>OV702286.1:379950853-384950853 GCA_916181665.1 Avena sativa | reverse complement strand
ATGCTCTTCTCATGATCCACCTTGAGCTGATCAAGCTCTTGGCGGAGATCCTTGTTTTCCACCACCAAGGTCTTAAGATTCTCAGGCTCTTCAATCATAGCACAGGACTGCTTTACCAGTGCTGTAAGTCAAAAGAACAATAGTTCAACAAAATATTCGACTATGAAAGCGCAAGACAAGGTTTGAGTCTCGGAATGTTTACCTTCAGCCTCATCCTTGGAAACTTTCAATTGTGCATTTTCAAGCCGGAGAGCTCTGATCTCTTTCCGCTTGTTGCAAACATTCTTCAATAAATCCTGGTTATAGGAATATACTTTCTTTAAGTTAGAATACCCAAAGTCAGAAGTCTACTAAAGACTCAGGCTAATATTTTTACTAATATCAGCACAAGCCTTGGGGGCTACACTAGTTCATTCTTTGGCATCCTAGTAAAGCATAAACTCGGATTATCTATCCAACTTCATGCTTGGGGGCTAGAGGATATGATATAAAGTAACATAAAGGAAGATGTGAGTTGGAATTCCGACTTACATATTGTTCATGAGCGAGCTTGTTCAATCTCGCATTCACTTCGGTGGTAACCTTCTCGGTGAGGGTTAGGGGGACAACTGGCGAAGTTGGAAGTTCGCCGGTCCACAGCTTCTCGTCTCGAAGACGGACTTGTTCAAGAAGATCAGAGCTCTTGATGTCCTCTGCTTCTTGTGATTCTTCTTCGGCAGAAATGGTTCGGCTTTCAAGCCATTCCTTGGCCAACCGTTGGATCTCCTCTGCAAATTTCTGAGATAAGCCAAATTTGGCAAGTCCCGAATTGCTCAGGAGGTTGTCGGTGAAAACTTATGCCGAGGGATCATTACCCGAAGAGGGTTCACCCTTATCAATACCTGAGTCACCCATGGTGACGTCAGTCTGCGACTCAAGGATCGCTGGCTCTATTGAGGGAGCCGGATCTTCTACAATGATTGCAGTTGGAGTAATCTCCAGTGCTACAAAAGGCTGAGGGACAGGAGTCGGAGGAGACACGGCAGGAGAAGACAAAGTTAGCTTCGTCTGACGTAGGGGCTTAGAAGTAGCTCCCTTCCCCTTGCCTTTGATGAGCTGCTTAGCTCTGAGAAGGTAATAGAACAAAGAACATTACATCTTGGAAGAAATCACAATAGAAGCACAAAGGCAGAAGTTGTGAGAAAAGTTACCTTTTCACAACAGGCACCTCCTTTGTGCCGATAGCCACTGTCGGAGCTTTACGCTTCCGAGGAACAACGTCCGGTAGTGGAACTATTTCCTCCTCCTGCGGAAACTCGGGAGGATATCCCTCGATAGGAGCTAATTCCAACTCGGGGAGGTCGGCAAGCTGGAAAGAAGATAGTATCTCAGTGTTGCGAAATAACTTAAAGATGAGCACATAAGAAAGGGTTGTTGCTAAAGTTTACCAGCACAACGGGATCTTCTGTTGTATGCATGTCTAGGGATACCTCTGGAATCTTCCTCTCGATCCTCTCCCTTATCAGCCACTTGATCTGGCTTATGTAATCTTTCTCTGTGTAGGCTTTAGGGTATTGGAGAGGTTGGATCCGGCGTGATACCCAGCACTGGCCAAGTCGGACCCCCTCAGGCCCTTGTGCTTCATTAGATATTCGATCCGCCTCTTGGCGAGGAGCAGATCGTCACTGAGAGCCGGAGCGACCTCGTCCCAAGATGCTTGAGGCGTGGCGGCTCCATCGACGAAAGCCGGCAACGCGGTAGCTTTGCTGGGAGCGGGAATATCCTTATGATAGAAAATGGTAGCCGGCCATTGTTTGACCGACTCACTAGCTAAGATCCAAGGATATACATGCTCTTGCCTAACCGAAAAACTAATAGTGCCGGTAATATAAGGATTACCGGCAGTGATGGAATTTCTCCGGACTAAGAAGTTTTCCCGGAAAAGAGTAAGGCTTGGCCTAATGTCGAGATACCCCTCGCACAAAGATGCGTAAGCGCTCATCTCTAAGATGGAGTTCGGGGGGACATGGTGGAGTTGAACTCCATAATGATCTATAACCTTGGAAAAGAAATCTGAGGGAGGGAAACTCAGACCTCTGTCTAGGTGAGTGCCGAAGTGCACTCGCTCGCCGTCGCGAGGGTTGGGGATGGCTTTGTTGAGGCTGCTCCGCCAATCGTCGGCGCGGAGGAGACCTTCTTCTTCTACGCCGCGGAGCTTGGCGTCATCGAGGACGCACGGGATCCAAACCCTGCGATTGCTCTCCTTCTCATCTGCCGTTGTCGTCCCTGTTATCGCTGCCGCTGTTGTTGTTGTTGTTGTTGTCACTGACGCAAGGGAGCTCTGTGCGCGTGGGAGAAGTAGGGGAGAAGGAAACGGCGCTAGGAATAGGTGAAGAAGATGAGGAAAAGGAATCCTCACCCCTTATAACCGCTAGTCGCGCCAAGATTCGTGCAAATGTTACAGTAAATATGCCACACGTCGTCGAAAGAACTGGGAAGCCCTCACGTGATGATTACGCTGCCTCGATCTCCATGCACGCATTGAAACGGTGCCTCGGTTCCATGAAAGGCGGGCCCACCAATGGTCGTGCTGACAGGAAATGTCTGTCAGTGATGTGACTTGACCATGACTGGTGTCAGATGACGTCAGAGACCAAGTTCCGGCTTAAGTTTGAATTTCAAGCTGGAAATTTGAATAACGTATTTATAGGTCCGACTCGTTTTTGAGACCCGGATCTTATATTTTCTTGTGAAGTTTCAGGAACCCTTCAAGATTCGGCAAGCCGAAGATCAAGCTAGACAATGATGAATCCGACTTTGGATCTTGGAGGCCTCCGGGTGCTGCTGTTGGGGATATATCCGGGTATCCTCACTGTACCTCACTGACCAGGGTGGCCCACTTTGGGTTAGAGCTTTGCTTCACGGGCGACCCAGTCAGGGAGAAGAACGGAGTCCAATCCGGCTACGGGAAGGCCCAGAAGACTTACCGACATAGGCCCATAGTGTTACTTGTAATCCAAGATGTACTCTGTAACCGACTCTTAGTTGTAGCCGGATAGATCTCTCCTGTAAACCCTAGGCCGGATATCTATATAAGCCGTCCTAGGGAGAGCCTTTAGGGCACCCTCACAATAGTCTACAATCTCAACTCGCACAGGCGAAACCCTTGTAACCCATATTCCGGCTTTGCCGTATTACTGGATTGCTAGCAGGAGTAGGATCCATCCAAAGCCAGTGGATTCGAACCTGGGTAAAATTGTGTGCTCACCGTCCCGGAATCCCATACGACTCACACCCCTCTCTTCCACATGCCTCGAGGACCCCCTCATGGCGTACTTGTCATCAATCCGACGACATTTACATATTGTTTCACACACTCTCACAAGCCTTAATAAGAAGTACAAGTGTGAAACTGGTATAAAAGTGCAACGCATTCCAAAGAACTCATCACCAACTCTAAACCCTAGATTATATACAACTATTCTAGGGATTCGCGTTTATCAAATTACATTACATTAATTATGCATAATTGCAGCTTTCTTCTTTAAACATTAGTCCTTACCAGACCAATGATGTTGTTTACAGAATTTGGATCTTCTAGTGTTTGAAGACCGTGAATGCATAATCTTGCAATCACAAATGGCAAGTTCACAACTTGCTCATGTCCTTTGATTATTTT
The DNA here is from genome assembly GCA_916181665.1 of Avena sativa. Taxonomy (NCBI): domain Eukaryota; kingdom Viridiplantae; phylum Streptophyta; class Magnoliopsida; order Poales; family Poaceae; genus Avena; species Avena sativa. Next base: position 384,947,195 of record OV702286.1, on the reverse strand, counting down.
CTATACTTGTAACTCAAATGTTGTCATCACCTGCATTTCAAAAAGGTCAAAAACACTATTTTCATAATTAACTGGAAATAGCGGTTACTGATCTATGGTGGTCAGCTAATCTATCATAACTGGCAATGGAAACGCCATTCTACAATAATGTATCACCTAGGACTTAACAACCAATGTCACCAGTGATTCTAGCGCCGTATATTATGCATCAACCATGATATTTGGAATGGGACGGAGAAGTCAGCTATATCTTCTTCCTCTCGCATACATCCGGATGGCCAGGTCATGGTTGTTATCCTCGTAGCATGCATTAATTGGTAATTCGTAGAGGATATGCAGCATATGGGTGGGAGCCCTCAACATTCCACGATAGTTCTAGCATCTGACAGTATGTACTAACCATTGTCGTAATTCAAGATGTGGCATGGCGTACACCAAGGGCACATGCGGGGTCTCGAAGGGGGCAGTGATTGTGTAACATCCCAAAACTTAATCCAAAGTGAATCAAGATCAAGTCTACCCAAGTTAGGGTTAACAAAAACTTTTCCATTTAAAATAATTAAGCATTCATATGTGTGTGCATTTAAATTAGGAGTTGTTTGGAATTGCCATGTTTGAGTGATCCATTGGTTGTAAAATGATTCTAAGGTGAATTAAACATCATCTAGATCATTCCCAAACAAATCCCAAAGAAAAAGAAATCAAAAAGAATAAAATAAAGAAATGGTCATTTGTGTCATTTTAACTAACTAGGACACTTTGGGTGTTCCTAGGACTCAAATGCCAACAGAGACAATTGTGGTTCTTTGCACCCCTTGCTAGTACAAGTAGTGTTGTGCCAAGGCCCACTTTGTGATCTCCCAAAAACATTCAAACTCAAATTTTAAATGACATTTGAAAATTGAATCTAGTGTATGTATCAAGATCACACTATTTCAAAAACCACTCAAATGAACTCCATTTTAAAATCCCAAGCACACCTAGATGCTTAAGCATAAGATACATCACTCCACAAAAAATCAGCCCAAAATTCAAACAAAAGTTTCTTGCGGCCATTTGATCGAAAAGTTGGCAGGCAGACAGAAAGTGGCCTAACTAATAATGTTGCACATTGATCCCTTGTCCCCCAATTGACCCTCTCTACTCTCCTTTGTCTCCCCTTGTTCCAACCAAGCCATCAACCAGTCCCCCCTTCACCGCTAGGAGCAGTGGCGCACCGCCCAAATGAGGTCACCGTCGGCCGAGCATGCGCAGCTCGCAGCAGACCGCACTGCGCCATTCCAGCTTGCCCGCTAGCACCGCCTAACCCTACCGCTGCCCACGGTCCACCCATTGATCAACACCAGCCACTAGACCACCCCACAGCCTCGCCGCCCTTTCTCTCTGCGCCGTGCGCAGCGCACGCCAGAGCGTGATCGCCGCCAGCATGCCACAGACCAAGCCCCGACACCAAATCGCGCACGCAGCTCTGCCTTGAACCCAACAACCCGCCAGACACGGTCGTGCACCGCCGCGCGACCCACGGTCGCCATGATCACCGTCGAGCACCGCCTCTGTCTCCTAGAGCGCGTGAAGCCCCCGACCACATGCCACCGCCCCTAGCCGCGCCATTGCACCGTAGCTGACGCTAGAAGACCGCCCACCGTCTGCCTACCTCGCCCACGCCGGTAGCCCTCTGTACCGCCCTTGTCGGAGACGCCAGCCCACACCCGTCGGTCCCCTCGTCGATCCTATATAAGGGGCCACCCCAGCACCATCTCTTCACACCATTCCACTCCCCTCTCTCCACTGACCATTTCTCCTCTCTCGCCGGAGCCGCTCGAGCCGCTGTTCGCCAGAATTCGACCGGAGGTAGCCGCTGTAGAGGAGGAGAAGTCCCCGTCAATTTCGTCCACCTCAGCCCCTGCCACGACTTCACCTGAGCTCGCTGTCACCGTCCAGTTCGATCGCCCGCCTTGCCGCACTAGCTGGAGCCCTGGTACTTCCCCACTAGACCCCCACTGGCCGTTTAAGGTTCGGTCTGGCCGGCGACGAGTCCGTTGTCGACGACGACTGAGGACCGTTGATCTATGTTCTAAACGTAGCGCCCAGATCGTCCCATACCGCTTTGCGTTTAATGAGCCACTGACATGCGGGACCCACCTGTCAGCAGCCCTCTGCGCCGCTGAGCGTTACTGGGCCGGCCCCATTTAGTTTGCCGCGCTGACCCGTTTAATTCAAATTAGGTTTTTCTATTTAGACTGAAGATCAATTATGTCCCTTAGTTCAAAAATCAATTCAGAGAGTTTTACAGATCCAAATGGAGTGATTCCAATTTTGTTAGAAAGGTAATAAAAATCTCTATCCAAGCCCGTTAAATTTAAATCTTTTAGAGTTAGAGATCTCTCCTAGTAAAAATTACAAGACAGAAGCATTTGCACATTCAAACATTTTTCTAAAATCAACCATAATAGCTTTTGAGTTGATTCCAACTCTCAAAACTCACATTTAACCATACCTATCTGAATATGTAATAATATTAAGGTTTGCATATAGTGAATTTGTACTAGTACCAAAATAATGCTATATAGGCATTTCTAGTCACTTTAAATCATTAAATATTAAACTTAAACTTATTAAAATGTGATCCAACATTTAAATCACATTCCCATATGTTAGAATATGTGGTGATGACATGTGTCCACATGATCCCATATTTTAAATTGGAGATTATTAAATCTTAGTTAATTTCAATGAGTAGAAATTACTTTTCTCAAATAAAAAGATTGAAGCTAGTTAATTAAACCTTGTGATGCTTGTGATGATAATAGATCATCAAATGTGTGCCTTAGTGTGCTAAGTAGACTAGTTAAGCTTTGTTTGGTGATTGTGTATCCCGTATTTATTTATAGACGATAGTACCGACCAAGCTTTCGAGGAGGAGGAGCTCTACCAAGAGGAGGAGGAATAAAACTTCAACCACTGCACCAACCAAGGAAAGCCTAGCACTTCAAGTAAACTGAGCAAGCTAGTATTAGCAAGCCATCATTAACAATGCAAGCTAACCCTTGCAAGCTATATAACCTAAGCAAGATGCATTAGGCATGCTTTGGTTATACCACTTTGACTATTACCTACCCAATTTTATTTCCAAGCTTTACTTTCTTTACTCTATTAAAATCCTTTACTTGTTTGAAGGTAGTATAAAAAGTATAAAACTTGACCTATCAAAGTGAGATTTAGATGTCATTCTATGGCATGAGATTTATCTTAGCATCCCACATTAGTGAACACTCTTAACTTAGTAGTTTAGAGCTAAACCAAAACTTGATTCACTTTAGATGGGAATACTTGCTGAAAATGAATTGTGAAAACCTTGGAATGATGAGTCATTCTATTGAGATGTTTTGACATGTGTTGAGAAACACAAATGGTTTATGATGATGAACATGTTGAGGCATGAGCCTTAGCCCTTTTACAAAACTGATGGTTGGGTTTGGATGCGATACCATTCCAATTTTACCGTACAACCACAATACCTGAATTGGGTAAGGCTAAGCCAGAAGTTTATATGCAGTAGTATTAGTTCCCTCGGGGGAGAGGTTTGAGCTGAGGCTACCTCTCAATGTTGTCCACCTATGCAGTGCCCAAGATGATAGATGGTCATGGTTGGGAGGCTATACTCATAGGAGAGGTGCTTATACTAGGGTGTGTAAAGGAAAGGTTATGTTTGATTATCTGCATACTAAGTATGATGATTCAGGGTTATCCCTGACAGATGTATCGAATCTTGTGGTGAAAGTGTACCACCTCTGCAGAGTGTCAAACTATTCGAATAGCCGTGTCCGCGGTTATGGACAGTTGGAGTGGCCATACTATTCCGTTGTCAGATGTTTTCAAAATGACTTATGATATGAATGATGAATCTTGAATTGACCACAACAGGGTTGTGACTATGACAGTAGCTTCCCAACTTAAGTGATTCTAGAGTTTTATTTTAGCTTTCTTTGTTTCTGAACTCAGCTTAGGTTTCAAACTTAACTTTCCAATTAAACCTAGAGTTAGCATTTCCCACTAGAACTACCTTACTTGTTAGTGATAGTTTGCGAGTACTTAAAGAGTACTCATGGCTTTTGTCCCTGGCTATTACTATGGCCAGACTATGAAGGAGATTACCAAGAGGAAGGACAGCAGGGCGGCTATGATAACTAGGACTATCTTCCATCGTCAGCATTGCATGTGCCCCTAAAGATGGACCCCACCGCTACGCTTATTATTTATTCCGTTGCTTGTTGTATTAAGACTGGATCATGAGATCCTTTATTCGTGTAAGACCTTTTTATGGTTTGTAATGGATGATGTACTGTGATATCCAATCTGTTATGTCTCGCAAAAATGGTAATCCTGGGATTGCGATGTATGGAATAACAGGCATCTGGGATTAAAAATCCGGGTGTTGACAAGTTGGTATCAGAGCAATCCTGACCATAGGAGACCGTAGTTAGAATGGATGTCCGAACAAAAACTTAGTTTCAAAACCAAAGTGGGTATTTATGAAAACTATTTCCTCTCTTACCCTTGGGAATTCTTTCTCTCAAAAAAATCATGTTCCTCCAATTCTTCCATTACTACATAAAAATTTGAAACACTTGATCACTTCACTAACTTCCTCATCCTCAATTCTTATAGATGGAGACTCAGTTCAGCAAGTTCTACCAGTTGGGTAACGGAGGCTCGCTGATCTTTGAGAGGGATCTTGACGCACTATCGGAGTACTTGGGACGCCCACATCCGGAGTTTCTTGGAGCTCAACTTCCTGGACCCCCAGGAGGAGATTTACAATGGCTAGTCACCACTGATCTTCGAGGAAGTATAGAAGCACCAACGTCTGGGAGAATCCAGTTCTCCGTAAGAGAAAACAACTGGCTAGATGGATTAGCCAGGGCAGTGCATGAAGCTCTCGCACGTCTGTGTGCCCTAAGTGTCAACCAAATCCAAGGAACCCGCTTTGCTCACTATGCAAGGCGTGATTTTATGGGAATGCCCATGGAGATGCCAAGTCACCCGGAGCTGAAGCGTCAAGTGGAGAACCTCGACTTTCTGTTGTACGACAGACAGAAGGAATTGGACAATGCTAGAGAGTTTTCCAACCACAACCTCACCATTGCTGCCCAGAAGGCCCAGACTTTCTCACTGCTTGTCAAGGACCGTCCGTCTCTTTGCTGCCAGCACGAAAAGAAGGATCGCACCATCGATCGTCTTCACAAGAAGGTGGTCGACCTCGAGAAGACCATTAAGGAGCAAGAAGCTCAGCTTCCAGCAAAGGAAGAAGAAGAGGAAGGTGAAGACATCCAGGGAGATATGGACTCTTACCTCAGCAATGATGATGACTTTCTAGAGGACGATGCCATGGACTTCCACACCGAAGATGATGACTCCGACTTCATCGATGATGAGTAGATGCACTAGAGCACTATCGTAGAGTGAGGAGTATCGGACCCAATGTATCGTAGCTTGCAGAATGGTTCTTAAAACCATCTGCTTTCCTTTGATGCCGTGGTGTGTGTGTGTGTGTTTGTATCATGTGCTTGTTTGAATGAATGAAAATAAGTTAGTTGCAAAACCTGAGTCAAACTCAAAGTTTTAGCTTTGAAACCAAAACCATGAACCTTAGAACTTCCCTCTTACCCCTTTATCTACCTCAATCTTCATATGACTCGTGGAAACCCCGGAGGGAGCATCTCATCGCAGTACCCAATGCTGCAAATTATGCAGATGCTAGTTGCAGACCATGAAGCAAGCAGGGCAGAGAGCCAGGCCAACTTAGCAACTCTGCAGCTGATAGCCTAGATGGCCCAAAACAACCAAGGGCATGGAAATCAGGATCATTAAGGATCCAAGCTGAAAAACTTCCAGAATACCAATCCCCTAATCTTTAGCACTTTGGAGAACCCACTAGATGCTGATGACTGGTTGTAGACAATGGAGAACAATTTAGAAGTAGCCAGAGTTGATGACAACAAGAAAGTTCTCTTTGCCACCCACTATTTGGCAGGAGATGCAAGAGCCTGGTGGAACAACATCCGCATGATGAACCATGGTCAAGTGATGACATGGGAAGCCTTCAAAATCAAGTTCAGCCGCACCCACGTGCCATAGGGCCTAGTCACCAGAATGAGGGATGAATTCAGAGAGCTGAAGCAAGGCATAATGACTGTAGTAGAGTACCGTGACAGATTACTGTCGCTTGCCAGGTATGCACCTGATGAGATCAACACGGAGGCCAAGAAGAAGGAGAGATTCCTGAACGAACTGCATGATGAGATGCAGACTGTCCTTGGCAACATCCGCTTCGAGGATCTCGAAGAGCTAGTCGACTCTGCCATTCAGATGGAAGGGAAGATTAACCAGGCAAACGACAACCACAAATGTCATATGATGCACCAAGCTGGATCCAACAGTCACCAAAAGTACCGTCCCAACCCGTCTGCAGGATATGCACCGAGGAACAACCGACCCCCAACGTCTCGCCCAAGCTACCCCAACCGTAGCGGAGGCAATGTGAAGTCCGGAGGAAACAACAACAACCCCGGCAATGCCAGCAATTTCAACCGTGCACCTCCCAAGAGCAACAACAACAACATTGCACCCAGAACTGGAAGCAATGATGTGCCTGTAGCAGCTAAAGAAAAGTCTCAGATCACTTGTTTCGAGTGTGGAGTGAAGGGTCACTATTCCAATGAGTGCCCCAAGAAGACTGCCGCCACTGCCAATGTGAATGCCCCAACTCAACATCAGCGTCGTGTTCAACCAGGAAGAAGATTTGCCCCAGGGAACCCTCACAACCACAATGGCCGTCTGTTCCACATGAACGCCGAAGAAGCCTAAGAAGCACCAGATGTAGTGTTGGGTATGTTTCTTGTCAACTCAGTTTTAGCAAGAGTGTTGTTTGATTCTGGAGCATTGCACTCATTTGTCACCGAAGAATTTGCATGCACTAGTAAGATTCACCCAACCAATTTGAAGCATGTCATGATAGTTCAAATTCCCGGTTCAACTACAAAAGCTAGAAAAATTTGCAAAGCTGTGCCTATCAGAATACATGGGATAGATTTTTATGCTAATCTAATAGTACTTGGAACCAAAGGATTGGAAGTAGTACTAGGTATGGATTGGATGTCAAAGCATAAAGGATTGATAGACTGTGCTAAGAAAGCCATCACCATGACCAGTAGCTCTAGAGTCACAGTAGAGCATATATCTGAAACCTTACCCCGTCAATTCAAGTGCAACAAGAGTCTAGCCCTACCCACCATAGACCAAGTCAGAGTAGTATGTGAATACCCCGATGTATTCCCAGATGAATTGCCAGGCATGCCCCCGGATAGGGATATTGAGTTCATTATCGAACTAATCCCCGGAACCGGACCAATAGCCCAGAGACCCTATAGCATGAACCCCTCAGAGTTAGTAGAATTAAAGAAGAGGTTGGATGTTATGTTAGCAACATGCTTGATTCAACCAAGCGAATCGCCATGGAGATCGCCAGTGTTATTCGTTGATAAGAAGGATGGAGGCAACCGGTTGTGCACAGATTACAGGAAGCTGAATGACGTCACCATCAAAAACAAGTACCCACTGCCAAAGATAGAGGATCTATTTGATCAGTTGACTGGTACCCAAGTGTTCTCAAAGATTGATCTTAGGACTGGTTATCACCAACTTAAGATTCATGCAACGGATATTCCGAAGACCGCCTTTACTACTCGCTATGGTTTATACGAGTATACGGTTATGTCTTTTGGATTAACCAATGCCCTTGCTTATTTCATGAATCTCATGAATAAGATCTTTATGAATTTCCTAGATAAGTTTGTAGTTGTGTTTATCGACGACATCCTTATCTACTCCAAGTCAGAAGAAGAGCATGAGCAACATCTGAGAATCATCCTGGAAACCCTGAGAGAGCATCGGTTATATGCCAAGTTCAGCAAATGTGAGTTTTGGCTAAAAGAAGTAGGATTACTAGGACATATTGTGTCTGCCGGAGGAGTCTCTGTTGATCCCGCCAAAATTAAAGATGTCGAAGAATGGGAAGCCCCAACCACTCAAACCCAAGTCCGTGCATTTCTCAGATTAGCGGGATATTACCGCAAGTTCGTAGAAGGATTCTCGAGCATCGCCACACCCATGACCCAATTGTTGAAGAAGGACAAGAAGTTTGAATGGACCAACAAATGTGAAGCCAGTTTCCAAGAGATCAAGAAGAGATTGATTTCAACCCCAATATTGATCATGCCAGATATCAAGAAGCCGTTTGATGTGTATTGTGATGCATCCAAGATTGGCCTAGGATGTGTATTGATGCAAGAAGGCAAAGTCATCGCTTATCTGTCTCGACAACTGAAGCAGCATGAGCAGAACTATCCGACCCATGACCTTGAGTTAGCAGTCGTAGTTTTGGCATTAAAGACATGGCGTCATTATCTTATGGGAAATTGCTGTGAGATTTACTCAGATCACAAGAGCTTGAAGTATATTTTCAATCAGAAGGAGCTGAATATGAGGCAAAGGAGATGGATAGAGTTAATCAAGGATTATGACCTTGACATTCACTATCACCCCGGCAAAGACAATGTGGTAGCAGATGCTCTTAGCAGATTGTCGTGTAGGCTAAACACCATGATCAAGGAGAAGCAGCCAAGTTTGTATGAGGAGTTGGAACAGTTTAGAACTGAGCTAATTAGCAAAGGATTTCTAGCTAGCATTGAACTTCAACCCACTTTGATTAGCCAAATCAAGGAAGCCCGGAAGGGAAATGAAAGTATCGACGGAATCAAACGTCGTATTGGTACAGGAAAGGTACCTGGATTCACCAAAGATGAAGAAGGATTTCTATGGTACAAAGGACGTATCTGCGTGCCAGCGGATTCGGAGCTAAAGCAAGTTATCATGCAAGAAGCTCATGATACTCTTTATTCTATCCACCCCGGAGGCACGAAGATGTATCAAGATTTGAAGAGCAATTCTGGTGGCACAAGATGAAGAGAGAAATCGGAAGCTACATCGCCAAGTGTGACATCTGTCAAAGAGTCAAAGCAGAGCATCAGAGACCCGCAGGACTGTTGCAACCATTGCAGATTCCAGAATGGAAATGGGATTCTGTCGGAATGGACTTTATCACCGGCTTGCCTACTTCTAGTAGGGCAAATGACTCAATCTGTGTCATCGTTGATAGACTATCCAAGGTAGCTCATTTTTTACCTATCAAGACTACCTATCAGGGTTCGAAGCTAGCAGAGTTGTACATTGCTAGAATTGTTAGTCTGCATGGAACCCCCAAGACCATAGTATCAGATTGAGGAACCCAATTTACCTCAAGATTTTGTCAGAAAGTCCAAGAAGGATTAGGAACCAAGTTGAACTTCGGCACAACTTATCACCCACAAACTGATGGACAGACTGAAAGAGTCAACTAGATCTTAGAAGATATGTTGAGAGCCTGTGTTTTGGAGTATGGATCAAAATGGGAAGACTGTCTGCCTTTTGTAGAATTCTCACACAACAACAGTTATCAAGCCAGTTTGCAAATGGCCCCATTTGAGTTCCTATACGGAAGAAAGTGTCGTACCCCTTTGAATTGGTCGCAAGTAGGAGAGAGTCAGATTTTTGGACCGAACATTCTCCGAGAAGCCGAAGAGAAGGTTCACAAAGTCCATGAGCACATCAAGACCGCCCAGTCCAGATAGAAGAGTCATGCCGACAAGAGAAGGAGAGACCTGACTTTCAATGTTGGAGATTTTGTGTATCTCAAGGTTTCGCCATTGAAGGGAATGCAACGCTTTAGTCTAAAAGGAAAGTTAGCCCCCAGATATATCGGACCCTTCAAGATTCTGAATCGCCAAGGAGAAGTATCATATCAACTGGAACTGCCAGAGGAGATGCCAGCCATCCATAATGTGTTCCATATCTCATTACTTCGCAAATGCCTAGAAGTGCCAGAGAAGACTGAAGTATTCAAGAACATCAATCACCGAGCTATTGATATCAACAAGGATCTAAAGTATCGTGAAGTGCCCATCTGTATCTTGGAAGAAGCTTACAGAACCACCAGGACCCGGAGTATCAAATTTCTCAAGATTCAATGGAGCAACCATACCGAAGAAGAAGCCACTTCGGAGCGAGAAGATTACATTAGGACAGAGTTTCCAGATCTCTTTAGTTCCTAGTTTTCTTTCGTAAATCTCGGGACGAGATTTTGTTTAAGGGGGGAAGGTTTGTAACATCCCAAAACTTAATCCAAATTGAATCAAGATCAAACCTACCCAAGTTAGGGTTAACAAAAACTTTTCCATTTAAAATAATTAAGCATTCATATGTGTGTGCATTTAAATTAGGAGTTGTTTGGAATTGCCATGTTTGAGTGATACATTGGTTGTAAAATGATTCTAAGGTGAATTAAACATCATCTAGATCATTCCCAAACAAATCCCAAAGAAAAAGAAATCAAAAAGAATAAAATAAAGAAATGGTCATTTGTGTCATTTTAACTAACTAGAACACTTTGGGTGTTCCTAGGACTCAAATGCCAACAGAGACAATTGTGGTTCTTTGCACCCCTTGCTAGTACAAGTAGTGTTGTGCCAAGGCCCACTTTGTGATCTCCCAAAAACATTCAAACTAATTTTAAATGACATTTGAAAATTGAATCTAGTGTATGTATCAAGATCACACTATTTCAAAAACCACTCAAATGAACTCCATTTTAAAATCCCAAGCACACCTAGATGCTTAAGCATAAGATACATCACTCCACCAAAAATCAGCCCAAAATTCAAACAAAAGTTTCTTGCGGCCATTTGATCGAACAGTTGGCAGGCAGACAAAAAGTGGCCTAACTAATAATGTTGCATATTGATCCCTTGTCCCCCAGTTGACCCTCTCTACTCTCCTCTGTGTCCCCTTGTTCCAACCAAGCCATCAACCAGCCCCCCTTCACCGCTAGCAGCAGTGGCGCGCCGCCCAAATGAGGTCACCGCCGGCCAAGCATGCACAGCTCGCAGCAGACCGCACCGCGCCATTCCAGATTGCCCGCTAGCACCGCCTAACCCTACCACCGCCCACGGTCCACCCCTCGATCAACCCCAGCAACTAGACCACCCCACAGCCTCGCCGCTCTTTCTCTCTGCGCCGTGCGCAGCGCACGCCAGAGCGCGATCGCCGCCAGCACGCCACAAACCAATCCCCGACACCAAATCGCGCACGCAGCTCCGCCTTTAACCCAACAACTCGCCAGACACGGTCGTGCACCGCCACGCGACCCACAGTCGCCATGATCACCGTCGAGCATCGCCTCTGTCTCCTAGAGCACGTGAAGCCCCCGACCACATGCCACCGCCCCTAGCCGCGCCATTGCGCCGTAGCTGACCGTCAGCAGACCGCCAACCATCCGCCTACCTCGCCCACGCCGGTAGACCTCTGTACCACCCTCGCCGGAGACACCAACCCACACCCGTCGGTCCCCTCGTCGAGCCTATATAAGGAGGCCACCCCAGCACCATCTCTTCACACCATTCCACTCCCCTCTCTCCACTGACCATTTCCTCTCTCTCACCGGAGCCGCTCGAGCCGCCGTTCGCTGGAATTCCACCGGAGGTAGCCGCTGCAGAGGAGGAGAAGTTCGCGTCGATTTCGTCCACCTCAGCCCCTGTCACGACTTCGCCTGAGCTCGCCGTCGCCGTCCAGTTCGATCGCCTGCCTCGCCGCACTAGTTGGAGCCCTGGTACGTCCCCAGTAGACCCCCACCAGCCGTTTAGGGTTCGGTCTCGCGGGCGACGAGTCCATCGTTGACGATGACTGTGGACCATTGATCTATGTTCTAAACGTAGCGCCCAGATCGTCCCGTACCGCTTCATGTTTAAAGAGCCGCTGACATGCGGTACCCACCTATCAGTAGCCCTCTATGCTGCTGAGCGTTACTGGGCCAGCCCATTTAGTTTCCCGCGCTGACCCGTTTAATTCAAATTAGGTTTTTCTATTTAGACCGAAAGTCAATTCTGTCCCTTAGTTCAAAAATCAATTCAGAGAGGTTTACAAATCCAAATGGAGTGATTCCAATTTTGTTGGAAAGGTAATGAAAATATCTATCCAAGCCCGTTATATTTGAATCTTTTAGAGTTAGAGATCTCGCCTAGTAAAAATAACAATACAGAAGCATTCGCACATTCAAACATTTTTCTAAAATTAACCATAATAGCTTTTGAGTTGATTCTAACTCTCAAAAATCACATTTAACCATATCTATCTGAATATGTAATAATATTAAGGTTTGCATGCAGTGACTTTGGGATAGTACCAAAATAATGCTATATAGGCATTTCTAGTCACTTTAAATCATTAAATATTAAACTTAAACTTATTAAAATGTGATCCAACATTTAACTAACATTCTCATATGTTAGAATATGTGGTGATAACATGTGTCCACATGATCCCATATTTTAAATTGGAGAATATTAAATCTTAGTTAATTTCAATGAGTAGAAATTTCTTTTCTCAAATAACAAAATTGAAGCCTAGTTAATTAAACCTTGTGATGCTTGTGATGATAATAGATCATCAAATGTGTGCCTTAGTGTGCTAAGTAGACTAGTTAAGCTTTGTTTGGTGATTGTGTATCCCGTATGTATTTATAGACGATAGTACCGACCAAGCTTTCGAGGAGGAGGAGTTTTACCAAGTGGAGGAGGAATAAAACTTCAACCACTGCATCAACCAAGGCAAGCCTAGCACTTCAAGTAAACTGAGAAGCTAGTATTAGCAAGCCATCATTAACAATGCAAGCTAATCCTTGCATGTTATATAACCTAAGCAAGATGCATTAGGCATGCTTTGGTATACCATTTTGACTATTACCTACCCAAGTTTTATTTCCAAGCTTTACTTTCTTTACTGTATTAAAATCCTTTACTTGTTTGAAGGTAGCATAAAAAGTATAAAACTTGACCTATCAAAGTGAGATTTAGATGTCATTCTATGGCATGAGATTGATCTTAGCATCCCACATTAGTGAACACTCTTAACTTAGTAGTTTAGAGCTAAACCAAAACTTGATTCACTTTAGATGGGAATACTTGGTGAAAATGAATTGTGAAAACCTTGGAAGGATGAGTCATTCTATTGAGATGTTTTGACATGTGTTGAGAAACACAAATGGTTTATGATGATGAAAATGTTGAGGCATGAGCCTTAGCCCTTTTACAAAACTGATGGTTGGGTTCGGATGCGATACCATTCCAATTTTACCGTACAACCACAATACCTGAATGGGGTAAGGCTTAGACAGAAGTTTATATGCATTAGTATTAGTTCCCTCGCGGGAGAGGTTTGAGCTGAGGCTACCTCTCAATGTTGTCCACCTATGCAGTGCCCAAGATGGTAGATGGTCATGGTTGGGAAGCCATACTCATAGGAGAGGTGCTTATACTAGGGTGTGTAAAGGAAAGGTTATGTTTGATTATCTGCATACTAAGTATGATGATTCAGGGTTATCCCTGATAGATGTACCGAATCTTGTGGTGAAAGTGTACCACCTCTGCAGAGTGTCAAACTATTCGAATAGCCGCGTCCGCGGTTATGGACAGTTGGAATGGCCATACTGTTCTGTTGTCAGATGTTTTCAAAATGACTTATGATATGAATGATGAATCTTGACTTGACCACAACAGGGTTGTGACTATGACACTAGCCTCCCAACTTAAGTGATTCTAGAGTTTTATTTTATCTTTCTATGTTTCTGAACTCAGCTTAGGTTTCAAACTTAACTTTACAAATAAACCTAGAGTTAGCATTTCCCACTAGAACTACCTTACTTGTTAATGATAGTTTGCGAGTACTTAAAGAGTACTCATGGCTTTTGTCCCTGGCTATTACTATAGCCATACTATGAAGGAGATTACCAAGAGGAAGGACAGCAGGACGGCTATAATAACTAGGACTATCTTCCATCGTCAGCATTGCATGTGCCCCTGAAGATGGACCCCACCGCTACGCTTATTATTTATTCCGCTCCTTGTTGTATTAAGACTAGATCATGACATCCTTTATTCGTGTAAGACCTTATTATGGTTTGTAATGGATGATGTACTGTGATATCCAATTTGTTATGTCTCGCAAAAATGGTAATCCTAGGATTGCGATGTATGGCATAACAGGCATCTAGGATTAAAAATCCGGGTGTTGATAGATTGGCTTGGATCTTAGACTAGGCCCCACACCAAGAAAGTGTGGACGAGAATGCAACTCGGATGTGCAACAAAGCTAAGGTCTCTTGTGGGAAAAGTGACGCACCTCTGCAGAGTGTAAGAATTGTGACATGTTACTCCCTATTCTGGGAAGGAGCTACGAACGCAGCAGGAAAAGAACCCCATGAAGGTTCTGGTCAACCTGTGAAGGTTGTTGGACATAGTTTTTAGAATAAAAGCAACCTTTAAAGAAATGTTTACGAAAACCTGCATTGCCTACGACCTCTGGTCTGTGGCTGTAGAGATAGTGCATCATACACTCCTTTTTAGTGAACTTGCTGAGTACACTCGTACTCAACCGTACCTTCTTAACCCCTGCTAGGTTTTAAGCCGTTGAATACGATGTCAACATCAATTTCTGCTCAAGAAACCATCATCGACAACTCAAGTTCTTCAACAGAGTCAATGAAGTCAACATATATATCAACTGAAGTGAAGATAAAGTTTTTAAGTAGATAGGAGTAGATTCTCTAGCCATAAAACCTACTTCTGGAGAGCATTGCAATAGCAGCAATGACAAGCCAAATAGTTTAGATACTAGTCTTAGTTATTAGATAGTTCTGAGTTATTATTTCTGGTTCTTCTTTGTAAGAAGTTTCTTTTTCTCTCTTTCACCTAGAGTATTCTCTGGATCTTTTGTAAAGAGTCGAGTTGTAACCTATAGTCATGTCTTGGACCTGCTATGTTTCTATTGTAGCACTCTGAGAGATGTAATACTAGTGAACAGTGTTTTATTGGTGTTATGTCAACGACTATAGTGTACTACATCATATAGTGGTATGCTGGGTCACCGCAACTAATCAACACGAACAATAGCTATGCAAACTCTACAATAGCCATAGTAAAAGAACATATTAGAACACAGTGCACATCTGATCGTTCGTAGATGGACAAGTTGTTGGTGCAGAGCTTGTAGAGACTTGTCGAAGAAGATGACGTAGAAGACATGCACGCGGTCCTGCTTGAAGACCGGGAAGACGTGCACACGGTCCTGCTTGAAGACCGGGAAAACGCGCCATGACGACGAACTTGAGCAGTCGCGTGGAGCGCTTCCCAAAAACCTTATTCACCCTCTCTCATACAAGGATCGCAAAAGCAAGTGGTTCTGGAAACCTGCTCTTCCGTTTGCAAATGCACGCCGATGCTTGGGATGGAATAGACTACGATGGCGGCGCAAGTAGAGAGGTGGCAAAAGCTCTAGATTAGTTTCAGTGTGTTGCGTGGTGGTAGCCACACTTCGCTTATATAGAGCGGCTCCGAAAATCCCTGTACAGAAGACGTGTTTGGGTCGGTTATAATAGCCATTACCTGGGAGCGACCCAAACCGATTAATAGTTGACACGTTCTGCGAGCGGGCGTCGTCGGGAGAGGAGCGCGCGTGTAGCACTTTTCTTCTCACTCACTTGCAAAGTGGTGAGATATTCTACAGTATAAAGTGGTGCAATTCTCCTCTAACTTTTCATTTGAACTCTTTAGCTCCCATTCCTCTTACCACTCACGTATGAGCTGTCACCAGCAAGCTTTGCTTGGCTTTCACACACATTGGTTTTTGGATTTAAAAAAATCTGAAATCACACATGCGAGAAGTGATTTAGGCCATTATTTCTAACATTATTTTCGTCGGTCCAAATGTGTTCTCTAGTTAGCGAGGAATTGTTGGCGTGATCCCATAAAAAAAAGAAAAAAAAAACGAAGTTGACGGCGTGATTCAGAAAGAGAAAACGAAGCTGATGGTGCAAAACGTCCTTCAAAGTGTGAAGGCTTAATCCAGGTTTGATGGTGGCATTACCCATTGGGCCTCACAGGCCCAAAGAAAAAGGTCTCACCTCTCATGTTCTATTGCGTAACTTGATGAAAACCCACCGACTACTACCAGGCTGTTTCTTTTTTGACCAGGCTGTTGCAAGATATACTAAGCTGGTGCTGGTAAGACATCTGCCAACGGCTACTATAGCGTGTCGCAAAAGAAATACTCCACTGAACTACGAGTCCCGTTCAGGACATCAGAACCTCGAACGAAGCAGTCAAATTCCTACAGGAACGAAGAGAAATTGCCGTGCTTCAAACGGGAGGATTTGCAGAATGTGAGGTCCATACGTTCGCATTCCCAGATCCTGGCTGGCTGGCAAGGTCTATGCTTGTACGCTTGTAGGCCGCTTGTAGGCAGTAACTAGGGTGTCAAGTGGGACGGATTGCGGCACCGGTTTTTAACTAATCATTCTCTAATTTTACTAGCTTCTAGGACCTATTTTTGCCTATATTTTTTTATGGGTCATTATGCGGGTGCCGCTTGCCACCCTAGCAGTAAGTATATCCTAAAAACATCTCCACTCGGGTGTCCCCAAAGGGCTAACGGGATGCTGACGACAAAAATCACCTCTAGTTGGCACCCCAATTCTTATTTCACGCCGGCGGGGGCCATTATTGTATCCACGTTCCAGGCCGAACCCAACCTGATGGGGTGATGCTGGATGGAGTTGTGTTGGCGGGAACGGGGTGCGAGAAAGCGCGAGAAACGGTTGGTCTTCATGAGCTAACGCTGTCACCAGCCCCACTTGCCACCGTTCCTTCTCCGAGCTATCCGCCGAGAAAAAAATCTCTCCCCCTTCATGTCGGACACCTCCCCCCAACGAGTTTCCCGACCCGCCATGGAGCGCTTCGCCGAAGATGGCACCACCGCCAACGGTTTTGGGAGGCGCTGGCTACTCGTTGAGGAGGCGCATGCTCTATGGAAGGCGCGGTACCCCATCCTGCCGGACGTTCGCTGTCCGTCGAGCTAGGTGCGCAGCGTCGGCGGCCTGGCGGTGCCGCCCGGTCCTATGAGGATGGTGCGCACCGCGGTCATCTACGACCACTACTGGTCGGTCCTCATGCCGGAGGAGTGCAACGACCCGCAGTGGCACCCCGACAACCGCCAAGCGTGGGTGGCCTTCTTTGTTCGGGAGCGTGAGGACAGGATCGCTGCCTACAACGGCAACATGCCACCGCTGGAGAACTACAACAACGAGGGGCGGTAGTGGTAGTGGAGCGCCCCTGGAAGGACCCTCGCCCGGTCTTCGACCACATCACCAATGGCAACGACCCACTATTGGCGATGCGGCCACCGCCGTCCCAACCACGCCACCGCCATATCTAGAGGTGCGGCGTCCGCCGCCAGCCGCCATCGTGCTCCTCATCGCGTTTCTCATCGTCGAGGCCATCCTCCTCACCGGCGAGGCACTCGCCATACTCAATGCCCTCACCCCGCTACTTTGTGTCGCTCACGGCTGTGAAGGACGAGTACGAGCACTCCTCCCATGATCGCGGCATTGTCATCCGCGACTGCAGTCAGGCTTATCCTCCTCGTGGCTGCCTACGCCTAGCTAGGCCCAAGCACAAGGCCAAGGAGTGGACGCTGCCACTGGAGTACAAGAAAGCCGCCCTCTAGCTCAAGATCAAGGCCTACCCGGAAGAATTTTCGGGCCAGCGCGTGGCGGAGCGCCTGTCGTTTGAGGCGGTGCTGTCAGCGACGGACGAGCTCGCGGACGCTTGGTCCACGGTGGAGTACTGGCGTGAGGAGGCCAAGCACGCACGCCGCCTTGGCTACGTCATCAACCTAGACGATGACAATGATGGCAGGGCCGGTCCGTCGGACAGGTGCGGCGGCAATGACGGCCAGGCCTGCAGCAGCCGCCCGCCGCCGTAGCAGGAGCCCAGCAACGACGACGACGCTATGGACTGTGCGGCGGTGATGTACCGCCTCCTGGGGCTCTGTCGTAGCCACTAGCAGTTGTTTTTAGGTTTTTCGTTGTTTTTTATATTTTTGTACAAACATCGCCGAACTATCTATGCAACCGCAGAATTACGTATGCATTTGCTATCTTTAACGAATTTTGATCATATTTGAATATTCACATTTTTTGTAGGGGGCACGGCTGGGAGCCAGTCCCCATTACTTAGAACACGCCGCACGACCCCATACGACTAAAAAACGGTTGCGCTGAACCTTGACCTAAATTTGGGCTAGGAATGTGTTTGGTCGGATGCGTCACGCACCCCGCGCGTGTGTACTCGCGTCCACATTGGGCTGCCTAGCAGCAACTCGCCCGCTGGCCTTCTGCTCTGGCCACCATTCGAAGTAGCTTGACTCATGTGACTGCATGAATGCTGGCCCTAGACTCCATCGATGCCATCAACCGCGGCCTCTTGAGCTCTATGCCGACATACAATAGCATGACTACTTGGCATGTTTAAGCAGGCCGCCCACGCCCATCTTCCCCACGCCCCGTGCATTGCCCCTCAAGCCGCTTATGCTTTTCCACACCACAACACCGATATCCATGGCCAGAGGTATAGGATCCAGGACGACTGGGACGCTCCTAGACCAGGGCGAGCCTGGGGTCGAAACGAAGGTGGAGGCCATCGCGCATCATCGTTCCCATCTCCACGCACATTGTCACCTCCATCTTCGCACGCATCGCCATCTCCATCGTCGCCGTCGTTCGCTAGGGACCTCTCCGGCTTCATGTTTAGTGTGACCATCCGCACGAACTCATGAGAGAAACAAAGGCTCCCAAACATTTTTGCACGGGTGCTCGATGGACAACAACTAGACGTTGTCAAGGTGCTGGAGGCTAGTGATGGGTGGCACATCTAGTCCGTGGAGGTGATGTTCGATGGAAAAGGCCACATGTACCTCTACCACGACTAGGAACTTTTCGCCCTTGCGCATAACCTGCAGGTCGGTCGCTTCCTCGTCTTCAACTTCGATAGCCACATCATGCTCACCATCAAGGTTTTCGACGGAACCATGTGTCGTAGACAATACCACATCCATGATGACAAGGTTGATTAATAGACAACAAGGAGGACAAAGACGCTAGGGAGAATGTTAGTTTGTCTACTATGTATTTCTACTATGTAACCCATTATGGGGAAAATATTGGATCCTGTCGATGGGAGCACCCACGGACCCAAAAAGTGATGACTGGTTTTTTTGGTTCACTAGCCAATCCAAATAGGAAAATATCGACACATTTCATGTGCGAAATAGAGATGTCCTAAAATTTTATGGGCGTGTTTCATAGCCTGTAAGTGGTCTGGGCATGCCCGATTCCGACGACAATAGGTCGTTTGGATGCCCACATCCTCTATTGGGCTGCAACAGCCTGAATCCTAATGCACCATGTAGCCAGTCCTCTAGGCAACACTCAATTCAGGGGTTTCCCCAGATCCATCCTAGCTGCATGCAAAAACCACAAACACGGAGGTGGATCTCATGCAGGCAGGGAGTGATGCGTTCGTTGTACATAAAATAAAAATCCCTACGAGATTGCGGAAGAAACCCAAAGATCCATCTACTAGATGCTAGTAACAAGAGGGATAAAGTTCTACATACCCTTATAGATCCAAAGTGTTAATGATCAAGAAATATTGGTGTAGTCGTACTACTTTATAGTCCAAACCGATCCAACATCGCTACGACCGGTGCCTCCGAGATATGCACACATTCGGCTAGATATCGTTTCCTCTTTCTCGATCCAGCAAGACAAGGTGGAGTGGTGGATGAGATCCCGACAACATGATGGTATGGTGTCAGAACTATTGAATTGCATGCGCTGGTCAACACAACCAACAGACCAAACTGATGAAAAGGTCTAGGCAATTTATTTCAACACCCACCCTACATCTTTGCCCTTTGGCCTATTGTGATGTTTGTTTGGGGAGCCGCAATATTTGTTTTTAATTCTTTCGTTGGCTAGGATTTGATCCTAGGACCTCCTGCTCTGATACCATATTGAATTGCACGTGCTAGACAATGCAACCAACAAACCGAACTGATGAAAAAGGCTAGGCAATTTATTTCAACAAGAACTATGGTGGAAATCCTGCAGGGCTTCACTAAGCACACTGAGGAGTGAGGATCTTGAGCAGCACAAGAGAGCGAAAAGGCTTATTTTTCTGCAGTGGGCTGCCTCTCCATTTTATATAGACATGCAAGGGTCGGGAAACTTGGCAACCAAGGAGGAGGAAGCTTACCTCCTAAGATTCCTTTCCTATTTCTCTCAAAACTTTCCTTATTTCAAGGATACATGCCCATACCCCTTTGCTCGCCAAGCTTCCTCATTTTATGGAGTTGTTCGTATCCCTTATCTCATGTGCATTGATCCTTGTGGCAGGATTGTTGGTCCATGTGGTACTTTGGGATAGGTGGGTCCCACCATGGTTCCCTTCGGAACCTTCTAGAACCTCCGGTAAGATACCGAAAAATCCCAAACTTTTTCGGTAACCCTGAAAATACTTTTCAATATATAATTCTTTATATTTGGACCATTCAAAAGATCCTCGTGATGTTTGGGATCCCATCCAAGACTCCAAATCAAAATTCGATATCACCATCTAATTATATCATCAAACCCTAGCGACATCAAACATTCAGTGTGTGTGACCTTACGGGTTCGAGAACATGCAGACTTGGTAAAGAAAACTTTTAGATCGATAACCAATAGCGGGACCATGGATGTCAATAATGGTTCCCGCATATTCCACAAATATCTTTCATGAGTTGAACCACAATGTCAAGGATTGAAACAATCTGGTATCAAATTCCCTTTGACCTGCAATATTTTACTTGCCCGCGATTTTATTGTTAGTATCACCATACATAGTTCAATCTCGTTCTCTAGAAAGTAATATTTACTCGTTCCGCAATAAAAATTCCTTGTGATCAAAATCATTGGCCACGTGCTTGCAAACAATATAAAATGTGTGTTACCGTGTGGGGCTAGAGTATATCTTTTCCGTCACAAGGATGGACAAGTTCCACTCTTGATCCATACAACCCAACAAGTACCTTCCGAGATACTTGAAGAACACCTTTATAATCACTCAGTCACGAAGTGACGGTTGATGCCCACAAAGTATTCTTTCGGTATTAGGGAGTGGCATGATCTCATGGTCCAAGGAAATGGTACTTGACATGTGGAAAGCTATAGCAATCAAACTTTAGTTACACACAAATTCTATGTTTAGTTTGGGTGTGTCCATCACATGATTCTCCTAATGATTGACCTTGTTATTAAATGACAACACATGTCCATGGTTAGGAAATCTTAACCATCTTTTAATCAATGAGAAATCTAGTCACCGCCCCTTACTCTGCTCCCTATTTATAGCTGGTGGTGTCCCTCCCCAAATCCAAATCCACCATTTCCCACCCTTTTATCTCCTTTGGCATTAGATCTAGGGCAATATCAATTGAATATTCAGTTTCGAGCACGAAGATGGTAGGTCTGCCGGCTTCACCAACGAGCATGGTGTCAGTGCGCGTGAAGGCTTCATCCTCGACCATGATGATGGTTGTACTGCCAACAGCTCCCTATGCACGGCAATGGTGATCTTGTCGGCTACTCCCTTGACCATGGTGGTGGTGAGCCTGCTAGCATATTCTTCGTCCCCAACCTCTGTGTTACACCATATCCATTCATCTATAAGAAACATATCACCTTGTTCATAAATCTTTAAGCATGTGCTAAATGTGGGTACATCTTTCATGAACTAATGTTGTGATTGTTTCTAGTTAGTATTAGCATGCTAACTCAATTCACATGAACTATTGATTATGTAGCTTACTACCCAAATCATGATTTGTTTGTTCTTCAGTACTTTGGGACATCATGCTTAGTGTGTTCTTTAGAACTGTAGGACAAATTGTTGGATAGGTATCCCAATCTGTGTGCTTTCACTGCTCCATCTTTGGAGGCTTATAATGCAATCCCGATTCAAGCTATGTACATTCAACCAGTTCCAATGTAGTGGGAGCCTTCTTTGTCCCTGTTCATCCTGAATATGCTTTATGAAATCCTTATAGATGGGATTATGTGTGACAACATATTCAAAGAAATTTACCTACAACATGTATGCAACGATGTTCTTGACTTCACTGGAAGGACACTCACCACGACTCAGGTTTACAACCATCCGAGGAAGTGGAAGAAGAAGTGGGTCCAGTGGTGCACGCTGAAAGATACTGACAGAGTCCATTGGTGTACTAAGACCACATCATTCGTTATGGACAATGCCAGGATGAAGGATCTGGTTCAAGTTTGGAAGATTAAGAATGGTTTCTTGTTTCAAGATAAATTCCTGGGGTGTTTAAGTAACATAGTTCTCTTGATCTCAGAAATTCTTGATGGATCTACTCACCAACCTCATGGTGAACTATGCTCAGATGGAGCTCATATTCACGCCTAGGATACCTTATGACAAGAATATGTACACTCCCTCCTCAATAATCCAGGCTATGGACCACCTTGCTTATAACAACACCTAGGTTAAGATGTACACTGAGATGACAC
This sequence comes from Avena sativa, assembly GCA_916181665.1. Classification (NCBI taxonomy): domain Eukaryota; kingdom Viridiplantae; phylum Streptophyta; class Magnoliopsida; order Poales; family Poaceae; genus Avena; species Avena sativa. The sequence continues at coordinate 384,924,577 of OV702286.1, read as the reverse complement.
AATCTGAGAGGAGGAACTGCCTAAGGAACTGTCTTCGCAAGCACTACTATTAGCCCTACTACTTACCAGTACTACTATTCTATGATGGTTCTGATGAACTGCTGAAGAACTTGTAAATATTAGGAGGTCATCATGAAAATTGTTGCTAAACATGGTATATAGTAACACCTCTAATGATGAACTTCTTATGATCAAATGCTTGTGATGAACTGCTTGTGATCAACATTTTTGGCTTGTGATGAACTGGTTGTGGTGAAATGCTTGTGATGAACATTTTTGGCTTGTGATGAACTGCTCATGATGTCTGTGCAAGTGGTTTCCAATGTGTCGCTACGGGCAACCAAATGTTGTGCACGTGTAACCAATGTGTCGCTTTAGGCAACTAAACACATGTGATGAGGCTATCTTTATGCAAAAAAAATACGGGCTACCAAACGGGCTGTAGAACATGACTCAAAGAGAGTCTTTGTCTAGCACTACTCCACACAACATTGGCAGACCAAGCCAAAAATCAGTTGCAAGCTACCAAACTCGTCCTACGAAATTGTATGGCTATAACTGTTAGAAATAATGGACCAATTCTTTGGACCATGCTAGATTTCAGATTTTCCCTAAATCTCAAAGCCCATGTGTGTGGAAGCCCATGTGTGATTTGGCCCAAGTTGGTGGGAGATCACATGTGTGTGTGTGGCAAGAGGAGTGGGAGCTAAAGTTTAGTCCTACGTGGAAAGTTGGAGGAGAGTTTCACCACCTTATAAGGTGGAGTGTCTCACTACTTTGTAAGTGAGTGAGAAGAGAAGTGTTACACGCGCGCTCCTCCTCCGATGATGCCGCTCGCCTGCCCTCTCGTCACGTCACGACACGACACGACACACGCGTGCTGCGGGCTGCGAGATTATCACCGAGCTGAGCTTTATTTTACTGCTTGGGAAACTGGTGTGGTTTTGACAGACGTGTCAATAGTTAGTCAGTTCAGAATGCTCCCAGATTGTGCGCTACTGTAACCAACCCAAACTCGTGTGTGGAGATGCCTTGGCCCATGTTGTTCCATGTATGGTTTCCCGAGCCGCTCTATATAATCCCCTGTGAGGCTTCCACCACAGACACCACCAAAAAACCAATCTAGGGTTTTGCCTCCTCTCTGCTTGTGCCGCCACCATAGTCTACTCCATCCCACTTGTCGGCATGCACCAGCGTACGGGAGAGCAGGTCTCTGGAACCACTCGTCTTTGCGATCTTGTGCGGGAGAGGGCGAATAAGGTTTTTGGGAAGCGCTCCGCGTAATTGCTCAAGTTTGTCATCACGACCTGTCTTCCTGGGTGTCAAGAGCATCTGCATGGCGTTTGCTACGTCATCTTCTTCGACAAGCTACAACAACCTCTGCACCAATGGCGACTTTATCGGCAACCGATCGGTACGTATATTGTGACCTGATCTGTTGTCATACCATGATTGTTCTTGCGTATGCATTTCTACTATTCATGTTGATTAATACATCTAGTATGTTAAAATTTCACATGTTCGTAGATGGTGTAGTCATGATTTATATATTGGAATTAATTGTGGAAATTATGCCTAATAATCCAACGATCCAAAAACCCTTATTATAGGCAATTTCCTGAGTTAAACATGGGACACCTAGACGATGCAATGAAGCCGGATAAGTTTACATGTGTTCATTTTAAGAGGTGGTAGTATAAGACCACTATGTGGCTATAAGATCTAAAAGTATTCGAGGCTAGTGCGAGTTTACCTGAAGGAGCTATATCTGACAAGGTTCACAACAAGTTTAAGGAAACCAATCTTGCCTTTGTGGGTTGCATTCTGAGTGTTCTTGATAATAAACTGTTTGATGTTTACATGCACATCAAAGATGGAAAGGAGCTCTGGGAGGCACTGAATGCTAAGTTTGGTGTAGCAGATGTTGGCAGTGAACTGTATATCATGGAGAACTTTCATGATTACAAGATGGTTAACAACCGTTCTGTAGTCGAACAAGCTCATGGGATACAGTTCTTTGATAAGGAGCTCCGGCACCTTAAGTGTGACTTACCTAACAAGTTTGTGGTTGGGTGCATTATTGCAAAGTTGCCCTCTTTATGGAAGAACTTCGCCATAACTCCCAAACACAAGAGACATGAGATATCGGTTGAAAACCTGATAGCGTCTCTTGATATTGAGGAGAAGGCTCCGGCTAAGGACACGGCTGAGAAAGGTGAGGGTCAGTCTAGCGCCAATATGGTGCATAAGAAACCCAATGGCAAGAACAAAGGGAACTTCAAGCCCTCTTTCAACAAGCCTGTGAAAAAAACAACCTTCAAGGAGAAGAGGAAGCCGAACAAGGATGAGCTAGATTGCTATAACTGTGGAGAGCTCGACCACTTTTCCAAGGACTTCCCAGAACATGCGGATCATAGAGGGAAAAAATGAGAAGACTATCAACATCATGATCGCTAGCAACACTAATGGGTAAGGTAATTTATTTATTGTTCTTTTAGTATTTCAATCACCATGTTGGTGGATCGATACGGGTGCTAATGTTCATGTGTGTGATGACATATCTATGTTCCCTTCTTATCAGGTCTCTCGGGATTCATCCGTCCTAATGGGGACTGGATCACATGCTTTTGTTCATGGTGTTGGCACGGTGGATCTGAAGTTCACTTCTAGAAAGATCATGGAGCCGAGGAACTTGCAACATGTCCCTACTATAAACAAGAATCTCGTGAGCGGCCCCCTTCTATGAAGAGATGGGTTCAAGGTTCTTTCAGAGACTAATAAAGTCGTTGTTTCGAAACATGGACAATTTATTGCTAAAGATTATGAGTTCAGAGGCTTGTTCCATTTTTCACTTTCATGGTTTTGTAATAAATTTGTGAATCATATTTGTGGCCGTGTTAATGATGATACCAGTTTTTGGCATTATCGTTTATGTCACATTAATTTGGTTTGATGTCTTGAATGTCCAATATGAGTTTAAATCTGAATTTCACTATTGCCAAAGGTTCTAAGTGTCATAGTTGTGTGCAATCAAAGAAACCACTAACGCCTCACAAGGCTGTCGATGAGAGAAACTTGGCACTTCTAGAACTCATACATTCTAACCTATACTAGATTAATGGTGTGTTCATAAAATTTGGAAAGAGACATTTCATGACATTGATAGATGATGCTACTGAATTCTGCTATGTTTACTTGTTGCAAACTAAAAATGAGGCTTTAGAACACTCTAAAATTTATAAGGCCGAAGTTGAAAATCAACTAGAGAGAAGGATCAAGCGTATTTGGTCGGATCGTGGTGGTGAGTATTTCCCAAAATATTTGATTATATGAGGAACACGGTATTATTCATGAGAGGACGCCTCCCTACTCTCTCCAATCAAACGGGGTTGTCGAGAGAAAAAACCACACGCTGACTGACTTGGTGAATTCCATGTTAGCCACTGTTAGTTTATCAAAGGCATGGTGGGGGAGGCTTTGTTGACTTCATGTCATATCCTGAATAGAGTTCCTAACAAGAATAAAGAAAAGACCTGTTATGAGGAGTGGGCTGGGAGAAAACCATTAGTTTCTTACTTACAAACATGGGGGTGTTTAGCAAAGGTCAACATACTGATTCCCAAGAAACACAAACTTGGACCTTAAGACAGTGGATTCTATCTTTCTAGGATATGCTCCACGGGAGGTAGGCTATAGATTTCTAGTGGTTAAATTTGAGGTTCCTGATATTCATGTTGATACTATAATGGAATCTCGTGATGCAACATTCTTTGACAATATGTTTCCTATGAAAGATATGCATGGCACTGCTAGAATTTCTTCTGGAATACTTCATGAATCTAGTGCATCTATTGAGAATTTTGAACAACCACATGAGGAAGTCCTAGAGAAGGATGGCGATGAACCTCCCATGAGGAGTAAGAGACAGAGGATTGCACAATCCTTTGGTAATGATTTCTTCGTGTACCTTGTGGATAATACTCCCAGATCCATTGCTGAGGCATGTGCATCTCCAGATGCAGATGACTAGAAAGAAGCTATCCAAAATGAGATGGACTCGATTGTTTCTAATGGAACTTGTGAATTATTAGAACGATCCTATGGTTGTAAACCTGTGGGCTTTAAGTGGCTGTTCAAGAAGAAGCTAAGGCCTAATGGTACTATTGATAGGTACAAGGAACGGCTTGTAGCAAAGGGCTACACACAGAAAAAAAGACGAAGATTACTTTGACACCTATTCACCTATCGCTAGACTAACCACCATTCGAGTACTACTTTACCTATATGCCTCTTTTGGTATCCTCGTCCACTAAATAGACGTGAAGACAACTTTCCTTAATGGAAAGTTCGAAGAGGAGATCTATATGGATCAGCCAGATGGGTTTGTAGTAAAGAGTGAAGAGACAAAGATGTGCAAGTTGTTAAAATATTTATATGGCCTGAAACAAGCACCTAAGAGCATCTCTAGTAGTGGCTCTAAAATTTGGCGCTGTAAAAGTAGTTTGCAGCATGCTCGATCTGTATACAGCACGTGGCGAGGGTGTGACCTCCTACGGAGGCCTTATTTTGCAGTCCGCGGCAAGAAGCCAAAAACCACCCTCCAGCAGACGCTGTAAAATAGAGCTCCATAAACAAGTTTCCTCAACATACATACAACAAATAAGATCAAACAGGCCACAAATAAATATAATAAAATCAACCAAATTTTACAACTATACAGCCGAATGGTGGATTAATAGAGAGATCAAGCTAGCAAAATCAAAGTTCACCACCGCTGATGCTCGTCTTGGACCCAATTGATTCTAGCATTAAATGCACGCATGCACCAAACATCCATCACAATTGATTCAAAAAACTCGCGTGAGGGAAGTGGATGGAACTCCGAGCAGCGGCAGATGGGAGCCACACGTAGGCGTCCCGACCGCACGGGGGCGGCAGGAAACGGACGGCCAGGCGGCAGAGAAGCTAGGTGTGGTTGTCCTCGTCGTGGTCGGCCTCGCGGCGGTGTAGCGTGGGTGGCCAGGCGGCAGAGCGGCTAGGTGCGGCGGCCGGGCGACGGGAAGAGCGGTGGCCTCAGGGAGCTCCAGGCGCGAGCACTAATGGAGAAGGAGAACGGGAGTATTGAAACTTTCGACGGCAGTTGGTCTCTTAAAGGATAGAGATGTCGCCTAGAGGGGGGTGCCGAGGGTTTAACTCATCAATGCCCATTGTTATGGACTTGGATTTGGAGAAGGAAGGAGCGCTGGAGACATCTATCGGCTAGCTAACAAGCACGCGGAGGACTCAAAGACTTACCCAGGTTCAGGCCTCGTAGAGGTCCCTACTCCTGCTTGTGTGCTCGTGGAATTATCAAAGGAATCAAGGATTACAATGGTGCACAGATACAATCTGGCGAGGGTTGTGGAAACTAGGGTTGCGTGTGTCCTCCTCGCCGCCCCCTCCTAGCCTTTATATAGATAGGCTAGGTCTCGGGTAGCAGGTCGAGTCGTTTACAAGTTAGGGTTTTCCTCTTTGAACTTTCTATCTTTAGATTCTTCTTGTTCTTCAAGCAATCGAGAGTCTGTAGGTTACTCGAGTTCTTCATTTGGTCCTTGGCGACACCGTGGGCCTCTACGTATTCAGGCCGTATATACCAAACTCGAGTACCTATAGGGTATACCCATGTCAGTAGCCCCCCAGTGTCCAGTGGAATCGCAGATTCGACTGGAGACTTTATGAATCCTTTCGAGTGCATGACTGAGTATGTTTTTCGACTGTTCTGTTTGTGTCACAGGGATTTTTGATGTGCATTCCTGATTTAACCGATGTATCGGTATCAGTTAACTACCTTAGGGTAAAACAACGCCATCTACTCGAACTCGAGTCTCTGGACTCGAATCCAGAAAAGTGCTGGTGTAATTCGACTCAAGCCACGGAGGTCTTACAGGAGTCGAATTCCAGTATATGGGTGTGAGCACTCGACGCGTCCATCAAGGCACGTTCATCGTGCCTGTAGGCACGGTTATATTTCTGGTAGTGCGCAGCAAATGCGTTGCCAGGCCTTATTCAGGTCTTATCTTCACGCTGTAAGCGCGGCATCTGAATTTCTGTCATCACGGAGACGATTCGGGTGACCCAGGAGACGTAGTCTCTTTGTAGGGAAAATCATGAGGCGGTGTCGCCATAAGCTTCGAGTGTGGATGTTATCAACACACAGTACTTTGTACAAATAATCATAGGGTGCGCGACCAGCGCTCCCTATGGGAGTAGCCCCCGAGTGCCTGGTTGAGTCGAAGACTCAGGCATGGACTAAAGAACTTTTGCGACTGCTGTCGTCTTTTGTTTGCTTGTTTCAGTCGAATCTGTTTCCGGCGCTCCCTATGGGAGTAACCCATGTCCATAGTCGAACCGTGTTTCGAGTGGTTGGGTTTGCTTTGATTGTCTAGGTTCCTGCAAAAAGAAAAAAATCGTAGGGTGCGCGACCAGCGCCCCCTATGGGAGTAGCCCACGAGTGCTTGGTGGAGTCGAAGACTCAAGCAAGGACTAAAGTAGTCGAAGTCTTCTGCTGCAAAATTTTGGATTACGTCAGTGATGACGATTCCATGACCTCAATTGCCCGCGTGAGCGAGTTTGACGGGACGTGACGAGCGGTGGGTCCCATTTCCTAACTCTGATTTGACCGAGCGTGCGTAATCTTTATTTTAACTGCGCCTCCTCGATTTCCGCGTGTAATGGGAGTAGTGGGGGACGGTTCATGCTTCAGGTCCTCCACGTGTCGAGCCTGATGAACGCCACGCGTCTGATAGGTTTTTTTTAGCTGTTGGATTGCATCTTCTAGGGTGTTAAGTAGCGATGCGGAGATGGTAAATTTCACATCTACTTCTTTTCTGCCTTTGCCTCCATCGCCATTGCCGCTGCTCCTCTGCTTCTTTGCGCTCTTTTCCTTCGCGGCGCTGGACCTGCTCCGCGTATTTCCCAGCTACTTCCTCCGGTCACATCGCTGCCGCGGAATGGGGAAGAAAAAGGGAGGTGCCGCGGTGTCACATCCCAAAATTTTCCAAATTTTGGAATGTGAAAAACTTTAAACAAAATGAAGAACCAAGTTCTTTGAAATTCAGAAGGAACAAAAACTTTGGGAACATTTAAATATAATGCCTCCAAACCCAAGCCAAACAAAATGTTTTTGTTTGTGAAGTGGTGTGCATGTTTTAAAATCCAAATCATGAAGCATGCATGAGCATCTTGACTTGGTTGCATTTTAAAAACCCAAGAGAAGTGAAAAATATCTCAAACCCTAAAACTCTAATTATTGGTTAACCCTAAGAACAACACAATACTATGGATATACTCCATATTTATATTACACAAAGAACTACTATGAGAGATAAAAAGATAAAGGACAAAATAATAAAACAATAGAAATTGGTTTCATCCAATTTGGAGCCATGGATAAAAAGATATGAATTATTTTGAGAATATATTTAATAAAGGCAATATTAACTATTAAAACCAAAGTGAATAAATTTGGTTAGAAAAAAACTTGGAAAGTAAATGTGTTCCATAATACCCTAAAAACCTAATTTGAGTTTTACAAATTTTTAGAAATTTGTTTGATTCAAATTGGATCTTTAAATCAAAAGATATCTAAGAAAACAGAAAAAGAAAAAGAAAAGCTATAGAAAAAAAACATAGCAGCAGCTCGGCCCAAACCCCCAGCCCAACAACCAGCCCACCCGGCTCTCTCCTCTCCCCCTCCTTTCCTTACCGCGCCACTGCCCACCCCCTCTCACTGACACCACGACCCCACTCCATGTCACCCCTCCACCTCATCGTCTTCCCCGGCGATGACAGACCTCTCCCCTCCTCTTCCATTTCTAAATCGAATCAAATTCGTGCATTTGCGCAATTAATTCTCCACTCCAAGCCCTGACTCTTAACCTCCACTCCCTCCTCTTCGTTTTCCCTCAAGCCCCACAACCCCGGAGCCACTAGGCTGCTCGGAATCGAGCTCGAACCGCCACGGCCACCGACGAGCTCCGGCGAAGATTTCGGTGAACCCAGGCCGCCCAGCGCCCTCCCCTCTGTCCCATCTATTTCACCATGCCCTAGCGCACCTACTGACCAAGCCACATGTTTTCATTTGCCCCAGATCGACGACACGGACCAAGTCCGGCGAGCTCCTCTGTCGCCGCCGTCTCTCGCTTTTTCCGGTGAAGGTAGGGTTCCCGCCGCCCTACTTTGGTCACCGCAAGATTCTACACGACCAGACACACCTCACTGACCCCTTTGTTGGCTGGTTTGAGCCCCAGGTCATCATCTCTGTCTCGAGGCCGTGACATCCACCGTCGGTAGCAACTCCGGCGAGGAATACCGAGCGAAGCAGAGCACCCCTCCCTCCACCACGACCACCATCGAGATCACCGAGACCACCGCAACCCTCGGTAAGATCGCCGCTTCCCCAACCCCTCTAGAACCACCGGAGCGCCACCCACCCGACGCACCACCGCCACGCACCGTCGCCAGCACCACCAGTCTGTGGTCGACGCGCTGAGCGTCGTCCGATCCATTACCAGCGGTTGAGATTAGATCACTAATCGAACGGGTACCGGTCGATCTGATCCGCTCGTTATCACTTAAAATCCAACGGCCCGCAGCAGTCGATCCGCCCGAACCGGTACCGGCCAATAAGAACACGCCACGTCGCCCAGGCTATTTGTTTAAATTAGAAAATAGACAGAATAAATCTTAAACTTAGAAATTCAATAACTTTTGATCCACAAATCAGAAAAATACAAATTTGGTGTCCATGGATTCAGAAAAATGAGAGCTTCACTGCTGAGGCCTTATTTCACCCTGTAGCTTCTGTAAAATAGAAGTTTTAGGCAGAACCTTTTTAGGAGTATTTTACCCATAAAAGTTGTTTTGTAAATTATTTTTGGGTGAATCTTTTTGCTACGGATTGCAAATTGAACCCTCTGTCCAGTAAGACCAAAATATAAATTTGGTTGGCTATGCCTAATAGCATGGAAATTATTTAGTGAGTCTAGCCTTTCCAAATAATAGAAATTATTGCTAATTGTTACAATTGCACAAATGGTTGCATTTATAATCTTGCAATTGTAAAATGTTCAGAAAGCACTTAGTAGTGTTCAAAACCTTTGTTATAACAATTTGTGCAATAAAATTTCCATCTTGCATGCTTGCATATTTTGCATGATTTTTGTATTGCCATTAGTGTTGACTTTGTGCATGTTTTGTCTTGTTTGTTTTGTTTTATAGATTGTGTACTGCAAAGAGTGCACCAACACCACCAACAACTAAGGCAAGTGGCACTATCATCCATGTCCTACTATTTTTCATTACACTTAGTGGATTTTTGTAGTATGCATGATAGGACTACTATGATACTATGCTATGCTATGTCCTATTTAGGATATCCTTTATATATTCCTTAGTGGAAATACTGTAGTTGTAGTATGCTTAGCCCTACTATAGTTTCAGGGTGGAATATACCATATTGTGATTGTATGAGGTGTTGGAAAATATATGTTTTATATAATAAAACAAGGACTCAATGAATCACCTGGGTGGAGTGTGGATACTCAGTTGAGAATAAGGTGGCAACGAAAGGAACCATGTCTATGGCTATCTCTTTCGTGTGTGCACTAGAAGAATACCACCCAGGAACTTAGAGATTGAACATGTTTCTCGTACAGTGGCTTCCGTGTACAGCCACATGCCAAATGGGCTCTGGCCTAGCCAATTACATAGTGGGAGACCCATGCATTGGTACCTCTTCAGGTTAACTAGAATTATGCATTGGAGGTTTATCCTTGCATTGGTGCCTAGTAGATGTGCTGGCATTATGTATTGGGAGGACTTCTATGGAAAGACTTTGTCACATTCTCGATCTGCCGGTACTCCATCTTGGTGAGTACTAATCTAGCGGCCACTGGTGGCGTCAAGACGAGATTGTGTCTTGTCGGTAAAGTGTACAACTTCTGCAGAAGATTAAATTCTAAGTACTTAGCCGTGTCCCCGGTTATGGACAACTCTGAGCAACTAAGGCCTGAAGCTATGGAAGATCTCGACATTCTAATTTCTCAAAGTAAAACTTAATGGTGACAACACGAGATTAGAAGAACTTGGAGTTTGCCAAGGAGTTCAGAAAGTTATTGAAAGATCAAAACTATTTTTGCAAACATAGGATAAAACCATATTGCTTTCTGCAAATGAGCCTAAGATCTACTTAGCCAAATATGCATATAATGATAGTCCAACTTATATTCACCAACTTGTGACACTTGCCAATACATTCAAAGTATTGACCCTTTGTGGCTGCAACCTATCATGTTGCAGGTTATTCTATTGATGAGTATGGATTGATGATAGAGGTTATGAGTATACACCCAACATGTTTGCCTGTGGCACATGAAGATGAAGAACTCCATGCTTTACTTGTATTCTGCTGCTTTGTAATAAGATAGCCTATGGCTATGAGTTTGTAATAAAGTATTCATATTCTGGATCATGCGATGTAATATGACCTTTGTATCTTGATATTACATCTTAAACTGTGGGTGCTAGCTATTCGATCCAGGGACTAGCATTGTAATCACAGGGATTCAAACCAAGCCAGGTTTGGGTCTTTACAGATGGTATCAGAGCATTGTGTTGCTTGTTGGTTCGTAACCCTAGGAATTGGACAAACCCCTTGTTATGAATGAACTAATTTTATACTTAGTAGGTTTTCTCGTATACCTTGATCATTCTTTACTAAATCTCTTCTCCTTCAAACATGTAGAGGACCAGCCTTTGCTTTCTCCAAGGACTTTGAAGATGGATCATGCCAACAAGGAGATCAAGATACAAGTTGGGACAAGTCCTCGAGCTTGCAAAATATGTGGAGAAGTAGGCCACGCCTCTAAGGAACATCAAGATCAATGTCCCTTTTGTGATCACAACCATCCAGTTGGAGAATGCCCCACATCTCAAGTTACTTGTTACCTATGTGAAGGAACCAACCACATTCCTGCCAAGTGCCATCTCGACTTCATAGTGCAACAAGTGAAAGAACAAGTGAAGGATGGAATGTATCAAGATCTTGGGAAGAAAGAAGAAAACCTTAGCCATATCACCTGCTCCAAATGCAAGAAAGAAGGACATAATATCAATGAATGCCCAGAGAAGGAAGTTCAAGAAAACCACAACCACACTACAAGAAGAAGTACTCGAGACATGACAAAAGCGTTTTGCCATCGCTGTCGGAAGATAGGACACTTCACCGATGATTGCCGAACTCGAAAGAGAGCTCCCACTGATGTTATCATAGTGTGAACCATGAGACATTAGATTGCCTACCAATTATCATGTTCGAGTTATCGATATCGTGTTAACGTATGGATCATGCCGACCTATGTGGTATGGCTATACTAGGTTGCTTGTTTCAAGAAAACTTGATTGTTTTCTTCTATAATGAGTTAAAGTCAGAAGTTGCTAAGTGATTGGTGGCTTGATGAATGTTTTGATTAAACTGGTTTGTTTTGGGTTGAGTGTGTTAGAACTCCCTTAAACCTATCTATCTATCTGTCTATCTATCCTTACTTATCCCTATTAAACCAACAGATGCCTCCAAGACGCGCCAACGACCATGATAACAATGGAGACAACAACAACAATGAAAATGAGATGCAACAGATGATGACTGCACAGACTCAGCTAATGCAGATGATGACACAATTCATGGCAACCATCAACAATCAGAATCAGAACAACAACAATAACAACAACAATCCACCACCTCTGGATATGCTCACTAGATTTCTGAGGTTGAGACCTGCAAAGTTCTCTGGTAATTCTGATCCAATGGTAGCTGATGACTGGTTATGTTGAGTGAACAAAGACCTAGTGACTGTTGGATGCTCTGATGCTGAGAAAGTGAGATTTGCAGCGCACTTGCTTGAAGGCCCTGCAGCTACATGGTGGGACAACTTTCAAGTCACTCACCCCATTGAAGAAGTGACTTGGGAAATATTTGAAGATGGTTTTCGCACAAATCATATCTCTTCAGGCGTGATGAGTCTTAAGAAGAAGGAGTTTCACAACCTTAAACAGCGTCATCGCAGCATTGCTGAATATATTAAGGAATTCAACAATCTATCACGTTATGCTCCAGATGATACTGATACTGATGCTAAGAGGAAGGAAAAGTTCCTAGATGGACTGAATGATGAACTTTCCATGCAATTATCAGTTGCTTATGTTCCAACTTATCAATCACTATGTGACAAAGCTATAATTTTAGAGAGTAAGAAGAACAAAGTTGAGAACAGGAAGAGGAAGCATAGCTTTGACAAATATCACTCAGGATCATCACAGACGATGCGTTCATTCAGAAAGGACAATGGAAATTCTGGATCACATCAGCATGAAGGAAATGGACATAATCACCATCACCAGAATCATCACATCAATAATGGAAGTGGTAGTAACAATGTGAATGGTACTAACAATGGAGATAAACTTGGTCAGAATCAACATAATGATCCCAAGAAAGACATTAGCCAGTTGCAGTGTTACAATTGTAAGCAACTTGGACACTTTGTAGCAAACTGTCCTGAGAAGAAGAAGAATGAGAATGTTGGAGACTCTAATGGGAGCAATTCCAATGTGACTCAGAAAGGACATGTGAACCACATCAACATGTATGGAACCCTTGAAGAACTAGATGGTGTGAAAGGTAAGCTTTAGCTAACTTAATTCAGTGGTATAAGAATCTCAAGATGGAGAAATGTTAACAACCTTTGGATGTCAATCTTTTGGACCCTTAGCCAAGTGAATCAAATGCAGCCCAACAAAGATTCCTTTTAAGGGTGATAGCACCCAAGTATCCTAAAACCCAACCTATTCTTTCTAGCCTTCTCGAATCTCGGGACGAGATTCCTTTTAAGGGTGGTAGTCTGTCACATCCCAAAATTTTCCAAATTTTGGAATGTGAAAAACTTTAAACAAAATGAAGAACCAAGTTCTTTGAAATTCAGAAGGAACAAAAACTTTTGGAACATTTAAATATAATGCCTCCAAACCCAAGCCAAACAAAATGTTTTTGTTTGTGAAGTGGTGTGCATGTTTTAAAATCCAAATCATGAAGCATGCATGAGCATCTTGACTTGGTTGCATTTTAAAAACCCAAGAGAAGTGAAAAATATCTCAAACCCTAAAACTCTAATTATTGGTTAACCCTAAGAACAACACAATACTATGGATATACTCCATATTTATATTACACAAAGAAATCCTATGAGAGATAAAAAGATAAAGGGCAAAATAATAAAACAATAGAAATTGGTTTCATCCAATTTGGAGCCATGGATAAAAAGATATGAATTATTTTGAGAATATATTTAATAAAGGCAATATTAACTATTAAAACCAAAGTGAATAAATTTGGTTAGAAAAAAACTTGGAAAGTAAATGTGTTCCATAATACCCTAAAAACCTAATTTGAGTTTTACAAATTTTTAGAAATTTGTTTGATTCAAATTGGATCTTTAAATCAAAAGATATTTAAGAAAACAGAAAAAGAAAAAGAAAAGCTGTAGAAAAAAACATAGCAGCAGCTCGGCCCAAACCCCCAGCCCAAGAACCAGCCCACCCGGCTCTCTCCTCTCCCCCTTCTTTCCTTACCGCGCCACTACCCACCCCCTCTCACTAACACCACGACCCCACTCCACGTCACCCCTCCACCTCATCGTCTTCCCCGGCGATGACAGACCTCTCCCCTCCTCTGCCGTTTCTAAATCGAATCAAATTCGTGCATTTGCGCAATTAATTCTCCACTCCGAGCCCTGCCTCTTAACCGCCACTCCCTCCTCTCCGTTTTCCCTCAAGCCCCACAACCCCGGAGCCACTAGGCTGCTCGGAATCGAGCTCGAACCGCCACGGCCACCGACGAGCTCCGGCGAAGATTTCGGTGAACCCAGGCCGCCCGGCGCCCTCTCCTCTGTCCCATCTATTTCACCATGCCCTAGCGCACCTAATGACCAAGCCACGTGTTTTCATTTGCCCCAGATCGACGACACGGACCAAGTCCGGCGTGCTCCTCTGCCGTCGCTGTCTCTCGCTTGTTCCGGTGAAGGTAGGGTTCCCGCCGCCCTACTTTGGTCACCGCAAGATTCTACACGACCAGACACACCTCACTGACCCCTTTGTTGGCTGGTTTGAGCCCCAGGTCGTCATCTCCGTCTCGAGGCCGTGACCTCCGCCGTCGGTAGCAACTCCGGCGAGGAATACCGAGCGAAGCAGAGCACCCCTCCCTCCACCACGACCACCATCGAGATCACCGAGACCACCGCAATCCTCGGTAAGATCGCCGCTTCCCCTACCCCTCTAGAACCACCGGAGCGCCACCCACCCGACGCACCACCGCCACGCACCATCGCCAGCACCACCAGTCTGTGGTTGACGCGTTGAGCGTCGTCCGATCCATTACCAGCGGTTGAGATTAGATCACTAATCGAACGGGTACCGGTCGATCTGATCCGCTCGTTATCACTTAAAATCCAACGGCCCGCAGCAGTCGATCCGCCCGAACCGGTACCGGCCAATAAGAACACGCCACGTCGCCCAGGCTATTTGTTTAAATTATAAAATAGACAGAATAAATCTTAAACTTAGAAATTCAATAACTTTTGATCCACAAATCAGAAAAATACAAATTTGGTGTCCATGGATTCAGAAAAATGAGAGCTTCACTGCTGAGGCCTTATTTCACCCTTTAGCTTCTGTAAAATAGAAGTTTTAGGCAGAACCTTTTTAGGAGTATTTTACCCATAAAAGTTGTTTTGTAAATTATTTTTGGGTGAATCTTTTTGCTACGGATTGCAAATTGAACCCTCTGTCTAGTAAGACCAAAATATAAATTTGGTTGGCTATGCCTAATAGCATGGAAATTATTTAGTGAGTCTAGCCTTTCCAAATAATAGAAATTATTGCTAATTGTTACAATTGCACAAATGGTTGCATTTGTAATCTTGCAATTGTAAAATGTTCAGAAAGCACTTAGTAGTGTTCAAAACCTTTGTTATAACAAATTGTGCAATAAAATTTCCATCTTGCATGCTTGCATATTTTGCATGATTTTTGTATTGCCATTAGTGTTGACTTTGTGCATGTTTTGTCTTGTTTGTTTTGTTTTATAGATTGTGTACTGCAAAGAGTGCACCAACACCACCAACAACTAAGGCAAGTGGCACTATCATCCATGTCCTACTATTTTTCATTACACTTAGTGGATTTTTGTAGTATGCATGATAGGACTACTATGATACTATGCTATGCTATGTCCTATTTAGGATATCCTTTATATATTCCTTAGTGGAAATATTGTAGTTGTAGTATGCTTAGCCCTACTATAGTTTCAGGGTGGAATATACCATATTGTGATTGTATGAGGTGTTGGAAAATATATGTTTTATATAATAAAACAAGGACTCAATGAATCACCTGGGTGGAGTGTGGATACTCAGTTGAGAATAAGGTGGCAACAAAAGGAACCATGTCTATGGCTATCTCTTTCGTGTGTGCACTAGAAGAATACCACCCAGGAACTTAGAGATTGAACATGTTTCTCGTACAGTGGCTTCCGTGTACAGCCACATGCCAAATGGGCTCTGGCCTAGTCAATTACATAGTGGGAGACCCATGCATTGGTACCTCTTCAGGTTAACTAGAATTATGCATTGGAGGTTTATCCTTGCATTGGTGCCTAGTAGATGTGCTGGCATTATGTATTGGGAGGACTTCTATGGAAAGACTTTGTCACATTCTCGATCTGCCGGTACTCCATCTTGGTGAGTACTAATCTAGCGGCCACTGGTGGCGTCAAGAAGAGATTGTGTCTTGTCGGTAAAGTGTACAACTTCTGCAGAAGATTAAATTCTAAGTACTTAGCCGTGTCCCCGGTTATGGACAACTCTAAGCAACTAAGGCTTGAAGCTATGGAAGATCTCGACATTCTAATTTCTCAAAGTAAAACTTAATGGTGACAACACGAGATTAGAAGAACTTGGAGTTTGCCAAGGAGTTCAGAAAGTTATTGAAAGATCAAAACTATTTTGCAAACATAGGATAAAACCATATTGCTTTCTGCAAATGAGCCTAAGATCTACTTAGCCAAATATGCATATAATGATAGTCCAACTTATATTCACCAACTTGTGACGCTTGCCAATACATTCAAAGTATTGACCCTTTGTGGCTGCAACCTATCATGTTGCAGGTTATTCTATTGATGAGTATGGATTGATGATAGAGGTTATGAGTCTACACCCAACATGTTTGCCTGTGGCACATGAAGATGAAGAACTCCATGCTTTACTTGTATTCTGCTGCTTCTGGATCATGCGATGTAATATGACCTTTGTATCTTGATATTACATCTTAAACTGTGGGTGCTAGCTATTCGATCCAGGGACTAGCACTGTAATCACAGGGATTCAACCCAAGCCAGGTTTGGGTCTTTACACGCGGCCGATTCCGCTGCTGCCACGGCTGCTATGAAGAAGAAGGGCGGCTTCGCCGCCAGCGGAAAGAAGAAGGGCACAGGTACTCGCGTCACAAATGGTGCGTGGCGTGCATCTGTGATCAAGTCCTCAGAGCTTCGTCTTCTTCGCCAAGACGGAGTTTTGTCGTCCGCAGTCGTTGACGCGCGCGTCCCTGGCAGCGAGGTAATCCCCTCTCCTCCTGCCGGCTTTCGGGTGATGTTCC
Organism: Avena sativa; assembly: GCA_916181665.1. NCBI lineage: Eukaryota > Viridiplantae > Streptophyta > Magnoliopsida > Poales > Poaceae > Avena > Avena sativa. Next base: position 384,907,831 of record OV702286.1, on the reverse strand, counting down.
TAGCATTCATCATCCGTGGCCTCTCGTTGCCCCTGCATCCTTTCTTCAGGGGCCTTCTCTGTTTTTACAGGCTCCAGCTCCATCAGCTGTCCCCCAATTCCATCCTCCATGTAGCTTGCTACATTACTCTCTGCGAGTGCTGGCTCGGAATCGAGCCGCACTTCGGCCTCTTCAAGAGCATCTTCAAGTTGAAGCGCCAATCGGCGTCTGGTTCCGTAGTCTATGATGTAGGCGGCTGTGGTATCCACGTCGATCCTTCCACCATGTACTTCTACATCAAGCTGATGATGTCCGTCCAAGGGTGGAGGGACAAGTGGTTCTATATCCACGACTAGAAGGCCGACGGAGACCACTACGGACTCGCACCCTTCGACCCCGCGACACCATGCAATAGGAGGCGTTCCTGTAAGAACGTAATTATGCCTGGCGAGTCCACGGAGATAGATGTGATGTACAAGCGTGTCTGTGACCTCGAGAGTCGCATGGGCAAAGAGGAGGGAGGTTGCACCCTCATTCGCACGTGGCTGCGCCGTCGCGTCCAGCCCCTGCAGGCCAGAGTCCGCCCCATGTTCCAGTGGGCTGGCGTGGACGATGTCACTCGCGTGTCTGCCGATGGCATGTCCGTGAGTGAGGTATATAAAAGGGTGTGACTGGTCACCAAGTACACCGTCAAGGATGTGTTGGGTCCGCAGCATAGAAAACAAAAAAATTCCTACGGTGTGAACTACACGCCAAGATCTATCTACTAGGTACAAAGCAAACGGGTGGACATACATCCATAGAGAACTTACCCTCGAAGACAACGAGCTTTGTTAACGAGTAGGAACTCGTGGTTGATGTAGTCGTACACTTGCTGATCTCAAGATCGTGAGGAAGTCCGAGCGCCACAACTCAGCAGCGCATCCGCACTCGCACACATGTTCAAGCCACCGGACAACCTCCACCTCCTCGCTCCAGCGATCCAGCGGAAGCAGCAACTCCTTCCAGATGAAATGCCACCGGGAACATGTATCCCGCTAATTCGAGACCATGGGGGAATAATTCTAGAGGGGGAGAGAGATCCTTCACAAGGAGGTGTGAGGATGAAGTAGGCAATGGGTGGCCTTTTATAGGAGGAGGGGGGTGCCCCCTCTCTCCATGGCCGGCGCATGGGGGGGTGACCCCTCACCTCCCCCATTCATGTGGTGGTAACTCCTCCACATTAAAATGCCTCTTCACATTCCCTTTTAAAGTCTCCACTTTAAATGCATTAAGTTTCTCCAAATTTAATGCTCTCTCATTTAATAAAACTCTTTTATTAAATTTATTCAGAATTTTGTTAATTACTTTAATTAACAAACATTCACATATAGCCCCTTGCAATATTTCAATATCACATGCAGAACCACCTTCTGCAATTTCACCCGAAACAATTTCCGGTTTCTATTGAAACAATTCCTGCGCTTTGCAATTCTTTCGTCTGAAACATATGTGCTCCAAAATGGTGTCCGGTAACTCTTAAGTGTGCCACCCTACAGTTCGCGAATAATGCAGACATGATCGAGACCCTTCTCCGATCAATAATTAGCAGCGGGACCTGGAGATCCGTACTGACTCCTACACATTCAACGATGACTCCTGTGATCGTGAGAACCTTTAACGCTTGTAACTAAATCCCTTTGTCTCTCGATATATTACATGTCCGATATTCGATCATCGGTATCTCCATACCTAGTTTTATCTCGTTACCGACATGCACTCTTTTATCGTTCCCATGATATACCATTCTAGTGATCACATCACTTGCTTGCAAGCTATCCTAATGTGATATCACCGAGAGGGCCCAGAGTATATCTATCCGTCATCTAGATTGACAAATTCCACTCTTGATCCATGAGCCTCAACATAACACCTTTGTAGCACTGAACCCATCTTTATAGTCACCCTGTTACGGTGTGACGTTTGATGTTATCAAGATACTCTTCCGGTGTTAGCAATTAACATGATCTCATGGTCTAAGGATAAAGATTACTTCGTATGATGTTATAGCAATATAAACACAATGACTTGATCGTAATGCTATACTTCGGATGAATGTTCATCACATCATTCCACCAATGTTGTGACCTTGTTATTAACAACATCCAATGTCCATGATCAGGAAACCTTGATCATCTTGTTAATCAATAAGCTAGTCTATAAGAGAGGCATGACTAGGAACCCTTTTTGTTTATTAAACACACATGTATTGATGTTTCCTATCAATACAATTATAGCATGTAAAATAAACATCTATCATATACAAGGAATACATAATAACAACTTGATTATTGCCTCTCAGGGCATATTTCCTTCAGTCTCCCACTTGCACTAGAGACAATAATCTAGTTCACATAGTGATAAATCTAACACCCATGGAGTTCTGGTGTTGATCATGTTTGCCCTAGGGAGTACTTTAGTCAATGGATCTGCTACATTCAGGTCCGTGTGCACTTTACAAATCTTTGTATCTCCATCCTTGACATGTTCGCGGATGGAGTGAAACCAGCGCTTAATATGCTTGGAATTCTTGTGAGACCTTGGTTCCTTGGCGTTGGCTATGGCTCCATTGTTGTCACAATAGATCACCATCGGGTCCAACGCACTAGGAACCACACCCAGTTCCGTAATGAACTCTTTCATCCAAACCGCTTCCTGTGCCGCTTCTGAAGCAGCAACATATTCCGCCTCCATTGTTGATCTAGCCACCACAGGTTGTTTGGAGCTCCTCCAACTAACTGCTGCTCCGTTCAAGAGAAATACGTATCCGTATTGAGACTTAGAGTCATCCGGATCAGTGTCAAACCTAGCATCGACATAACACTTAGCGACTAGCTCTTCTTCACCTCCGTATATAAGAAACATATCCTTAGTTCTTCTCAAGTACTTAAGGATATTCTTGACCGCTATCCAGTGTTCCGAACCTGGATCAGATTGGTACCTACTAGTCAAACTAATAGCATGTGCCACATCCGGTCTTGTACATAGCATGGCATACATTATAGAGCCTATGGCTGAGGCATAGGGGATCCTATCCATTATCTCTCTTTCTTCCGCCGTAGCCGGACTTTGAGTCTTACTCAATGTCTTGCCTTGCAACATAGGTAAGAACCCCTTCTTACTTCCGTCCATATTAAACTTCTTTAATATCTTATCAAGGTATGTACTCTGCGATAGCCCAATTAGGCGTCTTGATCTATCTCTATAGATTTTAATGCCTAATATATATGAAGCTTCACCAAGGTCCTTTATCGAAAATTTGCTGTTTAGATAACTTTTAACACTGTTTAAAAGATCTAAATCATTTCCAATCAATAATATGTCATCCACATATAATATCAGAAATGCCACATTGCTCCCACTCACTTTCTTGTAAATACAAGCCTCTCCATAAGTTTGGACAAATCCAAACTCTTTGATCACCTCATCAAAGCGGAGATTCCAACTCCGTGATGCTTGCTTCAGTCCATAGATGGATCGCTGAAGTTTGCACACCTTATTAGCATCCTTAGTATCGACAAAACCCTTAGGTTGTATTATATATAACTCTTCTTCAATCTTACCATTGAGGAACGCAGTTTTGACATCCATCTGCCATATTTCATAATCGAAATATGCAGCAATTGCTAACATAATCCTAACCGACTTAAGCATCGCTACGGGAGAGAATGTCTCATCGTAGTCAACTCCTTGAATTTGTCGAAACCCCTTTGCGACAAGTCGAGCCTTATAGATGGTCACATTACCATCAGCATCAGTTTTCCTTTTGAAAATCCATTTATTCTCAACGGCCTTTCGGTCGTGAGGTAAGTCCACCAAGTTCCAAACTTGGTTCTCGTACATGGATTCCATCTCGGATTTCATGGCTTCTAGCCATTTGTTGGAATCCGGGCTCATCATCGCTTCTTCATATGTCACAGGGTCATCCATTTCATCAATCATGAAATTCATAACAGGATTGCCGTACAGTTCAGGAGCTGCACGTGTCCTGCTTGACCTGCGAGGTTCAGTAGTGTCCTCTTTCGGAGTTTCATGATCAATATCATTAGATCTCTCTTCATTAGGTGAAGTCAACTCCGAAACAACTTCTGGAGCTGCGCTACTCGCCATTTCATGAAGAGAAGGTTCAATAAGCTCTTCGAGTTCTACCTTCCGACTACTCACACCTTTCGCGAGAAACTCCTTCTCAAGAAAGGATCCATTCTTGGCAACAAAGACCTTGCCCTCGGATCTGTGATAGAAGGTATACCCAATTGTTTCCTTAGGGTATCCTATGAAGACACATTTTTCCGCTTTGGGTTCGAGTTTATCCGGTTGAAGTTTCTTCACATAAACATCGCATCCCCAAACTTTAAGAAATGACAGCTTAGGTTTGTTTCCAAACCATAATTCATATGGTGTCTTTTCAACGGATTTAGATGGTGCCCTATTTAAAGTGAATGTAGCGGTTTCCAGTGCATAACCCCAAAATGACAGTGGCAAGTCAGTCAGAGACATCATAGATCGAACCATATCCAATAAAGTACGGTTACGACATTCTGACAAGCCATTACATTGTGGTGTTTCGGCAGGTGTGAGTTGTGAAACTATTCCACAGTCTTTCATATGTGTGCTAAACTCGTAACTAAGATACTCTCCTCCACGGTCGGACCGCAGAAATCTGATCTTTCTGTTACGATGATTTTCCACTTCATTCTGAAATTCTTTGAACTTTTCAAAAGTTTCAGACTTGTGTTTCATCAAATAGATATACCCGTATCTACTCAAATCATCCGTGAAAGTAACAAAATAATGATATCCACCTCGCGCCGACACACTCATCGGTCCACACACATCAGTATGTATGATTTCCAATAGATCTGTCGCCCGTTCCATTGAACCGGAAAACGGCGTTCTAGTCATCTTGCCCATAAGGCATGGCTCACATGTATCAAATGATTCAAAATCAAGTGATTCCAAAAGTCCATCAGAATAGAGTTTCTTCATGCGTTTAACGCCAATATGACCTAGACGGCAGTGCCACATATATGTAGATATATCATTATCAAGTTTAATCCTTTTAGCATCAACATTATGAATATGCATAATACTACTATCGAGATCCAACAGAAATAAACCATTCAACATAGGTGCATGACCATAAAATATATTATTCATATAAATCGAACAACCATTGTTTTCAGACTTAAATGAATAACCACTTTGCATCAAACACGATCCAGATACAATGTTCATGCTCAGTGTAGGCACCAAATAACAATTATTTAGGTTTATAACTAATCCCGATGGCATATGGAGAGGCAGCGTTTCGACGGCGATCACATCAACTCTTGATCCATTGCCGACCCGCATCGAGACCTCATCCCTTGCTAGTTGTCGCTTGTTCCGCAACCCCTGAACCGAGTTACATGTATTAGCAACCGATCCCGTATCAAATACCCAGGTGCTACTGCGAGTACTAGTCAAGTACACATCAATAACATGTATATCACATATACCTTTGTTTGCCTTGCCGGACTTCTTGTCCGCCAAATACTTGGGGCAGTTGCGCTTCCAATGGCCAGTCCCCTTGCAATAGTAGCACTCGGTGTCAGACTTAGGGCCAGCTCGGGGTTTCTTTTCAGGCGTGGCAACAGACTTGCCACCCTTCTTTCCCTTGTGCTTGCCTTTCTTGTCCTTCTTGAAACCGGTGGTCCTATTGATCATCAACACTTGATGTTCTTTCCTAATCTCCACTTCTGCAGTCTTAAGCATTGACAGAAGCTCGGGAAGAGACTTCTTCATGCCCTGCATATTATAGTTCATCACGAAGCTCTTGTAGCTAGGTGGCAGAGATTGGAGAACATGATGTATGCCTAAGTCAATGGGAATCGTTATTCTCAAGGACACAAGCTTATCGGCGTACCCAGACATTTTGAGTACGTGCTCACTAACGGAGCTGTTTTCCTCCATCATGCAGCTAAAGAACTTTTCTGTAGCATTATAACTCTCTACGGCAGCATGGGTATCGAAAATCATTTTCAATTCTCCCATGGTATCAAAGGCATTGCCATTTTCGAAACGTTTTCGAAGTTCTGGCTCTAGCCCATACAGTATGCCTCAATGAACTAAGTTGTGGTCCTCCTGACGAGTTATATAGACGTTCTTTTCCTCGTCAGGGGCATCAGAAGCTGGTGGGGGGCCTAGCGACACATCTAGCACATATTGCTTTTGTGCAGCAGTGAGGAGAATCCTCAAATTCATAGCCCAGTTAGTGAAGTTGCTACCATTCGCAGCAAGTTTCTCTTTCTCCATGAACACATTGAAATTAAAAGCAGGTGGTGCCATCTACAACAGAATTTGTAAAGTATATTTAGACTAAGTTTATGATAGATTGAGTTCGACTAATCCAAATTACTAATGAACTCCCACTCAAAAACGACATCCCTCATGTCCTTTTGGTGATTACATGAACCAAATCCACTACACCAAGTCCGATCATCACGTGAGTCCGTGTAGCTTCAAAGGCGAGCATCTATATGGGCATCATATCAACTATATGACTCATGCTTAACCTTTCGGTCCGTGTTCCGAGGCCATGTCTGTACATGCTAGGCTCGTCAAGTAAGAACCTTAGTATTTGCGTGTGTAAAACTGTCTTACACCCGTTGTATGAAAGCGTAGAGTTGAAAACACCCGATCATCACGTGATGCCTCAAAACACGATCCACAAAACGGTGCATACTTAAGGAAGAACATATTTTATCTTGATATCTAAATGAGGGATCATCTTATAATGCTACCAAACGCGCCAAACTAGCAATATAAGATGCTAACATCTAATGTGTGAAGTGAGGTGATATGGTCCATGCATTTGATCTCTATCATTTGCATCATGGTATGATCTCTATCATTCCTTTGTGTGTAAGGCCAAGGTCTATGGAACTTACACGTTAAGTGAGTTGTAAGAGTATCTATTATACATCTACTTACAACAATACCATATCAAAACACTAGCCCAGCAACGATCTAAACTAGACGCCTCTAATTTATCAATTGCAAGTTTTACGTGGCTTAGGGCTTTCGGAGATATAACCTGTCTAACCTACGAACATGAACCACAACGAGGATAACTAAGTTATTAGCAACTCGTTGTAAATCAGATATTGACTATAGTAGGAGAGACAGACACCCGCCAGCCACTTATGCAAAACAAGTTACATGTCAGTCGTGGAACCGGTCTCATGTATGATGACATGTAAGGTTGGTCCGGGCCGCTTCATCCCACTATGCCACCAATATCCAAAGTACATAGAAGATGCAATAACATGATCATCATCGCCCACATATAAACATTTGTGTACTACCCGTGCAAAGCACCTACGCATAGATCAGGCTCTAATACCATTGTTGGGTCCGCAGCATAGAAAACAAAAAAAAATTCCTACGGTGTGAACTACACGCCAAGATCTATCTACTAGGTACAAAGCAAACGGGTGGACATACATCCATAGATAACTTACCCTCTAAGACAACGAGCTTTGTTAACGAGTAGAAACTCGTGGTTGATGTAGTCATACACTTGCCGATCTCAAGATCGTGAGGAAGTCCGAGCGCCGCAACTCAGCAGCGCATCCGCACTCGCACACACGTTCAAGCCACCGGACAACCTCCTCGCTCCAGCAATCCAGCGGAAGCAGCAACTCCTTCCAGACGAAATGCCACCGGGAACATGTATCTCGCTAATCCGAGACCATGGAGGAATAATTCTAGAGGGGGAGAGAGATCCTTCACAAGGAGGTGTGAGGATGAAGGAGGGAATGGGTGGCATTTTATAGGAGGAGGGAGGGTGCCCCCTCTCTCCATGGCCGACGCATGGGGGGTGACCCCTCACCTCCCCCATTCATGTGGTGGTAACTCCTCCACATTAAAATGCCTCTTCACATTCCCTTTTAAAGTCTCCACCTTCGATGCATTAAGTTTCTCCAAATTTAATGCTCTCTCATTTAATAAAACTCTTTTATTAAATTTATTCAGAATTTTGTTAATTACTTTAATTAACAAACATTCACATATAGCCCCTTGCAATATTTCAATATCACATGCAGAACCACCTTCTGCAATTTCACCCGAAACAATTTCCGGTTTCTATTGAAACAATTCATGCGCTTTGCAATTCTTTCGTCTGAAACATATGTGCTCCAAAATGGTGTCCGGTAACTCTTAAGTGTGCCACCCTACGGTTCGCGAATAATGCAGACATGATCGAGACCCTTCTCCGATCAATAATCAGCAGCGGGACCTGGAGATCCGAACTGACTCCTACACATTCAACAATGACTCCTGTGATTGTGAGAACCTTTAACGCTTGTAACTAAATCCCTTTGTCTCTCGATATATTACATGTTCGAGATTCGATCATCGGTATCTCCATACCTAGTTTGATCTCGTTACCGACATGCACTCTTTTCTCGTTCCCGTGATATAACATTCTAGTGATCACATCACTTGCTTGCAAGCTATCCTAGTGTGATATCACCGAGAGGGCCCAGAGTATATCTATCCGTCATCTGGATTGACAAATTCCACTCTTGATCCATGAGCCTCAACATAACACCTTCGTAGCACTGAACCCATCTTTATAGTCACCCCGTTACGGTGTGACGTTTGATGTTATCAAGATACTCTTCCGGTGTTAGCAATTAACATGATCTCATGGTCTAAGGATAAAGATTACTTCGTATGATGTTATAGCAATATAAACACAATGACTTGATCGTAATGCTATACTTCGGATGAATGTTCATCACATCATTCCACCAATGGTGTGACCTTGTTATTAACAACATCCAATGTCCATGATCAGGAAACCTTGATCATCTTGTTAATCAACAAGCTAGTCTATAAGAGAGGCATGACTAGGAACCCTTTTTGTTTATTAAACACACATGTATTGATGTTTCCTTTCAATACAATTATAGCATGTAAAATAAACATCTATCATATACAAGGAATACATAATAACAACTTTATTATTGCCTCTCAGGGCATATTTCCTTCAGGATGTGCTCCCCAGTGAACCAGTCGTTCCTCTGTTCGATGCTTCTAACCCTCCTCTTGAGGTACGGTTATGCTACGTAGTAGCTTGTTTGTCGATTGCTTCTTTGTCGTTTCTTGACTTTGTGTTAAGTTTGTTTTCTATATGCAGGATTGGGCAGTGTCGCCCTGTATGCCCCCTCTCCCCGAGGGGGTTATCCCTCGTGAAGCCGTGGAAGAGGACGAGTAGGAGTCGACTGTCCCATCTGATGTGGAGGAGGAAGCCCCCGAGTCGAGTAGTCCAGATACTTGCCCGCGTTCGCGCAGCGAGGATTCGGATGCGTCATCTTCTTCGACTCCGGAAGGTGTAGGTGTTGGTGCAGAATCGCCGATCCCTGCCGTTCCTGTGAGTGCCATGGTGCCATCCTCTCGCAAGAAGATGCGGCTGCCGAAGGAATCGTCGTTAGAGTCGGGGGATCAAACCTTCGACTTTGATAAGTTTGATTGGTAAGTATTCGAGTCTTCCTTTTTGGTTCTTCTTTGGAGTTGCCTTTTCTTGATGTTGGTTTGGTCTTGCAGTCAGCAGGCGTCATCATCTTCTAGCGACGTCCAATTTTTGAAAGAATCTGGAGTCGCGACCTCCAGGGCCAAGAAAGAGGTTGAGTGTGCTCCTTATCCTCCATTGGCAGCCCACTCCGGGCATAACTCATCAAGCTCTACACACGATGGGGAGCATCGGATGGTTGCTCGGATGACTGCTCATCAATCGACTTCAGAGTCATTGGAGGATCATGTAAGTGTAATATCTCTTCTTCTGATGTTGCAGTCGATTTTATCTATGTCATCTGCTGATCCTTTGTTGTTTTCCTTTTTACGACAGCTCCTTGTGAAGGAAGCCGCTCACTTGGCGGAGCAGATCTGGGTCACCAGCATGCAATGTTGGATACGCGCCATCGCGTGGTGGAAGGTAGGTGTTTTTACTACTTCTTCGTCTACATCGTTGTTATGTAGTCAACCGATACTCTATCCCTTTTGTTTTTTTTTCAGCTGAACATAATGCCCTTCTTCGCAACGCCGCCACCATGGAAAAGACGCTCGCCACGGCTGTGAAGAGTCGCGATGAAGCAATCGCGGTGCGTGATGAGTCGCAAAAGCGCGAAGAGGATCTGCGCCTCCTTCGCAGCTAGGGAGAAGATGTTCGAAGAACAGCTTTTTTCGATTGCCAAGGCTCTCTCAGGTATTTACTGGTCTGCAATTTTACCAACTGCTTCTTTTTCGATTGCCTTCGATGTTGCTATTTGCTGCTGATGTTGTGCCAATGCTTGATTCTTATGTAGATGTCAGCGGTCTGAGCTTTGACGCACAGGCGCTCCGCCGTGATGACGCATTGGCGGGTGCTGTCTCGGCAATACATGCATATATTAATCATCTTGACTCCTTTGAGACTTGATTGGGCATTACAACATTATACATAGACCGCCATCCAACTACATCTATGACTAATAATCCACCTTCAGGTTATCATCCGAACCCCCTCCAGTATTAAGTTGCAAGCAACAGATTATTGCTTTACGAACTGCGTGTAAAGTAAACAATACGATTGTTCTATGAACAAAGGATTGTTATTTTCTCCCTAGTAGCAACAGGACATCTAGTACCTTAGAGATTTCTGTCACTTCCCTAGATTACCAGAGGCATGAACCCAATATCGAGCATAAATACTAACTCTTGGAGTTGCTACCATCTACTTGGCCAAGATAGCTACTAACAATGGAAAGCATGCAAGATCACAAATAACAAAGACATGATAGAATCAATAATCAATCTGAAATAGCATCTCAATATCCATCGGATCCCCGCAAACACAACATGCAGAATTACAAATAGATGATCTTGATCATGAACGGAGCTCACAAGATCTAAACATGAAAGCACAAAGGAGGAGAACCAGCCATCTAGCTACTACATGGATCCGTAGTCCAAGGATGAACTACTCACGCATCACACCGGAGGCTTGCATGGTGATGAAGAAGGCCTCCAGGGTGAATTCCCCTCTCCGGCAGGGTGCCGGGAAGAGCTTCAGATCCCTCCCGATCTAGGGATGGAGATGACGGCGGCTACAGACTCTTTCGTGGATTTTTGATCAGGCACTTAGGGTTTTCGTCCTGAGGGCATCTTATAGGCGGAAGGGGAGGCCGAGGGGGTGCCAGGGGCCACCACACCACCCCCTGATGCGGGCCTAGCCTGGCCGCGCGGCCAGGTGGTGTGGCCGGCCTTTGATCCCTCTCCGTCTCGTATTCTGGCATCTGACGACTTCCAGAAAAATAAGCACTTTGGCTTTTGTCCCGTCCAATTCCAAGAATATTCATTTTCTGACTTTCCTGGAACCAAAAATAGCAGAAAACAGGCAGCTGGCATTGTGGCTCTTGTTAATAGGTTAGTCCAAGAAATCATATGAAAAGTACTCCAAAGTTGGAATAAAACACAAGAAAGTGGATAAAACCAAGCATGGAACATCAGAAATTATAGATACATTTGCAATGTATCAACATCCCCAAGCTTAACTCTTGCTCGTCCTCGAGTAGGTAAGTGATAAAAAGAAAGAATAATTTTTAAGGTGACATGCACCATCAAAGACTTGATCAAAATATTTGTAAAACATTCAAAGCTGGGATCATAGTACTTCAATCATAACATGAAAGACAAAGTTCTAGCAATAAGACAAAGAAACTATGATGCAACATGAAAAGGCACAAACAAAATATTCATGAATAACAATGCTTTGCAAGACGTTTGTTTGTTTCACATAAAGAAAACATAGCATAATAGTATTCAGCTTGTCCCTCAATAGAGTAGCAAATATAAGTGCATAGGACACCTTCAAAGTTCATAAGAGTGACTAGATACAATAGTTTAAAACAAGCAATATCAAGTTATGCATCAATCAACTAGTCTTGGGACAATGCACATAGAACTAAGAATGGCCACTATGCTCTCAAAGTAGGTGCATAAAGATAGAAGGTGGAGACACAATATAATGGTGGAAGAAAGGCCTTTTATAAAAGGAAGTAGGGATTCAAGTCTCATAAAGAGCTTCCAAAAATTATGGTACTTATAGCTTTCAGCTCTCATTGCCCCTATCATAAGCATCTTGAAGTGATTAAGGTTAAAGTGAACAAACTATGGTGTACATGCTTGACGAAGTATAAGTTAGAAATCTCATGTCCCTTGTATACGAGGGCCGCTCCTAATGCTACTCAAGTTTAGTCACCGGTAATTTCTTGTCATCGTAAGTACATGTGTATCATAGAGAACCGCCAACGGGGTACCCCTTGCCCGATGATACGGAAGAATCCCCATATCAAAATGACAAGGCAAGCAGACAACAAGCATCTTAGCAATCTTCTTATTTACCATGGGAATATGGTGCTTTTTCTCTCTTTCCTCTTTTCATAATCTCATTTTTTTTCTCTTTTCTCTTTTTTTCTCAATATAGGACTCTTTTTTTTATAAGAAGAATGCTTCATAGACAGCTCAATATGGTTACGCTGTAGGTTTCCACCATGTCGGCATGGATTAGACCAGCGGCCCAGGCGTTTCTCTAACACATATACATAACTCCGTGGACTTACAAGCTCCCCTTTCATTTCACACCGACGACATCCATATACAAAAGAGCATGATATCAACTAGGTACAAGTACCAAGTGCAATGTTGAAAGCGTTCCCCATGAAAGCATGGTTCTGCTAATTCCCGACAAATAAGTGCAAGCATATACAACATAGAAGACACAATGGTTCAAGTTTATTAAGGGCAAGAAAAGTAAAGTGTACCATCAAGTTCGTGAGAGCTTTAATCACTAGTTTTATCATAACAAGTTTAATTTGGAAGGTAAACAAAAGCATGAATATACTTGGAATAGCATAAGCTAGTAGGTAGGTATGGTGGACTCTTTGGAATAACTTTGTTTAGGGAGTTGGATGTATGAGTGGAACTCATACTTTGTTGTGGAGGCTAGCAAAAGACTGGGAGCGACAAACTAAGAGAGCAATAATGGCCATAATCATGCAGAGCGACAAAACATCATTGATCAAAGCATAAAGTGATACTACAAGTTGAAAACTAAAGGATCATAAAGGCTTATGGTGGCTTGAGATAGTCATAACATGGTGTGAACATGCGCCAAGTCAACCCAAATAAAGCATCAAAGGAGAATACCACTATACTATGCTTTAATATGCTAAAACAACGCAATATTCATCCAAGGCACATTAAGCAATCTCAATTGTTTATAACAAGTCATGCTACAGCAAAGAATACTAAGCATAAAGCCAAAACAATATCAAGCATGGCATGACAGAGCATAGGCCACAGTCAAAAACAAGCTCCTTTTACCACATAAGCATGAACTTTCCTACTCTTTTCCAAACCAAACCAAACTATTTGCAAACCAATGTATGAAAGAGGGGGTCCAACCAATTTATTCAGAAAACTAAGCAAACAAAAAACCAAAACGAAAAAGAAGACGCTCCAAGAAAAACACAATTGTGCATGAAACAATAAAAATGAAGCGTTTGGAAGAAACCTGGAATTTTTATTGATGAAGAAGGGGATGCCTTGGGCATCCCCAAGCTTTGACGCTTGTACTTCTTGGATATTTCTTGCGGTGAGACGCGTGGCATCCCTAAGCTTGAGCTTTAGTCCATCCTTCATCTCATTACTCATTCCTTCCATACACCTGAATATTTTCCTTCATACAAAACTTCACACAATCTTTATTAGCAACATTAGTGTACTCAAGATAAATAAGTCTTAAGGTTCAGTTCTAACACCAAATAAACTTCCATTAGAACACTAGATACTGTAGCACTTCCCTCAAAAAGCTCAATTCTCCAAAATAACTCAAAAAGGAACCATCAAGAAGCAAATGCAGAAAATGGCAGAAATCTGTCAAAACAGACCAGCAGGTAAAGACGAAGTTTTTCGAAGACCTTATGTTGCTCAAATAAAAAAGTGTTGAACTAACGGAAGTTAGATAACAACCTGGGGCAGAAGCACAAAAATTCACGCCTCAAAAAGATATTCAGAGATTTTACACAAATTTTTACGGTGAAGCACAGAAATCTGTTTTGGGACAGCAACTTTCCCAATCATTACTTCTCTCTCATTAGAGGTTACTCTTGGCACAAAAAGCAAATAAAAAAGATAAGGAGAGGTTATTACAGAGGTAATAACTTCCAAGGCTCATCTAAAACTTTTGGGTTATCTCCCAATAATTACTTTTCTTTAACACCTTTAAGTTAGGCATAAGAAGCAAGAAAATGAATCAAGTGTTCTCAAATGAAGAAGCATTAAAACTAAATTTCTTGCCCTTACCTCTCTTATTTTTATTCTTAACCTTGGGGAAAATATGATTGTTTGGTGGACAAGAAATATGCATGGTCCCCTTTCCCACATCTAATATTGCTCCAAGGAGTTCTAATAGGGACCTTCCAAGTGTAATTTGTCCTTTTCCTGCACATTCAATAACAAGATAATCAGTAGAAATCATTTTCCCAAGGATCTTTGTAAACGCTCCTTCAGCTATTCCAAGAGGTAATATGGTAGTATTATTAGCAAGATATATTTCTTTTCCTCCTTTAGTAAGCCCCCAAGTATTCAGATATTTATAAATATCTTTGGGCATAAGGCAAAATTCAGACATGATATCACAGCGAGCTTGAAAAGTTTCAGTGTTTATCTCAATCTTTACTGTAGGGAGCCACTTTGATGGTTTAGAATTTATTGGAACACAATTCTGACGCTCCCTAAGCATATTATAGCAATCATTTAAGCTAGCAGTGCTAGTCTCAAGAGTGTTCAATCTACCAAATATTTTTGCGAAGGAAATATCAGTTTGGCTAGGCAAGTTGTAAGTGAGGATCAATTTCTTTATAGCATTAATAGAATCATCCTCATTACATTGGAGGAAATCTCCTCCCACAACAGCATCTAAAGCATATCTATAGCAAATAGCAATCCCAAGGTAAAAACTGCTAAGGAACAAGCTTTGAGTCATTCTAGGCTTAGTTTTTTCATGTAGATCAGAGATTCTAGACCAAGCTTCCTTAAAAGTTTCCTCAATTCCTTGTTTAAAAGTGAAAATCATTTCCTCCGGTGACATAGTGATTGGAGCAAGGCTAGACATAATGGCAACTTAGGATAGAAACTAATTTATTTTGTGTTTTTGAAATAAGAAAGCAAACTAGTAAAACTAATTTTTTGATAAAGAAACAAGCAAACAAAGAAGAAAGAAAACTAAGCAAAACAAAAATAACAAAGTAAAGAGATTGGTTATGAGGGACTCCCCTTGTGAAGATTTCCTTGACTCCCCGGCAACGGCGCCAGAAAAATGCTTGATGGCTCTGTGTATTGCGCCAGAAAAGTGCTAGTGCGTGGTTGATGTAGAGCTTGTTGGGAACCCCAAGAGGAAGGTATGATGAGCACAGCAGCAAGTTTCCCTCAGTTATGAAACCAAGGTTTAATCGAACCAGTAGGAGCAAGGAAACACCCCAAAGGTGTTACTAGCTGAGCTTTGGCAGGGCGCACTACCGGTGCTAGTAGCAACTTGGAGACCTGCACAACACAACCACAGAAATTTGTCCCCAACTTGCGATGAGGTTGTCAACCTCACCGTGTTTTGCTGAAAACAAATGATTAAACGTATTGAATGGAAAGAAGTAATAGTTTGCAGAAAGTAAACACAAAGCAGTAAACAGTTTGTAGATTGTATGTAAAAGACAAGGACCAGGATCCATAGTTCACTAGAAGTGTCTCTCCTTAAGATAGATAACATGCTAGGTGAACAAATTACAGCGGGGCAATTGACAAACATCGAGAAAGCAATACATGCATATACTAATCATCTTGACTCCTTTGAGACTTGATTGGGCATTACAACAGTATACATAGACCGCCATCCAACTGCATCTATGAATAATAATCCACCTTCAGGTTATCATCCGACCCCCCTCCAGTATTAAGTTGCAAGCAACAGATTATTGCTTTATGGACTGCGTGTAAAGTAAACAATACGATTGTTCTATGAACAACGGATTGTTGTTTTCTTCCTAGTAGCAACAGCACATCTAGTACCTTAGAGATTTCTGTCACTTCCCCAGATTACCAGAGGCATGAACCCACTATCGAGCATAAATACTAACTCTTGGAGTTGCTAGCATCTACTTGGCCAAGATAGCTACTAACAACGGAAAGCATGCAAGATCACAAATAACAAAGACATGATAGAATCAATAATCAATCTGAAATAGCATCTCAATATCCATTAGATCCCCGCAAACACAACATGCAAAATTACAAATAGATGATCTTCATCATGAACGGAGCTCACAAGATCTAAACATGAAAGCACAAAGGAGGAGAACCAGCCATCTAGCTACTACATGGATCCGTAGTCCAAGGATGAACTACTCACGCATCACACCGGAGGCTTGCATGGTGATGAAGAAGGCATCTAGGGTGAATTCCCCTCTCTGGCAGGGTGCCGGGAAGAGCTTCAGATCCCTCCCGATCTAGGGATGGAGATGACGGCGGCTATAGACTCTTTCGTGGATTTTTGATCGGGCACTTAGGGTTTTCGTCCCAAGGGCATCTTATAGGCGAAAGGGGAGGCCGAGGGGGTGCCAGGGGCCACATCACCACCCCCTGGCGCGGGCCCAGCCTGGCCGCGCGGCCAGGTGGTGTGGCCGGCCACTGGCCCCTCTCCGTCTCGTATTTTGGCATCTGATGACTTCCGGGAAAATAGGCACTTTGGCTTTTGTCCCGTCCAATTCCGAGAATATTCATTTTCTGACTTTCCTGGAACTAAAAACAGCAGAAAACAGGCAGCTATCACTGTGGCTCTTGTTAATAGGTTAGTCCAAGAAATCATATGAAAAGTACTCCAAAGTTGGAACAAAACACAAGAAAGCGGATAAAACCAAGCATGGAACATCAAAAATTATATATACATTTGCAATGTATCAGTAGTCTTTGCCCCTTTCGCGACTGCTTGTGGCACGTATGGGCCACAGCTGATCAACACAGTGGCAAAGTACTCTGAGGAGTTGCAGCGAGCCAAGAAGGCGGCGAAGGCTGCGGGCGTCAGGGGCCGGCGGAAAGTCAGTGGCATCTGATACTGCCACGGACTCGATGAGGCCCCCAAAGCCAAAGTCCAAGTCGAAGAAACTAGTTGCTCCTCAGTAGTATTGTAATAGTTAGATAGCTTATGTCTTCTGTCGAAAAACATGCCTTTTGGCAAGTGTGTCTGCTGATACGTTTGCTAATCTTGAATGCATTCGAACCTTTTGTCTGTGCATCGCTTTAGTTTTCTTATTGCTTCTTGCTTGGCTTGTGATAGGGCACATCGAGTGAACCGTTGAGGGAACCTTAGGATTCGCCACCCCGCGATGACACTTTGGCACCACCGTGCTCAAGGGTGGATGAGCTGTCTCTGCTCTCACGACTCCGTGATCGCGTGAAGCAGTTGGAGCGTGAATTGCCCGTACTCCGCAGTAATGCGGATATATGGAAATCGAAGGCAGAGAAGGCCACCGCCGGAGAACAATATATGTTGGGGGAGGTGACGCAGCTGGGCGACCAATTTAAATGTTAGCTTTCTTACTCTTATCTTTTCCTTGTAGTCACTCATGATGGTTTGCTGTCCTCATACTTCCGCTTTTGCTTTGTATAGTTGTCAGCGCGCGCCATCCGCAGGATGAGAAGGATCGAATTGCCATTCGCATGAATGACCTGACCCAAGAGCAGCTTCAGGCGAGTGGGTACTTCTTGGTAGATCATGATCGTGCAATCGGGTTGGCGACCCTGCAGGATCGTGCGTTGCGAGTGCTTCATTTTTTGAAGAAGTCGCAGTCATGCTTGAAGAATAATTACCAAACGATGTTCCCGTTGGACGTCGTTCCATCGAGCCTGCTGTCCCTTCTCGCTAAATTTCATGACTTGAGTGCGGTCCATGAGTGTGTACGGTAGCAGTTAGTGGCTGGTGCCAAGGCTGCTCTGTCGCTGGTGCGACTGCATAGACCCGATGTAGATGTTGCAGCAATTGCAGCTGGACCACCTGCGCCGCCAGCGGGTTCTGCTTGGAACATGGTGCCGCATTACCAGGCAGTGGATCGCCCAGCAAAGGAGATTATCGACTTCTTCGAGGAGCAAACCAATGTTCTCTTGCTGCAATAGTAGTTTAGTTTGTATCCTGCACATAAGTGTACCAATGTTGTAAAGTTCGTATATATGTTGTGTATAACTGATTGTCGATGATGTATAAAAGAGCTTGTTAGCATGTATGTTTTATGAGTGTGTTGCACTATGCGACTCCTTTTCGTTAGCCTGGCTATGCATTTATCTCAGTCCCTTGTCAACCTATTAGGTGCGTTGCAACTGAGTTGATGTTTGTCAAGGGTTTCGATTGGTGTGCCAGCTACTCAGGATATCACGTTTTAGTTCGTAGAACAGATGTGTATAGGGTGGTGCAGTCCCCGAGTGGATAATTTGTGAAAAATAAAGGAAAACACAGAGTTTTGGAGAACTTAGCTTTATTTATTCGCGGGATAGTATGAAGTACAATGTGTGGCTAAGTAGCCTTGGCTGAGTAGCCTTATTTGCAATGTAAAAGTAAAAAGCGACTAAGGGTAGAAGCATCACAGCTGCGCGACATTCCAGGGGTTGGAGTATGCGACTCCTGTCTCTAAATCTTGAAGGCGATAGGCGTCACCTGGGATTACTTCTGTAATCACGTATGGTCCCTCCCAGGGGGACTCGAGCTTGAGATGCCCTTGCTGCTTAGTCGTAGGACCAGGTCGCCTTTGACGAAGGATCTGGGGCGTAGCCTTCTACTGTGGTAGTTGCGCAGGTTCTGCCGGTAGATCGTTGATCTTTCTGCGGCAATTTCCCTTGCCTCGTCTAGGAGATCGACGGCGTCTCCGAGTGCCAGGGTTGACTCCTGCTCGCTGTAAGCGACCATGCGCGGTGCTTTGTATCGTACTTCGGCGGGTAGCACCGCTTCAGCCCCGTGCACCATGAAGAACGGAGTGTACCCTGTAGCACTGTTTGAAGTTGTGCGTAGGCTCCAGAGTACTGATTGTAGTTTGTCTAGCCAGCAACCCGCGGCTTGTTCGATTGGTCGGAGGAGTCGCTTCTTGATGCCGCCGCAGACGAGCCCGTTCGCTTTTTCGACCTGACCGTTGGTGTATGGATGTGCTACTGAGGCGTAGCTGATGTTGATTCCCAGATTCTCGCAGAATTCTTGGAACTCCTTGGATGTGAAGTTCGTCCCATTGTCTGTGATGATGTTGTGTGGCACTCCGAAGCGGTAGACGATGGACTTGAAAAACTTGACTGCGCTGTGTCCTCATTGATTGGTCACTGGCATGGCCTCTATCCACTTGGTGAATTTGTCGACGGCGACCAGGAGGTAGACGTAGCCTCCTCATGAGGACTTTGGGAGCTTGCCGACCATGTCGAGTCCCCATTGCGCGAAGGGCCAGGCCAATGGAATTGGCCGGAGTTCTGCGCCAGGTGCGTGCGGCTTGTCCGCGAACCGCTAGCACGCGTTGCATTTCTGGACGATGTCCTTGGCGTCGCGCATGGCCGTAGGCCAGTAGAATCCAGCTCGTAGAGCTTTGGCAACGAGGGCGTGACTGCTAGCGTGGTGCCCGCAGGTCCCCTCATGGATGTCGAGGAGGACAGCTCTCCCATCGGTCGTGGAGACGCATCGTTGGAGTACTCCTATGATGATGCGCTTGTATAGTTCGCCGTTGATAACAGCGAATGCCTTGGATCACCGCGCGATGTGTCGTGCATCAGTTGGATCGTCCGGTAGCCTCTTGCCGAGAAGGTACGTGATGTACGGTTGAGTCCAGGATGGCTCGATCATCATGACGCTCATTGATCCTTCGAGTCTTGTATCCAGCTCCAAGCCATCGAGTGCCATTGGCTCATTGGGTGGCGTAGCCCCCGAGTCTGTTGTTGCGCTTGTTTTCTTCTCTGCGGCCTTTGGCTTGATGGAGCGTTTGCAGATGCGCTCGAGAAATACCCCAGGTGGTATGGGGGCGCAGGTAGAGCCTATGTTGGCGAGTGCGTCCGCCTCTTCATTGCTTTCGCGACCTATGTGTCGTAGCTCGCAACCGTCGAAATCCCCTTCGAGTGTGTCGTAGAGGTCACGGTAAGCGATCATGTTGTCGTTCAGTGCGTCGCACTCGTGCATTGTCTGGTTGACGACCAGCTTGGAGTCGCCGTATATTATGAGCCTTTTGGTGCCGCAGGCTTTTGCCATCCTCATCCCGTGTAGCAGGGCCTCGTATTCAGCTTCGTTGTTGGAGGCGGTGAACTGCATTCGCAGGATATATTTCAGCTTGTCTCCCTGGGGCGATGTCAATATGACACCTGCGCCAGCTCCGTCTTTCCGCTTGGATCCGTCGAAGTGCATTGTCCAGAGGTAGGACATATCTGGTTTTTTAGGGAGCTGATTCTCCATCCAGTGCACGAGGAAGTCAGGGAGAACTTGCGATTTGATGGCGTCGCGTTTTTCATATGTGATGTCTCGTGGAGACAGTTCTATTCCCCAAAGTGCGACTCATCCGGTGGCATCGGGATTGTTGAGGATGTGCCCAAGCGGGGCGTCGTTGACTACCACGATTGGGTGTTCGTGGAAGTAGTGGCGCAGTTGCCGAGCCGTCATGAAGAAGCCGTACGCCAGTTTCTGGTAGTGCGGGTACCGCTGTTTTGTTGGCGTAAGTACCTCCCTGAGATAGTAGACTGGGCGTTGTACCCCGTGGACCTTGTTTTCCTCGGCTCGTTCCACTACGAGCACTGTGCTGACCACCTGGTTGGTGGCAGAGATGTATAGCAACAACGGTTCCCTTTCTTGTGGGGTCACCAGTACTGGCGAGGTGGATAGAAGGCGCTTGAGGTCTTCGAATGCTTCCTGTGCCTCATTGGTCCACTCGAACTTGTCGGCTTTACGTAGGACTTGGTAGAAGGGCAGTGCCTTTTCACCCATCCGACTGATAAATCGACTGAGAGCCGCGATTCGCCCAGCCAGCTGTTGGATGCCCCTTATGTTTTTCGGCTTCTCCATGGCCAGTATGGCTTTTATTTTCTTCTTGTTTGCTTTGATCCCTCTCGTAGAGATAAGGTACCCGAGTAGTTTCCCAGATGGTACACCGAAGGCGCACTTGTCCGGATTGAGCTTGATCCGGTAGCGATCGATATTGGCGAAGGTTTCACGCAAGTCATCGATTAGTGAGGCTTCCTCTTTGGTCTTGATTACTATGTCGTCGACATAGACTTGAATGTTGCGACTGAGTTGGTTCTTGAGGCAAGCCTGCATGCACCGCTGGTAGGTGGCTTCTGCATTCTTTAGCCCAAAGGGCATTGTGTTGTAGCAGAACACACCAAAAGGCGTTGTAAACACTGTTTTTTCTTGGTCTTCCTCCTTCATTCGAATCTGGTTATAGCCTGAGTAGGCGTCAAGGAAGCAGAGGCGCTCGCATCCCGCGGTGGAGTCGATGATCTGGTCGATTCGTGGTAGCGGGAAGTGGTCCTTTGGACAGTGCTTATTCAAAGAGGTGAAGTCCACGCACATCCACAGGATATCCGTGTCCTTTTTTGGTACCAGCACCATGTTGGCGAGCCAAGTACTTTCTTTGATCTCGCGTATAAATTTGGTGTCGAGGAGTCTGTTGATCTCCATTCCAACTGCTTTTGCCCTTAGTTCAGACAATTGCCAAATTGTTTGCTTGACTGGCCTCGTGTCTGGGTTGACATTGAGTGCGTGCTCGGCGAATTCCTTGGGAACTCCTGGCATGTCCGCTGGACACCAGGCGAAGATTTCCCAGTGCTCACGGAGGAATTCGACGAGCGCAAGTTCCTATGCGGGACTCAAGTTGTTGGCGATGAGGGCCGTCTTGGCGGGATCCGATGGGTGGACCTGAACTTTCTTTGTGTGCACCGATGAGTCGAAAGATAGGTCGGGTGAACTTGGCCGGCTCAGGGGAGGCAGACTGTTGTCTGTTGACTCCTTTAGTCTTGCAAGTTCCTCCTACATGCCGAAGGACTAGGAGATTCTGTTGAATTCCCTATCACAACTGTCGGATCTCTCGGAACTCCCGTTGACTGTGATGACACCATTAGGGCCTGGCATCTTGGCCATAAAGACGCGACTTGGCCATAAAGACGCGACTCATGTCGAAGCCTCCAATTTGTGCCTCGAGGACGAGGGGACAATGGCCTGGGCGAGGTACTTGTCACGGGTGGTCACGCTTGTCGAAGGTGATGCAGGACTCGCTTCCGCTGAGGTACTTAGTGGTAGATGGTGGCGAGTTTGTGGCCAAGTTGACTTGGCGAGTGATGGCCTTCTGCACCCTATTTGAGGGGCGTCCCTTTTGGATCATCATGGTACCCATGGCCCATGGGTATGGTTCGCCTCCCTGGTGCTGGTCCGGCGCTGCTGCATTTGGGGGTAGTCCAGGTGGTGGTGGCAGAGCGCCATGTGCCACGGCACCTGGAGCGGCTCCATAGCCCCTTTCGACTGTGCTGCGATTCATCCGAGCCAGTCCCTCATGTAGCTTGAGGAACTCGCGGCAATCCTTGAGGAGGTGGCTGGACTTCTTCTTTCCGTCATGCTTGTCGATGTAGAAGTGCACAGTGCATGGCCCGGACAGTTTGTCTTCAATGGATGTTGCGGGTGCCTCATCACGATTGCGGTGCTGCCACACTTGCATGGCCTTTCCGGAGTCGTGGTATCCGCCACTGCGGTATCTGCTATTGCGGTTGTCCTCGCGTCTGTCAGCGTAGCCGGCTGCGACCATGTTGACGTCGTCGCGGTCATCGTAGATGCGCATGCAGCGTTTGCTTCGGCGGTCACGTCTGCGCTCGAGTTTTGCCTCATCGTTGGAGTGAACGCGATTTTTCACCGAATCTTCTCCATCTGCCCAGCGATTCGCGATTTCCATCAGGTGGTCGATGGTTTTGGGCTTTGAGCGGCACAGCTCCTCCCTGAGCTCTATGCCGCGTACGCCGCCGTTGAATGCGATCCTCCGAGATGTTCTCTGTGGAGTTCTTGATGATGGACCACCTCTGGATGTAGGAGCGTAGCGATTCGCCCGATCTTTGCTGGCAGCATCTCAGCTCTTCGATTGATGCTGGTTGTTTGTACGTGCCCTTGAAGTTGTGCACGAAGCTATATACCAGCTCTTCCCAACTGCGAATGGATCCGCGTGGGAGGTTGTTGAGCCAGGCTCGGGCAGCGCCCTGCAGCTGTAGCTGTAGGCATTGCATGGCCGTGCTTCGAATTCCGCCATGGAGCCTAACGGAGGAGATGTGGTCTTCCAACAAGATCTTCGGGTCATGTAGGCCGTCAAACTTCGGGTTCTCCGACGAGAGTTTAAACCCCTTGGGCATTCGTTTTTGCCTGATGGCCCTGCTGAAGCATCTAGTGCCGCAGAGCTCCACATCTTCGTCTTCTGAGTCAGTCGACCGAGCACGTCGCGCCCTTGATTTGTCGATCTTGCGCTGCATGAGGTCGTAGCGCACATCATAGTCGTGATCGTGTCGCCGTGAGCGGCGACGTCGAGACAGATCGTGACTATCATCGCTGGATGAGGGCGAGGAGTAGCGTTTTGCCAGAGCCTTGCCTTTCTTCGGTTCTGATGCCGGTTCTTTGTCGAGGGCGGCCTCGATTAGTCCCAAGCCTGCAATCGTAGATCGATGCATGGCAGCTCGAGGATCTCCAACTGGCGGTTGGTTGTTGAGGAGGTACATGGTGGCCGCCGTTACTGCAGCCTGTGGTGTTTTTGGGAGCACGTTGCCGCGCGTATCCACCGTCATGGAGTTGAAGTCGAGGACTTTAGCGGCTTCCACACGTTCTTGTTCAGTGAGGTGGGCGAGTCGAGATCGTCTCTTGTTGGCGATGTACTCGTTGCACTTGGAGGAGGATCCCCCGTGGGAGGAGAGCCTAGCTCGTCGAAGGCTTGACTCATCAGCCGCCTTTTTTCGCGCTTCGAGTTGCGCGATTGTTTGTAGCTGGCGCTTGTATTCCTCTTTCAGGAGCCAGTGGTATCCCATCAGCAGTTCTTGCAGGGAGCCGAAGGGTAGAGGATGGCCTCGTAGGGCTTCGCGGCAACGAGCCCACTCGAGATCGTTGAGCCCGATCACGACGTGTTCGCCAGTTTGCTCGTTGATCATGGTTGGAGGTTCGACTGCTCCTCCATTGTTGACGGGGGCGCCGTTGGTGGGGCCACCATTTGGTGGTGGTCCGCCATTGGTTGGTCCGCCGTTTGGCGGGTCGGTTTCATGGCCACCGTTGCCCGTGTTGTAGCGATTGGCGGAGGTGTCGCCCGCGTTGATGACGGCGCACATGAAGTGATTGGGGAAGCTGCTGCTTCCGCAACTTTCAGATCCGGAACCGTAGGCTCCATCTTCAGTGGCCAGATCGCCCAGATCGGATTCACAACTGCTGTTGCTGACCGTATTCTCGATTGTTGTCGAGGTATGGGGCTCACTGAGGGTGCCGATCGGCGGAGGGAACCATGATGCTGGAGCAATCGATGGTACCGTCGGCTGGTCAGGCATGCAAAGCGTGCCCATCTGACCAACCTGGAAGTGGAAGCTCCCGATCGCCAAGCTGATTCCGTCGCCCACGGATTCGAAGGCGGGGCGAGTGGCTGGCGTGTGGACGGTGAAGTCAAACGCGCCGAAGAGCTAGCGAATCTCCGCTGTTGCGGAGTTGTAGATCGTGGTTGATGGGGCCGAAGAAGCTGCAACATCAGCACTCCCAATTCCCACAGACGGCACCAATTGACGAGGGTTTAACTCATCAATGCCCATTGTTATGGACTTGGGTTTTGGAGAAGGAGGGAGCGCTGGAGACATCTATCGGCTAGCAAACAAGCACGTGGGGGACTCGAAGATTTACCTAGGTTCAGGCCTCGTAGAGGTCCCTACTCCTGCTTGTCTGCTCGTGGAATTATCAAAGGAATCGAGGATTACAATGGTACGCAGATGCAATCTGGCAAGGGTTGTGGAAACTAGGGTTATGGAAACTAGGGTTGCGTGTGTCCTCCTCGCCGCCCCCTCCTATCCTTTATATAGATAGGCTAGGTCTCGGGTAGCAGTTCGAGTCGGTTACAAGTTAGGGTTTTCCTCTTTGAACTTTCTATCTTTAGCTTCTTCTTGTTCTTCAAGCAATCGAGAGTCTGTAGGTTACTCGAGTTCTTCATTTGGGCCTTGGCGACACCGTGGGCCTCAACGTATTCAAGCCGTATATACCAAGCTTGAGTACCTGTAGGGTATACCCATGTCAGGGGGTGAATAGGCAATTTCAAAACTATTACGTTTTTGTCTTGATAGAATGCGGAATTAAACTAACGTTTATTTTACAAGCACAAACCTAAATACACTAGGCTCAACTAAGTGCACCAACAATAGATTAAGCTAAGCAAGATAGCACAAGATAAATATACCAAAAGTGATAAGCAAGATATAAGTAGTTCAACTTTGATGGATATCACAAGGAAAGTAAGCTCGGGTATAGAGATAATTGAGGCACGTGAAGACGAAGATGTATTCCTGTGTTCCCTTACAAGTAAGGTACGTCACGTTGGAGAGGTGTGAGATTCCACGAAGGATTTCCCAACTCCACGAAGGCTCACCTTCTTCTCCGAGTCTATCTCACAAAGTAATAGACCCTTTCCTTATGGCTAGCTTTTCCTCCACTTTGGAGATGGAAAGCTCCACAACCACTTCACTAGCTCCACGAAGGAGAAGCCTAGGTCCCTTCACAATATTCCACGAAGAGGACACCATGGAACCAACCTCCAAGCCAACTAGGAGGTCACCCTCCAAGAGTAACAAGCTCACCGTATCTCACTCGAACAAATCGTAGTGGAGAGCTCAACACTTATGCAAGAATACAAAGCAAGAACACCAAGGGTGTTCAAAATCCCTCACTCTCAAATCCCACCAAAGCAACAAGTTCTAGGGAGGAATTAGAGAGGAAGAACAATGGTGGAAATCAACAAATGACTTCAAGATCTAGATCCAATGGGTTCCCCTCACTTAGAGGAGGAATTGATTGGTGGGGATTATAGATCTAGATCTCCTCTTCCAAAGCCCTCAAAAAGATGCAAGAATCATAGGAGGGAAGGGGAGGAAGAAAGCTCAAGAGAGTCAACAAAGGAGGTCAATTTCGAGCTCAAGAACAGTCAAAACACGTTGGGGAAGAACCCACTTTTATAGGGGAAAACAAATATGGCCATTGGGAGGATTCTAGCGAAAACCTAGTTTAAAAGTCGGTTGGACCGGCACCAGGACCGGGAAACTCGGTCCCCAGGACGATGCACCGGCCTACAAACCGGAACGGCTCTGTTTACCAACTCGGAATAGACTCAGTCGCAAAAACCAGAAAATCCGGTCTACGGTCCGATCTACCAGCGCTGGCACCAGACCGTCTGGTGTGGGAACCGGTTGGACCGGATCCACAACCGGGATGAAACAGACTTCACGGAAAACGCAATGACTTTTGCATCTAGACTCCAATTTCGATAATATTGGGCTTGTTTTGACAAGGAAAACAAGCTCTACAAGATGGTGCAAAGAAATATCATATCCTAACAAAGGAGGATAGAACCAAATGAGGAAAGGTATGAAGCTTCCCTTTAAGAAGAACCGGTAAAACCTTCAAACTCGAAAACACCATAGAAGATGCATACGAATTCTATTTTCGATGAACTTGGGCTTCTTGAAGAGCTAGCAACAAGCTCAAGAACCTCACATGGAGAACCACCAAGAAGCAACAAAATAGGAAGATACAAAGTATGCAAAGGATTGAGCTCCCTAAGAGGATGTGATCAGGTTACCCAACCGAAAGCCCCTCTTGATAGTGCGGCTATATATATCCTATAACTCGGTCTCCTAACAACAACCTTGAGACCGGTAAAAGGAAAACCTAGCAAGGCCATAACTTTGCCTTGCACATGCCACTTGATCTTGATGATAACACTTCAAGCTCCATCCAAGCCGGAATGCATCACTTGATCATTGTTGCTTCGTGAAGAATCATATTTTTCTCCCCCATACACCACTATGGGTAGCTTCATTAAGACACGTCTTTCGATGTCCATTATCACCAATATGGACGACAAGATTCAAGCAAATGATATTCTCGAGATGCTTATCTTGAACTTGCCCTTCTCAACCTTGATGAAGATCGCCACTTGATGTCATCCTCTCATGGGCTATATGAGATCTTCACTTTTGAAGTATGCCCATGGAAAGATATTTTATGCTTCATGTGTTGACCAACTTGAAATCTAATCTTCACTCTTTGTATTGGTCAACCATGTATCTTCTCATGCTCCATCTCAATATCTTGAGGTACATAAAGAACTCTTCATTTGATTACATGCTCTAAATCTTAGTAAACCATAGCTCAACTAATGAGGCTATCATGACACCGACTTAGAGCCATATCTTGAATTCTTATATCGAGATCACAATCTCAAGATCTTGATCATATCATATTCTTCTCTTCAACTCGATGATCTTGATGCCAATACTCAAGGTATATCTTTATCTTAACAGCATCTGAAAGGGCATTTATGCCCTTCCTATTGTTTTGATGTTTGTTGACAACACTTGGATAAGTTTAATCTGCTGTTAAATGTTTCAGGAGATATCAACTACACTAGTGTATTTTGCACCGAATAAAAAGGGCTTCCCAGGATCAATTCTATGCAGGAACAAAGTCCCAGCCGGACTGTCTGGCTGATATGCGCTGGAGTGTCCGGCCAAGCCAGACTATCCGGTTGGCTTCTGTCGGATTGTCCGGCCCTGGGGATTTGTCGACCTGCTCGGACATTCTTTGTGCCATATCGGACACTACCCGGACACTGTCCGGACTCTGGCCGAAAACTTTGCCAGGCCGGAGTGTCCGGTGGTTGTCGCCCGGAGTGTCCGGCTGGGCCAGACTATCTGGCTAGTATTTGCCAGACTGTCCGGGTAAGTTTCTCCCAACGGCTCTAATTCTAGGGGCCCTATATAAAGGCCCCTTCTTATACCTTGGGAGCTGCTCGTCCAGTGCAAGAACAGCAACACCATTTGAGCCACCAAATCCTCAAGATCTCTTCACTCAACCATCCAAAGTCATTGATCTTTGGAGAATCGAAGGAGGAGGCCTTGATCTATAGCTTCACCAAGAGAGATCTTCATTTCCCCCTCATTCACTTGAGGACCCCTTGCTCTAGTGTTTCATTGGAAACCCTAGCTTGTGATTTGGTTCTTATAAGCTTGTCTTTGATTGTTTGACAGCTTGCTTGTATTCGGGAGCCTCCAATTAGGCTGTGGATGTGTGCCTCGAACTTGTTGTAAATGTGTCGGCTTCCACCTCGAAGGTTGCCGCTATAGTGGAAGGGGTGAATCGAACCCGTTGGGGTGAGGTTCATCGGAGAACAAGGGAGGCCTCTCGTGGTGTTGGTGGTTTGAAACCACCCCCTCTCCTAACGTAGACGTACTTCCCCTCAGAAGGAAGGAACTACAGGAAACAAATCCTTGTGTCTCCGCGTGCTCCACTTTGGTTACTTCTATCCTTTACCACACTTTACTTATCTAGTTCTTGCTTAGTGTATGTGCTAGATTGACATATAGGTAAATTCACCATAGTTGCATAATCTAGAGAATTTACCTTTTGTGTCAAACCCTAACTTGAAAATGAGTAAAATTTGAAGTAGCACCTATTCACCCCCCCCCCTCTAGGTGCCCATACGATCCTTTCAGCATCCATACTTGAATCCAACACATGTACTACAAGCATGAAAACATTAGTCCATAGGGATTGTCATTAATCACCAAAACCACACATAGGAATAATTACACTTCCAATCTCTCTCGTGTCACCAGCTTTTTCTACATGCTATAGCACGTGCCCAATATATGCCACACGAGATAGCGCAATAGAGCGCCTGCGCTAATTTTTTTGGACGCACTCCATTTTACAGCCTCTACTGGAGGACTGTTTTTTGTATCCCGTGCGCTAAATCTGCGGTTTTTTAGCGCAACGCTATTTTAGCGCCTCTGCTGGAGATGCTCTTAGCAATGGCATGGGAAGTTTGACAGAACTCTACTTTCTGTTGGCTTTGTCATTAGTGAGGCTGATAGGTGTGTGTATTATCACCATGGTGGGGGCAATAGTGTTATATTATGTTTGTATGTGGATAATATTCTAACCTTTGGTACAAACATGAAAGTGATAAATGAAGTCAAGTATTTCTTGTCAAAGAGTTTTGACATGAAAGATCTGGGAGAGGTTGATGTGATTCTGAACATCAACCTTATTAAGAACGAGAATGGGATTACTTTAACGCAATCTCATTATGTTGAGAAGGTCTTGAGCCATTTTGTCTTTATTGATGTCAAGACTTCTCCAACACCTTATGATCCCAGTTTGACATTGCGAAAGAATAAGAATGAACCAACATATTAGTTGAAATATTCATGAATTGTTGGTTCTCTCATGTACTTAGCCAACGCTACAAGACCCGATATCTCTTTTGATGTGAGAAAGTTAAGTAGGTTCATGTTTAACCCAGGTATTGATCACTGGCATGCACTTGAAAGGATCATGCGCTATCTATGTAGTATAATGAGCTATGAAATTCACTACTTAGGGCACCCTGCTGTGCTTGAAGGATATAGTGATTCAAACTGGATCTCTGATGTTGATAAACTCTACGCCACAAGTGGATATGTGTTTACCTTTGGAGGTGGCGCAGTGTCATGGAGGTCTCATAGACAAACTGCGTGAGCTCTTGATGGACTTGCCTGTGGTTGAAAAACCTGTGCCGGTAATACTTTTGAGTTGTAATAACCAAACTGTGATTGTCAAAGTGAACAATTCTAAGGATAACTCAAAGTCATCAAGACACGTAAAGGGCCATTTGAAATCTGTCAGGAAATTGAGAAACCCTAATAATTGTTACGTATATTCAAACAGACAAAAACATGACAGATCCCTTCACAAAGGGACTATCACGAATTTTGATAGAAAATGCATCGAGAAAGATGGGGTTGAGACCCATAGATGTCACACTATAGTGGTAACTCAACCTATGTGATCGGAGATCCTGTGAATTAGGATCTAGCAAGAACAAGCTAGTGGTTTGACTGAGGAGAGTATTTTGTAATCCTCTCTATGTGAAGATGCATATCTCTCATAATCTATAAGGCAGGTTGGCGACATGCCTTAATGTGTTTCGTTTGGCTATAACTAGCAAAGATGCTATCCTACAGAGCATTTTTGAAAGAACACACCTATATGAGCTCGACTGTAAATGTCGCGGTCTATGAGACTTGGGTGGTTTCTAGTAAACTCATGAAGAGACCATGGAGTATGATGCATATTCTCTAACCCGTCGGGTAGGCTACTAGCAGCCAGGTACTAATTATGACACAACAGAACAATGAATGAATGAATGTGGGCGGTCCCCAGATGACAAGTGTGTGAGCCTTTCCAGCAATGGGGCCTAGGGACCGATATGATGATTGGTTTAGGTAGGGTGGCCGACCTACTATGGGCACCTGTAGGGATTAGTGCGTGAGACCGCGAAGGCTGGATCAAGAAAAGGGGGTACTACGAGCCCTCTGCCCCACACATCTAACCAGCTCGTGTGGTTCACCGGTTCCA
Organism: Avena sativa; assembly: GCA_916181665.1. Lineage (NCBI taxonomy): Eukaryota > Viridiplantae > Streptophyta > Magnoliopsida > Poales > Poaceae > Avena > Avena sativa. The sequence goes on along the minus strand of OV702286.1, from coordinate 384,877,065 downwards.
CCGACGTCACCCTTAGATAGAGTTATTCAGTCGACGGAGAAGGTAAGCTACAATCACCTGATCTGTGGTAATCGAAAATATGTAAAAAGGCATTTAAGGTATCAACATCTTCACCTCAGGTTCTGGATGGTATGGCACTAGTGGTACACAGAAGTCATGGGTGATCATTGGTCCGATGCTTCGGGCGAAACTATTGGCACCAAACTTGCAATTCAAGATTCATCCATTGTTCAAGTTGCTGATAGACGTAACTCAAGATTCTAGGTAGAAGTTCAACTTAACATTCTCTGCTGAAATATTGGTATATAAACAAGTAGTGAGAATTGACAAATGTTCAAATGGGAATTTGAGATCTGGTGGAGGATTATTAGAAATAATGGATCAATTCTTTGGGCCCATGCTAGATTTTAGATTTTCCCTAAATCTCAAAGGCCATGTGTGTGGAAGCCAACACGTGATTTGGCCCAAATTGGTGGCATCTCACTTGTGTGTGGCAAGAGAAGTGTCTCACCACTTTGTAAGTGAGTGAAAAGAGAAGTGCTACATACCTGCTCCTCCTCCGACGATGACGCTCGCTCGCCCGCTCATCACGACACGACGTGCGCGGCGAGCCGAGCTTTATTTTGTTGCTTAGGAAAACTGGTGTGGTTTTAATAGACGTGTCAATAGTTAGTTAGTTCAGATCGTTCCCGGATCGTGGGCTAATGTGACCGCCATAAACTCGTGCATGGCGTGGCCTCGGCTCACGTTGTGCCCTTTACGGTTCCCGAGCCGCTCTATATAAGCGCATGTGTGGCTTCCACCACAGACACCACCAAAACCCCAATAGGTTTTGCCTTCTCTCTGCTTGCACCGCCACCGTAGTCTACTCCATCCCGCATGCCGGCGTGCACTAGCAGACAGGGGAGGAGGTCTCCGGAACCACTCGTCTTTGTGATCCTGTACGGGAGAGGACGAATAAAGTTTTTGAAAGCGCTCCGCATGACTGCTTAAGTTCGTCATCACGACGCGTCTTCCTGGACATCAAGAGCACCCGCATGCACGACGTTTGCTACGACGTCTGCTGCGTCGTATTTTTTCGACAGGCTACAACAACCTATGCACCAACGACAAGTTCATCGACGACCGATCGGTACATATATTATGATATGATATGTTGTCATACATGGTTGTTCTTATGTATGCACTGCTACTGTCCATGTTGATTAATACATCTAGTATGTTAGAGTTTCACGTGTTCGTAGCTGTAGTCATAATTTATATATTAAAATTAATTGTGAAAATTATGCTAATAATCCAACGAGATCCCAACAAAATTACAGCGTCTTGGTCATGTGTACGGCTCTTAGAAAGTGACATTTTTTTTTGAAACAAGGCAAAAGATTTGCCATTTTCATTAATAGAGAAGGGTTTTCAGACAAAGGCCTAGGGCAAGCCCTAGGGCTTTTAGGGAGAGCCTACTCTCCCGGTATTATATTACCCAAATAAGACGCATCCGCCAAAGACCAAGCTCTCGCTTCGTCTTTGATCTTATTTACTACTAAGAAGGTAGGGGAGTGAAAATGTCGGAAAACTCTAGCGTTGCGCTCTTTCCAAATCTCCCAAGAAACTAGCATGAGCAAGGAAGCCATAGTTTTTCTCTCTTTTCCTTTTTGAAGAGCAATCTTAGACCACCAATCTTCGACACAAAGCTCATGGTGCCATTCTGTCGGTGCTAAGTTGGATATGCCACACCAAGCAAGAATTTTTTTCCAAATACGAATGGAAAATCTGCACTTGTACATGAGATGGTTCGCGGATTCTTGTACTTGGTTGCAAAGTGGGCAATTTCCACAATTAGGCCAACCTCTTTTTTTAGCCCATCTGCCATCCAAATTCGGTTTTGCAAGACAAGCCATGCAAAGAACTTGCATTTAGGGGAAGCCCACACCTTCCAAACCGTGCTATTGAGAGAAGTAGACGCGAGGCATTCGAATTGCATTTTGTATGCCGACGTTGTAGTGTATTTTCCATCATTTGTGAATTTCCAATGAATTGAGTCAGGGGCATCTTGGTTGAGGTGAATGTCATCAATCAATTCCGAAAGAACCGAGACATTTGGCCTAACTGCACATAGCATGGCCCTTCTCTCCTCTGTTGTGACGTCCATGTGAAGATATTCAGAGTCCCCCTCGCATGCACCGAAGGAACCACGGAGTATTACGTCGAAGATTGCACGCTGCGGGTCCTATGTAGTAGTAGTACCATGCATCCAGAAATCTAGCCAACGAAGAGCTTTGAAAAAACTCATTAAGACTGCCCTTAATTGCTGATCACATGGCGCTATCATGCCTGTTAACTCAGCGACTGACAGAAAGCTTCAACCAAATTAAGAGTTCCCCAAAGAAGAGAAAAGACTCTGAACGCATATCCCAGCAATAATTTCCACCGGTGAGCTGCTCCAGAAAAGCACGCCGCGGTTTCTCTCGGAACGGAAGCAGAAAGCGATCTGCGCTCCACGTACACGTACGTACAAGGCTCCGGACTGACAGACGGCTCCATGTCGCAGGGTCGAGACAATTCCGCGTCACCGAGAAAGAGCCCAGTGGCCCGAGCCAAGCTTAGCTAAGCATGGCATGGGCGCCTCTCGTCGAGCCACTCCGCTGGCGACGCGCGGTCACGCGACAGGACCCGCCGCCGCCGCCGCTGGCCGGTGACTCATCGCCGAGACCGGAGGCCGCGCGCGGCGTGCCGACATCTGTACGCGTCCCCATGCGTCGACGCATCCAGCAACCCGGTGTGTTTTGCGTCCCTGCCGGCCGTTTGCGCTGCGTCAGCGTGCCATGATCGAGCTGCGTGCGTAGGCCACCCGTTGTGACACGCCGGCTTCCTCTCAACAGATCGCCGAGTTTTTTTTTCGAGCATATAGTACGCCCGAGATATATTTATGGCTTGTCCGCGGCGGCGAGCTTGTCTTATTGTCAAGGAATGGTGAGGCGGACGTGCCATTTCATCGGCTGGTTTAAGCTACAGTGACGCGCTAGTGGCCCGGAAAAAGAAGAAATAAAGGTGATGTTAATGCGCTGGTGAAAGCAACACCATAGTATAACGTGGGTCACGTTGTGGATGTTAGTTTTTCTAGTTCTACGTGTTATGATACCGTATCTATTTATGATCTCAACATAATCTCTTTTATCATTAATTAGTATGTCATATCAGAATTTTGCCAACATGGCATACATGATACTACATATGATACCTCTATTGAGGCTAGTCTTAGCGAGTCCGGCAGCGGCGCTTCTTTTGCTCTTTAAATTCTTATCTTATTAAGACACCTAGACTATATTCTTTTGTTATTGATAATATACGGAGTACTTGCAATCAACCAGCCCCTTAATCTTTTCAGTATAGTTGTGCTGGATTACTAGAAAATGCCGTGATGAATATTACTCCCTTCCTTTTATAATATAACATATTTTACTTTTTATAAAAACGAATATATCTAGACATATTTTAGTGTGTAGGTTTGGAGTAAATTTATACACTAAAATACATCTAGATATATTAGTTTTACAAAAGCTAAAACATTCTATATTTTTGGAACGGAGGGAGTACTTACTAGAAATTGAATATATTTTTGAATAGATTTCGCATTATGTTGCGATGTGCATTTTTTACTCAAAGTTATGCTTCTCTATTTGTACAAAAAATACAAATTAAATTTGTCGTGCAGTGTGCAGTGTGAAGAACGTCGTCGCCTCCTCATCAGTGTTGGCACTTTGGGCCTACCGCGATGGCACGTTTAGCCCTGGCTTGCACAGCTCATGCTCCAAGGTTTTGGCCAGATCATGCGCAATCCTCTGGGCTAAGTCCTCCATTGCCACGGCTACTAGGCTACTTGGAGGGGGGCAATAGCCCCCCTCCCCCGGACATAGATTATTGAAGATCTAGGTTTTCACTATTATATATATCTTCTTATAAGCCGCTGGCTAGGATAAGTCGCACCTGAGATTATCACGGCATTGTGTAAATACTTCTCATATAGTCCCTCTCTCCAAAAATAAGTAACTTGGATTTTCTAGATCCGCAGATTTATATTTATCTAGACATGTTTTAGTGTGTAGATACATGTGAATCTAAAAAATCCAAGCCATTTATTTTCAACAGAGGGAATAGTGAAGTTTCTATGGTTAGCGTTCGTGGTTTTTTCCTCTCTTTGTTGTAGAGGTTTCTCACGTTAAGAAATCACGTGTCCCTACCGTGATTTCGTTTACGTTCTGCGTTACTCGCTAGTCACGTTTATAACAGTTTTTCTAAAAAGATTAGAAAAAAAGCTCAACTAACTCACGATGCATATTATACTAAAATCTATCAACCTTACGCCTATTATGCAAAGATCTTGCTTGACCTGTCATATACTCATATCCCTGAATAAATTTTTTGAAAATGGGTGTACCCAACTCTCCAAACTTACTCGTCGTCGTCCACTCGTCCAGTGTTTGGAGGAAAGATCTATTTGACGTTTTTGCTTCCTCCTGAATTAGGAGCCTAATAATTAAACCGGACACGACCGATGCCACGCCAAGCGCATCTAGATCGAAACCATCACAAAAAAAATATCAACTAGATCTCCCAGGCGCAAAGAAGAGAGTGACAGGGTGGATGGCCTCTACCTCGCTGCAGCAATCACACGGCACCATATGGAATAAAGCAGACAGTTTTACACCAGGCAATTTATACAGACCAAGAATGTGTCGCTGTCCTGACGAGCGCTGCCGACGTGTAGTTCGGGCCCATTTTTCCCCTGCCATTCTTCGGAGGTACTCCTTCAAATTGTCTGGACATGGATGGGGCCACTCGATCTTTGGAGCAACGTGGTCCGTAGCCGTCCGTTTCAGCAACTGTTGTGCCCATCTCCACCTATGGAATATTATCTGTTGTGTGATCGAACATGCGATGTCATGTAGAGGTATATTTCGGTACGTTTTCTATTACTCCTTCCTATTCAAATTAATAAACTCAGATTTGTTTAGATTCTGATGTATCTATATAGCCTAGCACTTAAATACGAGTACATAAATCCAAATCTAGATAAATTAGATCCTAGGGAGTACGAAATTTGCACTGAATTATTGAGAAAAATTTATGTAGGCTTGCGGTAGTAGTAAATAAAAAAACTGGAGGGAGATGTAGATCCCTTATGCCAAATAAAAACACCTACAAAAATGATGAGGTTTGGGATCTTTTCATGTGCTAAGATAAACACATGTAAGTACATGTAAAAAAGAATATTTAAGTAGTTCCATTTACATGTTACAAGTGTCAGAGTGTTTTGCTGTCCTCGATATGCATAAACTCATTTTTGGCGGCATCGAGTGTTTTGATGTCCTGGATACATCAAGCAATGGTTGTGAAGATTGTTTCTCGTAGTGGCATGGTTGAAAGATGTTGAAGTTAATGGAACAAGTGTCAGACACAACAAGCCTGTAACAGAGAATCCATGACTGCATAGAGGCTAGTGAGCTATGCTAAGACAAATTAGGGTTTGGGAGGCCAAGGCAATCCCTTTGGGGGAATTTGGCCCATCTGTGTGACGGCGGGTACTAGAATGATTCCATACTCTATAGCGGCAACATTGATTTGAGAATTTGAGGCCAAGCATCACTGTAGGAGGGGGAGGTGCGCCAAAGTTGAGGCCCAATTCTACCTCACCCCCAATCCCAAGTAGATCTAGTGGCATAGGTTGTTGCAATTGTAAATCAAATTAAAAGGATAAATGTACGAAATAAGCCGAATCGGATCACTGCGTCAGGGTTGCCAGACTACAACCATTCTACTTTAGTTATTTTGCTTGTCGCAATAACTATCAGAAATTCGCAAGAACTTTGTTATACTAAACCTCCTCTCTGGCGTGGAACCCACATCCAACCTCAGGAAACCTCATTTTGGATCTGGAAATCTACAATCTTCCTTCAAATTTTGGAACCTCGTAAAGATGTTCTAGACCCACTTGAATCTTACAAAATGAGGCACGGCTCAACCATAGAACGAACATGCCGTCCGAAATTTTGTATTCCCCGTTGCAGGCTCAGCAGCTCCATTCAAAATCAGCATGGCATTGATTTGCTGAGCGAGCATGTGGCTGGACATCACAAAAAACCTTTCGAATTTAATCAATAGCACAAGTACAAAACTGCTAGGTGTCCTACACGAAGGAGAGAAGGCTGGATCCGGGTTTGCCGACCCCATTCAATAATTCCCATATGCGGCTCTGCCCCCTCCCTGAAGCCAGCGACTGGCCCACCTGTCAATTAATTAACACCCTTAACGCTCCCCACGTACAGCCCGTTCAAAACCACCCACTGACAGGTGGCGCCAGCCCATACGCGCCCCACGCGCCAGCCTAGCGGGTGCTCAGCAGCGGCGCACGGAGGAATATCGCAGCATAATAAAAAATCGGAACCTGCCTCACACACCACCAGATGATAGTCCACAGAGTCCCACCCCACACTCACGCACACTCATCTCCCTCCGCCCCCGGGCGAAATCGACACCACAGCGCTCGCGCCGTGGGAGGGAAAGCTTCCGAAATTGGCAGCGATTCCCCTCTCTTATACACCCACCCCCGCCCGTCTCGCCAGATTCCTTGCGAGTTGTTGTGCCCGATCGGAGATCCAAATCTCGGTAGGGGTAAGCGAGCGAAGCTCTGTCCTGCTCTTGCGTGTGTGTTGTTGAGGAGGGGTTTCTCTTAATCTGATTTGTTCTAGTGCTTTTTGGTGCGCGTTGCTCTCTTTCACGAGATTTGGCGTGCTGACGAGTGTTTTTTGTTGTTGGTGGTGATTGTGTTTTGCAGCGGTAAGATTCGCCGGCCATGTCGGGCGCTGTACTCGTGGCCATAGCGGCCTCCATCGGCAACCTGCTGCAAGGGTGGGATAATGCGACCATAGCAGGTACGTAAATTCATCTTTAGGAAAAGACTTGGTCTTTTGACGCAGCTGGATGCCGTGTCTTTATGTTGCGCTAGGGGCCGTGTTAGGTAGCAATTATTGGGAATCTTGTCGGCCCAGATCATGACGGATTTGGTGGAGCTGCATGCAGTAAAAAAAGATCCTCTCTCCGATCTGTTAAAATTGATCAAGCAACGGAAATGGAATTCTGTTTTCTGGATGGATCCCTTATCATGATGATAAATGATCTCCTGACAGACTTGATGATACGTCTATGTCATCATGTTTCGGAATTCTGAGATGCTTATAGTTTGACTCCATGCTGACCATGTTGACTTGCTGGTGTGATCCCTCCAGGTGCTGTCCTGTACATAAAGAAGGAATTCAGCTTGGAGAGCCAGCCTCTGATCGAGGGCCTCATCGTGGCCATGTCGCTCATTGGGGCGACGGTCATCACAACATTCTCCGGCGCAGTGGCTGATTCTGTTGGTAGGCGGCCCCTGCTGATCGCGTCGGCTGTCCTGTACTTCATCAGTGGCCTGGTGATGCTCTGGGCGCCAAACGTGTATGTGCTGCTCTTGGCAAGGCTCATCGACGGGTTCGGTATCGGTTTGGCCGTCACCCTTGTCCCTTTGTACATTTCCGAGACCGCCCCAACTGACATCAGAGGACTGCTGAACACACTGCCGCAGTTCAGTGGGTCAGGAGGGATGTTCCTTTCTTACTGCATGGTGTTTACCATGTCCCTCATGCCACAGCCTGATTGGAGGATCATGCTTGGGGTTTTGTCCATCCCGTCGCTTATATACTTTGCACTGACTGTCTTTTACTTGCCTGAATCGCCAAGATGGCTTGTGAGCAAAGGAAGAATGGCCGAGGCCAAGCGAGTGTTGCAAAGACTGCGGGGAAGGGAAGATGTCTCAGGTTTGTCTGTCTTTTCTATACATACTAGTGTATCTAACTGTAATGGACATACAATATTCATGATGGTTTTTCTCATTTTGGATTAAACTGTGCAGGAGAAATGGCCCTTCTTGTTGAAGGATTGGGTGTTGGGAAAGATACGCATTTTGAGGAATACATAATTGGCCCTGATGACGAGCTTGCTGATGAAGGGCTGGCTCCCGATCCAGAGAAGATCAAACTCTACGGACCGGAAGAAGGATTATCTTGGGTCGCCCGTCCAGTTAGGGGCGGCCAAAGTGCACTTGGAAGCGCGTTAGGTCTCATGTCTCGACATGGGAGTATGGTTAGTCAGGGTAAATCTCTCGTGGATCCTCTTGTCACTCTTTTTGGAAGTGTCCATGAGAAGATGCCTGAGGTAATGGGGAGCATGCGGAGCACATTGTTCCCTAACTTTGGTAGCATGTTTAGTGTGGCGGAACAGCAGCAGGCTAAAGCTGACTGGGATAACGAGAGTCACAGGGATGATGAAGACTATGCCTCAGATCATGGCGCTGATGACATTGAGGACAACCTCAACAGTCCGCTTATTTCTCGTCAAGCTACAAGTGTGGAGGGAAAAGAGATTGCTGTACCCCATGGAAGCATAATGGGTGCTGTGGGAAGAAGCAGTAGTATGCAGGGAGGGGAGTCTGTCAGCAGCATGGGCATTGGTGGAGGATGGCAGTTGGCTTGGAAGTGGACTGAGAGAGAAGGTGCAGATGGGCAAAAAGAAGGCGGTTTCCAGCGTATTTACTTGCATGAAGAGGGCGTGCAAGGCGATCGGAGGGGTTCTATATTGTCTATGCCAGGTGGTGATGTTCCTCCTGGTAGTGAGTATATCCAGGCAGCAGCTCTAGTGAGCCAACCTGCTCTTTACTCGAAGGATCTGGTAGAGCAGCAGCTTGCTGGTCCTGCCATGGTACATCCATCTGAGGCAGCTACCAAGGGTCCAAAGTGGGCAGAACTATTTGAACCCGGAGTGAAGCATGCACTTTTTGTTGGCATAGGATTACAGATCCTGCAACAGGTAAACTAGTTTTAGCCTTTTTTTGTCATATGTATGCATTGCTAAGTGCACTTGACACCTAATTTAACTCATCAGAAATACCAAAAGCATTTCCTATAGATATAGTATTAATTATTCGTAGTTGTTTTTGTTCAAACTAAAAATTTCAAACTAAAGCATCTTGTGTTGCCCATGACTTCTGGCTGAAGTTCTTAGTTTTGGCCTTATGAGACAAAAATACTCTGCTACCTACAGTAGTAACCGTGTGTCATATTGCTATAGTTGTATGATATGAGACGCTAATCTTCATAACATAATTCTGCATATAAAACTGCAATTGTTATGAATTCGTATTTAGTCCTTCGCACAAGTAAAGTCAATTTTGATATCCTGTAGTATACAGCATAAATAAATTTTATAGAAACAACATTCTATTAAAGAAGATAATAGAGGAGCTGCTGGGAGTGGGCTGTTTCTCATGGCATCTGGACGTAAGGTCACAGAACTTGATTAATGTGTATTTGTCAGCAGCCAGAAACAATTGGCTGGCTTTTTTAATATCTGTTTGCTGGATATGATTCTAGCCTTCCTACGACAAACGATCGGTACAACATCTGAAGTTGTGACATAATTCAGTTTCCTTACCTGTCACTATGCTACCCCTTTTTCGTTGTATATTTCAGTTTTAGTATGGTTTTTAATGCATACCAAATGTTAATGTGCTGATGATTATCAACTTTGTTGTTTTGTTCAGTTTGCTGGTATCAACGGAGTTCTCTACTACACCCCTCAGATACTTGAGCAAGCAGGTGTCGGGATTCTTCTATCAAACATTGGACTAAGCTCTTTATCTGCATCTATTCTTATTAGTGCCTTGACAACCTTGCTGATGCTTCCTAGCATTGGTATTGCCATGAGGCTCATGGATATGTCAGGAAGAAGGTTAGACTTCACATTTTCCCTAACATTGATAGAATGTGATACCGTTGAATGTAAATTAAAGGTTAACCATTCTTGTGATTTGTTCTTCATCCAGGTTTCTTCTCCTCTCGACGATCCCTGTCTTGATAGTAGCACTGGCTATCTTGGTTCTGGTCAACATTCTGGATGTCGGAACAATGGTGCACGCCGCACTCTCAACGATCAGCGTCATAGTCTATTTCTGCTTCTTCGTCATGGGGTTTGGGCCTATCCCGAACATTCTCTGCGCAGAGATCTTCCCGACCTCCGTCCGTGGCATCTGCATAGCCATCTGTGCCCTAACCTTCTGGATCGGTGACATCATCGTGACGTACACTCTCCCCGTGATGCTTAACGCCATCGGACTCGCTGGTGTTTTCGGAATATATGCTGTGGTTTGCATACTAGCTCTCGTGTTTGTCTACATGAAGGTGCCGGAGACCAAGGGCATGCCCCTGGAGGTCATCACCGAGTTCTTCTCTGTCGGGGCAAAGCAGGGCAAGGAAGCGACAGACTAGTTGCTCCGATCTGGTGATCCGCATCGCTGGTGGTAATTTTGTGGTTCCAGAACTGCACTGCCACTGACCTGTGATGCTCTGGTAAAGAAACTTCAAGGAGAGCAGAGAGAGCCTAAAGAGATGAGATATGAAGACTGTGCACCGTGAGGCTGTAATCCTGGCGTAGACGACTTTTGGAACTAGGTTACATGTTTAGATAACCTGTTGTTGTTTGCTTTGTGACTTTGTATTTGTGTTATTTGGAATTTTCTTGCCTCTGTAACTAGTGCTCTTCATCTCAACTTATGTTACTACTGTTTTTTGTCCCGCCCAATCTTCTCGTAGCTGTTGTTAGCACTGAATTGCCAATCACCTTAGCACTTCCACTTGTGTCGTTACTATCGAGGAAAAAAGTTTAGATGTGTTTCTGGGTGTTAGGACAGGGAGTTTCTTTCTGCTAAAGCAGTGACACTGGGCCGTGTTTGGGGCGCTGGGCATTTCCTAATCCTGTGTGAATTTGCTGAAAGAAAACAAGGTGAAAACTGCAGGTCATTTTCGTGCTCTAACTTTCTTTGCACCCTTGCTTCTTTATTGAACTTTCTTCCTTTACATCCTTGCCAGCTGCAAAACCAGTGCACTTGGACTTCCAGATCTCCATGAAAATAATAGGTTACGCTGGCCAGTGGGCACTTGTCATCTCAAAAGGCTGCACCCAGAAGACAGAATAGTGCGAAGACATGTGAGATCATACAGTATAATATCGTGCTGAAGCAAAAAGAATTCACACAAGGTGTGATCTGTTCAGGTGTCTGCTGTGCCCAATGGAGGCGGAGATGGGAAAGAGGCAGATCGTGGTCACTAGTATAGAAGACATCCTACGGGCTTGCCTGTCACTGTCAGAGCTGAACGGTGCCTAAAAGCTGCTGTTCTGCGGTTTTTATTTCATGGTGGTTTTGGTGGCGAAAAAGGTAACGTGCTCCAGTGGTAACTCGCGAGATTAGGACGATACTTAATTGGTTTCCCGAGCTTGGTGGGGAGCCTAGGTTTAGGGATGTGTTGGGGCAGATTCTTGGGAAGCCTCAGGTTCTCCTTTCCAGGCACGCACATCGACCGTCTTTTTCAAACATTCATAGGTAGTGTGCTGGATTCTAGTGTTCGGTTCAGACTTTTCAGAAATTACGCACTTCTACTGCGGCACTTGGATGGTTGTCAATCTCCAGTTAGAAAGATGTTTAGAAATTACGTACTTGTTCCCATGAGTGTCGAGTCAATATTCTTTTGCTTTTGTTGAGAAGAGAACCGAAGTAGACGGAGCAGGTTTAGGACCTGCTATCTATGATTCTTTTTCGGTGCACCTTTTCCAATGAGGTGAACGAAGGGTAGACAAAAACCTCGCGCTCACACACACGCTCCTTTGGACGATCATTCCCCGTGACCTAACGCTGAAACGGACAACCCGTCAGCTCCACTTCACACGTATAGTGCGGGGAATCCCACTGTAGGATCAGCGTTCGCAGGACAACCAGTGGCGTCGCTACTCTCTTCATTCTACTGCTCTCATAGTCACCAGTGTGTAGACCACGGCATAGCGACCTCATCTCAGTGACATCGATTCGTGCTTTGAAATCAATTCGTGCTTTGTTCAAAAGCAGAATACAGAATATTAGAGCAGCTCTAACGGAGTCTGTAAAAACGTGAACTGTAAAACACGTTTACAGGTCACGGAAAACTGTTTTTACGAGTTGAAAACATAACGGAGCCTCATGTTTTCAAACCGTAAAAACAGTTGCTAGTTCATAACTTTAGCAAATTGATTAATGATCTCATAGTCAAACGATGCAACGCACTGGTTCAAATTTGTGTACATTAAATTGTCCATATTGCAGCAACACAAACATAGATTTGGTCTGGCTTACCAATGTTCATCCCTCCATCTTCATCGTCACTAGCATCTCCATTTCCTTCATGACCCCCCTCTTGGGTGCGGTTTCTTGATCCCTCAAATTTCATTTTGGCATATGCTCAAGCAACTTCCAACAACGAATGGAGGTTGAAGGACTTGTTCTTCGAGCCCTTCATTGTCCTATACCTTTCTTGGGCAATACGATCATAAATTGCACAATTTAATTGTCAATTTATTCATAATTTCACAATAGCTTCATGAAAAGAGAAGAACAACTCACGTAGTCATCCGGAGAGACGCCACTTGGAGGATTGTTCCTCACTTGCGCCATAGATCCGGCCCAACGACAGCAAGTTGGTTTTATGACATCCCATCGCCCTTGTAGAGACCGATACAATCGAGAGACAAGATAGGTATTACAAGGCATCAATTTGATGAACTTATCTTCAATGCGCTGCCAGTAGCGCTTGCCGGTTCGGTCCGTGCCAGTCACAACATCGATCGACACTTGGGACCATGCCCGGACCAAGCAAGTGTCCTCTATCTCGGTGTAGTTCACTGCCCTCCTCTTCTTTGCCGATGATGCTTGAGCTGCGTTGAACACCTCCTCTTCGATCTCTTCCAGTTCAGCCACGGCTTCCTCTTCTTTGCCTTCATCATCACCGAACTAGAGCTGCAGGACGGAGATGTCAACTGCGCTCTCGTTTAGCACGTCGATGAACGATGTCCTAGCGTCGTGCGGTGGAGGCTACTGCGGGCGATGGGTGGTGGAGGCTACTGCGGAGCGACGGGCAACTGCTGAGTGGCGACGGGAGGAAGGCCCGCAGGGCGCATGCCTGCTGCGTCTTCTTCGTCCCGCGTGTATTGGCCGGCCCAGCTAGCGCCGTAGCACCGATCTTCATGGCTCTAGTATTTCCCAACCTCTTCCTCTTCAAGCCGGGTCCAGCCAGCGAAGCTCCTGCGCCAACACCGGCGGTGGGGCTAGCCTGTTGAGGCTCCGCGACCTCAGCAAGACCAGGCGGGAGCTCGCTGGGGTCCATTACTTAGGATTCGGTGAGCGCTACCGGTGGAAAGCGGAGGGGGGGGGGAGGGACGGAGGTTGGGGGCAGCGCAGACGGGAGAGGAGGAAGAGAAATGTCCCTCGCGCGCAAAGGTGGGGTTCGATACAAGGCTGGCTCGGGTCGGCCCCTTGCACTAGGAATTTAGGGTTCGGGAGACGGGTTTCTCCGCGGGCTGCAAAAAAGTTTATAGTTTTCAGGCTTTAACAGGTTTCCCTAGAGCGATAATTTTTCGAAAATCGTTAACTAGTGGTTTATTTACAGTTTCCGCGAGTTTACAGGCTCCATTATGGCTGCTTTTAGTGCATCTCTAACCGGACCCTTAAAAGTGGCAAACCTTATTTTTCCGGCGAGAAAACGGGCCGTAGACCGACGCGATGAGCTAACCGAGCCCATAAGACAAATTCACAGTCCCCCGTGAATCGCCCATCGCGACCTCTGCTAGTAGAGTGTGAGAGAGCGGAGACGAGTTGGAACCCTCATTTCTCTGCCGCTGGCAAACCCTACTCCGCCGCTATCACCGCACTGCTCCTACTGCTCCAGCGAGCGATTCCGGCCACACCGCGCACAGATCTGCGCAATAGAAGACCGCATGTGTGGGGATCCCGGATTAGTCCTCCGAGAATTCCTATTATGCATATCACCAACACATTATGTACTTGTGCAAGCAAACACGGTCAATGTTAGGGACCAAGGAGTTAACTTCTCGCGATATGGGGGAATCCTATCTTAGGACTATTGATCCTAGACATCACGTCATTGTGGTCTAGATCTCTATCCTGTAGATGAAGCCTTCGTAGCATTGGACTCTTGTTGGTATTACAATATTTACGTCTTCTGGTCACGAGGATTCCGTTGGTAGGGCGATTGTAGTCTCCTGGTGTTTGCTTGTAGTTGCTTATCTTCATCTTGTGATTATCGTCTTCACCAGGTTTTTAGGTCCTACTTGTTTTAAATTCGTACGTTTGAATTTTGGACGAGGGTAGAAGAAACCAATTTTTGGAGATCATTTAAATTTGGAGGAGATAATAAGTAGAACTTTTCGAAAAGCTTTGAGAAAGTAGTTTTCAAAAACCAGTGTTTCCAAAATAGTTTTCCTGTCTAACAACCATGCTAACTACGGTTCTCCTACAGACATGATGGCTCTAATACCAAGTCAGTGGACCCCCGGATTAGTCCTTCGAGCATCCCCATTATGCATATCACCACGATCCCATGATCAAGTTTGTCATGGCACAGAACCGACAAGTATTAAAGTAAACATTCATTTCTTAAGTGGATACAAGTCATACCTTGGGTGCCTTTATGGCTACATCAAACATCATCAGCGGAACTTTATCAAGCGTCGAGCCTGAGCCATGCCTTAACCTACAGGCAGCTGACTGAGAGAACGTCCTAGCTCACATAGTAGTTAACATCACCTTCTTCTTCACCTTACTTCTCGAATCTGACCAAGCTAATAGCTAGGGACAATGCTAGTGAGTACTTTGAATATACTCACGAACCACCTTAAGAGAATAATAATAACAAGAGGATATATAATAGAGACAATTCCTTATTTGACATTGACTTAAAATCGGCTTCCCTATTTGACCCCGAAAACTTTTTTCTTCCCAATTTGATATCTAAACTTGATTTTGTTCCTAACATGACACCAGCACTGGTTCTGTTAGTTAGTTCCGTCAATCATTTTTTTATTGGACCAAAATACCCCTATGTACATGTAACGGAGCTGATTGATCCCAGCCTCTCTCTCCCGTCCCTTTCCTAAGCCCAGCAGTGAAGCCCTAGCTGTGGCGGCGCGGTGGCTCATAGCAGAGGTGCGGCAACGGCCTGAGATGAGGGGGCATGGAAGGAATGGAGGCTACTGGTGGTGGCCTAGGCACGGCGGCAGCGACGCGGGCACGGCAGTGACGGGCGACAACAACGCTGGCATGGCCGCGTCTAGCGCCACTGGCGCGGCTGCGGCGGCCGACAAAGGCGCGGGCACAGCGGCGCGGGCACAACCACGTCTAGTGTCGCGGGCGCAGCTGCGGCGACCGGCAAGGGAAGCCAAGGCATGGGCACGGCCGCGTCTAGCATCGCAGGCGTGGATGCGACGCGCAAGGGCGGCCAAGGCGTGGGCACGGCTGTGGCGGTCGACAGCGGCACGGGCACGACGGTGGCAGGCGATAGCGGTGCAGGCACGGCCGCCTCGCGGGCGCAGATGCGCCGGCCGGCAAGGGCGGCCAAGCCGCATCCCTAGAGCATCCATCAGCAAGCTCAACTGCAGGGTCTGTTAGCTTCAAAGTGGAGTACGAGTAGATAGGCATATGTTCGTGGCGCGGTGGCTGACCGAGTGCCGGAGTTGCGGATTACGTGGACACGCGTGTCGCAGTTGAGCCCGCTTGTGAAGATGGTTGATACATTGCAAATGTATCTATAATTTTTGATGTTCCATGCTTGGTTTTATCCAGTTTCTTGTGTTTTGTCCACACTTTGTAGTACTTTTCATATGATTTCTTGGACTAACCTATTAACAAGAGCAACAGTGCCAGCTGCCTGTTTTCTGCTGTTTTTGGTTCCAGGAAAGTCAAAAAATGAATATTCTCGAAATTGGACCGGACAAAAGCCAAAGTGCCTATTTTTCCGGAAGTTATCAGATGCCAGAATACGAGACGGAGAAGGGCTGGGGGGCCGACCACACCACCTGGCCACGCGGCCAGGCCTGGCCCGCGCCAGGGGGTGGTCTGGCCGACCCCAGCACCCCCTCAGCCTCTCCTTCTGCATATAAGATGCCCTCGGGACGAAAACCCTAAGTACCCGATCAAAAATCCATGAAAGAGTCTCTAGCCGCCGTCATCTCCATCCCTAGATCGGGAGGGATCTGAAGCTCTTCCCGGCACCCTGCCGGAGAGGGGAATTCACCTTGGAGGCCTTCTTCATCACCATGCAAGCCTCCGGTGTGATGCGTGAGTAGTTCATCCTTGGACTACGGATCCATGTAGTAGCTAGATGGCTGGTTCTCCTCCTTTGTGCTTTCATGTTTAGATCTTGTGAGCTCCGTTCATGATCAAGATCATCTATTTGTATCCATACATGTTGTGTTTGTGGGGATCCGATGGATATTGAGATGCTATTTCAGATTGATTATTGATTCTATCATGTCTTTGTTATTTGTGATCTTGCATGCTTTCCGTTGTTAGTAGATATCTTGGCCAAGTAGATGCTAGCAACTCCAAGAGTTAGTATTTATGCTCGATAGTGGGTTCATGCCTCTGGTAATCTGGGGAAGTGACAGAAATCTCTAAGGTACTAGATGTGCTGTTGCTACTAGGGAGAAAACAACAATCCTTTGTTCATAGAACAATCATATTGTTTACTTTACACGCAATTCATAAAGCAATAATCTGTTGCTTGCAACTTAATACTGGAGGGGGTTCGGATGATAACCTGAAGGTGGATTATTAGTCATAGATGCAGTTGGATGGCGGTCTATGTATAATATTGTAATGCCCAATCAAGTTCTAAAGGAGTCAAGATGATTAGTATATGCATGTATTGCTTTCTCGATGTTTGTCAATTGCCCCGCTGTAATTTGTTCACCCAGCATGTTATCTATCTCAAGGAGAGCCACCTCTAGTGAACTATGGATCCCGGTCCTTTTCTTTTACATATAATCTATAAACTATTTACTGCTTTGTGTTTACTTTCAGCAAACTATTACTTCCTTCCATTCGATACGTTTAATCCTTTGTTTTCAGCAAAACTGGTGAGATTGACAACCTCATCGCAAGTTGGGGACAGAGTTCTGTGGTTGTGTTGTGCAGGTCTCCACGTTGCTACTAGCCCCGGTAGTGCGCCCTGGCAAGGCTCAGCTAGCAACACCTTTGGGGTGTTTCCTTGCTCCTACTGGTTCGATTAAACCTTGGTTTCATAACTGAGGGAAACTTGCTGCTGTGCTCATCATACCTTCCTCTTGGGGTTCCCAACGAGCTCTACATCAATCACGATCCATCAAGCATTTTTTTGGCCCTGTTGCCGGGGAGTCAAGGACATCTTCACAAGGGGATTCCTCATAACCAATCTCTTTACTTTGTTATTGTTGTTTTGCTTAGTTTACTTTTGTTTTGTTTGCTTGTTTCTTTATAAAAAACACAAAAAAATAGTTTTATAAGTTTGCTTTCTTATTCAAAAACACAAAAAATGACTACTCTTGAAAACACTAAGTTGTGTGACTTCACTAGCACCAACAACAATGATTTTATGAGCACATCTATTGCTCCACCTATGCCTAAAGATACTTTCTTTGAGATAAAACCTGCTTTACTCAATCTTGTTATGAGAGAACAATTTTCTGGTATTGGTAATGAAGATGTTGCTGCCCATCTAAATAACTTTGTTGAACTTTGTGAGATGCAAAAGCATAGGGATATAGATGGTGATATTATTAAGCTAAAATTGTTTCCTTTCTCTTTGAGAGGAAAAGCTAAAGAATGGTTGAATTCCTTAACTAGGAATAGTATTGATTCTTGGACTAAGTGCAAAGATGCTTTCATTGGAAAATACTATCCTTTTGCTAAGATTATATCTATGAGAAGTGAAATAATGAAGTTTAAGCAATCTGATAATGAGCATGTTGCTCAAGCTTGGGAAAGAATGAAATCTTTGGTAAAGAATTGTCCCACTCATGGACTGACTGCTTGGATGATCATCCAAACTTTTTATGCAGGATTGAACTATTCTTCAAGGAACCTATTGGACTCTGCTGCTGGAGGTACCTTTATGACCATTACTTTGGGTGTTGCAACAAACCTTCTGGACAATATGATGGTTAATTATTCTGAATGGCATACTGAGAGAGATCCACAAGGTAGGAAGGTAAATTCTGTTGAGGAAACCTCCTCCTTGAGTGATAAGATTGATATTATTATGTCTATGCTTGTGAATGGGAAAGCCCATATTGATCCAAATAATGTTCCTTTAGCCTCTTTGGTTGCTCAAGAAGAACAAGTTGATGTGAACTTCATAAGGAATAATAATTTTGGCAACAATACTTATGGTAACAACAATTATAAGCCATATCCTCCCAACAATGAATGCTTATGGAAGTTCCTACAACAATAATAGGAGTGCTCCCTCTGAACTTGAAGTTATTCTTAAGGACTTTATTAGTAAACAAACTGCTTTCAATAAAACTATTGAGGAAAAACTCTCTAATGCTGAAAGAAATATAGCATCTTTGGCTGAAGCTCAATCTTCTTTGAATAAAATAGCTGCTAAACCTGAAACTAATGATAATCCCTTTGCAGCTACTAATGCCATACAAGTAAGAATTGATGAAAATGTTAGACTATTAGCTGAATTACATGCTAAGTGGGAAAGAGAAGATGAAATTGCTAGAAACATTAGTGTTTCTACTATCACCACCACTAGTGTTGAGGCTATTAATAGTTCTACTACTTTAGATGATAAATTTGATTTTGATCTTGATGGTTGCAATATCTCTGAAGTTATTAAGTTCCTACAAAAGTTTGCTAAAAGTCCTAATGCTAGTGCTATGAACATGGCCTTTACAAAACACATTACTGATGCTCTCATAAAGATTAAAGAAGAAAAGATGAAACATAAAGCTTCTATTCCTGTAAAACAAGAAGATGGTTGGGAACCCATCATTAATATGAAAGTGAATGACTTTGATTTCAAAGCTTTCTGTGATCTTGATAGTAGTGTTTCTATTATGCCTAGAAGGATTTATGATATGCTTGATTTGCCTCCACTTGAAGATTGTTATTTGAATGTCCCACTTGATGATAATGCTAAAAAGAAACTCATGGGGAGTATTAATGATGTTCTTATTATGGTTAACAATGCCTATGTCCCTGTTGATTTCTATGTTTTGGATGTTGAATGCAATGCTTCTTGTCATATTACTTTGGGAAGACGTTTTCTTAGAACTGTTGGTGCCATTATTGATATGAAAGAAGGCACCATTAAATATCAACTCCCACTCAAGAAAGGTATAAAACACTTCCCTAAGAAGAGAGAGAAGATTTCTTGTGCCTCTCCTATGAAAACAAAATTTGGTCTTAATGCTTATTCATTTGAGAACACTTGATTCTTTCTTGCTTCTTATGCCTAACTTAAAGGCGTTAAAGAAAAGTACTTATTGGGAGATAACCCAAAAATTTTAGATGAGTCTTGGAAGTTATTACCTCTGTAATAACTGCTCCTTATCCTTTTTATTTGCTTTTTGTGCCAAGAGTAACCTCTAATGAGAGAGAAGTAATGATTGGGAAAGTTGCTGTCCCGAAACAGATTTCTATGCTTCACCGTAAATATTCGTGTAAAATCTATGAACGTTTTTTTGAGGCGTGAATTTTTGTGCTTCTTCCCCAGGTTGTTATCTAAGTTTCGTTAGTTCAATACATTTTGATTTGAGCAACAGAAGGTCTTTGAAAAAATTCGTCTTTACCTGCTGGTCTGTTTTGACAGATTTCTGCCATTTTCTACATTTGCTTCTTGTTGGTTCCTTTTTGAGTTCTTTTGGGGAATTGAGCTTTTTGAGGGAAGTGCTACCGTAGCTAGTGTTCTAATGGAAGTTTATTTGGTGTTAGAACTGAACCTTAAGACTTATTTATCTTGAGTACACTAATGTTGCTAATAAAGATTGTGCGAAGTTTTGTATGAAGGAAAAATTTTAGGTGTATGGAAGGAATGAGTAATGAGATGAAGGATAGACTAAATCTCAAGCTTGGGGATGCCAAGTGTGTCACCCCAAGAAATATCCAAGAAGTACAAGCGTCAAATCTTGGGGATGCCCAAGGCATCCCCCTCTTCATCAATAAAAAATCCAGGTTTCTTCCAAATGCTTCATTTTTATTGTTTCATGCACGGTTGTGTTGTTCTTGGAGCGTCTTCTTTTTCATTTTTGTTTTGGTTTTTCGTTTGCTTGGTTTTCTTAGTTTGCTGAATAAATTGGTTGGACCCCCTCTTTCATACATTGGTTTTCAAATAGTTTGGTTTGGTTTGGAAAAGAGTAGGAAAGTTCATGCTTATGTGGTAAAAAGAGCTTGTTTTTGACTGTGGCCTATGCTTTGTCATGCCATGCTTGATATTATTTTGGCTTTATGCTTAGTATTCTTTTCTGTAGCATGACTTGTTATAAACAATTGAGATTGCTTAATGTGCCTTGGATGAATCATGCGTTGTTTTAGCATATTAAAAGCATAGTATAGTGGTATTCTCCTTTGATGCTTTATTTGGGTTGACTTGGCGCATGCTCACACCATGTTATGACTATCTCAAGTCACCATAAGCCTTTATGATCCTTTAGTTTTCAACTTGTAGTATCACTTTATGCTTTGATCAATGATGTTTTGTCGCTCTGCATGATTATGACCATTATTGCTCTCTTAGTTTGTCGCTCCCAGTCTTTTGCTAGCCTCCACAACCAAGTATGAGTTCCACACATGCATCCAACTCCCTAAACCAAGTTATTACAAAGAGTCCATCATACCTACCTACTAGCTTATGCTATTCCAAGTATATTCATGCTTTTGTTTACCTTCCGAATTAAACTTGTTATGAGAAAACTAGTGATTAAAGCTCTCACGAGCTTGACGGCACACTTTACTTTTCTTGCCCTTAATAAACTTGAACCATTATGTCGTCTATGTTGTATATGCTTGCACTTATTTGTTGGGAATTAGCAGAACCATGCTTTCATGGGGAACGCTTTCAACATTGCACTTGGTACTTGTACCTAGTTGATATCATGCTCTTTTGTATATGGATGTCATCGGTGTGAAATGAAAGGGGAGCTTGTAAGTCCATGGAGTTATGTATATGTGTTAGAGAAACGCCTGGGCCGCTGGTCTAATCCATGCTGACATGGTGGAAACCTGTAGCGTAACCATAATGAGCTGTCTATGAAGCATTATTCTTATAAAAAAGAGTCCTATATTGAGAAAAAAGAGAAAGATAAAAAAAAGAGATATGAAAAGAGGAAAGAGAGAAAAAAGCACCATATCCCCATGGTAAATAAGAAGATTGCTGAGATGCTTGTTGTCTGCTTGCCTTGTCATTTTGATATGGGGATTCTTCCGTATCATCGGGCAAGGGGTACCCCGTTGGCGGTTCTCTATGATACACATGTACTTACGATGACAAGCACTTACCGGTGACTAAACTTGAGTAGCATGAGGAGCGGCCCTTGTATACAAGGGACATGAGATTTCTAACTTATACTTCGTCTAGCATGTACACCATAGTTTGTTCACTTTAACCTTAATCACTTCAAGATGCTTATGATAGGAGCAATGAGAGCTGAAAGCTATAAGTACCATAATTTTTGGAAGCTCTTTATGAGACTTGAATCCCTGCTTCCTTCTATGAAGGCCTTTCTTCCACCATTATATTGAGTCTCCACCTTCTACCTTTATGCACTTACTTTGAGAGCATAGTGTCCATTCTTAGTTCTATGTGCATTGTCCCAAGACTAGTTGGTTGATGCATAACTTGATATTGCTTGTTTTAAACTATTTCTATCTAGTCACTCTTATGAACTTTGAAGGTGTCCTATGCATTTATATTTGCTACTCTATGAGGGACAAGTTGAATGCTATTATGCTATGTTTTCTTTATGTGAAACAAACAAACGTCTTGCAAAGCATAGTTATTCATGAATCTTTTGTTTGTGCCTTTTCATGTTGCATCATAGTTTCTTTGTCTTATTGCTAGAACTTTATCTTTCATGTTATGCTTGAAGTACTATGATCCCAGCTTTGAATGTTTTACAAATACTTTGATCAAGTCTTTGATGGTGCATGTCACCTCAAAAATTATTCTTTCTTTTTATCACTTACCTACTCGAGGACGAGCAGGAGTTAAGCTTGGGGATGTTGATACATTGCAAATGTATCTATAATTTTTGATGTTCCATGCTTGGTTTTATCCACTTTCTTGTGTTTTGTCCACACTTTGGAGTACTTTTCATATGATTTCTTGGAGTAACCTATTAACAAGAGCCACAGTGCCAGCTGCCTGTTTTCTGCTGTTTTTGGTTCCAGGAAAGTCAGAAAATTAATATTCTCGGAATTGGACGGGACAAAAGCCAAAGTGCCTATTTTTCCAGAAGTCATCAGATGCCAGAATACGAGACAGAGAAGCGCTGGGAGCCGGCCACACCACCTGGCTACATGGCTAGGCCTGGCCCATTCCAGGGGGTGGTCTGGCCGACCCCAGCACCCCATCGGCCTCTCCTTCCGCCTATAAGATGCCCTCGGGACGAAAACCCTAAGTACCCGATCAAAAATCCACAAAAGAGTCTGTAGCCGCCGTCATCTCCATCCCTAGATCGGGAGGGATCTGAAGCTCTTCCCGGCACCTTGCCGGAGAGGGGAATTCACCCTGGAGGCCTTATTCATCATCATGCAAGCCTCCGGTGTGATGCGTGAGTAGTTCATCCTTGGACTACGGATCCATGTAGTAGCTAGATGGCTGGTTCTCCTCCTTTGTGCTTTCATGTTTAGATCTTGTGAGCTCCGTTCATGATCAAGATCATCTATTTGTAATTCTGCATGTTGTGTTTGCGGGGATCCGATAGATATTGAGATGCTATTTCAGATTGATTATTGATTCTATCATGTCTTTGTTATTTGTGATCTTGCATGCTTTCCGTTGTTAGTAGCTATCTTGGCCAAGTAGATGCTAGCAACTCCAAGAGTTAGTATTTATGCTCGATAGTGGGTTCATGCCTCTGGTAATCTAGGGAAGTGACAGAAATCTCTAAGGTACTAGATGTGATGTTGCTACTAGGGAGAAAACAACAATCCTTTGTTCATAGAACAATCGTATTGTTTACTTTACATGCAATTCGTAAAGCAATAATCTGTTGCTTGCAACTTAATACTGGAGGGGGTTCGGATGATAACCTGAAGGTGGATTATTAGTCATAGATGCAGTTGGATGGAGGTCTATGTATAATATTGTAATGCCCAATCAAGTTCCAAAGGAGTCAAGATGATTAGTATATGCATGTATTGCTTTCTCGATGTTTGTCAATTGCCCCGCTGTAATTTGTTCACCCAGCATGTTATCTATCTCAAGGAGAGCCACCTCTAGTGAACTATGGATCCCGGTCCTTTTCTTTTACATATAATCTATAAACTATTTACTGCTTTGCGTTTACTTTCAGCAAACTATTACTTCCTTCCATTCGATACGTTTAATCCTTTGTTTTCAGCAAAACCGGTGAGATTGACAACCTCATCGCAAGTTGGGGACAAAGTTCTGTGGTTGTGTTGTGCAGGTCTCCACGTTGCTACTAGCACCGGTAGTGCGCCCTGCCAAGGCTCATCTAGCAACACCTTTGGGGTGTTTCCTTGCTCCTACTGGTTCGATTAAACCTTGGTTTCATAACTGAGGGAAACTTGCTGCTATGCTCATCATACCTTCCTCTTGGGGTTCCCAACGAGCTCTACATCAATCACGAGCCATCAATGGTGGGAGAGACATAGGTCCTCAATGGCTGCACACCCGGCTCGCGGGTGTGTCCGGGACACAGACGCCATGGTCATCACATTCGGCATTGGTGAGACAAGGCGGCAAGGCGTTGGGTTCACTTGGACGTGATGTTCCGGTAGGAGGTGGCTGGAGCGACCAGCAGCGACCACTGAAACAAACTAGAGCATGGGAAGACGACTAGCCGGAGCGGAGGAAGATGACGACGATAGTGTCGATCCTGCACGTCCTGGATCGATTCCTACAGAAGAGAGGAGTTGGATGACGAGTCGGACGTGATTTTGTGCTCTGTCGATCACGGGGACGCCGAGACACTTACTTTGTTTCGGAAGAAGAGGAGACGTAGTCTGCTGCTCTCGGAAAACAAAGACGTGACGTGCGTTCTGCCTGACTGCAGATAGGCCCGATAAGCTGACTGATGTGCTCATCGTTCGACGTAGAGCTCGTTGGGAACCCCAAGAGTAAGGTATGATGAGCACAGCAGCAAGTTTTCCCTCAGTTATGAAACCAAGGTTTAATCGAACCAGTAGGAGCAAGGAAACACCCCAAAGGTGTTACTAGCTGAGCTTTGGCAGAGCGCACTACCGGTGCTAGTAGTAACGTGGAGACCTGCACAACACAACCATAGAACTTTGTCCCCAACTTGCGATGAGGTTGTCAATCTCACCATGTTTTGCGGAAAACAAAGGATTAAACGTATCGAATGGAAAGAAGTAAAAGTTTGCAGAAAGTAAACACAAAGCAGTAAATAGTTGTAGATTGTATGTAAAGAAAAAGGACCGGGATCCATAGTTCACTAGAGGTGGCTCTCCTTAGATACATGTTGGGTGAACAAATTACAGCGGGGCAATTGACAAACATCGAGAAAGCAATATATGCATATACTAATCATCTTGAATCCTTTGAGAGTTGATTGGGCATTACAACATAATACATAGACCGCCATCTAACTGCATCTATGACTAATAATCCACCTTCAGGTTATCATCCGAACCCCCTCCAGTATTAAGTTGCAAGCAACAGATTATTGCTTTACGAACTGCGTGTAAAGTAAACAATACGATTGTTCTATGAACAAAGGATTGTTGTTTTCTCCCTAGTAGCAATAGCACATCTAGTACCTTAGAGATTTCTATCACTTCCCTAGATTACCAGAGGCATGAACCCACTATCGAGCATAAATACTAACTCTTGGAGTTGCTAGCATCTACTTGGCCAAGATAGCTGCTAACAACGGAAAGCATGCAAGATCACAAATAACAAAGACATGATAGAATCAATAATCAATCTGAAATAGCATCTCAATATCCATCGGATCCCCGCAAACACAACATGTATGAATTACATATAGACGATCTTGATCATGAACAGAGCTCACAAGATCTAAAGATGAAAGCACAAAGGATATGAACCAGCCATCTAGCTACTACATGGATCCGTAGTCCAAGGATGAACTACTCACGCATCACACCAGAGGCTTGCATGGTGATGAAGAAGGCCTCCAGGGTGAATTCCCCTCTCCGGCAAGGTGCCGGGAAGAGCTTCAGATCCCTCCCTATCTAGGGATGGAGATGACGGCGGCTACAGACTCTTTCGTGGATTTTTGATCGGGTACTTAGGGTTTTCGTCCCGAGGGCAATATATAGGCGGAAGGAGAGGCTGAGGGGGTGCCGGGAGTGGCCACACCACCCCCTGGAACGGTCCAGGCCTAGCTGCGTGGCCAGGTGGTGTGGTGGCTCCCTGGTCCTTCTCCGTCTCGTATTCTGGCACTTGATCCCTTCTGGAAAAATAGGCACTTTGGCTTTTGTCCCGTCCAATTCCGAGAATATTAATTTTCTGACTTTCCTGGAACCAAAAACAGTAGAAAACAGGGAACTGGCAATGTGGCTCTTGTTAATAGGTTATTCCAAGAAATCATATGAAAAGTACTCCAAAGTTGGAACAAAACACAAGAAAGTGGATAAAACCAAGCATGGAACATAAAAAATTATAGATATTTGCAATGTATCAACATCCCCAAGCTTAACTCCTGCTCGTCCTCGAGTAGGTAAGTGACAAAAAGAAAGAATAATTTTTGAGGTGACATGCACCATCAAAGACTTGATCAAAGTATTTGTAAAACATTCAAAGTTGGGATCATAGTACTTCAATCATAACATGAAAGACAAAGTTCTAGCAATAAGCAAAGAAACTATGATGCAACATGAAAAGGCACAAACAAAAGATTCATGAATAACAATGCTTTGCAAGACGTTTGTTTGTTTCACATAAAGAAAGCATGGCATAATAGTATTCAGCTTGTCCCTCAATAGAGTATCAAATATAAATGCATATTACACCTTCAAAGTTCATAAGTGTGACTAGATACAATAGTTTAAAAAAAGCAATATCAAGTTATGCATCAATCAACTAGTCTTGGGACAATGCACATAGAACTAAGAATGGCCACTATGCTCTCAAAGTAGGTGCATAAAGGTAGAAGGTGGAGACTCAATATAATGGTGGAAGAAAGGCCTTTGTAAAAGGAAGTAGGGATTCAAGTCTCATAAAGAGCTTCCAAAAATTATGGTACTTATAGCTTCCAGATCTCATTGCCCCTATCATAAGCATCTTGAAGTGATTAAGGTTAAAGTGAACAAACTATGGTGTACATGCTTAACGAAGTATAAGTCAGAAATCTCATGTCCCTTGTATACGAGGGCCGCTCCTCATGCTACTCAAGTTTAGTCACCGGTAAGTTCTTGTCATTGTAAGTACATGTGTATCATTGAGAACCGCCAACGGGGTACCCCTTGCCCGATGATACGGAAGAATCCCCATATCAAAATGACAAGCCAAGCAGACAACGAGCATCTCAGCATTCTTCTTATTTACCATGGGAATATGGTGCTTTTTTCTCTCTTTCCTCTTTTCATAGTATCTCTTTTTTTTCTCTTTTTTCTCAATATAGGACTCTTTTTTTTATAAGAAGAATGCTTCATAGACAGCTCATTATGGTTACGCTACAGGTTTCCACCATGTCAGCATGGATTAGACCAGCGGCCCAGGCGTTTCTCTAACACATATACATAACTCCATAGACTTACAAGCTCCCCTTTCATTTCACACCGACGACATCCATATACAAAAGAGCATGATATCAACTAGGTACAAGTACCAAGTGCAATGTTGAAAGTGTTCCCCATGAAAGCATGGTTCTGCTAATTCCCAACAAATAAGTGCAAGCATATACAACATAGACGACACAATGGTTCAAGTTTATTAAGGGCAAGTAAAGTAAAGTGTGCCATCAAGTTCGTGAGAGCTTTAATCACTAGTTTTCTCATAACAAATTTAATTTGGAAGGTAAACAAAAGCATGAATATACTTGGAATAGCATAAGCTAGTGGGTAGGTATGGTGGAATCTTTGGAATAACTTGGTTTAGGGAATTGGATGCATGAGTGGAACTCATACTTGGTTGTGGAGGCTAGCAAAAGACTGGGAGCGACAAACTAAGAGAGCAATAATGGCCATAATCCTGCAGAGCGACAAAACATCATTGATCAAAGCATAAAGTGATACTACAAGTTGAAAACTAAAGGATCATAAAGGCTATGGTGACTTGAGACAGTCATAACATGGTGTGAGCATGCCCCAAGTCAACCCAAATAACGCATCAAAGGAGAATACCACTATACTATGCTTTAATATGCTAAAACAACGCATGATTCATCCAAGGCACATTAAGAAATCTCAATTGTTTATAACAAGTCATGCTACAGCAAAGAATTATAAGCATAAATCCAAAACAATATCAAGCATGGCATGACAAAGCATAGGCCACAGTCAAAAACGAGCTCTTTTTACCACATAAGTATGAACTTTCCTACTGTTTTCCAAACCAAACCATTTGCAAACCAATGTATGAAAGAGGGGGTCCAACCAATTTATTCAGAAAACTAAGCAACCAAAAAACCAAAATAAAAACGAAAAAGAAGACGCTCCAAGAACAACACAACTGTGCACTAAACAATAAAAATGAAGCGTTTGGAAGAAACCTGGAATTTTTATTGATGAAGAAGGGGATGCCTTGGGCATCCCCAAGCTTTGACGCTTGTACTTCTTGGATATTTCTTGGGGTGACACGCATGGCATCCCCAAGCTTGAGCTTTAGCCCATCCTTTATCTCATTACTCATTCCTTCCATACACCTGAAAATTTTCCTTCATACAAAACTTCACACAATCTCATTAGCAACATTAGTGCACTTAAGATAAATAAGTCTTTAAGGTTTAGTTCTAACACCAAATAAACTTCCATTAGAACACTAGCTACTATAGCACTTCCCTCAAAAAGCTCAATTCCCCAAAAGAACTCAAAAAATGAACCCACAGGAAGAAAATGCAGAAAATGGCAGAAATCTGTCAAAACAGACCAGTAGGTAAAGACGGTTTTTTTCGAAGACCTTCTGTTTCTCAAATAAAAAAGTGTTGAACTAATAAAAGTTATATAACAATCTGGGGCAAAAGCACAAAAAATTACAGCTCAATCCGACATACAGAGCTCTCTCCCGAATGTTAACGGTGAAGCACATAAATCTGTTTCGGGACAGCAACTTTCCAATCATTACTTCTCTCTCATTAGAGGTTACTCTTGGCACAAAAAGCAAATAAAAAGGATAAGGAGTGGTTATTACTGAGGTAATAACTTCCAAGACTCATCTAAAACTTTTGGGTTATCTCCCAATAAGTACTTTTCTTTAACGCCTTTAAGTTAGGCATAAGAAGGAAAGAAAGAATCAAGTGTTCTCAAATGAAGAAGCATTAAGACCAAATTTTGTTTTCATAGGAGAAGCAAAAGAAATCTTTTCTCTCTTTTTAGGGAAGTGCTCTATACCTTTATTGAGTGGGAGTTGATATTTAATGGTGCCTTCTTTTATATCAATGATGGCACCAACAGTTCTAAGAAAAGGTCTTCCCAAAGTAATAGGACAAGAAGCATTGTACTCAACATCCAAAACATAGAAATCAACGGGGACATAGGAATCGTTAACCATAATAAGAACATCATTAAGACTCCCCATGAGTTTCTTTTTAGCACTATCATCAAGTGGGACATTCAAATAGCAATCTTCAAGAGGAGGCAAATCAAGCATATCATAAATCCTTCTAGGCATAATAGAAACACTACTATCAAGATCACATAAAGCTTTGAAATCAAAGTCATTCACTTTCATATTAATGATGGGTTCCCAACCATCCTCTTGTTTTATAGGAATAGAAGCTTTATGTTTCATCTTTTCTTTCTTAATCTTTATGAGAGCATCAGTAATGTGTTTTGTAAAGGCCATGTTCATAGCACTAGCATTAGGACTTTTAGCAAGCTTTTGTAGGAACTTAATAACTTCAGAGATGTTGCAACCATCAAGATCAAAATCAAATTTCTCATCTAAAGTAGTAGAACTATTACTAGCCTCAACACTAGTGGTGGTGATAGTAGAAACACTAATGTTTCTAGCAATTTCATCTTCTCTTTCCCACTTAGAATGTAATTCAGCTAATAGTCTAACATTTTCATCAATTCTTACTTGTATGGCATTAGTAGCTGCAAATGGATTATCATTAGTTTAAGGTTTAGCAGCCATTTTATTCAAAGAAGATTGAGCTTCAGCCATAGATGCTATATTTCTTTCAGCATTAGAGAGTTTTTCCTCAATAGTTTTATTGAAAGCAGTTTGTTTACTAATAAAGTCCTTAAGAATAACTTCAAGTTCAGAGGGAGCACTCCTATTATTGTTGTAGGAACTTCCATAAGCATTACCATTGTTGGGAGGATATGGCTTATAATTGTTGTTACCATAAGTATTGTTGCCAAAATTAGAGAGTTTTTCCTCAATAGTTTTGTTGAAAGCAGTTTGTTTACTAATAAACTCTTTAAGCATAACTTCAAGTTCAGAGGGACCACTCTTATTATTGTTGTAAGAATTTGCATAAGCATTACCATTGTTGGGAGGATATGGCTTATATTTGTTGTTACCAAAATTGTTCCTATAAGCATTGTTACCGAAATTATTATTTCTTATGAAGTTCACATCAACTTGCTCTTCTTGAGCAACCAAAGAGGCTAAAGGAACATTATTTGGATCAATATGGGCTTTCCCATTAACAAGCATAGAAATAATAATATCAATTTTATCACTCAAGGAGGAGGTTTCCTCAACATAGTTTACCTTCCTACCTTGTGGAGCTCTCTCAGTATGCCATTCAGAATAATTAACCATCATATTGTCTAGAAGTTTTGTTGCAGCACCCAAAGTGATGGTCATAAAGGTACCTCCAGCAGCAGAATCCAATAGGTTCCTTGAAGAATAGTTCAATCCTGCATAAAAAGTTTGGATGATCATCCAAGCAGTCAGTCCATGAGTGGGACAATTCTTTACCAAAGAATTCATTCTTTCCCAAGCTTGGGCAACATGCTCATTATCAAGTTGTTTAAACTTCATCATTTCACTTCTCATAGATATAATCTTAGCAGGAGGATAGTATTTTCCAATAAAAGCATCTTTGCACTTAGTCCAAGAATCAATACTATTCCTAGTTAAGGAATTCAACCACTCTTTAGCTTTTCCTCTCAAAGAGAAAGGAAACAATTTCAGCTTAATAATATCACCATCTATATCCCTATGCTTTTGCATCTCACAAAGTTCAACAAAGTTATTTAGATGGGAAGCAGCATCTTCATTACCAATATCAGAAAATTGTTCTCTCATAACAATATTGAGCAAAGTAGGTTTTATCTCAAAGAAAGTATTTTCAGCCATAGGTGGAGCAATAGGTGTGCTCATAAAATCATTGTTGTTGGTGCTAGTGAAGTCACACAACTTAGTGTTTTCAAGAGTAGTCATTTTTTTGGGTTTTCTAATAAGAAAGCAAACTAGTAAAACTATTTTTTTTGTGTTTTTGAAGAACAAAACAAGCAAACAAAGCAAAAAAAAACTAAGCAAAACAAAAACAACAAAGTAAAGAGATTGGTTATGAGGGACTCCCCTTGTGAAGATGTCCTTGACTCCCCGGCAACGGCGCCACAAAAGATCTTGATGTGCTCATCGTTCGACGTAGAGCTCGCTGGGAACCCCAAGAGGAAGGTATGATGAGCACAACATCAAGTTTTCCCTCAGTTATGAAACCAAGGTTTAATCGAACTAGTAGGAGCAAGGAAACACCCCAAAGGTGTTACTAGCTGAGCTTTGGCAGGGCGCACTACCGGTGCTAGAAGCAACATGGAGACCTGCACAACACAACCACAGAACTTTGTCCCCAACTTGCGATGAGGTTGTCAATCTCACAGTGTTTTGTGGAAAACAAAGGATTAAACGTATCGAATAGAAAGATGTAAAAGTTTGCAGAAAGTAAACACAAAGCAGTAAACAGTTGTAGATTGTATGTAAAGAAAAAGGACTGGGATCCATAGTTCACTAGAGGTGGCTCTCCTTAGATAGAAAACATGTTGGGTGAACAAATTACAGCGGGGCAATTGACAAACACCGAGAAAGCAATACATGCATATACTAATCATCTTGACTCCTTTGAGACTTGATTGGGCATTACAACATAATACATAGACCGCCATCTAACTGCATCTATGACTAATAATCCACCTTCAGGTTATCATCCGAACCCCCTCCAGTATTAAGTTGCAAGCAACAGATTATTGCTTTACAAACTGCGTGTAAAGTAAACAACACGATTGTTCTATGAACAAAGGATTGTTGTTTTCTCCCTAGTAGCAACAACACATCTAGTACCTTAGAGATTTCTGTCACTTCCCCAGTTTACCAGAGGCATGAACCCACTATCGAGCATAAATACTAACTCTTGGAGTTGCTAGCATCTACTTGGCCAAGATAGCTACTAACAACGGAAAGCATGCAAGATCACAAATAACAAAGACATGATTGTAACACCCTCAGAATCGGCCCTATGCAAGTTTTAGCGATTCCCGCCAAACCCGCATAGAAACGATTCAAAGGTGCCCACCAGGCACTTTCGTGCGGGTGGAAAACGAAGTAATAACATTACACAACAGTCCTCGATGGGACCCACAGAACAGATAGATATACAACAGCGACTCAATGAGTCAAGAATACAGATATACCGTACAAAGATCCAAATCACCGTGAAAACGATATAGAGCCCGACTACGGACAAGAGGCAAATGGGGCTAAGAGCCCTGAAGAATAACCAATGGCGTCCATAACCCTGCCCAGGCCAAGCCGGAAGGGTAACCCTGCTAACGACGTCGATCTCAAAACCTGCTTAAACAAAAGGGGTGCCGACAAAGGGCAAAGGAAAAAGAGAGAGCGGTCAGTACTGAGGCCAGTACACGGCGAGGCTAGAATTCGGCGGTCCTCGCCTACATAGGTATGGTGGTCTGAAGCGGCAGCGCAGCATGCACTAAACAACCTATAGAGACTCGATACAAATAGCGGCTATCAGAGAGGGATAAGAAAGGCCTATTCGGAACCAACCTGGTACTAACACCAAACAATCCCATCCTGGTATTCCCCCTCGAGACCAAACGAGGAAGTCAACCGAGGAACTCACACAGTTGGAAGTTTTATTTATTCAGTTATTGTTGCAGCAATTACTAGACAGGTGTAGATGATCGTCCTGATAAAATAAGCAGTGGGCCGTTTTAGTTAACCATTCCGTTGTAGTTGCAACACTTACTAGTCAGATACACTTAGCATGAGATGTCCCAAAACCCAGCAGTTGTTGGTACTTTTATTTAGCCATTCGTTGTAGCGAAGCTGATTACTAGTCATAACGGATACAAGTCAATTTATAACAGTAAATTTTAGTTATAGTTGTCTATGATCAAGCACTGTGCTCCAAGTCGTCCATAACCGCGGACACGGCTTCTCGAAAAGATTTAACCCTGCAGGGGTGCACCAAAGTATCCACACGCGATTAGCATGAGATATCCACACGCACTTCGACCCTTTTTGCCAGATCAATTAACATACACCCATCGGTATGTCGGCGGGGCCTAAGTCATAACGTTTCCCAGACCCAAAGCAAGCACGGGGGGCCACCCCACTAAGTACACCCGCAACGAAGTCGGCCGGGCTCCGAGACGGACTCAGGGTTTGTGGAGCCGGCTGTAAACGACTGGGAACCCGAAACTCTCGGGCTTGTCGATATAGCGAAAACGGGTCACGATCCTAACAGTACAATGTGCTATCCATCGCACAATTTAAATAAAGCAGTAAAACATGGCATAAGTACAGAATAGTAATAAAACCTCAAACTAGTTGTGGCCCCCAGTACAATACTTGGAATCAGGTACTAAATCGATGGGGTGCCCACACATCCCACATGTGGTTAGCGCGCTCGATCTCAGAACAGGTGTCAAGAACTCGGGGTCCTACGGGACACCAGTGAGCGGTCGGAAACCAAATATTGTCTATCACCCATTGGTGCCTCTGCATTACCTACTTCCATTTTAGTTATTAAACAATAATTAAAGTTATAACCATCTCCAACATAAAGCTTATGGCAGCCTTCCAACAACTGTGGTACTTGATGACACGCAACAGCACTTGAGCAAGCGACTACGACGCGCAAGTCCAACTATCTACCAAACAACAGGTAATAGGATGTGTCCAAGGCAATATAAGGCTGCAAGGGATATCATGGGTACGAAAACTAGAGCATCGCAACACAGACATCAATAGATCAACAGGAGGGAATAAATACTATAAAAGTAAGATAGGTAGAAAGTGGAAGATGCTCGCCTGAAAACATTGCCGAAGGTTCAACCGAAGATCGGGGCGAAGCTCACATCAACTCAACGGCCCAATCCGCGAAGAAGCAAAACACTAGAAGAAACACCGGATGCACTATTTAATACTACGGCAAAAGATCGGGCATGATGCATGTACGATGTATGGCATGGCAAGGATGCGATGCAATTAGGCAATATTAAGGGGAACCGGGGTCCCGACGATTAATTAAACGGTTCATGTTGTTTAGATACCCTGCAATTTAAATGTTGTCTTAACAGGACAAAACATGGCATTGGTTCGCTACACCAATTTAAATGAGGCCAATATAAGACTAGATTTGCCCGCATATGGGCCCCATATTTAATTATGCAGTGAATAGGCATAAGGCCCCCAAACCACATGACAATATGCATGCGAGTATGACAATTTAATATGCAACCAATTATATAGATGGCATTTATAAAAATAGGGGCTCGGATCAGGGTCACACATTAGGGTTCGGCGATCTTGGGGGTCCGGGGGTTCGGGGTTCGGAGCTGGGGTTCGGGATTCGACGGGATCGGTCTCGGATAACTGAGGTAGATCTTGTCGCATCCGCGGTGGTCGGGCCATGTTGTCGGTCTTGTCGTCTCACGCGGAGATCTTGGCGTTCCGGGAGGAAGTACTTGGTCTGGCGTCGGGGCATCGGACTCGCCCTGGTTGGTGTCGATCTTGTCGGGCCCGCGCAGTTGATCTTGGTGTTCCCGGATGATCTTGCCGACTCCATGCGAAGGCCTTGGCGCTCTAGATCGGTCTTCAGGGTCTCGGCCATCGGATCCTTGAAGGAGGACCCCTGGTCTTCGGGTTCGCCCTCCGGTTCCGGGGTCGGGGTTCGGGGCCTTGGCGTCCGTGTCCTTCGAGGCCATGTTGTCGGTACTTGTCATCATGATGAAGGTCTTGTCTATGGTTCGTCAAGTGCTACCGGTCTTGGTCCTTTGCGAAGAACTTGTCGACGAGATAAGGGCCAGAGACGAACTTGGTGGTTCACATCTTCAGCAACAGACACCAGAACAGCTGCCAAAACCAGCGGCACCCGAGCCTGCAGTACGGCCGCACATGGGCAGAAAACAAAGAGGCCGATGGACACGAGGCCGGGCTTGCGGGGCGGAGCTCGCTGCCGGAGGAAGGAGGCCAGGGGGCGCGGCTCGGTGGCGGGGCCGACGCCGGGGCACCTGGACGGAGCAGAGGGAGGAGCGGCGGAGATGCTCGGGGCAGACGGCGTCGGGGTCGTCGTTGGCTCGCAGGGAGGAAGGCGGCGGGGAACCCGAGCTTGCGGGGGCGCTGGCGGATGCGAGCGAAGATGGCGGCGGCGGGGGATGCAGGACACGGGAGAGGGCCGACGGGCTCCGGCGGCAGGGCCGGAGGAAGCTCGGGGCGGCGCTGGGCAGAGAGAGGTGAGCGAGAGAGAGGGGCGATGGCGGTTGTCGGGGAGGAAGGACGCGAGGCCGGCGCGGGGTCGCCGGGCAAGGTGGCGGTCCGGCGTCGGGGAGAGGGCGAGCAGGGTGCCAGGGCAGCGGCGGTCGCAGAGAGCGACGAGGAGGGCAGAGGCAGCGGGGGAGGAAGGGGCCGATGGTGGCGGGGATCAGGGCGACACGGTGCCGAGCAGGGGTGGCCGGACGCAGAGGAGAGAAGGAGGGCGCGGGGCGGAGCTCGGTGACGCGGCGGCTCGCCGGAGGAGGAGAAGGGCGAGGCCGGCCAGGGAGGAAGAGGGAGCGAGGCAGAGAGGAGGGAGGGAGATGCATCGGGGGAGAGAGGGTCGCGTGGGAGGAGAGAGGTGGTGGTGGGTCCCGTGGGACCGGGTCCAGGATGGACGGTGTGGGGTGTGTGTCTGTGTGTGTGGTTAGTTTGGGGCTTGGGGAGTGGGAGGTGAGGTGGCAGCAGATGAGTGGTGGGGAGGAGGGAGAGAGGTGAGGTGGCGAGAGAGGATTGGGTGGGGTGAGGTGGCTGGAGGGGTGGGTAGACTAGGTTGGGTAGTTTTAGGATTATGGGTGGACCGTTTTGAACATGGGGGTGGTCGACTGGGTCGAATCGGCCTGTTCGACTGCCCCCTAAAAATAATTAAATATTTTATTTGTTTTAAACAGGGTTTTGCAAACCGTTGTCCGACAAAACAAATTAATCCGGAGACCCGGGTTTTGCGTTTGGAACAAAGACGGGGCATTTTAGAAAACAAAATGGGTTTTTCCGAAATTATTTTTATGCAAGCAAATGCAAGATGATGACGATGCTCAAAAGCAATGTGGCATGATGACATGAGCATGCGGTCATGATGATGCAATGCACAAAAACAACGCGATTTTCTAGTAGTGGTTTTGCGGGATGCCACAATTCGACACCACTAACAATGGATCTCGCCCTCGAGATCCGCCTCATGGTACCGGAAAGAAGGTCGGCGATCTGCGTCTTCTCGCTTCGTGTAGATCCTCGCGACACCACTAACAAGAGGTCGTTGTCCGTGATCGTCGAGGGAACACTCCGGGAACAAAGGCGAAGGCAGAGGTATCCACAAATAAAGCCACCTCTAGCTTCGATAGAAAGAGAGAATCGATGCATTCTCATCCACTTCAATGTACAAAAGCGAATAGAAGGGGTAGTCGGCATGGGGGCCAATCCATCACGCACCCAAACTATTACTCTGCACAATCAGTAGAAAAGCGTGCAACCATTCTCGGAATCAGACTGAAGATCTCAACAAGCGAGGTTCGGAACAAAGGAGTGATGCAGACTCTGCATCGGATCTGGCGTAGATGATGTCGTCGCGTCAGAAAACACCGGAAAGCACGAGAAGGAACAAAGAGAAGTCCACCAGACGAAGGATTCCTCGGATAGCATGAAGACCAGATGTAGACACACCGTTACCGAAAGAGGAAGCGAAACCCTGAAGGTACGATGGAACCCACCCACGAGAAATCCTAGACTCTAAGAGAGAGAGAAGAGAGCGGATTCAAAACACGCAGAGGTGAGAGGAGAGCAGCAGAGGGGTAAGGAGTAAAATTAGACCTAATCAGAACTATCCAACCGATTTTGCAAAATTAGTTTTGACACTCTACTTCGGCCGTTAGCTAGGTTATCCTACAGGCTGGACTTGTGGGGTATCGCAACTACTGAGCTCTGATACCACTCTGTAACACCCTCAGAATCGGCCCTATGCAAGTTTTAGCGATTCCCGCCAAACCCGCATAGAAACGATTCAAAGTGCCCACCAGGCACTTTCGTGCGGGTGGAAAACGAAGTAATAACATTACACAACAGTCCTCGATGGGACCCACAGAACAGATAGATATACAACAGCGACTCAATGAGTCAAGAATACAGATATACCGTACAAAGATCCAAATCACCGTGAAAACGATATAGAGCCCGACTACGGACAAGAGGCAAATGGGGCTAAGAGCCCTGAAGAATAACCAATGGCGTCCATAACCCTGCCCAGGCCAAGCCGGAAGGGTAACCCTGCTAACGACGTCGATCTCAAAACCTGCTTAAACAAAAGGGGTGCCGACAAAGGGCAAAGGAAAAAGAGAGAGCGGTCAGTACTGAGGCCAGTACACGGCGAGGCTAGAATTCGGCGGTCCTCGCCTACATAGGTATGGTGGTCTGAAGCGGCAGCGCAGCATGCACTAAACAACCTATAGAGACTCGATACAAATAGCGGCTATCAGAGAGGGATAAGAAAGGCCTATTCGGAACCAACCTGGTACTAACACCAAACAATCCCATCCTGGTATTCCCCCTCGAGACCAAACGAGGAAGTCAACCGAGGAACTCACACAGTTGGAAGTTTTATTTATTCAGTTATTGTTGCAGCAATTACTAGACAGGTGTAGATGATCGTCCTGATAAAATAAGCAGTGGGCCGTTTTAGTTAACCATTCCGTTGTAGTTGCAACACTTACTAGTCAGATACACTTAGCATGAGATGTCCCAAAACCCAGCAGTTGTTGGTACTTTTATTTAGCCATTCGTTGTAGCGAAGCTGATTACTAGTCATAACGGATACAAGTCAATTTATAACAGTAAATTTTAGTTATAGTTGTCTATGATCAAGCACTGTGCTCCAAGTCGTCCATAACCGCGGACACGGCTTCTCGAAAAGATTTAACCCTACAGGGGTGCACCAAAGTATCCACACGCGATTAGCATGAGATATCCACACGCACTTCGACCCTTTTTGCCAGATCAATTAACATACACCCATCGGTATGTCGGCGGGGCATCGGACTCGCCCTGGTTGGTGTCGATCTTGTCGGGCCCGCGCAGTTGATCTTGGTGTTCCCGGATGATCTTGCCGACTCCATGCGAAGGCCTTGGCGCTCTAGATCGGTCTTCAGGGTCTCGGCCATCGGATCCTTGAAGGAGGACCCCTGGTCTTCGGGTTCGCCCTCCGGTTCCGGGGTCGGGGTTCGGGGCCTTGGCATCCGCGTCCTTCGAGGCCATGTTGTCGGTACTTGTCATCATGATGAAGGTCTTGTCTATGGTTCGTCAAGTGCTACCGGTCTTGGTCCTTTGCGAAGAACTTGTCGACGAGATAAGGGCCAGAGACGAACTTGGTGGTTCACATCTTCAGCAACAGACACCAGAACAGCTGCCAAAACCAGCGGCACCCGAGCCTGCAGTACGGCCGCACATGGGCAGAAAACAAAGAGGCCGATGGACACGGGGCCGGGCTTGCGGGGCGGAGCTCGCTGCCGGAGGAAGGAGGCCAGGGGGCGCGGCTCGGTGGCGGGGCCGACGCCGGGGCACCTGGACGGAGCAGAGGGAGGAGCGGCAGAGATGCTCGGGGCAGACGGCGTCGGGGTCGTCGTTGGCTCGCAGGGAGGAAGGCGGCGGGGAACCCGAGCTTGCGGGGGCGCTGGCGGATGCGAGCGAAGATGGCAGCGGCGGGGGATGCAGGACACGGGAGAGGGCCGACGGGCTCCGGCGGCAGGGCCGGAGGAAGCTCGGGGCGGCGCTGGGCAGAGAGAGGTGAGCGAGAGAGAGGGGCGATGGCGGTTGTCGGGGAGGAAGGACGCGAGGCCGGCGCGGGGTCGCCGGGCGAGGTGGCGGTCCGGCGTCGGGGAGAGGGCGAGCAGGGCGCCAGGGCAGCGGCGCTCGCAGAGAGCGACGAGGAGGGCAGAGGCGGTAGGGGAGGAAGGGGCCGATGGTGGCGGGGATCAGGGCGACGCGGTGCCGAGCAGGGGCGGCCGGATGCAGAGGAGAGAAGGAGGGCGCGGGGCGGAGCTCGGTGACGCGGCGTCTCGCCGGAGGAGGAGAAGGGCGAGGCCGGCCAGGGAGGAAGAGGGATCGAGGCAGAGAGGAGGGAGGGAGATGCGTCGGGGGAGAGAGGGTCGCGTGGGAGGAGAGAGGTGGTGGTGGGGCCGGTGGGACCGGGTCCAGGGTGGACGGTGTGGGGTGTGTGTCTGTGTGTGTGGTTAGTTTGGGGCTTGGGGAGTGGGAGGTGAGGTGGCAGCAGATGAGTGGTGGGGAGGAGGGAGAGAGGTGAGGTGGCGAGAGAGGATTGGGTGGGGTGAGGTGGCTGGAGGGGTGGGTAGACTAGGTTGGGTAGTTTTAGGATTATGGGTGGACCGTTTTGAACATGGGGGTGGTCGACTGGGTCGAATCGGCCCGTTCGACTGCCCCCTAAAAATAATTAAATATTTTATTTGTTTTAAACATGGTTTTGCAAACCGTTGTCCGACAAAACAAATTAATCCGGAGACCCGGGTTTTGCGTTTGGAACAAAGACGGGGCGTTTTAGAAAACAAAATGGGTTTTTCCGAAATTATTTTTATGCAAGCAAATGCAAGATGATGACGATGCTCAAAAGCAATGTGGCATGATGACATGAGCATGCGGTCATGATGATGCAATGCACAAAAACAACGCGATTTTCTAGTAGTGGTTTTGCGGGATGCCACAATGATAGAATCAATAATCAATCTGAAATAGCATCTCAATATCCATCGGATCCCCACAAACACAACATGTATGAATTACAAATAGATGATCTTGATCATGAACGGAGCTCACAAGATCTAAACATGAAAGCACAAAGGAGGAGAACCAGCCATCTAGCTACTACATGGATCCGTAGTCCAAGGATGAACTACTCACTCATCACACCGGAGGCTTGCATGGTGATGAAGAAGGCCTCCAGGGTGAATTTCCCTCTCCGGCAGGGTGCCGGGAAGAGCTTCAGATCCCTCCCGATCTAGGGATGGAGATGACGGTGGCTACAGACTCTTTCGTGGATTTTTGATCGGGTACTTAGGGTTTTCGTCCCGAGGGCAATATATAGGCGGAAGGAGAGGCCGAGGTGTTGCCGGGAGCGGCCACACCACCCCCTGGCGTGGGTCAGGCCTGGCCGCACGCCCAGGTGGTGTGGTGGCTCCCTGGCCCTTCTCTGTCTTGTATTCTGGCACTTTGGCTTTTGTCCCGTCCAATTCCGAGAATATTCATTTTCTGACTTTCTTGGGACCAAAAACAGTAGAAAACAGGCAGCTGACACTGTGGCTCTTGTTAATAGGTTAGTCCAAGAAATCATATGAAAAGTACTCCAAAGTTGGAACAAAACAAAAGAAAGTGGATAAAACCAAGCATGGAACATCAAAAATTATAGATACATTTGCAATGTATCACTGCCACGTTAGCAAAATACGGGTCTAGTGCAGTTTTGGACCGTATGTGGAGGTACATAACAAGATCAGGGATAGTTTGAGTGCATTTTTGAGTTCGAGGATGATTTTAGAGATGACCAACAAGTTGGAGGAGGTGGGTGCATTTCACTCTCAGATATGACACAATATTGTGTTGCTTTTATCCTATAGAGATATTTTTGTTATATAATTCATCAGGGGCAAAAGAGGTTTTCCTCTTCCTGTTTAACACTGTTAATGCTCAAAATGCAGTAGAGTGTCATGTTAGGAACAAAATCAAGTTTAGATGTCAAATTGGGAAGAAAAAAAATTCAGGGTCAAAATTGGAAGTCAATTTTAAGCCAGTGTCAAATAAGGAATTCTCCCTATACAATATGGTTGTGGTAGTAGGAGGGCGCCATGAGAGGTTCTTTTCTCAAATAGTTTCTGTTATAGATATAGCATTTACATATCTTTGTTAAAAACTTTCGTAAAACATTTTGCAAATTATTTGAAAAGTTTTGGAAAGCACTAGGACTAGGTCACCATATTTCATCTCTCAGTCAAACACTGACCGAGCTTTCCTTCTTTTGTGATCAATCCGAGATAACCTCACTTCCTCTATGGTCATGCGGGACCACCCTTTTTAGAAAACTCTTTATTTTTTGAAATCCTTTTTGAAATCAAAACCAGCACCGCTCTATAGTAGTTTGTCCAACCGTCTGTAACCATGGACACAGCTATTCGAATATATTTACACTCTACAGAGGTTGTACACTTTACCCACACCATCCGTGTACCTTTCCCTGATCCCATACAGATCATGAGTTGAGTATCCAATCAAGACTCTCCGAATGCCACCCTAGCATAGGCCCTACCCTATGAGTTGTTCCCCTCAACACCGGGACGTTGGGATCTACGGATCAACCGGAGCGCTCCACTCAAACCTGGAGTGTGCACTTCCAATGAGTGGATCATAGTATCGTCTGGCCGCTCCCGAAGGCGGTTCGCAACTCCCCCAGGTCATGGCATTCCTAATGGAAACTGTCGTGACGCTTTGGTGACGAAGGTCACCGGGGTGACTATGGAAGGATTCCGTGGTAGTCTCTGACTCCCTCCAACTCAATCAATATCAAGAACATGTCGTTAGCATGGGGTTTGGTTAGGCTTGGTTGAGTTTGTAAGAAAAGATAGTAGGTTGAGGGGCTTCATTGATTAGTAAACCTACGGTGCTGGTAAGGTATGACCCTTCTTTATATGGGAGCCCCAAAATTCGAGAGATGTGATCCCTTATAAGAAGCTGCGAGGAATCCCCTACCAGAGTAGACAAACTTCAAGTCTAGCCTCATCCTTTTCCAGGGTAATGTGGTTGCACGGTTTAGTTGTTATAGCTAAAGCTACAAACAAAAGGGTGCGTTCTCGTAAACCTTTTTCTCCTCCTTATTTTCAGCATCATTTGTAAAAAAACCTTTTTATTTCTCAAATCTCTCTTGGCAGGTCAAACCTCAGCTATGTTTTACCATAAAATATGTTTGCAAACTTTTCGGGGGTCTTCCCATCCTATAGATTTGCTTCGGTTAAAACGAGATCTCCAAAGGGGTATGGTGTTATACACCACTTACAATACTAGGGGCAAGTAGGTGTTATCAAGGGGTTGTACCTATTTGTACAAAATGTGTAATGGTTTGGAGGAGCCAAGCCACTACCAGATATAGATCATATAATGAAACAATGTACTTTCCATAAACAGTAGGTAAAACATGCATAAGTAAAAAAGTATGACAAAGCTTATGAACAAGTAGGTATGTTGACTGTGATAAAAAAAATATGGCAATGTCCCTAGGCTTCTTCTTATACAACCATAATGATAATATTAATAACCATCTTCTTTGGGTCTTCGATATAATCACAACTATCATCGTCAAGTATCATACATGCAAGCAACAAGGGCACAATCAACACAAGGCATACAAGAACCAATATAATACATAAAACAGACATACAAAACATTACTAATTTCAGTAGGTTTTGATAACTTGAGTTTGTAGCAATTGGAATTACTTTATTTGCATTTGTGGACTTTATTTTATGAACCAATGTCAAATACCACTTAATGAAGGGTTTTTGTACTAAGGCTCGGGTCTGTATAATATCAATGTACAAAATTGATATCAATAGATAGACATTGAAATAACAAAGGCACCAAAAGTGGTTTCATGATTTTCTCACTTTTCTTTAATTAGATATGGATTTTATATTGGAAATAACCCTAGTTTAGGTGAATAATTCACCAGAAAGGATCTGTAGCTCAAATAAATTTGTGCTAAGAGGATATTGTAAATATTTGAGTTTGTGATTTTTAGAGTTGGAACCACTTTGAAATAATTACCATAATGCCCTTGGGAAATTCGCAAAGTCAGTTCTATTGGCTATTTGTCTTTTTCACTGGATATAATCTACAAAAGTTCTTGATATGAATCCAAAGAGACAAAGTAGATAGTTCAAATACCTTACCTTTTTAATCATTTTTAGAGTTGTAAAACTTCTATAGTGATTTATCTTTTGAACTAACCCTAGACAGAGAGGTTTAATTCACCAAAATTCTTAAGAAGCTCAATTAATTATGGGCTCCTGGGGTTTGATATGTTTGGTGGTACCACACCACTGAGAGTTGGAATCAACTCAAATAGTGCATTAAATTTACCTAGAGAATTTTCTAAAGGCAGATCTGAATTGAGTTTTTCATTTTTGCTACAGTCAAACTATAGCTCAAATTGGAACTGGATTAATGCCACTGGATGGGTATTTAAAATACCAACCAGATGAAGTTAGATTTACTCTATTTGGTGATGTGAAACTCCCTATGAGGTTTATTGATTGAGAAAGGTACTATTTAGTAGATCAATTTCCAGAAAAGATACAAATACTATTTGGTCAAAGTTTTAGTGCTGCATTTTAGAGGACACACTAAGCTACCCTCTAAAATTCAGATCTGGAGGTTTTGGGGAACTTCCCATTTTGTTTGGAAATTAAACTAGCAAGCCTTTTAAATAGATGTGGAAAAAGATAATTAAAAGAAAAGGGGACTAGGGTTTACTGGGCCGGACCACCAGATTTTGGCCCACCCGCGAGGACTCACGTGCGGGCGCCATATTTTGAAACTGCTGGTGTGGGGCCCATCCGTTAGTGAGCGAGGAGGGCCAAATCGGTATCGGCGAATCCTAGCCGCAAGAGTAAAGGAGATCCGACGGCGATGGGCTATCTCCTCCTCTAGATACATCCGACGTGAGGAAACCCTAGACACGACGGGGGCAGATCGAGGAGCTCACCTTGGGGCCGAGGAGGTGATGTAGAGGGGCTAGGGCGACACGGTCGATGACATCAAGCTTGGGATGGGTAGCATCGACTATTTTGATGCAGAGCCCATGTCACGCGCATCCTCGCGGTGAAGTGCTCTCGGGAGGCCATCGGTGCTCGTCTAGGGTGCATGCATGTCACCGGGGAGACTTATAAGCAGAGGAGAGGGGTGCTGGGGGAGTGCCTAAAGGGTGGTGGCAATGCTGCTGGTGTTCATGCTCGTGGGACTTGCGAGGAGGGTTCCCTCAGACATGAAACTGGCGGTGGTTGTTTCTGGTGTCCTACAGCAAAGGGGGCAGCACGAGGATGAGAGGAGCATAATAGAGAGAAGATAGGGAGCTGGGGAAGGTCGAGGTCTACCATATACTTTACCTCTCGAAGGAGGCTGAGAGGAGAGCTTCATCTTCTTCATGGCGATGGGGATCTCAGGGGCCAGATCTGGAGCTCGGGGTGAGCTAGAGGGAGTTGAGGGAGAGAAATGAGGGTGGAGGAGCGTCCAGGAGTGGTCTCTGGCCTATTTAAACCGGGAGGGGGCTCAGGGTGTACAAAGTCCATTTTGGACATGAAGGATAGGTGTTCGCCAGGGGTTGGTCGACTTGGGCGGTGGGGAGAGATATGGTGGTGCTCTGGGGTCGTGCAGGAGGGCAGAGCGCGATTGATGGCTGGTACAAGAGTTTTTAATAGCTACACATGGCATAGCCTTTGCCTCCTCTATAAACAAACACAAAGGACAAGTAGCTAGGGTTTGCTACAGCGGCTAGCTACAGTGTAGCTCGACCAGAGAGAGGTCATGGTTGCTAGAGAGATTAGTTTGACCAGTTTTGATCAAGGTTGAATGGGTTTTACCTCATGGTTTAGAAGGATTTCAATTCTAGCCATATTGATAATCACGAAGAAAGTTTTGATTTATGATCTTTGCGGGTAGCGAAAATGATGCTGGTAGGTGGATATGGTCAAGATCCAAGTCCTTAATTTATTTGAGATTTTTCATATGATGTTTGGTTTACTTTTTATCCATTATTCAAATAGTGTTGAATCGGTTTTAATGAATTCATTTAGGATTTTTTATTTTGACAAGGTGATTGTTTGGCTTGAGATGGTCCCAAATATGAATTCATGCTTTGGAGATTTTTTCTAAAATTTATTGCAGAATAAAAGTTATTAAAACAATTATTTTTCCATTTCTGCTATTTAAGGAAATAGGCAAAAATATTTATTAAAACTCTTCAAAATTAGTTATTTTTGAAGTGGGAGTATAGTGTATGATATATAGGCCTAAAATGTGCCTAACTTTGGATAAGTGTTTTGGATAAATACAAACTTTCCTTTATAGAGGGAGTTTTGAGATTTTGTTAAAAGAAAGG
Organism: Avena sativa; assembly: GCA_916181665.1. Taxonomy (NCBI): domain Eukaryota; kingdom Viridiplantae; phylum Streptophyta; class Magnoliopsida; order Poales; family Poaceae; genus Avena; species Avena sativa. The sequence continues at coordinate 384,832,125 of OV702286.1, read as the reverse complement.
AATTTAATACTTTTTGGGTCAAAATAATTATAGATAAAATTTGGTAATTTTTTTTATCCAAGGTATGTGATGTCTACATGATTTATCAATGATTTTCAACCTTGGGTTTTGAAAATCAAACTTGATTTTGAAGGAGAACATGGGATAAAGGATCTTAGGCATTATTATTTTTATACCTTCAAAACCTTGTTGGATCTTGGAGCTCAGAGCTCCCCTTGGGTCATGGGTTAGATTGATATATAGACTAAGTTATGTAGATCACCATGGTACCAAGAGTTGGGCCATATCATGGTTGAGCTTTCCTAGGATTGATGCCAAAGTTGACTAGAAATAAGGGTGTCATATCAGAGTATTAACTAGCTTCAAAAACCATGTGGGTTTTACAAGCACAGAGCTTCAATTGGAACAAGTGCAGTATGTATGGATAGACCTTCATGATTAGAGTACAAACATGCAAGGAGTTTCTCAAAAGAATATAGCCTAGAGATGGGAGCTTCTGCCAAAGTAGGCATGTTGATAGGATTTGCAGGAAACATATTTTCTTGCCTGCAAAACCATCAAGAACAAGTGGGTTAAAGGATGGTATAGTCAAAGGAAAGTGTGGGCCTTGGAAAGTCTTTATGATGGTTTACAGGATGCTTCAAGTGCATTTCCAAAAATGCATAAGGTTTGAAAAAGAGGAAGTCTCAAAGATGTGATATTGATAAAAGTTTTCTAGACTTAGTCATTTTTGGCAGATTTAGGTAATTTTACTAGAATACAGAGGGGTTGGTTTTGAGAGAATGCTAGGTTCCAAATCATCATAATGTGGATGAGTTTGATGTGTAGATTGTGAAGGAGATATGCCCTAGAGGCAAATAATAAATAGGTTTTTATTGTCATATCTCAATGAGTTCATAATAGTTTCATACTATGCTATAACTGTATTAATACGAAACATTAATACACGTGTGGTATGTAAACAAACCATGTATTTAGTTACCTCTAGCGAACTATTTCATTGGTCATGAGGATGATCTAGGGTTTCGAGATCATGGGAATTTATGCTAATTGACAATGAGGTCACGTCATTAGTTGAATGATGTGATAGACAAACAACCCAACCAGTTGTATCTTAATAAGATCTAGTTACATAGTTCACCATTAATGATAAAACTAAGGAAACCTCGCAACCTGTCCTTAGACTGTGAGATAATGCAAATCATTGTTCTGGAGGGAGCTTAGATGGTTATCAAGTATCATTCCGTGACTGTATGATCGAAAAGGTGCCACTCAGGTTTCCCAAAGGGGCGTCTAGAGGAGTACATATCAAGACCAGGATTTTCCCATCCATGTAACAGACAGATACATTAGTGGCCATCTCGGTGACGTTGCATTAACAAAGCTTGCAAGCGTGTGACTAGGTCACGGAATGCAACAACACGAAAACGAGAAAACAAGTTCATCGGTAACGAGATCAAACGAAGGTATGGAGATACCGTAGATACAATCTCGGGTGAACTAGGTATCAAGTGGCAAAGGGAATGGGAAACGACTGTTTACAGTTCAAACGACATTATCATCGTGGAATGCATAGGGGTCATTATGGGCATCCCGGTCCTGCTATTGATCATTGATAGAGATCATGTTTGTGCCATTCCCGAGCCGTGGGGAAATACCCTTAAGGGTACGATGAGCTAGAGATCCTCTGTAAGTTGGAATCACCATATGAAAGAGAAAAGGAAACCGGAAAAGTTCCGTGAGAGAACCAGAATCGTTCTGGGAAAGTTCCGAAGTCATTTAGAGGAAATCGAAAGGGAACCGAAAGGTGTTTCGGGTCAAATCAGATTTTGTAATATGTATTTACATATTAATTAATGTAATTAATATTAAATATAATATTAAAATCTAATTTGAAGGGGTATTCCACTAATGGGCCAAACTTCCTAGGGAAAAAGGGCTAATGAGGGAAAACCGAAGGAGGGAAGGGCCAAGGGCCAAAGGGCTAAGGCCTAGCCGCCTCAAGGGGGCCCACCCGGCCAGCATAGGGCTGTGTGCGGGGTGGGGCCCACCCCTGGACGGCCGGCCCATGGTGCCCTAAGGGCCCATGCGCCTCCCCCTCTCCCTTGAATAGTCCCATATGGGAAACCCAAAGGGGAGGGCACACCCCCTCCCCCTATATAAAGGGGTGCCCATGGGTGGGATTAGACACACCAATATTTGGAGAAGTCCTTTGGTTGACTTTCTCCTTCCCTTTCTCTCGTCTCCATGCGTTGGCATGGTCCCAAGTAAGGTATGTCCATGCAAGAGACACCGCACCTGCAGCACGCCGTTGCGCTGCAGGGATTTCAAGCTGGAGATCTACTTCCGCACTCCTGGCAGGGATCAAGGAGCCGGAGGTCATCGTCGTACACCATATGTGTACGAAACCACGAGGGGCCTCACTTGAGGCACCTTGGATGTCGTGAGCCGGAGCTGCTGCATGATGAAGAAGGAGCAAGGGGTGACCTGCGAGGAGCTTCGCGACCTTGAGGTCGGCTACGGGTTCGACTACTTCAACCACGTTCCCCTGGGAACGTTAACCGCGTACGGTCTACAAGGGTATGTATTCTATACGCTCGGCCGTTACCGCATTACTACATAGATAGATCTTGGCAGTATTAGGTGATTCCAATGTAGGAAAAAATTTGTTTTCTGCTGTGGAACCCTTCATTGGTATCAGAGCCGATCTATGCGTAGGAGTGTTGTACGGCCAGTACGCACAAGTTTTGTGTGGGCATTGATCCCTTAGTTGTTACCCTCTAACGTGTACTTGTTTATATCGCGACATTGTTTGATGAAGCGGCCCGGACTGATCTTACGCGTATTCGTACGCGAGACTGGTTGCACGCTCGGCATACGGCTTGTTCTGTATAAGTGGCTAGCGGGTGTCTGTCTCTCATTCAATAGTTGATATAACATTTACAACGGAGGACCCCGGAAGGGGTGTAGTAGAGACAACTGTTGGATCCATGTTGTGGTTAGAAAGTTCGTAGATTAGAAGCGGTTCTATTACGAAAGCCCTAACAACCACGTAAAACTTGCAAAAGATAAAGTAGAGGCGTCTAACTTTTTTTTGCAGGAGGGCTTGTGTTATGATATGGTATTGGTCGTTACGAAGGTAAAGTAGTTTACTTTTATGTTACTAAGTTAAGTAGTAATAGCCATCGTTCTGATGGACGACCGGGTGGTGGCGTCGTGGACTTTCATCAAACAATGGGCAAGATGGAGATCATGCAGGAGCGCTAGATGGGGATCAAACACAAGAAGGACCATATCATATCACAATACACATGTGATGTTGATACCTGTTTTATATCTTATTATGTGCTAGTATTAGATACTCAACGGTAGCAAATAAGATAATCCCTATATAATTCCAATGATAGTGTTCCCCTTGTGTGTGCACCACCAAGAAAGTTTGCCGTTATGAAGCCGGCCGTGACGATCGGGGGCTAGACATATCTACATTCGCATACAGTGGTGTAAGCATGTTGCACAGCGAATACATACAAGTTAGATTTGGCGAGCCTACCATGTGTAGACATGGCCTCAGAACACAAGAGATCGAAATATCGAGAATGAGTCACATGGATGATGTGATTGACATTAGGGAATGTCTACCTTTGATGCTGAACTGATGGCCGTGACGATCAGGGGAGGTGCAGAGGATTGGGATCATGTGATCACTAAAATCGTCCAGGGGATGACAATTTTAGTGGGAGCTCAATTAGGATTGAACTAATATTTTGAACTTAGTCTAGATGTCTATTTGCAAATATCTTAGTAGATCATAGCCAATCCCATTGAGGTCATTTGCGACCATGGGAAATATATTGCTTAATATGGAACTTAGCAAAAGGGTCCAACTTCATAGATTAATACCCACGCCCGAGGGATATCCTCGTAAAAGGTGATCTTCTCTTCTTGATACAATGACCATTAGGAGATAATCCGATGACTCTGCAATGTTTGTGTGTTCTCCGTAATCATCCAACAAGCCATTCTCCATTCGATGGAGAGTTGGATTACAATCTTGTATTCTGTAAGATCAGGCACATAAAGTATGAGCTATTGGATGAGTTTCCTTCCATGATGGATCAAAAAGGGAACATTTGGAGAAACACTTAGCAATCTTGTATTAGAGTTATGAACTCTCAGAAGGGCTTGATTGCAATGGAGGTCATGAATTAAAAAGGATATATGTTAGATATACAAAGTTATAAATGTAATTCTTGCAAAACTCATTGCAGTTTATATAAGTATTGGATACTTGTCCCGTTTTGTGAAAAACAGGATGGTCTGCTTGAGAATTGCTAGAATTGAGGCAATGTGGCAAGATGATGGCAAGCAAAACATTTTATGGCCGACATCACCCCTTTCCTCAAATATTATCATTTGGATTAGTGGACTTGAATATAATTTTGTAATCCTTGTTTGTGTGTCTTGCTTTTGGTGAGACGATTATTCATGTGAACGAGTTACAAGACAATTGTACTATTCTTATGAACAATACCGTTATGGTCACATTATGATTATAAATGAGTTATTCTAATCACTATGTTAATGGTAATAGTTTAAACATTTATAAAGGATTAGAATGCTAAAATATATCCAAAGTTTAGTAATGACATGACACTATAGTTTAAGTCATTTTGGTTACTGCATGTCTTCATTCTAAATGAAGATCAGCGTCCTAGATGCTTAATCTAGAGACTTTGCAAAACCATGCCTCTTGGGCAGAATGACTAAAACTCCGCATTCTGGTAAAACGGTGATATCCGAAGAAATGTTGAATTTTATAAATAATGATGTATCATATTTTCACTACATAGTGGAAATCATTATTCATACTTAATGTTGAATCTTATACATAGTGATGTATCATATTTTCAACAAATAGTGGAAATCATTTCATACTTCATTGTGGATTTAAGTGAATATGAGTATTTACTTAATGAAACATAAGTTTGAAACTATTTTGAATTGTTCAAAAGATTTCAAAGTGAAGGAGGACATTGAATTAACAAAAATACAAAAGTCTCTTCGATTTGATCGACATGACTAAAGTATTTATTTTAGTTTTAGCCAAAAAGGACTCGTGAAAGAGGTTTCACAAATTATGATAATAGGGAAAATTCAAAGTATATTGAAATGTCTAAATATCATAATCATTATGGTATAATATTATCTCTTATCAGGGTTATAGTTATCATTTAGAGTTAGAGATCGAAATGAGCAAACACTCGGTTGAAATGCAAAGGAACATCTAAAAAGGATTCGTGGAAACAACACCATAAGAGTTATGGCATGTTCGAGATTCTAGAGGTTTCGACAGTTCGAAATCGTGGCAAATAAACAAGTCTTTGTAGCGTATTCTTAGGAAACTATGGATACATCTTCCAAAAAGGGGCAAACCTGCTGTTGTCCAAAGTTGACGTGTCTTGATGAAGATACAGGTGGAAGAAAGTAAAAGATCAAAACAAGGTATTTGACCTTGCCTCCGAATTGTTGAGTGGCGTAGCGAAATTTGTTTCGTGAAACCGAACTCTTCAAATTGAGGAGAAACTATTGATAACGACATAAAGTTTCAGCGAATACTTTTACTAAGAAAATAGGATTCAATGATATATTCTGCAAGTTTGCGGAATTGTATTATTGATTCACTTGTCATGTTATTTGAAAAAGACATACCAATGAACTGCAAAGAAGCGTGATGGACCTAAGTACGAGAAATGACTAAGAGTCCTAAAAAGTTACATTTAAGATTTCAAAGTAATATGTTACTTGATCTTACTAAGTAAAGAAGTTTACTTGATATTTTTGAATGACTTCAAAGTCATAAGATGGAAATGAAACTTAATGGAGACATAAAGCTTGATTTGTCACAAAGTATGGACAAATTGAAGGAGTTGACTACAATGTAGAGATGCTTGAGTCTATTGGATTTACACTAGTAATATATGGATATTGGAATCTCATAGCTGGAATTCTCAATTTGATGATGATCAAAGAATTTTGGAATGTCCAAGATTATCGAGAAGACCTGCATTTGAGTGGGAGCTAATTAGCTTGGCCAAATCTTAATATGTAAGAGACATATTTTGAGTGGGAGCTAAGTAGCTTGGCCAAATCTTAATATGTACTAGACATATTTTGAGTGGGAGCTAAGCGAAATCCCTGGATCTCAAATATGGATGCCATATTTGAGTGGGAGCGTGAAATCATTTTGGGATATGTGGACGACATATGTGAATTATTTGATTGGTGTTAATAACATTTAAGTAGATAAATAAGGATGAAGTTGAAGTTATTAAACAATGAGATCTATCGAGATAGATTGGTAAGTTTAATAAAAATCAAATGTCGAATGCTTCTTGGACTTGATTGTGAAGATGTTCAGAATGTCCTAAGCAAGATTCTGAAGAAGTTCAGAATGGAACAAGGCAAGAAAGAAGTTCTTAATATATGAAGCATTGTCTTAGTATTACAACGATGGTTAAAAAGGAAGAAAGAGATGTGTTGCATCTCCTATGCCTCAGTCATAGGTTCTTCCATACAACCATATTGAATACTCGACGTAATGTGACCCGAGATTCTGGTTGGTAGGACTATCTCTTAACTGTAAGAACATGTCTTGAAGTGATTCTTGAATTAATCACTGAACCAGAATTAAGTTTGTCCTTAAATGGTAAGAAGAAAAGTAAGTGGCATAGTTGCATTTCATGCACTAGGATCTACATAGATATAGAAGTATAAAGGCTCCATCTAATGTGATGTATATTGTTATGGCAGGGCTAGTTCGCTTTTAACGTAGAATTATGTGTCACATGGCACAGTGCCCATGAAAAAGCCCTCGAGGTTGATCTAAAGTCACTGTAGGCTCCTAGAAACCGACCTCGTTCTGCTGCCATAACTGCCGTATATAGATAAAGGATTGCAAAGTGTGTTTCGAAGTTTAGATGACAAAAGTGAAAATGACCGTCATTATAAAAACTAGAAACAAAGTCTCACTTTGTGGCCAAACGAATACTTCGACCCATTATGAGATAATGGTATGAATGTCAAAGGTAGGAAGACATTAACGATTTGCAAAGACATAATGATCTGGTAAAACAGAACATGGACAGGATGTTTTCCATAAGCATGCATGATCAATAAATGCATATAGGATATGGTTTATGATGAGTAAAATGCAAGCTAGATTATTTGTACTCTAGTGCAAGTGGGAGACTAAAGGAGATATGCCCTAGAGGCAAATAATAACTAGGTTTTTATTGTCATATCTCAATCAGTTTATAATAGTTTCATACTGTGCTATAACTGTATTAATATGAAACGTTAATACATGTGTGGTATATAAACAAACCGTGTCTCTAGTTACCTCTAGCGAACTAGTTCATTGGTCATGAGGATGATCTAGGGTTTCAAGATCATGGGCATTTATACCAATTGACAATGAGGTCACGTCATTAGTTGAATGATGTGATAGACAAACAACCCAACCAGTTGTATCTTAATGAGATCTAGTTACAAAGTTCACCATTAATGATAAAACTAAGGAAACCTCGCAACCTGTCCTTAGACTATGAGATAATGCAAATCACCGTTCTGGAGGGAGCTTAGATGGTTATCAAGTATCATTCCATGACCGGATGATCGAAAATGTGCCACTCAGGTTTCCCAAAGGGGCGTGTAGAGGAGTACATATCAAGACCAGGATTTTCCCATCCATGTAACAGACAAATACATTAGTGGCCATCTCGGTGACGTTGCATTAATGAAGCTTGCAAGCGTGTGACTGGGTCACGGAATGCAACGACACAGAAACGAGAAAACAAGTTCATCGGTAACGAGATCGAATGAGGTATGGAGATACCATAGATCAAATCTCGGGTGAACTAGGTATCAAGTGGCAAAGGGAATGGGAAACGACTGTTTACGGTTCAAACGACATTATCATTGTGGAATGCATAGGGGTCATTATGGGCATCCTGGTCCCGCTATTGATCATTGATAGAGATCATGTCTGTGCCATTCCTGAGCCATGGGGAAATACACTTAAGGGTACGATGAGCTAGAGATCCTATGTAAGTTGGAATCACCATATGAAAGAGAAAAGGAAACCGGATAAGTTCCGTGAGAGAACCGGAATCGTTCCGGGAAAGTTCCAAAGTCGTTCGGAGGAAATCGAAAGGGAACTGAAAGGTGTTTCGGGTCAAATCGGATTTTGTAATATGTATTTACATATTAATTAATGCAATTCATATTAAATATAATATTAAAATCTAATTTGAAGGGGTATTCCACTAATGGGCCAAACTTCCTAGGGAAAAGGGCCCATGAGGGAAAACCGAAGGAGGGAAGGGCCAAGGGCCAAAGGGCCAAGGCCTAGCCGCCTCAAGGAGGCCCACCTGGCTAGCCTAGGGCTATGCACGGGGTGGGGCCCACCCTTGGCCGACCCATGGTGCCCTAAGGGCCCATGCGCCTCCCCCTCTCCCTTGAATAGTCCCACATGGAAAACCCAAAGGGGAGGGCACATCCCCTCCCCCTATATAAAGGGGTGCCCATGGGTGGGATTAGACACACCAATATTTGGAGAAGTCCTTTGGTTGACTTTATCCTTCCCTCTCTCATCTCCATGTGTTGGCATGGTCCCAAGTAAGGATTATCCATGCAAGAGACACCGCACCTGCAGCACGTCGTTGCGCTGCAGGGATTCCAAACTGGAGATCTACTTCTGCACTCCCGGCAGGGATCAAGGAGCCGGAGGTCGTCGTCTTACACCGTATGTGTACGAAACCACGAGGGGCCTCACTTGAGGCACCTTGGATGTCGTGAGCCGGAGCTGCTGCATGTTGAATAAGGAGCAAGGGATGACCTGCGAGGAGCTTCGCGACCTTGAGGTCGGCTACGGATTTGACTAGTTCAACCACGTTCCCCTCGGAACGTTAACCGCGTACGGTCTATAAGGGTATGTATTCTATATGCTCGGCCGTTACCGCATTACTACATAGATAGATCTTGGCAGTATTAGGCGGTTCCAACGTAGGATTTTTTTTTGTTTTCTACTGTGGAACCCTTCAGATTGAGTAGAAGAGATCCATGCTTGATAATTGTCTTCATTGACTTAGAGGTTACTAAAATGGATTAGCCCTAGATTGCTCTGGTTAAGATGTTAGATGGTCACTTTAGTGACTAGAGATCCGATCCAACTTGGGAAACTTGGTTAAGGTTTGTATTCATTATTTAGCTTGATCCTAGAGGATGAGCTCCTAGGGTTACTCATACTACTTCCTAAGCAAACAACACAGAAAGCAGATCAAGGCAATTCATCAAACAACAGATCAATGCGATTCATCTTAGCAATCCACTCAACTAATACTAGGGTTACCATCAAGCCTAGCTTGAGATAAGGATGGGTATTTTGAAAAGGTTGGAGTTTGAATAAGGTAAGGTCCTTGGTACCTCTACCTAGAATAGAATTTAAAAACTTTAGAGAAGATTTTGGAAAATCTAGAGGTAAGAGTAGTTGGAAGTTCTATCTTGAAAACATAAGGAGATTATACCATACATATCTCCATAATTTTGTTAATAGAAGCTAATAAAGTAATTATTGTTGTCAAGGCATCTTGGCTTAAGTTTCAAAATGACAGAACATTTGAGAATATGTAAAATAAGTCAAGACAGTTTTGTTAAATAACTTTTGTCAACTGAGGTGAGGTAATGAGTATATCATATGCTACACATTTAAAGGCATAAGCACAAACAAACAATAAGCAAACACTGCATCACTAACAAGAAATAGTTTTTGTTCCCTCTGATTTTTGCATTCTGGACAACTAATCAGGGTTGCTGAAAGTGCGATGTTACAACATGGCCACCCTACAAGGAGGATACGGAAAGGGGGTGGCTGTAGCGGTGGAGGAGGTGGTGGAAGGCGGTCGCCCGCTCGGCCATCGCTGCTTTCGTACGCCGATGAGGTGGAGTAGGAGAGGAAGAGGCGCGCCCGGTCCATCGGGGCGAAGCAGGCGCGGCGCGGAAGTGGACCAACCATGGTCTAAGGCTGCCGCCTTCGCTCGCCCTCTATGTGGACTTCCCAGAGCCGGCCGCGCGTACTCCGTCCGCGCTACCCGTGCCGGACTATACGAAATCGTCCCACGCGCGCGCATCGACGCCTCTTCTGGGCGCATGATGGCGTCGAGGAGCGTGACGCGCTCATCGACGCCATCCGTGCCTCGGAGGAGGAGCTCCGCCGTGAGCGCGAGGACTTGGAGACGACCATCGATGTGGTGGTTGCGGTCGAACGTGTGAAGAGGGAGGCGGCTGTCGCGGCGGTGCTCACACGGAGGAGGGCTCCGGATCCGAATCCGGCTCTGTTGCGAGCGAGCACTAGGTGATCGTCCTCGATGACTAGGCGAGCTCTCCCTAGCTCCGACGAGCGGTCCCGAGCTTGATTTTGGTCCAACCGTGGACGCGCCGATGTCCCCTGGCGAGCTCTAACCCTACTATGTTGTTCTTTTTAATATGTATGAACTATGCTACCTACGATCAACGCGCGCGTTGCTATTTCTCGGGATTTTTGAATTTAAGGGTCAAAATTGCGTGTTCTGATCTATGCCGACGAGCACTAACCTGAAAATTGTGAGTAAAGGGGCATGGACTCGCTATTTAAAGAGTTGTCTATTTAAGGGTCCCATTAGAGATGCTCTTATGTTGATCTCGGCACTGTTCCATAACTTTGTAGGCAGAGGATCTGAGTGCCATAAAAGTCACTGTCGTTTCCTTGCCACCTGTTAGTGCCATTCAGGACTTCTAAATGTTTCTCCTTACCAAAAATTCGATATCCTGCCGCTGTCCCCATGAATTAGTACTCCACAACTTTCACCTATTTCTCCACACCAAAAATATCTCCAGGCATGAGTTTCATACTTTTGGAAGAGCAGGTTTATCAGATCTAGTACTGTAAATTGCTCTTTCCCTGCTGTGGGCACTGAGCAAGTGCCAACAAAGTAGAGTAGTTACTACGATTGTTTTCACATCATCATAATCTTTACATTCTTTTTTACAGCAGCAACTGTATCTGATGTCATGTCCCCCCACGCCCACAGAGACTGGAGTAGTACAACTACAGGACCCAAAAAATACAGGAAAAGAATCACATTTCTAATTATTCTCCTTTCCATTGCTTTATAAGAACTTCACTGCAGTAGTACTGACATGTGGGGCACCGGTAGAAAGGGGCAGCTCAACTACCCACGCCACGCCGACCTAGACCCACCCGCCAGGGGGACATGACAGCTTTTCTACCACTACTACGGCAAGAATCCCCCACGGCCGCCGCCGCCGGCGGATGACGAGGAGGCCACGACGGCCGCCTCCAGGATTATGTCCTCGCACTTGCGGCAGCGCTTGGGCGGCGCGGGGTCGTCGAGGACGATGGGGCGGCGGCAGGACGGGCAGGAGGAGTTGGAGCGCAGCCAGGTGTCGACGCAGGCGACGTGGAAGCCGTGGCCGCACTGCGGCATCACGCGCACCTCCTCCCGCTCGCCGAACTCCGACAGGCATATGGCGCACTCCGCGAGGATCCCGTCTTTCCCCTCCTCCTCCTCGTCCCCCGCCACGGCGCCCCGCGCCGCCGCCGCCGCGGCCACCGCGTCCGCGTACGCCAGCTTCGGCAGCGCCCTGAGCGCCTTCTTCTTCAGCCCCTTGCTGGCGGTCGTCACGCTGGCCCCCGACGCGCCTGTAGTAGTAGCAGCAGCGTGGTTATGCCCACCACCGCCGAAGATCGACGCGGAGTGGGCCGGGCTGCTGGACGTCGTCGAGGGGTTGGCGTTGGAGTGGTTGGCGTTGCGGCGGGAGCGCGCGCAGCGCGCGACGGCGGCGAGGCCGACGACGCAGATGAGCGCGCAGAGCAGGGCCGCGAGGATGACGACGACATCGGAGCTGACACCGGCTGGGGGATCGGCCGGGGGTATGCCTGGGATGCGGCCGTCGCTGCTCTGGAGGAGGCGCCGCGAGGATGACGACGACATCGGAGCTGACACCGGCTGGGGGATCGGCCGGGGGTATGCCTGGGATGCGGCCGTCGCTGCTCACCGGCGGTGGTTGGGGAGGTTCTTTTCCGTAGAATTAAAGGAGTGGCGATGAGGAGCGAAAGGGCGGTGGTAGTATTGGCAGGTTGGGGATTGTTAATGGCGGACGGGTGGTAAGCGTCGTAGCCAAGCTCTCGTGTCAATTTCGCGCGGGTTAGGCGGGTTTCTTCAGTCCGCTGGGAAAATCCCCATAGGCCCATGTGTGGATGCGACAAAAATAAATACACTGGAATGTTCTTAGATTTTAAATACACATGAGACGTCTATTTCTCTTTTTTTTTGCGTAGTACTATGTGAAGTACTGTTTTACACATACACTTAAATTTTACCGTTCGCTCTAAGGAAAAGTACACCGAACAGTGCAAACGCCGGCTTCTTGTCCGGTTTCCACTCACCAGCAAGTCAACGATGACCATCCCGAGCAAGTGCAAAATGACCTCATGAGCAGCAGATGCCAAACTGCCAATAGTTCAAAGCTCTACCGGCCCTTGAACAGCGAGCGGCATTGCCATGCTCCCACATGGGGCAGGTCCGGACTTCCTGCTTGAGAAGCAAGCGTCCTCAGCTCCAAACGAAAGTCCAGCGTTATCTGGGCCCGGGATTCGTAGCGATCACCCCGAGACGAGGCTGGCCCGGGAACAAAGCAAAGCAAAGCAAACCTTTGCCACGCTCCGGGTCGTTTTCGGCCGACCCGTAGCGGAAGACGCCCGCGGCCGCTGAGACGACGGGGCACTACCGTGACGCGACGCGATCCGTCACTGGCGGGCCGGTGGAAAACCGTGGCCAGCCTGAAGTGGAGACGTGTGTGACGGACTGACGGTGCATACTGACCGTGGGCAGGAGGGACCTCGGGTGGCGCCGCGAGCACCCACGCTACGCTGTTGACATCGCGATCGGCGTTGGTGCAGGTAGAGTCGTAGAGAGAGTTGTGGCGGAGTCGTGGTGCCCTAAACCTCGACGACCTCACCGCCGCGACTGCTGCGTCATACTACTACTAGTATATTCAGAGTTATGGACTTGTCGTCGCCTACGACTCTGGTGTCTGGATGGTTGGTCACCATTTCAACAGGGATAAAAAAACTGGAGCAGACAACGACGACACTTATTTCAGCTTACAATGACTAGTGAGACCACGGCGAGTTGTCTCCACACCTATTCCGCTGATCCTTTCTACGGTATCAAATCAGACCAGGCTGCTTGGGCTCACATCATCAGTGTGTTTGCACAAGACAACTGCAACTGGTACTCCGCGGCTGAGCCCTGTCACATAGACCAGGGATGGACAGGTTGTCTCAGGAGACGCCCTTCACCAGTAATCACCGCAGGAGCAGGCCCCGTCTTTGAAATGGTGGAAGCGTTTCGCGTCCCGCACCACGATCTCCCTCTCGGCGATCTTCGAGATGTACTTGATGGCGTCGTGGCAGTCGCCGCAGACCCTGAGGTTCTTGATGACCACGAGCCTCGTCCCTGGGCTCGTGTTCAGCAGTCCAAACGCGATGGCCAGCCTCTCGCTGTGGCGGCTCAGGAGCTGCTCCTTGACGCCTTCCTCCAGGTCATGGTACACAAACTCCGTCTTGGGGACGTAGCCCATCTTCCTCATCTCGGAGTCGAGCCTCGAGACCGTCTGTAGGATCTCCTTGTGCTGAGGGTGGCTCTGATCTTCCATGACGAACGTGTGCAGAGCTCCGCGGAACTCTATCGTGCTGCACCCGGGCACCTTCTTGCTGCCATGGTCCTTCATTAGCTTGCGCACTTCCCTGACCTTCTCCCAGTTCTTGGCGGCGGCATACAGATTCGAGACCAAGGCAAGGACGCCGACATCGTCAGGTTGCAGTTCGAGGATCTTCTCTGCTGTGCTCTCTCCAAGCTCCAGCTTCTTGTTATTCAGACAGCCTGAAAGTAGAGCGACCAAAATCGCGATGGTTGGTTTCGTGCACATCGATGTCAGCAGGTCATTGGCCTCTTCAACAAGACCAGAACGGGCTAAAAGATCCACTATGCAGACCAGGTGTTTCTCCACAGGTTCAATTCCGTATTCATCAACCATGCAACTGAACCAGAACTTCCCTTCCTCTACAAGACCGGAGTGGCTGAGAGCTGATAAAAGAGAAGCAAATGTGGCATGATCAGGTCTTACTTCGTTTTTCTTCATTTCTTGGAATAAAGATAGGGCATCATGGCCTCGTCCATGAGCACCACAGCATGCAATCATCGCATTCCACAAAATCAAGTCTCTCGAGCCAACCTTATTGAAAAGTATTTGGGCACTTGCTAGGGAGCCACATTTTGAGTACATATCAATGACTGCTGTAACCACCATGCAATCGAGCTCGAGCCTCCTCAAGATGAAACCATGTACTGACTTCCCTAGCTTCAAGAATCCAAGATCAGAGCAAGCTAGTAGAGCACTAACAACTGCCCCTGAATTGGGCTGAAGACCAGATACCTGCATCTCTCTGAACAAACCAAGTGCCTCATCCGCATGCCCATTATGTGCAAACTGCGAGATCAGCGCATTCCACGACACACTGTTCCTGCTCGTGGTAAGTTCAAACAGCCGGCACGCCTGATCAAAGAGTCCGTTCTTTGCGTACATGTCCAGAAGGCTTGTTGAGATGACAACATCCATCCGCATACCATGTCGTAACAAATGCCCATGAACTGAGGCCCCCATACGGACATCCCCGGTTGCCGCACAAGCCTTTATAACCCCAACCATAACAACCTCATCTCCCTTCAGCCCTTCATCCCTCATCCTCCTGTACATGTCAATCGCTTCTACCGGCTTCCCAGCGTTCGTGAACTCAGTGACCATGGTGCTCCAGGTGACGTGGTCCCTCCTCGGCATTCGGTCGAACAACTTGACGGCATCGCCCATGGCGCCCCATTTCGCATAGAGATTGAGCAGCGACGAGCAGACGAAGATGTCATTTCTGTATCCAGCATCGGACGCGCGTTCCCTGACGACCTCTCCGGTGGCGAGGTCACCGAGGCGCACGCAGGCGGAGAGCGCGAGCGTGAAGGTGGTGCTGTCGGGGCGCACGGCGGACGGGAGAGCGCGGAAGACTCGTAGCGCCGCGTCCGGGGATCCCCCGCGGGAATGCGCGGCGAGGAGGGCGTTCCAGGCGGCGATGGAGGAGGGGGAGGTTGGTGCGCCAGCGAGCGTGGACTCGGCGGCGGAGAGGTCTCCGGCGCGGGCATACGCAGTGGCGAGGCAGGAGGAGAGGAGGTGTTGGGAGGAGGAGACGATGAGGAGGGCGTGGATGCGGGTGAGGGTCCGGAGGGCTGGGCAGGATGTGAGGAGACGGCGGAGGGGGGTCGGATCGTCGACGAAGGCAGGCAGGTCGATAGGCATAGCACATTAGCATCCGGAACGAAGAGTGGAACTATTTCCCAGTAGTCTATTTGGCTCCGAGCTGCAAGCCTCCACTCATGCCTTTATTTTATGCCTTTATTTTTTTAATTCAAAAATTATCTACTGTAAGCTTAAACTTGGTCGCATGCAAGAAACCTGAGGCCATCTATTGCTACTGCTACCGTGACACTGCCACGTGGGTCTGTTTTCCTACTCTTCACATTGACGTGTGAACCCATATGGGTGCGTGCATGTGTTGTTTTACGCATCGCTATTTTCACGGTATCCTCTCTTACTCTGGCCGTGATGCCGTCCGACAAATCCCCCTTTCTCTCTCTTTACATAAGAGTCTGCACGGCCTCCAATCACAGTGGTTTTAAGACTAAACTCAGAAAAGGTATAACATGACTGGTCACCGTACCGACCGGCGACCAACCCACCATTTGCGTAGATCGAACCACTATCTTTTTACAATTATATATACCAGTAGGACACAACAACAAAATATACGGAGGTCGTGTTTTGGCTCAGGGACGCAAATGACCTTTTATGAAAAAAACAAATTTTAAAATGTCAAAGAATTAAGAAAGAAAATTCTGCGTGTATATCTCGACATTTTGCGTTCTTACACAACTTTTCGGGAAAAAGAACCATTTTCTGTGACTTGTGTAAATAAGACAAAAAATTGTCCAAGAATAATCATGTTGGAGCATCTGAATTTGTGTTTTTACATGGAATATAAAAAATGTTTTATTCCAAGAAAAGTATGTGCGAACATATAGGATGTCCAAATATACATGCGGATTTTTTCTATTTTTTTGGACATTTCAAAATATTTTTTTGAATAATGGGTTCATTTTTGAATATATTTTTGAACAATGGGTTCATTCGTCTATTATATTAACAAGCATACAAAATCGTAGCGCTATTTTTAAAAAAAAATTGTGACTACACAAAAAATGACAACATCCGAAAAATTTAAGAGTTTGAAAATTTTATCTAAATTCACATGTATCTATAAAGTATTTAGTATAGATTCATCCAAATTAAGATAATTTTTTGACATCAATTTTGAGACGGTGGGAGTATTGTTTTTATAAAGCTCAGAACAAAATTGGTTTAATATTAAGATTTTGCATCTCTACATCATTTGAATATCCAGAATTCTTTTAATTAAAAACACTTGTAAAGTGATTTTCATTTTTGAAAGATAAGGAGATCATCGAAACTCGGAAGCCAGAACTAGTTCTCAAATCTTTTCGTAAGCCGAAAAGTGAAAGTCGCATATGTATATAGAATAGCCGGATTTGGATGTACATGCAGACATTTCGATTTTTTTGACATTTTAAATATGTTTTCTCACAATGGGTGCAAATACGTCCATGAGCCAAAAAGGATTTCCGCTAAACTATACCTATGCCTAGGTTCCAATATAGGAGTATCCGAGAGCAAAAAACTATGCCTTGGGTAGCAAGGGGCTCTCGAAGCAATTCATTACTCCCTCCAGTCCATATTAGTTATCGCTGAATCGGTTGTATTTAGACATGTTTTAGTGTAAAATAGAACCAATTGCGCGACAATTAATATGGATTGGAGGGAGTAGAAGATTTTGGGTGTGTACAACAAGAGAGCAGACACTGAGGGAGAAACGTTAAACTCGGAGACCAAAAAAGAAGAGAAATGACATGCTTAGTTGGTAAGATCGGCCTTGGTTTGCGCAGCTCCGACTTTACTGCTTAAAATATCAGTTTTCTTCTTCTCTGCCTCTAAGACGTCAGTTGGTTTCTTGAAGGTCAAGGCCTCCGTCTTCTTCCTCTTGGTGGCTGCAGCACCGACATTAGGAGATTTTCATTTACATGGTGCTGGCCCGGCATCAATCTTGGCGGATTCATCATCAAACATGACATGCATTGTAATGTCCTTGTCCTTGCCATCGTAAACCCGAGGAGCTAAGTCGCCCTCAGAGAGATCTTCAATCTGCAAGAAAGTGAACAAAATAGTTAAGTTCTGAATGATGAAAATTCTTAGCTAGATAAACGGTGTGCACTACAAAAAAGAGTATTACCCTGGGGCATCTCCCCTTGGTGTACATGCCAAGGGTTGTCTCGAAACCCTTAGTCTTGTCCTTCATCTTTATCATGTCTTCAAGCTGGAGTTTGAGGTCGTCCTTGGACAAATTGTCCCGGCTAATCCTTTGTCGGTCACTCCTCTCCTCTGTGCATTGATGAAGCAGGGCAAGGCGAAGTTGCAATGGATGAATCCGCCTCCTAAACCAGCAGATGGTAAGGTCGATGTCATTCAACCTGATGCCAATCAACTTTTCTATCCACTAAACTGTGCGGGAGGCTTCTGGATTGGTAGGCAAAATGCCTCCGTTCCTCTAGCTAGGGAGATCGGCGATAGCACCGTTGATGAAGTCGGGGAATTGCCGCTCTCGGCCATAGACCAGGAGGTCGGACCCATAAAAGAATATGGATTCCCATTCATGGTGTCCAGGTACTTCGTTGGGCCTAATATTAGAAGATATTGACCCGTAAAAGGCTAAAGGAACACCGGCTACCGAAGACTCTTTCTTGATGGAGAAAAAGTACTAGAACAAGTCTAGCCTAGGCTTAATACCTAAGTAGCCCTCACACAAAGCTATGAAGTTACTAAGGCATGTTATGGGGGATATTGTGGGGTTGGACGCCTAGGGTTTCGTCTACTTTTAATAAGAAGTCAGATACTAGGAGGAATAGTCAATGGTCTATGTGTGATTTAAAGTATACCTTCTCTCCGACTAGGGGTTGAGGAGGATACTCGGACTCCTCTGGCAGCCGCCACTAGAATGGCGCTGGTGGTAGGTATCCCTCGGTGATGAGGGTCTTGATGTCACTTGCGTCGAGAGAGGGTGCGACCCATTTTCCTCGCAAGTTCTTAGCAGTGACATTGTCATCTTCCGCTGCATCATCTTCTCCCTCCTTCGTTTTGTGGTCGTCACCGGTGGAGGTGCCCATGAGGGCAGTAGTGACCTTTGATGTTGCCACTAACAGCTCCAGGATGGGGGCAATCTGTTCATCCCTCGTTGCTGCGCTCGAAGATGCAGCCATGTTGGCCATCTGGGCAGTAGAAGGTGAGGTGGATGAAGGGTTTGAGGAAGAAGGGAGATTTTGGGTGATGAGAGGAATGGGGTGAAAACCTAAAACTACCGCACCCGTAATTTATAAAGATTTGGACATTGAGATTCGTGCAAGTGAATACATGGGACGACGTGTGCACTCGAACTCAAGATCTCACGGGTAGGATAGGTACCAACACCTTCAAACCATTTGGGCTACACCTCGGTTCACAAGTATCCGAGAGCACATTAGCATCCAAAATGGAAGAGTTGAACTACTTTCGAAAGGTCTATCTGGCTCGAAGATTCTTTTCTCCCTTTATTTTAAAAATTGCAAAATACTTTAATAGATCTTTAAAATATGCTCTTCTAGATGTAGTCAATCATGTATCTAGTAAGCATGAAACTCATATATTTTGAATTACTCGTAGTTGCAACATAGCTCTGATTTATATGCAGGAGAAGCAGTTCGTAGGAACCACTTAATATGTGATCCATTACCATTTGAAACATATGTTTAAATGATTGAATTCAGCATTCAACGGTAGCAATCTTTCATTTCCTTGGAAGCACATTCCCAATTCGTTTGAAGCAGTTGTAAAACTTCTTTTATGTGGAAGCAAATTTCTATTTTCATTGGAAGCTACTCTATAGGCCATAGTCTATGGAAAACACCGTGATGCTTTGAAAAACATACTGCGTTATATACAATACAAGTTACACTAAATTGAAGCAAAATTCCAGTGACGAAGAAAGCTACATATTTGATCGGTAGAAGCATGATTTTGATATTTTTGAAACAATACATTAGAGCTATTTTCATATGGAAGGCTATTTTTATTTCACCGGGAAGATATTTTAGTACTGTATTAGAGGCACAACTTTTTATCCCATGATAAGCAAATATACATAGCATTGGAAGCTCTATGTTCTAAGGACACAAATCAAATGGCATGGAGACTTATTTTTAAAAAATTTATTAGTTTCCTTAAAAGCAAAACTATTCTCCAGAAAATCAAGAATCGAGTAGTATTCGGGAGCAGTTTGGAAACTCCACGTTAGTTGGTAGGGGATTCCTATATTCTCACGAAATTGAATCCTGTTTTCAACCCCTAGGAAGAGATTAGCGATAATAATGGGCATGCATTACGGGATTTTCGTAACCGAAGCGTGCAAATTAGTCCATGACGAGGGGTGATCTCGGTAGTGCCCATTATTATAAAACAGGGTTAATGGGAAGGGAGAGCATTAGGGATTTCGTCGGCTTATCAGACAAACAAAGATGATGACATTAACTCGAGTTCAAGCCCTCGTAGAGGAAATCCTACTCCTGCCCGCCTGATCTTTATTGATGGGGATTACAAAATTGTCGGGTTACTAGATGCGATCTAGATTTACAGCGAGTTGTTAAGACAATATCACGGTAACCTCCTCGTTAGCTCCTCTCAGACCTTATATGAGCGGCTGGGTCCCAGAGTCCTGGACGAGTTGGATTACAACTTGAATACAAATTCTACGACTATATCGGTTTACAACTTTCAGTTTCTGTCTTGATCATCACGTCTGGTTCCTGAGATGTGGATGTCCCCAAGACTCTTTGTTTCTTGTGCGCTTTACGGACCCTAGTTTACATACGTACCAGGTATACCAATAGCGGGAACCTGATAAGTCATACCCATGTTAGTATCCCCCGAGACTCTACTCGAATCATATATTCGGGTTGAGTCTCCAAACCATTTTTTATATTCAAACATACCCGAAGTTTATTTCAAGTAAATAAACTGTAAGTTCAGTGTATCATGGGGATTTTAGTACAACGAGTCTGGTGCATCCGACGGGTCGGAAACCAGTTAATTGCTCTTGGAGAAAAACAACGTGAACCTTCTCAAGATCGAGTCTTCGGACTCGAACTTCGCATATACTTGTGTAACTCAGCTCGGGCCGCGGAGGTCTTATTAAATACTGAATTCGGGTTTTGTGTTTTGGGTACCCAATGCGTCTGTCGGGATTTTTCTTCATATCATATATATGGAAAATTTCTAGCAGAGCGCATGCGTGTGCGGTTACCAGACCCACATGAAGGATCCTGGGGTCTTATCTTCGTGTTGTAAACACAATATTTAGACATGTTATCACGGTGGATGCGGTCTGAGAACTCGATATTTTTGTCGACTGCCTTATTTGTTTGCTGGAATTGCCAAAGTTGACACTTTTCCGAAGTATTGTTATTGTTTTCATCGGATACTCCCGATGGGAGTGATCGTTGAAGCTTCACTTGAATAGATTCAAAGTTGTTCTTTTGTCGACTCCGTTGGAGGATATTTTGCTTTTTCTATCCGGTGCGCGCTTAGCGCTCTAATGGGAGTAGTCCCCGAGGCTACGTTCGAATGCTTGAATTTGACTGTAGGCTTAGAGTTATTCTTCGAGTACTTCTCGCTTTCATGTCGACTCCGTAGGAGGAAATTATTTTCTATCGGTGTGTGATCATCGCTCCCGATGAGAGTAACCCCGAGGCTACGTCCAAATGCTTGCATTTGAGCTTAGGTTCAAAGATTATACAATCCAATGAGGTACTTGACTCATGACTTTTTGTCCTAGTATGCAAGTAATAATCATTATTTCCATTGAAGAATTGTTTTTATGGCCAACACTCCCGACACAAGTGTGTGATGAAACCGAGAGATAGTACCTGCTTTTCCTTCACCAAAATAATTTTCAATTCAAGAGTCAGTTGAAGAGATCTTTATATGATATTTCATTCCCACATGCTCCTTCTAGAAAGCGCCAATTCCGCTTGTCATAATACAGTTCATTAGAGCCTAGAAGTGGCTTTAACACAAGCCTGAAACATACCACTGAAAGACACTACCGAGACAAAAAGATGGGCTGTCAAAAAGGTAGAGGAGTGAGAGTATCCCCCGAGACTATGTTAAACTACTTGTAACCTAACATAGGCTCAGAGACCATCTTCATCCAAGGAAATACTCAAACTCGAGTCTTTGCTATCTAGAAATTTTAATCACCCGACAATTTTCTTTCCACCGCACATGACGTCATTGATGACGATGATGGCGTGCTCGCGTTGTGATGGAGAGGGCATGATGTGCCATATCCGTGGTAGGCCCGATATGCAAGATGACCGATGGTGGCGTGTTAAGGTGATTTTGACCGGACGACCCCACGCCACACAGAAATCGAGGAATCACATGGTGATGGGTGATAATTACTACGAATTTCGCTTTATCGTGGACCACATGACAACAGTGGTTTACTTCTCACAAAACTTCGCGTGATCCAATGGCTCGATAATGTTGGTGATACCCTTATAAGCTCCTCCACCATTTTTTACTACTCACAAATCCCCTTTGTCGTTTGCTACTTCTTATTCTCCCTTGTGCATTTCCACCATTGTCGCCTCAGTTCTTACCACAAATCTCTCTTGCAACCGCTCTAGAACCACGCATCATGGGGAGAAGCAAAGTTGGTGGCTCCGCTGCTAATGCCACCACGGCTAATACAAAGGTTGGTGGTTGGACCAGATCCAAGGCCACCCCTCGTAAACTTTGCGTCGTGAAGAAGGCTAGAGTTCTCCCGACGAATGTTGCATACAAACTCCCCGACGATAAGGCCCCTCTCATACCCATGGAGAGCTGTCGGGTAATGTTCCTATCATTTTTGTACCACGGCCTTTCCCTTCCTTCCCACGAGTTTCTTCATGGGCTTATGTTTGTCTATGGTGTGCCGCTGCATCATCTCACACTGAATTCTATCCTCCATATCACCATCTTCATTATCTTGTGTGAGTGTTTCCTTGGGATCCATCCTCATTGGGGACTGTGCAAACATTTATACTTTATCTAGAGAAATGCAAGCAAGGAATTTATGTACGACATTGGCGGTTCTACCATTTCCCTGTGTCCTGACATGGATTTATTCGTCTGCAAAATTGCTGACTCTATCTCGGGCAGGCGAAAGAAGTGGTTTTATGTCAAAGATGAGAAGATCGATAGACAGATGTATGGGCTCGCGCCTATGGACCCGTCGAAATATGTGGTGAAGGCCAAGTCCTGGGATTAGTACACAACTCCTATCGAGATCGAGGAGACGTACCCACTGATGAACGAGATCCGTGACCTCCAACATTATACTGACAAGGAGGTTTCAAGTATCCAAAGTATAACCCATTTCCTCCGGCTTCGTATCCAACCTCTACAAGCCAGAATTTCTCCGATGTGGATGTATGTTGGGAAAAAGGACTCGACGAGGATTTCTCCTGATAATTTTACCACCTATGAACTCGAGAAAAAGGTACGATCCCTTTCTATGCTCTCAAAGGACGATGCGATTCCCTTGAACTGTTGAGTGGAACCCTACAGCAAGAACCATCTGCTCCCAGTCGTAAGGTTTTTCTTCTATTCTTCACTTTTCAAAAATATCCTCTTCCATTTTCTTGTTTTTATATACCAATTTTCTCTTCTTGCAAGAACATGTATCTTTGTGGGTTTTGCCAGGGAACCCATAAATGAGGAGGACTCTGCCAACAAGTCCTCCTTTTCTGCAATGACGGTTCCTTGCACGGATTTTGGCGACTTCATCATCAAAGCTGTGGGAGATAAAGGAAAATGGCTCAGGAGGAGGTTGAGACAACCGAGGACTCGGACACTCTAGTGCCAAGCCAAAATGATCACGGCAATAAATTCGGCTCGTCCTGCCCAAGAAGGGACTCTTTCGCCTTGCTCATGATGTTAGCTTGTAAGTTCTGGCCATGCGTCTTTGATCGCGCACCTATTTATTTTTCCCTTGAGCCGAATTTTTCTTCCCTTGTAGTGATGAGGAGGACATTGACCCTCCAAAGTCACCGATTAACGTGGAACTAGGGAACCTGAAGTCGCCACCGATTTATCAGAGAAACCAATGGAGACCACGGGGCCACAAGAGCATATTGCGGACTCGATGGTTCCCAAGGACCTGGTGGTGGCTCCAGAGGGCCCCTTGAAGAACAAAATAAGAAGAATGCCGATAAAGGCATTATAATCTCCGAGAATCCAGTCGAGCCTCCCATGAATGATGTGAGTTCATTTTTGTGTTGTACTTTAATTTTTACTGCCGGGCCAGCCCCCGGGTTCTCTATTTAAAATTCTCTGATTCCTTGTGACATGGGTATACCCTATAGGTACTCGAGCTTGGTATATACGGCCTAAATATGTAAAGGCCCACGGTGTCTCCAAGGCCCAAATGAAGGACTCGAGTAACCTACGAACTCTCGATTGCTTGAAGAACAAGAAGAAGCTAAAGATAGAAAGTTTAAAGGGGAAAACCCTAACCTGTAACCGACTCGACCTGCTATCCGAGACCTAGCCTATCTGTATAAAGGCTAGGAGGGGGTGGCGAGAAGGACACACGTAACCCTAGTTTCCACAACCCTCGCCAGATTGCATCTGCGCACCATTGTAATCCTCGATTCCTTTGATAATTCCACGAGCAGACAAGCAGGAGTAGGGACCTCTACGAGGCCTGAACCTAAGTAAATCTTTGAGTCCCCTGTGTGCTTGTCTGCTAGCCGATAGATGTCTCCAGTGCTCCCTCCTTCTCCAAAACCCAAGTCCATAACAATGGGCATTGATGAGTTAAACCCTCGTCACCTTGTGTAGCCAATCATGCGTGAGATGATGGATATGGCCACTCGGTTTATCAAACTACGCGAAGAAGCCACCACTCATGCTGGTTAGAACCCACGATTTATTTTTCTTCGAGCAATTTTCGCCTTGTTTGTCTTGCCTTAAAGTGTTTGCTTAACTGTCCCATCTACAACCAAGGAATCCGAGGTTATGTGTGACGACGCCTTAAAGCATGCAGATGAACTTGAGAAAATACTAAATATAGCTGAGAAAGACCTCGAAGAGGCCCAAGCTTCAGTCAAATACGAGGAGATATGACGTGAAGAGCAAGCTGCCAAAAATGCAACTCGCGATGCGGTGCTGCGCAAAAAACTTGAATCCTTGAAAGCCTCCTTGACGGGTAAACTTCTCATGACTCATGAAGTTTTATTTTCCGAACCCTAATTTTTCTTTAAAGTCGTGTCATTTTTATTTATGCACATGTATCACGGGTCACTCTCTGATTTTGGATGTTGATCACCGATCCGATTCATTGTCAGATGTTGTGAATACCCTAGAGCGAAATAGCGTTCGTGCTAGGAACTTGCTGACCCGCTCCTACCGTGCTTTCAAACACCTTCACTCGATGATTTTTCCTGGCAAAGTTGTGCCTGTTGATTTCAATGACCTTGTTGTTGTCTTCAACACGGCGCACGACCCGCAGACAGAGTACAACCTAGTTTAGGCAAAAAGTGGAGCCGAAAGTTCAATGGTGGTGGCGCTAGCTCACAACGCCTCAAGTTGACTAGCAGAAGGTCAGCTCCTCCCTTCTGACCAATGAAGCGGGCAAAGAGATTTGGCCTCAAGCCCTATTTTAAGAAGGAAAAGGTATTTTTAAGCTGCTCCTTGCCATGGTGGAGGCGCAACAAGACCTTGTTGCGAAAGCTTCGGGCGATGCGCCTTTAGCCAGTGTCACTGCTGCAACTAGCACCTTAGAGTAGATGTTATCCCCCTTTTGTTTTGTCTTTTGTAAAGAAAAACCTATCAGTTGTGTGGATTTGGCTGCTGCTAGCAATGTCTTTCCTTTGTGGAACGTGGTGTTCCTTTTGAATGTCTAGTTGTTCCCCTTCTTTTAACTGTAGTTTTTGTATTGAGAACTTTTCTCCCTTGTGTCCTCAGAAAAACAGTGATGGCACAGCTGATCCGTAGGGTGCACCCAGCTCTTCGTGTAAAGACTTAGTGCTAACAAATACGGATGCTTCTGCGAGCAGGAATGTTGTCACCCGAGTCATTGACCCATCATTGTATTCTGACAAGATCCATCGTATCGAGCAACTAGAAAATGAACTCCGAGTTGTGAAGGGTAACATTGTCATTTCCCACTCAAAGTCTCAAAAGGCAGCCGAGAGGGAAAACTTTACCCTCGGAGAAATTTCGAGAGAGAATGGAGATATGATGTGTAAGATGCTTCGCAGAGCCCACTAGTCATTATTCATCTTCCAAGGTTTGATTACCTTCTTCTATGTTGTGCAGGTGTTTGCTTGGATGTTGTGGCTGAGTCTCGACGATTGAGAAACTGGCTTAACACTCTTTGTGAAGCTTCTTCGGGTTCCTCTAGAGACTTCTAGGCAGATGGCAAGCGAGGATATGTACTTGCGCTTATTCAAAACCGGGCCTCCCATGTGGGCCAGTTCGTCGAGTGTTGTTGCTCGACCCTGACGCTGATTTATAATGCGATGTTTCCCTGGGATCCCCAATCCCAAGGTCTTCTTCCGCTGATGCAGAAATTTGGGGGAATCGAAAAAGTTTACATGTTTGTTTAGATGTAGCTTGTCGTGAGGGCCAAGGTTTTCCCCTTCCTGGGTGCATGTGCACCATCCAATGATTGATCTTGAGGAGGTTTCACAGGTACTTCCCCCTCCATGGGGAGGTGTTCTTGTATCCATGGCTCTGCATTACGAGGCTGCTCATCGTCCGGCTATCTGAATTATTCGCCATCTTCTTGAAGCCGATGAAGATTTTTTCCTTAAGTTTCCCATGTAATTGTTGATATGTTTCCTGTAATGACACATGTGTACTTGTAAAATGATTGTAACCTATAATTTTTTGGTGTGAATATGATGCATTTATTATCGAAGCTTTTTGCACAGAGTACTTTTTGCGTGAGACCTTTTCGTTAGCCTACTGCCAATTAGGATAAACCAACTACTCCGGTCATAGCGCGTTGGGTATTCTAGCGCTCAAAGTTATCTGTTTTTAACGATGCAACCCCCAAGTATCGGGTGCACTAGACAAAGCTATCTTGGTGAATCCCCTGGGTGTCAGGCATATTGTGGTGATATATTAATACAGCCCCGAGTATCGGGTACGATGAGTAATAAAATTTGAAACTGAGACTTTGTTTAAGAGAACTTAGCTTTATTATTGTCGAATATGGAGGTACATGTTTTGGCGTGATTGTCTGGCCATAGGACTTATTGAAAGTAAATACGAGTCTCATCTAGATAGCCTGGCCATAGGACTTTTTGAAAGTAAATACAGGAAAATAAAAGGTCCTAAGCATAGAAGCATCACAACTACGCAACGTTCCACGGATTGGAGGACTTGACTCCTGTCTTCTTGTCCTAGAGGCAATATGCTCCTTTGGGGATCATTTCTGTGACAATGTAGGGTCTTTCCCATGGTGGCCATCTTGCTTGAGGTGAAGGACCAGGTCCCCTACATTGAAGGTCCTGGGACGTAGTCGACGACTGTGGTAGTTGTGCAGGTTCTACTGGTATATTGCCAATCTGGCGAGTGCAAAGTCTTGGGCTTCACCGAGTGCATCAACGTCGTATTCAAGTGCGGTGTGGAGGTGGCTTCGTCGTATGCGGTGACTCATGGTGATTCGTGGGTTATTTCTACTGTAAGCACGACCTCGTCTCCATGGACCAGAAAGAAAGGTATTTCCTGTGTGACAGTGTTTGGAGTTAGTCGTAGGCTCCACAAGACATAGGGTAGTTCATCTACCCAGGCGCCTTTTGCTCTTTCAAGTGGAGTCAGGAGCCTTTTCTTGATGCCACTGCACACGAGCCTATTGGCTTTCTCTGCCTGGCTGTTGGTCTATGGGTGGGAAACCTATAGATAGTTCAGTTGTATACCCATATCTTTGCAGTAATCCTGGAACTCCCTAAAAGTGAAGTTGGATCTGTCTATGATGATGCTGTGCGTCACCCCAAAACGGAAGACAATCGACTTTATAAAGTTGACGGCTGATGTAGCGTCTTGGCTTGTGACGTGCCTTGCCTCTATCCACTTGGTGAATTTGTCGACTCCGACGAGCGGAAAGACGTGTCCGCTGGGAGATGATTTGTGGAGCTTGCCCACCATGTTGAGTTGCCACTGGGCAAATGGCTAGGCCAAAGGTACCATGGCCAGTTTAGCTGCAGGTGTGTGTGGTTTTGTGGCAAATCGCTGGCATGCCTCGCACATTCGTACGATGTCCTTGGCGTCCTAGATAGTGGTGAGCCAGTAGAATCCGGCCTGGAAGTCCTTTGCTGCTATTGCTCGGCTGTTGGCGTGATGTCCGCATGCTCCCTCATGGATATCCTTGAGGATGATTTTACCTTCTTTGGGTGCGACACATCTTTGGAGGACGCCCGATATGCTACACTTGTACAATTCTCCTTTTACTATTTTGAACGCTTTGGAATGGCGAGTGATCCTGCGTGCTTAGACTGTGTCATCTGGGAGTTCACCGTTTGTGAGGTACGCCAAGTATAGTTGCATCTAGGTGAGCTCGATCATCATGAAGTCTTTGGGTTCTTAATCATGCTCGGGTTCAGGGGCTGTTGCAGCACATGGGCCACCTTGTGGTTTTGACCCTTTGCGTTTTTCTAGCTACTTGGCGTCTACATCCTTTTTAACTTTGATGGACCGCTTGCTGGTTTCTTCCTAGAATACTCCTGGTGGTATAGGCAGGCACAGAGAGCAGATATTTGCAAGATTGTGAGCTTCCTCATTGCTGCTCCAGCTGATGTGGGGGACCTCGCATCCGTTGAAGTGGCCCTCAATGATATTGTACATGTCGCGATATGCGATCATGTTGTCGCTGATGGCATCACACTTGTTCATTACTTGCTGCCAGATGAGGTTCCAGTCACCGAAGATTTTGAGGAGAGTTGCACTGCATGCCGTGCAACAGGGCCTCATACTCTGCCTCATTGTTGGATGCGTTTAGGAAGCTCATCCGAAGTATGTACCGCATCATGTATCCTTGTGGCGACACCAGTATGACGCTAGCGCTTGCTTCTTCTATTCTTTTGGATCCCTCGAAGTAAATGGTCTAGACACTCGAGAGATCTAGCGGACCCGCCCTTTAGAGTACCACCCACTCTATGATTAAGTCAGGTAGTACCTAATACTTTATGGTTTTGTGCTTCTTGTATGTGATGTCCCCAGGGGATAACTCGATTTCCCAAAAGGATACACGTCCCGTTGCTTCAGAATTGTTGAGGATGTTGGATAGGGGCCCCTCATTGACCACTACTATTGGGTGCACTGCGAAGTAGTGACGTAGCTTGCGTGCTATCATTAAGAATTGATATGCGATTTTTTGATATTGTGGGTATCGCTATTTGGATGAGGATAACACCTCCCTGAGGTAGTAGACCGATTGTTGGACTTCGTGGGTTTTCCCTTCTTTGGGTGACCAACACCGTGCTGACCACTTGGTTGGTAGCAGCGATGTTAAGCAATACTTTACATGGATATGACTTATCGGGTTCCCACAATTGGTATACCTAGTACGTACTTGAACTACGTCCCACAAGGACCACTAGGAAATAGGAGTCCTGGAAGCATCCAAAGCCCTGGAACCGAACATGTTGATCAAGACAGAAGTGCCAACCGACATAGTTGTATAGTTGTAACTAATCTTGTAACCAATCCGTGTTGGACTCTGAGACCAAGCCCCTCATATATAGGCTAGTAGGAGCCGACGAAGAAGGCACTGTAGCTTTGAGAGAAACACACCACCGTGAGTTAGATCACATCTAGCGAATCAGCAACCCTGTAACCCTCTATTTTCATAATCAGGTAGGACTTTGACTCCCTTGTTTTGTTTTATAGGCCGACAAAATCACCAACGCTCTCTTTTCCATCGACCCAAGTCCATAATTATGGACATTTCCAAGGTTACCCCTCGACAATTGACACCGTCTGTGGGAAATCTAAGCATTGGAGTCATGAATTTGGTGGCTCCATCTTCACCAAGTAGCAATCTGACGATTAAGGTCAGTGAGATCCACCATGATCCCAATTGATCCACGCCTTCCCTCAGTAGGTGGTAGAGACTCGAAGGTCTAGATCACCGTGCCATGCATTCTTCATGCACTTTGTGCAACCACGATGCCAGGGAGGACATTACGCAACGCAAAATCAACAAATCTCGGGAGAGTCACATAAGGTACTCAAACGACAAAAGAGAGGATGACCTCGATCCATGCGGTGCAAGTTTATTTATCCATCGGGTTGACAAAACACACGTACCGAACGACTTCAAGCTCCCTCACGATCGCCAAAAGTACGATGGTCTTCAAGATCCAGAGGCATGGCTGGCCCATTATTTGCAAACCGTGAAACTCCTAGGTGGATCGAAGGCCACCGCTATGCAAAGCCTATAGTTGCACTTAACTGGTGCTGCACGGTCCTAGATCCGATAGTTACCCAAAGAATCGATCAGAAGTTGGGCCGACCTGGAGAATTTTTTTATCAAAAACTTCAAGTCCACATTCAAGCGACCCACATCTATCGAGGAGCTATGCGTGTACAAGAAGAAATCAGGAGAACCAATATGTGCATTCATACATTAGTGGAATATCATCAAGAACTCGACCAAGAGTATCTCCGACGAGAGGGCAATGGACGCCTTCAATGATGGCCTACGCCAAAAATAATTCATAGAGGAGATGGGTCGAGTAAAACTGAAAACAATATCCGAGCTAGCAGACATGGCGAGTCGATGGGCCAATGGTGAGGATGTAGTAAATAATAAACGGGGGCACTCACCCAAAGAAGACCACGACATGTGAAACACCGACAATAGGAGGCGATGCAACTATGATGGTTATGGCAGGCCAAGCCACGTTGTGTCTAGTTTCGTCAATGAGGACAACCGCATGAGTGATAATTGTAGTGGAGGCTATCGAGGCAACCGAGACAAAGTTGGACCAAGTGGGACAACACAACAATATCGGTCGAGACCATCCAGAGATGCCCGATGCCAGATGTACGGATGTTGGATGGACCATGCCACATGCATTATTGTGTCGACTCGCAAGGAAGAAGGTGATCAAATCACCTCACGAAGGACTATCGCACCTTTTTGTGGGGCTTCAGCAGGCGTATAACAACAAGGTGGCTGAGGCAACAAACCAAGGATACAACACCGCACCCGGAGCACTGGCAGTCAATGCACTACCACCACCACCAAGGGAACCACCAGCAGCTGCAGTGGTCCAGCAACAACCCGAGGAAAATAGAGACTAGAACGATGAGTACCCAAGGTCTAGGGGTGCAATGCACATGATCCAGCAGGTGCGCCCATCCAATAGAACAAAAAAACTGATCATCTGACAAGTTAACATGGCGGTAAGGATGCCACCTCCAACACCCGAGTACCTCCACTGGTCTAAGAAAAAGATTAGCTTTAGTAGAGCTGATTACCCCCTTCGGGTCCCCCGACCAAGTCATTCGGCACTAATAGTTGAGGCCCAAATCTGCAGGCTTGACATGAGACAAGTCTTCATGGACGTAGGAAGCAATATCAACCTCATCTACGCCAAGATGCTATGCGCAATGAACTGCTCTCTAACCAATCTAGCTCCAACGGATACCTCCTTCCACGACATCGTCCCGAGCAAAGCCGTAGTTCCTTTAGGAAATATCTACCTTGATGTTGTCTTCAGAATCCGAGAAAATTTCAGGCGTGAAAAAATCGAGTTCGAGATTATGGATTGGCCATCACAGTACCACACAATCCTGGGGCGACCAGCATTTGGACAGTTCATGGTGGTGCCACACTACACATACCACATTATGAAGATGTCAGCACCCAATGGAATCATAACTATCAGGGGAAGCTTCGCCCGCTCGGACAACTATGATCTCGAGTTCAACAAGATCTCGAAGTACTTCGGCATGGAGAAGGAGTCCGCCCAGCTCAAAATTGCTGATGAGCATGATGTCATGCCAGAAGCAGCAAGATTCATACCCGACCAATCCTTTGACTCCGCTAAGGACACAAAGGAAGTCTAGGTCCACCCGAAGAACCCGAGGAAGACAGCCTATGTGGCCTCTAACCTCAGTCCCACATAGGAAAGCATGCTCGTCAAGTTCATCCGTGAGTGTTGGGAAACTTTTGCATGGGCCCCAACCGACATGCCAGGAATCCCTAGGGAACTCGCCGAGCATGCACTCAACATGTATCCCGACTCAAGACCTATAAAGCAATCACTTCGTCGCTTCACAGAGTCAATACACAAGGCCATTTGAAAAGAACTCCATCGCCTACTTGATGCAAAATTCATCAAAGAAATCAAAAAAGTACCATGGATCGCTAACCCAGTGTGTGTCCCAAAGAAAAATACGGTAAAGCTACGCATGTGCATCGACTTAACCACACTGAATAAGCATTGTCCAAAGGATCACTTCCCACTTCAAAGAATCGATCAAATCATCAATGCAACTGCCAGATGCGAAGGTCTTTCCTTCTTGGATGCATACTCCGGGTACCACTATATCCGGATGAAAGTAACATACTAAGACAAGATAGCATTTATCACACCTTATGGTGTATTCCGCTACACTACAATGCCCTTTGGGCTGAAGAACGTGGGTGCCACTTACCAGTAGATGGTCCAAAATTGCCTCGAAAACCAAATCAGTATAAACGTCCAAGTCTACATTGACGATGTCGTAATTACAACAAGGCAAGAGTCAACCTTTATCAATGATCTTCGCCAAATATTCGACAATCTCGACAAGTACTGCATCAAGATCAATCCGACAAAGTGATCCTTTGGAGTCCCTGCTGGACAACTCCTCGGATACCTCGTATCGGCCAGGAGAACCGAAGCAAACCCCGAGAAAATATAGGCGATCCTAACAATGCAGGAACCAACAAATCTACGAGGCATCCAACAGCTAGCTGGGCACATGGTGACACTAAGCCAATTCATCGTTCGAATGTGCAAAAAAGCACTCCCATTCTATGCATTTCTGAAGAAATCGAACACCTTTGAGTGGACCGACGAAGCCCAACAAGCCTTTGAGAACCTGAAGAAAACACTCTCAACATCACCTATTTTGGTGTCACCCAAAGAAAGGAACACCTACTGCTATACATCATCTCCACCAACTAGGTGGTCAACACAATACTGGTCATCGAACAACCCGAATAAGGAAAAAACCATGGCGTCCAACATCCGGTCTACTACCTCAGTGAAGTACTATCTCTGTCCAAACAAAGATACATGCACCATCAGAAGCTTGCATACAGTGTATTCATGACGGCGCAAAACTGCACCATTACTTCTCCAAGCATCCGATAGTGGTGGTCAACGAGGCTCCTCTCTCCAACATCCTCAACAACCTCGAAGCTATGGGGCGTGTCTCTCTCTGGGGAACCGAGTTATCCCCTTGAGACACCACGTACAAAAAGAGAAAATAAAATAAAATCACAGGTCTTGCCTGACTTCATCATAGAGTGGTGGAACTTCAAAGTGCGGATCCCATAGATATGTCAAGTGTGTAGACCATGTACTTTGACGGATCCAAAAGAACTGAAGAAGAGGGTGCTAGTGTCATATTGATATCACCCTGATAACCCCCAAGAATAGGGGATCACTGTAGTACCTCTCAATGTGAAAGTAGGGTATCGATCCACAGGAGAAAGAAGTAAAAGCTACCTATTCCCTTCAACTAAAGTGTCACAAGTTTTAGTTGATTATGCACTAAACAAGTTTAAGGAACAAGGTGGTTGATTTAAGGCTTGGAAGTGTAATGTAACAACGCAAAAATGTAAAAGTGTCCCAATCCTCTTCAATGCAAGAGGACAAGACAAATGTTTTCTATTATAGGAATGATGGACATGGGTTCATGGGTTCACTCAATCCTCTATCTCCATCTACGGTGATGATCATGTTATGGATAATAAAACTACACAAAATTGTCATGTTTTAAGGGTAACTTTTATGATGGCTACATGTCCTAAAACACATAGTTGAAAGAAATACTCATTCGTGTTGCTAGATCACCCTCGTAAGGCTAGCGTTGGTTGTTGTCACTCCACACATCATACTTCTCCATTTTTACCCCTATATAAAGGATGTTTGCTGCATTGTGTCACTCAATACATATGTCGCTATCACTCGGCCACCCAATACCTATATACATCATACTTCTTTATGGAAAATATTCCAAACACTAGTGCTATGATTCATATGTTGTGTGCATTACCACATCTCTCTCATCTACCACCACTTGGTGGTGTTAAACACCTCAAGGCATGGGTAAACAAGCAATTTTGCATAGATCAAACCATTACATGTGATAAAATATTGAGAAGCCATAAAATATCCAACACAACGGTAAATGCATAACAAGTATTATCTCATACCACAATATCCACCATAGGAATACATAGATAGATTCATACTCATGCAAGGCACACCATATGGACTTCCACAATGATCATACATAGAGATATTACATCAAGTTACCACCACAAACCCATAGTCCAGGGGGTGGACTACTCCCCTCTCGTCATGGAGAGTGATGAGGAGGCATTGGTGAATAGGGTGTTAAGTGGGATCCCACCTAAATCCCACTTCTAGTTCATTTCTTAAAATCTAGTTCAAATTTTTGCTCAAAAATTACGCTAGATTTTGAGAAATGAAATAAAAGTGGGGCTTTGGTGGGATCCCACTTGACCTCTTATTGGTGAAGGAGGAGAGGCAGCCGGAGGCGATTCTAGCAGCGGTTCCCCCTCTAATCTTACTCCGGATGCGGCTAGAAGACTCTCTATTTTGGTGTATTCAATCTCCGCCTCCATATGTGTCAAGGACGGTCGCCAAAGGTTATATATAGACATTTTTAGGTCAAAACAAGTCGGTGGGCGAAAAGATCAAGCGAATCAGACGACCGAGGAGGGAAAGACCCCTGGTGGCGCACCCTAAGAGGGTGGGCACGCCACAGGGCCTCATTCCTAGCCTTTTGGGCCACTGGTTCTCTTCTTTCGCCTTCTGGATGTGTCTCGAAATTTGTGAACTGTGGCCTCTGACCTTGCCCTTTTTCGTGTCCCATACGTAGCTCCTGAAAACGCAAAAATACTAATAGAAGGTGTTTTCTGCCAGATAGAGTTATAGATAAAATAAAGGGGATCACTGGTAAATCCCCATAAATCAATGTAAAACATGAATATAACATCATATATATAACAAATATGTGGGAATTAATAGCAACAAACTAAATTTCATGTATGCATTTTACATGCATCAACATCCCCAAGCTTAACCTATGCTCGTCCTCGAGCATGAAGGTGATTTAAACTAACATGAGCTCTGGAGTTTGGTGCTTCTTTTCTCCAGCAAGTATCACAAAAAGTTAAACAATTCAATGCTTTAAGAGAATAACAACAACTAAGCATAACATAAAGTGATACTTCTTATAATATCATACTTGACAAACACAATGTTCATAATGTCTACCACAAATGCATATAGTAATAGGAGGCACTAGTGCATTCTTCTCATAGATAAAAGTATATATATAGTGGCGGTCCTATGGTCAGAATAGTGGCAAAGGAGGTTGGAAATATTGTATGGCTGGCAAGTAGGGCATATCATATGTGAGACACTAGCTAATTTGCAAATGCCATCATTAAGTTTATGGTTGAAACATAGTTCATCATTAGTGTTTGGTTCCATTGACCCTCATTACCTGATGCTTTTTGGAATTCTTGTTTTGGCACTTTTTGCTTCTTTCCTCTCTTTTATTTTATTTTCTATGTCACTTTTTACTTTTTTTGATTGTTGGGAAGGCCTAGCCTCTACATACTCACTCTCATGCCTTTCGATGTCATATAAATGCTTGGTGGGTTTTTGACCTCATCTTAGCAGTGGTGCCCCTTCTATGGAGGGTTTGTGCCCTCATCTTTTACGTATGCATCCTCTTGTTGCTATTTGGGAAGGAGTACTCTATGCCCCATGAGTTCGTGGTCACCCCATGACTAACTTCTCCATGTCACTCATACCCATAACAACAGTATTTGGAAACACATGATAGTATACTTTGGGATATAGCTTGAGCTATTTGGGAAGGTGTTTCCTATATATAAATGTTAAGTTTGTTTTGCTAAAGGAGGTTGTCTCAATATGGTGGGGCTAGCAATGGTAACCATTTGACCTTCTACAAGAATGCAAAGTGCCCATAGTTCTATGTCATCTCTAAAATACAATATAAGCATTGATCATCATTTTTGATGAATATAATAATTAACACAAGATGATACCCTTATAGATCAGCACTCCTTAAAGCATATGAACATTCCAACTTAAAACAATAACATGCATAGTTTGGTCCCGCTTTTTCTACTTCAAGCAAAACATTCAATCAAGCATGTCATTCATTCAAACATGGCATTCATTCGAGGGATAATTTATTTCAGTAGCTCTAAGCATGCAAAGTATCTATCACGATGGTCCTATTTATTTACAAACATATCAAGCAAAACTAGACATAACACTAAACAAAGATTCTCCAAGTTTTTATGATCATTCTATGTTGCTAAAAAAACAAAGTTCAGAAGTTTGCAAACCGCGAGTTTAATAGGTATAGTGGGGTGCCTTGGGCATCCCCAAGCTTATGTTTTACACCATTCTTGGATAGGTCTTGGTGTGGTGTTCCTCCATTCTCTGTCAAAAAAGTCAACACAAAACTTTCTCCCATTTCTTTTCTATGGGGTGACATAAGTGGTACAAGTATATGATAGTAGATTCCATGTATATCAAATAAAAAATTCCTTAGTAGTTCAGCAAGCATATAATGTCCTACACATTCCTAGCATATCAAAAGACACATGGAAAATCATTTTGGGACCCAAAGGAATGGCTCAAACACTGGTGGGAGAACCTGTCCAGATTTTGAGAAGAAGCAAAACGATTTTTTTCGACCACCTAGACATGTCAAGAATTTTGTCCAATTTTTTACATATATAGGATGAAGTTTGCAACTACAGTATAAATATGAGAGCAATCGGAGTTACGTAAAAAATCTGAGATTTTTTACTAAAAAGAGTTTGTGCCGGAATTTTCTGCTCCATGTGTCCTATCAACTTTCTAGCAGCCAAAATGGGTCCTACTTGGTACTTTATTGCTAACCTATAGAAAAAAACTAAAAAGGAACTCTTTTACTACAACAGGAATGCATAAAAAAGTAAATAACCGGGTTGCCTCCTGCAAAGCGCTTTCTTTATAGCCATATAGCTAGGCTTTACTTACTTGATTCAAGTGATGTGGAAATCATGTGGTAGCTTGTACCTTGGTGTTATCTCCTTCTTCATTGGGAAGTGTTTCATAAATTTTATTGGGGTCCCATGGTGTGCTCATGCCAATAAAAATAATAGTCAAGTTAAAACATGGTAAAAGCAACACAAGATATGGAAACAATAACAATGAAGTCTCACCTTCTTCCTATGCGTTGGCATTTTATATATGACTAAATCACAGCAAGTAGAGGCATACCTTTGCATATCATCATTAGGTGAACACAACATATAATAACTAGAAGTATAAAGAGGGAACTTATCACCTCCTCTTTCATAGTAGTTGTACTCACTACAAGAAAATCTAATATTGGAATCATTCAAGCATGCAACTTCATAGAGTTTTTCATGTAAAGAGGATTATAACTATCATTACATTCATTAGCATGCTTTCATATTTCAAAATAGTTTCTAGTACTATTTTCAATATCAAGATCATGGTTGCAATAAGAATTCTACAAACCACATATATATTTCCTAGCAAGCTCATATTTCTCCTCTAAGGTTAAGCCAGGAGAACTAAAAAATAAAGTAGGACTCTTACTAATAAGAGCATCATCATGGATAACAAGTATATCATTTCTAACCTCATGTATTATACATGTATGGTTATCAATAGGAATAGGACCATCATCTAAAGCATTATAATATAGCATCTGTAAAGCATAATCCTCATTATCAATAATTTCACTAGCAACATTGCTATCAAGTAAATGATCATTATTAGTTTCATCATAATAGCATGGGTTTTCATAGATGGCCATATAATTTTTAGTTGGACAGTTATCATAGCATGGGTTCTGTTTTGAGTTTGAGTGTTACTATCATCTTTGAGAGGTCCCCATACATCCCCAAGCATAGGTTGGACCATATCTTCTTCTTATTTTTCATTCTTATCTTCTTCTTTGGGGTGCATGGACATCCCCAAGCTTAGGATTTTGTCCTATTATTGTGTTTTCTCATCACTCTCCTCTTCTTGGGGGTGCATGTCCATTTCCAAGATTAAGCTTTTGTCATCTTCTTCCTGCAAAATATTAGTTCTTTCCATGGCAACAAGAATATCTTTAACATGGTCAATGACATAGGCATTATCATAAAAGTTTTCTTTGCAATGTGTAAGGAGAATAGAAATTATTTCTTTAAGATAAAAAGCTACAACACATGATTCATACTTTTTATTAATAAGGGAATCCACCTCATGAGCTCCCAGGAAGGCAATAAATTGATCAACTAGTCTCATGTCAAAATCACCATAATCCTTCTCATTATATGAGGCAATCATAAAGTTATTTCTACATTTTCAGTGATAGCATATATGTTTATCATTTTTTGTGCAAAATGACACATTATTTAGCTCACAAAGTTGTTTAGCAATCTTATTTAAACAGTCAATAAATTCTTTCATATGTGTTCTTTCTTGATAAAAGATATAATCATCTCCTTTTAATAATCTATATTCCTCATCTGAAAGTTCATCCATATCATCCATAGTAACACTAATTTTTTATGTGTTCTTAATATAAGAAAAGTAAGTAGAAAACTGAAAGTAAACTCACAACATAGCAAGTTAAAGAAACCTCCCAAGCTTAGATGATTGCAAGATGTAAATCAAACTAAAACAAATCTAAAGTCTAGTGCACACAAGAGTAGAAACTTAAGAGCTATGCTCCCTGGCAACGATGCCAAAAAAGTACTTGATAACCCCCAAGAGTAGGGGATCACTGTAGTACCTCCCAATGTGGAAGTAGGGTATCGAACCGTAGGACAAAGAAGGAAAACTATCTATTCTCTACCACTAAAGTGTCACAAGTTTTAGTTGATTATGCACTAAAAAAGTTTAAGGAACAAGGTGGCTGATTTAAGGGATGGACGTGTAATGTAATAAAGCAAAAATGTGAAGTGTCCCAATCCTCTTCAATGCAAGAGGACAAGACAAAGGTTTTCTATTATAGGAACAACGGACATGGGTTCATGGGTTCACTCAATCCCCTCTCTCCATATATGGTGATGATCATGTTATGGATATTAAAAGTACACACAATTATCATGTTTTAATGGTAACTTTTATGATGGCTACATGTCCTAAAACACATAGTTTAAGGAAATACTCGTTTGTGTTGCTAGGTCACCCTCATAAGGCTAGAATTGGTTGTTGTCACTCCACACATCATACTTCTCCCTTTTACCCCCAGATAAAGGATGTTTGGCTGCATTGTGTCACTCAATACATATGTCGCTATCACTCGGCCACCCAATACCTACATACATCATATTTATTAATGGAAAATATTCCAAACACTAGTGCTATGATTCATATGTTGTCTGTATTACCACATCTCTCTCATCTACCACCACTTGGTGGTGTCAAACACCTCATGGCATGGGTAAACAAGGAATTTTGCATAGATCAAACCATTACATGTGATAAAATATTCCCAAAGTATGACAAACCATAAAAGATCCAACACATCGGTAAATGCATAACAAGTATTATCTCATACCACAATATCCACCATAGGAATTACATAGATAGATCCATACTCATGTAAGGCACATCATATGGACTTCAACAATGATCATAGATAGAGAGATTAGATCAAGTTACCACCACAAACCCATAGTACATGGGGTGGACTATTCCCCTCTCATCATGGAGAGTGATGAGGAGGCATTGGTGAAGGAGGAGAGATGGCCAGAGGTGATTCTTGCAGCAGTTCCCCCTCCAATCTTCCTCCGATGGCGGCTAGCAGACTCTTTGTTTTGGTGTTTTTGATCTCTACCTCCGTATGTGTCAAGGACAGTCACCAAAGGGTATATGTAGACGTTTTTAGGTAAAAAAAGTCGGTGGGCTAAAAGATCAAGCGAATCGGATGGCCGAGGAGGGAAAGACCCCTGGTGGCATGCCCTAAGAGGGTGGGCGCGCCCTATGGCCTCATTCTTATTTTGTTGGGCCCATAGTGCTCTTCTTTGGCCTTCTGGATGCATATCAAAATTTGTGAACCATGGCCTCTGACCTTGCCCTTTTTAAGTCCCGTAGCTCCTGAAAATGCAAAAATACTAATAGAATATGTTTTCTGCCAGACAGAGTTATAAACAAAATAAAGGGGATCATTGGTAAATACCCATAAATCAATGTAAAACATGACTATAACATCATATATGTAGCAAATATGTGGGAATTCATAGCAACAAACTACAAATTTCATGTATGCATTTTACATGCATCACACCCCAAGGAGATAAAATGCACTACATACTTCAGATGAGCTTCCCGAACGCGTCGAACAACGAAGCTGAGTACGAGGCCCTGTTGCATGGTATGTGTATTCCAAAATCCCGTGGTGCAACTTGCCTCAAAATCTTCAGAGATTCAAACCTCTTCGCACAGCAAGTAATGAACAAGTGCGATGCCATCAACGACAACATGATCCCATACCGCGACATGTACATCATCATGGAGGGTTACTTTGACATGTGTGAGGTCTCCCATATCAGCAGAGCAAGCAACAAAGAAGTTGATAAACTTGCAAACATCAGGTCCCTCTGCCTACCTGATACCTTCGATCCAGATTCATGGATGTAGTATAATAGCTTTTTCCCTAGAAGACCTAGGTTTAATCGAACCTCGGAAAGCACTGCTAAAAGGTAATAAAAAGGACACATCTACAAGACTTTGTTTGTTCGTTTTACCTTAGTTGACTAGAACAATCTAGTTTACTTTATAACAAGTTTGAATCAATGGATGGAGATAGTCCAGGGTTGAAGATCCGCCTACAGCTGCACATCAAATGGGATAAAAGATAATAATAAGCATAGTCATGTATAATGTTTGTATTGAGATAATATCTTGTGGGCAACACATCCTAATATTCTAGAGCCCCCGTGATGCAGCGGGCATAGCAATAGACTTTTAATCCAACCTAGACTACATCGAAGCCATGGGTTACAAACGATTATTAAGTGTAAAATACAAATCAAAGCTTTAAGTGGTGATGTTGTTGTTGATCCCGAATGGGGCGCTAAGCGAAGACCGAACTACCCTTTCTGTCACTAAGGTTCCTATGAGATCGCCACTAGCCAAGTATCTCACCTCAAGACTTTATCAATCTATGGGATCTTGGGTACCTACAAGTCCACAGATCGAGACAAGAGACGAAGAAACAAAAGATACAAATCACAATTCCAAACAAATTACAATTCTCCCATGATCTAGATGCACATAATCACTGCGAGGTTTCTCCCCAACCCGTAGCCCGTGAGGACTACTCACTCATAACAAATAGATCGGAGATAGAAAACATCATACAAATACTTAGATTGAAATCAAATATTCTTACAATGGTCGCCGAATCACAAGGAGATGTAAAATACAAAGCAATGGCTATGGCTAGTGGATGGATGGATGGGGAAGTGATGAACAATGGTTGAACAATGGTGTGGATCTCCTTTGGTGGTGTTGTGATGCAATCTGAGAATGGCGGCTCTCTGGCCGGTAGCTGGAGCCTCAAAATATATAGGCGTCTTCACGAAAGTTGTAGGGTTTGACGAGACGAAGCCGTCACCACCTGGTATGGGCAGACCATGCCCATACCAGTGGTTGTTAAGCCTTCGGGTGCCTAGGTACATCATCAAATTACTTGGCCGTGTGTACTTCCTCAAAATCCTTCATTATGACTCCTTATTCTGCATTAAAGGTCGTGATTTCCTGCACAACATAAATCAAAGAAGGGATTTGCATATCTTTGCAATTATTGTTCATTAGTGGCAAAAGTTGAGAGTTTCTTTGGAAATTGCTTACCCAAAAACAATGTTTAAACGTAGTGGAAGATGGCAAAAATCGAAGCCATCAACTTCTCCAAAGCTCTAACCTTGATCGTCCTCGAGCAAGAAGAACCAAAAGAACTATAAGGAATTCAGTATTTAAACTTGAAACAACAAGAATAAGAGTTCACTTACAGTCGGTAGTCGTATGTTCTCAACACTTCATTCATTTGCGAAGCTTATCAAAGTTAGAGTGATGACATGAATGAAGGGTTTGCAGCATAGAAAATAGAAAATTTCCTATGATGGGAACTATTATACGCCAAGATCTATCTATTAGATACAAGCAACGGGTGGATATACATCCATAGAGAACATACCCTCGAAGACAACAAAGCTTTGTTAACAAGATGGAACTCGTGGATGATGTAGTCGTACACTTGCCGATCTCAAGATCGTGATGAAGTCCAGTAGGTCCAGCTCCAACACGTCCATCAGATCCAGCTCTAGCAAGTCCAGCACCACCAAGTCCAGCGGTGCATCCGTGAACGCACACACGTCTGGTACCCCGACAACCTCCGTCCCTCGCTCTAGCGAAGCAGCGGAAGCATCAACTCCTTTCCAGATAAAGCCACCAGGAACATGTATCTCGCTAATCCAAGATCATGGGGAGAAATACTAGAGGGCGAGAGAGGGGGCCTTTTATAGGAGGAGGGGAGGGTACCCCTCCCATGGTCGGCACCCATGGAGGGTGTCCCTTCACCTCCCTCATTCATGTGGTGGTAAGCCCCTCCACATAAATATGCCCCTTCACATTCTCTATTAAAGCCTCCACTTTAAATGCATTAATTTTCTCCAAATTTAATGCTCTCTCATTTAATAAAACTCTTTTATTAATTTTATTCAGAATTTTGTTAATTACTTTAATTAACAAACATTCACATAAAACCCGCTACAACATTTAAATATTACATGCAGAACCAATTTCAACAATTTCAGCCGAAACAGTTTTGGTGTCTATTGAAATAATCCTAACGCTTTCTTAAATCATTATCTGAAACATATTTGATCCAAATA
The DNA here is from genome assembly GCA_916181665.1 of Avena sativa. Taxonomy (NCBI): domain Eukaryota; kingdom Viridiplantae; phylum Streptophyta; class Magnoliopsida; order Poales; family Poaceae; genus Avena; species Avena sativa. The sequence goes on along the minus strand of OV702286.1, from coordinate 384,789,542 downwards.
GTGTCTGTACCCCTTAAGTGTGTCACCCTATGGTTCGTGAATACTACAGACATGATCGAGACCCCTCTTATATCAATAATCAGAAGCGGGACCTGGAGATCCATACCGACTCCTACAGATTCAACGATGACTTCTGTGATCATGAGAACCTTTAACGCTAGTAACTAAATCCCTTTGTCTCGCGATATATTACATGTCCGAGATTCGATCATCAGTATCTCCATACCTAGTTTGATCTCGTTACCGACATGTACTCTTTTCTCGTTCTTGTGATATATCATTCTAGTGATATCATCACTTGCTTGTGATGACCCACGAGTATAGGGGGTGTATCGCAGTATTTTTGATGAGTAAGAGTGTCAAACCCAACGAGGAGCATAAGGTGTTGACGAGTGGCTTGGAGCAGGAATTCTCTGTAAATACTTAGCAAACGGATTTTTAGGGGTTTTTGATAATGTAGATAAATAAAGTGCGAGTAAATAAAAGACAATAAGAATAATTGCAGCAAGTGGCCCAATCCTTTCTTTAGCAAAGGACAAGCCGGTTGTACTACTTAAGATGACCAAACGTTCTCGAGGACACATGGGAATATTGTCAAGTGCTTTCGCTTCATATAGTTGATTACTCTTCTTTAGTTTGATAAGTGTTGTGTGGGTGAACCTGTGCTAATGTACTGACCTTCCTAGGACTAATAGATACCTGTGATTATACCCCTTGCAAGCATCTACAAGTACAGGAAAGTAATTAAGATAGAAACCTAACCACAACTTTAAACTCTGAGATCCAACACTCCCTTGTGCAAATGTTTCCTAAAGGGGGTTCAGGTTTCTGTCACTCTAGAAACCCCTACAATTAGTAGCCAAATACACAATGCATTCCCCTAGGACCATAAAGGTGAAGTGTCATGTAGTCGACGTTCACATGACACCACTAGAAGAATAACATAACAACTTAATTATCAAACCATTGAATCTTTCTCAACACAATTCCACTACTAACAACATGACTTCTCCCATGTACTCAAGAACTAAACGAAGTACTCATAAGACATCATATGGATCAAGATCAGAGATGAAATAATGACAAGTAACAAGCTGAACATGAACGATAATTCAATGGTTCCACTCAATAGCATCAACTACAACAAGTAATCAACACCGGGAAAGTTTCCCCTAAGAACTATGCAAGATTCAACCCAATTGTTACAGCGGTATGGAGTGGTGATGATGGTGCTGGTGGAGATGATGATGGAGATGATGGTGATGATGATCCTGATGAAGTCCAGCTTATGGTGGTGTTGATGGCGACGATCTCCCCTCTCCAAGAAGGAATTTTTCTGACAGATTTTTGCCTGCCGGAGAGCTCTTTCTCTCTCTGCAGTTTTCCGCCACACAGAGGCGGCAGAATCTTTCTATGGTTGCTCCCCGAGTCTTAGGGTTTCGGGAGGATTATATACGCCAAAGAGCAGGGCCAAAGGTGGGCCAGGGTGGCCACACCACCTGGTGGCGCGGCCAAGGGTGGCCTGCGCCAGGGGTGGTGTGGGCCCCCTGTGGCCCATCTCCGCTCTCCTTTCTAGCATCCTTTGTCTTCTGGAAAAATAGAATTTTCCATATATTTTCTAGGATTTTCTGATGTTCGCGAATTTCGCCTCCAAATAGTGCCTTTTCCATCAGAATCCTGACTTCAGCGGTCCATCCTCCAAAAGTCATCAACCATGCAAAAATAGATGAAATAACATAAGTATCATCTCTTAATATGAAATATATCAATGAATAATAGTAAATTATGATATAGAATAGTGATGAAAAATGGATGTATCAGCTTGCAAGCTAACCAATGTAATATCACTAAGAGGGCCTGATGACCCACAAGTAAAGGGTGTGTATCACAGTATTTTTGATAAGTAAGAGTGTCGAACCCAACGAGGAGAAGAAGGTGTTGGTGAGTGGCTTGGAGCAGGAATTCTCTATAAATACTTAGCAAACAAATTTTTAGGGGTTTTTGATAATGCAGATGAATAAAGTACGAGTAAATAAAAGACAATAATAATAAATGCTGCAAGTGGCCCAATCCTTTCTTTCGCAAAGGACAAGCCGGTTGTATTACTTAAGATGACCAAACGTTCTCGAGGACACACGGGAATATCGTCAAGTGGTTTCACTTCATATAGTTGATTAATCTTCTTTAGTTTGACAAGTGTTGTGTGGGTGAACCTGTGCTAATGTACTGACCTTCCTAGGACTAATACATACTTGTGATTATACCCCTTGCAAGCATCCGCAAGTACAAGAAAGTAATTAAGATAGAAACCTAACCACAACTTTAAACTCTAAGACTCTGATGTCCCTTGTACAAAGGTTTCCTAACGGGGGTTCAGGTTTCTGTCACTCCGGCAACCCCTACGATTAGTAGCCAAATACACAATGCATTCCCCTAGGCCCATAAAGGTGAAGTGTCATGTAGTCGACGTTCACATGATAACACTAGAAGAAATACACCAAAACTTAAATAATAAACTATTGAATCTTTCTCAACAAAATTCCACTACTAACAACATGACTTCTCCCATGTCCTCAAGAACTAAACGAACTACTCACAAGACATCATATGTATCAAGATCAGAGATGATATAATGATAAGCAACAATCTGAACATAAAAATAATTCAATGGTTCAGTCAATAGCATCAACTACACGAAGTAATCAACACCGGGAAAGTTTCCCCTAAGAACTATGCAAGATTCAACCCAATTATTACAGCAGTACAGAGTGGTGATGATGGTGGTGATGATGATGATGATGATCCTGATGAAGTCCAGCTTGATGGTGGTGTTGATGGCGACGATCTCCCCTCTCCGGGAAGGAATTCCCCTAGCAGAATTCTGTCTGCCGGAGAGATCTTTCTGTCTCTGTAGTTTTCCACCCCGCAGAGGCGACATAATCTTTCTGTGGTCGCTCCCCAGGTATTAGGTTTTCGAGGGGATAATATACGCCAAAGGGGAGAGCCTGGAGTGGGCCAGGGTGGCCACACCACCTGCTGGCGCGGCCTAGGGTTGCCCGCGCCAGGGGGTGGTGTGGGCCCACTGTGGCCCATCTCCACTCCTCCTTCTGGCAATCTTCGTCTTTTGAAAAAAATAGATTTTTCCATGTATTTTCCCGGATTTTCTGATCTTCGCGAATTTTGCCTCCAAACATCACCTTTTCCATCAGAATCCTGACTGCAGCGGTCCATGCTCCAAAAGTCATCAACCATGCAAAAATAGATGAAATAACATAAGTATCATCTCTTAATATGAAATATATCAATGAATAACAGTAAATTATGATATAGAATAGTGATGCAAAATTGACGTATCAACTCCCCCAAGCTTAGACTTCGCTTGTCCCCAAGCGAAAACTGAGCTCAATAAACATGACCTCAGGTTTATGGAGTGAAGAGTCGATAAAAGAATATGGACAAGAAGCATCACATTCATCAATACACAAATCATAATAGAAGATGACTCACTATTATATAACTTAACTTGCAATAAGTAAAGGAAACACAACAAAGATACATAAAGTAAATCATAATTGGTAATGGCAAACCTTGCTCTTGGTTAAGAATAGTTGACAATTTGCAGGAGTTCACAAATAATTGGTTTTCAATGATAGCTTTCAAAGTAGTATTCACTAAGATAAGAGCAATGTGCAAAACAAGGAACATAAGAAACATGATTGAATAAATCATCATATGAATGAATGAAACACAACAACTCAAAATACTTGCTGAGGTAGAAGTTAATAGGTTTACTGACTCAACTAAAAAGTAAAAGAAAGGCCCTTCGCAGAGGGAAGCAGGGATTTAAAGTTTCATAAAGAGCTTCCAAAAATTGTGGTACTTATTAGCTTTCATCTCTCATTGCCCCTATCATAAGCATCTTGAGGTGATTAAGGTTAAAGTGACACAACTAAGGGGATATGCTTGACAAGTTATAAGTTGAAATCTCATGCCCCTTACTTATGAGTACCGAACCTCATGCTACTCAACTTCAGTCACAAGTAAGCTCTTATTGTTGTAAATACATATGAATACATATGTATCATAGAGAACCGCCAACAGGGTACCCCTTGCACATGATAGAGGAGCCATCCCATAATCAAAATGACAAGGCAAGCAGACAATGAGCATCTCAGCGATCTTTTTATTTGCTATTTGTGTAGGTTTTTATTGAGGATGCTTCATAGAGTGCTCATTATGGTTATGCTGCAAGTTTCCACCATGATTATGCATGGCTTAGGCTAGCGGCCCAGGCGTTTCTCTAACACATATACAAACTCCATGATCTTACAAGTTCCCCTTTTATTTCACACCGCCGGGATCCATAAGCAAAAGAATCATGATATCAACGAAATAATAAGTGCAATATTGAAAGTGTTCCCCATGATACATTGGTTCTGCTAACTTCAACTTATAAAGCGCAAGCATATACGCAACAAAGATGGACGCAATGGTTCAGGTTTATTAAGTGCAGGAAAGTAAAGTGTGCCTTCAAGTTCGTGAGAGCTTTAATCACTAATTTTCACATAACAAGTTTAATTCGGAAGGTAGATAAAAACATGAATTTACTTGGAATAGAAATAGTGCTAATAGGTAGGTATGGTGGACACAAATGGCGTAGGTTTTGGTTTAAGGATCGGATGCACGAGAAGCATTCCCTCTCAGTACAGGTTTTTGGCTAGCAAGGCTGGGTAGCAAGCATAAGAGTTGAAGGAAACAAACAGACATACAAGTGATAAAAACAAACATGCAATCTTCCTTGGAAGCACAAAAGATCTTAACTTAGAGAATACTAAGCTTATGAGCAAATCAAGAAAGATGATGATGAAATTATATTTCTTTAAGAGTACTTTTATCTTTTTCATTCAATTCTCAAAATAGTGTTGCTACTGACCGAGCCAGGTTTGCCAAAACCAACTAAATTAACTCAATGATCCCAAAGTGATACCAATACTAACAACAAGATCAATCATATAACATGAATTGAAAACTAATATAAGATATGCAAAAGTGTAAATGATAGAACTTCTCATTAATATTCCATAACGGCAACTCACACCAAGGGATACATAGATATCTAACAAGGGGGGGGACACTTCCATAATGCAAACCATCCTACATGATAACTTATCTATTCATGATATGACTCTACTAAAAAGGTAAAACGATAGAAGATAGTGATGTGATACCGCGACACTCCCCCAAGCTTTGAACAAACCAAGGGGATGCCAAAACCTGATGACGAGTTACTCCTTCAGTGGTGGTGGTGTTCTCTCAATGAGATTTTTGATCAATTTCCCCAAGTCCTCAATCTTGAAGGTGAGAGTACGAATCAATTCCGAGTTTTGCTCAATGCGGCTCATGATCATGTCGGGTTGTGAATCCCAGCCCGTACGATTCTTTCTCGACTCTTCCTCCTTGAAGTCTTCTTTTCCTGCATGGTTAGAACGAGGCATATCCCAATTGGAGGGTAGTTTCTCCTTGGGCATATTCTGGAATTGATGCTCATGGATAAGGGTATGGAAGGGATTCTTGGTGCGTGGAGAAGGTGACCGTGGAGCCAAATAGTGACGTGGAGGCTTCCCTCCAGTTGACATCCATGTAGTCCTTTTGATCTTGGCAGGGTTTGCCAACACTCCAATGCTTGCAATGGTAGTGCCGATGTGGGGATGCTAGCTTTTCTTTGCCTCCTCTTCATCTTTACTCTTGATCTCCTTCTCCTGCCCAGGGTCTTGGGGATCCTCCTCCGCAGGATCTTTTCCTTTACCCTTGGCGGAGACCATTGTGCTTCTAAACTTTAAGAATAGTTCCTAGGAGAAACAGATCGAAATGAAAACACGACGAGAACACGATATATGAACCTCGAGGGATCCGGGGGATTATATATTACGGATTTTTACAACATAAGGAAGGTACTGGGAGAAAACGGATCGGAGACGGTGTCCGAGGTGGCCACACCACCTGCTGGCGCGGCCAGGGGGGCCCACGCCAAGGGGTGGTGTGAGCCACCTTGGCTCCATTTCCGTCCCTCTTTTGCTTCGTTGCTTTCCCTGTTAGATAAAAACTGCAAAAATATAACTTGATAGATTTTTCGTGGAACTTTTCTTACCAGAACAGTTACCTATTCGAAAAAGAACTCTGCAGGTCTCTGAACTTGGTATTTAGTAGATTCTTCCAGATTCACTGCTTGAATAACATCAATATCTTCATCTTCATACACATATTGCTCGAGTCATGAAACCTTTCACTATCTTATTACACCATTTTCTCCACTAACCTGAAAATTTCTTTCACACAAAACTTTACACAATTCTCATTAGCAACATTAGTGTAAGCGAGGTAATAAACCTTTTAGGTTCAATTTCAATTGAAATCCATCAAAACATAACTACTGTAGCAACTCCTTCCGAAAACCCAAAAAGAATTCAAAAAGGAAATCGATTTAAGAGGCAAATGCAAGAGTGGCAAAAATCTGTCAAAACAGACCAGCAGGTAAAGATCAATTTTTTCGAAAATCTTCTTTTGCTAAATCAAAAAGTGCAAAACTAATGAAAGTTAAATAACAACCTGGGGCATAAGCAAAAAAAATTACAGCTCAATCCGACAAACAGAGATTTTTCACGAATTTTTACAGTGAAGCACAAAAATCTGTTTTGGGACAGCAACTTCCCAAATCTTACTTCTGTCTCATTAGAGGTTGATCTTGACACAAAAACCCAACAAAAGGATAAGAAGAGGTTATTGCAAAAGCAATAAATTCCAAGACTCAAACAAACAAAAGCAAACAGAAAGCAAAAATATATTGGGTTGTCTCCCAAAAAGCTCTTTCTTTATAGCCATTAAGATGGGCATAATAATTTCAATGATGCTCACATAAGAATATGAATTGAAGTAAAAAAGAGCATCAAGGAGCAAAAATACACATGTTTAAGTCTAACCCACTTCCTATGCAAGGGAGTTTTGTAAGCAAACAAGTTGTTGAAACCAGGGACTGCTAGTATAGGAAGGCAAAACAAGTGCAACATAAAGACTTTCAGCATAAAGCGAGGAAACATAATATTATTGAGATGCATTAGAATAGTCTTCCCTCTCTCATAATAACTTTCAGTATCATGCATAAATTTAATGATTTAACTATCACATGAACCATTGTAGCAATGCTCACTTATCCTAACAGAAAACATAGGGACACTAACTCTCATAACACTACTTTGTGAAACAATATTAGACGTATCCATATAGAGGATAGTGTGTCCATATTCTACATATTTAGTGATAAAGACTTTCACATTTGCTATTATAAGTTCATCATTTTGTTCATCAGGTTCAACAGCTTTATTTGTACTTTCATTAACCATACTAGCTATCATAGAATGTTCCTTTACTTTAACTGAGAAAGGTATTTTCTCAATGTAAGGTTTAGGTAAAACATGATTAGTAGTATAAACTTCAGTATTTCTTGCAGGAACGCACTTAGCAACATCTTTATATGGTTCATGATACTTATTCCACTTCTTTTTAGGAACTTCAATATAGGAAGCAAAAGCCTTAAAATAAGTTGCAATAGCTTGAGAGTCTAGACCATAAGCATTTTTAATATTTTGAAAGTCATCAGTTCCCATAAAAGATTCAATGCATTCATAATCATAATTTATACCTGACTTTCTTCCTTTATCATTCTCCCATGCTTTAGCATTGTCTTGAATACAGTCTAGAAGATCCCATTTAGCTTCTTCTTCCATGCGTGTAAATGATCCAGCACAAGAAGCATCCAATAGATCCTTATCATGAAGAGAAAGATTTGCATAAAAGTTATTGATAATAATATTGTTGGGGAACTCATGAATAGGACATTTGAGCATTAGTAACTTCAATCTCCCCCAAGCTTGGGTTGTACTCTCTCCATCAAGAGACCGAAAGTTGGATATTTGATTCTGATCTTTATGGATCTCACTAGGAGGATAAAATTTTGAATAAAAGAGAGGCACTATTTCCTCCCATTCAAGAGATTGGCCATTCTTCAGCATCTTATACCATTCCTCAGCTCTTCCTTTCAGTGATAATGAGAATAACTTCTTCTTGAATTGATCTGTTGTAATACTTGCACACTTAAACAACCCGCATAATTCGTGTATAAAGAGAAAATGATCATCGAGATGGACAATTCCATCTCCAAAATAGTAGTTATCCATAACACGATCAATAATTCTTGTAGGTATTTTAAAAGTATCATTCTCAGTAGGTGGTGGTTCATCTACTACCTTAGAAGTGGTAGTAACATTACGAAATAAGAAACTCAGCGAATTATCCATATTGAAATAAAGCAACTAACAGAAGTAAACAATACTCACAGTAGAAGTTTCCTTTACCAGTTCCACTCTCCAATGGCGCTTCACTCCCCGGCAACGGCGCCAGAAAATAGTCTTGATGACCCACAAGTATAGGGGGTGTATCATAGTATTTTCAATAAGTAAGAGTGTCAAACCCAACGAGGAGAAGAATGTGTTGATGAGTGGCTTGGAGCAGGAATTCTCTGTAAATACTTAGGAAATGGATTTTTAGGGGTTTTTGATAATGCAGATGAATAAAGTACGAGTAAATAAAAGACAATAATAATAAATGCAGCAAGTGGCCCAAGCCGGTTGTATTACTTAAGATGACCAAACGTTCTCGAGGACACATAGGAATATCGTCAAGTGCTTTCGCTTCATATAGTTGATTAATCTTCTTTAGTTTGACAAGTGTTGTGTGGGTGAACCTGTGCTAATGTAATGACCTTCCTAGGACTAATACATACTTGTGATTATACCCCTTGCAAGCATCCACAAGTACAAGAAAGTAATTAAGATAGAAACCTAACCACAGCTTTAAACTCTAAGACCCTGACATCCCTTGTGCAAAGGTTTCCTAACGGGGGTTCATGTTTCTGTCACTCCGGCAACCCCTACGATTAGTAGCCAAATACACAATGCATTCCCCTAGGCCCATAAAGGTGAAGTGTCATGTAGTCGACATTCACATGACACCACTAGAAGAAATACACCATAACTTAAATAACAAACTATTGAATCTTTCTCAACACAATTCCACAACTGACAACATGACTTCTCCCATGTCCTCAAGAATTAAACGAACTACTCACAAGACATCATATGGATAAAGATCAGAGATGATATAATGATAAGCAACAATCTGAACATAACTATAATTCAATGGTTCACTCAATAGCATCAACTACAAGAAGTAATCAACACCGGGAAAGTTTCCCCTAAGAACTATGCAAGATTCAACCCAATTGTTACAGCGGTATGGAGTGGTGATGATGGTGGTGATGGAGATGATGATGGTGGTGATGATGATGATGATCCCGATGAAGTCCAGCTTGATGGTGGTGTTGATGGCGACGATCTGCCCTCTCCGGGAAGGAATTCCCCTGGCAAAATTCTTTTTGCCGGAGAGATCTTTCTCTCTCTGTATTTTTTCGCCCCGTAGAGGCGGCGGAAACTTTTTGTGGTCGCTCCCCAGGTATTAGGTTTTCGAGGGGATAATATACGCTAAAGGGGAAAGCCTGGAGGTGGCCAGGGTGGCCACACCACCTGCTGGCGTGGCCTAGGGTTGCCCGCGCTAGGGGGTGGTGTGGGCCCCCTGTGGCCCATCTCCACTCCCCCTTGTGGCAATCTTCGTCTTCTAGAAAAATAGAATTTTCCATGTATTTTGCTAGATTTTCTGATCTTCGCGAATTTTGCCTCCAAACAGCACCTTTTCCATCAGAATCCCGACTGCAGCGGTCCATGCTCCAAAAGTCATCAACCATGCAAAAACATATGAAATAACATAAGTATCATCTCTTAATATGAAATATATCAATGAATAATAGTAAATTATGATATAGAATAGTGATGCAAAATGGACGTATCAGGGCCCAGAGTATATCTATCCGTCATCGGGTTGGACAAATCCCACTCTTGATCCATGAGCCTCTACATAACACTTTTGTAGCACTAAACCCACCTTTATAATCACCCTTTCACGGTGTGACATTTGATGTTATCAAGATACTTTTCCAGTGTTAGTGATTAACATGATCTCATGGTCTAAGGACTAGGATTACTTCGTATGATGTTATAGCAATATACACACAATGACTTTGATCGTAATGCTATACTTCGAATGAATGTTCATCACATCATTCAACTAATGTTGTGACCTTGTTATTAACAACATCCAATGTCCATGATCAGGAAACCTTGATCATCTTGTTAATCTACGAGCTAGTTCATAAGAGAGGCATAACTAGGAACTTTCTTTTTGTTTATTAAACACACATGTATTAACATTTCCAAATTAATACAATTATAGCATGCAAAATAAACATTTATCATAAACAAGGAATAAGATTATAACCACTTTATTGTTGCCTCTAGGGCATATTCCCTTCAGTCTCCCACTTGCACTAGAGTCAATAATCTAGTTTGAAAAACTTTGCGTATTGAACACCTATGGCTTTCTGGTGTTGCATATACACGATTTCTAGTGGCTAACATAATCTCCAGATCTGACAGTTTCAGGTCCGTGTGTATTTGCATCTCTACGCATCACTCATTCTCAAATGAGATGGCATTGTACAATTTTGCTCCTTTGGTGAGACCTTTAGTTCGTTCGGGTTAAAATATGTTGGTATTATTGTCATACAATATATCTTCATAGCATTAGCCCACTTTGAACCACACCTAGTTTGATAACAAACTACTTAACACAAATGCCCTCCTTTGCTGCTACTATAGCAGTCATATATTTAGCCTTTTATTGTAGTATCCGTCACAATGTCTCAACTTTGGAACTCATCCAAATCCATCATGGAACATCCTTTCCATTACATTGTGCCACCCATTGTCTAAATTGACATAAATTTTAATTTGTATCTTGTGACAAAACTAGTATCAATGTAACACTTTACAATGAACTCCCTTTAACTATTTGTCATTTATACATGATATATTCTTAGTTCTTCCAAAGCTCATAAGAGTATCTTTACTATCGTCCAATGATCATCTTATGAATCATTCTGGTATGTTCTCATGACATTTAGAGCATAGGACATATCTGGATATATACATATCACGGTATAATCGATCAAAATCTTCATGTGATTTTACTCACCAAGTGTTGAAACACTTGAATCTTGATACAATCCTTTCCATGCAGCAAGAACCTTTCTTGTTGTTTCCATATTGAACCCTTTCAATATCTCATATATGTACATATGGCACAACCATATTAGTGCCTCAATCTATCCATATAGACATTGATGCCAAATATTCCAGTTTTGCCCAAGTCTTTCATCGAAATCCTATTTTAATGAAATTCTTAACTTGTGTCAATAAAAGATACATCATTTCCAATCAACAATATGTACTCTGCATAATGTATTGGAAATTTGTCTCATTGCTCCCACTTAATTTCTTGCAAATGCAAGCATCTTCATCGTCTCCAATGAATTTAAACTCCTTTAACATTTTCATCATGGTGAAGATTCCAACTCTGCTATGCTCACTTCAACTATTGAAGTTTGCATGCCCTTTTAGCACCCTTTGAATTAACAAAATCCTTCAGACCGTGTCTTGTACACGTCCTAGGTAACCATTCTATTAGAAGAACATTGTTTTGTTTGTTCAACTACCATACACCAAATTATATGTAGTGGTTGCTACATTAATCTACCAAGACTAAATATCGCTATGAAAGATCAAATCTTGTCATTGTCAACTCCTTGAACATTGCCGTAAACTTCTTTCCGACATGTCGACTATTTCATAGATGTTAAACATCCATGTCTATTTCTTTATAGATCCAAACACGACCGATAGGCTTCATGCCTTTCTGGAGGGTCTTCCAAGTTCAAAACTTGATTTCTCATGTATGGATACTATCACGGATCCTATGACTTCTAGTCATTTTATGGAGTCAGGGCCAATCATCGCTTATTTTCATGCAGTCAGTTCATCATTGTCAAAACAATAACGACTTATTTATCAAACCTCACTATTTGATTCTTACCGACCCACACGGTTCAATAGGAGCTCTAATCTCTGAGATCACAACCTTTGTAATCACGGGAGCCATGAGCATTGTGGTCACCACCGGGACACTTTCCGGCGCTACGCTACTTAGCACATATATCTAAGGTTCAACAACCTTATCAAAGTTCTATTGTCCTCCCACTTAACTTTTCGTGAAAAATTCCTTCTCAAGAAACTTGACGTTCCAAGCGACAAAATCTTTTGTCCTCGGTGTTATGGAGGAATGCCCAACAAATTCTTTGGGATATCCTACATAGACGTGCTTATCCGACTTTGGTTGTAAACATTTTACTTATGCATAACATACCAAAATTTAAGAAAAGACAATTCGGGTTTTATCCCAAACCATAACTCATATGGTGTCATTTCAACGGATCACGATGGTGCTCTTTTCAATGTAAAAGCGGTAGTCTCTAAAGCTTTAATCCTTAAAACATAGTGGCAGTTTTATAAATGACACCTTTGATCTTACCATGTCAAACATGGTTTGATTTCATCTCTCAAATATGCCATACTCCTATGGTTTATCGGGAAACACAAATCATGGAACAATTCCTCAAATCTTAGGTGTTTTGCTAAACCTGTAACTCAAATATCTTCCTTTATGATCAAATCATAAACTCTTTTATTTTCTTGTTACAATGATTTTTCACTTCATCTTGAAAGTCTTTGAACAATTTTCAAATGTTTCATACTTCTTCCTTATTAAGTAAATATATAGATATATTCACTCAAATTTCTGGAGAAATCATATGAAGCAAAAAGATCCATCGCATATGGCTACACATAATGGACTATGCACATCAGCATGCACAATTTCCAATAAGCTAGTCATTCGTTCCTCTTTGGCCTATGAACGGAGTTTCAATTATCTCGAGGAAAGTTTCACAAGCGTCAATTGATCAAAATCAAAAGACTCCAAAAATCCATCAACATGGAGTTTCTTCATGTTTACTTTCCAATATAATTCTAACAACGATGTCACTTCATAAGTGATCTTCCAATCATTTGTCTTACGACCTTTTAGCAATAATGTTTATGGATGTGATTTCTCCAACTAGACTGTTAAAAGTTCATCCATCCTTTATGGATACGGTAATTATTTGAACAACCATTGTTCTCGTAATACCAGAACAAAATAACCATTATTAAAACAAATCTTGAAGGCTAGGTTTAACGAAAACGAAAAACACAATAACACTTTATTTGTTTTTTATGAACATCATCACTTATTCTCTTGCTAGTTACTTAGGCCGTTGCAGTTCATGAATTGTGTTGTTCTGTATGACACTTCACACCAACCAATTCGATATCCAATACCGGTATCCAATACCTAAGAACCACATTGTTTAACAAGCAAGGAATATAGCCATAACATGTATATCTTCTATATACCTAAGTTGGACATCTCCAACCTTTTCTTTTCTGCCAAATATTTTATAGATTCTCTTTCAACAATTCCTTTTCTTTTAAAGAATCTATCAACATCAATAGTGGTGTCATTCACATGACACATAGTACAAAGTGTGTATAGTCAAATACTAATACCTTTGGACTTCCACTTTGAAGTGGATCACCATCATCAAATGTTTGGCATTCTTTCAAAAAACCATTCATTAGTAATCTTTTAGTGTAGTAAACATTTTACTTACATCTTCTATTCATCCTTATCATGACAACTTTCATGATCAAGCTACTATAGCATATAAGGAAGAACGACGAGTATAATTTTAGTTCCCGAAACCTTTTGGGAGATCCGGATGCCTAGCATCTCCATCCTTCACAAATTCTCATATAGTATGAGAACATGTATTTTTATAAATTATACTCTATCATAATGCAACAAAAAACATTGTTTCAGATATCACAATATCTTCCACACATGATGGTTTCTGAAACAATTCTTTCAGCTCCTAGATAACCTCGATATTAAAAACAACTTTTGAATATCAATAATCATGGAGGCAAACATGATACTTTAGATACTAACATTGGAATTCTTACTCTTGATTTAATACTACTTATTAAACTTCATGGAGTAAACAGAGTTTGCTGAAAGTTTGCAATAGGAATTCTAAACTTTAAATTGTCATTCAAAACAATACGATACCAGTTCGTAAAGTGAATATCCATAATTCTATAGTTCTATTATCTCAATTAAAACTAAGCATAAGGTAGTAGACAAATGCCAATGACTACGACAAATTATGCAAATTCACTTTGATTTAGTTTATGACAAATTTGGTTCAACTAATTCAAATTAGAAATGAACTTCCACACAAAAACGACATCCCTCGTGCCTTTTTGGTGATTACATGAACCAAATCCACTACACCAAGTCTGATCATCACGTGAGTCGGTGTAGCTTCAAAGGCGAGCATCAATATGGGCATCATATCAACTATATGACTCATGCTTAACCTTTTGGTCCGTGTTTCGAGGCCATGTCTGTACATGCTAGGCTCGCCAAGTAAGAACCTTAGTACTTGCGTGTGTAAAACTGTCTTACACCGGAAATATGATCATGGATTCAAGTACAACCGATCATCACGTGATGTCTTGAAGCGGCGAAACATAAACAGTGCATACTTAAGGAAGAACACATTTTTATCTTGATATCTAAATGAGGGATCATCTTATAATGCTACGAAAAACGCCAAACTAACAATATAAGATGCGAACATCATATGTGTAAAGTCAATAATCTAGTTTGAAAAACTTTGCGTATTGAACACCTATGGATTTCTGGTGTTGCATATACGCAATTGCTAGTGGTTAACATAATCTCCGGATCTGACAGTTTCAGGTCCGTGTGTATTTGCATGTCTTTGCATCTCTACGCATCACTCATTCTCAAATGAGACGGCATTGTATAAATTTGGTCGTTTGGTGAGACCTTTAGTTCGTTCGGCTCAAAATATGTTGATATTATTGTCACACAATATATCTTCATAGTATTAGCCCACTTTGAACCACACCTAGTTTGATAACAAACTACTTAACACAAATGCCCTCCTTTGCTGCTACTATAGCAGTTATATACTTAGCCTTTTGTTGTCGTATCCGTCACAATATCTCAACTTTGGAACTCATCCAAATCCATCATGGAACATCCTTTCCATTATATTGTGCCACCCATAGTCTAAATTGAGATAAATTTAATTTGTATCTTGTGACAAAACTAGTATCAATGTAACACTTTACAATGAACTACCTTTAACTATTTGTCACTTATACATGATATATTCTTAGTTCTTCCAAAGCTCATAAGAATATCTTTACTATTGTCCAATGATCATCTTATGAATCATTTTGGTATATGCTCACCACATTTAGAGCATAGGACATTCTGGATATATACATATCATGGTATAATCGATCAAAATCTTCATGTCATTTTACTCACCAAGTGTCGAAACACTTGAATCTTGATACAATTCTTTCCATGCAGCAAGAACCTTTCTTGTTGTTTCCATATTGAACTCTTTCAATATCTCATATATGTATGTCTGGCACAACCATATTTGCGCCTTAATCTATCCATATAGATATTGATGCCAAATATTCCTGGTTTGCCCAAGTCTTTCATCGAAATCTTATTTTAATGAAATTCTTAACTTGTGTCAATACAAGATACATCATTTCCAATCAACAATATGTCCTCTACATAATGTATTAGAAATATGTCTCAGCGCTCCCACTTAATTTCTTGCAAATTCAAGCATCTTCATCATCTCCGATGAATTTAAACTCTTTTAACAGTGCCATCATGGTGAAGATTCCAACTCCGCTATGCTTACTTCAACTATTGAAGTTTACATGCCCTTTTAGCACCCTTTGAATTAACAAAACCCTTCGGACCATGTCATGTACATGTCCTAGGTTACCATTCTATTAGAAGAAACTTATTTTGTTTATTCAACTACCATATACCAAATTATATGTAGTGGTTGCTACATTAATCCGTCAAGACTATATATCGCTATGAAAGATCAAATCTTGTCATAGTCAACTCCTTGAACATTGTCGTAAACTTCTTTCCGACATGTCGACTATTTCATAGATGTTAAACATCCATGTCTTATTTATTTATAGATCCAAACACGACCGATAGGCTTCACGCCTTTCCAGAGGGTCTTCCAAGTTCAGAAACTTGTTTTCTCGTGTATGGATACTATCAGGGATTCTATGGCTTCTAGTCATTTTATGGAGTCAGGGCCCATCATCGCTTCTTTTCATGTAGTCGGTTCATCATTGTCAAAACAATAACGACTTGCTTATCAAATCTTACTATTTGATTCTTACCGACCCACACGGTTCTATAGGAACTCTAATCTCCAAGATCACACCTTTTGTAATCACGAGAGCCATGAGCATTGTGGCCGCCACCAGGACACTTTCCGGCGCTGCGCTACTTAGCACATATAGCTAAGGTTCAACAACCTTATCAAAGTTCTATTGTCCTCCCACTTAACTTTTCACGAAAAAATCCTTCTCAAGAAACTTGACGTTCCAAGTAACAAACTGTTTTGTCCTCGGTGTTATGGAGAAATTCCCAACAAATTCTTTGGGATAACCTACGAAGACGTGCTTATCCGACTTTGGTTGTAAACATTTTACTTATGCATAGCATACCAAAATTTAAGAAAAGACAATTCGGGTTTTATCCCAAACCATAACTCATATGGTGTCATTTCAATGGATCACGATGGTGCTCTTTTCAGTGTAAAAGCGGTAGTCTCTAAAGCTTCAATCCTTAAAACATAATGGCAGTTTTATAAATGACACCCTTGATCTTACCATGTCAAACATGGTTTGATTTTATCTCTCGAATATGCCATACTCCTATGGTTTATCGGGAAACACAAATCATGGAACAATTCCTCAAGTCTTAGGTGTTTTTGCTAAACATGTAACTCAAATATCTTCCTTTATGGTCGAATCATAAACTCTTTATTTTCTTGTTACAATGATTTTCCACTTCATCTTAAAAGTCTTTGAACAATTTTCAAATGTTTCATACTTCTTCCTTGTTAAGTAAATATACAGATATATTCACTCAAATTTTCGGAGAAAGCATATGAAGCAAAAAGATCCATCGCATATGGCTACACATAATGGACTATGCACATCATCATGCACAATTTCCAATAAGCT
Organism: Avena sativa; assembly: GCA_916181665.1. Taxonomy (NCBI): domain Eukaryota; kingdom Viridiplantae; phylum Streptophyta; class Magnoliopsida; order Poales; family Poaceae; genus Avena; species Avena sativa. Next base: position 384,772,266 of record OV702286.1, on the reverse strand, counting down.
AGTCATCCGTTCCTCTCGGGCCTATGGACGGAGTTTCAATTATCTCGAGGAAAGTCTCACATGCGTCAATTGATCAAAATCAAAGACTCCAAAAATCCATCAACATGGAGTTTCTTCATGTTTTCTTTCAAATATAATTTAAACAGCGATGTCACTTCATAAGTGATCTTTCAATCATTTATCTTGCGACATTTTAGCAATAGTGTTTATGGATGTGATTTCTCCAACTAGACTTGTAAAAGTTCATCCATCCTTTATGGAATACGGTAATTATTTGAACAACCTTTGTTCTCATGATACCGGAACAAAATAACAATTATTTAAACAAATCTTGAAGGCTTGGTTTGATGACAACGAAAAACACAATAACACTTTATTTGTTTTGGATGAACATCATCACTCATTCGCTTGCTGGTTTACTTAGGACATTGTAGTTCATGAATTGCGTTGTCCTGTATGACACTTCATACCAACCAATTCGGTATCCAATACCTAAGAACCAATTTTTTTTAACAAGCAAGGAATACAACCATAACATGTATATCTTCTATATACCCAAGTTGGACATCTCCAACCTTATATTTTTTGCAAAATATTTTATAGATTCTCTTTCAGCAATTCCTTTTTCTTTTAAAAGAATCTATCAACATCAATAGTGGTGTCATTCACATGACACATAGTACAAAGCGTATATAGTCAAATACTAATACCTTTGGACTTCCACTTTGAAGTGGATCACCATCATCAAATGTTTGGCATTCTTTCAAAAAACCATTCATTAGTAATCTTTTAGTGTAGTAAACATTTTACTTATATCTTCTATTCATCCTTATCATGACAACTTTCATGATCAAGCTACTATAGCATATAAGGAAGAACGACGAGTATAATTTTAGTTCCCGAAACCTTTTGGGAGATCCGGATGCCTAGCATCTCCATCCTTCACAAATTCTCATATAGTATGAGAACATGTATTTTTATAAATTATACTCTATCATAATGCAACCAAAAACATTGTTTCAGATATCACAATATCTTTCACACATGATGGTTTCTGAAACAATTTCCAGCTCCAATATAATCTTGATATTAAAACAACTTTTTGAATATCAATAATCATGGAGGCAAACATGATACTTTAGATACTAACATTGGAATTCTTACTCTTGATTTAATACTACTTATTAAACTTCATGGAGTAAATAGAGTTTGATGAAAGTTTGCAATAGGACTTATAAACTTTAAATTGACATTCAAAACAATACGATACCAGTTCGTAAAGTAAATATCCAGAATTCTATAGTTCTATTATCTCAAATAAAAACTAAGCATAAGGTAGAAAACGAATGCCAATGACTACAACAAACTATGCAAATTCACTTTGATTTAGTTTGTGACAAATTTGGTTCGACTAATCGAAATTAGAAATGAACTCCCACTCAAAAACGACATCCCCCATGCCTTTTTGGTGATTACATGAACCAAATCCACTACACCAAGTCCGATCATCACGTGAGTTGATGTAGCTTCAAAGGCGAGCATCTATATGGGCATCATATCAACTATATGACTCATGCTTAACCTTTCGGTCCGTGTTCCGAGGCCATGTCTGTACATGCTAGGCTCGCCAAGTAAGAACCTTAGTACTCGCATGTGTAAAACTGTCTTACACCCGTTTGTATGAAAGCGTAGAGTCGAGTACACCCGATCATCACGTGATGTCTCGAAATACGATCCACAAAACGGTGCATACTTAAGGAAGAACACATTTTTATCTTGATATCTAAAAGAGGGATTATCTTACAATGCTACAGAAAGCGCCAAACTACCAGTATAAGATGCTAATATCTAATGTGTAAAGTGAGATGATATGGTCCATGCATTTGATCTCTATCACTTGCATCGTGGTATGATCTCTATCATTCCTTTGTGTGTAAGGCTAAGGTCTATGGAACTTACACGTTGAGTGTGTTGTAAGAGTATCCATCATACATCTACTTACAACAATACCATATCAATACACTAGCCCAGCAACGATCTAAACTAGACGCCTCTAATTTATCAATTGCAAGTTTTACGTGGATTAGGGCTTTCGGAGATAGAACCGTTCTTACCTATGAACATGAACCACAACGAGGATAACTAAGTTATTAGCAACTCGTTGTAAATAAGATATTGACTATAGTAGGAGAGACAGACACCTGCCAGCCACTTATGCAAAACAAGTTGCATGTCAGTCGTGGAACCGGTCTCATGTACGATGACATGTAAGGTTGGTCCGGGCCGCTTCATCCCACTATGCCACCAATATCCAAAATACATAGAAGATGCAATAACATGATCATCATCGCCCACATATCAACACATGTGTACTACCCGTGCTAAGAACCTACGCATAGATCAGGCTCTGATACCACTGTTGGGTCCGCAGCATAGAAAACAAAAAATTTCCTACGGTGTGAACTACACGCCAAGATCTATCTACTAGGTACAAAGCAACGGGTGGACATACATCCGACGAGAACTTATCCTCGTAGACAACGAGCTTTGTTAACGAGTAGGAACTCGTGGTTGATGTAGTCGTACACTTGCCGATCTCAAGATCGTGATGAAGTCCAGCAGGTCCGGCTCCAGCACGTCCATCAGATCCAGCTCCAGCACCACCAAGTCCAGCACCGCAAAGCAGCGGTGCATCTGTGATCGCACACACGTCCGGTACCCCGACAACCTCCGTCCCTCGCCCCAACAAAGCCGCGGAAGCAGCAACTCCTTTCTAGATAAAGCCACCGGGAACATGTATCTCGCTAATCCGAGACCCTGGGGGAATAATACTAGAGGGGGAGAGAGATCCTTCACAAGGAGGTGTGAGTGAGAAGTGAGGAGGGGGTGGCCTTTTATAGGAGGAGGGGGTGCCCCTCCTTCATGGCTGGCGCATGGAGGGGGTGACCCTTCACCTCCTCCATTCATGTGGTGGTAACCCCTCCACATTAAAATGCCCCTTCACATTCTCTTTTAAAGTCTCCACTTTAAATGCATTAAATTTCTCCAAATTTAATGCTCTCTCATTTAATAAAACTCTTTTATTATTTTTTATTCAGAATTTTGTTAATTACTTTAATTAACAAACATTCACATAAAACCCTCTGCAACATTTCAATATTACATGCAGAACCAATTTCAGCATTTTCACCCGAAACAGTTTTGGTGTCTATTGAAATAATTCCAGCGCTTTCTTAAATCTTTATCTGAAACATATTTGCTCCAAATGGTGTCGGTATCCCTTAAGTGTGTCACCCTACGGCTCGCGAATAATGCATACATGATCGAGACCCCTCTCCGATCAATAATCAGCAGCGGGACCTGGAGATCCATACTGACTCCTACACATTCAACGATGACTTCTGTGATCGTGAGAACCTTTAACTCTAGTAAATAAATCCCTTTGTCCCGTGATATATTACATGTCCGAGATTCGATCATCGGTATCTCCATACCTAGTTTGATCTCGTTACCGACATGCACTCTTTTCTCGTTCCTGTGATATAACATTCTAGTGATCACATCACTTGCTTGCAAGCTATTTCAATGTGATATCACCGAGAGGGCCCAGAGTATATCTATCCGTCATCGGGATTGAAAAAGTCCACTCTTGATCCATGAGCCTCAACATAACACCTTCGTAGCACTGAACCCATCTTTATAGTCACCCTGTTATGGTGTGACGTTTGATGTTATCAAGATACTCTTCCGATTTTAGCAATTAACATGATCTCATGGTCTAAGGATAAAGATTACTTCGTATGATGTTATAGCAATATAAACATAATGACTTTGATCATAATTCTATACTTCGGATGAATGTTCATCACATCATTCCACCAATGGTGTGACCTTGTTATTAACAACATCCAATGTCCATGATCAGGAAACCTTGATCATCTTGTTAATCAACAAGCTAGTCTATAAGAGAGGCATAACTAGGAACCCTTTTTGTTTATTAAACACACATGTATTGATGTTTCCGATCAATACAATTCTAGCATGTAAAATAAACATTTATCATAAACATGGAATAAGATAATAACCACTTTATTATTGCCTCTCAGGCATATTCCCTTCACGGGGAGGCCTAGGCCACGCCAGGAGGTGGTGTGGCCACCCAGGACCACTCCAGCCTCTCCCCCTCTGGCGTATATCAACCTCCCGAAACCCTAAGAATCGGGGAGCGACCACAGAAAGATTCCGCCGCCTCTGCGGGGCGGAAAACACCGAGAGAGAAAGATCTCTGCGGTAGACAGATTTTTGCCGAGGGAATTCCTTCCCGGAGAGGGGAGATCGTCGCCATCAACACCACCATCAAGCTGGACTTCATCGGGATCATCATCATCATCACCACCATCATCACCATCAGCACCCTCATCACCATCTCCATATTGCTGTAACAATTGCGTTGAATCTTGCTATAGTTCATAGGGGAAACTTTCCCGGTGTTGATTACTCTTTGTAGTTGATGCTATTGAGTGAACCCTTGAATTATTGTTTATGTTCAGATTGTTATACATCATTATTCCTTCTCTGATGATGATCCATATGATGTCTTGTGAGTAGTTCGTTTTGTTCTTGAGGACATGGGAGAAGTATTATTGTTAGTAGTGGAGTTGTGTTGAGAAAGATTCAATAGTGTGTTGATGCAAGAAGGCAAAGTCATAGCATATCTATCCCGACAACTGAAGCAGCATGAGCAAAACTACCCTACCCATGATCTTGAACTGGCAGCTGTAGTTTTAGCTTTGAAGACATGGCGTCATTACCTTATGGGTAACCGTTGTGAGATTTATTCAGATCACAAGAGCTTGAAGTATATTTTCACTCAAAATGAGCTGAATATGAGGCAAAGGAGATGGATAGAGTTAATCAAGGTATATGACCTTGACATTCACTATCACCCGGGCAAAGCCAACGTGGTAGCGGATGCTCTTAGCAGATTGCCGTGTAGAATAAACACTATGATCAAAGAAGCCCAGCCAAGTTTGCATGAAGAGTTGGAGCATTTTAGAACGGAGCTAATTAGCAAAGGATTTTTAGCTAACATTGAACTTCAACCCACCTTGATCAGCCAGATCAAGGAAGAACAAAAGGGAAATGCAAGTATCGCTGGAATCAAACATCGTATTGGCATAGGAAAGGTACCTGGATTCACCAAAGATGAAGAAGGAGTTTTGTGGTACAAAGGACGTATCTGTGTGCCAGCAGATTCGGAGCTGAAGCAAGTTATCATGCAGGAAGCTCATGATACTCTTTATTCTATCCACCCCGGAGGAACGAAGATGTATCAGGATTTGAAGGAGCAATTTTGGTGGCAAAAGATGAAGAGAGAAACCGGAAGCTACATAGCCAAGTGTGATATCTGTCAGAGAGTCAAAGCGGAACATCAGAGACCCGCAGGACTGTTGCAACCATTGCAGATTCCGGAATGGAAATGGGATTCTGTCGGAATGGACTTTATCACTGGTTTGCCTACATCTAGTAGGGGAAATGACTCTATCTGGGTCATAGTGGATTGATTATCCAAGGTAGCCCATTTTATACCTGTCAAGACTACCTACCAGAGTTCGAAGCTAGCAGAGCTGTACATTTCTAGAATCGTCGGTTTGCATGGAACCCCCAGGACCATAGTATCGGATCGAGGAACCCAGTTTACCTCAAGATTTTGGCAGAAAGTCCAAGAAGGATTAGGAACCAAGTTGAATTTCAGCACAGCTTATCACCCGCAAACTGATGGACAAACTGAAAGAGTCAACCAAATCTTAGAAGATATGTTGAGAGCTTGTGTGCTAGAGTATGGATCAAAATGGGAAGATTGTCTTCCTTTCGAAGAATTCTCATACAACAATAGTTATCAATCCAGTTTGCAAATGGCCCCAGTTGAATTCCTATATGGAAGAAAGTGTCGTACCCCTTTGAATTTGTCGCAAGAAGGAGAGAGTCAGATTTTCAGACCCAATATCCTACGAGAAGCCGAAGAGAAGGTTCACAAAGTCCGTGAGCACCTCAAGACCGCCCAATCCAGACAGAAGAGTTATGCCGACAAGAGACGTCGAGACCTAACCTTCAATGTCGGAGATTTTGTGTATCTCAAGGTGTCGCCTTTGAAGGGAATGCAACATTTTCAACTGAAAGGAAAGTTAGCCCCTAGATATATTGGACCCTTCAAGATTCTAAATCATTGAGGAGAAGTCTCTTATCAACTGGAACTGCTAGAGGAGATATCAGCCATCCATAATGTGTTTCATATCTCCTTACATCGCAAATGCCTAGAAGTTCCATAGAAGACTGAAGTTTTCAAGAACATCGATCACCGAGCTATTGATATCAACAAGGATCTGACGTATCGAGAAGTGCCCATTTGTATCTTGGAAGAAGCTTTCAGAACCACCAGGACCCAGAGTATCAAGTTTCTCAAGATCCAATGGAGCAACCATACTGAAGAAGAAGCTACTTGGGAGCGAGAAGATTACATTAGGACTGAGTTTCTAGACCTCTTTAGTTCCTAGTTTTTCTTAAATCTCGGGATGAGATTTTGTTTAGGGAGGAAGGTTTGTAACACCCCAAAACTTGTAATCAAGATTATCAAGTTCAAATCACCCAATTTAGGGTTAATAAAAACTTTTATTAATAAAATGAATATGAATGCATGTTAGGTTTGCATTAATGTGTGATTGATTGAAAATGCCATGCTTGATTGTTACAAATGATGTGAAATGGTTTAAAGGTGAATACTACATCATCTAGACCATTTACAAACAAAATAAAAAGAAAAAGAAATCAAATATGAATAAATAAAGCAAATGGTCATTTTGACAAAAGTTAACCACTAGGCCACTTTGTGTGTTCCTAGAAGTAGAATTCTAACAGAAATATTTCTATTTCTTTTCACCCCTTGCTAGACCAAGTAAAAGTGTATCAAGGCCCACTTTACAAACTTACAAAACAATCTTTCAAATTAATTTAATGGACAGTTGAAAATTTAATCTAGTTCATATGTTAAGATCCCACTTATTCAAAAACCTATCAAATCAATTCCCCTTGACCTCTCCAAGCAAACATAGACTCTCAAACTTAACTTAAGATCACTCAAAATTTTTGAATCAAAATTTCTAAAGCAAGTTTCATGCGGCCATTTCCACAAACACCTTTCTTACACTAATTTAACCACCTGCCTAACTTCACTGTTTCTACAGTAATTGGTCGACCATTTGGTCTCCACTTCACTCCCCTGTCTCCCCTGAGCATAGCCAGCACCTAGACCAAGTCCCGCCTTTGCTTTTTACACAGTGGAGCACCGCCTGATTTTGGTCACCACCGACCGACCACGGCCAGCTCACAGCAGACACCGCCGCAGCCAACCATGATGCCCAAGAAGCACGCCGCACTCCACCGCCACCCCTTGTCCCAGCCTCGACCCCAACCGAGCCCTGGACCAACCTAGCTACACCGCGCACCGGGCCTCTGCACCATGTCCAGAGCGCGCCAGCTCGCCACGCCCGACCAGCTCGCCCAGACCGCACCTTGCCTTTGCCGCTCACGCTCACACCCACCATGATCGCAACAACCCAGCAGACAACCCCGTTCACCGCCGCATGACTCGTAGCTGCCGCACGCCGCCGCAAACACCTCTGCATCCGTGCGGAGCACCGCACGCTCCCGACCGAACCACACCACCCCACGCCTTTCCATTCAGTCTGTGAGAACTACCAGGGAACCATGCACCGCCCACTAGCTTCCGCCATGCCGATAGCCGCATGTAGCATCGTCACGGATGAGCTCGCGCCCACACCGTTTGGTCCCCTCGTCGCAGTATAAAAGGAGGCCACCCCTGCCTCATTTCTCCACACCATTCCACTCACCACCTCTCACTGACCCTCCCCCACTTCTTCCCGGAGCAAGGAGAGCTCTCTCTCACCGGAATTTGGCAGGAGCCTGCCGCTGATGGAGGAGAAGGGCGTCGTTGATTTCGACCACCCCAAGCCATGCCGTGACCGCTCCTCGACTCGCTGTCGTCTACCACATCAATCGCCCCGTCGCTGACCCTACCTGGAGCCTAGGTGAGCCCCGCCAGACCCCCACCACCGCATTAGGGTTGATTCCTCACCGGAGCAGTTCGTCGTCGATGACGACTCCCAGCCGTTGATCTGTCTTCTAATCGCACGACCCAGATGCTTAGATACCGCTCCTCGTAGTTAGTCCCGCTGACGAGTGGACCCCATCTTTCAGCAGCCCGCTGCGCCACATAGTGTAGCTGGGCTGGCCCGTTTAACTTCCCGCGCTGTCTTGGAAATTCAAATATTGAATTTTCCTTTTTTAGTTAAAACTCTATTTTGTCCACATATTCAAAAATCAATTCAGAGAGTTTCACTAAACCAAATTGCATGATTCAAATTTTGCTAGAAAGGTATTTAAATTATCTATCCAAGCCCGTTGGATTTAAATCATTTGGAGTTAGAGATATTCTTTTGTAAAAATAACAAGGCAGATACTTGTGCAATTTCAAACATTTTTCAAAAACCAACCATAATAGCTTTTGAGTTGATTCCAACTCTCAAAAATCACATTTGACAATATCTATCTGTATATGTATGAATATCTAGGTTTGCTTGCAGTGACATTGGACTAGTACAAAAAGAAGTCTATCAGGGTATTTCTAGTCACTTTAAATCTATTAAATGATAATCTTAAACTTTATAAAATATGACCAACTTTTAAATCACATTCCCATGTATTATAATATGTGATGATGACATGTGTCAACATGATCCCATATTTTAATTGGAGAATATTAAATCTTAATTAATTTCAATGAGTAGAAATTACTTTTCTCAAATAAACTAAATAAAACTAGTTCTTTATTTCATTTGATGATTGTGATGATGCTAGATCATCAAGTATGAGCCTTAGTGTGCTAAATAGAATTAGTTAAGTATTGTTTGGTGATTGTGTATCCCGTATTTATTTATAGACGATAGTCCCGACCCAAGCTACTAGGAGGAGGAGTTCTAGCCCAAAGAAGAGGAGGAAAACTTCAATCACTCCACCAATCAAGGCAAGCCATAACTAATTGCAAGATAACCTAAGCAAGATGCATTAGGAATGCTTTGGTTATATACCTTTGATTTATACCCATCCCACGTTTTACTTGCAAGCTTTACTCTTTACTTTACCAAAGTTCTTTACTTTTAGTTAATGCTTTGTGAGGATTTGGAAAGATAGTATAGATATCATAAATATTATAAAACTAGGCATATACTAGATGTCATTCTATGGCATGAGATTGAAGATTAGCACCCCTCATTAGTGAACACTCTTAACTTAGTGGCTAGTGCTAAGCATAAAACTTGATCACCTTAGATGGGAATACTTGGTGAAAATAATTATGAAAACCTTGGAATGATGAGTCATTCTATTGAAATGTTTTGACATGCGTTGAGAAACACAAATGGATTTGGTGATGAAAATGTTGAGGCATGAGGCTTAGCCCTTTATAAAAACTAATCGTTGGGTTTGGATGCGATAACATTCCAATTTTACCGTACAACCATAATACCTGAGTTGGGTAAGGCTTAGCCGTAAGTTTATATGCATTAGTATGGGTTCCCTCGCGGAAGAGGTTTGAGCTAAGGCGACCGCTTGATGATGTCCACCTATGCAGTGCCTAGGATGGCAGATGGCCATGGCTGGGAGGCCAAGCTCATAGGGAAGGTGCCTATACTAGAGTGTGTAATTGAAAGGTTATGATTGATTATCCGCATACTAAGTATGATGATTCAGGGTTATCCCTGACGGATGTATCGAATTTTGTGGTGAAAGTATACCACCTCTACAGAGTGTCAAACTATTCGAATAGCCGCGTCCGTGGTCATGGACAGTTGGAGTGGCCATACTATTCCGTCGTCAGATGTTTTCAAAGTGACTCGTGAAGTGAACTATATTTTTTGACTTTACCACAACATGGTTGTGAATATGAGAACTAGGTTCCCACTTAAAGTGATTTAGAACATTTACTTAGTTTTCTTTACTTCTAAACTCAGTTTAGATAAATCTGGCTTTTTGCAAATAAACTTAGAGCTTAGGATTTCCTACTAGAACTACCTTACTTGTTAGTGATAGTTTGCGAGTACTTAAAAAGTACTCATGGCTTTGTCCCTAGCTATTCCCGTGGCCAGATGATACATTGCAAATGTATCTATAATTTTTGATGTTCCATGCTTGGTTTTATCTACTTTCTTGTGTTTTGTCCACACTTTGGAGTACTTTTCATATGATTTCTTGGACTAACCTATTAACGAGATGCCACAGTGCCAGTTGCCTGTTTTCTGCTGTTTTTGGTTCCAGGAAAGTCAAAAAATGAATATTCTCGAAATTGGACGGGACAAAAGCCAAAGTTCCTATTTTACCGGAAGACTCAAGGAGCCAGAATACGAGATGGAGGAGGGCCAGGGCCTGTCCACACCCCCCAGGCGCGGGTACCCCCAGGCCGCGCCAGGGCATGGTGTGGGCCCCCTGGCTGGCTACCGACCTTGCCTCCTTTGCCTATATATTACTCCTGAGGCAAAAACCCTAGATTGTCCAGCCTCTAGCCACGAAAAGTTCCACAACGCCGCCGCCACCGAAGTGGAGATTCAGGGGACAGAAAGTTTCTGTTCCGGCACCCTGCCGGGACGGGGAAGTGCCCCGGAGCCATGTCCATCGATCTCCACCACCATCTCCATCACCATTACTGATTCCCATGATGAGGAGGGAGTAGTTCTCTCTCGAGGCTAAGGGCTCTACCAGTAGCTATGTGTTCATATATCTCTCTATGCGTGATCATATTGTGATCATGAGCTTTGTAATCAAGTAGATCTACCTTGCTACTCAAGTGCTTTAATAGATCTCTGCTCTCCCCATGTGTGTGAAAGTGACAGCATGCACACCATGGTGGCACTTAGGCTAGAGATTACAAATACTTGTTATGAGTTATATTTGGAGTTGGATGTCTCTATGAAATTGTGGTGTTTGTTGGAACCATCTAGTGCTCAAGGTGACAGTGTAGGGTTTTCTAGATGAGAAAAATTAACTTTGAGGTGTGTTGTTATAGCCCTACCAGCGATTAGAGTGTCCAACCGGAGAGTAGTATCATAAAGAGAAGATATTTATATGAGAGTGTTCACTAGCGAAAGTATGATCCCTAGGCCTTGTTTCTAAGCATTGATACACCGTTTGCTATTAGATCTGTTACATGTTTGCTTCCTTCTATCTTTATTTCAGTTTTACTTTAGTCTTTTCCACGCCATCAAGTTATTTTCTATCACCGTTACCACTTATAATTATCTATACCACTCGTATTTCACTATCTCTTCGCTGAACTAGTGCACCTATACACCTGACAAGTGTATTGGGTGTGTTGGGGACACAAGAGACTTCTTGTATCTTGATTGCAGGGTTGCTTGAGAGGGAATACCTTTGACTACTTCCTCTCCGAGTTCGATAAACCTTGGGTGATCCACTTAAGGGAAAACTTGCTGCTGTTCTACAAACCTTTGCACTTGGAGGCCCAACAACTATCTACAAGAATAGAAGTGCGTAGACATCAAGCATTTTTCTGGCGTCGTTGCCGGGGAGTCAAGGACATCTTCACACGGGGAATCCCTCATAACCAATCTCTTTACTTTGTTATTTTTGTTTTTCTTAGTTTCTTTTGCTTTGTTTGCTTGTTTCTTATCAAAAACACAAAAAATTAGTTTTTACAAGTTTGCTTTCTTTATTGAAAACACAAAAAAAATTAGTCTCTATCTTAAGTTGCCACTATGTCTAGCCTTGATCCAGTCACTATGTCACCTGAGGAAATGATTTTCACTTTTAAACAAGGAATTAAGGAAAGCTTCAAGGAAGCTTGGTCTAGAATCTCTGATCTACATGAAAAAACTGAGCCTAAAATGACTCAAAGCTTGTTCCTTAGCAGTTTTTACCTTGGAGTTGCTCTTTGCTATAGATATGCTTTAGATGCTGTTGTGGGAGGAGATTTCCTCCAATGTAATGAGGTTGATGCTATTAATGCTATAAAGAAATTGATCCTTACTTACAACTTGCCTAGCCAAACTGATATTTCTTTTGCAAGCATATTTGCTAGAGTAAACACTCTTGAGACCCGCACTATTAGCTTAAAAGATTGCTATAATACGCTTAGGGAGCATCATAATTATGTTCCAATAAATTCTGAACCATCAAAGTGGCTCCCCACAGTAAAGATTGATATAAATACTAAAACTTTTCAAGCTCGCTGTGATATCATGTCTGAATTTTGTCTTATGCCCAAAGATATTTATGAATCTTTGAATCTTTGGGGGCTTACTGAAGGAAAAGAAATATCTCTTGCGAATAATGCTACCATATTACCTATTGGAATAGCTGAAGGAGTGTTTACAAAGATCCTTGGGAAAATGATTTCTACTAATTATCTTGTTATTGAATGTGCAGGAAAAGGACAAATTACACTTGGAATGTCCCTATTAGAACTCCTTGGAGCAATAATAGATGTGGGAAAGGGGACCATGCACCTTTCTTCTCCACCAAACAATCATATTTTCCCCAAGGTTAAGAATAAAAGTAAGATAGGTAAGGGCAAAAAATTTGGTTTTAATGCTTCTCCATTTCAGAACACTTGATTCTTTCTTGCTTCTTATGCCTAACTTAAAGGCGTTAAAGAAAAGTACTTATTGGGAGATAACCCAAAAGTTTTAGAGGAGTCTTGGAAGTTATTAACTCTGTAATAACCCCTCCTTATCCTTTTTATTTTCTTTTTGTGCCAAGAGTAACCTCTAATGAGAGAGAAGTAATGATTGGGAAAGTTGTTGTCCCGAAAACGATTTTTGTGCTTCACCGTAAAAATTCGTGTAAAATCACTGAACGTCTTTTTGAGGCGTGAAGTTTTGTGCTTCTGCCCTAGGTTGTTATCTAACTTTTCCTTTAGTTCAACACATTTTGATTTTAGCAACAGAACATCTTCTAAAAAATTCGTCTTTACCTGCTGCTCTGTTTCGACAGATTCCTGCCATTTTCTGCATTTGCTTCTTGGTGGTTCCTTTTTGAGTTCTTTTGGGGAATTGAGATTTTTGAGGGAAGTGCTACAGTAGCTAGTGTTCTAATGGAAGTTTATTTGGTGTTAGAACTTAAACTTAAGACTTATTTATCTTGAGTGCACTAATGTTGCTAATAAAGATTGTGTGAAGTTTTGTATGAAGGAAAAATTTCAGGTGTATGGAAGGAATGAGTAATGAGATGAAGGATGGACTAAAGCTCACGCTTGGGGATGCCACGCGTGTCACCCCAAGAAATATCCAAGAAGTACAAGCGTCAAAGCTTGGGGATTCCCAAGGCATCCCCCTCTTCATCAATAAAAATCCCAGGTTTCTTCCAAACGCTTCATTTTTATTGTTTCATGCACAGTTGTGTTGTTCTTGGAGCGTCTTCTTTTTTGTTTTCGTTTTGGTTTTTCGTTTACTTTTGTTTGCTTAGTTTTCTGAATAAATTGGTTGGACCCCCTCTTTCATACATTGGTTTTCAAATAGTTTGGTTTGGATTGGAAAAGAGTAGGAAAGTTCATGCTTATTTGGTAAAAAGAGCTTGTTTTGACTGTGGCCTATGCTTTGTCATGCAATCCTTGATATTGTTTTGGCTTTATGCTTAGTATTATTTGCTGTAGCATGACTTGTTATAAACAATTGAGATTTCTTAATGTGCCTTGGATGAATCATGCGTTGTTTTAGCATATTAAAGCATAGTATAGTGGTATTCTCCTTTGATGCTTTATTTGGGTTGACTTGGCACATGCTCACACCATGTTATGACTATCTCAAGTCACCATAGCCTTTATGATCCTTTAATTTTCAACTTGTAGTTTCACTTTATGCTTTGATCAATGATGTTTTGTCGCTCTACATGATTATGGCCATTATTGCTCTCTTAGTTTGTCGCTCCCAGTCTTTCGCTAGCCTCCACAACTAAGTATGAGTTCCACTCATGCATCCAACTCCCTAAACCAAGTTATTCCAAAGAGTCCACCATACCTACCTACTATCTTATGCTATTCCAAGTATATTCAGGCTTTTGTTTACCTTCCAAATTAAACTTGTTATGAGAAAACTAGTGATTAAAGCTCTCACGAACTTGATGGCACACTTTACTTTTCTTGCCCTTAATAAACTTGAACCATTGTGTCATCTATGTTGTATATGCTTGCACTTATTTGTTGGGAATTAGCAGAACCATGCTTTCATGGGGAACACTTTCAGCATTGCACTTGGTACTTGTACCTAGTTGATATCATGCTCTTGTATATAGATGTCGTCGGTGTGAAATGAAAGGGGAGCTTGTAAGTCCATGGAGTTATGTATATGTGTTAGAAAAACGCCTGGGCCGCTGGTCTAATCCATGCTAACATGGTGGAAACCTGCAGAGTAACCATAATGAGCTGTCTATGAAGCATTCTTCTTATAAAAAAAAGAGTCCTATATTGAGAAAAAGGAGAAAAGAGAAAAAAAGAGAGATTATGAAAAGAGGAAAGAGAGAGAAAAGCACCACATTCCCATGGTAAATAAGAAGATTGCTGAGATGCTCGTTGTCTGCTTGCCTTGTCATTTTGATATGGGGATTCTTCCGTGTCATTGAGCAAGGGGTACCCCGTTGGCGGTTCTCTATGATACACATGTACTTACGATGACAAGAACTTACCGGTGACTAAACTTGAGTAGCATGAGGAGCGGCCCTCGTATACAAGGGACATGAGATTTCTAACTTATACTTTGTCAAGCATGTACACCATAGTTTGTTCACTTTAACCTTAATCACTTCAAGATGCTTATGATAGGGGCAATGAGAGCTGAAAGATACAAGTACCATAATTTTTGGAAGCTCTTTATGAGACTTGAATCCCTACTTCCTTCTATGAAGGCCTTTCTTCCACCATTATATTGAGTCTCCACCTTCTACCTTTATGCACCTACTTTGAGAGCATAGTGGCCATTCTTAGTTCTATGTGCATTGTCCCAAGACTAGTTGATTGATGCATAACTTGATATTGCTTGTTTTAAACTATTTGTATCTAGTCACTCTTATGAACTTTGAAGGTGTCCTATGCATTTATATTTGCTACTCTATGAGGGACAAGCTGAATACTATTATGCTATGTTTTCTTTATGTGAAACAAACAAACGTCTTGCAAAGCATTGTTATTCATGAATCTTTTGTTTGTGCCTTTTCATGTTGCATCATAGTTTATTTGTCTTATTGCTAGAACTTTGTCTTTCATGTTATGATTGAAGTACTATGATCCCAGCTTTGAACGTTTTACAAATACATTGATCAAGTCTTTGATGGTGCATGTCACCTCAAAAATTATTCTTTCTTTTTATCACTTACCTACTCGAGGACGAGCAGGAGTTAAGCTTGGGGATGTTGATACATTGCAAATGTATCTATAATTTTTAATGTTCCATGCTTGGTTTTATCCACTTTCTTATGTTTTGTACACACTTTGGAGTACTTTTCATATGATTTATTGGACTAACCTATTAATAAGAGCCACAGTGCCAGTTGCCTGTTTTCTACTGTTTTTGGTTCCAGGAAAGTCAGAAAATGAATATTCTCGGAATTGGACGGGACAAAAGCCAAAGTGCCTATTTTTCCGAAAGTCATCAGATGCCAGAATACGAGACGGAGAAGGGCCAGAGGGTGGCCACACCACCTGGCCGCGCGGCCAGGCTTGGCCCGCGCCAGGGGGTGGTGTGGCCAGCCCAGGCACCCCCTAGGCCTCTCCTTCCATCTATAAGATGCCCTCGGGATGAAAACCCTAAGTACCCGATCAAAAATCCACGAAAGAGTTTGTAGCCGCCGTCATCTCCATCCCTAGATCGGGAGGGATCTGAAGCTCTTCCCGGCACCCTGCCAGAGAGGGGAATTCACCCTGGAGGCCTGCTTCATCACCATGCAAGCCTCCGGTGTGATGCGTGAGTAGTTCATCCTTGGAATACGGATCCATGTAGTAACTAGATGGCTGGTTCTCCTCCTTTGTGCTTTCATGTTTAGATCTTGTGAGCTCCGTTCATGATCAAGATCATCTATTTGTAATTCTGCATGTTGTGTTTGCGGGGATCCGATGGATATTGAGATGCTATTTCAGATTGGTTATTGATTCTATCATGTCTTTGTTATTTGTGATCTTGGATGCTTTCCGTTGTTAGTAGCTATCTTGGCCAAGTAGATGCTAGCAACTCCAAGAGTTAGTATTTATGCTCGAAAGTGGGTTCATGCCTCTGGTAATCTGGGGAAGTCACAGAAATCTCTAAGGTACTAGATGTGCTGTTGCTACTAGGGAGAAAACAACAATCCTCTGGTAATCTCCACGTTGCTACTAGCACCGGTAGTGCGCCCTGCCAAGGCTCAGCTAGTAACACCTTTGGGGTGTTTCCTTGCTCCTACTGGTTCGATTAAACCTTGGTTTCATAACTAAGGGAAACTTGCTGCTGTGCTCATCATACCTTCCTCTTGGGGTTCCCAACGAGCTCTACATCAACACCGAGCCATCAATCGCACTTAATACGTGATAATGATGTGCTAACAAAATTTTGAGAGAATATTATTTTCTCCCCCATTTTCATAGAGTGGAATGTAATGCATAAACTTGTATATACGAAAATTATACACATTTGAACTCTTTGAAATTGCACTTAATACGTGATAATGTTGTACTAAGAAAATCTTGAGAGATTATCATTTTCATATAGTGGAATGTAATGCATAAACTTGCAGATACGAAAATTATATACCTTTGGACTCTTTGAAATCACACTTAGGACATGATAATGTTGTGCTAGTAAAATCCTGATCATTTATCATTTCCATGGAGTGAAATATAATGCATAAACTTGCGTATACGAAAATTTTAAACCTTTGAACACTGTGAAATCGCACTTAATAATGAGATAATGATGTGCTAGCAAAATTTTGAGAGATTATCATTTTATCCCCCATTTTCATAGAGTGGAATGTAATGTATAAACTGGCATACACGAAAATTATACACATTTGAACTCTTTGAAATCGCACTTAATACGTGATAATATTGTGCTAAGAAAATCTTGAGAGATTATCATTTTCATAGAGTGGAATGTAATGCACAAATTATGCACCTTTGAACACTTTCCCTTCAAATTATATTCAAGTTCATTTGTTTATGGAGTTAAAGTACCAGTGGCAAACTCATTATTTTGCATGGATAGAGGGGTGCCCCCCGACAGATATAGGGGTTATCATGTCCGCTAGATCACAGAGGATCAACGGTTGGTGGGCACGATTTGTGTGACAACTATCTCAACCAATCAAAGCATAGCAGACAAGATGATCACAAGTGTGAGAGATTGTGACTAAGAGAGGGGAGACTAAGTAGAACTTAAGAACCAAGGCCAAAACTGAGTAGAACTTAAAAACAAAGGGGAAGGCTGACAAAGGGATTCAAATAGAAAATAGAAAAAGATTTAAATAATGGAAAATGTGTCTTTTATAAAATAAAATACATCTTGGCATACATCAAACTATTTGCAATTCAAATATACACCAGTTTGACAATTATTGCCTCATTTAGACAAACTATGTTTTGGGGAGGGATGTTTTGGGAAGAGGCTTGAGTAGAAAGTCATGAACCTTCATAGATAGTAGGTCATTTGAGAAGTGGTGATTTAGGTTAAAACTTGATTTATATACATTTGTTATGGTGGCAGGTCACATAATAATACTCCCTGGGTAGATGCCACTATGTTTTGATCTTTTTGAATTTGTTGTGCATAAAATGACTCAATTAGCTAGCTAAAACTCATTCATTGACTCTCTGTTGACCAGCCACCGGAGGGTAAAGTATATTGCACACTGTAGTGTTAGTACTGGAGGGCAAAACTGAGTACAACCAAACTGCTAGTGTTACACTCGAGGGAAAAACTGAGTACAACTAAATCGCCAGGGTTAGACAAGAGGGAAAAACGTGACTCGCGGTACGCGCGTGCGGTGCACGAGGCGGTAGTAGACACGTGTGGCCGTGCACGGTGTAGTAGCATACGCGGTTACGTGGTGCACGGTGGTGCAATGAAACATCACTTACCTTCTCCTTTATAGAGTCCTCATCACTCTCACTCATCACTCACTCACTCACCTCAACCCTCTCCACTGTCCCATCACCTTCTGCAAACCCCCAAGAAAATCCCAACCACGCCGGGAGATGGAGAAGAATGGCGCAGTGGCCATCGGCGCCTCGAAGGCCATTGGCGAGGAGGCCACCGTCCTTGTACAGGCCCCTGTCGAGGCATCAAAGGCAGTCGTCGTCCCTGTCCCCGCTTCCACCGTAGCTGCCGGCGAGGAGGCCCCCGCCGGTCTCAGGGAGATCCCGCTCAGCTAGGACCCCTACGAGGAGGTTGATTACATAAGGCCAGAGAACCCCTATGACACCAGCATCGCCGACTCATGGTCGGAGGTAACCAGGGTTTTCTCCCCTTCCCTTGTTCTTCCCCCATTCCCATCATTAGATGCTAGATCATATGTTATTAGGGCTCAGTTGTTCATATTTTTACAGTAGCTAATCCTCTTGTGTTAGATCTCGTATTTTAGTGAATCCCCCTATTCGTATTTCGATGAATCCCCTTGTTCGTATTTGAATCCCCATGTTTGTAGTTGGGATCAATATTCGATTTGGTTTGAGATTTGGAGAATAATCAGGGGATCTCAATCGGTTAATTTATGCAAATAACCAATCCTGATAATCAAAGTATCTAAATCATGTCCTTATTGCACTCTACTATTTTTCCAACAGGAGGATAGAAGCGACGTCTGCAGCGATGAAGAGTCCAAGGACACCAAGACTCGTCATGTGCTGAGGAGGCTGAAGTCCAGCCAATACGACAACTTTTTCACCAACGACATCTATAGGTGCCCCTTCTGCACCACCAGGAGGCTCCGCGCCACCGACTTCAACTCCCTCGTGAAACATGCCGAGGATGTGAGGACCTGCGGCGAGTACGTGAACATCCACGGCTTTAGAGCCAAGCACTAGATTCTCGGTCTTCACCTCCGCAACCTCCAGAAGGTGGCCATCGAGGAGGGTCGCATGGCTCTGATCAAGCACAAGGCTCCCAAGGTCAAGGGACTGGGCAGCAAGAAGTGGAGGAGGTGCCAAAGGGAGGAGGCGGAGGCCATGAGGGGCACTGATCTTCTGTTGCTGCTGCTGTAAAGCACCTTCTTTTGTATTATCTGTGTTGAACTTGTTCGCTGCTGCTGAGCAGCCTAATTGTCGAACCTCGTTAAGTACCGTACTATATAACCTATATTAGCTCCTTTATCTACATCTGCTCTATTTACTGAATTTATTTATGGTGCTGGTTAGATTTGCTGCTCCAGATTTACTACCAGATTGGGGAAAAACAAGGGAAAAAAGGAACAATGAATGAAGAGAGAAGCTGCTCTATATTCTCTACCTTTTTGGGCAAAAAACACAACTGTTAGCGAGAGAGAGAGAGGGGAAAAGGCGCTCTTAAAAAGGCCAATCATAAAAATAATAAAAAAGAAAACTTCCAATTTAGGCGACAGGGCGCAAGTAACAACCAAACGGGCCCCACGTGGTCCCACACTACGTCCCCCATAACGCGTTCCCAACAAACCTGCCCCACGCAGTCCCATATGGCGCGGCCCCACATGTTGGCATAACGTGTTCCTGACCAAACGACCCCACGTGGTCCCACACCACGCGACCCCACACGTCAGCCAACGGTCAACCTGACGGCATCTGCCATTCGAGCTCTTTGATGGGTTTCTGAGAAGGAGTGGGGCAAAAGTGAGGAAAAGTTAAGCGGTTGGGGAAAACTGAGTATAACTAACGAACCAGGGGCACGGAAATAGAAATATCTACTTTATAAGGGGTTTGAATCAATGGATGGAGATAGGCCAGGGTTGAAGATCCGGCTACAACTGCACATCAAATGGGATAAAAGATAATAATAATCATAGTCATGTATAATGTTTGTATTGAGATAATCTCTTGTGGGAAACACATCCTAATATTCTAGAGCCCCCGTAATGCAGTGGGCATAGCAATAGACTTTTAATCCAACCGAGAGTACACCGAAGCCATCGGTTACAAATGATTATTAAGTGTAAAACATAGATCAAAGCTTTAAGTGGTGATGTTGTTGTTGATCCTGAATGGGGCGCTAAGCGAAGACCATACTACCCTTTCTATCACCGAGGATCCTATGAGATCGCTACTAGACAAGTATCTCAGCTCAAGCATTTATCAATCTATGGGATCTTGGGTACCTATAAGTCCATAGATCGAGACAAAGAAATAAAAGATAAAAATCACAATTCCAAACAAGTTACAATTCTCCCATGATCTAGATGCACATAATCGCTGCGAGGTTTCTCCCCAACCTGCAGGCCGTGAGGACTATGATACATTGCAAATGTATTTATAATTTTTGATGTTCCATGCTTGGTTTTATCTACTTTCTTATATTTTGTCCACACTTTGGAGTACTTTTCATATGATTTTTTGTACTAACCTATTAACAAGAGCCACAGTGCTAGCTGCCTGTTTTCTATTGTTTTTGGTTCCAGGAAGTCACAAAATGAATATTCTCGGAATTGGACGGGACAAAAGCCAAAGTTATTATTTTACCGGGGGACACTAGGAGCTAGAATACGAGACGGAGAAGGGTCAGAGGGCGGCCACACCACCTGGCCCACGCCAGGGGGTGGTGTGGCCAGCCCACGCACCCCCTTGGCCTCTCCTTCCGCCTACATATAGCCTCTGATATGGAAGCCCTAAGTAACCGATCAAAATTCCACGAAAGAGTCTGTAGCCGCTGTCATCTCCATCCCTAGATCGGGAGGGATCCGAAGCTCTTCCCGGCACCCTGCCAGAGAGGGGAATTCACCCTGGAGGCCTTCTTCATCATCATGCAAGCCTCCGATGTGATGCGTGAGTAGTTCATCTCTAGACTATGGGTCCATGTAGTAGCTAGATGGTTGGTTCTCCTCCTTTGTGCTTTCATGTCTAGATCTTGTGAGCTCCATTCATGATCAAGATCATCTATTTTTAATCGTACATGTTGTGTTTACAGGGATCCGATGGATATTGAGATGCTATTTCAGATTGATTATTGATTCTATCATGTCTTTGTTATTTGTGATCTTGCATTCTTTCCGTTGTTAGTAGCTATCTTGGCCAAGTAGATTCTAGCAACTCCAAGAGTTAGTATTTATGCTCGATAGTGGGTTCATGCCTCTGGTAATCTGGGGAAGTGACAGAAATCTCTAAGGTACTAGATGTGCTGTTGCTACTAGGGACAAAACAACAATCCTTTGTTCATAGAACAATCGTATTGTTTACTTTACACGCAATTCGTAATGCAATAATCTGTTGCTTGCAACTTAATACTGGAGGGGATTCGGATGATAACCTGAAGGTGGATTATTAGTCATAGATGTAGTTGGATTGTGGTCTATGTATAATGTTGTAATGCCCAATCGAATCTCAAAGGAGTCAAGATGATTAGTATATGCTTGTATGCTTTCTCGATGTTTGTCAATTGCCCTGCTGTAATTTGTTCACCCAGCATGTTATCTATCTTAAGGAGAGCCACCTCTAGTGAACTATCGACACCGGTCGTTTCTTTTACATTCAATCTATAATCAAACTATTTATTGCTTTGTGTTTACTTTCTGCAAACTATTACTTTCTTCCACTCGATACGTTTAATCCTTTGTTTTCAGCAAAACCGGTGAGATTGACAACCTCATCGCAAGTTGGGGGCAAAGTTCTGTGGTTGTGTTGTGCAGGTCTCCACGTTGCTACTAGCACGGGTAGTGCGCCCTGCCAAGGCTCAGCTAGCAACACCTTTGGGGTGTTTCCTTGCCCCTATTGGATTAATAACCTTGGTTTCGTACTGAGGGAAAACTTAGTGCTGTGCTCATCATACCTTCCTCTTGGGGTTCCCCAACGAGCTTGATATATTTTGGGCCATCAAGCTCTTTTTCTAGCACCGTTGCCGGGGAGTCAAGGACATCTTCACAAGGGGAGTCCCTCATAACCAATCTCTTTACTTTGTTATTTTTGTTTTGCTTAGTTTACTTTTGCTTAGTTTGCTTGTTTCTTTATCAAAAGCACAAAAAATTAGTTTTACAAGTTTGCTTTCTTTATCAAAAACACAAAAGAATGACTACTCTTGAAAACACTAAGTTGTGTGACTTCACTAGCACCAACAACAATGATTTCATGAGCACACCTATTGCTCCACATGTGCCTGAAGCTACTTTCTTGAGATAAAACCTGCTTTACTCAGTCTTGTTATGAGAGAACAATTTTCTGGTATTGGTAATGAAGATGTTGCGGCCCATCTTAAATTGTTTCCTTTATCTTTGAGAGGAAAAGCTAAAGAGTGGTTGAATTCCTTAACTAGGAATAGTATTGATTCTTGGACTAAACGCAAAGATGCTTTCATTGGAAAATACTATCCTCCTACTAAGATTATATCTATGAGAAGTGAAATAATGAATTTTAAACAATCTGATAATGAACATGTTGCTCAAGCTTGGGAAAGAATGAAATCTTTGGTAAAGAATTGTCCCACTCATGGACTGACTGCTTGGATGATGATCCAAACTTTTTATGCAGGATTGAACTATTCTTCAAGGAACCTATTGGATTCTGCTGCTGGAGGTACTTTTATGACCATTACTTTGGGTGCTGCAACAAAGCTTCTGGATAATATGATGGTTAACTACTCCGACGGCATACTGAGAGAGCTCCACAAGGTAAGAAGGTAAATTCTGTTGAGGAAACCTCCTCCTTGAGTGATAAGATTGATATTATTATGTCTATGCTTGTTAATGGGAAAGCCCATATTTATCCAAATAATGTTCCCTTAGCCTCTTTGGTTGCTCAAGAAGAGCAAGTTTATGTGAACTTTATAAGAAATAACAATTTTGGCAACAATGCTTATGGTAATAACAATTATAGACCCTATCCTCCTAATAATACTTATGGTTATAATGGCAAACCTGGAGCACCTAGTGAGGGAAGAATTTTAGAAGTTGAAAGAGCCACTAAAAACTTCATGCAAATGCAATATGAGCAAAATAAACTATTCACTAAAACTATGGAGGAACAATCTACCATTTTGAAGAACATTAGCCATCAACTTGAGAGTCTAAATAGGGAAATTCCTAGTTTACAATTGAAACTTTCTAATGCTGAAAGAAATATATCATCCTTGTCTGAAGCTCAATATTCATTGATAAATAAAATGGTTGCTAAACCTGAAACTATTGATAATCCCTTTGCAGCTACTAATGCCATACAAGTAAGGATTGATGAAAATGTTAGACTATTAGCTGAATTACATGCTAAGTGGGAAAGAGAAGATGAAATTGTTAGAAACATTAGTGTTTCTACTATCACTACCACTAGTGTTGTTGGCTAGTAATAGTTCTACTACTTTAGATGATAAATTTGATTTTGATCTTGATGGTTGCAATACCTCTGAAGTTATTAAGTTCTTACAAAAGCTTGCTAAAAGTCCTAATGCTAGTGCTATGAATATGGCCTTTACAAAACACATTACTGATAATCTCATTAAGATTAAAGAAGAAAAGATGAAACATAAAGCTTCTATTCCTATAAAAAAAGAAGATGGTTGGGAACCCATCATTAATATGAAAGTGAATGATTTTGATTTCAAAGCTTTATGTGATCTTTATAGTAGTGTTTCTATTATGCCTAGAACGATCTATGATATGCTTGATTTGCCACCTTTGGAAGATTGCTATTTGAATGTCCCACTTGATGATATTGCTAAAAAGAAACTCATGGGGAGTATTAATGATGTTCTTATTATGGTTAACAATGCCTATGTCCCCGTTGATTTCTATGTTTTGGATGTTGAATGCAATGCTTCTTGTCCTATTACTTTGGGAAGACCTTTTCTTAGAATTGTTGGTGCCATTATTGATATGAAAGAAGGCACCATTACATATCAACTCCCACTCAAGAAAGGTATAGAACACTTTCCTAAGAAGAGAGAGAATATTTCTTTTGCCTCTCATATGAAAACAAAATTTGCTCTTAATGCTTCTTCATTTGAGAACACTTGATTCTTTTTCTTGCTTCTTATGCCTAACTTAAAGGCGTTAAAGAAAATTACTTATTGGGAGATAACCCAAAAGTTTTAGATGAGCCTTGGAAGTTATTACTATAGTAAAGTAATAACCACTCCTTATCCTTTTTATTTGCTTTTTGTGCCAAGAGTAACCTCTAATGAGAGAGAAGAAATGATTGGGAAAGTTGATGTCCCGAAACAGATTTCTGTGCTTCACCGTAAACATTCGTGTAAAATCTCTGTACGTCTTTTTGAGGCGTGCATTTTTGTGATCCTGCCCCAGGTTGTTATCTAACTTTTGTTAGTTCAACACTTTTTGATTTGAGTAACATAAGATCTTCGAAAATATTCGTCTTTACCTGCTGGTCTGTTTTGACAGATTTCTGCCATTTTCTGCATTTGCTTCTTGTTGGTTCCTTTTTGAGTTCTTTTGGGGAATTGATATTTTTGAGGGAAGTGTTGCAGTAGCTAGTGTTTTAATGTAAGTTTTATTGGTGTTAGAACTGAACCTAAAGACTTCCAAATGCTTCATTTTTATTGTTTCATGCACAATTTTGTTGTTCTTGGAGCGTCTTCTTTTTCGTTTTTGTTTTTGGTTTTCGTTTGCTTTGTTTGCTGAATAAATTGGTTGGACCCCCTCTTTCATACATTGGTTTTCAAATAGTTTGGTTTGGATTGGAAAAGAGTAGGAAAGTTCATGCTTAAGTGTTGAGAGAGCTTGTTTTTGACTGTGGCCTATGATTTGTCATGCCATGCTTGATATTGTTTTGGCTTTATGCTTAGTATTCTTTGCTTTAGCATGACTTGTTATAAACAATTGAGATTTCTTAATGTTCTTTGGATGAATCATGCATTGTTTTAGCATATTAAAAGCATAATATTATGGTATTCTCCTTTGATGCTTTATTTGGGTTGACTTGGCGCATGCTCACACCATGATATGACTATCCCAAGTCACCATAGCCTTTATGATACTTTAGTTTTCAACTTGTAGTATCACTTTATGCTTTCATCAATGATGTTTTGTCGCTCTGCATGATTATGGACATTATTGCTCTCTTAGTTTGTCACTCCCAATCTTTTTCTAGCCTCCACAACCAAGTATGAGTTCCACTCATGCATCCAACTCCCTAAACCAAGTTATTCCAAAGAGTCCACCATACCTACCTATTAGCTTATGCTATTCCAAGTATATTCATGCTTTTGTTTACCTTCCAAATTAAACTTGTTATGAGGAAACTAGTGATTAAAGATCTCACGAACTTGATGGCACACTTTACTTTTTTGCATTTAATAAACTTGAACCATTGGGTCCTTCTTTGTTGCGTATATGCTTGCGCTTTATAAGTTTAAATTAGCAGAACCATGTATCATGGGGAACACTTTCAACATTGCACTTGTACTTTGTACCCTGTTGATATCATGTCCTTTTGCTTATGGATCCCGGCGGTGTGAAATAAAACTAGAACTTGTAAGATCATGGAGTTTGTATGTGTGTTAGAGAAAATGCCCGGGCCGCTAGCCTAAGACATGCCTAATCATGGTGGAAACTTGCAGCATCACCATAATGAGCACTCTATGAAGCATTCTCAATAAAAACCTATGCAAATAGGAAATAAATAGATCTTTGAGATGCTCATTGTTTGCTTGCCTTGTCATTTTGATTATGGGATAGCTCATGTATCATGTGCAAGGGGTACCCCGTTGGCGGTTCTTTATGATACACATGTACTTACAATGACAACAGCTTACTCATGACTAAAGTTGAGTAGCATGAGGTTTGGTCTTCATAAGTAAGGGGCATGAGATTTCGGTTTATAACTTGTCAAGCATATCCTCTTAGTTGTGTCACTTTAACCTTAATCACCTTCAAGATGCTTATGATAGGGTCAATGAGAGCTGAAAGCTAATAAGTACCATAATTTTTGGAAGCTCTTTATGAGACTTGAATCCCTACTTCCTTCTACGAAGTCCTTTCTTCCCCTTATATATTGAGTCTCCACCTTCTATCTTTATGCACCTACTTTGAGAGCATAGTGGCCATTCTTAGTTCTATGTGCATTTTCCCAAGACTTGTTGATTGATGCATACCTTGATATTGCTTGTTTTAAACTATTTGTATCTAGTCACTCTTATGAACTTTGAAGGTGTCCTATGCATTTATATTTGCTACTCAATGAGGGACAAGCTGAATACTACTATGCTATGTTTTCTTTATGTGAAACAAACAAACGTCTTGCAAAGCATTGTTATTCATGAATCTTTTGTTTGTGCCTTTTCATGTTGCAATAGAGTATCTTTATCTTATTGTTAGAACTTTGTCTTTCATGTTATGATTGAAGTACTATGATCCCAGCTTTGAATGTTCTACAAATACTTTGATCAAGTTTATGATGGTGCATGTCACCTAAAAAATTATTCTTTCTTTTTATCCCTTAGCTACTCGAGGACGAGCAGGAGTTAAGCTTGGGGATGTTGATACATTGCAAATATATCTATAATTTTTGATGTTCCATGCTTGTTTTTATCTACTTTCTTATGTTTTGTCCACACATTGGAGTACTTTTCATATGATTTCTTGGACTAACCTATTAACAAGAGCCATAGTGCTAGCTGTCTGTTTTCTGTTGTTTTTGGTTCTAGGACGTCAGAAAATGAATATTCTCGGAATTGGACGGGACAAAAGCCAAAGTTATTATTTTACCGGGGGACACTACGAGCTAGAATACAAGACGGAGAAGGGCCAGAGGGCGGCCACACCACCTGGCCGCGCGGCCAGGCTTGGCCCGCGCCAGGGGGTGGTGTGGCCAGCCCAGGCACCCCCTCGGCCTCTCCTTCCGCCTATATATTGCCTCTGATACGGAAACCCTAAGTACCCGATCAAAATTCCACGAAAGAGTCTGTAGCCACCGTCATCTCCATCCCTAGATTGGGAGGGATCTGAAGCTCTTCCCGGCACCCTGACGGAGAGGGGAATTCACCCTGGAGGCCTTCTTCATCATCATGCAAGCCTCCGGTGTGATGCGTGAGTAGTTCATCTCTGGACTATGGGTCCTTGTAGCAGCTAGATGGCTGGTTCTCCTCCTTTGTGCTTTCATGTCTAGATCTTGTGAGACCCGTTCATGATCAATATCATCTATTTGTAATCATACATGTTGTGTTTGCGGGGATCCGATGGATATTGAGATGCTATTTCAGATTGATTATTGATTCTATCATGTCTTTGTTATTTGTGATCTTGCATGCTTTCCGTTGTTAGTAGCTATCTTGGCCAAGTAGATGCTAGCAACTCCAAGAGTTAGTATTTATGCTCGATAGTGGGTTCATGCCTCTGGTAATCTAGGGAAGTGACAGAAATCTCTAAGGTACTAGATGTGCTGTTGCTACTACGGAGAAAACAACAATCATTTGTTCATAGAACAATCGTATTGTTTAATTGACACGCAATTCGTAATGCAATAATCTGTTGCTTGCAACTTAATACTAGAGGGGGTTCGGATGATAACCTGAAGGTGGATTATTAGTCATAGATGCAGTTGGATGGCGGTCTATGTATAATGTTGTAATGCCCAATCAAATCTCAAAGGAGTCAAGATGATTAGTATATGCTTGTATGCTTTATCGATGTTTGTTAATTGCCCAGTGTAATTTGTTCACCCAGCATGTTATCTATCTTAAGGAGAGCCACCTTTGGTGAACTATGGGCCCTGGTCCTTTCTTTTACATTCAATATACAATCAAACTGCTTCCTGCTTTGTGTTTACTTTCTGCAAACTATTACTTTCTTCCACTTGATACGTTTAATCCTTTGTTTTCAGCAAAACTGGTGAGATTGAAAACCTCATCGCAAGTTGGGGGCAAAGTTCTGTGGTTGTGTTGTGCAGGTCTCCACGTTGCTACTAGCACTGGTAGTGCGCCCTGCCAAGGCTCAGCTAGCAACACCTTTGGGGTGTTTCCTTGCTCCTACTAGATTGATAACCTTGGTTTCGTACTGAGGGAAAACTTGCTGTTGTGCTCATCATACCTTCCTCTTGGGGTTCCCCAACGAGCTCGATATATTTTGGGCCATCAGACTACTCACTCATAACAAATAGATCGGAGATAGAAAACATCATACAAATACTTATATTGAAATCAAATATTCTTACAATGGTTGCCAAATCACAAGGTGATATAAAGTACAAAGCAATGTCTATGGCTAGTGGATGGATCGATGGGGGAAGTGATGGACAATGGATGAACAATGGTGTGGATCTCCTTTGGTGGTGTTGTGATGCAATCTGAGAATGGCCCCTCTCTGGCCGGCGACTGGAGCCTCAAAATATATAGGCGTCTTCATGAAAGTTGTAGGGTTTGACGAGACGAAGCCGCCTAGGTACAACATCCCAATTACTTGCCCATGTGTTCTTCCTCAAAATCCTTCATTATGACTCCTTATTCAGCATTAAAAGTCGTGATTTCCTGCACAACATAAATCAAAGAAGGGATTTGCATATCTTTACAATTATTAGTCATTAGTGGCAAAACTTGAGAGTTTATTTGGAAATTGCTTAACCAAAAACAATGTTTAAACGAAGTGGAAGATGGCAAAAATCGGAGCCATCACTACCCATACCACCAAGTTTTTTTGGGGAGGAACTAAGTGAGGGCTCCATCAAGGTCAAGAAAGCCACTGAAGCCGCAACACCAAAGGCAGCAAGGGGCAAAACCGAAGATTGACTCGGGGGCTGCTCCATCAACCAAACCTAGTAAACTTGCTCTAGAAGACGAGGAAGAACCTAGAGACATTATGATGATAGAAACAAGTGGATGCAGCCATAGTTAGCATACATGATAAACGGAGAACTCCTGGAAGATACAGTTGAAGCACGCTGCATTACCCGCCAGTCTAGGGCCTTCCGAATAATAAAGGGAGAACTATAAAAAAATGAGTATCTTGGGTATGCTCCAGCGATGCGTGATACCTAAGGAAGGGAAGTTCATCCTCAAGGACATCCACGAGGGGATATGTGGCCATAACGCCAGCAGTCGAGCAATAGAAACAAAGGCCTTCTAAGAAGGATTCTACTGGCTCACTACGATCTAGGACATGAAGGATGTAGTAATAACATGTGAAGCATGCTAACGATTCGTCACAAAGCCAAACGCACCCACGGCAGAATTGGCCCCCATACCTTTGGATTGGCCGTTTGCCTAGTGGGGCTCCACATGGTGGGAAAGTCCACAAATCATTTCCTGGAGGACACGTATTTCTGCTTGTCGCAATCGACAAATTTACCCTAGGGATCGAGGCAATGCCTATCACTAGCCAAGATGCTACTTTGGTTGTGAACTTCATCAAGTCAATAGTTTTCCGCTTCGAGGTGCCTCATATCATCATCACCGATAATGGATCAAACTTCACTTCTGGAAATTTAAGGAATATCGCAAGGAGATGGGCATACAAGTGAGCTATGCGTCGGTTGGCCACATGCAAACTAACGGCTAGGTGGAAAATGCAATGGACTTATGACCAATGGAATCAAGCAAAGGCTCCTGACACCATTCGAACAAGCAAAGGGCACTTGGGTAGATGAGTTACCCTTCGTCCTATGGAGCTTACACACCACCCCAAATATCGAGAAAATCCTTTCTTCCTGGTACACGAAGCCGACACCGTGCTTCTAGTGGAGATAACTCACGAGGCTCCACAATTCATCACATATGAAGGATAAGCCTCTATGCAGGCACTCGAAGATGACATCGATGCATTCCACGAAGCTCGAGACATCACACTCGCAAGATCATGATGTATCAGCAAAACCTACACAAATACCACAGCCATCGACTGCATCCCAGGTCCTTCGTCGTAGGGGACCTAGTCCTTCACATCAAGCAAGGTGGCCATCGCAAAGCCAAGTCGCCATGGGAAGTACCTTACATCATCATAGAACTAATCCCTGGCGGAGCATATCGCCTCCAAGACAAGAAGATTGGAGTCAAGTACTCCAACCTGTGGAACGTTGCACAACTGCGATGCTTCTACGCTTAGGACATTTACTTCCTGCAATTTACTTTCAATAATGCCAACGGCTAGGCTACTTAGCCAAAAGAACTCCATTTACTTCCAATAAGGCCAACAACTAGGCAACTACACCAAAACATGTACCTTTGTACTCAATGTTAATAAAGCTATGTTCTCTCAACCGAGTCTCAATCCCCTATACTCGGGGGCTCAGTTCATCAGCTTACTATATAATCACACCTTGATACTTGGAGGCTTGGCTAATCAGCGCAAACTCAAAAAATATTCATATTCGCCATAAAAAACATCCAACATACACTCTGACCCGAGTAGCTGATTCATCCCAACAGGCATCATGCTAATGAAAAGGTCTCTCTTAGGGTGCAACCGCAATAGCCATCAGCACAAATATATAACATTACAATAACAACAAATATATATAGCTGATATTTATAAACTTTACATAGTTTACATGTCCTTTTTGATAGTATCAATCTCCTAACAATATGGGAAAATTCAGGAAAAAGTCCTGATCCACATCAAGGCATCGACGAATTATTCAGATGACTAGCTTGCGGGCGGCCTCATAATGGGAGACATAGCCACCATACCACCACCTGGTGGAGCTGGAAGACCTTGCGACACAACATCTAAATCTAGCATAGGATGGTGCACATGTACCCAAGGAAGGGCAACCTTGGTGCCCGCAATAAGCCGCAGCTTGATAAAATTGTGGATTGCTTCACCTTATTGGAACTTTTGCATCAGCGGCTAGCCCCTGCGATTGTGGGTCTCTAGGGAAATTGCATTATATCTCATAGCCAAGGAGGATTAGTAGCACTTGACAAACGCTTCCACCTCCCACACTCTATCTTGAAGAAGCGCCAATGTATAACCATGTTTATGATCAGTCCAGAAGTCCATACCAGCACCCGACGAAGCGCTGATAAAAGCACTCATCCAAGACTTCAGACATCGAGACTCCTCCACCGCACTTAAGCAGATTCCTAGAAAAAATAGAAGGATTAGTCTATAGTCATAACAGTGAAAGGTAGGTACTTTGGGGATTTGCAAGAAACTTACATAGCATACTCTCGCTCGCCCTTGAAATCTCACCAATAAGATACGCCTCGCGCTCCATGGCCTTTTTTGACTTGGAGAGAGCCACGTCCACCTGGACTTTACAACCCGAAGTTCGCCCTCCAATTGCTTGATACGGTGAAGCTTATCAGCATACAACGGAGGATCGATATACCGATCGATAGTGGTAACATTTGTGGGTGCATTGTCTCCACCTGTGACAACATCTAACCTGAAGGAACAATAGTAGCCGAAGGAACAAGAGAAGTTGAAGGAGCAGGGTTTGCCGATGAACCAGTCGAATCAGATACATTCAGAAGAAAGAGAAGGGAGGCAAAAATCAGCAAGAAAGGTTTGTCAGGCACACTTAACATTCAAAGATAACCGAAGATTCAAGGATACAAAATGTCAGCATTCTCCAACTCCCATACTAGAAAACTATACATATGAAAAATCCATTACAGACATCCCAACATAAAATGACTACGGCTAAGGACTAGATGCACCACTGATAGCGGTAGTGTCACTAGCAGAAGGGGCAGCAACGGAAGTTCTAGTGGTAGGGATAGCAGTCGAAGCTTTTACATGAGGAACATCTTCTTCCTCGGGAATATCAAGGAGTTGCCAAGAGAACTTCTTGATTTTCTTAAGGAAAGGCTCGAGGTTGATCTCTTTTCCTTTGTCGGTGACTGGGATTGAGGAGCTAACCTTATCCTAGTTAACCTTCTCGACATGCACCAAGGATAGGGCCATTGCTCTCTCCGTGCTGTGATGACCCACAAGTATAGGGGGTGTATCGCAATATTTTCGATAAGTAAGAGTGTCGAACCCAACGAGGAGCAGAAGGTGTTGATGAGTGGCTTGGAGCAGGAATTCTATGTAAATACTTAGCAAACGGATTTTTAGGGGTTTTTGATAATGCAAATAAATAGAGTACGAGTAAATAAAAGACAATAATAATAAATGCAACAAGTGGCCCAATCCTTTCTTTAGCAAATGACAAGTCGGTTGTATTACTTAAGATGACCAAACATTCTCGAGGACACATGGGAATATCGTCAAGTGCTTTCACTTCATATAGTTAATTAATCTTCTTTAGTTTGATAAGTGTTGTGTGGGTGAACTTGTGCTAATGTACTGACCTTCCTATGACTAATACATACTTGTGATTATACCCCTTGCAAGCATCCGCAAGTACAAGAAAGTAATTAAGATAGAAACCTAACCACAACTTCAAACTCTAAGATTCTACACTCCCTTATGCAAAGGTTTCCTAACAGGGGTTTAGGTTTCTGTCACTCTGGAAAACCCTACGATTAGTAGCCAAATACACAATGCATTCCCCTATGCCCATAAAGGTGAAGTGTCATGTAGTCGATGTTCACATGACACCACTAGAAGAATAACACCACAACTTAAATATTAAACCATTGAATCTTTCTCAACACAATTCCACTAATAACAACATGACTTCTCCCATGTCCTTGAGAACTAAACGAACTACTCACAAGACATCACATGGATCAAGATCAGAGATGAAATAATGATAAGTAACAATCTAAACATAACAATAATTCAATGGTTCCTCTCAATAGCATCAACTATAACAAGTAATCAATACTGGGAAAGTTTCCCCTAAGAATTATGCAAGATTCAACCCAATTATTACACCGGTATGAACTGGTGATGATTGTGCTGGTGGAGATGATGATGGAGATGATGATGATGATCCGGATGAAGTCCAGCGTGATGGTGGTGTTAATGGCGATGATCTCCCCTCTCCGGGAAGGAATTTCCCCGACAGATTTCTGCCTGCCGGAGAGCTCTTTCTCTCTCTCTGTAGTTTTCCGCCCCGTAGAGGCAGCGGAATCTTTCTGTGGTTGCTCCCTGAGTCTTAGGGTTTCGGGAGGAATATATATGCCAAAGAGGAGAGCCAGAGGTGGGCTAGAGTGGCCACACCACCTAGTGGCGCGGCTTAGGGTGGCCCACGACAGGGGGTAGTGTGGCCCCCCTGTGGCCCAACTCTGCTCCCCTTCTGGCATCCTTCGTCTTCTGAAAAAATAGGATTTTCCGTGTATTTTCCGGGACTTTCTAATCTTCGCGAATTTCCCCTCCAAACAGTGCCTTTTCCATCAGAATCCTGACTTCAGCGGTCCATCCTCCAAAAGTCATCAACCATGCAAAAAGAGATGAAATAACATATGTATCATCTCTTAATATGAAATATACCAATGAATAACAGTAAATTACGATATAGAATAGTGATGCAAAATGGACGTCTCAACTCCCCCCAAGCTTAGACTTCGCTTGTCCTCAAGCGAAAACTAAGCTCAATAAACATGACCTCGGGTTTATGGAGTGAAGTGTTGATAAAAGAATACGGACAAGAAGCATCACATTCATCAATACACAAATCATAATCGAAGACAACTCACTATTATATAACTTAACTTGCAATAAGTAAAGGAAACACAATAAAGATACACAAAGTAAATCATAATTGGTAATGGCAAACTTTCTCTTGGTCAAAGAATAGTTAACAATTTGCAGGAGTTCAAACATAATGGGGTTTGCAATGATAGCTTTCAAAGTAATATTCACTAAGATAAGAGCAGTGCGCAAAACAAGGAACATAAGAAACATGATTGAATAAATCATCATATGAATGAATGAAACACAACAATTCAAAATACTTGCTGAGATAGAAAGGAATAGGTTTACTGACTCAACTAAAAAGTAAAAGATAGGCCATTCATAAAGGG
Organism: Avena sativa; assembly: GCA_916181665.1. Lineage (NCBI taxonomy): Eukaryota > Viridiplantae > Streptophyta > Magnoliopsida > Poales > Poaceae > Avena > Avena sativa. The sequence continues at coordinate 384,738,190 of OV702286.1, read as the reverse complement.
AAGCAGGGATTTCAAGTTTCATAAAGAGCTTCCAAAAATTATGGTACTTATTAGCTTACAACTCTCATTGCCCCTATCATAAGAATCTTTAGGTGATTAAGGTTAAAGTGATCAAATATGAGGATATGCTTGACAAGTTATAAGCTGAAAATCTCATGCCCCTTACTTATGAGTATTGTTCCTCATGCTACTCAAGTTTAGTCATAGGTAAGTTCTTGTCATTGTAAGTACATGTGTATCATAGAGAACCACCAACGGGGTACCCCTTGCCCCATGATATGGAAGATTCCCCATATCAAAATGACAAGGCAAGTAGACAATGAGCATCTCAGCAATCCTTTTATTTCCTATTTGCATAGGCCTTTTTTCTCTCTTTTTTTCTCTTTTTTCTTTCCTATTTGCGTAGGTTTTTTTTATAGAGGATGCTTCATAGATTCCTCATTATGGTTACGCTGCAGGTTTCCACCATGATTAGGCATGGATTAGACCAACTGCCCAAGTGTTTCTCTAACACATATACAAACTCCATGAGCCTTACAATCTCCCCTTTCATTTCTGTCACATCCCAAGATTTTCCAAATCTTGTAATGTGAAAAATAAATAAACAAAATAAATTTTTGTTGAAAATCAGGGTGAAAAGAAACTTTTGTTTCTAAAAGGAAACTTAAAATCCCATCCTGAACAAACTTTGGTTAAAGTTTGAATTCAACAAATCCAAATCAAGGGAAATGCATTCCTCAATGAATGTATCTGGAAATTTTAACACTTGGAAAATAAATCCAAAACCCTAAACCCTAATGGAATAAAAACCATTTCCAAGTTATCTCCAAATCCATGGATTTGATCCATACCAAAATGGATCAACAAATATTCACAAAGGATCAAGAAAGACCCTAGAGATTGGTTTCACTTAGTTTGGAACCATAAAGAAAATCTTATGAATATAATAAGATAAGGAATTTGAATTTCCAAAGCTAATAAAGCCCTTACCAAAAATCCATACCAATTGGTGAACAAATAATCCTAAAGGGATTAAAAAGATAAACATTTAATAAAGCCAAATTAATTTTTGGCCAAGCTTTTATAATAAAATATTTTGTTTTGATAAAATGAGTAAAGGATTTATTTAAATAAAATAATAAGGATTTAAATATCCAATTTTATTTAAGTAAAGGCTTTTCCCATTTTAAATAAACACCAAAACTTATTTATTCTTTTAAATAAGTTTTCCAAGTATTTTGATTTCTCAAAATAAAACCTACTAAAGTGTTTTGGTTTTATTTTGGATTTCAAAATAAAGTTTTTAAATAAACAAATCCTATATGGATTATTAACTAAGGTCCATTTATCTAAGTATTAATGGAACCTAAAAGGTTATTTTGTTAATACAAGATTTCCAAATATCCTTATTTTCAAATAAAACCTACTGGTTTGGTTTTGAAAGTATTTGGATTTCAAATGGAAATTTTGTTAAATAAATCAAACCCTATTTTATTAAATAACTAAAGATCCATTTTATTTAATTATTGAATGGATCATAAAAAAGAATAAAAATATTAAATTATTTTGAGATTTGGATTATGTTGATAAACAGAACCAAATTCAAAGTTCAAAGTTGAGTGATTGTTTGAATTGTTTGAGTGGTTTGATTGCTTGAAAAATTGTTTGATTTTCAAAACAGAAAAAGAATTAGAAAAGGAAAAAGAAAGCAGACAGAAAAAAAATAAGAAAAAGGACAGCCCAGCCCAACAGGCCCAGAAACAGCCCAGTACTCCCTCCCTGAAGGAAAACGTTTTGCACCCAGATTCTGACCCGCTAAGTCCCTGACCAGTGGACCCTCCCCCTTGTTTCTTTTCCCACTGACCAACTGACCCCACCTGAGCGAACCGTTTTTCTTTACCGTGGACAGAACCCACGCAGTCAATGACAGCCGGGACCCACTCCTCCTCTCTCCCTATCGCTGACAAGACGACCCCACTATCCCTGTTCATCGTCTTCAACGAGACCCCGTCGCGCTGCCGTTATAGTGAGTTTACTCCGGCGTTGAATTCGCGTTCAATCCTGCGTTAACTCCTCCGATGACCACGCACACTTAAGAGCACGCCCCTCCTCCGCCTTTTCCCTCTGTCTCCTTCTCCAAGCTCGCCCCCAGGCCGCTCCAATTTCTCCCCGAGCCGCTCTGTCTCCGACGATCCCCGCGAGCGATTCCGGCCAAGCCACACCACCTCCTGCCTCCCCGAACACACGAGCACGCTCACCACATCCTGGCGCATCTCCCTATGCCAGTCATTCATCCGTGGGTGCCCCAGATCCTCGACTCCGACAAGCTCCCAGCGCCACCGCGTCTGCACCTTACTCCGACGAGCTCCACAGGTAGTTTCCGACCGCCCCGCGCCCTCTCGTTCACACACACAGCTCTGCCTTGATCTTACACTTCTAACACTGCCCTCGTTCTGCTTCGGGGGTGAACCACAGAGTCGACTTCGACCACGACCACGCGCAACCGACGCCAGCAGGAACTCCGACGAGCAATCTGCCTCGTTCCCGTGCGCCCCTCGATGAGATACGGCCACGTTGAGCTTCCCCAAGCGTCTGCGAACCCGGTGAGCCTCTTCCCTTTCTTCCTCACCTCCTGTAGCATCGTCACCGTCGTCGACCGACAGCTCCGCCGCCGGTAGCCACCGTCAGCGCCGCCAGTTCCTGGCAAGCGTCTGGTAGCCGTAGGATCTTAATCGCGTGGCCACGATAGATTGACTGAGCGAAGGGGTACGCGTTGATCTGAGCCGCACCTGCCCCTTTTAATCCAGCGGTCTGTGTCACTCGATCCATACGAACCGGTATCGGCCAATCATGACGTGACGCGTGGCCAGGTCTGTTTTAAAATAGAATTTGAAAACAGATTTAAGTGCCATTTTCAAACCCTTATATCTTTGGATCCACACGTCCAAAAATTACAAATTTTATGTCGTTGGATTCAGGAGAACAAGCCCTAACCAACCCTACCCTTGGTTTAGCAAATAGTATTTGTTAGATTGGTTGATTTTGCAGAAACATTTGATTGCTTGATTAGAGTAGAAAAATTGTTTAAAAATAAATTAAAGGTTAAAACCTTTGCTTTTGGTTTGTTGTGACCTTACTGACCCTAGAGACCAACCCTTGTTTTGGAAAATGAATTTGGATAAGTTTAGAATGGATTACTTGGTTTAGTCCATTTCTAACTAAATAAAACTATTGTTTTGTTTATGAAAATGTTTTTGAGTAAAAACTTTTGAGAAAATGTTTTGGACCAAACCTACTGACCCAAACACCAAGTTTTGCAATAGCAACTCATTTGATGAACCCTATAGGTTAATGCCCTAGTAAAAAAAATATTTCTACACCACATAGAATGATACTTTGTTTTGCAAATGGTTTTATAGTGAAACCTTTTGCAAATGATTTTGCCACTTGACATTTTGACCATTAGTTGTGCCCAAATGTCTATGACCCATTAGGAACCCCTTTTTCAAACAAAACAAAGCTTGGCATGCTTGCATGCATTACTTTGACTTTGCCATTTTGGTAAATGACCAAATTGGAACTTACAAAGTTTAGAAGCCTAGTGGAGACCATCCTTACAATAGAACCAACCTTTGCATGCTTATGCATGACTTAGATCCCATTACTTTGTGTGTGAGAAATTGTTTGTTTGACTTTGGTTTGGAATGTGAATTGAATTGTGTTTGCTTGATTGACTTGTAGTGAAGTGTGAGACTAGCAAGATCAAGGAGTGAACCTATACCCTCTACCAAAAAGGCAAGTGATGCTTCATATCTTTTGTCCCATTATTTTCACTATGCATTAGTGTTTTTGCTAAGTAAAACTTGCATGGATTTTGTTTTGCTAAGTATAGACTTTGCTATAGGAAAACCTAGTAGATGAATCCTTAGTAGGATTTTCCTAAGTTAGGAATCCTATTACTACCAAGCTTAGCCTAGCTAATAGAAAACAAGGGTGGAATATATATTCATGCTATGGAAAATTTCTAAGTCTGAGGACTTGTGTTTTGATTAATAAAACAACTAAATGAATAAATCACCTGGGTGGAATGGAAGGAATGGTTTGTGTTGAGTGGTTCACAAGGCCATGGACTTGGCTTGTGTATCTCACTTGTGGATGGCCACCCAGGAACAAAGAGATTTGAGATGTCAAATGTTGAGAAGCTTCAAGTGCAGCCACTTGGCAATATGGGCTCTGCCATGATCATATAGGTTGCAAGAACTTAGCCATATGGACAGTTGGTGGTAGTGCTTGATAGGCTGGAGCGCGTCCATGATGGTCTAAGGAAAAGCTTCTGAAAGATCTTGTCTTGGGAAACCAAGTCTTGTGGGGAAAGTGCACCACCTCTGCAGAGTGTAAAAAATCTAAGTACTTAGCCATGTCCCTGGAAAAGGACAATTTGAGCATCAAGACATGGAAGCAATCAAGAATCTCATCATTCAAATTTCTAAAGTAAAATTTGTGGGTGAACAAGGGTTGTGTGAAATCTTCAATCTTTGATGGAGAGATGGCTTGGTACAAGGATCTTGAAATCTTTGATTCAGGAAAAAAAAATTTTGCCAAGCAAATCTTCAGTCTTTGATTGGTAGATGCCCTGAGTGGATCTTCAGTCTTTGATTGGTAGATGCCTTGGGAAAGTTTTTGCCAAACAAAAACTTAGTGTTTTCAAAATGTTAGGGAAAAATCTATTTTGAGCAAAGCAAGCCTCAACTCCACTTAGCCAAATGCATATAGATGATAGACTTCACTATACTACCAAAGTATCACTTGCCAATACAATTCAGATGTATTGACCCTTGTGGCTGTAATTTGTAATGTTGCAGGTTTGATTGATTTTAGTGAAGATTAATTGATTAGGATTACAAAGTCTACAACCAACATCTGCTTGTGGCACTTTGAAGATGAAGGACCCATGACTATAGTTATTCCGCTGCAATGTAATGTAAATAGCCAATGAGCTATGTTTGATGTAATAAAAACTATGTTACTCCTGGTTATAAAGTTATAATATGACCTTTGTCTCTTGATATTACATCTAAACTGTGGATGCTAGCTATTGATCCAGGGACTAGCATTGTAAACACAGGGGGCTCAATCTTATTAAAGGTTGGGGACCCTACAATTTCACACTGCTGGGATCCATAAGTAAAAGAATCATGATATCAACTAAATAAAGTGCAATGTTGAAAGCGTTCCCCATGATAACATGGTTCTGTTAATTCACAACTTACAGAGCGCAAGCATATATGCAACATAGATGGGCACAATGGTTCAAGTTTATTAAGTGCAAGAAAGTAAAGTGTGCCATCAAGTTCGTGAGAGCTTTAATCACTAATTTTCACATAACAAGTTTAATTCGGAAGGTATATAAAAGCATGAATTTACTTGGAATAGCAATAATGCTAATAGGTAGGTATGGTGGACACAAATGGCATAGGTTTTGGTTTAAGGATTGGATGCACGAGAAGCATTCCCTCTCAGTACAGGTTTTTAGCTAGCAAGTCTGTGTAGCAAGCATAAGAGTTGAAGGAAACAAACAAACATATGAGTGACAAAAACAAACATGTAATCTTCCTTGGAAGCACAAAAGATCTTAACTAGAGAATACAAAGCTTATGAGCCAATCAAGAAAGAAAGATGATGAAATTATATTTCTTAAGAGTACTTTTATCTTTTTCATTCAATTCTCATAATAGTGTTGCTACTGGACCGAGCTAGGTTTGGCGAAACCAACTAAATTTTATGATCCCAAAGTGATACCAATACTAACAACAAAATCAATCATATAACAGAAATTGAAAACTAATATAAGATGTGCAAAAGGTAAATGATACAACTTCTCATTAATATTCCAATAACGGCAACTCACACCAAGGGACACATAGATAACTAACGAGAGGGGAGACACTTCCATAATGCAAACCATCCTATATGATAACTTCTCTATTCATGATATGACTCTAATTAAAAAGAGAAAAAAGATAAAAGATAGTGATGTGATACCGCGGCACTCCCCCAAGTTGGAACAAACCAAGGGGATGCCAAAACCTGATGATGAATTACTCCTTCAGTGGTGGTGTTGTCGGATTGATGACAAGTACGCCATGAGGGGGTCCTCGAGGCGTGTGGAAGAGAGGGGTGTGAGATGTACGGTGTTCCGGCACGGTGAGCACACAAGTTTACCTAGGTTCGAATCCGCCGGCTTTGGACGGATTGTACTCCTGCTAGCAATCCAGTAATATGGCAGAACTAGAATATGGGTTACAAGGGTTCACCTGTGCGAGTTGAGATTGTAGACTATTGGGTGCCCTAAAGGCTCTCCCTAGGACGTCTTATATAGATATCCGGCCTAGGGTTTACAGGAGAGATCTATCCGGCTACGACTAAGAGTCGGAGTACATCTTGAACTACAAGTAACACTATGGGCCTATGTCGGTAAGTCTTCTGGGCCTTCCCGTAGCCGGATTGGACTCTGTCTCTTCTCCCTGACTGGGCTGCCCGTGAAGCAAAGCTCTAACCCAAAGTGGGCCACCCTGGTTAGTGAGGAACTGTGAGGATACCTAGAAAGTATATCCCCAACAGCAGCCCCCGGAAGTCTCCAAGACCCAAAGTCGGATTCATCATCATCTAGCTTGATCTTCGGCTTGCATAATCTTGAAGGGTTCCTGAAACTTCAAAACAAAAGATACGATCTGGGTCTTAAAAATAAGTCGGACCTATCAACACGTTACTCAGATTTTCCAGCTTGATATTTAAACTAAGCCAGAACTTGGTCTCTGACGTCATCTGACACTGGTCATGGTCAAGTCACGTCATCTGACAAACATCCTGTCAGCACGACCGTTGGTGGGTCTGCCGTTCGCGGAACCGAGGCGTTGTTTCAATGCGTACGCGGAGATCGAGGTGACATAGTCATCGCGTGGGACCTTCCCAATTCCTTCCACGATGCGTGGCGTTTACACAGTGCCGTTTGCACGAATCTTGGTGTGGTTAGGTGGTTATAAGGGGTGAGGATTTCCTTTTCCTCATCTTTACCTATTCCCTCGCTATTCCTTCTCCTCCACTTCTCCCTCGCGCACAGAGCTCTTATGCCTCCTAGATTCCCAGCGACGCCCATCCAAGGTCACCGGCGCACCGGAGAAATGGCTTTATCTTCCTCTTCCGGCTTGGCTGGCTTCGCAGCGGCAGCGATGGCGGCAGCGGCGGAGAAAGAATGCAACCGTGGGGTTTGGATCTTGTGTCTCCTCGACGACGAGAAGCTCCGCGGCGTGGAGAATGAAGGACTCCTCCGCGTCGGCGACTAGCGGAGCGGTTTCGGTGAAACCATCCCCAACCCGCACGCCGACGAGCGGGTACACTTCGGCACCCACCTTGACAGAGGTTTGTCTTTCCCTCCCTCGGAATTCTTTTCCAAGGTGATTGATCATTATGGCGTTCAGCTTCACCATCTTCCTCCCAACTCCATCTTAGAGATTAGCTCTTACGTAGCGTTGTCTGAGGGATACCTCAGCATTAGGCCGAGTCTCACTTTGTTCCGGTTTTATTTTCATGTCCGGAGAAACTCTATCACTGCCGGTAATCCTTACATTACCGGCACTATTAGCCTTTCAGTTAGACGTGAGCGTGTTTATCCTCGCATTTTAGCTAGTGAGTCAGTCAAACAATGGCCGGCCACCTTCTTTTACCATAAGGATATTCCTACTCCCGGCAAAGCTACTGCTTTGCCGACTTTCGTCAACAGAGCCGCCAGGGCCCTAGCATCTTGGGACGAGGCTCCTCCGGCTCTTAGTGACGATCTGATCCTTGCCAATAGGCGGAGCGAATACCTGATGAAGCACAAGGGCTTGAGAGGATCCGACCTGGTCTAGTGCCGGGTGGCACGCCGGATCCAGCCTCTCCAGTACCACGACGACTGTCTGATGCACTCCATCACGGCGTCAAAGAATGACTCCCTCCGCATCAGTCCTAAGGCTTTAAAGCCGTAGGATTACATAATCCAGATCAAATGGCTGATCAAGGAGCGGATTGAGAGAAAGATTCTGGACTTGTCTCAGGACATGCACACAGCGGAAGACACTATAGTGCCGGTAAGATTTTTAACAATAAACCCTTTTTATGTGTTTAATCTTTAAGTTATTTTGTAGTACTAAGATATTATCTTCTTTTCAGCTTGCCGACCTCCCCGAGTCGGAATTTGCCCCAATCGAGGGATATCCTCCTGAGTTTTCTCAGGAGGTGGAGCTAGTCCCACTGCCGGACGTTGTGCCCAAAAAACGCAAAGCTCCGACTGTGGCTGTCGGCACAAAGGAAGTGCCAATCGTGAAGAGGTAACTTTCAACACAACTTCCGCCTTTGTACCTTACTCGTAATTTCTTCTGAGATGTAATGTTTTCCATTCTATTATATTCTCAGAGCTAAGCAGCTCATCAAGGGCAAGGGGAAGGGAACTTCTTTGAAGCCCCTGCGGCAGACGAAGCTGACTATGGCTTCTCCTGTCGTGGCTCCTTCGACTCCTGCCCCACAACCTTCTGCAATGCCGGTGATCACTCCATCGCCAGTTGTCGCAGACGATCCGGCTCCTTCAACGGGGCCAATGACCCATGAGTCACAGACTAATGCCACCATGGGTGGCTCAGGTTTAGATAAGGGTGAACCCTCTTCGGGTAATGATCCCTCGGCAGAGACCTTCTCCGAAAACCTCCTTAACAATCCGGGGCTTGCCAAATTTGGCTTCTCTCGGAAATCTACGGAGGAGATCCAGCGGCTGGTCCGGCAATGCCTGGAGAGCCGTAATCTCTCTTCCGAAGGAGTAGCACAAGAGGCGGAGGACATCAAGTACTCCGACCTTCTTGAACAAGTCCGCCTTCGTGACGAGGGACTAAGAGCTGGTGTGCTTCCACCACCTCCGGTTATTCCACTCACCCCAACCGAGAAGGTTACCACCGAGGTGAACATGTACCTGAGCAAGCTCACACATGAACATCATGTAAGTCGGAATTCCAACTCATGTTTTTCTTTATTGTACTTTATATCATATCCTCTAGCCCCCAAGCATGAAGTAGGATATACAATCCGGGTTTATGCTTCCTTAGGATGCCAAAGAATGAACTAGTGTAGCCGCAAGCCTCGTGCTGATATTAGTAACAATATTATCCCGAGTCTTTAGTAGACTTCTAACTCTGGGTATTCTGACTTATAGAAAGTTAATTCATATAACCAGGATTTGTTGAAGAATATCTGCAACAAGCGGAGAGAGATCAAATCTCTCCGACTTGAAATGCTGAGCCGAAGGTTTCCAAAGATGAGGCCGAAGGTAAACATTTCGAGACTCAAAACTTTGTCTTGGTTTTCATAGTCGAACTTTTTTTTACTGAACTGTTGTTCTTTTGTCTTACAGCACTAGTACAAAAGTCCTGTGCTATGGTCAAAGAGGCCGAGAATCTGAAGACCTTGGTGGTGGAAAACAAGGATCTCCGCCAAGAGCTAGACCAGCTTAAGGCGGATCATGAGAAGATCATAGCTCAAGTTCTCGAATCCTCCTACATGGCCACCATGGAGCGTGATCACAAGATTGCACTCCGTGAGAAGAAAATATCGGATCTCAACGACGAGCTTTGCAGAGAGAGGGACCTTTCCGAGGCACTCCTGGCTGAACTCCTGAGTCTTCGGGAAGAGAAGACCAAAGTTGACAACGTCATCTTCGGTATGTTTCCATCTTTTTGACTTGTCTACATTCTTCGACTCTTTCGATGTTGGATTTACTTACCCATTTTTGTGTTATATGTATAGGTCCTCTGAACTTGATGGACTCCACTTTTGCCGAGCCCCGCACCCACCAGCTTACCCAAGTCGGTGATTTGCTTCATGACTTCTGCCAATCCATTGAGGATATTGGCGAAGCTCTCAAGGTTCTAGATATGGGTGCCATGTAGCTGATTTAACCAGCTACGACACTCCCTTCTTCACCCGCGTGGACACCCCGCCTCTGCCTACCAAAGAAGCAGCCGAAGTCTCCGACGATGGCCAAACCATATCGGATTTGGACATCTTGGATCGTTACCAAGGCACGGCTGATGTGTCCAGCGAGCCGGCAGCTCCTACTTCCTCTCCTGCATCATAGATGATCAGAAACACATGTATTATTCTGAAAAAATATTATGGGTCTGTAAATATGCAGTATGATACTTTTGCTAGTGCTAAGTTTTAATCTATTCAGCACTTTTGGCTTTAAATTTTTGTGTGCCTGAAATGTTTACATAAGCACTTGCACTTTTTTGTCTATACTTATCGTTTATCTGGCTTTCCGCCTTGTCCCTTTTGTGAGCCGGCTAAACCTTATGCACGGAAACTTTGTCGAGCAACGGAGCTCAATTGCTAAACCAGTTTAAACTCGGAAACAAAGCCGGCTTCTAGTACCAACAATTCACTACTCGGAAAATGCCCGCATCTGGCAATCAGACAAATAACCAAAGTATTGACTAGAAACTTTAGAGTTATACCCGAAGGTAGCATTTTTAGAATCAGAAATCTAAACCAGAACAAACATGAGCATAAAGTACTTTCAAGTATTCTGGGATTTTCGATTTTGTGACATGATCATTCGGAAATAAGATGATAAAAACTTCTCAGAAAAACTTGAGGCAACCAAAACTTTTATTTCTCACAGAACATGTACACATAGATGATTACAAAGAAGGATAAACTAAGAATAAAAGAGACGTAGCTGAGCAATATTCCACGGTCTGTCTAACTCATCCGAATTTGTACTGCATCCAGCTCTCTTTCTCTTCTTAGTAGCAGGTCTTTCTTTGACTGGCCTCATATCAGTTAAGTAGTACAAACCATTGGCTCTTCCCATACTAGGAAAGTTTGTGCTTTCTTTGTTGCACAAGCCGGAGAACCAAATCACCCTTATTGAAAGATCTGTTTCTGACTCTCTGGCTATGATACTTGCGTAACTTCTGCTGATAGGCTGTTGATCTCATTTCAGCAATGACGTGAACTTCTTCGACTAAGTCGAGATCATTTTGTCGATAAATCTTGGCATCCTCTTCAATATACGCGGCCACTCTAGGAGAAGTGTGAATCAAATCACTAGGAAGAACTGCTTCTGCGCTATAGACCAAGAAGAAAGGTGTGTATCTGGTTGACCTGTTCGGAGTTGTTCCTAGACTCCATATTAGAGATGGTAATTCCTCGTCCCAAGCCCTCGCAGCACGTCGTAGTGGTGCTTCGAATCTCGGTTTTAGGCCTAGCAGGATTAAACCATTTGCCCTTTCGACTTGTCCATTAGCCTGCGGATGTGCGACTGACGCAATGTCAAGCCGGATATTTTATTCGTTGCAGAATTCGGCCAATTCTCCCATAGAGAAATTACTCCTGTTGTCCGTGATAATACTATGCAGATAACCATATCGGATTATGACATCCTCGACAAATCTTTTGGCTGTTGCTCCATCACAACTAGTGACGGGTTTAGCCTCAATCTATTTGGTGAATTTATCCACCATCACTAAGAGGTGACTGAATCCACTTGGAGCCCGTCTGAACGGTCCTACCATATCAAGCCCCAGACCGCAAAAGGCCATGTTATAGGTATTTTTCGCAACTGATCAGCTGGAACATGAGCTTGTTTGGCGTACTTTTGGCAGCCCTTGCACGTCTTGACCAGCCGTTCGGCATCTGCCTTGGCTGTAAGCCAGAAAAAACCATGTCTAAAGGCTTTTGCCACAAAATATTTGGCTGCAGCATGGTGACCACACTCTCCCTCGTGGATTTCTCTTAAGATTTCCACTCCTTCTTCCGGAGATACGCAGCGCTGAAAGACCCCAGACACACTCCGCTTATAGAGCTCACCTTTAATTATAATATAGGTTTTTGCTCGTCGGACGATCTACCGGCTCAGAACTTCGTCTTCGGGTAATTTGCCATCTACCAAATAATCAAGGTAGGGTTGAGTCCAGTTGGGAATTACAGCCAGAACTGCTATCAAAGGTGAGTCGGATTTGGTCGGATATTTCTCGTCCACTCCCTTTATTGAGGGAACTTTGAGGTGCTCTAGAAAAGCGCTATCCAGGACCTCTTTCCGTGCAGAGCCTATCCGAGATAAGGCATCTGCTTCCTCATTTTATGCTCGAGGGATGTGTTGAACCTCAAACCCTTCGAATGATTTAGATAAATCATCCACGACAGCTTTATATGGTGCCATGTGTTTATTTGCATTACAAATATCCGACACTTGCTGAGCGACAAGATCTGAATCTCCATAACACATCAAACGTCGGATGCCGATATCCTTAGCAATCCGGATTCCATGCAGCAGTGCTTCATACTCGGCAATATTATTTGTCGCTGTGAAGTGGATCTGCAACACGTATAGAAGTTTATCTCCTTGGGGTGATTTGAGCACCACGCTAGCCCTCGAGCCCCCGCGAGCCTTAGATCCATCAAAATATAGGGTCCAATATTCCGACTCAGGGAGGGTCATATTCTCCTTTGTCTCTGTCCAATCAGCAACAAAGTCGGCAAGGATTTGGGATTTAATTGATGTCCGAGGTTTGTATTCAATATCTAAAGCTGAGAGCTCTATGCCCCATTTGGCGACACGTCCTGTGGCGTCACTATTGTTGATTATATCTCTCATGGGAGCTGTGCTCACCACGGTAATTGGATGCTCCTGAAAATAGTGTTAGCTTTACGAGATGCTAAGAAAACACCGTAAGCCACCTTTTGATAGTACGGATATCGCTGTTTTGATTCTGTCAAGACCTCACTGACAAAATAAGTCGGACGTTGCACCAAGTGTTCCTGATTTTCCTCCGGTCTCTCCACTACCATGACGATACTGACGACTTTGTTTGTCGCAGCTAGATAAAGCAACATCGGTTCCTATGGTTCCGGTGTAGCAAGGATAGGAGCAGATGAGAGTACTTTCTTCAAGTCTTGTAATGCATCTTCGGCTTTATCGGTCCACACAATATCCTTGGTCTTTTTCAGGAGTTTGTATAATGGTGCAGCTCTTTCACCGAGCCGGCTTACAAACCGACTGACTGCAGCGATGCAACCAGTTAGTCTTTGTACGTCCTTTAGGCGAGTTGGCCTGGAAATATTGAGTATAGCTTTGATTTTGTCTCGGTTCACCTCTATGCCTCTTTGGGAGACGATGAAACCTAACAATTTTCCGGCTGGGATTCCAAAGAAACATTTCTTCAGATTAAGCATTATGTTGTATTTTCGTAGATTGGCGAACGTTTCCTCCAAGTCGGAAATTAGTGTTTCCTTCTTTTTGGACATCACCGCAATATCATCCACATATGCATGTACATTGCGTCTGATTTGGTCGTGGAGGCAACGCTGCATTGTGCGTTGGTATGTAGCTCCTGCGTTCTTCAGCCCAAAAGGCATCGTAACAAAATAGAAGGTTCCGAAGGGGGTTATGAATGAAGTTTTGACTTTGTCAGATTTCTTCATCCGGATTTGGTGATAACCGGAATATGCATCGAGAAAACAGAGGAGTTCCGAGCCTGCCATAGAATCGATAACTTGATCAATCCTAGGCAGAGCGAACAGATCTTTTGGACAAGCCATGTTCAAGGCAGTATAATCAACACACATCCTTAAATCAGTGGTGTCCTTTTTAGGGACCATTACAGGATTGGCCAACCACTCAGTGTGGATGACCTCTTCTATGAATCCGGCTAACTCGAGCCATGCTAGTTCCTTAGCTATTGCATTATGCTTTTCATCGCCGAAACATCATAAGGACTGTTTGACGGGTTTAGCATTTAGGTTTACATTTAAAGAGTGCTCGGCAAGTTCCCTAGGTACGCCGGTCATGTCAGATGGCTGCCATGCGAAGATTTGTTGATTTGCTTTGAGGAACTTGACGAGCGCGCTTTCCTACATGCCAACTAGGCCTACGCCTATCTGGGTCACCTTGGAGGGGTCATCATCCTTCAACGGCATCTTCTTCGTCTCTTCTGATGCCTTGAACTCCGGATTCGGCTTTGTCACCTCCTTCTTCCCTGCGGGCATCTCAGACGGATCTATGCTCTTCTTGATCTCCTGGTACTCCTGGGTGTGCAGCATGGCTTCAGCAAAGGCGGCATTTCCATCCTCGCACTCTCGCGCTTTCTTTGGGTCTCCCCTGATGGTGATCATGCTGTTGGGACCTAGAATTTTCATCATATTATAAATGTAACATGGACGAGCCATAAAAGCCCAGTAAGTCGGACGTCCGAATATAGCATGGTACGCGCTCTTGAACGGGACCACTTCGAAGGAAAGTGCCTTCGTTCGATAGTTCTTTGGAGTTCCAAAAGTAACATCCAAAGTGATTTCTCCCAGGGAATTAGCTTGTCTTCCTGGGACAAGTCCGTGAAAGATCACAGAGCTATGGTTCAGCTGGGTCTCCGAGATCTTCATCCGGCGTAGCGTTTCGACATACAGAATATTAATACTGCTGCCATCGTCCATGAGAGTCTTGGAGAAACCATAACCGTCAATAAGTGGATTGATGATTAAGGCGTATTTTTCTCACCTGTGTAGCTTAGGCGGATGATCAGCACGGTCAAATGTGATTGCCACTTCCGACCAGTCCAAGAATTGGGGGACAGCCGGAACTGTTGCATTGAGCTCATGTAGAACTGCTTTGTTGACCATTGCTGGTTGAGATCCGAGGAAGGTGACGTAAGTGTCTTTCTTGGTTGGAAAATTTTTCTTCCCTTCCGGCTCAGGATTTGAAGCATCGGCTTCCTCCATGTCGGAATCTTCCTTGGTCTCTTTATCCTTTTCGGGATTCGTCTTTCCCTTCTTCCGCTTAGCTTTGTAGCCAGCGATATCATCTCTTTTAATGTCGTCATTGAAACGATACTCGGCGTTTGTGTGGGACAAGCCCCCATTAGCGTCTAAGTGATGCACACATGGGTTATTGGCAATGTCGGCCCAAGAGTAGGTTTTGCCTGGTTGCTGGTCTCCTCTACCTTGAACTCTCGAAGTCCCACGACCGCGTCCGCGTCCTCCGCCACGTCCTCCTCGTCCTCCAGACCCGAAAGTAGTAGTAACAACTGCCGTTTCCCTGTTGGGTTTTTCTTCCGAGGTGTTCTTGCGCTTCTGAGCTTGTTGCTTTGGTTGTTTTGCTGACTGTGGCACAGCTAGGGTGTTGAGTAATCCCTCTGCGTCATCGTCAGCATCTGCATACTTGCTCGCTGATTCTATCATCTCTCCCAAATCAGTGACTTTGTCAGACATCAAGCGATGACGTAGTAAACCAATTGGGAGACCTGCAATGAAAGCTTCAATCACAGTTTGGTCATTTACTCCCTCACAGGAGTTCTTGGTGTCGATCCATCGTCCGAGATAGTCCCGGCAAGTTTCTCTGGCTTTCTGTGTGCAACGCTGTAGGTCTGCAACCATACAGGTCCTCCGGTATGTGGCTTCGAAATTCCGAAAGAACGCACTTTGCATGTCATACCAGTTGTGGATGGTGTTATCCAGAAGTTCATTGAGCCATGATCGTGCCGTCTTCCGCAACATGAGTGGGAGATATCGGGTTGTGACCAGGCTGTTTTCGCCTTTGGCAATGCAGCAAGCTTGGAAGAAATCCTGTAGCCAAGTATCTGGCCGAGCTATACCATTGTAGGCTTGGATATGTCTTGAGATAGCAAATCCTTTCAGGAATCTTGTAGCTCTTATGCGTGGTCTAAAGCACTTTGGTCCCACGTATATATCATCATTTTCATAGCGCTGCGCTTCTATATTAGAGTTTATCCAGTGCCTTGCGTCATTTGGGGATAGAGATCGTCCCGAGTGTCGGCTGTGGCTACGGTGCCTTGGAGCCGGACTTTGGCTTCTGCCACCACCTCCTCCACCACGACGCCCTCCTTGGCCTCCTTGGGAGCCGTTGTGATGGCTACTTGGCGGAGAGGGTGGAGCAGCTGGGTTAATTCCGGCTGATCGCCGACCTCCGTCCGGAGCGTCATTATTCTGTTTCCGGGAAGGGTCTTCATTGTGACGAGCCCCCTGCCGGCTTGTCTCAGCATGGTGTCCATCGTTCCTTCGCCCGTCATCTGGATGGTTTGCATGTCTAGGAGGTGGCATTCTTTGTCGGTCCTCCTCCCGACGTTTCTCTTTATCATCGTCCCCGGTCTTTCGACTCTCGCCAGGGCGGGTTCCTCGGATTCAGTGCAGCAATTGCCTCTTGCTCTGCAACTGGGTTAACGTTACGCCAGTCACGGGAAGCTTTGTGGTGTTGTCCCGAAGATCCGGTTCTTGAGTAGTTGTCTTCCCGACGATCAGAACGGTGGTGCTGCTCCGGAACACGCTGGGGTCTTACGTCAGCCCATGCCGGATCTGTGCGACATTGGTCGAAATCGGAGACCAGCTTTTGACTTCTGAACATGGTGACCTTTTGCTGCTCCAGTCCCTTGTTGAGTAATTTTATGCCCAACTGGATCTGCTCCGGGCCTGGATTAGCCGATAGGATTTCTCGGGCCGCAACGGTGTTCTGTACTGGTGTTGGATACACCCAATCCCCTTTGCTGTCTTTCCGAGGCATCCCCATCTCTCCTCCGAAGAGGACTTTGTGGATCTGCGGGAATTGGTTGTCATTAGTATGACATTCCTGGTCTTCTGATGTTGCCTGGAGTTGTATTTTTCCACAGATGCCATGCATTTCTTTTCCTCCTCAATGTTTTTAGCTTCATCAAGAAGTACTTGGCGACGCGCTTCTAGGGCTTGGGCCCTTTCGTCCAGCTCTTGAGCAGTGAGTTCTGCAGCTGTAGGAATAGGTGTGGTTAATGCAGCATCGACGAGTTTACACGCACCTTCAGTGATCACGTGTCCATCCACCAATTCTTCTTTTTTGGGCTCGTTTGGGATAAGTGCTCCATCCGAGTCTTCCTCATATTCTTCAGCGATCACCTCCTCTGCCGGAGGATCTTTCGTCGGGGTCTTGTTCTTCTTGTTCTTCTTCTTGGCCTTCTTGGCAGCGCCGGCAGCAAAGATGGCTTTGGGCCTGTTTCCCGGAGTCAAGCTCTGATCGGTACTTTCGGCCATTTGGTTCTCGGGATTGTCTCGGATTTCCATGTCATCCTGCGCTTTGGGAGAGTTTTCTCCGGATCCTTCGTCCATGTCTTCTCCTTCTACTGTAGCCGTGGAGTTAAGCTCCTCATCATATTCCATGGAGAACTTTCGGAAATCTTCCGATGTCATCGACTCATCCGAGGATGCGGGTATGTCGGCGTTTGTTCCTATCGCTTCCAGCACAGAGTCGGTGTTGTCTCCAGCATCGGCACTGCCGGATCCAGATCCCACATATCCGACAAAGTGTGATGTGTGCCTCCTGAGATAGTTGCGGCTTTCGCGATCAGCCTCCCCGAAACACCTGATGGTCTCGAGAATCTCATCTATGTCTGCATCTTGCATCATCATGCGTCGCAGCGTGTACCTCAGGAAAGGCTTGTCTGTCCCGGCATCGTCAGAGTCGGAACCGTCGTTGTTGTTGTGCTCCTCCTGGATT
The DNA here is from genome assembly GCA_916181665.1 of Avena sativa. Lineage (NCBI taxonomy): Eukaryota > Viridiplantae > Streptophyta > Magnoliopsida > Poales > Poaceae > Avena > Avena sativa. Next base: position 384,720,633 of record OV702286.1, on the reverse strand, counting down.
TCGACCTCAGCGGGTGGGTCGATCTGGGTTTCAGTCTCTTCAGGGAGATCCACTCCAGATTCGACTTGGACCATTGGGTCTGCTTCAGGCTCGGATTTCTCCACTATCTCTGCAACTAGTGCGGGTTGGGTGGGATTAGGGTTTCCTAAGATCCGGAACTCTGCCGCCTCCACAGACAAAGGGGACCCAGAAGTTTCTTATGCCTCTATCATCACCGCTGGGGTGGGTGGGATAGGTTCAGCAAAACCGATGTAAACATCGATCTCGCCAAAAGACATGATGGTGTAGGCAGTCACAGACTCCCTCGCCAGAATCCAGGTCTCGTCGAGAACGATGAGAGGGACGTCACTGGCGTAGAGGATGCGACCGACGGCGATAGTCTCACCGATTCCGATTCTTACAGATTTCGGTCGGAACGCAGATCCGAAGCTCACCTACCCCACGGTGGGCGCCAACTGTCGTCGGATTGATGACAAGTACGCCATGAGGGGGTCCTCGAGGCGTGTGGAAGAGAGGGGTGCGAGACGTACGGTGTTCCGAGACGGTGAGCACACAAGTTTACCCAGGTTCGAATCCGCCGGCTTTGGACGGATCCTACTCCTGCTAGTAATCCAGTAATACGGCAGAGCCGGAATATGGGTTACAAGGGTTCGCATGTGCGAGTTGAGATTGTAGACTATTGGGTGCCCTAAAGGCTCTCCCTAGGATGGCTTACCTAGGGTTTACATGAGAGCTCTATCCAGCTACGACAAAGAGTCAGTTACAAAGTACATCTTGAACTACAAGTAACACTATGGGCCTATGTCGGTAAGTCTTTTGGGCCTTCCCATAGACGGATTGGACTCCGTCTCTTCTCCCTGACTGGGCCACCCGTGAAGCAAAGCTCTAACCCGAAGTGGGCCACCCTGGTCAGTGAGGAACTGTGAGGATACCCGGAAAGTATATCCCCAACAGGTGGTGGTGTTCTCTCGACCGGAATGAGAAAATCTTCCAGGATCCTGTGAAGCCTATTATTCTCTTCTTGCAGTATATCCACCTTTCTTCTCAGGACTCAGTACTTATCGCAAAACTCATTAGCGGCCCACAGAGCCTCCACTACTGCAGGGTAGGAACTGAGGTTTAGAGTCGAAGGTATCAACCCTTGTCCTTTCATGCATGTCGACATGCCCTTCACTTCCTCCTTGATGCTCTAGTCCATATCTTTGTGCCTAGCTATGATCTTTTCTTCTTCCAGCCATCCTACGAAGGTCCTCTGCTCAAGGTCGCGATGGAGCTCGTGCCGGTGTCGCAGCTCATAGTCCTCCAAAACCGACCCTAGAACGACATCTGAACAGAACAGATCGAAACGAAAACACAATGAGAACACGATATATGAACCTCGGGGGATTATATATTACGAAGTTTAACAACAAAAGGAAAGTTCTGAGAGAAAATAGGTCGAAGACGGGCTTCGGGGTGGCCACACCCGCTGGTGGTACGGCCAGGTGGGCCCGTGCCACGGGGTGGTGTGAGCCACCCAGGCTCCGGTTCCATCCCTCTTTCGACTCATTGCTTTCCATGTAAGATAAAAAACTGCAAACATATAACTTGACAGATTTTTCGCGGACCTTTTCTTACCAGAACTATTACCTATTCGAAAACGGACTCTGCAGGTCTCTGAACTTGGCTTTTAATAAATTCTTCTGGAGTCACCATTTGAGCAGCATCAATATCTTCATCCTCTTAAACATATTGTTTGAGTCATTTAACTCTTCACCATCTTATTGCACCATTTTCTCCTACAACCTGGAAATTTCTTTCACACAAAACTTCACACAATTCTCATTAGCAACATTAGTGCATGCAAGGTAATAAACCTTTAAGTTCAATTTCAACTGAAATCCATCAAAACATAAGCTACTGAAACAACACCTTCCGAAATCCCAAAAGGAATTCAAAAAGGAAATCGATTCAAGAGGGAAATGCAAGAGTGGCAAAAATCTGTCAAAACAGACCAGCAGGTAAAGATCAATTTTTTTGAAAATCTTATATTGCCCAAACAAAAAAGTGAAAAACTAACAAAAGTTAAATAATAACCTGGGGCATGCACACAAACAATTACAGATCAGTACGACGCTCTGGGATTTTTAACGATTTTTAATAGTGAAGCACAAAAATCTGTTTTGGGACAGCAACTTCCCCAAATATTACTTCTCTCTCATTAGAGGTTGATCTTGACACAAAAACCAAACAAAAGGATAAGGAGTGGTTATTGAAAATGCAGTAACTTCCATGACTCAAATAAACAAAAACAAACTGAAAGGAAAAATATATTGGGTTGTCTCCCAAAAGCTCTTTCTTTATGGCCATTAAGATGGGCATGATAATTTCAATGATGCTCACATAAGAATATGAATTGAAGTAAAAGAGAGCATCAAGAAGCAAAAATACACATGTTTAAGTCTAACCCACTTCCTATGCAAGGGAATTTTGTAAGAAAATAAATTGTTGAAACCAAAGGCTGCTAGCATAGGAAGGCAAAACAAGTGTAACATAAAGACTTTCAGCATAAAGCGAGGAAATTTAATATTATTGAGATGCATAAGATCAATTTTCCCTCTCTCGTAATAACTTTCAGTATCATGTATAAATTTAACAATATAACTATCACATGAACCATTGTAGCAATGATCACTTATTCTAATAGAAAAAACAGGGACACTAGCTCTCCTAACACTACTTTGTGAAACAATATTAGAAGTATCCTTACAAAGGATAGTGTGTCTATCTTCTACATATTTAGTGACAAAGTCTTTCACATTTGATATTACAGGTTCATCAGCTATTTGTTCATCAGGTTCAACAACTTTATTTGTACTTTCATTAACCATACTAGCTATCATAGAATGTTCCTAAATCTTAACTGAGAAAGTCATTTTCTCAATGTAAGGTTCAGGTAAAGCATGATTAGTAGTATAAACTTCAGTATTTCTTGCAGGAACACAATTAACAATATCCTTATATGGCTCATGATACTTATTCCATTTCTTTTTAGGAATTTCGATATAAGAAGCAAAAGCCTTAAAATAATTTGCAATACTTGGAGAATTAAGACCATAAGCATTACTAATATTATGAAAGTCATCAATTCCCATAAAAGATTTAATGCATTCATAATCATAATTTATACCTGACTTTATTCCTTTATCATTCTCCCATACTTCAGCATTGTCTTGAATATAGTCTAAAATATCCCATTTAGCTTCTTCTTCCATGCGGGTAAATGATCCAGCACAAGAAGCATCCAATAGATCCTTATCATGAAGAGAAAGCCTTGCATAAAAGTTATTGATAATAATATTGTTGGGGAGCTCATGAATAGGACATTTGAGCATTAGTAACTTCAGTCTCCCCCAAGCTTGAGCTGTACTCTCTCCATCAAGATGCCAAAATTTTGAAGAAAAGAGAGGTACAATTTCCTCCCATTCAAGAGCTTGACCATTCTTCAGCAGCTTGTACCATTCCTTAGCTCTTCCTTTAAGTGATAATGAGAATAACTTCTTCTTGACTTGATCTGTTGTAATACCTACACACTTTAACAACCCGCATAATTCGTGTATAAAGAGCAAATGATCACCGGGATGGACAGTTCCATCTCCAAAATAGTAGTTATCCATAACACGATCAACAATTCTTGTAGGTATCTTAAAAGTATCATTTTCAACAGGTGGAGGTTCATCTACTACCTTAGCAGTGGTAGTAGCATTACAAAATAGGAAACTAAGTGAATTATCCATATTGAAATAAAGTAACTAACAAAAGTAAACAATACTCACGATAGAAGTTTCCTTTACCAGTTCGACTCTCGAATAGTGCTTCACTCCTCGGCAACAACGCTAGAAAATAGTCTTGATGACCCACAAGTATAGGGGGTGTATCACAGTATTTTTGATAAGTAAGAGTGTCAAACCCAACGAGGAGCAGAAGGTGTCGACGAGTGGCTTGGAGCAGGAGTTCTCTGTAAATACTTAGCAAAAGGATTTTTAGTGGTTTTTGATAATGCAAATAAATAGAGTACGAGTAAATAAAAGACAATAATAATAAATGCAGCAAGTGGCCCAATCCTTTCTTTAGCAAAGGACAAGCCGGTTGTATTACTTAAGATGACCAAACATTCTCGAGGACACATGGGAATATCGTCAAGTGCTTTCACTTCATATAGTTAATTAATCTTCTTTAGTTTGATAAGTGTTGTGTGGGTGAACCTGTGCTAATGTACTGACCTTCCTAGGACTAATACATACTTGTGATTATACCCCTTGCAAGCATCCGCAAGTAAAAGAAAGTAATTAAGATAGAAACCGAACCATAGCTTTAAACTCTAAGATCCTACACTCCCTTGTGCAAAGGTTTCCTAACGGGGGTTTAGGTTTCTGTCACTCCGACAACCCCTACGATTAGTGGCCAAATACACAATGCATTCCCCTAGGCCCATAAAGGTGAAGTGTCATGTAGTCAAAGTTCACATGACACCACTAGAAGAATAACACCACAACTTAAATATTAAACCATTGAATCTTTTTGAGCACAATTCCACTACTAACAGCATGACTTCTCCCATGTCCTCAAGAACTAAACGAACTACTCAAGACATCATATGGATCAAGATCAGAGATGAAATAATGATAAGTAACAATCTGAACATAACAATAATTCAACAGTTCCACTCAATAGCATCAACTACAACAATTAATCAATACCGGGAAAGTTTCCCCTAAGAACTATGCAAGATTCAACCCAATTGTTACAGCAGTATGAAGTGGTGATGATGGTGCTGGTGGAGATGATGATGGAGATGATGATGATGATGATCCCGATGAAGTCCAGCTTGATTGTGGTGTTGATGGCGACGATCTCCCCTCTCCGAGAAGGAATTTCCCCGGCAGATTTCTGCCTACCGGAGAGCTCTTTCTCTCTTTCTCTGCAGATTTTCTCCCCGCACAGGCGGCGGAATCTTTCTGTGGTTGCTCCCCGAGTCTTAGGGTTTCGGGAGGAATATATTCGCCAAAGAGGAGAGCCAGAGGTGGGGTAGGGTGGCCACACCACCTGGTGCGCCAGGGGGTGGTGTGGGCCCCCTGTGGCCCAACTCCACTCCCCCTTTTGGCATCCTTCGTCTTCTGGAAAAATAGGATTTTCTGTATATTTTTCAGGATTTTCTGATCTTCGCGAATTTCACCTCCAAACAGTGCCTTTTCCATCAGAATCCTGACTTCAGCGGTCCATCCTCCAAAAGTCATCAACCATGCAAAAACAGATGAAATAACATAAGTATCATCTCTTAAATGAAATATACCAATGAATAACAGTAAATTATGATATAGAATAGTGATGTAAAATGAACGTATCACGTTGTTGTTCGCCTGGATCAATCCATATACGGTGAGGGGATTTGGATTGGCGTTGAAGATCTTAGTGAGAACATTGAGGTCCAACGGGACCTCTTTGTCGGGAAAGTTCTTCGTGTGAAGCCTCTTGAAGGCGCGGTGAGAGCGGGTGAGAAGGTCCCGGCTGCGAATGTTGTTCCCCTCCAAGACACACAGGGCAGCCAACAAAGGGTCAACACATTGATCCTCGGCCAGTGCTAGGGAGAAATTGGTGATATCTACAGAAAGGAATAAAAAATAATACATCACGATCGAAGGACTAGATAAAAACGTCGAGTTCCATGGCATAATAGGTACCCTACTTGTCAAGGAAAATTCATCTCTTCAAGCCTTTTCCAAAGGTTCTGGTCCCATACTGCCATAGCAGCAGCTTTGGCTTCACGCTTTTACGCCTCAGCCTTGGCTGATGCTTGGTATTTTTCGAGATCTCATTCAAAGATTTTCAGTTTAGCTTCAAGATCATACACGCACTTCATGGCAGCTTCACAAATAAAGTCGGACTCATCAGCAGCTGCTGCAGAAGAAGACCAAGTTATTCCAAGAAAAATTGCTCGCAGAGAATATGCAAAAAAGATACAATGCAAAGAACAAAAACATTTATTGTAGGAAGCATCATGTTGAATCCTAATAAAACGAGCATCCATTTTGACAATTTCGCGATTATTGGCTAAATGAAATAAAAATAGACTCAAACACATGGGGGTTGCACAGTAAAGCAAGGCACGATGAAAAAGAGGAGGAAACTTATGTTTTTCATGTCTGGATCAGCCGGGTTTGATGACAAGACTACACCTTTGTCAACATTTTTTGTTTTCCTTTGGGGAGGAGCATCGGTGGTCACCACAATATTTTTTGGAATTATCTCACCCGCCGTTTCTCCTTGCGGGTTGGCTAGTTCCATCATTATTGTGGCCCCCTGGCGGCGGCGTCCATTCCATCGGCTACGTTAGCAATAGGCGATTTTGGAGAAGTTTTTTCCTCCTCATCGCCACTAACCCAAAGCATAAATAATTTTGGTTACAAGCATAAAAAGGAATGTAAAGAAAAAAGGAAAGGACGTATACTTACGAGCTGACATTTGAGAAAACCGAAGAAGTGCCCCTTTTTCTAGGAAGAGACGCCCTCAGTGGCTGAACCTTCGGCGGCTTCGCGGCACTCGAATGCCGGAGTCTTCAATATCTTGGACGTCCACCTTATCACGTTTCCTTTTTCCTTGGCTTGCTACAACCCTGAAGGAATCATAATTCATGGAAGGGATAACTTCAGTTGGAGTGCCTGAGGAATGGAAGGCTATTTTTTTCTCTTGTTCCACATTTTCTCCCACAACATCAGCATCAGTGTTCTCCTCGGATTCAGCAGCAGGTTTAGGGACCTAACGAGTTTCAGGCAACAGAGGAAGGGAGTCCAATGATCATGATTCTATGTAAAATAGAAGCAAACTAAGTATAAGGAAAACAAATATCAAATAAAAAAGAAGTTGGTATATCTAAGACAAGAGACAAGGACTTACATCGGGAACAAGATTCTTCTTGCCAAATGGCTTAACTTGACATTCGGACGGAATGGAGTTATCCTTGGCAAGATTGGTGAGGGATCTGACTTTTTTCTCAAGCTCACCTCATAGCAGATTTTCCTGGGACACCCTCATCAGGTCCTTCTTGCTAGTATATGCCCACATACCAGAGATCTGAAGAGTGGTTGAACACGGATGCAAAGAAAGTGCACTATAAGCTAGACACCCGAAACTTATTTTCTAGCTGTATAATGAAGATCACGGATACAGTTCATGATGGGATCTTTTCTGCAATATCCTATGGAGTCGCACCCAAGGCTTGAGTTGCTTCACGCCTTTTGTCAGGTCAAAAGGATCTAGTCCATATACTGGCCTTCGGTTGATTCGTCCTTGACAGAGAACCATTTTTTCTGCCAGTCTTGGGCAGAATCAGCAAACTTGAGGTCGAAGTAGTCGACACCTTGGCAAACACGGATGACAGCGCCTCCAACATCATACTACTCTTTCATCGTGTTCCTCTTGATAGAAAGGATACGTTTCAAAAGCCCCTAATGAGGATGGATCCCAAGGAAACTCTCACAGAGAGTGATGAAAATAGCAATATGGAGGATAGAGTTGGGCGTGAACGGATAGAGCTGCGCGACATATTCAAAAAGAACCCCATGAAGAAATTCGTGGGCAGGAAAAGAAATACCACGATAGAGAAAGTTGATGAACATTACCCGCCATCCCTCCTCAGGTATGAGCACGACATCATCGTCGAGAACCTTGAAGGAGCCCTCCTTCAGGAGCGCATACATCCGAGCCTCGCACACATCCCACTACGAGCACTTGGAGGGAGTCCATCCAATGAATCGAGGCTTGGGCGCCGTGGTATCGGTGGTAGAACCACCCCCCTTAGCTCTCCCCATGACGACGGCATCGCAGGTGTGGATGTGTGAGAAGATAAACAGGGAAGAGCAACGGCGCTGGAGCATATGTGGCGCAAGGAGGAAGAAAGACAACGGCGGAAGGAGAGGATGAGCAGTAAAATTTCTCTCCCGATGCTTATAAAGTACCATGGCAGTCCAGAGACGTTGGATCCAGAATATACTTCACCAACTAAAAGCTACGAATGACACGTATTCACAGATAAAATGAAGGGTTCACCATAATGAGCAAGAATTTCTACGGTAACTTCAGAGAAAATCGTGCGGTGCCTCGATTCTCATGTAATGTGGGGTCATGCGGTCAAACTCATAACTAACATGTCCCCCACGCGTCATCAGCCTGTGTCATGGAATTGAAGCACTCTATCTTCGTCAGCAATGACGTCATAAGCTGCAACAGAAAAACAACAAGTAAATCCGAAAAAATAACTCGACGAATATACTGAAAATACAAGGCCTGAGTCAAACATTTCCTTAGATGATCAAGACTTGAGCCTATGCTCAAACGCAAGCGCTCGAACATAGCCTGTCCCATCGAGAGCGCTGGCCACACACCTGATAGAAAATTGAATATTTTCTCAGATGATTAAGGCTTGAGCTTATGCTCACGTACAAGTACCCAAACATAGCCTCGGGGGCTACTCCCATCAGGAGCACTGACCGTGCACCTGAAGAAAAATAAATCCTCCTATGAAGTCGATAATGAAAATCATGAAGATGAACTTTGAGCCTCCTACCCAAGTGTATCCTCAAATGGTTACTCCCATCAGGAGCATTAAAACAGTGCACCCGATAAAATGATAAACAAACTAACAACTTTAGCAACTCCAATAGCCAAACAAGACAGTCGATAAAAAAAATTAAAAATTCTCCGACCGTATCTACAGCGATAACTTATTTGAATGTCGTGTCTATCAAAATGAAGGTAAGACCCCGGGATATGTCCTGTGATGCTTGGTAATCTCACCTGAATACGCTCTGATAGTAATTTTCTGTATCCATGATACGATAAAAAAATATGGATGGATGCGTTGGGTACCCAAAACATAAAACTATAATTTAGTAATCGGTAAGACCTCCGCGACCCGAACTGAATTAAGACATCATATACCGAGTTTCATTCCAGGGACTTGAGCTTTAAGTAGGTTCACGATATTTTTTCCCAAGAGAAATTAACTGGTTCCCGATCCTTCGGATGCACCAGGATCGTTGTATCAAAATCCCCTTGAATAAAATATTTATAAATAAATGTTTACTTGAAGAAAACTTTCGGGTCCAATGCTAAAAAAGTCTTTGAGACTCAACCTGAATCTACGATTCAGATAGAGTCTCGGGGGATACAGACATGGGTATGACTTATCGGGTTCTCATAATTGGTATACCTGGTACATACTTGAACTACAGTCCACAAGGCCCACAAGGCAATAGGACTCCCGGAACCATCCGAAGCCTAGGAACCGAACATGTTGATCAAGATAGAAGTGCCAACTGACATAGTCGTATAGTTGTAACTAAATTTGTAACCGATACGTGTTGGACTCTAAGACCCAAACCCTCATATATGGGCTGGGAGGAGCCAACGAAGAAGGCACCGTAGCTTTGAGCGAAACACAACCCGCCATGAATTAGATCACATCTAGCGAACCGGCGACACTGTAACCCTCCGTTTTCATAATCATGCAGGACTTCGACTCCCTTGTTTGTCTGATAGGCTGAAGATATCACCATCCCTCTCTTTTCCATCGAACCCAAGTTCATAATCATGGATATTGCCGAGGTTACCCCTTGCCAATAGTGGTTCCTTTTTGTTTGATGACACCAGCACGAGCGATGTTGATAGTGTTTGCTTCAGTTGTTCAAAGGCTTTCTGTGCTTCATCGGACCACTCGAAAGTATCTGATTTTTTGAGCAATGCTTAGAAAGTCAATGCCTTTTCGCCCAGTCGAGCAATGAATTGGCTAAGTGCTGCCACACACCAGGCTAGCTGTGGATGCCCCATAGATCTATGGGATTTTTCATCTTCAATATCGCTTGGATGTGTTTGGGGTTAGCCTCGATTCCCCTATCTGACACCAAGTACCCGAGGATTTACGCCATAGGGACTTCAAAGGAGCACTTTGTCGGGTTAAGTTTGATGCGATATTTGTCGAGATTATAAAATATCTCGTGGAGATCATCGATAAAGGTTGACTCATGCCTTATCGTGATTACAACATCATTGATGTAGACTTGGACATTCGTGTCGATTTGTTCTCCTAGGCAGTTGTGCATTATCCTCTCGTACATAGCACCTGCGTTCTTCAGCCCAAAGGGCATTGTATCGTAGCACAATACACCAGAGGGTGTGATAAATACTGTTTTGTCTTGATCTTAGACTTTCATCCTGATCTGGTTGTAGCCAGAATATACATCCAAGAAGGAAAGATGTTTACACCTTGCAGTTAAGTCAATTATTTGATCAATTCGTGGGAGCAGGAGGCAATCCTTTGGATAGTGACCGTTTAGGGAGGTACAGTTAATGCACATGAGGAGCTCGTCTGTATTTTTCTTTGGGCCGCACACTGGGTTGGCCAACCAGGTTACCTTTTTTAGTACTATGATGAATTTGTCCTCTAGTAGACGATGAAGCTCTTTGCTGACGGCCTTACATTATGGCTCCACATAGCAACACAAGGATTGCTTAACTAGTTTAGAATCAGTATATATGTTGAGTGTGTGCTCGGCGAGTTCCCTGGGAATTCCTGGCATGTCAGCTGGACACCATGCGAATATTTCCCAGCCTTCATGGAGGAACTTGACGAGCGCACTATCCTATGTGGGACCAAGCTTGGAGGCCACAAAGGCAGTTTTCTTCAGGTTGCTGGGATGGATCTGGACCTGCCATGTATCTTTTGCAGAGTCGAAGGATTCATAGGTATGTACTTTCCTGCTTCTGGTAGAACACTGTGATCCATGGTGATCTTGAGCTGGGCGAACTCCTTTTCCATTCCAAATGACTCGGAGATTTTGTTGAACTCCCGGTCGTAGTTATTCGAGCGAGCAAAGGTTCGCCTTACGGTTATAATTCCATTGGATGCTGGCATTTTCATCATGAGGTATGCGTAATGCAGGACTGTCATGAACCATGCGAATGCGGGTCTCCAAGGATTTCGTGATACTATGACGACCAGTCCATGATTTCAAACTTCATATTCTCATGTCTGGAATTCTCCCGTGTTCCGAAGATGATGTTGAGTACAATTTTTCCTAGGGGAACCTCTGTTTTCCCTGGGTCTATACCGTGGAAGGAGGTATCTATAGGCGCTAGGTTTGTTAGGGAGTAGTTCATTACACGGAGCATTTTGGCATAGGTGAGATTGATACTGCTTCCTGTGTCCTTGAAGACCTTGCTCATATCAAACCAGAAGATTTGAGCCTCAACTATTAGTACGAAATGACCTGGTCGTGGGACCTGTATGGGTGATCGGATGTGCTGAAGGTGACCTCCTAATCATACCAGTTGAGGTACTCAGGTGTTGGGGGCGGTGCCCTAATTGCGAGGTTAACTTGTCGGGTGATTAGCTACTAGGTCTTGTTGGACGGCGCCCTTTCCGGATCATGTGCATTCCTCCCACAGACTTGCGAGTATTCCTCATTCTAGGCCATGTTTGCCATGGGTTGCTGCTGAATTACCAAGGCTGCCGTAAGCGGCCCGGGTGGTGGTGGAGGCGCGTTTATGGCTAATGCTCCTGGTGTAGTGTTGTATCCTTGGTTTGTAGGTTCAACTACCTTGCTATTGTAGGCTCCCTAGAGTCCTAAAAATGTGTGGCCGTCCTTCATGAGGTGACTGGAATGTTTTCTCCCTTACAAATCAACTTAGTAATGCATGTGGCATGGTCCATCTAGCATTTGCATGGGTGATAGCGGCGTGTCTCATGGCGGTCTTGGCTGATACTGCTATGTTATCTTGTTGTTGCCGTCTTCGTCGTGATTGTTGCGGTATATGCTACTGCGATATTCGCCCCTGTGATTGTCATTGTTGGTGAACCCTACCCCCACTTGACTAGGTCCAACGTAGTCATCATAATTGTGTCCTCGCCTTCTTCTGTTGTTGTTGTTGTTGTTGCGTTTGTCGCAATCTTCTTCGGGTGAGCACCCCCATTTGTTGTTGGCTGCATCCTTGCCGTTTGCCTATCGGTTGGCAATGTTCATCACCTGAGAATATTTTTCATCTTGGCACGACCTAGATCCTCTATAAACTACTTTCAGCATAATCCTTCATTGAAAGCGTCGATTGCCCTTTCGTCAGAGATATTTTTTGGCTGAGTTTTTTATGATGTTCCAATGCTGAATAAATGCACATATTGGCTCCCTAGATTTCTTCTTGCACACCCATAGCTCTTCGATGGATGCAGGTCGCTTGAATGTGGACTTGAAGTTGTGGATAAACTTTTCCTCTAGGTCGCTCCAGCTGCTAATTGATTCCTCGGATAACTTTTTTGAGCTAGGAATGTGTGGCACCGCTCAGGTGTAGTTGCAGACTCTGCATAGCGGTGTCCTTTAAGCCACCCTAAAGTTTTATAGTTTGTAGGTAATCATGCAACCATTCCTCTGGCTCTTGGAGACTATCATACTTTTATTGGTTATCGGAGAAACTTGAAATCCTTGGGTACCGGTATCTTGCAAACCCGACAGGTAAAGCAACTCGCACCACAAGGCTCATAGTCATCATCATCCTCAGTTGAGTATCTTCGGGTTCCGCGTTCATCCCGGGACCCGTCGACTCTTTGCTGCGTGATGTCATTCATGGCGTCTTGACTGCGTCAAGTTTGGTTGAAGCACACGTGGTGCGGTGAGCTGGATCTTCGGTTTTCTACCACCTGTCGAGGGCTGTTGCGATGGCATGGTGATCTTTCGGGTTGGGGTACAACCTCTTTATATGCAAGTGATGCTCCAACCATGCTGAGGCCCATGAGGGCGGAGCGATGGATGGATGCCTGTGGATCATCGGTTGTCGGCTATGTAGTGAGTAGGTATGTTTGGGCCGCGATAATGGCGGCTTGGGGTATCTTGGCCTTTATGTTTCTTGGAGAATCTACCAACATGAAATATAGGTCTAGATCTCGGGTTACCTCGCACCTTTCATTTTTCGGGATGTTCTTTAGCCGCAAACCGCCCCTCCTAGGTTGTGTTCCTCCCGTGACACTTCCAGAATTGCGGGTGGAGCTTAGTTGCACCTGTCTCATACTTGATTCATCGTCTAGCCTTTTTCGCTCTTCTAGTTGCCTCTGCATCTTGACTAATTCTCGCCTCTGGTGGTGGAGTAGCCATTGGTAGGCCATGAGTTATTGGCACATGGCGTCTGTCGTCATAGGTATAGCCCCTGATAGCATTCCTCACTTTCTCCCGTGATTTGACAGAGATCCAAATATATAATCGTTCTCCATTGTTTTTGCCATCTCTTTCGTGTCCCTAGACGACGCGATTGTCTGTGGGTATTTTTGACCTAGCTCTGCGTGCTTCCGGATCATCTTCCACGGCAAAGTCGTTAGTGTGGAAGATAGGGTTGTCGTTGGAATCATGCAGTTCCAAAGTTTCTCCCTCTGGTGTCGTGGCTCCTATTATCACACACACACACACCTGGTGGCGCGTCATGTACTATCTGCTATTGCAGCTATCAGTGGTGTAGGAGACACCATCCTGAGGACAGGTTAAGTCCCATGGGTCATGTTCTGTGTATGAATGTGCCTTTTTGATACTCGAATTGACGCTTGTGTTGTATTATTTGTTGGTGACTTTTGTTGGGTTCACAATGCATGATGATGGACTCGTTGTTAGCTCGTTGTCAGATCTGGAAGAGATACCATCCTAAAGATCGGCCAAACCTCCCAATTCCACTTCGTAGTTATGGATACTCATGATGCTTGATGGGGACGCAGTCGTCCCTCTTGTGGAGTCGACGGATGACACCGGTGTTTTCGTAGGCACTATGGTTGCTAGTGATGAACCCGAATAGATCGATTCCAAAAGGCAGAAAGTCCCCGTTGCTCCGATGTGGAAGTTGAGGCTTCCGATCATCAGATTTGTCTCCTAGTCAACATTGTTGGAGGCTAGGAGAAGGGTGGGTGGGTGTGGATCCATGTTGATAGATCTGGAGCGGATCTGATCGCCCTAATCCTCAAGTTGTGGCTTGGTGAAGAGAAAGCCACCGAATTCATGACTCTAGTGCTAATCATTCCCACACACGATGCCAATTGACAAGGGGTGACCTCGGCAATGCCCATTATTATGGACTTGGGTTGATGGGAAGGGAAAGCGCTGGTGATTTCATCGGCTTATCTGACAAACAAGGATGGCGAGATTAACTCAAGTTTAGGCCCTCATAGAGGAAACCCTACTCCTGCCTATCTGATCTTTATTGATGGGGCTTACAAAGTTGTTGGGTTACTAGATGTGATCTAGCTTCACGGTACCCTCCTCGTCGTCTCCTCCCAAGCCTCATATGAGGAGCTAGGTCCCAAAGTCCTGGATGAGCCGGATTACAACTTGAATACAAATTCTACGACTATGTCGGTTCGCAGCTTTGAGTTTCTGCCTTGATCATCACGTTTGGATCCTAGGTTGCGGATGCTCCTAGGACTCTTTGTTTCTTGTGGGCTTTATGAGCCCTAGTTTAGATACGTACCTGGTATACCAATAGTGGGAACCCGATAAGTCATACCCATGTCAGCCCTCCATTCACGGAAATAGACACCCGAGCCAATTAGAGATCCGATGGTCGAGCTACTTCCAATCCTATGGATATACACCATCGATCAGAAGTAGATACCGCATCTGATTCCTAGAATTTCCCATCCTTTATCCCCTATTCTCTTCGGTATTGTGGGTGATAGCTTAGCATTGATGATTAAGAAAGCTTTAGAACAAAGAATTATTTATGGCTTAGTACCCCATCTAGTTTATAGTGGTTTGTGTTGGAAATATGCCCTAGAGACAAATACTAGTAAGGACTATTATCATATTTCATATAGTTTATGATTAAGTTTTATATCATGCTATAATTGTATTGAGTGGAAACATCAATACACTTGTGATATACAAACAACCAGGGGTTCCCAGTGAAACTCTAGTCACTGGTTCATTGGTCAACAGATGATCATGTTTCCTGATCATGTGGCATTTATGCCAGTTGGAAATGGAGTCAACTCATTCGTAGAATGAGATGATGAACCAATACCCAACCTAAACATCGTGACCCAATCATGTCATGAAGTTCAAGTTACGATGATTAGAAATGGATCCTCATAGACTATTCCTTAGACCGTGAGGCTATATCAATCACTGTCTCCTGAGAGTGCTTAGATAGCATCAAGCGCCACTTGGTAATACAGTGGTTATAAGGTGTGTTCAGGTACTCAGAAGAAACTGTAGAGGCAATATATGTCAAGAGCGGGATTTGTCCGTCCATGTGACGGGAAGATACTCAAAGGGCCCACTCGGAGAAGTTATATCCAATAGCCGCGCATCGTGTGATTTGATCACGGGGATATCACTTGTCGGAATGAGTCAAGTAACATTGTTCGGTAACGAGATTGAACATGACATGGTGATGTCATTGATCAGATCTCGGGCAATGCAAGTATCGAGAGACAAAGGGAATAAGACACGACTGTCCTGGTTCAAACGACGAAAGATCTTCGTGGAATGCACAGGGGTCACATGGCCATCCAGGTCCCTCTGTCGATCATTGATGCGGGAGTGTCCTGACCATGTATGGAGTGTTCCCGAACCGTGGGGTATCACGCTTAAGGGCTTGATGATGCTTAGAGTGTTTATAGGATCGGTAGAATCGCCAAAGAATAGTAGAGAGAAAACCGGAAGGGTTTCAGAAAGTTCGGAGGATGTCCGAAGTGGAGGCGGAACTGTTCCATAACCACGGAGGTTGAATAATATGTGAATGAATGTTAAACATTGATTTAATCATTTATTCATAATTATTTAATAAAGAGAAAATCAATTTAAAAGGTCAAAAGGCTTAATGGGCCAATTCCCGGAGGGGAGAGGGCCCATTAGGGAAAGGAGAGAGGGAGAAGGGGCAAGGGGGTGGCCGGCTGGGCCAGGCCCCCTCCATGCGGGGCCCACTAGGGTCAGCCGGCAGCCTCCCCTCGCCCTCCTCTCCTTTAGTCCCACCCCGGGACTTTGAGGGAGGTAGTACCTCCCCTCCCCCTATATATAGTGGGGGTATTTGGCCAGATAAATACACCCAATAATCAATAAAGGTCTTCTAACTTTTGGGAGTACCTCCAATTGATATTTTCTCTCTCTCCCTCTCTCTCTCTCTCTCTCTCTCTCTCTCTCTCTCTCTCGTGACCATGGTCCCAAGTTTGGACTGCGCGAACGAGAGACATCTTCACCGCGGAGCGCCGTCGTGCTGCGGGATTCAGATCCAGGAGATCTACTTCCACAACTGCTGCTGGATCGGGGAAGCGGGAGTCATCGTCAGGCACCGGACGTGTGTAACTCCCCGCGAGGTGTCGCACTTGAGGCACTCAAGTCGTTGGAGCCATTGGAGCGCAAGGATTTCATCACGACCTTGAGGTCGGCTTCGGCTCATCTACATCAACCATGCTCTCCTGAGCGTTGACAATGCTTTTCGGTCTTCATGGGTAAGTTCGCGAAAAGCCTCTCCCGTTACTGTATTACTAATAGATCGGTTCTGGCAGGATCAGGGGTTCAAGTGGCGTAGGGTAAAATTTATTGTTTTCATACACGGAACCCCTACAGTGGTATCAAAGCTAGATCTATGTGTAGTAATGCTAGTACGAGTAGAACACACGAGATGTAGCGTGTGGGCATTGATCTTTTCGTTGTTACCCTCCCACATGTACTTGTGTATACCGCAGTAATGCTTGATGAAGCGGCCCCCAACCAAATTTACGTGTTCATTCGCGAGACTGGTCCACGCTTGACATACGGCTTGTACCGTATAAACTGGCTTAGGGGGTGTCTGTCTCTCTCGCATTAGTTGGTATGCCATTTGCAATGGAGGGCCCCGAAAGGGGTGTAGTAGAGACAACTACTTGATCAGCGTTGTGCTGAAAGTTCGTAGGTAAGAACGGTTCTTGTGAGAAATCCCATTCAGCCACGTAAAACATGCAAAGATAAAGTAGAGGCGTCTAACTTTGTTTTGCATGGGGGCGTTGCTTTGTGATATGGTTGTGGCAAAGGTAAAGTGATTACCTTATGTCACGTAGTAGTAGATAGTCACGGAGGTGACGGACTACCACATCAGAATGACACCGGTACCCTGGTATCTACAGCGTCGAAACCCTAGCACCGGAATCCGGTGACGACGGATGGAGATCACGACGTGAAGGACCATATCACATCGCATTTACATTCAGTGTTATTGTTTGTATATCTTATTCTGTGCTAGTATTAGATACTCGACGGTAGCCCAATAAGATGATCCCTATTAAAATTACCAATGATTGTGTTCCCCCTTAGTGTGCACCACCAAGAAAGTTCTTCGGTATGAGGCGATCCATGGTACAGACATGGGTGTCAGACATATCTACGTTCGCATACAGTGGGTGTAAGCCATGTTGCACAGCAAATACACTAAGGTTGAGTTGGCGAGCCTAGCATTCCATAGAAGCGTGGCCTCGGATCACGGATGGTCGAAAGATCGAGCACGAGTCGCATGAATGATGTGACTGACGTTTAGCTCCACCTTTGAACCCACATTGATGGCCGTATTAATCGAGGGAGATGTGGCTGATAGGGGTCGTGTTATCACTAGGAACCCTTATGGGGATAGGTGTTTCTGAGTGGAGTTATTAACTCATTTAATTATAAACTTAGTCTAAATTCCTTTTGCAATTATAAATGTAGAGATGGCTCACCGTGAAGCTTACTTTGTCATTGAGGAATGGGTAAAGGGTGAGAAACTTAGACTTGATGGATCCAACTTCCCTAGTTGGCTTATGGGCCTGAATGATCTCCTTACTAGGAATCATGTGGTAGACTACATACACCGCACGATGGATTTGACTAAGGCAGACCATTTTGAGACCCCACAAGAGCTGGCAGACCGCTACTATCATCAAGAGATGTCCACCTACATTCAGATAATAATGCGTTATGGGATGGTCAATGAACTCCATCCGCTCATGGGTGATCTTGATCCATATTCAATGGTGGATCAGCTGAGAGCAGAGTTCATAGGCCATGTGCGCATGTGGAAGCACGAGCTGCTTGGAGAGTTCCTTTCCATACAGATGGAGGAGCATACATGTCTGAAGGGTCACTTGGAGCACATGCTTGATGCACACATGAGACTGGTTCACTTCGTGGATTATTGGATGGATGATCCGTTTGCGATAGGCGTACTGCTTCGATTGCTGCCTCCCAGCTACGAAGGACATGTCCGGAGTAGCATCATGAGTGGTGATACGAAAACATTGGATTTCCAAGAGTTCATATTACATTTCAGGAACGTAAAGGTTGAACCAATCACCGGAGAGGTCATCGATGACAAAGGTATATATTTGATATACAATTTTATAAATGTTATAATCTTGCAAACACATTTGCAGTCTTAAGTATATTTGATACATGTTCTGTTTTGCTGAAAATAGGTCCTTCTGCATGAGTGGTGCTTGCTGAGAGGAGGTGACATTGCGTGTTGATGGAAAGCATGATGATGATGGCCGACGACAATCTCCCTCGACATTTATCATTTAGTTTATGCTTTGGATAGTTATTGTAATCAAAATATTATGAACTTATTTAGTGTGTCTCACACTTTGTGAGACGGTTATTCATATGAGTTTGTAACAAACAGTTGTTCTACTTTTATGAATGATTTCTATTTGTGTTCATATCTTGTTTGATTATATGTGAATTATCCTTGTTGTTTGAAACTAATTGATAATGCATGAACATTTGTAAAATATTGAAATGCCTTAAAATACCTAACTTAATGACATGTGCATTAATGAATGAAACCATTGTTTAAATTCAAAGTTATAATGATAATATGTGAAAGTCATTCGATTTCTTATCACATATAAATCATGCCTAAGTTCGGCAAAATAACTTGAACACCGTGTATTACTTGAATACAAAGTGTTTAATGAATTGTTAAAAGTAAATACATATTCGATGTATTATGTTTTGACAAATGGTAATTATCATTATATGATTGTTTAAAAGTTTAAAGTAGTTTACCAAAGGAAACATGAATATGAAATTATTTGATATGATCAAAGTGCTTCATCCAACAAAGGGTATTAAAGATAAATGAGAATCTAATTACTATGATTTGATCAACAGTAATGAATTTCGACTTTATGAGAATGGCATAAAAGAAATTGTGAAATGCAAAGTGTTTTGAAATGTCAAAATGCAAAGCATATTAGATGTCAAAATGGGTGAATAGATGGCACCAAATAAATCGTTGTAGTGTAGATGTAGAGACCATTAGTTAGAAATAGTTAGCACTCAATTAGAATGTAGTAAACCATCTGGATTCGTGAAAGCGGCTCCATATCTAGTATGGATCGTCGTAAAAGTTTTGGGGTTATTTGATATAACCAAAACAATAGCGAATAAGTCCTTGTAGAGTATTCATTGGAAACTTTGAATACGAAAGCCATAGCTGAAACCAAAAGGAAAGCAAAATTCGTATTGCTTGGATTTTGGTGCATTCTTGAGAAAGCTCACATTCAGTGATATTTCTCGATTATGAAGAAAATGGAAGATAGTGAAAAACACGATGAGGATTCAAATCCATACATCAGAGTGTTGAGAAGCATAATGGAAAATGTTCCTAAACGATTCTCTTCACAAAGGAAAGAATCAATGATAATGATCATTGTGTTTTCCCCACTAGTGTTTTCACTACATGAAGTAGGATTCAAAATGTAACCCATATCTTGTATGGAGACATTTGTGAATCATTTGTCATGATTCTTGGAATATGACATACCTACGAACTACTAAGGAAATAATGGTAAACTAGAATTATGAGAAATCCTAGAAGCAAAATTCACTTGAGATTAGAAAGCAATTCATTGCCGAATCTCACAAGTAAAAAAGGGGTTACTTGAATTTTCCTAAATGACTGCAAAGCCATAGTGGAAAAGGGGTGGATGACAAAAAGCACAATTTGTCAAGTATTGGATGGATTCAAATGAAATTTATTCATGTATGTTTAATGTCTAGTGGATTTAAAACTAGTAAAAGTACTAGTATCTCAAAGTAAATCTCCAAGTTTGATATTTGATCAAAGGATTTTGAAATTGTTCAAAATAGTGAGTGGATATGCAATTTGCATGAAATTGAGTGGGAGCTATGAAAGTCTTCCTGAAACAATATGTGAATGACATATTTTTGAGTGGGAGCTTATAGGAATAATTCTTAAGTGAGTTAAGAATAAAAGCACAAGTACTTATAAATAATGATTTATGAGGCGTAGAAGTTGATAATAAGTGTATTATGATATTATGTAGTATTCCTTAAGGGATTCTGAAAAGAGTTTCAGAATAGAAGTTAATTAAGGAACTAGTTCTTAATAACTCAAGTTAGGGATAGCATTAAGTTTAACATCAATGGTTGAAAGAAATAAAAGGATGATCATCATCCACTATGTTGAGACATAGGTTCTATCTTAGAAAACCATGATGATAACTTAACATAATATATGATCCAATAAGGAACGTTTAAAAGTGATTAAGTTTGAATCACGGAATGTTGAGCTAAGTTTGTCCACAGTGTCTAATAGAGAACTGCAGACATGTTTTCCAAATCCATAAAGGATGACATATCTTAAAACATAAAGGGTTATGTTATAAGGGAATATGTTGGAATCTCCTGTAAATACCGATTAAAGTCAAGTAGCAAACGAGGTGAACAAAACATCGAAAGTTGCACAGAGTGCACTAATGTTTCGATGAATACATTTATAATAATAGATAAGGGTACCATCTAAAGTGTTGTATAATGTTATGGCGGGGCTAGTTCGCTTTTAACGTAGAATGATGTGTCCCAGGGCACAGTGCCCATGAGAAAGCCCTTGATGCCCCAAATATATCAAGCTCGTTGGGGAACCCCAAGAGGAAGGTATGATGAGCACAGCAGCAAGTTTTCTCTCAGTAAGAAACCAAGGTTATCAATACAGTAGGAGCAAGGAAACACCACAAAGGTGTAGCTAGCTGAACGTTGGCAGGGCGCACTACTGGTGCCAGCAGCAACATGGAGACCTGCACAACACAATCATAGAACTTTGCCCCCAACTTGCGATGAGGTTGTCAATCTCACCGGTTTTGCTGAAAGGATTAAACGTATCAAATAATTGGGGATGTTGATACATTGCCATCAAACTGTATTGATCACCTTGGTTTCATAACTGAGAGAAAACTTGCTACTTTGCTCATCATACCTTCCTCTTGGGGTTCCCAACGATCTCTACGGCGATCGTCGAGCGCATCAAGCTATTTTCTGGTGCCGTTGCCGGGGAACGAAGAAGAAGAAACTCCCACGTCAACTACACGCCATCAAAGATATTTTCTGGCGCCGTTGCAGGGGAGTCAAGGACATCTTCACAAGGGGAGTCCCTCATGACCAATCTCTTTACTTTGTTGTTTTTGTTTTTCTTAGTTTCTTTTTGCTTTGTTTGCTTGTTTTGTTCTTCAAAAAACACAAAAAAATTAGTTTTACTTTGTTTGCTTTCTTATTTGAAAACACAAAAAAATTAGTTCCTATCTTGAGTTGCCACTATGTCTAGCCTTGCTCCAATCACTATGTCACCCGAGGAAATGATTCTCACTTTTAAACAAGGAATTGAGGAAAGTTTTAAGGAAGCTTGGTCTAGAATCTCTGATTTACATGAAAAGACTGAGCCTAAAATGATTCAAGGCTTGTTCCTTAGCAGTTTTTACCTTGGGATTGCTCTTTGCTATAGATATGCTTTAGATGCTATTGTGGGAGGAGATTTCCTCCAATGTAATGAGGATGATGCTATTAATGCTATAAAGAAATTGATCCTCACTTACAACATGCCTAGCCAAACTGATATTTCCTTCGCAAAAATATTTGCTAGGTTGGATACTCTTGAGTCTAGCACTACTAGATTAGAAGGGTGCTATAATACGCTTAGGGAGCATCACAATTATGTTCCAATAAATTCTGAACCATCAAAGTGGCACCCTACAGTAAAGATTAAGATAAACACTGAAACTTATCAAGCCCGCTGTGATATCATGTCTGAATTTTGCCTTATGCCCAAGGATATTTATGAATCTTTGAATCTTTGGGGGCTTACGGAAGGAGGAAAATAAATATCTCTTTCTAATAATACTACCATATTACCTCTTGGAATAGCTGAAGGAGTGTTTACAAAGATCCTTGGGAAAATGATTTCTATTGATTATCTTGTTATTGAATGTGCAGGAAAAGGACAAATTACACTTGGAAGGTCCCTATTAGAACTCCTTGGAGCAATAATAGATGTGGAAAAGGGGACCATGCACATTTCTTATCCACCAAACAATCACATTTTCCCAAAGGATAAGAATAAAAATAAGAGAGGTAAGGGCAAGAAAGTTGGTTTTAATGCTTCTTCATTTGAGAACACTTGATTCTTTCTTTGCTTCTTATGCCTAACTTAAAGGCGTTAAAGAAAAGTACTTGTTGGGAGATAACCCAAGAGTTTTAGATGAGTCTTGGAAGTTATTAACTCTGTAATAACCTCTCCTTATCCTTTTTATTTGCTTTTTGAGCCAAAAGTAACCTCTAATGAGAGTGAAGTGATGATTGGGGAAGTTGCTGTCCCGAAACAGATTTTTGTGCTTCACAGTAAACATTCCTGAGAGAGCTCTGTATGTCCGATTGAGCTGTAATTTTTTGTGCTTCTGCCCCCAGGTTGTTATCTAACTTTCGTTAGTTCAACACTTTTTGATTTGAGCAACAGAAGGTCTTCGAACAAATTCGTCTTTACCTGCTGGTCTGTTTTGACAGATTTCTGCCATTTTCTGCATCTGCTTCTTGTTGTTTCCTTCTTGAGTTCTTTTGGGGAATTGAGATTTTTGAGGCAAGTGCTACAGTAGCTAGTGTTTTAATGGAAGTTTATTTCATGTTAGAACTGAACCTTGAGACTTGTTTATCTTAAGTGCACTAATGTTACTAATGAGATTGTGTGAAGTTTTGTATGAAGGAAAATTTTCAGGTGTATGGAAGGAATGAGTAATGAGATGAAGGATGGACTAAAGCTCAAGCTTGGGGATGCCACGCGTGTCACCTGAAGAAATATCCAAGAAGTACAAGCGTCAAAGCTTGGGGATGCCCAAGGCATCCCCTTCTTCATCAATAAAAATTCCAGGTTTCTTCCAAACGCTTCATTTTTATTGTTTCATGCACAGTTGTGTTTTTCTTGGAGCATCTTCTTTTTCGTTTTTGTTTTGGTTTTTAGTTTGCTTGGTTTGCTTAGTTTTCTGAATAAGTTGGTTGGACCCCCTCTTTCATACTTTGGTTTGCGAATAGTTTGGTTTGGATTGGAAAAGAGTAGGAAAGTGCATACTTTTGTGGTAAAAAGAGCTCGTTTTTGACTATGGCTATGCTTTGTCATGCCATGCTTGATATTGTTTTGGCTTTATGCTTAGTATTCTTTGTTGTAGCATGACTTGTTATAAACAATTGAGATTGCTTAATGTGCCTTGGATGAATCATGTGTTGTTTTAGCATATTAAAGCATAGTATAGTGGTATTCTCCTTTGATGCTTTATTTGGGTTGACTTGGCACATGCTCACACCATGTTATGACTGTCACAAGTCACCATAGCCTTTATGATCCTTTAGTTTTCAACTTGTAGTATCACTTTATGCTTTGATCAATGATGTTTTGTCGCTCTGCATGATTATGGACATTGTTGCTCTCTTAGTTTGTCGCTCCCAGTCTTTTGCTAGCCTCCACAACAAAGTATGAGTTCCACTCATGCATCCAACTCCCTAAACCAAGTTATTCCAAAGAGTCCACCACACCTACCTACTAGCTTATGCTATTCCAAGTATATTCATGCTTTTGTCTACCTTTCACTTGTTATGAGAAAACTAGTGATTAAAGCTCTCACGAACTTGATGGCACACTTTACTTTTTTGCCTCTAATAAACTTGAACCATTGGGTCCTTCTTTGTTGCGTATATGCTTGCGCTTTATAAGTTGAAATTAGCAGAACCATGTTTCATGGGGAACGCTTTCAACATTGCACTTGTACTTTGTACCCCGTTGATATCATGTTCTTTTGCTTATGGATCCCGGCGGTGTGAAATATAAGTGGAACTTGTAAGATCATGGAGTTTGTATGTGTGTTAGAGAAACGCCTGGGCCGCTAGCCTAAGCCATGCCTAATCATGGTGGAAACTTGCAGCATCACCATAATGAGCACTCTATGAAGCATCCTCAATAAAAACCTATGCAAATGGCAAATAAAAAGATCGCTGAGATGCTCATTGTCTGCTTGCCTTGTCATTTTGATTATGGGAAAGCTCCTGTATCATGTGCAAGGGGTACCCCGTTGGCGGTTCTTAATGATACACATATACTTACAATGACAAGAGCTAACTCGTGAATGAAGTTGAGTAGCATGAGGATCGGTCTTCGTAAGTAAGGGGCATGAGATTTTGGTTTATAACTTGTCAAGCATATCCACTTAGTTGTGTCACTTTAACCTTAATCACCTTCAAGATGCTTATGATAGGGGCAATGAGAGCTGAAAGCTATAAGTACCATAATTTTTGGAAGCTCTTTATGAGACTTGAATCCCTACTTCCTTTTACAAAAGGCCTTTCTTCCACCATTATATTGAGTCTCCACCTTCTATCTTTATGCACTTACTTTGAGAGCATAGTGGCCATTCTTAGTTCCATGTGCATTGTCCCAAGACTAGTTGATTGATGCATACTTTGATATTGCTTGTCTGAAATTATTATATCTAGTCACTCTTATGAACTTTGAAGGTGTCCCATGCATTTATATTTGTTACTCTATTGAGGGACAAGCTGAATACTTTTATGCTATTTTTTCTTTATGTGAAACAAACAAACGTCTTGCAAAGCATGTTATTCCTGAATCTTTTGTTTGTGCCTTTTCATGTTGTATCATAGTCTCTTTGCTTATTGCTAGAACTTTGTCTTTCATGTTATGATTGAAGTACTATGATCCTAGCCTTGAGTGTTTTGCAAATATATTGATCAAGTCTTTGATGGTGCATGTCACCTCAAAAATTATTCTTTTTATCACTTACCTACTCGAGGACGAGTAGGAGTTAAGCTTGGGGATGTTGATACATTGCAAATGTATCTATAATTTTTGATGTTCCATGCTTGGTTTTATCCACTTTCTTTTGTTTTGTTCCAACTTTGGAGTACTTTTATTATGATTTCTTGGACTAACCTATTAACAAGAGCCACAGTGCCAGCTGCCTGTTTTCTGCTGTTTTTGGTTCCAGGAAAGTCAGAAAATGAATATTCTCGGACTTGGACGGGACAAAAGCCAAAGTGCCTATTTTTCCGGAAGGGATCAAGTGCCAGAATACGAGACGGAGAAGGGCTAGGGGCCAGCCACACCACCTGGCCACGCGGCTAGGCTTGTCCCACGCCAGGGGGTGGTCTGGCTGACCCCAGCACCCCCTCGGCCTCTCCTTCCGCCTATAAGTTGCCCTCGGGACGAAAACCCTAAGGACCCGATCAAAAATCCATGAAAGAGTCTGTAGCCGCCGTCATCTCCATCCCTAGATCAGGAGGGATCTAAAGCTCTTCCCGGCACCCTGTCGAAGAGGGGAATTCACCCTGGAGGCCTTCTTCATCACCATGCAAGCCTCCGGTGTGATGCGTGAGTAGTTCATCCTTGGACTACGGATCCATGTAGTAGCTAGATGGCTGGTTTCTCCTCCTTTGTGCTTTCATGTTTAGATCTTGTGAGCTCCGTTCATGATCAAGATCATCTTTTTGTAATCCATACATGTTGTGTTTGCGGTGATCCGATGGATATTGAGATGCTATTTCAGATTGATTATTGATTCTATCATGTCTTTGTTATTTGAGATCTTGCATGCTTTCCATTGTTAGTAGCTATCTTGGCCAAGTAGATGCTAGCAACTCCAAGAGTTAGTATTTATGCTCGATAGTGGGTTCATGCCTCTGGTAATCTGGGGAAGTGACAGAAATCTCTAAGGTACTAGATGTGTTGTTGCTACTAGGGAGAAAACAACGATCTTTTGTTCATAGAAAAATTGTATTGTTTACCTTACACGCAGTTCGTAAAGCAATAATCTGTTGCTTGCAACTTAATACTGGAGGGGGTTCGGATGATAACCTGAAGGTGGATTATTAGTCATAGATACAGTTGGATGGCGGTCTATGTATTATGTTGTATTGCCCAATCAAGTCTCAAAGGAGTCAAGATGATTAGTATATACATGTATTGCTTTCTCGGTGTTTGTCAATTGCCCCGCTGTAATTTTTTCACCCAGCATGTTATTTATCTAAGGAGAGCCACCTCTAGTGAACTATGGATCCCGGTCCTTTTACTTTACATACAATCTACAACTGTTTACTACTTTGTGTGTTTACTTTCTGCAAACTTTTACTCCTTTCCATTCGATACGTTTAATCCTTTGTTTTCCGCAAAACACGGTGAGATTGACAACCTCATCGCAAGTTGGGGACAAAGTTATGTGGTTGTGTTGTGCAGGTCTCCACGTTGCTACTAGCACCGGTAGTGCGCCCTGCCAAAGCTCAGATAGTAACACCTTTGGGGTGTTTCCTTGCTCCTACTGGTTCGATTAAACCTTGGTTTCATAACTGAGGGAAACTTGCTGCTGTGCTCATCATACCTTCCTCTTGGGGTTCCCAACGAGCTCTACGTTGATCGTCAAGCGCATCAATGAACTACTCACGCATCACACCAGAGGCTTGCATGATGATGAAGAAGGCCTCCAAGGTGAATTCCCCTCTCTGGCAGGGTGCCGGGAAGAGCTCCAGATCCCTCCCAATCTAGGGACAGAGACGACGGCGGCTACAGACTCTTTCGTGGAATTTTGATCGGGTACTTAGGGTTTTGGTATCGAAGGCAATATATAGGCGGAAGGAGAGGCCGAGGGGGTGCTGGTGTCGACCAGACCACCCCCTGGCGTGGGCCAGGCCTGGCTGCGTGGCCAGGTGGTGTGGCCGGGCCCCGGCCCTTCTCCGTCTCGTATTCTGGCTCTAGATGTCTTCCGATAAAATAGCGACATTGGCTTTTGTCCCGTCCAATTCCGAGAATATTCATTTTCTGACTTCCTGGAACCAAAAACAGCAGAAAATAGGCAGCTGGCACTGTGGCTCTTGTTAATAGGTTAGTCCAAGAAATCATATGAAAAGTACTCCAAAGTGTGGACGAAACACAAGAAAATAGATAAAACAAAGCATGGAACATCAAAAATTATAGATACATTTGCAATGTATCAGCCCTCGAGGTTGATCTAAAGTCACTATAGGCTCCTGGAATCAGGCCTCGTTCTGCTGCCATAGCGAGGATGCATACACACAGATGTTATCGTGAGATGATAAAATATTAATGTCAATCAAGGTGACATTAGTAAGTTGCAAAGGATTTGGGACTGTAAAGTACAGACCCAAGACTCAACCTCTTCCATGAGCAAGCATGTTCAGGGTACTGGATAAATGGTTGCAATGATTAAGAACAAATGCAGCTAGTGTTGGAAATATGCCCTAGAGACAAATAGTAGTAAGGACTATTATCATATTTCATATAGTTTATGATTAAGTTTTATATCATGTTATAACTGTATTGGGTGGAAACATCAATACACGTGTGATATACAAATAACCAGGGGTTCCCAGTGAAACTCTAGTCACTGGTTCATTGGTCAACAGATGATCATGTTTCCTGATCATGTGGCATTTATGCTAGTTGGAAATGGAGTCAGCTCGTTCGGAGAATGAGATGGTGAACCAATACCCATCCTAAACATCGTGACCCGATCATGTCATGAAGTTCAAGTTACGATGATTAGAAATGGATCCTCGTAGACTATTCCTTAGACTGTGAGGCTATATCAATCACTGTCTACCGAGAGTGCTTAGATAGCATCAAGCGCCACTTGGTAATACAGTGGTTATAAAGGTGTGTTCAGGTACTCGGAGGAAACCGTAGAGGAAATATATGTCAAGAGCGGGATTTGTCCGTCCATGTGACGGGAAGATACTCAAAGGGCCCACTCAGAGAAGTTATATCCAATAGCTACGCAGCGTGTGATTTGATCACGGTGATATCACTTGTCGGAACGAGTCAAGTAACATTGTTTGGTAACGAGATTGAACACGACATAGTGATGTCATTGATCAGATCTCGAGCAATGCAAGTATCGAGAGACAAAGGGAATAAGACACGACTGTCCCGGTTCAAACGACGAAAGATCTTCATGGAACGCACAGGGGTCACATGGCCATCCAGGTCCCTCTGTCGATCATTGGTGCGGGAGTGTTCTAACCATGTTTGGAGTGTTCCCCAACCGTGGGGTATCACGCTTAAGGGCTTGATGATTCTTAGAGAGTGTTTATAGGATCGGTAGAATCGCCAAAGAATAGTAGAGAGAAAACTGGAAGGGTTTCGGTAAGTCCGGAGGATGTCCGGAGTGGAGGCGGAAGTGTTCCATAACCACGGAGGTTGAATAATATGTGAATGAATGTTAAATATTGATTTAATCATTTATTCATAATTATTTAATAAAGAGAAATTTAATTTAAAAGGTCAAAAGTCTTGATGGGCCAATTCCCGGAGGGGAGAGGGCCCATTAGGGAAAGGAGAGAGGGAGAAGGGGCAAGGGGGTGGCCGGTGATGTCTACGCACTTCTATTCTTGTAGACAGTTGTTGGGCCTCCAAGTGCAGAGGTTTGTAGAACAGCAGCAAGTTTTCCCTTAAGTGGATCACCCAAGGTTTATCGAACGCAGGGAGGAAGTGGTTAAAGGTATCCCCTCTCAAGCAACCCTGCAATCAAGATACAAGAAGTCTCTTGTGTCCCCAACACACCCAATACACTTGTCAGGTGTATAGGTGCACTAGTTCGACGAAGAGATAGTGAAATACAAGTGGTATGGATAATTATAAGTGGTAATGGTGATAGAAAATAGCTTGATGGCGTGGAAAAGACTAAAGGCAAACTAAAATAAAGAAGGAAGCAAGCAAACATGTAATATATCTAATAGCAAACGGTGTTTCAGTGCTTAGAAACAAGGCCTAGGGATCATACTTTCACTAGTGAACACTCTCATGTAAATATATTATCTTCATGATACTACTCTTAACTACTCTCCGGTTGGACACTCTAATCGTTGGTAGGGCTATAACAGCACACCTCAAAGTAAGCCTTTCCCATCTAGAAAACCCCACACTATCACCTTGAGTACTAGATGAGTCCAACAAACACCACAATTTCATAAAGACATCCAACTCCAAATATAACTCATAACAAGTATTTATAATCTCTAGCCTAAGTGCCACCATGGTGTGCACACTGTCAACTTCACACACATGGGGAGAGCAGAGATCTATTAAAGCACTTGAGTAGCAAGGTAGATCTATAGATTACAAGCTCATGATCACAATATGATCATGCATAGAGAGAGAGAGATGAACACGTAGCTACCGGTAGAACCCTTAGCCTCGAGAGATAACTACTCCCTCCTCATCATGGGAATCAACAATGGCGATGGAAATGGTGGTGGAGATCGATGGAGATGGCTCCAGGGGCACTTCCCCGTCCCGGCAGGGTGCCGGAATAGAGACTTTCTGTCCCCCCGAATCACCTCTTCGGTGGTGGCGGCACTGCGGAACTTTTCGTGGCTGGAGGCTTGATTTCTGATTGACAATTTAGGGTTTTGGTATCAAGAGGCTCTTATAGGCGAAGGAGGCAAGGTCGATGGCCGGCCAGGGGGCCCACACCATGCCCTGGCGCGGCCAAGGGGGACTCGCGCCTAGGGGTGGCGTGGCCACCCTATGGACCCTCTCTGACTCTCCTTCTGGCTCCGTGAGTCTTCCAGGAAAATAGTAACTTTGGCTTTTGTCCCGTCCAATTCCGAGAATATTCATTTTCTGACTTCCTGGAACCAAAAACAGCAAAAAACAGGCAACTGGCACTGTGGCATCTTGTTAATAGGTTAGTCCAAGAAATCATAAGAAAAGTACTCCAATGTTGGAACAAAACACAAGAAAGTAGATAAAACCAAGCATGGAACATCAAAAATTATAGATACATTTGCAATGTATCAACATCCCCAAGCTTAACTCCTGCTCGTCCTCGAGTAGGTAAGTGATAAAGAAAGAATAATTTTTGAGGTGACATGCACCATCATAAACTTGATCAAAGTATTTGTAAAACATTGATAGCTGGGATCATAGTACTTCAATCATAACATGAAAGACAAAGTTCTAGCAATAAGACAAAGAAACTATGATGCAACATGAAAAGGCACAAACAAAAGATTCATGAATAACAATGCTTTGCAAGACATTTGTTTGTTTCACATAAAGAAAACATAGCATAATAGTATTTAGCTTGTCCCTCATAGAGTAGCAAATATAAATGCATAGGACACCTTCAAAGTTCATAAGAGTGACTAGATACAAATAGTTTAAAACAAGCAATATCAAGGTATGCATCAATCAACAAGTCTTGGGACAATGCACATAAAACTAAGAATGGCCACTATGCTCTCAAAGTAGGTGCATAAAGATAGAAGGTGGAGACTCAATATATAAGTGGAAGAAAGGCCTTTATATAAGGAAGCAGAGATTCAAGTTTCATAAAGAGATTCCAAAAATTATGGTACTTATAGCTTTCAGCTCTCATTGCCCCTATCATAAGCATCTTGAAGTGATTAAGGTTAAAGTGAACAAACTATGGTGTACATGCTTGACGAAGAATAAGTTAGAAATCTCATGTCCCTTGAATACGAGGGACGCTCCTCATGCTACTTAAGTTTAGTCACCGGTAAGTTCTTGTCATCGTAAGTACATGTATATCATAAAGAACCGCCAATGGGGTACCCCTTGCCCGATGATACGGAAGAATCCCCATATCAAAATGACAAGGCAAGCAGATAACGAGCATCTCAGCAATCTTCTTATTTACCATGGGAATATGGTGCTTTTTTCTCTCTTTCCTCTTTTCATAATCTTTTTTTCTTTTTCTCTTTTTTTCTCAATATAGGACTCTTTTTTTTATAAGAAGAATGCTTCATAGACAGCTCATTATGGTTACGCTGCAGGTTTCCACCATGTCAGCATGGATTATACCATCGGCCCAGGCGTTTCTCTAACACATATACATAACTCCATGGACTTACAAGCTCCCCTTTCATTTCACACCGACGACATCCATATACAAAAGAGCATGATATCAACTAGGTACAAGTACCAAGTGCAATGTTGAAAGTGTTCCCCATGAAAGCATGGTTCTGCTAATTCCCAACAAATAAGTGCAAGCATATACAACATAGATGACATAATGGTTCAAGTTTAATAAGGGCAAGAAAAGTAAAGTGTGCCTTCAAGTTCGTGAGAGCTTTAATCACTAGTTTTCTCATAACAAGTTTAATTTGGAAGGTAAACAAAAGCATGAATATACTTGGAATAGCATAAGCTAGTAGGTAGGTATGGTGGCTCTTTGGAATAACTTGGTTTAGGGAGTTGGATGCATGAGTGGAACTCATACTTTGTTGTGGAGGCTAGTAAAAGACTGGGAGCGACAAACTAAGAGAGCAATAATGGCCATAATCATGCAAAGCGACAAAACACCATTGAACAAATCATAAAGTGATACTACAAGTTGAAAACTAAAGGATCATAAAGGCTATGGTGACTTGAGATAGTCATAACATGGTGTGAGCATGCGCCAAGTCAACCCAAATAAAGCATCAAAGGAGAATACGACAATACTATGCTTTAATATGCTAAAACAACGCATGATTCATCCAAGGCACATTAAGAAACCTCAATTGTTTATAACAAGTCATGCTACAGCAAAGAATACTAAGCATAAAGCCAAAACAATATCAAGCATGGCATGGCAAAGCATATGCCACAGTCAAAAACAAGCTCTCTTTACCACTTAAGCATGAACTTTCCTACTCTTTTCCAATCCAAACCAAACTATTTGCAAACCAATGTATAAAAGAGGGGGTCCAACCAATTTATTCAGAAAACTAAACAAACCAAGCAAACGAAAAACCAAAATGAAAACGAAAAATAAGACGCT
The DNA here is from genome assembly GCA_916181665.1 of Avena sativa. Taxonomy (NCBI): domain Eukaryota; kingdom Viridiplantae; phylum Streptophyta; class Magnoliopsida; order Poales; family Poaceae; genus Avena; species Avena sativa. Next base: position 384,688,472 of record OV702286.1, on the reverse strand, counting down.
CGAAGAACAACACAACTGTGTATGAAACAATAAAAACAAAGTGTTTGAAAGAAACCTGGGATTTTTATTGATGAAGAAGGGGATGCCTTGGGCATCCCCAAGCTTTGAGGCTTGTACTTCTTGGATATTTCTTGGGGTGACACACGTGGCATCCCCAAGCTTGAGCTTTAGTCCATCCTTCATCTCATTACTTATTCCTTCCATACACCTGAAAATTTCTCTTTCATACAAAACTTCACACAATCTTTATTAGCAACATTAGTGCACTCAAGATAATAAGTCTTTAGGTTCAGTTACAACACCAATAAAGCTTCCATTAAAACACAAGCTACTAAAGCACTTCCCTCAAAAATCTCAATTCCCCAAAAGAACTCAAAAAGGAACCAACAAGAAGCAAATGCAAATAATGGCAGAAATCTGTCAAAACAGACCAGCAGGTAAAGACGAATTTTTTCGAAAATCTTCTGTTGCTCAAATTAAAAAGTGTTGAACTAACGAAAGTTCGATAACAACCTGGGGCAGAAGCAAAAAAGTTCACGCCTCAAAAAGACGTTCAGAGATTTTACACGAATTTTTACGGTGAAGCACAGAAATCTGTTTTGGGACAGCAACTTTCCCAAGCATTACTTCTCTCTCATTAGAGGTTACTCTTGGCACAAAAAGCGAATAAAAATGATAAGGAGAGGTTATTACTGAGGTAATAACTTCCAAGAATCATCTAAAACTTTTGGGTTATCTCCCAATAAGTACTTTTCTTTAACGCCTTTAAGTTAGGCATGATAGTTTGAGAAGATGCTCACATAAGAAATATAGATTGAAGTAAAAGAGAGCATCAAGAAGCAAATTCAAAGGACATTTAAGTCTAACCCACTTACTATGCATAGGAATCTTGTAAAGAAATAAGTCATGAAAGCACAAAGCAACAAGCATAGTAAACCAAAACAAGTGCAACTTCAAGACTTTCAACATAAAGAGGGGAAACTTAATATTATTGAGATGCATAAAACCATGTTTCCCTCTCTCATAATAACTTTCAGTAGCATCATGAATAAAGTTAACAATATAACTATCACATAAAACATTCTTATCATGATCCACATGCATATAGTCATTATTACTCTCCACATAAGCAGAGTTATTCTTATTAATTATAGTGGGAGCAAATTCAACAAAATAGCTATCATTATTATTCTCATCACCATAATCATCAAATATAGGAGGCATATTGTAATCATAATTAATTTTCTCCTCAATAGTAGGTGGACTGAAAATATCATATTCCTCATTGTAATCATCATATATTGGAGGCATAGTATCATCAAAGTAAATTTTCTCCTCCATGCTTGGGGGACTAAAAATATCATGCTCATCAAAACCAACTTCCCCAAGCTTAGACTTTTCCATAGCATTAGCAATAATGGTGTTCAAAGAATTCATACTAATAACATTGCTATTAGCATGCAAATAAAGTTCCATAGGTTTTTTAATTTTCTCTTCAAACACTTCATGTCCAAACTCAAGATAAATACTATAAAGCTCTCTAAATTTTTTTGTTTTCCATTAAGCCTAACTAGTGAAAACAAGAAACAAAAAGACAAAATTGCAGAATCTAAAGAAAATAACTTCGAGCACTCACACCGGAGGATGTGAGTACCTTTTACCTTACCTCCCCGGCAATGGCGCCAGAAAATAGCTTGATGTCTACACACTTCTATTCTTGTAGACAGTTGTTGGGCCTCCAAGTGCAGAGGTTTGTAGAACAGCAGCAAGTTTTCCCTTAAGTGGATCACCCAAGGTTTATCGAACTCAAGGAGGAAGTGGTAAAAGGTATCCCCTCTCAAGCAACCCTGCAATCGAGATACAAGAAGTCTCTTGTGTCCCCCAACACACCCAATACACTTGAGGTGTATAGGTGCACTAGTTCGGCGAAGAGATAGTGAAATACAAGTGGTATGGATAATTATAAGTGGTAATGGTGATAGAAAATAGCTTGATGGCGTGGAAAATACTAAAGGCAAACTGAAATAAAGAAGGAAGCAAGCAAACATGTAATAGATCTAATAGCAAACGGTGTTTCAGTGCTTAGAAACACGGCCTAGGGATCATAATTTCACTAGTGAACACTCTCATATAAATATATTATCTTTATGATACTACTCTTAACTACTCTCCGGTTGGACACTCTAATTGTTGGTAGGGCTATAACAGCACACCTCAAAGTAAGCCTTTCCCATCTAGAAAACCCCACATTGTCACCTTGAGTACTAGATGAGTCCAACAAACACCACAATTTCATAAAGACATCCAACTCCAAGTATAACTCATAACAAGTATTTATAATCTCTAGCCTAAGTGCCACCATGGTGTGCACACTGTCAACTTCACACACATGGGGAGAGAAGAGATCTATTAAAGCACTTGAGTAGCAAGGTAGATCTATAGATTACAAGATCATGATCACAATATGATCATGCATAGAGAGAGAAATGAACACGTAGCTACCGGTAGAACCCTTAGCCTCGAGAGAGAACTACTCCCTCCTCATCATGGGAATTAGCAATGGCGATGGAGATGGTGGTGGAGATCGATGGAGATGGCTCCGGGGGCACTTCCCCGTCCCAGCAGGGTGCCGGAACAGAGACTTTCTGTCCCCTAAATCTCCCCTTCGGTGGTGGCGGCACTGCGGAACTTTTCGTGGCTGGAGGCTTGATTTCTGATTGACGATTTAGGGTTTTGGTATCGGGAGGTTCTTATAGGTGAAGGAGGCAAGGTCGATGGCCGGCCAGGGGGCCCACACCATGCCCTGGCGCGGCCAAGGGGGACCCGCGCCTAGGGGTGGTGTGGCCACCCTATGGCCCCTCTCCGACTCTCCTTCTAGCTCCGTGAGTCTTCCGGGAAAATAGTAACTTTGGCTTTTGTCCCGTCCAATTCCGAGAATATTCATTTTCTGACTTCCTGGAACCAAAAACAGCAGAAAACAGGCAACTGGCACCGTGGCATCTTGTTAATAGGTTAGTCCAAGAAATCATAAGAAAAGTACTCCAATGTTGGAACAAAACACAAGAAAATAGATAAAACCAAGCATGGAACATCAAAAATTATAGATACATTTGCAATGTATCAGCCGGCTGGGCCAAGCCCCCCGCGTGGGGTCCACTAGGGCCGGCCGGCGGCCTCCCCTTCCCCTCCTCTCCTTTAGTCCCACCCCGGGACTTTGACGGAGGTAGTACCTCCCCTCCCCCTATATATAGTGGGGGTATTTGGCCAGATAAATACACCCAATAATCAATAAAGGTCTTCTCACTTTTGGGAGGACCCCCAATTGATATTTTCTCCTCTCCCTCTCTCTCTCGTGACCGTGGTCCCAAGTTCGGACTGCACGAACGAGAGACATCTTTACCGCGGAGCGCCGTCGCACTGCGGGATTCGGATCTAGGAGCTCTACTTCCGCAACTGCTGCTGGATCGGGGAAGCGGGAGCCATCGTCAGGCACCGGACGTGTGTAACTCCCCGCGAGGTGTCGCACTTGAGGCACTCAAGTCGTTGGAGCCGTTGGAGCGCAAGGACTTCATCACGACCTTGAGGTCAGCTTCGACTCGTCTACATCAACCGCGCTCTCCTGAGCGTTGACAACGCTTTTTGGTCTTCAAGGGTAAGTTCGTGAAAAGCCCCTCCCCTTACTGTATTACTAATAGATAGGTCCTGGCAGCATCAGGGGTTCAAGGGGTGTAGGGTAAAATTTATTGTTTTCATACGCGAAACCCCTACAGTTTGGCTATATTATAATATGCATATGATACTGTCCTTCTACTTGAGGATGATCTAGACAATGCAAGAAACTTTAAGTTCATTATTTGCATGTTTGAGCAAATTTCATGACTCAAAATAAACTTTCACGAGAGTAAAATTTATTTTCTTGAAAGTGCAAAAAACGGGGAATATAGTGAAATCTTCACTTGTCCATTTGCAAAATTACTAGGAAATATTTGGGAATACATATGAAAATAGGTTCGTTGTTTCCTAGTGGAATCCAATTGGTGAGAAAACATTCGCTAGATGGAAAGGGAATCTGTTATTCATTAATGACATAATCATCTTGGTCAATGCCTGTTTGAGAAGCATAGCATTGTATATGCTTTCCTTCTTGGAAGCTCCAAAAAGTGTAATTCATAATTGGGACATTCACACGAAGAGGATGGTTTGACATGAGTTGGAAGAGAAAAAAGATACCATTTGCTTAAATCGACATACTGTCTGTCTGCCTAAAGACTATGGTGGATTAGGTGTACTTGATTTATACACAATGGTTAAAGATTAAATAGTTGTGGAAACTTGAGAACTATAAGGGTACCTGGCAACAACTTTTATCAAGAAAGTACCTAAATAATCAGGTTTTATCTCAAGCAACATATGGTCCTGGTAGCTCTCACTTTTGGCAAAGCTTGATGTGAGAAGATATATTTAATTTGTATACCTCTAGAGTGCTCAATTACGGGAGGAAAACTTTTTTGGGAAGATGTTTGGATGAATGATTCACCATTGGAAAATTATTTCTCAAAACTTTTCAATCTCACTTCTAACAAAGGAATTACTGTGAGAAAAGTTAAAGATGAAGGATGGGAATGTATTAGATTCAGAAGGTTGTTATATGGAGATACTACTGGACAGTGAAGTGCATGAAAAAATTGTGGACGAGGCTCAGGTGATTGATGAGAAAGATAGAGTCAAATGGAGGGTTGAAAGAACTAGGAAATTCAAAGTAAAAGATCCATATCTCCAATTGAAAGCTAATTGAATTTTCCCCTACACGTACATCTAGAAAGTTAAAATCCCTTTGGAAGTTAGAGCGTTCTTGTGGTTAATGCTTTAAAATAGCATCCTAGCCAAAGGTAACCTTCTAAAAGAGTAGTGATCAGTGCCACTTTAATTTGTGGCCATAAGGAAACAATGGACCATCTGATCTACAATTGTACTCTTGCTAAGCTGATTAGGTAAGTGATCACGTTTTCCTTTAGTTCAGTTAGACCACCTGATGGTGTTTTAGATCTTTTTGGCAACTGGATGGTATCTTGCCGTGCTAGACAATGAAATTTGGTCTTGTGTGTGTTGGGGGGACTATCTGGAAGACCAGAACTGATGCTTGCTTCAAAAATAAGTTTCCTCGTGGTCTTGTTAATCTAGTATAAAAAATGTGCAACATGATCAATGCTTGGGTAATTTTGTAGACAGAACAAGACAAAATAAGACTTCAGGACAACATGGCGACATCAAAGGTGGTGATTCGTGAAGCTTACTCAAGATCGCATGGCTGGACGACATCTACTGCAAGATTGACCTAATGGCTTGGTGTTTGTAATTATGTGTAATCTGTGTTCTAAACTTAGCAGGAGGATACAGTAGTCCGTTGGATTTTTTTTAAATTTGCACAAGTTACTTTCTATAAAATACGACTTTGGAGGAGAGATTTTTGTTTTGGATGCATATGAACCTAGGTCCCGATGATGATTCCTAATTTCCTATAGATAGAATGCATTTCCAGACAATCAAGTCAAACAAGTAAAGTATAGTTTCTAACTACATCCAGAATGCTACAGGAGAAAATGACACATTCTTAGACACTTGATATGATTTGGTGGTGCGGTGGATGGTGGTTTGCATCTCTCCCTCGCGACTATACTTAAGGCCAAATATGGGGATATGGAGCAGCATGAATCGATCACAGCCGCCAACATCGTCCTGAAGCTCTAGTCCCTTGGGTTTAACGCACTCCACAAGGTAGAACTTGGAGTTGCCCATGTACGTGCATATATGATGAGGACCAGGTCCTGCTCAACCCATTGTGTGCACTTACCGTACTGTGATCTTACTACAGTAGTGGAGGTCTCTCTCTAAGCCTGGCGGCCATCCTCTCCTCCATGAACTGATCAGATCCTGAAGGAGTAGTACACGGAGACTGCAATGCCTACTTCCCTGCCACCGCCTGATTAGTTTGGCTTTTAGTCTCTATTATGTGTTTAAACTCTGGTGTTGTTCTGAGCCCGGGGCTGTGATGTAAAACTTAAGTTGGTTTTCCCAGCATGTCTTGCTACCGTACGATCCATGTAGCTTTATTAATTTAAAGCCAGGAACTGAGTGCCGTCTAAAAAAAATTTAGCTTCAGTGTGTAGAGCTACTTGTCGGCGGTGGCCGCGAAAATGTGGAAGCCGACGAGCATAGAATCCGGGAGGTGAGGACCAATAGGCAATAGCCACCCCCTCCGTATCTCTCTTGTAGACCATGGTTTCACCATATCTGCTGCACGAGCACGACATAAATATGTTGTTGCCCAGGGCGGTGAAATTCATGCCATAGCACGGAGCAGGTTGTTAGACATATTTGTGAACCAACCGTACGTGACAGGGACAGCTCGTATGGTATAGTACACCAACGACTCTGCACCCAACGGTCACGTACGTGATTGGGGCTTTCCTAGTTTGTCTAACCTTTTATTTCTCTCTTTATTCTCTTTACTGTATTTCCTTATGTAAGCCACGGTGGGGATTTTCCACCTATATTTAACACGCAACCGTCATGCCAGGAGGCTATCGATCGTTTCTCCAACATGGTATTAGACCAACCTCTTCCCTCGACATCTCCTTAGACTCCATCGAGCAAAAAAAGGAAGGGGGGAAGGAATCGTGACAACATAGCGATCCTGATCGGATCACTGCCCTCCCACCGCCCGAGAAAACTTCCTTGCCAAACACGACTCCACACCTGATCGCTGCTCCCCCCCCCCCCCCCCCCCCCCCCCTCCCCCCTCATGGAGACGTCCTCCACAACGACCGCCTTGGCGGCGCCCCTTGGAGCACCGCCATCCGACAAGCTCACTAGGGAGAATCATCTCCTCTGGAAGGCGCAAGTTCTTCCTGCTCTGCGAGGAGCGCAAGTCATGGAGCTGCTCAACGGTTCCGACTCGATGCCCCACCAAAACCTTGGAGAATGAAGATGAGGCCCAGAAAAAACCACCATCCCCAATCCAGCCTATGGTGTTTGGATTTCGAGGGATCAGCAGGTCGTAAGTTATTTGCTCAAAACTTTGTCCCTTGATATACTCGTGAATGTTCTTGGTTTAGAGCATGCAGCAGAAATTTGGAAGACTATTGGAGATATGTTCTCCACACAATCCCAGGATCGTATCGGGATTCTCCATGCTGCCCTCACCAACACCAAGAAAAGAGATCTCCTCGTAGCCGTCTACATCGCCAAAATGAAGGGATTCTTCTTGGAGCTTGCCGCTGCAGGGAGGGTCATCCTGATGTTGAGCTCAAGGAATACCTTGTCACTGGCTGGGTGCGGACTACAATGTCGTCGTCGCCGCCATCAACACCAACCCCTCCACCACCGCCGCTGATGTGTGCAACCAGCTCATGGCATACAACTATCACCAACATATGTTGGCCGAGTCCGAGAACCCCTCGGGCGTCTTCACTTCATCGGCAAACGCTGCGGCTCGTGGACGTGGTCCGCGTCCCGGGCAAGGTGGTAACTATCGCTGAAGCTCCTATGGTGGTGACCAATACGACTACGGTGGTGGCCACAACCACCAGCGCGGGCGCCCTCCACGTCACCAAGACAATGCTGATGGTGGTCGTCGTCCGCCTCCCAAAGGGGGTCGTGGCCATGGCCGTGGCCATCGCACGCCCTCGCCTCATCAAGATGTCACATGCCAAATTTGCAAGAAATATGGCCACCCTGCAAGCGAGTGTTGGTGGCGCTATGGTGATGATGACGATGACACTCATACTGATGACAAAGGTGCGCACATGGTCTCTTTTGGTGTTGACACAAATTGGTACATGGATTCGAGCGCCACAACTCATCTCACCGGTGAATTGAGGAAACTCTCTACTCATGAGCCACATAAGGGACATGATCAAGTCTACAATGCTAGTGGTCAAGGTATGGCAATTAAACATATTGGTCATTCGATTTTGCACACCCCGCATAGTTCCATTCATCTTCACATTATTTTACATGTGCCTAGTGCCTCCAAGAATTTACTCTCTGCTTACAAAATTGCCCTTGACAATAATGCCTTTGTTGAAATTCATCCGTTCTTCTTTTTGATTAAGGATCAAGCCACGAAGGAAATCATGTTTAAGGGACCATGTCATGACGGCTTGTACCCTCTCGTACCGATCTCCACGGGATCTCCCCAGCAAGCATTCATCACACTCAAGCCGTCTTCATCTACATGGCATCGTCGACTAGGCCATCCATCCTCATTTCTTGTCCAACAAATCCTTCATCATAATAATCTCCCTCATATGCACAAAATAAATCCATATGTTTGTGATCCTTGTCAACAGGCAAAGAGTCACCAATTGCCATATCCTACATCTACTAGTGTTTTTGTCGTTCCTTTGGAACAAATTTTCTCCGATGTATGGGGACCTGCACCTCCCTCTGTTGGCAAACATTCGTACTATGTAAGCTTTATTGATGATTTTAGCAAGTTCACATGGATTTATTTGCTTAAGAAATGTTCTAATGTTTACCAAGCCTTTCTCAACTTCCAACAATTTGTTGAGCAGAAATTTAATCGCAAAATCATCACTATACAAACTGATTGAGGTGGCGAATATGAGAAACTCAATTCATTCTTTCAAAAAGTTGGCATTACCCATCATGTTTCATGTCCCCATGTACACCAACAAAATGGTTCCACGGAACGCAAGCATCGTCACATTGTTGAAGTTGGCCTCTCCTTGCTTGCTAATGCATCCATGCCTCTTAAATTTTGGGATAAAGCATTTCTCACGACGACATTTGTCATCAACTTACTACCCAGCAAAGTTCTTAGTTTTGCCACACCCACGAAAAAACTTCTCAACATCACACCAAATTATACATCTCTTCGTATTTTTGGTTGCGCTTGTTGGCCTAATCTTTGCCCCTATAACAAGAGCAAACTTTCTTTTCAATCAAAGCAATGCGTTTTTATCGGCTACAGTCCACCTCACAAAGGTGTCATGTGTCTCGATGTGTCCAATGGGCGGGTCTATATCTCTCGTGATGTCGTATTCAACGAAAACATCTTCCCATTTGCTTCACTCAATCCTAATGCCGGTACTAGACTTTCTGAAGAAATCTTACTTCTTCCACACAAACATTCTTCTCCACCATCTCGTAGTGCGGATGTGCCTAATCATGATCCTATGAAGGACATACCAACAAATGGAGCAGATACAACAATCAATTTTCTAGCTACGGTTGAAGAAATTGCTGAAAATGAAGCCCAAACGGAGCCACCTGAGTCAAATTCAGAAAGTACAACAGAAATACTCAGCGCTGATCCCGGTGTGGATTCTCCTGCACAAAAAATCGCCCTCGGATCCGGACTCCAGGAATCTTGCGCCATCAATGTGCATGTCGGACGCTACCCCCTCTACATCTCTCTTGTAGACCATGGTTTCACCATATGTGCTGCACAAGCACGACATAAAGATGTTGCTGCCCAGGACGGTGAAATTCATGCCATAGCACGGTGCAGGTTGTTAGACATATTTGTGAACCAACAATACATGACAGGGGCAGCTCGTATGGTATAGTACACCAACGACTCTGTACCCAACGGTCGTGTACGTGATTGAGGCTTTCCTAGTTTGTCTAGCATTTTATTTCTCTCTTTATTCTCTTTGTTGTATTTCCTTATGTAAGACACGGTGGGGATTTTCCACCTATATTTAACACGCAATCGATCAGGCCAGGAGGCTATCGATCGTTTCTCCAACATGGAATTAGACCAACCTCTTTCCTCGACATCTCCTTAGACTCCATCGAGAAAAAAAGGAAGGGGGGAAGGAATCGTGACAACATAGCGATCCTGATCGGATCGCTGCCCTCCCACCGCCCGAGAAAACTTCCTCGCCAAACACGACTCCACACCTAATCGCTGCTCCCCCCCCCCCCCCCCCCCCTCATGGCGACGTCCTCCACAACGACCGCCTTGGTGGCGGCCCTTGGAGCACCGCCATCCGACAAGCTCACTAGGGAGAATCATCTCCTCTGGAAGGCGCAAGTTCTTCCTACTCAGCGAGGAGTGCAAGTCATGGAGCTGCTCAATGGTTCCGACTCGACGCCCGCAAAAACCTTGGAGATTGAAGATGAGGCCCAGAAAAAGAACCATCCCCAATCCAGCCTATGGTGTTTGGATTTCGAGGGATCGGCAGGTCGTAAGTTATTTGCTCAAAACTTTGTCCCCAGATATACTCGTCAATGTTCTTGGTTTAGAGCATGCAGTATAAATTTGGAGGACTATTGGAGATATGTTCTCCGCACAATCCCGGGATCGTATCGGGATTCTCCATGCCGCCCTCACCAACACCAAGAAAAGAGATCTCCCCATAGCCGTCTACATCGCCAAAATGAAGGGATTCTCCTCGGAGCTTGCCGCTGCAGGGAGGGTCATCTCTGATGTTGAGCTCAAGGAATACCTTGTCGCTGGACTGGGTGCGAACTACAACGCAGTCATCGCCGCCATCAACGCCAACCCCTCCACCACCGCCGCTGATGTGTGCAACCAGCTCATGGCGTACGAATATCACCAACATATGTTGGCCGAGTCCGAGCAACCCTCGAGCGTCTTCACTTCATCGGCAAACGTTGCGGCTCGCGGACGTGGTCCGCGTCCCGGGCAAGGTGGTAACTATCGCCAAAGCTCATATGGTGGTGACCAATACAACTACGGTGGTGGCCACAACCACCAGCGTGGGCGCCCTCCATGTCACCAAGACAATGCTGATGGTGGTCGTCGTCCGCCTCCCAAAGGGGGTCGTGGCCGTGGCCGTGGCCATCGCACTCCCTCGCCTCATCAAGATGTCATATGCCAAATTTGCAAGAAATATGGCCACCCTGCAAGCGAGTGTTGGTGGCGCTATGGTGATGATGATGATTACACGCATACTGATGACAAAGGTGCGGACATGGCCTCTTATGGTGTTGACACAAATTGATACATGGATTCGAGCGCCACAACTCATCTCACCGGTGAATTGAGAAAACTCTCTACTCATGAGCCATATAAGGGACATGATCAAGTCTACAATACTAGTGGTCAAGGTATGGCAATTAAACATATTGGTCATTCGATTCTGCACACCCGGCATAGTTCCATTCATCTTCACAATATTTTACATGTGCCTAGTGCCTCCAAGAATTTACTCTCCGCTCACAAAATTGCCCTTGATAATAATGCCTTTGTTGAAATTCATCCGTTCTTCTTTTTGATTAAGGATCAGGCCACGAAGGAAATCATGTTTAAGGGACCATGTCATGACGGCTTGTACCCTCTCGTACCGATCTCCCCGGGATCACCCCAGTAAGCATTCATCACACTCAAGTCGTCTTCATCTACATAGCATCGTCGACTAGGCCATCCATCCTCATTTCTTGTCCAACAAATCCTTCATCATAATAATCTCCCTCATATGCACAAAATAAATCCATATGTTTGTGATCCTTGTCAACAGGCAAAGAGTCACCAATTGCCATATCCTACATCTACTAGTGTTTTTGTCGTTCCTTTGGAACAAATTTTCTCCGATGTATGGGGACCTGCACCTCCCTCTGTTGGCAAACATTCGTACTATGTAAGCTTTATTGATGATTTTAGCAAGTTTACATAGATTTATTTTCTTAAGAAACGTTCTAATGTTTACCAAGCCTTTCTCAACTTCCAACAATTTGTTGAGCACAAATTTAATCGCAAAATCATCACTATGCAAACTGATTCAAGTGGCAAATATGAGAAACTCAATTCATTCTTTTAAAAACATGGCATTACCCATCATGTTTCATGTCCCCATGCACACCAACAAAATGGTTCCGCGGAACGCAAGCATCATCACATTGTTGAAGTTGGCCTCTCCTTGCTTGCTAATGCATCCATGCCTCTCAAATTTTGGGATGAAACATTTCTCACGACGACATTTGTCATCAACTTACTATCCAGCAAAGTTCTTAGTTTTGCCACACCCACGGAAAAACTTCTCAACATCACACCAAATTATACATCTCTTCGTATTTTTGGTTGCGCTTGTTGGCCTAATATTCGCCCCTATAACAAGAGCAAACTTTCTTTTCGATCAAAGCAATGCGTTTTTATCGGCTACAGTCCACCTCACAAAGGTGTCAATTGTCTCGATGTGTCCACTGGGCAGGTCTATATCTCTCGTGATGTCGTATTCGACGAAAACATCTTCCCATTTGCTTCACTCAATCCTAACACCGGTACTAGATTTTCCGAAGAAATTTTACTTCTTCCACACAACAATTCTTCTCCACCATCTCGTAGTGCGGATGTGCCTAATCATGATCATATGTGCATTGTGACGAGGTTTAATCTCGTCAATGCCCATTGTTATGGACTTGGGTTTTGGAGAAGATGGGGATGTTGGAGATCGTGGCACGGTTAACAGACAAGCAACCAGGGGACACGAGATTTACCCAGGTTCAGGCCCCCGGAGGGAAAACCCTACTCCTGCTTGTCTGCTCTTTGATTATGGCGGAACCGAAAGTTACAGGGTGCGCAGATTCGATCTGGCGTGGAGGTGTGTACGAAAAGTATGGATCTGTTGTGCTCGTTGGCCTCTCCTAGCCTTTATATATGAGGAGGCTAGGTCTCAGGTACCGATACGAGTAGGTTACAAGTTGTATTCGAACTCTAGTCTTGCTCTCCAAGGATCCGAAGGCGTCATGGGCCTTGGCCACCCGAAAATCTTCATGGGCCAGCGTATGTCTGCTGTGGGCCTTCCTTGGGCCAGACCAGGTATGCTGAAGTTATGTACCCGTCGGGTATAACCATGTCAGTAGCCCCCGAGTGTTCAGTCGAATCGTAGATTCGGCTGAGGACTCTTCAATCCTTCGGGTGTAACTCTGTCTTTCAAGAGAATGTGTAGGGATTGTTGATACATGTGCCTGACTCACCCGACGGATCAGGGTCAGTTAATCGTCTTAGGACAAAACAACACGATCTTCTTCAGGTGCGAGTCCCTCGACTCGAACCCGGAACATATGCTGGCGTAATTCGACTCAGGCCGTGGAGGACTTACAGGAGTGGAATTCCAGTGATTTTAAATGATGTACCCAACGCGTCCGTCGGGATTTTTCATCACGCCTGTTGGCATGGATTTATACTAGCAGAGCGCAGTCAGGTGCGTTGCCAGGCCATCAGATGGTATCTGTAGGTCTTATCTTTGCGTCGCAGACGTAGCATCCGAATGTTTATCACCGCGGAGGTGTTTCGGGTGGCCAAGGAGGATGTTACTCACTTAGCATTAATTGGGGCAGAGTTGCCGAAAAGTTTTTGCATGCGGATCCGGAAGATCGCAGTCGAAGATTTCATAGGGTGCGCGACTAGCGCTCCCTATGGGAGTAGCCCCCGAGTGTCTGTTCGAGTCGTAGACTCGAGCGGAGAATTTTAGTGCAAGCATTGCTCAGTTGTTTAGTCCGTAGGACTCGAAAATTTTCGGATGCTGAAATCCTTCCTCCCTATGGGAGTAGCCCCCGAGTCCGTAGTGGAGTCGTGGACTCGACGTAGGACTCGAAGCTCTTGTGTGTGAACGGCCATCGCTCCAGTTTGGAGTAGCCCCCGAGTGTCTGGCGGAGTCGTAGACTCGGGCAGAGACTCGAGTCTTGTATCATGCAACGGTAGTAGGAAAATCTCGTGGGCGTACCGCTGACCCGGAAGTACATCGGGTGCGCGACCAGCGCTCCTGATAGGAGTAGCCCCCAAGTATTTAGTCGAATCGTAGATTAGAGTGAGTACTTTTAGCTGTGGAGCCGAAGTTATTGCTAGTATAGCTGTTGATGACGTCAGTGCTGACGATCAATGACCTCAAGCGTCTGCTGCGCCAGAGATGACTTGACTGGACGATGCGTGGGTCCCACTTCCTGACTTTGAATTGACCGGTCACGCGCGGCGTGGAGATGATTACGGCGTTTCCTCGATTTCCGCGCGTAGTGGATGTCGTGGGAACGACGGTTCGTTTTGGTGCTGACATGTGTACGGCCAGATCTGCCGTTGGCGTTAGGTCTTCTCGATGGACGGCCAGCGTGCGTCGTCTTTGCTGTTATAATCCGTGGTGAAATCGTGGTATGTCTTTTACCGCAGCAGTTCATCTGTCCATTGCTTCCTTGCGCTCGAGCGATTCTTGCTGCGTGCTGAGATTTCCTTTCGCATTTCCTTTGTCTTTGTCGTTGGCGACGCCACCACCGCCGTAGCGCCATGGGGAAGAAGAAATCCTCATCTGCAGTTGGGACCAGCGCTGCCGGAGGCAAGAAGGGCGCCGCCGCTGCTCGTGTCACCGATGGTGGCTGGCGGCGATCAGAGACGCGGGAGAGCGATCTTCGCAAGCTGCGCGAGCGGAGCCTAATCCCGCAGGACGCGACGGCCGTGAAACTCCCCGGCAATGAGGTAATCCCCCGTCCCCCATCTGGGTACCGGGTTATGTTCGTTGCCTTTGTTTTGCTGGGTTTTCGTATCCGGTCCATGACTTCCTTCGTGGACTGCTCTTCTTCTATGGGGTTCAACTCCATCATCTGTCTCCCAACTCCCTTCTCCACATTGCGTGTTTTATCACTCTTTGCGAGTGTTGGCTTGGCATTGAGCTGCACTTTGGCCTCTTCCGGAAGCTGTATTCCGTGAGGAGGCAGTCTGGTTCGGATGGTGTGTATCCCATTGGGGGTTTCATCATCTCTCTTAGTCCCGATGTCCAATTCTTTTCCTTCTCCATGTCCGAATCTGTCCAGTACTGGCGGAGGAAATGGTTTTACATCCGTGACTCCGTGCTGCCTGGGCAAGATTTTGGTCTCGTTCCTTTTGACCCCTCCCAGTTGATTGTGAAGAAGAGGTCCTGGAAAAATCAGATCTTAGACGGTGAGGTGGCAGAGATAGAGGCCTTGTACCGTCGGGTGGAGGAGCTCCAATTGATTCCTGAGAAGGAGGTGAACGGTGTCGACATTATCCGGGTGTTTCTTGAGCGTCGGGTGCAGCCGCTCCAGGCGAGGGCGCATCCGATGTTCCTTTACTCTGGGCGTCGTGATCCGACGAGGGTTTCGAGTGAGAAAATCTCCGAGGTGGAACTTGACAGGGCTCTTCGCGTGCTGTTGAAGTTCAAGGCCGACGAGGAAATCCCGGGGAAGTCGTTGACTCCGCCCTTTTTGTCGACGTTGGCCGTGCCAAAGGTGTAGATTTGCGCACGTAGTGCTTCCCTTATGTTTTGTCAGTTGTGTACTTGTGCCCTTTGTTTGCTAACAAAGTTTCTTCTCATCTTGTAGAGCTTCAAAGTGCCAGTCATGGCGCCACCATTGCCCGAAAGGTATCCGAATGCCCCGGATAATGAAGTGGTGGATTCCGTGTCCGAGCTTCCTTCGGCGCGATCTCCGACGGAGGATGCCGACGAATCGAGTGAAGATCATTCGAGTAAGCGATCACGAAGCTCGAGCGAGTCTTCGGATGCCTCGACTCCTCCGACTCCCAGAAATCCTCGGGGTCTTGAGCGTCATGATGATGTTCAGGGGGGTTCGTCTTCTCCCATTCCTGCCGTTCCTGTGCGAGCTGTTACTCCGCACCCGCCAGCAAAGCGGAAGAAGGAAGAGAAGAAGGAGGAGAAGAAGGAGGAGAAGAGGGCCCGGAGGGCTTCTCCTATCTTCGACCTGAGCGCGTTGGGCTCGTAAGTGTTCTTGTTGCCACTGTTGTCTGTTGTTCACTTGTTATTTTTTCGCCTGTGTTGATTGGCTTCGTATTCAGGCAATCCTCCGACGGCTCGAGTGATGGAGCGCGCGAGATGATGGGGGAGTCGAACATTGCGTCGCCCCCTCCGCAGGCGGTGGCGACTTCGGGTGGTGCTGCGCCAGTTCCTCTTGTGCAAGAGAGGCTGGTGGTTGTGCCTCAGAATGTCGCAGGCGGGCCTGCGGGTTCGTCTTCAGAGCACATAAGTTTGTCTGCTTCATGTCATGGGGGGAGCCCCCGAGCGTCTTCGTGTGCTGATGTTGTGTTTGCTTCTATGTTTTGGGCGTAGCCCCCAAGTCCTGCTCTTACTGCTATTGCCTTTTCCTGCAGCCTTTTGTCCAAGAGGCCAAGCGGCTGGTGGAGGAGCGCCTGACGCTGGAGGCGAAACTTCGGCAGCTTCAAGGTATTCGTATGCCTTGTATTACATTTCTTGCTTATCCTGGTGTTGTGCTTTGATACTTGCCTGTTGTAAATGTAGAGGAGCATAATGACTCTCTTCGTGAGGTTGATGCTCTGAAGAAGAGCCTTGGCCAATTGGAGCAAAAGGCCGAAGCTGCCGCTGAGGCGAAAGAGCGCCTTGAGCTGGAGCTGACGAAAACAGCCGAAGCGAAAGAGCGTCTGCAGCGGGAAGCCGCAGGTCGTGAAAGGGGGGCGGCGGAGAAGCTCATGGCTGCTGCCAAGGCAATTTCGGGTGAGTGCTAGCTTTTGCACTTGCTCCTTTTTCTTCGGGTCTTCTTCTATGTTGCTTTTCTTCATGTTTTCTTCTGTTTTGTCTCAGATGCCGTAGGCATCGAGTTCGACCGCAGTGCTCTGGAGCACGGGAGTGCTCTGGATGATGCCACTGTGGCGGTCGAAGACCGCTGCAGTACCGTCGTTAACTCCCTTGCCAAGGCGAAGGAGGTCCTTGGTCGCTTCTACCAGGAGTTCTTACCGAAGGGCGCAACCCTTGAAGATGTGGGTGCTCTGGCAGAGGCTCTGTCGGCCGAAGCGCCTGCAGCGTACAAGCGCAAGCAGAAGGGCATCGGCGCGTCCGTCGGGCTGGCGATGGCCATGGCGGCTGGGGCGGAGCTGGACTTTCCCCAGATCACTTCTCGGATGCCGACGGCTGCGGATGGATCAGAGGTAGCCTTCGCTGCTTACTCCGCTCGCTGCAGACGATATGGGCCCAAGCTCATTGACTTGTTGTCTGAGTACGCGCTGCGGCAGCAGGGCGAGGCCAAAGCTAGGCAGTCTGGCTCTGAGGCGACTCGGTGTCCTACGCCTTAGGCATAGGAGATGTAGGGTAGTATGTAGTTTATTTTTGCTGTAAATATCTTTTGTAGCACCATTCTTGAGCCACGCAGTGGCCTTATTTAATGAATTCCTCCGAGTTGGGCTTTTATCTTTGGCTGAGTATCGGTGTGCCTTCTTTTTCTTCTGCTTTAGGTTCCTTCGGGTGTTGACCCAGTTGGTACTTCATCCGAAAGGCCCTTGCGAGCATCGTTGGATGATACCTCGCAGCTCGCTTTTCTTCGGGATCGTGTACGCAGCTTGGAGAGGGATTTGCTTGGGCTACGCGGTCGTGCTGACGTTTGGAAGTCCAAGGCAGACCGTAGTGCAGCCAGAGAGGAATACTTGATGGCGGAGCTGGGTCGGCTGTCCGAGCAGCTGCAGTGTAAGTTGGTCCTTCTTTCAGGTCGTAGCTTAGTTCTTCGGGTGAGCCTGCTGGCCTTACTCTTGTTCTGTGCTGTTGTCGCAGGTGCGAATCTTGCTCCGAAGGAAGAAAAGGAGCGCATTGCTGTTCGAGTCAATTGCTTGACTCAACAGGACATGGAAGCCGGTGGCTTCTTTTGGATGGATCGTGATCGTGCCATGGTTCTGGCGACGGTGCAGGATCGTGTCTTCCAGGTTTCGCGGGTGCTCCGCCAGGTGCAGACATCACTGTCCTCGGTGTTGCACGTCATGTTTCCGTTGGATGGCGTGCCGACGACCCTTGCAGGTCTTCTGGCGAAGTTTCGGAGTGCCAGCAATGTCAAGGAGCTGGTGCGGCAGCAGCTTGTCGCAGGGGTGAAGGCTGCCTTGTCTCTTGTGAGGGTGCATCGCCCTGATGTAGATTTGGCTGCTGTGGCGACTGGGCCACCTCCTCGGCCAGATGGTGGCGAGTGGAATATGCGTCTGTATTACGCGGCTGTAAGGCAGTATGCCGAACAGATTGTAGATTTGTTTGAGCAGCGTGCTCAGGCTATTCTGCAGAATAGGTAGAACCTGAAAATAAACAGATAGATGTAAAATTTGTATATTGCGGCTGGGCGTGTATGTGCCATTTGTTGTAAAGGTTCGCTTGTTAGCGAGCACGCAGTGCTTTGATGTAGTACGTGTCCTTTTCGTTTGCCTGATGTGGTCAGCTACTCAGGTGTACATGTTTTGTCCTCATTCGATGAAATCGTGAGGTGGGGGGAGCCCCCGAGCACGCAGTGCTTTTGATTTAGTACGTGCCCTTTTCGTTTGCCTGACGTGGTCAGCTACTCAGGTATACACGTTTTGTCCTCAGTCGATGAAATCGCGAGGTGGGGGGAGCCCCCGAGTGCGTTAGTAGCATGTAATCAAAGTTGCAGAGAAATAGTCACTCGAAGGTTGGGAGCGAGACACTTAGCTTTATTTGTAGCGGAATGGAGAAGGTACATGGTTCGGCTGAGTAGCCTTGGCTGTAAGCCTTATTGAAAGTAAAAGGGGTACTTTGCCCATTGCTATGGGTAGAATCGTCGCAGGTGCGAGATGTTTCATGGGTTGGAGTATGCGACTCCAGACTCCACGTGCTTGAGGCGATAGGCGCCACCTGGGATGACCTCGGTGATGGCGTAGGGTCCTTCCCATGGCGACTCGAGTTTGTTCGGTCGCTTTTGCTTGAGTTGCAAGACGAGGTCTCCTTCGACGAAGGACCTTGGGCGCAGCCGGCGGCTGTGATAGTTGCGGAGAATTTGCTGGTACACCGCGGATCTAGCTGCTGCTATATCCCGTGCTTCGTCGAGTGTGTCGACGGCATCTTCGAGTGCGGCCGTGGATTCGGCTTCGCTGTAAGCGACGACTCGTGGAGCCTGGTGACGTACTTCGGCTAGTAGCACCGCCTCAGCTCCGTGTACCATGAAGAACGGTGTGTAACCGGTGGAGCTATTTGGCGTAGTTCGTAAGCTCCACAGGACAGACGGTAGCTCTTTCATCCAGTTGCCAGCCTTGTGCTCGAGTGAGCTCGTGAGGCGTTTTTTGATGCCAGCGCCGATTAGGCCGTTGGCCTTTTCCACTTGCCCGTTTGTTTGCGGGTGCGCCACTGAGGCGTACGTGATATTGATCCCGAGGCCTTCGCAGAAGTCCTGGAATTCTTCGGAGATGAAGTTTGATCCGTTATCGGTGATGATGCTGTGCGGTACGCCGAATCTGTAGATTATGGATTCGAAGAACTTGACGGCGGTTTTGCCCTTCTGGTTGGTGACTGGCATGGCCTCGATCCACTTGGTGAATTTGTCGACTGCGACCAAGAGGAAGACGTGTCCTCCCTTCGAGGATTTTGGCAGTTTTCCGATCATGTCAAGGCCCCATTGAGCGAAAGGCCAAGCTATGGGTATGGGTCGAAGTTCGGACCCAGGTGCGTGTGGTTTGTCGGCGAACCGTTGGCACCCGTTGCATCTTCGGACGATGTCTTTTGCGTTGTTCATTGCCGTTGGCCAATAGAATCCTGCTCGTAGAGCTTTGGCGACAAGGGAGCGGCTGCCTGCATGGTGGCCGCAGATGCCCTCGTGGATATCTTGGAGTATGGCCTTGCCGTCGTCGATGGTGACGCACCGTTGTAGGACGCCTGTAATGCTGCGTTTGTACAACTCGCCGTTGATGATGGTGATAGCTTTTGACCGACGAGATATGCGCCGGGCATCTGTCGGGCTGTCTGGCAATTCTCCGTTTATCAGGTACTGGAGGTATGGACGTGTCCAAGTTTCTTCGACTGCCATGACCTGCATCAGGTTGACCATGGCGACTTCGGTATCCAACTTTTCGGGTCCTTCCTGTCCTTCGGGTAGCGTAGCCCCCGAGTGTTCTGCTTCTTCCGGTGATCCCTTGGGGAATTTCCGCTTGATGGATGGCACGCAGATCTGTTCGAGAAACACACCTGGTGGTACTTTTGCACAAGTCGAGCCGATGTTGGCGAGTCTATCGGCCTCCTCGTTGCTCTCTCTTCCAACGTGCCGAAGTTCGCAGCCGTCGAATTCTCCTTCGAGTGCGTTGTATAGTGCGCGGTACGCTATCATGTTTTCCGCGTGTGCGTCGCACTCATTCATCGTCTGCTGGACGACAAGGTTGGAGTCACCGTAGATGACCAGGCGCGTTGCGCCGCATATTTTTGCCATCCGCATGCCATGGATGAGGGCCTCGTATTCGGCCTCGTTGTTGGAGGCTCTGAATTTCATCCGAAGGACGTACTTCATCTTGTCACCTTGCGGGGAGGTCAGTATGACTCATGCCCCTGCTCCGGCTTCGCGTTTGGAGCCATCAAAATGCATTGTCCAGGACTGCGACATGTCTGGGGTGTCAGGCAGCTGTAGCTCCATCCAGTGCACCAGAAAGTCCGGAAGGACTTGAGATTTGATTGCGTGTCGCTTCTCGTAGGTGATGTCCAGTGGTGATAGTTCGATGCCCCACAGGGCCACGCGTCCTGTGGCCTCTGGATTGTTCAGGATGCTGTTTAGGGGTGCCTCGTTGACGACCATCACCTGATGCTCCTGGAAGTAGTGGCTCAGTCGTCGAGCTGTCATGAACACGCCGTAGGCCAGCTTCTGGTAGTGCGGGTACCGCTGTTTTGTTGGAGTGAGAACCTCGCTGAGGTAGTAAATTGGGCGTTGTACCCCATGGGTCTTGCCTTCTTCGGGTCGTTCGACCACAAGTACTGTGCTGACCACCTGGTGCGTGGCTGCTATGTACAGCAATAGGGGCTCGCGCTCTTTTGGCGTGACCAAAACGGGCGAGGTGGAGAGGAGCCGCTTGAGGTTTTCGAATGCGTCGTTGGCTTCTGGTGTCCACTCGAACTTGTCTACTTTGCGCAGCAGTTGGTAAAATGGTAGGGCCTTCTCGCCCATGCGGCTGATGAACCTGCTTAGTGCCGCTACTCGCCCTGCGAGCTGCTGAACGCCCTTGAGGTTTTTTGGCTTCTCCATTGTCATGATAGCTTTGATTTTCTTCGGGTTTGCTTCGATCCCTCGTTGAGAGATGAAGTATCCGAGCAGCTGACCTGAGGGGACGCCGAAGGCGCATTTTTCTGGATTGAGCTTGATCCTGTAGCGATCAAGGTTGTCGAACGTCTCGCGGAGATCGTCGATAAGTGTTCTTGCCTCCTTGGTTTTGATGACTATGTCGTCGACATAGACTTGGACGTTGCGACCGATCTGGTCCTTGAGGCAGGCCTGCATGCATCGCTGGTACGTGGCACCCGCGTTCTTTAGCCCGAAGGGCATTGTGTTGTAGCAGTATACTCCGAACGGTGTGATGAACGCCGTTTTATCTTGATCTTCGACCTTGAGTCGAATCTGATTATAGCCTGAGTAGGCGTCGAGGAAGGAGAGTTTCTCACAACCTGCAGTCGAATCGATGATCTGGTCGATCCGAGGGAGAGGGAAGTGGTCCTTAGGGCAGTGTTTGTTCAGTGACGTGAAGTCCACGCACATCCGCAGGATGTCCGTGTCCTTCTTCGGGAACATCACTGTGTTTGCCAGCCACTCGCTTTCCTTGATTTCCCGGATGAAGTCTGCTGCGAGTAATCTATTGATCTCCTTGCCGATAGCTTCGGCTCGTGGCTCCGACAGTCTTCGGATGGACTGCTTGACTGGTTTGGTGTCTGGGAAGACATTGAGTGCGTGCTCGGCGAATTCCCTGGGAACTCCTGGCATGTCCGCAGGACACCAGGCGAAGATTTCCCAGTGCTCACGGAGGAATTCGACGAGCGCGCTTTCCTATGCGGTGTTGAGGTCGTTGGCGATTAGCGCCGTCTTGGAGGCATCCGTTGGATGGACCTGTACTTTTTTGGTGTTGATGGTGGAGTCGAAAGACATATCAGGTGCGTTCTGCTTGGTGACTGGGGGTAGCCCATTGTCTATCACTTCGCGGAGCCTTACAAGCTCGTCTTGCATGCCGAAAGACTGGGAGATTTTGTTGAAATCCCTGTCGCATTGGTCCGATCGGGTGAAACTCCCGTGGACTGTGATGATGCCCCTTGGTCCTGGCATTTTGAGTAGTAGGTATGCATAGTGTGGGACGGCCAGGAACCTTGCGAATGCTGTGCGTCCCAGGATGGCGTGGTATTGCGACGGCCAGTCCACCACTTCGAATTCTAGGCGCTCCTGTCGAAAGTTGTCCGGTGTCCCGAAGATGACGTCGAGCCCTATTTTGCCCAGGGGGAAGATGCCCTTCCCTGGGACAATGCCGTGGAACGTTGTGTCTGATTGTTCCAGGCTGTATTGCGGGATCCGCATAGCTGCTAGAGTACTTGCGAATATTAGGTTGATGCCGCTGCCGCCGTCCATGAAGACGCGACTCATCTCGAAGCCTCCGATCTGCGCCTCCAGGACCAGGGCAGCATGACCTGGGCGAGGGATCTGAATAGGGTGATCCGGGACTCCGATCCGCTGAGGTACTCAGGGATGGCAGGTGGAGTTGTCACGGCCATATTGATTTGGCGGGTGATCTTCTTTTGTACCCTGTTGGTTGGGCGTCCTTTCTGTATCATATTGAGTGCTCCTTTTGGTGGGGGGTATGCGACTCCGGCGTTGTTTTGCGCTGGTGCGGCTGGTTGATGTGGGCCTCCAATAGGCGGCGGTGGAGGAGCTCCGTGTGCTATTTCGCCTGGCGCAAGTGCGTTTCCGAACGCAGGAATTGGAGCTTGTTGCCTCATCTGTACCATGCTTTCGCTGAGTTTCTGGAACTCGCGGCAGTCCTTGAGCATGTGGCTAGCTTTCTTTTTGCCGTCTTGTTTGTCGATGTAGAAGTGGATGGTGCATGGACCCGAAAGTTTGTCGAATGTTGAAGGTCCGTTGTCGCGGTCGCGGCGTTGCCACGACTGCGTTGGTCGTCCGTTGTCGCGGAAGTTTCCGCTGCGATATCCTCCGCTGCTGCGGCTGTTGTCGTTACGGCGGTCGGCGTAGCCGGCTGCGACCATGTCGGGTCCGTCGCGGTCCTCGTATACGCGCGGTCTCCTCTTGCTGCGGTGTTCGCGTCTTCGGCCGTAGTCGTCTTCTTCATCTGATAGCGCCCGCTGGATGCAATCTTCGCCATCTGCCCAACTGTTGGCGATTTCCACGAGCTGGTCGAGTGTCTTGGGCTTTACGCGTCCAAGTTTCTCCTTGAAGTCTGGGCGTTTGACGCCGTCCCTGAAGGCGTCGATGGCCCGTTCTTCGGAGATGTGTGCTGCGGAGTTCTTGGTCGTGGACCAGCGTAGTATGTACGAGCGAATAGATTCACCCGATCTCTGAGTGCAGGCTCGCAACTCTTCGATTGAGGCGGGCCTTTTGCTGGTGCCTTTGAAGTTTCGGATGAAGCTATAAGCGAGCTCCTCCCAGCTTCGGATGGATCCTGATGACAGGCTGCTGAGCCAGACCCGCGCCGCGCCTGTCAGCTGCAGCTGAAGGCATTGCATGGCGGTTTCTTTGTTGCCTCCGTGAAGCTTGACGGATGACAGATGGTCGCTGAGCCAGGACTTTGGATCTTGCGTGCCGTTGAACTTCGGAGTATCCGAAGGAAGCTTAAAGTTGCGTGGCATCTGTGTTCGCCGGACGGATCTGCTGAAGCATCGAGCCCCGCAGAGTTCTCCTTCGTCTTCATCCATCTCAGATTCGGATGAGCATGCGCGTTTGGCACGTGCTTTGTCGATCTTGCACTGTGTAAGCTTGTCCCTGGCGTCGTAGTCGTGCTTATGGCGGTGCGAGCTCTTCTTTCTTCGAGGAAGATCGTGTTCTTCTTCATCTTCGGATGAGGGAGTGGGGCTCCGGTCGCGCCTGGCCGGAGCTTTCTTCTTCGGCTCCGTAGGAGCGTCTTCGTGGAGCGCAGCTCCGATTAGTCCTAGTCCGGTGAGTGCGGACCTATGCATGGCCCTTTTCGGGTCCCCTTCCGGAGGTGGGTGAGCCGCAAGATACGCAGTGGCTGCCATGATCGCGGCTTGTGGCGTCTTCGGGGTGATGTTGCCGTCGGCGTCCATATCCATGAACGATGTGTGGAGGGTTCGGGTCACGTCACGCCGCTCCTTCGGGTCCATGTTTTCCACCCGAGAGTGGTGCTTGTTTCCCTGATTTTCGTTTGTGCTGGAGCCGGGTCCCATGGCGGAGAGCGCAGCTCGTCACGCACTGGACTCAGAGGCTACTTTCTTGCGTTTATCGAGCGTCTCCTGCATCTTGACTTGCTTCTTGTGCTCCTCGATGAGGAGGTAGTGGTATGCCATCAGCAGGTCACGTGGGGAGTCCAGAGGTAGGACTATTTCGCCTGCGACGGCGCGGCGTGCTTCGGCCCATCCTTCTTTGCTAAGTTGGATGAGGTGGCCCCTGTTTTCCTCGTTTTTGCCGTTTCCGTCCTGTGGGTTGGGGTTGGGCGGCGGGTTAGGCGTGTCTTCGTCGGTTTGGATGATTGCGGCGCACAGATAGCGCCTGCAGATTGGTTGGCTGCTGCCGCAGCTTTCGGATTCGGAACCGTAGGTCCCTTCATCCGAAGGTGGATCGTACAGATCGGAGTTGTAGCAGCTGCTGCTGTAGCACTCATCTGTTGATGGTGACGTGCGTAGCACGAGGTGTGGGGCCCACGAAGCGGGCCTGGTCGGTGGCACGGGCATCCGCTCGGGGAGGCGGAGGGTGCCAGCTTGTCCCACCTGGAAGCAGAAGCTCCCGAACAGAATTTCGAGTCCATCGCCTATGGGCTCGAAATCCTTCATGGTGGCCGGCGAGTGGGCGGTGAAGTCGAAAGCGCCGAAGAGGAGGTGATTCTCCGTCGCCGAGGAGTTGTAGATCGATCGGGTCGGAACCGTCACGACCGCACAATCAGCAGCCCCAATTCCCACAGACGGCGCCAATTGACGAGGTTTAATCTCGTCAATGCCCATTGTTATGGACTTGGGTTTTGGAGAAGATGGGGATGCTGGAGATCGTGGCACGGTTAACAGACAAGCAACCAGGGGACACGAGATTTACCCAGGTTCAGGCCCCCAGAGGGAAAACCCTACTCCTGCTTGTCTGCTCTTTGATTACGGCGGAACCGAAAGTTACAGGGTGCGCAGATTCGATCTGGCGTGAAGGTGTGTACGAAAAGTACGGATCTGTTGTGCTCGTTGGCCCCTCCTAGCCTTTATATATGAGGAGGCTAGGTCTCAGGTACCGATACGAGTAGGTTACAAGTTGTATTCGAACGCTAGTCTTGCTCTCCAAGGATCCGAAGGCGTCATGGGCCTTGGCCACCCGAAAATCTTCATGGGCCAGCGTATGTCTGCTGTGGGCCTTCCTTGGGCCGGACCAGGTATGCTGAAGTTATGTACCCGTCGGGTATAACCATGTCACATTGTGCCATCTACTTACCCTATGAAGGACATACCAACAAATGGAGTAGATACAACAATCAATTTTCCAGCTACGCTTGAAGAAATTGCTGAAAATGAAGCCCAAACGGAGCCACCTGAGTCAAATTCAGAAAGTGCAATAGAAATACTCAGCTCTGCTCCCGGTGTGGATTCTCCTGCACAAAAAATCGCCCTCGGATTCGGAGTCCAGGAATCTTGCGCCATCAATGTGCATGTCGGACGCTACCTTCCCGCTCCTAGCTGGCCCCGCGTGTGACCCGTGCTCCCGCGGTCCTCCATGCGCCACGCCACCATCTCTAGCTGGCGCCGCATCAAGTCAAAACGAGCCGGACTCCATGCCCACCAACCGCGCCCAGAATCCCGCGTCTTCACTCGACGACGCTGACACGGTCTTGCCTCGATCTCCATGCCCAACGGTCGCACTACGTCACGCCGCGTCCGACACACCCGGATCAGCTGCGCGTCATCAACTATGCGTGCTTCCTGTTGTTCCCGACACACTGAGATCTTCTGGGGCGGGCACCACGTCTCCAACGGCCACCCCAGTTAATCCGAGATCTTCTGCCACCAACGGGTCCTGCACCCTAGATTCTATGGGCTCAACGTCTCCTGTGGTCACGAGATTAGCGCCAGGCGGTTCTCTCGCCTCCGGATCCACTGTGGTGCCTGCTCCTGCACCTCTCCCTATGGCTGAACCTCGAACACGACTACAGAAAGTTATTTCTAATCCAAAAACTTACAAAGACGGTAACCTCTACAGGAGAACCAAGAAATACTCTTGAATCCTTGAGTGATCCTCATTGGTACCAAGCAATGCAAGATGAATATGATGCCTTAATTCATAACAAGACATGGCATCTTGTGCTACCTAGCTCCAACAAAAATTTGATCGACTGCATGGGTCTATCGCATCAAGAAAAAAGCCGATGGCACTATTGAACGATAAAAAGCACGCCTGGTTGCTAAGGGTTTCAAGCAACGCTATGGTATTGACTACGAAGACACCTTCATCCCGGTTGTCAAAGCCGCCACATTCGGCTTGTCTTAGCACTTTCAGTATCTCGTGGATGGAGTCTTCATCAATTGGATGTCAAGAATGCGTTCCTTCATGGCGTTCTGAAAGAGGAAGTATACATGAAACAACCACCTGGGTTTTAAGATCCCAATCTTCCGCATCATATTCGCAAACTTGGCAAGGCCCTATACGGTTTAAAACAAGCTCTCCGTGCGTGGTTCTCTAAACTTAGCTCCAAGCTTCATGCTCTTGGATTTACACCCTCCAAGGCCGACACATCTCTATTCATCTACAACAAGTCAGGTATCACTATGTTTGTTCTAATTTATGTTGTTGACATAATTGTGACAAGCTCTTCAGATCAAGCCATCTCAGCTCTCCTTCATGACTTAAGTGGGGATTTTGCTCTCAAAGACCTTGGTGACTTACATTTTTTCTGGGGCATTGAAGTCAAGAAAACATCCGATGGCTTACTTTTATCTCAGGAGAAATATGCCACCGATTTACTCTCTCATGTTGGTATGAATAAATGTACTACATGTCCTACACCTCTTTCCAACACTGATAAACTATCTCTCACTAATGGAACGCCACTTGGGGCTAAGGATAGCACTCAGTACAGGAGCATTGTTGGAGCCTTACAATATTTAACCCTCACACGTCCGGATTTATCCTTTGCTGTTAACAAAATTTGTCAGTTTCTTCATGCACCACTACAGATCACTGGACAGCGGCCAAAAGGATCTTGCGCTATGTTCAAGGTACACTTTGTGTTGGCATTACCTTTCAAAAGATCCCCCTCTACACTCCTTAGTGCATTCTCGGATGCAGAATGGGCTGGTTGTCTTGATGATAGATGTTTCACTGGTGGGTTTGCCATATTCTTCGGTCCCAATCTGATATCTTGGAGTGCCCGAAAACAAGTCATTGTCTCTCTCTCTCAAGCACTGAGGCCGAATACAAAGCTATGGCCAATGCCACAGCTAAACTAATTTGGATTGAAGCTCTACTTCGTGAGCTCGGGATCTCCCTTTGCTCCACCCCTTGCTTATGGTGCAACAACCTGGGTGCCACTTACTTGTCTGCAAATCCGGTTTTTCATGCTCGCACAAAATATATTGAAATTGATTTCCATTTTGTGAGAGAAAGAGTGACAAGCAAATTACTTGAGATCAAATTCATATCAAGCAAGGACCAGTTGGTTGATGGTTTTATCAAGGCTCTCCCTGTGAAGACCTTCGAGGAGTTCAAGCGTAATCTCAACCTCTCTATTTCTTCCGTGGTTTAGATTAAGGGGGGTGTTAGACATATTTGTGAACCAACCGTACGTGACAAGAACAGCTCGTATGGTGTAGTACACCAACGACTCTTTGAGGCTTTCCTAGTTTGTCTAGCCTTTTATTCTCGCTTTATTCTCTTTATTGTATTTACTTATGTAAGCCACGGTGGAACTTTTCCACCTATATTTAACACGCAACCGATCAGGCCACGAGGCTATCGATCGTTTCTCCAACACAGGTGTCGTTAGCCGGAGGACACAAGTCTCCAGGTTCGGGTCGGTGCTGGTTTCCAGGTTTTCAGTGTCAATCTTGCGGATGGTGAAGCCCTGCTCCCTGCCATCAAGCACCAGGTACAGATGCTTCTGCTTCTACATAGACCGCAATCTGCCGGTGCGGCTGCCGTAGTTTTTCTCCCCTGCTCCTGTGTCGCCTCTTATTCTACATCTCTTCTCCAATATATTCCTTCGAAGTTCGAACTGGTTTACTGATCCATGTAGACTTGATTTTTGGTCGCCGTCACGGTTCTGCCCATGGAGATCTGGAACTAGTTCGGTTTGCAATCGATCTATCGATGTAGTCATATTTTCTTTTTACTACTCTGTTATTTATCGCAGTTATATAAAATGTTAATTGCCACAAATTTTACGGGATTGTGCGCTAAGCCACGCCCCTAAATCTAGTTAGAACAATGCTTGGAACGTGCAAAAATTTCGTCGATGTGGTGAACTGTGCAACGCAATGAACGTGACCTGTTGGAATGTGCAAATCTCTGTCGTAGTCCAGGAGTAGACTAGATCAGCGAGTGCAAAATGACTTACAGTTATTTTTTTATTATTCATGTAAATACAACAAAAATTGTAAAAGTGTGTATAAAGCTTCTTGAGATTCACTCTAGTGCTTTATGCCTGTTTTTCTACGCCTTGCCGATGTATATGCGTCCTGGACTCCTGGTCACTATCTCGCCTAGGCCTGGTTCTGGGACACATCGTTCGCCTAGGCCTGGTCCTCGCTCTCTAATGTGCAGGACGACCTGCAACAATGGGGATCGGCTACCTTTGGAAACTTCAAAAAGAAGCTAGCTAATTTGAGGAAAGAAGTAGAAAGAATAAGAAGGCGTGCTGTAGGAAATGGTCCATCAGCTGAGCAGAATAAGTTAATGCAAAGAATCAGCGAGGTGTTGTACCAAGAAGAAATCTGGGTCAAACAAAGAGCCCGTGTTAATTGGCTGAAGTCCGGGGATCGTAACACCGCTTTCTTTCATGCACAAGTTGTGTGGCGGAAACGTGTGAACACGATTTCCAGACTACAACGCACGGATGGTACCTGGTGTGAAGAGACTGAGGAGATTCATGATGAAATTCAGTCCTTCTACCAGCAGCTTTATTTGTCACAAGGTGCGCCTGTGATGGATGATCTTTTAAGCCTTTTGTCTCGGCTAGGGTGTCCGACCAGATGAGAGAATCTATGGATGACGCGTTTACAGAGGAAGAAGTTAAGCAAGCTTTGTCTCGGCTAGGGTGTCCGGTGATGGAGGAAGTGATTAGTGCTGAGCAAAGCGCTTTTGTTCCGGGGAGGTTAATCATGGACAATGTGTTAGTTGCTTTTGAGTGTAACCACTCAATGAAACTGAAGAAAAAAGGGAAGAAAGGTTTATGCGCGGTCAAACTTGATATGATGAAAGCTTATGACCGGGTAGAATGACCTTTTCTCCGAGCTATTATGCAAAAGCTAGGCTTTCACCGCGGATCATCGAGCTAGTTTTGCAATGTGTTAAGTCTGTGCAATTCTCGGTGAAGGTTAATGGAAAATTACTTGATGCTTTTTGTCCTTCAAGAGGGTTGTGGCAGGGTGACCCAATGTCACCTTATCTTTTTCTTCTATGTGGAAAAGGTCTCACAGCTTTGTTGAATCAGTACAACGATGGTTATATTGACCGAGGAATGGGGGTTTGCAATAGGTCGCCATGGATCACTCAGTATAGCCTCATTTTTATTAATGCTTGTGGTACGAGTGTAGCTAGGTTGAACGAGATTCTGACTATCTACAAACAAGCATCGGGCTAGCAAGTAAATAGAAACAAAAGCACTAGCAAGTAAATAGAAACAAAAGCTCGATATATTTCTCTCCCTGTACTTCTGATACGTTGAGAGAGAAAGTTAAGCAAGAGCTGGAGATTTTGACTGAAGCTTTTTGTGAGAAGTATTTGGGTCTCCCCACAGCGGTTGGGAGGATTAGTGATGAGGCCTTCGAGTATATTACTGACAATGCCAAGGGTCAGATGAATGGCTGGGCCGAACGATATCTTTCTTATCCAGGCAAGGAGGTTCTTTTAAAATCAGTCATTCAGAAGAAGCCAATTCATCGTATGAGTTGTTTTGAACTCTCGTTGGGATCTTGCAGAAAATTTACTTCGATGATGGCGAGGTTCTGGTGAAGAGGCAATCTGGACAAACGCGGTCCATGCACTAGACTGCATGTGACAAGCTGGTAGTGCCGAAATCGAAAGGCGGCATGGGCTTTCGGGACATGCATTCATTCAATTTGGCGCTCTTAGG
Source organism: Avena sativa (assembly GCA_916181665.1). Taxonomy (NCBI): domain Eukaryota; kingdom Viridiplantae; phylum Streptophyta; class Magnoliopsida; order Poales; family Poaceae; genus Avena; species Avena sativa. The sequence goes on along the minus strand of OV702286.1, from coordinate 384,658,276 downwards.
GAAACATGGGTGGCGGATCACCCTGTGTGCACAAGTGCTCAAGGGCAGATACTTCCCTGATCAAGGGTTTATGGAGGCAACTGCTCCTAGAGCGGCATCACGGACGTGGCGACCGATCCTTGCAGGGAGGAAAGCTCTCGAGTTGGGCCTGATTAAAAGAATCGAAACAGGTGACACGGTATCAATTTGGAATGATAGTTGGATTCCAAAACTGAGATCTATGCGTCCAATGGGACGCTTAATTGATACTGATGTGGAGACGGTGGACGAATTGATCACAGCTGACCATAGTTGGGATGCTGCGAAAATCCGATCCATTTTTCTAGCGCCGGACGCGGAAGCAATCCTGCAAATTTCGCTGATAGTGCGTGCTGGGATGACAGAATTGCTTAGGCTAAGGAAAAATATGGGGAATATTCAGTTCGTTCGGCCTACAGAGCACTAGTCCTGTCTAATATGGAAGAGGTGGCTGCAGTCTGGAATGTGTTCCCAAGGTGCGTACATTTTGGTGGAGGGTATCAAAGGTTTTATGCCTGATTATATGACTCTCTCTCTCTGAGCCATATCAGAGATGATAACATCTATGTGATTTGTAAAACTACTGCTGAAGATCTTAAGCATGCACTGATTGAGTGCCCTCATGCCCAACTGTTTTGGAGGCGGCAAAGGAGATTCTAAACCTGAAACTTCCACGTCTCCATCCAAATACATGGGAAAAAGTTATTATTTGCGATTCCTTAATCCTGGAGGAGGACAAACCGCGGATCCTGACAATCATGTACTCAATTTGGGATTTAAGAAACAAATGGACTCATGGTGAGAACGGTTACAATCCGGCGATATCCATGGAGTTTGTGAGAGACACCCTTCTGTACCTGGAGCTTCCACCGGTACAGCGAGGTGCAGAACCAAGTAGGTCGGTGTGCAAGTGGAAAAGGCCTCATGATATCAAGATCAATTATGTTGGAGCTCTTGCTGCAAATGAGGGTGTCGCAGGAGGAGGGGGTGTTGTTCGAGACTGCAATGGCTTTAGAGGTGCATGGTGTACCCTTTATCCAGGACTCTTGGACCCCCTGAAGATTGAGGCTCTGTCACTCCTGGACGCTGCTGTGTTCGCGGAGGAAGAGAGGTTCACTCGGTAGTGTTTGAGGTGGACTTCAGGCTGTAAGTGGGAGCGACCGTCTGCGGCGCCGCAAACCCGAGCCCACATATCAGCGTATGCGGACGTCCGCGGCTGAGGAAAGAAAATAAGCGGATTTTGCGGCCGCCCGCATAGTCCCGCATACTCGAATCAGGCTGCAAGTGGATGCATCTAGCCACATTTTAGTGTATAGGTTTGGAGTAAATCTACACACTAAAATGCGTCTAGATACACCACTTTCATAAAAGTTAAAATATCTTATATTTTAAAACAGAGGAGTATTTCATTATCTTGGTTTAGATTGGCAATTCAATGACTGGTGTCATTTACGTTGAAGCTAAGAATAACTCAGTGTCCTGCCGTCGCCAACGTGACACCAGCTCATCTTCTCCTCTCCCATTCTATTTCTCCACGACAACTAAATCTATTCTGGAACCTGCAGCTAGCTAGCAATTGCTTTTCGGCTCTGATCGGCGAGTAGCTTATGCGGGTATGCGGCAGCCGCAAACAGTACATGGGTTGCCTGCGTAAACCAACATAAGTTAAGCGGGCACATGCGGTAATATGCGGGACGCCCGCAGGTTGTCCCACTTACAGCCTGAGGTGGACTGCTCCGAGCTGGTTCCTATCTGGAACTTGGGTCCGAGTGACCGTTCGGCGATCTCTCTAATTTTAGATGATATTCTTGAGCTTAGTTTGTCTTTTCAGTCTTTTAGTTTGTGTTAGGTTCGCCGTTCTGCTAACAATATGCATGGCCCACAGTTGTGCCGAGTTTGCTTGCACAAATGGTGTGTCACAAAGATGGCCGACGGCTCGCCCTCTCGTTCTTAGTTCACGGCCTAGCGGCTGATTGTAACTCTGTTTTTTCTTATTACTCCTATAAAGCTCACGATCCCCTAAAAAAAAGATATACCACTATAGCACACCAAACGGACAATAGTTCTTCCGCCCCATACTACATGTTACAGTAATCACATAAGCAAGTACCACTAACTTGAGGATAATAGAACTCAATTAATGTATGCATCCTCAAGTAGGTTCCAAGCACACAAAAATAGTCTAACTGCATCCATCCAGCCATCGCCATCAACTATAGTAGGTGAAACACAAACTTGTTCATCCCAGATTCCTTCTCTTCCTACAAAACAGAATGGTCAAAAATGAGCTCACCTTATAATTTGCTTTTTCAAAAGTTGAAACACCAAATGTTTAATTTTGTCATTACATTGACAATCTATAACTAATAATAATAAAAGAATGAGTGTTTCTGTTCTTCGTCCATACGGAAAAGACCGAATTGCCCCTAGATTTCACGGAATTACTCACCACTGCCATTCGCAAGTAAAATAACGTTTTTTTTTCTTTTCTTGCCAACCAACCGGGCAGAGCAGAGATACTAATGGAGGGAGAGGGAGAGGGGGAGAGAGAGGAGGGTGAGGAGAAAGGCGAGGGTGAGGGCAAGAGAGAGGGAGGAGTTGCAGTAGCGGCTTCTGTTCACAGAAGCCTCCTTTACAATCCTCCTAGGTCTAGGTTTTTAATTGGGCCTTCATGTGGCAGGTATGCCCATACCTAAGCAACTTGGATTTTTCTTATTCCCAGAGGTCATCTTGACTGCACTCCAAGCAATGAGATCGGCAGCCGGTCTACATCCCCAGGAAATCTCAAATTGAACTAGAGTTGGGATTCCACTTGATATCCTAGTTGCCGGCTAGTCAACCTATCTTCCTGGTCGGTCGGTTGACGACTCAAAAACCTTGGTTCTTCTAAAATGCCATTATTGAGCCATAGGTTCAAGTCTGAACATTAGGTTTTAACTACCCTTCACACATCAACATAGTTTCGTTTGGGTACATTTTCTTCTCAAGATTGATACCAATTGTTATTATAACCCTAGGTCTCCCAAGTCCCTGACTAACTACTAGCAATAACAGCCGCCAAAATAACACGAGCCTTCACATAAAGCAACACCACATTCAGACAAACATAGAAAATGGAAGTGGCTAGGAAAATGAATAAAATCAACACTAGAAATTTGGCTATAGTAGTACTCTTTTGCATACTAATTTTAAAATAGATATCACAATATTGACAGAAAAAACATGCAGAAAAAAGGAGCCAAGGAGAAGAAAAGATTCAATCTTTCTGATTAGGAGGCAAAACATACTCATATTTTAATATGAACACATAGAAAATTTTGTACAGTGTCATTTTCATGAGGTTGCAGGCTCCCACCTGCATTACAGGACATGTCAATTTTTACCACACTTCTAATATTCAGCACAAGATTTTCTCTCTCAAAGTTTGGAGATAATGCACAGCAAAATTAAAGGTACAGATGGCAAGTAGTAATTAGTTTGCAAGTAGAAGGTAGGGCCTACTGTCTGTAAAATTGAAGGCCTGCTGTCTGTAAATTAATCCGTCAGCCAATGAACATTGAGCCACATGTACTGATTAGTTCTTGCAGAAAATAAAACTAGTACTCCTTCCGTTCGGAAATATAAGACATTTTAGTTTTGTTAAATTAGTGTATCTAGACACTTTTTAGTGTATAGGTTCACTCCGAACCTATACACTAAAAGATGTCTAGATACATACAATTCACAAAGCTAAAACGTCTTACATTTCTGAACAGAGGGAGTATATAGCATAAAACCCACACGTCTGACATGGAGGGGGCACACAACAAGAGCACAAAGAACAACTGAATGCAGGATCTACAACGATCAGGCTCAGCTTCAGTATGTTTTCCCTTAAAATATAAGGAACATATAGAACTACCATGCAAATTAACAAGACCATAAGCATAGCTAGTGCTAAGTGCTAACTGCACATTGGTGGGTGAAAAAAAAAAGGAAACAGTAGTTCATATGTATGGGAAACACAAGGGAATGAATAGTAACACGAGATGTAGTTACCTTGTGGCTCCAGGCACCTGCAGATACTTGGAGAACTCACATGGAATGAATGCACGGTTGGTAGAGAGGCTTGCAGACGCCATATTGCCGTCATTCTCAATGCAGTTACTCTGTACTTTGTTGTATCTAAATTTTGATTGCACAGTTTTCTTCAGCATATCAACCACAATGACCCATGTCTCGTCAGCGTCACCAAAACGCTGATTGCTCAGCACAAAGCATATGACATTGGGCTCTTTCATGCTCACTAGGGGGAATGTCGGCACGACGCGGAGTAGATCGCCATAATCCTCCAGAGACCAGAGCTCACTATCTTGCATGGTAGTCTCTTTCTCCCATGTCAGGTCATCTTGCCTCAGCCTCCAAACATTGATGGTAAATGAAGAGGCGGTAGATGAATGGTTGCCTGAAACAAAGACGGTTCTGGTGACAACCTCCACAAACTTCATGGTGCTGCCATTAGTGACACACACGTTCCGAAACGATGCGAGGCACCCTCGATCATAAGGATCACCAGTGGGTATGTTTACAGGAAGCCGAACATACCGTAGCTGTGGGGATTTGCTAAACACATCTAAGAACAACACGCCACGGAAATAATCAACATAGCACAGGGAAGCGCCGCATGGGACGACAGCGTCGGTGTGCCACCACATCAATTCCTTGCCTTGCCCCTTCTTATGGAGGATCCGTGGTCGTCTGGCTTTCCATTCATCCCCAGGGTAAACACATAGCCCAGCTACCACCGGAGTGTCATCGTCGTGGGAGGCATCATTATATTTCGGAAGAATCATGAGGTCTGCCACCACGAATTCTTGTGTATCACCATTGCATAGGAGACCAATGTTATCAAGCGTGACCATGTGATCTAAACGGAGACCACCATACTCCAATTTGTGGTCACACCTGGGGAGCCGGAAGAGCGATGGCGGCCTAGTGGAGTGGACCGTGTAGACGAAGAAGTCTGAAAGGTTGCTCTTGCGGGAGAGCTGCAAAATAATTGAGTTGCCGTGGGCAGCCAAGACCAGAGGCTCCCGCCCGTGAAATCCATCCCACCGATCCTCTCCCCTTCCTGCATCCTCATCCTCATCCTCCGACTCGGACTCCGATTCGGACTCGGGCTCTTCCTCCGACTGCGACGACTTGGTGCGCCGGCGCGGCGTCCAGCGGACGTAGAGGCGGGAAGCACCTGGGGGGTTCACGGCGCGGAACCATAGGTCGATGCGCTCGCCTTTGGATGTCACGTCGCAGGCGTTGGTCGCGCGGTAGTGTTCCTCGGGGTAATCGAGGGTGGATCTGGGGTAGTTGAGGCGGGTGTGCGGATCGAGCATCACCCAGTCGGGGTAGCGGTGGGAGGAGGCCGACGATGCGTTGGGTCTGTCGTCCATGAGGCAGAAGAAGGCGGTGGGGGTGGCGGTGGCGGTGGCTGTGGGTGCGGCGGATCGGATGGATTTGTGGTGGGGTGCGGCGGTGATCGAATGGATTTGTGGTGCGGTGCAGCGGTGGATCTGAGGGATTTGTGGTGGGTACGGCGGAAGGAGACGTGACCGATGGAAACCTGAGGAAACCTAGAGCATGTTTGAACTCACGGAGGCTCGCATCCGGCGGCCCAAAAACGCTCATTTGTTAGCCCAATCCGTCTAAGCACGACTCAATAAACCTCTTTTTTGCATGCGGGGACGTCCAAACAGGCTGTTCTCAAATGGACTGCTAAGCGCAGGGGCAGCACTACGTGTCCTCGGGGGATAATTGCTCTCGATCCCCCATCGCAGCAATCTTAGGCCCCGCTTGGTTTCCCGAAATTTAGGAGCGTAAATTTTACGGACTAACGGAGGTCCCACTAAACCGACGCATAGTCCGTAATATATGGATCGCAGCTTCTCCCAACTACACAGAACGGAGCGGCCGATACTCCCTCTGTTCCATATTACTATGCGCGTTACTATTTTTTGCGGTAAAAGATCCGGATCTATTTCATGAGTTCATAAGAAGTACAAAGTATTCTAAACATAATAAAAATTACATCGAGGTCTTTGGACCACCTAACGAATACTACTGCCGCCAGAGCGAGTCGCCGACGCGCCGCTGTCGCCGCTCCATTACCGGAGCCGGCATGCCATTGTTGATGACAGTCGGGAAGTCTTCGTGCACGTGCCCCTAAGGACCAGCGCCCCAGAGATGAAGTTGTCGCCATTGAACCCTTGAATTGATCCGAAACTTGTAACACCAAACCTAAAACACACGTAGACTGGACGAGATCCAGAACACATGTAGACTGGACGAGATCCACCACTCCATGGAAGCGGCGACCAGACGAATCCCCACCCTCCTCAACGCCAGCAGCAGGATCGTCGCCGACGAGGTGGAAGAGGAGGCGGGTATACCTTATTCTTGTCCCGCACAACGCCGCCATAGCCACCATAACGACGATGCCGGATGACCAAACTCTAACTTTAGGGACCCTTCTACACCGCCGAGCGCAGGTCCCCACCTCCTCCCGCCGCCGGAGCGACAAGCAGAGGAGGCGGGGACCCGTCGATGCTTGGTCGCAGACGGCGAGAACGAAGTAGATCGTGGCGGCTGCTAGGTTTTTACCCTAGCCGCCGCCTCTTTTTCACGGGAGGACCAGACCTACGTGCTCTAACTGGTGTTGCACTCTGCAAGTTACTGTTCATCACGCAAAACAAGACGGTCCATTTCTCTCTCGTTTTTCATCAAAAAATTCTATGATTTTTCGAATGGGTAGAGTAAACACGAAGCTACACATCCCAAAAAACCGAGGAGCAAAGAAGTGAAAAATAAGAGAGAAATCAGCCACCTCGTTTTGCGTGTACTGTAGCACCGTGCACACTAAAATGGAACAGAGGGAGTAAGATAAGTTGGGCCTAAAATTCGAGTTCTTTTTAGCTTAGGTTTAATTTCGTAGCTAAGCTCTTTGAGAAGCCAAAAATAACTGGCCCTAACTCTGCCAATTTGAACATTTGAATCTGCACCCTGTTTCTCTCTCTCTCATCATGGCATCCGACATCAATACCAACTGTTGATTTAAGTCACCATGAGGAAGATCCAGGGTTGGATTAAACCTAGCGAAATCCAACGGTCAAAATCTCTAGGATTCGTGGTCGATCAAAATCTCTGGGATCCGGGTTCATGGATTCACTCAATCCTCTCTCTTTGTCTATGGTGATGATCATATTATAGATAATAAAAGTGCACACAATTTCCATGCTTTAATGATAACTTTAAAGGTAGCATGTGTTGAAAGAAGTATCCATATGTTGAAAGAAGGTCGGTCAAAGGTCGGTCAAAAGTACTAAAACACATATGTTGAAACAAGGTCGGTCAAAAGTACTAAAACACATAGTTGAAAGAAGTATCCATATGTGTGTTGTGTCACCCCGTTAAAGGTAGCGTATGGTCTGTCACTACACCACATCATACTTCCCGCTTTTTACCCCCAGATAAAGGATATTTTTCAACACCACCGTCACTCGATGCTTATGTCGTCTGTCACTCGGCCACCCATGACCCACATAGATCCTACTCTTAAAGGAAAACATATCCTAAGCACCAGTGCAATGTTTTATAAATATATGTGTATCCGTATCTCTCCCATCTACCTACACTTAGCGTTGTCAAACACCTCATGACATGGATAAACAAGGCATTAAACATAGATAAATCATTACATGTATCATACACGTATTCCAAAGTATGACAAACCATAAAGTCTCAACACAACGGTAAATACATAACAAGTATCGTCTCATACCATAATATCCACCATAGGAATTACATAGATAGTTCCATAACCATGCAAGATACATCATATGGACTTCAACCATGATCATACATAGAAAAATTGTATCAAGTTATTGAAGGAGATATGCCCTAGAGGCCAATAATAAAGATGTTTTTATTAACATATATCATTAGTACTTAATAGTTTTGTATCATACTATAACTGTATTAAGTGAAAACATTAATATAGGTGTGATATATAAATAAATCAGGTCCCTAGTATCCTCTAGACTAGTTCGTTGGGCAGCTGATAATCGAGGTTTTCTGATCATAGACTTTACCACGTCAACTGACAACGAGGTCACTTATGAAGTGATGGACAACACATAACCCCTAGTATTGCAATATGATCTAGTTACATAGTTTAACATTGCAATATCTAGCAAAGCTAGTGATTCAGTCCTTCGACCGTGATAACATATTAAACACTGTCTCCCGAGGTTGCTTTGATCACATCAACCGTCATGTCCGTAACTGGGTGACCATAAATATGTGCGTCAGGTATCTAGAGAAACTTTTGAGGTCTATGTATCAAGAGAGAGATTTGCACATCCGAATGACGGATAGATACCCTGGACCCACTCAGTGAGATTATATCTACAAGTTTGCAAACATGTGACTAGGTCACGAGGATGTAATATCATGGGAATGAGTAAATGTGTTTGTTGGTAAGAAGAACTAACTTAGATATATCGATGTCAGGAGATCAGGTCTTGGACAAACTTGGTATCGTAGAGCAAAGGGAATGGGATGTGATGTTTAAGATTCAAGCGATCAAGTTAAATCGTGGAATGCACAGGGGCCATTATGGGTATACAGATCTCACTATTGGTCATTGATAGGAGAGGTGTATCGATCATGTTTGTGTGTTCCCGAACCGTAAGGGTGGCATGCTTAAGGGTAGTGACACTTAGGGATTGATTCGGGATTGACGAAGAAAAGAGAAAGAACACCGGAATTGTTCCGGGGAGGTACCGGAAGTGTTTCGGTGATGTCCGATGTTGATCGGAGGGGTCCGAAAGGTGTTTCAGAGTGATAGGTATTAAATAATCTGTATTTAATATTAATTAAATGAATTAATATTTAAAAATAGTTGTATTTAATGGGGCAGCCCACCTAAATGGGCCTACGGAGAGGCCCAAGAGGGGGGTCACATGCCCTAGGAGGGGACAAGGGGTGGCCGGCAGCCCTAATGAGCTTGTACCCACGTGGGTCCCATAAGTGGGGCTAGAATGTACACCTCCCCGCGATTTTTTTTAAATAATACACTTTTTTAAATTAATTTAACAAGTGTTGCTCGAATTTAGCAATTTACAGTTCTAGGTATTTGTCGGCGACGGCGTCGCCGAATGCAACGTTTCAGCCAGGAGCTCGCCGAGTGAGCTCTCGGCTGACATGCCAGTGTCAGCCAGCTGCACTCGGTCATGGCCTCGCCGATTGGCCTAGTCAGTCACGGCCTAGCCGACTGGGGCAGGGTCAATCGGCCAGGACGAAGCCGATTGACCCTCTCGGTCAGGCACAGGACGAGTGACTAATCGGCCAGACCCTCACCGAGTGGACTAATCAGCCAGGCCCTGACCAAATCCTGTATGATCAATGCATAACCAAAACCTGCATGATCACTGCAAGCCCTAAACATCTAAATTAGTTTTCGGTTCCCGCCAGCCTATTCACACCACTATTTCCCGCCAGCCTATTCCCGCCATGATTTCCCGCCAGCCTATTCCCGCCATGATTTCCCGCCAGCCGATTCCCGCCTCCCGCCATGTTTTCCCGCTGTTTTTTCCCGCCTATTCTTCACATTGTCTCTATAAATTCAGGCACCGAGATGTTCTCTCTTCACCCAGTTCAGCTGTTCCTCCTCTTTCTCTCGCATTTCTTCTCCTGTACATCATGAGTGTGCCTTGTTCGGACCTAGAGTATAGGCCTAGGAAGATGAAAGATGCTAGGTTGCCACAAGGGGTGACACACGAGCTTTGTTGGTGCGGCCATCTCGCCAAGGTCAAGGAGTCAATCGATTTCTCCACCTACATGGGCATGAAGTTTTTCATGTGTCCCAACTACGACACAAGCCCGCCCCGACAAGCAAGTTCGTCGTACGAGAGGCCTCCGGTATGTTCCCAGAGCATGGTTAATATCAACCATTCATGTTATCATGTGTTCTTTTATTCATTCCATTGATTTGCTTGTAGTCTCCTCCTCCACTTTGCAAGTGGTACCATTGGATTGACACAGAGCAGCCAGCTTGGGCCAAGAAAGAGTGTCATGACAGGAACCGAGCTGCGTGGGCTGCCTTTCACGAAGAGGAACATGCTAAAAGGATGGCCAAAGAGGAGAAGAAGGAACGGGAGAGAGAAATGAAAGAATTCCGAGCAGAGCAAGCTCGAAACCGCGACCTGAATAGGAAGAGAAGAGAGGAAGAGGAGCGGCAGGAACAGGTGCGCAAGGAGGCCCGTGAGGCGGAAAGGAAGAGATTAAGGGAAAGGGTTGCCGAGGCGCGGGCTATAGAGGAACGTGGGAACAAGACCGGGAAGTACCCGCGCTGGACTCAGGACAGGTAGACGTATGTCTCAGTACCGATGTATCTTAATTTCGGTTGTAGTGTGTTGATGTAACTTTATTCCAGTTGTAGTGTCCCGATGTATCTTAATTTCAGTTGCAGTATCTTGATGTATCTTAATTTCAGTTGTAGTGTCTTGATGTAACTTCATTTCAATTGTTTCCCGTTGAAAAGCTTCCCATCAAAAAACATTCCCGCCTAAATGTTTCCCGCCAGAATGTTTCCCGCCAAAATATCTCCCGCCAAAATGATTCCCGCCAAAATATCTCCCGCCAAAATATTTCTCGCCAAAATATCTCCCGCTAAAATGTTTCCCGCCATTTTTTATTCGTTTACCCTATAAAACCCCCTCCTCACGCAGTTGTTTAAGCAAACCCTTTTAGCCAGTATGTTTCCCGGTTTTCCGTACGATCGCAGTTTCGTGAAAGACATGTTCGTCGACCTGTTTCATTTGGCTAGGAACTTTAGGATAGACAATAATCCAGCCCCATTGGAGGAACTAATTGGTAGTGATTGTCTCCTCACTGAGCTGGGTGAGGGATTGCGTAGAAAAGGGTGGCCGAAGAGGACTCCAGAGGAGATACGGCAAGAGCTACTTCGAATCAATGCTAGGTGGAGCAAAAAAATATTCTCTAATGAAGGGGCAAGGCAGTAGAACATCACGCTCCCTTGGATTTGGATAGAAGAGAGTGAAGACTCTGACAATCTCTTCATGCCGTTGGTCGGTGGTACCAGGGATAGAGCAAAGCGTGACAAGGCCGAGACCTTGAACAAGGCACATGCCAAGAAGAGCAATGACAAGCTAGAAGAGAGTGAAGATGAAGATGATATATTCATGACGCCTGCCGTTGGGACTAAGTGGAGAGCTGAGTGGGATGAAAGGCTGACCAAGAAGAAGGGTAAAGGCGAGGCATCATCGGTCGAGGCATCGTCGAAGGGTAAGGGAAAGCCATCATCGGTCGAGGCATCGTCGAAGGGTAAGGGCAAGAAGAGCTGGCCATGAAGAAGGAATTGTCGAAGGGTAAGGGCAAGAAGAGCTGGCCATGAAGAAGGCATTGTCGAAGGGTAAGGGCATAGTCGTAGGGATATAACAATTCTCCCTTGTAGCTCGTGTGTGTATCTTAATTATCTCGTTTGTATCCTAATTATCTGTTGTAGTCGTTTGTTAGCGATCTCGACCAAGAAATGAATAACTTATACGTTGCAAACGTATCCATAAATTTTAATGTTCCATGCTTGGTTTTATCTACTTTCTTATGTTTTGTCCACATGATATATTGCAAATGTATCTATAATTTTTGATGTTCCATGCTTGGTTTTATCCATTTTCTTGTGTTTTGTTCCAACTTTGGAGTACTTTTCATATGATTTCTTGGACTAACCTATTAACAAGATCCACAGTGCCAACTGCCCGTTTTCTGCTATTTTTGGATCCAGGAAAGTCAAAAAATGAATATTCTCGGAATTGGACAGGACAAAAGCCAAAGTGCCTATTTTTCCGGAAGTCATCAAGTGCTAGAATACGAGACGGAGAGGGGCCAGGGGGCCACCACACCACCTGGCCATGCCAGGGGGTGGCGTGGACAGCCCAGGCACCCCCTCGGTCTCCCCTTCCGCCTATAAGATGCCCTCGGGACGAAAACCCTAAGTGCCCGATCAAAAATCCACGAAAGAGTCTAGAGCCGCCGTCATCTCCATCCCTAGATCGGGAGGGATCTCAAGCTCTTCCTGGCACCCTGTCGGAGAGGGGAATTCACCCTGGAGGCCTTCTTCATCACCATGCAAGCCTCCGGTGTGATGCGTGAGTAGTTCATCCTTGGACTACGGATCCATGTAGTAGCTAGATGGTTGGTTCTCCTCCTTTGTGCTCTCATGTCTAGATCTTGTGATCTCCGTTCATGATTAAGATCATCTATTTGTAATTCTGCATGTTGTGTTTGCGGGGATCCGATGGATATTGAGATGCTATTTCAGATTGATTATTGATTCTATCATGTCTTTGTTATTTGTGATCTTGCATGCTTTCCGTTGTTAGTAGCTATCTTGGCCAAGTAGATGCTAGCAACTCCAAGAGTTAGTATTTATGCTCGATAGTGGGTTCATGCCTCTGGTAATCTGGGGAAGTGACAGAAATCTCTAAGGTACTAGATGTGCTGTTGCTACTAGGAAGAAAACAACAATCTGTTGTTCATAGAACAATCGTATTGTTTACTTTACACGCAGTCCGTAAAGCAATAATCTGTTGCTTGCAACTTAATACTGGAGGGGGTTCGGATGATAACCTGAAGGTGGATTATTAGTCATAGATGCAGTTGGATGGCGGTCTATGTATTATGTTGTAATGCCCAATCAAGTCTCAAAGGAGTCAAGATGATTAGTATATGCATGTATTGCTTTCTCGATGTTTGTCAATTGCCTCGCTGTAATTTGTTCACCCAGCATGTTATCTATCTAAGGAGAGCCACCTCTAGTGAACTATGGATCCCGATCCTTTTCTTTTACATACAATCTACAAATTGTTTACTACTTTGTGTTTACTTTCTGCAAACTATTACTTCCTTCCATTCGATACGTTTAATCCTTTGTTTTCCGCAAAACACGGTGAGATTGACAACCTCATCGCAAGTTGGGAACAAAGTTTTGTGGTTGTGTTGTGCAGGTCTCCACGTTGCTAGTAGCACCGGTAGTGCGCCCTGCCAAAGCTCAGCTAGTAACACCTTTGGGGTGTTTCCTTGCTCCTACTGGTTCGATTAAACCTTGGTTTCATACTGAGGGAAACTTGCTGATGTGCTCATCATACCTTCCTCTTGGGGTTCCCAACGAGCTCTACATCAACACCGCACCAGCACTTTTCTGGGTGCCGTGCATTGAGCCATCACCACACTTTGGAGTACTTTTCATATGATTTCTTGGACTAACCTATTAACAAAAGCCATAGTGCCAGTTGCCCGTTTTCTGCTGTTTTTGGTTCCAGGAAAGTCAGAAAATGAATATTCTCGGGATTGGATGGGACAAAAGTCAAAGTCAGTTTTTCACCGAGGGACACAAGGATCCAGAATACGAGACGGAGATGGGCCATGGGGCCACGACACATCCTGGCTACGTGGCCCAACCTAGCCCGTGCCAGGGGGCGGTCTGGCCGCCTCCGGCACCCTCTCGGCCTCCCCTTTCGCCTATAAGATGCCTCCAATACAGAAACCCTAAGTACCTAATCAAAATTCCACGAAAGAGTCTGTAGCCACTGTCATCTCCATCCCTAGATCAGGAGGGTACCTTGGAGGAGAGGGGAATTCACCCTGGAGGCCTTCTTCATCACCATGCAAGCCTCCGGTGTGATCCGTGAGTAGTTCATCTCTGGACTACGGGTCCATGTAGTAGCTAGATGGCTGGTTCTCCTCCTTTGTGCTATCATGTTTAGATCTTGTGAGCTCCGTTCATGATCAAGATCATCTATTTGTAATTCTATATGTTGTGTTTGCAGGGATCCGATGGATATTGAGATGCTATTTCGGATTAATTATTGATCCTATCATGTCTTTGTTATTTGTGATCTTGCATGCTTTCTGTTGTTAGTAGCTATCTTGTCCAAGTAGATGTTAGCAACTCCAAGAGTTAGTATTTATGCTTGATAGTGGGTTCATGCCTCTAGTAATCTGGGGAAGTGATAGAAATATCTAAGGTACTAGATGTGCTATTGCTACTAGGGAGAAAACAACAATCCTTTGTTCATAGAACAATCGTATTGTTTACTTTACACGCAATGCGTAATGCAATTATCCGTTGCTTGCAAGTTAATACTGGAGGGGGTTTGGATGATAACCTGAAGGTGGAATATTAGTCATAGATGCAGTTGGATTACGGTCTATGTATAATGTTGTAATGCCCAATCGAATCTCAAAGGAGTCAAGATGAGTAGTATATGCATGTATGATTTCCCGATGTTTGTCAATTGCCTCGCTGTAATTTGTTCACCCAACATGTCATCTATCTTAAGGAGAGCCACCACTAGTGAACTATGGACCCTAGTCCTTTCTTTTACCATCGATCTACAATCAACTGTTTACTGTTTTTCGTTTACTTTCTGCAAACTATTACTTTCTTCCACACAATATGTTTAATCCTTTGTTTTCAGCAAAACTGGTGAGATTGACAACCTCATCGCAAGTTGGGGGCAAAGTTCTGTGGTTGTGTTGTGCAGGTCTCCACATTGCTGCTGACGCCGGTAGTGCACCCTACCAAAGTCCAGCTAGCAACACCTTTGGGTAGTTTCCTTGCTCCTACTAGTTCGATTAAACCTTGGTTTCATAACTGAGGGGAAACTTGCTGCTGTGCTCATCATACCTTCCTCTTGGGGTTCCCCAACGAGCTCGATATATTTTGGGCTAAGCAACTTATTTTCTGGCACCGTTGCCGGGGAGTCAAGGACATCTTCACAAGGGGAGTCCCTCATAACCAATCTATTTACTTTATTGTTTTTGTTTTGCTTAGTTTATTTTTGCTTTGTTTGCTTGTTTCTTTATCAAAAACACACAAAAAATAGTTCCTACTATAGTTGGTATTTTTGTTGTCTGTTATTGTCTTGCTTTATCATGCTTACTATCAGTGGTTGGTTTCTTTGAAACTAAATCTAATTGGCAAGGTGGGTTCACGGAAGAACAAAAATATTATTATAAGGAACACCGCTTGTCACAAAAAGGGAAAGTCTTATGGGAACAAATTGATAAATTGAATACCATTGCTAGAAACGTGTGCTCTACTTATAATGTTACTTATTGCCTTGATAAATCTTGTTGCTGTAGGAGGTATAAACACCTCCCTTTTCAATGTGAGTATAATGATAATGTTACCATATCTTCTTATGTTAAAGGAAATTATGACTTTTATGATGTGGAACAAATTGAAGAATTTATTGCTTGGAAGGGTGAATTTGAACTTGCTAGTTTGCTTGAAAATACTGATGATGCACCTTATAAATATGAGGTTTATGATATAATTCAATTTTGCTTTGATAATTATAAGGAAGAAAATGGCTATATTCTTGACTATCTTAATAGATGCTCTCCACCAGCGGAAGAGACTAATGCCTTGCAGGAGCCTATCGAAGAAGAAATTGCTGAAACTGGAAGCTCATTGGATAAAAAGAGGAGGAGAGTGATGATCAAGAGGAGGAAGAATGGATCTTCCCATTCCTACCTTCTAATGAGAGTAACTCTTTACCCCTTACAATATTTGATTGTCCCCCATGCTTACTAAAGGAGGATGAATGTTATGTTCCTGAGGATTCTTTTGAAAATGTTTACAATAAAGCTCTAGTTCTTGTAGATCATGAAAATCATGCTTTATGTGATAGTTATATTGTTGAGTTTATTCATGAGGCTACTGAAAATTATTATGAGAGAGGGAAATATGATTGTACGAGTTTTCATGGTACCGAAACACATCTCTATGTGCTAAAAGTTTTGAAGTTGCTCTTGTTTTATCTATCCATTCTTGTTACTATGTGCTTCTTTGATTTATTTTCTTACAAGATTCCTATGCATAGGAAGTGGGTTAGACTTAAATATGTTTTAAATTTGCTTGTTTATGCTCTCTTTTAGTTCAATTCATATTTCTTATGTGAGCATGTTCTCAAACTATCAAGCCTAACTTAAAGGCGTTAAAGAAAAGTACTTATTGGGAGATAAACCAAAAGTTTTAGATGAGTCTTGGAAGTTATTACTTCAGTAATAACCGCTCCTTATCCTTTTTATTTGCTTTTTGTGCCAAGAGTAACCTCTAATGAGAGAGAAGTAATGATTGGGAAAGTTGTTGTCACGAAACAGATTTTTGTGCTTCACCATAAAAATTCGTGTAAAAATTTTGTATGTTGTTTTGAGGCGTGAATGGTTGTGCTTCTTCCCCAGTTTGTTATCTAACTTTCGTTAGTTCAACACTTTTCGATTTGAGCAACAGAAGGTCTTCGAAAAAATTCATCTTTACCTGCTGGTCTGTTTTGACAGATTTCTGCCATTATTTGCATTTGCTTCTTGTTGGTTCCTTTTTGAGTTCTTTTGGGGAATTGAGATTTTTGAGGGAAGTTCTACAATAGCTTGTGTTTTAATGGAAGTTTTATTAGTGTTGGAACTGAACCCAAAGACTTATTATCTTGAGTGCACTAATGTTGCTAATAAAGATTGTGTGAAGTTTTGTATGAAGGAAAAAAATTCAGGTGTATGGAAGGAGTGAGTAATGAGATGAAGGATGGACTAAAGCTCAAGCTTGGGGATACCACGCGTGTCACCCCAAGAAATATCCAAGAAGTACAAGCGTCAAAGCTTGGGGATGCCCAAGGCATCCCCTTCTTCATCAATAAAAATTCCAGGTTTCTTCCAAACACTTCATTTTTATTGTTTCATGCACAGTTGTGTTGTTCTTGGAGCGTCTTCTTTTTCGTTTTGGTTTTGGTTTTTCGTTTGCTTGGTTTTCTTAGTTTGCTGAATAAATTGGTTGGACCCCCTCTTTCATGCATTGGTTTTCAAATAGTTTTGTTTGGATTGGAAAAGAGTAGGAAAGTTCATGCTTAAGTGGTAAAGAGAGCTTGTTTTTGACTGTGGCCTATGCTTTTTCATGCCATGCTTGATATTGTTTTGGCTTTATGCTTAGCATTATTTGTTGTAGCATGACTTGTTATAAACAATTGAGATTGCTTAATGTGCCTTTGAAGAATCATGCGTTGTTTTAGCATATTAAAGGATAGTATTGTGGTATTCTCCTTTGAGGCTTTATTTGGGTTGACTTGGCACATGCTCACACCATGTTATGACTATCCCAAGTCACCATAGCCTTTATGAACCTTTAGTTTTCAACTTGTAGTATCACTTTATGCTTTGATTAATGATGTTTTGTCGCTCTGCATGATTATGGCCATTATTGCTCTCTTAGTTGGTCGCTCCTAGTCTTTTGCTAGCCTCCATAACCAAGTATAAGTTCCAATCATTCATACAATTCCTAAAACCAAGTTATTCCAAAGAGTCCACCATACCTAACTATTAGCATATGCTATTCCAAGTATATTCATGCTTTTGTTTACCTTCCGAATTAAACTTGTTATGCGAAAACTAGTGATTAAAGCTCTCACGAACTTGATGGCACACTTTACTTTTCTTGCCCTTAATAAACTTGAACCATTGTGTCGTCTATGTTTTATATGCTTGCACTTATATGTTGGGGATTAGCAGAACCATGATGTCATGGGGAACGCTTTCAACATTGCACTTGTACTTTGTACCTAGTTGATATCATGCTCTTTTGTCTATGGATGTCGTCGGTGTGAAATGACAGGGGACCTTGTAAGTCCATGGAGTTATGTATGTGTTTAGGGAAACGCCTGGGCCGCTGGTCTAATCCATGCTGTCATGGTGGAAACCTGCAGTGTAACCATAATGAGCTGTCTATGAAGCATTCTTCTTATAAAAAAAGAGTCAGATATTGAGAAAAAAGAAAAAAAGAAAAAAAGAAAAAAAGATATATGAGAAAAGAGGAAAGAGAGAGAAAAAAGCACCATTTTCCCATGGTAAATAAGAAGATTGCTGAGATGCTTGTTGTCTGCTTGCCTTGTCATTTTGATATGGGGTTTCTTCCGTATCATCGGGCAAGGGGTACCCCGTTGGCGGTTCTCTATGATACACATGTACTTACTATGACAAGAACTTACCGGTAACTAAACTTTAGTAGCATGAGGAGCGGCCCTCATATTTAAGGGACATGAGATTTCCAACTTATACTTCGTCAAGCATATACACCATAGTTGTTCACTTTAACCTTAATCACTTCAAGATGCTTATGATAGGGGCAATGAGAGCTGAAAGCTAACAAGTACCATAATTTTTGGAAGCCCTTTATGAAACTTGAATCCCTACTTCCTTCTATGAAGGCCTTTCTTTTATTTTTATGTTGAGTCTCCACCTTCTATCTTTACGCACCTACTTTGAGAGCTTAGTGGCCATTCTTAGTTCTATGTGCATTGTCCCAAGACTTGTTGATTGATGCATAAATTTGATATTGCTTGTTTTAAACTATTTGTATCTAGTCACTCTTATGAACTTTGAAGGTGTCATATGCATTTATGTTTGCTAATCTATGAGGGACAAGCTGAATGCCACTATGATATGTTTTCTTTATGTGAAACAAACAAACGTCTTGCAAAACATTGTTATTCATGAATCTTTTGTTTGTGCCTTTTCATGTTGCAACATAGTTGCTTTGTCTTATTGTTAGAACTTTATCTTTCATGTTATGATTGAAGTACTATGATCCCAGCTATGAATGTTTACAAATACTTTGATCAAGTTTATGATGGTGCATGTCATGTCAAAAATTATTCTTTCTTTTTATCACTTACCTACTCGAGGACGAGCAGGAGTTAAGCTTGGGGATGTTGATACGTTGCTAACATATCCATAATTTTTGATGTTCCATGCTTGGTTTTATCTACTTTCTTGTGTTTTGTCCACACTTTGGAGTACTTTTTATACACTTTTTTGGAATAACCTATCAACAAGAGCCACCGTGCTAGCTGCCTGTTTTCTGCTATTTTTGGTTCCAGGAAAGTCAAAAAATGAATATTCTCGGAATTGGACGGGACAAAAGCCAAAGTCAGTTTTTCACCGAGGAACACAAGGAGCCAGAATAAGAGACGGAGAGGGTCCAGGGTGCCGCCACACCACCTGGCCGCGCGGCCCAACCTGGCTCACGCCAGGGGGTGGTGTGGCCGCCTCCGGCACCCCCTCGGCCTCCCCTTTCACCTATAAGATGCCTCCAATACAGAAACCCTAAGTACCCAATCAAAATTCCATGAAAGAGTCTGTAGCCGCTGTCATCTCCATCCCTAGATCGGGAGGGATCTGAAGCTCTTCCCGGCACCCTGCCGAAGAGGGGAATTCACCCATGGAGGCCTTCTTCATCACCATGCAAGCCTCCAGTGTGATGCGTGAGTAGTTCATCTCTGGACTATGGGTCCAGGTAGTAGCTAGATGGTGGTTATCCTCCTTTGTGCTATCATGTTTAGATCTTGTGAGCTCCGTTCATGATCAAGATCATCTATATGTAATTCTACATGTTGTGTTTGCAGGGATCCGATGGATATTGAGATGCTATTTCAGATTGATTATTGATTCTATCATGTCTTTGTTATTTGTGATCATGCATGCTTTCCGTTGTTAGTTGCTATCTTGGCCAAGTAGATGCTAGCAACTCCAAGAGTTAGTATTTATGCTTGATAGTGGGTTCATGCCTCTAGTAATCTAGGGAAGTGACAAAAATCTCTAAGGTACTAGATGTGCTATTGCTACTAGGGAGAAAACAACAATCCTTTGTTCATAGAACAATCGTATTGTTTACTTTACACGCAATGCGTAATGCAATTATCCATTGCTTGCAACTTAATACTGGAGGGGGTTCGGATGATAACCTGAAGGTGGATTATTAGTCATAGATGCAGTTGGATTACGGTCTATGTATAATGTTGTAATGCCCAATCGAATCTCAAAGGAGTCAAGATGAGTAGTATATGCATGTATGCTTTCTCGATGTTTGTCAATTGCCTCGCTATAATTTGTTCACCCAACATGTCATCTATCTTAAGGAGAGCCACCACTAGTGAACTATGGACCCCGGTCCTTTATTTTACCATCGATCTACAATCAACTGTTTACTGTTTTCTGTTTACTTTCTGCAAACTATTACTTTCTTCCACACAATACGTTTAATCCTTTGTTTTCAGCAAAACCGGTGACATTGACAACCTCATTGCAAGTTAGGGGCAAAGTTATGTGGTTGTGTTGTGCAAGTCTCCACGTTGTTGCTGACGCCGGTAGTGCGCCCTGCCAAAGTCCAGCTAGCAACACCTTTGGGGTGTTTCCTTGCTCCTACTGGTTCGATTAAACCTTGGTTTCATAACTGAGGGAAAACTTGCTGATGTGCTCATCATACCTTCCTCTTGGGGTTCCCCAACAAGCTCGGTATATTTTGGGCTAAGCATCTGCCTTTTTGCTCACGTGGTTGCTCTGGTGGTGTCCAGCCGTACCTAAAGGGTGCCCAAACGTTTTGAGGAGGAATCACTGAGCCGTGCTCATCGTACTGAGTCTCTTGTGTGGGGGTCTGAAAAATGTTGATCCAAATGCTCTGTGTCAAGAAGTCCTGAGTTTTGTGCTCCACCTCATGATCACTCGTCCACGCGGATCCAGAAAAAGATCCCTGATAGTCAGGCATAGACCCATGCACTCCAAAGGCTCCTGCATATGAATACCGAAGTATATAAGAAATTGATATGAAGCTAGTCTCGGTATTGTGTAAGACGCATACCCAGTGGTTGTGGTTGTGGACGAAAGCCGTAGTTCGGCGCGGGAGAGTGGCCAAAAGGCTCCTGTTGCTACTGAGGCTGCCACGACGAACCTCCACCCTGAAAAGGTGGCTGCTGCTGATGAGGCTGCCATGACAAACCTCCACCCTGAAAAGGTGGTTGTTGCTGCTGCTGCCACCAGTCGAAAGAACTTTGCTGCTGCCACGATGAACCTCCAGGCTAGTTTGGAGGGGAAGACCTCGGTGTTGCCTATGGTGTAAGTCGTGGACGTGGAGACTGTCGTACGGGCGAGGGTGGACGTGGCTGCTACTGGTGCTGCCTCTGGTGCGTCGAGTGACGTGGAGGCCGCTGTGGTCCCGGCTGGTGAGCAACGTCCGAAGAGCGGGTGCACGTGATAACTCCATGGATACGTCGGAGCTTCTCCTCTAGGCAACTCAGCCATGTCTGATGCTCCTGACGTGGTATAAGCAGAGGTTCGGACAAAAGGGGACGTCTGTAACCAGCACTCTCCATCTCAAGATCGACTAGCAACTATGCCTGCAATTTTAACCACTAGGGTGAAAAATGGAATAGAAACTATGTAGCAAGTAGGTGCATTAGATGAAGACAATGTGTTACCGCGTGCTGTCTGCTGCCCGTAGTAGACTGGCTCGGATAACTATCCCATGTAGCCGTGCCCGGCATCGCCTCTGGGTCACTCTGCTATGCGATGCATAGACGTGTGGCGCTCATGTAGCTTCGCAGATAGTGGTTGAACTCTTCCATATCAAACTGGGCATCCGAGTCCCAGACTCGTGTTGTTGCGCTGTCCCACTCCTCTACGTATGTCTCAACTCTATGGAGCCAGCCTGTGACGGTCTTGTTGCTTCCCTTCCTTGACAACCTACAATTGGAGAGTGATTGCGATAAGTCAATAAACCAGATAAGTCAATAAATCAGATAAGTCAATAAACTTACATGTGGACGACCGAAGGTACGACACTCTCAGTAGGACGAGGGTCGGCCAACTGGCGAAGGCCAAATTGCCTCATTACTCTCTGTAGGCTCATCTCCTCTACCTGCATGTCGAAGATGATCTTCGATTTTGTAAGCCAATACGACGCATCTCTGATACAGAGAGTAGAAATCAGTGTGAGGGTTCCCACGTTGTCCCCATCCTTGCGGAATCTAGCACCAACGGCTGCACCTGTGTAGGGCTCCCACATCACCGAGCTCGCGAGCAGCACGTCAAACTGCTCGGAGGAAGCGGGGTAGCAACCCCTCACCTTAGCATGAGAAAAGCGTCTCTGCCAAAGAACACATGTCATTTCCAGTCATATAGTACATGAAATAATTAAAACTTTGCACATACCTTGCGACGTGTCCAAACTATACCGAAAGTTGGTAAGTCGATGCGGTCTGTGTCGAATAGTCCTGTCGGAGGGTCACCCAATGCATGCGATGGGTATGCCGTCTCAACAACTACGTCTGGTCGTCCAATAGGAAACCGCTCCTAGGACCAAAGCTGCAACAGTAATGGGCATCCAAGCAAGCCTGACCTAGGAGCTTTACGCTGGCAACCACTACACATACCTCTGTACATAGCTGACAAGACCGCAGAACCCCAACCCTTTGTGTAATCATGTCGGCGCTTGTTGCATTAGCAATCTCGAATGCAATAGGGATGTAGCGAGCAGTGATAGTGGTGACATGGTTCTCGGTGAACATCACCTTCCCGAGAAGCCAAAGTAAGTATGCCTCCAAGCACTGAGTGATCTGTGGCTCAGTCAACTGGATCTCTGGATAGCCTAACCGTTGGATCTGCATTAATGCAAAGATAGCTTAGTACCAAAAAACATAGAATGGTGCGATGCGTAAAGACAATTGGACTAACAAGTTAGCGAACACACCTGAAATCCTAGTAACCATTCGAACTTGGGCCCGTGATCATCGTGGTGAAATGGACCAGATACGACACTAATACCCTCGAAACGTTGGGCCATATTGGCTTGCCAACTAGCTGGTGCATCCAATGGCCCAATGGGCTAGCCTGCCAAAGGAAGTCCCAATAGGTATGACACATCCTGGAGAGTAGGAGCCATTTGTCCCCAACGGAAGGGAAAAGTGTGTGTCTCGGGCCTCCAGCGGTCAACCAAGCAGCTGAGCAACGACTGGTCATATAATAGACGTGTAGAGTCTCTAGTGTCCTCAACCAGACAAGCGAAAGGTAAAAGCCCGACCCACTTCAACCTGCATATCAAAATGGAGTGACAAAAGACTTAGTGTGTCCAATCATAATTGTTGTAATGCATGATTACAATAAAATCGTACCTAGAAACCCAAGCCGGGTGTATCCTCCAGTTTACGTTGGGAGTGCGAGTGACCCAGGGCTCGAGGGAGTTAGGTTCATCCTCCAAGATTCTAGCACGATGTTTCTTCTCAATATCTTCACTGAGCAAACAATATCTTCTTGCCATTTCTGCACATATTACAAATTAAAACATAGTTCATCATATATTACAAATTAGAAGTTAGTTCCTCACAAATTACAAATTAAAACATAGTTCATCACAAATTACAAATTAAAACATAGTTCATCACATATTACAAATTAAAACATAGTTCATCACATATTACAAATTAAAACATAGTTCATCACATATTACAAATTAAACCATAGTTCCTCACATACTACAAATTACAACTTAGTTCCTCACAAATTACAAATTAAAACATAGTTCATCACACATTACAAATTAAAACATAGTTCATCACATATTACACATAGAACATAGTTCATCGAAACCTAAGTTTGCCCGCGACCTCTACCTCTTAGAGCCCGGGTACCACGGCCTCGTGTAGGTACTACGCCTGTACCGAACTTGGGACAACACCTTGCCCTATGGCCAAAATCATTGCATAGAAAACATTGTCGCGTTGGGCCTCCAGCTTCTGATTCATCCATGTCATTCCAGATGCGCCTACACTGGCGTCTTCCTTTGCCTGTTCGCATTAGAGCAGGGGGGATGTACTGCCTTTCACTAGGGTTTACCGTGTTGAAATTACCAACTACTCGAAATCCTGACATCTTACCTGTCCAGGTATTAATCACAGATTCTTTTAGATAGTACAGAGACACGAACGAGATTGCGTCCAACCCCAGCTACCCACACGCAGCAAGCACATGTGAGCAAGGGAGATGAAGCAATTTTGGTTTGTTGCATGTGCACTCACGGGTTGGCCATTGCTCATTTCCAATCTTCACCTTGTGCATCCTTAGCTCATTACCACACCCAAACTTATCGGTAGGTAACCGCACCTCAAACTTTCTCTCTACATTACCGATGGCGACGACAGTGTGTGTCCGAGATTTTGCCATCTTTTTATCCATGTACTCCATAATTTTTTCACAGAAGCGTGTGTTCGGATTGTTTAATATATGCAATTGAGCTCTCTGTCGTCTGTCTCTGAAATATTTGATCGTGCCATACAAAATACCCTCGACAATGGCTGTAAGTGGCAGAGCCCTGCCACGTCTGAGGACAAATTTATATGACTCAGCTAGGTTTGTAGTCATGACACCATACCTAGCTCCATGGGTGTCGTGTAGCAAAGACCACCTCTCTAAAGGCTCGTGCTCTATCCACTGTTGAATTTTTTTAATCTGTCTCCCGGGCCTTCTCCTAGTACTAGGCGGATCAAATCCAGGCAAGTCACAAAACCCTACATGCTCTTCTTCCAGCTGTGCTTCTCCAGTAGCAGCCTGGGCAGCAACTGCTGCTTGATGTGCAGCTATAGCTGCAGTTTGTGCCGCTTTCCTCTCCCTGACATGTTTCTGAGTGAAGTCATCGAGATGTGCACGTATGAAATCATACTTCCATTCTAGGTTCTGCTTGCACTGTTTTTTGAAAAGATTCATCAGATTCTTGTTCCTGAACTGTGAGAAAAAAATTATCTCCCAAATGGCGCATGCACCAACGGCTCTGCTTGTCGAGCCAAGGTGTTTGTTCTTCAGGCCCAGGCTGTGTCAAACGTTTAACCACATTTAGTATACCTGCATGCCTATCATGAATGATGCACACATTGGGCTTATCTTTCACAACTGCTATCTTGAGCTTCCTGAAGAACCATGTCCATCTTTCAGTGTTTTCTCCCTCAACAAAAGCAAAGGCGAGTGGGACAATTCGATTGTTGCCGTCTTGACCAATGGTGGTAAGGATCTGTCCCTTATACTTGCCAGTGAGAAACGTGCCGTCCACACATATAATTGGTCGGCAATAAGTGAAAGCTTGGATACACACAGAGAAAGAGAATAACACTCGATGAAGCACCTTTACAGATGGATCCTCTGGTATCACATAGTGTTGGATGTCGACATAGGTGCCTAGGTTCCCTGCCTGTAGTGTAAGGAGTTGTCTCATTACAGAGTCATACGCGTCTCTGAAAGAACCAAACCTGTCCTCAAGAGCCCTTTGCCTTGCCCTTCAAGCCTTTCCGTACGAAATGTTTAATTAAACCTGACCCTTACTTTATTTATTATAGCCTTCACTTCCACCGCTTTGCTCTCCACTATCTCCGTGTAAAACAACCAAGCCAGAAGCATGGACGTGAGGTTACGATGATCTGTAGGGATAGATGAAAGCTGACACGTGTGCATCACCATGTCACTCACCAACCAACTTGTGTCATATTTAGGAAGATATCCATGCACCCTAGCTAGACAATTTATATCCATGCATTCCATTGTCAAGTATCTCTTATTTGACACGGTTGTACTGAGAACCCCCTGTGTAGACAATGCCCAAGCAATGACTGCATCTTGCAAATGTTTCTTGTCTAGATATCTGGCGCCCTGGGCAATTTTATTTTTGTGATATTTCTAGGAAGAATCATGATAGTCGTTAACGGTCATGACACCGGAGATGTCTTGATTCCAGGATGCAGGAATCGACACGTCCTCTCCGTTGCCTTCTTGATCGGAACTATCTGAATCATCAGAATCACCACTTTCACCATCCATGTAATCCTCATCCTCCATCATGTCCTGCATGTGCCCACCTTCCTCGTCCCCATCTACCTCTCCACTTTCGTATCCTCCACCTACATCCTGACTGCTCTGCCCTGGTTCGTAACCACCACAAACTCCTCCTATCTAACTGCTCTGCTCTAATTCATAACCACCACCTCTAGCATTGGACATAGAGTACGTCCCGCCACTAGATTCAACACTATGGCCAGGACCGTGTCCACCTTCCGATGCTTGCGGATTGATCTCCTTCAAGACAGGAAGCACTAGTGCAACAGGGTGTATCTGCCTGTCCTGGCAACCTTTTAACCATTTAAACCAATCTCTGTTATGATCGACATCCTTCAAAATTCAGAAAATGTTCTTGGTAGGCTTTGTCCACAATGCTTGGACATTGACGGTGTATGTTTCGAGATTATATCCTAAATATTCCGTTAACCATTCCTTTAACTGACTAACACTCTAGGTTTGAGGGGCAGTCAAATCCAACTCCGTAAAATGAAACTCACGCAAATCTGCTCCATATTCATAGTATTGGATATTACCAGGACCATAGTAAAACATGAACTTCACTACATTCGACATCTCTGCTGACATAAAAAAATAATCTAAATAATTAATTATTGACAGTGCGTAAATACTCTAAATAATATACTAATAGTCTGGCTAATATTCCTACAAATCCACCTGCCAAATCATTCTACAAATCCACCTATTCTAAATAAAACTATGTACAACTATCCGCAAATATTCTAAATAATAGTCTGGCTAATATTCCTACAAATCCACCTACCAATTCTTTCTAAAAATCCACCTATTCTAAATAAAACTATGTACAACTATCCGCAAATATTCTAAATAATATACTAAAACCCTCCTAACTATTGTAATAGCCTCCTAACCACAGCCCGAGTAGCCGCATAACCATATACAATAACTATGATTAACAAGGGATTAGAGTTTACCCTTGAAGCGTGAGAAGCCACTCGGTACAGCAGGCTAGATTCACCAAAGAAGCAGTACGGTGCAGCTCACAAACGCCCTAGCTCCAAGCTCCACCGCAGCACCACCATTGCCATTGCTCCACCCCAGCACCACCACCATTCCTCCAAAACTCCACCACCAAATCGAGTCCTTAGCTAACCCATTAGTAGATCGGGGTTCCTCTATATCTATAGTGGTTTTAGACAAAATATTTAGTGGCTAATCTGGGCTGAATCTGAGAAAAATGGTGCAAAAAATAGAGGTGTTCGTTGGCTGGAGAGAGTGGGGCAGGGAGCAAGAACGACGCGAGGAAGAAGAGCGTCTGCGGGACGGGCTCGCGCGGCGGCGTGGTCCTCTTTGGATGCTTTCGGCCATGCTGTCGCTGATTGCAGCACTCGGCTAGAGCGGGCCCGCCACCTCATGCGTTCGGTCACAGCGACGCCGAATCAATTTTTATTCGGCTAGGCCCACGCCGAATGGACCTCTCGGTCTGCCTGTCGCCGAATCATTGCATTCGGCGTGATCGTCGCCGACAAATGCCTAGATGTGTAAATTTCTAAATTCGCACAACACTTGTCAAATTAATTAAAAAAGTGTATTATTTAAAAAAAATCGCCTCCTCGCCAACCTCCTCCCTTGAATAGTCCCACCCCAGGACTTTGAGGGGGGAGTACATCCCTTCCACCTATAAATAAAGGGGCATCCCTCCCCTTAAAGGCATCCCAATTTCACTCTCTCTCTCCCTCACATGTGGTTCCTCTAATGGAACAAGCATATGAGGAGAGAGCTCTCCACCATACGCACACCTTCGTGCTATTGGGACTTCGGTCCGGATCAATCTTCTCCCGCTGCTCTGCTGGATTGGAGTCCGGAGGATGTCTCTACACCGGATATGTGTAGAACTTCGGATGCGCTGCATTTGTGGTGCTTGGAGCTTGAAGCTAGGAGCCTTGGAGCCATGGATCTTGGAGCATGGTGCCCGTTCATTTGCCCGATCTTGAGGTCGATGCTGTTGTACGACTACATCGTCCATGTTCTCTGTGGAGCTCATTACTTCACATCTTCATCGATAGATCCTAGCTAGATGTGTTCACACCATAGGATTTTTTTTGTTTTCAGCCTCGGAACCTAACAGTGGTATCAGAGCCGATATATGCGTAGATGTTTGGTATGCGTAGAACACATATTCATTGTGTGGGCATAGATTCTCTAGTTGCTACCATCCCACGTGTAATTGTTCATATCGCGACAATGTCCGATGAAGCGGCCCAAACCAACCTTACGCGAGACCGGTTCCACGACTAACATATGGCTTGTACCATATAAGTGGCTGGCGGGTGTTTATCTCTCCGACATTAGTTGACATGGAATTTACAAAGGACGGCCATGGGAAGGGACTTAAAGCGACAACTAGTCAATCCTTGTTATGGTTGGAAGTTCGTAGGTAGAAACAGTTCTCTTGCAAAAGCCCTAACAATCATGTAAAGCATGCAAAAGATAAAGTAGAGGCGTCTAACTTTATTTTATAGGGGCGTGTGACTTGATATGGTACTGGTAAGTTTTATGAAACATTCTACCACCAGCTCTATTGGGGATATGCTAAATGGGTATCATCATAGCATGTCTCTAATCTGGATAATCCGGGTGACCCATAGTTGGTAGCAGGGCCTATGGCCTACTGGGTGGCCCAGTTAGACGGATCTAGAAGGGAGACCCATGTTGGATTAACGGAGGCTACGCAGGAGTCACCGACGTACTCGGAGCCTGGGAGTGCAAGACACGAATACTAGTTAGTATTAGTGTAGGACTCTTTACCTTGTCCGGCAAGGTCTTTTCCTTATAACCCTAGGTTCCAGTGCCTTTATAAACCGGACATGTGAGATCCTTAGGACACAACATAGAATGATTCATAACACCCTCTCACAGCGAACCGATCTCTGTAACTCGGCATATTGCCATTATAGTGATTCATAGCAGGAGTAGAGTTCCGCCACGGTTCTGGGACTTGAACCTAGGTAAGCTGTGTTACCTCGTACCCGCCAACTCTCCGCCTTACCCCATGTCTCTAAACACGCACTGTGAGGACCCCTCCATGGCGAACTCATCGGCAATACCATGACAGTTGGCACCCATCATGGGGCAAGAGGCGCTTCGAGCTGTACAACGGGCGAGGTCCAAGTTCTTCGCGGGAATCAGCGACACCATAGCCATCAGATGCGTTCTCTTCTACGGCAACATCCTGATCGTCCCTCCAGATGAGTTATGTTTGAAAGCAAAGACGTACCCTACGTGCTGCTCTGCCATCCCCTTTGGAAACATCCATATCTTTATCGGCAAAACTGACTCGGGTCCTAGCTCCTAGGAAGTCAGAAACTCGTCAAGGCCCACACAAACCGCCTACAGGCAGGACACATTCGCGGAAGAATCTGGGCCATTCCTCTCTCTGGAGTATGGCGGCTCAGATCAAAAAAATCAAGGCCCACCCAAACTGCCCCTATGCAGGATATAAAGGTGGAAGGACCCCGCAAATCTGCTTGGCTTCCCCGAGCGTTAGACATGTTCCGGTCACACTTTGTCAGCGTCGTCACCATCTTCGACCTGGCCAGATGCGTTCAAAGGGACAGAGAACCTCCCCATGAATACCTTGCAAGATGGATGAGGGTGAGGGAAACCCTAGAGGGTGATCGTGTCGATGAACTTGTTTACCACTTCATGGAAGCGCTCACGTCCGGAACACAACTCTGGCATACCCTCCGAAGATGGTAGGCCGCAGGCTCTCTCACCCTTGGCGAGATGGTCGCAATTGTCAAAGAATATGCGGATGACGAGGAGAACACCCAAGCTATGCCTGGACCTGAAGCCGGAGGAAACAACAACAACATCCCGCCTCCATCACCCTCCACATCTGCCGTCAACAACACCGAAGCCAACACCGACTCCATCCTTGACGCGTTATACGCTGACATCAATATGGATGGCGGTGGCTCAGACGCTAATTCGGAGGAATACGATGCTGTTATGAGGGAGATAGAGCAGGAGATCAAGAAGGAGGAGCATGTCGAGATAGCCAATGCATCCCACCAGGTGCTAGTCGCCATTGGGAGCGTGATGGAAGAAGATGGACAGGAACCAGAGCGTGAGAGAGATCCGCCCACGCCTACGGTTACCAGAGCGACATCATCCAAGAAAGTCACCGAGCCTCTGGCTCTGGCCAAGGCTATGCCCCCTCTGGTTATCCGCCCGCAGCAGGCGTAGGAACTCACCATGGCCCCCAGTACTGCTAAGCAGTCAAACCAGCTACCAATGCCACCATCAACATCTGCAGCTGGTAACCCATTGGTTACTCCTACCGACAAGGCAATCTATGGTGCACTCCTTCTTGCGACCATTAACGTCAGCCATATCCGGAATGTTTTAGAGCTCGATGAGAAGTGTGCAGCAATCCTAGTGGAAGTTATGACCCACAAGTATAGGGGGTGTATCGCAGTATTTTTGAGGGAAGTGAAACCCAATTTATTGATTCGACACAAGGGGAGCCAAAGAATATTTATAAGCCTTAACAACTGAGTTCTCAATTCAGCTGCACCTAGAAACGATCTTGCTCACAGCAGTTTATCAGTAGCAACAGTTTTGTAGTAGCAATAGTAAAGTAACAGTAGTAGTAAAAGTAAAGACACTTAGTAACAATTGTAGCAAACAGTAGGATTAAAGCGCGGTAGGCATAGGGATGGATGGACGGGCGTTGCATGGACAAGACAACTCATATGGAAATCAGAACATAGGGCATTTGCAGATAAATAAGATAAAGCATCCAAGTACTAAATAATCATAGGCATGTGTTCCATATATAGTCATATGTGCTCGCAATGAGAACTTGCACAACATCTTTTGTCCTGCCAGCCCGTTTGCAGCGAGGCCTCAAGGGAACTACTGGCAATTAAGGTGCTCCTTTTAATAGAGCACCGGAGCAAAGCATTAACACTCCTGAACACATGTGATCCTCACATCAAAGCCATTCCCTCCGGTTATCCCGATTTCTATCACTTTGGGGCCTTTGGTTCCGGGCAACGACATGTGTATACAACTTGCAGGTAAGACCATAAACAATACTATCATAATGAATCAATAACATATTCAGATCTGAAATCATGGCACTTGGGCCCTAGTGACAAGAATTAAGCATAACAAGTTGCAACAAAGTCAAAAAGCACTAATAATAGATACTAGGCACCATGCCCTAACAATCCGATGCCATTACATGAATGATCTCATCCAATCCCTACCATCCCCATAGCCTACAGCGGGGGATTACTCACTCATAGATGGGAGAAACATGGATGGTCGATGGAGAAGTGATGGCGATGATGATGGCGATGATCTCCTCCAATTCCCTGTCCCGGCAGGGTGCCAGAACGGAGTTTCTGGTTCCGAATCGCAGAATCTGGTGGTGGAGGCGAAGCGGAACTCTTTCTGGAAAAACGTCGAAGCCCCCTTGGTTTTTAGGTCAAGAGGCGAATTATAGGCGAAGAGGGAGGCCGAGGGGGCAGCCGAGGCGGCCACACCATGGGCTTGTTCGTCTGCGGTACCAAAGTTCGCAGGCCAGCGCATGGCGGTACCTAAGTTGCGTGAAATTACCGCGTTTCAAAAAGTTGGGCCGCCAACTACCGAGAGGGGCCATTTCGATGAAAACTCGTCTCACCCCTACCAAATCCAAACATGCCGTGAAACTGCCCCGTGAAGTAGACGGTCGGGACCCTCATGTCAGTAATATTTCCGTGACGCGAGCGCCAACGCGGCAACCACGTAGGCGAAACGAGATACTAAAGGAGCATGGTGCGTTGACCAAATTCACAAATCCACTACCTCCCTCCTTTCACATGAACCCTAGCACCGGCGGCGTCAAAATCCCCTCTCCAACCAGAATGATCTCCTCGGGCATTTGACTTCCGGCGCCAAATTGCTGCGCCTACCGAGCTCTAATGCCGAATGTCGTGCCAGCCGTTGTGATGATCTAGCCCGCCTCTACCGCCGACGAGCTGAGCAGCGCGAAGGATGGCATATCCATTTGCCGAGGAAGAAGTACTTCATGCTAATTTCGGGGGAGCTACTCTTCTCTTTGCTATTCGCACTACCTATAATAGCTAGTTGGCTATTGGCATTACAGAGATATATCGAACATAGAATTGTTTGCTAGCACGACGCTGACAAACAATTCTTTTCTTTTGTCTCCAATTTTCTGTCAACTAGGATCTCCGCTGAACCCAAATACACGGTTCTGGTGGCCATCTGCGGCTACCTCATTAAATTAGCACATGGGAAGAGCACGTGGAAGCAAGCTCAGAATCTGAAGATGGAAGTAGCGCCTGTGCAGTTATGCACTGTCCCTAGTTTGGTTGCTACTGTGCGTGAACTTGCTGAAATGAGGCCAAAGCAGACTGCACGGTCCAGCATCGTTGATGAACGAGGCTTCAAGGTTCCTATAGCGTGTGACAGTCAGTCAATTTCGTTGATGAAACAGCATGTTAGGCTTCGCGTGGTTATGCTGGTGTGTAACATAGTGGATGAGGAAGCTCTTGCTACTGGGAGTCGCCCAGCTATTATTGGACAGGGAGGTTTAACTCGAACCCCTGCTGTTGTTGAGCAAAATGTGGTTCCTCGTCCGCGACATGCTTCTGTCAGGCAACCTCCTCGTAGGAGTCCCCGTATTGCCGTTGTGGAAAACTCTGCTCTGGAATCTGCTGGTACTGGTTGTACCCGTCCCCGTGCCCGTGTTACTGCGGCTGCTGCTCACCCAATCCATGCCGCTGTTGAGCAAACTAAGGCGTCCGGAGGCTCGCTGTTGTTGCCAAGACCACCACCTTGTGTGCTCCTCCTCCTCGAAACCGTCCTCAAGTTGTGCGAACCCGTGCTCTGGAATCTGCTGGTACTGGTCGTCCTCATGTTGTTGTTGATCTGGACCCTGTTGACCTAATCCCTGCCGCTGTTGAGCAAACTAAGGCTTCCGGAGGCTGCCCCACTATTGTTGCAAAGACTGATGCCTTATCTCCTCCTCGAACCCGTGCTCGGGTTTAGCGAGCTGCTGGTCTGAAGCCAGCTCATGGTCTGGACTCTGCTAGCACACAAAACACTGCTGTTGTGGGAACCGCTCCTGATCGTCGAGGTGGCATGGCAGCAGCTGATCCTATTGTGGCTGCCGTTAGAAGGTCCCCTGCCTGTCCACCATGTAATGTAGCTCCCGCTGCTATGGGCCCTCGCCTTGCTCCTGGTCCTGGTACTTCCACCGAGGTTGATCCAGCTAATGATGACGTTGGTGATGGCGGCGGTGGCATTGGGGCTGGGTCTGATGGTGTCGCTCCATCTCTCGAACCTCTCGGAGGTTTCTATCCTAAGGAACCTCATGATGGCAAAGTAATTGTTCGTATCGGTGTTGCGGATTATACTGCAAAATTAGATGATGGCACAGAAAAATTCTATGACGAGTTTGATGTAATCCTTGGCAGATACGACCCTGAAGTGGTAGAGTTATCTGACCTGATGGCATCATTACATGTGAAGGTGCTGTGGGGGTCCTCCCAGGAAGAACGTTTGTTATTTTATGGTTACAGGAGCAAAAAGGCTATCAAAGTGAAAGATACCAGGGATTTAGTCGTACCGTTTACAAGGAAACATTATAGAGGTGAAGTTTACTTCCACTTGGTAGTGCTCACGGTTGGAGAGGAATTGGAAATCGACAATAGAGATGATGGACTTTTAGAAGGCATGCGTGACCTGATCCATGGCATCACTGGGGCTGGTGCGACTGAGGGTAGCTTCGAACAGAGGAGAGTCTTACAAAGGAGCGTCATAAAGAGGAGCAGGAAGAGCATCCCTAGAAAGGGCACCCCGAAGAAGAACGTCACCAAGGAGACCACGCCAGAGAAGAGGATGCCCAAGAGTCGCACGACAAAAGGCACCACGCCGCAGAGTACACCCCTGAGATCCAGTCAAAATGCCACACCGAACGGTAGCAGCAAAAATGCTAAGAGGGCTAGCACGATGGTGAACACTCCTAGGAGTGGTAGCAAAGAGGCGAAGATGGCCAGCACGGAGGCTACCACACCCAGTGGGAGCAGAAAAAATACTAATTTGGAGCGGAACACGCCGCTATCAGGGAATTATGCCAGCACGAAGGAGAACACGCCCAATAGTAGCAGCAAAAGGGCTAATTTGGAGTGGAACACGCCGCTGAGGTCAGGCAATAATGCCAGCATGAAGGGGAAAACGCCCAATAGTAGTAGCAAAAGGGCTAATTTGGAGTGGAACATGCCGCTGGGGTCAGGCAATAATGCCAGCACGAAGGAGAACATGCCCAATAGTAGCAGCAAAAGGGATAATTCGAAGAAGAACACGCCGCAGAGGTCAGGCAATAATGCCAGCACCCTGGATCCAACACCCGTGAGGGGAGGCAGTAACGAGATCACACCCAAGAGCGGCAGCAAAAAGCCTAGTTCAATGGGGAATGGAACACAAATGTCAAGCCCTACTGATACCATCAGGAAAGATTACATCAGGAAGGAGGATGTACACAGGAAGAGCAAGAGGGTTCTGTACACTCAAGATGAAATTGATTCTGATGGTTGTTTGTCCAATGAAGTACCTGGGATGCGTGCAAACATAAGACCACCCCATGTGGTTGCAGCAGAACCAACCGAGTGTCTTGGAGAAAACAGAGTTGCCGGTGAGGTGGATTGGGGCAATATTCCTGTCCATCCGGGTGGAGACGATGGTGCAGCCCCACCCATGGGAGTCAATATGATGTGTGTAGTACTAGGCATTAGAGACGATGGCGAAGATTCTGAATCAGATGAAGAAAAAGGCACTGTAGAGGATCAAGAATATGGTGATGATGAAATAGACGAGAAACTTAACGATGAGGCTGGTATTCCAGTCGATGATTTGGGTGTTGAAGTAGAAGAAATGAAACATGACCACGAGTATCCTATAATTTCGGTCGGCACCGAGTTCAGGAGCATGCATGAGTTCAGGATGTCGTTCCGGCATTTTTGTATCAAAGGGGAGTTCGATGTTTATCGACTGAAGAACTCTGCCGAGAGGTATGAGGCCATTTGCAAGTTAACATGGATGAATGGACGGGCCGAGGTACATTGTCCATGGAGGATCACAACAAGAGCCTTACCTGCGTCGACTGCAATTAGGATATTGGGGCAATGAATGCAGCAAACCATTAGAACTCTCTCTCTCTTTTCACTCTATAACTACAATTGATGTGCAATATCTTTCTGGCAACTAGTCGACTCTGCTCTTTTAAATGAATCTGTGTTGCAGGTGAACAAAATGGGCCCTCCACACATGTGTCCGACATGCAACAAACTGAAATCCTCAATGGCTGATACGGAGTGGGTGGCTATGCAATCTATGTCCATACTAAAGGATAACCCTAAGGAGACCGCGAAGAATATTCAGACTAGCCTCGGTTCTAAATACAACATTGTCCTTCCGTATTACACGGTTTGGAAAGGTAAAGAGAAAGCTCTGGGGGTCTTGCACGGGGATTGTACCAATAGCTTCAGGATGTTGTACAACTTCAAGGCGGAGGTACAAGCTAGGTGTCAGGGGAGTGTTGTGGAGATTGACACCGAATCAGAAGGTGGTAAAATATATTTCAAAATATTTTTCATGGCGCTTAAACCTTGCATCTAGGGATTCAAGGACGGCTGTAGGCCATATCTGAGTGTAGACATCACTGTCCTAACTGGCAAATGGAAAGGCTGCCTGCCATCTGCCACAACACTTGATGGTCACAACTGGATGTTCCCAGTGGCATTCGGGCTGTTTGAAACAGAAACGGAGGAAAACTGGGTCTGGTTTATGAGGCAGCTCAGGAGATCAATAGGCCACATGGATCCATTGGCTATATCCACGGATGCATGCAAAGGGCTGACGAATGCAGTGAAGGAGGTGTTCCCGCGAGATGAAGGTAGAGAATGCCATGCCCATATGATGCTCAACTTGTACTCACACTATGCAGGCAACGTATTTCGTTACATGTTTCCTGCTGCTAGAGTTTACAAACCTAGTAGCAGCGATTATTTCATGAGCAAGATTTTTGCCGAAGCCCCTGAACTTCCAGAGTACTTAGCCATCCATCATTCGCAGCTATGGAATAGGAGTCAATTCAACCCTGACATCAAAGTTGATTACATAAACAACAACCTTGCAGAATGCCTGAATAACTGGGTGAAGGACATAAAAGTGCGTCTTGTTCATATCTTGATGGAAAACATACGTGGTATGATCATGAAGTTGTTAAATATAAGGAGAGAGATCGGTAGGAGACTTAGAGGACATATGCTACCACCAGTTGTACATCAACTGCACAAGAGAAGCCGAGGACTTGCTCATCTTAAGGTTCTCCCGTCAACCAGCAGAAGCTGTGAGGTGGTCGATATGTCCAAGAGTGGCAAAAGGGATGTTGTGAACATCCAGCTGCGAGAATGCACCTTCTTAGAGTGGCAACATACCGGGAAACCTTGCGACCACGCCTTGGCCTTCTTGGTGAAGAAAAGAACTCTACCACATTTGGATCAGTATTTGTCAGACTACTACTCTATGGAAAAGTTCAGAGCTGCGTACGCTGGATCTGTCGAGCCATGTACAGACCCATCTCAGTGGCCTCAAGTCCAACTGTCTTTCGAGCTTTGCCAGCCAGTTACAAAAAGGGGCAGAGGAAGACCCTAGGTGAATAGGTTTAAGAATTTTCTCGAGAAGAAGGGTTCGGCTTTCTGTGCTACAAAGAAGGGCAAAAACAGATGCAAGACCTGCCATCTTATAGGCCATAGAGCAGCTGGATGTCCCATTAATGCTCCCAAACCTAGGCATTAGATGGTACATTCACACAAAAGATTGTTTATAGTCTGTAGATATAAGGTAGTAATCCATGTACTATTTTTTTACAAGAAGCGCAAGGTAAGAAACAAGACAGCCGACTCAGTGATTTTGCTACGGGAAGAAAACCAAAACGAGTGGAGTGATGATGCCGGACAAGATTCTGGTGCTGATTGGCCCGACTTCCCTCGGCCCGGAGATGCAGGGTACGTGAAGGTAAGAAAATTGGCACCCAGGAAGAGGAAGAAGGCAGAAGATGAAGAAGCCAGTGGACGTGAAGGAAAGAGGAAGAAAGTTGGCACCCAAGCAGAGAAAGAGGGCTAGCAGTGTAGCAGCCTAATGATGTATTGAACTTGAACCTATATATGTAGTTCGGTTAAACTCTGGAGCTATGTGCGTGGAACTTGTCGGGCGAAACAATCTGCCTCCCGTACTCGGAGTAAAATGTATCGCGACTTTAGGATTTGATACGGCCAAGGCCACTAGTTGAATCCAAAACTATGACTGTGCCACTACTATCTGAACAATCGCGATAGCTGAGCGGTTAAATCCTCTCCAAAATCGATGGGTGTTAGTGGCACAAACATGATTTATTTATAGGCGCTTAATAAATCCCTGCTGTTGGCATTACACTTATGATAAGTTTCTGGGCTGGAAAACAATTTCTTAAGCTGGCTGCTACACTCCACGAAGCAGCAACTTATTTCAGCTGCTGGACAACGACATGGCAACATAAACTGCAAATGCAATAGATAATGAGGAAATTGTGTCCACTATCTGGCCTAATCTTGAGCCCGTCTGTCTCACCACCTCCCTGCCCCTGCCTCCCCTACACCTGGCGAAGCTTCCAGATATCTCGCTCCATCGCACGAATATCCTCTTTCTTGTCCCACACAGCATCACACAGATCCTGAACAAGCTCTCTATGAAAACCTGTCAGTGGCTTTTCGATCCACACAAACTTGTCACAGCCAGTCCCCCTCCCTTCCTGCGTAGTAGATCGAAGGAACCAAAAAAAGAATTACATTACGCTTTCCGGATCCGGGTTACCATTGTACCTACAGTAGGAACTTACCGCTCTGATGCTGAAGTTGCTGAATTTTCCTGTAGTATTTTCGTCAGTCCATGAAATCCATCTCGGCATCTTCTCACCGCACAAACACAGCATATCGGGGTAGTAATCGTAGGGCGCCCTCCGGTACCTGATGGGGGCACCCGCCTGGCGGTGTTGAGCCGACCCTGATTCCGCCCGAGACGAACTGCACGAGCTGCGAGCCATGAGCGAGGGGAGTGAGGGCAGAGGAAAGAGGAGCCTTTGGATGTCATGGTAGTGGTGAAGCGTGATTTATCCCTACTTAATAACTCGGGCAGAATCCTACCGTCCACATTCGGCTGATAGGTGGGGGACCTAGCGTGTGGACTTGTCAAAAAAAACCTCGCGCCTTCGTGGTTCAAAAGCCCTCTCGCGCGCATTGGACGAATTTTTTTTGGCTCCTTGCCCGCGTACATATCACTAGGAGGCCTTGCTCAGGAACCAGACACGCCTGGCCCACAATCTTACTCCCTCCTAGGAACTTGTCATGGCTCGCGCTGGCAGATCCATCCGCTCCACCGCTTTCGGTAGGGCTCGCCGCGGTGGATCCACCCCAAGATCCTACCGTCGCAGTATCAAATGGCCATGGTTTCTTGAGAGGAGCGATGATGCTACGTATGCGAGCTCGGACCCTCCTACCTGTAGAAGGACTGATGCAGCGTCGAGCTTGACCAGGAGCCGCCAGGCGCGACGGCGCTCGGTCCACACCAACCCCGTCACCTTCGTCATTGTCGATTCCGATGTGGAGGATGACGGGGACGAAGCTGTGAAGGACGCCATTGTTGCCTCCTTGGCGAAGGGCAAGCCACGGGCGGGAGTGGATGTCGCTGGGAAGGGCACGGCGGTGTCACCAATCGAGGTGGACTCCGATGATAGCGGTGTGATGTGGGTTTAGATGTTGTTTAGGATGGTTGCAATTTTGGTTGTGTTTAATGCGAGTACAATTATTGTAATGGGTTTGTCGAGCTATATTGAGAAATATGTGCAATAACAGCGTGTGGGTGCTTCCACTTTAGAAATTGTGTCTGTGCCATTTGCATGTTGTATTATCAACGTAGATTACTTGTAAACAATCCAATGAAAATCATCAGATTACAACCATCGGACGGGAGTGGAAGGATGGAAGAGAAGTTGGTGGGACAGTGGCTTCGAGGGGAAGGAAGAGGAGGGGGGCGTGACACTGGCAGGTGGGCCCTCGGAACACGTGACACTGACATGCGAGAGCGGGAGCACACGGTATTGCCGGTCTGTCCAGAGAAAGCGGACTTTGCAACGTGACAACAACAAGCTGATTGGACCAATATAATAACTCGTCGAATTATTAAGCAGTACTGAAAACTACAACTGGGGTACATTCGCACAAAATGTATGCTCTAAGCACCTGAGAAGCATTGCTTAAGTCTAACAGTGACGACAACACAAGTACTACATTTCCCTGTCGGTCTTCTCCATACAAATGTAGAAATGCATCTGCCTGTTCGGTCCAACACCGACAAGGTATTGAGATGGCACGCATAGGATCGACCTTAGGTCCACATACTCCACCTCCCGCGGTGTTGGGCAGCTCGGCACCTTGGCTAGCACAAGAATGCTATCCGACGACGGCGGCTGGGCGTTCGCCCACATGCGCACCATGTATACGGGCCAGGCGCACGAGACCGACCTGACGCATACGGCACACACGACGGTGGGCCCGGCTCTGGTTCCCGGAACACCGGCGGTGATGGTCAGGACAAAAACAGAGTCGTCCCCCTGGAAAATTAGCCGGTGGCGTGCCGAGTCAGTGAACGGCACCTGCTCTTGGAGAAGTTGGGCTTGCCCGTACGAGATCCTAATCACTTCGATCAATTGCCCCTCTGCAAGGTGGACGACAAGCTCTGCCGGTGGGCCGGTGTAGTTGTAGCCC
The DNA here is from genome assembly GCA_916181665.1 of Avena sativa. Classification (NCBI taxonomy): domain Eukaryota; kingdom Viridiplantae; phylum Streptophyta; class Magnoliopsida; order Poales; family Poaceae; genus Avena; species Avena sativa. The sequence goes on along the minus strand of OV702286.1, from coordinate 384,618,647 downwards.
GGCTCCGTGCAGGAGCACGCGCCGTGCGGGCACGCGAGCTCGTGGAACGGGAGCTCGTGGTAGGAGTAACGGTGAAAGCATCCTGGGTGGGAGCACACGAGCGGGAACGCCACTGCGAAGTTGCGCGCGAGGATCTCCAGATTCTTGGGCTGTAGCATCTGCCACATCTGAAGTTCATCAATAAATCGAAAAAAAGAACAGCAGTTAGATTGGCAAATAGCAGGAATATGTAGGATAAGTTCAAAATCTTGTAAAATGATTTCTTAGCATGAAGGTAGCGACCCGAGAATTGCCGGATGTCGTCGGCTTGCGGCTACGGCAGGATGGAAGTGAAGTGGGGAAAGTGGCTTCGAGGGGAAGAAAGAGAAGTACGGGAGGAAGAGAAGTAACGGGGACGTGACACTAGGATATGGCCCACTGAACTCGTGAGTCGTGACACTTGCAACATGCAAGTTTGTCCAGAGCAGAACACTCTACTCGAGGATCGCTCTCACAAAGACCATCCCAATCATCCAAGCGCCCCAATCGAACGGTACGTAACAATCGTCAAGCAGAACAACTGTGTTATGGTGTGCCTTCTAGAAGACTCGGTCTAACGGTAGATCCATTGGGGGGCAGTGCTAGTTTTAGTATAAGAACAAACATGCAATGACTCTAATGGATCCATATGTGGTTTGTGGAAAGAACACATATGCAATGACATCGCTTGATCCATATGTGGTTTGTGGAAAGAACACACATGCAATGACTCTAGTGCTAGTTTTAGTATAAGAACACACATGCAATGACTCTAATGGATCCATATGTGGTTTTAGTATAAGAACACACATGCAATGACTCTAGTGGGTCCACATGTGGTTTGTGAAAAGAACACACATGCAATGACCACTGGTTGATCCATATGTGGTTTGTGGAAAAAATAACACATGCAATGAACACTGGTGGATCCATAAGTGGTTTGTGGAAAGAACACACATGCAATGACCACTGGTTGATCCATAAGTGGTTTGTGGAAAAGAACACACATGCAATGAACACTGGTTGATCCATATGTGGTTTGTGGAAAGAACACACAAGTAGTGACCACTGGTGGATCCATATGTTGTTTGTGAAAAGAACACACATGCAATGAACACTGGTGGATCCATAAGTGGTTTGTGGAAAGAACACACATGCAATGAACACTGGTGGATCCATAAGTGGTTTGTGGAAAGAACACACATGCAATGACTCTAGTGCTAGTTTTAGTATAAGAACACACATGCAATGACTCTAATGGATCCATATGTGGTTTGTGAAAAGAACACACATACAATGACCACTTGTTGATCCATGTGTGGTTTGTGGAAAGAACACACATGCAATGACAATGGTGGATCCATGTGTGGTTTGTGAAAAGAACACACATGCAATGAGTCTAGGGCTGGTTTTAGTATAAGAACACACATGCAATGACTCTAGTGGGTCCACATGTGGTTTGTGAAAAGAACACACATGGAATGAGGTTTTTGGAAAAGAACACACATCCAATGAACATTGGTGGATCCATAAGTGGTTTGTGGAAAGAACACACATGCAATGACCACTGGTTGATCCTTAAGTGGTTTGTGGAAAAGAACACACATGCAATGACCACTGGTTGATCCATATGTGGTTTTTGGAAAAGAACACACATGCAATGAACACTGGTGGATCCATGTGTGGTTTGTGGAAAGAACACACATGCAATGACTCTAGTGCTAGTTTTAGTATAAGAACACACAAGCAATGACTCTAGTGGGTCCATATGTGATTTGTGGAAAGAATACACATGCAGTGACACTGGTTGATCCATGTGTGGTTTGTGAAATAACACACATGCAATGACTCTAGTGGTTCATCCATGTGTGGTTTGTGGAAATAACACACATGCAATGACTCTAATGGATCCATAAGTGGTTTGTGGAAAAGAACACACGTGCAATGACCACTTGTTGATCCATATGTGGTTTGTGGAAAGAACACACAGGCAATGACACTAGTTGATCCATGTGTGGTTTTTGGTAAGAACACACATGCAATGACACTGGTTGATCCATATGTGGTTTGTGGAAAGAACACACGTGCAATGAATCTAGTGCTAGTTTTAGTATAAGAACACACATTCAATGACTCTAGTGGGTCCACATGTAGTTTGTGAAAAGAACACACATGCAATGACCACTGGTTGATCCATAAGTTGTTTGTAGATAAGAACACACATGCAATGACACTGGTGGTTCCATGTGTGGTTTGTGGAAAAGAACACACATTCAATGAGTCTACTGCTGGTTTTAGTATAAGAACACACATGCAATGACTCTAGTGGGTCCACATGTGGTTTGTGAAAACTAGACACATGCAATGACCACTGGTTGATCCATATGTGGTTTTTGGAGAAGAACAGACATGAAATGAACACTGGTGGATCCATAAGTTGTTTGTGGAAAGAACACACATACAATGACTCTAGTGCTGGTTTTAGTATAAGAACACACAAGAAATGACTCTAGTGGGTCCATATGTGATTTGTGGAAAGAACACACATGCAATGACACTAGTTGATCCATGTCTAGTTTGTGGAAAGAACACACATGCAATGCCATTGGTTGATCCATGTGTCGTTTGTGGAAATAACACACATGCAATGACTCTAATGGATCCATATGTGGTTTGTGGAAAAGAACACACATGCAATGACTCTAGTGGTTGATCCATTTGTGGTTTGTGGAAAGAACACACATGCAATGACTCTAGTGCTAGTTTTAGTATAAGAACACACATGCAATGACTCTAATGGATCCATATGTGGTTTGTGAAAAGAACACACATACAATGACCACTTGTTGATCCATGTGTGGTTTGTGGAAAGAACACACATGCAATGACAATGGTGGATCCATGTGTGGTTTGTGAAAAGAACACACATGCAATGAGTCTAGTGCTGGTTTTAGTATAAGAACACACATGCAATGACTCTAGTGGGTCCACATGTGGTTTGTGAAAAGAACACACATGGAATGACCACTAGTTGATCCATATGTGGTTTTTGGAAAAGAACACACATCCAATGAACACTGGTGGATCCATAAGTGGTTTGTGGAAAGAACACACATGCAATGACCACTGTTTGATCCTTAAGTGGTTTTTGGAAAAGAACACACATGCAATGACCACTGGTTGATCCATATGTGGTTTTTGGAAAAGAACACACATGCAATGAACACTGGTGGATCCATGTGTGGTTTGTGGAAAGAACACACATGCAATGACTCTAGTGCTGGTTTTAGTATAAGAACACACAAGCAATGACTCTAGTGGGTCCATATGTGATTTGTGGAAAGAACACACATGCAGTGACACTGGTTGATCGATGTGTGGTTTGTGAAAGAACACACATGCAATGACTCTAGTGGTTCATCCATGTGTGGTTTGTGGAAATAACACAAATGCAATGACTCTAATGGATCCATAAGTGGTTTGTGGAAAAGAACACACGCGCAATGACCACTGGTTGATCCATATGTGGTTTGTGGAAAGAACACACAGGCAATGACACTAGTTGATCCATGTGTGGTTTTTGGAAAGAACACACATGCAATGACACTGGTTGATCCATATGTGGTTTGTGGAAAGAACACATGTGCAATGAATCTAGTGCTAGTTTTAGTATAAGAACACACATACAATGACTCTAGTGGGTCCACATGTAGTTTGTGAAAAGAACACACATGCAATGACCACTGGTTGATCCATAAGTTGTTTGTAGATAAGAACACACATGCAATGACACTGGTGGTTCCATGTGTGGTTTGTGGAAAAGAACACACATTCAATGAGTCTAGTGCTGGTCTTAGTTATAAGAACACACATGCAATGACTCTAGTGGGTCCACATGTGGTTTGTGAAAACTACACACATGCAATGACCACTGGTTGATCCATATGTGGTTTTTGGAGAAGAACACACATGAAATGAACACTGGTGGATCCATAAGTTGTTTGTGGAAAGAACACACATGCAATGACTCTAGTGCTGGTTTTAGTATAAGAACACACAAGAAATGACAATAGTGGGTCCATATGTGATTTGTGGAAAGAACACACATGCAATGAAACTAGTTGATCCATGTCTAGTTTGTGGAAAGAACACACATGCAATGCCATTGGTTGATCCATGTGTCGTTTGTGGAAATAACACACATGCAATGACTCTAATGGATCCATATGTGGTTTGTTGAAAAGAACACACATGCAATTACCACTGGTTGATCCATGTGTGGTTTGTGGAAAGAACACACATGCAATGACACTAGTTAATCCATGTGTGGTTTGTGGAAAGAACACGCATGCAATGACACTGGTTGATCTATTTGTGGTTTGTGAAAAGAACACCCATGCAATGCCACTGGTTGATCAATAAGTGGTTTGTGAAAAGAACACACATGCAATGAGTCTAGTGCTGGTTTTAGTATAAGAACACACATGCAATGAGTCTAGTGCTGGTTTTAGTATAAGAACACACATGCAATGACTCTAGTGGGTCCACATGCGGTTTGTGAAAAGAACACACATGCAATGACCACTGGTTGATCCATATGTGGTTTGTGGAAAAGAACACACATGCAATGAACACTGGTGGATCCATAAGTGGTTTGTGGAAGGAACACACATGCAATGACCACTGGTTGATCTATAAGTGGTTTGTGGAAAAGAACACACATGCAATGACCACTGATTGATCCATATGTGGTTTGTGGAAAGAACACACATGCAATGACCACTGGTTGATACATGTGTGGTTTGTGAAAAGAACACACATGCAATGATTCTAGTGCTAGTTTTAGTATAAGAACACACATGCAGTGACTCTAGTGGGTCCACATGTAGTTTGTGAAAAGAACACACATGCAATGCCACTGGTTGATCCATAAGTGGTTTGTGGAAAGAACACACATGCAATGACCATTGGTTGATCCATAAGGGGTTTGTGGAAAAGAAAACACATGCAATGACACTGCTTGATCCATGTGTGGTTTGTGGAAAGAACACACATGCAATGACACTGGTTGATACATATGTGGTTTGTGGAAAGAACAGACGTGCAATGACTCTAGTGCTAGTTTTAGTATAAGAACACACATACAATGACTCTAGTGGGTCCACATGTAGTTTGTGAAAAGAACACACATGCAATGACCACTATTGATCCATAAGTTGTTTGTGGAAAAGAACACACATGCAATGAACACTGGTGGATCCATGTGTGGTTTGTGGAAAAGAACACACATGCAATGAGTCTAGTGCTGGTTTTAGTATAGGAACACACATGTAATGACTCTAGTGGGTCCACATGTGGTTTGTGAAAAGAACACATATGCAATGACCACTGGTTGATCCATATGTGGTTTTTGGAAAAGAACACACATGCAATGAACACTGGTGGATCCATAAGTGGTTTGTGGAAAGAACACACATGAAATGACTCTAGTGCTGGTTTTAGTATAAGAACATACAAGAAATGACTCTAGTGGGTCCATATGTGATTTGTGGAAAGAACACACATGCAATGACACTAGTTGATCCATGTCTGGTTTGTGGAAAGCACACACATGCAATGCCATTGGTTGATCCATGTGTCGTTTGTGGAAATAAAACACATGCAATGACTCTAATGGATCCATATGTGGTTTGTGGAAAAGAACACACATGCAATTACCACTGGTTGATCCATGTGTGCTTTGTGGAAAGAACACACATGCAATGACACTAGTTGATCCATGTGTGGTTTGTGGAAAGAACACGCATGCAATGACACTGGTTGATCCATGTGTGGTTTGTGAAAAGAACAAACATGCAATGACCACTGGTTGATCCATATGTGGTTTGTGGAAAGAACACACATGCAATGACTCTAGTGGGTCCATATGTGGTTTGTGAAAAGAACACACATGCAATGATCATTGGTTGATCCATATGTGGTTTGTGGAAAGTACACACATGAAGTGAACACTAGTGGATCCATATGTTGTTTGTGAAAAGAACACACATGCAATGACTCTAGTGCTGGTTTTAGTATAAGAACACACAAGCAATGACTCTAGTGGGTCCATATGTGATTGGTGGAATGAACACACATGCAATGACACTGGTTGATCCATGTGTGGTGTGTGGAAAGAACACACATGCAATGACTCTAGTGGTTGATCCATGTGTGGTTTGTGGAAATAACACACATGCAATAACTCTAATGGATCCATAAGTGGTTTGTGGAAAAGAACACATGTGCAATGACCACTGGTTGATCCATATATGGTTTGTGGAAAGAACACACATGCAATGACACTAGTTGATCCATGTGTGGTTTGTGGAAAGAACACACATGCAATGACACTAGTTGATCCATATGTGGTTTGTGGAAAGAACACACGTGCAATGACTCTAGTTCTTGTTTTTGTATAAGAACACACATACAATGACTCTAGTGGGTCCACATGTAGTTTGTGAACAAAACACACATGCAATGACCACTGGTTGATCCATAAGTTGTTTGTGGAAAAGAACACACATGCAATGAACACTGGTGGATCCATTTGTGGTTTGTGGAAAAGAACACACATGCAATGAGTCTAGTGCTGGTTTTAGTATAAGAACACACATGCAATGACTCTAGTGGGTCCACATGTGGTTTGTGAAAAGAACACACATGCAATGACCACTGGTTGATCCATATGTGGTTTGTGGAAAAGAACACACATGCAATGAACACTGGTGGATCCATAAGTGGTTTGTGGAAAGAACACACATGCAGTGACTCTAATGCTGGTTTTAGTTTAAGAACACATATGGATCCATATGTGGTTTGTGGAAAAGAACACACATGCAATGACCACTGATTGATCCATAAGTGGTTTGTGGAAAGAACACACATGTAGTGAACACTGGTTGATCCATGTGTGGTTTGTGAAAAGAACACACATGCAATGCCATTGGTTGATCCATATGTGGTTTGTGGAAAGAACACGCACGCAATGATACTGGTTGATCCAAATGTGGTTCATGACAGGAACACACATGCAATGACTCTTGTGGATACATATGTGGTTTGTGGAAAGAACACACATGCAATGAACTCTAGTGGATCTATCTTGGCATAATTGGATGTATGCCACGATGCATTTCATTGTAAAAGACACCCACTTTCCATTTTTATACTACTCAGCTTTGCCCTTGGTTTTTTGATACTACCTAGTTTTGCCCCCCTCTCTCTTTCGTAGAAGCCCAAACCTGTGCCCACTCTGTCTGCTACGCCCTGATTGTTTGTCACAGTTGTCACGCGGATCGTGCGCACCAACCGTTGATCCTGTGTGATCCAACGAGGCTCGTTGCACATGTCGTTCCCTTCACAGGACAGCGCGAGACAGCACAGACGTCCCCCTCGACGATACTTCTACAAGAAGGAACACGATGTCGTCCATGGAAAAAGTCGGCGAGTGGTCATGTCATGTTTAATCTAGTCTGCAAAGGCTACAAGTCTACTGCATGGCAACTGGTCATCCACGGACCACCGGCTATACCATTTTTACTATGCAGTGCGCCTGCACTCTCACTTCCGACATGCCCCCACCACACGAACCTTCCACGCGGCTGCCGCAGCTGGAAGAGCTGCCAATCGGGGCCCTCGAGGAGGCCTAAACATCTCCGCATTAAAAACCCAGCCTATCGGGTCCTCCATTCGCACTCATCCACTACTCTCTCTTCCCTATCCAGCAAAACCCCACAATCTTGAACGTACTTGCATGAACCTTCTCCATGAAACCAGTGCGTGGGGGTGAGTGTCCGGGCATCGCCGCCGGGGTGGTGCTTCACGCGGTAGATCAGGAGGAGCATCACGCAGCACAGGCTGAGGAGGACGTGCAGTTCAACCCCTTGGGGGACCATGTGCTCGCCGGTGCTGACGACTTTGGAGGTGCTGATGAGGGTGTGGAGTTCGACGAACACGCTCCGCTCGTGTACCCGGAGGTACATCTATTTCTACATGTTTCATATTTTCTGCTCGAGCTTAATCTATCCTGGAATCATAAAAAAATCTAGTCCTAATGATTAGATGCAACGTACGAACCGGTACATGGAGAGATCTAGTCTATTCTGAATGAATCCACATTATTTATTTATTAATAAGTTACCAAGAACACAAACCACATTAATTTAGGAGCGAGCTGGGGAGACGGCCGTAATGAACTGATGAACCTGTATGGACATGTTATTGCATCGAAAGTAATGGTGGAAGGAATATATATTTATTATTTTGCTCATTTCGGTTTGTATTCCATACATTACAGGTGTATTCAAGTGAGATGGACTCTGACAAGGAGACCAGGGACAACAAGAGCCACCATGTCATGAAGAAGCTCAAGAGCGGGATAATCCCTTTCCGCACTCGACTTGGGGAGCTCAGGTGCCCTTTCTGTAAGAAAGGAGTCAACTCGAGGATTGCCAGCTTGATTCCGCATGCGGTTGGCATCGGTAAAAGCCCGGCTAGTAAACACAAGTCGGCGACCAAGGCTAAGCACGCTGCTTATGGCAAGTTCCTAAGGGAGTATGTCAAGATCGGCCTAGTGTCCCCTTACTTAGGAATCAGCAACTTCTAGCCGACCAACCCCGTCACTGTGCTGGCCTGGCCACTAATAATATTTAGTACTCTTACCGTATCTAGACCCTTAAACTATGGGGATTTCTATTTTCGCACCCTTCAAAATATATTCAAGTTCATCTATTTATGGAGTTAAAGTTCCGGTGGCATACTCGTTATTTTGCATGGATAGAGGGGTGCCCCTGACAGATATAAGGGTTATCCTGTCCGCTAGGTGTGATAAGGTGTGATACAGTCATAAGTCAGATTATAGTTTGACAAAGGTGTGATACAGTCATAAGTCATAACCAAACCCAGATTATAGCGAAGGATACAGTCATAACCTAGATTATAGTTTGACAAAGGTAATACCCAGCAGTTCGTAATTTCTCACATAGTGTACTTATGAAATAACATGTTTTCATAAACACAACAATCATGCACTAATAGTCTACATCCCAGCCTGTTGGAGAAGGCAACCGATCCCAGGATGCCTTCAGTCGCTTGCCCTGGTTTGTAGATTCATCTACACTCCGGCATCTGGGGCAAACAACCTGCCTTGGTGGTGGTTCAATGATGTGATGCCTAGAACAAGATTTTACAATCTGGCGGTACAGCTCGTGGCTAACATACCCATCAATTGCAGCGTACTTCAGATTAGGTTCAGAAAGTGGCTTATCCTCCTAGTAACCGTGCCCTAAACGCCTCCACAAACATCTCGGCAATCTGTCCTTCATGTCAGCGTACCACGGGTCGATGAGTTCGGAGGCAAGAGCGGCCATCCCGGTCTTGCCGCCGTTCGTCCCTGGGATCCAGTAAATTTCCTGGATGTCCACTCTACACTCCTTTGGGATTCTAATGTTGACAGTCGGGCTTTCAAGCAGTTTACTATCATTCGTGATGTCAACACTAGTAAATGTTATGTGCTGGTTCACGAGAAAGTCATGAAACAGATCCCTAATGCTTTCGCCCCACCTGCATGAAAATGAATTCAGACAAATAATACAGCAATAACTTTTGCAAACAGACGGTTCAGGAACAAAAAGACAGCAAAGTCTACCAGATCCCGTCAGCCCCCTTCTCGCAAAAAGGCTGGTATACGAGGACGTGCCCTTTCATGGAGAGTTGCACCATGGCGATCTTACGGTGATCGCAGCTATACTCGAGGTCGAGACCTACGAACCTGTTTTCTTCAAACTGCAACCAACTCGTGTAATTATTCAGAGTGTTCCTCACCATCCGAGGGTCGGTGGTGTAGACGACATCGATCTTCTTCCCGCCATGTACTTCGATGTCGAAGTGCACAGTTTCTTGCCTGTCGTTGTTTCAGACGTCCGGAGCGTCCATGACTACATGCAAGAGGGAAAGGATACGGAGGAAGAGGGTGATGCGATGGTGGAGGAAATGGATGAGGCCGGGAAGGAGAAATACGATGAGGCCGTGGAGGAGGAAATGAAAAGGAGAAGTGAAAGATTGGAACCGCCCTTACCAATATCTAGAATGGTGCACGACCGTTCGTAGTAGGGTGAAGGTGGAGAAAAACAACGGTTTTACACGTCGACGCTAGCACTTCCTAAAATTTGTTCTACGCCATTTGCATGCGGTGGAATCAATTCAAACGTAGGCACGTTTGCGCGTGCCGACCTTCACTCACTGACAGGCGGGCCGTACATTTCTCTTTTACGATTTATTTTTTCACTTCCTCTAGACGGTTCCGGTGCCCGCCCTCAATAATTACGCCCCCTTCTTGTCTTCCACACGGACGAGAACCGGCGGCGGCGGCGGTTCCTTGCAGATTCACTCCCCACTCGAACAACTGCCCCCATCCCTGATTCCACCCTCTCTCGAATCCATCCGCCTCCTTATCACAATGCCTCCATTAATCTACCGGATTCCAGACTCCATTTGCCGCTATGGGTAGAGCTTGGGGTAGCAGCAGGCTGAAGCGAAAGGCATGCAACGACGACGCGGATGGCCAGGGCAACCGCTACCGCGAGGATTGGGGATGGCCGAACCTCAGTGCCGCGAACGTGCACATGCTCACCTTGGGGTTGGACATCATCTCAGCCGGCCGCCTCGCTCGCTGCATCCTTGGCTACCGCGTGACAATGCGGAACATGGACGGCAACCGTTCGGCACACCAGACCTTCTTTACCCCGATAACAGCAAATGGCCAGACGACCGCGATGGCCACGTAAGTTCCAGTATCTAGCTTATTCGTTTAGTCATATTGTTGATTCATATGTGCTGAACTCTCATCAGAATCCTATGTTCATTTCGTCGAATATGTTGTGAGCACACGTGGTTTGAACAAATCGAACCATTTAAGACTATTCTGTACAGCGGAAGCTCTGCTCGTACCTGATATTCTGGTATTTTCGTAGTGACACAGTCTTACTTTAGGTGATAGACGAGTTGTCAATTTCGATTTTGCAATGGAATGCCTGCTAGGTGATATTTTGTTTCCTAAAATAAAAACAAACGGATTAGACGATTTAAGGCTGTTATGCCCCGAGCTGTTTATGATTATCGTCATGAGTTTGTTCTGGGGGCTCTGCTACTACTCCATATATTGAGTATCTTCATAGTGACACAAGCACAATTTAGGCGATATCTATGGAGACACTCGTATTTAGGCGATAGTTTGTGTACTTTAATCTGAAGGTCCAGTTGTCAAATTGTATTTGCAATGGAATCCATGCTAGTTTATTGTACCAACTGACAACAAACTCTGTAGAATATTCATGCAAAATTGATGCTGCTGGATAAGTGGTCTGAATCAGCAGTGGTGAATATCAAGGAAGAAGAAGAGACGGAAATGGAAGATGACCAGAACTGGGTGGGTGGCAACGGCGAGTGGCTGGTCCTTTTATCATAGGATGGCAGTACTTGGACTCTAAAAAATGGCTACAGATCGAAGATACTTGCAGTGCCATCTTTGAAGGGTGTCGACATTACTACATTCAACAGGAGGTGGCCGCTGCCCATTTCCGAATTCGCTTGTAGGTTCAACATGGCAGAACTTGACCTCGTGAAGGTACAGCTCCCACATAGACCACGGGAGGGGGCGTGGAAGAACTGGGAGTACGACCTCTTAGCGGTGTTCGACAAGGCAATCACATTCATTAGAGGCCCAGAAGACAAGGAATGGACAGTCTTGCGCGACGACTTCCTGCGGCCGGAGAAGTATGTCGACACCGTCTTCACCTACGGCTAGTCTTCGTACAGACCGCAACGCATTTATGCGGTCACTAAACCTAGCAGCGACGTGCGTGTTTGGGAGCCGTCCATTTGGGGTGAGTCATGGTGTCATATAGCATGTAAAATCCCATTCAAAATTCTGCTTACTGACTGTTAGTAACACGCAGGTACCCATGCAGCCCCGCGCATCATTCCAGCTCTGGTCATCGAAGATGCAGTAGCAGATGCTGAACTTGGGACACAGCGCTGGTTCCTGGCACCTCTCGGAGACAACACGGAATAGGATGATGAACTCTTGTGGATTCATATCAGGGGAGCACTAAACAACGTTGGTGATACAATAGAACATATGGGGACACAACTTTCTTCATACCCACCGCTGCGGTGTCACGTTTTCTCGAGGTCCGCATGCCCATCCAAAGACCTGGTAGAGCAAGTCTGGAGCAGAGTCAACAATCTGAAGGGACAATCTGTGTTTCTTGGGATCAACTACCCTTTCTTTGTCGGAGCCCCTGGAGCTGTTGAACCCGTAATTGCTCAGGCAGCCCTGGCCCCTGATGCTGCTGCTACTGCTGGTGGTGGTGGTGGTGTTGGTGGTAGTGGAGCTGACGAAGAACTAGCTGCTGCTGCTCCTGGTGAAGCTGACGAAATACTTGGTGATGCTGACGAAATACTTGCTAATGCTGCTGCTGGTGAAGCTGACGAAATACCTGCTGAGGCTGCTGCCAGAGTCAAGGAACAACATGCTGGTGTTGTTGCTAAGGTGCCAGCACTTCCAGTGTTGATAGCAGACTGTGTGTTTGCTGCACACTCACGCGCCTATCATGTTGACACTCCAGATCTGACCTGGAGCCGAATCCACGTCGGGGGGAGGGGGCCTACAATTGGCTCATAAGTGGGGTCATACTATTTGAAGGAGAATGAAAGACGGCCAAACGTAGCATTCTGGTTCGTTCTAACGATACCACCAGCTCCAGGGACCTAGTGCTCATACTGGAAGATCCAATGAACCATTTGTCTTTATCTTTATCATTAGTTACGCTTATGTGTGTAAAGACTAAGCTGTGCTTATTTGTGTAAGACTAAGTTAGGCCTAACTGCGTAATATTCAGTGAAGCCCAGCTTTTCTTTCCACGCCCATAACAACGGAATTGCAGCATAGAACATACAAATGTAATGCGCATACCAGACATTTTTGCTCAGGATAACAACCACTTCAAGCAAATGATACATCATGTACACATTTGAACGCATCACTAGAATGTGCCACCTCTTGATGATTGATGACATGGATCTAGATTTTCTACGCGTATTTGCATTGAATCGCTCATTGATTTGTTCACATATTTTTTGGCAATGGCTGATGAACTCCACTCTCTTGGTAACTTGCTTCGTCAGCGAGCACTTGTTGATGCAATGCAAAGTACAGCACATGGTCATCATCGTCATTCCATTTAGGTTCTCTATGTTTTGTCATCACGGAGCTACTAATTTCAAATGAAAATCTAGTAAACAATATATGTGTACATTGTTAGAGTATGCTACGGCCACGGTACATACATGTTTTTCTACAATCACAAGAAGAAAACTTGATGCATTTTCACCTTGTTGGCGTTGGCCGAACTGGGTGGATGTGGCTTTGGGGTTCGGAGAGGAAGGCGCCGTGGCTGGTGCGTGTGCGACCACGGCGACGGCGAGCTCGGATTCTGGAGGAGGCCAACAGGACTGAGCATGGTTGGCATGGTGACAGATCTCACCCGGGAATGAATTCCCGTCCCCGTGCCGTCCCAATGGCGCGGTCATGGTGAGGGCAAGATCCGATTCGGGATAGGGAGGAGAATGGGCCGAGTAGGTTCGTCCAAGTCTTAGCTCCACGCCATGGCTGCGACCATAGATTTCCGCCCCGGAGGAAGAAGAAGACGCGTAAAGGATGCATGCGCCAACGCTGCAAGCCTACATGGTAGCCTACATGGCAGTGACGACGGCATCGACATAATGGCGAAAGCTGACAGGGGGCCCAACTTGACGGCCGTTAGCCTGATTTTTTGTATTGAAACGTAAAGTTGAATTCGTGCCGAAAAAGACCCTCTGAGTATTTGGCACGCTAACTGTAGTCATCGTGGCTGATATCAGGGAACTCAGGTACCGCGTTGCCTGGCCACCCCAACTTTCGGGCCGCAAAATGATATTCTCCCACACCACCCCCAGGCGCATCCTTGCGTGGCCCGCGCGGCCAGGTGGTGTGGGCCCCTCATGGCCCTACTCCGTCTCGGTTTCTGGCTCCGTGAGTTCTCTGGTGAAATAGGATTTTTATCATATTTTCCAGGATTTTTCCTGATAGTTGATTTTCTGCACAAAAACTAGACACCAAGGTAATTCTGCTGAAAACAGCGTCAGTCCGTGTTAGTTGTATCCAAATCACACAAGTTTAGAGGAAAAACAATAGCAAAAGTGTTCAGGAAAGTAGATACGTTTTGGACGTATCAACTCCCCCAAGCTTAGCTTATTGCTTGTCCTCAAGCAATTCAGTTCAAAACTGAGTGCGATAAAAGAAACTTTCACGAACACATTTGCTTCATAAGATGTATATATTCTCAGCATATGATCAACTACTTAGGCAATTCATAATAAATAGTATGCAACTAAGTCTACTTAATAGTCGTTGATGGCTATGAAGAGCTTCTAACCCAAAAAAATAGTAAGTGGCATGAAACATAAACATAAGCAACATTGCAATGCTCATAAAAATGTATGATAGAGTGGTATCTCGCTTGCCTTTGATTGTAGAGCAAACATAAATGCCAAGACACCTATGAAGTTCAAGTGAAGACTAGAAGTAACGATATCAAAGATACAAGCATCAAAGTCATGACACAATTAATCAAGTTTTGAGACAAGCACATTACACTAAGAATGACAACTATGCTCTCAAGAAAGTGCTCAAAGAATGGGTGGTGACTCAACAAGGAAATGAAAAAGGTTTTGAAAAGTTTGAAAGGCTTCCAAATGTTGAAAGTATGGTACTCATTAGCTTTGAGCTCTCATTGCCCCTATCATAAGAATCTTTAAATGATTAAGGTGAAAGTGAGGTCCAATCTGAGTTATATGCTTGACAGACTATAAACTAGAAATCTCATGTCCCTTGAGTACGAGGGCCGCTCCTCACGCTACTCAACTTTAGTTACCGGTAAGTTCTTGTCATAGTAAATACATGCGTATCATAGAGAACCGTCAACGGGGTACCCCTTGGCCGATGATACGGAAGAATCCCCATATCAAAATGACAAGGCATGCAGACAACGAGTATCTCAGCATTCTCCTTATTTACAATGGGAAAATGGTGCTTTTTTCTCTCTTTCTCTCTTTCCTCTTTTCTCAAATATCTTTTTTTTTATCAATAGCTATCTCTCTTTTTTTATAAGAAGAATGCTTCATAGATACTCATTATAGTTACGCTGCTGGTTTCCACCATGATTAGGCATGGATTAGACCGGCGGCCCAGGCGTTTCACTAACACACATACATAACTCCATGGACTTACAAGCTCCCCTTTTATTTCACACCGACGACATCCGCAAAAAAAAGAGCATGATATCAACTGGGTATATATTTACAGGTGTTGAAAGCGTTCCCCATGACGGCATGGTTCTGCTAATCCCCATCCTATAATTTGCAAGCATATAACTTTCATGGACAGTCACAATGGTTCGGGTTTATGAAGTGCAAGAAATAAAGTGTTCCATCAAGTTCGTGAGATCTTTACTAACTAACTTTCTCATAACAAGCAAACATTTTATTTGGAAGAAAACAAGGCATATTGAATATGCAAGGAAATAGCAAATGATGCTAATAGGTAGGTATGGTGGACACTTTTGGCAATACTGGTTTTGGGGAATTGGAAACACGAGTAGAGCTCATACTCAGTGCAAGTGAAGGATAGCAATAGTATGGGAGAAACAAACGAGAGAGCAATAACTGTCATAATCATGCTTGCAACAAAACAGGACTAATCATGGCATGAAAGCGATTCAAGACCCCTGAGGCAAAATAATTCATCGAGGCTTAACTGATTGTTTCAGTCATATGCATGCATGAGCATGTGCCAAGTTAATTCAAGTGAAACATTCAGAGGGAGATACCACAGTATCATACCAAGTTATGAATAGAGCAATGCAAGCAAACATTCATATGACATGCTACAAACTATTAGCGAGCTGGAGCTAATCAAAAGAAAGCAAGAACTACTAAGCATCCATAAATAACATACACCCTACATGAACAGACTAAGCATGCCCACAATGATGAGTATATGTACAAAAATGAAAACAAATAGAGTTCATTACCAGCCTCTTACCACACCTCAAGTTGTCATTAATCCTCATTATTGCCCTTCACTTGTGTGGCTTGAATAATAACATGAAACCAAATTCCACTGAGAACTGCTGAACCCTGCAACAAACTCACAAAACCAAAGAAGAACAACAAATATTTTTGGTGTTATTAATTTTCAAAGGCAAGAACAAAAGGGAAAAACAAGCAAAGCAAAATCTTTTTGGGTTTTTTGAATAATTAAAACAAAGCCAAAAGGAAAAAGCAAACCAAGGCAAAAATAAGAAGAAGCAAACAAAGAGAAACAACAGAAATATTTTTGGTCTTTTTGTGTTTTTAGAAAGCAAAAGTAAAGAAAGAACGAAAACTAAAAAAAGGAACGAAGCATGAATATACAAAGTACCGACAAAACATGATATGGAGATGAGTGTGATGTTGGTGTACCTCCCCCCAAGCTTAGGCTTTTGGCCTAAGTGGGTATCAATCCCAAGCTGGCCAAGATGGAGCGCCTCCGTAGTACGGTGAGGAGGTACCCTCGTCCTGGTGCGAGCTCGAGGACGCCCCACCGTAGTGCACAGAGTAGTCGTAAGAAGGCACATCCTCCTGGTGCTGTCTTTGGAAGCCAAGCAAGCGGAGCTGCTCGTCCACCTCCTCCTTGGAGCGCGACCACGGCCTCCTGTGAACACTGAACAAAGTAGATTGTGGCAAAGGAATCTCCCTTTCATCCCCGTCAGTAAACAACATCCTGTATAGTAAATTGTCCATATCAGAGTCAGCAGTGACGAAGTGATGTGTTTTCATGGCAGCAAGATCAAGCCTTTGTGGTGCCAATATAGTATCATTTGGATCCATAGAAAGCTCTAATGCAGTGACCATACGTGAAGCAATAATGCCCCCATAAATAGGTCCCCTAGCAGCTAGGAGGCGACCAATGAGAGAGCCAAGATTGTACCGAGTATCATTATTAAGTGCAGCAGCGAGGAAGGCTAAATGATAATTGAAGATATTACTTGTATATTCCCTACCAAGAATGCTAGTAGCAATATAATAAGCAAAGTATCTAAGAGCTGGGAGTTGGATGTTTCTTATCTTTCCGCGCTGAGCTACGCGGTCATCGTCATTTGTCACACTTCGATAGAGTTCTAGAAAATCAGCGGGTCGCCCTTGGATCTTCTTCATGGTCCCCGTCATGCCTATACCTATAATGCTACAAAATCTTTCCAATGTCATGGTAAACGACAGATTATAAATTCTGAAAGAAATAGTTGACTGATAGGGGGTGTTAGTGAAAACGAAACTCTCAACGAAAGTTGAGCATGGCATATTGCTCACTTTTATCTTCCATGTATGAGGTCAAACCGACCCTCGGAACCAATAGTAAGAAATCATCGAGGATCCCTGCAGCTTGCAAGAAGGTATAACAAGGAAAACTAGATGGGTGAGCATCCCCCTCATCTCCTTCATTGCCAAAGCGTGGTGCAATGAGATCTTTATTGTATGAAGGCCTAAACTGAGAGGCTGATCTTGAGGGCCTTGACCTCCTAGGTGTGCCCCTCTCAAATATTTCTCCAAATGTGTGGTTGTTCATCTCTGATATTCTGAAATTTAAACATCTATTACACAAGTGATTGCAAAGTGAATACATAATGAAGAGAACTACTCATAGGGACTTGTAAGAGGCCTAAACATGCATTAAAAAAATATCTCTAAGCATTGAACAAGCTTACAAGCTCTCATAACATGTCACCTACAGCAACAAAATACTTAAGATATAAACCACTAAACACAAATCTACTTGGACAAGTGGAGGAGTCACATACCGGAGAACAAATGCTCCAAATTTCAGCAGCAAAGATGGGCTGAGCAAGGAGATCGAAAAATCATGGGCAAGAAAAGCAAGAACGCGATTTTGAGGAAAGAGCGGGTGTTTTCTCGGGAGAGAGGAAGCAGTGGCAAGTGAGAGAGTGAGTGGAGGGCTAGGGGTGGCCCACACCATGGCCAGGCACGCCCCTGGGCTGGCCGTGCCACCTAGTGGTGTGCCTGCCTGGTGGGTCCCCTAGTACTCTCCAGGCACTTCTCTGCCCCTTTTTTCACGTAAAAATTTAATATGAATTTTCTGGAATTTTTCGAGACATTTTATTTTTGAGCAATTTTCAGGTATAGATGAATGATTTTCTGACAGAAATATTTTTTTGGAAAGATGGAAAAGCAAAACAAAGCTAAAACTTCAGAAGTTCTAAGACACTCTAAAATGCAAGCAACTAACAACAGAAAAGTAAACTAAGCGAAAGCAACAACTAATATGGATAAAATGAAAGTAAGCGAGGATAATCATGGTGAAAACATTCTTTTGTTCATTAAAATCCCTTTGTTAACAAGGTTGATCAGGTCTTGTTACCAAAACAATTTTATATGAAACAAAACTTTGTATTCTACTTATGATTATGTTACCTCAACCTTGATAGCAATGGTCCCAATCATAATAGTTTTGTATTTTTCTCTTGGTATGGGACAATCTATTTCTCCAAGTTGAATGCCCTCAACATGTTCAATTGAATTTAAACCATAAGTCCTATCAATCTTCTTGGGGAAATAGACAGTATTCTCCTTGTCATTAACACTAAAAGTCACCTTTCCTTGATTACAATTAATAATAGCTCCTGCAATATTAAGGAAGGGTCTCCCAAGAATAATAGACATATTATCATCTTCAGGCATTTCAAGCACAATAAAATCAGTTAATATCAAGCAATTATGAGCCACTTGAATAGGTACATCCTCACATATACCACTAGAAATAGTAGTAGATTTATCAGCCATTTGCAAAGATATATCAGTTGGTATTAGTTTTTCTAGTTGAAGTCTCTTGTAGAGAGAAAAAGGCATAAGACGGGATAGTTGGAATCCCTGGGTCTCCAAGTTTCTTTGGAACTTTACCATTAAAGGAATAATTAACAAGCAAAGTACACTTTTCTTCATTAGGGATCTTCCATTTATTCGAAACAATATCCTTCATATACTTTGAATAAGGAGGCAATTTAATAGCATCAGTCAAAGGAATTTGCAAGAATAAAGGTTTCATCCACTCACAAAACTTATTATAGTGTTCATCTTCCTTTGACTTGTGTTTCTTATCAGGGAAGGGCATAGGTTTTTGGACCCAAGGCTCTCTTTCACTACCATGTTTCTTAGCAACAAAATCTTCTTTAGTGTATTTAGTATTCTTAGTGTGCCTTTCAGGTTCTTCTTCAACCTTTTCTTTATTAGGAGCATCATTTTCTTCATTACCACTTTCAGTTTCAGCATCAGAGACAGATATACTATTAGGATCTTTAGCAGGTTCAGAAGGTTCTACAATAGTTTTATGTTTCTTCTTTCTTTTCTTAGGAGTGGTACCATTATTTTCACCTTGTTGAGAATCCTGCTCAATTCTTTTAGGATGCCCCTCAGGATATAGAGGATCCTGGGTAGCAGCACCACTTCTAGTTCTAATTTCATAAGCATGTTTTTCTTTAGCAGCATTAACTAGCAAGTCTTTTTGTACCTTAATAAGTTGATCAATTTGAGTTTGAACCATTTGAAAATGTTCAACAAGAATTTTAACATCATTAGAGGTTCTTTCCACAATATCTTTTAACTCAACAATAGCTCTAGAGTTTTCCATTAAATGATTTTGCACCCTTTTATTAAAATTATCTTGCTTAACAATAAAAATATCGAATTCTTCTAAGCATTGATCAGGAGGTTTAGAGTAAGGGATATCACCTTCATCAAAATGTTGGAGAGAGTGTACCTCAATAGTGGATGAGTGGGGAATTGGCTTACATAATTCTTCTATGGGAGGTAAATTCTTGACGTCAGCAGCTTTAATTCCCTTCTCCTTAAGACATTTCTTAGCTTCCTTCATCACTTCATCATTTAGTTCAATAACTCCCCTCTTCTTTGATGTTGGTATAGGCGCAGGTATAGCTGGTTCAAGTATAATTGTTTCAGGTATAACTAGTTCAGTAAGAGTCCAGTCTTCATAGTTCTTGCTTATTTTAGCCATTAATTCCTCAGCTTCCTTGGGAGTCCTATTCCTGAAAAGACAATCAACACCACTATCCAGGTATGTCCTAGATTCTTCAGTTAGTCCATTATAAAATATATCAAGAAGCTCATTCTTAGGTAATGGACATCCAGCCTGTGCATGAATCAAAGCACAAAACCTTGCCCATGATTCAGGCAATATCTCTTTTTCTCCCTGTTTAAAATCAAAAAGTTCCTGCAAAATAGCATGTCTAGCACTAGGAGGAAAATATTTCTGTAGGAAAGTACTAATTAAGCAATCAGGGTTATCAATAGATCCAGGAGGTAGGTTATTAAACCAAGTTTTAGCTTCTCCTTTTAGTGAAAAGGGAAAATTTTAGCAACAAAGTAGGTGCGCATCTTAATATCATCAGAAAACAGGCCACTCATGGTAGAAAGCTCAATCATATGTGCTACCGCACTTTCATTCTTAGTCCCACAAAAAGGTTCTTTCTCAACAATAGCTATATAAGATAGATGAAGAGAGAAATAATAATCCTTATCTTGAATGTTTATGGGAGATGCAGCAAACTTAGCATTAGGAGGCAATTTGGTTTTTATAGTACGCCTCTCAAGGAGACTCTTAACAGCACCCCTGTCATGGGTGTTTTGACATTCTTTAATAAATTCATCGGTCATGTCTATATAACCGTCTTCAATATCATAGATTTCTCTAGACTCAGGTGAACTGACAGGTGTAGTAGTGTCTTCATTAGGAGTTTCAGTATTTCTAGCTATAGTTCTATCAATTGTAGCATCTAGGAAAGGACCTAATGAACCACTCTTATCAAGCACAATAGAAGCAGCATCATAAGTATCAGAAGTTTCAGATTCAGCAGTAGTAGCAGTGGGTGTAGCATGTGTATGTGGTGGTGTAAGGAGCTTACTCATAACAAACGGTGAATCAAGAGCAACAGAGGTGTTCAGAACCATACCTCTTCTTGTAGTGGATGGTAAAATAGGAACCTTGCCATCACGAGACTTACCCATGATGGATGGATGGCAGCGATAGTGATTCCAAGTGGACTTGATAAATAAAGCTATGCTCCTCGGCAACGGTGCCAGAAAATAGTCTTGATGACCCACAAGTATAGGGGGTGTATCGCAGTATTTTTGAGGGAAGTGAAACCCAATTTATTGATTCGACACAAGGGGAGCCAAAGAATATTTATAAGCCTTAACAACAGAGTTGTCAACTCAGCTGCACCTAGAAACAATCTTGCTCACAACAGTTTATCAGTAGCAACAATTTTGTAGTAGAAATAGTAAAGTAACAACAATAGTAAAAGTAAAGACAGCAGTAACAATTGCAGCAAACAGTAGGATTAAAGCGCGGTAGGCATAAGGATGGATGGACGGGCGTTGCATGGACAGGACAATTCATATGGCAATCAGAACATAGGGCATTTGTCATACGTGCATCCAAGTACTAAATAATCATAGACATGTGTTCCATATATAGTCATACGTGCTCGCAATGAGAACTTGCACAACATCTTTTGTCCTGCCAGCCCGTTTGCAGCGGGGCCTCAAGGGAACTACTGGCAATTAAGGTGCTCCTTTTAATAGAGCACTGGAGCAAAGCATTAACACTCCGTGAACACATGTGATCCTCACATCAAAGCCATTCCCTCCGGTTATCCCGATTTCTGTCACTTCGGGGCCTTTGGTTCCAGACAACGACGTGTGTATACAACTTGCAGGTAAGACCATAAACAATACTATCATAATGAATCAATAACATGTTCAGATCTGAAATCATGGCACTCGGGCCCTAGTGACAAGCATTAAGCATAACAAGTTGCAACAAAGTCAAAAAGCACTAATAATAGATACTAGGCACCATGCCCTAACAATCCGATGCCATTCCATGAATGATCTCATCCAATCCCTACCATCCCCATAGCCTACAACGGGGGATTACTCACTCATAGATGGGGGAAACATGGATGGTCGATGGAGAAGCGATGGTGATGATGATGGCGATGATCTCCTCCAATTCCCCATCTTGGCAGGGTGCCAGAACGAGGTTTCTGGTTTCGAATCACAGAATCTGGTGGTGGCGGTGAAGCGGAACTCTTTCTAGAAAAACGTCGAACCCCCCTTGGTTTTTAGGTCAAGAGGCAACTTCTAGGCGAAGAGGGAGGCCGAGGGGGCAACCGAGGCGGCCACACCACCCCCAGGCGTGGCCTGGCCTGGCCCGCGTGACCAGGTGGTGTGGGCCCCTCGTAGCCCTACTCCGTCTCGTCTTCTGGCTCCATGAGTCTTCTGGTGAAATAGGATTTTTGGCATATTTTTCGGGATTTTTCCTGATTGTTGATTTTCTGCACAAAAACTAGACACCAAGGTAATTCTGCTGAAAACAGCATCAGTCCGTGTTAGTTGTATCGAAATCACACAAGTTTAGAGGAAAAACAATAGCAAAAGTGTTCGGGCAAGTAGATACATTTTGGACGTATCAGGAAGCCAAGTGCATCATGGAGCAAGGCGCTAAGCTGGACGAAGACATGGCCAAGGCACAACAATCTATCAAGGCGCAAGAGCTATGGAGGCTGAGTACAAGCAGTTGCTATTGAAGCACAAGGCAAAGAAAGCACCAACTCATGTCGTCTTAGCCCCGGTGTTCGGTGCAAGTTGGGATATGGCGGATCCAAACCAACAAAATCGACCCCATACATTGATTCAGAGGGGAGGCAAGTAATGCCAACTCCCGCCCTCAACATTGCCATCGCCAAGACCCTCCTGGAGCAGGACCAGTTGCCAGAAGCAGTTGCTCAGGTGTACGACCTCGTTTCCAAGGCATGCAAGCAACAGGAGAAGGCTACCTCGCAGAGGCTTGAGTCCAACCCGGAGCATTGCCAGTCAACCCTGAACAGCTGCAGAAGGCGAAGATCTCCCCGTGACGAGGGATCCTACACAGGATCCACAGAGCGAAGACGGAGGGACGCGTGCAACACGGCTGATGCCATACCCATATCCTCTAATCACGGAGAATAGGCTCGCCCTCGTCGGTCGCCACCTCCACCACCATCCCGGCGTCACGAGGAACCAACAGCCGCACCACCGTACAAGCATGCCACTACCTAGGCGTCCCCAGGTTGGTATCGTTATACGTGACCAGAGTGAGCATCCCTGGCATGTCGGAGAGCGTAGCAGTGTTGAAGGAGACAAGAGCAGATCCTACAAGGAAGCGCCACGTCCGACAAGCAACTGCGATAGGCACGAGGAGTCGCAGGAGGGGAACAACAAGAAGGCTAACCCAGCCTCCACTGCCACCGTCGCCACCATCAGCCATCATGGCAGAGGGCATGGTGGATCTCATAAATCGCACCACAACTCCCCTCCGCATGATGGAAAAGGGAAGCAACCAGAGCCGTACGACGCACGTTCATGGCTGGACAAGATCCAAGAAGCTCGGGAGCTCCCATACCTTGGGCCACATTGTTTTGCACCAGAAATTCGGGCCACAACTTACCCCAAGGGTCTCCGGATAGACAAGACCATCAAGCCCTATGATGGCATGGCCAGACCAGCCATGTGGTTGCAGGATTACAGCGAATCGATTCACATCGCAGGGGGAAACCCTAATGTCGCTGTCAAATACCTCCTAGTTATGCTAACCAGCATTGCCCGATAATGGATCAATGACTTGCTAGAGAAATCAATATGTAACTGGTTGTACATGCATGAAGCGTTCACCAAAAACTTCGAGGGTACGTACAAACGTCCCCGCACTGTCGGAGACCTACAGCGGTGCATGCAAGAAAAGGATGAAACCTCTCGTCCATACCTCTCTCACTGGCTGGATATGAAAAATTCTTGCGCAGGGGTCCACGAACAAACCGCTATGGACGCCTTCATCAATGGTCTAGAGAAGGGAACTTTGCTCTAGCATACGTTGAAGCGCAAGCAAGATAACAATGAGCTCAACCTCAATGCAATGATCGCCATGGCTAGCGAGTATGCCGCTGCTGATGATGACGCGTGCGGATCATTGCTGGCAATAGCAATCCCTACTCAGGCCAGGAAAAACAATAACAACAAGAGGAAGACTCCTCCTGAAGATAAGCGAACACCCGATATGGTCGCCAAAACATTCACTGGTAGAGGCGGAGGCGGACATGTGGTCGTGGCCGGGGGGCTACCCATGGTAGCAGAGGAGTGATTCTACACCGTCAGCACCCTGCGTTCCCCAAACGTACGAGGAGTACCGTGATATGCCGTGTTTCGTCCACCTCGACACAAACGGAAAAGCCACCCACACCAACCGCCAATGCAAGTTTGTCAATGACCTCAAGGAAGACCCTGAGTCCGGCTACAAGCAAAGTCGGAAGAACAGACCCCGTGAAAAAGGCAAAGGGAAGAAGAAGTAGGTGGAATCCAAGGATTCAAGTGATATGGAGGAAGACGTGGAACCCAAATCCTCCAACAAGGGCGAGGGTAAAGGGAAAAACCCCTTTGAGAAAAAGGCTCCAGTCTACCACACTTTCCTTGGCACTCCCACCGTCCGGGCCTAGAAAACCTCTCTGAGGATACTAATGGACACCCTCCCTCCGGTTCCCCAGTACATCCGGTGGTCGGAGATTCCAATCACTTGGGATAGGAAGGATCATCCAGATCTTATCCAAACAGAGAACCATTATGCCATGGTCACCAACCATTTGATTGATGGCACAAAGTTCACCAAGTGCCTCTTGGACAGTGGAAGTAGCATCAACATCATGTACGTGGATACACTGCACAAGATGAGCTTGACGGAGACCCAGCTAAGGAAGAGCAACACCGTGTTCCATGGGGTTGTCCTTGGCTGACAAGCAAATTCCCTGGGCTGTATCACCCTTCCGGTCACTTTTGGTGATGTAAACAATTACCGCTAAGAACGCATGACCTTTCAAGTGGTGCCTTTCAAGAGCATGTACCATGTCATTTTCGGACGTGACATCTTCCACTCCTTCCTCGCAAGGCCATGCTTTGTCTACAACAAACTCAAGATACCCGGACCAACCGACATCATCACCGTTGATGGAAGCTTCACCAAGGCATGGGAGTGCGAGCTCAGTGAAGCTGCCTTCGCCAAAACAGTTCTCTATGGTGAGGAGTTCAAGGAGATCCAGAGCCAGGTTGATGCCTCAGAGATGCCTGCTTCGAAGAAGCATATCACTGCTTCCGAACCCGCATTCAAGGACGCCATCAAGACTAAGAAGGTGGAGCTTGTTGAAGGAGATTCTTCCAAGACTACCGCCATTGGCACGGTCCTAGATCCCAAATAGGAAAGCGTGCTCGTCGAGTTCCTTCATGTGAATAGGGACATCTTCGCTTGGCAACCTGCCGACATGAAAGGTGTACCTAGGGAACTTGCCTTGAATATTGATCCTAATGCCAAACCGGTGAAACAACCTCTACGACGCTTTGGTGACAAAAGGCGAAGGGCTATAGGAAAATAAATAGCTAGGTTACTTAAGGCTGGCTTTATATGAGAAGTTATTCATACCCGATGGGTGGAAAATCCTGTACTTGTCCCCAAAAAGGGAACCAATGAATTAAGAATGTGCATTGATTACACCGGCTTGAACAAAGCGTGTCTGAAGGATCTGTTTGATTTGCCTCGCATTGACCAAGTCATTGATTCGACGGTTGGCTAGGAACTTTTGTGTTTTCTTGATGCCTACTTAGGTTACCACCAAATCCGGATGCAAAAGTCAGACCAATTGGCCACTTCATTCACCACACTCCACGGCATGTACTTCTATGTCACGATGCCCTTTGGGATGAAAAATGCTGGTGCTACTTACCAGCGGACAATGCAACACTGCCTACATGACCAAATAGGTCGCAACGTGCATGCTTATGTGGACGACATCGCGGTAATGTCAAAGAAATCAAACGAACTTATCGTCGAGTTGCAAGAAACATTCGATAATCTCCGGAAATACAACATGATGCTTAACCCCAATAAGTGCGTCTTCGGGGTGCCATCCGGGCAAGCTATTGGGATTCATCATTTCGCACCGCGAAATCGAGGTCAACCCAGAGAAAATCAAGGCCATCCTTGACATTAAACGCCCAACGTGCTTGAAGGACATATAGAGGCTCACAGGATGTGTTGCAGCAGTAAGCCGATTCATCAGCCGACTTGGAGAGAAGGCTATGCCTCTCTACAAGTTGCTCAAGAAGGCAGACAAATTCGTATGGACGGACGAGGCTGATGCAGCACTTCAGGAGTTGAAGAGAATACTCTCCTCCGCACCAATACATGCAGCACCGGTATCAAGGGAGCCCATGTTAGTTTACATGGCCGCAATCAACCAAGTAATCAGCATCATCATCATGGTGGAGATCAAGGAGCCAACGCGTGAATACAGATTTTAGCAACCAGTTTACTACGTAAGCGAGGTCTTGACAGAATCCAAGCAGCGTTACCCGCACTACTAGAAGATAGCTTACGAAGTTTTCCTTGCTTCATGAAAGCTAAGGCACTACTTCCAAGAGCACCCCATCACAGTGGTGAGAAAAGCTCCACTGTCTGACATCATCAATAACAGCGACGATACAGGAAGAGTGGCAAAGTGGGGCATTGAACTTGCCACCTTTGACATCACCTACAAGAGGCGTGACGCTATCAAATCACAAGCATTGGCAGATTTTATTGCAGATTGGACAGAACTGCTAGAAGACACTCCTGTGCTAGAGCCAGAATATTGGGTCATGCACTTTGTCGGATTAAAGCTACTCAATAGCTCAGGGGATGGTGTATTACTACAATCACCAACAGGGAAGAAGTTGCAATACGTCCTGCAGATCCACTTCAACGCTACCAACAACATGGCGGAGTATGAGGCCCTCATTCACGGACTACGAGTATCCAAGGATATTTGCATCAAGCGCATAGTTTGCTGTGGAGATTCCGACTTGGTTGTCCAACAAGTAGCTGGCACCTAGAACGCGCAGAACCCTATGATGGTGGCATATCGAGGCGAAGTAGATGAGATTGCCAAGTGCTTCGACGGCTATGAAGTCAAGTACGTCAAAAGGGAGGAGAATGAGGGGGCAGATCTGCTGTCAAAGCTTGGATCAGCTCGCCGACCAATTCCGCCAGGCGTTTTCCTAGAGCATTTACGGACCCCATCCGTGAAGGGAGCAGACCCCTACAACCCAAATAGAGTGGACTCATTCATTAACGTAGTAACAGTGACCTCTCCAGCTTGGATGAAACCAGTCATGGACTATTTACAAGACGGAACTTTGCCCACCGACGAAGTCGAAAGCCAGCAAATAGTACACAGAGCAAAAGGCTACATCATTATTGATGGCCAGCCATACAAAAGAAGTACCACAAGAGTTTTCCTTCGATGCGTCTCCTAGCATCAAGGTATTGGTATCCTTAGAGAGATACATCTCGGAGATTGCGGGCATCACGCCGCTCCTCGATTGTTGGTGGCTAAGGCCTTCCGACAAGGATTCTACTGGCTAACTGCCAAGGCAGATGCCGACAAGTTGGTACAAACATGTCTTGGGTTTTAGTTCTATGCAAGACAACCACGTGTTCCAACTGAAGAACAGCGGACCATACCAATAACCTGACCATTTGCAGTTTGGGGGCTGGACATGGTGGGACCTTTGCAGAAAGCACCCTGTGGATTTACACACTTTCTAGTTAAAATTGAAGTAGCACATATTCACCCCCCTCTAGGTGCCCATACGATCCATTTCAATTGGTATCAGAGCCCCGACTCGTTATTCAGGCTTAACCGCCTAAGAGAAGTATGGGTACTAAGGAAAATGGGAAAGAGACTATGGACAAGATCACAATGGATGACCCCAAGATGTTGGAAATAACCTTGTTGAAATCCTTTGAGACCAAGATGGAGGAGATGCAGCAAATGATTGCTGGCCTCACATCATCTATGTAACATCCCAAAACTTTATTCCAAGCTTATCAAGATCCAAATCATCAAAATTAGGGTTAACAAAAACTTTTCCAAAGTAAAAATGAAAGCATTCATGTGTATGTGCATTTAAATTAGGATTTAATTTGAATTGCCATAGTTCTGTGATTCTTTGCTTATAAAATGTTTCTTAGGTGAAATAAACATCATCTACTTCATTCCCAAACTTTCCCCAAAGAAGAACAACTCAAAATGAATATTAGAGGTGAATGGTCATTTTGGCTAAATTAACTATCATGCCTACTTTGGCTATTCCTACTACTCAAAACTTAACAGAAACATGTGTGGATCTTTACACCCCTTGATAGTACACATAATGAGGTATCAAGGCCCACTTTGTGATCTGCAAAAATCTTTCAAAGGCTAATTTTAAATGATAGTTTAAAATTGAATCTATTTCATATGGGAAGATCCCACTATTTCAAAAACCACTCAAACAAGCTCCATTTTCAAAACCCAAGCACCCACAGAGTCTCAAGCTTACTCCTAGCAAACCCACCAAAAATCTTTTCAAAATTCAAAGTTTATTTCATGCGGCCATTTCATCAAACACTCGCCATGTCTAGGAGGTAGCCAGGACCTCACCGCCACCCTCTGTCTCCTGCCCGAGCCAAGCGCAGCAGTGGACCACCGAGGAGAGCCCGCGCCCAGTGCCACCGAGCCATGCTAAGCACGCGCCAGAGCGCCGCACCCGGCACGCGTGCACCAGCCGCCGCTCGACCACAGCCCGCGCCCACCGCTCCGCCACGACCCAGGGAACACGACAGACACGCCCGTTCGCCGCCCAACGCACCACATCCACCGCTCGCCGTGGACACCGCCGCCTCTGCCGCTCAGAGCGCTAGTTGCCCCCGACTGCATACCACCGCCCCTATGCCCGCATTGAGTTCCTAGAGCACTGCCAGGAGACCGCCTATCGATCGCCACCCTTAGCCATGCCGCTAGCCGCCCGTAGCCATGTCGCCACCGTCGCCTGCCCATCCCTCTCGGTCTCGCCGTCGAGCCTATAAAAGGAGGGCACCCCCAGCCATTTGAAGCACACCACTCCACTCCCCTCACCTCACTGACCGTTCCCCACCTCTAGCCGGAGCAGCGCGAGCACTTGCTCGCTGGAATTTGGCCGGAGTAGCCCGCAGTAGAGGAGGAAGGGGCGCCGCTGATTGCGACCTCCCCTGGAGCTGCCTCGACCGTCCCTGAGCTCGTCGTCGACCACCAGTCTGTTTTCCTACCTCGCCGACCTTGCTGGAGCCCTGGTACACCCCCTATGCACCCCCACCGAGCCGCTAGGGTTCGAGCTCGCCGGCGACAGGTCCGTCGTCGACGACAAGCCACAGCCGTTGATCCTCAGTCTAATCTAACGGCCCACATCGCCCCGTACCGCTTCGCGCGTTATGAGCCGCTGACTTGTGGACCCCCCCTGTCAATTGAGCCCTGCGCCGCGGAGTGACACTGGGTCGGCCCGTTAGAGTTTCCCGCGCGACCCAGTTAGTTTGAATTAGGATTTCCCTATTTAGTTTAAACTTAGTTCTGTCTCTGAGTTTGAAAATCAATTCAGAGAGATTTACAAATCCATTTTGCATGAAACCAATTTTGCCTGAAAGGTATTGAAATGATCTATCCAAGCCCGTTATAGATCTCTCCTAGTAAAAATAACAAAACAGAAGCATTTGCACCTTGCAACATTTTTATAAAATCAACCAAGATAGATTTTGAGTTGATTCCAACTCTCAAAAATCACATTTCACCATACCTATCTGAATATGTAATAATATTAAGGTTTACATGCAGTGACATTGGACTAGTACCAAAATAATGCTATATAGGCATTTCTAGTCACTTTAAATCATTAAATATTGAACTTAAACCAAAGTAATTATGATACAATCCTTAAATCACATTCCCACATGTTGGAATATGTGGTGATGACATGTGTCCACATGATCCCATATTTTAAGTGGTGAATATTAAATCTTAGTTAATTTTTCAATGAGTAGAAATTACTTTTCTAATTTAAAAAGAATGAAACTAGTGAATTAAACTTGTGATGCTTGTGATGATAATAGATCATTAAATGTGTGTCTTAGAATGCTAATTAGACTAGTTAAGTATTGTTTGGTGATTGTGTACTCCGTATGTATTTATAGACGATAGTACCGACCAAGTCTACGAGGAGGAGGAGTTCTACCAAGAAGAAGAAGAAAACTTCAACCACTGCACCAACCAAGGCAAGCCACCATTAACAATGCAAGCTAACACTTGCAAGTATAATGCTTAGCAATCTAGGATTAAACTAGATAGCTTAGCAAGATGCTATAGGCATGCTTGAGTCATATCACTTTGACTATTAGTTACCCCAAGTCTTATTCACAAGCTTTACTTCCTTTACTTTACCCAAAGTTCTCTACTTTTTGAAGGTAGCATAAAGAGTATAAAACTTGACCTATTTAGAACCCTTTAGATGTCATTCTATGGCATGAGATTGAACCTATCACTTCCACCTCAGTGAACACTCTTAACTTAGTATCTTAGATAAGAACTTGAGGCACCTTAGATGGGAGCACTTGGTGAAAATGAATTATGAAAACCTTGGAATGATGAGTCATTCTATTGAGATGTTTTGACATGTGTTGAGAAACACCAATGGTTTATGATGATGAAAATGTTGAGGCATGAGCCTTAACCCTTTTATAAAACTGATGGTTGGATTCGGATGCGATACCATTCCAAATTTACCGTACAACCACACTACCTGAATTGGGTAAGGCTTAGCTGGAAATTTATATTCATTAGTATTAGTTCCCTCGCAGGAGAGGTTTGAGCTGAGGCTACCTCTCATGATGTCCACCTATGCAGTGCCCAAGATGACTGATGGTCATGGTTGGGAGGCCATGCTCATAGGAGAGGTGCTTATACTAGGGTGTGTAAAGGGAAAGTTATATTTGATTATCTGCATACTAAGTATGATGATTCAGGGTTATCCTTGACAGATGTATCAAATCTTGTGGTGAAAGTGTACCACCTCTGCAGAGTGTCAAACTATTCGAATAGCCGCGTCCGCGGTTATGGACAGTTGGAATGGCCATACTGTTTCATTGTCAGATGTTTTCCAAATAACTTGAGATGAATGATGAATCTTGACTTGACCACAACAGGGCTATGTTTATGATACTAGCTTCCCAACTTAAGTGATTCTAGAACTTTACTTCATCTTTCTTTGCTTTTGAACTCAGCTTAGGTTTCAAACTTAACCTTGTAGTTAAACATAGATTTAGCACTTTGACTTAGAACTATTTTACTTGTTAGTGGTAGTTTGAGAGTACTTAAAGAGTACTCATGGCTTTTGTCCCTGGCTATTCTCATGGCCAGACTATGAAGGAGACTATCAAGATGATGGCCAGTAGGATGGATATGATAACTAGGACTATCTGCGTTCGTCAGCATTGCCTGTGCCCCTGAAGATGGACCCAACCGCTACGCTTATCTTTTATTTCCGCTGCTTGTTGTATTAAAGACTGGATCATGAGATCCTTATTTGTGTAAGACCTTATGTATGGTTTATAATGGATGATGTACTGTGATATCCAATCCGTTATGTCTCACAAAAATGGTAATCCTGGGATTGCGAGGTATGGCATAACGGGCATCTGGGATTAAAAATCCGGGTGTTGACAATCTAAAACCCCATCCCCATCTTCCTCTAAGGCCACCACTCCTCTATCTAAGGATAAGGCTCACACCGGATCTAAGGAAGATGAAGTGGTTAGTGAAAAACATAATGGTTCTGCCTCCAAGAAGGGAAGTGGTAAGGAGGACTATAGTGAGGTTCCTCATCTATATTCTCCCGACCCACCTATCCCTCATCCTCATAAAAAAATAGGGGTGATCCAGCCAAGCTTACCGCATCTACATTTAATCAATGGCAATTATTAATGAAATCTCATGTATGCAGATTATCGAAGATGGTCTTCATATTGGAGACCCCAACAACCTGACTAGAAGAGAAGTTGTGGATAGTCAATTGAATGTAATGGCTCTTCACATGATTCAGCTTGGAGTGGGTCCCAAGGACATGCCCCACATTGAGCACTTCAACACCGCCAAAGAAGCTTGGGATGCTCTCACTGATCTATTCATTGGAAATGAAAGCATGAGAAGGAATAGGTACGATGCTCTTAGTAATGAAGATGAAGGATTCTACATGTTGGATGGTGAGGACCATGAAGACATGTATAGAAGGCTCAAGATCATTGCAACAACCTTTAGAAAGCATGGAGCCACTAACATTGATGATGCCTGGATCAAAAGGAAATATGTGAGTTCCCTCATGCCATTTGAGCCAACGGACTTGAAGAGTTTGCAGGGTAGACACAACTACCACCAAATGACTTCCAATGAAGTCATGCAAGAAATGACGGCCTTCAAAGTTTCCACCAAGAACGCCGAAGATGCCTGTGCTCGGGCTATTGGAATGCAAAAGGGGTCAATGTGGCTCTAAAGGTAAATGTTATTGAGCAAGATGAGGATGAAAGAGGATACGATGTTGTCTCCATGGGCTGCCCTGAGGAAGTCAAGCATGCTCATGATGAGTACATGGATTTTCATGCAAGGAATTTTTGGAAGGATCCAGCCAAGGCCAAGTCTGAACTTGAACACAAGAATGGGTCAAGTGGAAGAAGAGAGAATGTCCCAAAACTGAGAACATGCTACAATTGTGGAGATAGGTTGCACTTTGTGGCTGAATGTCCATATCAAAGTAGAGAAGACAATGGTGGCACGCTCATCCTTAAAGAAAAGTCCAAGGCACCTCGAAAGAAGCCATTTATCAAAAAGAATGGTCCTTATAAGAAGCAACCCAAGATTGTCTTGGTAGCACAAGAAGAATACTCCTCCGCTAGTGAAGACGAAGAGGATGAAGATAGTTCTCGAGAGGTGGCTGCTATAGCCACCACATCCACCCCGTCAACACTCTCCGACTCTCGAAACAAAAACATCAACAACAACAATGTCACTTGCCTTATGGCAAGAGGGTCCGAGGTATCATCTTCTATTTCTTCATTTCCTAAGACTAACATAAATTTGGATATGGATGATCATACTAGTCTTAAGATAAAAGAAGAAGTTATTGCTTTGGATAATTTTTGCACTAACCTTCAAGGTGAGCACAAACTTCAGTTTGATGCTCTTATGATTCAACTTTCTCATTCCGAAGATCTTCTCAAAGAAAAGGGTAGAATCGAAAGAGAAGATGCCTTGGAAATTGCCTCCTTGAAGAATGCCTTATAGGAAGAAGAGGAAGCTCGAGTATCCTTGGAGGAGAAACTTGAGTCAATTGAGGAGTCCCATGAAGAGTTTGTTTCCTAGCTCATTAAAGAACGCGACAATGCTCTTGCTAAGGTAAAGAAACTAAAGAAGGAAAAGATTGAATTTGGGGCTGCTCATGCTAGACTCTCAGAGAAGTTCGAGAAACTTGACATTCCTCACAAGGCTTTGGAAAGTGATCATTTTAGTCTACATGATTCTCGTGATCAGCTCCAAACTCAATTGGACAAGTAGGATATGCCTAGCACATCCACACCAACATGTGGACATGAAGGCATTATTGAATAAAATGCAAGGTAAAAGGAAGAACTTGTAAAGGAGTCTCAATCTAAAGATAAAGAAGTCCTAGTTGAGATTCTTAGCAAGCAAAGGTTAAACAATGGAAAGGAAGGTCATGGTTATGTTCCCAAGACAAAGAAGAAGAAGAAGAATAAGAGCAAAACAGCTCAACCAAAGACAAGCACCACAACTAATGACAAGGCTAACTATGTTGGTTTTGCAAGGGTTAATAATCCAAACTATGAATTATTTCGTGATTATTATGGTGATGTATATGCTAGCTATGTAGGTCCATTTGATAGTTACATATCTTGGTCTATTTGGGTTCCAAAGACCCTTGTTACTAACATGAGAGGACCCATTGAGAAATGGGTACCTAAAACCAAGAAGTAACTTTCTTGTAGGGCTATGCTTCCAGTGGGTCCAAATGGGTGCTCGATAGCGGGTGCACTACTCATATGACCAGAAGCAAGGAGATCATCTCAGAGATGCGGCCAAATCTTTATCACATAACCGTCTCCTATGGTGACAAGTCAAAATCTGAGGTATTGGGTCTTGGCAAAGTTGTGGTTGCTCACGATATCTCTCTCGTGGACGTCATGCTTGTTGAGACCCTCGGTTACAATTTACTTTCTGTTCGTGCCCTTGGTAAGATGGGCTTTGCAGTTTTTATTGATGGTGATTTGGTGGTACTCTTGTGGAGCAAGTCTCTAAAGGTCGCTTTTGTTGGCTATGTCGAAAATGACCTGTATGTGGTGGACTTTTCGGGGAAAACCACTACAGGTCCGATGTGTGTTTTTGGAAAGGCCGACGCGGGTTGGCTATGGTATCGCCGACTAGCCCACGTAAATATGAGAACTTTGCAAAGTCTCCACAAGGGTGGCCACATCCTTGGACTAAAAGAAAATGTTTCCTTTGCCAAAGATCGTGTCTGCATGGCTTGTGTTGAAGGGAAAATGCATGACTCTCCTCATCGAAGGAAGACTATTATTTCGTCAAAGAGGATATTGGAGTTACTTCATGTGGACCTCTTTGGACCTCCATCACATGCAAGCCTTGGTGGGAAGAAGTACTGCCTTGTGATCGTTGATGATTATTCAAGATACACTTGGATCTATTTCTTCAAGTTGAAGAGCGAGACTCAACAAACGGTCATCGACTTCGCCAACGAGGTTCAACGTCAACACAATGTCCCTATGTTGGCAATAAGAAGTGATAACGGCTCTGAGTTCAATAACTACACCTTAAATGAATTCCGAAGTGAAGAGGGGATAATACATCAATATTCCGCTGCGTACACCCCTCAAAAAAATGGTGTTGCCGAGAGGAAGAACCGAACCCTAATGGATATGGCAAGGTCTATGCTAGCTGAATTCAAGTCTCCATATAACTTCTGGGCTGAAGCAATCTCTACCTCTTGTCATTCATCCAACCGGCTATACCTCCATAAAATCTTGGACAAGACTCCGCATGAAATTCTTACCGGTAACAAGCCAAACATCTCATACTTTTGGGTATTTGGGTGTAAGTGTTTCTTTCTCATCAAAGGAGTTCGTTTATCTAAATTTGAGTCTAAGGCTTTAGAAGGTATTTTTGTTGGTTATGGTGCCGCATACCACACTTATAGAGTCTACAATAAGCTCTCTAGAACTGTTGTAGAATCTTGTAGTGTGGTGTTCGAGGAAAATGATGGCTCCCGTGCGGGGCAACTTGATGTTTGTGATGCAGATGTTGAAATACCCCAAGATTCCATAAGAAGAATGGGCGTGGGATTTTTCCGCCCCATTGAGGAACCCCTTGTGGCGGATCGGGAAGGACAATGCTCTACTCATGTAGAGCCCTCATCTACACAGACTCAACATGCTCCAACCATGGGAGAAACTTCTACACCAACTCCTCCAAATGCTGAAGGTCAACATGCTCATGTATGCTCCAGGCCGGATTATCCGGTCGACACCGGATTATCCGGCCCTCACTCCACTAGTGACCAAACTGATCATCATGTCGAAGAAACAGCTGCAAGTCCCAGGCCGGATTTTCCGGCTGCCCCCGGATTATCCGACCACTCGCCTATTCGAGCAAGTCCCAGTCAAGCTAGTGAAGATCCTTCAGGATCTCCCAGGCCGAATTATCCAGCCCCACACACGGCCAGATTATCCGGCCCTGAAACTCCTGATGATCAGCAACGTCCTGTTACGGCTGTTGATCCAATTCAAGGGCAAGGTTCATCATCTCATACTACTGCTAATCGAGCTACTGATCAAGGCCAAGCAAATGATTCCAACGAAGACTCAAATGATGAAATTATTCCACCAAGAGACAACAAGCATATTGAACTTCGTCACAAGGCTCGTGCCAATAGGAACCTTGAGTTAAGGGGACATACTCTTGACAAAGTTGTAGGTGATCTTCGACGAAGGGTTTCCACAAGAAGGGAGTTGGCAAGTTTCGGTGAGCATCAAGCCCACATCTCAATGTTGGAACCCAAGAAAGTGTTTGAAGCGCTTGAAGATCTGGACTGGGTTGTTGCTATGCATGAAGAGTTAAACAACTTTGAACGCAACAAGGTTTGGAATTTAGTAGATAAGCCTAAGGATTGCCGCCATGTTATCGGCACTAAATGGATATTTAAAAACAAGCAAGATGAGAATGGCATTATTGTGCGGAACAAGGCAAGACTCGTGGCTCAAGGCTATTTCCAAGTTGAGGGCATTGACTTTGGTGAGACCTATGCTCCCGTGGCTCGCCTTGAGTCCATCTGTATCCTTCTTGCTTATGCTGCTCATAATAATTTTAAATTGCAGCAAATGGACGTTAAGAGTGCTTTTCTTAATGGTCCTCTACATGATTTGGTATATGTAAAGCAACCCCCAGGATTTGAGGATCCTAACTTCCCGAACCATGTCTACAAACTCGATAAGGCACTCTATAGCCTTAAACAAGCCCCACGTGCGTGGTATGAGCACATTAAAGAGCTTTTGTTAGATCGTGGCTTCGAGGTTGGGCAAATCGATCCCACTCTTGTTACTAAGAAGGTTAAGGGGGAGCTCTTCGTATGCCAACTATATGTAGACGACATCATCTTTGGCTCTACTAATAAAGATTTTAATGATGATTTTCAAAGCTTATGGCTGACAGGTTTGAGATGGCTATGATGGGGGAGTTACGGTTCTTTCTTGGATTCGAAATCAAGCAACTCAGAGAAGGAACCTTCATCAATCAAGCAAAATACATCCAAGACATGCTTAAGAGATTCAAGATGACGGATCTTAATGGCTTCGCCACTCCGATGCAAACAAAATGTCACCTTGAACTTAATCCCCACGGGGTGTGTGCAAGGTATCAAGCAGCTCCTAAAGAAAGCCACTTAGTGGCGGTGAAGAGGATCTTCCGATATTTGGTTCATTCTCCCAATTTTGTTTATGGTATCCCAAGGGCTCCAATTTCTCTCTATGTGGTTACACTGATTTAGATTGGGCCGGTGATAAGGATGATCAAAAATCAACTTTTGGAGCTTGTCAGTTCTTGGGAAGGTCTCTCGTTTGTTGGCTTCTAAAAAGCAGAATTGTATATCTCTCTCCACCACCGAAGCTGAATATGTTGTTGCTGCTAGTGCCTGCACTCAGTAATTATGGATGAGGCAAACTTTAAAGGAATACGGTGTCAATTGTGACAAAGTGCCTCTGTTATGCGATAATTAAAGTGTAATCAAGATTGCGTACAATCTGATTCAGCACACAAGCACAAAGCATATTGAGATCGGAATCATTTTATTCGGGACCATGTTGCTCGATGCGATATTGACCTATCTTTTGTGAGCACGAAGAACCAACTTGCTGATATTTTCACGAAGCCACTTGATGAAGCAAGGTTTTGTTACTTAAGGAATGAGCTAAATATCATTGATTCCAGGAGCTTGTCTTGATTACCCATGCACTCACTCTTACATCTCAGTCTTATTTGGTCTAGGTGTGGGCATGGATATAGGGGGAGTGTGGTCCTAATTGATTGGGCTAACCCTCCCCCCATAATGCTGAAAGCAAGTCAAATCATTTCTCTTAATACCATTTTGTGATATGTGAGCTTATTGATGAGTATTGATCATGAACCCAAGATATATCTTCGCGGTGTCATACCATGCACTCCAACAAGGTGGCTTCGGCCACCGCCCTCTTCCATGAGAAGAGTTGGATTTATGTGGATCTTTTTGGTTGTTTTAACTCATATCATGTTCTTATGGGAATCACGCTCAATTTTGTCTTTTAGTTGATTTGATTCTTGCAATGTTGAGTGTGTAGTACCATCTCAGTTTGGAACTCTTAATCCTAAGCCTTTCCCTACCCCTAAGCCATCTTTTCTTGCACACAAGTCCCTTGTACACCTTGTGGGGGTTTTGTTTGGGGACGCGCGGGCCTGAATCTGTGTTCAACAGAAATTCAGAATTTAGGCCGGATAATCCGGCCCAAGTATAGGCCGGATAATCCGGCCCACCTGGCGGATTCAGTCTTTAAGGGATGGGGTCGGGGGAAGGGCTCATAACGAGCATCACTCCTCCCCCGACCCTCTCCCTCTCCCTAGTCACCGCCTGCCATCCCCCACCCTCCCTATAGCCTCTCCGGCCACTGGATTCTCTGGGCCTCCCCGGATCTTCTTCTCCGCGCCTCCGGGTACCTTCTCCTCCGCATTCTTCCTCCAATGAGTGAGGGTAACTCCCTCCCTCCCCATCTTTGGCTAGATGTGTTGCTTGTTGGGTGGAACGTTGTCTAGAAGGATGTTGTTTCGTGTAGAAATTGTAGTCTTGCAGTATCTAGGCCCGATCTACTCTTTTGCATTCAATCTAGGCGATTCTGAAAATTTCTGCCAGGGCCGGATTATCCGCCCCTGGCCAAGCCAGATAATCCAGCCTGACAGACTCAAAACTGGTTCAGTTTCGTATAGCTTTGTGCATTGAGTACGATTGGACTATGAACTATTTGCCTACTTTTTATACGTTCTCTCTTGGAATTGTGTGTATGCTTATCCCCATGCTATCCATCTTGTTCTCTTCACAGGTGGTTCCAGTGCTCCCAAGACATACAAGCATCGTCCTCATGGTCTCTATTTCAGGGTAGACAGTGAGGGTAATATAGTGGACAAAGTTGAACTAATAAGAAGAAAGAAAGAGGATGACCACATGGCTGAGGAAGAAAAGAGGGAGAGAACCAGGAGGGGTGTGTCCAAGAGGAAGGGCAAAGAACCCAAGATTAACTACAAGTCGATGGATCCTGTTACTTATTCTTCTATTCGTCACCGTGATCTGTTTGCTGACTTGGCACATGATACTAAGCTCGGTGATTCTCGTTTTTGGTGTGCTGAACATAAAGGAATCTATGAAGACGTGTATGCTCGGCTGGATATTAGGCCTATGCACCCTATGATTCTTGTTGAGGCCTTGGAAAATCCTCACCTTCTTGATGCCATGTATGTGGCTGAGCGGATGGGGCTGCACCATCTCATGGCTCTCCAATGCTCCTATGATTCCGAGGTTGTGAAGCAGTTCTTTTCCACCTTGGTTATTTGTGGTGATGAGCACCGCACTATGAAGTGGATGACTTGTGACAGACGTTTGCATGCTGACTTTCGTGTGTTTGCTGAGGTGCTTGGGTATTCTTTCCGCGGCAGGGATCGGGCTAGTGGCCGCTGCATCATCACCCAACTAAAGCCTAATAAAGATGTAGTCCTCACTCCGTGCATGATGGACAATGGTATTGTGGTCACCTTTGCTGGTCTTGCTCCACTCTATGCTGCCTTGGTGGATCTCTTTCGTGATTCTATCACCCCGAGTGGAGGCAACAATGACAGCATCCGTGGTCACCTGGTTCAGCTCCTAGCCTTCTCTCATGAGGTTGCATCTTGCAAGGATGAGTCCGTTCAGTACCAACTAGATGTGATGGACTTTATTTACCATGAATTGACTGATGCAATGTTCAACAGGCTGTTCATTCCTTATGCTCCCTACATTATGATGTTCATCAAGCACCTGCTTCCATCTGAAGAATTTAACATTGATGTTGTGCACAAGGCAAAGAAAATCTACACCAAGGTTAGGAAGACCTCTCACCCCTCCTCTGCTCCCGAGGGTCTCATGAGGGATGCTCGTGCCAGTGCTCGTAGTCCCCCAGTGCCTCCCGTTGCTCATGAGATAAAGCAGCTGAACTGGTTTCAGCGGAACATTCTATGCATGGGAGTGGACACTCGCAAGGGTCAGTATAAGGCTTACAAGCAGCGCCACGAGATGGCTCACACTCAGCAGCTCATTCTTCACCATGTGTCTGGTGCTTCAGGCGACTCCCTGTTCCTACTACTCCCACACCATATGCTCGGTGGAACTCTTCTTCTGGGCTTAACTATGGAGAGCTGGAGCGTCACATGTTCCCTTCCGCGGCCACTGCTGATGATGAGGACGATGACACCGAGGAGCTTGAGGATGAGGACGAGGATGGGGACGGGGGCGAGGACGAGGATGAGGACTACAAGTGATACCTTGGGGCGTTAGCATTGCTCTTCTTACTTTTTGGCATCTCGATGCCAAAGGGGGAGAAGTAGTTCTATTAGGTCTCCGAGCATTTGCATGGGTCGGGCACAAGCATTTGCACTTTTTCTATTCGTCGTTTTCTCGCTTGTGTCCGTTTAGCATTGAACTTTAATTTGTGGTTTGGTTTGTATGAAACTTTGTGTCTGTGTGGCTCTGGATTTATCTCGTGGATTACTCCTATGGATTCATCTATCATATCCTAATATTGGTTATCTATCTCGAGGAAGGCGCTTATAATGGTTATCACATTGATAATAGTGGCTATATCAAGGACGCCTCTCTCTATCTCGATGGTATGATTATGTTGTTTATATTTCAATGGAATAAACTCGTACCTATTTGTGTGCATTTGTATTCAAATACAAATTTTTAGTATGCACACATTGAGGGGGAGTCTCTTTCATGTATTTATTGTTGGTGGTCTTGTGAACTTTCTTGCAAATCCTAGTATTGTCATCTAACACCAAAAAGGGGGAGAATGAAAGAACATTTCATGGTTCCCTATGTTTTGTGTGCTATATAACAATACCATGGAGTTTCTAATGTGCACTAAGTGTTGCAGGAAAGTTTTGAGTGTTTGGGGGGGTGGATTATCCGCCCCCATCACGGGCCAGATAATCCGGCTGGACCATCTTAGCCAGGGCTGGCTATGCGCGTGCTTCTATCTGGGGGCGGATTTTCCCCTGGACAGTCCGGCTCTGGGGCGGATTTTCTCCCTAGACCAGATAATCCGGCCTTCATGTTGGACCGGATAATCCGGTCCCAGGGGAATCGCCCAAGGGAGCGTCTGCGCGAGCATCTGTCTGGGGGCGGAATTTCCCCCGAATATTCCGTGGCTGGGGAAGATTTTCCCCCAGCCAGATAATCTGGCCCTTCCCTAGTGCCGGATAATCCGGTCCCCAGGAGAAGATGTCAAGGGCCAGCCTGTGCGAGCTTCTGTTTGTAGGCGGATTATTTGCTGGATAATCCGACTCTGGGGCGGAGTTTTCCCTAGGCCGGATAATCCGGCCCTCACTTGGGCCGGATAATCCGGCCCCCAAAGGCTCCAACTGCTCAGTTGGCGAAGGGGGTATAAAAGCCCCTTCATCCCCTTCAGGCAGAACTCTTGATTCATTCGAAAAGTGTCAAACCTATTGCAAGAGCTCTCTCTCTAGATCTTCCACTTCAACCACCCGAAGGCTTTGATCTTTGGGGGAATTGAAGGAGGAGACAATCTTCATCGCCATCACGAATCAAGCGCATCAACTCCTCTCCATTCATTTGGAGAAATCCCTGATCTAGTATTCTTGTGTTTTGTTATTGATAACTTGTTCTTGTGACAGCTTGTTGTCATTACGAGACCCTCCAATTTGGTTGTGGAATTGTGCCCCGCTAGTTGTGTAAAGGCGTCGGTTCCCGCCTCGAAGGGTTCCTATAGTGGAAAGGTGGATCAGGCCTTTGGTGGCAGGATCCATCGGAGAATAGGGTGAGGCATATTGTGGCGTGGTGGTCTTAGTACCGCCCACCCCTCCAACGCAGATGTACTTCCCTTAACAAGGAAGGAACTATGGTAAAACAAATCCTATGTCTCCGCGTGCTTCACTACGGTTCACTCGTTCCTCTTTCCACTCACCTTTTACTCGCTAGTAGTTAGGTTTGCATATAGGGAAATTCTTTCTAATAGTCTATCTAGAGAATTTACCTTTTGTGTCAAGCCTAAAATTGAAAAGGCATTAATATTTGAAGTAGGACTTATTCACCCCTCCTCTAGGTGCCCATACGATCCATTTCAAAAGTGTAAAGCAATCAAATCACAAGTTCTACCCGATTTCATCATTGAATGGACTGAACTACAATGCGCGGGCCCGCCAGACCTTTCCAGCGCGTGGACAATGTACTTTGATGGATCAAAAAGAATGGAATGAGCAGGGGCATGAGTCATACTAGTATCACCACGAGGCGATAAAATGTGTTATATACTTCAAATGAGCTTTGCAAATGCATCTAATACTGAAGCTGAGTATGAGGCCTTGTTGCATGGTATGCGAATGGCTAAAGCTTGCGGTTCAACTCACCTCAAAATATTTGATGACTCTAATCTTGTAGCATAGCAAGAAATAAACAAGTGCGATGCCATCAGCGATAACATGGTTCCCTACCGTGATATGTATAGCATTATCGAGGCTCAGTTTGATGGATGCGAAGTATCGTGCATAGGAAGAGCAAGTAATGAAGAAGCCGACAATCTAGCAAACATCGGGTCCTTGCGCCTACCAGTGCAACCTGGTTTTTTTGGGGAGGAAATAACTGAGTGTTCTATCAAGGCCAAGAAAGTTTTTGAGGTCATAACACCCAAAGCAGGGAAAAATATTAAGCTGTGAAAGGACTCGGGGGCTCCACTAGCTAGCACGAGTACAGAGGAAGTC
Source organism: Avena sativa (assembly GCA_916181665.1). Lineage (NCBI taxonomy): Eukaryota > Viridiplantae > Streptophyta > Magnoliopsida > Poales > Poaceae > Avena > Avena sativa. Next base: position 384,575,877 of record OV702286.1, on the reverse strand, counting down.
ATCAAAGAAGAACCAGAAGTTGATGAGGTCATAATAATAGAGCATACATGGATGCAGCCATACATAGCATATATGACTCGGGGAGAGCTACCCAAAGATGCGATAGAAGATTGGCAAATCACACGAAGATCAAAAGCTTTTAGAATCATCAAAGGAGAATTATATAAAAGAAGTATTTCAGGTGTGCTACAGTGATGCATCACACCCGATGACGGAAAAATTATACTCAAGGATATACATGAAGGAGTATGTGGCCATCATGCTAGTAGTCGAGCAATTGCTGCCAAAGCATTCAGGACAGGATTCTATTGGTTAATAGCGGTACAAGATACAAAGGATATAGTTAGAACATGCGAGGCATGTCAACGATTCACAATAAAACCTAGTGCATCCGTCGCTGAGTTAAATCCCATACCTCTTGCTTGGCCTTTCACTCAGTGGGGACTCAATATGGTGGGTAAACTTCACAAATCATCCCTAGGGGGACACGTCTTTCTGCTAGTAGCAATAGACAAATTTACTAAATGGATTGAAGCAATGCCTGTCACTAGCCAGGATGGAACTTTAGCTGTGAATTTTATCAAATCCTTAGTGTTCCGGTTCGGCGTGCCAAATAGCATCATCACTGATAATGGAACTAATTTTACTTCCCATGAGTTCAAGAAATACTGCGAGGAAATGGGTATAAAAATAAGCTACGCCTCAGTAGCCCACCTGCAAACTAATGGATAAGTGGAAAAAGCCAATGGCCTAGTAACTATTGGCCTCAAGAAAAGATTACTAGCACCACTCGACTGGGCAAAAGGAGCATGGGTAGATGAGTTCCCATCTGTTTTGTGTAGTTTGCGTACTACTCCAAATAATTCAACACAAGAAACACCTTTCTTTCTGGTCCCTGGAGCTGAAGCCGTCCTTCCAGTCGAAGTATCACACGAATCACCATGAGTAGATACATATGATGAAGACGCATCAAGAGAAGAACTTGAAGACGATGTTGATGCACTTGATGAAGCCCGCTATATCGCCCTAAAAAGAGCTACTATATACCAGCAAAACCTGCGCAACTACCATAGTCGACGGTTGCAACCTAGGTCCTTTGTCGTAGGGGATCTAGTTCTTCGCCTCAAACAAGTTGGCCACTGTAAATTGGATTCACCTTGGGAAGGACCTTATATTGTTACAGAAGTTATTCCCAAAGGATCATATCAGCTACAAGACAAGAAGACAGAAGTCAAATACTCCAATCCGTGGAACGTCGCACAACTACAGCGCTTTTATGCTTAGAATTTATGATTTCTCGCAATATTTACAATAAGGCCTATGGCTTGGCTTCTTAGCCAGAAATATTAAGGCCAATGGCCAGGCGGCAATCCGTCAAATAATGTATCGTCGGCTTCGGAATATAAATAAAAGCTAAGTTCTTCATACTCTGAGTTTTTATTTTATACCTCTTCACCAACAAAACAGGGGATCTCAAATTCTATAGAAATATTTTTCTGATAAAACTAACAACAATTATGAGCCTATGTCCAGATATAGGCATCCAAAAATAGCCTCGGGGGCTACTCCCATCGGGAGCGCTGACGCACACCTGATAAGATTTAAATTATGCATATCAAGGCAATCATCATCTAAACCTATGAGTCTTACTTTGGTGTATCCTCAAAAGGTTACTCCCATCGGGAGATTTTATAAATTATTAAAACAAAAAATCTGATAAATTTCAGAAATTCTAGCAGCCAAACAGGACAGTCAATAAAATTATACAAAAATCCCGGATCTCGCCCGACGCGATAAAATTCTGAATGCCATGATCAAAACATGAAGGTAAGACCCTAGGATTCGTCCTATGTGGCCTGGTAATCGCAAAAAATGTTCTCTACCTATAAATTATTTGTATAAACGATACAATGAAAAATCCTGACGGACGCGTTGGGTAACCGATATAATAAGAAATGGAATTCAGTATTCGGTAAGACCTCAGCGGCTCGAACTGAATTACACCAATTATAATTCCCAGTTTAGGCCTGGGGACCTGAATTTGATGTTGGTCAATAGTGCTTTTCGCCCAAGAGCAATTAACTGATTCCCAATCCATCGGATGCATCAGGCTTGTTGGACTGAATCCCTATAAAACTAAAAACAATGGAAACAATACAGAAACACTGAAAAATATCTTTGAGACTCAACCAGAATCTACGGTTCAGGTAGAGTCTCAGGGGCTACTGACATGGGTACAATTACTTGGGTGCTTATGATTCGTTACCCTAGCTGCATAAAATCTCATGGCCCATGAAGATTCAAGATGATGGCCCAAGAAGCATCCGACGGAAGGCTTAGATGTATTAGGAAAGAAAATATGAACTGGTGTTATGATGGTTTTGTAATCATACGTATGTAACCTATCCGTATACAACTTTGAGACCCATCCTATTATATATATAAGATGGGAGAATCCTATGAGAGGACACCAAAAAACCCCAAGCAATCTATAATAGAGTTGTTCATCAAGTAATCAGGTGACTTCGACTCCCTTGCTTGCCTGACATCCCACGAAATCCCCAGCATTCTCTTTTCCGTAAAACCCTAAGTCCATCACCATAGGCATTGCCAAGGTTAGCCATTGTCAGCTATAGAAGCACCATGATTAGGAAACCTTGATCATCAGCTGCCCAATGAACTAGTTGAATAGAGGCTACTAGGGACCTGAGTTTGTTTATATACCACACATGTATTAATGTTTCACTTGATACAGTTATAGCATGATATAAAACTATTATGAACTAATAATATATGATAATAAACCCCTTTATTATTTGCCTCTAGGGCATGTCTCCTTCACATGGGTGCCATGGGAGCACCTTTGGTTGGCTATGGAGGAATGGTGATTTCACACTACCTTTGTGGGGATTCATGGCTTCCATCATATCTCACATGCCTACTATAAGTGATTGATTTGGATATTCCACGGTTCATCCCAACACTGTCCATGTTTTGAATGATGGTGAAGAGAAAGATGGATATGGTAATGATAAGGATTTTAATTGATGTGTTCATGTGAACTTTATTTGTGCCAAACTTGGTTGTGTCAAAATTATCCTTTGGTTTTGAACTATGCCATGGATTTGAACTATACTATGTTTGTCAAGTGATGATCTTGAATTTGACATGTTTTTGTTCATCAGTTGTTCGATATTATTTTTGTTTGATGTTTGGCAAGTGGAAACCGGTTGTGCACTTCATTTTTACAACGCATGGTTTAGCGTTGCTTGCCTCGCGCGGAATTATAGCGCGCCTAGAATAGCAGCCGCCTGCCAAACATGCTAAAACAACTAAACTCGTGCCAAATAACCTTTCTAGCGTGCGGCAATTTAGTGTGCATGGTGGAGATGTTGTTAGGCTTCCACCTCTGCACGGGCCTAGTATAACCCGTCCCCCTTCCACCTATTCTACCACCTCGAGTTGCATGCTACCCATGACCTGTTCTAGACCACTCCCAATCTTCCTAGCAGGCGCGCATACTAGGGGTACCCGGCCGTCACATCGCCTAATCAACTTCCATCGAGGACCCGAACTACAACTCTCTAGCATCAAACTTGGTAGTGGCACATTCCATATGTTCATGATCCATAAAAACGACAATGCTCAGGGTAATGAGGAAGATTTTTCTCATTGGGCCTTGTTTACTTCTCTCGCGTTCACTAGTGTATTTGCAGGATCATAGAGGATTTTTTCAATTCTTGTGGTGCATTTACCATGTCGGGTTTGATCAGGATATCCTCAAAAATGCTTTTATTTTTATATAGATTAAAAACAATCCTCCATGGTAGAGTATTTTTGGGGAAGAGTGTTTGAGTGGATTGGAGAGTATTGGGTGAACACCAAATCCACTCCTCTCACCAAACTTCTAGGGTGTAAAAATATGAGAAGCCTTACTGGGTGAGCGGATCGATTAAGGAATTAGATAAAATTAGAAGGAATCATGTTAGGGAGGTACTAGGCGTCCCCCGGATGATGGCACACTTCACATCGTCCTGGTCCCTGTGCTGCCACATGTCCCTTAAATTGCACTTAATCCCACTTCTGCTACAAAAAAGCCGTTTTTTGCTACATATAGTCTCGTTTTGCTACATGTAGCAAAAATGGTCCGCCCACAATTCAAAAAATAAAAAGGTAGATTTCGTCGGAGACCTTGCCGAAGACTATTATCATTGGATTAAAGAGAAGAACGCCATGAGGGGGTCCTCGGGGCGTCAAAAAGTTTGGAGTGTGAAACGTGCAATCGTCCGGGACAGTGAGCACACAAGCTTACCCAGGTTCGAATCCGCCTGCGATGGACGGATCCTACTCCTACTAGTAATCCAGTAATACAGCAGAGTCGAAAGTACAGATTACAAGAGAGGTTTCGTCCGTGCGAGTTGAGGTTGTGATTGTCGATGCCCTAAAGGATTATCCCTAGGATGGCTTATATAGTCATCCGGTCCTAGGGTTACAGGAGAGTCATATCCAGCTACGATACAAAGTTGGTTACACAGTACATCTTGGACTACAAGTATTCCTACAGGGCTAAATCAGTAAGTCTTCTGGGCCTTCCCATAGCAGGATGGGCTTCCAACTTCTCTCCCTGACTGGGCCACCCATGAAGCATAGCTCTAACCTGAAGTGGGCCACCCTAGTCAGCGAGTCACAGTGGGTATAGCCAGAAATTATATCCCATCCATAAGCCCCCGGAAGCCTCCAAGATCCAAAGTTAGATTTCATCGTCTAGCTTGATTCTTCTTGGATGTAGAATCTTGAAGGTTTATTGAAACTCCAAAACAAAAAGTCAGATCTGATTCTCAAACATGAGTCAAACCTGTCAATATATCATCACTATTTTCCTGCTCCATTTCAAACTAAGACGGAAATTGGTCTGTTACACAACCTAACATCAGTCCAGGTCTAGTCTTGTCACTGACAAACGTTCTATCAGTGTGACTGTTGGTGGGTCCGCTTCGCACGGAACTGAGGTGTTGTTTTAATACATGCGTGGAAATCGAGGCGGCGCACCCTTCGCGAGGAAGTTACTCTGCCCTTTCCTTGACGTGTGGTGCAACATTCATGTGTTTACACCAATCTTGGCACATATGAGGTTTATAAGGGGTAAAAATCTCCTCATTCGTCTTTCACTTGTGCCTTTGCCTTCCTTCTCCCCGAGAAAAAACTGCGCTCCCATCTCCCTTCTGTCTTCCCCAAAATCCCAACAGCACCGCCCACCTAAGGTCATTTCCTCTAGCGAGATGGCTAAATAGACAAGCTCCGGCGGCGCGATGTCGACGGGGTTGGCGGAGGATAAAGGGTATAGCAGGGTCTGGATTCCCTGCGTCCTAGATGACGAGAAGATTCGAGGTATCGAGGAGGAGGGTCTTCTCCGTTCTGGTGAGTGGCGGAGCGGCTTTAGCGAGCCTCTTCCTACCCCACAATGATGAGTGTGTCCACTTCGGGACTCATCTAGACCATGGTTTGAGATTTCCGCTCTCGGAATTCTTTTCTGAGGTGATTTCTTATTATGGCATGCAGCTTCCATAATCTTCCTCCCAATTGGATTCTTGAGCTAAGCACCCATGTCTCTCTTTGTGAGGGTTATCTCAGAATTAATCTGAATCTTACTTTGTTCTGGTACTATTTTAGTACTAGGAAAATTCTATCACTGTTGGCGTTCCATATAATACCGGAACCCTTAGCTTAGTCTTTAGGAGAGGCCAGGTCTATCCCAAGGTCATAGCTAGTGAATCAGTGAAGAGGTGGCCTTCCACCTTTTTCTATCACAAGGACAAGCTAGCTCCTGGTAAGCCAGAAAGCTTGCCGGTTTTTGTTGATTATGCCACCACCCACCAAGAATCTTGGGATGTAGAGGCGCTGACTCTTTCCAAATACTTGATCTACGCCAAGAGGTGGATTGAGTTTTTTATGAAGCATAAGGGCTTGCGGGGATCCGACTTAGTCCACTGCTGGCTAGCTTGTGGGATTTAGCCCCTGCAACATCATGGGGACCGGATGATGCACACGGTCACCACCAACAAGAGTGATAGCCTGAGGGTGAGTCCGACATCCATCTCCACCAAGGAGTATGCGACTCGGGTCAAATGGTTGATCAAGGAGCGACTGAACCAGAAAATTCCAGTGATCTCCGTGGACATGTTCACAGCGGAGAACCCCTTGACCCTAGTAAGATTTTTGACTAACCCATCTTGTACTTTCTTATTTACATATGTTTTATTTACAATACTGAGATATTCCGACTTTCAGCTTGCTGACCTCCCAAGTCGGAGCTAGCTCCCCTTGAGGGATATCCACCTGAGGAGTCAATCCCTCAGGAGGATGAAGAACTTGAAGTGTTACTGGTAACACTTACCCAAAATCGTAAAACACCGGTTGTCTCAGCCGGCCCACAAACAATGCCAGTTGTCAAGAAGTAAGTTCTTCCATCAAACCTCATATTTTTGTTCATATTCTTTCTAGGTTGTAATGATCTTATTCTATTACTGTCCAGAGCTAAACCATTGATTAAAGGAAAGGAAAAGCCGGGAAAGACTTCTGCGCCAGCAGAAGTTAACCTTGGTTTTGCCTGCTATTGTGCCTCTGACTCCCAACCCCAAGCCATCGTCGGTGTCGGAGGATACTCCATCTTCTCGTACTGAGGATATTGAGGCTGAATCTGAAGAGCCAGTGAACATTGGTTCACAGCCCGATCTCACCATGGGTGACTTGGAAACTGACAAGGGTGAACCTCTAAGGGTAATGATCCCTCAACCGAAGTCTTTGCTAAAAACCTTCTATATAATCCGGGTATCACCAAACTTGTCCTTACTCGGAAGAGCACGAAAGAGATCCAAAAACTGGCCCTCCACTGCTTGGAGACCAGAAATATTTTGGCTGAAGAAGAGGCTCAAAAAGGTGAGGATGTGAAGCTTGTTGATATGCTAGATCAAGTTCATATCCACGACGAAAAGCTAAAGTCCGGTGCAGTTCCGCCTCCACCTATAATCCCATTAACTTTTGCCGAGAAGGTTTCTATTGAAATTAATAGCAACCTCACCAAGTTGCAGCATGAGCATTTTGTAAGTCATTTTTTACTCCTTTTATTATATTTATATCATATCCTCTAGTCCCTAAGCATGAAGTTGGATAAAACTAGAAATCCAAGTTTATGCTTTTATAGGATTCCAAAGAACAAAGTAGTGTAGCCCCCCAAGCGCGTGCTGAAATTTAGTTAAAAATAGCATCCCGAGTCTTAGTAGCCATGTGACTCTGGTTATCATTCTGACTTACAGAAAAGTTATGATTACAACCAAGAACTATTGAAGAACATATGTAACAAGCGGAGAGAGGTCAAGGCGCTCTGGCTTGAAAAATCTTAGTTAAAAGTTGAGAAGGATGAAGCTTAAAGTAAGTTTTCCAACTTTCTCTTCTCGGATTTATGTTTTAGCCGAATTATTTATTCGAGTAACTTTGTATGCCTCACTCCAGGTTTGCTGACTCAATTCTTCAAACTTGTGGAAGAAGGTGAAAACTTTAGGGCTTTAGGATCCGAGAATGCCGATCTGCGCGATCAACTTAAAAAACTTGCAGGAGAACCATGAACGCATCATCAATAATATCCTTGAGTCTATCAACATGGCCACTGAGGAACGCGACCAGATCATTGCTCACCGAGAGAAAGAAATCTTGGATTTAAAAGCAGAGATGGATAGGTAGAAGGATACCACCTAGTCCCTATGGGATGAACTCCAGAGTCTGAGAGAGGAGAAGACGAAAGTACATGAAACTATCTTTGGTGTGTTTTACTGCCATTTCATCTCATTGTTTGGTTTTTTCTGACTTTTTTACTATTGCATTTTGCTAATATCATTCCCATTTCAGGGCCTCTCAACCTCCTGAATTCATCTTCATCTGAGCCACGCACCAGACGGCTTGTCACAGTTGGAGATTTGCTTCATGATTTCCGCCAATCTCTTTAGAGATTGGCGAGACTGTTAATCTCTCCGACTTAAACAAGTTATCTGCCTTTAAGCTGTGTGAAAAAGTGAAGGATATCCTGCAGCTGGTCGAGAATTGGTAGATGTCCTATGAGTGCACAACAGCGTAGAATGCCCTCACAATGGTAATGAGCCACCATGGAAACATGGAAATCTGGCAAGTTACCAAAGGCTATTCGACAATTGATGAATATGGCAAGCTTGAGAATGTTGGCAAGATCTTGGTTTCTTGCGCCGGATATGCTTGTCGTGTGGCTGATGCGACCAACTACGATAATCCATTTTTCAAATCCATCGAAGTGCCTCCAAGCCCCTAGCCGAAGACGATGAACTTCCCGAACACGACGATGAAGAAACAGAATCCGATGTCCTCATCTTGGAAAAGTATCAAGGTGACTTGGGTGGTAGCACCAGCGAGCCGGCAAATCCTTCTCCTGCACCATGAAATTTGCAAAGAAATACTACATTATTCTAAAACAAACTTTGATGTAATGGTTAAAATTATTTATTATGTGTTGCTTCTATGTAAGAACTGATACTTTACTTCTTAGCACACATGTTTTTTGTTTTGTGCTTGAAAAATACTTAAGCACTTTTTCTCTATACTTATTGTTTATCTGGCTTTCTGCCTCGTCCCTTTCATGATCCGGCAAACCTTCAGCATAGAAACTTTGCCGAGAAACGAAGCTCAATTGCTAAACCAGTTTAAACCCGGAATCAAAGCTAGCCTCTAGTAGCAACAATTCACTACTCGAAAAATACCCACGTCCAGCAATCAGACAAAAAACAAAGTATAAACAAAAAATGAAACTTACACCCGAAGGTAGCTTTTATTTAGAATCGGAAATCTAACCAGAACAAACATGAGTATAAAGTACATTGAAGTATCCTAGGATTTTCGACTATGACATGATCATTCAGAAATAAGATGGTACTTAAAACTTCTTAGAAAAACATTGAGGGGACCAATACTTTATTTCTCTTTGAACATGTACATTGATATGATTACAAAGAAAGAAATTTTAAGAAGGGACGTAGATGAGCAATATTCCATGGACGGTCTATCTCATTCGGGACTGTACTGCCTCCAGCTCTCTTCCTTTTCTTAGTAGCAGGTCTTACTTTTTCCGGCCACATGTCTGTTAGGTAGTATGAACCATTGTGCAATACTCTACTAACCATAAAGGGCCCTTCCTAGATTGGGGAAAGTTTATGCTTTCTTTTTTGCACTAGTCAGAGAACAAGATCGCCCTCTGTGAATGAACGATTTTTGAATCTCTGACTATGATACTTGCATAACTTCTGCTGACAGGATGTAGATCTCTATTCAGCAACGACACAAACTTCCTCGAGTACATCAAGGTCATCTTGTCGAGAAACTTCGGCATCCTCTTCGACATACGCAACAACTCGGGGAGAAATATGGATAAGATCTCTTAGAAGAACTGTCTCTGCACTATAGACTAAGAAGAAAGGCTTATATCCGGTTGATCTATTAGGAGTAGTTCGCAAGCTCCATACAACAGACAGAAATTGAACCGCCCAAGCACCCACAGCACGATGAAGTGGTGCTTCGACTATGGGACGTTGGATTTGAAGAATTAGAGCATTAGCGCTTTCCAATTTTCCATTGGCTTATGGATGCGCGACTGATGCAATATCAAGTCGGATCCCTTGATCTTCACAAAACTCGGCAAATTCTCCCATCGAGAAGTTACTCCCATTGTCTGTAATGATACTGTGCGGATAGCCGAATCGGATTATAACATCCTCAATGAATATTTTGGCTATTGCTCCATCACAACTTGTGATGGGTTTAGCCTCAATCATTTCATAAATTTATCCACCATAACAAGTAGGTGAGTAAATCCACTTGGAGCCCGTTTAAATGGTCCTACCATGTCAAGTCCCCCAGACCGCAAAGGGCCATGTAATCAGAATTGTTCGCAACTGATCAGCTGGAACATGGGCATGCCTGGTGTATTTTTGGCAGCCTTTGCACGTCTTAACCAGTTTGTCGGCATCTGCCTTAGCTGTAAGCCAAAAAATCTGTGTCAAAAAGCTTTCGCCACTAAGAATTTGGCTACAGCGTGATGTTTGCATTCGCCTTCATGGATTTCCACTCCTTCTAGAGAAACACAATGCTGAAAAATCCCAAATACACTCTGCCTATAAAGCTCACCACTGATTACTATGTAGGATTTCGCTTGTCGGACGATCTGTTGGCTCAGAACCTCGTCTTTGGGTAATTTTCCTTCTACCAAGAATTCGACGTATGGATTTGTCCAGCTGGGAATTACAGCCAGAACTGCTATGAATGGTGAGTCGGATTTGGTCAGATACTCCTCATCAAATCTTATGATAGAGGGAACTCTAAGGTGCTCCAGAAAAGCACCATCTAGGACCTTTTTTGTGCAGAGCCTATTCTTGATAGGGTATCTGCTTCCTCGTTTTCTGTTCGGGGAATGTGTTGAACCTCAAACCCTTTGAAAGATTTTGCTACTTCATCCATGACAGCTCAATATGCTACCATGTGCTTATTTGCCCTACAAATATCGGATACTTGCTGAGCAACTAAATCCGAGTCCCCGAAGCACATGAGTTGGCAAATGCTGATGTCTTTCGCAATTCGAATTCCATGCAGCAGGGCTTCATATTTGGCAATGTTATTTGTTGTCATGAAGTGAATCTGCAACACATAAAATAGTTTTTCTCCTTGGGGTGATTTGAGTACCATGCCAGCCCCTGAGCGTTTTAGACCCGTCAAAGTGCAGGGTCCAGTATTCTGATTCTAGGACACTCATATTTTCTGTCGTCTCCATCCAATCAGCAACGAAATTGGCAAGTATCTAGGAATTTATCACTATACACGGTTTATACTCAATGTCAAAAGATACTAGCTCAATTACCCACTTAGTGACACATCATGTGGCATCGTTGTTGTTGATTATATCTCTCATGGGAGCTGTGCTCACCACGGTAATCTTGTGCTCTTGAAAATAGTGTTGTAGCTTTCTGGATGCGAAGAACACAACATAGGCTAACTTTTGGTAATATGGATACCATTGCTTTGATTCTGTCAGGACCTCGCTGAGATAGTTAGTAAGACGCTGCACCAGGTGATCCTGTTTTTCTTCTAGCCATTCCACCACCATTACGATGTTGGCAACTCTGTTCATCGCAGCCATGTAGAGCAACATAGGTTCCTGAGGTTCCGGTGCTGCAAGGATAGGAGTGGATGAGAGTATGGCTTTCAAGTCCTGGAGTGCAGCTTCAGCTTCATCGATCCAGATGAATTTCTTGGTCTTCTTCAAGAGCTCGTATAATGGTGCGGCTCTTTCACTGAGTCGTCTTACGAACCGACTGACCGCAGTGATGCGACCAATGAGCCGTTGTATGTCCTTCAGGCAAGTTGGCCTGGTAATGTTGAGTATACCCTTTATCTTGTCCCGGTTCACCTCTATTCCTCTCCGAGACACGATGAAACCTAACAATTTTCTGGCTGGTATTCCGAAGAAACACTTTTTCAGGTTAAGCATTATGTTGTACTTTTGTAGATTTGTGAAGGTTTCCTCCAAGTCGGAAATGTATGCTTCCTTCCTTTTGGACATCACAACTACGCCGTCCATGTATGCATGCACAAAGTCGGATTTTATCGTCTAGCTTGATTCATCTTCAGCTGTAGAATCTTGAAGGGTTCCTAAAACTCCAAAACAAAAGTAGGATCCGAGTCTCAAATGTGAGTCGGACTTGTCAATATCTTATTGTTACTTTCCTGCTTGATTTTAAACTGAGCCAGAACTTGCCTAGTGATGCAACCTGGGGTCATTCAATGTCTAGTCTTGTCACTGACATGCATTCCTATCAGTGTGACCATTGGTGGGTTCGTAGTTCGCAGAACCGAGGAGTCGTTTCAATGCATGTGTGGAGACCGAGGCGACACAATCTTCTCGAGGAAGTTACCTTGCTCCTTCCACGACATGTGGCTTATTATTGATGCATTTACACTAATCTTGGCGTAGATGAGGATTATAAGGGTAAAATACTTCTCACCGTAGACATTGCCTCCCTTCTCCCCTAGCGATCCAACGCCCATGTATCCATTTTCTCTGCCCCCAAATCTCATAGCATCGCCCCTGACTGATGCTTCCAGCTCCAGTGTGGCAGCAACGATGGTGACAGAGAACTTCCGTGGGGTCTGGATCCCCCATGTCTTGGATGAAAAGAAACTCCATGCTGTCGAGGAGGAGGACCTTGTTCTCGTCGGCGAGTGGCGGAGCGGTATTGTTGAAACCATTCCCGCCCCTCACACCGACGAGTGGGTCCACTTCGGCACCCATCTAGACCGAGGTTTGAGCTTCCTCCCTCGGATTTATTTTTCGAGGTGATTCCACATTATGGTGTTCAACTCCACAATCTTCCACACAATTCGATTATAGAGCATAGCGCTTTCGTTTCTCTTTGTAAGGGGTATCTCGGAATCAAGCCGAGTTTTACTCTATTCTAGTAATATTTTAGTACTAGGAAAAACACCGTCACTGTCGGCAATCCATACATTACTGGAACACTCAGCTTAGTGCTTAGGAGAGACTGAACCTATCCTAAGGTCATAGCTGGTGAGTCAGTGAAGAAATGGACGTCCACGTTTTTTTACCATAAGGACAAACCAGCTCCCAGCAAGCAGGAAAGCATTCCAGCTTTTGTTGACGGTGCTGCCACTCACCAGGAATCCTAGGACACGGAGGAGCCGACTCTCTCTGAAGATTTGATTTGCCCCTAGAGGTGGATTGCATATTTGATGAAGCACAAGTGTCTGTGTGGACCTGACTTAGTCCATTGCTGGCTAGCCTATCAGATCCAACCTCTGCAGTACCATGGTGATCGGCTAATGCACACGATCACCAAGAGCAAAAAGGACAGCCTGAGGATTTGCAAGCTCCCAATTTCCAGCAAGGACTATGAGACCCGAATCAAATAGTTGATCAAGGAGCGGATAGACTAGGATATTCCAGACATCTCCCTGTACATGTTCACGGCGGATAAGCCCTTGACCCTCATAAGGTTTTCGACTGATTTCCCCTATACTTACTTTTGTATGTTTTATTTGCAATACTGAGATACTCCGTCTTTCAGTTGCTGACCTCCCCGAGTTGAAGCTTTCTCCTCTCGAGGGATATCCACCTAAGGATCCAGTTCCTCACGAGGATGAAGAGATGGAAGTGTTGCCTGAAGCGCTCACCCGGAAGTGCAAGGCTTTAGTTATGCAAGTTGGCCCACAAACCATGCTAGTTGTCAAGAAGTAAAGTACTTCCATCAAACCATGTACTTTTGTTTATGTTCTTTCTGGGTCATAACGATCTTGTTCTGTTATTGTCCAGAGCAATCATCAAAGAAAAAGGAAAGCCAGGAAAGGTTTTACGCTAGCAGAAGCTGACCATTATCTCGCCTGCTGATGCACCTCCGACTCCTACTCCAAACCTATCCTCGGTGCAGGAAGATATTCCATCTCCATGCACTGAGGGTGTTATGGCTCAATCTGAAGAGGCCGTGAACCAAGGTTCACAAACCGACTTCATCGTGGGTGACTCCGGAGTTGATATGGGTGAACCCTCTAAGGGTAATGATCCCTCAGTCGAAACTTTTGCAGAGAACCTTATGCAAAATCCAGGTGTTGCAAAACTTGGCCTTACTCGGAAAAGCGCAAAAGGAATCTAGAAACTAGCCCTCCACTGTTTGGAGACCAGAAAATTATGGCTGAGGAGGAGGCTCAAGAATCCAAAGATCTATAACTTGTCGAGCTTCTTGAACAAGTGCGTCTTCGTGACGAGAAGCTAAAGTCTAGTGCGGTAATGCCTCCACCAATTATTCCTCTAACTCTTGCTGAGAAGGTTTCTGCTGAAGTCAACACCAGTCTCAACAAACTGATGCATGAACATTTTATAAGTCTTGTTTCGACTCTTTTTACTGTATTTATCTTCTAGCCCCCCAAGCATGAAGTTGGATAGAACTAGAATTCTGAGTTTATGCTTTTAATAGGATGCCAAAGAACAAAGAAGTGTAGCCCCAAGGCTCATGCTGACATTTAGTTAAAAATAGCAGCCCGAGTCTTAGTAGCCTTTTGACTCTGGTTAGTATTTCTGACTTACATAAAATTTATGATTACAACTAGGAATTGTCGAAAAACATCTGCCACAAACGAAGAGAGATCAAAATTATATGTCGTGAAAATGCTAAGTTAAAAGTTGAGAAGGATGATACCGAAAGTAAGTTTTCTGACAAACTCTTCGTGGATTTATTTTTCAGTTGAATTCAACTAATGTGCATGCCTCACTCTAGACCTTCTTTCTGAATCTTTCAAACTTGTGGAGGAAGCTCAGGTTTATAAAACCCTTGAATTCGAGAATATTGGCCTGCGCGAGAGGCTCCAAAAAATTGCAAGAGGATCATGAGCGCAGCGTCAGCAACATACTTGAGTCGAGCAACAATGCCACTGAAGAACGTGACATGACCATTTCTCTCCAAGGTAAAGAATTCTTGGAATTAAAAGCTGAGTCTGAACGACAGAAGGATACCGCCCAGGCCCTCCGGGATGAACTCTAAAGTTTGAGGGAGGAGACGACCAACATAGATGATGATAACTTTGGTACGTTTTTACCGCTATTCCGACTTACTTCTTGGTTTTTCCGACTTTCATAGTCATATTTTTATAATACTTCTCCCTTTTTAGGGCCTCTCAACCTCCTGGATTCGTCTTCATCCAAGTCACGCACCTGCCGGCTTGTCGCAGTTGGAGATTTACTTCATGATTTCAGCCAGTCCCTTAAGGATATTGGTGAAACCTTTAATCTCCCTGACTTAGACAAAATATCTGCCTTTGAGCTGCGTGAGAAGGTGAAGGATATCCTACAGTTGGTTGAGGACTGGAAAATGTCCTATGCTCGCACATCAGCATAGAACATTTTGACTTTGTTAATGCGCCACCATGGAAACATGGAAATCTAGCAAGTTACCAAAGGTTATTCGGTTGTTGACAAAGATGGTAAGAAACTGAATGTTGGTGCTATTTGGGACTCTAGTGCCAGTTATGCTTGCCGCGTAGCTGATGCAACGAACTATGATAAGCCCTTTAAAAGGGCATGTATGCCCCCATGTGTGGTTTTGGTAATTAATGACAATCTCTATGGACTAATGTGTAAATTGAGTTTCACTTGTAGGTTTGTCCATTGACATCGCTTGGACCATGTGTTGGGTTCAAGGTTGAAAAAGAAGAAGCAATGTCCAAGGGCTTTGTGCCTATTGGAATCTTGTTGAAGAATAAGAACAACAAGATCAAGTATGTCTTGAAGAAGAAGAAGAAGAAGGAGATCGAGTTCATCATGGCTATCTTCAAGACATCATCAAGAGATGAAGTGCAAGCACAAGATACACCATCTCTAGAAGATATCATGCTTGAAGCTTGCCATCCTTGGAATCATGGTGTGATGAGAACAAGTTCAAAGAAGAGGTTTCCCCATGGAGTATGGGGGAGCATTTCACAAGTCTTCGTCAAGCAAAATCAATCAAGAGAGGTCGATCCATCTTGAGAAGGACAAGATGGTTTACATCAATCTCAAGTGGAATGCTCAAGGCAAAGGTAATTTTGATAGGTATTCTATTTTACCGGTCTCTTGTAGTGTTGGGAGACCGGATTTAGGATAGATAGTCATACTATTAAGAGGGGCTCTTGAGTGGGTGACTCGATTGTATCTTTCAGAGAGAGCTCAAACCTTTGCATACATATCATCATATTTCTTGGTTGTTGTTTGGTTCTTTTCCTTGTGAGGATTTAGAGCTTGTGGTTATCTTCATAACAAGCTCTAGTTCATCAAAATGGAGTTCCCTTGCTTATCTTATTGCATTTTTGATCTTGCGGTTTTTCCGGCTCCACACCTTGGGAGATACCTCAAATATATATTCATGGTATTTTCTCCCTTGGTGATACCCAATATTTTATTGCGTATTGGTTGGATTCTACACATTGTTATCTTTCCAACAAAATTGGTTTCATCTTGTTTGGAGTTTGGATGCGAAAGTTATGACAGTTTTGGTTATGGAGTTTTTGCCTGATCGGTAATTCCAGCAAGCCATCGGTAGTATCGCTAGGGCAATCTACCACCGGTAGTGCCGGTGGAAGTACCGGAGCCACTTCCGGTCACCCTATTTTCGGTTCAGTACCCTCTCTGTTTTCTATGTTCTATTTGGGAAAACTTCAGTCGGAAGTTTAGGAGGTAGTACCGCTCGGGCATGTTTGTCACCGGTAGTACCGACTGTTGTACCGGCTGAAGTTCCGGTCATGTTCGGTATATCTTCTATCTCGAGTGTGCTATTTGACGGAATTTCGATCGGAATTTCTAGCGGTAGTACCGTCCCCGCCGGAAGTTCCGGTGGACGATGGTAGTACTGGCCAGGATCGCTTTTCTATCTCTCGCACCGCTGTTTATGACCGTTGGCTGGGTGCCACCGTTAGTACCTCTCACCCACCGATACTACTGGACATCCACGATTCTATGTGTAATAGGCAGATCGGGGAGCCCTTTAAAAGGGGCTCCTCTTCTCCTTCGTGGCTAACTTGCTTTTCTTGGTTCTTGGCTTTCTCTCTCTCCTCCGTTGTTTACCTTGAATAGCTTGACCTCTCCCCTACCCCCTCCTATGATTCTTGCATCTTTTTGAGGGATTTGAGTAGGGAGATCTACATCTACAACCCCCACCAAACAAAATCCCTTCTTTTTGAAGGAATCCTTGGGATCTAAATCTTGGAGAGTTTTGTGTTCTCCTCTTGTGTTCTTTCTCTCTTATTCCCCCAATAGCTTTTGTAGATTTGGTGGAATTTGAGAGTTAAGTACTTGCTTCTTGCATTTGGTGCATAGGTTTAAGTTCTCCTCGGAGATTCGGCGAGTTCAAGCTCTTGGGCTTGTTTCTCTTGGGTTCTTGGAACCCTAGATGGATATGTGGAGTTGTGGTGTGTTCTTGAGGCCTTCAATTGAGTTGTGGAGATTCCTCAAGCTTGTGGCATGTTGTGGCCTTGTGGAGCCTTTGTGGCGTTTCTTGGGATCCCTCCAATTGAGTTGTGGAGATTGCCCCAAGCCTTGTACGGGTTCGGTGACCTCCCTCAAGTGTCCCATAGTGGATCGTGAGTATGCCTTTGTGGCAAGCTCACAGGAGAATAGGGTGAGCTTTTTGTGGCGTCGATGAGTTGCGTGCCTTGCATCTTGAGGTGAGACCTTGTGTGGCGTTGGGTG
Source organism: Avena sativa (assembly GCA_916181665.1). NCBI lineage: Eukaryota > Viridiplantae > Streptophyta > Magnoliopsida > Poales > Poaceae > Avena > Avena sativa. The sequence continues at coordinate 384,558,581 of OV702286.1, read as the reverse complement.
AGCATCAAGCCACCACACCTCAAGGTGAGCCATTTGTGGCGTTTGGAGAGCATAGCACCGTCACACCTCTCCAATGGAGACGTAGCTTCTTTGGAAGTGAACTTCGGGATAACAAATCATCATCTCCGCGTCCATCGGTTATCTCTCAACCGATCCCTTTACTTATGCAATTTACATTGTAATAGCCATTGTACTTGAAGTATTATGCTTGTTATCACCTTGTTGCTTGTCTTGCTTAACATAGGTTGTTGGTGCACTTAGTGAACCTAGTTGTTATAGGTTTTAGCTTGATAAATTAAACGTTAGTTTTATTCTACATTTATTAGAGCCTAAACCGTAATAATTTTATAATGCCTATTCACCCCCTCTAGGCGATGTCCATTTCTCGTTCACCCTTCTTAAAGCCCGTCGATTTGCCTCCAAGCCCCAAAGATGAGGAGATTCCTGAATACAATAACGAAGAGACTGAGTCCGACGTCCTCGTCTCGGAAAAAGTTCAAGGCGATGTGGGCACCCGCAAGCCGGCAGATCCTTCTCCTGCAACATGAGAAATTTGCAAGAAATTTGTGTTATTCTGAAAAAAGCCATTGTTGTAATGGTTTAAACTTATTCATTTTGCGGTGTTGTTATGTAAGAACTAATGCTTTACTCTTTAGCACGCATGTTTTTATTTTCGTGCTTGAAAAATACGTAAGCACTTTTTGTCTATACTTATTGTTTATCTGGCTTTCTGCCTCATCCCTTTCGTGATCCGGCAAACCTTCAGCACGGAAACTTTGCCGAGCAATAGAGCTCAATTGCTAAACCAGTTTAAACCCAGAAACAAAGTTGGCTTCCAGTACCAACAATACACTACTCGGAAAATACCCACGTCCAGCAATCAGACAAAAACCCAAGTATAAACTAAAATTTAGACTTATACCTAAAGGTAGCATTTTTAGAATCAAAAATCTAACCAGAACAAAAATGAGCATAAAGTACTTTAAAGTATTCTCGGATTTTCGAGTATGACATGATCATTCAGAAATAATATGGTACTGAAAAAACATCTCAAAAAAAACATTGAGGAGACCAATACTTTATTTCACTTTGAACATGTATAGTGATATGATTACAAAGAAAGAAAATTTAAGAATAAAAGGGACGTAGTTGAGCAATATTCTATGGACGATCTATCTCATTCGGGGTCTATACTGCCTCCAGCTCTGTTTCTCTTCTTTGTAGCAGGTCTTTCTTTTTTCGGCCTCATGTCAGTCAGGTAGTATGAACCATTGTGCACTACTCTACTGACCATAAAGAGCCCTTCCCATATGGGGAAAGTTTGTGCTTTCTTTTTTGCACTAGTCGGAGAACTAGATAACCCTTTGTAAAAGACTGGTTTTTGACTCTCTGACTATGATACTTGTGTAACTTCTGTTGATAGATTGTAGATCTCTATTCAGCAGCAATGCTCACTTCCTCGAGTATATCAAGGTCATCTTGTCGAGAAAATCCGTCATCTTCTTTGACTTACGCAACGACTCAGGGAGAAATATGGATGAGATCACTAGGAAGAACTGCCTCTGCACCATAGACCAAGAAGAAAGGTGTATATCCGGTTGACCTGTTAGGAGTAGTTCGTAAACTCCATACAGTAGAAGGTAGCTCATTTTCCCAAACCCCCGCAGCATGATGAAGTGGTGTTTCGAGTCTAGGATGGATGCCTTGAAGAATTAAACCATTTGCCCTTTCGACTTGTCCATTGTCTTGTGGATGCGTGACTGATGCAATATCAAGTTAGATCCTTTGATCTTCGCAAAACTCGGCAAGTTCTCCCATTCAAAAATTTCTCCCGTTGTTTGTAATAATACTATGCGGATAGCTGAATCGGATTATGATATCATCGGTGAATCTTTTGGCTATTGCTCCATCACAACTTGTGACAGGTTTAGCCTTAATCCACTTTATAAATTTATCCACCATCACTAGGAGGTGAGTAAATCCACTTGGAGCCCATTTAAATGGTCCCACCATGTCAAGCCCCTAGACCGCAAAGGGCCATGTAATCAGAATTATTCGCAGCTGATCAGCCAGAACATGGGCTTGTTTGGCATACTTTTGGCAACCTTTGCATGTTCTAACCAGCCTATCGGCATCTGCCTTTGCTGTAAGCTAGAAAAATTCGTGTATAAAAGATTTTGCCACTAAAGATTTGGTTGTGGTGTGATGTCCACATTTGCCTTCGTGGATTTCCCTTAGGATTTCCACTCCTTCTTCTAGAGAATCACGGTGCTGAAAAACCCCACACACACACTCCGCCTATAGAGCTCACCGCTCACCACTATGTAGGATTTTGCTCGTTGGACAATCTTTCGTCTCAGAACTTCGTCTTCGGGTAATTTTTCGTCTACCAAAAAATTCAAGGTAGGGTTTTGTCCAGCTGGGAATTATAGCCAGAACTGCTATGAGAGGTGAGTCGGATTTGGTCGGGTACTCCACATCAACTCCTGTGATAGAGAGAACTCTCGAGTGTTCCAAAAAAGCACCATCCGGGACCTTTTTCCGCGCAGAGCCTATCCTTGACAGAGCATCTGCTTCCTCATTTTCTGTTTGGGGAATGTGTTAAACGTCAAACCCATCAAACGATTTTGCTAGTTCATCCATGATAGCTCAATATGCTACCATGTGTTTATTTGCATTGCAGATATCGGATACTTGCTGAGCAACTAAATTTGAGTCTCTGTAACACATGAGTCGGCGAATGCCGATGTCTTCTAAAATTAGAATTCCATGCAGCAGGGCTTCATATTCAGCAATGTTATTCATCGGCATGAAGTGAATCTGCAACACATAGAATAATTTGTCTCCTTGGGGTGACTTGAGAACCACGCCAGCCCCGAGCCCCCAAGTGCTTTCGACCCGTCAAAGTGCAAGGTCCAAACTTCTGACTCCGGGAGACTTGTCTTTTCTGCCGTCTCTGTCCAATCAGTGACAAAATCGGTAAGTATCTACGATTTGATTACTGTACGAGGTTTATACTCAATGTCAAAAGCTGCTATCTAAATTCCCCACTTAGCCACGCATCATGTGGCATCGCTATTGTTGATTATGTCTCTCATAGGAGTTGTGCTTACCATGGTAATCTTGTGCTCTTGAAAATAATGGTGTAGCTTTCTGTATGCAAAGAACACACCATAGGCTAACTTTTGGTAATGAGGGTACCTTCGTTTCGATTTAGTCAGGACCTCGCTGAGATAGTAAGTCAAACGTTGCACCAGGTGTTCCTGTTTTTCTTATGGCCATTCCACCACCATGACGACGCCAACAACTCTATTTGTTGTATCCATGTAGAGCAACATCAGTTCCTATGGTTCTGGTGCTGCAAGGATAGGGGTAAATGAAAGTACGGCTTTCAAATCCTGGAGTGCATCTTCAGCTTCGTCAATCCAGACGAACTTCTTGGTCTTTTTCAAGAGCTTGTATAATGGTGCAACTCTTTCACCGAGCCGTCTTAAGAACCGACTGACCGCAGCGATGCAGCCAGTGAGCCATTGTACGTCCTTCAAGCGAGTCGGCCTGGTAATGTTGAGTATAGCCTTTATTTTGTCTCGGTTCACCTCTATGCTTCTCTTAGACACGATGAAACCTAACAATTTTCCGGCTGGTATTCCAAAGAAACACTTCTTCGGGTTAAGCATTATATTGTATTTTCTTAAATTTGTGAATGTTTCCTCCAAGTCGGAAATGAGTGTTTCCTTCTTTTTGGACATCATAGGTATATCATCCACATATGCATGCACATTGCATCTTATTTGATCATGGAGGCAACGCTGCATAGTATGCTGGTAGGTAGCTCCTGCGTTTTTAGCCCAAAAGGCATCGTTACATTGCAGAAGGTTCTGAACGGGGTGATGAACGAAGTCTTTAATTTGTGACTCCTTCATCCGAATTTGGTGGTATACAGAATATGCGTCGAGAAAACATAGGAGTTCCGAGCCTGCTATCGAGTCGGTAACTTGATCGATTCTAGGCAGAGTGAATGGATCTTTGGGACAAGCCTTGTTCAAGGCAGTATAATCTACACACATCCTTAAATCAGTGGTGTCCTTTTTAGGAACCATTACAGGATTGGCCGACCACTCAGTGTGGATGACCTCTTCTATGAATCCGGCTAAATTGAGCTAGGCTAGTTCCTCAGCTATTGCTTTGTGCTTTTCATCACCGAAACATTGTAAGGACTATTTGATGAGTTTAGCATTTGGATACACATTTAGAGAGTGCTCGGCAAATTCCCTAGGTACTCCAGTCATGTCAGAAGGTTGCCATGTGAAGATATCTTTATTAGCTTTTAGGAACTCGACGAGCGCGCTTTCCTATGCACGGTTTAAACCTACCCCTATCTGTGTCACCTTGGAGGGACCGTCGTCCTTCAATGATGTTGTCTTTGTCTCTTCCGATTCCTTGAACTCCAGAGTCGGCCTTGTCGCCTCCTTCTTTGTTGCGGGCATCTTGGACGAGTCGATGTTCTTCTTGATCTCCTAGTACTCCTTAGCGTGCAGTATGACTTCAGCAAAAGCGACATTTCCGTCTTTGCATTCTCGTGCCTTCTTTGGGTTTCCCCGGATCATGATGACGCCATTGGGACCTAGAATTTTTATCATGTTGTAAATATAGCAAGGGCGAGACATGAAAGCCCAGTAAGCCGGACGCCCAAAGATAGTGTGGTATGCGCTCTTGAACGACACCACTTCAAAAGAAAGTGCTTCTGTCCGATAGTTCTTTAGATCTCAAAAAGTAACATCCAAAGTAATCTCTTCCAGAGAGTTTGCTTGTCTTCCGGGGACAACTCCATGGAAAACCACGGAGCTATGATTCAGCTGTGTTTCCGAGATCCTCATGCGGTGTAGTGCTTCGGCGTAGCTAATGTTTATGCTACTGCCACCGTCCATGAGAGTATTGGAGAACCCATAACCGTCAATCAGTGGATTGATGACTAGAGCGTACTTTCCTCGCCTGTGTGGTTTAAGCGGATGACCACTTTGATCAAAGGTAACTGTTACTTCTGACCAGTCTAGAAACTAGGGGACAGTCAGAATAGTTGCATTGAGCTCGTGCATTACTGCCTTTTTAACCTTAGCTTTTTGGGATCCAAGGAAGCATACGTAGGTTTCTCTCTTGGTTGGGAATGTCTTCTTTCCATCTGACTTGGGATTTGAGATCTCAACATCCTCCATGTCAGAATCTTCCTTGGACTCATTTTCTTTGTCGGAATTTCTCTTCCCTTTCTGTCGCTTGGCCTTGTAGCTAGCAGATTCATCTTTCTTGATATCGTTGTTGAAACGACACTCAACATTTATGTGGGACGAGCCCCTGTTGCCATCCGAGTGACGCACGCACGGATTATTAGTGATGTCGGCCCAAGAGTAGGTTTTTCCAGGTTGCTGGTCTCCTTTACCTTGGACTTGGGAAGTTCCACGACCTCGTCCCCTTCCGCCTATGCGGCCTCCTCGTCCTCCAAACCCGAAAGTTGCGTTGATAGTCGCGGTTTCTGGATTGGGTTTATCTTCCTTGGTGTTCTTGTGTTTTTGGGTCTGCTGCTACTTCGACTATTTGGCCGACTGTGGCACAACTAGTACATTTAGCATCCCCTCTAAATCATCGTCGGCATCCGCATAATTTCTTCCCGTTTCTATTAGCTCCCCCAAGTCAGTGACTTTGTCGCACTTCAAGCGATGACGCAGTAATCCGATTGGGAGTCCCGCGATGAAAGCTTCTATCATGGTCTGGTCGTTTACTCCCTCGTAGGAGTTCTTTGTGTTGATCCATCATCCGAGGTAGTCTCAGCAAGTTTCTCCTAGTTTCTGGGTGCAACGTTGTAGATCTCCGACCGTGCAGGGCCTCCTGTATGTACCCTCGAAAGAACGCACTTTGCATGTCATACCAGTTGTGGATGGTGTTTTCCGGGAGTTCATTGAGCCATGATCAAGCCATCTTCCTAAGCATAAGCGGGAGATACTGGGTCACGACCAAGCCGTTTCCTCCTTTAGCGATGCAGTAGGCCTGGAAGAAATCCTGGAGACAGGTGTCTGGCCGAGCTACACCGTCGTAGGGTTGAATATGCCTTGAGATAGCTAATCCCTCTAGGAAACCCGTTTGTCATATGCGCAGCCCCGAAGCATTTTGGGCCCACGTATATATTATCCGATTCGTAGCATCGTGCCTCTATGTTTGAGTTGATCCGGTATCTGGCGTCACTTGGTGACACAGAGCGCTGTCTTGGATGTTCGCTACGGGCTATGGTGCCATGGAGCCGGATTTATGTTTCCTCTGTCACTGCCTCCACCTCGGTTCCCTCCTTGGACTCCATGGGAGCCGTTATGGGAGGTGCTTGGTGCAGAGGGTGGTGCCGGTGGGTTGTTTCCTCCAACCAGGGCTTCATGGTGACGTCCACCATGCCGAATTGATCCGACACGATGTTCGTTGTTCCTTCATTCGTCATTGCCATCATTCTGGCGAGGCTCAGTCGGACATCTTGTGTGTCTAGGAGTGGGCATTCTTTGCTGGTCCTGCTCCTGATGTCGTGCTTCTTCTTCTGCCATGTGGTTATCTGACTCTCATTGGGGAGGTTGCTGTTGAACCATTGCTATGACGACATCTCACTCTGCGGCTGGGGCGACGTTGCTCCAACTGCGTGCGGGTCTATGCCGCTGTCCTGAAGATCCGGTTTTTGAATAATTGTCTTTCCTAGGGTCGGGATGGTAACGTTGATCCGGTTCCTATCGGTGTCTTGTATCTTGCTGTCGACCAGTGTCTATGCGGTATTGGTCGGATTTGGAGACCTGTTTTCCACTGCTGGACATGGCAACCTTTTATTGCTCTAGGCCCTTTGTGAGTTGCTTCACACTTAGCCGGACATGATCTAGGCTTGGATTATTTGCCAGTATCTCTCGGGTCGCAGCAACATTTTCTACCGGCATGTTATATACCCGGTTTCCCTTGCTATCGAACCGAGGTTTCCTCGTGGCTGCATCTCCTTCGAAAAGGGTCTTGTGAACTTCCATATTTTTTTGGCTAGCTCAGAGACTTTCCGGGTCTTCTGATGCTACAGGGAGTTAAACTGCCCTGACGTAATGCGTTGTTTCTCCTCGACGAGGTTAGTGGCTTTGTCTAAGAGTCTTTGCCGATAAGCCTCTAGAGCTAAGGCTCTTTACTCCAACTCGTCTGGATTAAGATCCGTCACGGTTGGGATTGGCGTTGTAAGTGCTTCTCCGAGGAACTCTTGGGCACCTGGGGTCACCATGTGTCCTTCTACCGGAGATGTTTTCTATGGATCTTCAGGGATCAGAGCCCCACCTAAATCCTCTTCGTATTATTCGGCGCTTACCTCCTCTGCCGGATGATCCTTGGCCGGAGTCTTCTTCTTCTTTGCCTTGTTAGCCTTATTGGCTCCCATAGCAAAGATGGCTTTGGGTCCGATTCCTGGAGTCAAGGTTCTATCAGTACTCTCGGACATCTAGATGTCGGGATTATCTCCGAGATCCATATCATCGCGCTGTCCGGGAGAGTTTTCTCCAGATATTTCATCCATGCTATTCCAGAGGCTTTGATCCATAGCTTTTCCTTCTTCCGCAGCCTTGGAGTTGATCCCTTCTTCAATTTCTGCTTCAAAGTTTCAAAATTCTGCCGATGTCATGGAATCCTCAGGGGAAGCCGGTATATCAGCGTTTGTTCCGATTGCGTCCAGCACCGAGTCGTTGTCATCTCCAGCATCGGCAGAGCCGGATTCGGATCCAACATATCCGACAAAGTGTGATGTGTGTGTCCTGAGGTAGTTACGACTTTCTTCATTGGCTTCCTTGAATCTTATGATGGTTTCAAGGATTTGCTCCATGCTAGCGTTTCCGCGCAGCAGCATCCGCCTCAACATGTGCCTCAAAAGTGATTTTCCTGCTCCTGCATCGGTAGAGCCGGATCTAGAGTTGTTGCTTCTTTTGATCTTCTTGAGTTTCGACCTCCTTGGGGAGATCTTCTTCAGATCTGATCTTATCCACTATCTCCGCTTCAGGTACGGGCTGGGTGGGATTAGAGTTTTCTGAGACCCGGAACTCTGCCGCCTCCACGGATAAAGTAGATCTAGAAATTTCTTCTGCCTCTATCATCACCGCTGGGGTGGGTTGGGCATGCTCAACGAAACCAAGGTAAACATCGATCTCGCTGAAAGACATGATTGTGTAGCTAGTCATGGGTTCCCTAGCTAGAATCCAAGTCTCTTCGAGAAGGACAAGAGGGAAGTTGCTGGCATAGAGGACCCGGCTGACGACGATTGTCTGGTCGATTCCGATTTGTGTAGATTCCGCCCGGAACGAAGCTCTGAAACTCACTTGCCTCATGGTGGGCGCCAACTATCGTTGGATTAAAGACATGTACGCCGGGAGGGGGTCCTCGAGGCGTGGAGAAAGATGGAGTGTGAGATGACGGTGTTCCGAGAAGGTGAGCACACAAGCTTTACCCAGGTCTGAATCTGCCTGCGGTGGATGGATCCTACTCCTGTTAGCAATACAGTAATACGGCGGAGCTGGAAGTATAGATTACAAGAGAGGTTTCACATGTGCGAGTTGAGGTTGTGATTGTCGATTCCCTAAAGGCCTATCCCTGGTTCGGCTTATATAGTCGTCCGGTCCTAGGGTTTACAGGAGATCCCTATCCGGCTACGATACAGAGTCGGTTATAGAGTATATCTTAGACTACAAGTAACACTACATGCCTAAGTTGATAAGTCTTCTGGGCCTTCCCGTAGCCGGATGGGCTTCCATCTTCTCTCTCTGACTAGGTTGCCCGTGAAACATAGTTCTAACCCGAAGTGGGTCACCCTGGTTAGCGAGTCACAGTGGGTATACCCAGAAAGTATGTCCCCGACAAAAACCTTTAAACTTTTGTAGCAACACTGCGGAACAGTTGTAGCAAACAAATTGTTCTATTGTAGCAAACATTACTTTGCCAGAGACATCACCGGAGACTCTTGCGGTGAGACCTCATAGCAAATACTTTGTAGTATTGTTGCAAAACTACAAAATCATTGTAGCAAAACTACAAAACTGTTGTAGCAAAAGTAAATTATGCTTTTGTAGCGAACCCGACATCACCGGAGACCTCGTAGTAGAAATTTTGTACTATGTAGCACCACCATCGACCTACGGTGGCGTCACAGTCGACCTACAGTAGCAATGTCGTCGACTTACTGTAGCACCACCGCTCCTCATAAGCAACATCGCTGGCGTGGTCTCTGTCCATCAACAACAAGTCTAGCAGTGCTCCGGGGGAATCCATCTGGGGAAGTCTGGCGTGGTATCCCCGCCCATCAGCATAAAGATCGGCGGCACACCAGGGCCTCCCCTTGCCGCGCCGGCCTCACGGTCTACGATGGCGCGCACGGGCTCACACCCGACGTGCAGTGCCAGGCGTAGGGCGGCCAGGGCACACCTGCGGCAAAGCATCAATGGCAGCGGCGAGAGTGGATTGCTGGCAGCCGGAGATGCCGGGAACCGAGCAGGTGCAGAGGAGTGTTCCCTGGGGAGGCGGTGAAGGAGGAGGTCGCCGGGCGGAGGAGGAGGTCGTCATCGTCGGGGTAGAGGAAGGGGAGCAATGACGGAGAAAGATTGACGAAGGATTGGGAGAGAGAATAAGAAAAGGAAGCGGTATATAGGCCTGAGCGTGTTCGCGTGCAGGAAAGGATCGAATGACACGCGGGGCGAAGCGACGCAGACAACCATTCCATCGTCGTTCGGGGGATATGTATCTTTTTCCATTATTTTAACCTAGACACTTGTTTCGCTGAGTGCCCGTATAAAAGGATGAGTGACAATTCTGAGAACTCTATATGAGTACACATTCTAACGTGCCTACATGGCTACGTATCTCGAGACACTGCTGGAATCTGCATAGCAGCTCAATAAGCGCCCATGTCACGTGCTGCCCATCTTCACGTCCGGGTTGCGCACCGTCTTGAGCCACATCCCGGCGAGAACCCTGGACGACAGGCTCCATACCACGTCGGGCCGCTGCTGCTGCCTCGCCTTCGCTGCCTGAGACGAGGGCGGCGTGTGCACCCTCTTGCCGGCACGACCCGGACCGTGGGCCACCGTCCACTGCATCGCCGTCAGCTTCTGCCTCTCCGCTCGCCAGCTCGCGCTCCCGCCGGCACCCGACGCGCTCCTCGCCTGCACTCCACCGACGTGCAGGCTCCTCACTTTGAACCTCCCGCCGCTGACCCCGGCCGCGCCGATCATCCGCGCCGACTGCACCACGGCGACCATTGGCGCGCCCACCGCCTCGTAGCGCCGGGAAGGGTCGCGCAGCTGGATGGCAGCCACCTGCGTGACGCGGCCGTCCGAGACGCCGCGGGTCTCGGACCACTCGCCGGACGGCATGAGCGCGTCGAACACGTCCACATCGCCCGCGGCAGATGCTACCTCGAACGGCGGGTCCTCTTCAGCCATGTCGGCCTGGATCATGAGCGCGTCCACCGCCATGGCCTCTAGCTTCTGGAGGGAGAATGCGAGCACCTCCTCTAACGTCTCCGGGTCGCTCCCTGCGCTCCAGATGCCGGTGGCCACGCGCTCCCTCCGGCCCTCGGACACGGCGGAGGCGAACTTCCGTACGAGCTGGACCGACCGCGCCGCGCTCGAGCTGGCGCCGCCCTCGGTTCGCCGTCCGCCGATAACCGCCTCCGCGATGCCTTCGAAACCCACCTGCTCGGGCGTCTTTCCGGTAAGGTTTTCCATGCAGCCAAGCGACGCCACCTTGTCCCGGACCTCGTTGGGGCCGCCCGCCGCCGCCATCTTCTGAAGCACGTCGAACCCAGTCGCGGCCATGCCGCTCGGCAGCACGAACGGCCTGGACAGCTGCATTGCGAGCATCGGGGGAACGTCTCTGCTTGCGAGAGGCACGTTGAACGGGTTCATGGACAGCAAGAACCCGCCGTCGCGCGTTTGCACAGCCGGGCCAAGGCTCTGTCCCAAGTCTGGCACCACCGCCGGAGACGTCGCCGCCTCTCTCGATCTCGGTGTCATGGGCTGCTTCAGCTTCCTGTACTTGTCGTCCTCCACCGCCTCAAGCTTCCTAAGGAACTCAACGGTCACCATTTCTTCATCAGCGTCGAGGCGCGGCTGCTGACCCGGTCCCCTCGGCGACTTCTTCCCGCCGCTCGCCATGAGCGCCTCGATGGCCTCGATCTGGTCGGCAATGGAGTCGAGCTCGCGCAGCACGTCGCGCTGGGCCTGGAAATGGACGACCTCCTTGACCGTCTCGACGCCCTTGTCAACCACCTCGTACTCCGGGATGGCGTAATCAACGTCCCCGGCGCCACTGGCAATTGAGAGGTCGTCATCGTCGGCACGCTTGTCGACGTTGAGTCTGTCGAGCAGCTGCCTGTAAGCCCTCATGGAAGGTGAGATGGCCGCGTCGGACGCTGAAAGCTTGGGCGTACTCGAGATGCTGAAGGAGTTCCTGTTGTGAACCCTGGCGCGAGCGGGTGACACGGACACGTCCCTGGACGATCTCCCCGACCCCGCGGCTTGCGTGTAGAGACGGAGCCCTGCGTCCTCCATGAGCTGAAACCCGAGCTTGAGCAGGAGCACGCCGCCGGCGGCCTTTCCGTCGAGGCCGTACGACCTATCGAACCTCCGGACGCGGCGTCCCTCGGAGCTCTTCTCGAGGGAGTCGAGCACGAGCGCGCTCACGTCAACGGTGTACGTGCCCAGACGGATGTCCGGCGCCTCGATGGGGACGACAGACAGTACGAACCGGCGCGGCTCGAGCTTGAGAGGCTTCCCGGTGCCCGGGCCGCCGGTGAAATAGAGGTTGCACTTGACGAAGAGCGTCTCTTCGAACTCCGCGGAGCCGTCGCGCGATACCCGGGCCGGCATCGTCTGCATCGCGCCGTCCTTGGTCTCGGCCTTCCGGACGGAGACGGCGAGGCGGAGGCCGTCCATGGATGCCGGCACGCCGCGCACGGCGGCCACCTCGATAGAGAAGAGGCACCCGGCGCGGCGCTTCCCGATGCGGGAGAGCGCGCGCACGGGCTTCCAGCTGCTCCACGCCGTCCCCTTGGCCCTGCCGCTGACCTCGGCCGTGGGTTCTCGGCTCCTCGAGTCCACCGACGCCGTCTCGTCGGCCTGCGGTGGCCTCGAGCGTGACCCGAGCCACGATGACAGCGAGAGGCGACGTGACGAGCGCGCTCTCCTGCCCTCCCGCCCCGCGCCGTCCACGATGCGCGGGCCATCGTCGCCGGACCGCGCGATGGCGAGCGACGCGGTGCGCCGGTGGATGGCGTTCGGCCGGTCGAGGTAGTCGCTGATCCCAAGGCCGCCGCCGGCCTGTCCGGCCATGTGAGCGCAGCGCACGTCGTACGGACTGTACCTAGCTGGCTCGCTCGCCGCACTCGTCGACCGGCCTATCCGCCCAAGCTTCGCAAAGCTTTTGTCGATCAGAGCTGGACCAGGAGCTCGTGGTGCGGATGGCGATAGATATAGCTTTCGATCTGTCGTCCTGTACCGCGTTGGCGCCAAGGGAAGTTGAATAATCCGGGGCCAAGCTAACCAACTACCAACCAGCCAAGGTACCGCCGGGCCGGCCAGAGCGCGCGCAACGTCTTCGGACGCCGTTGGTTCGCCCCCGTCCGCACGTCCTTGGTTCGATCCACGGCTCAGGAGGCTAAGAGTGTCGTCGATAGATTACCCGTGGCCACGGGATTTGATTATGGACTTGGTTTGATCGCGGGTCAGGGGCAAAAGCTGATGTGATCCGGCGTTAATGCGACGGGAAAAACACGCATCATCGTTGTGTTTTTCTCCTCCCCTCCCCTGCACACGCGCGCGCGTACGTGTAGGTGGGGTTAGCCACGACCCGAGCCACTGGAGCGGGATGGGCGAGCGTGTCGTCTTGCCCCGCGAGCTCTCGCTGTCTCCCGCGCGGTCCCGTGGAAGTTTGGCGAAGGCACCGCGCGCACGCGGATGTGGGAGCGAGCGTTCCGATTCGCTCCCCCGGTTGGATTGCGTACGTGACGAGGGTAAGGTGCACGTACCCTGGATAGGATGGGAACGTTCCGATTCGTTTGGCAGGTCCTTTCAATGAGCAGGACTCGTACGGCCAGGGTTAGAACTGTAGAGTACGTGTGCAAGCAAAAAGATTGAGGATCTTTAGTCGTCGGATCTTCAGTCTCGAGCGTTCGTCAGAGTGGCAGAAGCAGGAGATTTGACGGCGTAGCACTAGCACCTCATTCATCCAAAGTCAAACGGACCAACTCCACTACGCATCTCTATACACGATCGCCTCCCGGTTCTGTAATCTTGTGCGTTAAGTAAGTCTGATAGTCAACCCATCGGATAAACATTGAGGAATAGAAAAAAGATGGAGGATCTTCACAAGTCGACTCTTTGGCCTTCAGCGTTCGTCACAGTGGCAGGTGCATGAGATCTCAAGGCGTTCTCAGTGCCCCGGTCAAAGATTTCTCTCCTCCCTCGCGCGCTCGTGTAACTGCTGTGATCTGCCGCAAGGAACTACTGGGCGAGCGCGTGGTCTGCAACGGTGCCGGTGCGGGACTGCAGGTTGGGACAGAAATTGGGCTGCCATTCTACACGCGTGTGCTTGTCGGCGCAGCGGCAGGTGTGGCGGTTCAGTGCACGATCGTGTATCGAGCAACCTGCGGCGGATGGGAATTGGATATGACACCGTGCCCGTGACAGGATGATCATGGGAACGTGCCGAGTCCTAGCTGATTGACTTTTGCCAACTCTGCACCGGTGGTAGATCGTATTTCTTGATTCGCTTGCACGTCGTTTCGACAATTCGACTTGCCAGGTGCGCTGGTGGTGGTGGTGGCCTTGGGTCGGTTGAGCTGGGACCATTTCTTTCAAATTTCTCGACACATGGCAGCTGTGAGCAATATTACCAGGCCGTACGGTCGGCAGGTGTGATTGGGTGTGTTTTTACTCGATGAATCTTCTTCATTCGTTTGCCAGAGTCCGGAGACGTGACGCCCTACCTTTTTAATCAGGGAAGACGACGCCACTGATCTCTAACACATCTGCTAGTCGCCTCAAAAGGTCAGCTTTTGATCCGGTATCTAGCCTCTGACTGTGCACTCTGATAACAGTGTCGCACCCAAACATCTCAAGGCCACAGAACACGGTTTTAGGGGTTTTAGGCCTCTGACTGTGCACTCGGATAAGTACCACAGCTAGTATTTTACTTTTTATTCGAGAACACACGGTTTTAGGGGTCGCCACGCGCTCTACCCTCTCGGCTTGATCAATACTAGGTGGAAACGCGAGCTTTCCTCTGATAGGTTACGTCCTTGTTGAAACAGTTTTCGTTCACGGAGGACTTGCGGCAATGTGCCCTTTGTTTGAAAATTTTGAAATTTCTACTTTTAGGTTTCAAAAAATCACAAAAATTATTCTAGAGATACATGTATATGGTTTGAAAACTTATTTTATTTTAGACTAAAAAAAAATCTGACAGTATAAAGGGAAAAAGGCACATTCTCTATCATAAATTTGTCTTTTTTATTTGCCAAAATATAACGTATTTTTGGCAGAAAATCCTATTGTACCTTCGGAATGTGTACATGTTAGCGCCTATTTTTTAAAGATTTTTTTGGAGTTGTAGAAAATAGGTTTTTCAATTTTTTTAAAGGGAACGCTCATGCCCGGGTGCTGCTTGGAGTTTTTATTTTTCACCCCGCTATATTAATATAGCAACCACATATTACAACTTCAAGTCCACTACCGGGACAAACTTCACAATCAATCCCAAAATAAAAAAGAGAGAAAAAAGAGAAAACAAAGACGACAACGGTAGATTGATGAAAACGAAGATGACTCACAACCATTGCACCCTTATGAGAATTCCCACCACGATCCTAGCACTTTGAATCACCGCGTACCAAGCAGCATCTACAAGAATGAAAGCGACGACGATGACGACAACACTGCCAAAAATGGTCCTAGGGTTTCTCCCGATACGCTAGAGGGAGTGGGGAAGAGGTACATCCGGGGCCCTTCAGGAAGAAACGGTGACACTCGCAAGCATCACCGCGTCGGTGTCGAGACAACAAGGATTTCTCACGACCCCAAAAAAACCACATCTCCGGGCAAGCTATTGCACTCCACCAATCTTGTCATCCACCAACATACGCCACCACGATCTTGTAATCAACAATGTCGTCTCACCATGGCACACACTGTGAGGTCGGTCGGACCGAGAAGAACCGGCCAAAGACAAGGAGCGGCAGCACCACAGCCATGCGATAGGGAACAACCTCCACCGCTGTCGACAATAGCCGACTAGACGAAACGACATGAGCACACGAGGCCACCATCGGAGCCGGAAGATGGCAGAAGGAGCACCACCTAGAGGACGTCCTCCATCGCCATCGGCGGGTGCTGGACGGATGCGGAAGCAAGGACACATTAGGCTAGGAAGGCCCAGACGGGCACCAGCCGGCCTGTAAAGTCCCAGCTGCCACACTTCTACATGTAGGCAACCGGCACCACTACCCTCTTGTTCGACACCATATGCCCTACCTAACCCAAACGAGCCTCGAATCACTCATCGCCACGCTACGGAAGGCGAGGCATCGATGCCACCACCCTCATCACAAACTACTTGTCAATCCAATTGGAGGCGACAAGGCCAAGCTTGGCCCGTCTTGACCCATATTGGGCCCATAGGGCCCAAATTTTGGCTTGTAGGGCACCTCCGATCGAGCTCTGCCTAGACACCACCACCACCAATTGATGGCGCCACCCAGCTACCGACGAGGACCCCACCATCATGTAAGACCACCGCCACCGAGGAGCACCTCCTGGGACTAGACAGCCCCCACGTCGTACAACACCAAGAGGGGAAAAGGCATGTTGGTCTGCCACCATCGGCTCTTCATGCCGCTAATGGTTGTGGAGAGGAGGAGAGGGGAGGCTTGGGGTGGTAGGAGAGAGTGTGGCCTGGCCATCGAGGGAGCGGTGCGGGTTTGCGAGAGGTGGGAGAAGGGTCACGGGTCGCAAGTCATTTTTAATTATGGAAATAAGAATTCTGGCCCCTCATAGCTTATAATGGAAGGCATGGTGGGTTTGGAGCATGTACAACGCGAATGCTATCCTGATGCGCTAGGCTAGATATCCTGGTCGTTAGGCCTAAATCTCATCATATCTAGAACTATGAGGTATCGTCGTCTCTCTATAAGGCCTAGGACATCTCGCATGGCAAAGGAGCAACACTTCGCGCAGTTTGTCCTCCTTCAGTTGTAGGTCTTCTTCTTGCATTCCTTCTCTTCTAGAGGATTCTTTCGCGCATCGTTCCTTTCTCTGCTCTCCTAACCGAGCTTGTCGTGTCTAGGAACCCTAGGCACCCCACTTCTGAGAACAAGGGGAAGGTCCAGGCCTTTTTAGTCGTCCAGAGGTCATGAGGGGCTTTGCCTTGTTGTGGGGTAAATCCTCTCCTACGCGGGTGCATCGTAGGGACGTTGCACGCACGGCCTGGCATGTTGACATACTGAAGAGAATATGCCCGAGAGGCAATAATAAAATAGTTAATCTTATTCCATGTTTATGATAAATGTTTATTTCTCATGCTAGAAGTGTATTGATCGGAAACATTAATGCATGTGTGTTTAATAAACGAACGAGAGTTCCTAGTTATGCCTCTCATTTAACTAGCTTATTGATTAATAAATGATCAAGGTTTCTTGATCATGAACATTGGATGTTGTTAACAACGGGATCATATCATTAGAAGAATGACATGATGAACATACACCCTAAGTAGATATAGCAATACGATCTAGTCATTAATTTTACATTGCTATATCAAACACATACGAAGTAATCCTAGTCCTTCGATCATGGGATTATATCAATCACTGATTCCGGAGGAGTACTTAGATAACATCAAACGTCACACCGTAACAGGATGACTATAAAGGTGGGTTCAGATACTCTGAGAGTAATTAGTAGAGGCTCATGAATCAAGAGTGAGATTTGTCCATCCTAATGACGGAGAGATATACTCTGGGCCCTCTAGGTGATATCACATCAACACCGCCTGCAAGCATATGACTAGGTCACAAGGATGTTGTATCACGGAACGAGTAAAGAGTACTTGTCGGTAAGGATATTGAACTAGGGTATGGTTGAGACCTGTGATCGGATCACGTACAGGTAACATATCATGAAACAAAAGGAGTTTGGTATGACGCTAATAGTTCACATGATCACAAGAGTTATCGTTGAATGTGCAGAAGTCAGTATGGATCTCTAGGTCCCGCTCTATCATGTTTGCATTATTCACGAATGGTAGGGTGACACACTTAAGGTATACCAACACTATTGGACAGATAAAAGATACCAGAGAAAGTTTTTGCTAGAGCTAAAATTGTTTTGATGATCACTGGAATTGTTTTGGGTCAAATTGCTGAAAATGGTTTCCGATGTGATATCGAAACAACGAAAGGGTGTTATGCAAATGTTTGTTAATTAAAGTAATTAACAAAATTCTGAATAAAAAAATTAGTTAAAGAGAAAAATGCATTTATACTAGTGGGTAATAAATGCATGTGAGTGGAAGAGGTGTTTATGTGAGTGGGATGTCCACTCACATGAATAAGGGGAGAGGTGGTGGAACCTCCATGGCTAGTGGCCAAGCCCCATGGGATTCTCCCTCCCCCTATAAAAGGAGGCCTCCTCCTCCTCTCCATTTGCACCACCTCCTCGTGAAGGTTCTCTTCTCCCTCTAGCAAATTCCCCATGACTTCGGATTAGAGAAGTACATGTTCTCGGTGGTGTCTCTCGAAGGATCTGATGCTTCCGCTGCTCTACTAGAGTGTGGGCGTGGAGGTTGTCAGGATCCGGACATGTGTCTAAGCACGGATGCGCTGCTGGTTTGCGGCGTTCTTCAACTCGATCTTGAGATCGACAAGTGACCTACATCAATAACAAAATTAGTTTTTGGTAAAAGGCTTTCGATATTCGAGGGTAAGTTATTCTAGTTACCCCCTTACTCGTTACTAGAATCTACTAAATTAGGTATTCGTATAATTAGGCATTCATATCATAGGAATTTTTTTGTTTTCTATGTTGTGAACCCTTAAGTGGTATCAGAGCCATATCTATGCGTAGATGTTCTGTACGAGTAGAACACATATGGTTGTGGGCATTGATGATCATGTTATTGCAACCTTTTGTGTATATTGGATCTTAGTGGCATGGTGAGATGAAGCAGTCTGGACTAACTTTACATGTCCTCGCACATGATACTTGTTCCACGCTTGACATGCAACTCGTATTGCATAAATGTCTAGCGGGTGTTTGTGTCTCCTACTATAGCTAAGATCTAGTTTACAACGGATTACTAATAATTTGTTTATCACCATTGTTGTTTGAAGTTCATAGGATGGATGACTCTTCTTAAGCCAAATCTACATAAAATATGCAAAACGAAATTAGAGGCGTCTAACTTGTTTTTGCAGGACATGTGATGTGATATGGTTAAATATTATAAATCTTATGTATGAGATGATATTATTTGTAAGTTATGACAACCGTATGTAGCGATATGGTTGTTTTATTCATTTATGGATTGCATGCCAGAAATGGAAATCCATGTAATATATACATTAGTGGAGAACAACAAAGATAGTGGCACCGTTGACCATGGAACCATGCTGGTGGAATGATGGTGATCATACCATGGAGCACAAGATGGAGATCAAGTGCAAGAAAGGACCATATCTTATCACATTATTTATGTATGTGATGTTAACCCTTTTATGCATCTTATTTATGCTTATGTCTTGCTTAGATCTTGGTACAAACATTATAAGATGATCCCTCTCACTTAATATCAAGATAAAAATGTGTTCTTCCTTAAGTATGCATCGTTAAGAAAGTTCGTCGTTTGAAGCACCACGTGATGATCATGTGTGATAGAATCTACGTTCGAATACACACGGGTGTAAGATAGATTTACACACACAAATACTAAGGTTCTACTTGTCAAGCCTAGCATGTGCAGACATGGTCTCGGAACACAAACCGAAAGGTAAAGCATGATTCATATAGTTTATATGATGACCATATCGATGCTCTCCTTTGCAGCTACACCAATTCACGTGATGATCGGTCTTGGTGTAGTGAATTTGGTTCATGTAATCACCAATACGACTTGAGGGATGTTGTTTTTGAGTGGGAGTTCATGTAGTAATAT
The DNA here is from genome assembly GCA_916181665.1 of Avena sativa. Taxonomy (NCBI): domain Eukaryota; kingdom Viridiplantae; phylum Streptophyta; class Magnoliopsida; order Poales; family Poaceae; genus Avena; species Avena sativa. The sequence continues at coordinate 384,539,342 of OV702286.1, read as the reverse complement.
GATTAAAGTTGAACTCAATTTATCATAAACTAAAGCAAAGTGAATTTGCATAGTTCATGTAGTCACTAGCATTCATATACTACCTTGCGCTTAGTTTCAATTGAGATAATAGAACTATAGTATTTTGGATATTTAATTTACAAACTGGTATCATGTTATTTTGTGTCAATCGAAAGTTTAAAAGTCCTATTGCAAACTTTCAACAAACTCCACTTACTCCATGAAGTTTAATAAGTAGTATTAAATAAAGATTAACGGTTCCACCATTAGTATCTAAATATCATGCTTGCCTCCATGATCCTTGATATTTGAAAGTTGTTTCAATATCAAGGTTATCTAGGAGCTAAAAGAATTGTTTCAGAACCATCATGCATGGAAGATATTATGATATATGAAACAATTCTTGGTTGTAATATGATAGTATATAATTTTAGCCAAGTACATGTTCTCATATTGTATGAGAATTTGTGAAGGCTGGAGATGCTAGGCATCCTGATCTCCCAAAAGGTTTTTGGAACTAATATTATACTCACAATTCGTCCTTATAGGTTATAGTAGCTTGATCATGAAATTTTCCATGATAGGATGAATAAAAGATGTAGGTAAAATGTTTAAAGATTACTAAATAATGGATTTTGGAAGAACACCAAACATTTGATGATGGTGATAGACATCAAAGTGCAAGTCTAGGGGTAATAGTGTTTGACAAACACGCGTTGGACTATGTGTCATGTGTATGCCACCATTGTTGATGTTTATAGATTCTTCTAAAAGGAAAGGAAATGCTGAAATAGAATCTATAAAATATTTGGCAGAAAAGAAAAGACTAGAAATGTCCAACTTAGGTATATAGATGATATACATGTTGTGGGTGTATTCTTTGCTTGTTAAACAATGTGATTCTTGGGTATTGGATACCGGATTAGTTAGTATGAAGTGTCATATAGAACAACACAATTCATGAACTGCAATGGACTAAGTAACTAGCAACAGAATATGGGATGATGTTCATCAGAAACAAATAAAGTGTTGTTGTGTTTATCATTGACATCAAACCTAGCCTTCAAGATTTGTTTTAATAATTGTTATTTTGTTCCGGTATTATGATAATAATAGTTATTCAAATATTTATCGTATTCCATAGAAGATGTATGAACTCTTACAAGTCTAGTTGGAGAAATCACATCCATAACACTAATGCTAAAATGTCGCAAGACAAATGATTAAAATATAACTTATGAGTGACATCGCTGGGTAAATTATATTGGAAATAAAAAAAGAAGAAACTTGATGGCTTGCAAGAGAACAGGTTCGTTAGAGCACGTTTTGTGGAAGTATTAGTTCCAGTTTTTATATCGATCCCAATAAGGAGCCTTGAAAAGTGTTTATCTGTGGTGTTTCTATCGCACTCAAGGTGTCACCTGCCTTGAGTGAATTGACTGCAACTGTTGAGGTGGAAATGGGTGAGTGAATAAATAAGTTGTTTTGAGTACTAAATGGTACTTAAAGTAAATAACATAAAAGTAAAGAGCACATAGGCTGTTCAAGGTTTCCTGTAGATGAAAGGTTAGGCACAAAGAGAAATGGTTCATGGTGTTAGTGAATGTGCTAGGTGGATGAAGTGACATAAGTGGGATAAGTGTTTATGATACTTCTTATTCATATATGAGAAGGCAAGCAATCCTTATACCAATCAAGAATCTTATTGGTAGATTCTTCTCGATTCCAGTGATCCTTCTGCCTGTTACCAAAGCCATGGTCAGCACATGACCAGATCAAGGCTTTAACCTTGATGGTTCCTTATTGTCCTCGAGTTGTACTAGCCCATCTTTAATATCAGCCATGTCACTTAGGGGTCGCCGATTTGCTAATAAAGGAGGCACATCACATCTCACCAACGCCCTACATCTCCCACGCCTATGGGGAATTACTCACACATGAGAGGAGAATAGATCAAAGATATAAACATATTGCAAATGGAAATCATCTCAACTTTACCATAGGAAACCAAAATATCGTTGAAGATCAAATCAAATACAAACCAAAGAAGGAATAGAGGTTCAATCCCTAATCTTACAAGTATGAATCTCTCTCTCTGTACAAGTGGGGGATTATGGTGGAGTTGATGATAAATAGGCTCGAGATCTTTGAAGGATGAGATGGATTTCTTCTCCCTCTCCAGATCTGATCTCATCTCTTCTAGGATGGTTTGTGGCGGCTGTGTTCGTATTCTGCTTTCCTCACCTTCATAAAAGTTGCTTGTATTTATATAACAGAGGCGATGGAGGGTCATACGGGCGGTCTCCGGTCGTACCGCAGGTCGTCAAAGGCTCTGTAAGTCTCGGGTGAAAATGCCTTCAATTGGTGATTTATTCATTTAGGTGTCTGATGGCTCATTGCACGGCGCCCATAAAAATGCTTGATGGCGGTGTTGATGTAGAGCTCGTTGGGAACCCCAAGAGGAAGGTATGATGAGCACAGCAGCAAGTTTCCCTCAGTTATGAAACCAAGGTTTAATCGAACCAGTAGGAGCAAAGAAACACCCCAAAGGTGTTACTAGTTGAGCTTTGGCAGGGCGCACTACCGGTGCTAGTAGCAATGTGGACACCTGCACAACACAACCACAGAACTTTGTCCCCAACTTGCGATGAGGTTGTCAATCTCACCGTGTTTTGCGGAAAACAAAGGATTAAACGTATCGAATGGAAATAAGTAAAAGTTTGCAGAAAGTAAACACAAAGCAGTAAAAGATTGTAGATTGTATGTAAAAGACAAGGACCGGGATCCATAGTTCACTAGAGGTGGCTCTCCTTAGATAGATAACATGCTGGGTGAACAAATTACAGCGGGGCAATTGACAAACACCGAGAAAGCAATACATGCATATACTAATCATCTTGACTCCTTTGAGACTTGATTGGGCATTACCACATAATACATAGACCGCCATCCAACTGCATCTATGAATAATAATCCACCTTCAGGTTATCATCCGAACCCCCTCTAGTATTAAGTTACAAGCAACAGATTAGTGCTTTACGAACTACGTGTAAAGTAAACAATACGATTGTTCTATGAACAAAGGATTGTTGTTTTCTCCCTAGTAGCAACATCACATCTAGTAGCTTAGAGATTTCTGTCACTTCCCCAGATTACCAGAGGCATGAACCCACTATCGAGCATAAATACTAACTCTTGGAGTTTCTAGCATCTACTTGGCCAAGATAGCTACTAACAACAGAAAGCATGCAAGATCACAAATAACAAAGACATGATAGAATCAATAATCAATCTGAAATAGCATCTCAATATCCATCGGATCCCCGCAAACACAACATGTATGAATTACAAAAAGATGATCTTGATCATGAACGGAGCTCACAAGATCTAAACATGAAAGCACAAAGGTGGAGGAACCAGCCATCTAGCTACTACATGGATCCGTAGTCCAAGGATGAACTACTCACGCATCACACCGGAGGCTTGCATGGTGATGAAGAAGGCCTCCAGGGTGAATTCCCCTCTCTGGCAGGGTGCCAGGAAGAGCTTCAGATCCCTCCCGATCTAGGGATGGAGATGACGGCGGCTACAGACTCTTTGGTGGATTTTTGATCGGGTACTTAGGGTTTTCGTCCCGAGGGCAATATATAGGCGGAAAGAGAGGTCGAGGGGGTGCCCGGAGCCACCACACCACCCCCTGGCGCAGACCAGGCCTGGCCGCATGGCCAGGTGGTGTGGCTGGCCCCTGGCCCCTCTCCGTCTCGTATTCTAGCACTTGATCCCTTCCGGAGAAATAGGCACTTTGGATTTTGTCCCGTCCAATTCTGAGAATGTTCATTTTCTGACTTTCCTGGAACCAAAAACAGCAGAAAACAGGCAGCTGGCACTGTGGCTCTTGTTAATAGGTTAGACCAAGAAATCATATGAAAAGTACTCCAAAGTTGGAACAAAACACAAGAAAGTGGATAAAACCAAGCATGGAACATCAAAAATTATAGATACATTTGCAATGTATCAACATCCCCAAGCTTAACTCCTGCTCGTCCTCGAGTAGGTAAGTGATAAAAAGAAAGAATATTTTTTGAGGTGACATGCACCATCAAAGACTTGATCAAAGTATTTGCAAAACACTCAAAGCTGGGATCATAGTACTTCAATCATAACATGAAAGACAAAGTTATAGCAATAATCAAAGAAACTATGATGCAACATGAAAAGGCACAAACAAAAGAATCATGAATAACATGCTTTGCAAGACGTTTGTTTGTTTCACATAAAGAAAACATAGCATAATAGTATTCAGCTTGTCCCTCAATAGAGTAGCAAATATAAATGCATAGGACACCTTCAAAGTTCATAAGAGTGACTAGATATAATAGTTTCAAACAAGCAATAACAAGTTATGCATCAATCAACTAGTCTTGGACAATGCACATAGAACTAAGAATGGCCACTATGCTCTCAAAGTAGGTGCATAAAGATAGAAGGTGGAGACTCAATATAATGGTGGAAGAAAAGCCTTTTGTAAAAGGAAGTAGGGATTCAAGTCTCTTAAAGAGCTTCCAAAAATTATGGTACTTATAGCTTTCAGCTCTCATTGCCCCTATCATAAGCATCTTGAAGTGATTAAGGTTAAAGTGACACAACCAAGAGGATATGCTTGACAAGTTATAAACTGAAATCTCATGCCCCTTACTTACGAGGACCGATCCTCATGCTACTCAACTTCAGTCACGAGTAAGCTCTTGTCATTGTAAGTATATGTGTATCATTAAGAACCGCCAATGGGGTACCCCTTGCACATGATACAGGATCTTTCCCATAATCAAAATGACAAGGCAAGTAGACAATGAGCATCTCAGCGATCTTTTTATTTGCTATTTGCATAGGTTTTTATTGAGGATGCTTCATAGAGTGCTCATTATGGTGATGCTGCAAGTTTCCACCATGATTAGGCATGGCTTAGGCTAGCGGCCCAGGCGTTTTGCTAACACACATACAAACTCCATGATCTTACAAGTTCCACTTTTATTTCACACCGCCGGGATCCGTAAGCAAAAGAACATGATATCAACGGGGTACAAGGTACAAGTGCAATGTTGAAAGCGTTCCCCATGGTACATGGTTCTGCTAATTTCAACTTATAAAGCGCAAGCATATACGCAACAAAGAAGGACCCAATGGTTCAAGTTTATTAGAGGCAATAAAGTAAAGTGTGCCATCAAGTTCGTGAGAGCTTTAATCACTAGTTTTCTCATAACAAGTGGAAGGTAAACAAAAGCATGAATATACTTGGAATAGCATAAGCTGGTAGGTAGGTATGGTGGACTCTTTGGAATAACTTGGTTTAGGGAGTTGGATGCATGAGTGGAACTCATACCTTGTTGTGGAGGCTAGCAAAAAACTGGGAGCGACAAACTAAGAGAGCAATAATGTCCATAATCATGCAGAGCGACAAAACATCATTGATCAAAGCATAAAGTGATACTACAAGTTGAAAACTAAAGGATCATAAAGGCTATGGTGACTTGTGACAGTCATAACATGGTGTGAGCATGTGCCAAGTCAACCCAAATAAAGCATCAAAGGAGAATACCACTATACTATGCTTTAATATGCTAAAGCAACGCATGATTCATCCAAGGCACATTAAGAAATCTCAATTGTTTATAACAAGTCATGCTACAACAAAGAATACTAAGCATAAAGCCAGGACAATATCAATCATGGCATGACAAAGCATAGCCACAGTCAAGAACGAGCTCTTTTTACCACATAAGCATGAACTTTCCTACTCTTTTCCAAACCAAACCAAACTATTTGCAAACCAATGTATGAAACAGGGGGTCCAACCAACTTATTCAGAAAACTAAGCAAACCAAGCAAACTAAAAACCAAAACGAAAACGAAAAAGAAGACACTCCAAGAAAAACACAACTGTGCATGAAACAATAAAAATGAAGCGTTTGGAAGAAACCTGGAATTTTTATTGATGAAGAAGGGGATGCCTTGGGCATCCCCAAGCTTTGACGCTTGTACTTATTGGATATTTCTTGGGGTGAAATGCGTGGCATCCCCAAGCTTGAGCTTTTTATTCTATCCTTCATCTTATTACTCATTCCTTCCATACACCTGAAAATTTTCCTTCATACAAAACTTCACACAATCTCATTAGCAACATTAGTGCACTTAAGATAAATAAGTCTCAATGTTCAGTTCTAACACCAAATAAACTTCCATTAGAACACTATCTACTGTAGCACTTCCCTCAAAAAGCTCAATTCCGCAAAAGAACTCAAGAAGGAACCAACAAGAAGCAAATGCAGAAAATGTCAGAAATCTGTCAAAACAGACCAGCAGGTAAAGACAAATTTTTTCGAAGACCTTATGTTGCTAAAATAAAAAAGTGTTGAACTAACGAAAGTTAGATAACAACCTGGGTCAGAAGCACAAAAAATTACAGCTCAATCCGACATACAGAGCACTCTCAGGAATTTTTATGGTGAAGCATAAAAATCTGTTTCGGGACAGCAACTTTCCCAATCATTACTTCACTCTCATTAGAGGTTACTCTTGGCACAAAAAGCAAATAAAAAGGATAAGGAGAGGTTATTACAGAGGTAATAACTTCCAAGACTCATCTAAAACTCTTGGGTTATCTCCCAACAAGTACTTTTCTTTAACGCCTTTAAGTTAGGCATAAGAAGCAAAGAAAGAATCAAGTGTTCTCAAATGAAGAAGCATTAAGACCAAATTTTGTTTTCATAGGAGAAGCAAAAGAAATCTTTTCTCTCTTTTTAGGGAAGTGTTATATACCTTCCTTGAGTGGGAGTTGATATTTAATTGTGCCTTCTTTCATATCAATGATGGCACCAACAGTTCTAAGAAAAGGTCTTCCCAAAGTAATAGGACAAGAAGCATTGTATTCAACATCCGAAACATAGAAATCAACGGGGACATAGGAATCGTTAACCATAATAAGAACATCATTAGGACTCCCCATGAGTTTCTTTTTAGCATTATCATCAAGTGGGACATTCAAATAACAATCTTCAAGAGGAGGCAAATCAAGCATATCATAAATCCTTCTAGGCATAATAGAAACACTACTACCAATATCACACAAAGCTTTGAAATCAAAGTCATTCACTTTCATATTAATGATGGGTTCCCAACCATCTTCTTGTTTTATAGGAATAGAAGCTTTATGTTTCATCTTTTCTTCTTTAATCTTTATGAGAGCATCAGTAATGTGTTTTGTAAAGGCCATGTTCATAGCACTAGCATTAGGACTTTTAGCAAGCTTTTATAGGAACTTAATAACTTCAGAGATGTTGCAACCATCAAGATCAAAATCAAATTTATCATCTAAAGTAGTAGAACTATTGCTAGCCTCAATACTAGTGGTGGTAATAGTAGAAACACTAATGTTTCTAGCAATTTCATCTTCTCTTTCCCACTTAGCATGTAATTCAGCTAATAGTTTAACATTTTCATCAATTCTTACTTGTATAGAATTAGTAGCTGCAAAGGGATTCTCATTAGTTTCAGGTTTAGCAGCCATTTTATTCAAAGAAGATTGAGTTTCAGCCAAAGATGCTATATTTCTTTCTGCATTAGAGAGTTTTTCCTCAATAGTTTTATTGAAAGCAGTTTGTTTACTAATAAACTCTTTAAGCATAACTTCAAGTTCAGAGGGAGCACTCTTATTATTGTTGTAGGAATTTCCATAAGCATTACCATTGTTGGGAGGATATGGCTTATAATTGTTTACCAAAATTGTTCCTATAAGCATTATTACCATAAGCATTGTTGCCAAAGTTGTTATTTCTTATGAAGTTCACATCAACTTGCTCTTCTTGAGCAACCAAAGAGGCTAAAGGAACATTATTTGGATCAATATGGGCTTTCCCATTAACAAGCATAGACATAATAATATCAATCTTATCACTCAAGGAGGAGGTTTCCTCAACAGAATTTACCTTCTTACCTTGTGGAGCTCTCTCAGTATGCCATTCAGAATAATTAACCATCATATTGTCCAGAAGTTTTGTTGCAGCACCCAAAGTGATGGTCATAAAGGTACCTCCAGCAGTAGAATCCAATAGGTTCCTTGAAGAATAGTTCAATCCTGCATAAAAAGTTTGGATGATCATCCAAGCAGTCAGTCCATGAGTGGGACAATTCTTTACCAAAGATTTCATTCTTTCCCAAGCTTGAGCAACATGCTCATTATCAAGTTGTTTGAACTTCATTATTTCACTTCTCATGGATATAATCTTAGAAGGAGGATAGTATTTTCCAATAAAAGCATCTTTGCACTTAGTCCAAGAATCAATACTATTCCTAGTTAAGGAATTCAACCATTCTTTAGCTTTTCCTCTCAAAGAGAAAGGAAACAATTTCAGTTTAATAATATCACCATCTATATCCCTATGCTTTTGCATCTCACAAAGTTCAACAAAGTTATTTAGATGGGAAGCAGCATCTTCATTACCAATACCAGAAATTTGTTCTCTCATAACAAGATTGAGGAAAGCAGGTTTTATCTCAAAGAAATATTTTCAGCCACATGTGGAGCAATAGGTGTGCTCATAAAATCATTATTGTTGGTGCTGGTGAAGTCACACAACTTAGTGTTTTCAAGAGTAGTCATTTTTTGGGTTTTCAAATAAGAAAGCAAACAAGTAGAACTAATTTTTTTGTGTTTTTTGAATAACAAAACAAGCAAACAAAGCAAAAGAAACTAAGCAAAACAAAAACAACAAAGTAAAGAGATTGGTTAAGAGGGACTCCCCTTGTGAAGATGTCCTTGACTCCCCGGCAACGGCGCTAGAAAAATGCCTTATGGCTCAATGCACGGCGCCCAGAAAAATGCTTGATGGCGGTGTTGATGTAGAGCTCGTTGGGAACCCCAAGAGGAAGGTATGTTGAGCACAGCAGCAAGTTTCCCTCAGTTATGAAACCAAGGTTTAATCGAACCAGTAGGAGCAAGGAAACACCCCAAAGGTGTTACTAGCTGAGCTTTGGCAGTGCGCACTACCGGTGCTAGTAGCAACGTGGAGACCTGCACAACACAACCACAGAACTTTGTCCCCAACTTGCGATGAGGTTGTCAATCTCACCGTGTTTTGCGGAAAACAAAGGATTAAACGTATCAAATGGAAAGAAGTAAAAGTTTGCAGAAAGTAAACACAAAGCAGTAAAAGATTGTAGATTGTATGTAAAAGACAAGGACCGGGATCCATAGTTCACTAGAGGTGGCTCTCCTTAGATAAACAACATGTTGGGTGAACAAATTACAGCGGGGCAATTGACAAACACCGAGAAAGCAATACATGCATATACTAATCATCTTGACTCCTTTGAGACTTGATTGGGCATTACCACATAATACATAGACCCCCATCCAACTGCATCTATGACTAATAATCCACCTTCAGGTTATCATCCAAACCCCCTCCAGTATTAAGTTACAAGCAACAGATTAGTGCTTTACGAACTGCGTGTAAAGTAAACAATACGATTGTTCTATGAACAAAGGATTGTTGTTTTCTCCCTAGTAGCAACATCACATCTAGTATCTTAGAGATTTCTGTCACTTCCCTAGATTACCAGAGGCATGAACCCACTATCGAGCATAAATACTAACTCTTGGAGTTTCTAGCATCTACTTGGCCAAGATAGCTACTAACAACAGAAAGCATGCAAGATCACAAATAACAAAGACATGATAGAATCAATAATCAATCTGAAATAGCATCTCAATATCCATCGGATCCCCGCAAACACAACATGTATGAATTACAAAAAGATGATCTTGATCATGAACGGAGCTCACAAGATCTAAACATGAAAGCAAAAAGGTGGAGAAACCAGCCATCTAGCTACTACATGGATCCGTAGTCCATGGATGAACTACTCACGCATCACACCGGAGGCTTGCATGGTGATGAAGAAGGCCTCCAGGGTGAATTCCCCTCTCCGGCAGGGTGCCGGGAAGAGCTTCAGATCCCTCCCGATCTAGGGATGGAGATGACGGCGGCTACAGACTCTTTCGTGGATTTTTGATCGGGTACTTAGGGTTTTCGTCCCGAGGGCAATATATAGGCGGAAGGAGAGGTCGAGGGGGTACCGAGAGCCACCACACCACCCTCTGGCGTGGGCCAGGCCTGGCTGCGCGGCCAGGTGGTGTGGCCGGCCCCTGGCCCCTCTCCGTCTCGTATTCTGGCACTTGATCCCTTCCGGAAAAATAGGTACTTTGGCTTTTGTCCCATCCAATTCCGAGAATATTCAATTTCTGACTTTCCTGTAACCAAAAACAGCAGAAAACAAGCAGCTGACACTGTGGCTCTTGTTAATAGGTTAGTCCAAGAAATCATATGAAAAGTACTCCAAAGTTGGAACAAAACACAAGAAAGTGGATAAAACCAAGCATGGAACATCAAAAATTATAGATACATTTGCAATGTATTAGTGTCATTAGCCCATAAATGATCTCGGATCTTTACAAAAGTGTCTAGTACCTGAAATTCATCATAAATAAATAAGGTTTAGCTAACTTGCGATATTAGCGTTAGTTGAAAGATCAAAATCAACGAAACTCGGTGAAAATTAGTGGAAAGTCCTCAAGAAAAAGTGACAATATTTGGAGTTATCAACTTCCCCAATCTTAGTTGTTACTCGCCCTCGAGTGACAAGCTATAAAGAATAATAGCAAGAAATGAATTTAAGCATAGACACTCCAAGGTGGTATTGTATTCCATTATCACAAGTCATGCAACCTTGAACATGAGCACAATATATTTGAACAATTGCACTTAAGGTCCCTTTCTAACCGCAGTAACTTGTTAGCTAATAAATCTTAAACTCAAAAGAGATTGTCAAAATTTTGGCTAGACTTGTGAATCAATTCTTTCAGCACCTCTCTTTAATGAGAGTAAAATCATGTTTAAGCAAAGATGCTTCAGTCAAATTAAGGGTGCACTAGTAGTTGTCAAAAGAAGGATAAACTTATAGCTTTTTATTAACACCCACTTCGAAATTTGTGGCCCTTTGATGCATGTAAAATGCATACATGAACTTTATAGTTTTTTGACATGATGTATCACATATTTGCAACATATATGATGTTAGATCCATGTTTTACATTGATTTCGGGGATTTTCTAAACAATCCCCTCTCTTTTGGTTCTAACTTTTTCTGGCAGAAAATCCTTCTGTTTGTTTTTTTGACATTCTAGGATGTTGAAACAGAGCTAGGTAAATGGGAGCTATTAGATAATTTCCATATGAATCCAACGAGATAAAGTAGAACCCAAGGGGCCCAACAAGCTGAAAAAATGGGAGCCCATTTACTAAAGGGCGCGTCACTTGGGCTATCTCAGCCGTCGAAACTTCGATGTCGTCGATTCCACCACCATTTGCTTCGTTTTGACCTAAAACCATCTATATATACCCCCTAGCAGCCTTTCTCGAGATGGACGGAGGCAGAGATCGAAAACACATAAACAGAGAGTCTGCATGCCGCCACCGATGGAGATCGGAGGGGGGGAAACACTGCCGGAATCCTCTGGTGGACTCCACCCCCTCCGGCATGTTCATCATCAACATCTACAACAAGATCCTCTCCATGCCCCTACTGTAATCTCTTGGCAAACATGATGTATGATGCAATATATTGTTTTTCCATGATATATTGTATCTGTATGTTGATGTTTGAGTAGTGACTTGTTTATGGCAATTGTGATATAGTTTGTTTTGGTTGCATACAAGTATATGGTATCTTCTATGATGATCTTGATGCACTAACATATGAGTTCACACATATGTTGGGGTATGCACAAGGTTGTCACCATTGCATGTTGATAGGACGAGGGATAGACGGAGTTTGACAGAAGCCAAATCCCAAGTCTTAGAAATATATGTAGTATTAATTCATGGTTAATCAACGGGTGTATTATCATGGGGACCTTAGATCTAAATGTGGTGGTTGGAATTTATGTCTTAATATTCCCTTGTTTGTTCTTAATTGGCCTTGGGATCAATCACTAGTGGTGTATTTTCTCGTATCTATTGCTACACCTAGTTATGGCTCCTCCTATAAGAAACTTTTGTTAAACATTTGAAATCACTAGGATGAGGTCACCCATTTTTCCTTCCTTCCGGTCATTCCACGACCAAACCTCTTTCCTTCATTTCCAACCATTCCATGGTCAAATCATTTCCAAAGCCTTTTTTATTTTCCAAAATCCTTTTCAAAATCAAAACCAACATCGCTTGATAGTATTTTATCCAACCATACATGACCGTGAACATGTTGGAGATATGCCCAAGAGGCAATAATAAAGTGGTTATTATCATGTCTTCACACTTATGATAAATGTTTGCATACCATGCTATAATTGTATTAACCGGAAACATTAATACTTGTGTGATTTGTAAACTAAAATAAGAGTCCCTAGTAAAGCCTCTTGTTAAACTAGCTTGTTGGTTAATATATGATCATTGTTTCCTGATCATGAACATAGAGATGTTATTAACAACAGGATCATATCGTTAGGAGAATGATGTGATGGACATACTCCTATAGATAAGCGTAGCATAAAGATCAAGTCATTTCAATAGTTCAATTGCTATATGCTTTCTGATACATAGTAACCTAATTCCTTCGACCATGAGATCGTGCATATCACCTTTACTGGATGGATGCTTTGATGTCATCAAACACCACACCGTAACAGGGTGGCTATAAAAGTGGCATTGAGTGTTCGGAAAGTATTGGTTGAAACACATGGATCAAGAGTGGGATTTGTCCATCCACATGACGGATAGATATTCTCTGGGCCCTCTCGGTGAAATGTCATCCAATTAGCTTGCAAGCATGTGACTTGGTCACAAGGGATCACATATCACGGGAACGAGAAAAGAGTACTTATCAGTAACGAGGTTGAACTAGGTATGCAGAGATACCGACGATCATAACCTCGGATAAGTAACATATCGTGAGACAAAGGGAAATTGGTATCGTATGTAAGTGGTTCATTCGATCGCAAAGTAATCGTAGAAATATGTGGGAGCCATATGAATTTCCAGATTCCTCTATTGGTTATTGTTCGGAGAAGTGTCTCGATCATGTCCGCATAATTCACGAACCGTAGGGAGACACACTTAAGGATTCGACGTTGTTTGAGTAGTTATGGTATTATGAGAAAGAGACCGAATGTTGTTCGGAGTCTCGGATGGGATCCGGGATATCACGAGGTGATCCGGAATGGTCCGGAGAATAAGATTCATATAAGGAAAGTCCCGTTTCGGAGTTCGGGAATGATTCCGGTGTTTTCATCGGGGATATTCTAGAAGGTTCCGGATTGTCCGGCACTCCGGGGGGGAAGGGGTACATGAATGTGTCATTACATATTGGAATGATTGCATCATGTACTAAGTGTTCTTGCTGTCCCAAATATAGGATTAAATTGAATCCTAAAACAGAAAAGTCAAATGTCCAGTTTGAAAGTCAAACTGCCAAAACAAGAAACTGTGGGAAACAAGCAAGAGGAGTTGGAACCAACCTGGAGGAGGAGTTGGACTCCTCCAGGCCGGCGCCCAGCCCAAGGCCGAGTTGGGGAGGGACTCCCTCCCTCCCCTGGCGCGCCAAGACCCCCCTCCCATAAAAGGAGGGGCAGGGCTCCTCCTAGACACACAAGTTTCCTATCCTCTAAACTAAACCCTAGATCTAGACCCCGGTTTAGAGCTATGCGGTTTAGAGCCTTCTAATTGGTTTAGAGCCCTCTAATTGGTGTGTCTAATTACTAGACCACTAATAGCCTCTCTCATAAGCTCCACCATACTCGCACCGGCTTAAGGCGAAGCCCTGCGGGATTTCCCCTCTACCTCCGGTACCACGCCGTTGTGCTGCCGGAATCGCGAGGAGAGTGCTACAACCTCCGCTGCCTGCTGGAACAAGGGAGAGGAAGGTCTTCGTCGAGTACCGAACGTGTGACCGACTGCGGGAGCGCTGCGGGAACGCGGCGCCGGAAGGATCGTCTACGCGATCTTGAGATCGGAAAGAGTACGACTACATCACCCACGAGAATCTGCTCTCGTTAAACACTTTGGAATCTTCGAGGGTGAGTTATTCCATCGACTCGTTGCTACAATCTAGTAGATAGATCTTGGCTTGTTTGTTTGTATGCGATAGAAAATTTTTGTTTTCCATGCTACGAACCCCTACAGTGGTATCAGAGCCGTGTCTATATGTAGATCTGTTGCACGAGTAGAACACAATGGTCATTGTGGGCGTTGATGCTTTTATTGTTGATTGCTTCTTGTGTACTTTGTATCTTGCGGTATGTTGGGATGAAGCGGCCCGGGCTAACCTTACATGACATCGTTCATGAGACTTGCTCCACGTTTGACATGCAACTTGTATTGCATAAGTGGCTTTGCGGGTGCCTGTTTCTCCTAGCATAGTTAAGATCCAATTTACAACGGGTAATCAACAATGCTAGTATCAATGTTGTGGTTCTTGTTCGTAAGTTAGAACGACACTTATGGAAAGCCCCAAACCACGTAAAATATGCAAAGAAAGTAGAAGCGTCTAACTTTGTTTTGCAGGGGTGTGCAGTGATGTGATATGGCCATGATTGTGATTATATATGATGTATGCAATGTTCCTTATTGTAAGTTGGCAACCGGCAGGAGCCATATGGTTGTCTTTAATTTCTGTTAAGACCTGCGTGTCTATTCAAAATAGTTGTAATAGTTGAAGCTGGTGGACGACAACCATGAAAGAAGCGTCATTGACCTTGATGCTATGTCGGTGATGATGGAGATCATGTTCGTGCTAGAAGATGAAGATCGGAAGCACAAAGAAGAAAGGCCATATCATATCACATATTATGAATTGCATGTGATGTTAATCCTTTATGCATCTTGTATTGCTTAGTAGACGACGGTAGCATTATAAGATGATCCCTCAAGCACACAATTTCAAGTTCTTAAGTGTTCACCCTTAGTATGCACCGTTGCCAAAGCTTGCTGCTTCGAAGCACCACGTGATGATCGGGTGTCTTTGATTCCGCGGGTGAATACAACGTAAGCAAGCCAGATTTGCTTATGCGGTAGCTAAGGTTTGATCTTGACGAGCCTAGCATGTACAGACATGGCCTCAGGAACACGGATTACCGAAAGGTAGAGCATGAGTCATATAGTAGATATGATGAACATGTTGATTGTTCGCCATTGAAGCTATATCAACTCTCGTGATGATCGGTTTTGATGTGGTGGATTTGGTTCATGTGATCACTAAAACAATGTGAGGGATGTTGTTTTGAGTGGGAGTTCACCTAGATTAATTTAATTATTAATTAGAACTCAATTTATCATAAACTAAATCAAAGTGAATTTGCATAGTTGTTGTAGTCATTGGCATCCGTTTACCACCTTGCGCTTAGTTATAATTGAGATGATAGAACTATAAAATTCTGGTTAGTTACTTTACGAACTGGTATCGTATTGTTTTGAAGTGTTAATCTAAAGTTTAAAAGTCCTATTGCAAACTTTCAGTAAGTTCCGGTTACTCCATGAAGTTTAATAATTAGTATTAAATCAAGAGTAACAATTCCAAGTGTTAGTATATAAGTATCATGTTTGTATCCATGATTCTTGATATTCAAAGGATTCCCTTAATATCAAGGTTATCTAGGATCTGAAAGAGTTGTTTCAGAAACCATGATGTGTGGAAGATATTGTGATATCTGAAACGAAGTTTTGGTTGCAACATGATAGAGTATAATATGGCAAAAGTCATGTTCTCATATTTGATGAGAATTTGCAAAAAGGTTGGAGACACTTGTTGTCCTAATCCTCCAAAAGGTTTTGGATAGCAACATTATACTCATAATTCATCGTTATAAGCTAAAAGTAGCTTGATCATGGACGATTCCATGATAAGGGTGAATATTTGATGTAGGTGAAATGTTTACTACACCAAGAGATTACTAAAGAAAGGAATTTGAAAGAACACCAAATATTTGATGATGGTGATCTACTTCAAAGTGCAAGTCCAAAGACATTGGTATTTAATTATACACGCTTTGGACTATATGTCATATGTATGACTCCACTATTGATGTTAATAGATTCTTTCAAACAGAAAAGGAAATACTGAAAGAAAATCTCATAAATATATGGCAGAAAAGAAAAGACTAGAATCGTTCAGTTTAAGTATATAGATGATATACATGTTATGGCTATATTCTTTGCTTGTTAAACAATGTGGTTCTTAAGTATTTGATACTGAATTTGTTGGTGTGAATCGTCATACGAAACAACACAATTCATGAACTACAATGGCCTAAGTAACTAGCAAAAGAATATGTGATGATGTTCATCGAGAACAAAATAAAGGGTTATTGTGTTGCTTGTTAAACATCAAAGCTTGCCTTCAAGATTTGTTTTATCAGGTATTATGAGAACAAAAGGGTTGTTCAAATAATTGCCGTAAACCATAAAAGATGGATGATTCACAAATCTCGTTGGAGAAATCACATCCATAAAACTAGTGCTAAAAATGTCGAAAGACAAATTGATTGAAAGATCACTTAGGAAGTGACATCGCCGTTTAAATTATATTTGAAAGAAAACATGAAGAAACTCCATGTTGATGGAATTTTGGAGTCTTCTGATTTTGATCAAATGACGCTTGTGAAACTTTCTTAGAGATAATTAAAACTTCGTTCATAGGCCAAAAGGGAACGAATGACTAGCTTATTGGAACTTGTACATATTGTTGTACGAAGTCCGTTATGTGTAGTCAAGAGCGATGGATTTCAACTTCATATGCTTTCTCCGAAAATTTGAGTGAATATATGAATATTTACTTAATAAGGATGAAGTGTGAAATATTTGAAGAGTTCAAAGACTTTCAAGATGAAGTGCAAAATCATTGTAACAAGAATATAAACAGTTTATGATAAAGATCATAAAGGAAGATATTTGAGTTACAAGTTTAGCATAATACCTAAGATTTAAGGAATCGTTCCGTGGATTTGCATTTCCCGAAACACCATAAGAGTATGGAGCGTTCGAGATATGTAATTAAACCTTGTTTGACATGGTAAGATCAAAGGTATAATTCATAAAACTGCCATTGTATTTTAAAGATTAAAAGCTTTAGAGATTACCGTTTTTCCACTGAAAAGAGCTTCATCATAATCCGTTGAAATGACACCATATAAAGTTATGGTTTGGGATAAAACCCAAGTAGTCCTTTCTTAAACATTGGTATGCTATGCATAAGAAAGATGTTTGCAACCAAAGTCGGATAAACCTGTCTTTGTATTACTGTTAAGTATTCCTCCATAAAACACCGGAGACAAAAGTGTTTGTTGCTTAGAACGTCAAGTTTCTTTGAGAAGAAATTTTTCGTGAAAAGTTAAGTGGGAGGACATTAGAACTTTGATAAGGTTAAAAGAACCTTAGCTGTATGTGCAGAGTTGCGCAGCACCGAAAAATGTTCCGGAGGCGGCAACAATGCTCATGGCTCACGTGCCTCAAAGGTTGTGGTCACGGAGATCTAAGTTCCTATTGAAACAAGTAGATCGGGTAAACAATCAAATACCAAGATTTGAGGGTTGAATCATTATTTGAGAATAATGAACCGACTACATGCAGAGAAGCGATGATGGGCCCTGACTCCGTAAAATGGCTTGAAGCCATAAAATCCGTGATAGTTCCATACACGAGAAATCAAGTTTTGAACTTGAAGGACCCTCGAGAAAGGTGTAAGACCTTATAGTTGTGTCTGGATCTATAAAGGAATAGACATGGATGTTTCACATCTAGTCGACATGTTGAGAAAGAGTTCACAACAATGTTCAAAGGTTGATTATGACAAGATTTGATCTGTCATAGTGATATTTAGTCTAGATGGATTAATGTAGCAACCACTACATATAATTTGTTATATGGTAGTTGAATAAACAAAACAAATTCTTCTAATAGAATCATTACCTAGGACATGTGCATAACACGGTCCATAGGGTTTTGTTAATTCAAAAGGATGCTAAAAGTATATGCAAACTTCAATGGTTAAAGTGAGCATCGCGGAGTTGGAATCTTCACTGTGATGAAACTGTTAAAGGAGTTTAAAAGTTCATCAGAGACGATGGAGATGCTTGCATTTGCAAGAAATTAAGTGGGAGCGCTAAGACATGTTTCTAATACATTATGTGGAAGACATATTGTTGATTGGAAATAATGTATCTTTTATTAACACATATTAAGAATTTCATCCCGATGAAAGACTTAGGCAAAACCCAAATATTTGGCATCATTAGACGCTAATATGGTTGTGCCAGAAGTACATAGACGAGATATTGAATGAATTCAATATAGAAACTACAAGAAAGGTTCTTGTTGCACAGAAAGGATTGAAAGAGTTCAATGTTGATGATATATTCAAGTGTATTGGCACTTGGTAAGTGAAACAAAGATTCAAGTATAGATTGATACTTGATGTATGAAATCACAAAGAGTATTTATATCAATCATACTGTGATATGTACAAATCCAGATATGTCCTATGCTCTAAATGTTGAGAGCATATACCAGAATGATTCGTATGATGATCATTGGACAATAGTAAGGATATTCTTATGATCTTCTGAAAGAACTAAGAGTATAATATTTGTAGAAGTGACAAATAGATGGTTAGTTCATTGTAAAAGTACTACATTGATACTAGTTTTGTCACAAAGTACAAATTAAGTTTATCTCAATCTAAACTAAGGGTGGCACAATATAATGGAAAATAAGTTCCATAATGGATTTGGATGAGTTCCAAAGTTAAGACATTGTGACAGATACTACAACAAAAGGCTAAGTATATGACTGCTGTTTTAGCAGCAAAAGAGGGCATTTGTGTCAAGAAGTTTGTTATCAAACTAGGTGTAGTTCACAGCGGGATAATACTATGAAGATATATTGTACGACAATATTGTCAACATGTTTTAACCCCAAAGAACTAAAGGTCACACCGAAAGACCAAATTTATACAAAGCCATCTCATTAGAGAATGAGTGATGCGTACAGACGCAAAGACATGCAATTACACACGGACCTGGAAGTGTCAGATCCGGAGATCAGTTGACCACTAGCAATCGTGTACATACAACACTGGAAAGCCATAGGTGTTATATACACAAAGGTTCGAAACTAGATTATTGACTCTAGTGCAAGTGGGAGACTGTTGGAGATATGCCCAAGAGGCAATAATAAAGTGGTTATTATCATGTCTTCACACTTATGATAAATGTTTGCATACCATGCTATAATTGTATTAACCGGAAACATTAATACTTGTGTGATTTGTAAACTAAAATAAGAGTCCCTAGTAAAGCCTCTTGTTAAACTAGCTTGTTGGTTAATATATGATCATTGTTTCCTGATCATGAACATAGAGATGTTATTAACAACAGGATCATATCGTTAGGAGAATGATGTGATGGACATACTCCTATAGATAAGCGTAGCATAAAGATCAAGTCATTTCAATAGTTCAATTGCTATATGCTTTCTGATACATAGTAACCTAATTCCTTCGACCATGAGATCGTGCATATCACCTTTACTGGATGGATGCTTTGATGTCATCAAACACCACACCGTAACAGGGTGGCTATAAAAGTGGCATTGAGTGTTCGGAAAGTATTGGTTGAAACACATGGATCAAGAGTGGGATTTGTCCATCCACATGACGGATAGATATTCTCTGGGCCCTCTCGGTGAAATGTCATCCAATTAGCTTGCAAGCATGTGACTTGGTCACAAGGGATCACATATCACGGGAACGAGAAAAGAGTACTTATCAGTAACGAGGTTGAACTAGGTATGCAGAGATACCGACGATCATAACCTCGGATAAGTAACATATCGTGAGACAAAGGGAAATTGGTATCGTATGTAAGTGGTTCATTCGATCGCAAAGTAATCGTAGAAATATGTGGGAGCCATATGAATTTCCAGATTCCTCTATTGGTTATTGTTCGGAGAAGTGTCTCGATCATGTCCGCATAATTCACGAACCGTAGGGAGACACACTTAAGGATTCGACGTTGTTTGAGTAGTTATGGTATTATGAGAAAGAGACCGAATGTTGTTCGGAGTCTCGGATGGGATCCGGGATATCACGAGGTGATCCGGAATGGTCCGGAGAATAAGATTCATATAAGGAAAGTCCCGTTTCGGAGTTCGGGAATGATTCCGGTGTTTTCATCGGGGATATTCTAGAAGGTTCCGGATTGTCCGGCACTCCGGGGGGGAAGGGGTACATGAATGTGTCATTACATATTGGAATGATTGCATCATGTACTAAGTGTTCTTGCTGTCCCAAATATAGGATTAAATTGAATCCTAAAACAGAAAAGTCAAATGTCCAGTTTGAAAGTCAAACTGCCAAAACAAGAAACTGTGGGAAACAAGCAAGAGGAGTTGGAACCAACCTGGAGGAGGAGTTGGACTCCTCCAGGCCGGCGCCCAGCCCAAGGCCGAGTTGGGGAGGGACTCCCTCCCTCCCCTGGCGCGCCAAGACCCCCCTCCCATAAAAGGAGGGGCAGGGCTCCTCCTAGACACACAAGTTTCCTATCCTCTAAACTAAACCCTAGATCTAGACCCCGGTTTAGAGCTATGCGGTTTAGAGCCTTCTAATTGGTTTAGAGCCCTCTAATTGGTGTGTCTAATTACTAGACCACTAATAGCCTCTCTCATAAGCTCCACCATACTCGCACCGGCTTAAGGCGAAGCCCTGCAGGATTTCCCCTCTACCTCCGGTACCACGCCGTTGTGCTGCCGGAATCGCGAGGAGAGTGCTACAACCTCCGCTGCCTGCTGGAACAAGGGAGAGGAAGGTCTTCGTCGAGTACCGAACGTGTGACCGACTGCGGGAGCGCTGCGGGAACGCGGCGCCGGAAGGATCGTCTACGCGATCTTGAGATCGGAAAGAGTACGACTACATCACCCACGAGAATCTGCTCTCGTTAAACACTTTGGAATCTTCGAGGGTGAGTTATTCCATCGACTCGTTGCTACAATCTAGTAGATAGATCTTGGCTTGTTTGTTTGTATGCGATAGAAAATTTTTGTTTTCCATGCTACGAACCCCTACAGAACACAGCTATTCGAATAGATTTACACTATGCAGAGGTTGTACACTTTACCCATAAGATTTGATACATCCTCCGTGAGCAACCACGAAATTTCATACACCAGTATGCGGGGTTCAGATAATCAAACAAGACCTTCAGAATGCCCACTCTAGTATAACCGCCTACCCTATGAGCCATTCCCCTCAAGACTAGGACATCGGGTACCGAGGACCAACCGGAGCGCATTTTACACTTCACAAAGTGTGCGCTTTCATTGAGGGGCTCATAGTAACACCTGGCTACCCATAGATAGTTTGTTTCTTCTCCTGGTCAATGCTTCACATGGACCATTTACTAGAGAATACCCAGCCTCCAGGGATCGCAATCCCCTGTAGTAGCTGCGAGGCAACTTATACCAGAGTAAACAAACTTTGAGTCAAGCCCCTTCCCATATAGGGGTAATGTGGTTATAGAGTTTAGTTGTTATAGCTAAGCTGCAAAGAACTAGGTGTGTTTTCATAAATCATTTTCTTCCTCCTCTTCCAATTAGTATCCTTTTTCAAAAATATACTCATTTTCTTTCTTCAAACTCTCTTGGTAAGCCATCCTTACCAAGGTTTTACCATAAAGCCTTTCTGTAAAACTTTTCTGGGTTCCCAACCTACAGTTTTGTGATGGCTAAAATGGGGTTTCTAGGGGGATGTGGGGTGAACCACCCTTCTATACTATAAGGAAAGATAGGTGTGTCCAAGGGTAGTACCTAACAGTACCATTTGTACGAGTTTGGAGGAGCCAAACCAATATAAGATATAATAAGATAGATATAGTAAAAACATGCATTTGGATAAATAAGTAGAAACAATGCATAAATAAAATAGTAGGACAAGGTTTATGAGCAAGTAGGTGGATTTCTTGTGACCAGCAATATGTCCTTGGACTTCTTCGTAGAAATCCAAAATAACCAATATCTTCTCCTTCTTGACATCAATTCAAACATAACTACCGTCGTCACCTATCAGACATGCAAACAACAAGGTTCCACAATCAACACAAGGCAAACATGCACCAATACAGTACAACAAGCAATTGAACAAGACAACAATGCACTTTAGTAGGGCAAGTTAGCACCAACTCATACCAATTGGAAACACCTCAATTGATTTTGTTGAACTTCGCTTATGCTTTAATTTCTAGACACTACTTAATTAAGGGGGGGGGGGTAAACCAAGGCTTGGTTCTGTATGATACCAATGTAAAAAATGATATCAACAGATAGGTATTGTCATAACCAAGCCACAAAAGTGGTTTCATAAATTTATTAATTTTCTTTAATTAGCTATGAATTTCCTAGTGATATCAACCCTTGATTTGGTGAATAAATCACCAGCAAATATCTGTAAGTCAAATGATTAATTCCTCTTATAGTTAAGAAGGTATTGGAGTACTAGTTCATTGGGGGTTGGATTCACTTCAAAATATTTACCAGGATGCCTTTGGGAAATTCCCAAAGTTAGTTTTGCTGGAAAATTGTCATTTAACCAGATTTATTCTACATGTCAAAATGGCATGATACCAAGGACATTGGATAGGTATCACTGATACCTTTATGTAGAAATTGGATTCATTATTTTTAGATTTTTGAACTCTAGTTATGATTTATTGAGTGAAATAGTTACTTGGAACAGTATTTAATTTATTCACCACTACTCAATAAATTCTGAGATCCAATGTTTTGGTAGATATTGAAGTGACACAACTCAAATAAGTGGAATCAACTTAAAATATGTTGTAGGTCTACTGGGAGAATTTGTTGAAGTCAGATTTGATGGGTTTTTATCATTTTTATTTCTGTAGATCTAGAAATCCCTTTGGGGTAAATCCAAGTCCTCTAGATAGGTACTTTGAAAGGCTACCAACATAACTTGGATCCACAATATTTGCAGTTGTAGAAATCCACAAATTTACTTATGATTGAAAAATACATGTTGTGGAAGATTAGATGCCAGAAATAATAGAAAATAGTATTGGCATGGGGTTTGCTCTGTCTATTAGAGGCAACAAATATGGAACATGCCAAAAATTAGATCTAGGAAATTCCTTGCATTTTCCATTTTTCTCTAATTAAACCAACTAGCAATTTGGCAAAATTTGGAATTATTGCTTAAAAGAAAACGGGAGTCAGGCCGGTGTTTGACCGATTCGGGCCGCATAGTGGTGAGCCGGTCCAGGAGCTCGTCGGTGCGTGCGAGAGTGGTATTTCGAACGCGCCTGGGAAGAGCTCGCTCGTTAGCCACAAGAGAGGGCTCAAGCGATATAGAGGGATCCGGGCCGCAGGATCAAGTGGGATCCAACGGCGCCGGTTCGTCGTCCTCCTCTA
This sequence comes from Avena sativa, assembly GCA_916181665.1. NCBI lineage: Eukaryota > Viridiplantae > Streptophyta > Magnoliopsida > Poales > Poaceae > Avena > Avena sativa. The sequence continues at coordinate 384,515,820 of OV702286.1, read as the reverse complement.
AACGGGAGCGGCGATGCTGTAACCTAGTATGGATGGGAAGGGTGCAGGGAGGGCTTTCCATCGACAGAGGGAGGGCAGAGGTGAAGAGGTGCTCCAGGGCAAGCAGCACGAGGGGCAGCAGTGACAGGTTCAGTCTCGGTAGGTAACTCACACGAAGGCGCCTGCGAGGTGCATTCGGTAGCTTCGCCAGAGTTTTTACCTGTGGCTACCCGTAGTAAGGAGGAAGGTCAGGTTGGGTAGGTCTTGCTGGGGATACGACATGCATGCAAAAAAAGGAAGAAGAAGGGCTCCAGACTGACGGTAGTAAGGATCCCCTCCTTGCATAACCGTGTACTTCTCTTGGATGTGTTGGGTTCACAACATATAAAACAAAAAATTCCTACGATGGGAACTACTAAGCACCAAGATCTATCTACTAGATACAAGCTACATGTGGATATACACCCATAGAGAACATACCCTTGTAGACCGACAAAGTGTAATGAGGTTGAACTCGTGGACGATGTAGTCGAACGCTTGCCGATCTTAGGATCGAGAAGAAGTCCAGCGCCGAAACTCAGCAATGCATCCATGATCGCACACACATTCAGGCGACCGAACAACCTCCACCTCCTTGATCCAGCGATGCAGCGGAATCAGCAACTCCTTCCAGATGAAATGCCACTGGGAACATGTATCTTGCTAGTCCGAGACCATGAGGGATAATTCTAGAGGGGGAGAGAGATCCTTCATGAGGAGGTGTGCTTTGAGGGGAGGAGAGGGGTCCTTTTTATTGGGAGATGGGGCAGCCCCTCCCATGGCCGGCGGCCAAGAGGAGGTGCCCCCACCTCTTCCACATTCATGTGGTGAAGCTCCACTCACATAAATTTAGCCTCCACTCAAATTCCCACTCACATGCACTAAATTTCCACCAAATTTAATGCAACCCTCATTTAATAAAACTCTTTTATTTATTTTATTAAGAATTTTGTTAATTACTTTAATTAACAAACATTCACATAAAAAACCCCTCCAATATTTCAATATCACATGCAGAACCAATTTCAGCAATTTCACCTGAAACAATTCTGGTGTCCATTGAAATAATTCTACCGCTTTGCAATTCTTTCGTATGGAACATATTTGCTCCAAATGGTGTTGGTATCCCTTAAGTGTGTCACCCTATAGTTCACGAATAATGCAGACACGATCAAGACCCCTCTTAGATTAATAATCAAAATAGGAACCTGGAGATCCATACTGACTCCCACACATTCAACGATAACTTCTGTGATCGTGAGAACCTTTAATGCTTGTAACTAAATCCCTTTGTCTCGCGATATATTACATGTCCGAGATTCGATCATCGGTATCTCTATACCTAGTTTGATCTCGTCACCGACATGCACTCTTTTCTCGTTCCCGTGATATAACATTCTAGTGATGACATCACTTGCTTGCAAGCTATCTTAATGTGATATCACCGAGAGGGCACAGAGTATATCTACCCATAATCGGGATGGACAAATCCCACTCTTGATCCATGAGCCTCTACATAACACCTTTTTAGCACTGAACCCACCTTTATAGTCACCCTTTCATGGTGTGACGTTTGATGTTATCAAGATACTCTTCTAGTGTTAGTGATTGACATGATCTCATGGTATAAGGACTAGGATTACTTCGTATGATGTTATAGCAATATAAACACAATGACTTTGGTGGTAATGCTATACTTCAGATGAATGTTCATCACATCATTCCACCAATGTTGTGACCTCATTATTAACAACATCCAATGTCCATGATCAGGAAACCTTGATCATCTTGTTAATCAACGAGCTAGTTTATAAGATAGGCATAACTAGGAACTTTCTATTTGTTTATTAAGCACACATGTATTAATGCTTTCCAAGTAATACAATTATAGCATGCAAAATAAACATCTATATTATACTTGGAATACATATAATAACAACTTTATTATTGCCTTGCAGGGCATATTCCTTTCAGGATGGCTAGAGAAGTAGAGGAAGAGGGGTTCCTGGGCTTCTGGGAAGGAGAATGGTGATATAGGAGAGGGGAATTAGGCAAGGGAGGGGATCTGAAATGTCCTCGGGCCTATTTATTTGAGAGGGTGGTGGTTCATGGTGAACCATAACCATGAGGGAAATGGGGAAGGGGTAGGGCCCTGGTTGTGCACTAGTGGCGGTGGAGGGGTCGTGTGCAGCCTGGGGCTCAAGCAGATGGGTGGATGAGGGGTGTGACAGCTGCTGCTAGAAAAATAAGAGGGCAAGAAGTGACCTAGCCTTTGTATCCTTCATATCCAAGCACAAGGGACAAGGGGAAGTGGGTGCTAGAGTTCCTATCTACAATGCTGGGTCGACCAGGACAGAGGGGTGGGTGCTAGAGTGGTTAAAGAAGTGGGCATGAGTGTGGGAGGGGATTTAGAATTGATGGTGATGTCAAGTTATCAAATCTGATCCAAGTAGTGATCATGTTCAAAAACCAAAAATTTGATCAAGACATGGTGGGATAAGAGCATCATTGGATGGGTATGGTTATGATACACCTCTGGGATTTTTTTGGGATTGTTTTGAGATACTTAGATCCTTTTAGTATCTAATATTCAAAAAGTAATGAAAAGGTTTTAATGAGTTCATTTGAAATTTTTGAATTGATCAAGGTGGGATTTTGGTGTGATATGGTCCCAAATACCATTCCACGCATTGGGTAATTTTCCCAAGATTTATTGAAGAAGGGAAATATTTAAAACATTTATTTTCCTATTTCTACCAATTAAGAAAATAGACAAAAAGAAATAGTAAAACTCTTCAAAAAATATTTATTTTTGAAGTAGTAATATAGGGAACATAAATAGGCCTCATATGTTCATAAAGTTTCAAAGTGTTTTGTAGAAAAACATACTTTCTTCAATAGGAGGAATTTTGAAGTTTTTGTAAAAGAAAAGAATTAAATGGTTTTGGGCCAAAAATAATTAGGGAAAACATTTATTAAATTTTTATCTCCAAGGTAGATGATGGCCACATAGTGTATCTATCATTTTCACACCTTGTGTTTTAAACAACAACACTTATTTTAAAGATAAAAGGGAATAATGTAGGAAAAAGGATCTTGGGCTAGAATATTTTTATACCACCAAAATCTTGTTAGATTAAGGAGCTCAAAGCTCCTATTGGGTCATGGGATAGATGGATAGATAGTATAAGTGATGTAGATAATCATGGTACATAGGGATAACATTTATCAAGATTGGGTGCTCCTAGGATTGATGCCAAACTTGGTTGAAAATAAGGGTGTCTAGGCAGATTATTATCTTGCTTACAAAATCATGTGGGTTTAAGAATCACAAGGATCCAACTGAAACAAGGGAAGTCTGGGTTGGTATACCAAGTTTAGTAGATCACAAACATGCCAATATTTTGCCAAGAAAGGTTGAGATGGAGTTGGGAGCTTCTAGAAAGTAGGCATGTTGATAAGATTAGCATAAACATATTATTTTCTCGCCTGCAAAACCATCAAGAACAAGTGGGTCCAAGAATGATTTAGCCAAAGTCAAGAGTGTGAGTTTTAAGTAATTATGATGGTGTACAATATGGTTCAAGTAAATTTCAAAAAATGCACAAGGGTTTATAAAGGTAGAGACTCAAAGATGGCATCTTGATAACATTTTCAGACTTAGTCAAATTTGGTAGTTGGGTTTTTTGCCTAGGGTACAAGAGTTAAAGTTTTTGAGGGGTTGCAAGGTTCCAAACTCATCCTCGAATGGATGATGTTTAATAGTAGGTTAGGTAGAGTGGATCCATGGATTGAATTGGTCTTCACTACCTTGGGGACTTCAAAGGAGAAGTGACTCACAACTAAGTCTAATAAGGAAAATCAGGGTTCATTAAAGTGACTATAGATCAAGTCAAGCTTGGGAAGACTTGGTTAAAGGATTTCTTGATCAAGGGGGAAATATGGGGAATGGTAGATCACATTACAGGGGATGATGGTAGAGTAGGCTCCTTGGCCTTATATTAGGAGTTAAGGGTTTTAAGTAACTTTCTAAGAAGGGAACCTCAGAATAGGGAGGTTGTCTCCCTCTAGGGTTTGATGATTTCTGCTCGGGGTTTTTAGAGGTTGTGAAGCTGGTTTGGTTTAGTTACTAGAGGCTGAGCTCCTAGAGTTCCTCATACTACTTCCTAGTCAAGCAAGTCGAGACAATCTGATTTAAGACAGTGGGTCAAGGCAATTCATACCAAGCATTTCAAGAAAACTACTACACAAGCACCAACAAGGTAGAGTAATCAACACACAACTGTTGCACCCTAAATAAGAAAAGTTTTTGTTCCCCCTAATTTTTGCACTTTGGACACTTAATCAGGGTTACTGAAAGTGGGGTGTTACAGACGTTCCCCCTTAAAATAATCTTGTCCCGAGATTCTGGAGGGTGGTGTTAGGGATCTCTAGTGGACTAGCTTATATGTTGAGCTTCATCTTCGGATGTGGTTACTCTGTGGTTAGATTGAACTTTATTCTTCTTGAATGCATGGAGAGTTGAGAAATCTTTAGACCTTGTTGCGAGGGTTGATCTTCTTGTCTTTTGGGGCTCGATATCTCGAGGGCTTACGTTACGGCGAACACCGTCTAGTTGAAGTCTTTTCAAAGTAACTTTCTGAGGAGGTGATACATTGCAAATGTATCTATAATTTTTGATGTTCCATGCTTGGTTTTATCTACTTTCTTATGTTTTGTCCACACTTTGGAGTACTTTTCGTATGATTTCTTGGACTAACCTATTAACAAGAGCCACAGTGCCAGCTGCCTGTTTTCTGCTGTTTTTGGTTCTAGGAAAGTCAGAAAGTGAATATTCTCGAAATTGGACGGGACAAAAGCCAAAGTTATTATTTTACCGGGGGACACCTGGAGCCAGAATACAAGATGGAGAAGGGCCAGAGGGCGGCCACACCACCTGGACGCGTGGCCGGGCTTGGCCCGCGCCAGGGGGTGGTGTGGCCAGCCCAGGCACCCCCTCGGCGTCTCCTTCCGCCTATATATTGCCTTTGATACGGAAACCCTAAGTACCCGATCAAAAATCCACGAAAGAGTTTGTAGCCTCCGTCATCTTCATCCCTCGATCGGGAGGGATCTGTGTAACATCCCAAAACTTAATCCAAAGTTAATCAAGATCAAATCTACCCAATTTAGAGTTAACAAAACCTTTTTCTATTTAAAAATCTTTAAGCCTTCATATGTGTGTGCATATAAAATAGGAGTTGTTTGAATTGCCATGTTTGAGTGATCCATTGATTGTAAAATGATTCTAAGGTGAATTAAACATCATCTAGATCATTCCCAAACAAATCCCAAAGAAAAAGAAATCAAAAAGAATAAAATAAGGAAATGGTCATTTGTGCCATTTTAACTAACTAGCCTACTTTGGCTATTCCTAGAACTCAAATCTTAACAGAAACAATTATGGTTCTTTGCACCCCTTGCTAGTACAATTAGTGATGTGCCAAGGCCCACTTGGTTTCAGCCAAAAAACTTTCAAACACTAAATTTAAATGACAATTGAAAATTGAATGTAGTTCATATGTATAGATCACACTTATTCAAAAACCACTCAAATGAACTCCATTTTTAAATCCCAAGCAAACCTAGATTCTTAAGCATAAGTTACATCACTCCACCAAAAATCAACTCAAAATTCAAATATTTTTGTTCATGCGGCCATTTGATCGAACACCTTGTTAGCAGAATTATTATGGCCTAACTATTACTATTTTAGAGCTAATCTTGTCGAGCCAATTGGGGTGCATTGATCATCCTTGTCTCCCCCAAGTCCAACCAGACCAAAACCAACCCTATCTCTAGCCCCTGGCGCCAGTGCCATGCCGCCCCGACGCCATGCTCGCCAGCCAATTGTGCACAAGGCGCAGGAGACCGCCATCCCCTCTCCGCCACTCCAGGAAGTTAGGCGCCACCCTACCGCCGCCCACGGTGAACCCCTCGATCAACCCCAGCCCCTGGACCACCTCAGCACTGCGCCGCCCTTTCTCTCTGCACGCAGCCAGAGCGCGCTAGAGCACGATCGCCGCCAGCACGCAGCAGACCGTGTCTTGATGCCATATCGCGCATGCCGTTCCGCCTCGACCCCAGCACCCCACCAGACACGGCCTTGCACCGCCGCGTGACCCACAGTCGCCATGCTCGCCGTCGAGCACCGCCTCTGTCCCCCAGAGCGCATGAGGACCCCGACAGTTAGGCACCGCCCCTAGCATGGCCATTACGCCATAGAGCACCGCCAGGGAACCGCCCACCTTCCGCCTACCTCACCATGCCGGTAGCCCCCCTGTTTCGCCGTCACCGACGAGCCGTGCCCATGCCTTTCGGTCTCACCATCAAGCATATATAAGAAGGCCTCCCCAGCACCATCTCCTCACACCATTCCACTCCCCTCTCTCCCCTGAACATTGCCCCTCTCTCGCTGGAGCCGCTCGAGCCGTAGTTCGCCGGAATTGCACCGGAGGAGGCCGCTGTAGAGGAGGAGACGCTGCCGTCGATTCCGGCCACCTCAACCCCTGCCGCTACCTCGCCTGAGTCTGCCGTCGCCGTCCAGTTCGATCGCCCGCCTCGCCACACTAGCTAGAGCCTTGGTACGTCCCCAGTAGACCCCCACCGGCCGTTTAGGGTTCGGTCTCACCGGCGACGAGTCCGTCATCGACGATGACCGTGAGCCGTTGATCCACGTTATAATCGTGTGGCCCAGATTACTCGATACCGTTTCGGATTTTGAAAGTCATTGACAGGCGAACCCTCCTTGTCAGTCGCCCTCTGTGCCGCTGAGCGTCACTGGACCAGCCCGTTAGTTTTCCCGCGCTGACCCATTAATTCAAATTAGAATTTTTCTATTTAGGTATAAACTCAATTCTGTCACTTAGTTCATTCAGGAAGATTTACTGAACCAAATTGAGTGATTCCAATTTTGTTGGAAAGCTTCTGAAAAGATCTATCCAAGCCCGTTGGATTTAATTCATTTAGATTTAGAGATCTCTCCTAGTAAAAATAACAAGACAGAAGCATTTTCAAATTCAAATATTTTTATAAAATCAACCATAATAGCTTTTGAGTTGATTCCAACTCTCAAAACTCACATTTAACCATACCTATCTGAATATATAATAATATTAAGGTTTACATGTAGTGACTTTGGACTAGTACCAAAATAATGCTATATAGGCATTTCTAGTCACTTTAAATCATTAAATATTAAACTTAAACTTATTAAAATGTGATCCAACCTTTAAATCACATTCCCATATGTTAGAATATGTGGTGATGACATGTTTCCATATGATCCCATATTTTAATTGGAGAATATTAAATCTTGGTTAATTTCAATGAGTAGAAATTACTTTTCTGAAATAAAATAAATAAAACTAGTTCATTAAACCTTGTGATGCTTGTGATGATATTAGATCATCAAATGTGTGCCTTAGTGTTCTAAGTAGACTAGTTAAGTATTGTTTGGTGATTGTGTACCCCGTATGTATTTATAGACGATAGTACCGACCAAGCTTACGAGGAGGAGGAGTTCTACCAAGAGGAGGAGGAAGAAAACTTCAACCACTGCACTGCACAAGGCAAGCCATCATTAACAATGCAAGCTCACCCTTGTAAGTTAGATAACCTAAGCAAATGCATTAGGCATGCTTTGGTTATACCACTTTGGACTTATACCTATTCCAAGATTTAATTCCAAGCTTTACTTTTCTTTACTTTACCAAAGTCCTTTACTTGTTTTTAAAGGTAGCATAAAGAGTATAAAACTTGACCTATCTAGTTATATTTAGATGTCATTCTATGGCATGCGTTTGATACTATTATCCCCCATTAGTGAACACTCTTAACCTAGTAGTTTAGAGCAAAACTAAAACTAGACCACTTTAGATGGGAATACTTGGTGAAAATGATTTGTGAAAACCTTGGAATGATGAGTCATTCTATTGAGATGTTTGGACATGTGTTGAGAAACACAAATGGTTTATGATGATGAAAATGTTGAGGCATGAGCCTTAGCCCTTTTATAAAACTGATGGTTGGGTTCGGATGCGATACCATTCCAATTTTACCGTACAACCATAATACCTGAATTGGGTAAGGCTTGGCCAGAAGTTTATATGCATTAGAATTAGTTCCCTCGCGGGAGAGGTTTGAGCTGAGGCTACCTCTCGATGTTGTCCACCTATGCAGTGCCCAAGATGACAGATGGTCATGGTTGGGAGGCCATGCTCATAGGAGAGGTGCTTATACTAGGGTGTGTAAAGGAAAGGTTAGGTTTTATTATCTACATACTAAGTATGATGATTCAGGGTTATCCCTGACAGATGTATAGAATCTTGTGGTGAAAGTGTATCACCTCTGCAGAGTGTCAAACTATTCGAATAGCCGCGTCCGCGGTTATGGACAGTTGGAGTGGCCATACTGTTCCGTTGTCAGATGTTTTCAAAACAACTTATGAAATGAATTGTGACATGACTTGACCACAACAGAGTTGTGACTATGACAATTAAGTTCCCACTTAGGTGTTTTTCAAACTTCTTTTATCTTTCTTTGTTTCTGAACTCAGCTTAGGTTTCAACATTAACTTTACAATTAAACTTAGAGCTTACCATTCCTACTAGAACTATCTTACTTGTTAGTGGTAGTTTGCGAGTACTTAAAGAGTACTCATGGCTTTTGTCCCTGGCTATTCCTATGGCCAGACTATGAAGGAGATTACCAAGATGAAGGAGAGTAGGACAGCTATGATAACTAGGACTATCTTCCATCGTCAGCATTGCCTGTGACTCTGAAGATGGACCCCACCGCTATGCTATTTATTCTGCTACTTGATTGTACTAAGAATGGATCCTGAGATCCTTTATTTGTGTAAGACCTTATTTATGGTTTGTAATGGATGATGTACTGTGATATCCAATCGGTTATGTCTCGCAAAAATGGTAATCCTGGGATTGCGAGGTATGGCATAACAGGCATCTGGGATTAAAAATCCAGGTGTTGACAAGTTGGTATCAGAGCCATCCTGACGATAGGAGACCCAAGTTAGAATGGACGTCCGAACAAAAACTTAGTTTCAAAAACCAAAGTGAGTATTTATGAAAACTATTTCCTCTCATACCCTTGGGAATTCTTTCTCTCAAAAAAATCCATGTTCCTCTAAATTCTTACATTACTACATAAAACTTTGACACACATGATCACTTCACTAACTTTCTCATCCTAAATTCTTATAGATGGAAGCTCAATACAACAAGTTATACCAGTTGGGCAACGGAGGCCAACTGATCTTCAAGAGGCATTTGGATGCACTGTCTGAGTTCTTGGAGCGTCCTCATTCGGAATTACTTGGAGCTCAACTCCCGGGTCCACCAGGAGGAGATTTACATTGGCTAGTGACTGTTGATCTACGAGGCAAGATAGAAGCACCAGTATCTGGGAGGATTCAGTTCTCCGTGAGAGAGAACAACTGGCTAGATGGATTAGCCAGGGCAATGCATGAAGCTCTCGCATGTCTGTGTGCCCCCAGTGTCAACCTAATCCAGGGAACCCGCTTTGTTCACTATGCAAGGCGTGATTCCATGGGAATGCCGCTCGAGATGCCAAGTCACCCAATACTGAACGCCAAGTGGATAACCTCGACTTCCTGTTGTACGACCGCCAGAAAGAGTTGGACAATGCAAGAGAGCTAGCCAACCACAACCTCGCTATTGCTGCCCAGAAGGCCCAGACTTTCTCACTGCTAGTCCAGGATCGTCAGTCTCTGCACCGTCAACGCGCCAAGAAGGATCACACCATCGACCGTCTTCGCAAGAAGGTGGCCGACCTCGAAAAGACCATCAAGGAGCAAGAAGCTCAGCTTGCCGTAAAGGAAGAAGAAGAGGAAGGTGAAGATATCCAAGGGGATATTGACTCCTACCTTAGCAATGATGACGACTTTCTGGAGGAAGATGTCGTGGACTTCTACACCTACAATGATGACTCCGCCTTCATCGATGATGAGTAGATGCACTAGAGCACTGTCGTAGCATGAGATGTATCGTTCCCATTGTATCGTAGCTTACAGAATGGTTCCTAAAACCATCTGTTTTCCTTTGATGTTGTGGTGTGTGTGTTTGTATCGTGTGCTTGCTTGAATGAATGAAAAGAAGTTAGTTGCAAAACCTGAGTCAAACTCAAAGTTTTAGCTTTGAAATCAAAACCATGAACCTTATAACTTTCCCTCTTACCCCTTTATCCATCTCGATCTTCAGATGACTCGTGGAAACCCTGGAGGGAGCAGCTCATCGCATGACCCAATGCTGCAGATTATGCAGATGTTAGTTGCAGACTGTGAAGCAAGCAGGGCAGAGCGCAAACCCAACTTAGCAACAATGTAGCCGATCGCCCAGATGGCCCAAAACAACCAAGGGCATGGAAATCAGGATCATCAAGGATCCAAGCTAAAAAACTTCCAGAATACCAATCCCCCAATCTTTAGCACCTCGGAGAACCCATTGGATGTGGATGACTGGTTGCAGACAATGGAGAACAATTTGGAAGTAGCCAGAGTTGATGACAACGAGAAAGTTCTCTTTGCCACCCACTATTTGGCAAGAGATGCAAGAGCGTGGTGGAACAGTATCCGCACAATGAACCATGGTCAAGTGATGACATGGTAAGCCTTCAAAATCAAGTTCAGCCACACTCACGTGCCGCAGGGCTTAGTCACCAGAATGAGGGATGAATTCTGAGAGTTGAAGCAAGGCAGAATGACTGTAGTGGAGTACCATGACAGATTCCTATCCCTTGCCAGGTATGCACCTGATGAGATCAACATGGAGGCCAAGAAGAAGGAGAGATTCCTTAATGGACTGCATGATGAGATGCAGACTGTCCTCGTCAACATCCGTTTCCAGGATCTCGAAGAGCTAGTCGACTCTGCCATTCAGATGGAAGGGGAGATTAACCAGGCAAACGACAACCGCAAACGTCGTATGATGCACCAAGCTGGATCCAACAGTCACCAGAAGTAATATCCCAACCCTTCAGAAGGATATGCACCGAGGAACAATCGACGCCCAATGTCTCGCCCAAGCTACCCCAACCGTAGCGGAGGAAATGTGAAGTCCGGAGGAAACAACAATCACTCCGGCAACAACAACAATTTCAACCGTGCCCCTCCCAAGAGCAACAACAACAATAACAACACTGCACCTAGAACTGGAAGCAATGCTGTGCCCGTGGCAGCGAAAGACAAGTCTCAGATCACTTGTTTCGAGTGTGGAGTGAAGGGTCACTATTCTAATGAGTGCCCCAAGAATATTGCCGCCACTGCAAATGTGAATGCCCCAGCTCAACAGCAGCGTCGTGTTCAACCAGGAAGAAGATTCGCCCCAGGGAACCCTCACAACCGCAATGGCCTTCTCTTCCACATGAACACCGAAGAAGCCCAAGAAGCGCCAGATGTAGTGTTGGGTATGTTTTCTGTCAACTCAGTTTTAGCAAGAGTGTTGTTTGATTCTGGAGCATCGCACTCATTTGTCACCGAAGAATTTGCATGCACTAGTAAGATCCACCCAACCAACTTGAAGCATGTCATGATAGTTCAAATCCCTGGTTCAACTACAAAAGCTAGAAAAAATTGCAAAGCTATGCCTATCAGAATACATGGAATAGATTTTTATGCTAATATAATAGTACTTGGAACCAAAGGATTGGAAGTAGTACTAGGTATGGATTGGATGTCAAAGAATAAAGGATTGATAGACTGTGCTAAGAAAGCCATCACCATGACTAGTAGCTCTGGAGTAACAGTAGAGCATATATCTGAAACCTTACCCTGTCAATTCAAGTGCAACAAAAGTCTAGCCCTACCCACCATTGACCAAGTCAGAGTAGTCTGTGAATACCTTGACGTATTCCCAGATGAATTGCCCGGTATGCCCCTGGATTGGGATATTGAGTTCATTATTGAACTAATCCCCGGAACCGGACCCATATCCTAGAGACCCTATAGCATGAACCCCTCAGAGTTCGTGGAACTGAAGAAGCAGTTGGATGCGATGTTAGCAACAGGCTTGATTCAACCAAGCGCATCGCCATGGAGATCACCAGTGTTATTCGTCAACAAGAAAGACGGAGGCAACCGTTTGTGCAACGATTACAGAAAGCTGAATGACGTAACCATCAAAAACAAGTACCCTTTGCCAAAGAAAGAAGATCTATTTGATCAGTTGACTGGTGCCCAGGTATTCTCAAAGATTGATCTTAGGACCGGTTATCACCAACTTAAGATTCGTGCAACTGATATTCCAAAGACCGCCTTTACTACTCGCTATGGTTTATACGAGTATACGGTTATGTCTTTTGGATTAACCAATGCCCCTGCTTATTTCATGAATCTCATGAATAAGATCTTTATGAATTTTCTAGACAAGTTTGTCATTGTGTTTATCGACGATATTCTTATCTACTCCAAGTCAGAAGAAGAGAATGAGCAACATCTGAGAATCATCCTTGAAACCCTCAGAGAGCATCGGTTATATGCCAAGTTCAGCAAATGTGAGTTTTGGCTGAAAGAAGTAGGATTCCTAGGACATATTGTGTCTGCCGGAGGAGTCTCTGTTGATCCCATCAAGATCAGAGATGTCAAAGCATGGGAAGCCCTAACCACTCAAACCCAAGTCCGTGCATTCCTCAGATTAGCGGGATATTACCGCAAGTTCGTAGAAGGATTCTCCAGTATCGCCAGACCCATGACCCAATTGTTGAAGAAGGACAAAAAGTTTGAATGGACAGACAAATGTGAAGCAAGTTTCCAGGAGCTGAAGAACAGATTGATTTCTGCCCCAATATTGATCATGCCAGATATCGAGAAGCCATTTGATGTGTATTGTGATGCATCCAAGATTGGTCTCGGATGTGTATTGATGCAAGAAGGAAAATTCATTGCTCATGTGTACTGAAGCAACATGAGCAGAACTATCTGACCCATGATCTTGAATTAGAGCCATAGTTTTGGCATTGAAGACATGGCGTCATTATGTTATGGGAAATCGCTGTGAGATTTACTCAGATCACAAAAGCTTGAAGTATATTTTCTCTCAGAAGGAGCTGAATATGAGGCAAAGGATATGGATAGAGTTAATCAAGTTTTATGACCTGGACATTCACTATCACCTCGGCAAAGCCAATGTGGTAGCGGATGCTCTTAGCAGATTGCCGTGTAGGATAAACACCATGATGAAGGAGAAGCAACCAAGTTTGTATGAGGAGTTGGAGCAGTTTAGAACTGAGCTTGTTAGCAAAGGATTCCTAGAACTTCAACCCACCTTGATTAGCCAAATCAAGGAAGCCCAGAAGGGAAATGAAAGTATCGACAAAATCAGACATCGTATTGGTATAGGAAAGGTACCTAGATTCACTAAAGACGAAGAAGGAGTTCTGTGGTACAAAGGCTGTATCTATGTGCCAGCAGATTCAGAGCTGAAGCAAGTTATCATGCAAGAAGCTCATGATACTCTTTATTCTATCCACCCCGAAGGAACAAAGATGTATCAAGATTTGAAAGAGCAATTTTAGTGGCACAAGATGAAGAGAGAAATCGGGAGCTACATCGCCAAGTGTGACATCTGTCAGAGAGTCAAAGCAGAACATCAGAGGCCCGCAGAGTTAAAGCTGTCCATCAGAAACCTTCCGGTCTTCTACAGCTATTGAAGCCTCCGGAATGGAAATGGGAGAAAGTAGAGATGGACTTCATAACTGGTTTTCCAAGGTCGCGGAAGGGCAACAATGCAATCTTTGTTGTCATCGACAGGCTTTCTAAAGTGGCTCACTTCTTTCCCGTCAAGGAAACAATTTCTGCAATTCAGTTGGCTGAGCTCTATATCAACAGAATTGTCTCTCTGTATGGGGTTCCTCTTGAGATCAGCTTAGACCGTGGAAGCATTTTCACTTCCAAGTTCTGGGGAAGTTTCAAAAATGCTTTGGGAACAAAGTTGAACTTCAGCACAACTTACCACCCTCAGTCACAAGGGCAAGTTGAAAGGATCAATCAGATTCTGGAAGATATGCTCCGTGCTTGCATCATCTCTTTCGGCATGAAGTGGGAAGAATGCCTTCCTTATGCTGAGTTCTCTTACAACAATAGCTTCTAGAAGAGTCTAAAGATGGCACCATTTGAGGTTCACTATGGACGCAAATGTAGAACTCCGATTGGTTGGTCGGGCGCAGGTGAAAGAACATTGTTTGGCCCCGACATTGTAACTCAAGCGGAGGAGAAGGTTCACATCATTCTCGAAAACCTGAAGGTTGCTCAATGCCGCCAGAAGAGCAACTATGACAGAAAGCACACAGACATGGAGTATGTCCCTGGTGATCTCGTTTACCTTCGTGTTACTCCCATGAGAGGCACGCACCGGTTTGGTATCAAAGGGAAGCTGGCTCCTAGATACATCGGTCCTTTCAAAGTTCGTGGAAGAAGAGGAGAAGTTGCTTATGCTCTTGAGCTCCCTGAAAAACTCAAGGTCCATGATGTTTTCCATATCTCTCAACTCAAGAAGTGCTTCAAGGATCCTGGCAGGACCGTGGGCCATGAGCTCATCAATCTCCAAGAAGATCTGTCTTATCAAGAACACCCCACAAAAATCCTAGAAGTCGCAGAAAGAAAGACTCGCAACAAGTCTATCAAGTTCTGCAAGGTGCAGTGGTCGCACCATTCCGTTGATGAAGCCACTTGGGAACGCGAGGATGAGCTCCGTGCCAAGTATCCTACCCTCTTCGTGTCTTCTTCTTCTTCCTAGAATCTCGGGGCGAGATTCCTATTTAGTGGGGGAGAGTTGTAGCATCCCATCTGTCTAACATCTGTAATGCTACATGGTCTAATAATAAAATTCTACTTCCTACATATAATTGTTGCATCATAATTATATCATGCTCATGTCATCATGCCACCTTGCATTTGAGCATCATATAAAACCCTTTTCTTTTGGATCCTGTCTCATATGCATTTATCAATTGTATTTGGTTCTTAATAAATTTTATTTGGTTCTTAATAAATTGTATTTGGTATTTGATAAATGCTTGATGCCCAAGTTGAGTTGGGGCATATCTTTTATTAACTCCACAACCTTTCTTGGTCACCACCCCATTACTCCACCATCCCACTATATGTGAGCCTTGCAATTTATTTGGTTTTACCTCTAGCTCATGTGGGTTGGGATGGATCCACTTACAATTCCACATGCTCCCATATATGCATCATGTTGTTTTTACATTATTGATATGTGGAGAGCCACATGGACACCTTTGCATGCTATGTGAGTGGAACCCCTTCTCAAGCTTCCATACGGATTATTTTGAATGTATGCTCATGTTGGAATATTTTGAGGCTATTATGCACCTAGTGGGACATACACACTAGCATGCCCAAATTATTTTCAAAGATGAGCATATTCCATCTATTCCACTTGGGACACAACTCTTTTCTTTTTGCTTGGCCTTAATTCCATATTTTGGGAGTGCATGTGTTAATAAATGCCCATGGTCATTTACAATTGTTTTTTGAGGTGAAACAGTAGGGGAAAAAAATCCCCACTGCAATTTTTTTATTATATATGAGTATGTTACAATGAGAAAAATGATCTAAGTTAGATCATAAACAGTTACATCTAAATCTGAAACAATCTATTCTATCCCTGATCTAATTGCTGATTGAGCCAGGCTTTGAATTTCTCCTTGTATTTTCCTTTGATTCTGAATTGTAACCATCTCATTTCCTGGTAGAAAATTGCTTTCCATCTATCAAAAGTGGGTCTTTTGTCATTAAAAATCTTCTCATTTCTGCATATCCAGATACCCCAGGAAGTCATGATAATGATCTCCATTGCGAATGGTAGATGTAACTTTTCTTTGATGTTTGTAATATCTTCTAATCCTGTTAGATGTGCAGTTCTGTTTCTGGAAATATGGTCCCAACATTTTTTTGCAAATGGACAATCCCAGAAAAGATGATTTGCTGATTCTTCTGTGATGCAGTTGGATGTAACACAATTGTAATCAGGAAGGTTGAAATTCTTTCTCATCAGTAGGTTTCTTGTATTCAATCTGTCTAGTAGCAAGAGCCAGAAAAAGAACTTGTGTTTATTTTGACAGGAGGTTGCCCAAACCCAGGAAAAGTGAGGTGGTGATGGTGAGTATCCAATCATGGCTGAGTAGGCCTTTTTAACTTCAAATTTATCTGATCCCCAAATATAGTTCCAATTATCATGGGTGTCCTCCTGTGTGTCATTCCTGAATTCCTGGCATATTTCTTCCAGGACTAAAAACTCAGAGAAAGCTTGATGAGAGAGAGGTAGGTGGAAGTTATCTTCAAGAAATTCAGCATGAAGGAAATCATGAACACTGATGTTTGTGGACTTAGAATAGGACAGAAGGTGAGGGAATTTATTCATCAAGCACTCCTCTTGCCAAAGGTCAGTCCAGAAATAAGCAGATCTGCCTGATTTCAGATTGCATTTAGCCATGCCTTTAAAGTTATCAATTAATTTGATATGTGACTTCCACCAGAAAGATCCCTCCATGCTTCTTCCAGGTAATTTTCCATTTTTGTAATATGTCTCCCATATGAGATGAACCCAAGGTATGTATTGGTGGTTGTAGAATTTGTCCAAATTTTTCAGAAGGAGGGAATTATTTTGAATCTGTAGGTTTAGTACCCCTAAACCCCCTTGATTTTTAGGACGGCAGATTTTGTCCCATGATACAAGAGCTTGTCCTTTTGCTTGCACATCTTCAGTCTTCTTTCTCCACAGACAATATCACATATATTTAATAATTTGATCCTTGATGGCTATTGGCACCTCCAAACAGCTCATATAAAATAGAGGAAGTGAGGAGAGAACAGATTTGACCAGCTGTAGTTTTCCTCCATAATTCAAGAATTCAGCAATTCCACATAATCTTCTTTCCACTCTCTGAACAATGGGAAGAAAGTGCTCCATAGATGGCTTTGTAATGCTTAATGGAAGCCCAAGGTAGGTAAAAGGGAGGCATCCAGTTTGACAGTTGATTGGCATAGCAAAATGCGTAAGTCTATCATTACATGTGTTTATTGGCATCATGCAAGATTTTAGGTAGTTGACTTTGAGTCCAGTGGAAATTGCAAAAGTTTGAAGAAGTGCTTTCAAGCATAATAATTGAGATGCATCAGCTTTAAGAATCACCAATGTGTCATCAGCATATTGAATAACTGGGAAGTCACTGTTGGGTGGTCCCACAATAGGTGGAGTTAGAAGATTCATATGCATGGCCTTGTTTAGGACTGATTGTAGGAGGTCAGCAGTAAGGACAAAAAGTAATGGTGAAAGTGGGTCTCCTTGTCTAACACCTCTCCTGCAGTAGAACTTTTTACCAGACACACCATTAAGAAGAATTTCAGAAGTTCCAGATTCAAAGATCATTTCAATCCACCTAATCCATTTTCTCCCAAATCCTCTAGCTTTAAGGATATTTATGATGGCAGAGTGGTCAACTGTATCAAATGCCTTCTCAAAATCAAGTTTGAGAATTAAAATTTCCTCCTTTGATTTGTGGCATTGGAATAAGTATTCAAATGCCCAACCAATGCAATCTTGAATAGATCTGTTGTTGAGAAATCCATATTGGTTTTTATGTACCAATTTCAGAATGATAGATTGCAGTCTATTTGCAAGAAGTTTGGTAATTATTTTGAATATACAGTTCAATAGAGAGATTGGTCTAAAATCAGCTGATGTAGATGGGCAAGTGACTTTAGGTATGAGTGTAATGTAAGAAGAGTTGATGCTCTCAAGGGACATTTTCTCATTGAAGAAATCATGAATCAGTAATTTGATATCATATCCAATGACAGACCAGCAACTTTTGATAAATTCATTATTAAAACCATCAGGTCTAGGTGACTTGTCATTTGGTAGATCAGTGATAACCTCCTCAATTTCCTTGTCAAGAAAAGGTTTTTCAAGTGAATCCTTCATCTCATCAGTCATTCCATTTCCATAGAAGTCTGCAAGGTTATAGTGCATCTCAGTTTTGACTGATGTACCCATTCTTGCCCTGAAGTCATTCCAAAAGATATCAGCCTTGTCATAGTGATTTGTAAATTCCTGTCCATATTCATTCTTGATCATTGATATATAGTTGTGTCTGTAACTGATGGTAGCTTTGGAATGGAAAAACTTAGTGTTTTCATCTCCAAGTTTTACCCATTTAATTTTCCCTCTTTGTTTCCAATAGGTGTTTTGGTTCTAAAGAAGAGAGATAATATGGGATTTCAGGATATCTATGAGGTGCCACTCATTGATGGTTAATGTTCTAGATTCTTCAAGTAGGTCCAGGAGATCAATGGTGTCATTCACCTTAGTAATCTGATCTTTTAAGCAAGGTAACTGTTTTGCCCAAACCTTGATGCCTCTCCTCACATTTTTCAACTTGGCACAAATTCCTTTTGCCATGTCCTGATAATTCACAGGTATATTCCAAGCATTTTGTACAATCATCTTAAAATCAGAATGATGAAGCCAGTAATTTTCAAATCTAAAGATTTGTGCCTTGGGGATGTTAGTTCCAATGGATATGACACAGGGGAGATGATCAGAAGTAGGTTTGGATAGTGGAGTAACCATAGTGTATGGGTATTTGGTTGTCCAAGAACTAGATGTAAAAAACCAGTCCAGTCTTTCCAGGAGTGGATCTTTCTGCATGTTACTCCAAGTGAATTTTCTACCCTTTAGTGGCAACTCAATAAGACCCAGGTTGCAGATAGCATCATTGAAGAGCATAGTTTCATTAACATCTCCCCCACTTTTATTTCTATCAGTGAGACTTCTGATAAGGTTAAAATCACCTAACACTAGCCAATCCATACTATCAGGCATAGTGATGTTTGAAAACCAGCCTAAGAAATCCATCTTTCTATCATTTTGACATGGACCATAGATATTAGTAAGAGTCCAGGAATCATTTGATAATTGAGAGGTGAAGGTGACAGATGTTGAGAAATCATTTTGGTAAGCCCTGGTACCATTGAATAAAGTACTGTTCCAGATGGTAATAATTCCTCTAGAGGCACCAATTGATGGTAAGTAATCAAAGCTGTCAAACTTGTTTGGACAGAATTTTTTTAAATAATTGATATCAAAGTTCTCTCTCTTGGTTTCTTGGAGACAAATAATGTCACATTCAGATTCCATGATCTTGCTTTTTAGTGCTAACCATTTTTTCTCAGAGTTAATTCCCCTGAGGTTCCAGTTCAGAATCTTCCAGTTTCTGTTGTTACTCATTTATAAACCAATTGGGTGAGCATTGGGGTGACATAAAATTTGTAGTCACACAAATAAGACTGAACATATCATAGGATACTAAATTCATAAACATATCCAACATCAAATAGGTCTGCAACAACTCATAATAGATATGAAAGGTAACTGGTCTAGTCACAAAAGGAAAGATTTTTGTAAACATTAACCACATTATTTAGGTGCTTTCTTCTTAGACTGCTGTCCACAAGATTCAGCAGCACCTCCCTTCTTCTTGCTTGAATGGTATGGTTCTGGACCAGTCTTCTTAGGTCTAGGCTTTCCAGGTGGCTTGATGATCAAGTCATTGATCCTGCCCTTCTTCAGCAACCTTTTCTCAAGTTCCCCCTCCTTAACCTTGCAAAATGAATCAGCAAGATTCTTAACAACCTTATTACTGAGACAAGGTGGAGCAGCATTGCAAGAGAGGCAATTATGATCAGAGCAATTCATATGGCTTTTAAAACCCCCATTAAGTTCCACAATTCTGGGGCTCCTTCTCACCTCAGATTCCACCAGTGGTTCTTTACCCCTCCTCCTCTTTGCAGGAGCATTTGGCACCATCATGCTTGATGGGGAATCATTTAGTCAATGAGGAGGAATCTGTCCAACACATTCATCAGGTATAATGAAGGTGAAAGTAGTTTCTTCAGTAATTGGCTCTTTAATAATCTCCCAAAGGGGAGATGTGAGAAAATGTCTAGTCCAACTGAATTTCTCAGGAGTGATGAGCATTAGAGTGATAAAATTAAACCAACTTACAGGAATGTCACATTGCAGTTTGCCTTTGTCAGGTGAGGGGTTCATGTGTGGAGCAAAAAATCTGTCCCATAGTTCAAGACCTTGCTTTGAGAAAGTATTCCTAGCAGAAAACATCTCAGATGAATTGACAAAAGGAATAATGGTCATACCTCATTAGAGAGGAGGTTAGTGTCCTCCATCATCCAGTCATCATGCATGTTACCCTCATCAGCTTGGTTGGTGTCCTCCTCCTCATCTTGGTAATTCTGTAGAATGTTAAGCAGTCCTTCTCCCCTGCCCACATCCTGATTAGCATTAGCAAAATTTTGCTCCATCTCAATATCCTCCGCTCCATGGACAGATGCCTTGTCACTGTCAGATGAAACATTTGCAATAGGTATAGATCCAGTAACATCACTGTCAGCCTCCTGAGGTGGCAAATTCTGGTTGTCAATGGGCATGTCAACACCTTCAGCAAATACAGGTCCTTGGATAGCATTCTAGTTGCCCCAGCCAGCATTATTATTCTGAGGGGCAGGTTCAATCCATTGGTCCCATTCACCAATGTCCCCTTCAGGTTGTGGAGGAGGAGGTGGAGAAGGGGGTCCAAATATGGGTCCCACAACAGGTAGAGGGTGAGGGTCAGCACCATCATCAGGTAGTGGGTCCTCATCAGGTGGGCCCCCCAGGAGATTGTTGTTCAATATTTCCACAGAAAAGGTCCATGATTCAGTTTCCACCAGGTCCCCAATGGTGAATCTAACACTTTTAGGAACATCTAAGAGGTCAGTGACTCTGAGCTTTGCAATGATCCTTCCCTTGTGCTCAGGGTCCCTCTCCTAGAGCAGAACTTTACTAATATCAGAGAATACAACATTCAGGTCGTCATGATGCCAGTGATCAAGTGGAGGACCCAGAAGCATAACCCAACATTCATTGTTAAACTGAGTCCTACGCCAGTTAATTCCTTCATTATGCCTATCAAAAGAAATAGCAACATCTTGGAAGGGAATATGACCCGCAGCAATTAACCGGTCACGGTCACTGACATTTGCAAATTGAACATATGCAGTACCAAATGGACATTCTTGAATATCACGAAATTGAACATGTGCATCATTGATAAAGAAATCTTGCAATACATCCCTGATATTACCAAAAGGGACTGGACTAGGAGGAAGGGGATGCATGTGCGCAATGGCATACTGTTCATGTGTCCTTGGTCGGCGAGGAACCACCACCCTTTTGACCCGATTCCTGCCAGCCACCTGCATAATCTCGAAGCCATGGGGAAGAAATGGCTGAGGGTCAAGTGGAATATTGGCCATTGCGTTGGTGGTTGTCGCCGGCGACGAGCAGAGCAAGGGAGTTGGGGTTTCTCCAGGTGAGGGAGTTGAGGAGACAGGGGTTTCGGCTGAATTAATTTTTTGGGCAAGAATAAAATCCTTAAGACAATCGTACACCCTGGGCCGTGAAACTTGCGGCATGACATGGGCCTTGAACCAATGCAGGTAAGATTTGTCGGGCCAGGGACAAGAAGGGAAAGTTGGATATTTCAAATATGGTAAAAGACCAGGCAAATTAAATGTATGAGATTTGTTGACTGCAGTTGATTTCTCCTCTTTAATACCTTTACCATTAATCACAGTTTCCGCAAATGATGCACCCGGTACTACACGAGTAATGTCTTCTTTATTTTGACCATTATTGCATGGTACCGGTGACGTCGAAGAACCAATACGATCAAAAACAGAGGATTTATTTTTCTTTTTGTATGAAACAATTGTCCAATCCTTGTCCAATTCTTTGTAATATTCTTTCTTGTCGAATTTCCAATTTGGGCCTCCATCACCCCAAAGTTTGATCTTCAATATGAATGACTCATCAGAGAAAGAACCAGAATTATATATTTCAAAACCAACAGCTCTTGATGCCACCGAGAATCTAAAGGTTCTGTCTTGGAGGATTTTGACTTGAAATTTTGAAGCATGACCCCCAAAACAAGCTAGAAGAACAATGCCAATAGTATGAATATCAATCTTAAAATTTGCACGACCAAATGAACCAACAAGGAAGAAAGGTCTTCTGCGAAATCCTCCTGAGAAATTAATGTGGTGACCAAAATTTTTGAACATATTATGCTCAAACATCATCCCTTTAAAGAAATCCACAGAAATGTTGTTGTGTTTGGTTGATTAAGTGGGCACATCGAAGATTTGATCACCCACCACCACTCTTTTGACAACAAGATCCAAGCTAACACCAGAGGAAACTTTCTCATCTTGAAGAAGGAATCTAGCATCAATAACCACCTTGTCACGATTTAGTAACACAACCCGCTTAGCAAGAGTATACAGGACCAGAAAACCAGGAGCATTGTCCAAAAAATCAGAAGGCAAGGTAGAGCTAGTAACGTGCCACATAAGTTTCAAATCCTCACTCTTGCACTCATGGACATGAGAAGTCCCAATAAAATCAGAAGTTGGTGGCAAAATATCATTGATCCTAGCAAGATGAGAGGGGAACCTCACCACAGAACCAATCAAGAGAACCTCCCCATTTTCCAAACTTCTACCTTCCAGTGGTGAACCATTGGCATTGAGAATGACCAGCCAGCGATTATCCGAGAGAATAAGAGATCCAACAAGGAACTTACCATCGGTGGAGCTCCCAGAATAGGTGATTTTCCAGCCACCACCAGATGAATCCAGTGAACGAGAGCCCATGAGTATGTGTGCGACGGCGCCGGAGTGGTGCCGGCGAGTGCCGGTGGGATGGGGTCAGAGAGGCATGCCTAGGAAATCGTGCGGGTATAAGAGAGACTTCACAATAATGCATTTACTAATTATGCATGGCCCATGAAAGCTTGCCATACCTCCTCTATTTGGGTTTCTTTTGAATTTGGTGTAAAGCTTGTTTGGTTTGGAATCCATCAAATAGCCAAATTCAAAAGGATCCTAATAGACCATCTTGTCTCTTTTTATTTCTTGCATGCCTATTATTGCATGTACATGCAACATAGGGCATCTCTTCCTTCCTTTCCTCCTTGTGATATTTTATGTGTTGTTTTGAGATCTTTCATTTTTGAACCTTCTTGCCTGGCTTGTTTAAAACGAGACCGAAAGGAATATGCATCAAACAACCTAGGATGAGTTTCTCTTCATCTAATCCCTAAACCCTAATCTCTCTCCCTCATCTCTAGCTTAGACCCTATCTTTTACCTAGCTTGGCCTTTTTCTCTCTCTATCTTCTACACCTAATCACCATCGGACCACCCCACCATCCTGGTCCAGCCGAACCCCAACCCGGCACCCCTGCTGGCTGGCTCAGCAGCAGCCTGAACCTGCACTCGTGCGCCCTCCCTCTCTTTCTCTCGGTTGCACCGAACCTTTCCCTCCTTCCTGATCCCTCCTTGCAACCTGGTGCCACCAGCCCTGCCGATGTCTGCCTTTTCTCTCTCTGTACCTGAGGTGGCCCGGCCGCACCCCTCCTTGCCTCACCTAGTTCGACCCAGCCGGTAGAGAGCCCCAACACGCGCCCTGTTTCTCTTCCTCCCTCTCCATCACGTGCCAACCTGCCAGCCCCATGCCCATCACATGCCTCTCCCCCTTATCTTTTTCCTTCTCCCTGGCATAAAGAAAACTCCCAGCTGCACCTCATCAACCACTCAGGTCCCATCTCGTTCTCCCGTTCTTCCTCCTCTCCATGCAAAGCCGGCCATGGCCACCACATAGCAGCCGCCGTCTACCCGATCTTGCCGGCAATCTGCTGTTGCCACCGAGGTGCCACCGTGTCTTGCAGTGGCGCGTGAGACTGTTGTAGCTGCTGGACCACCTGGATGCCGAGGAGAAGCCCCAAGGGCTCTACGCCGTCGCTGAGCACCGCACGCGTAGAGCACCGCGCCGGCCACTGCTCCCTCTCCGGCCCCGCTACCTCCTCGCTGACTACGCTTCCCGGAGCCCACTAGCTGCACCTGAGGGTCACAGGTGAGCCTACTGACCTCCCTGGCCTTATTTCGTAGCGGTTTTCTCGGGATCGTCCTCGCCAAATCGTTGGAGCTAGCTGTTTCTGTGAGGAAATTCAGTTCGTCAGACCACCCCCTCCAGAAACTTTTGCTAAAAGGCCCCTGTGATTTCGGAATCCTCACCCCGCCGCCCCTCCACTTCGCCACTTGTCACACCCTGGCACAGTTACACGCGAGGTGGCTCCGCAGCACGTGGGCCCACATGTCACCGAGAGTCGGTAGAGCGGCCTGAGTGAGAAAAGTCCCGGCCATCTTTTTAGAAATTGTTAATTATGTTTTAAATCCAGAAATTAATAACTTTTAACTGGTAAATCCAAATAATACAATTAATATATGTTTTTGAATCAGAAAAATGTGAGGATTTCAAATATGCCTTCCAAATTAATGTTTGACTATTTTAAATTTTCGAAATTGTTTAAATTGCAATAAAAATGCCTTTTCTTAATTAATTAATAACTTTAATTCTATAACTCCAAATTTGACAAATAATATGTCCAAATCAATCAGCGCGACGAGCCCGTTCTAACTACACATTCCTTGATATGAATTGTAGCATGCATCATATAAATATTAAGTGGACAGCAAGTGTTATGGGAGCAAAACATGACTAAAAAACTTAATAAAATGATTTATTCTTGTCCCCACACCTCACCCTTGCCATGCTACATTATTGCCATGTAAATTGTGCATCATTCATCATGGCATGCTTGGTTGCTTGTCGCATTTTATTTATATGCTTGTGCACTTTATTTATGTTGGCCCTTGTTTGTTTGGTTCTTCTTTCGACTAGACGCCGAGCAGGGGAATTATCAGGAATCCCAGGAGTACTACCCAGATCCATCCCTCGCTTCAGCTGAGCTGACAGGCAAGCACTACCACATGCTTGCATACATATAGTACCTATTGCCTCTATATTATTCTTGCATCATTGAGTCACAAATGCATTAAATTGAATCCCAAGTACTGCATAGCCTTTACTTTTAAACCCCACCAAGCTTGTTCCTCCATCCCATGAGCCATTACTACAGGAGTTGTTTGAGCCATGCGAGTCGTAGAACAACATGTGTAGGGTATGTGAGTGTCTGATGCACAATGAGGTACCTAAACAACTTAACCTGAGTAGTAATGGGATAACTAATGAAAGAGGCACCGGTGGGCAATATCTGTCATTTGGTTTTTATGTCCACTTGTGTCCCATAGGACCCTGAGTACTTGATTCCTGTTCCTTGACTATTCGCACTATCCACATCCGGGAGGCCTTATGGACCCCCCTTAGCCAGAGCTTGATTCATTTCTATTTCTTGGGGCCACAAAGTAGTTTGGGGCTTTATTACTATCTTGTACCTATGCCATGCTTTACTGCTTTATTTAAGATTGTGCGTGGAGCACCTATACTGTTTAGGAATTGCGGAGTGTTTTCGCGGTATCGACAAGCCCAGTCACACTTTTGGCTTCCCAGTCGTTTACAGCCATTGGCGCAAACCTTGGGTCCATCTCGGAGTCGGCCAACTTCGTTGCGGGTAGCTTAATGGGGTGGCCCCCTGAAATATTTTATGAATCCTGTCATCGCTTTGTCGTGAATGCCTCGTTGGGTTTTGAGTTGGTTTTTCCGAGGTTGATCGAGTGTGTGTTGCTATTTGTGCACCCCTGCAGGGTAAATCTTTCTGAAAGCCGTGTCCGCGGTTATGGACGACTTGGAGCACAGTTTCTCGATCATAGACAAGCATAACTAAAGTACCGCTTTTAATTTGACTAAATATCTGACTAGTATAATTAGTGCATACTCATGGAATGGTTAGTAAAACTACCAACGGATGGGTTGTTCGTCTGCTTTCTTGTTGGTAAGCGAGAAGGAGGATGGATATGTTACTTTATACTGTTATAACTATTGTTTCTAATTAACGGACATCCGCCTATCATTGGTTAGGCGGATGGTTAGCGAGTATCTATAGACTTGTTAGTTATTATCTTTCGCTGCAATTGCGTCACCCTAGGTATATGTCCCCTTTAGAGGCATAAAGACTTGCTGAGTACCCCTAGGGTCTCACAAGATAAATTGTTTGATTCAGATGAACAGGTGTATTCGCAAGATGGATACTGGGTGGAGGAGACAGATGATGTTGGCAACGATCACTCGGTGTAGAGATTCCGGGGATGGGGATCCGTGAGATCTGTAGGCGGGATGTGCTTACTTATGTGGCATCTTATGCCGATTTGCTTCTTATCCGTACTTGGATCTTGTTTCCCGCTTCCGCTTGATACTCTATTGATTGATGTATTAGGAGCTATCCTACACTAATATTTCTATCTAGGATATTTGGATCTTGCCATATGGCATTGCAATATTTCTATTTCTTTTAGATGGTATGGCTCTGAGAACTGTTGTAAGGTAGCGTGCATACATACTCACTTGTGTATGTATTTGATCTCTTCGCCTATTGCCTACGCCGCTTGCTCTTGTCCTGATGTTCTTGGAAGTGGTTAGGGCGGCCGGCGGGCCTACACGTGGGTGGCCCTGGGCCTCCGCTGTAAAATCCTTAACCATTTTTGGTTCATCCAGGCTTGAACTTAGAGCGTAGGGTCCAAGGTAGTTACATCTACTTCGAGTAGGGGAAATGACTCAATCTGGGTCATCATTGACAGACTGTCCAAAGTAGCTCATTTTATACCTGTCAAGACTACCTACCAGAATTCGAAGCTAGCAGAGTTGTATATTGATAGAATTGTTAGTTTGCATGGAACCCCTAAGACCATAGTATCAGATCGAGGAACCCAATTCACCTCGAGATTTTGGCAGAAAGTCCAGGAAGGATTAGGAACCAAGTTGAATTTCAGCACCGCTTATCACCCACAAACCGATGGACATACTGAGAGAGTCAACCAGATCCTAGAGGATATGTTGAGAGCTTGTGTGTTAGAGTACGGATCAAAATGGGAAGACTGCCTGCCTTTCGTAGAATTCTCATATAACAATAGTTATCAAGCCAGTTTGCAAATGGCACCATTTGAGTTCCTATATGGAAGAAAGTGTCGCACCCCTTTGAATTGGTCGCAAGTAGGAGAGAGTCAGATCTTTGGACCCGACATTCTCCGAGAAGCCGAAGAGAAGGTTCACAAGGTCGATGAGCACCTCAAGACTGCCCAATCCAGACAGAAGAGTTATGCTGACAAGAGAAGGAGAGACCTGACTTTCAATGTTGGAGATTTTGTATATCTCAAGATTTCACCATTAAAGGGAACCCAACATTTTAGTCTGAAAGGAAAGTTAGCCCCCGCATATATCGGGCCTTTCAAGATTCTGAATCACCGAGGAGAAGTATCTTATCAACTGGAACTGCCTGAAGAGATGTCAGCCATCCACAGTGTGTTCCATATCTCATTTCGCAAATGCTTAGAAGTGTCGGAGAAGACCGAAGTTTTCAAGAACATCGATCACCGAGCTGTTGATATCAACAAGGACCTAACGTATCGTGAAGTGCCCATCCGTATCTTGGAGGAAGCCTACAGAACCACCAGGACCAGTAGTATCAAGTTTCTCAAGATCCAATGGAGCAATCATACCGAAGAGGAAGCCACTTGGGAGCGAGAAGATTACATTAGGACTGAGTTCCCAGATCTCTTTAGTTCCTAGTTTTCTTTCGTAAATCTTGGGACGAGATTTTGTTTAAGGGGGGAAGGTTTGTAACATCCCAAAACTTAATCCAAAGTTAATCAAGATCAAATCTACCCAATTTAGAGTTAACAAAAACTTTTTCTATTTAAAAATCTTTAAGCCTTCATATGTGTGTGCATATAAAATAGGAGTTGTTTGAATTGCCATGTTTGAGTGATCCATTGATTGTAAAATGATTCTAAGGTGAATTAAACATCATCTAGATCATTCCCAAACAAATCCCAAAGAAAAAGAAATCAAAAAGAATAAAATAAGGAAATGGTCATTTGTGCCATTTTAACTAACTAGCCTACTTTGGCTATTCCTAGAACTCAAATCTTAACAGAAACAATTATGGTTCTTTGCACCCCTTGCTAGTACAAGTAGTGATGTGCCAAGGCCCACTTGGTTTTATCCTAAAAACTTTCAAACACTAAATTTAAATGACAATTGAAAATTGAATGTAGTTCATATGTATGGATCACACTTATTCAAAAACCACTGAAATGAACTCCATTTTTAAATCCCAAGAAAACCTAGATGCTTAAGCATAAGTTACATCACTCCACCAAAAATCAGCTCAAAATTCAAATATTTTGTTCATGTGGCCATTTGATCGAACACCTTGTTAGCAGAATCATTATGGCCTAACTATTATTGTTTTGGAGCTAATCTTGTCAAGCCAATTGGGGTGCATTGATCATCCTTGTTTCCCCCAAGTCCAACCAGACCAAAACCAACCCTATCTCTAGCCCTTGGTGCCAGTGCCATGCCGTCCCGATGCCATGCTCGCCGGCCAAGTGTGCACAAGGCACAGGAGACCGCCAGCCCCTCTCCGTCGCTCCAGGAAGTTAGGCGCCACCCTACCGCCGCCCACGGTCCACCCCTCGATCAACCCCAGCCCCTGGACCACCTCAGCACCGCACCGCCCTTTCTCTCTGCATGCAGCCAGAGCGCGCCAGAGCGCGATCGCTGCCAGCACGCAGCAGACCACGCCTTGATGCCATATCACGCACGCTGCTCTACCTCGACCCTAGCACCCTGCCAGACACGGCTGTGCATCGCCGCGTGACCCACAGTCGCCATGCTCGCCGTCGAGCATCGCCTCTGTCCCCCAAAGCGCGTGAGGCCCCCGGTAGTTAGGCACCGCTCCTAGCGTTGCCATTACGCCATAGAGCACCGCCAGGGAACCGCCCACCGCCCGCCTACCTTGCCATGCCGGTAGCCCCCCTGTTTCGCCGTCACCGACGAGCCATGCCCATGCCTTTCGGTCTCACCGTCGAACCTATATAAGCAGGCCTCCCCAGCATCATCTCCTTACACCATTCCACTCCCCTCTCTCCCTGAACATTTCCCCTCTCTCGCTAGAGCCGCTCGAGCTGTAGTTCGCCGGAATTGCACCAGAGGAGGCCGCTGCAGAGGAGGAGACGCTGTCGTCGATTCCGGCCACCTCAGCCCCTGCCGCTACCTCGCCTGAGTCCGCCGTCGCCATCCAGTTTGATCGCCCGCCTCGTGGCACTAGTTGGCGCCCTGGTACGTCCCCAATAGACCCCCACCGGTCGTTTAGGGTTCAGTCTCGCCGGCGACGAGTCTGTCGTCGATGACGACCGTGAGCCGTTGATCCGCGTTATAATCATGTGGCCCAGATCGCTCGATACCGTGTCGGGTTTTGAAAGTCGCTGACAGGCGGACCCCCCTTGTCCGTTGCCCTCTGCGCTGCTGAGCGTCACTAGGCCGACCCGTTAGTTTTCCCGCGCTGACCGGTTAATTCAAATTACAATTTTTCTATTTAGGTTTAAACTCAATTCTGTCACTTAGTTCAAAAATCAATTCAGGAAGATTTACTCAACCAAATTGAGTGATTCCAATTTTGCTGGAAAGCTTCTGAAAAGATCTATCCAAGTCCATGGGACTTAATTCATTTAGAGTTAGAGATATCTCCTAGTAAAAATAACAAGACAGAAGCATTTGCACATTCAAACATTTTTATAAAATCAACCATAATAGCTTTTGAGTTGATTCCAACTCTCAAAAATCAAATTTAACCATACATATCTGAATATATATAATATTAAGGTTTACATGTAGTGACTTTAGACTAGTACCAAAATAATGCTATATAGGCATTTCTAGTCACTTTAAATCATTAAATATTAAACTTAAACTTATTAAAATGTGATCCAACCTTTAAATCACATTCCCATATGTTAGAATATGTGGTGATGACATGTGTCCATATGATCCCATATTTTAATTGGAGAATATTAAATCTTGGTCAATTTCAATGAGTAGAAATTACTTTTCTCAAATAAAATAAATAAAACTAGTTCATTAAACCTTGTGATGCTTGTGATGATATTAGATCATCAAATGTGTTCCTTAGTGTGCTAAGTAGACTAGTTAAGTATTGTTTGGTGATTGTGTACTCCGTATGTATTTATTGACGATAGTACCGACTAAGCTTATGAGGAGGAGGAGTTCTACCAAGAGGAGGAGGAAGAAAACTTCAACCACTGCAATGCACAAGGCAAGCCATCATTAACAATGCAAGATCACCCTTGCAAGTTACATAACCTAAGCAAATGCATTAGGCATGCTTTGGTTATACCACTTTGGACTTATACCTATTCCAAGTTTTAATTCCAAGATTTACTTTTCTTTACTTTACCAAAGTCCTTTACTTGTTTTTAAAGGTAGCATAAAGTGTATAAAACTTGACCTATCTAGTTATATTTAGATGTCATTCTATGGCATGAGTTTGATACTATCATCCCCCATTAGTGAACACTCTTAACCTAGTAGTTTAGAGCAAAACTAAAACTATACTACTTTAGATGGGAATACTTGGTGAAAATGATTTGTGAAAACCTTGGAATGATGAGTCATTCTATTGAGATGTTTTGGCATGTATTGAGAAACACAAATGGTTTATGATGATGAAAATGTTGAGGCATGAGACTTAGCCCTTTTATAAAAATGATGGTTGGGTTCAGATGCGATACCATTCCAATTTTACCGTACAACCACAATAACTGAATTGGGTAAGGCTTAGCCGGAAGTTTATATGCATTAGTATTAGTTCCCTCGCAGGAGAGGTTTGATCTAAGGATACCTCTCGATGTTGTCCACCTATGCAGTGCCCAAGATGACAGATGGTCATGGTTGGGAGGCCATGCTCATAGGAGAGGTGCTTATACTAGGGTGTGTAAAGGAAATGTTAGGTTTGATTATCTACATACTAAGTATGAAGATTCAGGGTTATCCCTGACAGATGTATCGAATCTTGTGGTGAAAGTGTACCACCTCTGCAGAGTGTCAAACTATTCGAATAGCCGCGTTCGCGGTTATGGACAGTTGGAGTGTTCATATTGTTCCGTTGTTAGATGTTTTCAAAACAACTTATGAAATGAATTGTGACATGAATTGACCACAACAGAGTTGTGAGTATGACAATTAAGTTCCCACTTAGGTGTTTTTCAAACTTCTTTTATCTGTCTTTGTTTCTGAACTCAGCTTAGGTTTCAAACTTAACTTTACAATTAAACTTAGAGTTTAGCATTCCTACTAGAACTATCTTACTTGTTAGTGGTAGTTTGCGAGTACTTAAAGAGTACTCATGGCTTTTGTCCCTGGCTATTCCTATGGCCAGACTATGAAGGAGATTACCAAGATGAAGGAAAGCAGGACGACTATGATAACTAGGATTATCTTCCATCGTTAGCATTGCCTGTGACTCTGAAGCTGTACCCCACCGCTACGCTATTTATTCCGCTACTTGATTGTACTAAGACTAGATCCTGAGATCCTTTATTTGTGTAAGACCTTATTTATGGTTTGTAATGGATGATGTACTGTGGTATCCAATCTGTTATGTCTCGCAAAAATGGTAATCTTGGTATTGCGAGGTATGGCATAACAAGCATCTAGGATTAAAAATCCGGGTGTTGACAATCTGAAGCTCTTCCCGGCACCCTGCCGGAGAGGGAAGTTCACCCCGGAGGCCTTCTTCATCATAATGCAAGCCTCCGGTGTGATGTGTGAGTAGTTCATCTCTGGACTACGGGTCCATATAGTAGCTACATGGCTGGTTCTCCTCCTTTGTGCTTTCATGTCTAGATCTTGTGAGCTCCATTCATGATCAAGGTCATCTATTTGTAATTCTGCATGTTGTGTTTGCGGGGATCCGATGGATATTGAGATGCTATTTCAGATTTATTATTGATTCTATCATGTTTTTGTTAGTTGTGATCTTGCATGCTTTCCGTTGTTAGTAGCTATCTTGGCCAAGTAGATGCTAGCAACTCCAAGAGCTAGTATTTATGCTCGATAGTGGGTTCATGCCTCTAGTAATCTGGGGACGTGACAGAAATCTCTAAGGTACTAGATGTGTTGTTGCTACTAGGCAGAAAACAACAATCCTTTGTTCATAGAACAATCATATTGTTTACTTTACACGCAATTCGTAATGCAATAATCTGTTGCTTGCAATTTAATACTGGAGGGGGTTCGGATGATAACCTGAAGGTGGATTATTAGTCATAGATGCAGTTGGATGGCGGTCTATGTATAATGTTGTAATGCCCAATCGAATCTCAAAGGAGTCAAGATGATTAGTATATGCTTGTATGCTTTCTCGATGTTTATCAATTGCCCCGCTGTAATTTGTTCACCCAGCATGTTATCTATCTTAAGGAGAGCCACCTCTAGTGAACTATGGACCCCGGTCCTTTCTTTTACATACAATCTACAAACTATTTACTACTTTGTGTTTACTTTCTGCAAACTATTACTTCCTTCCATTTGATACGTTTAATCCTTTGTTTTCAGCAAAACCGGTGAGATTGACAACCTCATCGCAAGTTGGGGACAAAGTTCTGTGGTTGTGTTGTGTAGGTCTCCACGTTGCTGCTGGCACCGGTGGTGCGCCCTGCCAACGTTCAGCTAGCTACACCTTTGGGGTGTTTCCTTGCTCCTACTGGATTGATAACCTTGGTTTCGTACTGAGGGAAAACTTGTTGCTGTGCTCATCATACCTTCCTCTTGGGGTTCCCCAATGAGCTCGATATATTCTGGGCCATCAAGCATATTTTCTGGCGCCGTTGCCGGGGAGTCAAGGACATCTTCACAAGGGGATTCCCTCATAACCAATCTCTTTACTTTGTTATTTTTGTTTTGCTTAGTTTACTTTTGCTTTGTTTGCTTGTTTCTTTATCAAAAAACACAAAAATTTGGTTTTACAAGTTTGCTTTGTTTATCAAAAACACACAAAAATGACTACTCTTGAAAACACTAAGTTGTGTGACTTCACTAGCACCAACAACAATGATTTCATGAGCACACCTATTGCTCCACATGTTCCTGAAGCTACTTTCTTTGAGATTAAACCTGCTTTACTCAATCTTGTTATGAGAGAACAATTTTCTAGTATTGGTAATGAAGATGCTGATGCCCATCTAAATAACTTTGTTAAACTTTGTGAGATGCAAAAGCATAGGTATATAGATGGAGATATATCAAGCTTAAACTATTTCCTTTCTCTTTGAGAGGAAAAGCTAAAGAGTGGTTGAATTCCTTAACTAGGAATAGTATTGATTCTTGGACTAAATGCAAAGATGCTTTCATTGGAAAATACTATCCTCCTACTAAGATTATATCTATGAGAATTGAAATAATGAAGTTTAAACAATCTGATAATAAACATGTTGCTCAAGCTTGGGAAAGAATGAAATCTTTGGTAAAGAATTGTCCCACTCATGGACTGACTGCTTGGATGATCATCCAAACTTTTCATGCAGGATTGAACTATTCTTCAAGGAACCTATTGGATTCTGCTGCTGGAGGTACCTTTATGACCATTACTTTGGGTGTTGCAACAAAGCTTCTGGATAATATGATGGTTAACTATTCTGAATGGCATACTGAGAGAGCTCCACAAGGTAAGAAGGTAAATTCTGTTGAGGAAACCTCCTCCTTGAGTGATAAGATTGATATTATTATGTCTATGCTTGTGAATGGGAAAGCCCATATTGATCCAAATAATGTTCCCTTAGCCTCTTTGGTTGCTCAAGAAGAGCAAGTTGATGTGAACTTTATAAGAAATAACATTTTTAGCAACAATGCCTACAAGAATAATTTTGGTAACAACAATTATAAGCCATATCCTCCCAACAATGGTAATGCTTATGGAAATTCCTACAACAACAATAGGAGTTCTCCCTCTGAACTTGAAGTTATGCTTAAAGATTTTATTAGTAAACAAACTGCTTTCAATAAAACTATTGAGGAAAAACTATCTAATGCTGAAAGAAATATGGCATCTTTGGTTGAAGCTCAATCTTCTTTGAATAAAATGGCTGCTAAACCTGAAACTAATGATAATCCCTTTGCAGCTACTAATGCCATACAAGTAAGAATTGATGAAAATGTTAGACTATTAGCTGAGTTGCATGCTAAGTGGGAAAGAGAAGATGAAATTGCTAGAAACATTAGTGTTTCTACTATCACTACCACTAGCGTTGAGGCTAATAATAGCTCTACTACCTTAGATGATAATTATGGTTTTGATCTTGATGGTTGCAATATCTCTGAAGTTATTAAGTTCCTACAAAAGCTTGCTAAAAGTCCTAATGCTAGTGCTATGAACATGGCCTTTACAAAACACATTACTGATGCTCTCATAAAGATTAAAGAAGAAAAGATGAAACATAAAGCTTCTATTCCTATAAAACAAGAAGATGGTTGGGAACCCATCATTAATATGAAAGTGAATGACTTTGATTTCAAAGCTTTATGTGATCTTGATAGTAGTGTTTCTATTATGCCTAGAAGGATTTATGATATGCTTGATTTGCCTCCACTTGAAGATTGTTATTTGAATGTCCCACTTGATGACAATGCTAAAAAGAAACTCATGGGGAGTCTTAATGATGTTCTTATTATGGTTAACAATGCCTATGTCCCCGTTGATTTCTATGTTTTGGATGTTGAATGCAATGCTTCTTGTCCTATTACTTTGGGAAGACATTTTCTTAGAACTGTTGGTGCCATTATTGATATTAAAGAAGGCACCATTAAATATCAACTCCCACTCAAGAAAGGTATAGAACACTTCCCTAAGAAGAGAGAGAAGATTTCTTTTGTCTCTCCTATGAAAACAAAATTTTCTCTTAATGCTTCTTCATTTGAGAACACTTGATTCTTTTTCTTGCTTCTTATGCCTAACTTAAAGGCGTTAAAGAAAAGTACTTATTGGAAGATAACCCAATAGTTTTAGATGAGTCTTGTAAGTTATTACTTCAGAGTAACCTCTAATGAGAGAGAAGTAATGATTGGGAAAGTTGCTGTCCTGAAACAGATTTATGTGATTCACTGTAAAAATTCATGTAAAATCTCTGTACGTCCTTGTGACGCGTGAATTTTTGTGCTTCTTCCCCAGGTTGTTATATAACTTTATTTAGTTCAACACTTTTTGATTTGAGCAATATAAGGTCTTCGAAAAAATTCATCTTTACCTGCTGGTCTGTTTTGACAGATTTCTGCCATTTTTTGCATTTGCTTCTGGTTGGTTCCTTTTTGAGTTTTTTTGGGGAATTGAGATTTTTGAGGGAAGTGCTACAGTATCTAGTATTTTAATGGAAGTTTATTGGTGTTAGAACTGAACCTAAAGACTTATTATCTTGAGTGCACTAATGTTGCTAATAAAGATTGTGTGAAGTTTTGTATGAAGGAAAAATTTCAGGTGTATGGAAGGAATGAGTAATGAGATGAAGGATGGACTAAAGCTCAAGATTGGGGATGCCACGCATGTCACCCTAAGAAATATCCAAGAAGTACAAGCGTCAAAGCTTGGGGATGCCCAAGGCATCCCCTTCTTCATCAATAAAAATCCCAGGTTTCTTCCAAACGCTTCATTTTTATTGTTTCATGCACAGTTGTGTTGTTCTTGGAGCGTCTTGTTTTTCGTTTTTGTTTTTGGTTTTAGTTTGCTTTGTTTGCTTAGTTTGCTGGATAAATTGGTTGTACCCCCTCTTTCATACATTGGTTTTCAAATAGTTTGGTTTGGTTTGGAAAAGAGTAGGAAAGCTCATGCTTAAGTGGTAAAGAGAGCTTGTTTTTGACTATGGCCTATGCTTTGTCATGCCATGCTTGATATTGTTTTGGCTTTATGCTTAGTATTCTTTGTTGTAGCATGACTTGTTATAAACAATTGAGATTGCTTAATGTGCCTTGGATGAATCATGCGTTGTTTTAGCATATTAAAGCATAGTATAGTGGTATTCTCCTTTGATGCTTTATTTGGGTTGACTTGGCGCATGCTCACACCATGTTATGACTATCCCAAGTCACCATAGCCTTTATGATCCTTTAGTTTTCAACTTGTGGTATCACTTTATGCTTTGATCAATGATGTTTTGTCGCTCTGCATGAATATGGCCATTATTGCTCTCTTAGTTTGTCGCTCCCAGTCTTTTGCTAGCCTCCGCAACCAATTATGAGTTCCACTCATGCATATAACTCCCTAAACCAAGTTATTCCAAAGATTCCATCATACCTACCTACTAGCATATGCTATTCCAAGTATATTCATGTTTTTGTTTACCTTCCAAATTAAACTTGTTATGAGAAAACTAGTGATTAAAGCTTTCACGAACTTGATGGCACACTTTACTTTTCTTGCCCTTAATAAACTTGAACCATTGTGTCATCTATGTTGTATATGCTTGCACTTATTTGTTGGGAATTAGCAGAACGATGCTATCATTGGGAACGCTTTCAACATTGCACTGGTACTTTGTACCTAGTTGATATCATGCTCTTTTGTCTACGGATGTCGTTGGTGTGAAATGAAAGGGGAGCTTGTAAGTCCATGGAGTTATGTATATGTATTAGAGAAATGCCTGGGCCGCTGGTCTAATCCATGCTAACATGGTGGAAACCTGCAGCGTAACCATAATGAGCTATCTATGAAGCATTCTTCTTATAAAAAAAGAGTCCTATATTGAGAAAAAAAGAGAAAAAAGAAAGAAAAAAAGAGATTATGAAAAGAGGAAAGAGAGAAAAAAGCACCATATTCACATGGTAAATAATAAGATTGCTGAGATGCTCGTTGTCTGCTTGCCTTGTCATTTTGATATGGGGATTCTTCCGTATCATCGGGCAAGGGGTACCCCGTTGGCGGTTCTCTATGATACACATGTACTTACGATGACAAGAACTTACCGGTGACTAAACTTGAGTAGCATGAGGAGCGGCCCTCGTATTCAAGGGACATGCGATTTCTAACTTATACTTCGTCAAGCATGTACACCATAGTTTGTTCACTTTAACCTTAATCACTTCAAGATGCTTATGATAGGGGCAATGAGAGCTGAAAGCTATAAGTACCACAATTTTTGGAAGATCTTTATGAAACTTGAACTCTCTGCTTCCTTCTATGAAGGCCTTTCTTCCAACATTATATTGAGTCTCCACCTTCTACCTTTATGCACCTACTTTGAGAGCATAGTGGCCATTCTTAGTTCTATGTGCATTGTCCCAAGACTATTTGATTGATGCATAGCATGATATTGCTTGTTTTAAACTATTTGTATCTAGTCACTCTTATAAACTTTGAAGGTGTCCTATGCATTTATATTTGCTACTCTATGAGGGACAAGCTGAATGCCATTATGCTATGTTTTCTTTATGTGAAACAAACAAACGTCTTGCAAAGCATTGTTATTCATGAATCTTTTGTTTGTGCCTTTTCATGTTGCATCATAGTTTCTTTGCCTTATTGTTAGAACTTTGTCTTTCATGTTATGATTCAAGTACTATGATCTCAGCTTTGAATGTTTTACAAATACTTTGATCAAGTTTATGATGGTGCATGTCACCTCAAAAAAATTTCTTTCTTTTTATCACTTACCTACTCGAGGACGAGCATCAGTTGAGCTTGGGGATGTGGATACACTGCAAATGTATCTATAATTTTTTATGTTCCATGCTTGGTTTTATATACTTTCTTATGTTTTTTCCACACTTTGGAGTACTTTTCATATGATTTCTTGGACTAACCTATTAACAAGAGCCACAGTGTCAGCTACCTGTTTTCTGCTGTTTTTTGGTTCCAGGAAAGTCAGAAAATGAATATTTTTGGAATTGGACGGGACAAAAGCCAAAGTTATTATTTTACCGGGACACCTGGAGCCAGAATACGAGATGGAGAAGGGCCAAAGGGTGGCCACACCAACTGGTCACGCGGCCAGGCTTGGCCCGCGCCAGGGGTGGTGTGGCCAGCCCAGGCACCCCCTCGGCCTCTCCTTCCGCCTATATATTGCCTCTGTTACAGAAACCCTAAGTACCCGATCAAAATTCCACAAAAGAGTCTATAGACGCCGTCATCTCCATCCCTAGATCGAGAGGGATCTGAAGCTCTTCCCGGCACCCTGCCGGAGAGGGGAGTTCACCCTGGAGGCCTTCTTCGTCATCATGCAAGCCTCCGGTGTGATGTGTGAGTAGTTCATCTCTGGACTACGGGTCCATGTAGTAGCTAGATGGTTGGTTCTCCTCCTTTGTGCTTTCATGCCTAGATCTTGTGAGCTCCGTTCATGATCAAGATCATCTATTTGTAATTCTGCGTGTTGTGTTTGCGGGGATTCGATGGATATTGAGATGCTATTTCAGATTGATTATTGATTCTATCATGTCTTTGTTATTTGTGATCTTGCGTGCTTTTCGTTGTTAGTAGCTATCTTGGCCAAGTAGATGCTAGCAACTCCAAGAGTTAGTATTTATGCTCGATAGTGGGTTCATGCCTCTAGTAATCTGGGGAAGTGACAGAAATCTCTAAGGTACTAGATGTGATGTTGCTACTAGGAAGAAAACAACAATCCTTTGTTCATAGAACAATCGTATTGTTTACTTTACATGCAATTCATAATGCAATAATCTGTTGCTTGCAACTTAATACTGGAGGGGGTTCGGATGATAACTTGAAGGTGGATTATTAGTCATAGATGAAGTTGGATGGCGGTCAATGTATAATGTTGTAATGCCCAATCGAATCTCAAAGGAGTCAAGATGATTAGTATATGCTTGTATGCTTTCTCGATGTTTGTCAATTGCCCCGTTGTAATTTGTTCACCCAACATGTTATCTATCTTAAGGAGAGCCACCTCTAGTGAACTATGGACCCCGGTCCTTTCTTTGACATACAATCTAAAAACTATTTACAACTTTGTGTTTACTTTCTGCAAACTATTACTTCCTTCCATTCGATACGTTTAATCCTTTGTTTTCAGCAAAACCGGTGATATTGACAACCTCATCGCAATTTGGGGACAAAGTTTTGTGGTTGTGTTGTGTACGTCTCCACGTTGCTGCTGGCACCGGTAGTGCGCCCTGCCAACGTTCAGCTAGCTACACCTTTGGGGTGTTTCCTTGCTCCTACTGGATTGATAACCTTTGTTTCGTATTGAGGGAAAACATGCTGTTGTGCTCATCATACCTTCCTCTTGGGGTTCCCCAACGAGCTCGATATATTTTGGGCCATCAGGAGGGAATCAAAATTTTATTGTCATTTCTATGAGAATCCACGACACTTCTTTAGGGGCTTATCGCATCCTAACAATGAATTAGGGTTCGAAAACTCGTAAGGTTGCTTCTCATAGATGGTTACTCTATTTTTGTGGGAAATACGCGGTCTCTTGCCCTTAGGGTTACACTCAGGTAGCTCGGAGGTGATGCAATCCTTCATTCTTCTAATCATATGAGGATTTTTAGATGAATATCACAAACCTTCTATCTGGAGTTGAAATCTTCAGATGACGCCATACATGATACATCTTAGGAGGCTCATATACTACGTTTAGGCGTAAATAGCCTATAGGAGCAGTTGAAAACATGGAGCTTCTAAACGGGTTAAAACTGAGGAGGTTTGCTAATCGATGGTTCTCCTTGTTGATCTTCAGCTGAAGTAGTAGAAAAGGAGCTTCGTAAAACCTTCATAAATATTGACACTTTAGGTTGCTTTATACACGTTAGAGGGTCATCCTGTCGACTTCAGGTATTCTTGACGTCTTGATTCTGAGCTTCTAGGGTACATGGAGGGTTAGTAGACGTCCATTCTTCTTGACGAAGTTAACTTCTATTAGTTTTGCAGTTAATTGATCGAAAGTCTGTTGGAGAACTTGAATTGAGTGGGAAGACATGGTCTTCCCACCTTAGAGCTTTACTAAGGTTCACCGAGGATGGTGTAGTTACTTCGTCTTGGAGGGATGGTGTGGTGCTAAAGAAAAGATGTATTTCTTTGGTGTTGAGTCGAGATTTTCGAGTGACGCCTTGTTGCTAGCATGTAATAGGAGTTGCTACCTAACGAAGCTTCAATTAGCTCTAGGAGGGTTAGGGGTTAATGATACTTCTTGTTAGTCTTCAGTAGAGGTAGGGACAACAGGCTGCAACTGGAGGGTCTTTGCTGGTACTCTTTGTGTTGCTTAACCTCGGTGGATGTGTGAACTCATTTTCTTCATGCATCCTTTTATTCTGGATATGGAGTCTGTTGGCCTTCTTATGAGGAACTTCTCGTTAGTTTGGGCAGGGTGGTCGAAAACAATAGTTAGTATTTCGGGGTTGTAAAAAATGCTTCAAATACATAACGTTAGGGGATTCGGGTCTTCACTTCTTGTCTTAGTTTCTTGATGGTATTGATCCTCTAGGGGTTGCGAATTGAAGGTTCTCCTTGTTGATCTTTAGCTGAAGTAGTAGAGAAGGAGCCTCATAAAACTTTCATAAATATTGACACTTTAGGTTGATTTATACATGTTGGAGGGTCGTCCCGTCGACTTCAGGTATTCTTGAAGGGGACCTGATAATAGGGAGGTTGTATCCCTCTAGGGTTTGATGATTTCTCCTCGGGGTTTTTAGAGGTTGCAAAGCTACTTTGGTATAGTTACTAGAGGTTGAGCTCCTAGAGTAGCTCATACTACTTACTAGTCAAGCAAGTTCAGACAATCTGATTTAAGACAGCAGGTCAAGGCAATTCATACCAACCATTTCAAGAAAAATACTACACAAGCACTAATAAGGTAGAGCAATCAACACACAACTATTGCACCCCAAACAAGAAAAAGTTTTGGTCCCCCCTAATTTTTGCACTTTGGACACTTAATTAGGGTTACACTCAGGTAGCTCGGAGGTGATGCAATCCTTCATTCTTCTAATCATATGAGGATTGTTAGATGAATATCACAAACCTTCTATCTGGAGTTGAAATCTTCAGATGACGCCATACATGATACATCTTAGGAGGCTCATATACTATGTTTAGGCGTAAATAGCCTATAGGAGCAGTTGAAAACACGGAGCTTCTAAACGGGTTAAAACTGAGGAGGTTTGCTAATCGATGGTTCTCCTTGTTGATCTTCAGCTGAAGTAGTAGAAAAGGAGCTTCGTAAAACCTTCATAAATATTGACACTTTAGGTTGCTTTATACACGTTAGAGGGTCATCCTGTCGACTTCAGGTATCTTGATGTCTTGATTCTGAGCTTCTAGGGTACATGGGGGGTGAGTAGACGTCCATTCTTGTTGACAAAGTTAACTTCTATTAGTTTCGCAGTTAATTGATCGAAAGTCTGTTGAACTTGAATTGAGTGGGAAGACATGGTCTTCCCACCTTAGAGCTTTACTAAGGTTCACCGAAGATGGTGTAGTTATTCCGTCTTGGAGGGATGGTGTGGTGCTAAAGAAAAGATGTATTTCTTTGGTGTCGAGTCAATATTTTCGAGTGGTCCCTTGTTGCTAGCATGTAATAGGACTTGCTACCTAACGAAGCTTCAAAAAGTTAGCTCTGGGAGGGTTAGGGGTTAATGATACTTCTTGTTTGTCTTCAGTAGAGGTAGGGATAGCATGCTACAATAGGAGGGTCTTTGCTGGTACTCTTTGTGTTTCTTAACCTTAGTGGATGTGTGAACTCGTTGTCTTCATGCATCCTTTTATTTCGGATATGGAGCCTGCTGGCCTTCTTGTGAGGAACTTCTCGTTATTTTGGGTAGGGTAGTCGAAAACAATAGTTAGTATTTTGGGGTTGTTGAAAACTCTTCAAATACATAATGTTAGGGGAGTCGGGTCTTCACTTCTTGTCTTAGTTTCTTGATGGTATTGATCCTCTAGGGGTTGCGAATTGAAGGTTCTCCTTCCACTTGCACTAGAGACAATAATCTAGTTTACATAGTGATAAATCTAACACCCATGGAGTTCTGGTGTTGATCATGTTTTGCCCTAGGGAGAACTTTAGTCAACGGATCTGCTACATTCAGATCCGTGTGTACTTTACAATTCTTTATATCTCCATCCTTGACATGCTCGCGGATGGAGTGAAACTGACGCTTAATATGCTTGGAATTCTTGTGAGACCTTGGTTCCTTGGCATTGGCTATGGCTCCATTGTTGTCACAATAGATCACCATTGGGTTCAATG
Source organism: Avena sativa (assembly GCA_916181665.1). NCBI lineage: Eukaryota > Viridiplantae > Streptophyta > Magnoliopsida > Poales > Poaceae > Avena > Avena sativa. The sequence goes on along the minus strand of OV702286.1, from coordinate 384,473,586 downwards.
CACTAGGAACCACACCGAGTTCATTTATGAACTCCTTCATCCAAACTGCTTCATGCGCCGCTTCTGAAGCAGCAACATATTCTGCCTCTGTTGTTGATCCCGCCACCATAGGTGGTTTAGAGCTCCTCCAACTAACTGTTGCTCCATTCATGAGAAATACGTATCCGGATTGGGACTTAGAGTCATCCAGATCGGCGTCAAAGCTAGCGTCTACATAAAACTTAGCGACCAACTCTTCTTCACCTTCGTACACAAGAAACATTTCCTTAGTTCTTCTTAAGTACTTAAGGATATGCTTGATTGCTATCTAGTGTTCTGAACTTGGATCAGATTGGTACCTACTAGTCAAACTAATAGCATGTGCCACATATGGTCTTGTACATAGCATGGCATACATTATAGAGCCTATGGCTGAGGCATAGGGGATCTTATCCATTATCTCTCTTTCTTCCGCCGTAGCCGGACTTTGAGTCTTACTCAATGTCTTGCCTTGCAACATAGGTAAGAACTCCTTCTTACTTCTGCCATTTTAAACTTCTTTAAAATCTTATCAAGGTATGTACTTTGTGATAGCCCAATTAGGCGTATTGATCTATCTCTATAGATCTCAATGCCTAATATGTATGATTCTTCACCAAGGTCCTTCATCGATAATTTGTTGTTTAGATAAATTTTAACACTGTCTAAAAGATATATATATTTCCAATCAATAATATGTCATCCACATATAATATTAGAAATGCCACATTGCTCCCACTCACTTTCTTGTAAATACAAGCCTCTCCATAAGTTTGGACAAATCCAAACTCTTTGATCACCTCATCAAAGTGGAGATTCCAACTCCGGGATGCTTACTTCAATCCATAGATGGATCGCTGAAGCTTGCATACCTTGTCAGCATCCTTAGGATCGACAAAACCCTTTGGTTGTATCATATACAATTCTTCTTCAATATTACCATTGAGAAACGCAATTTTGACATCCATCTGCCATATTTCATAATCGAAATATGCAGCAATTACTATCATAATCCTAACCGACTTTAGCATGGCTACGGGTGAGAAAGTCTCATCGTAGTTAACTCATTGAATTTTTCGAAACCCCTTTGCGACAAGTCGAGCTTTATAGATGACCACATTACCATCAACATCATTTTTCTTCTTGAAAATCCATTTATTCTCAACAGCCTTTCGGTCGTGAGGTAAGTCCACCAAGGTCCAAACCTAGTTTTCGTACATGGATCCCATCTCGGATTTCATGGCTTCTAGCCATTTATTGGAATCCGGGCCCATCATCGCTTCTTCATACGTCGCAGGGTCATCAATTCCATGTACCATGAAATTCACTACATGATTTCCGTACAGTTCAGGAGCTGCATGTGTCCCGCTTGACCTGCGAGGTTCGGTAGTGTCCTCTTTCGGAGTTTCATGATCATTATCATTAGTTCCTTCTTCATTCGGTGAAGTCAACTCCGGAACAATTTCTGGTGCTGCGCCAATCACCATTTCATGAAGAGAAGGTTCAATAACCTCTTCGAGTTCTACCTTCTGACTACTCACACCTTTCATGGAAACTCTTTATCTAGAAAGAATCCATTCTTGGCAACGAAAATGTAACACCCCAAGTCAACAAGCACTTGAGATGTTACCACGAACAATACATATATGGAATTAACTAACAACTTTTAGGAAATTTCGGCAGAGTCTCCTCCATTTATAAGGACATCCACGATAGGAAGATTATAGGAATGCTAGAATGCATGAATATTTCACCAGATAGGATAATTTCTTCACCCAAATAATATACCGAAATTTTAAACCACTAGGAAGTAAGAACTTATCAACCACACACAAGTGGATAACCATTATTGTTTTAAGGTACTATTCAACAAACTCCGAAACCCAACCGGACAAGGTAATCTTATTATTTAGAAAGGAATAATTTCAAGATGAATGTGAGGTAGTGACGTGAAATAGGTGGTGTCCCTACTCCCATATGTCCCATGCATGACGTCCTCAAGGTTTACCTAAAAACATAAAAGCAACAAGGGTGAGTACAAAGACTCAACAAGTTCACAAACAAAATAGTAATTTTACATAACTCAAAACACTAGGACATCATTAAACATCATTCATCAATTAGAACATAATATTATGTCCTACATGCCTACATACTCATCTCATCTCATCACGAATACCGGTATCGCTCGAGTGGACACCCGTCGGCATCCACTCGCTCCAACACATGGAGGGTGCCTCCAAAGTGGGTCGCAAGTCGCAACCCATCAATGAAGGTCGCATTGTGCCCACCAAAGTAGGTCACATTATCATCGTTATCATCATGGGTGTGAAAATATGCATAATATGCACATGCCATCATCATCATATTTATCATTGTCATCATTGACATATCATAAGCATTAAATAAAATTGAGTGAAGAGAGATTTGCAAAATCCACTATCCGTCATGAACTTGCCTCAGCCGTTGAGCAAATTCAACTGTGAATTGTAGGATTCCCACCCAGAAATATCAACACCTGTTATAAGAACATATTTCACACTCAATACACTTCATCCTTCAAAAATACAAGCAAATATCGCATCACTCCTACTCACAAAACCCTGAACCAAAACCTTTATTTTATTTATTTCTTTCTTTTATTCTAGAGAAGACCCATACGCTGGGTTCTATGCTAATACCCTTTTTTGAACTTACTAAGCTAATACCTTGAGCAGTAATTAAGATAGTCGTGCATAGAGTTGATGGATTTAATTAAACTCAGCTTACTAGCAATACCAAAACGTACAGGAGACTACACATACATTAAAATTTGTTGTCTCGAGCTAGGTTCTGGCACTAATACAAGAAAGATCTGCATGCATATAACTCATGGTCCGTTCTAGATATTGACCTAGGAAAAACTAGCTACTAACCTGTAGCCTTAATCCCTTCAATAATAACTCAAAGCTGGGGTATCTAGCAAAAGAATCTGCTACATCCTATAGAGGAACCCACGATGGATTCCATCACTCCCATGTTCAGAAAAGAAGCTCGTCATCTCTAGTACTCCCTCCGTTCCAAAATATAAGATGTTTTAGCTTTGTGAAGAGAGTGTATCTAGACCCCTTTTAGTGTCTAGGTTCACTCTAAATCTAAATGAACCTAGATTTGGGCAGGTATATAACATATCATCTGATTTGGGCAGGTATATAACATATCCCTAATACAAATTAGCTGCCCAACAATTATTCTGAAGAGAAAACCGTCCGACCATCAATCTCACACACACGTACGTAAGGCCTATTCTTTGGTCCGAACTCTAGATTGATAAAGATTGGAAAACCTGCTCCTTTTCGAGTCTAGCCACATATACTACTCTAGAAATTGCTATGAATGAAACGTTGCAAAACAATTGGGGACTAACCAATCGGGAGGCGGATGTATGGCTAGCGACGACGGCCACATAACAGCTTGACGGAGGCAGGCGTGAGTGGCATCATATCCTCACAGCAACTGCAGCAACGACCAGACATCGGCAGCGGCGCAAAACGAGGAGTCGTAGGGGTGGCGGCTTGAGGGAACTCTCGCTGGACAGTAATTAGGGCAGATGGATGGAGGCCATGTCCTCCCTCTGACTGTACTAATCGGCAAGGACATGAGGGCAGTACAAGTCCCTCTCGGGTAAACAATAAAAAGCCTAGACCGTTTCTATATTTCCTCTAGTATTTCTCCTTACAAGGTTCCATTCAGGTATTATGCTAACAACACTAGGAAGAGAGATCCACTTTATTTTCCTTTTAACTTCCCATTTACATATTAGATATCCTCATGGTCCTATTTTTTATATAAGATTAAATAAACACAAAAATAGTTGGCATTAAAGTTTAGGGAATTATATTCTCACCCTCTTAAACAGAATTCGACCCTGAATTCTTCCTCACAACTGTACTGCTAATGAAAGAACATAATAACACATATAAAACAAAATCGTGCCTCGCATAAAGAATGAAAGTTTTTTGTGTACTTCTCATGGATGCGGGATTCAAGCTCCCAACTCGCCTTACGGGTGATTTGTCGTGACCAAAAAAACTTTATAGTGTTTAGCACGCTATGCCTCGGGACTATCACATACTCTCCCACTCACCTAGTATCCAGAAGAGATGAACCTCCAAGGTGTTAAATAGTTCCATGGTCATATGTCCTCTAGATCTAAAAATGCTTGCATAACATAGAGACATGGAACACATTGTGGAATCCACTCATGGAACTATCATGAACTAACAAATATATCAAAGGCTAAGCATTCCTATAATTTAAAGCTTATGGCACCTTTATGTTCTAGCTGCTAACATAAGTTGCACAATCTTGGCTACCACCCTTTCTGTATGTTGCTAAACCTAACCTGGTCCTAGTACTTCTTCCTCGCCCATGACTTTCTAGTATAGTGGAGTTCCACACTTGCTTCCTTATCAAGCCTCATAAGTTGTCATTTGTATACTATCTCGATATATGTTACTACAAGCAAGATCCACAAGTTGCAAGTGATCTACCCGGATCCCTTGCCAATATGGGACATAACACCTCAACATAATTTCTAGAGTTTGGATGGTACATGATGACCCACAAGTATAGGGGGTGTATCGCAGTATTTTCGAGGGAAGTGAAACCCAATTTATTGATTCGACACAAGGGGAGTCAAAGAATATTTATAAGCCTTAACAACTGAGTTGTCAATTCAGCTGCACCTGGAAACAATCTTGCTCACAGCAGTTTATCAGTAGCAACAGTTTTGTAGTAGGAATAGCAAAGTAATAGCAGTAGCAAAGCAAAGACAGTAGTAACAAAAGCAGTAAACAGTAGGATTCGAGTGCGGTAGGCATAGGGATGGATGGACGGGCGTTGCATGGACAAGACAATTCACATAGCAATCAGAACATAGGGCAATTGCAGATAAATAAGATAAAACACCCAAGTACTAGACAATCCTAGGCATGTGTTCCATATATAGTCATACGTGCTCGCAATGAGAACTTGCACAACATCTTTTGTCCTGCCAGCCCGTTTGCAGCGGGGCCTCTAGGGAACTAATGGCAATTAAGGTTCTCCTTTTAATAGAGCACCGAAGCAAAGCATTAACACTCCGTGAACACATGTGATCCTCACATCAAAGCCTTTCCCTTCTGGTTATCCCGATTTCTATCACTTCGGAGCCATAGGTTCCGGACAACGACGTGTGTATACAACTTGTAGATAAGACCAAGAACAATACTATCATAATGAATCAATAATACGTTCAGATCTGAAATCATGGCACTCGGGCCCTAGTGACAAGCATTAAGCACAACAAGTCGCAACAAAGTCATAAAGCACTAATAAAAGATACTAGGCACCATGCCCTAACAATCTTATGCCATTACATGAACGATCTCATACAATCCCTACCATCCCCATAGCCTACAGCGGGGGATTACTCACTTATAGATGGGGGAAACATGGATGGTCGATGGAGAAGCGATGGTGATGATGATGGCGATGATCTCCTCCAATTCCCCCGTCCCGGTAGGGTGCCAGAACGGAGTTTCTGGTGCTGTTTCGTGGAATCTGGTGGTGGCGGCGGAGCAGAACTCCTTCTGGAAAAATGCTGACCCCCCCGAAGTTTTTAGGTCATAAGGCTCCTTATAGGCGAAGAGAGAGGCCGAGGGGGTGCCTGGGAGGCCCACACCACCCCCTGGCGCGGCCTGGCCTGGCTCGCGCCACCAGGTGGTGTGGCCACCCCAGGGCTCTTCTCCGTCTCGTATTCTGGTTCCTCGAGTCTTCGGGTGAAATAGGATTTTTAGCATATTTTCCGGGATTTTTCCTGATAGTTGATTTTCTGCACAAAAAGTAGACACCAAGGCAATTCTGCTGAAAACAGCGTCAGTTCCCATTAGTTGCATCCGAATCACACAACTATAGAGGAGAAACAATAGCAAAAGTGTTTGGGAAAGTAGATACGTTTTGGACGTATCAACTCCCCCCAAGCTTAGCTTATTGCTTGTCCTCAAGCAATTCAGTTGAAAACTGAGTGCGATAAAAGAACTTTCACGAACACATTTGCTTCATATGATGTAAATATTCTCAGCAATATGATCAACTGCTTAGACAATCCATAATAAAGAGTATGCAACTGAGTCTACTTAATAGTCATTGCAAGCTATGAAGAGATTCCAACTCAAGAATAATAAGTAGCACGAAGCACGAACATAAGAAACATTACAATGCTCATAAAAAGATATGATAGAGTGGTATCTTGCTTGCCTTTAATTATGAATGTCAAGGCACCTCTGAAGTTCAAGTGATGACTAGAAGTAAAGATATCAAGGATACAAGCATCAAAGTCATAACACAAATAATCAAGTATTGGAACAAACACAAAGAATGACAACTATGCTCTCAAGAAGGTGCTCAAAGAATATGTGGAGACTCAACAAGTAGAAGAAAAAGGTTTTGAATAATTTTGAAAGGCTTCCAAATGCTGAAAGTATGGTACTCGTTAGCTTTGAGATCTCAATGCCCCTATCATAAGCATCTTAAATGTGGTTAAGGTGAAAGTGACACAACTAAGTGGACATGCTTGACAAGTTATAAATCGAAGTCTCATGCCCCTTACTTACGAAGACCGATCCTCATGCTACTCAGCTTCAGTCATAAGTAAGCTCTTATCATTGTAGGTATATACGTATCATAGAGAACCGCCAACGGGGTACCCCTTGCACATGACACGGGAGCTATCCCATAATCAAAATACAAGGCAACCAGACAATGAGCATCTCAGCGATTTTTTTATTTACTATGTGCATAGATTTTTATTGAGGATGCTTCATAGAATGCTCATTATGGTTATGCTGCAAGTTTCCACCTTGATTAGGCATGGCTTAGGCTAGCGGCTCAGGCGTTTCTCTAACATACATACAAACTCCATGATCTTACAAGTTCCACTTTTATTTCACACCGCCGGGATCCATAAGCAAAAGAACATGACATCAACTAGGTATAAAGTACCAATGAAGCGTTGAAAGCGGTCCCCATGATACATGGTTCTGCTAACTTCAACTCATAAAGCGCAAGAATATGCACAACAAAGAAGGACACAATGGTTCAGGTTTATTAAGTGTAAGAAAATAAAGTGTGCCATCAAGTTCGTGAGAGCTTTACTAACTAACTTTCTCATAACAAGCAAACATTTTATTCGCAAGAAAACGAGGCATATTGAATATGCACGGAAGTAGCAAATGATGCTAATGGGTAGGTATGGTGGACACTTTGGAAATATTTGGTTTAGGGAGTTGGAAACTTGAGTAAAACACTCAGTGGAAGTGAAGGCTAGCAATAGTAAGGGAGCAACAAACGAGAGAGCAATAGCTGTCATTATCATGACTGCAACAAAACAGGACTACTCATGTCATGAAAGTGATTCAAGATCATCAAGGCAAAATAATTCATCGAGGCTTAACTGATTATTACAGTCATGAGCATGCGTGAGCATGTGCCAAGTTAATCAAATGAAACATTCAGAGGAGTATACCACGGTGTCATACCAATTTATGAATAGAGTAATGCAAGCAAACATTCATGAGACATGCTACAAACTATTATCGAGCTGGAGCTAATCATAAGAAAGCAAGAACTATTAAGCATCCAAAGAAAACATACACTCTACATTAATGGACTAAACAAGCTCACAATGATGAGTATATGTACAAAAATGAAGGCAAATAGAGTTCATTACCAGCCTCTTACCACGCCTCAAGTTGTCAATAATCCTCATTATTGCTCTTCACTTGTGTGGCTTGAATAATAATATGAAACCAATAATCCACTGAGAACTGCCGAACCCTATAGCAAACTCGCAAAAACCAAAGAAGAACGACAAATATTTTTGGTGTTTTCAATTTTTAAACAAGAACCAAAAGAGAAAAACAAGCAAAGCAAAATCTTTTTGGGTTTTTCGAATAGTTCAAACAAAGCAAAAAAAGAAAAAGCAAACCAAGGCAAAAAGAAGAAGCAAACCAAAGAGAAACAACAAAAATATTTTTGGTCTTTTTGTGTTTTTAGAAAGCAAAAGCAAAGAAGAACGAAAACTAAAAAGAGAACGAAAATGTGAATATACAAAGTACCGACGCAACATGATATGGAGATGAATGCAGTGTCGGCGTACCTCCCCCCAAGCTTAGGCTTTTGGCCTAAGTGGGTATCAATCCCAAGCTGGCCAGGATGAAGTGTCACCGGGGTACGACGAGGAGGTACCCTCGTCCTGGTGCGAGCTCGAGTACGCCCCTCCGTAATGTGCGGAGTAATCATAGGAGGGCGCATCCTCCTGGTGCTGCTCGTGGAAACCCAACAAGCGAAGCTGCTCGTCCACCTCCTCCTTGGAGAGCGACCACGGTCTCGTGTCAACACTAAAGAAAGCAGGTTGTGGCAGAAGGATCTCCCTTTCATCCCCGTCAGTGAAAAGCATCCTATATACTAGATTGTTCAAATCGGAGGTAGCAGTGACAAACTGATGAGTTTTCATGGCAACAAGGTCGAGCCTCTGTGGTGCTAGCATAGCATCATCGGGATCCACTGAAAGACCTAATGCATTAACTACACGCGAGGCAATGATGCCCCCATAGATAGGCCCCCTAGCAGCTAGGCGGCGAGCAATAAGCGAGCCAAGATTGTACCGAGTATCATTGTTGAGCGCAGGAGCAAGGAAAGCTAAGTGACAGTTAGAGATATTACTAGTGTTCTCCCTACCCAATACACTAGTGGCAAGATAATATGCAAAGTATCTAAGAGCAGGGAGTTGGATATTACTTATCTTTCCGCGCTGCGCCACGCGGCCATCATCATTGGTCACCCCTCGGTAAAGCTCCAACAAATCGGCGGGTCGCCCTTGAATTTTCTTCACGGTCCCCGCCATATGCACACCTACAATACTGCAAAATCTCTCCAAAGGCATGGTGAAGGGCATAACATAGACTTTAAAAGAGACAGTGGATTGACAGGATGTGTTAGTAAATGAGAAGCTCTCAACAAAAGTTTTGGTGAGCATAGCATATTGTGCACTCTCATCTTGCATATAAGAAGTCAAGCCAACCCTCTCAATCAGTAGCAAGAAATCATCAAGAATACCTGCAGTTTGCAAGAAAGTAAAACAAGGAAAAGAGGATGGGTGAGCGTCTCCATCATCCCTTTCACTGCCAATGCGTGTTGCAATGAGGTCTTCATTGTATGATGGCCTAGCTTGAGACGCTGTTCTTGAGGGCCTCGACCTCCTAGGTGCATCACTCTCAAATATCTCTCCAAAAGTATGGTTGTTCATGCTTGGTATTCTGAAATTTAAACACCTATTAAACAAGTGATTGCAAAGTAAATATAATGAAGGAATCTACTCATAGGGACTTGCAAGAGGCCTAAACATGCATCAAAACTATATCTCTAAGCATCAAACAAGCTTACAAGCTCTCATAACCAGTCACCTACAGCAGCAAAATACTCAACATATAATCCACTAAACTCCAAATTTCAGCAAGAAAGATGGGCTGAGAAAGGAGATCGAAGAAATCGAGAGCAAGCACAGAAAGAACGCGATTTTGAGCTATGAACTGGAGCTTACTCGGGAGAGAGAAGAAAGTAGCAGGTGAGAGAGGTAGTGGGGGGCCAGGGGTGGCCCACACCAGGGCATGGCGCCACCCAGGGTTGGCCGCGCCACCACATGGTGTGCCTGCCTGGTGGGCCCTCCTGGTACCTACCAGGTACTCCTCTGTCCCTTTTTTCACGTAAAAAATTAATATGAATTTTCTGGAATTTTTCGAGACACTTTATTTTTGGGCATTTTTCAGAAATAGAAGAATGATTTTTCTGACAGACAGGTTTTTTTCTTTTGGAAACATGATGCAAGGACAAAACAAGGCTAGAACTACAGAAGTTCTAACATGCAAGAAAACTAACAACACAAAGAAAACTAACCGAGAGCAAAAACTAAAATGCAAAGGATAGAAATAAACGAAGATAATCATAACGAAAACATTGTTTTGTTCAATGGAATCCTTTTGTTAGCAAGGTTGATCAAGTCTTGCTACCAAAACAATTACATATGAGACAAAACTTTGTACTCCACTAATGATTATGTTACCTCAACCTTGATAGCAATGGTCCCAATCATAGTAGTTTCAAATTTTTCTTTTGGTATGGGACAATATATTTCTCCAACTTGAATGCCTTCAACATGTTCAATTGAATTCAAGCCATAAGTCCTTTCAATCTTCTTGGGGAAATAGACAGTATGTTCCTTGTCATTAACATTGAAGGTCACCTTTCCTTGATTACAATTAATAACAGCTCCTGCAGTATTAAGAAAAGGTCTCCCAAGAATAATAGACATATTACCATCTTCAGGCATTTCAAGCACAACAAAATCAGTTAATATCAAGAAATTGTGAGCCACCTGAACAGGTACATCCTCACATATACCCACAGGAATAGTGGTAGATTTATCAGCCATTTGCAAAGATATATCAGTTGGTATCAATTTTTCAAGCTGAAGCCTCTTATAGAGAGAGAAATGCATAACACTAACTCCAGCTCCCAAATCACACAAAGCAGTTCTAACATAACTGTTCTTAATAGAGCAAGGGATAGTTGGAATCCTGGGTCTCCAAGTTTCTTAGGAACCTTACCATTGGAAGAATAATTAGCAAGCAAAGTAGAGATTTCTTCATTAGGGATCTTCCTTTTATTCGAGACAATGTCCTTCATATACTTTGAGTAAGGAGGCAATTTAATAGCATCAGTCAAAGGAATTTGCAAGAATAAAGGCTTCATCCACTCACAAAACTTATTATAGTGTTCATCTTCCTTTGACTTGTGTTTCTTATCAGGGAACGACATAGGTTTTTGGACCCAAGGTTCTCTTTCACTACCATGTTTCTTAGCAATAAAATCTTCTTTGGTGTATTTAGTAGTCTTAGTGTGGTTTTCAGGTCCTTCTTCAACTTTTTCTTCATTAGGCACTTCATTTTCTTCATTACCACTTTCAGTTTCAGCATCAGAGATAGATATACTATTAGGATCTATAGCAGGTTCAGAGGGTTCTACAACAGTTTTATGTTTCTTTTTCCTTTTCTTACGAGTAGAACCACTATTTTTAGCTTGTTGAGAATCCTGCTCAATTCTTTTGGGATGCCCCTCAGGATATAGAGGATCCTGGGTAGCAGCACCACTTCTAGTTCTAATTTCATAAGCATGTTTTTCTTTAGCAGCATTAACTAGCAAGTCGTTTTGCACTTTAACGAGTTGATCTATTTGAGTTTGAACCATTTGAAAGTGTTTAACAATCATTTTAACATCATTGGAGGTTCTTTCCACAATATCTTTCAACTCAACAATAGCTCTAGTGTTTTCCATTAGATGATTTTGCACCCTTTTATTAAAGTTATCTTGCTTAACAATAAAGATATCAAATTCTTCTAAGCATTGATCAGGAGGTTTCAAGTAAGGGATATCACCTTCATCAAAGTGTTGGAGAGAGTGTACCTCAATAATGGGTGAGTAGGGAATAGGCTTACATAATTCTTCTATAGGAGGTAAATTCTTGACATCTGCAGCTTTAATTCCCTTCTCCTTAAGACATTTCTTAGCTTCCTTCATCACTTCATCATTTAATTCAATAACTCCCCTCTTCTTTGATGTTTGAATAGGCACATGAATAGATGGTTCAAGTACAATTACTTCAGGTATAGCTTGTTTAGGAGGAGTCCAATCTTCATAATTCTTGCTTATTTTAGCCATTAATTCCTCACCTTCCTTCGGAGTCCTATTCCTGAAAACACAATCAGCACAACTATCCAGGTATGTCCTAGATTCTTCGGTTAGTCCATTATAAAATATATCAAGAAGCTCATTCTTAGCTAATGGACTTCCAGCCTGTGCATGAACCAGAGCACAAAACCTCACCCAAGATTCGGGCAATACCTCTTTTTCTCCCTGTTTGAAATCAAAAAGTTCCTGCAAAATAGCATGTCTAGCACTGGGAGGAAAATATTTCTGCGGGAAAGTACTAATAAAGCACTCAGGGCTATCAATAGATCCAGGAGGTAAATTACTAAACCAAGTTTTAGCTTCTCCTTTCAGTGAAAAGGGGAAATCTTAGCAACAAAGTAAGTATGCATCTTAATATCATCAGAAAACAAGCCACTCATGGTAGAAAGTTCATTCATATGTGCTACCGCACTTTCATTCTTAGTCCCACAAAAAGGTTCTTTCTTGACAATAGCTATGTAAGATAGATCGAGAGAGAAATCAGAATCTTCATCTATAATGTTTATGGGAGAAGTAGCAAACTTAGCAGCAGGAGATAATTTGGGTCTAATAGTACGCCTCTCAAGGAGACTCTTAGCAGCTCCTATCATGGGTGTTCTTACATTCTTTAATATACTCATCGGTCATCTCAACATAATCTTCTTCAATATCATAACTCTTGCTAGACTCAGGTGAGCTAACAGGCATAGTAGTGTCTTCATTAGGAGTTTCTGTATTTCCAACTATAGTTCTAGCAATCGTAGCATATAGGAAAGGACCTAATGAACCACTCTTATCAAGCACAGTAGAAGCAGCATCATAAGCATCAAAAGTTTCAGATTCAGCAGTAGTAGCAGTGTGTGTAGCATGTGTATGTGGTGGTGTAACGAGCTTACTTATAACAGATGGTGAATCAAGAGCAGCAGAGGTGTTTAAAACCGTACCTCTTCTTGTAGTGGATGGTAAAATAGGAATCTTGCCATCACGAGACTTACCCATTATGGATGGATAGCAGCGAACAATAGAGAATCCAAGTGAACTTCATAAATAAAGCTATGCTCCCCGGCAACGACGCCAGAAAATAGTCTTGATGACCCACAAGTATAGGGGGTGTATCGCAGTATTTTCGAGGGAAGTGAAACCCAATTTATTGATTCGACACAAGGGGAGCCAAAGAATATTTATAAGCCTTAACAACTGAGTTGTCAATTCAGCTGCACCTGGAAACAATCTTGCTCACAGCAGTTTATCAGTAGCAACCGTTTTGTAGTAGGATAGCAAAGTAACAGCAGTAGCAAAGCAAAGACAGTAGTAACAAAAGCAGTAAACAGTGGGATTCGAGTGCGGTAGGCATAGGTATGGATGGACGGGAGTTGCATGGACAAGACAATTCACATAGCAATCAGAACATAGGGCAATTGCAGATAAATAAGATAAAGCACCCAAGTACTAGACAATCCTAGGCATGTGTTCCATATATAGTCATACGTGCTCGCAATGAGAACTTGCACAACATCTTTTGTCCTGCCAGCCTGTTTGCAGCGGGGCCTCTAGGGAACTACTGGCAATTAAGATGCTCCTTTTAATAGAGCACCGGAGCAAAGCATTAACACTCCATGAACACATGTGATCCTCATATCAAAGCCTTTCCCTTCCGGTTATCCCGATTTCTGTTACTTCGGGGCCATAGGTTCCGGACAACGACGTGTGTATGCAACTTGTAGATAAGACCAAGAACAATACTATCATAATGAATCAATAATACGTTCAGATCTGAAATCATGGCACTCGGGCCCTAGTGACAAGCATTAAGCACAACAAGTCGCAACAAAGTCATAAAGCACTAATAAAAGATACTAGGCACCATGCCCTAACAATATGATGCCATTACATGAACGATCTCATCCAATCCCTACCATCTCCATAGCCTACAGCGGCGGATTACTCACTCATAGATGGGGGAAACATGGATGGTCAATGGAGAAGCGATGGTGATTATGATGACGATGATCTCCTCCAATTCCCCTGTCCCGGCAGGGTGCCAGAACGGAGTTTCTGGTGCTGTTTCGTGGAATCTGCTGGTGGCGGCGGAGCGGAACTCCTTCTGGAAAAACGTCGAACCCCGCGAAGTTTTTAGGTCAGAAGGCTCCTTATAGGCGAAGAGAGAGGCCGAGGGGGGGGGTGCTTGGGGGACCCACACCACCCCCTGGCGTGGCCTGGCCTAGCCCGCGCCACCAGGTGGTGTGGCCACCCCAGGGCTCTTCTCCGTCTCGTATTCTGGCTCCTGGAGTCTTCGGGTGAAATAGGATTTTTGGCATATTTTTCGGGATTTTTCCTGATAGTTGATTTTCTGCACAAAAAATAGACTCCAAGGCAATTCTGCTGAAAACAACGTCAGTTCGCATTAGTTGCATCCAAATCACACAAGTATAGAGGAGAAACAATAGCAAAAGTGTTCGGGAAAGTAGATACGTTTTGGACGTATCAGTACGCTTTGGCTGGTGATCTGCATAGGGAAAAACTCCGTGCTAAGCCTAAACTTCATACACAAACCTCCATGCAAGCACTTTCGGAACTTCATATAAATTTAGCATACCTATCGAGATTAATGGTTTTAGGACCCATGCAACCCTACTATATATCACGATACAGTGCGAAGCTGCTTGCAAAGTTTGTGATGTTGATAGGAATAAAACGAGAAACTTTATTAAGTTGGTCCATGACTATTGGAATCACATCCTTTCCTATAGGCATACAAAGTAGGCCCACAACAAAATCCATGGCACAATCATTCCTTGGACATTGTCAAACCTCCTAGGATTGGTACAATCTTGCTGGCCTTTTAGGCTCAGCCTTCACTCGCGAATAAACGCCACAAGATGACCCATATTTCATCACACCAACTTTTACTCTTTTCCACTAGTAAGTCGGTTTTATTTAGGTATTCGTCCCACCAGGATGAACAGTGTGTGGGAATCGATGTGCCTCCTGCAAAGTGTCCTCCTTTACCCAATACTTGTGGAACAACTAAGACAGACACAAAACAAAACAATATTGGTTCCTTCTATAAATAAATATCTAGTTACACCTTCGAGACTACGATGTCGAAATTAATGTACAATCAATCTCTGGTTATGCCTTTACATCCATCTATAATAGCTCACAAAGGGATGAATTTTGTGTCACCTCATGTGCTTCCCCAGCAAAACACTATGAGAGGCCCGTCCAGTCGAGATTCGAAATCAGTAACAATTCAGTGGGAAGAACATACTTGCGACTAGGAGTGTCTTAAAAATACACTACCTACATTTTAGAAAAAATAGGGAGGTCATAGCCCTTTAAACAACCCTATCCACCATCTTTGCCTCAAGTTCAACTCCGTCTTTGTGAAGAGGTAACTGAGATTTGTGACGAGTGAAAAATATCAAAAGTTTCTAATAAATATAATGCCTCCAAATCTTGAGAACGATAACCACAAGTGCAAGTTCTTGATCATGAGTAGGATAGTTCAGCTCATGCATTTTCAGTTGACTAGAAGCATAAGAAATACCCTTTCTAGTTTGCCCGAGCACACGCATGACCTATAATAGCCACTCCCGAAAGCCAATAAACAAATTGCTTTAGATTGAAAAAACAATTATTCTTCCTCAAAGTGGCACAAGCCTCAAGTGGCTTTTCTCTCTCTTTTTTGTCTATAAATACGAATATCATCAAAGAATATCACCACAAAGTTATCAAGTAACCTACATAGCATAATGTTCGTTGTCTCTAAAAATATGGTAGGGGTAATTGTTATTCCAAATAGCATAACCTTACCTTCATAAGGTTAATACTTAGTGGAGAAGGCAATCTTCTCCATATCTTGTTCCCGTACATGAATTGGATTATAACTAGACTAGATATCAATCTAGATGATCTGAGTTCAATATAGTTGATCAAAAAAGTTATCTATGTGGGGTAATGGATATTTATTATTGATGGTTACTAGATTATGAACACAGTAATCGACACACATCCACTAATTACCACTCCGCTTGGCTCTAAAGACAATAGGCACTCCACAAAGTGAGACACTACATGGAACCAAACCTTTGGGTAACATATCATCCAATTGTTTCTTCTTCTTTTTTCTTCTAGGAATGGCAAAGGAACAAGATCAATACGAAACTATGTGTCCGTCTTTCGAAGAAAATTGGCGGTAAGCATGATATCTTGGTCATAAAATTTTGGCCTTGTCTTTGGTCAAATATGTAATCCATATAAAAACATAGATGTTATAAGACCATGGAATGCTCAACATTCTTCAACTTTGGAGCACAACTAGATAAACCAACGTAAACTATAAGAAACTCTCATGATGGTCTAGCAGACCGTATCTCTGATATGGTACTGTAAAATAAAGAAAGTTTAGCCTTAGCGCATTTCCTACGCTTGGCAAGGATTGCATCTACTATATATGGAATAATATACCATTATATGGTTCATGCTGCACAACGTCTGTCTCTTGACTAACTAAAGGAAAAGGCACACGGTGATCCACCACTCCAACATACAAGAGCAAATAATAAGGGTAATTGGCATGGGGCCAATCCATCCTACACCTAAACTATTAACTTTGTAGCTGAAATAGCGAATCACGCAATGCTAACACTCGGGCATTCTCACTCGCATTACAAACATATTTTATGGATATGAAGCAAGGTTCGAGGTCGAATCCCACATATCATTCTCGCAAAACCACCATAGAACTAATCTATCGACCTCTCAAGAACCATCAAGGTTGCATGAACAAATATGGAGGGTAACACCTTGATTTTTTATAAACTAGCACTTGCTGAGGATAAAGGAAGGACAAGCTTCTCACCAATACTAGCAACGAAGGAGAAGGTTTTAGAAACAAATGCACCTTTTTTAATGAACAAGTAGGTTCCCCCAAGGATTATAATGTGTTCCACATTCTTTATAGTCAAGATCGAGAGAAGGAGCACCGATTAATGTCAAGGAAGAAAAAAACAGACACATGAAGGGACAAATAGAAGATGTTAACTCTAGAATGGTAGAAAGGACATTGGAAGCACATGATTCAAAATACTTCATCAATATCGAACTATAAGCCAACACTAATAATTCCTATACTAATTTATGGTCATCAAACAAAGACAAGTGCAGATGCACTACAAAGGATAGGTGATAGAGAATAAGGAAGCCAAGTGATTTTTTTTTTGGTTTAGGAGACATTGATAAATGAAAGATCTTCTCATATTGATTTGAATCCGATAAGTCTCAAAAAGTTATATTATCTACTGCACTGCTACACCAGCTATGTTATCCAATATAGCTTTGTTCTTTGAAAACAAAACACCTTATCCGCTGCATCTTCAAGACTAGCAAATTGTTCTCTCGAATTCCTTTTAGATTGAATCTTCAAACAATCCAAGCAAACTAAACTACAAGCTTACATGCTAACACTATATTAAGATCAAACTTTGATGCTGAAACAAAACTCCAACTATATCCTCATGAGTCCTACAAAGTAACATAAATATTTAAATGGATCAATCCAATGCTTTCATCACGTTATTCACACAAATATTGAACTTGAATTAATGATCAAATATTTCCCTTCCAATGCTGAATTCATCAGCCATGAAGAGTCTCTCTATCTCTATATCTATCTCCTTCTATAGTCAGCTACCCAACATAGGGGGCAATGGTAACTGGAACAAGGTACGTGAACCTCCCTCGCGCACCACACATAAGGATAAAAGAGATCTACAGTAAAATATAGCGAAAGCGTAAATGCAATGCATGACCCAAACCCATCCTATTGTGCACCAGTGTGTCAAAATTTAAGTTTTAAAATTTTTAAATCAAGTTTTAGTTGTTTAGACCAAGTAAAGAAAAGTTTTACAAGTTAATGATATTGGTCAATTATCCTATTTACTATTAAACTATTCCAGAGACCTAAAGCCTAGCCTCTAATACCAACTGTAACACCCCAAGTCAACAAGCACTCGAGATGTTACCACGAACAATACATATATGGAATTAACTAACAACTTTTAGGAAATTTCAGCAGAGTCTCCTCTGTTTATAAGGACATCCACGATAGAAAGATTATATGAATGCTAGAATGCATGAATATTTCACCAGATAGGATAATTTCTTCACCCAAATAATATACCAAAATTTTAAACCACTAGGAAGTAAGAACTTATCAACCACACACAAGTGGATAACCAATATTGTTTTAAGGTACTATTCAACATACTCCAAAACCCAACCGGACAAGGTAATCTTATTATTTAGAAAGGAATAATTTCAAGATGAATGTGAGGTCGTAACGTGAAGTAGGTGGTGTCTCTACTCCCATATGTCCCATGCATGACGTCCTCAAGGTTTACCTAAAAACATGAAAGCGACAAGGGTGAGTACAAAGACTCAACAAGTTCACAAACACATAGTAGTTTTACATAACTCAAAACACTAGGACATCATTAAACATCATTCATCAATTAGAACATAATATTATGTCCTACATGCCTACATGTACATCTCATCTTATTGGGAATACCGGTATCGCTCGATTGGACACCTGTCGGCATCCATTCGCTCCAACAAGTAGAGGGTGCCTCCAAAGTGGGTCGCAACTCATCAATGAAGGTCGCATTGTGCCCACCAAAGTAGGTCACATTATCATCATTATCATCATGGGTGTGAAAATATGCAGAATATGCACATGCCATCATCATTATCATATTTATCATTGTCATCATCGACATATCATAAGCATTAAATAAAACTGAGTGAAGAGAGAGATGCAAAATTCACTATCCGTCATGAACTTGCCTCAGCCGTTGAACAAATTCAACTATGAATTGTAGGATTCCCACTCGGAAATATCAACACCTATTATAGGAACATATTTCACACTCAATACACTCCATCCTTCAAAAGCACACAAGCAAATATCGCATCACTCCTACTCACAAAACCCTGAACCAAAACCTTTATTTTATTTCTTTCTTTCTTTCTAGAGAAGACCCATACACTGGGTTCTATGCTAATACCCTTTTCTGAACTTACTAATCTAATAACTTGAGCAGTAATTAAGAGAGTCGTGCATAGAGTTGATGGATTTAATTAAACTCAGCTTACTAGCAATACCAGCAGGTACAAGATACTACACATACATTAAAATTTGTTGTCTCGGGCTTGGTTCTGGCACTAATACAAGAAAGATCTGCATGCATATAACTCATGGTCCGTTCTAGATATTGACCTAGGAAAAACTAGCTACTAACCTGTAGCCTTAATCCCTTTAATAATAACTCAAAGCTGGGGTATCTAGCAAAAGAATCTGCTACATCCTACAGAGGAACCCACGATGGATTCCATCACTCCCATGTTCAGAAAAGAAGCTCGTCATCTCTAGTACTATTTACAAACCATCTGATTTGAGCAGGTATATAACATATCCCTAATACAACTTAGCTGCCCAACAATTATTCTGAAGAGAAAACCGTCCGACCCTCAATCTCACACACATGTACGTAAAGCCTATTCTTTGGTACGAACTCTAGATTGATAAAGATTGGAAAACCTGCTCCTTTTCGAGTCTAGCCACAGATACTACTCTAGAAATTGCTATGAATGAAACATTGCAAAACAATTGGGGACTAACCAATCGGGAGGCGGATGTATGGCTAGCGACGAAGGCCGCATAATAGCTTGACGGAGGCAGGCGTGAGTGGCATCATATCCTCACAGCAACTGCAGCAACGACCAGACATCGGCAACAGCGCAGAACGAGGAGTTGTAGGGTTGGCGGCTTGAGGGAACTCTCGCTGGATAGTAATTAGGGTAGATGGATGGAGGCCGTGTCCTCCCTCTGACTATACTAATCGGCAAGGACATGAGGGCAGTACAAGTCCCTCTCGGGTAAACAATAAAAAGCCCAGACCGTTTCTATATTTCCTCTAGTATTTCTCCTTACAAGGTTCTATTCCGCTATTATGCTAACAACACTAGGAAGAGAGCTCCACTTTATTTTCCTTTTAACTTCCCATTACATATCAGATATCTTCGCGGTCCTATTTATATATAAGATTAAATAAACACAAAATAGTTAGCATTAAAGTTTAGGGTATTATAGAAACCCTTGCCTTTGGATATGTGATAGAAGGAATACCCGATTGTTTATTTAGGATATCCTATGAATATGCATTTTCTGCCTTGGGTTCGAGTTTATCAGGCTGAAGTTTCTTCACATAAACATCACATCTCCAAACTTTAAGAAATGACAACTTAGGTTTATTTTCAAACCACAATTAATGTGGTGTCTTTTCAACGGATTTAGATGGTGCCCAATTTAAAGTGAATACAGCGGTTTCCAGTGCATAACCCCAAAATGAAAGTGGTAAGTCAGTCAGAGACATCATAGATCGAACCATATCCAATAAGGTATGATTACGACGCTCTAATACATCATTACGTTGTGGTGTTCTGATAGGTGTGTGTTGTGAAACTATTCCACACTCTCTCATTTGTATGCAAAACTCGTAACTTAGATACTCACCTCCACGGTCAGAGCATATAAATTTAATCTTTCTATTATAATGATTTGCCACTTTACTCTGAAATTCCTTAAACTTTTTAAAGGTTTCAGACTTGTGTTTTATTAAATATATATACCCATATCTACTTAAATCATCCGTGAAAGTAACAAAATAATTATATCCACCTCATGCCGACACACTCATTGGACCATATACATCAGTATATATAATTTCCAACAAATCTGCCGCCCGCCCCATTGTACCAGAAAACGGGGTTCTAGCCATCTTGCCCATAAGCCATGCCTCACATGTATCAAATGATTCAAAATCAAGTGATTCCAAAAGTCCATCAGAATGGAGCTTCTTCATGCGTTTTACACCAATATGACCTAGACAACAGTGCCACATATATGCAGATATATCATTATCAAGTTTAATCCTTTTAGCATCAACTCTATGAATATGTGTATCACTACTATTGAGATTCAACAGAAATAAACCATTCATCACAGGTACATGACCATAAAATATATTATCCATATCAATCAAACAACTATTATTTTCAGATTTAAACAAATAACCACTTCACAATAAACATTATCCGAATATAATATCATGCTTAGTGCAGGCACCAAATAACAATTATTAAGATTTATAACTAATTCCAACGGCAGATAAAGAGGCAGCGCTATGATGGTGATTGATGCACTCGACTTTCAACGTAGAGCTCGTTGGGAACCCCAAGAGGAAGATATGATGAGCACAGTAGTAAGTTTTCCCTCAGTTATGAAACCAAGGTTTAATCGAACCAGTAGGAGCAAGGAAACACCCCAAAGCTGTTACTAGCTGAGCTTTGGCAGGGCGCACTACCGGTGCTAGTAGCAACGTGGAGACCTGCACAACACAACCACAGAACTTTGTCCCCAACTTGCGATGAGGTTGTCAATCTCACCGTATTTTGTGGAAAACAAAGGATTAAACGTATCGAATGGAAAGAAGTAAAAGTTTGCAGAAAGTAAACACAAAGCAGTAAAGGATTGTAGATTGTATATAAAAGACAAGGACCGGTATCCATAGTTCACTAGAGGTGGCTCTCCTTAGATAGATAACATGCTGGGTGAACAAATTACAGCGGGGCAATTGACAAACACCGAGAAAGCAATACATGCATATACTAATCATCTTGACTCTTTTGAGACTTGATTGGGCAATACAACATAATACATAGACCGCCATCCAACTGCATCTACGACTAATAATCCACCTTCAGGTTATCATCTGAACCCCCTCCAGTATTAAGTTGCAAGCAACAGATTATTGCTTTAGGAACTGTGTGTAAGGTAAACAATACAATTGTTCTATGAACAAAGGATCGTTGTTTTCTCCCTAGTAGCAACAGCACATCTAGTACCTTAGAGATTTCTGTCACTTCCCCAGATTACCAGAGGCATGAACCCACTATCGAGCATAAATACTAACTCTTGGAGTTGCTAGCATCTACTTGGCCAAGATAGCTACTAACAACGGAAAGCATGCAAGATCTCAAATAACAAAGACATGATAGAATCAATAATCAATCTAAAATAGCATCTCAATATCCATTAGATCCCCGCAAGCACAACATGTATGATTTACAAATAGATGATCTTGATCATGAACGGACCTCACAAGATCTAAACATGAAAGCACAAAGGAGGAGAAACCAGCCATCTAGCTACTACATGTATCCGTAGTCCACGGATGAACTACTCACGCATCACACCGGAGGCTTGCATGGTGATGAAGAAGGCCTCCAGGGTGAATTCCCCTCTCCGGCAGGGTGCCGGGAAGAGCTTCAGATCCCTCCCGGTCTAGGGATGGAGATGATGGCGGCTACAGACTCTTTCGTGGATTTTTGATCGGGTGCCTAGGGTTTTCGTCCCGAGGGCAACTTATAGGCGGAAGAAGAGGCCGAGGGGGTGCTGGGGTCGGCCAGACCACCTGCTGGCGCGGGCCAAGCCTAGCCGCGCGGACAGGTGGTGTGGCCGGCCCCTGGCCCCTCTCCATCTCGTATTCTGGCACTTGATCCCTTCCGGGAAAATAGGCACTTTGGCTTTTGTCCCGTCCAATTCCGAGAATATTCAATTTCTGACTTTCCTGGAACCAAAAACAGCAGAAAACAGGCAGCTGGCACTATGGCTCTTGTTAATAGGTTAGTCCAAGAAATCATATGAAAAGTACTCCAAAGTTGGAACCAAACACAAGAAAGTGGATAAAACCAAGCGTGGAACATCAAAAATTATTATCAGTGATCACATCAACTCTTGATCCATTGCCGACACGCATCGTGACCTCATCCCTTGATAGTTGTCTCTTGTTCCGCAGCCCCTGATTCGAGTTACATATATTAGCAAATAAACCAGTATCAAATACCCAGATGCGACTACAAGTACTAGTAAAGTACATATCAATAACATGTATATCAAATATAACTTTGTTCATCTTGCCGGCCTTCTTGTCAGCCAAATACTTGGGGTAGTTGCGCTTCCAATGCTAGTTCTCTTGCAATAATAGAACTCGGTATTAGACTTCGGGACAGCTCGGGTTTTCTTTTTTAGGTGCAGCAATAGATTTGTCGCGCTTCTTTTCCTTCTGTTTACCCTTTTTGTCTTTCTTGAAACTGGTGATCTTATTGATCATCAACACTTAATATTCTTTCTTGATCTCTCCTTCAGCATTCTTAAGCATTGATAGAAGCTCGGGGAGAGACTTCTTCATGCCCTGCATGTTATAGTTCATCACGAAGCTCTTGTAGCTAGGTGACAGAGATTGGAGAACACGATGTATGTCTAAGTTAATGGGAATCGTTATTCCCAAGGACACAACCTTATCGGCGTAATCAGACATTTTGAGTACCCAGACACAAACTTATCCAATATTGCAAACATGTTTGAGTATGTTGGATTCGTTGGGCACATATGTTAGATGCATTGAGTTTTATTTTTGCCAATGTGACATATCGAAGTTTTGCCTCAAACAAATGGGGATTTGTTGCACACAGTTGTTGATTTTTGATGCATTGATATGTCCAAATGTTACAACATTTTTGCTACACTTCACAAGTTAGTACATTTCTTTGATACATAAAAAATGTTAAGTTTGATACCTTTTTTTGCAGCAATAATCGGGAGGGGGTCCACACATGCATGAGCAGTCAAACTTTGTATTTCTAAAAACGTTACATAGATAAAAAATGTTTCATTCAAGTTTTTTTTGACACCTTTACCATAGGGGAAGAAGTTCCAAGTAGTTTTCCGCAATAACTTAATTTTTGTAGCAATAAATTAGAGCTCCACAAATGCACGGCTAGTCAATCGGTCGACGCTTACACTTTTTCTATATGCTTTATCCAAAGTTGTAAAGTTTGATTTTGATAAAAACTATAGGCAATATATTTTGCAAGAGAGGAAGTACTGTACTCCCTCCGACCCAAATTAGTTGACTCAGATTTGGGTGGGAGAGAGTATAATGTATTGTGTTTCGAGGAAAGGAAAAAAGTGTTGCCTCATCCGGCAACCAACAACAAGAAGAGAAAAGATGGACTGCTCGGACACTGCACGTGTGGCGAGGACCTCGGGGGGTTCCCATGGCGATTCCCCTACGAACCCCCACACGGGCCCTGTCTCGCTCCGCCCTGTCTCGCCCCCCATATTACACGGTCTCCTTCCATCGGACTTCTGTCCCGTGGGCGCATGGCGCGCACTGTGCGGTGTCCCCATCAGCAGAGAGAGGAGGGGTGCATTTTGCGTTTCCGCCATGCGTGGACCTCTTCGTGGGCACTACTACTGCTGCTACGCCCACCCGCTCAGCTCTGACTGCTTCCTCGGCATCTCCAACCTCGACTCCACCATCGCCACCGCTCGCCCGCCTCCTTCCTGCAAGGAGATCTACTGCGAGGCATTTGACGTTGGCGGTCCCACCTTATGGAGAAGCGGATGAGCCGAGCTGCGGCTCAACTGCGGCCACAGAGAAGGTTCGATTTCGGGCGGAGGAAGGCAGGGGAGAAATTTTGTTGGTGACTAGTGCCATCCTTCATCAATCGATCGATTGGGGGAGGAAAGGAGATCGAAAAGCTCAGTTGGCAAGAGGAAATTGTGCGATTCTGACATTGGGGGTGGCACATTGACTCCTTCTTCGATTTCGCTGGCGAGGACCGTGGGATTGGGGAAGAGCCCATGTACCACCCTGAGAAGCATGTGGAGCCTGTGCAATCTTGGAAGCTGCTCCGGCGACCATCATCCCACTCTGCTGCAGGATTCAGGGCCCCAGATCCCTCTACAGTAGCGGAGAAGAGGAAGCATGGTCGCCCTTGAGGCTCTACAACTAGGAAGACAGCTTCAAAGTTGGCTCCATCGTCATTGACAGCGGGCGATCAGCCAATTTTCTCGATCCCCCTGAAACCAGAGCATGGGAAGTTATCGTTCCAAGCCATGATGGCAGCGGCAACTCTGCTGGCCCTCCTCCAGAACTCGGTCAATGTGGGCGCAGTGGTGTGCGAGCACCTAGATGCAGGACAAAGTTCAGGGGATCAGCGTTGTAGAAAGTGAGCCATGTGGAATGAGGCTCACGCACGTGGAGGATGAGGAGGAGGCTGACAGAGCATGGGGATTTTTCTTTGGACAAATCTAGGAAGACAAAGATACCCCTCCTAGGGTTTGGGCTCCTACAACTAAACCACCCACCCTCCTTGTCTGGGTCTAGAAAAACCTGGTCTGAAGCCGCTCCTTTGTGGCGACGGACTACTTTCCCCTTTCCCCTGGATACGATCTTGCTCCGAGTATCAATCTAAACCTAAGTGAGGAGAGTTGGCAGCTGAAGCCCAAGCCCTCATTCCAGCAGATCTTGGAGGTCTGTACCATGGTAGACAAAGGTCGAAGGGGAGGGGAAGAAGTGGGAGTAATAGAGGGGAGCAGTGGCAGCAAGCACCTCCGCAGCAAAATCTTCAAGCACAATTTGGGTATGGCTTTCAACACCCTGCTCCAAATCAACAGATGCAAATGATGTCCCCCAGTACGGCTCCTTTCCCCCATATGAGTTTCCACCTTGGCAGTATGGCCCGCCTCCGAATCCTGCATTTCAGGGACAATTTCCAGGGCCATGGCAGTAGCCACCTCCAGGCTTCCCTGGGCAGTGGGTGCCACAGCAGGCGCTACAAACTCCCCAGTAGAAGATTCAGGGGAACAATCGCAGCTTGCAATCTGGAAAAGCTCATAAACATAAGAATAAGGATACAAGTAAAGGAGAGGACTCCAAATCTCAGGACAGTGCCCCTCACTCAATTACCTCTACTGATTCAAGCTCTGCTCCTAATGAGAAAGGTGAGGTTTATGCTGAGGTAATTTGCTACAGTTGTGGTGAGCCTCGACATCACAAGGCTTCCTATGCTGCTCCAAAAATCTGCTTCATTTGTAGTTCCTTGGAACATGAAGTGGAGAACTGTCTAGTCAAGAAACAGCCCTAGCAGCTTGCTAAATTTGTTGGTAGTGCAACATCTAGGCTTGGTTTTTATCATATTGAGCTTCCATATCAGGTATCTGAGATACCCCCTCCAAAGAATGTTGTCTTGGTTTATGTGGATTAGGTAAGCATCACAAAAGAAGAGCTGTATCAAAATTTAGCTACTGTCTATAGGACAAACTGGCCTTGGAAGATCAGGACTCTTGATGAGTGGTCCTACTTGGTCAAATTTCCACCAAACCTCAAAGTGGATGAGATTGTTGGGTATCCTAGTTTTGATCTCCCCAAGGAAGGTGTCTTTGTTAAATTCCATGTATGGAATGATACCTTGGACTACTATGCTAAGCTCCAAGATGTCTAGTTACAGATTAAAGGTCTGAATCAAGCCTGGTGCAAATGGCCAACTATGATGCAGTTTGTGACTACCTTTGGAATAATGTTGGATGTTGATTGGTATGGCATGTTTAGGTCCTTCTATGAAACTGTTAGGGTTAAGATTAAATGCAGGGATCACACCAAAATCCCTGCTACCAGAATCTTTGAGGTGGGTGGAGTCCTATTTCAGATACACTTTGTAGTGGAAGGCCCTACAAGTGTGTTCAATGTGGAGGATGATGACCCTGATAACATCCACCCCCTAACCCTGATGAACACACTGAACATCAAGAAGATCACCAGGAAGAACAGCCACCTGACGACAAGAAAATCTCAGACAAAATGGATACTACTACTACTGGGGGTGGTAAAAGTACCAGTACCTCTGCTGCTGGCACAAAAAAAGGCAATGACAAAAGTACTGCTAAGCAGAAATCTCTGGTTGCTTTAGCTGACAAGATTGAGGAGATAACCTACTGTCAGGCGCTCAATGATGAGAATTTTCCTAGCTCTAGTAAGCTGCTCCTCTTTACAGATGAGGAGTCTTTGGCAAAAGACAAAGTCATGGACTGGATGCAAAAGTATCACTCAGAAGAGTCCTGTGTCAACTTGATTCAAGAAATGGAGCTAGCTAATGAAAACACACTCTTTTATGAAGATCCTGATAGTGAGCTCTGCCAGGAGGAACCCTTAAACCATGAATTGAAGATTGGAGCTACTATAAAAGGCAAAGATCACAACAACAAGTGGGGTCCTTTGATTGGTACAAGGCAAAGTTCCAGGTTTAATGACAAGGATGGGAAAACTATGCTGCAAAAAGCTCAAGAAATCACCATGAGAAGGAATCTTGAGAAGGCAACCTCCACCAAGACAAAAATGAAAGGTATAATCCAAAAAATCCCTTTAATGTCCTAGATCCTACTAACCTCATAGGAATGGCAAGTACTGTTGGTATTGACATCCCAAATATTGATGATTGCTCCTCTGTTGTTTCTCTTAGTAGTAATAATAATGTGCCTTCTACTTCTGTCCCCTCTATGCATGTCTCCCTTGCAAAACATCTGGAGGATGAGGGGTATGCAAAGGATTTTCCTGATGCATTAGGATGGTCTCTGGTTGGTAAACATAGGCGGGGAAAGCACCCCAGGAAAACCTATATTAAATGAATTGTGTTTTTTGGAATCCTGGGGTAATTCAAGCCCCTGACAGGAAGAATGCTCTTATAGACCTTTTTAATAAGACCCATGCCCATTATGTTGGATTTCAAGAAACAAAAAAGGAATATGTATCTACCGATTACTTAAATTCTTTGGTGGGTAATAGATTCTTTGAATGGAAAGACTTACTTATTGTTGGCTTTGCTGGAGGCATAGTGGCAGGTATTGATCTGGATTTTTTTGATGTAGTTAGTTGGCAACTTAGAGACTTCTCTATTTCTGTTATTGCTAGGCTAAAGGCCAAAGATGTTGCAGTTAGGATTATTACAGTGTATGGCTCTTCTTATGAGGAAAAGAAGGAGGTATTTATCTCTGAATTGCATAGTCTTTTTGTTGATTATCAAGGTCCTACCATTATTGGTGGTGATTTTAATCTTGTAAGATTTCAATGTGACAAGAGCAATGGTAACATTGATCACAAATGGAGTGAAAAGTTTAATGCATGGATTGATATTTGGAGTCTACTTGAAGTCAAGCTTAATAATAGGAAGTTTACTTGGGGAAATAATAGGGTGGACCTGATCATGTCCAACATTGATAGAGTTTTCTGTAGTGTAGAGTTTGATCAAATTTTCCCCATGGCTACTAATGGCTTTGTGTATGGCGCCCAGAAAAGTGCTGGTGCGGTGTTGATGTAGAGCTCGTTGGGAACCCCAAGAGGAAGGTATGATGAGCACAACAACAAGTTTCCCTTAGTATGAAACCAAGGTTTAATCGAACCAGTAGGAGCAAGGAAACACCCCAAAGGTGTTACTAGCTGAGCTTTGGCATGGCGCACTACCGGTGCTAGTAGCAACGTGGAGACCTGCACAACACAACCACATAACTTTGTCTGCGATGAGGTTGTCAATCTCACCGTGTTTTGTGGTAAACAAAGGATTAAACGTGTCGAATGGAAAGAAGTGAAAGTTTGGAGAAAGTAAACACAAAGAAATAAAAAGTTTATAGATTGTATGTAAAAGACAAGGACCGGGATCCATAGTTCACTAGAGGTGGCTCTCCTTAAGATAGATAACATGCTGGGTGAACAAATTACAGCAGTGCAATTGACAAACATCGAGAAAGCAATACATGCATATATTAATCATCTTGACTCCTTTGAGACTTGATTGGGCATTACAACATTATACATAGACCGCCATCCAACTGCATCTATGACTAATAATCCACCTTCAGGTTATCATCCGAACCCCCTCCAGTACTAAGTTGCAAGCAACAGATTATTGCTTTACGAACTGCGTGTAAAGTAAACAATACGATTGTTCTATGAACAAAGGATTGTTGTTTTCTCCCTAGTAGCAACAGCACATCTAGTACCTTAGAGATTTCTATCACTTCCCCAGATTACCAGAGGCATGAACCCACTATCGAGCATAAATACTAACTCTTGGAGTTGCTAGCATCTACTTGGCCAAGATAGCTACTAACAACGGAAAGCATGCAAGATCACAAATAACAAAGACATGATAGAATCAATAATCCATCTAAAATAGCATCTCAATATCCATTGGATCCCCACAAACACAACATGCAGAATTACAAATAGATGATCTTGATCATGAACGGAGCTCACAAGATCTAGACATGCAAGCACAAAGGAGGAGAACCAGCCATCTAGCTGCTACATGGATCCGTAGTCCAAGGATGAACTACTCACGCATCACACCGGAGGCTTGCATGTGATGAAGAAGGCCTCCAGGGTGAATTCCCCTCTCCGGCAGGGTGCCAGGAAGAGCTTCAGATCCCTCCCGATCTAGGGATGGAGATGATGGCGGCTACAGACTCTTTCGTGGATTTTTTGATCGGGTACTTAGGGTTTACGTGCCGAGGGCATCTTATAGTCAGAATGGGAGGCCGAGGGTGTGTCGGGGGCCACCACACCACCCCCTGGCGCAGGCCCAGCCTAGCCGCGCGGCCAGGTGGTGTGGCCGGCCTCTGGCCCTTCTCCATCTCGTATTCTGGCACTTGATGACTTCCGGAAAAATAGGCACTTTGGCTTTTGTCCCGTCCAATTCCGAGAATATTCATTTTCTGACTTTCCTAAAACCAAAAACAGCAGAAAACAGGCAGCTGGCACTATGGCTCTTGTTAATAGGTTAGTCCAAGAAATCATATGAAAAGTACTCCAAAGTTGGAACAAAACACAAGAAAGTGGATAAATCCAAGCATGGAACATCAAAAATTATAGATACATTTGCAATGTATCAACATCCCCAAGCTTAACTCCTGCTCGTCCTCGAGTAGGTAAGTGATAAAAAGAAAGAATAATTTTTGAGGTGACACGCACCATCAAAGACTTGATCAAAGTATTTGTAAAACATTCAAAGCTGGGATCATAGTACTTCAATCATAACATGAAAGACAAAGTTCTAGCAATAAGACAAAGAAACTATGATGCAACATGAAAAGACACAAACAAAAGATTCATGAATAACAATGCTTTGCAAGACGTTTGTTCGTTTCACATGAAGAAAACATAGCATAAAAGTGTTCAGCTTGTCCCTCATAGAGTAGCAAATATAAATGCATAGGATACCTTCAAAGTTCATAACAGTGACTAGATACAATAGTTTAAAACAAGCAATATCAAGTTATGCATCAATTAACTAGTCTTGGGACAATGCACATAGAACTAAGAATGGCCACCATGCTCTCGAAGTAGGTGCATAAAGGTAGAAGGTGGAGACTCAATATATAATGGTGGAAGAAAGGCCTTTTTATAAGAGGAAGTAGGGATTCAAGTCTCATAAAGAGCTTCCAAAAATTATGGTACCTATAGCTTTCAGCTCTCATTGCCCCTATCATAAGCATCTTGAAGTGATTAAGGTTAAAGTGAACAAACTATGGTGTACATGCTTGACGAAGTATAAGTTAGAAATCTCATGTCCCTTGTATACGAGGGCCGCTCCTCATGCTACTCAAGTTTAGTCACCGGTAAGTTCTTGTCATCCTAAGTACATGTGTATCATGGAGAACCGCCAACGGGGTACCCCTTGCCCGATGATATGGAAGAATCCCCATATCAAAATGACAAGGCAAGTAGACAACGAGCATCTCAACAATCTTCTTATTTACCATGGGAATATGGTGCTTTTTTCTCTCTTTCCTCTTTTCCTAGTATCTCTTTTTTTCTTTTTCTCTTTTTTTCTCAATATAGGACTCTTTTTGTTATAAGAAGAATGCTTCATAGACAACTCATTATGGTTACGCTGCAGGTTTCCACCATGTCAGCATGGATTAGACCAGCGGCACAGGCGTTTCTCTAACACATATACATAACTCCATGGACTTACAAGCTCCCCTTTCATTTCACACCGACGACATCCATATAGAAAAGAGCATGATATCAACTAGGTACAAGTACCAAGTGCAATGTCGAAAGCATTCCCCATGAAAGCATGGTTCTGCTAATTCCCAACAAATAAGTGCAAGCATATACAACATAGACGACACAATGGTTCAAGTTTATTAAGGGCAAGAAAAGTAAAGTGTGCCATCAAGTTCGTGAGAGCTTTAATCACTAGTTTTCTCATAACAAGTTTAATTTGGAAGGTAAACAAAAGCATGAATATACTTGGAATAGCATAAGCTAATAGGTAGGTATGGTGGACTCTTTGGAATAACTTGGTTTAGGGAGTTGGATGCATGAGTGGAACTCATACTTGGTTGTGGAGGCTAGCAAAAGACTGGGAGTGACATGGGTATACCCTACAGGTACTCGATCTTGGTATGTACGGACTAAATACGTACAGGCCCACGGTGTCGCCAAGGCCCAAATGAAGGACTCGAGTAACCTATGGACTCTCGATTGCTTGAGGAACAAGAAGAAGCTAAAGATACAAAGTTTGAAGGGGAAAACCCTAACTTGTAACCGACTCGACCTGCTACCCGAGACCTAGCCTACCTATATAAAGGCTAGGAGGGGGCGGCGAGGAGGACACGTGCAACTCTAGTTTCCACAACCCTCGCCAGATTGCATCTGCGCACCATTGTAATCTTCGATTCCTTCGATAATTCCACGAGCAGACAAGCAGGAGTAGGGACCTCTACGAGGCCTGAACCTGGGTAAATCTTTGTACCCTGTGTGCTTGTTTGCTAGCCGATAGATGTCTCCAGCGCTCCCTCCTTATCCAAAACCCAAGTCCATAACAATGGGCATTGGCGAGTTAAACCCTCGTCAATTGGCGCTGTTTGTGGGAATTGGGAGTGCTGATGTTGCGGCTTCTTCGGCCCCATCAACCGCGATCTACAACTCCGCAA
Source organism: Avena sativa (assembly GCA_916181665.1). Lineage (NCBI taxonomy): Eukaryota > Viridiplantae > Streptophyta > Magnoliopsida > Poales > Poaceae > Avena > Avena sativa. The sequence continues at coordinate 384,441,857 of OV702286.1, read as the reverse complement.
CAGCGGAGATCTGCCAGCTCTTTGGCGCGTTCGACTTCACCGTCCACACGCCGGCCACTCGCCCAGCCTTCGAGTCTGTGGGCGACGGAATCAGCCTGGCGATAGGAAGCTTCCGCTTCCAAGTCGGTCAGATGGGCACGCTTCGCATGTCTGATCAGCCGACGGCATCGTCGATTGCCCCAGCATCATGGTTCCCTCCATCGGTCGGCACCCTCTGTGAGCCCAACGCCCTGACAACAGTCGAGAACACGGTCAGCGACAGCAGTCGCGACTCCGATCTGAGCAATCTGGCCACTGAAGATGGGACCTACGGTTCCGGATCTGAGAGTTGTGGAAGCAGAAGCTTCCCCAATCACTTCATGTGCGCCGTCATCAACGCAGGCGATACCTCTGCCAACCATAACAACGGTGGCAATCGTGGCAACGGAACCGACCCGCCTAATGGCGGCAACGGCGGCAACGGTGGCGATCGCACCAACACCAACAATGGAGAAGCAGTCGAACCTCCAACCATAGTAAACGGGCAACCTGGTGAACGCGTCGTGATCAGGATCAACGAGCAAGAATGGGCTCGCTGCCGCGAGACCCTACGAGGCACTCCTCTACCCTTCGGATCTCCGCAAGAACTGCTAATGGGCTACCATTGGCTCCTGAAGAAAGAATTCAAGCGCCAGGTACAAACAATCGCGCAACTCGAGGCGTGCAAAAAGGCAGCGGGCGAGTCGAGCCTTCGTCTTGATGGGCTCTCCTCCTACGGAGGATCCTCCTCAAAGGGCAACGAGCAACTCGCCAAGAAGAGGCAATATCGGATGGCCCATCTCACCGAGCAAGAACGCATAGAAGCTGCAAAGGTCCTCGACTTCGGCTCTATGATAGTCGACACTAGGGGCAACGTGGTCCCCAAGACGCCGCAGGCTGCAGTGACAGCGGCCACCATGTACCTCCTCAACTACCAGCCACCGGCTGGAGATCCCCGAGCCGCCATGCACCGATCCATGATCGTGGGCTTAGGATTAATCGAGGCCGCCCTCGACAAAGAGCCAACACCGGAACCAAATAAGGGCAAAGCGCTAGCAAAGTGTTACTCCTCGCCCTCATCCAGTGATGACAGTCACGACCTGTCTCGATGTCGCCGCTCACAATGACACGACCACGACTACGATGCGCGTGATGACATCACGCAGTGCAAGATTGACAAATCAAGGGCACGACGTGCTCGGTCGACTGACTCAGAAGATGAAGACATGGAGCTCTGCGGCGCCAGATGCTTTAGTAGGTCCATCAGGCAGAAATGGATGCCAAAGGGGTTCAAACTGCCATTGGAGAACCCGAAGTTCGACGGTCTATAGGACCCAAAAATTTGGCTGGAGGACCACATCTCCTCCGTCAGGCTCCACGGGGGCAGTCGAAGCACAGCCATGCAATGCTTGCAGCTACAGCTGCAGGGCGCCGCCCGAGCATGGCTCAACAACCTCCCACGTGGATCCATTCGCAGTTGGGACGAGCTAGTTTACAGGTTCGTGTGCAATTTCAAGGGCACGTACAAGCGGCCCGTGATACATTTCTAATATATCTATAATTTTTGATGTTCCATGCTTGGTTTTATCTGCTTTCTTGTGTTTTGTCCACACTTTGGAACACTTTTCATATGATTTCTTGGACTAACCTATTAACAAGATGCCACAGTGTCAGTTGCCTGTTTTCTTCTGTTTTTGGTTCTAGGAAGTCAGAAAATAAATATTCTCGGAATTGGACAGGACAAAAGCCGAAGTTACTATTTTCCCGGAAGACTCACGAAGCCAGAAAGAGAGCCGGAGGGGGGCCACAAGGTGGCCACACCACCCCTAGGCGCGGGTCCACCTAGGCCGCGCCAGGGCATGGTGTGGGCCCCCTGGCCGCCCACCGACCTTGCCCTCTGGCCTATAAGAAGCCTCCCGATACCAAAACCATAAATCGTCAAGCCTCCAGCCATGAAAAGTTCCGCAGCGCCGCCGCCACCGAAGGGGAGATTCGGGGGACAGAAAGTCTCTATTCCGGCACCCTGCCGGGACGGGGAAGTGCCCCCGGAGCCATCTCCATTGATCTCCACCACCATCTCCATCACCATTGCTGATTCCCATGATGAGGAGGGAGTAGTTCTCCCTCGAGGCTAAGGGTTCTACCGGTAGCTATGTGTTCATCTCTCTCTCTATGCATGATCTTATTGATATCATGAGCTTGTAATCTATAGATCTACCTTGCTACTCAAGTTCTTTAATAGATCTCTGCTCTCCCCATGTGTGTGAAAGTGACAGCGTGCACACCATGGTGGCACTTAGGCTAGAGATTACAAATACTTGTTATGAGTTATATTTGGAGTTGGATGTCTTTATGAAATTGTGGTGTTTGTTGGACTCATCTAGTTCTCAAGGTGACAGTGTGGGGTTTTCTAGATGGGAAAGGCTTACTTTGAGGAGTGCTGTTATAGCCCTACCGTTGATTAGAGTGTTCAACCGGAGAGTAGTTACGAGTAGTATCATAAAGAGAATATATTTATATGAGAGTGTTCACTAGTGAAAGTATGATCCCTAGGCCTTGTTTCTTAGCATTGAAACACCGTTTGCAATTAGATCTATTACATGTTTGCTTGCTTCCATCTTTATTTCAGTTTGCCTTTAGTCTTTTCCACGCTATCAAGCTATTTTCTATCACCATTACCACTTATAATTATCCATCCCACTTGTGTTTTTCACTATCTCTTCGCCGAACTAGTGCACCTATACACCTGACAAGTGTATTGGGTGTGTTGGGGACACAAGAGACTTCTTGTATCTTGATTGCAGGGTTGCTTGAGAGGGATACCTTTGACCACTTCCTCCCTGAGTTCGATAAACCTTGGGTGATCCACTTAAGGGAAAACTTGCTGCTGTTCTACAAACCTCTGCACTTGGAGGCCCAACAACTGTCTACAAGAATAGAAGTGCGTAGACATCAGCCCGCATCAATCGAAGAGCTAAGATGCTGCCAGCAACAATCGGGCGAATCGCTACGCTCCTACATCCAAAGGTGGTCCATCATCAAGAACTCCGCAGAGAACATCTCGGAGGATCGCGCGATTGATGCATTCAACGGCGGCGTCCGCCGCATAGAGCTCAGGGAGGAGCTAGGCCGCTCGAAGCCCAAGACCATCGACCACTTGATGGAGATCGCGAATCGGTGGGCCGATGGAGAAGATTCGGTGAAGAATCGCGTCCATTCCGACGAGGAGGCGGAACTCAAGCGCAGACGCGACCGCGAAGCAAACATCGTATGTGCATCTATGATGACCGCGACGACGTCAACATGGTCGCAGCCGGCTACGCCGACAAACGCGACGACAACCGCATAGTGGATACCGTAATGGTGGATATCGCGACTCCGGGAAGACCACGCAAGTGTGGCAACACCGCGATCGCGATGAGGCACCCGCCACAACCATTGAAGACAAACTGTTTGGGCCATGCACGGTGCAGTTCTACATCGACAAGCATGATGGGAAGAAGAAGTCCAGCCACCTCCTCAAGGACTGCCGCGAGTTCCTCAAGCTACACGAGGGATTAGCTCGGATGAACCGCAACGCAGTCGAAAGAGGCTATGTCGCCACCCCAGGCGCCGTGGCACATGGCGCTCCGCCACCACCACCGGGAATACCCCCAAACATAGTTGCACCGGACCAGCGCCAGGGAGGCGAACCATATCCAAGGGCCATGGGTACCATGATGATCCAAAAAGGACTCCCCTCCAATCGGGTGCAGAAGGCCATCACTCGCTAAGTCAACTTGGCCACACACTCGCCACCATCTACCACTGAGTACCTCAGTGGAAGCGAGGCATGCATCACCTTCGATAAAAGCGACCACCCGCCTCAAGTACCCCGTTCAGGCCACTGTCCCCTCATAATCGAGGCGCAAATCGGAGGCTTTGACATGAGCCACGTCTTCATGGATGGCGGAAGCGGCATCAACCTCATATTCGCCAGTACCTTGCGAGCAATGAGGATCCCTCTAACCTTCCTGGAGGCCTCGGACACAACGTTCCATGGCATCATCCTAGGGAAAGGCGTATACCCCTGGGCAAAATCAACCTTGACGTCATCTTCAGCACGCCGAAGAACTTCCAGCGTGAGCGCATCGACTTTGAGGTCGTCGACTGGCCCTCACAGTACCACTGCATCCTCGGGCGTGTCGCGTTCGCTAGGTTCATGGCAGTACCCCACTACGCCTACCTACAGATGAAAATGCCAGGTCCCAATGGCATCATCATGATAAACGGGAGCTTCGAAAGATCTGACAGCTGCGACAGGGAATTCAAGAGAATTTCCCAGTCCTTCGGCATGTAGGAAGAACTCGCGAGACTAAAGAAGTCGACACACAACAGTCTGCCTCCGCTGAGCCGGCCAAGCTCACCTGATCTCTCTTTCGACTCATCGGTGCACACAAAGAAAGTGCAGGTCCACCCATCGGCTCCCGCCAAAATGGCTCTCATCACCAACAACTTGAGTCCCGCAGAGGAACTCGCGCTCGTCGAATTCCTCCGTGAGCACTGGGAAATCTTCGCCTGGTGTCCTGCGTACATGCTAGGAGTTCCCAGGGAATTCACCGAGCACGCACTCAACGTCAACCCCAACGCAAAGCCAGTCAAGCAAACAATTCGGCGATTGTCCGAGCCACGAGCGCAGGCAGTCGGCATGGAGATCAACAGACTCCTCGACGCCAAATTCATACGCGAGATCAAGGAAAGCACTTGGCTCGCCAACATAGTGCTGGTACCAAAAAAGGACACGGATATCCTGCGGATGTGCGTGGACTTCACCTCTCTGAATAAGCATTGCCCAAAGGATCACTTCCCGTTGCCACGCATCGACCAGATCATCGACTCCACTGCGGGATGCGAGCGCCTCTGCTTCCTCGACGCCTACTCAGGCTATAATCAAATTCGAATGAAGGAGGAGGATCAAGAAAAAACAGCGTTTACAACACCCTTTGGTGTGTTCTGCTATAACACAATGCCCTTCGGGCTAAAGAACGCAGGAGCTACCTACCAGCGGTGCATGAATGCTTGCCTCAAGGAACAACTGGGTCGCAATATCCAAGTCTGTATTGACGACATAGTAATCAAGACCAAGGAGGAAGCCTCGTTAAATGACGATCTGCGCGAAACCTTCGCCAACCTCGACCGCTACCGGATCAAGCTCAATCCGGACAAATGCGCCTTCAGCGTGCCATCTGGGCAATTACTCGGGTACCTCATCTCCGCGAGGGGAATCGAGGAAAACCCGAAGAAAATAAAAGCCATACTGGCCATGGAGAAGCTGAAAAACATATGGGGTGTTCAGCAACTGGCTGGGCGAATCGTAGCCCTCAGTCGATTCATCAGTCGGATGGGTGAAAAAGCGCTGCCCTTTTACCAGCTCCTCTGCAAAGCTGAAAAATTCGAGTGGACCAATGAAGCGCAAGAAGCATTCGAAGATCTCAAGCGCCTACTATCCACCTCTCTAGTACTCGTGACCCCACGAGAAAGAGAACCAATGTTGCTGTATATCTCCGCCACCAACCAGGTGGTCAGCATAGTGCTCGTCGTCGAGCGAGCCGAGGAAAACAAGGTCCACGGGGTACAACGCCCAGTATACTACCTCAGCGAGGTCCTCACACCAACAAAATAGCGGTACCCGCACTACCAAAAGCTGGCGTACGGTGTCTTCATGACCGCCCGGCGACTGCGCCATTACTTCCAAGAACACCCAATCGTGGTGGTCAACGACGCCCCGTTGGGGCATATCCTCAATAACCCCGATGCCACGGGACGGGTCGCGCTTTGGGGAATAGAGTTGTCTCCACGAGACATCACATACGAAAAGCGCGACGCAATCAAGTCGCAAGTTCTCCCTGACTTCCTCGTGCACTGGATGGAGAACCAGCTCCCGGACAAACCAGTTATGTCCTACCTCTGGACAATACACTTCGATGGGTCCAAGCGGAAGGACGGAGAAGGCGCAAGTGTCATACTGACATCACCTTAGGGGGACAAGTTGAAGTATATCCTGCGAATGCAGTTCACAGCCTCCAATAATGAGGCTGAATACAAGGCCCTGTTACACGGGATGAGAATGGCGAAAGCCTGCGGCGCCAACAGGCTCATCATCTACGGTGACTCCAAGCTCGTCGTCAACCAAACAATGCATGAGTGCGATGCACTGAACAACAACATGATCGCGTACCGCGACCTCTACAACACACTCGAAGGAGACTTCGACGGTTGCAAACTGCGGCACGTAGGTCGCGAAAGCAACGAGGAGGCGGACGCACTCGCCAACATAGGTTTACCTGCGCCCCCATACCACCTGGGGTATTTCCCGAGCGCATCTGCGAACGCTCCATCAAGCCAAAGGCCGCAGAGAAGAAAACAAGCGCAGCAACAAACTCGGGGGCTACGCCACCCAATGAGCCAATGGCACTCGATGACTTGGAGCTGGACACAGGACTCGAGGGACCAATGAGCGTCATGATGATTGAGCAATCTTGGACGCAATCGTACATCATGTATCTCCTCAGCAAAAGGTTACCGGACGATCCGACTGATGTGCAGCACATCGCGTGGCGATCCAAGGCATTCGCTGTTATCAACGGCGAACTGTATAAACGCAGCATCACAGGAGTACTGCAACGATGCGTCTCCACGGCTGACGGAAGAGTTGTTCTCCTCGACATCCATGAGGGGACCTGCGGGCACCACGCCGGTAGTCGCGCCCTCGTGGCCAAAGCTCTGCGAGCTGGGTTCTACTGGCCTACGGCCATGCACGACGCCAAGGACATCGTCCAGAAGTGCAACGCATGCCAACGATTCGCGGACAAGTCTCACGCACCTGGCGCAGAGCTCCGGCCAATTACGTTGGCCTGGCCCTTTGCACAATGGCGACTCGACATGGTCGGCAAGCTCCCTAAGTCCTCACGAGGAGGGTACGTCTATCTCCTGGTGGCAGTCGATAAATTCACCAAGTGGATAGAGGCCATGCGAGTAACCAATCAATCAGGCCACAGCGCAGTCAAGTTCTTCGAGTCCATCGTCTTCCATTTTGGGGTGCCACACAGCATCATTACGGACAATAGCACGAACTTCACATCCAAGGAGTTCCAAGAATTCTGCGAGAACCTAGGAATCAACATCAGCTACGCCTCGGTAGCGCATCCACAGACCAATGGTCAGGTGGAAAAAGCAAACGGGCTCGTCTGCGGCGGCATCAAGAAGCGACTCCTCCGGCCACTCGAACAAGCCGCGGGTTGCTGGCCAGACGAACTACAATCCGTACTCTGGAGCCTACACACAACTCCAAACAGCGCCACGGTCTACACGCCATTCTTTATGGTGCACGGAGCAGAAGCAGTGCTGCCCGCCGAGGTACGATACAAGGCGCCGCGCATGGTCGCTTACAGCGAACAAGAGTCATCCCTCGCACTCGAAGACTCTGTCGACCTCCATGACAAGGCACGAGAAATCGCCGCAGAAAGATCAACGATCTACCAGCAGAACCTGCGCAACTACCACAGTAGGAGGCTACGCCCCAGATCCTTCGTCGAAGGCGACCTGGTCCTGCGACTGAAACAACAGGGGCATCTCAAGCTCGAATCCCCCTGGGAAGGACCGTACGTGATTACAGAAGTAATCCCAGGTGGCGCCTATTGCCTTCAAGATTTAGAGACAGGAGTCGCATACTCCAACCCCTGAAACGTCGCACAGCTGTGACGGTTCTACCCCTAGTCACTTTTTACTTTTTACATTGCAAATAAGGCTACTCAGCCAAGGCTACTTAGCCACACATTGTACCTCGCACTATTCTTCAAATAAATAAAGCTAAGTGCCCCGAAACTCTGTGTTTTCCCTTTACTATTCCAATTTTATCTACTCGGGGGCTGCGCCACCCTATATACATCTGTTCTACGAACCAAAACGCGATATCCTAAGTAGCTGGCACATCAATCGAAACCCTTGACACAAACATCAACCTAGCTGCAACGCACCTGACAGGTTGACAGGGACTGAGATAAAAGCATGACCAGGCTAACGAAAGGGACTCGCATAGTGCAACGCACTTCATGCTAACAAAGCTCTTTATACAATAACTTATACACAACATTTATACGAACTTTACAACACAAGTACACTTATGTGCAGGATACAAAACTAGGCTACTACTGTAGTAGGAGAACATTGGTTTGTTCCTCAAAGAAGTCGACGATCTCTTCTGCTGGGCGATCCACCGCCTGGTAGTGCGGCACCATATTCTAGGCAAAACCCACTGGTGGTGCAGGCGGCCTAGATGCAATTGCCGCAACATCTACGTCAGGCCTGTGCAGTCACACCATTGATAGAGCAGCCTTGGCACCAGCCACCAACTGTTGCCTTACGCACTCGCGAACCGCGGTCAGGTCTTGAAACTTGGCAAGGAGGGCCAGTAGGCTTGATGGGGTATCATCCAGCGGAAACATCGCCCGATAAATGTTCTTCAAGCATGACTGAGACTTCTTCAGAAAATGCAGCACTCGCGATGCACGATCCTGCAGGGTCGCCAGCGCAGTCGCACGGTCATGATCTACCCAGAAGTATCCACTCTCTCGAAGTTGTTCCTGGGTAAGATCATGCATGCGAATGGCAATTCTATCCTTCTCCTCCTATGGATGACGCGTGCTGACAACTACACGAAGCAGCAACATCAGCATAAGTACAACGTACCATTGCGAGTGGCTACAAGGAAAAGATGAGAGCAAGCAAACTAACACTTGAATTGGTCGCCCAGCTGCGTCACCTCGCCAAGGAGATACTGCTCTCGGGCGGTGGATTTCTCCGCCTTCGACTTCCATACATCTGCGTTACCACGGAGCACGGGCAACTCACGCTCCAGCTGCTTCACGTGGTCATGCAGTCGCGAAAGCAGCGACAGCTCATCTACTCTAGAGCGCGGCGGTACCACGGTATCATCAAGAGTCAGCGAGTCCTGAGTTTCCTTCAAAGGATCACTTGATGTACCCTACCACAAGTCAAGATAGAAGCAAATAAGGCGACCAAATCAACACAAAGACAAAGGATTCAAATACATTCAAGACTAGCAAAAGTATCAGTAGATACACTCGCCAGCAGGCATGTTCTTAAACAAAAGGACATAAACTAATTAACTATTACAAAAGCTAACTAAGGAGCAACTGGCTTCTTCGACTTCGATGGCTTCGGGGGCTTCATCGAGTCCGTGGCAGTGTCAGATGCCACTGACTTTCTGCCAGCCCCTGATGCCGCCGCTTTCGCCGCCTTCTTGGCGCGATGCAGCTCCTCCGAATACTTTGTAATAGTGTTTATCAACTGAGGCCCATACTTGCCACAAGCAGTCGCGAAAGGAGCGAAGACTACCTGCTGGCCATCCGTGCTAACAGGCATCGCCTTTGACACCGTGGCAGGATCAACCTCGACTCTGTGGGCCTGCACCATGGCAAGCGACATGGACGCACCAGCCGCGCGGAGTGAGTTCTTGTAGCTGGAAGGCACACCCCCGGCGAGTGACTCCACCAGCTCGCCTATATTCTCGATTAACTCCGCCTTGGGCATCAGCTCCTCGCGGAGGCGACTGAGGGTGCCCTTGGCCTTGGAAAGCGTATCCTGGATGGTGGCGCTATGGTACTCGACTGCCGACAGTGCACCCGCCAGAGCGTCATCGCGACGAAGGGCCTGCGGGTCGAAACTCAAGTCGCCAGCATCTGCACACAAATCCACACATGGACAAAACATCAGTGCCAACGACAAAATGTCCAGCGGAGAAGGACAATGATATCCGAAGCAAAATACCTGAGAGGGCCTTGGTGATTGAGAAAAGCTATCCCTCGAACAACTTCTCCCTGGCTGCAAAGAAGGCACGCAGCTCCTCTTCGCGACTTTGCGCCTCGTCACGCGCCGCGATTGCCTCATCGCGACCTTTCACAGCCGCGGCGAGGGCTTTCTCCATGGTGACAGCATCGCGCAGGAGAGCGTTATGTTCAGCTACAAGCGGAAAGAGATTGACTATCAGTTGACCATATCAAAAGGAGACAAGGAAGAAGAAGAAGTGCAGGACACTCACTTTCAACCGCGCGATGACGCGTCTCCAGCATCGCATGCTGGCGGCCCATGGCAAGCACTTGCTCCGCCAAGTGCACGGCTTCCTTCACAAGGAGCTATCACACAACAAGGAATCAGCAGAGGCAATAGATAACATCGACTGCAACACTAAAAAGGAGAAAAACTACACTTACATGGTCCTCCAATGACTCCGAAGATGTCTTTTGTACCGTCATCCGGGCAACCATCCGATGCTCACCTGCACGAGGAGAACTGGAAGAGTTGTGCCCGGAGTGGGCTGCCAATGGAGGGGAAGGAGAGCGTTCGACCTCTTTCTTGGCCCTTGAGGTCGCGACTCCTGGTTCTTTCAAGAACTGAACGTCGCTAGAAGATGACGACGCCTCTTGGCTGCAAGACAAAATCCACATAAAAAAAGGACAAACATAGAGACGAGCCAAAAAAGGGCAAATTCAGAGAAGAGTAAAATGAATTAGACAACTTACCAATCAAATTTGTCAAAGTCAAAAGTGGCCTCCTTTGACTCTGACGAGGACTCCTTGGGAAATCGCATCTTCTTGCAAGAGGAAGATGCAACAGTGCTCACATGAATGGCAGGGATCGGCGACTCCGCACCTACACTTGCACCTTCCGGAGTCGAAGGAGATGACGCATCGGAATCCTCGCTGCGTGAACGCTTGCGAGTATCCGGACTACCAGACTCGGGGGCTTCCTCCTCCACATCAGAAGGGACGGTCGACTCCGACTCGTCCTCCTCCAAGGCTTCGCGAGGAATAATCCCCTCAGGAAGAGGGGGCATACAAGGTGACACCGCCCAATCCTGCATACAGACAACAAGTTCAGCAAAAAAAACAGCAGAAAAGCAATCGACAAATTAAGCTACTGCGTAGCACAACTATACCTCAGGAGGAGGGTTAGCAGCGTCGAACGGAGGAACAACTGGCTCACTGGGAAGCACATCCTTGACGGTGTACTTGGTGACCAGTCGAACCCTCTTGTCCACCTCACTCGCGGACATGCCATCGGCAGACACGCGAGTGGCATCATCACCGCCAGCCCACTGAAACATGGGGTGGACTCTGCCCTGCAGGGGCTGGACGCGACGGCGCATCCAAGTGCGAATGAGGGCGCAACCTCCCTCCTCTTTGCCGAGGCGACTCTCGAGGTCACAGACACGCTCGTACAGCACGTCCGTCTCCGCGGATTCGCCAGGCATAACTACATTTTTCCAAGAGCGCCTCCTATTGCACGGCGTCGCGGGATTGAAGGGTGCGAGTCCGAAGTGCTCATTGCCAACCTTCTCATCACAGATATAGAACCACTTGTCCCTCCACCCTTGGACGGACGCTGTGAGCTTGATGTCGAAATAGGTGGTGGATGGGTCGAGTGAATCCCGCAACCACCTACATCATAAACTAAAGAGCCAGATGCAGATTGGCGCTTCAATTTGAAGAGGCGCTTGAAGAGGCCGAAGTGCGGCTCGATTCCGAGCCAACACTCGCAGAGGGTAATGAATCAAGAGAAATGGAGGATCGAGTTCGGAGTCAGCTGATGGAGCTGAAGCCCGTAGAAACAAAGGAGGCCCCTAAAAAGGGGTGAAGAGGCAAGGAGAGACCACGAATGATGAATGCTAAAAACATCACTCGAAAACCAGCGGGAGGAGTAGGAATTGTCTCACCGCCGGGGACGCGCGCGTCGGCGACTGCGCCGGACAGCACTCCGTCTTGACGAAGAAGACGGAGATCGGACGACTTGATGATGGAGGGGCGCCACGCACCATTTGTGACGCGGGTGCCTGCGGCCTTCTTCTTCCCGCCGGCGGCGGTGCTGGTGCCCGCAGCGACAGAGCCGCCTTTCTTCTTCACCTCAGCAGTGGTGGCCGCGGAGTCAGCCACATCACCTCCTTTCTTCTTCCCCATTGCGCGGCGGCGATGCGAGCGAAGGAAGTAGCTCGAAAACAAGCGGAGCTGGTCCAGCGTCACGAAAGAAACGGGCGCAGAGGAAAAGCAGAGGAGCAGCAGCAATGGTGATGGAAGCAAAGGATGAATGAGAGCAGATGAGAAAATTACCGTTACAGCGCCGCTACTTAACCCCTGGAAGATGCAATCCAACGGCTTAGAAAAACCCTACTGGACGCGTGGCAAACATCGTGCTCGACACGTGGAGGAGTGGAAGCGCGAACCGTCCCTCCACTACTCCCATTATGCGCGGAAATCGAGGAGGCGCAGTTAAAATAAAGATTAGGCACGCCCAGTTAAATCAAAGTCAGAAAGTGGGACCCACTGCTCGTCACGTCCCATCAAACTCGCTCACGCGGGCAACTGAGGTCATGAAAGCGTCATCACTGACATCATCAACGCTACGCAGTGGAAGACTTCGACTACTTTAGTCCTTGCTCGAGTCTTCGACTCCACCAAGCACTCGGGGGCTACTCCCATAGGGAGCGCTGGTCACGCACCCTACGATTTTTTCTTCTTCTTCTTTTTCAGGAACATGGATAATCAAATCAAACCCAACCACTCGCAGCATGGCTTGACTATGGGCATGGGTTACTCCCATAGGGAGCACCATAAACAAATTCGACTGAAACAAGCAAACAAAAGACGCAGTCGCAAAATGATTCTTCAGTCCCTGCCTGAGTCTTCGACTCAACCAGGTACTCGGGGGCTACTCCCATAGGGAGCGCTGGTCGCGCACCCTATGATTATATATACAAAAAACTATGTGTTGATAACATCCACACTCGAAACTCATGGCGACACCGCCTCATAATTTTTCCCTACAAAGAGACTGCGTCTCCTGGGTCACCCAAATCGTCCCCGCGATGATAAAATTCGGATGTCGCGCTTACAGCGTGAAGATAAGACCTAAATAAGGCCTGGCAATGCATTAGCTACGCACTACCAGAAATATATCCATGCCTACAGGTACGATGAACATGCCTTGACGAACGCGTCGAGTGCTCACACCCATATAACTGGAATTCGACTCCTGTAAGACCTCCGCGGCTTGAGTCGAATTACACCAGCACTTTTCCGGATTTGAGTCCGGGGACTCGAGTTCGAGTAGATTGCGTTGTTTCATCCTAAGGTGGTTAACTGATACCGATACTTCGGTTATATCAGGCACGTACATCAACAATCCCTATGACACAAATAAAGCAGTCGAAATATACTCATTCAGGCACTCGAAAGACTTCAAAAAGTCCCTAGTCGAATCTGCGATTCCATTAGACACTCGGGGGCTACTGACATGGGTATACCCTACAGGTACTCGAGCTTGGTATATATGGACTAAATACGTACAAGCCCACGGTGTCGCCAAGGCCCAAATGAAGGACTCGAGTAACCTACGGACTCTCGATTGCTTGAGGAACAAGAAGCTAAATATAGAAAGTCTGAAGGGGAAAACCCTAACTTATAACCGACTTGACCTGCTACCCAAGACCTAGCCTACCTATATAAAGGATAGGAGGGGGCGGCGAGGAGGACACGCGCAAATCTAGTTTCCACAATCCTCGCCAGATTGCCTCTATGCACCCTTGTAATCTTCGATTCCTTCGATAATTCCACGAGCAGACAAGCAGGAGTAGGGACCTCTATGAGGCCTGAACCTGGGTAAATCTTTGTCCCCTGTGTCCTTGTTTGCTAGACGATAGATGTCTCCAGCGCTCCCTCCTTCTCCAAAACCCAAGTCCATAACAATGGGCATTGACGAGTTAAACCCTCGTCAGGGAGCAACAAACTAAGAGAGCAATAATGGCCATAATCATGCAGAGCAACAAAACATCATTGATCAAAGCATAAGGTGATACTACAAGTTGAAAACTAAAGGATCATAAAGGCCATGGTGACTTGAGATAGTCATAACATGGTGTGAGCATGCGCCAAGTCAACCCAAATAAATCATCAAAGGAGAATACCACTATACTATGCTTTAATATGCTAAAACAACGCATGATTCATCCAAGCCACATTAAGCAATCTCTATTGTTTATAACAAGTCATTCTACAGAAAAAAATACTAAGCATAAAGCCAAAACAATATCAAGCATGGCATGACAAAGCACATGCCACAGTCAAAAACGAGCTCTTTTTACCACATAAGCATGAACTTTCCTACTCTTTTCCAATCCAAACCAAACTATTTGCAAACCAATGTATGAAAGAGGGGGTCCAACCAATTTATTCAGAAAACTAAGCAAACAAAAGAAAACGAAAAACCAAAATGAAAACGAAAAAGAAGACGCTCCAAGAACAACACAACTGTGCATGAAACAATAAAAATGAAGCGTTTGGAAGAAACCTGGGATTTTTATTGATGAAGAAAGGGATGCCTTGGGCATCCCCAAGCTTTGACGCTTGTAATTCTTGGATATTTCTTGGGGTGACACACGTGGCATCCCCAAGCTTGAGCTTTAGTCCATCCTTCATCTCATTACTCATTCCTTCCATACACCTGAAATTTTTTCCTTCATACAAAACTTCACACAATCTTTATTAGCAACATTAGTGCACTCAAGATAAATAATTCTTAAGGTTCAGTTCCAACACCAAATAAACTTCCACTAGAACACTATCTACTGAAGCACTTCCCTCAAAAAGCTCAATTCCCCAAAAGAACTCAAAAAGGAACCAACAAGAAGCAAATGCAGAAAATGGCAGAAATCTGTCAAAACAAACGAGCAGGTAAAAACGAATTTTTTAGAAGACCTTTTGTTGCTCAAATCAAAAGTGTTGAACTAACGAAAGATAGATAACAACTTGGGGCAGAAGCACAACAATTCACGCCTCAAAAAGACGTTCAGAGATTTTACACGAATTTTTATGGTGAAGCACAGAAATCTGTTTCGGGACAGCAACTTTCCCAATCATTACTTCTCTCCCATTAGAGGTTACTCTTGGCACAAAAAGCAAATGAAAAGGATAAGGAGCGGTTATTACTGAAGTAATAACTTCCAAGACTCATCTAAAATTTTTGGGTTATCTCCCAATAAGTACTTTTCTTTAACGCCTTTAAGTTAGGCATAAGAAGCAAGAAAAAGAATCAAGTGTTCTCAAATGAAGAAGCATTAAGACCAATTTTGTTTTCATAGGAGAAGCAAAAGAAATCTTTTCTCTCTTTTTAGGGAAGTGTTCTATACCTTTCTTGAGTGGGAGTTGATATTTAATGGTGCCTTCTTTCATATCAATGATGGCACCAACAGTTCTAAGAAAAGGTCTTCCCAAAGTAATAGGACAAGAAGCATTGTATTCAACATCCAAAACATAGAAATCAACGGGGACATAGGCATTGTTAACCATAATAAGAACATCATTAAGACTCCCCATGAGTTTCTTTTTAGAATTATCATCAAGTGGGACATTCAAATAACAATCTTCAAGTGGTGGCAAATCAAGCATATCATAAATCCTTCTAGGCATAATAGAAACACTACTATCAAGATCACATAAAGCTTTGAAATCAAAGTCATTCACTTTCATATTAATGATCGGTTCCCAAGCATCTTCTTTTTTATAGGAATAGAAGCTTTATGTTTCATCTTTTCTTCTTTAATCTTTATGAGAGCATCAGTAATGTGTTTTGTAAAGTCCATGTTCATAGCACTAGCATTAGGACTTTTAGCAAGCTTTTGTAGGAACCTAATAGTCTAACATTTTCATCAATTCTTACTTGTATAGCATTGGTAGCTGCAAAGGGATTCTCATTAGTTTCAGGTTTAGAAGCCATTTTATTCAAAGTAGATTGAGCTTTAGCCAAACATGCTATATTTCTTTCAGCACTAGACAGTTTTTCCTCAATAGTTTTATTGAAAGCAGTTTGCTTACTAATAAAGTTTTTAAGCATAACTTCAAGTTTAGAGGGTGTACTCCTATTATTATTGTAAGAATTTCCATAAGAATTACCATTGTTGGGAGGATATGGCTTATAATTGTTGTTACCAAAATTACTCCTATAAGCATTATTGCCAAAGTTGTTATTTCTTATGAAGTTCACATCAACTTGCTCTTCTTGAGCAACCAAAGAAGCCAAAGGAACATTATTTGGATCAATATGGGATTTCCCATTGACAAGCATAGACATAATAATATCAATCTGATCACTCAAGGAGGAGGTTTCCTCAACAGAATTTACCTTCCTACCTTGTGGAGCTCTCTCAGTATGCCATTCAGAATAATTAACCATCATATTGTCCAGAAGTTTTGTTGCAGCACCCAAAGTGATGGTCATAAAGGTACCTCCAGAGGCAGAGTCCAATAGGTTCCTTGAAGAATATTTCAATCCTGCATAAAAGGTTTGGATGATCATCCAAGCAGTCAGTCCATGAGTGGGACAATTCTTTACCAAACATTTCATTCTTTCCCAAGGTTGAGAAACATGTTCATTATCAGATTGTTTAAACTTCATTATTTCACTTCTCATAGATATAATCTTAGCAGGAGGATAGTATTTTCCAATGAAAGCATCTTTGCCCTTAGTCCAAGAATCAATACTATTCCTAGATAAGGAATTCAACCATTCTTTAGCTTTTCCTCCCAAAGAGAAAGGAAACAATTTTAGCTTAATAATATCACCATCTATATCCCTATGCTTCACAAAGTTCAACAAAGTTATTTAGACGGGCAGCAGCATCTTCATTACCAATACCAGAGAATTGTTCTCTCATAACAAGATTGAGCAAAGCAGGTTTTATCTCAAAGAAAGTATCTTCAGGCACAGGTGGAGTAATAAGTGCGCTCATAAAATCATTCTTGTTGGTGCTAGTGAAGTCACACAACTTAGTGTTTTCAAGAGTAGTCATTTTTTTGTGTTTTCAAATAAGAAAGCAAACTAGTAAAACTAATTTTTTGTGTTTTTGATAAAGAAACAAGCAAACAAAACAAAAAGAAACTAAGAAAAACAAAAATAACAAAGTAAAGAGATTTGTTATGAGGGACTCCCCTTGTGAAGATGTCCTTGACTCCCCGGCAACGGCGCCAGAAAAATGCTTGATGGCTCTGTGTATGGCGCCTAGAAAAGTGCTGGTGCGGTGTTGATGTAGAGCTCGTTGGGAACCCCAAGAGGAAGGTATGATGAGCACAGCAGCAAGTTTCCCTCAGTATGAAACCAAGGTTTAATCGAACCAGTAGGAGCAAGGAAACACCCCAAAGGTGTTACTAGCTGAGCTTTGGCAGGGCGCACTACCGGTGCTAGTAGCAACATGGAGACCTACACAACATAACCACAGAACTTTGTCCCCAACTTGCGACGAGGTTGCCAATCTCACCGTGTTTTGCGGTAAACAAAGGATTAAACGTATCGAATGGAAAGAAGTAAAAGTTTGCAGAAAGTAAACACAAAGAAGTAAACATTTTATAGATTGTATGTAAAAGACAAGGACCGGGATCCATAGTTCACTAGAGGTGGCTCTCCTTAAGATAGATAACATGCTGGGTGAACAAATTACAGCGGGGCAATTGACAAACATCGAGAAAGCAATACATGCATATAATAATCATCTTGACTCCTTTGAGACTTGATTGGGCATTACAATATTATACATAGACCACCATCCAACTGCATCTATGACTAATAATCCACCATCAGGTTATCATCCGAACCCCCTCCAGTATTAAGTTGCAAGCAACAAATTATTGCTTTACGAACTGCGTGTAATGTAAACAATACAATTGTTCTATGAACAAAGGATTGTTTTTTTCTCCCTAGTAGCAAGAACACATCTAGTACCTTAGAGATTTCTGTCACTTCCCCAGATTACTAGAGGCATGAACCCACTATCGAGCATAAATACTAACTCTTGGAGTTGCTAGCATCTACTTGGCCAAGATAGCTACTAACAACGGAAAACATGCAAGATCACAAATAACAAAGACATGATAGAATCAATAATCAATCTGAAATAGCATCTCAATATCCATCGGATCCCCGCAAACACAACATGCAGAATTACAAATAGATGATCTTGATCATGAACGGAGCTCACAAGATCTAGACATGAAAGCACAAAGGAGGAGAACTAGCCATCTATCTACTACATGGATCAGTAGTCCAAGGATGAACTACGCACGCATCACACCGGAGTCTTGCATGGTGATGAAGAAGGCCTCCAGGGTGAATTCCCCTCTCCGGCAGGGTGCTAGGAAGAGCTTCAGATCCCTCCCGATCTAGGTATGGAGATGACGGCGGCTACAGACTCTTTTGTGGATTTTTTGATCAGGTACTTAGGGTTTATGTCCCGAGGGCATCTTATAGTCGGAAGGGGAGGCCAAGGGGGTGCCTGGGGCCACCACACCACCCCCTGGCGCGGGCCTAGCCTGGCCGTGCGGTCAGGTGGTGTGGCCGGCCTCTGGCCCTTATCTGTCTCGTATTCTGGCACTTGATAACTTCCGTAAAAATAGGCACTTTGGCTTTTGTCTCGTCCAATTCCGAGAATATTCATTTTCTGACTTTCTTGGAACCAAAAACAGCAGAAAACAGGCAGCTGACACTGTGGCTCTTATTAATAGGTTAGTCCAAGAAATCATATGAAAAGTACTCCAAAGTTGGAACAAAACACAAGAAAGTGGATAAAACCAAGCATGGAACATCAAAAATTATAGATACATTTGCAATGTATCAGCTACCATTAGAGCTCTCCCTATACTAGGTAGTGACCACACACCCATTCTGTGGGAATCTGGATGTGGGGTCAAGCCTAAGTCTGCCATCTATAGATTTAAGAAATGGTGGCTAATGAGAGGTGATTTCAAGAAGCTTGCCTCTGAAAACTGGTCTAAACCAATTAAAGGTAAAGATGGATTTGATGTTTGGCAAAATAAAACTAGGAGATTTAGATGTTGGTCTAAAGGATGGAGTAGGAATATTGAAGCTGAACTTAGAAATCTCAAAAAGGATCTCATGGAGGAATATGATCTGTTGGATGTCAAGTGTGAATTAGTAGAGTTGTCTACTGAAGAACAGACAAGACTAAAACAAATCTACTCTGAAATGAATATGCTTTGGCTAAAAGAAGAAACTAAGGCAAAGCAAAGATCTAGAGATAGAGATATTAAAGGAGATAGGAATACCGCTTATTTTCATGTTGTTTCCAATCAAAGGAGGAGGAAAATGCTAGTACACTCTCTGGATGGGACTGATGGGTCTGTGAAAGATGAGGATGGTATGATGCAGGTAGCAACCTCTTTCTACAAAAACCTCTTTAAAAAAGAAGACCCTTCTAGCTATACCCTCTTTGAGGATTTTTTTTCTCTCCTAATGAAAAAGTCCCTAAAGAGCAAAACCAGAAGCTTGAGGCTCCTTTTACTGAGGAAGAAATCAAACAAGCTATCTTTGGTTCTCACTCTGATGGAGCCTCAGGTCCTGATGGCCTGTCCTTTATCTTCTACCAGCACTTCTGGGATGTAACCAAACAAGACCTGTTGGCCATGTTTGAGGATTTTCACAAGGGAAAGATGGACATTTTTAGGTTGAACTTTGCCATCTTGACCCTCATCCCAAAAGATCCTGAAGCAAGTAGTATGAATTTTTTTTGTCCTATTAGCTTACTTAACTGTTTTTAAAGATATTTACCAAGGTCCTCACTAATAGGTTTGCCTTACTTATGGGTACACTCACTTCCTCCAATCAATCTTCCTTTATTAAAGGAAGGTTTATTCTAGAAAGTGTGGTGACAGCTCATGATGTCATTCACTCTGTTTCTCATGACAAGAATCAGGGGCTTGTCCTAAAACTAGATTATGAGAAAGCCTTTGATAAGGTAGATCTCAACTTTCTTCTAGATTTGGTAACAAGGAGAGGCTTTAGTCCTAAAACTGTCTCTTGGATTAAAGCTATTACCCATGGGGGTTCTGTAGGTGTAAAGTTCAATAAAACCATTGGTAGTTTCTTTGTTACTAGGAAGGGCCTCAGACAAGGAGACCCTATCTCCCCTTACTCTTTAATTTAGTGGTAGATGTTTTGACCAGAATGCTCATTAAAGCATATAATACTGACCTGATTAAAGGCCTTTGTTCTGAGCTTTATCCTGGTGGTATCATCTGTCTACAATATGCAGATGATACCATCCTTTTCTCTAACAACAATCCCACTTATGCTACCAATCTTAAGTGGGTCCTGGCCTACTTTGAGCAGGTATCTAGGATGAAAATCAATTACTCCAAGAGTGAATTTATCCCTATAGGTCTTGATGAGTCTGATGTCATTGCTTTCTCTAATATTCTGGGATGCACTATTGGTGCTTTCCCCATTAAGTATTTGGGTATCCCCCTACACTTTGAGAAGCTTAGAAGAGAAGACATTCAACCTCTCACTGATAAAATTCTCAAGAGAATTGCTGGTTGGAGAGGGAAGCTCCTCTCTGATGCAGCCAGAGTTATTCTCATTAAAACTTGTTTAGCAAGTATCCCTATTTATCTTCTCTCCTTTTTTAAGTTTCCAAAATGGGCCCTGGACCTGATTAATTCTCAGATGGCTAATTGCCTTTGGAATGACTTTGAAGGGCTTAGGAAGCTCTATCTAGCTAGTTGGAAGTTAGTCTATAAGAAGAAGGAATTTGGTGGCCTTGGGATCCCTGATATGGATAATGTTAACCTATCTCTTCTTGGTTCTTGGATTAAAAGATACTCCCAAGATGAAGGAAAAATCTGGAGAACCATTGTAGAAACAAAATATGACACAAAAAACCCTAATATTTTCTATAGCAAAAAAACTGGTGTCTCTCAGTTCTGGAAAGGGGTCCTTTGGGCTGTTGACAATATTAGGTTTGGTTATAGGTGGAAGATTGGAGTGGTGCACAGGTCAGGTTCTGGGAAGATACCAGGTTTGGGACCTCCCCTTTATCTGTCCAATTTTTTCCAATCTATGTCATTTGCAATGAACATAACAAAACTGTCAAGCAGGTTTGGGATGGCTCATCCCTTAAGCTCACTTTTAGGAGGAATTTTAACAATGATTTGCTTGCTCAGTGGTATGATTTGGAAGGAATTGCTTCTAGTATCTCATTCAATACTAATATTAATGCTCTGATCTGGTAGTATGAAAATAGAGGGGTTTACTCCACCACTTCCTTGTATGCTGTCATTAATTTTGGAGGAGTGACACCCATTTATATTCCCGCTGTTTGGCAATTACACATACCCCCTAGAGTACATATTTTCCTTTGGATCCTTGCCCATAACAAACTAATGACTAGAGATAACTTGAAGAAGAGACATATGAATAAACATGAAGACTGCATTTTCTGTAGTGAGGATGAATCTATTGCTCACCTCTTTTTCCAGTGCTTAGTTGCTAGACAGGTCTGGGAGATCATTTCCAGGTTCTTTAACATTAATATTGGGAATGATTACATGTTAGTAGCTAGATTCTGGATTGCTAATAAGAAATATGCCGTTTTAAATTCTATATGCGCTGCTTGCCTCTAGTGTCTCTGGAAATTTAGGAATGGCATGATCTTTAATGGTCTACCTTCTCTTAACTTGCATCAGGTTCTGAGGAAGACCTTAACTTTCATAAAACACTGGAGGTTGATCTTCAAGGAGGAGATGCTAGAAGAGGGAGACGGGTTCTGTGTCTACCTCTCCAAAATCCTAGACTCAAGCTTCGAGCTAACGAGTGGCTGAGTAGGGGGCATGATGATGAGATGGAAGACGATCAACCTTCATCTCCAGCTCCCAAGAGGGCAGCTCTGCTAGGGACATGGGAGACGCCAACATCCACTCTGAAAGCTGCAATCCTTCCTTCCCCTCTCTAGTCCTCCACAGCCGGTGTGGATGCACCCCCTATGGCTTTGTAATTAGTTTTTGCGTTAAAGTCTGCTTTAAACTGTCAATCTGTTTTGGATCGGTTGTTAAAAGGACCTCTCCTGTAGTTTCCTTTGTAAAGACTTGAGCTTCTTCAGGTTTCGTTGATCTTTCAATGGAACAAGGGGTGGGCATCCCTTGTCGATCTAAAAGAAGTATTGTGTTTCATGCGTATGCGTAGATCTTTCATTTTTCGTATTGTACAAGTGCCTATCATTAGCCGAGAAAGGCCATGGCATTGGCGTGGATGTATGGGCTATGGCACCAAAGAGGCATCTTTTGGTCGCATTCCAAATATCTCCTGCCACATCATCGATCCGCATCTCTCAGATCAAACCAACAGCAGCCCTTCATCCGCATCCAACGCCCAAACCACCTCGCCACGGATCCATCCCCCTTCCCTCTTCTCCCAGCCACGTCACCGATCCATGCCTAACTCTCTCCACGAATCAGAGGCTGGAACCCAGCATCCAGCAGATCAGTCCCCCAAGCCCCTTTCCGCCATAAATACCCGACTCCCCACCCCACATTCTCCATCGCCTCAAATCTCCAATTCCTCTCGAATCACCTTCGACCTGCAGTTAAGCATCCTTCGTCAGCCATGTCGGGCCGCGGAAAGGGAGGCAAGGGGCTGGGAAAGGGCGGCGCGAAGCGGCACAGGAAGGTGCTCCGCGACAACATCCAGGGGATCACGAAGCCAGCGATCCGGCGTCTGGCGAGGAGGGGCGGCGTGAAGCGCATCTCCGGGCTGATCTACGAGGAGACCCGCGGCGTGCTCAAGATCTTCCTCGAGAACGTCATCCGCGACGCCGTCATCTACACGGAGCGCGCCCGCCGCAAGACCGTCACTGCCATGGACGTCGTCTACGCGCTAGCGCCAGGGTCGCACCTTGTACGGCTTCGGCGGCTGAGCCCTGTGGTTCACGCGCTGCGTAGGTTTTCGATGGGATTAGGAGTCTGTCGTTCTGTGTGTAGCATCGTCCTGGTGCTTTTGTAATGAGTCTCCCAATCGAATCGAAGAAATTGATTTCATGTGATGTTCATCTCGCGATGAGTCTGGTTCGATCCTGTGATTTGCTCTGACCACCGTGATGTAATTTGCGATTACTACTGAGTCAGGTCAGTTTCAGAGATTTAGATGCCCGGCTAATGACAGTACTGTTCTGTTCTGATGCCGAACTGCGCTATTTCTTGCGGTACCAATTGAAGTATTCTGAGTACCAATTATATAAGGTGAACTGAATTGAATGAGCTACAGTTTGTCAGATAACAGAACGCTCTGAATATTGATGACCCGGCTCTTCCAAGGACTGTCGTTCGCTGAAGTCTGGGGACTCTGTAGGCTAGAGGAGCGTGGTGTACACTTGAGGAGAATTGTTCACTTAACCTGTGTCAGTTGGCACGAAGTTTTTTTTCTATAGATAAAAGGCCAAATGCCCGACGTTAAATGCTGCACCCAGCTTCCAAAGAGGAACCACACACCCACATAAGAACAGGCCTACCGAAGAGGCTACAGTCGGAAAACGCAAGGAGCCGGCATGACCATTACAGAAGCTACACCAAAGAGGAGCACAAGATGAACAGGCTGCAGAGTCGGGCAGAGTTCACCAGAGCGAGCCAACGAACACGCTACACCGTCGAGGCAACTCTACCCGTGCAGGCAACACCACCGAAAGCCGGCCAGCACCGTCGAGGCAACTCTACCCGTGTAGGCAACACCAACGAAAGCCGACCACCACCAGGAATCAGCCATCACTGCCCACAACCAACCTGAAGCACCAAGGCAGAACCCAACAAGAAAACCGAGAGTGAAGAGCACCAAGCAAGCTTTGTCGAAGATAGCAAACCAAGGTGCCGAAGCTCCGAGAAGCCCTGCACCTCCGTTAGAGAGCCACAAGCCGTGCGCTCCAAGACGATGTCTTCAAGAAGAGAACGACACAGAGGTGCCGCCACTGCCCGATCCGCAGATCTAGGGTTTTCACCCGGAGCACATAGATGGATCGAGAGAGGCCCCGACGAAGCCTTCAAGAAGGGGACGACGTCCACGGACGTCGCCGCCGCGGCCCAAACGGGCAAGAGTTTCCCCTCGGCATAAACCCTCAAGCCATCTAGTCTGGGTACTCGACTGCCGCGAACGACACCCGGACCACCGCCACAACACGCAGATCGCAGACCATCACACCGTCCTCATGATCGTGGTCATCGGCTAGTATCAGAATCGCTGGCTCGCCCGTCAACTAGAGGGACTCCCACCACCCAGGGCCACGGCCCCGGCATCCCAACTCTGCAAGCGACGGACTTGAGGAGCAAAGGGCACCTCACCCGAGCCAGCCACCGCACCATGCCAACTAGACGAGACGAAAACAAGGCCATATCGGCCACTTGCAGCCCCCATGGCTGCCGGCGCCATCAGATCTAGGGGTCAAAGCTGGATGGGCTCGAATGGGCCTGAGGCCCCTACCCCACCCGAGCTTGAACGGCCAGCACGACGGCCGCCTCACCCATCCACGCAACCTGGGTCCTCCACGCCGGCTTACCCATCGCTGCACCACCGCTAGACCCGTGCGATGCGCGCCTGCCAACCCCCAGTCCGCCGTGCAGAGCTCGCGCCGCCCCTGCAGAGCTGCTCCCACAGGAACCGCCGCCGCCCAGAGCACGCCTGGCTCACACAGCTACCACGCTGCCGCGCCCCATGACGCCGCGCCCCCACTGGCTGTCGCAACCCGCGCCGCCATCACCACACGAGGGGGAGAGAGCCCCCCCACCGCCCGCGCTGACCAGGCTTCGCTCGGCGACGACCTCAAGCAACGGCGAGGAGGAGGGTAAGAGGTGGAGAGGGGCTCGTGGCGCCGAGGCTAGGGTTCGCGCTGCCGCTCGCGAGAGCGAACAGGACAAACGAGTCTAGGATCTGCTTTTTCCTCGTGTCAGTTGGCACGAATTTATGAAGTGGGAACTCAACACTCTATAGTAACATCTGGTAGAAGGAGACATTGAGTTGTGCTTTCGCTGTGTGCCACGGGAGGCTGACAGTGTGGTCGTGGCTTCTTCTAGCTATCATTCGTAGCTAAAATTGCAATTTGAAGGCAAACAAGGATGAAGGGTCCCTTTACCATGTACATAAGCACTCTTTGTTATCTAATCGGACAGCAGAACAAGTGTCTTTAGCCTAAAAAAGAGTAAAACTTAAATACACCAGGGTATAATTTTCTTGTTAATTAAGAGTAAAATCTGAAAGGGTCAAAAAAGGCCGCTAATTAGTGGTCACTCGCTTATCATTTGTCCAACTGTCACTTTTCAATACCTAAAGGACAAGCTGTTGGAACAATTGGGGTTAGGGTTTGGACCACATTAGAGATGATGAAGTGTCACATTAGAGATGATGAAGGAGAGGAGGGAATCCATCGCCGCAACCATCTCTAGATTTGCCGTAGCAAGACCACCTACTCCCCTTCTTCCTCGCCTCTCAAGCGTGCGGAGGAGATAGGATGCGAGAAGAAGAGGGAGGGGATAAGATTGCACGTGGGGCCCACCCCAAACAACAGGGGCACCTGTCACGTGCCAAAAGTTGTTGGATTATTAGGCATAATTTCCACGATTAATTCCAGAATATAAATCATAACAGTAACAACTACAATCACGTGAACCTCTAACATACTAGATGTATTGATCAACAAGAGCAGAAGCAGTGCATACTCAACAATAGCCATAGTATGACAATAGATCGGATCATGGAATACATACTGATCAGTTGCTGATGAAGTCGCCGTAGTAACGTTAGAGAAGACTGATCGAAGCAGACGGCGGCGAAGACGACGATAGGCATCACTGCCTGACTTGGATGGAAGATGACCCGTGATGAAGAACTCGAACAGTCGTGCAGAGCGCTTCCCAAAACCTTATTCGCCCTCTCCCGTACAGGATTGCAAAGGCGAGTGGTTCCGGAGACCTGCTCTCTCGTCCGCTGGCAAGCGAGATGGAGTAGGCTACGGTGGGAGCGCAAGCAGAGAGGTTGGAAAAACCCTAGATTTGATTCGGTGTGTCCATGGTGGAAGCCGCACATGCACTTATATAGAGCGGCTTGGGAAACCCGCATAGGATACGTCATGGACCAAGCCCATGCTGCGCACGTTCGGGTCGGTTACAGATAGCCCACGACCCGGGAGCGACCCGAATCTACTAACTGTTGATACGTGTGTCAAAATCGCACCAGTTTTCCCAAGCAGCAAAAATAAAGCTCGGCTCGGCGAGATTCCCGCAAACCGCGGCCGCGTGCCTCGTGAAGAGACGGGTGGGCGTGCGTGCGTGCGAGCGGCAGTATCGTCGGAGGAGAAGCGCGTGTGTGGTTCTCCTCTTCTCACTCACTTTACTAAGTGGTGAACCACTCCACCTAATAAGGTGGTGTAACTCTCCTCCAACTTCTCATGTGGGACTAAACTTTAGCTCCCACTCCACTCACATGTGATATGCCACCAACTTGGGCCAAATCACACATGGGCTTCCACACACATGGGCTTTGAGATTTAGGGAAAATATGAAATTACACATGGGCTTATATAGATTAGCCCATTATTTCTAACAATCCCCCACCAGATCTCAAATCCCCATTTGAAGTTTTGCCAATCCTCACTACTTGTTTATATACCAGTGTTTCAGTAGAGACTGTTAAGTTGAACTTCCGCCTAGAATCTTGACTTACGTCTATCAGCAACTTGAATAATGGACAAACCTTGAATTGCAAGTTTGGTGCCAATATATTTCACTCAAAATCATAACTAGTACCTGGATGCCAGTAGCCTATCCCGCGAGTTGGAGCATATACATCATACTCTGTGGTCTCTTCATGAGTTTACTATATACCACCCAAGTCTCATAGACCACGACGTTTACAGTCGGGCTCATATATGTGTGTTATTTCAAGAATGCCCTGTAGGACGACATCTTTGCTATTTATAGCCAACAGAAACACATTAAGACATGTTGCCAACCTGCCTTACATATTTTGAGAGTTATGCATCTTCACATAGAGAGGGTTACAAAATACTCTCCTCAGTCAAACCACTAGCTTGTTCTTCCTAGATCCTAATTCACGGGATCTCCGATCACATAGGTTGGGTTACCACTATGGTGTGACATCCATGTGTCTCAACCCCATCTCCCTCGATGCATTTTCAATCACAATTCATGATAGTCCCTTTATAAAGGGATCTGCCAGGTTTTTATCTGTTTGAATATACGTAACAGTTATTACTCCAGAGTTTCTCAATTTCCTGACAGATTTCAAACATCTCTTGATGTGTTTTGATGATTTCGTGTTATTCTTAGAGTTGTTCACTTTGACAATAACATTTGGTTGTCACAATTCAAAAGGATTGCTGGCATAGGTTTTTCCACCACAGGCAAGTCCATCAAGAGCTCACATAGCCATTCTGACTCAAAATTGGTTGTGTCCAAAGCAGTAAGTTCTGCTTCCATAGTTGACCTCGTCAATATGGTTTGTATATGAGATCTCCATGACACTGCGCCACCTCCAAGGGTAAACACATACCCGCTCGTGGCGTAGAGTTCATCAACGTTAGAGATCCAGTTCGTATCACTATATCCTTCAAGCCCAGTAGGGTTCCCTGAATAGTGAATCCCATAACTCATTATACCACATAGATATCGCATGACCCTTTCAAGCGCATGCCAATGATCAATACCCAGGTTATACATGAACCTAATCAACTTGCTCACAACAAAAGAGATATCGGGTCTTGTAGCGCTTGCTAAGTACATGAGAGAACCAACAATTTGTGAATATTTCAACTAGTCTATTGGTTCCTTCTTATTCTTTTCCAATGTCAAACTGGGATCATAAGGTGTTGGAGAAGTCTTGCCATCAATAAAGCCAAAACGGCTCAAGACCTTCTCAACATAATGAGATTGCGTTAAAGTAATCCCATTCTCGTTCTTAATAAGCTTGATGTTTAGAATCACATCAGCCTCTCCCAGATCTTTCATGTCAAAACTCTTCGACAGGAAAGCCTTAACTTCATTTATCACATTCATGTTTTACCAAAGATCAAAATATCATCCACTTACAAACGTAATATAACACTATCGTCCCCACCATGGCAATAGTACAAACACCTATCAGCCTCATTAATGACAAAGCCAGCAGAAAGTAGAGTTCTGTCAAACTTCTCATGCCATTGCTTAGATGCTTGTTTTAGGCCATATAAAGATTTTAACAACTTGCACACCTTTATATCTTCACCTTTTACCACAAACCCATTTGGCTGATCCATATAGATCTCCTCTTCCATCTCTCCATTAAGGAAAGCTGTCTTCACATCCATTTGATGAACGAGAAGACCATAAGAGGCAGCCAGGGATAGTAGTATTCGAATGGTGGTCAGTCTAGCGACAGGTGAGTAGGTGTCAAAGTAATCTTTGTCTTCTTTCTGTGTGTAGCCCTTTGCTACAGGCCGTGCCTTGTACTTCTCAATAGTACCATTAGGCCTTAGCTTCTTCTTGAACACCCACAGGTTTACACCCATAGGGACATTCTAATAATTCCCATGTTCCATTAGAAAGAATCGAGTCCATCTCATTTTGGACAGCTTCTTTCCAATCATCTGCATCAGGAGATGCATATGCCTCAGCAATGGATTTGGGGGTATCATCCACAAGGTACACGATGAAATCATTACCAAAGGATTTTGCAATCCTCTGTCTCTTACTCCTTGTGGGAGGTTCACCGTCATCCTTCTCTAGGACTTTCTCATGTGGTTATTCAAAATTCTCAATAGATGCACTAGATTCAGGAAGTATTCTAGAAGAAATTCTAGCAGTGTTATGCATATCTTTCATAGGAAACATATTCTCAAATAATGTTGCATCATGAGATTCCATTATAGTAGCAACATGTATATCGGGAACCTCAGACTTAACCACTAAAAATCTATAGCCTACACTCCGTGGAGCATATCCTAGAAATATACAATCCACTGTCTTAGGTCCAAGTTTGTGTTTCTTGGGAATCAATATGTTGACCTTCTCCAAGCACCCCCCAAGTGCGCAAATACGAAAATGATGGTTTTCTCCTAGCCCATTCCTCATAAGGGGCCTTTTCTTTATTCTTGTTAGGAACTCTATTTAGGACATGACATGAAGTCAACAAAGCCTCCCCCACCATGCCTTTGATAAACCAGCAGTGGCTAACATGGAATTCACCAAGTCAGTCAGCGTGCGGTTTTTCCTCTTGACAACCCCATTTGATTGGGGCGAGTAGGGAGGCGTCCTCTCATGAATAATTCCATGTTCCTCACAGAATTCGTCAAAGATTTTGGGAAAATATTCACCACCATGATCCGACCTAAGACGTTTGATCTTTCTCTCTAGTTGATTTTCAACTTCGGCTTTATAAATTTTAAAGTAGCCTAAGGCTTCATATTTAGTACGCAACAAATAAATATAGCAGTATCTAGTCGCATCATCAATCAATGTCATGAAATATCCCTTTTCACCTTTTGTCAACATACCATTCATCTTGCATAGATCAGAATGTATGAGTTCTAGAGGTGCCAAGTTTCTCTCCTCAACAGCCTTGTGAGGCTTTCGAGGTTGCTTTGATTGCACACAACTATGGCACTTAGAACCTTTGGCAATAGTGAAATTCAGAATTAAACTCATGCTGGACATCCAAGACACCAAACCAAAATTAATATGACATAAACGAGAATGCCAAACACTGGTATCATCATTAACATCGCCATAAATATGATTCACGGATTTATTACAAAACTCTAAAAGAGAGAAACGGAACAAGCCTCCAAACTCATAACCTTTACCAATAAATTGTCCATGTTTCGAATCAACGACTTTATTAGACTCTAACACAACCTTGAATCCATCTCTGCATAGAAGGGAGCCACTAACGAGATTCTTGTTCATAGTAGGGACATGCTGCACGTTCCTCAACTGCACGATTTTTCTGGAAGTAAACTTTAGATCCACCATGCCAACACCATGAACAGAAGCATGTGATCGATTCTCCATTAGGACGGAAGAATCCCGTGCGACCTGATAAGAAGTGAACATAGAGATGTTAGCACACACATGAACATTAGCACCCATATCAATCCACCAACATGGTGATTGAAATACTGAAAGAATAGTACATAAATTACCATACCCATCAGTGTTTCTAGTAGTCACGATGTAGAAAGTCTTCCCACTTTTCCCCTTGTGATCTGCACGTTCTATGAAGTCCTTGGAAAAGTGATCGAGCTCTCCACAGGTAAGCAACCTAGCTCAACCTTGTTCTTCTTCTTCTTCTTGAAGGTTGTAGTCTTTTTAGGGTTGTTGAAGGAGGGCTTATAGTTCCCTTTGTTCTTGCCGAAGGTCGTCTTATGCACCATGTTGGCGCTAGACTGACCCTCGCCTCCTTTCTCAGCAGTGTCCTTAGCCCGAGCCTTTGCCTCAACATCAAGACACGATATCAAGTTTTCAATCGATATCTCTTGTCTCTTATGTTGAGAGTTGTGGCGAAGTTCCTCCATGAAGAAGGAAACTTTGCAATTATGTACCCAACCACACACTTGTCGGGTAAGATACACTTAAGGATTTCAAGCTCCTTGGCAAAGCACTGTATCTCATGAGATTGTTCGACTACAGAAAAGTTGTTAACCATCCTGTAATCATGAAAGTTCTCCATGATGTACAGTTCACTGCCAGCATCTGTTACACCGAACTTAGTGTTCAGTGCCTCCCAGAGCTCTTTTCCATCTTTGATGTGCATGTACACATCAAACAACTTGTTGTCAAGAACACTCAGAATGCATCCCACAAAGTCTAGATTGGTTTCCTTGAACTTGTTCTGATCTTGCTCAGATATAGTTCCTTCAGGTAAAAACACACTAGCCTCGAATACTTTCAGAGCTTGCAGCCACATAGTGGTCTTATACTGCCACCTCTTATGAACACCGGTAAACTTTTTCGGCTTCATCGCATCAGCCAATTAAGTTTCCCATGTTTAACTCAAGAAATTGCCTATAATAAGGTTTTTGGATTGTTGGTTTATTAGGCATAATTTCCACGATTAATTATAGAATATAAATCATAACAGTAACAACTAAAATCACGTGAACCTCTAACATACTAGATGTATTGATCAACATGAGCAACAACAGTGCATACGCAACAACAGCCATAATATGACAATAGATCGGATCACGGAATACGTACTGATCGGTTGCTGATGAAGTCGCCATAGTAATGTTGGGGAAGACTGATCAAAGCAGACATTGACAAATATGATGATAGGCAGCACCGCCTGACTTGGATGGAAGACGACCCATGATGAAGAACTCGAGAAGTCGCGCGAGCGCTTCCCAAAACCTTATTCGCCCTCTCCCGTACAGGATCGCAAAGGCTAGTGGTTCTGGAGACGTGCTCTCCCATACGCCGGTGCATGCTGGCAAGCGGGATGGAGTAGGCTACGGTGGCGGCGCAAGCAGAGAGGTTGAAAAAACCCTAGATTTGATTTAGTGTGTCCGTGGTGGAAGATGCACAGACATTTATATAGAGTGGCTCGAGAAACCCGCACAGGGCACGTCATGGACCAAGCCCACGCTGCGCACGATCGGGTCGGTTACAGATAACCCACAACCCGGGAGCGATCCGAATCTACTAACTGTTGACACGTTTGTCAAAACCGCACCAGTTTTCCCAAGCAACAAAAATAAAGCTCGGCTCGGTGAGATTCCCGCAACCCACGGCGCGCGCGCGTCATGACGAGGCGAGTGGGCGTGCGTGCTTGCGTGCGAGCGGCGTCATCATCGTCGGAGGAGCACGCGTTTGGTTCTCCTCTTCTCACTCACTTTACTAAGTGATGAACCACTCCACCTTATAAGGTGGTGTAACTCTCCTCCAACTTTCCATGTGGGACTAAACTTTAGCTCCCACTCCACTCACATGTGAGCTGTCACCAACTTGGGCCAAATAACACATGGGCTTTCACACACATGGGCTTTGAGATTTAGGGAAAATCTGAAATCACACATGGGCTTATATAGATTAGCCCATTATTTCTAACAAAAATGACCTTGCAGACGGTCAAAAATATCAAAGAGCATTTCCGCCTAAGGAGATCGTAAAGCATGTTAAATTTACTTAATCCTGGGTCAGAACATTTCCATTAGTTAACAAAACACAAGAAAAACATAACTCCCATGCTAGCGTGACTACCTTGCTATTCTAGGTCTAGTAGCCCCCACCCCGGCGTTGCCCTTCCCTCGCAATATGGGCCTCTCCTACCTCCAACACATTGTTGCCGCCGAAGGGGTGACGACAAAGCTGCGAGCACCCTTGGCAAGGTGGCGATGGGACAATTGTTCTCCTCTCAAGGGTCTGGCTGATGGGGATACACTACTAGAGAAAGGGTCATCTTGAAGGAGATATTCCCTAGAGGCAAATATTAAAGTGTTTTATTTGATATATCTCTTGTATGTTCATAATACGTGTGAGATCCAGTCACATGGCTTAATAGGATTGATAGGATACTCATACCAACAAGTTGCAACTTCTTTTCCGAAAGCTCATCCAAAAATAACCTCCGGGTTAAGCGTGCTTGGCCTGGAGTAATTTAAGGACGGGTGACCAACCGAGAAGTGGGTACTAGGTGCGCACGATTCAGGACAAAGTCCGCAGAAAAGACTAGTGTTGGTCTCTAGGGTAGTCTAGATATCCTATTAAACTTCCACGAGTGACACCCCCAGGGCCCAGTGGATGGGGTGTTACAAAGTGGTATCAGAGCCGATCCTCATGGTTAAACAGGTGTGTGCCGGTCAGTGGTGGGACATGTGGAGCATGGTGCGTGTGGCCCAGAGTAGACACATGCTGACTCGTGTATTAACGAGCTCGTTGGGGAACCCCAAGAGGAAGGTATGATGAGCACAACAGTAAGTTTTCCCTCAGTTATGAAACCAAGGTTATCAATCCAGTAGGAGCAAGGAAACACCCCAAAGGTGTAGCTAGCTAAACTTTGGCAGGGCGCACTACCGGTGCCAGCAGCAACGTGGAGACCTGCACAACACAACCACAGAACTCTGTCCCCAACTTGCGATGAGGTTGTCAATCTCACCGGTTTTGCTGAAAACAAAGGATTAAACGTATCAAGTGGAAGAAAGTAATAGTTTGTAGAAATTAAACACAAAACAGTAAACAGTTGATTGTAGATTGAAAGTAAAAGAAAGGACCAGGGCCAATGTTCACTAGAGGTGGCTCTCCTTAAGATAGATAACATGTTGGGTGAAAAAATTACAGCGGGGCAATTGACAAAGATCGAGAAAGCATACAAGCATATACTACTCATCTTGACTCCTTTGAGATTTGATTGGGCATTACAACATTATACATAGACCGCATCCAACTGCATCTATGACTAATAATCCACCGTTAGGTTATCATCCGAACCCCCTCCAGTATTTAGTTGCAAGCAACGGATAATTGCATGTAAAGTAAACAATACGATTGTTCTATGAACAAAGGATTGTTGTTTTCTCCCTAGTAGCAACAGCACATCTAGTACCTTAGAGATTTCTGTCACTTCCCCAGATTACCAGAGGCATGAACCCACTATCGAGCATAAATAGTAACTCTTGGATTTGCTAGCATCTACTTGGCGAAGTTAGCTACTAACAACGGAAAGCATGCAAGATCACAAATAACAAAGACATGATAGAATCAATAATCAATCTGAAATAGCACCTCAATATCCATCGGATCCCCGCAAACACAACATGTAGAATTACAAATAGATGATCTTGATCATGAACGGAGCTCACAAGATCTAAACATGATAGCACAAAGGAGGAGAACCAGTCATCTAGCTACTGGAACCGTAGTCCAGAGATGAACTACTCACGCATCACACCGGAGGCTTGCATGGTGTTAAAGAAGGCCTCCAGGGTGAATTCCCTTCTCCGTCAGGGTGCCAGGAAGAGCTTCAGATCCCTCCCGCTCTTGGGATGGAGATGACGGTGGCTACAGACTCTTTCGTGGAATTTTGATCGGGTACCTAGGGTTTCTGTATTAGAGGCAATATATAGGCGAAAGGAGAGGACGAGGGGGTGCCTAGGGTGGCCAGACCACCCCCTGGCGTGGGCCAGGCCTAGCCACATGGCTAGGTGGTGTGGCCGGGCCCCAGCCCCTCTCCGTCTCGTATTCTAGCTCCAGGTGTCCCTCGGTGAAAAACTGACTTTGGCTTTTGTCCCGTCCAATTCCGAGAATATTCATTTTCTGACCTATAACCAAAACCAGCAAAAAACAGGCAGCTGGCACTGTGGCTCTTGTTAATAGGTTAGTCCAAGAAATCATATGAAAAGTACTCCAAAGTGTGGACAAAACACAAGAAAGTAGATAAAACCAAGCATGGAACATCAAAAATTATGGATACGTTTTCAACGTATCAACACGACATGGCACATGTGCCGGCACTAGACACACATACGCGTGCCAAGAGGGAACATTCCTGGGGTGTGCTTGATCGATGAGGGCATTGATCTTCTAAAGGGTGGGTGTATGTGAGATCCAGGCACATGGCTTAATAGGATTGATAGGATACTCATACCAACAAGTTGCAACTTCTTTTCTGGAAGCTCATCCAAAAAGAACCTCTAGGTTAAGCGTGCTTGGCCTGGAGCAATTTAAGGATGGATGACCGACCGGGAAGTGGGTACCGGGTGCACACGAGTGAGGACAAAGTGCGCTAGAAAAGACTAGTGTTGGTCTGTGGGGCCAGTCTAGATATCCTATTAAGCTGCCAGGAGTGACACCCCCGGGGCCTAGTGGACGGGGTGTTACAATACGTTTCATGCCGTGCTATAACTGTGTTAATACGAAACATTAATACATGTGTGGTATGTTAACAAACCATGTCTCTAGTTACCTCTAGCGAACTAGATCATTGGTCATGAGGATGATCTAGGGTTTCGAGATCATGGGCATTTATGCCAATTGACAATGAGGTAATATCATTGGTAGAATGATGTGATAGACCAACACCCAATAGTTATATCATAATGAGATCTAGTTACAAAGTTCACCATTAATGATAAACAAGGGAAACATCGCAAGCTGATCCTTAGACTCTAAGATAATGCAAATCACCGTTCTAGAGGGAGCTTATATGGTATCAAGTATCAAGATGTGAAAGGGTGACCAAAAAGGTGCCACTGAGGTTTTTCCAAAGGGACGTGTAGAGGAGTACATATCAAGACCAGGATTTGCCAATCCATGTAACGAATAGATACACGTGGCCATCTCGGTGACGTTGCATTAACAAAGGTTGAAAGCGTGTGACTGGGTCACGGAATGCAACATCATGAAAATGAGTAAACAAGTTCATTGGTAATATAACGAGATCGAACAAAGTTATCGAGATATCGAAGATAAAATATCGGGTGAAGTAGGTACCAAGTGGCAAAGGGAATGGGAAACGACGTTAAAGGTTCAAGCGATAAGATTCCTGAAATGCAGGGGGTCATCATGGGCATGCAGGTCCCGCTGATGAACATTGATACGAGAGAGCTATCGATCATGTTTGGAGTGTTTCTGAACTGAAGGGTGTCATGCTTAAGGGTGGGGACGGATAGGGATTGATACGGCACCACAAGGGAATAGAGAGAGAAACTGAAATAGTTCCGTGTAACACCCGATGTTGATTGGAGGGGTCCGGAAAGAGTTCTGGAGTGAAGGAATATAATAATATATGTATTTTATATTAATTGGTTGAATTAATATTAAATATGTGTTTTATTTTATTTTAAAAGGCAACCCTTTTTCTAATGGGCCTCACCCGGAGGGGAGGCCCAAAGGGGCAAGGCGCCTAGGGAGGAGGGCCAGTCGGCTAGGCCCTAGTGGGCTCCCCACGTGGGGCCCACCTAGGCTGGCGGCTCCCCCCTGGTAGACGGCTGATGTCGTGGTGGTGTCACGGCAGATGCCATGGATAGGCTAAAGTTGGGGACAATATGCACTAGAGGAATCCAGGGAGGGATAGTGCGGTGATTCCACACACAGATGTTTTGTATTCAGTAGGTTACAAGTGCTCCTTGAGCTGGATTGGGGAGAGGAGGAAGAAGGAACTCTCTTACTCTCTCCACCAGCTAGCTCTCATGGACCAACTAGAAATCAACTAAGTAAACCCCAACCCGGTCAAAAAACCAACCCGCTTCTATAGATGCCCTAGCCCTCCTTATATAGGGGTGGCTAGGTCTCCAATTAGGGCATACGTGGAGGCATATTCTAGAGAATATGCCTCTTCCCAAAATAGTAAACCGACCGGGTCACTTTTCCCCATCGTCAGCTATGCAGAGGCTACGTGAGCCTCTACGGCGCCAGCGTCATCCGACACAGGCAGCGTCACCCTTGTCGGCCACGCCTCGGTGTCCCTAGCCTCTATCCGCTTCGCTCATGCTCCAGCGTACAGTGACCTCCTTTTGACCAGCGAGATACCTTCCTTCTCTTGCAAGCCTAATATAACCCGGATCGTGCCTGCTTAATCCGGCCACATTGGTACCTCCATACAACATACATAGATCCTGCCGGCATACGACATAAGTCGACCAGGACCTAGTTAGGTGGTCATCCTTCGGTCCGGGTTACTCCGTGATTCGGCCTGCCTTGAGGTGACTCGGCCAGCGTTCGCTTTGACCTTGCCGTACCTCGGCTAACTCGGCCATTATACCCCAGTGTGACCCTACCCGGGGTATCCCCCCAACATTAGTCCCCGAAGCTGGTGCGGTCTTAGCAGCCTCAGCCGCTAAGGCCACAGCAGGTTCAAATTTACCGAGCCTTTTGCTCCCTTTTCCGAGTTACCTCATATCCCAGATTTCATTGGCTAGCTTTTCCCTTGGCACATTCCGAGTTTTTACTCGCTGGCCGGGTCATCCCGTAGTTATCCGGGCTATTCTTCCTTCTCTCGTACGCTTCCCCACATGGTGGGTAATCATTACTTTGCCTCATTTTAAGGGCCTGCGCCAGTTACTGCTGCAGTTAATGTCAGGTGTTACAATTGCACACGTCACATCGTGTCTGTCTCCTCGTTAACTGTATCACCACGTCGCGTCGTGGGATCTCCTGCGCCCTGTGGCCCTTCCTGTGGCTCGTCTTTGATTGGCTGATCCAGATTATACACGGCCACACCGTGTGGCCCTTCCGCACCGCACGATCCCACTACCCCAGCCTGGGCGTGGTTAAATAGGGGAGGGGCACGCCCCTTGGTATTTTCCCCCACTCTCGCGCCCCTCTGCCTCTTCTTCATCTTCTTCTTCCCAGAAACAACGCCGCCGCCGCCGCACCTGCTTAGCCGTGCCGCCGCCGCCCCGTGCCTTTCCGCGCCAGCATTGCCGCCACTCCCGCGCAGCTCCACCGCCACGGGTCCGCGCTAATCCAAGGCACTGCCCCCACCTTCGATAGGGCCGGTGAAGTCAGTGACCTAGATATGACAGAGGAGGAGCTCGCCGTCGTGGAGGTGGAGATGGAGGAGGAGGCAAAGAACGCCTAACGCGGCGCCTGGGCTGGCTCCTGGGTGTGCCAGGACGACCTAGGCTGGTTGTACCGCACCCGGCGCATCCCGGAGGGCGTGGTTTCCCGTCTCGCCACCGAGGAACTCGCTCCCTCACCTAATCCGGGTGAGTTCGTAGTGTTCCTCTCCCACTTCCAGCGTGGGTTCGGCCTCCCCGTTAGCGATTTCTTCCACGATTGGCTCAACATCTACGAGCTTCAACTGCACCACCTTCCGGCGAATGCCATCACTTCCCTTTCTTCCTTTGCCTCCACCATAGAGGGCTACGTAGGATTGTGGCCCACTAAGGAGCTCTAGATCCGTTTTTTAGGTCTTCGCCGGAACGTGATTCCGAATAAGGAGCTTGACCCGGAGGACAAACAACTTACGCAGTTCGGTGCAGCTTCCATTTCTCCCCAGAAACAGTCCGTCTTTCCCCGAGTCACGAGGCTTGATTCTTGCAAGGGATAGGCCCGAACCTTCTTTTATGTCAGAAATGGCACGACTGAAGATCTGATCCGGCTGCGCCCCTACGTTCCGGGTCCTCCTAATCCGGATCTCTGGGACCAGATCTCCAAGAAACCCACTGTCCTGGTGAACCTAGTCAACAAACGGTTCCAGGAGCTGAAAAATGCGGGGCTGCACAACGAGGACACGATGATCACGTTCGTCTGCAACCGGATCTCCCCTCTCCAGAAACACACACATAAACTTTGCCACATGAGCTGGTGCCTTGACCCCAACCGGACTTCCTCATTCGAGTTGAGCAACACTGAGATTTTCCACCGGGTTAAGGCCCTCTTCACCATGGACAAGAACTTCTCCGCCGATTAGGAGTGGGGGATCGAGCACTTCTGCCGAGATAGGCTTCCTCCTGTGGTAAATCTTGTGATCCACTCTTTTTCCGAGTTATATCATATGTCGAAATTTGTTGTTTGTTTGATCCCTTTGCATTTTCTTCTTAGTTGTATCTTCAGCAAACCCTCGAGGATGGCACCGAGCCTTCTCTCAAGTGGGCGAATGATCGAGATGCCCTAGACGAGGAGGAGCCGGATCAGGAGATGTTCCTGCCGTTACCTGATGCCACCAAGCGACCCACCGGTAACATCTCTTCCTTAAGGGATTGGCCTGATGATGAAGATGATTCCGACGTTGAGGTAATGGAAGCATTTGATGCTGTCCCCCTTTCTTACGCCTTTCCGGCATCAGCTAACCCGGGTGGGAAGATCCACGAAGATCCTCCTCTCGCCACGGGCGAGCCTGTCCCGGCCGTGTCAAAGAAAAGGGGAGCCGCTTCTGCTTCTTCCTCCGGACCTTCTAAGCCAACCAAGAGGCGAAAGAAGTCCTCAAACAAAGCCGCCACCAAGCCTACGACTAAGTCCACAGCTCAGAGAGCTCGGAAACCCAAGGAGCCATTGACTTCTGATGAGTAAGTCACCTCTCCCTTATCCAATTTTCTGCTTCATGCTTTTCTTCTATTGTAACTTATTGTTCATCGTTTGATTCGGCAGGGCTGCGGTGGAGGTACCTCAGAGCGGATCCAGTATTGCTTCGCCCCTCCGGCATAGCCCCTCTCCCCCTCGTGGTGACGAATCTTGCCCGCTGAGCCCCATTTAGGAGGGCAACCTCGATGCAGGGGGAAGTGGCTCTGCCAGAGCAGTAGATGCTCCTAGCTCCACTTCGGCTCATCCACAACCAGCTACCTCCGAGGTACCAACAGCACCCTCGCCAAGACAAGCACCAGCACAAGCACCAGCGCCAGCACCAACAGCAGCAACACAAGCATCAGCAGCAACACCAACTCCCTCTGCCTCGTCCAAGTCTACCAAGGCTCGGCGAGAAGACACAACCAGCACCAAGGCTGTGCTCAAGGGCAAATCCACAACACAAACTTCAACCTCTTAGCAGCAGCCCAAGGGCAAGAAGGCTTCTGATGCCACCAGGGAAACATCTATCGAGGCTGGACAGCGTACACTTGCGTCCATGCTTCCGAAGAAGACCCCACCGAAGAAAGACACCTCTGCCGGGTCAGCTGATGCGCAACTTGTTCTGCATACCAGCCCCGCTGCTGCACAAGTTGAGAGGAAAGAGGCCCACGCCAAGGGTTTGATCACGCCCCATATGCTTAGAGGAGAACGCTATCCTCCGGCCTTGATCGAGTTCGTCAATAACTGGAACAAGGCAGAGTTCGTCAATAACAACGATCTCCCGGAGAAATTTGGGCCTGCCAAGTTTGCGGTGCAGATGAACACAGTTGCCAAGGCTATCAACCTTGTGGGCCGGATGATGGAGGTACGCTACTTCATCTTTTCTTTAACATGTACTAGTGCTTAGTCATATAATCATTAGTCCCCGAGCCTCCGGGGGAGTAACTTGTTACTCGGTCGGATGCTCCTTAGAGAATTAGCGTAGATCCCTAGTAACTTCGAATATGCACACACCTAGAGCCGGGCCAAGTTCCACTTGGCCCGGATCTTGTACACTTCTAATATGCACACACCTAGAGCCGGGTTAAGTTCCACTTGGCCCAGATTTTGTACACTTTGAATATGCACACACCTAGAGCCGGGTTAAGTTCCACTTGGCCTGGATTTTGTACACATCAAATATGTACACACCTAGAGCCGGGTTAAGTTCCACTTGTCCCGGATTTTGCACACTTCGAATATGCACACACCTAGAGCTGGGTTAATTTCCACTTGGCCCGGATTTTGTACACTTCGAATATGCACACACCTAGAGCCGGGTTAAGTTCCACTTGGCCCGGATTTTGTACACTTTGAATATGCACACACCTAGAGCCGGGTTAAGTTCCACTTGGCCCGGATCTTGTACACTTGGAATATGCACACACCTAAGCTATCCTTGCTCTTTTTCAGGTGACTACCAATCACCGGAGCACTGAGTTTCAGCGCCTCTTGGACACACATAAAGCGATGCGTTCGAAACATCCTACGCTTCTCGCTGAGTTTGAGAAACGGGGTAAGTTTTCTCCTTGCCTTTTTTCCATCTCTTTGTCTTTTCCCGCCGAACTAATCTGTTATTTGGATTGGGCAGCCGGAGTGGAGGCCGAGAACATCCTCATGAGGAAGAACTTGGACCAGATAAAAGGTAAGTCACTTTGGTTACTTAACTTCTGTGCTCTCTTTCCCTTCTCCTGAGCTCAGCAAATATTCATACCTCGGCTTTGCCGAGTCAACAAACTGTTTCAGCATCTCTTGAAGATAGTGTGCCCGTGCCTGATATGATGCTGCATTTTCTCGAACAAGCAGGGCATCATCAGGCCGAACTTAAGAAGAAGGATGATGAGCTCGCCCTTCTCCAGACCAAGGATGATGAAATTGCCAAGCTCAAGGCAGAAATGAAGAAGCTCAAGGAGCTCCACAAAACCGAGCTAGATAAAGATGGCCAAGACTTTACTGAAGAGCGAGAACGTCTCAACCTCCAAATTTCCAAAGATCAATAACTGCTAAAGGAGGCCGACACTAAGCTTGAGTTAGCAAATGCCGAACTTGTGCAACTCCGGAAGAGGCATGACAACTGCACCAAGGAGCTGACCCGGATCCACAGCCATATTTCTCGTAAGCTCTTTTCCTTCAACCGACATTGATCTTCCTGGGTCAACTTCCTTTACTTATTTCACTTGTCTCGTTTTTAGACAAATTTCCAGAGGGTGATGCCGTTGCAGCCACTACTGTTACTAAGTTCCGCCAAAAGAGGGGCACCCCAACTGGTTCTGGCGCTGAAAACATTCCTTATGACATGGAGGACCTGCTGGTCAGCTTGTCTTCTCGCGTCGAGATTGTGAAGAACTATGGTAAGGATATCCTGGATGTAGCAGTCCGGATCTTCAATGCCTTTTAGCCTGATGAAGATACTCCGGAGGGGTCCACCGCTCTGATTAACAAGTTAATGGAGTGCGAGACCCAGCTTGAACTCTAGAGGGAATCCGCCGGACGTGCCGGAGCTGAGACCGTCCTCCACTACGTGCTCACATGGTATGAAAAAATAAACCTGAAGCTTCTCGAGTGCATGCGCACCAGATCAAGGTGGTCCACTGACCCGGATTGGATAGCTTAGCACAAGGCTTGTGCCCATAGCCTCATTCAGTATGCCCCCATCCATCAATGGAACGAGGGACCAAGATTCCTTGGCGCTAT
This sequence comes from Avena sativa, assembly GCA_916181665.1. Classification (NCBI taxonomy): domain Eukaryota; kingdom Viridiplantae; phylum Streptophyta; class Magnoliopsida; order Poales; family Poaceae; genus Avena; species Avena sativa. The sequence goes on along the minus strand of OV702286.1, from coordinate 384,400,236 downwards.
CGACGACGAATATGTCGAAGATGGTTCGGGTGAGGAGGAAGAGGATGAAGCCTCGGACGTCGAAGAAGATGAAGATGATGCTTAAGACGAGGCCAGAGTTCCACCTGCTGGCGCCGAGTTACCTCCCCCTGCTGCTCCTTGATCAAACACTTTGCAGTTTATCAGATCCCCGATATGCCGGGTGCAAATGTATTAAGCACACAAATTATGTTTTGCTACTAAGTTGCTAGTGCCAGATTAACTTGGGCGTAGTCCCCGAGTTTCATTTTCTTGTTTCTCCAATTTCTTGGCTTGGCTCGTGTCTACCTTGGTTCGGTTTTATGACTTACGAGTCCGAGTTTCAAAAATTGACTTAACAATACTTTGAAACTTTAGGACTAGCTCAAAATAAATCAGCTTAGCAAAAACAAGGTAAACATAAAGTTAGTCAAAATAAAAAATGTCGCCTCGATTAAGTTCTTTTCCTTAGTCGTTTTTCGTGTGCTACGCAATTCCAAACTTGTTCTCTTGCTTGCCATGAAGCTAAATCTTGTTGGACAGCAGCAAATCAAAGAGTTGAGGTTTTGGTGCTCACACACTACTAATCCGGCTTAGGTAGAAGCAACTTATGCCAGCCGACATACGAATAACAAATACAGAAAAAGGTAAATATCACTAAGGCAGTCCCCGAGTTACTGCTCGAGGTGCCAAGATTTCATTGATAAACTCATTGCCGGCATACATACCGACATATGAGAAGGCTCGGATACACACACTTCTTTGCTAAGTGTAGAACGGATGAAGTAGGGCTACATTCCATGGACGCTTAGATTCCTCGCCTGACCTGTCTGCCTTGTTCTTCTCCTATGGTTTTGCATCGATCAGATAATACGAGTCATTGTGCAATGCTTTGCTCACAATGAATGGCCCTTCCCATGGGGGTGATAGCTTATGCATGCTAGCGGTACATTGTACCAACCGGAGTACCAGATCAGCTTCCCGGAAGACTCGGGGGTTAACTTTCTGGCTATGATAGCGTCAGAGTTTTAGCTGATATATGGCGGATCTGGACAATGCCAATTCTCTCGCTTCTTCTAGCAGATCAACATCATTTTGCCGGGCTTCACGCACTCCGACTTCTATGTATTGGGTGACTCTGGGCGAATCATGCTCTATGTCGGTTGGTAATACAGCTTCTGCCCCATATACCGGAAAGAATGGCGTATAGCCTGTTGATCGATTCGGAGTTGTTCTTAAACTGCACAGTACCGCTGGTAGTTCTTCTATCCAGCACCCCGCTGATCTTTGCAGCGGCTCAATGAGCCAGGGTTTTATCCCGGATAATACTAATCCGTTGGATCTTTCCACTTGCCCGTTTGATGCAGGGTGGGCTACCGAGGCAACGTCCAGCCGGATCTTCTTATCTCAGCAGAATCATGCAAATGCTCCTTCAGCAAAATTTGTGCCATTATCTGTTATGATACTGTGAGGATAGCCATGTCTCAGAATAATATCTTTAAGGAATGTTACGGCCGTATCTCCATCACATTTTCTTATTGGTTTTACTTCAACCCACTTCGTAAACTTGTCCACCATAACCAAGATATGAGTCATATTACCTCTTGCTGGTTTAAATGGGCCAACCATATCCAGACACCATACGGCAAATGGCCAGGTAATTGGTATGGTCTTGAGTTCCGACATTGGCATGTGTGTCTTGGTAGCATACCTCTGACAGCCATTGCATTTTGTTACTAGATCTTCTGCTTGTTCCAAGGCACTTGGCCAGTAGAACCCATGTCGGAAAGCTTTTGCCACTAATGCTCTGGATGAGGCGTGATGCCCACATTCCCCTTGATGTATATCTCGGATGATGTCAAGCCCTTCTTCCGGGTCAAGACACCGCTGCAGGACATTTGTGACGCTCCTCTTGTATAGCTCGACATTGATAATCGTGTATGCCTTTGCGCGCCTCTGAACTTTCCTTGAAAGCACTTCATCATCGGGCAAGGATCCATCCTTCAGGAATTGGAATATAGGCAATGCCCAAGCAGGCATGGCTCGCACTGGAAACACATCCTCATCTACTTCCATTTGTTCCACCGGCATAACCTCGGCCGGATCTTGCTGCGCAGTTCCTGGGTTCTGCGAAGCAGTCCCCGGGTTTCCTGAACCACTTCCCACGTCAATGTCCATGGGCACTGCTCCTGACTTCGGATCTGCCGGGATGTAGATTGAGTCAGTTTCTGGGGACGGCCTGATAGATAGTTTTCTGAGGTGTTCCAGTGCTACAGCCGGTGGAATTGCTTGTCGGGTTGATTCGAGCTTCGACAATACGTCGGCAGCCTCGTTTTCCAGCTAGGGTACATGGTGAAACTCGCATCCCTCAAAGTACCCAGATATCTTTTGCACATGAAATCTGTACAATGCCATGTTTGGATCAAGAGCGTCCCACTACCCTGAGACTTGCTGAACTACCAAATCCGAGTCGCCAAAGCATTGGATCCGACGTATTCCAATTTATTTTGCCACTTTGAGCCCATGCACAAGTGCTTCATATTCAGCGACATTGTTTGACGCTGCGAAATGGATTTGCAGCACATACTTCAGCTGGTCGTTCTTTGGCGAGGTAAGTACAACTCCCGCGCCTAACCCGATTTTTGTTTTTGATCCATCAAAATGCATTCTCCAGTAGTTCAGATCTGGTAACGGTGGTTCGTATTGCATCTCGGCCCAATCCACGAAAAAGTAGGCCATAGCCTGAGACTTGATCGCATCTCTCCTATCGTATTGCGGAGCATAAGGGGCTAGCTCAATTGCCTATTTTGTGATTCGGCCGCTTGCATCCTTGTTGCTCATTATCTCAGATATGGGGGCTTCACATATCACTTTGATTGGGTGTTCTTCGAAGTAGTGTTTTAGCTTCTTTGCCGACATGTACATACCATATGCCATTTTCTGATAGTGAGGATAGTTTTGCTTCGATGCGGATAATACCTCGCTTAGGTAATAGACTGGCCTTTGCACTGACTTACCCTCTTCATCACGCTCTACCACCACCACTGCACTTACAACTCGGTTGGTTGCGGCTATATAGAGCAACATTGGCTCTATTGATAGTGGAGAGGCTAACACTGGTGTAGTGGCTAACATTTTCTTTAATTGGATGAAGGCTTCATTGGCCTGCAGCGTCCATACGAACTTGTCCGCTTTTTTCATTAGTTGATAGAGAGGCAATGCCTTTTCTCCCATCCGACATACAAACCGACTTAAAGATGCCAGGCAACCAGTGAACTTCTGGACATCATTAAGACACTTCGGCAATTCCATTCTCTCTATGGCTCGGATTTTCGTCGGGTTAACTTCGATGCCTCGGCTGGAGACAAGAGATCCGAGTAATTTTCCAGCCGGGACACCGAAGGTACATTTCTCCGGGTTAAGCTTCATCCGGAATCTCCTTAGGTTCGCGAATGTTTGCCTAATATCTTCAAGGAGCGTTTCTCTTTCCTTGGTTTTTATAACCACATCATCCACATATACTTGCACATTTCCACCAATTTGATCGTTCAAACATTTTTGCATACATCTTTGGTACATTGCCCCTGCATTACATAAACCAAAAGGCATGGTGTGGTAGCAATAAGCCCCATACGGGGTGATAAACGCAATCTTTATTTGATCGCTAGGATTCAGAGGTATCTGGTGGAAACCAGAATATGCATCTATGAATGACAACAGTTCACACCTAGCAGTAGAATCTATGACCTGATCTATCCTTGGCAGTGGAAATGGATCTTTTGGACACGCCTTATTTAGGTTCATGTAATCGATACACATACGCCAAACCAATGCCACATTCAGATCATCTTTTTTCTTTTCCACAAGCACCGGATTAGATAGCCAATCCGGGTAAAGTACCTCCATGATAAACCCAACTGCTAGGAGCCGAGCTATCTCATCTCCAATGACTTTTCTCCTATCTTCGGTGAAGCGGCGGAGAGGTTGCTTCACCGGCTTTGCTCCGGGTCTCACATTCAAAGAGTGCTCGGCCAACTCCCTCGGAACACCTTGCAAGTCCTGTGTGCACCAAGCAAAGATATCCCGATTCTCACGGAGGAAGTTGACGAGCTCGCTTTCCTATTTGTCATTTAACCCGGCACCAATTGTTACGGTGCGCTCTGGGAACAGATCATCAATAGGCACTTTCTTCGTATCCTTTGTTGCTTGAAATGAGAGACTTCCATGCGGGTTACTCAATGCCGGCATATACTGCTGCGCAGACTGAGCCAATGCCGCAACTTCCTGTATCTTTCTTTTCTCTTGCGTAGTCACGAGTGACTCGGCCAGGTTAGACCCGGCTGACACACACTCAATGGAACGTCGGAAATCTCCAGCTATGGTGATTACTCCATTTGGGCTGGGCAACTTCATATTCAAGTAACTGATGTGACAACTTGCCATGAACTTGTTCAGTGCTGGCCCGCCGAGTAACACGTGATACACACTTTCTAAGTTCACTACCTCAAACTCCAAATTCTCAGTTCGGCAGTTATCTCGTGTGCCGAACAATACATCAACCCGGACCTTGCCAATAGGTTCACAGGAAATGCCTGGCACAATACCATGGAAAGTTGTTCTTGTGGCCTGGAGCATGTTCTCCGAGATACCCAACTTGGGCATCGTATCCACGTACATGATATTAATGCTGCTGCCATTATCAATCAGCACCTTAGAAAATCTCACATTGACATTGGGGCCGATGAACGTTGGGTCTAGCACTAACGCATATGAACCAGGACTCGGCATAAGCTTGGGATGATCCTTGATATTCCAAGTAATTTCCTGATCCGACCAAGGCATATACCTCGTCACTGCCAGCATAACTGTGTTCACTTCCATGTGTCGGTGCTGCAAACTCTTTCTATCTGTTTCCTCTGTGGTAAACACACAGTAACTCTAGTGATGCTCTCTGTATTCATTTCTCCCTTCATTTCCGGGATACCTTTGATTTGGCTGATGCTGATTTTCCACCTGATGCACTGCATCCCTTCTCTCATGATTTTCATACCTCGGTGGAGGGGGTGGCAACATTAACTGTTGCGTGTTCGCTCCGGAGAGCAATTGCTGCCGTAGTAACTCCTGCTGAGGCTGATCATTCCGAGGTGCTTGAGCATTCCCCGAACCACTTTGTTCTATCTTCCTCATCCACTCACATTGTCGAGTCGTGTGACCCGCCAAGTTACTCCGATTTGGCGTGGGAAATTTACACGGTTGATCCAGCATTGCCTCATAGGTATACCTCGGACGATCCTTCTTTTCTTGCCACTGTTTCTTCTGCTCTGGGTGTCCAAGTTTTCTTGCCATCATTTCTTGGAGTCCATTGTTGCCCTCCAGTTTTCTGACGCTGATTACTCCCTGCTCCGGGTTGATCCTGATTTACAGCTGCAACTTGTTGCGAACTGTACCTGTAATCCGGTCTATCATCTCTTCTCTTACCCCAGTAATCATTCCGCCGGGATGATTCGGCTCCATCTCGCTGGTAGTACTCCTCATTTGACTCGTTTGACGCAAGCCTAGATTGAGTCGGATCACCCAAGGCATATGAATCAGCAATCCTGATCGTCTCTGCCAGTGTAGTTGGCATATCCCTTTGTAGCCTTTGCCACATCATGCTTGCATATCTACACCCTTGTGCAAACCAGGCTATGGCCTATGACTCAATCACGCCCTCACATGAGTTTCGCACTGTGCACCACCAGGTTAAGAACTCCCGGTCCGTCTCATTCGGTCTCTGTTTGCACATTGCTAAGGTTTGTGGCCTATTCGGCCTCTGATACGTGCTCAAGAAGTTGCTGACAAACAATTCCTCAAAATCAATCCAACAGTTGATACTTCCGGGTGGCAAATTGTTTAGCCATACCCTTGCTGGCCCCTCCAACATCTAAGGTACATATCTCACAACCCATCTCAAATTTCCTGTAGCAATTTTCACTGTCGTAGCATAGTTAATCAACCAATCCTCCGGCTTGGTGCTACCATCATATGTTTTCGTGCCTCTGGGTAACTGGAAGTTCGGTACCGGAGGCTCCTTCATGATCCGGGGCCCAAAACATGCCGGACCCAGAGGACCTTGACACTCAATTTGCTCCGACCTATAAAGCCGATCCAGTTTTAACCTGGCATCGTCATGCATCAAGTCCCTGCTTCCCAATCTTGACCCTATCACGTGATAGTCCGGCCTTGGGTATCCCGCGTTCACCATTTCCGAATCACCATCATTGTATCTGTCTTGATCTCGTGGAGCGCCTTTCTGTTGCATACCTTGGTCGGCACTTCGCTGTTGCCGTGGTATATTCCACTGCTGCGGTTGCCCTGCTCCCACCGAGTTGCGTTGTCCGGCATTGCCGTTTATAGTTTTTCCCTGACCGGCATTGCCTTGGTCGCGGTTACCTCGGCCAGCCTCACCTCGGCTGACACTTTGCCGATCATCATTTCCCTGCACTGCTTTTCCTTTCCCTGCCCTTGCCGGGTCATAGGGGACTATTTGTTTGTTTCTCCTCGCCGAGGTTACCACTTCCTCTCTTCTTGGGCCTCCATGAGGGGATGATGTAGCTCTAGCTGATTTCTCCGGGTTACCTACAGCTGAATGAACAACTTTGGATGCGCCAGCCCTTGCCGGGTTAGCCCGGAGCAACTCTTCATTTTGTCTGTTAGCGATCCAAACTAACTCATTGACTCTTTCCTGCTGTCTTTGCCGGGCCTCACCCGACAGACCCTCTAACTCGGATGCAGCTGCATCCGCTGCTCTGAGGTTCTTTGCCGGGGTACTGTACTTTGGCAGCCCCGCGGACAGAAAGTTCTCTGACTCCTCAACTCTAGTATCACCCTCTTTTTGCATTTCACTGATGAGGTTTTTCCCTTTTACTTTTACATCATCTACCTTATTCGCTCTTGCGTACTCGCGCAGTGTCATGTTCAATGACTGCTGAGCCGCGGCTATCTTTTTCGCACCCTCTAGTATTTTCTGCCTAGTTTCCTCTAACTCGGCCTGTGCCTGAGCCGGATCTACTGCAGGTGCTATGGAGCTCTCTAGGCTATCTATCGCCTGCTGCAGCACATTGTCTGGCCTCTCTAATGGAGGACCTCTACTTTTCCTTGGTGCCTTGGGTGTTACCTCCAGATCTGGTGCCGGATCCTTGCTCGCGCCAGCGCCAGGTGCTGTCATCATCACCTCGACATAGTCAGGGGAGCGAGTGATACGCGCCCCGTGAACCGCGCTAAGGGGTGGCTCGCCTCCCTCGACAACGTGCCGCGGGTGAACGCCCGACACATCGACAGCGACATAGATCTTGTGCGCGCCAAGCTTGACGAAGAGGCCGTTGCACGGAAGAGGTCGTTTGCCGAAGCAGCCAGCATTGTCGCTGACAAAGTCCAGCGCTCCAAAGCGCTGAACAAGCCCGGAGACGATGTGCTTGCTAGTGCATATGAGGTTTCCCGTCCGTATCTTCACTCTTGCTAGTGCCGCTAGCCCAACGGTGGGCGCCAACTGTCGTGGTGGTGTCACGGCAGATGCCATGGATAGGCTAAAGGTGGGGACAATATGGACTAGAGGAATCTAGGGAGGGATAGTGTGGTGATTCCACACACAGATGTTTTGTATTCAGTAGGTTACAAGTGCTCCTTGAGCTGTATTGGGGAGAGGAGGAAGAAGGAACTCTCTTACTCTCTCCACCAGCTAGCTCTCATGGACCAACTAGAAATCAACTGAGTAAACCCCAACCCGGTCAAAAAACCAACCCGCTTCTACAGATGCCCTAGCCCTCCTTATATAGGGGTGGCTAGGTCTCCAATTAGGGCATACGTGGAGGCATATTCCAGGGAATATGCCTCTTCCCAAAATAGTAAACCGACCGGGTCACTTTTCCCCATCGTCAGCTATGAAGAGGCTACGTGAGCCTCTGCGGTGCCAGCGTCATCCGACACAGGCAGCGTCACCCTTGTGGCTTCGCTCACGCTCCAGCGTACAGTGACCTCCTTTTGACCAGTGAGATACCTTCCTTCTCTTGCAAGCCTGATATAACCCGGATCATGCCTGGTTAATCTGGCCACACTGGTACCTGCATACAACATACATAGATCCTGCCGGCATATGACATAAGTCGGCCGGGACCTAGTTAGGTGGTCATCCTCCGGTCCGGGTTACTCCGTGATTCAGCCTGCCTTGAGGTGACTCAGCTAGCATTCGCTTTGACCTTGCCGTACCTCGGCTAACTCGACCATTATACCCCGGCGTGACCCTACCCGGGGGTATCCCCCCAACAGCGGATGTGAGAATAGTCCCACACCGCTTGCCCTTGGGTGGTGCCCCTCCCCTCCCACTATATATAGGGGTCACCCCTACCCTTGGAATCCATCCCATTATCTCTTCTCTCTCTCATTTCCTTTGAGGGTTTCTTCGTAATATTGGAGAGGACCTCGGGGTTTTGAGTTCTCCACCTCCACACTACCGTCGTGTGATCTTCGATCTTCCATCTTTCTTCTTCCGCTGCTTGGCTGGACCAGAGCCTGAAAGACATTGCCTACACCGAACATGTGTAGAACTTTGGAGGCACCACACTTGGGGTGCTTGGAGATGCTCATCTTCATCAACATACGCCTTCCTACATAAGGCGTTCCTCGGTCTTGAAGGGTATGAATACCATCTTCCTTTTCCGTTACTTATGTCTACATAGTATAGATCTTGGTATTAGTGTTCGTGTAACTAGATTTTTTTGGTTTCTGCTCTGTAACCCTACAGTGTTATCAGAGCGGGTTTATGGGTATGTAGGCATGTGGTACGGATAGAACACATATCAATAAGTGGGCATTGATTTTCTAGTTTTTACCCTCTTTTGTGTACTTGTTTACATCGTGGTACTGTTAGATGAAGTGACATCCAACCAACATTACGTGGTGATTCACGAGATTGGTCCACAAGTAAGTGGCTTTGGGGGGTGTCTATCTCTCTACAGTAGTTGATATGGCATTTACATCGGAGGGCCCTGAAAAGGGAAGAAAAATGGCAATCATTGAATCCATGTTGTGTCTCCATGTTCGTAAGTAGGAAGGGGTTCTACCGCGAAAGCCCTAAAGCCCCATAAAACTTGCAATAGATAAAGTAGAGGCGTCTAACTTTATTTGCAGGGGGCATGTGTCGTGACATGGTAATGGTAAGTTTGTGAAACATTCTGACTAGAGCTCTCGATGGCGATCAAGACGCTGCAACCATGTCATGACACCATACTTTTGAATTATTCCTTTTGCATCTTATTATGATAGTATGATAGCATATACGACGGTAGCATAATAGGATAATCCCTCACATAATTATAGTTATAATATTCCTTTTGTGTGTGCACCACCAAGAAAGTTCTCTGTTATGAGGCAGGCTGTGATGATCGTGTGTCAGACATATCTGTGTTCGCATATGGTGGGTGTAAGCCATGTTGCACTACGAATACACACAAGTTAGAATTAGCGAGCATAGCATGTGTAGACATGGCCTCTGAATACTAGAGACCAAAAGGTTGAGCATGAATCACATGAGATGTGATTGACATTGAGAATGTCTACCTTTGAAACTGCATTGCCAGCCATGATGATCAGGGGTGGTGTAGCGGATTAGGATCATGTGATCACCAAACGAATTGAGGGATGTTAATTTGAGTGGGAGTTTGTTTTGTTAAGCTTTAGCAGCATAAATTAAAACTGGAACTCAATATTATGAACATGGTCTAAACACATTGCAAATCCATTGTAGATGTATCGCCCACCCACCTTCAACCTTAGCACATTCCTAGAGAAGGACAAGCTAAAAACTGATCGAACCAACTTCACCGCATGGTTCCACAGTCTAAGGGTCCTCCTACTCCCCTACAAGCTGACTTATGTCATCGAGGCTGAGCTTCCTGGCAAGCCTGCAGATTCTGCCTCTCAGGACAAAAATAATGTCTGGCAGTCCAAAGCGGATGATTTCTCCCTCATCCAAAGTGGGATGCTCTATGCCAGGGATCTAGAGCTTCAAAAGCGTTTTGAGAAGATGAATGCTTTTGAGATCATTGAAGATCTTAAGGCTGTCTTTGCTCCACAGGCTTGGGCAGAGAGGTATGATGCTTCCGAGCTCTTCTTCTCCACCAAGATGGAAGAGCACAACTATATAAGCGAGCACGTAGTCAAAATGTCTGGCTATGTTAAGTGCTTGAATTCCCTAGATTGCAAAATCCCGGAAGAACTCGCAATTGATAGGGTGCTGCACTCGCTGCCCCAAGCTATAAGAGCTTTGTGATGAACTAAAACATGCAAGGGATGACTAAGACCCTTGCTGAAGTGTTCTCCATGCTCAAAACTGATGAGGTTGAGATCAAGAAGGAGCACACGGTGTTGATGGTCAATAAGACCACCAACTTTAAGAAGCCAGGGAAATAGGGCAAGGTGAGGGGCATTGGAAACACAACTGCCCCAAGTACCTTGAGGACAAGAAAGCCGCCAAAGACAAAGGTATATTTGATATACATGTTATAGATGTATTCCTTACTAGTGCCAGGAGTAACCACCTGGGTATTAGATACCAGTTCTTTTGCTCACATTTGTAACTCTCAGCAGGAGCTGCGGAGTAAGAGGCGCCTAGGGAAGGACGAGGTGACGATGCGTGCCGACAATGGCATGAAGGCGATGTGGTGGCCGTTGGCACTCTACCTCTACCTCTACATCTGCCGTTAGGATTTATTTTGGTTTTGAATAAATGATACTATATACCTGCATTAAGTATGAATATTGTGAGTGGATCTTGCTTGTTGCAAGATCATTATCCGTTTAAATCTAGAACAAGTGGTTGTTCTATTTCAATGAATGAAGTTTTCTATGTTCATGCGCTTGTGTGTAATGGTTTACTCTTGCTAGATCTTGATTGCAATACTCACATCCATAATGTTGATGCTAAATGTTGTAAGCACAATGATGATATACCATGTATCTATGGCATTGCCGTCTTGGTCACATTGGCGTAAAGCACATGAAGAAGCTCCATTCTGATGGACTCTTGGAATCATTGGATTTTTAATCCTTTGATACGTGCGAGCCTTGCCTCATGGGAAAAATGACTAGGACACCCTTCTCCGGCACAATGGAGAGGCCTGCGGACCTACTGCAAATCATACATACAGATGTGTGTGGACCAATGAGCATCTCAACGCTCAATGGTTATCGTTATTTTGTTACCTTTATTGATAATTTGAGTAGATATGGATATATCTACTTAATGAAGCACAAATATGAAACCTTTGAAAATTTCAAGGAAATTCAAAAGGAAGTAGAGAATCAACTTAACGACAAAATCAAGCATCTTCGATCTAATCGGGGAGGCGAGTATTTGAGTTATGAGTTTGGTATGCACTTGAAAGACTGTGGTACCGTACCACAACTTATGCCAGCCGGGACACCTCAGCGTAATGGTGTGTTGGAACAGCGTAACCACACTCTATTAGATAGTGTACGGTCCATGATGTCGTTGACTGATTTGTCCGTATCATTTTGGGTATATGTGTTAGAAACCGCCGCTTTTATTTTAAACCAAGCACCGTCCAAATCCGTGGAGACAACCCAAAATGATATATGGAGTGGAAAGAAGCCAAAGTTACCATTTCTGGAAGTTTGGGGATGTGAGGCTTACGTCAAGAAACTGTAGCCTGACAAACTCAAACGCAAGGCGGAAAAGTGTATCTTTGTAGGATATCTAAGGGAAGTATACTTCTACAACAAGGCCAAAGGCAAAACTTTTGTCGCAAAAATGGCACCTTACTTAAGAAAGAGTTTCTCGCTAAAGGAATTAGTGGAAGGAAGATTGAGCTAGATGAGGTTGTTGATCCTTCTCTCCAAGTACCGAGTAGCGCAACGAAAGCTGTTCCGGAACTGTCCTCTAACATGGAACAAGAATCAAATGATAATGATGAAAACAACCACATTGAAACTCCTACAGTTTGCAAGTCTGCAAGAATACATACCACTCCTGATTGGTATAGTAGTCTTGTGATGACTGTCATTTGAATGAACAAGAGGAACCTGCAAACTACAAAGAAGCCGTGGAAATTGTTGATTCCGAGAAATGGCTACAATGAAATCTTAAATAGGATCCACGTATGAAAATAAAGTTTGGACCTTGGTAGATCTTCCGGAAGGCTGCAAGGTTGTGGAAAATAAATGGATCTTTAAGAAAAAGACAGATGTAGATGGTAATGTGACAACCCACAAGGCTCGACTTGTCGTAAATGGGTTTCAACAAACTCAAGGAGTTAACTACGATGAGACGTTCTCTCGCGTAGCAATGCTGAAATCTATCTGGATTCTATTGGTCCTCATTTCGATTATGAAATATGGCAGATGGATGTCAAAACTGCATTCCTCAATGGACACATTGATGAAGAATTGTATATGATACAACTAGAGGGTTTTGTTGATCTTAAGGATGCTGGGAAAGTATGCAAACTTCAGTGATCCACTTATGGACTAAAGCAAGTATCTTGGAGTTGGAACCAACGTTTTGATCTGTTGGGGTTTGCATCATAGAAAACAAATTTTTTCCTACGATGGGAACTATACGCCAAGATCTATCTACTAGATACAAGCAACGGGTGGATATACATCCATAGAGAACTTACCCTCGAAGACAACAAAGCTTTGTTAATGAGATGGAACTCGTGGATCATGTAGTCGTACACTTGCCGATCTCAAGATCGGGATGAAGTCCAGCAGGTCCGGCTCCAGCACGTCCATCAGATCCAGCTCCAGCAAGTCCATCACCACCAAGTCCAGCACCGCAAAGCAGCGGTGCATCCGTGGTCGCACACACGTCCGGTACCCCGACAACCTCCATCCCTCGCTCCAGCAAAGCAGCAGAAGCAGCAACTCCTTTCTAGATAAAGCCACCGGGAACATGTATCTCGCTAATCCGAGACCATGGGGGAATAATACTAGAGGGGGAGAGAGATCCTTCACGAGGAGGTGTGAATATGAAGGTGTGAGAGGGGGCCTTTTATAGGAGAAGGGGAGGGTACCCCTCCCCATGGCCGGCGCCCCAAGGGGTGACCCCTCACCTTCTCATTCATGTGGTGGTAACTCCCTCCACATAAATTTTCCCCTTCACATTCTCTTTTAAAGTCTCCACTTTAAATGCATTAAATTTCTCCAAATTTAATGCTCTCTCATTTAATAAAACTCTTTTATTAATTTTATTCAGAATTTTGTTAATTACTTATATTAACAAACATTCACATAACACCCCCTGCAACTTTTCAATATTACATGCAGAACCAATTTCATCAATTTCACCCGAAACAGTTTCGGTGTCTATTGAAATAATTCCAGCGCTTTCTTAAATCTTTATCTGAAACATATTTTCTCCAAATGGTGTCGGTATCCCTTAAGTGTGTCACCCTAAGGTTCGAGAATAATGCAGACATGATCGAGACCCCTCTCAGATCAATAATCAGAAGCGGGACCTGGAGATCCATACTGACTCCTACACATTCAACGATGACTTCTGTGATCGTGAGAACCTTTAACGCTAGTAACTAAATCCCTTTGTCTCGCGATATATTACATGTCCGAGATTCGATCATCGGTATCTCCATACCTAGTTTGATCTCGTTGCCTACATGCACTCTTTTCTCGTTCCCGTGATATAACATTCTAGTGATCACATCACTTGCTTGCAAGCTATCTTAATGTAATATCACCGAGAGGACCCAAAGTATATCTATCCGTCATCAGGATGGACAAATCCCACTCTTGATCCATGAGCCTCAACATAACACCTTCGTAGTACTGAACCCACCTTTATAGTCACCCTATTATGGTGTGACGTTTGATGTTATCAAGATACTCTTCCGGTGTTAACAATTAACATGATCTCATGGTCTAAGGACTAAGATTACTTCGTATGATGTTATAGCAATATAAACATAATGACTTTGATCGTAATGCTATACTTCGGATGAATGTTCATCGCATCATTCCACCAATGTTTTGACCTTGTTATTAACAACATCCAATGTCCATGATCAGGAAACCTTGATCATCTTATTAATCAACAAGCGAGTTTATATGAGAGGCAGTACTAGGAACTTTGTATTTTGTTTATTAAACACACATGTATTAACGTTTCCAATTAATACAATTATAGCATGCAAAATAAACATTTATCATTCATGCAATAAGATAATAACCACTTTATTATTGCCTCTCGGGCATATTCCCTTCCGTCTCCCACTTGCACTAGAGTCAATAATCTAGTTTGTAAACTTGTATATACAACACCTAGGTGTTGAATATATGCGTTTTCTAGTGGTTAACATAATCTCCGGATCTGGCACTTTCAGGTCCGTGTGTATTTGCATGTCTTTGCGTCTCTACGCATCACTCATTCTCAAATGAGATGGCATTGTATAAATTTGGTCCTTTGGTGAGACCTTTAGTTCGTTTGGGTTAAAATATGTTGATATTATTGTCATACAATATATCTTCACAGTATTAGCCCACTTTGAACCACACCTAGTTTGATAACAAACTACTTAACACAAATGCCCTACTATGCTGCTACTATAGCAGTCATATACTTAGCCTTTTGTTGTAGTATCCGTCACAATGTCTCAACTTTTGAACTCATCCAAATCCAATGGAACATCCTTTCCATTACATTGTGCCACCCATAGTCCAAATTTTGATAAATTTAATTTGTATCTTGTGACAAAACTAGTATCAATGTAACACTTTACAATGAACTACCTTTAACTATTTGTCACTTATACATGATATATTCTTGGTTCTTTCCAAAGCTCATAAGAATATCTTTACTATTGTCCAATGATCATCTTATGAATCATTCTGGTATGTGCTCATAACATTTAGAGCATAGCACATTCTGGGTATATACATATCACGGTATAATCGATCAAAATCTTCATGTGATTTTACTCACCAAGTGCTGAAACATTTGAATCTTGATACAATCCTTTCCATGCAGCAAGAACCTTTCTTGTTGTTTCCATATTGAACCCTTTCAATATCTCATATATGTATGTCTGGCACAACCATATTAGCGCCTCAATCTATCCATATAGATATTGAAGCCAAATATTCTCGTTTTGCCCAAGTCTTTCATCAAAATTTATTTTAATGAAATTTTTAACTTGTGTAAATACAAGATACATCATTTCCAATCAACAATATGTTCTCTACATCATTTCCACTTATTTTCTTGCAAATGCAAGCATCTTCATCATCTCCGATGAGTTTAAACTCTTTTAATAGTTTCATCATGGTGAAGATTCCAACTCCGCTATGCTCACTTCAACTACTGAAGTTTGCATGCCCTTTTAGCACCCTTTGAATTAACAAAACCCTTCGGACCATGTCATGTACACGTCCTAGGTAACCGTTCTATTATAAGAACCTTATTTTGTTTATTCAACTACCATATACCAAATTATATGTAGTGGTTGCTACATTAATCCATCAAGACTAAACATCGCTATGAAAGATCAAATCTTATCATAGTCAACTCCTTGAACATTGCCGTAAACTTATTTCCGAAATGTCGACTATTTCATAGATGTTAAACATCCATGTCTATTTCTTTATAGATCCAAACACGACCGATAGGCTTTACGCCTTTTTAGAGGGTCTTCCAAATTTAGAAACTTGATTTCTCGTGTATGGATACTATCACGGATTCTATCATTTCTAGTCATTTTATGGAGTCAGGGCCCATCATTGCTTCTTTGCATGCATTCGGTTCATCATTGTCAAAACAATAACGACTTGTTTATCAAATCTTACTATTTGATTCTTACCGACCCACATGGTTCAATAGGAACTCTAATCTCCGAGATCACACCCTTTGTAATCACGGGAGCCATGAGCAATGTGGCCGCCACCGGGACACTTTTTGGCGCTGTGCTACTTAGCACATATAGCTAAGGTTCAACAACCTTATCAAAGTTCTATTGTCCTTCCACTTAACTTTTCACGAAAAGTTCTTTCTCAAGAAACTTGACGTTCCAAGCGACAAACTCTTTTATCCTTGGTGTTATGGAGAAATTCCCAACAAATTCTTTGGGATAACCTACAAAGACGTGCTTATCCGACTTTGGTTGTAAACATTTTACTTATGCATAGCATACCAAAATTTAAGAAAAGACAATTCAGTTTTTATCCCAAACCATAACTCATATGGTGTCATTTCAACGGATCACGATGGTGCTCTTTTCAGTGTAAAAACGGTAGTCTCTAAAGCTTTAATCCTTAAAACATAATGGTAGTTTTATAAATGACACCTTTGATCTTACCATGTCAAACATGGTTTGATTTCATCTCTTAAATATGCCATACTCCTATGGTTTATCTGGAAACACAAATCATGGAACAATTCCGCAAATCATAGGTGTTTTGCTAAACATGTAACTCAAATATTTTCCTTTATGATCGAATCAAAAACTCTTTATTTTCTTGTTACAATGATTTTCCACTTCATCTTGAAAGTCTTTGAACAATTTTCAAATGATTCATACTTCTTCCTTATTAAGTAAATATATAAATATATTCACTCAAATTTTTGGAGAAAGCATATGAAGCAAAAATATCCATCGCATATGGCTACACATAATGGACTATGCAAATCAGCATGTACAATTTCCAATAAGCTAGTCATCGGTTCCTCTTTGGCCTATGAACGGAGTTTCAATTATCTCGAGGAAAGTCTCACAAGCGTCAATTGATCAAAATCAAAGACTCCAAAAATCCATCAACATGGATTTTCTTCATGTTTTCTTTCCAATATAATTTAAATAGCGACGTCACTTCATAAGTGATCTTTCAATCATTTGTCTTGCGACATTTTAGCAATAGTGTTTATGGATGTGATTTCTCCCACTAGACTTGTAAAAGTTCATCCTTCCTTTATGGAATACGGTAACTATTTGAACAACCATTGTTCCCGTAATAGCGGAACAAAATAACAATTATTAAAACAAACCTTGAAGGCTAGGTTTGACAACAATGAAAAACACAATAACACTTTATTTGTTTTCTATGAACATCATCACTTATTCTCTTGCCAGTTACTTAGGACGTTGCAGTTCATGAATTGTGTTGTTCTGTATGATACTTCACACCAACCAATTTGGTATCCAATACCTAAGAACCACATTGTTTAACAAGCAAGGAATACAGCCATAACATGTATATCTTCTATATACCTAAGTTGGACATCTCCAACCTTTTCTTTTCTGCCAAAAATATTTTATAGATTCTCTTTGAACAATTCCTTTTCTTTTAAAAGAATCTATCAACATCAATAGTGGTGTTATTCACATGACACATAGTACAAAGTGTATATAGTTAAATACTAATACCTTTGGACTTGCACTTTGAAGTGGATCACCATCATCAAATGTTTGGTGTTCTTTCAAAAATCCATTCTTTAGTAATCTATTAGTGTAGTAAACGTTTTACTTACATCTTCTATTCATCCTTATCATGACAACTTTCATGATCAAGCTACTATAGGCTGTAAGGAAGAATCGCGAGTATAATGTTAGTTCCCAAAACCTTTTTGGGAGATCCGGATGCTTAGCATCTCCATCCTTCACAAATTCTCATACAATATGAGAACATGTATTTTGCTAAATTATACTCTATCATAATGCAACCAAAAACATTGTTTCAGATATCACAATATCTTTCACACATGATGGTTTCTGAAACAATTTCCAGCTCCTATATAATCTTGATATTAAAACAACTTTTGAATATCAATAATCATGGAGGCAAACATGATACTTTAGATACTAACATTGGAATTCTTACTCTTGATTTAATACTACTTATTAAACTTCATGGAGTAAATAGAGTTTGCTGAAAGTTTGCAATAGGACTTATAAACTTTAAATTAACATTCAAAACAATATGATACCAGTTCGTAAAGTAAATATCCAGAATTCTATAGTTCTATTTTCTCAATTAAAACTAAGCATAAGGTAGTGAACAGATGCCAATGACTACAACAAGTGATGCAAATTCACTTTGATTTAGTTTATGACAAATTGAGTTCGACTAATCCAAATTAGAAATGAACTCCCACTCAAAAACGACATCCCTCGTGCCTTTTTGGTGATTACATGAACCAAATCCACTACACCAAGTCCGATCATCACGTGAGTCGGTGTAGCTTCAAAGGCGAGCATCAATATGGGCATCATATCAACTATATGACTCATGCTTAACCTTTCGGTCCATGTTCCGAGGCCATGTCTGTACATGCTAGGCTCGCCAAGTAAGAACCTTAGTACTGGCATGTGTAAAACTGTCTTACACCCGTTTGTATGAAAACCCAGAGTCGAGTACACCCGATCATCACGTGATGTCTCGAAACACGATCCATAGAACAGTGCATACTTAAGGAAGAACACATTTTATCTTGATATTTAAATGAGGGATCATATTATAATGCTACTAAAACGCCAAACAAGCAATATAAGATGCAAACATCTAATGTGTAAAGTGGGATGATATGGTCCATGCATTTGATCTCTATCCTATGCATCATGGTATGATCTCTATCATTCCTTTGTGTGTAAGGCCATGGTCTATCGAACTTACACATTAGGTGTGTTGTAAGGGTATCTATCATACATGTACTTACAACATTACCATATCATGACACTAGCCCAGCAACAATCTAAACTAGACGCCTCTAATTTATCCATTGCAAGTTTTACGTGGCTTAGGGCTTTCGAAGATAGAACCGGTCTTACCTACAAACATGGAACCACAACGATGATAACTTAAGTTATTTACAACTTGTTGTAAATCAGATATTGACTATAGTAGGAGAGACAGACACCCGCCAGCCACTTATGCAAAACTAGTTGCATGTCAGTCGTGGAACCGGTCTCATGTGCGATGAAATGTAAGGTTGGTCCGGGACGCTTCATCCCACTATCCCACCAATATCCAAAATACATAGAAGATGCAATAACATAATCATCATCGCCCACATATAAACATGTGTGTACTACCCGTGCAAAGCACCTATGCATAGATCAGGCTCTGATACCACTGTTGGGGTTTGCAGCATAGAAAACAAAAAATTTCCTACGATGGGAACTATACGCCAAGATCTATCTACTAGATACAAGCAACGGGTGGATATACATCCATAGAGAACTTACCCTCGAAGACAACAAAACTTTGTTAACAAGATGCAACTCGTGGATGATGTAGTCGTACACTTGTCGATCTGAAGATCGTGATCAAGTCCAGCAGGTCCGGCTCCAGCACGTCCATCAGATCCAGCTCCAGCAAGTCCATCACCACCAAGTCCAACACCGCAAAGCAGTGGTGCATCCTGATCGCACACATGTCCGGTACCCCGACAACCTCCATCCCTCGCTCCAGCAAAGCAGCGGAAGCAGCAACTCCTTTCTAGATAAAGCCACCGGGAACATGTATCTCGCTAATCCGAGACCATGGGGGAATAATACTAGAGGGGGAGAGAGATCCTTCACGAGGAGGTGTGAGTATGAAGGTGTGAGAGGGGGGACTTTTATAGGAGGAGGGGAGGGTACCCCTCCCCATGGTCGGCGCCCCAAGGGGTGACCCCTCACCTTCTCATTCATGTGGTGGTAACTCCCTCCACATAAATTTGCCCCTTCACATTCTCTTTTAAAGTCTCCACTTTAAATGCATTAAATTTCTCCAAATTTAATGCTCTCTCATTTAATAAAACTCTTTTATTAATTTTATTCAGAATTTTGTTAATTACTTTAATTAACAAACATTCACATAAAACCCCCTGCAACATTTCAATATTACATGCAGAACCAATTTCAGCAATTTCACCTGAAACAGTTTCGGTGTCTATTGAAATAATTCCAGCGCTTTCTTAAATCTTTATCTGAAACATATTTGCTCCAAATGGTGTCGGTATCCCTTAAGTGTGTCACCCTACGGTTCGCGAATAATGTAGACATGATCAAGACCCCTCTGAGATCAATAATCAGAAGCGGGACCTGGAGACCCATACTGACTCCTACACATTCAACGATGACTTCTGTGATCGTGAGAACCTTTAACGCTAGTAACTAAACCCATTTCTCTCGCGATATATTACATGTCCGAGATTCGATCATCAGTATCTCCATACCTAGTTTGACCTCGTTGCCGACATGCACTCTTTTCTCGTTCCCGTGATATAACATTCTAGCGATCACATCACTTGCTTGCAAGCTATCTTAATGTGATATCACCGAGAGGGCCCAGAGTATATATATCCTTCATAGTGATGTACAAATCCCACTCTTGATCCATGAGCCTCAACATAAACCTTCGTAGTACTGAACCCACCTTTATAGTCACCCTGTTACGGTGTGACGTTTGATGTTATCAAGATACTCTTCCAGTGTTAGCAATTAACATGATCTCATGGTCTAAGGACTAAGATTACTTCGTATGATGTTATAGCAATATAAACATAATGACTTTGATCGTAATGCTATACTTTGGATGAATGTTCATCACATCATTCCACCAATGTTGTGACCTCATTATTAACAACATCCAATGTCCATGATCAGGAAACCTTGATCATCTTGTTAATCAACAAGCTCGTTTATATGAGAGGCAGTACTAGGAACTTTGTATTTTGTTTATTAAACACACATGTATTAATGTTTACAATTAATACAATTATAGCATGCAAAATAAACATTTATCATAAACATGGAATAAGATAATAACCACTTTATTATTGCCTCTCGGGCATATTCCCTTCATGATCAAGTGATCAAGTGTTTTGGATTTGTCCAAAATAAACAATAGTTCTGTGTTTACAAGAAAGCGACTGGGAGCTCAGTTGTTTTCCTAGTAGTATATGTGGATGCCATATTACTTATGGGGAATAATGTGGAACTTCTAGAAAGCATAAAATCATATATGAGTATTCAATTTTCCATGGAGCACTTAGGTGAAGCTGCATACATATTGGGCATCAAAATCTATAGATCAGATAGATCGAGACGCCTGATTACATTAAGTCAAAGTACTTACCTTGAGAAGATTTTGAAGAGGTTCAAAATGGAGGATGCCAAAAGGGGTTTTGTGCCTGTAACAAAAGGTAGCACATTGAGTTTGACTCAATGTCTGGCAACGGATGCTGATAGAGAAAGGATGTCTTACATCCCCTATGCCTCAGCCATAGGATCTATCATGTATGCAATGCTAAGTACTCGACTTGATGTGGCATTGGATCTTAGTTTGGCGAGTCGATACCAAATTAATCCAGGAATGGATCACTGAACAGCTGTGAAAAATATCCTAAGGTATCTCAAGAGAACAAAGGATATGTTCCTAGTCTATGGAGGTAGTGACGAGCGTAACTAGTTACATGGATGCGAGCTGGCACACGGATCCTGACAACTCGAAGTCACAGACGGGATTTGTGTTTCTAGTGAATGGTGGGGCGGTAAGCTGGAAGAGCAGGAAGCAACCAGTAGTAACACAGTCTATAATGGAGTCGGAATACATCGTTGTGGCTGAAGCGACAAATGAAGCTATTTGGATAAGGAATTTCGTCACCAAACTAGGAGTTATTCCAAGTGCGCAAGAGCCAGTGACGATCTATTGTGACAACACAGGTGCTATTGCAAATGCAAAGGAACCAAGAACTCATTCCATGACCAAACATATCAAGCTATGTTTTCACATCATCCGACAAAATGTTGATGAAGGTGAAATCAAGATTTGCAAAGTACACACAGATCTAAATGTTGCAAATCCTTTGACTAAAGGTATTCTACAAGCCAAGCATGAGCAACACCGTGATGCCATTGGTGTTAGGTTCTTGCCTATTGTAAACTAGATTAATTTGTACTCTAGTGCAAGTGGGAGACTGGTGGAGATATACCCTAGAGGCAAATATTAAAGTGTTTATTTGATATATCTCTTGTATGTTCATAATACGTTTCATGTTATGCTATAACTGTGTTAATACGAAACGTTAATATAGATGTTGTATGTAAACAAACCATGTCTCTAGTTACCTCTAGCGAACTAGCTCATTGGTCATGAGGATGATCTAGGGTTTCGAGATCATGGGCATTTATGCAAATTGGCAATGAGGTTATATCATTGGTAGAATGATGTGATAGACAAACACCCAATAGTTATATCATAATGAGATCAGTTACAAAGTTCACCATTAATGATAAACAAAGGAAACCTCGCAACTTGATCCTTAGACTATGAAATAATGCAAATCACCATTCTGGAGGGAGCTTAGATGGTATCAAGTATCAACCTATGAAAGGGTGATCAAAAAGGTGACATTTAGGTTTTCCCAAAGGGACGCGTAGAGGAGGACATATCAAGACCAGGATTTGCCAATCCACATAACGGATAGATACATGTGGCCATCTCAATGACGTTGCATTAACAAAGCTTGCAAGCGTGTGACTGGGTCACGGAATGCAACAACATGAGAGAACGAGTAAACAAGTTCATCGGTAACTAGATTGAACAAAGGTATGGAGATACCAAAGATCAAAAATCAGAAAACTAGGTCTCAAGTGGCAAAGGGAATGGGAAGCAACATTAAAGGTTCAAGCGATACGATTCGTGAAATGCACAGGGGCCATCATGGGCATTCAGGTCATGCTGAGGATAATTGATTCGAGAGAGGTCTCGATCATGTCCGGAGTGTTTTTGAACTGAAGGGTGGGGACGCATAGGTATTGATACGGCACCGCAAGAGAATATATAGAGAGAGAAACCAGAATAGTTCCCTATAACACCTGATGTTGATCGGAGGGGCCAAAAGGAGTTCCGGAGGAAGGAATATAATAATATATGTATTTTATAGTAATTGGTTGAATTAATATTAAATTTGTGCTTTATTTTATTTAAAAAGGATGCCCTTTTGCTAATGGGCCTCACACGGAGGGGAGGCCCAAAGGGGCAAGGTGCCTAGGGAGGAGGGCTAGCCGGCCATGCCCTAGTGGGATCCCCACGTGGGTCTCACCTAGGAAGGAGGCTCACCCTTGGTGTCCGGCGACTATGGAAATACTCCCACACCGCCTGCCCCTTGGGTAGTGCCCCTCCCCTCCCACTATATATAGGGGTCACCCCCTCCCCTTGGAATCCACCCCATTCTCTCTTCTCTCTCTTATTTCCTTTGAGGGTTTCTCCGTAATATTAGAGAGGACCTCGGGGGTTTTGAGTTCTCCACCTTCACACTACCGTCATGTGATCTTCAGTCTGCCATCTTTCTTCCTCCGTTGCTCGGCTGGATCAGAGCTCAGAAGACGTCACCTACATCGAACGTGTCTAGAACTTCGGAGGCACCACACTTGGGGTGCTTGGAGCTGCTCGTCTTCATCAACATACGGCTTCCCACGTAAGGGATTCCTCGGTATTTAAGGGTATGAATATGGTCTTCCTTTTCTGTTACTTATGTCTGCATAGTATAGATCCTGGTATTAGAGTTCGCGTAGTTAGAATTTTTTTTGTTTTCTGCTCCGGACCCCTACATATCCGTGGCGCACCACTCGTGTGCCACTAAAATCGCGTTACGGGTAAAATTTAGTCGTGGCGCACCATGGTGCACCACGGGTATGGCCCTGTAGTCGTGATGCACGACATGGTGCGCCACTTCCTGTCAAACCCGTGTGCCACGGGTATTCTACCTATGATGCACCGTGTGATGCGCCACATGTGAAGGCTGGGTGCTCCACGGGTAGCTTGGGTAGTGCGCCACAGCTAAGTTTTTTGTATTCTTTAAATACGATGTCCATGTATATATGAATATACATGTGTACGTAGTTTGCAGAATAGTATAAATGGACAAAGTAGTTTAGCATATTAAGTAGTACATCACATTAGAAGTTCATCACACTAGTTAGAACCTGAAATAGCGGCAAGTGTCAAATCATTACACAAGTGATCGGTCTCGTGACCGAGCAGGAAGTTCACCGTGGCATTACAATCGAAATAGTCACCTAAACTACTAGACAAAATTCAGTTGAACCACAACCACGATGAGCAAGACGGAGATTACTATGAAGGTATTCATCCGGTTCCCCTCTCTCTTCCTCACGAAGGTGGTTCATCCACATAGCATCTATCATATTTGTAGTCTTCTATCCTTTTGTAGCTATTGCCTAGGAACTCATTCACTTGCTTCAGGCAGTAGTTCCAATCGTCGTAGACAACTAGAACATGACCTTTGTACACCACATACCACTTCTTTGCCATCTCTATAGACAAGAAATAATATTCGGCAACAGAAAGCTAGAGTTTACATGTCGGCAATAGTAATTAAATGATGGATGAAAAAACATGTAAAGTTGCATATAAATGTACACTTATCAAATAGGGCCAACTTAAAAAGCATGCCTCATATGTACTTAGGTTGTTGGACATAGGAATATGTTATGATGGAACTGTGAGCCAAGTAGGGTGCACAAGACTTGGACTTGTGCATAGCACAAAGCTACAATCCCATCACATCATATTCACATATATAATGTGTGCCATGATATTTTAATCATCGGCATTCTCAAAAAAGGACCAAAGTAAGCAAAAACATGTACAGTCGCATATATAGATACACTTATCAAATAGGGCCAACTCAAAAAGCAAGCCTCATATATACTTAGGTTGTTGGACATAGAAATATGCCATGATGGCACTGTCAGCCAAGTAGGATTCACAAGAGTTGGCCTTGTGCATAACACATGTATGACAATCCCATCACGACATATTCACATATATAGTGCCACGACAATTTAGTCATCACCATTCTTGAAAAAGGACCAAAGTAAGCAAAAGTAAGGAAAAAGGGGACCAAAGTAAGCAACAGAACTAAGAATTGATTCATAACCCTAATAGGTAGCATCAATCACAATTAAGTTCAATGATCGTTAGCACACAAGCTTATCGATAGTTCAGAACTACAACTAGGCAAACATCAAGACTTCTGACTCGGCTTAGGGAATGAGAGGATGCCTTGTTTCGTCATGAACAACCTAAGGTCACCCTGCATCCTTAGGCAATCTTCCATGTACCGGTTAGTCAGTGCACTACCTCCATAGAAGAGCCCCCCTTAGTCATGACATCATGAAAGATGATTGTCGCAAACTGCTGCTAGATGTGAAAGAACTCTTGTCTAATATATGAATCTTGGATCTTCGCCAAGCCTTGGGCCCACTATTGGACATGGGCTAGGAGCGTAACATTGTGTTGGTCCCGTACGAACCCGCATGTGATGGAGAGTGTAGCAGGCTTCCTTCCGACTACCAATCGACTACTTCACGCAGGGGAACTCCATTACATGGGTGAACATGTGCTTATCGAACTCGACCTTTTTGTTCATGAAGGTGGTGCCTTTCAATGAGCCCTGATTTTGTCATAGTTTTTCTTCTTTTCTACACTCCCAGAGTCGAAATATGTGGCATGCGAATGTTTCAACAATAAGGAGATGAGCGTGTAGTGTTCATCTATGCGTAGAACAATTCAAACTAAATCTTGGAAAAAGAATAATGGAAATATAAGAAAGCATGTTATGGCAGCGAGCGAATGACTTACTTAGGAAAGTAAGGCATGAGAATGTATTCCTCCATCTTGTTCGCTACCATGATGCCTTGGAGGTACTCCGCCATGAATAGCCGGTCAATGGCGGTTGCCAAGAAGCAGTCACACATGTAGAAGGGGTCCACTATCGTGGTGCCCGGGGTGTTCTCTCTAATGACCCGCATCCGGATGACTGCAAGTGCACAGATCGTTTGTAGCTAGTTTCAAAATAAAGACATCGATCCCACAGAGAGCAGGAGTCTGAAGTCTAATAACTCTTGAATTAAATACTACAATAGAAAAGCTAAATAAAGTTCTAAGTGACAAGATAAAATGCGAGTATTGCGTAAAAAGGTCTTTTTGTTTTTTTGGTATAAGAGCAACAATATGTAAAGTAAAACAACTGAACAAACAAAGTAAGTATCGGGTATGTAAGGGATTGGAACTACAATAGGGAAAAAGCGTTCTTAGGGAGTAGCGGATACACCACTATCATTATAAGGAACTAAGGTAAAGGTTATTATCATGAACATTCTCAACTATGTATGTGTGGGAGGAACTCCATATTTGGACAAATAGGAAGCAACCACTGCTCACATCATCCTCATAACCACATCAGTCAACACTCGACATCAATCGAATTACTATGCTATTAAGGGACGTAATCCCGTAGGACATATCCCATGGCATGGATAGTGTACCGTGAGTTTCCTCGGTTCCCAAGTTGATACGTAAGGAGTTCCAACAACTTTATAATCACTGTAAGTGCTAACACACCTCCGTCTACCAACAAGTAGTTCCCTCCATCAAGTCCCCATGAGAGGCAAATATTGAGAGGTCGACTTCTCCCAAGATCAAGATGAAGACAATCTAACACATGGTCACATCAATGAATATCATAATAAACTTGATTTTATTTCAATCTCATACTAGGGTTTCTCCATCTCCCCAAGAACTAATGATCTACTCAGACATGGAGGAAATCAACATCATGGCAATAACAAGGGAATCTATCATAGATGAATACTACTTGTATAAATCGACAACGAGTACGGAAATTACAACAAGATCTAGACAAGATGTAGATGGTGGTGGTGCAGCGGTTGATGATGAAGATCGATGCCTTAGCCTCCTGGATCTGTGCAGGGTGAAGATGGATCCCCAGTGGATGAGTTCCCCCTCCAGATGCCTTCTAGAGGTGAGGTTTCGGCGATTTATGGTTGTTATGTATGTCGTCTCTCTGATCTAGTTGCATGGGGTGAAACTATTTGAGGAGGCGGTGGCGGCGCCAACTATACGGCGGGAACTATACGACCAAAAAAATTATTCCCACCGTATAGTTGGTCGTTAAACCGTTTGTATGCCTTGATTGCTTCGGGTTTTCTTCTAGTATTATTGATATTTCCCAAATAAGCGATTCACGTTGTTTTTTACTCCTTTTCTCCTCAGTACACCTGCTCCAAGAATTGTGTCTATTGTATCCATCATCTATCCTGATCCTGGTGAAAATAGACATAAAATGTGCACGCGAACACCGTAAAATACCAAGATCCTATATCTATAATGCAAAATAATAATATAAAACATGATGCAAATATGCACTCATCAACTTCCCCAAGCTTAGACTCTTGCTCGTCCTGACCAAGTTTAGCTTAATGGATGTGATCCTCATATTCATGAAGCTGAGTCGATAAAATAAATGAGGCAGTTGCAGCATGTGTTTATCATATATGATACATGGGAATAAGTTCATGAATAGTACCTTACTCGAACCATTTGAATAAGTTTACTGGTTACCTGGCATTGTTAAGCCGATTTGCATGTCGGCTGGGAGAAAAGGCACTACCCCTCTACCAGTTGATGAAAAAGGCAGACAAATTTACATGGACACTGCAAGCGGATAGTGCATTCCATGAGCTAAAAAAGGTGTTGTCCATTGCACCAATATTAGCTGCACCACTACCCAAGGAGCCAATGTTGCTCTATGTAGCAGCGACCAACCGAGTCGTAAGTGCAGTAATTATAGTGGAGCGTGAAGAGGAAGGAAAGTTGGTGCAAAAGCCGGTGTATTACTTAAGCGAGGTATTGTCGACCTCAAAATAGAATTACCCTCCCTATCAAAAGATGGCGTATGGCGTGTATATGTCGGCCCAGAAACTCAAACACTACTTTGAGTAACACCCCATCAAAGTTATATGTGAGGCACCCATATCAGAAATTATGAGCAACAACAATGCTAGTGGCCGGATAGCCAAGTGGGCAATTGAGCTGGCCCCATATGCTCCACAGTTCGACAGAAGAGATGCGATCAAATCGTAGGCTGTGGCCGATTTCTTTGTGGATTGGGCCGAGATGCAATACGAACCACCTCTGCCAGACTCCAACTATTGGTGAGTGCATTTTGACGGGTCAAAATTGAAAGAAGGACTAGGCGCTGGAGTGGTACTTACCTCGCCCAAGAAAGATGAGTTGAAGTATGTCCTCCAAATCAATTTCAGCGCCTCGAATAATGTTGTTGAATATGAGGCACATGTACATGGGCTCAAGGTGGCAAAAGAAGTAGGAATACGTCATATATAGTGCTTTGGACACTCGGATTTGGTGGTGCAGCAAGTATCTGGTAATTGGGATGCCTTGGATGCCAACATGGCCCTTACAGATTCCATGTTCAAAAGATAAGCAGATTCTTTGAGGGGTGTGAATTCCACCATGTACCTCGGATTGAAAATGAGGCAGCTGATGTACTGTCCAAGTTGGGCTCATCCTGGCAACAAATCCCGCCAAATGTTGCTTTGGATCACTTAAGAAAACCATATATTACACCATCACCAGAATTCGAGTCAATCTATATCCTGGCTCTCTCCGGGTCAGAAGTTATACCTATGGATATAGACTGGGGAGGCACTTCAGCAAACTCGGGGACTGCTTCAGCGAACCCGGGGACTGCCTCAGCAAACCCAGGGGCTGTTCAGCTAAACTCGGCAGGAGTTATGTCGATGGAGGTGATGGAAATCGATGAGGAACTTTTTCCCATCTGACCTATACCTAGTTGGGCTATGCCAATACTTGATTTCCTAAAGGAGGGAATTGTGCTGGATGATGAGATACTCTCAAGGCAAATCCAGATAAGGGCAAAGGCATACACTATCATCAACACTGAGCTATACAAAATAAGTGTAACTACTGTGCTGCAACGGTGCGTTGATCCGGAAGAAGGGCTTGAGATACTCCGGGATATCCACCAAGGAGAATGGGGCCATCATGCATCTTCAAGAGAAATAGTGGCAAAGGCTTTCCGACACGGATTTTATTGGCCAAATGCCTTGGAACATGCAGAGAATCTGGTGAGGAAATGTAATGGATGTCAGAGGTATGCCACCAAAATCCATGTACTAATGTCGGAACTAAAGAGCATCCCCATTACTTGGCCATTTGCTGTATGGTGCCTAGACATGGTAGGACCATTTAAGCCGGCTAAGGGAGGAATGACCCATATCTTGGTTATGGTGGACAAGTTTACTAAATGGATTGAAGTGAAGCCAATCAGGAAATGTGATGGGGCAATAGCAGTAAAGTTCCTCAAGGATATAATCTTGAGATATGGCTATCCCCATAGTATCATAACTGATAATGGCACAAATTTTGCTAAAGGATCATTCGCAAGGTTCTGCCGAGAGAAGAAGACCCGGCTAGATGTTGCCTTTGTGGCCCACCCCACATCGAACGGGCAAGTAGAAAGATCCAACGGACTAGTGTTGTCTGGGATAAAGCCCTGGCTCAAAGAGCCGCTACAAAGATCAGCGGGGTGCTGGATATAAGAACTACCAGCGATACTGTGGAGTTTAAGAAGAACTCTGAATCGATCAACATGCTACACGCCATTCTTTCTGGTATATGGGGCAGAAGCTGTACTACTAGCCAACATAGAGCATGATTCGCCAAGGGTCACCCAATACACAGAAGCTGAAGTGCGCGAAGCCCGGCAAAATGATGTTGATCTGCTAGAAGAAGAGAGAGAACTGGCCTTGTCCAGATCCGCCATTTATTAGCAAAACCTCCAACGCTACCATAACCGGAAAGTAAACCCCCGAGTTTTTCGGGAAGGTGATCTGGTACTCCGGCTGGTGCAGTGCACTGCTGGCATGAATAAGTTATCCCCTCCATGGGAAGGACCTTTCATTGTAAGCAAAGCTTTGCACAATGATTCCTACTATCTTATTGATGCATAGCCACAGGAGAAGAACAAGGCGGACAGGTCCAGAGAGGAATCTAAGCGTCCATGGAATGTAGCACTACTTCGTACTTTTTACACCTGACAAAGAGGTGAATGTATCCGAGCTACTCATATGTTGGTAATTATGTCGACATTGAGCTTATTAATGAAACTTCAGCACCCCAAGCAGAAACTCGGGGACTGCCACAATAATTGTCTTTCTTGCTTTTTATATACGTCGGCTGGGTTAGGTTGCTTACACCTTAGTCGGATTATCAATGTGTGAGCACCAAAAACTCAACTCTTCGACTTTGCTGCTATCAAAGCAAGTGCTGACCGGGTCACCTCAAGGCAGGCCGAACCACGGTGTGACCCAGCCCATGGAGCATCTCCTTGACTACGGTCCGGCCGACATAAAATATATGCCAGCCATGTTTATCTAACTATTTTGCAGGTAACTTGGTAAGACGGATTAGCTATATGCTAGCTGGACTATCCTGTGGCTTCCAAGAGAAGGAATCCCCCGCTGGTCAAAAGGTGGCTTTATTAGCTGTAGCTTGAGCGAAGTAAAGTAAAGAAGAGGACCAGCGGGTCAGGGGCGACCAAGGTGACGCGGGCAAAGCCGGATGACGTAGCCCGTGTCTGGTGACGCCAAAAGTTAAAGATTACGCTGTGGGTTACGTCCAAAGCCCGAACGAGCCGTTAAAGAGAATAAAGAAGCATCTACTTTAGGCGAGGAGCATATTCGCAGAATATGCTGCCACGTGTGCCCTAGAATTGTAACCCGGGCTCCCATATATAGGGAGCACCGGGGCCTCCATAGAAGGGGATCGATCATTCTCCCTGTCTAAGGTAGAACTCTAGGGCTAGTTGGTAGGGAGTAAGAGACATTGTCTCCTTCTTATTGAGAGCCTCAAGAGCATTTGTAAACACCATTTATAGAGAAAATACAAGAACTTCTGTGCGTGGAATCACCACGTTCTCCCTCCCTGGATTCCCCTAGCACTCATTGGCCCCATCTTTAGCCTATCCATGGCATCTGCTATGCCACCACCACGATAGTTGGCGCCCACCGTGGGGCTAGCGGTGCTAGCAGGGGTGAAAATCCAGACGGGAAGCTTCTCCAGCACCAGCGAGCGCGTCGTCTCCGGCTTGGTTCAGTGCTTTGGAGTGCTGGACTACGTCAGCGACAATGCAGGAAGCTTCGGCAGGCACCCTCCTTCGTGCAACGGCGTCTTCATCAAGCTTGGCGCGCACAAGATCTACGTCGGCGTTGATGAGTCCTGTGTTCGTCCGCGGCACATCTTCAAGGGAGTCGAGCCACCTCTCAGCGCAGCTCGTGGAGTGCGTATCACTCACCCCACCAGCAGCATTGAGGTCCTGATGACCGCGCCTAACACGGAACCAAAAAGGGCCCGGCGCCAGAGCCGGAGGTAACGCCAAAGCAGACCAGGTCTAGATTTCCTCCACTAGAAAGGCCAGAGAATGTGATCTAGCAAGCAATAGATAGCCTAGCAATGCCAATAGCACCTGTGGTAGATCTGGCTCAAGCACAAGCTGAGTTAGAGGAAACTAGGCGGAAAATGTTAGCTGGGGCAAAGAAGGTAGAAGAGTTGCATCAGTCTTTGAACATCACCTTGAGAGAATATGCTAAGGCAAACCGCATAGATGGAGTAAAAATCCAGGGTAGGAACCTGATTACAGAGATTTACAAGGAATACGAGCCTAGGTCGGGTCAGACAACCACGATAGTAACAGGAGGGCTAGATCGGTACAGCACTCCGGCAAAGAACCTCAGGGCAGCAAACACGGCCGCATTCTAGTTAGAAGGTTTAACTGGAGAGGCCCGGCAAAGGCAACAAGAGAGGGTGAATCACTTACTGAGATTTCCTTGCCAGCAGAATGAAGAAATGAACAAGGCAAACCCGACACCGCCAGGATCCTCACAGGTGGTACATTCGGCCAGGAATAACCCCGGCGAGATCCGGAGGAGCCGCGTCATCTCCGGGTCACAGTCCTAGGAGAGAAGAAGTAGTAAACTCTGGAAGAAGAGACAAACAAATGGTTCCCTATGATCCGGTAAGGGCCGAAAAAGGCAAAGCACTGCAAGTTGATGAAGATCGGCACAGTACGAGCCGAGGTGTGGCCGGTCGAGGTAACTGTGACCAAGGCAATATCGGTTAGAGAAATGATGCCAACGGCAATGCCGGAAAGCATAATCCAGTGGGAACGGGACAAAATATACCTCGTACGTAGCAACAACACGCACCTCGGCAAGAGGGGAGTGTAGGATAAGCAGTACAACAACAAAATGCTTGCCCGGATCAGGAAAGATACAATGATGGCTATTTGGCCATGATCAGTGACGGATACCCCAGACCGGATCACCACATAATTGGGTCAAGACTGGGAAGCAGGAACTTGCAGCCAGATGATGCTAGGCTGAAATTGGATAGGATTTATAAGTCAGAGCTAATTGAGGTATACGGTCTACCGGGTCCAGCATGTTTTGGGCCCCATATCATGAAGGAGCCACTAGTGCCGAACTTTCAGCTGGCCAGAGGAACCCGAACTTATGATGGTAGTACTAGGCCAGAGGATTGGCTGATTGACTATGCCACAGCGGTCAAGATCACGACAGGAAATTTGAGATGGACAGTAAGATATGTGCCACAGATGCTGGAAGGACCAGCGCGAGTTTGGCTGAACAATTTGCCACCAGGGAGTGTCAACTGTTGGTTGGATTTCGAGGAGCTGTTCGTTAGCAACTTCTCGAGCACTTACAAGAGGCCCAACAGGCCACATACCCTTGCGTTGTGCCGGCAGAGACCGAATGAGCCAGATCGAGATTTCCTGACTCGGTGGTGCAACGTGCGAAACTCGTGCGAGGGGGTAATTGAATCACAAGCTATTGCATGGTTCGCTCAGGGATGCAGATATGGAAGTATACTGTGGCAGAGGGTACAGCAAGACATTGCAACTAACTTGGCTGAAACAATCTGGATCACGAATTCGTATGCCTTGGGAGATCTAACACAACCCCGGCTAATGTCGAGCGAGGCAAATGAGGAATATTACAGCCAAGATGGTTCCGGAGCATCGAGGAGGAATGATTTTTGAGGAAAAAGAAGGGATGAGCGCCCGGATTACCGGTATAACTCACAGCAGGTTGTAGCGGTAGACCGGGATCAACCCAATGCCGGAGCCAGCCAACGCCAAAAAACTGGAGGGCAAAACTGGCAGCAGAAAAACGAAGGGAAAAAGCCTTGGACCCCAGAGCAGAAGAAGCAATGGCAAGAGCAAAAGGATAGACCGAGGTATACGTTTGAGTCCATGCTGTATCAACCTTGCAAGTTCCATACGCCAAGCCCGAATAGTCCGACGAATCATATAACCCGGCAATGTGAATGGATGAGGAAGTTAGAACAGGGCAGTTCGGGGAATGCTCAGGCACCTCGAAACGAAGCACCTAGAAATGAAGCACCACGACCACCATTACTGACAGGGGGGAATGGACAGCAATTGATGTTGCCACCGCCTCCGCCGAGGTACGAGAATCCGGAAAGAAGGGACGCAGTACATCAAGTAGGCAATAACCAGCAGCAAGGTCAGGGTTACCACGAGAGTGAGGGACGAAACGAGTACAGGGAACATCATCAAAGCTACTGTGTGTTTACCATGGAAGAGAATGACCGGAAAAGCTTGCAGCACCGACATATGGAGGTGAACGCAGTAATGCCGACAGTAGTGAGATATATGCCCTTGGCGGATCAAGAGATTACATGGAGTATCAAGGATCACCCAAAGATCATGCCAAGCCCTGGAACCTATGCTCTGGTCCTGGATCCAACATTCATCGGGCCGAATCTCAATGTAAGGTTTTCCAAGGTACTGATCGACAATGGCAGTAGTATCAACATTATGTACAAGGATACCATGCACAAGTTGGGAATAACGGAGAACATGTTGCAAGCAACGAGGACCACCTTTCATGGCATTGTACCAGGTATTTCTTGTGAGCCAATTGGTAAGATCCAGGTTGACGTGTTATTCGGCACGAGAGACAATTGCCAGACTAAAAACTTGGAATTCAAAGTGGTGAATCTGGAGAGTGCTTATCACGTCTTACTCGGCAGGCCAGCGCTGAACAATTTCATGGCAACTACCCACATCAGTTACCTTAAGATGAAGCTTCCAGGGCCAAGGGTCGTGATAACTGTATCAGGGGACTTCCGGCGTTTGATCGAGTGCGCCTCAGCCAGATCTAACTTAGCCGAGTCACTCGTGATAGCTCAAGAAAAAAGGAAGATACTGGAAGTGGCGGCACTAGCTCAATCCGCGCAAAAACATATGCCGGATCTGACCAACCCGCACGGTAGCGTATCATTCCAAGCAACCAAGGACACGAAGAAAGTGCAAATCGATGATCAGTTCCTAGAGCATAACGTGACCATTGGTGCCGGGTTAAGCAGCAAATAGGAAAGCGAGCTCGTCAACTTCCTCCATGAGAATCAGGATATCTTTGCTTGGTCTACTAAGGACCTGCAAGGTGTACCGAGGGAGTTGGATGAGAACTCATTAAACGTAAGACCCGTGGCTAAGCCGGTGAAGCAACCTCTCCGGCGTTTGACCGAAGACAGAAGGAAAGTCATTGGAGATGAAATAGCTAGGCTCCTAGCGGCCGGATTTATCATGGAAGTACTCTATATGGATTGGCTCTCTAATCCAGTGCTTGTGGAGAAAAAGAAAGATGATCCGAACGTGGCTGTGGTATGGCGCATGTGCATTGATTACACGAACCTGAATAAGGCGTGTCCCAAAGATCCATTTCCGCTCCCTAGGATAGATCAAGTCATAGACTCAACGGCCATATGTGAGCTACTGTCATTCATTGATGCGTATTCTGGTTTACCAGATACCTCTGAATCCGGATTATCAAATAAAGACTGCATTTATTACCCCGTACGAGGATTATTGCTATCGCACTATGCCGTTTGGACTACGTAATGCAGGAGCAACGAACCAACGATGCATGCAAAAATGCTTACATGACCAAATAGGTCAAAACGTGCAAGTTTATGTGGATGATGTGGTAATAAAAACCAAGGAAAGCAATACGCTCCTTGATGATATCTGGCAGACGTTCGCGAACTTGAGAAGGTTCCGAATGAAGCTGGACCTGGAGAAGTGCACCTTTGGCGTGACTGCCAGAAAGTTACTCGGTTTTTTGGTATCTAGCCATGGCATTGAAGCGACGAAAATCTGGGCCATAGAAAGAATGGAACTGCCAAAATGCCTTAACGATGTGCAGAAGTTCACTGGTTGCCTGGCATCGTTAAGTCAGTTCGTGTGTCCGTTGGGAGAGAAGGCCTTGCCCCTCTACCAATTAATGAAAAAGGCAGACAAATTCACATGGACGCCACAGGCAGACTTTGCATTTCGAGAGTTGAAAAAGATGTTATCTACTGCGCCAATCCTACCAGCACCACTACCTAAGGAGCCAATGTTCCTCTACGTAGCCACGACCAACCGAGTCGTAAGTGCAGTAATCATAGTGGAGCGTGAAGAGGAAGGAAAGTCGGTGCAAAGGCTGGTGTACTATCTGAGTGAAGTATTGTCAGTCTCGAAATAGAACAACCCTTACTATCAGAAGATGGCATACGGCGTATATATGTCGGCCAAGAAACTCAAACACTATTTTGAGGAACACCCCATCAAGGTGATATGTGAGGCACCCATTTCGGAAATTATGAGTAACAAAGATGCAAGTGCCCGGATAGCAAAGTGGGCAATCGAGTTAGCTCCCTATGCACCGCAATTTGACAGAAGGGATGCTATCAAGTCACAAGCCGTGGCGGATTTCTTTGTGGACTGGGCTGAAATGCAATACAAGCCACCCCTGTCGGACTCCAACTATTGGCAAATGCACTTCGATGGATCGAAACTGAAAGATGGGTTGGGCGCCGGAGTAGTGCTTACCTCGCCCAAGAAGGATCAACTGAAATATGTCCTTCAAATCCACTTCAGGGCCTCGAATAATGTGGTGGAGTACGAAGCATTGGTGCATGGTCTCAAGGTAGTGAAAGAAGTAGGGATACGTCGGATACAATGCTTTGGAGATTCCGATTTGGTGGTGTAGCAGGTGTCTGGAAATTGGGATGCCTTGGATGCTAACATGGCCCTATACAGGTTCCATGTTCAAAAGATAAGTGGGTTTTTCGAGGGGTGTGAGTTCCATCACATACCTCGGATTGCAAACGAGGCGGCGGATACGCTGTCCAAGTTAGGCTCGTCCCGGTAGCCAATCCCGCCAAATGTTGCTTTGGAGCACCTGAGAAAACCATCTATCACGCCATCACCCGAATCAAATTCAATTTATATCCTGGCATTCTCTGGATCTGGAGCTGCACCTATGGAGATAGAGTGGGGAAGCACCTCAGCAAACCCGGGGACCGCTTCAGCAAACCCGGGGACTGCCTTAGCAAACCCGGGGACTGATCAGCCTGATCTAGCAGGAGTTATGTCGGTAGATGCGATGGAAATTGATGAGGAACCATTTCCCGCCCGGACTGTACCAACTTGGGCCAAGCCAATTTTCGATTTCCTGAAAGAAGGAATCTTGCCGGATGATGAGATAAGCTCAAGGCAGATCTAGAGAAGGGCAAAGGCCTATACAATTATCAACACCAAACTATACAAAAGAAGTATGACAACAGTACTGCAATGGTGTGTTGATCCGGAGGAAGTACTTGACATACTCCGGGATATTCACTAAGGGGAATGTGGCCCCCATGCCTCCTCAAGGGCATTAGTGGCAAAAGCTTTCGACATGGATTTTATTGGCCCAATTCTTTGGACCAAGCAGAGGACTTGGTGAGAAAATGCAATGGCTGTCAAAGATACGCCACAAAAACTCATCTACCAATGTCGGAGCTGAAAACTATCCCCATTACCTGGCCATTTGCTGTATGGTGCCTACATATGGTAGGGCAATTTAAGTCGGCCAAAGGAGGGATGACCCATATCCTAGTCATGGTTGATAAGTTCACCAAATGGATTGAGGTGAAACCAATTCGGGAATGTGATGGGGCAACAACAGTAAGATTCCTCAAGGATATAATCCTAAGATATGGCTATCCCCATAGATCATAACTGATAATGGAACAAATTTCGCTAAAGGAGCGTTTGCGAGATTCTGCCAAGGAAAGAAGATCCGGCTAGATGTTGCCTCAGTCGCCCACCCTGCATCGAACGGGCAAGTGGAAAGATCCAACAGACTGGTATTGTCCAGGATAAAACCCCGGCTCATAGAGCCGCTGCAAAGATCAGCGGGGTGCTAGATAGAAGAACTACTAGCAGTACTGTGGAGCTTAAGAACAACTCCAAATCGATCAACAAGCTATACGCCATTCTTTCTGGTATATAGGGTAGAAGTTGTATTACCAGCCGACATAGAGCATGATTCTCCAAGAGTCACCCAATACACAGAAGCCGAAGTGCGTGAAGCCCGGCAAAATGATGTTGATCTGCTAGAAGAACCGAGAGAACTGGCCTTGTCCAGATCCGCCATATATTAGCAAAATCTCTGACGCTATCATAGCTGGAAAGTAAACCCCCGATTCTTCCGGGAAGGTGATTTGGTACTCCGGCTGATACAGCGCACGGCTGGCGTGCATAAGTTATCCCCTCCATGGGAAGGACCTTACATTGTAAGCAAAGCCTTGCGCAATGACTCCTACTATCTTATTGATGCACAACCCCAGGAAAAAAACAAGGTAGATAGGTCCAGAGAGGAATCCAAACGACCATGGAACGTAGCACTGCTTCGTCCTTTCTACACCTAACTAAGAGGTGAATGTATCCGAGCTACTCATATGTCGGTATGTATGTCAGCAATGAGCTTATCAATAAAAACTTTGCCACCCCGAGCAGAGACTCAGGGACTGCTATAATAATTGTCTCTCGTTTTTGTATTTTTGTGTCGGCTGGGTTAAGTCGCTTATATCTTAGTCGAATTAGTAATGTGTGAGTACCAAAAACCTCACTCTTTGACTTTGCTGCTGTCCAACAATAATTGGCTTCATGGCAAGCAAGAGAACAAGTTTGGAATTGCAAAGCACATGAAAAATGACTAAGGAAAAGAACATAAGTGAGCCAACATTTATTATTTGGACTAACCCCTTGTTTACTTTGTTCGTTTCCTACTAGATTATTTTGAGCTAGTCTTGAAGTTTCAAGTATTGTTAAGTTAATTTTTTGAACCTCGGACTTGTAAGCCAAAAAACCGAATCAAGGTAGACGTGAGCCGAGTCATGAAATTGGGGGAACATGAAAAGGAAACTCGGGGACTTCGCCCACGATAATCGGACATTAAGAACTTAGTAGCAAATGACAGTAATTGTAGAAAAACCAAACCACAGTGCTTAGATACAACTTCACCCAGCATTCCGGGGATCTGACGAATACTGTTAAGTTTTTTTAATGCTCAAGGAGCAGCAACAGAAGCCGGATCATCAATCAACAGAGGAGGTACTTCGGCATTTTTGGGCAGGGCGCTAGCCTCGGCCTCATCTTCGGGGTTGGACTCCTCATCTTATAGATCTTTAGCATCGTTGTCGAGTTCGGAGGCCTCGTCCTCAGCTTCCTTGTCCTTCCCGCCCTCAGAAACATCAGCATCATCGAGTGCATCAAGATAGCTCGGCCCCTCATTCCAGGCATGGCAGAAAGAATACTAGATGAGCTTGTTGGCGCAGGCTTGGCATTGAGTGACAACTCCGGATCATTGGACCACTTTGATCTGGTGCGCATACGGTCAAGCAGTCCCAAGTCTATCCATTCGTACCATGAGAGAACAAACTGTAGTGCCGTATCAGCCCCGGCTCGTGCAGTTGACTCTCGCCAAAGGTGGAACTGAGTTTCGCACTCCATCGACTTTGCTATAAAAGTAGCGTTTTCCTTGGGAGTGGGTTCAGTGGGCCAGAGAGAATTAAACATCCGCATTGCTACCGGCATGATATCTGCGCCATAGTTCCTCACCAGTTCCATGCGAGCAGTGAGGCTCACAATCAGATCCTCTGTCTTGTAAGGGATTGACCCGTCGGTAGGACCTGTTGGAATACCACATTGCTAGCGAGACCTGGTTACAGCAGCAGCAGTGAGGGAGTCACCCTCTGGGAACTTGCTTGAGAAAAGAACAATAGAGGCCAGTGAGCAAGAGCACTAAATCTGGAGGAATAAGAATTGAAAAAGAGGAAGGGAACTCACGAGAAATCAGAAAAAGAAACGATGGAGCTCGGCATGAACATTGGCATTGCTGGCCTAGAGTCTTTCATATTCAGAGGTCACCGACGTAAGTTTTATGTTGGCTTCCTGCAGCAAGTCCTCGTCCTTGGAAATTTGCGTGGTCAGGCGCTCCTTTTCCTCAGCAAACTCCTGATAAGCCTTATCTAGCTCGGATTGATGAAGGTCCTTGAGCCTTTGGATTTCGGCGTTCAACCGATTAATCTCCGAGTCCCGGAGGTGCAACTGAGCAATCTCATCATCCTTTTTCTTCAGTTCATCTTGGTGCTTCCCTGCTTGTTCGAGAAAATGTGTCATCATATCAGGTATGGGCACGCTATCTTCAAGTGTAGCTGTAATAGTGAGTTGACCCGGCGAAACCAAGGTATAAATATCTACCAAGTCAAGGGAAGAACGCGCAGTGGCCAAGAAAGTAAGACAAGTTACCTTATATTTTAGCCAGATTTTTGCGCATAATAATATTTTCAGCCTCAACCTCGGTTGCATAGTTCGGATAATAAGTTAATACGGATAGATAATATCCCAAAGGAAGGTAGATGAAAAAGGCTTAAGCGAAGGAACCTACCCTTATTCTAGTGATCCACCAACAACTTGCCATATCTGGCACGAAGATCTTTGTATGAGCCCAGCAGGCGCTGGAACTCAGCTGTTCGGCGGTTGTTGGTGATCTACAAAATGAGCCACTGTTAGTGCACAAGTAAAAGGAGGTAATTCGAAGTATTCAAGATCTAGGCCAAGTGGAATTTAATCCGGATCTAGGTGTGTGGATATTCGAAGTATTCAAGATCTGGGCCAAGTGGAATTTAACCCGGCTGTAGGTGTGTGGATATTCGAAGTCTACAAGATCCGGGCCAAGTGGAATTTAACCCGGCTCTAGGTATGTGCATATTCAAAGTCTACAAGATCCGGGCCAAGTGGAATTTATCCCGGCTCTAGGTGTGTGGATATTCGAAGTATTCAAGATCCGGGCCAAGTGGAACTTAACCCGTCTCTAGGTGTGTGGATATTCAAGGTATACAAGATCCAGGCCAAGTGGAACTTAACCTGGCTCTAAGTTTATGGCTATTTGGAAATGCTAAGGACTTACACTAAATTCTCTAGGAGCATCCGACCGAGTAATAAATTACTCCCTCGGAGGCTCAGGGACTAGTGGATATATCTATAAGTATATATGTACATAAAGCAACATAGCAGAGAAAATGATCACCTCCATCATTTGGCCAGCTAGAGAGATAGCCTTGGTGGCGGAGTTCATCTGAGTGCTAAACTCCGCTAGGCCGAACTTCTCTGGCAGATCGTCTTGCGGGTCGATGAACTCCACATTGTTCCAGTTGTCCACATATTCAATAAGCACCGGGCTATAGCTCTCGCCACTAGGAGAATGCCTCATCACCAAGCCCTTGGCGTGGGCCTCCCACCTCGCAGACTGAGCAGCAGCAAGACTGGTATGCAGGACCAGTTGCTTACTACCCCTCTGATCCGGCAGCTAGAGACCCGGAAGTGGAATCCTTAGTAGGCTCGGCGTTCTTCTTGATCTTGCCGGATGATGCAGGGCGCTGGAGAAGAGCCGAAGCTATAGAGCCGGACTGAGCGGCGAAGGCTGGCTGAAAGATGTCCTTAATGGACACTGTAGATCCAAAGGAAGTGGATTGAGACTTTTTCTTCAAGGGCTTGGTTGCATCTGTTGTTGTTGCTGCTGCTGGCTTTGGTGCTGGGGCTGGTGATGCTGCTGTTGGTGCCGCTGGTGCTGGTGCTGCTGTTGGTGCTGCTGGTGTTGATACTGCTGCTGGTGCTGGTGATGCTGGTGCTTGTACTACCAGTGCTGGTACTGCTGGTGCTGGTGTTGCCGATACTAAAGAAACTAGAGCTGAAGAAGGAATTATTGGGGGCGGTGCCGATGAAGCTGGCACCTTAGAGCTGGATGGTGGCGGTGAAGCAGAGGAACTAGGAAGATCCGGCATTGCCGTATCCTCAGCCGCTCCGCTGCCCCCCACGTCGATGTTGCCCTCCTCATGATGAGGTGGGCTCTGATCAGGCGCAGCCACGGAGTCCTCGTGGATAGGATTCAACGGGTGAACATCATCGTCGCGGGGGGAAGAAGAACCGCTCCGGATCAGAGAAGAAATGTTGGGGCCGCTCTGGGGGATGACCCTGGGAGCACTGGAGAAATGATAAAACAGTGAGTCAAAAAGAGAGAGAAGAATAGATAAAAGGCAAAGGCAGAAATAAAAGGACTCAAGAGAAAACGGGAAAGGGAAAGCGACTTACTCGTCCGAGGTTGGGGGAACCCGAGGTTTGGGTGTCCTC
This sequence comes from Avena sativa, assembly GCA_916181665.1. NCBI lineage: Eukaryota > Viridiplantae > Streptophyta > Magnoliopsida > Poales > Poaceae > Avena > Avena sativa. Next base: position 384,358,781 of record OV702286.1, on the reverse strand, counting down.
TAGACTATGCTCTTGACCGCGGGTTTCGCTGGAGCCTTAACCCCGGATTTCTTTTGCCTCTTCTTGGGCGGTGGCACCTCCGAAGCTGCAACCGAGGTAACCGCGCGCTTCTAGGAAGGGGCAGGAGCCGGATCACTAGTGGAGAGAGGGGGAACCTCGAGGACCCGACCGACCGGGTTAGCTAAAGATTTGGACATAACCGGGAATGCGTAAGAGATAGGCGCCGGGTCAAGTACCTCCAGAACCTCAACATCCGAGTCATCGTCATCCAGCCAATCCCTTAGAGAAGAGGCCTTACCAGAGGTACGCTTGGTGGTGTCCGGAGTAGGCAAGAACCTCTCCAAGTTAGGCTCCACCTCGTTCGGCTCAGCACGGTCCACCACCCACTTGCTCTCCATCTCTTTGCCATCCTCAAGTGGTTGCTGGAGGAATAGCTGAGAGCAAAAGCATTAATGGCTGAGTTAGAAAGCTGTCTGGCATATCGAAAAACCCCTAGAAAGGATACCAAGAGAGGAATTTACCTTAGGAGGCGGATTGGCCCGGGTAAAGTGTGCAAGCCCCCATTCCCAAGCCTCGGAGAACTCCTTCTTCACATTGAAGATGGTCTTGACCCGGCGGAATACCTCAGACTTATTAAGCTCAAAGGAGGAGGTCCAGTGGGGGTTGAGGGGGGCGCTAAGATAGCAGATCTTGTAGGCACACTGCTAAAGGGGGGAAACCCGGCTGCGGACGAAGGTGATCATAATGTCCTCACCCCGTAACTTCTTCTTGAGTAGCTCCTTGATCCGGCGGTCAACCTGATTCACCAGGCCCATGGGCCGCTTCGGGATCTTCTCCCACAGAGAGGTGTCCGGGACACCAAGCTTGAAAGGGAGGAGCCGGATCAAGTCTATGTCCGTGGTATTCCGGACATAGAAGAAGGTCCGGGCCCAGCCTTTGCAGGACTTGAGGCCGGTGACCCGGGGAAAAGCGGAGTTCTTGCAGGGAGAGATTGAGGCTGCACCACATTGGGTTAAATGTTTCTCGACGGGGGTGAGGTGTTTGTTAGAGACAACATTTTTCCGCAGACCATAGAATTTGATCCACATCTCCTTGGAGGGCCAGAGGCCAACACACCCCTCAATGCCGGAGGCAAAACAGGAAAGAGAGGTAATGGCATTGGCGGGGAGATGGTGCGATTGCAGTTGATAGGTGGAAATGAAATCATGGAAGAAATCAGAAACGGGCAAACCAAAGCCACACTGGAAATGAGAGAGCAAAACGACGTACTCCCCTGGATTTGGAGAGGGAGTAATCTCTTGAGCAGCAAGGCGGCAGACAACACCCGCGGGGATGCAGCACGTCGCATACAACCAGTCAATGTCGTCCTGATAGACGAAGGCGCCAGCCCAGCCACCACGCTTAGGGGCTTCTTCTCCTTCTTCTTCCTGGGCGATGATGACGGCCTCCTCTTCGGTCATGGTGAGGTCAAGATCGTCAAGAACAAAATCAGAGAAGAGGTAGCCGGCCGCGGGGAACCTAGAAGTGCAGGGCCCCATGGTGAGCGGCTCAAGCAAAGGCGGTGGCACGATCGCTAGGAGCGTCTGGGCACGGTCGAGGCGGTGCAGCATTGGCACAGAAGTAGTGGTGGCGGAGGTGTTGCAGCGGAGAAGAAGAGAGGCAGGGGAATGCGCGGAGTGGGGAACTTCCCCAAGGTTGCCCCTGCCCCCTATTTAACCGCGTGTCGCGGGCGTGTAGTGGGATCCATTGCGGCGGCCCAACCGCACGTTGTTTCCATGTATGCAGAAAATCAACCAATCAAGCACAAGCCACAACAAATGGCACAGGGAGAAGAGGATCCTGTGACGTGATGCAATGATACAGTTAACGAGGCACTGCCGCGACGGGACATGCAGAGCAGTTATTCCTGACATTACTACAATAACCGACACAGTAAACTAGCGCGGCCCTTAAAATGAGGCAAAGTGATGATTACCCTCCACGTAGGACGTGGAGAAGCGTATAAGAGAAGGAAAGATGACCCGGATATGCGGGCAAAAACCCGGACAACAAGAAATAACTCAGGAAAAGCCAATGGAACATCGAGGCAAAGGGTCCGGATTACGGAGTAACTCGGCTGAAGAAGCGTAGATTTGGATAAGGGGAACCTGCTGTGGCCTTAACAGCTGAAGTTGCTAAGACCGCACCAGCTTCGGGGACTAATGTTGGGGGATACCCCTGGGTAGGGTCACGCTAGGGTATAAAAGCCAGGGTCAAAGCAAGTGCTGGCCGAGTCATCTCAAGGCAAGCCGACTTACGGGGTAACCCGGCCTGATGGGTATTTGCCTAGCATTAATCTGGCCGGCATGAAATATATGTCGTCCATATTTGTCTACCAATTATGTAGGTACCCTCATAGCCGGGTTAGCCAAGCGCTAGCCGAGCTACCGTTTGGCTTCCAAGAGAAGGAAGGAATCTCCCGTTGGTCAAAAGGTGGCCTCTGTACGCTGTTGCGTGAGCGAAGAAAGTAGAGGGAAGGACCAGCGGGGCGTGGCCGACCAAGATGACGCGGGCAGTGTCGGATGACATAACCCGTGTCTGGTGACGCTTAGAGGCATGGAGTATGCAGAGGGTTACATCCATAGTCCAGACGAACCGTTAAAGTGAATAAAGAAGTATCTAGCTTTAACCAAAGGGCATATTTGGGGAATATGCCTCCATGTATGCCCTAGCTTTGTAACCCGGGCTCCCCTATATAAGGAGCACCAGGACCTCCATAGCAGGGGATCGATCATTTTGTCTGTCTAAGGTAGAACTCTAAGGCTTAGTTGTGGGGGGTAAGAGACCTAGTCTCCTTCTCACGAACAGCTCGAGGATCACTTGTAACCACCATTAATAGAGCTGATACATCAACACTTTCACGTGGGATCACCACACTATCCCTCCCTGGATTATCCTATGTACATTGGCCCCATCTTTACCCTATCCATGGCATCTGCCATGCCACCACCACGACATCTATGGACTTGTCCTCCATGACTATTTCTTCATAATTTAAGTCTTCATTTATTTCTTATTTTTTATCACTAAAGAAGAGAGCTACCATTACCGCAATAGTTTTCTCTTTCTCTTCTTCTTGTATTTGTGGAGGTCTGTCTTTAAATTTGGAAAAGTGGAATTCTTTTTCTGCTCCCCCAAGCTTAAGAGACACAGTCTCCTTTTTAAAATCAACATAGGCACCTACATCACTCAAAAAGTTTCTTCCAAATATAATTAGGCAAAGAGTGTCAGCTGGCATATCAACAACTAAAAAATCTACAGGAAAGTTTTTATTGCCAATTGTGACAGTTGCATCTTCAACTACCCCCATTGGAATTCTAAGAGTTTTATTGGCTAACATGATTATCATATCAGTATTTTCAATTGTAGCCGGTTCTATTTCTTATTTTATTTCTAAATAGAAATCATAAGATATAACATTAACTTTGGTGCCAAGATCGCATAAACCATAATGCGAGGTTTCCTTAAATATGCAGGGAAGAATAGGCTTACCCACATATTTTACCTTTGTTTTACCTTCAACCAATACGGAAGTCTCTTTATCAAATTCAACTATGTTACAATGTGGATACATAGACATAATTGCTTCCTTTTTTACCTCTCCATCTTTGGTTTCTGCCAAATGTTCCACGACTTCTAGCATACTTTCCTCTTCCTTCTTCTCCGATACTGCTTTGACCTGTTCATATTCAAAAATATGCTTCTGTGTAGTGTTAAGGAAAGTTATCTAATATGTTGGTTCTATGGAGGCCAGTGTTGCTTTAACTTCTCTTTTCTTCTCAGGTTCAGGGTGTGGATCATACTTGACCAAACCCTCTTTTGGATCTTTGATGTGTTTTGTAAAAGCTTTAACAACTTGCAACGCAAGATCTGAATCCAAATAAAGTTCCTTAGATAATTCTTTAACATGGCCCTTTTTATTATAGTCATGAATACAATCATGATATATTTCTACGCCTCCTTCACTTCCTAGACCAAAATTCTATGGAACTCTATGATCACGAATTCTATTAAGTAAACCCCAAGCTTTAGTTATAGGAAGGTTCATAAAGGCTCCTTTCGCGAAAGAGTCTAGTTCAATTTTATTAGGTTCAATTAAACTGCCATAAAAGATATGCAATAAATACCATTCGGGAAAATCATGATGAGGATATAGATTAAGTAAATCTTTAAATCTGATATAAGCTCTTACTAGTCCTTCCTTAGGACAGTTCCTCCAAGTCATTATAAGATGCCTGATTCCAAAAGATTTTGATAATGGATAATATTTTGCTAGAAACTCACAGGCTAAATTATCCCAAGTAGTAATGGCTTCTAGGGGTAGAGATCTATACCATGAGAGAGCTGTACTAGTCAAAGTCTGACTAAAAAGTTTAACCCTTACCTCATTAGTAGTATATCCCGTTAATTGAAAGTGCCACATATATCTTTGAAACATGCAATATGCTCATATGGATAAGGATCTTCTGCATCCCTAGTAAATTGCTTCTTGTGTAGAATACCAAGTAATAGAGGATTTATTTCAAACCCCCTTGTCTTCTTGTTGGAGTTGTCTCTTTTATAAATATCATAGGGCTTCCCAAAGTGGCTGAGTGGGTTAGCACTAGTCATATGCTCAATCTCCATCATGTTGGTGGAAACTTGTAACTCAAAACAAAACTTAGCAAGACAAAAATAAATAAGAAAAAACTAAAAGATCTTCAACGCTTAGCTCCCCCGCAACGGTGCTAGAAAATAGCTTGATGACTACAAGTGCACATATCGTTTGTAGATAGTTTCGAAATAAAGATATCGATCCCACAGGGAGCAGGAGTCGGAAGTCTAATAACTCTTGAATTAAATACTACAATAGAAATGCTAAATAAAGTTTTAAGTGACAAGATAAAATGCGAGTATTGCGTAAAAAGGTGTTTTGGGTTTTTGGTATAAGAGCAACAATATGTAAAGTAAAACAACTGAACAAAGAAAGTAAGTATCGCGTATGTAAGGGATTGGAACTACAATAGGGAAAAAGCATTCTCAGAGAGTAGTGGGTACACCACTAGAATTATAAGGAACTAAGGTAAAGATAATTATCATGAACATTCTTAACTATGTATGTGTGGGAGGAACTCCGTATTTGGAAAAATAGGCAGCAACCACTGCTCACATCATCCTCATAACCACATCAGTCAGCAATCGACATCAATCGAATTACTGCACTATTAAGGGACGTAATCCCGTAGGCGTATCCCATGGCATGGATAGTGTTCCGTGAGTTTCCTCTATTCCCAAGTTGATACGCAAGGAGTGCCAACAGCTTTATAGTTACTGTAAGTTTTAACACACCTCCATCTACCAACAAGTAGTTCCCTCCATCAAGTCCCCATGAGAGGCAAATATTGAGAGGTCGATTTCTCCCAACATCAAGATGAAGGAAATCTAACACATGGTCACGTTGATGAATATCATAATAAACTTTATCTTATTTCAATCTCATAATAGGGTTTCTCTATCTCCCCAAGAACTAATGATCTACTCCGACATGGAGGCAATTAACATCATGGCAATAACAAGGGAATCTACTTATATAAATCCTCAATGAGTACGGAAATTACAACAAGATCTAGACAAGATGTAGATGGGATGGATGGAGATGGTGGTGATGCAGCAGTTGATGATGAAGATTGATGCCTTAGCCTCCCGGATCTGCGCAGGGCGAAGATGGATCCCCGGTGGACGAGTTCACCCTCCAGATGCCTTTTGGAGGTGAGGTTTCAGCGATTTCTAGTTGTTCTATATGTCGTCTCTCTGATCTAGTTGCATAGGGTGAAACTATTTGAGGAGGCGGTGGCGGCGCCAACTATACGGCCGGAAAAAGTATTCCCGCTGTATAGTTGGTCTTTAAACCATCTGTATATGCCTTGATCGCTTCGGGTTTTCTTTTGGTATTATTGATATTTCCCAAATAAGCGATTGGTGTTGTTTTTGAATCCTTTTCTCCTCAGTACAACTACTCCAAGAATTGTGTCCATTGTATACATCATCTGTCCTGATCCTGGTGAAAATAGACATAAAATGTGCGTGCGAACACCGTAAAATACCAAGATCCTATATCTACAATGCAAAATAACAATATAAAACATGATGCAAATATGCACTCATCACATCCTCATATTGAGTGAAAATAGGCGGACCATGGTAAGTCTAGCTGGTTCAGGTGGAACATATCAAAGATGTTGGCAACCCGCATGAAGAACAGATCCCCGGGGACACTATAGACGAAGCCCACACCATTTGGCACCTTAGCCATGAAAACCGGGTACGATTGATCTCTCTCTCTCTCGAAGGCGTTCCTCTATTGTCAGCACACTGTCATGCACACTCTTCATATCCAAACTTGCAGCCCTATACAATACCTTAGTTAGCATGGGCTTACCTACCACATGAATCCTCCACATAATATCCTTGGGTCTTAGTGGCCCGTACTAAGCCCGGATTGGATTAGGAGTTGTGGCGACCGGCTGGCTAGCAGCCTTGCTAGATTTTATTTTTCATCCCTTCTTGGCTTCTGGAGAGTGAAGAAGGACCGCAATTTGCTCACCGACCAACTATTGGAGTGTGTTGGGGCTTAAAATAAAGGGATGGTTGGATGTATCAGGCTCGATGAAGGCGCCAGCTAGAGGCGTCTCCTGAGAACCACATAAACGCTTGTTGCAAGTGGGTTTCTCTACGAGACCGCCAGCTGGGTCGCGAGCATCTGTATCATTGGAGAGTTCTTCATTATTACTAGTATCATGCATGTAGATGTTGTCACCATACTGAGTGTTGATCTACTGATCGATGTTATTGTCATCATTGTCGTCGTCGTTCGGATTAGTGCCATAGGTATGTCAATATAAGTTGACCCATCACATGGAGGTGATGGCGGTAGCGGTGTGGCGGAGTTGCCATGGCTTGGCGCTGGCACGACTAGCAGTGTTATTGTTTGTCGGGTGTTGCCCCTATCCCCAAACGAATCAGGCTCTTCGTCCATAGCATGAATATGCCGAAGCAATTTCCGAGGAGAGATGATTCGTCTTCATCGGCTCCTAGGGGTTGAATGGGAGGTTCCACGTCATCGCAACTCGGTAGCACCCGAACAATTTTAACCCTATGCACACTAGATGGCATCATCTTTGAGTGGAACATGTTGGTTAATGATTAAATGATAGTACCCTTGGCAATATCCCTCAACTCACCATTCACATAGTTTAGGAGAGTGCATTGAACATCGACCTATGAAAAACATGTACAGCGTCAGAGATGACATCATAGTAAAAGGCAAAGAAGTGAAGTCATCGGTTGAGCCTCCGACGCTTAGTAGTTACCGTGATGGCGTCGAGCTCGGCTAATGTCGAGGCACCGTTATGGTGACCTAGTGCTCCACTGCATGTTGTAGAGCACGAGTGGTAGGCATAACACTTAGAGTGGTACAATAAAACTATTGCTGGTCCAACTAATACTTTATTCCTTACTCATAACACAAGGGCAATGCAAGCTTTGAGATCCTCCTCAGTCTAGTGAGGATTCACCTTTACTAGAAATTCAAAAGCACTAGCTTGAGAAACAATGGTACTTCTAATCTAAGCACCATTGGAGCATTGCAACTTTATTGGGTTCGTTCTTGATTGCTCAGCTCGACTATCTTATGCGTGCGAAACTATTCCTCTAAGTCTACGCCATTCTCTCCTATTCCAATCTCTATTTCATATTCTATGCCTTGAATTCCACCTACGATATCGGGTTCATCGTAATAAACGTATTCCTTAGTGGAGACTTCTAGAGTACTCGTGTCTTCTATCTTTGAGGTACCTAAGCAAGGGTTTTAAGAATTAAGGATTGATTACGAGCGTACTCAGCAAATTCTATAGTGGTTGTATTATGTTCTGTCTAAAGTCATGGATAAAAATACCGAGAATTTCTTATTTTTGATTTTTATAATTCTAGAAAAATAGGAATTCTCATTCCTTATATTTTCCCTAAGTGGAACTTTTTTACTTTACTTGCTTGGAATTTTTATTTTATTTACGGTTTTAATCTTCTATTTATTAATTTGTATTTTTCATCATTTAGTAACTATTTTTAAATATCTACAAAAATTACCTTTTGTACTCTTCTCATTTTACTCTATCTAGGGATATTTTATTTTATTTTTCTAAAATGTTTAGGGTTGTTTTTAGTTAAATGGCTATTTAAATAATTGTGAAAAGACTAAAATGCCCTTGGGTCCACTAGTCAGTCCAGTCACTTAAGTGATTGGATCCACTAGGTCCACACATCAGTCCCACCACTCACTCTCTCACTCTCACTCTCTCACCACCTTCTCTCTCGCTCTCGCACCCGGGGCAATGGTGATGGCGCCACCGCCGCACTGCCTCATTACCCCAGCCATCTCCGGCCTCTCCCTCCGCTATGATTCCACTCAATTGCTCCCCTCCTCCTGTTGGGTTCGCAGCATAGAAAACAAAAAATTCCTATGATGTGAACATCTAAGCACCAAGATCTACCTACCTAGATACAATCAACGGGTGGATATACATCCATAGAGAAATACCCTTCAAGATCGACAAAGCATTGTTAACAAAACTAATTTCGTGGTTGATGTAGTCGTACACTTGCCGATATCAAGATCGTGATGAAGTCCAGCGAGTCCACCAGGTCCAACACCACTAAGTCCAGCAGGTCCAACACCACCAAGTCCAGCACCACAAAGCAGCGATGCATCCGTGATCGCACACACATCCGGTACCCCGACAACCTCCGAGTCCTCGCTCTAGCAAAGCGGTGGAAGTAGCAAATCCTTCCATAAAAAGCCACTGGGAACATGTACCTCACTAATCCAAGACCATGGGGAATTGCTAGAGGGGGAGAGAACCTTCGCGAGGAGGTGGTGCAAGAGTAGAGGAGCCATGGGGCTCCTTTTATAGGGGTTGGGGCACAGCCCCATGGCCATGGCTGGCTGGACATGGTGGGTGCCCCCACCTCTCCCTCATTCATGTGGGTGGAACTTCCACTAAGCCCACTCACATAAATTTCAATTCCAGTCACTTGCATTTAATGTCCACTAAATTAAATGCATTTTTCTCTTTAAATAAAACACTTTTATTTATTTTATTCAGAATTTTGTTAATTACTTTAATTAACAAACATTCACATAAAACCCCTTGCAACATTTCGATATCACATGTAGAACCAATTTCAATAATTTCTCTCGAAACAATTCCGGTGTCCATCGAAACAATTCCAGTGCTTCCATAATCTTTCTCTGATATCTTATTTGCTCCAAATGGTGTCGGTATCCCTTAAGTGTGTCACCCTACGATTCACGAATAATGTGGACATGATCGAGACCCCTCTCCGATCAATAATCAGTAGCGGGACCTGGAGATCCGTACTGACTCCCACACATTCAACGATGACTCTAGTGATCGTGTGAACCTTTAACATCGTAACTAAATCCCTTTATCTCCATACCTAGTTTGATTATCAGTATCTCCATACCTAGTTTGATCTCGTTACCGACATGCACTCTTTTCTTGTTCCCATGATATAACATTCTAGTGATCACATCACTTGCTTGCAAGCTATTTCAATGTGATATGACCGAGAGGGCCCAGAGTATATCTATCCGTCATCGGGATGGACAAATACCACTCTTGATCCATGAGCCTCAACATAACACTGATACATTCCAAACCTATCTATAATTTTTGATGTTCCATGCTTGGTTTATATCTACTTTCTTATGTTTTGTCCACACTTTGGAGTATTTTTATACACTTTCTTGGACTAACCTATTAACAAGATGCCACAATGCCAGCTACCTGTTTTCTGCTGTTTTTGCTTCTAGGAAAGTCAGAAAATGAATATTCTCGGAATTGGACGGGACAAAAGCCAAAGTCAATATTTCACTGAGGGGGACATGGAGCCAGAATACGACATGGAGAGGGGCCAGGGGCTGCCCACACCACTTGGCCACACGGCCAGGCCTGACCCGTGCTAGGGGGTGGTATGGCCGCCTAGGGCACCCCCTCGGCCTCCCCTTTCGCCTATATATTACCTCCGATACAGAAACCCTAAGTACCTGATCAAAAATCCATGAAAGAGTCTATAGCCACCGTCATCTCCATCCCTAGATCGGGAGGGATCTGAAGCTCTTCCTGGCACCCTGCCGGAGGGGAGAATTCACCCTGGAGGCCTTCTTCATCACCATGCAAGCCTCCGGTGTGATGCGTGAGTAGTTCATCCTTGGACTACGGGTCCATGTAGTAGCTAGATGGTTGGTTCTTCTTGTTTGTGCTACCATGTTTAGATATTGTGAGATCCGTTCATGATCAAGATCATCTATTTTTAATCCTACATGTTGTGTTTGCGGGGATCCGATGGATATTGAGATGCTATTTCAGATTGATTATTTATTCTATCATGTCTTTGTTATTTGTGATCTTGCATGCTCTCTGTTTTTAGTAGATATCTTAGCCGAGTAGATGCTAGCAACTCCAAGAGGGAGTATTTATGCTCGATAGTGGGTTCATGCCTCTAGTAATCTAGGGAAGTGACAGAAATCTCTAAGGTACTAGATGTGTTGTTGCTACTAGGGAGAAAACAACAATCATTTGTTCATAGAACAATCATATTGTTTACTTTACACAGAAAGCGTAATGCAATTATCTGTTGCGTGCAACTTAATAATGGAAGGGGGTTCGGATGATAACCTGAAGGTGGATTATTAGTCATAGATGCAGTTGGATTACGGTCTATGTATAATGTTGTAATGCCCAATCAAATCTCATAGGAGTCAAGATGATTAGTATATGCATGTATGCTTTCTCGATGTTTGTTAATTGCCCCGCTGTAATTTGTTCACCCAACATGTCATCTATCTTAAGGAGAACCACCACTAGTGAACTATGGACCCCAGTCCTTTCTTTTACCATCAATTACAACTATTTACTGTTTTCTGTTTTCTGTTTACTTTATGCAAGCTATTACTTTCTTCCACACAATACGTTTAATCCTTTGTTTTCAGCAAAACCGGTGAGATTGACAACCTCACTATAAGTTGGGGGTAAAGTTCTGTGGTTGTGTTGTGCAGGATTCCAAGTTGGAAACAACACCTTGGAGGTGTTTCCTTGATCCTACTGGTTCGATAACCTTTGTTTCATAACTGAGGGAGACTTACTGCTGTGCTCATCATACCTTCCTATTGGGGTTCCCCAACGAGCTCGTACCTTCGGAGTATTTGAACCCACCTTTATAGTCACCCTGTTACGGTGTGACGTTTGATGTTATCAAGTTACTCTTCTAGTGTTAGCAATTAACATGATATCATGGTCTAAGGACTAAGATTACTTCGTATGATGTTATAGCAATATAAACACAATGACTTTGATAGTGATGCTATACTTTGGATTAATGTTCATCACACCATTCAACCAATGTTGTGACCTTGTTATTAACAACATCCAATGTCCATGATCAGGAAACCTTGATCATCTTGTTAATCAACGAGCTAGTTTATAAGAGAGGCATAACTAGGAGCCCTTTATTTGTTTATTAAACACACATGTATTAACTTTTCCAATTAATACAATTATATCATGCAAAATAAACATTTATGATAAACAAGGAATAAGATAATAACCACTTTATTATTGCCTCTCGGGCATATTCCCTTCAGTCTCCCACTTGCACTAGAGTCAATAATCTAGTCTGTAAACTTATGCATTCAACAACTATGGCTTTCTGGTGTTGTATATACGCGGTTACTAGTGGTTAACATAATCTCTGGATCTGACAATTTCAGGTCTGCGTGTATTTGCATGTCTTTGTGTCTCTACGCATCACTCATTCTCTAATGAGATGGCATTGTACAAATTTAGTCTTTTGGTGAGACCTTAGTTCCTTTGGGTTAAAATATGTTGATATAATTGTCGCACAATATATCTTCATAGTACTAGCCCATTGTGAACCACACCTAGTTTGACAACAAACTTCTTAGCCAAATTCCCTCCTTTGTTGCTACTATAACAGTCATATACTTAGCCTTTTGTTGTAGTATTCGTCACAATGTATAAACTTTGTAACTCATCCAAATCCATCATGGAACGTCCTTTCCGTTACATTGTGCTACCCATAGTTTAAATTGAGATAAATTTAATTTGTATCTTGTGACAAACTAGTATCATTGTAGCACTTTACAATGAAATATTTGTAACTATTTGTCACTTTTATATGATATATACATAGTTCTTCCAAAGCTCATAAGAATATCTTTACTATCGCCCAATGATCATCTTATGAATCATTCTGGTATATGCTCATAACATTTAGAACACAGGACATATTTGGATATGTACATATCATGGTATACATTATTGATCAAAATATTCTTGTGATTTCGCTCACCAAGTGTCAAAACACTTGAATCTCGTTTCACTTACCAAGTGTCAATACACTGGAATCTTGATTCAACCCTTTCCATGCAGCAAGAACCTTTCTCGTCGTTTCCATATTGAACCCTTTCAATATCTCATATATGTACGTCTAGCACAACCATATTAGTGTTTCAATCTATCCATATAGTCATTGATGCAAAATATTCTGGTTTATCCCAAGTCTTTCATCGAAATCTAATTTTAATGAAATTCTTAACTTGTGTCAATAAAAGATACATCATTCCCAATCCACACCATGTATTCTACACAATCTATTAGAAATATGTCTCAACGCTCCCACTTAATTTCTTGCAAATGCAAGGATCTTCATTGTCTCCGATAAAATTAAACTCTTTTAACATTTTCATCACGGTAAAGATTGCAACTCCGCTATGCTCACTTCAACCATTGAAGTTTGCACGCCCTTTTAGCATCCTTTGAATTAACAAAACCCTTTGGACCGTGTCATGTACACGTCCTAGGTAACCATTCTATTAGAAGAACATTGTTTTGTTTGTTCAACTACCATATACCAAATTATATGTAGTGGTTGCTACAATAATCCATCAAGATTAAATATCGCTATGAAAGATCAAATCTTTTCATAATCAACTCCTTGAACATTGTCGTAAACTTCTTTCCGACATGTCGACTATTTCATAGATGCAACCATCCATGTCTATTTCTTTATAGGTCAAAATACGACCGATAGGCTTCACACCTTTACAGAGGGTCTTCCAAGTTCAGAAACTTGATTTCTCGTGTATGGATACTATCACGGATTTTATGACTTCTAGTCATTTTATGGAGTCAGGGCCCATCATCGCTTCTTTGCATGTACTCGGTTAATCATTGTTAAAACAATAACGACTTCTATTTCAAACCTTACTATTCGATTCCGGCCAACACGGTTCAATAGGAACTCTAATCTCCGAGATCACAACCTTTGCAATCATGGGATCCATGAGCATTTTAGCCGCCTCCAGGACACTTTCCGGTGCTGCACTACTTAGCACATGTTGCTTAGGTTCATCAACCTAATCAAAGTTCTATTGTCCTCCCACTTAACTTTTGTGAAAATTCCTTCTTTTAAGAAACTTCACGTTCCAAGTGACAAACTCTTTTGTATTCAGTGTTGTGGAGGAATACCCAACAAATCCTTTGGGGTAACCTACAAAGACATGCTTATCCAACTTTGGTTGTAAACATTTTTCTTATGCATAGCATACCAAAATTTAAGAAAAGACAACTCGGGTTTTATCCCAAACAATAAAATTTATGTTTTCATTTCAACGGATCACAATGGTGTGCTTTTCAGTGTAAAAGCGGTATTCTTTAAACCTTTTAATCTTTAAAACATAATGGCGTTTTTATAAATGACACCTTTGATCTTACCATGTCGAATAAGGTTTGATTTGATCTCTCGAACATACCATACTCCTATGGTTTATCGGGAAATGCAAATCCATGGAACAATTCCTCAAATCTTAGGTGTTTTGCTAAACATGTAACTCAAATATCATCCTTTATGATCGAATCATAAATTCTTCATTTTCTCGTTACAATGATTTTCCACTTCATCTTGAAAGTCTTTGAACAATTTTCAAATGTTTCATACTTTTTCCTTATTAAGTAAATATATAGATATATTCACTCAAATTTTAGGAGAAAGCATATGAAGTCGAAAGATCCACTACACATGGCTACATATAATGCACTATATACATGAAAATGCATAATGTCTAATAAGTTAGTCATTTGTTCCTCTTTGGCCTATGAACATAGTTTCAATTATCTCGAGGAAAGTCTCATAAGCATCATTTGATCAAAATCGAAGACTCCAAAAATCCATCAACATGGAGTTTCTTCATGTTTTCTTTCCAATATAATTGAAATGGTGATGTCACTTTATAAGTGATCTTTCAATCATTTGTCTTGCAACATTTTAGCATTAGCTTTTATGGATGTAATTTCTCCAACTAGACTTGTAAAAGTTCATCCATCTTCTATGGAATACGGTAATTATTTGAACAACCATTGTTCTCATAATACGGGAACAAAATAACAATTATTTAAACAAATCTTGAAGACAAGCTTTGATGTTAACGAGAAACAAAATAAAATTTTATTTGTTTTCGATGAACATCATCACAAATTATCTTGATAGTTACTTAGGCCATTGTAGTTCATGAATTGGGTTGTTCTTGTATGACACTACACACCAACCAATTCGGTATCCAATACCCAAGAACCAGATTGTTTAAGAAGCAAAGAATACAACCATAACATGCATATCATCTATATACCTTAGCTGGACATTTCTAGTCTTTTCTTTTCTACCAAATATTTTATAGATTCTCTTTCAGCATTTCCTTTTCTTTTAAAAGAATCTATCAACTTCAACAGTGGCACCATTCATATGACACATAGTCCAAAGCGTGTATAGTCAAATACTAATACCTTTGTCCTTGCACTTTGAAGTTGATCACCATCATCAAATGTTTGGTGTTCTTTCAAAAATCCATTCTTTACTAATCTATTAGTGTAGTAAACGTTTTACCAACATCTTCTATTCATCCTTATCATGACAAATTTCATGATCAAGCTACTATAGCCTATAAGGATGAACCGTGAGTATAATGTCAGTTCCCAAAACCTTTTTGGGAGATTAGGACGTCTAGCATCTCGAACCTTCGCAAATTGTCATACAATATGAGAACATGTATTTTGCCAAATTATACTCTATCATATTGCAACCATAAACATTGTTTTAGATATCACAATATCTTCCACACATGATGGTAACTGAAACAATTCTTTCAACTCCCAGATAACCTTGATATTAAAACAATATTTGAATATCAAGAATCACGGAGGCAAACATGATACTTTAGATACTAACACTGGAATTGTTACTCTTGGTTTAATACTACTTATTAAACTTCATGGAGTAGATGGAGTTTGTTGAAAGTTTGCAATAGGTCTTTTAAACTTTAAATTGACACTTAAAACAATACGATACCAGTTTGTAAAGTAAATATCCAGAATTCTATAGTTCTATTATCTCAATTAAAACTAAGCATAAGGTAGTACAGATGCCAATGACTACAACAAATTATGCAAATTCACTTTGATTTTAGTTTATGATAAATTGAGTTCGACTAATACAAATTAGAAATGAACTCCCACTCAAAACCAACATCCCTTGTTTTGGTGATTACATGAACCAAATCCACTACACCAAGTCCGATCATCACGTGAGTCGGTGTAGCTTCAAAGGCGAGCATCTATATGGGCATCATATCAAATATATGAATCATGCTTAACCTTTCGGTCCATGTTTCAAGGCCATGTCTGTACATGATAGGCTCACCAAGTAAGAACCTTAGTACTCGCGTATGTAAACTTGCCTTACACCCGTTGTATGAAAGCATAGAGTGGAGTACACCCGATCATCACGGGATGTCTTGAAACACGATACGTAGAATGGTGCATTCTTAAGGAAGAGCACATTTTTATCTTGATATCTAAATGAGGGATCATCTTATAATTATACTAAAGCGCCAAACAAGCAATATAAGATGCAAACAAAACATCATATGCATAAAGTGAAAATGATATGGTTCTTGCACTTGATCACTATCATGTGCATCGTGGTATGATCTTTATCATTCCTTTATGTGTAAGGCCAAGGTCTATGGAACTTACACGTTAGGTATGCTATAATTTCCAAGAGTATCAACTATACTTCAAATTATAACATTACCATATCATGACACTTTCCCAACAACAATCTAAACTAGACGCTTCTAATTTATCCATAGCAAATTTTACGTGGCTTAGGGCTTTCTAAGATAGAACTGGTCTTACCTACGAACATGGAACCACAACGATGATAACCAAATTATTAGTAACTTGTTGTAAATCAGATATTGACTATAGGAGAGACAGACACCCGCTAGCCACTTGTGAAAAACTAGTTGCATGTCAAGCGTCGAACATGTCTCATGTGCGAGGACATGTAAAGTTAGTCTGGGTCGCTTCATCCCACTATGCCACCAATATCCAAAATACATAGAAGATGCAATAAAATGATCATCATCACCCACGTACTCTTATATGTACTACCCGTGCAAACCATCTATGCATAGATTAGGCTCTGATATCACTGTTGGGTTTGCAGCATAGAAAACAAAAAAATTCCTACGATGTGAACATGTAAGCACCAAGATCTATCTACCTAGATACAATCAACGGGTGGATATACATCTATAGAGATCATACCCTTGAAGATCGACAAAGCATTGCTAACAAAACTGATTTCATGGTTGATGTAGTCGTACACTTGCCGATCTCAAGATCGTGATGAAGTCCAGTGAGTCCAGTAGGTCCAGCACCACCAAGTATAACACCGCAAAGCAGCGACGCATCCATGATTGCACACACATTCGTTACCCCGACAACCTCCGAGACCTTGCTCCAGCAAAGCCGTGGAAGCAGCAAATCCTTCTAGAAAAAGCCACCTGGAACATGTATCTTACTGATCCGAGACCATGGGGAATTGCTAGAGGGGGAATAAAACCTTCGCGAGGAGTGTTGGAAATATGGCCTAGAGAAAAATAGTAATAAGGATTATTATCATATTTCATAAAGTTTATGATTAAGTTTTATATCATGCTATAACTGTATTGAAAGGAAACATCAATACACGTGTGATATATAAACAACCAGGGGTTCCCGGTGAAACTCTAGTCATTGGTTCATTGGTCAACAGATGATCAAGGTTTCTTGATCATGTGGCATTTATGCCAGTTGGAAATGGAGTCATCTCATTCCAAGAATGAGATGAGGAACTAATACCCAACCTAAACATCGTGACCCGATCATGTCACAAAGTTCAACTTACAAAGATTAGAATAGACCCAGTAGACTATTCCTTAGACCGTGAGGCTATATCAATCACTGTTTCCTGAGGGTGCTTTAATAGCATCAAACGTCACTTGGTAATCAGGGATCGTAAAGGTGTGTTCTGGTATTCGGAGGAATAGTTGAGGCAATATACGTCAAGAGCGGGATTTGTCCATCTGCGTGACGGAATTATACTCGAGGGCCCACTCGGATAAGTTATATCCAATAGCTGCGCAGCGTGTGATTTGATCACAAGGATATCACTTGTCGAAACAAGTCAAGTAACATTTGTCGGTAACGAAATTGATGACATGGTGATGTCATTGATCAGATCTCAGGCAATGCAAGTATCATAAGACAAAAGGAATAAGACATGACAGTCATGGTTCAAATGACGAAAGATTTCGTGGAATGCATAGGGGTGACATGGCCATCCAGGTCCCTCTATTGATCATTGGTCCGGGAGTGTCCCAACCATGTCTGGAGTGTTCCCGAACCATGGGGTATCATGGTTAAGGGCTTGGTGATGCTTAGAGAGTGTTTATAGGGTTAGTAGAATCACCGAAGAATAGAAAGAGAGAAAACCGAAAGGGTTTCGATAAGTCCGGAGTGGAGGTGGAAGGTGTTCCATAGCCACGAAGATTGAATAATATGTGAATGAATAATAAATATTGATTTAATCATTTATTCATAATTATTTAATAAAAGAGAAAATCAATTAAAAGGTCAAAAGGCTTAATGGGCCAAATCCCGGAGGGGAAAGGGCCCAAGAGGGGCCGCACCCCTAGGAGGGGCCAAGGGGATTGGCCGGAGGCCCTAGTGGGCCTACCCCACGTGGGGCCCATGATGGGGGCTGGCCGGGGCACCTCCCCCACCTCCTCCCTTGTTTAGTCCCACCCCGGGACTTTGAGGGAGGGAGTACCTCCCCTTCCCCCTATATATAGTGGGGTATTTTAACCAGAAAATACACACAATATTCAATAAAGGTTTCCTCACTTTTGGGGAGACCTCCAATTGATATTCTCTCTCTCTCTCCCGTGACCGTGGTTCCAAGTCCTGACTGCGCGAATGAGAGACATCTTCACCGCGGAGCACCGTTGCGCTAAGGGATTCAGATCCATGAGCTCTTATTCCACAACTGCTGCTGGATCGGGGAAGCGGGTGTCATCGCCAGGCACCGGATGCATCTAACTCCCTGTGAGGTGTCACATTTGAGGCACTATAAGTTGTTGGAGCCGCAGGAGCACAAGGACTTCATCACGACCTTGAGGTTAGCTTCGGCTCGACTACATCAACCATGTTCTCCTGCATGTTGACAAAGCTTTTTGGTCTTCAAGGGTAATTTTCGAAAAGCCCCTCCCGTTACCGCATTACTAATAGATAGGTCCTAGCAACAAAGGGGTTCAAGGGCATAGGGTAAAAAATTATTGTTTTCATACGCGAACCCCTATAGTGGTATCAGAGCTAGATCTATGTGTAGTATTGCTAGTACGGGTAGAACACACAAGATGTGGCATGTGGGCATTAATCTTTTAGTTGTTACCCTCCCACGTGTACTTGTGTATACCGCAAAAATGCTTGATGAAGTGGCCCCAACCGACTTTACGCGTTCATTCGCGAGACTGGTCCACGCTTGACATATGGTTGTACCGTATAAAGTGGCTTAGGGGGTTTCTGTCTCTCTCGCATTAGTTGGTATGCCATTTACAACAGAGGGCCCCTAAAGGGGTGTAGTATAAACAACTACTTGATCAGTGTTGTGGTGAAAGTTCGTAGGTAAGAATGGTTCTTGTGCGAAAGCCCATTTAGCCACGTAAAACATCCAAAGATAAAGTAGAGGCGTCTAACTTTGTTTTGCAGGGGGCGTTGCTTTGTGATATGGTTGTGGCAAAGGTAAAGTACTTACCTTATGTTACTAAGTAGTAGTAGATAGTCACGGGGGTGATGGACTACCACGCCGGAAAGGCACCAGTACCCTGGTGTCTACTGTGCCAGAACCCTGGCGTCGGAATCCGGTGACGCTGAATGGAGATCACGATGTGAAGGACCATATCACATTGCATTTACATTCAATATTATTGTTTGTATATATTATTGTGTTATAGTATTAGATACTCGACGGTAGCCTAATAAGATCATCCCTAATTAAAATATCAATGATTGTGTTCTCTCTTAGTGTGCACCACCAATAAAGTTCTTTGCTATGAGGTAGGCCATGACGATTGGGTGTTAGACATATCTACGTTCGCATACAGTGGGTGTAAGCCATGTTGCACAGTGAATACACTAAGGTTGAGTTGGCGAGCCTAGCATGTGTAGACATGGCCTCAGAACACGAATGGTCTAAAGATCGAGCACGAGTCACATGAATGATGTGCCCGACGTTTAGGCATCCACCCTAGAACCCACATTGATGGCCGTGACGATCGGGGGAGATGTGGGGAAAAGGGGTCGTGTAATCACTAGAACCCTTCAGGGGATAGGTTTTGACATGGTCATACCTTACAGGTACTCGAGCTTAGCATATAGGATCCAGCCTAGAAGAAGCCCATGACGTTACCAGGGCCCAATCAAGATTCGGGTGACCAAAGGAGATTCCGACTGCTTGCAACACACGTCAAACTTAAGATAGAAGTTTAAAGGGAAAACCCTAACTGTAAACAACTCGGCTTGCTATCCGGAGACCTATCCTATCTATCTAAAGGCTAGGAGGGGGCGGCGAGGAGGACAATCCACAACCCTAGTTTCCACAGCATCGCCAGATTGCACCTGCGCACCCCCTGTAACTTTTGACTCCTCGATAATTCCAAGAGCAGACAAGCAGGAGTAGGGTCCTCTGTGAGGCTTGAACCTGGGTAAACCTTGCGTCCCTGTGTGCTTGTTTGCTAGCCGATCGATGCCTCCAGCGCTCCCCACTTCCTTGAACCTAAGTCCATCTATGATGGGCATTGATGAGTTAACCCCTCGTCAATTGGTGCCGTCTGTGGGAATCAGGAGTGCTGATGTTGTGGCTTCCTCGGCCCCATCAACCATAATCTACGACTCCACAGCAGCGGAGACTCGCCTCCTCTTTGATTCCTTCGACTTCACCGTCCACACGCCGGCCACTCGCCTGTATTTCGAGTCCGTGGGCGATGGGATCGGACTGGCGGTCGGGAGTTTACGATTCCAAGTTGGCCAGCTAGGCACACTTTGTCTCCTTGATCAGCTGAAGGTTCCCACGATTGTTCCAACATCGTGTTTCCACCACCAATCGACACCCTGAGCAAACTGAATGACCCGACAGTAGTCGGTAAAACGGAAAACGACAACAATTGTGAGTCTGATATGGGCGATCTGGCAATAGAAGATGGGGCCTATGGCTCTGGATCTGAAAGATGCGGGAGCAACAACTTCC
The DNA here is from genome assembly GCA_916181665.1 of Avena sativa. NCBI lineage: Eukaryota > Viridiplantae > Streptophyta > Magnoliopsida > Poales > Poaceae > Avena > Avena sativa. The sequence continues at coordinate 384,337,979 of OV702286.1, read as the reverse complement.
CCAGCCATTACATGTGCGCCGTCATCAACATGGGCGACAATGGTGGCACTCAGGACAACACCGGCACTGACGGTGGTATCCTAGTCGCGAACGGTAGCCCCACCAACGGTGCTCCCACCAACAACGGAATTGAAGGGCCCACCCTAGAGGATCAGCCGAACCTCTCGGCGAATGAGCCAACCCGAGAGCGCGTGCTGATCAAGCTCAACGATGCTGAGTGGGCTCGCTGTAGGGAAGCTCTGCGGGGCAACCCCCTACCTCCCAACTCATCACAACACATGTTGATGGGTTACCATTGGCTTCTCAAGGAGGAGTTCAAGCACCAGCAGCAAGTAATCGTCTAGCTCGACGAGCACGGAAGGGTAGCAGATGAGTTGAGCCTCCGTCGGGCTCAACTCTCCTCCATCGAAGGATCCTCCTCTAAAGGAAATGATCATACGACTATCAGAAGGCGTTCTCGACTCGCTCACTTCACTGAGAAGGAGCGAGCGGAAGCCACTTGAGTCTTCGACTTCTCGTCCATGACAGTGGACACGCGGGGCAATGTGCTCCCTAAAACGCCGCAAGCAGCGGTGATGGTAGATACTATGTACCTGCTCAACAACCAGCCTCCAGCTGGGGATCCGCGGTCTGCCATGCACCGATCTACGATCGCTAGCCTAGGACTAGTCGAAGCTGCCCTCATTAAAGATCCAACATCGGAGCCGAAGAAAAGAAAGGCTCTGGCCAAGCGCTACTCTTCCCCCTCCTCCAATGATGGAATACATGACTTTTCGCGACGACGCCGCTCACGGCGGCACAACTACAACTGTGACGCGCGTGATGACATCACGCAGCGCAAAGTCGACAAGATGCGCACGAGGCATGCCCGTTCGACTAACTCGGAAGATGACGGGATAGAGCTCTGTGGCGCTAGCTCCTTTAGTAGAGCCATACGAGAGAAGTGAATGCCGAAAGGGTTCAAACTCCCATCGAAGAACCCGAAATTTGACGGACTCCAGGACCCGAAGATCTAGATGGAGGATCATATTTCCTCCGTCAGGCTACATGGCGGAACCACGAGCATGGCAGTGCAATGCATCCAGCTACAACTGTAAGGCGCCGATCATGCGTGGCTCAACAACCTCCCACGCGGATCGATTCACAGCTGGGATGAGCGGGTCTACAGCTTCGTGCAAAACTTCAAGGGCACTTACAAAAGGCCCGCATCAATCGAAGAATTAAGAGGCTGGTACCAGAAGACTGGCGAGTCGCTGCGCTCATACATCCAGAGATGGTTCATCATCAAAAACTCTGCAGAAGATATCTCCGAGGACCACGCAATCGACGCGTTCAATGGCGGCGTATGCCGCAGAGAGCTCAGAGAGGAGCTGGGCCCCTCAAAGCCCAAGACAATCGACCACCTGATGGAGATTGCGACCAGGTGGGCCGATGGAGATGACTCGGTGAAAAACCGTGTCCACTCAGATGATGACGACGACCTCAGTCGCAGACACGATCGCTGAGGAAAACGTCGGATGCGTGGTTACAAGGACCATGAGGAAGTCGACATGGTCGTGGCTGGCTACACCGACAAACACGATGACAACAACCGCAACAACGGATACCGCAGTGGTGGATACCGCGACAGCGGAAAAACCACGCAAGTGTGGCAACACCGCACTCGCGATGAGGCACCTGGAAGATCTATCCAGGACAAACTATCCAGACCGTGCAATGTACACTTCTACATTGACAAGCACGATGACAAGAAAAAATCTAGCCACCTTCTAAAGGACTATTGCGAGTTCCTCAAGCTCCACGAAGGCCTAGCCCAGATGAATCGCGACGCGATAAACGAGGGCTATGGAGCTGCCCCGGGCGTTGTGGCTCATGGAGCACCTCCACCGCCACCCGGCCACCACCACCTACAGCTCCGCCTATCCCAAACCACGGAGGCGAGCCATACCCACGAGCACTAGGAAACATGGGGATGATCCAAAAAGGACGCCCATCAAATGGGTGCAAAAATCAATCACTCGCCAAGTCAATCTGGCGGTTAACTCTCCACCCCCACCATTGAGTACCTCAGTGGGAGCGAGTCCTACATTACTTTTGACAAGCGTGATCATCCGTGTCAAGTACCACACCCAGGCCACTTTCCCCTGGTGCTCGAGGCACAAATTGGAGGCTTCGAGATGAGTCGCGTCTTCATGGATGTGGGCAGCGGCATCAACCACATGTTCGCAAGCACCTTGCACGCCATGCGAATCCCTCTGTCATGCCTGGAAACTTCAGACACAACATTCCATGGCATTATCCTAGGGAAGGGTGTATACCCCATGGGCAAGATCAGCCTGGATGTCATCTTCGGAACACCGGGAAACTTCTGGCGAGATCGCATCAAATTCGAAGTTGTCGAATGGCCCTCACAATATCACTACATCCTCGGGAGCATCGCGTTCGCGAGGTTCATGGTCGTGCCACACTACGCCTACCTGCAGATGAAGATGCTGGTCCCCAACGACATTATCACAGTCAACGGAAGCTTCGAGAGGTACGACAGCTGTGACAGGGAATTCAACAGAATCTCCCAATCTTTTGGCATGTAGGAGGAACTGGCGAGGTTGAAGGAGTCGAGAGACAGCAGTCTGCCTCCTCTGGGTAAACCAAGCTCACCCGACCAATCCTTCGACACATCGATTCACACCAAGGTGGTCCAGGTCCACCCAATGGATCCGACCAAGATGGCCCTCATAGCCAACAACTTGAGTCCCACATAGGAACTCGCGGTCGTCGAATTCCTCTGTGAGCGCTGGGAAATCTTCGTTTGGTATCTTGCGGACATGCCAGGAGTTCCTAGGAAATTCGCTGAGCACTCACTCAATGTGAATCCTGAAGCAAGACCAGTGAAGCAGACGATACGTCGACTATCTGAGCCAAGGGAAAAAGTTGTCGGTATGGAAGTCAATAGACTCCTCGATGGTAACTTCATACGCGAGATCAAGGAAAGCACCTGGGTAGCAAACCCCGTGCTTGTTCCTAAAAACGACACGGATATCCTGCGGATGTGCGTGGACTTCACCTCCTTAAGCAAACATTGCCCAAAGGATCACTTCTCTTTGCTGCAGATCGACCAGATAATCGACTCCACCGTGGGATGCGAGCGCCTCTGCTTCCTCGATGCCTACTTAGGCTACCACTAGATTCGAATGAAGGAGGATGACTAGGAGAAAACAGACTTCATCACACCCTTTGGCATCTTCTGCTACACAACAATGCCTTTTGGGCTGAAAAACGCGGGGGCCACCTACTAGCGGTGTATGCAGGCCTGCCTAAAGAGCCAGCTCGGTCGTAACATTCAAGTCTACATTGATGACATCATTGTTAAAACCAAGGAGGAAGCCTTGGTACTCAATGATCTCTGCGAGACCTTCAACAACCTCGACCGCTACCGGATCAAGCTAAATTCGGACAAATGCACCTTCGGCGTACCATTTGGGTAATTGCTTGGGTACCTCATCTCTGTGAGGTGGATCGAGGCCAACTCGAAGAAAATAAAGGCTATACTGGCCATGGAGAAGCCAAAGAATGTAAAAGGCGTCCAACAGCTAGCTAGGAGAATCGCGGTGCTCCGTCGATTCATCAGTCAAATGGGAAAAAAGGCGCTGCCTTTCTACCAACTCCTCCGCAAGGCTGACAAATTCGAGTGGACAGATGAAGCACAAGAAGCATTCGAAGACCTCAAGTGTCTACTATCCACCTTGCCGGTGTTGGGAACACCTCAAGAAAAGGAGCCGCTGTTGTTATACATATCAGCCACCAACCAGGTGGTTAGTACCGTGCTCATAGTGGAACGAGCCAAAGAAAATAAAATACATGGGGTACAACGCCCAGTCTACTACCTCAGCGTGGTGCTCACACCAACAAAACAGCGGTACCCACATTATCAGAAACTGGCATACAACATCTTCATGACAGCCAGGCGACTATGCCACTACTTCCAGGAGCACTTGATCATTGTGCTAAACGACGCTCTGCTAGGGCAAATCCTCAACAACCCCTACGCCACTGGACAAGTCGCGCTTTGGGGGATAGAGTTGTCCCCAGGAGACATCATATATGAGAAGTGAGATGCGATCAAGTCGCAAGTACTCCCGGACTTCCTCGTCCACTAGATGGAGAACCAGCTCCCCGACGAGACATGTCCTATCTATGGAGAATGCACTTCGATGGATCCAAATGTAAAGACAGAGCTGGCGCGGGCGTCATCCTGAAATCGCCACAAGGTAACAAGATGAGGTATGTTCTGCGAATGCAGTTCACCGCCTCCAACAACGAAGCTCAATATGAAGCCCTACTCCACGGGATGCGGATGGCAAAAGCCTGTGGCGCAAAGCGACTTGTCATCTACGACGACTCTAAACTGATGGTGAATCAAACCATAAACCAGTGCAATGCTCTGAGCGACAACATGATCGCCTACCGCGACCTCTACGACTCACTCGAAGGGGACTTCAATGCCTGCGAACCGCGACACGTCGGCCGCGAGAGCAACGAGAAGGTGGATATACTCGCTAAGATTGGCTCCACTTGTGCCCCAGTGCCACCTGGAGTATTTCTAGAGCGAACCTGCGAGCGCTCCATCAAGCCAAAGGCTCCAGAGCAGAAAGTCAACACGTCAAAAGACTCAGGGGCTACACCACCCAACGAGCCAAAGGCACTCGAGGACATGGATCCAGATACGGGACTCGAAGGCCCCATGGAGGTCATGATGATCGAGCCATCTTGGACACAACTATACATCACATACTTGCTCAGCAAAAGGTTACCGGATGACCCGACAGATGCACGTCATATAGCACGATGATCCAAGGCTTTTTCCCTTATCAACAGCGAACTGTACAAGCGCAGCATCACATGAGTCCTTCAACGATGTGTCTCCAATGGAGACGGAAGAGCCATCCTCCTCGAGATACACGAGGGCACTTGCGGCCATCACGCCGACAGTCGCGCCCTCGTTCCCAAAGCTCTGCGATCTAGATTCTACTGGCCAATGGCAATGCGTGATGCTAAGGACATCGTCCAGCGATGCAACGCTTGCCAACGATTCACGGACAAACCGCACGCACCTGGTGCAGAGCTCATGTCAATACATGTGGCCTGGCCCTTCATGCAATGGGGACTCGACATGGTTGGCAAGCTCCAAAAATCATCACCTGGACGATACGTCTACCTCCTCGTCACAGTCGAAAAATTCACCAAGTGGATTGAGGCCATGCCGGTGACAAACCAACCAGGGGTCAGCGCCTTTAAATTCTTCGAGTCCATCATCTTCCGGTTCGGGGTGCCACATAGCATTATCACGGACAACGGAACAAACTTTACCTCAAGTGAGTTCTAGGGCTTCTGCGAAAACCTAGGAACCAACATCAGCTATGCCTCAGTGGCGCACCCTCAGACCAATGGTCAAGTCAAAAAGGCCAACGACCTCATCTATGGTGGCATCAAGAAAAGGCTCCTCTAGGCACTCAAAAGAGCTGTTGGGTGCTGGCCCGAAGAGCTACAATCAGTACTATGGAGCCTATGCACAAGTCCAAACAGCACCACAGACTATACTTCATTCTTCATGGTACACGGCGCCGAGGCGGTACTACTCATAGAAGTATGCTACAAAGCCCCACGGGTTGTAGCATACAACGAGGCAGAATCAACCCTCGCACTCGAAGACTCCGTCGATCTCCTCGATGAGGCATGCGAGATTGCAGAAGAGAGATCCACGATCTACCAACAAAACCTCCGCAACTATCATAGCAGAAGGCTACACCCATGGTCCTTCGTTGAAGGAGACCTGGTCCTACGACTAAAGCAACAAGGGCACCTCAAGCTCGAGTCCCCTTGGGAGGAACCTTATGTGATTACCGAAGTAATTCTAGGTGGCGCCTACCGCCTTAAATACGTAGAAAGCGGAGTCGCATACTCCAATCCCTGGAACGTCGTGCAGCTGCATTGTTTCTACCCTTAGATGTTTTTACTTTACAAATAAGGCTATTCAGCCAGGCTTCTTAGCCACACATTGTACCTCCTGATATTCTGTGAAAAAATATAGTTAAGTGCCTCCAACTTTGTGTCTCTATTTTTACTCGCAATTGCATTACTCGGGGGCTACGCCACCCTTTTTTACCTCGTTAGACGAATATCGCAGTAGCCTGAGTAGCTGACGTACTATCAATCGAGCCCTTGGTAAAACCAACCCAGCTGCAATGCACCTGACAGGTTGGCAAGGTGCTGAGATGAATATGCGTTAGGCTAATGAAAAGGAACTACAGAGTACAAGCTACTCGAAAAATATACAAGATAGCAAGCTTTTACATATGAACGGGTAACAAAAACACCCGACGAACTTATACAAACTTTACAACACCTGTGCATCTATGTGTAGGTTCATACTACACTACTGCCGTAAAAGGAGAACATTGGTACGTTCTTCGAACAACTCGATGATATCTTCGGCTGGCTGATCCAACACTCGATAATGTGGCACCATGTTCCATGACATCCCTTCTGGCGGGGGCGGCGATCTAGTAGCAACAACTGCAAGATCCAGATTAGGCTGATGCAGGCGAACAAGTGCCAATGCAGCCTTGGCACCCATGACTAATTGCTGTCGCACGCACTCGTGGACCGCGCTGGCATTCTGAAATTTCTTCAGTAAAGCTAGCAAGCTCGATGGAACCGCATCCAAGAGGAACATCGCCTGAAAAATATGCTTGAGGCACGACTGTGACTTCTTCAAATACAGCAGCACCCGCGACGCATGGTCCTGTAGTGTCGCCAACGTGACTGCACGATCGAGATTAGCCCAAAAATACCCACTAGCTTCCAGCTGCTCCTGGGTCAAGCAGTTCATTCGAATGGCGACTCGATCCCTCTCTTCCCGCGGATGACGAGCGCTAACAACTGCAAAAGGCAGTACAAAGCATAAAGACAAAGCGCCGCCATGAGTGGCTAAGAAAGGATAAGAAGTTAAGAGAACTAACACTTAAATTTCTCATTCAACTGAGCCACCACGCCAAGAAGGTACTTCTCGCGTGCATTGGTCTTTTCGGCTTTTGATTTTCACATGTCCGCATTACCACGGATCATGGGCATCTCTCGCTCGAAATGTGTTATGCGGTCATGCAATCAAGATAGCAGCGACAGCTCCTCCACCTTTGAACGTGGTCGCGCCACAGGTTCATCGGTGGGAGGTGAGTCGGAGGGACCACTCGAAGGACCCTATTACAAGGAGACCAAGAGGCAAATAAGACCAACCATTCATAAAATAGCATCAAATTTCAGCAAGTCTCAAAAGGCCCCCCCACAAGGCATAATTCAAGAAGAAGAAACTAGACTATTACAAAAGATGACTAAAGCATTAGACTACAACTACGCGTTGGCACTTGGGGGCTTCCTCGAGTCTGTGGCAGTCTCCGATGCCACAACCTTCTCGGCGACAGCCTCTGATGCTGTGGCTTTTGCCGTCTTCAACCGCCTCAGCCCCGCAGGATGCTTGGCGAGTGTCTCAATGAGCCGAGGCCCATATTTATTGCAACTAGTGGCAAAGGGAGCAAACACTACCTGCTAGCCATCCATACTGACCGGCATCACCGAGGATACCTTGCTGGGGCTCAGATCAACACCATGAGCTTGCGCCATCGCGAGCCGCATAGTCGCTCCAACCCTCCTCTGGGCATTCTTAAAGTCCATGGACACGCATCCAGCGAAGGACTCCACTAAGCCATCGAGATCTCGATCAGCTTGGCCTTGGGGACCATCTCCCACCGAAGACGCCCAAGCACGCCCTTGACCTTCTCAAGCGAGTCCTTGACAGAGACGCTGCAATCATTGACTGCAGCCACAACACTGGCCAAAGCATCTGAGCGGGCCAAAGCTTGCGCATCAAAGTCCACGCCGGCATCATCTGCAGAAGATGCATATGAGTACAAAAGCATACAGACAAAGTACATAGCAAAAAAATGATGCAGCATCATACTCGAGAGTGCCTTAGCTATAGAGAAAAGCTGCTCTACGGAAACTTTTTTCTATCGGCTGCAGTTGCCAGCAGGTTCTCCTCGCGAGTCTTCGACTCCTGGGCGGAGCGCTCCAAGGATTCGAGTGCCTCATCACGTTTCTTCTCTGTGTCGGCAAGAACCTTCTGGAGGGAGTCGACACGATGAAGAAGCTCATTATGCTCACCTGCAAATGGAAAACAACACAACTCAAACCCACCAATGTTCATACAAAAGGCACGGATGAAAGAGTGTGGACTGACCTTCAAAGGCTCGATGACAGGCTTCCAATGAAGCAAGCTGGCGGCCCAGGGAAATAATCTGTTCGGCGAGGCGAGTGGATTCCTTCAAGACATGCTACAAAAAGGGAGGCATGAGCATCAACCAAATTTTGACTATCAACGACAAGAAATCTCACATGTTCCTCCAGGGACTCTGAAGCTTCCTTCTGTGAAGACGTCCGGGCAACAATCTAGTGCCCCCGGTGTGGGGGGAACTCGAAGAATTGGCATCGGAGTTGTTCGCCACCTGGGGAGAAGGAGATCATGCCGCCATCTCCTTGTCTTTGGAGTCTACGACTCCAGTTTCCTTGACAAACTGATAGTCGTCGGACAATGATGACACAGTTTGGCTACAAAACATATGAAGCAACTTCAGGCGAAAAGATTGTGGAACATAAGTACGAACTCGTAGGAGTATAAAACACACCCGTCAAAATTGTCGAGGTGAAAGGAGTCCTCGAATGCCTCCTTAGGTGTCCTTAGTTTCTTCCATGGAGGAGGAGCCATGGCATGCACAATCACAACAGGAATTGGCTCCTCCACCATAGTTGGAGGACCCTCCGGTGTCGTCGGCAAGGATGCATCCGAGTCCTTGCTTCGGGAGCGCTTGCGAGTCCCATTCCCGCTGGACTCGGGGGCTTCCTACTCCTCCCCAACAGGGATGGTGGAGCCCGACTCATCCTCCTCTTCCACTTCGTGCATGACTACTCCCTCGGGCTGAGGAGGCAGCACAGTGGTCACCTTCCAGTCCTGGCACAAGGAAAAAGATCAATATACAAGGAAATCTAGCAGGCAATCAAAAACAAGAAAATCTCACAAAGAGATCCACCTCAGGTGGTGGATGACTCGCACAGAAGGGAGGCACGGCTGAGTCCCCAGGGAGCCTCTCGTTGGCTATGTACCTGGTTAGCAGCAGAAACCTCTTGTCGACTTCACCTGAAGAAATATTCTCTCATGAGATGCGAGTGACATCTTCAACTCCAGTCCAGCAACACATCGGATGGACCCTAGCCTGTAGTGGTTGCACCCGGTGGCGCATCTAGGTGCAAATGAGGTCTACGTCACCTATTTCCTTCCTCATGCGTTGTTCAAGGTCGCAGACATGCTGGTACAGAGTCTCTGTTTCCTCGGCTTCGTCGGGCATCACCGTGTTCTTCCATGACCTCCTTCTCTTGCATACTGCCACAGGATCAAAAGGCGCGAGTCCGAAGTGTTCTTCATCAACCTTCTGGTCACGAATGTAGAACTACTTCTCCCTCCACCCTTGGACAGATGCATTGAAGTTGATGGTGAAATATGTGACATTGGAGTCGACATGGATCCCGCAGCCTCCTATGTCGTAGACTACCGACCTAGAGCCCAAATAGCATTTCAGCTTGAAGAGTTTTTTGAAAAGGAAAAAGTGTGGCTTGATTCCAAGCCAGCACTCGCAGAGGGTCATGTAGCAAGCAATGTGAAGTACGGAGTTTGGGGTCAGCTAATGCAGCTAGAGCCCGTAGAAGCAAAGTAACCCCCTCACAAACCTATGAAGGGGGAGAGAAAGACCATGAATGATAAACGCAAGGAACATCACCCAAAATCCGGCGGGGGGACTAGGGATTACCTCGTTGTCAGGAATCCGATAGTCAGCTTCTGCAATAGGGAGAGCACCATCTTGGCGCCAGTTGAAGAGCTCGGTGTCCTTGATGGTGGTTGGCCACCACGATCCATTCGTGACACGCGTGCTTGGGCCCTTCTTCTTTCCAGCCTCGGCGGCAGTGATACATCCATTTTGCATCACTATTCTATGTCTTAATTCACTATTACTCATTGATATATTTCATATTGAGAGATGATACTTATGTTATTTCATCTATTTTTGCATGGTTGATGACTTTTGGAGCATGGACCGCTGCAGTCAGGATTCTGATGGAAAAGGTGTTGTTTGGAGGCAAAATTCGCGAAGATCAGAAAATCCGGGAAAATATACGGAAAATCCTATTTTTCCAGAAGACTAAGGATGCTAGAAGATGGAGTGGAGATGGGCCATAGGGGGGCCCACACCACCCCATGGCGCGGGCAGGCCTAGGCCGCACTTGGAGGTGGTGTGGCCACCCTGGCCCACTCCATCCTCTCCCCTCTGGCGTATATCAACCTCCCGAAACCCTAAGACTCGGGAAGCAACCACAGAAAGATTTCGCCGCCTCTGTGGGGCGGAAAACACCGAGAGAGAAAGATCTCTCCGGCAGACAGATTTCTGCCGGGGGAATTCCTTCCCAGAGAGGGGAGATCGTTGCCATCAACACCACCATCAAGCTGGACTTCATCGGGATCATCATCATCACCACCATCATCACCATCGGCATCATCATCACCATCTCCATATTGCTGTAACAATTGAGTTGAATCTTGCATTAGTTCATAGGGGAAACTTTCTCGGTGTTGATTACTTTTTGTAGTTGATGCTATTGAGTGAACCATTGAATTATTGTTTATGTTCAGATTGTTATAGATCATTATTCCATCTCTGATCATGATCCATATGATGTCTTGTGAGTAGTTCATTTTGTTCTTGAGGACATGGGAGAAGTCTTGTTGTTAGTAGTGGAGTTGTGTTGAGAAAGATTCAATAGATTGTTATTTAAGTTGTGGTGTACTTTTTCTAGTGGTGTCATGTGAACGTCGACTACATGACACTTCACCTATATGGGCCTAGGGGAATGCATTGTGTATTTGGCTACTAATCGTAGGTGTTGCCGGAGTGACAGAAATCTGAACCCCCGTTAGGAAACCATTGCACAAGGGACGTAAGGGTCTTAGAGTTTAAAGCTGTGGTTAGGTTTCTACCTTAATTACTTTCTTGTACTGACGGAAGTTTGCAAGGGGTATAATCACAAGTATGTATTAGTCTTGGATGGGGCGGTACATTAGCATAGGTTCACCCACACAACACTTAGCAAGCTACAGAAGATTAATCAACTATATGAAGCGAAAGCACTTGACAGTCTTCCCATGTGTCCTCAAGAACGTTTGGTCATCTTAAGTAATACAACCGGCTTGTCCTTTGCTTCATAAAGGATAGGGCCACTTGCTGCATTTATTCCTACTGTCTTTTATTTACTCGTACTTTGTTTACTTGCTTTATCAAAACCCCCTAAAAATCCGTTTGCTAAGTATTTGCAGAGAATTCCTGATCCATACCACTAGCCAGCACCTTCTGCTCCTTGTTGGGTTTGACACTCTTACTTATCGAAAATACTGCGATACACCCCCTATACTTGTGGGTTATCAGGCAGTACTGGTGCCCGTGGCAGCGACACCCTTCTTCTTGGCCGCAACAGTGGTGTCCGCTGATCCAGCAGCTGAGGCACCCTTCTTTTTCCCCATCCAGCGCATTGGTGGGAGCGCAGAAAGTAGCTGGGAAAGGTGAGGAAGCCGTCCAGCGCAACAAGGAGGTGCGAGCAATGGAACAGCAAGGATTAGCAATGGAGGCAGCGCACAAAGGAAGAAGATGAGCTGTGGGGAAAGTTACCGCATGATGGCTCTAAAATATAGCCATCTACGTCCATATTTAAACTAGATATTAATCATATTCTTGATGAAATATCTCTCTAAGCCCTGCCATTAATGCTATATTCAGAGGGCTATGCAATCCTTTCTTTTATATTTTTCCTACATAGATAATGTCGTTTAAAGGAGGGAATCACTACATTAAAGTCAATGATAAGAGATTTCCAACAACCAGAAGAAACCAGGAGCCATACAACGGAGGCAGACGCTTTAACGACCAACTATACGGTCGGAGCAAAAATTCCGACCGTATAGCTCCGGTCGTATAGTTGGCGCCGCCACCGTTAGGTCAAACAGAACAACTTTCGTGAAGGGAGCTCTATATAAAGAAGCCTCAGGCGACGGGAAAACATCTCTCGCTCCACCCCAAAAGAAGTCAGACTCCACCAAAAAGCTGCCTCAGATCTCCAAACCTTTCTCCATCTCCATATCCATATTCCAACACTTGTAATAGTAGATCTCTTCTCTGATTGGCGACATTGTAAGACTATTGCTATCAATCTTATGATTTTCATTACAATGTTTATGATTGTTGATCTCATCTCTATGTGTGAGTAATTCTCTTTAGGCTAAGGGCTTCGGCCAAGCCATGTAGCAATTGTGCATGTTATTTATCATATATGGGATGGTGTATTAGTTTGTATGACATAATGATTATTTTATCCTCTCTTGCCTCAATCTAAGGACTTGTCAGGTACCCAAGACCCTGAGGGTTGAGTCAGGTATAGGGAGTATGAGTGATGACTGATCTGCAGGTTGGGAACCCCAGTGAAAGAAGGGGTAGTACGGCTGTATGTGAGGGATTTTCTTGGGATTAACAGTGACATCACTATGCATATCATTAGTTCTCTTTCTTCTATAGATGAGACTAGTAGGTTATTTCTATAAGCGGTTGCGGAGGCGATAGAAATTATGGATGCACTGCCCACATATAATTTATCTTGCTCTAACAAGTACATGCATACTTTATTTCTATCATTCATTTCCATCAGATGTTTTGCACCGCTATAGGTGAAACTGAACACCATAGGCTCTCTTTCTATATCATCGACAACAACAAAAAGACGCAAGCTATTGGTCCGGTAAAACACAAAAGGAATTCTAAAACTCCCGAAGGTCCGTTAAAGTAACTTCACTATGCATTCGCTTACCGAGGATTCGATAACCTAGGTCTACTAGGGAAAAAGAAGCTATACTACATCCGTAATCCGGATCGAAGGTATCAACCCTTTTTCTAGCGCCGTTGCCGGGGAAGCAATAGCTACCTTGGTGAGGTTATTAGAAACCTTGCTAGTTTTAATTCTTGTTTTTAATTTTGTTAGTTTGCTTTCAGTCTTTATTTTATAAACCAAAAAAATTAGTTAGCCTTTAAATTCATGCTTTTACTGTTGTAATTCTTTATATAAGAAAACTCAAAACATAGGAAATATGGCTAAAAATAAGCTTAGGGAGTTTGCTACTCCCAATAATGATTATTTGCGTACTCCTTAAACTCAGCCAGCAATTACTGCTGATGACTATGAAATTAAGCCCCATTATTTAAGTTTGGTTCAACAGAATCAATTTGGAGGCTCTGCTTTTGAAGACGCAGGTATGCACTTGAATACTTTCACTAAAATATGTGATATGATGCGTATAAAAGACGTTGACCCTGATGCGGTCAAATTGCGTCTATTTCCTTTCTCTCTAAGAGGTCGAGCTAAAGAATGGTTGCTATCTTTGCCTAAAAATACTATTACATCATGGGTGGGATGTACTTCTTTATTTATGACTAAATTTTTCCCACCTGCAAAGACTATGCAACTCCGATCTAATATTACTGGCTTTAGACAGGAAGAGTGTGAGCCACTAGCGCTTGCATGGGAGAGGATGAAAGAATGCCTAAGAAACTGTCCTAGTCATGGGATGGAAGATTGGTTAATCCTACATTTATTTTACAAAGCTCTTAATCCTATGTCTAAGTCTATGCTTGATACTTCAGCTGGAGGAACATTTATGGGCAAACATATTACCGAAGCAAAGCAGCTGCTAGACAATATGCAAGATAACCATGCCCAATGGCATGTGGAAAGATCAAACACGAAGAAGATGAACTCTATCTCACCACAAGAGAATGAAGATCTCAATGCTAAGTTGGATGAGCTCATACTATCCGTTAAAGGTAAGGAAACCCAGGTAAGAGCCACCCCTGAAACAAATATTGAAGAAATAGACTTCCTAGCTCGTAATGATTATAACCCTACTTGGAAGAAGAGTTACAATCCTAACTTTCAAAAACATTATGCTAGTCCTGCAGGTAACTCTAATAATAATATGGGAACTAATAATGGTAGTCTCCAAGAAACACTTAAGTCTTTCATAGACTCACAAAATGAACAAAATAATATTCTTGTTAAAATTACGGAGAACCATGATGCCATGCTTGGTAAACTATCTAACCAAGTTGTTAGTTTGAGGAATGATTTGAAGGCCCTCCAAGAAAGAACGAGGATCGTTGAGGCACAACTAGGTAAGATAACCAAGAGTAAAACTCTCATTTTAGCTAAATTTGCAGGTAAAGCTGAGCCCAATCCAGTTGAAGAACTCAAAATGATGAGGATCAAAAGGGAGGATCCTGAAGAACTTGACTATAGTAATGCTCCTTCACCAAGCTACACCGTTGAAGATCTCGAAAAAAGGATCAACGTCAAGATTCTGATAAGTGAAGGTAGTGAGGAAGCTATGTACCAACACTTTGTCAATCAAGTAGAAATAAAGGTACATGAGCTTGAAGAAGAATACGAGCAAATTGCTGAAAAATTACCTGTTAAACTAGATGACATATTTGAGCCTACTATTAAGATTAAAATTGGAACCAATGAGATAGCTGCACTTTGTGATCTAGGTGAAAGCGTATCAACAATTCCAAAGAGTCTTTTTAACAAGTTAAATCTTGGATCCTTTGAAATTACTGAGTTAAAATTGCATCTAGCAGATTTTACCTACAAACAAGCTATAGGAATTAAGGAGAACACTTTGGTATACATTAAAGGTTGTCCTGCTATTATTGATTTCGTTATAGTTGACATGCCTGAAGATGCTACTGCTCCTATTATTTTAGGCCGTCCTTTCTTAAGAACTATTAAGGCTTTGATTAATCTGCATGAATGGAATGTGAAGCTGCAATTGCCTTCACGGGATCCTTTTGTTATTCAGTTCCCCAGTAAGAAGAAAGCCAAGCATGATGAGAAGGAGAACATCGCTTTAAAGGCCAATTACTTTGGAGTGGGTGTTCCGCTGATCTGGCCCAAGTGAGTATCATCAAGGTCAAGCTATTGACCATAAAAGAGCGATCTATGGGAGGCAACCCATGTGAAGTAAAGGTTTGAGTAAAGTTTTTAGTTTTAGTTTAAGTTTATGTTGAATAAAGAGTGCTAGAAAACTCCATTCAAGGAGAAGAAGTTCGGTAGTGCTTGAAAATCTGCTTTATTCATGCTATTGTTGGTCGACAATATTTACTGTCAATTTTCTGTCAAAAACAAGGTATATCACTAAGTTATAGGAAAATAAATAGTTCATGAAGAAACATTTTTTTTGATGCACACAGAGAGTTTAACGACCAACTATACGGGGGGAATAAAAATTCCGGCCGTATAGTTCCGGTTGTATAGTTATCTTTGCCATCGAATTTTTTTCTGCAATATGTATTGAGAGTTTAACGACCAACTATATGGCGGGAATAAAAATTCCGGCCGTATAGCTCTGGTCGTATAGATATCAATGCCTCCGTACAATTTCTTTTCATATGTACTGAGAGTTTGACGACCAACTATACGGTGGGAATAAAAATTCCGGCCGTATAGTTTCGGTCGTATAGATATCGACCTTTGCCAATTTTCTTTCGCAGGGACAGACAGTTTAACGACCAACTATACGGCCTGAACATTTTGTTCTGCCCGTATAGTTGCGTCCATATAGCTGCACTGCCAAGAGGAAAACCTAATTTTTTGACAAAAGGCCAACTATACGGCCGGAACACATTGTTCCGACCGTATAGTTCCGCCCGTATAGTTGTGTCCGACCACAAAATTGCACGAGAAGATACTCCCAACTCCAAAACTTCAATCCTTTTTCTTTCTTCTACCTCCAAACTCTCTCAAAACCTCAAGATATCTCCATCTCTACTCAATTTCATTCAATTTCCTCGCACACAAGCGATCTACAGTATGTTTCTCCTCCGATCCTCCAATTACTTTTTGCAAATTAATCTTCGATCTATTGTCATTATCAATCTAGGGTGAGACCTACTATGAACCAATTGCTATGATTTTCTTACCTAGTTTATTATTTTGAGGAGAATTCTTTAGTGTGCTATGATGAGGAATATGATGCACTTACTGTTGTTGGATCAAAAAGTTTTATTTTTGCTTTTCTTCAATGTTTTAGATGATGAACACAAGGAGCCAAACTCATGCTCGTGCCACCGCTAGCGCTTCTCGGGCTGCCGCTTAGGAACGCATGGGGATACGATTCAGGGATGAGGCCCATCGTGATTGCTTCAACAGGATCAAGAACCGCGAAGTGAAGGCCACCAAGTCAGCTTCCCCATCATATTGAACCAACTCGGGATTTCTGATGACTTCAATTTACTTTGCAATAGAGCTGGCCTACAAAACTTTGTGTACAATGATGTACCTACTTATCACCGCTTAACCATTGAATTTCTAAGCTCGTTGCAAATCACCGTTAAGCAATGTCAAGGAGAGGATACTATTTGTTTCCGTCTGATGAACACCAACTACACTTTAACATTAGATGAATGGTGCGCATGTTTCAATCTGCCAAACAATGATATTCATGCTTTATGTGCATCCTTTACTAGCTTAGAACCTACCCCCGAACAAAACTATAATGGAATGAGTTTCACTACTAGAATAAACAAGGGGAAGAATATTCAATATCCTGCAATTCGCTATTTGTTCTATGTTATTGCTAACACCTTGCAGGCACGTAATGAGTTCACAAGACTCAACGAGGAGGACATACTAGTGCTTGCAAAGGTTGCTTATATCAACTGCGGCTTGTCACTCAACTTGGGTGCCATCCTTGTGCACTACCTAGAGCACCAAGCCTCCCAAAGCCAAGGACCAATCACTGGTAGAGGCGTTATCACCGTTCTTGCCACTGCCATAGACCTCGACCTAGGTGAGTTGCAACCCGTGCTAGGTGAGATACGCGTTGGTTTCTCCATTTGAGAGCCTGCGGAATGCTCACTAGGAGAGGTGGTGTTTATTATCTGTATATTGCTGGAGCTGGCCATATCTACCCCACTTCTTTGCCTAATGGTCTTTTGTCTATCGAGGAAGGATGTTTGCTATATGATTCACAGGTTCAGCAACACCAACCCAAGGAAGAGATTCCGAAGGACGATGAGGACCAAGAGGAGGAGCAAGAAGTTCCTTATCAAGAGGAGAAGCCACAAACCTGGTTCGCCACATACCAAGGTTTCCAAGGACTTGGAGGAACTGTGGAGAGGATGCATAGCCTCTCTTTGAACCTCCGAGAATCAACAAGTAACCTCTCAACTCAATTCGCAAACTGGAGTAACGACTTTTTCCTGCCACCACAATAAATTGAAGGGCTTGCAAAAGCCTAAGCTTGGGGAAGTTTCCTCATGTATCTTCACATGGCGTTTATTTGCTTTTTTATTTTAGAGGTTGTGTTTTTATTTGAGTTTATAAGCACTCGTGTTGGTTTCCCCAACACATTATTTTAGTTCTTTCTATTTTTTCTTTCTAATTTTTTTAGCCGAGCTTTGACGCTAATTTTCTATTCTTTTAAGTCCCTCTCGTAAAAACCACAACAAGATTTCTCCATTTTTCCTTATTTCCCTCTTGCTTTTCTTTCCGCCTCGAGGTCTTCATATATTTGCAGGAGAGTGGTCGACTTCGAGTTTCCAAGAAGCAAATAAAAAAGGAAGAAAGAAGTGGAACCAAACATGAGAGGTATGCCTTATGACTCCCCACTTTTGAAGTTTGAGAAACCCATGCTAGTTAGTAGTAAATGTTGAGATATTATATTGGTGGAGTGAGTCTTTGTATTATAGTAAGATTTTCGTTTGCATGGGTATTTAATTGGGTACGTTTTGTTCCAGTTCTCATAACTAACCAAGTCTTGCCTATAAATTGCTAAACAATTGTAATAAGAAAAAGTCTCCCAATTGAAGGCTTGGGTGTTGTAGTGCTTAGTCTTGAAGGCTTATTTCTAGAGACACTCAAGACCACTATAGCTCTCTTTGAAAGGATTTGTTCGATTGAATTAATATTTAGTGGTTTTTGTGAGCATGCCAAAGTTTGTCTTGTTAATCATAATATAGCTTTACGTGTGTCAAACTTCATGAGATTCCAACAACTCCGCTGGCCTACGAATGATCTTCATGGAGGAAACTCCTAGATTTCGGCTATGAGTTGATTAAACACTTGTAGCAGCAATGCTATAGTGGGTAAGATTCTTGGTACTCCCGGGTAGCTGTAATCATGATGGAATCACTCCTCTGGCTATTATGAGAAATCATTGTGCAAAATAAACAAAAACCTTAGTGATGCCACGAGTGTCCATCACAACCCGATAAACTAAATATTTTTTTGGCATGCTACTTAAAAACTGAAATTCTTGAAGTACAATGAATAGAAAAGTAGTGCTTGAAAAGTCTTGATTTATTGATGTGGGAGAATTGAGATACTCTAGTATATATGCTTTTCATGACAACTCTGACACTCTTACTTTACATGGTTATACTTTACTGTTCAAAGGCAAGCCTATGAGTTGATTACTTGACATGGAATAAAGTTTACTCATTTGAATCATCCATGCTTAGAATAATTTTGCTGCGCTATAAGGATGAATGAAACCCGTATGATATGCTTGCCATTACTCTATCTACGCTAAAGTTTTTTTCAGATTTATGAAGTGGAGGAAACATGAGACTACTAATCATGAGTAAGATTACCATCTCGTTATTTCAGTTTTAATGCTGAGTTACTTTTTGATTTTGGTTTTCTTGCTCGGGACGATCAAGTTTAAGCTTGGGGAGGTTAATGGCTCTGAAATATATCCATCTACGTCCACATTTAAACTGGATATTAATCATATTCTTGATGAAATATCTCTCTAAACCCTGCAACTAATGCTAATATTCAGAGGGGTATGCAATCCTTTCTTTTATATTTTTCCTGTGTAGATAATATCATTTAAAGGAGGGAATCACTACATTAAAGTCAAAGATACGAGATTTCCAACAATCAAAATAAACCAGGAGCCGTACAATGGAGACAGACACTTTAACGACCAACTATATGGCCGGAGCAAAAATTTCGACCGTATAGCTCCGGTCGTATAGTTGGCGCCACCATCGTTAGGTAAAACAAAACAACTTTCATGAAGGGACCCCTATATAAAGAAGACTCAGGCGATGGGAAAACATCTCTCGCTCCACCCCAAAAGAAGCCGGACTCTGCCAAAAAGCAGCCTCAGATCTCCAAACCTTTCTCCATCTCCATAGCCATATTCCACCACTTGTAATAGTAGATCTCTTCTCTGATTGGCGACATTGTAAGACTATTGCTATCAATCTTATGATTTTCATTACAATGGTTATGATTGTTGATCTCATCTCTATATGTGAGTAATTCTCCTTGGGCTAAGGGCTTCGGCCTAGCCATGTAGTTGTTATTTATCATAGACGGGATCGTGTATTAGTTTGTATGACATGATGATTATTGTATCCTCTCTTGTCTCAATCTAAGGACTTGTCAGGTACCCAAGATCCTGAGGGATGAGCCAGGTATAGGGAGTATGAGTGATGACTGGTCTGCAGGTTGGGAACCCAAGTGAAACAAGTGGTAGTATGGCTGTATGTGAGGGATTTGCTTGGGATTAACGGTGACATCACTATGCATATAATTAGTTCTATTTCTTCTATGGATGAGACTAGTAGGTTATTGCTATAAGCGGTTGCGGAGGTGATAGCAATTATGGATGCACTGCCCACATATAATTTACCTTGCTCTAACAAGTACATGCATACTTTATTTCTATCTTTTATTTCCATCAGATATTTTGCACAGCTATAGGTGAAACTGAACGCCCTAGGCCCTCTCTCTCTCCATCATCGACAACAACAAAAAGACGCAAGATATTGGTCCGTAAAAACACAAAAGGAATTCTAAAACTCCCAAAGGTCCGTTAAAGTAACTTCACTATGCATTCGCTTCCCGAGGATTCGATAACCTAGGTCTACTAGGGAAAAAGAAGCTATACTACATCTGTAATCCGGATCGAAGGTATCACCACACAGCAAACCCCTACTTAACCTCACCAGAGATGCAATCCAACCGCCAGCAATGCACCAACCATACGCGTGGTGCAAATCGATAAAGACGCGTGGTAGAGAAAACAACAAACCATCGCTCCACTCCTCCCATTACGCACGAGAATCGAGGAGATGCAATTAAAACGAATATTACGCATGCCTAGTCAAATCCAAGTGAGAAATGGGGCCCTAGTTTTTGTTACGTCCCGTCAAAACCGCTCACGCGGGAAAATGAGATCAGCTCATCATCATCACTAACGTTATTAACTCCAGCAGGAGCACCTTCTGACTACTCTAATCCTCACTCGAGTCTATGACTCGACCAAGCACTCGGGGGCTACTCCTAATAGGAGCGCTAGCCGCGCACCTGATAAAGCTTCATAGACTTCCAAGCATTATGACAATGTGTTTTCCTCTTAAAACCTTCACTCGAATCAACGATTTGACTGTGGACTCAGTGTTACTCCCATAGGTAGCGTTACAAGCATATTCGACTGAAACAAGCAAAATACGACAGCAGTTGCAAAATATTTATAGTCCCCACTCGAGTCTGTGTCTCCTGGACCACCCAAATCATCTCCGTGATGACAAAATTCGGATGTCACGTTTGCAGCGTGAAGATATCTATATATGACCTAAGGAAGGCTTGGCAACGCACCTGCTGCGCTCTACCAGAAATAATCTGTGCCCGCAGGTACGATGAAATAAGCCTTGATGGAGGGTGTCGAGTGCTCACACTTATACATTGGGATTCGACTCTATAAGACCTCCGCGGCTTGAGTCGAATTACGCCAGCACTTTTCCGAATTCGAGTCCGGGGACTCGAGTTTGAGTAGATTGCATTGTTTTGCCCTAAGTCAGTTAATTGATACCGATATATCAGATGAATCAGGCACGTATATCTATAATCCGTATGATACAAATTAGAGCACTCGAAAACATGCTCGACTGTGCACTTGAAGGCTTCATAAGTCTCCACTCGAATCTGCGATTCAACCGGACACTCGGGGGCTACTGACATGGGCATACCTTATAGGTACTTGATCTTAGCATATACGGTCCAGCCTAGAAGAAGCCCACGACGTTACCAGGGCCCAATCAAGTTTTGGGTGACCAAAGGAGACTCCGACTGCTTGCAGCACACGACAAACTTAAGATAGAAGTTTAAAGGGAAAACCCTAACCTGTAACCGACTCGGCCTGCTATCCCGAGACCTAGCCTATCTATATAAAGGCTAGGAGGGGGTGGCGAGGAGGAAAATGCACAACCCTAGTTTCCACACCATCGCCAGATTGCATCTGCACACCCCCTGTAACTTTCGACTCCTTTATTATTCCAAGAGAAGATAAGCAGGAGTAGGGACCTCTGCGAGGCTTGAACCTGGGTAAACCTTGCGTCCCTGTGTGCTTGTTTGCTAGCTGATCGATGCCTCCAGCGCTCCGCACTTCCTCGAACCTAAGTCCCTCTGCGATGGGCATTGATGAGTTAACCCCTCGTTAGGTGTTTTTAGTTGAGTTAGTATATTAACTCATTTAATTATAAACTTGGTCTAAATTCCTTTTGTAATTATAAATGTATAAAATGGTTATCCCTGATGTTACCTTCCCTATTGACGATTGGTTAAAAGGAGAAAAGCTCAAGTTAGATGGATCCAATGTTTCTATGTGGGTTATGCGTCTCCATGATCTGCGAGATGTATTTGGAGCAGCCCTATTTTCATGATACCCAAGAGCAGCGGTGATCCCGCTGCTGTCGTCATTTGATGGTCACATTCATATCAGTGACGGTGCGCTTTGGAATGGTTTATGAGCTATGGCCGATTGTGGGAAGCCTTAATCCCCAAACGGATATGGCACAACTTAGATCACATTTCTTGGAACAAGTGCGCATATGGGAGCATGAGCTCATGGGATATTTCCTCTCCATATAGATGGAGGAGAACTCTTCACTTGATGATCACTTGGCACGCATATATGATGCATACATGAGCCTTGCATACTTCCTAGACAACTGGTTCGCAAGACCTTTTGCAATAGGCGTATTGCTATAGTCACTACCACCAAGCTACCAAGCACATGCCAGGATTTGCATTATGAGAATCGACGCGGAAACACAGGATTTCCACGAGTTCATATCACATTTCAAAAATGTGAAGGTTGAACCCGTTGTTGGAGAGGCATCGATGATGAAGGTATATATTCGATATACAGTTTTAGAAATGTTATTATCTTACAAACACATATTGTAGTGTAAAGTATATTTGATACTTGTTCTATTTTGCTGAAAACAGGTCCTTCTACATGAGAGTTGCTTGTTGGAGAGGAGGCGATATTGCATGTTGATGGCGAGCATATGATGATAATAGCCAATGACGCTCTCCCTTAACATCTGTCATTTAGTTTATTGTTTTAGGATGATTATTGTAATCAATAGATTATGAACTTATTTAGTGTGTCTCACACTTCGTGAGATGGTTATTCATATGAGTTTGTAACAAACAGTTGTTCTACTTTTATGAATGATTTCTATTCATGTTCATATCTTTTTCGATTATGTGTGAATTATCCTTGTTTTGAAACTAATTGATAATACATGAACATTTGTAAAATATTGAAAATGCCTTGGAAATTACCCAACTTAATGATATGTTCATTTTGAATGAAACCATTGTTTAAATTCATAGTTATGTGATAAAATGTGAAAGTAATTTGATTTCTTGTCACATATAAATCATGCCTAAGTTCAGCAAAAAAACTTGAACACCCTGTATTGCATGAATACAAAGTGTTTGGTGAATGGTTGAAAGAAACTACATATTCGATGTATTGTATTTCAAGAAAAATGGTGATTATCATTATATGATTGTTTAAATTGTGTAAAGAAGTTTACCAAAGGAAACATGAGTATGAAACTATTTGATATGATCAAAGTATTTCATCCTCCAAGGGTATTAAAGATAAAAGAGAATCTAATTACTACGATTTGATCAATAGTAATGAAATTCGCCTTTATAAGAATGGCATAAAGAAAATTGTGGAATGCAATGCGTTTGAAATGTCAAAATGCAAAGCATCATAATGTGATATTAGATATCAAGTGGGTGAATAGATGGCGCCAAATAGATCATTGTAGTGTAGATGTAAAGACCATTAGTTAGAAATAGTTAGCACTCAATTAGAATATTTAGTAAACCATATAAATACGAAAGATCGGTGCCATATATTGTATGGATCATCGTGAAAGTTTTGGATTTATTCGATATAACCAAAACAATAGCGAATAAGTCCTTGTAGAGTATTCATTGGAAAAATGAATACGAAATCCATGACTAGAACCAAAAGAAAGGCAAAATTAGGATTGCTTGAATTTTTGGTGCTTTTGGAGAAAGTTTATATTCTCTAATGTGAAGCTTTTGGAAGATAGTGAAAAACATGACAAGGATTCAAAACCCTGCATCAGAGTGTTGAGAAGCGCAACGGAAAGCGTTCCTGAACGATTCTCTTCATAAAGGAAAGAATCAATGATAATGATCATTGTGTTTTCCCTACTAGTGTTTTCACTCCCTGAAGTAGGATTCAAAATGTACTCCATATCCCATATGGAAATATTTGAGAATCAATTGACATATTATTGGAATATGACATACCTACGAACTACTAAGGAAATAATGGTGAACTAAAATTATGAGAAATCCTAAAGCAAAATTCACTTAAGATTAGAAAGAAATTTATTGCTGAATCTTAACAAGTAAAGGGGTTACTTGAATTTTCTGCAAAGCCATAGTGGAAAAGGGGTGAATGACAAAAGCACAAGTCAAGTATTGGACAAATTCAAAAGAATTTGATTCAAATGTGCTAAAAGTCTAGTGGATCTGAAACTAGTAAGGTACTGGTATCTCATAATAAATCTCTCGGTTTGATAATTGATCAAAGGATTTTGAAGTTATTCAAAATAGTGAGTGGACATGCAATTTGCATGAAATTGAGTGGGAGATATAAAAGTCTTCCTAAAACAATATGTGAATGACATATTTTTGACTAGGAGCAATACAAGTCTCGAACTCAAATATTTTGGGAACATATTTTTGAGTGGGAGCTTAAGGATTGATTCTCAAGTGTGTATACGACACAGTAAGAATGAAAGCGAAAGTACCAATAAATACTGATTTATAGGGTGTAGAAGTTGATAATAAGTATATTATGATATTATGTAGTATTCCTAAAGGGATTCTGAAAAGAATTTCATATTATGAATTGATTAAGGAATTGGTCCTTGATAATTCAAATTAGGAATATCATTAAGTTTTACATCAAAGGTTGAAAGAAAGAAAAGGATGATCATCATCCACTATGTTGAGACATAGGTTCTATCTTAGAAAACCATGATGATAACTTAACATAATATGTGATCTGAGAAGGAACGTTTGAAAAGTGATTAAGCACGAATCATAGAACATTGAGATAAGTTTGTCCAGAATGTCTAATAGAGAACTGTAGAGATAATTCCAAATCCTTAAAGTATGAAATATCTTAAAGCATAAAGGGTTATGTTATAAGGGAATATACTGGAAACTCCTGTATCGATAATACCGACTAAAGTCAAGTAGGAAGCGAGGTGAACAAAACATCGAAAGTTGCATAGGGTGCACTGGTGTTTCGATAATTACATTTATAATAATAGATAAGGGTACCATCTAAAGTGATGTATAATGTTATGGCGGGACTAGTTCGTCTTTAACGTAGAATGATGTGTCCCAGGGCACAGTGCCCATGAGAAAGCCCATGAGGTTGAGCTAAAGTCACTATAGGCTCCTGGAAACCGGCCTCGTTCTACTGCCATAATCATGATGCATACACAAAGATGTTATCATAAGATGATAAAGTATTAATGTCAATCAAGGTGGCATTAGTAAGTTGCAAAGGATTTGGGACTGTAAAGTACAGGCCCAAGACTCAACCTCTTCCATGAGCAAGCATGTTCAAGGTACCGGGGTTTATGGTGCCAATGATTAAGAACAAATGTAGCTAGTTTATTTGTACTGTAGTGCAAGTGGGAGACTATTGGAAATATGCCGTAGAGACAAATAGTAATAAGGATTATTATCATATGTGATAAAGTTTATGATTAAGTTTTATATCATGCTATAATTACATTGAAAGGAAACGTCAATAAACGTGTGATATATAAACAACCAGGAGTTCCTGGTGAAACTCTAGCCACTGGTTCATTGGTCAACAGATGATCAAGGTTTCCTGATCATGTGGCATTTATGCCAGTTGGAAATGGAGTCATCTCATTCTGAGAATGAGATGATGTACTAATACCCAACCTAAACATCATGACCCGATCATGTCACGAAGTTCTAGTTATGGTAATTAGAATATACCTAGTAGACTATTCCTTAAACCGTGAGGCTATATCAATCACTTTTTCCCGAGGGTGCTTTGATAGCATCAAACCTCACTTGGTAAAACAGTGATCATAAAGGTGTGTTCAGGTATTCGGAGGAACAATTGAGGCAATATACGTCAAGAGCGGGATTTGTCCATCCGCGTGATGGAAAGATACTCGAGGGCCCACTTAGAAAAGTTATATCCAATAGCTGCACAGCGTGTGATTTGATCACAGGGATATCACTTGTGGAAACGAGTCAAGTAGCATTTGTTGGTAACAAGATTGAACCATACATGGTGATGTCATTGATCAGATATCGGGCAATGCAAGTATCTAGGGACAAAAGAAATAAGACATGACAGTCACGGTTCAAGCGACAAAATATTTCATGGAATGTACAGGGGTCACATGGCCATCTAGGTCCCTATGTTGATCATTGGTCCAAGAGTGTCCCGACCATGTCTGGAGTGTTCCCGGACCGTGGGGGTATCATGCTTAAGGGCTTGGTGATGCTTAGAGAGTGTTTATAGGATCGGTAGAATCACCAAAGAATAGAAAGAGAGAAAACCAGAAGGGTTTCGGTAAGTCCGGAGGATGTCTGGAGTGGAGGTGGAAGGTGTTCCATAGCCACGGAGATTGAATAATATGTGAATGAATATTAAATATTGATTTAATCATTTATTCCTAATTATTTAATAAAAGAGAAAATCAATTAAAAGGTCAAATGGCTTATTAATGGGCCAAATCCCGGAGGGGAAAGGGCCCAAGAGGGGCCGCACTCCTAGGAGGGGCCAAGGGGAGTGGCCGGCAGCCCTAGTGGGCCTACCACACGTGGGGCCCATGGTGGGGGCTGGCCGGCGGCGCCTCTCCCCACCTCCTCCCTTGTTTAGTCCCACCCCGAGACTTTGAGGGAGGGAGTACCTTCCCTTCCCCCTATACATAGTGGGGTATTTTGTAGAAAATACACATAATATTCAATAAAGGTTTCCTCACTTTTGGGGAGACCTCCTGACGAGGGGTTAACTCATGAATGCCCATCACAGATGGACTTAGGTTCGAGGAAGTGGGGAGCGCTAGAGGCATCGATTGGCTAGCAAACAAGCACACAGGGACGCAAGGTTTACCCGTGTTCAGGCCTCGTACATGGCTTTACTCCTTCTTGTCTGCTCTTGGAATTATTGAGGAGCCGAAAGTTACAGGGGGTGTGCAGATGCAATCTAGCAATGGTGTGGAAACTAGGGTTGTGGATTGTCGTCCTCGCCGCCCCCTCCAAGCCTTTATATAGATAGGCTAGGTCTCGGGATAGCAAGCCGAGTCGGTTACAGGTTAGGGTTTTCCCTTTAAACTTCTATCTTAAGTTTGTCGTGTGCTGCAAGTAGTCGGAGTCTCCCGGGTCACCCGAATCTTGGCTGGGCCTTAGCAACATCATGGGATTTTTCAATGCTGGACCGTATATACCAAGCTCGAGTAGGTGTAAGGTGACGAATGCAAGTGCATAGATCGTTTGTAGCTAGTTTTGAAGTTCAGATATCGATCCCACAGGGAGCCCAAAGGTAAGTGTTTATTGGTGAAGTCTCTGTCACACCCGAACTTGTCATAGGTCTTCGAGTGAATTGACTTCAAGTGTTGAAATAAGAATGGAATTTTGATTAAATGCGATAGATGTAAATAGAACTAAAATGTAAACTTTAGAGATATAAAGCATAAAAGTAAAGAACGGCTTTGCTTGTTTGTTGATTCCTGCAGATGACGAAAGAAGGCGCGGGGAGATTCAGTTCATGGTGATAGTGACTATGCCAGGTGGACGAGTGGTAAATGTAAAAATTATAATCTTATAGATATATGTGTAGGC
Organism: Avena sativa; assembly: GCA_916181665.1. Taxonomy (NCBI): domain Eukaryota; kingdom Viridiplantae; phylum Streptophyta; class Magnoliopsida; order Poales; family Poaceae; genus Avena; species Avena sativa. Next base: position 384,310,523 of record OV702286.1, on the reverse strand, counting down.
GAGCAACCCATAATTAGCCGGAACTCCTCTTGGTAGATTTCATCCCAACTTCAATAATCCTACTAGCCTGCTACCAAAACCATGGTCAGACACTAGACGATTAAGACCCTTCAGGTTTCTTAGTGATTAAGCTCCTTGGATTGGACTAATGCAATAAGCACAGTGGTTAATCGTTATCCTCGAGTCAACTAGCTTTCCATTGATATCCTCGTGTCACCCGAGGGTTGCTGGTCCACTAGTGTACAAGACCTTATCTATGTAGAACAAGGTATCATTTTGTCTGGGCCCTTCATTGGACAACAAGCATTAGGCATCCCACAGATAGTCAAGCACACATATTATAGTATTTAGAATCAATCACAAACTAATGGAAAATATATGAAGGCACATCACATCTCACCAATCCCCTTACATCTCCCACACCCAAGGGAATTACTCACACATGAGAGAAGAATGGATCATCAATATAACTGAATAAAGGGAATTCGTCTTGGAATTAACGTGGAGATCCACAATAAGAATAGAAAAATATCCAACACAGTTCAAGATTGGAAGAAACAATCTCAAACCCTAGTCATGCAAGGTGGAGATTCCTCTCTCTCTCAAGTACAAGTAGTGGCTATGGGGGTGTATTGGCTAGGAGGTCGAAGATCGTGGAGTGAGATGAAGAACGTCTTCTCCTTCTTCTCAAGATCTCTTCTTTCTCCCTTCTAGATGGCGTGGCGGCTGCTGCCTTGTGTTTGCATCCTCCGTCCCTTCATGGAAGTTGTCCCTTTTGACAAGACAAAGGTGGCGGCAACTATACGGCGGGAACTATACGGTCGGAAAAATATTCCCGCCGTATAGTTGCTCGTTAAAGCTTCTGTGATCTCCCCTCGCGAGCTTCCAAAGTGGGACTTGCTTTTTTTTCCAAAATATTGTATTTCTCTAGTTAAATCCTTCTGTTTACGTTTAGAACCTGGAACACACATTAAAAACCAAGTTTTCTTTGATACCGAAGTATTAGCGTTAGGTAAAACTAGAAAATGATCAAATCCAGGATAAAACCATCAATAAAAGCCATAAAAATGTGTCGAAACTCACATCTATCAACTCCCCCAAGGTTAGATGTTGATCGCCCTCGAGTGACAAGGAAATAAGGAAGAATAGCGGAGATTCGAGACTGAAAGTAAAGTAACTCACAAGTTTGAATTGGTGTCAAATTCTTTTCTTCACAATCCTTGCAATCTTAAATATGATCATACAATTATTCACAAGATTGCACTAAGTCCACTTCCTAACCACGTATATCTTGTTAGCAAATAAATCATATGCCCAAGCAAGTGTCGAAAGTTTAGCTAGGAATGTGAGACAAATTCTTTTGGTGCATCTCTTTATTGAGAGATGAAAACTTTTTGTTCTTGTTCATTTAACTAATTAAGAGTACTCAAGTTGGCATCAAAATATTCAATTTAAGAACTCATCTACTCCCATGTCAAAATTTCAAGGCTCTCAAAGCACCTTTTTCTTTCTTTTTTCTTTCAAAAACTTCAGCTCTTTCATAGAGAAATCATGCCACTATTTTTAACATGTTAATTTGGGTTGTGTTGTGCACTCGTGACCATGCCAATAAATGATGTTGAGAAATAATGGGCCAGAGTAGTACTACAACTTCACTTGGAACGTGAAACCATGAGGAGACTAATTTTTTTACACGTCATAGCATTGCTGCTACAGATGCTTACATAACTCAATAGCCGAAATCAAGTGGTTTCCCACATTTAGATCATTCGTTGGCAAGCGGAGTTAATAGTTCCCCATGGAGCACGACAGAGTTGTAATGACACGCGCAAAGCAATATATTATAGTAATTATTAGAAAAAGTAGTGGCATAATTTCTACTACTTCGAAGCATCCATTTAATCAAACAATTTCAATCAAGGGTACTATCGAGTCTATTTATATTAAGCTCGAAAGGGATGGAGTAGTTCTAAAATCAAATTCTTTGAGCTAGACATGGACTCAAGTCATCTTTCAGATGCTTTTCCTTGTTGTAAAAATATAGGAAGTATTTTTAACCAAGTTCATTGCTCATTGTTTCAAGGCTAAAAAGGAGACACTAGCAAAGGAATAGAATTTGTAGGATAACGAGCTAAGTGGGGAGTGACTCCAGTGCAAGCGATAAATAACTGTAGGATCAATTTAAGGTTACAAAGAGTGTGACGAAAGGAAAGAGACACCTCCTCTTGCTTGCTTCGTTCTTGTATTTGAGTCGAACCTCTCCTATATTTCCATATTGCCAAGTCACCTGAAATTAAGCAATCTCCGAGAGAAACAAAAGAAACAAACTTGCAAATGAAATTACAACTATTTTTTTGTATTTTTGGTTTAGGAATGCAAAACTAAAAATAAACATGCAATTTTTGAAGAAATAAATCAAAAGAAGAAATAAAAACATGAATGCAAAGTTTGGAGGTTTTCAAACCTCCCCCAAGCTTAGGCTATTGCCAGGCTCAGTTGTTGTCGTCATTTGGCAGTTGGCGCGGATACTGCTGGTAGAAGTCGGGGAAGTGGGTCATGAAGTGACTGAAGTTGTGAGTCAAAGTGTTCACATGTTCATTCACATCCTGAAGAGTGTGGTCGATCTCCCCAACACGCTGGTTGAGCTGCTGGAACTCCTGATAGGGGACGTAGCCGTACCCCTGCTGTGGCTGGTTGGGCCATGGTTCCCAGGCTCCTCCTGGCTGATGCTGCTACTGTCCTTCCCACACAGGGTTGTATCCCTGCTCTCCCTCCTGCTCTTGCTCATCCTACTGCCCTTCATCTTCCTCCTCCTCGGGCTTGTGCTCGGCTAAGATCTCCGTCACTTGGTCCTTGGTGAGGATCCAAGTGTCCTTCTCCACAACCGAGAAGGCTTGGGGACATGGCAACTGAACCTTCTCAACCTATGTGTCATCAAGATAACCGAATTGATATGCTCGGAGCCACTGGTTAGCATGGTAAACACCAAGGAAGCCACAAGCAGTCAAATACTTGACGTCTATAAGTTTGGAGCCGTCAACAGGTTCCATAATAGGTAGTACAACGTTCAATGCATAGGCAAGGTGGGTTACCAATCCACCAATACGAATATCACCTTTGATCTTATTTCTTTGGCGGCGGAAGTGCTGGATGAGTAGAGGTGCAGGACAGGGGCTTTGTGTTGTAGTGGGGAACAGAGCCTTGGTGATCATCGCCATGTCCGTATTGGCCATGGAACCAGTATCACCCCTTCCCAACATGGTGTTGGCAAGGAACAAAGCAAAGTAGTGAATGGTTGGGTTCTGAATGGTGGACATCTTCTTCTAATAGAAGTGATTGCCACCATTAACAGAAATAGCCTCCCAAGTCTCTCCACTTGTGGCGCTATAGAGGTTAATAATATTGGGCTCCCCAGTACGAGGGAGGCTAAAAGCATCGCATAATTGTTCAAAATTTATTTCATAGTGCTGCTGGTTTATGGTGAAGCTTATCGTGCACATGTTACCTTTTTCCTTGTGGCCATCGTAGAAGGAGGCAAGAAACTCATGGGTAAGTTCAGCGTAAGTGTCGTGGCATGTGAAGATGATCACCGCCAACCCCAACCTGCTGCACATGAGGTTAAAGTACGTCTTCAACCCTGCCGCGGTGAGAAAGTTATGGTTGGCCCAGCGCATGGGTAGCACCCTCCTCGATGAAACAATGTCCATCTTGGAGTTGCGCGGAGCTTGGGCCCCCGAACATGAGCCCTCTCCCTGTTGGCGCTTGCTCGAATGAAAGAGGCTACCAATTTTGTTCATCGTGATGCACTGAAAAATTTCACCATAAAACCTTAGGCATATAGTTTCTATATGATATATGAACGATTCTACGTGGAAAAATTCAATCTTAACATGATCAATTAATAGGAAAAACTAAATAATCTTGAGTTCATCTACTAGATCAATGAGAAAATTTCAACCATGGAAATCTGAAAATAAAGCATGGATAGGGACAGAAACATACCAATCTATTGATTCCCCCACTCAAACGAACGAAATCCGCGAAGAATCAAAAGTTCTAGGTGGATTTTGAGAGGTTTGGAGGGAGAATATGAGAGAAATAATGAGGAGAGGAGGAAGACCCCGCCGCCCCGGTGTGATTAAGTGGTCGCGCTGACCTATACGGCCGGAACTATACGGGCGGATGATGTTGCACCGCCAACTAGGGTTTCTTTATTCAGAAAACAGCTATACGGGCACAACTATACGGACGAATCAAAATGATCCCGTTGTATAGTTGGTCGTTAAACCGTCTGCCTCTCGAGATAAATTTCTAAAACTAGCATCGATATCTATACGACCGGAACTATATGGCCGGAATTTTTATTCCTACCGTATAGTTGGTCGTTAAACTCCCAGTACCTTTGGAATAAAATTCTACGAAGGCATCGATATCTGTACGGCTGGAACTATACGGCCAGGATTTTTATTCCCGTCGTATAGTTGGTCGTTAAACTCTTAGTACTTTTGGAATAAAATTCTATGAAGGCATCGATATCTATACGACCGGAACTATATGTCCGGAATTTTTATTCCTGCCGTATAGTTGGTCGTTAAACTCTCCGTGCCTTCGACGAAAATTTGTTGATGGCCAAGATAACTATACAACTAGAACTATACGGCTGGAATTTTTATTCCCGCTGTATAGTTGGTCGTTAAACCATTAGTAATCATCAAAAAAATTCTATTGTTTCTAGGATACCTTCTCATTCCATAACTTAGCGAAATACTTAGTTTTTAACAGAAAAATGGCAGTAAAACTGTCGACCAACATTAGCATATTAAAAGCAAAATTTCAGCTTCTGTAAATAGAAAACTCAAACTTTTATTCTTATTATTATGCTCTACTCATTCAATCGATGTTTCTACAACTTTTTGACAACTGCATCTTCACGGGCGCGCTTCCGCAAGAATGTCTATGGAAAAGTGGTAGGAATGCGATAAACTTATTATTCTCTATTCTACTAAATTAACAAAAATGGGTTGACTCCCATTAAGCATTTATTATAAATGGTTGAATAACTCAACCTCTTCTCTCTTCTCGAGTTCTTACCTTTGGTTGCCCCTTATGAATGGCACTTACCACATGAATTTCTTTTGCTGGTGGAACATATCTTTCTCCTGCTTCTAACTTCTTGGGAAAATACTGGATGATTTCAGCATCATAAACGTTGAAGATTATCCTCCCTTCTGCACGATCTATTGACACACCTGCAGTACTGAGGAAGGGTCTTCCAAGTATTATAGATAATCTTTCATCTTCTGGCATTTCAAGAATGATAAAATTAGTGGGAATAACAAGTTCATCTGTCCTAAGTAAGACATCCTCAATCATACCAACAGGATTTTGAGGGGACGTGTCAGCCACATGTAAAGTGATAGTAGTAGGGGAATACTCCCCTAATCCTAACCTTTTATAGAGGGAGTATGGCATTACACTAACTCCTGCTCCTAGATCACATAAGGCATTATGAATATCAGTTTTACCTATTGAGCATGAAATAGTTGGTATTCCGGGATATCTATACTTAGACAACAGCTTCCCGTTAGCAAGATATCTAGTTACCATGGCAACAATTTTAGTTATTTTTTTCTTTCTACTAAGAATATCACGAAGGAATTTACCATAAGTAGGGACTTTGATTGCATCCGCAAATGGGATTTCCAGACGAAGATCACTAAGTGCCTTTGTAAAATAATTATAAATTACCTCATCCGGTGCTTTCTTTTTTCGATCTAGATAAGTAAGCTTTTTCTCACCTGACTTACTCTTGTATTTTCCTTTTTGGGGGTTAGGATATTTTGTTGCTTTCTTTTGTTGTTGCTTATTGCTTTTCTTCTTTTCTACTACAACAACTTCATCTTCCTTACTTGTTTCTTTATCTTCTCTTGGATCAACCGTTTCTGCATCAGAGTCATAGTGATCAGCTTGTGCATCATTTTGGTCCTCCTTGGTTTGTTCTTGAGTTTCAATTTCATTTTGAGGATCCACCAATGTATCATCTTCTTTGCTTGCTTCGAGCAAGGCTTTTTCTTTTCGCTTTTTTTAGGCTTCGTATTCCGGTGGTCCTAAGGGTCCTGTAACAACTGCACCCCTTCTTGTGACAACATTAGCAGAAACAGGAATATCTTCGTCTTCACGAAGAAACATTTGATAACCAGATGCTATTTGTTCACGCTGGGTTTCAATCATACTAAGGTACTTCTGAAACAGTTTTATTTCTTGGCCAATATCATCATAATTTTTAGTGAGTTCTGCCAAAATCTTTTTGTGTTTTTGGAAACGCTTATGCAAATTGTTATGATATTTTACTTGTCGATGTTTTAATTCTTGAAAAACTATTACAGTTTCTTCTTGTTCAGTTAAAACTTGTAACAAATATAATTTGCTTTCCTTAACAAGTTCAGAAGGTATACCTTTTTCCTTCATAGTTTTGCGTACCCCAGGCATAAGATCAAGAGTTATGCGAAGTATCCCTTTTTCTAGCTTAGTACCAAAATCATGATTATATAATGAATCATTCTTAGCCCTAGTAGACATTAATTCCAAACATTCTTTAATAGTCAAAGTGTTTATTGATCCTCCTGCTGAGAAATCAAGTAACTCTCTACATTGAGTATTGAGACCTGGTAAAATAAATGGCAAATTGTTAGTTCAGAATAGCCATGATTAGGAATACTATTGATCATTCCGAAGAATCTTTCCCAAGCTTGTGGGTAGTTTTATCCCATGTTCTGACTAAAGTTGCCTATGTTCTTTCTTAGTTCAGTTACCTTTTAAAAAGGAAGAAACCTGTCTATGAATTTAGTAATGCAGTTTTCCCAACATTTAATGTAATGGCGAGGGAGAGAATATAACCAGTCTAGAGCTTTACCTTTAAGAGACCATCAAAATAATTTAACACGAGAGAAGTCTCTTGGCAAACCTTTTGGTCCAAGCGATGTTATCACGTCGTCAAACTCTCTAATATGTCTCCCTAGGTCTTCATCATCCCATCCACTGAAAGCTTTCTCCTGCAAAATTTTAATAAGTCCACCATCAAATCGATATTCTCTAACTCCAGGATTAGGGAACTGTATTGGTTGTTTAAGAAATTCAGAACTTAGAGCACTGTATTCCCTGAGAGTTTTCTTAGGTTTTATAGGAGTTTTCCTGTAAATAGACATGATTTTCCATAATTTCACTCAGGTTTTCAACTTCAACTTTATTTGATCTTAAAAGTTTTTAAAAATTTCTTCGCGCCTCTGAGTAGGCACGCGCTCAATATAATCCGACAGGTAGGTCCTACCAGAGCGTGTAGACCTTTTGTCTCCTAAGGAGAACATTTTGTAGTAGCAACACCTAAAATGTCAAAATACAAACACTTAGCGCTTAGCTCCCTGGCAACGGCGCTAGAAAATAGCTTGATGATTGCAAGTGCACATATCGTTTTAGCTAGTTTTAAAGTTTAGATATCGATCCCATAGGGAGCCCAAAGGTAAGTGTTTATTGGTGAAGTCTCTGTCACACCCGAAGTTGTCGCAGGTCTTCGAGTGAATTGACTTCAAGTGTTGAAATAAGAATGGGATTTTGATTAAATGCAATAGATGTAAATAGAACTAAAATGTAAACTTTAGATATACAAAGCATAAAGTAAAGAATGACTTTGCTTGTTTGTTGTTTCCTGCAGATGATGAAAGAAGGCGCGAGGAGATTTAGTTCATGGTGCTAGTGACTGTGCCAGGTGGACGAGTGGTAAATGTAACAATTATAATCTTATAGATATATGTGTAGGCGAGCAACCCATAATTAGCCGGAACTCCTCTTGGTAGATTTCATCCCAACTTCAATAATCCTACTAGCCTACTACCAAAACCATGGTTAGACACTAGACGATTAAGACCAGCGATTAAGCTCCTTGGATCGGAGTAATGCAATAAGCACAGTGGTTTCTCGTTATCCTCGAGTCAACTAGCTTTCCATTGATATCCCCGTGTCACCCGAGGGTCGCCGGTCCACTAGCATACAAGATCTTATCTATGTAGAACAAGGTATCATGTTGTTTGGGCCCTTAATTGGACACCAAGCATTAGGCATCCCACAGATAGTCAATCACACATATTGTAGTATTTAGAATCAATCACAAACTAATGGAAAATATATGAAGGCACATCACATGTCACCAATCCCCTTACATCTCCCACACCCAAGGGAATTACTCACACATGAGAGAAGAATGGATCATCAATATAACTGAATTAAGGGAATTTGTCTTGGTATTACCGTGGAGAGCCACAATAAGAATAGAAAAGTATCCAACACAATTCAAGATGGGAAGAAACAATATCAAACCCTAGTCTTGCAAGGTGGAGATCCCTCTCTCTCTCAAGTACAAGAAGTGGCTATGGGGGTGTATTGGCTAGGAGGTCGAAGATCGTGGAGCGAGATGAAGAACGTCTTCTTCTTCTTCTCCGGATCTCTTCTCTTTCCCTTCTGTATGGTGTGGCGGCTGCTGCGTTGTGTTTTTGTCCTTCGTACCTTCACGGAAGTTGTCCCTTTTGATAAGACAGAGGCGGCGGCAACTATACGACGGGAACTATATGGCCGGAAAAATATTCCCGCCGTATAGTTGCTCGTTAAAGCTTCTGTCAGCTCCCCTCGCAAGCTTCCAAAGTGGGACTTGCTTGTTTTCTCCAGAATATTGTATTTCTATAGTTAAATCTTTCTGTTGATGTTTAGAACCTGAAACACACTTTAAAAACCAAGTTTTCTTCGATACCGAAGTATTAGCGTTAGGTAAAACCAGAAAACAATCAAATCCGGGAGAAAACCATCAATAAAAGCCATAAAAAATGTGTCGAATCTCACAGTTATCATAAGGTATGCCCATGTCAGTAGCCCCCGAGTGTCCGATTGAATCGCAGATTCGAGTGGAGACTTATGAAGCCTTCGAGTGCATAGTCGAGCATGTTTTCAAGTGCTCTAATTTGTATCATAGGGATTGTCGATATACGTTCCTGATTCATCCGATGTATCGGGATCAGTTAACTGCCTTAGGACAAAACAACGCAATCTACTCAAACTCGAGTCCCCGGACTTGAATTCGGAAAAGTGCTGGCATAATTCAGCTCATGCCACGGAGGTCTTATAGAGTCGAATCCCAGTGTATAATTGTGAGCACTCGACACGTCTATCAAGGCTTATTTCATCGTACCTGCAGGCATGGATTATTTCTGGTAGAGTGCAGCAGGTGCGTTGACAGGCCTTATTCGGGTCTTATCTTCACACTGTAAGCGTGGCATCCAAATTTTGTCATCGCGGAGATGGTTCCGGTGGCCTAGGAGACACAGTCTCTTTGCAGGGAAAATATGAAGCAAAGTCGCCATAGATTTCGAGTGTGGACGCCGTCAACACATAGTTATGTACAAGAAAAAATCATAGGGTGCGCGGCCAGCGCTCCCTATGGGAGTATCCCCCGAGTGCCTATTCGAGTCGTAGACTCGAGTGGGGACTACAAATATTTTGCAACTGCTGTCGTCTTTTGCTTGTTTAAGTCGAATATGTTTCCAGCGCTCCCTATGGGAGTAACCCTGAGCCCACAGCCGAATCGTTGATTCGAGTGAAGGGTTTTGAGAGGAAAACACATTGTCATAATGCTTGGAAGTATATGAAGTTCAACGGGTGCGCGACCAGCGCTCCTGTTAGGAGTAGCAACCGAGTGCTTGGTCGAGTCGAAGGCTCGAGTAAGGACTAGAGTAGTCAGAAGATTCCCCTGCTAGAGTTAATGACACCAGTGCTAACGATGAAATGATCTCAGTTGCCTGCGTGAGCGGTTTTGATGGGTTGTGACGAAAAGTGGGGCCCCATTTCTGACTTGGATTTGACCAGGCATGCGTAATCTTTGATTCTAACTGCGTCTCCTTGATTCTCGCGTGTAATGGGAGGAGTGGAGCGATGGTTCTCTGTTTGATCTTCCACATGTCTTTATCGATTTGCGCCACGTGTCTGGCTAGTGCATTGCTGGCCATTGGATTGCATCTCAGGTGAGGTTAAGTAGGGATGTGTTGTGCGGTAATTTACCCACATCTCATCTTCTTCCTTGCGCGATGCTTCCATTGCCTCTCCTCGATGTTCCATTGCCCACACTTTCTTGCTATGCTGGACGGCCTCCGCAACTTTCCCAGCTACTTTCTATGCTCCCATTGCAAGCGCAAAATGGGGAAAAATAAGGGTGCATCTGCTGGATCTGCGGCCACCACTGTTGTGGAGAAGAAGAAGGGCGCTGCCGCCACGGGCACCAATACTGCCGCCACGGCTAGAAAGAAGAAGGGCCCCGACACGCACATCACGAATGGGTCGTGGAAGCTAACCACCATCAAGGACATCGAGCTCTTCAACTGGCACCAAGATGGTGCTCTCCCTGTTGCTGAAGATGACTGCTGGATTCCCGGTGACGAGGTAATCCCTAGTCCCCCCGCCAGATTTCGGGTGATGTTCCTCGCGTTTATCATTCGCGGTCTTTCTCTCCCCTTCACAAGTTTGTGAGGGGGTTACTCTGCTTCTACGGGATCCAGCTGCATCAGCTGACCCCAAACTCTATCCTTCACATTGCTTGCTACATCACCCTCTGCGAGTGTTGGATCGTAATCGAGCCACACTTTGGGCTCTTCAAAAAACTTTTCAAACTGAAATGCCAGTCGGGCTCTAGGTCGGTAGTCTACGACATAGGAGGCTGGGGGATCCATGTAGACTCCAATGTCACATATTTCGCCATCAACTTCAATGCATCTGTCCAAGGGTGGAGGGAGAAGTGGTTCTACATTCGTGACCAGAAGGTTGATGAAGAACACTTCGGACTCACGCCTTTTGATCTGATGGTAGTATGCAAGAGAAGGAGGTCGTGGAAGAACACGGTGATGCCCGGCGAAGCCGAGGAAACAAAGACTATCTACCAACATGTCTGTGAGCTTGAACGCCGCATGGGGAAGGAAATAAGTGGAGCCGACCTCATTCGCACCTGGATGCGTCGTTAGGTGCAGCCATTGTAGGCCAGGGCACATCCGATGTGTTGTTGGACTAGCGTTGAAGATGACACTCGCATCTCATGAGAGAATATTTCTTTAGGTGAAGTGGACAAAAGGTTTCGCTACTGGCCAGGTATATAGCCAAGGATAGGCTCCCTAGGGACTCAGCCGTGCCTCCCTTCTATGCGAGTCATCCGCCGCCTGAGTTGGATCTCTTTTGTGAGCTTTTCTTGTTTTCGATTGCCTGATAGTTTTCCTTGTATATTGATCTTTTTCCTTGTGCCAGCACTGGAATGTGACCACTTTGCTGCCTGCTCAGCCCGAGGGAGTAGTCCTGCGCGAAGCGGAAGAGGAGGATGAGTCGGGCTCCACAGTTCCCGTTTGGGAGGAGCAGGAAGCCCCCGAGTCTAGCGGGCACGGGACTCGCAAGCGCTCCTAAAGCGAGGACTCGGACGCATCTTCGCCGACAACACCGGAGTTTCCTCCAACTGTGGTGGAGGAGCCAATTCCTACCATGCCTGTGCGCGCCATGGCTCCTCCTTCGCAGAAGAAACTGAGGACACCGAAGGAGGCATCCAAGGACTCCTTCGACCTCGACAATTTTTACGGGTATGTTTTATACTCCTGTGGGTTTGTCATTATGTTCCACAATCTTTTTCGTCTGAAGTTGCTTCGTTTGTTTTGTAGCCAAATTGCGTTGTCATCGTCCGATGACTATCATCTTGTGAAGGAGACTAGAGTCGCAGACTCCAAAGATAAGGAGGTGGCGGTACGATCTCCTTCTCCCTAGGTGGCGACCAACTCTGGTGACAATTCTTCGAGTTCCCCCCACACCGGGGGGCACTAGATTGTTGCCCGGACACCTATGCAGAAGGATTCTCCAGAGTCCCTAGAGGAGCATGTGAGTTTTTTTGTCTTTGGCAGTCAAAATTGAGTTGATGCTGATGCTTTTCTTTTGTAGCCTGTCTTGCAGGTGTCCACTCGCCTCGCCAAACAGATTATGTCCCTAGGCTGTGATGACCCACAAGTAATGGGGAGTATCACAGTATTTTCGATAAGTAAGAGTGTCGAACCCAATGAGGAGCAGAAGGTGTTGACGAGTGGCTTGGAGCAGGAATTCTCTGTAAATACTTAGCAAACAGATTTTTAGGGGTTTTTGATAATGCAGATAAATAAAGTGCGAGTAAATAAAAGACAATAATAGATGCAGCAAGTGGCCCAATCCTTTCTTTAGCAAAGGACAAGCTGATTGTATTACTTAAGATGACCAAACGTTCTCGAAAACACATGGGAATATCGTCAAGTGCTTTCGCTTCATATAGTTGATTAATCTTCTTTAGTTTGATAAGTGTTGTGTGGGTGAACCTGAGCTATTGTACTGACCTTCCTAGGACTAATACATACTTGTGATTATACCCCTTGCAAGCGTCCGCAAGTACAAGAGAGTAATTAAGATAAAAACCTAACCACAACTTTAAACTCTAAGATCCTACACTCCCTTGTGCAAAGGTTTCCTAACGGGGGTTCAGGTTTCTGTCACTCCGACAACCCATACGATTAGTAGCCAAATACACAATGCATTCCCCTAGGCCCTTAAAGGTGAAGTATCATGTAGTCGACATTCACATGACACCACTAGAAGACTAACACCACAACTTAATTATCAAACCATTGAATCTTTCTCAACAAAATTCCACTACTAACAACATAACTTCTCCCATGTCCTCAAGAACTAAACGAACTACTCACAAGACATCATATGGATCAAGATCAGAGATGAAATAATGATAAGTAACAATTTGAACATGAATGATAATTCAATGGTTCCACTCAATAGCATCAACTACAACAAGTAATCAACACCGGGAAAGTTTCCCCTAAGAACTATGCAAGATTCAACCCAATTGTTACAGTGGTATGAAGTGGTGATGATGGTGCTGGTGGAGATAATGATGGAGATGATGATGATGATGATCCCGATGAAGTCCAGCTTGATGGTGGTGTTGATGGCGATGATGTCCCCTCTCCGGGAAGGAATTTCCCCGGCAGATTTCTGCCTGCCGGAGAGCTCTTTCTCTCTCTGCAGTTTTCCACCCTGCAGAGGCGGCAGAATATTTCTATGGTCGCTGCCGTCTTAGCGTTTCGGGAGGATAATATACGCCAAAGAGCACAGCCAGAGGTGGGACAGGGTGGCCACACCACCTGGTGGCGCGGCCAGGGTTGGCCCGCGCTAGGGGGTGGTGTGGGCCCCCTGTGGCCCATCTCCGCTCCCCCTTCTGGCATCCTTCGTCTTCTGGAAAAATAGGATTTTCCGTATATTTTCTGATCTTTGCGAATTTCGCCTCCAAACAGTGCCTTTTCCCTCAGAATCCTGACTTTAGCAGTCCATCCTCCAAAATTGATCAACCATGCAGAAACAGATGAAATAACATAAGTATCATCTCTTAATATGAAATGTATCAATGAATAACAGTAAATTATGATAGAGAATATTGATGCAAAATGGACGTATCAACTCCCCCCAAGCTTAGACTTCGCTTGTCCCCAAGCGCAAACTGCGCTCAATAAACATGACCTCGGGTTTATGGAGTGAAGTGTCGATAAAAGAATACGGACAAGAAGCATCACATTTATCAATACACCAATCATAGTAGAAGACAACTCACTATTATATAACTTAACTTGCAATAAGTAACGGAAACACAATAAAGATACACAAAGTAACTCATAACTGGTAATGGCAAACTTTGCTCTTGGTCAAAGAATAGTTAACAATTTGCAGGAGTTCAATCATAATGGGGTTTTCAATGATAGCTTTTAAAGTAATATTAACTGAGATAGGAGCAGTGTGCAAAACAAGGAACATAAGAAACATGATTGAATAAATCATCATATGAATGAATGAAACACAACAACTCAAAATACTTGCTGAGATAGAAAGGAATATGTTTACTGACTCAACTAAAAAGTAAAAGATAGGCCCTTCGCAGAGGGAAGCAGGGATTTCAAGTTTCATAAAGAGCTTCCAAAAATTATGGTACTTATTAGCTTTCAGCTCTCATTGCCCCTATCATAAGCATCTTTAGGTGATTAAGGTTAAAGTGATCAAATATGAGGATATGCTTGACAAGTTATAAGCTGAAAATCTCATGCACCTTACTTACGAGTACCATTCCTCATGCTACTCAACTTTAGTCACAAGTAAGTTCTTGTCATTGTAAGTACATGTGTATTATAGAGAACCACCAACGGGGTACCACTTGCCCGATGATTCGGATGATTCCCCATATCAAAATGATAAGGCAAGCAGACAATGAGCATCTCAGCGATCCTTTTATTTCCTATTTACATAGGATTTTTTATTTTTTTCTTCTTCTCTTTTTTTCTTTCCTATTTGCATAGGTTTTTTTATAGAGGATGCTTCATAGATTGATCACTATGGTTATGTTGCAGGTTTCCACCATGATTAGGCATGGATTAGACCAGCCGCCCAGGCGTTTCTCTAACACATATATGAACTCCATGAGCCTTACAAGCTCCCCTTTCATTTCACACCGCCGGGATCCATAAGCAAAAGAACATGATATCAACTTAAATAAAGTGCAATGTTGAAAGCGTTCCCCATGATAACATGGCTTTGCTAATTCACAACTTACAAAACGCAAGCATATACACAACATAGATGGGCACAATGGTTCAAGTTTATTAAGTGCAAGAAAGTAAAGTGTGCCATCAAGTTCGTGAGAGCTTTAATCACTAATTTTCACATAACAAGTTTAATTTGGAAGGTAGATAAAGACATGAATTTACTTGGAATAGAAATAAAGCTAATAGGTAGGTATGGTGGACACAAATGGCATGGGTTTTGGTTTAAGGATTGGATGCACGTGAAGCATTCCCTCTCAGTACAGGTTTTAGGCTAGCAAGGCTGGGTAGGAAGCACAAGCGTTGAAGGAAACAAACAAACATACAAGTGATAAAAACAAACATGCAATCTTCCTTGGGAGCACAAAAGATCTTAACTAGAGAATACTAAGCTTACGAGCCAATCAAGGAAGAAAGATGATGAAATTATACTTCTTAAGAGTACTTTTATCATTTTCATTCGATTCTCAAATAGTGTTGCTACTAACCGAGCTAGGTTTGCCAAAACCAACTAAATTTACTTAATGGTCCCAAAGTGATACCAATACTAACAACAAGATCAATCATATAACAGAAATTCAAAGCTAATATAAGATGTGCAGAAAGTAAATGATAGAACTTCTCATTAATATTCCATAGCGGCAACTCACACCAAGGGATACATAGATATCTAACTAGAGGGGAGGTACTTCCATAATGCAAACCATCCTATATGATAACTTCTCTATTCATGATATGACTCTACTTAAAAAGATAAAAATATGGAAGATAGTGATGTGATACTGCAGCACTCCGCCAAGCTTGGAACAAACCAAGGGGATGCCAAAACCTGATGACGAATTACTCCTTCGGTGGTGGTGGTGTTCTCTCGATGAGCTTTTCAATCAATTCCCTCAAGTCCTCAATATCGAAGGTGAGAGTACGAATCAACTCCAAATTGTGCTCAATGCGGTTCATGATCATGTTGGGCTGTGAATCCCAGTGCTGACTCGTGTATTAACGAGTTCGTTGGGGAACCCCAAGAGGAAGGTAAGTTTTCCCTCAGTTTTGAAACCAAGGTTATCAATCTAGTAGGACCAAGGAAACACCTCAAAGGTGTTGCTAGCTGGACTTTGGCAGACCGGCGCAAGCAGGAACATGGAAACCTGCACAACACAACCACATAACTTTGCCCCCAACTTACAGTGAGGTTGTCAATCTCACCCGTTTTGCTGAAACCAAAGGATTAAACGTATTGTGTGGAAGAAAGTAGTAGTTTGCAGAAAGTAAACAGAAATCAGCAAACAGTTGATTGTAGATTGATGATAAAAGAAAGGACCAGGGTCCATAGTTCACTAGTGGTGGTTCTCCTTAAGATAGATGACATGTTGGGTGAACAAATTAAAGCGGGGCAATTGACAAACATCGAGAAAGCAATATGCATATACTACTCATCTTGACTCCTTTGAGATTCGATTGGGCATTACAACATTATACATAGACCGTAATCCAATGGCATCTATGACTAATAATCCACCTTCAGGTTATCATCCGAACCCCCTCCAGTATTAAGTTGCAAGCAATAGATAATTGCATTACGCATTGCATGTAAAGTAAACAATACGATTGTTCTATGAACAAAGGATTGTTGTTTTCTCCCTAGTAGCAACATCACATCTAGTACCTTAGAGATTCTGTCACTTCCCCAGATTACTAGAGGCATGAACCCACTATCGATCATAAATACTAACTCTTGGAGTTGCTAGCATCTACTTGGCCAAGATAGCTACTAATAACGGAAAGCGTGCAAGATCACAAATAACAAAGACATGATAGAATCAATAATCAATCTGAAATAGCATCTCAATATCCATCGGAACCCCGCAAACACAACATGTAGGGATTACAAATAGATGATCTTGATCATGAACGGATCTCACAAGATCTAAACATGATAGCACAAAGGAGGAGAACCAGCCATCTAGCTACTACATGGACCCGTAGTCCAAGGATGAACTACTCACGCATCACACCAGAGGCTTGCATGGTGATGAAGAAGGCCTCCATGGTGAATTCCCCTCTCCGGCAGGGTGCCGGGAAGAGCTTTGGATCCCTCCCGATCTAGGGATGGAGATGATGGTGGCTAGAGACTCTTTCGTGAAATTTTGATCGGGTACTTAGGGTTTCTGTATCAGAGGCATCTTATAGGCGAAAGGGGAGGCCGAGGGGGTGTCGAAGGCGGCCAGACCACCCCCTGGCGCGGGCCAAACTGGGCCGCACGGCCAGGTGGTGTGGCGGCCCCCTGGCCCCTCTCCATCTCCTACTCTGGCTCCTTGTGTCCCTCGGTGAAAAACTAACTTTGGCTTTTGTCCCGTCCAATTCCGAGAATATTCATTTTCTGACTTTCCTGGAACCAAAAAAAGTAGAAAACAGGTAGCGCGCACTGTGGCTCTTATTAATAGGTTAGTCCAAGAAAGTGTATAGAAAGTACTCCAAAGTGTGGACAAAACATAAGAAAGTAGATAAAACCAAGCATGGAACATCAAAAATTATGGATACGTTAGCAATGTATCAACATCCCCAAGATTAACTCCTGCTCTTCCTCGAGTAGGTAAGTGATAAAAAGAAACAATAATTTTTGAGGTGACATGCACCATCATAAACTTGATCAAAGTATTTATAAAACATTGATACCTGGGATCATAGTACTTCAATCATAACATGAAAGACAAAGTTCTAACAATAAGACAAAGCAACTATGCTGCAACATGAAAAGGCACAAACAAAAGATTCATGAATAACAATGCTTTGCAAGACGTATGTTTGTTTCACATAAAGAAAACATAGCATAGTGGCATTTAGCTTGTCCCTCATAGAGTAGCAAACATAAATGCATAGGACACCTTCAAAGTTCATAAGAGTGACTAGATACAAATAGTTTAAAACAAGCAATATCAAAGCTATGCATCAATCAACAAGTCTTGGGACAATGCACATAGAACTAAGAATGGCCACTATGCTCTCAAAGTAGGTGCATAAAGATAGAAGGTGGAGACTCAACATAAAAGTAAAAGAAAGGCCTCCATAGAAGGAAGTAGGGATTCAAGTTTCATAAAGAGCTTCCAAAAATTATGGTACTTATTAGCTTTCAGCTCTCATTGCCTCTATCATAAGCATCTTGAAGGTGATTAAGGTTAAAGTGACGCAACTAAGAGGATATGCTTGACAAGTTATAAGCTGAAATCTCATGCCCCTTACTTATGAAGATCGAACCTCATGCTACTCAACTTTAGTCACAAGTAAGCTCTTGCCATTGTAAGTACATATGTATCATAGAGAACCGCCAACGGGGTACCCCTTGCACATGATACAAGAGTTATTCCATAATCAAAATGACAAGGCAATCAGACAATGAGCATCTCAGCGATATTTTTATTTGCTATTTGCATAGGTTTTTATTGAGGATGCTTCATAGAGTGCTCATTATGGTTATGCTGCAAGTTTCCACCATGATTAGGCATAGCTTAGGCTAGCGGCCCAGGCGTTTATCTAACATAAATACAAACTCCATGATCTTACAAGTTCCCCTTTTATTTCACACTGCCGAGATCCATAAGCAAAAGAACAAGATATCAACGGGGTACAAAGTACAAGTGCAATGTTGAAAGCGTTCCCTATGATACATGGTTCTGCTAACTTCAACTTATAAAGCACAAGCATATACGCAACAAAGATGGACGCAATGGTTCAAGTTTATTAAATTCAAGAAAAGTAAAGTGTGCCATCATGTTCATGAGAGCTTTAATCACTAATTTTCTCATAACAAGTTTAATTCGGAAGGTAGATAAAAACATGAATATACTTGGAATAGCATATGCTAATAGGTAGGTATGGTGGACTCTTTGTAATAACTTGGTTTTAAGAGTTGGATGCATGAGTGGAACTCATACTTGGTTATGGAGGCTAGCAAAAGACTGGGAGCGACCAACTAAGAGAGCAATAATAGCCATAATCATGCAGAGCGACAAAACATCATTAATCAAAGCATAAAGTGATACTACAAGTTGAAAACTAAAGGATCATAAAGTCTTATGGTGATTTGGGATAGTCATAACATGGTGTGAGCATGTGCCAAGTCAACCCAAATAAAGCATCAAAGGAGAATACCACAATATTATGCTTTAATATGCTAAAACAATGCCTGATTCTTCGAAGGCACATTAAGCAATCTCAATTGTTTATAACATGTCATGCTACGACAAAGATCACTAAGCATAAATACAAAACAATATCAACCATGGCATGATAAAGCATAGGCCACAGTCAAAAACAAGCTCTCTTACCACTCAAGCATGAACTTTCCTACTCTTTTCCAATCCAAACCAAACTATTTGAAAACCAATGTATGAAAGAGGGGGTCCAACCAATTTATTAAGCAAACTAATAAAACCAAGCAAACAAAAAACCAAAACAAAAATGAAAAAGAAGACACTCCAAGAACACCACAACTGTGCATGAAACAATAAAAATGAAGTGTTTGGAAGAAACCTGGGATTTTTATTGATGAAGAAGGGGATGCCTTGGGCATCCCCAAGCTTTGACGCTTGTACTTCTTGGATATTTCTTGGGGTGACACGCGTGGCATCCCAAAGCTTTAGCTTTAGTCCATCCTTCATCTCATTACTCATTCCTTCCATACACCTGAAATTTTTCCTTCATACAAAACTTCACACAATCTTTATTAGCAACATTAGTGCACTCAAGATAATAAGTCTTTAGGTTCAGTTCCAACACCAATAAAACTTCCATTAAAACACAAGCTACTGTAGCACTTCCCTCAAAAATCTCAATTCCCCAAAAGAACTCAAAAAAGAACCAACAAGAAGCAAATACAAATAATGGCAGAAATCTGTCAAAACAGACCAGCAGGTAAAAACCAATTTGTTCGAAGACCTTCTGTTGCCCAAATAGAAAAGTGTTGAACTAACGAAAGTTAGATAACAACCTGGGGCAGAAGCACAAAAATTCACGCCTTAAACCGACGTACATATATTTTACACGAAGTTTTACGGTGAAACACAGAAATCTGTTTCGAGACAGCAACTTTTCCAATCATTACTTCTCTCTCATTAGAGGTTACTCTTGGCACAAAAAGCAAATGAAAAGGATAAGGAGCGGTTATTACTCAAGTAATAACTTCCAATACTCATATAAAACTTTTGGGTTATCTCCCAATAAGTACTTTTCTTTAACGCCTTTAAGTTAGGCATAAGAAGCAAGAAAAAGAATCAAGTGTTCTCAAATGAAGAAGCATTAAAACCAAATTTCTTGCCCTTACCTCTCTTACTTTTATTGTTAACCTTGGGGAACACATGATTGCTTGCTGGAGAAGCAAAGTGCATGGTGCCCTTTTCCACATCTATTATTGCTCCAAGGAGTTTCAATAGGGATCTTCCAAGTGTAATTTGTCCTTTTCCTACACATTCAATAACAAGATAATCAGTAGAAACCATTTTCCCTAGGATCTTTGTAAACACTACTTCAGCTATTCCAATGGGTAATATTGTGGCGTTATTAGCAAGAAATATTTCTTCTCCTCCTTCAGAAAGCCCCCTAAGATTCAAAGATTCATAGATATCTTTGGGCATAAGACAAAATTCAGACATGATATCACAGCAAGCATGAAGAGTTTCATTATTTATAACAATCCTCACTATGGGGAGTCACTTTGATGGATTAGAATTTATTGGAACATAGTCATGGTGCTCTCTAAGTGTATTATATCAATCTTTTAAACTAGCAGTGCTGGTCTCAAGAGTATTCAATCTAGCAAATATGTTTATGAAGGAAGAATCAAATTTGCTAGGCAAGTTGTAAGTAAAGACCAACTTCTTTATGGCATTAACAACATCATCCTCAATGCGTTGGAGGAATTCTCCTCCCACTACAGCATCCAAAGCATATCTATAGCAAAGAGCAATTCCAAGGTAAAAACTGCTAAGGAACAAGCTTTGAATCATTTTAGGTTGAATTTTTGCATGTAGATCAGAGATTCTAGACCAAGCTTCTTTGAAACTCTCTTCAATTCCTTGTTTAAAAGTGAAAATCATTTCCTCGGGTGACATAGTGATTGGAGCAATGCTAGACATAATGGCAACTTAAGATAGGAACTAATTTCTTTGTGTTTTTAATAAAGAAAGCAAACTAGTAAAACTAATTTTTTTGTGTTTTTGATAAAGAAACAAGCAAATAAAGCAGAAATAAACTAAGCAAAACAAAAATAACAAAGTAAAGAGATTGGTTATGAAGGACTCCCCTTGTGAAGATGTCCTTGACTCCCCGGCAACGGCGCCAGAAAAAGTACTAGTTGACTCGTGTATTAACGAGCTCATTAGGGAACCCCAAGAGGAAGGTACGATGAGCACAGCAGTAAGTTTTCCCTCAGTAATGAAACCAAGGTTCTCAATCCAGTAGGAGCAAGGAAACACCTCAAAGGTGTTGCTAGCTGGACTTTGGCAGGGCGCACTGCCGGCGCCAGCAGCAACGTGGAAACCTGCACAACACAACCACAGAACTTTGCCCCCAACATACTGTGAGGTTGTCAATCTCGCCAGTTTTGCTGAAAACAAAGGATTAAACGTATTATATGGAAGAAAGTAATAGTTTGCTAAAAGTAAACAGAAAGAAGTAAGCAGTTGATTGTAGATTGATGATAAAAGAAAGGACCGGGGTCCATAGTTCACTAGTGGTGGTTCTCCTTAAGATAGATGACATGTTGGGTGAACAAATTATAGCAGGGCAATTGAAAAACATCGAGAAAGCAATATGCATATACTACTCATCTTGACTCCTTTGAGATTCGACTGGGCATTACAACATTATACATAGACCGTAATCCAACTGCATCTATGACTAATAATCCACCTTCATGTTATCATCCGAACCCCCTCCAGTATTAAGTTGTAAGCAACAGATAATTGCATTACGTATTGCATGTAAAGTAAACAATATGATTGTTCTATGAACAAAGGATTGTTGTTTTCTCCCTAGTAGCAACAACACATCTAGTACCTTAGAGATTTCTGTCACTTCCCCAGATTACTAGAGGCATGAACCCACTATCGAGCATAAATACTAACTCTTGGAGTTGCTAGCATCTACTCGGCCAAGAAAGCATGCAAGATCACAAATAACAAAGACATGATAGAATCAATAATCAATCTGAAATAGCATCTCAATATCCATCGGATCCCCGCAAACACAACATGTAGGAATTACAAATAGATGATCTTGATCATGAACGGAGCTCACAAGGTCTAAAAATGATAACACAAAGGAGGAGAACCAACCATCTAGCTACTACATGGACCCATAGTCCAAGGATGAACTACTCACGCATCACACCGGAGGCTTGCATGGTGATGAAGAAGGCCTCCAGGGTGAATTCCCCTCTCCGGCAGGGTGCCGGGAAGAGCTTCAGATCCCTCCCGATCTAGGGATGGAGATGTTGGCGGCTACAGACTCTTTCGTGGAATTTTGATCGGGTACTTAGGGTTTCTGTATCGGAGGCATCTTATAGGCGAAAGGGGAGGCCGAGGGGGTGCCGGAGGCGGCCAAACCACCCCCTAGCACGGGCCAGGCTGGGTAGCTCGCTAGGTGGTGTGGCGGCCCCCTGGCCCCTCTCTGTCTCGTACTCTGGCTCCTTGTGTCCCTCGGTGAAAAACTGACTTTGGCTTTTGTCCCATCCAATTCTGAGAATATTCATTTTTTGACTTTCCTGGAACCAAAAACAGCAGAAAACGGGCAGCTAGCATTGTGTCTCTTGTTAATAGGTTAGTCCAAGAAAGTGTATAGAAAGTACTCCAAAGTGTGGACAAAACATAAGAAAGTAGATAAAACCAAGCATGGAACATCAAAAATTATGGATATGTTAGCAACATATCACCCAACTCTTGTGATTCTTTCCCCACTCTTCCTCCATGAAGTGTTCTTTTCCTGCATGGTTAGAATGAGGCATATCCCAATTGGAGGGTAGTTTTCCCTTGGGCATATTCTGGAATTGCTGCTGATGGATAAGGGTATGGAAGGGATTCTTGGTGGGTGGAGGAGGTGACCGTGAAGCCAAGAAATGATGCGGAACCTTCCCTTCAGTGGACATCCGTGCAGTCCTTTTGAACTTGGCGAGATCTGCCACCACTGCAATGCTTGCAATGGTGGTGCTGGTGTGCGGATGCTGGTCTTCCTTTGCCTCCTGTTCAACTTCACTCTCGATCTCATCCTCCTGCTCAGAGTCTTGGAGATCATCTTCTGCAGGCTCCTTGCCCTTATCGTTGGCGGAGACTATGGTGCCTCTAAACTTTAAGAATAGTTCCTGGCAGAAACAGATCAAAATGAGAATACGATGAGAACATAATATACGAACCTCGGGGGATCCGGGGGATTATATATTATGAAGTTTTACAACGAAAGGAAAGTACTGGGATAAAACGGGACAGAGACGGGCTCCGGGGTGGCCACACCCCTTGGTGGCACGGCCAGGTCGGCCCACGCCACGGGGTGGTGTGAGCCACCCGGGCTCCGTTTCCGTCCCTTTTTCTACTCATCACTTTTCAAAAACTGACAGACTATTATGATACTATTATAAAAACTGACAGAACTATTATAAAACTGACTGACTATTATGATACTTTTCAAAAACTGACAGACTATTATAAAAACTGCAAAAACATAACTTGACAGATTTTTCGTGGACCTTTTCTTACCAGAACTATTACCTATTCGAAAACAGACTCTACAGGTCTCTGAATTTGGTCTTTAATAAATTCTTCCGGAGTCACCGCTTGAATAACATCAATATATTCATCCTCTTAAACATATGTTTGAGTCATTTAACCATTCACCATCTTATTACACCATTTCCTCCTATAACCTGGAAATTTCTTTCACACAGAACTTCACACAATTCTTATTAGCAATATTAGTGCATGTAAGATAATAAACCTTTAAGTTCAATATTAACTGAAATCCATCAAAACATAAGCTACTGTAGCAACTCCTCCTGAAAGCCCAAAAAGGTATTCAAAAAGGAAATTGATTTAAGAGGCAAATGCAAGAGTGGCAAAAATCTGTCAAAACAGACCAGCATGTAAAGATCAATTTTTTCAAAAATATTCAATTGCTCAAATCAAAAAGTGCAAAACTAACGAAAGCTAATTAATATCCTGGGGCATGCACATAAAAAATTACAGATCAGTATGACGTTCAGAGATCTTTCACGATTTTTTTAGTGAAGCACCAAAATCTATTTTGGGACAACAACTTCCCCAAATATTACTTCTCTCTCATTAGAGGCTGATCTTGACATAAAAACCAAAAAAAGGATAAGGAGAGGTTACTGCAGAAGCGATAAGTTCTAGGACTCAAATAAACAAAAACCGAAAGCAAAAATATATTGGGTTGTCTCCCAAAAAGCTCTTTCCTTATAGCCATTAAGATGGGCATGCTAATTTCAATGATGCTCGCATAAGAATATGAATTGAAGTAAAAGAGAGCATCAAGAAGAAAATATACACATGTTTAAGTCTAACCCACTTCCTATGCAAGGGAATTTTGTAAGAAAATAAATTGTTGAAACCGAAGGCTGCTAGCATAGGAAGGCAAAACAAATGCAACAAAAAGACTTATAGCATAAAGCGAGGAAACTTAACATTATTGAGATGCATAAGAACATTTTTCCCTCTCTCATAATAACTTTCAATATCATGCATAAATTTAACGATA
The DNA here is from genome assembly GCA_916181665.1 of Avena sativa. Classification (NCBI taxonomy): domain Eukaryota; kingdom Viridiplantae; phylum Streptophyta; class Magnoliopsida; order Poales; family Poaceae; genus Avena; species Avena sativa. Next base: position 384,286,077 of record OV702286.1, on the reverse strand, counting down.
TAACTATCACATGAACCATTGTAGCAATGATCACTTATTCTAACAGAAAACACAGCGACACTAGCTCTCATAACACTACTTTGTGAAACAATATTAGAAGTATCCTTATAGAGGATAGTGTGTCCATCTTCTACATATTAAGTGACAAAGTCTTTCACATTTGCTATTATAGGTTCAACAGCTATTTGTTCATCGGGTTCAATAGCTTTGTTTGTACTTTCATTAACCATACTAGCTATCATAGAATGTTCCTCTACCTTGACTGGGAAAGGCATTTTCTCAATGTAAGGTTCAGGTAAAATATGATTAGCAGTATAAACTTCGGTATCTTTTGTAGGAACACAATTAACAATATCTTTATATGGCTCATGATACTTATTCCATTTCTTTTTAGGAATTTCAATATAGGAAGCAAAAGCATTAAAATAAGTTGCAATAATTTGAGAATCTAGACCATAAGCATTACTAAAATTACGAAAGTCATCAGTTCCCATAAAAGATTTAATGCATTCATAATCATAATCTATACCTGACTATCTTCCTTTATCATTCTCCCAAGCTTCAACATTGTCTTGAATACGGTCTAGAAGATCCCATTTAACTTCTTCTTCCAAGCGTGTAAATGATCCAACACAAGAAACATCCAATAGATCCTTATCATGAAGACAAAGTCTTGCATAAAAGTTGTTGATAATAATATTGTTAGGGAGCTCATGAATAGGACATTTGAGAATTAGTAACTTCAATCTCCCCCAAGCTTGAGCTGTACTCTCCCCATCACGAGGCCAAAAGTTGTATATTTGATTCCGATCTTTATGAATCTCACTAGGAGGATAAAATTTGGAATAAAAGAGAGGTACTACTTCCTCCCATTCAAGAGCTTGACCATTCTTCAGCAGCTTGTATCATTCCTCAGCTCTTCCTTTTAGTGATAATGAGAATAACTTCTTCTTGACTTGATCTGTTGTAATACCTACACACTTGAACGACCCGCATAATTCGTGTATAAAGAGCAAATGATCACCGGGATGGAAAGTTCCATGTCCAAAATAGTAGTTATCCATAACACGATCAATAATTCTTGTAGTATCTTAAAAGTATCATTTTCAGCAGGCGTAGGTTCATCTACTACCTTAGCAGTGGTAGTAGCATTACGAAATAAGAAACTAAGTGAATTATCCATATTGAAATAAAGTAACTAACATAAATAAACAATACTCATAGTAGAAGTTTCCTTTACCAGTTCCACTCTCCAATAGCGCTTCACTCCCGGCAACGGCGCCAGAAAATAGTCTTGATGACGCACAAGTATAGGGGGTGTATCACACTATTTTCGATAAGTAAGAGTGTCGAACCCAACGAGGAGCAGAAGGTGTTGACGAGTGGCTTGGAGCAGGAATTCTCTGTAAATACTTAGCAAACGGAATTTTAGGGTTTTTTGATAATGCAGATAAATAAAGTGCAAGTAAATAAATGACAAAAAAATAGATGCAGCAAGTGGCCCAATCCTTTCTTTAGCAAAGGACAAGCCAGTTGTATTACTTCAGATGACCAAACGTTCTCGAGGACACATGGGAATATCATCAAGTTCTTTCGATTCATATAGTTGATTAATCTTCTTTAGTTTGATAAGTGTTGTGTGGGTGAACCTGAGCTAATGTACTGACCTTCCTAGGACTAATACATACTTGTGATTATACCCCTTGCAAGCGTCCGCAAGTACAAGAGAGTAATTAAGATAAAAACCTAACCACAACTTTAAACTCTAAGATCCTACACTCCCTTGTGCAAAGGTTTCCTAACGGGGGTTCAGGTTTCTGTCACTCCGACAACCCATACGATTAGTAGCCAAATACACAATGCATTCCCCTAGGCCCTTAAAGGTGAAGTATCATGTAGTCGACATTCACATGACACCACTAGAAGAATAACACCACAACTTAATTATCAAACCATTGAATCTTTCTCAACGCAATTCCACTACTAACAACATGACTTCTCCCATGTCCTCAAGAACTAAACGAACTACTCACAAGACATCATATGGATCAAAATCAGAGATGAAATAATGATAAGTAACAATTTGAACATGAATGATAATTCAATGGTTCTACAAAATAGCATCAACTACAACAAGTAATCAACACCGGGAAAGTTTCCCCTAAGAACTATGCAAGATTCAACCCAATTATTATAGCGGTATGAAGTGGTGATGATGGTGCTGGTGGAGATGATGATGGAGATGATGATCCCGAAAAAGTCCAGCTTGATGGTGGTGTTGATGGCGACGATCTCCCCTCTCTAGGAAGGAATTTCCCCGGCAGATTTCTGCCTGCCTGAGAGCTCTTTCTCTCTCTGCAGTTTTACACCCTGCAGAGGCGGCGGAATCTTTCTGTGGTCGCTCCCCGAGTCTTAGGGTTTCGGGTGGATAATATATGCCAAAGAGCAAAGCCAGAGGTGGGCCAGGGTGGCCACACCACCTGGTGGCGCGGCCAGGGCTAGCCCGCGCCAGGGGGTGGTGTGGGCCCTCTATGGCCCATCTCCGCTCCCTCTTCTGGCATCCTTCGTCTTCTGGAAAAATAGGATTTTCCGTATATTTTCTGGGATTTTCTGATCTTCACGAATTTCGCCTCCAAACAGTGCCTTTTCCATCAGAATCCTGACTTCAGCGGTCCATCCTCCAAAAGTCATCAACCATGCAAAAACAGATGAAATAGCATAAGTATCATCTCTTAATATGAAATATATCAATGAATAACAGTAAATTATGATATAGAATAGTGATGCAAAATGGATGTACCAGGCTGTCAGCATGCTTCGTTGGAAACCCGTCATCGTGCCTTTGAAGGTGAGTTCGCACTCTTTTCATTTGTGCCTTTTGTATGAGAATTGGTGGGTTTGAGTTGTGTTGTTTCCATTTGCAGGTGAATATAATGAGCTTCTTCGTCGCGGCTACTCCCTCTAGAAGGATCTTGCCGCCGTGGATAAAAACGTGACGAGGCACTCAAAGCCTTGGAGCGCTCCGCCTAGGAGTTGAAGAGTCGCGAGGAGAACCTGCTGGTGGCTGCAGCCGACAGAGAAAAGTGTTTGTAGAACAACTTTTCTCTGTAGCTAAGGCACTCTCGGGTACGATGCTACATCATTTTTTTGCTATGTATTTTGTCTGTTATGCTGTTGTACTCATATGCATCTTTTGTAGATGCTGCCGGCGTGGACTTCGACGCGCAAGCTTTGGCCCACTCAGATGCTTTGGCCAGAGTTGTGGCTGCAGTCGAAGACCACTGCGTCTCTGTCAAGGACTTGCTTGAGAAGTCCAAGGGTGTGCTTGGCCGTATTCAAGAGGAGATGGTCCCCAAGGCCAAGGTGATCGAGGATCTTGATGGCCTAGTGGAGTCCTTCGCTGGAGGCATGCCCATGGACTTCAAGAATGCCTAGAAGAGGGTTCGAGCAACTATGGTGCTTGGAATGGCGCAAGCTCATGGTGTTGATATGAGCCCCAGCAAGGTCTCCTAGGTGATGCCGGGCACTGCAGATAGCCAGTAGGTAGTGTTTGCTCCCTTTGCCACTAGTTGCAATAAATATGGGCCTCGGCTCATTGGGACACTTGCCAAGTATTCTGCGGGGATGAGGCGGTTGAAGATGGCGAAAACCACGGCATTAGGCTATGGACGAGAAGGCTGTGGCGTCGGAGACTACCATAGACTCGAGGAAGCCCCCGAGTGCCAACGCGTAGTTGTAGTCTGCTTCTTTAGTCATCTTTTGTAATAGTATAGTTTCTTCATCTTGAATTATGCCTTGTGGGGTACCCCTTTTGAGACTTTGATGAACTTTGATGCTATTTATGAATGGTTTGGTCTTATTTGCCTCTTACTCTGCTTGTAATAGGGTCCTTCAAGTGGTCCTTCCAACTCACCTCCCATCGATGAACCTATGGCGCGACCACGTTCAAAGGTGGAGGAGTTGTCACTCCTATCTCGATTGCGTGACCGCATAAAACATTTGGAGCGAGAGATGCCGATGATCCGTGGTAGCGCGGATGTGTGGAAGTCAAAAGCCGAAAAACCAGTGCACGCGAGAAGTACCTTCTCGGCGAGGTGGCTCAGTTGAATGAGCAATTTAAGTGTTAGTTCTCTTAACTTCTTATCCTTTCTTAGCCACTCGTGGTGGCGTTTTGTCTTTATGCCTTGTACTGCTTTTTGCAGTTGTTAGCGCTCGTCATCCGCAGGATGAGAGGGATCGAGTCGCCATTCGACATAACTGCTTGACCCAGGAGCAGCTGGAAGCTAGTGGGTACTTTTGGGTTGATCATGATCGTGCAGTCGGATTGGCGACGCTGCAGGACCGTGCGTCGCAGGTGCTGCTTTACTTGAAGAAGTCGTAGTCGTGCCTCAAGCATATTTTCCAGGCGGTGTTCCCCTTGTATGTGATGCCTTCAAGCTTGTTAGCTCTACTAAAGAAATTTGAAGATGCTAGCGTGGTTCACAAGTTCGTTCGCCAGCAGTTAGTCACAGGTGCCAAGGCTGCATTGGTGCTTGTTTTCCTGCATCATCCCAATCTGGATCTCATAGCTTTTGCCGCTGGACCGCCGCCCCCACCAGAAGGGATGGCATGGAACATGGTACCACACTATCGGGTGGTTGATCAGCCAGCCGAAGATATCATCGAGTTGTTCAGAGAACGCACCAACGTTCGCCTTTTACGACATTAGAGTAGTATGAACCTACACATAGATGCATAGGTGTTGTAAAGTTTGTATAAGTGCTTCGGGTGTTTTGTTACCCGTTTATATGTAAAAGCTTGCTAGCTCGTATATTTTTTGAGTATCTTGTACTCTGTAGTTCCTTTTCGTTAGCCTAATGCATATTCATCTTACTACCTTGCCAACCTATCAAGTGCGTTGCAGCAGGGTTGGTTTTACCAAGGGTTTGATTAATAGTACTTCATCTACTCAGGCTACTGCGTTATTCGTGTAACGGGGTGAAAAGGGTGGCGCAGCCCCCGAGTGATGTAGTTGTAAGTAAAATAGAAAACACAAAGTTGGAGGCACTTAGCTTTATTTATTCGCGGAATATCAGGGGATACAATGTGTGGCTAAGTAGCCTGGCTGAATAGCCTTATTTGTAAAGTAAAAACATCTAAGGGTAGAAACGACGCAGTTGCGCGACATTCCAGAGATTGGAGTATGTGAATCCACTTTCTAGATCTTTAAGGAGGTAGGCGCCACCTGGGATTACTTCGGTAATCACATAAGGTCCCTCCCAAGGGACTCGAGCTTGAGGTGCCCTTGTTGCTTCAGTCGCAGGACTAGGTCTCCTTCGACGAAGGACCATGGGCGTAGCCTTCTATTGTGGTAGTTGTGGAGGTTTTGCTACTAGATCGTGGATCTCTCCGCTGCAATCTCACGTGCATCATCGAGGAGATTGACAGAGTCTTTGAGTGTGAGGGTTGATTCTGCCTCGTTGTATGCTACGACCCATGGGGCTTTGTAGCGCACTTCTGCAGGTAGTACCGCCTCGGCGCCATGTACCATGAAGAATGGAGTATAGTCTGTGGTGCTGTTTGGAGTTGTGCACAGTCTCCATAGTATTGATTGTAGCTCTTCAGGCCAGCACCCAGCAGCTCTTTTGAGTGGCCGGAGGAGCCTTTTCTTGATGCCACCACAGACGAGGCCGTTGGCTTTTTCGACTTGACCGTTGGTCTGAGGGTGCACCACAGAGGCGTAGCTGATGTTGATTCCCAGGTTTTCGCAGAAGCCCTGGAACTCACTCGAGGTGAAGTTTGTTCCGTTGTCCATGATGATGCTATGTGGCACCCCGAACCGGAAGACGATGGACTCGAAGAATTTAACGGTGCCGGCCCCTAATTGGTTTGTCACTGGCATGGCCTCAATCCACTTGGTGAATTTGCCGACCATGACGAGGAGGTAGACGTATCCTCCAGGTGAAGATTTCTGGAGCTTGCCGACCATGTCGAGTCCCCATTGCACGAAGGGCCAGGCCATAGGTATTGGCCTTAGCTCTATGCCATATGCGTGTGGTTTGTCCATGAATTGTTGGCAAGCGTTGCATCGCTGGACGATGTCCTTAGTGTCACACGTTGCCGTTGGCTAGTAGAATCTAGCTTGCAAAGCTTTGGCAACGAGGGCGCGACTGCCGGCGTGATGGCCGCAAGTGCCCTCGTGTATCTCAAGGAGGATGGCTCTTCTGTCTCTGTTGGAGACACATCGTTGAAGGACTCCTGTGGTGGTGCACTTGTACAGTTTGTCGTTGATAAGGGCGAAAGCCTTGGATCGCCATGCTATATGGTGCACATCTGTCAGGTTATCTGGCAACCTTTTGCTGAGCAAGTATGTGATGTATGGTTGTGTCTAGGATGGGTCGATCATCATGACCTCCATGGGGCCTTCGAGTCCCGTATCTAGATCCATGTCCTCGAGTGCCTTCGGCTCGTCGGGTGGCGTAGCCCCGAGTCTTTTGACATGTTGGCTTTATGCTCTGGAGCCTTTGGCTTGATGGAGCGCTCATAGATGCGCTCTAAAAATACCCCATGTGGCACCAGGGCACAAGTAGAGCCGATGTTGGTGAGTATATCCGCCTCCTCGTTGCTCTCGCAGCCGACGTGCCACAGTTCACATCCATCAAAGTCCCCTTCGAGTGCGTCGTAGAGGTCGCGGTAGGCAATCATGTTGTCGGTCAGAGCATCACACTGGTTCATGGTTTGATTCACCACCAGTTTGGAGTCGCCGTAGATGACGAGTCGCTTTGCGCCACAGGCTTTTTCCATCCGCATCCCGTGGAGTAGGGCTTCATATTCAGTTTCATTGTTGGAGGTGGTGAACTGCATTCGCAGAACATACCTCATCTTGTCACCTTGTGGTGATGTCAGGATGACGCCCGCGCCAGCTCCTTCTTTACATTTGGATCTGTAGAAGTGCATTGTCCATAGATAGGACATGTCTGCCTTGTCGGGGAGCTAGTTCTCCATCCGGTGGACGAGGAAGTCTGGGAGTACTTGCAACTTGATCGCATCTCGCTTCTCGTATGTGATGTCCCGTGGAGACAGTTCTATCCCCCAAAGCGCGATTGGTCTGGTGGCGTCGGGGTTGTTGAGAATGTGCCCTAGCGGAGCGTCGTTCACCACAATGATAGGGTGCTCCTGGAAGTAGTGGCGCAGTCGCCTGGCTATCATGAAGACGTCGTATGCCAGCTTCTGATAATGCGGGTACCGCTGCTTTGTTGGTGTGAGCACCTCTCCGAGGTAGTAGACTGGTGGCGGAGATGTATAACAACAGCGGCTCCTTTTCTTGAGGTGTTACCAGCACCGACGAAGTGGATAGTAAACGCTTGAGGTCTTCGAATGCTTCTTGTGCTTCGTCTGTCCACTCGATTTTTTAGCCTTACGGAGAAGTTGGTAGAAAGGCAATGCCTTTTCTCCCATTCGACTGATGAATCGACTGAGCTCCACGATTCGCCCAGCTAGGTGATGGACACATTTTACGTTCTTCAGATTTTCCATGGCCAGTATGGCCTTTATTTTCTTCAGGTTGGCCTCGATCCCTCTCGCGGAGATGAGGTACCCGAGAAAATGCCTAGATGGTACACCGAAGGCGCATTTGTCCGGATTCAGCTTGATCCGGTAGCGGTCGAGGTTATCAAAGGTCTCGCGGAGATCGTCGAGTAACGAGGCTTCCTCCTTGGTTTTGAAAACGATGTCGTCAATGTAGACTTGAATGTTATGGCGAAGCTGGCTCTTGAGGGTAGGTGGCCCTTGCGGTTTTCTTCCCGAAAGGCATCGTTGTGTAGCAGAAGACACCAAAGGGCGTGATGAACGCTGTTTTTTTCCTGGTCATCCTCCTTCATTTGAATCTGGTGATATCCCAAGTAGGCGTCGAGGAAGCAGAGGCGCTCACATCCCGCGGTGGAGTCGATTATCTAGTCGATCCGCGGCAATGGGAAGTGATCTTTTGGGCAATGTTTGTTTAAGGAGGTGAAGTCCACGCACATCCGCAGGATATCCGTGTCCTTTTTGGGAACGAGCACGGGGTTTTCTACCCATGTGCTTTCCTTGATCTCGTGTATGAAGTTAGCGTCGAGGAGTCTGTTGACTTCCATACATATGACTTTTTTTCCTCGGCTCAGATAGTCGATGTACCGTCTGCTTCATTGGTCATGCCTCAGGATTTACATTGAGTGAGTGCTCGGTGAATACCCTGGGAACTCCTGGCATGTCCGCATGACACCAGGCGAAGATTTCCGAGCGCTCACGGAGGAATTTGACGAGCGCGAGTTCCTATGCGGGACTCAAGTTGTTGGTGATGAGGGTCGTCTTGGTCATGTCCGTTGGGTGTACCTGGACGGCCTTAGTGTGGATCGACGTGTCGAAGGATTGGTCGGGTGAGCTTGGCCTTCTAAGAAGAGGTAGACTGTTTTCTATGGACTCCTTCAACCTCGCCAGTTCCTCCTGCATGCCGAAAGACTAGGAGATTCTGTTGAATTCCCTGTCGCAGCTGTCGGATCTCTCAAAGCTTCCGCTGACTGTGATAATGTCGTTGGGGCCCGGCATCTTCATCTACAGGTAGGCATAGTGTGGCACTGCCATGAACCTCGCGGACACGATGTGCCTGAGGATGCAGTGATATTGTGAGGGCCGATCGACAACTTAGAATTTGATGGGCACTCACCGGAAGTTTCCCGGCGTTTCGAAGATGACATCCAGGCTGATCTTGCCTAGGGGGTATACGCCCTTCCCTAGGACAATGTCATGGAATATTGTGTCTGAAGTTTCCAGACATGACAGAGGGATTCGCATGGCGTGCAAGGTGCTCGCGAACATGAGGTTGATGCCGCTGCCCCCGTCCATGAAGACGCGACTCATCTCGAAGCCTCCAATATGTGCCTCGAGCACCAGGGGACAGTGGCCTGGCCGAGGTACTTGACACGGATGATCGCGCTTGTCAAAAGTAATGCAGGACTCGCGCCCACTAAGGTACTCAGTGGTGGGGGGTGGAGAGTTCACTTCCAGATTGAATTGGCTAGTGATTGATTTTTGAACCCGATTTGATGGGCGTCCTTTTTGGATCATCCCCATGTTTCCCAGTGCTCGCGGGTATGATCGCCTCTGTGGTTTTGGATAGGCGCAGCTGTAGGTTGTGGTGGCCCGGGTGGCGGTGGAGGTGCCCCATGAGCCACAGCGCCCGGGGCAGCTCCACAACCCTGGTTTATCGCATCGTGATTCATCTGGGCTAGGCCTTCGTGGTTCTTGCGGGAAGTCGCGGCAGTCCTTTAGAAGGTGGCTGGATTTTTTCTTGCTGTCGTGCTTGTCGATGTAGAAGTGTATGTTGCATGGTCCGGTCAGTTTGTCCTGGATAGATGTTCCAGGTGCCTCATCGCGAGTGCGGCATTACCACACTTGCGTGGTTTTTCCGCTATTGTGGTATCCGCTGTTGCGGTTGCTGTCGTCGCATTTGTCAGTGTAGCTAGCCACGACCATGTCGACTTCCTCACGGTCCTCGTAACCGCGCATCCGACGTTTTCCTCGGTGATCGCATCTGCGACCGAGGTCGTGTTCATCATCGTAGTGGACACGGTTTTTCACCGAGTCCTCTCCATCGGCCCACCTGTTCGTGATCTCCATCAGGTGGTCGATTGTCTTGGGCTTTGAGCAGGCCAACTCCTCTCTAAGCTCTCTGTGGAGCACGCCGCTATTGAATGCGTCAATTGCGCAATCCTTAGAGATGTCTTCTGCAGAGTTTTTGATGATGGACCATCTCTGGATGTATGAGCACAGCAACTCACCAGTCTTCTGGTAGTAGCCTCTTAATTCTTCGATTGATGCAGGCCTTTTGTACATGCCCTTGAAGTTTCGCACGAAGGTATAGACCAGCTCAAGCCAGCTGCGAATCGATCTACGCAGGAGGTTATTGAGCCACGCATGAGCAACGCCTTGCAGTTGTAGTTGGAGGCATTGCATTGCCGTGCTCGTGGTTCCGCCGTGTAGCCTAACGAAGGAAATATGATCCTCCAGCCAGATCTTCGGGTCCTAGAAGCCGTCGAATTTTGGGTTCTCCGATGGGAGTTTGAACCCTTTTGGCATTCTCTTCTACTGTATGGCTCTGCTGAAGCAGCTGGCGCCACAAAGCTCTATCCCGTCATCTTCCGAGTCAGTAGAGCGAGCATGCCTCGTGTGCATCTTGTCGACCTTGCACTGCGTGATGTCATCGTGCATGTTGTAGTTGTAGTCGTGTCGCCATGAGCGGCGTCGCCTTGACAAGTCATGTCTCGTCGCTGGAGGAGGGATACGAGTAGCGTTTGGCCAGAGCCTTGCTTTTCTTCCGCTCTAACGTTGGATCTTTGATGAGGGCAGCCTCGACTAGTCCCAGGCCAGCGATCATAGATCGGTGCATGGCGGATCATGGATCCCCAGCTGGCGGCTGGTTGTTGAGCACGTACATGGTAGCTGCCATCACTGCTGCTTGCGGCGTTTTAGGGAGCATATTGACCCGTGTGTCCATTGTCAAGGACGAGAAGTCGAGGACTCGAGTGACGTCCGCTTGCTCCTTCTCGGTAAGGTGAGCGAGTCAAGAATGTCCTCTGGCAGCCATATGATCCTAGCCTTTAGAGGAGGATCCTCCGATGGAGGAGAGCTGATCCTGACGGAGGCTCGACTCGTCCGTTGCCCTTCTGCGCTTGTCGAGCTAGGCGATCACTTGCTACTGGCGCTTGAACTCCTCCTTGAGCAGCCAGTGGTAACCCATTAGCATGTCTTGTGATGAGTTGGGAGGTAGGGGGTTGCCCCGCAGAGCTTCCCTGTAGCGAGCCCACTCAGCGTCATTGAGCTTGATCAGCACGTGCTCCCGGGTTGGCTCATTCGCCGAGAGGTTCGGATGATCCTCTAGGGTGGGCCCTTCTATCCCTTTGTTGGTGGGCGCGCCGTTGGCGGGGCCACCGATCGCGACTGGGATTCCACCGCTAGTGCTGGTGTTGTCCCGAGTGCCGCCGTTGCCGCCCATGTTGATGATGGCGCACATGTAATGGCTGGGGAAGCTGTTGCTCTCGCAGCTTTCAGATCTAGAGTTGTAGGCTCCATCTTCTGTTGCTAGATCGCCTAGATCGGAGTCGCGACTGCTGTTGTTGTCCATGTTTCTGACTAATGTCGGGGCATTGAGTTCGCTCAGGGTGCCGATCGGTGGTGGAAACCACGATGCTAGAGAAATTGCGGGAAACTTCAGCTGGTCAAGGAGGTGGAGTGTGCCTAGCCGACCAACTTGGAAGCGTAAGCTCCCGATCACCAGGCTGATTCCATCGCCCACGGACTTGAAATCTAGGCGAGTGGCTGGTGTGTGGATGGTGAAGTCGAAAGCACCGAAGAGGAGGTGAGTCTCCGTTGCTGCGGAGTTGTAGATCGCAGTTGATGGGGCTTAGGAAGCCGCAACATCAGCACTCCCACTTCCCACAGACGGCGCAAATTGACGAGGGGTTAACTCATCAATGCCCATCATAGATGGACTTAGGTTTGAGGAAATGGGGAGAGCTGGAGGCATCGATCGTCTAGCAAATAAGCACACAGGGACGCAAGGTTTACTAGGTTCAGGCCTCATAGAGGACCCTACTCCTACTTGTTTGCTCTTGGAATTATCGAGGAGTCGAAAGTTACAGGGGGTGCGCAGATGCAATCTGGCGATGGCGTTGAAACTAGGGTTGTGGATTGTCCTCCTCGCCGCCCCCTCCTAGCCTTTATATAGATAGGCTAGGTCTCAGGATAGCAAGCTGAGTCGGTTACAGGTTAGGGTTTTCCCTTCAAACTTCTATCTTAAGTTTGCCGTGTGCTGCAAGCAGTCGGAGTCTCCTTGGTCACCTGAATCTTGGCTGGGCCTTAGCAACATCATGGGCTTCTTCAATGCTGGACCGCATATACCAAGCTCGAGTACCTATAAGGTATGCCCATGTCACCTCCAATTGATATTCCCTCTCTCCCGTGACCGTGGTCCCAAGTCCGGACTACACGATGTCTAGAGGATGTCTTGAGCCTTGACAACGCTTTTCGGTCTTCAAGGGTAAGTTCGCAAAAAGCCCCTCCCGTTACTACATTACTAATAGATAGGTCATGGCAACAAAGGGGTTCAGGGGCATAGGGTAAAAATTTATTGTTTTCATACGCGAACCCCTACAAGGAGGTGGTGCAAGAGGAGAGGAGCCATGGGGCTCCTTCTATAGGGGTGGCGCACAGCCCCATGGCCATGGCTGGCCGGCCATGGTAGGTGCCCCCACCTCTCCCTCATTCATGTGGGTGGAACTTCCACTAAGCCCACTCACATAAATTTCAACTCCACTCACTTGCATTTAATGTCCACTAAATTAAATGCATTTTTCTCTTTAAATAAAACACTTTTATTTATTTTATTCAGAATTTTGTTATTTAATTTAATTAACAAACTTTCACATAAAACTCCTTGCAACATTTCGATATCACATGCAGAACTAATTTCAGCAATTTCTCCCAAAACAATTCTGGTGTCCATCGAAACAATTCTAGCGCTTTCATAATCTTTCTATGGTATCTTATTTGCTCCAAATGGTGTCGGTATCCCTTAAGTGTGTCACCCTACAGTTCGCAAATAATGTGGACATGATCGAGATCCCTCTCCGATCAATAATCAACAGCGGGACTTGAAGAACCGTACTGACTCCCACACATTCAACGATGACTCTAGTGATCGTGTGAACCTTTAACGTCGTAACTAAATCCATTTGTCTCACGATATATTACATGTCAGAGATTCGATCATTGGTATCTCCATACCTAATTTGATCTCGTTACCGACATGCACTCTTTTCTCGTTCCCATGATATAACATTATAGTGATCACATCACTTGCTTGCAAGCTATTTCAATGTGATATCACCGAGAGGGCCCAGAGTATATCTATCCGTCATCAGGATGGACAAATCCCACTCTTCATCCATGAGCCTCAACATAACACCTTTGGTTTATCTGAACCTAGCTTTATAGTCACCATGTTACGGTGTGACGTTTGATGTTATCAAGTTACTCTTCTAGTGTTAGCAATTAACATGATCTCATGGTCTAAGAACTAAGATTACTTCGTATGATGATATAGCAATATAAACACAATGACTTTGATCGTAATGCTATACCTCGGATGAATGTTCATCACACCATTCAACCAATGTTGTGACCTTGTTATTAACAACATCCAATGCCATGATCAGGAAACCTTGATCATCTTGTTTATCAACGAGCTAGTTTATAAGAGCGGCATAACTAGGAACCCTTTATTTGTTTAATAAACACACATGTATTAACATTTCCAATAAATACAATTATAGCATGCAAAATAAACATTTATCATAAACAAGGAATAATATAATAACCACTTTATTATTGCCTCTCGGGCATATTCCCTTCACCTCCTACTCTACCCTTCTACCACACAGATTTTTTACTCTCACCTCCAATCACTTGCATGCAACCCTTGACCCGATCTAGGGTTTTGGTGATGGCACCACGGTGGTTCTTTGGCGTAATTCTGGCATTCTCCCCGCCATCGAGATGGTTCCTAGTGGTGTCTACGTAGCCTCCTCTAGCTACTATGGCAGGTGCAGGTCGAGATGGCCCCTACTGGGTACTCCCTGTGCCATCCTCTACCACCGTTCCTACTTTGCTTCCTCTTCTCAATTAGTGTTGAGCTAGGTTCCCACTTTTTGAAGGTAATATCTCTCCTCCCTCTTTCCTTTTTACAACAATCTCTACAACTTGTTGATTTGGGGATTTTCCCCAATTTCTAGGGTTCTTATTTTACTGTTCTATCTCGCAATTTCAATTCTAAGGTTCCTGGTTCCTTCTAGGGTGTTCTAGATGGTTGTAGGGTATCTTGGTGTGGTCTAGTAATCTAATTGTGGTGTTATTATTTGACGAGATTTGGACATTTAGGTTTACTACTATGGCTTAGAGTAGTATTTCAGTTCTCAGGTTTTACTATTTGAGCATGATCTTCTATTGATGGTTTGACTAGTGTGATGCTATTATGGTTAATAGTGTACTAATCCTTTCATTTGCATGATCAATATCCTAGTTATCTTGTTAAGAAAAGTTCTTCTAATTATTAAATAGTAATTGTCTATCTGTTTTTAGTTAAAATCTATAACTCAAGCGAGTTTCAGTTTTCTTAGTTGTTCTAAATTACTTCCTCTATTTAGAATTAGAATCTTAAGTTCAATTAGGTTTGATAATGGGTTTATGTTCTGAATTATGGTTTGTCTCTTAATGCAGACATATTGTTTAGATATTGTCATTGACAGTGTCTTCTTCATCCTCTGGACTCACAATTCCCAGGGGATGGATAGGATGTTGTTTATGATTTCATTTCATGGATCAATTGACAATTGGCATTGTTACTGTATAGTTAATCACTGTTTCCTTTCCCTATTGTTCTATATAATCTCACTCAATTCAATCATTGAATTATTCAATCAAGGTTTAATGGTTATGCATAGGGTATAGGCATTTGCTTATGATCTATGATGCTTATTAAGTGAGTGTACACAGATTATAATCCAATGTCTATGCTTATGCTTTATTCCTAGCAACAAGATCATTATCACACATGATTTGTCGGTTCTAACTATTAAGGGTACTGTTAATATTCTACCCTTTCCCCTAATTATTATTCTACCCATCCTAAAAGTTTCTAAGCTAAAACCTTTGTAGTTTCCTAAGCTTGCTTGATGAAGATCTATAGTAGCTTCTCCTTCTTCTTCCTCTGGCTCTTGAAGTGTTCTTCAAGTTCCTCTTCCTCTTCATTCTTCTTCTGCCTCACAGATCTATCTCTAAACTAGTGTGTGTGTGTTTTCAGTCTGAGCAAGACTAGTGAGTTGTGAACTCTGGGGTCTCAAATGGTCCTCTATTTATAGTGTTCCTAAATGGTTGTGGTGTGGACACCTATGCCATGCATTTAGGTGATTCACCTGCTTGTGTATGTGTGAAACCTCCTATGTTGGCTAAATTATTCATATGTGGCATTCTACTTTTGGTGGTTAAGCCCATGCTGATTTTAACTTATGTGTGTATGGCAAAATCGGCATATAAGTCCTTTATTTGCATATGCATGGGGTATGTATCTACATATGCCTAATCAGGAATGTCGGATTGTCTTTTGTCTTGTTCTAGCCTTCGAACTTGACAAGTGTTTATTAATTAGTTTTTAGTATATTTAATTTGGTTTTCATCCATGGCGCCTTATAATTCTATTTGGATAATTGTTCATAGCTTTCATTACTATGAAGTTTGATTGGTTTACAATTTTTTAATCAAGTTTTAAATTCTGGAAGTTCTAGGGTTGTTGGCAAAATTCAATGCCTTGATAACCCCTTTGGTGATTGTTCTTGCCTAGAGATTACTAGTCTTTATATTGGTTTAGAATTTGGGATTTAATTTCTTTTATAATTCCCTTCTCTTTAGTTCATGTTTTTTCTAAGAATCCAAGGCTTGGGTAGTTGTTGAAAATTTCTATTGTTTCCTAGTTTTAATCTGGATGATTTTATGGTTATAGTTGATTCCTATTCTATCATAGATAGTAGCTACATGTCCTTGTCTACTATATTTTTAGTATGAATCACTATTTACTGTAAGGTTCTATGCATTTGATGGGTTCTAGGTTTCCATTATGTTCAACTGGTTAAACTGGTGGTCATTCCCGATTTTCTATTTGCTTTAGCCCAAGCCATAAGGGTTCTAGACTAGTGTGGGTTCTTAGTTTGGATTCTAAATTTAATTCGTTTTGCCTTATGGAAAAACCAACATTTTAACACTAACTAGTGTTTTCTGTGATGTTTATGTTCACAGGTTGAAGGTCAAGGTTTGCTGAGAAGATAGATAGTGTAGCATAGGTTGATGTTTCAAGTGTCAACAAGGATGAGAATGTAGATTATTTAGTGTGGTTCTAGCAAGGTCAAGATGAGAAAAGTAGATAGATGATAGATAAGGAGTAGATGGTTTTAGTGGTTTAGGGTTTGCTTTATTTGGAAATTGCTTTCTCTTGATTCAATCCTTGTAATCTCGAACTTGTACTCATTTCAAATATGAATCGGGAGTAAATAATAGTGCTAGATTATTTCAACTCAAACTGCTATCCATGGCATCCCGATTCTTTTCGGTCGTGGGATGGACGCCGAGGAGGACACGTGGAGATGTCGCAATGGAGCCCTGCTATCCCATGAGGCAGGCCTCGCTGTGGGATAGGGTGAAAGATTGCGGACTGGGCAAGGGTGTACCGCGCGCCGTCATACCCCGCATCGCGGACCGATGGGTCCCATGTGTAAACTAGGACCATTGTCAGTGTACGAGTGCAAGAATGCGCTCTGTGAGAGTCATCCATGGCGCGTCACACCTCCGTACCCACCAGGTGACGGGGCCCACCGAGATACGACGTGGCGTTGTGATCCCATTCTGGGCGCGGTTTCTCGCAGACATGGGACCCTCCAAGAGCCTACGTGGCGCCGTGAGCCCATATCGGCCGTGGTTTCTCGTGGTCATGGGACCCACTGAGAGCAGACGTGGCACCGGATGAGTGCATATTTGCATCATGTTTTACATTATTATTTTGCATTGTAGATGTAGGATCTTGGTATTCATTTTATGTGTGTTAACACCAGGATCAGGACAGATGATGGATCCAATGGATACAATCCTTGGAGCAGTTTTACTGTGGAGAAAAGGAGTCAAAAACAACGTAAATTGCTTATTTGGGAAATATTAATAATACAAGAAGAAAACCAGAAGCGAACAAGGGAGGCAGAGACCAACTATACGACTGGAGGAACTTTTTTAGCCATATAGCTCCGGCCGTATAGTTGGCGCCGCCTCCTCCTCGTCAAATAGTTTCACCCCGTGCAATTGGTTCGAGGAGACGACATACATAACACTCATAAATCGCAGAAGCCTCACCTTCGGAAGGCATCTAGAGGGGGAACTCATCCACAAGGGATCCATCTTCACCCTACGCAGATCCGGGAGGCTAAGGCATCGATCTTCATCATCCACCACTGCATCAGCACCATCTCCATCCCTCCCATCTACATCTTGTCTAGATCTTGTTGTAATTCCCGTACTCATTGTGGATTTATACAAGTACTATTCATCTATGATTGTTTCCTTTACCATTGCTATGATGTTGATTGGCTCCATGTCTAAGTAGATCATTAGTTCTTGGGGAGATGGAGAAACCCTAGTATGAGATTGAAATAAGGTAAAGTCTATTATGATATTCATCGCTGTGACCATGTGTTAGATTTTCTACATATTGATGTTGAGAGAAGTCGACCTCTCAATATTTGCCTCTCATGGGGACTTGATGGAGGAAACTACTTGTTGGTAGACAGAGGTGTGCTAAAACTTATAGTGACTATAAAGTTGTTGGCACCCCTTATGTATTAACTTGGGAAACCGAGGAAACTCATGAAACACTATCCATGCCATGGGATACGTCCTACGGGATTACGTCCCTTAATAGCACAGTAATTCGATTGATGTCGATTGCTGAATGCTGTGGTTATGAGTATGATGTGAGCAGCGGTTGCTGCCTATTTGTCCAAATACGGAGTTCCTCCCACACATACATAGATGAGAATGTTCATGATGATAATCTTTATCTTAGCTCCTTATAATACTAGTGGTGTATCCGCTACTCCCTGAGAATGCTTTTTCCCTACTGCGGTTCCAATCTCTCTTACATACGTGATACTTACTTTCTGTACTTAGTTGTTTTACTTTACTTTATTATTTCTCTTATACCTAAAACCCGAAAACACCTTTTTTACACAATACTCCTATTTTATCTTGTCACGTAGAACTTTATCTAGCATTTCTATCGTAATATTTATTTCAAGAGTTATTAGACTTCAGACTCCTGCTCCCTGTGGGATCGATATCTTTATTTCGAAACTAGCTACAAATGAACTGTGCACTTGCAGTCATCAAGCTATTTTTTGGCGCCGTTGCCGGGGAGCTAAGCGCTATAGGTCTTTTAGTTTTTGCTTACTTATTTTTGTCTTGCTAAATTTTGTTTTGAGTTACAGGTTTCCACCAAGATGACGGAGGTAGAGCATATGACTAGTGCTAGCCTACTCAACCACTTTGGGAAGCCCTATGATATTTATATAAGAGACAACTCCAATGAGAAAACATGGGTATTTGAAATAAACCCTCTACTACTTAGTATTCTACATAAGGAGCAATTTACTAGAGATGAAGAAGATCCTGATCCACATGAGCATATTACATGTTTCACAGATATATGTGGCACTTTTCTATTGACGGCATATACCGCTGATGAGGTAAGCGTTAAACTTTTTAGTCAGACATTAACAAGTACAACTCTCTCATGGTATAGATCCCTACCACCAGAAGCCACTACTACTTGGGATAATCTAGCCTGTGAATTTCTAACAAAATATTATCCGTTATCAAAATCTTATGGAATCAGGTGTCTTATAATGACTTGGAAGAATCGTTCTAATGAAGGACTAGTAAGGGCTTATATCAGATTTACTACGTCTATGTCCTCATCATGATTTTCCTAAATGGTATTTACTACATATCTTTTATGGCGGTTTAATTAAACATAATAAAATTGAACTAGACTCTTTCGTGAAATGAGCCTTTATGAATCTTCCTATACCTAAAGCTTGGGCTTTACTTAATAGAATTCGTGATCATAGACTTTCATGGAATTTTGGTCTAGGAAGTGAAGGAGTCGTAGAAATAGAGCATGATTGTATTCATGATTACAATAAAAAAAGGCCATGTTAAAGAATTATCTAAAGAACTTTATTTAGATTCAGATCTTGTGTTGCAAGTTGTTAAAGCTTTTACGAAAGATATAAAAGCTCCAAAGGAGGGTCCAGTCAAGTATGATCCACCACCCGAACCTGAAAAGAAGAGAGAAGATAAAGCAACACTAGCCTCCCTAGAACCTATGCATGAATTGCATTTCCCTAACACTGCACAAAAGCATATTCTTGAGTATGAACGGGTCAAAGCAGTACAGGAGAAGAAGGAAGAGGAAAGCATGCCAGAAGTCGTGGAACATCTGGAAGAAACCAGAGATGAAGAGGTAACCAAGGAAGCAATTATGGCTATGTATGCACATTGTAATATAGTCAAACTTGATGAAGAGACTTCCATATTGGTTAAAGGTAAAAAAAGGTAAAAGATGTGGGTAAGCCTATTCTACCCTGCATATTTAAAGAAACCTCGCATTATGGTTTATGTGATCTTGGCACTGAAGTTAATGTTATATCTTATGACTTTTATTTAGAAAAAAAGAAGAAATAGAACCTGCTACAATTGAAAATAATGATATGACAATTATGTTAGCCAATAAAAACCTTAGAATTCCAATGGGAGTAGTTGAAGATGCAACTGTCACAATTGGCAACAAAAACTTTCCTATCGATTTTTGTAGTTTTTAATATGCCAACTGACACTCTTTGCCCAATTATATTTGGAAGGAGCTTTTTGGGTGATATAGGTGCCTATGTTAATTTCAAGGAGATTGTGTGTCTTAAGCTTGGGGGAACGGAAAACAAATTCCACTTTTCCAAATTTAAAGACAGAACTCCACAGATACAAGAAGAAGAGGAAGAGAGAACTATTGAGGAAATGCCAGCTCTTTTCTTTAGTAATCAAGAAGAAGAAATAAATGAAGATCCAAATTATGAAGAAATAGTTATGGAGGACAAGCCCCTGGAAGAACTAGAAGATGAATTCAATTCAATTGCCATTATTGGACCTCCAACCGATGAGGCTTTTGAAGAGCTAGAAAAGAGAGGGGATGTGGAACTACCACCCCCAGAGTTGAAGACTCTACAAGAAAATCTTAAATACATGTTTTAGATAATACAAATAAATTTCTTGTTATTATTAGTGCTAAACTTTCAGGATATGAAGAATAAGAACTCATGAAGATACTTAAGGAGCATCGCAAGGCCTTTAGGTACTCAATGGATGACTTGAAGGGCATTAGTCCCATGATAGCCATCCATCGAATATTCATGGAAGAAGGTGCTAAACCAGTTGCAGAATTTAATAAAAGATTGAAGCCTGAAATGAAAGAAGTGGTAAGAAAAGAAATTGTACGCCTACTGGACGCATGTATAATCTACCCTGTTAAATAAAGTGAATGGGTAAGTCATGTTCATTGTGTTCCTAAGAAGGGCGGTTTCACTGTTGTTCCAAATGAAAACAATGAATTGATACCTACTAGAACTATTGTTGGTCATAGGATGTGCATAGACTTCAAAAAATTAAATAAAGATACTAGGAAAGATCACTATCCATTATTGTTCATAGATCAAACTTTAGAAAGGTTAGCAAACCAAACTCATTTTTTCTACTTGGACGGATACTCTGGTTTTTCTCAAATAGTTGTTCATCCGGATGACCAACTTAAAACAACTTTCATTAGTCCTTATGGTCTACATGCTTACCGATGTATGCCTTTTGGTTTATATAATGCTCCAGCTACTTTTCAAAGATGCATGACTTCTATTTTTGCTAATTTTATAGAACTTATAATGGAAGTATTTATGGATGACTTTTCTGTCTATGGAACTTCGTTTACTAGTAGCTTGGATAATCTCAAAAGAGTTTTGCAGCATTGTGAAGAAATTAATCTTGTTCTAAACTAGGAGAAATGCCATTTTATGGTCAAATAAGGTATAGTCCTTGGACACAAGGTATCAGGTAAGGAAATTGAAGTTGATAGAGCTAAGGTTGAGGCAATAGAGAGAATGCCACAACCTAGGGATATTAAAGGTATAAGAAGTTTTCTTGGTCGTGTGGGTTTTTATAGAAGGTTCATTAGAAATTTCTCTAGAATATCCAGACCTTTGACTAACCTCCTGCTAAACGGAATACGATTTAATTTTGATGATAAGTGTCTTGAAGCCTTTGATAGACTAAAAACTGCTTTATCTCGTGCTCCTATTATTAAACCACCTATCTGGGATACAACCTTTGACTTAATATGTGAAGATAGTGATGATGTTGTAGGAGTAACTCTGGGACAACATATTGGTTATAGATTTAATATTATACATCATGCTAGTAGAACTCTTAATGGTGCTCAAAAGAATTACCCTAAGAAATAAAAGGAACTATTTGCTGTATTTTTATCTTGTGATAAATTTTGTTCCTATATAGTTGATGCAAAGGTAAGAGTTCACACGGATCGTGATGGCTTAAAAGAACTCCTCGAAAGGAAAGACCATAAGCCAAGACTGATCCGTTGGATTCTTTCACTTCAAGAATTTGAGTTGCAGATTATGCAAAGGCAAGAAATAAAGATGTTGGATGCAGTGTCCATGATTGCCCAACAAGACACCAATCTTATTGAGAGGAACTTTAGTCCTGGTGATTTTCATTTACAAGAATTATTCCATAAACTAAGGTCAATTCCTTCAAGAGAGAAGAAGTCTTTGTTGTGGGAGGAACATTTTATCCCCGAATAAACCATGGTAAGTGCAAGGTAAGTGATCTTACCCAAATAAGTGATTTGTTTTCACAATTTTTACTTTTGAAAATTCTGCCTTTGAATTCCTTGTGTTTTTCTGATGTTTTAGAGGGATTTTACCAACTATATGAGCTGAGCTATACGACCGGAGAGGAAGCTCCCGCCATATAGTTGGTCGTTAAACTCTCTGTATCATCTTCGTGAAATTGTTTTCGCTATCTGAGCCTATACGGTCGCAACTATACGACCGGAGCCAAAAATTCTGGCCGTATAGTTGGTCGTTTAACTCTCAGACACATTTGATTTTCGGTGTTTGTATCTATACGGTCGCAACTATATGACCGGAACTAAAAATTTCGGCCGTATAGTTGGTCGTTAAACTCCCAGACACTTTTTCGTTTAACCTTTCATTTATTCATCTAAAAAAAGAGAGAACGTTATTGTAGGTTCCGAGTCATGATTTAATCGATGTGGACTCGAGATATTTGGAAATATCTGCCCGGAACCAACTATACGGCCGGAGCTATACGAGCCACGCCCGTATAGTTGGTTGTTACGCGGCAGGACACTTCCAAATCCGTGATTTCTTTTCCTGTTTCATTTAGATTCTTTTCTTGAGAGATAAATTGGTGTTTCTTGCAAGTTTTACCGACCTTTGACCCCCCTTATATATTGCCATTGTCTCTCTCTAATCACAATCTCCAGAAAGCAATCCCCTCTTATTTGCACGTGAGGGCTCTCGACCAAGGGATAAAAGTCAAGAGATAAGCTCCTATGGAGATCAGAAGCAATAGCGAGCAAGTCAAGGAGATCAAGACTATCCCTATAGAGTTCCTTGACGTCGACCATGGGTGTCGTAAGAGGGATTTGAAGGCCCTGGAGCTGGAGATTGAAGAGTTGGACAAGGAGAATCCAGGGACACCTAAACACCTTCGATTGCTGCGACTTTATCTTGATAAACTTGATGAAGATATCAAGCGGACAACTGAAGCAGGTTTTTCTATGAGTCTTAAGGCGCTACAAACACTTCAGGATAACAATGAGTTCATCAAAGAACAAGTGAAGGTGCTGGAGAGGAACAATCTTTTCTACAAGCTGCGTGTTAAAGAATTAGAAGTTGTCAATCAATCCCTCCGCCTCAGGCTGGCCCATGAGGAGAAGATACCGCGTGCCATGGAACCACAGTGATCTACGACAATTACGGTATCAAATAATGGCAAGGGATTATTTGATCCCGCCTGGCTTGATTCCAAGCTTGGGGAGATCTTTAAGACCTTGTAATCTATCCTATAAGTTTTTATTACTATTTTGCATTAATTTAAACTATCAATAAAGTTTGCATCATTAGAATTCCCTTTAGGAATAGTCGATCCCTTTTATGAAATTCCGAGTTTATTATTATATATGGAGCAATATTGAGTTTGTGTTTGCTTTATTGATATATGAATGTCTTGAGTATAATTTTACTTGCACTTGATGATAGCAATAGGAGTCTTCCACACCATTGTTATTAATGGAACACCTAAAGATAATTTGGTCAATATGTTGCAAGTCTACGGTTGGATTTACAAAGAAAAATTATCTATACAGTTAAGTTGAAAAAGAAACCTTGAACAAAGGAAAATGAGAAGTGCTATCAAAATAGAGTGACAACAAGTCGAGGTAGAATATTCAAGTCATCAGAATGCTTCATATACAATTGGAATGATAATTGAGATTGTTAAACTTTGAATTTCTACATGAAGTGGAATGTATGGCTAGCTCCTTTGCACAACACTTAAACAAAAGTGTGAGCATGGATACAAAAGAAAAAGATGAAGAAAAAGGGCGAGTGTTCAAAGAGCAAGTAGGAATATACCACTGTATTGTAGTATGACAAAGAGACACTTTTGAGATTCCGAATCCCAAGTGAATACCTTGATCCTAAAACACATGGGACTACCTCGTTAACTCATTCGGTTGAATCAGATAGTTTTACATTATGTTGAGATTCATCTTTTATGAACTGTTGATCACTAAGGTGTGGAAGCCTGCTAATACTATTCAGATGGTTCGAGTAAGGTACTATTCATGAACTTATTCCTATGTATCATTTATGATAAACACATGCTGCAACTGCCTCATTTATTTTATCTACTCAGCTTCATGTATATGAGGATCACATCCATTAAGCTAAAACTTGCTCGGGACGAGCAAGAGTCTAAGCTTAGGGAAGTTGATGAGTGCATATTTGCATCATGTTTTACATTATTATTTTGCATTATAGATGTAGGATCTTGGTATTTTACGGTGCTCGCGTGCACATTTTATGTCTGTTTTCACCAGGATCAGGACAGATGATGGATCCAATAGATACAATTCTTGGAACAGTTGTATTGTGGAGAAAAGGAGTCAAAAAACAATGTAAATCTCTTATTTGGGAAATATTAATAATACCAGAAGAAAATTAAAAGCGAACAAGGGAGGCAGAGAGTTCAACGACCAACTATACGACCGGAGCAACTTTTCTGGCTATATAGCTCCGGTCGTATAGTTGGCGCCGCCTACGCCTCATCAAATAGTTTCACCCCGTGCAATTGGTTCGAGGAGATGACATACAGAACACCCAGAAATTGCAGAAATGTCACCTCCGGAAGGCATCTGAAGGGGAACTCATCCACAAGGGATCCATCTTTACCCTACACAGATCCGGCAGGCTAAGGCATCGATCTTCATCATCCACCGCTGCATCACCACCATCTCCATCCATCCCATCTACATCTTGTATATATCTTGTTGTAATTCCCGTACTCGTTGTGGATTTATACAAGTATTATTCATCTATGATTGTTTCCATTTACCATTGCTATGATGTTGATTGCCTCCATGTCTGAGTAGATCATTAGTTCTTGGGAAGATGGAGAAACCTTAGTATGAGATTGAAATAAGGTAAAGTCTATTATAATATTCATTGTTGTGACCATGTGTTAGATTTTCTACATCTTGATGTTGAGAGAAGTCGACCTCTCAATATTTGCCTCTCATGGGGACTTGATGGAGGAAACTACTTGTTGGTAGATGGAGGTATCCTAGAACTTACAGTGATTATAAAGTTGTTGACACCCCTTACGTATCAACTTGGGAAACCGAGGAAACTCACAGAGCACTATCCATGCCATGGGATACGTCCTACGGGATTACGTCCCTTAATAGCGTACTAATTCGATTGATGTCGATTACTAACTGATGTGGTTATGAGGATGATGTGAATAGTGGTTGCTGCCTATTTGTCCAAATGCGGAGTTCCTCCCACACATACATAGATGAGAATGTTAATGATAATCTTTATCTTAGCTCCTTATAATACTAGTAGTGTATCCTCTACTCCCTGAGAACGCTTTTTCCCTACTGGAGTTACAATCTCTCTTACATACGTGATACTTATTTTCTATACTCAGTTGTTTTACTTTACTTTATTATTGATCTTATACTTAAAACCCCAAAACACCTTTTTACACAATACTCGCATTTTATCTTGTCACTTAGAACTTTATCTACCATTTCTATCGTAATATTTATTTCAAGAGTTATTAGACTTCAGACTCCTGCTCCCTGTAGGATCGATATCTTTATTTCGAAACTAGCTGTAAACGATCTATGCACTTGTAGTCATCAGCGCCATGAGCCCAGATCGGCCACGGTTTCTCGCGGTCACGGGACCCATCGAGAGCCGATGTGGCACTGTGAGCCCATTCCATTCGCGGTTTCTCGTGGACATAGGCACGTCTGCAGCCGACGTAGCGATATAAGCCCATGCCGTCTCTCACTATAGACGCTATATGACACAGATTCTCACAGGTGGAGAGACGACCTGAAACCGTAGACCATAGACGTTTGCAGTTTATCATTGCCATATCATACCATGGTCCCCGTCCATAGCCGAGATGACAGATTTTGATCGTATGCGTACGTGGGTTCTCACAGCGATGACGCGCTCTCACCGTCTTCGAGTTCTCGCGGTCAGGTCATGCATACTCTATAAAAGACACCTTCGTCTTAATGGTTTCTTGAGTCATATTTCCTTCTCTCTCCTCTCCGCCCATCATGCCTTTCTTCAACGACGTCCTAGAAGAAACGCCACCGCCCATCGGTTACCGCATACCTTACTCCGTCGTTCATTTGCATGCTTGGTTTTCTTCTCAGTCTTCAATTTGATTTGTTTTCTTTGCCATTCTTCCACTATTTCATCCGATATCTTCCTAATGTTTCTTTTGCACGGGCATGTCCGTGGAACGGGTTCCATCCTGCCGGGAGGAGGGGAAGGAGCCTCGCGACGATGAACGTACACGACTCCAGTTTGACATGGATCAAGACACATCGGATCTTGGCGGCCTCTTAGCACCTTGCACTGTCTCCGCCACTCCGTATTCGAAATCCCCAAAGCTCGAAGACACGAAGCCACCACCAGTTGGTGCATTTTCTTCTACTCCATGCTGCATGTCGCGCTCGCCTGTGATGTCGGAAGTGTGTTCGCTGCCATGGTATGCAGAATATGATGTCGACAAGGAGGAGTACAACCCTGAAGACCTAGACTATTTTGATTGGCTCCTCAAAAGTCTTGAGGATTAGGACGTCCACACGTGGTCGTGCCTTGCTTATTTATTAGTAATAGATAGGTGTAGGTGTTTATGTTTTCTGTACAACTGAAAGTTGTAAGTTCTATGTGGTGACAGTGAAGAAAAACCATCATCTGATTGTGTTTGTCTCTTGATGTATGCTATTCGTGTTTTCGAAACCTGTAAGTATATGCGTGTAGTGGATAAAAATGCACCCTAGAGTCTTTGCTTTTTATATCAAATCTAACTCCTTTCATGATTTACGCATTTATCTTCTAGTGTTATACCTTCTTCCTTTTTCGTGCTTTCTTGTAACGACGTAAGTGTTTACGACTCTGTGGTATGCCGAAGATGGGTTGACGAAGAGGAGTACGACCTCGAAGGACTAGACTTCTTCGACTCAACGATCTCTAGGATTATGATGTCCACGCGTCATCGTTGCTTCCTCATCATGAAAATTCAGTGAGTTCATGGTGAATAGAAATATCATCATGTTATTGTGTTTGTCTCTTGCTGTATGCTATCTGTATTATCGAAACATGTATATTTAGCTATCCGATGAATCTAAATATTGTCACATGTCTTTCCGTTTATCTTTTGCTGTAAAATCTTTCGTTTTCATACTCTTTGTGTCTGTCTCCTTTTGTAAGATCATGTTACCTATGCTTTACTTAGGGTTCGTTCAAAAAAATTATAGGTCTTCGCTCTCAGGTACGCATGTCAAGTACACGACGCCTTTTCTTTGACGCATGTATGTACGCCCGCACGTGTTTCTTTTGTGCATACATTTGAAAGGATGTGCACTCACGGTTTGCACTTGAGGTCGAATAGCGTAACATGCGATTTGAGATACAAAGGTAGTTTTGTAGGTCTTGATTTGGGTATCAAACGTGTGCAAGACTGGCTCTTATATCTTTGTACATTTTTCTTTCGGACATGCACCCATTGTACAACATTCTAGTTGATGGACTCAAACAATTTGGTCATCAACTATTCTTTCATCGACATGTTTAACGTGTTTGCTTCTCATTTGGGTCGTTCTGTATTTTCCCTTGGAGTTAGATGTAGCGCTATCACATCATAAAGCGTTGTGTCTGATAGCCACGCCCCGGGGGGCGCAAGTAGGAGACTATTAAAGTTTAAATAACTTTGAGTTTGATGAGCTCCTATTGTATTTCCTTAAACATTGTATCATCCAATTGTGAATTCATGTTTGAATTATTCAAACAATAATCTAGAGTTCCAAATGGTGTGTGGTTTAACTCATTGACTTGACAGGTCAAATGTGTGTGTGGTTGTGATTGTGTCCAACTTAAGAGTAACTACTCATTCAATTGACTCTATAACATTTCAAATTTCAAATTTGAATTCAAACCCTAGGGTTGACTTGAGTCAAACTCAACTCTAGGTCAAATTCTCAAGCATTTCCACTCAATGCACAAAAAGTACAGATTCCCCCTTATTTTCAGGTCCTATTATGAAATGCACACATTCATCATCAGTCCCTGGCCCCTTTTCCTATTTCTTTGGGTCATTACATCCTCTCACCCTTATAAACAAATTCGTCCCGAAGTTGAAGTACTCCTATATAAGGTCTGAAGATATCCCAGTTTTAGGTTTTTCACAGTTGTTACACGTTTCTTGCTCTGATTTTTCTGAGCTTCATTCACTGTTCCTTTAGGGTATTACCCCTAGTGATTCTAGCTTTTCATCTATTCGGTAGTATTGGTTTGGTCAATTTTCTGGAGTGTGTTCAACTGTAGTTCTGCTTTCATTCTAGCTTTTTTTCTCCTTGATATACTATTCATTCACCATGTGGGTTTCAAATACTTACCGTATTATCTCCATTGTTAATTTGGTCCTCATGGGTGGTTAACCAATCATTCCCAAAAAATTACCGTGATATCGTTCATCGGTTATTACGAATAGTAGTTCTCACAATTGCAAATCCTAAGGACGTGCACTTCCTTTATGTGGGTAATGAGGATCTTTCCTCCGGTAGATGATATCGTAATAGAATTATCTAATAAACTACATCTAATTCCGTACGTCTCTACGAATTCTTGCGAGAAGAAGGATGTGGTGGCACCGGTATCGAATAAACACCTTGCCAGGGTAAGTAAGAATTTCTAGCGTACTTAGGACTGCTCTATTAGATTTTGTACCATGTTCCATGCTCATACAGTTCACTTTTCTAGATTGTCGTCCTTTATTGCCATTGTTATTCCCTCCAAAGTTTCTGTCTTTGGATGAATTTCCTCCGTTGGATGGTTTATTTCCTTCATTTTGTGCGTTCTATTTATTTGGACAATTTGTTCATGTATCATGGTTGTCTACATCCATAGAAAATTAATTTTGGTTGCCTACATTCGGCTACGATATGCCCTTTATATCCATAGTTTTGGCAAATTATTTGACTGTTTGGGTTGCCCGTTCTTGGTCTTGGTCCGGGTTTAAAACTTAGGCCAGGTTTCCAATCGGGATTTCTTTTTGGTTCTTTACTTGCATTCTTTCCTCTTTCCTCTTGTACTAATTTGTAATCGTCTTCTAGGGTTATTGCGGAGTTTAATAATTCTTAAAATTATTTAGGTTGAGTTAATCGTAGTTGCATTTTCATATATGGGTGTAATCCTTTCATGAATCATTTCTTTCTCTTCTCCTAAGTGTCAACTTCATATTCCGTGTATCTGGATAGAACACTAAATTCTCTAACGTATCTTAACACTGGGTTCTCATTTTGGCGTAGATTCTCAAATTCCCTTCCCTTTAGTTCCATAATACTTTCAGGAATATGAGTCTCTCTAAATTTTTGTTTAAATTAATTCCAGGTGATGGTCATGTTTGGGGTTTGCATGTTTAGGATATTCTCCCACCATACTGCTGCAGGTCTGAATAATAAATAGGTAGTATATCTTTGTTTTTCTTCCTGATTGCATCCAACAGTATTTAGTTTTCATTCAGTGTCCCTTAGCCAATCATCCGCATCCATGGGTTCTGCTGCAGATGCGAATGGAAGTGGTCTAGTATTCTGAAATTCAGCTAGGCTTACTCCGGCTCTATCGTTTTCGTGTCTTTGTCCTGTTTGTGCCCAGAGATCATGCATAAACTTATTTGGATCTCTTGATCTATTTTCCTTGCCTCTTCCACCAGCTACACATGTTGCATGAAGCTTTGTTCCGATACTCGTATGGTTGAGCCTGTTCTAGCTGCATTATTGACATCTTCTTTCTATTGGGTTTCCCTAGATAAACATTCGGATTAGGTTTCCACCCTTTGTCCATTGGACATTTCCCTAGTCTTGTGGCATTTACGTCAGAACACCATGTGACATCATGCATACGCACATTGGGTTGTTTGTTTTCAATGCAAAGAGCTAGTCACCCAAAAACCGATAAGATCCAAATATTTCACTTCAATAGTCCCCCTTTTGTACATACCCTTATATACACATCAAAACATTCCCACAAGTTTTATTATAAGTAAATATCATCTCACTCAACTCACTTAAAATCCCAATCATTACAATACCCATTAAATTATTCCTTAAATACTACTGGTAAGGTTTTATTCATCTAGTTCATAACGTACTCTGATCATCCGTTCACTGTCGTGTCGGAATTGGTTTGGGTACTCTAATAATTTGTTGGTTATTTCTGGTTCCTTTCCCGATTATATTCAGGAATGTCTTCTCGAGTCAAGTACATCATGGTGAAGTAACCACCTAAGTGCGTAAGTGTGTCCATGGCTCCTCTAAACTCCACTATATATTTGGGTTTATTCAGGTCTTCAGAAGCTTGTGATCCACATTGAATTGCTTCTATAACCCTCTCCTCCCAAGGATTTACATGACTGTTTCCTCCATCATAATTAACGCAGTAAGATTGTAATCCTCTTTCACATCAATCCTAACTTCGTTGAGGTTTTGTTGTTGATATATAGATTCTTGACAAGCTACATAGAATTCAGCTAAGACCTCTGCTTTGTCAAAATTACTAATGTCTATTACACCATTCATTACTGTGTCAGGTTCTTCATCCGTTCCCCAACCAGTCGGTTCTATGGGGATATTAATAGTAGGGTCATTCCAATTGATTTCATATGAGTGATCCTTTTGAATATAAGTATTATTGGGTTTAGGTTTAGGTTCTAAGCTTTCCATTTCTGATGAACTCCATCTTCATGCATTTCCATATACATGTCATACCAAACTCTATTTCGAGGTACAACTTCATCTTCAAATTTCTTCCTTCTAAGCATTACTCCTATGGGATCGGTTAGGTCATACATGGCTTCTCCTAAGGCTTCTCTAACAGACTTGTGGGTACTAAAGAATGCTTGGATAAGTGAGGTGTTAATTTCTAGTCGTGCAACTAATTCTTCTATGGTAGAATTTTTGACAAAGTCCCAATTCTCCTAGGTTGTGTCTATAGGTTTGTCTTTGTAACACCCCACTTTTAGTAATCCTGATTAGTTGTCCAAAGTGCAAAAATTAGGGGGGACAAAAAAAGCTTGCTTAGTGGTGAAGTAGTTTCTTGCTTGTTTGTACTCACACATCTGATTGTGTAGTAGTTACTTTACTCCTCGACACCTCAAGCTAGGCTTAATGGCGTTCATAGTAGTAGTCTTGAGTTACTTAGTATGAATTGCCTTGACTTGCTTGCTGAGATGAATTGTCTGAAATTGTTTGATTGGGAAGTAGTATGAGCGAATCTAGGATCTCAACCTCTAGGACCTAAACCAGCCCAACAATCCAACCATTGAACCTCTTGAGAAAATAACATCCAAACCCTAGTTGAAATACTATCTTCCTCCCTATTACCAAGATCACCTTTTGGAACCATAATCAAGATCAATATCTCTGGATATAAGGCAATGCACCTATTCTATTCTCATCCTTGTGAGGTAATATACCCTCACCCATAGTTGCTTTGGATCAAGGAACCTTTCCACCAACATTCACAGGCTTGTCTTGATCTCTAGTCACTAAGTTGGCCATCTAACTCCTTAACCAGATTAGTTAAGAGTTAATTCTTTTTTAGTAGATTCCAAAGCAATGGACTATAAGCATGAATCCCTTCTACTTAACCTACTGTTCAACATCATCCATTTGATGATGAGTTTGGTACCTTGCAACCCCTCAAAAACATTAACTCTTGTACCCTAGTCAAAAAACTAAAATCTGTCAAAATATGACCAAGTCTAAAACTGTTATCAACATCCCATCTTTTAGTCTCTGCCTATATCAACCATTGCGCATTATTGGAAATGTACTTGAACCATATTGTACCACATAATAGTTCTTCCAAATCCCACTCTTTCTGTTGACTATACCATCCTGGAACCCACTTGCTCTTGATGGTTTTGTAGTCAAGAAATCAATCTGTTTCTGCCAAAATTATCAACATCTCTACTTTGGAAAAAGCTCCCAACTTACTCATGTCCTTTCTTTGCCAACTCTTGGCATGAGTATGATCTACTCAACATGTTCTATAAACCCACACTCCCTTTTTTTCAATTGGAGCCTTGTACTTCTTAAACCCACATGGTTTTGGAGGTTAAATAATAATCTACTTTGTCCCCCTTATTTTCATCAAAGTTTGGAATCAATCCTAGGAGCACCAAATCTTTATCAAAGCCATACCTCTATACCATGCCGATCAATACCTAACTTGGTATATCTATCCATTAGCCCATGAGCCAAGGGGGGCTGTGAGCCCCTTAATCTAACATGGTTTTGATGGTATAAAAATATTCTGGCCCAAGATTCCTTTTCCCATTTTATTTCTTGTTTTCTTCAAAAGAAGTGTTAATATTCAAAACCCAAGGTGTGCAAATGATAGCTACACTATGTAGACATCGTCTACCTTGGAGATAGAAACTTAATAAATGTTTTCAATAAATTAGTTTGGCTCAAAACTATTTAATTCATTTCTTTTACAAAAACTTCAAAACCTATTGAATAAAGTTTGTTTTTCTACAAGACAATTTTGCAAATCTAGGCACATATGAGGCTTATAAATATTTTTGAAGATCTTTATTATTTCTTTTCGCCTATTTTTTTAATGGCAAAAATGCAGAAATTAATGTTTTAAATACTTTTCATTTTCACTAAATCTTGGGAACATTTCCCAATGTGTAGCATGGTATTTGGGACCATCTCACACCAAAAACCAAACTTGGCCAATTCAAAAATATCAAATGAATTTAGTAAAACCGTTTCAGCACTTTTTGAATATTAGGTACAAAAAAGGATCTAAGTATCTGAGAAAAAACCCAAATAAATCCTAGAGGAACAAACCTAATATTATGTATTGGTGCTTTGTTCGTTTGGTTTTTGTATTGCATTGGTGATTGCATTGCCTTGTGTTGATTGTGGTCCTTGTTTGTTTGCATGTGTGATCCTTGACGATGATAGTTGCGATTGTATTGAAGTCAAAAAGGAGGAGATATTGGTTATTTTGGATTTCTAAGAATAATTCAAGGGACATATTGCTGGTCACGGGCAAGCCACTTAATTGTTCACAAGCCTTGTCCTACTATTTATTTATGCATGTTTTACTTACCTTTTTATGCAAATTGGATTGTTTTTACTATATTGCCATTATTATATTATAGTGGCTTGGACCATCCAAGCTATTACACCTTGGTACTGCTAAGTACAACCCCCTTGATGGCACCTACCTGTCCCACTAGTACTTTAGATTGGTGGTTACCACCATACCCCTTTGGAGACCCCTTTTTGCCAAAGCAAAACTATAGGTTGGGAAACCCTAGAAAGTTTACAAAAAGGCTTTATGGTAAAACCTTGATAAGGACTGCCTTACTAAGAGGAGCTTTGAGAAAAGAAAGGGTTTTGTTTTACAAATGGCACTAAATGGAGGAGGAGGAAAAATATTTACAAAAACACACCCGGTTCTATGTAGTTTGCTTGAACAACTAAATCGTGTAACCACATTACTCTGCAATGGGAAAGGGCTTGACTCGAAGTTTGTTTACTCTTGTATGGGATGCCTCACAACTACTTATAAGGGATCGTATCCCTCGAATGTCAGGTCTCTCCATGGTAATGGATCATTTGTTGAGAACAATGATCTGGGGGAGATACGAACTGCTTTCGGGTGCACCCGGGTGATACTATGAGCCTCTCATTGAAAGTGCACACTTTGTGTAGTGTAAAAGGTGCTCCGGATGGTCTTTGGTACCCAACATCCTAGTGTTGAGAGGAACAACTCATAGGGTAGGCTTCTATACTAGAGTGTCATCCTGAGAGTCTTGATCGGTTACTTGACCCATGATCCATGCGGGATCAGAGTAGGGTACCTAGATGGTGTGGTTAAAGTGTACAACCTCAATAGAGTGTAAATCTATTCTAATAGCTATGTCCACGATCATTGACGGTTGGGAAGGTTGTTGCTTAGCAGTGTCGTTTTGTTTCGAAAATTGTTTTGAGAAAGCAAAGGTTTTGTAAACAGGGTGGTCATGGGATGACCACAGAGAAGTGTTGTGATCATGGGATGATCATAGAGGAAAGGACCTGGTCATGGGATGACCGGGAAGTAAGAAAATGGGTGGCCCTAACCCTAGTTGTGTTAAACTTCAAAAAAATTCAAGGTTTTAGAAATGTTTTTTAGAAAAGATATAGAGATGCTATATCTACAAGAGAAACTAATTTAGAAAAGAACCTCTCATGGAGCCCTCTTACTACCACAGCCATATTGCATATCATTTTATTGTTATTCTCTCAAGGTGGTTTGCAAGTACATTCAAAGTTCTCACTAGCATTGTCCCTGGCTATTTAATTGGTCAGACTTCAAGAAGGTTGGTGAAGAAGAAGGAGGCATTGACGACTATGCAAGATAGGATGTTATCCTAGTCAGCTACTTGTAGGGTTAAGGTATGACTTGGGCTCGACGACTGATGAAGTTCTGCTGCTGATGACTAGCATAGCCATAATGGCATCAACGTAAGTATTTTTCTTGTTATGTAATGGATGTTGTAATAATACTTGGGGCTTATGTTCCACGACTCACTGATCATGGGAATGTGGAAATATACATAATAGGGATTCTCAGACTGCTAATTCGGGGGGCACAGACTTGGTATCAGAGCCATCCTGACTATAGGAGACCTTAATTAGCATGGTCGTTAGATAGGAAAACTAATATTCTGGAAACACTGGCTTT
Organism: Avena sativa; assembly: GCA_916181665.1. Lineage (NCBI taxonomy): Eukaryota > Viridiplantae > Streptophyta > Magnoliopsida > Poales > Poaceae > Avena > Avena sativa. The sequence continues at coordinate 384,251,770 of OV702286.1, read as the reverse complement.
CTAAAACTATATTTTCAAAGCTTTTCGAAAGGTTCTACTTCTTATCTCCTCCTATTTTAAATTATTTTGAAAATGGTTTCTTCTATCTCTCTCCCAAATATCAAACATATGGATTTTAAAATCTAGTAGGACTTAGAAACCAGGTGAAGACCTTGATAAAGAGATGACGAGAAGCAAGTACAAGCAAACCAAAGGAGACTACAAGATCTCCCTACAAAGGAATCCTCATGACCAGAAGAATCGAGTGCTGCAATATTAAGAAGCATCCAGTGATACGGCAAAGGCTTCATATACAAGATAGTTACCAGATCAAAATAACGATAATGCCCAGGATTAATAGTCCTAATATAGGATTCCCATATATCGCGAGTAGTTAAATTCTCGGTCCCTAAAGTAGGCCGTGTTTGCTAGCCTAAGTGCATAATGTGTTGCCTGATATGTGTTGCTTAAGTATTCCATGTTCAGAAGAGTATTGCGACCTCCTCGAATTATTTACCTTGTATGGGTGTTCTGGCTTTATTTACCTTAGACAAATGTGTTCCAAGCTCAATACATGACCTAGGAAAACTCCCCTAGGATGTTTTTCACTCCCCTTTTACATGGTCTCCAACGTCAGCTGCCACTAACAAGACCCCCTACTAACCTAGAGAATCGAACCAGATGCCACTAGGTAGAAATGATCGCAAGAGTTAGAAGTCCTACAATGCCAAGATTAAAGCTACTTGCAGACCTCACATCTGCAGGATGACAAGACAGGAGTACTTCGTCAAATCACTTCTCAAGTTCATCAATCATGTTGCAAGCCAATTTTCACCCGCCAATAGCAGCAAAAGTCCATGTGAAAACCTGAACTCCACTACCGGAGGATCAATACCATAAACAAGAAATAAAAACAAGAAGTGAGGACCTAACTCCCCTAACATTTTGTATATGAAGAGTTTCCGACAGCCCCAAAAGACTAACTATTGTATTTGACCACCCTACCCAAACTAATAGGAAGTTACTGACAAGAAGGCCAGAATGCTCCAAACCGTCAAGACAAGGACGCATGAAGACAACTAGCTTACTCCTCCCTTGATATTAAGCAACGCAAAGAGTACAAGTGAAGACCGTGTTGTCGAAGCCTACAATCTTTACCTCGACTGAAGACTAACAAGATGTATCATTAACCCCTAATCTGTGAAAGGAATATGCCCAAGAGGCAATACTAAATGGTTATTAAGTTATTCCAGGTTTATAATAGATGTTTATTTCTCATGCTATAATTGTGTTAAAAGGAAACATTAATACATGTGAGTTTAATAAACAAATAGAAGGTTCTTAGTGATGCCTCTCATTACACTAGCTTGTTGATTAACAGATGATCAAGGTTTCCTGATCATGACATTGGATGTTGTTAATAACGAGGTCACATAATTGGTGGAATGATGTGATGAACAAACTCTCAAAGTATAGTAATACAATCATGCCATTGTGTTTACACTATTATAACGTCACTCGAAGTAAACCTAGTCCTTAGACCATGAGATCACGTCAATCGCTGACTCGGGAAGAGTATTTTGATTACATCAAACATCACACCGTAACTGGGTGATTATAAAGTTGTCATCGGATACTTGGAAAGTGTTAGTTGAGGCTTGTGGATCAAGAGTAGGATTTGTCCATCCCGATGATGGAGAGATATACTCAGGGACCTCCCGGTGATATCACATTAACATAGCTTGCAAGCAAGTGATAACGATCACTAAGAATGTTATATCACGGGAACAAGAAAAGAGTACTTGTCAATAACAGGATCGAACTAGGTATGGATGATACCAAATGATCGGATCTTGGACAAGTAAAATATCACAAGACAAAAGGAATTGGTTACTGCGAATAAAGGTTCACGTGATCACCAGTTTATCGTTTGAGCTGGTGGGAGTCATTATGGATCTCTAGGTCCCGCTAATGATTATTGATCAGAGAATGTCTAGATCACGTCCACACAGCTCGTGAGCCCGTAGGGAGACACACATAAGGGTAGTCGACGCATTTGAGTGGATAGGGAACACCAAACAAAATACTAGACAGTACAAGATTTGTTCTGATAAATCTGCCGTAATATTTTTGGTGTATCAGAATATTATCAAGGATTGGATTATCAATGTGTTCATTAAATGAAGTACTTATTAAATGAAGTGTTCATTGAAGGAGTGGCATTAAATCAAGTGAATTAAAAGGGAGTTTTAATTACATGACTCTTGATTTTGAGTGGTGATTAAACATGAGAAAGTGGAGTTGAATTTTGCGTGAGTGGAGCCTCCACCCACATGAATGAGAGGTGGGGGAACCCACCTTGGCCGTCTGCCATGGCAAGGGGCTTCCCCCTCCCCCTATACAAGATGGGGTGGGGCTCCTCTCTCACACACACTCATCCTTCTCCTCTCATATGTCCTTTGGTTGACATCTTCCTCCCCCTTCTAGCCTTGTCTATTTCCACGAGCACGGAGCTTAGGCGAATCCCTGCTCAAGATCTTGTCCACCACCATCACCACCATGTCGTAGTGTTGGCGGAGTTACCGAGAATCCACTAGTTCCGCTGCCATGCTAGAGCGAAGGTGAAAAGTCGTCGGCACACCGTACGTGTGACCGATTATGGAGGCGCTGCACTTGTGGCATTGGTCATCGTGTCCTTAAGGATGGTCGTGTACACTCTACAATAGCCACGTTTGTTTGTGGGAACGTTATCCCGCTTTACGGTCTTCGAGGGTGAGTCCATCTGAAACATTTACAAGTATCGCCTAGATATGATCTTGGTAGTTGCAACCGTATGAATTTTTTTATTTTCCATGCAACGAACCCCATCAGTGATATCAGAGCTATGTCTACGCATAGATGCTTTGTACGGTTATAACAAATAGAGATGTGGGCGTTTATAGTCTTGTTGTTTCATACTTGCGTAAATTTTGATCATGGTGGCATGTTGGGATGAAGCGGACCGGACTAAATTTACATGTCCTCGCACATGAGACTTGTCCCACACTTGACATGCAACTCATATTGCATAAGTGGCTCAGAGGGTGTATAAATCTCCCAACATAGTCATGATCTAATTTACAATGGTTTGCTAATAACTTGATTATCATCGTTGTGGCTGAAATTTGTAGGTAGAGCGGTTCTTTCCTAGAAAGCCCAAAGCCACGTAAAATATGGAAAAATAAATTAGAAGACGTCTAACTTGTTTTTGCAGGGCATGTGACATGATTGTTGGGTTCACAACATAGAAACAAATAATTTCCTACGATGGAAACTATTATACGCCAAGATCTATCTACTAGATACAAGCAAAGGGGTGGATATACATCCATAGAGAACATATCCTCATAGATCGACAAAACTTTGTTAATAAGATGGAACTCGTGGATGATGTAGTCGAACGCTTGCCGATCTCAAGATCGTGTGGAAGTCCTAGCGTCGGAAATCAGCAGCGCATCCATCCTTGCACACACATTCAGGCCACCGAACAACCTCCACCTCCTCGCTCCAGCAATGCAGCGGAAGCAGTAACTCCTTCCAGATGAAATGCCACCGGGAACATGTATCTCGCTAATCTGAGACCATGGGGGGAATAATTCTAGAGGGGAGAGAGATCCTTCACGAGGAGGTGTGAGGAATAAGGAGTGAGAGGGGGGCCTTTTATAGGAGGAGGGGGTTCCCCTCCCCATGGCCGGCGCTGCAAGGGGGTGCCCCTTCACCTCTCTCATTCATGTGGTGGTAACCCCTCCACATAAATATGCCCCTTCACATTCTCTATTAAAGTCTCCACTTTAAATGCATTAAATTTCTCCAAATTTAATGCTCTATAATTTAATAAAACTCTTTTATTAATTTTATTCAGAATTTGTTAATTACTTTAATTAACAAACATTCACATAAAACCCCCCGCAACATTTCAATATAACATGCAGAACCAATTTCAGCAATTTCACCCGAAACAATTTTGGTGTCTATTGAAATAATTCCAGCGCTTTGCAATTCATTTGTCCGAAACATATTTGCTCCAAATGGTGTTGGTATCCCTTAAGTGTGTCACCCTACGGTTCGCAAATAATGCAGACATGATCGAGACCCCTCTCAGATCAATAATCTGAAGCGGGACCTGGAGATCCATACTGACTACCACACATTCAACGATGACTTATGTGATCGTGAGAACCTTTAACGCTAGTAACTAAATCCCTTTTTCTCGCGATATATTACATGTCCGATATTCGATCACCGGTATCTCAATACCTAGTTTGATCTCGTTGCCGACATGTACTCTTTTCTTGTTCCCATTATATAACATTCTAGTGATCACATCACTTCCTTGCAAGCTATCTTAATGTGATATCACTGAGAGGACCCAGAGTATATCTATACATCATCGGTATTGACAAATTCCACTCTTGATCCATGAGCCTCAACATAACACCTTTGGAATACCAGAACCCATCTTTATAGTCACCCTGTTATGGTGTGACGTTTGATGTTATCAAAGTATTCTTCCGGTGTTAGCAATTAACATGATCTCATGGTCTAAGTAGAAAGATTACTTCGTATGGTGCTATAGCAATATAAACATAATGACTTTGATCGTAATGCTATACTTCGGATGAATGTTCATCACATCATTCGCCAATGCTGTGACCTTGTTATTAACAACATCCAATGTCCATGATCAGGAAACCTTGATCATCCTGTTAATCAACGAGCTAGTTTATAGACAGACATAACTTGGAACTTTCTATTTGTTTATCAAACACACATGTATTAAGGTTTCCGTATTAATACAATTATAGCATGCAAAATAAACATCTATCATATACTTGGAATACATCTAATAACAACTTTATTATTGCCTCTCAGGGCATATTCCCTTCAGTCTCCCTCTTGCACTACAGATAATAATCTAGTTTACGTACTGATAAATCTAACACCCATGGAGTTGTGGTGTTGATCATGTTTTTACCTAGGGAGAACTTTAGTTAACGTATATGCTACATTTAGGTCTGTGTGTACTTTACAAATCTTTATATCTCCATCCTTGACATGCTCGCGGATGGAGTGAAACCGACACCTAATATGCTTGGAATTCTTATGAGACCTTGGTTCCTTGGAGTTTCCTATGGCTCCATTGTTGTCACAATAGATCACCATTGGGTCCAACGCACTAGGAACCACACCTAGTTCCATTATGAACTCCTTCATCCAAACCACTTCCTGCGCCGCTTTTGAAGCAGCAACATATTCCGCCTCCATCGTTGATACAGCCACCATAGGTTGTCTAGAACTCCTCCAACTAACTGATGCTCCATTCCAGAGAAATATGTATACGGATTGAGACTTAGAGTCATCCGGATTGGTGTCAAAGCTACCGTCGACATAACACTTAGCGACTAGCTCTTCTTCACCTCCGTATACAAGAAATATATCCCTTAGTTCTTCTTAAGTACTTAAGGATATTCTTGACCGCTATCAAGTGTTCTGAACCTGGATCAGATTGGTACCTACTAGTGAAACTAATAGCATGTGCCACATCTGGTCTTGTACATAGAATGTCATACATTATAGAGCCTATGGCGAAATCATAGGGGATCTTATCCATTATCTTTCTTTCTTCTGTCGTAGCCAGACTTTGAGTCTTACTCAATGTCTTGCCATGCAACATGGGTAAGAACCCCTTCTTACTTCCGTCCATATTAAACTTCTTTAATATCTTATCAAGGTATGTACTTTGTGATAGCCCAATTAGGCACCTTGATATATCTCTATAGATCTTAATGGCTAATATATATGACGCTTCACCAAGGTCCTTCATCGAAAATTTGTTGTTTAGATAACTTTTAACACTATTTAAAAGATATACATCATTCCAATCAATAATATGTCATCCACATATAATATCAGAAATGTCACACTGCTCCCACTCACTTCCTTGTAAATACAAGCCTCTCCATAAGTTTGGACAAATCCAAACTCTTTGATCACCTCATCAAAGCAAAGATTCCAACTCCAGGATGCTTACTTCAGTCCATAGATGGATCGCTGAAGCTTACATACATTATCAGCATTCCTAGGATCGACAAAACCCTTAGGTTGTATCATATACAACTTTTCTTCAATATTACCATTGAGGAACGCAGTTTTGACATCCATCTGCCATATTTCATAATCGAAATATGCAGCAATTGCTAACATAATCCTAACTGACTTTAGCATCGCTACGGGAGAGAATGTCTCATCATAGTCAACCCCTTGAATTTTTCGAAACCCCTTTGCGACAAGTCGAGCTTTATAGATGGTCACATTACCATCAGCATCAGTTTTTCTTTTGAAAATCCATTTATTCTTAACGGCCTTTCGGTCGTGAGGTAAGTCCACCAAGGTCCAAACTTGGTTTTCGTACATGGATTCCATCTCAGATTTCATGGCTTCTAGCCATTTGTTGGAATCCATGATCATCATTGCTTCTTCATATGTCGCAGGGTCATCTATTTCATCAACCATGAAATTCATAACAGGATTTCCGTACAGTTCAGGAGTTGCACGTGTCCTGCTTGACCTACGAGGTTCGGTAGTGTCCTCTTTCGGAGTTTCATGATCATTATCATTAGTTCCCTCTTCATTCGGTGAAGTCAACTCCGGAACAATTTCCGGCGCTATGCCACTTGCTGTTTCATGAAGAGAAGGTTCAATAACCTCTCCGAGTTCTACCTTCCAACTACACAGGCCTTTCGCGAGAAACTCTTTCTCTAGAAAGGATCCATTCTTGGCAACAAAACCTTGCCGTCGGATCTGTGATAGAAGGAATACCCAATTGTTTCTTTAGGGTATCCTATGAAGATGCATTTTTCTGTTTTGGGTTCGAGTTTATCAGGTTGAAGTTTCTTCACATAAACATCGCAACCCCAAACTTTATGAAATGACAGCTTAGGTTTGTTTCCAAACCACAATTCATACGGTGTCGTTTCAACGGACTTAGATGGTGCCCGATTTAAAGTGAATGCAGCGGTTTCCAGTGCATAACCCCAAAATGACAATGTCAAGTCTGTCAAAGACATCATAGATCGAACCATATCCAATAAAGTACGATTACAACGTTCCGACACACCATTACGTTGTGGTGTTCTGGCAGGCGTGAGTTGTGAAACTATTCCAGAATCTCTCATTTGTGTGCTAAACTCGTAACTAAGATACTCTCCTCCATGATCAGATCGTAGAAATTTAATCTTTCTATTATGATTATTTTCCACTTCATTCTAAAATTCCTTGAACTTTTCAAAGGTTTTAGAGTTGTGTTTCATCAAATAGATATACCCGTATCTACTCAAATCATCCATGAAAGTAACAAAATAACGATATCCACCTCGCGTCGACACACTCATTGGACCACATACATCTGTATGTATGATTTCTAATAAATTTGTCGCCCATTCCATTGAACCGGAAAACGGCGTTCTAGTCATCTTGCCCATAAGGCATGGCTCACATGTATCAAATGATTCAAAATCAAGTGATTCCAAAAGTCCATCAGAATGGAGTTTCATCATGCGTTTAACGCCAATATTTCGTAGACGGCAGTGCCACATATATGCAGATATATCATCGTCAAGTTTAATCCTTTTAGCATCAACATTATAAATATTCGTAATACTATTATTGAGATCCAACAAAAATAAACCACTCATCACAAGTGCATGGCCATAAAAGATATCATTCATATAAATCAAACAACCATTGTTTTCGGACTTAAAGGAATAACCACTTCGCATCAAACATGATCCGGATACAATATTCATGCTCAGTACAGGCACCAAATAACAATTATTTAGATTTATTACTAATCCCGATGGTAGGTGGAGAGGCAGCGTTCCGATGACGATCACATCAACTCTAAATCCATTACCAACATGCATCTTGACCTCACCCCCTTGCTAGATGTCGCTTGTTCCACAGCCCCTGATTCGAGTTACATATATTAGCAACCGATCCAGTATCAAATACTCAGGCGCTACTACGAGTACTAGTCAAGTACACATCAATAACATGTATATCACATATACCTTTTTTTGCCTTGATGGCCTTCTTGTCCGCCAAATACTTGGGGCAGTTGTGCTTCCAATGGCCAGTCCCCTTACAATAATAGCACTCGCTGTCAGACTTAGGGCCATCTTGGGATTTATTTTCAGGCGAGACAATAGATTTGCCGCCCTTCTTTCCCTTCTGTTTAACCTTCTTGTCTTTCTTGAAACCGGTGGTCTTATTGATCATCAAAACTTGATGTTCTTTCCTAATCTCCACTTCTGTAGTCTTAAGCATTGACAGAAGCTCGGGGAGAGACTTCTTCATGCCCTACATATTATAGTTCATCACGAAGCTCTTGCAGCTAGGTGGTAGAGATTGGAGAACATGATGTATGCCTAAGTCAATGGGAATTGTTATTCCCAAAGACGCAAGCTTATCGGCGTACCCAGACATTTTGAGTACGTGCTCACTAACAGAGTTGTTCTCTTCCATCATCCATCTAAAGAACTTTTCAGAAGCATTATAACTCTCTACGGCAGCATGGGTATCAAAAATCATTTTCATTTCACCCATGGTATCAAAGGCATTGCCGTTTTTGAAACGCTTTCGAAGTTTCGGCTCTAGAACATATAGTTTGCTGCAGTGAACTAAGTTGTGGTCCTCCTAACGAGTCAAATAGACGTTCTTTTCCTCGTCAGGGGCATCATGAGCTAGTGGGGGTCCTAGCAGCGCTTCTAGAACATATTTCTTTTTTGCAGCAGTGAGGAGAATCCTCAAATTCATTGCCCAGTTGTTAAAGTTGCTACCATTTGCCACATGTTTCACTTTCTCCATGAACACATTGAAATTAAAAGCAGGTGGTGCCATCTACAACAGTATTTGTAAAGTTTAGACTAAGTTTATGATAGATCGAGTTCAACTAATCAAATTAGAAATGAACTCCCACTCAAAAACAACATTTCTCATGTCTTTTTGGTGATTACATGAACCAAATCCACTACACCAAGTCCGATCATCACGTGAGTCGGTGTAGCTTCAAAGGCGAGCATCTATATGGGCATCATATCAACTATATGACTCATGCTTAACCATTCGGTCCGTGTTCTGAGGCCATGTCTGTACATGCTAGGCTCGCCAAGTAAGAACCTTAGTACTCGCATGTGTAAAACTGTCTTGCACCCGTTTATGATCGTGGACTCAAGTACACCCGATCATCACGTGATGTCTTGAAGCCGTGAAACATAGAACGGTGCATACTTAAGGGAGAACACATTTTTTATCTTGATATCTAAATGAGGGATCATCTTATAATGCTACTAAAACGCCAAACAAGCAATATAATATGCAAGCATCAAATGTTGAAAGTGAAACGATATGGTTCTTGCACTTGATGACCATCATGTGCATCATGGTATGATCTTTATCATTCCTTTATGTGTAAGGCCAAGGTCTATGGAACTTACACGTTAGGTGGTTTGCAAGAGTATCAACTATACATCAACTTCCAACATTACCATATCATGACACCAGCCCAGCAATGACCTAAACTAGACACCTCTAATTTATCAATTGCAAGTTTTATGTGGCTTAGGGCTTTCGAAGATAGAACCGGTCTTACCTACGAACATGGAACCATAAAAATGATAACCAAATTATTAGCAACTCATTGTAAATTAGATATTGACTATAGTAGGAGAGAAAGACACCCGCTAGCCACTTATGAAAAACTAGTTGCATGTCAAGCGTGGAACAGGTCCCATGTGCGAGGACATGTAAAGTTAGTCTGGGCCGCTTCATCCCACTATGCCACCAGTATCCAAAATACATGAAAGAAGCAATAACATGATCATCATTGCCCACATACTCATATGTGTACTACCCGTGCAAAGCATCTACGCATAGATTAGGCTCTGATACCACAGTTGGATTTGTAGCATAGAAAACAAAAAAAATTCCTATGATGTGAACTATTATATGCCAAGATCTATCTACTAGATACAAGCAACAGGTGGATATACATCTATCGAGAACATACCCTTGTAGACCGACAAAACTTTGTTAACAAGATGGAACTCGTGGATGATGTAGTCGAACTCTTGCCGATCTCAAGATCATGTGGAAGTCCTAGCGCCACAAATCAGCAGTGCATCCGTCCTCGCACACACATTTAGGCCACTGAACAACCTCCACCTCCTCACTCTAGGATGCAGTGGAAGGAGCAACTCCTTCCAGAAGAAATGCCACTATACCTTCGATCCGGATTACGGATGTAGTATAGCTTCTTTTTCCCTAGTAGACCTAGGTTATCGAATACTCGGGAAGCAGATGCAGAGTGAAGTTACTTTAACGGACCTTCAAGAGTTTTAGAACTTCTTTTGTGTTTTTACCAGACCAAGCGTTTGCGTCTTTTTGTTGTTGTCGATAATGGAGAGAGAGGGCCTAGGGCGTTCGGTTTCACCTGTAGTTATGCAAAACATCTGATGGGAATAAAAGATAGAAATAAAGTATGCATGTAATTGTTAGAGCAAGATAAATTATATGTGGGCAGTGCATCCATAGATGCTATTGCCTCCGCAACCGCTTATAGAAATAACCTACTAGTCTCATCCATAGAAGAAAGAGAACTAATGATATGCATAGTGATGTCACCATTAATCCTAAGTAAATCCCTCACATACAGCCATACTACCCCTTCTGTCACTTGGGTTCCCAACCTGCAGATTAGTCATTACTCATACTCCCTATACCTGGGTCAATCCTCGGGCTCTTAGGTACCTGACAAGTCCTTAGATTAAGGCAAGAGAGAATACAATAATCATCATAGAGAAACGACACATCCTAGGTTGCCTTTCCCCTCTCGTTAGGGTTTCGTGTCTCTCGCGGCGCCGCTGATGTTGAGCCCCTGACTCTTTCCCCGACCTCTGATCTATCTCTCCTGAGGGCCGGTTTGCTGGGGCAATCTTGTATCGCTCCCGCGATCTTGTCTCGGGTGTGTGGATTCGTGGGCTCCTGGGGTTTTCTCTCTATGGTTTAGCTTTGCATAGGGGAACATGGCGACTGATCAATCTTCATCATCGGTGAGTGGAGCCGGTGGAAACATTGAGATCATGATGAAACAACTTGGTATAATCAAGGACGATCTGGATGACGTTGTCTTTGAGGAACAGACCCTACCATCGACGGAAGCAACACGTTGGCTTGCTATTGCTAGGGTCTTCACAGAGGGGCGGTATTCTAGTTTCTGGTTCTACAAGAACATGCGATCGGCTTGGGATCTGGCGCAAGAAGTCAAGACCAAAACTCTAGAGCCTAATCTACATACTTTCCAATTCTCTTGTTTGGGATATTGGGAGAGGGTGATGGAAGGGGGTCATGGGCGTTCCATGGAAATCCAGTGGTCATTGTGCCGTACGACGGGTTCACCAAGCCATCAACTATGGAGCTGTTTATGTTGATATTTGGATACAGATTCATGATTTACCTGTGGGATACACGCCAATGCTTAAAACCCTTGCATCAAAGGTTGGCAAATTCAAATCATCGGAACCCTTGTCCAATGATTTTGAAGGAAACTTCTATTGGGTGAGAATTCAGCTTGATGTCAGGAAGCCTCTTAAACACTTTGTCTCTATGGTCCGAGCTGGTAAGAGGGAGATCTTCTTGGTTAAGTTTGAGAAACTACCTAATTGGTGTCAAGTTTGTGGCCATCTTGGTCATGAATATAAGGATCACGTGGATGGGATGCATCCACCACAGGCACTTGTCTTCATAAACCTGCGTGCTGACTGGAGTGTACGTATAGGTGGTATACCTGGCCGTGGTAGAGGTTTTGGTCGTGGAGGAGGTAGGAGTGGAAATCTCTCGGGCAGAGGAAGAGGCGGCAAGTCTGACCTAGTTGATGATTTTCTATCTGAAGATGGAACCACTAAAGATCATAAGGCGACGGATGATGTTATGACATATGCTGAAATTAATAGGAAAAGGGGTGCCAATGGAGGCCAGAACCTGGCGCTCCTCCCTTCAAGAACTGTTGTTGCCATGGCAGGATCCATTGCTGGTACCCCTCAACCGGTACCTGTGCTATTATCTAGCCCGAACCCGAAACGTGACTCCATGAGAACAAAGTTGGGTGATGGTGATGATGAAACCTCTACAAACAACCAAATGATATCGGCGACTCCCGGGAAGGGGGTTGTCCGGGAGCAATGAAAATCTTAGGATATAATGGTCGTGGTCTCCAAAGGGCCGCGGCCGTCCGGGCACTACTTAATCTTTAGAAGCGGTGTAACCCGGATGTCATTTTTCTGTCAAAAACTCACCTTGAGGAGTGTCCAGCAGAATGTTTGCGTCATAAACTGAAAATGGATTTTAAGGAGGTTGTTCATAGTGATGGACGGAGTGGTGGCTTGCTTTTGGTTTGGAAGAGGGAAGTGAAAATCTCATTGCGATTCAAGATGAAAAACTTCATAGATGTTAATGTGGAGCATGGCCAAGATTTTGTTTGGTGCTTCACAGACATGTACGGTGAACCAAGGTGGCAGGACAAACATATCACATGGTAGCTGATACATTACAAATGTATCTATAATTTTTGATGTTCCATGCTTGGTTTTATCCACTTTCTTGTGTTTTGTCCACACTTTGGAGTAATTTTCATATGATTTCTTTCTGCAAACTATATACTGCTTTGTGTTTACTTTCTGCAAACTATTACTTCCTTCCATTTGATACGTTTAATCCTTTGTTTTCAGCAAAACACGGTGAGATTGATAACCTCATCGCAAGTTGGGGACAGAGTTCTATGGTTGTGGTGTGCAGGTCTCCACATTGCTACTAGCACCGGTAGTGCGCCCTGCCAAGGCTCAGCTAGCAACACCTTTGGGGTGTTTCCTTGCTCCTACTGGTTCGATTAAACCTTGGTTTCATAACTGAGGGAAACTTGCTGCTGTGCTCATCGTACCTTCCTCTTGGGGTTCCCAACGAGCTCTACAGCAACACCGCACCAGCATTTTTCTGGCGTCGTACACTGAGCCATCAAGCATTTTTCTAACGCCGTTGCCGGGGAGTCAAGGACATATTCACAAGGGGAGTCCCTCATAACCAATCTCTTTACTTTGTTATTTTTGTTTTGCTTAGTTTCTTTTTGTTTTGTTTGCTTTCTTATTCAAAAACACACAAAAAATTAGTTTTACAAGTTTGCTTTCTTTACACACAAAAAAATGACTACTCTTGAAAACACTAAGTTGTGTGACTTCACTAGCACCAACAACAATGATTTTATGAGCACACCTATTGCTCCACCTGTGCCTGAAGATACTTTCTTTGAGATAAAACCTGCTTTGCTCAATCTTGTTATGAGAGAACAATTTTCTGGTATTGGTAATGAAGATGCTACTGCCCATCTAAATAAATTTGTTGAACTTTGTGAGATGCAAAAGCATAGGGATGTAGATGGTGATATTATTAAGCTGAAATTGTTTCCTTTCTCTTTGTGAGGAAAAGCTAAAGAATGGTTGAATTCCTTAACTAGGAATAGTATTGATTCTTGGACTAAATGCAAAGATGCTTTCATTGGAAAATACTATCCACCTGCTAATATTATATCTATGAGAAGTGAAATAATGAAGTTTAAACAATCTGGTAATGAGCATGTTGCTCAAGCTTGGGAAAGAATGAAATCTTTGGTAAAGAATTGTCCCACTCATGGACTGGCTGCTTGGATGATCATCCAAACATTTTATGCAGGATTGAACTATTCTTCAAGGAACCTATTGGACTCTGCTGCTGGAGGTACCTTTATGACCATCACTTTGGGTGCTACAACAAAACTTCTGGACAATATGATGGTTAATTATTCTGAATGGCATACTGAGAGAGCTCCACAAGGTAGGAAGGTAAATTCTGTTGAGGAAACTTCCTCCTTGAGTGATAAGATTGATATTATTATGTCTATGCTTGTTAATGGGAAAGCCCATATTGATCCAAATAATGTTCCTTTAGCCTCTTTGGTTGCTCAAGAAGAGCAAGTTGATGTGAACTTCATAAGAAATAATAATTTTGGCAACAATGCTTATAGGAATAATTTTGGTAACAACAATTATAAGCCATATCCTCCCAACAATGGTAATGCTTATGTAAGTTCCTACAACAATAATAGGAGTGCACCCTTTGAGCTTGAGGTTATGCTCAAAGACTTTATTAGTAAACAAACTGCTTTCAATAAAACTATTGAGGAAAAAATCTCTAATGCTGAAAGAAATATAACATCTTTGGCTGAAGCTCAATCTTCTTTGAATAAAATGGCTGCTAAACCTGAAACTAATGATAATCCCTTTGCAGCTACTAATGCTATACAAGTAAGAATTGATGAAAATGTTAGACTATTAGCTAAATTACATGCTAAGTGGGAAAGAGAAGATGAAATTGCTAGAAACATTAGTGTTTCTACTATTACCACCACTAGTGTTGAGGCTAGTAATAGTTCTACTACTTTAGATGATAAATTTGATTTTGGTCTTGATGGTTGCAATATCCCTGAAGTTATTAAGTTCCTACAAAAGCTTGCTAAAAGTCCTAATGCTAGTGCTATGAACATGGCCTTTACAAAACACATTACTGATGCTCTCATAAAGATTAAACAATAAAAGATGAAACATAAAGCTTCTATTCATATAAAACAAGAAGATGGTTGGGAACCCATCATTAATATGAAAGTGAATGACTTTGATTTCAAAGCTTTATGTGATCTTGATAGTAGTGTTTCTATTATGCCTAGAAGGATTTATGATATGCTTGATTTGCCTCCACTTGAAGATTGTTATTTGAATGTCCCACTTGATGACAATGCTAAAAAGAAACTCATGGGGAGTCTTAATGATGTTCTTATTATGGTTAACAATGCCTATGTCCCCGTTGATTTCTATGTTTTGGATGTTGAATGCAATGCTTCTTGTCCTATTACTTTGGGAAGACCTTTTCTTAGAACTGTTGGTGCCATTATTGATATGAAAGAAGCCACCATTAAATATCAACTCCCACTCAAGAAAGGTATAGAACATTTCCCTAGGAAGAGAGAGAAGTCTTCTTTTGCTTCTCCTATGAAAACAAAATTTGGTCTTAATGCTTCTTCATTTGAGAACACTTGATTCTTTCTTGCTTCTTATGCCTAACTTAAAGGCGTTAAAGAAAAGTACTTATTGGGAGATAACCCAAAAGTTTTAGATGAGTATTGGAAGTTATTACTTCAGTAATAACCACTCCTTATCCTTTTTATTTGCTTTTTGTGCCAAGAGTAACCTCTAATGAGAGAGAAGTAATGATTGGGAAAGTTGCTGTCCCAAAACAGATTTCTATGCTTCACCGTAAAAATTCGTGTAAAATCTATGAACGTATTTTTGAGGCGTGATGTTTTGTGCTTCTGCCCCAGGTTGTTATCTAACTTTTGTTAGTTCAACACTTTTTTTATTTGAGCAACAAAAGGTCTTCAAAAAAATTCGTCTTTACCTGCTGGTCTGTTTTGACAGATTTCTACCATTTTCTGCATTTGCTTCTTGTTGGTTCATTTTTGAGTTCTTTTGGGGAACTGAGATTTTTGAGGGAAGTGCTACAGTAGCTAGTGTTCTAATGGAAGTTTATTTGGTGTTATAACTGACCCTTAAGACTTATTTATCTTGAGTGCACTAATGTTGCTAATAAATATTGTGTGAAGTTTTGTATGAAGGAAAAATTTCAGGTGTACGGAAGGAATGAGTAATGAGATGAAGGATGGACTAAAGCTCAAGCTTGGGGATGCCACACGTGTCACCCCAAGAAATATCCAAGAAGTACAAGCGTCAAAGCTTGGGGATGCCCAAGGCATCCCCTTCTTCATCAATAAAAATCCCAGGTTTCTTCCAAACGCTTCATTTTTATTGTTTCATGCACAATTGTGTTATTCTTGGAGAGTCTTCTTTTTCGCTTTCGTTTTGGTTTTTCGTTTGCTTGGTTTTCTTAGTTTTCTGAATAAATTGGTTGGACCCCCTCTTTCATACATTGGTTTGCAAATAGTTTGGTTTGGTTTGGAAAAGAGTACGAAAGTTCATGCTTATGTGGTAAAAAGAGCTCGTTTTTGACTGTGGCCTATGCTTTGTCATGCCATGCTTGATATTGTTTTGGCTTTATGCTTAGTATTATTTGCTGTAGCATGACTTGTTATAAACAATTGAGATTGCTTAATGTGCCTTGGATGAATTATGCGTTGTTTTAGCATATTAAAGCATAGTATAGTCATATTCTCCTTTGATGCTTTATTTGGGTTGACTTGGCGCATGCTCACACCATGTTATGACTATCCAAAGTCACCATATCCTTTATGATCCTTTAGTTTTCAACTTGTAGTATCACTTTATGCTTTGATCAATGATGTTTTATCGCTCTGCATGATTATGGCCATTATTGCTCTATTAGTTTGTCGCTCCCAGTCTTTTGCTAGCCTCCACAACCAAGTATGAGTTCCACTCATGCATCCAACTCCCTAAACCAAGTTATTCCAAAGAGTCCACCATACCTACCTAGTAGCTTAAGCTATTCCAAGTATATTCATGCTTTTGATTACCTTCCAAATTAAACTTGTTATGAGAAAACTAGTGATTAAAGCTCTCACAAACTTGATGGCACACTTTACTTTTCTTGCCCTTAATAAACTTGAACCATTGTGTCGTATATGTTGTATATGCTTGCACTTATTTGTTGGGAATTAGCAGAACCATGCTTTCATGGGGAATGCTTTCAACATTGCACTTGGTATTTGTACCTAGTTGATATCATGCTCTTTTGTATATGGATATCGTCGGTGTGAAATGAAAGGGGATCTTGTAAGTCCATGGAGTTATGTATATGTGTTAGAGAAACGCCTGGGCCGCTGGTCTAATCCATGCTGACATGGTGGAAACTTGCAGCGTAACCTAATGAGCTGTCTATGAAGCATTCTTCTTATAAAAAAAAGAGTCCTATATTGAGAAAAAAAGAGAAAAAGAAAAAAAGAGATTATGAAAATAGGAAAAAGAGAAAAAGCACCATATTCCCATGGTAAATAAGAAGATTGCTGAGATGCTCGTTGTTTTCTTGCCTTGTCATTTTGATATGGGGATTCTTCCGTATCATCGGGCAAGGGGTACCCCGTTGGCGGTTCTCTATGATACACATGTACTTACGATGACAAGAACTTAACGGTGACTAAACTTGAGTAGCATGAGGAGCAGCCCTCGTATACAAGGGACATGAGATTCCTAACTTATACTTCGTCAAGCATGTACACCATAGTTTGTTCACTTTAACCTTAATCACTTCAAGGTGCTTATGATAGGGGCAATGAGAGCTGAAAGCTATAAGTACCATAATTTTTGGAAGCTCTTTATGAGACTTGAATCCCTACTTCCTTCTATGAAGGCCTTTCTTCCACCATTATATTGAGTCTCCACCTTCTACCTTTATGCACCTACTTTGAGAGCATAGTGGCCATTCTTAGTTCTATGTGCATTGTCCCAAGACTAGTTGATTGACGCGTAACTTGATATTGCTTGTTTTAAACTATTTGTATCTAGTCACTCTTATGAACTTTGAAGGTGTCCTATGCATTTATATTTTCTACTCTATGAGGGACAAGCTGAATAATATTATGCTATGTTTTCTTTATGTGAAACAAACAAACGTCTTGCAGAGCATTGTTATTCATGAATCTTTTGTTTGTGCCATTTCATGTTGCATCATAGTTTCTTTGTCCTATTGCTAGAACTTTGTCTTTCATGTTATGATTGAAGTACTATGATCCCAACTTTGAATGTTTTACAAATACTTTGATTAAGTCTTCGATGGTGCATGTCACCTCAAAAATTATTCTTTCCTTTTATCACTTACCTACTCGAGGACAAGCAGGAGTTAAGCTTGGGGATGTTGATACATTGCAAATGTATCTATAATTTTTGATGTTCCATGCTTGGTTTTATCCACTTTATTGTGTTTTGTCCACACTTTGGAGTAATTTTCATATGATTTCTTGGACTAACCTATTAACAAGAGCCACAGTGCCAGCTGCCTGTTTTCTGCTGTTTTTGGTTCCAGGAAAGTCAGAAAATAAATATTCTCGGAATTGGATGAGACAAAAGCCAAAGTGCCTATTTTTTTGGAAGTCATCAGATGCCAGAGTACAAGAAGGAGAGGGGCCAGGGGGCCACCACACCACCTGGCCATGCGGCCTAGCCTGGTCCGCGTCAGGGGGTGGTCTGGCCGCCTCCAGCACCCCCTCGGCCTCCCCTTCCGCCTATAAGATGCCCTCGGGACGAAAACCCTAAGGACCCGATCAAAAATCCACCAAAGAGTCTATAGCCGCCGTCATCTCCATCCCTAGATCGGGAGGGATCTGAAGCTCTTCCCGGCACCCTGCCGGAGAGGGGAATTCACCTTGGAGGCCTTCTTCATCACCATGCAAGCCTCCGGTGTGATGCGTGAGTAGTTCATCCTTGGACTACGGATCCATGTAGTAGCTAGAAGGCTAGTTATCCTCCTTTGTGCTTTCATGTCTAGATCTTGTGAGCTCCATTCATGATCAAGATCATCTATTTGTAATTCTGCATGTTGTGTTTGCAGGGAACCGATGGATATTGAGATGCTATTTCAGATTGATTATTGATTCTATCATGTCTTTGTTATTTGTGATCTTGCATGCTTTCCGTTGTTAGTAGCTATCTTGGCCAAGTAGATGCAAGCAACTCCAAGAGTTAGTATTTATGCTCGATAGTGGGTTCATGCCTCTAGTAATCTGGGGAAGTGACAGAAATCTCTAAGGTACTAGATGTGTTGTTGCTACTAGGGATAAAACAACAATACTTTGTTCATAGAACAACCATATTGTTTAATTTACACGCAATTCATAAAGAAATAATCTGTTGCTTGCAACTTAATACTGGAGGGGGTTCAGATGATAACCTGAAGGTGGATTATTAGTCATAGATGCAGTTGGATGGCGGTCTATGTATAACGTTGTAATGCCCAATCAAGTCTCAAAGGAGTCAAGATGATTAGTATATGCATGTATTGCTTTCTCGATGTTTGTTAATTGCCCCGCTGTAATTTGTTCACCCAGCATGTTATCGATTTAAGGAGAGCCACCTTGAGTGAACTATGGATCCCGGTCCTTTTTCTTTACATACAATCTGCAAACTATTTACTGCTTTGTGTTTACTTTCTGCAAACTATTACTTCCTTCCATTCGATACGTTTAATCCTTTGTTTTCAGCAAAACACGGTGAGATTGACAACCTCGTCGCAAGTTGGGGACAGAGTTCTGTGGTTGTGTTGTGCAGGTCTCCATGTTGCTACTAGCACCGGTGGTGCGCCCTACCAAGGCTCAGCTAGCAACACCTTTGGGGTGTTTCCTTGCTCCTACTGGTTCGATTAAACCTTGGTTTCATAACTGAGGGAAACTTGCTACTGTGCTCATCATACCTTCCTCTTGGGTTCCCAACGAGCTCCACATCAACACTGCACCAGCATTTTTCTGGTGCCGTACACTGAGCCATCAGCAGCATATGTGTGACCTCCATGCTCAATGTACCCTACCATGGTTGATCATGGGAGACCTTAATGAAATTATGTATCCTTTTTAAAAGGAGGGAGGCAACCCACGTCCTGCTCACATGATGCAGATCTTCAGAGATGCTATTGATGATTGTAATCTCATGGACTTTGGGTATACTGGAAATAAATTTACTTCGCATAGGGGAAACATCAGGGAGAGATTGGATAGAGATCTAACTAACGAAGGTTGGAACATGCGTTTTGCTGATGCAGTGTTACAGAATATGGAGTATGCTAGATCCGATCATCGTCCAATTCTGATGTCTTTTGATTCAGAGGAACCACGCATTCAGCATGGGCATGGCTTGCTCCGGTTTGAGGCAAAGTGGCTGAAGGAGGCCCATTTGAAGCAAGTGGTCGAGGATGCTTGGGAGCAGGCCGGTGAACGAGTTCACTCGGGTTCGCTAGCGGGCAAACTATCGATCGTCCATGATCTCCTTCACAAGTGGAACAAGACCGTGCTGCAGAATACAAAGAAGAAAAATCTGGAACAAGCAAAAGGAAATGGAAAAGGTGGTGTCCGGTCCGCTGAATGATGCAACCATCCAGCTTCAAAGAGAGTTGGCGAAAGAGATAGAAGAGTTGTTGGAGAAGGATGAAATTCATTGGGCCCAACGGAGTAGACTGAACTGGTTACAGTTTGGTGACAAGAATACATCCTATTTTCACAACTTTGCTAGTGAGAGGCGGAGAAGAAATAGGATCAGGAAATTAAAAGATGATTCTGGTATTTGGCGTGAGGGTTTGGCTCAGCTAAACCCCCTAGTTTCTCAATACTTTGCTGGCCTATTTTCCACTGAAATTGCTGAACTTGACCCAGATATTTTTGACAAGGTTGTTCCAAAAGTTTCTGAGTTGATGAACGAGAACATTATGAGACCCTACACTACTGAGGATGTTAAGAAAGCTCTCTTCTCTATAGGAGATATGAAGGCGCCAGGGTTAGATGGTCTACATGCGGTGTTTTTCAAGAAGTGTTGGAACTTCTTGGGTGAAACCTTAACGAAGGAGGTCCTGGATGCAATTAATGAGAAGATGATCCCGGAAGGTTGGAATGACACGGTCATTGTGCTCATACCAAAGGTTGAAATGTCAGAGCTGATCACTCAATACCGGCCTATCAGCTGGTGCAATGTCCTATATAAGTTAATATCAAAAATAATTGCTTTCCGTCTCAAGCGTTTTCTTGATGATGTTATCTCCCCGGTCCAAAGCACCTTTTTTCCTGGTAGACTTATTACTGATAATGTTCTATTGGCTTATGAGAGCTTACACACCATAAAGAACAAGAAAAAAGGGAAAGGGGCTATTACACGTTGAAGCTAGACATGCACAAAGCATATGACCATGTTGAATGGACTTTCTTGGAGAAAATGATGATTAGGTTGGGCTTTCACCAGGACTTCATTGATATTTTGATGGCATGTGTTCGATCTATCAAGTATAAAGTTCGTTTCAATGATCAAGAGACAGATGATTTTGTTCCTAGTAGGGGCTTACGTCAAGGTGACACCCTTTCTCCATATTTGTTCTTGCTTTCTGCAGAGGGTTTGTCTAGTCTTCTGGCTCATAAAGAGGAGGTTCGTGGCATTGAAGGTGTCAGGGTTTGCAGAAATGCTCCAGCAGTCTCGCATTTGCTCTTTGCTGATGATTCCCTAATCCTTATGAAAGCAAATATGAATAATGCAACCTCATTGAGACGGGTACTTGACCAATACTGTGCATGTTCGGGACAGTTGGTGAGTGAAGCAAAATGCAGTATATTCTTTAGCCCAAACATGTGAAGTTCGGGCGGCTATTTGCACGGAGCTGAATATTATGACTGAGGCGATTTCTGACAAGTACTTGGGTCTCCCAGCACTTGTTGGAGCGGATAGATCAGATAGCTTTACTTATCTCTTGGAAAGAATAATTAAGAGGCTAGAAGGATGGAAAGAAAAGTTCCTATCTATGTGGGGGGAGATCTTGCTGAAAGCTATCATCCAATCAATACCTGTATATGCGATGACTGTCTTTCAAATTCCTAAGAAACTTTGCATGGAGATGACTAATTCTATGGCGGCTTTTTGGTGGGGAGATTCAGAGGAGAAAAAGCGCATGCATTGGATGGCTTGGTGGAGATTATGTGTGCCAAAAAAGATGGGTGGCATGGGTTTTAGAGACCTCCACGCCTTTAATTTGGCCATGTTGGCAAAACAAAGTTGGAGGTTAATATGTAATCCTGACTCTCTATGTGCACAAGTTCTTAGAGCAAAATATTATCCCCATGGTGATCTTTTGAAGGTTGGACCCAAGAAAGTCTCCTCATACACTCGGCAGAGTATAGTTGCTGGCCTAGCCACTTTCAAGAGAGGTATTATCTAGAGAGTTGGCATGGGGCAAAAAATAAACATATGGCAAGATGCATGGATTCCGTCTAGTTGTGATCGCAAGATTATAACACCGAGAGGACATATCCTTCTTTCTACAGTCGATGAGATTATTAACCCAGTTTCTTTGCAATGGGATGAACAACTACTACAGGACAATTTCAGCCCTATCGATGTAACCAGAATTCTACAGATACCATTGAGCCAAAATGTGGAAGATGATTTCATTGCCTGGAACTTGACGAAATCATACACCTTTTCAGTCAAGTCTGCATATTACTTGACATGGAATCACCTAAATGGAAGTAAATTATCTCGAGCGGGTGATCAAGGGCCATCCTCAGGCAACCCTGTGTGGGATATCTTATCGAAGTTTAAGATTCCATGCAAAATTATTTTGTTTGCATGGAAGGCATTACATGGTACTGTTCTTGGGTTTGGAATACTAGCTGATCAACATATCCCTGTCTCTCCCCAATGTCCGGTCTGTGCTGAAGAACCAGAGGACATTCATCACCTCATGTTTACATGCAGACAGGCGAGAGAAGTTTTGGGTTTCCTGGAACTCACGTCAAGCATAAACTCAGTGCTGGCAGTGGACAGATCAGGGTCGGTGGTTTTGGAATAACTCCTTAGGAGCTGGATTACAACTGAAAAGAAGGAAATGATCTTGATTGGTGCCTAGTATATCTGGTGGCAACACCACGAGTTTGTTAAAGGCGAGACTGTTGCTCCGCCGAGAAGGTCCGTGTTCTCTATCCAGGCATTGGCGGCAAATTATTTGGGAGCCCAATCTCACGTGGAACCGAAGGAGGTAATCTTGAGTAAGCCCGCACCCAATTGCTATAAGATGAATGCTGATGCATGTTTCTTTCCTTCTGGACATGGAGCCTCAGGTGCTATTATTCGCAATGACAAAGGTGAAGCGATTGCTGGGTCTGGCTCTCTCTTTCAGAATATGCCTGATGCTACTTCAGCTGAAGCATGTACTCTCAAGAACGGCTTGCTTCTAGTTGAACGAATAGGCTGCTCACCGATAACTATGGAATCAGACAAGCTCGAACTTGTTCATACCTTCATGGGAGTTACTAAAATCTGGAGCCCCTATACTGCTATTCTTGCATATTGTTTCGAGATTGCCGGCAGAATTGGCCCGATAACCTTAGTTCATGACTTGAGGGAAGCAAATAATGTTGCTCATGTTATAGCTAGGAACTGTTTTGATTCAAATTCTCCTATTTTTAGGGACTGCGATCCCCTGAGCTTTATTCAAAAGCATGTAATGAACAATGTATCCTTGTTTAAAGTGAAATAAAGATCACAGCAGATGGAGTCCGACTGCTTCCCCTAAAAAAATAATACATGATCCCATCTATGATAAATAACATGCATACATGGCTAGGCCGAAGCCCTTAGCCCAAGGAGAATTACTCACACATAGATATGAGATCAACAATCACAAACATTGTAATGGAAATCATAAGATTGATAGCAAATAGTCTTACAATGTCGCCAATCGAAGATGAGATCTACTATTACAAGTGGTGGAATATGGCTATCGAGATGGAGAAGGGCTTTGGAGATTAGATCTAAGTATATTCTTCCAGTGGATCTTTAGTGTGGTGGATGGAGATCTAGAGGCGGTTGATGATCTAGGGTAGGGACTCTCGAGGCTCTATTCTCATCGCTCGAGGCTTCTTTATATAGGGTTCCATTCACGAAAGTTGTTTTGTTGGACCTAGCAGCGTCGATGGCAACTATATGGCCAGAATTTTATTCCGGTCGTATAGTTGGTCGTTAAAGCGTCTTCCTCCGACCCATGACTCCTGGTTTCTTCTAGTTGTTGGAAATCTTGTATCTTTGACTTTAATGTAGTGATTCCCATCATAAAACATCATTATCTGTGTAGGAAAAAATAGAAAGAAAGGATTCCATACCCCTTTGAATATTAGGCATTAGTGGCAGAGTTTAGAGAGATATTTCATCAAAAAACATGAATAATATCCAGTTTAAATGTGGATGTAGATGGCTATATTTCAGAGCCAGCAGCCACCAGGAACATGTATCACGCTAATCCAAGACCATGGGGGAATAATTCTAGAGGGGGAGAGAGATCCTTCATGAGGAGGTGTGAGGAAGGAGTGAGAGGGGGGACTTTTATAGGAGGAGGGGTGCCCCTCCCCATGGACGGCTCCCCATGGGGGTTCCCCTTCACCTCCCTCATTCATGTTGTGGTAACCCCTCCACATAAATATGCCCCTTCACATTCTCTATTAAAGTCTCCACTTTAAATGCATTGAATTTCTCCAAATTTAATGCTCTCTCATTTAATAAAACTCTTTTATTAATTTTATTCAGAATTCTTTTAATTACTTTAATTAACAAAAATTCACATAAAACCCCCTGCAACATTTCAATATCACATGCAGAACCAATTTCAGCAATTTAACCTGAAACAATTTTGGTGTCTATTGAAATAATTCCAGCACTTTCCAATTCATTTGTCTAAAACATATTTTCTCCAAATGGTGTTGGTGTCCCTTAAGTGTGTCATCCTACGGTTTACGAATAGTGCAGACATGATCGAGACCCCTCTCAGATCAATAATCAGAAGCGAGACCTAGATATCCATACTGACTACCACACATTCAACAATGACTTCTGTGATCGTGAGAACCTTTAATGCTAGTAACTAAATCCCTTTGTCCCACGATATATTACATTTCTGAGATTCGATCACTGGTATCTCCATACCTAGTTTGATCTCGTTGTCGACATGTACTCTTCTCTCGTTCTAGTGATATAACATTCTAGTGATCACATCACTTGCTTGCAAGCTATCATAATGCGATATCACCGAGAGGGACCATACTATATCTATCCATCATCGGGATTTACAAATTCCAGTCTTGATCCATGAGCCTCAACATAACACCTTCGAAATACCCGAACCCATCTTTATAGTCACCCTGTTACGGTGTGATGTTTGATGTTATCAAAGTATTCTTTTGGTGTTAGAAATTAACATGATCTCATGGTCTAAGGATAAAGATTACTTTGTATGATGCTATAGCAATATAAACATAATGACTTTGATCATAATGCTATACTTCGTGTGAATGTTCATCACATCATTCACCAATGTTGTGACCTCGTTATTAACAACATCCAATGTCCATGATTAGGAAACCTTGTTCATCATGTTAATCAACAAGCTAGTTTATAAAGAGGCATAACTAGGAACTTTCTATTTGTTTATCAAACACACATGTATTAAGGTTTCCGTCTTAGTACAATTATAGCATGCAAAATAAACATCTATCATATACTTGGAATACATATATTAACAACTTTATTATTGCCTCTCAGGGCATATTCCCTTCAGTGATATGGTCATTGTTACAAAAACTGTTGTATGCAATGAGATTTATTGTAAGTTAAACAACCGAAAGGAGCCATATCGTTGTCTTTATCTTTTATGGCATGCGTGTTATTCGTGTATATCCATGAGATATATTGTAATGGTGGAGATTTCCATGATGGTGGTGCCATGGACCTTAGAGCCATGCTAGTGGAATGATGGAGATCATACCATGAAGCACAAGATGGATATCAAGTGCAAGAAAGTACCATATCACATCACATTTTATATGCATGTGATGTTTATCCCTTTTATGCATCTTATTTTGCTTATATATTGCTTAGTTCTTGACGGTAGCATTATAAGTTGATCCCTCTCACTAATATCAATATAATAATATGTTCTTCCTTAGTATGCACCGTTAAGAAAGTTTGTCGTTTCAAAGCACCACGTGATGATCGGGTGTGATAGACTCTACGTTCGTATACAGCATGTGTAAGACAGTTGTACACACGCGAGTACTAATGTTCTTACTTGGCGAGCGTAGCATGTACATACATGTCCTCGGAACATGAACCAAAAGGTAAAGAACGAGTCATATGAATGATATGATATCCATATGATGCTCGCCATTGGATATGCACCACCACTCGTGATGATTGGTCATGTTGTAGTGAATTTGTTTCGTGTAATCACTAAAATGGACTAGAGCGATGCCGTTTTTGATTGGGAGTTCTCATATTAATTTTGAATTAACCTGAACTCTATATTTTATAAACCTAGCCTAAATTAGTCTTTGCAAATATATTGTAGATCATGGCACCCCATGCGTTCTATATTGATGCATTCCTAGATAGAGAAAACTACAAGATAATGGGTATAACTTCACCGACTGGTACCACAACATGAGGATTTTCTTCATGGGCATTAAGAAGTCTTATGTGATGGACAGTCTGTTAGGTGACGCCTCTGCAAATGATGCATCTCAGGATGAGCGCAACATGTATAACACAAAGTATGATGACTACACTCTTGTGAAATGTGCGATCTTTCAGTCGCTGGAACCTGAACTCTAAAAGTGTTTGGAACTTACTGATGGTCATGCTATGGTGATGGAACACAAAACCATGTTTGAGAGCCAGATCCGGGTTGAGAGATATATGATATCTAGTAAGTTGTTTAGCGCAAAGATGAAGGAGCACAACTATATGAACGAGCATGTCATCATGATGACTAGCTATGCTCAACATCTTAAGGCACTGGGATGTGAGATTCTAGTTGATCTCATGACATATAGGATTCTGCAATTGCTCCCACCAAGTTACAACAAGTTTGTACTGAATTACAAGATGAGTGGTGCGAACAAGTCGCTCACTGAACTCGCTGCTATGCTAATGGCTATCGAGGTAGACATAAATAAAAAGCATCAAGAGTTGATGGTCGATAAGATCAACAAGGGCAAGAAAGGAAAATTCAAGGTTAACTTCAAGAAGGATAAAAATCTATTGCCAAGCCTAAGAAGAAGACCAAAGGAGGCCATAAGGATGACATTAAGTGTTTCTACTGCAAGGAAACTGGTCACTAGAAGCAGAACTACCTGAAGTACTTGGCAGATAAGAAGGCCGGGAATGTGAACAAAGGTATATGTGATATACATGTTATTGATGTACCTTACTAGTAGCCGAAGTAGCACCTAGGTATTTGATACCGGTTCAGTTGCTAACATATGTAACTCAAAACAGGGGCTAAGGAATAGTCGATCGCTGGCAAAGGATGAAGTGATCATGCGTGTAGGCAATGGATCAAAGGTGGATGTGATCACCGTTGGGATGCTGCCACTTCATCTGCCATCAAGATTGACAATAAACCTAAATAATTTTTATGTGGTGCCTGCGTTAAGAATGAACATCATGTCTAGATCATGTTTAATGCAAGATGGTTATTCATTTGTGTCTGAGAATAATGTTGTTCCTTTTATATGAATAATATCTTTTATGGTCATGCACTTGTATTGAATGGTTTATTTGTTTTGAAACTTGATATTAGTAGTACACATATTCATAATGTGAATGCCAAAAGAATCAAGCTGAGTGATGATATTGCTGCATATATGTGGCATTGCCATTTAGGTCATATTGGTGTTAAACGCACGAAGAAGCTCCATTCTGATGGACTACTGGAATCACTTGATTATGAATCATTTGATACATGTGAGCCATGCCTTATGGGCAAGATGACTAGAACTCCATTTTCTAGAGCAATGGAACGAGCGTCTGCTAATGAGTGTGCCTGGGCGTGTTGGATATCGTTATTTTGTAACCTTCATGGATGATTTAAGTAGACATGGGTATATTTACTTAATGAAACACAAATGTGAAACATTTGAAAAGTTCAAAGAATTTTAGAGTGTAGTAGAAAATCATCATAACAGAAAGATCAAATTTCTTCTATCCGGTCATGGAGGAGAGTATCTTAGTTACGAGTTTGGCACGCACATGAGACAATGTGGAATTGTTTCACAACTCACTGCCACCAGAACACCACAAATAAATGGTGTATCTGAACATCATAATCGAACTTTATTAGATATGGTGTGATTTATGATGTCCCTTACTCATCTGCCACTATCATTTTGGGGTCATGCATTAGGTACGGCTGCATTCACTTTAAATAGGGCACCATATGAATTATGGTTTAGTCACAAACCTAAGCTGTCAATTCTAAAAGTTTGGGGCTGTGATGCTTATGTGAAGAAACTTCAGCCTGATAAGCTCGAACACAAAGAAAAAAATGTGTCTTCATAGGATACCAAAAATAAACAATTGGGTACACCTTCTATCACCGATCTGAAGGCAAGGGTTTCATTGCCAAGAATGAATCCTTTCTAGAGAAAGAGTTTCTCTCAAAAGGTGTGAGTAGTAGGAAGGAAGAACTCGATGAGGTTATCGAACCTCCTCTTCCTGAAGTGGTGAGTAGCACAGCACCAGATACTGTTCCAGTGGTGACTCCATCGAATGAAGAGGAAACTAATGATGAGAATCATGAAACTCATCATGATATTCCAGAAGAGACCATTACCTTACCTCGCAAGGCAAGCAGGATATGTACAACTCTTGAACTGTATGTTAATCCAATCTTAAATTTCATGGTAGATGGAAGAGATGACCCTGTGACATATGAGGAAGCGATGATGAGCCTAGATTCCAACAAATGGATTGAAGCCATGCAATCTAAGATGGGATCCATGTATGAAAACCAAGTTTGGACTTTGTTGGACTTACCTCACAACCACAAGGCCGTTGAGAATAAATGGATTTTCAAAAAGAAAATTTACGATGGCGGTAATGTAACCGTCTATAAAGCACAACTTGTGTGAAAGGGTTCTGGCAACTTCAAGGAGTTGACTACGAGGAGACTTTCTCTCCTATAGCGATGCTATAGTCCATTAGGATTATGTTACCATTGCTACATTTTTTGATTATGAAATCTGGCAGATGGATGTCAAAACATCATTCCTAAATGGAAACATTGAGGAAGATTTGTATATGATGCAACCCAAAGGTTTTGTTGATATTAAGGATTCTAACAAGGTATGCAAACTTCAGAATTCCATCTATGGACTGAAGCAAGCATCCCGAAGTTGGAATCTCCACTTTGATGAAGTGATCAAAGTGTTTGGATTTGTCCAAACTATAGGAGAGGCTTGTATTTACAAGAAAGTGAGTGGGAGGTCTATAGCATTTCTGATATTATAGGTGGATGCCATATTATTAATTGGAAATTATTTATATCTTTTTAATAGCGTAAAGGATTACTTAAATTGTAAGTTTTCGATGAAGGACCTTGGTGAAGCTTCCTATATTTTAGGCATCAAGATCTATAGAGATAGATCAAGACGCTTAATTGGATTATCACAGAGTACATACCTTGACAATATTTTGAATAAGTTCAACATGCAAGATAGTAAGAATGGACTCTTACCTATGGTGGAAGGTACGATTTTGAGTAAGACTCAAAGTCCAGCTTCAGTAAAACATAGAGAATTAATGGTCAATGTCTGCTATGCTTCAGCCATAGGCTCTCTTATGTATGATATGTTGTGTACAAGACTGAATCTGGCACATGCTGTTAGTTTGACTAGAAGGTACCAATATGATCTAGGTGTATAACACTAGAAATCAGTCAAGAATGTCTTTAAGTACTTAAGAAGAACTAAAGACATGTTTCTCATATATGGCGGTGAAGAAGAGCTCGTCGCAAAGTGTTACATCAATGCTAGCTTTGACACTAATTATAATGACTATAAGTCATAATCCGGATATGTAACTCTTATGAATGGAGCACTAGTGAGTTGGAGGAGTTCCAGGCAACCTGTTGTGGCAACATCTTTAATGGAGGCGGAGTATATTGCTTCAGAAGCAGTGGCAGAATCATTTTGGATGAAGGAGTTCATTTCTGAACTAGGTGTGGTTGCGAGTGCTTTAGATCTAATGGTTATATTTTGTGACAACAATGGTGCCATAGCCAATGCTAAGATACCAAGGTCTCACAAGAATTCCAAGCATATCAAGCGCTGTTATCACTCCATCTGGGAACATGTCCAGGATGGCAATATAGAGATTTGCAAAGTAGACACGGATTTGAACATTGCAGATCCATTGACTAAATCTCTCCCAAAGGCAAAACATGATCAGCACTAGAACTCTATGGGTGTTAGATTCATAACTATGTAAAACTAGATTATTGACTCTAGTGCAAGTGAGAGACTAAAAGGAATATGCCTGAGAGGCGATAATAAATGGTTATTAAGTTATTCCAGGTTTATAATAGATGTTTATTTCTCATGCTATAATTGTGTTAAAAGGAAACATTAATAGATGTGTGTTTAATAAACAAATAGAAGGTTCTCAGTGATGCCTCTCATTACACTGGCTTGTTGATTAACAAATGATCTAGGTTTCTTGATCATGACATTGGATGTTGTTAATAACGAGGTCACAACATTGGTGGAATGATTTGATGAACAAACTCCGAAGGTATAGTAATACGATCCTGCCCTTATGTTTACACTACTATAATGTCACTCAAAGTAACCCTAATCCTTAGACCATGAGATCACGTCAATCGCTGACCCAGGAAGAGTATTTTGATTACATCAAACATCACACCATAACAGGGTGATTATAAAGGTGTCATCAGATACTTGGAAAGTGTTAGTTGAGACTCGTGTATCAAGAGTGGGATTTGTCCATCCTGGTGACAAAGAGATATACTCAGGGCCCTCTCGGTGATATCACAATAACATAGCTTGCAAGCAAGTTATAACGATCACTAAGAATGTTATATCACTGGAAGGAGAGAAGAGTACTTGTCAGTAACGGGATCGAACTTGGTATGGATGATACCAAATGACTGGATCTCGAAAAAGTAAAATATCATGAGACAAAAGGAATTGGTTCCTACGAATAAAGGTTCACGCGATCACTAGTTTATCATTTGAGCTGGTGGGAGTCATTATGGATCTCCAGGTCCCGCTAATGATTATTGATCGGAGAGTGTCTTGATCATGTCCACACAACTCACGAACCCATAGGGAGACACACTTAAGGGTAGTCAACGCATTTGAGTGGATAGGGAACACTGTAGAAAATACTGGACAGTGCAAGAATTGTTTTGATAAATCTGCTAGAATAGTTTCCATGTATCAGAATATTATCGGGGATTGGATTATCAATGTGTTCATTAAATGAATTAATTATTAAATGAAGTGTTCATTGAATGAGTGGCATTAAATCAAGTGAATTAAAATGGAGTATTAATTGCATGACTCTTGATTTTGAGTGGAGATTAAACATGAGAAAGTGGAGTTGAATTTTCGGTGAGTGGAGCCTCCACCCACATGAATGAGGGAGAGGAGGGGGCACCCACCTTGTCCATCGGCTATGGAAAGGGGATGCCCCCTCCCCTATAAAAGGTGGGGTGGAGATCCTCTCTCTCACATACTCATCCTTCTCCTCTCATATGCCCTTTGGTTGGCATCTTCCTCCCCCTTCTAGCCTTCTCCATTGCCATGAGCACGGAGCTTAGGAGAAGCCCTTCTCATGATCTTCTCCACCACCATCACCACCATGTTCTAGTGTTGGCGGAATTCCCGAGGATCCACTACTTCTGCTACTGCGCTGGAGCAAGGGATGGAAGTCGTCGGCACACCGTATGTGTGACCGATTACGGAGGTGCTACACTTGTGGTGTTGCTCATCGCGTACTTTTGGACAATCGTGTACAGTCTACAATAGCCACGTATGTTTGCAGGAATGTTATCCCGCTTTACGGTCTTCGAGGGTGAGTCCATCTGAAACCGTAGGAATGTTTTGTTTTCCATGCAACGAACCCCATCAACCCGCCTAGAGATAACTTTTTGAAGCTTTGTTAGGTAACAACTCCCATTAGATGCTTGCAACAAGGGGTCGCCCAAAGATCTCGACTCAGCACCAAAGAAATACAGCAGTCCCTTTTCGCATCATGCCAGTGCTCCAAGACGGAAGATCTACACCATTCTCGACGAACCTTAGTGAAGCTCTAAGGTGGGAAGACTACATCTTCCAACAGGGGATGGAGCCAAGGCGGATGAGAGGGGGCGAGAATCCCCCTAATGATCCGGTTTTCCCTTGATAGCGACTAGCGAGTTATGTTAATCTTGGCTCTGCCGACCATATTTGCCCCCTTTCCATGTCTAGCGTAGGTAAAATCAACCCTTCAAGCCCACCTGCTATGAGCCCACCAGGTAAACATAAGCTAAAAGATTAGCA
Source organism: Avena sativa (assembly GCA_916181665.1). NCBI lineage: Eukaryota > Viridiplantae > Streptophyta > Magnoliopsida > Poales > Poaceae > Avena > Avena sativa. The sequence continues at coordinate 384,219,570 of OV702286.1, read as the reverse complement.
CAATAGCACAACCAAGCCCAAGTATAGTATCTAAAAGTCCATCATGATGAAGCAACACAGATGGCCTAAGGACCAGCACACACTCAGGCACGCAGATGATAGATTAGAATTCCTTCACATGCGCACTACCTGACGGCTGCCAAATAATTAGAGCTCCCATCTAAATCGATAGATCGAATCAAGATGATTATAACTCACAAGGGTGTGACCGGCCGGCCGGCCTCGCAGTTGAGCATAACAGAAGCGATGATAAGGCGAGGAAGCAAAGGTTGTTTACGCGTCTCTCTAATTTCAATTGTATCTCAGTTAGTCCATTGATCATTACTCGTCCCTACTTCCAACTCAATCCAAGTTACCCAACAGTCTTTCGAGCCATTAGTTGCCAAATTAACAGAAGTTGAAATCATCAAAAAGAATGGATGACTACTCAAACTCTCCATGTACCCGAGAAGCTCAGAATCAAGAAACCAAGAATATCTGAAATCGACAAGACTACTCTCACACATGAAGCAGCCTGAAGATCCAAGATTTCCGAAGGATTTACGAAGCCCCTCACATACTACTTCAACTAAAGATCAACAAGGAGAACTGTCGATTAGCTAACCTGCTCAGATCTTACTTGTTCGGAAGCTCCATGATTCCATTGTTCTGATAGGCTACTTACGAATAGAACTAGTATATGAGCCTCATAAGACGCAACACGATGTCATTAGAATATTTCAACTCTAGATGGAAGGTTTGCGATATTCACCTAACATCCTCATACGACTCCAAGAAGGAAGGATTGCATCATCTCTGAGCTACCTTAGTGTAACTATAAGGGGAAAGACTATGTCTTTCCCACAAAAGTAGAGTAACCCTCCGCCAAAAGCAACCTCAGGAGTTTTCAAACCCCCCTAATTCGTTGTTAGGATGCACTAAGCCCCTAAAGAATCACAATAGATCCTTACAGAAACGATAGAAAGTTGTAGATTCTATCCCCGGAAAGGTATTTCGAAAAGATTCCAACTAGCCGATGTTTGCCAAGCGTAAGGCCTCGAGATATCAAGTCCAAAAAGAGAAGAAGATCAACCATCACCACTAGGTCTGAAGCTTGCTCAACATCTCTGCGCATCCAGGAAGACCAAAATTCACCTCTAACGATAAAGTAACCACGTCCGGTGATGAAGTGCATAAGCTAGTCCATTAGACCACCTAGACTTACTCTCCCGAATCTCGGGACGATAATCTTTTAGGGGGGAAGGTCTCTAACACCCCACTTTTAGTAACCCTGATTGGTTGTCCAGAGTGCAAAAATTAGGGGGAACAAAAACTTTTTCTTGCTTAGTGGTGAAGTAGTTGCTTTCTTGCTTGTACTCACGCATATGATTGTGTAGTAGTTACTTTACTCCTCAACACCTCAAGCTAGGCTTGATGGTGTTCATAGTAGTCTTGAGTTACTTAGTATGAATTGCCTTGACCTGCTTGCTGAGATGAATTGTCTGAAATTGTTTGATTAGGAAGTAGTATGAGCGACTCTAGGAACTAAACCAAACCAACAATTAAACCCTTGCACATCTTGAGAAGATAACATCTAAACCCTAGTTGAATGACCATCTTCCTCCCTATTACCAAGATCACCTTTTGGAACCATAATCAAGATCACTATCTCTGGATCTAAGGCAATGCACCTATTCTATTCTCATCCTTGTGTGATACTCTACCCTCACCCATAGTTTATTTGGATCAAGGAACCTTACCACCAACATTCCTAGGCTTGTCTTGATCTCTTGTCACTAAGTTAGCCATCTAACTCCTTAACCAGATGAGTTAAGAGTTCATTATTTTTAGTAGACTCCAAAGAAATGGAGACCAACTCTAAGCATGAATCCCTTATACTTAACCTACTCTTAAAAATCATCCAATTAATGATGAGTTTGGTACCTTGCAACCCCTCAAAAACATTAACTCTTGTATCCTAGTTAAAAAAACAAATCTGTCAAAATATGACTTATCAGCATCCCATCTTTGAGTCTCTGCCTATATCAACCCTTGGGAATTCTTGGAAATGTAATTGAACCATGTTGCACCACATCATAAGTACTTAAAAATACCACTCTTTCCCTTGACTACATCCTAGAACAAACTTGCTCTTGATGGTTTTGTAGTCAAGAAATTAATCTGTTTCTGCCAAAATTATCAACATGTCTACTTTGACAGAAGCTCCCAACTCACTCCTATCATTTATTGGCCAACTCTTGGCATGAGTGTGATATAATCAACATGGTCTATAAACACACACTCCCTTTGTTTAAATTGTAGCCTTGAACTTCTTAAACCCACATGGTTTTGGAGGTTAAATAATAATGTACTTTGACCCCCCTTATTTTTCAACAAAGTTTGGCATCATCCTAGGAGCACCAAATATTTATCAAAGTCATCATGATCTATCTAACTTGGTCAATTTATCCATGTACCCATGACCCGAGGGGAGCTCTGAGCCCCTTAATCTAACATGGTTTTGATGGTACAAAAATATTCTGGCCCAAGATCCCTTTTCCCATTTTATTTATTGCTTTATTCAAAACAAGTATTAATATTCAAAACCCAAGGTGTGGAAATGATAGCTACACTATGTGGCAACCATCTACCTTGGATATAGAAACTTAATAAATGTTTTCCTTCAATTAGTTTGGCCCAAAACAATTTAATTCCTTTCTTTTACAAAAATTTCAAAACCCCTTCTATTGAAGAAAGTTTGTTTTTATACAAGACACTTTTGCAAATGTATGCACATATGAGGCCTATATTATGTTCCCTATCTCCCCACTTAAAAATATTGAAGAGTTTTATTATTTCTTTTTGCCTACTTTCTTAAATGGTAGAAATGCAAAAATAAATGTTTTAAATACTTTTCCTTTTCAATAAATCTTGGGAAAATTTCCCAATTTGTGACATGGTATTTGGGACCATCTCACACTAAAAACCCAACTTGGACAATTCAAAAATATCAAATGAATTCAGCAAAACTGTTTCAGCACTTTTTGAATATTAGATACAAAAAGGATCTAAGTATCTCAGAAAAATCCCAAATAAACCCAAGCGGTTCAGCATAACCCTACCCATCCAATGGTGCCCTTATCCCCACCTTGTCTAGTTAAATTTTTTGGTTTTTGAAGATGATCCTTACTTTTGTCAGATTTGAAATATGACAACTCTATCAATTTTAAACTCCCTCCAACACCCATGCCCACTTCCTTGACCACTCTAGCACCCTACCTCACCCTCTGGTCGACCAACACTGTAGCTCCCCTCTCTCTTTGTCTTGTTATGCTTGGATGAAGGTGAGACAAAGGCGATGTCATATCTAGGCACTTTAATTTCTTGCAGTAGCCCCACCACCCCCTCTCCACTTTCTGTAGCACCCCAGACACCACCACGCCCCCTCCACCGCCACCACTGCCCAATCCACGCCCAACACCTCCCTCCATGCCCTCCCATGGACCATGTCCACCCTAGACCCATCTTCCTTGTTAAATAGGCCAGAGGCCCTTGCAGCTCTCCTCTCCTCCCTCATTTCCCTCTCTGGACACCACATTATCCCTCCACAAGCCCCAGCTCCTTCCCTTGCTCTTCCTCTCCCTGGGAAGAAAGAACTCCTCTCGGGCTTCATGAAAGGATGTGACCATGGCATCATTCCTTTGCCATTTTCTCTTTGTTTTATGCCTCAATATGACCCCCTTGACTTCCTCTAACTGACCCTAGCTTTCTTTTTCCCTAGGACCACCCCTACTATTGCCATCTTCGAGCTTCCGAGAGGGTCATGCGGGTGCGGATGCGCGAGTCGAACCCCTGCACCAGATCTGTCGCTCCCGCCCCTCGTTGAGATCGCTTGGATGCACCGCGTCTCTCGATCACCTCATCATCATCATCGGGGAAAGCACATAGGTGAGCTCCCAAACCTCCTAGACCCACCCTAGGGTTTATGCGTTGCCGCACATGTCCCAGTGGAGAAGACGGCCCTCTGTCGTCAATCTCAGCCTAATCAGACTGCTTCTGGCATGCGATACCGCTTTTACGTACACTATCGCTGACCAGCAGGCCCCACACGACCAGATTCAAACGCACACTCGCGCTCTCACCCGCATTGTACGTGGGCCTACTAGCGTGTAGCGGCCCACGACCGGCTAGATCTAGCACGCGAGCACTTTTGACTTTAAAGCTGTTTCAAAACAAACTAGAAAATGTAGGCAAACTCCCCTAGTAAAATTTTAACATGTTCCCTGATAAGTTCCCTAACATTCTGAATAAACCTTGTCGCAAATAAATTCTTGGTTATTTACTAAGAGATCATCTACCAAAATGTGTCCTTTTCATTCAAATATATATATCTGCATATTTACAACTCCAATTACCTTAAACCCAACTTCTAATGATAGGTATTTGAAGTACCTATAATAGGACCTTGGTCTCAGGTCAAGTGGAGCCATGGATCTAAATTAGTAGAAATAACCAGATCAATTCATATCTATTTTTGAGAAATTCTCAAAGTACACCTGCTATACATTTTGAGTTGTTTCCAAGTCTCCATGGTGTGGTACTGCAAGACCTACTAACTCCAAGGAGATCTTGATTTATTGAGCAACCTATAAATTCTAGTGAATTAAATACTTCTGCTTGTAACAATTTTACTCAATAAATCATAATTGGAGTTTCACAACTCCAAACATAATGAATCGAATTCCTAAGGAAAGTTATCGATGATACATATCCAATGTACTTGGTCTCATTCCATTTCAATTTGTGGATTTAATATGGTGAAAAAGACAAACTCCTTGCAGAACTGACTTTGGGATTTTCCCAAGGGCATTTTGGTAATTATTTTAAAATGAAACCAACTCTTAGTGAACCATTACTCAAATACCTTCCCAACCTTAAGAGGAAATATTTAATTGACTTACAGATCTTTTCTGGTGATTTAAGTACTAAAATAAGGGTTAAATCCACTATAAGTTTCGTATAACTAAATAAATAAGAATGATAAAATAATGAAACCACTCCTGGTGACTTTGTTATTTCAATGCCTATCTGTTGATATCATTTTTGTACATTGGTATTATACACAACCTGGCCTTGTTTATCAAACCCCCTTAATTAAGTGGTATTTGGCAATTAAATCATAAAGGGAGTTTCACTAATGCAAACAAAGTAATTTCCAATTGCTCTAAACTCCAATTATCAAAACCCACTATTATGTATTCATGCTTTGTTCCTTTGCTTGTTGTATTGCATTGGTGCTTTCATTGCCTTGTATTGATTGTGGTCCTTGTTTGTTTGCATGTGTGATTCTTGACGATAGTTGTGATTGTATCGAAGTTAAAAAAGGAGGAGATATTGGTTATTTTGGATTTCTAAGAAGAAGTCCATGGACATACTGCTGGTCCCATGCAAGGCATTTACTTGTTCATAAGACTTGTCCTACTATTTATTTATTCATGTTTTACTTACCTTTTATGCAAATTACATTGTTTTTACTATATTGCCATTATTATCTTGTAGTGGCTTGGCCCCTCCAAGCTATTACACCTTGGTACTGCTATGTACAACCCCCTTGATGACCTACCTATCCCCCTAGTACTTTAGATTGGTGGTTACCACCATACCCCTCTAGAGACCCCTTTTTGCCAAAGCAAAACTACCGGTTGGGAAACCCCAGAAAGTTTACAAAAAAGCTTTATGGTAAAACCTTGGTAAGGACTGTCTTACTAAGAGGAGATTTGAGAAAATAAAGATTTTTGTTTTACAAATGGTACTAAATGGAGGAGGAGGAAAAATGTTTACGAAAACACACCCGGTTCTATGTAGTTTGCTTGAAGAACTAAACTGTGCAACCACATTACCCTAGCATGGGACAGGGCTTGACTTGAAGTTTGTTTACTCTGGTATGGGATGCCTCACAACTACTTATAAAGGATCATATCCCTCAATGTTAGGTATCTCCATGGTAAAGGATCATGTGTTGAGAACAATGATCTGGGGGAGATGTGAACTGCCTTCGGGTGCAATCGGGCGATACTATGAGCCTCTCATTAAAAGTGCACCCTTTGTGCAGTGTAAAATGCGCTCTAGATGGTCTTTGGTACCTGACACCTAATACCTTCGATCCGGATTACGGATGTAGTAAAGCTTTTTTTCCCTAGTAGACCCAGGTTATCGAATCCTTGGGAAGCAGATGCGTAGTGAAGTTAATTTAACGGACCTTCGGGAGTTTAGAATTCTTTTGTGTTTTTACCAGACCAAGAGTTTGTGTCTTTTTGTTGTTGTCGATGATGGAGAGAGAGGGCCTAGGGCGTTCGGTTTCACCTGTAGCTGTGCAAAACATCTTATGGGAATAAAAGATAAAGATAAAGTATGCATGTAATTGTCAGAGCAAGATAAATTATATGTGGGCAGTGCATCCATAATTGCTATTACCTCCACAACTGCTTATAGCAATAACCTACTAGTCTCATCCATAGAAGAAAGAGAACTAATGATATTCATAGTGATGTCACCGTTAATCCCAAGTAAATCCCTCACATACAACCGTACTACCCCTTCTATCACAGGGGTTCCCAACCTGCAGATCAGTCATTACTCATACTCCCTATACCTGGCTCAACCCTCAGGGTCTTGGGTACCTAACAAGTCCTTGGATTGAGGAAAGAGAGGATACAATAATCATCATGTCATACAAACTAATACATCATCCCATCTATGATAAATAACATGCACAAACTCTGCATGGCTAGGCCAAATCCCTTATCCCAAGGAGAATTACTCACACATAGAGATGATATCAACAATCACAAACATTGTAATGGAAATCATAAGATTGATAGCAATATTCTTACAATATCGCCAATCGAAGAAGAGATCTACTATTACAAGTGGTGGAATATGGCTATGGAGATGGAGATGGAGAAGGGTTTTGAGATCTGGAGGCGGCTGGTGATCTAGGGCAAAGACTTCATGGCAAGGCAGGCTTGTTTTCTTGTCGCCTGAGGATTCTTTATATAGGGGTCCCTTCACGAAAGTTGTTCTGTTTGACCTAGCGGTGGTGGCGCCAACTATACGACCGGAACTATACGGCTGGAATTTTATTCCGGTTGTGTAGTTGGTTGTGAAAGCGTCTGCCTCCGTGATGTCTACGTACTTCTATTCTTGTAGACAGTTTTTGGGCCTCCAAGTGCAGAGGTTTGTAGAACAACAGCAAGTTTTCCCTTAAGTGGATCACCCAAGGTTTATCGAACTCAGGGAGGAAGTGGTCAAAGGTATCCCCTCTCAAGCAACCCTGCAATCAAGATACAAGAAGTCTCTTGTGTCCCTAACACACCCAATACACTTGTCAGGTGTATAGTGCACTAGTTCGGTGAAGAGATAGTGAAATACATGTGGTATGGATAATTATAAGTGGTAACGGTGCTAGAAAATAGCTTGATAGCGTGGAAGAGACTAAAGGCAAACTGAAATAAAGATGAAAGCAAGCAAACATGTAACAGATCTGATTGCAAATAGTGTTTCAATGCTTAGCAACAAGGCCTAGGGATCATACTTTCACTAGTGAACACTCTCATATAAATATCTTCTCTTTATGATACTACTCTTAACTACTCTCCGGTTGGACACTCTAATCCATGGTAGGGCTATAACAGCACACCTCAAATTCCGCTTTCCGCATCTAGATAACCCCACACTGTCACCTTGAGCACTAGATAGTTCAAACAAACACCACAATTTCATAGAAACATCCAACTCCAAATATAACTCATAACAAGTATTTGTAATCTCTAGCCTAAGTGCCACCATGGTGTGCACACTGTCAACTTCACACACATGGGGGGAGCAGAGATCTATTAAACCACTTGAGTAGCAAGGTAGATCTATAGATTACAAGATCATGATCTCGATAAGATCATGCATAGAGAGAGAGATGAACACATAGCTACCGGTAGAACCCTTAGCCTCGAGGAAGAACTACTCCCCCATCATCATGGGAATCAGCAATGGCGATGGAGATGGTGGTGGAGATCGATGGAGATGGATCCCGGGGCACTTCCTCGTCCCGGCAGGGTGCCGGAACAGAGACTTTCTGTCCCCTGAATCTCCCCTTCGGTGGCGGCGGTGCTGCGGAACTTTTTGTGGCTGGAGGCTTGACGATTTAGGGTTTTTGCATCGGGAGGCATCTTATAGGCAAAGAGGAAAGGTCGGTGGGCGGCCAGGGGGCCCACACCACCTGGTGGCACGGCCAAGGCTACCCCGCGCCACCATATGGTGTGGCCACCCTGTGGCCCCTCTCCGTCTCGTCTTCTGGCTCCGTGAGTCTTCCGTTAAAATATCGACTTTGGCTTTTGTCCGGTACAATTCCGAGAATATTCATTTTCTGACTTTTCTGGAACCAAAAACAGAAGAAAACAGGCAACTGGCACTATGGCATCTTGTTAATAGGTTAGTCCAAGAAAGTGTGTAAAACTACTCCAAAGTGTGGACAAAACACAAGAAAGTAGATAAAACCAAGCATGGAACATCAAAAATTATGGATACGTTAGCAACGTATCACTCCGCTTCCCAGCTCCTGGTTTCTTCTGGTTGTTAGAAATCTCATATCTTTGACTTTAATGTAGTGATTCCCATCTTCAAACGACATTATCTGCACAGGAAAAAAATAGAAAGGAAGGATTGCGTACCCCTTTGAATATTAGGCATTAGTGGCAGGGTTTAGAGAGATATTTCATCAAAAATATGAATAATATCCAGTTTAAATGTGGACGTGGATGGCTATATTTCAGAGCCATCAACCTCCCCAAGCTTAAACTTGATCGTCCCCGAGCAAGAAAACCAAAATCAAAAAGGAACTCAGCATTTAAACTGAAATAACAAGATGGTGATCTTACTCATGATTGGTAGTCTCATGTTTCCTCCACTTCATAAACCTGAAAAACTTCAGCATAGATAGAGTAATGGCAAGCATATCATACGGGTTTTATGCATCGTTATAGTGCAGCAAAATTATTGTTAACATGGATGATTCAAATGAGTAAACTTTATTCCATGTCATGTAATCAACTCATATGCTTGCCTTTGAACAATAAAGTATAATTATGTAAATTGAGAGTGTGAGAGTTCTCATGAAAAGCATATACACTAGAGTATCTCAATTCTCCCACATCACTAAATCAAGACTTTTCAAGCACTACTTTTCTATTCATTGTCCTTCAAGAATTTTAGTTCTTGAGTAATTGAGAGCATGCCAAAGATTTTTATTAGTTTATTAGGCTATGATGGAAACTCCTGGCATCACTAAGGTTTTTGTTCCTTTTGCATAATGATTACTCATAACAGCCAGAGGAGTGATTCCATCATGATTACAGCTACCCGAGGGTGCCAAGAATCTTACCCATTATAGCATTGCCGATACATGTGTTTAATCATCTCATAGCCGAAATCTAGGAGTTTCCTCCATGAAGATCGTTCGTAGGCCAGCGGAGTTTTTGGCATCCCATGAAGTTTGACACGCATAAAGCTATATCATTCTTATGATTAACAAGTCAAACTTTGGCATGCTCACAAAAACCGCTAAACATTAATCCAATCGAATAAATCCTTTTGAAGAGAGTTATCAAGTCAATCAACATTTTCAGTGGCGTTGATTGCCTCTAGAAATAAGCCTTCAAGACTAAGCACTACAACACCCAAGCCTTCAATTGTGAGACTTTTTGTTATTACAATTTTTAGGCAAGACTTGGTTAATTACGAGAGCTAGAACAAAACGTACCCAACTAAATACTCATGCAAACAAAAATCTTACTACAATACAAAGACTCACTCCACCAATATAATATCTCAACATTTACTGCTAACTAGCATGGGTTTCTCAAACTTCAGAAGTGGGGAGTCATAAGGCATACCTCTCATGTTTGGTTCCACTTCTCCGTTCCTTTTTTATTTGCTTCTTGGAAACTCGAAGTCGATCACTCTCCTGCAAATATATGAAAACCTCTAGGTGAAAAGAAAAGAAAGAGGGAAAATAAGGAAAAATGGAGAAATCTTTTGTGGTTTTTAAGAGAGGGAGTTTAAAGAATAGAAAATTGGTGGCAAAGTTTGGCTGGAAATCCTCGAAAGCAAAATAGAAAGAACTAAAAATAAGGTGTTGGGGAAGCCAACTCAAGTGCTTATAAACTCGAATTAAAAACACAACCTCGAAATAAATAAAAGCAAATGAACGCCAAATAAAGATACATGAGGAAACTTCCCCAAGCTTAGGCTTTTGCAAGCCCCTCAAATCATTATGGTGGCGGGAAAAAGTCATTACTCATGTTCACGAATTGAGTTGAGAGGTTACTAGTTGTTCCTCGGAGGTTCAAATAGAGGCTATGCATCCTCTCCACAATCCCTCCAAGTTATTAGAAGTCTTGGTATGTAGCAAACCAGGTTTGTGGCTCCTCCTCTTGATAAGGAACTTCTTGCTCCTCCTCTTGGTCCTCATCCTCCACCGGGATCTCCTCCTCGGGTTGGTGTTTCTCAACCTGCAAGTCATATAGCAAAGATCCTTCCTCGATAGAGAAAATACCATCAGGCATAGGAGCGGGGTAGAGACGCCCAGCTCCAGCAATATGCAGGTAATAAACACCACCTCTCCTAGTGAGCATTCCACAAGCTTTTAAAGTAGAGAAACCAACCCGTCGCTCACCTAGCACATGTTGCAACTCCCCTAGGTTGATGCCTAGGGTAGTGGCAAGCACGGTGATGACGCCTCCACCTTTGATTGGTCCTTGGCTTTGGGAGGATTGGTGCTCCAGGTAGCACAAAAGGATGGCGCCCAAGTTGAGTGACAAGCCGCAGTTGATGTAAGCAGCCTTTGCAAGGACTAAGATGTCCTCCTCGTTGAGTATCGTGAACTCATTATGTGCCTGCAAGGTGTTAGCAATAAAATAGAACAAATAGCGAATTGCAGGATGTGGAATATTATTCCCCTTGCTTAATCTAGTAGTGAAACTCATTCCATTATAATATTGTTCCGGGGAAGGGTCTAAGCCAGTAAAGGATGCACGTAAGGCATTATCATCATTGTTTGGCAAATTAAAACATTCGCACCATTCATATAATGTTGAACTATAGTTGTTGTTCATAAGTCGGAAAGAGATCGTGTCCTCTCCTTGCCATAGTTTAACGGTGCTTTGTGATGACCCACAAGTATAGGGGGTGTATCGCAGTATTTTTGAGGGAAGTGAAACCCAATTTATTGATTCGACACAAGGGGAGCCAAAGAATATTTATAAGCCTTAACAACTGAGTTGTCAATTCAGCTGCACCTGGAAACAATCTTGCTCACAGCAGTTTATCAGTACCAACAGTTTTGTAGTAGGAATAGTAATGTAGCAGCAGTAGTAAAGCAAAGACAGTAGTAACAAAAGCAGTAAATAGTGGGATTCGAGTGCAGTAGGCATAGGGATGGATGGACGGGCATTGCATGGACAAGACAATTCACATAGCAATCAGAACATAAGGAAATTGCAGATAAATAAGATAAAGCATCCAAGTACTAGATAATCCTAGGTAAGTGTTCCATATATAGTCATACGTGCTTGCAATGAGAACTTGCACAACATATTTTGTCCTGCCAGCCCGTTTGCAACGGGGCCTCAAGGGAACTACTGACAATTAAGGTGCTCCTTTTAATAGAGCACCGGAGCAAAGCATTAACACTCCGTGAACACATGTGATCCTCACATCAAAGCCATTCCCTCCGGTTATCCCAATTTCTGTCACTTCGGGGCCATTGGTTCCGGACAACAACGTGCGTATACAGCTTGTAGATAAGACCAAAAACAATACTATCATAATGAATCAATAACATGTTCAGATCTGAAATCATGGCACTCGGGCCCTAGACAAGCATTAAGCACAACAAGTCGCAACAAAGTCATAAAGCACTAATAAAAGATACTAGGAACCATGCCCTAACAATCTGATGCCATTACATGAACGATCTCATCCAATCCCTACCATACCATGGCCTATAGCGGGGGATTACTCACTCATAGATGAGGGAAACATGGATGGTCGATGGAGAAGAGATGGTGATGATGATGGCAATGATCTCCTCCAATTCTCTGTCCCAGCAGGGTGCCAGAACGGAGTTTCTGGTGCTGTTTCGTGGAATCTGGTGGTGGCAGCGGAGCGGAACTCCTTCTGAAAAAACGTCGAACCCCCCGAAGTTTTTAGGTCAGAAGGCTCCTTATAGGCGAAGAGAGAGGTCGAGGGGGTGCCTAGGGGCCCACACCACCCCCTGGCACGGCCTAGCCTGACCCGCGCCAGCAAGTGGTGTGGCCACCCCTGGCTCTTCTCTGTCTCGTATTCTGTCTCCTGGAGTCTCGGGTGAAGTAGGATTTTTGGCATATTTTCCGGGATTTTTCCTGATAGTTGGTTTTCTACACAAAAAGTAGACACCAAGGCAATTCTGCTGAAAACAGCGTCAGTCTGCATTAGTTGCATCCAAATCACACAAGTTTAGAGGAGAAACAATAGCAAAAGTGTTCGGGAAAGTAGATACGTTTTGGACGTATCAACTCCCCCCAAGCTTAGCTTATTGCTTGTCCACAAGCAATTCAGTTGAAAACTGAGTGCGATAAAAGAAATTTCACGAACACATTTGCTTCATATGATGTAAATATTATCAGCAATGTGATCAACTACTTAGACAATTCATAATAAAGAGTATGCAACTGAGTCTACTCAATAGTCATTGCAAGCTATGAAGAGATTCCAACTCAAAAATAATAAGTAGCATGAAGCATAAACATAAGCAACATTACAATGCTCATAGAAAGGTATGATAGAGTGGTATCTCGCTTGCCTTTGATTATGAATGTCAAGGCACCTCTAAATTTCAAGTGATGACTAGAAGTAAAGATATCAAGGATACAAGCATCAAAGTCATAACACAAATAATCAAGTAATGGAACAAACACAAAGAATGACAACTATGCTCTCAAGAAGGTGCTCAAAGAATATGTGGAGACTCAACAAGTAGAAGAAAAGGTTTTGAATAATTTGAAAGGCTTCCAAATGCTGAAAGTATGGTACTCATTAGATTTGAGCTCTCATTGCCCCCTATAATAAGCATCTTTTAATGTGGTTAAGGTGAAAGTGAGGTCCAATCTGAGTTATATGCTTGACAGATATAAACTGAAAATCCCAAGTCCCTTGAGTACGAGGGCCGCTCCTCATGCTACTCAACTTTAGTTACCGGTAAGTTCTTGTCATCGTAAGTATGTGCGTATCATTAAGAACCGCCAACGGGGTACCCCTTGCCCGATGATATGGAAGAATCCCCATATCAAAATGACAAGGCAAGCAGACAATGAGTATCTCAGCAATCTTCTTATTTACCATGGGAAATGGTGCCTTTTCTCTCTTTCCTCTTTTCATAAAACTCTTTTTTTCTCAATAGCTATCTCTCTCTTTTTTATAAGAAGAATGCTTCATAGATATCATTATGGTTACGCTGCAGGTTTCCACCATGTCAGCATGGATTAGACCAGCGGCCCAGGCGTTTCTCTAACACACATACATAACTCCAAGGACTTACAAGCTCCCCTTTTATTTCACACCAACGACATCCGTAAACAAAAGAGCAAGGTATCAACTGGGTATATAATTACAAGTGTTGAAAGCATTCCCCATGACAGCACGTTTCTGCTAATCCCCAGCATATAATTTGAAAGCATATAACTTTCATGAAGAGTTCACAATGGTTCAGGTTTATTAAGTGCAGGAAATAAAGTGTGCCATCAAGTTCGTGAGAGCTTTACTAAATAATTTTCTCATAATAAGCAAATATTTTATTCGGAAGAAAACAAAGCATATTGAATATGCACAGAAGTAGCAAATGATGCTAATAGGTAGGTATGGTGGACACTTTGGAAATATTTGGTTTAGGTAGTTGGAAACTTGAGTAAAACACTCAGTGGAAGTGAAGGCTAGCAATAGTAAGGGAGCGACAAACGAGAGAGCAATAGCTGTCATTATCATGCTTGCAACAAAACAGGACTACTCATGGCATGAAAGTGATTCAAGATCCTCAAGGCAAAATAATTCATCGAGGCTCAACTGATTATTACAGTCATGTGCATGCGTGAGCATGTGCCAAGTCAATTCAAATGAAACATTCAGAGGAGGATACCACGGTGTCATACTAATTTATGAATAGAGCAATGCAAGAAAACATTCATAAGACATGCTACAAACTATTAGCAAGCTGGAGATAATCATAAGAAAGCAAGAACTACTAAGCATCCAAAGATAATATACACCCTACATGAACAGACTAAGCATGCTCACAGTGATGAGTATATGTACAAAAATGAAAACAAATAGAGTTCGTTACTAGCCTCTTACCACGTCTCAAGTTGTCATTAATCCTCTATTGCTCTTCACTTGTGTGACTTGAATAATTATATGAGACCAATATTTCACTGAGGACTGCTGAACCCTATAGCAAACTCACAAAACCAAAGAACAATGACAAATATTTTTTGTGTTTTTGATTTTTAAACAAGAACCAAAAAGGAAAAACAAGCAAAGCAAAATCTTTTTTGGGTTTTTCGAATAGTTCAAACAAAACAAAAAGGGAAAAACAAACCAAGGCAAAAAGAAGAAGCAAACCAAAGAGAAACAACATAAATATTTTTGGTCTTTTTTTGTGTTTTTAGAAAACAAAAGAAAAAGAAGAACAAAAACTAAAAAGAGAACGAAAACATAAATATACAAAGTACCGACGCAACATGATATGAAGATGAGTGCAGTGTCGGCGTACCTCCCCCCAAGCTTGGGCTTTTCGCCTAAGTGGGTATCAATCCATGTACGAATAGGGGTTCCAGGCGGGCAGATCTTGGTAAGAATGGTCGTAGCTGGGCCCATGAGAAGAAGAAGCTCCCCAATCATAAGCCGGCTGCTGATATGAAGATTCTCCCTCATTCGAGGGCTAGACCGAATCATCCGTGACTTCCGTTCTAGTGTCCTGCTCCTGTTGGGAGAGCTCTCCCAAGTACGTGTCAAGCTCCTCCTCAGTGAGGGACCGTCCTTCCGTATTATCGAGGTTAAACAAAATAGGTGCAGGCAAAAGAACAACACGCTCGGACTTGCTCTTTCTCCAACCAGCTTTGAGAAAGGTTATTTCATAAGATAACTCACTCATACTAGCCCACGAGGAAACAAATTTATGTTGTAACATGGAATTAAGATCAAGCCTTTCTATAGGAAACTGTAGGTCTAGATGATGAGGCACTAAACCATGAAATGCTAGTAAACGAGAAGCAATGAGGCCTCCACAAATTCCACCTTTCTCACGGTTAGCAGCAAGACGGAAAGCTATCAAAGCACCCAAGTTGTAAGGCCTATCTCGTCTAAGAGCAGCAGAGATAAATGCTAGATCAAACAAAGATAACTTATTGGCAGTTTTCCTAGCAAGAACACACTTGGCAATAAAGTAGGCAAAGTAGCGAATGGAGGGAAGATGAATGTTACAGATTTTTCCACTCTCCTTCGAGAAGCTACTCCCTTGGAAAATTTCTGCATATAAATCCATGAGTGGTTCAGGTCTCTCCTTAATCTTCCTACATGATCCCCATTGAGGTACCTTAATAGCTGCACAAAAATCATCAAGAGAAAGGTTGACAGCAATATTGTAAATTTTGTAATGGACCATGGGGTTAGGCAAAGAGTGACTAAATTGGAAATCCTGCATTACAGACATGGTTAGCCTCACAAATTGATAAGGTTCATCTTCCAAAAAGTGCTCTAACCCTACATTAGAAACCAAAGTGTGGAAATCTTGTAGAATTCCTGCAGCTCTCATGAACTCAGAGCATGGATAAATGGAGGGAAAAACTTCCTCCTCCCGATGGACTTTCATGACCTCAGGTACCCAAAGCTCATGTTGGTTTAGGTGGTGTTCACTCATCTTCTATTCTGAAATTTAAACACCTATTAAACAAGTGATTGCAAAGTAAATATAATGAAGGATTCTACTCATAGGGACTTGCAAGAGGCCTAAACATGCATCAAAACTATATCTCTAAGCATCAAACAAGCTTACAAGCTCTCATAACCAGTCACCTACAACAGCAAAATACTCAATATATAATCCACTAAACACAAATCTACTTGGACAAGGGGAGGAGTCACATACCAGGGAACAAATGCTCCAAATTTCATCAAGAAAGATGGGCTGAGCAAGGAGATCGATAAAATCGAGAGCAAGCACAGCAAGAACACAATTTTGAGCAATGAACTGGAGCTTACTCAGGAGAGAGAAGAAAGTGGCAGGTGAGAGAGTTAGTGGGAGGCCTAGGGTGGCCCACACCAGGGCATGGTGCCACCCAAGGCTGGCCGCGCCACCATGTGGTGTGCCTGCCTGGTGGGCCCCCCTGGTACCTCCCAGTTACTCCTATGCCCCTTTTTCCTCGTAAAAATTTAATATGAATTTTCTGGAATTTTTTGAGACACTTTATTTTTGGGCATTTTTCAAAAATAGAAGAATGATTTTTCTGACAGACAGATTTTTTTTCTTTTGGAAACATGATGCAAGGAAAAAATAAGGCTAGAACTACAGAAGTTCTAAGACACTCTAACATGCAAGCAACTTACAACAAAAAGGAAACTAAACGAAAGCAAAAACTAAAATGTAAAGGGTAGAAATAAACAAAGATAATCATAATGAAAACATTGTTTTGTTCAATGAAATCCTTTTGTTAACAAGGTTGATCAAGTCTTGCTACCAAAACAATTCCATATGAGACAAAACTTTGTATTCCACTAATGATTATGTTACCTCAACCTTGATAGCAATGGTCCCAATCATAATAGTTTCAAATTTTTCTCTTGGTATGGGACAATATATTTCTCCAACTTGAATGCCTTCAACATGTTCAATTGAATTCAAACCATAAGTCCTTTCAATCTTCTTGGGAAAATAGATAGTATGTTCCTTGTCATTAACATTGAAGGTCACCTTTCCTTGATTACAATTAATAACAGCTCCTGCAGTATTAAGAAAAGGTCTCCCAAGAATAATAGACATATTATCATCTTCAGGCATTTCAAGCACAACAAAATCAGTTAATATCAAGCAATTATGAGCCACCTGAACAGGTACATCCTCACATATACCCACAGGAATAGTGGTAGATTTATCAGCCATTTTCAAAGATATATTAGTTGGTATTAATTTTTCAAGTTGAATCCACTTATAGAGAGAGAAAGGAATAACACTAACTCTAGCTCCCAAATCACACAAAGTAGTTCTAACATAACTGTTCTTAATAGAGCAAGGGATAGTTGGAATCCCTGGGTCTCCAAGTTTCTTAGGAACCTTACCAATAAAGGAATAATTAGTAAGCAAAGTAGAAATTTCTTCATTAGGGATCTTCCTTTTATTCGAGACAATATCCTTCATATACTTTGAGTAAGGAGGCAATTTAATAGCATCAGTCAAGGGAATTTGCAAGAATAAAGGTTTCATCCACTCACAAAACTTATTATAGTGTTCATCTTCCTTTGACTTGTGTTTCTTATCAGGGAAAGGCATAGGTTTTTGGACCCAAGTTTCTATGTCACTACCATGTTTCTTAGCAATAAAATCCTCTTTAGTGTATTTGGTATTCTTAGTATGGTTTTCAGGTTCTTCTTCAACTTTTTCTTCATTACGAACTTCATTTTCTTAATTACCACTTTCAGTTTCAACATCAGAGATAGATATACTATTAGGATCTATAGCAGGTTCAGAGGGTTCTACAACAGTTTTATGTTTCTTCTTCCTTTTCTGATGAGTAGAACCACTATTTTCAGCTTGTTGAGAATCCTACTCAATTCTTTTGGGATGCCCCTCGGGATATAGAGGATCCTAGGTAGCAGCTCCACTTCTAGTTCTAATTTCATAAGCATGTTTTCCTTTAGCAGCATTAACTAGCAAGTCATTTTGCACTTTAACAAGTTGATCTATTTGAGTTTGAACCATTTGAAAGTGTTTGACAATCATTTTAACATCATTAGAGGTTCTTTCCATAATATCTTTCAACTCAACAATAGCTCTAGTGTTTTCCATTAGATGATTTTGCACCCTTTTATTAAAGTTATCTTGCTTAATAATAAAGATATCGAATTCTTCTAAGCATTGACCAGGAGGTTTAGAGTAAGGGATATCACCTTCATCAAAGTGTTGGAGAGAGTGTACCTCAGTAGTGGATGAGTAGGAAATATGCTTACATAATTCTTCTATAGGAGGTAAATTCTTGACATCTGCAGCTTTAATTCCCTTCTCCTTAAGACATTTCTTAGGTTCCTTCATCACTTCATCATTTAATTCAATAACTCCCCTCTTCTTTGATGTTGGGATAGGCACCGGAATAGATGGTTCAGGTACAATTACTTTAGGTATAGCTTGTTTAGGAGGAGTCCAATCTTCATAGTTCTTACTTATTTTAGCCATTAATTCCTCAGCATCCTTAGGAGTCCTATTCCTGAAAACACAATCAGCACAACTATCTAGGTATGTCCTAGATTCCTCAGTTAGTCCATTATAAAATATATCAAGAAGCTCATTCTTAGGTAATGGACTTCCAGCTTGTGCATGAATCAAAGAACAAAACCTTGCCCAAGATTCGGGCAATACCTCTTTTTCTCCCTGTTTAAAATCAAAAAGTTCCTGCAAAATAGCATTCTAGCACTAGGAGGAAAGTATTTCTGCAGGAAAGTACTAATCAAGCACTCAGGGCTATCAATAGATCCAGGAGGTAAATTACTAAACCAAGTTTTAGCTTCTCCTTTGAGTGAAAAGGGGAAAATCTTAGCAACAAAGTAAGTACGCATCTTAACATCATCACAAAACAAGCCACTCATGGTAGAAAGTTCATTCATATGTGCTACCGCACTTTCATTCTTAGTCCCACAAAAAGGTTATTTCTTGAAAATAGCTATGTAAGATAGAGCGAGAGAGAAATCATAATCTTCATCTATAATGTTTATGGGAGAAGCAGCAAACTTAGCAACAGGAGACAATTTGGGTCTAATAGTACGCCTCTCAAGGAGACTCTTAGCAGCACTCCTATCATGGGTGTTTTTACATTCTTTAATAAATTCATCGGTCATCTCAACATAACCATCTTTAATATCATAACTCTCACTAGACTCAGGTGAGCTAACAGGTGTGGTAGTGTCTTCATTAGGAGTTTCAGTATTTCTAGCTATAGTTCTAGCAATCGTAGCATCTAGGAAAGGACCTAATGAACCACTCTTATCAAGCATAGTAGAAGCAGCATCATAAGCATCAGAAGTTTCAGATTCAGCAGTAGTAGCAGTGTGTGTAGCATGTGTATGTGGTGGTGTAAGGAACTTACTCATAACAGACGGTGAATCAAGAGCAGCAGAGGTGTTTAGAACCGTACCTCTTCTTGTAGTGGATGGTAAAATAGGAACCTTGCCATCATGAGACTTACCCATGATGGATGGATAGCAGCGAACAATAGAGAATCCAAGTGAACTTGATAAATAAGCTATGCTCCCCGACAACGGCGCCAGAAAATAGTCTTGATGACCCACAAGTATAGGGGGTGTATCGCAGTATTTTCGAGGGAAGTGAAACCCAATTTATTGATTCGACACAAGGGGAGCCAAAGAATATTTATAAGCCTTAACAACTAAGTTATCAATTCAGCTGCACCTGGAAACAACCTTGCTCACAGCAGTTTATCAGTAGCAACAGTTTTGTAGTAGGAATAGTAAAGTAGCAGCAGTAGTAAAGCAAAGACTGTAGTAACAAAAGTAGTAATTAGTGGGATTCGAGTGCGGTAGGCATAGGGATGGATGGACGGGCGTTGCATGGACAAGACAATTCACATAGCAATCAGAACATAGGGCAATTGCAGATAAATAAGATAAAGCATCCAAGTACTAGATAATCCTAGGCATGTGTTCCATATATAGTCATATGTGCTCGCAATGAGAACTTGCAAAACATCTTTTGTCCTGCCAGCCCGTTTGCAGCGGGGCCTCAAGGGAACTACTGGCAATTAAGGTGCTCCTTTTAATAGAGCACCGGAGCAAAGCATTAACACTCCGTGAACACATGTGATCCTCACATCAAAGCCATTCCCTCCGGTTATCCCGATTTCTGTCACTTCGAGGCCATTGGCTCCGGACAACAACATGTGTATACAACTTGTAGATATGACCAAAAACAATACTATCATAATGAATCAATAACATGTTCAGATCTGAAATCATGGCACTCGGTCCCTAGTGACAAGCATTAAGCACAACAAGTCGCAACAAAGTCATAAAGCACTAATAAAAGATACTAGGCACCATGCCCTAACAATCTGATGCCATTACATGAACGATCTCATCCAATCTCTACCATCCCCATGGCCTATAGCGGGGGATTACTCACTCATAGATGGGGGAAACATGGATGGTCGATGGAGTAGCGATGGTGATGATGATGGCGATGATCTCCTCCAATTCCCCGTCCCGGCAGGGTGCCAGAACGGAGTTTCTGGTGCTATTTCGTGGAATCTGGTGGTGGCGGCAGAGCGGAACTCCTTCTAGAAAAATGTCGAACCCCCTGAAGTTTTTAGGTCAGAAGGCTCCTTATAGGCGAAGAGAGAGGCCGAGGGGGTGCCTGGGGGGCCCACACCACCCCCTGGCGCGGCCTGGCCTAGCCCGCGCCAGCATGTGGTGTGGCCACCCCCTAGCTCTTCTCCGTCTCGTATTCTGGCTCCTGGAGTCTTCGGGTGAAATAGGATTTTTGGCATATTTTCCGGGATTTTTCCTGATAGTTGGTTTTCTGCACAAAAAGTAGACACCAAGGCAATTCTGCTGAAAACAGCGTCAGACCGCATTAGTTTGCATCCAAATCACACAAGTTTAGAGGTGAAACAATAGCAAAAGTGTTCGGGAAAGTAGATACGTTTTGGACGTATCACTTTGCAACAAACTTAGGAATTCAATAATTAAGCGGTGATAAGTAGGCACATCATTGTACACAAAATTTTGCAAGCCAGCTCTATTGCAAAGTAAATTGAAGTCATTAGAAATTACGAGTTGGTTCAATATAATGGGGCAAGCTCACTTGGTGGCCTTCACTTCGCGGTTGTTGATCCTATCGAAGCGATCATGTTGGAGCTCATTCCTGAACTGTATCCCCATGCGTTCTTAAGCGCCAGCCCAAGAAGCACTAGCGGTGGCACGAGCACGAGTTTGGATCCTTGTGTTCATCATCTAAAACATTGAAGAAAGGAAAAAAATAAAACTTTTTGATCCAACAATACTAAGTATAACATATTCCTCATCATAGCACACTATCTCCTCAAAATAATAATCTAGGCAAGAGAATCATGGCAATTGGTTCATAGTAGGTCTCACGCTAGATTGATAATGACAATAGATCGAAGGTGAATTTACAAAAAGTAATTGGAGGATTGGAGGAGAAACATACCGTAGATCACTTGTGTGCGAGGAAATCGAACGAAATTGAGTAGAGATGAAGATCTCTTAAGGTTTTGAGAGAGCTTGGAGGTAGAAGAGAGAAAAAGGATTGAAGTTTTGGAGTTGGAGGTACCTTCCTGTGCAATTTTGTGGTCAGACAGAACTATGCAGGCGCAACTATATGGCTAGAACAATGAGTTCCCGCCGTATAGTTGGCCTTCTGTCAAAATTTTTGGGTTTCCACCTGGCGGCGCAGCTATACGGCCGGAACTATACAGCCAGAACATTATGTTCCCGCTGTATAGTTGGTTGTCAAACTATCTATACCTGGGAAAAGTAATTATACAAAGGCATTGATATCTATACGACTGGAACTATACGGCCGGAATTTTTATTCCCGTCGTATAGTTGGTCGTTAAACCGTCAGTACATTGGAAATGAATTTGTACGGAAGCACCGATATCTATATGACCGGAGCTATACGGCCGGAATTTTTATTCCCGTCGTATAGTTGGTCATTAAACTGTCTATACATATGAAAGAAAAATTATCGATGACAAAGATATCTATACGACCAGAACTATACGGCCGGAATTTTTATTCCCGCAGTATAGTTGGTCGTTAAACTCTCTGTATGCATCAAAAAATTCTGTTTCTTTGAAAATTATTTCTTATCCTGTAACTTAGTGATATACCTTGTTTTGACAGAAAATTGACAGTAAATATTGTCGACCAACAACAGTCATGAATACAGCAGGATTTTTAGTACTACCAAACTTCTTCTCCTCAATTGGAGTTTTCTAGCACTCTTTATTGAACATAAACTTAAACTAAAACTTAAAAACTTTACTCAAACCTTTATTTCACATGGGTTGCCTCCCATGAAGTGCTCTTTTATGGTCAATAGCTTGACCTCAATGTTGCTCACTTAGGCCAAATGAGTGGAACACCCACTCCAAAGTAGTTGGCCTTCAAAGTGATGGCCTCCTTTTCATCATGCTTTGCTTTCTTCTTCCTGGGGAAATGAATAACAAAAGGATCCCGCGAAGTCAATTGGAGCTTCATGTTCCCTTCATGTAGATTAATCAAAGCCTTAATAGTTCTTAAGAAAGGACGGCTTAATATAATAGGAGCAGTAGCATCTTCAGGCATGTCAATAATAACAAAATCAATAAGAGAAGGATAGCCTTTAATGTATACTAAAGTATTCTCCTTAATTCCTACAGCTTGCTTGTAGGTAGAATATGCTAGATGCAATTTTAACTCGGTGATCTCAAAAGAGCCAAGATTTAACTTGTTAAAAAGACTCTTTGCAATTGTTGAGACGCTTGCACCTAGATCACAAAGTGCAGCTATCTCATTGGTCCCAATTTTAATCTTAATAGTAGTCTCAAATATATCATCAAGCTTCACAGGTAAATTTTCAGCAATTTGCTTATATTCTTCCTCAAGCTCACGTACCTTAATTTCTACTTGATTAACAAAGTGTTGGTACATAGCTTCCTCACTACCTTCACTTACCGGAATCTTAACGTTGATCCTTTTTACGAGATCTTCAACGGTGTAGCTTAGTGCAGGAGCATTACTATAATCAAGTTCTTCAGGCTCCTCCCTATGTATTCTCATCACCTTGAGGTCTTCAACAGGATTGGGCTCAACTTTACCTGCAAATTTGGCTAGAATGAGAGTTTGACTCTCAGTTATCTTACCTAGCTGTGCCTCAACGATCCTCTATCTTTCTTGGAGGGCCTGCAAATCATTTCTCAAACTAACATCTTGGTTAGACAATTTACCAATCATAGAATCATGGTTCTCCATTATTTTAACAAGAGTATTGTTTTGTTCATTCTGTGAGTCTATAAAAGACTTAAGTGTTTCTCGGAGACTACCATTACTAGTTCCCATATTGTTATTAGAGTTACCTGTAGGACTAGAATAATGTTTTTGAAAATTAGGATTATAATTCTTCTTCCAAGCAGGGTTATAGTCATTACGAGCTATGTAGTATATTTCTTCAATATTTTTTTTAGGGATAGCTCTTACCTAGGTTTCCTTACCTTTTACGGCTAGTATGAGCTCATCCAACTTAGCATTGAGTTCTTCATTTTCTTGTGGTGAGACAGAGTTCACCTTCTTTGTGTTTGATCTATCCACATGCCATTGGACATGGTTGTCTTGCATATTGTCTAGCAGCTGCTTTGCTTCGGTAATATGTTTACCCATAAATGTTCCTCCAGCTTGGATATCAAGCATAGACTTAGACATAGGGTTAAGAGCATTATAAAATAGATGGAGAATTAACCAGTCTTTCATCCCATGACTAGGATAGTTTCTCATGCATTCTTTCATCCTCTCCCATGCAAGCGCTAGTGGCTCACGCTCTTCCTGTCTAAAACTAGTAAGATTAGATCTGAGTTGCATAGTCTTTGCAGGTGGGAAAAATTTAGTCATAAACAAAGAAGTCCATTCCACCCATGATGTAATAGTATTTCTAGGCAAAGATAACAACCATTATTTTGCTCTTCCTCTAAGAGAGAAAGGAAATAGACGCAATTTGACCGCATCGGGTTCAACATCTTTTATACGCATCATATCACATATTTCAGTGAAAATATTCAAGTGCATACTTGTGTCCTCAACAGCGGAGCCTCAAAATTGATTCTGTTGAACCAAACTTAAATAATGGGGCTTAATTTCATAGTCAGCAGCAGCAATTGCTACCTGAGTAATAGGAGTACGCAAATAATCATTATTAGGAGTAGCAAACTCCCCAAGATTCTTTTCAGCCATATTTCCTATGTTTTGGGGTTTTTTGAAACAGAGATTTATAATAGTAAAAGCAAGAAATTAAAGGCTAACTAATTTTTTTGGTTTATCAAATAAAGACTAAAATCAAACTAATAAAATTAAAAACAAGAATTAAAACTAACAAGGTTCCTAATAGCCTCACCAAGGAAGCTATTGCTTCACCGGCAATAGCGCCAGAAAAAGGGTTGATACCTTCGATCCGGATTACGGATGTAGTATAGCTTCTCTTTCCCTAGTAGACCTAGGTTATCAAATCCTCGGGAAGCAGATGCATAGTGAAGTTACTTTAATGGACCTTGGGGATCTTTAGAATTCCTTTTGTGTTTTTACTGGACCAAGAGTTTGCATCTTTTGGTTGTTTTCGATGATGAAGAGAGAGGGTCTAGGGCGTTCAGTTTCACCTATAGCTGTGCAAAACATCTGATGGGAATAAAAGATAAAGATAAAGTATGCATGTAATTGTTAGTGCAAGATAAATTATATGTGGGTAGTGCATCCATAATTGCTATTGCCTCTACAACCGCTTATAGCAATAAACTACTACTCTCATCCATAGAAGAAAGAGAACTAATGATATGCATAGTGATGTGATACGTCCAAAACGTATCTACTTTCCTAAACACTTTTGCTATTGTTTCTCCTCTAAACTTGTGATATTTGGATGCAACTAACGCGGACTGACCCTGTTTTTAGCAGAATTGCCCTGGTGTTTACTTTTTGTGCAGAAAATCAACTATCAGGAAAAATCTCGGAAAATATGCCAAAAATCCTATTTCACCAGAAGACTCCCGAAGCCAGAATACGAGACGGAGGGGGGCTGGGCCCAGGCCACACCACCTGGCCGCGCGGGCAAGCCCAGGTCGCGCCAGGGGGTGGTCTGGCCGCCCCAGACTTCCCCTCGGTCTCCCTCTTCGCCTATAAGTTGCCCTCTGGCCTAAAAACTCAGGGGGGTTGACGTTTTTCCAGAAGGAGTTCCGTTGCGCTGCCACCACCAGATTCCATGAAATAGCACCAGAAACTCCGTTCTGGCACGCTGCCGGGACGGGGAATTGGAGGAGATCATCGCCATCGCCATCGCCATCATCATCACCATCGCTTCTCCATCGACCATCCATGTTTCCCCCATCTATGAGTGAGTAATCCCCCGCTGTAGGCTTTGGGGATGGTAGGGATTGGATGAGATCGTTCATGTAATGGCATCAGATTGTTAGGGCATGGTGCCTAGTATCTTTTATTAGTGCTTTATGACTTTGTTGTGACTTGTTATGCATAATGCTTGTCACTAGGGCCCGAGTGCCATGATTTCAGATCTGAACATGTTATTGATTCATTGTGATAGTATTGTTTATGGTCTTATCTAAAAGTTGTATACACACATTGTTGTCCGGAACCAATGGCCCCGAAGTGACAGAAATCGGGATAACCGGAGGGAATGGCTTTGATGTGAGGATCACATGTGTTCATGGAGTGTTAATGCTTTTCTCCGGTGCTCTATTAAAAGGAGCACCTTAATTGCCAGTAGTTCCCTTGAGGCCCCGCTGCAAACGGGCTGGCAGGACAAAAGATGTTGTGCAAGTTCTCATTGCGAGCACGTATGACTATATATGGAACACATGCCTAGGATTATCTAGTACTTGGATGCTTTATCTTATTTATCTGCAATTGCCCTATGTTCTGATTGCTATGTGAATTGTCTTGTCCATGCAACGCCCGTCCATCCATCCCTATGCCTACCGCACTCAAATCCTACTATTTACTGCTATTGTTACTGCTGTCTTTACTTTACTACTGCTGCTACTTTGCTATTCCTACTACAAAACTGTTGCTACTAATAAATTGTTGTGAGCAAGATTGTTTCCAGGTGCAGCTGAATTAACAACTCAGTTGTTAAGGCTTATAAATATTCTTTGTCTCCCCTTGTGTCAATCAATAAATTGGGTTTCACTTCCCTCAAAAATAGTGCGATACACCCCCTATACTTGTGGGTCATCAAAACTATTTTCTAGCGCCGTTGCCGGGGAGCATAGCTTTATTTATCAAGTTCACTTGGATTCTCTATTGTTCGCTGCTATCCATCCATCATGGGTAAGTCTCGTGATGGCAAGGTTCCTATTTTACCATCCACTACAAGAAGAGGTACGGTTCTGAACACCTCTATTGCTCTTGATTCACCATATGTTATGAGTAAGCTTGTTACACCACCACATACACATGCTACACACACTGCTACTACTACTGAATCTGAAACTTCTGATGCTTATGATGTTGCTTCTACTGTGCTTGATAAGAGTGGTTCATTAGGTCGTTTCCTAGATGCTACGATTGCTATAACTATAGCTGGAAATACTGAAACTCCTAATGAAGACACTACTACACTTGTTAGTTCACCTGAGTCTAGTGAAAGCTATGATATTGAAGATGGTTATGTTGAGATGACCGATTAATTTATTAAAGAATGTAAAACCACCCATGATAGGAGCGCTGCTAAGAGTCTCCTTGAGAGGCGTACTATTAGACCCAAACTGTCTCCTATTGCTAAGTTTGCTGCTTCTCCCATAAACATTATAGATAAAGATTATGATTTCTCTCTCGATCTATCTTACATAGCTATTGTTGAGAAAGAACCTTTTTGTGGGACTAAGAATGAAAGTGCGGCAGCACATATGAATGAGCTTTCTACCATGAGTGGCTTGTATTCTGGTGATATTAAGATGCGTACTTACTTTGTTGCTAAGATTTTCCCTTTCTCATTGAAAGGAGAAGCTAAAACTTGGTTTAGTAATTTACCTACTGGATCTATTGATAGACCTGATTGCTTGATTAGTACTTTCCTGCAGAAATATTTTCCTCCTAGTGCTAGACATGCTATTTTGCAGGAACTTTTTGATTTTAAACAGGGAGAAAAAGAGATATTGCCCGAATCTTGGGCAAGGTTTTGTGCTTTGATTCATGCACAAGCTGGAAGTCCATTACCTAAGAATGAGCTTCTTGATATATTTTATAATGGACTAACCGAGGAATCTAGGACATACCTAGATAGTTGTGCTGATTGTGTTTTCAGGAATAGGACTCCTAAGGAAGCTGGGGAATTAATGGCTAAAATAAGTAAGAACTATGAAGATTGGAATCCTCCTGAACAAGCTGTACCTAAAGTAATTGTACCTGAACCTACTATACCAGTGCCAATTCCAACATCAAAGAAGAGGGGAGTTATTGAATTAAATGATGAAGTGATGAAGGAAGCTAAGAAATGTCTTAAGGAGAAGGTAATTAAAGCTGTAGATGTCAAGAATTTACCTCCTATAGAAGAATTATGTAAGACAATTCCCCACTCATCCACTATTGAGGTACACTCTCTCCAACACTTTGATGAAGGTGATATCCTTTATTCTAAACCTCCTGATCAATGCTTAGAAGAATTCGATATCTTTATTGTTAAGCAAGATAATTTTAATAAAAGGGTGCAAAATCATCTAATGGAAAACACTAGAGCTATTGTTGAGTTGAAAGATATTGCGGAAAGAACCTCTAATGATGTTAAAATGATTGTTAAGCACTTTCAAATGGTTCAAACTCAAATAGATCAACTAGTTAAAGTGCAAAAAGACTTGCTAGTTAATGCTGCTAAAGAAAAACATGCTTATGAAATTAGAACTGGAAGTGGTGCTGCTACCCAGGATCCTCTTTATCCTGAGGGTCATCCCAAAAGAATTGAGCAGGATTCTCAACAAGCAAAAAATAGTGGTTCTACTCGTAAGAAAAGGAAAAAGAAACATAAAACTGTTGTAGAACCCTCTGAAGCTGCTATAGATCCTAATAGTATATCTATTTCTGATGCTGAAACTGAAAGTGGTAATGAAGAAAATGAAGTTCCTAATGAAGAAAAAGTTGAAGAAGAACCTAAAAAGCACACTAAGAATACTAAATACACTAAAGAAGATTTCATTGCTAAGAAACATGGTAGTGAAAGAGAACCTTGGGTCCAAAAACCTATGCATTTCCCTGATAAGAAACACAAGTCAAAGGAAGATGAACACTATAATAAGTTTTGTGAGTGGATGAAACCTTTATTCCTGCAAATTCCTTTGACTGATGCTATTAAATTGCCTCCTTACTCAAAGTATATGAAGGATATTGTCTCGAATAAAAGGAAGATCCCTAATGAAGAAATCTCTACTTTGTTTGCTAATTATTCCTTTAATGGTAAGGTTCCAAAGAAACTTGGAGACCCAGGGATTCCAACTATCCCTTGCTCTATTAAGAATAGTTATGTTAATACTGCTTTGTGTGATTTGGGAGCTAGAGTTAGTGTTATGCCTTTCTCTCTCTATAAGAGGCTTCAACTAGAAAAAATAATACCAGCTGATATATCTTTGCAAATGGATAATAAATCCACCACTATTCCTGTTGGTATATGTGAGGACGTACCTGTGCAAGTGGCTCATAATTGCTTGATATTAACTAATTTTGTTGTGCTTGAAATGCCTGAAGATGATAATATGTCTATTATTCTTGGGAGACCTTTTCTTAATACTGCAGGAGCTGTTATTAATTGTAATCAAGGAAAGGTGACTTTCAATGTTAATGACAAGGAACATATTGTCTATTTCCCCAAGAAGATTGAAAGGACTTATGGTTTGAATTCAATTGAACATGTTGAGGGCATTCAAGTTGGAGAAATATATTGTCCCATATCAAGAGAAAAAATTGAAACTATTATGCTTCGGACCATTGCTATCAAGGTTGAGGTAACATAATCATTAGTGGGATACAAATTTTTGCCTCATATGGAATTTTTTTGCTAACAGGACCTGATCAACCTTGTTAACAAAATGATTTCATTGAACAAAACAATGTTTTCACTATTATTATTTCCATGTATTTCTATTCTGCCCATTTTAGTTTTTGCTTTCGTTTAGTTTTCTTTTTGTTGTTAGTTGTTTTCTTTTTAGAGTGTCTTAGAACTTCTTTAGCTTTTGCTTTGTTTTGCATTCCATCATTTCCACACAAAAAATCTGTCTGTCAGAAAATCATTCTTCTATACCTGAAAAATGCCCAAAAATAAAGTGTCTCGAAAAAATCCAGAAAATTCATATTAATTTTTTACGTGAAAAAAGGGGCAGAGGAGTGCCTGGGAGGTACCAGGGGGCCCACCAGGCAGCCTCACCACCTGGTGGCGCGGCCTGCCCTAGGTGGCGCCATGCCATGGTGTGGGCCACCCCTGGCCCTCCACTAACTCTCTCACCTGCCACTTTCTTCTCTCTCCCGAGTAAGCTCTAGTTCATTGCTCAAAATTTCGTTCTTGCTGTGCTTGATCTCGATTTTTTCAATCTCCTTGCTCAGCCAATCTTTGTTGCTAAAATTTGGAGCACTTGTTCTCTGGTATGTGACTCCTCCCCTTGTCCAAGTAGATTTGTGTTTAGTGGATTATATCTTGAGTATTTTGCTGCTGTAGGTGACAGGTTATGAGAGCTTGTAAGCTTGTTTGATGCTTAGAGATTTAGTTTTGATGCATGTTTAGGCCTCTTACAAGTCCCTATTAGTAGAATCCTTCATTATATTCACTTTGCAATCACTTGTTTAATAGGTGTTTGAATTTCAGAATAGAAGATGAATGAGCATCAACTAAACCAACATGAACTATGGGTGCCTGAGGTGAAGGTCCACCAGGAGGAGGAAGTTTTTCCTTCCATTTATCCATGTTCTGAGTTCATGAGAGCTATGGGAATTCTCCAAGATTTCCACACTTTGGTTTCTAATGCAGGGTTGGAGCACTTTTTGGAAGATGAACCTTGTCAATTTGTGAAGCTAACCATGTCTGTGGTGCAGGACTTTCAATTTAGTCACTCTTTGCCTAACCCCATGGTCCACTACAAAGTTTAAAATATTGCTGTCGAACTTTCTCTCAATGACTTTTGTGCAGCTATTAAGGTACCTCAATGGGGATCATGTAGAAGGATTAAGGAGCGACCTAAACCACTCATGGATTTATACGAAGAAATTTTCCGAGGGAGCAGCTTCTCGAAGGAGAGTGGAAAAATCCGTAACATTCATCTTCCCTCCATTCGCTACTTTGCCTACTTTATTGCCAAGTGTGTTCTTGCTAGGAAAACTGCCAATAAGTTATGTTCATATGATCTAGCATTTATCTGTGCTGCTCTTAAACGAGATAGGTCTTACAACTTAAATGCTTTGATAGCTTTCCGTCTTGCTGCTAACCGTGAGAAAGGTGGAATTTCTGGAGGCCTCATTGCTTCTCGTTTACTAGCATTGCATGGTTTAGTGCCTCATCATCTAGACCTACAGTTACCCATAGAAAGGCTTGATTTTAATTCCATGATACAACATAAATTTGTTTCCTCGTGGGCTAGTTTGAATGAGTTGTCTTATGAAATAACCTTTCTCAAAGCTGGTTGGAGAAAGAGCAAGTCCGAGCGTGTTGTTCTTTTGCCTGCACCTGTTTTGTTTAACCTTGATAACAGGGAAGGATGGTCCCTTACTGAGGAGGAGCTTGACACGTACTTGGGAGAGCTCTCCCAACAGGAGCAGGATACTAGAAGGGAGGTCACAAATGATTCGGTCCAGCCCTCGAATGAGGCGCAGTCTTCATATCAGCAGTCTGCTTACGATTGGGGAGCTTCTTCTTCTTCCCACGGGCCCAACTACGACCATTCCTATCATGATCCTCATGCTTGGAACCCTTACCCGTATCTGGATTGATAACCACTTAGGCCAAAAGCCTAAGCTTGGGGGAGGTACGCCGACATCGCACTCATCTCCCTATCATGTTGCGTCGGTACTTTGTATATTCTTGTTTCGTTCTCTTTTTAGTTTTTGTTCTTTCTTTGCTTTTGCTTTCTAAAACACAAAAAGACCAAAAATATTTCTGTTGTTTCTCTTTGGTTTGCTTCTTCTTTTTGCCTTGGTTTACTTTTCCCTTTTTGCTTTGTTTGAATTATTCGAAAAACCCAAAAGGATTTTGCTTTGCTTGTTTTTCCTTTTTTTGTTCTTGTTTTAAAAATCGAAAACAACAAAAATATTTGTCGTTCTTCTTTGGTTTTGTGAGTTTGCTAGAGGGTTCAGCAGTCCTCATTGGATATTGGTTTCATATTATTATTCAAGCCACACAAGTGAAGAGCAATAATGAGGATTAATGACAACTTGAGGCGTGGTAAGAGGCTGGTAACGAACTCTATTTGTTTTCATTTTTGTACATATACTCATCACTATGGGCATGCTTAGTCTGTTCGTGTAAGGTGTATGTTATCTTTGGATGCTTAGTAGTTCTTGCTTTCGTATGATTAGTTCTAGCTTGCTAGTAGTTTGTAGCATGTCCTATGAATGTTTGCTTGCATTACTCTACTAATAATTTGGTATGACACCATGGTATCCTCCTCTGAATGTTTCATTTGAATTGACTTGGCATATGCTCATGCATGCACATGACTGTAATAATCAGTTAAGCCTCGATGAATTATTTTTCCTTCAGGATCTTGAATCACTTTCATGCCATGATTAGTCCTGTTTTGTTGCAAGCATGATTATGACAGCTATTGCTCTCTCGTTTGTCGCTCCCGTACTATTGCTAGCCTTCACTTTTACTGAGTATGTTTTACTCATGTTTCCAACTCCCTATAACCAAATATTGCCAAAGTGTCCACCATACCTACCTATTAGCATCATTTGCTACTTCCGTGCATATTCAATATGCCATGTTTTCTTCCGAATAAAATGTTTGCTTGTTATGAGAAAGTTAGTTAGTAAAGCTCTCACGAACTTGATGGCACACTTTACTTTCTTGCATTTAATAAACCTGAACCATTGCGTCCTTCTTTGTTGCGTATATGCTTGCGCTTTATAAGTTGAAGTTAGCAGAACCATGTATCATGGGGAACGCTTTCAACACTGCATTGGTACTTTGTACCTAGTTGATATCATGTTCTTTTGCTTATGGGTCCCAGCGGTGTGAAATAAAAGTGGAACTTGTAAGATCATGGAGTTTGTATGTATGTTAGAGAAACGCCTGGGTCGCTAGCCTAATCCATGCCTAATCATGGTGGAAACTTGCAGCATAACCATAATGAGCATTCTATGAAGCATCCTCAATAAAAATCTATGCACATAGTAAATAAAAAGATCGCTGAGGTGCTCATTGTCTGCTTGCCTTGTCATTTTGATTATGGGATAGCTCCTGTGTCATGTGCAAGGGGTACCCCGTTAGCGGTTCTCTATGATACATATATACTTACAATGACAAGAGCTTACTTGTGATTGAAGTTGAGTAGCATGAGGATCGGTCTTCGTAAGTAAGGGGCATGAGGCTTCGATTTATAACTTGTCAAGCATATCCTCTTAGTTGTGTCACTTTAACCTTAACCATTTAAAGATGCTTATGATAGGGGCAATGAGAGCTCAAAGCTAACAAGTACCATACTTTCAGCATTTGGAAGCCTTTCAAACTATTCAAAACCTTTTCTTTTACTTGTTGAGTCTCCACATATTCTTTGAGCACCTTCTTGAGAACATAGTTGTCATTCTTTGTGCTTGTCTCAAAACTTGATTATTTCTGTTATGACTTTGATGCTTGTATCTTTGATATCTTTACTTCTAGTCTTCACCTGAACTTCAGAGGTGCCTTAAATCAAAGGCAAGCAAGATACCACTCTATCATACCTTTTTATGAGCATTGTAATGTTGCTTATGTTTATGCTTCATGCTACTTATTATTTTTGAGTTGGAATCTCTTCATAGCTTGCAATGCCTATTAAGTAAACTTAGTTGCATACTCCTTATTATGAATTGTCTAAGTAGTTGATCACATGCTGAGAATATATACATCATATGAAGCAAATGTGTTCGTGAAAGTTCTTTTATCCCACTCAGTTTTCAACTGAATTGCTTGAGGACAAGCAATAAGCTAAGCTTGGGGGAGTTGATACATCCAAAACGTATCTACTTTCCCGAACACTTTTGCTATTGTTTCTCCTCTAAACTTGTGTGATTTAGATGCAACTAACACGGACTGACGCTATTTTCAGCAGAATTTCCCTGGTGTTTACTTTTTGTGCAGCAAATCAACTATCAGGAAAAATCCCAGAAAATATGCCAAAAATCCTATTTCACCAGAAGACTCCCGGAGCCAGAATACGATACGGAGGGGGGCTGGGCCCATGCCACACTGCCTGGCCGTGTGAGAAAGCCCAGGCCACGCCAGGGGGGAGAATATCATTTTGCGGCCCGAAAGTAGGGGTGTACAGGCAACGCGGTACCCAAGTTCCCTGAAATCAACCAGGATGACTACAGTTGGTGTGCCAAATACTCAGAGGGTCTCTTTGGCACGAATTCAACTTTACGTTTCAATACAAAAAATCAGGCTAATGGGTGTCAAGTTGGCCCCCCCTGTCAGTTCGCCGTTATGTCGCTCCCGTCGCTTAGGCGGGGTGGCTGTCATGTAGGCTTGCAGCGTTGGCACAGTAGATAGGACAACACCCCCTACCCAGTGTATTGACGTGACAAAACAGGGCCCATGTATTGGTGTTATAATTATTTTTTGTTTACTCAGAAGCTGGAACAGCCACCGCCACGCGTCTCTCCTTGGACTTCCGTCCCAATCGTTAACCCATACCATAAAAGCGCATTGACGGTTCCACTGTTTCCCTGCCTCGCAGAAACCACTCTTCTTCTTCCTATCATCTACTATCTTCTTCCCATCTTCTCCTTGCCGCCATGGAAGATCTACGCACTCTAGAGACAAGCTTCACTACCCATGACAACAAGAAGATAGACGTTGTCTACACCAACAAGGAGGAGACAGTGGTGCGTGTCCTGAGGATACGAGAGGACAAGTTTGTGGGATTGGACCTCGAGTACACCCTAGAGCACCCATATGAAGGGAGTGAAGTCGTCGTCATTCAACTTGCCATGCGGAAACACGTCCTCGTCTACCACCTCTCCCGGTTTGGAGATCTGCTCTCTATAGCTAACTGCTTTTAGGGTTTTCTCCTCTTGTTCTTTATCCACTTGCTCATCTTGCAACTACTGGATTTTACTTAGGACCAAATAAATTAGGGTTTGCCTATGTCTCAATCGACTGAGATTTTCTTTAGTCTCCATCACCTAAGAAAAGTGCAATCGTAGTTAAAAGAAATGTGCAACTCGTTCAGTCGACTGAGAAATAGCAAAACCGGATAAATTATGACAATACAATGTTGAGAGTCTTGATCTTGCATTTACTAAACTTTTCAAAATTATATTGAGATGATGATCTTGCATTGACAAAATATTTGTAGTTACAAATTTTGGTTTTGAAAAACTACATACTTTTAGGACTGACAGGAAATGTCTGGCGATGCGCCAGTTCCTTGTAAAAAAAGGGAATTGTTTTCTGCACTATTGACACAACAACTGATTTTTCGAAATTGTATCAAGAGGAAATTATAATTCCTGCGCACAACTGGATCGATATTCAGCGTCTTGTCAAGATCCTAGGGGGCTCGAAGAAGGATGGAATGGCATCACTCGCAACTAGAATCCTCGATGAGTTGTATGACAAAATGAAGGAAGATTTCCCTATGGATAGGCACGATTTCTGGGATGAGTGGTCGTTGTCTGATATAAACCTGAAGTATGCAGCCATAGATGCTTACGTGACCTACCAGCTATATAAGAAGATCCATTTTTTTCTACGCTACCTCGTGTTTTGCCCTATTTGCAAGAGGGAAGACGATCTTAGGGGAGCCCTTTGTAGAAAATGCAGAATAGCTGAGTTTGAAGTTGAATATGCAAAGAAATTGGCTGCATCTAAAGCAGCTGACAGAGAGGCTGCAGAATCATCTGAAAGAGAGCTTGCAACTGAAGAAGCAGCTGACAGAGAGGCTGCAGCTGAAGCGGCAAACAGAGAGGCGACATCTTCTAGCAGCAACAATCAGGCCTATGATGCACCGCTAATTGTGCCATGGGACGTTGAAGATAGGAAAGCCAAGTCAGATGCCAATTGGGACAAAGCAGTTCGTCAGATGTGGAGTACCTAGAATGGTCGCAGTTTGTCGCCTAGGAACGATGGCAAGCGCCTCAAGTGGTCTGATGAGGAGTGAATTAAATTTTACTTGTCAGTGTTATGTTTCTATTTTGTGGAACTCATTTAGCTTGCCAAGATGTCTAGCGCATCAAGTGATACTAGTAAAATAAATTTAACCCTCGTTGTGTTATGTTTATGTATGTGTCTTGTAGCTTGTCAATATGGTAGGTTCTTAACTGGTAGTTTGAAAGAGCGCCCTTTTCCTATCTCGCTAAAAATATATGTTTCATTTTGCCCAAATTGGTAGCAAATCTAGAGAAGATTCCCACTTCAATATCTCATTCCCTTTTGGACCTCTTTTTGCCTCCGATCAGGTAGAAAATCTAGAGCAGCAAATCACACCAGGCAGAATACATTCATTCAGAAAACAAAACAAATGTAGATCTAGCTATGCGTTGCTAAATAGGATATAGCGATAGAAAGTAGGTTGCTTAACAAGGTTCCATGCATTCAGCCAGAAATAGGATATAGCTAGAAAGAAGCTGCTTAGCAGCAGGGGTAGCCGCCACAGCTGCAGGCACATCCTGCAAGCGCCCGCGCCTCCGCCATCTCCCTCTGGTGCTTCCGCCACTTCTTGCTGCCCAGTTTCTTGGACTTGGGGGCCTTGGGCCTGATTGGAGGCATGCGACCCTCTTTGATGGCCACCCGCTGGAGGTTTCGGAGGTGAATGCCGAGAGCTCGGTGTTCAGCGATGTAGGCGTTGATGTTCACGATCTCGCGCTTGCCTCCTTTGTGGATGCCGGAGCCCGTAGCCTATGCATGCTTCAGTAAGGTGTTGAAGTCGGTGCCGCCAGCGGCGCGACTCGTCAAGCAGTAGGCGATCCCCTTGCGGAAGGGGCAGCTATAGTAGGGGCCCGTGAGGTAGTCATCATACTGGCCGTCCCGCAACCTCCTCAGCACCTGACGAGCCTTGGTGTGAATGGACTCGTCATCGCCGCAGACGTTGCTGCCGGAAACCTATTGGAAGAAAAGGAAAATGGGGGAGTAGATGATGTAAGAAGATCGAGCAATCAAAATGCGAACAAGCGAATCCTAATAAACCAAGATCTAGCATCCAACGATGGGAACGGTGTTGGATAATTAGGCAGAATTTCCATGATTAATTCCAGAATATTAAACATGACAATACCAACTAAATTTTAAATAGATTATCCCATTATTTCTAACAAACGGTAGGAGAACCAGGGGAGGGGAGCAAACCCTAGTTACCTCTGACCATAGGTCGTCGTTGCTGGTGTCATATGGGTTCAGCGGAGCAATGTACTTATCTGGATCGTAGGTGCCCAAGAAGTGCGTGATCTGCTTGTGACCGGCGGGGGCCTCCTCGCCGGCGGGGGGCTCCTCTTCGGCAGCTCCGTCGGTAGCTGGGACGGGGGCCTGGAAGGGAACGACGGCTGCCATTGATGCCTCCATTGGGGCCTGGACAGGAATAGCGGCTGCTTTCAACGTGTCGAGGGGGACCGGCGAGGAGACGGGGGCCTCCTCGCCGGCAGCCACGGAGGCGACGATGGCCACCTTATCCTCCTCGGCCATCGCCGACACGGACGGGGTATTCTCGGGAGTTTGCGGATGCTGGTGGGACAGTGGAGAGGGTTGCGTGGGGACAGTGAGCGAGAGTGGGAGTGGGTGTGCGGAGAGGGGCTCTATAGTTAAGGTGGATAGAAGCAAGGCACGTTTCGTTGCACCACCGTGCAACGCGCCGCGCAGTCGACTGCACCGTGCACCGCGACACGCGCACGGTACGTCACGTTTTTTCCCGGGTCATGCATGGCAGTTCTGTATTGAGCCGCATGCAAAGGGCGCACACACAATTTTTATGTACGAAGTTTGACATGGCCCTAAAATTGGCGATTGAGAGACGCTGCGTAAAAAATGGGATATGTCTTATTAAAATCAAGTGGCAATAAATTGCAGCTATCCCTCAACGACCGTGCACTCGATGACGCATGCGTTGTGGCGTAGTAGTAGCAGTAGTAGGCTTTTCAGACTTGATTAAACATGACATGACTGCTCGACGACATTTTCCATGGACGGCATCGTGTTCCTTCTTGTAGAAGTCTCACTGAGGGAGACGTCTGTGTTGTCTCACGCTGTACTGTGAAGGGCCCGACGTGTGCAACGATCATCGTTGGATCGCATAGAATCAACGGTTGGTGCGCACGATCCGCGTGACAATTGTGATAACCAATCAAGGACTAGCATACAGGGTGAGCATAGATTTTTGCTTCTACGAAAGATAGAGAGAGGGGGGAACTGAGTAGTACCACATAAAATCAAGAGCGATATTGAGTAGTATAAAAATGGAAAGTGAGTGTCTTGTACAATGAAATACATCGTGGCATACATCAAATTATGCCAAGATAGATCCACTAGAGTTCATTGGATTTGTGTTCTTCTCATAAACCACTCATAAACCACGTAAGGATCCACTAGAGTCATTGGATGTGTGTTCTTCTCACAATACACATATCACCAGTGTCATTACATGTGTGTTAAACCCACAGACCACACATGGATCCACCAGTATCATTGCATGCGTGTTCTTCTCACAAACCATATCATGAACCACACCTAGTGTCATTGCATGTGTGTTCTTCTCATTAACCACACATGGATCCACCGGTGGCATTGCATGTCTGCTCTTTTCATTAACCACAGCTAGAGTCATTGCATGTCTGTTCTTCTCACAAACCACACATGGATCCACCCAGTGCCATCGCATGTCTACTCTTTTCATGAACCACAGCTAGAGTCATTGCATGTGTGTTCTTCTCACAGACCACATATCACCTGTGTCATTGCATGTGTGTTCTTCCCACAGACCACACATGGTTCCACCGGTGTCATTGCATGTGTGTTCTTCCCACAGACCACACATGGATCCACCCAGTGTCATTGCATGTGTGTTCTTCCCACAGACCACACATGGATCCACCAGAGTCATTGCATGTGTGTTCTTCCCATGAACCACACATGGATCCACCAGTGTCATTGCATGTGTGTTCTTCTCACAAACCACACATGGATCCACCTAGTGCCATCGCATGTCTGCTCTTTTCATGAACCACAACTACAGTCATTGCATGTGTGTTCTTCTCACAGACCACATATCACCTGTGTCATTGCATGTGTGTTCTTCCCACAGACCACACATGGATCCACCAGTGTCATTGCATGTGTGTTCTTCCCACAGACCACACATGGATCCACCCAGTGTCATTGCATGTGTGTTCTTCCCACAGACCACACATGGATCCACCATAGTCATTGCATGTGTGTTCTTCCCATGAACCACACATGGATCCACCAGTGTCATTGCATGTGTGTTCTTCTCACAAACCACACATGGATCCACCAGTGCCATCGCATGTCTGCTCTTTTCATGAACCACAGCTAGAGTCATTGCATGTGTGTTCTTCTCACAGACCACATATCACCTGTGTCATTGCATGTGTGTTCTTCCCACAGACCACACATGGATCGACCAATGTCATTGCATGTGTATTCTTCCCAGACCACACATGGATCCACCCAGTGTCATTGCATGTGTGTTCTTCCCACAGACCACACATGGATCCACTAGAGTTATTCCACGTGTGTTCTTCCCATGAACCACACATGGATCCACCAGTGTCATTGCATGTCTGCTCTTTTCATGAACCACAGCTAGAGTCATTGCATGTGTGTTGTTCTCACAAACCACATATCACTAGTGTCATTGCATGTGTGTTCTCCCCATGAACCACACATGGATCCACCAGTGTCATTGCATGTGTGTTCTTCCCACAGACCACACATGGATCCACCAGTGTCATTGCATGTGTGTTCTTCCCATGAACCACACATTGATCCACCAGTGTCATTGTATGTCTGCTCTTCCCATGAACCACAGCTAGAGTCATCGCATGCGTGCTCTTTTCATGAACCACAGCTAGAGTTATTGCATGTGTCTTCTTCTTACAAACCATATCATGAACCACACACAGTGTCATTGCATGTGTCTTCTTCTCACAAACCACACATAGATCCACCGGTGTCATTGCATGTCTTCTCTTCTCATTAACCACAGCTAGAGTCATTGCATGTCTGTTCTTTTCACAAACCACATATGACCAGAGTCATTGCATGTGTGTTCTTCCCATGAACCACACATGGATCCACTAGTGTCATTGCATGTATGATCTTCTCACAAACCACACATGGATCCACCCAGTGTCATTGCATGTGTGTTCTTCCCATGAACCACACATGGATCCACCAGTGTCATTGCATGTCTGCTCTTTTCATGAACCACAGCTAGAGTCATTGGATTTGTGTTCTTCTCACAGACCACATATCACCAGTGTCATTGCATGTGTGTTCTTCTTATTAACCCCACATGGATCTACCGGTGTCATTGCATGTCTGCTCTTTTCATTAACCACAGCTAGAGTCATTGCATGTCTGATATTTTCACAAACCACATATCACCAGAGTCATTGCATGTGTGTTCTTCCCATGAACCACGCATGGATCCACCAGTGTCATTGCATGTGTGTTATTCTCACAAACCACGTAAGGATCCACCGGTGTAATTGCATCTGTGTTCCTCTCGTAGACCACACATGGATCCACCGGTGGTATCGCAGGTATGCTCTTTTCATGAACCACAGTTAGAGTCATCGCATGTCTGCTCTTTTCATGAACCACAGCTAGAGTCATTGCATGTGTGTTCTTCTTACAAACCATATCATGATCCACACCCAGTGTCATTGCATGTGTGTTCTTCTCATTAACCACACATGGATCCACCGGTGTCATTGCATGTCTACTCTTCTCACTAACCATAGCTAGAGTCATTACATGTCTGTTCTTTTCACAAACCACATATCACCAGAGACATTGCATGTGTGTTCTTCCCATAGACCACACAAGCATCCACCAGTGTTATTGCATGTGTGTTCTTCCCATGGACCACACATTGATCCACTAGTGTCATCGCATGTCTGCTCTTTTCATGAACCACAGCTAGAGTCATTGCATGTGTGTTCTTCTCACATACCACATATCACCTGTGTCATTGCATGTGTGTTCTTCCCACAGACCACACATGGATCCACCAGTGTCATTGCATGTGTGTTCTTCCCACAGACCACACGTGGATCCACCCGGTGTCATTTCATGTGTCTTCTTCCCATGAACCACATCTAGAGTCATTGCATGCGTGTTCTTCTCACAAACCATATCATGATCCACACCTAGAGTCATTGCTTGTGTGTTCTTCTCATTAGCCCCACATGGATCCACCGGTGTCATTGCATGTCTGCTCTTCTCATTAACCATAGCTAGAGTCATTGCATGTCTGATCTTTTCACAAACCACATATCACCAGAGTCATTGCATGTGTGTTCTTCCCATGAACCACACATGTATCCACCGGTGTCATTGCATGTGTGTTCTTCTCACAAACCACACATGGATCCACCCAGTGCCATCGCACGTCTGCTCATTTCATGAACCACGGCTAGAGTCATTGCATGTGTGTTCTTCTCACAGACCACATATCACCTGTGTCATTGCATGTGTGTTCTTCCCACAGACCACACATGGATCCACCTGTGTCATTGCATGTGTGTTCTTCCCACAGACCACACATGGATCCACCTAGTGTCATTGCATGTGTGTTCTTCCCACAGTCCACACACGGATCCACCAGAATCATTGCATGTGTGTTCTACCCATGAACCACACATAGATCCACCAGTGTCATTGCATGTCTGCTCTTTTCATGAACCACAGCTAGAGTCATTGCATGTGTGTTCTTCTCATAAACCACATATCACCGGTGTCATTGCATGTGTATTCTACCCATGAACCACACAGGGATCCACCAGTGTCATTGCAAGTGTATTCTTCCCACAGACCACACATGGATCCACCAGTGTCATTGCATGTGTGTTCTTCCCAGGAACAACACATGGATCCACCAGTGTCATTGTATGTCTGCTCTTCCCATGAACCACAACTAGAGTCATCGCATGCGTGCTCTTTACATGAACCACAGCTAGAGTCATTGCATGTGTGTTCTTCTTACAAACCATATCATGAACCACACCCAGTGTCATTGCATGTGTGTTCTTCTCACAAACTACACATGGATCCACCGGTGTGATTGCATGTCTGCTCTTCTCATTAACCACAGCTAGAGTCATTGCATGTCTGTTCTTTTCACAAACCACATATCACCAGAGTCATTGCATGTGTGTTCTTCCCATGAACCACACATGGATCCACCAGTGTCATTGCATGTTTGTTCTTCCCATGAACCAGACATGGATCCACCAGTGTCATCGCATGTCTATTCTTTTCATAAACCACAGCTAGAGTCATTGCATGTGTGTTCTTCTCACGGACCACATATCACCTGTGTCATTGCATGTGTGTTCTTCCCACAGAGCACACATGGATCCACCAGTGTCATTGCATGTGTGTTTTCCCACAAACCACACATGGATCCACCCAGTGTCATCGCATGTCTGCTCTTTTCATGAACCACAGCTAGAGTCATTGCATGCATGCTCTTCTCACAAACCATATCATGAACCACACCCAGTGCCATTGCATGTGTGTTCTTCTCATTAACCCCACATGGATCCACCGGTGTCATTGCATGTCTGCTCTTCTCATTAACCACAGCTAGAGTCATTGCATGTCTGTTCTTTTCACAAACCACATATCAACAGAGTCATTGCATGTGTGTTCTTCCCATGAACCACACATGGATCCACTGGTGTCATTGCATGTGTGTTCTTCTCACAAACCACACATGGATCCACCAAGTGCCATCGCATGTCTGCTCTTTTCATGAACCACAGCTAGAGTCATTGCATGTGTGTTCTTCCCACAGACCACATATCACCTATTTCATTGCATGTCTGTTCTTCCCATAGACCACACATGGATCCACCAGTGTCATTGCATGTGTGTTCTTCCCACAGACGACACATGGATCCACCCAGTGTCATTGCATGTGTGTTCTTCCCACAGACCACACATGGATCCACCAGTGTCATTGCATGTCTGCTCTTCTGATTAACCATAGCTAGAGTCATTGCATGTCTGTTCTTTTCACAAACCACATATCACCAGAGTCATTGCATGTGTGTTCTTCCCATGAACCACACATGGATCCACTAGTGTCATTGCATGTATGTTCTTCTCACAAACCACACATGGATCCACCCAGTGTCATTGCATGTGTGTTCTTCCCATGAACCACACATGGATCCACCAGTGTCATTGCATGTCTGCTCTTTTCATGAACCACAGCTAGAGTCATTGGATGTGTGTTCTTCTCACAGAGCACATATCACTAGTGTCATTGCATGTGTGTTTTTCCCAAAGACCACACATGGATCCACCAGTGTCATTGCATGTGTGTTCTTCTCACGAACCATATCATGAACCACACCTAGTGTCATTGCATGTGTGTTCTTCTCACAGACCACACATGGATCCACCAGTGTCATTGTATGTGTGTTCTTCTCACAAACCATATCATGAACCACACCCAATGTCATTGCATGTGTGTTCTTCTCATTAACCCCATATGGATCTACCGGTGTCATTGCATGTCTGCTCTTTTCATTAACCACAGCTAGAGTCATTGCATGTCTGTTCTTTTCACAAACCACATATCACCAAAGTCATTGCATGTTTATTCTTTTCACAAACCACATATCACCAGAGTCATTGCATGTGTGTTCTTCCCATGAACCACACATGGATCCACTAGTGTCATTGCATGTGTTTTATTCTCACAAACCACGTAAGGATCCATCGGTGTAATTGCATGTGTGTTCCTCTCAGAGACCACACATGGATCCACCGGTGGTATCGCAGGTATGCTCTTTTCATGAACCACAGTTAGAGTCATCGCATGTCTGCTCTTTTCATGAACCACAGCTAGAGTCATTGCATGTGTGTTCTTCTTACAAACCATATCATGAACCACACCAAGTGTCATTGCATGTGTGTTCTTCTCATTAACCACACATGGATCCACCGGTGTCATTGCATGTCTGCTCTTCTCATTAACCACAGCTAGAGTCATTGCATGTCTTTTCTTTGCACAAACCACATATCACTAGAGTCATTGCATGTGTGTTCTTCCCATAGACCACACATGGATCCACCAGTATCATTGCATGTGTTTTCTTCCCATGAACCACACATGGATCCACCAGTGTCATCGCATGTCTGCTCTTTTCATGAACCACAGCTAGAGTCATTGCATGTGTGTTCTTCTCACAGACCACATATAACATGTGTCATTGCATGTGTGTTCTTCCCACAGACCACACATGGATCCACCAGTGTCATTGCATGTGTGTTCTTCCCACAGACCACACATGGATCCACCCAGTGTTATTTCATGTGTGTTCTTCCCATGAACCACAGCTAGAGTCATTGCATGCATGTTCTTCTCACAAACCATATCATGTACCACACCTAGTGTCATTGCATGTGTGTTCTTCTCATTAACCCCACATGGATCCACCGGTGTCATTGCATGTCTGCTCTTCTCATTAACCATAGCTAGAGTCATTGCATGTCTACTCTTTTCACAGACCACGTATCACCAGAGTCATTGCATGTGTGTTCTTCACATGAACCACACATGGATCCACCTGTGTCATTGCATGTATGTTCTTCTCACAAACCACACATGGATCCACCCAGTGCCATCGCATGTCTGCTCTTTTCATGAACCACAGGTAGAGTCATTGCATGTGTGTTCTTCTCACAGACCACATATCACCTGTGTCATTGCATGTGTGTTCTTCCCACAGACCACACATGGATCCACCAGTGTCATTGCATGTGTGTTCTTCCCACAGACCACACATGGATCCACCCAGTGTCATTACATGTGTGTTCTTCCCACAGA
Organism: Avena sativa; assembly: GCA_916181665.1. NCBI lineage: Eukaryota > Viridiplantae > Streptophyta > Magnoliopsida > Poales > Poaceae > Avena > Avena sativa. Next base: position 384,175,252 of record OV702286.1, on the reverse strand, counting down.
CCACACATGGATCCACCAGAGTCATTGCATGTGTGTTCTTCCCATAAACCACACATGGATCCACAAGTGTCAATGCATGTCTGCTCTTTTCATGAACCACATCTAGAGTCATTGCATGTGTGTTCTTCTCACAAACCACATATCATCGGTGTCATTGCATGTGTGTTCTCCCCATGAACCACACATGGATCCACCAGTGTCATTGCATGTGTGTTCTTCCCACAGACCACACATGGATCCACCAGTGTCATTGCATGTGTGTTCTTCCCAGGAACCACACATGGATCCACCAGTGTCATTGTATGTCTGCTCTTCCCATGAACCACAGCTAGAGTCATCGCATGCATGCTCTTTACATGAACCACAACTAGAGTCATTGCATGTGTGTTCTTCTTACAAACCATATCATGAACCACACCCAGTGTCATTGCATGTGTGTTCTTCTCACAAACAACACATGGATCCACCGGTGTCATTGCATGTCTGCTCTTCCCATTAACCACTACTAGAGTTATTGCATGTCTATTCTTTTCACAAACCACATATCACCAGAGTCATTGCATGTGTGTTCTTCCCACGAACCACAAATGTATCCACTAGTGTCATTGCATGTATGTTCTTCTCACAAACCACACATGGATCCACCCAGTGTCATTGCATGTGTGTTCTTCCCATGAACCACACATGGATCCACCAGTGCATTGCATGTCTGCTCTTTTCATGAACCACAGCTAGAGTCATTGGATGTGTGTTCTTCTCAGAGACCACATATCACCAGTGTCATTGCATGTGTGTTCTTCCCAAAGACCACACATGGATCCACCAGTGTCATTGCATGTGTGTGATACGTCCATTTGGCATCACTATTCTATGTCTTAATTCACTATTATTCATTGATATATTTTGTATTGAGAGGTGATACTTATGTTATTTCATCTGTTTTTGCATGGTTGATGACTTTTTGAGCATGGACCGCTGCAGTCAGGATTCTGATGGAAAAGGTGCTGTTTAGAGGCAAAATTCGCGAAGATCAGAAAATCCGGGAAAATATACGGAAAATTCTATTTTTCCAGAAGACTCAAGATGCCAGAAGATGGAGTGGAGGTGGGCCACAGGGGGCCCACACCACCCCATGGCGCGGGCAAGCCCAGGCCGTGCCAGGGAGTGGTGTGGCCACCTTGGCCCACTCCAGCCTCTCCCCTCTGGCGTATATCTTCCTCCCAAAACCCTAAGACTCAGCGAGCGACGACAGAAAGATTCCACCACCTCTGCGGGGCGGAAAACACCAAGAGAGAAAGATCTCTCCGGCAGACAGATTTCTGCCGGGGGAATTCCTTCCTAGAGAGGGGAGATCATCGCCATCAACACCACCATCAAGCTGGACTTCATCGGGATCATCATCATCACCACCATCATCACCATCAGCACCCTCATCACCATCTCCATATTGCTGTAAAAATTGGTTGAATCTTTCTATAGTTCATAGGGGAAACTTTCCCGGTGTTGATTACTCTTTGTAGTTGATGCTATTGAGTGAACCATTGAATTATTGTTTATGTTCAGATTGTTATACATTATTTTTCCATCTCTGATCATGATCCATATGATTTCTTGTGAGTAGTTCGTTTTGTTCTTGAGGACATGGGAGAAGTCTTGTTGTTAGTAGTGGAGTTGCGTTGAGAAAGATTCAATAGATTGTTATTTATGTTATGGTGTACTTCTTCTAGTGGTGTCATGTGAACGTCGACTACATGACACTTCACCTATATGGGCCTAGGGGAATGCATTGTGTATTTGTCTACTAATCATAGGGGTTGCCGGAGTGACAGAAACCTGAACCCCCATTAGGAAACCATTGCACAAGGGACGTAAGGGTCTTAGAGTTTAAACCTGGGGTTAGGTTTTACCTTAATTACTTTCTTGTACTTACAGATGTTTGAAAGGGGGTTTAATCACAAGTATGTATTAAGTCTTGGATGGGACGGTACATTAGCACAGGTTCACCCACACAACACTTAGCAAGCTAGAGAAGATTAATCGACTATATGAAGCGAAAGCACTTGACAGTCTTCCCATGTGTCCTCGAGAACGTTTGGTCATCTATAGAAATACAAACGGCTTGTCCTTTGCTGCATAAAGGATTGGGCCACTTGATGCATTCATTCTTACTGTCTTTTGTTTACTCGTACTTTGTTTACTTGCTCCCCTAAAAATCCGTTTGCTAAGTATTTGCAGAGAATTCCTGATCCATACCACTAGCCAGCACCTTCTGCTCCTCGTTGGGTTCGACACTCTTACTTATCAAAAATACTGCGATACACCCCCTATACTTGTGGGTCATCAAGACTATTTTCTGGCGCCGTTGCCGGGGAGTGAAGCGCTATTGGAGAGTGGAACTGGTAAAGGAAACTTCTACTGTGAGTATTGTTTACTTCTGCTAGTTGCTTTATTTTCGTTATGGATAATTCACTGAGTTTCTTATTTGGTAATGCTACTACCGCTACTAAGGTAGTAGATAAGCCACCACCTGCTGAGAAAGATGTTTTCAAAATACCTACAAGAATTATTGATCGTGTTATGGATAACTACTATGTTAGGGATGGAACTGTCCATCCCGGTGATCATTTACTCTTTATACACGAATTATGCGGGTTGTCCAAGTGTGCAGGTATTACTACAGATCAAGTTAAGAAGAAGTTATTCTCATTATCACTGAAAGGAAGAGCTGAGGAATGGTATAAGCTGCTGAAGAATGGTCAAGCTCTGGAATGGGAGGAAATAGTGCCTCTCTTTTACTCAAAGTTTTATCCTCCTAGTGAGATTCATAAAGATCGGAATCAAATATACAACTTTTGGCCTCTTGATGGAGAGAGTACAGCTCAAGCTTGGGGGAGATTGAAGTTACTAATGCTCAAATGTCCCATTCATGAGCTCCCCAACAATATTATTATCAACAACTTTTATGCAAGGCTCCCTCTACATGACAAGGATTTATTAGATGCTTCTTGTGCTGGATCATTCACTCGTATGGAAGAAGAAGTTAAATGGGACCTTCTAGATCGTATTCAAGACAATGCCGAAGCTTGGGAGAATGACAAAGGTAGAAAGTCAGGTATAAATCATGATTATGAATGCATTGAATCTTTTATGGGAACTAATGACTTTCAAAATATTAAAAATGCTTATGGTCTAGACTCTCAAGCTATTGCTTCTTATTTTAAGGCTTTTGCTTCCTACATTGAAGTGCCTAAAAAGAAGTGGAATAAGTATCATGAACCTTATAAAGATATTGCTAAGAGTGTTCCTGCAAGAAATACTGAAGTTTATATTGCTAGTCATGTTTTACCTAAACCTTATATTGAGAAAATGCCTTTCCCAGTTAAGGTAAAGGGGCATTCTATGATAGCTAGTATGGTTAATGAAAGTATGAATAAGGTCGTTGAACCTGATAAACAAATGGTTGATGAACCTATAGTAGTGTGAAAGATTTTGTTGCTAAATATGAAAAAGAGGGACACACTATCCTTTGTAAGGATACCTCTAATATTGTTTCACACAGTAGTGTTATGAGAGCTATTATTCTTGTGTTTTCTGTTAGAATAAGTGATCATTGCTATGATAGTCCTTGTGATAGCTATATTGTTAAGTTTATGCATGATACTGAAAGTTATTATGAGAAAGGGAAAAGTGTTCTTATGCATCTCAATAATATCAAGTTTCCCCGTTTTATGCTGAAAGTTTTTATGTTGCACTTCTTTTGCCTTCTTATGCAAATTGCCTTTGGTTTCAATAACTTGTTTGTTTACAAAATCCCCTTGCATAGGAAGTGGGTTAGACTTAAATGTGTGTGTGTTTTTGCTTCTTAATGCTCTCTTTCACTTCAAATCATATCCCTATGAGAGCTTCTTCAAAATTATCATGCCCATCTTAATGGCTATAAAGAAAGAGCTTTATGGGAGACAACCCAATTTGTTTTTGCTTTCAGTTTGTTTTTGTTTCTTTGAGTCTTGGAAGTTATTACTTCGGTAATAACCACTCCTTATCCGTTTTGTTTGGTTCTTGTGTCAAGATCAACCTCTAATGAGAGAGAAGTAAGATTTGGGGAAGTTGCTGTCTCGAAACAGATTTTTTGTGCTTCACCATTAAAATTCGTGAGAGATCTCTGTATGTCGGATTGAGCTGTAATTTTTTGTGCTTCTGCCCCAGGTTGTTATTTAACTTTCGTTAGTTTTGCACTTTTTCATCTGAGCAACAGAAGATTTTAGAAAAAATTGATCTTTACCTGCTGGTCTGTTTTGACAGATTTAGCCAATCTTGCATTTGCTTCTTTATTCAATTTACTTTTTGAATTCTTTTTGGGTTTTCGGAAGGAGTTGCTACAGTAGCTTTTGTTTTGATGGTTTTCAGTTGAAGTTGGACTCAAAAGGTTTTATCACTTCACTTATACTAATATTGCTAATAAGAATTGTGTGAAGTTTTGTGTGAAAGAAATTTCTAGGAAAGTGGAGATAATGTGTAATAAGGAAAATAAGGGTTTTATGACTCAAGTAATAAGTGTATGAAGATGAAGATGTTGATGCCTTTCAAGTTATAACTCCAGAGAAATTCACTGAGGACCAAATTCAGAGACCTGCAGAGTCCGTTTCCAACTAGGTAACAGTTCTGGTAAGAAAAGCTTCGCGAAAATACAATCCAACTATATTTTTGCAGTTTTCAGTCAACAAGGAAAGCTAGGAAGAGAAAAAGGAATGGAAACGGAGCCAGGGTGGCCCACACCACCCCATGGCGCGGGTCCACCCCTGGCCGCGCCACCAGGTGGTGAGGCCACTCCGGACTCCGCCTCCGACTCGTTTTCTCCCAGTACCTTCCTTTTGATATGAAACTTCGTAATATATAACCCCCCGGATCCCCCGAGGTTCGTATATCGTGCTTTCGTCGTGTTTTTGTTTCAATCTGTTTCTGCTAGGAAGAATCCCAGATTTGGAGCCACAATGTCTTCCTCTGGAACATCCAAGGGAGATTCCTTAGAAGATATCATCAACCCATACATGAGATAATTGAAGATTCATCCCAAGGAGTTGTTGCTCGAAGGTGAGGAGGTCCGGATTAAGGAGGTTCAAGGCCCTAAAGGTGAAGGAAGTCTGGAGGACAGGATGGAAGCATTGGAGCAAGAAGTCTTTAGGTACAGGAAGATGGCGGAGCGCGAAGTGGACATCATCCACAAGATTTGTTCCGAACTCATCGCCGAGCACCAAAAGGAGACTGCTGAACTCAAAGTTGAAGTCTTTTCACTCCGCCAAACAACCAACGAACTGCAAGCACAGTTCTATGATGTTCAAAATCAAAACTATGAGTATGAGGCTAGATTTAAACGCATAAGTGCTGCTGCAAGTTTCAGGATGTTGGAAACCACGATGTCCTTTGTTGATGGGAAGCCTTTACCCTAGAAGACGGACGAAGATGAGAGTATACCACCACCACCTAAGGAGTAATTCGTCATCAGGTTTGGCATCTCCTTGGTTTGTTCCAAGCTTGGGGGAGTGTCGCGGTATCATATCACTATCTTCTATCTTTTACCTTATTAGTAGAGTCATATCATGAATAGAGGAGTTATTATGTAGTATGGTTTGCATTATGGAAGTGTCCCCTCTCTCGTTAGATTTGTATCCCTTGGTGTGAGTTTCCATTATGGAGTACTAATGAGAAGTTCTATCATCCACTCTTTTGCATAGCTTATATTAGTTTTCAATTCATGGTTATATGATTGATCTTGTTGTTAGTATTGGTATCACTTTGGGATCTTTGAGTTAATTTAGTTGGTTGTGGAAAACCTGGCTCGGTCAGTAGCAACACCCATTTTGAGAGTTGAAAAGAAAAAGATAGAAGTACTCGAGAGAAAAAAAATCATCATCTTTCTTTCTTGATTTGCTCATAAGTCTAGTATTCTCTAGTTAAGATCTTTTGTGCTTCCAAGGAAGATTGCATGTTTGTCTTTATCATTTGTATGTTTGTTTGTTTCCTTCAACTCTTGTACTTGCTACCCAGCCTTGCTAGGCAAAAACCTGTACTGAGAGGGAATTCTTCTCGTGCATCCACCTCCTTTAAACCAAAACCTTTGCCATTTGTGTCCACCATACCTACCTAGTAGCATTATTGCTATTCCAAGTAAATTCCTGTTTTATCTACCTCCCAAATTAAACTTGTTATGAGAAAGTTAGTGATTAAAGCTCTCACGAACTTGATGGCAACCTTTATTTCCGCACTTAATAAACCTGAACCATTGTGAACTCTCCATGAAAGTTATATGCTTGCAAATTATAGGATGGGGATTAGAAGAACCGTGCTGTCACGGGGAACGCTTTCAACACTTGTAAATATATACCCATTTGATACCTTGCTCTTTTGTTTGCGGATGTCATCGGTGTGAAATAAAAGGGGAGCTTGTAAGTCCATGGAGTTATGTATGTGTGTTAGAGAAACGCCTGGGCCACTGGTCTAATCCATGCAGACATGGTGGAAACCTACAGCGTAACCATAATGATATCTATGAAGCATTCTTCTTATAAAAAAAGAGAGAGATAGCTATTGAGAAAAAGAAAAGAAAAGAGATACTATGAAAATAGGAAAGAAGAAAAAAAGGCACCATTTTCCCATGGTAAATAAGAAGATTGCTGAGATACTCATTGTCTACTTGCCTTGTCATTTTGATATGGGGATTCTTCCGTATCATCAGGCAAGGGGTACCCTGTTGGCGGTTCTTAATGATACGCACATACTTACGATGACAAGAACTTACCGGTAACTAAAGTTGAGTAGCATGAGGAGCGGCCCTCGTACTCAAGGGACTTGGGATCTTCAGTTTATAGTCTATCAAGCATATAACTCAGATTGGACCTCACTTTAACCTTAATCACCTAAAGATGCCTATGATAGGGCAATGAGAGCTGAAAGCTAGTAAGTATCATAATTTTTGGGAGCTCTTTTTGAGACTTGTAATCCCTGCTTCCCTCTTTGAAGGGCCCTTTCTTTTACTTTGTAGTTGAGTCAGTAAACCTACTCCCTTCTATCTCGGCAAGTATTTTGAGTTGATGTGTTTCATTCATTCATATGATGATTTATTCAATCATGTTTCTTATGTTCCTTGTTTTGCACATTGCTCTTATCTTGAAGTTTACTACTTTGAAAGCTTTCATTGAGAAACCAGCTATTTGTGAACTCCAGCAAATTATCAACTATTCTTCGACCAAGAGCTAAGTTTGCCATTACCAATGATGATTTACTCTATGTATCTTTATTGTGTTTCCTTTACTCACTGCAAGTTGAGTTGTATAATAGTGAGTTGTCTTCTATTATGATCTATGTATTTGATGAATGTGATGCTTCTTGTCCGTATTCTTTTATCGAGTCTTCACTCCATAAACCTGAGGTCATGTTTATTGAGCTCAGTTTCGCTTCGGGACAAGCGAAGTCTAAGCTTGGGGGGAGTTGATACGTCCATTTTGCATCACTATTCTATGTCTTAAATCACTATTATTCATTGATATATTTCGTATTGAGAGGTGATACTTATGTTATTTCATCTGTTTTTGCATGGTTGATGACTTTTGGAGCATGGACCGCTGCAGTCAGGATTCTGATGGAAAAGGTGCTGTTTGGAGGCAAAATTCGCGAAGATCAGAAAATCCGGGAAAATATACGGAAAATTCTATTTTTCCAGAAGACTCAAGATGCCAGAAGATGGAGTGGAGGTGGGACACAGGGGTCCCACACCACCCCATGGCACGGGCGAGCCTAGGCCGCGCCAGGGAGTGGTGTGGCCACCCTGGCCCACTCCAGCCTCTCCCCTCTGGCGTATATATTCCTCCCGAAACCCTAAGACTCGGAGAGCGACGACAGAAAGATTTCGCCGCCTCTGCGGGGCGGAAAACACCGAGAGATAAAGATCTCTCTGGCAGACAGATTTCTGCCAGGGGAATTCCTTCCCGGAGAGGGGAGATCGTCGCCATCAACACCACCATCAAGCTGGACTTCATCAGGATCATCATCATCATCATCACCACCATCATCACCATCAGCACCCTCATCACCATCTCCATATTGCTGTAACAATTGGTTGAATCTTTCTATAGTTCATAGGGGAAACTTTCCTGGTGTTGATTACTCTTTGTAGTTGATGCTATTGAGTGAACCATTGAATTATTGTTTATGTTCAGATTCTTATACATCATTATTCCATCTCTGATCATGATCCATATGATTTCTTGTGAGTAGTTCGTTTTGTTCTTGAGGACATGGGAGAAGTCTTGTTGTTAGTAGTGGAGTTGCGTTGAGAAAGATTCAATAGATTGTTATTTAAGTTGTGGTGTACTTCTTCTAGTGGTGTCATGTGAACGTCGACTACATGACACTTCACCTATATGGGCCTAGGGGAATGCATTGTGTATTTGGCTACTAATCGTAGGGGTTGCCGGAGTGACAGAAACCTGAACCCCCGTTAGGAAACCATTGCACAAGGGATGTAAGGGTCTTAGAGTTTAAACCTGTGGTTAGGTTTTACCTTAATTACTTTCTTGTACTTACGGATGTTTGCAAGGGGGTTTAATCACAAGTATGTATTAAGTCTTGGATGGGACGGTACATTAGCACAGGTTCACCCACACAACACTTAGCAAGCTAGAGAAGATTAATCGACTATATGAAGCGAAAGCACTTGACAGTCTTCCCATGTGTCCTCGAGAACGTTTGGTCATCTATAGTAATACAACCGGCTTGTCCTTTGCTGCATAAAGGATTGGGCCACTTGCTGCATTCATTCTTACTGTCTTTTGTTTACTCATACTTTGTTTACTTGCTTTATCGAAAACCCCTAAAAATCCGTTTGCTAAGTATTTGCAGAGAATTCCTGATCCATGCCACTAGCCAGCACCTTCTGCTCCTCGTTGGGTTCGACACTCTTACTTATCGAAAATACTGCGATACACCCCCTATACTTGTGGGTCATCAGTGTGTTCTTCTCACAAACCATATCATGAACCACACCTAGTGTCATTGCATGTGTGTTCTTCTCACAGACCACACATGGATCCACCAGTGTCATTGCATGTGTGTTCTTCTCACAAACCATATCAGGAACCACACCCAGTGTCATTGCATGTGTGTTCTTCTCATTAACCCCACATGGATCCACCGGTGTCATTGCATGTCTGCTCTTTTCATTAACCACAGCTAGAGTCATTGCATGGTTGTTCTTTTCACAAACCACATATCACCAGAGTCATTGCATGTGTGTTCTTCCCACAGACCACACATGGATCCACCAGTGTCATCGCATGTCTGCTCTTTTCATGAACCACAGCTAGAATCATTGCATGTGTGTTCTTCTCACAAACCACATATCCAGCAGTGTCATTGCATGTGTGTTCTTCCCATGAACCACACATGGATCCACCAGTGTCATTGCATGTGTGTTATTCTCGCAAACCACGTAAGGATCCACCGGTGTAATTGCATGTGTGTTCCTCTCATAGACCACACAAGGATCCACCGGTGGCATCGCACGTCTGCTCTTTTCATGAACCACAGTTAGAGTCATCGCATGTCTGCTCTTTTCATGAACCACAGCTAGAGTCATTGCATGTGTGTTCTTCTTACAAATTATATCATTAACCACAGCCAGAGTCATTGCATGTGTGTTCTTCTCGTTAACCACACATGGATCCACCAGTGTCATTGCATGTGTGCTCTTCTCATTAACCACAGCTAGAGTCATTGCATGTCTGTTCTTCCCACAAACCACATATCACCAGATTCATTGCATGTGTGTTCTTCCCACAAACCACATATCACCGGTGTCATTGCATGTCTGCTCTTCTCATTAACCACAGCTAGATCCACCCATGTCATTGGATGCATGTTCTTTTCATAAACCGCATATGGATACTAATTAACCTTAGGAGAGCCCTAACCTTAGCGTTAGACTGAGTCTTCTAGAGGGCACGCCCTAACACAATTGTTCTGCTTGTCGATTGTTACATACCATTCGATCGGGGCGCTTGAACGATTGGGATGGTTTCGTGAGATCGATCCGCAAGTAGTCTGTTCTGCGGCATGATTGACCATGCTTGCTCTGGACAAACTGGCAACACCGGGGGATCCCCTGTTGCGAGTGTGACGACTCACGAGTTGAGCGGGCCATATCACAGTGTCACGTCCCCATTACTTCTCTTCCTCCCCGTACTTCTCTTCCTTCCCCTCGAAGCCACATTCCCCACTTCACTCCCATCCTGACGTAGCCGCAAGCCGACGACACCGCCATCCCAATCCCCTCTCCAGCAGCCACCCCGCCTCCCCTCTCCCCATGGGTTCAAGGGGAGACGACGAGGAAACACGTCGTGACGACAAGGACGGTGATTTCGATGTGAGTCGTCTCATCTCTATCTCTATCATCCGTGGCCAGTTATCTATTTTTTGAGCCAGATCTACTCCATTTACTCATGCGTGTATGATGTGTTAGGCCAACCAGATGATGTATGACGCCGACTATCACGGTTTAGCGGATGAAGACAATCCTCTGCTATGTAAACATGGATATGTACCCGCTAAATTTGTAGCGTTCGAAGGACGAAACGCAGGCAGGAGGTTTCTACGGTGTCAAGGACATCGTGCAATGATGCGAGGCGGAAGTTGTGGTGCTGTCAAATGGGTAGATCTAGAGTGGCCCAAATCGATGTAGAAAACGCTGGACAAACTATGGGAAATGACTGTTGAGTTGAAAGAATCCGCATTCAGCTCACTTCTTGATAGTGTTGAGATGAAGCTATGGGAACCAGTTGACACGACCTAGATAAGCGAGATCTCATGGGGGTGGAAGACAAGGTTAGCAAAGTCGAGAAGAAGAGGGACGCGGCATTGGCCTTGAATGCTAAAGCAGAGCAAGAACTGACTCAAGCAAGGAGGGATCTTCACCGGGCCAAAGTCCTGCAGTTCACAACTACGAGTATTGACAAGTGCATGAGGAAAGATGCAGAGAAACAATTGAAGCTGTGCAAGGAAGATGCTAAAAGGAAGGAGTAGACGATTCGGTCCTTGCTCTCACAGGAAGATGCGCATAGGGCTAAGATTAGGAAGATCAAGGAGATGTGTGTTAACTAGTTCTATTTAGCTTAAGCCTCGTGCCTTTTTTAAGTTGTAATAGTTATACTTGTTGACCTAGCGGTCTGAACTATTGGCCCCGGAGTCCTAGGAGTAAAAAAATTGGTCGCCCATTAATCTGTCTTAACCCTGCATTACTTCCTTTTGTTTGACCAATGCCCCTTGTATATTCCACCCGTCGCTTCTTCGTCCTCGTGTACAAATAGGAGGCGCCACAGCTCGTCACTTCGTCGCCCATCCCCTCGCCCTCTCCAACCTCCACCGTGTTGTCCACCCCCTCGCTCCCTCTCCAATCTCCACCGTGCCGCCATGGAGATGCCCTCGCTAAACTTCTACGAGACGGTGATGTTCGCGCACTTCAACATCCTCGCGCCGCCGGCCACGACGGTGCCCCACGGATGCCGCATCAGCTATGCGGGGGTGCCGGTGGCTCCGCTCCTCGTCCCCAGCAGAGCCGTGATGGAGAGTGAAATCGTGGCGCGCCGCTGCCAGATGCCTGCATGGAAGAGGGCGCTGCCCCGGTACGCGGCGGCCAGCCCGTACTGGCCGGCGCTGTTCAAGAAGGAGCGGAAGGCCAAGATTGGCAATCGCATCGTTTACGGGCGCGTGGTACACCAGGATCTCCGCAACCGAGAAGGGTGGGAGAGGTTCTGGTCCGTCCCTGGACGGACCAAGTTCACCGTCATCGCCGCCGCTCACCGTGAAGAGGTGCTCTGTCTCGCGTACAATGCGGAAATCGTGGAGGTTCCGTCCGACGAAGACGAGGAAGCCGACGGCTCAGAGGACAGCGGCAGCGGAAGTGAAATTGTTGACTAGTGGTTGAATTTATGTAGGATGTGAAATCGCACCTTTGTTTAGAAGAATTTGTGGTTGAATTAATGAAATGTCTCGATTTAGATCTCTATCTCGATTAATTTGTGGAAGAATTTGTGATTCAGATCAATTTCTGCCTCGATTTAGATCTCTATCCCGGATTGGGAACATGACAAACCAAAGACCCCTTTTCTACTAGTGTATTCTGACATTGGTGGTTTTTTTAAATGTAATCTACGTGGATTTGGCCGCATGCAAATGGCACAACCACAATTTATAAAGTGGAAGCACGTACACCTGGTTACTAGAGAACCGGGAGCTTCGCCAGATGTAGGGGATGCAGGAGCAGAGAGGCAGTGAGATAGACGTGTCGTGGAAATGGCCACGGCAGTCGCTGCCACTGGCAGCGATTGAGTGTTTCGTGAGGAAGAGTTGGCGGCCATCTGTGGTGCGAGATAGGGGCGGATGCACATGGGTTTACCCAGGTTCGGCCCCCCGGAGGGTAAAGATCTAGTCCTGCTAGATTAGATTATTGGAGAGCGAGTTATAGGGGCGGCGAGCTCGGCGGCTAGGCAGCGAGTCGCTTGAGGGGGTGTATGATGGAACGTAAGTCTCTAGGATACCCTAGGGAGGTTTATATATGAGGCACCTCGCTAGGGTTTACAAGTTATCACCGAACAAGATAAGGATCCAGAGGTTTTGACCTAATCCAACCGGGATTCTGTTACGCTTCTGGGCCTCCAGTCGCTAGTCGTTGGGCCTTTCCTTCCTTCGTAGTCCAGTCGCCGTCTTTCGGACGCACTCGCAGGCCCTTCGGCCCATTCGGAGCGTCCTGCTGGGCATACCCCCTTCGGCATATCCCCATCAGTAGTCCCCGAGGCCATTGTTGATGTAGGCGTAGGCGTCCTTTTGGCGTTCGGAGTAGGCGATCCCAATTTGGGCGTCTAGTCGAGTCAGCGATGGACTCCTTTAGAACCAAGGAGAATTTCCCCATGTTTCCATTCGCTGTCTCAATGAATGTTATTGCCGCCAAGTCATCGTCTTTGCTAATGGAAAAGACTGGCGGGTAGCGGGTGAAATAAAGGAGTTGGACCGTCAAATCTGGTAAAACTATCCGTTGGAATTTCCAACGGTAACTTCGGCGCAATTACCGTGAGTAACGGCTATCCCGATTTTGGTGGGTGGCGTTTCCCATATAAGGGGAGTGATGGTTCAGCTCTGCAGACCTTCTTCGCATCCTTCATTCTTCCTCATTCGTTCTTCCCGCCTCCAATCTCCCTGCCTGTGTCCTTCCGACTTGTCCTCTCTGCATCATGCGATTCCACATCCTACCCGATGGCGCCTCCCAAAGGCTCATGGGGAAAATCCATGTGTACCACGACCCAACTTAAATCTTTCGAGGACGCCAGAGTGCTCCGCAAGGGGAACTGGCGGGTTCCCCCCTCCTCCCAGACCGAGCCGAAGCCGCGACCTGGCGAGTTCATCTGCTTCCCTAGTCATCTTGAGAGGGGTCTAGGATTCCCCACCTCACTCTTTTTCCGCCACTTTTGCGCGTATTACGCGATCAAGCCATCGGATCTTGGTCCGCATAGCATCGAGCAGCTGGCGATCTTCGTCGCCTTCTACGAATGCTACCTTGGCTGCAGGCTGTATTTCCTTCTATGGCTGGAGCTCTTCCACGGCCGCATCAGGCGCGAGGCGTCCAGCGACTTGATGCTGGCCGCAGGTGGAGTTACATTTCAACTGAAGCCGAAGGCCAATTTCGTCAAGCTCCTCCTGCGGAAGAAGGCCGCTAGCGAGTGGAAGAAGAGTTGGTTCTACGTCAAGGGAGCCACTCCCTCCGGCGAGGTGGCTCTTCCCGAGTTCGTCGCCGAGAGGAGCGAGCCCTGTCGGTTGGCACCGAAGAAGCTTCCCGAAGACCAGCGGATGGCTGTCTCGGAGATGATGGATCAGATCCAGAAGCTGAAGGTCCAAGGGTTGATTCCGATCAACCTCTACAACTGCTGGCTCGGGCGGCGCCGGGTTCCGCTGGTGGCTCGGCCACACTGGATGTATGAATATAGCGGGAAGCATGACCCATCCTGAACCAGCAAGGAATCATGGGAGGCCGAGGACTACAAGGCCGCCTTGAAGAAGATCACCGACGCGGAGTTCACTAGTGTGGCGTTCGGGGTCGCCCCGTACACTCCTGTGAAGAATGAAGCCCCCACAGTAAGTTCTCTTCCCAATCGCTATGTCCGTGTTTCAGTTTTCAGTCTCCTCGTTTGGTGTTTTACTTATAGTGGTTCTTAGCTTTTTCAGGTGTTGGAGGGCTGGCTCCCTCCGCTCGATGAAGAGGTTCCCCAGGAACTGGAGGAAGACTCGGAGGGGGACCATTCCGACAACGACGGGGAGGAGGAAGAGGTTCCTCCCCTAGCGCCTGTGGCTCGCAAGACCCGCATGTAGAAACAACATGAAGTCGAGGCGAGCCACAACCTAGACGATCACGACAGAGGCGACGAGGTCGCACAGGAGCACACATCCCGGCGTACTGCTACGCCGTCGAAGCCCGCACGCAGGCCCAAGTCGCCAGCGAAAAGGCCCACGTCGCCGTCCAAGTCGGCGGTGGTGTTCGAGTCGGATGAAGATTCCAATGATGAAGGTTCTCCCGAAGTCTCGCACAAGGCCCCAAAGGATGCAGTCCCGACGAAGGGGTTGGAGGGCGAGGACACAGAGGTAGTGGTAGAGGTTCCCCTGGTGGCGATTGCGCCGACGGCCTCAGGGGTTCCAAGACAAGAAGCGGCTGAGGCGATGATGTCCAAGTCGCCACAGCCGTCAAGGGCGGCCGCGTCAGAGCCGGAGATCCTAGCGACTCCAGCTTCATCATCGAGGAAGCCCGCGGTTTCCTGGGCATCAGACGTCTTCGAGAGGGGGCTCACCCGCAAGTTGGGTCCCGAATTGGACAAGCCCGCCCACATCAGCACCAGGCTTCGCGTCCTCCCAGTCACTAAGTAAGTACTGCTCCCTCGTCCCAATTCACCTTGCTCTTTTGTATTGTCGTTATATTGATTGTGGGTACTCGTGTAGGTCGGGGGCTAAGAAGATTGGTCGTCCTTCGGTGGCTAAGATTCCACCGGCCATCCCCACGGGAGAGGGCGATCTCCCCAAGAAGAGAAAGGCCACCGGAGATGTGGCGACCGCCGAAGTCGCGAAGAAGCAGAAGGAGGGTGCCGACGATGCTGCGGCCAAGGACAGCGCCGCGGAGCCAGATGCTGCACCAGTCGTCGAAGAGGTGGTGGCGACGCGATCGGAACCAGTCTTGGCTGCATCCATACCGGAAGCGCCGGTCCCGACAACCAGTGCCCCCGCCAGAGCGTCGGCGACGTTCCCGCGTTTCATGGCGAGGGGGTTTCCAGGTGTGGCGGACACGCAGTCTCCGAAGAGTCCAGAGATCGTGGATGCGGACGTCGGGTCCCGTCGCGGGCACACTTCCTTCATGATCCCGTCGACTGACGCCGGAGAACTTCAGAGGATGCTCGGCGCTGCTATTCAGGTATGTCCAGTCCCCGAGTTCCTGGTCGCTGAATTTCAGTGGCTGGGAACTGAACCTCTTGCTCCTCTCCAGTCCCCGAATTCCTAGTCGCTGAATTTCAGCGGATAGGAATTTAGTTTCTTTTCTCCTTCTCCAGTCCACGAGTTCCTGGTCGCTGAATTTCAGCGGCTGGGAACTGGGTTTTGTTTTGTCAAATGCTGAGGCGAGTTGTTTGTTTGCAGGGATTGCAAAGGGAGTCGACCGATCGGTAGGCCGCGAGAGAGCGCTTGGAGCATGACTTGCACGAAGCACAAGAGGTGAACCAGCGGCTTCAGGAAACTATTGGTGAGTATCTGTTTGTCTTTATTCTCCTCTTTTGGGTGTTAGCTAGTCGTGTACATTACGCTGATGGCTTCTCTTGCAGATGGTCTCCCGGCTGAGATCTCCAAGGCCCGTGAGGGGTATGTTCCAGTCGCCGAGCTGGATGCGGCGAATGGACGAATAGCCTCCCTGGTCAAGGACTTCGAGGAGGCGAAAGCGGCCTCAATTTCTTCAGAGGAGTTAGTGAAGGCTGCCATCGCTGCGGCTGAGGAAGAACGCAAAGCCACAGAATCCATCATCGTGGGGCTGCACAACGAGCAAACCGCCTCGAAGAAGCACGTCAAGGAGAATTGCCGCAAACTCCTTGGTGAGTCTCTATCTTCACCTGATCCGTTTGTCGAGTCCCTGATTTGGGGGTTCCATAGTTTCACTGACGCCTGACTTTGCAGCTGTGATAGGCCAAAGCGACCCGGTGGTGCAAACTTACAATGCCTCGCAGTGCGTGACTGCCGTGGTGAACGCGGCTACAGCCTCGGCGTTGTGCGTCCAAGCGGCTCTTCAGGGCATGTCCCCCACCGAAGTTATTCCTGGGGGCTTAAAGATGTGTGGTGCTATCTGGAGGAGGTGCCTACCATTGTGGAGTGGATGACGCGCTCAGCGTTCCGGCGCGGGGCCACCACAGCGTTGAGCTTGGGTCTCGCCCACTTCTCCAACGACTTCGACCTTGACAATGTGACGAGTGGCTATCCATCGGCGACCGGCACGGTGGAGATGTCAGAGGTGCTGAAGCTGACCTCGAAGGCTGCCCCTTACGCCGATCGGGTCTTGGCAATGGGGGATCTGCTGCCGTACCAGGAGACGGTGTTGACGCCTGGCGACCCCGAGCCGGAGCATCGCGACATGAAGTCGGAGCAGCCCTTCCGGTCGTTGTTGTCGAAGTTGCTGACGACGTACCCGACAAACCCGTGGCAGCCTTTTGTTCGCGTCAAGGGGGGTGGCGCTGCTTCTTCATCAGGGCCTGTGGAGTAAACAATGTAATTGTCCAAGTTGTGATGTATGCCAATTGGCAAATGCTGTAATATATTTTTGCAATATGTGCCAAGGGGAGTCGATCGACTCGTATTGCAACTAGGAATGTGTGGTGTGTTTCGTTTATGCATTGTTTTGATTGAGCGAGTCCCCGAGCGCGTCCGCCCTTTAATGGGGTATAACTCGATTGTATACTTTTGTGTATTGTTTTGTTTATGCATTGTTTTTATCCCTCGCGTCTTCTGAGTGGCGAGTCCTCGGGCGCGAGTAGGACTGACTTATAAGCGAGTCCCCGAGCATGGTGCCCGACCATATTGGTCATGCTCCTGTTGCAGGTTGTGAGTTCGTTGTTTGTAACGCGTCTCCTCCCCTGGCCCGGAGAACCAGTCGCTTGGCGAGTCCTAGGCAGCTCTCTTACTTGGTGTGTTCCCGAGCCGCGTGGTGGCTCCCGTTTTGCGGAGTCCCCATGCGTGGTACTTAACCGTTCGAGTCGCTTTACACAAGGGTGGGAGGGACAAGTCGCTATGAGAAGCATGTACCGGTTGTCTTGGCCCGGTGGGCCAGTCGGGCTAGGCGACTCCAATGGCGGCTCCGGGTTGGAGTTTTTCGTGGCCGACCCAAGGCCCGAGTTTTTCTGGTGCCCTTGTGCCGCACTACTTAGCCGTGCCGGTCGCTCGACCAGAGGTTGACTTCGGTAAGTAGCGTATTGCTAGTATGTACGAGTGCGAGTGGCACAAGAATATGGCGAGTGGACACAATTTGTGCGATCCGGATGAATTTCATTATATATTCCGATGGAGTACAATGTGAGGTTCTAAGTATAGAACTTTCTGAGGAGGTTTACATTCCATGGCCTGCCGACCTCCAGTTGGTCGTTACCCCGTATGTCAATGAGGTAGTAGGCATCATTACCGAGGACTCGGCCTATGGAGAATGGCCCCTCCCATGGGGGGGAGAGTTTGTGCATGCCCTTCTTGTCTTGGGCCAGTCGCAGGACCAGGTCGCCTTCCTGGAAGGTGCGAGTTCGCACTGGCTGTGGTAGCGGCGGAGTCCTTGCTGGTATATGGTGGTGCGGGAGAGAGCCAGGTCGCTTGCCTCGTCGAGTTGATCGATGTTGTCTTGGCGGGCAACCTCATTGGCTGCCTCGGCATAGTTGGCGACTCGAGGTGAGTCATGCTCCAGGTCGGTTGGCATTACGGCCCCGGCGCCATACACAATGAAGAAGGGCGTGAACCCGGTTGAGCGGTTGATGGAGGTGCGAATCCCCCATATCATAGAGGGGAGCTCGTCGACCCAGCATCCTGGGGTGCACTCGAGGGGCACCTGGAGTTGCGGCTTGAGCCCATGGAGGACGCTCTGGTTGGCGCGTTCTGCTTGGCCATTTGACTCCAGGTGAGCGACTGATGCGAGGTCGAGTCGGATGCCATGTTGTTCACAGAATTCTGCCATGGCCCCCTTAGCAAAGTTGGTGCCATTGTCTGTTATAATGCTGTGCGGGTAGCTGTGCGGGTAGCCGTACCGGTAGATGAGTTCGCGTAGGAACTTGGTGGCCGTCTTGCCGTCGCACTTTTTTATCTGCTTGGCCTCGACCCATTTGGTGAACTTGTCGACTGCGACCAGGAGGTGAGTGAAGCCAGACGGGGCCTTCTTGAACGGGTCTACCATGTCCATGCCCCATACGGCGAATGGCCACGTGATGGGGATGGTCTTGAGTGCCAAACCAGGGAGGTGCGTCTGGTTGGCATACTTCAGGCACCCGACGCATCGTTGGACGATGTTGGTTGTGTCGGCGTGTGCGGTGAGCTAGTAGAAACCGTGCCACATGGCCTTGGCGACTAGCGACTTGGCGTCGGCATGATGGCCGCAGTCGCCGGCGTGAATGTCCTAGAGGATCTTGCGGCCTTCTTCTGGCTGTACGCAACGCTGGAACACGTCGGTCACGCTGCGCTTGTGGAGTTCGCCGTTGATGATGATGAAGGATTTGCAGCGGCGCACAATCATCCGCGCCTCTGTCCCATTGCTCGGTAGGAGTTTGTGTTCTAGGAAGGCGACGTATGGTGCTATCCAGTCGCTAGGTTCCACAACCATGGCGACTAAGGCCGGTTCTGGTTGCAGTGGGATCCCGACGTCGATCTCTTTTGGTGGACCGACCGATGGTTTGTGGATGACGTCGAGGAAGACGCCTACTGGTGGCGCTTGTCGGGTCGATCCAATGCGGGAGAGGGTGTCTGTCTCCTTGTTTTTGCGCCTGTCGATCCATTCGACGGAGTAGCCGTCGAAGTGTCCCCCCAACTGGTCGACAGCTTGGCGGTACGCGATCATTGTTGGGGAGACGGCGTCGCACGTCCCGACTACTTGGCCGGCGACTAGGTCGGAGTCGCCATAGCATCGTAGGCGGTTGACGTTCATCTCCTTAGCGGCTCTCATGCCGTGGAGGAGGGCCTCATATTCTGCCATGTTTTTGGTGCAGGGCTTGAAGTTGAGGTGTAGCACGTAGCGGAGCTTGTCTCCTTTGGGGGAGGTCGGGATGACCCTAGCCCCTGCGCTGTCGGCGTTCTTGGAGCCGTCGAAATGGAGCGACCAGTAGTGGAGGTACGGGAGCTTCTCTGGCTACTGTGCTTCTTCCCAGTCTGCAAGGAAATCAGCCAGGGTTTGTGACTTGATCGCTTTGTGGGGCTCGTACTTGATGTTGTGGACGCCAATTTTGACAGCCCACTTGGCGACTCGCCCGGTCGCCTCGTGATTGCGTATGATGTCCTGCAGGGGCGCGAAGGAGACCACTGTGATTGGGTGCTCCTGGAAGTAGTGTGGGAGTCGCCGCTGTGCTCGGAATACCGCGTACACCAGTTTTTGGTATTGTGGGTAGCGCTGTCGTGAGTCCGTTAGGACTTCACTGATGTAGTAGACGGGGCGCTGTATGGGGCACTCCTTGCCCTCTTCCGGTCATTCGATGACCATCACGGCACTGACGACTCGAGTAGAGGCCACGACGTAAACGAGCATTCGCTCTTTGTCGAGTGGCGCGGCGAGTAGTGGTGCCATGAGTAGCACTTCTTTGAGCGATTTGAGTGCATCGTCGGCCTCCGCGTCCCATTGGAACGTGGGGTTCTTGCGCATCAGGCGGTAGAGGGGCATTGCCTTCTCGCCTAATCGGGGGATGAAGCGACTGAGGGTCGCGACTTGCCCTGCGGGCGCAGGCACTCGGGTTTCCTGAGTCGCGTGATGGTGTCGATCTTGGTGGGGTTGGCTTCGATGCCTCGCTTGGAGACTACATAACCCAGGAGTTGTCCGGTGGGGATGCCGAAGGTGCATTTTTCGGGGTTCAGCTTGATGTTGTACCTCCGCAAGTTTGCGAAGGTTTCGGCTAGGTCGGCGAGCAGGTCGTCTGGGCGGGTGGATTTTACCACCACGTTGTCGATGTAGACGTGAATGTTGCGGCCAATTTGGCTCGCTAGACACTCCTGCATGCACCTCTGGTATGTGGCGCCTCTGTTCTTGAGACCGAACGTCATGGCCATGTACCAGAATGCGTCGAATGGTTTAATGAACGCCGTCTTCTCCTCGTCTTCGACCGCCATCTTGATCTGGTTATAACCAGAGTAAGCGTCGAGAAAGCATAGCGACTCCGATCCCGCGGTCGAGTCGATGATCTGATAGATGTGCGGTAGGACGAACTCCTCCTTCGGGCAGGCGCTGTTGAGGTTGGTGTAGTCGATGCACATTCTCCATGTGTTGTTCTTTTTTAGAACCAGGACTGGGTTTGCCAGCCACTTGGAGTACTTGATTGGCCGGATGAAGCCTGCGACTAGCAGGCACTGAACTTCTTCGGCGATTGCTCGACGGCGCTCTTCATTGAAGGGCCGTAGCGACTGCTTTACTAGTCACACTTTGGGGTCGGCGTTGAGTTTGTGCTCAGCGAGTTCCCTCAGGACACCTGGCATGTCAGATGGCTTCCATGCGAAGATGTCGCGGTTCTCACGGAGGAACCCGATGAGCGCGCTTTCCTATGTGGGGCTCATGTGCACCCCAATGGTGACCGTCTGGCTGGAGTCGCCTGGGACGAGCTCGACGGTGCGAGTGTGCGTGGTTGCCTCGAACATGGAGTTCGCAGCGGTTGGTTTCTTCAGGATGGTGGGGTCGTCCTTGTTGATGTTACCCGCGTATTTTGCGAGCTCCTCCGCGTGGTCGATCTCTGCGGTGATGACGGCGTCGGCGAGCTCGGCGCCTTTGTCCTCGCATTCCACGGCCATGTCGGGGTCGCCGTGGACGGTGATGATGCCGCTTGGCCCGGGGAGCTTCATCATGTTGTAGGCATAGTGTGGGGTTGCCATGAACTTTGCGAATGCCTGGCGACCCAGGACGCAGTGGTAGGGGCTGCGAAAGTTCACCAGATCGAACATGATTCTCTCCGTGTGGTAGTTTGCTGGAGTGTCGAAGGTGACTGGCGGCGTCACTTTCCCGATCGGGTACGCCTTCCAACCAGGGACGATGCCGTGGAAGGTCGTCAGTGTTGGCTCAATGGCTGCTTCTGGGAGCTGGAGCCTTTTGAACGTGTCGAGGTACAAGATGTTGACGGAGCTCCCACCGTCCATTAGTGTCTTGGGCAGCCAATAGTCGGCCACCTTGGGCCTGACTACTAGGGCGACTCGCCCTGGGTATTCGATCCTTGGCGCATGGTCCTGGCGACTCCAGGTGATGCTCTGCTCGGACCAGTTTAGGAAGCGAGGGATGTCGACCTGTGTCACCGCATTGACGGCGACCGTGTGGGCGAGCACCTTCTTCTCGCGTTGGGTGCCGAGTCCGAAGAAGGTGTGTAGCGAGCCGACGGTGGTGCCGAAGCCGCTGCCCTTCCCGTTGTCCTGAGGTGGGTTGTTGTTTGGGTCCTTCCTTGCTCGTCTCGCCTTCTCAATCTCTTTGAGAGAGTGGAAATCGGCGGTGGTGTGGGTGGCGGGTTTTCCCTCCCTGCTATGGTAGATGCAGGGTTGATTGAGCAGGGCGGCAGGGTCGAATTTCGGCCTCGTTGCGTTGTTGGCGCGGTAGTTCCTGTTGTCGCGGTAGTTTCCTCCGTCACGACGGTAGTTCTTGGGGTCACGCTGGCCGTAGCCGGCGTTGGCGACGAAGTCGACTCGCCCGTCCGTGCGGCGCTTGCCGATGATGCGGGTGTTGCTGTAGAGCATGTCGCGTAGGCGCCCGCTGTCGTGGATGCTAGTGCGGCGTCTTCCTCCGGACTCGTCGTCGGAGTCTTGGTTAGGGTCCTCCTCTGCATAGCGCTTGGCGATCTCGAGAAGGTCGGGGATGTTGTCGAGCGTCTGGTAGACCCTCTTGATCTTCGCGGCCAGGGGTTCGTATCGGCACGCGTTCTTGAAACAGTGTATCGCCGTGTCTGGGTGGATGCTGGAGGCGTTTATCCACAGATCTTGCCATCTTTGGATCCAGTGGCGAGTCGACTCGCGTTGTCCCTGGATGCATCTCTCTATGTCCTCTATGGTGGTGGCGCGGGTGTAGGAGCCCTCGAAGTGCCTGACAAAGGCGTCCCGCATTTCTTCCCAAGAATCGATGCTGTCGGCGGGGAGCGTGTTGATCCACTGCCGGGTCACACCTTCCATCATCAGGGGAAGGTAGCGAGCGGCGAGCAGGTCGGTGTGGCCTGCGATTCCCATTGCCATGAGGTATGTGTCCAGCCAGACAGCGGGGTCGTATGTCGGGTCGTACTTCTCGGTCTCCTTGGGAGCCTTGAAGTTGGCGAGGTATTTTTCCCCGCGAATCATTGGTCCGAAGCATTGCGGCCCGACTCGACTAAGCGAGCCTCTTGGTTCCGGGTTGCCGCGGTTGGTGAGGGTGTGCCGCAGGTCGTTGGGCTGGCGTGACCGCCACTCCTGGTTGTTGATGATGTTCGTTCGGGCATCGAGGGGCTGCCCGTTGGCAGCGACCGTGTTGTTCGCCGGTCGCGGCTCGTTGGTTGACAGCGCGGGATTGGCGGCCTGTGGTTGGTTCACCAGGGGCTGGGGTGGTGGGCAAACTAATGCGTTGGCCATGGTGGGGTGGCCGCTTGATGCCGCCCTGCTTGCTGATGAGCGGGAGTACATCCGCCCCCGTGGGTCGACTCCCGCGGCTTGTTTCTTGATGGCCCTGATGAGTAGGGCCTTGGTGTACTGGATCTGTAGTGCGTCGTCGCCTTGGACGTCGAGGTTGGCGATCGCAGCATCGGCCGCGACGACATTGTCCATCGGGGTGGAGTATAATGGTAGCCCGTCGGCGTCACGGGCTTGAGGCGAGATGATGATCCACGGTTGGTCTGGCGGGGGCGTGCGGCCCATGGGTGGTGGAGGGTCCCCGGTTGCCGGTGCACCAGGTGGTGGTCTCTCGGGGTTGCTTCCGCCTGGTGGCACGTTCTCACAGTATTCTCACTCGGCGGCACGAGCGAGGTCGCTTTCGTCGTTGAAGTTCAGGACGCGGCCATGGACGTTGGAGTTCAGGCGGGTCCTGACACTAGTACAAAACCAGCCATTGGAGCCGGTTCTGGTACATGGGGCACAGCCGGTTATCCCATCCGCCTCTAGCCATGTGTCTCTAGAGATATCCACCCCCTCAGCCGGTTTCAGGAAACGGCTCTAAAAACAGCCTGCAGCCGGTTGTTAAAAACAACCGTCTCTCCATCGTAGCCGGGCTACAAAAACAACCGTCTCTCCATCGGAGACGGGTGAGAATATCACGAGTCTTTAATATGTTTGCATCGGAGACGGTTAATAATAACACGGGTCTCTAATATTTTTTGCATCGGAGACGGTTGGAAATAATACCAGCCTCTAATATTTTTTCCATCCGAGACGGTGAAAAATAACACCAGCCTCTAATATTTTTTCCATCCGAGACGATGAAAAATAACACCAGCCTCTAATATTTTTTCCATCCGAGACGGTGAAAAATAACACCAGCCTCTAATATATTTTTCATCGGAGACGGTTGAAAAGAATGACAGCCTCTAAAATATTTTTCATCGGAGACGGGTAGAATTTAAAGCCAGCTCGTTTGTCCGGATGGTCCGGAATTATTCAGAGCCACCAATTTTACCCAGTAGCCCCTCAACACTATATATATGGCTATATGCATGTCAATCAGGTTTCTTCATCACACAAGATGCTCCAGTCAAATCACAGATTATTGCACCAAACCAAGTGGCATTAATACTGCACCAAACCAAGTGGCATTAATACTGCACCAAACAAGTGACCATTTTCATGTTCATCACACACAAGATGCACAAATTCCATGGCAAAGTGTTAAAGATCGACCGACACATGAATACACAGTTTGATGACTTGACAGTTTTCTCTCTCACAGTTCATGGTGCAACTCTGCGTTTTCTTGGAGCACGTGGTGAACCAAAAACCCGGCAAGCTCCATGCGGATCATTGCTAGCTTTGTCTGAGGTAGTTCGTTCATGTCGATCCTCGAATGCTAGGAAAATGAAATCATGATCAAAACAGGTAAACAATTAAGAACAATATGTCAACATAAGAAAAGGATGTTTGAATACCTCGCATTCCGACTTAGGTGTCAAATCTCTGCTCATCATGATGTTCATATGGTTGTGAACATAGAAGCCACAAAACGCAGTCGCCGGAGGCTGCTGGTGGCACTGAGACATACATAGGGCATAGAAATAACCAATCAACAAGATATAAATTCAATATGCATGGATATGTATGTACAAGTGGTAGCTAGGTATAGGAAACTAACCGGAACATCTAGGTGATGAGTTAGGGATCTGTAGGCCGGTGCATGAACTCCTCGGTTGTGAATTACTTGAAGACATCTAAGAATGGCAAAGAAACAATTATACAATCTTTTGTAATACAAGGCGGCAGACAAAAATATATGAAAAAATTTTATTTTATTTTTCTCTCTTGTAGATATTTTGTAGATGGACTATGCATCAAAATAAACTTTGTGCTATTTTATTTTACTATTTTCAGATATGACAGGAATAGAAAATCATAAAACTGAGAGATTAGCAGATGGATGTTTCTGAATTTGTCAAACACAAAAAACCCTCACTGCCAAGTTCAAAATGTCAAATACAACTTCCAAAATCTCTAACATCAATTTTTGAAAAGGTGATCAATATTTTATGGGAGAATCACAAATTCCTAACAGGGCTGGCCTACATGTTTCACAGAATGACAGGACAACAATATTACCATGAAGTGTTAGGATGGCAGAGGATTAGATATACCTATCCAGAAGCTTGGTTACAGCATCGTAGTTCCTTTCATTCCTCCCAAGATAAGAATCAACATAATGGATATTTCCATCCAGCAGTGAGATAGTGATAAGAATCCAGTGATCCCTAAAAGAACAAGAACACAAGTCAAATTGCACAACATCAATTTCCCTGGAAATATCACCCATTCAACAGTAACATTATCACTGTGAGTGCTATATTTTTCCAAACATTAGGAAATCTTTTCAGAAGATCAGCATTGTAAAGATATATAATAATTTAATGCAACAAAATTCAAAAATGTGCTTGGGACACTGGATGAAGATAGCTTACTTTGAATTAAAAGACCAAAATACTGACTCCTTATGATCCTAGAAGCTCTTTTCTAACACATGGATGATGTAATCCTCGACAAACCTTTTGCAAGAATTCATACTTTGTTCAGAAGCTAGGTAGGGGTCGACGAAGACTATTTTTTTACCTGCTGCTCTGGCTTTCTGATAGTAGTACCTATACACATGTAAAGACAGAACATGAATGAAGTGTAAATTAAGATCTAGAGTTATTGATGCATTAGTTGATAAATAATAATAAAATACTCACAATGCACTGCATTTCACTATGCTGGCATCAAAGGATTTCAAATTGAACAAGAGAAACAAGTCCTCCCAAGTGACTTGGAATGCGCACAAACCATCGTTCAGAAAGTGTTCAGGTTTGCACCTAACCATGAATCCCGAGACTTGGTCATTCTCTGACTTCTTGAAATTATTCAAGTAGTAATTCTGCAATGATGCACAAGCCCATCCATACTCTAAGGTAACACTCGTCGAATTGTGTATTAGCTTTTCCCCGGGCTTGTACGTTGGGTGTATATCAGCCTCCGGCAGATCACCGACCTTATATATATAATCTGTCAGCGCCTTGCCGGTCAATTTGGAAGCGTCAACCGGTGTGATCTTTTGTGCTGCCCCCTTTTTACGCTTGGGTTTCGTTGCAGGCTTGGGTTTTGCAGCAAGTGGCGGCAGTATCTGTGCTTGTGAGGAGCGTGTCGTCCTAGCTGGGATTGCTGGCTGGGCAGCTTTAGGGGTTGTCGAGGAAACACAAGCGGGGGTAGGAGCTTTGGCTGCTTCTACAACAGCTGGTGGCTTGGGCACACTAGTAGAGGGGGTATGAGCATTCTTGGGGGCTGGTGGTTGTGTCTCTGCAGCTTTCTTCGAGGCAAGAGGAACCTTGTCAACAAGGACTCTTGCAGTCCTACCGGGATGGCGCACGGGGGGGGGGGGAGTTGTTCTGTAAGTGGGGTAGGTGCTTTATCTTGTACATGAGCTGGCGGTGTTGACATCTCTGGCATGTTCGGCGAGAGGAGGGGATCTTCCATAGTGTTATAAGTTGCTGGTGTTGGGAAGAAGTCAACTTGGACTCTAGTCTTGGCAGCAACACTCGTTGGGGTACTTGTCTGTTCAGCATCAACTTGAATAGTTGGTGCTTCCTTGATCTTGGGAGTACATGTTGCTTGTGAGAGGTCAGTCAAGACCGGCTTTGGCTTTGGTTGGCCGCTGACTAGAAGGATATCTGCCTTGGGCCACTGGGTGAAGCTCCCCTTGGCCTCAGACAGAGTAACCATCTCTTCGCTAGGGATCGGCAGCTCGATCTCACCGAACCCCTCAACGACATCATCGACATTGACCCTAGCAAAACCGTTGGCAAGTTGGTTGTTGTGTATCTTCTGCCCTTCCTTTGGGGGATGCACTTGGCCCCAAGGAGCCGTCTCGAATACATCGGAGCCGACTTTCCTTGCTCTAAGCTGGAAGACAGTGGCCACCTACATATAAGAAATTTATGTCAACTATGATTTCATATATTTGAAAATGCATAATCTGTACTTCAGATGATCAATGGGTTTAATTACCGTTAAGCGATCACAAGGATAGCTCCCCGCCATATCAGCAATACTGGCTACAGTGGAAGCACAACTACTCTGACGTAGGTCAGCAATGGGAAGAACATCCTCTGTCAACATCGATGGTGGCGGTACCTTTCCTGTTAACTCTGCTATTATTTCTGCCTTAAGCCTTTTCTTCATGTTTTCTTCAAAAAGGGCCTGCTTAGCTCTTTTGCATGCACGCTTGTCTTCCAGAGACCAGTTGCGGCCTATTTTCCATGGGGCTATGGAACCTACCCCCCTCGTGCGACCAGGGTGCTCTTTGTTTCCCAACCCCTCTATGAGGACATCTCCATGGAACTCACCTTTTTGCTTCTTCTCATCAGCTTCCTTCTACGTAAATATAAAAAAACAATTAACTGAAGTGAAAATGCTGTTATGAAATCAATATATAAAAAAACAATGCATCATGCTGAAGGCTTACCAGTTTGTTGTAGACTAAAATGTCCTCAGCCCTAACCAAAGCAAGCACATGGCCCGTACTACCGTCAGATTTACTTCTAGCTCTAACAAATCTTCTTGCCCTCGCATCTTTAATTTCTGAAAATGGTGGCGGGCGTCCGGCCGCCACTGCCTCCGCATCCTGCTTCTCCCATATGTCGAACATGCCGGCATACCCAGCAGTCCCCATTTTGTGGGGGTTGCTGTTTTTCAAGGCAAGGGCTCTAGCTGCATCACTTCTGGCTATGAACTCATCGGAGGACTTCAACTTTTTGAACTCATCCCAAACCTCTTCGGTAATCTGCGGCGACACTTCAAAGGGCGTCAGATTTTGAAACACGTACTCATTCACGAGCTTGGACTTCCATGTCTTCTAGGCTTTGTTAGCGGTCATTAAAGCTTCCCGATCAACACGCTTCCTATCATCATCATCTCTGATGATGAAGTTCTTGAGGATCTCCCTCTTCATGAAAGCACGGTCATCCTTGGATACTTTCTTCCAGCTGGGAAGGTTGATGCGCACTCGTTCTCGTGCTACGATCCCGCAAACAGTTTTGAACTTCTTTCTTGCGGCATCCGGCTTCAACAGACCTCCATTGTCAGGATCGATTTCGGTCACGACATACCTAGATTTTGGCCTTGTAGATTTCCCGCGACCATCACCTGCGCGTTTTGCTTTTTTTGACCTGGTTCGCTTGGATATCGGCTGCGAGGTAGAGCCACTCCTATACAAATCAAAAACATGTATATGCGATAGCAGCAAACAATATACACATATAGTCACTATATATAAATCACTAACAAAATATGTGAAGCTAAAATGGCTAAACTAATAAGTATAATTCAGTGAGGCAACAATAATGTACTAGGCAGAGAGATCAATAAACCTATAACCACTCATTGAGAGATTAATTAGCACTACTCCTAAAATGTTAAGAAAAATATCTAAGAAGCCCATGGATGTTTCTAAATTTGACAAACACAAAAACCACTCACTGCCAAGTTCAAAAGTAGCAAATACAAATGTGTGAATTCCACACAGGCAATTAACAAAAGTAGCAAAGACAAATGTGTTAATCCCATGGATCAATAAACCTATAACCAAGCAAATTTCTACAAATTTTCATGTGATAATGTGATCAAAAACCAAGTCCTAGATCTATTGATTATTTTCAAAACATAAAACTAATAAAAAGCAGAAATGAAGTCTACATTATTATGTGACTTTGGTTCTGTATACATCAAAATAAATCTCTTCAAAGTATTTATCCTATTTTATTTTACTGTTAACTTTCAGATAATGGCAAGAGAATAGAGAATCACTCATTGAGAGATTAATTAGCACTACTCCTAAAATGTTAAGAAAATTAACTAAGAAGCCCATGGATGTTTCACATAGCATACAAGAAGTATAGGGTTCCTCACTCTCTGGTAATGTCCTACGAAGCATACATTTGGGCAAGAATAGCAAGAAAACTAGCAGGAGCCAAGAACAGGAAGAAAAATAGCAGGAACCAAGAGGAAGAACAAGGATTACCAAATCAAGTATGCCAATATATGCTGTGTATCCATTAAAAATAGTGATAGTACAAAATAATAGCCGTGGACAAGAGATTTCATACCTTTTAACACAGTTCGGATTAATTCGGACCCTTCGGGTTTCAGATAATCCTCAGCACTGTGTGCTCCATCTGGCATGTACTGGGGCGAGAAGACAAATTTTGTTAAATATGTTATGCCTATGAAATAGACCGCAGACGGTTAATATTTAAAACCCTCTCCGCTCACTTGCAGCCGGTGAAAAGAAACAGCCATCTCTAAGAACACTCGTAGAGACGGTCGTAAAAAAGAATCGGCTGCGAACCTGTATGGATAAGCGGAGGAGACACCCCCAAGTGGCATCAAGAAATAGGAGCGGCGCGCGGCGCAGTCGTTCTTTACAGAGCGAAGACAACGGAGAGGCGGAGAGGCAGTTCTTCAAGATCCCCTTCTCGATTTCCCTCTACCTTCTACCCCTTCTCAACATCCCCTTGTCAAGATCCCCTTCTCGATTTCCCTCTGCGTCCATTCTAAGAGTCTGAGTGGCGGTTCTTCAGAGCGGATAATCAGGTTAGCAATTCTTCCCTATCGGATCCCTCTCATTCTCTTTTGATACATGAATTAATATAAATCACAATGTTTACTGTTCATTTTAGGGTTTTCTGTATCTCTCATAAATACTAGTTCTCGTGTATTCCATAATATTTGTGCATGTTTAATATACTAGTCAATTAGATGTCATGTGGATCCATATCATAGTTTTAATCTAATTAACTAGGAAATTTTTGCTACCTAAGTAAACTGTTAAATCTGATTGGCAAAAGGATATCAGTAGTATCATATTAGTTTACTGTTTTTTTACGTGAAATAATAGTATCGTGCATGCATAGTATACAATAAGGCAAAGGATATCCAACTTGTTTTCAACAACAAATAAACCTTTTAGGACATTTTTTAAAGATTTTCTTTGATTAATTTGTTTGTTCATATTTTCATAGTTAATTTTTTTCTATCTTAGGAGACTAGGGAAGACAACATGTTTGGTTCACCTGAAGAGATGAGCCATCAGGTTTCTAGGATAATTATGAACCTTCTAGGTGCAGCTCCTGGTCCGATTGATGACATGTTTCTAGTGAAAACAGTCTGCTGTTGGGATCCGGATGGACTTTTCAAATGTCTTCATGTTATTCACAAGCTCATTGGCAACAACTTCGAATTTGTTGTGAATCACAATATTGAATGCCAGCTTCTTGTTAGGCCGACTAATTCTAATGCTACTAAGAAACTTGAGGAGGCACTGCAATACACTTTCAAATTTGATGAGAAGCGTGTGCAGATCTACAAGCTAGTACGCCTCGATCTTCTTCCACTGGTTGAAGACACCTTTCAATTTTATCATTCAGCTGTTAAAAGTCTCCCACTTCCAGTAGAGGGTTGTGATGATTTATTCATTGACCTGGAGACAAGTCAGAACCCAATAATGTCTACGACAACCATGAGTATATTAGGTATTGTGGAGGGTCAGCACAACCAGGGAGTGTTGGCTGTGAAAGTTCATTTTGTTTACTCTCCTCACCACATCACTCATGCTTATCATGTGGTTCATGTTTGGCCTGAGAAGTACAAGTTGGCAGTTGATCAGAATGGCAGGGTGTACATGAAGTTTGACGATCCTGATGACTGTAACTATCTGACAAACCACCAGTTCTTGTCAGGCGGCTTCGTGATCAAGTTCTTTTTAGTTCAGAGTGTGACCAAGGCTCATGAGACAAGGGACATTGGCAAGACATGCCCTATTTACAGTGCTGATGATGATGTGCACTACTCTGAGCATCAGTTTCAGTAGATCAGCATGAGATATGTTGAATCCTTTTGCCTTTTGTTTTCTGCAGTCTCTAATGTTGAATCAGTTGGTGGATAAACTTTTGTATGTATGGTTATGTTGAACAGTACTGCTCTGCTTTTCTATATATATGGCTATGTTGAACTTATGTTTAATCAGTTTGTTATGCAACTTCTGTATATATGGCTATGTTGAATCTGTTTTTTATGCAACTTTTGAATAAAGGGAATTTGAATTAGTTCTATTCTGGTGGGAACAGTACTCTCTGGCATCTACAGGCAAAAGTAAGAGCTCAACCGGTTACTATTATCAGCCGTCTCAAGTAACGGAGACGGTTGTAATACCAAACAGGCTATGAAGGTGAGGCAGACGGGTGCTATTTTCGTCCGTCTCAAGTAACGGAGACGGTTTTTATTCTCATACGGCTCCATCGACTCAGCGACGGCTGGAATAACAAATCGTCTCCAATAGAGAGACGGTTGTGATAACAAACCGGCTAAGCATGTCGGGCAGACGGTTGTTGCTTTCATCTGTCTCGAGTACCGTAGACGGTTATTATTTCTAACAGGCTCTAAAACTCTTGGAGACGGGTCAGAAATTTAAACCGCTGAGGTCTTGGGAGGGCGACGGTTCAAATGTTGTTTGTGTCAAACCGGCTCGGATCACAATCTCTAATGCCTGGTTTTGTACTAGTGTGATGCGGCGCTGGTGATAGAGCGACAGCTCCCGCGCCATCTCTCGTTCGAGGCGGTATTTCTTGCGCTCGACGAGTTTGTTGCGTTGCGCCTCCACGAGCCGCAGGCGGGCTTGCTCCACCTCCGTGGCCATCGTAGTCAGCGGGATCGGCGTGGTGAACAGATCTGGTGGGGAGGCCGTGCTGCCCGCCATGTAGATCGTGTTGAAGCGATTGGATCTGGCGCAAAAATCCTCGGGGGACTCTGAGCCGGAATCGGAGTCGAAGATCCCTAGGATGGAGGGGTCCTTGAAGTCCTCGGGGTTGGAGACTCGCGTGATGGAGTCCTCCCGTGATGCGGCGGTGATGGATCCATCGACCGATGCAGGGGTCGCGGAGTCGGCGTCGTCATTTAGGGCATCGTCGTTGGTGGTGGCGTTAGTCTCGACCGCGTCACTGGCGGCCGAGTCGTACTCGGTGACGAGGCTCCTGATGGAGCGGACCTGCTTCTCCGAAAGCAGATCGCGGTGTGGTGGCGATCCGCCGACGATCACCATTGCAGCTGGGTCGATCGCGCCGGTGAAGCCGACGAAGAGGTTGATGGAGCCGACCGGCATCACCGCGCCGTGAGTGACCGGACGTGACGCCGGGATGTAGCTGTTGGGCAGGATCTATAAGATCCCGCTGATGGCGATCATGCGACCGGCGGCGAGCGGCCGATCGATCGACAAGTAGGGTCTCGCCGCAGAACTCAGGCTAGTCCCGCTATGCCCCACGGTGGGCACCACTGTCGTGGAAATGGCCACGGTAGTCGCTGCCACTAGCAGCGATTGAGTGTTTCGTGAGGAAGAGTTGGCGGCCATCTGCGGTGCGAGATGGGGGCGGATGCACATGGGTTTACCCAGGTTCGCCCCCCCCGGAGGGTAAAGATCTACTCCTGCTAGATTAGATTATTGGAGAGCGAGTTACAGGGATGGCGAGCTCGGTGGCTAGGCAGCGAGTCGCTTGAGGGGGTGTATGATGGAACGTAAGTCTCTAGGATACCCTAGGGAGGTTTATATATGAGGCACCTCGCTAGGGTTTACAAGTTATCACCGAACAAGATAAGGATCCGGAGGTTTTGACCTAATCTGAATGGGCTTCTGTTACGCTTCTGGGCCTCCAGTCGCTAGTCGCTGGGCCTTTCCTTCCTTCGTAGTCCAATCGCCGTCTTTCGGACGCACTTGCAGGCCCTTCGGCCCATTCGGAGCGTCCTGCTGGGCATACCCCCTTCGGCATATCCCCATCAAGACGGGCTCAAGATTAGGCCAGAAAGTGGTACCCATTTCCTCCTCATCTGGGCATTATCGGTGAGAACATTGTTGTTTACATTGCCATGTTATTGTGCAGCATCTGAAATAAGTTGCTGCTTCGTGGAGTGTGGCAGCTTAAATAATTTATTTCTGTGCCACTTATATTTCGTCATATTTGGAGACCTTCTGCCCCTCAGCAATCGTGGAACCGGTGGATCCTTGTTTTCAGATAGCAGTGGCACAATCAGAATTTTGGATTCAACTACTGACTCGGGCGTTTCCGAACCCTAAGTCACGCTACATTTTACTCAGAGAACATGGGTAGATTGTTTTGCCCAGCAACATGCCACACACAGAGCTCCAGAATTTAACAGAATTACATATATAGGTTCAAGTTCAACACACTACTATGCATCTTCATTGCCAGCAGCCTTCTTCCGCAGCCTGGGTGCCAAGCCTTCACGTCCAATGGCTTCTTCATTTCCTGCCTTCTTCCTCTTCCTCGGTGCCAATTTTCTTAGCTTCACATACTCTGCGTCGCCGGGACAATGGGCACCAGAATTGTGTCCAACATCATCTTTCCACTCGTTTTTAATTTCTTCGGGCAGCAAAATGACTGACCTGGCAGTCATGTTTCTAACCTTGCGGCACTTCCTGTCAAAGAAACAAGACTGTTGCATAACTGCCCAATATCTACAGAGTAAATAAAACAAAAATTACAATTCAGCACAAACATGCGAACCCCAAGGGACCTTTGCTTACCAGGAGCTAATTGCGTTCGAGCAACCACCATGTCCAAGAATAGAAGGACGAATCCCAGTTGCAGCAGCTTCCACATCCAGTACATCACAATTCAGCTCAAACATGCAATCCGAAGCATACCTTTTCATCAACCCAATTAGCTGACTGTCACACAATATAGGAACCACGATGCCACATTCATCCATGAAGCTGAACTTTGTAGTCTGCTTTGGCCATAATTCAACATGATTACGCAGAGCAGCAACCATACCAGATATAGTGCAGATCTGCGCGAGCGCTTCTTCCATCGTGAAACAATGGCTTCCATACCACTTTCCCTTGGAGTCGTACCTGTAGAGGACTACCGTAACCAGGTAAGGGGGGTCCGCGCATATCCCACTTGATAGAAAACTGTGGACAAAATATGTTTGTCAGCGTTGGGCTAACGAACAATTTGAGGTTCAGTAGCCAGCTAGCAGTTGTAATTAGTGCGAATAGCAAAGAGAAGGTAGCTCACCCGCTTGTAGGCAGAACTTCTTCTTCCTTGGTAGTAGGATCTGCCATCCTTCGAACTGCTCGGCTCGTCGGCAGCGGAGGCGGGCTAGAGCCTCGCAACGGTGGCTACGGCATGCGCCATTGGAGCTCGGTATCAGCAACTCGGCGCAGCAACTGCGCGCAGCAACTTGGCCCCAGAAGTCAAATGTTCGAAGGGATCGTCCTACCTAGAGGGTGGATTCCAACGTCGCTGGTGCTAGGGGAAAGCTGGGAATGGATTTGTGAAATCGGTCAACACATCCAATCCACTTAGCTGCTCGATTTGCCTAAGAGGTTGCCACGTTGGCGCCCGCGTCACGGACAGATAACCGACATGTGGGTCCCGACCGTCTACTTCACGGGCCGGTTTAACGGAATGTTTGTATTTGGCAGGGGTGAGATGAGTTTGCCTCGAAATGTCCCCTCTTAGTAGTTGGCGGCCCAACTTTTCGAAACACGGTAATTTCAGGCAACTTAGGTACCGCCATGCGCTGGCCTGCCAACTTTGGTACCGCAGACGAACAGCCCCGCCAGGGGGTGGTCTGGCCACCCTAGACTTCCCCTCAGTCTCCCTGTTCGCCTATAAGTTGCCTTCTGACCTAAAAACTCAGGAGGGTCGACGTTTTTCCACAAGGAGTTCCGCTCCGCCGCCACCACCAGATTCCACGAAACAGCACTAGAAACTCCGTTCTGGCACCCTGCCGGGACGGGGAATTGGAGGAGATCATTGCCATCATCATCACCATCGCTTCTCCATCGACCATCCATGTTTCCCCCATCTATGAGTGAGTAATCCCCCGCTGTAGGCTATGGGGATGGTAGGGATTGGATGAGATCGTTCATGTAATGGCATCAGATTGTTAGGGCATGGTGCCTAGTATCTTTTATTAGTGCTTTATGACTTTGTTGCGACTTGTTATGCTTAATGCTTGTCACTAAGGCCCGAGTGCCATGATTTCAGATCTGAACATGTTATTGATTCATTGTGATAGTATTGTTTATGGTCTTATCTACAAGTTGTATACACACGTTGTTGTCCGGAACCAATGGCCCCGAAGTGACAGAAATCGGGATAACTGGAGGGAATGGCTTTGATGTGAGGATCACATGTGTTCACGGAGTGTTAATGCTTTGCTCCGGTGCTCTATTAAAAGGAGCACCTTAATTGCCAGTAGTTCCCTTGAGGCCCCATTGCAAACCGGCTGGCAGGACAAAAGATGTTGTGCAAGTTCTCATTGCGAGCACGTATGACTATATATGGAACACATGCCTAGGATTATCTAGTACTTGGATGCTTTATCTTGTTTATCTGCAATTGCCCTATGTTCTGATTGCTATATGAATTGTCTTGTCCACGCAACGCCCGTCTATCCATCCCTATGCCTACCACACTCGAATCCTACTGTTTACTGTTATTGTTACTGCTGTCTTTACATTACTACTGCTGCTACTTTGCTATTGCTACTACAAAACTGTTGCTACTGATAAACTGCTGTGAGCAAGATTGTTTCCAGGTGCGGCTGAATTGACAACTCAGTTGTTAAGGCTTATAAATATTCTTTGGCTCCCCTTGTGTCGAATCAATAAATTGGGTTTCACTTCCCTCGAAAATACTGCGATACACCCCGCATACTTGTGGGTCATCATGATGTCACCATTAATCCCAAGTAAATCCCTCACATGCATCTGTACTACCCCTTCTATCACTAGGGTTCCCAACCTGTAGATCTGTCATTACTCATACTCGCTATACCTGGCTCAACCCTCGGGGTCTTGGGTACCTGAAAAGTCCTTGGATTGAGGCAAGATAGGATACAATAATCATCATGTCATACAAACTAATACATGATCCCATCTACGATAAATAACATGCACAAACGCTACATCGCTAGGCCGAAGCCCTTAGCCCAAGGAGAATTACTCACACATAGAGATGAGATCAACAATCACAAATATTGTAATGGAAATCATAAGATTGATAGCAATAGTCTTACAATGTCGCCAATCAAAGAAGAGATCTACTATTACAAGTGGTGGAATATGGCTATGGAGATGGAGAAGAGTTTTGAGATCTAGAGGTGGCTGGTGATCTAGGGCAGAGACTTCAGGGCGAGGCAGGCTTGTTTTATCGTTGCTCGAGGCTTCTTTATATAGGGGTCCCTTCACGAAAGTTGTTCCGTTTGACCTAGCGGTGGCGGCGCCAACTATACAACTAGAACTATACGGCCGGAATTTTATTCCGGTCGTATAGTTGGTCGGTAAAGCGTTTGCCTCTGCTTCATGGCTCCTGGTTTCTTCTAGTTGTTGGAAATCTCGTATCTTTGACTTTAATGTAGTGATTCCCATCTTCAAACAACATTATCTGCGCTGGAAAAGATAGAAAGGAAGGATTGCATACCCCTTTGAATATTAGGCATTAGTGGCAGGGTTTAGAGAGATATTTCATCAAAAATATGAATAATATCCAGTTTAAATGTGGACGTGGATGGCTGTATTTCAGAGCCATCAACACCCTAGTGTTGAGAGGAACAACTCATAGGGTAGGCTTCTATACTAGAGTGGCATCCTGAGAGTCTTGATCGGTTACTCGACCCACGATCCATGCAGGACCAGGGCAGTGTACCCGGATGGTGTGGGCATAGTGTACAACCTCTATAGGACGTTCGGTTTCACCTGCAGCTATGCAAAATATCTGATGGGAATAAAAGATAAAGATAAAGTATGCATGTAATTGTTAGAGCAAGATAAAATATATCTGGGCAGTTCATCCATAATTGCTACTGCCTCCGCAACCGCTTATAGCAATAACCTACTAGTCTCATCCATAGAAGAAAGAGAACTAATGATATGCATAATGATGTCACCGTTAATCCCAAGTAAATCCCTCACATACAGCCGTACTACCCCATCTGTCACTGGGGTTCCCAACCTGTAGATTAGTCATTACTCATACTCCCTATACCTGGCTCAACCCTCAGGGTCTTGCGTATCTGACAAGTCCTTGGATTGAGGCAAGAGAGGATACAATAATCATCATGTCATACAAACTAATACATGATCCCATCTATGATAAATAACATGCACAAATGAGACATGGCTAGGCCAAAGCCCTTAGCCCAAGGAGAATTACTCACACATAGAGATGAGACAACAATCACAAACATTGTAATGGAAATCATAAGATTGATAGCAATAGTCTTAAAATGTCTCCAATAAAAGAAGAGATCTACTATTACAAGTGGTGGAATATGGCTATGGAGATAGAGAAGGGTTTCGAGATCTAGAGGCGGCTGGTGATCTGAGTTAGAGACTTCAGGGTGAGGCAGGCTTGTTTTCTTGTTACCCGAGGCTTCATTATATAGGGGTCCCTTCACGAAAGTTGTTTTGTTTTACCTAGCGGTGGTGGCGCCAACTATACAACCAGAACTATTCCGGTCGTATAGTTGGTCGTTAAAGCGTCTGGCTCCGCTTCACGGCTCCTGGTTTCTTCTGGTTGTTGTAAATCTCGTATCTTTGACTTTAATGTAGTGATTCCCATCTTCAAACGACATTATCTATGCTGGAAAAAATAGAAAGGAAGGATTGCATACCCCTTTGAATATTAGGCATTAGTGGCAGGGTTTAGAGAGATATTTCATCACAAATATGAATAATATCCAATTTAAATATGGACGTGGATGGCTATATTTCAGAGCCATCAACACCCCAGTGTTGAGAGGAACAACTCATAGGGTAGGCTCCTATACTAGAGTGGCATCCTGAGAGTCTTGATTGGTTACTCGACCCACGATCCATGCGGGACTAGGGCAGTGTACCCGGATGGTGTGAGCATGGTGTACAAGCTCTGTTGAGTGCAAATCTATGTGAATAGCCGTGTCCACGGTCATGGACGGTTGGGAAGGTTGGTGCTTAGCTGAGTGATTTTGTTTTGAAAAGTGTTTTGAGAAAGCAAAGGTTTTTTATATAGGGTGGTCATGGGATGACCACGAAGAAGTGTTGTGATCATGGGATGATCACAAAGCAAAGGACCCTGTCATCGGATGATCGGGAAGTAAGAAAATGGGTGACCCCAACCCTAGTTGTGTTCAACTTCAAATGTTTTCAAGGTTTTAAAAAGGTTTTTTAGCAAATATATAGAGATGCTATATCTACAACAGAAACTAATTAAGAAAATAACCTCTCATGGAGTCCTCCTACTACCACAATCATATTACCTATCCTTTTATTGTTATTCTCTTAAGGTGGTTTGTGAGTACATTCAAAGTAGTCACTGGCATTCCCTGGCTATTTACTTGGTTATACTTTAAGAAGGTTGGTGAAGAAGAAGGATGCGTTGATGACTATGCGAGCTAGGACGTTCTCCTAGTCAGCTGCATGTAGGGTTAAGGTATGACTTGGGCTCAGCGACTGATGAAGTTCCGCTGCTGATGACTAGCATCAATGTAAGTCTTATTCTCGTTATGTAATGGATGTTGTAACGATACTTGTCGGTTATGTTCCATGACTCACTAATCATGTGAAGATGGAAATATGCATAACATGTATTCTCGGACTGCTAATCCGGGGCTCCACGGTCTTCATATGGTACCGCGTGAAATGTGGTTAGCCCAAGTCAGAATTTTTAGGTTTATGAATTGTTGTGATAGACTTTATGAGAGCAATCTCAAAAGCTGTCCAATCTTTGTTGGCTTCTCCTATATATAGGTTCTTTACAAATCCTAAACTAGATGGAGTGATTATAGCAACTTGATATTTTATTAGCTTTCCACTGTCATGATGTTCTATA
Source organism: Avena sativa (assembly GCA_916181665.1). NCBI lineage: Eukaryota > Viridiplantae > Streptophyta > Magnoliopsida > Poales > Poaceae > Avena > Avena sativa. The sequence continues at coordinate 384,136,409 of OV702286.1, read as the reverse complement.
ACTCCCACCAGTGTCTTCTGATGGATATTCAGACAGTTCAACAAATCTACATAGACTTGTGTCCAAGGGCTTTCAAAAGTTTCTACTGGTATTTACATTAGTTGCATAGTTCGATAAGGACACCATTTTGCAATTTGTTTCGTCATTCCTATTTGAATAGATAAGGTGATTAGATCCTATTGTTTTCATAAATTATTATCGCACCAATTTCATGGCATTGTCCATTTCCCTGGAGAACTCCTTACTACTTCTAGGTCTCTACCTATAGGTTTTGTACACTTACTAGGTTTCCAACCTAAGGTCAAATAAATTGCTCTGATACCGGTTATGGTGACCCAGTGCTCCACTACATGTTGTAGAGCACGAGTCATAGGCATAACACTTATGTGAGTCCTTCCTCGTAAATATTACACCCTCAGAGTAGTACAACAGAACTGTTGTGAGTCCAACTAATACTTTATTCCTTACTCATAACACAAGGGCAATACAAGCTTCGATATCCCCCTCGGTCCAGTGAGGATTCACCTTTAGTAAGAAATTTAAAAGCACTAGCTTGAGAAACAATGGTACTTCTAAGATAAGCACCATTGGAGCATTGCAACTTTATTGGGTTCTTTCTAGATTGCTCAGATCGACTATCTTATGTGTGTGAAACTATTCCTCTAAGTCTACGCTTGACATGGGTATACCCTATAGGTACTCGAGCTTGGTATATACGGCCTGAATACAGCGGAAGCCCACGGTGTCGCCAAGGCCCAAATAGAGAACTCGAGTAGCCTACGGACTCTCGATTGCTTGAAGAACAAGAAGAAGCTAAAGATAGAAAGTTCAAAGGGAAAAACCCTAACCTATAACCGACTCGACCTGCTACCCGAGACCTAGCCTATCTATATATTAAAGCTCGGAGGGGGCGGCGAGGCGGACACACGCAACCCTAGTTTCCATAACCCTCGCCAGCTTTCATCTGCGCACCATTGTAATCCTCGATTCCTTTGATAATTCCACGAGCAGACAAGCATGAGTAGGGACCTCTATGAGGCCTGAACCTGGGTAAATCTTCGAGTCCCTTGTGTGCTTGTTTGTTAGCCGATAGATGCTTCCAGTGCTCCCTCCTTCTCCAAAACCCAAGTCCATAACAATGGACATTGATGAGTTAAACCCTCGTCAATTGGTTCTGTCTGTGGGAATGGGGAGTGCTGATGTTGCAGCTTCTTCGGCCCCATCAACTGTGATCTACGACTCCGCAGCAGCGGAGATTCACCAGCTCTTCGGCGCGTTCAACTTCACCATCCACGCGTCAGCCACTCGCCCGGCTTTCGAGTGTGTGGGCGATGGGGTCAGCTTGGTGATCGGGAGCTTCTGCTTCCAAGTTGGTCAGATGGGCACGCTTTGCATGCCTGACTAGCCCACGACACCATCGATTGCTCTAGCATCGTGGTTCCCTCCGCCGATCGGCACCCTCAGTGAGCTCAATGCCTCGACAACAGTTGAGAATACGGTCAGTGACAACAGTCGCGAATCCGATCTGGGCGACCTGGCAACTGAAGATGGAGCCTACGGTTCCGGATCTGAAAGTTGTGGGAGCAGCAGCTTCCCCAACCACTTCATGTGCACCATCATCAACGCGGGCGACTCTTCCGCCAATCGGGACAACACGGGCAACGGTGGCCATGGAGCCGACCTGCCAAACGGCGGCATACCCAATGGCAGACCACCCAATGGCGGACCAGCGCCAAATGGCGGCCCCACTAACGGTGCTCCCGCCAACAACGGAGGGGCAGTCGAACCTCCAACTATGATAAACGAGCAAACTGGTGAACGCATCGTGATCAGGCTCAATGACCTCGAGTGGGCTTGTTGCCGAGAAGCCCTACGAGGCCACCCTCTACCCTTCGGCTCCCCGCAAGAACTGCTGATGGGTTACCATTGGCTCCTGAAAGAGGAGTACAAGCGCCAACTACAAACAATCGTGCAACTCGAGGCGCGTAAAAAGGCCGCAGATGAGTCAAGCCTCCGACGAGCCGTGCTCTCCTCCCATGGAGGATCCTCCTCCAAATGCAACGAGTACATCTCCAACAAGAGGCGATCTCGACTCCCCCACCTCATTGAACAAGAGCATGTAGAAGATCCGCAAAAGTCCTCAACTTCGGCTCCATGACGGTGGATACGCGTGGCAATGTGCTCCCAAAAATGCCGCAAGCTGCGGTAACGGTGGCCACCATGTACCTCCTCAACAACCAGCCGCCAGCTGGAAACCCTCGAGCTGCCATGCACTGATCTACGATCGCATGCTTGGGGTTAATTGAGGCCGCCCTCGATAAAGAGCCGACACCGGAACCGGAGAAAGGCAAGGCTCTAGAAAAACTCTACTCCTCGCCTTCATCTAGCGATGACAGTCACGATCTGTCTCGACGTCGCTGCTCCCCGCGACACGACCACGACTACGACGCGCGCGATGACCTCACGTAGCGCAATATTGACAAATCAAGGGCGCGACGTACCCGATCGACTGACTCAGAAGACGAAGATGTGGAGCTCTGTGGTGCTAGATGCTTCAGCAGGGCCATCAGGAAAAAGCAAATGCCCAAGGGGTTTAAGCTCCCATCAGAGAACCCGAAGTTCGACGGTGTGTAGGACCCGAAAATCTGGCTAGAGGACCATATCTCCTCCGTCAGGCTCCACGGCGGAAGTCGAAGCATGGCTATGCAATGCCTTCTGCTACAGCTACAGGGCGTCGCCCGAGCATGGCTCAACAACCTCCCACGCAGATCCATTCGCAGTTGGGAAGAGCTGGTCTATAGCTTTGTGCGCAACTTCAAGGGCACCTACAAAAGGCCTGCATCAATCGAAGAGCTAAGGTGCTGCCAGGAAAGATTGGGTGAATCACTACGCTTGTACATCCAGAGGTGGTCCATCATCAAGAACTCCGCAGAAAATATCTTAGAAGACTGTGCAATCGACGCATTCAATGGCGGCGTTTGCCGCATAGAGCTTAGGGAGGAGCTGGGCTGCTCGAAGCCCAAGACCATCGACCACCTGATGGAAATTGCGAATCGGTGGGCAGATGGAGAATATTTGGTGAAGAATCGCGTTCACTCCAACAAGGAAGCAGAACTCGAGCGCAGACGCGATCGCCGAAGCAAATGTCGAATGCGCATCTACGATGACCGTGATGACGTCAACATGGTCGCAGCCGGCTACGCCGATAGACGCGACGACAACCGCAACAGCGGCTACCGTAGCGGTGGATACCGCGACTCTGGGAAAACCACGCAAGTATGGCAGCACCGCACTCGCGACGAAGCGCCCGCCGTATCCATTGAAGACAAGTTGTCCGGGCCATGCACTGTGCACTTCTACATCGACAAGCATGACGGAAAAAATAAATCCAGCCACCTCCTCAAAGACTGCCGCGAGTTCCTCAAGCTCCATGAGGGCCTGGGTCAGATGAATCGCAACGCAGTCAACAAGGGCTACGGAACCGCCCTAGGCGCTGTGGCACATGGAGCTCCTCCACCACCACCCGGACCACCGCCAAACGCAGCCGCGCCTGACCAGCACCACAGAGGTGAGCCGTACCCGTGGGCCATGGGCACCATGATGATCCAAAAGGGTCGCCCCTCCAACCGGGTACAAAAGGCCATCACTCGCCAAGTCAATCTGGCGACAAACTCGCCACCATCCACCATTAAGTACCTCAGTGGAAGCGACTCATGCATCACCTTCGACAAGCGCGACCATCCGCGCCAGGTACGTCGCCCAGGCCATTGTCCCCTCGTACTCGAGGCACAAATTGGAGGTTTCGACATGAGCCGCGTCTTCATGGACGGCGGAAGTGGCATCAACCTTATGTTCACAAGTACCTTGCAAGCAATGAGGATCCCTCTGACCTGCCTAGAGGCCTCGGACACATCATTCCACGGCATCGTCCCAGGCAAGGGCATATACCCCCTCGGTAAAATCAACCTCGACGTCATCTTTGGCATGCCAAAAAAACATTCGACGCAAACGCATCGACTTTGAAGTCGTCGACTGGCCCTCATAGTACCACTGCATCCTCGGACGTGTCGTGTTCGCCAGGTTCATGGCAGTACCACACTACGCCTATCTGCAGATGAAAATGTCAGGCCCTAATGGCGTCATCACAACCAATGGGAGCTTCGAAAGGTCTGACAGTTGCGACAGGGAGTTCAATAGAATTTCCTAGTCCTTCGGCATGTAGGAAGAACTCGCGAGACTAAGGAGTCGACAGACAACAGTCTGCCTCCCCTGAGCAGGCCAAGTTCACCCGACTTACCCTTCGACTCATCGGTGCACACGAAGAAAGTTCAGGTCCACCCATCGGATCCTGCCAAGACGGCCCTCATCGCCAACAAATTGAGTCCTTCATAGGAACTCGTCGAATTCCTCCATGAGCACTGGGAAATCTTCGCCTGGTGTCCAGCGGACATGCCAGGGGTTCCCAGGGAATTCGCCGAGCACGCACTCAATGTCAACCCAGATGCAAGGCTAGTAAAACAAATAATTCGGCGACTGTCTGAGCTAAGAGCAAAGGCAGTCAGAATGGAGATCAACAGACTCCTCGACGCCAAATTCAAACGCGAGATCAAGGAAAGCACTTGGCTCGCCAACATGGTGCTAGTACCAAAAAAGGATACGGATATCCTGCAGATGTGCGTGGACTTCACCTCTCTGAATAAGCACTGCCCAAAGGACCACTTTCCGCTACTATGAATCGACCAGATCATCGACTCCACCGTGGGATGTGAGCGCCTTAGGCTACAACCAGATTCGAATGAAGGAGGAAGATCAAGAAAAAACGGTGTTTACAACGCCTTTTGGTGTGTTCTGCTACAACACTATGCCCTTCGGGCTATAGAATGCAGGAGCCACCTACCAGCGGTGCATGCAGGCTTGCCTCAAAAACCAACTTGGTCGCAACATTCAAGTCTATGTCGACGACATCGTAACCAAAGAGGAAGCTTCACTAATCGATGACTTGTGTGAAACCTTCACCAACCTTGACTGCTACCGGATCAAGCTCAATCCGGACAAATGCGCCTTTGGCGTACCATCTGGGCAACAACTCGGGTATCTTATCTCTGCGAGAGGGACCGAGGTGAACCTGAAGAAAATAAAAATCATACTAGCCATGGAGAAGCCAAAGAATATAAGAGGTGTCCAGCAGCTGGTTGGGCGAATCGCGGCGCTCAGTCGATTCATCAGTCGAATGGGCAAAAAGGCACTACCCTTCTACCAACTCCTCCGCAAAGATGACAAATTTGAGTGGACCAACGAGGCACAGGAAGCATTCGAAGACCTCAAGCGCCTACTGTCCACCACGCCAGTATTGGTGACCCCACGCGAAAGGGAACCACTGTTGCTATGCATCTCTGCCACCAACCAGGTGGTCAGCACGGTGCTCGTGGTAGAACGAGCCGAGGAAAACAAGGTCCACGGGGTACAACACCCAGTCTACTACCTCAGTGAGGTACTTACGCCAACAAAACAGCGGTACCCGCACTACCAGAAACTGGCGTACAACGTCTTCATGATAGCCCGGCGACTGCGCCACTATTTCCAGGAGCACCCAATCGTGGTAGTCAATGACGCCCCGCTGGGGCATATCCTCAACAACCCCGACGCCACCAAACGAGTCGCGCTTTGGGGAATCGAACTGTCTCCACGAGACATTACATATGAAAAACGCGACGCAATCAAGTCGCAAGTTCTCCCTGACTTCCTAGTGCACTGGATGGAGAACCAGCTCCCCGAAAATCCATATATATCCTACCTCTGGACAATGCACTTCGACGGTTCAAAGCGAAAGGATGGGGCGGCGCAGGTGTCATACTGATGTCGCCCCAGGGAGACAAGCTGAAATATATCCTGCGAATGCAGTTCACTGCCTCCAACAATGAAGCTGAATACGAGGCCCTACTGCACAGGATGAGGATGGCAAAAGCCTGCGGCGCCAAGAGGCTCATAATATATGGCGACTCCAAGTTGTTCGTCAACCAGACAATGCACGAGTGCGACGCACTGAGCGACAACATGATCGCCTACCGCGACCTCTACGACACACTCAAAGGGGACTTCGACGGTTGTGAGCTGCGGCACATAGGCCGCGAAAGCAATGAAGAGGCAGACACACTCGCCAACATAGGCTCTACCTGCGCCCCCATACCACCTGGGGTATCTCTCGAGCGCATCTGTGAATGCTCCATCAAGCCAAAGGCCATAGAGAAGAAAACAAGCGCAACAACGGACTTGGGGGCTATGCCGCCCAATGAGCCAATAGCACTCGACGACCTGGAGCTTAACACAGGACTTGAAGGACCAATGAGCGTCATGATGATCTAGCCATCTTGGACTCAACCGTACATCACGTCCCTCCTCAGCAAAAGGCTACCAGACGACCCGACTAACGCACGACACATTGCACGGCGATCCAAAGCATTCACTGTTATCAACGGCGAACTGTACAAACGCAGCATCACAGGAGTACTCCAACGATGCGTCTCCAATGCCGATGGAAGAGTTGTTCTACTCAACATCCATGAGGGGACTTGCGGGCACCACGCTGGCAGTCGAGCCCTCGTCGCCAAAGCTTTACGAGCTGGATTCTACTGGCCTACGGCCATGCGCGACGCCAAGGACATCGTCCAAAAATGCAACGCTTGCCAGCGATTCGCGGACAAGCCACACGCACCTGGTGCAAAACTCCGGCCAATTCCATTGGCCTGGCCCTTCGCGCAATGGGGACTCGACATGGTCGGCAAGCTCCCAAAATCCTCACGAGAAGGATACGTCTACCTCCTTGTCGCAGTCGACAAATTCACCAAGTGGATAGAGGCCATGCTAGTGACTAACCAGTCAGGATACCGCGCAGTCAAGTTCTTTGAGTCCATCATCTATCGCTTCGGAGTACGACACAACATCATCACGGATAATGGGACGAACTTCACATCCAAGGAGGTCCAAGAATTCTGCGAGAATCTGGGAATCAACATAAGGTATGCCTCTGTAGCACATCCACAGACCAACGGTTAGGTCGAAAAGGCCAACGGGGTCGTCTGCGGCGGCATCAAAAAGCGACTCCTCAGGCCACTCGAACAAGCCGCGGGCTGCTAGCCAAACGAGCTGCAATTGGTACTCTGGAGCCTGCGCACAACTCCAAACAGTGCCACGGGGTACACCCCGTTCTTCATGGTGCACGGTGCTAAAGCGGTGCTACCCACCGAGGTATGATACAAAGCACCGCGAGTGGTCTCTTACAGCGAGCATGAGTCAACTCTTGCACTCGAAGACTCCGTTTACCTCCTTGAAGAGGCACGGGAAATCGCCGCGGAAAGATCAACGATCTCCCAGTAGAACCTGCGCAACTACCACAGCAGAAGGCTACGCCCCAGGTCCTTTGTCGAAGGAGACTTGGTCCTGCGACTAAAACAACAAGGACATCTCAAGCTCGAGTCCCCCTGGGAAGGACCATACGTGATTACAGAAGTGATCCTAGGTGGCCCCTATTGCCTTAAAGATTTCGAGACAGGAGTCGCATACTCCAACCCCTGGAACGTCGCGCACCTGCGACACTTCTACCCTTAGTCATCTTTTATTTTTTACAAATAAGGCTACTCAGCCAAGGCTACTTAGACACACATTGTACCGCGTACTATCCTGCAAATGAATAAAGCTAAGTGCCCCAAAACTCTGTTTCCTTTTATTTTTGCAAAATATCCACTCGGGGGCTACGCCACCCTATACACATCTGTTCTACGAACTAACGCGATATCCTGAGTAGCTGGCACACCAATCGAAACCCTTGACAAACACCAACCTAGTTGCAACACAACTGACAGGTTGGCAAGGGGCTGAGATAAACACAAATCAGGCTAACGAAAAGGAATCACATAGTGCAACGCACTCGCAAAACATACACGCTAACAAGCTCTCTATATATACATCAATGTTAGTCAATTATACACAACATATATATGAACTTTACAACACTAGTACAACTATGTGCAGGATACAAACTAAACTACTATTGCAGAAAAGGAACGTTGGTCTGCTCCTCGAAGAAGTCAACGATTTCCTCCGCTGGACGATCCACCGTCTGGTAGTGAGGAACCATGTTCCAAGTCGAACCTGCTGGCGGCGCTATCGGTCTGGCCGCAATTTCTGCAACGTCCACATCAGGCATGTGCAGTCGCACCAGCGATAGAGCAGCCTTGGCACCAGCCACTAGCTGTTGTCGTACACACTCGTGAACTGCATTCAAATCTTGAAATTTGACAAGAAGGACCAGCAGGCTCGATGGAACGATGTCCAGCGGGAACATCGTCTGGTAAATATTCTTCAAGAATGATTGCGACTTCTTCAAGAAGTGAATCACTCGCGACGCACGATCCTGCAGGGTCGCCAGTGCGATTGCGCGATCATGATCCACCCAGAAGTATCCACTCGCCTGAAGCTGCTCTTGGGTTAGATCATTCATGCGAATGGCAATCCTATCCTTCTCATCCTGCAGATGGCACACACTGACAACTATACCAAGCAAAGGCAGAAGTATGAAGACAACGAACTACTACGAGTGACTACAAGGAAAAGATAAGGAAGAAGAAAACTAACATTTGAATTGGTTGCCCAGCTGCGTCACCTCCCCTAGCAGATATTGTTCTCGGGCGGCGGCCTTGTCCGCCCTCGATTTCCATACATCCGTGTTACCATGGAGTATGGGCAATTCACGCTCCAACTACTTCACATGGTCACGGAGTCGCGAGAGCAGAGACAGCTCATCCACCCTTGAGCGCGGCGACGCCAAGGTGTCATCAGGGGGTGGCGTATCCGGAGGTTCACTCAAAGGACCACTCGATGTGCCCTATCACAAGTCAAGCAAGAGACAATAAGGAGACTAAGGCGATGCACAGACAAAAGACTCGAGTGCATTCAAGCATAATAAAAGTATCAGCACATACACTCGCCAAAAGGCATGGTCTAGAAAAAAGAAATAGGCTATCTAACTATTACAGACAAAAATACTGAGGAGCAACTGGTTTCTTCGACTTGGACTTTGGTTTTGGGGGCCTCATCGAGTCCGTGGCGGTATCAGACGCCACAGACTTTCTGTCGGCCCCTGATGTCGTAGCCTTTGCTGCCTTCTTGGATCGCTGTAGCTCCTTAGAGTGGTTCGCAATTGTGTTGATCAGTTGCGGCATGTACTTGCCACAAGCAGTTGCGAAAGGAGCAAAGACTACCTAATGGCCATCCGCGCTGACAGGCATCGCCTTGGAGACCGCTGCAGGATCAACCTCGACTCCGTGGGCTTGAACCATCGCGAGTGACATTGAAGCGTCAGCCGCACGGAGTGAGTTCTTGAAGCTCGCACGAATGCCTCCGGCAAGAGACTCCACCAGCTCATCCATATTCTTGATCAACTCAGCCTTGGGCGCCAGCTCCTCCCGGAGGCCCTTGGCCTTGGTGAGTGTCCCCTGAACGGCAACGCTGCGATCTTCGACTGTCGAAATGGCACCCACTAGGGCATCATCACGACGAAGTGCCTGGGGGTCGAACCTCAGACCGTTGGCATCTACACAAAACCCAAGCATGGGCACAAAGGTCAGCACCAACAACAAACTCGAAAAAAGAGAAACAGCGAAAATCCAGACAAGGGTATACCTGAGAGAGCCTTGGCCATCGAGAAAAGTTGTTCCTCGAACAACTTCTCTCTAGCCACGATGGAGGCGTGCAGATCCTCTTCGCATTTCCGCGATTCGTCACGTGTTTTGACTGCCTCATCACGACTCTTCACTGCCACGGCAAGCGCCTTTTCAAGGGAAGCGGCGTTGCGAAGGAGTGCATTATGCTCAGCTATGAAACAAACAAAGATAAACCATCAGTCGGACATATCACAAGGAGGAAGAAGAAGAAGCAAAACACTTACTTTCAACTACGCGATGGTGATTATCCAGCATTGCATGCTGGGGACCCATCGCAAGCACCTGCTCCGCCAGGCGAGCGGCTTCCTTCACAATGAGCTGCGACAAAAGACATAGTAAAGGGTCAACAGATGGCATAGATGAAAATTCGACTGCAAAATCAGAAGAAGAGATACTACACATACATGATCCTCCAATGACTCTGAAGTCGATGGATGCGCAGACGTCTGGATAACCATCTGGTGCTCCACATTGTGCGGAGAACTTGATGAATTATGCCCGGAATGGGCCGCCAATGGAGGAGAAGGGGCACGCTCAGCCATTTTCTTGGCTTTGGAGGTTGCGACTCCAGATTCCTTCAAAAATTGTACGTCGCCAGAAGATGACGACGCTGGTTGACTGCAGAACAAAACCAACATCAAGAAAATGGAACTTCAAAGAAGAACCAGAAGGAAGACTCGTACACTTACCAATCAAACTTGTCAAAATCGAAGGTTTGATCCCCCGACTCTGACGACGACTCCTTCGGTAGTCGCATCTTCTTGCGAGAAGATGGCGCCACGGCACTCACAGGAACGACAGGTATCGGTGACTCTGCACCAATAGCTGCACCTTCCGGAGTCGAAGGAGACGAGGCATCTGAATCCTTGCTGCACGAACGCTTGCGAGTATCCAGACTACTCGACTCGAGGGCTTCCTCCTCTACATCAGATGGGATGGTCGACTCTGACTCGTCCTCTTCCAAGGCTTCACGAGGAATAACCCCCTCAGGAAGAGGGGGCATACAGGATGACACACTCCAATCCTGGATACAAAAAACAAGTTAGTAGAAGTCAAAAGAAGAAGCATTCAACAAATAAAGCTACTTCGTAGCACAACCATACCTCAGGAGGAGGATTAGCAGCATCGAAGGGAAGCACGACTGGTTCACTGGGGAGCACATCCTTGGCGGTGTACTTGGTGACCAGTCGCACCCTTTTATCTACCTCACTCGCGGAAATGTCATCGGCAGATACACGAGTGACATCGTCCGCGCCAGCCCACTGGAACATAGGGTGGACTCTGGCCTGTAGGGGCTGCACGCGATGGTGCAGCCATGTGCGAATGAGGGCGCAGCCTTCCTCCTCTTTACCTATGCAACTCTCAAGGTCGCAGACGCGCTCGTATATCACATCTGTCTCCGCGGACTCGCCGGGCATCACTACGTTCTTCTAGGAGCGCCTCCTCTTGCACGGCGTCGCGGGATCGAAGGGCGCGAGTCTGAAGTGGTCTCCGTCGGCCTTCTGGTCACGGATGTAGAACCACTTGTTCCTCCACCCTTGGACGGATGCCATGAGTTTGATGTTGAAGTTTGTGGTGGAGGAATCGACGTGGATACCGCAGCCGCCTACATTGTAGACTACGGAGCCAGACGTCGACTGGTGCTTCAGCTTAAAGAGACGTTTGAAGAGACCGAAGTGTGGCTCGATTCCGAGCCAGCACTCGCAAAGAGTAATGTAGCAAGCTACATGGAGGATGGAGTTGGGGGACAGCTGATGCAGTTGGAGCCCATAGAAACAGAGAAGACCCCTGAAGAAAGGATGTAGGGGCAATGAGAGACCGCGGATGATGAACGCTAGGAACATCACTCGAAAACTGGCAGGAAGAGAAGGGATTACCTCCCTGCCGGGGACACGTGCGTCAGCAAATGCGGAAGATAGAACTCTGTCTTGGTGTAGGATACGGAGCTCGGAAGACTTGATCACGGATGCGCGCCACGCGCCATTGGTGACATCAGTGCCCGTGCCCTTCTTTTTCCCGGCGGCGGCGGTGCTAGTGCCCACAGTGGCGGAGCCGCCCTTCTTCTTGGCAGCAACTGTGGCGGCGGCGGAATCAGCTATGGCACCTCCTTTCTTCTTTCCTATCTTATGGTGGCGGTGTGACCGGAGAAAGTAACTGGGGAATATGCGGAGCTGGACCAGCACCACGAGAAAGATGAACACAAAGGAGCAGAGGAGCAGCAGCAATGGCGACGGAGGCAAAGGCAGAGAAAAGAAGCAGATGTGAAAAATTACCATCGCAACATTCTTACTTAACCCCCTGGAAGATGCAATCTAACGGCCAAGAAAAACCCTATCAGACGTGTGGCATTCATCGTGATTGACACGTGGAGGACCCGAAGCGTGAACTGTCCCCCACTACCCCCATTACGCACGGAAATCGAGGAGGCACGGTTAAAACAAAGATTACGCACGCCCGGTCAAGTCAGAGTCAAAAAATGGGACCCACCGCTCGTCACGTCCCGTCAAACCCGCTCACGCGGGCAACTGAGGTCATCACCTAGTCAGCACTGATGTCATCCAAAATTGAGCAGCAGAAGACTTCGACTACTTTAGTCCTTGCTCGAGCCTTCGACTCCACCAAGCACTCTTGGGCTACTCCAATAGGGAGCGCTGGTCGCACACCCTATGATTTTTCTTTTTCTCTTCTACAGGAATATGGACATTTAAAACATACCCAACCACTCGAATCAACGATTCGACTATGGACATGGGTTACTCCCATAGGGAGCGCCGGAAATAAATTTGACTGAAACAAGCAAACAAAAGACGACAGTAGTCGCAAAAATTCTTTAGTCCCTGCCTGAGTCTTCGACTCAACCAGGCACTCGGGGGCTACTCCCATAGGGAGCATTGATTGCACACCCTATGATTATTTGTACATCGTAATGTGTGTCGATAACATCCACACTCGATGTTTATGGTGACACCGCCTCCTGATGTTTCCCTACAAAGAGACTGTGTCTCCTGGGTCATCCGAATCATCTCTGCGATGACAAACTTCGGATGTCGCGCTTGAAGCATGAAGATAAGACCTGAGTAAGGCCTGGCAACGCATTTACTGCGCACTACCAGAAATATATCTGTGCCAAAAGGTACGATGAACATGTCTTGACGGACGCGTCGAGTGCTCACACCCATATACTGGAATTCGACTCTTGTAAGACCTCCGCGGCTTGAGTCGAATTACACCAGCACTTTTCCGGATTCGAGTCCGGGGACTCGAGTTCGAGTAGATTGCGTTGTTTTACCCTAAGGTAGTTAACTGATACCGATACATCGGTTAAATCAAGCACGCACATCAACAATCCCTATGACACAAATAGAGCAGTCGAAAATATACTCATTCATGCAGTCGAAAGGCTTCATAAAGTCCCCAGTCGAATCTGCGATTCCACTGGACACTCGGGGGCTACTGACATGGGTATGCCCTACAGGTACTCAAGCTTGGTATATATGGTCTGAATACAGCGGAAGCCCACAGTGTCGCCAAGGCCCAAATAGAGAACTCGAGTAGCCTACGGACTCTCGATTGCTTGAAGAACAAGAAGAAGCTAAAGATAGAAAGTTCAAAGGGAAAAACCCTAACTTGTAACCGACTCGACCTGCTACCGAGACCTAGCCTATCTGTATAAAGGCTAGGAGGGGGCGACGAGGAGGACACACGCAACCCTAGTTTCCACAACCCTCGCCAGATTGCATCTGTGCACCATTGTAATCCTCGATTCCTTTGATAATTCCACGAGCAGACAAGCAGGAGTAGGGACGTCTACGAGGCCTGGACCTGGGTAAATCTTCAAGTCCCCTATGTGCTTGTTTGCTAGCCGATAGATTCTTCCAGCGCTCCCTCCTTCTCCAAAACCCAAGTCCATAACAATGGGCATTGATGAGTTAAACCCTCGTCAACGCTATTCTCTCCTATTTCAATCTCTATTTCATAGACTATGCCTTCAATTCCTCCTAAGATATCGGGTTCATCATAATAAACGTATGCCTACGTGGAGACTTCTAGATTACTCGTGTCTTCTGTCTTTGAGGTACCTAAGCAAGGGCTTTAAGAAGTATGGATTGAGTACTAGCGTACTAAGCCAATTCTATAGTGGTTGTATGAAGTTCTATCTAAAATCGTGGATAAGAATCCTGAGCTTATTCTAAGTTTTTGAAATCGGTTTTTAGAAAAGATAAGTTTTAGTATTTGATAAACTATGTCTGTCAACCTTCACGGGTTGTATAGGACACATAATCCTTTTCCCGTTGCATTCACAATCCTTTCCCAGGATAAGGAGTAACATGTCACAGTTCATACACTCTCGAGAGGGCACTACTTTTCCCACAAATGACTAAATCATGAGAGCATAAAAGGATATGCTTTCCTGTTCAAATTTCCTTGGTTCGAGACATGGTAAATATCCAAGTCAATCACTGCCCTTTGCCCGAGTTTCGGTCGAAAGACCTATGCTCAGTTACCCTTCCTTCTAATATGCTAAGCCGTAACCCTGTAGCATAGGATAGAGACGTCACGGGCTCCCACCCGCTGATCTCCTCTCTGGATCTCATCCCGACTTAGGATACGAGGACATATGAAGGGAAAAAAGGTACAACTGACTTATCCATCCCATTATAGAACTTGTGGCTAGCGCTTTATTGTATGGCCCAAGAATCACTGACTACATTAGTTGTTAATCCTAGGTGTAAACCCAGTACTATGGAATCTCCATCATATGGTTTCTAATATCTTATCCATGATTCCACCGGCCACTATTCTAGACTATCCGACTACCCTGAGCCAGTAATCCATATTTCATATGTATTATAAAAATAGTTTTTGCTTTTGAGTGCAGGTGATAAGATTTTGAAAACACTTTTTAAAATACGTCAATGGACATGTAAGCATTCTCTTAAAATGAATATTGCAAGTTTGGTCTCACAAGGTATGCAAGGGTGAAATTGCCTAGGTTTTTTGAATTAAGTCAATCAGAGGGTTCTATACTATTCTAGACCTTGGTCTTTGCAAATAAGCATCATTGTTCAATAAGGGCAATGTATAAAATCCAAATGCATACTTAAGGGTCCTAAATAATTATTTTTGGTTGGTTATTCCCTTCCCCTAATTTAAGTATTTTAGGTTTTATTAAGCTATTTCCTGTGGTGAATTGTATTTCACCTTGGGTTTTTTTACAAATTCTTCAAGAGTTCCTTTTGTCAAGTCTTAGTAATAACATTATTTGGAATTTTATTTCACACTCAATTTTCATGAATAATCAATGTTTGTATTTTTAATGGGTTATATTACTATTTTGGGGGTATTTATTCCCTTTTGACCATTTAGTATTTATTTTAGGGTTTTATTAGAGAATTCTTTTATAATTCTAGAAAAATAGGAATTCTCATTCCTTATATTTTTCCCTAATTGGAACTTTTTTACTTTACTTGTTTGGAATTTGTATTTTCTTTAGGGTTTATCTACAAAAATTACTTTTTGTACTCTTCTCATTTTTCTCTATCTAGGGCTATTTTATTTTATTTTTCTAAAACATTTAGGGTTGTTTTTGGTTAAATGGATATTTAAAGAATTCTGAAAAGACTAAAATACCCTTGGGTCCACCAGATATTTAAAGAATTCTGAAAAGACTAAAATACCCTTGGGTCCACCAGTTAGTCCAGCCACTTAAGTGAGTGGACCCACTAGGTCCACATGTTAGTCACACCCCTTACTCTCTCACTCTCACTCTCTCACCCCCTACTCTCTCTCTCTCGCACCCAAGGCGATGGTGCCGCTGCCATGCTGCCTCGCTATCCCGGTTGTCTCCGGCCTGTTCCACCACCGTGCTTCCACTCAGTTGCTCCCATCCTCCTACTATATCATTCTACTGCACAGATTCGTCGCTCTCACCTCCAATCACTTGTGCACAACCCTTGATCTTATCTAGGGTTTAGGTGATGCAGTCATAGTGGTTTTATGGTGCAACTTCGGCGTTATCCTTGCCATTGATATGGTTCATAATGGTGTCTACGTCGCCTCCTCTAGCTACTGTGGCAGGTGCAGGTCGAGATGCACCATATGGGGTAATGTTTGTGCCACCCTCTGTCGCCATTCCTACTCTGCTTACTCTTCTCAATCAGCGGTGAGCTTGGCTCCTGATACATTGCAAATGTATCTATAATTTTTGATGTTCCATGCTTGGTTTTATCCACTTTCTTGTGTTTTGTTCCAACTTTGGAGTACTTTTCATATGATTTCTTGGACTAACCTATTAACAAGAGCCACAGTGCCAGCTGCCTGTTTTCTGTTTTTTTTGGTTCCAGGAAAGTCATAAAATGAATATTCTTGAAATTGGACGGGACAAAAGCCAAAGTGCCTATTTTTCCGGAAGGGATCAATTGCCAGAATATGAGACTGAGAGGGACCAGGGGGCCACCACACCACCTGGCCGCGCGGCCCAGCCTAGCCCGCGCCAGGGGGTGGTGAGGCCAGCCCTGGCACCCCCTTGGCCTCTCCTTCCGCCTATAAGTTGCCCTCGGGACAAAAACCCTAAGTACCCGATCAAAAATCCATGAAAGAGTCTGTAGCCGCCGTCATCTCCATACCTAGATTGGGAGGGATCTAAAGCTCTTCCCGGCACCCTGCCGGAGAGGGGAATTCACCCTGGAGGCCTTCTTCATCACCATGCAAGCCTCCGTGTGATGCGTGAGTAGTTCATCCTCCGTGTAAGGAGAGCCACCTCTAGTGTACTATGGATCCCGGTCCTTGTCTTTTACATACAATCTACAATCTTTTACTGCTTTGTGTTTACTTTCTGCAAACTTTTACTTCTTTCCATTCAATACGTTTAATCCTTTGTTTTCCGCAAAAAACGGTGAGATTGATAACCTCATCGCAAGTTGGGGACAAAGTTCTGTGGTTGTGTTGTGCAGGTCTCCACGTTGCTACTAGCACCGGTAGTGCGCCCTGCCAAAGCTCAGCTAGTAACACCTTTGGGGTGTTTCCTGGCTCCTACTGGTTCGATTAAACCTTGGTTTCATAACTGAGGGAAACTTGCTGCTGGGCTCATCATACCTTCCTCTTAGGGTTCCCAACGAGCTCTACATCAACCACGAGCCATCAACACTTTTCTGGGCGCCGTGCATTGAGCCATCACTCCCACCTTTTGAAAGTAATATCTCTCCTCTCTCTTTCCTTTCTATAACAATCTCTATTGCTGGTTGATTTGGGTATTTTCCCCCAATTTCTAGGGTTCTTCTTTTACTGTTCTATCTCGCAATTTTGTTTCTAGGGTTCCTAGTAGCTTCTAAGGTGTTCTCGATGGTTCTAGGTTATCTTGGTGTGGTATAGTAATCTAATTGTGGTGTTATTATCGACAAGATTTGGATATTTTGGTTTACTACTATGGCTCGGAGTAGTATTTCAGTTCTCAGGTTTTACTATTTAAGGATGATCTTCTATTGATGGTCTAATTGGTGTGATGTTGTTATGGTTAATAGTTTACTGATCCTTTCATTTGCATGATGAATACCTTGGTTATCTTGTTAAGCAAAGTTATTCTATTTATTAGATAGTAATTATCTATCTATTTCTAGTTATACTCTATAACTCAAGTGAGTTTCAGTTTTCTTAGTTGTTCTAAATTACTTCCTCTGTTTAGAATTAGACTCTTTAGTTCAATTAGGTTTGATAATGGGTTTATGTTCTGAATTATGGTTTGTTTCTTAATGCAGACATATTGTTGAGATATTGTCATTGACAGTGTCTTCTCCATCCTCTAGACTCACAATTCCTAGGGGATGGAGAGGATGTTATTTATGATTTCATTTAATGGATCAATTGACAATTGACATTGTTACTATATAGTTAATCACTGATTCCTTTACTTACTATTCTTGATAATCTCATTCAATTCGATTAATCAGTTATTCAATCAAGGTTTAGTGGTTATGCATAGGGTATATGCATTTTCTTATCATCTGCGATGCCTCTTAAGTGACTGTACACGTATTATAATCCAATGTCTATGCTTGTGCTTTCTTCCTAGCAACAATAGCATTATCACACATGATCGGTTGGTTCTAACTATTAAGGCTACTGCTTATATTCTACCCTTCCCCTAATTATTATTCTACCCATCCTAAAAGTTTTCTATGCTAAAACTTTTGTAGTTTCCTAAGCTTTCTTGATGAAGATATGTAGTAGCTTCTCCTTGTTCTTCCTCTAGCTCTTGAAGTGTTCTTCAAGTTCCTCTTCCTTCTTCTGCCTCACAGATCTCTCTAAACTAGTGTGTGTGTGTGTTTAGTCTCAGCATGACTAGTGAGTTGTGAGCACTAGGGTCTCACATGGTCCTCCATTTATAGTATTCCTAAATGGATATGGCGTGGACACCTATGCCATGCATTTAGGTGATTCACCTGATTGTGTATGTGTGAAACCGCCTATGTTAGCTAACTTATTCATAGGTGGCATTCTACTTTTGGTGGTTAAGCCCATGTTGGTTTTAACTTATGTGTGTATGCCAAAATTGGCATATAAGTCCTTTGTTTGCATATGCAGGGGGTATGTATTTACATATGCCTAATCAGGCATGTGGGTTTGGCTTTTGTCTTGTTGTGGCCTTGGAACTTGACAAGTGTTTATTAATTAGTTTTTAGTATATTTGATTTGGTTTTCATCCATGGCCCCTTACAATTA
This sequence comes from Avena sativa, assembly GCA_916181665.1. NCBI lineage: Eukaryota > Viridiplantae > Streptophyta > Magnoliopsida > Poales > Poaceae > Avena > Avena sativa. The sequence continues at coordinate 384,117,972 of OV702286.1, read as the reverse complement.
TATTTGGATGATTGTTCATAACTTTCATTACTATGAAGTTTTATTGGTTTACAATTTTGTTTTATCAAGTTTTAAATTTTGTAAGTTATAGGGTTGTTGGCAGAATTCAATGCCTTGATAAACCCTTTGGTGATTGCTCTAGGGCTTCTTCTTCCCTTGCAACTGCTCCGATGGCCGGAGCCGGCGATGGAGGGGAAATCCAACATCTCCCCGAATAAATCTGTGGTTGCAGGACACTTCTTGGCGCTCGAGTATGGAGCTCCTCTGTTCTTGTTGGCTGGCCAAGGTGGCGAGGAGGAAGAACGGTGTGGCGCCATCCACCCTAGACATCGAAGCCTCTGGCCGGCCGTGGTGGCGAGGAGAGGCGGAGGTACTTCTCGGTGGCCCTGGCATCTAGAAGTGGTTGTTGCCCTCCGGTGGTGGGGGTGGTTCGTGTGGAGCAGTGGAGGCGACAAGGCTTGGTCTCCCTTCCCCTTCCAAGCTATCGAGGTGATGGCACGACAGTGGTAGGTCGTCCTCGTCTTGGGTCTCTTCCTCCTGCTTCGGGGATCGATGAAGAGCGGGCTTGTCCTCTGTAACACCCCAGTTTTAGTTAATCTTATAATTAGGGTTGTTTGTGCATCATGAGCATCATTCCTTAAAATGCATGCAAAGCAAATAAAGCAAAAACCTAAACCCTAGCTATTTTCCCTATCTCTCTAAAAGCAATTCAAAATAGTTTTCAATTTTGAAAACCACCAAAATAGTGGAGCCCAAATTGATTAAAGGGCCCTACAATATTTTCCATATTTTACAAATCCTCTGGTATTTTCAAACAGATCCAAAACAGAAATAATTTGAAAATACAAAGAGAATTAAGAAAAGGATTTTGGAAAATGTTTTGGTTAAAAAAAGGAGAGCAGCAGCAGCCCAGGCCGGCCCAACTCCCTCCTCTCCTTATCTGCCCCCCAGCGCAAGCCAACAGCCCAGCTAACACTCCGCTATCTACCACAGTCGGCCCAACGGAAGCCACCTCGGCCCAGCCCGCGTACCGCTTCACCTCGTCGTCTTCGACAACGACGGCAATCTACTGCGTGTGCCTCGCGCCACCGTCGATCCTCGCCGCTTGCACTCCGCCGTCCGTCGAGCTCCTGGAGGAGATAAGACCACGCCGCGCATGTCTCTTCCCCTTGTCCTCATCCCCTCACCCTCGCGCGCTCTCTTTCCCTCTCTGTACCGCGCAGGGCCAAACCCTAGCCGCCCTAGTCACCGGCTAGCCCCGCTGCTCCGAGCCTCCCCATGCCTCACCGACGCACTCTGGAGCTTCGCCTCGTCGAGTTCTTCTTCCTCACCAACGGAATCGAGCTCAGGAGCCTTGAATCGCCTGCATCGCAGCCGCCTCTCCCGCCTCTGTCCGAGCTCTGTCGCCGCCATTGACGTTGCTCCGGTCCACCTCCGGCCTCGCCATCACCTCCGTTAGACTCACGGTGAGATAGTGGTCCTCTTGGACCCTTCCCCTTCCTCCCTCTCTCTCTGGTTCGTCCTCCCGACGTGAGCCATCGCCTGCCGCCTTGCAACCTCGTCGCCGGTCATCTCCGGTAGTCATTAGGCAGCAGCACCACCAGGGTTAGGTCCGCCTCGTCACGCTACATCTTGCTAGACTTCTCGCGTGTCCTAGATCGCCACCCAGCATCGTCCCTGCCGCCGATCCGAAGGATCCCCGCCGGTGTGACGTCAAGCTGACGTCACCCGTGCGTCAACAAGCGCGGTCAGACCCGGTCAAACACAGGTTGGCCCCCACCCTGCCCGCGTGGAGGCTAAGGTGGCCTTGACCCCCTCTGTCAGCCAGTGTGGCTAGAGCCCGGCCCGGTGTGGAAAGTTTAAAATGCCCCGCTGACGTCATAATGACGCAGTAAATGTTTTAAATTGGTTTAATAATTTCAGAAAAGGCTTAAATATTGTAAAATCAATATCTTTTATTCTGTAATTCAGAAAAATACAAATAATATATCAAAATGTTCAGAAAAATGATATATATCTGTTTAAGCTATAATCATGCATTGTTAAGCAACTTAAATGACAAGTTTAATTAGAGAACTAAATCAACCCCTCACAGATGTTCTGGGGTTTCTCCTATATTAGGGTTTGCACCCTTCGGACCCTGTTTAAACTGATCAAGCATGCCTAGGGTTTCATTTAAGATCTAATTAACTTGTCATATCATCATCCTTGCTTGAGCATTGCATCGATGCCATGTGTTGATTGTTGTTTCCCCTTTCTTTCCGGTGTTTGCTTCTTTCCGATAGAATATGATATCGAGATCAAGATCGAAGACCGAGATCAACACCATCGAAGATCGACGAACAATACTTGACCAACTGCAATCAAGTCAAGTACAAGACTTCCGAAGATCTGCTTATTGGTTATCAACAAACAAGGCAAGCATAGCCCCACCATTATACAATCCTATGGTTTCGAAAGTGTTTCATTCTTGCCATATTGCATATGATTCTACTGTGGTATTTTATCGATAGATAGAGTATCCAATCTATTGCATTACTCCCTTTGAGCTTATATTACCTGATCCACTACTCCAAGCATAACTAGGTTTAGCTTGTGTGCACTGCTGGAGCTTGTATCTGTGTCTTGCTTAGCCCTGCTTAATTGTCAGTGCTGGTTCATCTAGAGGATGTATCAGATGCAGAAAATCTAGTATGACAGAAGAATGAGATGAGTTGAGATCAGTGATAAAGGTTAAACATGCTAAGGCTTGTATGGGAGGCCACGGTGGGATGTGCCTTTTGTAGTCTCATGCTCGCCACCAATAGGATCCGAGTTCTTACCCTCGAAGCCAAGACGAGCGTACAGCCACACGGGGTTTATAGGGACGTCTCGACTAACTAACTTGCCTAGTAGATTCCATGAGTCACATAGTTCGGGCGTTCCATTCGACATATGCATAGAAAATGTTTTCGAAAGAGGAGGTGAAGGAGGTGCATTCATACAGGTAGGTAAGCATGGCCAGGGTTGCTTGGGGTCGATGGAGCCCCTGGTAAACCAACCTCGACACACATCTCTAGGGACCGGCTTCGGGATTTGACCCGTTACGGCGGAACCATCCTTAGGGCGTGACTCATGGTCTCGGCGAAAGCAAGGTAAAGGTCATGTCTAACCACCCTCTGCCGGCCTTCCAAGGAAGAGGGCTAATGATTCTGGCATTAAGAGTCGGTTAGTACGTGTGATAAAGTTGTGCACCCCGGCAGGGTTAAATCTTTTCGAAAAGCCGTGTCCATGGTTATGGACGACTTGGGAATGACTGTGAGATCATAGAGAACATTAACCTAATCATAAAACTTGGCAACTAATGTTTGTTAAGGATGCTTGCTCATGGGTATGAGGGGGTGATCCTAGTGTGAGATGAGGTTTACTTTGGTGGATATCAAGATGATGATTAATTCTTCGGAGATGCCGCTCTCTTATCCTCTTTTTAAAATATTCTGATTAGACGAGCTTCTTCTCTCTCTGGTTTCATAAACAAAGATGGTTTTATGCAAAATAACCCCACCAACCATAAGTCTTGTGGAGTACACCCTATACTCACCCTTGCTTTGTTGATACTTTTGTAGCAGAATAAGTGTTCCCCTAAAGACAAGTTTGGTACTACATCGACACCGATGAGTAGCTTGGGTTTCCCTACCGGCAGCCTGGAATCTATGGGCTGGGACATCATCGTTATGCTTCAGGCCTCTTAGGCCATTTGTTAAGTTTGCTATAGTTAATAGCATAATTTGCCTTCCGTTGTTTGATGTTTGTGGTCAGTGACCTCTGCTTGTAATATTTTGGTTCTTTGCTCAGTTATGAGCTTGCTGTAATAATTTTTGTGTCGCAGGGTTACTGTTGTGTTACCGATTTCTCACTTGATATCTTCAAGGTCTAGGTTAAGCTTATGTCACGCTAAGGTCTGTACTTGTTTAACCCTGATCCCGGGGGTGTCATAGTTTTGGTATCAGAGCAGTACCAACCGTAGGAAAACCTTGCTATTGGTCAATGTTAAGTCTAGTGCTTGTGAAAACTGTTTTAAAGATGAAAAGTATCTGCGAAAACTCTAGTATGCTTCTTTTCTCCTTATCCAGTTTTGCTCTAACTCTGGGTCTTCTTATCTTGTTTTGACTTTGGAAATTTTTTGATATATCTTCTAGTCTCAAAACATAGATGCCTTTTGGGCATGTCGTTTCTCAGCCAGTTGACCTAGTGTTGAGTTCTCTAGAGTTGTGTGTGTTGTGAATTCCTTGTTTCCCTTTGCTCTGCTTCAGTTGAGAGATTCCTTTCCATCATGATCTCTCTATCTTATGGGACTACAATATTATATTGTAGGATCCATAGTGTTCTGTTCTAGGCTTCGAGGTTTCCTTTCACCTTGTGTGCCTCCTTTTTGTTTATTTGGGTACTTCAGAAGTCGTTTCTTCTCTTGGAAGCTACCTCGTGATTACTATATTGTAGTGTACGCTATGTCAATCAAGTAGTAGTTACTTCTTTCTCGGGTTTTAACCCTTAGACTTGAACCGAAGATCCCAGATTGTGTTGGATTCTGGTGTTGTGAATCTTGTACATGAAGCTGATCTTTAACCCAAGGTCCATTCCATTGACCCCTGTCGTAAATGTTTACACATTACCTCAGGATGGCTGGTACTACAATTCTAGCCTTCAAGCTTGTGGTATTTGTCGCGATTGAATCTCGACAATAAAGAACTTCCCCTATCACATGCTATGGCAAATGTTCTTCAATGGAACCAAATAGATCACGATAAGAGTACTCATCGTGAGTCTCGCATCTATATTCGTGACTCTGCCACACCCTCCCATTCCTGCATCGGTCTTCGGAAGATTGTTGACTTATGCGTCCACATCTCGGGATTCTATCCTAGGCATGTTCTTCTTTTCCCTTGTTGTTTTCTGACCTTTATCTACTAGTTGATAGCCAAGTAGTAACTATGCATTGGTGTATTCTGATGCAAGATACTCTTCTGGTCCGTCATGACAAACCATATCGGGATATCAGGAGAAACAAACTCCAGTACCTTGTCATATCTAGGACCAGGTCAAAGTGTTGTAGTCCACAGATTAGGAGGCATTATTAGCTTCTATCTGTTCTACCTTAGAGTATCACACCTTTTCACACTAAGAGGTTGTATCGAGTTTCATGATCACTTAATGAAGTGATGCTCTTACATATTATTACCCACCCTTCCTCTGAGCTTCTGTGCTCGTGAATGATGCGTGTGCGTAATAATGTGGTCATTTGAGATTCTTAGCAATTCTTATTGCTTTGAACTCCAAGGACATTTGAGTCATACCTAGCGTGATGGTTAAGCCTATCACTAAGCAAAGGATGATTGTGCTACCAAGTCTGTTATTCTGATACGCTCTCTTCAGTCAAAGAGTTAGGCTTGTGCCAAAGCTCTGAGACTACGTCCCTTGCCTTACCAAGCAAGTCTCCTCTTGAACTAAGTGACATATCCGTGGTTCGTGATATTCTAGACGTCTTTTTAGAAGTGCCGCCATGTTGCCACATGACCATGTTATCAATTTCTTAAGCAAGCAAGTTCTCTAAACTGCTCCTTTCTCCAAGGATCCGTACTGGATACCCCTGAACTAGTTGGTTGAGCTTAAACAACAACTTGGAGAGTTGTAAGACAAAAGTTCTATCCGACTTAGTTTATCTTAAAGGGATGCTTAGTTTCGTTCGTGCTGAAGAAACATAGTGTTTCCTTCGTGGATATGTTATCTTCCCTCGTATTTGATTTGATTTGGGTTATGGTCAAGTCAAACTCAGTCCCAAGGACTATCTTGACGATGTGCTACTCGTGATGTTTCACTTGAGTACATCTTCTTGTCCTATGGTCTGACCAATATTGTTGTCTTGTTCATACAACATATGAATTCATCATCTTGGAGTATCTCGATAAGTTTGTTGTTGAGCCCATCGACAATATCCTTATCTTCTCCATACTAGAACAGACTCATATGAAACATTTGGCATTAATATTGGAAAACTCTCGAGAACAGTCTTTGGGTCATCTCAAAGAATGTGTTCCGGATGTTAGAAGTAATCTTCTCCGATTCATGCGCAACTATAGAAAGATGTCATCGTGGATTCGAGTAGATTTAACTATGTATCTTAAGGACACAGTTGTATCTCGTTGCAAGTACTTGATGTATGTGCAGCTGTCCTCTGACAGGTTGTTGTTACATGGGTCTAGCAATCCAGCTCAGTCTATTGGAGCTTAACAATGTAGACCATGTCTTGTGAATCTAGTAACTTTACCTTCGTGGTAACTGTTGCAAACTTTCTATTCGGACATGCTGAGTCTGAAGTATCATCTCACCTAACCAAATCTGAATCTCAAGCAGATATGATGGTTTGTGTTCTTCAACGTTCTGACATAGGTCTCTTTGTAAACCCGACAAGATTGATGTAATGGTTGACATAACTAGTCAGAACGCCTATCGTCAAATTCTCTTGATTCAGCAAATAACAACCACTCCTCATGAGGCTCCTTCTATGATTTAAATATAGGAGTTGTGCTTATGGTTTCTTTTGTCTCCGAAGTCCGACCTTTACTTGCTGTCTCATGACTCGAACATCAAGGAGAACATTTAAAGTAGTGTCGTTAAATGTCTCTCGGTCGATCCTCTAGACCCTTTTTATGTTGGCAAGCATTCTGTTATACCAAGTAATTGAAGTCTAAGAATGAAGTTTCTTTTTCCTCGTGTCATTAGGAATCTTCTTACTTAATCATCTTGGTAGTGTAAAGTGATATCACAATCTTTGGCAAAGATTTTGATAAACCTGGATGAATACAGAGTTTCCTTCGTTTTTCAATCATGTTCGAAGAGTGACTATGATTTTGGTAATCAGAAGTTTCTCTTGTTACATGTTCCTTGTGACTCTTACGAGTCCTCGCCACAAAACACCTTTCTGTCTTAACCTTCTATTGAAGAGTGATCCTTCTGTATCAAAAGTAGATCAACAGCTTGGCTGCCCGTATCTTTGTGTCCTTGGAAGCTCTACTTAAACCGTCAGCTGAGTTTCATGCTTCGAAGTCTGTGGTCATGTTCTTCCTATTGTAATCTTTCCTTTCAGAAGCCTAAACCCTTCTGAAACGCAATGGTCTCAATCCTTATGAAGACCAGTTATCTAACAACTTGAAGCTTTTGCTTCCTCTGTTACCTTGATGTGTTTCATGTCATCATCTCAGAGTCGTTTATGAACACTCCATCATGAGTTGACCATGAGATACTCGGTGTGTTGTTTAGTGTGTTTCCCTCCTATCTTTAGAGTGACCCTGTTTCTTTCTCCCTCTGTCTCTCTTCCTACCTTTGGAATCTCGGGTCGAGATTCTCGTAAGGGGGATAGAGCTGTAACACCCCAGTTTTAGTTAATCTTATAATTAGGGTTGTTTGTGCATCATGAGCATCATTCCTTAAAATGCATGCAAAGAAAATAAAGCAAAACCCTAAACCCTAGCTATTTTCCCTATCTCTCTAAAAGCAATTCAAACTGGTTTTCAATTTTGAAAACCACCAAAATAGTGGAGCCCAAATTGATTAAAGGGCCCTACAATATTTTCCATATTTTACAAATCCTCTGGTATTTTCAAACAGCTCCAAAACAGAAAGAATTTGAAAATACAAAGAGAATTAAGAAAAGGATTTTGGAAAATGTTTTGGTTAAAAAAAGGAGAGCAGCAGCAGCCCAGGCCAGCCCAACTCCCTCCTCTCCTTATCTGCCCCCCAGTGCAAGCCAGTAGCCCAGCTAACACTCCGCTATCTACCACAGTTGGCCCAAGGGAAGCCACCTCGGCCCAGCCCGCGTACCGCTTCACCTCATCGTCTTCGATGACGACGGCCAGCTGCTACGTGGGCCTCGCGATGCCGTCAATCATCGCCGCTTGCACTCCGCTATCCGTCGAGCTCGTGGAGGAGATAAGACCATGCCGTACACGTCTCTTCCCTCTCGTCCTCATCCCCTCCCTCTCGCGCGCTCTCTGTACCGTGCAGGGCCGAACCCTAGCCGCCCCAGTCATCGGCGAGCCCTGCCACTCCGAGCCTCCCCATGCCTCGCCGACACCCTCTGGAGCTTCGCCTCATCGAGTTCTTCTTCCTCACCAAAGGAATCGAGCTTGGGAGCCTCGAATCACCCGCATCGCAGCCGTCTCTCCCGCCTCTATCCGAGCTCCATCGCCGCCATTGACATCACTCCGGTCCACCTTCGGCCTCGACGTCACCTCCATTAGACTCACGGTGAGATGGTGGTCCTCCTGGAACCTTCCCCTTCCTCCCTCTCTCTCTGGTTCTTCCTCATGACATGAGCCATTGCCCTCCGCCTTGCAACCTCGCCACCGGCCATCTCCGGTGGTCATTAGGCGGCGACACGACCAGGGTTAGGTCCGCCTCATCACGCTGCATCTCGCTAGCCTTCTCGCGTGTCCTAGATCGCCACCCAGCACCCTCCCCGCCGCTGATCCGAAGGATCCCCGCCGGTGTGACGTCAAGCTGACGTCACCTGTGCGTCAACAGGCGTGGTCAGACTTGGTCAAACACTGGTTGGGCCCCACCCTGCCCACGTGGATGCTGAGGTGGCCTCGGGCCCCTCTGTCAGCCAGTGTGGCTAGAGCCCGGCCCGGTGTGGAAAGTTTAAAATGCCCCGTTGATGTCATAATGACGCAGTAAATGTTTTAAATTGGTTTAATAATTTCAAAAAAGTTTTAAATATTGTAAAATCAATATCTTTTATTCTGTAATTCAGAAAAATACAAATAATATATCAAAATGTTCAGAAAAATGAGATATATCTGTTTAAGCTATAATCATGCATTGTTAAGCAACTTAAATGACAAGTTTAATTAGAGAACTAAATCAACCCCTCACAAGTGTTCCGGGATTTCTCCTGTATTAGGGTTTGCACCCTTCGGACTCTGTTTAAACTGATCAAGCATGCCTACGGTTTCATTTAAGATCTAATTAACTTGTCATATCATCATCCTTGCTTGAACATTGCATCGATGCCATGTGTTGATTATTGTTTCCCCTTTCTTTCCGGTGTTTGCTTCTTTCCGGTAGAATACGATATCGAGATCGAGATCGAAGACCGAGATCACCACCATCGAAGATCGACGAACAATACTTGACCAACTGCAATCAAGTCAAGTACAAGACTTTCGAAGATCTGCTTATTGGTTATCAACAAACAAGGCAAGCATAGCCCCACCATTATACAATCCTATGGTTTCGAAAGTGTTTCATTCTTGCCATATTGCATACGATTCTACTATGGTCTTTTATCGATAGATAGAGTATCCTATCTATTGCATTACTCCCTTTGAGCTTATATTACCTGATCCACTACTCCTAGCATAACTAGGTTTGGCTTGTGTGCACTACTAGAGCTTTTATCTGTGTCTTGCTTAGCCCTACTTAATTGCCAGTGCTGGTTCAACTAGAGGATGTATTAGATGCAGAAAATCTAGTATGACAGGAGAATGAGATGAGTTGAGATAAGTGGTAAAGGTTAAACATGCTAAGGCTTGTATGGGAGGCCACGGTGGGATGTGGTTTTTGTACTCCTATGCTCGCCACCAATAGGACCCGAGTTCTTGCCCTAGAAACCAAGACGAGCATACAACCACACGGGGTTTATGGGGACCTCTCGACTAACTAACTTGCCTAGTAGATTCCATGAGTCACATAGTTCGGGCGTTCCATTTGACATATGCATAGAATTTTTTTTCGAAAGAGGAGGTGAAGGAGGTGCATTCATACATGTAGGTAAGCGTGGCTGGGGTTGCTTGGGGTCGATGGAGCCCCTAGTAAACCAACCTCGACACACATCTCTAGGGACCGGCTTCGCGATTTGACCCGTTACGGCGGAACCGTCCTTAGGGCATGACTCATGGTCTCGGCGAAAGGAAGGTAAAGGTCGTGTCTAACCACCCTCTGTCGGCCTTCCAAGGAAGAGGGCTAATGATTCTGGCATTAAGAGTCGGTTAGTACATGTGGGTAAAGTTGTGCACCCCTGCAAGGTTAAATCTTTTCGAAAAGCCGTGTCCATGGTTATGGACGACTTGAGAATGACCGTGAGATCATAGAGAATATTAACCTAATCGTAAAACTTGGCAACTAATGTTTGTTAAGGATGCTTCGTCATGGGTATGAGGGGGTGATCCTAGTGTTAGATGAGGTTTACTTTGGTGGATATCAAGGTGATGATCAATTCTTCGGAGATGTCGTTCTCTTATCCCCTTTTTAAAATATTCTGATTAGACGAGCTTCTTCTCTCTCTCGTTTCATAAACAAAGATGGCTTTATGCAAAATAACCCCACCAGCCATAAGTCTTGCGGAGTACACCCTGTACTCACCCTTGCTTTGTTGATACTTTTGTAGCAGAACAAGTGTTCCCCTGAAGACAAGTTTGGTACTACATCGACACCGACGAGTAGCTTGGGGTTTCCGGCCGGCAGCCTGGAATCTATGGGTTGGGACGTCATCGTTATGCTTCAGGCCTCTTAGGCCATTTGTTAAGTTTGCTATAGTTAATAGCATAATTTGCCTTCCGTTGTTTGATGTTTGTGGTCAGTGACCTCTGCTTGTAATATTTTGGTTCTTTGCTCAGTTATGAGCTTGCTGTAATAATTTTTGTGTCGCAGGGTTACTGTTGTGTTACCGATTTCTCACTAGATATCTTTGAGGTCTAGGTTAAGCTTATGTCAAGCTAAGGTCTGGATTTGTTTAACCCTGATCCCGGGGGTGTCACATCCTCGCCCTTCTCAAGCTACAATTCCTGGAGACCCTAAGCTTCGCGAGAGACGAAGCTATCTTCTGCAACCAACCGACTCTTCTGCATATAAACCCTAGTCGTCGTCTTCTGCAACTAGCCGACTCTTCCGTCCCTGGCCCTGGCTGGCAATCCATGGGTCTCCACCTCCTCTGCTTTCCGCTCGACATGAGGGCGTGGGGACCTGCCTGGAACGTGTGCTCGGTTTTGTGGTTAGATCCATAAAGTTAGGGTTTAGTCAACTAACAACAACTCTGTACAATACAAGAATAAGATTTTCTTGACTCCATGGCCACAATCTCGTCGGTAGCGCTCAGGAGGACGAGGGACAATCTGGTTGTTGCTTCCTCAGAGTGGTGGATCTCGTCTTGTATATTTGGTTTGCAGGTTTGTTTCGCTAGTGCTGTTCTCTGAAACCGCTAAAATAGTTGTGCGTCTTGTTCCTCACTTCCTCTAACTCTAGTTTTGATCGATTGGTTTGCCAGCCATGACCATGTCCACGAATGTGTGAGGCTTTTGTTCCTTGGTTCTGTCTGGCCAGACTTGGAGCCTCCTTTAGTTCTTTCCCCGCGTTTTCATCTCCAGGGCAATGATGTGCTTAGCAAATCGTGGTTGCCTGCGTCTTCTGTTTTGCATCAATGACTTCCTGGCAGCTAAAGCAATGTTATCCTACCTCTGGTGGTGATACGAGTTATTACCTCTGTTCTAAAATAAGTGTTTCAACTTTTTTTAGATGTATATGTATCTACACGCGTTTTTGTGTTGCTTCCTGAAAATTATATAAAGGAGTATAGTGGCATATCTCGCCATATCTATCAGCAATGCTTATGATTGTTTTCTCAAAAAAAGCAATGCTTATGATTTTCTGGTACATTTATGGGTTTGATCCGAATTCAAGTTATTTACTGAAAATTAGATTGCTTGCAAATCCAAAAAAATGCTAGAAAGGAAATCAGATCTTTTTGTTTTGAGAAGGTGATTGATAGTGATTTAACAAATTATAAGGATTTGGGCACGTTGAATACAAACCATGAGCAGCCTACAAACTAGTGTACAAGAACGAACCATGGGCATGTTGGGCAAATTAGCATTCAAACACATCACGGTACAACAACTTTTGTCTTGTAGAAACAATTTTGGTCAAATTCTACACTAGGGGCAAAAGTGTATTTTTATGTCTCCAATTAACGCGGACAGTTCTAAAAATTTACACCAAGTGTCAAATAAGGAAGTCAAAATTCCCATAAAAAACAAATAGTGTCAAATAAGGAATATCTCTTTTTTAGTCATAAGTTCGGGAAAGGAGGGAATACACGATTTTGACCACTACTATGTACTAAATTATATGGATTATGTTAGAATATTAGGTATATACGGTTGTTATGATAGTTTAGATAGAGTTAGGATCTGTTTACGTACAGTCCTAACTTGACTCGTACTCCAAGATAATTCTCAGTACGCCTATATATACTCGTTCATGAGGCTTAATAATATATCCATCATATTCCGCCAAACTCATATTCTTTCATAGTATCAGCCTAAATCGATCTCAAACCCTAACTTCCGCCGTGCTATCCCCGGTGAGGTCGATCTCCATGATCTCCATCCGGGGCTACGTAACCCGTATGCAGGGTTCGTCCGCCGATCTGTGATCGGCTGTCCTGTAAGTCTTTTTCTCTGATCTTTTGATCGGCTTTCTTTTTGTTTTACCGATCTTAGATCGGATTGAGTCACCTACCACCGTCATCATCGCCGTGCCTCTACTCCGACCATCGGGATCGAGGATCTACATCGCGTTCGTGCGTCTACCTCCTCCGTTGCTGCGCCTGCCTCGGCAGGCTGTCACGGCCTCACGGCAGGCTGCCGCGCACCGCGGACGGCTGCTACGCCTTCCTCAGAAGGCTACCACGGCTGCCCCCCACCCCCTCGAATCCTCTTCGTCATCATCGTCCGGGACTTCATCGACAACGTCGCCATCGAATCCGATCTACGCGTCGTCCACGCCATGGCGCATACGGTGCACCGTCGGTCTGATCAACCGATGCCGCGCCTGTCTACGCCAAGCACGCGCCTACCACCGATCGAGCTACGGGCTGCCGCTGTGTCGTCCCGTCGGGCCGCAGCGCCGCCGCCTTTGGTCCATGCTACCGGCTTCCAACGCACCTTCCTTGGCGTGTACGTCGCTGGTGGTCTCCCAGCCGCTGCACCGACTTGCGCCCTGCAGCTATGCCGCCCCCTCAGGTCGTAGCTTGGCTGCACGCTGTCTACTTCACTTTCCTCGTGTATCGACGGCCTCGACTTTCACTGCGCCATCTCCTACAGCGCGGATCGCCGCCATCTGCACATGGTCTTCGTCACTTCGCTGGGTCTTCCTCGCCTACTTCGAGCACCGCCACCGCGCTTCACAAGGTAACCTACAGGGCGCCCTCTCGCCGTCGCAGGCCCGCCGACTACCACATTGCCACTCTAGGCATCCAGCATGACTAACCCAGGTCGCCGCTGGTTTCGCCGCCTTTCACGTCTTCATCGGCTTTGACAACGTCTTATTCGGCATCGACCCCTCTACGACTGCCTCGACCGTGTCACCGACGAGTTCTTCTTTGCATACTCGATTCTGGCAAAACCGGAGTGTGCGTTCGTTCCCGGCGTGCGTCTAGTTCTGGCAAAACTATGGCCGCACCTCGTCCTCGATGGCTTGGACTGCATCGACTTCGGCATCGACACTCTCAATGACTGCCTCGACGCGTCTCTGTCATCCTCCTCGCGTACTATGCGCATACGGCTTCACGTGCGGCTACCTCGACAACGGCATCCCCGACCACGACATCGACCACGACGACCCCTCGCACGGCTACTTCGACCACGGCACCGCCCAACGCTCTCGGCTCCCTCGACATCGGCATAAGGGCTACCACCTCACTTGAGCATCACCAGCTTTCTCTACAGTCCAAGCAACCGCGACGCGACACCGTCCACGACGTTCCCGCTATGACTGCGGGGGGTGTCAGCTTACTGGATGCTACTTCGGTTTATCTCCAGTCTAACCGTCCGCGACATTTCAGTTGTTCACGATGCTACCGCTACGACTGCAGGGGATGTTAGAGTATTAGGTATATACAGTTGTTATGGTAGTTTAGATAGAGTTAGGATCTGTTTACGTACAGTCCTAACTTGACTCGTACTCCAAGAAAATTCTCTGTATGCCTGTATATACTCGCCCATGAGGCTCAATAATATATCCATCATATTCCGCCAAACTCATACTCCTTCAGATTGGAAATGTATAATTGGTACTGTTTGATTCGTCTTGCAAAATTCTTTTATTTCATATATTTTTATACTAATTTTGTAATATATTATCAGTAGAAATAATAGTTAAAGTTTTAAGTTGTTGATCAATGAATATCAAGGGCGTCTTATATTTTGGGATGGAGGGGTTATAAAGATATTATATAAAAAATGTAGTTAAAGAATATCAAATGGATAATAAATAAGTGGTTACAACACTTGTGTCAAAAATTGTTCATGCATTATTAAAAAGAGAAGGCCACCCAACACCATTAAAGAAATTGTTCGCCATACTGATTTTCCTATTTTAAATTTTCATTGCAAATGGATACATCGGTATACAATACTAATCATATGCTTACACCACAAGTTTTTGCATTTTAGCCTCCTCGAAGATGTAGTTAGCAAGACGACCCTTTATACAAACCTACATGCAAAAATGGCCCGGCGCCAGGCCCTGAACACGTCGGCACATGACAGATTTTTTACAAAATATTATTTATTTTTAAAGAAATTCGAGAAATATTACTCTGGTTCTTTATTGTTCAAAAATAGTGCATCGTCGCTCTAGACTGGAGGATGAGTTCTCTTTAGTTCGGAGAGATAAGTGGTGATCCTGCCGAAAGGAAATCGTTCCAGGGTGGAACGATTAGTAGTGATAGCGTCTTCTCTAGGCTAGAGACATAAGTCAAGAAAAAATCTGCATAGTCTTTCTCACGGTAATTCTACATACTGAACAGAGATAAGTCAATTTTCCTTTTCTTTTCTGCCATAGGCTTTCTCACGAAATTCTACACATGAAAACCTCCACGGGCGATCTTTTACTCATTTAGGGTTCCGTCCCCTCGCCGGCGACACTGCTGGTCCACTCCGCTTCCGGTGGCCTTAGGCCTTGGAGGTGTGGCGGACCATGGACTCTCGCCGACAAGAGGGTTTTCGTTTTTGATTAGCCTTTTTTTCAGTGACTTCTTCGGAATGTTGAGGCGGCGGCTGCGTTCTGAAGTCAGAATAAGGTCCTCCCCGCCCTATCCTCGTTCCGGTGGTGCGTCTAGTGCCGGCGGAGGGCGGGAGTCGTGTGTCCGGCGGATCTATTGGGATCCGATTGTTTTCTGTATTCGTCAGTGTGGTTTGAGGTCAGTCTCTTCCGATCTACGGTTGTCATCTTCGGCGACGGTTGCTGATCCGGTGTGCTGGTTCTATGGGACCTTAGCACGACGAATTCCCATCTGTCTATTACAACAAGCTCTATCACGACAAGCTTTGCCCGACTCCGGTGAAGGAGGGGCAAGGACGACGGCGCGCCTTCGGCTCATGCTAGTGTCTGTAGTCGTCGCTAGGTGGTCCAATGATATATTTGTAATTTTTATTACTTTTAAGTCTCTTTATACCGTCGTTGATGATTATTAATAGATCGGTAGCTTTTCGCAAAAAAAAGAAAATTAGAACAATGAAAATTGGTGACATCTTTTGGACTTATGCTTATTCATGAACCTGCTTATAGATTCCGATGGGGAGAAACTGCGGTGGACAGAAGCTTTTAAAAACTCTCGGGAAGACTTCTTTTAGGATTATGTTGTTTTGGCTTATTTGCTGCGATGAGATGTCTTTTTTTATGCTCTTGTTAGATTATAAGTCGGTTTGGGTTTACTTGTAACTTAAGTTAGGTTAGGTCGTCTGGCCTCCTATATATTTCTTGTAATCCTCCAAACAATGCAATCAATTATGAGATAAATATATTTCTACATGGTATCAGACTAAAAGGATCTAGGGCATGTGCAATCTCCTCGGCCACGTCGACGACAACTCGGTACCCCATCCCTCGAATCCTCGCTGGGCGAAGGACGATCTCGCCATCATCCAATTGATCTACCAACGGGTGTCCACCGAGATCTTCAATCTCGTCTTCCATGATGCCTCCAACGCCGCCGCGCTCTGGGCGGCTCTTCATCAGCTTTTTCAAGACAACGTCGATGCTCGCGTCAACACCCTCCACACAGAGCTCCGCAACACCGTCCAAGGAGACTCCCAAGTGGGGGTTTATTGTCAGCGGCTCAAGTCCCTCGCCGACGAGCTCCGCAAACTCGGCTACCCCATCAACGATCGTCAACTCATCAACGTCCTCCTCGTCGGGCTCAGTGAATGTTTCAAGAAGCAAGCCTCCTTCATCCCCATGATGCAGTCGCATCCCTCCTTCGGCGAGGTTCGCTCCATGCTACAATGGGTCGATCGCGCCATCACCAACAAGGAGACTCGCCCTCAAGTTTTTGCGGCCATCCCGCGTCCGCCCGCTCCTACTCCACCAGCACCACCTCCTCCGACCACTGTGTAACCACCTCCAGGCTAGCGCCCCAGCCCCAACTACCGCGGCAACAGGCCGATCTACCGGCCTCCATGACCTTCAGTGTCGTCGACCCCCGCTCCTCCAAGAAGTGCACCCCCTCCAGGTCTTGCGCCTGTAGCATCGCCCACCTGGCGCCCTCCACTTGACCCATGGACCGGCCTTGTGCAGGCCTGGTCTATGCCCTGGGCGGCCCTCTCTCCGATCGGTGCTCCACCCGCCTACTCCGTCTCCTGGATGTCGGGCATGCGCCCTCACAATGGCTCTCCTGGACTACTCGGCATGCACCCTCCGTCACAAGCCTACGTTGCTGCACCATCATACTACACCCACGGCGCCATGTCTCCGATAAACTACAACACCTCAGCAGGCGGCCACTATTCGATGTACTAGCTGCCGCCACCACCACTCGCCCCAGCGATGCCATCTGCACCAACTCCGTCTCCTGCAACAATGTCAAGCTGGGACCAAGTTGCTTTCCTCCAGGCCATGAACAACTTCGCTGCTCAAGGAAAGTCAGGTATGGATTGAATTTTTGATTTCGGTGCATCTAGTCACATGTCTAATTCGCCCAATATGCTGTCACTGTGCACTTCTTCACCTTTTTCCTCTATTACTCTTGGAGATGGTTCTTTATTTCCTATTCATTGTGTTGGCCAAACCCATCCTCCTTCAAGATGTTCTTGTTGCCCCTGTCCTAATTAAAAACTTAATATCTGTCCACAATTCACACGTGATAATCTTGTGGCCATCGAATTTGACTATTTTGGCTTTTCTATGAAGGATTACTTAACCAAAGTAGAGATCGCACGCTTCAATAGTTCCGAAGACCTCTATTCCATCAACGGCGCTCCCACCACTGTTGGGGATATACTTTCCGGGTATCCTCATTGTGCCTCGCTGACCTGGGTGGCCCACTTCGGTCTAGAGCTTTGCTTCACGGGCGGCCTAGTCAGGGAGAAGAGACGGAGTCCAGTTCAGCTAAGGGAAGGCCCAGCAGACTTACTAACATAGGCATGTAGTGTTACTTGTAGTTCAAGATGTACTCTCTAACCGACTCTTAGTCGTAGCCGAATAGATCTCTCCTGTAAGCCCTAGGCTGAATATCTATATAAGACGTCCTAGGACCAGCCTTTACGGCACACTCACAATAGTCTACAATCTCAACTCGCACAGGCGAAACCCTTGTAACCCATATCCGGCTCTGCCGTATTACTGGATTGCTAGTAGGAGTAGGATCCGTCCATAATCGACGGATTTGAACCTGGGTAAACTTGTGTACTCACCATCCCGGAACATCGTATGTCTCACACCCCTCTCTTCCACACGCCTCGAGGACCCCCTCATGGCGTACTTGTCCTCAATACGACGATAGTTGGCGCACCGTGGGGCAAGTGAGCTTCGGATCTGCGTTCCGAGCGGAATCTACAAGAATTGAAATCAGCGAAACCATCGCCGTTGGTCGCATCCTCTACGCCATGGATGTCCCTCTCATCGTTCTTGACGAGACATGTATTCCGGCTAGGGGGCCGTGACTGCCTACACCATCATGTCTTTTGGTGAGATCGATGTTTACATTGGTTTCCCTGAACCTATCTCACCCACCCCAGCGGTGATGATAGAGGCAGAAGAAGTTTCTAGGTCCCCTTTGTCCGCGGAGGCGGCAGAGTTCCGGATTCCAGAAAACCTTAATCCCACCCAGCGCATCCATAACGTGGCTGAGCCTAAAGCAGATCTTGCGGTGAACATCGAATATGGAGGGGATCTCCCTAGCGAGGTTGAATCCTAGATCGATCTTCCTAGCAAGGTCGGAATCCAGGAGGATCAAAGCAACAACAACACTGGTTTCGGCTCTGCCAATGCTAGAATAGACCAACCGTTCCTAAGGCACACGTTGAGGCGTATGATGCTGCATGACGCCAGCATGGATGAAATTCTCGAGACCATTAAGCATTTCGAGGAAGCCCACGAGGAAAGCCGCAACTACCTCAGGACGCATGCATCGCACTTTGTCGGATACGTTGGATCCGGATCCAGCTTTGTCGATGCTGGAGACAACAAAGGCTCGGTGCTGGAGGCGATCGGAACAAACACCAACTTACCGGCATCTTCGGATGATTCGATGACATCAGCGGATTTCCGAAAGTTCTCCAAAGAATATGAAGAGGAGTTTAACTCCAAAGCTGTGGAAGCAAGAGAAGCCATGGACGAAGGATCTGGAGAAAACTCTCCCAAAGTGTAGGACGATATGGATCTCGGAGATAATCCCGACATCCAAATGTCCAAAAGTACTGATCAGATCCTGACTCCAGGAAACAGACCCAAAGCCGTCTTTGCTACCGGCGCTACCAAGAAAGCAAGGAAGAAGAACAAGAAGAAGATTCCGGCGAAAGACCCTCCGACTAAGGAGGCAATCACCGAGGAATACGGAGAAGACTCGGATGGAGCCCAAATCCTAGACGAACCAAAGGAAACTCTAGTGGATGGCCACGTGGTTACCCCTAGTGCCCGTAAACTCATCGGAGATGCGCTAACTACGCCAATCCCTACTATTGTAGATCTTACACCTATAGAATTGGAAGATAGGGCCCAAGCCCTAGAAGCGCATCACCAAGTACTCCTAGATGAAGCTAATAATCTCCTGGAGGAGAAGAAGCACATTGCATCTGCAGGCCATTTCAACTCCCTGCAGCATCAGAAGACCCAGAACGTCCCTGTACGGGCTAACAAAAATCCAGAAGTCCACAAGTCCCTCTTCGAGGAAGGTAACATCGTCAAAGGAGAACCTCTGCTCGACAGCAAGGGAGATCTAGTGTATGGAACACCAGTAGAAAATACCGCTGCGGCTCAGGATATCTTGGCAAACAATCCAAATCCAGACCAAATCCGGTTGGGCGTAAAGCTACTTACCAAGGGTCTGGAACAATAGAAGGCCACGAAGTCCGATAGCGGAAAACTGGTCTCTAAGACATGATATAATACTTGGCATGATATAAGACCCCGGCGAGACAGAACAACATCATTGTCCTAACCGTCAGGAAGACAATTACTCAAGAACCGGATCTTTAGGGCAATGACACAAAACCGCACGTGACTGGAGTAACGTTGCTCTGGCCGCAGAACGAGACGCAGTTGCAGCATTGGTTCCAAGACAGCCTCCCTGGCGACAGTCAAATAATCGCAAGGAAGACGAAGAAGAGCAACGACAAGAGGAGGACCGATAAAGGATGCCACCTCCTAGACATACAAGCCGTCCAGCTGAACCTCATCATAATGCTGGAAACGACGGATGAAGGAATGATGGACACCATGCTGAGTCAAGCCGGCAAGGGGATCGTCGTAATCAAGACCCTCCCTAGAACTGGAATAATGATACTCCGAACGGAGGTCGGCGTTCAGCCAGAAAAAATCCACCTGCACCACCCTCTCCACCAAGTAGCCATCATAACGGCTCTTGAGGGAGCCATGGAGGGCGTCGTGGCGGAGGAGGTGGTGGTGGAAGCAGAAGTCCGGCTCCAAGGCACCGCAGCCACAGCGAACAACCAAGACAGCGTTCTCTGTCACCAAGTGATGTGAGGCACCAGATCAACTCTAACATAGAGGCGCGGTGCTACGAGTCAGACAACATCTATGTGGGTCCAAAATGCTTTGGACCGCGCATTCAGCAAACAAACTTCCTAGAAGGATTTGCTATCTCAATACACATCCAGCCCTACAACGGTGTGGCTCGGCCAAACACTTGGCTTCAGGATTTTTTCCAGGCTTGCTGCATCGCCAAAGGTGGAAATAGCTTGGTCGCGACCCGGTATCTCCCGCTTATGCCGAGGAAGATAGCACGATCTTGGCTCAATGAACTTCTGGAAAACACCATCCACAACTGGTATGACATGCAAAGCGCGTTCTTTCGGAATTTTGAAGGCACATACCGGAGGCCCTGTACGGTAGGAGACCTACAACTTTGCACCCAGAAAGCCAGAGAAACTTGTCGAGATTATCTCGGATGATGGATCGACACCAAGAACTCTTATGAAGGAGTAAATGATCAAACTACGATTGAAGCTTTCATTCCAGGACTTCCAATTGGTTTACTACGTCACCGCTTGAAGTGCGACAAGGTCACCGATCTGGGAGAGATGATAGAGATGGAAAGCAAGTATGCAGATGCCGACGATGAGATAGAAGGACTACTGAACGTCCTGGCTGTACCACAGTCGGCAAAACAGCCGAAGCAACAAACTCTGAAGCACAAAAATACCTCGAAAGAGAAACCCACCGCGGAAACAGCAGTACTCAACGCTACTTTCAGGTCTGAGGGACAAGGAGGGCGCGGAGGTGGCCGCGGATGCGGTCGAGGGACATCCAGAGTCCAAGGTAGAGGAGACCAGCAACCTGGAAAAACCTACTCTTGGGCCGACATTGCCAACAATCCGTGTGTGCATCACTTAGATGCCAACGGGGGCTTGTCCCACACATACACCGAGTGTCGTTTCAATGACGACATCAAGAAAGACGAATCTGCTGATTACAGGGCCAAGCGACAAAAAGGAAAGAAAAAATATGACAAAGAAAAAGGGACCAAGGAAGATTCTGACATGAAGCTAAAGCTTCAAATCCCAAGTCGGATGGAAAGAAGACCTTCCCAACGAATAAGGTCACTTATGTCACTTTCCTTGGGTCTCGACCAGCTAAGGTCAAGAAAGCAGTAATGCATGAGCTCAATGCAACTGTTCTGGTTGTCCCCCAATTCTTGGAATGGTCGGAAGTGACAATCACCTTTGACCGCGTTGATCATCCACTCTAAGTTGCATAGTCGAGGAAAGTATGCTCTAGTCGTCAATCCACTTATTGACGGCTATGGTTTCTCCAAGACCCTCATGGACGGCGGTAGCAGCGTCAACATCCTCTACGTCGAAACGCCGCCCCGGATGAGGATCTCGGAAACAGAGCTGAATCATAGCTCTGTGATCTTTCGCGGAGTTGTCCCTGGAAGACAAGCAAATTCTCTAGGAGAGATCACTTTGGATGTTACCTTCGAAACTCCAAAGAACTGCCGGACGGAAGCACTTTCCTTCGAAGTGGTCATGTTCAAGAGCGCATACCACGCTATCTTCGGACGAACAGCTTACTGGCCTTTTTTGGCTCGTCCATGTTACATTTATAATATGATGAAAATTCCAGGTCCCAAAGGCGTGATCACTATAAGGGGAGACCCAAAGAAACCACAAGAATGCGAGGACGGAAATGCTGCATTTGCTGAAGCCGTACTGCACGCCCAGGAGTACTAGGAGATCAAGAAGACCATCAATCTGTCTGAGATGCCCGCGATGAAGGAGGTGACAAAGCCGACTCTGAAGTTCAAGGCAACGGAAGAGACGAAGACAATGCCGTTGAAGGATGATGATCCCTCCAAGGCGACCCAGATAGGTGTAGGTTTAGACCACGCATAGGAAAGCCAATCAAGATATCTTCGCGTGGCAGCTAGCTGACATGACCGGAGTACCTAGGAAACTTGCCGAGCACTCTCCAAATGTACACCCAAACGCTAAACCTGTCAAACAATCCTTACGGCGTTTCGGCGATGAAAAGCGAAAGGCAATAGCTAAGAAACTAGCCTGACTCGAGTTAGCCGGATTCATAGAAGAGGTCATCCACACTGAGTGGTCGGCCAATCCTGTATTGGTCCCTAAAAAGGACACCACTGATTTCAGGATGTGTGTTGATTATACTGCCTTGAACAAGGCTTGTCCCAAGATCTGTTCGCTCTGCCTAAAATTGATCAAGTAATCAATTCTACGGTAGGCTCAGAACTCCTATGTTTTCTCGATGCATATTCCGGTTATCACCAAATTCGGATGAAGGAATCATACAAAGTAAAAACTTCATTCATAACCCCCTTCAGTACCTTCTGTTTCGTTACGATGCCTTTTGGGCTCAAGAACGCAGGAGCTACGTACCAATGCACTATGCAGCGTTGCCTCCACGATCAAATCGGATGCAATGTACATGCATATGTGGACGTTATAGAGGTGATGTCCAAAAAGAAGAAACTTTAATTTTCGACTTGGAGGAAACATTCACCAATCTACACAAATACAACATAATGCTCAATCCAAAGAAGTGCTTCTTCGGAATACCAGACGGAAAATTGTTAGGTTTCATCGTGTCTCAAAGAGGCATAGAGGTGAACCGAGACAAGATCAAGGCTATACTTAACATTGCCAGGCCAACTCGCCTAAAGGACGTTCAAAGACTAACCGGTTGCATCACTGCAGTCAGTCGGTTTGTAAGCCGGCTCGGTGAAAGAGCCGCACAACTTTACAAGATCCTGAAAAAGACCAAAAAATTCGTAAGGATTGATGAAGCTGAAGTCGCACTACAAGACCTAAAAGCAGTACTCTCGTCCGCTCCTATCCTTGTAGTGCTGGAACCTCAAGAACTGATGTTGCTCTATCTAGCTGTGACAAATAGAGTCATTAGTGTCGTCATGGTGGTGGAGAGGCCAGAGGAAAAACATGGACACCTGGTGCAGTGTCCGACTTACTACCTCAATGAAGTCCTAACTGAATTAAAGCAGCGATATCTGCACTATCAAAAGCTGGCCTATGGTGTGTTCTTTGCATCTAGGAAGCTACAACATTACTTTCAGGAGCACCAAATTACCATGGTGAGCACAGCTCCCATGAGATACATAATTAACAACGGTGACGCTACAGGACGTGTTGCAAAATGGGGAATAGAGCTTTGAGCTTTTGACATTGAGTATAAACCTCGTACAACAATCAAATCCCAAATCCTTGTTGACTTTGTCACTGATTGGACAGAGACAACGGAGAATATGACCCTACCAGAGTCGGAATACTGGACCATGCATTTAACGGGTCTAATGCGCTCGGGGGCTCAGGGGCTGGCGTGGTGCTCAAATCATCCCAAGGATATAAGCTTTTCTATGTATTGCAGATTCACTTCACGGCAACAAACAACATTGCCAAATATGAAGCATTGTTGCATGGAATCCAGATTGCTAAGGATATTGGCATCCGACGACTTATGTGTTATGGTGATTCGGATCTTGTTGCTCATTAATTGTCAGATCACTGTAATGCAAACAAGCACATGCAGCATATAGGGTTGTCATGGATGAATCATCTAAATCATTCGAAGGGTTTGAGGTTCAACACATCCCTTGAACAGAAAATGAGGAAACAGATGCATTATCTCGAATAGGCTCTGCATGGAAAAAGGTCCCAGGTGGTGCTTTTCTAGAGCACCTTAAAGTTCCCTCTATCACAGGAGTTGATGAGGAGTATCCGACCAAATCCGACTCACCTTTAATAGCAGTTCTGGCTGTCATTCCCAGCTGGACAAACCATACCTTGATTTCTTGGTAGACTAAAAATTACCCGAAGATGAGGTTCTGAGCTGGCAGATAGTCCGACGAGCGAAAACCTATACAATAATAAATGGTGAGCTCTATAAGCGGAGTGTATCTAGGGGTTTCCAATGTTCCGTATCTTCGAAAGAAGGAGTGGAAATCCTAAGGGAGATTCATGAAGGCGAATGCGGCCATCATGCTGCAGCCAAATCTTTAGTGGCAAAAGCTTTTAGACATAGATTTTTCTGGCTTACAGCTAAGGCAGATGCCGAAAGGTTGGTCAAGACGTGCAAAGGCTGCCAAAAGTATGCCAAACAAGCCCATGTTCCGGTTGATCAGCTATGAACAATTCCGATAACATGGCCTTTCGCGGTCTGGGGCCTTGACATGGTAGGACCGTTTAAACGGGATCCAAGTGGATTTATTCTGCTCTTTGTGATGGTGGATAAGTTCACGAAATGGATTGAGGCAAAACCCGTCACAAGTTGTGATGGAGCAATAGCCAAAAGATTTGTCGAGGACGTTATAATCCGATACGGTTATCCGCACAGTATTATCACAGACAATGGGAGAAATTTTTCTATGGGAGAACTTGCTAAATTCTGTAACGAACAAAAAATTCGGCTTGACATTGCGTCAGTCGCTCATCCACAAGCCAACGGACAATTCAAAAGGGAAAATGGTTTAATCCTTCAAGGCCTCAAACCAAGACTCGAAGCATCACTTCGTCGTGCTGCAGGGGCTTGGGAGGATGAATTACCGTCTGTAATATGGAGCTTGAGAATAACTTCGAACAGGTCAACAGGGTACACACCTTTCTTCTTCGTCTATGGCGCAGAAGCAGTTCTTCCTAGTGACTTGGTTCATACTTCACCACGAGTTGCGGCGTATATCAAAGAGGATGCCGAAATATCTCGACAAGATGATCTCGATTTAATCGAAGAAGTTTGCGTCATTGCTGAGCAGAGATCTACAGCCTATCCGTAGAAGTTACGCAAGTATCATAGCCAGAGAGTCAGAAACCGGTCTTTCAATAAGGGCGATTTGGTTCTTCGACTTGTGCAGAAAAGAAAGCACAAACTTTCTCCAGTATGGGAAGGGCCCTTTTTAGTTAGCCGAGTATTGCATAATGGTTTTTACTATCTAACTGATATGCGTCCGGGCAAAGAAAAACCTGCTACTAAGAAGAGAAAGAGAGATGGAGGCAGTACAGACCCGGAAGAGTTAGACAGACCATGGAATATTGCTCAGCTACGTCCCTTTTATTCTTAAAATTTCTTTCTTTATAATCATATATGTGTACATGTTCAATGAGAAATAAAGTATTGGTTGCCTCAATATTTTTTATGAGAAGTTTTATATCACCATCTTATTTCCGAATGATCATGTCATAGTCGAAAAACATAGAAAACTTGAAAGTAATTTATGCTCATGTTTATTCTGGTTAGATTTCTGATTCTAAAAATGCTACCTTTGGGTATAAATCTAAAAAATCTAGTTTATCCTTTGGTTCTTTGTCTGATTGATGGACGCTGGTATTTTGCGAGTAGTGAATTGTTGGTACTGGAAGCCGGCTTTGTTTCCGAGTTTAAACTGGTTTAGCAATTGAGCTCTGTTGCTCGGCAAAGTTTCCGTGGTGAAAGTTTGCCAGCTCACAAAAGGGATGAGGCGGAAAGCCAGATAAATGATAAATATAGACAAAAACCATAAAGTGCTTATGTAATTTTCAAGCACAAACACAAAGCCAGAAAGTGCTAAAGAAGTAAAAGCATGCAAAATCTTAATAGCTAGCACATCAAAATAAAGTATTCTACTTATTACAATCCGATTGTTTCAGAATAACACATTATTTTTTCTGATACTCTACGATGCAGGAGAAGAGGCAGGAGATGCTGGTTCACTGGTGACATCACCTTCGCCTTGGTATCTTTCTGAGACGAGGAGATCAGACTCGGTTTGCTCATCGTCAGAAACCTCAGCTATTTCTTCTGGAGGCAGAGGAGGCGTTTCCACGGGAGTGAAGAATGGAGTGTCGTAACTGGTTATATCAGCTACGTGACACCCATAACTGACATAGGAATCCATGATGTCCTTGATGTTCTATTCCTTGCCATCTTCATCAACAGTCGAATAACCCCTGGTTACTCTCCAAATTTCCATGCTTCCATGGTGGCTCATAACCATTGTCAGGGAATTAAGTGCTGCAGTTTGCGCATAGGACATGTTCCAGTCCTGGATGATCTAGGGCATCTATTTTGCCTTATCTCGCACTTTGAAGGCAGACATTCTGCTCATATCAGAAATCTTTAAGGATTTGCTAATATCCTCCATTGACTGGTGGAAATTGTGAAGCAGATCTCCGACTTCATTAAGCCGACTGGTGCGAGAATCGGAAGAAGAGGAATCCAGCAAATTTAGAGGACCTGTATACATAAGGCAGTGTAAGAAAAATATCCAAACTCCTAAAGTCGGAAGAAAGAAAAGTCAGAGATAGGAAAATTACCGAAGATGACATCGTCAACTTTGGCTTTCTCCACCCGAAGACTCTGGAGTTCATCCCGGAGAGCTTGGGTGATGTCCTTTTCCCTTGCCAGATCATCTGTGAGATCCGAATTTTTCTTATCCTGGATAGAAATCTTGCGATCACGTTCTTCGGTGGCCATATTGGTTGATTCAATAATGATGTTGATACTGCATTCATGATCTACCTTTAGCTCATTTAGCGCCTGCCTTAAGTCGGCATTCTCCACCTCTAGGGTCTTGAAATTCTTGGCCTCTTTAATCATTTTGCATGACTGTTTGACCAGTTCTGTGAATACAAGAGAATAGTCGAATACGAGTTTGACTATGATATCAAAAGAGAAAATATGAGGACTGAAATGATTACCTTCAGCTTCGTCCTAGGAAATCTTCAATTCAGCATTTTGTAGGCGGAGAGCTCTGATCTCTCTCCGCTTATTGCAGATATTCTTCAGCAATTCCTGGTTATAAGCATTATTTTTCTATAAGTTAGAATAATACCCATAGTCAGAAGTCTACTAAAGACTTGGGCTAATATTTTAACTAAGTTAAATATCAGCGCGAGCCTTGGGGGCTACACTAGTTCGTTCTTTGGTATCTTATGAAAGCATAAATCTGGATATCCTATCCAACTTCATGCTTGGGGGCTAGAGGATATGATATAAAATATAGTAAGAAGATGTGAGTTGAATTCCGACTTACATAATGTTCATGGATTAACTCGCTCAAACTCATGTTCACCTCAGAAGAAACCTTCTCGGCGAGAGTCAGCAGGATCACTAGTGGTGACGGAGCCACACCGGCCTTCAGCTTTTCGTCGCGAAGACGAACCTGGTCAAGAAGCTTGGAAAACTTTACGTCCTCGGCTTCTTGCGCCTCTTCTTCATCAGTGATGTTATGGCTCTCCAAGCATTGTTGAGCCAGTTTTTGGATTTCCTCTATAGTTTTCCGAGTAATGCCAAGCTTGGCAAGACCCGGATTGTTGAGCAAGTTGTCTGCAAAAACCTCTGCTGAGGGATCATTACCCTTTGAGGGTTCACCCTTATCAGTTGCCGAGTCACCCATGGTGACGTTTGTCTGTGATCCAAGGATCACTGGCTCAGAATGCTGAGTCGGATCTTATGCAACACGTGGAGATGAAGTAACCTCAGGTGCTATAGAAGGCATTGGAGTAGGAGTCGGAGGCACTGCGACAGGAGAAGTCAAGGTTAACTTTAACTGGCGCAGGGGCTTTGACGTAGTTCCTTTCCCCTTGCCGTTGGTGAGCTGTTTAGCTCTAAAAGGTAACTGATAAAAATCATTACACTTTGGAAAGAATGAGAGATGAAATATAAGACCTTGTGAGGAAAGTTACCTCTTCACAACAAGCATTTCTTTTGTGCCAATGGAAACAGTCAGAGTTTTGACCTTCCGAGTAAGCGCCTCCGGTAGCACTACAAGTTCTCCTTCGTCCTAAGACATCTCAGGAGGATATCTCTCAAAAGGAGCAAGCTCCAACTCGGGGAGGTCAGCAAGCTGAAAGAAGAATCACCTCAGTATTGCAAAATGCTATAACAAAGTACCGATGAACACATATTCGAGTATAAGAGTAACTGTTGGGAAACTTACTGGTGTCATGGGATCATCAGCCATGTACATGTCCAAGGAAAGATCCGGAATCTTCCACTCGACCCGCTCTTTGATCAACCATTTGACCTGGGACTCCTAGTACTTTTCCGAATATGACTTTGAGCAGATCTGGAGAGAATCCACCTTACTCATGGTGATCGTATGCATGAGCCGGTCACCATGGTGTTGGAGGGGCTGAATCCGGCATGCCAGCCAGCAGTGAATTAAGTCGGATCCTTTCAGACCCTTGTGCTTCATCACGTACTCGATCCGCCTCTTAGCGAGAAGCAGATCGTCGGTGAGAGATGGAGCTTCCGCATCCTAGGACTCTTGAGGCGTGGCGGCGCCATCGATGAAAGTCGGCAAAGTAGTTGCTTTGCCGGGAGCCGGTTTGTCCTTGTGATAAAAGAACATTGATACGTCCAAAATGTATGTACTTTCTCGAACACTTTTGCTATTGTTTTTCCTCTAAACTTGTGTGATTTGGATACAACTAACACAGACTGACGCTGTTTTCAGCAAAATTACCTTGGTGTCTAGTTTTTGTGCAGAAAATCAACTATCAGGGAAAATCCCGGAAAATATGCCAAAAATCCTATTTCACTAGAGGACTCATGGACCTAGAAGACGAGACGGAGTAGGGCCACGAGGGGCCCACACCACCTGGTCGCGTGGGCCAGGCCAGGCCACGCCTGGGGGTGGTGTGGCCGCATCGGCTGCCCTCTCGGCCTCCCTCTTCGCCTATAAGTTGCCTCTTGACCTAAAAACCAAGCGGGGTTCGACGTTTTTCCAGAAAGAGTTCCGCTTCGCCGCCACCACCAGATTCCACGATTCGGACCCAAAAACTCCGTTCTGGCACCCTGTTGGGACGGGGAATTGGAGGAGATCATCACCATCATCATCACCATCGCTTCTCCATCGACCATCCATGTTTCCCCATCTATGAGTGAGTAATCCCTCGCTGTAGGCTATGGGGATGGTAGGGATTGGATGAGATCGTTTATGTAATGGCATTAGATTGTTAGGGCATGGTGCCTAGTATCTATTATTAGTGCTTTTTGACTTTGTTGCAACTTGTTATGCTTAATGCTTGTCACTAGGGCCCGAGTGCCATGATTTCAGATCTGAACATGTTATTGATTCATTATGACAGTATTGTTTATGGTCTTACCTGCAAGTTCTATACACACATTGTTGTCCGGAACCAAAGGCCCCGAAGTGACAGCAATCGGGATAACCGGAGGGAATGCCTTTGATGTGAGGATCACATGTGTTCATGGAGTGTTAAGGCTTTGCTCCGGTGCTCTATTAAAAGGAGCACCTTAATTGCCAGTAGTTCCCTTGAGGCCCCACTGCAAATGGGCTGGTAGGACAAAAGATGTTGTGCAAGTTCTCATTGCGAGCATGTATGACTATATATGGAACACATGCCTATGATTATCTAGTACTTGGATGCTTTATCTTATTTATCTACAAATGCCCTATGTTTTGATTGCCATATGGATTGTCTTGTCCATGCAATGCCCGTCCATCCATCCCTATGCCTACCGCGCTTTAATCCTACTGTTTGCTGCAATTGTTACTACTGTCTTTACTTTTACTACTGATAAACTGCTGTGAGCAAGATTGTTTCAGATGCAGCTAAATTGACAACTCAGTTGTTAAGGCTTATAAATATTCTTTGGCTCCCCTTGTGTCGAATCAATAAATTGGGTTTCACTTCCCTCGAAAATACTGCGATACACCCCTATACTTGTGGGTCATCAAACATGGATGGCCATTTCTTCATGGACTTGCTAGCCTTAATTCTAGGATAGACTCGTTCTCTCCTAACATTGAGGCTAAGAATTCCGGTAATATAAGGATTACCGGAAGTGATAGAATTTCTCCGGGTATTGAAATAGTACCAGAATAGAACAAGACTCGGCCTAATTCCGAGATACCCCTCACACAACGATGCATAAGCACTCATTTCTAAGATTGAGTTAGGGGGAGATTGTGGAGTTGAACTCGGTAGTAATCTATAACCTCGGGAAAGAAATTTGAGGGAGGAAAGCTCAAACCTCTGTCGAGGTGGGTGCCGAAGTGCACTCGCTCGTCGGCGTTGGGGGTGGGGACGGTTTGACCGAAGTCGCTCCGCTAGTCGTCGGCACGAAGGAGCACTTCCTTCTCGACAACACGAAGCTTTTTGTCATCAAGGACGTAGGGAATACATACCTGATATGTTGCTAACGTATCCATAATTTTTGATGTTCCATGCTTAGTTTATATCTACTTTTTATGTTTTTTCCACACTTTGGAGTATTTTTATACACTTTCTTGGACTAACCTATTAACAAGATGCCACGGTGCCAGTTGCATGTTTTCTGCTGTTTTTGGTTCCAGGAAAGTCACAAAATGAATATTCTTGGAATTGGACCGGACACAAAAGCCAAAGTCGTTATTTTCTCAGAAGACTCACGGAGCCAGAAGGAGAGACGAAGGGGGGCCACAGGGTGGCCACACCACACCTGGGCGCAGGTCCCCTGGCCGCGCTAGGGTATGGTGTGGGCCCCCTGGCTGGCCACCGACCTTGCCCCTTCGCCTATAAAATCCTCCCGATGCAAAAACCCTAAATCGTCAATTAGAAATCCATGAAAAGTTCCGTAGAACCGCCGCCACCGAAGGGGTGATTCCGAGGACAGAAAGTCTCTGTTTCGGCACCCTACCAGGACGGGGAAGTGCCCCTGGAGCCATCTCCATCGATCTCCACCGCCATCTCCATCACCATTGTTGATTCCCATGATGAGGAGGGAGTAGTTCTCTCTCGAGGCTAAGGGTTCTACCGGTAGCTATGTGTTCATCTCTCTCTCTATGCATGATCATATTGTGATCATGAGCTTTGTAATCAAGTAGATCTACCTTGCTACTCAAGTGCTTTAATAGATCTCTATTCTCCCCATGTGTGTGAAAGTGACAGCGTTCATACCATGGTGGCACTTAGGCTAGAGATTACAAATACTTGTTATGAGTTATATTTGGAGTTGGATGTTTCTATGAAATTGTGGTGTTTGTTGGAACCATCTAGTGCTCAAGGTGACAATGTGGGGTTATCTAGATGGGAAAAGTGATCTTTGAGGAGTGCTGTTATGGCCCTACCATGGATTAGAGTGTCCATTCGGAGAGTAGTTCAGAGTAGTATCATAAAGAGAAGATATTTATATGAGAGTGTTCACTAGTGAAAGTATGATCCCTAGGCCTTGTTTCTAAGCATTAAAACACTGTTTGCAACTAGATCTATTACATGTTTGCTTGCTTCCATCTTTATTTCAGTTTGCCTTTAGTCTCTTCCATGCCATCAAGCTATTTTCTGACACTGTTACCACTTATAATTATCCATACCACTTGTATTTCACTATCTCTTCGCTGAACTAGCGCACCTATACACCTGACAAGTGTATTGGGTGTGTTGGGGACACAAGAGACTTCTTGTATCTTAATTGCAGGGTTGCTTGAGAGGGATACCTTTGACCACTTCCTCCCTGAGTTCGATAAACCTTGGATAATCCACTTCAGGGAAAACTTGCTGTTGTTCTACAAACCTCTGCACTAGGAGGCCCAACAACTGTCTACAAGAATAGAAGTGCGTAGACATCAAGCTATTTTCCGGCGTTGTTGCCGGGGAGGTAAGGTAAAAGGTACTCACATCCTCCAGTGTGAGTGCTCGAAGTTATTTCCTTTAGATTCTACAATTATGTCTTTTTGTTTCTTGTTTTTATTTTCATTAGTTAGGCTTAATGGAAAACAACAACAAAATTAGAGAGCTTTTTTGTATTTTTCCTAATGTAGAACATGAATTGTCTGAAAAGAAAATTAAAAAACCCATGGAACTTTCTTTGCATGCTAATAGCAATGTTATTAGTATGAATCTTTTGAACACCTTTGTTACTAATGCTATGGAAACGTCTAAGCTTGGGGAAGTTGGTTTTTATGAAAATGATCTTTTTAGTTCCCCAGCTTTAAAGAAGAAAATTTGCTCTGGTGATACTTTATCTCCCATATGTGGTAATTCTAATGATACTTGTGATATTTTAAATCCACATACTGAAAGCATCCCTTTTAAAATACCTATAGAAATTGTTGAACGTGTTATGAATAATTGCTATTTTGGAGATGGAACTGTCCATCTTGGTGATCATTTACTCTTTATACATGAATTATGTGAGTTGTTCAAGTGTGCAGGTATTTCAATGAACCAAGTTAAGAGGAAGCTATTCCCTTTTTCACTTAAGGGCAAAACAAGGGAGTGGTATGAGCTACTAGATGATCCTCATCATTTGGAGTGGAAGGAACATGAATCTCTGTTTTACTCTAAATTTTATCCTCCTCATGAAATTCATAAAGATAGGAATTACATTTATAATTTTCATCCACATGATGGAGAAAGTATTGCCCAAGCATGGGGTAGATTGAAGTCACTAATGCTCAAATGTCCCATTCATGAGCTCCCTAGTAATATTGTTATTAATAACTTCTATGCAAGGCTTTCAAGACATTACAAGGACTATCTAGATACTTGTTTATAGGGATCCTTCACAAGTAAGGAGGTCAAAGCTAAGTGGGATCTTCTTGAAACAATTCAAAGCAATACCGAAGATTGGGATAACAACAAAGGTAAAGAACCAGGTATAAACTATGAGTATGATTGCATTAAGTATTTTGCTGAAACTGCTGATTTTCAAGAGCTTCGTGTTAAATATGGTCTTGCTCCTCAAATTCTTGTTGATTTTTGTAGAGCCTTTGCTTCTCATATTAATGCTCCTAAAGAAAAATGGGACATGTATCATGAGCCTTTTAAAGACACTTGCATGAAAAATGAAATTGTTATTAATGATAGCAATAAACATGCTCAAACCTCTGAAAGTACTATTTCTTATAAGCATGTTAATTTTTGTGGAATACATAGACCTTGTGAGAATAATCAAACTGAAGAAGAATATTGTATCACCCACAGTAATGAAAAAACTAGAATGTGGTTTAGGGCTCTAAATGATCTTGGTAAAAAAGTTTGTGCCCTCTATCCTTTTATTTGTGAACTTTGCTTTGAAGTGGGTCATTTCACTTTTCAATACTTAGGCCATAATAATAGCCCTTCTAATCCAATAAGTACTGCAAGTTTGTATTGTGATGACATGATCACTCCTAATCAGCATGATGAACTTACATTATTTTTGGGGTGTGAAGAGTTATCAAGAAAAACCTCTTTGGTAGATATGAGTGCTTTTGATATGAATAGCATCATGCATGGTTGTCATCTTTATTGTGTTGATAATTTCCACACAAATACTTACATACAAAATATTATAAAAGATGAGATTTTACCAAAATATGATAGGACTAATATGTGTTTTGATCTTATTAATGAAAAGAAGGAATCCTCCAAAGTTTCTTCTATTGTCTCTAACAATAAACCAGGGTATATGGAGAAGCTTCCTTTCAAGCCTCTCCCTCCTAAAGAGAAGAAGAAAAAGAAGAAGAGGAGTAAAAGGAGAGATGAAACAGTATTTTCCCCTAAGCATGTTGCTCCTATTATAGTTCTTGATGAGTCTGAACTCAATGATGTTCCTATGCCTATTACCTATAGTAGTGATCATGATTGGGAAAAGCACACTACTTTTGATATTGAAAATCTCTTCGGTACCAATTCTGAAAATGATGATATTAATAATTGCTGGACTATTAGTGCCATCCATGTTCCTTCCAATGATGATATGTTTACAAATGAACATACTTTGGAAGATAACTATTCTATTGCTTATGATGATACTACACCTCCAATATATGATGATTACAATAATGAATATAATATTTCCAGTCCACCTACTATTGAGGAGAAAATTAATTATGATTACAATATGCCTCCTATATTTGATGATTATGGTGATGAGAATAATAATGATAGCTATTTTTTTGAATTTGCTCCCACTACAATTAATAAGAATGACTATGTTTATGTGGGGAGTATTAATTCTTTTATGCATGTGGCTCATGATAAGAATGTTTTATGTGATAGTTATATTGTTAATATTATTCATGATGCTACTGAAAGTTATTATGAGAGATGGAAACATGGTTTTATGCATCTTAATAATATTAAGTTTCCCCTCTTTATGTTGAAAGTCTTGAAGTTGCACTTGTGCTGCTTTACTATGTTTCTTGCTTTGTGATTTTATGACTTGTTTCTTTACAAGATTCCTATGCATGGGAAGTGGGATAGACTTAAATGTGTTTTATATTTGCTTCTTGATGCTCTCTTTTACTCTCAGTTCATATTTCTTATGTGAGCATCTTCTCAAACTATCATGCCTAACTTAAAGCCGTTAAAGAAAAAAGTACTTATTGGGAGATAAGACAAAAGTTTTAGATGAGTCTTGGTAGTTATTACTTCTGTAATAACCTATATTTATCCTTTTTATTTGCTTTATGTACCAATAGTAATCTCTAACGAGAGAGAAGTAATGCTTGGAAAAGTTGCTGTCCCGAAACAGATTTCTGTGCTTCACCGTAAAAATTCGTGTAAAATCTCTGTTCGTCGTTTTCAGTCGTGAATTTTTATGCTTCTGCCCCAGGTTGTTACCTAACTTTCGTTAGTTCAACACTTTTCAATTTGAGCAACATACAATCTTCGAAAAAATTGTTTTTTACCTGCTGGTCTGTTTTGACAGATTTCTGCCATTATTTGCATTTGCTTCTTGTTGATTCCTTTTTGGGTTATTTTTGGGGAATTGAGCTTTTAAAGGGAAGTGATACAGTAGCTTGTGTTTTAATGAAAGTTTTATTGGTGTTGGAACTGAACCCAAAGACTTATTATCTTGAGTGCACTAATGTTACTAATAAAGATTGTGTGAAGTTTTGTATGAAGGAAAAATTTCAGGTGTATGAAGAGAATGATGTAATGAGATGAAGAATGGACTAAAGCTTAAGCTTGGGGATGCCAAGCGTGTCACCCTAAGACATATCCAAGATGTACAAGCGTCAAAGCTTGGGGATGCCCAAGGCATCCCCTTCTTCATCAATAAAAATCCCAGGTTTCTTCCAAACACTTTATTTTTATTGTTTTATGCACAGTTGTATTGTTCTTGGAGCGTCTTTGTTTTTGTTTTTGGTTTTCGTTTGCTTAGTTTGCTTGAATAAATTGGTTGGACCCCCTCATTCATGTATTAGTTTTCAAATAAGTTGGTTTGGATTGGAAAAGAGTAGGAAAGTTCATGCTTAAGTGGTAAAAAGGAGCTTATTTTTGACTGTGGCCTATGCTTTGTCATGTCATGCTTGGTATTGTTTTGGCTTTATGCTTAGTGATTTATGCTGTAGGATGACATGTTATAAACAATTGAGATTGCTTAATGTGCCTTGAAAGAATCATGCGTTGTTTTAGCATATTAAAGCATAGTATTGTGGTATTCTCCTTTGGTGCTTTATTTGGGTTGACTTGCCGCATGCTCACACCATGTTAAGACTACACCAAGTCACCATAGCCTCTATGATCCTTTAGTTTTCGACTTGTAATATCACTTTATGCTTTAATTAATGATGTTTTATCACTTTGCATGATTATGGCCATTATTGCTCTCTTAGTTGGTCGCTCCCAGTCTTTTGCTACCCTCCATAACCAAGTATGAGTTCCACTCATGCATCCAACTCCAAATAAAACCAAGTTATTCCAAAGAGTCCACCATACCTACCTATTAGCATTTGCTATTCCAAGTATATTCATATTTTTATGTACCTTCCGAATTAAACTTTTTATGTGAAAATTAGTGATTAAAGCTCTCATGAACTTGATGGCACACTTTACTTTCTTGCACTTAATAAACTTGAACCATCGTGTCCATCTTTGTTGCGTATATGCTTGCGCTTTATAAGTTGAAGTTCGCAGAACCATGTATCATGGGTAATGCTTTCAACATTACACTTATACATTGTACCCCATTGATATCATGATTCTTTTGCTTATGGATCCCGGTGGTGTGAAATAAAAGTGGAACTTGTAAGATCATGGCGTTTTTATGTGTGTTAGAGAAACGCCTGGGCCGCTAGCCTAAGCCATGCCTAATCATGGTGGAAACTTGTAGCATAACCATAATGAGCACTCTATGAAGCATCCTAAATAAAAACCTATGCAAATAGAAAATAAAAAGATCGCTCAGATGCTCATTGTCTGCTTGCCTTGTCATTTTGATTATGGGATAGCTCATGTATCATGTGTAAGGGGTACCCCATTGGCAGTTCTCTATGATACATATGTACTTACAATGACAAGAGCTTACTTGTGACTAAAGTTGAGTAGCATGAGGTTCGGTCTTCGTAAGTAAGGGGCATGAGATTTCAGCTTATTAACTTGTCAAGCATATCCTCTTAGTTGTGTCACTTTAACCTTAATCACCTAAAGATGCTTATGATAGGGGCAATGAGAGCTGAAAGCTAATAAGTACCATAATTTTTTGGAAGCTCTTTACGGAACTTGAATCCCTGCTTCCTTCTACGAAGGCCTTTCTTTTACTTTTATGTTAGTCTCCACCTTCTATATTTATGCACCTATTGAGAGAGCATAGTGGCCATTCTTAGTTCTATGTGCATTGTCCCAAGACTTGTTGATTGATGCATAACTTTGAAATTGCTTGTTCTTAAACTATTTGTATCTAGTCACTCTTATAAACATTGAAGATGTCCTATGCATTTATGTTTGCTACTCTATGAGGGACAAGCTGAATGCCACTATGCTATGTTTTATTTATGTGAAACAAACAAACGTCTTGCAAAGCATTGTTATTCATGAATCTTTTGTTTGTACCTTTTCATGTTACAACATATGTTGGGGGGATACCCCCGGGTAGGGTCACGCCAGGTTATAAAGCCCGAGTTAGCCGAGGTACGGCAAGGTCAAAGCGAATGTTGTCCGAGTTACCTCAAGGCAGGCCGAATCTCGGAGCAACCCGGACCAGGGGATGTCCACCTAACTGAGTCTCATCCGACTTAAGCAGTGAGCTGGATAGACAAATCTAACTTGTATGCAGGGACAGGTGTGGCCGGGTCCTCTACGATCCGGGTCATAGCAAGCTTCTAGCAGAAGGAAGGAATCTCGCTGGTCAAAAGTAACCCTGGTACGCACTGCATGAGCAAAGCGGACAGGGGAAGGACCACCGAGGAAAGGGCTGGGGCCTCCAAGATCGTTCATTCGGCGGTGGGTAACCCGGAGAAATCCGCTGGAGCCGCATCGTCTCCTCATGGTGGTCCTAGGGGAGAAGAGGTAGTAACCTCGGCTAGGAGAAACAAGCAGATTGTTCCGTATGACCCGACAAGGGCAGGGAAAGCAAAAGAGGTACAAAGAAATGACGATCGACGGAGTGTAAGCCGAGGTGAAGCTGGCCAAGGTAAGCGTGACCAAGGCAATGCCGATCAAGGAAACGCTGTTAATGGCAATGGCGGACAGCACAACTCGGCAGGACAACTGCAGCAGCAGA
Source organism: Avena sativa (assembly GCA_916181665.1). Lineage (NCBI taxonomy): Eukaryota > Viridiplantae > Streptophyta > Magnoliopsida > Poales > Poaceae > Avena > Avena sativa. Next base: position 384,080,532 of record OV702286.1, on the reverse strand, counting down.
ATATACCGAGGCAAGAGCAAAGTGTCGGCCAAGGTATGCAACAGAGAGATGCACCACGAGAGCGAGACTGGTATAATGATGGAGATTCGGAAATGGTGAATGCAGGATACCCAAGGCCGTACTATCATGTGATAGGGTCGAGATTGGGAAGCAAGGATCTGATGCCGGACGACGCCAGGTTAAAACTGGATCGGCTGTATAGGTCGGAGCAGATTGAAAGTCAAGGTCCTCTAGGTCCTGCGTGTTTTGGACCCCGGATCATGAAGGAGCCACCGGTACCTGACTTCCAGTTACCCAGAGGCACAAAGACATATGACGGCAGCACTAAGCCGGAGGATTGGTTGATAAACTATGCTACGGCTGTGAAAATTGCTACAGGTAACTTGCGATGGGCTGTGAGATACGTACCCCAGATGTTGGAGGGGCCAGCTAGGGTATGGTTGAACAATTTGTCGGCCCGGAAGTATTAACTGCTGGATCGATTTTGAGGAAATGTTTATCAACAATTTCTCAAGTACGTATCAGAGGCCAAATAGGCCACAGACCCTAGCTATGTGTAAGCAGAGACCGCACGAGACGGACTGGGAGTTCTTAACCCAGTGGTGCACCGTGCAAAACTCGTGTGAGGGTGTTATAGAGTCACATGCCATAGCATGGTTTGAGCAGGGGTGCAGGTATGCAAGCGAACTGTGGCAAAAGTTGCAAAGGAAAATGCCAACCACTTTGGCAGAAATGATCCGGATTGCTGATTCGTACGCTTTGGGTGATCCGACTCAACCTAGGCTCGTGTCGAACGAGTCGAATGAGGAGTACTACTAGAGAGATGGAGCCGGATCATCCCGGAGGAATGATTACAGAGGTAAAAGGAGAGATGACAGACCGGATCACCGGTACAGTTCGCAACAAGTTGCAGCTGTGAATCAAGATCAGCCCGGAACAGGGAGCAACCAACGTCAGAAAACTGGAGGGCAACAATGGACTCCAAGGAATGATGGCAAGAAAACTTGGACGCCAGAACAGAAGAAACAGTGGCAAGAAAAGAAAGACCGTCCGAGGTATACTTACGAGTCAATGCTGGATCAGCCGTGTAAATTTCACACGCCAAATCCAAGTAACCCAGCGGGTCATACAACGAGGCAATGTGAGTGGATGTGCAAGATTGAACAAGGTGGTTCGGGGAATGCTCAGGCACCCCAGAATGATCAGCCTCGGCAGGAGTTACCCCGGTAGCAATTGCTCTCCGGAGCAAACACGCAACAACTAATGTTGCCTCCCCCTCCGCCGAGGTATGATAACCATGAGAGAAGGGATGCAGTGCATCAAGTAGAAAACCATCATCAGCCGGATCAGAGGTACCCCGGAAATGAGGGGATGAATGAGTACAGGGAGCATCATCAGAGTTACTGTGTGTTTACCACTAAGGAAACAGATAGGAAGAGCTTGCAACACCGACATATGGAGGTCAATGCAGTAATGCCAGCGGTGACGAGGTATATGCCTTGGTCGGACCAGGAAATCACCTGGAATATCAAAGATCATCCCAAGCTTCTGCCGAGTCCTGGTTCGTATGTGTTAGTGCTAGATCTGACATTCATTGGGCCAAACATCAATGTGAGCTTCTCCAAGGTACTGGTTGACAATGGTAGTAGCATTAACACAATGTATGCAGATACAATGCGCAAGTTGGGTATCTCGGAGAACATGCTCCAGGCTACAAGGACAACTTTCCATGGTATTGTGCCCGGCATCTCTTGTGAGCCCATAGGCAAGGTCCGGGTTGACGTATTATTCGGCACGAGAGATAACTGCCGAACTGAGGATTTCGAGTTTGAGGTGGTGAACTTGGAAAGTGCGTATCACGCGTTACTCGGAAGACCAGCACTAAACAAGTTCATGGGAAGTTGCTACATCAGTTATCTGAAGATGAAGTTGCCCGGGCCAAATGGAGTGATTACCATTGCTGGAGATTTCCGATGTTCCATTGAGTGTGCCTCAGCCGAGTCTAACCTAGACGAGTCACTCGTGATTGCGCAAGAGAAAAGAAAAATCCAAGAGGTGGCGGCATTAGCTCAGTCCGCGCAGCAGTATATGCCGGCGTTGAGTAACCCGCATGGTAGCATTTCATTCCAAGCCGCAAAGGATACTAAGAAAGTGCCTGTTGATGATATGTTCCCAGAGCACACCGTAACAATTGGTGCCGGGTTGAGTGATAAATAGGAAAGCGAGCTCGTCCACTTCCTCCTTGAGAATCGGGATATTTTTGCTTGGTCCACATAGGACTTGCAAGTTGTTCCGAGGGAGTTGGCCAAGCACTCTTTGAACGTAAGACCCGGAGCAAGGCCGGTGAAGCAACCTCTCCGCCGCTTCGCCGAGGATAGGAGAAAAGTCATTGGAGATGAAATAGCTCGGTTACTAGCAGCAGGATTTATCATGGAGGTACTTTACCCGGATTGTCTATCTAATCCGGTCCTGGTGGAGAAGAAGAAAGATGATCCGAATGTGGCGGTGGTTTGGTGTATGTGTATCGATTACACGAACTTGAACAAGGCATGTCCAAAAGATCCATTTCCACTGCCTAGGATAGATCAGGTCATAGACTCAACTGCTGGATGTGAACTGTTGTCATTCATTGATGCATACTCTGGTTTCCACCAGATACCTCTGAATCCGGATGATCAAATAAAGACTGCATTTATCACCCCGTATGGGGCTTATTGCTATCACACCATGCCGTTTGGTTTACGTAATGCAGGGGCAACGTACCAAAGATGTATGCAGAAGTGTTTGCACGACCAAATAGGTCAAAATGTACAAGTGTATGTGGATGATGTGGTTATCAAGACCAAGGAAAGCAAAACGCTCCTTGACGACATCAGGCAGACATTCGTGAACTTAAGAAGGTTCGGATGAATCTTAACCCGGAAAAATGTACCTTCGGTGACCCGGCTGGAAAATTACTCGGATTTCTCGTCTCTAGCCGAGGTATTGAAGTTAATCCAACTAAGATCTGGGCCATTGAATGAATGGAACTGCCGAAGTGTCTTAACGATGTCCAAAAGTTCACTGGTTGCCTGGCATCGTTAAGTCGGTTTGTATGACGGTTGGGAGAAAAGGCATTGCCTCTCTACCAACTCATGAAAAAGTCGGATAAGTTCGTCTGGACGCCACAGGACGATGAAGCCTTTGCCCACCTAAAGAAGATGTTAGCCACTGTACCAGTGTTAGCCTCTCCACTATCAAAGGAGCCAATGTTGCTCTACATAGCCGCAACCAACCGAGTTGTAAGTGCAGTGATTGTGGTAGAGTGCGACGAAGAGGGTAAGTCGATGCAGAGGCCAGTGTATTACTTGAGCGAGGTATTATCTGCCTCAAAGCAGAACTACCCACACTATCAAAAGGTGGCATATGGTGTCTATATGGCAGCTAAGAAGTTAAAGCATTACTTTGAGGAGCACCCATCAAAGTAATATGTGAATCTCCTATATCCGAGATAATGAGTAACAAAGATGCGAGTGGAAGAATTGCAAAATGGGCAATTGAACTAGATCCTTATGCGCCACAGTATGACATAAGAGAAGCAATCAAGTCTCAGGCTGTGGCTGACTTTTTTGTGGACTGGGCTGAGGTACAATATGAACCACCGCCACCAGATCCGAACTACTAGAGGATGCATTTTGACGGGTCAAAAACAAAACCAGGCTAGGCGCCGGAGTTGTGCTTACCTCGCCAAAGAAGGACCAGCTGAAATATGTGCTGCAAATCCATTTCACGGCATCAAATAATGTCGTTGAGTATGAAGCACTTGTGCATGGGCTCAAAGTGGCAAAAGAGATTGGGATACGTCGGATACTATGCTTTGGCGACTTAGACTTGGTAATACAGCAAGTGTCGGGATTGTGGGACGCCCTTGATCCAAACATGGCTCTGTACAGATTTCATGTGCAGAAGATATCTGGTTACTTTGAGGGATGTGAATTTCACCATGTACCCCAGGTGGAAAATGAGGCTGCCGACATGCTATCGAAGCTCGGATCAACCCGATAAGCAATTCCACCGGGTGTAGCATTGGAACACCTCAGAAAACCATCTATCAGGCCGTCACCAGGAACCGACTCAATCTATGTCCCGGAAGATATATAATCCGGAGCTGTGCCCATGGACATTGACATGGGAGGTAGTGCGCGAAACCCATGGACTACCTCAACAAACCCGGGGACTGCCTCAGCAAACCCGGGGACTGCCTCGCAGGACCTGGGGACTGCTCAGCATGATCCGGTTGAGGTTATGCCGGTGGATCAAATGGAAATTAATGAGGATGTGTTCCCTGTGCGAGCAATACCAGCTTGGGCACTTCCTATATTTCAGTTCCTGAAAGATGGAACGTTACCCACTAAGGAGGTGTTATCCAGGCAAACTCAGAGGAGAGCAAAGGCATACACAATCATCAATTCCGAGCTATACAAACGGAGTGTGACCAATGTCCTCCAGCGATGCGTTGACCCGGAAGAAGGGCTTGACATCCTCCGAGATATACATCAAGGGGAGTGCGGGCATCATGCCTCGTCCCGAGCCTTGGTGGCAAAAGCTTTCTGGCATGGATTCTACTGGCCAAGTGCTTTAGAACAAGCAGAAGATCTGGTGAGAAAATGCAATGGTTGTTAGAGGTATGCTACCAATACACATATGCCTATGTCAGAACTCAAAACCATACCAATCACGTGGCCATTTGCCGTATGGTGCTTGGATATGGTTGGCCCGTTCAAACCAGCAAGGGGGAATATGGCTCACATTTTGGTCATGGTGGATAAGTTTACAAAATGGATTGAAGTGAAGCCTATAAGAAAATGTGATGGAGCTATGGCTGTAACATTTCTCAAAGACATTATCTTGAGATACGGTTATCCTCACAATATCATAACTGATAATGGCACAAATTTTGCTGAAGGAGCGTTTGCGCGATTCTGCCGGGATAAGAAGATCCGGCTGGACGTTGCCTCGGTAGCTCACCCCGCATCGAATGGACAAGTGGAAAGATCCAACGGATTAGTGTTATCCGAGATAAAACCCCGGCTCATTGAGCCGCTGCAAAGATCAACGGGGTGCTGGATAGAAGAACTACCAGCGGTACTATGGAGTTTAACAACAACTCCGAATCGATCAACAGGCTATACGCCGTTTTTCTGGTATATGGGGCAGAAGCTGTATTACCAGCCGACATAGAGCATGATTCGCCTAGGGTCACCCAATACACAGAAGCTGAAGTGCAAGAAGACCGGCAAAATGATGTTGATCTGCTGGAAGAAGCGTGAGAATTGGCATTATCCAGATCCGCCATATATCAGCAAAATCTCTGACGCTATCATAGCCGGAAAGTAAGCCCCCGAGTCTTCCAAGAAGGCGATCTAGTGCTCCGGTTGGTACAACATACTGCTGGCATGCATAAGTTATCCCCCCATGGGAAGGTCTGTTCATTGTGAGCAAAGCATTACACAATGATTCTTATTATCTTATCGATGCAAAGCCACAGGAAAGGAACAAGGCGGATAGGTCCGGCGAGGAATCTAAGCGTCCATGGAATGTAGCTCTACTTCGTCCTTTCTACACTTAGCAAATAAGTGTATGTATCCGAGTCTTCTCATATGTCGGTATGTATGTCGGCAATGAGCCTATCAATGAAATGTTGGCACCTCGAGCAGTAACTCGGGGACTGCCTTAATAATATTTGTTGTCTTTTATTATTTATACGTCAGCTGAAGTAAGTTGTTCTACTTAACTCAAATTAGTAGTGTGTGAGCACCAAAAACCCAACTCTTTGACTTGCTGCTGTCCAACAAGAATTGGCTTCATGGCAAGCAAGAGAACAAGTTTGGAATTGCGTAGCACATGAAAAACGACTAAGGAAAAGAACTTAATCGAGCCGACGTTTGTTTTTTGGACTAACCTTGTATTTACTTTCAAATTATTATGCTGAATTATTTTGAGCTAAGTCTAAAGTTTCTAAGTATTGTTAAAGCAATTTTTGAAGCTCGGATTCGTAAGTCGTAAAACCGAATCAAGGTAGACACGAACCGAGCCAGAAGATTGGACGAACATGAAAATGAAACTCGGGGGCTACGCCCAAGTTGATCCGGCATAAAAACTTAGTAGCAAAATATAACATGTATACTGGATACAATTCCACCCGGCATACTGGGGATCTGATAAATTTTCAAGTGTTTTCACTCAAGGAGCAGCAGAAGGAGGAAGCTCGGCGTCATCTTCGCCTTCTTTGATATCCGAGGCATCGTCCTCTCCATCCTCATCCGAACCATCTTCAACATTCTCAACCTCTTCGTCACTAGCGGCTTCCAGGAAGCTCGGACCCTCAGTCCATTCATTAATGGGAGCATATTCAATGAGGCAATGGGCGCAAGCCTGGCGCCGAGCTACCCACTCCAAGTCAGTGGTCCATTTGGATCCGGTGCGCAGGAACGTCAGGAGGTTGAGGTCGATCTTCTCATACCATGTGAGTATGCGGTGAAGAACGGTCTCAGCTGCGGCACGTCCAGTGGACACCCTCCAAAGGTCGAGTTGGGTCTCGATTTCCGTCAGCTTTTCAGCGAGAATTGCGATTCTCTCCGGAGTGTCTTTGCCAGGCCAGAACGTGTTGAAGACTCGGACTGCAACGTCAAGGAGATCCTTGCCGTAGTTCTTGATGATTTCCACGCGAGATGACAGGCTGACCAATAGGTCCTCCATGTCATAGGGAATGTCTTCACCATCAGGAGCGATGGGAGTACCCCTATCTCGGCGTAAATTGGCAACAGCGGCGCTCGCAATGGGAGTACCCTCTGGAAATTTGCCTAAAAACGAGACAAGAGAAGCAAGTAATGAAAAGACATGTGAGGTAACCTGGAGAAATATGCCGGATAAGGAAAAAGAACTTATGTAAAATGTGGCTGTGGATCCGGGTCAATTCCTGGGTACAATCATCGCGTCTTTTGCGGAGCTGCACCAGTTCAGCGTTCGCCGACTCAAGCTTGACGTCAGCCTCCTGGAGAAGTTCTCGATCCTTGGCAATTTGGAGATTGAGGCGCTCGCGCTCTTCGGTGTAGTCCTGGCCAGCCTTTTCAAGCTCGGTTTTGTGCTGCGCTTTCATCTTCTTCATTTCTGCCTTTAACTTGGCAATCTTGTCATCCTTGGTTTGGAGGAGGGCAAGCTCATTGTCTTTCTTCTTGAGCTCGGCCTGATGCTGCCCTGCTTGTTCGAGAAAATGCAGCATCATATCAGGCACGGGCACACTATCTTCCAGCGATATTAAAATAGTTTGTTAACCCGGCAAAGCCGAGGTATGAATGTTTGTCGAGCCAAGGATAAAAGGAGATAGAAAGCAAAACAAGGTCGGACAAAAGTAGCTTACCCTTAATCTGATCCATATTCTTCCTCATAAGCTTGTTCTCAGCCTCCACCCTAGCTGCGAAAACCGAATGACGGATTAGTTCAGCGGAAAAAGATGAAGGAAAACAGAAAAATGTAAAGAAGAGAACTTACCCCTTTTCTCGTGCTCAGCAAGATGTGCATTGTGCTTTGCGAGCAGCATTTTGTGAGTATCCAGGAGACGCTAGAACTCAGCGCTCTGGCGGTTGGTGGTCACCTGAAAAGAGTACAAAAATTTAGCTTAAGCCTTGTGCATATTCGAAGTGTACAAGATCCGAGCCAAGTGGAACTTAACCCGGGTCTAGGTGTGTGCATATTCGAAGTGTACAAGATTCGGGCCAAGTGGAACTTAACCTGGCTCTAGGTGTGTGCATTTTCGAAGTGTACACGATCCGGGCCAAGTGGAACTTAACCCGGCTCTAGGTGTGTGCATATTCGAAGTGTACAAGATCCGGGCCAAGTGGAACTTAACCCGCTCTAGGTGTGTGCATATTCGAAGTGTACAAGATCCGGGCCAAGTGGAACTTAACCCGGCTCTAGGTGTGTGCATATTCGAAGTGTGCAAGATCCGGGCCAAGTGGAACTTAACCCGGCTCTAGGTGTGTGCATATTCGAAGTGTGCAAGATCCGGGCCAAGTGGAACTTAACCCGGCTCTAGGTGTGTGCATATTCGAAGTGTGCAAGATCTGGGCCAAGTGGAACTTAACCCGGCTCTAGGTGTGTGCATATTCGAAGTGTGCAAGATCCGGGACAAGTGGAACTTAACCCGGCTCTAGGTGTGTGCATATTCGAAGTGTACAAGATCCGGGCCAAGTGGAACTTAACCCGGCTCTAGGTGTGTGAATATTCGAAGTGTGCAAGATCCAGGCCAAGTGGAACTTAACCCGGCTCTAGGTGTGTGCATATTCGAAGTGTGCAAGATCCGGGCCAAGTGGAACTTAACCCGGCTCTAGGTGTGTGCATATTCGAAGTGTACAAGATCTGGGCCAAGTGGAACTTCACCCGGCTCTAGGTGTGTGCATATTCGAAGTGTGCAAGATCTGGGCCAAGTGGAACTTAACCCGGCTCTAGCTGTGTGCATATTTGAAGTTGTCAAGGAGCTATGTTAGTTTTCTAAGGAGCATCCGGCCGAGTAACAAGTTACTCCCCCGGAGGCTCGGGGACTAATGGTTATATCGCTAGTGCATGCTAAGGAAAAGGTGAAGTAACGTACCTCCATCATCCGACCCGCAAGGTTAATTGCCTTGGCGGCCGTGTTCATTTGAGCAGAGAACTCGACAGGACCGAACTTCTCCGGGAGATCGTCGTTGTAGACGAACTCCGCCTTGTTCCAGTTGTTCATAAACTCGATCAAGGTCGGAGGATATCGCTCACCGCTGAGCATGTGGGGCGCCACCAAGCCCTTCGCATGTGCTTCCCTCCTCTCAACCTGAGCAAGGGCCGGACTGGTGTGCAGAACAAGTTGCTGCGCATTAGTTGGATCGGCAGGGGCGTCCTTCGGTGCTGGAGGCTTCTGGGCAAGCATGGACACGAGGGTGCGTTGTCCAGACCCAGCGGACACTGCCCTAGTGGCCTCAGGGGCTTTCTTGCCTTTGAGTTGCTGAGAGGAGGAAGTCGTTGCGTCAGATTTTCCCTTAGGAGCTGCATGGGTACTTCCTCGCCGAGACTGAGAAGACTCAGACGAGGCGGAGGAGCTTGGCGCTGGTGCTCTTGTTGTTGGTGCTGGTGCCGGAGTTGGTGTTGGTGCTGGAGTGGTTGCTAGTGCTGGTGCTGGAGCTTGTGCTGGTGCTGAGGTAGTCTCGGTAGTTGCTGGTTGCGGCGGAGCCGAAGTGGTGGATGCCGCTGCCTCGGCTGGGTCTGTCTCCCCCGCTCCGAGGTTGCCCCCCTCTTGACGAGGTGGCCTGGAACCCGGAGCAGCCGCAGAACCCTCTGGAATAGGGTTCAGCGGGCGTGACTCGTTGTCACGAGGGGGAGAAGGGCTAAGTCGGAGCGGGGAAGAGATGCTAGATCCACTCTGGGGGACCTCCCCTGCAGCACTGCCGAATCAAATAATGTCAGAAGAGAAACTAAAACAATGCAAGGAAGAATAAGTTGCAGAGGGAAACGAGGCTTACGCATCCGAGGTCAGGGGCTCCTTGGGTTTCCGAGCCCTACGTGCTGGGGCCTTGCCTGCTGGCTTGGATGCGGTTTTGTCTCCAGACTTCTTTCACCTTTTGGAGGGCTAAGAAGGTCCGGAGGAGGAACTTGATGCAGCTCCACGCTTCTTCTTCGGTGCTACCGGAACAGGTTCACCCGTAGCAAGGGGAGGGTCCTCGTGGATCTGCCCACCGGAGTTAGCTGATGCCGGAAAAGCATAAGAAAGGGGGATAGCGTCAACAACTTCCATCACCTCAATATCCGAGTCATCCTCATCGTCGGGCCAATCTCTAATAGAAGAGAGTTTACCGGTGGGTCGCTTGGTCGCGTCGGACATTGGGAGGAACATCTCCTGGTCCGATTCTTCCTCGTACGAGCTCTCCCAGTCAGGCGCACATTTGAGGGTGGGGTCGGTGCCATCCTTGATAGTCTGCTGAAGGAATTGCTAAAGGAGAAAAAAGACAACGGAGTTAAAAATAAAAAAGCAACCGACATAAGATCTAATTCGGAGAAAGTTGGTGGCACGAAGCTTACCACGGGAGGAAGCATATCCCAGCAATAATGCTCAATTCCCCACGTCCACTCAGAGGAGAAGTCCTTGTGGGTGGTGAAGAGCGCCTTGACCCGACGGTAGATTTCTGTGTTGCTAAGCTCGAAGGACGAGGTCCGGTTGAGGTCACGGCCCCAGCTCATGTGGCACACCTTGTGAGTGCGCTTCTGGGGAGGCGAGATCCGGTTGCGGATGAATGTGATCATGGCGTCCTTGTTGCGCAACCCGAGATCCTTCAGCTCCTTGAACCTTTTGTTGACCTGGTTGGCCAAGACTGTGGGCTTCTTGGGGACAACGTCCCATAACTCCGGGTTAGGAGGACCCGGATCATAGGGGCGAAGCCGGATCAAATCTTAAGTGCCTTCATTCCGAACATAAAAGAAGGTCGGGGCCCATCCTTTACAGGAATCCAGCCTGGTAACCCGGGGAAAGACAGAGAACCTCCGGGGTGAAATGGACGCAGCGCCGAACTGCGTAAGTTGTTTATCCTCCGGTTCTAGATCTACGTTTAGAATGACATTACGACGAAGGCCGAAAAACTGGATCCATAGCTCCTTCGTGGGCCATAGTCCGGCATAGCCTTCGATCGTGGAGGCGAAAGCAGAAAGAGAAGTAATTGCGTTGGCAGGAAGGTGGTGCGGCTGGAGTTCATAGGTATTCAACCAATCCTGGAAAAAGTCGCTAAATGGTAAACCGAACCCCCGCTGGAAGTGTGACAAGAACACCACAAACTCACCCGGATTGGGTGAGGGGGCGAGTTCGGCAGAGGCAAGGCACGCGATGACTCCGGCGGGAATGCATCTGGTGCGGTAGAGCTAGTCCAGGTCGTCTTGGCATACCCAGGACCCGGCCCATGCACCACGGTCCGCCGTGGTGGTGTCTTCTTCCATCTCTTGCTCGGCGAAGGCGAGCTCCTCCTCTGTCATCTCCAGTTTGTTGCCCTCACTGTCGCTAGCAGCGGTGGGGGGCAGCGGCCTAGATTGACAACGACCCGTGGCGGAGGAGGTGCGTAGCGGTGGCAGCGATGCAGAGGCGTGGGGAAGCAGTGCGGCGGCGGCGCTGCTACTTCGAAGCAGTGGCGGCGGCGCTGTCACGGGGAAGACGAAGAAGAAGAAGAAGAGCTAGAGGCAGAGGGGCGTAGAAGGGGGAAAAGACCTAAGGGGTGCATCCCTCCCCTATTTAACCACTCCCTCATGGGGGAAGTGGGATCGTGTCAAACGGGTACGCCACACGATGTGGCCGTGTATTGCCCACGTCGACCAATCAGCAGCGAGCCACACGGAAGGCCACAGGGTGTAGTTGATCCCATGACGTGACGCATTGATGCGGTTAACGAGGAGGCAGGCCAGACGTGACGTGCGCCACAGTGATAACTGACAATTACTGCAGCGGTTACTGTGGCTGGCCCTTAAAATGAGGCAACCTAATGATTAGCCTCCATGTGGGTTAGCGTACGAGAGAAGGAAAGAAGACCCGGATGAGACCGTGGTAACCCGGCCAGCAAATGAAAACATGGAATATGCCAAGGGAAAGTAAAACCATGAGGTCCGAGTTAGGGTGGTAACCCGGCCAGCAAGTGAGAGCTTGGAACGTGCCAAGGGAAAGTAAATCCAAAGAATCCGAGATAAGGAGGAAACTCAGAGAAGGAGCACAAATCTTGGTGGAATTAAACCTGCTGTGGCCTTAGCGGCTAAGGCAGCTAAGACTGCACCAGCTTTGGGGACTAATGTTGGGGGGATACCCCCGGGTAGGGTCATGCCGGGGTATAAAGGCCGAGTTAGCCGAGGTACGGCAAGGTCAAAGCGAATGCTGTCCGAGTTACCTCAAGGCAGGCCGAATCTCGGAGTAACCCGGACCAGGGGATGTCCACCTAACTGAGTCTCATCCGACTTAAGCAGTGAGCCGGATAGACAAATCTAACTTGTATGCAGGGACAGGTGTGACCGGGTCCTCTACGATCCGGGTCATAGCAAGCTTCTAGCAGAAGGAAGGAATCTCTCTGGTCAAAAGTAACCCCGATACGCACTGCATGAGCGAAGCGGACAGGGGCAGGACCACCGAGGCATGGCCGACAGAGGTGACGACGCCCGTGTCGGCTGACGCAGGTGCCGCAGAGGCTCACGTAGCCTCTGCATGGGTGACGCGGGGGAAAAGCACCCCAGTCGGCTTGCTATTTTGGGAGGAGGCATATTCCTTGGAATATGCCTCCACGTATGCCCTAAGGGGAGACGTAGCCACCCCTATATAAGGAGGGCTAGGGCCTCTGTAGAAGGGGTTCCTCTATTCTGATTGGTTTTAGGTTCTAAGGGTCTTGTACGGGTTAACTGTGGGTGAGAGTAAGAGAGTTCCTTCTTCCTCCTCTCGCAAATACAGCTCTAGGAGCACTTGTAATCTGTGAACTGAATCGAATACAAAGCTTCTGTGTGAGGAATCACCTCACTATCCCTCCCTGGATTCCCCTAGTGCATTTAGTCCCCACCTTTAGCCTATCCATGGCATCTGCCGTGACACCACCACGACAACATAGTTGCTATGTATTATTGTTAGAGCTATATCTTTCATTCTATGTTGAAGTACTATGATCCCAGCTATCAATGTTTTACAAATACTTTGATCATGTTTATGATGGTGCATGTCACCTCAAATTTTTTTTTTTTTATCACTTACCTACTCGAGGACGAGCAGGAGTTAAGCTTAGGGATGTTGATACGTTGCTAACGTATCCATAATTTTTGATGTTCCATGCTTGGTTTATATCTACTTTCTTATTTTTATACACTTTCTTGGACTAACCTATTAACAAGATGCCACTGTGCCAGTTGCCTGTTTTCTGCTGTTTTTGGTTCTAGGAAAGTTAGAAAATGAATATTCTCGGAATTGGACCGGACAAAAGCCAAAGTCATTATTTTCCCGGAAGACTCACGGAGCCAGAAGGAGAGACAAAGGGGGTGCACAAGGTGGCCACACTACCCCTGGGTGCGGGTCCCCCTAGCCATGCCAGGGCATGGTGTGGGCCCCATGGCCGGCCACCGACCTTGCCCCTTCGCCTATAAAATCCTCCTGATGCAAAACCCTAAATCATCAATCAGAAATCCACGAAAAGTTCCGCAGCGCCGCCGCCACCAAAAGGGGAGATTCAGGGGATAGAAAGTCTCTGTTCTGGCACCCTTCCAGGACAAGGAAGTGCCCCCGGAGCCATCTCCATCGATCTCCACCGCCATCTCCATCACCGTTGCTGATTCCCATTATGAGGAGGGAGTAGTTCTCTCTCGAGGCTAAGGGTTCTACCGGTAGCTATGTGTTCATCTCTCTCTCTATGCATGATCATATTGTGATCATGAGCTTTGTAATCAAGTAGATCTACCTTGCTACTCAAGTGCTTTAATAGATCTCTGCTCTCCCCATGTGTATGAAAGTGACAGCATGCACACCATGGTGGCACTTAGGCTAGAGATTACAAATACTTGTCATGAGTTATATTTGGAGTTGGATGTTTCTATGAAATTGTGGTGTTTGTTGGAACCATCTAGTGCTCAAGGTGACAGTGTGGGGTTATCTAGATGGGAAAAGTGAACTTTGAGGAGTGTTGTTATAGCCCTACCATGGATTAGAGTGTCCAACCGGAGAGTAGTTCAGAGTAGTATCATAAATAGAAGATATTTATATGAGAGTGTTCACTAGTGAAAGTATGATCCCTAGGCCTTGTTTCTAAGCATTAAAACACCATTTGCAACTAGATCTGTTACATGTTTGCTTGCTTCCATCTTTATTTCAGTTTGCCTTTAGTCTCTTCCATGCCATCAAGCTATTTTCTGGCACCGTTACCACTTATATTTATCCATACCACTTGTATTTCACTATCTCTTCGCCGAACTAGTGCACCTATACACCTGACAAGTGTATTGGGTGTGTTGGGGACACAAGAGACTTCTTGTATCTTGATTGCAGGGTTGCTTGAGAGGGATACCTTTGACCACTTCATCCCTGAGTTCGATAAACCTTGGGTAATCCACTTAAGGGAAAACTTGCTGCTGTTCTACAAACCTCTACACTTGGAGGCCCAACAACTGTCTACAAGAATAGAAGTGCGTAGACATCAATACCCCGCGGAAGTTCTTTTTCTCCGTCGCTGCGGAGATCGTCGCCGTTGTCGCCGCCATGCCGGAAGATGAAGCGCCAGCCATTTTGTGAGTGGCGGTGACCTAAGATGGGCAGAGTGTGCGTTGGGAGATAGAGAGAAGGAGGAGCTTTTGCGCGATGGCATCGAGAGGAAGGAGAAAGCACTGACAAGGTAAGGAAGAGAAAGGAAATCTTGACCCCTTATATCCCTCACCTGCGCCAAGATTCGTGTAAGGTGAATAGTAACTGTGCCGCGCATAGTGGAAGGATCTAGGTAACCTCCTCGCGAGGATTATGCCATCTCGATCTCCACGTGGGCATTAAAATGACGCCTCAGTTCCGCTAAAGGCAGACCCACCAACAGTCGTGCTGATAGGAATGTCTGTCAGTGACGTGACTTGACCTTGATTGATGTCAGGTTACGTCAGAGACCAAGTTCCGGCTTAGTTTGAATTTCAAGTTGGAAATCTAGATGATATACTCATAGGTCCGACTTGCTTTGAGACTCGGGTCCTACCCTTTCTTTTGAAGTTTCAGAAACCCTTCAAGATTCTGCTAGCCGAAGATGAATCAAGCTAGACGATGGTGAAATCTGACTTTGGATCTTGGAGGCTTCCGGGGCTAGTGTTGGGGATATACTTTCCGGGTATCCGCACTATTCCTCGCTGACCAGGGTGGCCCACTTAGGGTTAGAGATTTGCTTCACGGGAGGCCCAGTCAGGGAGAAGAGACGGAGTCTAGTCCGGCTACGGGAAGGCCCAGAATACTTATTGAGATAGGCATGTAGTGTTACTTGTAGTTCAAGATGTACTCTGTAACCGACTTTTAGTCGTAGCCGGATAGATCTCTCCTGTAAGCCCTAGGACGAATATCTATATAATTCGTCCTAGGACCAGCCTTTAGGGCACCCTCAAAATAGTCTACAATCTCAACTCGCACAAGCGAAACCCTTATAACCCATATCCGGCTCTGTCGTATTACCGGATTGCTAGCAGCAGTAGGATCCATCCACCATCAGTGGATTCGAACCTGGGTAAACTTGTATACTCACTGTCCGGAACACCGTGCGTCTCACACCCCTCTCTTCCACACGCCTTGAGGACCCCCTCATGGCGTACTTGTCCTCAATCCGACGACAACCACCGCTCAGCCTTCCTCCATGGTTGCTTTGGTGGATCTATGGCATCAACGACTAGGACATCCCCAAGCCGCCACGCTATCTCATCTTTTTAGTGAATTTTCATTTTTATGTAATAAAGATTCTCATGATACTTCGGTTTGTGAGTCATGGTGATTAGGCAAACACGTTCATCTTCCCTTTAGTACCTCTCAATCATCTAGTACTTTTCCGTTTGAATTAATACATTGTGATTTATGGACATCTCCCCATGAGAGTTTTTCTAGTTTCAAATACTATCTTGTTATTCTTGATGATTTACTCACTTTATTTGGACTTTCCCCACGCGCAAAAAATCTGATGTACACACAATTTTTCTAAATTTCCAACGTTATGTAGCTACACACTTCTTTCTTCCTATAAAATTTATTCAATGTGATAATGGTAAAGAATTTGATAATAATTGAAATAGAATTTTTTTCCTTAGTAATGGCATTCTCCTGCATTTTTCCTATCCCTATACCTCTCCTCAAAACGGCAAGACCGAACGAGCTCTACGCACAATCAATGATATTATTCGCACCCTTTTAATTCACTCATCCATGCCTCCAAAATATTGGACTGAGGCGCTACGCACTGCCACATATCTCCTAAACATAAGACCAACTAAATCAAACCCCAATAATACTCCCTATTTTTCTCTTTTTCGTTGTCATCGCGGTTACTTCGAGCTACGTGTTTTTGGTTAACTTTGTTTTCCTAACATGTATGCCATGTCACCTAACAAACTAGCACCCCGATCTATCTTCTATGTGTTTCTTGGTTACTCTGATGAACACAAAGGATTTTGTTGTCTTGATCTTATTTCTGGCCAAATTCACATATCTCGTCACGTCACTTTTGCCGAACACATCTTCCCTTTTTCCCAATGCTCCCAGCCTACTGATGGCTCGTGATTGATGAGCTCGTTGGGGAATCCCAAGAGGAAGGTATGATAAGCACATAAGTAAGTTTCCCTCAGTTATGAAACCAAGGTTATTCAACCAGTAGGAGCTAGGAAACACCCCAAAGGTGTTGCTAGCTGAGCCTTGGCAGGGCGCACTACCGGTGCCAGCAGCAACATGGAGACCTGCACAACACAACCACAGAACTCTGTCCCCAACTTGCGATGAGGTTATCAATCTCACCGGTTTTGCTGAAAACAAAGGATTAAACGTATCGAATGGAAGGAAGTAATAGTTTGCAGAAAGTAAACACAAAGCAGTAAACAGTTTGTAGATTGTATGTAAAAGAAAGGACCGGGGTCCATAGTTCACTAGAGGTGGCTCTCCTTAAGATAGATAACATGTTGGGTGAACAAATTACAGCGGGGCAATTGACAAACATCGAGAAAGCATACAAGCATATACTAATCATCTTGACTCCTTTGAGACTTGATTGGGCATTACAACATTATACATAGACTGCCATCCAACTACATCTATGACTAATAATCAACCTTCAGGTTATCATCCGAACCCCCTCCAGTATTAAGTTGCAAGCAACAGATTATTGCTTTACGAATTGCGTGTAATGTGAACAATACGATTGTTCTATGAACAAAGGATTGTTGTTTTCTCCCTAGTAGCAACAGCACATCTAGTACCTTAGAGATTTCTGTCACTCCCCAGATTACCAGAGGCATGAACCCACTATCGAGCATAAATACTAACTCTTGGAGTTGCTAGCATCTACTTGGCCAAGATAGCTACTAACAACGGAAAGCATGCAAGATCACAAATAACAAAGACATGATAGAATCAATAATCAATCTGAAATAGCATCTCAATATCCATCGGATCCCCGCAAACACAACATGCAGAATTACAAATAGATGATCTTGATCATAAACGGAGCTCACAAGATCTAGACATGAAAGCACAAAGGAGGAGAACCAGCCATCTAGCTACTACATGGACCTGTAGTCCAGAGATGAACTACTCACGCATCACACCGGAGGCTTGCATGATGATTAAGAAGGCCTCCAGGGTGAATTCCCCTCTCTGGCAGGGTGCCGGGAAGAGCTTCAGATCCCTCCTGATCTAGGGATGGAGATGACGGCGGCTACAGACTCTTTCGTGGATTTTTGATCGGGTACTTAGGGTTTTGGTCTCGAAGGCAATATATAGGTGGAAGGAGAAGCCGAGGGGGTGCTGGGGTCGGCCAGACCACCCCCTGGCGCGGGCCAGGCCTAGCCGCGCGGCCAGGTGGTGTGTCCTGGCCCCAGCCCTTCTCCGTCTCGTATTCTGGCTTCAGATGCCTTCCGGTAAAATAGCGACTTTGGCTTTTGTCCTGTCCAATTCCGAGAATATTCATTTTCTGACTTCCTCGAACCAAAAACAGCAGAAAACAGGCATCTGGTACTGTGGCTCTTGTTAATAGGTTAGTCCAAGAAATCATATGAAAATTACTCCAAAGTGTGGACAAAACACAAGAAAGTAGATAAAACCAAGCATGGAACATAAAAAATTATAGATACATTTGCAATGTATCAACATCCCCAAGCTTAACTCCTGCTCGTCCTCGAGTAGGTAAGTGATAAAAGGAAAGAATAATTTTTTAGGTGACATGCACCATCATAAACTTGATCAAAGTACTTGTAAAACATTCAAAGCTGGGATCATAGTACTTCAATCATAACATGAAAGACAAAGTTCTAGCAATAAGACAAAGAAACTATGATGCAACATGAAAAGGCACAAACAAAAGATTCATGAATAACAATGCTTTGCAAGACTTTTGTTTGTTTCACATAAAGAAAACATAGCATAATAGTATTCAGCTTGTCCCTCATAGAGTAGCAAATATGAATGCATAGGACACCTTCAAAGTTCATAAGAGTGACTAGATACAAATAGTTTAAAACAAGCAATATCAAGATATCCATCAATCAACTAGTCTTGGGACAACGCACATAGAACTAAGAATGGCCACTATGCTCTCAAAGTAGGTGCATAAAGATAGAAGGTGGAGACTCAATATAATGGTGGAAGAAAGGCCTTCATAGAAGTAAGTAGGGATTCAAGTCTCATAAAGAGCTTCCAAAAATTATGGTACTTGTTATCTTTCAGCTCTCATTTCCCCTATCATAGGCATCTTGAAGGTGATTAAGGTTAAAGTGACACAACTAAGAGGATATGCTTAACAAGTTATAAACTGAAATCTCATGCCCCTTACTTATAAAGACCGAACCTCATGCTACTCAATTTTAGTCACAAGTAAGCTCTTGTCATTGTAAGTACATATGTATCATAAAGAACTGCCAACGGGGTACCCCTTGCACATGATACAGGAGCTATCCCATAATCAAAATGACAAGGCAAGTAGACAATGAGCATCTCAGCGATCTTTTTATTTGCTATTTGCATAGGTTTTTATTGAGGATGCTTCATAGAGTGCTCACTATAGTGATGCTGCAAGTTTCCACCATGATTAGGCATGGCTTAGGCTAGCGGCCTAGGCGTTTCTCTAACACACATACAAACTCCATGATCTTACAAGTTCCACTTTTATTTCACACCGCCAGGATCCATAAGCAAAAGAACATGATATCAACGGGGTACAAAGTACAAGTGCAATGTTGAAAGCGTTCCCCATGATACATGGTTCTGCTAATTTCAACTTATAAAGCGCAAGCATATACGCAACAAAGAAGGACCCAATGGTTCAAGTTTATTAAATGCAGAAAGTAAAGTGTGCTATCAAGTTCGTGAGAGTTTTAATCACTAGTTTTCTCATAACAAGTTTAATTTGGAAGGTTAAAAAACATGAATATACTTGAAATAGCATATTCTAGTAGGTAGGTATGGTGGACTCTTTAGAATAACTTGGTTTAGGGAGTTGGATGCATGAGTGAACTCATACTTGGTTGTGGAGGCTAGCAAAAGACTGGGAGCGAGAAACTAAGAGAGCAATAATGGCCATAATCATGCAGAGCGACAAAACACCATTGATCAAAGCATAAAGTGATACTACAATTTGAAAACTAAAGGATCATAAAGGCTAAGGTTACTTGAGATAGTCATAACATGGTGTGAGCATGCGCCAAGTCAACCCAAATAAAGCATCAAAGGAGAATACCACTATAGTATGCTTTAATATGCTAAAACAACGCATGATTCATCCAAGGCACATTAAGCAATCTCAATTGTTTATAACAAGTCATGCTACATAAAAGAATACTAAGCATAAAGCCAAAACAATATCAAGCATGGCATGACAAAGCATAGGCCACAGTCAAAAATAAGCTCTCTTTACCACTTAAGCATGAGCTTTCCTACTCTTTTCCAAACCAAACCAAACTATTTGAACACCAACGTATGAAAGGGGAGGTCCAACCAATTTATTCAGAAAACTAAGCAAACCACGCAAACTAAAAACAAAAACCAACTAGAAAAAGAAGACGCTCCAAGAACAACACAAGTGTGCATGAAACAATAAAAATGAAGCGTTTGGAAGAAACCTGGGATTTTTATTGATGAAGAAGGGGGATGCCTTGGGCATCTCCAAGCTTTGACGCTTGTACTTCTTGGAATATTTATTAGGGTGACACTCGTGGCATCCCCAATCTTGAGCTTTAGTCCATCCTTCATCTCATTACTCATTCCTTCCATACACCTAAAATTTTTCCTTCATACAAAACTTCACACAATCTTTATTAGCAACATTAGTGCACTCAATATAATAAGTCCTTAGGTTCAGTTCTAACACTAATAAAACTTCCATTAGAACACTAGCTACTGTATCACTTTCCTCAAAAATCTCAATTCCCCAAAAGAACTCAAAAAGGAACCAACAAGAAGCAAATGCAGAAAATGGCAGAAATCTGTCAAAACAGACTAGCAGGTAAAGACAAATTTTTTCGAAGACCTTCTGTTGCTCAAATCACAAAGTGTTGAACTAACGAAAGTTAGATAACAACCTGGGACAGGAGCAAAAAAATTCGCGCCTCAAAAGGACGTTCAGAGATTTTACACGAATTTTTACGGTGAAGCACAGAAATCTGTTTTGGGACAGCAATTTTCCCAATCATTACTTCTCTCTCATTAGAGGTTACTCTTGGCACAAAAAGCAAATAAAAAGGATAAGGAGCGGTTATTACTAAAGTAATAACTTCCAAGACTCATCTAAAACTTTTGGTTTATCTCCCAATAAGTACTTTTCTTTAACGCCTTTAAGTTAGGCATAAGAAGTAAGAAAAAGAATCAAGTGTTCTCAAATGAAGAAGCATTAAGACCAAATTTTGTTTTCATAAGAGAGGCCAAAGAAATCTTCTCTCTCTTCTTAGGGAAGTATTCTATACCTTTCTTGAGTGGTAGTTGATATTTAATGGTGCCTTCTTTCATATCAATAATGGCACCAACAGTTCTAAGAAAAGGTCTTCCCAAAGTAATAGGACAAGAAGCATTGCATTCAACATCCAAAACATAGAAATCAACGGGGACATAGGCATTGTTAACCATAATAAGAACATCATTAATACTCCCCATGAGTTTCTTTTTAGCATTATCATCAAGTGGGACATTCAAATAACAATCTTCAAGTGGAGGAAAATCAAGCATATCATAAATCCTTCTAGGCATAATAGAAACACTACTATCAAGATCACATAAAGCTTTGAAATCAAAATCATTCACTTTCATATTAATGATGGGTTCCCAACCATCTTCCTGTTTTATAGGAATAGAAGCTTTATGTTTCATCTTTTCTTCTTTAATCTTTATGAGAGCATCGGTAATGTGTTTTGTAAAGGCCATGTTCATAGAACTAGCATTAGGACTTTTAGCAAGCTTTTGTAGGAATTTAATAACTTCAGAGATATTGCAACCATAAAGATCAAAATCAAAATTATCATCTAAAGTAGTAGAACTATTACTAGCCTCAACACTAGTGGTGGTGATAGTAGAAGCACTAATGTTTCTAGAAATTTCATCTTCTCTTTCCCACTTAGCATGTAATTCAGCTAATAGTCTAACATTTTCATCAATTCTTACTTGTATAGCGTTAGTAGCTACAAAGGGATTATCATTAATTTCGGGTTTAGCAGCCATTTTATTAATCAATGAAGATTGAGCTTCAGACAAAGATGATATATGCCTTTCAGCATTAGAAAGTTTCAATTGTAAACTAGGAATTTCGCTATTTAGACTCTCAAGTTGATGGCTACTGTTCTTCAAAATGGTAGATTGTTCCTCCATAGTCTTAGTGAATTGTTGATTTTGCTCATATTGCATTTGCATGAAATTCTTAGTGGCTCTTTCAACTTCTAAAATTCTTCCTTCACTATGTAACCCAGGTTTGCCATTATAACCATAAGTATTACTAGGAGGGTAAGGCTTATAATTGTTATTACCATAAGCATTGTTGCCAAAATTGTTATTTCTTATGAAGTTCATATCAACTTGCTCTTCTTGAGCAACCAAAGAAGCTAAAGGAACATTATTTGGATCAATATGGGCTTTCTCATTCACAAGCATATACATAATAATATCAATCTTATCACTCAAGGAGGAGGTTTCCTCAACAGAATTTACATTCTTACCTTGTGGATCTCTCTCAGTATGCCATTCAGAATAGTTAACCATCATATTATCAAGAAGCTTTGTTGCAGCACCCAAAGTAATGGTCATAAAGGTACCTCCAGCATCAGAATCCAATAGGTTCCTTGAAGAATAGTTCAATCCTGCATAAAAAGTTTGGGTGATCATCCAAGTAGTCAGTCCATGAGTGGGACAATTCTTAAACAAAGATTTCATTCTTTCCCAAGCTTGAGCAACATGTTCATTATCAGATTGTTTAAACTTCATTATTTCACTTATCATAGATATAATCTTAGCAGGAGGATAGCATTTTCCAATGAAAGCATCTTTGCATTTAGTCCAATAATCAATACTATTCCTAGTTAAGGAATTCAACCATTCTTTAGCTTTTCCTCTCAAAGAGAAAGGAAACAATTTCAGCTTAATAATATCACCATCTATATATCCCTATGCTTTTGCATCTCACAAAGTTCAACAAAGTTATTTAGATGGGCAGCAGCATCTTCATTACCAATACCAAAAAATTGTTCTCTCATAACAAGATTGAGTAAAGTAGGTTTTATCTCAAAGAAAGTAGCTTCAGGCACAAGTGGAGCAATAGGTATGCTCATAAAATCATTGTTGTTGTTGCTAGTGAAGTCACACAACTTAGTATTTTCAAGAGTAGTCATTTTTTATGTTTTTGATAAAGAAAGCAAACTTGTAAAACTAAGTTTTGTGTTTTTGATAAAGAAACAAGCAAACAAAACAAAAAGAAACTAAGCAAAACAAAAATAACAAAGTAAAGAGACTGGTTATGAGGGACTCCCCTTGTGAAGATGTCCTTGACTCCCCGGCAACGACACCAAAAAAGTACTTTGATGTCTCGTGATTGATGAGCTCGTTGGGGAACCCCAAGAGGAAGGTATGATGAGCAAAGAAGTAAGTTTCCCTTAGTTATGAAACCAAGGTTATCGAACCAGTAGGAGCTAGGAAACACCCCAAAGGTGTTGCTAGCTGAGCCTTGGCAGGGCGCACTACCGGTGCCAGCAGCAACATGGAGACCTGCACAACACTACCGGTTGTCAATCCCTCACCGGTTTTGCTAAAAACAAAGGATTAAACGTATCGAATGGAAGGAAGTAATAGTTTGCAGAAAGTAAACACAAAGTAGTAAACAGTTTGTAGATTGTATGTAAAAGAAAGGACCGGGGTCCATGGTTCACTAGAGGTGGCTCTCCTTAAGATAGATAACATGTTGGGTGAACAAGTTACAGCGGGGCAATTGACAAACATCGAGAAAGCATACAAGCATATACTAATCATCTTGACTCCTTTGAGACTTGATTGGGCATTACAACATTATACATAGACCGCCATCCAACTGCATCTATGACTAATAATCCACCTTTAGGTTATCATCCGAACCCCCTCCAGTATTAAGTTGCAAGCAACAGATTATTGCTTTAAGAATTGCGTGTAATGTAAACAATACGATTGTTCTATGAACAAGGGATTGTTGTTTTCTCCCTAGTAGCAACAACACATCTAGTACCTTAGAGATTTCTGTCACTTCCCCATATTACCAGAGGCATGAACCCACTATCGAGCATAAATACTAACTCTTGGAGTTGCTAGCATCTACTTGGCCAAGATAGCTACTAACAACGGAAAGCATGCAAGATCACAAATAACAAAGACATGATAGAATCAATAATCAATCTGAAATAGCATCTCAATATCCATCGGATCCCCGCAAACACAACATGTAGAATTACAAAATAGATGATCTTGATCATGAACGGAGCTCACAAGATCTAGACATGAAAGCACAAAGGAGGAGAACCAGCCATCTAGCTACTACATGGACCCATAGTCCAGAGATGAACTACTCACGCATCACACCGGAGGCTTGCATGATGATGATGAAGGCCTCCAGGGTGAATTCCCCTCCCCGACAGGGTGCCAGGAAGAGCTTTAGATCCCTCCCGATCTAGGGATGGAGATGACGGCGGCTACAGACTCTTTTGTGGATTTTTGATCTGGTACTTAGGGTTTTTGTCCCGAGGGCAATATATAGGCGGAAGGAGAGGCCGGGGGGGTTCTGGGGTCGGCCAGACCACCCCCTGGCGCGGGCCAGGCCTGGCTGCACAGCCAGGTGGTGTGGCCAGGCCCCAGCCCTTCTCCGTCTCGTATTCTGGCTCTAGATGCCTTCCGGTAAAATAGCGACTTTGGCTTTTGTCCCGTCCAATTCTGAGAATATTCATTTTCTGACTTCCTAGAACCAAAAATAGTAGAAAATAGGCAGCTGGCACTATGGCTCTTGTTAATAGGTTAGTCCAAGAAATCATATGAAAAGTACTCCAAAGTGTGGATAAAACACAAGAAAGTAGATAAAACCAAGTATGGAACATCAAAAATTATAGATACATTTGCAATGTATCACCTGCCGAGACCGAACCCTCTTCAATGTCACCCCCAACCTGTCATGTCGCACTACACCCTCTTCACATTGTACCAACCTCAGCCCCACGGGACCCAAACCCTAGCCCTATCACGGCAGAAATTTCACCGCTTTTTCCTGCCGCGACAGCATGCAATAACACCACGAGCAAGCTCTGCTGCGGCAGCGGAAATGGCAGAAAACTCTATCACGATAGACTTCTCTGCCACGCCACTAGATCCACCCTCCCCCTTACCTGAATCCTCCGCTGCGCCGGGCGATCCTCCCTTCCCCTCTCCTCTACGACCTCCAGCTCATGCCGTTCCTATCACCAAACCTACTAATGATCACATCATGCGCACTCGTGCAAAATCGGGATTTCGACTACCAACTCAAAAACTTAATCTCCATGTTACTCCCTCTATATCTCCCATCCCTAAAACTTATAAATCAGCCCTTCTCGATCCCCACTGGACTTATGCTATGCGTGAAGAATTCCAAGGTCTCATAGACAATCAAACTTGGCAACTTGTCCCTCGACCTCTGATACATTGCAAATGTATCTATAATTTTTGATGCTCCATGCTTGGTTTTATCTACTTTCTTGTGTTTTGTCCACACTTTGGAGTACTTTTCATATGATTTCTTGGACTAACCTATTAACAAGAGCCACAGTGCCAGCTGCCTGTTTTCTGCTGTTTTTGGTTCCAGGAAAGTTAGAAAATGAATATTCTCGGAATTGGACGGGACAGAAGCCAAAGTGCCTATTTTTACAGAAGACTCCAGGAGCCAGAATACAAGACGGAGGAGAGCCAGGGGCTGGCCACACCCCCCCCCCAGGCGCGGGCTAGGCCTAGCCGCGCCAGGGCCTGGTGTGGTGGCCCTAGGCACCCCCTCGGTCTCCCTCTTCACCTATAAGAATCCTTCTGACCTAAAAACTTTGGGGGGTTCGACGTTTTTCCACAAAAAGTTCCGCTGCGCCGCCGCCAGCGAAGGGGAGATTCGGGGGACAGAAAGTCTCTGTTCCGGCACCCTGCCGAGACGGGGAAGTGCCCCCGGAGCCATCTCCATCGATCCCCACCATCATCTTCATCGACCATCCATGTTTCTTCCATCTATGAGTGAGTAATCCCCCACCATAGGCTATGGGGATGGTAGGGATTGGATGAGATCGTTCATGTAATGGCATCAGATTGTTAGGGCATAGTGCCTAGTATCTCTATTAGTGCTTTATGACTTTGTTGCAAACTTGTTGTGCTTAATGCTTTTCACTAGGGCCCGAGTGCCATGATTTTAGATCTGAACTTATTATTGATTCATCATGATAGTATTGTTTTGGGTCGTATCTACAAGTTGTATACACACGTCGTTGTCCGGAACCTATGGTCCCGAAGTGACAGAAATCGGGGTAGCCGGAAGGGAAAGGCTTTGATGTGAGGATCACATGTGTTCACGGAGTGTTAATGCTTTGCTCCGGTGCTTTATTAAAAGGAGCACCTTAATTACCAGTAGTTCCCTAGAGGCCCCGCTGCAAACGGGCTGGCAGGACAAAAGATGTTGTGCAAGTTCTCATTGCGAGCACGTATGACTATATATGGAACACATGCCTAGGATTGTCTAGTACTTGGATGCTTTATTTTATTTATCTGCAATTGCCCTATGTTCCGATTGCTATGTGAATTGTCTTATCCATGCAACGCCCGTCCATCCATCCCTATGCCTACCGCACTTGAATCCTACTGTTTACTCCTTTTGTTACTACTGTCTTTGTTTTGTTGCTACTGTTACTTTACTATTCCTACTACAAAACTATTGCTACTGATAAACTGCTGTGAGCAAGATTGTTTCTAGGTGCAGCTGAATTGACAACTCAGTTGTTAAGACTGATAAGTATTATTTGGCTCCCCTTGTGTCGAATCAATAAATTGGGTTTCACTTCCCTCGAAAATACTACGATACACCCCCTATACTTGTGGGTCATCAACCTCCTAGTGCAAATGTTGTTTCTGGTAAATGGGTTTTTCGTCAAAAATTTCACTCCGATGGTTCTCTCTCGTTATAAAGCCCGTTGGATCTGTCGTGGTTTTTCTCAACAACATGGTCTTGATTACGATGAAACCTTTTCCCCTGTAGTTAAACCAAGTACTATTTGCACAGTTCTTAGTATTGCAATCACCTCTTCTTGGCCAATCCATCAACTTGACGTTAAAAATGCTTTTCTACACAAATCTATCAATGAAACTGTTTATTGTCAGCAACCTCTCGGTTTTGAAGATTCAACTAATCCCAATCACGTTTGTCTTCTCAAAAAAACTTTAGATGGTCTCAAACAAGCTCCTCGTGGGTGGTTTCAACTTTTTTCTTCATTTATTCTCACTATCAGTTTTCAACCATCTCCATTCGACTCCTCTCTCTTTCTCTATAATAATAATTCTCACACCGCATATCTGCTTTTTCATGTCGACGATATTGTCTTAACAGTCTCCACTCAACACTTTCTTGATCACATAATTTGCTTGTTGCAATCTGAGTTTTCTATGACTGATCTTGGCCTTCTCCATCACTTCTTAGGCATTGTTGTCACTCATGATACTCATGGTATTTTTCTTTCTCAAAGACAATACATCATTGATTTACTAACTAAGTTCGGCATGCTTGACTGTCAACCTTCTAAAACTCCTATAGACACAACAATAAAACTCTCCTCCTCTAGTGAAGTCTTTTCCGACGCCACTTTATATCGTAGTTTAACTGGTGCTCTCTAATATCTCACTCTCACTTGACCAGAAATCTCTTTTGCTGTTCAACAAGCATGTCTCTACATGCATGATCCTCATATTCCACATTATAATCATGTTAAACGTGTTGTTCGTTATCTCAAAGGTACTCTTGATCATGGTCTCCACATATATTCCTCCTCTTCACACACTTTGACAGCATATTCCGATGCCGACTGGGCTGGTTGTCCGGATACTCGTAGATCCACATCTGGATGCTGTGTTTTTCTTGGTAACAACTTGATTTCATGGTCTTCAAAACGGCAGGTTACAGTTTCACGTTCGTATGCAGAGGCTGAGTACCCTGTAGTGGCACATGCTATTGCCGAAATGGTTTGGTTGTGTCAACTTCTCACAGATCTTTGTCATCCTGTTCAGCAGGCTACTATGGTTTATTGTGATAACATTTCAGCTGTTTACATATCTAGCAATCCAGTGCAAAATCGTCGGACCAAGCACATCGAGATTGATATTCATTTTTTCCGAGAGAAGGTGACCCTAGGACAAGTTTGAGTTCTTCATGTTCCAACCACTTCACAATTTGCCGATATCTTTACCAAGGGTCTTCCGACAGCTTCGTTCACTGACATTCGTTTCAGTCTCAACGTTGGTGAACCACATGTTGACACTACGGGGGATGTTAGATTATAAGTCGGTTTGGGTTTACTTGTAAATTAAGTTAGGTTACGCTGGCTGGCCTCCTATATATATTCCTTGTAATCCCTAAACAATGCAATCAATTATGAGACAAATATATTTCTACACTCCTGGACTTGATCCGCCCACTTAATAAAACGATATATAATATACATATGCTAGTTTTAAGTAGAAAAAGAGCTCGGAATAAAATTTAAGACATGGTGTTGTAGTATAATTTAGTACATGCCAAAATAATAGAAAATGTCATATATGCAGCACTTGAAATGGTTTCATTGTGATCCTCTCAATCATATATGCAGTTGAGTGTTGAGGAGAGTAAAGTCATAGATTCTATAAGGGGAAACCCGAACCACATGGAATTCATTCTGAATGTTCTCTGGGACGAGTAACAGTACACACGGATGAGTATGATCCAAAGCGGTTCCTGGCAAATGTTGGAATATTAGGCAATTTCCCCATGAGATTAATTACCGAAATCAACATTATGTAAGCACTAGCAGATCTAAACACATGCAGCCAAACAACCACATCTAGTAGATCTGAAAAACTAGTGCATACAAAGAGAAGAATAGCACGTACAGGTTGACCGGGAAGGTCGTCACCGCAGCAGCACCTTGGTCATTGTTGTTGTCGCCCATGGTGCTGATGAGGTCGTTGGTTGCTGAAGAAGAACACACGAACAGAGGCGAGCAGTCACGCCGAGACGCTCCCCAAAAACCTTATCGCCCGTCTCCCGGTGCAGGATCTCAACGGACGAGGTTTCAGAGGCCTGCTCTCCCGGACAGCCGTGCACGCAGCCGCTGGGATGGGGAAACCTAGAGAGCAGCACAACAAGAGGAACACACGGTGAGAGAGACTGAGAAAAGAACCGGATCGTCTAGATCTGTCTGTCTCTCGCTCTATAGCCTGGGAGGTGAGCCGATCGAGTCGCCACGCGTTGGAAGACAAGGACATGCATCAAACATGCACACGAATGTTGACACGTATCCAACAATTGGTGCACCAAGCAAAAATTTAGTCTTCCACAAAACGAGTTTCTAACTCGAACTCGATTCAAGAAACATGACGCGCGTGCGGGCGAGGCGAGGCGGGCGGCGGAGGAGGAGGAGTGCGCGTGGACTCCTTCTCTTCTCACTCACTTAGTGGGAGTAAAACAGCTCACCTTATAAGCTGGTCCAACTCTCTCCCAACTAGCAATGTGGGACTAAACTTTGTCTCCCACTGAGCTCCCAAGCTGCCATAGTAGATGGGCCTTGAGATTTCAGGATTTATTAGACTAGATGGGCTGCCTACATGAGCCGCAACCCATATAAATCTAACAATCCCCCACTAGACCTGAGAGGCACATTAGTTCCAATCACTGTTTAATATACCTGCAGTTCAGTGGAGACTGTTAAGTTGAACTTACACCTAGACAAAGAGATACGCTTACTACAACTGGACTATGCCTTGAATTGCCAGTCTTAAGCAGCAAGTTTCACTCAATGCCGTTACCGGTACTTGGCTGCCATAGGCTACCCCTCGGGTGGAGCTTATAAGTCACACTCCTCGGCCTTTCATGAGCTTCCTAGAGATTCACCCAAATCTCATACACTGTGACCAGCAGTGTAGCTCATATAGGTGTGTTCTTTCAAGATCGCTCTGTAGGACAACGTATTTGCTCCCAAGGAGACAGTTAGAACACATTAAGATATAATCAACCTTCCTTATAGTATACTATGAGAGAATTGCATCTGTAGTGGAGTGGGAGTATTAAAAGTTTCTCTCAACTCAGTTGTTTCGGTTTGTTTTCCCAGGTCCTAATTCACGGGATCTCCGATCACATAGGTTGGGTTACCCCCTTGACAACTCACATGGATCTCAAACCCATCTCCCTCGATGCATTTTCTATCAAGTTTCTTGATAGTCCTTTCGTAAAAGGATCTGCCAGATTCTTAGCCATTTGGACATAATCCAATGCTATAAATCCGGAGTTTCTCAGCTTTCTGACAGACTTCAGTCTTCTCTTGA
Organism: Avena sativa; assembly: GCA_916181665.1. NCBI lineage: Eukaryota > Viridiplantae > Streptophyta > Magnoliopsida > Poales > Poaceae > Avena > Avena sativa. The sequence continues at coordinate 384,050,747 of OV702286.1, read as the reverse complement.
CATGTCTTGAACTCTTCATATTGTCCTTAGAACTGTTCACTTTGACAATCACAGTTTGGTTGTCATAGTTCATAAGGATTGCCGGTATTGGTTTTTCAACCATAGGCAAATTTGTTAAGAGTTCATGAAGCCATTCTGCTTTGACAGTCGCAGTATGTAATGTTGTGAGTTCTGCTTCCATAGTTAACCTCGTTAAGATGGTCTGCTTGCAAGACTTCCATGAAACAGTGCCACCACCAAGAGTGAATATATATCCACTTGTGGCCTTTATCTCATCAGCATCTGAAATCCAGTTTGAATCACTATACCCTTCAAGTACTCTTCGATACCCGGTATAATGAATTCCATAGCTCACGGTTCCCTTTAGATAGCACATTACTCTCTCAAGAGCATGCCAGTGATCATCTCCCGGTGTTAGCCACAAACCGGCTAAGTTTGCTCACAGCAAACGAGATGTCAGGCCTCGTAGCGCAAGCTAAATACATAAGTGAGCCAATTATCTGAGAGTATCTCAATTGATCTCTAGCTGCCTTTTGATTCTTTCGAAGCAAAATACTAGGATCATAAGGTGTGGGAGAAGATTTGTAATCATCATATCCAAATCTGCTCAACACCTTCTCTACATAATGTGATTGCATAAGTGTAATCCCATTATTCTCATCTCTCAGTAGCTTGATGTTTAGGATAACATCAGCTTCTCCAAGATCCTTCATCTCAAAACATTGAGACAAGAAGGTTTTGACCTCATTAATCACTTTGAGACTCATCCCAAAAATGAACATGTCATCAACATAGAGACATAAGACAACTCCCTCACCCCCACCATGGCGGTAGTACACACATTTGTCGGCTTCATTTACAACAAAGCCCACAGATGTCAAAGTTCTTTCAAACTTCTCATGCCATTGCTTGGGAGCTTGTTTGAGGCCATACAAAGATTTATTCAATTTACAAACCTTTATTTCTTGACCTTCTAGTACAAAACCATCAGGCTGTTCCATGTAAATTTCCTCATCCAACTCTCTGAAGTCTATGCACTTCTATTCTTGTAGACAGTTCTTGGGCCTCCAAGTGCAGAGGTTTGTAGAACAGCAGCAAGTTTTCCCTTAAGTGGATCACCCAAGGTTTATCGAACTTAGGGAGGAAGTGGTCAAAGGTATCCCCTCTCAAGCAACCCTGCAATCAAGATACAAGAAGTCTCTTGTGTCCCCAACACACCCAATACACTTGTCAGGTGTATAGGTGCACTAGTTCGACGAAGAGATAGTGAAATACAAGTGGTATGGATAATTATAAGTGGTATCGATGATAGAAAATAACTTGATGGCATGGAAAAGACTAAAGGCAAACTGAAATAAAGAAGTAATCAAGCAAACATGTAACAGATCTAACTGCAAACGGTGTATCAATGCTTAGAAACAAGGCCTAGGGATCATACTTTCACTACTGAACACTCTCATATAAATATCTTCTCTTTATGATACTACTCTTAACTACTCTGCGGTTGAACACTCTAATCGATGGTAGGGCTATAACAGCGCGCATCAAAGTAAGTCTTTCCCATCTAGAAAACCCCACACTGTCACCTTGAGCACTAGATGGTTCCAACAAACACCACAATTTCATAAAGACATCCAACTCCAAATATAACTCATAACAAGTATTTGTAATCTCTAGCCTAAGTGCCACCATGGTGTGCACGCTATCACTTTCACACACATGGGGAGAGCAGAGATCTATTAAAGCACTTGAGTAGCAAGGTAGATCTACTTGATTACAAATCACATGATCACAATATGATCATGCATAGAGAGAGAGATGAACACATAGCTACCGGTAGAACCCTTAGCCTCGAGAGAGAACTACTCCCTCCTCATCATGGGAATCAGCAATGGTGATGGAGATCGATGGAGATGGCTCCGGGGGCACTTCCCCATCCCGGCAGGGTGCTGGAATAGAGACTTTTCGTCCCCCGAATCTCCCCTTCGGTGGCGGCGGCGCTACGGAACTTTTCGTGGATTTCTGATTGATTATCTAGGGTTTTGGTATCGGGAGGCTCTTATAGGCGAAGGAGGCAAGGTCGGTGGCCGGCCAGGGGGCCCACACCATGCCCTGGCGCGGCCTGGGCTAGCCCGCGCCAGGGGTGTGTGGCCACCCTGTGGACCCTCTCCGACTCTCCTTCTGGCTCCGTGAGTCTTCCGGAAAAATAGTAACTTTGGCTTTTGTCCCGTCCAATTCCGAGAATATTCATTTTCTGACTTCCTGGAACCAAAAACAGCAGAAAACAGGCAACTGGCACTATGGCTCTTGTTAATAGGTTAGTCCAAGAAATCATATGAAAAGTACTCCAAAGTGTGGACAAAACATAAGAAAGTAGATAAAACCAAGCATGGAACATCAAAAATTATAGATACATTTGCAATGTATCAACATCCCCAAGCTTAACTCTTGCTCATCCTCGAGTAGGTAAGTGATAAAAAGAAAGAATAATTTTTTAGGTGACATGCACCATCAAAGACTTGATCAAAGTATTTGTAAAACATTCAAAGCTGGGATCATAGTACTTCAATCATAACATGAAAGACAAAGTTCTAGTAATAAGACAAAGAAACTATGATGCAACATGAAAAGGCACAAACAAAAGATTCATGAATAACAATGCTTTGCAAGACGTTTGTTTGTTTCACATAAAGAAAACATAGCATAATAGTATTCAGCTTGTCCCTCAATAGAGTAGCAAATATAAATGCATAGGACACCTTCAAAGTTCATAAGAGTGACTAGATACAATAGTTTAAAACAAGCAATATCAAGTTATGCATCAATCAACTCGTCTTGGGACAATGCACATAGAACTAAGAATGGCCACTATGCTCTCAAAGTAGGTGCATAAAGATAGAAGGTGGAGACTCAATATAATGGTGGAAGAAAGGCCTTTTGTAAAAGGAAGTAGGGATTCAAGTCTCATAAAGAGCTTCCAAAAATTATGGTACTTATAGCTTTCAGCTCTCATTGCCTCTATCATAAGCATCTTTAAGGTGATTAAGGTTAAAGTGACACAACTAAGAGGATATGCTTGACAAATTATAAACCAAAATCTCATGCCCCTTACTTACAAAGACCGATCCTCATGCTACTCAACTTCAGTCACGAGTAAGCTCTTGTCATTGTAAGTATATGTGTATCATTAAGAACCGCCAACGGGGTACCCCTTGCACATGATACGGGAGCTTTCCCATAATCAAAATGACAAGGCAAGCAGACAATGAGCATCTCAGCAATCTTTTTATTTGCTATTTGCATAGGTTTTTATTAAGGATGCTTCATAGAGTGCTTATTATGGTGATGCTGCAAGTTTCCACCATGATTAGGCATGGCTTAGGCTAGCGGCCCAGGCGTTTCTCTAACACACATACAAACTCCATGATCTTACAAGTTCCACTTTTATTTCACACCGCCGGGATCCGTAAGCAAAAGAACATGATATCAACGGGGTACAAAGTACAAGTGAAATGTTGAAAGCGTTCCCCATGAAACATGGTTCTGCTAACTTCAACTTATAAAGTGCAAGCATATACGCAACAAATAAGGACCCAATGGTTCAAGTTTATTAGATGCAAAAAGTAAAGTGTGCCATCAAGTTCGTGAGAGCTTTAATCACTAGTTTTCTCATAACAAGTTTAATTTGGAAGGTAAACAAAAGCATGAATAAACTTGCAATAGCATAAGCTAGTAGGTAGGTATGGTGGAATCTTTGGAAAAACTTGGTTTACGGAATTGGATGCATGAGTGGAACCAATACTTGGTTACGGAGGCTAGCAAAAGACTAGGAGCGACCAACTAAGAGAGCAATAATGGTCATAATCATGCAGAGCGACAAAACATCATTGATCAAAGCATAAAGTGATACTACAATTTGAAAACTAAAGGATCATAATGGCTATGGTGAATTGAGATAGTCATAACATGGTGTGAGCATGCGCCAAGTCAACCCAAATAAAGCATCAAAGGAGAATACCACTATACTATGCTTTAATATGTTAAAACAACGCATGATTCATCCAAGGCACTTTAAGCAATATCAATTGTTTATAACAAGTCATGCTACAACAAATAATACTAAGCATAAAGCCAAAACAATATCAAGCATGGCATGACAAAGCATAGGCCACAGTTAAAAACGAGCGCTTTTTACCACATAAGCATGGACTTTCCTACTCTTTTCCAAACCAAACCAAACTATTTGCAAACCAATGTATGAAAGAGGGGGTCCAACCAATTTATTTAGAAAACTAAGAAAACCAAGCAAACGAAAAACCAAAACGAAAACGAAAAAGAAGACGCTCCAAGAATAACACAACTGTGCATGAAACAATAAAAATGAAGCATTTGGAAGAAACCTGAGATTTTTATTGATGAAGAAGGGGATGCCTTGGGCATACCCAAGCTTTGATGCTTGTACTTCTTGCATATTTCATGGGGTGCACGCGTGGCATCCCCAAGCTTGAGCTTTAGTCCATCCTTCATCTCATTACTCATTCCTTCCATACACCTGAAAATAGCTTGATGGCATGGAAGAGACTAAAGGCAAACTGAAATAAAGAAGGAATCAAGCAAACATGTAACAGATCTAACTGCAAACGGTGTATCAATGCTTAGAAACAAGGCCTAGGGATCATACTTTCACTAGTGAACACTCTCATATAAATATCTTCTCTTTATGATACTACTCTTAACTACTCTCCGGTTGAACACTCTAATCGATGGTAGGGCTATAACAGCACACCTCAAAGTAAGTCTTTCCCATCTAGAAAACCCCACACTGTCACCTTGAGCACTAGATGGTTCCAACAAACACCAAAATTTCATAAAGACATCCAACTCCAAATATAACTCATAACAAGTATTTGTAATCTCTAGCCTAACTGCCACCATGGTGTGCACGCTATCACTTTCACACACATGGGGAGAGCAGAGATCTATTAAAGCACTTGAGTAGCAAGGTAGATCTACTTGATTACAAAGCTCATGATCACAATATGATCATGCATAGAGAGAGATGAACACATAGCTACCGGTAGAACCCTTAGCCTCGAGAGAGAACTACTCCTTCCTCATCATGGGAATCATCAATGGTGATGGAGATGGCGGTGGAGATCGATGGAGATGGCTCCGGGGGCACTTCCCCGTCCTGGCAGGGTGCCGGAACAGAGACTTTCTATCCCCCGAATCTCCCCTTCGGTGGCGGTGGCGTTGCGGAACTTTTCATGGATTTCTGATTGATTATCTAGGGTTTTGGTATCGGGAGGCTCTTATAGGCGAAGGAGGCAAGGTCGGTGGCCGGCCAGGGGCCCACACCATGCCCTGGCGCGGCCTGGGCTGGCCCACGCCAAGGGGGTGTGGCCACCCTGTGGCCCCTCTCCGACTCTCCTTCTGGCTCCGTGAGTCTTCTGGAAAAATAGTAACTTTGGCTTTTGTCCCGTCCAATTCCGAGAATATTCATTTTCTGACTTCCTGGAACCAAAAACAGCAGAAAACAGTCAACTGACACTGTGGCTCTTGTTAATAGGTTATTCTAAGAAATCATATGAAAAGTACTCCAAAGTGTGGACAAAACATAAGAAAGTAGATAAAACCAAGCATGGAACATCAAAAATTATAGATACATTTGCAATGTATCACTCTCCATTTAGGAAAGCCGTCTTAACGTCCATTTGATGAACGAGAATACCATGTTAGGCAGCCAGTGATAGTAGAACTTGAATTGTGGTCAATCTATCCACATGTGAGTAAGTATCAAAGAAATCTTCGCCTTCCTTTTGGGTATAGCCTTTAGCCACAAGCCGAGCTTTGTACTTTTCAATACCATCAGCCCTAAGCTTATTTTTAAATACCCATTTACATCCTACATGTTTACACCCATATGGATGTTCAGATATCTCCCACGTTCCATTAGCCACGATGGAATTCATCTCGCTTTGAACTGCTTCCTTCCAGTAGTCTACATCCGGAGATGCAAAAGCTTCTGAAATTGTAGTGGGAGTGTCATCCAATAGGTACACAATGAAATCATTACCAAAAGATCTTGCGATCCTTTGTCTCTTACTCCTTGTGGGATCTTCATTGTCATCCTCATCCGAATCTGAACTCTCATTATCTGATTGTTCATCAGTCTCTATGGGAGTTTCAGGTTCAGAAACTGGATCATATTCCTTATTAGATATGCTAGGCATATCTCTCAGAGGAAATATATCCTCAAAGAATGTAATATATCTTGATTCAAAAATGGTACCGACACTCATGACCTCCATTTCAGATTTCACCACAAGAAATCTGTAAGTAATGCTGTGAGAAGCATAGCCAAGAAAGACACAATCCACAGTTTTTGGTCCAAGCTTACGCTTCTTGTTGATTGGCACGTTGACCTTTGCCAAACAACCCCAAGTTCGTAAGTATGAGAGTGTCAACATTTTATTTTCCGATTCTTCAAATGGAGTAATCTCTTTATTCTTAGTTGAAACACGGTTTAGGACATGACACGAAGTCAATATAGCCTCCCCCACCATTCCTTGGATAAACCGGCAGTGTCTAACATGGCGTTAACCAAATCTGTTAGAGTCCGGTTTTTCCTCTCAGCAATCCCATTGGATTGAGGGGAATTGGGAGGCGTCCTTTCATGTATAATACCATGTTCCAAACAGAATAAATTGAACTCATTAGAAAAGTACTCTCCACCACGATCAGACCGAATTCTTTTGATCTTTCTCTCAAGTTGATTTTCAACTTCTGCCTTATGGATTTTAAAGAAATCTAAAGCCTCGTCTTTAGTTTTCAAGAGATATACATAACAGTACCTAGTAGAATCATCAATCAAAGTCATGAAATATTTCTTTCCACTAATTGTCAACACACTATTCATCTCACATAGATATGAATGTATAAGCTCAAGAGGTGCTAAGTTTCTTTCCTCTGTAGGCTTATGAGGCTGCTTTCCTTGCACACAAGCATGGCACTTAGAGCCTTTGACAATAGTAAATTTCGGAATTAAACTCATACCAGCAAGCCGCGACATACAACCGAAATTAATATGACAAAGTCGTGAATGCCAAACATTAGTTTCATTACTAGTAGTGCAAACATGGTTCACTACATTATTACAGAAGTATACCAATGAAAAACGGAACATGCCTCCGCATTCATAGCCTTTTCCAACAAAGGTTCCATACTTAGACAGTACAACTTTATTGGACTCAAATACCAACTTAAACCCATCTTTCATAAGATGAGAACCACTAACGAGATTCTTCTTGATAGAAGGGACATGCTGCATGTTCTTCAATTGCACGATCTTGCCCGAAGTAAACTTTAGATCTATCGTGCCAGCACCAAGAACAGTAGCATGTAACCCATTCCCCATCATGACTGAGGAATCTCGAGCCTGATAAGAGGTGACCATGGAAATGTCAGCACACACATGAACATTGGCACCCGTATCAACCCACCATTCTGTGGGTTGAAATACTGAAAGAACAGTAGGTAATAAATTACCGTACCCAGAACCTAAAGTTCCTGCATCAGTATTGCCAATGACCATGTTGACAGATTTAGAACTCTGTCCAGCCTGACCCTTCTTGCCTTTCTTCTAAGGACAGCGATGAGCCCAATGGCCAATCTCGCGACACACCCAGCAAGGTTCTTTCTTTTCCTTGTTCTGCCCCTTCTTCTTCTTGAAGTTGGTAGTCTGGTAGACTTTGTTATTTCCTTTGGACTTGTGGGCATTTTTCTGCACCATATTGGCAGCAGAGTGTCCCTCGGTTCCACTAGTGTGTTTGTCTTTTTCCCTCGCCTTCTCTTCAACATCCAGAGAACCAATAAGGTACTCAACACAGAGCTCATGCCTCTGATGTTTCAGAGAAGTGGCAAAGTTCCTCCATGAAGGGGGAAGCTTAGCGACAATGCATCCCATGACAAACTTGTCCGGAAGCACACACTTGAGGAGTTCGAGTTCCTTTCCCATGATCTGTAGCTCATGAGCCTGTTCTACTACAGATCGGTTTTCAACCATCTTATAGTCATTGAACTGCTCCATAGCATACAGTTCACCACCGGCATCGGCAGCACCGAATTAGCGTCCAGCGCATCCCACAGTTCCTTGGCATCACGAATATGCAAATATGCATCAACCAACTTGTCTCCAAGCACACTGAGTACAAAGCCAACAAAAAGTACAGTGGCCTCCCTGAACGCTCTCTCTTCCTCGAGAGTAAGCGGACCTCTGGGAGTGCCATCTGCAACTTTTTTTATGCCCATAGCAGTGAGACACAAGAGGGTTTTCCCTTGCCATCTCTTAAAATTAGCACCCGTAAAAGGGCTCGGTTTCAGCGAAGCAGCAAAGGCAGATGACGAAAATTTCCTAAATAAATAAGGTTTTTGGATTGTTGGAATATTAGGCAATTTCCCCATGAGATTAATTACCGAAATCAACATTATGTAATTACTAGCAGATCTAAACACATGCAGCCAAACAACCACATCTAGTAGATCTAAAAAACTAGCAAGAACTAGTGTATACAAAGAGAAGAATGGCACGTACAGGTTGACCGGGAAGGTCATCACCGCAACAGCACCTTGGTCATTGTTGTTGTCGCCCATGGTGCTGATGAGGTCATTGGTTGCTGAAGAAGAACACACGAACGGAGGCGAGCAGTCGCGCCGAGACGCTCCCCAAAAACCTTATCGCCCATCTCCCGGTGCAGGATCTCAACGGACGGAATTTCGGAGGCCTGCTCTCCCGGACAGTCGTGCACGCAGCCGCCGGGATGGGGAAACCTAGAGAGCAGCGCAACAAGAGGAACACATAGCGAGAGAGACTGAGAAAAGAACTAGATCATCTAGATCTGTCTGTCTCTCGCTCTATAGCCTGGGAGGTGAGCCGATCGAGTCGCCACGCGTTGGAAGACAAGGACACGCGTCAAACATGCACACGAATGTTGACACGTACCCAACAGTTGGTGCACCAAGCAAAAATTTAGTCTTCCACAAACGAGTTTCTAACTCGAACTCAATTCAATAAATGCGACGCGCGTGCGGGCGAGGCGAGGCAGGCGGCGGCGGAGGAGTGCGCGTGGACTCCTTCTCTTCTCACTCACTTAGTGGGAGTAAAACAACTCACCTTATAAGCTGGTCCAACTCTCTCCCAACTTGCAATGTGAGACTAAATTTTGTCTCCCACAGAACTCCCAAGCTGCCATAGTAGATGGGCCTTGAGATTTCAGGATTTATTAGACTCGATGGGCTGCCTACATGGACCGTAGACTATATAAATCTAACAACAAAGTTTTCAATCGCCACTTATGTATCAAGGATCTAGGTTCACGGATAGGATCAGAATGAAAAAGGACAGATCACAAACATTCATAGACCATAAAGATAGATCAAGAAAGTGGAGAAACTATCTAGCTAGAGGAAACACCATTTTTTTGAAAGGAATAGAGGAAACACCATTCAAATGAGCAAGACGACAAAGATAAATCATCCAAACATAAGAAGAGTCAGGCCGGACGGGAGGGATCTGACCGTCGGCTTGGAGCTTCGGGCGGAGAAGGTGGGGCTTCAGGCGGAGATGGTCGGGCTAGAAATAGAGCGTGGCAGGCGGGATCCGGCCGCTGGCTGCCGGGATCTGGAGGTGACGGCGTTGGGAGGGCGGCGGTGCTGAAGCGACGGGGCGGAGGGTGAGCGGCGGCGCAGTGGGGATGAGGAGCCAGGAGTCGGGATGGCGAGAGGTAGGTCGGGCCAGAAGCGAATCGGTCTTTTCCTCTTTTTTTCTCATTTGACTCGTTTCGTGTTTGAGGTGGCATTCGGGTGTAATTTTTTAGAAGGATATGTCCATTTGAGAGAATGGTTGGCAATTTGAGCGGAGATGCTCAGGAAACTGGTCTCCCCAGTTTCTCCCCACTACATACGTGGGGTTCTGAGCTGTTTTCCGGTGGAGAGAATCTGGACACTTCTTTTCTGCTTATGCAGTGGGAGACTTAAAAGCCACGTTAGAAGCCTTAAATAAATGAACTAATATCTTCTACTCCCTCCGACCCAAATTAATTGACTTGGATTTGCTTATATTTAGATGTATCTAGCACTAAAATATGTCTAGATACATCCGATCTAGATAAATCCAAGTCAATTAATTTGGGTCAGAAGAAGTAACTAAACATAATCTGTAATATTAAATTACGTTAATGGGGACATCAAAGAGGTAAAACCACGAAAAGAAGGATCTGCCATGTTTCACCGATACTACCTCTGTTCGGAATTATTAGTCCTAAGGGCCAAGTTGCTAATACCAAGATACTTCATAAGTCTCTCTCATTATTCTTTGCATACACCAATAGTCTTACATGCATGAGAGAAGTGAGAGAAAAATGAGAACATGCATTAGACGAGACTAATAAATGCGATAATCCTTATAATATCAAACAAGATAAAAAAGCTCTCCGGATCTATAATCCCAAACAGAGATAGTACATCATAACATACCGCTAAAGCAACACACTTAGAGCATGTTTAATAGATCTATAGCCATTATGTATAGTCATTCATATCATAGTGTTGATTAAAGTGGGTTATAAGATTTTTATTTCGTACAACTTTCTCTATCTCTTTCATCACATTTATTTTACTCTCGTTTGATAATATAAGATGTTTTAACTTTGTGATGAAAAGGGTGTATTTAGATCTCTTTTAGTGTATAGGTTCAGAGTGATTAAAAATAAACCTATACATTAAAAGAGGTCTAGATACATTTTTTTATAAAGCTAAAATATCTTATATTATAAAACAAAGCAAATATTTGTCTAGGAGCACGTGTTCATGCGGACAGGCCTAACCCTGGAATGGGAGGGAGGGGTGGCCGCCCCGGGGCCCCGAAAACAGGGGGGCCAAGTACCAAGTCTGAAGTGCCGGAGAAGCCTGAAGTCGTGCCACGGTGCCACGAGAGTTGAGAGCGAGGTCTGGACCTTTTCTCACTTTACGAGTTACGAGGACAAAGCGTTATGTGATCACCAGTCGACTGGAACTTGGGCCCTCTTTCCTTCGGTTAGTGGCTTTATGTTTCATGAAGTTTTCTTGGGTTGGGCTGCCATGCGGGAGCCGTACGGGAAATCTGGGATGGCTTTCTTCGTAAGTCCAGATATTTTTTTTTTGCATTGAATCGTGAGTCCAGTTTTATCAATCGTCTGTTTGACTTCATCAGATCGTATACTCAAGAAAGAAAAAAAAACTCCCCAAGATCAAGACACCAGCGTGCATCCTTCGCAAAAAACACGTCGCTCGCGTCGCTCCCCCGCGGGCGACCGGGCGACCCAAACCCTAGGCCTCCCCGAGCTCCCTCTCCCCGCCTCCCCAGACGCCGCCGCCGCCGGCAAAGCCCGCGCGGTGCCGGTGGCGACAGGACTTCTTCTCTCCGCCCGTCAGACGGCCTGGACAGGGCGGGTTCGATCTGGCGGTGGCGCGGGGCCGTGGCAGGCCGATCTAGTGGCGGGTGGTCTGGCTCGGCGGCGGCGGGTGCTTACGGCGGCAGTTGATGACGGGGATAGTCAGAGGCCTCGGGATCCCTGGCTCGAGGAAGCAGTAGGCGGCGGGGGGGGGGGGGGGGTGTGGGGTTGGTGGTGGGCAGGCCTCGCCGGCCAGATCCGGGCCAGGCGGGCCCGATCTAGGCCTAGCGGGTTGTGGCCGGCCATGACACCTGCCTTCCCCTGGTCATTCGTGACGGGGGGCCAGTGCCTGGCCAGGTGGCCTCGTGCTGGTGCCGCCGGTCAGAACTTGTTGAGTTCTGTAGGCGTGTCTTGCCGGCATCACGAAGACGCCGTGTATGTTGTGCGTCTCGGCCTTCTGCTTTTCTTGCTCGGGCTCCCAGACCTCCTCGTTCTTGTCGTGGAACCGGTCAATGTGGGGCCTGTCGTTGTTGGCCCAGGTGGTGTCCCTCAGACCAACGGTGGTCCGGCTAGTCCGGGTGCGCACGATGTTGTCGGCGCTGCTGTTTGGCGGCAGGGATCGGTGGTGGCAGCAGATCCCTCAGTGGACGGAGGAGTAGGGCCTAGTGCTAGGTTGGCATGTTCCGTGGCACCCTTGCTGCAGTGCGGCGGCGGGGCTTCACGAGCCTTCTCTGGCTCGGCTAGGCTAGAGTGGGCATGGTTTGCCCTGCTGCTACATCCGGACGGCTACCGCGTTCAGGTGGTGGAGGTAGTTCCCTCCGCGTGCTGATGTCATGTGGACCCTCACCGAAGGTTCCTCTTTTTCGGTCCTACTGGCTTCACCCCGGGTGTCACAGTGAGACGGTGGTGGTGGTTTCAAGACCGTGGTGGCACGTGCTCGTGGGCGGCGAGTTTGGTGGAGCAATCCGAAGCGTCCGGGAGTGTGGTTTTTTGAGGGGTCGGGAGAAATCCTTGTCGTCGAGACACCGACGTGGTGACGCCGGCGGGTGTCGCCATCCTTCCTGAAGGGCGTCGGGTGTATCTCTTCCCCACCTCCCGATGCGTATCGGGGGAAACCCTAGGACATGTCCGGGCAGCAGCGTCATTGTCGTCGCTTTCCTTCTTAAAGGTGTTGTTTGGTACGCGACGCTTCGGAGCGCTAGGAGTGTGGTGGTACTTCTCTGGAGGGCGCAGCGGTGGCGGGTCATCATCGCTTTCGTCGAGCCATTGGCGTCGGCTTTGTTTTCTCTTCTTTTTCTTCTTCTTTTTCTCTGTTTTTTCTTTGTCTTTTCTTTTGGGCGTTGTGCTGTCTGATCCAGCAGCGGTATCAATCGTGGTTGCTATATTAATATAGCTGGACGCATGCCTGTTTCGAGAAGATCAAGACACTAGCGTGATCGCCGATCTGCCACTCTGGGCGCTTGATTTTCTTCCGTGCGACGACCACTACGACGAATTGCCCAATGATTCTATCTTCCACCAGCTTATGGCGGACCGTCCCCGCGACTCTAGCGAAGGTATCTTCTAGCCATAGGTAGGATATATACCAATATGATTTTCCCTATGTCTCAGTTTATACTTATAATTGTTTCTTTCAATTTCAACAACTAATGAGATCGCATGCAATATGTATCCATTGTAAGAAAAGGGAGAGGAGGCAAGTAGATGCATTCATAGAACCACATAGATGATCTATTTGTAAGCAAATAATTAAGAGGAGTACTAGCAGGTCGAGACCTCAAAATTACAAACGAGTTACAGTTGTTGTTGTTGACAAGCAAATCAATACCCTAAGTTGGTATAGTTTTTGGCACGGAAATTAAAAAATGGACGTGAAGGGTAAGATACACAAGTCTTGGGGTGAGATTACACCTCCCTAATTGGTGAGGTGTTTTTTTCATGCCAATTAGTGGGGTGAGATTACACCTTTGGTGTGCTAGATAGCCCGAGTTCGAATCTCACCTTCCCTATATATGCTCTTTCATCTTTTTCTCGTTTCAAAAAAAAAATACACCTCACTAATTGGCATGAAAAAAATAGAGAAGCTTGCGTAAGATAGGAAAATGTAATCAAATTCCTAAACATATTATGCAAACGAGTGTTTCAATGCAATACACCTTATATTTTGAAAGATTTCTCAAAAAACTATACACCTTATATTAAAGAACGGAGTGAGTATCAACGAACCCTACATAAGATAATGTTGACAATGACACCGATGATAACAATGTGAGTGGTCTTGGTCACATATGTGGACCATCTCATTACATACTTTTAATGTAATAACCATAATATAAATATTATTTAAGGTAATGTTAAGTCTGTAGTAATGCAATTTATATATAGGTGTACTGAATGTTTCAACTATATATAGGAGCCCTTTGATCATAGTTTCGTCCCGGGTCCTCGAATTCTCAGGACCGGCCCTGCACGAGAGTTCACTCTCCTCATTTTTGCATGCCTCTCTCCTCCATATAAACAAAATTGCCACGTAGACGGGCTATAAGCTCCTTATTGTAGTTGCTACGATACATCACCGCTATGGGATATAGGGCAGAAACAAAAAGAAATAGGGCAGAGGAGGAAAAGCCCTGGCAAAAAAAATGGACTTATCTCTCTGGGCTGGAGTTACTTATCTCCGGGCCAAAGAGAAAAGTACTAATCGATCTAGCCTAGAGCGACGGTGCATTATTTTGAAAATTAAAAATGCGAGTAATAATTCTCAAGTTTCTTTTAAAAATTAATACTATTAAAAAATCCGACATTTTTTGGCACCCTTTATGTCACTAGGACGCGATAGACCCTATCCGTCGCAACCCCAAGACGTGATAAGTGTCACATTTCGCATGTCCAAAGCATGTCAGGGGGCTAGTTTAGCTAAATATAAAATACAGGGGCTAGAAGCTCCAAAAGTTTCTTACACAATGTCAATGTATACATTTTTTTCATAATTTTTTGGAAGTGTGCAACTATGTACCCTCTGTGTCCTAAAAAGAATTTTCCGGCTTTGTTTAGATTTGCATGTATCTATATACTAAAACGCGTCTATATACATGTGAATCTATACAAATCTGCGATATTTTACGGAGGAAGTATTTTGTTAACGTGTTTATGGGCGCCTAGGTGCACAAAATCCACATTTGGGTGGAGCCCCGTTGTTACAATCTCTCTTTTTTTTTAAGGCCCGGTTCGGTTTACATGTTTGAGAAACAAAGGAATCTAAACATGCAGAGGAATTGAACTGCAGGATATCTAAACAGCAGGAATAGAAAAAAGAGGGACGTTCAGTCCGCAGGAAGCTTTGTGGCTGCCCTTCCCTTTGATCCGAGTGGATGTGTTTTTTCCTCCAAAAAGTACGGGAGAGAAAACATTTCCTGTGAAATAGCTCGAGTGTGTTCCTTAGAACCGAACGGCCTCACAGGAAAAATTTCCAAAGGAAACTGATCCTACAAAATTCCTTCAGAATTCCCCTGTAGCGAACGGACCCTAACTATTGTTACGTTGATGTGCATTTTTTTGGACTCTCGATAACACCTTTTGGGTAATTGTTGTAACATCCCAATTTCAGCAACCCTGATTAGTTGTCTAGAATGCAAAAATCAGGGGGAACAAAAACTTTTTCTTATTTAATTGGGCAGTGCTTGTTTGTTGTTGTCTGTGCTTATGCTTCTGTTGATATAGCTTATGATATACTCCTTACCTCAACATCAGTTGTCAAAAAGCTATTTAACAAAAACTGTCTTGGCTTATGTTTCATATTCTCAAATGTTCTGGCATTTTCAAAACCTGAGCCAAGATGCCCTTGCAACCCAAACTATTTTATTAGCTTCTATTTATCAAACTATGGAGAGCTATATAATATAATCTCCTTAGGTTTTCAAGACAGAACTTCAACTACTCTTACCCCCCCCCCCCAGGTTTTTCTAAAACCTTTTTATTAAGCTTTTGAATTCTACTCTTGGTAGAGATACCAAGGACTCTTACCTTACTCAAACTCCAACCTTTCAAAATTGCCCATCCTAACCTTAAGCTAAGATTGATGGTAACCCTAGTAGTAGTTGATTTGTTTCTCAGATGAGTTGCCTTGATCTGCTGTTTGACTTGATTGCTTAGAAGTAGAATGAGCTACTCTAGGAGCTCATCCACTAGGATCAAGATACTTTAAAAATCACCAAACCCTAAGCAAGAATACAATCTGGATCCAATCTCTAGATACTAGGTGATCATCTAAAACCCTTAACCAGATCAGCTCTGAAGTGATCTAATTCTAGAAGTTTCCAAGTCAATGAAGACCAGTATAGAGAAAGGATCCTTCCTACTCAATCTACACTTCAACATCATCCACTTGATGATGCTTTGGTACCTTGCAGCCCATCAAAATCATCACCACCCACATTCTAGTCAAAAACCCTAAATCTGCCAAAATTGGCTAAGTTTGGAATCTGTTTCAACATCACCTATTTCGATGTCTCCCTTTCTCAACCCTTGTGCATTTTTGGTAATGCACTCAAACCATTTTGTTAACCATCCTAAGGACTACCAAGGCCCACTCTTTCCCTTGGTTAGATCATCCTCCAACTCACTTTTTCTTGATGGTTTTGCAGGCAAGAAAATAACTTTTCCTGCAAATCTTATCAACATGCCTACTTTGACAGAAGCTCACACCATCATCCAACCTTCTACTGACCAACTATTTGCATGGTTGTGATCTAATCATATAGTTATACCAATACCTACTTCACTTGTTCCAATTGGATCTTGGTACTTCTTAAACCCACATGGTTTTGAAGGTTATCTGATAATCTGCTCTGGCAAGCTTATTTTATTCAAAGTTTGAAATCAATTCTTGGTGAACTCAAGCAAGATCAAGCTCAAACCTCCATACCCTGTCGATGTACATCACTTGGTCTATCCCTCCATCTATCCCATGCCCCAAGGGGAGATCTGAGCTCCAAGACCAACAAGGTTTTGGTGGTATGAAATTAACATCACCCTAGATCCTCAAATCCTTGTTTTTCCATCTAATTCTAGTTGGATTTCCATTTCCTAAGGTTGCAAATGCTTGCTACACCTTTTCTACATCATCTAACCTGATCATCAAGATTTATCAAATATTATCCATAATTATTATGGCTCCAAATCTAATTAATCTCTTTAATAGACAAAATCTCTAAAACTCCTTTCCCAAGGGAAAGTTTGGTTTCTTCCAAGAACTTCCCCAAATTTTGGCTCCTTTGAGATCCATATATCATACCCTAACCTCCAACGTCAAAAATAAATATTTTTGAAGATTTTTATTATTTCTTTATTGCCTATTTTCTTAAATGGCGGAGATGGATTAATAATTGTTTTAAATACTTTTATCCTTCAATAAATCTTGGAAAAATTCTCCTAAGGAGGTAATCATATTTAAGATCTTCCCACATCAAAAACCAACCTTGTCCAATTCAAAAATCTCAAATGAATTCGATAAAACACATTCAGAAGTTTTTGAATAAATGATATAAATATCATCTAAAATTATCCAATAAATGCCAAATAATTCTTGACAAAGCATATTGATCACCTCTATCTACCAGCATCATTGAATCATTTCTCCAAGATCAAAAACCAAGAGGTTCTTCATGAATCGTCAATTGGCCAAGAATTGAAATTCTTAAAACTATGACCAAAGCCAACTCAAACCTTCCTCACACTTGTCCAATACTTCTCCACAGCATACCACACCACCCCTGGTCGTGTGCTACAGTACTTCCACTGTAGCATCTCTTCTTTTGCCTTTAGTACTTGGAAGAAGGAGAGGAGAAGATCTTGTCATTAATGGGTATCTTCCCATATCTCACAAACAGCATCCACCCTCTCCCGTCTCCACTTATCTGGCATGTACTCGCACCCACTGCGGTTCCCTACCCCACCTGGCAGCTGCCCTTGGCTAGCCCTAAGCCCCCTCTCTCTCTTTTTCCTTCCTATGCCCGAGGCTAGAGAGAGTGGTCTAATCACTCCCCCTGTACCTTGCAGCCTGGCAGGAGCCTCTCACACATCCCCACTCCCTCTCCACGAGCTCCCACCGCCCCATCGGACCAATGCCTGAGCTCCACCCCTCTCCCAAGCTTTCTATGGGCTATGTCCACCGTGGACCCCACCCTTCTATTTATATGGCCAGAGGCCACCACAACACCTCCCCCTCGACTCATTTGCTACCTCCCACTACCACTCACCTCCCCGAGCACCACTCCCTCTCCCCTGTTTTTTCCTAGCCAGGAGAAAGAAGAAAAGGCACCTCGGTCCCTTTCCAAGATCTGCTCGAGGTGCTCCCTCCTCTACTCTTTTCCATCTGCATGTCACCGTGCTGCAACCTACTTGATCTCCTCTACCTGACCCTAGTCTTATTTTTGCCTAGGAACACCCCTACCATCGTTGCCAACAAGCACCGAAGCAAGCTCTGCGGGCGTCATCGCGCGAGCCAATCTCTGTTGCTGAACCAGGCCTTGTCGCCCATCGTTCGACTCTCCACGCTAGGCCGCGTCACCCCCGCTGTCCCTCATCGCCTTCCGACCCCTCTGGTGAGCCTCTCGTGCCCTCTCAGCTCCTCCCTAGGGTTCCTGCCCCGGCGCCCTAGCCGCGAGGTGGAAGATGGCCGGGAGCCATCGATCTAGATCTAATCGAGCGGCTCCCGCCGCTCCATACCCCTTTGCTCCGTGGCCTCGCTGACCAGCGGGACCCGCCCCGTGGGAGTTTGAAACCGCCGCCCGCGCGCGTCGGCGTGCGAGTGGGCCAGATCCGAGCGTCGCGGCCCAGTTCCCTCTGGATCTGGCCCGCCACCCTCCTGTCTTCCTTTTCTTTTTAAAACTTTAATTTTTCTAGAGCTGCAAATTGTTGTTTAGTTTAAATAGTTCCAAAAATGTAAAATGCCTAGTTTTGGCCAGATACAAATTTGTACATGTTCTGACCTGTTTTGTACAACTTGTAGAACTTGTACCTGGCTGAAAACAAATATTCCTCTTTTTCTGGGATTTAACCTAGTAAATAGTACCTTTTGTAATCATTAAATCCCTCAGGAGGTTTTAATGGTCCAATTGGACTGGCAGAAGATTTACCTGGTAGGTATTCCCCATACCTATTTTTTTAACCTTGGTCCCCTATCATTTTGAGTTGTAGCTTACCCGTAGCAAAAATAACAAACATAGGACCTTTCTACCTTTAGAAAATTCTTGAGGCCAAACCAAACTTGGTACTGATAAAATTCCAACCCCAAGTTATGTGGTACATCAGTACCTATGAAAACCTAGGAGATAACTAATTACTGAACTTCTGTTGAATTTTAATGAATTAAACATTTCCTTCCATAGTAGTACCACTAGATAAATCATCACAGCACCTCTGTAACTCTAAAAAGGGTGAGTCCAAATTCTACAGAAAGGTATTGTAAATACCTACCATGTTCCCTTGGAACCATCTCAAGAGCTTATGTAGATTAAATCTGGTCAAAAATACAAAAACCCTCTAGAACTGCCTTTGGGAATTTCCTGAGGGCATTCTGGTAAATAGTTTGATATGATTCCAACTCTCAGTAAATCAGTACATCAAACTCTACTTAATAATCCAAGGAAATAATTTTTGGAGATCCAAAACTTTTTTGGTGAATTATTTCCTAAAACTAGAGCTTTTATCACTAGAATATTCATAAGAAATTACAGAAAAGTGATACAATAGTAAAACCACTTTTGTTGGTCTTGTTTTTACTCTACCTACATGTTGATATCATTTTTGTACATTTATATCATACAGACCCAAGCCTGAGTTGAAAACCCCTTTATTAGGTGGTATTTGGCAACTAAATCATTAAACAAGTTCCACAAATGCCTTTCCATTTTCTTCCAATTGCAACAAAATCAATCTATCAAAACCTACTGTTTTGAATAATGTGTGCATGTTAGTTTGCTGTATTGTCTTGTTGATTGTAGGCCTTGTATTGATTGTGCCCTTTGCTTGTTTGGATGTGTTCCCTATCAACGATAGATGCGATTATATTAGAGACCAGAAGAAGTTGGTTATTATATTTGGTATTATTGGTTATTCTAAGAAGATGTCCAGGGACATATTTCCATATTGATGGTCATCAATCAAGCCACCTTCTTGCTCATAAGCCTTGTCCTACTGTTTTCCTTACGCATGTTTTATCTACTGTTTATTAAAACTGCATTGTTTTACTATATGTTGAAGTATATATGGTAGTGGTTTGGCTCCTATGAACTATTACACTTTTGTACTATTAATTACAACCCCCTTGGTGACACCTACTTGTCCCTATTATAATAGATGGTGTATTACACCATACCCATTGGAGACCCTGTTTTAGCCGAAGCAAAAACTAGAGGATGGGAAGACCCTAGAAAAAGGTTTTACCAAATGTTTTATGATAAAACCTTGGTGAGGTGGGACCTCCCAAGAGATTGTTGGGGGGATACCCCCGGGTAGGGTCACGCCGGGGTATAAAGGCCGAGTTAGCCGAGGTACGGCAAGGTCAAAGCAAGTGATGGCTGAGTCACCTCAAGGCAGGCCGAATCACGGGGTAACCCGGACCTGAGGATGTCAGCCTAACTGAGTCCCGACCGACTTATGTCTTATGCGGAAGGATTTATGTAACTTGTATGCAGGTACCGGTGTGGCCGGATCAACCAGGCACGATCCGGGTTATATTAAGCTTGCAAGAGAAGGAAGGTATCTCGTTGGTCAAAAGGTGACCACTGTACGCAGAGCGTGAGCGAAGCGGACAGAG
Source organism: Avena sativa (assembly GCA_916181665.1). Taxonomy (NCBI): domain Eukaryota; kingdom Viridiplantae; phylum Streptophyta; class Magnoliopsida; order Poales; family Poaceae; genus Avena; species Avena sativa. The sequence continues at coordinate 384,030,500 of OV702286.1, read as the reverse complement.
GCCAGGACCACCGAAGCATGGCCGACAAGGGTGACGATGCATGTGTCGACGCGGGCGCCGCAGAGGCTCACGTAGCCTCTGCATGAATGATGCTGGGCCAAAGTGACCCGGTCGGATTACTATTTTGGGAAGAGGCTTATTCCCTGAATATGCCTCCACATATGCCCTAATTGAAGACCCAGCCACCCCTATATAAGGAGGGCTAGGACATCTGTAGAAGGGGTTGGTTTTTGGCGAGTTGATTGATCTCTAGTTGGTTAGTATGTTCCTGAGGGCTAGCTAGCGGAGAGAGTAAGAGAGTTCCTTCTTCCTCCTCTCCCCAATACAGCTCAAGGAGCACTTGTAAGCATTGGAAGTGAATCGAGTACAAACATTTGTGTGTGGAATCACCACACTATCCCTCCCTGGATACCTCTAGTGCATCTTGTCCCCACCTTTAGCCTATCCATGGCATCTGCCATGACACCACCACGACAGTTGGCGCCCACCGTGGGGCTAGCGGCGCTAGCATGAGTGAAGATCCGGACGGGAAACCTCATCGGCACCGGCGAACGCATCGCTCCGGGCCTGTTCAGCGCTTTGGAGCGCTAGACTTTGTCAGCGACAACGCTGGCTGCTTCGGCAAGTGACCTCTCCCGCGCAACGGCCTCTTCATCAAGCTCGGCGTGCACAAGATCTACGTCGCTATCAATGTGTCGTGTGTTCACCCGCGGCATGTCGTCGAGGGAGGCGAGCCACCCCTTAGCGCGGTTCACGGGGCGCGTATCACTCGCTCCCCTGACCGTGCCAAGGTGATGATGACAGCGCCTGGCACTGGCGCGAGCAAGGATCCGGCACCAGATCTGGAGGTAACACCCAAGGCACCAAGGAAGAGTAGAGGTCCTCCACTAGAGAGGCCAGAGAATGTGCTGCAGCAGGGAATAGATATCCTAGAGAGCCCCATAGCACCTGCAGTAGATCCGGCTCGGGCACATGCCAAGTTAGAGGAAACTAGGTAGAAAATATTGGAGGGTGCGAAAAAGATAGCCGCGGCTCAGCAGTCATTGAACATGACGCTGCGTGAGTACGCAAGAGCGAATAAGGTGAATGCTGTAAAAGTAAAAGGGAAAAACCTCATCAGTGAAATGAACAAAGAGGGTGATACTGGAGTTGAGGAGTCAGAGAACTTTCTGTCCGCGGGGCTGTCGAAGTACAGTACCCCGGCAAAGAACCTCAGAGCAGCGGATGCAGCTGTATCCGCATTAGAGGGTTTGACGGGTGAAGCACGGCAAAGACAGCAGGAAAGGGTCAATGAGTTAGTTCATATCGCTAACAGACAAAATGAAGAGTTGCTCAGGGCAAACCCGGCAAGGGCTAGGGCATCCAGGGAAATCAACTGGAGCAGCATCATCCCCTCATGGAGACCCAAGAAGAGAGGAGGTGGTAACCTCGGCGAGGAGAAACAAACAGATAGTCCCATATGACCCGGCAAGGGCAGGGAAAGGAAAAGTAGTACAGGGACATGATGATCGGCGAAGTGTCAGCCAAGGTGAGGCTAGCCGAGGTAACCGTGACCAAGGCAATGCCGGTCAGGGAAACACGGTAAACGGCAATGCCGGACAACGCAACTCGGCGGGAGAAGTTTACCGCAGCAGCAGAATATACCACGGCAAGAGCAAAGTGCCGGCCGAGGTATGCAACAGAGAGGCACTCCATGAGAGTAAGACAGATATAATGATGGTGATTTGGAAATGGTGAACACAGGATACCCAAGTCCGTACTATCACGTGATAGGGTCAAGATTGGGAAGCAGGGACTTGATGCCTGACGATGCCAGGTTAAAACTGGATCAGCTTTATAGGTCCGAGCAAATTGAATGTCAAGGTCCTCCGGGTCCGGCGTGTTTTGGGCCCCGGATCATGAAGGAGCCTCCGGTACCAAACTTTCAGTTTCCCAGAGGCACGAAGACATATGACGGCAGCATAAAGCCGGAGGATTGGTTGATCAACTACGCTACGGCGGTGAAAATTGCTACAGGCAACTTGAGATAGGCTGTGAGATATGTACCTCAGATGCTGGAGGGGCCAGCAAGGGCATGGCTAAACAATTTGCCACCCGGAAGTATCAACTGTTGGATTGATTTTGAGGAAATGTTTGTCAGCAACTTCTCGAGCACGTATCAGAGGCCAAATAGGCCACAGACCCTAGCAATGTGCAAACAGCGACCAAATGAAACAGACAGAGAGTTCTTGACCCGCTGGTGCACCGTGAGAAACTCGTGTGAGGGCGTGATCGAGTCACAGGCTATAGCTTGGTTTGCACAAGGGTGTAGATATGCGAGCATGTTGTGGCAAAGGCTACAAAGGGATATGCCAACTACACTGGTAGAGACGATCCAGATTGCTGATTCATATGCATTGGGTGATCCGACTCAACCTAGGCTTGTGTCAAATGAGTCAAATGAGGAGTACTACTAGAGAGATGGAGCCGGATCATCCCGGCGAAATGATTACCGAGGTAAGAGAAGAGATGATAAACCGGATTACAGGTACAGTTCGGAACAAGTTGCTGCTGTAAATCAAGGTCAACCCAGAGCAGAGAGTAATCAGCATCAGAAAACTGGAGGGAAACAATGGACCCCAAGAAATGATGGCAAGAAAACTTAGACGCCAGAGCAGAAGAAACAGTGGCAAGAAAAGAAGGACCGTCCGAGGTATACCTATGAGGCAATGCTGGATCAACCGTGTAAATTTCACACGCCAAATCCGAGTAACCCGGCGGGTCACACGACTCGGCAATGTGAGTGGATGAGGAAGATAGAACAAAGTGGTTCGGGGAATGCTCAGGCACCTCGGAATGATCAACCTCGGCAGGAGTTACCCCGGCAGCAATTGCTCTCCGGAGCGAACACGCAACAGTTAATGTTGCCACCCCCTCCGCCGAGGTATGAAAACCATAAGAGAAGAGATGCAGTGCATCAGGTAGAAAATCAGCATCAGCCATATCAAAGATATCCCGGAAATGAGGGGAGGAATGAATATAGAGAGCATCACCAGAGCTACTGTGTGTTTACCACAGAGGAAACAGATAGAAAGAGTTTGCAGCGCCGACACATGGAAGTGAACACAGTTATGCCGGCAGTGACGAGGTATATTCCTTGGTCGGATCAGGAAATTACTTGGAATATCAAGGATCATCCCAAGCTTATGCCGAGTCCTGGTTCCTACGCGTTGGTGCTGGACCCAACGTTCATCTGCCCCAATATCAATGTGAGATTCTCCAAGGTGCTGATTGACAACGGGAGTAGCATCAATATCATGTACATGGATACGATGCGCAAGTTGGGCATCTCGGAGAACATGCTCCAAGCTACAAGGACAACTTTCCATGGTATTGTGCCAGGCATTTCCTGTGAACCTGTTGGCAAGGTCCGGGTTGACGTATTGTTCGGCACACAAGATAATTGCAGAACTGAGAATTTGGAGTTTGAGGTAGTGAACTTAGAAAGTGCGTATCACGCGTTACTTGACAGGCCAGCACTGAACAAGTTCATGGCAAGTTGTCACATCAGTTACTTAAAGATGAAGTTGCCCGGCCCAAATGGAGTAATTACCATAGCTGGAGATTTCTGACGTTCCATTGAGTGTGCGTCAGCCGGGTCTAACCTAGCCGAGTCACTTGTCATTGAGCAAGAGAAAAGAAAGATACAGGAAGTGGCGGCACTAGCTAAGTCCGCGCAGCAGTATATGCCGGCGCTGAGTAACCCGCATGGAAGTGTTTCGTTTCAAGCTACAAAAGATACGAAGAAAGTGCCTGTTGATGATCTGTTCCCAGAGCGCACCGTAACAATTGGTGCCGGGTTAAATGACAAATAGGAAAGCGAGCTCGTCAACTTCCTCCGTGAGAATCGGGATATTTTGCTTGGTCCACACAGGACTTGCAAGGTGTTCCGAGGGAGTTGGCCGAGCACTCTTTGAATGTGAGACCCGGAGCAAAGCCGGTGAAGCAACCTCTCCACCGCTTCGCCGAAGATAGGAGAGAAGTCATTGGGGATGAGATATCTCGGCTCCTCGCAGCCGGGTTTATCATGGAAGTGCTTTACCCAGATTGGCTATCTAATCCGGTGCTTGTGGAAAAGAAAAAAGATGATCCGAATGTGGCAGTGGTTTGGCGTATGTGTATCGATTACACGAACTTGAATAAGGCGTGTCCAAAAGATCCATTTCCACTTCTACGGATAGATCGGGTCATAGATTCTACTGCTGGGTGTGAACTGTTGTCATTCATAGATGCATATTTTGGTTTCCACCAGATACCTCTGAATCCGAATGATCAAATAAAGACTGCATTTATCACCCCGTATGGGGCTTATTGCTATCGCACCATGCCTTTTGGTTTACGTAATGCAGGGGCAACGTACCAAAGATGTATGCAAAAATGTTTGCACGATCAAATTGGTGGAAATGTGTAAGTATATGTGGATGATGTGGTTATAAAAACCAAGGAAAGCAAAACGCTCCTTGAAGATATCAGGCAAACATTCGCAAACCTAAGGAGATTCTGGATGAAGCTTAACCCGGAAAAATGTACCTTTGGTGTCCCGACTGGAAAATTACTCGGATTTCTTGTCTCCAGCCGAGGTATCAAAGTTAACCCGACGAAAATCCGAGCCATAGAGCGAATGGAATTGCCGAAGTGTCTTAACGATGTCCAGAAGTTCACTAGGTGTCTGGCATCTTTAAGTCGGTTTGTATGTCAGATGGGAGAAAAGGCATTGCCTCTCTATCAACTAATGAAAAAAACGGACAAGTTCGTATGGACGCCGCAGGCCAATGAAGCCTTCATCCAATTAAAGAAAATGTTAGCCCCTGCACCAGTGTTAGCCTCTCCACTATCAAAAGAACCAATGTTGCTCTATATCGCCGCAACCAACCGAGTTGTAAGTGTAGTGGTGGTGGTAGAGCGCGATGAAGATGGTAAGTCAGTGCAAAGGCCAGTCTATTACCTAAGCGAGGTATTATCCGCATCAAAGCAAAACTATCCTCACTATCAGAAAATGGCATATGGTGTGTACATGTCAGCAAAGAAGCTAAAGCACTACTTTGAAGAACACCCCATCAAAGTGATATGTGAAGCCCCCATATCTGAGATAATGAGCAACAAAGATGCAAGCGGCCGAATTGCAAAATGGGCAATTGAGCTAGCCCCTTATGCTCCGCAATATGACAGGAGAGATGCGATCAAGTCTTAGGCTATGGCCAACTTTTTCGTAGATTGTGCCGAGATGCAATATGAACCACCGTTACCAGATCCGAACTACTGGAGAATGCATTTTGACGGATCAAAGACGAAAAAGGATTAGGCGCCGGAGTTGTACTTACCTCGCCAAAGAACGACCAGCTGAAGTATGTGCTGTAAATCCATTTCGCCGCGTCAAACAATGTCGCTAAATATGAAGCACTTGTGCATGGGCTCAAAGTGGCAAAAGAAATTGGGATACGTCGGATCCAATGCTTTGGCGACTCGGATTTGGTAGTTCAGCAAGTCTCGGGGCAGTGAGACGCTCTTGATCCAAACATGGCATTATACAGATTCCATGTGCAAGAGATATCTGGATATTTTGAGGGATGCGAGTTTCATCATGTACCCTGGCTGGAAAATGAGGCTGCCGACATATTGTCGAAGCTGGGATCAACCCGACAAGCAATTCCACCGGGTGTAGCACTGGAACACCTCAGAAAACCATCTATCAGGCCGTCCCCAGAAAGCGACTCAATCTACATCCCGGAAGATCCGGAGTCAGGAGCTGTGCCCATGGACATTGACGTGGGAAGTGGTTCAGGAAACCCGGGGACTGCTTCGCATAACTCGGGGACTGCGCAGCGTGATCCAGCCAAGGTTATGCCGGTGGAGCAAATGGAAGTAGATGAGAATGTGTTTCCAGTACGAGCTATACCATCTTGGGCATTGCCCATATTTCAATTCCTGAAGGATGGAACTTTGCCCAGTGAAGAGGTGCTTTCCAGGCAAATTCAGAGGCGCGCAAAGGCGTACACAATTATCAATGCCGAACTATACAAGAGGAGTGTCACAAGTGTACTACAGTGATGTGTTGACCCAGAAGAAGGGCTTGACATCCTCCGGGATATACATCAAGGGGAATGTGGGCATCACGCCTCATCCAGAGCTTTGGTGGCAAAAGCATTCTGGCATGGGTTCTACTGGCCAAGTGCCTTGGAACAAGCAGAAGATCTAGTAAGAAAATGCAATGGCTATCAGAGGTATGCTACCAAGACACACATGCCAATGTCGGAGCTCAAGACCATACCAATTACCTGGCCATTTGTCGTATGGTGTTTGGATATGGTTGGCCCGTTCAAACGAGCAAGGGAAAATATGACCCATATCTTGGTTATGGTGGACAAATTTACAAAGTGGATTGAAGTGAAGCCAATAAGAAAATGTGATGGAGCTACGGCCATAACGTTCCTCAAAGATATCATCTTGAGATACATCTATCCTCACAGTATCATAACAGATAATGGCACAAATTTTGCTGAAGGAGCATTTGCACGATTCTGTCGAGATAAGAAGATCCGGCTGGACATTGCCTCGGTAGCCCACTCCGCATCGAATGGACAAGTGGAAAGATCCAATGGATTAGTATTATCCAGGATAAAACCCCGGCTCATTGAGCCGCTGCAAAGATCAGCGGGGTGCTGGATAGAAGAACTACCAGCAGTACTGTGGAGTTTAAGAACAACTCCGAATCGATCAACAGGCTATACGCCATTCTTTCTGGTATATGGGGCAGAAGCTGTATTACCAGCCGACATAGAGCATGATTCGCCTAGAGTCATCCAATACACAGAAGCCAAAGTGCGAGAAGCCCAGCAAAATGATGTTGATCTGCTGGAAGAAGCGAGAGAATTGGCATTGTCCAGATCCGCCATATATCAGCAAAATCTCTGACGCTATCATAGCCGGAAAGTAAACCCCCGAGTCTTCCGGGAAGGTGATCTGGTACTCCGGTTGGTACAACGTACTGCTGGCATGCATAAGCTATCCCCCCCATGGGAAGGGCCATTCATTGTGAGCAAAGCATTGCACAACGACTCGTATTATCTCATCGATGCAAAACCACAGGAGAAGAACAAGGCGGACAGGTCCGGCGAGGAATCTAAGCGTCCATGGAATGTAGCTCTACTTCGTCCGTTCTACACTTAGCAAAGAAGTGTGTGTATCCGAGTCTTCTCATATGTCGGTATGTATGCCGACAATGAGTTTATCAATGAAATCTTGGCAGCTCGAGCAGTAACTCGGGGACTGCCTTAGTGGTATTTATTGTTTTTTGTGTTTGTTATCTATATGTCGGCTGGCGTAAGTTGCTTCTACCTAAGCCGGATTAGTAGTGTGTGAGCACCAAAAACTCAACTCTTCGATTTGCTGCTGTCCAACAAGATTTGGCTTCATGGCAAGCAAGAGAACAAGTTTGGAATTGCGTAGCACACGAAAAACGACTAAGAAAAAGAACTTAATCGAGCCGACATTTGCTATTTTAATTAACTATATGTTCACATTGTTTTTACTATGCTGAATTATTTTGAGCTAATCCTAAAGATTCCAAGTATTGTTAAGTCAATTTTTGAAACTCGGAATCGTAAGTCATAAAACCGAACCAAGGTAGACACGAGCCGAGCCAAGAAATTGGAGAAACAAGAAAATGAAACTTGGGGACTACGCCCAAGTTAATCCGACACAAACAACTTAGTAGCAAAACATAATTTGTGTGCTTAATACATTTGCACCTGGCATACCGGGGATCTGATAAAATGCAAAGTGTTTTTAATCAAGGAGCAGCAGGAGGAGGTAACTCGGCGCCCACAGGAGGAACTCTAGCCTCGGCTTCAGCATTATCTTCATCTTCTTCGACGTCCGAGGCTTTGTCCTCTTCCTCCTCACCCGAACCATCTTCGACATATTCGTCGTTGACAGCGCCAAGGAAACTTGGTCCCTTATTCCATTGATGGATGGGGGCATATTGAATGAGGTTGTGGGTGCAAGCCCTGCGCCGAGCTATCCATTCCGGGTTAGTGGACCACCTTGGTCCGGTGCGCATGCGCTCGAGAAGCTTCATGTTTATCTTTTCATACCATGTGAGCACATAGTGGAGGACGATTTCAGCTCTGGCGCATCCAGCGGATTCCCTCCAAAGGTCAAGCTGGGTCTCGCACTCCATTAGCCTGGCAATAAGAACAGTGGCTCCCTCCGGAGTATATTCTTTAGGCCAAAAGGCATTGAAGATCCGGATTGCCACATCTAGGATATCCTTGCCATAATTCTTCACAATCTCAATGCGAGAAGATAAGCTGACCAGCAGGTCCTCCATGTCATAGGGAATAATCTCTACGCCAGGACCAACTAGGGTACCCCTCTTCTGGCGGAATTTGGCAACGGTAGTGGCTGCAATGGCATCACCCTCGAGAAATTTGTCTGAAAACGAGACAAGTGAAATAAGTAAAGGAAGTAGACCCAGAAAGATCAATGTCGGTTGAAGGAAAAGAACTTACGAGAAATATGGCTATGGATCTGGGTGAGCTCCTTGGTGCAGTTGTCGCGCCTCTCCCAGAGTTGCACAAGTTCAGCATTTGCCGACTCAAGCTTAGTGTCGGCCTCTTTCAATAGTTCTTGATCCTTGGTAATTCGGAGGGTCAGGCGTTCTCGCTCTTCAGTGAAATCCTAGCCAGCTTTATCGAGTTCGGATTTGTGGAGCGCCTTGAGTTTTTTCATGTCTGCCTTAAGCTTGGCAATTTCTTCATCCTTGGTCCGGAGGAGGGTGAGCTCATCATCCTTCTTCTTGAGTTTGGCCTGATGCTGCCCTGCTTGTTCGAGAAAATGCAGCATCATATCAGGCACGGGCACACTATCTTCAAGAGATGCTAAAATAGTTTGTTGACCCGGCAAAGCCAAAGTATGAATATTTGCCGAGCCAAGAAGAAAAGGAGATAGAGCGCAGAGGAAGATTAAGCAAAAATGACTTACCCTTTATTTGGTCCAAAATTTTCCTCATAAGGATGTTCTCAGCCTCCACTCCGGCTACCCAATCCAAGTAACAGATTAGTTCGGTGGAAAAAGACAAAGAGAAATGGGAAAAATGCCAAGGAGGGAACTTACCCCTTTTCTCGAACTCAGCGAGAAGTGTAGAATGTTTCGCACGCAGTGACTTATGTGTGTCCAAGAGGCGTTGAAACTCGGCGCTTCGGCGATTGGTGGTAACCTGTGAAAAGCAAAGTTGATTTGATCATGTGCATATTCGAAGTGTACAAAATCCGGGCCAAGTGGAACTTAACCCGGCTCTAGGTGTGTGCATATTCGAAGTGTACAAAATCTGGGCCAAGTGGAACTTAACCCGGCTCTAGGTGTGTGCATATTCGAAATTACTAAGGAGCTACACTAATTCTCTAAGGAGCATCCGGACGAGTAACAAGTTACTCCCCCGGAGGCTCAGGGACTAATGGTTATATGACTAAGCACTAGTACATGTTAAAGAAAAGACGAAGTAGCGTACCTCCATCATCCGACCCGTAAGGTTTATAGCCTTAGCGGTTGTGTTCATCTGCGCGGCAAATTCGGCAGGCCCAAACTTCTCAGGGAGATCGTCGTAGTGGACGAACTTCGCCTTATTCTAGTTATTGACAAACTCGATCAAGGCCGGAGGATAGCGCTCTCCGCTAAGCATATGTGGCGCGACTAAACCCTTGGCGTGGGCCTCCCTCCTCTCAACTTGTGCAACAGCGGGGCTGCTATGCAAAACGAGTTGCACATCAGCTGACCCGGCAGAGGTGTCTTTCTTTGGAGGGGTCTTCTTCGGAAGCATGGACGCGAGTGTACGCTGTCCAGACTCGATTGATGCTGCCTTGGCGGCGTCAGAAGCCTTTTTGCCTTTGGGTTGCTGCTGAGAAGTGGAGGTTTGTGCTGCGGATTTGCCCTTGGGCACAGCCTTGGTGCTAGCCTTGGTGCTGGTTGTGTCTTCTCGCCGAGTCTTGGAAGACTCAGACGAGGCAGAGGGGCTTGGTGCTGTTGCTGATGTTTGTGCTGCTGCTGCTGGTGCTGGCACTGGTGCTGGTGCTAATTTTTGTCTTGGCGGGGGTGCTGTTGGTATCTCGGATGTAGCTGGTTGCGGCGGAGCCGAAGTGGAGCTGGGAGCAACCACAGCCTCGGCAGAGCCACTTCCCCCTGCTCCGAGGTTGCCCTCCTCTGGACGAGGTGGGCTAGAACCTGGAGCAGCTGCTGAACCCTCCTGAATGGGGCTCAGCGGGCGAGAATCGTCGCCATAAGGGGGAGAAGGGCTATGTCGGAGCGGAGAGGCGATGCCGGATCCGCTCTGAGCAACCTCCACCGCAGCTCTGCCGAATCAAACGACGAACAATAAGTTACAACAGAAGAAAAGTGCGAAGAAGAAAATTGGATAAGGAAGAAATGACTTACTCATCTGAGGTCAAAGGCTCCTTGGGCTTGCGAGCTCTCCGGGTTATGGCCTTGGTCGTAGGCTTGGTGGCAGCTTTGTCTGCGGACTTCTTTCATCTCTTCGTTGGTTTGGAAGGTTCGGAAGAAGAAGCAGACGCAGCTCCCCTTTTCTTGGACGCGACCAGGACAGGCTCGCCCGTAGCGAGGGAAGGATCTTCATGGATCTGCCCACCGGGGTTAGCTGATGCCGGAAAGGCGTAAGAAAGGGGGACAACGTCAAATGCTTCCATCACCTCAATGTCGGAATCATCTTCATCCTCAGGCCAATCTCTAATGGAAGAGATTTTACCGGTATGTCGCTCGGTCGCATCGGGGAACGGAAGGAACATCTCCTGATCCGGCTCGTCGTCGTCCGGGACATCTCGATCCGGCGCCCACTTGAGAGAAGGCTTGGTGCCATCCTCAAGAGTTTGCTGAAGAAACATCTAAGAGAGAAAATGCGAAGGGATCAAACATACAATAAATTCCGACATAAGACTTAACTCGGAAAAAGATCGGAGCACGAGATTTACCGCAGGACGAAGCCTATCTCGGCAGAAGTGTTCGATCCCCCACTTCCAATCAGCGGCGAATTTCTTGTTGGTGGTGAAGAGGACCTTGACCCGGCGGAAAATCTCGGTATTGCTCAACTCAAATGAGGAGGTCCGGTTGGGGTCAAGGTGCCAGCTCATGTGGCAAAGTTTATGGGTGCGTTTCTGGAGAGGGAAGATCCGGTTGCGGACGAATGTGATCATCGCGTCCTCGTTGCGCAGTCCCATATCCTTCAGCTCCTGGAACCTTTTGTTGACTTGGTTCGCCAGGACGGTGGGTTTCTTGGGGATCTGGTCCCAGAGATCCGGATTAGGAGGACCCGGAACATAGGGGCGCAGCCGGATCAGGTCTTCAGTTGTGCCATTTCTGACATAAAAGAAGGTTCGGGCCTAGCCCTTGCAAGAGTCAAGCCCCGTGACTCGGGGAAAGACGGACTATTTCTGAGGAGAGATGGAAGCAACGCCGAATTGCGTGAGTTGTTTGTCCTCTGGGTCAAGCTCTCTACTCGGAATCACGTTCCGGCGAAGACCAAAAAACCGGATCCAAAGCTCCTTAGTGGGCCACAATCCAGCGTAACCCTCTACGGTGGAAGCGAAAGCAGAAAGGGAGGTGATGGCATTCGCCGGAAGATGGTGCAGCTGAAGCTCGTAGGTGTTGAGCCAGTCATGGAAGAAGTCACTGACAGGGAGGCCGAACCGACGCTGGAAGTGGGAGAGGAACACTACAAACTCACTCGGATTGGGTGAGGGAGCGAGCTCCTCGGCAGCGAGGCGGGCGATGATGCCCTCCGGGATACGTCAGGTGCGGTACAAACAGTCAAGGTCGTCCTGGCATACCTAGGTCCCAGCCCAAGCGTCGCGCTCGGCGTTCTCCGCATCCTCCTCCATCTCCTGTTCCGTGACGGCGAGTTCCTCCTCTGTCATTTCTAGGTCACTGTCCTCACTGGCCCTATCGGCGGTGGGGGCAGTGGCCTGGACTGACGCGGACCCGTGGCGGTGGAGATGCGTGGGAGTGGCGGCGACGCTGGTGCGCGAGGAATGGAGAGGCGGCGACGCAGCTGAGAAGGTGCGGCGGCGGCGGCGATGCAGCTGAGCAGGTGCGGCGGCAGCGACGCAGTTCCTGGGAAGAAGGAGAAGAAGAAGAGGCAGTGGGGCGCTAAGATGGGGAAAAGACCCAAGGGGCACGCCCCTCCCATATTTAACCATGCCCTAGAGGGGTAGTGGGATCTCCGCGGTACGCCACGGCCACACGGTGTGGCCGTGTATTATCCGGATTAACCAATCACAGACGAGCCACAGGAAGGGCCACAGGGCGCAGGAGATCCCGCGATGCGACGTGGTGACACAGTTAACGAAGAGACAGACACGATGTGACGCGTGCAACAGTAACACCTGACATTAACTGCTGCAGTAACTGGCGCAGGCCCTTAAAATGAGGCAAAGTAATGATTACCCTCCACATGGGGAAGCGTACGAGAGAAGGCAGAATAACCCGGATAACTGAGGGATAACCCGGCCAGCGAGTGAATACTCGGAATGTGCCAAGGGAAAAGCTGGACAATGAAATCCGGGATATGAAGTAACTCAGAAAAGGGAGCAAAAGGCTCGATGAAATTGAACCTGATGTGGCCTTAGCGGCTAAGGCTGCTAAGACCGCACCAGCTTCGGGGACTGATGTTGGGGGGATACCCCCGGGTAGGGTCACGCCGGGGTATAAAGGCCGAGTTAGCCGAGGTACGGCAAGGTCAAAGCAAGTGATGTCCGAGTCACCTCAAGGCAGGCCGAATCACGGGGTAACCCGGACCTGAGGATGTCTGCCTAACTGAGTCCCGGTCGACTTATGTCGTAAGCCGGCAGGATTTATGTAACTTGTATGCAGGTACCGGTGTGGCCGGATCAACCAGGCACGATCCGGGTTATATCAAGCTTGCAAGAGAAGGAAGGTATCTTGCTGGTCAAAAGGTGACCACTGTACGCAGAGCGTGAGCGAAGCGGACAGAGGCCAGGACCATCAAGGCATGGCCGACCAGGTGACGATGCCTGTGTCGGATGACGCGGGTGCCGTAGAGGCTCATGTAGCCTTTGCATGAATGACGCAGGGCAAAAGTGACCCGGTCGGCTTACTATTTTGGGAAGAGGCATATTCCTTGGAATATGCCTCCACGTATGCCCTAATTGGACACCCAGCGACCCCTATATAAGGAGGGTGAGGGCATCTGTAGAAGGGGTTGGTTTTTGGCGAGTTGATTGATCTCTAGTTGGTTAGTATGTTCCCGAGGGCTAGCTAGCGGAGAGAGTAAGAGAGTTCCTTCTTCCTCCTCTCCCCAATACAGCTCAAGGAGCACATGTAAGCATTGGAAGTGAATCGAATACAAACATCTGTGTGTGAATCACCACACTATCCCTCCCTGGATACCTCTAGTGCATCTTGTCCCCACCTTTAGCCTATCCATGGCATCTGCCGTGACACCACCATGACAGAGATGATGAGAAAGAAAAAGGTTTTGTTTTACAAAATGCTAATGGAAAGATGGAGGAAAAAAATGTTTACAAAAACGCACCCGGTTCTTTGTAGTTTTGCTAGAACAATTAACCCTGTGCAACCACATTACTCTGGAATGGGACAGAGCTGGATTTGATGTTTGTCTATTCTGGTATAAGCTGCCTTGCAACTACTACAGGGGATCGCGATCCACGGAGGCTGGGCCTTATCCCTTAAAGGTCCATGTGGGACATGGACCTGGAGAAGGAGCGAACTGTCTGTTGGCAGGCAGGCGTTACTATGAGCCCCTCATTGAAAGCGCCCACTGTATAAAGTGTAAAATGCGCTCTGGTTGGTGATATATTGCAAATGTATCTATAATTTTTGATGTTCCATGATTGGTTTTATCCACTTTCTTGTGTTTTGTTCCAACTTTGGAGTAATTTTCATATGATTTCTTGGACTAACCTATTAACAAGAGCCACAGTGCCAGCTGCCTGTTTTCTGCTGTTTTTGGTTCCAGGAAAGTCCGAAAATGAATATTCTCGGAATTGGACGGGACAAAAGCCAAAGTGCCTATTTTTCCGGAAGGGATCAAGTGCCAGAATATGAGACGGAGAGGGACCAGGGGGCCACCACACCACCTGGCCGCACGGCCCAGCCTGGCCCGCGCCAGGGGGTGGTGAGGCCAGCCCTGGAACCCCCTCGGCCTCTCCTTCCGCCTATAAGTTGCCCTCGGGACGAAAACCCTAAGTACCCGATCAAAAATCCACGAAAGAGTCTCTAGCCGCCGTCATCTCCATCCCTAGATTGGGAGGGATCTGAAGCTCTTCCCGGCACCCTGCCGAAGAGGGGAATTCACCCTGGAGGCCTTCTTCATTACCATGCAAGCCTTCGGTGTGATGCGTGAGTAGTTCATCCTTGGACTACGGATCCATGTAGTAGCTAGATGGCTGGTTTCTCCTCCGTTGTGCTTTCATGTTTAAATCTTGTGACCTCCGTTCATGATCAAGATCATCTATTTGTAATTCTTACATGTTGTGTTTGCGGGGATCCGATGGATATTGAGATGCTATTTCAGATTGATTATTGATTCTATCATGTCTTTGTTATTTGAGATCTTGCATGCTTTCCGTTGTTAGTAGCTATCTTGGCCAAGTAGATGCTAGCAACTCCAAGAGTTAGTATTTATGCTCGATAGTGGGTTCATGCCTCTGGTAATCTGGGGAAGTGACAGAAATCTCTAAGGTACTAGATGTGCTGTTGCTACTAGGGAGAAAACAATGATCCTTTGTTCATAGAACAATCATACTGTTTACTTTACACGCAGTTCGTAAAGCAATAATATGTTGCTTGCAACTTAATACTGGAGGGGGTTCGGATGATAACCTGAAGGTGGATTATTAGTCATAGATGCAGTTGGATGGCGGTCTATGTATTATATTGTAATGCCCAATCAAGTCTCAAAGGAGTCAAGATGATTAGTATATGCATGTATTGCTTTCTCGGTGTTTGTCAATTGCCCTGCTGTAATTTGTTTACCCAGCATTTTATCTATCTAAGGAGAGCCACCTCTAGTGAACTATGGATCCCGGTCCTTTTCTTTACATACAATCTATAAACTGTTTCTGCTTTGTGTTTACTTTTTTCCATTCGATACGTTTAATCCTTTGTTTTCCGCAAAACACGGTGAGATTGACAACCTCATCGCAAGTTGGGGACAAAGTTCTGTGGTTGTGTTGTGCAGGTATCCATGTTGCTACTAGCACCGGTAGTGCGCCATGCCAAAGCTCAGCTAGTAACACCTTTGGGATGTTTCCTTGCTCCTACTGGTTCGATTAAACCTTGATTTCATAACTGAGGGAAACTTGCTGCTGTGCTCATCATACCTTCCTCTTGGGGTTCCCAACGAGCTCTACATCAACCACGAGCCATCAACACTTTTCTGGGCGCCGTGCATTGAGCCATCAAGCATTTTTCTGGCGCCGTTGCCGGGGAGTCAAGGACATCTTCACAAGGGGAGTCCCTCATAACCAATCTCTTTACTTTGTTGTTTTTGTTTTGCTTAGTTTCTTTTTTGCTTTGTTTGCTTGTTTTGTTCTTCAAAAACACAAAAAAATTAGTTCCTATCTTGAGTGCCACTATGTCTAGCCTTGCTCCAATCACTATGTCACCCGAGGAAATGATTTTCACTTTTAAACTAGTAATTGAGGAAAGTTTTAAGGAAGCTTGGTCTAGAATCTCTGATCTACATGAAAAGACTGAGCCTAAAATGACTCAAAGCTTGTTCCTTAGCAGTTTTTACCTTGGGATTGCTCTTTGCTATAGATATGCTTTAGATGCTATTGTGGGAGGAGATTTCCTCCAATGTAATGAGGATGATGCCATTAATGCTATAAACAAATTGATCCTCACTTACACTATGCCTAGCCAAACTGATATTTCTTTCGCAAAAATATTTGCTAGGTTGAACACTCTTGAGGCTAGCACTACTAGCTTAGAAAGTTGCTATAATACGCTTAGGGAGCATCACAATTATGTTCCAATAAATTCTGAACCATCAAAGTGGCTCCCTACAGTAAAGATTGAGATAAACACTGAAACTTTTCAAGCCCGCTGTGATATCATGTTTGAATTTTGCCTTATGCCCAAGGATATTTATGAATCTCTGAATCTTTGGGGGCTTACGGAAGGAGGACAAGAAATATCTCTTGCTAATAATACTACCATATTACCTCTTGGAATATCTGAAGGAGTGTTTACAAAGATCCTTGGGAAAATGATTTCTATTGATTATCTTGTTATTGAATGTGCAGGAAAAGGACAAATTACACTTGGAAGGTTCCTATTAGAACTCCTTGGAGCAATAATAGATATGGGAAAGGGGACCATGCACCTTTCTTCTCCACCAAACAATCACATTTTCCCAAAGGATAAGAATAAAAATAAGAGAGGTAAGGGCAAGAAAGTTGGTTTTAATGCTTCTTCATTTGAGAACACTTGATTCTTTCTTTGCTTCTTATGCCTAACTTAAAGGCGTTAAAGAAAAGTACTTGTTGGGAGATATCCCAAGAGTTTTAGATGAGTCTTGGAAGTTATTACCTCTGTAATAACCTCTCCTTATCCTTTTTATTTGCTTTTTGTGCCAAGAGTAACCTCTAATGAGAGAGAAGTAATGATTGGGAAAGTTGCTGTCCCGAAACAGATTTTTGTGCTTCATTGTAAACATTCCTGAGAGAGCTCTGTATGTCGTGTTGAGCTGTAATTTTTTGTGATTCTGCCCCAGGTTGTTATATAACTTTTGCTAGTTCAACACTTTTTGATTTGAGCAACAGAAGGTCTTCAAAAAAATTCGTCTTTACCTGCTGGTCTGTTTTGACAGATTTCTGCCATTTTCTGCATTTGCTTCTTGTTAGTTCCTTCTTGAGTTCTTTTGGATAATTGAGCTTTTTGAGGGAATTGCTAAAGTAGCTAGTGTTCTAATGGAATTTTGTTTGGTGTTAGAACTGAACCTTGAGACTTATTTATCTTAAGTGCACTAATGTTGCTAATGAGATTGTGTGAAGTTTTGTATGAAGGAAAAATTTCAGGTGTATGGAAGGAATGAGTAATGAGATAAAGGATGGACTAAAGATCAAGCTTGGGGATGCCACGCGTGTCACCCCAAGAAATATCCAAGAAGTAAAAGCGTCAAAGCTTGGGGATGCCCAAGGCATTCCCCTTCTTCATCAATAAAAATTCCAGGTTTCTTCCAAACGCTTCATTTTTATTGTTTCATGCATAGTTGTGTTTTTCTTGGAGCGTCTTATTTTTCGTTTTTGTTTTGATTTTTAGTTTGCTTGGTTTGATTAGTTTTCTGAATAAGTTGGTTGGACCCCCTCTTTCACACTTTGGTTTGCAAATAGTTTGGTTTGGTTTGGAAAAGAGTAGGAAAGTTCATACTTATGTGGTAAAAAGAGCTCGTTTTTGATTGTGGCCTATGCTTTGTCATGCCATGCTTGATATTGTTTTGGCTTTATGCTTAGTATTCTTTGCTGTAGCATGACTTGTTATAAACAATTGAGAGTGCTTAATGTGCCTTGGATGAATCATGCGTTGTTTTAGCATATTAAAGCATAGTATAGTGATATTCTCCTTTGATGCTTTATTTGGGTTGACTTGGCACATGCTCACACCATGTTATGACTATCACAAGTCACCATAAGCCTTTATGATTATTTAGTTTTCAACTTGTAGTATCACTTTATGCTTTGATCAATGATGTTTTGTCGCTCTGCATGATTATGGCCATTATTGCTCTCTTAGTTTGTCGCTCCCAGTCTTTTGCTAGCCTCCACAACCAAGTATGATGTCCACTCATGCATCAAACTCCCTAAACCAAGTTATTCCAAAGAGTCCACCATACCTACCTACTAGCTTATGCTATTCCAAGTATATTCATGCTTTTGTTTACCTTCCTCTTGTTATGAGAAAACTAGTGATTAAAGCTCTCACGAACTTGATGGCACACTTTACTTTACTTGCCCTTAATAAACTTGAACCATTGTGTCGTGTATGTTGTATATGCTTGCACTTATTTGTTGGGAATTAGCAGAACCATGCTTTCATGGGGAACGCTTTCAACATTGCACTTGGTACTTGTACCTAGTTGATATCATGCTCTTTTGTATATGTATGTCGTCGGTGTGAAATGAAAGGGGAGATTGTAAGTCCATGGAGTTATGTATATGTGTTATAGAAATGCCTGGGCCGCTGGTCTAATCCATGCTCACATGGTGGAAACCTGCACCGTAACCATAATGAGCTGTCTATAAAGCATTCTTCTTATAAAAACAGAGTCCTATATTGAGAGAAAAAAAGAGAAAAGAAAAAAAGAGATACTATGAAAAGAGGAAAGAGAGAAAAAAACACCATATTCCCATGGTAAGTAAGAAGAATGCTAAGATGCTCGTTGTCTGCTTGCCTTGTCATTTTGATATGGGGATTCTTTCGTATCATCGGGCAAGGGGTACCCGTTTGGCGGTTCTCAATGATACACATGTACTTACAATGACAAGAACTTACCGGTGACTAAACTTGAGTAACATGAGGAGCGGCCCTCATATACAAGGGACATGAGATTTCTGACTTATACTTCGTCAAGCATGTACACCATAGTTTGTTCACTTTAACCTTAATCACTTCAAGATGCTTACGATAGGGGCAATGAGAGCTGAAAGCTATAAGTACCATAATTTTTGGAAGCTCTTTATGAGACTTGAATCCCTACTTCCTTTTACAAAAGGCCTTTCTTCCACCATTATATTGAGTCTCCACCTTCTATCTTTATGCACCTACTTTGAGAGCATAGTGGTCATTGTTAGTTCTATGTGCATTGTCCCAAGATTAGTTGATTGATGCATAACTTGATATTGCTTGTTTTAAATTATTGTATCTAGTCACTCTTATGAACTTTGAAGGTGTCCTATGCATTTATATTTGCTACTCTATTGAGGGACAAGCTGAATACTAGTATGCTATGTTTTCTTTATGTGAAACAAACAAACGACTTGCAAAGCATGTTATTCATGAATCTTTTGTTTGTGCCTTTTCATGTTGCATCATAGTTTCTTTGTCTTATTGCTAGAACTTTGGCTTTCATGTTATGATTGAAGTACTATGATCCCAGCCTTGAATGTTTTGCAAATACTTTGATCAAGTCTTTGATGGTGCATGTCACCTCAAAAATAATTATTTCTTTTTATCACTTACCTACTCGAGGACGAGCAGGAGTTAAGCTTGGGGATGTTGATACATTGTAAATGTATCTATAATTTTTGATGTTCCATGCTTGGTTTTATCCACTTTCTTGTGTTTTGTTCCAACTTTGGAGTACTTTTCATATGATTTCTTGGACTAACCTATTAACAAGAGCCATAGTGCCACCTGCCTGTTTTCTGCTGTTTTTGGTTCCAGGAAAGTCAGAAAATGAATATTCTCGGAATTGGATGGGATAAAAGCCAAAGTGCCTATTTTTCCGGAAGGGATCAAGTGCCAGAATACGAGACGGAGAGGGACCAGGGGGCCACCACACCACCTGGCCGCGCGGCCCAGCCAGGCCCGCGCCAGGGGGTGGTGAGGCCAGCCCTGGCACCCCCTCGGCCTCTCCTTCCACCTATAAGTTGCCCTCGGGACGAAAACCCTCAGTACCCGATCAAAAATCCACGAAAGAGTCTGTAGCCGCCGTCATCTCCATCCCTAGATCGGGAGGGATCTAAAGCTCTTCCTGGCACCCTATCGGAGAGGGGAATTCACCCTGGAGGCCTTCTTCATTACCATGCAAGCCTCCGGTGTGATGCGTGAGTAGTTCATCCTTGGACTACGGATCCATGTAGTAGCTAGATGGCTGGTTTCTCCTCCGTTGTGCTTTAATGTTTAAATCTTGTGACCTCCGTTCATGATCAAGATCATCTATTTGTAATTCTTACATGTTGTGTTTGCGGGGATCCGATGGATATTGAGATGCTATTTCAGATTGATTATTGATTCTATCATGTCTTTGTTATTTGAGATCTTGCATGCTTTCCGTTGTTAGTAGCTATCTTGGCCAAGTAGATGCTAGCAACTCCAAGAGTTAGTATTTATGCTCGATAGTGGGTTCATGCCTCTGGTAATCTGGGGAAGTGACAGAAATCTCTAAGGTACTAGATGTGCTGTTGGTACTAGGGAGAAAACAACGATCCTTTGTTCATAAAACAATCGTATTGTTTACTTTACACGCAGTTCGTCAAGCAATAATCTGTTGCTTGCAACTTAATACTGGAGAGGGTTTGGATGATAACCTGAAGGTGGATTATTAGTCATAGATGCTGTTGGATGGCGGTCTATGTATTATGTTGTAATGCACAATCAAGTCTCAAAGGAGTCAAGATGATTAGTATATGCATGTATTGCTTTCTCGGTGTTTGTCAATTGCCCCGCTGTAATTTGTTTACCCAGCATGTTATCTATCTAAGGAGAGCCACCTCTAGTGAACTATGGATCCTGGTCCTTTTCTTTACATACAATCTATAAACTGTTTCTGCTTTGTGTTTACTTTCTGCAAACTTTTACTTTTTTCCATTCGATACGTTTAATCCTTTGTTTTCCGCAAAACACGGTGAGATTGACAACCTCATCGCAAGTTGGGGACAAAGTTCTGTGGTTGTGTTGTGCAGGTCTCCACGTTGCTACTAGCACCGGTAGTGCGCCATGCCAAAGCTCAGCTAGTAACACCTTTGGGGTGTTTCCTTGCTCCTACTGGTTCGATTAAACCTTGGTTTCATAACTGAGGGAAACTTGCTGCTGTGCTCATCATACCTTCCTCTTGGGGTTCCCAACAAGCTCTACATCAACCACGAGCCATCAACACTTTTCTGGGCGCCGTGCATTGAGCCATCAGTTGGTCCTCGGTACCCGACGTCCCGGTTTTGAGGGGAGTAACACTCATAGGGTAGGCACTTATATTGGAGTGGGCATCCGGAGAGTCTTGATCGGTTACTCGACCCACGATCGGTGTAGATCAGGGTAGTGTACCCAGATGGTGTGGGTAAAGTGCGCAACCTCTGCAGAGTATAAATATATTCGAATAGCCATGTTCGTGGTCATGGACGGTTGGGAAGGTTGCTGTAAAGCGGTGCTGGTTTTGTTTTCAAAAACGATTTCGGAAAACAAATGGCTTTGGAAATGTTTTGACCATGGGATGGTCGTAAAGGAGAAAGGTTTTGACCATGGGATGGTCGGAAGGAGGAGAAAGGAGTTTGGTCGTGGGATGACCTAAAGACGGGAACAAATGGGTACCCCAATCCTAGTGTTTACAAAACTTTTCAAAAGGTTTCCAAAATGGTTTACAAAAGTTTTCAACAAAGATATGTAGATGCTATATCTACAAGAGAAACTATTTGAGAAAAGAACCTCTCTTGAAGCCCTCCTACTACCACAGCCATATTGCATATCCTCTTGTTATTATTATTTTCTTGAGGTGGTTTGTGATACGTCCATTTTGCATCACTATTCTATGTCATAATTCACTGTTATTCATTCATATATTTCATATTAAGAGGTGATACTTATGTTATTTCATCTATTTTTGCATGGTTGATGACTTTTGGAGCATGGACCACTGCGGCCAGGATTCTGATGGAAAAGGTGCTGTTTGGAGGAAAAATTCGCGAAGATCAGAAAATCCGGGAAAATATATGGAAAATCCTATTTTTCCAGAAGACAAAGTCTATCAGAAGAGGGAGTGGAGATGGGACACAGGGGCCACACCACCCCCTGGCGCGGGCCACCCTTGGCCGCGCCACCAGGTGGTGTGGCCGCTGATACATTGCAAATGTATCTATAATTTTTGATGTTCCATGCTTGGTTTTATCTACTTTCTTATGTTTTGTTCCAACTTTGGAATACTTTTCCTATGATTTCTTGGACTAACCTATTAACAAGAGCCACAGTGCCAGTTGCCTGTTTTCTGCTGTTTTTGGTTCCAGGAAAGTAAGAAAATGAATATTCTCGGAATTTGACGGGACAAAAGCCAAAGTTCCTATTTTACCAGAAGACTCACAGCGCCAGAATATGAGACGGAGGAGGGCCAGGGCCTAGCCACACCCCCAAGGCGCGGGTCCCCCAGGGCGCGCCAGGGCATGGTGTGGGCCCCTTGGCTGGCCACCGACCTTGCCCCTTCGCCTATATATTCCGCCCGAGGCAAAAACCCTAAGGAATCAATCAGAAATCCAAGAAAAGTTCCACAGCGCTGCCGCCACCGAAGGGGAGATTCGGGGGACAGAAAGTCTCTGTTTTGGCACCCTGCCGGGACGGGGAAGTTTCCCTGAGCCATCTCCATCGATCTCCACCACCATCTCCATCACCATTGCTGATTCCCATGATGAGGAGGGAGTAGATCTCTCTCGAGGCTAAGGGTTCTATTGGTAGCTATGTGTTCATCTCTCTCTTTATGCATGATCATATTGTGATCATGAGCTTGTAATCTATAGATCTACCTTGCTACTCAAGTGCTTTAATAGATCTCTGCTCTCCCCTTGTGTGTGAAAGTGACAGCGTGCACACCATGGTGGCACTTAGGCTAGAGATTGCAAATACTTGTTATGAGTTATATTTGGAGTTGGATGTGTTTATGAAATTGTGGTGTTTGTTGGAACCATCTAGTACTCAAGGTGACAGTGTGGGGTTTTCTAGATGGGAAATATGAAATATGAGGTGTGTTGTTATAGCCCTACCATCGATTAGAGTGTCAAACTAGAGAGTAGTTAAGAGTAGTATCATAAAGAGAAGATATTTATATGAGAGTGTTCACTAGTGAAAGTATGATCCCTAGGCCTTCTTTCTAAGCATTGATACACCGTTTGCAATTAGGTATGTTACATGTTTGCTTCCTTCCATCTTTATTTCAGTTTGTCTTTAGTCTTTTCCCACGTCAACCACACGCCAGCAAGCTATTTTCTGGCACCGTTACCACTTATAATTATCTATACCACTTGTATTTCACTATCTCTTCGCCAAACTAGTGCACCTATACACCTGACAAGTGTATTGGTTGTGTTGGGGACACAAGAGACTTCTTGTATCTTGATTGCAGGGTTGCTTGAGAGGAAATACCTTTGACCACTTCCTCCCTGAGTTTGATAAACCTTGGGTGATCCACTTAAGGGAAACTTGTTGCTGTTCTACAAACCTCTGCACTTGGAGGCCCAACAACTGTGCGTATACATCAAGCTATTTTCTGGCGCCGTTGCCGAGGAGGTAAGGTAAAAGGTACTCACATCCTCCGGTGTGAGTGCTCGGAGTTATTTCCTTTAGATTCTACAATTTTTTCTTTTTGTTTCTTGTTTTCACTAGTTAGGCTTAATGGAAAACAACAAAAAAATTAGAGAGCTTTATAGTATTTATCTTGAGTTAGGACATGAAGTGTTTGAAGAGAAAATTAAAAAACCTATGGAACTTTATTTGCATGCTAATAAAAATGTTATTAGTATGAATTACTTGAACACCATTATTTCTAATGCTATGGAAAAGTCTAAGCTTGGGGAAGCTGGTTTTGATGAAAATGATCTTTTTAGTCCCCTAAGCATGGAGGAGAAAAATTACTTTGATGATACTATGCCTCCAATATATGATGATTACAATGGTGAATATGATATTTTCAGTCTACCTACTACTGAGGAGAAAATTAATTATGATTACAATATGCCTCCTATATTTGATGATTATGGTGATGAGAATAATAAGGATAGCTATTTTGTTGAATTTGCTCCCGCTGCAATTAATAAGAATAACTATGCTTATGTGGAGAGTAATAATTATTATATGCATGTGGATCATGATAAGAATGTTTTATGTGATAGTTATATTGTTAATTTTATTCATGATGCTACTGAAATTTATTATGAGAGAGGGAAACATGGTTTTATGTGTCTCAATAATATTAAGTTTCCCCTCTTTATGTTGAAATTTTTGAAGTTGCACTTGTTTTGCTTTCCTATGCTTGTTGCTTTGTGTTTTCATGACTTGTTTCTTTACAAGATTCCTATGCATAGGAAGTGGGTTAGACTTAAATGTGCTTTGAATTTGCTTCTTGATGCTCTCTTTTACTTCAATTCATATTTCTTATGTGAGCATCTTCTCAAATTATCATGTCTAACTTAAAGGCGTTAAAGAAAAGTACTTACTGGGAGATAACACAAAAGTTTTAGATGAGTCTTGGAAGTTATTACTTTAGTAATAAACGCTCCTTGTTCTTTTTATTTGCTTTTTGTGCCAAGAATAACCACTAATGAGAGAGAAGTAATGATTGGGAAAGTTGTTGTCCCGAAACAGATTTCTGTGCTTCGCCGTAAAATTTCGTGTGAAATCTCTGTATGTCCTTTTGAGGTGTGAATTTTTGTGCTTCTGCCCCAGGTTGTTATCTAACTTTCGTTAGTTCAACACTTTTCGATTTGAGCAACAGAAGGTATTCGAAAAAATTCGTCTTTACCTGCTAGTCTGTTTTGACAGATTTCTGCCATTATTTGCATTTGCTTCTTGTTGGTTCCTTTTTGAGTTCTTTTGGGGAATTGAGCTTTTTGAGGGAAGTGCTACAGTATCTTGTGTTTTAATGCAAGTTTTATTGGTGTTGGAACTGAACCTAAATAACTATTATCTTGAGTAAACTAATGTTGCTAATAAGGATTGTGTGAAGTTTTGTATGAAGGAAATATTTCAGGTGTATGGAAGGAATGAGTAATGAGATGAAGGATGGACTAAATCTCAAGCATGGGGATGCCACGCGTGTCACCCCAAGAAATATCCAAGAAGTACAAGCGTCAAAGCTTGGGGATGCCCAAGGCATCCCCTTCTTCATCAATAAAAATCTCAGGTTTCTTCCAAACACTTTATTTTTATTGTTTCATGCACAGTTGTGTTGTTCTTGGAGCGTCTTCTTTTTCATTTTCGTTTTGGTTTTTCATTTGCTTGGTTTTCTTAGTTTTCTGAATAAATTGGTTGGACCCCCTCTTTCAGGCATTGGTTTTCAAATAGTTTGGTTTGGATTGGAAAAGAGTAGGAAAGTTCATGCTTAAGGTAAAAGGAGCTTGTTTTTTACTGTGGCCTATGCTTTGTCATGCCATGCTTGATATTGTTTTGGCTTTATGCTTAGTATTCTTTGCCGTAGCATGAATTGTTATAAACAATTGATATTCCTTAATGTGCCTTGGATGAATCATGCATTTTTTTAGCATATTAAAGTATAGTATAGTGGTATTCTCCTTTGATGCTTTATTTAGGTTGACTTGGCGCATGCTCACACCATGTTATGACTATCTCAAGTCACCATAGCCTTTATGATCCTTTAGTTTTCAACTAGTAGTATCACTTTATGCTTTGATCAATGATGTTTTGTCGCTCTGCATGATTATGGCCATTATTGCTCTCTTTGTTTGTCGCTCCCAGTCTTTTGCTAGCCTCCACAACCAAGTATGAGTTCCACTCATGCATCCAACTCCCTAAACCAAGGTATTCCAAAGAGTCAACCATACCTACCTACTAGCATATGCTATTCCAAGTATATTCATGTTTTTGTTTACCTTCCAAATTAAACTTGTTATGAGAAAACTAGTGATTAAAGCTCTCACGAACTTGATGGCACACTTTACTTTTCTTGCCCTTAATAAACTTGAACCATTGTGTCTTCTATGTTATATATGCTTGCACTTATTTGTTGGGGATTAGCAGAACCATGCTGTCATGGGGAACGCTTTCAACATTGCACTTGGTACTTGTACCTAGTTGATATCATGCTCTTTTGTATATGGATGTCGTCGGTGTGAAATGAAAGGGGAGATTGTAAGTCCATGAAGTTATGTATATGTGTTAGAGAAACACCTGGGCCGCTGGTCTAATCCATGCTGACATGGTGGAAACCTGCAGCGTAACCATAATGAGCTGTCTATGAAGCATTCTTCTTATAAAAAGGAGTCCTATATTGAGAAAAAAAGATTATGAAAAGAGGAAAAAGAGAAAAAAGCACCATATTCCCATGGTAAATAAGAAGATTGCTGAGATGCTCGTTGTCTGCTTGCCTTGTCATTTTGATATGGGGATTCTTCCGTATCATCGGGCAAGGGGTATCCCGTTGGCGGTTCTCTATGATACACATGTACTTACGATGACAAGAACTTACCGGTGACTAAACTTGAGTAGCATGAGGAGCGACCCTCGTATTCAAGGGACATGAGATTTCTAACTTATACTTCATCAAGCATGTACACCATAGTTTGTTCACTTTAACCTTAATCCCTTCAAGATGCTTATGATAGGGGCAATGAGAGGTGAAAGCTAAAAGTACCATAATTTTTGGAAGCTCTTTATGAAACTTGAATCTCTGCTTCCTTCTATGAAGGCCTTTCTTCCACCATTATATTGAGTCTCCACCTTCTACCTTTATGCACCTACTTTGAGAGCATAGTGGCCATTCTTTGTTCTATGTGCATTGTCCCAAGACTATTTGATTGATGCATAACTTGATATTGCTTGTTCTAAACTATTTGTATCTAGTCACTCTTATGAACTTTGAAGGTGTCCTATGCATTTATATTTGCTACTCTACAAGATGAATACTATTATGCTATGTTTTCTTTATGTGAAACAAACAAACGTCTTGCAAGGCATTGTTATTCATGGATCTTTTGTTTGTGCCTTTTCATGTTGCATCATAGTTTCTTTGTCTTATTGCTAGAACCTTGTCTTTCATGTTATGATTGAAGTACTATGATCCCAGCTTTGAATGTTTTACAAATACTTTGATCAAGTTTATGATGGTGCATGTTACCTCAAAAATTATTCTTTGTTTTTATCACTTACCTACTCGAGGACGATCAGGAGTTAAGCTTGGGGATGTTGATACATTGCAAATTGTATCTATAATTTTTGATGTTCCATGCTTGGTTTTATCTACATTCTTATGTTTTGTTCCAACTTTGGAGTACTTTTCATTTGATTTCTTGGACTAACCTATTAACAAGACCCACAGTGCCAGTTGCCTGTTTTCTACTGTTTTTGGTTCCAGGAAAGTCAGAAAATGAATATTCTCGGAATTGGACGGGACAAAGGCCAAAGTTCCTATTTTACCAGAATACGAGACGGAGGAGGGCCAGGGCCTGACCACACCCCCTAGGCGTGGGTCCCCCTAGGCCGTGCCAGGGCATGGTGTGGGCCCCTTGGCTGGCCGCCGACCTTGCCCCTTCGCCTATATATTCTGCCCGAGGCAAAAACCCTAAGGAATCAATCAGAAATCCACGAAAAGTTCCGCAGCGCCGCCGCCACCGAAGGGGAGATTCGGGGGACAGAAAGTCTCCGTTCTGGCACCCTGCCAGGACAGGGAAGTGCCCCCGGAGCCATCTCCATCGATCTCCACCACCATCTCCATCACCATTGCTGATTCCCATGATGAGGAGGGAGTAGATCTCTCTCGAGGCTAAGGGTTCTATTGGTAGCTATGTGTTCATCTCTCTCTTTATCCATGATCATATTGTGATCATGAGCTTGTAATCTATAGATCTACCTTGCTACTCAAGTGCTTTAATAGATCTCTGCTCTCCCCATGTGTGTGAAAGTGACAACGTGCACACCATGGTGGCACTTAGGCTAGAGATTGCAAATACTTGTTATGAGTTATATTTGAAGTTGGATGTCTTTATGAAATTGTGGTGTTTGTTGGAACCATCTAGTACTCAAGGTGACAGTGTGGGGTTTTCTGGATGGGAAAGATGAACTTTGAGGTGTGCTGTTATAGCCCTACCATCGATTAGAGTGCCCAACCGGAGAGTAGTTAAGAGTAGTATCATAAAGAGAAGATATTTATATGAGAGTGTTCACTAGTGAAAGTATGATCCCTAGGCCTTGTTTCTAAGCATTGATAACCGTTTGCAATTAGATCTGTTACATGTTTGCTTGCTTCCATCTTTATTTCAGTTTGCCTTTAGTCTTTTCCCACGTCAACCACACGCCAGCAAGCTATTTTCTGGCACCGTTACCACTTATAATTATCTATACCACTTGTATTTCACTATCTCTTCGCCGAACTAGTGCACCTATACACCTGACAAGTGTATTGGGTGTGTTGGGGACACAAGAGACTTCTTGTATCTTGATTGCAGGGTTGCTTGAGAGGGAATACCATTGACCACTTCCTCCCTGAGTTCGATAAACCTTGGGTGATCCACTTAAGGGAAACTTGCTTCTATTCTACAAACCTCTGCACTTGGAGGCCCAACAACTGTCTACAAGAATAGAAGTACGTAGACATCAGCCGCCCTGGCCCACCTCTGGCTCTCCCCTCTGGCATTTATATTCCTCCCGAAACCCTAAGACTTGGGGAGCGACCTGAGAAAGATTCCGCCGCCTCTGCGGGGCGGAAAACACCGAGAGAGAAAGATCTCTCTGGCAGACAGATTTCTGCCGGGGGAATTCCTTCCCGGGGAGGGGAGATCATCGCCATCAACACCACCATCAAGCTGGACTTCATTGGTATCATCATCATCATCATTACCACCATCATCACCATCAGCACCCTCATCACCATCTCCATATTGCTATAACAATTGTGTTGAATCTTGCATAGTTCTTAGGGGAAACTTTCCCGGTGTTGATTACTCTTTGTAGTTGATGCTATTGAGTGAACCATTGAATTATTGTTTATGTTCAGATTGTTATACATCATTATTCCATCTCTGATCATGATCCATATGATGTCTTGTGAGTAGTTCGTTTTGTTCTTGAGGACATGCGAGAAGTCATGTTGTTAGTAGTGGAATTGCGTTGAGAAAGATTCAATGGTTTGATATTTAAGTTGTGGTGTACTTCTTCTAGTGGTGTCATGTGAACATCAACTACATGATACTTCAGCTATATGGGCCTAGGGGAATGCATTGTGTATTTGGCTACTAATCGTAGGGGTTGCCGGAGTGACAGAAACCTGAACCCCCGTTAGGAAACCATTGCACAAGGGACGTAAGGGTCTTAGAGTTCAAAGCTGTGGTTAGGTTTCTACCTTAATTACTTTCTTATACTTACGGATGTTTGTAAGGGGTATAATCACAAGTATGTATTAGTCCTAGGAAGTTCGGTACATTAGCACAGGTTCACCCACACAACACTTAGCAAGCTAGAGAAGATTAATCAACTATATGAAGCGAAAGCACTTGACAGTCTTCCCATGTGTCCTCGAGAATGTTTGGTCATATTAAGTAATACAACCGGCTTGTCCTTTGCTGCATAAAGGATTGGGCCACTTGCTGCATTTATTCCTATTGTCTTTTATTTACTCGTACTTCGTTTACTTGCTTTATCAAAAAACCCTAAAAAATCCGTTTGCTAAGTATTTGCAGAGAATTCCTGATCCATACCACTAGCCAGCACCTTTTGATCCTCGTTGGGTTCAACACTCTTACTTATTGAAAATACTGCGATACACCCCCCATACTTGTGGGTCATCAGTTTGCGAGTACATTCAAAGTACTCATTGGCATTGTCCCTGGCTATTAACTTGGTCAGATATCAAGAAGAGGATGAAGTTGACGGCTAAGCGAGCTAGGACGCTCTCCCAGTCAGTTGCATGTAGGTTAAGGCATGGCTCGGGCTCTACCCTTAATGAAGTTCTGCTGATGATGATCGATGTAGCCATAATGGCAACTAAGGTATGACAAGTATTCGTTATGTATTGGATGTTTACTTTGATACTTGTCTGCTATGTGCCACGACTAACTGATCATGGGATCGTGGTTGTATGCATAACAGGGATTCTCGGAGGATTAATCCGGGGGGCCCACAGACTTGGTATCAGAGTCATCCTGACTGTAGGAGAACCATAGTTAGCATGGTCGTTAGACAGGAACCTTATTTTGAAAACCTCGGCTTTCGAAAACTAGTTTCCCAATGAGTTTCAAAAAGTTCTACTTCTTCTCTTACTCTAAGTAAATGCTTTTGAAAATGGTTTCCTCTAACTCTCATCCAAACTTCAAACCTACGGATTTTAAATAACTAGGATCTAGAACCCGGTAAAGACAGTGAGAACAAGATGAAGACAAGAAACTACCAACAAACACAAGGAGACTTCAATATCGCTCTACCAGCGGAATCCTCATAATCAGGAGACATCAAGTGTTACACTATCAAGAAGCGTCCAAGATACGACGGCGGCTTTACCGGCAAGATAGTGACTCCGACCTGAAGAAAGACGGTATCTAGGGTCAATTGTCCTAAGAATAGGATTCCCCTACATCGCGAGTAGTTAACTCCTTGGTCCCTAGCGTTGACCGTGTTTGCTTGCCTAAGTGCATCATGTGTTGCGTAATGTGTGTTGTTTGCCGAGGACATTGCGAGCCCCTCGCTCTGTTTGCCTTGTTCATATGCTCTGGTTTGCTTTGATCTCCTTAAAAATGTGACTCGAGGAGCGATAACCCACCTAGTAACTCAGGAAACCCCTGTGTTAGCTGTCGGTAATGAGACCCAGACTAACCTCGAGAGTATATGAGAGGAAAGGCATCGCAAGAACCAGGATATCGACATCGTCAAGTCAGAATCAACTCGAAGATTTCACCTCAGCAGGACGGCATACCTCGTCAAACTCACCTTGCAAGACTTTTCAATAGCACCACACTCCCTTATTCATTAGTCTACTACAGCAAGAATCCCGTTGAAGACGGAAGTCAATCACCGAAGGATCCTCACTATCCGCAAGGAACCACAAGACTTACCTACAGAGACAAGAAGTGAAGACCTAACTACGCTGACCTTCGGTACATTAGAACTTACGACCACCTCAGGAGACTACCTATTACAGTCAAACCTACCCAAACCAACGAGAAGTTCCTCCCTAGAAGGTCAGAATCACCCCTAAAGTCAGATGATTAGGAAGCGTGAAGACAACGAGTCCACTCCGCCATCGTGCAGAAGCAACACTAATAACTCAAGTGAAGACAGTTTCCCCGAAGCTGGATACATCTACTCTGACTGAAGATCTAACAAGAAGTCTTGTTAAACGCTAACCCCTCCTAGAGCTAACTCCAGAATGCTTCGTTAGGGAACCACCCCCACCAAGGTTTGTGAGAATAGGGCGTCACTCGAAGACTCCAATCAAGACCCAAAAAGAAGACAACTTTCTGCTAACCTCCGGGCAACACTCCCAGGCAGAAGATTCGCACCACTCCTAAAGCAACTTAGTGAAGCTCCAAAGTGGAAAGACTACGTCTTCCCACTCAATCTTCAGAAGACTATCTACCCGAGGATACTTCAGAAAGACCACCAGATTTGATGCCTTATCACCAAACAACAACCCGTGAGACATCAGAAAGCGAAACTAACTGAAGATTCTACGAAATCCCTTCGCTTCTTCAGTTGAAGACATACCTGAAGGACCCCAAGATCGCCAACCGTTCAGTTCCAATCGCTTAGAGGACGTGAGACTCCAACGACTCCCATAGGCCAAGTATGAATATGAGTAGTATATATAAGCCCCGTAAGACATAGCTTCGTGGACACCATCTGAAGATTCTACGACTCCAAGAAGGAAGGACTGCCGTTAACTTCGAACCAACCTAGTTTAACCTTAAGGGGGAAAGACGTAATAACCCTCTGCCAGAAGCAATCCAGCAGGCAGACACAAAGACATAAACTAGGATACGACAACCCCTTAAGAGAGACGTTGTAAATCCTTACAGAAGGAAGATCACTCCTCATAATCCCGATTGAAGCATGCCCAATACTCGTGCATCCAAGACGATTGAAGTTCAACCTCACTGTCGTAGTGACCCTATTCAATGACAAAGTCAACAAGTTAGTACGCGAGAGACACATAGCACTAACTCCAACACAAATCCCCTAACCTTACTCTCCCGAATCTCGGGACGAAATTATTTTAAGGGGGAAGGTCTGTAACATCCCAATTTCAGCAACACTGATTAGTTGTCTAGAATGCAAAAATCAGGGGGAACAAAAACTTTTTCTTATTTAATTGTGCAGTGCTTGTTTGTTGTTGCCTGTCCTTATGCTTCTGTTGGTATAGCTTATGATATACTCCTTACCTCAACATCAGTTGTCAAAAAGCTATTTAACAAAAACTATCTTGGCTTATGTTTCATATTCTCAAATGTTCTGGCATTTTCAAAACCTGAGCCAAGATGCCCTTGCAACCCAAACTATTTTATTAGCTTCTATTTATCAAACTATGGAGAGTTATATAATATAATCTCCTTAGGTTTTCAAGACAGAACTTCAACTACTCTTACCCCCCCCCCCCCCCAGGTTTTTCTAAAACCTTTTTATTAAGATTTTGAATTCTATTCTTGGTAGAGATACCAAGGACTCTTACCTTACTCAAACTCCAACCTTTAAAAATTGCCCATCCTTACCTCAAGCTAAGATCGATGGTAACCCTAGTAGTAGTTGATTTGTTTGTAAGATGAGTTGCCTTGATCTGTTGTTTGACTTGATTGCTTAGAAGTAGAATGAGCTACTCTAGGAGATCATCCACTAGGATCAAGACACTTTAAAAATCACCAAACCCTAAGCAAGAATACAATCTGGATCCAATCTCTAGATACTAGGTGATCATCTAAAACCCTTAACCAGATCAGCTCTAAAGTGATCTAATTCTAAAAGCTTCCAAGTCAATGAAGACCAGTATCAAGCAAGGATCCTTCCTACTCAATCTACACTTCAACATCATCCACTTGATAATGATTTGGTACCTTGCAGCCCATCAAAATCATCACCACCCACATTCTAGTCAAAAACCCTAAATCTGCCAAAATTGGCAAAGTCTGGAATCTGTTTCAACATCACCTTTTTGGATGTATCCCTTTCTCAGCCCTTGTGCATTTTTGATAATGCACTTGAACCATTTTGTTAACCATCCTAAGGACTACCAAGGCCCACTCTTTCCCTTGGTTATATCATCTTCCAACCCACTTGTTCTTGATGGTTTTGCAGGCAAGAAAATAACTTTTCCTGCAAATCTTATCAACATGCCTACTTTGACACAAGCTCACACCATCATCCAACCTTCTACTGACCAACTCTTCACATGGTTGTGATCTACTCATATAGGTCTACCAATACCTACTTCACTTCTTCCAATTGGATCTTGGTACTTCTTAAACCCACATGGTTTTGAAGGCTATCTGCTAATCTGCTCTGGCAAGCTTATTTTATTCAAAGTTTGAAATCAATTCTTGATGAAATCAAGCAAGTTCAAGCTCAAACCTCCATGCCATGTTGATGTACATCACTTGGTCTATCCCTCCATCTATCCCATGCACCAAGGGGAGATCTGAGCTCCAAGATCCAACAAGGTTTTGGTGGTATGAAATTAACATCACCCTAGATCCTCAAATCCTTGTTTTTCCATCTAATTCTAGTTGGATTTCCATTTCCCAAGGTTGAAAATGCTTTCTACACCTTGTCTACATCATCTACCCTGATCATCAAGATTTATCAAATATTATCCATTATTATTATGGCTCCAAATCTAATTAATCTCTTTAATAGACAAAATTTCCAAAACTCCTTTCCCAAGGGAAATTTTGGTTTCTGCCAAAGCACTTCCCCAAATTTTGGATCCTTTGAGATCCATATATCATACCCTAACCTCCAACGTCAAAAATAAATATTTTTGAAGATTTTTATTATTTCTTTTTTGCCTATTTTCTTAAATGGCAAAAATGGATTAATAATTGTTTTAAATACTTTTATCCTTCAATAAATCTTGGGAAATTCTCCTAAGGAGGTAATCATATTTAAGATCTTCCCACATCAAAATCCAACCTTGTCCAATTCAAAAATCTCAAATGAAAGAAGTGAGCCTAGCTCACTTGGTTAGGGAAGTGGATGTACAACCTAACCACCCAGGTTCAAGTCCTCATAGACGTAGATTTGGGTTCTTATTATTTTAAAAACAAAGTCGTTGTAGGGGCTTCCCCTACCGCATTCCTTTCAAAAAAATCTCAAATGAATTCGATAAAACACATTCAGAAGTTTTTGAATAAATGATATAGATATCATCTAAAATTATCCAATAAATGCCAAATAATTCTTGACAAAGCATATTGATCACCTCTATCTACCAGCATCATTGAATCATTTCTCCAAGATCAAAAACCAAGAGGTTCTTCATGAATCATCAATTGGCCAAGAATTGAAATTCTTCAAAACTATGACCAAAGCCAACTCAAACCTTCCTCACACTTGTCCAATACTTCTCCACAGCATACCACACCACCCCTGGTCGTGTGCTACAGTACCTCCACTGTAGCATCTCTCCTTTTGCTGTTAGTACTTGGCAGAAGGAGAGGAGAAGATCTTGTCATTAATGGGTATCTTCCCATATCTCACAAACAGTAGCCACCCTCTCTCCTCTCCACTTATCTGGCATGTACCTGCACCCACTGCCATTCCCTAACCCACCTGGCAGCTACCCTTGGCTAGCCCTAAGCCCCCTCTCTCTCTTTTTCCTTCCTATGCCCGAGGCTAGAGAGAGAGAGTGGTCTAATCACTCCCCCTGTACCTTGCAGCCTGGCAGGAGCCTCTCACACATCCCCACTCCCTCTCCACGAGCTCCCACTGCCCCATCGGACCAATGCCTGAGCTCCACCCCTCCCCCAAGCTTTCCATGGGCTATGTCCACCATGGACCTCACCCTTCTGTTTATATGGCCAAAGGACACCACAGCACCTCCCCCTCGACTCATTTTCTCCCTCCCACTCCCACTCACCTCCCCCGAGCACCACTCCCTCTCCCCTGTTCTGTCCTAGCCAGGAGAAAGAAGAAAAGGCACCTCGGTCCCTTTCCGAGATCTGCTCGGGGTGCTCCCTCCTCTACTCTTTTCCATCTGCATGTCACCGTGCTGCAACCTACTTGATCTCCTCTACCTGACCCTAGTCTTATTTTTGCCCAGGAACACCCCTACCGTTGTCGCCAACGAGCACTGAAGCAAGCTCCGCGAGCGTCATCGCGCGAGCCAATCTCTATCGCGGAACCAGGCCTTGTCGCCCATCGTTCGACTCCCTATGCTAGGCCGCGTCACCCCCACTGTCCCTCGTCGCCTCCCCACCCCTCTGGTGAGCCTCCTGCGCCCTCTCAGCTCCTCCCTAGGGTTCCTGCCCCGTCGCCCTAGCCGGGAGGTGGAAGACGCCCGGGAGCCGTCGATCTCGATCTAATTGAGCGGCTCCCGCCGCTCCATACCCCTTTGCTCCGCGGCCTTGCTGACCAGCAGGACCCGCCCCGCGGGAGTTTGAAACTGCCGCCCGCGCACGTCGGCGTGTGAGTGGGCCAGATCCGAGCGTCGCGGCCCAGTTCCCTCTAGATCTGGCCTGCCACCCTCCTGTCTTCCTTTTCTTTTTAAAACTTTAATTTTTCTAGAGCTGCAAATTGCTATTTAGTTTAAATAGTTCCAAAAATGTAAGATGCCTAGTTTTGGCCAGATACAAATTTGTACATGTTCTGACATGTTTTGTACAACCTGCAGAACTTGTACCTGGCTGAAAACAATATTCTCTTTTTCTGGGATTTAACCTAGTAAATAGTACCTTTTGTAATCATTAAATCCCTCAGGAGGTTTTAATGGTCCAATTGGACTGACAGAAGATTTACCTGGTAGGTATTCCCCATACCTATTTTTTAACCGTGGTCCCTTGTCATTTTGAGTTGTAGCTTACCTCTAGCAAAAATAATAAACATAGGACCTTTCTGCCTTTAGAAAATTCTTGAGGCCAAACCAAACTTGGTACTGATAAAATTCCAACCCGAAGTGATGTGGTACATCAGTACCTATCAAAACCTAGGAGATAACTAATTACTGAACTTCTGTTGAATTTTAATGAATTAAACATTTCCTTCCATAGTAGTACCACTAGATAAATCATGACAACACCTTTGTAACTCCAAAAAGGGTGAGTCCAAATTATATAGAAAGGTATTTTAAATACCTACCATGTGCCCTTGGAACCATCTCAAGAGCTTCTGTAGATTAAATCTGGTGAAAAGGACAAAAACCCTCTAGAACTGCCTTTGGGAATTTCCCGAAGGCATTCTGGTAAATATTTTGATATGATTCCAACTCGCAATAAATCAGTACATCAAACTATACTTAATCATCCAAGAAAATAATTTTTGGAGCTTTAGAACTTTTTTGGTGAATTATTTCCTAAAACTAGAGCTTTTATCACTAGAATATTCATAAGAAATTACAGAAAAGTGATAAAATAGTGAAACCACTTTTGTTGGTCTTGTTTTTCCTCTAACTACATGTTGATATCATTTTTGTACATTGATATCATACAGATCCAAGCCTGAGTTGAAAACCCCTTTATTAGGTGGTATTTGGCAACTAAATCATTAAACAAGTTCCACAAATGCCTTTCCATTTTCTTCCAATTGCAACAAACTCGATCTATCAAAACCTACTGCTTTGAATAATGTGTGTATGTTAGTTTGCTGTATTGTCTTTTTGATTGTAGGCCTTGTATTGATTGTGCCCTTTGCTTGTTTGCATGTGTTTCCTATTGACGATAGATGCGATTATATTGGAGACGATAAGAAGTTGGTTATTATATTTGGTATTATTGGTTATTCTAAGAAGAAATCCAAGGACATATTTGTAGGGGTTCTGCATATGAAAACAATAAATTTTACTCTATGATCCTGAACCCCTGAAGCTGCAAGGACCTATCTATTAGTAATACAGTAACGGGAGGGGCTTTTCGCGAACTTACCCTTGAAGACCAAAAAGCGTTGTCAACGCCCAGGAGAGCATGGTTGATGTAGACGAGCCGAAGCCGGCCTCAAGGTCGTGATGAAGTCCTTGCGCTCCTTGGCTCCAACGACTTGACTGCCTCAAGTGCGACACCTCGCGGGGAGTTACACATGTCTGGTGCCTGACGATGACTCCTGCTTCCCCGATCCAACAGCAGTTGTGGAAGTAGAGCTCCCAGATCAGAATCCCGTAGCGCGACGGCGCTCCGCGGTGAAGATGTCTCTCACTCGCGCAGTCCAGACTTGGGACCATGGTCACGAGAGAGAGGGGGAGAGAGAAAATATCAATTAGTGGTCCTCCCAAAAGTGGGGAGACCTTTATTGATTATTGGTGTAATTATCTTGGCCAAATACCCCACTATATATAGGAGGAGGAGGGGGTACACCCTCCCTCAAAGTCCTGGGGTGGGACTAAAGGAGAGGAGGGGGAGAGGGTGGCCGTCGGCCACCTAGTG
Organism: Avena sativa; assembly: GCA_916181665.1. Lineage (NCBI taxonomy): Eukaryota > Viridiplantae > Streptophyta > Magnoliopsida > Poales > Poaceae > Avena > Avena sativa. The sequence goes on along the minus strand of OV702286.1, from coordinate 383,993,211 downwards.
GTCCCCACGCGGGGGGGCTAGGCCCAGCCGGCCAGCCCCCTTGGCCCCTCTCCCTCTCTCCTTTCCCTAATGGGCCCTCTCCCTCTGGAAATTGGACCATTAAGCCTTTTAGAACTTTAATTGATTTTCTCTTTATTAAATAATTATGAATAAATGATTAAATCAACATTTAACATTCATTCACATATTACTCAACCTCCGTGGCTATGGAACACCTGCCACCTCCACTCCGGACATCCTCCGGACTTACCGAAACCCTTCTGGTTTTCTCCCTACTCTTCTTCGGTGATTCCACCGATCCTATAAACACTCTCTAAGCATCATCAAGCCCTTAAGCATGATACCCCACGGTTCGGGAACACTCCAGACAAGGTCGGGACACTCCCTCACCAATGATCAACAAAGGGACCTGGAGGGCCATGTGACCCCTGCGCGTTCCATGAAGATCTTTCGTCGTTTGAACCGGGACAGTCGTGTCTTATTACCTTTGTCACTCGATACTTGCATTGCCCGAGATCTGATCAATGACATCTCCATGTCGTGTTCAATCTTGTTACTAAATAATGCTTACTTGACTCGTTCCGACAAGTGACATCCCCGTGATCAAATCACATGCTGTGCATCTATTGGATATAACTTCTCCGAGTGGGCCCTTGAGTATCTTCCCGTCACATGGATGGACAAATCCCGCTCTTGACATATATTGCCTCTACGGTTTCCTCCGAGTACCTGAACACACCTTTATAACCACCATATTACCAGATGGCGTTTGATGCTATCTAAGCACTCTCGGGAGACAGTGATTGATATAGCCTCACAGTCTAAGGAATAGTCTACGAGGATCCATTTCTAATCATCGTAACTTGAAATCCGTGACATGATCAGGTCACGATGTTTAGGTTGGGTATTGGTTCATCATCTCATTCCTCATTTCCAACTGGCATAAATGCCACATGATCAGGAAACATGATCATCTGTTGACCAATGAACCAGTGACTAGAGTTTCACTGGGAACCCCTGGTTGTTTGTATATCACATGTGTATTGATGTTTCCACTCAATACAGTTATAGCATGATATAAAACTTAATCATAAACTATATGAAATACGATAATATTCCTTACTACTATTTGTCTCTAGGGCATATTTCCAATAGTCTCCCACTTGCACTAGAGTACAAATACACTAGCTGCATTTGTTCTCGATCATTGGCACCATATATCCGGTACCTTGAACATGATTGCTCATGGAAGAGGTTGAGTCTTGGGTCTATACTTTACAGTCCCAAATCCTTTGCAACTTACTAATGTCACCTTGATTAACATTAATACTTTATCATCACATGACAACATCCGTGTGTATGCATCGTCGCTATGGCAGCAGAACAAGGCCTAATTCCAGGAGCCTACAGTGACGTTAGATCAACCTCGAGGGCTTTCTCATGGGCATTGTGCCCTAGGACACATCATTCTACATTAAAAGCGAACTAGCCCCGCCATAACATTATACAACACTTTGGATGGTACCCTTATCTATTATTATAAATGTATTCATCGAAACACTAGTGCACTCTGTGCAACTTTCGATGTTTATGTTCACCTCGCTTCCTACTTGACTTTAATCGGTATCTAATGGAGTTTCCAACATATTCCCTTATAACATAACTCTTTATGCTTTAAGATATGTTATCCTTTATGGATTTGGAAAATATGTCTACAGTTCTCTATTAGACATTGCGGACAAACTTAGCTCAACGTTCTCTGATTCGAACTTAATCACTTTCAAACGTTCTTTATTGGATCATATATTATGTTAAGTTATCATCATGGTTTACTAAGATAGAACCTATGTCTCAACATAGTGGATGACGATCATCCTTTTCTTTCTTTCAACCATTGATGTTCAACTTAATACTATTCCTGATTTTGAGTCATTAAGACCAGTTCCTTAATTAACTCCTATTCCGAAACCCCTTTCAGAATCCCTTAAGGAATACTACATAATATCATAATACACCTGTTATCAACTTCTACATCTTATAAATCATAATTTATAAGTATTTGCACTTTCATTCTTAACATACTTAAGAATTACTCCTATAAGCTCCCACTCAAAATATGTTCCTACATATTTGAATTTGAGACTTATATTGCTCCCACTCAAAAATATGTCAATCACATATTATTACAGGAAGACTTTCATAGCTCCCACTCAATTTTATGCAAATTGCATATCCACTCACTATTTTGAATAACTTCAAAATCCTTTGATCAAATATCAAACTTGGAGATTTATTATGAGATACTAGTACTTTACTAATTTTAAATCCACTAGACATTTAGCACACATGAATCAAATTCATTTGAATTTGTCCAATACTTAACAAAATGTGTTTTTTGTCATTCACCCCCTCTTTCCATTATGGCTTTGCAGTCATTTGGGAAAATTCAAGTAACTCCTTTTACTTGTGAGATTCAGCAACGAATTGCTTTCTAATCTCAAGGGAAGTTTGCTTCTAGGATTTCTCATAATTTAGTTTACCATTATTTCCTTAGTAGTTCGTAGGTATGTCATATTCCAAGAATCATGAAAAATGATTCACAAATGTCTCCATACAAGATATGGATTACATTTCTGAATCCTACTTCATGTAGTGAAAACACCAGTGGGGAAAACACAATGATCAATATCATTGACTCTTTCCTTCTGTGAAGAGAATCATTCAGGAACGTTGTCCGTTGCGCTTCTCAACACTCTGATGCAGGGTTTTGAATCCGCATCGTGTTTTACACTATTTTCCATTTGCCCCATAATTGAGAAACATCACTAAAAGTGAGCTTTCTCAAGACTGTACCAAAATCCAAGCAATACGAATCTTGCTTTCCTTTTGGTTTCATCTATGGATTTCGTATTCAAAGTTTTCCAATGAATACTCTATAAGGGCTTATTCGCTATTGTTTTGGTTATATCGAATAACCCCAAAACTTTCACGAATTCAAATGGTTCACTATAAATTCTAATTGAGTGCTAGCTATTTCTAACTAATGGTCTCTACATCTACACTATAACGATTTATTTGGTGCCTGATGACCCACAAGTATAGGGGTGTATCGCAGTATTTTCGATAAGTAAGAGTGTCGAACCCAATAAGGAGCAGAAGGTGCTGGCTAGTGGTATGGATCAGGAATTCTCTACAAATACTTAGCAAACGGATTTTAGGGGTTTTTGAAATAGCAAGTAAACAAAGTACGAGTAAATAAAAGACGGTAGGAATACATGCAGCAAGTGGCCCAATCCTTTATGCAACAAAGGACAAGCCGGTTGTATTACTTAAGATGACCAAACGTTCTCGAGGACACATGGGAAGATTGTCAAGTACAAAACGAACTACTCACAAGAGATCATATGGATCATGATCAGAGATGGAATAATGATGTATAACAATCTAAACATAAACAATAATTCAATGGTTCACTCAATAGCATCAACTACAAAGAGTAATCAACACCGGGAAAGTTTCCCCTATGAACTATGCAAGATTCAACGCAACTGTTACAACAATATGGAGATGGTGATGAGGGTGCTGATGGTGATGATGGTGGTGATGATGATGATGATGATCCTGATGAAGTCCAGCTTGATGGTGGTGTTGATGGCGATGATCTCCCCTCTCCGGGAAGGAATTCCCCCGGCAGAAATCTGTCTGCCGGAGAGATCTTTCTATCTCGGTGTTTTCCGACCCGTAGAGGCGGCGGAATCTTTCTGTGGTTGCTCCCCGAGTCTTAGGGTTTCGGGAGGATAATATACGCTAGAGGGGAGAGGCTGGAGTGGGCCAGGGCGGCCACACCACCTCTAGGCGCGTCCTAGGGCTGCCCGCGCCATGGGGTGGTGTGGGCCCCCTGTGGCCCATCTCCACTCCATCTTCTGGCATCCTTACTCTTCTGGAAAAATAGGATTTTCCGTATATTTTCCTGGATTTTCTGATCTTCGCGAATTTTGCCTCCAAATAGCACCTTTTCCATCAGAATCCTGACTGCAGCGGTCCATGCTCCAAAAGTCATCAACCATGCAAAAACAGATGAAATAACATAAGTATCACCTCTCAATACGAAATATATCAATGAATAATAGTGAATTAAGACATAGAATAGTGATGCAAAATGGACGTATCAACTCCCCCAAGCTTAGACTTCGCTTGTCCCCAAGCGAAACTGAGCTCAATAAACATGGCCTCAGGTTTATGGAGTGAAGAGTCGATAAAAGAATACGGACAAGAAGCATCACATTCATCAAATACATAGATCATAATAGAAGATAACTCACTATTATACAACTCAACTTGCAATGAGTAAAGGAAACACAATAAAGATACATAAAGTGAATCATAATTGGTAATGGCAAACTTAGCTCTTGGTCGAAGAATAGTTGATAATTTGCTGGAGTTCACAAATAGCTGGTTTTTCAATGATAGCTTTCAAAGTAGTAAACATCAAGATAAGAGCAATGTGCAAAACAAGGAACATAAGAAACATGATTGAATAAATCATCATATGAATGAATGAAACACAACAACTCAAAATACTTGCTAAGATAGAAGGGAGTAGGTTTACTGACTCAACTACAAAGTAAAAGAAAGGGCCCTTCGCAAAGGGAAGCAGGGATTGCAAGTCTCATAAAGAGCTCCCAAAAATTATGATACTTACTAGCTTTTAGCTCTCATTGCCCCTATTATAGGCATCTTTAGGTGATTAAGGTTAAAGTGACACAACTAAGAGGATATGCTTGACAAGTTATAAGTTGAAATCTCATGCCCCTTACTTATGAGTATCGATCCTCATGCTACTCAACTTCAGTCACGAGCAAGCTCTTGTCATTGTAGATACATGCGTATCATTGAGAACCGCCAACGGGGTACCCCTTGCACATGACAAAGGAGCTATCCCATAATCAAAATGATAAGGCAAGCAGACAGTGAGCATCTCAATGATCTTTTTATTTGCTATTTGCATAGGTTTTTATTGAGGATGCTTCATAGAATGCTCACTATAGTTATGTTGCAAGTTTACACCATGATTAGGCATGGCTTAGGCTAGCGGCCCAGGCGTTTCTCTAACACACATACAAACTCCATGATCTTACAAGTTCCACTTTTATTTCACACCGCCGGGATCCATAAGCAAAAGAACATGATATCAACTAGGTACAAAGTACCAAATGAAGTGTTGAAAGCGGTCCCCATGATACATGGTTCGGCTAACTTCAACTCATAAAGTGCAAGCATATACGCAACAAAGAAGGACCCAATGGTTCAAGTTATTAAATGCAAGAAAGTAAAGTGTGCCATCAAGTTCGTGAGAGCTTTAATCACTAATTTTCACATAACAAGTTTAATTTGGGAGGTAGATAAAACAAGAATTTACTTGGAATAGAAATAATGCTACTAGGTAGGTATGGTGGACACAAATGGCAAAGGTGTTGGTTTAAAGGAGGTGGATGCACAAGAAGAATACCCTCTCAGTACAGGTTTTTGGCTAGCAAGGCTGGGTAGCAAGTATAAGAGTTGAAGGAAACAACCAACCATACAAGTGATAAAAACAAACATGCAATCTTCCTTGGAAGCACAAAAGATCTTAACTAGAGAATACTAGACTTATGAGCAAATCAAGAAAGAAAGATGATGAAATAATTTGTTTATTTAAAGGTACTTTTATCTTTTTCATTCAACTCTCAAAAATAGTGTTGCTACTAACCGAGCCAGGTTTGCCAAAACCAACTAAATTAACTCAATGATCCCAAAGTGATACCAATACTAACAACAAGATCAATCATATAACCACGAATTGAAAACTAATATAAGCTATGCAAAAGAGTGAATGATAGAACTTCCCATTAATATTCCATAACGGCAACTCACACCAAGGGATACATATCTAACGAGAGAGGGGACACTTCCATAATGCAAACCATCCTACATAATAACTCCTCTATTCATGATATGACTCTACTAATAAGGTAAAAAGATAGAAGATAGTGATATGATACCATGGCACTCCCCCAAGCTTGGAACAAACCAAGGGGATGCCAAACCTGATGATGAGTTACTCCTTCGGTGGTGGTGGTATCCTATCGATGAGCTCTCTGATAAGTTTCCACAAATCCTCAATCTCAAAGGTGAGATTACGAATAAGCTGCGAGTTTTTCTCAATGCAGCTCATGATCATGTCGGGTTGAGAATTCTAGCTCTTGCTATTCTTTCCCCACTCTTCCTCCTTGAAGTCTTCTTTTCCTGCATGGCTAGAACGAGGCAAATCCCAATTGGAGGGTAATTTCTCCTTGGGCATATTCTGGTATTGATGCTCATGGATAAGGGTATGGAAAGGATTCCTGGTGCATGGAGGAAATGACCGTGGAGCCAAACTGTGACGAGGAGCTTTCCCCCTAGTCTGCATCCGTGCCGTACTTCTAACCCTGGCAGGTTTCACCACTCCAATGCTTGCAATGGTAGTGCCGGTGTGCGGACATTGGCCTTGCTCCTCTTCACCTTCACTCTTGATCTCCTTCTCCTTCCCGAGGTCTTGGAGGTCTTCCTCCATAGGCTCCTTCCCTTTATCCTTGGCAGACACCATTGTGTTTCTAAGCTTTCAAAGAGTATGTCCTGGCAGAAACAGATCGAAACAAAAACACGACGAAAACACGATATACGGACCTCGGGGGACCCCGGGGGTTATATATTACGAAGTTTCGTATCAAAAGGAAGGTACTGGGAGAAAACAAGTCGGAGGCGGAGTCCTGGGTGGCCTCACCACCTGGTGGCGCGGCCAGGGGTGGGCCTGCGCCATGGGGTGGTGTGGGCCACCCTGGCTCTGTTTTCGTCCATTTTTCTCTTTGTAACTTTTCTTATTGACTGAAAACTGTAAAAATATAGTTGGATTGTATTTTCGCGGAAATTTTCTTACCAGAACTGTTACCTAGATGAAAACAGACGTTGCAGGTCTCTGAATTTGGTCCTCAATGAATTTCTCTGGAGTTATAACTTGAAAGGCATCAACATCTTCATTGTAAGAATCTCTAGCAATATAGTGTTTGAGTCGCTGTCCATTCACTACTTGTGTAGTATTATCTTTTAGAGAAGAAATTTTTATTGCTCCTAAACGGTATACTTCTTCAATGATGAAAGGTCCTTCCCATTTTGATAGTAGCTTACCTGCAAAAAATCTGAGACGAGACCTATACAATAGAACTTTCTCACCAACATGAAATTCTCTCTTAAGTATTCGCTTATCATGCCATATTTTAACTTTTTCCTTAAAGATCCTAGCATTCTCATAGGCTTCACTCCTCCATTCATCTAAAGAACTTAAGTCAAATAATGTTTTCTCACCAGCGAGCTTACAATCTCTATTTAGTTCTTTCACTGCCCAGTAAGCTTTGTGTTCTAATTCTAAGGGTAGGTGACAGGCTTTCCCATAAACCATTTTATAAGGAGACATTCCCATGGGATTTTTGTAAGCAGTTCTATAAGCCCATAAAGCATCATTCAACTTCTTAGCCCAGTTTTTCCTAGACCTATTAACAGTCTTTTGCTAGATAGATTTAATTTCTCTATTTGATAACTCTACTTGCCCGCTAGTTTGGGGGTGATAAGCTGAAGCAATTCTATGATTAACATCATATTTAGCAAGGATCTTCCTAAAACCACCATGAATGAAATGAGAACCCCCATCAGTCATGAGGTACCTAGGCACCCCAAACCTAGGAAAGATAACATCCTTAAGCATTTTTAGAGAAGTATCTCTGTCAGCACTCTTTGTAGGAATAGCTTATACCCACTTAGTAACATAATCAACGGCAACAAGAATATGAGTGTAGCCTTTCGAAGGACGGAAAGGACCCATAAATTCAAATCCCCCACAATCAAAAGGTTCAACAACTAGAGAGTAGGTCATAGGCATTTCATTGCATCTAGAAATATTACCAACACGCTGACATTCATCACAAGATAGGACAAATTTTATTGCATCTTTAAAAAGGGTAGGGCAATAGAAACCTGATTGTAGTACCTTTTGTGCAGTTCTATCTCCTGCATGATGTCCTCCATAGGCACTACCATGACATTTACGCAATATCTCCTTTTGTTCATATTCTGGAACACATCTTCACATAATACCATCAACTCCTTCTTTGTATAAGTGTGGGTCATCCCAAAAATAATGCCTCAAATCATAGAAGAACTTTCTTCTTTGCTGAGCTGTAAAAGTTGGAGGCAAATACTTGGAGACAATAAAGTTAGCATAATCAACATACCAAGGGCTTCCTTGCGAGCTCACCCCTACTGCGGCTAACTGTTCATTTGGGAAACTATCATTAACAGGCATAGGGTTAAAAGAGATGTTTTCCAAACGAGATAAATTATCACCTACAGGGTTTTCAGCACCCCTCCTATCTACTATTTGTAGATCAAACTCTTGTAAAAGCAGTACCCATCTAATAAGCCTAGGCTTAGTGTCCTTCTTCTTCATAAGATATTTAATAGCAGCATGATCAATATGAATGGTTACTTTTGAGTCCACAATATAGGGCCTAAACTTATCACAGGCAAAAACAACAGCTAGAAATTCCTTTTCAGTAGTGGCATAATTCCTTTGAGCAGCGTCTAGGGTCTTACTAGCATAATGGATAACATTTAACTTTTTATCAATATGTTGCCCAAGGACAGCCCCTACAGCAAAATCACTAGCATCACACATTATTTCAAAGGGTAAACTCCAATCAGGTGGTTGAATAATAGGGGCTGTAGTTAAAGCCTTCTTAAGAGTTTCAAAAGCTTCCCTACAATCATCATCAAAAACGAAGGGTACATGTTTTTGAAGAAGATTAGTGAGAGGTTTTGATATCCTAGAGAAGTCTTTAATAAACCTCCTATAGAAACCAGCATGACCAAGGATACTACGAATACCTTTGATGTCTCTTGGACAGGGCATCTTCTCAATTGCATCAACCTTAGCTCTATCAACTTCTATGCCTCTTTCAGAAACCTTATGCCCAAGAACAATCCCTTCATTAACCATGAAGTGGCATTTCTCCCAATTAAGAACAAGATTAGTTTCCTCACATCTCTGCAAAACTTTATCAAGGTTGTGCAGACAATTATCAAAAGAAGTTCCATAGATAGAAAAGTCATCCATGAACACTTCTACAATTTCCTCACAAAAACCATGAAAGATAGCAGACATGCACCTTTTGAAAGCAGCAGGAGCATTACATAAACCAAAAGGCATACGTCTATAAGCATAAGTTCCATAAGGGCAAGTAAAAGTAGTTTTTTCTTGATCTTGTTGTTTAACAGCAATTTGAGAGAAACCAGAATAACCATCAAGAAAACAAAAATGGGTCTTTTTAGACAACCTTTCCAACATTTGATCAATAAAAGGAAGTGGTAGTGATCTTTCTTGGTAACTTTATTGACTTTCCTAAAATCGATGCACATCCTATAGCCTACCACTATTCTTTGAGGAATAAGCTCATCATTATCATTAGGGACAACGGTAATACCTCCCTTTTTAGGAACACAATGAACAGGACTAACCCATTCACTATCAGCAATATGGTAAATAATACCAGCATCAAGGAGTTTCAATACCTCGTTCCTTACCACTTCCTTCATCCTAGGATTTAAACGTTGTTGGTGCTCCACTACTGGCTTCGCATCTGGTTCTATGTGGATAGAATGCTGACATATAGTAGGTGAAATCCCTTTCAAATCATCCAGAGTATAGCCCATAGCTCCTCGGTGTTTCCTCAAAACTTCCAATAACCTTTCTTCTTCCTTCCCTAAAAGTTTAGCGCTAATAATAACAGGATATATCTTTTTATCATCAATATAAGCATATTTAAGATCATCAGGGAGAGGTTTTAGATCAAAAACTGGATCCTTTTTAGGTGGCATCGTGGTACCCAAGTCTTCTACTGGCAAGTCGTGCTTAAGCATCATAGGTTGATCACGGAGAATCCTGTCAATCTCATTCCTTTCTTCCATGAAGATTTCACTTTCATGATCTTCCATAAATTGCTGTAAAGCATTGCTAGGAGCAAGAGAAATAGAAGCAAGTTGTTCAACCCTAAAATCCTCATTATGGGTTTCCTCTTCGCAAGGTTCTTTAGCAAATTTTGAAAAATTAAACTCATAAGATTCCCCATCAAACTTAGTCAAGATTTTCTCCCTCTTGCAATCAATAATAGCTCCACAAGTACTCAAGAAAGGTCTACCAAAAATGATAGGGTAGGTTTTACTAGCAGCCGAACCAAGTACTAGAAAATCAGCAGGGTACTTAATATTACCACAAAGAACTTCCATGTCTCGTACAATACCAATTGGAGAGATGGTCTCTCTATTAGCAAGGTGAATAACCACATCCATCTCTTCCAACTCGCAAGGACTGATTTCATGCATAATTTCTCTATAAAGCTCATAAGGAATAGCACTAGAACTTGCACCAATATCACATAAACCATAATAGCAATGATCACCAATTCTAACAGAAAGCATAGGAACACTAGCCTTTTTAGTTCTATTGGGATGTGAAACAATATTAGAAGCATCCTCACAAAAGACTATGTGCCCATCTTCTATGCTTTTAGTGACAAGGTCTTTCACAATTGCTACCACAGGTTCAATGTTTATTTGTTCATCAGGTTTTACAGTTCTTTTTTCACTTTTGGTGATTACATTAGTTATCATAGGATGGTCCTTTACCTTTTCGAGGAAGGGAATATTCTCAATATAAGGTTCAGGTAAGATGGGGTCAACAATGCAATACTCAGCACTTCCAATAGGAGCATAGTCAACAATATCTTTGTAAGGTGCATGGTATTTGTTCCATCCCCTTTTTGGAATTTCGATATAGGAAGCAAAATCTCTAAAGCAATTCGTAATAACTTGTAAATCAAGACCATAAATATTACTAATATTTTGGAAGTCATCGATTCCCATAAAAGATTCAATGCATTCATAATCATAATTTATACCTAACTTTCTACCTTTGTCATTCTCCCAAGCTTCAGCTTTATCTTGAATACGGTCCAGCAGATCCCATTTAGCTTCTTCTTCCATACGAGTGAATGATCCAGCACAAGAAGCATCCAATAAATCTTTGTCATGTAGAGGGAGCCTTGCATAAAAGTTATTGATAATAATATTGTTGGGGAGCTCATGAATGGGACATTTGAGCATTAGTAACTTCAATCTCCCCCAAGCTTGAGCTGTACTCTCTCCATCAAGAGGCCAAAAGTTGTATATTTGATTCCGATCTTTATGAATCTCACTAGGAGGATAAAACTTTGAATAAAAGAGAGGCACTATTTCCTCCCATTCCAGAGCCTGACCATTCTTCAGCAGCTTATACCATTCCTCAGCTCTTCCTTTCAGTGATAATGAGAATAACTTCTTCTTAACTTGATCTGTAGTAATACCTGCAGACTTGAACAACCCGCATAATTCGTGTATAAAGAGTAAATGATCACCGGGATGGACAGTTCCATCCCCAACATAGTAGTTATCCATAACATGATCAATAATTCTTGTAGGTATTTTAAAAACATCATTCTAAGCAGGTGGTGGCTCATCTACTACCTTAGCAGTGGTAGTAGCATTACCAAATAAGAAACTCAGCGAATTATCCATAACAAAAATAAATCAACTAACATAAGTAAACAATACTCACATTAGAAGTTTCCTTTACCAGTTCCACTCTCCAATAGCGCTTCACTCCCCGGCAACAGCGCCAGAAAATAGTCTTGATGACCCACAAGTATAGGGGGTGTATCGCAGTATTTTCGATAAGTAAGAGTGTCGAACCCAACGAGGAGCAGAAGGTGCTGGCTAGTGGTATGGATCAGGAATTCTCTGCAAATACTTAGCAAACGGATTTTTAGGGGTTTTTGAAATAGCAAGTAAACAAAGTACGAGTAAATAAAAGACAGTAGGAATAAATGCAGCAAGTGTCCCAATCCTTTATGCAACAAAGGACAAGCCGGTTGTATTACTTAAGATGACCAAACGTAGTCGAGGACACATGGGAAGACTATCAAGTACAAAACGAACTACTCACAAGACATCATATGGATCATGATCAGAGATGGAATAATGATGTATAACAATCTGAACATAAACAATAATTCAATGGTTCACTCAATAGCATCAACTACAAAGAGTAATCAACACCGGGAAAGTTTCCCCTATGAACTATGCAAGATTCAACGGAATTGTTACAATAATATGGAGATGGTGATGAGGGTGCTGATGGTGATGATGGTGGTGATGATGATGATGATGATCCCGATGAAGTCCAGCTTGATGGTGGTGTTGATGGCGATGATCTTCCCTCTCCGGGGAGGAATTCCCCCGGCAGAAATCTGTCTGTCGGAGAGATCTTTCTCTCTCGGTGTTTTCCGCCCCGCAGAGGCGGCATAATCTTTCTGTGGTTGCTCCCCGAGTCTTAGGGTTTCGGGAGGATGATTTACGCTAGAGGGGAGAGGCTGGAGTGGGCCAGGGCGGCCACACCACCTCCAGGCGCGGCCTAGGGCTGCCCGCGGGCCCCCTGTGGCCCATCTCCACTCCATCTTCTGGCATCCTTAGTCTTCTAGAAAAATAGGATTTTCCGTATATTTTCCCGGATTTTCTGATCTTCACGAATTTTGCCTCCAAACAGCACCTTTTCCATCAGAATCCTGACTGCAGCGGTCCATGCTCCAAAAGTCATCAACCATGCAAAAACAGATGAAATAACATAAGTATCACCTCTCAATACGAAATATATCAATGAATAATAGTGAATTAATACATAGAATAGTGATGCAAAATGGACGTATCAGTGCCTTCTATTCAACCCCTTTGATATCTAATATCACATTGTGATGCTTTGCATTTTGACGTTTCAAAACACTTCGCATTCCACAATTTCTTTTATGCCATTCTTATAAAGTTGAACTTCCTTACTATTGATAAAATCACAGTAATTAGATTCTCTTTTATATTTATACCTTTTTATTGATGAAACTCTTTGATCAAATCAAATAGTTTCATATTCATGTTTCCTTTGGTAAACTTCTTTACACATTTAAACAATCATTTAATGATAATTACCATTTTCATTAAAAGCCCAATACATCGAATATGTATTTACTTTTAACAATTCTTCTCACACTTTGTATTCAAGTAATACACGGTGTTCAAGTTATTTTGCCGAACTTAGGCATGATTTATATGTGATAAGAAATCAAATGACTTTCACATATTATCACATAACTTTGAATTTAAACAATGGTTTTTCATTCATTAATGAACATATCATTAAGTTGGGTATTTCAAACAAGGCATTTTAATGTTTTACAAATGTTCATGAATTATCAATTAGTTTCAAACAACAAGGATAATTCACACATAATCAAACAAGATATGAACATGAATAGAAATCATTCATAAAAGAAGAACAACTGTTTGTTACAAACTCATATGAATAACCGTCTCACGAAGTGTGAGACACACTAAAGAAGTTCACAATCTCTTGATTACAATAATCATCCTGAAACATAAACTAAATGATAAATGTCGAGGGACAGTGTCGTCAACCATCATCATCATGCTCGCCATCAACACGCAACGTCACCTCCTCTCCAACAAGCACCTCTCATGCAGAAGGACATGTTTTTAACAAAACAGAACAAGTATCAGATATACTTAACACTACAAATGTGTTTGCAATATTATAACATTTATAAAACTGTATATCAAATATATACCTTTGTCGTTGATGACCTGAGCGACATCTGGTTCAACCAACACATTCCTGAGATGTGTCATGAAACGGTGGAACTCCATTGTTTCCGCGTCGCCCCTCATTACGCAAGTCCTGACTTGAGCTTGGTAGCTTGGTGGCAGCGACCGCAACACAGTGGAGTTTGCAAAAGAGCCCGTTATCCAGATGTCCAGGAAGTATGCAGGCCTCATGTACACATCATGCATGTGCTCCAAGTGGTCGTCCAGTGATGTGTTCTCCTCCATCTTAATGGAGAGGAAGTCTCCCATCAGCTCATGCTCTCAAATGTGTGTCTGCTTCATGAAATGTGTCCTAAGTTGCAGCATCACTGAACGAGGGTTGACATCACCCATGAAAGGCCACAGCTCGTCCACCAATCCGAAACGCATTACAACTGAAATATACGAGGCCATCTCATGACGGAGATAGCGGTCTTTCCGCTCCTCTAGGGTCTCTAGGTCAGTGGGCTGATCCAAATCCATCGCGTCGAGTATGTAGTCGACCATGTCATTCTCGCTAAGGAGAACATGGAGACCTGCGACCCATATGGAGAAGTTCGATCCATCTAATTTGAGCTTCTCTCGTAACTAATCAATTGTCAACACGAAAGGTCCCATCTACATTTATAATTGCAAAAAGGAATTTAGAATAAGTTTATAATTAAATGAGTTATTAATAACTCCACTCAGAAACACCTATCCCCAAAAGGGTTCCTAGTGATAACACGACCCCTATCATCCATATCTCCCCCGATTGATCACGCCATCGATGTGGGTTCAAAGGTGGACGCTAAACGTTGGTCACATCATTCATGCGACTCGTGCTCGATCTTTCGACCATCCGTGTTCCGAGGCCATGCTTCTGTGGCGTGCTAGGATCGCCAACTCAACCTTAGTGTATTCGCTGTGCAACATGGCTTACACCCACTGTATGCGAACGTAGATATGTCTGACACCCAGGCCTGTAACCCTGGATCGCCTCATACCGAAGAACTTTCTTGGTGGTGCACACTAAGGGGGAACACAATCGTTCGTCATTTTAACAGGGATCATCTTATTAGGCTACTGTTGAGTATCTAATACTAGCACACAATAAGACATACAAACAATAACATTGAATGTAAATGCTATGTGATATGGTCATTCACGTCGTGATCTCCATCCGTCATCACCGGGTTCCGGCGCCAGGGTTCCGGCACCGTAGACACTAGGGTACCAGTGTCATTCCGGCGTGGTAGTGCGTCACCTTCGTGACTATCTACTACTACGTAATAAAAGGTAATCACTTTACCTTTGCCACAACCATATCATAAAGCAACGCCCCCCTGCAAAACAAAGTTAGACGCCTCTACTTTATCTTTGCATGTTTTACGTGGCTGAATGGGCTTTCGCATAAGAACCATTCTTACCTATGAACTTTCAGCACAATGTTGATCAAGTAGTTGTCTATACTACACCCCTTTCGGGGCCCTCCGTTGCAAATGGCATACCAACTAATGCGAGAGAGACAGACACCCCCCTAAGCCACTTAATACGGTACAAGTTGTATGTCAAGCATGGACCAGTCTCGCGAATGAACGCGTAAAGTCGGTTGGGGGCCGCTTCATCAAGCATTACTGCGGTATACACAAGTACACGTGGGAGGGTAACAACTAAAAGATCAACGCCCACACGCTACATCTCGTGTGTTCTACCCGTACTAGCATTACTACGCATAGATCTAGCTCTGATACCACTATAGGGGTTCCGGGTATGAAAATAATAAATTTTACTCTACACCCCTGAACCCCTGAAGCTGCCAGGACCTATCTATTAGTAATACAGTAACAGAAGGGGCTTTTCACGAACTTACCCTTGAAGACTGACACGTTGCTAACGTATCCATAATTTTTGATGTTCCATACTTGGTTTTATCTACTTTCTTATGTTTTGTTCTAACTTTGGAGTACTTTTTATACACTTTCCTAGACTAACCTATTAACAATATGCCACAGTGCCAGTTGCCTGTTTTCTACTGTTTTTGGTTCTAGGAAAGTCATAAAATCAATATTCTCAGAATTGGACGGGACAAAAGCCAAAGTTCATATTTTACCGGAAGAATCACGGAGCCAGAATACGAGACGGAGGAGGGCCAGGGCTTGGCCACACACCCCCCAGGCGCGGGTACCCCCAGGCCACGCCAGTGCATGGTGTGGGTCCCCTGGCTAGCCATCGACCTTGCCTCCTTTGCCTATATATTCCTCCCGAGGCAGAAACCCTAGATCGTCAATCAGAAATCCACGAAAAGTTCCGCAGCGCCACCGCCACCGACGGGGAGATTTGGGGGACAGAAAATCTCTATTTCAGCACCCTGCCGGGACGGGGAAGTGCCCCCGGAGCCATCTCCATCGATCTCCACCGCCATCTCCATCACCATTGTTGATTCCCATGATGAGGAGGGAGTAGTTCTCTCTCCAGGCTAAGGGTTTTACCGGTAGCTATGTGTTCATCTCTCTCTCTCTATGCATGATCATATTGTGATCATGAGCTTTGTAATCAAGTAGATATACCTTGCTACTCAAGTGCTTTAATAGATCTCTGCTCTCCCCATGTGTGTGAAAGTGACAGCGTGCACACCATGGTGGCACTTAGGCTAGAGATTACAAATACTTGTTATGAGTTATATTTGGAGTTGGATGTCCTTATGAAATTGTGGTGTTTGTTGGACTCATCTAGTGCTCAAGGTGACAGTGTGGGGTTATCTAGATGGGAAAGATGAACTTTGAGGTGTGATATTATGGCCCTACCAACGATTAGAGTGTCCAACCGGAGAGTAGTTCAGCGTAGTATCATAAAGAAGAATATATTTATATGAGAGTGTTCACTAGTGAAAGTATGATCCCTAGGCCTTATTTCTAAGCACTGAAACACCGTTTGCTATTAGATCTATTACATGTTTGCTTGCTTCTATCTTTGTTTCAGGTTTACTTTAGTCTTTTCCACGCCATCAAGCTATCTTCTATCACCATTACCACTTATAATTATCTATACCACTTGTATTTCACTATCTCTTCGCCGAACTAGTGCACCTATACACCTGACAAGTGTATTGGGTGTGTTGGGGACACAAGAGACTTCTTGTATCTTGATTGCAGGATTGCTTGAGAGGGGATACCTTTGACCACTTCCTCCCTGAGTTCGATAAACCTTGGGTGATCCACTTAAGGGAAAACTTGCTGCTGTTCTACAAACCTCTGCACTTGGAGGCCCAACAACTGTCTACAAGAATAGAAGTGCATATACATCAAAGACCGAAAAGCATTGTCAACGCTCAGGAGAGCGTGGTTGATGTAGACGAGCCGAAGCCAACCTCAAGGTCGTGATGAAGTCCTTGCGCTCCTTGGCTCCAATGACTTGAGTGCCTCAAGTGCCACACCTCGCGGGGAGTTGCACACGTCCGGTGCCTGATGATGACTCCCGCTTCCCTGATCCAGCAGCAGTTGCGGAAGTAGAGCTCCCGGATCCGAATCCCGCAGCATGACGGCGCTCCGCGGTGAAGATGTCTCTCGCTCGCGCAGTCCAGACTTGGGACCATGGTCATGAGAGAGAGAGAGGGAGAGAGAAAATATCAATTAGAGGTCCTCCCAAAAGTGGAGAGACCTTTATTGATTATTGGTGTAATTATCTTGGCCAAATACCCCACTATATATAGGGGAGGAGGGGGTACACCCTCCCTCAAAGTCCTGGGGTGGGACTAAAGAAGAGGAGAGGGGGAGGGGGTGGCCGCCGGCCACCTTGTGGGCCCCGCGCGGGGGGCTAGGCCCAGCCAGCCAACCCCTTGGCCCCTCTCCCTCTCTCCTTTCCCTAATGTGCCCTCTCCCTCCAGAAATTGGCCCATTAAGCCTTTTCGACCTTTAATTGATTTTCTCTTTATTAAATAATTATGAATAAATGATTAAATCAACATTTAACATGCATTCACATATTACTCAACCTCCGTGGCTATGGAACACCTTCCACCTCCACTCCGGACATCCTCTGGACTTACCGAAACCCTTCCGGTTTTCTCCCTACTCTTCTTCGGTGATTCCACCGATCCTATAAACACTCTCTAAGCATCATCAAGCCCTTAATCGTGATACCCCACGGTTCGGCAACACTCCAGATATGGTCGGGACACTCACGCACCAATGATCGACAGAGGGACCTGGATGGCCATGTGACCCCTATGCGTTCCACGAAGATCTTTCGTCCTTTGAACCGGGACAGTCATGTCTTATTCCCTTTGTCACTCGATACTTGCATTACCCGAGATCTGATCAATGAAATCTCCATGTCGTGTTCAATCTCATTACTGAACAATGGTTACTTGACTCGTTCCGACAAGTGACATCCTCGTGATCAAATCACACGCTGCATAGCTATTGGATATAACTTCTTCGAGTGGGCCCTTGAGTATCTTCCCGTCACATGGACGGACAAATCCCGCTCTTAACATATATTGCCTCTATGGTTTCCTCCGAGTACCTGAATACACCTTTATAACCACTGTATTACCAGATGGCGTTTGATGTTATCTAAGCACTCTCAGGAGACAGTGATTGATATAGCCTCACGGTCTAAGGAATAGTCTACGAGGATCTATTTCTAATCATCGTAACTTGAACTTCGTGACATGATCGGGTCACGATGTTTAGGTTGGGTATTGGTTCATCATCTCATCTCATAATGAGATGACCTCATTTCCAACTGGCATAATGCCACATGATCAGGAAACATGATCATCTGTTGACCAATGAACCAGTGACTAGAGTTTCACTGAGAGCCCCTGGTTGTTTGTATATCGCACATGTATTGATGTTTCCACTCAATATAGTTATAGCATGATATAAAACTTAATCATAAACTATATGAAATATGATAATAGTCCTTACTACTATTTGTCTCTAGGGCATATTTCCAACAATATTGCCATATTGATGGTCATCAGGCAAGCCACCTTCTTGCTCATAAGCCTTGTCCTACTATTTTACTTAAGCATGTTTTATCTACTGTTTATTAAAACTGCATTGTTTTACTATATGTTGATGTATATATGGTAGTGGTTTGGCTCCTCCGAACTATTACACTTTTGTACTATTAAGTACAACCCCCTTGTGACACCTACTTGTCCCTAGTAGAATAGATGGTGTATTACACCATACCCTTTGGTGACCCGGTTTTAGCCGAAGCAAAAACTAGAGGATGGGAAGACCCTAGAAAAAGGTTTTACCAAATGTTTTATGATAAAACCTTGGTGAGGTGGGACCTCCCAAGATATGTTGAGAAAGAAAAAGGTTTTGTTTTACAAAATGCTGAAGGAAAGATGGAGGAAAAAAGGGTTTACGAAAACGCACCTGGTTCTTTGCAGTTTTGCTAGAACAATTAACCCTGTGCAACCACATTACTCTGGAATGGGACAGAGCTGGATTTGATGTTTGTCTATTCTGGTATAAGCTGCCTCGCAACTACTACAGGGGATCGCGATCCCCGGAGGCTAGGCCTTCTCCCTTAAAGGTCCATGTGGGACATCGACCTGGAGAAAGAACGAACTGTCTGCTGGCAGCCAGGCATTACTATGAGCCCCTCATTGAAAGCGCCCACTGTGTAAACTGTAAAATGCGCTCCGGTTGGTCATCGGTACCCGACGTGCCGGTTTTGAGGGGAGTAACACTCATAGGATAGGCACTTATATTGGAGTGGACATCTAGAGAGTCTTGATCGGTTACTCGACCCACGATCGGTGTAGATCAGGGTAGTGTACCCGGATAGTGTGGGTAAAGTGCGCAACCTCTGCAGAGTGTAAATCTATTCGAATAGCCGTGTCCGCGGTCATGGATGGTTGGGAAGGTTGCTGTAGAGCGACGCTGGTTTTGTTTTCAAAAAGAATTTCGGAAAACAAATGGCTTTGGAAATGTTTTGACCATGGGATGGTCGTAAAGGAGAAAGGTTTTGACCATGGGATGGTCGGAAGAAGGAGAAAGGAGTTTGGTCGTGGGACGACCTGAAGACGGGAACAAATGGGTACCCTAATCCTAGTGTTTACAAAACTTTTCAAAAGGTTTCCAAAATGGTTTACAAAAGTTTTCAACAAAGATATGTAGATGCTATATCTACAAGAGAAACTATTTGAGAAAAGAACCTCTCTTGAAGCCCTCGTACTACCACAGCCATATTGCATATCCTCTTGTTATTATTATTTTCTTGAGGTGGTTTGCGAGTACATTCAAAGTACTCACTGGCATTGTTCCTGGCTATTAACTTGGTTAGATATCAAGAAGAGGATGAAGTTGACGGCTAAGCGAGCTAGGACGCTCTCCCAGTCAGTTGCATGTAGGTTAAGGCATGGTCGGGCTCTACGCTTAATGAAGTCCCGCTGATGTTGATCGATGTAGCCATAATGGCAACTAAGGTATGACAAGTATTCGTTATGTATTGGATGTTTACTTTGATACTTGTCTGTTATGTGTCACGACTAACTGATCATGGGATCGTGGTTGTATGCATAACAGGGATTCTCGGTGGATTAATCCAAGGGCCCCACAATTGTTTTCCTAAAAAAGTTCAACAAAACTTTTATAAAAAAAATGCTAGTATCAACAACAACAGCTGCTTAAAGGTACTTAACTGATCTACAATGTTTGTTTCATATAAGCTTTTACAATGTGCATGATGCGTACACGTCTCATTAGTACATATACTTACAGTTTTGCAAGAAGAAGAAAAAAGGGAATATCAGCGCTCATGTTTATTGTTTGCGTGAGTCCTGACACTATTTTCAATCGAAACCCAAAGCTTAGTTTCAATTCCTTCTGTGTGTGAGTAATGGTTTATACAGTGTATGGTTGAAATCCAAAGTTTAGTTTTTAAGGAAAAAAATTTTGCTCCCCCCATTAGGCGCAGGACGCACAGTTGGGAATCGGGATGCCCCGAGTGTGAGAAAGAGGGCAGTATGAACAAAATTGACCCAAGTTTAAAAGAAATTTACAAACCGAACTTACGCCGAAACTATTTTACTTCATTAATCTTTTGGGTAGCGTCTAACAGAAAGGCTTCACGCTACATAGTGTAGCGTCTATGACAAAGACGTTATACCCCTTGCCAGCGTGGCCTGCGGGTCTAGGGCCGCTCCGGTAGCGCCTTGGTGTAAGACGTTACAGTGCGAAGTGCGATAGGCGCTACACTAATGTTTATATATGGTGTATATCTATACTAGACAAAAGGTTTTCTTAGCCTAGATGGTTGAGGGCTTTGGATTTGACTTGTAGGTCTTTAGGTTCAACTCCTACATACCCCAAATTTTTGTTTTGATTTTTCTGAGCTCTATTAGCGAAGCTGTTAAAGGTACTTGAACATCCACAGGCAGGTGGGCTGTAAAAGGAAAAAAATTCTCTAATTCCATAACTCTGCTCGTCGGCTATGGTGAGTTCCTGGTGCTCATCGGCCATGGTCGCCTCCTCGGTGGCCTGGAACGCAAGGGCGACGACGGTGGAGCTGCGGTGCTGCTCCTGTTACTGCTGGCATGTGCTGCGAGAAACTGATGCATCTGGGTGACCTTTATGTACAGTGGATTACGCAAGCAGATCAGGCATCAAGGCATGGACCAAAACCTTGTTAATTTATACTAGTATCAGTATCAGCTAGTACTGCAAGTCTGCTATACCACCTTCTCCATTCTGTAACATCTCACTGGGTGTTAATTACAAACTTAATTAGTTAAACGAGTTACTACTGTACAGGTTAATACACGGACACCCAACACTAATGCTGCAGAAAAGCAGTAATATTCATGCCGTTTCAGGGCATCTCAATTAACTATCATGGATCGAATTTGCGCTGACCTTTGTCGTAGAAACAAATAGAAAGATCGAGGAGGCCAGCCTGGCTAGCTCCGTTGCCATTCACATGCATGGAGAGCGGCTTAGAGAAAAAAAATCAAAAAAAATTGATAAGATGTAGGAATCGAACACGTGACCTACCAGTAAAGACATAAGGGCTCAACCATCTAGGCTAAGAAACATCTGTTTATTATAGATAAACAACGTATATAACCATTAGTGTAGCGTCACACTTCATACTGTAACATCCTACGCCGAGACACTACCGGAGCACCCCTGGGGCCCGCGGGCCACGCTAGCAAGGAGTGTAGCGGCTTTGCCATAGGCGCTACACTGTAGTGTAAAGCCTTTCCATTAGTCGCTACATAAAAGGCTTAGTTGAGTAAAATAGTTTCGGCACGAATTCAGTTTGTCAATTCGTTTCAAAATTGGGTCAATTTTGTTCATACTGCTGAGAAAGTGAGAGATCGACCCGACCAAAAATTCCCCATACTACTCTTGGCCTCTTGGTTTCTCTCGCCGCCGGCTTCCGTCACCAACTCATCATGGACGGCGATTACAATCCCGACTCCGAAAGCCGGCTTGGTTCCCCCGCGGACTCTGGCGAGCGCATCACCAGCATCGGTGAGCCCGTCTCCAGTCGCCTTGTTGTGCCTGTTGTGCCCGGTGTCGCCTACCAGTACCCCCGACGCTCCCATCCTCCCGGCCGCTCTCCCATCCTCCCGGCCATGAGCTCCTATCCGGCAGCGCCGCGCCACCACGCCGTGCCCCATCTCTCCTCTACGCCTCCCTTCCAAGCACGGCCGCTCGCCGCCGCCTGCCCATCTGCCGCCGCCGCGCTCCCTCCACCCACGGACAACTCCCAGCAGGCGTTGTTAGTTTGATCTCCTCACAGTCGTCCCAACGGGCAATAAAACTTGGTCTCGCGCCCTGATCGGGGGCACCCAACGTCACTATCGTTGGTGGGCCCCCGTCGCGCAGCGCACATAAAAGAGGTGGGGGCCGGGGGAACGAACGCCAAGGTTCGTCGTGCCCACTCACCCTACCGAAAACCCTAAACACTCGAGCCACCGATCTGGTCAGCGCTGCAGCGGCGGGAACAACCCACCTCACCGCCGCCACCACTCCGTCGAGCTCCATGACGAGCTCATCGTCAACCTCTAAGGCCGACGGTATGTCTCTCACGTTTTCTCTCTTTAGATCGACGCCTAGCGATCCTAGTAGATCTAACAATGGTATCAGAGCAGCTAGTGCTTGTTGATCTAGTTGAGATAGTAGCAAATCCGAGGAAGAAAAGTAAAGGGCTAGGGTTTCCAGAAGTGCCGTCGTGTCGTTCCTCTTGATTCCGACGCATCAGCAAGCCGAGGTCGGGAAGAAGAACATGACCCCATCTGGGGTAAAGAAAACTGAAACCCCAAAGCCACAGACTCCTCTTTCCCTGGATAAAATCGATCTAGAATCGAAAAGAAGAGCCACCCCGAATCGAACCGATTTATAGAGAAAGAAAAGCCCAATTTTTTTATTTCCCCCCTACCCGAATCAGAAAAACCAACATCAACCACCGGCCGCCGTCATGCGCCGGCAAAGGGAGCCATCGCCTGGGCCGTTTGACGGTAGCGCACCCACCCTCGGGTGGATGCACGCACCGACAAAGGGCCAAGGGAGCGCCGCCATGCTTCTCCGAGCTAGCTCACTGCTTCGCGGGTTCGTGCTGGGAAGGGGACAGAAAGAGGGACAAGGGGGAGAGGAGCTCGCGTCATAGGGTGAGGGGCTCGTCGCCGGCCAATCGCCGGGCGGCACGGCCTCCTCGCCACCTTGCCACGCGCGGGGCGCTGTGCCGCCGTAGCGGGCTGGACACGAGCTCGCGGGGGAGTGGGAGGCAGACGAATGGGGCTAGGGTTAGGAATGAATGGGTGCTGCTGGTTTTGATCCCACCGAAAAGCGCTCCCATCCATCCGATCGCGATGGACGGCCAGGATCAGCGACGCGCGCAGCGGCAGGCGGTGGCGGGCCAAGCAGGCCACGGTCGGCCATGGGCCGACGCGGTCCGAGAGGCGCTACGCGCTGCACAGGGGCCAGTGGGCCGTTATCTACTGCACGCGCGTGAACAGTACCAGTTTTCTGGTTAATTCTTTTACAGAAGCTGTTTTTGATGTCTTTTTGCACAGTTTTTTCTATAGCAAAATTATCCAACGAAATTTTGTGGAGAAAATTAATAAAGTAACAGTAAAGCTTCTGTAAATTATAAAGTTGATGTTTTTATTCATGTTTTTCCACTGCAAATAGTTAAAAGTAATTTC
Organism: Avena sativa; assembly: GCA_916181665.1. NCBI lineage: Eukaryota > Viridiplantae > Streptophyta > Magnoliopsida > Poales > Poaceae > Avena > Avena sativa. Next base: position 383,969,243 of record OV702286.1, on the reverse strand, counting down.
TTAAATGCAATAAAGTGATGATTTTATTTGATGACCAACGTTGTTAGTAAGATTTTCACTATGGATAGTAAGTTTTATCACTATTAGTTCTATTTTCTGCCCAACGGTGATGTAGAATTAATGTTGAGAAGGTTCATGTTTTAATTTGACCAACGTTGAATTAACTCATTTTGATGATATTTTGTTTTCATGCAATCCTATGAGTTTCATCTCGGCTATTGAGCCCCTCAATGGAGGGAACTACGGTTCATGGCGAGAGAAGGTTGAGATGGGGCTTGCCTTGCTTGACCTTGATTTGGCACTGATTGAGACTTGCCCCAAAGAACCTGAGGACCCCATGAGGGGCGAAAAAGAAAGTGAAGATGACTTCAACAAAAGGGTCCATGACCATGGACCAATAAGAATGAGGTACGATCTTGATCGTGCAAAGTGGGACTCGTCCAATAGAAAGTGCTTGATGGTCATTAAGAGCTCCATTATGGAGGCTGTAAGGGGAGCAATCCCAGAGTATAGCACTGCTAGTGAGTACCTGAAGAAGGTAGAGAGTCAGTTTACTGGGTCTTCAAAGGCCTATGCAGACTCTCTCATTAAGAAACTTGTTACTACAAGATACACTGGTGGTGGAGTAAGGGACCACATATTGCGAATGAGAAATATGTCTTCCAAGTTTAAGCCCATGGGCATGGAGCTTCCAGTCGAGTTCATTATTCATCTGATCTTTGCCTCACTGCCAAATCAATTCGAGACCTTTGCTGTGAACTACAACGCATAGCCAGAAAAGTGGGGCATTGAGAAGATGATGGCCATGTGCGTACAAGAAGAAGATGAAGGAGATATGCCCTAGAGGCAAATAATAAATAGGTTTTTATTGTCATATCTCAATTAGTTTATAATAGTTTCATATTGTGCTATAACTGTGCCAAGTAGAAACATTGGTACAGGTGTGGTATGAAACAACCAAGTCCCTAGTAGCCTCTATTCATACTAGTTCGTTGGTCATGAGGATGATCTGGGTTTCAAGATCATGGGTATTTATGCCGACTGACAACAGGATCATATAATTAGAGAATGATGTGATTGGACATTCCTCGAAGGATTGCAACACAATCAAGTCATATAGTTCATTGTTGCAACAGCTATACCTAGACTCCTTCCCCTTAGACCGTGAGCTCATATTACTCACTATTTCCCGAGGCTGCTTAGACTGCATCAAGTGCCACTTGGTAATACAGTGGTTATAAAGGTGTACGTTGGGTATTCCGAAGGAACAGTAGATGATATGTTACTGCAAGACCGAGATTTGTTCACCACATGACGGGTAAAGATACATAAATCTGGCTTGGTGAGATTACATCCATAAATGTTTCAACATGTGACTCGGTCACGGGGATATAATATCACGGTAACAAGAAAACAGAACTTGTTGTGAACGAGATTGAACAAGGTATGGGATACCAATGATCGGATCTCGGACAAGTCGTAACGAGAAACAAAAGGAAGAGGATGCTACATTTAGCAGTTCAAACGACATTGTCATCAGAAATGCATAGGGGTCACATGGATATCCCTGGTCCCTCTGTCGATCATTGATACAGATCATGTCTAGAGCATTCCCGAGCCGTGAGAGGATACACTTAAGGGTACGATGAGAGTGATCATCCGTAAGACGGAATCACAGTAGAGAAAGAGAAAGCCGGAATCGTTCCGCAGAGAGATTCGAAGTCGTTCGGAGGAAATCGAAAGGGAACCGAAAGGTGTTTCGGGTCAAGACGGATTTTGTAATATGTATTTACATATTAATTAATGTAATTAATATTAAGTATAATATTAAAATCTAATTTGAAGGGGTATTCCACTAATAGGCCAAACTTCCTAGGGAAAAGGACCCATAAGGAAAAACTGAAGGAGGGAAGGGCCAAGGGCCAAAGGGCCAAGGCCGAGGCGCCTCAAGGGGCCCACCCGGCCAGCCTAGGGTTGTGTGCGGGGTGGGGCCCACCCCTAGCTGGCTGGCCCATGAAGCCCTAAGGGCCCATGCGCCTCCCCCCTCTCCCTTGAATAGTCCCACATGGGAAACCCAAAGGGGAGGGCACACCCCCTCCCCCTATATAAAGGGGTGCCCATGGGTGGGATTTAACACACAATTTGAGAAGTCCTTTGGTTGACTTTCTCCATCCCTATCTCTATGCCTTGTGACCATGGCCTCAAGTCTGGGATGTGCGATCAAGGCACACCTATAGTATGTCGTTGCGCTGCAGGGATTCCTAGCCGAATATCAACTTCCGCACTCTCGGCGGGATCGGGGAGCCGGAGGTCTCATCGTGCACCGGATATGTACGAAGACACGAGGCGCAACACTTGGGGCGCTTAAATGTCGTGAGCCGGAGCTGTTGCACGATGAAGATCAAGAAGGAGCAAGGGGTGACCTGCGAGGAGCTTCGCGACCTTGAGGTCGGCTACGAGTACGACTACTTCAACCACGTTCCCTGCGGAACGTTAACCGTGTACGGTCTACAAGAGTATGTATTCTCTACGCATTGGTCGTCCACATTACTACATAGATAGATCCTAGGCAGTTTTGGGGTTATATCGTAGGAAATTTTTTGTTTTCTGCTGCGATCCCCAACAGTGGTATCAGAGCCGATCTATGCGTAGGAGTGCTGAACGGCCAGTACGCACAAGTATTGTGCAGACATTGATCCCTTAGTTGTTACCCTCTAACGTGTACTTTTTTATATCGCGGTATTGTTTGATGAAGCGGCCCAGACCGACCTTACGCGTATTTGTACGCGAGACTGGTTCCACGCTCAACATACGGCTTGTACCGTATAAGTGGCTAGCGGGTGTCTATCTCTCATTCGATAGTTGATATAGCATTTACAATGGAGGGCCCCGAAAGGGGTGTAATGGAGACAACTGTCGGATCCATGTTGTGGTTGGAAAGTTCGTAGTTTAGAAACGGTTCTATTGCGAAAGCCCTAACAACCACGTAAAACTTGCAATAGATAAAGTAGAAGCGTCTAACTTTATTTTGTAGGGGTCATGTGATTATGATATGGCATTAGTCGTTATGAAGGTAAAGTAGTTTACTTTTTTGTTACTAAGTAGTATAGTAATAGTCATTGTTCTGATGGATGACCTGGTGGCGGCGTCGTGGACTTGGCGTCAAACCAAGGGCAAGATGGAGATCATGCCAGAGCGCTCGATGGAGATCAAGGCGCAAGAAAGACCATATCATATCACATTATACATATGATGTTGATACTTGTTTTACTTCTTATTGTGTGCTAGTATTTAGATACTCAACGGTAGCAAATAAGATAATCCCTATTTAATTCCAATGTTCCGTGTTCCCCTTGTGTGTGCACCACCAAGAAAGTTCTTCGTTATGATGCCGGCTATGATGATCGGGGGTTAGACATATCTGCGTTCGCATATAGTGGGTGTAAGCCATGTTGCATAGCGAATACACGCAAGTTAGATTTGGCGAGCCTAGCATGTACAGACATGGCCTCGGAACACAATAGATCGAAAGATCGAGCATGAGTCACATGGATGATGTGATTGGCACTAGGGAATGTCTACCTTTGATACTGCACTGATGGTCGTGATGATCGGGGGAGGTGCAGAGGATAGGGATCATGTGATCACTAAAATCGTCCAGGGGATGACCATTTTAGTGGAGACCAATTATAAATTGATCTCTTATTATAAACTTAGTCTAGATGTCAGTTTGCAAATATCTTAGTAGATCTTGGCCTATCCCATTGAGGTCCTTTGCGACCATGAGAATATATTGCTTAATATGGAACTTAGCAAAAGGGCCCAACTTCATAGATTAATACCCACGCCTGAGGGAAATCCTCGTAAAAGGTGATCTTCTCTTCTTGATACGATAACTATTAGGAGATAATTCGATGACTCTGGAATGTTTGTGTTTTCTCCATAATCATCCAATAAGCCATTCTCCATTTGATGGAGAGTTGGGCTACATTTTGTATTCTACAGAATAAGGAAAATAGAGTATGAGCCATTGGATGGGTTTTTCCTCCATCATGGATGAAAAGAGAATGTTTAAAAAAACACTTAGCGATCTTGCATTAGAGTTGAGAACTCTTGGAAGGGCTTGATTGCGATGGAGGTCATGGATGAAAAGGTATATGTAAGATATACAAATTATAAATGTGGGTCTTGCGAAACTCGTTGTAGTTTGCAAAGTATTTGATACTTGTCCCTGTTTTGTGAAAAACAGGAGGATCTGCTTGAGAATTGCTGAATTTGAGGCAACGTGACGGCAAGCAAAACAGTTTATGGACGGCATCACCTCTTTCCTCAAAGTTTATCATTTGGATTAGTGAACTTGAATATAATTTTGTAATCCTTGTTTGTGTGTCTTGCTTATGGTGAGACGATTATTCATATGAACAAGTTACAAGACAGTTTGTACTATTCTTATGAACAATACCGTTATGGTCACATTACAATTACAAACAAGTTATTCTCATCACTGTGTTAATGATAATAGTTTAAACATTTATAAAGGATTAGAATGCTAAAAGATATCCAAAGTTTAATAATGAAAAGACACTATAGTTTAAGTCATTTTGGTTATTGCAGGTTCTTTATGAAAGATCGGGGTCCAAGATGCTTAATCTAGAGACTTTGCAAAACCATGCCTCTTGGGCAGAATGACTAAAACTCCGCATTCTGGTAAAACGGTGATATGCGAAGAAATGTTGAATCTTATACATAGTGATGTATCATATTTTCAACAAGTAGTGGAAATCATTTATTGTGGACTTAAGTGAATAAGTGTATTTACTTAATGAAACATGAAGTTATGAAATGATTTGAATTGTTCAAATGAGTTCATAACTAAATGGGATATTGAATTAACTGAATTAACAAGTCTCTTCGAATTTGATTGACATGACTAAAGTATTCAAGTTAAGTTTAGCATAAAACGGACTTGTGAAAGATGTTTCACAAATTATGATAATTGGATGAATTCAAACTTTGTTGAAGTGTCTAAACATCATAATCATTTTGTATTAGATACATATTATCTCTTATCGGGGTTATAGTTATCGTTTAGAGTTAAAGATCAAAATAAGCAAATACTCATTTTAAATACAAAAGAACATCTAAAGATTTGTGGAAACAACACCATAAGTGTTATGGCAAGTTCGAGTTTCTGGAGATTTCGACAAGTCGAAATCGTAGCGAATAAACAAGTCTTTGTAGAGCATTCTTAGGAAGCTATGAATGCATCTTCCACAAAAAGGGGCAAACCAGTTGTTGTCCAAAGTTGACGTGTCTTGATGGAGATACATGTGGAAGAAAGTAAAAGATCAAAACAAGGTATTTGACCTTACCTCTAGATTGTTGAGTGGCACAGCGGAATTTGTTTCGTGAAACCATACTCTCCAAATAGAGGAGAAACCAATGATAATGATCATAAATTTTCAGTGAGTACTTTTACTAAAGAAAGTAGGATTCAACTATATATTCTACAAGTTTGTGGAATTATATTATTGATTCACTTGTCATGTTTTGAACAAGACATACCTATAAATTACAAAGAAGCGTGATGGACCTGAGTGCGAGAAATGACTAGGAGTCATAAAATCCTATATTAAGTTACATTTAAGATTGCAAAGTAACATGTTACTTGATCTTATTAAAGTAAAGAAGTTTACTTGATATTTCTGAATGACTGCAAAGTCATAAGAAGGAAATGAAACTTAATGAATGACAAAAGCTCAATTTGTCACAAGTTTGGACAAATTCACGGAGTTGACTACAACAGTAGTGATTCTTAAGTCTTTTGGATTTACACTAGAAATATATGGATATTGAAGTCTCGTAATTGGAATTCTCAAATTGATAATGATCAAAGAATTTTGGAATGTCCAAGATTATCGAGAGGACCTAGATTTGAGTGGGAGCAAATCAGCTTGGCTAATTCATAATATGTAGCTGACATATTTCGAGTGGGAGCTAAGTGAAATCCTTGGATCTCAAACATGAATGCCATATTTGAGTGGGAGCATGAAATCATTCTGGGTTATGTGGACGACACATGTGAATGATGTGATTGGTGTTAATAATATTTAAGTTAGATAAATAAGGATGAAGTTGAAGTTATTAAACAATAAGATCTATCGAGATAGATTGGTGAGTTAATAAACACTAAATGTCGAATGCTTCCTGGACTTGATTCTGAAAGATGTTCAGAATGTCCTAAGACAAGATTCTGAAGTAGCTCAGAATGGAACAAGGTAAGAAAGAAGTTCTTGCTATATGAAGCATGGAGTTTGTATTGCAACTATGGTTGAAAGAAAGAGATGTGTTGCATCTCCTATGCCTCAGTCATAGGTTCTTCGATGTTGTATACTCGACGTAATGTGACCCAAGGTTCTGGTTGGTAGGACAAAGTCTTAACTATAAGAACATGTCTTTAAGTGATTCCTGAGTTGATCACTGAACCAGAATTAAGTTTGTACATAAATGGTAAGAAGTAATGTAAGTGGCATATAAGCATTTCATGCACTAGGATCTACATAGATATAAAAGTATAAAGGCGACATCTGATGTGATGTATAATGTTATGGCGGGGCTAGTTCGCTTTTAACGTAGAATGATGTGTCCTAGGGCCCAGTGCCCATGAAAAAGCCCTCGAGGTTGATCTAACGTCACTGTAAGCTCCTGGTATCCGGCCTTGTTCTACTGCCATGACTATAGTATATACACAAAGGATAGCAAAGTGTGTTTCGAAGTTTAGATAACAACGGTGAAAACGACCGTCGTCATAAACACTAGAAACAAAGTCTCACTTTGTCGCCAAACAAATACTTCGACCCATTATAAGATAATGGTGTGAATGTCAAAATTAGGAAGACATTAATGATTTGCAAAAGACATAATGATCTGGTAAAATAAAACATGGACATGACGTTTCCCATGAGCATGCATGATCTGTAAACGCATATGGTATATGGTTTATACGAGTAAAATGCGAGCTAGATTATTTGTACTCTAGTGCAAGTGGGAGACTGAAGGAGATATGCCCTAGAGGCAAATAATAAATAGGTTTTTATTGTCATATCTCAATTAGTTTATAATAGTTTCATATTGTGCTATAATTGTGCCAAGTAGAAACATTAGTACATGTGTGGTATGAAACAACCAAGTCCCTAGTAGCCTCTATTCATACTAGTTCGTTTGTCATGAGGATGATCTGGGTTTCAAGATCATAGGCATTTATGCCGACTGACAACGGGATCATATCATTAGAGAATGATGTGATTGGACATTCCTCGAAGGATTGCAACACGATCAAGTCATATAGTTCATTGTTGCAATAGCTATACCTAGACTCCTTCTCCTTAGACCGTGAGCTCATATTACTCACTATTTCTCGAGGCTGCTTAGACTGCATCAAGCGCCACTTGGTAATACAGTGGTTATAAAGGTGTACGTTGGGTATTCCGAAGGAACAGTAGATGACATGTGACTGCAAGACCGGGATTTGTTCACCCACATGACGGGTAAAGATACATATGGCCGGCTTGGTGAGATTACATCCATAAATGTTGCAACATGTGACTCGGTCACGGGGATGTAATATCACGGTAACAAGAAAACAGAACTTGTTGTGAACGAGATTGAACAAGGTATGGGATACCAATGATCGGATCTCGGACAAGTCATATCGAGAAACAAAAGAAAGAGGATGCTACATTTAGCTGTTCAAACAACATTGTCATCAGGAATGCATAGGGGTCCCATGGATATCACTGGTCCCTCTGTTGATCATTGATACAAATCATGTCTAGAGCATTCCCGAGCCATGAGAGGATACACTTAAGGGTACGATGAGAGCGATCATTCGTAAGACAGAATCATAGTAGAGAAAGAGAAAGTCGGAATCATTCCGCAGAGAGATCCGAAGTTGTTCGGAGAAAGAATAAAGGACCGGAATCATTCTGGGGAAGATCCGAAGTCGTTCGGAAGAAATTGAAAGGGAACCGAAAGGTGTTTCGGGTCAAGACGGATTTTGTAATATGTATTTACATATTAATTAATGTAATTAATATTAAATATAATATTAAAATCTAATTTGAAGGGGTATTCCACTAATGGGCCAAACTTCCTAGGGAAAAATGGCCCATGAGGGAAAACCGAAGGAGGGAAGGACTAAGGGCCAAAGGGCCAAGGCCCAGGCGCCTCAAGGGGCCCACCCGGCCAGCCTAGGGCTGTGCGCGGGGTGGGGCCCACCCCTAGCTGGCTGGCCCATGAAGCCCTAAGGGCCCATGCGCCTCCCCCTCTCCCTTGAATAGTCCCACATGGGAAACCCAAAGGGGAGGGCACATCCCCTCCCCCTATATAAAGGGGTGCCCATGGGTGGGATTGAACACACAATTTGAGAAGTCCTTTGGTTGACTTTCTCCCTCCCTCTCACTATACCTTGTGACCATGACCCCAAGTCTGGGCTGTGCGATCGAGGCACACATGTAGTACGCCGTTGCGCTGCAGGGATTCTTAGCCGGATATCAACGTCCGCACTCCCGGCGGGATCGGGGAGCCGGAGGTCTCATCGTGCACCGGATGTGTACGAATACACGAGGCGCAACACTTGGGGCGCTTAAATGTCGTGAGCTGGAGCTGTTGCACGATGAAGATCAAGAAGGAGCAAAGGGTGACCTGCGAGGAGCTTCGCGACCTTGAGGTCGACTACGAGTATGACTACTTCAACCACGTTCCCTGCGGAATGTTAACCGCGTACGGTCTACAAGGGTATGTATTCTCTATGCATTGGTTGTTACCGTATTACTACATAGATAGATCCTAGGGAGTTTTGGGGTTACATCGTAGGAAATTTTTTGTTTTCTGCTGCGATCCCCAACAGAAGAGAGGCTCAAGTGGCAATCTGGTGATTATGTGAACTACTTGAGCCCAACCAAGAAGAGGGACTTTCAGAGTTCCAAGCCACAAGGGAAACCTCAGGGGCATCCCTCTTCTTCTAGGCCGCATGGAAAGGCTCCTGATCACCAGGTGCAGGAGGTGGACAAGGACACCTGCAGGTGGTGCAAGGAAAAGGTCCACTACATGAGTGACTGTGTGAGTTTCCTAAAGCATCTATGCAAGAAAGGTGAGGATTTAATTACTTTTGTTGATGAATCCCTATTTTTAAGTTATGCAAAATCTACTTGGTGGATTGACTCAGGTGCGACTGTCCATGTTGCAAATTCATTACAGGGATTCCATATGAGAAGGACCCTGCAAAGAGGAGAAAGAAGAATTAAAGTGGCAAATGGCGTCCAAGCTGAAGTCGAAGCTATTGGAGATCTCCCATTAGAATTATCAAATGGCTTTGTACTTTTACTAGTATATGTACTTTATGTACCCTCTTTGCATCGAAACTTAATAAGTGTATCGCGCTTAGATGGTGATGGTTTTGCTTGCCATTTTGGTGATGGACAATGTAAAATCAAGCTTAATGATGACATTGTTGGTCTTGCCTTCAGACAAGACAAGCTTTATTTGTTATCACTTTGTGAGAATGTGCATGCATTAAGCGCTGAGAATGAGAATGCCTCCTCATCCCTGAATGGAAAGAATAAGAGGAAAAGAATTGATGATGTCTCTTCGAAATTATGGCACTATCGTTTAGGCCATATTTTGAGGGGGGGAATAGAACGCTTAGTAAAAGAATAAATTCTACCGCCTTTAGAATTTTCAAATTTAGAGCAATGCATCGATTGCATTAAAGGAAGGTTCGTAAAAAACATTAAAAAGGGCGCCAAAAGAAGCACAGGAGTTTTAGAAATAATTCATACGGATATATGCGGTCCATTTCCTATGACATCTATGGATGGATATGATTCCTTCATAACATTCACGGATGATTATTCGTGTTATGGTTATATTTATCCAATTAGAGAGCGTTCAGAAGCATTGGATAAATTTAAGATATTTAAGGCTAAAGTTGAAAATCAGCATAGTTTAAAAATTAAAGTAGTAAGGACCGATCGTGGAGGTGAATACTACGGTCGGCACACCCCATATGGCCAAGTTCCTAGACCCTTTGCAAGGTTTCTACAGGAACATGGTATAGTTGCCTAGTATTCAACATCGGGCGAGCCTCAGCAGAATGGAGTAGCTGAAAGACGTAACCATACCTTGATGGATATGGTGAGAAGCATGTTAAGTTACTCCACCTTACCGGTTGGCTTGTGGATGGAGGCGTTAAAAACCGCCATTCACATACTTAGTCGAGTTCCAAGTAAGTCGGTGTCTAAAACACCATATGAGTTATGGACTATTCGCGAACCTTCACTCAATTATTTGCGAGTGTGGGGCTGTCCAGCTGAGGCTAAAATCTTCAACCCAAACCTTGGGAAGTTAGATCCTAAAACAGTAAGTTGCCATTTCATTGGCTATCTAGACAAGTCGAAAGGTTATCATTTCTATTGTCCAGACAGAATTACTAAGTTTGTGGAAACGAGACACGCTGTGTTTCTGGAGGATCAGATGATCAGGGGGAGAACGGTATCGCGAGAAATCAACCTTGAGGAGAAGCGGGTGCATGCACCCACTCCGATGATTCAGGAACCGTTTTTCTCGATACCTGCTACTGCATCGACACATGACAATGTGGATGTGACACCTGTTGTGAGTTCTCCTGTGGCAGCAATGAATGAAAATGAAGACCCTGTTGTCACACAAGAGGGAGAGTTGCAACAGCCCCACACAGAAAATGTGCCAGAAGGCGAGACCCTTAGAAGGTCTCAAAGAACTAGAAAGCCAGCTATTCCTAATGATTTTGAAGTCTATGTTAGTGAAGAAGTTCAAATGGAGGGTGATCCCACCACATTTGAAGAAGCCATTAAAAGTTCTCACTCATTGAAGTGGCTTGAAGCCATGGAAGATGAAATGAGATCCATGAGTAGCAACAAAGTCTGGGATTTAGAAGAAATTCCTAAAGGAGCCAAAATAGTAGGCTGTAAATGGGTCTACAAAACAAAATGTGTCTCAAGAGGGAATATTGGAAGATATAAAGCACGACTTGTTGCTAAAGGTTTCACCCAAAGAGAAGGAATAGATTATAATGAGACATTTTCTCCAGTCTCAAGTAAGGATTCCTTTAGAATCGTAATGGCTTTAGTGGCACACTATGATTTAGAATTGCATCAGATGGATGTAAAGACGGCTTTCCTAAATGGAGACTTGGAAGAAAAGGTTTACATGGCACAACCCAAGGGTTTTGTCGTGGAAGGAAAATAACGTATGGGATGTCGTCTGAAGAAATCCATTTATGGATTAAAACAGGCCTCTAGACAATGGTACTTAAAGTTCCATGAAACAATAAGGAAGTTTGGGTTCGATGAGAATGAGGAGGACAATTGCGTATATGCAAAGTTCAAGAATGGGAAATTCATTTTCCTTATCCTGTATGTCGATGACATTCTACTCACTAGTAGTGATGTTAGTCTACTATTGGAGACAAAGAAGTTCTTGTCCTCGAACTTTGATATGAAAGATCTTGGTGAAGCTTTATTCGTTCTAGGAATTGAAATTCTCCGAGATAGAGAGAAGGGGGTTTTAGGGCTATCGCATAAGGCATACTTAGAGAAGATTCTGAAGAAGTATAGTATGCATGCGAGTAATCCTACGCCTTCCCCTATAGTCAAGGGCGATAGATTTGGGAATTTTCAGTGTCCTAGGAACCAATATGAGATCGATCAAATGAAAGCGGTTCCATATGCTTCTGCTGTCGGAAGCTTGATGTATGCTCAAGTATGTACACACCCTGACTTAGCTTTTGTTACCGGGGTACTTGGCAGATTTCAAAGTAATCCAGGAATAGATCATTGGAAAATGGTAAAGAAGGCATTGCGTTATGCAAAAGGCACAAAAGGCCTCATGTTAACATACAGAAGATCTGATTCCCTTGAGATAGAAAGGTATTCAGATGCAGACTATGCAGGAGATGTAGATGAAAGAAAATCCACGTCAGGATATATATTTACTCTCGCAGGTGAAGCTATATCGTGGAAAAGCTCCAAGCAAACCATCATGGCATCGTCCACGATGGTAGCTGAGTATGTAGCATGTTATGAGGCCACGGGGCAGGCAAACTGGTTAAAGAAGTTTATACCCGGGTTGAGAGTGGTGGACAACATTCAAAGACCACTCAGAATGTACTGCAATAACGAGACAACAATATTCTATGCTCACAACAATAAGTCAAGTGTTGTTGCCAAACACATTAACATTAAGTTTTATGTTATGAAAGAAAGAATCCAGGATCATACCATAAGTTTAGAGCATATAAGTACAAAAGAAATGCTCGCGGATCCGCTCACAAAAGGCTTACCACCCAGTGTGTTCAGAGAACACTTAGCCGGCATGGGTTTACGGGAAAGCCTATGATACCAAGATATTAAGGGCCTAGAACAAGAATCTATTTCAAAATAGAGAGGTGTATAGTGGCTGTTGAATCTATGGTGCGTAACTGACCATAATGATGAGACATGCTCTATATGTTGATCTGTGATAAAATGAGTGCCAAAGTGTAAGTTTAAAGTGTAAGTTAAATGAAGGGTGAGATCAAGGGGGAGAATGTTAGTTTGATCTCCTCACAGTCGTCCCAACGGGCGATAAAACTTGGTCTCGCGCCCTGATCGGAGGCGCCCAACGTCACTATCGTTGGTGGGCCCCGTCGTGCAATGCACATAAAAAGGTGAGGGCCGGGAGCACGAACGCCAAGGTTCGTCGTGCCCACTCACCCCACCGAAAACCCTAAACACTTGAGCCACCGATCTGGTCAGCGCTGCAGCAGCAGGAACAACCCACCTCAATGGCGCCACCACTCCGTCGAGCTCCATGACAAACTCATCGTCAACCTCTAAGGCCGACGGTATGTCTCTCACGTTTTCTCTCTCTAGATCGACGCCTAAGGATCCTAGTAGATCTAACAGGCGCAGGAGGCATGGAACGAGACTGGTACCCGGCGGGGGCGGGTCTGGTGGAGATTCTGACCCGAGGACAGGTTCAGGGGCAGGTCGCTGGGGCGGGGAGGAGGGTCGTGTGCCATCCGGAGTCACCATGGACGCCAATTACAATCCCGGCTTCGAAAGCCGGCTTGACTCCCCTGCGGACTCTGGCGAGCGCGTCACCAGCAGCGGTGAGCTCAGGATGTAGACGGATACGGACGTCCACAACGCCGTTACATCCGCGCCGCTCTAAAGGCCTAAACGGCTTCACGGAAAGTCCGCCTACCCTATACAGGCTTCACGGACCGGTCCACTTAGCCGTTACGTCCGCGTCGCTCTAAAGACATGTAGCGCTTGGCGGGATGCATAGATACTCTTGGGCGCACGGCAAGATCTAGTGGAGTCCAGAAGCTGTTGTGGCATTTGAGGAGCTCAAGAGGTACCTCACCAGCCCTCCAATCATGGTATATCCATAGACCCACAAGCCTCTACTGTTGTACTTGGAAGCCACTCCCCAAACGGCAAGCATGGTCCTCGTAACGAAAAGAGAGGTGATTGTCATCTCCAAGAAGGAATCCACCTCGCCGAGCCTCGAGCCCCCTGACAAGGGAGACACATCAACAACACCCACCAATGATGTGAGCCTCTCCTAGGAGGAGAACCTCGTCAAGCCTCCCGAGAAGGACAACCTTGGAGAGCTGCCCACCAAGCCTCATGAGGAGAAAGCTTCAACGCCTAAGGAGCCAACCCTCATGAAACACCCCATCTACTTCATTAGTACGGTGTTGTGTGATGCACAAGAGAGCTACACTATGCAGAAGAAGCTACTCTACATGCTCCTCACCGCTTCTAGGAAGCTGCACCACTACTGCCTACGCCACCCAATCAAAGTCATCACAAAATACCCTTTGGAGACGGTTATGTGCAACCCAAATGCCATTGGACGTGTGGCGGAGTGGGCCATTAAGCTACAACCTTTCGAGATGACATTGCACACCACAAGCACCATAAAAAGCAAGGCCCTGGTAGATTTCGCCGTGGAGTGGACTGATCCCTTCATGGAGGACCTCCACGAGGAAGAATCTCAAATGCTAGGGAAGGTGGCTCATGGGCACTGGTCCATGAACTACGATGGCACGTTCACACGAGCGTCGTGGGGGCTGGCACAATCCACCAACTGGCAAAAGTGCAACTCCGCTTCAAGGACGAAGACAAGGTCTCAAACAACATCGTTGAGTACAAGGGATTCCTCGCCGGGCTCAGAGCCGCAATCGCTCTCGTCATCGAGCACATTATCACAAAGGGATACTCCCATCTCCTCGCCAATTTCACCAATAAGAGCTATAAAGCCAAGGATGAACACATGGCTGCTTACTTGGAGGAGGTACGCAAACTCGAGAAGTGTTTCCTTAGCATGGAGCTGAAGCACATCCCTCGTGGAGACAACATGTAGGCTGATAGTCTCGCTAGGCGCGCATACAAGTGAGCCACATTGCCCAGCTGTCTTCGCGGAAAGGCTACTGATGCCACCAGTTACGCCAGGACACCAGTTGCCAGCGACGCCTTCCTCGCCAGGAACTCCCACCACCACCGGCAACATGCGCTCCAGATTGTGGCCCGTGCATGATGGCAATTACTCACTAAGCCACAAGCTGGATCGACAAGCCCAAGGACCACTTGAAGACCGGGACTCTCCCCAAGTATGATACTAAGGCTGAGCGCATCGCTTGCCAGTCCGAAAGCTAATGCATGGTGGACGGAGACCTCTACCATAGACGCCCCAATGGGGTTGCACTGTGCTTCCGCTTTACAAAGGAAGGACACATGCTCCTCGTCAAAATTCATGCTGGAGAGTGTGGCCACCACTCCTCGTCGTTCACTCTCGTCGGTAAAGCTTTTCGTAGTGGCTTCTACTAGCCAACGGTGCTCCACGATGCCACCAGGCTCGTCAAGGCATGCGAGGCCTGCCAATTCCACGCCAAGCAAGTCCATCAACCAGCACAATAGCTCCAAGCCATCCCACTCTCATGGTTGTTCGTGATCTGGGGGCTGGACATATTGCGACCTTTCCTCGTGCACACGAGGGCTATCGCTACCTCTACATCACCATTGAAAAATTCACCAAGTGGGGGAGGTGGAGCCTGTCTGAACCATCCTGGCAAGATCTACTATCAAGTTCATGAAGGGATGGTGTGTCACTTCGTGTTCCCAATCGCATCATCACCAATAACGACAACTAATTCACCAGCGGTTTGTTCAAGTCATATTGCGCGAGCCTCATCATCAAAATCTGCTACGCCTTCGCAGCTCACCCACGAAGCAACGGCCAGGCCGAGCGCGCCAACACTGAGGTGCTCGAGGGTCTCTGAAAGGATAGAGATGTCACCTAGAGGGGGTGAATAGGCAATTTCAAAATTATTACAGTTTTGGCTTGATAGAATGCAGAATTAAACTAATGTTTATTTTACAAACACAAAACCTAAATACACTAGGCTCAACTTAGTGCACCAACAACAAGTTAAGCTAAGCAAGATAACACAAGATAAATATACCACAAGTGATAAGCAAGATATAAGTACTTCAAGCACGATGGCTATCATAAGGAAATTAAGCTCGGGTATAGAGATAACAGAGACACGCGGAGACGAATATATATTCCTGTGTTCCCTTACAAGAAGGTACGCCACATTGGAGAGGTGTGGGATTCCACGAAGGACTTCCCAACACCACGAAGGCTCACCTTCTTCTCCGAGTCTATCCCACGAAGGAATTGGCCATTTCCTTATGGCTAGATTTTCTTCCACTCCGGAGATGGCAAGCTCCACAACCACTTCACAAGCTCAATCAAGGAGAATCTCGGGTCTCTTCACAATCTTCCACGAAGAGGACACTGTGGCACCAACCGCTAAGCCAACTAGGAGGTCACCCTCCAAGAGTAACAAGCTCACGGTCTCTCACTCGAACAAATCATAATGGAGAGCTGAACACTTATGCAAGAATGCAAAGCAAGAACACCAAGGGTGTTCAAATCCCTCACTCTCAAATCCCACCAAAGCAACAAGTGCTAGGGAGGAATTAGAGAGGAAGAACAATAGAGGAAGTCAACCGATGACTCCAAGATCTAAATCCAATGGGTTCCCTCACTTAGAGGAGGAATTGATTGGCGAGGATTGTAGATCTAGATCTCCTCTTCAAAAGCCCTCAAAAAGACGCAAGAATCATAGGAGGGAAGGGAGAGGAAACAAGCTCAAAGGGGTCAACAATGGTGGTCAAAAACATGCTTAAGAGACCTGGAACTTTGGGGAAGAACTCCCCCTTTTATATCCCTTCAAGGGGGATAACCGTTGGAGATAAAACGAGCTGGACGGACACGTTCCGGCGGGGAAACAGGCGTCACCGGAACTGGCGCCGGAATTTCCGGTCAACCAGGAAAATTCTGGTCAAAACCGAAACAGCAAACAGAACAGTTTTTCGGCGGTTTGATGGCAATTTCTAGTCACCGCCAGAAATTTCGGCCCCAGAACTAGCGCCGCCGGAATTCCCGCCAGAATCAAAATAGGCACACAGAAATAGCGATAACTTTTGCGTCCGGACTTGGATTTTAGCAAACTTGGGATTTTTGAAAAGCTAAGAACAAGATCTATCCATTAGAGAGTAGAAAACACAAGAGAGAGAAAGAGGTAAATAACCAAATAAGGTGAGGTATGAAACCTCCCTAACAACGAACCGGTAAAACCTCTAAACTCGAAAATGCAATAGAAGATGCATACGAATTCCGTTTTCAATAAACTTGGGCTTGTTGAAAAGCTTGCAACAATCTCAAGAACCTCACACAAAGAAACACCAAGAAGCAACAAAATAGGGAGAAGCAAAGTATGCAAAGGATTGAGCTCCCTAAGACGATGAGATCAAGTTACCCAACCGGAAGCCCCTCTTGATAGTGTGGCTATCTATCCTATAACCCGTTCTTCCAATAACCACCTTGAGACCGGTAAAAGGAAAACCTAGCAAGTCCCTACCTTTTCCTTGCGCATCCCACTTGATCTTGATGACAACGCTTCAAGCTCCATCCAAGCCGGAATGCATCACTTGGTCATTGTTGCTTCGTGAAGACTCATAATTTGCTCCCACATACACCACTATGGGATAGCTTCATTAAGAAACGTCTTCACATGTACATTATCACCAATATGGACGGCAAGCTTCAAGCAAATGGTCTTCTCGATATGCTTATCTTGAACTTTCCCTTCTCAACCTTGATGGCGATCACCACTTGATGTCATCCTCTCATGAGTTATATGAGATCTTCACTTTTGAAGCATGCCCATGGAAAGATACGTATCCCATATATAGAAAACACAAAGGCACATATACAATGGGTTAGTTCATGATGCATAATTGACAAGGCTTACCATACCACAAGATCCATGTGGTACATTCTTTATGCTTCATGTGTTGACCAACTTGAAATCACTCTTCACTCTTTGTATTGGTCAACCAAGTATCTTCTCATGCTCCATCTCAATATCTTGAGGTACTTAAGAAACTCTTCATTTGGTTACATGCTCTAAATCTTAGTCAGCCATAGCTCAACTAATGAGGCTTATCATGACACCGACTTAGAGCCATATCTTGAATTCTTCTATTGAGATCACGCTCTCAAGATATTAATCATATCATATTCTTCTCTTCAACTCGATGATCTTGATGCCAATACTCAAGGTATATCTTTATCTTCATGGCATCCATACTTGAATCCAACACATGGACTACAAGCATGACCTATGGAATATTCCTTCATATAAAACTCAAAGAAAACATTAGTCCATAGGGATTGTCATTAATCACTAAAAACACACATAGGGGCAATTACACTTTCAATCTCCCCCATTTTGGTAATTAATGAAAATCACAACAAGAGGGTTTATATAATGAATATTAGAAACAAGTACACAGCTTATCCGAGAATAAGTTGTATACAAGAGGTTGTATTTGATATGGTTAAGTAACACAAAGATACTAGCCCATATCAAAACCGATTCTACTCACACAAACTACAACTAATGCAGGAATATGTGAGTAGAACCAACATATATAGAGCAAACTCCCCCACAATATATGAACATGTGATGAACTTGAATTCCATTGCATGCGTTGTCAATGATGACCCACAAGTATAGGGGGTGTATCGCAGTATTTTCGATAAGTAAGAGTGTCGAACCCAACAAGGAGCAAAAGGTGCTGGCTAGTGGTATGGATCAAGAATTCTCTGCAAATACTTAGCAAACGGATTTTTAGGGTTTTTTGATAAAGCAAGTAAATAAAGTACGAGTAAATAAAAGACAGTAGGAATAAATGCAGCAAGTGGCCCAATCCTTTATGCAGCAAAGGATAAGCCGGTTGTATTACTTAAGATGACCAAACGTTCTCGAGGACACATGGGAAGACTATCAAGTGCTTTTGCTTCATATAGTTGATTAATCTTCTTTAGCTTGCTAAGTGTTGTGTGGGTGAACATATGCTAATGTATCGACCTTCCTAGGACTAATACATACTTGTGATTATACCCCTTGCAAACATCCATAAGTACAAGAAAGTAATTAAGGTAGAAACCTAACCACAGCTTTAAACTCTAAGACCCTTACGTCTCTTGTGCAATGGTTTCCTAACGGGGGTTCAGGTTTCTGTCACTCCGGCAACCCCTACGATTAGTAGCCAAATACACAATGCATTCCCTTAGGCCCATATAGGTGAAGTGTCATGTAGTCGACGTTCACATGACACCACTAGAAGAAGTACACCACAACTTAAATATCAAACTATTGAATCTTTCTCAACACAACTCCACTACTAACATCATGACTTCTTCCATGTCCTCAAGAACAAAACGAACTACTCACAAGACATCATATGGATCATGATCAGAGATGGACTAACGATGTATAACAATCTGAACATAAACAATAATTCAATGGTTCACTCAATAGCATCAACTACAAAGAGTAATCAACACTGGGAAAGTTTCCCCTATGAACTATGCAAGATTCAACACAATTGTTACAGCAATATGGAGATGGTGATGAGGGTGCTGATGGTGATGATGTTGGTGATGATGATGATCCCGATAAAGTCCAGCTTGATGGTGGTGTTGATGGCGACGATCTCCCCTCTCAGGGAAGGAATTTCCCTGGTAGAAATCTGTCTGCCGGAGAGATCTTTCTCTCTCGGTGTTTTCCTCCCCGCAGAGGCGGCGGAATCTTTCTGTGGTCGCTCCCCGAGTCTTAGGGTTTCGGGAGGATGATATATGCCAGAGGGCAGAGCCAGAGGTGGGCTAGGGCGGCCACACCACCTGCTGGCGCGGCCTAGGGCTGCCCGCGCCAGAGGGTGGTGTGGGCCCCCTATGACCCATCTCCACTCCATCTTCTGGCATCCTTAGTCTTCTGAAAAAATAGGATTTCCCGTATATTTTCCCGGATTTTCTGATCTTCGCGAATTTTGCCTCCAAACAGCACCTTTTCCATCAGAATCCTGACTGAGCGGTCCATGTTCCAAAAGTCATCAACCATGCAAAAACAGATGAAATAACATAAGTATCACCTCTCAATACGAAATATATCAATGAATAATAGTGAATTAAGACATAGAATAGTGATGCAAAATGGACGTATCAACTCCCCCCAAGCTTAGACTTCGCTTGTCCCCAAGCGAAACTGAGCTCAATAAACATGGCCTCAGGTTTATGAAGTGAAGGGTCGATAAAAGAGTACGGACAAGAAGCATCACATTCATCAAATACATAGATCATAATAGAAGACAACTCACTATTATATAACTCAACTTGTAATGAGTAAAGGAAACACAATAAAGATACATAAAGTGAATCATAATTGGTAATGGCAAACTTAGCTCTTGGTCGAAGAATAGTTGATAATTTGCTGGAGTTCACAAATAGCTGGTTTTCAATGATAGCTTTCAAAATAGTAAACATCAAGATAAGAGCAGTGTGCAAAACAAGGAACATAAGAAACATGATTGAATAAATCATCATATGAATGAATGAAACACAACAACTCAAAATACTTGCTGAGATTGAAGGGAATAGGTTTACTAACTCAACTACAAAGTAAAAGAAAGGCCCTTCGCAGAGGGAAGCAGGGATTGCAAGTCTCATAAAGAGCTCCCAAAAATTATGGTACTTACTAGCTTTCAGCTCTCATTGCCCTATCATAGACATCTTTAGGTGATTAAGGTTAAAGTGATCAAATATGAGGATATGCATTGACAAGTTGTAAATTGAGAATCTCATGTCCCTTGAATACGAGGGCCGCTCCTCATGCTACTCAAGTCTAGTCACCGGTAAGTTCTTGTCATCGTAAGCATATGTGTATCATAGAGAACCGACAACGGGGTACCCCTTGCCCGATGATACGGAAGAATCCCCATATCAAAATGACAAGGCAAGCAGACAACAAGCATCTCAGCAATCTTCTTATTTACCATGGGAATATGGTGCTTTTTTCTCTCTTTCCTCTTTTCATAATATCTTTTTTTCTTTTCTCTTTTTCTCAATCTCATCTCTTTTTTTATAAGAAAAATGCTTCATAGATACTCGTTATGGTTACGCTGCAGGTTTCCACCATGTCAGCATGGATTAGATCAGCGGCCCAGGCGTTTCTCTAACACATATGCATAACTCCATGGACTTACAAGCTCCCCTTTCATTTCACACCGACGACATCCATTGACAAAAGAACATGATATCAACTTGGTACTAAGTACCAGTGCAATGTTGAAAGCGTTCCCCATGACAGCATGGTTCTGCTAATTCTCAACTCACAAAGCGCAAGCATATACGCAACATAGGTGAGCACAATGGTTCAAGTTTATTAAGTGCAAGAAAGTAAAGTGTGCCATCAAGTTTGTGAGAGCTTTAATCACTAATTTTCACATAACAAGTTTAATTTGGGAGGTAGATAAAACAAGAATTTACTTGGAATAGCAATAATGCTAATAGGTAGGTATGGTGGACACAAATGGCATGGGTTTTGGTTTAAAGGAGTGGATGCACGAGAAGAATTCCCTCTCAGTACAGGTTTTTGGCTAGCAAGGCCGGGTAGCAAGTACAAGAGTTGAAGGAAACAAATAAATATACAAGTGATAAAAACAAACATGCAATCTTCCTCAGAAGCACAAAAGATCTTAACTAGAGAATACTAAACTTATGAGCAAATCAAGAAAGAAAGATGATGAAATTATATTTCTTTAGAGTACTTTTTATCTTTTTCATTCAACTCTCAAAAATAGTGTTGCTACTGACCGAGCCAGGTTTGCCAAAACCAACTAAATTAACTCAATGATCCCAAAGTGATACCAATACTAACAACAAGATCAATCATACAACCACGAATTGAAAACTAATATAAGCTATGCAAAAGAGTGAATGATAGAACTTCTCATTAATATTCAATAATGGCAACTCACACCAAGGGATACATATCTAACGAGAGAGGGGACACTTCCATAATGCAAACCATACTACATACTAACTTCTCTATTCATGATATGACTCTACTAATAAGGTAAAGAGATAGAAGATAGTGATGTGATACCGCGGCACTCCCCCAAGCTTGGAACAAACCAAGGGGATGCCAAACCTGATGATGAATTACTCCTTCGGTGGGGGTGGTATCCTCTCGATGAGCTCTTTGATCAGTTTCCCCAAGTATTCAATCTCAAAGGTGAGATTACGAATCAGCTGTGAGTTTTGCTCAATGCGTCTCATGATCATGTCGGGTTGAGAATTCCTGCTCTTGCTATTCTTTCCCCACTCTTCCTCCTTGAAGTCTTCTTTTCCTAGATGGCTAGAACGAGGCAAATCCCAATTGGAGTGTAATTTCTCCTTGGGCATATTCTGGTATTGATGCTCATGGATAAGAGTATGGAAAGGGTTCTTGGTGCGTGCAGGAAGTGACCAGGGATCTGAACGGTGATGGGGAGGCTTCCCTCCAATTGACATAGTCCTGGCAGGGTTTGATACCACTCCAATGCTTGCAATGGTGGTGCCGGTGTGCTTGCCTCCTCTTCATCTTCGCTCTTGATCTCCTTCTCCTTCCCAGGGTCTTGGAGGTCTTCCTCCATAGGCTCCTTCCCTTTATCCTTGGCGGACACCATTGTGCTTCTAAACCTTCAAAGAGTATGTCCTGGCAGAAACAGATCGAAACAAAAAACACGACGAAAACACGATATACGAACCTCGGGGGATCCGGAGGGTTATATATTACGAAGTTTCATATCAAAAGGAAGGTACTGGGAGAAAACAAGTCGGAGGCGGAGTCCGGGGTGGACTCACCACTTGGTGGCGCAGCCAGGGGTGGGCCCGCGCCACAGGGTGGTGTGAGCCACCCTAGCTCCGGTTTTGTCCCTTTTTCGCTTCGTAACTTTCCTTATTGACTAAAAACTACAAAAATATAGTTGGATTGTATTTTCGTGGAACTTTTCTTACCAGAACTGTTACCTATTTGAAAACAGACTCTGCAGGTCTCTGAATTTGGTCCTCGATGAATTTCTTCGGAGTTATAACTTGAAAGGCATCAACATCTTCATTATAAGAATCTCCAGCAATATAGTGTTTGAGTCGCTGTCCATTCACTACTTGTGTAGTATTATCTTTTAAAGAAGAAATATTTGTTGCTCCTGAACGGTATACTTCTTCTATAATGAAAGGTCCTTCCCATTTTGACAGTAGCTTTCCTGCAAAAAATCTGAGACAAGACCTATACAATAGAACTTTCTCACCCACATGAAATTCCTTCTTAAGTATTCGCTTGTCATGCCATCTTTTAACTTTTTCCTTAAAGGGCCTAGAATTTTCATAGGCTTCACTCCTCCATTCATCTAAAGAACTTAAGTCAAATAATCTTTTCTCACCAGCGAGCTTACAATCTCTATTTAGTTCTTTAACTGCCCAGTAAGCTTTGTGTTCTAATTCTAAGGGTAGGTGACAAGCTTTCCCATAAACCATTTTATAAGGAGACATCCCCATAGGATTTTTGTAAGCAGTTCTATAAGCCCATAAAGCATCATTCAACTTCTTAGCGTAGTTTTTTCTAGACCTATTAACAGTCTTTTGCAAGATGGATTTATTTTCTCTATTTGATAACTCTACTTGCCCGCTAGTTTGGGAGTGATAGGCTGAAGAAATTCTATGATTAACATCATATTTAGCAAGGGTCTTTCTAAAACCACCATGAATGAAATGAGAACCCCCATCAGTCATGAGATACCTAGGCACTCCAAACCTAGGAAAGATAACATCCTTAAGAATTTTTAGAGAGGTCTCCCCGTCTGCACTCTTTGAAGGAATGGCTTCTACCCACTTAGTAACATAATCAACGGCAACAAGAATATGAGTGTAACCTTTCGAAGGAGGGAAATGACCCATAAAGTCGAATCCCCAGCAATCAAAAGATTCAATAACTAGAGAGTAGTTCATAGGCATTTCATTGCGTCTAGAAATATTACCAACACGCTAACATTCATCACAAGATAAAACAAATTTTCTTGCATCTTTAAAAAGGGTAGGCCAGTAGAAACCTGATTGTAGCACCTTTTGTGCAGTTCTATCTCCTGCATGATGTCCTCCATAAGCACTACCATGACATTTACGCAATATATCCTATTGTTCATATTATGGAACACATCTTCGCATAATACCATCCAGTCCTTCTTTGTATAAGTGTGGGTCATCCCAAAAATAATGCCTCAAATCATAGAAGAACTTCCTTCTTTGCTGGGCTGTAAAAGTTGGAGGCAAATACTTGGAGACAATAAAGTTAGCATAATCAGCGTACCAAGGGCTCCCTCGCGAGCTTACCCCTACTGCAGCTAACTGTTCATTTGGGGAACTATCATTAACAAGCATAGGGTCAAAAGAGATGTTTTCCAATCGAGATAAATTATCAGCTACAGGGTTTTCAGCGCCCTTCCTATCTACTATATGTAGATCAAACTCTTGTAAAAGCAGCACCCATCTAATAAGCCTAGGCTTAACATCCTTCTTCGTCATAAGATATTTAATAGCAGCATGACCAGTATGAATGGTGACTTTTGAGTCTACAATGTAGGGCCTAAACTTATCACAAGCAAAAACAACAGCTAGAAATTCCTTTTCAGTAGTGGCATAATTCCTTTGAGCAGCGTCTAGAGTCTTACTAGCATAATGGATAACATTTAACTTTTTATCGATACGTTGCCCAAGGACAGCACCTATAGCAAAGTCACTAGCATCACACATTATTTCAAAGGGTAAACTCCAATCAGGTGGTTGAACAATAGGGGCTGTAGTTAAAGCCTTCTTAAGAGTTTCAAAAGCTTCCTTATAGTCATCATCAAAAACGAAGGGTACATCTTTTTGAAGAAGATTAGTAAGGGGTTTTGATATCCTAGAAAAGTCTTTAATAAACCTTCTATAGAAACCAGCATGACCAAGGATACTACGAATACCTTTGATGTCTCTTGGGCATGGCATCTTCTCAATTGCCTCAACCTTAGCTCTATCAACTTCTATGCCTCTTTCACAAACTTTATGCCCAAGAACAATCCCTTCATTAACCATGAAGTGGCATTTTTCCCAATTAAGAACAAGATTAGTTTCTTCACATCTCTGCAAAACTTTATCAAGGTTGTGCAGACAATTATCAAAAGAAGTTCCATAGACAGAAAAGTCATCCATGAACACTTCTACAATTTCCTCACAAAAACCATGAAAGATAGCAGACATGCACCTTTGAAAAGTAGCAGGAGCATTACATAAACCAAAAGGCATACGTCTATAAGCATAAGTTCCATAAGGGAAAGTAAAAGTAGTTTTTTCTTGATCTTGTTGTTTAACAACAATTTGAGAGAAACCAGAATAACCATCAAGAAAACAAAAATGGGTCTTTTTAGACAACCTTTCCAACATTTGATCAATAAAAGGAAGCGGGTAATGATCTTTCTTAGTAACTTTATTGACTTTTCTAAAATCAATGCACATCCTATAGCCTACTACTATTCTTTGAGGAATAAGCTCATCATTATTAGTAGGAACAACGGTAATACCTCCTTTTTTAGGAACACAATGAACAGGACTAACCCATTCACTGTCAGCAATAGGGTAAATAATACGAGCATCAAGGAGTTTGAATACTTCATTCCTTACCACTTCCTTCATCCTAGGATTTAAACGTCGTTGGTGCTCTACTACTAGCTCTGCATCTGGTTCTATGTTGATAGAATGCTGACATATAGTAGGTGAAATCCCTTTTAAATCATCCAGAGTATAGCCCATAGCTCCTCGGTGTTTCCTCAAAACCTCCAATAACCTTTCTTCTTCCTTCCCTGAAAGTTTAGCGCTAATAATAACAGGATATATCTTTTTATCATCAATATAAGCATATTTAAGATCATCAGGGAGAGGTTTTAGATCGAAAACCGGATCCTTTTTAGGTGGCAATGTGGTACCCAAGTCTTCTACAGGCAAGTTATGCTTAAGCATCTTAGGTTGATCACGGAGAATCCTGCCAATCTCATTCCTTTCTTCCATGAAGATTTCACTTTCATGATCTTCCATAAATTGCTGCAAAGCATTGTTAGGAGCAAGAGAAATAAAAGCAAGTTGTTCAACTCTAAAATCCTCATTATGCGTTTCCTCTTCGCAAGGTTCTTTAGCAAATTTCGAAAAATTAAAATCATAAGATTGCCCATCAAACTTAGTCAAGATTTTCTCCATCTTGCAATCAATAATAGCTCCACAAGTACTCAAGAAAGGTCTACCAAAAATGATAGGATAAGTTTTACTAGCAGCTGAACCAAGTACTAGAAAATCAGCAGGGTATTTAATCTTACCACAAAGAACTTCCACGTCTCGTACAATACCAATTGGAGAGATGGTCTCTCTATTAGCAAGGTGAATAACCACATCAATCTCTTCCAACTCGCAAGGACTGATTTCATGCATAATTTCTCTATAAAGCTCATAAGGAATAGCACTGGAACTTGCACCAATATCACATAAACCATAATAGCAATGATCACTAATTCTAACAGAAAGCACAGGAACAGTAGCCTTTTTAGTTCTATTAGGATGTGAAACAATATTAGAAGCATCCTCACAAAAGACTATGTGCCCATCTTCTATGCTTTTAGTGACAAGGTCTCTCACAATTGCTACCACAGGTTCAATGTTTATTTGTTCATCAGGTTTTACAGTTCTCTTTTCACTTTTGGTGATTACATTAGTTATCAAAGAATGGTCCTTTACCTTTTCTGGGAAGGGAATCTTCTCGATATAAGGTTCGGGTAAGATGGGATCAATAATGCAATACTCAGCACTCCCAATAGGAACATAGTCAACAATATCTTTGTAAGGTGCATGGTATTTATTCCATCCCCTTTTTGGAATTTCGATATAGGAAGCAAAAGCTCTAAAGCAATTCGTAACAACTTACAAATCAAGACCATAAACATTACTAATATTTTGAAAGTCATCAGTTCCCATAAAAGATTCAATGCATTCATAATCATAATTTATACCTGACTTTCTACCTTTGTCATTCTCCCAAGCTTCAGCATTGTCTTGAATAAGGTCCAGAAGATCCCATTTAGCTTCTTCTTCCATGCGAGTGAATGATCCAGCACAAGAAGCATCCAATAAATCCTTGTCATGTAGAGGGAGTCTTGCATAAAAGTTATTAATAATAATATTGTTGGGGAGCTCATGAATGGGACGTTTGAGCATTAGTAACTTCAATCTCCCCCAAGCTTGAGCTATACTCTCTCCATCAAGAGGCCAAAAGTTGTATATTTGATTCTGATATTTATGAATCTCACTAGGAGGATAAAACTTTGAATAAAAGAGAGGCACTATTTCCTCCCATTCCAGAGCTTGACCATTCTTTAGCAGCTTATACCATTCCTCAGCTCTTCCTTTCAGCGATAATGAGAATAACTTCTTCTTAACTTGATCTGTAGTAATGCCTGCACACTTGAACAACCCGCATAATTCGTGTATAAAGAGTAAATGATCACCGGGATGGACAGTTCCATCCCCAACACAGTAGTTGTCCATAACACGATCAATAATTCTTGTAGGTATTTTGAAAACATCATTCTCAGCAGGTGGTGGTTTATCTACTACCTTAGCAGTGGTAGTAGCATTACCAATAAGAAACTCAACGAATTATCCATAACGAAAATAAAGAAACTAACAAAAGTAAACAATACTCACAGTAGAAGTTTCCTTTACCAGTTCCACTCTCCAATAGCGCTTCACTCCCCGGCAACGGCGCCAGAAAATAGTCTTGATGACCCACAAGTATAGGGGGTGTATCGCAGTATTTTCGATAAGTAAGAGTGTCGAACCCAACGAGGAGCAGAAGGTGCTGGCTAGTGGTATGGATCAGGAATTCTCTACAAATACTTAGCAAACGGATTTTTAGGTTTTTTTTGATAAAGCAAGTAAACAAAGTACGAGTAAATAAAAGACAATAGGAATAAATGCAGCAAGTGGCCCAATCCTTTATGCAGCAAAGGACAAGCCGGTTGTATTACTTAAGATGACCAAACATTCTCGAAGACACATGGGAAGACTGTCAAGTGTTTTTGCTTCATATAGTTGATTAATCTTCTTTAGCTTGCTAAGTGTTGTGTGGGTGAACCTATGCTAATGTACCGACCTTCCTAGGACTAATACATACTTGTGATTATACCCCTTGCAAACATCCGTAAGTACAAGAAAGTAATTAAGGTAGAAACCTAACCACAACTTTAAACTCTAAGACCCTTAAGTCCCTTGTGCAATGGTTTCCTAACGGGGGTTCAGGTTTCTGTCACTCTGGCAACCCCTATGATTAGTAGCCAAATACACAATGCATTCCCCTAGGCCCATATAGGTGAAGTGTCATGTAGTCGACGTTCACATGACACCACTAGAAGAAGTACACCACAACTTAAATATCCAACTATTCAATCTTTCTCAACACAACTCCACAACTAACAGCATGACTTCTCCCATGTCCTCAAGAACAAAACGAACTACTCACAAGACATCATATGGATCATGATCAGAGATGGAATAATGATGTATAACAATCTGAACATAAACAATCATTCAATGGTTCACTCAATAGCATCAACTACAAAGAGTAATCAACACCAGGAAAGTTTCCCCTATGAACTATGAAAGATTCAACACAATTGTTACAGCAATATGGAGATGGTGATGAGGGTGGTGATGGTGATGATGGTGGTGATGATGATGATCCCGATGAAGTCCAGCTTGACGGTGGTGTTGATGGCGACGATATCCCCTCTCCGGGAAGGAATTTCCCTGGCAGAAATGTGTCTGCCAGAGAGATCTTTCTCTCTCGGTGTTTTCCGCCCTGTAGAGGCGGCGAAATCTTTCTGTGGTCGCTCCCCGAGTCTTAGGGTTTTGGGGGGATGACATACGCCAGAGGGGAGAGCCAGAGGTGGGCCAGGGCGGCCACACCACCTACTGGCGCGGCCTAGGGCTGCCCGCGCCAGGGGGTGGTGTGGGCCCGCTGTGGCCCATCTCCACTTCGTCTTCTGGCATCCTTAGTCTTCTAGAAAAATAGGATTTTCCGTATATTTTCCCGGATTTTATGATCTTCGCGAATTTTTCCTCCAAACAACACCTTTTCCATCAGAATCCTGACTGCAGCGGTCCATGCTCCAAAAGTCATCAACCATGCAAAAACAGATGAAATAACATAAGTATCACCTCTCAATACGAAATATATCAATGAATAATAGTGAATTAAGATATAGAATAGTGATGCAAAATGGACGTATTAGTCAAGCATAACCTTTGGGAGAGTTTCCACTATATATTCAACCATGCAAAACATAATAAAGATTAAATGCATGAAAGGAAAACACTTAAGAACAAACCAATCTTAAGTACAAAACCATTTCCCTTAAACCCTCTAAACTTATTCCCCATTGACAACAAGTGCCAAAATGGATGACAAGGTTAGAAGGATAATATAGTATGAGTTCCTACCCAAGGTGTGCGTTACTCGTAATATGAGTGAAATCATATGCACATATCCAATGACGAATACTTGGAGGAAATCAAACTATATTGAGGATCAAAAATTGCTAAAAGAATAACAAGGTGAAGAAACTTCAACGGATGAAGCAAGTAATCAAAAGATCCAAGTAATCAAATGGACAAATAGTGCTCTAAATGAAATAAGGAAGCTCCCCAAGGTTCGTGCATAAATTAGTTGTTTCATTTGAATGCAATATGCATAAACATGGAATCCTCACTCCCTCTATATAATTTAGAACACAACTAAGATACAAGGAGTATATATATATATAAATCAATACACTTGTCAAGACAAGCTTAAGTCCAAAAGAAATCGAATATCAGATATGAGTGCGTGAAGATGCAATAAAAGTAAACCGAGGACTCATAAATCAAGACCTTACCAATACCATTAAAAACCAAGAGGATAAGAGAGATGGTCGGCAAAGAGCGAGGATATCAGGGCGAGAGATTAACACTCTCGTGTATATAAGTTTCTAAGTTGGCAAAACATGAGAATAATCCATAAAGAAACATCCACATACATAAGAGGTTAATAAAAATAAGAAAACATGATATCCAAGAGGAAGTCATGAGATATACCAAAAAAAAGATATTTTCTTAAGTGCATATATAGCCCAAGACTCTATTTTCTCTTATGGTATATCAATGCACTTCACCAAAAAAACTCAAAAACATCACAACTAACACTAAGGGAAATAATGATAGTTGGGATATTTTGAGAAAGGAAACAAGTATCAAAAGGAAGGATTCAATGCAATTTCAACAATATTGCACATGAGAGTACCCTGAGAAATTAATATGCAATAAATTGCTAAAAGGCATATCTGGAATTGGTGAATCATGAAAATGATTTTGTATAATCCCCATTATATGCATCATCTCAAGTTACTCATATAAGCAATAAGGATAGAGAAGTCTTTAAAAGATCCTTGCAACATTTACAAACAAATAAATCAATGCCAAGATGTAACCTACAAGAGATTAGATGGAAGAATAGTATGCATGAATAAGATACTTGTTACCGAGATAGCAATGGTATGATGTAGTAGATAATAATTCTTCGATCATCCTAGCTTGGCTCTAATTATCATGTGGTGACAACACCTTACTTATAGATAAGATAAGCATACATTGCATCTCCAATGTACCTAAAACAACATTCAAGTACATCTTGGTCCCAAACTCATTGGGTCCAAAGTGGTATACTAACCACAATACATAGGACACGCCCCATAAAAATATGTGCATATTTAGCGATGAAATTTGAATTTCATGCACATCTTACCCGTTTAAGGATTTGATGGAGTATACCCTATATATTGGATCAAAGAAAGCAATACATGATATAAGATATACATTTAGTAAACATGCATGCACGAGACTTTCAAGATCCAACAAAGATATAATTTGGAAAAAACACCAAAAATTCAATGAGGCACACAAGGTGTGACAAAACACATTTTTTGTCCAAACTATGTCAAAGAATCAAATCAACACAAGATTTGTTCAACAAAGTTCAACAAATGAACCAATCAAAAACTATTGAGCATAAAAGATGCAATAAAAACACATATGCTCAAAGAATTATCTCATTCAAGCAAATAAAATAGAGAATAAAGAATGAGATAACAAACTCCCCAAAGAACAAGGTTTCAACAAATAAACCAAACCCTTAACACTTTTCACAATGGCACAAGGTTCCGAAAAAGGTTTGTCTTCCACTAAAACACATTTAATAATAATGAAAAACAACATCAAAGAGATGTTCAAAAGCCAAAGAATATAATGGGAGTCACAACAAATTTTTGTAGAGAAAATAAGGAAATAAGAGGCGAAATCCAAGGTGAATATGATCCAAAAATGCTACCACACATAAGTATATCAATTGTCGAAGAGAATGAGTGTATTTGAATTGATTTACGGTGGTATATTGGATAGATATTAAAGATAAATCTTCACAATAAAAAGCACAGGATAGGAATAAAAGGATTAAGCACTATGCGAAGATAGAGATTCTTGATAGCTTCAACTAGTCACACAATCACACAAAGCAATGATTAGAATAAATTGAAGCAAATGGTCTACCAAATAAGATATAGAGATATGTATTTGAGTAAGGCCGCAGCAAGAATTTCTTACTCAGACAAAGACCGAAAGGATGATGAACAAAAGATTCTAACAAAAAAGGACCTTGTTTTGAGCAAACATGCCACCTAGAAACAAGATAATCAACAATATAAACTCTAAGTGGCACTACCTCATATGTTCACATTTCCTAGGATTATGATATGCAAAACACTACTAGGGAAAAGCCTACTGGAGGCGCATATGAAAAGCCATTAGAGTCGCATTACGGATGCGAATCGAGCGTCGTGACTCAAGTATTTGTTACCCGAGTCGCATATGAGATGCGCCTCCTATAACCTATATATGCGAGGCACATATCAATATGCGCCTCATATAATATATGAGGCGCATATTGATATGTGCCTCGCATATATAGGTTATAGGAGGCGCATCTCATAGGAGGCGCATATTGATATGTACCTCGCATATATAGGTTATAGGAGGCGCATCTCATATGCGACTCTAGTATGTATTAGATATGCGCCTCCCATAAGTTTACATATGCGCCTCTAATATGGTCACAAATGCGAC
The DNA here is from genome assembly GCA_916181665.1 of Avena sativa. NCBI lineage: Eukaryota > Viridiplantae > Streptophyta > Magnoliopsida > Poales > Poaceae > Avena > Avena sativa. Next base: position 383,937,473 of record OV702286.1, on the reverse strand, counting down.
TCAAATATCAATTTCGAATTTTAAATTTTACAAAACCACAATGCAGTCTAGAATACACAGTATACAGGTATTATACAGTCAATAACAGTATAAAAACACATAATTTCCAGAAAGTTGCATCACACATCAACACTCATACAAGTACATCACTAATACAATTATATCACACATCAACTTTAATTAATCCGCGACATACCAGAGTTCACACATCAACTAACTAGAGCATACATCACACGCAGAACACCAAGTTCACATCTCTCGGGGGACCGATCGAGTACAAGTTCACAATCGCATTACAACTACATGCACGGCGGAGCTCTCTAGCTAGGTGAAGTAGAGCACACAACCTACTACAATGAAGATCAAGGTGGTGATCATGATGAAGTTCCTCCACTTATTCCTCCCGTGCTTCCTCCACTTCTCTTCCGCCACCTCTCTACTCTTGTAGCCTTTGTAGCTGTTGCCCGAGAATTCGTTCACTTGCTTCTGGCAGTCTTCACACTCCTCGTGCACACCTGGAACCTTGCCGACATACACAACATAACACTTCTTCGCCATCTCCTATACACAAGATATATGATATTATCTATGTCAGTGGAAAGCAATGGTAGTTCACAAGATAAGATCATGCATATATGTATGGGTGCAACAAGATGTAAGAAATCACGTTCCAATCATTGGCATTTCGAAGAAAGACAAAAAAAGAAAACCTAGAATGACTTGCATTAGTGCCTCATACTTAGGTTGGGCATGGAAATAACAATGCTCGCTGTTTGATCTCATGCGGCAAGTAGAGTATATGCCCAAATTACTAGTCTACTTGGCACACAAGATCAAACAGCAGCATAGTCATACACATGACACCACAACACATTCTAATCATCGACATTTCGAAGAAAGACAAAAAAAGCAAACCAAGAATGACTTGCATTAGTGCCTCATACTTAGGTTGGGCATTGAAATAACAATGCTCGTTGTTTGATCTTGTGTGACAAAAGTAGAGTATATGCCCAAATTACTAGTCTACTTGGCACACAAGATCAAACAGCGGCATAGTCATACACATGACACCACAACATGTTCTAATCATCGGCATTTCAAAGGAAGACCAAAAAAAAGCAAACCAAGAATGACTTGGATTCGTGCCTCATACTATTCATATCGCCAAAGATAAAAGAAGAGAAATACTTCCACGATTCATATAGCATGGGCATGATATGTCAAGTGGCAAAGCAAGGAAAGGATTTGGTCTCCATGGCAACGAATCATTTCGAGTTTGGTGTGTCTAAAGGAGTCGTTGTCGTGACCCAGAACCCTTTCCTTGGCTTGCCACTTAACATATTATGTCTTATGTATATGAATCTCAAAAATATTTGTCCTCTTTCGACTTTGGGGCTACGAGATGAAATAGTTTATCATTTCATTGTATCGCCGAAAGGAAATAAAGCATTCCACGATTCATATAACAATGTCTCCAATGGTATACGAATAGTGAAGTAATGTCTTTCCTTTCGACTTTGGGGCTACAATGAGATATTTGAAACTACATAATTCACCATTTCATTTAATTCACGCTATCTAATCTATTCGTATCTCCAAAGACAAAAGAAGAGAAATACTTCCACGATTCATATAGCATGGGCATGATATGTCCAGCGGCAAAGCAAGGAAAGGATTCAGTCTCCACGGCAACGACTCATTTTGAGTTTGGTGTGTCTAAAGGAGTCATTGTCGTGGACCCAGAATCATTTCCTTGGCTTGCCGCTAAACATATTATGTCTTATGTATATGAATCTCGAAAATATCTGTCCTCTTTCGAATTTGGGGCTACGAGATGAAAAAGTTTATCATTTCATTGTATCGCCAAAGATGAAAGGAAAGAAATCATTCCATGATTTATATAACAATGTCACCAGTGCTATACGAATAGTGAAGCAATGTCTTTCCTTTCGACTTTGGGGCTACAATGAGATATTTGAAACTAAATACTTCACCATTTCATTTAATTCACGCTATCTAATCTATTAGTATCGCCAAAGATAAAAGAAGAGAAATACTTCCACGATTCATATAGCATGGGCATGATATGTCGAGTGGTAAAGCAAGGAAAGGATTCGGTCTCCACGGCAATGACTCATTTCGAGTTTGGTGTGTCAAAACGAGTCAAATCCTTTCCTTGGCTTACCACTCAACATATTATGTCTTATGTATATGAATCTCGAAAATATTTGTCCTCTTTCAACTTTGGGGCTATGAGATGAAATAGTTTATCATTTCATTGTATTGCCAAAGATGAAAGGAAAGAAATCATTCCACGATTCATATAACAATGTCGCCAATGCTATACGAATAGTGAAGTAATGTCTTTCCTTTTGACTTTGGGGCTACAATGAGATATTTGAAATACATAAAAAGAAAACCAAGAAGTAGGGCGGAAATAACAAATGAGAAGCAACATATGACCAAGAACTAAAATAATTCATAACACAAATAACTAGCATCGCTCATAATCAAGTTCAACGGTTTACAAAACATACTCTAGAGGTTGCTAGGCAAGTTAACGTAGGGATGATAAAGTTTACAACACAAGTTCAGAACTAACAGCTAGCTAGGAAAACATCAAGACTTCTTCGACTGATGAGTCAGCACGGGGATATTCACGAAGCCATGTTTAGCTCCTTTTCCTAATGTCATGAACGTCATGCCATCACCCTGCTTCGCTACGTGTTCATCTATGTCCTTGTTGCGCGTTGGAGTGCTGTCGTAGAAGAGGCCTCAGATTTTATGACTTGTTGGTGCACGATTGTCGAGATCTCCTCCTGGATATCAAAGAAATCCATGCTGAGGTTGCGATACTGTATATGTTGAAGATCTTCAGCCCACCTTCGGATGTCAGATGGCAGCGCGCTGTTATGCTGGTCCTGTACGAATGCCTTCATGTGGTGTAGGGCGTAGAAGGCATCCTTCTCGCTGTCAGGCGCCTACTTGACGCATGGGAACTCCGTTGTGTGGCCGAACACGTGCATGACGTTCCTCTTAACTATCCTACTAGGGACGGCGTCTCCCGCTGTGATGTATCCATTGAGAGCCTCATCAAGAACTCTCTTGATAGTGGAGTAGTATTTCCTCGTCGAACTACCCGAGTCGAGATACAAGGCGTTTGAGTGTCGCACATTCAAGGATATGAGCATGCAGCCTTGGCGACCATTCTCTGACTCTGGATGGTAGGGAATGAGAATCACATCCTTGCTCGGGTTTGTTTGCAGGAAGTATGAGAGGTAGTCGGCCGCCATTTGGATGCCCTCATGTGTTATCAAGAAGGCATCATGCATGAAGTAGGGATCCACTATCACGATGCCCGGGGTCCCGTCTCTAATGATCTGCATGGCCATATTGAGCAAGAACAACCGGACCAGGGTATCGTGCATCCGGAATCCTTGCAACATGTCGAAGAGGTCGGTATGCCGCACATAGAAAATATCCCCGGGGGCTACTGTGATGAAGCCCGGAACATTTGGCACCTTAGCCTTGTAAACCAGGTACGACTGATCACCCTCTCGAATGCGGCTCTCCTCAACAAACAGACAGCCATGATGAATACTACGCATATGCGAGCCTACAACCGCGAGCATCGATTCGTTGAGCATTGGTGTACCTGCCTCGTGGACCAGCTTCCTAGGATTTTCTACAGGGCCTTCATGAGCCCGGACAGCAGGCTTTAGTTTCTGGCTTGCACCCTTAGGCTTCCTTTTGCGACCCTTCCTACCCTTTACGGCTTTAGTATCGGCTGCCGCTATCACCTCACCAGCCGCCCTATGCAGGGTGCTGGGGCTGATCATAGGACGAGCTGGCAGCTGAGGCTCGGTAAATGCGGCGGGTGGCGGCGTCTCCTAACTAGATGGGAAGAGACACAGTTGGCAAGTGGGTTTTTTCGAGAGTCCAGGTGCTGGTTGGGGCTCGTCAACTGTCTGCGTGAACACCTGGCATCCCTGTTGCTCATGGTCATCACCAAACCTTGTGTTCAAGAACTGATCGCCGAAGTTTTCATCAAATTCATCATTGTTGTCGTCGGTATTCTGTGCCATCTCGATGTATTCATGATGTGCTGGTTGTGCTGCCTCTAGGGTGGTGCCCCGGCCCTCCATCCCCAAACGGATCTAGCTCTTTCGCCATAGGAACATGTAGCCAAAGCCGGTACTGAGGACTGCCAGCCCGTCACTATCCCATAAATGAGGTTGAGAGGGAGGTTCCAAGCCCTCGTAGCCCGGAAGCACCATACTGTATTAGACCCTAAGCATGTCGGGTGCCATTGGTTTGATGTGGAAGATGCGGTTCGCCGGTTGAACAATAGAACCCTTGGAAACATCCTTCAAGTCGCCGTTCACCAGTGCATTATAGTGCAAGGAGTGTCTTCCTGCGAAAGACATGTATAGGCCGGCCACCAGTAAAACGGGGAGAGAAGGGAGATGAAGTCATCGGTTGAGCCTCCCAACTCTCGCTTTAATTAGTTACCTTGAGGGTGTCGAGCTCTTCCAATGTCGAGGCACCACCGCCGACGACGAGCGTGCAAGTGGCGGAGTGGCTGCTTGCTGGCAAGGTGTGGGCCGGGGCCTTCGCCGCACCAGACAAGGTAAGCTCCAAACCTTCGGGCCCCGTCGGAGGAGTCACCAACACCTCCGGTGCCATGTTGTCCGATTGGGTGCTGACGATGTTGGGAACCGGGCGCGGCCCCTGTTTACCACTGTTCTTCCACTTGGCATACTGTTCGAAGTAGGCGGGAAGGATGGTGTTGAGCTTTGATACGTCCATTTTGCATCCCTATTCTATATCATAATTTATTGTTATTCATTGATATATTTCATATTAAGAGATGATACTTATGTTATTTCATCTGTTTTTGCATGGTTGATGACTTTTGGAGCATGCACCGCTGCCATCAGGATTCTGATGGAAAAGGTGTTGTTTGGAGGCAAAATTCGCGAAGATCAGAAAATCCGGGAAAATACATGGAAAATCCTATTTTTCTAGAAGACGAAGAAAGCCAAAAGGGAAGTGGAGATGGGCCACAGGGGGGCCACACCACCCCCTGGTGAAGGCCACCCCAGGGCGCGCCACCAGGTGGTGTGGCTGCCCTGGTCCACTCCAGCCTCTCCCCTCTAGCGTATATTATCTCCACGGAACCGTAATACCTGGGGAAGCAACCACATAAAGATTTTGCCGCCTCTACAGGGCGGAAAACACCGAGAGAGAAAGATCTCTCCGGCAGACAGAATTCTGCCGGGGGAATTCCTTCCCGGAGAGGGGAGATCGTGGCCATCAACACCACGATCAAGTTGGACTTCATCGGGATCATCATCATCATCATCACCATCATCATTTCCATCAGCACCATCATCACCACTTCATACCGCTGTAACAATTGGGTTGAATCTTCCATAGTTCTAAGGGGAAACTTTTCCGGTGTTGATTACCCCTTGTAGTTGATGCTATTGAGTGAACCATTGAATTATTGTTTATGTTCAGATTGTTATACATCATCATATCATCTCTGATCATGATCCATATGATGTCTTGTGAGTAGTCGTTTAGTTCTTGAGGACATGGGAGAAGTCATGTTGTTAGTAGTGGAATTGTGTTGAAAAGATTCAATAGTTTGATATTTAAGTTGTGGTGTACTTCTTCTAGTGGTGTCATGTGAACGTCGACTACATGACACTTCACCTATATGGTCCTAGGGGAATGCATTGTGTATTTGGCTACTAATCATAGGGGTTGCCGGAGTGACAGAAACCTGAACCCCCATTAGGAAACCATTGCACCAGGGACGTCAGGGTCTTAGAGTTAAAAGTTGTGGTTAGGTTTCTACCTTAATTACTTTCTTGTACTTGCGGATGCTTGCAAGGGGTATAATCACAAGTATGTATTAGTCCTAGGAAGGTTGGTACATTAGCACAGGTTCACCCACACAACACTTAGTAAACTAAAGAAGATTAATCAACTATATGAAGCGAAAGGACTTGACGATATTCCCATGTGTCCTCGAGAACGTTTGGTCATCTTAAGTAATACAACCGGCTTGTCCTTTGCTAAAGAAAGGATTGAGCCACTTGCTGCATTTATTCTTATTGTCTTTTATTTACTCGTACTTTATTTACCTGCATTATCAAAAACCCCTAAAAATCCGTTTGCTAAGTATTTACAGAGAATTCGTGCTCCTAGCCACTCGCCAGCACCTTCTGCTCCTCGTTGGGTTCGACACTATTACTTATCGAAAATACTGCGATACACCCCCTATACTTGTGGGTCATCAAGACTATTTTCTGGCGCTGTTGCTAGGGAGTGAAGCGATATTGGAGAGTGGAACTGGTAAAGGAAACTTCTACTGTGAGTATTTTTTATTTCTGTTAGTTGCTTTATTTTCATTATGGATAATTCACTGAGTTTCTTATTTCATAATGCTACTACCACCACTAAGGTAGTAGATGAACCACCACCTGCTGAGAATGATACTTTTAAAATACCTACAAGAATTATTGATCGTGTTATGGATAACTATTATATTGGAGATGGAACTATCCATCCTAGTGATCATTTGCTCTTTATACATGAATTATGCGGGTTGTTCAAGTGTGTAGGTATTACAACAGATCCAGTCAAGAAGAAGTTATTCTCATTATCACTGAAAGGAAGAGTTGAGTAATGGTATAAGCTGCTGAAGAATGGTCAAGCTCTTGAATGGGAGAAAATAGTACCTCTCTTTTATTCAAAGTTTTATCATGTTAGTGAGATTCATAAAGATCGGAATCAAATATACAACTTTTGGCCTCTTGATGGAGAGAGTATAGCTCAAGCTTGGGGGAGATTGAAGTTACTAATGCTCAAATGTCTTATTCATGAGCTCCCTCACAATATTATTATCAATAACTTTTATGCAAGGCTTTCTCTTCATGATAAGGATTTATTGGATGCTTCTTGTGCTGGATCATTCACTCGCATGGAAGAAGAAGCTAAATGGGATCTTCTAGACCGTATTCAAGACAATGCTGAAGCATGGGAGAATGAAAAAGGAAGAAAGTCAGGTATAAATTATGATTATGAATGCATTGAATCTTTTATGGGAACTGATGAGTTTCAAAATATTAAAAATGCATATGGTTTAGACTCTCAAGTTATTGCAACTTATTTTAAGGCTTTTGCTTCCTATATTGAAGTTCCTAAAAAGAAGTGGAATAAGTATCATGAACCATATAAAGATGTTGCTAAGAGTGTTCCTGCAAGAAATACTGAAGTTTATACTGCTAATCATGTTTTACCTGAACCTTACATTGAGAAAATGTCTTTCCCAGTTAAGATAAAGGAACATTATATGATAGCTAGTATGGTTAACGAAAGTACGAATAAAGCTATTGAACCTGATAAACAAATGGATGATGAACCTATAATAGCAAATGTGAAAGACTTTGTCACTAAATATGTAGAAGATGGACACACTATCCTCTGTAAGGATATCCCTAATATTGTTTCACAAAGTAGTCTTATGAGAGCTAGTGTTCCTGTGTTTTCTGTTAGGATAAGTGATCATTGTTACAATGGTTCTTGTGATAGTTATATCATTAAGTTTATGCATGATACTGAAAGTTATTATGAGAGAGGGAAGACTGTTCTTATGCATCTCAATAATATCAAGTTTCCTCGTTTTATGCTTAAAGTTTTTATGTTGCACTTCTTTTGCCTTCCTATGCTAGTAGCCTCTAGTTTTAACAACATGTTTATTTACAAAATTCCTTTGCATAGGAAGTGGGTTATACTTAGACATGTGTATTTTTGCTTCTTAATGCTCTCTTTCACTTCAATTCATATTCTTATGTGAGCATCATTGAAATTATCATGCCCATCTTAATGGCTATAAAGAGAGAGATTTTTGGGAGACAACCAAATATATTCTTGCTTTCAGTTTGTTTTTGTTTCTTTGAGTCTTGGAAGTTATTACTCTGGTAATAACCTCTCCTTATCCTTTTGTTTGGTTTTTGTGTCAAGATCAACCTCTAATGAGAGAGAAGTAAGATTTGGGGAAGTTGCTGTCCCGAAACAGAATTTTGTGCTTCACCATAAATATTTGTGAGAGATCTCTGTATGTCGGATTGAGCTATATATTTTTGTGTTTCTGCCCCCAGTTGTTATTTAACTTTCGTTAGTTGCGCACTTTTTGATTTGAGCAATAGAAGAGTTTCGAAAAAATTGATCTTTACCTGCTGGTCTGTTTTGACAAATTTTGCCGCTCTTGCATTTGCTTCTTAAAACGATTTCCTTTTTGAATTCTTTTTGGGTTTTTGGAAGGAGTTGCTGGAGTAGCTTATGTTTTGATGGATTTCAGTTGAAATTGGACTTAAAAGTTTTATTACCTCGCTTACACTAATGTTGCTAATGAGAATTGTGTGAAGTTTTGTGCGAAAGAAATTTCAAGGTCATTGGAGAAAATGGTGTAATAAGAAAGAGCAAGGTTTGATGACTTGAGCAATATGTGTATGAAGATTAAGATATTGATGTCATTCAAGTGGTGACTCCAGAAGAATCTACTAATTGCCAAATTCAGAGACCTTCAGAGTCCGTTTTCAAATAGGTAACAGTTCTGGTAGAGTCCCAGTTTTGGAGCCACAATGTCTTCCTCTGGATCATCCAAGGAAGACTCCTTAGAGGATATCATCAAACCATACATGCGTGAGTTGAAGATTCATCCCAAGGAGTTGTTGTTTGAAGATGGGGAGGTATGGATAAAAGAGGTTCAAGGCCCTAAAGGTGAAGGAAGATGGAGACCAGGATGTCTTTTGTTGATGGGGAGCCTTTACCTTGGAAGTCAGACGATGATAAGAGAATACCGCCACCACCGAAGGAGTAATTCATTATCAGGTTTTGGCATCCCCTTGGTTTGTTCCAATCTTGGGGGCGTGCCGTGGTATCACATCACTATCTTCTATCTTTTTACCTTTTTAGTATAGTCATATCCTGAATAGAGAAGTTATCATGTAGGATGGTTTGCATTATGGAAATTTCCCCTCTCTTGTTAGATATGAATCCCTTGGTGTGAGTTCCCGTTATGGAATATTAATGAGAAGTTCTATCATTTACTATTTTTGCATATCTTATAGTAGTTTTCAATTCATGGTTATATGATTGATCTTGTCGTTAGTATTGGTATCACTTTGGGATCATTGAGTTAATTTAGTTGGTTCTGGCAAACCTGGCTCGATCAGTAGCAACACAATTTTTGAGAATTCAATGAAAAAGATAAAAGTGCTCTAAAGAAATATAATTTCATCATCTTTCTTTCCTGATTTGCTCATACGTTTAGTATTCTCTAGTTAAGATCTTTTGTGCTTCCAAGGAAGATCGCATGTTTATTTTTATCACTTGTATGTTTGTTTGTTTCCTTCAACTCTTATGCTTGCTACCCAACCTTGCTAGCCAAAAACCTGTACTGAGAGGGAATGCTTCTTGTACATCCAATCCTTAAACCAAAACCTATGCCATTTGTGTCCACCATACCTACCTATTAGAATTATTGCTATTCCAAGTAAATTCATGTCTTTATCTACCTTCCAAATTAAACTTGTTATGTGAAAATTAGTGATTAAAGCTCTCACGAACTTGATGGCACACTTTACTTTTCTTGCACTTAATAAACTTGAACCATTGTGCCCATCTATGTTCCGTATATGCTTGCGCTTTGTAAGTTGTGAATTAGCAGAACCATGCTGTCATGGAGAATGCTTTCAACATTGCACCGGTACTTTGTACCTAGTTGATATCATGTTCTTTTGTCTATGGATGTCGTTGGTGTGAAATGAAAGGGGAGCTTGTAAGTCCATGGAGTTATGTATGTGTGTTAGAGAAACGCCTGGGCCGCCGGTCTAATCCATGATGTCATGGTGGAAACCTGTAGCATAACCATAATGAGCATCTATGAAGCATTCTTCTTATAAAAAAGAGAAGAGATAGAGATTGAGAAAAAGAAAAAAAGATATGAGAAAAGAGGAAATAGAGAAAAAAGCACCATATTCCCATGGTAAATAAGAAGATTGCTGAGATGCTTGTTGTCTGCTTGCCTTGTCATTTTGATATGGGGATTCTCCCGCATCATCGGGCAAGGGGTACCCCGTTGGTGGTTCTCTATGATACAAATGTACTTACTATGACAATAATTTACCGGTGACTAAACTTGAGTAGCATGAGGAGCGGCCCTTGTATTCAAGGGACATGAGATTTTCAACTTGCAACTTGTCAAGCATATCCTCATATTTGATCACTTTAACCTTAATCACCTAAAGATGCCTATGATAGGGCAATGAGAGCTGAAAGCTCATAAGTATCATAATTTTTGGAAGCTCTTTATGAAACTTGAAATCCCTGCTTCCCTCTGTGAAGGGCCTATCTTTTACTTTTTAGTTGAGTCAGTAAACCTATTCCCTTCTATCTCATCAAGTATTTTGAGTTGTTGTGTTTCATTCATTCATATGATGATTTATCCAATCATGTTTCTTATGTTCCTTGTTTTGCACATTGCTCTTATCTTGGTTATTACTACTTTGAAAGCTATCATTGAAAATCAGTTATTTGTGAACTCCAGGAAATTGTCAACTATTCTTCGACCAAGAGCTAAGTTTGCCTATACCAACTATGATTTACTTTATGCATCTTTATTGTGTTTCCTTTACTTATTGCAAGTTAAGTTATATAATAGTGAGTTGTATTCTATTATGACTTATGTATTGATGAATGTGATGCTTCTTGTCCGTATTCTTTTATTGACTCTTCACTCCATAAACCTGAGGTCATGTTTATTGAGTTCAATTTTCGCTTGGGGACAAGCGAATACGTCCATTTTGCATCACTATTCTATATCATAATTTACTGTTATTCATTGATATATTTCATATTAAGTGATGATATTTATGTTATTTCATCTGTTTTTGCATGGTTGATGGCTTTTGGAGCATGGACCGCTACAGTCTTGATTCTGATGGAAAAGGTGATGTTTGGAGGTAAAAATTCGTGAAGATCAGAAAATCCCAGAAGACGAAGAAAGCCAGAAGGGGAAGTGGAGATGGGCCACAGGGGGCCCACACCACCCCCTGGTGCGGGCCACGCCACGAGGTGGTGTGGCCGCCCTAGTCACTCTAGCTTCTCCCCTTTGGCGTATATTATCTCCACGGAACCCTAATACCTAGGGGAGCGACCACAGAAAGATTCCGCCGCCTCTACGGGGCCAAAAACACCGAGAGAGAAAGATCTCTCCGGCAGACAGAATTCTGCCGGGGGAATTCCTTCCCGGAGAGGGGAGATCGTCGCCATCAACACCACCATCAAGTTGGACTTCATCGGGATCATCATCATCATCATCACCATCATCAGCACCATCAGCACCATCATCACCACTTTATACCGTTGTAACAATTGGGTTGAATCTTGCATAGTTCTAAGGGGAAACTTTCCTGGTGTTGATTACTCCTTGTAGTTGATGCTATTGAGTGAACCATTGAATTATTGTTTATGTTCAGATTGTTATACATCATCATATCATCTCTGATCATGATCCATATGATGTCTTGTGAGTAGTTCGTTTAGTTCTTGAGGACATGGGAGAAGTCATGTTGTTAGTAGTGGAATTGTGTTGAGAAAGATTCAATAGTTTGATATTTAAGTTGTGGTGTACTTCTTCTAGTGGTGTCATGTGAATGTCGACTACATGACACTTCACCTATGTGGGCATAGGGGAATGCATTGTGTATTTGGCTACTAATCGTAGGGGTTGCCGGAGTGTCAGAAACCTGAACCCCCATTAGGAAACCATTGCACAAGGGACGTCAGGGTCTTAGAGTTCAAAGCTGTGGTTAGGTTTCTACCTTAATTACTTTCTTGTACTTGCGTATGCTTGCAAGGGGTATAATCACAAGTATGTATTAGTCCTAGGAAGGTCAGTACATTAGCACAGGTTCACCCACACAACACTTAGTAAACTAAAGAAGATTAATCAACTATATGAAGCGAAAGGACTTGACGATATTCCCATGTGTCCTCGAGAATGTTTGGTCATCTTAAGTAATACAACCGGCTTGTCCTTTGCTAAGGAAAGGATTGGGCCACTTGCTGCATTTATTCTTATTGTCTTTTATTTACTCGTACTTTATTTACCCTCATTATCAAAAAACCCTAAAAATCCGTTTTCTAAGTATTTACAGAGAATTCCTGCTCCTAGCCACTCGCCAGCACCTTCTACTCCTCGTTGGGTTCGACACTCTTACTTATCGAAAATACTGCGATACACCTCCTATACTTGTGGGTCATCAAGCTTCTCGGCCACTTGTGTCTGGACTTGTGATTGGAATTGTATCTAGACTACCGTCATAGCCTCCTTCACTGTATCTTGGAGCAGCTGCAAAAACTTCTCCACTTGTTCCCTTAGGTGTTTTACCTCAGTGCTCTCGGCCTGCTTCCTGCCCTTCCGCGGCGAGGTGTCATAATATTCGGACCATGTAATACCTCCAAAGTCGGGCACACGGCCAGCCGACTTCGGTGGCGCCTGGGGCTCGCCCTTCTTGACCCGGTTCAGCGCCCTGTTAAAAGTGGTGTCCCACTTGGCGACCGGCGCCGACCCGTGGGATGAGGAGCTCCTACATTCCTCGTCCCGCGCATAAGGACCGTGAAGCATTTGAGAAGTTGGACTTCATTGATTAATTGTGAATGCAATGAATCGACTTGCATGCAAATTACTTACATATATATTGATGAAGTCCATCACCTTTGGAGCAAAGGGGTCGTAGGGTTCCGAGGAATATTCAGAACTCCCTTTCGACTTGTGAAAACGGGCCCTGACAAAGTACTTTGCCCGCGGTTTGATGATATTGGAAAAGGGAGGTGTCTCCCCCTTCTCACGAGCTATGGCATCCTCCTTCTCCCATTTGGGAATCGCAGCTCTATAACCACCGGAGCCGAGATGGTGGGTACCAATGTTCATCTCGTACAACTCCTTGAAGTACTTACTCTTGGCCTTGCCTGCGGCGGATTCACATCTTGCCTTGAACACCATGAAGTCTTCTTCCATGACCAGAGGCTCCTTCTTGATGACCTCCTCGTAACTTAGATTTTTCTTGTAAATGAGCCTCTTCACCCGCGCCTTCCAATTTGACAAGGCCTTGGTCATCGTCTTGAGGGCAAACTTGTTTACTAGATTCCCATTGAAATTGTCATTGTTGTATTTGTTGTCCTCATCACCCGGGAACGCGTACCTTGCGTGCAGCTTCCTAAAGAGATGATGGCGGTAACGCTCGTTCTCACGGGCCTTTAGGTTCTCCGTGTTGATCGTGACGGTGTTCCGGAGGATTGCAGAGAGCTGCAGTGAGTACAACGCAAAAAATTCCTGCGGCTCCAAAGGCACTCCTTTAGCGCTGGCGCTTGTGAAGATGGACCTTTTGAGGCCGACCGTGATCGGGGTCCGGTCCTTCTGGGGCTTCTTCGGTTGGCGGCTACCGTCTGTGGCTTCACCACCGCCATCAGTGGGAGTGGTGTCCTCGCCATCGGCATCATCCCCCATCTCCTCATCGGGTGATGTATCCTCGTCCTCCATCTCCTCTACCTCCCACGGCATGAATTCCGGGTCCGCTTGTAATTCCATCTCATCCAAATGCTCCCAATAAGCCTTATTTCTAGAAGTGTCCACCTCGGCGTCGTGTTGTCCACTACCCGATATATCTAAACACGAAAAGAAATGGAACTAATAAACACCAGAATTCAAAAAAAAATTGGGCATGACCTTTGCTAATTTTATAGACCTAGGAGTGCTAGAAATTCACCGGAACGGAAATGAATCAACATTCCGGCAAAACATTGGCATCTCAAAAAGAAAAAAACCAGCACAAAAAATGGCCTAAATAGGCACAAACACAACCATCGACTTGCTGCCAGCATACACAACCACATTCACAATATGAAGATGTACATATTATATGAAGCTAGCAGTACAAGAAGAAGATGTACATATTATATGAATCTAATGAAGGAGATATGCCCTAGAGGCAAATAATAAATAGGTTTTTATTGTCATATGTCAATTAGTTTATAATAGTTTCATATTGTGCTATAACTGTGCCAAGTAGAAACATTGGTGCAGGTGTGGTATGAAACAACCAAGTCCCTAGTAGCCTCTATTCATACTAGTTCGTTGGTCATGAGGATGATCTAGGTTTCAAGATCATGGGCATTTATGCCAATTGACAATGGGGTCATATCATTGGAGAATGATGTGATGGACATTCCTTGAAGGATTGCAACACGATCAAGTCATATAAGTTTATTGTTGCAACAATTATACCTAGACTCCTTTTCCTTAGACCGTGAGCTCATATTACTCACTATTTCCCGAGGCTGCTTTGACTGCATCAATCGTCATCTGGTAATACGGTGGCCATAAAGGTGTACGTTGGGTATTCCGAAGGAACAGTTGATGACATGTGACTGGAAGACCGGGATTTGTTCACCCACATGACGGGTAAAGATACATATTACCGACTTGGTGAGATTACATCCATAAATGTTGCAACATGTGACTCAGTCATGGGGATGTAATATCATGGTAACAAGAAAACAGAACTTGTTGTGAACGAGACTGAACAAGGTATGCGATACCAATGATCGGATCTCGGACGAGTCGCGTCAAGAAACAAAAGGAATTGGATGCTACATTTAGCGGTTCAAACGACATTGTCATCAGGAATGCATAGGGGTCACATGGATATCCCTGGTCCCTCTGTTGATCATTGATACAGATCATGTCTAGAGCATTCCCGAGCCATGAGAGAATACACTTAAGGGTACGATGAGAGTGATCATTCGTAAGACGGAATCACAGTAGAGAAAGAGAAATCCGGAATTGTTCCGCAGAGAGATCCGAAGTTGTTCGGAGAAAGAATAAAGGACCGGAATCATTCTGGGAAAGATCCGAAGTCGTTCGAAGGAAATCGATAGGGAACCAAAAGGTGTTTCGGGTGAAGATGGATTTTGTAATATGTATTTACATATTAATTAATGTAATTAAATTAAATATAATATTAAAATCTAATTTGAAGGGGTATTCCACTAATGGGCCAAACTTCCTAGGGAAAAAGGGCCCATGAGGGTAAACCGAAGGAGGGAAGGGCCTAGGGCCAAGGCCTAGGCACCACAAGGGGGCCCACCCGGCCATCCTAGGGCTATGCGCGGGGTGGGGCCCACCCCTGGCCTGCCGGACCATGGTGCCCTAAGGGCCCATGCGCCTCCCCCCTCTCCCTTGAATAGTCCCACATGGGAAACCCAAAGGGGAGGGCACACCCCCTCCCCCTATATAAAGGGGTGCCCATTGGTGGGATTGGACACACCAATTTTTGGAGAAGTCCTTTGGTTGACTTCCTCCTTCCCTCTCTCTCTAGCCATTCTAGCCATGGCCCCAAGTTTCGGCTGTGCGAACAAGGCACACCTGCAGTACGCTGTTGCGCTACAGGGATTCCTAGCCGGATATCAACTTCCGCACTCCGGGCGGGATCGGGGAGCCGGAGGTCTCATCGTGCACTGGATGTGTACAAAGACACGAGGCGCAACACTTGGGGCGCTTAAATGTCGTGAGACGGAGCTGCTGCATGACGAAGAAGGATCAAGGGGTGACCTGCGAGGAGCTTTCCGACCTTGAGGTCGGCTACGAGTACGACTACATCAACCACGTTCCCCTCGGAACGTTAACCGCATACGGTCTACAAGGTTATGTATTCTCTATGCATCGGTCGTTACCGCATTACTACATAGATAGATCCTAGGCAGTTTTTGGGGTTCCATCGTAGGAAAAAAATTGTTTTCTGCTGTGGTTCCCCTTCAGCTAATCCTATCTACAAGCTGTAACAAGAACACTAGACCTACTAGGGAGACAGGCCGGGAGGGGGAGAGGGGAGGGGAACCTCGGCGACAGTGGGATGGAAAACAACAACAGCAGCAGGATGGACAACAACCTTGTTTTTCGAGTCACCTTCTCCTCCTCCACGAATCGCCTGCTCCTCCTCCTCCTCCTCCTGGATGCGAGATCTTCGATTAGATGGGGCCGGGAAAGAGGAAAGGGGAAAGGGGAAGAGGGAGGGTGGCGCTCACCTGCAGACTCGACAGCATGAACGGCAGCGGACAACAGCGTGGATGACACCTTCTCCTCCTCTAATCACCTGCTCCTCCTCCTCCTCCTGGACGCGAGGTTGTCGATTAGATGGGGTCGGGAAAGAGGAAAGGGGAAAGGGGAAGGGGAGGGCGGCGCTCACCTGCGGACTCAACGGCGTGAACGGCAACAGATAATAACATGGACGGCAGCGGAGGGGATCGTCAACGAGGACTGTCTGGCAGCGGAGGGGACGTGAAATGTCTTTGTATCTGACGAACTAAACGTGATCAACATCAATCACTTTAGCCAGAGATTACGCGAATCGCATATGCGAAGAATGCAACTTTAGTATGATGTTATGTGAGTCGCATATCAGTTAGATGCGACTCCACTATGATGTTGTCCGAGTCGCATTTCCTAAATATGCGTCTTGTATAAAGTTCGAGGGCTTAGTCAAATATAATACACAGGGTATGTTTATCACCAAACACTTGCTAGCTTAGTGGCTAGACACCCAGTGCATTGCATTGGCCACCCAGGTTCGAATCCTAATGGCCACTTTTTTTGGAATTTTATAGTCCTTATTTATTTTAGACTATAAAAAATAGTCTAAAATAAATAAGAACTATAAAAATTAGTGTAAATATTTTAAATATCCAAAAAATAGACTATTTTTTGGAAAACAAATATGAACTATAAAATTAATATGAACTATAAAATAGTGTAAATATTTTAAATATCCAAATATTGTCAAACAAATAGAAGTGATAATTAAGAATGTTTCGATACATAATATTCCATCCAATTAGCATACAAAATGAGATAATTAAGAACGTGTCCATAGATAATAATGCCACACACACGCACGCAGCACGTCGTGCTTTTGTCAGAGCTTGTTGACAATTATCTTCTTGCCCTTCTTTGTCACGGTTGAATAGGTTAGGTCCGGAATGTCTTCACCTTTTCTTTTGAACGGGAGTCCTTTCTTAGGCAGGCTTGTGGTGTATGGTGCTTGGTCGTCGTATCCGTCTTCCATCTTCGGGTCGCCATACTGGTCAAAGTCTTGCTCGTTGGCGACTCCATCCATTCCGATGATGTTCCTTTTGCCTCTCCTGATGACAACCCGGCTAGGCTTTGACGGGTCGGTAATGTAGAAGCATTGGTCGACTTTACTATCCAAAACCCATGGCTCATTTCTCGCGGGTACGTTCGCGCCGGTGGTCTTTGACGTTGGAGGTATAACCATGGTGGTGAAATACCAGTCTTCTTTTTCGACACTCTTGGCCCACCTAACACGGAACATCGGCACCTTCTCCGTAACGTAGTCCAGCTCCCATATCTCCTCGATCCTTCCGTAGTATCTTTTCGGGACATCGTCGGTGTAGAATATCCCCGTTACCCTGAGTTCTGGTAATCGCAGTTATTGTCCTTCTCCTTGGTGTAGAATGTGTATCCGTTGATATCGTATGCCTGATAGGTCATCAGGTTATGCCCTGGGCCCTGTGACAACGAGAATATGAGTTTATCGTCCTCCGAAGACTCGCCCTGCGGTGGACTATCGATAACCTTCTTCCTAAACCACTGCGTGAAACCAGAGTTGTGCTCTTTGATTACATCTTCCTCCGCCCTCACCAGGCTGCGGTCAGCATACTTCTTCTTGATAAATTCTTTGTGCTCATGTATATATGGATCGACCACCTGCAGGTGTTGTAAAGCGACCAGGTTTGCTCTTTCAAAGTCCTTGGTTTGCTCCTCTAAGTCGACATGCTTTTCGCGCTAACCCTCATGGTGACCCCATCCAGCGAGCCTCCCAAGATGCTTGTTGAATGGAAGACCGATAGGGGTCTCGGCTTGTAGAAAGTTCGAGCAGAAAGAGATGCGCTCTTCAGCTAGGAAGCCATTTTCTATGCTTCCATCTGGATAGGACCTGTTACGAACGTATCCCTTGATGTGTCCATTCATCCTTTCGAATAGCATCATGCTTCGCAGAAACAGAGGCCTGATACATTGCAAATGTATCTATAATTTTTGATGTTCCATGCTTGGTTTTATCCACTTTCTTGTGTTTTGTCCACACTTTGGAGTACTTTTCATATGATTTATTGGACTAACCTATTAAGAAGAGCCACAGTGCCAGCTGACTTTTTTCTGCTATTTTTGGTTCCAGGAAAGTCAGAAAATGAATATTCTCAGAATTGGACGGGACAAAAGCCAAAGTGCCTATTTTTCCGGAAGTCATCAGATGCCAGAATACGAGACGAAGAGGGGCCAGTGGGCCACCACACCACCTGGCCGCGCGGCCCAGCCTGGCCCGCGCCAGGGGGTGGTGTGACCGCCTCCAGCACCCCCTCGGCCTCCCCTTCCTCCTATAAGATGCCCTCGGGAAGAAAACCCTAAGTCACCGATCAAAAATCCACGAAAGAGTCTGTAGCCGCTGTCATCTCCATCCCTAGATCGGGAGAGATCTGAAGCTCTTCCCGGCACCCTGCCGGAGAGGGGAATTCACCCTGGAGGCCTTCTTCATCACCATGCAATCCTCCGGTGTGATGCGTGAGTAGTTCATCCTTGGACTACGGATCCATGTAGTAGCTATATGGCTGGTTCTCCTCCTTTGTGCTTTCATGTTTAGATCTTGTGAGCTCCGTTCATGATCAAGATCATCTATTTATAATCACACATGTTGTGTTTGCGGGGATCCGATGGATATTGAGATGCTATTTCAGATTGATTATTGATTCTATCATGTCTTTGTTATTTGTGATCTTGCATGCTTTCTGTTGTTAGTAGCTATCTTGGCCAAGTAGATGGTAGCAACTCCAAGAGTTAGTATTTATGCTCGATAGTGGGTTCATGCCTCTGGTAATCTGGGGAAGTGACAGAAATCTCTAAGGTACTAGATGTGCTGTTGCTACTAGGGAGAAAACAACAATCCTTTGTTCATAGAACAATCGTATTGTTTACTTTACACGCAATTCGTAAAGCAATAATATGTTGCTTGCAACTTAATACTCGAGGGA
Source organism: Avena sativa (assembly GCA_916181665.1). Classification (NCBI taxonomy): domain Eukaryota; kingdom Viridiplantae; phylum Streptophyta; class Magnoliopsida; order Poales; family Poaceae; genus Avena; species Avena sativa. Next base: position 383,918,291 of record OV702286.1, on the reverse strand, counting down.
GTTTGGATGATAACCTGAAGGTGGATTATTAGTCATAGATGTAGTTGGATGGCGGTCTATGTATAATGTTGTAATGCCCAATCGAATCTCAAAGGAGTCAAGATGATTAGTATGTGCATGTATTGCTTTCTCGATGTTTGTCAATTGCCCCGCTGTAATTTGTTCACCCAGCATGTTATGTATCTTAAGGAGAGCCACCTCTAGTGAACTATGGATCCCGGTCCTTTTCTTTTACAAACAATCTATAAATTGTTTACTGCTTTGTGTTTACTTTCTGCAAACTATTACTTCTTTCCATTCGATACGTTTAATCCTTTGTTTTTAGCAAAACACGGTGAGATTGACAACCTCATCACAAGTTGGGGACAGAGTTCTGTGGTTGTGTTGTGCAGGTCTCCACGTTGCTACTAGCACCTGTAGTGCGCCCTGCCAAGGCTCAGCTAGCAACACCTTTGGGGTGTTTCCTTGCTCCTACTAGTTCGATTAAACCTTGGTTTCATAACTGAGGGAAACTTGCTTCTGTGCTCATCATACCTTCCTCTTGGGGTTCCCAACGAGCTCTACATCAACACCACACTAGCATTTTTCTGGCGCCGTCCATCGAGCCATCAAGCATTTTTCTGGCGCCGTTGCCGGGGAGTCAAGGACATCTTCACAAGGGGATCTCTCATAACCAATCTCTTTACTTTGTTATTTTTGTTTTTTTCTTAGTTTCTTTTTGCTTTATTTGCTTGTTTCTTTATCAAAAACACACAAAAATTAGTTCTACTAGTTTGCTTTCTTATTCAAAAACACAAAAAAATTAAGTCTCCTTTAGTTGTCACCTCTTACTTAGCTCACCATGTTGATCCCCAAATTCACCCTGAAAGACCTTTCAATTGGTAGTGGTTCTATAATTGGGAAAGATAATATTGAAGAATTCTTTAATCATGTTAGCAAACATGAAGATACCGAGGATAGATCCCTTGCAGAACTTGCTCCAAACTATGATATTGCTGTAGCTTATTTAATTCATATGTTAGAAGCTAGGTTTGTTAACCTCAACCCCTTAATGCAAATAATGTTTCTTAAGCTTAAAGAAATTGAGGACCCTGAAAAGAGAGATTTTATTCTAGAGACTTTGTTTAATGAGTTCTATGATGTTGCCAAGGAAGCTAGAAAAGTCTTTGAATGTTTCAATATGCTAGGATCATGTGTAGATGTTGTTGGTACACGAGAAAATATGAAAAAACCCGATCCTAATGGGGAGGAACCTAATATACCAATACCCTTTAAACTAGTAGCAATACATGATGCCATAGAAAAGAATCTTGATTGGATTGTTCCTGCAAACCCTTTTGATGAGAATAGTGAACCTAAGAGCGTTGAGAGAGGATCCTCTAGAACTTATTTGGATGATATACTTTGCCTTGTTGAAAATATTTCTGGTATTGATCTTAATGCTTCTTCATTTGAGAACACTTGATTCTTTTTCTTGCTTCTTATGCCTAACTTAAAGGCGTTAAAAAAGTACTTATTGGGAGATAACCCAAAAATTTTAGAAGAGTCTCGGAAGTTATTACTTCAGTAATAACCGCTCTTTATCCTTTTTATTTGCTTTTTGTGCCAAGAGTAACTTCTAATGAGAGAGAAGTAATGATTGGGAAAGTTGCTGTCCCGAAACAGATTTCTGTGCTTGACCGTAAAAATTCGTGTAAAATCTCTGAATGTCTTTTTGAGGCGTGAATTTTTGTGATTCTGCCCCACGTTTTTATCTAATTTTCGTTAGTTCAACACTCTTTGATTTGAGCAATAGAAGGTCTTCGAAAAAATTCGTCTTTACCTGCTGGTCTGTTTTGACAGATTTCTGCGATTTTCTGCATTTGCTTCTTGTTGGTTCCTTTTTTGAGTTCTTTTGGGGAATTGAGCTTTTTGAGGGAAGTGCTACAGTACCTAGTGTTCTAATGGAAGTTTTCTTGGTGTTGGAACTGAACCTTAAGACTTATTTATCTTGAGTGCACTAATGTTGCTAATAAAGATTGTGTGAAGTTTTGTATGAAGGAAAAATTTAGGTGTATGGAAGGAATGAGTAATGAGATGAAGGATGGACTAAAGCTCAAGCTTGGGGATGCCACGCGTGTCACCCCAAGAAATATCCAAGAAGTACAAGCGTAAAAGCTTGGTGATGCCCAAGGCATCCCCTTCTTCATCAATAAAAGTCCTAGGTTTCTTCCAAACGCCTCATTTTTATTGTTTCATGCACAGTTGTGTTGTTCTTGGAGCGTCTTATTTTTTGTTTTGGTTTTCGTTTGCTTTTGTTTGCTTAGTTTTCTGAATAAATTGGTTGGACCCCCTCTTTCATACATTGGTTTTCAAATAGTTTGGTTTGGTTTGGAAAAGAGTAGGAAAGGTTCATGCTTATGTGGTAAAAAGAGCTCGTTTTTTATGTGGCCTATGCTATGTCATGCCATACTTGATATTGTTTTGGCTTTATGCTTAGTATTATTTGCTGTAGCATGACTTGTTATAAACAATTGAGATTTCTTAATGTGCCTTGGATGAATCATGCATTGTTTTAGCGTATTAAATCATAGTATAGTGGTGTTCTCCTTTGATGCTTTATTTGAGTTGACTTGGCGCATGCTCACACCATGTTATGACTATCTCAAGTCACCATAGCCTTTATGATCCTTTAGTTTTTAACTTGTATTATCAGTTTATGCTTTGTTCAATGATGTTTTGTCGCTCTGCATGATTATGGCCATTATTGCTCTCTTAGTTTGTCGCTCCCAGTCTTTTGCTAGCCTCCACAACCAAGTATGAGTTCCACTCATGCATCCAAATCCCTAAACCAAGTTATTCCAAAGAGTCCACCATACCTACCTACTAGCTTATGCTATTCCAAGTATATTCATGCTTTTGTTTACCTTCCAAATTAAACTTGTTATGAAAAAACTAGTGATTAAAGCTCTCACGAACTTGATAGCACACTTTACTTTTCTTGCCCTTAATAAATTTGAATCATTGTGTTGTCTATGTTGTATATGCTTGTACTTATTTGTTGGGAATTATCATAACCATGCTGTCATGGGGAACGCTTTCAACATTGCACTTGGTACTTGTACCTAGTTGATATCATGCTCTTTTGTATATGGATGTCGTCGGTGTGAAATGAAAGGTGAGCTTGTAAGTCCATGGAGTTATGTATACGTGTTAGAGAAATGCCTAGGCCGCTGGTCTAATCCATGCTGACATGGTGGAAACCTGCAGCGTAACCATAATGAGCTGTCTATGAAGCATTCTTCTTATAAAAAAAGTCATATATTGAGAAAAAAGAGAAAAAGAGAAAAAAAGAGATTATGAAAAGAGGAAAGAGAGAAAAAAGCACCATATTCCCATGGTAAATAAGAAGATTGCTGAGATGCTCGTTGTCTGTTTGCCTTATCATTTTGATATGGGGATTCTTCCGTATCATCGGGCAAGGGGTACCCCGTTGGCGGTTCTCTATGATACACATGTACTTACAATGACAAGAACTTACCGGTGACTAAACTTGAGTAGCATGAGGAGCGACCCTCGTATACAAGGGACATGAGATTTCTAACTTATACTTCGTCAAGCATGTACACCATAGTTTGTTCACTTTAACCTTAATCACTTCAAGATGCTTATGATAGGGGCAATGAGAGTTGAAAGCTATAAGTACCATAATTTTTGGAAGCTCTTTATGAGACTTGAATCCCTACTTCCTTCTATGAAGGTATTTCTTCCACCATTATATTGAGTCTCCATCTTCTACCTTTATGCACCTACTTTGAGAGCATAGTGGCCATTCTTAGTTCTATGTGCATTATCCCAAGACTAGTTGATTGATGCATAACTTGATATTGCTTGTTTTAAACTATTGTATCTAGTCACACTTTTGAACTTTGAAGGTGTCCTAGGCATTTATATTTGCTACTCTATGAGGGACAAGCTGAATTCTATTATGCTATGTTTTCTTTATGTGAAACAAACAAACGTCTTGCAAAGCATTGTTATTCATGAATCTTTTGTTTGTGCCTTTTCATGTTGCATCATAGTTTCTTTGTCTTATTGCTAGAACCTTGTCTTTCATGATTATGATTGAAGTACTATGATCCCAACTTTGAATGTTTTGCAAATACTTTGATCAAGTCTTTTATGGTGCATGTCACCTCAAATATTATTCTTTCTTTTTATCACTTACCTACTCGAGGACGAGCAGGAGTTAAGCTTGGGGATGTTGATACATTGCAAATGTATCTATAATTTTTGATGTTCCATGCTTGGTTTTATCCACTTTCTTGTATTTTGTTCCAACTTTGGAGTACTTTTCATATGATTTCTTGGACTAACCTATTAACAAGAGCCACAGTGCCAGCTGCCTGTTTTCTCCTGTTTTTGGTTCCAGGAAAGTCAGAAAATGAATATTCTCGGAATTGGACGGGACAAAAGCCAAAGTGCCTATTTTTTCGGAACTCATCATATGCCAGAGTGCGAGACAGAGAGGGGCCAGGGGGCCACCACACCACCTGGCCGCACGGCCCAGCCTGGCCCGTGCCAGGGGGTGGTGAGGCCAGCCCTGGCACTCCCTCGGCCTCCCCTTCCGACTATAAGATGCCCTCGGGACAAAAACCCTAAGTACCCGATCAAAAATCCACGAAAGAGTCTATAGCCGACGTCATCTCCATACCTAGATCGGGAGGGATCTTAAGCTCTTCCCGGCACCCTGCCGGAGAGGGGAATTCACCCTGGAGGCCTTCTTCATCACCATGCAAGCCTCTGGTGTGATGCGTGAGTAGTTCATCCTTGGACTACGGATCCATGTAGTAGCTAGATGGCTGGTTCTCCTCCTTTGTGCTTTCATGTTTAGACCTTGTGAGCTCCATTCATGATCAAGATCATCTATTTGTAATTCTTACATGTTGTGTTTGTGGGGACCTGATGGATATTGAGATGCTATTTCAGATTGATTATTGATTCTATCATGTCTTTGTTATTTGTGATCTTGCATGCTTTCCATTGTTAGTAGCTATCTTGGCCAAGTAGATGCTAGCAACTCCAAGAGTTAGTATTTATACTCGATAGTGGGTTCATGCCTCTGGTAATCTGGGGAAGTGACAGAAATCTCTAAGGTACTAGATGTGCTGTTGCTACTAGGGAGAAAAAAACAATCCTTTGTTCATAGAACAATTGTATTGTTTACTTTACACGAAGTTTGTAAAGCAATAATCTCTTGCTTGCAACTTAATACTAGAGGGGGTTCGGATGATAACCTGAAGGTGGATTATTAGTCATAGATGCAGTTGGATGGCGGTCTATGTATAATGTTGTAATGCCCAATCAAGTCTCAAAGGAGTCAAGATGATTAGTATATGCATGTATTGCTTTCTCGGTGTTTGTCAATTGCCCTGTTGTAATTTGTTCACCTAGCATGTTATCTATCTTAAGGAGAGCCACCTCGAGTGAACTATGGATCCCGGTCCTTGTCTTTTACATACAATCTACAATATTTTACCGCTTTGTGTTTACTTTCTGCAAAGTTTTACTTCTTTTGATTCGATACGTTTAATCCTTTGTTTTCCAAAAAACACGGTGAGATTGACAACCCCATCGCAAGTTGGGAACAAAGTTCTGTGGTTGTGTTGTGCAGGTCTCCACGTTGCTACTAGCACCGGTAGTGCGCCCTGCCAAAGCTCAGCTAGTAACACCTTTGGGGTGTTTCCTTGCTCCTACTGGTTCGATTAAACCTTGGTTTCATAACTGAGGGAAACTTGCTGCTATGCTCATCATACCTTCCTCTTGGGGTTCCCAACGAGCTCTACATCAACACCGCTCCAGCATTTTTCTGGCGCCATACACAGAGCCATCACACTCCTTGCATCTCAATTTATAAAATACCACATAATGGAGTATTTTCTTAAAAACATGGGTAGGCAAAGTTTTTATTATTATTTTGAGAGGTGGGGGAGAATCACCAAAAGGCCAAATTAAAAAGAGTTTGGCTATTCTACATAGGCTGCTCTACGTGGGTTATACTCGATAGGCTATGATCCATGGGCTTCATTCTCAAATTTTAGTGGGCTGTGCTCAGCAGTCCCCTGACCCTTAAAAGGCCGAATTAATATGTTATCGGCTATGCTCCATGGGCTCCTTTCTCAAATTTTATTGGGCTGTGGTCAGCAATCCCCTGACCCCGAAAAGAACGAATAAAAATGTTCTGGGCTAAAGAGGGGCCGAATGAGCTACTACTAGATTTCTTCTCCTGGTTAATAAAAATGGCATTGTGATGTGCTCGCCCGGATTCGAAACAAAAACCTCAGAGGGAGGGGGAAAAGCGATAATTCTTTTTGGCAGCTATTCATGTCAAAATTCAGCAGTACAGAATAAGGTAGACAAATTATCAACAGCTTCGAAGTTCATATTCAGGAGCACTTGACCAATTCAGCAGCATTTCAAAAGTGACCAATTCAGCAATACAGACAATGAAATACAATAGCAGTACAGAGAGAACCAATTTTTATTTTAGCTCTAAAAACCTTGTCGCACGATCAGTTTGTCATTTTCACCAATAATAATCGACCATTGGAGCAAGCAAAACTGACGATCAAGTCTGCTTTGAGTACCTTCTTCTCACATGAATGCATGTGTGACCCCCATATGCAACCCAAAAGGTCCAAGTCTCATCTAGATTGTGCACGGCCATGTACAACGGCGACGAGCACGCATCCAGTTCACATTCAATAGCACATGGAAGATTTAGCAGCAATTTAAAGTGACCGATTCAACGGTGGCAAAAAATGACCAAAAGAATTGATAGATTCAACAATGCCGACATTGAAATTCAATGGATGTACAACAATGTGGCAAAGCCAGGTTTCAAAAGGAAAGGGTGACCATGCATTTTCTCCACTCGATCTAAATAAGTCCAAGTACATAGGTATTACTACAAGATAGATTAGCAGTAGCTGAACTCCATACAAAATACTTAGTAGAAGTGTAGAACTACAAGCTTACACTAAGCTAGGAACCACTACATGTCCCATCATATGTACTCGAAGAAACAAGAATGCTTCAGCGTGTCAAAGTGCTGGCTGGGCTGCGCCCTTGATTTCCTGCCTGGGACGGGTCTCTCGTTTCATTGTCACTTGTCGGCCTCTAGGTCAGCAGCATACATGTAAAATTCATATGAAAAAACAGGAAATTCAGGATCCTTAATTTCGGCAATTCCAACTACGAAGGGAATCTGCCACCAACATAAACTAGCTAATTAGTACAACGTTACATACACTCACAGTTGGATCATCACAAGAGGATGAAGATGTGATATCTCACCGGTGAATCTTGTCTGACGATAGGTTTAGTAGTATGATAGTAAAGCCACGGCTTGGACAGAAAAGACATGAGCACTTCCTACACGGTGTTGGCTGGCGACGGCCTAATCATTGTCTCGGGTGACCTCTTTACTACAACCTGATTAAAACTAGCGAACAAGACCAATGACAAAAACCTCACCTCATACCACGGCGATTCACACGCCGCTGACCTGACCGGCCTGACGGACAGGAGCAAGTCCATGCTATGCCCATCAATTTGGGCAACGAACAGCTTGCCCTCCTTCCCGATGCCGATGACCTCATCTCTGAGCGAGCCCAGTGCACGAACCGGCACAGACGGGTCCCATTTTTTGGGGCTGTATCTGTGCACTGTCATCGAGTGGGCATATATGAGGTGCTCGACGAACACTTTCTTGACACTAGTGAACTCACAGCCTGGCTCCATGCAGACACATCGACGGTAGTTGCATGCGATCTTATGGTCGTAGACATCCTTGTAGGAGACCAAAGTCCAGCAGATATCGTTGGGGCATCTACTACCTTTTCCGCCAGCCACTTGGCGGTATAGCTCCTTGGAGTATGCGGCCAGCCGGACGACCCTGGTAGTTCCTAGACGCTTAGCTATTTCGTTGAAGACGTTGTCGCCGGCCTTCGTCCAGACGTTGTTCAATTGGTTGTGCTTCGAATCGACAGCCATCACGTCCGAATGATTGGGAGCAAGGGAGGATCTATGTATGACTGTTGGGCTCATTTGGAGGAGAGGGGTGGCGGCCTGGAAGGATCGATGTTGCAGGTGAGATGTCAAGAAAAATGTGTGATGTGCGCACTAGAGAAGATCCAAATGCAGCCTCTCAGAGTTGGGAATGGCTCTTTGAAGGAGGGGTTTTTGCTGTGCTCCTTCGGCTGTCTTCTATAGGGCGTACTGCATCGGGCACGCCGACTAGAGTGATGGAGTAGGGAGTACTATAGGTACTCTAGACTGGCACGCTGCCATGGAGTGTTATCTCATCACATCTCAGTTATTAGAACTGAGAGATGATTTATTTACTGCTTCCATTTTATACTACTCCCTCCAGTTCATATTCTAATGGCCTCACTTTGTCTAGATTCACATCAGTTAGACAGAGTAGTTGTAAGTTGAGTCACTTACGTTTTTTGGTACTTCATAGTACGTACCAAAATACTCCTACCAAGATGCTGAACCTCATATGAACTTTCTAGAAATGTACCCCTTTGCAAAGATTGGCAAGCCTGCTAAAATTGCTGAAACTTCTAGAAAGACAAGAACCCACGGCCTAAATTGCATCATGCTTGGTGAAATAACGACAATTTTCCAGTTCATATTCAGCAGCATTTCAAAGTGACCGATTCAGCAATACAAACTCTGAAATTCAATAGCAGGATAGCGAGAATCAATTCTTGTTTCAGCACTAAAACCTTAGTGCAAGATCAGTCGTTTTTCTCCGAACACAATCGATCATCGGAGCAAGCAAAACTGACCATCAAGCCTGCTTTTCTGTGCATATTTTCTACTCACATGAATGACTGTGTGACCCACATATGCAAACAAAATGCCCCAAGCCTCATCTAGATTGTGACATGGCCATGTTTCAAAAGAACAGCAAGACCATCTACCACCTTGATCTAAAAAAGTATTAGTACGTCAGTATTAGTTCTACAAGATACTTTAGTACTGTAATAAAAAAGACAGAACATTTGATAGATTCACTACCATTTGAAAGATTCAGCAGCACTGAATAAAACAAAAAAATATCAATAGATTCCAAACACATAATCAGCGGCACTTGACAGATTCAACGACATTTCAAAGTGACTGATTTAGCAGTACAGATAATGACCAAAACTATTGATAGATTTAACAATGCAGACACTGAAATTCAATAGATGTAGCAAGGTCATAATTCAAGAGTACAGAGAGAACATATTTTGGCCATGTCCCAAAAGAAGAGCAAGACCATCTATTGGTCTTGATCTAAACAAGTACCAATACATCACTATTAGTTCTAAAAAATACTTTAGTAATAGCAACAACAGAACATTCGACATATTCACTACCATTTGAAGATACAGCAACACTGAATAAAACAGAAAAATATCAATAGATTCCAAATACATAATCAGCGGCACTTGACAGATTCAACAACATTTCAAAGCGACCGATTTAGCAGTATAGATAATGACCAAAAGTATTGAAAGATTTAACAATGCAGACACTGAAATTCAATAGATGTAGCACGACCATAATTCAAAAGGACAGAGAGAACATATTCTGGCCATGTTCCAAAAGAAGAGCAAGACCATCTACTGGTCTTGATCTAAACAAGTACCAATACATCACTATTAGTTCTAAAAAATACTTTAGTAATAGCAACAACAAAACGTTCGATAGATTCAATGGCATTTGAAAGATTCAGCAGTACTAAATAAGATAGAAAATATCATCGGATTCCCAGTTCATAATAAGTGGCACTTGACAAATTTAGCACCATTTCAAAGTGACCGATTTAACAGTAGATATAATAACCAAAGGAATTGACAGACTCAACAATACAGACATTGAAATTCGGTAGATGTATCAAGGCCATGATTCAATAGTAAAGAGAGACCTTATTCTGCACTAGATCCATCGGTCTGAACAAGTACCAGTACATAGGTATTACTCCTACTATAAAATAGATTAGCAGTAGTAGAACTCCATACAAAATACTCAGAACTACCTTAAGCTAGGAACCACATGTCCCAAAATGATAAGAAAAATCCTATCTAGAAGTACATGTGTTCAAGTTAGGATCATCAGAAGAAGATAAAGATGGGTTAATCGCTAAGAAATAGGGATGCTGAAGTGGGACAAATGGGATAGGTGGGATCCTAATTTTAGACCCCTAGACTAACTCTAAACTAAGTGGGAGAAGTGGGACAAGTAGGATTTAACAAATCTCACTTATCCCGCTTATCCCAATTAGTTTAGAGTTAGTTTAGAAGTCTCCCACCTGTCCCACCTCTACATCTATGGTAATAATCTTATCGATACGAAGCTTGTATTCCATGGTGAACTCCGATGGTCGGTTCCGACGACGAGCGACCGAATCCTTCAATCCGGATTAAGAATGTAGTATAGCTTCTTTTTCCCTAGTAGACCTAGGTTATCGAATCCTCGGGAAGAGAATGCATAGTGAAGTTACTTTAACGGACCTTCGGGAGTTTTAGAATTCCTTTTGTGTTTTCACCGGACCTATAGTTTGCATATTTTTGTTGTTGCCAATGATGGAGAGAGAGGGCCTAGGCCATTCGGTTTCACCTGTAGCTGTGCAAAACATCTGATGGAAATAAAAGATAGAAATAAAGCATGCGTGTACTTGTTAGAGCAAGATAAATTATATGTGGGCAGTGCATCCATAATTGCTATTGCCTCTGCAACCGCTTATAACAATAACCTACTAGTCTCATCCATAGAAGAAAGAGAACTAATGATATGCTTAGTGATGTCACCGTTAATCCCAAGCAAATCCCTCACATACAACCGTACTACCCCTTCTGTCACTGGGGTTCCCAACCTGCAGATCATCCATCACTCATACTCGCTATACCTGGCTCAACCCTCGGGGTCTTGGGTACCTGACAAGTCCTTGGATTGAGGCAAGAGAGGATACAATAATCATCATGTCATACAAACTAATACACGATCCCATCTATGATAATTCACATGCACAATTGCTACATGGCTAGGCCGAAGCCCTTAGCCCAAGGAGAATTACTCACACATAGAGATGAGGTCAACAATCGCAAACATTGTAATAAAAATCATAAGATTGATAGCAATAGTCTTACAATGTTGCCAATCAGAGAAGACATCTACTATTACAAGTGGTGGAATATGGCTATGGAGATGGAGAAGCGTTTGGAGATCTGGAGGCGGCTGGTGATCTATGGTAGAGACTTCTGGATGGTGCGAACTCTCTTTTCGTGTCGCCTGAGGATTCTTTATATAGGGGTCCCTTCATGAAAGTTGTTCTGTTTGACCTAATGGTGGCGGCTCCAACTATATGACCGGAGCTATACGGTCGGAATTTTTGCTCCGGCCGTATAGTTGGTCGTTAAGGCATCTACCTCCGATGTAAGGCTCCTGGTTTCTTCTAGTAGTTGGAAATATCGTATCTTTGACTTTAATGTAGTGATTTTCTCCTTTAAACGACATTATATGTGTAGGAAAAATACAAAAGAAAGGATTGCATACCCCTCTGAATATTAGCATTAGTGGCAGGGTTTAGAGAGATACTTCATCAAGAATATGACTAATATCCAGTTTAAATGTGGACGTTAGATGGCTATATTTCAGAGCCATCCGCGACCAGATTAGACCGACAAACCGACAAAGAGCAAGTGGATTTAGAATTCGCATAGAATACCTTCTCACACAAGCCATTTGGATGTGCAGAGCTTAACTTCACCATGAACTGCGGCGACACGCGCGCTGCCGACCTAACGCACACGACGGATAACAAGATGACATTGTCACACCCGGCGAATAGCATGCAGAACACCGTGTCATCGAGCCCGGTTAGCCCGATATCTACATTTTGCAATCCCGGTGCTGGCACCAGCTTAGAGATGTACCTGCCTTTCCTACCATAGTGTAAAATGCGCAACCTCATGGCGTGGGATTCTCTGAGGTGGGAGTGGAGCGCAAACGGGATTGCGGCGAACTTGCAGCCAGGCACCACGCAGTTCCATTGGACTGGACCAGCGAGCATTGAACATGAAGACATATTTGGCTGGACAGCCCATACCAATTGGGTCTATCACCAACATAAAGTAATTAATTAGTACGACATTACTTATATTCATATTAGGATCATCACAAGAATATTTATATGTGTTAACTCACTCTTGGTTGATATTCTTGTAATCTAGGGGGAATTCCGATAACATCTTGAGAATCTTGCAGGTAACGCCTCGATTTCGACATGTAAGACATGAGCCCTTTCAACGCGACTTCAACCAACGAAGGCCTGCTCGTCTGCTCATATGTCGTTGCCATTTCAACCGAATGGAGCTTATTCCATGACGGTAGCGACCATAACATCACCTTGTACCGCGGTGATCCGCACGCCGCCGACCTGACGTACCTGATAGATAGGAAAATGTCTGTGGTGTACCCTCCAATTAGGGTGGCAAACTCCATGCCCTCTTTCCCGATGCCGATTATCTCTAGTGCGTGCACCCTGTTAGTCGGGTACTAGTACTTGCTGGAGTAGGTCACTTGGGGCAAATAGTACATCTTGTGGGCAAGTTTCAAGTGGTCAAACAGCTCGTGCACAGTCAATGGCCGGGTGACGAACTCGCATCCTCGCTCCATGTCACCTATGCACGGGGCATAGCAGAACTAGATCTTGTGCTTATAGACGTCATTGTAGGAGACCAATGAACAACATCAGTCATTGGGGCACCTGCTACCTTTTCCGCCGGTGACCTGGGGTAGAGCTCCTTGGAGCATGCGGCCAGCCTAATGGCGCTAATATTGTCCAGACACATAGTGATTTCGTTGAAGACGTCGTCGCCGACCTTGCTCCATCCACAGTGCTATGGTTTGCACCTCGAATCCGCCATCCCATCCGGACGGATTGGGGGCGAGGGTGGATCTATGTAGAGTTGTTGGTGGTTTTTGGAGGAGAGGGCTGGTGCCCTAGAGGGAGTGAAGCATCATGCAAGATGGGGAGTAAAATGTGTGAAGCACGCGCCAGAGATGCGGCTAGGTGGCATCGGCGAGTGGGGATAAACTAAATGGAGATGGGGAAGATAGGATGGCTCTTTAAAAGAGGTTTTTTTCTTTTCTTCTGTTGTAAGAAGCGGCTGCATCGAGTACGCCGGCTAGCGTGAATGCGTGTAAAACACGCCCCTGTGCAATAAATTAAACATGTCACTTCCTAGTGTGGCACTTTCTCGTCACGTCGGCTTCTATTTTGATACTAGTATTAGGGCATCACCTATGGTGGCAGAATTTGTCTATAAGATGGCAGGTTTTAAGAAAAAGCTTTCGATGTACTGAATTCCTGGTTAGCTTAAAAAGTATTTGGAAAAATTTAAGAGCAAACTATCTATCGTGCTTATTTGTAGTTAAAATTTGACACGGTCGATGGGAGTACGGTTTACATCGAAGACCTCAAAAAAGAGAAAATTACATAGAGGTCCATAAACTTAGCACAATGGGCCCTAAAGTTAAGCAAGGAAAAGCACTCGGGTCCTTCTTGAGCGAGAAACTAAGCCATACCATTCGTACTACTGTACTTGCTTCACACAAACACACAAAATTCTCCTCACACTTTCGAACCAGCGTGCTGGGGTGTGCTTGGTGCTTCCTCTTTGCAGGGTGTGAAATGGAACAACAATGCAGGTTGACGCTCGTGGGAAGTGCCACGTTGTAGATGAGGGAGCGATCAGCGGGCCAGCAGGGTGTGTGTGGATGGTAATGAGGCAGGAAAGGAGAGAGAAAACACAATTTGTTTGCGTGCATATATATAGTAAAGTTCCCAAAATTTTGACAATAGGTTCAACTTCTTGCTAAGATTCTACATCTTGACAACTTAACGAAATTATATTAGGTCAAACTTTAGATAGAAGTAAGCGTGATAGATAGCTCTTGGTTTAGTTGTCTTTTCGAAGGTGATGGGTGCATCTTCTTTTAGTAAACGATGTTCTAGGTGTGAGTTCCAACTATCAGGAAAGAACATTCTCAATTTTCCCATGTTTTGCGAATTTTAAAACTTCCTAGCTAACTCTACCGACTTGAATGATACTCTATGCCAATTTATCGAAATTAGGTCAAATTTGAACTACAAGTAAATTATAGATTTCTTTGGAAGTTTTACGAAAAAGCTTTTGGTGGTTTTCTGTAACATCCCAAAACTTTAATCCAAGGTTATTAAGATCCAAATCATTAAAATTTAGAGTTAACAAAAACTTTTCCAATTAAAATTATTAAAGCATTCATAGGTGTGTGCATTTAAATAGGAGTTGTTTTGAATTGATTTGATTAAGTGATCCATTGCTTGCAGAATGATTCTTAGGTGAAATAAACATCATCTAGATCATTCCCAAACAAATCCCAAAGAAAAACAAATCAAAATGAATAAAATAAACAAATGGTCATTTGTGCCATTTTAACTACCATGCCTACTTTGGCTATTCCTAGAACTCAAAACCTAACAGAAACCAATGTGGATCTTTGCACCCCTTGCTAGTACATGTAATGATGTACCAAGTCCCACTTTGTGATCTACCAAAAACTTTCAAACACTAATTTTAAATGGCAATTGAAAATTGAATGTAGTTCATATGAGAAGATCCCACTTATTCAAAAACCACTCAAATGAGCTCCATTTTCAAAACTCAAGCAACCATAGAGGCTTAAGCATGTGCCTAGCAACTCCACCAAAAATCATCCAAAAATTCAAAACTTGAATTCTTGCGGCCATTTCTACAAACACCTGGTGGGCAGAATTGAAACAAAAAACCAAAAACACTATTTTGAGCAGTGTTTGGACCAAATTGGTCTCCCATTTTGCAACCACAGCCACCCAGTGCACCCCCTACCCTTCTCTAGCCCGGCCACCCACTATGCCACGACCAAATGGTCATGGCCATTAAGGCCGAGCACCATTTGGGCACCCCCACCGGCAACAGCGTGCCACAGCCGCCGCCAGCGCCGCCCACCATGTCTAGGAGGTCGCCTGTGGTCCACCTCCACCGCCCAACCAGCCCCAACCCAAGGACAGCACCAGGAGCAGCCAGGAACCACCACGCCCGGAGCCTGTCTGCCATGCCGAAGCTGCCCGCAGAGCGTGCCCGGTCCCCACTCAGCCAGACCCCGCCTCGCTCTAGCCTCCCGTCTACATGATCACCACCGTCCTAGGAAGCTAACGGACATCCCCTTTCCCCCGACTGTGCCCCGTAGTCGCCGGCCGCCGAGAAACTCGCCGTCGGCAGAGACATCGTGCACGCCACGCCACTCACCCCTCCCGACCGCCATTCACTGCACACGCACCTCCGTGACACTCGCCAGGGCACCGCCCACCGTCCTAGCGCACCGCCCACACCTCTAGCTTGTTGTGCCGTCGTCACCGATGAGCATCGCCCATGCTCCTCTGCCGCTTTGCTGAGCCTATAAATAGAGGCCTCCCCAACACCAATTCGTCACACCACTCTCATCCCCTCCCTCTCACAGCACTCCCAGAGCCCCACCAGAGCAAGCCGCCGTCCGCAGCACGGAATTTTGCTGGAGTCTGCCATGGAGGGAGAAGAAGGGCGTCGTTGATCAAGGCCACCTCTCGGGACACCACCGGTATCAGGAGAACTGCCGTCCTTGACTTGTTCATTTGCCCACCTCGCCGACCCTCGCTGGAGCCCCGGTAAGCCACCCCAGACCCCCACCGAGCCGCTAGGGTTCTGATACATTGCAAATATATCTATAATTTTTTATGTCCCATGCTTCGTTTTATCCACTTTCTTTTGTTTTGTCCACACTTTGGAGTACTTTTCATATGATTTCTTGGACTAACCTATTAACAAGAGCCACAGTGCCAGCTTCCTGTTTTCTACTGTTTTTGGTTCCAGGAAAGTCAGAAAATGAATATTCCCGGAATTGGATGGGACAAAAGCCAAAGTGCCAATTTTTCTGGAAGTCATCAGATGCCAGAATACGAGACGGAGAAGGGCTGGGGGCCAGCGACACCACCTGGCCACGTGGGCTAGGCCTGGCCGTGCCAAGGGGTGGTGTGTCTAGCCTAGGCACCCCCTCGGCCTCTCCTTCCGCCTATAAGATGCCCTCGGGATGAAAACCCTAAATACCTGATCAAAAATCCACGAAAGAGGCTGTAGACACTGTCATCTCCATCCCTAGATCGGGAGGGATCTGAAGCTCTTCTCGGCACCCTTCCGGAGAGGGGAATTCACCCTGGAGGCCTTCTTCATCACCATGCAAGCCTCCGGTGTGATGCGTGAGTAGTTCATCCTTGGACTACGGATCCATGTAGTAGCTAGATGGCTGGTTCTCCTCCTTTGTGCTTTCATGTCTAGATCTTGTGAGCTCCGTTCATGATCAAGATCATGTATTTGTAATTCTGCATGTTGTGTTTGCGGGGATCCAATGGATATTGAGATGCAATTTCAGATTGATTATTGATTCTATCATGTCTTTGTTATTTGTGATCTTGCATGCTTTCTGTTGTTAGTAGCTATCTTGGCCAAGTAGATGCTAGCAACTCCAAGAGTTAGTATTTATGCTCGATAGTGGGTTCATGCCTCTAGTAATCTGGGGAAGTGACAGAAATATCTAAGGTACTAGATGTGCTGTTGATACTAGGGAGAAAACAACAATGCTTTGTTCATAGAACAATCGTATTGTTTACTTTACACGCAATTCATAAAGCAATAATCTGTTGCTTGCAACTTAATACTGGAGGGGGTTCGGATGATAACCTGAAGGTGGATTATTAGTCATAGATGAAGTTGGATGGCGGTCTATGTATAATGTTGTAATGCCCAATCAAGTCTCAAAGGAGTCAAGATGATTAGTATATGCATGTATTGCTTTCTCGATGTTTGTCAATTGCCCCGCTGTAATTTGTTCACCCAGCATGTTATCTATCTAAGGAGAGACACCTCTAGTGAACTATGGATCCCGGTCCTTTTCTTTTACATACAATCTACAAACTGTTACTGCTTTGTGTTTACTTTCTGCAAGTTATTACTTCTTTCCATTCGATACGTTTAATCCTTTGTTTTCAGAAAAACACGGTGAGATTGACAACCTCATCGCAAGTTGGGGACAAAGTTCTGTGGTTGTGTTGTGCAGGTCTCCACATTGATACTAGCGCCGGTAGTGCACCCTGTCAAGGCTCAGCTAGCAACACATTGGGGGTGTTTCCTTGCTCCTACTGGTTCGATTAAACCTTGGTTTCATAACTGAGGGAAACTTGTTGCTGTGCTCATCATACCTTCCTCTTGGGGTTTCCAACGAGCTCTACATCAACACCGAGCCATCAAGCATTTTTCTGGCGCCGTTGCCGGGGAGTCAAGGACATCTTCACAAGGGGAGTCCCTCATAACCAATCTCTTTACTTTGTTATTTTTATTTTGCTTAGTTTCTTTTTGCTTTGTTTGCTTGTTTCTTTATCAAAAACACACAAAAAATAGTTTTACAAGTTTGCTTTCTATGAAAACACACAAAAAATTAGTTCATTTCTTAAGTTGCCACTATGTCTAGCCTTGCTCCAGTCACTATGTCACCCGAGGAAATGATTTTCACTTTTAAACAAGGAATTGAGGAAAGTTTTAAGGAAGCTTGGTCTAGAATCTCTGATCTACATGAAAAAACTGAGCCTAAAATGACTCAAAGCTTGTTCCTTAGCAGTTTTTACCTTGGAATTGCTCTTTGCTATAGATATGCTTTAGATGCTGTTGTGGGAGAAGATTTCCTCCAATGTAATGAGGATGATGCTATAAATGCTATAAAGAAATTGATCCACTTACAACTTTCCTAGCCAAACTGATATTTCTTTCGCAAGAATATTTGCTAGATTGGACACTCTTGAGACTAGGGAGCATCACAATTATGTGCCAGTAAATTCCGAACCATCAAAGGGGCTCCCTACAGTAAAGATTGAGATAAACACTGAAACTTTTCAAGCTCGCTGTGATATCATGTCTAAATTTTGTCTTATGCCCAAAGATATTTATGAATCTTTGAATACTTGGGGGCTTACTGAAGGAGGAAAAGAAATATCTCTTGCTAATAATACTACCATATTACCTATTGGAATAGCTGAAGGAGTGTTTACAAAGATTGTTGGGAAAATGATTTCTACTAATTATCTTGTTATTGAATGTGAAGGAAAAGGATAAATTACACTTGGAAGGTCCCTATTAGAACTCCTTGGAGCAATAATAGATGTGGGAAAAGGGACCATGCACCTTTCTTCTCCACCAAACAACCATATTTTCCCCAAGATAAATAATAAAAGTAAGAGAGGTAAGGGCAAGAAATTTGGTCTTAATGCTTCTTCATTTGAGAACACTTGATTCTTTTTCTTGCTTCTTATGCCTAAATTAAAGGCGTCAAACAAAAGTACTTATTGGGAGATAACCCAAAAGTTTTAGATGAGTCTTGGAAGTTATTACTTCAGTAATAACCGCTCCTTATCCTTTTTATTTGCCTTTTGTGCCAAGATTAACCTCTAATGAGAGAGAAGTAATAATTGGGAAAGTTGTTGTCCCGAAACAGATTTCTGTGCTTTACCGTAAAAATTCGTGTAAAATCTCGGAACGTCCTTTTGAGGCGTGAATTTTTGTGCTTCTGCCCAAGATTGTTATCTAACTTTCGTTAGTTCAACACTTTTTGATTTGAGCAACAGAAGGTCTTCGAAAAAATTCGTCTTTACCTGCTGGTCTGTTTTGACACATTTCTGCCATTTTCTGCATTTGCTTCTTGTTGGTTCCTTTTTGAGTTCTTTTGGGGAATTTAGCTTTTTAAGGGAAGTGCTACAGTATCTAGTGTTCTAATGGAGGTTTATTTTATGTTAGAACTGAATCTTAAGACTTATTTATCTTGAGTGCACTAATGTTGCTAATAAAGATTGTGTGAAGTTTTGTATGAAGGAAAAATTTCAGGTGTATGGAAGGAATGAGTAATGAGATGAAGGATGGACTAAAGCTCAAGCTTGGGGATGACACGCGTGTCACCCCAAAAAATATCCAAGAAGTGCAAACGTCAAAGCATGGGGATGCCCAAGGCATCCCCTTCTTCATCAATAAAAATCCCAGGTTTCTTCCAAACGCTTCATTTTTATTGTTTCATGCACATTTGTGTTGTTCTTGGAGCGTCTTCTTTTTCGTTTTTGTTTTTTTTTGTTTGCTTTTGTTTGCTTAGTTTTCTGAATAAATTTGGTGCACCCCCTCTTTGATACATTGGTTTGCAAATAGTTTGGTTTGGTTTTTGACTATGACCTATGCTTTGTCATGCCATGCTTGATATTGTTTTGGCTTTATGCTTAGTATTCTTTTCTGTAGCATGACTTGTTATAAACAATTGAGATTGCTTAATGTGTCTTGGATTAATCATGCGTTGTTTTAGCATATTAACGCATAGTATAGTGGTATTCTCCTTTGATGCTTTATTTGGGTTGACTTGGCGTATGCTCACACCATGTTATGACTATCTCAAGTCACCATAGCCTTTATGATCCTTTAGTTTTCAACTTGTAGTATCACTTTATGCTTTGATCAATGATGTTTTGTCGCTCTGCATGATTATGGTCATTATTGCTCTCTTAGTTTGTCGCTCCTAGTCTTTTGCTAGCCTCCACAACCAAGTATGAGTTCCACTCATGCATCCAACTCCCTAAACCAAGTTATTCCAAAGAGTCCACCATACCTACCTACTAGCTTATGCTATTCCAAGTATATTCATGCTTTTGTTTACCTTCCAAATTAAACTTGTTATGAGAAAACTAGTGATTAAAGCTCTCACGAACTTGATGGCACACTTTACTTTTATTGCCCTTAATAAACTTGAACCATTGGGTCCTTCTTTGTTGCGTATATGCTTGCGCTTTATAAGTTGAAATTAGCAGAACCATGTATAATGGGGAACGCTTTCAACATTGCACTTGTACTTTGTACCCCATTGATATCATGTTCTTTTGCTTTACGGATCCCGGCGGTGTGAAATAAAAGTGGAACTTGTAAGATCATGGAGTTTGTGTGTTAGAGAAACGCCTGGGCCGCTAGCCTAAGCCATGCTTAATCATGGTGGAAACTTGCAGCATCACCATAATGAGCACTCTATGAAGCATCCTCAATAAAAACCTATGCAAATAGCAAATAAAAAGATCGCTGAGATGCTCATTGTCTGCTTGCCTTGTCATTTTGATTATGGGATAACTCCTGTATCATGTGCAAGGGGTACCCCATTGGCGGTTCTTTATGATACATATGTACTTACAATGATAAGAGCTTACTTGTGACTAAAGTTGAGTAGCATGAGGATTGGTCTTTGTAAGTAAGGGGCATGCGATTTCGGTTTATAACTTGTCAAGCATATCCTCTTAGTTGTGTCACTTTAACCTTAATCACCTTAAAGATTCTTATGATAGGGGCAATGAGAGCTGAAAGCTATAAGTACCATAATTTTTGGAAGCTCTTTATGAGACTTGAATCCCTACTTCCTTCTATTAAGGACCTTTCTTCCACCATTATATTGAGTCTCCACATTCTCACTTTATGCACCTACTTTGAGAGCATAGTGGCCATTCTTAGTTCTATGTGCATGTTGGAGATATGCCCTAGAGGCAATAATAAATATAGTTATTATTATATATCTTTGTGTTTATGATAAATGTTTGCATTCATGCTATAATAGTATTAACAAGGAAACCATTAATACTTGTGTGATTTGTAAACTTAAATTGAAAGTCCCTAGTATAGCCTCTATACTTCACTAGCTTGTTGGTTGATTGATGATGTGGTTTCTTTGTCATGAACATTGAGATGTTATCAACAACAAGATCATATCGTTAGGAGAATGATATGGTGGACATACTCCTATAGACAAGCGTAGCATAAAGATCAAGTCATTTCAATAGTTCAATTGCTATATGCTTTCTGATACATAGTAACCTAATTCCTTCGACCATGAGATCATGCATATCACCTTTACTGGATGGATGCTTTGATGTCATCAAACACCACACCGTAACAGGGTGGCTATAAAGGTGGCATTGAGTGTTCGGAAAGTATTGGTTGAAACACATGGATCAAGAGTGGGATTTGTCCATCCACATGACGGATAGATATTCTCTGGGCCCTCTCGGTGAAATGTCATCCAATTAGCTTGCAAGCATGTGACTTGGTCACAAGGGATCACATATCACGGGAACGAGAAAAGAGTACTTATCAGTAACGAGGATGAACTAGGTATGCAGAGATACCGACGATCATAACCTCGGATAAGTAACATATCGTGAGACAAAGGGAAATTGGTATCGTATGTAAGTGGTTCATTCGATCGCAAAGTAATCGTAGAAATATGTGGGAGCCATATGAATTTCCAGATTCCTCTATTGGTTATTGTTCGGAGAAGTGTCTCGATCATGTCTGCATAATTCACGAACCGTAGGGAGACACACTTAAGGATTCGACGTTGTTTGAGTAGTTATGGTATTATGAGAAAGAGACCGAATGTTGTTCGGAGTCTCGGATGGGATCCGGGATATCACGAGGTTATCCGGAATGGTCCGGAGAATAAGATTCATATAAGGAAAGACCCGTTTCGGAGTTCGGGAATGATTCCGGTGTTTTCATCGGGGATATTCTAGAAGGTTCCGGAATGTCCGGCACTCCGGAGGGGGAAGGGTACATGAGTGTGTCATTGCATATTGGAATGATTGCATCATGTACTAAGTGTTCTTGCTGTCCCAAATAAAGGATTTATTTAAATCCTAAATTGAAAAGTCAAACGGCTAGTTTGAAAGTCAAACGGCAGTTTTGGGAAGTGGGAAAAGAGGAGGAGGTGGAGACCGACTTGGGGGAGGAGTCCCCTTGGCCGGCGCGCCTCCCAAGGCCGACTTGGGGAGGGACTCCTCCCCTTGGCCGCCGGCCCTCCCACCTATAAAGGGAGGGGCAGGGCCTCCCCTCCTACACACAGAAGTTTCCTATCCTCTAAACTAAACCCTAGATCTAGACCCCGGTTTAGAGCTATTCGGTTTAGAGCCTTCTAATTGGTTTAGAGCCCTCTAATTGGTGTGTCTAATTACTAGACCACTAATAGCCTCTCTCATAAGCTCCACCATACTCGCACCGGCTTAAGGCGAAGCCCTGCGGGATTTCCCCTCTACCTCCGGTACCACGCCGTTGTGCTGCCGGAATCGCGAGGAGAGTGCTACAACCTCCGCTGCCTGCTGGAACAAGGGAGAGGAAGGTCTTCGTCGAGTACCGAACGTGTGACCGACTGCGGGAGCGCTGCGGGAACGCGGCGCCGGAAGGATCGTCTACGCGATCTTGAGATCGGAAAGAGTACGACTACATCACCCACGAGAATCTGCTCTCGTTAAACACTTTGGAATCTTCGAGGGTGAGTTATTCCATCGACTCGTTGCTACAATCTAGTAGATAGATCTTGGCTTGGTTGTTTGTATGCGATAGAAAATTTTTGTTTTCCATGCTACGAACCCCTACAGTGGTATCAGAGCCAGGTTTATATGTAGATCTGTTGCACGAGTAGAACACAATGGTCATTGTGGGCGTTGATGCTTTTATTGTAGATTGCTTTTTGTGTACTTTGCATCTTGCGGTATGTTGGGATGAAGCGGCCCGGGCTAACCTTACATGACATCGTTCATGAGACTTGCTCCACGCTTGACATGCAACTCGTTTTGCATAAGTGGCTTTGCGGGTGCCTGTTTCTCCTAGCATAGTAAAGATCCAATTTACAACGGGTGATCAACAATGCTAGTATCAATGTTGTGGTTCTTGTTCGTAAGTTAGAACGACACTTATGGAAAGCCCCAAACCACGTAAAATATGCAAAGAAAGTAGAAGCGTCTAACTTTGTTTTGCAGGGGTGTGCAGTGATGTGATATGGCCATGATTGTGATTATATTTGATGTATGCAATGTTCCTTATTGTAAGTTGGCAACCGGCAGGAGCCATATGGTTGTCTTTAATTTCTGTTAAGACCTGCGTGTCTATTCAAAATAGTTGTAATAGTTGAAGCTGGTGGACGACAACCATGGAGAAGCGTCATTGACCTTGATGCTATGCCGGTGATGATGGAGATCATATTCGTGCTTGAAGATGGAGATCGGAAGCACAAAGAAGAAAGGCCATATCATATCACATATTATGAATTGCATGTGATGTTAATCCTTTATGCATCTTGTATTGCTTAGTAGACGACGGTAGCATTATAAGATGATCCCTCATGCACATAAATTTCAAGTTCTAGAGTGTTCACCCTTAGTATGCACCGTTGCCAAAGCTTGCTGCTTCGAAGCACCACGTGATGATCGGGTGTCTTTGATTCCGCGGGTGAATACAACGTAAGCAAGCCAGATTTGCTTATGCGGAAGCTAAGGTTTGATCTTGACGAGCCTAGCATGTACAGACATGGCCTCAGGAACACGGATCGCCGAAAGGCAAAGCATGAATCATATAGTAGATATGATGAACATGATGATTGTTCGCCATTAAAACTATATCAGCTCTCGTGATGATCGGTGTTGATGTAGTGGATTTGGTTCATGTGATCACTAAAACAATGTGAGGGATGTTGTTTTGAGTGGGAGTTCACCTAGTTTAATTTCATTAATTAATTTGAACTCAATTTGTCATAAACTTAGTCTAAACTATTGCAAATATGTTGTAGATCAATGGCAGCCCCTACCATCAATTTTAATGCGTTCCTAGAGAAAGAAAAGTTGAAAAACAATGGAAGCAACTTCGCGGATTGGTTCCGCAATTTGAGGATTGTCCTCACAGCTGGTAATTTGACCTATGTGCTGGATGCACCGCTAGGTGACCCACCTGCAGCTGATGCTACCGATGAAGTAAAGAATGTTTACCTCGCTCGGAAGAATCAGTACTCCATAGTTCAGTGTGCTATCTTGTATGGTTTAGAATCGGAGCTTCAGAAAAGGTTTGAAGAGTCAGATCCATATGATATTGTCGAGGATCTCAAATTAATCTTTGAGACTCATGCGGCAATTGAAAGTTATGAAGCTTCTGAAAAGTTCTTTAACTGCAAGATGGAAGAGGGTAGCTCCGTCAGTGAGCATGTGCTTAAGATGTCTGGGCACGCAAATAAACTTCAAAGTTTGGGTATAGTGATTCCTAATACTTTGGGAGTTTACCGCATCCTCCAATCACTACCACCAAGTTACAAGAACTTTGTGATGAACTACAACATGCAGAACATGAACAAAGAGTTGCCAGAACTATTTGCTATGTTAAAATCTGCAGAAGTGGAGATCAAGAAAGAGCACCAAGTGTTGATGGTCAATAAGACCACCAAATTCAAGAAAGGCAAGTCTAAGCAAAAGGGACACTTCAAGAAGGGTGGTAAGAAAGTTACCACGCCGACGAAGAAGACCAAGGCTGGACCTAAACCTGAAACTGAGTGTTTTTACTGCAAGGGAGAAGGTCACTGGAAGCGGAATTGCCCAAGGTACTTGGCGGATTTGAAGAACGGCAACATCAAGAAGAAAGGTATATCTGATATACATGTTATTGATGTGTATCTCACTAGTACTCGTAGTAGTGCCTGGGTATTTGATACTGGTTCGGTTGCTCATATTTGTAACTCGAAACAGGAGCTGCAGAATAAACGGAAGCTAGTGAAGAATGAGGTGACGATGCGCGTAGGAAACGGATCAAAGGTTGATGTGATCGCGGTCGGCACGCTACCTCTTCATCTACCATCGGGATTAGTTTTATACTTAAATAATTGTTATTTGGTGCCTGCATTAAGCATGAACATTATATCAGGATCTTGTTTATTGCGAGACAGTTACTTGTTTAAATCCGAGAATAATGGTTGTTCGATTTATATGAGTAATGTGTTTTATGCACATGCACCTTTGATAGATGGTCTATTCATATTGAATCTCGATAGTAGAAATACACATATTAATAACATTGAGGCTAAACGTTTGAAATCAAGCGATAATTTGACCTATATGTGGCACTGTCGTCTTGGTCACATTGGAGTGAAGCGTATGAAGAAACTCCATTCCGATGGACTTCTTGAATCACTTGATTTTGAATCACTTGAAAGATGCGAAGCATGTCTGATGGGTAAAATGACTAAGACTCCATTTTCTGGTATAATGGAGCGAGCTACAGACTTATTGGAAATCATACATACCGATGTGTGTGGTCCAATGAGTGTAGCATCGCGCAGTGGTTATCGTTATGTTCTTACCTTCACGGATGACTTGAGTAGATATGGGTATATCTATTTCATGAAACATAAGTCCGAAACTTTCAAGAAGTTTAAGGAGTTTCAAAGTGAGGTAGAGAATCAACGTAACAAGAAGATTAAATTTCTACGTTCTGATCGTGGAGGTGAATATCTAAGTTACGAGTTTGGCGAGCATTTAAAGAAGTGCGGAATACTTTCACAATTGACACCGCCGGGAACACCACAGCGTAATGGTGTGTCTGAACGTCGTAATCGAACTCTCTTAGATATGGTTCGTTCTATGATGTCACTTACAGATTTACCGCTATCATTTTGGGGTTATGCATTAGAAACAGCCGCATTCACTTTAAATAGGGCACCATCTAAATCCGTTGAAACGACACCGTATGAATTATGGTTTGGGAAGAAACCTAAATTGTCGTTCCTTAAAGTTTGGGGATGCGAAGCCTATGTAAAGAAGTTACAGCCGGACAAGCTTGAACCCAAAGCGGAAAAATGCGTCTTCATAGGATACCCGAAGGAAACTATTGGGTATACCTTCTATCATAGATCCGAAGGCAAAATCTTTGTTGCCAAGAATGGATCCTTTCTAGAGAAGGAATTTCTCTCGAAAGAAGTGACTGGAAGGAAAGTAGAACTCGACGAGGTTGTCGAACCTTCTCTCGAAATTGCGAGTAGCGCAGCACCGGAAGAAGTTCCTGTGGTGCCTGCACCAATAAGAGAGGAAGCTAATGATAGTGATCATGAAACTTCGGTTGAAGTTGCTACAGAGCCTCGGAGGTCAACGAGAACTCGTACCACTCCAGATTGGTATGATTCCGTTATGAATGTCATGTTGGTGGACAACACCGATGACCCCGAGACATATGAGGAAGCGATGATGAGCCCAGATTCCAATAAATGGCAAGAAGCCATGAAATCCGAGATTGGATCCATGTACGAAAACCAAGTATGGACTTTGGTGGACTTACCGGATGGCCGGAAGGCTGTCGAGAACAAATGGATTTTCAAGAAGAAAACAGATGCTGATGGTAATATTACTGTCTATAAAGCTCGACTTGTCGCAAAAGGGTTTCGACAAATTCAAGGAGTTGACTACGATGAGACTTTCTCACCGGTAGCGAAGCTAAAGTCTGTGAGGATTATGTTAGCAATCGCTGCATATTATGATTATGAGATATGGCAGATGGATGTCAAAACAGCATTCCTCAATGGAGACATTGATGAAGAGTTGTATATGATACAACCCAAAGGTTTTGTCGATCCTAAAGATGCTAACAAGGTATGCAAGCTTCAACGGTCCATCTATGGATTGAAGCAAGCATCCCGAAGTTGGAATCAACGTTTTGATAAGGTAATCAAAAGTTTTGGTTTTATACAAACTTATGGAGAAGCTTGTATTTACAAGAAAGTGAGTGGGAGCTCTGTAGCATTCTTAATACTGTATGTGGATGACATATTGTTGATTGGGAATGATGTAGACCTTCTTAATAGTGTCAAAGAGTATTTGAATAATAGTTTTTCAATGAAGGATCTTGGCGAAGCAGCTTACATATTAGGCATAAAGATTTATAGAGATAGATCGAAACGCCAAATATCATTGTCACAAAGTACATATTTGGACAAAGTTCTAAAGAGGTTTGGAATGGAAGATAGCAAGAAAGGGTTCTTGCCCATGTTGCCCAATACGACCTTGAGTAAAACTCAAAGTCCGACATCGGCAGAAGATAGAGAAAGGATGAGTAAGACTCCCTATGCCTCAGCCATAGGATCTCTAATGTATGCCATGCTATGTACTAGACCCGACATCGCATATGCTGTTAGTTTAACTAGCAGATATCAAAGTGATCCAGGAGTGGATCATTGGACAGCGGTCAAAAACATCCTTAAGTACTTGAGAAGAACTAAGGATATGGTTCTTTCTTATGGAGGTGATGAACAGCTCGTTGTTAATGGTTACACCGATGCTAGTTGGAACACCGATCCGGATGATTCTAAATCACAATCTGGATACGTATTTATTTTGAATGGTGCAGCAGTTAGCTGGAGGAGTGCAAAGCAAAGCGTTGTGGCGAGATCTTCAACTGAATCGGAATACATGGCTGCTTCGGAGGCTTCACAAGAAGCGATATGGATGAAAGAGTTCATTACAGAGCTGGGTGTGGTTCCTAGTGCGCTGGACCCAATGTCTATCTACTGTGATAACATGGGCGCCATAGCCAATGCGCAAGAACCAAGGTCACACAAGAAGCTGAAGCATATCAAGCTACGTTTTCACGCTATTCGAGAACATATCCAGGATGGGGATATAAAGATTTGCAAAGTACACACAGATCTGAATGTGGCGGATCCGTTGACTAAACCTCTCCCGAGGGCAAAACATGACCAACACCAAACTGCCATGGGTGTTCGGTATATTACCATGTAATCTAGATTAGATGACTCTAGTGCAAGTGGGAGACTGTTGGAGATATGCCCTAGAGGCAATAATAAATATAGTTATTATTATATATCTTTGTGTTTATGATAAATGTTTGCATTCATGCTATAATAGTATTAACAAGGAAACCATTAATACTTGTGTGATTTGTAAACTTAAATTGAAAGTCCCTAGTATAGCCTCTATACTTCACTAGCTTGTTGGTTGATTGATGATGTGGTTTCTTTGTCATGAACATTGAGATGTTATCAACAACAAGATCATATCGTTAGGAGAATGATATGGTGGACATACTCCTATAGACAAGCGTAGCATAAAGATCAAGTCATTTCAATAGTTCAATTGCTATATGCTTTCTGATACATAGTAACCTAATTCCTTCGACCATGAGATCATGCATATCACCTTTACTGGATGGATGCTTTGATGTCATCAAACACCACACCGTAACAGGGTGGCTATAAAGGTGGCATTGAGTGTTCGGAAAGTATTGGTTGAAACACATGGATCAAGAGTGGGATTTGTCCATCCACATGACGGATAGATATTCTCTGGGCCCTCTCGGTGAAATGTCATCCAATTAGCTTGCAAGCATGTGACTTGGTCACAAGGGATCACATATCACGGGAACGAGAAAAGAGTACTTATCAGTAACGAGGATGAACTAGGTATGCAGAGATACCGACGATCATAACCTCGGATAAGTAACATATCGTGAGACAAAGGGAAATTGGTATCGTATGTAAGTGGTTCATTCGATCGCAAAGTAATCGTAGAAATATGTGGGAGCCATATGAATTTCCAGATTCCTCTATTGGTTATTGTTCGGAGAAGTGTCTCGATCATGTCTGCATAATTCACGAACCGTAGGGAGACACACTTAAGGATTCGACGTTGTTTGAGTAGTTATGGTATTATGAGAAAGAGACCGAATGTTGTTCGGAGTCTCGGATGGGATCCGGGATATCACGAGGTGATCCGGAATGGTCCGGAGAATAAGATTCATATAAGGAAAGACCCGTTTCGGAGTTCGGGAATGATTCCGGTGTTTTCATCGGGGATATTCTAGAAGGTTCCGGAATGTCCGGCACTCCGGAGGGGGAAGGGTACATGAGTGTGTCATTGCATATTGGAATGATTGCATCATGTACTAAGTGTTCTTGCTGTCCCAAATAAAGGATTTATTTAAATCCTAAATTGAAAAGTCAAACGGCTAGTTTGAAAGTCAAACGGCAGTTTTGGGAAGTGGGAAAAGAGGAGGAGGTGGAGACCGACTTGGGGGAGGAGTCCCCTTGGCCGGCGCGCCTCCCAAGGCCGACTTGGGGAGGGACTCCTCCCCTTGGCCGCCGGCCCTCCCACCTATAAAGGGAGGGGCAGGGCCTCCCCTCCTACACACAGAAGTTTCCTATCCTCTAAACTAAACCCTAGATCTAGACCCCGGTTTAGAGCTATTCGGTTTAGAGCCTTCTAATTGGTTTAGAGCCCTCTAATTGGTGTGTCTAATTACTAGACCACTAATAGCCTCTCTCATAAGCTCCACCATACTCGCACCGGCTTAAGGCGAAGCCCTGCGGGATTTCCCCTCTACCTCCGGTACCACGCCGTTGTGCTGCCGGAATCGCGAGGAGAGTGCTACAACCTCCGCTGCCTGCTGGAACAAGGGAGAGGAAGGTCTTCGTCGAGTACCGAACGTGTGACCGACTGCGGGAGCGCTGCGGGAACGCGGCGCCGGAAGGATCGTCTACGCGATCTTGAGATCGGAAAGAGTACGACTACATCACCCACGAGAATCTGCTCTCGTTAAACACTTTGGAATCTTCGAGGGTGAGTTATTCCATCGACTCGTTGCTACAATCTAGTAGATAGATCTTGGCTTGGTTGTTTGTATGCGATAGAAAATTTTTGTTTTCCATGCTACGAACCCCTACAGTGCATTGTCCCAAGACTAGTTGATTGATGCATAACTTGATATTGCTTGTTTTAAAATATTTGTATCTAGTCACACTTATGAACTTTGAAGGTGTCCTATGCATTTATATTTGCTACTCTATGAGGGACAAGCTGAATGCTATTATGCTATGTTTTCTTTATGTGAAACAAACAAACGTCTTGCAAAGCATTGTTATTCATAAATCTTTTGTTTGTGCCTTTTCATGTTACATCATAGTTTCTTTGTCTTATTGCTAGAACTTTTGTCTTTCATGTTTTGATTGTAGTACTATGATCCCAGCTTTGAATGTTTTACAAATACTTTGATCAAGTCTTTGATGGTGCATGTCACCTCAAAAATTATTCTTTCTTTTTATCACTTACCTACTCGACGACGAGCAGGAGTTAAGCTTGGGGATGTTGATACATTGCAAATGTATCTATAATTTTTGATGTTCCATGCTTGGTTTTATCCACTTTCTTGTGTTTTGTCCACACTTTGGAGTACTTTTCATATGATTTCTTGGACTAACCTATTAACAAGAGCCACAGTGCCAGCTGCCTATTTTATGCTGTTTTTGGTTCCAGGAAAGTCAGAAAATGAATATTCTCGGAATTGGACTAGACAAAAGCCAAAGTGCCTATTTTTCCGGAAGTCATCAGATGCCAGAATACGAGATGGAGAAGGGTTGGGGGCCAGCCACACCACCTGGCCACGCGGGCCACGCCTGGCCGCGCCAGGGTGTGGTGTGGCCAGCCCAGGCACCTCCTCGGCCTCTCCTTCCGCCTATAAGATGCCATCGGGACGAAAACCCTATGTATCCGATCAAAAATCCACGAAAGAGTCTATAGCCGCTGTCATCTCCATCCATAGATCGGGAGGGATCTGAAGCTCTTCCCGGCACCCTGCCGGAGAGGGGAATTCACCCTGGAGGCCTTCTTCATCACCATGCAAGCCTCCGGTGTGATGCGTGAGTAGTTCATCCTTGGACTACGGATCCATGTAGTAGCTAGACGGCTGGTTCTCCTCCTTTGTGCTTTCATGTCTAGATCTTGTGAGCTCCGTTCATGATCAAGATCATCTATTTGTAATTCTTACATGTTGTGTTTGCGGTGATCCGATGGATATTGAGATGCTATTTCAGATTGACTATTGATTCTATCATGTCTTTGTTATTTGTGATCTTGCATGCTTTCCGTTGTTAGTAGTTATCTTGGCCAAGTAGATCCTAGCAACTCCAAGAGTTAGTATTTATGCTCGATAGTGGTTTCATGCCTCTGGTAATCTGGGGAAGTGACAGAAATCTCTATGGTACTAGATGTGTTGTTGCTACTAGGGAGAAAACAATAATCCTTTGTTCATAGAACAATCATATTGTTTACTTTACACGCAATTCGTAAAGCAATAATCTGTTGCTTGCAACTTAATACTGGAGGGGGTTCGGATGATAACCTGAAGGTGGATTATTAGTCATAGATGCAGTTGGATGGCGGTCTATGTATAATGTTGTAATGCCCAATCAAGTCTCAAAGGAGTCAAGATGATTAGTATATGCATGTATTGCTTTCTCGATGTTTGTCAATTGCCCCGCTGTAATTTGTTCACCCAGCATGTTATCGATCAAGGAGAGCCACCTCTAGTGAACTATGGATCCCGGTCCTTTTCTTTTACATACAATCTACAAACTGTTACTGCTTTGTGTTTACTTTCTGCAAGCTATTACTTATTTGCATTCGATACGTTTAATCCTTTGTTTTCAGCAAAACACGGTGAGATTGACAACCTCATCGCAAGTTGGGGACAAAGTTCTATGATTGTGTTGTGCAGGTCTCCATGTTGCTACTAGCACCGGTAGTGCGCCCTGCCAAGGCTCAACTAGTAACACCTTTGGGGTGTTTCCTTGCTCCTACTGGTTCGATTAAACCTTGGTTTCATAACTAAGGGAAACTTGCTGTTGTGCTCATCATACCTTCCTCTTGGGTTTCCCAACAAGCTCCACATCAACACCGAGCCATCAGGTTCCACCTCGCCGGCGACCTATCTGTAGTTGACGACAAGCCACAGCCGTAGATCTTCCTTTTAATCGCATGTTCCATGTTTCCCGTACTGCTTTGCGTTTAAAGAGCCGCTGACATGTGGACCCCCCTGTCAGCTGTTCTCTACGCCGCATAGTCCTACTGGGCCGGCCCATTTCTGTTCCCGCGCTAGCCCACGAATTCAGATTTAGGTTTTTCTAATTAGGTTTGAACTTAGTTCTGTCCCTTAGTTTGAAAATCATTTTAGAGAGATTTACATATCCAAATGGAGTGATTCCAATTGTGTTGGAAAGCTTCTGAAAAGATCTACCCAAGCCCGTTGAATTTAAT
The DNA here is from genome assembly GCA_916181665.1 of Avena sativa. Lineage (NCBI taxonomy): Eukaryota > Viridiplantae > Streptophyta > Magnoliopsida > Poales > Poaceae > Avena > Avena sativa. Next base: position 383,886,226 of record OV702286.1, on the reverse strand, counting down.
TCATTTAGAGTAAGAGATCTCTCCTAGTAAAAATAACAAGACAGAAGCATTTACACATTCAAACATTTTTATAAAATCAACCATGATAGCTTTAGAGTTGATTCCAACTCTCAAAAATCACATTTAACCATACCTATCTGAATATGTAATAATATTAAGGTTTACATGCAGTGACTTTGGACTAGTACCAAAATAATGCTATATAGGCATTTCTAGTCACTTTAAATCATTAAATTTTAAACTTAAACCAAAGTAAATGTGATCCAAGACTTAAATCACATTCCCACATGTTAGAATATGTGGTGAGGACATGTGTCCATATGATCCCATATTCTAAGTGGAGAATATTAAATCTTAGATATTTTCAATGAGTAGAAATTACTTTTCTCAAATAAAAAGGATGAAACTAGTTAATAAAACCTTGTGATGCTTATGATGATAATAGATCATCCAATTTGTGCCTTAGAATGCTAAGTAGCCTAGTTAAGTATTGTTTGGTGATTGTGTACTCCGTATGTATTTATAGACGATAGTACCGACCAAGCTTTCGAGGAGGAGTGCTATCAAGAGGAGGAAGAAAACTTCAACCACTGCACCAACCAAGGCAAGCCACCATTAACAATGCAAGCTAACACTTGCAAGTATAATGCTTATCAAGATAAAATTAAGCTAGATGATTTGACCAAAGATGCTTTAGGCATGCTTTGGTTATACCACTTTGATTATTACTTACCCCAAGTCTTATTTCCAAGCTTTACTTCGTTTAAATTACCAAAGTCCTTTACTTGTTTTGAAGGTAGCATAAAGAGTATAAAACTTGACCTATCTAGATAACTTTAGATGTCATTCTATGGCATGAGATTGATCCCATCTTTCCACCTTAGTGAACACTCTTAACTTAGTAGTTTAGAGTAGATAAAAACTTGAGTCACTTTAGATGGGAACACTTGGTGAAAATGAATTGTGAAAACCTTAGAATGATGAGGCATTCTCTTGAGATGTTTTGACATGTGTTGAGAAACACAAATGGTTTATGATGATGAAAATGTTGAGGCATGAGCCTTAGCCCTTTTACAAAACTGATGGTTGGATTCGGATGCAATACCATTCCAAATTTACCGTACAACCACAATACCTGAATTGGGTAAGGCTTAGCCAGAAGTTTATATGCATTAGTATTAGTTCCCTCACCGGAGAGTTTTGAGCTAAGGCTACCTCTCAATGTTGTCCACCTATGCAGTGCTCAAGATGACAGATGGTCATGGTTGGGAGGCCATGCTCATAGGAGAGGTGCTTATACTAGGGTGTGTAAAGGAAAGGTTATGTTTGATTATATGCATACTAAGTATGATGATTTAGGGTTATCCCTGACAGATGTATCGAATCTTGTGGTGAAAGTGTACCACCTCTGTAGAGTGTCAAACTATTCGAATAGCCGCGTCCGTGGTTATGGACAGTTGGAGTGGCCATATTGTTTCATTGTCAGATGTTTTAAAAATGACTTATGAAATGAAGGATGAATCTTGACTTGACCACAACAGGGTTGTGACTATGACACTAGCTTCCCAACTTAAGTGATTCTAGAACTTTATTTCATCTTTCTTTGTTTCTAAACTCAACTTAGGTTTCAAACTTAACTTTATAGTTAAACTTAGAGTTAGCACTTTACATTAGAACTATACTACTTGTTAGTGGTAGTTTGCGAGTACTTAAAGAGTACTCATGGCTTTTGTCCCTGGCTATTATCATGGCCAGACTATGAAGGAGACTACCAAGATGATGGCCAGCGGGACGGCTATGATAACTAGGACTATCTGCCTTCGTCAGCATTCCCTGTGCCCCTGAAGATGGACCCCACCGCTACGCTTATTATTTATTCCGCTGCTTGTTGTATTAAGACTGGATCATGAGATCCTTATTTGTGTAAGACCTTATTTATGGTTTGTAATGGATGATGTACTGTGATATCCAATCTGTTATGTCTCGCAAAAATGGTAATCCTGGAATTGCGATGTATGACATAACAGGCATCTGGGATTAAAAATCCAGGTGTTGACTTTTTCGATGTACTGAATTCCTGGTTAGAGCTTCAAAAGTTTGTTGGGACATTTTAAGAGGAATCTATCTATTGCGCTTACTAGTAGTTCAAATTTGATATGGATGGTGGGAGAAAGTACGATTTGCATCGAAGACCTAATTTTTTTTACATAGAGGTCCATAAATTTAGCATAAAGGGCCCTAAAGTTAAGCAAGGAAAAAGCAGTCTAGTCCTTCTCGAGAGAGCAACTTAGCCATATACCCTTCGTACTAGTGTAATTTCTTCACACACACACAAAAAAGCTCCTCACACTTTTGAACGAGCGTGCTGGGGTGTGCTTGGTGCTTCCTCTTTGCAAGGTGTGAAATGGAATGACAAGGCAGGTCGACGCACATGGGCAGCACCACATTATGGACGATTCGATGGAGAGGTCAGTCGTTCGGGGTGTGTGTGGATGGTGATGAGGCAGTGTGAAGGAGAGAGAAAACACAACTTGTTTTGCGTGCATATATATAGTAAAGGTCCTAAAATTTTGACAAGAGGTTCAACTTATTGCTAAGACTCTACATATTGACAACTTAATGAAATTAGGTCAAACTTTAGCTACAAGTAAGCGTGATAGATAGCTCTTGGAATAATCGTCTTTTCGAAGGTAGATGGTGGGTGCATCTTCTTTTAGTAAACGATGTTGTCGGTGTGAGTTTCCAACTATCAGGAAAGAACATTCTTGATTTCCCCATGTTTTGCAAATTTAAAACTTCCTAGCTAACTCTGCTGACTTGAATGAGACTATGTGAAATTAGGTAAAATTTGAACTATAAGTAAATTGAGGTTGCTTTGGAAAATTTCCGAAAAAACTTTTTGGTGGTTTTTGATGTACTAAATTCCTGGTTAGCTATAAAAGTTTTTTGGAAAATTTTAAGAGGAAACTATCTATCGTGCTTACTTGTAATTAAAATTTGACACGATCGGTGGGAGTATGGTTTAGATCGAAGACCTCAAAAAAGAGAAAATTACATGTAGAGGTCCAAAAATTTAGCACAAAGGGCCCTAAAGTTAAGCAAGGAAAAGCAGGTGGGTCCTTCTCGAGTGAGAAACTGAGCCATACCCTTCGTACTACTGTACTCGCTTCACACAAAAAATGCTCCTCTCACTTTTGAACCAACGTGATGGGGGATGTGCTTGGTGCTTCCTCTGTGTAGGGTGTGAAATGGAACGACAAGGTAGGTCGACGCACATGGGCAGCGCCACATTGTGGACGAGGGAGAGATCAGCCGGCAGGGGTGTGCGTGGATGGTGATGAGGTAGTGAAGAAGGAGAGATAAAACATAATTTGTTTTGCGTGCATATATATAGTAAATAAAAGGTCCTGAAATTTTGACAACACGTTCAACTTCTTGCTAAGAAATTGCATCTTGACAACTTAATGAAATTAGGTTAAACTTGAGATACAAGTTAGCGTGATAGATTGCTCTTGGATTAATTGTGTTTTCGAAGGTTATGGGTGCATCTTCTTTTAGTAAACAATGTCGTCGGTGTGAGTTTGTCAATTTTTAGGAAAGAACATTCTCGATATTCCCATGTTTTGCAAATTTTAAAACTTCCTAGCCAACTCTGCTAACTTCAATGAGACTCTGTGCCAATTTATCAAAATTATGTCAAATTTGAACTACAAGTAAATTATAGGTTGCTTTGGAATTTTTACAAAAAAGCCTTTCGGTGGTTTTCGATGTACTGAATTCCTGGTTATAGCTTCAAAAGTTTTTTGGAAAATTTTAAGAGGAATCTATCTATCGTGCTTACTAGTAGTTAAAATTGGACACGGTTGGTGGGAGCGAGTACGGTGTACATCAAAGACCTCAAAAAAGATAAAATTACATAGAGGTCCATAAATTAAGCACAAATGGCCCTAATGTTAAGCAAGGAAAAGCAGTTAGGTCCTTCTTGAGCGAGCAATTGAGCCATACCCTTCGTACTACTGTACTCGCTTCACACAAAAAAACGCTCCTCACACTTTCAAACCAGCGTGCTAGGGGTGTGCTTGGTGCTTCCTCTTCGTAGGGTGTGAAATGGAACGATAAGGCAAGTCGACGCACGTGTGGCCAGCGCCACGTTGTGGACGAGGGAGAGATCAGTCGGCCTAGAACATAATTTGTTTTGTGTGCATAAATACCGTAAAAGGTCCTGAAATTTTGACAACACGTTCCACTTCTTGCTTAAAATATGCACCTTGACAACTTACTGAAATTAGGTCAAACTTGAGCTACAAGTTAGCGTGATGGATTGCTCTTGGATTAATTATCTTTTCGAAGGTAGATGGGTGCATCTTGTTTTAGTAAACGATATCATCGGTGTGAGTTTCTAACTATCAGGAATGAACATTCTCGATTTTCCCATGTTTTGTGAATTTTAAAACCTCCTAGCTAACTCTGCCGACTTGAATGAGACTTTGTGCCAATTTATCGAAATTTGGTCAAATTTGAAATACAAGTAAATTGTAGGTTGGTTTGAAAGTTTTACGAAAAAGCTTTTCGGTGGTTTTCGATGTACTGAATTCCTGGTTAGCTTCAAAAGTTTTTTGGAAAATTTTAAGAGGAATCTATCTATCGCACTTACTTGTAGTTAAAATTTGACACGGTCGGTGGGAGCGAGTACAACTTACATCGAAGAACTCAAAAATTACGAAGGGCCGGGGTGTGCTTGGTGCTTCCTATTCGCAGGTTGTGAAATGGAACGACAAGGCAGGTCGACGCACGCGCCCTATTGTGGACCAGGGAGAGACATCAGCCGACTGGGGTGTGCATTGATGGTAATGAGGCAGTGAAGGAGAGAGAAAACATAATTTGTTTTGCGTGCATGTATATAGTAAGGTCCTGAAATTTGGACAAGAGGTTTAACCTCTTGCTAAGAATCTGCATCTTGACAACTCAAGGAAATGAGGTCAAACTTGAGCTACAAGTTAGCGTGATAGATTGCTCTTGGATTAATTGTCTTTTCGAAGGTAGGTGGGTGCATCTTTTCGAAGGTGACGGCGGTGGTGATGGTGGCGGTGGTGTAGAGCGGCGGTCTAGCGCCACGACGGCGGTCAGCAACGGAGAGGAGGACGGTGACAGGTAAATCATAGGTTTTTATGAAAGTTTTACGAAAAAGCTTTTTGTGGTACCCATCAGGGGTCAATTAGGATTATATCGGAAACCACCAAGAGTTTGGACAACAGGTTAACTTCTTGATAAGATTTTGCATCTTGACAATTTAACGAAATTTGGTCAAACCTGAGCTACACAAGTAGAGAACAAGAGGGAGGTAGCACGAGACTTTCAAAAAAAAGGCAGCGCAAGATTAGCGCAGAAGAGGACTTGAGGGCGGTGCGACGTCAGAGCAAAGCTACGATGGGCTGCTGACACGAGGTACATGGTAGTACACTCCAATAGTAGTAAATGTATGGACCTACTACTAGTATATGCACGCAAAACAAGTTGCTTTTTCTCTCTCCTTCGATGGCTCTCACCATCCATCCTCCATCGATTTCTTCTCTGCAGCCGCGGGTGCACAGTCCGGCTTGTCTCTTCCTCGTGCACAACAGGTTCAACTTCTTGCTAAGATTTTGCATCTTCACAGTTTAACAAAATTAGTTCAAACTTGAGCTACAAGTAAGCGTGATAGATTGTTCTTCAATTAATTATCTTTTCGAAGGTAGATGGGTGCATCTCTTCTTGTAAAAGCAGTGTCGTCGATGTGAGTGTCCAACTACTAGGAAAGAACATTCTCAATTGATGACAACTGGTTCCGCCTCTAGCTAAGATTTTGCATCTTCCTCAAAAAAAAGATTTTACATCTTGCAAATTTTGAACCCCTTTTGAAAACGATCACATGAAATAGGGAGAGAGGGGAAATGATATTTCTATTCTCTGTGGGCAAACCACAAGCTTTAGGTGCACCTTAGGCTTAAAGATAACTTTATTTTTTCCACTATGTATAAGGTGAACCTTAGCGGATGCCACATAGTAGGCCTTATTAAGGTGTGATTTTTTACACAATGCAGGAGTAGTATATTTCTTTGCTTAGACATATGGTCACCTCTATCCATGCGCTGTACATGCTGAGAGAATAAAACGTTGGCAGGGGAAGAGGGCAGCAGTGAAGCGAAGTTGAAGGTAGTTCCATGTCAGAGCAAAGTTATGATGTGTTTCTGACACGAGGTACTTCTGCGGCCTTACAGTGTACTACGCTCTACTAGTAGTAAATTTCAAGACCTATGCATGCAAAACAAATCGTGTGTTTTCTCTCTCCTTCCCTATGCTCCATCTCTCCTCCCCTTTCCCCTCGCACACCGGTTCGGCTGATCTCTCTCCCATCGTCCATAGCGTGGTGCTGCGCATGTGTGCCTTGGTACGACGGCTCTGTGTCTCTGGCGTGTTCAGCAGTTGCGCGTTGGTGTGGAGTAGGGACGAGGAGTACATAGGAAGGAAACCACTTTGGTCCTTGGCGGCACAAAAATTCAAAGTTTTCCGGTTTTCGAAATTTTCACTTACTTCCCAAACATCAGGAGGGAAGGTTATTCAAAAGATCAACCATTCGCAGTACTGTACTTGTTATCTTCTATTTATCGTGTCTTATCTCTTGCAATACAATACAATACAATACAATACAATAAACCACTGCATAGTGTATGGATTAACTTTTAACATTGACCGTTGGATCAAGACTAGCAAATCCAAACATTGCTAACCTCTTGATCTTCTTTTCCATTCTTAGCATCTAGAAAGATTATACTTTAGCACGATGAACGCTAGTATGCGCAAACCTAAAAACATAGACTCCATTGCTCAGTTTTCGGGGTCCCTTTGCTAATAAATGCATGGACTTGGATGCAATTTTCATTTTTATGAGGTCCTTGATGTAACTTGTACTTCCACCGACCGTGTTATCTCTCAAGAACCTCTCTCCTACGAGACCTACCATTTGATAGGCCATTCATAGTACTTTTTATCTTCTCTTTATCGTGTCTTATCTCCTACAATACAATAAACCACTTATAGTGTACGGATTAACTTTGAACATTGACCGTTGGATCAAGACTAGCAAATCCAAACATTGCCAACCTCTTGATCTTCTTTTCCATTCTTACCATCTAGAAAGATTCTAATTTAGCACGATGAATGCTACTATGTGCAAACCTAAAAACACAAACTCCATTACTCAGTTTTCAGGGTCCTTGTGCTAATAAATGCATGGACTTGGATGCAATTTTCATTTTTATGAGGTCCTTGATGTAACTTTTACTTCCACCGACCGTTTTAACTCTCAAGCACCTCTATCCTACGAGACCTACCATTTGGTAGGCTATTCACAGTACTTCTAATCTTCTCTTTATCGTGTCTCATCTCTTACAATACAATAAATCACGGCATAGTGTACGGATTAACTTTGAACATTGACCGTTGGATCAAGACTAGCAAATCCAAACATTGCCAACCTCTTGATCTTATTTTCCATTCTTAGCATCTAGAAAGATTCTACTTTAGCACGATGAATGCTACTATGCGCAAACCTAAAAATCCAAACTCCATTGCTCAGTTTTTTGGGTCCTTGTGCTAATAAATGCATGGACTTGGATGAAATTTTCATTTTTATGAGGGCCTTGATGTAACTTGTACTTCCACCAACCTTCTTAACTCTCAAGCACCTTTCTCCTACAAGACCTACCATTTGGTAGGCCATTCGCAGTACTTCTTATCTTCTCTTTATCGTGTCTTATCTCTTACAATACAATAAATCACTACATAGTGTACGGATTAACTTTGAACGTTGACCGTTGGATCAAGACTAGCAATTCCAAACATTGCCGACCTTTGGATCTTCTTTTCCATTCTTAGCATCTAGAAAGATTCTACTTTAACATGATGAATGCTAGTATGCGCAAACCTAAAAACACAAACTCCATTGCTCATTTTTCAGGGTCCTTGTGCTAATAAATGCATGGACTTGGATGCAATTTTCATTTTTATGAGGTCCTTGATGTAACTTGTACTTCCACCGACCGTGTTAACTCTCAAGCACCTCTCTCCTACGAGACCTACCATTTGGTAGGCCATTCACAATACTTCTTATCTTCTCTTTATCGTGTCTTACCTCTTACAATACAATAAATCACTGCATAGTGTATGGATTAACTTTGAACATTGACTGTTTGATCAAGTCTAGCAAATCCAAACATTGCCAACTGCTAGATCTTCTTTTCCATTCTTAGTATCTAGAAAAATTCTACTCCCTCCGACCCAAATTAGTTGACTTAGATTTGTCTAGATTCGAATGTATCTAGACTTATTTTAGTGTTATATATGTTCGAATCTAGATAAAACTAAGTCAACTTATTTCGGTCGGAGGGAGTACTTTAGTATGATGAACGCTAGTATGCGCAAACCTCAAAACACAAACTCCATTGCTCAGTTTTCAGGGTCCTTGTTCTAATAAATGCATGGACTTGGATGCAATTTTCATTTTTACGAGGTCCTTAATGTAACTTGTACTTCCACCGACCATGTTAACTCTCAAGCGCCTGTCTCCTACAAGACCTACCATTTGATAGGCCATTCACAATACTTCTTATCTTCTCTTTATCGTGTCTTATCTCTTACAATAAAATAAACCACTGCATAGTGTATGAATTAACTTTGAACATTGATCGTTGGATCAAGAGTAGCAAATCAAAACATTGCCAACTGTTGGGTCTTCTTTTCCATTCTTAGCATCTAGAAAGATTCTACTGATAGTTTTTAGCACGATGAACGCTAGTATATGCGCAAACCTCAAAACACACACTTCATTGCTCTCATTTTCAGGGTCCTTGTGCTAATAAATGCATGGACTTGGATGCAATAATTATCATTTTCATGAGGTCCTTGATGTAACTTGTACTTCCACCGACCGTGTTAACTCTCAAGCACCTTTCTCCTACGAGACCTACCATTAGATCAGTCATTCGTAATACTTCTTATCTTATCTTTATCTTCTCTTATATCTTATAATATCATACCATCACTATAGAGTGTACAAACCATTGACCGTTTGATCAAGACTGGCAAATCCAAACATTGCTAACAACCATTGGATCTTCTTTTCCATTCTTAGCATCTAGAAAGATTCTACTGAAAGTATTTAGCACGATCAACGCTAGTATGCGCAAACCTCAAAACACACACTTCATTGCTCAGTTTCAGGGTCCTTGTGCTAAATGCATGGACTTGGATGTAATTTTTTATTTTTTACGAGGTCCTTGATGTAACCTGTACTTCCACCGACCGTGTTAAATCTTGAGCACCTCGCTCCTACGAGACCTAAATTTAGATCGGCCATTCGCAGTACTTCTTATCTTATCTTTATCTTGTCTCTTATCTCTCACAATACCATATATACCACTTCATAGTGTACAAAACAATGAATGTTTGATCAAGACAGGCAAATCCGAACATTGCTAACCATTGGATCTTCTTTTCCATTCTTAGCATCTAGAAAGATTCTACTTTAGCATGATGAACGCTAGTATGCGCAAACCTCAAAACACACACTTCATTGCTAAGTTTCAGGGTTCTTGTGCTAAATGCATGGACTTGGATGCAATTTTCATTTTTTATGAGGTCCACTTGTACTTTCTTAATAAAGAAAATCAGCGTGGTGCTCACTCCTACAGCCTTATAGTGTGCTAGTCCTCTTCTATGCAAGGAAAATAAATTGTATACTACTCTCTCCTTTGTTGCATCACACCCATCGTCTAGCTGATATCTCCCCCGTCCATAGTGTGTCACTACGCACGTGTGCCATGGTACTATGGCGGCTCTGTTTCTATCTTTTTTTCATAACTTTGCTCTAACATCGAACCGCGTTCAACACATCTTCGCTGCAGCCCTCTCGGGCTGCCTTATCTAACCCCATAATCTCTTCTACAGTAGCTCCTTGTTTCCCCCTCCATTTTGATCCTTCTTTTTCCTAGTACTACTATTTGCTTTGCGGAAAACAACGTTCCAGTTTTCGCAAAAGAAATCCTGTCACTTGGAAATTTGAGATCATCTCTTTTCATAATACTTCTTGGAAACTCCCCTTGGAAAAATATTGTTTACAATAATGCCAAGATGCACCAATCTACATAATATGGGGAAATTACCATAAACTATGATGTGGATCACAGGATATGGCATTAACCTTGGTCATCCGACACGAAACCTATTCATACACATTACAGGACAATTTTGTGAACCTGGTTTTTGAAAAGTTGTCAAAACACAAGTTTATCATTTTGCATGGCATGTGATACATGCAAAAGGACGCCATGCTCATGTCTTCCATAAAATTTTAAGAACAATCTACCTCACCCTCATGTTATAATTCCTTTACTTTCCTGTGAATCTAACACTTCTTTAAGAAAAAATCCTGTAGGCTCCAAATCTTCTAGGATTCAAGTGGACATGATATTCTAATAATACTGTGTTTTCCCTATTCCTTTGTTTTTCCTATCATGCGAATCAAACAGGCCCAATGTTGAGACTCCCACGGGCAACATTTCCTACTACGCCAAGATGCACCCATATACCAAATTAATGTGGGAACAGTTCATTAACTATGATGTCGATATGGCCATGACCTTTTTTGGTCATCAAGGTTGAAACCTAATAATATTCATACATGGTGGGAAAATATCGTGGGGCTGGTTTCCAGAAGTTGACAAATCCCATGGTTATCAGTTTCCTGGCAGGCTGTACACGTGACGTGATAGGATGCCATGCGTAAATATTTGTTTTTCTGTTTTTCTTTATTACATGTGACTGTTTCAAAACGGGTTCAAAATTATCAAGATACAAATTCTTAGCAGGAAGTTGAATTTGTCAAAACTCTCAATTGTTTTCGATATATTAACTACCTGATGCATACCACCAAAAGCTTTTTGTAGAACTTCGATAGAAATCTACTACTTTCTAGAGCTTCTAGTTCAAATATGACATGATTTTGTTAATACAGACATAAAGTCATTTGAGTGGTCCGAGTTAGCTCGGGAGCTTTGAAAACTCATAAAACTTGGGAATCATACATAAAACATTGTCCACTATATCTGGAAACTTGCCTTGTGGCATTCAAAACCATGTCCTCTGTACTTTCTGTGCATAGTATATTCATGGTGCTAGAGGCCAACAATAATGGGATCTTCTATATGCTAGATATGACATACTCAAATGTACTGAAAGAGATCCAATGGTCAACAATGTCGGGTTTTGCCAATCTATATCCAACTGCCGATGTTCGAAGTTATTTGTACACTATATAGTGGTATGGAAATTGTGAAGCAACATAGTCGTTTTTTGTTTTGAAAAGAAGTGTCAAGCACAAATTTCTGATTTTTTTATGGCGAGCAATACGCATAAGAGGACGCCACATGAAATTATTTGGTTTATTATTTGTTTTATTTCAATGTCTTCAAAACAATATCAAATTTGAAGGCATGCATATTCTTAGCACGAAGTTAGTTGCATTTTTAAAATCTCGCGATGGTTCTCGATATATTGACAACATTGGTACCAACAAACGACATCTGTAAAATTCAAGAGCAACCTATCATGCATACTTGTACTCCCTCCGATTCACATTAGTTATCCCTAAATTGGATGTGTCTACACTAAAACATGTCTAGATACATCCATTTCTACGACAAGTAATATCGATCAGAGGGAGTAGTTCATATCTGACATAATTTCGTTAAATCGGCATAAAGTCCTCTAAGTGGGGGAAGTTACCTAGATAGGAAGATTCAACAATTCTAAAACAAGGAAGTTATAAGAAAGCATGGTCCACTTTGTTTGAAATGTGGTGCGGTGGCACCTTTTTTCAACTAGGTTTAGCCTAGAAGGAGCGAGATGCTTCGGTTAGCAACTTAACATGGTTAGTGGAAGTGCACATGTTACATTAAGGACCTCAAAAACGAGAAAATTACACCTAACCCTTGTTTTAGTACAAAGGGGCTTGAAAATAAGCATGGAAAATCAGTCGGGACTGGCTCTCCTTCTCCACCCACTAGCTGAGCCATACCGTTTGTACTAGAACAACAACAACTTGCTTAACAAAAAGGAAATCAGCGCGGTGCTCACTTTTGCTAGATCTTTGATAATGAAGTTCATCGAATGCGATGGGACGTGTATATATTTATATATACATACCAAGTACAATATCCCTTCTCTAGTGTTGTGAGCGTTGATCCTTGTAATAACCTTCCATGCGATGTTTGGGACGAAGCAAGTGAAAAAATTGAAACCCAAAAATTTTGATCCGCGACTACTTTTTTGCCGCCGCCCCAACCCAACACCCAAACTGGTTCCTTCCTATGCACACCAACACAACCTAGTTGATGAACACACGATAGACAGACACAGAGCCATCGTACCAATGTTAGAGTTGAAAGCGGGATCCTACGGAAGTTCCACTTCTAGTTCATTTTGAAGTACTCCTATAGAAACGTCAAAATGAACTAGAGACGGGACTTTCGCGGGATCCTGCTCGCAACCCTAACCATGGCATATGTGTTGAGCGCCACACTCTGGACGAGGGAGATATCAACTAGCAGGTGTGCGCGCGGGTGCCGAGAAGATACATACTTGATTACATTGTGTAAAATTTGACCGAATAAATAGAGTAACTAATACACTTGATTAATTTGTGTAAAATTAGTACTGTTGGAGGTAGAGTAAAACTTTCCAATAATGCTAATTTTTACCAACATTCTTTATACTATATATTTAGAGTAAATCTTGGTCAAAGAAAAAACACGCAAAACAAGGATGCATTATTCCTCGGGACGGAGGTAGAGTAATACTCCTACCTACTACTCCTACTTATGCAAACAGTACCACCGTAGAACATGTAAATAGATAATGTGTCTAGTCAAACCGACGTCATGAGACTATACTGCGCCAGGAGGTGACATGGTTAATTTATTACAAGAAAAGAAAAAACCTCTTTCAAAGAGCCATCCCATCTTCCCCATCTCCGTTAGTTTATCCACACTCGTTGACGCCGCCTGGCTGCATTTGGGATCCTCTCCACCGCGCGGACCACACATTTTCCTCGCCATCTCACCCGATGCATCTCTCCTTCCATACCACCACCCCTCTCCTCCAAAAAAAAGAAGGTATGATGAGTATAGAAACAAGTTTTCCCTCAGTTATGAAACCAAGGTTATCGAACCAGTAGGAGCAAGGAACCACCTCCAAGGTGTTGTTTCCAACATGGAATCCTGCACAAACCAATCACAGAACTTTGCCCCCAACTTACAGTGAGGTTGTCAATCTCACCGGTTTTGCTAAAAACAAAGGATTAAACGTATTGTGTGGAAGATAGTAATTGCTTGCAGAAAGTAAACAGAAAACGGAAATAGTAGATTGTAGTTTGATGGTAAAAGAAAGGAACGGGCTCCATAGTTCACTAGTGGTGATTCTCCTTAAGATAGATGACATGTTGGGTGAACAAATTACAGCGGGGCAATTGACAAATATCAAGAAAGCATACATTCATATACTAATCATATTGAATCCTATGAGATTTGATTGGGCATTACAACATTATACATAGACCGTAATCCAACTGCATCTATGACTAATAATCCACCTTCAGGTTGTCAATCCGAACCCCCTCTAGTATTAAGTTGCAAGCAACAGATAATTGCATTAAGCACTGCATGTAAAGTAAACAATACGATTGTTCTATGAACAAAGGATTGTTGTTTTCTCCCTAGTAGCAACAGCACATCTAGTACCTTAGAGATTTCTGTCACTTCCCCAGATTACTAGAGGCATGAACCCACTATCGAGCATAAATACTCCCTCTTGGAGTTGCTAGCATCTACTCAGCCAAGATAGCTACTAACAACGGAGAGCATGCAAGATCACAAATAACAAAGACATGATAGAATCAATAATCAGTCTAAAATAGCATCTTAATATCCATCGGATCCCCGCAAACACAACATGTATGATTACAAATAGATGATCTTGATCATGAACAGAGCTCACAAGATCTAGACATGGTAGCACAAAGGAGAAGAGCCAACCATCTAGCTACTACATGGACCCGTAGTCCAAGGATGAACTACTATAGCATCACACCGGAGGCAGGCATGGTGATGAAGAAGGCCTCCAGGGTGAATTCTCCCCTCCGGCAGGTTACCGGGAAGAGCTTCAGATCCCTCCCGATCTAGGGATGGAGATGATGGCGGCTACAAACTCTTTCGTGGAATTTTGATCGGGTCCTTAGGGTTTCTGTATCGGAGGCTTCTTATAGGCGAAAGGGGAGGCCGAGGGGGTGCCCTAGGCGGCCGCACCATCCCCTAGCATGGGCCAGGCCTAGCCACGCAGCCAGGTGGTGTGGCCGGCCCCTGGCCCCTCTCCGTCTCGTCTTCTGGCTCCGTGTTCCCCTCGGTGAAATACTGACTTTGGCTTTTGTCCCGTCCAATTCTGAGAATATTCATTTTCTGGCTTTCCTGGAACCAAAAATAGCAGAAAATAGGCAATTGGCACTGTGGCATCTTGTTAATAGGTTAGTCCCAGAAAGTGTATAAAAATACTCCAAAGTATGGATAAAACATAAGAAAGTAGATATAAAACAAGCATGGAACATCAAAAATTATGGATACGTTAGCAACATATCAACATCCCCAAGCTTAACTCCTGCTCGTCCTCGAGTAGGTAAGTGATAAAAACAAAGAATAATTTTTGAGGTGACATGCACCATCATAATCTTGATCAAAGTATTTGTAGAAGATGGAGACTCAACATAAAAGTAAAAGAAAGGCCTTCATAGAAGGAAGCAGGGATTCAAGTCTCATAAAGGGCTTCCAAAAATTATGGTACTTATTAGCTTTCATCTCTCATTGCCCCTATCATAAGCATCTTGAAGTGATTAAGGATAAAGTGAACAAACTATGGAGTATATGCTTGACAAAGTATAAGTTGGCAATCCCATGTCCCTTGGATACAAGGGTCGCTCCTCATGCTACTCAAGTTTAGTTACCGATAAGTTCTTGTCATAGTAAGTACATGTGTATCATAGAGAACCGCCAATGGGGTACCCCTTGTCCGATGATACGAAAGAATCCCCATATCAAAATGACAAGGCAAGCAGACAATAAGCATCTCAGCAATCTTCTTATTTACCATGGGAAAATGGTGTTTTTTCTCTCTTTCCTCTTTTCTCATCTCTCTTTTTTTTCATTTTCTCAATCTCTATCTCTTTTTTATAAGAAGAGTGCTTAATAGATTGCTCATTATGGTTACGCTGCAGGTTTCCACCATGATTAGGCATGGATTAGACCAGCGGCCCAGGCGTTTCTCTAACACACATACATAACTCCATGGACTTACAAGCTCCCCTTTCATTTCACACTGACGACATCCATAAACAAAAGAGCATGATATCAACTGGGTACAATGTACAAGTGCAATGTTGAAAGCGTTCCCCATGACAACATGGTTCTGCTAATCCCAACGTATAAGTGCAAGCATATACAACATATATGACACAATGGTTCAAGTTTATTAGGAGCAAGAAAAGTAAAGTGTGCCATCAAGTTCGTGAGAGCTTTAATCACTAGTTTTCTCATAACAAGTTTAATTCGGAAGGTAGATAAAAACATGAATATACTTGGAATAGCAAATGCTAATAGGTATGTATGGTGGACTCTTTTGAATAACTTGGTTTTATTTGGAGATGGATGCATGAGTGGAACTCATACTTGTTTATGGAGGCTAGCAAAACACTAGGAGCGACCAACTAAGAGAGCAATAATGGCCATAATCATGCAAAGCGACAAAACATCATTAATTAAAGCATAAAGTGATATTAAAAGTTGAAAACTAAAGGATCATAGAGGCTATGGTGACTTGGTATAGTCTTAATATTGTGTGATCATGTGCCAAGTCAACCCAAATAAAGCATCAAAGGAGAATACCACAATACTATGCTTTAATATGCTAAACAACGCATGATTCTTTCAAGGCACATTAAGCAATCTCAATTGTTTATAACATGTCATGCTACAACAATAATCACTAAGCATAAAGCCAAAACAATATCAAGCATAACATGATAAAGTCTAAGTCACAGTCAAAAACAAGCTCCTTTTAACACTTAAGCATGAACTTTTCCTACTCTTTTCCAATCCAAACTAATCTTATTTGAAAACTAATGTATGAATGAGAGGTTCCAACCAATTTATTCAAGCAAACTAAGCAAACCAAACAAACAAAAACCAAAAACAAAAATGAAGACGCTCCAAGAACAACACAACTGTGCACGAAACAATAAAAATGTAGTGTTTGGAAGAAACCTGAAATTTTTATTGATGAAGAAGGTGATGCCTTGGGCATCCCCAAGCTTTGACGCTTGTACTTCTTGGATATTTCTTGGGGTGACATGGGGTGGCATCCCCAAGCTTGAGCTTTTGTCCATTCTTTATCTCATTACATCATTCTTCCCTAACACCTGAAATTTTTCCTTCATACAAAACTTCACACAATCTTCATTAGCAACATTAGTGTACTCAAGATAATAAGTCTTTTTGTTCAGTTCCAACACAATTAAAACTTTCATTAAAACACAAGCTACTGTAGCACTTCCCTCAAAAATCTCAATTTCCCCAAAAAGAACCCAAAAAGGAATCAACAAGAAGCAAATGCAAATAATGGCAGAAATCTGTCAAAACAGACCAGCAGGTAGAAACCGATTTTTTCGAAGACCTTCTGTTGCTCAAATCGAAAAGTGTTGAACTAACGAAAGTTGGATAACAACCTGTGGCAGAAGCACAAAACATTACAGCTCAAACCGACATAGAGAGATGTTTCATGAATTTTTACAGCGAAGCATAAAAATCTGTTTCGGGACAGCAACTTTCCCAAGCATTACTTCTCTCTCATTAGAGGTTAATCTTGAGCACAAAAAACACACAAAAATGATAAGGAGAGGTTATTACTGAAGCAATAACTTCCAATACATAACTAAAACTTTTGGGTTATATCACAATAAGTACTTTTCTTTAACGCCTTTAAGTTAGGCATAAGAAGCAAGAAAAGAATCAAGTATTCTCAAATGAAGAAGCATTAAGAGCAAATTTTGTTTTAATAAGAGAGGCAAAAGGAATCTTCTCTCTCTTCTTAGGGAAGTGTTCTATATCTTTCTTGAGTGGGAGTTGATATTTAATGGTGCCTTCTTTCATATCAATAATGGCACCAATAGTTCTAAGAAAAGGTCTTCCCAAAGTAATAGGACAAGAAGCATTGCATTCAACATCCAAAACATAGAAATCAACAGGGACATATGCATTGTTAACCATAATAAGAACATCTGTCGTGGTGGTGGCACGGCAGATGCCATGGATAGGCTAAAGATGGGGCCAATATTGTTGGAAATATGCCCTAGAGACAAATAGTAGTAAGGACTATTATCATATTTCATATAGTTTATGGTTAAGTTTTATATCATGCTATAACTATGTTGAGTGGAAACATCAATATACGTGTGATATACAAACAACCAGGAGTTCCTAGTGAAACTCTAGTCACTAGTTCATTGGTCAACGGATGATCATGTTTCTTGATCATGTGGCATTTATGCCAGTTGGAAATGATGTCATCTCATTCTGAGAATGAGATGATGAACCAATACCCAACCTAAACATCATGACCTGATCATGTCACGAAGTTCAAGTTATGATGATTAGAAATGGATCCTCGTAGACTATTCCTTAGACCGTGAGGCTATATCAATCACTGTCTCCCGAGAGTGCTTAGATAGCATCAAACACCATCTGGTAAAACGGTGGTTATAAAGGTGTGTTCAGGTACTCGGAGGAAACCGTAGAGGCAATATATGTCAAGAGCGGGATTTGTCCGTCCATGTGACGGGAAGATACTCAAGGGCCCACTCGGAGAAGTTATATCCAATAGCTGCGTAGCGTGTGATTAGATCACGGGGATATCACTTGTCGGAACGAGTCAAGTAGCATTATTCAATAACGAGATTGAACACGACATGGTGATGTCATTGATCAGATCTCGGGCAATGCAAGTATCGAGTGACAAAGGGAATAAGACACGACTGTCCCGATTCAAACAACGAAAGATCTTCGTGGAACGCACAGGGGTCACATGGCCATCTAGGTCCCTCTGTCGATCATTGGTGCGGGAGTGTACCGACCATGTCTAGAGTGTTCCCGAACCGTGGGGTATCACGCTTAAGGGCTTGATGATGCTTAGAGAGTGTTTATAGGATCGGTGGAATCACCAAAGAAAAGAAGGGAGAAAACCGGAAGGGTTTCGGTAAGTCTGGAGGATGTCCGGAGTGGAGGTGGAAGGTGTTCCATGGCCACGGAGATTAAATGATATGTGAATGAATGTTAAATATTTATTTAATCATTTATTCATATTTATTTAATAAAGAGAAAATCAATTAAAGGTCAAAAAGGCTTAATGGGCCAATTCCGGAGGGAGAGGGCCCATTAGGGGAAAGGAGAGAGGGAGAGGGGCCAAGGGGGCTGGCCGGCTGGGCCTAGCCCCCCCGCGGGGCCCACTAGGGGCTGGCTGGTGGCCACCCCACCCCCTCCTCTCCTTTAGTCCCACCCCGGGACTTTAGGGGAGGCAGTACCTCCCCTCCCCCTATATAAAGTGGGGTATTTGGCCTAGAAAAATACACCAATAATCAATATAGGTCTCCCCACTTTTGGGAGGACCTACAATTGATATTTTCTCTCTCCCCCTCTCTCTCTCTCGTGACCATGGTACCAAGTCTGGACTGCGCGAGCGAGAGACATCTTCACCGCGGAGCGCCGTCGTGCTGCAGGATTCGGATCTAGGAGCTCTACTTCCGCAACTGCTGCTGGATCGGGGAAGCAGGAGTCATCGTCAGGCACCAGACGTGTGTAACTCCCCGCAAGGTGTCGCACTTGAGGCACTCAAGTCATTGGAGCCAGAAGGAGCGCAAGGACTTCATCATGACCTTGAGGTCGGCTTCGGCTCGTCTACATCAACCACGCTCTCCTGAGTGTTGACAACGCTTTTCGGTCTTCAAGGGTAAGTTCATGAAAAGCCCCTCATGTTACTGTATTACTAATAGATAGGTCCTGGTAGCTTCAAGGGTTCAGGGGTGTAGAGTAAAATTTATTGTTTTCATACGCGGAACCCCAACAGTGATATCAGAGCTAGATCTATGCGTAGTAATGCTAGTACGGGTAGAACACACGAGATGTAGCGTGTGGGCGTTGATCTTTTAGTTGTTACCCTCCCACGTGTACTTGTGTATACCACCGTAATGCTTGATGAAGCAGCCCCCAACCGACTTTATGCGTTCATTCGCGAGACTGGTCCACGCTTGACATACGGCTTGTACCGTATAAAGTGGCTTAGGGGGGTGTCTGTCTCTCTCGCATTAGTTGGTATACCATTTGCAACGGAGGGCCCCAAAAGGGGTGTAGTAGAGACAACTACTTGATCAGCGTTGTGCTGAAAGTTCGTAGGTAAGAACGGTTCTTGTGCGAAAGCCCATTCAGCCACGTAAAACATGCAAAGATAAAGTAGAGGCGTCTAACTTTATTTTGCAGGGGGCGTTGCTTTGTGATATGGTTATGGAAAAGGTAAAGTAATTACCTTTTGTTACATCGTAGTAGATAGTCACGGTAATGACAAACTACCACGCCAGAATGACACCGGTACCCTGGTGTCTGCGGCGCTAGAACCCTGGCGCCGGAACCCGGTGACGACGGATGGAGATCACGACGTGAAGGACCATATCACATAGCATTTACATTCAATGTTATTGTTTGTATGTCTTATTGTGTGCTAGTATTAGATACTCGACGGTAGCCTAATAAGATGATCCCTGTTAAAATTACCAACGATTGTGTTCCCCCTTAGTGTGCACCACCAAGAAAGTTCTTCGGTATGAGGCGATCCAGGGTTATAGGCCTAGGTGTCAGACATATCTATGTTCGCATACAGTGGGTGTAAGCCATGTTGCACAGCGGATACACAAAGGTTGAGTTGGCGAGCCTAGAATGCCACAGAAGCGTGGCCTCGAAACATGGATGGTCGAAAGATCGAGCACGAGTCACATGAATGATGTGACCGACATTTAGCGTCCACCTTTGAACCCACATCAATGGTCGTGATCAATCAGGGGAGATGTGGCTGATAGGGGTCGTGTTATCACTAGGAACCCTCACTAGGGATATGTGTTTCTGAGTGGAGTTATTATTAACTCATTTAATTATAAACTTAGTCTAAATTCCTTTTGCAATTATAAATGTAGATGGGACCTTTCGTGTTGACAATTGAATGGTTAGAAGGAGAGAAGCTCAGATTAGATGGATCAAACTTCTCCATTTGGGTTGCCAGTCTCCATGTTCTACTTAGTGAGAACGACGTGGTCGACTACATACTCGACGGGATGGATTTGGATCTGTCCATGGACCTTGAGACCCCAGAGGAGCGGAAAGACCGCTATCTCCGTCGTGAGATGGCCTCCTATATTTCAGTTGTGATGCGTTTCGGAATGGTGGACGAGCTGTGGCCTTTCGTAGGTCATGTCAACCCTCGTTCGGTGATGCTACAGCTTAGGACACATTTCGTGGAGCAGACACGCATTTGGGAGCATGAGCTGATGGGAGACTTCCTCTCCATTAAGATGGAGGAGAACTCGTCACTAGACAACCACTTGCAGCACATGCATGATGTGTACATGAGGCCAGCATACTTCCTAGACGTCTGGATTACAGGCTCTTTTGCAAATGCTGCTGTCCTGCGGTCGCTGCCACCAAGCTACCAAGCACAGGTCAGGACTTGCGTAATGAGGGGCGACACGGAAACGATGGAGTTCCACCGGTTCATGACACATCTCAGGAATGTGTTGGTTGAACCAGATGTCGCTCAGGTCATCAACGACAATGGTATATATTTGATATACAGTTTTATAAATGTTATAATCTTGCAAACACATTGCAGTGTTAATTATATCTGATACTTGTTCTATTTTGGTGAAAACAGGTCCTTCTGCATGAGAGGTGCTTGCTGGAGAGGAGGTGACATTGCGTGTTGATGGCGAGCATGATGATGATGGCCAACGACACTCTCCCTCGACATTTATCATTTAGTTTGTGTTTAAGAATGATTATTGTAATCAAGGGATTGTGAACTTCTTTAGTGTGTCTCACACTTCGTGAGACGGTTATTCATATGAGTTTGTAACAAACCGTTGTTCTGCTTTTATGAATGATTTCTATTCATGTTCATATCTTGTTTGATTACTTGTGAATCGTCCTTATTGTTTGAAACTAATTGATAATGTATGAACATTTGTAAAATATTAAAATGCCTTGTTTAAAAAATACCCAATTTAGTGATATGTTCATTAATGAATGAAACCATTGTTTAAATTCAAAGTTATGTGATAATATGTGAAAGTCATTCGATTTCTTTTCACATATAAATCATGCCTAAGTTCGGCAAAATAACTTGAACACCGTGTATTACTTGAATACAAAGTGTTTAAAGAATTGTTAAAAGTAAATACATATTCGATGTATTGTGAATTAACGAAAATGGTAATTATCATTAAATAATTGTTTAAATGTGTAAAGTAGTTTACCAAAGGAAACATGAATATGAAACTATTTGATTTGATCAAAGTGTTTCATCAACAAAGGGTATAAATGTAAAAGAGAATCCAATTATTATGATTTGATCAATAGTAATGAAATTCAACTTTATAAGAATGGCATAAAAGAAATTGTGAAATGCGAAGTGTTTTGAAACGTCAAAGTGCAAAGCATTACAATGTGATATTAGATATCAAAGGGGTTGAATAGAAGGCACCAAATAAATCGTTGTAGTGTAGATGTAGAGACCATTAGCTTAGAAATAGTTAGCACTCAATTAGAATTGGTAAACCATTAGAATTCGTGAAAGTTTTGGGGTTATTCGATATAACCAAAACAATACGAATAAGTCCTTGTAGAGTATTCATTAGAAACTTTGAATATGAAATCCAAAGCTGAAACCAAAAGGAAAGCAAGATTTATATTTCTTGGATTTTGGTGCATTCTTGAGAAAGCTCACTTTTAGTGATGTTTCTCAATTATGAAGCAAATGGAAGATAGTGAAAAACACGATGAGGATTCAAAACCCTGCATCAGAGTGTTGAGAAGCGCAACAGACAATGTTCCTGAACGATTCTCTTCACAGAAGGAAAGAACCAATGATTTTGATCATTGTGTTTTTCTCTCCACTATCATTTTTCACTACATGAAGTAGGATTCAAAATGTAAATCCATATCTTGTATGGAGACATTTGTGAATCACTTGTCATGATTTTTGGAATATGACATACCTACGAACTACAAAGGAAATAATGGTAAACTAGAATTATGAGAAATCCTAAAAGGAAAATTCCCTTGAGATTAGAAAGCAATTTGTTGCTGAATCTCACAAGTAAAAGGGGTTACTTGAATTTTCCCAAATGACTGCAAAGCCATAGTGGAAAAAGGGGGTAAATGACTAATGCACAATCTGTCAAGTGTTGGACAAATTCAAATGAATTTGATTCATGTATGCTAAATGTCAATTGGATTTAAAACTAGTAAAGTACTAGTATCTCATAATAAATATCCAACTTTGATATTTGATCAAAGGATTTTGAAGTTATTCAAATAGTAAGGAGATATGAAATTTGCATAAAATTGAGTGGGAGCTATGAAAGTCTTCCTGAAACAATATGTGATTGACATATTTTTGAGTGGGATCAATGTAAGTCTCAAATTCAAATATGTGGGAAAATATTTTGAGTGCGAGCTTATAAGAGTAATTCTTAAATGTGTTAAGAATGAAAGGCGCAAATACTTATGAATAATGATTCATAAGATGTAGAAGTTGATAATAGGTGTATCATGATATTATGTAGTATTCCTTAAGGGATTCAGAAAAGGGTTTCAGGATAGAAGTTAATTAAGGAACTAGTCCTTAATAACTCAAATTAGGAATAGCATTAAGTTTAACATCAACGGTTGAAAGAAAGAAAAGGATGATCATCATCCACTATGTTGAGACATAGGTTCTATCTTAGAAACCATGATGATAACTTGGCATAATATGTGATCCAAATAAGGAACGTGTGAAAGTGATTAAGTTGGAATCACAAAACGTTTGAGCTAAGTTTTGTCCGCAAAGTCTAATAGAGAACTGTGGACATATTTTCCAAATCCATAAAGGATAACATATCTTAGAGCATAAAGAGTTATGTTATAAGGGAATATGTTGGAAACTCCTGCAGATGCCAATTAAAGTCAAGTAGGAAGCGAGGTGAACATAACATCAAAAGTTGCATAGAGTGCACTGGTGTTTCGATGAATACATTTATAATAATAGATAAGGGTACCATCTAAAGTGTTGTATAATGTTATGGCGGGGCTAGTTCGCTTTTAACGTAGAATGATGTGTCCCAGGGCACAGTTCCCATGAGAAAGCCCTTGAGGTTGATCTAACGTCACTGTAGGCTCCAGGAATCAGGCCTCGTTCTGTTGCCATAGTGACGATACATACACATAGATGCTATCATGTGATGATAAAGTATTAATGTCAATCAAGGTGACATTAGTAAGTTGCAAAGGATTTGGGACTATAAAGTACATACCCAAGGCCCAACCTCTTCCATGAGCAAGCATGTTCAGGGTACCGGATATATGGTGCCAATGATTGAGAACAAAATGCAGATAGTGTATTTGTACTCTAGTGCAAGTGGGAGACTATTGGAAATATGCCCTAGAGACAAATAGTAGTAAGGAATATTATCATATTTCATATAGTTTATGATTAAGTTTTATATCATGCTATAACTATGTTGAGTGGAAACATCAATATACGTGTGATATACAAACAACTAGGGATTCCTAGTGAAACTCTAGTCACTGGTTCATTGGTCAACAGATGATCATGTTTCCTGATCATGTGGCATTTATGCCAGTTGGAAATGAGGTCATCTCATTCTGAGAATGAGATTATGAACCAATACCCAACCTAAACATCATGACCCGGTCATGTCACGAAGTTCAAGTTACGATGATTAGAAATGGATCCTCGTAGACTATTCCTTAGACCGTGAGGCTATATCAATCACTGTCTCCCGAGAGTGCTTAGATAGCATCAAACACCATCTGGTAAAACGGTGGTTATAAAGGTGTGTTCAGGTACTCGGAGGAAACCGTAGAGGCAATATATGTCAAGAGCAGGATTTGTCCGTCCATGTGATGGGAAGATACTCAAGGGCCCACTCGGAGAAGTTATATCCAATAGCTGCGCAGCGTGTGATTAGATCACGGTGATATCACTTGTCGGAACGAGTCAAGTAGCATTGTTCAGTAACGAGATTGAACACTACATGGTGATGTCATTGATCAGATCTTGGGCAATGCAAGTATCGAGTGACAAAGGGAATAAGACACGACTGTCCCGGTTCAAACAACAAAAGAGCTTCATGGAACACACAAGGGTCACATGGCCATCCAGGTCCCTCTGACGATCATTGGTGCGGGAGTGTCCCGACCATGTCTGGAGTGTTCCCGAACCGTGGGGTATCACGCTTAAGGGCTTGATGATTCTTAGAGAGTGTTTATAGGATCGGTGGAATCACCGAAGAAAAGAAGGGAGAAAACCGGAAGGGTTTCGGTAAGTCCGGAGGATGTGCGGAGTGGAGGTGGAAGGTGTTCCATGGCCACGGAGATTAAATGATATGTGAATGAATGTTAAATATTGATTTAGTCATTTATTCATATTTATTTAATAAAGAGAAAATCAATTAAAGGTCAAAAAGGCTTAATGGGCCAATTCCGGAGGGAGAGGGCCCATTAGGGGAAAGGAGAGAGGGAGAGGGGCCAAGGGGATGGCCGGCTGGGCCTAGCCCCCCGCGGGGCCCACTAGGGGCTGGCCGGCGGCCACCCCACCCCGTCCTCTCCTTTAGTCCCACCCCAGGACTTTAGGGGCGGCAGTACCTCCCCTCCCCCTATATAAAGTGGGGTATTTGGCCTAGAAAAATACACCAATAATCAATAAAGGTCTCCCCACTTTTGGGAGGACCTCCAATTGATATTTTCTATCTCCCCCTCTCTCTCTCTCTCGTGACCGTGGTCCCAAGTCTGGACTGGGCGAGCGAGAGACATCTTCACCGCGGAGCGCCGTCGCGCTGCGGGATTCGGATTCGGGAGCTCTACTTCCGCAACTGCTGCTGGATCGGGGAAGCGGGAGTCATCGTCAGGCACCTGATGTGTGTAACTCCCCGCAAGGTGTTTCACTTGAGGCACTCAAGTCGTTGGAGCCAGAAGGAGCATAAGGACTTCATCACGACCTTGAGGTCGGCTTCGGCTCGTCTACATCAACCACGCTCTCCTGAGCGTTGACAACGCTTTTCGGTCTTCAAGGGTAAGTTCGTGAAAAGCCCCTCCCGTTAGTGTATTACTAATATATAGGTCCTGGCAGCTTCAAGGGTTCAAGGGCATAGAGTAAAATTTATTGTCTTCATACGCGGAACCCCAACAAATATGTGCTAGGGGAATCCAGGGAGGGAAAAGTGGTGATTCCACGCACAGATGTTCTCGTGTTTCCTCTATCAATGATGAGTACAAGTGCTTCTCGAGTTGTTCGTGAGAAGGAGACTATGTCTCTTACTCCCCACAACCTATCTCCAGAGTTCTAACTTAGACAGAGAAAATCATCGATCCCTTTCTATGGGGGCCCCGGTGCTCTTTATATAGGGGAGCCTGGGTTACAAAGTTAGGGCACACGTGGCAGCATATTCCCCGAATTCCCCTTGGCTAAAGCTAGATGCTTCTTTATTCCCTTTAACGGCTCGTCCGGGCTTTGGACGTAACCCACAACATAATCATCGCCTTTAAGCGTCACCAGACACGGGCTACGTCAGCCGACATACCCCGCGTCATCTTGGTCGCCCTGTCCCGCTGGTCCTCCCCTCTGTTTTGCTTCGCTCATGCTATAGCTAATAGAGCCACCTTTTGACCAGCGGGAGATTCCTTCCTTCTCTTGGAAGCCACACGATAGTCCGGCTAGCACGTGGCTAACCCGGCTACGAAGGTACCTGCATAATAGACAGAGAGACATGGCCGGCATATCTTTTATGCCGGCCAGGCTAAGGCTAGGGAGATACTCCACGAGCCGGGTTACTCTGTAGGTCGGCCTGCCTTGAGGTGACCCGGTCAGCACTTGCTTTGACCATGCCGTACCTCGGCTAACTCGGCCTTTATACCCGGCATTACCCTACCCGGGGGTATCCCCCAACATTAGTCCCCGAAGCTGGTGCGATCTTAGCACCTTTAGTTGTTAAGGCCACAACAGGTTCCCATATCCGGATCCTTGCCTCTTTGGCCGAGTTACCCCGTAATCCAGAATTTTTTCTCTTTCGATCCCTTGGCTCATTCCGAGTTATTCTTCGCTGGTCGGGTCTTTTGCTCGCTTATCCGGGTTACCTTTCCTTCTCTCGTACGCTTCCCCACATCCTACATGGAGGGTAATCATCATTTTGCCTCATTTTAAGGGCCACGCGCATTTAATGCGCCAGTTACTGTTGCAATGTCAGGAATAACTGATGTGCGCGTCTCTTCACTACAGCGCCTCGTTAACCATAACACCACGTGGCGTCATGGGATATTCTGCTCCCTGTGGCCCTTGCTGTGGCCGTGTTCAGATTGGCTGACCCGGTCACGTACACGCCCGTTGCGTGTGGCATGGCAACCGCAATGGATCCCACTACGTGCCATCATGCGCGGTTAAGTAGGGGGCTGGGGGCAATCTTTGGGGAAGTTCCCCACATACAGCGCGCTCCCCTGCCTCCTTTCTCTCTCACTGCACTCCACCGCCACCATTGCTTCTTCACCATTGATGCGCCGCCGTGATCGTGCTTAGCAACTCCTCGTGCCCGCGCCACCGCTTCTGGCCAAGGTCTTCACCACGGGCCCTGCGCTTCCAGGCTCCCTACCACTAGTTATTTCTACTTCGATATTGTCCTCGAGGACCTTGACTTCGCCATGACAGAGGAAGAAGCTACCGTGGTCTCTCAACAAGAGGAAGAAGAAGAGGGCCGCGAGTGTGGCTGCTGGGACGGCATGTTCGTTTGCGAGGACGATCTGGATTGGCTCCATGCCATGCGCCGCATCCCCGCCGGTGTTGCCTATCGCCTCGCCACCGACGAGATTTCTCCCTCTCCCAATCTTGGGGAGTACATAGTTTTCCTTTCCCACTTTCAGCGCGGCTTTGGCCTTCCCGTTTCTGATTTCTTTTTCAATTTCATCTTCACATACCAACTGCAACCACACCATCTTCCTGCCAATGCCATCAACTCTCTCTCCTCTTTTGCCTCTGGCATAGAGGGGTATGTCGGCCTCTGGCCCTCCAAGGAGATGTGGATTAAGTTCTTCGGTCTCTGAAAGAATGTTGTTCCGGCTAAGGAGCTTACTCCGGCGGAAAAGCATCTGACTCAATGTCGTGGGGCCTCCATCTCTCCCCGCAAGGGTTCTACGTTCCCTCGGGTTACCGGGCTCGAATCTTGCAAAGGCTGGGCCTGGACGTTCTTCTATGTCCAGAACACAACGGACGAAGATTTGATCTGGCTCCTCCCCTTCAAGCTTGGACCCCTAGACACCTCTCTGTGGGAGAAAATTTCCAAGCGCCCCACGGCTCTGGCGAACTAGGTTGATCGCCGGGTTAAGGAGCTGGTGAAGGAGAAGCTGCGGGGGGAGGATATCATGATCACGTTCATTCGTAGCCGGGTCTCCCCCCGGCAAAACTGCGCCCACAAGATCTGCTTCTTGAGCAGCCCCCTCAACCCCCACCAGACTTCCTCTTTTGAGCTTGATAGCTCGGCGGTATACCGCCGGGTTAAGGCCATTTTCAACGTGGAGAAGGAATTCTCCGAGGCTTGGGAATGGGGGCTTGCGCCCTACACCCGGGACAATCCTCCTCCAAAGGTAAAACTTCTTACTTATAGCTTTTCCGGGTCTTCTCGATATGCTGGACAATTTTCTTAACTTAACCCCTGCTATTTTATTCTCAGCGATTTCTCTAGCAGCCATTGGAAGATGGCCAGGTGCTGGCGAGCAAGTGTGTGCCGGACCGCACCGAGGACGACGAGGTGGAGCCTGATCCAGAGACCTTCCTGGCCACTCCGGACATCATCAAACGCAGCTCTAGTAAGGCCTCTTCTTTAAGGGATTGTCCGGATGACGATGACTCAGATGTTGAGGTTCTGGAGGTACTTGACCCGGTTCCCATCTCTTACACATATCTGGTTATGTTCGAATCTTCAGCTAACCCGGCCGGTCAGGTCCACGAGGTTCCTCCCTCGCCATGGGTGGTCTGGCCCCTGCTCCCTCCCAAAAGCACGCGGCAACCTCGGCCATAGCTTCGGAGGCGCCGCATCCCAAGAAGAGGAAGAAGTCCGAGGTGAAATCCTCGACCAAGCGAGGGGCCAAGAGCATA
This sequence comes from Avena sativa, assembly GCA_916181665.1. Lineage (NCBI taxonomy): Eukaryota > Viridiplantae > Streptophyta > Magnoliopsida > Poales > Poaceae > Avena > Avena sativa. The sequence continues at coordinate 383,857,630 of OV702286.1, read as the reverse complement.
GTTCGGAGGGCACCCAAACCTCGGGCACCTCCAACCTCGGATGAGTGAGTCTCTCTGTATTTGCTTTTGGGTTTTTTCCTTTGTCTTTACCTTTGCTTCTTAGCTATTTTATTTTTCTCTTCTTGACTTTGTGCTTTTTATTTTCCAGAGCTCCTAGGGTCATTCCCCAGAGCAGCTCCGGCATTACCTCTCTGATCCGAAGCAGTCCATCTCCCCCCGCGACGATGATGCTCGCCCGCTCAGCCCTATCCAAGAGGGCTCCACGGTTGCGCCTGATCAGAGCCCCTCTCGTCATGCGGAGGGCAACATCGGTGCAGGGGTAGTGGGGCAGCTCAGGATATGGCCATGCCGGATCATCCTATCTCCTCTTCGGCGCCAGCGCCTAGTTCTGAGGTGCCAGTTTCATCGGCATCACCCCAATCAAGTTCTTCTCCAATTCAAGTTTCTTTAGAACCAGCAGCACCAACAGCATCAACGACAGCATCAATAGCAACACCACCATCACCAACATCAGTACTAATAGCAGCACCAATAGCATCAGCAACAGCACCAACAACAGCAACGACAACTTCCACTAAGCCTCCAAAGAGGAAGGCTCCGCCAGCCGCCTCCGGATCAATGGTGTCTTTTGCGGATATTTTTTTGCCAGCTTCCCAGGCTCTGTCCGGAGAAGTATCCTCGGATCTTCCACCGTGCCCTCTGTCATCCGGCAAGCTCAAGAAAGCTGCCGGATCAGAGGGTAGTCGACAACTGGTCCTGCATACCAGCCCTACTGCAGCTCAATCTACAAGGCGTGAAGCCCACGTCAAAGGCTTGGTGGTGAGTCACTCTCCGAGCGGCGAAAGTTACAAACCACTGCTCTCGGAGTATGTGCATAACTGGAACAATGCTGAATTTATCGATCCCAAGGATGATCTACCAAAGAAGTTCGGCCCAACAGAGTTCAGCACCCAGATGAACTCTGCCTCTTCTTCTTCTGCGATACTTTATATGCATGAGTACTTACAGATATATCCCCTAGTCCCCGAGCCTCCGGGGGAGTAACTTGTTACTCGGTCGGATGCTCCCTAGAGAACTTAGTCTTCGTCCTTAGCAATTTCAAGTAGTGATAAAGTTAGAGTCGTGTTAAGTTCCGCTTGGCCCAAATCTTGTAAACTTCGAATATCCATACACTTAGAGCCGGGTTAAGTTCCACTTGGCCCGGATCTTATAGAATTCGAATATCCACACACCTAGAGCCAGGTTAAGTTCCACTTGGCCCGGATCTTATAGACTTCCAATATCCACACACCTAGAGCCGGGGTAAGTTCCACTTGGCCCGGATCTTGTAGACTTTGAATATCCACACACCTAGAGCCGAGTTAAGTTCCACTTGTCCTGAATCTTGTAGACTTCAAATATCCACACACCTAGAGCCGGGTTAAGTTCCACTTGGCCCGGATCTTGTAGAATTCGAATATCCACACACCTAGAGTCGGGTTAAGTTCCACTTGGCCTGGATCTTGTAGACTTCGAATATCCACACACCTAGAGCCGGGTTAAGTTCCACTTGGCCCGGATCTTGTAGAATTCGAATATCCACACACCTAGAGCCGGGTTAAGTTCCACTTGGCCTGGATCTTGTAGAATTCGAATATCCACACACCTAGGCCAGGTTAAGTTCTGCTTGGCCCGGATCTTGTAGACTTCAAATTATTTTCACTTTGCTTGTGAACTTGACATTGTCTTACTTTTTTAGATTACCACTAACCACCGAACTGCTGAGTTCCAGCGCCTGCTGGACTCTTACAAAGATGTTCGCGTGTGTTATGGCAAACTCTTGGAGGAGCACAAAAAGAAGGGTAATTTTTCTTACTTAAGACTTTTCCTTCTTCCATTTTTGTTCGTTCGAATTATCTATGATCCGTATTAACTTGTTATCCGAATCATGCAACCGAGGTTGAAGCTGAGAATATCATCATGTGGAAAAACCTGGCTGAAATCCAAGGTAACTTATATCGTTCAGATGATCATTGCATGCTCTTTTCTTGATTCTGTAGATATTTATACTTCAGCTCTGCCAGATTAACCCACTGTTGCAGTTGCTCTTGAAGACAGCATAGCTATACCTGATATGATGACACATTTTCTCGAACAAGCAGGAAAGCATCAGGCTAAACTGAAGAAGAAGGATGACGAGATAGCTCGGCTGTGCCTCCAGGACTCGGAAATTACCCGGATGAATGCCGAAATTCAGAGGCTTAAGGGCCTCCATAAGTACGAATTGGAGAAGGCTAACCAGGAGTTTGCCGAGGAAAAAGAGCATCTAGCCACGCAAATTTCCAAGGACCAGAATTTATTGTAGGAAGTCGACATTAAACTTATGTCGGTGACCTCTGAATACGAGAAACTCTAGGCCCACAACGCCAATGTCCATTCCGAGCTTCAGCGACTCCTCTTCCAGATTTCCCGTGAGTTCCTTTCCGTTGCTCAACTTTCATTTCTCCGGACTTAGTGCTTTTGCTCACTGTTTTCTCTCTTCTGTTCTCAGGCAAATTTCCAGAAGGTGATACTCTTGCTGCTGCTGCCGTAGCCCGGTCCTGCGAGCAGCGTGGTATCCCCACAGACCCTGATGTCAATCCAATTCCATATGATACAGAGGCTCTGCTAGCGAGCCTCTTCACTCGCATGGAGGTAGTGAAAAACTACGGCACAGACATAATGCTGGCGGAAATGCGGATGTTTAGCTCCCTCTGGCCCATTGAGCCCACTCCCAAAGGAAATGCAGCTTTCATAGCCAAATTGATGGAGTGCGATACTCAGGTGCACCTATGGCGAGAATCTGCCGCACGAGCCGGGGCTGACATCGTGCTGCAGTTTGTCCTTTCATGGTATGAAGGGATAGACTTGGGGCTACTCACCCGCATGCGCACCGGATCCCAGTGGTCCGACGATCGGGAGTGCATTGCGCGTCGCAAAGCCTGTGCCAACAAGCTTACCTAGTACTCCTTCTTCCATGCTTGGAACGAGGGGCCGAGCTATCTTGATGGTTTTGACGATGAAGTTATTTCTGAGGGTGAAGAAGATGAGGGAAGTGAGGGCGAGGCCTCCGAACTTGGTGACGAGGCTGAAGATCCGGAGGATGGAGAGGCCAACCCCGAGGATGAGGTTGAGGCTAGCGCCCCGCCCACAAATTCTGATGTACCTCCTCCTTCGGCCGATGATTCGGCTTCTGCCCCTGCTCCTTGAAAATACTAAACCGTATTCGTCAGATCCCCGGAATGTCGGGTGAAAATGTAATTAAGTACCTTGGTTTGGTTTTGCTACAATTTATGCTGTTTGCCACTAAGTTTTTAATGTTGGATTATCGTGGGCGAAGTCCTCGAGTTTCCTTTTCTTGTTCTCCCAATTTTTGACTCGGCTCGCGTCTACCTTGATTCGATTTGTTGACTTACGAGTCCGAGCTTCAAAAATTGACTTAACAATACTTGAAACTTTGAGATTAGCTCAAAATAATCTGGCATTAGATGAATAAAGTAAACATAGGGTTAGTCCGAATAACAAAGGTCGGCTCGCTTAAGTTCTTTTCCTTAGTCGTTTTTCATGTGCTTCACCATTCCAAACTTTTTCTCTTGCTTGCCATGAAGCCAATTCTTGTTTGACAACAACAAAGTCGAAGAGTTGGGTTTTTGGTGCTCACACATTACTAATCCGGCTAAGATATAAGCGACTTAACCCAGCCGACATATAAAAATACAAAAGCAAGGTGAACAATTATTATGGCAGTCCTCGAGTTTCTACTTGGGGTACTAAAGTTTCATTAATAACCTCATTGCCGACATACATAATGACATATGAGTAGCTTGGATACATTCACCTCTTTGTCTGGTGTAAAAAGGACGAAGTAGTGCTACATTCCATGGTCGCTTAGATTCCTCTCTGGACCTGTCCGCTTTGTTCTTTTCCTGTGGCTGTGCATCAATAAGATAGTAGGAATCGTTGTGCAAAGCTTTGCTTACAATGAAAGGTCCTTCCCATGGAGGGGATAACTTATGCATGCCAGTAGTGCGCTGCACCAACCGGAGTACCAGATCACCTTCCTGGAAGGCTTGGGGGTTTACTTTCCGGCTATGGTAGCATCGGAGATTTTGCTGATATATGGCGGATCTGGACAAGGCCAATTCTCTCGCTTCTTCCAGCAGATCAACATCATTTTGCCGGGCTTCTCGCACTTCGACTTCTGTGTATTGGGTGACTCTTGGCGAATCATGCTCTATGTCGGCTAGTAATACAGCTTCTTCCCCATATACCAAAAAAATGGCGTATAGCCTATTGATCTATTCGGAGTTGTTCTTAAACTCCACAGTACTGCTGGTAGTTCTTCTATCCAGCACCCCACTGATCTTTGCAGCGGCTCTATGAGCCAGGGTTTTATCCCGGATAATACCAGTCTATTGGATCTTTCCACTTGCCCGTTCGATGCGGGGTGGGCCACTAAGGCTAGATCTAGCCAGATTTTCTTTTCTCGGCAGAACCTCGCAAATGCTCCTTCAGCGAAATTTGTGCCATTATCAGTTATGATACTGTGGGGTTAACCATATCTCAGGATTATATCCTTGAGAAACTTCACCGCTGTTGCCCCATCACATTTCCTGATTGGCTTCACTTTGATCCATTTGGTGAATTTGTCGACCATAACTAGGATGTGGGTCATTCCTCCTTTATCCAGCTTAAATGGCCCTACCATGTCTAGGCACCATACAGCAAATGGCCAAGTAATGGGGATAGTTTTGAGTTTCGACATTGGCAGATGAGTTTTCGTGGCATATGTCTGATAGCCATTGCATTTTCTCACCAAATCTTCTGCTTGCTCCAAAGCACTTGGCCAATAAAATCCATGCCAGAAAGATTTTGCTACTAATTCTCTTGAAGATGCATGGTGACCACATTCTCCTTGGTGGATATCTTGAAGTATGTCAAGTCCTTCCTCCGGGTCAACGCACCGCTGTAGTACAGTGATTACATTCCTCTTGTATAGTTCGGCATTGATAATGGTGTAGGCCTTTGCCCTTCTCTAGATCTGCCTTGAGTGTATCTCATCACCTGGCAAGATTCCCTCTTTCAGGAAGTCAAATATTGTCTTGGCCCAAGTGGGTATAGCTCGGATTGCAAAAGCTTCCTCGTCAATTTCCATTGCATCCACCGACATGACTCCCATCGGGTTTGGCCGACCAGTCCCCGAGTTTGCTGAGGCAGTCCCCGGGTTTTCCGAAGTAGTCCCCGGTTTTGTTGAGGTGCCTCCCCAATCTATTTCCATGGGTGTAGCTTCTGACCCGGAAAATGTCGGGATGTAAATTGATTCGGATTCGGGCGATGGAGTAATCGGTGGTTTTCTTAAGTGTTCCAAGGCAACATTTGGCGGAATTGGTTGCCGGGATGAGCGCAACTTAGACAGTGTGTCGGCTGCCTCGTTTTCAATCCGAGGTATGTGGTGGAATTCACATCCCTCGAAGAATCCGCTTATATTTTGCACATGAAATCTATAAAGGGCCATATTTGCATCCAAGGCATCCCAGTTGCCAGATACTTCATGCACCACCAAATCCGAGTCTCTAAAGCATTGTATCCGACGTATCCCCACTTCTTTTGCTACTTTGAGACCATGCACATGTGCTTCATATTCCGCGACATTATTTGAAGAACTGAAGTGGATTTGGAGGACATACTTTAGTTGATCCTTTTTGGGCGAGGTAAGCACTACCCCGGCGCCCAGCCCTTCTTTCAATTTCGATCCGTCAAAATGCATTCACCAATAGTTTGAGTCCAGCAGTGGTGGCTCGTACTGCATCTCGGCCCAATCCACAAAGAAATCCATCACAGCTTGCGATTTGATCGCATCTCTTCTGTCAAACTGTGGTGCATATGAGGCTAGCTCAATTGCCAACTTTGCTATCCTCCCACTTGCATCTTTGTTACTCATAATCTCTGATATAGGTGCCTCACATATTACCTTGATGGGGTGTTCCTCAAAGTAGTGTTTGAGTTTTTTGGCCGACATATACACGCCATACGCCATCTTTTGATAGTGTGGGTAATTCTGTTTTGAAACAGATAATACCTCGCTCAGATAATACACTGGCCTTTGCACCGACTTTCCTTCTTCTTCGCGCTCCACTATAATTACTGCACTTACGACTCGGTTGGTCGCAGCTACATAGAGCAACATTGTCTCCTTGGGTAGTGGTGCGGCTAGGACTGGTGCAGTAGACAACATCTTTTTCAATTATCGAAATGTGCTATCCGCTTGTGGCGTCCATGTGAATTTGTCTGCCTTTTTCATCAACTGGTAGAGGGGCAAGGCCTTCTCTCCCAGTCGACATAGAAACCGGCTTAACGATGCTAGGCAACCAGTGAACTTTTGCACATCGTTAAGACATTTTGGCAGTTCGATTCTCTCTATGGCCCAGATTTTCGTCAGGTTAGCTTCAATACCTCGGCTAGACACTAGAAAACCAAGAAACTTTCCTGCAGACACAGCAAAGGGGCATTTTTCTGGGTTAAGCTTCATTCGGAACCGTCTCGAGTTCGCGAATGTCTGTCGGATGTCATCAAGGAGCGTATTGCTTTCCTTAGTTTTTATCACCACATCATCCACATAAACTTGCACGTTTCGACCTATTTGGTCATGTAAACATTTTTGCATGCATCGCTGGTATGTTGCTCCAGCATTATGTAATCCAAACGACATAGTGCGATAGCAATAAGCCCCGTACGGGGTAATAAACATAGTGTTTATTTGATCATCCGGGTTTAGGGGTATCTGGTGGAAACCAGAATACGCATCAATGAATGATAACAGCTCACATCCGGCAGTTGAGTCTATGACTTGATCTATTCTAGGGAGCGGGAATGGATCTTTAGGACACTCCTTATTCAGGTTCGTGTAATCAATGCACATGCGCCATACCACGGCCACATTCGGATCATCCTTCTTCTTTTCCACAAGCACCAGATTAGAGAGCCAATCCGGATAGAGTACTTCCATGATAAACCCGGCTGCAAGGATCCTAGCTATCTCATCCCCAATGACTTTTCTTCTGTCCTCGGCGAAACACCAGAGAGGCTGCTTCACCGGCTTAGCACCAGGTCTTATGTTTAAAGAGTGCTCGGCCAACTCCCTCGGCACACCTTGCAGATTCTGTGTAGACCAAGCAAAGATATCCCGATTCTCACGGAGGAAGTTGACAAGATCGCTTTCCTATTTGCTTCTTAACCCGGCACCAATGGTCACGGTGCAATCTGGGAACTGATCATCGATAGGCACTTTCTTTGTATCCTTGGTTGCTTGGAATGACACGCTTCCATGCGGGTTGGTCAGAGCCGGCATATGTTGCTGTGCAGATTGAGCCAATGCTGCCACTTCCTGTATCCTCCTTTTTTTCCTGAGCTATCACGAGTGACTCGGCTAAGTTAGATCCGACTGAGGCGCACTCGATTGAATGCCTGAAGTCCCCTGACACGGTTATCACTCCCCTAGGTCCGGGCAGTTTCATCTTTAAGTAGCTGATGTGAGTACTTGCCATGAACTTGTTCAACGTGGGCCTACCGAGTAACGCATTATAGGCGCTCTCCAGATTCACTACTTTGAACTCCAAATTCTCAGTCTGGCAATTATCTCTTGTACCGAACAACACATCAACTCGGACCTTGCCAATTGGCTCACAAGAAATACCTGGCACAATGCCGTGAAAGGTGGTCCTTGTCTCTTGCAGCATGTTCTCTGATATTCCCAACTTGTGCATGGTATCCTTGTACATGATGTTGATGCTACTGCCGTTGTCAATCAACACTTTGGAAAATCTCACATTGAGACTCGGCCCGATGAGCGTCGGATCCAGGACTAGTGCGTAGGTCCCTAGACTAGGCATGATCTTTGGGTGATCCTTGATGCTCCACGTAATCTCCTAGTCCGACCAAGGCATATATCTCACCATCGCTGGCATTACCGCATTTACCTCCATATGCCGGCGCTGCAAGCTTTTCCGGTCAGTTTCTTCCGTGGTAAACACACAATAGCTTTGATGATGCTCCTTGTATTCGTCTCGTCCCTCATTTGTGTGGTAACCTTGGTCCTGCTATTGGTTGATATTCACTTGATGCACAACATCCCTCCTTTCCTGATTTTCATACCTCGGCGGAGGTGGAGGCACCATTAGTTGCCGTCCATTTCCCCATGTCAGTAATGGCTGCCGTGGTGCCTCATTCCGAGGAGCTTCGTTCCGAGGTGCCTGAGCATTCCTCGAACTGCCCTATTCTAATTTCCTCATCCATTCACACTGCCGGGTTGTATGATTCGCCAGACTATTTGGACTTGGCGTGTGAACTTGCAAGGTTGATCCAGCATAGACTCGAATGTATACCTCAGTCGATCTTTTCGCTCTTGCCATTGCTTTTTCTGCTCCGGGGTCCAAGGCTTCTTCCCTTCATTTTTTTTGTTGCCAGTTTTGCCCTCCAGTTTTCTAGCGCTAGCTGGCACCGGCATTGGGTTGATCCCGGTCCACCGCTGCCACCTGCTGCGAATTATATCTATAATCCGGACACTCGTCCCTTCTCTTTCCTCGGGAATCATTCCTCCTTGATGACCCGAAGCCATGTCGGTTGTAGTACTCCTCGTTTGCCTCGCTTGACATTAGCCGGGGTTGAGTCGGATCTCCCAAAGTGTACGAATCAGCGATTCGGATCGTCTCAGCCAAAGTGGTTGGCATATCTCGTTGTAGTCTTTGCCAAAACATACTTCCATATCTGCAGCCCTAGGCGAACCACATAATTGCTGGTGATTCAATTACCCCCTCGCATGAGTTTCGCACGTTGCACCACCGAGTCAAGAAATCTCGGTCTGGCTCATTCGATCTCTGTCGGCATAACACCAGCGTATGTGGCCTATTGGGCCTCTTGTAAGTGCTTGAGAAGTTGCTAACGAACAACTCCTCAAAGTCCAGCCAGCAGTTAACACTTCCTGGTGGCAAGTTGTTTAGCCAAACTCTTGCTGGTCCTTCCAACATTTGAGGTACATACCTCACTGCCCATCTCAAATTTCTAGTTGCAATCTTGACCGTCGTTGTGTAATCAATCAGCCAATCCTCTGGTCTGGTACTTCCATCGTAAGTCCTTGTTCCTCTGGCCAACTGGAAGTTCGGCACCGGCGTCTCCTTCATGATCCGGGGCACGAAGCATGCCAGACCAGCAGGACCTTGTACCTCGATTAGCTCTGACCTATAAATTCTGTCCAGTTTTGGCCTCGCATCATCTGGCTGCAAGTTTCTGCTTCCCAGCCTCGACCCAATTATATGGTGCTCCGATCTAGGGTATCCATCGTTGATCATTGCCGAATAACCATCATTATATCTTTCCTGATCCGGACAAGCATTCTGCTGTTGCGCCGCTTGACCTGCACTTCTCTCCTGCCGAGCTGCGCGCTGGTACTGCTGCTACCGAGGTACATTTTGTCCTGTTCCTACCAGATCACGCTGTCCGGCATTGCTGTTGGCAACGTTCCTTTGACCGGCATTGCCTTGGTCGCGGTTACCTCGGCTAGCTTCACCTCGGCTGGTGTTGTGACGATCTTCATCTACTTGCACTGCTCTGCTTTTTCCATCTCTCACCGGGTCGTAGGAGACCATCTGCTTGTCTCTTCTCCCAGAGTTTACCACCTCTTCTCTCCTGGGATTGTGACACGGAGATGATGCGGCTCCGCCGGATTTTTCTAGGCTAGTTTTGGCCGAATGAACCACGTGTGATGCTCCTGGTGGCACACGGTTTGCCTTGTTCATTTCTTCATTTTGCTGGCAAGCGACCCTTAGCAAGTGGTTCACCCTCTCTTGTTGTATTTACCGGGCCTCTCTAGTTAGACCTTCTAAATCGGACGCAGCCGCATTTGCTACCCTGAGGTTCTTTGCCGGGGTACTGTACCTCTCCAGCCCTCCTGTTACTATCGTGGCTGTCTGACCCGGCCTAGGCTCATATTGCTTGTCAATCTCAGTAATCAAGTTCCTACCTCGAATTTTTACCCCATCTATGCAATTTGCCTTTGCATATTCTCTCAAAGTAATGTTTAGGGACTGTTGTAGCTCTGCTACCTTCTTTGCGTCGGCTAACATTTTCTGCCTAGTTTCCTCCAACTCAGCTTGCGCCTGAGCCGGGTCTACCACATGAGCTATTGGCGTTGCTAGGCTATCTATTGCTTGCTGGAGTAAATTCTCTGGCCTCTCGAGTGGTGGAAACCTAGACCTTGCTTCCTTTGGCGTGGCTTCCGGCTCTGGTGCCGGGCCCTTGCTTGCTCCTGTGTCTGGCGCGGTCATCAGGACCTCAACGCTGCTAGTGGGGCGAGTGATACGCACGCACGAGTTGCGCTAAGAGGTGGTTCACCTCCCTTGGTTAATGAAAGTACAAGTAGAGCTGTTGAACCTAATAAACAAATGGTTGATGAACCTATAATAGCAAATGTGAAAGACTTTGTTGCTAAATATGAAGAAGAGGGACACACTATCCTTTGTAAGGATACCTCTAATATTGTTTCACAAAGTAGTGTTATTAGAGCTAGTATTCCTATCTTTTCTGTTAGAATAAGTGATCATTGTTACGATGGTCCTTGTGATAGTTATATTGTTAAGTTTATGCATGTTACTGAAAGTTACTATGAGAGAGGGAAAAGTGTTCTTATGCATCTCAATAATATCAAGTTTCCTCGTTTTATGCTGAAAGTTTTTATGTTGCACTTCTTTTGCCTTCCTATGCTAGTGGTTTCGGGTTTCAACAACTTGTTTGTTTACAAAATTCCCTTGCATAGGAAGTGGGTTAGACTTAAACATGTGTATTTTTGCTTCTTAATGCTATCGTTCACTTCAATTCATATTCCTAAGTGAGCTTCTTCAAAATTATCATGCCCATCCTAATGGCTATAAAGAAAGAGCTTTTTGGGAGACAACCCAATTTATTTTTGCTTTAAGTTTGTTTTTGTTTCTTTGAGTCTTGGAAGTTATTACTTCGGTAATAACCTCTCCTTATCCTTTTTGTTTGGTTTTTGTGTCAAGATCAACCTCTAATGAGAGAGAAGTAATATTTGGAGAAGTTGCTTGGAGAAGTTGCTGTCCCGAAACAGATTTTTGTGCTTCACCGTAAAAATTCGTGAGAGATCTCTGTATGAAGAATTAAGCTGTAATTTTTGTGCTTATGCCCCAGGTTGTTATTTAACTTTCGTTAGTTTTGCACTTTTTGATTTGAGCAACAGAATATTTTCGAAAAAATACCTGCTGGTCTGTTTTGACAGATTTTGCCACTCTTGCATTTGCTTCTTTAATCAATTTCCTTTTTGGATTATTTTTGGGTTTTCAGAAGGATTTGCTACAGTAGCTTATGTTTTGATGGTTTTCAGTTGAAATTGAGCTCAAAAGGTTTCATCACTTCACTTATACTAATGTTGCTAATGAGAACTATGTGAAGTTTTGTGTGAAAGAAATTTCCAGGTAGTGGAGATAATGGTGTAATAAGGAAGAGAAAGGTTTCATGACTCAAGTAGTAAGTGTATGAAGTTGAAGATATTGATGTTATTCAAGTGGTGACTCCGGAAGAATCTACTAGATACTAAATCCAGAGACCTACAAAGTCCGTTTTCAAATAGGTAACAGTTCCGGTAAGAAAAGTTCCGCGAAAATACTATCCAACTATATTTTTGCAGTTTTTAGTCAATAAGGGGAGCTACGAAGCGAAAGAGGGACGGAAATGGAGCCAGGGTGGCTCACACCACCTTGTGGCGCGGGCCCACCCCTGGTCGTGCCACCAAGTGGTGTGGCCACTCCGGACTCCGTCTCCGACCCGTTTTCTCCCAGTACCTTCCTTTTGTTATGAAACTTCGTAATATATAATCCCCCGGATCCCCTGAGGTTCGTATATCTTGTTCTCGTCGTGTTTTTGTTTCGGTCTGTTTTGTTCAGATGTCGTTCAGGGGTTCATCTTCAAAGGATTACGAGCTGCGACACTGTCGTGAGCTCTATCACAATCTTGAGCGTGAAGACATGGATCAGAACGGCAAGGAGGAAGTAAAGGACATGACAACAGGCAGTGCCCTGCAGGAGTGGAAGCTCTACGAGTCACTGATGAGTTCTGCGACAAGTATGGAGACTTGAGGAGGAAGGTGGATATGCTTCAAGAGGAGAATAACAGGCTTCGCAAGATGCTGGAAGATTTCCTCGCGCCAACTAAGAGGATACCACCACCACCGAAGGAGTAATTCGTCATCAGGTTTGGCATCCCCTTGGTTTGTTACAAGCTTGGGGGAGTACCGCGGTATCACATCACTATCTTCTATCTTTTTACCTTTTTAGTAGTCATATCATGAATAGAGAAGTTATCATGTAGGATGGTTTGCATTATGGAAGTGTCCCCTCTCTCGTTAGATATGTATCCCTTGGTGTGAGTTGCCGTTATGGAATATTAATGAGAAGTTCTACCATTCACTCTTTTGCATATCTTATATTAGTTTTCAATTCATGGTTATATGATTGATCTTGTTGTTAGTATTGGTAGCACTTTGGGATCATTGAGTTAATTTAGTTGGTTTTGGCAAACCTGGCTCGGTCAGTAGCAACACTATTTTTGAGAGTTAAATGAAAAGATAAAAGTACTCTAAAGAAAAATAATTTCATGCATCTTTCTTTCTTGATTTGCCCATAAGTTTAGTATTCTCTAGTTAAGATCTTTTGTGCTTCCAAGGAAGATTGCATGTTTGTTTTTATTACTTGTATGTTTGTTTGTTTCCTTCAACTCCTATACTTGCTACCCAGCCTTGCTAGCCAAAAACCTGTAATGAGAGGGTATTCTTCTCGTGCATCCAATCCTCAGAACCAAAACCTTTGCCATTTGTGTCCACCATACCTACCTATTAGCATTATTGCTATTCTAAATTCATGTTTTTATCTACCTTCCAAATTAAACTTGTTATGTGAAAATTAGTGATTAAAGCTCTCACGAACTTGATGGCGCACTTTACTTTCTTGCACTTAATAAACTTGAACCATTGTGCCCATCTATGTTGCGTATATGCTTGCGCTTTGTGAGTTGTGAATTAGCAGAACCATGATGTCATGGGGAACGCTTTCAACATTGCACTGGTACTTTGTACCTAGTTGATATCATGTTCTTTTGTCTATGGATGTTGTTAGTGTGAAATGAAAGGGGAGCTTGTAAGTCCATGGAGTTATGCATGTGTGTTAGAGAAACGCCTGGGCTACTGGTCTAATCCATGCTGACACGGTGGAAACCTGCAGCGTAACCATAACAAGCATCTACGAAGCATTCTTCTTATAAAAAAAGAGTCCGATATTGAGAAAAAAAAGAGAAAAAGAAAAAAGAGATTATGAAAAGAGGAAAGAGAGAAAAGGCACCATATTCCCATGGTAAATAAGAAGATTGCTGAGATGCTTGTTGTCTGCTTGCCTTGTCATTTTGATATGGGGATTCTTCTGTATCATCGAGCAAGGGGTACCCCATTGGCGGTTCTCCATGATACACATGTGCTTATGATGACAAGAACTTACCGGTGACTAAACTTGAGTAGCATGAGGAGCGGCCCTCATATTCAAGGGACATGAGATTTTCAACTTACAACTTGTCAAGCATATCTTCATATTTGATCACTTCAACCTTAATCACCTAAAGATGCCTATGATAGGGGCAATGAGAGCTGAAAGCTAATAAGTATCATAATTTTTGGGATCTCTTTATGAAACTTGAAATCCCTGCTTCCCTCTATGAAGGGCCTTTCTTTTACTTTTTAGTTGAGTCAGTAAACCTATTCCCTTCTATCTCAGCAAGTATTTTGAGTTGTTGTGTTTCATTCATTCATAGGATGATTTATTCAATCATAATTCTTATGTTCCTTGTTTTTCACATTGCTCTTATCTTGGTCATTACTACTTAGAAAGCTATCATTGAAAACCAGTTTTTTGTGAACTCTAGCAAATTATCAACTATTCTTCGACCAAGAGCTAAGTTTGCCATTACCAATTATGATTCACTTTATGTATCTTTATTGTGTCTCCTTTACTTATTGCAAGTTAAGTTATATAATAGTGAGTTGTCTTCTATTATGATCTATGTATTGATGAATGTGATGCTTCTTGTCCGTATTCTTTTATCGACTCTTCACTCCATAAACCTGAGGTCATGTTTATTGAGCTCAGTTTCGCTTGGGGACAAGCGAAGTCTAAGATTGGGGGGAGTTGATACGTCCATTTTGCATCACTATTCTATGTCATTATTCACTGTTATTCATTGATATATTTCATATTAAGAGATGATACTTATGTTATTTCATCTATTTTTGCATGGTTGATGACTTTTGGAGCATGGACCACTGCAGTCAGGATTCTGATTGGAAAAGGTGCTATTTGGAGGCAAAATTCGTGAAGATTAGAAAATCCGGGAAAATATACGGAAAATCCTATTTTTCCAGAAGACGAAGGAATCCAGAAGGAGGAGTGGAGATGGGCCACAGGGGGCCCACACCACCCCCTAGCGCGGGTCAGCCTAGGCCGCGCCACCAGGTGGTGTGGCCTCCCTGGCCCACCTCTGGCTCTCTCCTCTAGCGTATATAATCCTCCCGAAACCCTAATACTCGGGGAGCGACCACAGAAAGATTCCGCCCCCTCTACGGGGCGGAAAACAACGAGAGAGAAAGATCTCTCCGGCAGACAGATTTCTGCCGGGGGAATTCCTTCTCGGAGAGGGGAGATCGTCGCCATCAACACCACCATCAAGCTAGACTTCATCGGGATCATCATCATCATCATCATCACCATCAGCACCCTCATCACCATCTCCATATTGTTGTAACAATTGGGTTGAATCTTGCATAGTTCTTAGGGGAAACTTTCCTGGTGTTGATTACTCTTTGTAGTTGATGCTATTGAGTGAACCATTGAATTATTGTTTATGTCCAGATTGTTATACATCATTATTCCATCTCTGATCATGATCAATATGATGTCTTGTGAGTAGTTCGTTTTGTTCTTGAGGACATGGGAGAAGTCATGTTGTTAGTAGTGGAGTTGTGTTGAGAAAGATTCAATAGTTTGATATTTAAGTTGTGGTGTACTTCTTCTAGTGGTGTCATGTGAACGTCAACTACATGACACTTCACCTATATGGGTCTAGGGGAATGCATTGTGTATTTGGCTACTAATCGTAGGGGTTGCCGGAGTGACAGAAACCTGAACCCCCGTTAGGAAACCATTACACAAGGGACGTAAGGATATTAGAGTTTAAAGTTGTGGTTAGGTTTCTACCTTAATTACTTTCTTGTACTTATGGATGTTTGCAAGGGGTATAATCACAAGTATGTATTAGTCCTAGGAAGGTCGGTACATTAGCACAGGTTCACCCAGACAACACTTAGCAAGCTAAAGAAGATTAATCAACTATATGAAGCGAAAGCACTTGACAGTCTTCCCATTTGTCCTCGAGAATGTTTGGTCATCTTAAGTAATACAACCGGCTTGTCCTTTGCTGCATAAAGGATTGGGCCACTTGCTGCATTTATTCCTACTGTCTTTTATTTGCTCGTACTTTATTTACTTGCATTATCAAAAAACCCTAAAAATCCGTTTGCTAAGTATTTGCAGAGAATTCCCGATCCATACCACTAGCCAGCACCTTCTGCTCCTCGTTGGGTTCGACACTCTTACTTATCGAAAATACTGCGATACACCCCCTATACTTGTGGGTGACCCCCTATTCCTTTCCATCATGATCTCTCTATCTGATGGACCCACAACATCATGTTGATGGTTACATAGTTTCCTGTTCTAGGTCTCGAGGTTTCCCTTCGCCTCGTGTGCCTCCTTTTCATTTATTTGGGTACTATAGAAGTGATTTATTCTTTTGGAAGCTACCTCATAATTACTACCTTGTAGTGTACCCTCTGTCACTTGGATAGTAGTTACTCCTTTCTTTGGGTTTTAACCCTTGGACTTGAACCAAAGATCCCTGAGTGTGCTGGATTCTGGTGTTATGAATCTTGTACATGAAGCCTACCTTTAACCCAAGATCCATGTTGTTAATCCATGTTGTTAATGTTCAAACATTACCTCAGGATGGCTAATACCTTCTACTATAGCCTTCAAGCTTGTGGTATTTGTCATGATTGAACTATGACAACTAAGGACTTCCCCTACCACATGCTATGGCAGATGTTCTGTGATGGAACCAAATAGATCACAGCAAGATTTCTCCTCGTGAGTCTCCGAACTACATACGTGACTCTGCCACACCTCCCTTCTCTATGCATCGGTCCTCGGAAGATTGTTGACTGATGCATCCACATCTCGGGATTCTATCCTGAGCATGTTCGTTTTCCCTTGTTGTTCTTGACCTTTGTCTACCAGTAGGTAGCCAAGTAGTAATTGTGCATCGATGTTTATCGATGCAAGATACTCTTGTGGTCTGCTAGACAAACTATTTTGGGATGTCAGGAGAAACAAACTCCAGTACCTCGTCATTTCTAGGACCAGGTCAAAGTATTGTAATCCACAGATCAATAAGTGTTGATTAGCTTCTACTCTGCTCTTCCTTGAAGTATCACACTCATTTATACTAAGAGGTCGTGCTGAGTTTCATGACCCTCTTAATGAAGTGATGCTTCTACATATTTTTACCCACCCTTCTTCTGAGCTTTGCGCTTAGGAATGATGCGCGTGCATAATGATGTGGGAATCTGAGATTATTAGCAATTTTTATTGTTTGACCTCTAAGGACCTTTGTGTCAATCTTAGCATGATTGGTTAACCCTATCACTAAGCAAAGGATGATTGTGCTACCAAGCCCGCCACTCAGGTACACTCTTCTTGGTCAAAGAGTTAGGCTCGTGCCGAAGCTCTGAGACTATATCTTCTTGCCTCATCAAGCAAGTTTCCTCTTGAACTATGTGACATATCGGTAGTTCATGATATTCTAGATGTCTTTCTAGAAGTGTCGCCATGTCGCCACATGACCTTGTTGTCAAGTTCCTGAGTAAACTAGTTCCATGAACTACTCTTTTCTCCAAGGATCCGTACTAGATACCCCTGAACTTGTTAGTTGATCTTAAACAACAACTTGGAGAGTTGTAAGACAAAAGTTCTACCAAACTTGTTCCTCCTAAAGGGATGTCTAGTTTTGGTCGCACTGAAGAAAGATAGTATGTCCTTCATGGATATGTTATCGTCCCTGTCTTTGATTTGATTTGGGTTATCATCAAATCAAACTCAGTTCCAAGGACTATCTTGATGATGTTGCTATTTGTAATGTTTCATTCGAGTACATCCCCATGTCATTTGGTATAACCAATAGTTTTGCCTTGTTCACAACATATGTGTCCATCTTCTTGGAGTATCATTGTAAGTTTGTTATTGAGACCATCGATGACATCCTTATCCTCCCCAAGCTAGACACGATTCATGTGGAACAGTTGGCATTAATGTTGGAAACTTTTGACAATCTTCTTTGAGTTATCTTGAAGTATGTGTTCTGGATGTTAGAAGTAACCTTTTCCAGTTCACGTGCAATTGTTGAAAGATGTCACCGTGGACCCGAGTAGAGTTATTTTTATTTCCTCAGGAATTATTTCAAGTGAGTCAAGCATGTGCGAAGTATTCTTGATATTGTAGGTTGATACCTCCGCTTTTCGAGAACATTCTCTAAGCATGCTAAGCCACTGATGATTTGTCATGGAAGAGAAGAAGTTCTTAAAACATCAGTATCCTCCTACACGCTTCTCGATAAGGATATATTTGTGTTTCGTTGTAATCAATTCATGTAGGTGCAATTATCCCTTGCTAACTTGCTAATACGTGGGTTCCGCAACCTAGCTCATTTCTTGGAGTTTGACAATGTAGTCCATGTCTTGAGAATCTAGTAACTTTACCTCTATGGTAAATGGTGCAACCTTTCTATTCAGACATGCTGAGTCTGAAGTATCTATTCCACTTAACCAGAACTGAATCTCAAGCAGCAACGATGGTTTGTGTTCATCAAGGTTTTGTGACATGGGTCTCTTTGAAAATCTGGCAAGATTGATGTGATAGTTGACACAATTATCCGGAAGACCTATTGGCTTATTTTCTTGAAACAGTAATAACAACCACTCCTCATAAGGCTTCTTCTATGACTTGTTATAGGAGTTGTGCTTATGGTTTCGTTTATCCGAAGTCCGACCGTTACTTGATGTCCTCTTTTTCGAACATCAAGGAGAACATTTAAAGTAGAGTTGCTAAATGTCTCTCGGTCGATCCTTCTGAGCCTTTTATGTCGGCAAGCATCTTGTTGTGCCAAGTAACTGAAGTCTAAGAATGAAGTTTCTTTTTCCTCGTGTCATAAGGAATCTTCTTACGTATTCATCTTAGAGGTGTAAAGTGATATCATGATCGCTAGCAAAGATTTTGATAGACCTAGGTGAATAAAGAGTTTCCTTCCGTTCCTCTAACATGTTCGAAGAGTGACTATGGTTTTGATAATCATGAATTCCTCTTGCTACATGTTATTTGTATCTCTTACGAGTCCTCGCCACAAAACAACCTTTCTGTCTTGATCTTCTGTTGAATGAAGAGTGATCCTTTTGTATCAAAAAGTAGTTCAACAACTTGGTTATCCGTATCTCTGCACCTTGGAAGCTCTACTTAAGCCGTCTAGTAGAGGTTCATATCTCGAAGTATGTGGTCGTGTTCTTTCAGTTGTAAGATCTTTTAGAAACTCAAACTCTTCTGAAGTTCCATGCTCTCAATCCTTATGAAGACCAGATATCTAATACCTTGAAACCTTCTCATTTTGCTTCCTCCTTTACCTTGACGTGTTTCATGGTCGTTGGCTATAGAGATGTTATGAAACATCTATCCACGAGTTAACCATGAGATACTCTATTTGTGGTTTAGTGTCTTTCCCTCTCTTCCTTAGTGCAAGCAGCAATCCCGAAGAAATGAAGCACTTCATTCATTCAATAATGGTGGCATGGACCAACCTCTCCAAAAAGACCGTTGAAGTCCAGTGTAACTATATTCCTTCTATCTTCCTACCTAGGAATCTCGGGACGAGATTCTGTTAAGGGGGATAGAACTGTAACACCCTAGTTCTCATGACCTTCTAATTAGGGTTTGAGTGTGCATAGCATGAGCATCATATTTTAAAATGCATGAAAGCAAAGAAAACAAAAATACTAAACCCTAACTTTCCGCTCTTATAAATCCATTCAAAATGGTTTTGTGTTTTGAAAATTATCAAAATATGTGGATCCCAAATGGACTAAAAGGGCCCCACAATATTTCAGTAGTTTTATAAAGCTCTGGTATTTTTAAAATGTTTAAAACATAAAATAAATTGGAAATACAAAAGGAAAAGGAAAAAAGTAAAAGAAAAGGGTTTTAGAAATAAAAATCTACAGCTAAACCTAACCTGGGCCATAACCCATCTCTCATCTCCTCTCTCTGCGCCCACCCGCAGTAACCAGCAGCAGCCGGAAGCCCGCTTCACAAGCTTTACTGCAGCCCGTTTGCAGCCTAGTAGTCAGCCCACGTGCGGCCTAGTTCGGCCATGTACCGCTTCGCTTGTTGTCGTCTTCGTCCCCATTGCTAACCAGCTCGCTGGCACAGCCTCTGCCGCTTACCGTCATCAGGATGCACGCCAAGCACTGCGATGCATGCTGCCGATGCCCCACGAGGATAAGAACCGCCTGGGCATGCCTCTCCTTCCTCCTTATCCTCTCCCCTCCTCTCTGGAGCTCTCTCTTGTTCCCCACTTGAGTCGAACCCTAGCTCGCCGGACCCTGACCGTCACTGCTGTTACGAGCCACCCCGTGCCAAGCCGGAGGTCCCTTGATCTCCATCCTGCCATGATGGTCCTCCTACCCAAAGGAATCGGCCGCGGGAGCCCGCAATCGAGCATGCCATTTGCGCCTTCCCCAACTCTGGCCACCATGTTCACCACCGATTCCGACGCCATGAGACCATCCCCGGCCTATCAGCCATGTTCTTGGTGAGAATACGGTGCTCAGGAACCACTCCATGCCTTCCCTCCCTCTCTGGTTCATCCCCACGTCGCAGTCCACCACCGAGCGCTGCCAGACACCATTGCCACCGTCACTCTACCTACCAAAATGAGGCGGTGCCGCTAGATTTAGGCTCCCTGCACCCCGCTTGTTCGAACCCGTATGACGGTGCGTCCCTGCTCACTGTACTCCACCGCCCCGCCGTCCACCTGGGAGGCCACCGCCGGCTAGCGTCACACTGACGTCAGCAAGGCATAGTCAGCGCTTGTCAAAACTAGCTGGGTCCCACCCTCTCCAGCGTGGCTGCCGACGTGGCTCCTGGCCCATGGTCAGCCATAGAGGCTAGCTCTAGTGGTGGTGCAAAAAGATTAAACGCCCCCGCTGATGTCAGCCTTGCGCAATAAAATTTATTCAATTAGTTTAATAATTTCAGAAAAGGTTTAAATATTGTAAAATAAATAGCTAATTCATTTTAAATTATAAAAATATGTATAATATATCAAAATGTTCAGAAAAATGAGATCTATCTCATAGCATTAAAATCATGCATTGTTCAACAAGTTTAATTAGAAGAACCAATTGAACCCCATAGGTCACTCTTAGGTTCCCGCAGTCTAGGGTTTGCACCCCTCGGACCCTGTTTAAAATGGTCAAGCATGCCCTAGGGTCTCATTTAAGTTCTATTTAACTTGTCATATCATCATACTTGCTTGAGCATTGCATCGATGCCATGTGTTCATTGTTGCTTTCCTTTCCGGTGTTTCTGCCTCTTCTCGGTAGACCTCAGAGTTGATGTGAGCAATGAGATCGAGTCCAACATTGAAGATCGAGATCAACACCATCGAAGGTTAACAACGAACAAGTCCACTGATGGCTCAAAATATATCAAGCTCGTTGGGGAACCCCAAGAGGAAGGTATGATGAGCACGACAGTAAGTTTTCCCTCAGTTATGAAACCAAGGTTATCAATCCAGTAGGAGCAAGGAAACACCTCCAAGGTGTTGCTACCTGGACTTTGGCTAGGCGCACTACCAGCGCCAGCAGCAACGTGGAAACCTGAACAACACAACCACAGAACTTTGCCCCCAACTTACAGTGAGGTTGTCAATCTCACCGGTTTTGCTGAAAACAAAGGATTAAACGTATTGTGTGGAAGAAAGTAATAGTTTGCAGAAAGTAAACAGAAAGTAGTAAACAGTTGCAGATTGATGGCAAAAGAAAGGACCAGGGTCCATAGTTCACCAGTGGTGGCTCTCCTTAAGATAGATGACATGTTGGGTGAACAAATTATAACGGGGAATTGACAAACATCGAGAAAGCAATATGCATATACTACTCATCTTGACTCCTATGAGATTTGATTGGGCATTACAACATTATACATAGACCGTAATCCAACTGCATCTATGACTAATAATCCACCTTCAGGTTATCATCCGAACCTCCTCTAGTATTAAGTTGCAAGCAACAGATTATTGCTTTACGAATTGCGTGTAAAGTAAAAAATACGATTGTTATATGAACAAAGGATTGTTGTTTTCTCCCTAATAGCAACGACACATCTAGTACCTTAGATATTTCTGTCACTTCCCCAGATTACCAGAGGCATGAACCCACTATCGAGCATAAATACTAACTCTTGGAGTTGCTAGCATCTACTTGGCCAAGATAGCTACTAATAATGGAAAGCATGCAAGATCACAAATAACAAAGACATGATAGAATCAATAATCAATCTGAAATAGCATCTCAATATCCATCGGATCCTCGCAAACACAACATGTATGATTACAAAAAGATGATCTTGATCATGAACGGAGCTCACAAGATCTAAACATGATAGCACAAAGGAGAAGAACCAGCCATCTAGCTACTACATGGACCCATAGTCCAAGGATGAACTACTCACGCATCACACCGGAGGCTTGCATGATGATGAAGAAGGCCTCCAGGGTGAATTCTCCCCTCCGGTGGGGTGTCGGGAAGAGCTTCAGATCCCTCCCAATCTAGGGATGGAGATGATGGAGGCTACAGACTCTTTCGTGGAATTTTGATTGGGTACTTAGGGTTTCTGTATCAGAGGCATCTTATAGGCAAAAGGGGAGGCCGAGGGGGTGCCCGAGGCGGCCAAACCACCCCCTGGTGCGGTCCAGGCTTGGCCGTGCGGCCAGGTGGTATGGCGGCCCCCTGGCCCCTCTCTGTCTCGTACTCTAGCTCCGTGTCCCCCTTAGTGAAAAACTGACTTTGGCTTTTGTCCCGTCCAATTCTGAGAATATTCATTTTCTGGCTTTCCTGGAACCAAAAACAGCAGAAAACAGGCTGTTGGCACTATGGCTCTTGTTAATAGGTTAGTCCAAGAAAGTGTATAGAAAGTACTCCAAAGTGTGGACAAAACATAAGAAAGTAGATAAAACCAAGCATGGAACATCAAAAATTATGGATACGTTAGCAACGTATCATCCACTAATGAATCCTGAAGTTTTGTAGTGGGTATCAACATGCAAAGGCAAGCATATCCCCACACATGATATAATCCTATGATTGCAAAGTATTTCATTCTTGCCATGTGCACACGATTCTAAAGTCTTTTATCATTAGATAGAGTGATCCTATCTAATGCATGTTTCCTTTCTAGCCTATATTTCTCTGATCCACTACTCCTAGCATAACTAGGGTTTGGCTTATGAGCTTCGCTAGAGCTATTTATGTCCAGTGTGCTTAGCCAAGCTTAGTTGTTACCGTTGGTCCATCCGGTTGATGAATCAGAGATGCGAATGAACCTAGTTGGACAGGATGACGTGGTATGATCAGAGATGAATGTTAAACATGATAAGGCTTGTATGGGAGGCCACGGTGGGTTGTGATTTTCACAGTCCCATACTTGCCACCACTAGGATCCGAGTTCTTGCCTCTTGAACCAACATGAGCGTACAACCACACGGGGTCCTGGAAACCCCCTCGACCAACTAACTTGCCTAGTAGATTCCATGAGTCACATAGTTCGGGCGTTCCATTCGACATATGCATTTTGGTTCTTCTCAAAGGAGGTGAAGGAGGTGCATTCATACAGGTAGGTAAGCATGGCCGGGAACAAGAGAGGCACCTCCGTAATCTTGGTCCCTGCACACATCTCTAGGGACTGGCTTCGGTACTTGAACCGTTACGGTGGCATCTCCTTAGGGCGTGACTCATGGTCTCGGCGGAAGCAAGGTAAAGGTCATGGTCAACCATCCTCTGCCGGTCTTCCAAGGAAGCAGGCTAACGTTAACTAGCATTAAGAGTCGGTTGGTACGTGTGGGTAAAGTTGTACACCCCTGCAGGGTTTTAATCTTTTTGAAAAGCCATGTCCACGGTTATGGACGACTTGGGAATGGACATGATGATCATAGAGAACTTGAACCTAATCGTAAAATTTGGCAAGTAATGTAAGGTGTGCTTAAGGATGCTTCCTTAGGGATTCGAGGGGTGATCCTAGTTGGTAGGTTCAGCTGATAAAGATTCAGTGGATATCAAAGATGATCAAAGCTAGATATCATTTTATTATCCCTTTTAAATGTTCTACTTAGACGAGCTTTCCTTACCTCTCTTACAAAGAAAGTTAGCCTTATGAAACATAACTCCACTAGCCATAAGTCTTGCGGAGTACACCCTAAACTTAGCCTTGCTTTCTTGATACATTTGCAGCAGGTAAGTGTTACCATATAAGATGAGTTTGTTACAACATCGACATTGACGAGTAGTTTGGGGTTCCTAGTCAGCAGCCTGGAATCTATGGGTTGGGACGTCATCGTTATGCTTCAGGCCTCTTAGGCCATTTGTTAAGTTTGCTATACTTAATAGCATAATTTGCCTTCCATTGTTTGATGTTTGTGGTTAGTGACCTCTACTTGTAATAATTTGGTTCTTTGCTCAGTTATGAGCTTGTTGTAATAACTTTTGTGTCGTAGGGTCACTGTTGTGTTACCCATTCTCACTCTATACGCTTCTGGTATTTAAGTTAGACTTATATCAGACAGAGGTCTAGGATTTGTCTAACCTTAATCTTGGGGGCGTGACAACATTCCTCTGATACCACTGATGGGGTTCGTTGCATAGAAAACAAAAAAATCATATAGTTGCAACTTCCAAGATCAAATTTAGGCAATACTCGTAACTATTTTAGAAGGACTCACCCTCGAAAACTGTAAGCGGGATACCGTTCTCGCAAACAAATGTGGCTGGTGTAGAATGTACATGACAATCCTCATGGACGCAATGACTACCAGCACCACAAAGGGGAAGTGCCTCTGTAATTGGTCACACGTATGGTGTGTCGACGACCTCTGTCCCTTGATCCATGTTGGGCAGCGGAAGTAGGGGATCCTCGGGAACTCCAACAGCACTATGATGGTAGTGGTGGTGGTGGAGAATATCTTGAGCAGGTCTTCGCCTAAGCACCGTACACGTGGCAATGGACAAGGCTAGCAGGGGAGGAAGATGCCAACCAAAGGGCATATGAGAGGAATGGAGAATGAATGAGATGAGAGGAGGAGGAGGAGCAGCCCCAAGGGCCATGGAGTGGCATCCTTGGTGGTGATACTGCACATTAACATTTTATCCCCTTGCAATATTTTGATACACCAAAACTGTTCTGGTAGATTTATTAGAACAATTCCTGTGATGTCCAGTATTTTCTCCTGCGTTCCCTATCCACTCAAATGCATCGACTACCCTTAAGTGTGTCTCCCTACGGGCTCGTGAACTATGTGGACATGATCGATACTCTCTCCGGTCAATAATTATTAGCAGGACCTGGAGATCCATAACGACTCCCATTAATTCAATGATGAACTAGTGATCGCGTGAACCTTTTCCGCGGTAACCAATTCCTTTTGTCTGACGATATTTTACTTGTTTAGATCCGATCATTTGGTATCATCGATACCTAGTTCGATCTTCTTACCAACAAGTTTTCTTTTCTCGTTCCCATAGTATAACATTCTTAGTGATCTTATCACTTGCTTGCAAGCTATGTTAATGTGATATAGCCGAGAGGTCCCTGAGTATATCTCTCCATCATTAGGATGGACAAATCCCACTCTTGATCCACAAGCCTCAACTAAGATTTTCCAAGTACTCAACGACATCTTTATAATCACCCTATTATGATGTGACGTTTGGTGGAATCAAAGTACTCTTCAAGAGTTAGTAATTGACGTGATCTCACGGTCTAAGGATTAGAGTTACTTCGAATGACGTTATTGTTGGGTTTGCAGCATAGAAAATAAAAAATCCCTATGATGTGAACAACTAAGAACCAATGTTTATCTACCTAGATACAATCAATGGGTGGATATACATCCATAGAGAACATACCCTTGAAGAGCAACAAAGCGTTATGAGGTTGTACTCGTGGATGATGTAGTCGTACACTTGTCGATCTCAAGATCATGATGAAGTCCAATGAGTCCAGCAGGTCTAGCACCAGCCAGTCCAGCACCACAAAGCAGTGGTGCATCCGTGATCGCACACATGTCCGGTACCCCGACAACCTCCGCGTCCTCGCTGCAGTGATGCAACGGAAGCAGCAACTCCTTTGGAGACAAACCCCCGGGAACATGTATCTCGCTAATCGGATACCATGGGGAATAATTTATAGAGGGGGGAGAGATCCTTCGCGAGGAGGTCTGAGAGTGGAGGAGGAGGTGCTCCTTTTATAGGGGAGGGGGCTGCCCAAGGGGGATGTATGCCGGCCACGGTGGGTGCCTACACCTCTCCCTCGTTCATGTCAGTGGGGTTCCCACTCACATAAACACACCTCCACTCATGTTCATTCACATGCATTAAATTTCCACCAAATTTAATGCAACTCTCATTTAATGAAACTCTTTTATTTATTTTATTCAGAATTTTGTTAATTACTTTAATTAACAAACATTCACATAAAACCCCCTGCAACATTTCAATATCACATGCAGAACTAGTTTCTGCAATTTCACCCGAAACAATTCTGGTTTCCATCGAAATGATTCCAGCGCTTTCATAATCTTTATCTGAAACACATTTGCTACTAAATGGTGTCAGTATCCCTTAAGTGTGTCACCCTATGGTTCGTGAATAATGCAGACATGATTGAGACCCCTCTCTGATCAATAATCAGCAGCGGGACCTTGAGATCTGTACTGACTCCCACACATTCAATGATGACTCAAGTGATCGTGTGAACCTTTAACGTTAGTAACTAAATCCCTTTGTATCAAGATATATTACATATCCGAGATTATATCATCGGTATCCCCATACCTAGTTTGATCTCGTTACCGAAATGCACTCTTTTCTTGTTCTCGTGATATAACATTCTAATGATCTCACCACTTGCTTGTAAGGTATCTCAATGTGATATCACCGAGAGGGCCCAGAGTATATCTATCCATCATCAGGATGGACAAATCCCACTCTTTATCCATGATCCTCTACATAACACCTTCGGAATATCTGAACCCACCTTTATTGTCACCCTGTTACGGTGTGATGTTTGATGTTATCAAGTTACTCTTCCAGTGTTAGTGATTGACATGATCTCATGGTCTAAGGACTAGAATTACTTTGTATGATGTTATAGCAATTTAAAAACAATGACTTTGATTGTATTGCTATACTTTGGATGAATGTTCATCACACCATTCAACCAATGTTGTGACCTTGTTATTAACAACATCCAATGTCCATGATCAGGAAACCTTGATCATCTTGTTAATCAACGAGCTAGTTTATAAGAGAGGCATAACTAGAAACCCTTTATTTGTTTATTAAACACACATGTATTAATGTTTCCAATTAATACAATTATATCATGCAAAATAAACATTTATCATAAACAAGGAATAAGATAATAACCACTTTATTATTGCCTCTCGGGCATATTCCCTTCAGTCTCCCACTTGCACTACAGTCAATAATCTAGTTTGTAAAACTTGCATATTCAACACCTATGGCTTTCCGGTGTTGTATATACACGTTTGCTAGTGGTTAACATAATCTCTGAATCTAACATTTTCAGGTCCACGTGTATTTGCATGTCTTTGCGTCTCCACGCATCACTCATTCTCAAATGAGATGGCATTGTATAAATTTAGTCATTTGGTGAGACCTTTAGTTACTTTGGGTTAAAACATGTTGATATAATTGTCGTACAATGTATCTTCATAGTACTAGCCCACTGTGAACCACACCTAGTTTGATAACAAACTACTTAACCAAATGCCCTCCTTTGCTACTACTATAGCAATCGTATACTTAGCCTTTTGTTGTAGTATCCATCACAATGTATTAACTTTGGAACTCATCCAAATCCATTATGGAACCTCCTTTCCATTACATTGTCCCACCCGTAGTTTAAATTGAGATAAATTCGATTTGTATCTTGTGACAAACTACTACCAATGTAACACATTACAATGAACTATTTGTCACTTATACATGATATATTCTTAGTTCTTCCAAAGCTCATAAGAATATCTTTACTATCATCCAATGATCATCTTATGAATCATTCTGGTATATGCTCACAACATTTAGAGCATAGGACATATCTGGATATGTACATATCATGGTACTATTGATCAAAATATTCATGTGATTTCACTCACCAAGTGTCGATACACTTGAATCTTGATTCAATCCTTTCTATGCAACAAGAACCTTTCTTGTCATTTCCATATTGAACCCTTTCAATATCTCATATATGTACGTCTGGCACAACCATATTAGTGCATCAATCTATCCATATAGACATTCATGCCTAATATTCCGGTTTTGCCCAAGTCTTTCATAAAAAATCTAATTTTAATGAAATTCTTAACCCGTGTCAATAAGAGATACATCATTTCCAATCAACAACATGTCCTCTACATAATGTATTGGAAATATGTCTCAGCTCTCCCACTTAATTTCTTGCCAATGCAAGCATCTTCATCGTCTCCGATGAAATTAAACTCTTTTAACAGTTTCATCACGGTGAATATTCTAACTCCAATATGCTTACTTCAACCATTGAAGTTTGCACGCCCTTTTAGCATCCTTTGATTTAACAAAACCCTTTGGATCGTGTCATGTACACGTCCTAGGTAACCATTCTATTAGAAGAACTTTCTTTTGTTTGTTTAACTACCATATACCAAATTATATGTAGTGGTTGCTATATTAATCCGTTTAAAATAAATATCGCTATGAAAGATCAAATCTTGTCATAATCAATTCCTTTAACATTGTTGTAAATTCCTTTCTGACATGTCGACTATTTCATAGATATCAAACATCCATGTCTATTTCTTTATAGATCCAAATACGACCGATAGGCTTCATGCCTTTTCGGAGGGTCTTCCAAGTTCAAAAACTTGATTTCTCGTGTATGGATACTATCACAGATTTTATGACTTCTATTCATTTTATGGAGTCAGGGCCCATCATCTCTTCTTTGCATGTAGTCGGTTCATCATTGTTAAAACAATAATGACTTGTTTATCAAATCTTGCTATTTGATTGTTACCCGACGCATACAGTTCAAATAGGAACTCTAATATCCAATATCACAACCTTTGTAATCACAGGAGCCATGAGCATTGTCGCTGCCACCGGGACACTTTTCGGCGCTGCGCTACTTAGCACATATAGCTAAGGTTCAATAACCTTATCAAAGTTCTATTGTCCTCCCACTTAACTTTTCACAAGAAATTCCTTCTCAAGAAACTTCATGTTCCAAGCGACAAACTCTTTTGTCCTCGGTGTTATGGAGGAACACCCAAAAAATTCTTTTGGATAACCTACAAAGATGTTCTTATCCGACTTTGGTTGTAAACATTTTACTTATGCATATTGATACATTGCAAATGTATCTATAATTTTTGATGTTCCATGCTTGGTTTTATCTAATTTCTTGTGTTTTGTCCACACTTTGGAGTACTTTTCATATGATTTCTTGGACTAACCTATTAACAAGAGCCACAGTGCCAGTTGCCTGTTTTCTGCTATTTTTGGTTCCAGGAAAGTCAGAAAATGAATATTCTCAGAATTGGACGGGACAAAAGCCAAAGTGCCTATTTTTCCGGAAGACGTCTGAAGCCAGAATACAAGACGGAGAAGAACTAGGGGCCAGAAACACCACCTGGCCGCGCGGCCAGGCCTGGCCTGTGCCAGGGGGTGGTCTGGCCGACCCCAACACCCCCTCGGCCTCTCCTTCCGCCTATATATTGCCCTCGGGACCAAAACCCTAAGTACCCGATCAAAAATCCACGAAAGAGTCTGTAGCCGTCGTCATCTCCATCCCTAGATCGGGAGGGATATGAAGCTCTTCCCGGCACCCTGTCGGAGAGGGGAATTCACCCTAGAGGCCTTCTTCTTCATCATGCAAGCCTCCGGTGTGATGCGTGAGTAGTTCATCTCTGGACTACGGGTCCATGTAGTAGCTAGATGGCTAGTTCTCCTCCGTTGTGCTTTCATGTCTAGATCTTGTGAGCTCCGTTCATAATCAAGATCATCTATTTGTAATTATGCATGTTGTGTTTACGAGGATCCGATGGATATTGAGATGCTATTGTTGGGTCCGCATCGTAGAAAACAAAAAATTTCCTATGGTGTGAACTACACGCCAAGATCTATCTACTAGGTACAAAGCAACGGGTGGACATACATCCAAGGAGAACTTACCCTCGTAGACAACGAGCATTGTTAACGAGTAGGAACTCGTGGTTGATGTAGTCGTACACTTGCCGATCTCAAGATCGTGAGGAAGTCCAGCAGGTCCGGCTCCAGCACGTCCATCAGATCCAGCTGCAGCAGCACCAAGTCCAGCATCGCAAAGCAGCGGTGCATCCGTGATCGCACACACGTCCGGTACCCCGACAACCTCCATCCCTCGCTCCAGCAAAGCAGCGGAAGCAGCAACTCCTTTCCAGATAAATCCACCGGGAACATGTATCTCGCTAATCCGAGACCATGGGGGAATAATACTAGAGGGCGAGAGAGATCCTTCACAAGGAGGTGTGAGTGAGAAGTGAGGAGGGAGTGGCCTTTTATAGGAGGAGGAGGGTGCCCCTCCTTCATGGCCGGCGCATGGAGGGGGTGACCCTTCACCTCCTCCATTCATGTGGTGGTAACCCCTCCACATTAAAATGCCCCTTCACATTTTCTTTTAAAGTCTCCACTTTAAATGCATTAAATTTCTCCAAATTTAATGCTCCCTCATTTAATAAAACTCTTTTATTATTTTATTCATAATTTTGTTAATTACTTTAATTAACAAACATTCACATAAAACCCCCTGCAACATTTCAATATTACATGCAGAACCAATTTCAGCAATTTCACCCGAAATAGTTTTGGTGTCTATTGAAATAATTCCAGCGCTTTCTTAAATCTTTATCTGAAACATATTTGCTCCAAATGGTGTCGGTATCCCTTAAGTGTGTCACCCTACGGTTCGCGAATAATGCAGACATTATCGAGACCCCTCTCAGATCAATAATCACAAGTGGGACCTGGAGATCCATACTGACTCCTACACATTCAACGATGACTTCTGTGATCGTGAGAACCTTTAACGCTTGTAACTAAATCCCTTTGTCCCTCGATATATTACATGTCCGAGATTCGATCATCGGTATCTCCATACCTAGTTTGATCTCGTTACCGACATGTACTCTTTTCTCGTTCCCGTGATATAACATTCTAGTGATCACATCACTTGCTTGCAAGCTATTTCAATGTGATATCACTGAGAGGGCCCAGGGTATATCTATCTGTCATCGGGATGGACAAATCCCACTCTTGATCCATGAGCCTCAACATAACACCTTCGTAGCACTGAACCCACCTTTATAGTCACCCTGTTACGGTGTGACGTTTGATGTTATCAAGATACTCTTCCGGTGTTAGCAATTAACATGATCTCATGGTCTAAGGACTAAGATTACTTCGTATGATGTTATAGCAATATAAACATAATGACTCTATCATAATGCTATACTTCGGATGAATGTTCATCACATCATTCCACCAATGGTGTGACCTTGTTATTAACAACATCCAATGTCCATGATCAGGAAACCTTGATCATCTTGTTAATCAACAAGCTAGTCTATAAGAGAGGCATGACTAGGAACCCTTTTTGTTTATTAAACACACATGTATTGATGTTTCCGAATCAATACAATTCTATCATGTAAAATAAACATTTATCATAAACATGGAATAAGATAATAACCACTTTATTATTGCCTCTCGGGCATATTCCCTTCAGTCTCCCACTTGCACTAGAGTCAATAATCTAGTTTGAAAAACTTTGCGCATTGAACACCTATGGCTTTCTGGTGTTGCATATACGCTATTGCTAGTGGTTAACATAATCTCCGGATCTGACAATTTCAGGTCCGTGTGTATTTGCATGTCTTTGCGTCTCTACGCATCACTCATTCTCAAATGAGATGGCATTGTATAGATTTGGTCCTTTGGTGAGACCTTTAGTTTGTTTGGCTCAAAATATGTTGATATTATTGTCACACAATATATCTTCGTAGTATTAGCCCACTTTGAACCACACCTAGTTTGATAACAAACTACTTAACACAAATGCCCTCCTATGCTGCTACTATAGCAGTCATATACTTAGCCTTTTGTTGTAGTATCCGTCACAATATCTCAACTTTGGAACTCATCCAAATCCATCATGGAACATCCTTTCCATTATATTGTGCCACCCATAGTCTAAATTGAGATAAATTTAATTTGTATCTTGTGACAAAACTAGTATCAATGTAACACTTTACAATGAACTACCTTTAACTATTTGTCACTTATACATTATATATTCTTAGTTCTTCTAAAGCTCATAAGAATATCTTTACTATTGTCCAATGATCATCTTATGAATCATTCTGGTATATGCTCATAACATTTAGAGCATAGGACATTCTGGATATATACATATCATGGTATAATCGATCAAAATCTTCATGTGATTTTACTCACCAAGTGTTGAAACACTTGAATTTTGATATAATCCTTTCCATGCAGCAAGAACCTTTCTTGTTGTTTCCATATTGAACCCTTTCAATATCTCATATATGTATGTCTGGCACAACCATATTAGCGCCTTAATCTATCCATATAGATATTGCTGCCTAATATTCCGGGTTTGCCCAAGTATTTCATCGAAATCTTATTTTAATGAAATTCTTAACTTGTGTCAATATAAGATACATCATTTCCAATCAACAATATGTCCTCTACATAATGTATTAGAAATATGTCTCAGCGCTCCCACTTAATTTCTTGCAAATGCAAGCATCTTCATCATATCCGATGAATTTAAACTCTTTTAATAGTTTCATCATGGTGAAGATTCCAACTCCGCTATGCTTACTTCAACTATTGAAGTTTACATGCCCTTTTAGCACCCTTTGAATTAACAAAACCCTTCGGACCATGTCATGTACATGTCCTAGGTTACCGTTCTATTAGAAGAACCTTGTTTTGTTTATTCAACTACCATATACCAAATTATATGTAGTGGTTGCTACATTAATCCGTCAAGACTGTATCGCTATGAAAGATCAAATCTTGTCATAGTCAACTCCTTGAACATTGCCGTAAACTTCTTTCCGACATGTCGACTATTTCATAGATGTCAAACATCCATGTCTATTTCTTTATAGATCCAAACACGACCGATAGGCTTCATGCCTTTCTGGAGGGTCTTCCAAGTTCAGAAACTTGATTTCTCGTGTATGGATACTATCACGGATTCTATGACTTCTAGTCATTTTATGGAGTCATGGCCCATCATCGCTTCTGTGCATGTAGTCGGATCATCATTGTCAAAACAATAACGACTTGCTTATCAAATCTTACTATTTGATTCTTACCGACCCACACGGTTCTATAGGAACTTTAATCTCTGAGATCACACCTTTTGTAATCACGAGAGCCATGAGCATTGTGGCCGCCACCGGGACACTTTTCGGTGCTGCGATACTTAGCACATATAGCTAAGGTTCAACAACCTTATCAAAGTTCTATTGTCCTCCCACTTAACTTTTCATGAACAATTCCTTCTCAAGAAATTTGACGTTCCAAGTAACAAACTCTTTTGTCCTTGGTGTTATGGAGAAATTCCCAACAAATTCTTTGGGATAACCTACAAAGACGTGCTTATCCGACTTTGGTTGTAAACATTTTACTTATGCATAGCATACCAAAATTTAAGAAAAGACAATTCGGGTTTTATCTCAAACCATAAATCATATGGTGTCATTTCAACGGATCACGATGGTGCTCTTTTCAGTGTAAAAGCGGTAGTCTCTAAAGCTTCAATCCTTAAAACATAATGGCAGTTTTATAAATGACACCTTTGATCTTACCATGTCAAACAAGGTTTGATTTCATCTCTCGAATATGCCATACTCCTATGGTTTATCGGGGAACACAAATCATGGAACAATTCCTCAAGTCTTAGGTGTTTTTGCTAAACATGTAACTCAAATATCTTCCTTTATGATCGAATCATAAACTCTTTATTTTCTTGTTACAATGATTTTTCACTTCATCTTGAAAGTCTTTGAACAACTTTCAAATGTTTCATACTTCCTCCTTATTAAGTAAATATACAGATATATTCACTCAAATTCTTGAAGAAAGCATATGAAGCAAAAAGATCCATCGCATATGGCTACACACAATGGACTTATGCACATCAGCATGCACAATTTCCAATAAGCTAGTCATCCATTCCTCTTTGGCCTATGAACGGAGTTTCAATTATCTCGAGGAAAGTCTCACATGCGTCAATTGATCAAAATCAAGGACTCCAAAATTCCATCAACATGGAGTTTCTTCATGTTTTCTTTCAAATATAATTCAAACAGCGATGTCACTTCATAAGTGATCTTTCAATCATTTGTCTTGCGACATTTTAGCAATAGTGTTTATGGATGTGATTTCTCCAACTAGACTTGTAAAAGTTCATCCATCCTTTATGGAATACGGTAATTATTTGAACAACCATTGTTCTCATAATACCGGAACAAAATAACAATTATTTAAACAAATCTTGAAGGCTTGCTTTGATGACAATGAAAAACACAATAACACTTTATTTGTTTTCGATGAACATCATCACTCATTCTCTTGATGGTTACTTAGGCCATTGTAGTTCATGAATTGCGTTGTCCTGTATGACACTTCATACCAACCAATTCGGTATCCAATACCGGTATCGAATACCTCATAACCACATTGTTTAACAAGCAAGGAATATAGCCATAACATGTATATCTTCTATATACCCAAGTTGGACATCTCCAACCTTTTATTTTCTGCCAAATATTTTATAGATTCTCTTTTAGCAATTCCTTTTTCTTTTAAAAGAATCTATCAACATCAATAGTGGTGTCATCAACATGACACATGGTACAAAGCGTATGTAGTCAACTACTAATACCTTTGGACTTGCACTTTGAAGTGGATCACCATCATCAAATGTTTGGTGTTCTTTCAAAAATCCATTCTTTAGTAATCTATTAGTGTAGTAAACATTTTACTTACATCTTCTATTCATCCTTATCATGACAACTTTCATGATCAAGCTACTATAGCTTATAAGGAAGAATCACGAGTATAATATCAGTTCCCAAAAGCTTTTTGGTAGATTCGGATGCCTAGCATCTCCATCCTTCACAAATTCTCATACAATATGAGAACATGTATTTTGCTAAATTATACTCTATCATAATGCAACCAAAAACATTGTTTCAGATATCACAATATCTTTCACACATGATGGTTTCTGAAACAATTTCCAGCTCCAATATAATCTTGATATTAAAACAACTTTTGAATATCAATAATCATGGAGGCAAACATGATACTTTAGATACTAACATTGGAATTCTTACTCTTGATTTAATACTACTTATTAAACTTCATGGAGTAAATAGAGTTTGCTGAAAGTTTGCAATAGGACTTATAAACTTTAAATTGACATTCAAAACAATACGATACCAGTTTGTAAAGTAAATATCCAGAATTCTATAGTTCTATTATCTCAAATACAAACTAAGCATAAGGTAGAAAACGAATGCCAATTACTATAACAAACTATGCAAATTCACATTGATTTAATTTATGACAAATTTGGTTTGACTAATCCAAATTAGAAATGAACTCCCACTCAAAAACGACATCCCTCGTGCCTTTTTGGTGATTACATGAACCAAATCCACTACACCAAGTCCGATCATCACGTGAGTTGATGTAGCTTCAAAGGCGAGCATCAATATGGGCATCATATCAACTATATGACTCATGCTTAACCTTTCAGTCCGTGTTTCGAGTCCATGTCTGTACATGCTAGGTTCGCCAAGTAAGAACCTTAGTACTCGCGTGTGTAAAACTGTCTTACACCCGTTTGTATGAAAGCGTAGAGTCGAGTACACCCGATCATCACGTGATGTCTCGAAACACGATCCACAAAATGGTGCATACTTAAGGAAGAACACATTTTTATCTTGATATCTAAATGAGGGATCATCTTACAATGCTACAGAAAGCGCCAAACTAGCAGTATAAGATGCTAACATCTAATGTGTAAAGTGAGATGATATGGTCCATGCATTTGATCTCTATCATTTGCATCGTGGTATGATCTCTATCATTCCTTTGTGTGTAAGGCCAAGGTCTATGGAACTTACACGTTGAGTGTGTTGTAAGAGTATCTATCATACATCTACTTACAACAATACCATATCAATACACTAGCCCAGCAACGATCTAAACTAGACGCCTCTAATTTATCAATTGCAAGTTTTACGTGGCTTAGGGCTTTCGGAGATAGAACCGTTCTTACCTACGAACATGAACCACAACGAGGATAACAAAATTATTAGCAACTCGTTGTAAATCAGATATTGACTATAGTAGGAGAGAAAGACACCCGCCAGCCACTTATGCAAAACAAGTTGCGTGTCAGTCGTGGAACCGGTCTCATGTACGATGACATGTAAGGTTGGTCCGGGCCGCTTCATCCCACTATGCCACCAATATCCAAAATACATAGAAGATGCAATAACATGATCATCATCGCCCACATATCAACATATGTGTACTACCCGTGCTAAGCACCTACGCATAGATCAGGCTCTGATACCACTGTTGGGTCCGCATCATAGAAAACAAAAAAATTCCTACGGTATGAACTACACGCCAAGATCTATCTACTAGGTACAAGCAACGGGTGGACATACATCCAACGAGAACTTACCCTCGTAGACAACGAGCTTTGTTAACGAGTAGGAACTCGTGGTTGATGTAGTCGTACACTTGCCGATCTCAGGATCGTGAGGAAGTCCAGCAGGTCCGGCTCCAGCACGTCCATCAGATCCAGCTCCAGCAGCACCAAGTCCAGCACCACAAAGCAGCGGTGCATCCATGATCGCACACACGTTCGGTACCCCGACAACCTCCGTCCCTCGCTCCAGCAAAGCAGCAGAAGCAGCAACTCCTTTCCAGATAAAGCCACCGGGAACATGTATCTCGCTAATTCGAGACCACGGGGGAATAATACTAGAGGGGGAGAGAGATCCTTCACAAGGAGGTGTGAGTGAGAAGTGAGGAGGGGGTGGCCTTTAATAGGAGGAGGGGGTGCCCCTCCTTCATGGCCGGCGCATGGAGGGGGTGACCCTTCACCTCCTCCATTCATGTGGTGGTAACCCCTCCACATTAAAATGCCCCTTCACATTCTCTTTTAAAGTCTCCACTTTAAATGCATTAAATTTCTCCAAATTTAATGCTCTCTCATTTAATAAAACTCTTTTATTATTTTTATTCATAATTTTGTTAATTACTTTAATTAACAAACATTCACATAAAACCCCCTGCAACATTTCAATATTACATGTAGAACCAATTTCAGCAATTTCACCCGAAACAGTTTCGGTGTCTATTGAAATAATTCCAGCGCTTTCTTAAATATTTATCTGAAACATATTTGCTCCAAATGGTGTCGGTATCCCTTAAGTGTGTCACCCTACGGTTCGCGAATAATGCAGACATGATCGAGACCCCTCTCAGATCAATAATCAGAAGCGGGACCTGGAGATCCATACTGACTCCTACACATTCAACGATGACTTCTGTGATCGTGAGAACCTTTAACGCTTGTAACTAAATCCCTTTGTCCCTCGATATATTACATGTTCGAGATTCGATCATCGGTATCTCCATACCTAGTTTGATCTCGTTATCGACATGTACTCTTTTCTCGTTCCCGTGATATAACATTCTAGTGATCACATCACTTGCTTGCAAGCTATTTCAATGTGATATCACCGAGAGGGCCTAGAGTATATCTATCCGTCATCGGGATGGACAAATCCCACTCTTGATCCATGAGCCTCAACATAACACCTTCGTAGCACTGAACCCACCTTTATAGTCACCTTGTTACGGTGTGACGTTTGATGTTATCAAGATACTCTGCCGGTGTTAGCAATTAACATGATCTCATGGTCTAAGGACTAAGATTACTTCATATGATGTTATAGCAATATAAACATAATGACTCTATCGTAATGCTATACTTCGGATGAATGTTCATCACATCATGCCACCAATGGTGTGACCTTGTTATTAACAACATCCAATCTCCATGATCAGGAAACCTTGATCATCTTGATAATCAACAAGCTAGTCTATAAGAGAGGCATGACTAGGAATCCTTTTTGTTTATTAAACACACATGTATTGATGTTTCCGAATCAATGCAATTATATCATGTAAAATAAACATTTATCATAAACATGGAATAAGATAATAACCACTTTATTATTGTCTGTAACTACCTCGGTGAATTACGCTCCTAGTTACAAGCCTGGATGAACGGAAATGGTTGAAATAGTACGGTGGGGCCCAAATGCCACTCACAGGTAGACCTTTCGGCCGTCCCAACCATTTCCAAACATCGGGACAAGAACGGGCGGCGTAATCGGCAGGCGAAGGGATCAACTACATACACAAATGAGTATGTATGCAAGCCACCATACAATAGTACATCAGAGCCATTCCATCTAAAAAGAAAGGAAATATAGCAACGTCATACG
This sequence comes from Avena sativa, assembly GCA_916181665.1. NCBI lineage: Eukaryota > Viridiplantae > Streptophyta > Magnoliopsida > Poales > Poaceae > Avena > Avena sativa. Next base: position 383,819,455 of record OV702286.1, on the reverse strand, counting down.
GCAAGATCCAAATATCCTAGATAGATATAATAGTTTAGGATATCTCCTCATACATCAAACATCAGAGTATCAAGCGGAAGCGGAAGACAAAATCCGAGTACGGATAAGAAGCAAATCGGCATAAGATGCCCCATAAATAAGCACATCCCGCCCACGGATCTCACGGATCCCCGTTCCCGGAATCTCTACACCGAATGATCGTTGCCCACATCGTCCGTCTCTTCCACCCAGTATCCATCTTGCGAATGTACCTGTTCATCTGAACCAATAATTTATCGGGTGAGACCCTAGGGGTACTCAGCAAGTCTTTATGCCTCTAAAGGGGACACAACCTGGGGTGACGCAATTGCAGCAAAAGATAAACCCTAGCAATTCTATAGATACTCGCTAACCATCCGCCTAACCAAAGATAGACGGATGTCCGTGAATTAATAACAACAGTTATAATGGTAATCTTAACAGATCCATCCTCCTCCTCGCTTACCGATGAGGAAGCGGACGAACAACCCCCCATCCGTTGGAAGTTTTATTATCCATTCCATGAGTATTGCACTATTTACTAGTCAGGTACCTAGTCTAGTCCAATTAGAAGCGGTACTTTAGTTATGCTTGTCTATGATCGAGAAACTGTGCTCCAAGTCGTCCATAACCGCGGACACGGCTTTCAGAAAGTTTTACCCTGCAGGGGTGCACAAATAGCAACACACACTCGATATGCCTCGGAAAAACCAAATCAAAACCCAACGAGGCAGTCACGACAAAGCAATCACAGGATTCAGAAATATTTCAGGGGGCCACCCCATTAAGCTACCCGCGACGAAGTTGGCCGACTCCGAGACGGACTCAAGGTTTGCGCCAATGGCTGTGAACGACTGGGAACCCGAAAATGTGACTGGGCTTGTCGACACCGCGAAAACACTCCACTTCCCTAAACAGTACAGTGTGCAGTACCTCGCACAATTTAAATAAAGCAGTAAAGCATGGCATAAGTACAGGATAGTAAATAAAACCTCAAACTAGTTTGTGGCCCCAAGAAATAAGAATGAATCAAGCTCTGGCTCAGGGGGGTCCATAAGGCCTCCCGGATGTGGATAGCGCGAATAATCAAGGAACAGGAATCAAGTACTCGGGGTCCTACGGGACACAAGTGAGCCTGAAAAACCAAATAGCGAATATGGCTCACCGGTGCCACTTTCATTAGTTATCCCATTACTACTCAAGTTAAGTTGTATAGGTACCTCGTTATCCATCAGACACTCACATACCCTACACATGCTGTTCTACGACTCGCATGGCTCAAACAACTCCTATAGTAATGGCTCATGGGATGGAGGAACAAGCTTCGGTGGGGTTTAAAAGTAAAGGCCATGCAGTACTTGGGATTCAATTTAATGCAATCGCGACTCAATGATGCAAGAATAAGAAAGAGGCAATAGGTTCTATATGTATGCAAGCATGTGGTAGTGCTTGCCTGGCAGCTCAGTTGAAGCAATGGATGGATCTGGGTAGTGCTCCTGGTTCTCTTGATATATCCCCTGCTCAGCGTCTATCCGGAGAAGAACCAAACAAACAAGGGCCAACATAAATAAAGTGCACAAGCATAGGAATAAATGCATCAAGCAAACAATTATGCCATGATGAATGATGCACAATTTGCATGGCAATAAAGTAGCTTGGCATGGTGAGGTGTGGAATACAAGAATAATCATTTTATTGAGTATTGGCCCCATTTTATCCTCATATTAGTTGCTGTACACTTTATATTTATATGATGCATGCTTCAAAACAAAACATGGAATGCATAAACAGAAAGGTCTCGTCGAGCTAATCATTTTAGACATATTATTTGTCAAATTTGGAGTTATAAATCAAAAGTTATTAATTAATTAAAGTGGAAGGGCATTTTAATGTAATTTTTATTAATTTGGAAAATAAAGTGTCCAAAATATATTTTGAATGGCATATTTGAATTCCTCACATTTTTTTGATTTGAAAACATATGTTATATGTATTATTTGGGTTTATATTTCAAAAGTTATTTAAAAACAGAATTAAATTTGAATTTGAATTAATTTTGAAAAGATTTGAATTAAACAGAAATAGACAGAAGCTTTTCTCACCCAGCCCGGACCTAGCCAGAGTCACTGTCGGGTGGGCCAGGCGCTGACTAGGCAGAACTGCGCGCGAAAAGCTTTTTACACCGCTGCGCTTCCTAGCCACGGAGACAGACAGGTGGGCTCCGCGGCTCTGCGGTCCCACACGCCAGAGGGCGGTGGAGAGGCTGCCACGCGGCTCAGGGGGGACTGCGGGTTGATGCGACCAAAGCAGGGGAGCCTTTTTGCAAAAACGCCATGAGGCTGACAAGTGGGCCTAGCGGAGCGCGGGTTGTTGCCACTAAAAGTGCAGGGGGTATCAACAAAACAGCGCCCGCGGTACTGTTTCTCTTCCTCTGCGCCGCGGACGGATCGGTGCGCGCCAGCGCGGGGTGGGGATTCGATCTGGGGACGTGCTGGTGCGCGCTGGGAGTGCGAGCCAGTGCGGCTAGGTGAGGTAGCTGCTAGGGAGGGCGGACGGGGCCTAGCTAAGTCGCTGCGCGGCGTAGCAACGCAGGAACGACGTCGGCCGCCGCGCACCGAGGCTGTTCGACGATATGGCCGGCGAGCACAGGCGACGACAGCGAGGCGAAACATGTCCAGGGGGCTTAGGGGCTCACCGCGGAGGCGTTGGTGTAGATGGATCGGCTTGGGGAGCGGTTGATCGGCGTCGACGCAGACGGACCGGAGCTAGGGTTTGGGCGTCGGGCTCGCGCTGGTACCGGCGCTCTGGTGCTCCTCCTGCTCGCTGCCGTGTAGAGGGTGACGTAGGGGAGCCTCCTCGATCTTCCAAGCCACTTCACGGACGCGCGGCTCGACTAGATCAACGGAACGGAGTAGAGGCCGACGGTGGGCGGCTATGGGGTAGCTGGTGGCGGTGGAGAAGAAGGGAGGAGAGGGGCCGGCTTGGGGCGGATCTGGCGAAGCAGAGGCGAGGCAGAGAGGTGGGAGAGGATAGGAACGGAGAGAGGGAGTGGTTAGATGGCGTGGTGGAGGGGAAAGGTGGCTCGGGCACCTTTTTCCTCCTCTCCTACTCACGTGCTCGGGCAAGGGCAGGAGCAGGGCGAGGTAGGGGACGTCCAGGTGGGGTAGGGTGCGGCCAGAGAGGTGGTAGGCTCGGTGGAGGGGCCCCCATGCAGAGAGAGAGAGCTGAGAGAGAGGGGGTGGCTCGACTAGGTGCTAGGGTCGGGTTAGGGTTAGGTTTGGCTCGGGTGTAGCTAGGGTTTGGGGTGGGGTAGCAGCTAGGTGGGGCCAGGGAGAGAGGGGGCCAGGTGGGGCCAGCTGGGAGAGGCTCGGCATAGATGGCAGAGAGGGGGGAGGCCGAGAGAGAGAGAGGGGGAGGATCTAGGATAGATGATTAGAGAGGGGTATGGTGATGATCTTAGACATGATCCACATGACCATGCAAAGAAGGGGCATGTAGATGATTAGGGTGGGATTTAGATAGAGGATAGGGTGATGACTTAGGCTTTTTAGGAGCTTGCATGCTTCAAGCTTAGATCAAGCAAGAACATGTGGAAAAAGGGAGAGAGATGGATAGGGTGATTCCTTGTGACTAGATCAAGCATGGTTAAGACAAGCTCAAGCACCCACAAGATCTAGACAAGGAAAAGAGAGGGATGTGATGATAGGGTTTAAGCTAGATCAAGCCAAAAGAAAGGATAGAGAGAGAGAGATGATGATCCACTCAAGATTCAAATAAAAACCAAATACTAGAAAAGGTGGCACTTGCATGGCCCATGCAAAATATTTAATACCATGTTGATTCTTGGGAAAACAATAATATTCATCATGGCATTGTTCATTTGCATTTCCAGAGGTGGAATAAAGCCAAGCAAAAGAAATGAAAGGATGCCCCATGTGGAGTAGTTGGAGATGGCCATGTTTGAAATAAAATGGGAATGCTAGTGTGTATGTTCCACTAGATGATTACTAGTCCCAAAAATATTCCCACATGAGCATAAATCCATAATAATCCATATGGAAGCTAGGAAAAAGGGTTCCACTCACAAGGCATGCAAAGGTGGCCAAGTGGCTCTCATATATCAATAATGTGAAAACAACATGATGCTAAGATGAGAGCATGTGGAAAATAATTGGATCCATCCCAACCGACATGAGCTAGAGGTAAACTCAAATAAAGTGCAAAGCTCATATCTAGTTGGATGGTGGAATTATAAGGTGGTGAAAGAAAAGGTGGTGGAGTTGAATAAAAGATATGCCCCCAACTCAACTTGGGCATTTAAACATAATATCAAGAACCAAATACAATATCAAGAGGCAAATACAATTTACAATGCATATGAGAGAAGAACCAAAGCAAAAAGGGTTTTATATGATGCTCAAATGCAAGGTGGCATGATGACATGAGCATGATATAATGATGATGCAACAATTATATGTTTGAAGTAGCCATTATATAGACTAGGCTAGTAGCATTGCAATTGTTAGACAATTGGGATGCTACATTGTCTCTCGGGCATATTCCCTTCAGCTATTTCAGATTGATTATTGATTCTATCATGTCTTTGTTATTTGTGATCTTGCATGCTTTCCGTTGTTAGTAGCTATCTTGGCCAAGTAGATGCTAGCAACTCCAAGAGTTAGTATTTATGCTCGATAGTGGGTTCATGCCTCTGGTAATCTGGGGAAGTGACAGAAATCTCTAAGGTACTAGATGTGTCGTTGCTATTAGGGAGAAAACAACAATCCTTTGTTCATAGAACAATCGTATTTTTTACTTTACACGCAATTCGTAAAGCAATAATCTGTTGCTTGCAACTTAATACTAGAGGGGGTTCGGATGATAACCTGAAGGTGGATTATTAGTCATAGATGGAGTTGGATGGCGGTCTATGTATAATGTTGTAATGCCCAATCAAGTTCCAAAGGAGTCAAGATGATTAGTATATGCATGTATTGCTTTCTCGATGTTTGTCAATTGCCCCGCTGTAATTTGTTCACCCAGCATGTTATCTATCTTAAGGAGAGCCACCTCTAGTGAACTATGTACCCCGGTCCTTTCTTTTACATACAATCTATAAATTGTTTACTGTTTTGTGTTTACTTTCTGCAAACTATTACTTCCTTCCATTCGATACGTTTAATCCTTTGTTTTCAGCAAAACCGGTGAGATTGACAACCTCATTGCAAGTTGGGGCAAAACTCTTTTCTATCGTTGCGTTGTGCAGGTCTCCACGTTGCCACTAGCACCGGTAGTGCGCCCTGCCAACATTCAGCTAGCTACACCTTTGGGGTGTTTCCTTGCTCCTACTAGATTGATAACCTTGGTTTCTTACTGAGGGAAAACTTGCTGTTGTGCTCATCATACCTTCCTCTTGGGGTTCCCCAACGAGCTCGATATATTTGGGCCATCAACAACTTTTTCTGGCGCCATTGACGTGGAGTCAAGGACATCTTCACAAGGGGAGTCCCTCATAACCAATCTCTTTACTTTGTTATTTTTGTTTTGCTTAGTTTCTTTTTTCTTTGTTTGCTTGTTTCTTTATCAAAAACACACAAAAATTAGTTTTACAAGTTTGCTTTCTTTATTCAAAAACACAAAAAAATTAGTTCATATCTTAAGTTGTCATTATGTCTAGCCTTGCTCCAATCACTATGTCACCCGAGGAAATGGTTTTCACTTTTAAACAAGGAATTGAGGAAAGCTTTAAGGAAGCTTGGTCTAGAATCTCTGATCTGCATGAAAAAACTGAGCCTAAAATGACTCAAAGCTTGTTTCTTAGCAGCTTTTACCTTGGAATTGCTCTTTGCTATAGATATGCTTTAGATGCTGTTGTGGGAGGAGATTTCCTCCAATGTAATGAGGATGATGCTATTAATGCTATAAAGAAATTTATCCTTACTTACAACTTACCTAGCAAAACTGATATCTCTTTCGCAAGCATATTTGCTAGATTAAACACTCTTGAGACCCGCACTACTAGCTTAAAAGATTGCTATAATACGCTTAGGGAGCATCATAATTATGTTCCAATAAATTCTGAACCATCAAAGTGGCTCCCCACAGTAACGATTGATATAAATAATGAAACTTTTCAAGCTCGCTGTGATATCATGTCTGAATTTTGTCTTATGCCCAAAGATATTTATGAATCTTTGAACCTTTGGGGGCTTACTGAAGGAGGAAAAGAAATATCTCTTGCTAATAATGCTACCATATTACCTGTTGGAATAGCTGAAGGAGTGTTTACAAAGATCCTTGGGAAAATGATTTCTACTGATTATCTTGTTATTGAATGTGCAGGAAAAGGACAAATTACACTTGGAAGGTCCCTATTAGAACTTCTTGGAGCAATAATAGATGTGGGAAAGGGGACCATGCACCTTTCTTCTCCACCAAACAATCATATTTTCCCTAAGGTTAAGAAGAAAAGTAAGAGAGGTAAGGGCAAGAAATTTGGTCTTAATGCTTCTTCATTTGAGAACACTTGATCCTTCTTCTTGCTTCTTATGCCTAACTTAAAGGCGTTAAAGAAAAGTACTTATTGGGAGATAACCCAAAAGTTTTATATGAGTCAGTAATAAATGCTCCTTATCCTTTTTATTTGCTTTTTGTGCCAAGAGTAACCTCTAATGAGAGAGAAGTAATGATTAGGAAAGTTGCTGTCCCGAAACAGATTTCTGTGCTTCACCGTAAAAATTCGTGTAAAATCTCTGAAAGTCCTTTTGAGGCGTGAATTTTTGTTCTTCTACCCCAGGTTGTTATCTAACTTTTGTTAGTTTAACACTTTTTGATTTGGGAAACATAAGGTCTTCGAAAAAAATCGTCTTTTCCTGCTGGTCTGTTTTGACAGATTTCTAACGTTTTCTGCATTTGCTTCTTGTTGGTTCCTTTTTGAGTTCTTTTGGGGAATTGAGCTTTTTGAGGGAAGTGCTTCAGTAGATAGTGTTCTAATGGAAGTTTATTTGGTGTTATAACTGAACCTTAAGACCTATTATCTTGAGTGCACTAATGTTGCTAATAAATATTGTGTGAAGTTTTGTATGAAGGCAAAATTTTAGGTGTATGGAAGGAATAAGTAATGAGATGAAAGATGGACTAAAACTCAAGCTTGGGGATGCCACGCGTGTCACCCCAATAAATATCCAAGAAGTACAAGCGTCAAATATTGGGGATGCCCAAGGCATCCCCCTCTTCATCAATAAAAATCCCAGGTTTCTTCAAAACACTTCATTTTTATTGTTTCATGCACAGTTGTGTTGTTCTTGGAGCGTCTTATTTTTTTCGTTTTCATTTTGCTTTTTTGTTTTCTTGGTTTTCTTAGTTTGCTGAATTAATTGGTTGGACCCCCTCTTTCATACATTGGTTTTCAAATAGTTTGGTTGGGTTTGGAAAAGAGTAGGAAAGTTCCTACTTATATGGTAAAAAGAGCTTGTTTTTGACTGTGGCCTATGCTTTGTCATGCCATGCTTGATATTGTTTTGGCTTTACGCTTAGTATTCTTTGTTGTAGCATGACTTGTTATAAACAATTGAGATTGCTTAATGTGCCTTGGATGAATCATTCGTTGTTTTAGCATATTAAAGCATAGTATAGTGGTATTCTCCTTTGATGCTTTATTTGGGTTGACTTGGCGAATGCTCACACCATGTTATGACTATATCAAGTCACCATAAGCCTTTATGATCCTTTAGTTTTCAACTTGTAGTATCACTTTATGCTTTGATCAATGATGTTTTGTCACTCTGCATGATTATGGCCATTATTGCTCTCTTAGTTTGTTGCTCCCAGTCTTTTGCTAGCCTCCACAACCAAGTATGAGTTCCACTCATGCATCCAACTCCCTAAACCAAGTTATTCCAAAGAGTCCACCATACCTACCTACTAGCTTATGCTATTCCAAGTATATTCATGTTTTTGTTTACCTTCCAAATTAAACTTGTTATGAGAAAACTAGTGATTAAAGCTCTCACGAACTTGATGGCACACTTTACTTTTCTTGCCCTTAATAAACTTGAACCATTGTGTCGTCTATGTTGTATATGCTGATGGGTTCGTATCATGGAAAACAAAAAAATTCTACCGCAAGAACGAACAAAAACCTAGATCTAATCTAGATAAAAGCCAAGATCTAATCTATTAGATATGTGCAACGAGATAGATCTGTACTAACCTTTGTAGATCCGAAAGCGTTACGAGATTAGATCTCGGGGTTGATGTAGTCGATCACTTGCCGATCTCAAGATCGTGTGGACGATCCTTCCGGCGCCGCGTTCCGGCAGTGCTTCCGCAGTCGGTCACACGTGCGGATTCGAAGCAGACCTTCCTCTCCCTGTTCCAGTGAGCAGCGAAGGTAGTAGATCTTCTCCACGGAATCCCAGCAGCACGACGGTGTGGTGGTGGTGGTGGAGTAGAGATTTCTGCAAGGCTTCGCCTAAGCCGAAGCAGAGCGAAGGAGGAGGAGAGAGGCGGCGTCTAGGGTTTGTTATGGTAGAGGTCTAGGGGGTGGCGCCCCCTCCCCTCTATTTAAAGGAGGGAGGTGCCATGGGAGGGGGAGTCCTAGTAGGACTCCCCTCCCTCCTTGGCCGGCGGATTGGGAGGGGGGAAGGAATCCTCCTCCCCCACGAATCCGTGTCTTGCCCCACAAAGACTCCTTGATCCTTTCTTGGTTTTCAAGCAAACTCCAAGAAATCTTCTAGAACCTTCTAGAACATTCCGAAACCTTCTAGAATCTCCATACAAACACTCCGGAACATTTCCTAACTTAGAAAATGATCCCCAATATATGAATCTTATTCTCCGGACAATTCCGGATCTCCTCGTGATGTCCTGGATCCAACCCGAGACTCCGAACAACATTCGGTCTCCAACGCACATTCCATATCTACTTAAAACAACTTCGAACCTTAAGTGTGTCACCCTACGGTTCGTGAACATGTAGACATGATGGAGACACATCTCCGATCAATAACCATTAGCGGGATCTGGAGATCCATAACAGCTCCCACATACTCAACGATGACTTTGTGATCGATAGAACCATTTAACATACGAAACCAATTCCCTTTGTCACGCGATACTCTACTTATCCGAGGTTTGATCATCGGTATCTCCATACCTAGTTCTAACTCGTTACTGATAATTACTCTTTACTTGTTCCGTGATATGTCATCCCTTGTGACCTAGTCACATGCTTGCAAGCTAACTAGATGACATTCCACCGAGAGGGCCCAGAGCATATCTATCCATCATATGGATGGACAAATCCCAATCTTGGTCCATGCGCTTCAACACATACTTTCAGAATACCCAATGACACCTTTATAACCACCCAGTTACGAAGTGGTGTTTGATGTCATCAAAGTACCCATCCGGTGATGGTGATTAGCATAACCTCATGGTCGAAGGATTAGGTTACTATGCATTTGAAAAGCTTGTAGCAAAACGAACTTAATGACTTGATCTTATGCTACGCTTACTATGGGTGTGTGTCCATCACATCATTCTCCTAATGATATGATCTTGTTATTAACAGCATCCAATGTCCATGATCAGGAAACCATGATCATCCATTAATCAACAAGCTAGCTTAACAAGAGGCTTACTAGGGACTCTTTTATGTTTACAAAACACACTAGTATTAATGTTTCTGGTTAATAAAATTATAGCATGGGATGTAAACATTTATCATAAACATAAAGATATAATAATAACCACTTTATTATTGCCTCTTGGGCATATCTCCAACAGTCTCCCACTTGCACTAGAGTCAATAATCTAGTTAAAAACTTGTGCATTCAACACCTATGGCTTTCTGGTGTTGTATAGACACTATTGCTAGTGGTAAACATAATTTTCGGATCTGACACTTCCAGGTCCGTGTGTATTTGCATGTCCTTGCGTCTCTACGCATTACTCATTCTCTAATGAGATGGCATTGTATAAATTTGGTCCTTTGGTGAGACCTTTAGTTCCTTGGGATTAAATCATGTTGATACAATTCTCGTACAATGTATCTTCATAGTATTATCCCGCTATGAACCACACCTAGTTTGATAACAAACTACTTGACGCAAATGCCCTCATTAGCTGCTACAATAGCAGTCATATACTTAGCCTTTTGTTGTAGTATCTGTCACAATGTTTTAACTTTGGTACTCAACCAAATTCGTTATGGAACTTCCTTTCCATTACATTGTGCCACCCATAGTTTAAATTGAGATAAACTTAATTTGTGACAAAACTAGTATCAATGTAACAATTTACAATGAACTATTTGTCACCACTATATAAGTAATATATTCTTAGTTCTTCCAAAGATCATAGGAATATCCCTACTATTGTCCAATGATCATCTTATGAGTCATTCTGGTATATGCTCATAACATTTAGAGCATAGGACATATCTGGATGTGTACATCTCAAAGAATGATTGATCAAAATATTCTTGTGATTTCACCAAGTGTCAAAACACTTGAATCTCGTGTCAACACACTTGAATCTTGATTCAGTCCTTTCCGTGCGTCAAGAACCTTTCTTGTTGTTTCCATATTGAACTCATTCAGCATCTTATCTATGTACATTTTGCAAAACCATATTAGCGCCTCAATCTATCCATATAGACATTGATGCCTAATTCTTGGGTTATGCCTAAGTCTTTCATCGAAATGAAATTCTTAACCTGTGTCAATAAAATATACATCATTTCTAATCAACGATATGTCTTTCACATAATGTATTAGAAATATGTCTTAGCGCTCCCACTTAATTTCTTGCAAAAAATGCAAGCATCTTCATCGTCTCTGATGAAATTAAACCTTTTAACGGTTTCATCACAGTGAAGATTCCAACTCCGCGATGCTCACTTCAACCATTGAAGCTTTGCATACTCTTTTAGCATCCTTTGAATTAACAAAACCTTTTGGATTGTGTCATGGACACATCCTAGGTAACCATTCTATTAGAAGAACTTGTTTTGTTTGTTCAACTACCATATACCAAAATATATGTAGTGGTTGCTACATTAATCCGTCCAGACTAAATATCGCTATGAAATATCAAATCTTATCATAGTCAATTCCTTGAACATTGTCGTAAACTCTTTCTGACATGTCAACTATTTCATAGATGTGAAACATCCATGTCTATTTCTTTATAGATCCATATACGACTGTAAGGTCTTGCACCTTTCCAGAGGGTCTTTCAAATTCAAAGCTTGATTTCTCGTGTATGGAATTATCACGGATTTTATGGCTTCTAGCCACTTAACGAAGTCAGGGCCCATCATTGTTTCTTTGCATGTAGTCGGTTCATCATTGTCAAACAACAATGATTTAACTCTCAAATCTTGGCATTTGATTACTTACCCGACCTACTTGGTTCAATAGTAACTTAGATCTCCATGACCACAACCTTTGAGGCACGTGAGCCATGAGCATTGTTGCTGCCTCCGGGACACTTTCCGACGCTGCGCAACTCAGCACATATTAGCCAAGGTTCAACAACCTTGTCAAATTTCTATTGTCCTCCCACTTAACTTTTCACCAAAAATTCCTTCTCAAGAAAATCGACATTCTAAATGACAAACACTTTTGTCTTCGGTGTTATGGAGGAATACCCAATGGTTATTCGAAATATCCTACAAAGACATGCTTATCCGACTTTGGTTGTAAACATTTTACTTATGCCCAGCATACCAAAAATTTAAGAAAGGACAACCTGGGTTTTATCCCAAACCATGACTTATATGGTGTCATTTCAATGGATCACGATGGAGCTGTTTTCAGTGTAAAAGCGGTAGTCACTAAAGCATTAATCTTTAAAATATAATGGCAGTTTTATAAATGACACCTTTGATCTTACCATGTCAAACAAGGTTTCATTACATATCTTGAACACTCCATACTCCTATGGTGTTTTGGGAAATGCAAATCCATGGAACGATTCCTCAAATCTTAGGTGTTTTTGCTAAACTTGTAACTCAAACATCTTTCTTGTTACAATAATTTTTCACTTCATCTTGAAAGTCTTTGAACATTTTCAAATGTTTCATACTTCTTCCTTATTGAGTAAGTATATACATATACTCACTCAAATCTTCGGAGAAAGCATATGAAGTTGAAATCCATCGCCCACGACTACACATAATGGACTATATACATCAATATGTACAAATTCCAATCAGTTAGTCGTCTGTTCCTCTTTTGGCCTACTAACGGAGTTTTAATCCAGGAAAGTATCACAAGCGTCATTTGATCAAAATCAAAGACTCCAAAAATCCATCAACATGGAGTTTCTTCATGTATCCTTTTCAATATAATTTAAACGGCGATGTCACTTCGCAAGTGATCTTTCAATCATTTGTCTTGCGACATTTTAGCATTAGTTTTATGGTCGTTATTTCTCCAACCAGACTTGTATATCATCCATCTATTATGGAATACGGTAATTATTTGAACAACCTTTTGTCGTCATAATACCTGATCAAAATAACAATTATTGAAACAAATCTTGAAGGTAAGTTTTGATGTTAACGAGCAACACAACAACCCTTTGTTTGTTTTGGATGAGCATCATCACATATTCTCTTGCTAGTTACTTAGGCCATTGCAGTTCATGAATTGTGTTGTCCTGTATGACACTTCATACCAACCAATTCGGTATCCAATACCGCAGAACCACATTGTTTAACAACCAAGGAATACAGCCATAACATGTATCTTCTATATACCTAAGTTGGATATCTCCAATCTTTTCTTTTCTGCCAAATATTTTATAGATTCTCTTTCAACAATTCCTTTTCTTTTAAAAGAATCTATCAACATCAATAGTGGTGTCATTCACATGACACATAGTACAAAGTGTGTATAGTCAAATACTAATACCTTTGGACTTGCACTTTGAAGTGGATCACCTTCATCAAATGTTTGGCATTCTTTCAAAATTCCATTCTTTAGTAATCTTTTAGTATAGTAAACATTTTACTTACATCTTCTATTCATCCTTATCATGACAACTTTCATGATCAAGCTGCTATAGCTTATAAAGGTGAATTGCGAGTATAATGTTTTTTTTCAAAACCTTTTGGAGGATTAGGACGACTAGCGTCTCCAACCTTCACAAATTCTCATCAAATATGAGGACATGTACTCTATCATGTTGTAACCAATACATTGTTTTAGATATCGCAATACCTTTCACATATGATGGTTTCTGAAACATTGCTTTCAGCTCTTAGATAAACTTGATATTAAAAACAATCTTTTGAGTATCAAGAATCATGGAGGCAAACATGATACATTAGATACTAACACTGGAATTGTTACTCTTGATTTAATACTATTTATTAAACTTCACGGAGTAAACAGAGTTTGCTGAAAGTTTACAATATGACTTTTAAACTTTAGATTGACACTCAAAACAATACGATACCAGTTCGTAAAGCAAATATCCAGAATTTCTATAGTTCCACTATCTCAACTATAACTAAGCGTAAGGTGGTGAACGGATGCCAATGACTACAACAAACTATGCAAATTCACTTTGATTGTGTTTATGATAAATTCAGTTCGACTAATACAAATTACAAAAGAACTCCCACTCAAAACATCCCTCGAGTTGTTTTAGTGATTACACGAACCAAATCCACTACACCAAGTCTGATCATCACGTGAGATGATGTAGCTTTAAAGGCGAACAATCAACATGTTCATCATATCATCCATATGACTCATGCTTTACCTTTTGGTATTCCGTGTTTCGAGACCATGTCTGTACATGCTAGGCTCGTCAAGGTTAACGTTAGTATCCGCATGTGCAAATCTGGCTTGCACCCGTTGTATGCACACGTAGAATCTATCACACCCGATCATCACGAGATGCTTCGAAACGACGAGTCTTAGCAACGGTGCCTACTAAGGACGAACACTTTATTACTTGATATTTAGTGAGAGGGATCATCTTATAATGCTACCGTCGCGATCTAAGCAATACAAGATGCATAAAGGATTAACATCACAGGCAATTCATAATTAGTGTGATATGATATGGCCCTTTCTTCTTATGCCTTTGATATCCATCTCTAAAGCACGGACATGATCTCCATCATCACCAGCATTGCGTCAAGGTCAGTGGCGCCGCTTCATGGTTGTCCATCATCACTAGCAACTATGACAACTACTTGGAATAAAGCTATTACAAGATGAATAGACACGCAGGTCTTAACAGAATTAAAGACAACCATTAGGCTCCTGTCGGTTGCCATATTACAACAAGGATCATTGCATACATCAAATATAATCACAATCACATGATGGCCATATCACATCAAAAAACCCGTGCAAAAACAAGTTAGACGCCTCTAATTTTCTTTGCATGTTTTACGTGGTTTGGGGCTTTTGAATAAGAACGGATCTTACCTACGAAACTGAACCACAATGTTGATACAGGTGCTATCAAGTGCAAAGTGTAAATTGGATCTATACTATGATGGGAGAGACAGACACCCGCAAAGCCACTTGTGCAATACGAGTTGCACGTCAACTGTGGAGCAAGTCTCATGTGCGATGACATGTAAGGTTAGCCCGAGCCGCTTCATCCCACCATACCGCAAGATGCAAAGTACACAAAGCAAAAGACGGCACGAGCACCAACGCCCACAAAACCATTGTGTTCTACTCGTGCAACAGATCTATGCATAGACACGGCTTTGATACCACTGATAGGTTCGTAGCTTGGAAAACAAAAAAATTCTACCACAAGAACGAACAAAAACCCAGATCTAATCTAGATAAAAGCCAAGATCTAATCTATTAGATATGTGCAATGAGATAGATCTGTACTAACCTTTGTAGATCCGAAAGCGTTACGAGATTAGATCTCGGGGTTGATGTAGTCGATCACTTGCCAATCTCAAGATCGTGTGGACGATCCTTTCGGCGCCGCGTTCCGGCAGCGCTTCCGCAGTCGGTCACACGTGCGGATTCGAAGCAGACCTTCCTCTCCCCGTTCCAGCGAGCAGCGGAGGTAGTAGATCTTCTCCACGAAATCCCAGCGGCACGACGGTGTCGTGGTGGTGGTGGAGTAGAGATTTCTGCAGGGCTTCGCCTAAGCCGAAGCAGAGCGAAGGAGGAGGAGAGAGGCGGCGGCTAGGGTTTGTTATGGTAGAGGTCTAGGGGGTGGCGCCCCCTCCCCTCTATTTAAAGGAGGGAGGCGCCATTGGAGGGGGAGTCCTAGTAGGACTCCCCTCCCTCCTTGGCCGGCAGATTGGGAGGGGGAAGGAATCCTCCTCCCCCACGAATCCGTGTCTTGCCCCACAAAGACTCCTTGATCCTTTCTTGGTTTTCAAGCAAACTCCAAGAAATCTTCTAGACCCTTCCAGAACATTCCGAAACCTTCTAGAATCTCCATACAAACACTCCGGAACATTTCCTAACTTAGAAAATGATCCCCAATATATGAATCTTATTCTCCGGACAATTCTGGATCTCCTCGTGATGTCCCGGATCCAATCCGAGACTCCGAACAACATTCGGTCTCCAACGCACATTCCATATCTACTTAAAACAACTTCGAACCTTAAGTGTGTCACCCTACGGTTCGTGAACATGTAGACATGATGGAGACACATCTCCGATCAATAACCATTAGCGGGATCTGGAGATCCATAACAGCTCCCACATACTCAATGATGACTTTGTGATCGATAGAACCATTTAACATACGAAACCAATTCCCTTTGTCACGCGATACTCTACTTATCCAACGTTTGATCGTCGGTATCTCCATACCTAGTTCTACCTCGTTACTGATAAGTACTCTTTACTCGTTCCGTGATATGTCATCCCTTGTGACCTAGTCACATGCTTGCAAGCTAACTAGATGACATTCCACCGAGAGGGCCCAGAGCATATCTATCCGTCATATGGATGGACAAATCCCAATCTTGGTCCATGTGCTTCAACACATACTTTCAGAATACCCAATGACACCTTTATAACCACCCAGTTATGAAGCGGTGTTTGATGTCATCAAAGTACCCATCCGGTGATGGTGATTAACATAACCTCATGGTCGAAGGATTAGGTTACTATGCATTTGAAAAGCTTGTAGCAAAACGAACTTAATGACTTGATCTTATGCTACGCTTACTACGGGTGTGTGTCCATCACATCATTCTCCTAATGATATGATCTTGTTATTAACAGCATCCAATGTCCATGATCAGGAAACCATGATCATCCATTAATCAACAAGCTAGCTTAACAAGAGGCTTACTAGGGACTTTTTTATGTTTACAAAACACACAAGTATTAATGTTTCCGATTAATACAATTATAGCATGGGATGTAAACATTTATCATAAACATAAAGATATAATAATAACCACTTTATTATTGCCTCTTGGGAATATATCCAACATATGCTTGCACTTATTTGTTGGGAATTAGCAGAACCATGCTATCATGGGGAACGCTTTCAACATTGCACTTTGTACTTGTACCTAGTTGATATCATGCTCTTTTGTCTATGGATGTCATCGGTGTGAAATGAAAGGGGAGCTTGTAAGTCCATGGAGTTATGTATATGTGTTAGAGAAACGCCTGGGCCGCTGGTCTAATCCATGCTGACATGGTGGAAACCTGCAGCGTAACCATAATGAGCTGTCTATGAAGCATTCTTCTTATAAAAAAAGAGTCCTATATTGAGAAAAAAAAGAGAAAAAAAAGAGATTGTGAAAAGAGGAAACAGAGAAAAAAGCACCATATTCCCATGGTAAATAAGAAGATTGCTGAGATGCTCGTTGTCTACTTGCCTTGTCATTTTGATATGGGGATTCTTCCGTATCATCGGGCAAGGGGTACCCCGTTGGCGGTTCTCTATGATACACATGTACTTACAATGTCAAGAACTTACCAGTGACTAAACTTGAGTAGCATGAGGAGCGGCCCGCGTATTCAAGGGACATGAGATTTCTAACTTATACTTTGTCAAGCATGAACACCATAGTTTGTTCACTTTAACCTTAATCACTTCAAGATGCTTATGATAGGGGCAATGAGAGCTGAAAGCTATAAGTACCATAATTTTTGGAAGCTCTTTATGAAACTTGAATCTCTGCTTCCTTCTATGAAGGCCTTTCTTCCACCATTATATTGAGTCTCCACCTTCTATCTTTATGCACCTACTTTGAGAGCATAGTGGCCATTCTTAGTTCTTTGTGCATTGCCCCAAGACTAGTTGATTGATGCTTTACTTGATATTGCTTGTTTTAAACTATTTGTATCTAGTCACTCTTATGAACTTTGAAGGTGTCCTATGCATTTATATTTGCTACTCTATGAGGGACAAGCTGAATACTATTATGCTATGTTTTCTTTATGTGAAACAAACAAACGTCTTACTAAGCAGGAGTTAAGCTTGAGGATGTTGATACATTGCAAATGTATCTATAATTTTTTATGTTCCATGCTTGGTTTTATCTACTTTCTTGTGTTTTGTCCACACTTTGGAGTACTTTTCATATGATTTCTTGGACTAACCTATTAACAAGAGCCATAGTGCTAGCTGCCTATTTTCTGCTGTTTTTGGTTCCAGGAAAGTCAGAAAATGAATATTCACGGAATTGGACGGGACAAAAGCCAAAGTGCCTATTTTTCGGAAGACATCTAAAGCCAGAATACGAGACGGAGAAAAGCTGGGGGCCGGCCACACCACCTGTCCGTGTTGCCAGGCCTGGCCCGCGCCAGGGGGTGGTCTGGCCGACCCCAGCACCCCCTTGGCCTCTCCTTCTTCCTATATATTGCCCTCAGGACCAAAACCCTAAGTACCCAATCAAAAATCCACGAAAGAGTCTATAGCCGCCGTCATCTCCATCCCTAGATCGAGAGGGATCTGAAGCTCTTCCCGGAACCCTGTCGGAGAGGGGAATTCACCCTGGAGACCTTCTTCTTCATCATGCAAGCCTCCGGTGTGATGCGTGAGTAGTTCATCTCTGGACTACGGGTCCATGTAGTAGCTAGATGGCTGGTTTTCCTCATTTGTGCTTTCATTCTAGATCTTGTGAGCTCCGTTCATGGTCAAGATCATCTATTTGTAATTCTGCATGTTGTGTTTGCGGGGGTCCGATGGATATTGAGATGCTATTTCAGATTGATTATTGATTCTATCATGTGTTTGTTATTTGTGATCTTGCATGCTTTCCGTTGTTAGTAGCTATCTTGGCCAAGTAGATGCTAGCAACTCCAAGAGTTAGTATTTATGCTTGATAGTGGGTTCATGCCTCTGGTAACCTGGGGAAGTGACAGAAATCTCTAAGGTACTAGATGTGTTGTTGCTACTAGGGAGAAAACAACAATCCTCTATTCATAGAACAATCGTATTGTTTACTTTACACGCAATTCGTAAAGCAATAATCTGTTGCTTGCAACTTAATACTGGAGGGGGTTCGGATGATAACCTGAAGGTGGATTATTAGTCATAGATGCAGTTGGATGGCGGTCTATGTATAATGTTGTAATGCCCAATCAAGCTCCAAAGGAGTCAAGATGATTAGCATATGCATGTATTGCTTTCTCGATGTTTGTCAATTCCCCCGCTGTAATTTGTTCACCCAGCATGTTATCTATCTTAAGGAGAGACACCTCTAGTGAACTATGGACCCCGGTCCTTTCTTTTACATACAATCTATAAACTGTTTACTGTTTTGTGTTTACTTTCTGCAAACTATTACTTCCTTCCATTCGATACGTTTAATCCTTTGTTTTCAGCAAAACCGGTGAGATTGACAACCTCCTCGCAAGATGGGGGCAAAGGTCTGTGGTTGTGTTGTGCAGGTCTCCACGTTGCTGCTGGCACCGGTAGTGCGCCCTGCCAACGTTCAACTAGCTACACCTTTGGGGTGTTTCCTTGATGCTACTAGATTGATAACCTTGGTTTCTTACTGAGGGAAAACTTGCTGATGTGCTCATCATACCTTCCTCTTGGGGTTCCCCAACGAGCTCGATATATTTGGGCCATCACATATCATGCCAAAATTTAAGAAAAGACAACTCGGGTTTTATCCCAAACCATAACCTTTATGGTGTCATTTAAACGGATCACGATGGTGCTCTTTTCAATGTAAAAGCGGTAGTCTCTAAAGCTTTAATCCTTAAAACATAATGGCAGTTTTATAAATGACAGCTTTGATCTTACCATGTCAAACAAGGTTCGATTTGATCTCTCGAACATATCATACTCCTACGGTTTATCAGGAAATGCAAATTCATGGAACAATTCCTCAAATCTTAGGTGTTTTGCTAAACAAGTAACTCAGATATCTTCCTTTACGATCGAATCATAAACTCTTTATTTTCTTGTTACAATGATTTTCCACTTCATCTTGAAAGTCTTTGAACAATTTTCAAATGTTTCATACTTCTTCCTTTTTAAGTAAATATACAAATATATTCACTCAAATTTTCGTAGAAAGCCTATGAAGTTGAAAGATGCACCGCACATGGCTACATATAATGGACTATATATATCAATATGCACAATTTCCAATAAGTTAGTCATCCGTTCCTCTTTGGCCTATGAACGGAGTGTCAATTATCTCGAGGAAAGTCTCATAAGTGTCAATTGATCAAAATCAAAGACTCCAAAATCCATCAACATGGAGTTTCTTCATGTTTTCTTTCCAATATAATTTAAACGGCGATGTCACTTCATAAGTGATCTTTCAATCATTTGTCTTGCAACATTTTAGCATTAGTTTTTTATGGACGTGATTTCTCCAACTAGACTTGTAAAAATTCATCCATCTTCTATGGAATACGGTAATTATTAGAACAACCATTCTTCTCCTAATACCAGAATAAAATAAAAATTATATAAACAAATCTTGAAGGCAAGCTTTGATGTCAACTAGAAACCCAATAATACTTTATTTGTTTTCGATGAACATCATCACATATTCTCTTGCTAGTTACGTATGCCATTGTAGTTCATGAATTGCGTTGTTCTGTATGACATTTCACATCAACCAATTCGGTATCCAATACCCAAGAACCACATTGTTTATCAAGTAAATAATACAACCATAACATGTATATCATCTTTGTACCTTACCTAAACATTTACAGTCTTTTCTTTTCTACCAAATATTTATAGATTCTCTTTCAGAATTTCCTTTTCCTTTTAAAAGAATCTATCAACATTAATAGTGGCGCCATACATATGACACATAGTCCAAAGCGTGTATAGTTAAATGCTAATACCTTTGTACTTGCACTTTGAAGTGGATCACCATCATCAAATGTCTGGCGTTCTTTCAAAATCCATTCTTTAGTAATCTATTAGTGTAGTAAACATTTTACCTACATCGTATTCATCCTTATCATAACAACTTTCATGATCAAGCTAATATAGCCTATAAGGATGAATCACAAGTATAATGTTAGTTCCAAAACCTTTTTGGGGGATTAGGACATCTAGCGTCTCCAGCCTTTGCAAACTCTCATACAATATGAGAATATGTATTTTGCCAAATTATACTCTATCATGTTTCAACCTAAACATTGTTTCAGATATCTCAATATCTTTCACACATGATGGTTTCTAAAACAATTCTTTTAGCTCCTAGATAACCTCGATATTAAAACAACTTTTGAATATCAAGAATCATGGAGGCAAACATGATACTTTAGATACTAACACTAGAATTGTTACTCTTGATTTAATACTATTTATTAAACTTTATGGAGTAAATAGAGTTTGCTGAAAGTTTGCAATAGGACTTCTAAACTTTAAATTTACTCTTAAAACAATACGATACTAGTTCGTAAAGCAAATATCCAGAATTCTATAGTTCTATTATCTCAATTAAAACTAAGCGCAAGATAGTAAACATATGCCAATGACTACAACAAATTATGCAAATTCACTTCAATTTTAGTTTATGATAAATTGAGTTCGACTAATCCAAATTACAAATGAACTCCCACTCAAAACCAACATTCCTCGAGTTGTTTTGGTGATTACATGAACCAAATCCACTACACCAAGTCCGATCATCACGTGAGTCGGTGTAGCTTCAAAGGCGAGCATCTATATGGGCATCATATCAACCATATGACTCATGCTTAAACCTTTGGTCCGTGTTCCGAGGTCATGGTTATACATGCTAGGCTCGCCAAGTAAGAACCTTAGTACTCGCGTGTGTAAAATTGTCTTACACCCGTTGTATGAAAGCGTAGAGTCAAAAAAACACCCGATCATCACGTGGTGTCTTGAAACGACAAACTTTCTCAATAGTGCATACTTAAGGAAGAACACATTTTATCTTGATATCTAAATGATGGATCATCTTATAATGCTACTAAAGTGCCAAACAACCAATATAAGATGCGAACAAATATCATATGCAAAAAGTCATATGATATGGTTCTTACACTTGATCACTATCTTGTGCATCTTGGTATGATCTTTATCATTCCTATATGTGTAAGGCAAAGGTCTATGGAACTTACACTTTGGTATGTTATAATTTCCAAGAGTATCAATCCATACTACAAATTATAACATCACCATATCATGACACTTGCCCAGCAACAATCTAAACTAGACGCCTCTAATTTATCAATTGAATATTTTTACGTGGCTTAAGGCTTTTGAAGATAGAACCGGTCTTACCTACGAACATGGAACCACAACGATGATAATCGAATTATTAGCAACTCGTTGTAAATTAGATATTGACTATAGTAGGAGAGACAGACACCTGCTAGCCACTCATGCAAAACTAGTTGCATGTAAAGCGTGGAACAAGTCTCATGTGCGAGGACATGTAAAGTTAGTCCGGACCGCTTCATCCCATTATGTCACCAATATCCAAAATACATATAAGATGCAATAACATGATCATCATTGCCCACATACTCTTATGTGTTCTACCCGTGCAAAGCATCTATGCATAGATCAGGCTCTGATACCACTGTTGGGTCTGTAACATAGAAAACAAAAAAATTCCTACGATGTGAACAACTAAGCACCAAGATCTATCTACCTAGATACAATCAACGGGTGGATATACATCCATAGAGAAAATACCCTTGAAGAGCGACAAAGCGTTACGAGGTTGTACTCGTGGATGATGTGGTTGTACACTTGTCGATCTCAAGATCGTGATCAAGTCTAGCGAGTCTAGCAGGTCTAGCACCAGCAAGTCCAGCACCACAAAGCAGCGGTGCATCCATGATCACACACACATCTGGTACCCAGACAACCTTCGTGTCCTCGCTCCAGCGATGCAGCAGAAGCAACAACTCTTTTCCAGACAAAGCCACCGGGAACATGTATCTTGCTAATCCGAGAACATGGGGAATAATTTCTAAAGGGGGAGAGAGATCCTTCACGAGGAGGTGTGAGAGTGGAGGAGGAGGAGGAGGTGCTCCTTTTATAGGGGAGCGGGATGGCCAAGGGGCATGGCCGCCGGCCATGGTGGGTGCCCCCACCTCTCCCTCATTCATGTGGGTGGAGCTCCCACTCACATAAACAAACCTCCACTCATGTCCACTCACATTCATTAAATTTCCACCAAATTTAATGCAACTCTCATTTAATAAAACTATTTTATTTATTTTAATCATAATTTTGTTAATTAATTTAATTAACAAACATTCACATAAAACCCCTGCAACATTTCAATATCACATGCAGAACCAGTTTCTGCAATTTCACACGAAACAATTCCGATTTTCATCGAAATGATTCCAGCGCTTTCATAATCTTTATCTGAAACATATTTGCTCCTAAATGGTGTTGGTATCCCTTAAGTGTGTCACCCTACGGTTCGTGAATAATGCAGACATGATCAAGACCCCTCTCTGATCAATAATCAGCAAGGGGACCTAGAGATCCGTACTGACTCCCACACATTCAATGATGACTCAAGTGATCGTGTGAACCTTTAATGTTAGTAACTAAATCACTTTGTATCACGATATATTACATCTCCAAAATTTCTATCATTGGTATCCCCATACCTAGTTTGATCTCATTACCAACATGCACTCTTTTCTCGTTCCCGTGATATAACATTCTAGTGATCTCACCACTTGCTTGTAAGATATCTCAATGTGATATCACCGAGAGGGCCTAGAGTATATATATCCATCATCAGGATAGACAAATCCCACTCTTGATCCATGAGCCTCTACATAACACCTTCGGAGTATCTAAACCCACATTTGTTGTCACCCTGTTACGGTGTGATGTTTGATGTTATCAAGTTACTCTTTCAGTGTTAGTGATTGACATGATCTCATGATCTAAGGACTATAATTACTTCGTATGATGTTATAGCAATTTAAACCCAATGATTTTGATCGTATTGCTATACTTTGGATGAATGTTCATTACACCATTCAACCAATGTTGTGACCTCGTTGTTAACAACATCCAATGTCCATGATCAGGAAACCTTGACCATCTTGTTAATCAACAAGCTAGTTTATAAGAGAGGCATAACTAGGAACCCTTTATTTGTTTATTAAACACACATGTATTAACGTTTCCAATTAATACAATTATAGCATGCAAAATAACTATTTATCATAAACAAGGAATAAGATAATAACCACTTTACTACTGCCTCTCGGGCATATTCCCTTTAGTGATAGTAATGTAAACATAATGGCATGGTCGTATTAATATACTGTGGAAGAATGTTCATCACATCATTCTACCAAAGTTGTGACCTTGTTATTAACAACATCCAATGTCATGATCAGGAAACCTTGATCATCTGTTAATCAACAAGCTAGTGTAATGAGAGGCATTACTAGGAATCTTTTCTTTGTTCATTAAACACACATGTATTAATGTTTCCGGTTAACAAAATTATAGTATGAGAAATGAATATTTATTATAAACATGGAATAAGATAATAATCACTTTATTATTTCCTCTTAGGCATATTCATTTCAGTTACTCGCCCTTGAGTGATAATGCTATATAGAATAATAGCGAGAAATAAATTCAAGCAGAGAAACTAATAAGTACAACGAGGTATCATATTCCATCGTCACAAATCTTGCAACCTTGAATATGAGCATAATATATCTAAACAATT
The DNA here is from genome assembly GCA_916181665.1 of Avena sativa. Classification (NCBI taxonomy): domain Eukaryota; kingdom Viridiplantae; phylum Streptophyta; class Magnoliopsida; order Poales; family Poaceae; genus Avena; species Avena sativa. The sequence continues at coordinate 383,795,286 of OV702286.1, read as the reverse complement.
GCACTTAAGCTCGCTTCCTAACCGCATATAACTTGCTAGCTAATAATTCTTAAACTCAAAAGAGATTGTCAAAAATTTGGCTAGCCTTGTGAATCAATTCTTTGAGCGCCTCTCCTTTTATGAGAGTAAAATCATTTTCAAGCAAAAAATGCTTCGGTCAAAATTAAGGGTGCACTAGTAGATTAAAAAAGAAGTATAAACTTACAGCTTTTCATTAACACCCACTTCAAAATTCGTGGCTCTCTAGCACCCCATATTTTCCATGTCTTTCAAGAACTTTAATTTTTTAAGTGGTGAGGTGATGCCAAGGCTTTCATAAAGATCGAATAATTTCAGCACAAATTTTGTTTGTAGTTTCTTTTGCTCTAGTACTTTGGCCCATGGAATTAAAATTTTGCACACTGCAACAATACTATATAGATGTGTAGCCAACTCATAGCCTAAATCTGAGATGAACTCAAGATCGTTCGTAGGCAATAGGAGTTGCTAGTTCCATGGAGTTTTGGTACTCTTGTAATTCACTTCAATGTAAAAATTCATTTCAACTCAACAAGACAAGTTTGGCATCTCCTTCAACCACCATAAAATGTCTATTCCCTCAAACAATTCTTTTCAAAAAAGTGTTATCAAGTCAAACCATTCAGATGTGGGGTTGAGTTCTACTAAGATTAAAACCTTAAGACAAAAACATGGCACCAAAGTTGTCAAGAAGACACTTTATCTTGTTCTTAAAAGGTTGCAATTTAATCCAATGCGGTTGTTTTTCAAACTAAGAGTAATTGTCATAAGTCGAAACCAAAGTAGTGACATTAGCCTTGAGAGTAAGTCTTAAAATATAACAAGCTAAGCATGGAGTGGAACTCAAGTGTAACCGAGCAAACATAATATGTTCATGAATAAACTTATAGGAAGAGGGAAAATAGGAATGTGGTACCTCCTCTCGCTTGTTCATTTCACACTCAAATCGACTCCTCACGTTCTTCTCTATAGCTGAGTCATTTGAAGTAAAGAACCTGCGAAAAATCAAAAAAAAACGAGAGAGCTTCACATAAAACAAGACAAAATACACTCGGATTTTTTTCTTTTTATCAATGCAAACTAAAAGTAAACATGTAACTAAATAAAGATAAATAAACTAAAACAAGAAAATAAAATATGAATGCAAAAAGGTGGGGAGGAGTTCAACCTCCATAAAATTAGACTCTTGGTCTATCTCGAACCAATTGTCGCCACCATCGTTGGGTGGCGGCTGCTGGTGTGGCTGGTATGGATAGTAGTTTGAAAACTCAGACATGAAATGTGTGAAGTCCTGGGTGAGAGTAAGAACATTGGTGTTCACGTCATGCAATGTGTTCTCCACATTGCTGACGTGATCCACCACCTGGTCAAAATCACTTCTTGGGACATAGTTGTATCTCGGCTAAGGTGGTGACATGTTTTGTTGCTGGTGGTACTGGGAGAAGTGTTGTTGATGCTGGTGTTGCTGGCCATAATCATCCCAGCCCATTGTGTTCTAGTTATGCTCCTCCTCCTCAGGCCGCTGCTGCTGGCCGCCTCCTGCATTCTCCCAGGCGGGGTTTCCTTTCGGGGATCCAATCCTCCCCAAGATGATCATTTCTTGATGGAACTCTTCTTTGTTAAGTACCCAACTTTATTTTCCTAGCAAACCAAAAGCTTGAACAAATGGAAGAAAAATTTGGTGAACTTCACCGTTAGTTTGATAATAAAATTGATAAGCATGGAGAGAGCATTGAGGCCTGTAGACCCCCATGAATTTTGTGATTGCCATATGAACAACATCCAAAAGCTTACTACCTTCCACCGGTCTCTCACGAGGAATGACAAGTCCACTTGCATAGGCGATCTGAGTGATCAAGACACCGCAACGGATGTCTCCTGAATGAGCCAACCTTTGGCGGTGAAAGTGTTGGATCAACAATGCACCCCAAGTTTACCTTATGCTCCATCTCTGGATGGAGAGCCATGTAAATCACACTTATCTCGGGGCTTTCCATTGCCCCGGTGTCTCATTTCCGAAGATAGAATTCATTAAGAAGGTGGCGAAATAACAGATGGTGGGATTATAGATGGTGGCGGTCTTATCTATTACATATTAAAAGTACATTACGGGCTACCTAGAAATTAGATAATTAGGCTAGAAAATTCCACAAAAAACATAAACATCTGGCCGTTTATTTGATAGACCGATAATCCATAACCATTAGATTATGTTTAAGTGAAAATTTACCCACGAATACCATTACAATAGGACTAACGTGTTCTCTCACCGTTTCTTTCCCTTTTTTCTACACAGCATGGCCGCCACATCACGAAATCAATCGTGGAATCATGGACTGAAAAGAAAAAACAAGATGCCCTAGCGTCGACGAGCCAGCTTCAACGCCGGCGGCATGGACGGAGCCAGCTAATGGGAAGAAGAGGCTCCTCCCACTCGGCCAGGATACTCACCGACAATTCCCGGTTCGTGAGATCCTCTCGGTAATATAGCTTATCTATTCATGCATGCACCTTCGTTCCATTGGATCATTGCTTTTTAGGTACGAGCACTCACGGCAAAAACATGGTATTTCTGCACCGATCCCCTATGTGCTTATTGCTTCAGATCGTGTCAATTTTTTCCACCCCAATCTCACTGGTATGATTTGATTTAATTTTTGGCATGTTCAGTAGATCAGATTGATGAGCCTTGCTTCGGTGTCCCCCCTTAAACAAAGAAATCAGAGAGATAGCGGATTTGGGTCGTTTTCTTAGTTGATACCGGGTGGAGGTGGAGTCCGAACTTGGTACCTATACGACAGAGGGGATACGGGCGGGATTGGGGTGTGTGTCTAGTCGTACGACCGGGTGAAGCTAGCTCTGATCGATCGTGATTATGAGGAGGTTTGTACAGGCTAGTCACAACTCTTGTACTCCATGGAAGCTGGGACATTGTTCAAACATATCAGGTGCATCATTGGCATTTGTTAAAGAAACTAAAACATTGGACAATACAAGAAAATATTTCTTTTTAAATTGGAAAAGTTACACACGCATATCTGCCATGCATTTTTTACTCCCTTCGACCCATATTAGTTGAGTCAAATTTGTCTAGATTTGAATGTATCTAGCATTAAAACTTGACTAGATATATTTATATCTAGATAAATCTAAATCAAATAATATAGATCAAAGGAAATAATAGATTATTTTCCTTTTTTATTACAAATGATCGCCTCTACGTTCACGGGATGTACGGCTCTTGTATACGTTCATGACCCAGTCTGTACAAACCGTCTCAAACTATTCGGTCGTACGATTCCATCTGAGCTTTTATACGTAGTTTTTTTTCCCGGAGAGATCTCCTATACGTAGCTAGTAAGGACTCCACCTGGTATCAACCACGATCCATACCCGCTATCTACCTGATTTCTTTTCTAGGGGGGGACACCGAAGCAAGGGTCCAGATTGATACCTTTTACTTTTAGGTGCGCTTCATCAAAGCAGATGCAAGGGCCGCATAGTCCATTAAGAGTTGTTTTTTACCAGATATGGGATCAGAAGATCGATACATGCAGATTCATAAATGGTATTCATGGCCTCAAGAATCAATATGGCAGCGGTGTACGGGATCTAGCCAACGGAGCATTCTCGCTGAATCGCTCGGCCATGAACATCGACTGCAAATCGATCCCTGTAGCGGATGTTCATGGTAGTCGGTCATTCGTGCAGAGTCGCGGACAATATTCCTGCCCTCAAGACGGCAACAGTGTCTGGAATCTAGCTACCAGACTACCGGAGCATGCTTACTGAATCCCTCGGCCACGAACAGAGATGGCAAATCGATCTTTGTAGCAGACGTTCATGGCAGGTGGTCACGTCAATGCTCCTGACAGAGAGCATGCATGCCAAAGCCACATCCTCCCAACAATGGTTCTTAACCGTTTCTTTCTTCTGATTGCTTTTGCTTCATATGTGGAATTATAGAGTTTTTAAATTACATGTCTCTTCTCTCGTAGAAGGTCAACTTTTTAGGACTACAAGAAATAGTTTCACAGTTTATGACAGGCTTAATAAAGAGGGTGCTATTTCGTGAGCTGAGTTAGGAATAGGGCTATTCAAAATTCTTGCTCTTCAGATTGCACAATCCTTATAAATGATAAAATGTTCCTACATGCTGCAAGGGTCTAAGTTGTACTAGCATGATTAGGGGAAACAGGGGAATAACTTACTACTTAAAAAAACGGCCGTTGCAAGGAAAAAACAGAAGCTGAATTACCAACTGTTTATTTGATCGTTTCAAGAAAACTAAATCTGAACTGCCAACTGTTATCTCGGTTATAAGCACAAAAATCACTCTCTTATTCAGGAAAAGAAGTGTACGTACTCAAAGGAAGCAGTATATTTTAAGTACCATAATTTTTATCATACACTTTTTAATATACTCGGAGTCATCCTCTGTATATACTTGGCTAGAATAGGGTGATTTCTTCTTATGGTCAATATGCACTTTCATGTATAACTACTAATAACCAATTTTACCACTGTTAATTTTGTTTTTGCACAAGAAAAACACTCCGTTTCCTTTCTTAGAGAAAAAAGACCAATATTCAGTTAGAAGTTTTCTCATTAATGATCCAGAGGGTGACACAATTTTTATCAGATTTATAGGTATATTCTATCAAGTTCCATCATTTATTTGTCACTCATATTAATGTGTACATAGACTCATCTTTTGTACACCCTTTAGGCTAAACTGGAGACAGCCTATAAGTTATATATGGTCAGTTCATTTATGGCTTTATTGGATGGGATATTCAGTAGAATATACTGAGCACATCAAGTTAATAAATATGATTCGACCCTGAGCGTCCATACTGAATTTGGATGTTTCAAACTTCTCGATTTTGTAGGTTTACATGATTTATAAGCCTTGCATTCTTAATTTCAATTTCTTAAATTGCAACCAAACAAATTACTTCTGCAAAAAATCTGAGTTACTACAAAAAAAACATATGACTAAGCAAATATGAAGAAGGAAATTGACAATCGCCCACATGCAGATGGTGCTCTTATTATTCCATTCATCATGTGCTAACTCTTTGATAGAAATTGCTTGTCCATAAGGTTTCAATGTATATCTATCAGTCCTATACCCCTATAAATAGTCCTTTCATATGATTTACCATTTACTGCTAAATGCGATGGATCAGTGGTTTTTATATGCTTTTCTTTGCTGAATACAGATATCAAATTTTATCAATCCTTCAATTAAACGATTTGAAGCTGCATGTAAAATATCTGGTATCTATTTCATATGAACTATGCTCCCAACTTGGATCTGATAATTTTGTTATTTTTTTATTAGTGCTAATTAAGAAATGCAGGAGAACCTATAGCATATAGGGAAGCCTCAATTTAATTAAGCTTAAAGTAGAAGGTTTTTGGTAGTGATATTACTTTTTTTATTGGTATTTATATGTCTATCTCATGTGTTCCTTTGCATATTTTCACCGTATGTAGGTGTTGTGCAAGTTTATAAGCACCTAAGACACATAGTACTTCCATTTTACCTACCTAGGGCCTCCAGTACATTCATGAATTGCTAAAGTCTTCTTTGTTTAAGTGATCTATGTGGCTATTTTCTTAAAGTTGTGTATATCATTCTTCATAAGTTCAACTTTTATCCAAAGCTTATTCATTCTTATCTATTGCTACCTATTGGATATAATTAGAAATATTCACGGTACAATGCAGTTTTTGAGCAATTCCAATATATATGCAATATGCATAATATATTTACTAACAAAAGCAATATTTGCAAGCAACTTTGGTTATGTATTACTTAAAATTAAAATATACTCCCTCTGATCCATAATGTTGTACTAAATCAACAACAATTGAATTTGGACGTTTCAAACTTCTCGATTTTGTAGGTTTACATGATTTATAAGCCTTGCATTCTTAATTTCAATTTCTTAAATTGCAACCAAACAAATTACTTCTGTAGAAAATCTGAGTTACTACAAAAAAACATATGACTAAGCAAATATGAAGAAGGAAATTGACAATGGCCCACATGTAGATGGTGCTCTTACTTATTATTCCATTCATCATGTGCTAACTCTTTGATAGAAATTGCTTGTCCATAAGGTTTCAATGTATATCTATCAGTCCTATACCCCTATAAATAGTACTTTCATATGATTTACCATTTACTTCTAAATGCGATGGATCTGTGGTTTTCATATGCTTTTCTTCGCTGAATACGGACATCCAATTTTATCAATCCTTCAATTAAATGATTTGAAGTTGCATGTAAAATATCTGGTATCTATTTCATTTGAACTATGCTCCTAACTTATTGGATCTGATAATTTTGTTATTTTTTATTAGTGCTAATTAAGAAAGGCAGGAGAACCTATAGCCTATAGGGAAGCCTCGATTTAATGAAGCTTAAAATAGAAGGTTTTTGGTTGTGATATTACTTTTTTATTGGTATTTATATGTCTATCTCATGTGTTCCTTTGCATATTTTCACCGTGTGTAGGTGTTGTGCAGGTTTATAAGCACATAAGCCACATAGTACTTCCACTTTACCTATCTAGGGCCTCCAGTACATTCATGAATTTCTAAAGCCTTCTTTGTTTAAGTGATCTATGTGGCTATTTTCTTAAAGTTGTGTATATCACTCTTCATAAGTTCAACTTTTATCCAAAGCTTATTTATTCTTATCTATTGCTACCTATTGGATATAATTAGAAGTATTCACGGTACAATGCATTTTTTGAGCAATTCCAAAATATATATGCACAACATATTTAGTAACAAAAGAAATATTTGCAAGCAACTTTGGTTATGTATTACTTAAACTTAAAATCTACTCCCTCCGATCCATAATGTTGTACTAAATTAACAACAATTACCATTAATTTACTGACAAGTATTGTTGACGATCTTCTCTGATCTTTGGTCTGCACTACATTTGTATTTCATAAGGGAAAAACTAAATTAGTTCAAAGGGGTTAATATGTCATAGAATTCATAGCCATGATACCTGGACATCTTTGGTAACTTTTCCACTCAGTTGTGACATGATGATTATGTCAAGGTGCTAATAGTGTCAAATTGTTAATCAGCTACAAGCTTATTATTTTTCTAAACATGAGTGCCTATTAATTTTTTCAATCCCTCAATGCTTTCTTATTCAAGGTGTTGAACTTTAGATATGCTTCCTTTCACAAACTAAAGAACATTAGAAGGTGTGGTCAAGGTAAAGCCGAGACATCTCAATAGTTCGTGCAAGCCTTCTATTGTTCTCAATGTAGGCCCTTGGTAGTCTAGATCAAGATTCTACACCATGGTTGTTTGCAGCATGCATCAACGGTTATGTTTGAAACGTAAATGAAAAAAAGTTCTATAGTGAGCACCTCTGCTATAGTTGCTTATTAAAATGATTAACACATTATGTGTTGATTCTCTAAAATAATTGTTCCTCAGCGCAAGGAGCTTGGCCTAACTGCTCTTTGGTGGGTAAATTTGCAATTTTCATTTTTATCTCCTTCAGTATAATAATCTTCTTGGCTTGTATATGTGTTAGTTGATATCTTATGTATGCAAAATTTTGGACTAACCTTTTGTTTGAGATATTACTTTTCAGATTAACCTTTAAATAATATTGTATTGTGTTCATAATTGTTTTCCTCAATTTAATTTTTTATTAACATCGTTCCTTTTCTAATTGGTACTAAAAACTTTTAGAGATTTCTGAAGCAACTATTAATCACTGCTACCATTCTACATATGCATATACCAGATACCATGGATTATAACCATATTATGTCCGGTCAGCTAATTTCAAATTGTTGCACCATAGCCAGCCAGCCACAGCCAAACAAACATGCCCGTAGTATCTTTGTCTCCTAAAAAGAGAGCTTCTATTGACACCAGAAGTAAAGTCAAATGAGCCCGAGCTAAACCTTTTGGAAGAGGCTAGCCTGTGCTTATTAAGGATGTTTCACGAATAAATCATAGAATATTATTATATATAGGTTGGATCCTCTACGTTATACTCTAATATAAATTAACCTCCCTCTTCTAATACTTTAGGGAGCAGATTTCTATCTATTAAAGACACGTCAATGGAATGGTACATGCATAGTACTGCTCAAGTAATCTAACTTTATTACCATTGAAAACTTTCTTAAGAAAAATTTATCTACAGTCAACATATTATATCATTCCTAATACTTTTTATTTATATGTTCCATGTAAATCTTTCTAGACGTGCAACCCACCAAGAACCTACTAATAATCCATTTAATTCATGCAATAAATGGACAATATAATATATTTAATTATTAGTATCATACCTTTAACCCTCAAAACATAATATCATACCTCTAACCCTTAGAACATAATATCATACCTTTTCTTTGTGATGATACATTTTCCTACTCAAACTGAATGTTGTTTGTATCAAATGTTGCAGCATCAGCCGATGCAATGTGATGCTCGATCGACAATTTTGATTTTCACTATTCATACCAATCACACTATAAAAATTGTATATTTTCAACATTTAGCCAAAAAGTTCTATTGAGGTTTATCTACTAAATGTTATATCAATGCTCTAATCAAATCCTTAATAGAATTATTGTTGATGATATGTGAGTTTTATACTAGACGTTCCTTCTTATATGACACCAGAATCAAGGAATGATAGTTATTCAATTGAATTTGTTGCCTTGAGTTTGATAGCTCTCAAACATTGAGTAATGTGCATACAATACTAATTATATTGTTATTTGTGTAGATAATGTATAGACTATGAACTTAGTGTTGTGTGTTTGGTCGTTCAGATTGACCTTTCATTTTTTATATTGTAGAGTAGATAAAAAATAGTTTGCACAACTTAATAATTTTATATGTCTAATTTTTATACAAAAAATGGTGTACAGTATTAATCAAGACATTTCCATATGTAAATAGATACGATTAGTGTTGCAAATTTTTACTCATGAAAGTATTAGTTCAAAACAAACACGCTAAATATGATGCATGTGCACATAAATGTAATGAATCCTACTTTTTTAATTCAACTACCACAACATGACCTAAGATTCTATAAAATACAATAAAAAACAATGCCTAAATAATATACAACAAAGTCCTTGCCCGCGCATGTGCGCGGGCCACTTTTCTAGTTACGCAAATAATGAACATCCCTGTGGACACAGCCCCAAGCAAACTATGCCTCTGCGAGGACTTCTTCAGTAGTATCGAGCTCTCCCTCATAGGAGAACCCGAAGGAATCACAAAATTGTTAGAAAGTGTGGCTCTTTGGCTACCCATTGAGAATGAAACTTACAGTGCAATGATGTTGTTAGGGTGCAAGGTCATCATGGAAACTTGAAAGAAACTCCCACGTGGCACACTCGAAGGTGTCGGGGGAAAGGACGACGAAGGGGGTCATACCAGCGTTCTCATCCATCGTGTCGAAGTCCTCCTTCAGACCATGGCGAGAGAGGAAGCCATTGCATACCCACTTGGTGGGAAGCACCGTGCGTTCACTCACTCTTTTGTAGTCCTTGTCCATGGCGTCCTTCAGAGCATCCTCTCCTAGCGTATCTTCTTCGAGCCCGACGCAGTGGTGCTTCCACAGGGTCCCGAGCTTCCTGAGCCCTTTCTAGTGAAGAAAATCTTTCCAATATTCATTGTATTGAAAAATTTCAAAGCAAAATGATACGTCCATTTTGCATCACTATTATATATCATAATTTACTATTATTCATTGATATATTTCATATTAAGAGATGATACTTATGTTATTTCATCTGTTTTTGCATGGTTGATGACTTTTGGGAGCATGGACCGCTGCAGTCAGGATTCTGATGGAAAAGGTGATGTTTGGAGGCAAATTTCGCGAAGATTAGAAAATCAGGGAAAATACATGGAAAATTCTATTTCTCCAGAAGACGGAGATTGCCAGAAGGGGGAGTGGAGATGCGCCACAGGGGGCCCACACCACCCCTGGTGTGGGCAGCCCTAGGCTGCGCCAGCAGGTGATGTGGCCGCCCTGGCCCACTCTAGGCTCTCCCCTCTGGCGTATATTACCCCCACGGAACCCTAATACCGGGGGAGCGACCATAGAAAGATTCCGCCGCCTCTATGGGGTGGAAAACACCGAGAGAGAAAGATCTCTCCGGCAGACAGAATTCTGCCGAGGGAATTCCTTCCTAGAGAGGGGAGATCGTCGCCATCAACACCACCATCAAGCTGGACTTCATCGGGATCATCATCACCATCATCATCTCCACCAGCACCATCATCACCACTTCATACCGCTGTAACAATTGGGTAGAATCTTGCATAGTTCTTAGGGGAAACTTTCCTGGTGTTGATTACTCCTTGTACTTGATGCTATTGAGTGAACCATTGAATTATCATTTATGTTCAGATTGTTACATATCATTATATCATCTCTGATCTTGATCCATATGATGTCTTGTGAGTAGTTCATTTAGTTCTTGAGGACATGGGAGAAGTCATGTTGTTAGTAGTGGAATTGTGCTAAGAAAGATTCAATGGTTTAACATTTAAGTTGTGGTGTATTTCTTCTAGTGGTGTCATGTGAACGTCGACTACATGACACTTCACCTTTATGGGCCTAGGGGAATGCATTGTGTATTTGGCTACTAATCGTAGGGGTTGCCGGAGTGACTGAAACTTGACCCCCCGTTAGGAAACCTTTACACAAGGGATGTCAGGGGTAACACCCCGTCCACTCCTGGACCCGGGCGAGCGGCGGAGGGGTCGATGACGAGGAGGTGTGGGGCCGGTGCAGCGACGGCCGGGCTCGAGGTAGGCGAGGGCGGGCGGCGCTGCAGAGAAGAGGTCGCGGTGGCATGTGGCGCAGGGACGAACACGGGTCGCGGGCGCCGGAGATGTTGGCGACGGCGGTGCTGGCTCAAGAGGGAGGGGCGACACAGGGAGACGAGGGTGGCGGAGCTCCAGGGGTGGGGACCATAGGAGAGAGCACGGCGGCGCCATGGCGGTCGAGCGACGAGGAAGGCCCAGGGGATGAGGCTCTGGTGGCGGAAATTGTGGGCTCGCGTGGTTGATGAGGTTCGAGGGTGTCCGGGACGCGGGGATCGCATTTGGGTTGACGCGGTCTCGCCGGGGTGGGGCCAAGGTGGGGATCACGAAGTGGGAGCGTATCGTCTATAGGACTGTGTTAGCGTGTCGGTGTACCGCAGCAGGGTCGTGGTGGGGCGATGGGGTGGGCCGGCTCGCGGCGTTGAGTGTGAGGCACGCGTGTGCATGTGAGGCTGGCAGCGGCGGGGTGTAGCGTGTGTGTGGCGGTGGGGTCTAGTGGTGGGGGATGGGATTAGGGTTAGAGCTAGGGTTAGGGTTTTCTTTTTATCTGGGTTGTAGGCTGGCTGCTGGTTGGGCCTCGGGCCTGACCAGTGGCTGCCTCCCTAGTCAAAATACTTTTTTTAAAGGCGTTCATAAATAGTTTTAGACAAACAGAAGATCCGAAATAGACCGGGTTTTGATTTGAAATAAAGACAGGAAATATTTAGAAAATAAAGATTGGCTTTTAGAAAAATAGTTTTAAGCAAACCATGCATGATGACACGATGATGCTCGAATGCAATGTGGCATGATGACATGATCATGCGGTCATGATGATGCGCAACACAAAAACATAGCAATTTTCTAGTAGTGGTTTTACCGGGGTGCTACAATTCGACACCACTAACAATGGATCTCGCCCTTGAGATCCGCCTCATGGTACAGGGAAGAAGGCTGATGACCGGAATCTTCTCGCTTCGTCTAGATCCTCACGACACCACTAACAAAGATTCTTGCTCCATCTTTAAATTGTCGACACCACCAACAAGGAGTCGGTGTTCCCGTTCGTTGAGGGGAACGCTCCGGATAAACAGAGGACGAAGCTAAAGGTATCAAAAAGTATGGCCACCTTTAACTTCCATGGAAGGAGTACAATCGCATTGATCCACTAATTCAATGTACAGAGCGAATGATAAGAGTAGTCGGATGGGGATCAGTCCATCGCGCACCCAAAGCATTACTCTGCACATGAATAGGAGAATTATGCAACAAACTCTCGGAATTTTAGACTGAAGATCTTCAAAAGCGGTGTCCTGAAAACAAAGGAGTGATGTAGGCTCTTTATCAGATCTAATGTAGAAGATGTCGCCGCGTTGGAAAACACCGGAAGATACAAAAGAAAGATTTCAGTGGATTTTGATCCACCGAATGGTACAACAGGTGAAGGGTTACTCAGGTAACACGAAGACTGGATGTGGAAACACCATTGCAAGAGGAAGGAACCTAAACCCTGAAGGTACGACGGAAACCCAACCACGAGAAATCCTGGACTTGAAGAAAGGTAAGAGAACAGATTCAAAACTCGCAAAGGTAAGAGGAGAATAGCATAGGGGTAAGGAGTAAAAATAGACCTAATCAGATCTATTCAACCGATTTTCAAAAATAATTTGGACACTCTACCACGTCCGTTAGCTAGGTTATCCTACAGGCTGGACTAGTGGGGTATCGCAACTGCTAAGCTCTGATACCACTTGTAACACCCCGTCCACTCCTGGGCCCGGGCGAGTGGCGGAGGGGTCGACAAGGAGGAGGCGCGGGGCCGGTGCAGCGATGGCCGGGCTCGAGGTAGGCGAGGGTGGGCGGCGCTGCAGAGAAGAGGTCGCGGTGGCACGTGGCGCAGGGACGAACACGGGTCGCGGGCGCCGGAGATGTTGGCGACGGCGGTGGTGGCTCAAGAGGGAGGGGCGACACAGGGAGACGAGGGTGGCGGAGCTCCAGGGGCGGGGACCACAGGAGAGAGCACGGCGGTGCCATGGCGGTCGAGCGACGAGGAAGGCCCAGGGGATGGGGCTCTGGCGGCGGAAATCGTGGGCTCGCGTGGTTGATGAGGTTTGAGGGTGTCCAGGACGCGGGGATCGCATTTGGGTTGACGTGGTCTCGCCGGGGTGGGGCCAAGGTGGGGATCACGAGGTGGGAGCATATCGTCTGTAGCGCTGTGTTAGCGTGTCGGTGTACCACAACAGGGTCGTGGTGGGGCGATGGGGTGGGCCGGCTCGCGGCGCTGAGTGTGAGGCACGCGTGTGCATGTGAGGTTGGCGGCGGCGGGGTGTAGCGTGTGTGTGGCGGTGGGGTCTAGTGGTGGGGGATGGGATTAGGGTTAGAGCTAGGGTTAGGGTTTTCTTTTTATCTAGGTTGTAGGCTGGCTGCTGGTTGGGCCTCGGGCCTGACCAGTGACTGCCTCCCTAGTCAAAATACTTTTATTTATTTTATTTTTTAAAGGCGTTCGTAAATAGTTTTTAGACAAACAGAAGATCCGAAATAGACCGGGTTTTGATTTGAAATAAAGACAGGAAATATTTAGAAAATAAAGATTGGCTTTTAGAAAATAGTTTTAAGCAAAACGTGCATGATGACACGACGATGCTCGAATGCAATGTGGCATGATGACATGAGCATGCGGTCATGATGATGCGCAACACAAATAACATAGCGATTTTCTAGTAGTGGTTTTACCGGGGTGCCACACAGGGTCTTAGAGTTTAAAGCTGTGGTTAGGTTTCTACCTTAATTACTTTCTTGTACTTGCAGATGCTTGCAAGGGGTATAATCACAAGTATGTATTTGTCCTATGAAGGTCGGTACATTAGCACAGGTTCATCCACACAACACTTAGCAAACTAAAGAAGATTAATCAACTATATGAAGCGAAAGCACTTGACGATATTCCCATGTTTTCTTGAGAACGTTTGGTCATCTTAAGTAATACAACTGGCTTGTCCTTTGCTAAAGAAAGGATTGGGCCACTTGCTGCATTTATTCTTATTGTCTTTTATTTACTCGTACTTTATTTACCTGCATTATCAAAAAAAAACCTAAAAATCCATTTGCTAAGTATTTACAAAGAATTCCTGCTCCAAGCCACTCGTCAACACCTTCTACTCCTCGTTGGGTTCAACACTCTTACTTATCGAAAATACTGCGATACACCCCCTATACTTGTGGGTCATCAAGACTATTTTCTAGCGCCGTTGCCGGAGAGTGAAGCGCTATTGGAGAGTGGAACTGGTAAAGGAAAGTTCTACTGTGAGTATTATTTACTTCTGTTAGTTGCTTTATTTTATGGATAATTCGCTGAGTTTCTTATTTCGTAATGGTACTACCACTGCTAAGGTAGTAGATGAACCACCACCTGCTGAGAATGATACTTTTAAAATACCTACAAGAATTATTGATCGTGTTATGGATAACTATTATGTTGGAGATGGAACTGTCCATCCTGGTGATCATTTGCTCTTTATACATGAATTATGGGTTGTTTAAGTGTGCAGGTATTACAACAGATCAAGTCAAGAAGAAGTTATTCTCATTATCACTGAAAGGAAGAGCTGAAGAATGGTATAAGCTGCTGAAGAATGGTATAAGCTGCTGAAGAATGGTCAAGCTCTTGAATGGGAGGAAATAGTGCCTCTCTTTTATTCAAAATTTTATCCTCCTAGTGAGATTCATAAAGATTGGAATTAAATATACAACTTTTGGCCTCTTGATGGAGAGAGTACAACTCAAGCTTGGGGGAGATTGAAGTTACTAATGCTCAAATGTCCTATTCATGAGCTCCCTCACAATATTATTATTAATAACTTTTATGCAAGGCTTTCTCTTCATGATAAGGATTTATTGGATGCCTCTTGCACTGGATCATTTACACGCATGGAAGAGGGAGCTAAATGGGATCTTCTAGACCGTATTCAAGACAATGCTCAAGCATGGGAGAATGACAAAGGAAGAAAGTCAGGTATAAATTATGATTATGAATGCATTGAATCATTTATGGGAATTGATGACTTTCAAAATATTAAAAATGCTTATGGTCTAGACTCTCAAGCTATTGCAACTTATTTTAAGGATTTTTCTTCCTATATTGAAGTGCCTAAAAAGAAGTGGAATAAGTATCATGAACCATATAAAGATGTTGCTAAGAGTGTTCCTGCAAGAAATACTGAAGTTTATACTGCTAATCATGTTTTACCTGAACCTTACATTGAGAAAATGCCTTTCCCAATTAATATACAGGAACATTCTATGATAGCTAGTATGGTTAATGAAAGTACAAATAAAGCTATTGAACCTGATAAAGAAATGGATGATGAACTTATAATAGCAAATGTGAAAGACTTTGTCACTAAATATGTAGAAGAGGGATATACTATCCTTCGTAAGGATACTTCTAATATTGTTTCACTACTTATGGATGATGAACTTATAATAGCAAATGTGAAAGACTTTGTCACTAAATATGTAGAAGAGGGATACACTATCCGTCATAAGGATACTTCTAATATTGTTTCACAAAGTAGTGTTATGAGAGCTAGTGTCCCTGTGTTTTCTGTTAGGATAAATGATCATTGCTACAACGGTTCTTGTGATAGTTATATCATTAAATTTATGCATGACACTAAAAGTTATTATGAGAGAGGAAAGACTGTTCTAATGCATCTCAATAATATTAAGTTTCCTCGTTTTATGCTGAAAGTCTTTATGTTGCACTTGTTTTGCCTTCCTATGCTTGCAGTTTCTGGTTTCAACAATTTATTCTCTTACAAAATTCCCTTACATAGGAAGTGGGTTAGACTTAAACATGTATATTTTTTTCTTAATGCTCTCTTTCACTTTAATTCATATTCTTATGTGAGCTTCATTGAAATTATCATGCCCATCTTAATGGCTATAAAGAAAGAGCTTTTTGGGAGACAACCCAATATATTTCTTTTGCTTTCAGTTTTTGTTTCTTTGAGTCTTGGAAGTTATTGTTTCGGCCAACCTCTCCTTATCCTTTTTTTGGTTTTTGTGTCAAGATCAACCTCTAATGAGAGAGAAGTAAGATTTGGGGAAGTTATTGTCCCGAAACAGATTTTTGTGCTTCACCATAAAAATTCATGAGAGATATCTGTACGTCGGAATGAGCTGTAATTTTTTGTGATTCTGCCCCAGGTTATTATTTAACTCTCATTAGTTTTGCACTTTTTGATTTGAGCAACAGAAGATTTTCAAAAAAATTAATCTTTACCTGCTGGTCTGTTTTGACAGATTTTGCCACTCTTGCATTCGCTTCTTAAATCGATTTCCCTTTTGAATTCTTTTTGGGTTTTCGAAAGGAGTTGCTATAGTAGCTAATGTTTTGATGGATTTCAGTTTAATTTGAACCTAAAAGGTCTATTACCTCGCTTATACTAATGTTGCTAATGAGAATTGTGTGAAGTTTTGTGTGAAAGAAATTTCCAGGTTATCGGAGAAAATGGTGTAAAGAAAGTGAAAGGTTTCATGACTCGAGCAATATGAGTATGAAGATGAAGATATTGATATTATTCAAGCGGTGACTCCGTAAGAATCTACTAAATTCCAACTTCAGAGACCTGCAGAGTCCGTTTTCGAATAGGTAATAGTTCTGCTAAGAAAAGTTCCACGAAAATTCTGTCAAATTATATTTTTGCAGTTTTTATCCAACAAGGAAAGCAACAAAGCGAAAGAGGGACGGAAACGGAGCCAGGGTGGCTCACACCACCCCCCGGCGCGGGCCCCCTGGCCGCGCCAGCAGGTGGTGTGGCCACCTCGGACTCCGTCTCCGACCCGTTTTCTCCCAGTACCTTTCTTTTGTTGTAAAAATTCGTAATATATAATCCCCGGGATACCCCGAGGTTCGTATATCGTGTTCTCGTCGTGTTTCCGTTTCGATCTGTTTCTGCCAGGAACTATTCTTAAAGTTTAGAAGCACGATGGTCTCCGCCAAGGATATGGGCAAGGAGCCTATGGAGGAAGATTTCCAAGACCCCGGGCAGGAGAAGGAGATCAAGAGTAAAGATTAAGAGGAGGCAAAGAAAAGCCAGCATCCGTACACAGGCACTACCATTGCAAGCATTGGAGTGTTGGCAAACCCTACCAAGATTAAAAGGACTGCACGGATGTTAACTGGAGGGAAGCCTCCGCGTCACTGTTTGGCTCCACAGTCACTTCCTCCACGCACCAAGAATCACTTCCATACACTTATCCATGAGCATCAATTCCAAAATATGCCCAAGGAGAAACTACCCTCGAATTGGGATATGCCTCGTTCCAACCATGTAGGAAAAATAAGATTTCAAGGAGGAAGAGTGGGGAAAGAATCACAAGAGCTGGAATTTGCAACCCGACATGATCATGAGCCACATTGAGAAAAACTCGGAGTTGATTCGTACTCTCACCTTCGAGATTGAGGACCTAGGGAAATTAATCAAAAATCTCATCGAGAGAATACCACCACCACTGAAGAAGTAATTCGTCATCAGGTTTTGGCATCCCCTTGGTTTGTTCCAAGCTTGGGGGAGTGTCGCGGTATCACATCACTATCTTCTATCTTTTTACCTTTTTAGTAGAGTCATATCATGAATAGAGAAGTTATCAGGTAGGATGGTTTGCATTACGGAAGTGTCCCCCCTCTCATTAGATATCTATGTATCCATTGGTGTGAGTTGCTGTTATGGAATATTAATGAGAAGTTCCATCACTTACTCTTTTGCATATCTTATATTAGTTTTCAATTCATGATTATATGATTGATCTTGTCGTTAGTATTGGTATCACTTTGGGATCATTGAGTTAATTTAGTTGGTTTTGGCAAACCTGGCTCGGTCAGTAGCAACACTATTTTTGAGAATTGAATGAAAAAGATAAAAGTACTCTTAAGAAATATAATTTCATCATCTTTCTTTCTTGATTTGCTCATAAGATTAGTATTCTCTAGTTAAGATCTTTTGTGCATCCGAGGAAGATTGCATGTTTGTTTTTATCACTTTTATGTTTGTTTGTTTCCTTCAACTCTTATGCTTGCTACCCAGCCTTGCTAGCCAAAAACCTGTACTGAGAGGGAATGCTTCTCGTGCATCCAATCCTTAAACCAAAACCCTATGCCATTTGTGTCCACCATACCTACCTACTAGCACTATTCCTATTCCAAGTAAATTCATGATTTTATCTACCTTCCGAATTAAACTTGTTATGTGAAAATTAGTGATTAAAGCTCTCACGAACTTGATGGCACACTTTACTTTCTTGCACTTAATAAACTTGAACCATTGTGCCCATCTATGTTGCGTATATGCTTGCTCTTTGTAAGTTGTGAATTAGCAGAACCATGCTATCATGGGGAACGCTTTCAACATTGCACTTGTACTTTGTACCTAGTTGATATCATGCTCTTTTGTCTATGGATTTCGTCCGTGTGAAATGAAAGGGGAGCTTGTAAGTCCATGGAGTTATGTATGTGTGTTAGAGAAACGCCTGGGCCGCCGGTCTAATCCATGCCTAATCATGGTGGAAACCTGAAGCGTAACCATAATGAGAATTCTATGAAGCATTCTTCTTATAAAAAAGGAGAGATAGAGATTGAGAAAAAAGGAAAAGGTAAAAAATAATTGAGAAAAGAGGAAAGAGATAAAAAAGCACCATTTTCCCATGGTAAATAAGAAGATTGCTGAGATGCTCATTGTCTGCCTGCCTTGTCATTTTGATATGGGGATTCTTCCATATCATCGGGCAAGGGGTACCCCGTTGGCGGTTCTCTATGATGCACACATACTTACTATGACAAGAACTTACCGGTAACTAAACTTGAGTAGCATGAGGAGTGGCCCTCGTATTCAAGGGACATGAGATTTTCAACTTACAACTTGTCAAGCATATCCTCATATTTGATCACTTTAACCTTAATCACCTAAATATGCCTATGATAGGGGAAATGAGAGCTGAAAGATAATAAGTACCATAATTTTTGGAAGCTCTTTATGAAACTTGAAATCCATGCTTCCCTCTGCGAAGGGCCTATCTTTTACTTTTTAGTTGAGTCAGTAAACCTATTCCCTTCTATCTCAGCAAGTATTTTGAGTTGTTGTGTTTCATTCATTCATATGATGATTTATTCAATCATGTTTCTTATGTTCCTTGTTTTGCATATTTGCTCTTATCTTAGTGTTTACTACTTTGAAAGCTATCATTGAAACCAGTTATGTGTGAACTCCTGCAAATTGTCAACTATTCTTCCACCAAGAGCTAAGTTTGCCATTACCAATTATGATTTACTTTATGCATCTTTATTGTGTTTCCTTTACTTATTGCAAGTTAAGTTATATAATAGTGAGTTGTATTCTATTATGATTTATGTATTGATGAATGTGATGCTTCTTATCCGTATTCTTTTATCGACTCTTCACTCCATAAACCTGAGGTCATGTTTATTGAGCTCAGTTTTTGCTTGGGGACAAGCGAAGTCTAAGCTTGGGGGGAGTTGATACGTCCATTTTGCATCACTATTCTATATCATAATTTACTATTATTCATTGATATATTTCATATTAAGAGATTATACTTATGTTATTTCATCTGTTTTTGCATGGTTGATGACTTTTGGGAGCATGGACTGCTGCAGTCAGGATTCTTATGGAGAAGGTGTTGTTTGGAGGCAAAATTCACGAAGATCAGATAATCCTGGAAAATACATGGAAAATTCTATTTTTCCAGAAGACGGAGTTTGCCAGAAGGGGGAGTGGAGATGGGCCACATGGGGCCCACACCATCCCCTAGCGCGGGTAGCCCTAGGCCGCGCCAGCAGGTGATGTGGCCGCCCTGGCCCACTCTAGGCTCTCCCCTCTGGCGTATATTACCCCCACGGAACCCTAATACCGGGGAGCGACCACAGAAAGAATCCGCCACCTCTGCAGGGCGGAAAACACCGAGAGAGAAAGATCTCTCCGGCAGACAGAATTCTGCCGGGGGAATTCCTTTCCGGAGAGGGGAGATCATCGTCATCAACACCACCATCAAGCTAGACTTCACCGGGATCATCATCATCACCATCATCATCTCCACCAGCACCATCATCACCACTTCATACCGCTGTAACAATTGGGTTGAATCTTGCATAGTTCTTAGGGGAAACTTTCCTGGTGTTGATTACTCCTTGTAGTTGATGATATTGAGTGAACCATTGAATTATCGTTTATGTTCAGATTTTTACATATCATTATATCATATCCGATCTTGATCCAGAGTATGTCTTGTGAGTAGTTCGTTTAGTTCTTGAGGACATGGGAGAAGTCATGTTGTTAGTAGTGGAATTGTGGTGAGAAAGATTCAATGGTTTAATATTTAAGTTGTGGTGTATTTCTTCTAGTGGTGTCATGTGAACGTCGACTACATGACACTTCACCTTTATGGGCCTAGGGGAATGCATTGCGTAGTTGGCTACTAATCGTAGGGGTTGCCGGAGTGACAGAAACCTGAACCCCCGTTAGGAAACCTTTGCACAAGGGATGTCAGGGTCTTAGAGTTTAAAGCTGTGGTTAGGTTTCTACCTCAATTACTTTCTTGTACTTGCGGATGCTTGCAAGGGGTATAATCACAAGTATGTATTAGTCCTAGGAAGGTCGGTACATTAGCATAGGTTTGATACATTGCAAATGTATCTATAATTTTTGATGTTCCATGCTTGGTTTTATCCACTTTCTTGTGTTTTGTCCATGGAGTACTTTTCATATGATTTCTTGGACTAACCTATTAACAAGAGCCACAGTGCCAGCTGCCTGTTTTCTGTTGTTTTTGGTTCCAGGAAAGTCAGAAAATGAATATTCTCAGAATTGGACGGGACAAAAGACAAAGTGCCTATTTTTCCGGAAGTCATCAGATGTCAGAATACGAGACGGAGAGGGGCCAGAGGCCGGCCACACCACCTGGCCACGCGGCCAGGCTTGGCCCGCGCCAAGGGTGGTGTGGCCAGCCCAGGCACCCCCTCGGCCTCCCCTTCCGCCTATATATTGCCCTCGCGACGAAACCCTAAGGACCCGATCAAAAATCCACGAAAGAGTCTGTAGCCGCCGTCATGTCCATCCCTAGATTGGGAGGGATCTGAAGCTATTCCCAGCACCCTGTCAGAGAGGGGAATTCACCCTGAAGGCCTTCTTCATCACCATGCAAGCCTCCGGTGTGATGCGTGAGTAGTTCAACCTTGGACTACAGGTCCATGTAGTAGCTAGATGGCTGGTTCTCCTCCTTTGTGCTTTCATGTCTAGATCTTGTGAGCTCCGTTCATGACCAAGATCATCTATTTGTAATTCTGCATGTTGTGTTTGCGGGGATCCTATGGATATTGAGATGCTATTTCAGATTGATTATTAATTCTATCATGTCTTTGTTATTTGTGATCTTGCATGCTTTCCGTTGTTAGTAGCTATCTTGGCTAAGTAGATGCTAGCAGCTCCAAGAGTTAGTATTTATGCTCGATAGTGTATTCATGCCTCTGGTAATCTGGGGAAGTGACAGAAATCTCTAAGGTACTAGATGTGCTGTTGCTACTAGGAAGAAAACAACAATCATTTGTTCATAGAACAATCGTATTGTTTACTTTACACGCAGTTCGTAAAGCAATAATCTGTTGCTTGCAACTTAATACTGGAGGGGGTTCGGATGATAACCTGAAGGTGGATTATCAGTCACAGATGCAGTTGGATGGCGGTCTATGTATAATATTGTAATGCCCAATCAAGTCTCAAAGGAGTCAAGATGATTAGTATATGCATGTATTGCTTTCTCGATGTTTGTCAATTGCCCCGCTGTAATTTGTTCACCCAGCATGTTATCTATCTAAGGAGAGCCACCTCTAGTGAACTATGGATCCCGGTCCTTGTCTTTTTCTTTACATACAATCTATAAACTTTTACTGCTTTGTGTTTACTTTCTGCAAACTATTACTTCTTTCCATTCGATACGTTTAATCCTTTGTTTTCTGCAAAACACGGTGAGATTGAAAACCTCATCACAAGTTGGGGACAAAGTTCTGTGGTTGTGTTGTGCAGGTCTCCACGTTGCTACTAGCACCGGTAGTGCGCCCTGCCAAGGCTCAGCTAGCAACACCTTTGGGGTGTTTCCTTGCTCCTACTGGTATGATTAAACCTTGGTTTCATAATTGACGTAAACTTGCTGATGTGCTCATCATACCTTCCTCTTGGAGTTCCCAACGAGCTCTACATCAACACCGCACCAGCACTTTTCTGGCGCCGTACACTGAGCCATCAAGCATTTTTCTGGCGCTGTTGCCGGGGAGTCAAGGACATCTTCACAAGGGGAGTCCCTCATAACCAATCTCTTTACTTTGTTATTGTTGTTTTGCTTAGTTTCTTTTTGCTTTGTTTGCTTGTTTCTTTATCAAAAACACACACAAAATATTTTTACAAGTTTGTTTTCTTTACCAAAAAACACAAAAAAAAAATAGTTTTACTAGTTTGCTTTCTTATTTGAAAACCCAAAAAAATGACTACTCTTGAAAACACTAAGTTGTCTGACTTCACTAGCACCAACAACAATGATTTTATGAGCACACCTATTGCTCCACCTGTGCCTGAAGATACTTTCTTTGAGATAAAACCTACTTTGCTCAATCTTGTTATGAGAGAACAATTTTCTGGTATTGGTAATGAAGATGCTGCTTCCCATCTAAATAACTTTGTTGAACTTTGTGAGATACAAAAGTATAGGGATATAGATGGTGATATTATTAAGCTGAAATTGTTTCCTTTCTCTTTGAGAGGAAAAGCTAAAGAATGGTTGAATTCTAACTAGGAATAGTATTGATTCTTGGACTAAGTGCAAAGATGCTTTCATTGGAAAATAATATCCTCCTGCTAAGATTATATCTATGAGAACTAAAATAATGAAGTTTAAACAACTTGATAATGAACATGTTGCTCAAGCTTGGGAAAGAATGAAATCTTTGGTAAAGAATTGTCCCACTCATGGACTGACTGCTTGGATAATCATCCAAACTTTTTATGCAGGATTGAACTATTCTTCAAGGAACCTATTGGATTCTGCTGCTGGAGGTACCTTTATGACCATCACTTTGGGTGCTGCAACAAAACTTCTGGACAATATGATGGTTAATTATTGGCATACCGAGAGAGCTCCACAACGTAGGAAGGTAAATTCTATTGAGGAAACCTAATCCTTGAGTGATAAAATTGATATTATTATGTCTATGCTCGTTAATGGGAAAGCCCATATTGATCCAAATGATGTTCCTTTGGCTTCTTTGGTTTCTCAAGAAGAGCAAGTTGATGTGAACTTCATAAGAAACAACAACTTTGGCAATAATGCTTATAGGAGTAATTTTGGTAACAACAAGTATAAGCCATATCCTCCCAACAATGGTAATGCTTATGGAAATTCTTACAACAATAATAGGAGTGCTCCCTCTGAACTTGAAGTTATGCTTAAAGAGTTTATTAGTAAACAAACTGCTTTCAATAAAACTATTGAGGAAAACTCTCTAATGCTGAAAGAAATATAGCATCTTTGGTTGAAGCTCAATCTTCTTTGAATAAAATGGCTGCTAAACCTGAAACTAATGATAATCCCTTTGCAGCTACTAATGTTATACAAGTAAGAATTGATGAAAATGTTAGACTATTAGTTTAATTACATGCTAAGTGGGAAAGAGAAGATGAAATTGCTAGAAACATTAGTGTTTCTACTATCACCACCACTAGTGTTGAGGCTAGTAATAGTTCTACTACTTTAGATGACAAATTTGATTTTGATCTTGATGGTTGCAACATCTCTGAAGTTATTAAGTTCCTACAAAAGCTTGCTAAAAGTCCTAATGCTAGTGCTAAGAACATGGCCTTTACAAAACACATTACTGATGCTCTCATAAAGATTAAAGAAGAAAAGATGAAACATAAAGCTTCTATTCCTATAAAACAAGAAGATGGTTGGGAACCCATCATTAATATGAAAGTGAATGACTTTGATCTCAAAGCTTTATGTGATCTTGATAGTAGTGTTTCTATTCTGCCTAGAAGGATTTATGATATGCTTGATTTGCCTCCACTTGAAGATTGTTATTTGAATGTCGCACTTGATGATAATGCTAAAAAGAAACTCATGGGGAGTCTTAATGATGTTATTATTATGGTTAACAATACCTATGTCCCCGTTGATTTCTATGTTTTGGATGTTGAATACAATGCTTCTTGTCCTATTACTTTGGGAAGACCTTTTCTTATAACTATTGGTGCCATCATTGATATGAAAGAAGGCACCATTAAATATCAACTCCCACTAAAGAAAGGTATAGAACACTTCCCTAAGAAGAGAGAGAATATTTCTTTTGCTTCTCCTATGAAAACAAAATTTGGTATTAATGCTTCTTCATTTGAGAACACTTGATTCTTTCTTTGCTTCTTATGCCTAACTTAAAGGCGTTAAAGAAAAGTACTTATTGGGAGATAACCCAAAAGTTTTAGATGAGTCTTGGAAGTTATTACTTCAGTAATAAACTCTCCTTATCCTTTTTATTTGGTTTTTGTGCCAAGAGTAACCTCTAATGAGAGAGAAGTAATGATTGGGAAAGTTGCTGTCCCGAAACAGATTTCTATGCTTCACCGTAAAAATTCGTGTAAAATCTCTGAAAGTCTTTTTGAGGCATAAATTTTTGTGCTTCTGCCATACGTTGTTATATAACTTTCGTTAGTTCAACACTTTTTGATTTGAGCAACAGAAGGTCTTCGAAAAAATTCGTATTTACCTGCTGGTCTGTTTTGAAAGATTTCTGCTATTTTCTGCATTTGCTTCTTGTTGGTTCCTTTTAGAGTTATTTTTGGGAATTGAGCTTTTTAAGGGAAGTGCTACAGTAGCTAGTGTTCTAATGAAAGTTTATTTGGTGTTAGAACTGAACCTTAAGACTTATTTATCTTGAGTGCACTAATGTTGCTAATAAAGATTGTGTGAAGTTTTGTATGAAGGAAAATTTTCAGGTGTATGGAAGGAATGACTAATGAGATGAAGGATGGACTAAAGCTCAAGCTTGGGGATGCCACGTGTGTCACCCCAAGAAATATCCAAGAAGTACAAGCGTCAAAGCTTGGGGATGCCCAAGGCATCCCCCTCTTCATCAATAAAAATCCCAGGTTTCTTCCAAACGCTTCATTTTTATTGTTTCATGCACAGTTGTGTTGTTCTTGGAGCGTCTTCTTTTTTGTTTTCATTTTGGTTTTTCGTTTGCTTTTGTTTGCTTAGTTTTCTGAATAAATTGGTTGGACCCCCTCTTTCATACATTGGTTTGCAAATAGTTTGGTTTGGTTTGGAAAAGAGTAGGAAAGTTCATACTTATGTGGTAAAAAGAGCTCGTTTTTTACTGTGGCCTATGCTTTGTCATGCCATGCTTGATATTGTTTTGGCTTTAAGCTTAGTATTCTTTGCTGTAGCATGACTTGTTATAAACAATTGAGATTGCTTAATGTGCCTTGGATGAATCATGCGTTGTTTTAGCATATTAAAGCATAGTATAGTGGTATTCTCCTTTGATGTTTTATTTGGTTCACTTGGCACATGCTAACACCATGTTAGGACTATCTCAAGTCACCATAGCCTTTATGATCCTTTAGTTTTCAACTGTAGTATCACTTTATGCTTTGATCAATGATGTTTTGTCGCTTTGCATGATTATGGTCATTATTGCTCTCTTAGTTTGTCGCTCCTAGTCTTTTGCTAGCCTCCACAACAAAGTATGAGTTCCACTCATGCATCCAACTCCCTAAACCAAGTTATTACAAGGAGTCCACCATACCTACCTACTATCTTATGCTATTCCAAGTATATTTATGCTTTTGTTTACCTTCCGAATTAAACTTTTTATGAGAAAACTAGTGATTAAAGCTCTCACGAAGTTGATGGCACACTTTACTTTTATTGCCCTTAATAAACTTGAACCATTGTGTCGTCTATGTTGTACATGCTTGCCCTTATTTGTTGGGGATTAGCAGAACCATGCTTTCATGGGGAACGCTTTCAACATTGCACTTGGTACTTGTACCTAGTTGATATCATGCTCTTTTGTATATGGATGTCGTCGGTGTGAAATGAAAGGGGAGCTTGTAAGTCCATGGAGTTATGTATATGTGTTAGAGAAACGCCTGGGCCACTGGTCTAATCCATGCGGACATGGTGGAAACCTGCAGCGTAACCATAATGAGTTGTCTATGAAGCATTCTTCTTATAAAAAAAGAGTCCTATATTGAGAAAAAAGAGAAAAAGAGAAAAAGAAAAAAAGATATTATGAAAAGAGGAAAGAGAGAAAAAAGCACCATATTCCCATGGTAAATAAGAAGATTGTTGAGATGCTCGTTGTCTGCTTGCCTTGTCATTTTGATATGGAATTCTTCCGTATCATCGGGCAAGGGGTACCCCGTTGGCGGTTCTCTATGATACACATCTACTTACGATGACAAGAACTTACCGGTGACTAAACTTGAGCAGCATGAGGAGTGGCCCTCGTATACAAGGGACATGAGACTTCTAACTTATACTTCGTCAAGCATGTACACCATAGTTTGTTCACTTTAACCTTAATCACTTCAAGATGCTTATGATAGGGGCAATGAGATTTGAAAGCTATAAGTACCATAATTTTTGGAAGCTCTTTATGAGACTTGAATCCCTCCTTCCTTTTATAAAGGCCTTTCCTCCACCATTATATTGAGTCTCCACCTTCTATCTTTGTGCACCTACTTTGAGAGCATAGTGGCCATTCTTAGTTCTATGTGCATTGCCCCAAGACTAGTTGATTGATGCATAACTTGATATTGCTTGTTTTAAACTATTTGTATCTAGTCACTCTTATGAACTTTGAAGGTGTCCTATGCATTTATATTTGCTACTCTATGAGGGACAAGCTGAATACTATTATGCTATGTTTACTTTATGTGAAACAAACAAACGTCTTGCAAAGCATTGTTATTCATGAATCTTTTGTTTGTGCCTTTTCATGTGGCATCATATTTTCTTTGTCTTATTGCTAGAACTTTGTCTTTCATGTTATGATTGAAGTACTATGATCCTAGCCTTGAATGTTTTACAAATACTTTGATCAAGTCTATGATGGTGCATGTCACCTCAAAAATTATTCTTTCTTTTTATCACTTACCTACTCGAGGACGAGCAGGAGTTAAGCTTGGGGATGTTGATACATTGCAAATGTATCTATAATTTTTAATGTTCCATGCTTGGTTTTATCCACTTTCTTGTGTTTTTTCCACACTTTGGAGTACTTTTCATATGATTTCTTAGACTAACCTATTAACAAGAGCCACAGTGCCAGCTGCCTGTTTTCTATTGTTTTTGGTTCCAGGAAAGTCAGAAAATGAATATTCTCGGAATTGGACGGGACAAAAGCCAAAGTGCCTATTTTTCCGGAAGTCATCAGATGCCAAAATACAAGACGGAGAGGGGCCAGAGGCTGGCCACACCACCTAGCCCCGCGGCTAGGCTTGGCCCATGCCAGGGGGTGGTGTGGCCAGCCTAGGCACGCCCTCGGCCTCCCCTTTCGCCTATATATTTCCCTCAGGATGAAAACCCTAAGGACCCGATCAAAAATCCACGAAAGAGTCTGTAGCCGCCGTCATCTCCATCCCTAGATCGGGAGGGATCTAAAGCTCTTCCCGGCACCCAGCCGGAGAGGGGAATTCACCCTGGAGGCCTTCTTCGTCACCATGCAAGCCTCCGGTGTGATGCGTGAGTAGTTCAACCTTGGACTACGGATCCATGTAGTAGCTAGATGGCTGGTTCTCCTCCTTTGTGCTTTCATGTATAGATCTTGTGAGCTCTGTTCATGATCAAGATCATCTATTTGTAATTCTGCATGTTGTGTTTGTGGGGATCCGATGGATATTTAGATGCTATTTCAGATTGATTATTGATTCTATCATGTCTTTGTTATTTTTGATCTTGCATGCTTTCTGTTGTTAGTAGCTATCTTGGCCAAGTAGATGCTAGCAACTCCAAGAGTTAGTATTTATGCTCGATAGTGGGTTCATGCCTCTGGTAATCTGGGGAAGTGACAGAAATCTCTAAGGTACTAGATGTGATGTTGCTACTAGGGAGAAATCAACAATCCTTTGTTCATAGAACAATCGTATTGTTTACTTTAGACGCAGTTCATAAAGCAATAATCTGTTGCTTGCTACTTAATACTGGAGGGGGTTCGGATGATAACCTGAAGGTGGATTATTAGTCATAGATGTAGTTGGATGGCGGTCTATGTATAACGTTGTAATGCCCAATCAAGTCTCAAAGGAGTCAAGATGTTTAGTATATGCATGTATTGCTTTCTCGATGTTTGTCAATTGCCCCGCTGTAATTTGTTCACCCAGCATGTTATCTATCTAAGGAGAGCCACCTCTAGTGAACTATGGATCCCGGTCCTTGTCTTTTTATTTACATACAATCTATAAACTTTTACTGCTTTGTGTTTACTTTCTTCAAACTATTACTTCTTTCCATTCGATACGTTTAATCCTTTGTTTTTTGCACAAAACACGGTGAGATTGACAACCTCATCGCAAGTTGGGGACAAAGTTCTGTGGTTGTGTTGTGCAGATCTCCACGTTGCTACTAGCACCGGTAGTGTGCCCTGCCAAGGCTCAGCTAGCAACACCTTTGGGGTGTTTCCTTGCTCCTACTGGTTCGATTAAACCTTGGTTTCATAACTGAGGGAAACTTGCTGTTGTGCTCATCATACCTTCCTCTTGGGATTCCCAACGAGCTCTACATCAGCACCGCACCAGCACTTTTCTGGTGCCGTACACTGAGCCATTAAGGTTCACCCACACAACACTTAGCAAACGAAAGAAGATTAATCAACTATATGAAGCGAAATCACTTGACGATATTCCCATGTGTCCTCGAGAACGTTTGGTCATCTTAAGTAATACAACCGGCTTGTCCTCTGCTAAAGAAAGGATTGGGCCACTTGCTGCATTTATTCTTATTGTCTTTTATTTATTTGTACTTTATTTACCCGCATTATCAAAAACCCCTAAAAATCCATTTGCTAAGTATTTACAGAAAATTCCTGCTCCAAGCCACTCGTCAACACCTTTTGCTCCTCGTTGGGTTTGACACCCTTACTTATCGAAAATATTGCGATACACCCCCTATACTTGTGGGTCATCACAAAACTATAGGCATAATGTTTCTATCATATAAACAAACAATTAAAGGTAGAAACATTGAATCCTAATGAGAGGAATCAACAATAATCTCAAAATATGAAGAACTCATCTAGAGAGCCAATGTGAGAGATTCAACCATGGATTTTAGAAAATAAAACATAGATCGGGTAAGAAAATTGCTGATGTAAAGATTCCCCCACTCAAACGAATGAAATAAGTGGATAATCAGGGATTCTAGGAGGTTAGGGTTTGAGTTTGAGAGAGAAAGAGAGAGAAAATGAGAGGTAGAAGATGGTTGGTTGGGGATGCCAGCCAGCCGATGTTGTTTTCATAGCGCACTCGGTACGGGCGGGTGGTACGGGCACATCCCACTCATACCGACGGTTGTCACTGTTGGATACGTGGTTAGGGTTTCAGGATCAAGCACGAGTCTCGGTATGAGAAGACGGTATGGTGGGATCCTGTCGTACCGCTGGTCGTTATTTGCTCGCTACCTTGGGAGAAACTTTGGTTATCTTCGTCAATAATCAGTACGGGCGGACGATACAGGGCCTTCTGGTCATACCGCCACTTGTTAAAGCTTCTGTATCGAAGAACAATTTTTTTATTTTCTTTAGTCCTTCGGTACGGGCGCACGGTACGGTCTTCTCCGGTCGTACTATACCTCGTAAAAGGCTCAGAACCCCTTTTGTTCTTCTTTGTATTTCAATTCTCTCCTTCGAACTTAAACCTTAGCTTCATATTAGCCTATTTTCTCTGCAACATTTTGGCTACAAGATTTTTATTGGATCAACTAAACTAAAGAACAAAAATAACTATGCTACTTTATTTAAAAATGGGTTGACTCACATCGAGCATTTATTTTGAGAAGATTGATTCTATTTAACCAATATCTGAGCCTTTAGCACATACCTTGGACTGTCCTTCATCGAGGGTACTTACCACTGATACGTTGTAAACGTATCTATAATTTTGATGCTCCATGCTTGTTTTGTATCAGCTATCTTATGTTTTGTCTACACTTTGAGGCATTTTTATACATTTTCTAGAACTAACCTATTGACAAGATGACACAGTGTCAGTTGCATGTTTTCTGATGTTTTTGGTTTTAGAAAAGCTAGAAAAGAAATATTCTCGGAATTGGACGAAACAAAAGCTGAAGTTCCTATTTTTTCTGACATGACACGGAGACCAAAGGGGACACGGAGGGGAGCCAGGGGCAAGCACACCCTAGGGTGGCATGGGTCACCCCTAGCCGCGCCACCAGGTGGTGTGGCCACCCTGGCCCACCTCTAGCATCGACTCTTCGCCTATATATTCCCCCCAGGACGAAAACCCTAAGTACCAGAACAGAATTCCATGAAAAGTTCCGCAGCGCCGCCGCCACCGAAGAGGAGATTCGGGAGACAAAAGTTTCTGTTCTAGCACCCTATCGGGGCGGGGAAGTGCCCCCGGAGCCTGATACATCCATTTTGCATCACTATTCTATGTCTTAATTCACTATTATTCATTGATATATTTTGTATTGAGAGGTGATACTTATGTTATTTCATCTGTTTTTGCATGGTTGATGACTTTTGGAGCATGGACCGCTGCAGTCAGGATTCTAATGGAAAAGGTGATCTTTGGAGGCAAAATTCGCAAAGATCAGAAAATCCGGGAAAATATACGGAAAATCCTATTTTTCCAGAAGACTAAGGATGCCAGAAGACGGAGTGGAGATGGGCCATAGGGGGCCCACACCACCCCCTGGCGCGGGCAGCCCTAGGCCGCGCCAGCAGGTGGTGTGGCTGCCCTGGCCCACGTCTGGCTCTCCCCTCTGGCGTATATCATCCTCCTGAAACCCTAAGACTCGAGGAGCGACCACAGAAAGATTTCGCCGCCTCTGCGGGGCGGAAAACACCGAGAGAGAAAGATCTCTCCCGCAGACAGATTTCTGCCGGGGGAATTCCTTCCCGGAGAGGGGAGATCGTCGCCATCAACACCACCATCAAGTTGGACTTCATCGGGATCATCATCATCATCGCCACCATCATCACCATCAGCACCCTCATCACCATCTCCATATTGCTGTAACAATTGCGTTGAGTCTTGCATAGTTCATAGGGGAAACTTTCCCGGTGTTGATTACTCTTTGTAGTTGATGCTATTGAGTGAACCATTGAATTATTGTTTATGTTCAGATTGTTATACATCATTATTCCATCTCTGATCATGATCCATATGATGTCTTGTGAGTAGTTCGTTTTGTTCTTGAGGACATGGGAGTAGTCATGTTGTTAGTAGTGGAGTTGTGTTGAGAAAGATTCAATAGTTTGATATTTAAGTTGTGGGGTACTTCTTCTAGTGGTGTCATGTGAACGTCGACTACATGACACTTCACCTATATGGGCCTAGGGGAATGCATTGTGTATTTGGCTACTAATCGTAGGGGTTGCCGAAGTGACAAAAACCTGAACCCCCGTTAGGAAACCATTGCACAAGGGACGTAAGGGTCTTAGAGTTTAAAGTTGTGGTTAGGTTTCTTCCTTAATTACTTTCTTGTACTTACGGATGTTTGCAAGGGGTATAATCACAAGTATGTATTAGCCCTAGGAAGGTCGGTACATTAGCACAGGTTCACCCACACAACACTTAGCAAGCTAAAGAATATTAATCAACTATATGAAGCGAAAGCACTTGACAGTCTTCCCATGTGTCCTCGAGAACGTTTGGTCACCTTAAGTAATACAACCGGCTTGTCCTTTGCTGCATAAAGGATTGGGCCACTTGCTGCATTTATTCCTACTGTCTTTTATTTACTCGTACTTTGTTTACTTGCTTTATCAAAAAATCCTAAAAATCCGTTTGCTAAGTATTTGCAGAGAATTCCTGATCCATACCACTAGCCAGCACCTTCTGCTCCTCGTTGGGTTCGGCACTCTTACTTATCGAAAATACTGCGATACACCCCCTATACTTGTGGGTCATCAAGACTATTTTCTGGCGCCGTTGCCGGGGAGTGAAGCGTTATTGGAGAGTGGAACTGGTAAAGGAAACTTCTACTGTGAGTATTGTTTACTTCTGCTAGTTGCTTTATTTTCATTGAGTTTCTTATTTGGTAATGCTACTACCACTACTAAGGTAGTAGATAAGTCACCACCTGCTGAGAATGATGTTTTCAAAATACCTACAAGAATTATTGATCGTGTTATGGATAACTACTATGTTGGGGATGGAACTGTCCATCCCGGTGATCATTTGCTCTTTATACACGAATTATGCGGGTTATTCAAGTGTGCAGGTATTACTACAGGTCAAGTTAAGAAGAAGTTATTCTCATTATCTTTGAAAGGAAGAGCTTAGGAATGGTTTAAGATGCTGAAGAATGGTCAAGCTCTGGAATGGGAGGAAATAGTGTCTCTCTTTTACTCAAAATTTTATCCTCCTAGTGAGATTCAGAAAGATCGGAATCAAATATACAACTTTTGGCCTCTTGATGGAGAGAGTACATCTCAAGCTTGGGGGATATTGAAGTTACTAATGCTCAAATGTCCCATTCATGAGCTCCCCAACAATATTATTATCAATAACTTTTATGCAAGGCTTTCTCTTCATGACAAGGATTTATTGGACGGTTCTTGTGCTGGATCATTCACTCGTATGGAAGAAGAAGCTAAATGGGATCTTATGGACCATATTCAAGACAATGCTGAAGCTTGGGAGAATTACAAAGGTAGAAAGTCAGGTATAAATTATGATTATGAATGCATTGAATCTTTTATGGGAACTGGTGACTTTCAAAATATTAGAAATGTTTACGGTTTAGACTCTCAAGCTATTGCTTCTTATTTTAAGGCTTTTGCTTCCTACATTGAAGTGCCTAAAAAGAAGTGGAATAAGTATCATGAACCTTATAAAGATTTTGCTAAGAGTGTTCCTTCAAGAAATACTGAAGTTTATACAGCTAATCATGTTTTACCTGAACCTTATATTGATAAAATGCCTTTCCCAGTTGAGATAAGGGAACATTCTATGATGGCTAGTATGGTAGATGAAAGTATGAATAAAGTTGTTGAACCTGATAAACAAATGGTTGATGAACCTATAACAGCAAATGTGAAAGACTTTGTCACTAAATATGAAGAAGAGGGACACACTATCCTTTGTAAAGATACCTCTAATATTGTTTCACGTAGTAGTGTTATGAGAGCTAGTATTCCTGTGTTTTCTGTTAGAATAAGTGATCATTGCTATGATGGTCCTTGTGATAGCTATATTGTTAAGTTTATGCATGATACTGAAAGTTACTATGAAAGAGGGAAAAGTGTTCTTATGTATCTCAATAATATCAAGTTTCCTCGTTTTATGCTGAAAGTTTTTATGTTGCATCTCTTTTGCCTTCTTATGCAAGTTGCCTCTGGTTTCAACAACTTGTTTGTTTACAAAATTACCTTGCATAGGAAGTGGGTTAGACTTAAATGTGTGTATTTTTGCTTCTTAATGCTCTCTTTCACTTCAATTCATATTCCTGAGTGAGAATCTTCAAAATTATCATGCCCATCTTAATGGCTATAAAGAAAGAGCTTTTTGGGAGACAGCCCAATTTGTTTTTGCTTTCAGTTTGTTTTTGTTTCTTTGAGTCTTGAAAGTTATTACTTTGGTAATAACCGCTCCTTGTCCGTTTTGTTTGTTTTTTGTGTCAAGATCAACCTCTAATGAGAGAGAAGTAATATTTGGGGAAGTTGATGTCCCGAAACAGATTTTTGTGCTTCACCGTAAGAATTCATGAGAGATCTCTGAATGTCGGATTGAGCTGTAATTTTTTGTGCTTCTTCCCCAGGTTGTTATTTCACTTTCGTTAGTTTTGAACTTTTTGATTTGAGAAACAGAAGATGTTCGAAAAAATTGATATTTATCTGCTGGTCTGTTTTGACAGATTTTGCCACTCTTGCATTTGCTTCTTTAATCGATTTCCTTTTTGGATTCTTTTTGGGTTTTCAGAAGGAGTTGCTATAGTAGCTTATGTTTTGATGGTTTTCAGTTGAAGTTGGACTCAAAAGGTTTTATCACTTCATTTATACTAATGTTGCTAATGAGAACTGTGTGAAGTTTTGTGTGAAAAAAAATTCCAGGAAGTGGAGATAATGGTGTAATAAGGAAGAGAAAGGTTTTATGACTCAAGTAATAAGAGTATGAAGATGAAGATACTGATGATTATTCAAGTGGAGACTCCGGAAGAATCTACTAAATACCAAATTCAGAGACCTGCAGAGTCCATGTTCAGATAGGTAACAGTTCTGGTAAGAAAAGCTCCACGAAAATACTATCCAACTATATTTTTGTAGTTTTCAGTTAATAAGGAAAGCTACAAAGAGAAAAAGGGACGGAAACAGAGCCAGGGTGGCTCACACCACCCTGTGGCGCGGGCCCACCCCTGGCCGCGCCACCAGGTGGTGAGTCCACCCCGGACTCCGCCTCCGACTCGTTTTCTCCTAGTACCTTCCTTTTGTTGTGAAACTTCATAATATATAATCCCCCGGATGCCCCGAGGTTCGTATATCGTGTTTTTGTCGTGTTTTTGTTTTGATCTTTTTCTGCCAGGAACTATTCTTGAAAGCTTAGGAGCACAATGGTGTCTGCCAAGGATAAGGGAAAGGAGCCTATGGAGGAAGATCTCCAAGACCCCAAGCAGGGGTTGGTACCTTTAGTCTCTTGCCCTGCATCAACGGAAGCCCTACGAGTCACTAAGGAGTTCTGCGATAAGTACCGGGACTTGAGGAGGAAGGTGGACATGCTTCAATGGGAGAATAATAGGCTTCGCAAGATGCTGGAAGATTTCCTCACGTCAACTAAGAAAATATTACCACCACCACTGAAGGAGTAATTCGTCATCAGGTTTGGCATCCCCTTGGTTTGTTCCAAGCTTGGGGGAGTGCCACGGTATCACATCACTATCTTCTATCTTTTTACCTTATTAGTAGAGTCATATCATGAATAGAGAAGTTATTATGTAGTATGGTTTGCATTTTGGAAATGTCCCCTCTCTCTTAGATATGTATCCCTTAGTGTGAGTTGCCGTTATGGAATATTAATGAGAAGTTCTATCATTCACTCTTTTGCATAGCTTATATTAGTTTTCAATTCCTGGTTATATGATTGATCTTGTTGTTAGTATTGGTATCACTTTGGGATCACTGAGTTAATTTAGTTGGTTTTGGCAAACCTGGCTCGGTCAGTAGCACACTATTTTTGAGAGTTGAATGAAAGAGATAAAAGTACACTAAAGAAATATAATTTCATCATCTTTCTTTCTTGATTTGCTCATAAGTCTAATATTCTCTAGTTAAGATCTTTTGTGCTTCCGAGGAAGATTGCATGTTTGACTTTATCACTTGTATGTTTGGTTGTTTCCTTGAACTCTTGTACTTGCTACCCAGCCTTGCTAGCTAAAAACCTGTACTGAGAGGGAATTCTTCTCGTGCATCCACTCCTTTAAACCAAAACCTTTGCCATTTGTGTCCACCATACCTACCTATTAGCATTATTGCTATTCCAAGTAAATTCTTGTTTTATCTATCTCCCAAATTAAACTTGTTATGTGAAAAGTAGCGATTAAAGCTCTCACGAACTTGATGGCACACTTTACTTTCTTGCATTTAATAAACTTGAACCATTGTGCTCACCTATGTTGCATATATGATTGCGCTTTGTGAGTTGAGAATTAGCAGAACCATGCTGTCATGGGGAACACTTTCAACATTGCACTGGTACTTTGTACCAAGTTGATATCATGTTCTTTTGTCTATGGATGTCGTCGGTGGGAAATGAAAGGGGAGCTTGTAAGTCCATGGAGTTATGCATATGTGTTAGAGAAACGCCTGGGCCGTTAGTCTAATCCATGCTGACATGGTGGAAACCTGCAGCATAACCATAACGAGTATCTATGAAGCATTCTTCTTATAAAAAAAGAGATAGAGATTGAGAAAAAGAGAAAAGAAAAAAAGAGATATTATGAAAAGAGGAAAGAGAAAAAAAAAGCACCATATTCCCATGGTAAATAAGAAGATTGCTAAGATACTTGTTGTCTGCTTGCCTTGTCATTTTGATATGGGGATTCTTTCATATCATCGGGCAAGGGGTACCCCGTTGGCGGTTCTCTATGATACACATATGCTTACGATGACAAGAACTTACCGTTGACTAAACTTGAGTAGCATGAGGAGCGGCCCTCGTATTCAAGGGACATGAGAT
Source organism: Avena sativa (assembly GCA_916181665.1). Lineage (NCBI taxonomy): Eukaryota > Viridiplantae > Streptophyta > Magnoliopsida > Poales > Poaceae > Avena > Avena sativa. The sequence continues at coordinate 383,758,951 of OV702286.1, read as the reverse complement.
TCTCAATTTACAACTTGTCAATGCATATCCTCATATTTGATCATTTTAACCTTAATCACCTAAAGATGCCTATGATAGGGGCAATGAGAGCTAAAAGCTAGTAAGTATCATAATTTTTGGGAGCTCTTTATGAGACTTGCAATCCCTGCTTCCCTCTGCGAAGCGCCTTTCTTTTACTTTGTAGTTGAGTCAGTAAACCTATTCCCTTCTATCTCAGCAAGTACTTTGAGTTGTTGTGTTTCATTCATATGATGATTTATTCAATCATGTTTCTTATGTTCCTTGTTTTGCACATTGCTCTTATCTTGATGTTTACTACTTTGAAAGCTATCATGGAAAAACCAGTTATTTGTGAACTCTAGCAAATTATCAACTATTCTTCGACCAAGAGCTAAGTTTGCCATTACCAATTATGATTTACTTTATGTATCTTTATTGTGTTTCCTTTACTCATTGCAAGTTGAGTTATATAATAGTGAGTTGTCTTCTATTATGATCTATATATTTGATGAATGTGATGCTTCTTGTCCGTATTCTTTTATTGACTCTTCACTCCATAAACCTGAGGCCATGTTCATTGAGCTTAGTTTCGCTTGGGGACAAGCGAAGTCTAAGCTTGGGGGAGTTGATACGTCCATTTTGCATCACTATTCTATGTCTTAATTCACTATTATTCATTGATATATTTCGTATTGAGAGGTGATACTTATGTTATTTCATCTGTTTTTGCATGGTTGATGACTTTTGGAGCATGGACCGCTGCAGTCAGGATTCTGATGGAAAAGGTGCTGTTTGGAGGCAAAATTTGCGAAGATCAGAAAATCCAGGAAAATTTACGGAAAATCCTATTTTTCCAGAAGACTAAGGATGCCAGAAGACGGAGTGGAGATGGGCCACAGGGGGCCCACACCACCCCCTGGCGCGGGCAGCCCTAGGCCGCACCAGCAGGTGGTGTGGCTGCCCTGGCCCACCTCTGGCTCTCCCCTCTGGCGTATATCATCCTCCCGAAACCCTAAGACTCGGGGAGCGACCACAGAAAGATTCCGCCGCCTCTGCGGGGCGGAAAACACCGAAAGAGAAAGATCTCTCCGGCAGACAGATTTCTGCCAGGGGAATTCCTTCCCGGAGAGGGGAGATCGTCGCCATCAACACCACCATCAAGCTGGACTTCATAGGGATCATCATCATCACCACCACCACCATCATCACCATCAACACCCTCATCACCATCTCCATATTGTTGTAACAATTGCGTTGAGTCTTGCATAGTTCATAGGGGAAACTTTCCCGGTGTTGATTACTCTTTGTAGTTGATGCTATTGAGTGAACCATTGAATTATTGTTTATGTTCAGATTGTTATACATCATTATTCCACCTCTGATCATGATCCATATGATGTCTTGTGAGTAGTTCGTTTTGTTCTTGAGGACATGGGAGAAGTCATGTTGTTAGTAGTGGAGTTGTGTTGAGAAAGATTCAATAGTTTGATATTTAAGTTGTGGTGTACTTCTTCTAGTGGTGTCATGTGAACGTCGACTACATGACACTTCACCTATATGGGCCTAGGGGAATGCATTGTGTATTTGGCTACTAATCGTAGGGGTTGCCGGAGTGACAGAAACCTGAACCCCCGTTAGGAAACCATTGCACAAGGGACGTAAGGGTCTTAGAGTTTAAAGATGTGGTTAGGTTTCTACCTTAATTACTTTCTTGTACTTATGGATGTTTGCAAGGGGTATAATCACAAGTATGTATTAGTCCTAGGAAGGTCGGTACATTAGCACAGGTTCACCCACACAACACTTAGCAAGCTAAAGAAGATTAATCAACTATATGAAGCGAAAGCACTTGACAGTCTTCCCATGTGTCCTCGAGAATGTTTGGTCATCTTAAGTACTACAACCGGCTTGTCCTTTGCTGCATAAAGGATTGGGCCACTTGCTGCATTTATTCCTACTGTCTTTTATTTACTCGTACTTTGTTTACTTGCTTTATCAAAAAACCCTAAAAATCCGTTTGCTAAGTATTTGCAGAGAATTCCTGATCCATACCACTAGCCAGCACCTTCTGCTCCTCGTTGGGTTCGACACTCTTACTTATCGAAAATACTGCGATACACCCCCTATAGTTGTAGGTCATCAGAGCCATCTCCATCGACTCCACCACCATCTCCATCGCCGTTGCTGATTCCCATAATGAGGAGGGAGTAGTTCTCTCTCGAGGCTAAGTGATCTACCGGTAGCTATGTGTTCATCTCTCTCTCTATGCATGATCTTATTGAGTTCATGAGCTTTGTAATATATAGATATATTCTGCTACTCAAGTGCTTTAATGAATCTCTGCTTATCCCCACCTATGTGAAGTTGACAGTGTGCATACCGTGTGGCACTTTGGCTAAGATTACATAAATACTTGTCATGAGTATAATTTGAGTTGGATGTCTCTACGAGATTATGGTGTTTGTTGGAACCATCTAGCGCTCAAGGTGATAGTGAGGGGTTATCTAGATGGGGAATGCGAACTTTAAGGTGTGCTGTTATAGCCCTACATCGTCCAACTGGAGAGTAGTTCAGGGTAGCATCATGAAGAGAAGATATTTATATGAGAGTGTCCACTAGTGAAAGTATGATCCCTAGGCCTTGTTTCTAAGCATTGAAACACCGTTTACAATCAGTTATGTTACATGTTTGCTTGCTGCCACTCTTATTTCAGATTGCAATTACCACTTATAATCATCCATATTACTTGTATTTCACTATCTCTTCGCCGAACTAGTGCACCTATACACCTGACAAGTGTATTGGGTGTGTTGGGGACACAAGAGACTTATTGTATCTTGATTGCAGGGTTGCTTGAGAGGGATACCTTTGACCACTTCCTCCCTAAGTTTGATAAACCTTGGGTGATCCACTTAAGGGAAACTTGTTACTATTCTACAAACATTTGCACTTGGAGGCCCAACACTTTCTACAAGAATAGAAGCGTGCGTAGACATCAAGCTATTTTTTGGCACCATTGCCGGGGAGCTAAGGTAAAAGGTACTCACATCCTCTGGCTACTAAGCTATTTTCTAGTACTATTGCTGGTGTGTGAGTGCTCGAAGTTATTTCCTTTAGATTCTGCAATTATATCTTTTTTATTTATTTTTATTTTCACTAGTTAGGCTTAATGGAAAACAACAACAAAAATTAGAGAGCTTTTTAGTATTTTTCCTAAAGTAGAACATAAATGGTTTGAAAAGAAATTTAAAAAACCCATGGAACTTTTTTTGCATGCTAATAGCAATGTTATTAGTATGAATTTTTTGAACACCTTTGTTACTAATGCTTTGGAAACGTCTAAGCTTGGGGAAGTTAGTTTTTATGAAAATGATCTTTTTAGTCCCCCAAGCACGGAGGAGAAAATTTACTTTGATGATACTATACCTCCTATATATGATGATTACAATGATGAGTATGATATTTTCAGTCCACCTACTATTGAGGAGAAAATTAATTATGATTACAATATGCCTCCTATATTTGATGATTATGGTGATGAGAATAATAATGATAGCTATTTTTTTGAATTTTCTCCCACTACAGTTAATAAGAATGACTATGTTTATGTGGAGAGTATTAATTCTTTTATGCATGTGGCTCATGATAAGAATGTTTTATGTGATAGTTATATTGTTAATTTTATTCATGATGCTACGGAAAGTTATTATGAGAGAGGGAAACATGATTTTATATATCTCAATAATATTAAGTTTCCCCTCTTTATGTTGAAAATTTTGAAGTTGCACTTAATTTGCTTTCCTATATGCTTGTTGCTTTGTGCTTTCATGACTAGTTTCTTTACAAGATTATTTTTCATAGGAAGTGGTTTAGACTTAAATTTGTTCCATATTTGCTTCTTGATGCTCTCTTTTACTTAAATTCATATTTCTTATGTGAGCATCATCGAAATTATCATGTCTATCTTAATGGCTATAAAGAAAGAGATTTTGGAAGACAACCCATTATATTTTTACTTTCAGTTTATTTTTGTTTTGTTGAGTCTTGGAAGTTATTGCCTCAGTAATAACCTATCCTTATCCTTCTTGTGTGGTTTTTGTGCCAAGAATAACCTCTAATGAGAGAGAAGTAAGACTTGGGAAAGTTGCTGTCCCAAAACAGATTTTTGTGCTTCACTGCAAAAAATTGTGAAAAATCCCTGTACGTCGGATTGAGCTGTAATTTTCTATGCTTATGCCCCAGGTTTTTATCTAACTTTCTTTAGTTTAGCATTTTTATATTTGAGCAATAGAAGATCTTCGAAAAAATCGGTTTTTACCTGTTGGTCTGTTTTGACAGATTTCTGCTATTATTTGCATTTGCTTCTTAATCTCTTTCTCTTTGAGTTCTCTTTGATCACTTGAGATTTTAGAAGGAATTTCTACAGTAGTTTGTGTTTTAATTAAAGTTTTAGTTTTGTTGAAACTAAACCCAAATACTTATTATCTTGAATACACTAATGTTGCTAATGATGATTGTGTGAAGTTTTGTATGAACGAAATTTTCAAGTGTAGGGAAGAATAATGTGATGAGATGAAGTACGGACAAAAGATCAAGCTTGGGGATGCCACCCGTGTCACCCCAATAAATACTCAAAAAGTACAAGCATCAAAGCATGGGTATTCCCAAGCCATCCCCTTCTTCATAAATAATGTCAGGTCTTCTTTCAAGACACTTTATTTTTATTACCTTATGCACTATGTGTTGTTCTTGGAGCGTCTTTGTTTTTAGTTTTGTTTTGTTTGGTTTGCTTAAATAAGTTGGTTGGATCCCAACACACTTCTTTTGGAGAGAGACACACCCCGTTATTCATTGCCTAGAACACTCTAGTTTTCACTCTTATTGTTATGCGAGTATTCTCCTTTGCTAGCACTGCGTTTAGCTTTAGTTTTCGATTGGTGTTGGAAAAGAGTAGGAAGTTTCATGCTTATAGTGGTACAAAAGGAAGATTGTTTTGACTGTGACTTAGACTTTATCATGTCATACTAGATGTTACTTTGACCATATGCTTAGTGATTATTGTTGTAGCATGACTTGTTTCAAACAATTGAGATTGCTTAATGTGCCTTGAAAGAATCATGCGTTGTTTTAGCATACAAATCATAATATTGTGGTATTCTCCTTTGATGCTTTATTTGGGTTGACTTGGCACATGCTTACACCATAAGACTATAAACAAGTCACATTAGCCTCTATGATCATTTAGTTTGTGACTTTTAATATCACTTTATGCTTTAATTAATAATGTTTTGTCGCTTTGCATGATTATGGACATTAGTGATATCTTAGTGGGTCGCTCCCAGTCTTTTGCTAGCCTCCACGTGTACCAAGTATGAGTTCCACTCATGCATCCAACCCCCAATAAAACCAAGTTATTCCAAAGAGTCCACTATAAATTCCTATGCATGGTGTGTTACACCATTCCAAGTATATTCATGTTTTTATCTACCTTCCGAATTAAACTTGTTATGTGAAAATTAGTGATTAAAGCTCTCACAAACTTGATGGCACACTTTACTTTCTTGCACTTAATAAACTTGAATCATTGTGCCCATCTATGTTGCGTATATGCTTGCGCTTTATAAGTTGTGAATTAGGAGAACCATGTTACCATGGGGAACGCTTTCAACATTGCACATTATTTAGTTGATATCATGTTCTTTTGCTTATGGATCCCGGTGGTATAAAATAAAAGGGGAGCTTGTAAGCTCATGGAGTCTGTATATGTGTTAGAGAAACGCCTGGGCGGCTAGCCTAAGCCATGCCTAATCATGGTGGAAACTTGTAGCATAACCATAGTGAGCAATCTGTGAAGCATCCTCAATAAAAACCTATGCAAATAGCAAATAAAAAGATTGCTGAGATGCTCATTGTCTGTTGCCTTGTCATTTTGATATGGGATAGCTCCTGTATCATGGGGCAAGGGGTGCCCCATTGATAGTTCTCTATGATACACATGTACTTACAATTACAAGAACTTACTCGTGACTAAACTTGAGTAGCATGAGGTCCGGTACTCGTAGGCAAGGGGCATGAGATTTTCGACTTATAACTTGTCAAGCATATCCTCATATTTGTTCACTTTAACCTTAATCACCTAAAGATGCTTATGATAGGGGTAATAAGTGCTGAAAGCTAATAAGTACCATAATTTTTGGAAGCTCTTGATGAAACTTGAAATCCCTGCTTCCCTCTTATGAAGGGCATTTCTTTATGTTGAGTATCCATCTTCTATCTTTATGCACCAATTGAGAGAGCATAGTGACCATTCTTAGTTTAATGTGCATTGTCCCAAATCTTGTTGATTGATTCATAACTATGATATTGCTTGTTCTTAAATTATTTGTATCTAGTCACCCTTATGAACTTTGAAGGTGTCCTATGCATTTATGTTTTGCTATAACATGAGGGACAAGCTGAATACCATTCTTATTATGTTTTCTATATGTGAAACAAACAAACGTCTTTTAATGCATTGTTATTCATGAATCTTTTGTTTGTACCTTTTTCATGTTACAACATAGTTGCTATGTCTTATTGTTAGAACTCTGTAAGGTCCCCAACCTTTAATAAGATTGAGTCCCCTGTGTTTACAATGCTAGTCCCTGGATCAATAGCTAGCATCCACAGTTTAGATGTAATATCAAGAAACAAAGGTCATAATACAACTTTATAACCAGGAATAAAATAGTTTTATTACATCAAACATAGCTCATTGGCTATTTACATTACATTGCAGCGGAATAACTATAGTCATGGGTCCTTCATCTTCAAAGTGCCACAGGCAGATGTTGGTTGTAGACTTTGTAATCCTAATCAATCAATCTTCACTAAAATCAATCAAACCTGCAACATTTCAAGTTACAACCACAAGGGTCAATACATTTGAATTGTATTGGCAAGAGATACTTTGGTAGTATAGTGGAGTCTATCATCTATATGCATTTGGCTAAGTGGAGTTGAGGCTTGCATTGCTTAAAATAGATTTTTCCCTATCATTTTGAAAATACTAAGTTTTTGTTTGGCAAAAACTTTCCCAAGGCATCTACCAATCAAAGACTAAAGATCCACTCAGGGCATCTACCAATCAAAGACTGAAGATTTGCTTGGCAACAATTATTGCAAAAACTTTCCCAAGGCATCTACCAATCAAAGACTGAAGATCCTTCTCGAGGCATCTACCAATCAATGACTGAAGTGCTTGGAAAAAATCATTTTTCCCAATCCAAGATTTCAAGATCCTTGTACCAAGCCATCTCTCCATCAAAGATTGAGGAATTCACACAACCCTTGTTCACCCACAAGTTTTAATTTAGAAATTGGAGTGATGAGATTCTTGATTGCTTCCATGTCTTGATGCTCAAATTGTCCTTTACCAGGGACATGGCTAAGTACTTAGGTTTACACTCTGCAGAGGTGGTGCACTTTCCCCACAAGACTTGGTTTCCCAAGACAAGATCTTTCAGAAGATTTTCCTTAGACCATCATGGACGCGCTCCAACCTATCAAACACTACCACCAACTGTCCATATGGCTAAGTTCTTGCAACCTATATGATCATGGCAGAGCCCATATTGCCAAGTGGTTGCACTTGAAGCTTCTCAACATTTGACATCTCAAATCTCTTTGTTTCCTGGGTGGCCATCCACAAGTGAGATACACAAGCCAAGTCCATGGCCTTGTGAACCACTCAACACAAACCATTCCTTCCATTTCCACCCAGGTGATTCATTAACTTAGTTGTTTTATTAAACAAAACACAAGTCCATAGACTTAGGAATTTTCATAGCATGAATATATATCCCACCCAGGTTTTCTATTAGCTAGGCTAAGCTTGATAGTAATAGGATTCTTAACTTAGGAAAATCCTTCTAAGGATTCATTCTACTAGTTTTCCTATAGCAAGGTCTATACTTAGCAAAATAAAAACCATGCAAGTTTTACTTGGCAAAAACACTAATGCATAATGAAAATAATGGGATAGATAATATGAAGTATCACTTGCCTTTTTGGTAGAGGGTATAGGTTCTCTCCTTGATCTTGCTAGTCTCACACTTCACTACAAGTCAATCAAGCAAACACAATTCAATTCACATTCCAAACCAAAGTCAAACAAACAATTTCTCACACACAAAGTAATGGGATCTAAGTCATGCATAAGCATGCAAAGGTTGGTTCTATTGTAAGGATGGTCTTCACTAGGCTTCTAAACTTTGTAGGTTCCAAATTGGTCATTTACCAAAATGGCAAAGTCATTTGCAAAGAGGGTCTCTATTAGATTCCTAAACTTTGTAAGATCCAAAATGGTCATTTACCAAAATGGCAAAGTTAAAGTAATGCATGCAAGCATGCCAAGCCTTGTTTTGTTTGAAAAAGGGGTTCCTAATGGGTCATAGGCATTGGAATACACCTAATGGTCATTTTGTGAAGTGGCTAAGTCATTTGCAAAAGGTTTCACTATAAAACCATTTCAAACAAGGCACCTATTTGGTCATTTTATGTGGTGAAGAATTAGTTTTACTAAGGCTTTAACCTATAGGGTTCACCAAATGAGTTGCTATTGCAAAACTTGGTGTTTGGGTCAGTAGGTTTGGTCTAAACCATTTCCTCAAAGTTTTTCTTTACAAAAACATTTTTGTAAACAAAACAATAGTTTTGTTTGGCTAGAAATGGACTAAACTAATTAATCCATTCTAAACCTTTACAAAAATCATTTTCCAAGGCATAGGTTGGTTCCTAGGGTCAGTAAGGTCACAACAAACCAATTTGCAAAGGTTTTAACCTTAAACACATTTTTAAACAATTTTTCTAATGTTAGCAAGCACACAAAAGAATCTGCAAAATCAAGCAAGCTAACAGATACTATTTGCTAAACTAAGGGTAGGGTTGGTTAAGTCTTGCTCTCCTGATTCCAACGACATAAAATTTGTAATTTTTGGACGTGTGGATCCAAAGATACAAGGGTTTGAAGTTTGCAAATAAATCTGTTTTCAAATTTCTTTTAAACAGATCTAGTGCCACGCGTCGTGTTCTTATTCGCCCGTACCGGTTCGGCCGGATCGGCAACGTGGAACGTTAGATCTAAAGTGGATCGTGCGGTCCAGAGGACATACCTCTTCGGTGTTAAGTGAACTAATCGTGAGCGCTAGATATAGATCGAACGGCTGCTAACAATCAAACCATCAACTGGCGGTGCTGCGGTGGCTAACGGCGGCGGTGCTGTCGGTCGACGACGGAGGCGACACTACCGGAGGTGAGGGAGAAGGAGGGGTTGCTCACTGTGCTCGCAAGAACGTGGGGAAGCTCGAGGTAGTGTCTTCTTATCGCGGGGCGTACTGGAGTGAGCTTGATTGCTTACCGGAGTTAGGGCTGGCGTCGGACGGCTCTGTCCACGGTCGGAGACGGTGCTGTGGATCACCTCGAGACAAAATGATGACGCGGTTAGATTCACAGGGTCGAGGAGAAGTCGTGTGCATGAACGAGAGGTAGAGGGGCGGTCGAGGCTTACCGGGGAACGTCGCCACAGTTGGAGCAGACGGCGGCGCTGGCTCAGAGCTTGTCGAAGACGAGCTTACAGGGCACCCGCGGATGAATGACTGGCACAGGAGGATGCGCCAGGATGCGGTGAGCGTGTTCGCGTGCAGAGGTAGGCGAGAGGCGGCGGGGTGTGGCCGGAATCGAGAGGGAGGCTCGTCGGAGACAGAGCGGCTCGGGGAGAAATTGGAGCGGCCTGGGGGCAGAGGGGAGGCGGTGTCTGGGGGAAATGGAGGAGGAGGAGCAGGCGGTTAAATGGGCATTGTCACGGCGAGGTTTAAAGCACGGCGTTACTGTGAATTGATCGCGGCTTGAATGGCAGCAACGGCAGCGAGGTCTGGGGGAGACAGGGTCGCGCGGGTGAGAAGAAGAACAGTGGTGGTGGGGTTTACCTGTCAGCGAAAGAGGGGAAGGAGGAGTGGGTCCAGACTGTCATTCACTCAGTGGGTTCTTTCCGCGGTAAAGAAAAACGGTTCGCTCGGGGGAAATAAGAGGAGGTGGGGTCATCTCGTCAGCGAGTGAGTGAGAGGGAGAAGTGGGTCCAGGCTGTCACTCTCTGTGCGGGTTAATTATTTGGTGTGAAAAGTTTTTCTGAGGAAAAAGAGAGGTGGGCTAGGTGGGCTGCTGCTGGGCCTTAGTGGGTTGCTCTCTTTTTTTCTGTCTAAATCTTTTTCTTTTTCTAAATCTTTTTCTGTTTTAAATTTCCAAACAATTAGTCAAACAACACTCAATCAATTCAAACAATCAACAAACTTTTCATTTGAATTTGGTTATGTTTATTAACATAATCCAAATCTCAAAATGAAATAATATTTTTATTTATTTTTGGATCCATTTATTAATTAAATAAAATGGATCTTTAGTTATTTAATAGTGTTTGATTTATTTAATAAAATTTCCATTTGAAATCCAATTATTTTCAAAACCAAACCAGAAGGTTTTATTTGAAAAATAAAAGAATACTTGGAAACTTATTTAAATAAATAAATAAGTTTTGGTGTTTAATTAAAATGGGAAAGCCTTTACTTAAATAAAATTGGATATTTAAATCCTTATTATTTTATTTAAATAATTCTTTACTCATTTTAATCAAAACCTTTTAATAAAAGATTTCAAAGTAGTAATAAAATACTTGGTGTTCATTTAAAATGGGAAAAGCCTTTACTTAAATAAAATTGGATATTTAAATCCTTATTATTTTATTTAAATAAACCTTTACTCATTTTATCAAAACAAAAATATTTTATTACAAAAGCTTGGCCAAAATTAATTTGGCTCACCTTTTCATTTGAAAACAAAGTATTTTATTAAAAGATCTAAATTAGTGTTTCCAAAACAATTTATTTTCCTTTGATAAATGTGTATCCTTATAAATCCCTTTAGGATTATTTGTTCACCAATTGGTATGGGCTTTATTAGCTTTGGAAATCCAATTTCCTTATCTTATTATATTCATAAGATTTTGTCTATGGTTCCAAACTAAGTGAAACCAATCTCTATGGTCTTACTTGATCCTTTGTGATTATTTGTTGATCAGATTTGGTATGGATCAAATCCATAGATTTGGATATACTTTGGAAAATGATTTCCTTCCATTAGGGCTTAGGGATTTGGATTTACTTTCCTAGTGTTCAAATTTCCAGATACATCCATTGAGGAATGCATTTCCCTTGATTTGGATTTTTGTTGAATTCAAACTTTAGCCAAAGTTTGTTCAAGATGGGATTTCAAGTCTCCTTTTAGAAACAAAAGTTTCTTTTCACCCTGATTTTCAACAAAGATTTATTTTTTTTATTTTATTTTTCACATTACAAGATTTGAAAAATCTTGGGATGTGACAGGCTACCACCCTTAAAATAAATATCGTCCTCGAGATTTGAGGAGGCTAGGGTTACAAGTTGGCTCAAAAGCATCTAGGGTACTACCACCCTTAAAGTTTTCCAACTAGACTACATCTTGGCTTGCTTGGAATCTTGAGGAAAACTTCTTCTTGGAAAACTTCTGCATAGTGGCCTTTATTTCCATACTTGACTCGCGGGCCAAGGTTGAGTTTCTCCATAGGCTTGTTCATCTTGTTCTTCATCTTTTCTGGACAATTGCTTACATAGTGTCCTGGTTCCTTGCAATTGAAACAGTGGATATCTTGGAGTTATTTACGTTGCTCTTGTGGACAAGTTGCTACGTAGTGGCCTGGTTCCTTGCAGTTGTTGCACACTACTTGGCCGATCTCTTTATTCTTCGGGTTCTCTGGGCATCCACTGGGGTAGTGTCCCATTTCCTTACATTTACGACATTGCACAAGGCTCATGTCTTGCTTTGGTTTCTTGGGCTTCTTTGATCCTTTGAATTGGGTTGTCTTGTTTGGAGGTATGAGTGGTCCTTTTCCTTTGTCATCAACATTCTTGGCATACTTGGATCCTTCTTGTTTCCTTTGTTCAACAATGGCATAGATGGGGCATTGAGTAGGTACATGGTCGTTTCCTTCACAAAGGTAACAAGTAACTTGAGATGTGGGGCATTGGCCAACTGGATGTTTCTCTTCACAATTGGGGCATTGATCTTCATGCTCCTTGGAAGTATGGTTCTTGTCTCCACAAATAATGCAAGCTGGGTATCCATCTAAAATAATATTCTTGTCATCCTTGTTGTCATACACTCTTTTGGGATAGTTTTCTTCCATGCTGATCATTTGATTAGTCACCTTAAGCATCAGTTGGGATTGTTCTTCCAAAAACTTTTGCAATGCTGGATCTTTATCACTATTGCTGGCTATGAACTGAGTTGTTAGTTGGTTCAACTGGTGTTGGGTTGCTAGGAGTTCTCTCATGCTGTCAACTTGGTTGTTGTTGATGTCACCATCCTTGATGCTGGAGTCTCTTGGAGAAGTCATCTGTTTGGGTTGGAGGGGATTAGAATAGGCAAAAGATTTCTAAGGGAATCAATCCTAATCACACACATCACAATTCACACAAGCAAAGTGCAAGTAATCACAAACAAACATTCCACTCAAACAACAATTTTCAAGCACATACTTAGGCAACAAAATAATTTTGTTACACCACATAAGTTGGTGTGTTAGATTTTATCTATAAATGGTGGTCCATCTATATGGCTCACTTGTGATCTTTCCTTCCTTCTTGGTTGATTCTTCTTGATTGAGATCTTTGTATCCTTGGAGAATTCTTGTCTCTTGGTCACAAATCTTCAAAAGTGTTCATGGTTTCTTCTAAGTTGTGTTTCCTTAGTCTTCAAGTCTTGAGTAACATTTCTTGTCTTACTTGTAGTCTTTAATGATATCCAAGTTGGAAGTCTTTGGTGAACATGATGAAGATGTTGAAGTCACTTGAAGAAGTTGAAGTCATTAGAGTTGAAAGTGTTGAAGAAGTCCTTTGCACATAGTGTAGTCTTTGGTCATGGGGTAGGCTTTTCCATCAAGTTTTGAAGTAGAAGAGAAGTAGAGTTGAAACCAAAATGGTTGAGGAAAGAGTTTACAAGATTGTTTTGTAAATAAGTTTTGGAACAAAATACAATTCCTATTTTTCTAAGGGTTTTTGTCCAATCCTAGGGTTTACAAATCCTACAGGCAACACAATGCTCTGATACCATTCTGTAAGGTCCCCAACCTTTAATAAGATTGAGTCCCCTGTGTTTACAATGCTAGTCCCTGGATCAATAGCTAGCATCCACAGTTTAGATGTAATATCAAGAAACAAAGGTCATAATACAACTTTATAACCAGGAATAAAATAGTTTTATTACATCAAACATAGCTCATTGGCTATTTACATTACATTGCAGCGGAATAACTATAGTCATGGGTCCTTCATCTTCAAAGTGCCACAGGCAGATGTTGGTTGTAGACTTTGTAATCCTAATCAATCAATCTTCACTAAAATCAATCAAACCTGCAACATTTCAAGTTACAGCCACAAGGGTCAATACATTTGAATTGTATTGGCAAGAGATACTTTGGTAGTATAGTGGAGTCTATCATCTATATGCATTTGGCTAAGTGGAGTTGAGGCTTGCATTGCTTAAAATAGATTTTTACCTATCATTTTGAAAATACTAAGTTTTTGTTTGGCAAAAACTTTCCCAAGGCATCTACCAATCAAAGACTGAAGATCCACTCAGGGCATCTACCAATCAAAGACTGAAGATTTGCTTGGCAACAATTATTGCAAAAACTTTCCCAAGGCATCTACCAATCAAAGACTGAAGATCCTTCTCGAGGCATCTACCAATCAATGACTGAAGTGCTTGGAAAAAATCATTTTTCCCAATCCAAGATTTCAAGATCCTTGTACCAAGCCATCTCTCCATCAAAGATTGAGGAATTCACACAACCCTTGTTCACCCACAAGTTTTAATTTAGAAATTGGAGTGATGAGATTCTTGATTGCTTCCATGTCTTGATGCTCAAATTGTCCTTTACCAGGGACATGGCTAAGTACTTAGGTTTACACTCTGCAGAGGTGGTGCACTTTCCCCACAAGACTTGGTTTCCCAAGACAAGATCTTTCAGAAGCTTTTCCTTAGACCATCATGGACGCGCTCCAACCTATCAAACACTACCACCAACTGTCCATATGGCTAAGTTCTTGCAACCTATATGATCATGGCAGAGCCCATATTGCCAAGTGGTTGCACTTGAAGCTTCTCAACATTTGACATCTCAAATCTCTTTGTTTCCTGGGTGGCCATCCACAAGTGAGATACACAAGCCAAGTCCATGGCCTTGTGAACCACTCAACACAAACCATTCCTTCCATTTCCACCCAGGTGATTCATTAACTTAGTTGTTTTATTAAACAAAACACAAGTCCATAGACTTAGGAATTTTCATAGCATGAATATATATCCCACCCAGGTTTTCTATTAGCTAGGCTAAGCTTGATAGTAATAGGATTCTTAACTTAGGAAAATCCTTCTAAGGATTCATTCTACTAGTTTTCCTATAGCAAGGTCTATACTTAGCAAAATAAAAACCATGCAAGTTTTACTTGGCAAAAACACTAATGCATAATGAAAATAATGGGATAGATAATATGAAGTATCACTTGCCTTTTTGGTAGAGGGTATAGGTTCTCTCCTTGATCTTGCTAGTCTCACACTTCACTACAAGTCAATCAAGCAAACACAATTCAATTCACATTCCAAACCAAATTCAAACAAACAATTTCTCACACACAAAGTAATGGGATCTAAGTCATGCATAAGCATGCAAAGGTTGGTTCTATTGTAAGGATGGTCTTCACTAGGCTTCTAAACTTTGTAGGTTCCAAATTGGTCATTTACCAAAATGGCAAAGTCATTTGCAAAGAGGGTCTCTATTAGATTCCTAAACTTTGTAAGATCCAAAATGGTCATTTACCAAAATGGCAAAGTTAAAGTAATGCATGCAAGCATGCCAAGCCTTGTTTTGTTTGAAAAAGGGGTTCCTAATGGGTCATAGGCATTGGAATACACCTAATGGTCATTTTGTGAAGTGGCTAAGTCATTTGCAAAAGGTTTCACTATAAAACCATTTCAAACAAGGCACCTATTTGGTCATTTTATGTGGTGAAGAATTAGTTTTACTAAGGCTTTAACCTATAGGGTTCACCAAATGAGTTGCTATTGCAAAACTTGGTGTTTGGGTCAGTAGGTTTGGTCTAAACCATTTCCTCAAAGTTTTTCTTTACAAAAACATTTTTGTAAACAAAACAATAGTTTTGTTTGGCTAGAAATGGACTAAACTAATTAATCCATTCTAAACCTTTACAAAAATCATTTTCCAAGGCATAGGTTGGTTCCTAGGGTCAGTAAGGTCACAACAAACCAATTTGCAAAGGTTTTAACCTTAAACACATTTTTAAACAATTTTTCTAATGTTAGCAAGCACACAAAAGAATCTGCAAAATCAAGCAAGCTAACAGATACTATTTGCTAAACTAAGGGTAGGGTTGGTTAAGTCTTGCTCTCCTGATTCCAACGACATAAAATTTGTAATTTTTGGACGTGTGGATCCAAAGATACAAGGGTTTGAAGTTTGCAAATAAATCTGTTTTCAAATTTCTTTTAAACAGATCTAGTGCCACGCGTCGTGTTCTTATTCGCCCGTACCGGTTCGGCCGGATCGGCAACGTGGAACGTTAGATCTAAAGTGGATCGTGCGGTCCAGAGGACATACCTCTTCGGTGTTAAGTGAACTAATCGTGAGCGCTAGATATAGATCGAACGGCTGCTAACAATCAGACCATCAACTGGCGGTGCTGCGGTGGCTAACGGCGGCGGTGCTGTCGGTCGACGACGGAGGCGACACTACCGGAGGTGAGGGAGAAGGAGGGGTTGCTCACTGTGCTCGCAAGAACGTGGGGAAGCTCGAGGTAGTGTCTTCTTATCGCGGGGCGTACTGGAGTGAGCTTGATTGCTTACCGGAGTTAGGGCTGGCGTCGGACGGCTCTGTCCACGGTCGGAGACGGTGCTGTGGATCACCTCGAGACAAAATGATGACGCGGTTAGATTCACAGGGTCGAGGAGAAGTCGTGTGCATGAACGAGAGGTAGAGGGGCGGTCGAGGCTTACCGGGGAACGTCGCCACAGTTGGAGCAGACGGCGGCGCTGGCTCAGAGCTTGTCGAAGACGAGCTTACAGGGCACCCGCGGATGAATGACTAGCACAGGAGGATGCGCCAGGATGCGGTGAGCGTGTTCACGTGCAGAGGTAGGCGAGAGGCGGCGGGGTGTGGCCGGAATCGAGAGGGAGGCTCGTCGGAGACAGAGCGGCTTGGGGAGAAATTGGAGCGGCCTGGGGGCAGAGGGGAGGCGGTGTCTAGGGGAAATGGAGGAGGAGGAGTAGGCGGTTAAATGGGCGTTGTCACGGCGAGGTTTAAAGCACGGCGTTACTGCGAATTGATCGCGGCTTGAATGGCAGCAACGGCAGCGAGGTCTGGGGGAGACAGGGTCGCGCGGGTGAGAAGAAGAACAGTGGTGGTGGGGTTTACCTGTCAGCGAAAGAGGGGAAGGAGGAGTGGGTCCAGACTGTCATTCACTCAGTGGGCTCGTTCCGCGGTAAAGAAAAACGGTTCGCTCGGGGGAAATAAGAGGAGGTGGGGTCATCTCGTCAGCGAGTGAGTGAGAGGGAGAAGTGGGTCCAGGCTGTCACTCTCTGTGCGGGTTAATTATTTGGTGTGAAAAGTTTTTCTGAGGAAAAAGAGAGGTGGGCTAGGTGGGCTGCTGCTGGGCCTTAGTGGGTTGCTCTATTTTTTTCTGTCTAAATCTTTTTCTTTTTCTAAATCTTTTTCTGTTTTAAATTTCCAAACAATTAGTCAAACAATCAAACAACACTCAATCAATTCAAACAATCAACAAACTTTTCATTTGAATTTGGTTCTGTTTATTAACATAATCCAAATCTCAAAATGAAATAATATTTTTATTTATTTTTGGATCCATTTATTAATTAAATAAAATGGATCTTTAGTTATTTAATAGTGTTTGATTTATTTAATAAAATTTCCATTTGAAATCCAATTATTTTCAAAACCAAACCAGAAGGTTTTATTTGAAAAATAAAAGAATACTTGGAAACTTATTTAAATAAATAAATAAGTTTTGGTGTTTAATTAAAATGGGAAAGCCTTTACTTAAATAAAATTGGATATTTAAATCCTTATTATTTTATTTAAATAATTCTTTACTCATTTTAATCAAAACCTTTTAATAAAAGATTTCAAAGTAGTAATAAAATACTTGGTGTTCATTTAAAATGGGAAAAGCCTTTACTTAAATAAAATTGGATATTTAAATCCTTATTATTTTATTTAAATAAACCTTTACTCATTTTATCAAAACAAAAATATTTTATTACAAAAGCTTGGCCAAAATTAATTTGGCTCACCTTTTCATTTGAAAACAAAGTCTTTTATTAAAAGATCTAAATTAGTGTTTCCAAAACAATTTATTTTCCTTTGATAAATGTGTATCCTTATAAATCCCTTTAGGATTATTTGTTCACCAATTGGTATGGGCTTTATTAGCTTTGGAAATCCAATTTCCTTATCTTATTATATTCATAAGATTTTGTCTATGGTTCCAAACTAAGTGAAACCAATCTCTATGGTCTTACTTGATCCTTTGTGATTATTTGTTGATCAGATTTGGTATGGATCAAATCCATAGATTTGGAGATACTTTGGAAAATGATTTCCTTCCATTAGGGCTTAGGGATTTGGATTTACTTTCCTAGTGTTCAAATTTCCAGATACATTCATTGAGGAATGCATTTCCCTTGATTTGGATTTTTGTTGAATTCAAACTTTAGCCAAAGTTTGTTCAAGATGGGATTTCAAGTCTCATTTTAGAAACAAAAGTTTCTTTTCACCCTGATTTTCAACAAAGATTTATTTTGTTTATTTTATTTTTCACATTACAAGATTTGAAAAATCTTGGGATGTGACAAACTCTGTCTATCATGTTCATGTTAGAGTACTTTGATCCCAGTCATGAATGATTTACAAATACCTTGATCAAGATTATGATGGTGCATGTCACCTCAAAAATTATTCTTTTTATCACTTACCTACTCGAGGACGGGCAGGAGTTAAGCTTGGGGATGTTGATACATCGTAAATGTATCTATAATTTTTGATGCTCCATGCTTGTTTTGTATCAGCTATCTTATGTTTTGTGTACCCTTTGAGGCATTTTTATACATTTTCTGGAACTAACTTATTGACAAGATGCCACAGTGCCAGTTGCCTGTTTTCTGATGATTTTGGTTTCAGAAAAGCCAGAAAAGAAATATTCTCGGAATTGGACGAAACAAAAGCTGAAGTTCCTATTTTTCTCGACACGAAACGGAGTCCAAAGGGGAGATGAGGGGAGCCTGGGGCAGGCACACCCTAGGATGGCGGGGGTCACCCTGGCCGTGCCACCAGGTGGTGTGGCCACCCTGGCCCACCTCTGGAATCGCCTCTTCACCTATATATTCCCCCCGAGACGAAAACCCTAAGTACCAGATCAGAATTCTATGAAAAGTTCCGCAGTGCCGCCGCCACCGAAGAGAAGATTCAGGGGATAGAAGTCTCTGTTCCGGCACCCTGCCGGGACGGGGAAGTGCCCCCGGAGCCATCTCCATTGACTCCACCACCATCTCCATCCTGGTTGTTGATTCCCATGATGAGGAGGAAGTAGTTCTCTCTCGAGGCTAAGGGATCTACCGGTAGCTATGTGTTCATCTCTCTCTATGCATGATCTTATTGAGATCATGAGCTTTGTAATCTATAGATCTATTCTGCTACTCAAGTGCTTTAATGAATCTCTGCTTATCCCCACGTGTGTGAAGTTGATAGTGTGCACACCGTGTGGCACTTTGGCTAAGATTACATAAATACTTGTCATGAGTATAATTTGAGTTGGATGTCTCTATGAGATTATGGTGTTTGTTGGAACCAGCTAGCGCTCAAGGTGATAGTGAGGGGTTATCTAGATGGGGAATGCGAACTTTAAGGTGTGCTGTTATAGCCCTACATCATCCAACCGGAGAGTAGTTCAGGGTAGCATCATGAAGAGAAGATATTTATATGAGAGTGTCCACTAGTGAAAGTATGATCCCTAGGCCTTGTTTCTAAGCATTGAAACACCATTTACAATCAGTTCTGTTACATATTTGCTTGCTGCCACTCCTATTTCAGACTGCAATTACCACTTATAATCATCCATATTACTTGTATTTCACTATCTCTTCGCCGAACTAGTGCACCTATACACCTGACAAGTGTATTGGGTGTGTTGGGGACACAAGAGACTTCTTGTATCTTGATTGCAGGGTTGCTTGAGAGGGATACCTTTGACCACTTCCTCCCTGAGTTCGATAAACCTTGGGTGGTCCACTTAAGGGAAACTTGTTGCTGTTCTACAAACCTCTGCACTTGGAGGCCTAACACTGTCTACAATAATAGAAGCGTGCGTAGACATCAACCACTTGAACACGTTTAGGTGGTGGTACATATTTTCCACCTTGTTCTTGTTTCTTTAGGAAATAACGAACAATCTGATCATCGTATATGTTGAAAACATTTTCCTACTAGAGCAGTCCACATTAGCCCATGTAGTGCTAAGGAAAGGTCTTCCAAGGATGATTGAAAGTTTGTCATCTTCATGAACATATAGTATAATAAAATAAGTAGGTATGACATTTTATCAATTCTAAGTAAAACATCTTTGATCATACTAATAGGTTGTTTAGTGGTTTTATTAGTCATTTATCAATTATGTAGGAGAGTAATCTCCAAGATTTAGTTTTTTAAAAAGGGAATATGGCATGACACTGACACCTACACCTAAATCACATAGAGCATTAAGAATGTTAGTTTTTCCAATAACACAAGAGATAGTTAGTATACTAGGATCCCCAAGCTTAGCAAGAAGCTTGTCACTAAAGCTTCTCATCACTGTTACAGTCTTAGTTACCTTTTTATTTCTATTAATAATATCTCACATGAACTTTTTATAAGTAGGAACTTGAATTGCATTAGCCAGAGGAAGTTCTAAATGAAGATTACTTAGAGCCTCGACAAATGAGTCATAGACACTATTGACAGGTTCATATTGAACACGGTTAGATAATGAATTTTATTTTTAGTTGGTTTTACCTTTTTCTTTACCTTGGTCGCGGCTCAGGATCTTTTTTATTCTTCTTGTTAATTTGTACGCTTTTGCTTCTCAACTCATTTCTCATTTGATATGATAACTTATTCTTCTTGTTGATGACTAAGTTCAACTTGTTCTCTTGGATCAACAATTTCAGCGTTACAGTCATATTTTTTATCCTTGTCTTCTACCTCTTCTTCATTTTCATTTGAAGCTTCTTTTTCTTTCCTTTAAGCTTCAAGATCAATATCATCTTGTGGATCAAAAAGGTCCTTTGCTTCCTGACTCATTTCGTGAGTCTCTCTTGCTTTCTGGGCCTATTCTTTTTGGTACCAAGGTGGCCCTTGACGTTACCGTGTTTCTATACCACGTCTAGTAACAATATTAGAAGAAACAGTATTACAATCATGATTACTGTGACTCAATATCAAAGCTTGAGTTTCAGCTATTTGATCGCATTGGATTTTAACCATACTAATATGTTTATCAAGATGTCTAGTAGCATGTCCTAGATCATCAAAAGTTGTAGTTAAATATCTTGTTTTTTGGACCATTAAGCATTTATAATATCTATCACAATACTGGCATTGTTGATGTTTAAATTTTTACATAACAAGATTCATTTCATCTTCTAAAAGAAAATTTTGGAGGACATCCCTTTTATTTTCTTTTACCAGTTCTGCTGCTATTCCTTTTTCTTCCATAGACATTTTAACTCCAGGCATAAGTTCTGGAGGTATATGAAGCATACATTTCCGTGGTTTAATATCCTCAACAAAATTGTATTGTTCATCATTAAAGGATCTTACAGTGAAAAGATCTATGCATTCGGGTAGCGTCAGATTACTAATAGATCCTCATGCGGTTAAATCAATCATTTGTTTTGAATCATCAGTGAGCCCATTATACAAGTATTGTATGATTAAATGCTCCTCAAAACCATGAGTCAGTACTTTCATGACCATCCCATAAAATCTTTTCCATGCTTGAGAAAAACTTTCTTCAATTCTCTAAAAGAAATTTGATATGTCGCTCTTGATCTACATAATCTTAGTAAATGGGCAGAATTTGTGCATAAACTCTCAGATGCAATCCACCCAGATTTTTATAGTGTGGTTAGGAAAGGATTATAACCAAGTAAAAGCTTTATCTTTTAATGACCATCGAAAAAGTTTAAGAAGTACAAATTCTTTTGGTAGCCCCGATGGTTTAAGAGTATCGCAAAGGTCATAGACCTTCGTGAAATGATCACTTGGATCTTCATCTTCACTTTCTGTAAAAGCAATTTATTTCATTATATATATTAGCTTAGGATCTATTTCAAATTCCATGCTTTCAAGGTCAAGATAGAGAATAGGTATTTTTCTAAAATGCCTAGATGGATTCTCATAATCTCCCAATAATGTTTCAGCTCTTCCACCCCTTGGGTGATAGTCAAATATTCCATCAAAGGAATCAAGTCGTTCACGTCTATAGAACGTGAGTTAGATTTGTTTCAATAAATTATAGGCGTCTTTCACTTGATACACGTTCAATAAAAGGAGGTAAATGAGTTCTTCTGAAACGTGTAGTACCTTTGTCTTCAACATAGACCATGGATGGTGTCAACACTTTAGGATTGTTAAGAAACAAACACTTAGCACTTAGCTTCTGAACAACAGCGCCAAAAATAGCTTGATAGCCTGCAAGAGCACAAGTTCGTCAGAGCACATTTCATTGGAAGTATTAATTCCATTTTTATATTGATCCCAATAAGGAGCCTAGTGATACCTTCGATCCGGATTTATGTATGCAGTATAGTGTAGCTTTTTCCCTAGTATATCTAGGTTTAATCAAACCTTGGCAAATAATGCTAAATGGAAATTAAATGAGACATGTCTACAAGACTTGTTTGTTCGTTTTACCTTCGTTTACCGAACCTTTCTAGTTTACTTTGAAATGTTGTTTGTTGCAATGGATGGAGATAGGCTAGGGTTGAAGATTCACCTGCAACTGCACATCATATGCATATTCATGTGTAATGAGTTAATAAAGATAAAAAATTTGGGCAACACATCATGTTATACTAGATCCCTTGCGAGTCACAGACATAGTAATAGTCTTTTGATCCAACCATTGTACCGTGAAATACCGGGCTACAACAATTATTAAGTGAAAACATAGATCAAAGCCCTAAGAAGTGATGTTGATGTTATTCCCAAATGGATCGCTAAACGAATACCATACTCCCCTTTCTGTCACTGGGTTTCCTATGAGATCACCAGTCACCAAGTATCTAACCTCAAGCCTTTATCAATCACTGGGATCTTAGGTACCTACAAGTTCATGGATCGAGATAAGAGACAAAGAAACAAAGATACAAATCTCTCTTTGATCAATACACAATACTCCCATGAACTAGATGCACATAATTGTTGCGAGGTTTCACCCCAACCCGTAGCCCATGAGGTATACTCACTCATAAAAATAAGATCAAGGATAGAAAACATTGTGCACAATACTTAGAATGAAATCAAATATTCTTACAATAGTCGCTGAATCACAAGAAGATCTCAAGTAAAAGCTAATGGATATGGCTATGGAGAGGATGAACTATGGTGGTGGATCTCCTTTGGTGGTGTTCTGATGCAATCTGAGAATGTCGGCCCTCTATGTGGCAGCTGGGACCGCGAGATATATAGGCGCCTTCACGAAAGTCATAGGGTTTGATGAGACGAAGCCACTACCACCTGGTATGGGAGGGTCGTATGTGTGGATCCTGCATGTAATAGTGGTCGTTAAGCCCTATGTCAATGGGTTTTTGACCCAGGATTGCTTGGCCATGTAACCAACCTCAAAATCTTCATTAGTATCTGCTGATTTTGCCTTAAAAGCATGATTTAGTGCACAACACAATTCAAAGCTAGGGATTGCATATCTTTGCAATACTTACTCATTATTAGGAAGGCTAAAGAGATTCTTGGTGATTTGTTTGACTGAAAATGTGGTTTAAACATGGAGAAAGATGGCTATTTTCACAGCCATCAACTTCCCCAAAGCTCAAACCTTGATCGTTCTCGAGCAAGAAAACAACAAAATCATAAAGAACTCAGTATTTAAACTGAAATAACGAGAGTATGAACTCACTTACGGTCGGTAGTCATATGCATCCAACACTTCTTCCATTTGAAAAGCTCATAAAAGTTAGAGAGATGTCAATAATACTATACAAGTTTTGATAACTCGAAACAATCAAAGTGGAGTTTAATATAAGTATAAATAACTAGAGGTGTAACAATCAATCCAATTCCTTTAGTTAACTCTAAGTTTGCCAAGGAACACTAGAATGTTTCATAATAGCAAAATTAAGTAAGAGAGATCATGTCCTAAGTAGCATAACAGTGAAGTGTCTTATTGACACCCGCATCAATAAATCAAGACCACCAAAACAGTAATGTTCCAATCATTATCATTCAAGAAAATTCATAGGGTAGTAACGAGACCATGCCAAAGGTTGTTTTGTGTGGATCTTTATTTTTCAAATATAATTCTCAACAAGGACCATTGAGTGATTATTTTAACAATGGTTTGCACAGCCTTCAAGAGTACCAATACTTTTTCCCATTACGGTGACAAGTGCCACCCATGTCGTCAACTCATAGCCAAAATTAGGGGTTGTACCATTGATCGTTCGTAGGCCAGCGGAGTTGTTGGCATCCAAAGGTGTGCATCAAAAACATACAAACTTTTAAATAGTATCAAATTTTGATCCACAAGGTTTAGCTTTGGCATGAACCACAATTACCGCTAGACTTCATTGCAATCAAACAACTCCTTTCAAGAGTGTCATCAAGTCCATCAAAACATCTATGTGGTTAAGTATCTTCAAAGGTAAACTCTTAAGATAATCACTCATCAAACAAGTCATAAAGTGGATATTTTTTCTTGTTGTACTTGTTTGGCAATATTATTTCCAAGGCAAGACTCTGTTAACTACAAGAACTAGAGAAAAATCATCCATAACTAAATACTCATACAAAAAAAATTACTCTAACTATTTTTAATTACTCCCACTTGCATAGCCTCTTAACAAATCAACTAGCTAGGATAAACATTTAAAACTTATAAACTAGGAGTCATAGGACATACCTCTCATGAGTGACTTCATAATTTTATTACTTATGGGGATGTGTTACTGATAATCCACAAGTATAGGGGATCATGTGTAGCCTTTTCGATAAGTAAGAGTGTCGAACCCAACGAGGAGCTAAAGGTAGGATAAATATTCTCTCAAGTTCTATCAACCACTGATACAACTCTACGCACACTAAACGTTTGCATTATATAGGAAATAAAACTAGAGCAACAATACGAGTAATAGAGATAGCTTTGCATGATAATAAATAACAAGAAAGTAAAGCTAGTTGCTGCAGCAATAAAATACACTAAACTAATAGAACCATGAGTGTGGAATACTGGTGGTAATTGTGGTGGCTTTTTCCAAGTTTAAATAGCGAATAAATCGGGTTCATTGTCTTTGATGCAGATTGTTAGCAAACATCCCTAAGTACTAATCAATGCATTAAGGTTTCCCCAACCATAGCCTTAAGTTTAATGGTCCTCTTACTCCCATACGTGCAACATTCCGGTTCGCGTCCTCAGGTTTCAGTCACTCCGGCAGAACTCCCCTTCCTTTTATACATACTACAAACCCTATGATGTTTAATCCATGCGCGCACAAATATAATGGACACCAAAGGACTCTACCATATCAACATACAACTCTAATGAACTAAAGACGTTCAGCCATTCAATCTAAGAACAAAGAAACTACGCAAACATCACATAGATCATAGGATTATAACTTATAGCATCAAACACCATGTTTACATAGGACGGTACAAAGGTGTGTGGGAGGATGAACAACTGCATACTAGGAGGATTAGGTGATGGAGATGGCGGTGAAGATGGTGAAGAGGGCGGCGCCGGCGGCGGCGCGGGGGACTCCTTCCCCGCCGCCGGTATCATGGGGGAGCATCGTCCCTTAGCCCCCTTCCTTCATGGCTTCTTGGGAGCCCTCCCCCATGGAGATGGGGATCCATGGGGGAGGCAAAAACGTGGCTTTGGCGGCTGCAAATTTGTGGGTGGAGGTGTCTTGGGCGAATTAGGTTTCCTCCCTTTATATAGCTTCTCGGATTCCCATCACCCCATCTTGGACTGCAGTAAATCGGGCCTAGCGGGCCCATCCAGACTCGGAATCAGCTAAATTTTATTTCCAGAATGTTTGCGTGAAATTTCCAACAACTTTGTAGTTGAAGAGTTTTCCGTTTGACACCATCTTCGACCCGAAACGTGACCAACTTCAAAAAGAGTTCTGAGACAGATTTTTGGAAAAATACCAATTTGACTCCAACAAGGTTTCCACTTGTATTCTTGGTAATTCCTACACATCAAAGTGTAAAACAAGAACATTGTGCACTTTTGCAACTATTAGTAGGTTAGTCCAAATAAATCATAAACTTTATACAAAAAGGAGTGTCAAAAGCATATTATTAGCATAAAACCATCAAAAATTATAGATACGTTATGGACGTATCAACATCCCCAAGCTTAGTTCCTGCTCATCCTCGAGTAGGTAAACGATAAAAACAATATAATTTTTGAGGTGACATGCAGACAACACAATCTTGATCATCATTATTGTAAAAGCGTTGATAGTTGAGATCAAAGGTACTCTAAACATGAACATGAACGATAGAGTTCTAACAATATAGCAACTATGTTGTAACATGAAAAGGTACAAACAAAAGATCATGAATAACAATGCATTGAAAGACGTTTGTTTGTTTCACATATAGAAAACATAATAAGAGTGGTATTCAGCTTGTCCCTCATGGTATAGCAAAACATAAATGCATAAGACACCTTCAAAGTTCATAAGGGTGACTAGATACAAATAGTTTAAGAACAAGCAATATCAAAGTTATGAATCAATCAACAAGTCTTGGGACAATGCACATTAAACTAAGAATGGACACTATGCTCTCTAAATAGGTGCATAAAGATAGAAGATGGAGACTCAACATAAAAGTAAAAGAAAGGCCTTCATGGAAGGAAGCAGGGATTCAAGTCTCATAGAGAGCTTCCAAAAATTATGGTACTTATTAGCTTTCAGCTCTCATTGCCCCTATCATAAGCATCTTGAAGTGATTACGGTTAAAGTGAACAAAATATGGAGTATATGCTTGACAAAGTATAAGTTGGCAATCTCATGTCCCTTGAATACGAGGGTCGCTCCTCATGCTACTCAAGTTTAGTTACCGGTAAGTTCTTGTCATAGTAAGTACATGTTTATCATATAGAACCACCAACGGGGTACCCCTTGCCCGATGATACGGAAGAATCCCCATATCAAAATGACAAGGCAAGAAGACAACGAGCATCTCAACAATCTTCTTATTTACCATGGGAAAATGGTGCTTTTTTTCTCTCTTTCCTCTTTTTTCATCTTTTTTTTCTTTTTCTCTTTTTCTCAATCTCTATGTCTTTTTTTATAAGAAGAATGCTTCATAGATTGCTCATTATGGTTATGCTGCAGGTATGATTAGGCATGGATTAGACCAGCGGCCCAGGCTTTTCTATAACACAGATACATAACTTCATGGACTTATAAGCTCCCCTTTCATTTCACACTGACGACATCCATAGACAAAAGAGCATGATATCAACTGGGTACAATGTACAAGTGCAATATTGAAAGCGTTCCCCATGACAACATGGTTCTGCTAATCCCCAACATATAAGTGCAAGCATATACAACATAGACGACACAATGGTTTAAGTTTATTAGGGGCAAGAAAAGTAAAGTGTGCCATCAAGTTTGTGAGAGCTTTAATCACTAGTTTTCTCATAACAAGTTTCATTCGGTAGGTAGATAAAAACATGAATATACTTGGAATAGCAAATGCTAATAGGTAGGTATGGTGGACTCTTTGAAATAACTTGGTTTTATTTGGAGTTGGTTGCATGAGTGGAACTCATACTTGGTTATGGAGGCTAGCAAAAGACTGGGAGCGACTAACTAAGAGAGAAATAATGGCCATAATCATGCAAAGCGACAAAACATCATTAATTAAAGCATAAAGTGATCTTACAAGTCGAAAACTAAAGGATCATAGAGGCTATGGTGACTTGGGATAGTCTTAACATGGTGTGAGCATGCGCCAAGTCAACCCAAATAAAGCATCAAAGGGGAATACCACAATATTATGCTTCAATATGCTAAAACAATGCATGATTATTTCAAGGCACATTAAGCAATCTCAATTGTTTGTAACATGTCATGCTACAGCAAAAAATCACTAAGTATAAATCCAAAACAATACCAAGCATGACATGGCAAAGCATAGGCCACAATCAAAAACAAGCACCTCGTACCACTTAAGCATGAACTTTTCCTACTCTTTTCCAATCCAAACCAATCTTATTTGAAAACTAATGTATGAATGAGGGGGTCCAACCAATTTATTCAAGAAAACTAAGCAAACCAAGCAAACTAAAACCAAAAACAAAAACAAAGACGCTCCAAGAACAACACAACTGTGCATGAAACAATAAAAATGAAGTGTTTGGAAGAACCTGAGATTTTTATTGATGAAGAAGGGGATGCCTTGGGCATCCCCAAGCTTTGACGATTGTACTTCTTGGATATTTCTTGGGGTGACACGGGGTGGCATCCCGAAGCTTCAGCTTTAGTCCATTCTTGATCTCATTACATCATTCTTTCCTTAACACCTGAAATTTTTCCTTCATACAAAACTTCACATAAACTTCATTAGCAACATTAGTGTACTCAAGATAATAAGTCTTTGGGTTCAGTTTCAACACCAATAAAACTTCCATTAAAACACAATCTACTCTAGCACTTCCCTTAAAAAGCTCAATTCCCCAAAGAGAACCCAAAAAGGAATCAACAAGAAGCAAATGCAAATAATGGAAGAAATTTGTCAAAACAGACCAGCAGATAGAAACCAATTTTTTATAAGACCTTATGTTGCTCAAATCTAAAAGTGTTGAACTAACGAAAGTTGGATAACAACCTGGGGCAGAAGAACAAAAAATTACATCTCAAACCGACGTACAGAGATTTTACACGAATTTTTACAGCGAAGCACAAAAATTTGTTTTGGAACAACAACTTTCCCAAGCATTACTTCTCTCTCTTTAGAGGTTACTCTTGGCACAAAAAGCAAATAAAAAGGATAAGGAGAGGTTGCTATAGAGGTAACAACTTCCAAGACTCAAATAAAACAAATGTAACTGGTGTTTGATGCTAAGACAAATAAATAAAAAGATACAAATGCTCCAAATTTATTCAAGTTTCTATGCTGCTCAAAAAACAAAGTTTAAAGGTTTGCAAACCGAGGGGTTGTTGAAGAAACTTTTGTCCATTCTTCAATTTCTCTGTTTGGTGTTCCTTATTCTCTGTGAAAAAACTTCAACACAAAAACTTTCCCATTCTTTCCTGCGGTTTTTAACTGAAAAGCTTCCATGGGAAGATTTGTTTTGGTTTCATAGGAATGAACACAAGTGTTCAAGGTCGACCCCCACTTAACCATTACTCATCTTTCCAATCACTTTCCTTTTTGAAAACTTTTTTAGGTAACAAGTACAACTAAGATTTTTTTGTAATTCGCATTACCTATCCATACTAAGATAGAGAACAACTTAAAACTGAAAGTAAAAACTACTTAGAGATAAAGCAAACAAGTGCACAGAAGAATATTCACCCACACGCTATTACTCCCCGGCAACGGCGCCAGAAAAGGTCTTGATAACCCACAAGTATAGGGGATCATGTGTAGCCTTTTCGATAAGTAAGAGTGTCGAACCCAACGAGGAGCTAAAGGTAGGATAAATATTCTCTCAAGTTCTGTCAACCACTGATACAACTCTACGTACACTAAACGTTTGCATTATCTAGGAAATAAAACTAGAGCAACAATACGAGTAATAGAGATAGCTTTGCATGATAATAAATAACAAGAAAGTAAAGCTAGTTGTTGCAGCAATAAAATACACTAAACTAATAGAACCATGAGTGTGAAATAGTGGTGGTAATTGTGGTGGCTTTGTCCAAGTTTAAATAGCGAATAAACCGGGTTCATTGTCTTTGGTGCAGTTTTCTATGTGGGGAAGGCTAAATATATATGCGCTTCACTACTTGGAATTACATGTACTATATGATTGGATTATTAGCAAACATCCGTAAGTACTAATCAATGCATTAAGATTTCCCCAACCATAGTCTTAAGTTTAATGGTCCTCTTACTCCCATACGTGCAACGTTCCGGTTCGCGTCCTCAGGTTTCTGTCACTCCGGCAGAACTCTCCTTCCTTTTACACATACTACAAATCCTATGATGTTTAATCCATGAGCGCATAAATATAATGGACACCAAAGGACTCTACCATATCAACATACAACTCTAATGAACCAAAAACGTTCAACCATTCAATCTAAGAACAAAGAAACTACGCAAACATGATATAGATCATAGGATTATAACTTATAGCATCAAACACCATGTTTACATAGGACGGTACAAAGGTGTGTGGGAGGATGAACAACTGCATACTAGGAGGATTAGGTGATGGAGATGGCGGTGAAGATGGTGAAGAGGGCGGCGGCGCGGGGGACTCCTTCCCCGCCGCCGGTATCATGGGGGAGCACCGTCCCTTAGCCCCCTTCCTTCATGGCTTCTTGGGAGCCCTCCCCATGGAGATGGGATCCATGGGGGAGGCAAAAACGTGGCTTTGGTGGCTGCAAATTCGTGGGTGGAGGTGTCTTGGGCGAATTAGGTTTCCTCCCTTTATATAGCTTCTCGGATTCCCGTCACCTCATCTTGGGCTGCAGTAAATCGGACCTAGCGGGCCCGTCTAGACTCGGAATCAGCTAAATTTTATATGTAGAACGTTTGTTGCGAAATTTCCAACAACTTTGTAGTTGAAGAGTTTTCCGTTTGACGCCGTCTTCGACCCGAAACGTGACCATCTTCAAAAAGAGTTCTAAGACAGATTTCTGGAAAAATCCCAATTTGACTACAACAAGGTTTCCACTTGTATTCTTTGTAATTCCTACACATCAAAGTGTAAAACAAGAACATTGTGCACTTTTGTAACTATTAGTAGGTTAGTCCAAATAAATCATAAACTTTATAAAAAAGGAGTGTCAAAAGCATATTATTAGCATAAAACCATCAAAAATTATAGATACGTTATGGACGTATCAGTTACTTCAAAACTCAAATCAAAATCACTCTCATAATAATATTGAAGCAAAGAGGCAATAGGCAAATCCACTTTCACAAAAAAAGGATAAAAGGGAAAACTTTTTATATTTTTGAGGATGGGGATTAAAGAATATAAAAAGATTGTGACCAATCAAGAAACTAAGAAAAGAAAAACAAACAAACAAAAAAACAAAAGAAAACAAAAAGTGAAGTGTTGGAACAAACCAACACAAGTGTTTCAAAGTTCTCATGGAACTAGAGTACAACCTCATTATTACACAAATATAAATGTCAGGGGACACATCCCCAAGCTCAGGCTTTTGCAAGCCCTTTTGTTGCTTGATGACTGCAAGTGCATAGATCAATTGTAGCTAGTTTCGAAGTAAAGATATCAAATCCACAGAGCTATTGGTAAAGGTATTTATGCCCCTCGTTACTATCTACCAAAGAATACTTATAAGCTTCTTTTCATCTCAAGTAAAGGGTGTTTGAAAGGTTTATGGGTGTTTACAGAAAAGTAATTAAAACAAGTAGAAGGAAACAAGTAACAAGTTTGTATGAAAGCGTGGTTAAACTCAATAGGGCTAAAACGTCCTTGAGGATGTAGGATACATCACTAGTATAGTATTATTGTTATATGTAATCAAGATAACATACTCCTTGAGTCATGATATGTGTGGAGAGAGCCCCATAATAAGATGTTCACTACAAGGCTCGTAGGAAGCCACTTTGTTGAGCCAAGAGTGAGGTCACCTCGAAATAACCACTGTGATGTCTGAGAGCAGTCACCCATACAAACAACTGCAATTAAGGGTTCCCCGTGGATATCGTAATTAGCTTAGGGAGTCCCTCTTTAATCCTCCTTTGACTGTGTAGGTTATGAGCCATCGCCAATCTGTCACGGGGCATTCTGGGTATGCTTCCAAGACACGTGCAAAGGATTTCTCCATCCCTTTAGTACCGAGGGCAAATCATGGCAATCTCTCGTTTGAGCAAACTATTAGAACCTTTATACAAGATCAAACCGAGCAAAATACTATGCTTATTAAAATCACGGAGAACCATGAGAGTAGTATAGGAAAATTATCTAACCAGGCCATTGCGATTAGACATGAAACATCCCCCCCCCTTGTTTTCCCTATATGTCGTTTTAGGGTTCGTATGTTCAACATAATAATAGGCAATACACTTTGCAGATAGATACCAAACTCAATCATATGATAGGGCAAAATAAGTTCAGTACTGAAATCATGCCACTCAGGCCCTAGTAGCAAGCATTAAACATAGCAAAAGTGCATCAACACAATACAAGAATATCTTCAAGACAAACCCCTCAAATCTTGAAGAACTAATACAATTACATGATCAATGATGACCCACAAGTATAAGGGTGTATCGCAGTATTTTCGATAAGTAAGAGTGTCGAACCCAACGAGGAGCAGAAGGTGCTGGCTAGTGGTATGGATTAGGAATTCTTTGCAAATACTTAGCAAACGGATTTTTAGGTTTTTTTTGATAAAGCAAGTAAATAAAGTACGAGTCAATAAAAGACAGTAGGAATAAATGCAGCAAGTGGCCCAATCCTTTATTCAGCAAAGGACAAGCCGGTTGTATTACTTAAGATGACCAAATGTTCTTGAGGATACATGGGAAGACTATCAAGTGCTTTTGCTTCATATAGTTGATTAATCTTTATTAGCTTGCTAAGTGTTGTGTGGGTGAACCTGTGCTAATGTACCGACCTTCCTAGGACTAATACATACTTGTGATTATACCCCTTGCAAATATCCGTAAGTACAAGAAAGTAATTAAGGTAGAAACCTAACCATAGCTTTAAACTCTAAGACCCTTATGTCCCTTGTGCAATGGTTTCCTAACGGGGGTTCAGGTTTCTGTCACTCCGGCAACCCCTACGATTAGTAGCCAAATACACAATGCATTCCCCTAGGCCCATATAGGTGAAGTGTCATGTAGTCGACGTTCACATGACACCACTAGAAGAAGTACACCACAACTTAAATATCAAACTATTGAATCTTTCTCAACACAACTCCACTACTAACAACATGACTTCTCCCATGTCCTCAAGAATAAAACGAACTACTCACAAGACATCATATGGATCATGATCAGATATGGAATAATGATGTATAACAATCTGAACATAAACAATAATTCAATGGTTCCACTCAATAGCATCAACTACAAAGAGTAATCAACACCGAGAAAGTTTCCCCTAAGAACTATGCAAGATTCAACACAATTGTTACAGCAATATGGAGATGCTGATGATGGTGCTGATGGTGAGGATGGTGGTGATGATGATGATGATGATCCCTATGAAGTCCAGCTTGATGTTGGTGTTGATGGCGACGATCTCCCCTCTCCGAGAAGGAATTCCCCTGGCAGAATTCTGTCTGCCAGAGAGATCTTTCTCTCTCGGTGTTTTCCGCCCCGCAGAGGCGGCAAAATCTTTCTGTGGTCGCTCCCCAGGTATTAGGGTTCCGTGGAGATAATATACGCCAGAGGGGAGAGTTGGAGGTGGGCCAGGGCGGCCACACCACCTGGTGGCGCGACCTAGGGTGGCCCGCGCTAGGGGGTGGTGTGGGCCCCCTGTGGCCCATCTCCACTCCTCCTTCTGGCTTCCTTCGTCTTCTAAAAAAATAGGATTTTCCGTATATTTTCCCGGATTTTCTGATCTTCACGAATTTCGCTTCCAAACAGCACCTTTTCCATCAGAATCCTGACTGCAGCGGTCCATGCTCCAAAAGTCATCAACCATGCAAAAACAGATGAAATAACATAAGTATCATCTCTTAATACGAAATATATCAATGAATAACAGTAAATTATGACATAGAATAGTGATGCAAAATGGACGTATCAATCAATCTCATCCAATCCCCATCCACCTCATATGCCTACAGCAAACTACTCACCCATAGTGGGGGATGGAGCTCATGGTTGATGGGTATGAAGGCGGTGAAGATGATGGTGAAGACGACCTCTAGATCCCTCCCTCGAGGGAGAAATCCTGGATCAATCTGACCGTGAAATCGAAGATCATGGCTCTGGCAGCGGTCTGTTTCGCAAAAAGCTATGTCCTTCTAGGGCAACCAGTTATGGGGGTATATAAGGTAGTACACGAAAACCGAAGGCAAGACGACGCTCGTGGGCCAAACAAGCATGCCACATGTGGGCCCACTACCTGGCCGCATGTGGTGTGCCCATTTGGGCCTTAAGCACTCTCTCGTGTCCGTCCAATGCTCAAACTCCTTCTTTTTGATAAAAATAGTGGCCTCGTATTTTTCTTGATTTTATTTCCTGCAAAAACAACCAGAAATGAGACTTTGCTAAAACCAGCATCAGATTCTGCAATTTTAATCAAATATGGGAGGATTCCGGAGAAAATTGTGAGGCAAAGTGCTTGGTAAAGTAGATGCATTTTGAATGCATCAGCTCTCCCAAGCTTAGCTCATTGTTTGTCCTCGAACAACACAATCATAGTGCTAGAGCGATAAAAGACTCTGATAAGAACTTTGCATTACATATGAATCTCCTTTAGTAATGACAAGTACCTAAAACATAACTTTCGTAACAAATAGTAAAATGATAACAAAGGTGCATCTAATTAGTGTTCAAGCATTTATATTTGCTGCAAGGAGGATCATATAGAGTAGCACCACTTAGATGAGTTTGACTGATGGTAGATTTAAACAAAGGTTCTTGCATCACTTTTGATTGAATCATTGATATGTTGCAAACGTATCTATAATTTTGGATGTTCCATGCTTGTTTTATATCTACCTTCTTATGTTTTGTCCACACTTTGGAGTATTTCTATACACTTTCTTGGACTAACCTATTAACAAGATGCCACAGTGTTAGCTGCATGTTTTCTGCTGTTTTTGGTTCCAGGAAAGTCAGAAAATAAATATTCTCGGAATTGGACGGGACAAAAGCCAAAGTCAATATTTCACCGAGGGGGACACGGAGCCAGAAGACAAGACGAAGAAGGACCAGAGGCCGGCCACACCACCTGGCCGCGTGGCCAGGCCTGGCCCATGCCAGGGGGGTGGTGTGGCCGCCTAGGGCACCCCCTCGGTCTCCCCTTTCGCCTATAAGATGCCTTCGATACAGAAACCCTAAGGACCCGATCAAAATTCCACGAAAGAGTCTGTAGCCACCATCATCTCCATCCCTAGACCGGGAGGGATCTAAAGCTCTTCCCGGCACCCTGCCAGAGGGGAGAATTCACCCTGGAGGCCTTCTTCATCACCATGATTGCCTCCGGTGTGTTGCGTGAGTAGGTCATCCCTGGACTACGGGTCCATGTAGTAGCTAGATGGTTGGTCCTTCTCCTTTGTGCTACCATGTCTAGATCTTGTGAGCTCCGTTCATGATCAAGATCATCTATTTGTAATCATACATGTTGTGTTTGCGGGGATCCGATGGATATTGAGATGCTATTTCAGATTGATTATTGATTCTATCATGTCTTTGTTATTTGTGATCTTGCATGCTCTCCGTTGTTAGTAGCTATCTTGGCCGAGTAGATGCTAGCAACTCCAAGAGGGAGTATTTATGCTCGATAGTGGGTTCATGCCTCTAGTAATCTGGGGAAGTGATGGCTTGGTGTTGATGTGG
The DNA here is from genome assembly GCA_916181665.1 of Avena sativa. Classification (NCBI taxonomy): domain Eukaryota; kingdom Viridiplantae; phylum Streptophyta; class Magnoliopsida; order Poales; family Poaceae; genus Avena; species Avena sativa. The sequence goes on along the minus strand of OV702286.1, from coordinate 383,723,826 downwards.
AGCTCATTGGGGAACCCCAAGAGGAAGGTATGATGAGCAGAACAGTAAGTTTCCCTCAGTTATGAAACCAAGGTTGCGTTGAGGTTGTCAATCTCACAGGTTTTGCTAAAAACAAAGGATTAAACGTATCGAATGGAAGGAAGTAATAGTTCGCAGAAAGTAAACACAAAGCAGTAAACAGTTTGTAGATCGTATGTAAAAGAAAGGACCGGGGTCCATAGTTCACTAGAGGTGGATCTCCTTAAGATAGATAACATGCTGGGTGAACAAATTACAGCGGGGCAATTGACAAACATCGAGAAAGCAATACATGCATATACTAATCATCTTGACTCCTTTGGAACTTGATTGGGCATTACAACATTATACATAGACCGCCATCCAACTGCATATATGACTAATAATCCACCTTCAGGTTATCATCCGAACCCCCTCTAGTATTAAGTTGCAAGCAACAGATTATTGCTTTACGAATTGCGTGTAATGTAAACAATATGATTGTTCTATGAACAAAGGATTGTTGTTTTGTCCCTAGTAGCAACATCACATCTAGTACCTTAGAGATTTCTGTCACTTCCCCAGATTACCAGAGGCATGAACCCACTATCAAGCATAAATACTAACTCTTGGAGTTGCTAGCATCTACTTGGCCAAGATAGCTACTAACAACGGAAAGCATGCAAGATCACAAATAACAAAGACATGATAGAATCAATAATCAATCTGAAATAGCATCTCAATATCCATCGGATCCTCGCAAACACAACATGCAGAATTATAAATAGATGATCTTGATCATGAACGGAGCTCACAAGATCTAGACATGAAAGCACAAAGGAGGAGAACCAGCCATCTAGCTACTACATGGACCCGTAGTCCAGAGATGAACTACTCACGCATCACACCGGAGGTTGCATGATGATGAAGAAGGCCTCCAGGGTGAATTCCCCTCTCCGGAAGGGTGCCCGGAAGAGCTTCAGATCCCTCTCGATCTAGGGATGGAGATGATGGCGGCTACAGACTCTCTCATGGATTTTTGATCGGGTACTTAGGGTTTTCGTCCCGAGGGCAATATATAGGCGGAAGGAGAGGCCGAGGGGGTGTTGGGGTTGGCCAGACCACCCCCTAGCACGGGCCAGGACTGGCCGCGCGGCCAGGTGATGTGGCCGGCCCCCAGCCCTTCTCCGTCTCGTATTCTGGCATCAGATGTCTTCCGGAAAAATAGGCACTTTGGCTTTTATCCCGTCCAATTCCGAGAATATTCATTTTCTGACTTTCTTGGAACCAAAAACAGCAGAAAACAGACAGCTGACACTGTGGCTCTTATTAATAGGTTAGTCCAAGAAATCATATGAAAAGTACTCCAAAGTGTGGACAAAACACAAGAAAGTAGATAAAACCAAGCATGGAACATCAAAAATTATAGATACATTTGCAATGTATCAACATCCCCAAGCTTAACTCCTGCTTGTCCTCGAGTAGGTAAGTGACAAAAAGAAAGAATAATTTTTGAGGTGACATGCACCATCATAAACTTGATCAAAGTATTTGTAAAACATTCGAAGCTGGGATCATAGTACTTCAATCATAACATGAAAGACAAAGTTCTAGCAATAAGACAAAGAAACTATGATGCAACATGAAAAGGCACAAACAAAAGATTCATGAATAACAATGCTTTGCAAGACGTTTGTTTGTTTCACATAAAGAAAACATAGAATAATAGTATTCAGCTTGTCCCTCATAGAGTAGCAAATATAAATACATAGGACACCTTCAAAGTTCATAAGAGTGACTAGATACAAATAGTTTAGAACAAGCAATATCAAGTTATGCTTCAATCAAATAGTCTTGGGACAATGCACATAGAACTAAGAATGGCCACTATGCTCTCAAAGTAGGTGCATTAAGGTAGAAGGTGGAGACTCAATATATAAGTGTTCAAGTTTCATAAATAGCTTCCAAAAATTATGGTACTTATAGCTTTTAGCTCTCATTGCCCCTGTCATAAGCATCTTGAAGTGATTAAGGTTAAAGTGAACAAACTATGGTGTACATGCTTGACGAAGTATAAGTTAGAAATCTCATGTCCCTTCAATACGAGGGCCGCTCCTCATGCTACTCAAGTTTAGTTACCGGTAAATTCTTGTCATTGTAAGTACATGTGTATCATAAACCGCCAACGGGGTACCCCTTGCCCGATGATACGGAAGAATCCCCATATCAAAATGACTAGGCAAGCAGACAACGAGCATCTCAGCAATCTTCTTATTTACCATGGGAATATGGTGCTTTTTTCTCTCTTTCCTCTTTTCATAATCTATTTTTTTCTTTTCTTTTTTTTCTCAATATAGGACTATTTTTTTGTAAGAAGAATGCTTCATAGACAGCTCATTATGGTTACGCTGCAGGTTTCCACCATGTCAGCATGGATTAGACCAGCGGCCCAGGCGTTTCTCTAACACATATACATAACTCCATGGACTTACAAGCTCCCCTTTCATTTCACACCGATGACATCCATAGACAAAAGAGCATGATATCAACTAGGTACAAAGTACCAAGTGCAATGTTGAAAGCGTTCCCCATGACAGCATGGTTATGCTAATTCCCAACAAATAAGTGCAAGCATATACAACATAGACGACACAATGGTTCAAGTTTATTAAGGGCAAGAAAAGTAAAGTGTGCCATCAAGTTCGTGAGAGATTTAATCACTAGTTTTCTCATAACAAGTTTAATTTGGAAGGTAAACAAAAGCATGAATATACTTGGAATAGCATAAGCTAGTAGGTAGGTATGGTGGACTCTTTGGAATAACTTGGTTTAGGGACTTGGATGCATGAGTGGAACTCATACTTGTTTGTGGAGGCTAGCAAAAGACTGGGAGCGACAAACTAAGAGAGCAATAATGGCCATAATCATGCAGAGCGACAAAACATCATTGATCAAAGCATAAAGTGATACTACAAGTTGAAAACTAAAGGATCATAAAGGCTATGGTGACTTGAGATAGTCACAACATGGTGTGAGCATGCGCCAAGTCAACCCAAATAAAGCATCAAAGGAGAATACCACTATACTATGCTTTAATATGCTAAAACAACGCATGATTCATCCAAGGCACATTAAGCAATCTCAATTGTTTATAACAAGTCATGCTACATCAAAGAATACTAAGCATAAAGCCAAAACAATATCAAGCATGGCATGACAAAGCATAGGCCACAGTCAAAAACAAGCTCTTTTTACCACTTAAGCATGAGCTTTCCTACTCTTTTCCAAACCAAACCAAACTATTTGAAAACCAATGTATGAAAGAGGGGGTCCAACCAATTTATTCAGCAAACTAAGAAAACCAAGCAAACAAAAAACCAAAACGAAAACAAAAAAGAAGATGCTCCAAGAACAACACAACTATGCATGAAACAATAAAAATGAAGCGTTTGGAAGAAACCTGGGATTTTTATTGATGAAGAGGGGGATGCCTTGGGCATCCCCAAGCTTTGATGCTTGTACTTCTTGGAAATTTCTTGGGGTGATACGCGTGGAATCCCCAAGCTTGAGCTTTAGTCCATCCTTCATCTCATTACTCATTCCTTCCATACAACTGAAAATTTTCCTACAAAACTTCACACAATCTTTATTAGCAACATTAGTGCACTCAAGATCATAGGTCTTAAGGTTCAGTTCTAACACCAAATAAACTTCCATTAAAACACTAGCTACTAAGGCACTTCCCTCAAAAAGCTCAATTCCCCAAAAGAACTCAAAAAGGAACCAACAAGAAGCAAATGCAGAAAATGGCAGAAATCTGTCAAAATAGACCAGCAGGTAAAGACTAATTTGTTCGAAGATCTTCTGTTCCTCAAATCAAAAAGTGTTGAACTAACGAAAGTTAGATAACAACCTGGGGCAGAAGCACAAAAATTCATGCCTCCAAAGGACTTTCATAGATTTTACACGAATTTTTACGGTAAAGCACAGAAATCTGTTTCGGGACAACAACTTTCCCAATCATTGCTTCTCTCTCATTAGAGGTTACTCTTGGCACAAAAACCAAATAAAAAGGATAAGGAGCGGTTATTACTGAAGTAATAACTTCCAAGACTCATCTAAAACTTTTGGGTTATCTCCCAATAAGTATTTTTCTTTAACGCCTTTAAGTTAGGCATAAGAAGCAAGAAGAAGGATCAAGTGTTCTCAAATGAAGAAGCATTAAAACCAAATTTTGTTTTCATAGGAGAGGCAAAAGAAATCTTCTCTCTCTTCTTAGTGAAGTGTTCTATACCTTTCTTGAGTGGGAGTTGATATTTAATGGTGCCTTGTTTCATATCAATAATGGCACCAACAGTTCTAAGAAAAGGTCTTCCCAAAGTAATAGGACAAGAAGCATTGCATTCAACATCCAAAACATAGAAATCAACGGGGACATAGGCATTGTTAACCATAATAAGAACATCATTAAAACTCCCCATGAGTTTATTTTTAGCATTATCATCAAGTGGGACATTCAAATAACAATCTTCAAGTGGAGGTAAATCAAGCATATCATAAATCATTCTAGGCATAATAGAAACACTACTATCAAGATCACATAAAGCTTTGAAATCAAACTCATTCACTTTCATATTAATGATGGGTTCCCAACCATCTTCTTGTTTTGTTGGAATAGAAGCTTTATGTTTCATCTTTTCTTCTTTAATCTTTATGAGAGCATCAATAATGTGTTTTGTAAAGGCCATGTTCATAGCACTAGCATTAGGACTTTTAGCAAGATTTTGTAGGAACTTAATAACTTCAGAGATGTTGCAACCATCAAGATCAAAATCAAATTTGTCATCTAAAGTAGTAGAACTATTACTAGCCTCAACACTAGTGGTGGTGATAGTAGAAACACTAATGTTTCTAGCAATTTTATCTTCTCTTTCCCACTTAGCATGTAATTCAGCTAATAGTCTAACATTTTCATCAATTCTTACTTGTATGGCATTAATGGCTGCAAAGGGATTATCATTAGTTTCAGGTTTAGCAGCTATTTTATTCAAAGAAGATTGAGCTTCATCCAAAGATGCTATATTTCTTTCAGCATTAGAGAGTTTTTCCTCAATAGTTTTATTGAAAGCAGTTTGTTTACTAATAAATTCCTTAAGCATAGCTTCAAGTTCAGAGGGTGCACTCCTATTGTTGTTGTAAGAACTTCCATAAGCATTACCATTTTTGGGAGGATATGGCTTATAATTGTTGTTACCAAAATTACTCCTATAAGCATTATTGCCAAAGTTGTTGTTTCTTATGAAGTTCACATCAACTTGCTCTTCTTGAGCAACCAAAGAAGCCAAAGGAACATTATTTGGATCAATATGGGCTTTCTAATCCACAAGCATAGACATAATAATATCAATCTTATCACTCAAGGAGGAAGTTTCCTCAACAGAATTTACCTTCCTACCTTGTGGAGCTCTCTTAGTATGCCATTCAGAATAATTAACCATCATATTGTCCAGAAGTTTTGTTGCAGCACCCAAAGTGATGGTCATAAAGGTACCTCCAGCAGCAGAATCCAATAGGTTCCTTGAAGAATAGTTCAATCCTGCATAAAAAGTTTGGATGATCATCCAAGCAGTCAGTCCATGAGTGGGACAATTCTTTACCAAAGATTTCATTCTTTCCCAAGCTTGAGCAACATGTTCATTATCAAGTTGTTTAAACTTCAGTATTTCACTTCTCATAGATATAATCTTAGCGGGAGGATAGTACTTTCCAATGAAAGCATCTTGACAAGCATCTTGACATAGTTCACTAGAGGTGGCTCTCCTTAAGATAGATAACATGCTGGGTGAACAAATTACAGCGGGGCAATTGACAAACATCGAGAAAGAAATAAATGCATATACTAATCATCTTGACTCCTTTGGAACTTGATTGGGCATTACAACATTATACATAGACCGCCATCCAACTGCATCTATGACTAATAATCCACCTTCAGGTTATCATCCGAACCCCCTCTAGTATTAAGTTGCAAGCAACAAATTATTGCTTTACGAATTGCGTGTAATGTAAACAATACGATTGTTCTATGAACAAAGGATTGTTGTTTTCTCCCTAGTAGCAACAGCACATCTAGTACATTAGAGATTTCTGTCACTTCCCTAGATTACCAGAGGCATGAACCCACTATCAAGCATAAATACTAACTCTTGGAGTTGCTAGCATCTACTTGGCCAAGATAGCTACTAACAACGGAAAGCATGCAAGATCACAAATAACAAAGACATGATAGAATCAATAATCAATCTGAAATAGCATCTCAATATCCATCGGATCCCCGCAAACACAACATGCAGAATTATAAATAGATGATCTTGATCATGAACGGAGCTCACAAGATCTAGACATGAAAGCACAAAGGAGGAGAACCAACCATCTAGCTACTACATGGATCCATAGTCCAAGGATGAACTACTCACGCATCACGCCGGAGGCTTGCATGGTGATGAAGAAGGCCTCCAGGGTGAATTCCCCTCTCCGGCAGGGTGCCAGGAAGAGCTTTAGATCCCTCTCGATCTAGGGATGGAGATGACGGTGGCTATAGACTCTTTCATGGATTTTTGATCGGCTACTTAGGGTTTTCGTCCTGAGGGCATCTTATAGGCGGAAGGGGAGGCCGAGGGGGTGCCTGGGGCCACCACACCACCCCCTGGCGCGGGCTAAGCCTGGCCGCGCGGCCAGGTGGTGTGGCCGGCCTCTGGCCCCTCTCCGTCTCGTATTCTGGCATCTGATGACTTCCGGAAAAATAGGCACTTTGGCTTTTGTCCCGTCCAATTCCGAGAATATTCATTTTCTAACTTTCCTGCAACCAAAAACAGCAGAAAACAGGCAGCTGGCACTGTGGCTCTTGTTAATAGGTTAGTCCAAGAAATCATATGAAAAGTACTCCAAAGTTGGAACAAAACACAAGAAAGTGGATAAAACCAAGCATGGAACATCAAAAATTATAGATACATTTGCAATGTATCAGATTCCAAGTTGGAAACAACACCTTGGAGGTGTTTTCTTGCTCCTACTGGTTCGATAAACTTGGTTTCATAACAGAAAGAAAACTTGTTGTTGTGCTCATCATACCTTCCTCTTGGGGTTCCCCAACGAGCTTGAATATATTTTGACCCATCAAGCTAGTTTTCTGGCACCGTTGTCGGGGACTGAAGAAGAAGAAGAAGCTCCCACGTCAACCACGCGCCATCAAAAGCTATTTTTTTGGCGCCGTTGCCAGGGAGTCAAGGACATCTTCACAAGGAGAGTCCCTCATAACCAATCTCTTTACTTTGTTATTTTTGTTTTGCTTAGTTTATTTCTGCTTTGTTTGCTTGTTTCTTTATCAAAAACACAAAAAATTAGTTGTACTAGTTTGCTTTCTATATTAAAAACACAAAAAAAATGACTACCCTTGAAAACACTAAGTTGTGTGACTTCACTAGCACCAACAACAATGATTTCATGTGCACACCTATTGCTCCACATGTTCCTGAAGCTACTTTCTTTGAAATTAAACCTGCTTTGCTTAATCTTGTTATGAGAGAACAATTTTCTGGTATTGGTACTGAAGATGTTGTTGCTCATCTTAATAACTTTGTTGAACTTTGTGAGATGTAAAAACATAGGGATATAGATGGAGATATTATTAAGCTTAAATTGTTTCCTTTCTCTTTGAGAGGAAAAGCTAAAGAATGGTTGCAATCCCTAACTAGAAATAGTATTGATTCTTGGACTAAATGCAAAGATGCTTTCATTGGAAAATACTATCCTCCTGCTAAGATTATATCTATGAGAAGTGAAATAATGAAATTTAAACAATCTGATAATGAACATGTTGCTCAATCTTGGGAAATAATGAAATCTTTGGTAAAGAATTGTCCCACTCATGGACTGACTGCTTGGATGATTATCCAAACCTTTTATGCAGGACTGAATTATTCTTCAAGAAATCTACTGGATTCTGCTACTGGAGGTACCTTTATGACCATGACTTTGGGTGCTGCAACAAAGCTTCTTGATAATATGATGGTGAACTATTCTGAATGGCACACTAAGAGAGCTCCACAAGGTAAGAAGGTAAATTCTGTTGAAGAGACCTCTTCCTTGAGTGATAAAATTGATGTTATTATGTCTATGCTTGTTAATGGGAAAGCTCATATTGATCCAAATCATGTTCCCTTGGCCTCTTTGGTTGCTCAAGAAGAGCAGGTTGATGTGAACTTTATAAAAAATAATTATTTTAGCAACAATGCCTACAGGAATAATTTTGATAATAATAACTATAGGCCATATCCTCCCAATAATGGTAATACTTATGGAAATTCCTACAACAATAATAGGAGTGCACCCTCTGAACTTGAAGTTATGCTTAAAGATTTTATTACTGAATAAACTGCTTTCAATAAAACTATTAAGGAAAAACTCTCTAATGCTGAAAGAAACATATCATCATTGGCTGAAGCACAATCTTCTTTGAATAAAATGGCTGCTAAACCTGAAACTATTGAAAACCCCTTTCCTGCTACTAATACCATACAAGTTAGAATTGATGAAAATGTTAGACTATTAGCTGAATTGCATGCTAAGTGGGAAAGAGAAGATGGAATTGCTAGAAATATTAGTATTTCTACTATCACTACCACTAATGTTGAAGCTAGTAAACCCAATGGAACCTTTTCTAATAAAAATGCTGAAATTATTCGAAACGTGGGAAACAATAGCTCTACTGCTTTAGATGATAATTATGATTTTGATCTTGATGGTTGCAATATCTCTGAAGTAATTATGTTCCTACAAAAGCTTGCTAAAAGTCCTAATACTAGTGCTATGAATATGGCTTTTACAAAACACATTACTGATGCTCTCATAAAAATTAAAGAAGAAAAGATGAAACATAAAGCTTCAATTCCTATGAAATTAGAAGATGGTTGGAAACCCATCATTAATATGAAAGTAAATGATTTTGATTTCAAAGCTTTATGTGATCTTGATAGTAGTGTTTCTATTATGCCTAGAAAGATTTATGAAATGCTTGATTTGCCACCATTGGAAGATTGTTATTTAAATGTCCCACTTGATGATAATGCTAAAAAGAAACTCATGGGGAGTATTAATGATGTTCTTATTATGGTTAACAATGCCTATGTCCCCGTTGATTTCTATGTTTTGGATGTTGAATGCAATGCTTCTTGTCCTATTACTTTGGGAAGACCTTTTCTTAGAACTGTTGGTGCCATTATTGATATGAAAGAAGGCACCATTAAATATCAAATCCCACTCAAGAAAGGTATAGAACACTTCCCGAAGAAGAGAGAGAAGATTCCTTTTGCCTCTCCTATGAAAACAAAATTTGTTCTTAATGCGTCTTCATTTGAGAATACTTGATGCTTTTCTTGCTTCTTATGCCTAACTTAAAGGCGTTAAAGAAAAGTACTTATTGGGAGATAGCTCAAACGTTTTAGATGACTCTTGGAAGTTATTGATTCAGTAATAACCTCTCCTTATTTTTTATTTGCTTTTTGTGCCAAGAGTAACCTCTAATGAGAGAGAAGTAATGCTTGGGATCCCGAAACATATTTTTGTGCTTTGCTGTAAAAATTCGTGTAAAATCTCTATACCTCGGTTTGAGCTGTAATGTTTTGTGCTTCTGCCCCAGGTTTTTATCCAACTTTCGTTAGTTCAACACTTTTGGATTTGAGCAACAGAAGTTCTTAGAAAAAATCGGTTTCTATCTGCTGGTCTGTTTTGACAGATTTCTGCCATTATTTGCATTTGCTTCTTGTTGATTCCTTTTTGGGTTCTCTTTGAGGAATTGAGCTTTTTGAGGGAAGTGCTACAGTAGCTTGTGTTTTAATGGAAGTTTTACTTGTGTTGGAACTGAACCCAAAGACTTATTATCTTGAGTACACTAATGTTGCTAATGAAGATTATGTGAAGTTTTGTATGTAGGAAAAAAATTTAGGTGTAAGGAAAGAATGATGTAATGAGATGAAGAATGGACTAAAGCGCAAGCTTGGGGATGCCACCCGTGTCACCCCAAGAAATATCCAAGAAGTACAAGTGTCAAATCTTGGGGATGCCCAAGCCATCCCCTTCTTCATCAATAAAAATCTCAGGTTCTTCCAAACACTTCATTTTTATTGTTTCATACACAGTTGTGTTGTTCTTGGAGCGTCTTCGTTTTCGTTTTAGTTTTCGTTTGCTTGGTTTGCTTAGTTTGCTTGAATAAATTGGTTGGACGCCCTCATTCATACATTAGTTTTCAAATAAGATTGGTTTGGATTGGAAAAGAGTAGGAAAGTTCATGCTTAAGTGGTAAATAAGGAGCTTGTTTTTGATTGCGGCTGATGCTTTGTCATGTCATGCTTGATATTGTTTTGGCTTTATGCTTAGTGATTTTTGCTATAGCATGACATGTTATAAACAATTGAGATTGCTTAATGTGCCTTGAAAGAATCATGCATTGTTTTAGCATATTAAAGCATAGTATAGTGGTATTCTCCTTTGATGCTTTATTTCGGTTGAATTGGCGCATGCTCACACCATGTTAAGTCTATACCAAGTCACCATAGCCTCTATGATCATTTATTTTTCAACTTGTAATATCACTTTATGCTTTAATTAATGATGTTTTGTCTCTTTGCATGATTATGGCCATTATTGCTCTCTTAGTTGGTCGCCCCAGTCTTTTGCTAGCCTCCATAACCAAGTATGAGTTCCACTCATGCATCCAACTCCAAATAAAACAAAGTTATTCCAAAGAGTCCACCATACCTACCTATTAGCATTTGCTATTCCAAGTATATTCATGTTTTTATCTACCTTCCGAATTAAACTTGTTATGAGAAAACTAGTGATTAAAGCTCTCACGAACTTGATGGCACACTTTACTTTTCTTGCCCCTAATAAACTTGAAACATTGTGTCGTCTATGTTGTATATGCTTGCACTTATATGTTGGGGATTAGCAAAACCATGTTGTCATGGGGAACGCTTTCAACATTGCACTTATACATTGTACCCAGTTGATATCATGCTCTTTTGTTTATGGATGTCGTCGGTGTGAAATGAAAGGGGATCTTGTAAGTCCATGGAGTTATGTATGTGTGTTAGAGAAACGCCTGGGCCACTGGTCTAATACATGCCTAATCATGGTGGAAACCTGCAGCGTAACCATAATGAGCAATCTATGAAGCATTCTTCTTATAAAAAGAGATAGAGATTGACAAAAAAAAGAAAAAAAGAGATGAGAAAAGAGGAAAGAGAGAAAAAAGGACCATTTTCCCATGGTAAATAAGAAGATTGCTAAGATGCTCATTGTCTGCTTGCCTTATCATTTTGATATGGGGATTCTTCCGTATCATCGGGCAAGGGGTACCCCGTTGGCGGTTCTCTATGATACACATGTACTTACTATGACAAGAACTTACCGGTAACTAAACTTGAGTAGCATGAGGAGCAGCTCTCGTATCCAAGGGACATGAGATTGCCAACTTATACTTTGTCAAGCATATACTCCATAGTTTGTTCACTTTAACCTTAATCACTTCAAGATGCTTATGATAGGGGCAATGAGAGCTGAAAGCTAATAAGTACCATAATTTTTTGGAAGCTCTTTATGAGACTTGAATCCCTGCTTCCTTCTATGAAGGCCTTTCTTTTACTTTTATGTTGAATCTCCATCTTCTATCTTTATGCACCTATTGAGAGAGCATAGTGGCCATTCTTAGTTTAATGTGCATTGTCCTAAGACTTGTTGATTGATGCATAACTTTGATATTGCTTGTTCTTAAACTATTTGTATCTAGTCACCCTTATGAACTTTGAAGGTGTCCTATGCATTTATGTTTTGCTACACTATGAGAGACAAGCTGAATACCATCCTTATTATGCTTTCTTTATGTGAAACAAACAAACGTCTTGCAAAGCATTGTTATTCATGAATCTTTTGTTTGTACCTTTTCATGTTACAACATAGTTGCTATGTCTTATTGTTAGAACTATATCTTTCATGCTATGTTAAAGTACTATGATCCCACCTATCAATGTTCTACAAATACTTTGATCAAGATTATGATGGTGCATGTCACCTCAAAAATTATTATTTCTTTTTATCACTTACCTACTCGAGGACGAGTAGGAGTTAAGCTTGGGGATGTTGATACGTTGCAAACATATCTATAATTTTTGATGTTCCATGCTTGTTTTATATCTACTTTCTTATGTTGTGTCCACACTTTGGACTATTTCTATACACTTTCTTGGACTAACCTATTAACAAGATGCCATAGTGCCAGCTACTTGTTTTCTGTTGTTTTTGGTTCCAGGAAAGTCAGAAAATAAATATTCTCGAAATTGGACGGGACAAAAGCCAAAGTCAATATTTCACCGAGGGGGACACGGAGCCAGAAGACGAGACGGAGAAGAGCCAGAGGCCAGCCACGCCACCTGGCCGCGCGGCTAGGCTTGACCCATGCCAGGGGTGGTGTGGCCGCCTAGGGCACCCCATCGGTCTCCCCTTTCGCCTATAAGATGCCTCTGATACAGAAACCCTAAGGACCTGATCAAAATTCCACAAAAGAGTCTGTAGCCGCCATCATCTCCATCCCTAGATCGGGGAGGGATCTGAAGCTCTTCCCGGCACCCTGCCGGAGGGAATAATTCACCCTGGAGGCCTTCTTCATCACCATGACTGCCTCTAGTGTGATGCGTAAGTAGTTCATCCCTAGACTACGGGTCCATGTAGTAGCTAGATGGTTGGTTCTTCTCCTTTGTGCTACCATGTCTAGATCTTGTGAGCTCCGTTCATGATCAAGATCATCTATTTGTAATCATACATGTTGTGTTGCAGGGATCCGATGGATATTGAGATGCTATTTCAGATTGATTATTGATTCTATCATGTCTTTGTTATTTGTGATCTTGCATGCTCTCCGTTGTTATTATTTATCTTGGCCGAGTAGATGCTAGCAACTCCAAGAGGGAGTATTTATGCTCGATAGTGGGTTCATGCCTCTAGTAATCTGGGGAAGTGACAGAAATCTCTAAGGTACTAGATGTGTTGTTGCTACTAGGGAGAAAACAACAATCCTTTGTTCATAGAACAATCGTATTGTTTACTTTACACACAATGCTTAATGCAATTATCTGTTGCTTGCAACTTAATACTGGAGGGGGTTTGGATGATAACCTGAAGGTGGATTATTAGTCATAGATGCAGTTGGATTACGGTCTATGTATAATGTTGTAATGCCTAATCAAATCTCGTAGGAGTCAAGATGATTAGTATATGCATGTATGCTTTCTCGATGTTTGTCAATTGCCCCGTTGTAATTTGTTCACCCAACATGTCATCTTTCTTAAGGAGAATCACCACTACTGAACTATGGACCCCGGTCCTTTCTTTTACTATCAATCTACAATCAACTATTTACTGTTTTGTCTTTACTTTCTGCAAGCAATTACTATATTCCACACAATACGTTTAATCCTTTGTTTTTAACAAAACCGGTGAGATTGACAACCTCACTGTAAGTCGGGGGCAAAGTTCTATGGTTGTGTTGTGCAGGATTCCAAGTTGGAAACAACACCTTGGAGGTGTTTCCTTGCTCCTACTGGTTCGATAACCTTGGTTTCATAACTGAGGGAAAACTTTCTGCTGTGCTCATCATACCTTCCTTTTGGGGTTCCCCAATGAGCTTGAATATATTTTGAGCCATCAATCATGAATGAGATTTTTCAGATATCTGATTCTCTCAGTTGTGGACTAATAAATCCATCATGCTTGCTACCTTGCCTTGTTAGTCAATCAAAGTAATTGTGAGAGTTAGTATGGCTTATATGCTTGACCAACTATAATTTGAATGCCTCATGCCCCTTGAATACGAGTAGCTACACCACATGCTACTCAACTTAGGATCCAAAGCAAGTTCTTGTCATTGTAAGTACACATGTATCATCGAGAACGCCAACGGGGTACCTCTTTCCCCATGGTATGGAAGGTTTCCCATACCAAAATGACAAGACAAATAGACAATGAGCATCTCAAGAATTCTTTTTATTTACTATTGGCATAGCTTTTTTATTGAAGATGCTTCATAGAATTCTCACTATGGGATGCTGTAAATTTCTACCATGAATGATGCAGGGCTTGGGTTAGCAGCCCATGCATTTATCTAGCACATATACAAACTCCATGAGCTTACAAAGGTTCCAACTTATTTCACAATGATAAGCATCCATAACAAAATAACATGATATCAACTAGATATGAAAGTGCAATGTTGAAAACGTGCCCATGAAATCATGGTTATGATAACTCCCAACACATAGTTCGTCAAGCATATAACCTCATAGTTTGTATTTAAGAATTCTTTTTATTTTGCAAGTGTGTGGCAAGTTTAGCAAGAACAATGGGATGCATAGACCTTTACTTAAAACTATAATCACTCAACCACAACTAAGTGTTGTCACTTAATAAAATCTTCCTTGCATCACCATATAACATAAATGAACACGGACAAGAAAAAATATTTATCACCACTTTCCTAAGTGTTAAAGAAACGATGATATGCACACTTATTATTATTAAGTCTACATAAGCATCGCAAAGGTGTCATACCTCTCGTCTCGATTCATACACATTGATTCATCATTGTTGCTCTCATTTCCCAACTTGAACTGCGCATTAAAATTTCAATTCTGCCAGAAAACTTCATTGAAAATCAGAACTGTTTTTACCCTACTTAAACACCTCAGAATGGTACCAATTTTTTTGTGTATGTAGGGAATGAAAAGTTGCAGCAATGAATAAATTTGAGCTTAATCGGAGTTACACAAAAATATGAATCAAATAGTGGACAGCTTTCAGCAAATTTCTGCAACTCATATTTTCATTGTATTCGAGAAAACGAAAATGTTTTTGTTCTTTTCGATTTTAAGATGAACAAGATAAATAACCAAAGACAAATAAGTGAAAGAAACAACTAAAATCTTTTTGTGTTTTCATAATTTTTAGAAGAAAGGAACTAAAAACATATCAAAGGAAACATGATATAAAACAACGGATGAAAGAGGTAGCAGTACTCCCCCAAGCTTGGATTGAAGCTAGAACCCCAGGTTGTAGTGGTCCCAGCCGCCTGCGCCACCCTCGTATGGAGGACCATTCCCCCATTGTAGTGGTGCTGCATTCCATGGTACAGTAGGTTCCCTCTCCTATGGTGCGGCTTCCCTCTCCTATGTATGCTCATTTCCTTTGACATTAAATATCACTTTGCTCTTAGTGCAATTTATCATAGCCCCTGCAGTATTCAAAAATGGTCTCCCAAGAATAATAGATAAATTATCATCTTCAGGAATTTCTAATATAACAAAGTCTGTAGGGATTAGTACATTAGCAATAGAAATAGGAACATCCTTGCAAATGCCTATAGGAATAGCAGTGGATTTGTCAGCCATTTGTAGTGAAACTTCAGTTGGAACCAATTTGTTTAGGTTAAGTTCCTTATATAGAGAGAAAGGCATAACACTAACACCAACTCATAACCCACATAAACCATATTTCATATAAGTTTCTTTAATCTTATAAGGAATAGTTGGAATACCAGGGTCTCCACGCTTCTGAGGAAATTTCCCTTTGAAAGAATATTCAGCAAGCATAGCAGTTATAGCTTCATTAGGTATCTGTCTTTTATTAGTAACAATATATTTCATGTATTTAGAGTATGGAGGAATTTTAATAGCATCAACAAGAGGAATTTGTAAACATAAATTCTTAATCAACTCAAGAAACTTCTCAAATATAGCATCATCCAAAGATTTCATTACCTCTTGGGGATATGGTATGGGTCTTCGCACCCATGGATCCCTATCTTTACCTCTTTATTGGCTTGGAGGTTTCTTCTTTTTACTCTTCTCAGTGGATGATTGGGGATCCTCTCTTGCAGTAGGTTCAGATTCTTCATTATTTTCAACTTCTTGTTATTCTTCATCAGGTGGAGATAATTCCTCATGTTCATTATTATTATCATCCTCAGTCTCAGCATCAAATATAGAAATATCCTTCTCTTGTTCTTCAGAATTCCCATTGACTTCACTTTCATTGGGAGATTTACCTGCATAAGATTTCTTTTTGAGAGCATCTTGCTCTCTCCTTCTTGGAAGATCCTTAGGAAAACCCGAATCCTGAGTACTTGCACATCCCCTAGTATTAAATCCACAAACTTGTTTCTTCTCAATAATAAGCTTTTCAGATAATTGGTTTTGAAGAGAAACCATTTGTTCAACTTGATTATTCATCATTTCACAATGCTTAACAATCATTTTAATAAAATCTATACTAGCATTTAGCTCTTCACGAAGAAATTTTATTTTATGGGAGTTCTCCATAAGCTTCATTCTAATATCATATTCTTTGAAATTATTATGATAAGCAAATTCATTAACATATGATACTTCAGCAGTGGATGGTACCTTTTCTTTACCTTCCATAGAACATACAGAATTAACTTGAATAGGAAAACATGGTTGGTCAATAATAAGTTTAACAACCATTTCAGATAATTCCTTGAGATGTGAGGTTTTAATTCCCTTCTCTTTAATAGACTTTGAGACTTCCTTCATTGTTTCTTCAGTTAATTTAAGAATACATCTCTTGCTGGGAAATAATTCTTCCTTATTCATCTCTTCAATATTCCAATCTTCATAGTTCTGAGAAATGGTATTCAATAATTCTGTGGCTTCATCAATTGTCATGACCCTAAAAACATTACCTGCAATGCTATCTAGGTAGCACCTAGTACTTTCAGTTAGTCCATTGTAAAATATATCAAGTAATTGATTATCCTTGAAACCATGGGTAGGACATTGCCTGACCAAAGCACGGTATCTCCCCCAAGCTTGAGGTAATTCCTCTCTTTCCCTTAGTGAAAAGTTGTTGATATCAAGAGTTAGAGCATGCATCTTACTAGCAGGATTTGTTTTGTAAAAGATTAGATTAAGACATGCCTCCTTGCTAGTAATAGTTTTTGGTGCTAAACCATTGTACCAAATTTTAGCATCTCCCCCTAAAGAGAAAGGGAACAATTTCAAGAAATAATATCGTTGTTGGATTTCATTTTTACCAAATAAGACAGATAATCCATGCAAGGTAGTGATGTGTTCATAAGGAAACTCTTCCTCTTTCCCATATAATTTAGACTTCTCAGCCTTTCTAATTATTTCAGGATCAATGCTGAATTCATAATCTTTATCTTTAATGTAAATAGCAGAAGCATTGGATTTTCTAGTAGCAGGGAATAGTTCATTAAGAGGATAATCCTTGTAACTATCAAGTTTATCCAGATCATCAAAAATTGCATTAATGAAAGCCTTGGTAAAAGAATCTTCCTCTTCAGATTTAGTATCATCATCATATTCATTATCATCCAAATCATATTATACATTATCAATTGTGGGAGATTTAGATAAATATTTTTCTACACTACCACACATACAATCATTTTCAGTATTTGTAGACATCTTAGCCAGTGGTGAACCAGGTAAAGTAACACTTTTCTTTTTAGTAGCAGTAGCAGAAATAGCATTAGGAGAAAAGTTGGGCCTAGTTGGCAAATATTTACCTCCTCGAGTAGTGGAAGGCATCAAAAACTTCTTAGCAATACCCTTTTTCTTTCCCATAGTTGGAAAGCAAATAAGTTTAGCAAGTAAATGATAACAAGTGGTCTTACCAATAAAGCAAGGATCCCTGGCAACGGTGCCAGAAAATGTCTTGATGCCCACAAGTATAGGAGATCGCTAAAATCTTCGATGGGAAGTATTACCCAAATTTATAGTTCGACTCAAGAGGAACACAAGAATATCAATAAGACTTTAGCAATTGAGACGTCACTCCCAACCACACCTTTGTATCAATAAACTCAAGAGAAAACGATGATGGACGTAATTTGATTCGAGCAAGAAAAAATAAAACAAGAGCAATTGAAACGGTTTTCCAGTTTTCACCGGAAGTAGTGAATGTGTAACTCTCAGAGATTAAAATGTACGCATGAGGTGATAGCAGGGTGGTGCATGAATAAGATTTACCTGCCCATTTCACCGGGGCCAACTTGGAACTACATGTAATTAAGGTTTACCCTTTCGAATAGCCCGGAACAACACATTAACACTCCATGAACACATAGAATCCTCAAACTAAAACATCTCCCCCTTGTTTTCCCTATATGTCATTTTAGGGTTCGCAGGTTCAACATAATAATAGGCAATACACTTTGCACATAGATACCAAACTCAATTATATGACAGGGCAAAATAAGTTCAGTGCTGAAATCATGCCACTTGGGCCCTAGTAGCAAGCATTAAACATAGCTAAAGTGCACCAACACAATACAAGAATATCTTCAAGACAAACCCCTCAAATCTCGAACAACTAATACAATTACATGATCAATCTCATCCAATCCCCATCCACCTCATATGCCTACAATGAACTACTCACCCATGGTGGGGGAGATGGAGCACATGGTCGATGGGGATGAAGGCGGTGAAGATGATGATGAAGACGGCATCCGGATCCCTCCCTCAGGGGACAAATCCTAGATAAATCTGACCCTGAAATCGAGGATCGTGGCTCTGGCAGTGCTCTATTTCGCGAAAAGCTCCATCCTTCCAGGGCAACCAGTTTTTGGGGGTATATAAGGGAGTACGCGAAAACCGAAGGTGAGACGACGCTCGTGGGCCAAACGAGCATGCTAGACACGGTCCCACTACCTGGCCACATGTGGTGTTCCCATTTGGGCCTCGGGCACTCTCTCATGTCCGTCCAATACTCAAACTCCTTCTTTTGTTAAAAAAATGGCCTGGTATTTTTCCTTGGTTTTATTTCCTGCAAAAACAACCAAAAACGAGACTTTGCTAAAAACAACGTCAGATTCTGCAGCTTTAATCAAATATGGGAGGATTACGGAGCAAATTGTGAGGCAAAGTACTTGGAAAAGTAGATGCATTTTGAATGCATCGGAGGGTTAGCTTCGTATTCTGGTTCGCTCCCACTCGGGAATTCTTTGACGAGTACTCTATTTGAACATTCCGAGGTGTTTAGCTGCATCGGCTGATTCATCAGTACGAGTGTAGTCATGGTGCTTACCTTAAACTAGTAAACAACTTTAGTAAAACAATTAGTAGAATAAGCAACTAAGAACAAAGACCAAAAGTGCTTAGCTCCCCGACAACAACATTAGAAAATAGTTTGATAACTGCAAGTGCACAGATCAATTGTAGCTAGTTTCAAAATAAGAGTATTGAATCCACAAAGACTATTTGGTTAAGGTCTTTATGCCTCTCGTCATTATCTACCAAAGGATACTTGTAAGCCACCTTTGATTTCAGGTAAAGGGTGTTTAAAAGGTTTTTGGTTGAATGAAGAATAGTAATTAAAATAAATAAAAGAAAGCAAGTAACAAAGATGTTTGAGAATGTGGTTGAACTCAATAGGGCTAAAGCATTCTCGGAGGTGTAGGATACACCTCTAGCATGATATTATTAATTATAATTAGGACAACCTATTTCTTGTGTCATGACATGTGTGGAGAAAGCTCCATAATAAGATGTTCACTACAAGGCTTGTAGGCAGTCACTTTGTTGAGCCAAGAATGAGGTCACCTCTAAATAACCACCGCGATGTATGAGAGTAATCACCCATACAAACCACCACAATTAAGGGTCTCCCCATGGATATCGTAATTAGCTTAGGGAAACTCACTTAATCCTCCTTTGACCGTGCAGATTGCTAGCCAATGGTAATAGTCACGATAGCTCCCGGGGCACACTTCCAAACACGTCCAAAGGATTTCACCATCTTCTTTAGTATCGAAGGCAAATGATATGTGACCGACTACACATACCATCTACAGAGAGAGAGAGAGATCAAACACACATCATAAATCTATCATAGACTAGTAAGTCATATGAACACAAGAATAGATCATCTTTATTTCAATTTCATAATAGTTCTAGGGTTTCTCCATCTCCTTAAGAAGAAGGGAAAACTATTCACACATGGAAGCAATCAACAACATTATCATAATCATATAGATGGATAAAAGTACGAGAATAAATCTAGTGCAAACCACAATTAAATCTGGAATTATAACAAGATCTAATGAATGAAAGATGGGGCGATAGTGGTGATGGTGATACAACAGTTGATGATGAAAGGGATGATGCGATGTCCTCCAATGACCCCTGAAGCAGCAAGGATTTTCCCTTCTCCAAGTTCCTCCCTTAGATCCCTTTCTGGTGTGTTTTTTCATGGCTTAAGGTTGCTGTGAATGTTGGATCCGTGATCCATTTTTGCCAGGAAAAGGTATTTGACGAGGTGGTCACGTTGCCGCGTGGTACATGCGGATGGTACGGGCGGGCTTCGCCCGTACCACTGGCCGTTAACGCTGCAGTAGCCTTCCTCACGTTTGTTATTCTCCCAGGTGCGAAGGTAAATCAATTAAATGACTTTTATCACTTAAAAATATCATATTACAATTACAATTAATATGTTCATAAAAGACTCAGTAATTCGGGATCCTACTGAACAAGGACAAAAGGTGCGTGCAAACGCATTAAAATACAAAAATCTCTATTCTACTTATGCAAAAACGAAAGGTAAATATGCTTCAATTTTCAACTCATCATCCACCATCGGCATTGACACCATCCACATCCACCGTGTCCCCTTCATCGCCATCAGTAGGCTTGGCATCATGCCCAAACAATGGCTTGCCATTGATGTCCACAGTAGTATGGTTAGCGTCGCCGTCAGGGTCGTCGTCCATGGTTGTGGCCTCAGTGATGATCTGGTGTAGCACAACCTCATCGTCCTCCTCCTATGTGGACACTATAACATCCTAGTTTAATTAATGGTAATTAGGGTTTTACTGTGCATCATGATCATTATCTATCTTGCTAAGAAAAATGCATCGAATAAATTTTGGGAAAAAACTAAATGCCTATTTGTTCCTTTCTATGGAAAATCCATTTCAAAATGGTTTCAAAGATTTGAAAAGCAAAAATATATGGAGCCACTAATACATAAAATGGCCAAGGTATTTTCCAAACTCTGTCTGCTATTTCAAAACAAAAAAGGGAATTTTAATTACAAAATAAAGAAGGAAATAAGAAATAGAAAGGGTTTCTGAGATAAAAAATGTGTTTCTAACCTACCCTGGCCGCATCCCATCTCTCCCTTCTCCCTTTTGCTCAGCCCACCTCAGCCTAGCAATGGCCCACCCTCGGCCTAGCAATGGCCCACCCTCGGCCCGGTACACCTTCGGTCTCCTCTTTTCATCGTCTTTCTCGATGGAAAAGCTTTTGCCTGGCACTATCACCGCCGTCCGCCGCTCGCCACCACGATCCGTTCCGCCACTGGGGCTCCACGAGGATAATAAGGAGGTCTCCTTCTTCCTCTCTTCCTGCCAAGCACCTTATCCCCTTCTATCCCTCTCGTTCCCACTCTCCCCGCGAGCTCCCCCTAACCCTAGCTTCTCGGGTGCCGTCATGCCCTGTCGTTCCTCACCACCCCAAGTCTCCCTGACCAACCGTGGAGCTCAGCCTGCTAGCTTCTATTCTAACTGCCAGTCGAAAAGAAAAAGTTGGACCGATCCTATTCAATTCAAGCAAGGAAAGTAAAGGTGTTGTTAGACTAGAAAACAATCAGCAAAATGGGCAGACTAATGGTCAAATACTGCTTATTTTCTGAGTTATACCATAAATATGGGGGGAAACGATTCTTACCCATATGAAATCCATGAGTTATCTGCCTTCGATTCGATCCAATCTTATCCACGGTCGATGGGCCGGTGGGTGTCCTCCCCGCCATCACTTCGTGACCCTAGCTGGGGGTTTAGATGTGGCGGAGGCGCGATGTCTCCGTGTGTCGGTCTCCCCGCCAGCGAGCGAAATAGGGTAGGAGGGCACGACGATGACAGAGGGGCAAGACGATGCTGCGCGATGCAAGAGCTTCTTGGGTCGATTAGGGAATGGGGTGAGTGAGAGAGAAGCTGCTCCGACGTGTGTCCTTACAGCCCCAATCATAAACACGTACCGACCAAAGGAGGACTCGGTCATACGTGCCTCCACCCGCCAGCAATAACATTCAAGGTCTTTAACTCGACATCAATGTCCCTTTGAGCATATGTGAGGGTCTTATAAAAGGACGAGCAAAAAATGGGCAAAATTTTCGACCGTGGATAAAACCGAGCAAACTAAAAAACAGAGACATGAAAATATAAATCCCAAGTAACAAAAGCTAGAACTGTCAATTCAGCTTTGTGTATATGCACATTTCATCATTTTTATTCCTATGTTCCAAATTATAAATATTTTAGTAGGTTAAAATAAACTATCAAAACATCTTATAATTTGGGAAGGAAATACGACCTCATAGATGCAAAGCAAAATCAGGGATGGTTTGTGTCGACAATAGCCGGATTGTCCTCTTCTTACCTTATCTGCCCAGGATGATTTTGACTTCCGCAACATAAGCATAGAACATGGTCAAAGTTTTATATAACCTAAAAAAAAGAACTTGGTCAAAGCCAAAAGAAGATCGAAATCATCTCAAAAAAAAAAATCGAAATGGTACCCCAGGCGTGCCACCTCATTCAACCGGCGCGCCGTGCTGGACTAAGGCCCGGTTCTCCTAGACGATCGCTGCGCTGGGTCCATACACCGGCAGCCGTGTCACGTCCCCACTCTCTCGTCTGTTCCACCGCAGACCAGCTTCACGCACGGAAGCGCTCTCTGCCCACGTATCCCTCGTTCGCCTCCCCTGCATCGGCTCACCGCCCGGTCATCCTCACCACCCCGCGGAACACGAAGCCGCAGGAGAGGCTCGAACCTTCTTTCTCCTTCCTCTCTCTTTCTCCTGGCCTCCACGCAACGCGAACGAAAACCGAAATCCCAAATTCCATTTTCGGTTTCGAAAATCCCCTGGAGACCAGCTCGTGTCGCCTTCCTCCTCCCCCGCCCCCCACCCCCGTCGCCATCCACCCCGTTCGATACTTCAGGCGGCGCCACCTGGTCTCGTTGGTCGCGACAGGGCGCGCGCGGGATGGGGCGGTTGTTTGCGGTGGACGCCGCGGCGGCCTCGTCGGCGTCGGCGGCGGCAGCGGCGCTTAACGGCGCGGTGGACTGGTGGAAAGACGTGAACGAGTCGCCGATGTGGCAGGACCGCATCTTCCACGCCCTCGCCGTGCTCTACGGCATCGTCTCTGTTGTCGCGCTTGTAAGTCCGCCCCCCGCCTGACCCAAATTACTTTCCGATCTGTCACGTCCTGACCCGATCCTGTAATTGCGTGAGCCTGTGTGTTTGTTTTGCCTCTATTCCGCGGGTCGGCTTGATCCTTGGGTGCTCGATTTCAAATTTGGGGATTCTGCAGCGAATCGTGAGGCGAGGTCATAATGTTGTAACTTTTTTTAAAATTTTATGGAACTCAATTTCTGTCGTAGGTCCAATTGATCAGAATCGAGTGTAGGGTGCCCGAGTACGGGTGGACGACACAGAAAGTGTTCCATTTCCTTAACTTCATCGTGAATGGCGGTGGGTAACAACACAATGTGCTGTTTCATTGGTTCGCCTTGCGTCTGTTAAGGTGTTTGGCCAGGGTGGTTGATCTTTCTATTTGTGTCTTGCAGTGCGGTCCATCGTGTTTGTGCTGCGGCGAAACGTGCAGCTGATACAGCCAGAGGTTTGTGGCTGATTTGATGAGTATATCGGTGTTTGTTTTGATTTTGGGTAATGATTTTAGCAATGTGGTCTTGTAGATACTTCAACATGTGATTCTCGATATGCCTGGGCTTGCTTTCTTCACTACATATGCGCTTTTGGCGCTGTTCTGGGCTGAAATTTACTACCAGGTGCTAAACCGCCTTTGTGTTCGGTACTACCTCGTGATGTTCCATCATTGTCGTTGCGCCTATTAATTTGTGATGTTTTTCACTAGGC
The DNA here is from genome assembly GCA_916181665.1 of Avena sativa. Classification (NCBI taxonomy): domain Eukaryota; kingdom Viridiplantae; phylum Streptophyta; class Magnoliopsida; order Poales; family Poaceae; genus Avena; species Avena sativa. The sequence continues at coordinate 383,699,796 of OV702286.1, read as the reverse complement.
ACGTGCGATGTCGACTGATGGGCTTAGGCCAACTTTCTATTGGATCAATGGTGTGGTGTATGCAATTCAGGTAACTTACTGCCTGAAATTTCTTATTACACTGTAATTTACAGTTTGATTCAATTAGCTCATGCCTGTAACTTTCCACTGATAACTCAGAAAGATAACAGATACAAAGATTATCTTATTCTGGCATGTTTGGGTTGATATCTAGATATTAACTACATCTAGTACCTGTGAGCCTGTGATGTTCCAAAAGAAAAATTGATGCCTAGGTATGGTACCTATGTGGCTACAGCTATCACCAGATACTCCCTCCTGTCCAGAAATATATGGTGTTTAAATTTAATCAAAAGCCAAAACTTGCTAAGTTGGTCAAGTAACCACAAGGGAATATCAACAAGTACAATATCGAGTCAATACATTATGAAAATATATCTTATGGTGGAACTATTTATTTGGTATTGTAAATCTTCATATTTTTTGTGTATGTAGAGTGGTCAAATTTAGAAAGCATTGACTTTTGACTACATTTATACTCCATCTATTTTGGGATGGAGAGAGTAAGTGGTAGTAATAACATATTTAATATGGATAATATACACTCGTCTGTTTCCCTAGATTACCTATATAGTTTATTGAAATCAATTGCTAATTTGCTATAATGACATTGACATTGCCCCATTTTTATTGCCATTTATTTTGGAACGGAGGAAGTAAGTGGTAGTCATAACAAATTTAATATGGACAATATACTCTCGTTTGTTTCTCTAGACTACCTATATAGTTTATTGAAATCAATTGCTATAATGACATTGACATTGCCCCATTTTTGTTGCCATTTATGTTGGGACGGAGGGAGTAAGTGGTAGTCATAACATATTTAATATGGATAATATACTCTCGTTTGTTTCCCTGGGTTACCTATATAGCTTATTGAAATCAATCACTATAATGGGTTACCTATATAGTTTGTTGAAATCAATCACTATAATGGGTTACCTACATAATTTATTGAAATCAATCACTATAATGGGTTACCTATATAGTTTATTGAAATCAATCACTATAATGACATTGACATTTCCCCATTTTTGTTGCTATGACCAGATAAGTGGAGGTTATAAGTTATTACCATCTTTAATATATATATATATATATATATATATATATATATATATATATTTTGCGGTAATAATATACTCTTGCCTGTTTTTCCCGGATAACCTATAGTTTAATGAGATCAATCAATGGTCTGCCAGTATCCTGAAATATCTAATACTTCCTATAAATGATTCTTTGATGTCTTGATCGCACCAAGAAGTCCAACGTATCCTTTTGTCTAGATAACCTAGTACCACTCGTTAAAAGAATATGATTATGTTCTATCTTCATATTTTGACTGTTCAGGTGACACATGCAAATTAGGAAAATTATGCAGTATGCACACCATGAGATGCCCTAATATGTATGAGCTTCAAATTTCAGATAATTCTATGGATTGTTTTGTGGTGGAAACCAGTTCGGGTGATGGTCATATTGTCAAAGATGTTCTTTGCAGGTAAAATACTTCCTCTCGTGATCTCACTTTTCAATATTAAGTGTGTCATGGACGTATCTGTCTTGTCTTGACATGTTGTCCGGTGCTAGTTTTCAATTACTAGAATATTATCTAACTTGAGAGCTTGATCTTTTGCTATAATTTTCAGGTGTATCACTGTTTGCAGCTTTTGGGTTCCTTCTGTATGGTGGGAGGTAATACTTTCCTTGCTAAGTTGTTTACCTATTATCCTTTACTATCTGTGATGTTAGACTGGACATACTTAGTACTGAAAATCTTTGTGACAACTTCTATGCTTGCGCCACCATGATGCTATTATTACCATAGCATTTTCCTGTAGGCTTTAGCTCTATCTTTTATTGGTTGGATCGTAAACTGGATTAATATACCAGTGAAAATCTGGACAACCCTTCCTACTGTACAACAACCATTGTGCATTTATTACCAGGATGTGTCATGTATGTGCTCTGTGCCATACTAGGGCGCAGAAAGTGCCATAAGCATAAGAATGCATGCAGTATAGCTAGCAGAACACTTTATCGACTGATGCGGTGTTCGACATTCTGTCTATTGTTGTAGGTTATTCCTCATGTTGCAACGCTTTCCTGTGGAATCAAAAGGAAGACGGAAGAAATTGCAGGAGGTATATTTTGTGTTTGATTAGTCTTAGTTTTGGAGGACCATCTATAGCAACTATATGGTAATGCCATATCCGGTGTTGCAGGTTGGCTATGTGACTACAATCTGCTTTACTTGTTTCTTGATCAGATGCGTCATGGTAAGTGCTTGCAAATCCCTCCAAAAAGTGCTAGAATGTACTTGAATTATTCTACTCCAGGTTGGTGAGTTCGAAGAATCTACTAACTTGAGCATATACTTTCCAGATGTGCCTCAACGCATTTGATAAATCAGCTGATCTTGATGTTCTGAGCCATCCGATTCTGAATTTCTTTTATTACCTGGTATGATTCCATTTAGTTATGTTGTTGAACATCACCTTGTGCACTTTGACTTGCAGCCATGTGGATTTTTCTATGACCAAACAAGTATTAAGACATTGAGATAAGAACGTCAATCACTTCTACAAATACAATTATGAAAAATTAGTCTATAGGACATACCAAGACATCACAGTAGTCTTACAAGTGTTGAAACTAATGATAATTTCACGTGCTATCCATTGCTACATTTCATTAGTATAATTATTTCTGCTTGATGGAGACTTTTACTACTGCCCATGCTGTCTTGAATGTGCATGGCCGCATGGGTAGACAACCAAGTTGTAGATACTGGAATTAGTCAGAGTTGTCTGCAGACGGCATAGGTCTGCGGTCCGCCTAGTCCGCATGCTACTATTATTATTGTAACAGATCGGGGAAACTTATGCAAAGATTAGGAATGCCATCATTTTGCAAGAGCTTTCAGCAACAAGTTTCCCTCCGTTCCATAGAACTTGACTCTGTTTTGTCTAGATTCGTATGTATCTAAAACACATCTAGATACGTACGAATCTAGACAAATATGAGTCAAGTTTTATGGAACGGAGGGAGTACATATGAACATGGTTAGGCACGCCAACTGCATCAGTGTGTTCAAAACATAAAGTTAAAAAACTCAGGGTGCTTGTTGGGTGAGCAAGACAGATAAAAGGGGTTATCAGGGGCATCTGCATATACTTGGAATAGAGAACATAAGTTAAACTTTGTTTGAGTGCTTGAGAGATTTATTATTTGCGCAGGTTTAGTTGTCTGACTGCTCAGTGGATTCCTTTTCGTATTATGTTTTGCAGCTGGTTGAGATCCTACCTTCAGCTATGGTTCTATTTATCCTAAGGAAACTGCCACCAAAACGTGGGATCACGCAGTACCATCCTATCCATTAGCGCAGCCCTGGCTGGTACAGACAAATGTTTTTTTTACAGAGTCTATACAGCATGCTAAATAGAGGAAAGGCAACGTGGAAATCGCCGCACTTGCTCCGAAGCTTGCGCAGGTTTTATGTGAGGAAGCCCTTAGGATTTAAGGTCACCATTATGTGTAAAAAGAAGAAGAAAAAAATGCAATGCCGTGCTGTTTACAGGTCTAGAAATTGTAAGTTATCTATGTAATACCTTTGTTCTTCTCAGTGCTTGATATCTGTAGCATGTACACGTCACAGGATTCGCGGTTCGCATATTTTTTTTTTACCCCCTTACTTGTTTAGCCACTCCGATGTGTATGCTGTATTTCAGTATTCTGTGGATGTGGCGTCGGTTTCTCTCAAGCTCGGCCCCTGGGTTGTTGGCTGGAAGCAGGGTTGAAAGTGGAGACTTTCCGACTTAACGGAAATGGAATTTTGCAAAACGGAAACGGAACTTTTTTGACGGAAACGGAAACAAAAACGGAACTGTGTTTTCCGGCAGAACAGACGTGGAAATGGAATTTTTGTTTCCGTCTAATATGGAATTTCCGTTTTAGGATTGATGTATATGGCCAAATCCAACTGACACAAAACATGACCTTGTCAAGCCAAACTTGCAAAGCTGCTCATCCTAGTACTGGAGACTATGTAGTCCCTTGATGCATTCAAGGAGGCTTCCACGAAATGATCGTTCCCTTATTCCCTTGTAAACCTAGCACAGTGCTATATATAAATAGGGAATAAATTTGTTAGTTTTCTAGAATGCTTGATATTTGTTGCATGATTTCAGAGTTCTCTTTGTTTCGAATAAAATCTGCACCGTTCCGCGTCTACACCGTATTCGGTCTGTATCTGTTTCTGACAATTTCTGCTTTTGTTTTTGTTTCCGGGGTTTCTGTATTTGTTTTCGCTTCCGCAAAAAAAATGAAAATAAATGTGGCACCACTCAGTTCCGTCCGTTTCCGCTCCGTTTTCATCCCTAGCTGGAAGGACTCCTGCGAAAATGGAAGTTCTAGAAGAAAAGAAAATCCAGACTGCAGACAGTTGATGTAAATAAGGCTCAGCGTCCAGAAGATCTGTTACTGGGCATGTCGATCATTAGATTCAGATGAACAAAACCGGGTCGGCGGGGGTGGTCACGGTGCCGTAGATGATGCCCCGCATCAGGAGCTAACCAGTGTAGCTCGGTCTGGCTGGCCACGGCGCCAGTGCGGCCGTGTTAACGACGCCCTCTGCCCGCGTGTTCTGGATGGTTGCTGCCTGGTGCCTGCCAATGGGAAGCGCGGTGTGGTCTGGTCTCGCTGCTGCTTGCTAACGAGATCGCAATCCGATCAACATCCTCTGATGGAGTATCATATTTGCGCTAGCACTGATTACTAGCTTCACTGCTCAGTCCAACCTAACAACCCAACTGGCAACTGCCGTTCCGCCACGTGCCCAGGCGCGCGCTGGCACTAAAGGTGAGAATGGTTTGAAAACTCCACCAAACCTCAACTAAAGCCACGCGATTAAACATGGCAGCCCAAACCAAACTAAACCCATTTGATATTTTCGTCGGCCCGACCATAACCAAACCAGCTTAATATTTTATCCAAACCGAACCAAAACTGAGTGCCGATCTTTGGTTTGTAACCATTTGCTGAGATGGTTTTAGAACCGTTCAAAGTCAAATCGTACTACCCCACCATAACAGATCACATCGTATCAAAGGGGAGCTGGCACGGCATCTCTCGTCTTTCACCAAACCTCACTGCTGTTTTCCTTTCCGGCTGCTGATGGCTCGTTGCGTGTGTTGCGCCAGTTAGAGTTTTCCATTCGCGTTCCCAGACGGAACTCTCGCGTTTGGCCAAAATTTAACAAATTTTAACGAACTTTGAAAGAATATAAACGGTTTTCATTAATTAAAGATGAATACAAATATATTACATAGAATTCGGACGAACACCCGAATTTAAACTACTGGTAGGCTAAATAATAACTTGAAAAACTTAAAAAAGGTCGCCGCCGCTGATGCCGATGTCGGACGCCGTTTCTACATGCCGAAGTTGTTATAGAAGCAGGTGTAGCCGGGGTCGGCCTTGCCGTTGTCGTCGCTCGGCGACTGCGGCGGGCGGGAGCTACCCTGGCCGTCGTCGCCGCACCTCCAGGGCTGGTAGGAGGGGCCGACGTCATCATCATCATCATCGAGAACGACGAGCGGCACGCCCTGGTAGGCGAGCTCGCGGCTAGCCCAGACCTGGCGTTCGGCCTGCTTCTATTGGCGCTGGACGCGGCGCCGCTCCGTATCCTCCCAGGTCGCCCTGGACCAGGCGAGGATATCCGGTGACGCAGGCTCCGACGGGGGGGAGGGGGGGGTGTCACGGAGGGATTGCTCCATCGCCATCTTTATGGCGAAGGCATCCTCGTCGACGGGCACCGCCCAGTCTGCCGGCTCCATCTTGGGCTGGTGGAGGTGGAGACGGCCAGTGGGCGGCGCAGGTGCGCGCGGCTCATTGATAACGATGCCGCGTGCCCTAGTCCTCAGCGGCGAGAGGACCGGCATCTCTGACTCACGCTTGACAGGTCGTAGTGGCGGTGATGCCGCCGGCGCGGACCCAGAGGAGCAGGAGGCTGAGCCTACGGAGGAGGAGGAGCTGGCCATCCTTCTCAGCATCTAGTTGGCCGGAGGATGGCGCTTGGCCCTTGTCACTGGTGTCAGGTTGCGGGGCAAGCCGAGGCGGGGAGTGTTGCCGGCGTGTGCGCCCTGGAGCGCTCCGCCATCGGCGCCTCCCCGCCGCGTTGCTGCGTTTCGGCGGAGAGTCCGGCGGTCCTTCGTGGCGGGCGAGCTCCTGTAGCCGCCGCGGGATCGCCAGGGAATCTCTCGCCCATGGTAGGGAAGTGGGGCTTTGAAGGCTTCGTCAGAGTGTGGCCTTCGCCGGAGTCGGAGAGTGTGTGGATGGAGCCGGCGAGGCGTACGGCTTATATAGGTCGAGAGGGGCAGCGAGGACGGGAGGGGTGTAGCGGCGAGGGCGGGAAAGGGAAAGTGGCGGGAAGTTAATGCCCGCCGGTCCATCACGGGAGCCGAGGCGACGGTGGCGCGCCATTACGACGACGCGTGGCCGACGAGACCGGTGGTTAATGCCCGGCGGTCATTCGCGGCGTTCCTATGCAGGAGGATGACGATGACTCGGCTTCTGTCGCTGACTGGGTGGGTCCACTTGCCGAACGCTGCTTTTCCCACCGAATTTGCTTCGTCCAGCGTTCCTAGCGCGTTCCCGGCGCCCCGGGAATGGCCTGGGAAGCCCGGACCAATTTGGCCCAAATTCGGATGAAACCGGGGTCCGGGAAACGCGACCGGGCCAAATTTTATCGTCCGGACAAAAAAAAAGCCCTAGAAACGGCGTGCTGGAAAGACGAGTGAAGAATGCTCTTAGCCGCATCTGACCTAGGGCCGTAGACATCGCAGCCATGGACCATGGTCCGCACAACGTATATCCTGAACGAACCAAAGACACGAACCGGGTCTAAACCGTGGATCAGAACTGTTTGGAACCAAACCCGTTCAAACCCATACCCGACCATACCCAACCATTTGCTATTGAAAACCAAACTAAACCAAACTCTTATCATAGTCAGCCCATTAACATCTGAACCGAACGTGACCACAAGCAGTAACCGACCGAATCCACCCGGTTAGTTTAGAACCAATCTCAGATTTACGCGTTGCGTACGGGGTTGGCAAAATCCAACGCGAAACCAAGCAGTAAGAGAAATGAATCATGATAATTATTACTCGAAAACCAAAGTGGAATGGAGAGTCAGTTACAAAGATGAAAGTGAAAGAACAATATTCTGTATCAGAAATCTCGTATATAGACATTTTTCATGTATATCCAGACGTCATAAATCTCGTATATAGACATTTTTCATGTATATCCGGATGACGCTTTTGATTCCATTATAAAAGTACGATGTACTGGACTTGCACCCCTAGCAGTCAGCAATCAGAAATGTCTGAAGCCCGATAGGATGTCATAGTGGGATCTCACCTAGATCCCACTTCTAGTTCTACAAAATTTAAAACGAACTAGTCTCCAAACTAGTCAGAAGTCTGCGACGAGCGCTGCAACGCGGTCATGCCAGCCGTGACACGGTTTTAACTGTGCAGAGCTTGTACATGACGCCAGTTTCAGTTTTCGCCCACCCAGGAACGATATGGAGAAAAAGGATCTGGGCGGCGACCCATCTGCCCCCAACTACATTGTCCAAGCCGTTGGTCATGCCTCCTCTAGCGACGAGAGGGGGTGGGGACCCTGCTCCTGCTCCAGCATGTAGTTAGGGTTGGCCTCATGCTTCCTTGGGATGCTGCTTTGATGGAGGAGATGGCGTCGTGTCAGAATAAATTGCCTCTGCTTTTCCTCCATCTTGGCATCACTCTCACCGGTGGTGTCAGGGGACGATGTCCTAGTTTGTGTCTGGTGGTCATCACTCTCATGGTTGACGGTCATGCTGACTATTGTAGCTGTGTTTGGTGTCTTGTAATTGGGCATGTGGATGCCGATGGGTTGTAGCATTCCTCTTCTTCGACTGTATCAGATGAAGTTGATGGCATTGGGATCTGGTAACCATAGGGAAGATCCTCGACCGACGTGCCATAAGTCTCAGTCTCATCGCTTGTGATAGCTCGGTTCATCGGCTTGAAAAACATTCATTGTGTGCGAAGGTGCTCTAGCAAATCTCGGTATGGTAGTTGTTCACCTTTTTTCCAAACAACCCTTTTTTCCTACTCTATTACGGTGGCAACAGAGGACGATGGTGGATGACGATCCGACGAGGCATAATTTCTTCAATGGTGGAATTTTAATTTTACTTTTTGCGGTGTTTTTTGTGCAAAGTTGTGTGGCATGCATGATTTCCTCGTGTGGGTGACCATATGTGTAATCTCTATAAATAGATTGTCTAATGAAATAGTATTATTTTAGGATAACGTAGATCTTTATTGCTTAATTATCATAGGGATACAAGAACCTACATGAGGCTGTAGTAGCCAGACCTTTCTATCAGCAGTATTGGAAATGAAACTACGAGCTACTCTATGGGCTTCACCATTCGAAGCCCTATTCTCATGTTTAAACCTAACATAGATGAACTCCCTCGATCTACCCTTGATCTCACTGGTTATCACGCTATAGCTTCCTTCATAAGTATCCTTCAGATTGTTGATGACTTGGAGGCAATCTGAAGCGATAACAAAGCATTGCAGGTTTAGGTCCGCAGCAAGAGCCAAAGCTTCCCTGCAAGCCATCGCCTCCAACATCGTCGGTTCGGAGATGCCTGGAACAATCATTGCTGAGGCTCCAAGGAACAAGCTGTCCCAGCTCCTGCACACAACACCCACTTCGCCATGGACGCTAGTCTTTGAAACCGTCACGTCGACGTTGATTTTGTCCAAGCCCTCCGGCGATGCAATCCGTTGGATTTCGTGGTGGGAATCGTACCCTCGCCCGATATGAGTTGCGTGTTAATATAGGCTAGAAAGAGCCCCTAGCGTGGCTTGTACAATTAGGTTACGTCTACGATTGGTGTATTACACCATATCATACACATACATGATTACATCTCTAACAGTCCTCCTTAATCTCAGCCTGCAGAAAGGTTGAGATTACGCTTGAACTCATGTAGCAACTTTACAGGTAGAGCCTTTGTGAATCCATCTGCAACTTGATCCTTGCTAGAAACAAAACGAATAGCTAAGCTATTACTAGCAATTCTTTCCCTAACAAAATGAAAATCTATCTCAATCTGTTTAGTACGAGCATGAAACATAGGATTTACGGACACATAAGTAGCACCTAAGTTATCACACCAGAGACTTGATTTTTCTTTCAGTTTTACTCCAAGTTCCAAAAGAAGAGCTTCAACCCAGATGAGCTCAGCTGTGGCATTAGCTAACGTCTTATATTCAACCTCAGTACTAGACCGAGACACCGTAGCTTGTTTTCTAGCACTCCATGAAACCAGATTTGGTCCGACAAAGGCAGCAAAACCACCCGTGGACTGCCGATCATCAAGGTAACCAGCCCAATCTGCATCTGAAAAAGCACTCAAAAAAGTGGATGAAGATTTGATGAATGTGATTCCAAGTTTCAACGTATCCTTCACATATCTGAGTATACGTTTGATAGTTGTCCAATGTTCTGTAGTTGGAGCATGAAGATACTGACATACATTGTTAACAGGAAATGCTAAATCTGGTCGTGTGAGAGTTAAGTATTGTAAAGATCCAACAATGCTCCTATACTGAGTAATATCATCAGGGCCAAGAGGAGTACCATCTGTGAGAGACAACTACTCTGAAGAGGACAGAGGGGTTGGCGCAGCCTTGCAGTCATGCATACCGACTTTGTCAAGTATATATGTGGCTTATTTTTCTTGGGTCAAGAGTAAGCCATTGTGCACCTTTTTAACTTCCATGCCAAGAAAATAATGAAGATCACCTCAATCTTTGATTGCCAAATTCTTATTGAGATCTTGAAGAAGAGCAGAAATAGCATGATTAGAGGAGCTTGTAACTATGATGTCATCAACATAAATCAGAACGAATATAGTGATACCTGACTTAACAAAAAGGAACAGTGAGGTATCAACCTTGGATGGTGAAAACCCAAGATCACATAACTTGGAACTCAACCTGGAATACCATGCACGTGGGGCCTGTTTTAAACCATAAAGAGCCTTGTCAAGTCTGTAAACATAGTGCGGAAGGTGGGGATCCTCAAAACCTGGTGGTTGTTTCATATAGACTTCCTCTTCCAGAACACCATGAAGGAACGCGTTCTTGACATCTAGCTGCCGGAGACTCCATCCTCGAGAGACAGACAGAGCCAAAACAGTTCTAATAGTAGCAATTTTCACCACAGGACTGAAGGTGTCTTCATAATCAATGCCATACCTTTGTTTGAGTCCTTTTACAACTAGTCTTGCCTTATATCGATAAATGAAGCCATCTACTTTCCTCTTTATACGATATACCCATTTACAATCAATTATATTTTTATTGCTGCTTGAAGGAACAAAGTGCCAAGTCTTGTTTGCAAGCAAAGCCTTGTACTCCTCTTCCATTGCTTGTCGCCAAGAAGGATCACTGAGAGCTTCAGAGAGTTTGTTCGGTTCTCCTGTAGAAGATAGCATGTTGTATCGAACTGTACCATCAGTGTATTTCTTAGGATGTCGTATACCTTTCTGAAGCCTGGTACGAACACTAGGAGGAGAGGGTGGAGGTGTCAGAGAAGTAGCGTTCATCGTTGTAGTATAATCAGCTTCATCAGTGCTGGCCACAAGGGATCCGCTAGGGAACTTCGGTGTGGCAGACAGCAGCGTCGGCACCGGTGGCGTAGCAACACATGGCGACAATGGGGTCGCTGGGTCGGGCGACGGAGAGGCTGGCGGGGTCCGTGCGGAGACAGGTGATGTGGGAGCACACACAGACGCACGGCTGCCGAGCGGGAGGCCACCACGCGGCGAGCCAGGAGCAGGAGCACGTGGGGAGGCGTTGTCGGCCGCGCTATCGAGATCCTCCTCGGGATCAGTGCTTGGTGTCATCGGATTGATGACAAGTACGCCATGAGGGGGTCCTCGGGGTGTGTGGAAGAGAGGGGGTGTGAGACGTACGGTGTTCCGGGACGGTGAGCACACAAGTTTACCCAGGTTCGAATCCGCCGGCTTTGGACGGATCCTACTCCTGCTAGCAATCCAGTAATACGGCATAGCCGGAATATGGGTTACAAGGGTTTTGCCTGTGCGAGTTGAGATTGTAGACTATTGTGAGGGTGCCCTAAAGGCTCTCCCTATGACGACTTATATAGATATCCGGCCTAGGGTTTATAGGAGAGATCTATCTGGCTACCACTAAGAGTCGGTTACAAAGTATATCTTGAACTACAAGTAACACTACAACCTATGTCGGTAAGTCTTCTGGGCTTTCCCGTAGCCGGACTGGACTCCGTCTCTTCTCCCTGACTAGGCCACCCGTGAAGCAAAGCTCTAACCCGAAGTGGGCCACCCTGGTCGGTGAGGCACAGTGAGGATACCCGAAAAGTATATCCCCAACAGCAGCCCCCGGAAGCCTCCAAGATCCAGAGTCAGATTTTATCATTGTCTAGCTTGATCTTAGGCTTATAGAATCTTGAAGGGTTCCTGAAACTTCAAAAAGAAAGGATAGGATCCGAGTCTCAAAATTCAAACTAAGCCGGAACTTGGTATCTGACGTAACCTGACACTAGTCATGGTCAAGTCACGTCACTGATAGACATTCCTGTCAGCACGACCGTAGGTGGGTCCGCCTTTCGCGGAACCGAGGCGCTGTTTTAATGCGTGCGTGGAGATCGAGGCGGCGTAATCATCGCACGGGGGTTACCCAGTTCTTTCCACGATGTGTGGAGCATTCACTGTTGCGTTTACATGAATCTTGACGCGGCTGGAGGATAGAAGTGGTGAGGATTCTTTTCCCATCTTCTTCACCAGCACTTGCACCGTTTCCTTCTCCCCAACATCTCCCACGAACACAGAGCTCCTGTGCTCCCCAGAAACCTCCAGCGCCGCCCATCCTAGGTCACCGGCACACAAAAAATGGCTTCAGCATCATCTTCCGGCATGGCGGCGACGGCAGCGGCGGCGGACAAGGAGAGCAACCACAGGGTCTGGATCCCGTGCATCCTTGACGACGCCAAGCTCCACGTCATGGAGGACGAAGGACTCCTCCGCGCCAATGACTGGCGGAGCAGCTTCGATGAAACCGTCCCCAACCCTCGCGATGGCGAGCGGGTACACTTTGGCACCCACCTCGATAGAGGTTTGAGTTTTGCTCCCTCAGACTTCTTTTCTGAGGTTATCGATCATTATGGAGTTCAACTCCATCATCTTACCTCGAACTCTCTCTTAGAGATGAGCGCATATGCTTCTTTGTGCAAGGGGTACCTCGGCATTAGGCCGAGTCTTATTCTTTTCCGGTTTTACTTTCATGTACGGAGAAACTCTATCACCACCGGTAATCCATATATTGCCGGTACTATTAGTTTTTCTGTTAGAAGAGAGCGCGTCTATCCTCGAATTATGGCCAGTCAGTCGGTCAAGCAATGGCCATCCACTTTCTTTTATCACAAGGATATTCCTACTCCCAGCAAAGCTACTGCTTTGTCGGCTTTCGTCGATGGTGCCGCCACGCCCCAAGAGTCATGGGACGTAGATGCGCCGGATCTCAGTGATGATCTACTTCTTGCCAAGAGGTGGATTGAATATTTGATGAAGCACAAGGGCCTGAAAGGGTCCGACTTAGTTCACTGCTGGGTGGCGCGCCGGATCTAGCCTCTTCAACATCATGGAGACCGGATTATGCATTCCATTACAGCATCCAAGAAAGATACCCTCTAGATCTGCACCAAGCCTTACACGGATAAAGATTACGTGTGTCAAATCAAGTGGCTGATAAGGGAGCGGATTGAGAGGAAAATCCCGGAGCTATCTTTGGACATGCATACGGCAGAAGATCCTGTGGTGCTGGTAAGTTTCCAGCAGTAACTCGAATTATGTGTTCATCTTTACATTGTTTTTGCAATACTAAGATATCTCATCTCTTTTCAGCTTGCTGACCTCCCCGAGTCGGAGCTTGCTCCTGTCGAGGGATATCCTCCTGAGATTTCTCAGGACGACGGAGAATTGGTCCCACTGCCGGACATAATTCCTCGGAAGCGTAAAGCTCCGATAGTGGCTATTGGCACAAAGGAGGTGCCCGTTGTGAAGAGGTAATCTTTCCTCACAAGGTCTTTGTACTATATGTCTTAATTCTTTCCGAGATGTAATGTTCTTTGTTCTATTATCTTCTTAGAGCTAAACATCTCACCAAGGGCAAGGGAAAGGGAGCTTTGTCGAAGCCCCTGTTCCAGTCAAAGCTAAATTTGACTTCTCCTGCCACATCACCTCTGACTCCTGCCCCTCAGCCTTCTGTGGTGCCGGAGATTACTCCATCTCCGACCGTCACAGAAGATCTGGCTCAATCAGCAGAGCCAGTGATCCTCGGATCACAGAATGATGTCACCATGGGTGACTTAGGTTTTGATAAGGGTGAACCCTCTTCAGGTAATGATCCCTCGGCAAAGGTCTTCGCTGAAAACCTCCTCAGCAATCTGAGAATTGCCAAACTTGGCCTTTCTCAGAAATCTGTAGAGGAGATCCAACGGCTTGCCCGACAATGTCTGGAAAGTCGGACTATCACTATCAAAGAAGAAGCACAAGAAGCATAGGACGTCAAGTACTCTGAACTTCTTGAACAAGTCCGTCTTCACGACGAGAGGCTGAGAACTGGCGAGCTTCCAGCACCACCAGTGATCCCGCTCACTCTCGCCGAGAAAGTTACCACAGAAGTGAACATGAGTTTGAGCAAACTCCCTCATGAACAACAAGTAAGTCGGAATTCCAACTTACTTTTTTACTTTATTCCATATCATATCCTCTAGCCCAAGCATGAAGCTGGACAGACAATCCGGATTTATGCTTCCTTAGAATGCCAAAGAATGAACTAGTGTAGCCCCCAAGGATCGTGCTGATATTTAGTAAAGATATTAGCATGAGTCTTTAGTAGACTTCTGACTCTAGGTATTCTGACTTACAGAAAGTTAATTCATATAACCAGGAATTGTTGAAGAATATCTGTAACAAGCGGAGAGAAATTAGAGCTCTCCGACTTGAAAATGCTCAACTGAAAGTATCCAGGGATGAGGCTGAAGGTAAACATTCCAGTACTGAAACCTTGCTTTTTATTTCATAGTCGAATTTTTGTTCAACTGTTGTTCTTTTGACTACAGCACTGGTAAAGCAATCCTGTGCTATGATTGAGGAGGCCGAGAATCTGAAGACCCTAGAGGTGGAAAACAAGGACCTCCGCCAAGAGCTGAATAACCTTAAGGCAGATCATGAGAAGAGTATTGCTCAAGTTCTCGAATCCTCCTCCATGGCCATCGAGGAGCGCGATCGTAAGATTGCGCTCCAGGATAAGAAAACCTCGGATCTCAGCAATGAATTGTTCAGAGAGAAGGATATTACCGAAGCACTCTAGGCTGAACTCCAGAGTCTTCGGGAGGAGAAGACCAAAGTCGACGATGTCATCTTCAGTATGTTTCCCTCTTTCTGACTTTTTTGCATTTTCCGACTATTTGGAGTCCAGATTTATTTTATTAACCCTTTTACATTACATGCGCAGGTCCTTTGAACTTACTGGACTCAGGCTCTGCCGAATCTCACACTAGTCGGCTTACACAAGTCAGCGATTTGCTTCATGACTTCCGCCAATCCATTGAGGATATTGGCGAAGTTCTCAAGGTTTCGGACATGCATATCATGTCCGGCTTTGAAGTGCGAGACAAGGCCAAGGAGATGCCCCAGCTCATCCAGGATTGGAACATGTCCTACGCGCAGACCGCAACGCAGAACGCTCTCACCATGGTCATGAGCCACCATGGAAGCATGTGGATCTGGCAAGTGACAAGAGGGTATTCTACTGTGGATGAAGACGGTCAAGAGCAGGACATCAAAGCAATCATGGACTCCTTTGCCGGATATGGGTGGCACATAGCTGACTTGACTAGCTACGATACTCCCTTCTTCACTCGCGTAGAGACGCCGCCTCCGCCCGTCGAAGAAACTGGTGAAGCTTCCAACGACGAACAAACCATCTCGGATTTGAACATCTCAAAAAGATATCGAGGCGAGGATGATGTCTCCAGTGAGCCGGCAGCTCCTTCTTCTTCCCCTGCATCGTAGAGCATCATAACAAACAATGTATTCTTCTAAAAACAATTCGAGTTGTAAATCAGTAGTATGATACTTTTGCTGGTGCTAAGTTTTATTTTATCTCTTTAGCACTTTTGGCTTTATAATTTTTTGTGCCTGAAATATTTTCATAAGCACTTTATGTTTTTTGTCTGTATTTATCGTTTATCTGGCTTTCCACCTCGTCCCTTTCGTGAGCCAGGCAACCTTTAGCACGGAAACTTTGCCGAGCAACGGAGCTCAATTGCTAAATCAGTTTAAACTCGGAAACAAAGCCGACTTCCAGTACCAACAATTCACTACTCGGAAAATGCCCGCATCCGGCAATCAGACAAATAACCAAAGTATAGACTAGAAAATTTATATTTATACCCGAAGGTAGCAATTTTAGAATCGGAAATCTAAACCAGAACAAACATGAGCTTAAAGTACGTTCAAGTATTCTGGGATTTTCGATTGTGACATGATCATTCGGAAATAAAATGGTAAAAAACTTCTCAGATTTTTCTTGAGGCAACCAATACTTTATTTCTCATTGAACATGTACACATATATGATTACAAAGAAAGATAAACTAAGAATAAAAGGGATGTATCTGAGCAATATTCTATGGTCTATCTAATTCTTCCAGGTCTGTACTGCCTCCAGCTCTCTTTCTTTTCTTAGTAGCAGGTCTTTGTTTGACTGGCCGCATATCAGTTAGATAGTAAGAACCATTGTGCAATACTCGGCTAACTAAAAAGGGCCCTTTCCATACTGGGGAAAGTTTGTGCTTTCTTTTCTGCACAAGGCGGAGAACCAAATCGCCCTTATTGAAAGACCGGTTTCTGACTCTCTGGCTATGATACTTGCGTAACTTCTACTGATAGGCTGTTGATCTCATCTCAGCAACGACGCAAACTTCTTCGACTAAGTCGAGATCATTTTGTCGAGAAATTTTGGCATCCTATTCAATATACGCGGCAACTCTAGGAGAAGTGTGAATCAAATCACTAGGAAGAACTGCTTCTACGCCATAGACCAAGAAGAAAGGTGTGTATCCGATTGACCTGTTCGGAGTTGTTCGTAAGCTCCCTATTACAAAAGATAATTCCTCTGCCCAAGCCCCCGCAGCACGTCATAGTGGTGCTTCGAGTCTTGGTTTTAGGCTTTGTAGGATTAAACCATTTGCTCTTTCGACATGTCCATTAGCTTGTGGATGTTCGACTGATGCAATGTCAAGCCGGATATTTTGTTCATTGCAGAATTCGACAAGCTCTCCCATAGAGAAATTACTCCCGTTGTCCGTGATAATGCTATGTGGATAACCGTATCGGATTATGACATCCTCGAAAATCTTCTGGTTGTTGCTCCATCACAACTAGTGACGGGTTTAGCCTCAATCCATTTTGTGAATTTATCCGCCATCATTAAGAGATGAGTAAATCCACTTGGAGCCCGTTTAAATGGTCCTACCATGTCAAGCCCCTGGACCGCGAAAGGCCATGTTATAGGTATTGTTCGCAGCTGATCAGCCGGAACGTGAGCTTGTTTGGCGTACTTTTGGCAGCCTTTGAACGTCTTGACCATCCGTTTGGCATCTGCCTGGGCTGTAAGCCAGAAAAAACTGTGTCAGAAAGCTTTTGCCCCTAGAGATTTGGCTGCAGCATGGTGACCACACTCGCCTTCGTGGATTTCTTGTAAGATTTCCACTCCTTCTTCCGGAGATACACAACGCTGAAAGACCCCATACACACTCCGCTTATAGAGCTCACCACTAATTATAGTATAGGCTTTTGCTCGTCGGATGATCTGCCGGCTCAGAACTTCATCTTCAGGTAATTTTCCATCTACCAAGTAATCAAGGTAGGGTTGAGTCCAGCTAGGAATTACAGCCAGAACTGCTACTAAAGATGAGTCGGATTTGGTCGGATATTCCTCGTCTACTCCTTTTATAGAAGGAACTTTGAGGTGCTCCAAAAAAGTGCCATCCGGAACCTTTTTTCCGTGTAGAGCCTATACGAGATAGTGCATATGTTTCCTCATTTTCTGTTCGAGGGATGTGTTGAACTTCAAACCCTTCAAATGATTTAGATAGTTCATCCATGACAACCCTATATGTTTCCATGTGTTTATTCGCATTATAGATATCCGACACTTGCTGGGCAACAAGATCCGAATCTCCATAACACATTAAACGTCGGATGCCGATATCCTTAGCAATCCGGATTCCATGCAGTAGTGCTTCATACTCGGCAATGTTATTTGTCACCGTGAAGTGGATCTGCAATACATAGAACCGTTTTTCTCCTTGGGGTGACTTGAGTACCACGCCAGCCCCCGAGCACCTTAGACCCGTCAAAATGTAAGGTCCAGTACTCCGACTCTGGCAGGGTCATATTCTCCATCGTCTCTGTCCAATCAGTGACAAAGTTAGCGAGGATTTGGGATTTGATTGTTGTACGAGGTTTGTACTCAATGTCGAAAGCTGAAAGTTCTATGCCCCACTTTGCGACGCGTCCTGTAGCATCACTGTTGTTGATTATATCTCTCATGGGAGCTGTGCTCACCACGGTAATAGGATGTTCCTGAAAATAATGCCATAACTTACGAGATGCAAAAAACACACCATAAGCCAACTTTTGATACTGTAGATACTGCTACTTTGATTTAGTTAAGACCTCGCTGAGATAATAAGTCGGACGCTGCACCAAGTGCTCCTGATTTTCCTCTGGTCTCTCCACCACCATGATGACACTAACGACCCTATTTGTCATAGCGAGATAGAGCAACATCGGTTCCTGTGGTTCTGGTGCTGCAAGGATGGGAGCAGATGAGAGTACTGTTTTCAGGTCTTGTAGTGCAGCTTCAGCTTCGTCGGTCCAAACGGACTTTTTGGTCTTTTTCAGGAGCTTGTATAGTGGTGTGGCTCTTTCACCAAGCCGGCTGACAAACCGACTGACTGCCGCAATGCAACCAGTTAGTCTTTGAACGTCCTTCACGCGAGTTGGCCTAGAAATATTGAGTATAGCCTTAATCTTGTCTTGGTTTACCTCTATGCCTCTTTGAGACACGATAAAACCTAACAATTTTCCGGCTGGTATCCCAAAGAAGCATTTCTTCGGGTTAAGCATTATATTGTATTTTCGTAAATTGGTGAACGTTTCCTCCAAGTCGGAAATTAGAGTTTCCTTCTTTTTGGACATCACCGCAATGTCGTCCACATATGCATGTACATTGCATCCGATTTGGTCGTGGAGGCAACACTGCATAGTGCGCTGGTACATAGCTCCTGCGTTCTTGAGCCCAAAGGGAATCGTAACGAAACCGAAGGTTCCGAAGGGGTTTATGAATGAAGTTTTGACTTTGTCAGATTCTTTCATCCGGATTTGGTGATAACCGGAATATGCGTCGAGAAAACATAGGAGTTCCGAGCCTGCCGTAGAATCGATAACTTGATCAATTCTAGGCAGAGCAAACAGATCTTTGGGACAAGCCTTGTTCAAGGCAGTATAATCAACACACATCCTTAAATCAGTGGTGTCCTTTTTAGGGACCATTATAGGATTGGCCGACCACTTAGTGTGGATGACCTCTTCTATGAATCCGGCTAACTCGAGCCAGGCTAGTTCCTTAGCTATTGCCTTACGCTTTTCATCGTTGAAATGTCGTAGGGACTGTTTGACGGGTTTAGCATTTGGGTGTACATTTAGAGAGTGCTCGGCAAGTTCCCTAGGTACTCCAGTCATGTCAGATGGCTGCCATGCGAAGATATCTTGATTGCTTGGAGGAACTTGAAGAGCGCGCTTTCCTATGCGCTATCTAGGCCTACACCTATTTGGGTCACCTTGGAGGGGTCATCATCCTTCAATGGTGTTTTCTTCGTCTCTTCCGATGCCTTGAACTCCGGATTCGGCTTTGTCACCTCCTTCTTTGTCGCGGGCATCTCGAACGGATCAATGGTCTTCTTGATCTCCTGGTACTCCTAGGCGTGCAGCACGTCTTCAGCAAAGGCGACATTTCTGTCCTTGCACTCTCGCGCCTTCTTCGGGTCTCCCTTGATTGTGATCACGCCTTTGGGACCTAGAATTTTCATCATATTGTAAATGTAACACGGACGAGCCATAAAAGCCCAGTAAGCCAGACGTCCGAATATAGCGTGGTACGCGCTCTTGAACGGGACCACTTCGAAGGAAAGTGCTTCCGTCTGATAGTTCTTTGGAGTTCCAAAGGTAACATCCAAAGTGATTTCTCCTAGGGAATTTGCTTGTCTTCCTGGGACAACTCCGTGAAAGATCACAGAGCTGTAATTCAGCTGGGTCTACGAGATTCGCATCCGGCGTAGCGTTTCAACATACAGGATGTTAATGTCGTTGCCGCCGTCCATGAGAGTCTTGGAGAAACCATAGCCATCAATAAGTGGATTGACGACTAAGGCATATTTTCCTCGCCTGTGCAACTTAGGGGGATGATGTAGCATCCCAATTGTCTAACAGTTGTAATGCTACTTGGTCTAGTAATATAATGGCTACTTCATATATATAATTGTTGCATCATAATCATATCATGCTCATGTCATCATGCCACCTTGCATTTGAGCATCATATAAAACCCCTTTTTGTTTTGGTTCTTCTCTCATATGCATTGTAAATTGTATTTGCCTCTTGATATTGTATTTGGTTATTGATATATTGTTTAAATGCCCAAGTTGAGTTGGGGGCATATCTTTTATTCCACTCCACCACCCTTTCTTTCACCACCTTATAATTCCACCATCCAACTAAATATGAGCTTTGCACTTTATTGGGTTTTACCTCTAGCTCCTGTGGGTTGTGATGGATCCAATTCTATTTCCACATGCTCTCATCTCAGCATCATGTTGTTTTCACATTATTGATATGTGGAGCCACCTTTGCATGCATTATGAATAGTGCCCCTTTTCCTAGCTTTCATATGGATTATTATGGATTTATGCTCTTGTTGGGATATTTTTGGGAATATTAAACATCTAGTGGAATATACACACTAGCAAGTCCCAAATATAATCAACTAGAATCATCTCCATCTACTCCACCTGGAACTTTCATTTAAATTCTTTTGTTTGGCTTTATTCCACTTTTGGAAATGCATAAGAATAATGCCATGTTAAAACTATTGTTTTCACAAGAATACACATGGCATTAATTATTTTGCATGGGCCATGCAAGTACCACCACATTCTAGTCTTTTGGGTTTTTATTTGAATCTTTGAGTGGATCATCTCCCATCTCTCTCTCTACCCCTCTCCATGCCTGATCTTGTTTGGTTCATTGTCAAAACCCTACACCCATCCCCATCCATGCAAGCCATGTGTGAGCTTTTCCACCTTTTTCTCTAACACCCTAATCCTCTCTCCTAACATCAAACACCTCTTGTTTTGGTCATGTTTCAAACCATATCCACCACATCTCTCTATCTATCCTCTCTCCAAAACCCTAGTTTTCCTCTCTAACCTAAACCTAGTTACACCCATCTTCCCCTCTCATCTCACCCTCTCTCCAAGCCGAGGAGTGCCCTCTCCCTGCCAGCAGGCCCCACCTAGCCACCCATCTACCTCACCCCATCCTTCTCCTAAACCCTAACCGAGCCCATACCTAACCTAGATCCTAACTGAGCCTCCCCTCTCTCTCTCCCTCTCTTCTCTCCCTGCCATGAGGGCCCCCTAGCCCAAGCCTCCCCACCGAACCAGCCGATCCCTACCTGCCCTGCCCTACCCTGGACCAGCCCCAGGCCGAGCCTGCCCGAGCACGTGAGGAGAGGGAGAAGCAAAGGTGGTCGAGACCACCTTTTTCCTCCACCTTTCCCCCACGGCACCCTCCCCTCTCCCTCTGCTATCTACCACCACCTCCCGTCTCCTCGACCTCTCCCAGATCTCCCCAGGTTGCCCCTTCCTCTCCGTCTACCCTACCACCATCTACCCCATCGCCGGCCACCGTCGGCCTCCACCTCCCCTTCTCATACCAGCCGGTGGCGTGGCGATCACGGGTGTCGAGGAAGACCGCGCGGTACCCCTGCTTCACCCTGGACCGCGCCAGCGAGGAGGAGAAGTCCACTTCTGCTGCAGTACCGCAACACCGACGCCAAACCCTAACTCCGGTCCGCCAGTGCCGTCGCCGATCCCCTGCACTCAAGTTCGATCCACCGCCACCGAGAGCCCCGCGGTGAGCTCCTCTACCTCCTGGACATGCTCCGCCTCACCGGGTAACCCTAGCTGCGCCAGGCGTTTCGCCGAACGCCCTCGGTGCGCCCTCGGTCGCCTTTGTCTGCACGTTTTCCGCGCTGCGTAGAGCCTCACCTAGCTGTGTGCTACCTCCCTGACAACAACCCCAGCTTACCGCAGTGGCTACCGCCGCCGAGCATGAGCCCCAGGTCCCCGGATCGAATCCCCGCGCGCCTCGCCCTGCGTCGGTCGCGCACCGATCGGTCATCGGCGCAGAGAAGATCCACAGTACGGGCCTATGGTCGTTTTGCATATAGCCCCCTTTTTGTTTTTCTGCTCAACCCGCGGTACCACCGAGCCCACCGTCAGCCTCTCTGTCCGTTTTGCAGAAACACCCCCGCAAATTTGAGCACTTAACCCGCACTCCCTCGGATTTGCCGCGTGTCACGCCCCGGCTGGCGCGCCCGCGTGTGGGTCCCCATGGCCGCTGGCCCCACCTGTCATTCGCAGAGGCTAGGTAAAGCCGCGGTGAGAAAACCCTTTCTGTGCGCGTGTGTTCCAGTCAGCCCTGGCCCCATTTGTCAATGTCTGCGGCTAGGTCTGTCTGTGTGAGAAAAGGATTTCCGTTTTCTGTTTTAATTTAAACCTTTTTCAAATTAATTTAAATTCAAATTTAAATCTGTTTTAAAATATCTTTTAAAATACTTTTCCAAATTAAACATGTAATATATGTTTTGAAATCAGAAAAATGTGAGGATTTCAAATATGCCCTCCAAAACATATTTTGAACACTTTAATTTTCAAATTGATTAAAATTACAATAAATGCCCTCTTTCTTAATTAATTAATAACTTTTGTTTTATAACTCCAAATTTGACAAATGATATGTCTAAAATGATCAGCTCGACGAGACCTTTCTGTTTATGCATTCCATGTTCTGAATTGCAGCATGCATCATATAAATATAAAGTATACAGCAACTTATTTGAGGTTAAAATATGATTAAAACTCCATAAAATGCCTTATTCTTGTAGTCCACACCTCACCCATGCCATGCTACTTTATTGCCATGCAAATTGTGCATCATTCATCATGGCATGATTGTTTGCTTGTCGCATTTTAATCATATGCTTGTGCACTTTATTTATGTTGGCCCTTGTTTGTTTGGTTCTTCTTCGAATAGACGCTGAGCAGGGGATATATCAAGAAACCCAGGAGCACTACCCAGATCCTTCTCTCGCTTCAACTGAGCTGCCAGGCAAGCACTACCACATGCTTGCATACATATAGTACCTATTGCCTCTATCTTAATCTTGCATCATTGAGTCGCGATTGCATTAATCTGAATCCCAAGTACTGCATAGCCTTTACTTTTAAACCCCACCGAAGCTTGTTCCTCCATCCCATGAGCCATTACTACAGGAGTTGTTTGAGCCATGCGAGTCGTAGAACAGCATGTGTAGGGTATGTGAGTGTCTGTTGGATAACGAGGTACCTAAACAACTTAACCTGAGTAGTAATGGGATAACTAATGAAAGTGGCATCGGTGAGCAATATCTGCTATTTGGTTTTTCATGCTCACTTGTGTCCCGTAGGACCCCGAGTACTTGATTCCTGTTCCTTGAATATTCGCGCTATCCACATCCGGGAGGCTTATGAACCCCCCTGAGCCAGAGCTTGATTCATTCTTATTTCTTGGGGCCACAAAGTAGTTTGGGGCTTTATTACTATCCTGTACTTATGCCATGCTTTACTGCTTTATTTACGATTGTGCAAGGAGCACCTGTACTGTTTAGGATCGTGACACGTTTTCGCTGTATCGATATGCCCAGTCACACTTTCGGGTTCCCAGTCATTTACAGCCGTCCACACAAACCTTGAGTCCGTCTCGGAGCCGGCCAACTTCGTTGCGGGTAGCTTAATGGGGTGGCCCCCTGAAATATTTCTGAATCCTGTGATCGCTTTGTCGTGAATGCCTCGTTGGGTTTTGATTTGGTTTTTTCGAGGTTGATCGAGTGTGTGTTGCTATTTGTGCACCCCTGCAGGGTAAAACTTTCTGAAAGCCGTGTCCGCGGTTATGGACGACTTGGAGCACAGTTTCTCGATCATAGACAAGTATAACTAAAGTACCGCCTTTAATTTGACTAAATATCTGACTAGTAAATAGTGCAACACTCATGGAATGGGATAATAAAACTACCAACGGATGGGGGGTTGTTCGTCCGCTTCCTCGTTGGTAAGCGAGGAGGAGGATGGATCTGTTAATATTACCGTTATAACTGTTGTTATTAATTCACGGGCATCCGTCTATCTTTGGTTAGGCGGATGGTTAGCGAGTATCTATAGAATTGTTAGGTATTATCTTTTGCTGCAATTGCGTCACCCCAGGTTGTGTCCCCTTTAGAGGCATAAAGACTTGCTGAGTACCCCTAGGGTCTCACACGATAAATTGTTTGATTCAGATGAACAGGTAAGCTCGCAAGATGGATACTGGGTGGAGGAGACGGACGATGTGGGCAACGATCATTCGGTGTAGAGATTCCGGGAACGGGGATCCGTGAGATCTGTGGGCGGGATGTGTTTATTTATGGGGCATCTTATGCCGATTTGCTTCTTATCCGTACTCGGATCTTGTTTTCCGCTTCCGCCTGATACTTTGATGTCTGATGTATGAGGAGATATCCTAAACTATTATATCTATCTAGGATATTTGGATCTTGCCGTATGGCGTTGCAATATTTCTATTTCTTTTAGATGGAATGGCTCTGAGGACTGTTGTATGGTGGCTTGCATACATACTCATTTGTGTATATAGTTGATCCCTTCGCCTGCCGATTACGCCGCTCGTTCTTGTCCTGATGTTTGGAAATGGTTAGGACAGCCGAGAGGTCTACCTGTGAGTGGCATTTGGGCCCCACCGTACTATTTTAACCATTTCTGCTCGTCCAGGCTTGTAACTAAGAGCGTAATTCACCGAGGTAGTTACAGATGATCAGCACGGTCAAAGGTGATTGCCACTTCCGACCAGTCCAGGAATTGGGGGACAGCCAGAACTGTTGTGTTGAGCTGATGTAGAACTACTTTCTTGACCTTAGCTGGTTGAGATCTGAGGAAGGTGACATAAGTGTCTTTCTTTGTTGGGAAGTTTTTCTTCCCTTCCGGCTTGGGATTTGAAGGATCAGCTTCCTCCATGTCGGAATCTTCCTTGGTCTCTTTATCTTTTTCGGGATTCTTCTTTCCCTTCTTCTGCTTAGCCCTGTAGCCAGCAGTATTGTCTTTCTTGATGTCGTCATTAAAACTACACTCGGTGTTTGTGTGAGACGAGCCCCCATTGGCATCTAAATGATGCACACATGGGTTATTGGCAATGTCGGCCCAGGAGTAGGTTTTGCCAGGTTGCTGGTCTCCTCTACCCTGGACTCTTGATGTCCCACGACCACGTCCACGGCCGCCGCCACGTCCTCCTCATCCTCTAGATCCGAAAGTAGCAGTGACCACTTCCGTTTCCGCATTGGGTTTTTCTTCTGAGGTGTTCTTGCGCTTCTGATCTTGCTGCTTTGGTTGTTTTGCTGACTGTGGCACAACTAGGGCGTTCAGTAATCCCTCTGTGTCGTCGTCAGCATCTGCATACTTGCTCGCTGTTTCTATCATCTCTTGAAAATCAGTGACCTTGTCACACTTCAAGCGATGACGTAGTAAACCAATTGGGAGTCTTGCAATGAAAGCTTCAATCGCAGTTTGGTCATTTACTCCTTCACAGGAGTTCTTAGTGTCGATCCATCATTCGAGGTAATCTCGGCAAGTTTCTCCGACTTTGTGGGTGCAATGCTGTAGGTCTCCTACTGTACACGGCCTCCGATACATGCCTTCGAAATTCCGAAAGAACGCACTTTGCATGTCATACTAGTTGTGGATGGTGTTCTCCGGAAGTTCATTGAGCCATGATCGTGCCGTCTTCCGCAACATAAGTGGGAGATACCGGGTTGCGGCCAGGCTGTTTTCCGCCTTTGGCGATGCAACAAGCTTGGAAAAAGTCGTGAAGCCAAGTATCTGGCCGAGCTACGCCATCGTAGGGCTAGATGTGTCTTGAGATAGCAAATCCTTCCGAGAATCTTATTTCTCTTATGCATGGTCTGAAGCATTTTGGGCCCACGTATATATCATCGTTTTCATAGCACCGCACCTCTATGTTGGAGTTAATCTGGTGTCTCGTGTCACTAGTTGACATAGATCACCGTCCTGATTGTCGGCTGTGGCTGCGGTGCCTTGGAGCCGGACTTCGGCTTCTGCCACCACCTCCTCCGCCACGACGCCCTCCTTGGCCTCCTTGAGAACCACTGTGATGGCTACTTGGTGGAGAGGGTGGAACAGCTGGATTGTTTCGGCTGATTGCCGTCCTCCGTCCGGAGCGTCATTATTCTAGCCCCGGGGAGGGTCTTCATTATGATGAGCCCCCTGCTGGCTTGAATCGGCACGGTGTCCAACATTCCTTCGTCCGTCACTCCCGGCGTGGTGGGGCTCAGCCGGGCGGCTTGTATGTCTAGGAGGTGGCATTCTTTGCCGGTCCTCCTGCCGATGTTTCTCTTTGTCTTCTTCCCTTTGATTGTCCGACTCTCGCTGGGGAGGATTTCTCGGATACAGTGCAGCAATCGCCTCTTGCTCGGCGGCTGGAGCAACATTGCGCCAGTCACATGCAGCTCTGTGGTGTTGTCCTGAAGATCCGGTTCTTGAGTGATTGTCTTCCCGGCGGTCGGAATGGTGATGTTGTTCCGGAACCCGTTGGGGTCTTATGTCATTCCAGGCCGGATCCGTGCGACATTGTTCTGACTGAGAGACCAGTTTTCTGCTCCCGGATTTCACGATGTTCTGCTGCTCCCGGCCCTTGGTGAGTAGCTTAATGCCTAATCGAACCTCTTCTGGGCCTGGATTATTTGCCAGGATATCTCAAGCTTCGGCGGTGTTTTGTACTGGTGTTGGGTACACCAGATCTCCATTACTGTCGAGCCGAGGCATCCCCGGATCTCCCTCAAAGAGAACCTTTCGTACTTCTAGAAATTTGCTAGCCCGTACGTGGCCTTTCCGGTTCTTCTGATGTTGTAGAGAGATGAGCTTCTCTGCCTTGGCCATGCGCTTCTTCTCTTCCTCGATGTTTTTGGCTTCATCCAGGAGTACTTGGCGACACGCTTCTAGGGCTTGGGCCCTTTCATCCAGTTCCGCAGCAGTGAGTTCTGCCGCAGTAGGGATATGTGTGGT
This sequence comes from Avena sativa, assembly GCA_916181665.1. Lineage (NCBI taxonomy): Eukaryota > Viridiplantae > Streptophyta > Magnoliopsida > Poales > Poaceae > Avena > Avena sativa. Next base: position 383,673,103 of record OV702286.1, on the reverse strand, counting down.
TAATGCATCATCGATGAGTTTACGGGCACCTGCAGTGACCATGTGTCTATCCACCGACTCTTCTTTGGGCTTGTCTAGGATAAGTGCTCCATCCTAGTCTTCCTCGTATTCCTCGGCAATCACCTCCTCTGCTGGAAGTTCTTTTGCCGTGGTCTTGTTCTTCTTCTTTGCCTTCTTGGCAGCGCCGGTAGCAAAGACGACTTTGGGTCTGTTTCCCGGAGTCAAGCTCTGATCGGTACTTTCGGACATCTGGACCTCAGGATTATCTCCGAGATCCATGTCATCCTACGCTTTGGGAGAGTTCTCCTCGGATCCTTCATCCATGGCTTCTCCTTCTTCTGCAGCTTTGGAGTTGTACTCCTCTTCATATTCCGCGGAGAACTTTCAGAAATCCGCCGACGTCATCGAGTCATCCGAGGATGCAGGTAAGTCGGTGTTTGTTCCGATCGCCTCCAACACCGAGTCTTTGTTGTCTCAAGCATCGGTAGATCCGGATCCGGATCCAACGTATCCGACAAAGTGCGATTTGTGGGTCCTGAGGTAGTTGCGGCTTTCCTCGTGGGATTCCTCGAAGATCCTGATGGTTTCGAGAACCTCATCCACGTTTTCTCCTTGCATCATCATGCGCCTCAACGTATGCCTCAGGAAAGGTTGGTTTGTTCCGGCGTTGGCAGATCCGGAACCAAGGTTGTTGTTGTGATCCTCCTGGACTTCGACCTCGGCGGGTGGATCGATCTGGGATTCGGCCTCGCTAGGGAGATCCACTCCAGATTCGACTTGAACCGCAAGATCTGCTTCAGGTTCGGCTTTCTCCACTATCTCCGCAATAGGTGCGGGCTGGGTGGGATTAGGATTTGCTGGGATCTAGAACTCTGCCACCTCCGCGGACAAAGGGGACCCAGAAATTTCTTCTGCCTCTATCATCACCACTAGGGTGGGTGGGGCAGGTTCAGCGAATTCGATGTACACATCGATCTTGCCAAATGACATGATGGTGTAAGAAGTCACGGCCTTCCTAGCCAGAGTCCAGGTCTCGTCGAGAATGATGAGAGGGACATCACTAGCATAGAGTATGCGACCGACAGTGATAGTCTCACTGATTCCGATTCTTGCAGATTCCACTCAGAACACAGATCCAAAGCTCACTTGCCCCATGGTGGGCGCCAACTGTCGTCGGATTGATGACAAGTACGCCATGAGGGGGTCCTCGAGGCGTGTGGAAGAGAGGGGTGTGAGACGTACGTTGTTCCGGGACGGTGAGCACACAAGTTTACCTAGGTTCGAATCCGCCGGCTTTGGATGGATCCTACTCCTGCTAGCAATCCAGTAATACGGCAGAGCCGGAATATGGGTTACAAGAGTTTCGCCTGTGCGAGTTGAGATTGTAGACTATTGTGAGGGTGCCCTAAAGGCTCTCCCTAGGATGGCTTATATAGATATTTGGACTAGGGTTTACAGGAGAGATCTATCCGACTATGACTAAGAGTTGGTTACAGAGTACATCTTGAACTACAAGTAACACTACGGCCTATGTCGGTAAGTCTTCTGGGCCTTCCCGTAGCCGGACTGGACTCCATCTCTTCTCCCTGACTAGGTCGCCTGTGAAGCAAAGCTCTGACCTGATGTGGACCACCCTGGTCAGTGAGGCACAGTGAGGATACCCGGAAAGTATATCCCCAACACCTGGTGCATCAGTTTCCGCATCAGTTTCATCATCTTCTGGTGGATTTTTAGCATGCAGTTGGGACCTATTTTCTGTATTATTTGGAGCCAAATTTTCTTCGGCTGCTGCTGCAACTTGAAACACATCAGTAATAGGCACAATAGTAGGCATATGATCATCAATAGTATGTGCACCCTCATAAGAATTTTCTGATGGAAGAAGTAGAATTTGTTGTTTAAGAAGGGCACCGGCATTGGGATGAAAAGAGGCAAAAGGAAAGACATTCTCATCAAACACAACATCACGAGAGATATAGATGCGCCCAGTAGAGACATCGAGACATTTAACACCCTTATAAAGAGGACTATATCCAAGAAAAACACACCGTGTAGAGCGGAAAGCTAGCTTTCTTTTGTTATAGGGACGAAGATTTGGCCAACAAGCACAACCAAAAGTTCTAAGAGCATCATAATTTGGTTAAATATTGAGGAGGTGGTCAGTGGGAGTGGAAAAATCAAGGACTTTGCTAGGAAGCAAATTTATGAGAAAAGTTGCTATAAGAAAGGCTTCATCCCAAAATTTAAGAGGCATAGAGGCATTGGCAAGTAATGCAAGACAAACTTCAACTATATGACGGTGTTTTCTTTCAGCTGACCCATTTTGTTGATGAGCATGAGGACAAGATACATGATGTGTGATGCCAACTCTTTGAAAAAAGCTATTAAGCTTCTCATATTCACCCCCAATTAGTTTGCATAGTAACAATTTTCTTATCAAACTTGCGTTCAACATACTGCTGATAATTAAGAAAGGCTTGATAGACATCAAAATGCTTTTTAAGCAAACAGATCCAAGTGAACTTGCTAAAATCATCAATAAAGCTTACATAGTATGCATGTTTACCAACCGACAGAGGAGCATGACCCCATACATTAGAAAAAACTTGCTCCAAGGGAGCAGTAGAGACACTGGTGGATACAGGGTATGGCAACTAGTGACTCTTGGCCAATTGACAATAGTCACAAACATAGGGAGTACTGTTTGGAGTGGAAGCTATTTTATTTCTCCTAAGAACTTGTTGAATGATAAATGAAGATGGATGTCCTAAGCGGCAATGCCAGGTGGAGGATGATGGCTTTATGGTGATGAAGGCATGCTTGGCGGTCTCATGAGACATGGGCACCAAGGGATAGAGACCACCATGACAGGAGCCTCTAAACAGGGTTCTTCGGGTCTTTGAGTCCTTGGTTAAAAACAAGAAAGGATGAAACTCAATAAAGACATCATTATCAAGGGTGAATTGATGTACAGAAAGAAGATTTTTTGTAGCACTAGGAACATGGAGAATATTTTTAAGATCAAAGGAACCATGAGGAGTACGCAATATTGAATGACCAATATGACTAATGTTCATACCTATGCCCTCTGCAGTGCAGACACAATCGTTCCTAGTATACTTGTCATGTGTAGAGAGCTTGCTCAGTTTGTTGGCGACATGATCTGTGGCACTTGTATCGGGGTGCCTGTTTGTGTCGACACCATAGAAAGCAGCAACATTGGCACCTTTTTCAGCACGAGCACCATCATCCCGCTTGTCATCACCATAACACCACCAGCAATCGCTCGCGGGATGGCCATGAATCTTGCATATCTGGCAGTAAGTATTGACGTAGGGTGTGGGAGCACGGTCGGGGCGGCGACTGATATGCTGCTAACGTATCCATAATTTTTGATGTTCCATGCTTGGTTTTAGCTACTTTCTTATGTTTTGTCCACACTTTGGAGTACTTTTCATATGATTTCTTGGACTAACCTATTAACAAGAGCCACAGTGCCAGCTGCCTGTTTTCTACTATTTTTGGTTCCAGGAAAGTCAGAAAATGAATATTCTCGGAATTGGATGGGACAAAAGCCAAAGTCAGTTTTTCACCGAGGGACACCAGGAGCCAGAATACGAGACGGAGAGGGGCTGGGGCCCGGCCACACCACCTGGTCGTGCGGCTAGGCTTGGCCCGCGCCAGGGGGTGGTCTGGCCACCCCAGGCACCCCCTCGGCCTCTCCTTTCGCCTATATATTGCCTCCGATACAGAAACCCTAAGTCCCCGTTCAAAATTCCACGAAAGAGTCTGTAGCCGCCGTCATCTCCATCCCTAGATTGGGAGGGATCTGAAGCTCTTCCCGGCACCCTGCTAGAGAGGGGAATTCACCCTGGAGGCCTTCTTCCTCATCATGCAAGCCTCCGGTGTGATGCGTGAGTAGTTCATCCTTGGACTACGGGTCCATGTAGTAGCTAGATGGCTGGTTCTCCTCCTTTGTGCTATCATGTTTAGATCTTGTGAGCTCCGTTCATGATCAAGATCATCTATTTGTAATTCATACATGTTGTGTTTGCGGGGATCCGATGGATATTGAGATGCTATTTTAGATTGATTATTGATTCTACCATGTCTTTGTTATTTGTGATCTTGTATGCTTTCCGTTGTTAGTAGCTATCTTGGCCAAGTAGATGCTAGCAACTCCAAGAGTTAGTATTTATGCTTGATAGTGGGTTCATGCCTCTGGTAATCTGGGGAAGTGACAGAAATCTCTAAGGTACTAGATGTGCTGTTGCTACTAGGGAGAAAACAACAATCCTTTGTTCATAGAACAATCGTATTGTTTACTTTACACACAATTCGTAATGCAATTATCCATTGCTTGCAACTTACTGGAGGGGGTTTGGATGATAACCCGAAGGTGGATTATTAGTCATAGATGCAGTTTGATGGCGGTCTATGTATAATGTTGTAATGCCCAATCAAGTATCAAAGGAGTCAATATGAGTAGTATATGCTTGTATGCTTTCTCGATGTTTGTCAATTGGCGTTCACCCAACATGTCATCTATCTTAAGGAGAGCCACCACTAGTGAACTATGGACCCTATTCCTTTCTTTTATCATCAATCTACAACTGTTTACTGCTTTGTGTTTACTTTCTGCAAACTATTACTTTCTTCCATTCAATATGTTTAATCCGTTGTTTTTAGCAAAACCGGTGAGATTGATAACCTCATCGCAAGTTGGGGATAGAGTTCTGTGGTTGTGTTGTGCAGTCTCCACGTTGCTGCTGGCACCGGTAGTGCGCCCTGCCAAAGTTTAGCTAGCAACACCTTTGGGGTGTTTCCTTGCTCCTACTGGATTGATAACCTTGGTTTCATAACTGAGGGAAACTTAATGTTGTGCTCATCATACCTTTCTCTTGGGGTTCCCTAACGAGCTCGTTAGTACACGAGTCAGCAAGTGATTTTCTGGCGCCATTGCCGGGGAGTCAAGGACATCTTCACAAGGGGGTCCCTCATAACCAATCTCTTTACTTTGTTGTTTTTGTTTTTCTTAGTTTCCTTTTGTTTTGTTTGCTTGTTTCTTTATCAAAAACACACAAAAAATAGTTTTACAAGTTTGCTTTCTTTATTAAAAACAAAAAAAATTAGTTCCTATCTTAAGTTGCCATTATGTCTAGCATTGCTCCAATCACTATGTCGCCCGAGGAAATGATTTTCTCTTTTAAACAAGGAATTGAAGAGAGTTTCAAAGAAGCTTGGTCTAGAATCTCTGATCTACATGAAAAAACTGAACCTAAAATGACTCAAAGCTTGTTCCTTAGCAGTTTTTACCTTGGAATCGCTCTTTGCTATAGATATGCTTTGGATGCTGTAGTGGGAGGAGATTTGTAACATCCCAAAACTCTAATCCAAGTTTATTAAGATTCAAATCATCAATTTTAGGGTTAACAAAAACTTTTCCAATTAAAATTATTAAAGCATTCATATGTGTGCATTTAAAAATAGGAGTTGTTTGAAAATTGCCATGGTTCTGTGATCCATTGATTGTAAAATGATTCTTAGGTGAAATAAACATCATCTAAATCATTCCCCAAACATTTCCCAAAGAAAAACAACTCAAAATGAATAAATAAAGTGAATGGTCATTTTTGCCAAATTAACTATCATGCCTACTTTGGCTATTCCTAGTACTCAAAACTTAACAGAAACAAATGTGGATCTTTGCACCCCTTGCTAGTACACATAATGAGGTACCAAGGCCCACTTTCTGCTCTGCCAAAAACATTCAAACACTAAATTTAAATGACAATTGAAAATTGAATCTACTTCATATGGGAAGATCCCACTATTTCAAAAACCACCCAAACAAGCTCAAATTTCAAAACCCAAGCACCCACAGAGTCTCAAGCTTAGTACTAGCACACCCACCAAAAATCTTTTCAAAATTCAAAAGTATTTTTCTTGCGGGCATTTTTACAAACACTTGGCAGGCATGAATTACACCTAGTAATTAGCTCACTTTTTTGAATAGGGTTTTGCCCCCAAATGATCTCCATTTAATCCCTTTGTCTCCCCTTGATCTAACCAGGCCCTTAGCACCCATCCCCTACCCCCTAGCAGGCATGCCATGCCAACCCGAGCACCTAGTCGCCGGCCAAACCTTGCCCCACTACAGCAGACCATCTCCCTCTCTCGCGCCATGTCTACGAGCTATCCAGCACCTCACCGCCACCCTCTGTCCCCTCCCTGAGCCAAGCCAGAGCATGGACCACCGCCAAACCACCGCGCACTGCCTGTATGCGCCATGCCGAGCACGCGCCAGAGCGTCGTGCTCGACGCACGTGCACAAGCCACCGCTCGACTCCAGCCCGCGTATACCGCTCCTCCATGACCCCAGGGACACGCCAGACACGCACAATCATCGTCCAACGCCTCACAGCCACCGCTCGCCGTGGACACCGCCGTCTTTGCCGCTCAGAGCGCCAGCTCCACCCGACCGCATACCATCGCCCCTAGTCCCGCATTGATCACGTAGAGCACCGCCAGGAGACCAGCGACCGCCCCTACCTCGCGCCACGCCGCTAGCATGCTGTGCAGCCCTCGCCGGAGCCGCTCTCCCATCCCTCTCGGTCACGTCGTCGTCCTATAAATAGAGGCCTCCCCTAGCCATTTGCAGCACACCACTCACCTCCCCTCACCTCACTGACTATTCCCCACCTCTAGCTGGAGCAAGGCGAGCAGCCGTTCGCCAGAATTGCACCGGAGCAGGCCGCCTCTAGAGGAGAAGGGCGCCGCTGATTGCGACCACCCCCAGAGCTGCCTCGACCGTCCCTGAGCTCGCCGTCGACCACCCGTCCGTTTGCCCGCCTCGCCGTCGTTGCTGGAGCCCTGGTACTCCCCCTATGCACCCCACTGAGCCGCTAGGGTTAGAGTTCCCTTAGTTTGAAAATCAATTCAGAGAGATTTACAAATCCAAATGGAGTGATTCCAATTTTGTTAGAAAGCTACTGAAAAGATCTACCCAAGCCCGTTGGAATTAATTCAATTAGATTTAGAGATCTCTCCTAGTAAAAATAACAAGACAGAAGCATTTGCACCTTGCAACATTTTTATAAAATCAACCAAGTTAGCTTTTGAGTTGATTCCAACTCTCAAAAATCACATTTTACCATACCTATCTGAATATGTAATAATATGAAGGTTTACATGCAGTGACTTTAGACTAGTACCAAAATAATGCTATATAGGCATTTCTAGTCACTTTAAATCATTAAATAATGAACTTAAACCAAAATAATTATGAACCAACCCTTAAATTACATTCCCATATGTTAGGATATGTGGTGATGACATGTGTCCACATGATCCCATAGTTTAAGTGGTGAATATTAAATCTTAGTTAATTTTCAATGAGTAGAAATTACTTTTCTTAAATAAAAAGAATGAAACTAGTTAATAAAACTTGTGATGCTTGTGATCATAATAGATCATCAAATGTATGCCTTAGAGTACTAATTAGACTAGTTAAGTATTGTTTGGTGATTGTGTATACCGTATGTATTTATAGAAGATAGTACCGACCAAGCTTACGAGGAGGAGGAGTTCTACCAAGAGGAGGAAGACAACTTCAACCACTGCACCAACCAAGGCAAGCCACCATTAACAATGCAAGCTAACCCTTGCAAGCTACTATTAGCAAGCTAGGATTAAACTAGATGGTTTAGCAAAGATGCCTTAGGCATACTTTGGTTAAACTACTTTGACTATTCTTTACCCCAAGTACTAATTTCAAGCTTTACTTCCTTTACTTTACAGAAAGTCCCTTACTTGTTCTGAAGGTAGCATAAAGAGTATAAAACTTGACCTATTTAGATAACTTTAGATGTCATTCTATGGCATGAGATTGAACCCATCAATTCCACCTTAGTGAACACTCTTAACTTAGTAGTCTAGAGTAGATAAAAACTTGAGTCACTTTAGATGGGAACACTTGGTGAAAATGAATTATGAAAACCTTGGAATGATGAGTCATTCTATTGAGATGTTTTGACATGTGTTGAGAAACACAAATGGTTTATGATGATGAAAATGTTGAGGCATGAGCCTTGACCCTTTTACAAAACTGATGGTTGGATTCGGATGCGATACCATTCCAAATTTATTGTACAACCATAATACCTGAATTGGGTAAGGCTTAGCCGGAAGTTTATATGCATTAGTATTAGTTCTCTCACGGGAGAGGTTTGAGCTGAGGCTACCTCTCAATGTTGTCCACCTATGCAGTGCCCAAGATGACAGATGGTCATGGTTGGGAGGCCATGCTCATAAGAGAGGTGCTTATACTAGGGTGTGTAAAGGAAAGGTTATGTTTGATTATTTGCATACTAAGTATGATGATTCAGGGTTATCCCTGACAGATGTATCGAATCTTGTGGTGAAAGTGTACCACCTCTGCAGAGTGTCAAACTATTCGAATAGCCGCGTCTGCGGTTATGGACAGTTGGAATGGCCATACTGTTTTGTTGTCAGATGTTTTCAAAACAACTTATGAAAGGAATGATGAATCTTGACTTGACCACAACAGGGTTGTGTTTATGACACTAGCTTCCCACTTAAGTGATTCTAGAACTTTATTTTATCTTTCTTTGCTTCTGAACTCAGCTTAGGTTTCAAACTTAACTTTATAGTTAAACATAGATTTAGCATTTTTAACTTAGAACTATACTACTTGTTAGTGGTAGTTTGCGAGTACTTAAAGAGTAATCATGGCTTTTGTCCCTGGCTATTCTCATGGCCAGACTATGAAGGAGACTATCAAGATGATGGCCAGCAGGACGGCTATGATAACTAGGACTATCTGCCTTCGTCAGCATTGCCTGTGCCCCTGAAGATGGACCCCACCGCTACGCTTATCTTTTATTTCCGCTGCTTGTTGTATTAAGACTGGATCATGAGATCCTTATTTGTGTAAGACCTTATGTATGGTTTGTAATGGATGATGTACTGTGATATCCAATCCATTATGTCTCGCAAAAATGGTAATCCTGGGATTGCGAGGTATGGCATAACGGGCATCTGGGATTAAAAATCCGGGTGTTGACAAGATTTCCTCCAATGCAATGAGGATGATGCTTTTAATGCCATAAAGAAGTTGGTCTTTACTTACAACTTGCCTACAAATCTGATTCTTCCTTCATAAACATATTTGCTAGATTGAATACTCTTGAGACCAGCACTGCTAGTTTGAAAGATTGCTATAATACACTTAGAGAGCATCATAACTATGCTCCAATAAATTCTGAACCCTCAAAATGGCTTCCCACAGTAAAGATTGCTATAAATAATGAAACTTTTCATGCTCGTTGTGATATCATGTCTGAATTTTGTCTTATGCCCAAAGATATCTATGAACCTTTGAATCTTTGGGGGCTTTCTGAAGGAGGAGAAGAAAATTTTCTTGCTAATAATGCCACAATATTACCCATTGGAATAGCTGAAGGAGTGTTTACAAAGATCCTAGGGAAAATGGTTTCTACTGATTATCTTGTTATTGAATGTGTAGGAAAAGGACAAATCACACTTGCAAGATCCCTATTGAAACTCCTTGGAGCAATAATAGATGTGGAAAAGGGCACCATGCACTTTGATTCTCCACCAAGCAATCATATGTTCCCCAAGGTTAAAAATAAAAGTAAGAGAGGTAAGGGAAAGAAATTTGGTTTTAATGCTTCTTCATTGGAGAACACTTGATTCTTTTTCTTGCTTCTTATGCCTAACTTAAAGGCGTTAAAGAAAAGTACTTATTGGGAGATAACCCAAAAGACTTAGATGAGTCTTGGAAGTTATTACTTCAGTAATAACCGCTCCTTATCCTTTTTATTTGCTTTTTGTGCCAAGAGTAACCTCTAATGGAGAATTATCATTTTGCGGCCCGAAAGTTGGGGTGTACAGGCAACGCGGTACCCAAGTTCCCTGAAATCAGCTGGGATGACTACAGTTGATGTGCCAAATACTCAGAGGGTCTTTTTCGGCACGAATTCAACGTTACGTTTCAATACAAAAAATCAGGCTAATGGGCGTCAAGTTGGGCCCCCCTGTCTGTTCTCGCCGTTATGTCGCTCCCGTCGCTTAGGCGGGGTGGCTGTCACGTAGGCTTGCAGCGTTGACACAGTGGATAGGACAACCCGCCCCTACCCAGTGTATTGACGTGACAAAATAGGGCCCATGTATCAGTGTTATAATTATTTTTTGTTTACTCAGAAGCTGGAATGGCCACCGCCACGCGTCTCTCCTTGGACTTCCGTCCCAATCGTTAACCCCTACCATAAAAGCACATTGACTGTTCCACCGTTCCCCTGCCTCGCAGAAACCACTCTTCTTCTTCCTGTCATCTACTATCTTCTTCCCGTCTTCTCCTTGCCGCCATGGAAGGTCTACACACTCTATAAATATGAGGCCACAGCGCTCGCTTTCACCATCGCCTCGGCCTCTCTGCAGTCCATCTCCACCCCACCCCTTTAGCCATCGCCTCTCCACCGCGCCGTTGTCTCACCTCCCCTCCCTCTCCAATCTCCACCGTGCCGCCATGGAGGTGCCCACGCTCAACCACTACGAGTCGGTGATGTTTGCGTACTACGGCATCCTCGCACCGCTGCGCGCGACCTTGCACGCCAGATTTTGCATCAGCGAGGCGGGTGTGCCGGTGGCTCCGCTCCTCAACCCCCGCGGATACGAGATGGAGTGCGTCATCATGGAGCGTCACCGCCAGCTGCCCGCGTGCATGAGGGCGTTGCCCCGGTACGCGGTGGCCAGCGAGTACTGGCCCCGGCTGTTCAAGAAGGAGCGGAAGGCCCATCTTGGCAACCGTATCGTGGACGGGCGCCTGGTGCACCCGGATCGCCGCAATCAAGAAGGACGGGAGATGTTCTGGTCCGTCCCTGGACGGACCATCTACACCGCCATCGACGCTGCTAGCCGCGCAGAGGATCTCTGTCTCCCGAACAACGCCGAAATCGTGGAGATTTCGTGCGACGACGAGGAGGAAGCCGGCGGGTCGGAGGACAGCGGCAGCGGAAGTGTTGTCGACTAGGAAAAATTGTAAATTCGCATCTTTGTATGGAAAAATTTGTGGTCGAATAATAAAATGTCTCAATTTAGATCTTTGTCTCGATTAATTTGTGAAAGATTTTTTCAAAAATACTGATCAATTCAATTTCTACCTCGAATTAATTTCTGCCTCGAATTAATTTTTGCCCCGAATTAATTTACATTAATTGTCCTAGACTGCTGACCGTCGCGGGGTTTTTGGTCCCGGTTCGTGGCATGGTCCTGATTATGGAAACGAACTGGGACCGATGGAATTTGGGCGCTAGACCAAAGACCCTCTTTCTACCAAGTGCTATAGACAAGCTTCACTACCCATGAAAACAAGAAGATAGACGTTGTCTACACCAACAAGGAGGAGACAGTGGTGCGTGTCCTGAGGATGTACGAGGGTTGGCTTGGGATAGACGAGGACAAGTTTGTGGGATTGGATCTCGAGTACACCCCGGAGCACCCATATGAAGGGAGTGAAGTCGTCGTCGTTCAACTGGCCATGCGGAAACACGTCCTCGTCTACCACCTTTCCCGGTTTGTAGATCTGCTCTCTGTAGCTAACCGCTTTTAGGGTTTTCTCCTCTTGTTGTTTATCCACTTGCTCATCTTGCAACTACTGGATTTTATTTAGGACCAAATAAATTAGGGTTTGCCTATGTCTCAATCGACTGAGATTTTCTTTAGTCTCAATCACCTAAGAAAAGTGCAACCGTAGTTAAAAGAAATGTGCAACTTGTTCAGTCGACTGAGAAATAGCAAAACCGAATAAATTATGACAATACAATGTTGAGAGTCTTGATCTTGCATTTACTAAACTTTTCAAAATTATATTGAGATGATGATCTTGCATTGACAAAATATTTGTAGTTACAAATTTTGGTGATGACAAACTACATACTTTCAGGACTGACAGGAAATGTCCGGCGCTGCGCCAGTTCCTTGAAAAAAGGGAATTGTTTTCTGCATTGTCGACACAACAACTGATTTTTCGAAATTGTATCAAGAGGAAATTATAATTCCTGCGCACAACTGAATCGATATTCAGCATCTTGTCAAGATCCTAGGGGGCAGGAAGAAGGATGGAATGGCATCACTCGCAACTAGAATCCTCGATGAGTTGTACATCACAATGAAGGAAGATTTCTCTACGGATAGGCACAATTTCTGGAACGAGTGGCCGTTGTCTGATATAAACCTGAAGTATGCAGCCATAGATGCTTACGTGACCTACCAGCTGTACAAGAAGATCCATTTTTTTCAACGTTACCTCGTGTTTTGCCCTATTTGCAAGAGGGAAGACGAGCTTAGGGGAGCCCTTTGTAGAAAATGCTGAATAGCTGAGTTTGAAGTTGAATATGCAAAGAAATTCATCTGAAGCAGCTGACAGAGAGGCTGCAGAAGCAGCTGAAAGAGAGCTTGCAGCTGAAGAAGCAGCTGACAGAGAGGCTGCAGCTAAAGCGGCAACAATCAGGCCTGTGATGCACCGCTAATTGTTCCGTAGGACGCTGAAGATAGGAAAGCCAAGTCAGATGCCATTTGGGACAAAGCAGTTCATCGGATGTGGAGTACGTGTAATGATGGCAAGCACGTCAAGTGGTCTAATGAGGAGTGAATTAAATTTTACTTGTCAGTGTTATGTTTCTGTTTTGTGGAACTCAGTTAGCTTGCCAAGATGTCTAGTGCATCAAGTGATACTAGTAAAATAAATTTAACCCTCGTTGTGTTATGTTTATGTATGTGTCTTGTAGCTTGTCAAGATGGTAGCTTCTTAACTGACAGTTTGAAACAGTGCCCTTTTCCTCTCTCTCTAAACATATATGTTTCATTTTGCCCAAATTGGTAGCAAATCTAGAGAAGATTCTCACTTCGATATTTCGTTCCCTTTTGGACCTCTTTTTGCCTCCGAACAGGTAGCAAATCTAGAGCAGCAAACCACACCAGGCAGAATACATTCATTCACAAAACAAAACAAATGTAGATATAGTTATGCACAGCTAAATAGGATATAGCGATAGAAAGTAGGTTGCTTAACGAGGTTCGATGCATTCAGCCAAAAATAGGATATAGCTAGAAAGGAGCTGCTGGGCAGCAGGGGCAGCCGCCGCAGCTGCAGGCACATCCTGCAAGCGCCCGCGCCTCCGCCATCTCCCTCTGGTGCTTCCGCCACTTCTTGCTGCCCAGTTTCTTGGACTTGGGGGCCTTGGGCCTGATTGGAGGCATGCGACCCTCTTTGATGGCCACCCGCTGGAGGTTTTGGAGGTGAATGGAGAGAGCACGGTGTTCAGCAATGTAGGCGTTGATGTTCGCGGGCTCGGGCTTGCCGCTTTTGTGGATGCCGGAGCCCGCGGCCTCTGCATGCTTCAGTAAGGTGTTCAAGACGGTGCCGCCGGCGGCACGACTCGTCAAGAAGTAGACGCCCCCCTTGCGGAAGGGGTAGCTGTAGGGGTCTCTGAGGAAGCCGTCGTACTTGCCGACCCGCAGCCTCCTCAGCACCTGACGAGCCTTGGTGTGAATGGACTCATCATCGCTGTAGACGTCGTTGCCGGAAACCTATTGGAAGAAAGGGAAAATGGGGGAGTAGATGGTGTAAGAAGATCGAGCAATCAAAATGCGAACAAGCGAATCCTAATAAACCAAGATCTAGCATCCAACGATGGGAACGGTGTTGGATAATTAGGCACAATTTCCATGATTAATTCCAGAATATTAAACATGACAATACCAGCTAAATTTTAAATAGATTAGCCCATTATTTCTAACAAACGGTAGAAGAACTAGGGGAGGGGAGCAAACCCAAGTTACCTCCAACCATAGGTCGTCGATGCCGGTGTCGTAGGGGTTCAGCGGAGCGATGTACTTATCTGGATCGTAGGTGCCCAAGAAGTGCGTGATCTGCTTGTGATCGGCAGGGGCCTCCTCGCTGGCGGGGGGCTCCTCTTCGGCGTCCGTGTCGGTAGCTGGGACGGGGGCCTGGATGGGAACGGCAGCTGCCATCGATGGCTCCACTGGGGCCTGGACAGGGACAGCGGTTGCTTTCAACGCGTCGAGGGGGACCAGCGAGGAGACGGGGGCCTCCTCGCCAGCGGCCACAGAGGCGACGATGGCCACCTTATCCTCCTCGGCCATCGCCGGCGCGGACGGGGTATTCTCGGGAGTTTGCAGATGCTGGTGGGACAGTGGAGAGGGTTGCGTGGGGACAGTGAGTGAGAGTGGGAGTGGGTGTGCGGAGAGGGGCTCTATAGCTAAGGTGGATAGAAGCAAGGCACGTTTCATTGCACCACCGTGCAATGCGCCGCGCAGTCGACTGCACTATGCACCGCGACACGCGCACGGTACGTCACGTTTTTTCCCGGGCCATGCATGACAGTTCTGTATTGAGCCGCATGCAAAGGGCGCACACACAATTTCTATGTACGAAGTTTGACACGGCCCTAAAATTGGCGATTGAGAGCCGCTACGTAAAAATGGGATATGTCTTATTAAAATCAAGTGGCAATAAATTGCAGTTGTCCATCGACGACCGTGCATTCGATGACGCATGCGTTGTGGCGTAGTAGTAGCAGTAGTAGGCTTTTCAGACTTGATTAAACATGACATGACCGCTCGACGACTTTTTCCATGGACGGCATCGTGTTCCTTCTTGTAGAAGTCTCGCTGAGGGAGACGTCTGTGCTGTCTCGCACTGTACTGTGAAGGGCACGACGTGTGCAACGATCATCATTGGATCGCATAGAATCAACGGCTGGTGCACACGATCCGCGTGACAACTGTGATAACCAATCAGGGAGTAGCAGACAGGGTGAGCACAGATTTGTGCTTCTACGAAAGATAGAGAGAGGGGAGAGGGGGGGCAAAACTGAGTAATACCACACAAAACCAAGGGCGATACTGAGTAGTATAAAAATTGAAAGTGAGTGTCTTGCACAATGAAATACATCGTGGCATACATCAAATTATGCCAAGATAGATCCACAAGAGTTCATTGGATGTGTGTTCTTCTCACAGACCACACATGGATCCAGTGTCATTGCATGTGTGTTCTTCCCAAAGACCACACATGGATCCACCAGTGCCATTGCATGTGTGTTCTTCTCACAAACCATATCATGAACCACACCCAGTGTCATTGCATGTGTGTCCTTCTCACTAACCACAGCTAGTGTCATTGCATGTGTGTTCTTCTCACAAACCATATCATGAACCTCACCCAGTGTCATTGCATGTGTGTTCTTCCCATGAACCACATATGGATCCACTTGAGTCATTGCATGTGTGTTCTTCTCACAAACCATATCATGAACCACAGCCAGTGTCATTGCATCTGTGTTCTTCTCACTAACCATAGCTAGAGTCATTGCATGTCTGTTCTTTTCACAAACCACATATCACCAGAGTCATTGCATGTGTGTTCTTCCCATTAACCACACATGGATCCACTAGTGTCATTGCATGTCTGCTCTTTTCATGAACCACAGGTAGAGTCATTGGATGTGTGTTCTTCTCACAGACCACACATGGATCCAGTGTCATTGCATGTGTGTTCTTCCCAAAGACCACACATGGATCCACCAGTGTCATTGCATGTGTGTTCTTCTCACAAACCATATCATGAACCACACCCAGTGTCATAGCATGTGTGTTCTTCTCATAGACCACACATGGATCCACCAGTGTCATTGCATGTGTGTTCTTCTCACAGACCATATCATGAACCACACCCAGTGTCATTGCATGTGTGTTCTTCCCATGAACCACACATGGATCCACCAGTGTCATTACATGTTTGCTCTTCCCACATACCACACATCACCAGTGGCATTGCATGTGTGTTCTTCCCAAAGACCACACATGGATCCACCAGTGTCATTGCATGTGTGTTCTTCTCACTAACCATATCATGAACCACACCCAGTGTCATTGCATGTGTGTTCTTCCCATGAACCACACATGGATCCAACAGTGTCATTGCATGTCTGCTCTTTTCATGAACCACAGCTAGAGTCATTGGATGTGTGTTCTTCTCACAGACCACATATCAAAAGTGTCATTGCATGTGTGTCTTCCCAAAGACCACACATGGATCCACCAGTGTCATTGCATGTGTGTTCTTCTCACAAACCATATCATGAACCACACCTAGTGTCATTGCATGTGTGTTCTTCTCATAGACCACAACTAGAGTCGTTGCATGTCGGTTCTTTTCACAAACCACATATCACCAGAGTCATTGCATGTGTGTTCTTCCCATGAACCACACATGGATCCACCGGTGTCATTGCATGTGTGTTCTTCTCATGAACCATATCATGAACCACACCCAGTGTCATTGCATGTCTGCTCTTCTCATGAACCACACATGCATCCACCCAGTGTCATCGCATGTCTGCTCTTCCCATGAACCACACATGGATCCACCCAGTGTCATTGCATGTCTGCTCTTCCCATGAACCACACATGGATCCACCCAGTGTCATGGCATGTCTGCTCTTCCCATGAGCCACACATGGATCCACCCAGTGTCATCGCATGTCTCCTCTTCCCATGAACCACACATGGATCCACCCAGTGTCATCGCATGTCTGCTCTTCCCATGAACCACACATGGATGCACCCAGTGTCATTGCATGTGTGTTCTTCTCACTAACCACATCTAGAGTCATTGCATGTCTGTTCTTTTCACAAACCACATATCACCAGAGTCATTGCATGTGTGTTCTTCCCATGAACCACACATAGATCCAGCAGTGTCATTGCATGTCTGCTCTTTTCATGAACCACATGTAGAGTCATTGGATGTGTGTTCTTCTCATAGACCACACATGGATCCAGTGTCATTGCATGTGTGTTCTTCCCAAAGACCACACATGGATCCACCAGTGTCATTGCATGTGTGTTCTTCTCACAAACCATATCATGAACCACACCCAGTGTCATTGCCTGTGTGTTCTTCTCACAGACCACACATGGATCCACCAGTGTCATTGCATGTCTGTTCTTCCCATGAACCACACATGGATCCACCAGTGTCATTGCATGTCTACTCTTCCCACATACCACACATCATCAGTGTTATTGCATGTGTGTTCTTCCCAAAGACCACACATGGATCCACCAATGTCATTGCATGTGTGTTCTTCTCCATATCATGAACCACACCCAGTGTCATTGCATGCGTGTTCTTCCCATGAACCACACATGGATCCAATAGTGTCATTGCATGCCTGCTCTTTTCATGAACCACAGCTAGAGTCATTGGATGTGTGTTCTTCTCACAGACCACATATCAACAGTGTCATTGCATGTGTGTTCTTCCCAAAGACCACACATGGATCCACCAGTGTCATTGCATGTGTGTTCTTCTCACAAACCATATCATGAACCACACCCAGTGTCATTGCATTTGTGTTCTTCTCACAGACCACAGCTAGAGTCATTGCATGTATGTTCTTTTCACAAACCACATATCACCAGAGTCATTGCATGTGTGTTCTTCCCATGAACAACACATGGATCCACCGGTGTCATTGCATGTGTGTTCTTCTCATGAACCATATCATGAACCACACCCAGTGTCATTGCATGTCTGCTCTTCTCATGAACCACACATAGATCCACCCAGTGTCATCGCATGTCTGCTCTTCCCATGAACCACACATGGATCCACCAGTGTCATTGCATGTCTTCTCTTTTCATGAACCACAGCTAGAGTCATTGGATGTGTGTTCTTCTCACAGACCACACATGGATCCAGTGTCATTGCATGTTTGTTCTTCCCGAAGACCACACATGGATCGACCAGTGTCATTGCATGTGTGTTGTCCTCACAAACCATATCATGAACCACACCCAGTGTCATTGCATGTGTGTTCTTCTCACTAACCACAGCTAGTGTCATTGCATGTGTGTTCTTCTCACAAACCATATCATGAACCTCACCCAGTGTCATTGCATGTGTGTTCTTCTCACAAACCATATCATGAACCTCACCCAGTGTCATTGCATGTGTGTTCTTCCCATGAACCACACATGGATCCACTTGAGTCATTGCATGTGTGTTCTTCTCACAAACCATATCATGAACCACAGCCAGTGTCATTGCATGTGTGTTCTTCTCACTAACCACAACTAGAGTCATTGCATGTCTGTTCTTTTCACAAACCACATATCACCAGAGTCATTGCATGTGTGTTCTTCCCATGAACCACACATGGATCCACCAGTGTCATTGCATGTCTGCTCTTTTCATGAACCATAGGTAGAGTCATTGGATGTGTGTTGTTCTCACAGACCACACATGGATCCAGTGTCATTGCATGTGTGTTCTTCCCAAAGACCACACATGGATCCACCAGTGTCATTGCATGTGTGTCCTTCTCACAAACCATATCATGAACCACCCCAGTGTCATTGCATGTGTGTTCTTCTCATAGACCACACATGGATCCACCAGTGTCATTGCATGTGGGTTCTTCTCACAGACCATATCATGAACCACAC
Organism: Avena sativa; assembly: GCA_916181665.1. Lineage (NCBI taxonomy): Eukaryota > Viridiplantae > Streptophyta > Magnoliopsida > Poales > Poaceae > Avena > Avena sativa. The sequence goes on along the minus strand of OV702286.1, from coordinate 383,654,524 downwards.
CCAGTGTCACTGCATGTGTGTTCTTCCCATGAACCACACATGGATCCACCAGTGTCATTACATGTCTGCTCTTCCCACATACCACACATCACCAGTGTCATTGCATGTGTGTTCTTCCCAAAGACCACACATGGTTCCACCAGTGTCATTGCATGTGTGTTCTTCTCACTAACCATTTCATGAACCACACCCAGTGTCATTTCATGTGTGTTCTTCCCATGAACCACACATGGATCCAACAGTGTCATTGCATGTCTGCTCTTTTCATGAACCACAGCTAGAGTCATTGGATGTGTGTTCTTCTCACAGACCACATATCAACATTGTCATTGCATGTGTGTTTTTCCCAAAGACCACACATGGATCCACCAGTGTCATTGCATGTGTGTTCTTCTCACAAACCATATCATGAACCACACCCAGTGCCATTGCATGTGTGTTCTTCTCACAGACCACAGCTAGAGTCATTGCATGTCTGTTCTTTTCACAAACCACATATCACCAGAGTCATTGCATGTGTGTTCTTCCCATGAACAACACATGGATCCACCGGTGTCATTGCATGTGTGTTCTTCTCATGAACCATATCATGAACCACACCCGGTGTCATTGCATGTCTGCTCTTCTCATGAACCACACATAGATCCACCCAGTGTCATCGCATGTCTGCTCTTCCCATGAACCACACATGGATCCACCAGTGTCATTGCATGTCTTCTCTTTTCATGAACCACAGCTAGATTCATTGGATGTGTGTTCTTCTCACAGACCACACATGGATCCAGTGTCATTGCATGTTTGTTCTTCCCAAAGACCACACATGGATCGACCAGTGTCATTGCATGTGTGTTGTCCTCACAAACCATATCATGAACCACACCCAGTGTCATTGCATGTGTGTTCTTCTCACTAACCACAACTAGTGTCATTGCATGTGTGTTCCTCTCACAAACCATATCATGAACCTCACCCAGTGTCATTGCATGTGTGTTCTTCTCACAAACCATATCATGAACCTCACCCAGTGTCATTGCATGTGTGTTCTTCCCATGAACCACACATGGATCCACTTGAGTCATTGCATGTGTGTTCTTCTCACAAACCATATCATGAACCACAGCCAGTGTCATCATGTGTGTTCTTCTCACTAACCACAGCTAGAGTCATTGCATGTCTGTTCTTTTCACAAACCACATATCACCAGAGTCATTGCATGTGTGTTCTTCTCACTAACCATATCATGAACCACACCCAGTGTCATTGCATGTGTGTTCTTCCCATGAACCACACATGGATCCAACAGTGTCATTGCATGTCTGCTCTTTTCATGAACCACATCTAGAGTCATTGGATGTGTGTTCTTCTGACAGACCACATATCAAAAGTGTCATTGCATGTGTGTCTTCCCAAAGACCACACATGGATCCACCAGTGTCATTGCATGTGTGTTCTTCTCACAAACCATATCATGAACCACACCCAGTGTCATTGCATGTGTGTTCTTCTCACAGACCACAGCTAGAGTCGTTGCATGTCGGTTCTTTTCACAATCCACATATCACCAGAGTCATTGCATGTGTGTTCTTCCCATGAACCACACATGGATCCACCGGTGTCATTGCATGTGTGTTCTTCTCATGAACCATATCATGAACCACACCCAGTGTCATTGCATGTCTGCTCTTCTCATGAACCACACATGCATCCACCCAGTGTCATCGCATGTCTGCTCTTCCCATGAACCACACATGGATCCACCCAGTGTCATTGCATGTCTGCTCTTCCCATGAATCACACATGGATCCACCCAGTGTCATGGCATGTCTGCTCTTCCCATGAGCCACACATGGATCCACCCAGTGTCATCGCATGTCTCCTCTTCCCATGAACCACACATGGATCCACCCAGTGTCATCGCATGTCTGCTCTTCCCATGAACCACACATGGATCCACCAGTGTCATTGCATGTCTTCTCTTTTCATGAACCACAGCTAGAGTCATTGGATGTGTTCTTCTCACAGACCACACATGGATCCAGTGTCATTGCATGTTTGTTCTTCCCAAAGACCACACATGGATCGACCAGTGTCATTGCATGTGTGTTCTTCTCACAAACCATATCATGAACCACACCCAGTGTCATTGCATGTGTGTTCTTCTCACAGACCACAGCTAGAGTCATTGCATGTATGTTCTTTTCACAAACCACATATCACCAGAGTCATTGCATGTGTGTTCTTCCCATGAACAACACATGGATCCACCGGTGTCATTGCATGTGTGTTCTTCTCATGAACCATATCATGAACCACACCCAGTGTCATTGCATGTCTGCTCTTCTCATGAACCACACATAGATCCACCCAGTGTCATCGCATGTCTGCTCTTCCCATGAACCACACATGGATCCACCAGTGTCATTGCATGTCTTCTCTTTTCATGAACCACAGCTAGAGTCATTGGATGTGTTCTTCTCACAGACCACACATGGATCCAGTGTCATTGCATGTTTGTTCTTCCCAAAGACCACACATGGATCGACCAGTGTCATTGCATGTGTGTTGTCCTCACAAACCATATCATGAACCACACCCAGTGTCATTGCATGTGTGTTCTTCTCACTAACCACAGCTAGTGTCATTGCATGTGTGTTCTTCTCACAAACCATATCATGAACCTCACCCAGTATCATTGCATGTGTGTTCTTCTCACAAACCATATCATGAACCTCACCCAGTGTCATTGCATGTGTGTTCTTCCCATGAACCACACATGGATCCACTTGAGTCATTGCATGTGTGTTCTTCTCACAAACCATATCATGAACCACAGCCAGTGTCATTGCATGTGCGTTCTTCTCACTAACCACAACTAGAGTCATTGCATGTCTGTTCTTTTCACAAACCACATATCACCAGAGTCATTGCATGTGTGTTCTTCCCATGAACCACACATGGATCCACCAGTGTCATTGCATGTCTGCTCTTTTCATGAACCATAGGTAGAGTCATTGGATGTGTGTTCTTCTCACAGACCACACATGGATCCAGTGTCATTGCATGTGTGTTCTTCCCAAAGACCACACATGGATCCACCAGCGTCATTGCATGTGTGTCCTTCTCACAAACCATATCATGAACCACCCCCAGTGTCATTGCATGTGTGTTCTTCTCATAGACCACACATGGATCCACCAGTGTCATTGCATGTGGGTTCTTCTCACAGACCATATCATGAACCACACCCAGTGTCACTGCATGTGTGTTCTTCCCATGAACCACACATGGATCCACCAGTGTCATTACATGTCTGCTCTTCCCACATACCACACATCACCAGTATCATTGCATGTGTGTTCTTCCCAAAGACCACACATGGTTCCACCAGTGTCATTGCATGTGTGTTCTTCTCACTAACCATTTCATGAACCACACCCAGTGTCATCGCATGTGTGTTCTTCCCATGAACCACACATGGATCCAACAGTGTCATTGCATGTCTGCTCTTTTCATGAACCACAGCTAGAGTCATTGGATGTGTGTTCTTCTCACAGACCACATATCAACATTGTCATTGCATGTGTGTTTTTCCCAAAGACCACACATGGATCCACCAGTGTCATTGCATGTGTGTTCTTCTCACAAACCATATCATGAACCACACCCAGTGTCATTGCATGTGTGTTCTTCTCACAGACCACAGCTAGAGTCATTGCATGTCTATTCTTTTCACAAACCACATATCACCAGAGTCATTGCATGTATGTTCTTCCCATGAACAACACATGGATCCACCGGTGTCATTGCATGTGTGTTCTTCTCATGAACCATATCATGAACCACACCCGGTGTCATTGCATGTCTGCTCTTCTCATGAACCACACATAGATCCACCCAGTGTCATCGCATGTCTGCTCTTCCCATGAACCACACATGGATCCACCAGTGTCATTGCATGTCTTCTCTTTTCATGAACCACAGCTAGATTCATTGGATGTGTGTTCTTCTCACAGACCACACATGGATCCAGTGTCATTGCATGTTTGTTCTTCCCAAAGACCACACATGGATCGACCAGTGTCATTGCATGTGTGTTGTCCTCACAAACCATATCATGAACCACACCCAGTGTCATTGCATGTGTGTTCTTCTCACTAACCACAACTAGTGTCATTGCATGTGTGTTCTTCTCACAAACCATATCATGAACCTCACCCAGTGTCATTGCATGTGTGTTCTTCCCAAAGACCACACATGGATCCACCAGTGTCATTGCATGTCTGCTCTTTTCATGAACCACATGTCGAGTCATTGGATGTGTGTTCTTCTCAGACCACACATGGATCCAGTGTCATTGCATGTGTGTTCTTCCCAAAGACCACACATGGATCCACCAGTCTCATTGCATGTGTGTTCTTCTCACAAACCATCTCATGAACCACACCCAGTGTCATTGCCTGTGTGTTCTTCTCACAGACCACACATGGATCCACCAGTGTCATTGCATGTCTGTTCTTCCCATGAACCACACATGGATCCACCCATGTCATTGCATGTCTGCTCTTCCCACATACCACACATCAGTAGTGTCATTGCATGTGTGTTCTTCCCAAAGACCAGACATGGATCCACCACTGTCATTGCATGTGTGTTCTTCTCACTAACCATATCATGAACCACACCTAGTGTCATTGCATGTGTGTTCTTCCCATGAACCACACATGGATCCACCAGTGTCATTGCATGTCTGCTCTTTTCATAAACCACAGCTAGAGTCATTGGATGTGTGTTCTTCTCACAGACCACATATCAACAGTGTCATTGCATGTGTGTTCATCCCTAAGAGCACACATGGATCCACCGGTGTCATTGAATGTGTGTTTTTCTCATGAACCATATCATGAACCACACCCAGTGTCATTGCATGTCTGCTCTTCTCATGAACCACACATGGATCCACCAGTGTCATCGCATGTCTGCTCTTCCCATGAACCACACATGGATCCACCCAGTGTCATTGCATGTCTTCTCTTCCCATGAACCACACATGGATACACCCAGTGTCATCGCATGTCTGCTCTTCCCATGAACCACACATGGATCCACCCAGTGTCATTGCATGTGTGTTCTTCTCACTAACCACAGCTAGAGTCATTGCATGTCTGTTCTTTTCACAAACCACATATCACCAGAGTCATTGCATGTGCGTTCATCCCATGAACCACACATGGATCCACAAGTGTCATTGCATGTCTGGTCTTTTCATGAACCACAGCTAGAGTCATTGGATTCGTGTTCTTATCACAGACCACATATCAACAGTGTCATTGCATGTGTGTTCTTCCCAAAGACCACACATGGATCCACCAGTGTCATTGCATGTGTGTTTTTCCCAAAGACCACACATGGATCCACCAGTGTCATTGCATGTGTGTTCTTCTCACAAACCATATCATGAACCACACCCAGTGTCATTGCATGTGTGTTCTTCTCACAGACCACAGCTAGAGTCATTGCATGTCTGTTCTTTTCACAAACAACATATCACCAGAGTCATTGCATGTGTGTTCTTCCCATGAACAACACATGGATCCACCGGTGTCATTGCATGTGTGTTCTTCTCATGAACCATATCATGAACCACACCCAGTGTCATTGCATGTCTGCTCTTCTCATGAACCACACATAGATCCACCCAGTGTCATCGCATGTCTGCTCTTCCCATGAACCACACATGGATCCACCAGTGTCATTGCATGTCTTCTCTTTTCATGAACGATAGCTAGATTCATTGGATGTGTGTTCTTCCCATGAACCACACATGGATCCAGTGTCATTGCATGTTTGTTCTTCCCAAAGACCACACATGGATCGACCAGTGTCATTGCATGTGTGTTATCCTCACAAACCATATCATGAACCACACCCAGTGTCATTGCATGTGTGTTCTTCTCACTAACCACAACTAGTGTCATTGCATGTGTGTTCTCCTCACAAACCATATCATGAACCTCACCCAGTGTCATTGCATGTGTGTTCTTCTCACAAACCATATCATGAACCTCACCCAGTGTCATTGCATGTGTGTTCTTCCCATGAACCACACATGGATCCACTTGAGTCATTGCATGTGTGTTCTTCTCACAAACCATATCATGAACCACAGCCAGTGTCATCATGTGTGTTCTTCTCACTAACCACAGCTAGAGTCATTGCATGTCTGTTCTTTTCACAAACCACATATCACCAGAGTCATTGCATGTGTGTTCTTCCCATGAACCACACATGGATCCACCAGTGTCATTACATGTCTGCTCTTTTCATGAACCACAGGTAGAGTCATTGGATGTGTGTTCTTCTCACAGACCACACATGGATCCAGTGTCATTGCATGTATGTTCTTCCCAAAGACCACACATGGATCCACCAGTGTCATTGCATGTGTGTTCTTCTCACAAACCATATCATGAACCACCCCCAGTGTCATTGCATGTGTGTTCTTCTCATAGACCACACATGGATCCACCAGTGTCATTGCATGTGTGTTCTTCTCACAGACCATATCATGAACCACACCCAGTGTCACTACATGTCTGCTCTTCCCACATACCACACATCACCAGTGTCATTGCATGTGTGTTCTTCCCAAAGACCACACATGGTTCCACCAGTGTCATTGCATGTGTGTTCTTCTCACTAACCATATCATGAACCACACCCAGTGTCATTTCATGTGTGTTCTTCCCATGAACCACACATGGATCCAACAGTGTCATTGCATGTCTGCTCTTTTCATGAACCACAGCTAGAGTCATTGGATGTGTGTTCTTCTCACAGACCACATATCAACATTGTCATTGCATGTGTGTTTTTCCCAAAGACCACACATGGATCCACCAGTGTCATTGCATGTGTGTTCTTCTCACAAACCATATCATGAACCACACCCAGTGTCATTGCATGTGTGTTCTTCTCACAGACCACAGCTAGAGTCATTGCATGTCTATTCTTTTCACAAACCACATATCACCAGAGTCATTGCATGTGTGTTCTTCCCATGAACCACACATGGATCCACCGGTGTCATTGCATGTGTGTTCTTCTCATGAACCATATCATGAACCACACCCAGTGTCATTGCATGTCTGCTCTTCTCATGAACCATACATGGATCCACCCAGTGGCATCGCATGTCTGATCTTCCCATGAACCACACATGGATCCACCCAGTGTCATGGCATGTCTGCTCTTCCCATGAACCACACATGGATCCACCCAGTGTCATCGCATGTCTGCTCTTCCCATGAACCACACATGGATCCACCCAGTGTCATCGCATGTCTGCTCTTCCCATGACCCACACATGGATCCACCCAGTGTCATTGCATGTGTGTTCTTCTCACTAACCACGACTAGAGTCATTGCATGTCTGTTCTTTTCACAAACCACATATCACCAGAGTCATTGCATGTGTGTTCTTCCCATGAACCACACGTGGATCCACCAGTGTCATTGCATGTCTGCTCTTTTCATGAACCACATGTAGAGTCATTGGATGTGTGTTCTTCTCACAGACCACACATGGATCCAGTGTCATTGCATGTGTGTTCTTCCCAAAGACCACACATGGATCCACCAGTGTCATTGCATGTGTGTTCTTCTCACAAACCATCTCATGAACCACACCCAGTGTCATTGCATGTGTGTTCTTCTCACAGACCACACATGGATCCACTAGTGTCATTGCATGCCTGTTCTTCCCATGAACCACACATGGATCCACCAGTGTCATTGCATGTGTGTTCTTCTCACAAACCATATCATGAACCACACCCAGTGTCATTGCATGTGTGTTCTTCTCACAGACCACAGCTAGAGTCATTGCATGTCTGTTCTTTTCACAAACCACATATCACCAGAGTCATTGCATGTGTGTTCTTCCCATGAACAACACATGGATCCACCGGTGTCATTGCATGTGTGTTCTTCTCATGAACCATATCATGAACCACACCCAGTGTCACTGCATGTCTGCTCTTCTCATGAACCACACATAGATCCACCCAGTGTCATCGCATGTCTACTCTTCCCATGAACCACACGTGGATCCACCAGTGTCATTGCATGTCTTCTCTTTTCATGAACCACAGCTAGATTCATTGTATGTGTGTTCTTCTCACAGACCACACATGGATCCAGTGTCATTGCATGTTTGTTCTTCCCAAAGACCACACATGGATCGACCAGTGTCATTGCATGTGTGTTGTCCTCACAAACCATATCATGAACCACACCCAGTGTCATTGCATGTGTGTTCTTCTCACTAACCACAACTAGTGTCATTGCATGTGTGTTCTTCTCACAAACCATATCATGAACCTCACCCAGTGTCATTGCATGTGTATTCTTCTCACAAACCATATCATGAACCTCACCCAGTGTCATTGCATGTGTGTTCTTCCCATGAACCACACATGGATCCACTTGAGTCATTGCATGTGTGTTCTTCTCACAAACCATATCATGAACCACAGCCAGTGTCATCATGTGTGTTCTTCTCACTAACCACAGCTAGAGTCATTGCATGTCTGTTCTTTTCACAAACCACATATCACCAGAGTCATTGCATGTGTGTTCTTCCCATGAACCACACATGGATCCACCAGTGTCATTGCATGTCTGCTCTTTTCATGAACCACGGGTAGAGTCATTGGATGTGTGTTCTTCTCACAGACCACACATGGATCCAGTGTCATTGCATGTGTGTTCTTCCCAAAGACCACACATGGATCCACCAGTGTCATTGCATGTGTGTTCTTCTCACAAACCATATCATGAACCACCCCCAGTGTCATTGCATGTGTGTTCTTCTCATAGACCACACATGGATCCACCAGTGTCATTGCATGTGTGTTCTTCTCACAGACCATATCATGAACCACACCCAGTGTCACTGCATGTGTGTTCTTCCCATGAACCACACATGGATCCACCGGTGTCATTACATGTCTGCTCTTCCCACATACCACACATCACCAGTGTCATTGCATGTGTGTTCTTCCCAAAGACCACACATGGTTCCACCAGTGTCATTGCATGTGTGTTCTTCTCACTAACCATATCATGAACCACACCCAGTGTCATTTCATGTGTGTTCTTCCCATGAACCACACATGGATCCAACAGTGTCATTGCATGTCTGCTCTTTTCATGAACCACAGCTAGAGTCATTGGATGTGTGTTCTTCTCACAGACCACATATCAACATTGTCATTGCATGTGTGTTTTTCCCAAAGACCACACATGGATCCACCAGTGTCATTGCATGTGTGTTCTTCTCACAAACCATATCATGAACCACACCCAGTGTCATTGCATGTGTGTTCTTCTCACAGACCACAGCTAGAGTCATTGCATGTCTATTCTTTTCACAAACCACATATCACCAGAGTCATTGCATGTGTGTTCTTCCCATGAACCACACATAGATCCACCGGTGTCATTGCATGTGTGTTATTCTCATGAACCATATCATGAACCACACCCAGTGTCATTGCATGTCTGCTCTTCTCATGAACCATACATGGATCCACCCAGTGGCATCGCATGTCTGATCTTCCCATGAACCACACATGGATCCACCCAGTGGCATGGCATGTCTGCTCTTCCCATGAACCACACATGGATCCACCCAGTGTCATCGCATGTCTGCTCTTCCCATGAACCACACATGGATCCACCCAGTGTCATCGCATGTCTGCTCTTCCCATGAACCACACATGGATCCACCCAGTGTCATTGCATGTGTGTTCTTCTCACTAACCACGACTAGAGTCATTGCATGTCTGTTCTTTTCACCAACCACATATCACCAGAGTCATTGCATGTGTGTTCTTCCCATGAACCACACGTGGATCCACCAGTGTCATTGCATGTCTGCTCTTTTCATGAACCACATGTAGAGTCATTGGATGTGTGTTCTTCTCACAGACCACACATGGATCCAGTGTCATTGCATGTGTGTTCTTCCCAAAGACCACACATGGATCCACCAGTGTCATTGCATGTGTGTTCTTCTCACAAACCATCTCATGAACCACACCCAGTGTCATTGCATGTGTGTTCTTCTCACAGACCACACATGGATCCACCAGTGTCATTGCATGCCTGTTCTTCCCATGAACCACACATGGATCCACCAGTGTCATTGCATGTGTGTTCTTCTCACAAACCATATCATGAACCACACCCAGTGTCATTGCATGTGTGTTCTTCGCACAGACCACAGCTAGAGTCATTGCATGTCTGTTCTTTTCACAAACCACATATAACCAGAGTCATTGCATGTGTGTTCTTCCCATGAACCACACATGGATCCACCGGTGTCATTGCATGTGTGTTATTCTCATGAACCATATCATGAACCACACCCAGTGTCATTGCATGTCTCCTCTTCTCACGAACCACACATGGATCCACCCAGTGTCATCGCATGTCTGCTCTTCCCATGAACCACACATGGATCCACCCAGTGTCATTGCATGTGTGTTCTTCTCACTAACCACAGCTAGAGTCATTGCATGTCTGCTCTTCTCATGAACCACACATGGATCCACCCAGTGTCATCGCATGTCTGCTCTTCCCATGAACCACACATGGATCCACCCAGTGTCATTGCATGTTTGCTCTTCCCATGAACCACACATGGATCCACCTAGTGTCATCGCATGTCTGCTTTTCCCATGAACCACACATGGATCCACCCAGTGTCATCGCATGTCTGCTCTTCCCATGAACCACACATGGATCCACCCAGTGTCATTGCATGTGTGTTCTTCTCACTAACCACAGGTAGAGTCATTGCATGTCTGTTCTTTTCACAAACCACATATCACCAGAGTCATTGCATGTGTGTTCTTCCCATGAACCACACATGGATCCACCAGTGTCATTGCATGTCTGCTCTTTTCATGAACCACATGTAGAGTCATTGGATGTGTGTTCTTCTCAGACCACACATGGATCCAGTGTCATTGCATGTGTGTTCTTCCCAAAGACCACACATGGATCCACCAGTGTCATTGCATGTGTGTTCTTCTCACAAACCATCTCATGAACCACACCTAGTGTCATTGCCTGTGTGTTCTTCTCACAGACCACACATGGATCCACCAGTGTCATTGCATGTCTGTTCTTCCCACCAACCACACATGGATCCACCAGTGTCATTGCATGTCTGCTCTTCCCACATACCACACATTAGTAGTGTCATTGCATGTGTGTTCTTCCCAAAGACCAGACATGGATCCACCACTGTCATTGCATGTGTGTTCTTCTCACTAACCATATCATGAACCACACCTAGTGTCATTGCATGTGTGTTCTTCCCATGAACCACACATGGATCCACCAGTGTCATTGCATGTCTGCTCTTTTCATAAACCACAGCTAGAGTCATTGGATGTGTGTTCTTCTCACAGACCACATATCAACAGTGTCATTGCATGTGTGTTCATCCCAAAGACCACACATGGATCCACCGGTGTCATTGAATGTGTGTTCTTCTCATGAACCATATCATGAACCACACCCAGTGTCATTGCATGTCTGCTCTTCTCATGAACCACACATGGATCCACCCAGTGTCATCGCATGTCTGCTCTTCCCATGAACCACACATGGATCCACCCAGTGTCATTGCATGTCTTCTCTTCCCATGAACCACACATGGATACACCCAGTGTCATCGCATGTCTGCTCTTCCCATGAACCACACATGGATCCACCCAGTGTCATTGCATGTGTGTTCTTCTCACTAACCACAGCTAGAGTCATTGCATGTCTGTTCTTTTCACAAACCACATATCACCAGAGTCATTGCATGTGTGTTCATCCCATGAACCACACATGGATCCACAAGTGTCATTGCATGTCTGCTCTTTTCATGAACCACAGCTAGAGTCATTGGATGCGTGTTCTTATCACAGACCACATATCAACAGTGTCATTGCATGTGTGTTCTTCCCAAAGACCACACATGGATCCACCAGTGTCATTGCATGTGTGTTCTTCTCACAAACCATATCATGAACCACACCCAATGTCATTGCCTGTGTGTTCTTCTCACATACCACACATGGATCCACCAGTGTCATTGCATGTGTGTTCTTCTCACAGACCATATCATGAACCACACCCAGTGTCATTGCATGTCTGTTCTTCCCATGAACCACACATGGATCCACCAGTGTCATTGCTTGTCTGCTCTTCCCACATACCACACATCACCAGTGTTATTGCATGTGTGTACTTCCCAAAGACCACACATGGATCCACCAGTGTCATTGCATGTGTGTTCTTCTCACTAACCATATCATGAACCACACCCAGTGTCATTGCATGTGTGTTCTGCCCATGAACCACACATGGATCCAACAGTGTCATTGCATGTCTGCTCTTTTCATGAACCATAGCTAGAGTCATTGGATGTGTGTTCTTCTCACAGACCACATATCAACAGTATCATTGCATGTGTGTTCTTCCCAAAGACCACACATGGATCCACCAGTGTCATTGCATGTGTGTTCTTCTCACAAACCATATCATGAACCACACCCAGTGTCATTGCATGTGTGTTCTTCTCACAGACCACAGCTAGAGTCATTGCATGTCTGTTCTTTTCACAAACCACATATCACCAGAGTCATTGCATGTGTGTTCTTCGCATGAACCAGACATGGATCCACCGGTGTCATTGCATGTGTGTTCTTCTCATGAACCATATCAGGAACCACACCCAGTGTCATTGCATGTCTCCTCTTCTCATGAACCACACATGGATCCACCCAGTGTCATCGCATGTCTGCTCTTCCCATGAACCACACATGGATCCACCAGTGTCATTGCATGTCTTCTCTTTTCATGAACCACAGCTAGAGTCATTGTATGTGTGTTCTTCTCACAGACCACACATGGATCCAGTGTCATTGCATGTGTGTTCTTCCCAAAGACCACACATGGATCCACCAGTGTCATTGCATGTGTGTTCTTCTCACAAACCATCTCATGAACCACACCCACTGTCATTGCATGTGTGTTCTTCTCACAGACCACACATGGATCCACTAGTGTCATTGCATGCCTGTTCTTCCCATGAACCACACATGGATCCACCAGTGTCATTGCATGTGTGTTCTTCTCACAAACCATATCATGAACCACACCCAGTGTCATTGCATGTGTGTTCTTCTCACAGACCACAGCTAGAGTCATTGCATGTCTGTTCTTTTCACAAACCACATATCACCAGAGTCATTGCATGTGTGTTCTTCCCATGAACAACACATGGATCCACCGGTGTCATTGCATGTGTGTTCTTCTCATGAACCATATCATGAACCACACCCAGTGTCACTGCATGTCTGCTCTTCTCATGAACCACACATAGATCCACCCAGTGTCATCGCATGTCTACTCTTCCCATGAACCACACGTGGATCCACCAGTGTCATTGCATGTCTTCTCTTTTCATGAACCACAGCTAGATTCATTGTATGTGTGTTCTTCTCACAGACCACACATGGATCCAGTGTCATTGCATGTTTGTTCTTCCCAAAGACCACACATGGATCGACCAGTGTCATTGCATGTGTGTTGTCCTCACAAACCATATCATGAACCACACCCAGTGTCATTGCATGTGTGTTCTTCTCACTAACCACAACTAGTGTCATTGCATGTGTGTTCTTCTCACAAACCATATCATGAACCTCACCCAGTGTCATTGCATGTGTATTCTTCTCACAAACCATATCATGAACCTCACCCAGTGTCATTGCATGTGTGTTCTTCCCATGAACCACACATGGATCCACTTGAGTCATTGCATGTGTGTTCTTCTCACAAACCATATCATGAACCACAGCCAGTGTCATCATGTGTGTTCTTCTCACTAACCACAGCTAGAGTCATTGCATGTCTGTTCTTTTCACAAACCACATATCACCAGAGTCATTGCATGTGTGTTCTTCCCATGAACCACACATGGATCCACCAGTCTCATTGCATGTCTGCTCTTTTCATGAACCACGGGTAGAGTCATTGGATGTGTGTTCTTCTCACAGACCACACATGGATCCAGTGTCATTGCATGTGTGTTCTTCCCAAAGACCACACATGGATCCACCAGTGTCATTGCATGTGTGTTCTTCTCACAAACCATATCATGAACCACCCCCAGTGTCATTGCATGTGTGTTCTTCTCATAGACCACACATGGATCCACCAGTGTCATTGCATGTGTGTTCTTCTCACAGACCATATCATGAACCACACCCAGTGTCACTGCATGTGTGTTCTTCCCATGAACCACACATGGATCCACCGGTGTCATTACATGTCTGCTCTTCCCACATACCACACATCACCAGTGTCATTGCATGTGTGTTCTTCCCAAAGACCACACATGGTTCCACCAGTGTCATTGCATGTGTGTTCTTCTCACTAACCATATCATGAACCACACCCAGTGTCATTTCGTGTGTGTTCTTCCCATGAACCACACATGGATCCAACAGTGTCATTGCATGTCTGCTCTTTTCATGAACCACAGCTAGAGTCATTGGATGTGTGTTCTTCTCACAGACCACATATCAACATTGTCATTGCATGTGTGTTTTTCCCAAAGACCACACATGGATCCACCAGTGTCATTGCATGTGTGTTCTTCTCACAAACCATATCATGAACCACACCCAGTGTCATTGCATGTGTGTTCTTCTCACAGACCACAGCTAGAGTCATTGCATGTCTATTCTTTTCACAAACCACATATCACCAGAGTCATTGCATGTGTGTTCTTCCCATGAACCACACATAGATCCACCGGTGTCATTGCATGTGTGTTCTTCTCATGAACCATATCATGAACCACACCCAGTGTCATTGCATGTCTGCTCTTCTCATGAACCATACATGGATCCACCCAGTGGCATCGCATGTCTGATCTTCCCATGAACCACACATGGATCCACCCAGTGGCATGGCATGTCTGCTCTTCCCATGAACCACACATGGATCCACCCAGTGTCATCGCATGTCTGCTCTTCCCATGAACCACACATGGATCCACCCAGTGTCATCGCATGTCTGCTCTTCCCATGAACCACACATGGATCCACCCAGTGTCATTGCATGTGTGTTCTTCTCACTAACCACGACTAGAGTCATTGCATGTCTGTTCTTTTCACCAACCACATATCACCAGAGTCATTGCATGTGTGTTCTTCCCATGAACCACACGTGGATCCACCAGTGTCATTGCATGTCTGCTCTTTTCATGAACCACATGTAGAGTCATTGGATGTGTGTTCTTCTCACAGACCACACATGGATCCAGTGTCATTGCATGTGTGTTCTTCCCAAAGACCACACATGGATCCACCAGTGTCATTGCATGTGTGTTCTTCTCACAAACCATCTCATGAACCACACCCAGTGTCATTGCATCTGTGTTCTTCTCACAGACCACACATGGATCCACCAGTGTCATTGCATGCCTGTTCTTCCCATGAACCACACATGGATCCACCAGTGTCATTGCATGTGTGTTCTTCTCACAAACCATATCATGAACCACACCCAGTGTCATTGCATGTGTGTTCTTCGCACAGACCACAGCTAGAGTCATTGCATGTCTGTTCTTTTCACAAACCACATATAACCAGAGTCATTGCATGTGTGTTCTTCCCATGAACCACACATGGATCCACCGGTGTCATTGCATGTGTGTTATTCTCATGAACCATATCATGAACCACACCCAGTGTCATTGCATGTCTCCTCTTCTCACGAACCACACATGGATCCACCCAGTGTCATCGCATGTCTGCTCTTCCCATGAACCACACATGGATCCACCCAGTGTCATTGCATGTGTGTTCTTCTCACTAACCACAGCTAGAGTCATTGCATGTCTGCTCTTCTCATGAACCACACATGGATCCACCCAGTGTCATCGCATGTCTGCTCTTCCCATGAACCACACATGGATCCACCCAGTGTCATTGCATGTTTGCTCTTCCCATGAACCACACATGGATCCACCCAGTGTCATCGCATGTCTGCTTTTCCCATGAACCACACATGGATCCACCCAGTGTCATCGCATGTCTGCTCTTCCCATGAACCACACATGGATCCACCCAGTGTCATTGCATGTGTGTTCTTCTCACTAACCACAGGTAGAGTCATTGCATGTCTGTTCTTTTCACAAACCACATATCACCAGAGTCATTGCATGTGTGTTCTTCCCATGAACCACACATGGATCCACCAGTGTCATTGCATGTCTGCTCTTTTCATGAACCACATGTAGAGTCATTGGATGTGTGTTCTTCTCAGACCACACATGGATCCAGTGTCATTGCATGTGTGTTCTTCCCAAAGACCACACATGGATCCACCAGTGTCATTGCATGTGTGTTCTTCTCACAAACCATCTCATGAACCACACCTAGTGTCATTGCCTGTGTGTTCTTCTCACAGACCACACATGGATCCACCAGTGTCATTGCATGTCTGTTCTTCCCACCAACCACACATGGATCCACCAGTGTCATTGCATGTCTGCTCTTCCCACATACCACACATTAGTAGTGTCATTGCATGTGTGTTCTTCCCAAAGACCAGACATGGATCCACCACTGTCATTGCATGTGTGTTCTTCTCACTAACCATATCATGAACCACACCTAGTGTCATTGCATGTGTGTTCTTCCCATGAACCACACATGGATCCACCAGTGTCATTGCATGTCTGCTCTTTTCATAAACCACAGCTAGAGTCATTGGATGTGTGTTCTTCTCACAGACCACATATCAACAGTGTCATTGCATGTGTGTTCATCCCAAAGACCACACATGGATCCACCGGTGTCATTGAATGTGTGTTCTTCTCATGAACCATATCATGAACCACACCCAGTGTCATTGCATGTCTGCTCTTCTCATGAACCACACATGGATCCACCCAGTGTCATCGCATGTCTGCTCTTCCCATGAACCACACATGGATCCACCCAGTGTCATTGCATGTCTTCTCTTCCCATGAACCACACATGGATACACCCAGTGTCATCGCATGTCTGCTCTTCCCATGAACCACACATGGATCCACCCAGTGTCATTGCATGTGTGTTCTTCTCACTAACCACAGCTAGAGTCATTGCATGTCTGTTCTTTTCACAAACCACATATCACCAGAGTCATTGCATGTGTGTTCATCCCATGAACCACACATGGATCCACAAGTGTCATTGCATGTCTGCTCTTTTCATGAACCACAGCTAGAGTCATTGGATGCGTGTTCTTATCACAGACCACATATCAACAGTGTCATTGCATGTGTGTTCTTCCCAAAGACCACACATGGATCCACCAGTGTCATTGCATGTGTGTTCTTCTCACAAACCATATCATGAACCACACCCAATGTCATTGCCTGTGTGTTCTTCTCACATACCACACATGGATCCACCAGTGTCATTGCATGTGTGTTCTTCTCACAGACCATATCATGAACCACACCCAGTGTCATTGCATGTCTGTTCTTCCCATGAACCACACATGGATCCACCAGTGTCATTGCTTGTCTGCTCTTCCCACATACCACACATCACCAGTGTTATTGCATGTGTGTACTTCCCAAAGACCACACATGGATCCACCAGTGTCATTGCATGTGTGTTCTTCTCACTAACCATATCATGAACCACACCCAGTGTCATTGCATGTGTGTTCTGCCCATGAACCACACATGGATCGAACAGTGTCATTGCATGTCTGCTCTTTTCATGAACCATAGCTAGAGTCATTGGATGTGTGTTCTTCTCACAGACCACATATCAACAGTATCATTGCATGTGTGTTCTTCCCAAAGACCACACATGGATCCACCAGTGTCATTGCATGTGTGTTCTTCTCACAAACCATATCATGAACCACACCCAGTGTCATTGCATGTGTGTTCTTCTCACAGACCACAGCTAGAGTCATTGCATGTCTGTTCTTTTCACAAACCACATATCACCAGAGTCATTGCATGTGTGTTCTTCCCATGAACCAGACATGGATCCACCGGTGTCATTGCATGTGTGTTCTTCTCATGAACCATATCAGGAACCACACCCAGTGTCATTGCATGTCTGCTCTTCTCATGAACCACACATGGATCCACCCAGTGTCATCGCATGTCTGCTCTTCCCATGAACCACACATGGATCCACCAGTGTCATTGCATGTCTGCTCTTTTCATGAACCACAGCTAGAGTCATTGGATCTGTGTTCTTCTCACAGACCACACATGGATCCACCAGTGTCATTGCATGTCTGCTCTTTTCATTTACCATAGCTATAGTCATTGGATATGTGTTCTTCTCACAGACCACACATGGATCCAGTGTCATTGCATGTGTGTTCTTCCCAAAGACCACACATGGATTCACCAGTGTCATTGCATGTGTGTTCTTCTCACAAACCATATCATGAACCACACCTAGTGTCATTGCATGTGTGCTATTCTCACAGACCACACATGGATCCACTAGTGTCATTGCACGTGTGTTCTTCTCACAAACCATATCATGAACCTCACCCAGTGTCATTGCATGTGTGTTCTTCCCATGAACCGCACATGGATCCACTGGAGTCATTGCATGTGTGTTCTTCTCACAAACCATATCATGAACCACACCCAGTGTCATTGCATGTGTGTTCTTCTCACTAACGACAGCTAGAGTCATTGCATGTCTGTTCTTTTCACAAACCACATATCACCAGTGTCATCGCATGTCTGCTCTTCCCATGAACCACACATGGATCCACCAGTGTCATTGCATGTGTGCTCTTTTCATGAACCACGGCTAGAGTCATTGGATGTGTGTTCTTCTCACACACTACACATGGATCCAGTGTCATTGCACGTGTGTTCTTCCCAAAGACCACACATGGATCCACCAGTGTCATTGCATGTGTGTTCTTCTCACAAACCATATCATGAACCACACCCAGTGTCATTGCCTATGTGTTCTTCTCTAAGACCACACATGGATCCACCAGTGTCATTGCATGTCTGCTCTTCCCACATACCACACATCACCAGTGTCATTGCATGTGTGTTCTTCCCAAAGACCACACATGGATCCACCAGTGTCATTGCATGTGTGTTATTCTCACTAACCATATCATGAACCACACCCAGTGTCATTGCATGTGTGTTCTTCCCATGAACCACACATGGATCCAACAGTGCCATTGCATGTCTGCTCTTTCCATGAACCACAGCTAGAGTCATTGGATGTGTGTTCTTCTCACAGACCACATATCAACAGTGTCATTGCATGTGTGTTCTTCCCAAAGACCACACATGGATCCACCAGTGTCATTGCATGTGTGTTCTTCTCACAAACCATATCATGAACCACACCCAGTGTCATTGCCTATGTGTTCTTCTCTAAGACCACACATGGATCCACCAGTGTCATTGCATGTCTGCTCTTCCCACATACCACACATCACCAGTGTCATTGCATGTGTGTTCTTCCCATGAACCACACATAGATCCACCAGTGTCATTGCATGTCTGCTCTTTTCATGAACCACATGTAGAGTCATTGGATGTGTGTTCTTCTCATAGACCACACATGGATCCAGTGTCATTGCATGTGTGTTCTTCCCAAAGACCACACATGGATCCACCAGTGTCATTGCATGTGTGTTATTCTCACTAACCATATCATGAACCACACCCAGTGTCATTGCATGTGTGTTCTTCCCATGAACCACACATGGATCCAACAGTGCCATTGCATGTCTGCTCTTTCCATGAACCACAGCTAGAGTCATTGGATGTGTGTTCTTCTCACAGACCACATATCAACAGTGTCATTGCATGTGTGTTCTTCCCAAAGACCACACATGGATCCACTAGTGTCATTGCATGTGTGTTCTTCTCACAAACCATATCATGAACCACACCCAGTGTCATTGCATGTGTGTTCTTCTCACAGACCACAGCTAGAGTCATTGCATGTCTGTTCTTTTCACAAACCACATATCACCAGAGTCATTGCATGTGTGTTCTTACCATGAACCACACATGGATCCACCGGTGTCATTGCATGTGTGTTCTTCTCATGAACCATATCATGAACCACACCCAGTGTCATTGCATGTCTGCTCTTCTCATGAACCACACATGGATCCACCCAGTGTCATCGCATGTCTACTCTTCCCATGAACCACACATGGATCCACCCAGTGTCATCGCATGTCTGCTCTTCCCATGAACCACACATGGATCCACCCAGTGTCATCGCATGTCTGCTCTTCCCATGAACCACACATGGATCCACCCAGTGTCATCGCATGTCTGGTCTTCCCATGAACCACACATGGATCCACCCAGTGTCATTGCATGTATGTTCTTCTCACTAACCACAGCTAGAGTCATTGCATGTCTGTTCTTTTCACAAACCACATATCACCAGAGTCATTGCATGTGTGTTCTTCCCATGAACCACACATGGATCCACCAGTGTCATTGCATGTCTGCTCTTTTCATAAACCACATGTAGAGTCATTGGATGTGTGTTCTTCTCACAGACCACACATGGATCCAGTTTCATTGCATGTGTCTTCTTCCCAAAGACCACACATGGATCCACCAGTGTCATTGCATGTGTGTTATTCTCACAAACCATATCATGAACCACACCCAGTGTCATTGCATGTGTGTTCTTCTCATAGACCACACATGGATCCACCAGTGTCATTGCATGTGTGTTCTTCTCATAGACCATATCATGAACCTCACCCAGTGTCATTGCATGTGTGCTCTTCCCATGAACCACACATGGATCCACCAGTGTCATTGCATGTCTGCTCTTCCTACATACCACACATCACTAGTGTCATTGCATGTGTGTTCTTCCCAAAGACCACACATGGATCCACCAGTGTCATTGCATGTGTGTTCTTCTCACTAACCATATCATGAACCACACCAAGTGTCATTGCATGTGTGTTCTTCCCATGAACCACACATGGATCCACCAGTGTCATTGCATGTCTACTCTTTTCATAAACCACAGCTAGAGTCATTGGATGTGTGTTCTTCTCACAGACCACATATCAACAGTGTCATTGCATGTGTGTTCTTCCCAAAGACCACACATGGATCCACCAGTGTCATTGCATGTGTGTTCTTCTCACAAACCATATCATGAACCACACCCAGTGTCATTGCATGTGTGTTCTTCTCACAGACCACAGCTTGAGTCATTGCATGTCTGTTCTTTTCACAAACCACATATCACCAGAGTCATTGCATGTGTGTTCTTCCCATGAACCACACATGGATCCACCGGTGTCGTTGCATGTGTGTTCTTCTCATGAACCATATCATCAACCACACCCAGTGTCATTGCATGTATGCTCTTCTCATGAACCACACATGGATCCACCCAGTGTCATCGCATGTCTGCTCTTCCCATGAACCACACATGGATCCACCAGTGTCATTGCATGTCTGCTCTTTTCATGAACCATAGCTAGAGTCATTGGATGTGTGTTCTTCTCACAAACCACACATGGATCCAGTGTCATTGCATGTGTGTTCTTCCCAAAGACCACACATGGATCCACCAGTGTCATTGCATGTGTGTTCTTCTCACAAACCATATCATGAACCACACCTAGTGTCATTGCATGTGTGTTCTTTTCACAGACCACACATGGATCCACCAGTGTCATTGCATGTGTGTTCTTCTCACAAACCATATCATGAACCACACCCAGTGTCATTGCATGTGTGTTATTCCCATGAACCACACATGGATCCACCAGTGTCATTGCATGTCTGCTCTTCCCACATACCACACATCACTAGTGTCATTGCATGTGTGTTCTTCCAAAAGACCACATATGGATCCACCAGTGTCATTGCATGTGTGTTCTTCTCACTAACCATCTCATGAACCACACCTAGTGTCATTGCATGTGTGTTCTTCCCATGAACCACACATGGATCCACCAGTGTCATTGCATGTCTGCTCTTTTCATGAACCACAGCTAGAGTCATTGGATGCGTGTTCTTCTCACAGACCACATATCAATAGTGTCATTGCATGTGTGTTCTTCCCAAAGACCACACATGGATCCATCCATGTCATTGCATGTGTGTTCTTCTCACAAACCATATCATGAACCACACCTAGTGTCATTGCATGTGTGTTCTTCTCACAGACCACAGCTTGAGTCATTGCATGTCTATTCTTTTCACAAACCACATATCACAGAAGTCATTGCATGTGTGTTCTTCCCATGAACCACACATGGATCCACCGGTTTCATTGCATGTGTGTTCTTCTTATGAACCATATCATGAACCACACCCAGTGTCATTGCATGTCTGCTCTTCTCATGAACTACACATGGATCCACCCAGTGTCATCGCATGTCTGCTCTTCGCATGAACCACACATGGATCCACCAGTGTCATTGCATGTCTGCTCTTTTCAAGAACCATAGCTAGAGTCATTGGATGTGTGTTCTTCTCACAGACCACACATGGATCCAGTGTCATTGCATGTGTGTTCTTCCCAAAGACCACACATGGCTCCACCAGTGTCATTGCATGTGTGTTCTTCTCACAAACCATATCATGAACCACACCTAGTGTCATTGCATGTGTGTTCTTCTCACAGACCACACATGGATCCACCAGTGTCATTGCATGTGTGTTCTTTTCACAAACCATATCATGAACCTCACCCAGTGTCATTGCATGTGTGTTCTTCCCATGAACCACACATGGATCCACTAGAGTCATTGCATGTGTGTTCTTCTCAAAAACCATATCATGAACCACACCCAGTGTCATTGCATGTGTGTTCTTCTCACTAACCACAGCTAGAGTCATTGCATGTCTGTTCTTTTCACAAACCACATATCACCAGAGTCATTGCATGTGTGTTCTTCCCATGAACAACACATGGATCCACCGGTGTCATTGCATGTGTGTTCTTCTCATGAACCATATCATGAACCACACATGGATCCACCAGTGTCATTGCATGTCTGCTCTTTTCATGAACCACAACTAGAGTCATTGGATGTGTGTTCTTCTCACAGACCACACATGGATCCAGTGACATTGCATGTGTGTTCTTCCCAAAGACCACACATGCATCCACCAGTGTCATTGCATATGTGTTCTTCTCACAAACCATATCATGAACCACACCCAGTGTCATTGCATGTGTGTTATTCTCACTAACCACATCTAGAGTCATTGCATATGTTTTCTTTTCACAAACCACACATGGATCCACCAGTGTCATTACATGTGTGTTCTTCTCACATACCATAACATGAATCACACCCAGTGTCATTGCATGTGTGTTCTTCCCATGAACCACACATGGATCTACTAGTGTCATTGCATGTCTGCTCTTCCCACATACCACACATCACCAGTGTCATTGCATGTGTGTTCTTCCCAAAGACCACACATGGATCCACCAGTGTCATTGCATTTGTGTTCTTCCCACTAACCATATCATGAACCACACCTAGTGTCATTGCATGTGTGTTCTTCCCATGAACCACACATGGATCCACCAGTGTGATTGCATGTCTGCTCTTTTCATGAACCACAGCTAGAGTCATTGGATGTGTGTTCTTCTCACAGACCACACATGGATCCAGTGTCATTACATGTGTGTTCTTCCCAAAGACCACACATGGATCCACCAGTGTCATCGCATGTGTGTTCTTCTCACAAACCATATCATGAACCACACCCAGTGACATTGCATGTGTGTTCTTCTCACAGACCACAGCTAAGTCATTGCATGTCTGTTCTTTTCACAAACCACATATCACCAGAGTCATTGCATGTGTGTTCTTATCATGAACCACACATGGATCCACCGGTTTCATTGCATGTGTGTTCTTCTCATGAACCATATCATGAACCACACCCAGTGTCATTGCATGTCTGCTCTTCTCATGAACCACACATGGATCCACCCAGTGTCATCGCATGTATCCTCTTCCCATGAACCACACATGGATCCACCAGTGTCATCGCATGTCTGCTCTTTTCATGAACCACATCTAGAGTCATTGGATGTGTGTTCTTCTCATAGACCACACATGGATCCAGTGTCATTGCATGTGTGTTCTTCCCAAAGACCACACATGGATCCACCAGTGTCATTGCATGTGTGTTCTTCTCACAAACCATATCATGAACCACACCCAGTGTCATTGCATGTGTGTTCTTCTCACAGACCACAGCTAGAGTCATTGCATGTCTGTTCTTTTCACAAACCACATATCACCAGAGTCATTACATGTGTGTTCTTCCCATGAACCACACATGGTTCCACCGGTGTCATTGCATGTGTGTTATTCTCATGAACCATACCATGAACCACACCCAGTGTCATTGCATGTATGCTCTTCTCATGAACCACACATGGATCCACCCAGTGTCATCGCATGTCTGCTCTTCCCATGAACCACACATGGATCCACCAGTGTCATTGCATGTCTGCTCTTTTCATGAACCACAGCTCGAGTCATTGGATGTGTGTTCTTCCCACATACCACACATGGATCCAATGTCATTGCATGTGTGTTCTTCCCAAAGACCACACATGGATCCACCAGTGTCATTGCATGTGTGTTCTTCTCACAGACCACAGCTAGAGTCATTGCATGTCTGTTCTTTTCACAAACCACATATCACCAGAGTCATTACATGTGTGTTCTTCCCATGAACCACACATGGTTCCACCAGTGTCATTGCATGTGTGTTCTTCTGATGAACCATATCATGAACCACACCCAGTGTCATTGCATGTCTGCTCTTCTCATGAACCACACATGGATCCACCCAGTGTCATCGCATGTCTGCTCTTCCCATTAACCACACATGGATCCACCAGTGTCATTGCATGTCTGCTCTTTTCATGAACCACAACTAAAGTCATTGGATATGTGTTCTTCTCACAGACCACACATGGATCCAGTGTCATTGCATGTGTGTTCTTCCCAAAGACCACACATGGATCCACCAGTGTCATTGCATGTGTGTTCTTCTCACAAACCATATCATGAACCACACCTAGTGTCATTGCATGTGTGTTCTTCTCGCAGACCACACATGGATCCACCAGTGTCATTGCATGTGTGTTCTTCTCACAAACCATATCATGAACCTCACCTAGTGTCATTGCATTTGTGTTCTTCCCATGAACCACACATGGATCCACTGGAGTCACTGCATGTGTGTTCTTCTCACAAACTATATCATGAACCACACCCAGTGTCATTGCATGTGTGTTGTTCTCACTAACCATAGCTAGAGTCATTGCATGTCTGTTCTTTTCACAAACCACATTTCACCAATGTCATCGCATGTCTGCTCTTCCCATGAACCACACATGGATCCACCAGTGTCATTGCATGTCTGCTCTTTTCATGAACCACAGCTAGAGTCATTGGATGTGTGTCCTTCTCACAGACCACACATGGATCCAGTGTCATTGCATGTGTGTTCTTCCCGAAGACCACACATGGATCCACCAGTGTCATTGCATGTGTGTTCTTCTCACAAACCATATCATGAACCACACCCAGTGTCATTGCATGTGTGTTCTTCTCACATACCACACATGGATCCACCAGTGTCATTACATGTGTGTTCTTCTCACATACCATAACATGAACCACACCCAGTGTCATTGCATGTGTGTTCTTCCCACGAACCACACATGGATCTACCAGTGTCATTGCATGTCTGCTCTTCCCACATACCACACATCACCAGTGTCATTGCATGTGTGTTCTTCCCAAAGACCACACATGGATCCACCAGTGTCATTGCATGTGTGTTCTTCTCACTAACCATATCATGAACCACACCTAGTGTCATTGTATGTGTGTTCTTCCCATGAACCACACATGGATCCACCAGTGTCATTGCATGTCTGCTCTTTTCATGAACCACAGCTAGAGTCATTGGATGTGTGTTCTTCTCACAGACCACACATGGATCCAGTGTCATTGCATGTGTGTTCTTCCCAAATACCACACATGGATCCACCAGTGTCATCGCATGTGTGTTCTTCTCACAAACCATATCATGAACCACACCCAGTGTCATTGCATGTGTGTTCTTCTCACAGACCACAGCCAAGTCATTGCATGTCTGTTCTTTTCACAAACCACATATCACCAGAGTCATTGCATGTGTGTTCTTCTCATGAACCACACATGGATCCACCGGTGTCATTGCATGTCTGTTCTTCTCATGAACCATATCATGAACCACACCCAGTGTCATGTCATGTCTCTCTTCTCATGAACCACACATGGATCCACCCAGTGTCATCGCATGTCTCCTCTTCCCATGAACCACACATGGATCCACCAGTGTCATCGCATGTCTGCTCTTTTCATGAACCACATCTAGAGTCATTGGATGTGTGTTCTTCTCACAGACCACACATGGATCCAGTGTCATTGCATGTGTGTTCTTCCCAAAGACCACACATGGATCCACCAGTGTCATTGCATGTGTGTTCTTCTCACAAACCATATCATGAACCACACCCAGTGTCATTGCATGTGTGTTCTTCTCAGAGACCACACATGGATCCACCAGTGTCATTGCATGTGTGTTCTTCTCACAAACCATATCATGAACCTCACCCAGTGTCATTGCATGTGTGTTCTTCCCATGAACCACACATGGATCCACTAGAGTCATTGCATTTGTGTTCTTCTCACAAACCATATCATGAAACACACCTAGTGTCATTGCATGTGTGTTCTTCTCACTAACCACATCTAGAGTCATTGCATGTATGTTCTTTTCACAAACCACATATCACCAGTGTCATCGCATGTCTGCTCTTCCCATGAACCACACATGGATCCACCAGTGTCATTGCATGTCTGCTCTTTTCATGAACCACATCTAGAGTCATTGGATGTGTGTTCTTCTCACAGACCACACATGGATCCAGTGTCATTGCATGTGTGTTCTTCCCAATGACCACACATGGATCCACCAGTGTCGTTGCATGTGTGTTCTTCTCACAAACCATATCATGAACCACACCCAGTGACATTGCATGTGTGTTCTTCTCACAGACATAGCTAGAGTCATTGCATGTCTGTTCTTTTCACAAACCACATATCACCAGAGTCATTGCATGTGTGTTCTTCCCATGAACCACACATGGATCCACCGGTGTCATTGCATGTGTGTTCTTCTCATGAACCATATCATGAACCACACCCAGTGTCATTGCATGTCTGCTCTTCTCATGAACCACACATGGATCCACCCAGTTTCATCGCATGTATCCTCTTCCCATGAACCACACATGGATCCACCAGTGTCATTGCATGTCTGCTCTTTTCATGAACCACAGCTAGAGTCATTGGATGTGTGTTCTTCTCACAGACCACACATGGATCCAGTGTCATTGCATGTGTGTTCTTCCCAAAGACCACACATGGATCCACTAGTGTCATTGCATGTGTGTTTTCTCACAAACCATATCATGAACCACACCTAGTGTCACTGCATGTGTGTTCTTCTCACAGACCACACATGGATCCAGCAGTGTCATTGCATGTGTGTTCTTCTCACAAACCATATCATGAACCTCACCCAGTGTCATTGCATGTGTGTTCCTCCCATGAACCACACATGGATCCACTAGAGTCATTGCATGTGTGTTCTTCTCACAAACCATATCATGAACCACACCCATTGTCATTGCATGTGTGTTCTTCGCACTAACCACAACTAGAGTCATTGCATGTCTGTTCTTTTCACAAACCACATATCACTAGTGTCATCGCATGTCTGCTCTTCCGATGAACCACACATGGATCCACTAGTGTCATTGCATGTCCGCTCTTTTCATGAACCATAGCTATAGTCATTGGATGTGTGTTCTTCTCACAGACCACACATGGATCCAGTGCCATTGCATGTGTGTTCTTCCCAAAGACCACACATGGATCCACCAGTGTCATTGCATGTGTGTTCTTCTCACTAACAATATCATGAACCACACCTAGTGTCATTGCATGTGTGTTCTTCCCATGAACCACACATGGATCCACCAGTGTCATTGCATGTCTGCTCTTTTCATGAACCACAGCTAGAGTCATTGGATGTGTGTTCTTCTCACAGACCACACATGGATCCAGTGTCATTGCATGTGTGTTCTTCCCAAAGACCACACATGGATCCACCAGTGTCATCGCATGTGTGTTCTTCTCACAAACCATATCATGAACCACACCCAGTGTCATTGCATGTGTGTTCTTCTCACAGACCACAGCCAAGTCATTGCATGTCTGTTCTTTTCACAAACCACATATCACCAGAGTCATTTCATGTGTGTTCTTCTCATGAACCACACATGGATCCACCGGTGTCATTGCATGTGTGTTCTTCTCATGAACCATATCATGAACCACACCCAGTGTCATTGCATGTCTGCTCTTCTCATGAACCACACACGGATCCACCCAGTGTCATCACATGTCTCCTCTTCCCATGAACCACACATGGATCCACCAGTGTCATCGCATGTCTGCTCTTTTCATGAACCACATCTAGAGTCATTGGATGTGTGTTCTTCTCACAGACCACACATGGATCCAGTGTCATTGCATGTGTGTTCTTCCCAAAGACCACACATGGATCCACCAGTGTCATCGCATGTGTGTCCTTCTCACAAACCATATCATGAACCACACCCAGTGTCATTGCATGTGTGTTCTTCTCACAGACCACAGCCAAGTCATTGCATGTCTGTTCTTTTTACAAACCACATATCACCAGAGTCATTGCATGTGTGTTCTTATCATGAACCACACATGGATCCACCGGTTTCATTGCATGTGTGTTCTTCTCATGAACCATATCATGAACCACACCCAGTGTCATTGCATGTCTGCTCTTCTCATGAACCACACATGGATCCACCCAGTGTCATCGCATGTATCCTCTTCCCATGAACCACACATGGATCCACCAGTGTCATCGCATGTCTGCTCTTTTCATGAACCACATCTAGAGTCATTGGATGTGTCTTCTTCTCATAGACCACACATGGATCCAGTGTCATTGCATGTGTGTTCTTCCCAAAGACCACACATGGATCCACCAGTGTCATTGCATGTGTGTTCTTCTCACAAACCATATCATGAACCACACCCAGTGTCATTGCATGTGTGTTCTTCTCACAGACCACAACTAGAGTCATTGCATGTCTGTTCTTTTCACAAACCACATATCACAAGAGTCATTACATGTGTGTTCTTCCCATGAACCACACATGGTTCCACCGGTGTCATTGCATGTGTGTTCTTCTCATGAACCATACCATGAACCACACCCAGTGTCATTGCATGTCTGCTCTTCTCATGAACCACACATGGATCCACCCAGTGTCATTGCATGTCTGCTCTTCCCATGAACCACACATGGATCCACCAGTGTCATTGCATGTCTGCTCTTTTCATGAACCACAGCTCGAGTCATTTGATGTGTGTTCTTCCCACATACAACACATGGATCCAATGTCATTGCATGTGTGTTCTTCCCAAAGACCACACATGGATCCACCAGTGTCATTGCATGTGTGTTCTTCTCACAGACCACAGCTAGAGTCATTGCATGTCTGTTCTTTTCACAAACCACATATCACCAGAGTCATTACATGTGTGTTCTTCCCATGAACCACACATGGTTCCACCAGTGTCATTGCATGTGTGTTCTTCTCATGAACCATATCATGAACCACACCCAGTGTCATTGCATGTCTGCTCTTCTCATGAACCACACATGGATCCACCCAGTGTCATCGCATGTCTGCTCTTCCCATGAACCACACATGGATCCACCAGTGTCATTGCATGTCTGCTCTTTTCATGAACCACAACTAAAGTCATTGGATATGTGTTCTTCTCACAGACCACACATGGATCCAGTGTCATTGCATGTGTGTTCTTCCCAAAGACCACACATGGATCCACCAGTGTCATTGCATGTGTGTTCTTCTCACAAACCATATCATGAACCACACCTAGTGTCATTGCATGTCCGCTCTTTTCATGAACCATAGCTATAGTCATTGGATGTGTGTTCTTCTCACAGACCACACATGGATCCAGTGTCATTGCATGTGTGTTCTTCCCAAAGACCACACATGGATCCACCAGTGTCATCGCATGTGTGTTCTTCTCACAAACCATATCATGAACCACACCCAGTGTCATTGCATGTGTGTTTTTCTCACAGACCACAGCCAAGTCATTGCATGTCTGTTCTTTTCACAAACCACATATCACCAGAGTCATTGCATGTGTGTTCTTATCATGAACCACACATGGATCCACCGGTTTCATTGCATGTGTGTTCTTCTCATGAACCATATCATGAACCACACCCAGTGTCATTGCATGTCTGCTCTTCTCATGAACCACACATGGATCCACCCAGTGTCATCGCATGTATCCTCTTCCCATGAACCACACATGGATCCACCAGTGTCATCGCATGTCTGCTCTTTTCATGAACCACATCTAGAGTCATTGGATGTGTGTTCTTCTCATAGACCACACATGGATCCAGTGTCATTGCATGTGTGTTCTTCCCAAAGACCACACATGGATCCACCAGTGTCATTGCATGTGTGTTCTTCTCACAAACCATATCATGAACCACACCCAGTGTCATTGCATGTGTGTTCTTCTCACAGACCACAGCTAGAGTCATTGCATGTCTGTTCTTTTCACAAACCACATATCACCAGAGTCATTACATGTGTGTTCTTCCCATGAACCACACATGGTTCCACCGGTGTCATTGCATGTGTGTTCTTCTCATGAACCATACCATGAACCACACCCAGTGTCATTGCATGTCTGCTCTTCTCATGAACCACACATGGATCCACCCAGTGTCATCGCATGTCTGCTCTTCCCATGAACCACACATGGATCCACCAGTGTCATTGCATGTCTGCTCTTTTCATGAACCACAGCTCGAGTCATTGGATGTGTGTTCTTCCCACATACCACACATGGATCCAATGTCATTGCATGTGTGTTCTTCCCAAAGACCACACATGGATCCACCAGTGTCATTGCATGTGTGTTCTTCTCACAGACCACAGCTAGAGTCATTGCATGTCTGTTCTTTTCACAAACCACATATCACCAGAGTCATTACATGTGTGTTCTTCCCATGAACCACACATGGTTCCACCAGTGTCATTGCATGTGTGTTCTTCTCATGAACCATATCATGAACCACACCCAGTGTCATTGCATGTCTGCTCTTCTCATGAACCACACATGGATCCACCCAGTGTCATCGCATGTCTGCTCTTCCCATGAACCACACATGGATCCACCAGTGTCATTGCATGTCTGCTCTTTTCATGAACCACAACTAAAGTCATTGGATATGTGTTCTTCTCACAGACCACACATGGATCCAGTGTCATTGCATGTGTGTTCTTCCCAAAGACCACACATGGATCCACCAGTGTCATTGCATGTGTGTTCTTCTCACGAACCATATCATGAACCACACCTAGTGTCATTGCATGTGTGTTCTTCTCGCAGACCACACATGGATCCACCAGTGTCATTGCATGTGTGTTCTTCTCACAAACCATATCATGAACCTCACCTAGTGTCATTGCATTTGTGTTCTTCCCATGAACCACACATGGATCCACTGGAGTCACTGCATGTGTGTTCTTCTCACAAACTATATCATGAACCACACCCAGTGTCATTGCATGTGTGTTGTTCTCACTAACCATAGCTAGAGTCATTGCATGTCTGTTCTTTTCACAAACCACATTTCACCAGTGTCATCGCATGTCTGCTCTTCCGATGAACCACACATGGATCCACTAGTGTCATTGCATGTCCGCTCTTTTCATGAACCATAGCTATAGTCATTGGATGTGTGTTCTTCTCACAGACCACACATGGATCCAGTGCCATTGCATGTGTGTTCTTCCCAAAGACCACACATGGATCCACCAGTGTCATTGCATGTGTGTTCTTCTCACTAACCATATCATGAACCACACCTAGTGTCATTGCATGTGTGTTCTTCCCATGAACCACACATGGATCCACCAGTGTCATTGCATGTCTGCTCTTTTCATGAACCACAGCTAGAGTCATTGGATGTGTGTTCTTCTCACAGACCACACATGGATCCAGTGTCATTGCATGTGTGTTCTTCCCAAAGACCACACATGGATCCACCAGTGTCATCGCATGTGTGTTCTTCTCACAAACCATATCATGAACCACACCCAGTGTCATTGCATGTGTGTTCTTCTCACAGACCACAGCCAAGTCATTGCATGTCTGTTCTTTTCACAAACCACATATCACCAGAGTCATTTCATGTGTGTTCTTCTCATGAACCACACATGGATCCACCGGTGTCATTGCATGTGTGTTCTTCTCATGAACCATATCATGAACCACACCCAGTGTCATTGCATGTCTGCTCTTCTCATGAACCACACACGGATCCACCCAGTGTCATCACATGTCTCCTCTTCCCATGAACCACACATGGATCCACCAGTGTCATCGCATGTCTGCTCTTTTCATGAACCACATCTAGAGTCATTGGATGTGTGTTCTTCTCACAGACCACACATGGATCCAGTGTCATTGCATGTGTGTTCTTCCCAAAGACCACACATGGATCCACCAGTGTCATCGCATGTGTGTCCTTCTCACAAACCATATCATGAACCACACCCAGTGTCATTGCATGTGTGTTCTTCTCACAGACCACAGCCAAGTCATTGCATGTCTGTTCTTTTCACAAACCACATATCACCAGAGTCATTGCATGTGTGTTCTTATCATGAACCACACATGGATCCACCGGTTTCATTGCATGTGTGTTCTTCTCATGAACCATATCATGAACCACACCCAGTGTCATTGCATGTCTGCTCTTCTCATGAACCACACATGGATCCACCCAGTGTCATCGCATGTATCCTCTTCCCATGAACCACACATGGATCCACCAGTGTCATCGCATGTCTGCTCTTTTCATGAACCACATCTAGAGTCATTGGATGTGTGTTCTTCTCATAGACCACACATGGATCCAGTGTCATTGCATGTGTGTTCTTCCCAAAGACCACACATGGATCCACCAGTGTCATTGCATGTGTGTTCTTCTCACAAACCATATCATGAACCACACCCAGTGTCATTGCATGTGTGTTCTTCTCACAGACCACAGCTAGAGTCATTGCATGTCTGTTCTTTTCACAAACCACATATCACCAGAGTCATTACATGTGTGTTCTTCCCATGAACCACACATGGTTCCACCGGTGTCATTGCATGTGTGTTCTTCTCATGAACCATACCATGAACCACACCCAGTGTCATTGCATGTCTGCTCTTCTCATGAACCACACATGGATCCACCCAGTGTCATCGCATGTCTGCTCTTCCCATGAACCACACATGGATCCACCAGTGTCATTGCATGTCTGCTCTTTTCATGAACCACAGCTCGAGTCATTGGATGTGTGTTCTTCCCACATACCACACATGGATCCAATGTCATTGCATGTGGTGTCTTCCCAAAGACCACACATGGATCCACCAGTGTCATTGCATGTGTGTTCTTCTCACAGACCACAGCTAGAGTCATTGCATGTCTGTTCTTTTCACAAACCACATATCACCAGAGTCATTACATGTGTGTTCTTCCCATGAACCACACATGGTTCCACCAGTGTCATTGCATGTGTGTTCTTCTCATGAACCATATCATGAACCACACCCAGTGTCATTGCATGTCTGCTCTTCTCATGAACCACACCTGGATCCACCCAGTGTCATCGCATGTCTGCTCTTCCCATGAACCATACATGGATCCACCAGTGTCATTGCATGTCTGCTCTTTTCATGAACCACAACTAAAGTCATTGGATATGTGTTCTTCTCACAGACCACACATGGATCCAGTGTCATTGCATGTGTGTTCTTCCCAAAGACCACACATGGATCCACCAGTGTCATTGCATGTGTGTTCTTCTCACAAACCATATCATGAACCACACCTAGTGTCATTGCATGTCCGCTCTTTTCATGAACCATAGCTATAGTCATTGGATGTGTGTTCTTCTCACAGACCACACATGGATCCAGTGTCATTGCATGTGTGTTCTTCCCAAAGACCACACATGGATCCACCAGTGTCATCGCATGTGTGTTCTTCTCACAAACCATATCATGAACCACACCCAGTGTCATTGCATGTGTGTTCTTCTCACAGACCACAACCAAGTCATTGCATGTCTGTTCTTTTCACAAACCACATATCACCAGAGTCATTGCATGTGTGTTCTTATCATGAACCACACATGGATCCACCGGTTTCATTGCATGTGTGTTCTTCTCATGAACCATATCATGAACCACACCCAGTGTCATTGCATGTCTGCTCTTCTCATGAACCACACATGGATCCACCCAGTGTCATCGCATGTATCCTCTTCCCATGAACCACACATGGATCCACCAGTGTCATCGCATGTCTGCTCTTTTCATGAACCACATCTAGAGTCATTGGATGTGTGTTCTTCTCATAGACCACACATGGATCCAGTGTCATTGCATGTGTGTTCTTCCCAAAGACCACACATGGATCCACCAGTGTCATTGCATGTGTGTTCTTCTCACAAACCATATCATGAACCACACCCAGTGTCATTGCATGTGTGTTCTTCTCACAGACCACAGCTAGAGTCATTGCATGTCTGTTCTTTTCACAAACCACATATCACCAGAGTCATTACATGTGTGTTCTTCCCATGAACCACACATGGTTCCACCGGTGTCATTGCATGTGTGTTCTTCTCATGAACCATACCATGAACCACACCCAGTGTCATTGCATGTCTGCTCTTCTCATGAACCACACATGGATCCACCCAGTGTCATCGCATGTCTGCTCTTCCCATGAACCACACATGGATCCACCAGTGTCATTGCATGTCTGCTCTTTTCATGAACCACAGCTCGAGTCATTGGATGTGTGTTCTTCCCACATACCACACATGGATCCAATGTCATTGCATGTGTGTTCTTCCCAAAGACCACACATGGATCCACCAGTGTCATTGCATGTGTGTTCTTCTCACAGACCACAGCTAGAGTCATTGCATGTCTGTTCTTTTCACAAACCACATATCACCAGAGTCATTACATGTGTGTTCTTCCCATGAACCACACATGGTTCCACCAGTGTCATTGCATGTGTGTTCTTCTCATGAACCATATCATGAACCACACCCAGTGTCATTGCATGTCTGCTCTTCTCATGAACCACACATGGATCCACCCAGTGTCATCGCATGTCTGCTCTTCCCATGAACCACACATGGATCCACCAGTGTCATTGCATGTCTGCTCTTTTCATGAACCACAACTAAAGTCATTGGATATGTGTTCTTCTCACAGACCACACATGGATCCAGTGTCATTGCATGTGTGTTCTTCCCAAAGACCACACATGGATCCACCAGTGTCATTGCATGTGTGTTCTTCTCACAAACCATATCATGAACCACACCTAGTGTCATTCCATGTGTGTTCTTCTCGCAGACCACACATGGATCCACCAGTGTCATTGCATGTGTGTTCTTCTCACAAACCATATCATGAACCTCACCTAGTGTCATTGCATTTGTGTTCTTCCCATGAACCACACATGGATCCACTGGAGTCACTGCATGTGTGTTCTTCTCACAAACTATATCATGAACCACACCCAGTGTCATTGCATGTGTGTTGTTCTCACTAACCATAGCTAGAGTCATTGCATGTCTGTTCTTTTCACAAACCACATTTCACCAGTGTCATCGCATGTCTGCTCTTCCCATGAACCACACATGGATCCACCAGTGTCATTGCATGTCTGCTCTTTTCATGAACCACAGCTAGAGTCATTGGATGTGTGTCCTTCTCACAGACCACACATGGATCCAGTGTCATTGCATGTGTGTTCTTCCCGAAGACCACACATGGATCCACCAGTGTCATTGCATGTGTGTTCTTCTCACAAACCATATCATGAACCACACCCAGTGTCATTGCATGTGTGTTCTTCTCACATACCACACATGGATCCACCAGTGTCATTACATGTGTGTTCTTCTCACATACCATAACATGAACCACACCCAGTGTCATTGCATGTGTGTTCTTCCCACGAACCACACATGGATCTACCAGTGTCATTGCATGTCTGCTCTTCCCACATACCACACATCACCAGTGTCATTGCATGTGTGTTCTTCCCAAAGACCACACATGGATCCACCAGTGTCATTGCATGTGTGTTCTTCTCACTAACCATATCATGAACCACACCTAGTGTCATTGCATGTGTGTTCTTCCCATGAACCACACATGGATCCACCAGTGTCATTGCATGTCTGCTCTTTTCATGAACCACAGCTATAGTCATTGGATGTGTGTTCTTCTCACAGACCACACATGGATCCAGTGTCATTGCATGTGTGTTCTTCCCAAAGACCACACATGGATCCACCAGTGTCATCGCATGTGTGTTCTTCTCACAAACCATATCATGAACCACACCCAGTGTCATTGCATGTGTGTTCTTCTCACAGACCACAGCCAAGTCATTGCATGTCTGTTCTTTTCACAAACCACATATCACCAGAGTCATTGCATGTGTGTTCTTCTCATGAACCACACATGGATCCACCGGTGTCATTGCATGTCTGTTCTTCTCATGAACCATATCATGAACCACACCCAGTGTCATTGCATGTCTCTCTTCTCATGAACCACACATGGATCCACCCAGTGTCATCGCATGTCTCCTCTTCCCATGAACCACACATGGATCCACCAGTGTCATCGCATGTCTGCTCTTTTTATGAACCACATCTAGAGTCATTGGATGTGTGTTCTTCTCACAGACCACACATGGATCCAGTGTCATTGCATGTGTGTTCTTCCCAAAGACCACACATGGATCCACCAGTGTCATTGCATGTGTGTTCTTCTCACAAACCATATCATGAACCACACCCAGTGTCATTGCATGTGTGTTCTTCTCAGAGACCACACATGGATCCACCAGTGTCATTGCATGTGTGTTCTTCTCACAAACCATATCATGAACCTCACCCAGTGTCATTGCATGTGTGTTCTTCCCATGAACCACACATGGATCCACTAGAGTCATTGCATTTGTGTTCTTCTCACAAACCATATCATGAAACACACCTAGTGTCATTGCATGTGTGTTCTTCTCACTAACCACATCTAGAGTCATTGCATGTATGTTCTTTTCACAAACCACATATCACCAGTGTCATCGCATGTCTGCTCTTCCCATGAACCACACATGGATCCACAAGTGTCATTGCATGTCTTCTCTTTTCATGAACCACAGCTAGAGTCATTGGATGTGTGTTCTTCTCACAGACCACACATGGATCCAGTGTCATTGCATGTGTGTTCTTCCCAAAGACCACACATGGATCCACCAGTGTCATCGCATGTGTGTTCTTCTCACAAACCATATCATGAACCACACCCAGTGACATTGCATGTGTGTTCTTCTCACAGACCACAGCTAAGTCATTGCATGTCTGTTCTTTTCACAAACCACATATCACCAGAGTCATTGCATGTGTGTTCTTATCATGAACCACACATGGATCCACCGGTTTCATTGCATGTGTGTTCTTCTCATGAACCATATCATGAACCACACCCAGTGTCATTGCATGTCTGCTCTTCTCATGAACCACACATGGATCCACCCAGTGTCATCGCATGTATCCTCTTCCCATGAACCACACATGGATCCACCAGTGTCATCGCATGTCTGCTCTTTTCATGAACCACATCTAGAGTCATTGGATGTGTGTTCTTCTCATAGACCACACATGGATCCAGTGTCATTGCATGTGTGTTCTTCCCAAAGACCACACATGGATCCACCAGTGTCATTGCATGTGTGTTCTTCTCACAAACCATATCATGAACCACACCCAGTGTCATTGCATGTGTGTTCTTCTCACAGACCACAGCTAGAGTCATTGCATGTCTGTTCTTTTCACAAACCACATATCACCAGAGTCATTACATGTGTGTTCTTCCCATGAACCACACATGGTTCCACCGGTGTCATTGCATGTGTGTTCTTCTCATGAACCATACCATGAACCACACCCAGTGTCATTGCATGTCTGCTCTTCTCATGAACCACACATGGATCCACCCAGTGTCATCGCATGTCTGCTCTTCCCATGAACCACACATGGATCCACCAGTGTCATTGCATGTCTGCTCTTTTCATGAACCACAGCTCGAGTCATTGGATGTGTGTTCTTCCCACATACCACACATGGATCCAATGTCATTGCATGTGTGTTCTTCCCAAAGACCACACATGGATCCACCAGTGTCATTGCATGTGTGTTCTTCTCACAGACCACAGCTAGAGTCATTGCATGTCTGTTCTTTTCACAAACCACATATCACCAGAGTCATTACATGTGTGTTCTTCCCATGAACCACACATGGTTCCACCAGTGTCATTGCATGTGTGTTCTTCTCATGAACCATATCATGAACCACACCCAGTGTCATTGCATGTCTGCTCTTCTCATGAACCACACATGGATCCACCCAGTGTCATCGCATGTCTGCTCTTCCCATGAACCACACATGGATCCACCAGTGTCATTGCATGTCTGCTCTTTTCATGAACCACAACTAAAGTCATTGGATATGTGTTCTTCCCAAAGACCACACATGGATCCACCAGTGTCATTGCATGTGTGTTCTTCTCACAAACCATATCATGAACCACACCTAGTGTCATTGCATGTGTGTTCTTCTCGCAGACCACACATGGATCCACCAGTGTCATTGCATGTGTGTTCTTCTCACAAACCATATCATGAACCTCACCTAGTGTCATTGCATTTGTGTTCTTCCCATGAACCACACATGGATCCACTGGAGTCACTGCATGTGTGTTCTTCTCACAAACTATATCATGAACCACACCCAGTGTTATTGCATGTGTGTTGTTCTCACTAACCATAGCTAGAGTCATTGCATGTCTGTTCTTTTCACAAACCACATTTCACCAGTGTCATCGCATGTCTGCTCTTCCCATGAACCACACATGGATCCACCAGTGTCATTGCATGTCTGCTCTTTTCATGAACCACAGCTAGAGTCATTGGATGTGTGTCCTTCTCACAGACCACACATGGACCAGTGTCATTGCATGTGTGTTCTTCCCGAAGACCACACATGGATCCACCAGTGTCATTGCATGTGTGTTCTTCTCGCAAACCATATCATGAACCACACCCAGTGTCATTGCATGTGTGTTCTTCTCACATACCACACATGGATCCACCAGTGTCATTACATGTGTGTTCTTCTCACATACCATAACATGAACCACACCCAGTGTCATTGCATGTGTGTTCTTCTCACAGACCACACATGGATCCAGTGTCATTGCATGTCTGCTCTTCCCAAAGACCACACATGGATCCACCAGTGTCATCGCATGTGTGTTCTTCTCACAAACCATATCATGAACCACACCCAGTGTCATTGCATGTGTGTTCTTCTCACAGACCACAACCAAGTCATTGCATGTCTGTTCTTTTCACAAACCACATATCACCAGAGTCATTGCATGTGTGTTCTTATCATGAACCACACATGGATCCACCGGTTTCATTGCATGTGTGTTCTTCTCATGAACCATATCATGAACCACACCCAGTGTCATTGCATGTCTGCTCTTCTCATGAACCACACATGGATCCACCCAGTGTCATCGCATGTATCCTCTTCCCATGAACCACACATGGATCCACCAGTGTCATCGCATGTCTGCTCTTTTCATGAACCACATCTAGAGTCATTGGATGTGTGTTCTTCTCATAGACCACACATGGATCCAGTGTCATTGCATGTGTGTTCTTCCCAAAGACCACACATGGATCCACCAGTGTCATTGCATGTGTGTTCTTCTCACAAACCATATCATGAACCACACCCAGTGTCATTGCATGTGTGTTCTTCTCACAGACCACAGCTAGAGTCATTGCATGTCTGTTCTTTTCACAAACCACATATCACCAGAGTCATTACATGTGTGTTCTTCCCATGAACCACACATGGTTCCACCGGTGTCATTGCATGTGTGTTCTTCTCATGAACCATACCATGAACCACACCCAGTGTCATTGCATGTCTGCTCTTCTCATGAACCACACATGGATCCACCCAGTGTCATCGCATGTATCCTCTTCCCATGAACCACACATGGATCCACCAGTGTCATCGCATGTCTGCTCTTTTCATGAACCACATCTAGAGTCATTGGATGTGTGTTCTTCTCATAGACCACACATGGATCCAGTGTCATTGCATGTGTGTTCTTCCCAAAGACCACACATGGATCCACCAGTGTCATTGCATGTGTGTTCTTCTCACAAACCATATCATGAACCACACCCAGTGTCATTGCATGTGTGTTCTTCTCACAGACCACAGCTAGAGTCATTGCATGTCTGTTCTTTTCACAAACCACATATCACCAGAGTCATTACATGTGTGTTCTTCCCATGAACCACACATGGTTCCACCGGTGTCATTGCATGTGTGTTCTTCTCATGAACCATACCATGAACCACACCCAGTGTCATTGCATGTCTGCTCTTCTCATGAACCACACATGGATCCACCCAGTGTCATCGCATGTCTGCTCTTCCCATGAACCACACATGGATCCACCAGTGTCATTGCATGTCTGCTCTTTTCATGAACCACAGCTCGAGTCATTGGATGTGTGTTCTTCCCACATACCACACATGGATCCAATGTCATTGCATGTGTGTTCTTCCCAAAGACCACACATGGATCCACCAGTGTCATTGCATGTGTGTTCTTCTCACAGACCACAGCTAGAGTCATTGCATGTCTGTTCTTTTCACAAACCACATATCACCAGAGTCATTACATGTGTGTTCTTCCCATGAACCACACATGGTTCCACCAGTGTCATTGCATGTGTGTTCTTCTCATGAACCATATCATGAACCACACCCAGTGTCATTGCATGTCTGCTCTTCTCATGAACCACACATGGATCCACCCAGTGTCATCGCATGTCTGCTCTTCCCATGAACCACACATGGATCCACCAGTGTCATTGCATGTCTGCTCTTTTCATGAACCACAACTAAAGTCATTGGATATGTGTTCTTCCCAAAGACCACACATGGATCCACCAGTGTCATTGCATGTGTGTTCTTCTCACAAACCATATCATGAACCACACCTAGTGTCATTGCATGTGTGTTCTTCTCGCAGACCACACATGGATCCACCAGTGTCATTGCATGTGTGTTCTTCTCACAAACCATATCATGAACCTCACCTAGTGTCATTGCATTTGTGTTCTTCCCATGAACCACACATGGATCCACTGGAGTCACTGCATGTGTGTTCTTCTCACAAACTATATCATGAACCACACCCAGTGTTATTGCATGTGTGTTGTTCTCACTAACCATAGCTAGAGTCATTGCATGTCTGTTCTTTTCACAAACCACATTTCACCAGTGTCATCGCATGTCTGCTCTTCCCATGAACCACACATGGATCCACCAGTGTCATTGCATGTCTGCTCTTTTCATGAACCACAGCTAGAGTCATTGGATGTGTGTCCTTCTCACAGACCACACATGGACCAGTGTCATTGCATGTGTGTTCTTCCCGAAGACCACACATGGATCCACCAGTGTCATTGCATGTGTGTTCTTCTCGCAAACCATATCATGAACCACACCCAGTGTCATTGCATGTGTGTTCTTCTCACATACCACACATGGATCCACCAGTGTCATTACATGTGTGTTCTTCTCACATACCATAACATGAACCACACCCAGTGTCATTGCATGTGTGTTCTTCCCACGAACCACACATGGATCTACCAGTGTCATTGCATGTCTGCTCTTCCCACATACCACACATCACCAGTGTCATTGCATGTGTGTTCTTCCCAAAGACCACACATGGATCCACCAGTGTCATTGCATGTGTGTTCTTCTCACTAACCATATCATGAACCACACCTAGTGTCATTGCATGTGTGTTCTTCCCATGAACCACACATGGATCCACCAGTGTCATTGCATGTCTGCTCTTTTCATGAACCACAGCTAGAGTCATTGGATGTGTGTTCTTCTCACAGACCACACATGGATCCAGTGTCATTGCATGTGTGTTCTTCCCAAAGACCACACATGGATCCACCAGTGTCATCGCATGTGTGTTCTTCTCACAAACCATATCATGAACCACACCCAGTGTCATTGCATGTGTGTTCTTCTCACAGACCACAGCCAAGTCATTGCATGTCTGTTCTTTTCACAAACCACATATCACCAGAGTCATTGCATGTGTGTTCTTCTCATGAACCACACATGGATCCACCGGTGTCATTGCATGTCTGTTCTTCTCATGAACCATATCATGAACCACACCCAGTGTCATTGCATGTCTCTCTTCTCATGAACCACACATGGATCCACCCAGTGTCATCGCATGTCTCCTCTTCCCATGAACCACACATGGATCCACCAGTGTCATCGCATGTCTTCTCTTTTCATGAACCACATCTAGAGTCATTGGATGTGTGTTCTTCTCACAGACCACACATGGATCCAGTGTCATTGC
The DNA here is from genome assembly GCA_916181665.1 of Avena sativa. Classification (NCBI taxonomy): domain Eukaryota; kingdom Viridiplantae; phylum Streptophyta; class Magnoliopsida; order Poales; family Poaceae; genus Avena; species Avena sativa. The sequence goes on along the minus strand of OV702286.1, from coordinate 383,611,588 downwards.
ATGTGTGTTCTTCCCAAAGACCACACATGGATCCACCAGTGTCATTGCATGTGTGTTCTTCTCACAAACCATATCATGAACCACACCCAGTGTCATTGCATGTGTGTTCTTCTCAGAGACCACACATGGATCCACCAGTGTCATTGCATGTGTGTTCTTCTCACAAACCATATCATGAACCTCACCCAGTGTCATTGCATGTGTGTTCTTCCCATGAACCACACATGGATCCACTAGAGTCATTGCATTTGTGTTCTTCTCACAAACCATATCATGAAACACACCTAGTATCATTGCATGTGTGTTCTTATCACTAACCACATCTAGAGTCATTGCATGTATGTTCTTTTCACAAACCACATATCACCAGTGTCATCGCATGTCTGCTCTTCCCATGAACCACACATGGATCCACCAGTGTCATTGCATGTCTGCTCTTTTCATGAACCACAGCTAGAGTCATTGGATGTGTGTTCTTCTCACAGACCACACATGGATCCAGTGTCATTGCATGTGTGTTCTTCCCAATGACCACACATGGATCCACCAGTGTCGTTTCATGTGTGTTCTTCTCACAAACCATATCATGAACCACACCCAGTGTCATTGCATGTGTGTTCTTCTCACAGACCATAGCTAGAGTCATTGCATGTCTGTTCTTTTCACAAACCACATATCACCAGAGTCATTGCATGTGTGTTCTTCCCATGAACCACACATGGATCCACCGGTGTCATTGCATGTGTGTTCTTCTCATGAACCATATCATGAACCACACCCAGTGTCATTGCATGTCTGCTCTTCTCATGAACCACACATGGATCCACCCAGTTTCATCGCATGTCTGCTCTTCCCATGAACCACACATGGATCCACCAGTGTCATTGCATGTCTGCTCTTTTCATGAACCACAGCTAGAGTCATTGGATCTGTGTTCTTCTCACAGACCACACATGGATCCAGTGTCATTTCATGTGTGTTCTTCCCAAAGACCACACATGGATCCACCAGTGTCATTGCATGTGTGTTCTTCTCACAAACCATATCATGAACCACACCTAGTGTCATTGCATGTGTGTTCTTCTCACAGACCACACATGGATCCAGCAGTGTCATTGCATGTGTGTTCTTCTCACAAACCATATCATGAACCTCACCCAGTGTCATTGCATGTGTGTTCCTCCCATGAACCACACATGGATCCACTAGAGTCATTGCATGTGTGTTCTTCTCACAAACCATATCATGAACCACACCCATTGTCATTGCATGTGTGTTCTTCTCACTAACCACAGCTAGAGTCATTGCATGTCTGTTCTTTTCACAAACCACATATCACTAGTGTCATCGCATGTCTGCTCTTCCGATGAACCACACATGGATCCACTAGTGTCATTGCATGTCCGCTCTTTTCATGAACCATAGCTATAGTCATTGGATGTGTGTTCTTCTCACAGACCACACATGGATCCAGTGCCATTGCATGTGTGTTCTTCCCAAAGACCACACATGGATCCACCAGTGTCATTGCATGTGTGTTCTTCTCACTAACCATATCATGAACCACACCTAGTGTCATTGCATGTGTGTTCTTCCCATGAACCACACATGGATCCACCAGTGTCATTGCATGTCTGCTCTTTTCATGAACCACAGCTAGAGTCATTGGATGTGTGTTCTTCTCACAGACCACACATGGATCCAGTGTCATTGCATGTGTGTTCTTCCCAAAGACCACACATGGATCCACCAGTGTCATCGCATGTGTGTTCTTCTCACAAACCATATCATGAACCACACCCAGTGTCATTGCATGTGTGTTCTTCTCACAGACCACAGCCAAGTCATTGCATGTCTGTTCTTTTCACAAACCACATATCACCAGAGCCATTTCATGTGTGTTCTTCTCATGAACCACACATGGATCCACCGGTGTCATTGCATGTGTGTTCTTCTCATGAACCATATCATGAACCACACCCAGTGTCATTGCATGTCTGCTCTTCTCATGAACCACACACGGATCCACCCAGTGTCATCGCATGTCTCCTCTTCCCATGAACCACACATGGATCCACTAGTGTCATCGCATGTCTGCTCTTTTCATGAACCACATCTAGAGTCATTGGATGTGTGTTCTTCTCACAGACCACACATGGATCCAGTGTCATTGCATGTGTGTTCTTCCCAAAGACCACACATGGATCCACCAGTGTCATTGCATGTGTGTTGTTCTCACAAACCATATCATGAACCACACCCAGTGTCATTGCATGTGTGTTCTTCTCAGAGACCACACATGGATCCACCAGTGTCATTGCATGTGTGTTATTCTCACAAACCATATCATGAACCTCACCCAGTGTCATTGCATGTGTGTTCTTCCCATGAACCACACATGGATCCACTAGAGTCATTGCATTTGTGTTCTTCTCACAAACCATATCATGAAACACACCCAGTGTCATTGCATGTGTGTTCTTCTCACTAACCACATCTAGAGTCATTGCATGTATGTTCTTTTCACAAACCACATATCACCAGTGTCATCGCATGTCTGCTCTTCCCATGAACCACACATGGATCCACCAGTGTCATTGCATGTCTGCTCTTTTCATGAACCACAGCTAGAGTCATTGGATGTGTGTTCTTCTCACAGACCACACATGGATCCAGTGTCATTGCATGTGTGTTCTTCCCAATGACCACACATGGATCCACCAGTGTCGTTGCATGTGTGTTCTTCTCACAAACCATATCATGAACCACACCCAGTGTCATTATGTGTGTTCTTCTCACAGACCATAGCTAGAGTCATTGCATGTCTGTTCTTTTCACAAACCACATATCACCAGAGTCATTGCATGTGTGTTCTTCCCATGAACCACACATGGATCCACCGGTGTCATTGCATGTGTGTTCTTCTCATGAACCATATCATGAACCACACCCAGTGTCATTGCATGTCTGCTCTTCTCATGAACCACACATGGATCCACCCAGTTTCATCGCATGTCTGCTCTTCCCATGAACCACACATGGATCCACCAGTGTCGTTGCATGTCTGCTCTTTTCATGAACCACAGCTAGAGTCATTGGATCTGTGTTCTTCTCACAGACCACACATGGATCCAGTGTCATTGCATGTGTGTTCTTCCCAAAGACCACACATGGATCCACCAGTGTCATTGCATGTGTGTTCTTCTCACAAACCATATCATGAACCACACCTAGTGTCATTGCATGTGTGTTCTTCTCACAGACCACACATGGATCCAGCAGTGTAATTGCATGTGTGTTCTTCTCACAAACCATATCATGAACCTCACCCAGTGTCATTGCATGTGTGTTCCTCCCATGAACCACACATGGATCCACTAGAGTCATTGCATGTGTGTTCTTCTCACAAACCATATCATGAACCACACCCATTGTCATTGCATGTGTGTTCTTCTCACTAACCACAGCTAGAGTCATTGCATGTCTGTTCTTTTCACAAACCACATATCACTAGTGTCATCGCATGTCTGCTCTTCCGATGAACCACACATGGATCCACTAGTGTCATTGCATGTCCGCTCTTTTCATGAACCATAGCTATAGTCATTGGATGTGTGTTCTTCTCACAGACCACACATGGATCCAGTGCCATTGCATGTGTGTTCTTCCGAAAGACCACACATGGATCCACCAGTGTCATTGCATGTGTGTTCTTATCACAAACCATATCATGAACCACACCCAGTGTCATTGCATGTGTGTTCTTCTCACAGACTACACATGGATCCACCAGTGTCATTGCATGTGTGTTATTCTCACATACCATATCATGAACCACACCCAGTGTCATTGCATGTGTGTTCTTCCCATGAACCACACATGGATCCACCAGTGTCATTGCATGTCTGCTCTTCTCATGAACCACACATGGATCCACCCAGTGTCATCGCATGTGTGTTCTTCCCATGAACCACACATGGATCCACCAGTGTCATTGCATGTATGCTCTTTTCATGAACCACAGCTAGAGTCATTGGATGTGTGTTCTTCTCACATACCACATATCACCAGTGTCATTGCATGTGTGTTCTTCCCAAAGACCACACATGGATCCACCAGTGTCATTGTATGCGTGTTCTTCTCACAAACCATATCATGAACCACACCCAGTGTCATTGCATGTGTGTTCTTCTCACAGACCACACATCGATCCACCAGTGTCATTGCATGTGTGTTCTTCTCACAGACCATATCATGAACCACACCCAGTGTCATTCAATGTGTGTTCTTCCCATGAACCACACATGGATCCATCGGTGTCATTGCATGTCTGCTCTTTTCATTAACCACAGCTAGAGTCATTGCATGTGTGTTCTTCTCACAAACCACATATCACCAGAGTCATTGCATGTGTGTTCTTCCCACAAACCACATATCACCGGTGTCATTGCATGTCTGCTCTTCTCATTAACCATAGCTAGATCCACCCGTGTCATTGGATGCATGTTATTTTCATAAACCGCATATGGATACTAATTAACCTTAGGAGAGCCCTAACCTTAGCGTTAGACCGAGTCTTCTAGAAGGCACGCCCTAACACAGTTGTTCTCTTTGTCGATTGTTACATACCGTCTGATCGGGGCGCTTGGACGATTGGGATGGTTTTCGTGAGATCGATCCGTGAGTAGTCTGTTCCGCGACATGATTGGCCACGCTTGCTCTGGACAAACTGGCAACACCGGGGGCTCCCCTGTTGCGAGTGTCACGACTCACCAGTTGAGCGGGCCATATCCTAGTGTCACGTCCCCATTACTTCTCTTCCTCCCTGTACTTCTCTTCCTTCCCCTCGAATCCATATTCCCCACTTCACTCCCATCCTGCCGTAGCTACAAGCCGACGGCGCCTCCATCCCAATACCCTCTCCGGCAGCCACCACCCCCCCTTCCCTCTCGCCATGGGTTCAAGGGGAGACGACGAGGAAACGCGTCGTGACGACAGGGACGGTGATTTCGATGTGAGTCGTCTCATCTCTATCTCTATCATCCGTGGCCAGTTATCTATTTTTTGAGCCAGATCTACTCTGTTTACTGATGGGTGTATGATGTGTTAGGCCAACCAGACGATGTATGACGCCGACTATCACGGTTTAGCGGATGAAGACAGTCCTCTGCTATGTAAACATGGATATGTGCCCGCTAAATTTGTAGCGTTCGAAGGACGAAACGTAGGCAGGAGGTTTCTACAGTGTCAAGGACATCGTGCAATGATGTGAGGGGGAAGTTGCGGTGTTATCAAATGGGTAGATCTAGAGTGGCCCAAATCGACGTAGAAAACGCTGGACAAACTATGGGAAATGACTGTTGAGTTGAAAGAATCCGCATTCAGCTCACTTCTTGACAGTGTTGAGATGAAGCTATTGGAACCAGTTAACACGACCAAGCATAAGCGAGATCTCATGGGGGTGGAAGACAAGGTTAGCAAAGTCGAGAAGGAGAGGGACGCGGCGTTGGCCCTGAAGGCTAAAGCAGAGCAAGACCTGACTCAAGCAAGGAAGAATCTTCACCAGGCCAAAGTCCTGTAGTTCACAACTACGAGTATTGACAAGTGCATGAGGAAAGATGCAGAGAAATAATTGAAGCTGTGCAAGGAAGATGCTAAAAAGAAGGAGCAGACAATTCGATCCTTGCTCTTGCAGGAAGATGCGCATCAGGCCAAGATTAGGAAGATCAAGGAGATGTGTGATAACTAGTTCTATTTAGCTTAAGCTTCGTGCCTTTTTAAGTTGTAATATTTGTACTTGTTGACCTAGCGGTCTGAACTATTGGTCCCAGATTCCAGGGAGGAAAAAAATTGCTCTGACCCCGCATTAATTTGTGGAAGAATTTGTGATTTAGATCAATTTCTGCCTCGATTTAGATCTCTGTCCCGGATTAGGAACGTAACCGTGGACCAAAGAAACCTTTTCTACTAGTGTATTCTGACACTGGTGGTTTGTTTAAACGTAATCTACGTGGATTGTGCCGCATGCAAATGGCACAACCACAATTTATAAAGTGGAAGCACGTACACCCGATTACTGGAGATCCGGGAGCTTCGCCAGATGTAGGGGATGCATGAGCAGAGAGGCGGTGAGATAGACGGGCTCAAGATTAGGATAGAAAGTGGTACCCATTTCCTCCTTGTCTGGGCATTATCGGTGAGAACATTGTTGTTTATGTTGCCACGTCGTTGTGCCGCATCTGAAATAAGTTGCTACTTCGTGGAGTGTGGCAGCTTAAATAATTTATTTATGTGCCACTTACATTCTGTCGTATTTGGAGACCTCCTGTTCCTCAGCAATCGTGGAACCGGTGGATCATTGTTTTCAGATAGCAGTGGCACAATCACAATTTCAGATTCAACTACTGACTCGGGCGTTTCCAAACCCTAAGTCATGGTACATTTTACTCATAGAACGTGGGTAGATTGTTTCTCCCAGCAACGTGCCACACACAGAGCGATCAGAATTTAACAGAATTACATATATAGGTTCAAGTTCAACACATTACTATGCATCTTCATTGCCAGCAGCCTTCTTCCGCAACCTGGGTGCCAAGCCTTCACGTCCACTGGCTTCTTCATTTCCTGGCTTCTTCCTCTTCCTCGGTGCCAATTTTCTTAGCTTCACGTACTCTGCATCGCCGGGACAATGAGCACCAGAATCGTGTCTAGCATCATCTTTCCACTCGTTTTTAATTTCTTCGGGCAGCAAAATCACTGACCCGGCAGTCATGTTTCTAACCTTGCGGCGCTTCCTGTCAAAGAAACAAGACTGTTGCATAACTGCCTAATATCTACAGAGTAAATAAAACAAAAATTATAATTCAGCACAAACATGCGAACCCCAAGCGACCTTTGCTTACCAGGAGCTAATTGGGTTCGAGCAACCACCCTGTCCAAGAATAGAAGGGCGACTCCTAGTTGCAGCAGCTTCCACATCCAGTACATGACATTTCAGGTCAAACATGGCAGCCGAAGCATACCTTTTCATCAACCCAATTAGCTGACTGTCACACGTTATAGGAACCATGATGCCACGTTCATCCATGAAGCTGAACTTTGTTGTCTGCTTCGGCCATAATTCAACATGATCACGTAGAGCAGAAACCATACTAGATATAGTGCAGATCTATGCAGGCGCTTCTTCCATCGTGAAATAATGGCTTCCATACCACTTGCCATTAGATTCGTACCTGCAGAGGACTACCGTAACCAGGTAAAGGGGTCCGCGCAGATCCCACTTGACAGAAAACTGTGGACAAAATATATTTGTCAGCATTGGGCTAACAAACAATTTGAGGTTTAGTAGCCAGCTAGCAGTTGTAATTAGTGCGAATAGCAAAGAGAAGGGTAGCTCACCCGCTTGTAGATAGAAATTCTTCTTTCTTGATAGTAGGATCTGCCATCCTCCGAGCTGCTCGGCTCGTCGGCGGCAGAGGCGGGCTAGAGCCTCGCAACGGCGGCTACGGCATGCGCCATTGGAGCTCGGGATCAGCGACTGGGCGTAGCAACTGGCCGCAGCAACTTGGCGCCAGAAGTCAAATGTCCGAAGGGATCGTCCTGCCTGGACGGTGGATTCTGACGCTGCCGATGCTAGGGGAAAGCTGGGAATGGATTTGTGAAATTGGTCAACGCATCCGATCCACTTAGCTGCTCGATTTTCCTAAGAGGTTGCCGCGTTGGCGCCCGCGTCACGGATAGATAACCGACATGTGGGTCCCGACCGTCTACTTCACGGGGCGGTTTAACGGAATGTTTGTATTTGGCGGGGTGAGATGAGTTTGCCTCGAAATGGCCCCTCTCAGTAGTTGGCGGCCCAACTTTTCAAAACACGGTGATTTCAGGCAACTTAGGTACCATGCGCTGGCCTGCCAACTTTGGTACCGCAGACGAACAAGCCCCCTCTAATGAGAGAGAAGTAATGATTGGGAAAGTTGTTGTCCTGAAACAGATTTCTATGCTTCACCATAAAAATTCGTGTAAGATCTTTGTACATACTTTTGAGGCGTGAATATTTGTGCTTCTACCCCAGGTTGTTATCTAACTTTCGTTAGTTCAACACTTTTCGATTTGAGCAACAGAAGGTCTTCGAAAAAAATTGTCTTTACCTGCTGGTCTGTTTTGACAGATTTCTGCCTTTGTTTGCATTTGCTTCTTGTTGGTTCCTTTTTGAGTTCTTTTGGGGAATTGAGCTTTTTGAGGGAAGTGATACAGTAGCTTGTGTTCTAATGGAAGTTTTATTGGTGTTGGAACTGAACCTAAAGACCTATTATCTTGAGTGCACTAATGTTGCTAATAAAGATTGTGTCAAGTTTTGTATGAAGGAAAATTTTCAGGTGTATGGAAGGAATGAAGTAATGAGATGAAGGATGGACTAAAGATCAAGCTTGAGGATGCCACGCGTGTCACCCCAAGAAATATCCAAGAAGTACAAGCGTCAACGCTTGGGGATGCTCAAGGCATCCCCTTCTTCATCAATAAAAATTCCAGGTTCCTTCCAAACACTTCATTTTTATTGTTTCATGCACAGTTGTGTTGTTCTTGGAGCGTCTTTTTTTCGTTTTTTCATTTTGGTTTTCGTTTGCTTTGTTTTCTTAGTTTTCTGAATAAATTGGTTGGACCCCCTCTTTCATACATTGGTTTTCAAATAGTTTGGTTTGGATTGGAAAAGAGTAGGAAAGTTCATGCTTAAGTGGTAAAGAGAGCTTGTTTTTGACTGTGGCCTATGCTTTGTCATGCCATGCTTGATATTTTTTTGGCTTTATGCTTAGTATTCTTTGTTGTAGCATGACTTGTTATAAACAATTGAGATTGCTTAATGTGCCTTGGAAGAATCATGCGTTTTTTAGCATATTAAAACATAGTATTGTGGTATTCTCCTTTGATGCTTTATTTGGGTTGACTTGGAACATGCTCACACCATGTTATGACTATCCCAAGTCACCATAAGCCTTTATGATCCTTTATTTTAAACTTGTAGTATCACTTTATGCTTTGATCAATGATGTTTTGCCGCTCTGCATGATTATGGCCATTATTGCTCTCTTAGTTGGTCGATCCCAGTCTTTTCCTAGCCTCCGCAACCAAGTATGAGTTCCACTCATGCATCCAACTCCCAAAACCAAGTTATTACAAAGAGTCCACCATACCTACCTATTAGCATATGCTATTCCAAGTATATTCATTTTTGTCTACCTTCTGAATTAAACTTGTTATGAGAAAACTAGTGATTAAAGCTCTCACGAACTTGATGGCACACTTAACTTTTTTTGCTCTTAATAAACTTGAACCATTGCGTCCATCTTTGTTGCGTATATGCTTGCGCTTTATAAGTTGAAGTTAGCAGAACCATGTATCATGGGGAACGCTTTCAACATTGCACTTGTACTTTGTACCCCGTTGATATCATGTTCTTTTGCTTATGGATCCCGGTGGTGTGAAATAAAAGGGGAACTTGTAAGATCATGGAGTTTGTATGTGTGTTAGAGAAATGCCTGGGCCGCTAGCCTAAGCCATGCCTAATCATGGTGGAAACTTGCAGCATACCCATAATGAGCACTCTATGAAGCATCCTCAATAAAAACCTATGCAAATAGCAAATAAAAAGATCGCTGAGATGCTCATTGTCTGCTTGCCTTGTCATTTTGATTATGGGATAGCTCTTGTATCATGTGCAAGGGGTACCCCGTTGGCGGTTCTTTATGATACATATGTACTTACAATGATAAGAGCTTACTTTTGACTAAAGTTGAGTAGCATGAGGTTCGGTGTTCGTAAGTAAGGGGCATGAGATTTCGGCTTATAACTTGTCAAGCATATCCTCTTAGTTGTGTCACTTTAACCTTAATCACCTTCAAGATGCCTATGATAGAGGCAATGGGAGTTGGAAGCTAATAAGTACCATAATTTTTGGAAGCTCTTTATGAGACTTGAATCCCTACTTCCTTCTATGAAGGCCCTTTCTTTTACTTTTATGTTGAGTCTCCACCTTCTATCTTTATGCACCTACTTTGAGAGCATAGTGGCCATTCTTAGTTCTATATGCATTGTCCCAAGACTTGTTGATTGATGCATAGCTTTGATATTGCTTGTTTTAAACTATTTGTATCTAGTCACTCTTATGAACTTTGAAGGTGTCTTATGCATTTATGTTTGCTACTCTATGAGGGACAAGCTGATTGCCACTATGTTATGTTTTCTTTATGTGAAACAAACAAACGTCTTGCAAAGCATTGTTATTCATGAATCTTTTGTTTATGCCTTTTCATGTTGCAACATAGTTGCTTTGTCTTATTATTAGAACTTTGTCTTTCATGTTATGATTGAAGTACTATGATCCCAGCTATCAATTTTTTACAAATACTTTGATCAAGTTTAAGATGGTGCATGTCACCTCAAAAATTATTCTTTCTTTTTATCACTTACCTACTCGAGGACGAGCAGGAGTTAAGCTTGGGGATGTTGATATGTTGCTAACGTATCCATAATTTTTGATGTTCCATGCTTGGTTTTATCTACTTTCTTATGTTTTGTCCACACTTTGGAGTACTTTTCATATGATTTCTTGGACTAACCTAATAACAAGAGCCACAGTGCCAGCTGCCTATTTTCTGCTGTTTTTGGTTCCAGGAAAGTCAGAAAATGAATATTCTCGAAATTGGACGGGACAAAATCCAAAGTCAGTTTTTCACCGAGGGACACCAGGAGCCAGAATACGAGACGGAGAGGGGATGGAGCCGGCCACACCACCTAGCCACGCGACCAGGCTTGGCCCACGACAGGGGGTGGTCTGGCCGCCCCAGGCACCCCCCTTGGCCTCTCCTTTCGCCTATATATTGCCTCCGATACAGAAACCCTAAGTCCCCGATCAAAATTCCACGAAAGAGTCTATAGCCGCCGCCATCTCCATCCCTAGATCGGGAGGGATTTGAAGCTCTTCCCGACACCCTGCCGGAGAGGGGAATTCACCCTAGAGACCTTCTTCATCATCATGCAAGCCTTCGGTGTGATGCGTGAGTAGTTCATCCTTGGACTACGAGTCCATGTAATAGCTAGATGGCTGGTTCTCCTCCTTTGTGCTATCATGTTCAGATCTTGTGAGCTCCGTTCATGATCAAGATCATCTATTTGTAATTCATACATGTTGTGTTTGCGGGGATCCAATGGATATTGAGATGCTATTCAGATTGATTATTGATTCTATCATGTCTTTGTTATTTCTGATCTTGCATGCTTTCTGTTGTTAGTAGCTATCTTGGCCAAGTATGCTAGAAACTCCAAGAGTTAGTATTTATGCTCGATAGTGGGTTCATGCCTCTGGTAATCTGGGGAAGTGACAGAAATCTCTAAGGTACTAGATGTGTTGTTGCTACTAGGGAGAAAACAACAATCCTTTATTCATAGAACAATCGTATTGTTTACTTTGCACGCAATTTGTAATGCAATTATCCGTTGCTTGCAACTTAATACTGGAGGGGGTTTGGATGATAACCTGAAGGTGGATTATTAGTCATAGATGCAGTTTGATGGCGGTCTATGTATAATGTTGTAATGCCCAATCAAGTCTCAAAGGAGTCAAGGTGAGTAGTATATGCTTGTATGCTTTCTCGATGTTTGTCAATTTCCCCGCTATAATTCGTTCACCCAACATGTCATCTATCTTAAGGAGAGCCACCACTAGTGAACTATGGACCCCGATCCTTTCTTTTATCATCAACCTACAACTGTTTACTGCTTTGTGTTTACTTTCTGCAAACTATTACTGTCTTCCATTCGATACGTTTAATCCTTTGTTTTCAGCAAAACCGGTGAGATTGACAACCCCATCGCAAGTTGGGGACGGAGTTCTGTGGTTGTGTTGTGCAGGTCTCCACGTTGCTGCTAGCACCGGTAGTACGCCCTGCCAAAGTTCAGCTAGCAACACCTTTGGGGTGTTTCCTTGCTCCTACTGGATTGATAACCTTGGTTTCATAACTGAGGGAAACTTACTGTTGTGCTCATCATACCTTCCTCTTGGGGTTCCCCAACGAGCTCGTTAGTACATGAGTCAGCAGCGACCACCACCATCGTGGCGGTAGCGATCACCACCATCGCGGCGATCATCACGCCGCCTGTCATCACAACGGTCATCACGGTGGTCGTGATGCCAGTTGCCGCGGTCATCATCACGGCGGTCATCCCGACGCCAGTTGTCGCGGTCATCATCACGGCGATCACGGTAGTCACGATAACCACCATCATGTGGCAGAGAGCGTGTGTGCGGGGGAGGGGTGCGACCGCGCAGACGAGTGTCACGCTTGGCGACATTTGCTGATGAAGAGAAGGAGTCGGATGGCTCCTCCACGCCATTGCACATGTCATAGGCGTACAACTAATCATATAGATCGTCGAGGGAGGTTTCGGAGTTTCCATTGACGGAGGTGATGAGTGATTTGTAGTGGTTCTTGTCGAGGCCGTTCAGGATGTAGCTGACAATCTCATCATCTTCAATGATCTTGCCAAGAGCTGCCAGCTCCGAGGCAAAACCCTTCATCTTGGTGAAATATGCATCTGCATACATTGAGAATTTCTTGGTGTCGTGAAGTTGCCCCCAAAGGTGTTGTACCTTGGACTTGGACACAGAGGCGAACATGGCGTTGACACCCGCCCAGGCATCGGTGGTGGAGTTCATGGAGAGGACATGAGAGAGGATGTCCAGCGATAGCGAGTTCAGCAGAAATCGAAGGACCTGCTGATCCCGTGCCATCCATGCAGCATAGGCGGGGCTTGGCGTCAAGATCTTCTTCCCTTCCTTGTCTTCAGTCTCCATAGTCTTGGGCGGCGCCTTGTCGGTGCCGTCGAGAAGACCCATCACATCGGCTCCACGAAAAGCGGGAAGGACAAGGGCCTTCCATAGGAGGAAGTTGGACCTCTTCAGGGGCTGCGCCGGTGGCGTACCAATGGCAGCAGCCAGGGAAGCAGTCATCATGGAGGAGCTCATCGTGGCTAGGGTTTGGATGGCGGCAGCGGCTTGAGGAAGCGGCGGCGGCTAGAAAGCAGCGGCGGTAGCAGGTTATAGAGTCGTAGGTGGGATTTGTGTAGGCAGTTGTAACACCCCGTCCACTCCTGGGCCCGGGGGGTGTCACTCCTGGCAGCTTAATAGGATATCTAGACTGGCCCCACAGTCCAACACTAGTCTTTTCTGCGCACTTTGTCCTCACTCGTGCGCACCCGGTTACCCACTTCCCGGTCGGTCACCCATCCTAGAATTGCTCTAGGCTAAGCACGCTTAACCTTAGAGTTCTTTTCGAATGAGCTTCCGGAAAAGAAGTTGCAACTTGTTTTTATGAGTATTCTATCAATCCTATTAAGCCATATGCCTGGTCTCACATACACCCACCCTTTAGAAGATCGATGCCCTCATCGATCAAGCACACCCCAGGAACGTTCCCTCTTGGCATGCGTCTGTGCGTCCAGTGCCGGCACATGTGCCATGCCGTGTCCACTCTGGGCCACACGCGCCATGCTCCACATGTCCCGCCACTGACCCGCACACACCCGTGTAATCGCAAGGGTCGGCTCTGATACCACTTGTAACACCCCGTCCACTCCTGGGCCTGGGGGGTGTCACTCCTGACAGCTTAATAGGATATCTAGACTGGCCCCACAGACCAACACTAGTCTTTTCTGTGCACTTTGTCCTCACTCGTGCGCACCCGGTTACCCACTTCCCGGTCGGTCACCCATCCTAGAATTGCTCTAGGCCAAGCACGCTTAACCTTAGAGTTCTTTTCGAATGAGCTTCCAGAAAAGAAGTTGGAACTTGTTTTTATGAGTATTCTATCAATCCTATTAAGCCATATACCTGGTCTCACAGCGGTAGCGGTAGCGGTAGCATGGAGCTACGGCGGCGGTCTTGGATCGTCGCAGCGGCGGCGGAGGTTTTTAGGTTTAGGGCTTGGAGAAGCTAGGTCAAGGAAGAGGCCGCTCTGATACCATGTTGGATTTCGTGGTGGGAATCGTACCCTCGTTCGATACGAGTTGCGTGTTAATATAGGCTAGGAAGAGCCCTTGGCGTGGCTTGTACAGTTGGGTTATGTATACGATTGGTGTATTACACCATATCGTATACGTACATGATTACATCTCTAACACAATCCACTTGGGGTGCCATGGTGTGGTGCCCCTCGGTGCTTTATCCGCATGCTTTTCAGCAAACAAATATCCTTCAAGAACCGCTCTGCGAATAGGTGGGTCGAAAGCAGACTTTGGAATTCTCGTTCGAATATTATCTTCCTCCTTGCAAACCAAATGGCCCATAAAGTGACAGCCATGGTAGCAAAATCGTCCGGGGACAGCGATTCCAACATAGAAAATAGCCATTGTTTTGCTGAAGGATCCTCTGTCCTGCTCATATGCTAAACAACCTCATCATTTGCAAGTGCCCACACACACCTGGGTACTGTACAGTTCAGCAGCGAGTGTCTCCAGGAATCTGGCTCCCTGCATATTGAACATGCCGGCATTTTAGCCACATGTCGATGGCGTCGAACATCTCTCGTGGGCAGCATATGAAGTGCCAATCTCCAAAGAAAGACACGCAACTTTGGAGGGATCTAGACTTTCCAAAACTTCTTCCAAAGCTTGCCGTCTCTGTCTGCATTAGACCCAACCGAGGGTTCATCTAACCAATCCTCTCTCCTTTTCTTCATGTCAACAAGGAGACGGTAAACTAATCAGACAAATAGTACTCCAATCTTTTCATAATGCCAAGCCCACAAGTCTTCTGAATGTCGTGTACTCAATGGAATCAAGAAGATAGCCTCAATATCCATGGGGATGAAGTTCTCAGCGAGCAAGTCCATTCTCCACGTAGTAGACAAAGCGTCTATGAAATCCAACACACGAACAAGTGGGTTTTGCTTCCGATAGACTAGCGGCCTGAGCATGCAGTCCCGTGGTAGCCAGCTGTCATTCCACACATGTGTCGTGTTACCCAAGACAATGCACCTGATTAGCCCCTGCTTCATTGCATCGCTCCCCTCCAGTATGGATTGCCACACTGATTATTGGCTCAACACGTATTGAGATCGTTGGGAAACCCCAAGAGGAAGGTATGATGAGCACAGCAGCAAGTTTTCCCTCAGTTATGAAACCAAGGTTATCGAACCAGTAGGAGCAAGGAAACACCTCCAAGGTGTTGTTCCCAACTTGGAATCCTGCACAACACAACCACAGAACTTTGCCCCCAACTTACATTAAGGTTGTCAATTTCACCGGGTTTGCTGAAAACAAAGGATTAAACGTATTGTGTGGAAGATAGTAGTTGCTTGCATAAAGTAAATAGTAAACAGTAAATAGCAGATTATAGATTGATGGTAAAAGAATGGACCGGGGTCCATAGTTCACTAGAGGTGATTCTCCTTAAGATAGTTGACATGTTGGGTGAACAAATTACAGCGGGGCAATTGATAGACACCGAGAAAGCATACATGCATATACTAATCATCTTGACTCCTACGAGATTTGATTGGGCATTACAACATTATACATAGACTGTAATCCAACTGCATCTATGACTAATAATCCACCTTCAGGTTATCATCCGAACCCCCTCCAGTATTAAGTTGCAAGCAACAGATAATTGCATTAATCAAAGTGTGTAAAGTAAACAATACAATTGTTCTATGAACAAAGGATTGTTGTTTTCTCCCTAGTAGCAACAGCACATCTAGTACCTTAGATATTTCTGTCACTTTCCTAGATTCCTAGAGGCATGAACCCACTATCGAGCATAAATACTCCCTCTTGGAGTTGCTAGCATCTACTCGGCCAAGATAGCTACTAACAACGGAAAGCATGCAAGATCACAAATAACATAGACATGATAGAATCAATAATCAATCTGAAATAGCATCTCAATATCCATCGGATCCCGCAAGCACAACATGTAAGATTACAAATAGATTTCTGGTGGAAGGATATTGTTAAAATTTTCCCAATTTATAGAGGGGTTACTTATTGTAATGTTAAAACTGGGAACACAGTGTTGATGTGGAAGGATAACTGGCTAGAAGGGGTGGCAGCTGAAATGTTCCCTAGAGCCTTCTCTTTTACATCTAAAGAGGACTCTTCGTTGGCAGAATTTCTCAATGCCCCTGACCTTGCCACAAATTTTGCTTTGCCGATTTCGCCTCAAGCTATGGATGAACTGAAAGGATTGCAGCAAAAAGTCAGAAATGTAGAAATTACTGACTCTGAAAAGGATATCTGGAGTTACACTTGGGGATCAGAGAACTATCAAGCTAGAGCATTCTATCAATTCTTCTTCAGAGAGATGGAAACACACATTTCTTTCAACTGGTTATGGAAGAGCAAATGTACACCGAAGTTAAAAAAATTCTGCTGGCTATTACTCTCTGACAGATTGAATACTATAAACATGCTCAAACGTAGACACTACAATAGTGTTTCTTCTTTTGACTGTCTAATATGTAACAATAAATGTGATGAAACTGTGGAACACCTCTTGTTTGACTGCTCTTTCAGTAAACAATGTTGGCAGGCTCTTGGTATGATATGGGACAATAATGGGGATCGTCTGCACATCATCGAAAGAGGGAAAAAGAATTCAACAAGCAAGTTGTTTATGGAAATTGTTATTGTAGCAACCTGGAGCATCTGGAAAGAGAGGAATGATCTGTGCTTTAACAATATTACTCCCTCTGTTGACTCATGGAAGGACAGATTTCAGCAGGACTTTAGACTACTGGTGCATAGGACTAAACCTGAATTTCATCAGGAGATACACAATACTTGTAATTCTTTGTAGCTCATTCCTTTACTCCTTTTTGCTCCCTCTACCCCCATGTATCAGTTTTCTGCCACAGGAACACATGTAACCTTTCTAGGCTTCCCCAACTTGGGGAGTCCTAAAGTAATATAAAGACAGTAGGAAAACACCTACTGTCAAGAGTTTTAAAAAAAAGATTACAAATAGATGATCTTGATCATGAATGGAGCTCACAAGATCTAAACATGGTAGCACAAAGGAGAAGAACCAACCATCTAGCTACTACATGGACCCATAGTCCAGGGATGAACTACTCACGCATCACACCGTAGGTAGTCATGGTGATGAAGAAGGCATCCAGGTTGATCTCTCCCCTCCGACAGGGTGCCGGGAAGAGCTTCAGATCCCTCCCGATCTAGGGATGGAGATGGCGGCGGCTATAGACTCTTTCGTGGAATTTTGATCAGGTACTTAGGGTTTTCGTCCCGGAGGCAATATATAGGCGAAGGGGCAAGGTCGGTGGAGTACCAGGGGGCCCACACCAGGTGGTGGCGCGGCTAGGGCTGGTTGCGCCACCCTAGGGTGTGGCCTCCCTGGCTCCCCTCTTCGTCTCCCCTCCGGACTCCGTATTCCTTCTGGTGAAATATTGACTTGGGCTTTTATCTGGTCCAATTCGGAGAATATTTCCTTACTAGCTTTTCTGAAACCAAAAATAGTAGAAAACAGGCAACTGGCACTGTGGCATCTTGTTAATAGGTTAGTGCCAGAAAATGTGTAAAAATACTCCAAAGTGTGGAACATCAAAAATTATAGATACGTTTGCAACATATCAACATCCCCAAGCTTAACTCCTGCTCGTCCTCGAGTAGGTAAGTGATAAAAAAGAATAATTTTTTAGGTGACATGCACCATCATAATCTTGATCAAGGTATTTGTAAAACATTGATAGCTGGGATCATAGTACTTTAACATAGCATGAAAGATATAGTTCTAACAATAAGACATAGAAACTATGTTGTAACATGAAAAGGTACAAACAAAAGATTCATGAATAACAATGCTTTGAAAGATGTTTGTTTGTTTCACATATAGAAAACATAATGAGAATGGTATTCAGCTTGTCCCTCATGGTGTACCAAAACATAAATGCATAGGACACCTTCAAAGTTCATAAGGGTGACTAGATACAAATAGTTTAAGAACAAGCAATATCAAAGTTATGAATCAATCAACAAGTCTTGGGACAATGCACATTAAACTAAGAATGACCACTATGCTCTCTCAATAGGTGCATAAAGATAGAAGATGGATACTCAACATAAAAAAGTAAAAGAAAGGCCCTTCATAGAAGGAAGCAGGGATTCAAGTCTCATAAAGAGCTTCCAAAAATTATGGTACTTATTAGCTTTCAGCTCTCATTGCCCCTATCATAAGCATCTTTAGGTGATTAAGGTTAACATGAACAAATATGAGGATATGCTTGATAAGATATAAGTTGAAACCTCATGCCCCTTACTTATGAAGACCGAACCTCATGCTACTCAACTTTAGTCACGAGTAAGTTCTTGTCATTGTAAATACATGTGTATCATAGAGAACCGCCAACGGGGTACCCCTTGCCCAATGATACGGAAGCATTCCCATATTAAAATGACAAGGCAAGCAGACAATGAGCATCTCAGTGATGTTTTTATTTGCTATTTGCATAGGTTTTTATTAAGGATGCTTCACAAATTGCTCATTATGGTTATGCTGCAAGTTTCCACCATGGTTAAGCATGGCTTAGGCTAGCGGCCCAGGCGTTTCTCTAACACATATACAAACTCCATGAGTTTACAAGCTCCCCTTTTATTTCACACCGCCGGGATCCATAAGCAAAAGAACATGATATCAACCAAATAAAGTGCAATGTTGAAAGCGTTTCCCATGGTAACATGGTTCTGCTAATTCACAACTTATAAAGCACAAGCACATACGCAACATAGATGGGCACAATGGTTCAAGTTTATTAAGTGCAAGAAAAGTAAAGTGTGCCATCAAGTTTGTGAGAGCTTTAATCACTAATTTTCACATAACAAGTTTAATTCGGAAGGTAGATAAAAACATGAATATACTTGGAATAGCAAATTATAATAGGTAGGTATGGTGGACTCTTTGGAATAACTTGGTTTTATTTGGAGTTGGATGCATGAGTGGAACTCATACTTGGTATGGAGGCTAGCAAAAGACTGGGAGCGACCAACTAAGAGAGCAATAATGGCCATAATCATGTAAAGCGACAAAACATTATTAATTAAAGCATAAAGTGATATTACAAGTCGAAAACTAAATGATCATGGAGGCTATGGTGACTTGGTATAGACTTAACATGGTGTGAGCATCCGCCAAGTCAACCCAAATAAAGCGTCAAAGGAGAATACCATAATATTATGCTTTTATATGCTAAAATAACGCATGATTCTTTCAAGGCACATTAAGAAATCTCAATTGTTTATAAAAAGTCATGCTACAGAAATAATCACTAAGCATAAAGCCAAAACAATATCAAGCATGACATGATAAAGTCTAAGTCACAGTCAAAAACAAGCTCCTTTTATACCACTTACGCATGAACTTTCCTACTCTTTTCCAATCCAAATCAACTTATTTGAAAACTAATGTATGAATGCGGGGGTCCAACCAATTTATTCAAGCAAACTAATAAAACAAAAACTAAATACAAAACAAAGACGCTCTAAGAACAACACAATTGTGCATGAAACAATAAAAATCAAGTGTTTGGAAGGAAACCTGGGTTTATTATTGATGAAGAAGGGGATGCCTTGGGCATCCCCAAGCTTTGACGCTTGTAGTTCTTGAATAATTCTTGAGGTGACACGGTTGGCATACCCAAGCTTGAGATTTTGTCCATACTTCATCTTATCACATTGTTCTTCCCTATACTTTAAAATTTCCTTCATACAAAACTTCACACAATCTTCATTAGCAACATTAGTGTATTCAAGATAATAAGTCTTTAGGTTCAGTTTCAACACAAGTAAAACTTCCATTAAAACACAAGATACTATAGCAAATTCTTTTAAAAGTTCAAGTGATCAAGGAGAACTCAAAGAGAAAGAGATTAAGAGGCAAATGCAAATAATGGCAGAAATCTGTCAAAACAGACCAGCAGGTAAAAACCAATTTTTTCGAAGACCTTCTGTTGCTCAAATAGAAAAGTGTTAAACTAACGAAAGTTAGATAACAACCTGGGTCAGAAGCAAAAAAAATTACAGCTCAATCCAACTTACAGTGATTTTTCACGAATTTTTACAGCGAAGCACAAAAATCTGTTTCGGGACAGCAACTTTTCTAAGCATTATTTCTCTATTATTAGAGGTTATTCTTGGCAAAAAAAGGATAAGGAGAGGTTATTACTGAAGAAATAACTTCCAAGACTCAACCAAAGAAAAAAATTATTGACTAAAAAATTTGGGTTATCTCCCAATAAGTGATTTTCTTTAACGCCTTTGAGCTAGGCATAAGAATTTCGATGATGCTCACATAAGAAATATGAATTGAAGTAAAAGAGAGCATCAAGAAGCAAATTCGAAACACATTTAAGTCTAACCCACTTCCTATGCATAGGAATCTTATACGCAAATAAATTCACAAAGAACAAAGTGACAGGCATAGGAAGATAAAACGAGAGTAACTTCAAAACTTTCAGCAAATAGAGAGGTGTTTCAGTACCATGAAAACTTTTACAACCATATTTTCCTCTCTCATAATAATTTTCAGTAGCCTCATGAATAAACTCAACAATATAACTATCACATAAAGCATGCTTTTCATGATCTACAAACACATAATTTTTATCAAGCTCAAAAATAGTGGGATTAAAACCTTCAGACCCACTTTTAACAATTTTATAACAAGATGACTGATCAATCTCATTTTCAATAGTAGTACAATTAATATTATCAACCAATATAGGACCATCATCTAGAGCTTTATTATAAAATTTTCAAAAGAATCCATAGGAACATAACATTCATCCTCCTTTAGTAAGCATGGAGGACAATCAAATAATGTAATGGGTAAAGAGTTACTCTCATTAGAAGGTAGGAATGGGTAGATCCATTCTTCCTCCTCTTGATCATCACTCTCCTCTTATTTTTCATCCAATGAGCTTCCAGTTTTAGTAATTTCTTCTTCCATAGGCTCCTGCAAGGCATTAGTCTCTTCCGTTGGTGGAGAGCATCTATTAAGATATTCAAGAATATATCCATTCTCTGCCTTGTAATTATCAAAGCAAAATTTAAGTATATCATAAACCTCATATTTATAAAGTGCATCATCAGTATTTTCAAGCAAATAAGCAAGTTCGAATGCACCCTTCCAAACAATAAATTCTTCAATTTGTTCCACATCATAAAAGTCATAATTTCCCTTAACATAAGAAGATATGGTAACATCATCATTATACTCACATTGAAAAGGGAGGTGTTTATACCTCCTACAGCAACAAGATTTATCAAAGCAATAACTAACATTATAAGTAGAGCACATGTTTCTAGCAATGGTACACAATTTATCAATTTGTTCCCATAAGAGTTTCCCTTTTTGTGACAAGCGGTGTTCCTCATAATATTTTTGTTGTTACATGAACCCATCTTGCTAATAAGATCTAGTTTCAAAGAAACCCACCATTGATAGAAAGCATGATAAAGCAAGATAATAACAGATCAACACAAATAACAACTATAGCAGGAACTAATTTTTTGTGTGTTTTTAATAGAAAGAAACAAGCAAACAAAGCAAAAATAAACTGAGCAAAACAAAAAACAAAGTAAAGAGATTGGTTGTGGAAGACTCCCCTTGTGAAGATGTCCTTGACTCTCCGGCAACGGCGCCAGAAAAAGCTTGATTATTGGCTCAACACGTATCGAGCTCGTTGGGGAACCCCAAGAGGAAGGTATGATGATCACAGTAGCAAGTTTTCCCTCAGTTATGAAACCAAGGTTATCGAACCAGTAGGAGCCAGGAAACACCTCCAAGGTGTTGTTTCCAACTTGGAATCCTGCACAACACAACCACAGAACTTTTCCCCCAACTTACAGTGGGGTTGTCAATCTCACTGGTTTTGCTGAAAACAAAGGATTAAACGTATTGTGTGGAAGATAGTAGTTTCTTGCATAAAGTAAACAGTAAACAGTAAAAGTAGATTGTAGATTGATGGTAAAAGAATGGATCGGGGTCCATAGTTCACTAGAGGTGATTCTCCTTAAGATAGTTGACATGTTGGGTGAACAAATTATAGCGGGGCAATTGACAGACACCGAGAAAGCATACATGCATATACTAATCATCTTGACTCCTACGAGATTTGATTAGGCATTACAACATTATACATAGACCGTAATCCAACTGCATCTATGACTAATAATCCATCTTTAGGTTATCATCTGAACCCCCTCCAGTATTAAGTTGCAAGCAATAGATAATTGCATTAAGCAAAATGTGTAAAGTAAACAATACAATTGTTCTATGAACAAAGGATTGTTGTTTTATACCTAGTAGCAACAACACATCTAGTACCTTAGAGATTTCTGTCACTTCCCCAGATTCCTAGAGGCATGAACCCACTATCGAGCATAAATACTCTCTCTTGGAGTTGCTAGCATCTACTCGGCCAAGATAGCTACTACCAACAGAAAGCATGCAAGATCACAAATAACATAGACATGATAGAATCAATAATCAATCTGAAATAGCATCTCAATATCCATCGGATCCCCTCAAACACAACATGTAAGATTACAAATAGATGATCTTGATCATGAACGGAGCTCACAAGATCTAAACATGGTAGCAGAAAGGAGAAGAACCAACCATCTAGCTACTACATGGACTCGTAGTCCAGGGATGAACTACTCACGCATCACACCGGAGGCAGTCATGGTGATGAAGAAGGCCTCCAGGGTGATCTCTCCCCTTCGGCAGGGTGCCGGGAAGAGCTTCAGATCCCTCTCGATCAAGGGATGGAGATGGCGGCGGCTATAGACTCTTTCGTGGAATTTTGATTGGCTACTTAGGGTTTTTGTCCCGGAGGCAATATATAGGCGAAGGGGCAAGGTCGGTGGAGTACCAAGGGGCCCACGCCAGGTGGTGGCGCGGCTAGGGCTGGTCGCGCCACCCTAGGGTGTGGCCGCCCTAGCTCCCTGTAGGGGTTCGTAGCATGGAAAACAAAAATTTTCTATCGCATACAAACAACCAAGCCAAGATCTATCTACTAGATTGTAGCAACGAGTCGATGGAATAACTCACCCTCGAAGATTCCAAAGTGTTTAACGAGAGCAGATTCTCGTGGGTGATGTAGTCGTACTCTTTCCGATCTCAAGATCGCGTAGACGATCCTTCCGGCGCCGCGTTCCCGCAGCGCTCCCGCAGTCGGTCACACGTTCGGTACTCGACGAAGACCTTCCTCTCCCTTGTTCCAGCAGGCAGCGGAGGTTGTAGCACTCTCCTCGCGATTCCGGCAGCACAACGGCGTGGTACCGGAGGTAGAGGGGAAATCCCGCAGGGCTTCGCCTTAAGCCGGTGCGAGTATGGTGGAGCTTATGAGAGAGGCTATTAGTGGTCTAGTAATTAGACACACCAATTAGAGGGCTCTAAACCAATTAGAAGGCTCTAAACCGAATAGCTCTAAACCGGAGTCTAGATCTAGGGTTTAGTTTAGAGGATAGGAAACTTGTGTGTGTAGGAGGGGAGCCCTGCCCCTCCTTATATAGGTGGGAGGGTGTGGGCGCGCCAGGGGAGGGAGGGAGTCCCTCCCCAACTCGGCCTAGGGCTGGCCGCCGGCTTGGAGGAGAGAAATTCCTCCTCCAAGTCGACTCCAACTCCTCTTGCTTGTTTCCCACAGTTTCTTGTTTTTGGCAGTTTGACTTTCAAACTGGACATTTGACTTTTCTGTTTTAGGATTCAATTTAATCCTATATTTGGGACAGCAAGAACACTTAGTACATGATGCAATCATTCCAATATGTAATGACACATTCATGTACCCCTTCCCCCCCGGAGTGCCGGACAATCCGGAACCTTCTAGAATATCCCCGATGAAAACACCGGAATCATTCCCGAACTCCGAAACGGGTCTTTCCTTATATGAATCTTATTCTCCGGACCATTCCGGATCACCTCGTGATATCCCGGATCCCATCCGAGACTCCGAACAACATTCGGTCTCTTTCTCATAATACCATAACTACTCAAACAACGTCGAATCCTTAAGTGTGTCTCCCTACGGTTCGTGAATTATGCGGACATGATCGAGACACTTCTCCGAACAATAACCAATAGAGGAATCTGGAAATTCATATGGCTCCCACATATTTCTACGATTACTTTGCGATCGAATGAACCACTTACATACGATACCAATTTCCCTTTGTCTCACGATATGTTACTTATCCGAGGTTATGATCGTCGGTATCTCTGCATACCTAGTTCATCCTCGTTACTGATAAGTACTCTTTTCTCGTTCCCGTGATATGTGATCCCTTGTGACCAAGTCACATGCTTGCAAGCTAATTGGATGACATTTCACCGAGAGGGCCCAGAGAATATCTATCCGTCATGTGGATGGACAAATCCCACTCTTGATCCATGTGTTTCAACCAATACTTTCCGAACACTCAATGCCACCTTTATAGCCACCCTGTTACGGTGTGGTGTTTGATGACATCAAAGCATCCATCCAGTAAAGGTGATATGCATGATCTCATGGTCGAAGGAATTAGGTTACTATGTATCAGAAAGCATATAGCAATTGAACTATTGAAATGACTTGATCTTTATGCTACGCTTGTCTATAGGAGTATGTCCACCATATCATTCTCCTAACGATATGATCTTGTTGTTGATAACATCTCAATGTTCATGACAAAGAAACCACATCATCAATCAACCAACAAGCTAGTGAAGTATAGAGGCTATACTAGGGACTTCAAATTAAGTTTACAAATCACACAAGTATTAATGGTTTCCTTGTTAATACTATTATAGCATGAATGCAAACATTTATCATAAACACAAAGATATATAATAATAACTACATTTATTATTGCCTCTAGGGCATATCTCCAACAGTCTCCCACTTGCACTAGAGTCATCTAATCTAGATTACATGGTAATATACCGAACACCCATGGCAGTTTGGTGTTGGTCATGTTTTGCCCTCGGGAGAGGTTTAGTCAATGGATCCGCCACATTCAGATCTGTGTGTACTTTGCAAATCTTTATATCCCCATCCTGGATATGTTCTCGAATAGCGTGAAAACGTAGCTTGATATGCTTCAGCTTCTTGTGTGACCTTGGTTCTTGCGCATTGGCTATGGCGCCCATGTTATCACAGTAGATAGACATTGGGTCCAGCGCACTAGGAACCACACCCAGCTCTGTAATGAACTCTTTCATCCATATCGCTTCTTGTGAAGCCTCCGAAGCAGCCATGTATTCCGATTCAGTTGAAGATCTCGCCACAACGCTTTGCTTTGCACTCCTCCAGCTAACTGCTGCACCATTCAAAATAAATACGTATCCAGATTGTGATTTAGAATCATCTGGATCGGTGTTCCAACTAGCATCGGTGTAACCATTAACAACGAGCTGTTCATCACCTCCATAAGAAAGAACCATATCCTTAGTTCTTCTCAAGTACTTAAGGATGTTTTTGACCGCTGTCCAATGATCCACTCCTGGATCACTTTGATATCTGCTAGTTAAACTAACAGCATATGCGATGTCGGGTCTAGTACATAGCATGGCATACATTAGAGATCCTATGGCTGAGGCATAGGGAGTCTTACTCATCCTTTCTCTATCTTCTGCCGATGTCGGACTTTGAGTTTTACTCAAGGTCGTATTGGGCAACATGGGCAAGAACCCTTTCTTGCTTTCTTCCATTCCAAACTTCTTTAGAACTTTGTCCAAATATGTACTTTGTGACAATGATATTTGGCGTTTCGATCTATCTCTATAAATCTTTATGCCTAATATGTAAGCTGCTTCGCCAAGATCCTTCATTGAAAAACTATTATTCAAATACTCTTTGACACTATTAAGAAGGTCTACATCATTCCCAATCAACAATATGTCATCCACATACAGTATTAAGAATGCTACAGAGCTCCCACTCACTTTCTTGTAAATACAAGCTTCTCCATAAGTTTGTATAAAACCAAAACTTTTGATTACCTTATCAAAACGTTGATTCCAACTTCGGGATGCCTGCTTCAATCCATAGATGGACCGTTGAAGCTTGCATACCTTGTTAGCATCTTTAGGATCGACAAAACCTTTGGGTTGTATCATATACAACTCTTCATCAATGTCTCCATTGAGGAATGCTGTTTTGACATCCATCTGCCATATCTCATAATCATAATATGCAGCGATTGCTAACATAATCCTCACAGACTTTAGCTTCGCTACCGGTGAGAAAGTCTCATCGTAGTCAACTCCTTGAATTTGTCGAAACCCTTTTGCGACAAGTCGAGCTTTATAGACAGTAATATTACCATCAGCATCTGTTTTCTTCTTGAAAATCCATTTGTTCTCGACAGCCTTCCGGCCATCCGGTAAGTCCACCAAAGTCCATACTTGGTTTTCGTACATGGATCCAATCTCGGATTTCATGGCTTCTTGCCATTTATTGGAATCTGGGCTCATCATCGCTTCCTCATATGTCTCGGGGTCATCGGTGTTGTCCACCAACATGACATTCATAACGGAATCATACCAATCTGGAGTGGTACGAGTTCTCGTTGACCTCCGAGGCTCTGTAGCAACTTCAACCGAAGTTTCATGATCACTATCATTAGCTTCCTCTCTTATTGGTGCAGGCACCACAGGAACTTCTTCCGGTGCTGCGCTACTCGCAATTTCGAGAGAAGGTTCGACAACCTCGTCGAGTTCTACTTTCCTTCCAGTCACTTCTTTCGAGAGAAATTCCTTCTCTAGAAAGGATCCATTCTTGGCAACAAAGATTTTGCCTTCGGATCTATGATAGAAGGTATACCCAATAGTTTCCTTCGGGTATCCTATGAAGACGCATTTTTCCGCTTTGGGTTCAAGCTTGTCCGGCTGTAACTTCTTTACATAGGCTTCGCATCCCCAAACTTTAAGGAACGACAATTTAGGTTTCTTCCCAAACCATAATTCATACGGTGTCGTTTCAACGGATTTAGATGGTGCCCTATTTAAAGTGAATGCGGCTGTTTCTAATGCATAACCCCAAAATGATAGCGGTAAATCTGTAAGTGACATCATAGAACGAACCATATCTAAGAGAGTTCGATTACGACGTTCAGACACACCATTACGCTGTGGTGTTCCCGGCGGTGTCAATTGTGAAAGTATTCCGCACTTCTTTAAATGCTCGCCAAACTCGTAACTTAGATATTCACCTCCACGATCAGAACGTAGAAATTTAATCTTCTTGTTACGTTGATTCTCTACCTCACTTTGAAACTCCTTAAACTTCTTGAAAGTTTCGGACTTATGTTTCATGAAATAGATATACCCATATCTACTCAAGTCATCCGTGAAGGTAAGAACATAACGATAACCACTGCGCGATGCTACACTCATTGGACCACACACATCGGTATGTATGATTTCCAATAAGTCTGTAGCTCGCTCCATCATACCAGAAAATGGAGTCTTAGTCATTTTACCCATCAGACATGCTTCGCATCTTTCAAGTGATTCAAAATCAAGTGATTCAAGAAGTCCATCGGAATGGAGTTTCTTCATACGCTTCACTCCAATGTGACCAAGACGACAGTGCCACATATAGGTCAAATTATCGCTTGATTTCAAACGTTTAGCCTCAATGTTATTAATATGTGTATTTCTACTATCGAGATTCAATATGAATAGACCATCTATCAAAGGTGCATGTGCATAAAACACATTACTCATATAAATCGAACAACCATTATTCTCGGATTTAAACAAGTAACTGTCTCGCAATAAACAAGATCCTGATATAATGTTCATGCTTAATGCAGGCACCAAATAACAATTATTTAAGTATAAAACTAATCCCGATGGTAGATGAAGAGGTAGCGTGCCGACCGCGATCACATCAACCTTTGATCCGTTTCCTACGCGCATCGTCACCTCGTTCTTCACTAGCTTCCGTTTATTCTGCAGCTCCTGTTTCGAGTTACAAATATGAGCAACCGAACCAGTATCAAATACCCAGGCACTACTACGAGTACTAGTGAGATACACATCAATAACATGTATATCAGATATACCTTTCTTCTTGATGTTGCCGTTCTTCAAATCCGCCAAGTACCTTGGGCAATTCCGCTTCCAGTGACCTTCTCCCTTGCAGTAAAAGCACTCAGTTTCAGGTTTAGGTCCAGCCTTGGTCTTCTTCGTCGGCGTGGTAACTTTCTTACCACCCTTCTTGAAGTGTCCCTTTTGCTTAGACTTGCCTTTCTTGAATTTGGTGGTCTTATTGACCATCAACACTTGGTGCTCTTTCTTGATCTCCACTTCTGCAGATTTTAACATAGCAAATAGTTCTGGCAACTCTTTGTTCATGTTCTGCATGTTGTAGTTCATCACAAAGTTCTTGTAACTTGGTGGTAGTGATTGGAGGATGCGGTAAACTCCCAAAGTATTAGGAATCACTATACCCAAACTTTGAAGTTTATTTGCGTGCCCAGACATCTTAAGCACATGCTCACTGACGGAGCTACCCTCTTCCATCTTGCAGTTAAAGAACTTTTCAGAAGCTTCATAACTTTCAATTGCCGCATGAGTCTCAAAGATTAATTTGAGATCCTCGACAATATCATATGGATCTGACTCTTCAAACCTTTTCAGAAGCTCCGATTCTAAACCATACAAGATAGCACACTGAACTATGGAGTACTGATTCTTCCGAGCGAGGTAAACATTCTTTACTTCATCGGTAGCATCAGCTGCAGGTGGGTCACCTAGCGGTGCATCCAGCACATAGGTCAAATTACCAGCTGTGAGGACAATCCTCAAATTGCGGAACCAATCCGCGAAGTTGCTTCCATTGTTTTTCAACTTTTCTTTCTCTAGGAACGCATTAAAATTGATGGTAGGGGCTGCCATTGATCTACAACATATTTGCAATAGTTTAGACTAAGTTTATGACAAATTGAGTTCAAATTAATTAATGAAATTAAACTAGGTGAACTCCCACTCAAAACAACATCCCTCACATTGTTTTAGTGATCACACGAACCAAATCCACTACATCAACACCGATCATCACGAGAGCTGATATAGTTTTAATGGCGAACAATCATCATGTTCATCATATCTACTATATGATTCATGCTTTGCCTTTCGGCGATCCGTGTTCCTGAGGCCATGTCTGTACATGCTAGGCTCGTCAAGATCAAACCTTAGCTTCCGCATAAGCAAATCTGGCTTGCTTACGTTGTATTCACCCGCGGAATCAAAGACACCCGATCATCACGTGGTGCTTCGAAGCAGCAAGCTTTGGCAACGGTGCATACTAAGGGTGAACACTCTAGAACTTGAAATTTATGTGCATGAGGGATCATCTTATAATGCTACCGTTGTCTACTAAGCAATACAAGATGCATAAAGGATTAACATCACATGCAATTCATAATATGTGATATGATATGGCCTTTCTTCTTTGTGCTTCCGATCTCCATCTTCAAGCACGAATATGATCTCCATCATCACCGGCATAGCATCAAGGTCAATGACGCTTCTCCATGGTTGTCGTCCACCAGCTTCAACTATTACAACTATTTTGAATAGACACGCAGGTCTTAACAGAAATTAAAGACAACCATATGGCTCCTGCCGGTTGCCAACTTACAATAAGGAACATTGCATACATCAAATATAATCACAATCATGGCCATATCACATCACTGCACACCCCTGCAAAACAAAGTTAGACGCTTCTACTTTCTTTGCATATTTTACGTGGTTTGGGGCTTTCCATAAGTGTCGTTCTAACTTACGAACAATAACCACAACATTGATACTAGCATTGTTGATTACCCGTTGTAAATTGGATCTTAACTATGCTAGGAGAAACAGGCACCCGCAAAGCCACTTATGCAATACAAGTTGCATGTCAAACGTGGAGCAAGTCTCATGAACGATGTCATGTAAGGTTAGCCCGGGCCGCTTCATCCCAACATACCGCAAGATGCAAAGTACACAAAAAGCAATCTACAATAAAAGCATCAACGCCCACAATGACCATTGTGTTCTACTCGTGCAACAGATCTACATATAGACACGGCTCTGATACCACTGTAGGGGTTCGTAGCATGGAAAACAAAAATTTTCTATCGCATACAAACAACCAAGCCAAGATCTATCTACTAGATTGTAGCAACGAGTCGATGGAATAACTCACCCTCGAAGATTCCAAAGTGTTTAACGAGAGCAGATTCTCGTGGGTGATGTAGTCGTACTCTTTCCGATCTCAAGATCGCGTAGACGATCCTTCCGGCGCCGCGTTCCCGCAGCGCTCCCGCAGTCGGTCACACGTTCGGTACTCGACGAAGACCTTCCTCTCCCTTGTTCCAGCAGGCAGCGGAGGTTGTAGCACTCTCCTCGCGATTCCGGCAGCACAACGGCGTGGTACCGGAGGTAGAGGGGAAATCCCGCAGGGCTTCGCCTTAAGCCGGTGCGAGTATGGTGGAGCTTATGAGAGAGGCTATTAGTGGTCTAGTAATTAGACACACCAATTAGAGGGCTCTAAACCAATTAGAAGGCTCTAAACCGAATAGCTCTAAACCGGAGTCTAGATCTAGGGTTTAGTTTAGAGGATAGGAAACTTGTGTGTGTAGGAGGGGAGCCCTGCCCCTCCTTATATAGGTGGGAGGGTGTGGGCGCGCCAGGGGAGGGAGGGAGTCCCTCCCCAACTCGGCCTAGGGCTGGCCGCCGGCTTGGAGGAGAGAAATTCCTCCTCCAAGTCGACTCCAACTCCTCTTGCTTGTTTCCCACAGTTTCTTGTTTTTGGCAGTTTGACTTTCAAACTGGACATTTGACTTTTCTGTTTTAGGATTCAATTTAATCCTATATTTGGGACAGCAAGAACACTTAGTACATGATGCAATCATTCCAATATGTAATGACACATTCATGTACCCCTTCCCCCCCGGAGTGCCGGACAATCCGGAACCTTCTAGAATATCCCCGATGAAAACACCGGAATCATTCCCGAACTCCGAAACGGGTCTTTCCTTATATGAATCTTATTCTCCGGACCATTCCGGATCACCTCGTGATATCCCGGATCCCATCCGAGACTCCGAACAACATTCGGTCTCTTTCTCATAATACCATAACTACTCAAACAACGTCGAATCCTTAAGTGTGTCTCCCTACGGTTCGTGAATTATGCGGACATGATCGAGACACTTCTCCGAACAATAACCAATAGAGGAATCTGGAAATTCATATGGCTCCCACATATTTCTACGATTACTTTGCGATCGAATGAACCACTTACATACGATACCAATTTCCCTTTGTCTCACGATATGTTACTTATCCGAGGTTATGATCGTCGGTATCTCTGCATACCTAGTTCATCCTCGTTACTGATAAGTACTCTTTTCTCGTTCCCGTGATATGTGATCCCTTGTGACCAAGTCACATGCTTGCAAGCTAATTGGATGACATTTCACCGAGAGGGCCCAGAGAATATCTATCCGTCATGTGGATGGACAAATCCCACTCTTGATCCATGTGTTTCAACCAATACTTTCCGAACACTCAATGCCACCTTTATAGCCACCCTGTTACGGTGTGGTGTTTGATGACATCAAAGCATCCATCCAGTAAAGGTGATATGCATGATCTCATGGTCGAAGGAATTAGGTTACTATGTATCAGAAAGCATATAGCAATTGAACTATTGAAATGACTTGATCTTTATGCTACGCTTGTCTATAGGAGTATGTCCACCATATCATTCTCCTAACGATATGATCTTGTTGTTGATAACATCTCAATGTTCATGACAAAGAAACCACATCATCAATCAACCAACAAGCTAGTGAAGTATAGAGGCTATACTAGGGACTTCAAATTAAGTTTACAAATCACACAAGTATTAATGGTTTCCTTGTTAATACTATTATAGCATGAATGCAAACATTTATCATAAACACAAAGATATATAATAATAACTACATTTATTATTGCCTCTAGGGCATATCTCCAACACTCCCCTCTTCGTCTTCCCTCCGGAATCCGTATTCCTTCTGGTGAAATATTGACTTGGGCTTTTGTCCGGTCCAATTCCGAGAATATTTCTTTACTAGCTTTTCTGAAACCAAAAACAGCAGAAAACATGCAACTGACACTGTGGCATCTTGTTAATAGGTTAGTTCCAGAAAATGTGTAAAAATACTCCAAAGTGTGGACAAAACATAAGAAAGTAGATATAAAACAAGCATGGAACATCAAAAATTATAGATACGTTTGCAACGTATCACACACCTGTGAAGGAGCATACCCCACAGAAGCCTCAAGAAAGCTATTATTTGGGTAATAAACCGCCTTCAGGATCTGTGCACTCAGAGAGTATTGATTCTGAAGAATCCTCCATGCCTGTCGAGCTAGCACAACAATATTGAACAACACGATATCACAAAAACCAAGGCCTCCTGCAAATTTTGGGGTGCACATTGTCTCCCATTACACCCAAGTCGTCTTATGGCTACCATTCTTGCTTCCCCACCACCAGCTGCGCAGCATAGAATTTATCGCCTGACACAGACCGCATGGCAACTTGAAGCAGGACATCGAAAAGGTTAGAATCGCTTGTGGAACAGCTTTGATCGAGACTTGTTTCCCTCCTACTGCCAGGAGTTGTTCCAACCATCCCTGAGTCTTTTTCCATATTCTATCTTTGAGATATTTAAATGCCCCATTTTTAGACTTGCCAACATCAGATGGCATGCCTAGGTACTTCTCATTCAATGTCTCATTCATCACATTTAGATCCGTCTTGATGAGATTCCTTCTATTCTCGAGACAACCCTTACTAAAGAAAACTGAGGATTTGTCCAGATTTACCCGTTGACCTGATGCATTGCAGTACTTTGTTAACATATCATTAACTTCCAACTCTCCTTCCACACTACCTTTTACAAACAACAGGCTATCATCAGCAAAAATGAGATGTTTCATAGCTAGCGCTGTAGCAGCCACCTTGATCCCTTCCAAGTGTGATGATCGACGACTTTGTTTGAGGAGGCCAGAAAGGCCCTCTACTGCAAGTAAAAATAGATAGGAGAAATAGGGTCACCTTGACAAAGGCCCCTAGACGGGTAGAATTCCTCCAATGGGGCAACGTTGAATCTGCGAAAGAGACTCAAGAAACCAAGCTCATCACCTACCCAACGTATATTAAAACCCATGCGAAGCATGATAGACCAAAGATAATTTCACTCTACCCTATCATAAGCCTCCCACATGTCCAATTTTAGGGCACAGTGTTGGTGCTTATTTGCCCTATTCATCTTCATGAAATGCAGACATTCATATGCTGCAATAATATCATCTGTAATTAGCCTTTCAGGGACAAAGGTAGATTGCTCCTCCGAGATTATCTCCGGTAGTATCTCTTTCAGCCTATTAGCCAAAACTTTTGAGGCAATTTTATAGATGACGTTGCACAAGCTGATCGGTTGGAATTGGCCCAACTCCTCCGGTCTTGCAACTTTTGGAATCAACACCACAAAGGTTTTGTTAATGCCCTCCGGACTGTCCTCCCCTTTCAGGATGCGTAGGACAGATCTAGTAACCTCTTCCCCGCAGAACTCCCAGTATTTTTGAAAGAAATGTGCGGGAAAACCATCTGACCCCGACGCCTTCAAAGGATACATCTGAAAGAGCGCCCTCTTGACCTCTTCCTCCTCAAATGGTTCCACAAGCATATTATTCATTTCGCTAGTAATAGAAACAGGGACTGAATTCAGCACTTCAACCGTACCTGTGGTGCCCTCCGAAGAGTATAAATCACGATAAAAATCTCTAGCCATACCGCTCATCTCCTGGACGTCGTTAGTAAACGTACCATCTGGTCATTTTAAACGTCCTATGTTGTTTCTTTTCTTTCTCTTGCTAGCTCTTAGGTGAAACAACCGTGTGTTGCGGTCTCCCTCAGCTAGCCATTGAATCCGAGATCTCTGCCGCCACATAATTTCTTCCCGGCTATGTAACTCCATCAATCGCTCGACGGTCTTGAGTTCCTCGTGTCCAGGACCCACACGATCAGGTAGACCACATAGGTATTCGAGATTGGTTTTCGGAGCCTTAATCTCGCGTTTGATATTGCCAAATGTTTCCCGCCCCTATGCAGACATCGAGGTTGAGAGCCCCTTGAGCTTCTCCTCTAGAGCATGCATGTTAGTGGTGGAATCGGCTTGTCACACTTGTTTGAGCATTGGGCCGAATTCCTCGTGGGCCTCCCACATCGCCTCATACCTGAACACATGTGTTGCAGCCGACTGAACATCAGGAGTGTGCTTCAACAGTATCGGCGAGTGGTTAGATGCTGCCGTGGTAAGGTGTTGTAGAGCAGCCAAGGGGTACATCAAGCACCAGCTAGGAGTAGCCAGTGCCCTGTCAAGCCGAATTCTGCAGTAAGAGCCTCATGTGACCTTCTTCTCAAAAGTCCAAGGATTTTCTGAGAATCCAAGATCTATCGGTTCGCACACATCAATAGTGTCCATGAAAGCTTGGTTTTGGATGTTACTCTGGTCATTGACACCCACATGTTCATCTCTAGTACTTCATTGAAATCACCGATACAGAGCCACGGAAGAGGAGACGATGCCTTCAATTTTAGCATATCCCACGTCTTGTGGCGCTCACTGGCCCGCGCCTCTCCATACACACAAGTTAATCCCTCGCTGACCTCTCACTGACCTGCGCCTCTCCATACACACAAGTTAATCGCCATTGATCAGAGTCCGAAGACACAACAACATCAATGTGGTACAGAGTAAGGAAGAATATCAATCTTTATTAATGAAATAGTATATGGTTGCATTAAAAAAACATGTACATGACACAACATAGCGGGGGGCTGTGCCCAAGCAAAGCCCACTTGAGTTTGACCCGCTCGTAACAGAGTACCGGAAAATGCATTAACACAACTACCAGAACAGTACAGCCACAATTCACAGGCTGCCAGAAACTCCAACACTTCCTCTTATTATTTCTCCGGTTGCAAACAACAGTTCAGGTAGGCTCTCTACAACAGCCCCCAAAAAATTATCTACACAAACAAACTTGCGCCACATGTTTATACAAGTTGCCATTATGATATAGAACACAAAGGAAGATGATATGACTAGCCTATACAGAGAAAAAAAATAGTAGGACAGGCAGCACATATCAAACTTCAGAGTCTATCTAGCCGTCTGGTTCTACACTCGAGTCTAATGTTAATGTCAGGTATAACGGTTGCTTCTGCATTCCGCGAGTCTATTTCCATGCCTCCCTGCTCAGAGGCAGCCACTTGTCGAGGAGCAGCGACGGAACTGGTGTCCTCTGGCTGACGATGCGGCTGATCTGAACTTTCGGGGCTTGCTTCTGTGTTGTCCTGGTTGGCTGAATCTGGTGGTTCTGCATTGCACTCCTCTCGTTTCATCTCAGGCTGATCAGGAACATGCAGTTCCTGGGGAGCGGCTCCAGGACTGGTATCCTGTGGCTTACCACGCGGTTGGTCTGAACTACCGAGCCTCCCTTCTCTGTTGTCCTGGCGGGGTGAACATGATGATTCTGCTTTACATTCAGGATGATCTGGCACAGGCAGTCTGTGGGGACCGGCTCCAGAACTGCCATCCTGACCTTGACGATGAGGTTCATATGCCCTTTCAGATCCTACTTCTCTGTTATTCTGGTGAGGTGTATCCGATGCTTCTAGTTTACACCCCTCTCTTTCCATCTCAGGCTGCTCAGGTTTGTGGGATGCAGCACCGGTACTGCAATCCTGCCCTTGACGATGAGGTTCATCTACACTCTCAGCTGCAAGTCTTACTTTTGTGTTATTCTGGTGAGGTGAATCTGATGCTTCTGCTTCGCGCCAGTCCCTTTTCATCCCTCGCTGCCCCGGAACTGGCAAATCATGGGACACGGCTTCAGAACTGCTATGC
Source organism: Avena sativa (assembly GCA_916181665.1). Classification (NCBI taxonomy): domain Eukaryota; kingdom Viridiplantae; phylum Streptophyta; class Magnoliopsida; order Poales; family Poaceae; genus Avena; species Avena sativa. Next base: position 383,575,576 of record OV702286.1, on the reverse strand, counting down.
TGCCCTCCACTATGAGGTTCTTCTATCCGATTGTTATTCGCATGCTCATCCCGGCCACCCCTAGTTGCTCTCTCATGAAATGAAGGCCTTCCTATATCTCGACCACCAACTCCCCTGTGTGGTGCTCGTCCCCTGTATGGTCCTATTCGCGGATGACTGCCAAGCTGCCTCTCGTTATTCTTACTCCAAAGGCGATGATCAGCATTTCCATATGAACTGGACCTTCTTTGAGAAGGAACTGGCCGTAACGGATAAGCAGTCCTGTTCTGCAAATCCCTGTTGCAGTAACCTCCTGAAGGTTGCCATTCACCAAGAATACCAGTGGGGTTGTGTGATCCTGCCCTCCGAACTGATCCAGGAGTAAAGCTACCATTACCTGTTTGAGAAGTACTGCACAAGGGTTCCTGAACAGTTCTGCTATGATAATGCTGCCCATGATGCCGCCCAACCTGTCCTCTAAACCCTTCCAGAGGACCATATTTGTCACAGGAAGGTCTGCACATGTTGGGCCAATATTGATTAGCAGGGACGCCTCGTGATTGATTACAGTTGTCACCACCAGAAAAGGTTCTGTGCTGCTGAAAGTGTGTTCTCTGGATGTCCTCTCTAGGAGCTAAGAAAGTAGGTCTGTTTGGGCGACTAGCATTTGGCCGCAGATCATGGCCATTTGGTTGCCGATCATGACAAATATTTATGCTCCGCACACTGCCAGAAGCTGGAAGGTGATTCCGTCTTATCGGCGGGCTGCTGCCAGCCACAGTTAAATCACCCCTTGCCCTTAATGACCAAGATGGCACTCCAGTTGCATTAATTGTGCGGCCACTTCTCTGTTAAGTGCAAAAAGATAAACTAATGTAAGCATTTTTTAAGGAACTTCTAATCTATTTACTGATCTAGAATGCAGAAATCTATAAAGGACAGTTTTACTAAATAACACAGTGCTGAACAAAGGATCAGAAACAAGAAAAAAATAGTCAACACTTAGCACATCAACCTAGTTCAATCTTTCATACATACTAGATTGCATTCACTTTTTACTAATTTGAAATATTTCAGGAAGCTGGGTTCACTATACTCTTGGCAGAGCAGTGTTCTAGCACGATTGGCACCACTCTGCAGGGCCTGCAGGGCTCCAGTGCTCCACCAAGAGCATCAAGTCACTGGCCCTCATTATACCTTTACAGGCAGCATATATCAAACTTCAGAGTCTATCTACTAGCTATTTGTTGCCATAAGGAGTACTGGCCAAAAAATGCGACTTAAAAGGATGTAGTAAGAAGCTGTAGGGTTTTAAACCATCACAAACTTAGGCAACATAAATGTGCATGAGCAGGATATATATAAAGACCTTGATTTTCACACAACAAGGGCATTACCTTGGTTGCAAGCCTCATTGTTTCTGCTAAATCCTTGTCCTTGAGTGCTTCAAAGAAACATTCACGTTTTATCGAATCCTTTACTAATTCTGCCCATATTGAATTGCTAGCAAGCAAAGTGGTTCCATTTCCAAGGATCCAAAGGCAGTGCCTGTGGAAAAACATAAAGATATTTTAATGAAAAGGCAGAAACTAATTCTTGAATATCAGCGAATTAAGAAAACTTACTTTGCTCTTGTCAGAGCAACATTTATTCTTCCAGCATCAGAGAGAAAACCTACTTTCCCATCTTTGTTGGACCTAACTGTTGAAATTAATATTATGTCTTCCTCGCCACCCTGAAATCCATCGATAGATTTTACTGTAACAGACAGAAACTCATGTTTCTCAAACTTTCTTCCGATTCTCTCTTGCATTGCAATCACTTGGGCTGTATACGGAGATATAACACCAACATTGGTCCTCTGCCTCTTCTCCCAGCATTCTACGGTAGTTTTACACAAACAGTAATTAGCTTTATTCAAATCCTGCAGCTTAGCAATAACTTACTCATCCAACATGATATGCAAAAGTTGAAGCTTTGGATATACCTTTCGCAAGTCTTTCAATAATATTGGCTGCTACAGCAACCTCCACCATATTTTTTGAGCTCTGGCCAAGGTCATCAAGCATTTCCATATCATTTTCAATATGAATGAATGAATAAGAACCATAAATACGGCCAGGGAGATAACTCTTGGTATAGTCTTCCTGTTTGACACTGGGATCATCCAGAATCCTGTTACCATAAAAGTTAGCATTTGGAAATTTATTAATGCAAGGGTGCATTCTATATTGTACTTCCAGCAAGTGCTTGTTGTAACCCATTCCACACCATCTCTGGTAGAGGCTTCGTGCAAACTGAGCATCTTTAGCAATCTAGCAAGTAGCACCAAGGAGAAAGTATGAGCTACTAAAGAAGTATGGATATAATTATTAGTAGCATATGCGGATGATAACAGAGAATGTGACATTCAAAATGTTCTTACAAACAAAAAGTATACCTTGCTCTTTACCAAGGATGATAGCTGGTTTTCATCCCCAATTAGCAGAACATGTTTTATTCCTGGTAGCAAGAGAGGAACCAGTGATTCAGCTTCTTTTAGTTGTGCTGCCTCGTCAATAACTAAGATGCTTATAGGCATCACACCTTGCAGCCTGAACAACTCAAATGAACCAGAAGCGGTGCAAAATATGAGTTTCGCTTGCTTCAAACACAAGTCCCTGATTGAAGATTCATTCTCTTCACAAGGAAGCCGCATCTTCGAAAGACCCATCAGGGTTTTGATGCACATAGAGTTTATCTCCGAAGGGTTATCTAGAGAGATGTCGCAGTCAGGAAGATCCTCAGTTGCATCATCTTTCATGTCATCGTGACTAACAGAAGGGTCAGAAAGTTCATCGGAGGGTTCAAAGATTGTTAAAAGAAGCTCATCAGAGACATCATCTGCACACAGTAATTTCTGTACTTTATTTATCAAACTTTTTGCAAACATCATCTTGTCAAAGTTCTTGCCCAAGGTATCTGCTGGAAGATGGTCAAAGAATGTATCAATACATTCAACCAGTTCTTTTGCTAAACTGCTGAATTTACTTGTAAAATACTTCTTAAAGGTGGGGTTGCAATCATCACTTGTTGCCTGTATGTCGAGGGACATTCTGTACCGAGAAATGCAATTTGTAAGGAATTTCAAGACAGAATCCACAGAATGCTTCCATCCATTTTCTCGGTTGAAGCACCTCAGCAATCTCTTGACACGATCATCCAAATATATTTTCGACAACTCCTTGCCAATGTGCAAACGGTCCTTGTTACCAAATAAAATGATGTCACCAAAGGAATACTGATGGCTTAGAGAGCTCTCAACCAACCCAATAAGACGAGAAGCTACTTGCAAGACAGCCATGTTGGTTGGAGCACATGCAAGAATTCTCTGTTTCTTCATCAGAAGCATGTGTAGCATTACTGCAAGTGTTGTAGTTTTACCTGTTCCAGGTGGGCCCCAAATTAGCCCCATGGAAGAGGATCTATGAGGACAATTACTAGCTGATATACAGCTTGCTACTGCATCAAGCTGCGAGTCATTCAACTTAAAATTGCAGAGATCATCCTTGATTTCATCATGTGATTTATTGCTGCAGTGCTTACAATGTCTAATAGCCTGCAAAAACATCGATTTGAAAATTCAGCGCTCAATACAAAATGCAGGACACATCAGTTGGATACAGGGACTGTAAACAAAGAAGAGAAATAATATCAATACCTAAACGTGGAACAGTATGACGAAGCACGCATCACATTCAGTTTTTACAATAAGAATGTATCTAGCTTCTTCACTAAAAAACAATAATGCAAATGACGGCTGTGGTATATAAAGTCTAATGGTAGCAAATGCAATGACAAGGATGAGATACAACGTCACAACATGTACAGCTAAACCAGACACCAACTGATAGAGATTAAGATGGAGTTAATCATGGAAGGATACATTGAAACTGAAAGACTTACATAATTGTTTTTTCCCAGCATGTTAAGAATGACCTCTGAATGCATTGTCAGCCCCCTTCGGAGCGATATCCAAACTCGATCATATGTTATCATATTAGTCAGGTACATAGCATAGAAGGACCATCGCTTTGATGAATTTCCACACATCCTTGTGTCGTTGTGTTCCTGCGGATCACTACACTTCTCAAGATATTTTCTACCGTTTGGTGGTTCTTTCCTGCCTTTTTCATTTACACATGAGTTTTTGGATTTCTGAGCCATTGCTTCTTGATCCAATATCTCCCATGACTTGTCCAAATCTTCAGCATACAACTTATCATACTTGTTAACACCCATTTGTTGCCGTTCATCTCCATCAGCCCCAGTCTCCATCCTCCGTGATGCCTTGACGGTCACCTTATTACCCTGAACCTTATCAATCCATACGATGACACAGGATTTGGACTGTTTGAGAATATTGGATTGATTTGCTGGTCTTGTTTCTGCGATAAGTAGCACATCTGCTGCTTTCGGCCTATATCCATCGGTCCCACAACCATGAAACCCTCCCCTCCATCTGTCGAGCTTCATCTCATACATTCCTTTCCCCTTTCGTGTTGCATTGATTGATAGCACTCTTGCATATGGTGCTCCGGAGATGTCCTCCATGCTTGAAGACATATCACCCCGGACCTCCTCTAGAAGTGGTCCAAAAAACGATGTCATGTAATGCTCCATGCTGTTAAATGTCTCAGGGATCTTGGACACCTGTAACGACATTTCATTCCATGAATCCATAGTTTTGTTTTTGGCAATTGGCAAAACACGGTTCATACAGCTAGTAAACATCATACCCACTTGGCTTTCCTTTGTTAAGGTAGTTAGGCATTTTGATTTCCCACAGTTCTGCTACAGATTTTTCATTCTTCGGGCATATAAAGAATGTGCGTTAATGCTCACCTAAAAAGGTGAAAACCTCTACCAATAAAGCGCATCAAAGGAACAATTTTCAAGTGCCTGGTATAATTACCAGCTCCACGCAAAATTCTCTACATATGCACAGCACAAGCACCCAAAATGGCTAAATCGTAATTCAAAAGTAACCCGGTATAAACCCCAATTCAGGCGTATGAAGTCGCACGTTTCTTCAGATCCGCGGGGATCACTCGCAACCCACAGCAAGTAGCTAGATAGCGAATTGAGGGGTGGGAGAAGGGATGGAGGTTAGCGGTTCGTTACCTTATCGCGGAGCAGGTCTTTGTTGAGGATTTGGTCCACCGACCACGCGAGCACCACCTCGCAGAGGCGCTGGCTCCGCCACAGCCACAGCGGGTCGCTGGAGGAGGCCAGCGTCGGCATCGGCTGATGCGGCTCGTCATCGTTGCCGTCGAACGCGTGGGAGGACTCCGCGGGATCGTCGTCACGCCCCGAATCGCCCGCGTCGCCGCCGCTGCCGGCGTCGTTTGGCCGCCGCATTTCGCCGCGGCGTCGAGTGCGAGGGGAGACTGGCTCGCTGCGTTGCAATTTGGGGAATTAAGTCCTAGGTTTAGTATATTACTCTAACTTCTGAATTCTAATTGGTCGCTGCATTTTGGGGCCCAGCTTATTGCTTACGTCGGTCTGTCTGATTGCAATCTCCCCATTTGGCTCCCGCAGATCTTTGTGCCCGGACATATATATTGTCAAATTGATATATCGAGAAGAGATGTGTACTCCCTTTTCTTTTTTAATCTACATCTTAGAAGAAAATAGGATAATTTAGCGGTGCATTTGGTAGTGCTATTTTTTTAAAATAATACGAATTATTTAATCAATATCACGAATAATACTCAAAATTAGGAATTTTGAAAAGTAGCACGGTCTCGGTAGTTGAACCACCAACAAGCACTCGTCGGTATTTGAATCACCGATAAGCACTCGCCATGCATCACCTTGCGCCACCTGCACCTGCCTCCGACAGGCCTATCGGGGGTTGAAACAACGACGAGTGTTGGTCGGTGTTTGAGACCTCGAGGCCGCGCTACTTTTTAAAAATCCTAATTTTGAGTATTGTTCGTGATATTAATTAAATAATTTGTATTATTTAAAAAAATAGCTTTGTTAGTACTACTTGGTTTTTATGATTTGGACTAGTCTAGAAAAACAATCTGAACCCAATTTTTTTTAACAGGAAAGGTCCCGAAAGACCGAGAATCTGCAATTAAAAAAGCATTGCATAAGAAACCCAGCAAAGCCATCAATGTACACAATAATTCCTAAGATTACAGATTGCACCCTGGAAATAATCGCATTGACCCTCGGAACACGATCGAGTCCTTTAGCATTGCCTTGACTCTAGATACGGCTGTTCTCGCCAGCGCCGGGGACGAAACCACTTGGCGCAGAGAAAACCCTGTCGGACTTCACCGCATCAGGATAGAAGATCCTCCCAACATGGAGGAAGAAGCTCGACCAACCAGCTTGGTCGAACGCAGCAGAGCCTATCTGTTGGCCTAGGATAGCGGCGGCGAATTCACCTCGTCGCTTGGATACTGCTGCCAGAATTGCAGATTCAAAACGGAGCGGCTGTCCTTCAGCTGAAGTAGTCGTCAGCATCAATGCCGACGAAGTAACGCTCCAACGACGCTGGTCATCTAGCCCGGGCATGGAAGAGAAGCGCTGTCAGCCGCACTTTTTGCCCTCACCACCATGGCAGGCCGGAGAAAGATTGGCATCACAGCACCCAAGCCAGACCTGGCAGGAACCGGCGTGACGCTTATTGGAGGGGTGTACCTCCGAGGCATCTGATTCCTTCCACCAGCAAAGCAGAACAGAGATCCTCTTCAGCGACCAAGTGATGCAGCGCCTATGCACCAACCCGGCCAAGCAACCCCAAGCCTCTCCCCGTCGATGGACTGCAACGCAAAAACCCTGTGCTCCCTCGCCACCACGGTCGGCCGAGAACGGGGGAAACGCGAGCAGCAAACCAAGAAGGAAGAAGGTGACCGAACTCACCACGAACACAACGATCTAGACACGATGCTCCACCATCATCAGCCCTGACCATCGGGCAAGACAAAGTAGAGGAGGCGCGTCAGCAGGGGCGACCGGCGGCCTCCAGCGCCAAGGCCTCGCCAGCCCTTGCCCACCGAGCGAGAGAGGAGGAGAGAGGGAGGCGCATCGACACTGTCGTCGAACCTACCGAGATCCACCAGATCCGGGGCGTAGACTCTTTTTATTTCACGGGAAAATGGTCCTCCACCGACCACTACCGCCGTCCCGCCATGGGGGCGCCGCGAGCACGAGGGAGTAGAAGACCTCCCGGGCGGAGCGCCCAACCGTCAGGGAAGCCCAAAACCATAGCATAAGGCCGACACTACACCTACCGCTATACAAACAGGTGTCGCCCCCTCGCCATCGTCGACTGGTAGAGCCGCCGGAGATGGCTCGGGTTTGGCCCGGGGAATCAGAGACACCGCTCAACGAGGGGGAGGGCGGGGAAGGGGAGAAGAGGAAGGGTGAGTGGGCTTCGATCGGAACTAGACGGTGATTGATCGCTCTGGACCCAAAATGATATCATGCAATTTGCATGAAAAATGGGATAAGACTATCTATAAGTAAAAAAATTGATGTGTCACTGCAATTACATTAGTTAGATATTATATGTAGATACTGTATCATAACATCATAAATGTAAAAAACTGACATCTCACTATAATTAGAGAGATAATAGTTATATTATAGGTAGATACCGTATCATAGCATTCATAATTAGAAAAATTAATGTCAAATAAAGCCGTATACATAGTTTTGCATTGGGATTCTACAAATCAATAAATATGATAAAAATCAATAAATATGATAAGACTATGACATGACCTCTATTTTAAAGCTTTAAGGCTTATATTTTTTTCAAAAAGTCAAGCTACGAAAATTTTAACCAAACTTTTAGAAAAAAACTATCAAGAATTATGATATTATATGGATATCATGTAAAAATATGTTCGATGATGTATCAAGGGGTATGTATCGTGTTGTAAATATTAATATTTTTTCTAAAAGCTTGGACAAAACTTTACAAGTTTGACTTTTGAAAAAAAATATAAACATTAAGCTTTGAAACAGAGATAGTACATGATACCATGTATCATAAAGCAACGCTGTTAGGCACACACATTTTTTGTACGAGACTCGTCCAACCTTGAAATCAGGCCATTTGTAGTTGGTTTGTTGGCTATCACAGGGTGCAGCGGAAGTGTCGTACTGACATCGTATAGGAAAACGTCGTGTGCAGAGCAGTTTGCATCGTAAAGATAGTAGCATACTCGTATCTTATGCATGATACGGAAAATCAATATGGAGTATAGGTTCCATGGTAGACTTTTCTGAATTTTTCAAAAAGCATCAAATATTTTTTTAAATGCAAATTTTCAACTGAAAATACTTTGTATTTTGGACGCACAAAACAAAAATATGACAAATTCTGGAAAAAATTATGCCCATCCAAAATTGCACCATTTATGTTTAGATCTGAAATTTTCTCTTTTTCCCCGAGGAAAAATACATAGTTTTTTCACAATGTTTTAGCACGTGTGTATAATAAATCAATATCTACAATCCGGTATTTTTTATTCTATTTTTAGTCTAAATTTGAATTTTTTCACAAAACAATAAAATCCACCATGGTGGACGTCCACCAAATCGACGCTCGTATGCATGATACTAGTATATGATACTACTCACTATGACTAGCCTAAATATCAGATGATGCAGAGTAAAAAGATGAGGAGGTAATTGTGAAAAAACTACTATAAAATATAGATTAAACCAGAACAAATTTCTTGACCCATGATGTAGATTAAGAAAAAGAAGGGGTACATAGCGTATAAACTTAGTTAAAAGTCAATATTTTATAGATTTAACCAAAAATATCAATAACAAAAGCTATTGAAGAAAAGGGAAGAATCACATGTAGGTTCCGCGGAATAATGAAGATGAAGTAGTTAGATTTGGATTTGCTTCCACGAACTACTGGCTTTACAAAGATTTGTTTGGGCCATCTTATATGACTGCCATAAGATCGGATGAAATTGAACGTGAACAGGTAACAAAATATGAGAGAGAGGGGGGAGATAGGAAGAGGGAGATATGTTGACTCAACCTCTTACAATGGGAGGTATAAATAAGGATGTTATTTAACCAAAACATAATAAAGTTGATACAGTTTTATTAGGTACAATAGAAGATCTTTTTGATGATTTCCATATACAAAACTTAGATATTGAGATAATAAATGTGGAATAAAATCTCTAATACCTAGAGCTCCCTATGCATATGAAACCCAAAACTTTGGGCCAATATATCTACTAAATGCTAATTACAAAATAGTGACAAAATTGTTAACAAATATATACTTTAGGTATGACTGGTTTCAAACTAGTATGACATGTGATGAAACTAGTGCTACTAATAGTGGCCTCTGATTCTAGAGTTAGGGAACCTTGTACCCTTGAAGGTTACCCTAGGTGTTAGGCATCACAATATAAAAAAATGGACCGGTTTCTAAGTGGTACCTTAGAGAAACACTTTTGTTATCGACTTAGCCAGGTCCTAGCTTTTCGTATGGTGCTACCGGGTTTCACTTCAGTGGTACCAGTTTTGCTCTGTGGACTTGCACATTTCTTTGAATGCATGTTGCCACAAGGTTGCATTTAGTGAGAATAACCCCCTTGAAAGGGTATTGATCTCTCTATGTGTTTTGGTGTTGATGAAAACTCCACTTGTGGTTTAATCGTGTGTCCAAGTTGCAGGAATTATATATGTGAACATCATGGTTGGTGGACTCTTCTCGTGAAGACCTTTGAAGACGCCACTTCTTGTTTTGCATTTATCTCTATTTTGTTGTTTTAGGAGCCCGTACTATAAAGAGGAGGTCCACCTCGAAAGGATAAGGGGGAATTATGTTTTTTGCACAAACCATACTTGCACCCCCATAGCCTTCCCATTTTTCAGCAAGAGCGAGAGTTCTTCTGGAGGTTTTGAGTTGTTTCCTGTTCTGGCCGGAAGTACCGGTCAAGCGACGGTAGTTCCGTTGCAGAGTTTCTACGGGGCTCGCATCACCGGAAGTACTGGCGCAAGTACCGGCCAACTTCCGCTGAGGCCTGGTTATGACTCTGTACACTTCGTCAAAAGAAGTGTCAATTAGCGGAAGTTGGGTCATAAGTTGACCGGTAGTACCGGTTGGAAGTTTCGGTCGTTCTTGAATGGAACTTCTGGCTAGTACTGCCATGTCACTTCCACGGCCTTGATGCCTATGGGACCTACGTGGTCGGTACATCCGCTCAGCCGTCGGTAGTTCCGGTCAATGGTTTCTCGACCCAGAACTTCTAGGCAAAGTTCCGACCAACTTCTGTTGAGCCATGGTTTTGGCTCTATCCATTTCATTTCATTTCATGAAATTGTATTTAGCGGAAGTTGCACCGGAAGTTCGTCGGTAGTTCCGCCCATGCTCTGGCGAAACTTCTAGCCTATACTCTGAGGCATTTTCTACGGCTTTCGAGCCGTTGGAACATGCCTCACCAGAAGTTCCGGTCATCCACCGATAGTACTGGTGAAGTCGCAAAACTAGGCAACGGTTCATTTTGAAGGGCCCTATTTAAGGAGCCCTTCCTCCTCCTCCCCACCAACTCTTCAGTACTCTCTCCCCTCTATTAATACAAGAGCTCAATCTTCTTAGATCTCTCTCCCTACCTGACATAGGTATGATTACTTGGGTACCTATGATTTGCTACCTAGGCCCGAAGAAAGGTTTACGGCTCATAAAGAGTCAAGATGATAGCCAGAAAGGAGCAACCGACTAGGGTTGTAGTTGTATTAGGAAAGAAGAGAAAGCACCGACATCGAGTTGGTATTGTAATCATGTATATGTAACCTATCTGAATACAACTTTGAGACCCGGCCTATTATATATAGGACGGGAGAGGCTTAGGTGAGGATCACCGAACAATCCCCAAGCGATTTGAAATAGTGCGATTCACCAAATATTCAGGCGACTTTGATTCCATTGTTCTCCTGACATCCGATGAAATCCCCAGCGTTCTCTTTCCGTGAAACCCTAAGTCCTTCTTCATGGACATTGTCGAGGTTACCCCTCATCAATTGGCGCCGTCTGTGGGAAACTTGAACACTGGAACCATGGATTCAGCGGAACCCTCTTTTTCAAATAGCAACCCAACAAAAGCGGCTCCACACCCACCCACTCCTATGATATTACGAGTCGAATTCAATGGTGGATCCGATCTAATCATCGGAAGTTTCCACTTCCAAGTAGAAGACCCCCAAGAATTACACCCTTCAGCACTGATTACATCAGAACTGTCGGTGGAAAAGACCACGCTTACAGCAATACCAACATCATCTATCGGATCCTCAATGGAGGTCACGATAGAAATCAAGGCACCAGAGGAAAACAAGCAAGATAAGGCAGATCTGGGGAACCTTGATGGTCTTTACGACAATCTCTCCTTCGGATCAGAGTCCCCACTAACTCCACCACGTGAAACAAACCCACCAAACTATGAACCCGAGGAAAACGGCGAAAACATCGACTTCGGGATAAGGATGGCAGAAATCTACCCAGAACAGAAATTAATGGACTCCACTGATCCACCCGACAGTGTCTCCATCAATTTAGATGACAAATACAAGAGCCAATACATGACGTGCCATCAAGTGTGCATGGTCAACGAGAATACCTCGACACCGTGCGATTCTAATGGTAACCTTATCTTTGATCCTAATGATATTTTATCAGATGACAATGCAGGAAACCACAACAACGAAGGAGACCACAGAAACGGGGGAGAAACAGCGAACAACTGGATAGTCCTAGGAGGAAGGACAGAACCAAACGGGAAAGAAAGGCGAACTCTTCGTCTACCAGCGTCGGCATGGCAAAAGGCCCAAGAAGCAATTTCGGGTGCGATTCTAATGACAACCGACGCCTCACACAAAGATTTATTAGCATACCAATACTTGCTTCACCACAAGAAGAGAGACCTACTAAGGATGCAGAGGCAACTCGATGAAAGAAAGAGGTTAGCCGATGAATCCAGCTTACGACGGGCACAACTAAGCTCTACCCGAAGGTATGGAAGCGTAACAGGAGGGGCACCACCAGGAAGGGGAACATCTCGACTGCAGAACATCCCCAAAATGGATAGGAACGCTTTGATCCAAGATCTTGATTTATCGTTTATGTCAGTAGATCAAGCAGGAAATATCAAAGCAAAAACAGCTCAAGCAGCTATTGTGGCTGCACAAACATATCTGATCACAACTCAACCCGCACCCGACGATCCTCGTGTGGCTCTCCACCGTTCCGCCCTGATGAACCCCAGCATGGTAGGAGCAACTCTCGCACAAGCAGAACAAGGAATTACACATCAACCTGACAGATCCCCACACCGTCACAGTAGCCCTCAGCAAGCAGGGCGCACCCGACGATCGCGATCCCCACATCAAGAACATCTTTCAGGACTGGAGCCACGAAGTAACACAAGAGACGAAAACTGCAACCGAAGATACCACGATGAGGAAGATGACTATGAACTCTGCGGAGCCAGTTGCTTTACTCAGCAGATTCAGAAAACTTTAGTACCCAAAGACTTTAAACTTCCACATGACTACCAAAGATATGATGGACTCCAAGAACCCGAAGCTTGGCTGGCGGATTATTTGGCTACTGTCAAATTACAGGGCGGCTCAACAGACACCGCAATGCAAAGTTTATAATTGCACCTCACCGGCGCTGCAAGGTCATGGCTCAGACAACTGCCCGAAGATTCTATTAGTAGTTGGAACGATCTTGAAGATAAGTTCATCCGACACTTTCAGTCCACATTCAAATGACCCGCGTCCTTAGAGAAATTGCGAGCATGCAAACAAAAACCCGGAGAGTCAATAAGAGCATTTATCCAGCGATGGAACATCATAAAAATACAGCCGAATCCATATCCGATGAAAGATCCATTGATGCTTTCAACGACGGCCTCCGTCATCGAGAATTCATAGAAGAACTGGGTCGAGTTAAACCCAAGACAATTTCACAGTTAATGGACATAGCAAACCGCTGGGCTGATGGAGAAGACGCGTTGTACAACAAACAAACACGATCACCCAAAGAAGATAGAGACAAGTGCGGCAATGACAGGAGGCGACGAAACAATGACGGTAACACGGGACCAAGTTATGTCACAACTAGTTTTTCGGGTGAAGGCAACAATAGGAACAACGACTACAATAGCGAATACCGCCGCAACAGGGATGAAGGCAGAGGAAGCCAGTCAACACAGCGATATCAACCAAAAGCTCGGCATCCACCCATGTCTGCAATACAAATATTGGAAGGGCCCTGCAACATGCACTTTTATGTTGACTCAACGGGGAGAAGACAATCCAATCACCTTATGAAAGATTGTCGAACATTCTTAAAAATGCAAGACCTATGCAATGCAAAAGCAATTGAAGTAGCAAGACAAGGATATGCATCAACACCTGGCACGTTAGCTATCGATACGCCACCTCCGCCAGCAGAACAACCGCAAAACACAACTGATCAGAACACCGAATACCCTAGGTCCAAGGGGGCAATGTCAATGATTCAAAAAGGGCATCCATCCAATAGAATTCAGAAGCTGATTACACAACAAGTCAACATGGCGGAGGTGGATCCACCAGCCACACCCGAGTATCTCCATTGGTCAGAACAAGAAATCACATTCAGTAGAGCTGATCACCCACACCGAGTACCAAGACCGGGTCATTCAACCTTGATAGTAGAAGCACGAATTGGCGGGTTCGACATGAGCAAGGTCTTCATGGATGCAGGAAGTAGCATAAACTTGATCTATGCCAAAACAATAAGGGCAATGAACTACCCCTTGACAAAACTGGCACCAACAGAAACATCTTTCTACGACATCGTACCAGGTAAAGCCAAAATTCCTTTAGGTAAAATTTTCCTTGACGTTTTTTTTGGATCCAAAGAAAATTTCAGGCTGGCAAAACTCGAGTTTGAAGTCATGGACTGGCCATCGCAGTATCGATCCTAGGATGCCCGACTTTCGCATGATTTATGGCAGTCCCGCACTATGCCTACTTAGTCATGAAGATGCCAGCACCAAAGGAAATCATAATAGTAAAAGGAAGTTTCACATGTTCTGACAATTGTGATAAGGAGTTCAACAAAATCTCTGAATATTTCGGGATGGCAACAGAGTTTGAGCAGCTTAAAAAGACAACAATAGCAGAACCTCTGGTAGTAGCACGTGTCAATCCCGACTAGGCCTTTGCCACTGCGAAAGACACAAAATAAGTATAGATCCATCCCACCGACCCAAAGAAAACAACATTTGTGGCATCCAACCTTGGTCCCGCATAGGAAGCACGCTCGTCGAGTTCCTTCGTGAGCACTAGGAAATCGTTGCATGGATACCTTCTGATATGCCGGGAATTCCCAAGGAACTCGCTGAGCACGCTTTAAATTTAGATCCAAAAGCAAAACTGATAAAGCAATTGCTTCATCGCTTTGCAGAACCCAAACGCAAAGCTATTGGGAAAGAACTACATCGCCTCACTGACGCTAACTTCATAAAGGAACTGAAGAAAGCAGAATGGCTCGCAAACCCAGTGTTCCCGAAGAAAAACACCAAAGATCTGCGGATGTGCATCGACTTCACTCCATTAAATAAACACTGTCCAAAGGATCACTTCCCACTACCGTGAATCGATCAAATAATCGACACAACTGTAGGGTGATAATGTCTTTCCTTTTTTGATGCATATTCAGGATAGCACCAGATTCGGATGAAGGAGGAATATGAGGAGAAAACAACATTCATCACAACTTATGGTGTATTCTGTTACACAACAATGCCTTTTGGCCTCAAGAACGCTAGAGCAACATATCAACGGATGATGCAGAATTGCCTGGGAAGTCAAATCAGCACACATGTACAAGTATATATTGATGATGTCATAGTTACAACAAAATAAGAATCATCACTTATCAAGGATCTCGAAGAAACATTCAAGAGTCTCGATAAGTATTGCATCTAATTAAACCCGACAAAGTGTTCCTTTGGAGTCCCAGCAGGGCAACTCCTCGGATATCTAGTATCAGCAAGAGGAATCAAAGTCAATCCGGAGAAAATACAGGCAATTGTGATAATGAAAAAACCAACAAATTTACGAGGTGTACATCAGTTGGCCGGGAGAGTGGTAGTGCTCAGCCGCTTCATTGCTCGATTAGGAGAAAAAGCACTACCATTCTACGCTCTAATGAAGAAGTTAGATAAGTTCAAATGGACTGAAGAAGCTCAGCATGCTTTTGAAGACCTTAAAAAGACACTTTCGACGCCCCTGTCATCGTGTCTCCATGAGAAAAAGAGCCACTACTTCTTTACATTACCGCCACAAATCAGGTGGTTAGCACGGTTCTGGTCGTAGAGCGACCTAAAGAAGGAAAAAACCCATGGTGTTCAGAGGCCAGTCTATTTCTTGAGCGAAGTCCTCTCGCCATCCAAACAAAGGTACCCGCATTATCAAAAATTAGCTTATGGAGTATTTATGACAACATGAAAGTTACGCTATTATTTTTTGGAACATCCGGTCATAGTGGTCAATGAAGCACCTCTGTCGAACATCCTCAACAATCCAGAAGCAATTGGGTGTGTCTCTCTATGGGGCATCGAATTATCCCCTCGAGCCATCATGTACGAGAAACGTAAAGCGATTAAATCACAAGTTCTGCTTGACTTCATCAGGGAATGGACTGAGCTACAATGTGCGGGTCCACCTGACCTTTCTAGCGCCTGGACAATGTACTTTGATGGATCAAAAAGAACGGAAAGAGTAGGAGCACGAGTCATATTGATATCACCGCAAGGAGACAATATGTGATATATACTTCAGATGAGCTTTGCAAACGCATCCAATAATGAAGTTGAATACGAGGCCTTGTTGCATGACATGTGGATGGCTAAAGCCTATGGTGCAACTCGCCTAATTTTTTTGGTGATTCTAATCTTGTAGCACAGCAAGCAATGAACAAGTGTGATGTTGTCAGCGACAACATGATTGCTTACTGAGATCTCTACAACATCATGGAAGCTCAGTTCGATACTCCCTCCGTTTCAAAATATAAGATGTTTTAGCTTTGTGAATGGAGTGTATCTAGACCCTTTTAGTGTGTAGGTTCATCTAGATTTGGAGTGAACCTAGACACTAAAACAAGTCTAGATACACTCCTTTCACAAAGCTAAAACATCTTATATTTTGAAACAGAGGGAGTAGATGTGAAGTATCACACATAGGAAGAGCAAGTAATGAAGAAGCTTACAATTTGGCAAACATCGGGTCCTTGTACTTACCAGTGCCACCGGGGTTTTTGGGAAGAAATATCTAAGCATTCTATCAAAGAAAAAAGAGTTTTCGAGGTCATAACTCCGAAGACAGGAAAAAAGAATAAGCCGAGAAGAGACTCGAGGGCTTCATCAGCCAGTACAAGCATAGAGGAGACCCTTGAAGAAGAACTAGAAATTGATGAGGTCATGATAATCGAACCTACATGGATGCAGGCATACATAGCCTATATGACTCAGGGAGAACTACCCGACGATGTGACAGAAGCCCGATCAATCACTCGGAGCTCGAAAGCCTTCAGGATAATTAAGGGAGAGTTATATAAAAGAAGTATTTTAGGAGTGTTGCAGCGATGCGTCACACCCGAAGAAGGGAAAACTATACTCAAAAACCAACAAATTTACGAGGTGTACATCAGTTGGCCGGGAGAGTGGCAGCGCTCAACCGCTTCATTGCTCGATTAGGAGAAAAAGCACTACCATTCTACGCTCTAATGAGGAAGTTAGATAAGTTCGAATGGACCGAAAAAGCTCAGCATGCTTTTGAAGACCTCAAAAAGACACTTTCGACACCCCTGTCATCGTGTCTCCACGAGAAAAAGAGCCACTACTTCTTTACATTACCGCCACAAATCAGGTGGTCAGCACGGTTCTGGTCGTAGAGCGACCCGAAGAAGGAAAAAAAACCATGGTATTTAGAGGCCAGTCTATTTCTTGAGCGAAGTCCTCTCGCCATCCAAACAAAGGTACCCGCATTATCAAAAATTAGCTTATGGAGTATTTATGACAACATGAAAGTTACGCTATTATTTTTTGGAACATCCGGTCATAGTGGTCAATGAAGCACCTCTGTCGAACATCCTCAACAATCCAGAAGCAATTGGGTGTGTCTCTCTATGGGGCATCGAATTATCCCCTCGAGCCATCACGTACGAGAAACATAAAGTGATTAAATCACAAGTTATGCTTGACTTCATCACGGAATGGACTGAGCTACAATGTGCGGGTCCACCTGGCCTTTCTAGCGCCTAGACAATGTACTTTGATGGATCAAAAAGAACGGAAGGAGTAGGACCACGAGTCATATTGATATCACCACAAGGAGACAATATGTGATATATACTTCAGATGAGCTTTGCAAACGCATCCAATAATGAAGTTGAATACGAGGCCTTGTTGCATGACATGCGGATGGCTAAAGCCTACGGTGCAACTCGCCTAATTTTTTTTTGGTGATTCTAATCTTGTAGCACAGCAAGCAATGAACAAGTGTGATATTGTCAGCGACAACATGATTGCTTACTGAGATCTCTACAGCATCATGGAAGCTCAGTTCGATAGATGTGAAGTATCACACATAGGAAGAGCAAGTAATGAAGAAGCTGACAATTTGGCAAACATCGGGTCCTTGTGCTTACCAGTGCCACCGGGGTTTTTGGGAAGAAATATCTGAGCGTTCTATCAAAGAAAAAAGAGTTTTTGAGGTCATAGCTCTGAAGACAGGAAAAAAGAATAAGCCGAGAAGAGACTCAGGGGCTTCATCAGCCAGTACAAGCATAGAGGAGACCCTTGAAGAAGAACTAGAAATTGATGAGGTCATGATAATCGAACCTACATGGATGCAGGCATACATAGCCTATATGACTCAGGGAGAACTACCCGACGATGTGACAGAAGCCCGATCAATCACTCGGAGATCGAAAGCCTTCAGGATAATTAAGGGAGAGTTATATAAAAGAAGTATTTTGGGAGTGTTGCAGCGATGCGTCACACCCGAAGAAGGGAAAACTATACTCAAAAACCAACAAATTTACGAGGTGTACATCAGTTGGCCGGGAGAGTGGCAGCGCTCAGCCGCTTCATTGCTCGATTAGGAGAAAAAGCACTACCATTCTACGCTCTAATGAGGAAGTTAGATAAGTTCGAATGGATCGAAGAAGCTCAGCATGCTTTTGAAGACCTCAAAAAGACACTTTCGACGCCCCTGTCATCGTGTCTTGACGAGAAAAAGAGCCACTACTTCTTTACATTATCGCCACAAATCAGGTGGTCAGCACGGTTCTGGTCGTAGAGCGACCCGAAAAAGGAAAAAACCCATGGTGTTCAGAGGCCAGTCTATTTCTTGAGCGAAGTCCTCTCACCATCCAAACAAAGGTACCCGCATTATCAAAAATTAGCTTATGGAGTATTTATGACAACACGAAAGTTACGCTATTATTTTTTGGAACATCCGGTCATAGTGGTCAATGAAGCACCTCTGTCGAACATCCTCAACAATCCAGAAGCAACTGGGTGTGTCTCTCTATGGGGCATCGAATTATCCCCTCGAGCCATCACGTACGAGAAACGTAAAGCGATTAAATCACAAGTTCTGCTTGACTTCATCATGGAATGGACTGAGCTAAAATGTGCGGATCCACCTGACCTTTCTAGTGCTTGGACAATGTACTTTGATGGATCAAAAAGAACGGAAGGAGTAGGAGCACGAGTCATATTGATATCACCTCAAGGAGACAATATGTGATATATACTTCAGATGAGCTTTGCAAATGCATCCAATAATGAAGTTGAATACGAAGCCTTGTTGCACGACATGCGGATGACTAAAGCCTATGGTGCAACTCGCCTATTTTTTTTTGGTGATTCTAATCTTGTAGCACAACAAGCAATAAACAAGTGTGATGTTGTCAGCGACAACATGATTGCTTACTGAGATCTCTACAGCATCAGATGTGAAGTATCACACATAGGAAGAGCAAGTAATGAAGAAGCTGACAATTTGGCAAACATCGGGTCCTTGTGCTTACCAGTGCCACAGAGGTTTTTGGGAAGAAATATCTGAGCGTTCTATCAAAGAAAAAAGAGTTTTCGAGGTCATAGCTCCGAAGACAGGAAAAAAGAATAAGCCGAGAAGAGACTCGGGGGCTTCATCAGCCAGTACAAGCATAGAGGAGACCCTTGAAGAAGAACTAGAAATTGATGAGGTCATGATAATCGAACCTACATGGATGGAGGCATACATAGCCTATATGACTCAGGGAGAACTACCCGACGATGTGACAGAAGCCTGATCAATCACTCGGAGATCGAAAGCCTTCAGGATAATTAAGGGCGAGTTATATAAAAGAAGTATTTTGGGAGTGTTGAAGCGATGTGTCACACCCGAAGAAGGGAAAACTATACTCAAGGAAATACATGAAGAATTTTGTGGCCATCACACTAGTAGCCGAGCAATTGTGGCCAAAGCATTCAGTGCAGGATTTTATTGGTTCACAACAGTTCAAGATGCAAAAGACATAGTTAGAACATGTGAAGCATGTCAATGATTCACAACAAAACCTGGAGCACATGCGCTAAATTAAACCCTATACCTTTGGCTTGGCTCTTCGCTCAATGGGGACTTGATATGGTAGGTAAACTTCACAAGTCATCTCCAGGAGGACACGTTTTTCTGCTAGTAGCAGTCGACAAATTTACTAAATGGATAGAAGCAATACCAGCCACAACTAAAGATGGAGCTTCAGTTGTGAATTTTATACAATCCATAGTATTTTGGATAATGGAACCAACTTTACTTCCAATGAATTTAAGGAATACTGCGAGAAGATGGGAATCAAGGTAAGCTACGCTTTAGTGGCCCATCCGCAAACCAATGGACAAGTGGAAAAAGGCAATGGCTTAGTAATACTAGCCTCAAGAAAAGATTGCTTGCACACTCGACAGAGCGAAAGGAGCATGGGTTGATGAGTTATCATCTATTTTGTGGAGTTTGCAAACCACCCCTAATACTACAACACAAGAAACACCCTTCTTTCTGGTCCCATGGTGCTGAAGCCGTCCTTCCAGTCGAAGTTTCACATGGATCTCCCAGAGTAGCTGCATATGATGAAGAGGAATCAAGAGAAGCGCTCAAAGATGACGTTGATGCACTCGACGAAGATCGAGATGAATCCCTACAAAGAGCTACTATATATCAGCAAAACTTGCACAATTATCATGGGCGGCGATTACATCCAAGATCCTACGCAGTAGAGGATCTAGTTCTATGCCTCAAGCAAGATGGCCACCGAAAGCTGAAATCAACTTGGGAAGGACCCTACATTGTTACAAAAGTTATTCCTGGAGGAGCATATCGTCTACAAGACAAGAAGACAAGAATCAAATATTCCAATCCATGGAACGTCGCATAGCTACGACGCTTTTACGCTTAAGATTTTATGTTCACCTAGAATACAATAAGGCCTATGGCCTGGCTTTTAAAGCCAGAATATCTAGGCCAACAGCCAGGCGGCAATTCACCAAAATAGTGTATCATCGGTTGCGCCATATAAATATATGAAGATAAGTTTATCGTACCTTCAGTTCTTGTTCATATCAATTCAAGGGATTTTCTATATTTTTGATAATATTGACAAGCAATTATGAGCCTATGTCTAGGTACAGGCATCCGAACATAGCCTCGGGGGCTACTCCCATTGGGAGCGTTAACGCACACCCGATAGAAAAATCATGTATGACAAGCAAAGACGATCATCGATTAAAAATTTATGAGTTTTACATTAATGTATCCTCCGAGGGCTACTCCCATCGGGAGCTCTCACAAAGTATCAAAATATCTGATAAAATTCAGAACTATTGGTAACCCAGCAGGGCAGCCGACAAAAATCAAAACATAGGAAAATCTCGGATTGCACTCAAACATGACAAAACTCCGAATGTTGTGTTCAAAAACATGAAGGTAAGACCCTGGGGTAATCGCACAAGAATGCGTTCTTCCAGTAAAATATTTGTATCTATGATGTGATGAAAAATCTTGACAAATGCTTTGGGTACCCGATAAAATAGAACTGGGATTCAGTATTCGGTAAGACCTCGGCGGCTCGAACTGAATTACGCTAGTAATAAATTCCAAGTTTAGGCTTGGGGACTTGAATTTGATGTATGGCAATCTTGTTTTTGCCCAGGTACAATTAATTGATTCCCGATCTGTCAGATGCATCGGGCTTGTTGTACCAAATCCCCATGAAATAAAAAATAAAGAACAAAGGAAAAGAACTAAACATATCTTTGAGACTCAACCCGAATCTACGATTCAAGTAGAGTCTCGGGGGCTACTGACATAGGTATGATTACTTGGGTACCTATGATTTGCTACCTAGGCCTGAAGAAAGGTTTACGTCCCATGAAGAGTCAAGATGATAGCCAAAAAGGAGCACCTGACAAGGGTTGTAATTGTATTAGGAAAGAAGAGAAAGCACCGACATGGAGTTTGTATTTTAATCATGTATATGTAACATATCCGAATACAACTTTGAGACCTGGCCTATTATATATAGGATGGGAGAGGCTTAGGTGAGGATCACCGAACAATCCCCAAGCGATTTGTAATAGTGCGATTCACCAAATATTCAGGCGACGTTGATTCCATTGTTCTCCTGACATCTAACGAAATCCCCAACGTTCTCTTTCCGCGAGACCCTAAGTCCTTCTGCATGGACATTGCCGAGGTTACCCCTCATCACTACCCAAACCTCTTGATCTTTTGAGGAGTGGGAGAGGTGACCTAGATCTACACTTCCACCAAAGGAAATTCAGTTCCCCCACCCATCCATTGTGGGTCTTGTTACTCTTGGGTTCTTGGAACCCTAGATGGTGTAGGACGTCCTCGAAGCTCGGACATGATTTGTGAAGCTTCATGGAGTCGTTGGGGGAACTCCAATTGAGTTGTGGAGACTTCTCTCAACCTTGTTTTAAAGGTTTCAGTTAGTGCTTCTGAAGGAGATATACTATAGAGGCAAATAATAAAGATATTTGTTATGATATCTCGTTAGCTCATAATAGGTGTGTATCATGCTATAACTATATCAATCAGAAACATTGTTACATGTGTGATATATAAACAAACCAAAGGTCCCTAGTAGCCTCTATTTAACTAGTTAATTGGACAACTGATGATCAAGGTTTCTTGATTATGGTGCATTTATGCCAACTGACAATGAAGTCATATCATCTGGAAGATGATGTGATGGACATTACCCACCAATGATGGTTGCAACATGATCAAGTCACAAAGTTCACAGTTGCAACAGTTAGAAATGAAGTTGAAAGTGCATGTGTGCCCCATGTGTGGTTTTGGTAATTAATGACAATCTCTATGGACTAATGTTTGAATTGAGTTTCACTTGTAGGATTTGTCCATTGGCATCGCTTGGGCCATGTGTTGGTTTCAAGGTTGAAAAATGAAGAAATGAAGAAGAAGCAATGTCCAAGGGCTTTGTGCCTATTGGAAGCATGTAGAAGAAGAAGAAGAATAAGAAGGTCAAGAGTGTCTTGAATAAGAAGATGGATTTCCTCATGGTTATCTTCAATACATCATATTAACAGAGTTAGAAGAAATTAAGTGCAAGATCAAGATGCGCCATCTCTAGAAGATCACATGCTTGAAGCTTGCCATCCTCGGTGATAATGGAGTGATGAATACAAGTTCAAAGAAGAGGTTTCCCATGGAGTATGGGGGAGCAATTTGCAAGTATTCATCAAGCGTGCGTGAGCAAATGCAATCAAGAAAGGTGTTCCATCTTGAAGAACACAAGATCGTGTACATCAAGCTCAAGTGGAATGCTCAAGGCAAAGGTATGATCTTGATAGGTTTTCTATTTTACTGGTCTCTTGTAGTTCTTGGGAGACCGGGTTTAGGATAGATAGACGTACTATCAAGAGGGGTGATGGCTCAAAATATATTCGAGCTTGTTGGGAACCCCAAGAGGAAAGTATGATGAGCACAGCAGCAAGTTTTGCCTTAGTTATGAAACCAAGGTTATCGAACGAGTAGGAGCAAGGAAACAACTCCAAGGTGTTGTTTCCAACTTGGAATCCTACACAACACAACCACAGAACTTTGCCCCAACTTACAGTGAGGTTGTCAATCTTATCGGTTTTGCTGAAACAAAGGGTTAAACGTATTGTGTGGAAGATAGTAATTGTTTGCGGAAAGTAAACAGTAAATAGTAAATAGATGGTAGATTGATGGTAAAAGAATGTACCGGGGTCCATAGTTCACTAGAGGTGATTCTCCTTAAGATAGATGACATGTTGGGTGAACAAATTACAGCGGGGCAATTGACAGACACCGAGAAAGCATACATGCATATACTAATCATCTTGACTCCTATGAGATTTGATTGGGCATTACAACATTATACATAGACCGTAATCCAACTGCATCTATGACTAATAATCCACCTTCAGGTTATCATCTGAACCCCCTCCAGTATTAAGTTGCAAGCAACAGATAATTGCATTAAGCAAAGTGTGTAAAGTAAACAATACGATTGTCCCATGGACAAAGGGTTGTTGTTTTCTCCCTAGTAGCAACATCACATCTAGTACCTTAGAGATTCTTGTCACTTCCCCGGATTACTAGAGGCATGAACCCACTATCGAGCATAAATACTCCCTCTTGGAGTTGCTAGTATCTACTTGGCCAAGATAGCTACTAACAACGAAAAGCATGCACGATCACAAATAACATAGACATGACAGAATCAATAATCGATCTCAAATAGCATCTCAATATCCATCGGATCCCCACAAACACAACATGTAAGATTACAAATAGATGACCTTGATCATGAACAGAGCTCACAAGATCTAAACATGGTAGCACAAAGGAGGAGAACCAACCATCTAGCTACTACATGGACCCGTAGTCCAGGGATGAAATACTCACGCATCACAC
Source organism: Avena sativa (assembly GCA_916181665.1). Classification (NCBI taxonomy): domain Eukaryota; kingdom Viridiplantae; phylum Streptophyta; class Magnoliopsida; order Poales; family Poaceae; genus Avena; species Avena sativa. Next base: position 383,551,534 of record OV702286.1, on the reverse strand, counting down.
CGGAGGCAGGCATGGTGATGAAGATGGCCTCCAGGGTGATCTCTCCCCTCCGGCAGGGTGCTAGGGAGAGCTTCAGATCCCTCCCTATCTAGGGATGGAGATGACGACGGCTACAGACTCTTTTGTGGAATTTTTATCGGGTACTTAGGGTTTTCATCCTGGGATGCTTTTATAGGCGGAAGGGCAAGGTCGGTGGATGCGGTCACCCAGCATACCACTGCATGATGTAGTACACTATAGTCGTTGACATAACACCAATGGAACACCGTTCACTAGTATTACATCCCTCAGAGTGGTACAATAGAAACACAACAGGTCCAAGGCATGACTATAGATTACAAACTCGACTCTTTACAGAAGATCCAGAGAACACTCTAGGTTAAAGAGAGAGGAAGAACTTCTTATAAAGAAGAACTAGAAATAACAACTTAGAACTATCTAACTAATAAGACTAGCATCTAAACTATCTGGCTTGCAATTACTGCTAGTGCAATGCTCTACAGAAATAGGTTTTATGGCTAGAATATCTACTCCTATCTAAACAGAGACTTTGTCTTCACTTCGACTGATGTATATTTTGACTTCATAGACTTTATCGAAGAACTTGAGCTACCGATGATGGTTTCTTGAGCAGAAATTGATGTTGACATCATCTTCAACAGCTTAAAACCTAGCAAGGGTTAAGAAGGTACGGTTGAGTATGAGCGTACTCAGCAAGTTCACTAAAAAGGAGTGTATGATGCATTATCTCTACAGCCACATACCATAGGTCATAGGCAATGCAGGTTTTCATAAACATTTCTTCAAAGATTGCTTTTATTCTGAAAACTATGTCCAACAGCCTTCACAAGTTGACCAAAACCTTCGTGGGGTTCCTTTCCTGCCGCGTTCGTAGCTCCTTCCTGGAACAGGGAGTAACATGTCACAATTCTTACACTCTGCAGAGGTGCGTCACTTTTCCCACAAGAGACCTTAAGCTCTGTTGCATAGCCGGGAGTATGTCCCTGTTCAAACTTCCATGGTTTGAGGCCCAACCTAAGATCCAAGCTAATCGCTGCCCCCTTCACGACCCCGCATGAAGACACGATCCTTCGGGGCTGACTACATCTCTGTTAAGCCCCCTTTCGGGCAAGCTACAACCCTGATGAGTTCCCAAAGAGTCCGTAAGCAGCTCTGTCTAGCGGCCACTGATGACCCACAAGTATAGGTGGTGTATCGCAGTATTTTCGATAAGTAAGAGTGTCGAACCCAATGAGGAGCAGAAGGTGATGGCTAGTGGTATAGATCAGGAATTCTCTGCAAATACTTAGCAAATGGATTTTTAGGGGTTTTTGATAAAGCAAGTAAACAAAGTACGAGTAAATAAAAGACAGTAGGAATAAATGCAGCAGGTGGCCCAATCCTTTATGCAGCAAAGGACAAGCCGGTTGTACTACTTAAGATGACCAAACGTTCTCGAGGACACATGGGAAGACTGTCAAGTGCTTTTGCTTCATATAGTTGATTAATCTTCCCTAGCTTGCTAAGTGTTGTGTGGGTGAACCTGTGCTAATGTACCGCCCCATCCAAGACTAATACATACTTGTGATTATACCCCTTGCAAACATCCGTAAGTACAAGAAAGTAATTAAGGTAGAGTCCTAACCACAACTTTAAACTCTAAGACCCTTACATCCCTTGTGCAATGGTTTCCTAACGGGGGTTCAGGTTTCTGTCACTCCGGCAACCCCTATGATTAGTAGACAAATACACAATGCATTCCCCTAGGCCCATATAGGTGAAGTGTCATGTAGTCGACGTTCACATGACACCACTAGAAGAAGTACACCACAACTTGAATAATAATCTATTGAATCTTTCTCAACACAACTCCACTACTAACAACAAGACTTCTCCCATGTCCTCAAGAACAAAACGAACTACTCACAAGACATCATATGGATCATGATCAGAGATGGAATAATGATGTGTAACAATCTGAACATAAACAATAATTCAATGGTTCACTCAATAGCATCAACTACAAAGAGTAATCAACACCGGGAAAGTTTCCCCTATGAACTATGCAAGATTCAACGCAATTGCTACAACAATATGGAGATGGTGATGAGGGTGCTGATGGTTATGATGGTGGTGATGATGATGATGATGATGATGATGATGATCCCGATGAAGTCCAGCTTGATGGTGGTGTTGATGGTGACGATCTCCCCTCTCCGGGAAGGAATTCCCCCGGCAGAAATCTATCAGCCGGAGAGATCTTTCTCTCTCGGTGTTTTCCGCCCCGCAGAGGCGGCAGAATCTTTCTGTGGTCGCCCCCTGAGTCTTAGGGTTTTGGGAGGTTGATATACACCAGAGGGGAGAGGCTGGAGTGGGCCAGGGTGGCCACACCACCTCCTGGCGCGGCCTAGGCCTGCCCGCGCCATGGGGTGGTGTGGGCCCCATGTGGCCCATCTCCACTCCATCTTCTGGCATCCTTAGTCTTCTGGAAAAATAGGATTTTACGTATATTTTCCCGGATTTTCTAATCTTCGCGAATTTTGCCTCCAAACAGCACCTTTTCCATCAGAATCCTGACTGCAGCGGTCCATGCTCCAAAAGTCATCAACCATGCAAAAATAGATGAAATAACATAAGTATCACCTCTCAATATGAAATATATTAATGAATAATAGTGAATTAAGACATAGAATAGTGATGCAAAGTGGACGTATTAACTCCCCCCAAGCTTAGACTTCGCTTGTCCCCAAGAGAAACTGAGCTCAATAAACATGGCCTCAGGTTTATGGAGTGAAGAGTCGATAAAAGAATACGGACAAGAAGCATCACATTCATCAAATACATAGATCATAATAGAAGACAACTCACTATTATATAACTCAACTTGTAATAAGTAAAGGAAACAAAATAAAGATACATAAAGTGAATTATAATTGGTAATGGCAAACTTAGCTCTTGGTCGAAGAATAGTTGATAATTTGCTGGAGTTCACAAATAGCTGGTTTTTCAATGAAAGCTTTCAAAGTAGTAAACATCAGGATAAGAGCAATGTGGAAAGCAAGGAACATAAGACATGATTGCATAAATCATCATATGAATGAATGAAACACAACAACTCAAGATACTTGCTGAGATAGAAGGGAGTAGGTTTACTGACTCAACTACAAAGTAAAAGAAAGGCCCTTCAAAGAGGGTAGCAGGGATTGCAAGTTTCATAAAGAGCTCCCAAAAATTATGATACTAGCTTTCAGCTCTCATTGCCCCTATCATAGGCATCTTTAGGTGATTAAGGTTAAAGTGATCAAAAATGAGGATATGCATTGAAAAGTTGTAAGTTGAGAATCTCATGTCCCTTGAATACGAGGGTCGCTCCTCATGCTACTCAAGTTTAGTCACCGGTAAGTTCTTGTCATCGTAAGCATATGTGTATCATAGAGAACCGCCAACAGGGTACCCCTTGCCCAATGATACGGAAGAATCCCCATATCAAAATGACAAGGCAAGCAGACAACAAGTATCTCAGCAATCTTCTTATTTACCATGGGAATATGGTGCTTTTTTTCTCTCTTTCCTCTTTTCATAACTTCTTTTTTTCTTTTCTCTTTTTCTCAATCTCTATCTCTTTTTTTATAAGAAGAATGCTTCATAGATACTCGTTATGGTTACGCTGCAGGTTTCCACCATGTCAGCATGGATTAGACCAGTGGCCCAGGCATTTCTCTAACACACATGCATAACTCCATGGACTTACAAGCTCCCCTTTCATTTCACACCGACGACATCCATAGACAAAAGAACATGATATCAACTTGGTACAAAGTACCAGTGCAATGTTGAAAGCGTTCCCCATGACAACATGGTTCTGCTAATTCACAACTTACAGAGCGCAAGCATATACGCAACATAGGTGAGCACAATGGTTCAAGTTTATTAAGTGCAAGAAAGTAAAGTGTGCCATCAAGTTCGTGAGAGCTCTAATCACTAATTTTCACATAACAAGTTTAATTTGGGAGGTAGATAAAACAAGAATTTACTTGGAATAGCAATAATGCTAATAGGTAGGTATGGTGGACACAAATGGCAAAGGTTTTGGTTTAAAGGAGGTGGATGCACAAGAAGAGATCCTCTCAGTACAGGTTTTTGGCTAGCAAGGCTGGGTAGCAAGTATAAGAGTTGAAGAAAACAAACAAACATACAAGTGATAAAGACAAACATGCAATCTTCCTTAGAAGCACAAAAGATCTTAACTAGAGAATACTAGACTTATGAGCAAATCAAGAAAGAAAGACGATGAAATAATTTTTCTTTAGAGTACCTTTATCTTTTTCATTCAACTCTCAAAAAGGTTTTGCTACTGACCGAACTGGGTTTGCCAAAACCAACTAAATTAACTCAATGATCCCAGAGTGCTACCAATACTAACAACAAGATCAATCATATAACCACGAATTGAAAACTAATATAAGCTATGCAAAAGAGTGAATGATAGAACTTCTCATTAATATTCCATAACGGCGACTCACACCAAGGGATACATATCTAACGAGAGAGGGGACACTTCCATAATGCAAACCATACTACATAATAACTCCTCTATTCATGATATGACTCTACTAAAAAGGTAAAAAGATAGAAAATAGTGATGTGATACCGCGGCACTCCCCCAAGCTTGGAACAAACCAAGGGGATGCCAAACCCGATGACGAATTACTCCTTCGATGGTGGTGGTATCCTCTCATCTTCGTCCTTCTTCCAAGGTAAAGGCTTCCCATCAACAAAGGACATCGTGGTTTCCAACATCCTGAAACTTGCAGCAACACTTATGAGTTTAAATCTAGCCTCATACTCACAATTTTGATTTTGAACGTCATAGAACTGTGCTTGCAGTTCATTGGTTGTTTGGCGGAGTGCGAGGACTTCGTCTTTGAGTTCATCAGTCTCCTTTTGGTGCTTGGTGATGAGTTCGGAACTAATCTTATGGATGATATCCACTTCGCGCTCCACCATCTTCTTGTACCTAAAGACTTCTTATTCCAATGCTTCCATCCTGTCCTCCAGACTTCCTTCACCTTTAGGGCCTTGAACCTCTTTAATCCGAACCTCCCCACCTGCGAGCAATAACTCCTTGGGATGAATCTTCAATTCTCTCATGTATGGGTTGATGATATCTTCCAAGGAATATCCCTTAACTGATCCAGTGGAAGACATTGAGGCTACAAATCTGAGATTTTACCTCGCAGAAACAGATCGAAACAAAAACACGACAAAAACACGATATACGAACCTCGGAAGATCCGGGGGGGTATATATTACGGAGTTTCATATCAAAAGGAAGGTACTGGGAGAAAACGAGTCGGAGGCGGAGTCCTGGGTGGCCTCACCACCTGGTGGCGCGGCCAGGGGTGGGCCCACACCATGGGGTGGTGTGGGCCACCCGGCTCCGGCTCCGTCCCTTTTTCGCTTCGAAACTTTCCTTATTGACTGAAAACTGCAAAAATATAGTTGGATAGTATTTTCGCGGAACTTTTCTTACCAGAACTGTTACCTAGATGAAAACAGACTCTGCAGGTCTCTGAATTTGGTCCTAAATGAATTTCTCTGGAGTTACAACTTGAAAGGCATCAACATCTTCATTGTAAGGATCTCCAGCAATATAGTGTTTGAGTCGCTGTCCATTCACTACTTGTGTAGTATTATCATTTAGAGAAGAAATTTTTATTGTTCCTGAACGGTATACTTCTTCAATGATGAAAGGTCCTTCCCATTTTGATAGTAGCTTACCTGCAAAAAATCTAAGACGAGACCTATACAATAGAACTTTCTCACCAACATGAAATTCTCTCTTAAGTATTCGCTTATCATGCCATCTTTTAACTTTTTCCTTAAAGAGCCTAGCATTCTCATAGGCTTCACTCCTCCATTCATCTAAAGAACTTAGGTCAAATAATCTTTTCTCACCAGTGAGCTTACAATCTCTATTTAGTTCTTTCACTTCCTAGTAAGCTTTGTGTTCTAATTCTAAGGGTAGGTGACAAGCTTTCCCATAAACCATTTTATAAGGAGACATTCCCATAGGATTTTTGTAAGCAGTTCTATAAGCCCATAAAGCATCATTCAACTTCTTAGCCCAGTTTTTCCTAGACCTATTAATAGTCTTTTGCAAGATAGATTTAATCTCTCTCTATTTGATAACTCTACTTGCCTGCTAGTTTGGGGGTGATATGCTGAAGCAATTCTATGATTACCATCGTATTTAGCAAGGGTCTTCCTAAAACCACCATGAATGAAATGAGAACCTCCATCGGTCATGAGATACCTAGGCACCCCAAACCTGGGAAAGATAACATCCTTAAGCATTTTTAGAGAAGTCTCTCTGTCAGCACTCTTTGTAGGAATAGCTTCTACCCACTTAGTAACATAATCAATGACAACAAGAATATGAGTGTAGCATTTCGAAGGAGGGAAAGGACCCATAAAGTCAAATCCCCAACAATCAAAAGGTTCAATAACTAGAGAGTAATTCATAGGCATTTCATTGCGTCTAGAAATATTACCAACACGCTGACATTCATCACAAGATAGGACAAATTTTCTTGCATCTTTAAAAAGGGTAGGCCAGTAGAAACCTGATTGTAGTACCTTTTGTGCAGTTCTATCTCCTGCATGATGTCCTCCATAGGCACTACCATGACATTTACGCAATATCTCCTTTTGTTCATATTCTAGAACACATCTTCGCATAATGCCATCAACTCCTTCTTTGTATAAGTGTGGGTCATCCCAAAAATAATGCCTCGAATCATAGAAGAACTTTCTTCTTTGCTGAGCTGTAAAAGTTGGAGGAAAATACTTGGAGACAATAAAGTTAGCATAATCAGCATACCAAGGGCTTCCTCGCGAGCTCACCCCTACTGCAGCTAGCTGTTCATTTGGGAAACTATCATTAACAGGCATAGGGTCAAAAGAGATGTTTTCCAAACGAGATAAATTATCACCTACAGGGTTTTCAGCACCCTTCCTATCTACTATATGTAGATCAAACTCTTGTAAAAGTAGTACCCATCTAATAAGCCTAGGCTTAGCGTCTTTTTTCTTCATAAGATATTTAATAGCAGCATGGTCAGTATGAATGGTTACTTTTGAGTCCACAATATAGGGCCTAAACTTATCACAGGCAAAAACAACAGCTAGAAATTCCTTTTCAGTAGTGGCATAATTCCTTTGAGCAGCGTCTAGGGTCTTACTAGCATAATGGATAACATTTAACTTTTTATCAATACGTTGCCCAAGGACAGCCCCTACAGCAAAATCACTAGCATCACACATTATTTCAAAGGGTAAACTCCAATCAGTTGGTTGAACAATAGGGGCTGTAGTTATAGCCTTCTTAAGAGTTTCAAAAGCCTCCCTACAATCATCATCAAAAACGAAGGGTACATATTTTTGAAGAAGATTAGTGAGAGGTTTTGATATCCTAGAGAAGTCTTTAATAAACCTCCTATAGAAACCAGTATGACCAAGGATACTACGAATACCTTTGATGTCTCTTGGGCATGGCATCTTCTCAATTGCCTCAACCTTAGCTCTATCAACTTCTATGCCTCTTTCAGAAACCTTATGCCCAAGAACAATCCCTTCATTAACCATGAAGTGGCATTTCTCCCAATTAAGAACAAGATTAGTTTCCTCACATCTCTGCAAAACTTTATCAAGGTTGTGCAGACAATTATCAAAAGAAGTTCCATAGATAGAAAAGTCATCCATGAACACTTCTACAATTTCCTCACAAAAACCATGAAAGATAGCAAACATGCATCTTTGGAAAGTAGCAGGAGCATTACATAAACCAAAAGGTATACGTCTATAAGCATAAGTTCCATAAGGGCAAGTAAAAGTAGTCTTTTCTTGATCTTGTTGTTTAACAACAATTTGAGAGAAACCAGAATAACCATCAAGAAAACAAAAATGGGTCTTTTTAGACAACCTTTCCAACATTTGATCAATAAAAGGAAGCAGATAGTGAGCTTTCTTACTAACTTTATTAACTCCTAAAATCGATGCACATCCTATAGCCTACCACTATTCTTTGAGGAATAAGCTCATCATTATCATTAGGGACAACGGCAATACCTCCCTTTTTAGGAACACAATGAACAGGACTAACCCATTCACTATCAGCAATAGGGTAAATAATACCAGCATCAAGGAGTTTCAATACCTCATTCCTTACCATTTCCTTCATCTTAGGATTTAAACGTCTTTGGTGTTCCACTACTGGCTTCGCATCTGGTTCTATGTTGATAGAGTGTTGACATATAGTAGGTGAAATCCCTTTTAAATCATCCAGAGTGTAGCCCATAGCTCCTCGGTGTTTCTTCAAAACCTCCAACAGTCTTTCTTCTTCCTTTCCTGAAAGTTTAGAGCTAATAATAACAGGATATATCTTTTTATCATCAATATAAGCATATTTAAGATCATCAGGGAGAGGTTTTAGATCGAAGACTGGATCCTTTTTAGGTGGCAAAGTGGTACCCAAGTCTTCTACAGGCAAGTCATGCTTAAGCAACCTAGGTTGACGACGGAGGATCTCGTCAATCTTATTCCTTTCTTCCATGAAGATCTCACTTTCGTGGTCTTCCATAAATTGCTGCAAAGCATTGTTAGGAGCAATAGAGATAGAAGCAAGTTGTTCAACTCTAAAATCCTCATTATGGGTTTCCTCTTCGCAAGGTTCTTTAGTAAATTTCGAAAAATTAAACTCATAAGATTCCCCATCAAACTTAGTCAAGATTTTCTCCCTCTTACAATCAATAATAGCTCCACAAGTACTCAAGAAAGGTCTACCAAAAATGATAGGATAAGTTTTACTAGCAGCTGAACCAAGTACTAGAAAATCAGCAGGATACTTGATCTTACCACAAAGGACTGCCACGTCTCGTACGATACCAATTGGAGAGATGGTCTCTATTAGCAAGGTGAATAACCACATCAATTTCTTCCAACTCACAGGGACTAATTTCATGCATAATTTCTCTGTAAAGCTCATAAGGAATAGCACTGGAACTTGCACCAATATAACATAAACCATAATAGCAATGATCACCAATTCTAACAGAAAGCACAGGAACACTAGCCTTTTTAGTTCTATTAGGATGTGAAACAATATTAGAAACATCCTCACAGAAGATTATGTGCCCATCTTCTACGCTTTTAGTGACAAGGTCTTTCACAATTGCTACAACAGGTTCAATGTTTATTTGTTCATCAGGTTTTACAGTTCTCTTTTCACTTTTAGTGATTACATTAGTTATCATAGGATGATCCTTTACCTTATCTGGGAAGGGAATCTTCTCGATATAAGGTTCAAGTAAGATATGATCAATAATGCAACACTCAGTGCTCCCAACAGGAACACGGTCAACAATATCTTTATAAGGTGCATGGTACTTATTCCATCCCCTTTTTGGAATTTCAATATAAGAAGCAAAAGCTCTAAAGCAATTCGTAATAACTTGCAAATCAAGACCATAAGCATTACTAATATTTTGAAAGTCATCAGTTCCCATAAAAGATTCAATGCATTCATAATCATAATTTATACCTGACTTTCTACCTTTGTTATTCTCCCAAGCTTCAGCATTGTCTTGAATACGGTCCAGAAGATCCCATTTAGCTTCTTCTTCCATGCGAGTGAATGATCCAGCACAAGAAGCATCCAATAAATCTTTATCATGTAGAGGGAGCCTTGCATAAAAGTTATTGATAATAATATTGTTGGGGAGCTCATGAATGGGACATTTGAGCATTAGTAACTTCAATCTCCCCCAAGCTTGAGCTGTACTCTCTCCATCAAGAGGCCAAAAATTGTATATTTGATTCTGATCTTTATGAATCTCACTAGGAGGATAAAACTTTGAATAAAAGAGAGGCACTATTTCCTCCCATTCAAGAGCTTGACCATTCTTCAGCAGCTTATACCAGTCCTCATCTCTACCTTTCAGTGATAATGAAAATAACTTCTTATTAAGTTGATCTGTAGTAATACCTGCACACTTGAACAACCCGCATAATTCGTGTATAAAGAGTAAATGATCACCAGGATGGACAGTTCCATCCCCAACATAGTAGTTATCCATAACACGATCAATAATTCTTGTAGGTATTTTGAAAACATCATTCACAGCAGGTGGTGGCTTATCTACTACCTTAGGAGTGGTAGTAGCATTACCAAATAAGAAACTCAGCGAATTATCCATAACAAAAATAAAGCAACTAACAAAAGTAAACAATACTCACAGTAGAAGTTTCCTTTACCAGTTCCACTCTCCAATAGCGCTTCACTCCTCGGCAACGGCGCCAGAAAATAGTCTTGATGACCCACAATTATAGGGGGTGTATCAGAGTATTTTCGATAAGTAAGAGTGTCGAACCCAACGAGGAGCAGAAGGTGCTGGCTAGTGGTATGGATCAGGAATTCTCTGCAAATACTTAGCAAACGGATTTTTAGGGGATTTTGATAAAGCAAGTAAATAAAGTACGAGTAAATAAAAGACAGTAGGAATAAATGCAGCAGGTGGCCCAATCCTTTATGCAGCAAAGGACAAGCCGGTTGTACTACTTAAGATGACCAAACGTTCTCGAGGACACATGGGAAGACTGTCAAGTGCTTTCGCTTCATATAGTTGATTAATCTTCTCTAGCTTGCTAAGTGTTGTGTGGGTGAACCTGTGCTAATGTACCGCCCCATCCAAGACTAATACATACTTGTGATTATACCCCTTGCAAACATCCGTAAGTACAAGAAAGTAATTAAGGTAGAGTCCTAACCACAACTTTAAACTCTAAGACCCTTACATCCCTTGTGCAATGGTTTCCTAACGGGGGTTCAGGTTTCTGTCACTCCGGCAACCCCTACGATTAGTAGCCAAATACACAATGCATTCCCCTAGGCCCATATAGGTGAAGTGTCATGTAGTCGACGTTCACATGACACCACTAGAAGAAGTACACCATAACTTGAATAATAATCTATTGAATCTTTCTCAACACAACTCCACTACTAACAACAAGACTTCTCCCATGTCCTCAAGAACAAAATGAACTACTCACAAGACATCATATGGATCATGATCAGAGATGGAATAATGATGTATAACAATCTGAACATAAACAATAATTCAATGGTTCACTCAATAGCATCAACTACAAAGAGTAATCAACACCGGGAAAGTTTCCCCTATGAACTATGCAAGATTCAACGCAATTGCTACAACAATATGGAGATGGAGATGAGGGTGCTGATGGTGATGATGATGATGATGATCCCGATGAAGTCCAGCTTGATGGTGGTGTTGATGGCGACGATCTCCCCTCTCCGGGAAGGAATTCCCCCGGCAGAAATCTATCAGCCGGAGAGATCTTTCTCTCTCGGTGTTTTCCGCCCCGCAGAGGCGGCGGAATCTTTGTGTGGTCGCCCCCTGAGTCTTAGGGTTTCGGGAGGTTGATATATGCCAGAGGGGAGAGGGTGGCCACACCACCTCCTGGCGCGGCCTAGGCCTGCCCGCGCCATGGGGTGGTGTGGGCCCCCTGTGGCCCATCTCCACTCCATCTTCTGGCATCCTTAGTCTTCTGGAAAAATAGGATTTTCCGTATATTTTCCCGAATTTTCTGATCTTCGCGAATTTTGCCTCCAAACAGCACCTTTTCCATCAGAATCCTGACTGCAGCGGTCCATGCTCCAAAAGTCATCAACCATGCAAAAATAGATGAAATAACATAAGTATCACCTCTCAATATGAAATATATTAATGAATAATAGTGAATTAAGACATAGAATAGTGATGCAAAATGGACGTATCAGTCACCATCAGCTATGGTGAACTCCGACCCAGACAACTATGCACAGATAATCTAGACACCAATATCGCGGGGAACTAAAGGGTCCCACCCATGTGCTGGATTCTCTGGAACTCCACGAGAAATCAACAGCCTCACAATAAGGTCATCCGTCCATGCGAAAGGAAGAAGATACAACTGACTTCTGCGTCCCATTCCAAATATCATGGTTGACACGTAATATACGATGCTTGAATCACTGGCGACATTGGTTGTTAAGTCCTAGATGATACATTACTATGCAATGGCGTTTCCATTGCCAGTTATGATAGATTAGCTGATCACCCTAGATCAATAACCGATATTTCCAGTTAATTGTGAAAATAGTGTTTTTGGCCTTTTTGAAATGTAGGTGGTAACACAGTTGAGTTACAAGCATAGAAAATAATCAAAGGACATGAGCAAGTTGTGAACTTGCCTTCTGTGATTGCAAGATTATGTACTCACGGTCTTCAAGACAATAGAAGATCTAAATTTTGTAAACAACATCATTGGTCCGATAAGGACTAATGTTTAAAGAAGCAAGATGCAGTTATGCATAAGTAATGTAATGCAGTTCGGAAAACCCCGAAGTAATACCCCAATATGGTGAATGAGTTAAACTTAGGTGATTTCTTTAAGATTTAGTTTGTTTATAAGTTTACTTTACAAGCCAATATACATATACAAGGAACTTAAGACTAACATGTATGATATAAAGTAAATATAACAACACATGCTTAAAGCTATTTGATATTATGTATCTATTATGGAAGTCCATGTTTTAGGTTGATAAGAGTTCAAGTACTTATTATGAGATTGTTGTTTGAACTGGCAAAACGAATAACTTTTGAAGAGAAGGTTTCTTTGATAAGGTTTAACCAATCTTTATGGTTAATAGAATGTGATCGATGTTATTTGTGTTTGTTCGATAAGTTTGGATTTGAGATGCCTTATGACTTAATTTGGAACAGACAAAAGTTAACTATAAAACATAATTAGATCTAGGGTGTGATGTGTTTAAAAGTATTAATAAACTTTAAATCTTATAATAAGCATGTTTGAAGGTATAAGATCATTCACTTTCATCTTAAGTGAATGATGAGTTTAAATGTGATTCGTTATCTTGAATATAGTTAATCTTATTAAGGAGAGTAAATTTAGATGATTTGAATAATCTGTTAGGGCTAGAATCATGTTTAAGAATAGTTAAGAGATAAATAGCATTCATTTTTATGATGTTCAAATTTTACTTAAAATTGTTGGTTTAGTTTGGATTTATTATTTTAAAAGAGTATCATAAGGTTAATAAGTTACACTTAAGTTTTATTATAGGTCCAAGTTATAGCGTTGGACTCAGTATTTAGTTATTAGGGGTTTAAGGTGTTTCATATAGAATTGTGATTATATATATTTTTTATTTAATATATGTTTTTATAGAATTTACAAAATAGGTATTTTAAAGAATAGATAAGGATTTATTTCTTTAAAATCTTCAAAATCTTTAGGAAAATACTTTTTGTATTTTTCTAGTAAAATATATTTACTCAAGATTTTTAAAATGATTTTTATTTATTTTTAAGTATTATTTTAATTTTTACAAAATTCTACAAAGGATTAAATGTCCTTGACTATTTGTTCCAAGTTTTATTTGTAAAAAATTAAGTTATTATTTTTGTAAAATAGTTGATTTATTTTCATATGCAAAAATGATTTTTATTCATTTTTAGGACTTTTCCTTAATATATGAGATTTTATTAAGGATTTAAGGGTGTTAATATTTATTCACATTTTACTTAGCTTAAATAAGTAAAGTTGTATTTTTCTTAGGCATATATTATTTTTGTGATCATTTTCATATATGATATGTATCTTTAGGATTTTTCTATATTTTTCTATGCTGAAATAAGTTCATAGGGTTATTTTAGTAATTCTTTTTATTTTCTAGGTATTTCTTTCTAGGAATAAAACTTTGGGCCCACCAGTCAGTCTAGCCCATGGTTGGGCTAGACCAACCCAGCCAGTGGACCAGTCGGTCAAATCGACCCACTCGCTCCCTCTCCTTCCCCCTCATGACCAATCTCTCCATCTCGCTGTTGTTTGCTCACCATCGACGCCGTCTGCTCCAATCCGGTGTAGCAAATTCGTTGCGGTCGTCGCTGTTAGTGCTGGTGCTCCACCACTCCATGGCTTGCCTCTTTACCCTAGTCGATTTGATTTATAAGCCCCATGGAGCAATTACCCTTTCAATTCTCTAGCTAGGGTTTGAGGATGTCGCCTCACTTGCTACTTCGACCATCTCGGCCTCTTGCTTTCTCAACTATGGCCACGCTGCCATCGGCTAGGTGCCGGTGGGATGATGCTGATAGCACACCCCGGCACCATTGGTGCTTCCCCTGATGTGGTGATGGTGTACTAGAGTCTAGGTGAAGCTGTGTTGTTGCCATTGTGGTGGTGGTGGTTGCGGCGTGTGGCTCGACGCAGGTAACAGTGCCACTGGTGCTCCTTGTGCCATCATACAGCCAGGTTCCCTACGCCATTTCTGCTTCCTCCTCAGCGAGCTACAGCTTGCCACCAGGTAGGTGTTCTTCTTCTTCTACTTCTTTCCCCTCTTTGCCCTTGTATTCTCACTCGAATGATTACTCTAATTTAGGGTTCCTTCCCCCTCTGCCTGAACATTGATCTTGCAACCCGTTGTGCAATCTAAGATTTACTATTGATTTTATATATCTAAGCATATTATTGACCTAGATCATATGTTACTTGGATCTTCTAACATACTGAAGCTTATGTTTACTGAACCTTTGGTTCAATGGTTTATTCCTAAATTCATGTGGGGTAATAACATCACACGATCTTGGTTCTATCAGTTAATCTAATAGCCTTATTCTTGAACTTTGCTCTAGTTCACCTAGATCAAATATCTGTTATATGTAGCATTTACATATCCACAAATTTACTAAACCTTCTGGTTCAATGTGTGTTAAAACTAAATCTTATTGTCCATGTAGAGAATCAAACAAGAATGATTCCTGGTAGGATATTCCTGGGAAGATGTTGTAATCTACTTACTGATGATTTGAAGATGGTAAATGATGGGTTGGCTTTATGTGTGGAATCCACATGGTGATCCGAACCTATGGTTCAGTAATGATCATAGTCCCTTATTCAAGATTTTTGTTTTTCTTCAGATGATTCCTAGTCTTTATTACTAGGAAATGACTTAATTTATTTAGTATGTTGTGAGATTGATTCTCTAAGTTGTTGACTAGACCCTGTGTACAAGGCTTGTGGCTTGTGGCCTTTGCAGATGAGCTTGCCATACTTTATGGGCATACTCTAGTTGCTTTGCTGTTTGATTTTGAGGATCTATTGATGACCTGATCATGCACATGCATAATCTTGAATAGTTCAATGTTTGTGGTGCATAAATGTGCATATACCATGTTTAGATGTTGGATATCTTACTAGAGGATTAAATTCTCTTTTAAGAGGATATGCTCTACAATGATCTATTTCTATGAAGTGAGCTTGTACTCAAGATACACCGAATCTGCTAAGTATAGAGGTGCTACCCTATGGGGATGTGCCCTGTAGCCTAGCAGCTGTGGTTTATGTTTGGTCTAGTAAAAACTAGATAATAGGCTAATGATGCTGGTCTGAAGCCCTTTGGGTAGGAACATATGCTACCCAGTGATTAAAACTGATGGTATAGATTGTATCTGTGGATAGGTAACTTTTACTTGGGTTTGGTTACACATTTTCCATCTGGTTATTGATGGTGTTAATGTTGTGACACCTCAATTGAGGATACACAATTGTTTTAAAAACATCTACTAGCTAGATTGGTGCTATAGCTAACTATCTCGAGTTTTAGTTGCAAAAAGGAATCCTTTCTATAACCAAATGATGGATTTACTTAAATGAGCCAATGATAAATGGACTGAGGCATTACTTTTGTTGCACATAAACATATACTGTTGTTGCCCTTTTGTTAGCTCTATGATGATTCTGGAGTAGCACTACTACCTAGTCAGAGAGCTCTCTCTCCCACATAACTCCATACTCAGAAATAAAAGGACAAGAACAGATGCTATATTGATTTAAGAAACTAACCTGCTGGTGTAAAGTAGAAAAGTGACTTGGGTATATGTGCTTATAATGACTCTTGTGGTGAATCTTAATCAGATTCCACTTCATATTGCTGGTAACCCTTCACCTTGTGCTCCTGGTCCCCTTCTCCTAGAGCTATCACCTTTCCTGTAAAACTCCTCCCCAACTAGATCTTGGATGGCTTGTTAAGCAACCAGATGCTTGTGATATGGTGGTGATTTTTGGTGGACTGGTCTGGTTTACTTGATCTATTGTACTCCTCATTGAGCTATTGCTTGACCTTCCTGTTGTTGATGGTGGATTCAGTTAGTGTTCTAATAAGAACAATGGTGTTCTTGTGTTGATGATAAAATGAGAGATGTGATGTGGACTGTGGAGATGGGATGGTAGCTTTGCTACTACGGCTGGGCTTTCTCTCGTATGATTTCTCTTCCTTCTCTATTGTGCTGACAGCACACCATCTGCATGGATGATTGAGCTGCTTACAGCTAGGCCCCACAGGGTTCAAGTTCCCACTTCCCTATGGACTGGCTCAACTGAGAGATGGTCTTATATAGTCTATCGTTTGTTCTTGGCTGAGGTTCATATTGGCTTAACAAAATATTTTTAGTTAACTTAATGCTAAACAAGATTATCTTTTTATTATTATTATTATTGTTGCCTTATTATGTCTACTTTATTCTAGCTAGGCTTAAGAGGGTGCCATAGCATGCTAATTGTTGCCTTAATACAAATGATCAAATCTGGGCTGGTTTCCTTAGAGTTCAAATTTGCCTCTCATACTCAAGTGTATAGCTCCTAGATCAAGATACTACTTATTTCTAGATTGGGTGGTACCCTCTTAGGCATTAGTGGATTTTGGCAATTCTTACCAAAATCCCTAAGCTAGATCATACATTTAATTGCCTCACCTGGTGAGGCAAACATTTTTAACATTACCAAAATGTTACTTCTTTATTTGTTTGTGATCTGTTTTGCAGGAATCAGAGTGAGGAATGAAGACACGGAATGAATGAATAGCTTAGGACCCTTTTTTATTATTGATCCTTATTGTAATCTTTATTCTAGATTCTTTTGTAATTCATTTATTCTTTTATGTATCTATAAAGACAATGCATTATTATTTGTTTGAGATAATAAAGTTTGATTTTCTCCCCTTTTGGAGTTTAAGGCTTGTTATTATTTATACTTTTTTTTGTGTATTCTCATTTATTAATGTAATCTTTCATTTGTATTGAAGTACCTTTATTATAAAGGGTAATGTATTATATATTCATATAAGATGTACTCTATTCTATTATGGCAATTTATTTTCCATATTCATCTCAAATTCTATTTGAGTTCAAACATAACTTTTGAATGTTTAAATTTGAATGGATACCCCCTCAAAAGCAAAGATACAGTGGAGGTCATGTCGAAATCTATCGCACTTGCCCGGATGCTGCCATGAGAGCAAGAGAGATCCCGATCCCTCACTGGCTTCTTTAGTTTTGCGCGAAAATTCCCCGGATTTTCTATGCATGAATGCAATGCACACACCTTATCTTAGCTTATTTCTAAGCTCTAATGCTGGGATGTTAGAGAATCTCCCCCTTAAAATAAACTTAGTCCCCAAAGTTTGTACTCTCTTACATTTCGGAATGAGGTGTTGACTTGTATTGATCACAACATTTCTTAACTCCATTGTGATCAGAATTGGGGATAATTGTGGTATCCCGTCTCCATACCTTTTTTCCTTGAACCTCTTCATTCTCGACAACATATAATTGTAATTCTAAGTTATCCCATGATTCCTTTTACGATAATCTCTCTGGGGCTATATCCTTACGGTCCTACTTCGAATTGGTGGTGGACACATTTTGTCCATTCCAATCAGGTCTTCCTGTTACAGTACTATACATGAACTATTTTAGTAGGCGTTACTCCTTCTAAAGAACAACTTACGAGTTGTTTCTTTTAGAACTAGTCCACTAGGTTTAATCTATTATATCTCCTTCGATCTTTCATCCGGACATACTCTTGGGAATACTTTATAATGATGGCTTCTTATAAACTTATGAGAATAAGGCTTAACCTCATCAGCGTCTAGTAAACAATCTCCAATCTTTAGTCAAAAAGTTAGACAACAACACTTCAGTGTTTATTGTTTACTCTCCCCCTTGGGGTTTTCTAGTGGTCTCTAATCTACATGTATACTACCCATTAACTTAATAACTAGGATATTGGTCTCTGTCCAGCTTATGTCTTACCTGTATAAGGTCTCACGAAAGAATCTGTGGTACACCCACACAATTGTGGATCTCCGAAATGAATCTTCCAACATTACTTGTCTTACTTTTATCCTTTGGACATCCTCTTTGGTAGGTCCGATTTCGCGAAGCGTCTCGAAAGTCGTTTTGCTTAAATCTTATACTTCTTTATGTCTTTCTTAACTTAGGCCAAGTTTTATACTCTTTAAACTACACAAAGATGACCTACCTCACTACACCGCTAGGATACCAACTGTGGATCCTCCTAGGTGCATGGATTACCCTATGGACTTTTGACTTCTTATTGGCATTCTCTCTGAATTTTCAGAGCTTGAATACCACCCTTATTCCAAGACTTCTTCTTTGCACTGATTCATGATACTTCCATGAAGTAGGTACAATTACTTCATTAGCATTTTAGCAACACCACCCACTTTGAGTGAACTTTAATTCATCTTTTAATGTTGCTCCACACCTTTTCTGCATTAATATCCCTTCTTATTGCCAACTAATAATAAGTTGGAATTGATCCATCCTTCAAAATAGTGTTGATACACCTTATATTTAGCTTCCTTCTTCTTGCAAGTCTTCATCTTGATCTTCAGAACTCGTCACTCCCTTACACGAATTCCCTTACTATCTAGGTCCATAACATCACGTAATGACTTGGTGATGCAACATGCATTTGCACATCAAGTCAAAATTCATGCACAGATCTAGTCAATCAAGAAGATGCAAGAAAAACCAAGAAATCCAAATGCGGTACATATAACACACATCATTCTAAGCCCGGAATATAGTAGTTGAGTATAATACCTCTAGAATTCAGGCTTAGGTGTGTAGTATATGACACCTCTTAATATAAGTTTACTTCATAATACTTAGCACTTAGGGGTTAAACTAATCTTTGTCTCAATATTTACCCAATTTGCTCAGTTGCAACTGGATAATCTTGAGCAAAGTGATCTCACTTTGGTTTTGACTAACCACTTACCTTTCTTTCGGGACTACTAAAGACTACCCATTTTCTATTCTATCATAAACTATCCTCACATGATCTCTCAAACTACTAACAACATTGTAGTTACTACCTTAATCCAACAATTATCATAATATTATTATACCTATGACTTCTATCATAGACCTACACTATTCTTTACTTACTGTTGTTACAAAATTATTTACTAAATACTTGTCCTAATTCCAGACTTTATCATGGTCTCGGGGCTATTCTCACCACGAACTTGTTAAGATTTACCTAGTCATCATGATTAAAGAGCTAATCTCAGCATGGTGACTCTTCTTCTTAGCTTACTATCAATAATTCTTCATAAAATTCTGCTCCCTCACATGGAATTCTCAAGTGAATGCCACATGATTTACTTCCAGTTGTATTAATACATACTCTGATGGTCTACCTTGTATGGTATAGTGGTATCAATTAGTGGTAAGATTCTGCTACTTCACAGAGGTTCTAAATATAGACTCCATCACTAATATTACTCCACATGATATCCTAATCCTAATCATAATCTTGTTTGATATTTTAACTTACTACATATATCTTAGTGGTGTTATACCTATTTAGAGCTACTCTAAATTACAATTCTCTAGAGAATATAGATAACTAATCCTTAAGATAGATGATAAAAACATCCAACTTAAGCGTGACAAGGTTTATCCTCAAGTGGATATCCATCACAAGTCTTGGTTTAGATAAGATGGCTCCTATAGTCACTATCCAACCTACAGATCTTCCTAAAAGGTTTTAATCCTAAGGTCAAAGCATATGCTTTGGTACCAGCTGCGGTGACCCAGCATACCACTGCATGATGTAGTACACTATAGTCGTTGACATAACACCAATGAAACACCGTTCACTAGTATTACATCCCTCAAAGTGGTACAACAAAAACACAGCAGGTCCAAGACATGACTATAGATTACAACTCGACTCTTTATAGAAGATCCAGAGAACACTCTAGGTTAAAGAGAGAGGAAGAACTTCTTACAAAGAAGAACCAGAAATAACAACTTAGAACTATCTAACTAATAAGACTAGCATCTAAACTATCCGGCTTGCAATTGCTGCTAGTGCAATGCTCTACAGAAATAGGTTTTATGGATAGAATATCTACTCCTATCTAAACAGAGACTTTGTCTTCACTTCGGCTGATGTATATTTTGACTTCATAGACTTTATCGAAGACTTGAGCTGCCGATGATGGTTTCTTGAGCAGAAATTGATGTTGATGTCGTCTTCAACAGCTTAAAACCTAGCAAGGGTTAAGAAGGTACGGTTGAGTGCGAGCGTACTCAGCAAGTTCACTAAAAAGGAGTGTATGATGCATTATCTCTACAGTCACAGACCATAGGTCGTAGGCAATGCAGGTTTTCGTAAACATTTCTTCAAAGATTGCTTTTATTCTGAAAACTATGTCCCACAGCCTTCACAGGTTGACCAGAACATTCGTGGGGTTCCTTTCCTACCGCGTTCGTAGCCCCTTCCTGGAACAGGGAGTAACATGTCACAATTCTTACACTCTGCAGAGGTGCGTCACTTTTCCCACAAGAGACCTTAAGCTTTGTTGCACAGCCGGGAGTATGTCCCTGTTCAAACTTCCATGGTTTAAGGCCCAACCTAAGATCCAAGCCAATCGCTGACCCCTTGTAACCCCGCATGAAGACACGATCCTTCGGGGCTGACTACATCTGCGTTAAGCCCCCTTTCAGGCAAGCTACAACCCTGATTTGTTCCCAAAGACTCTGTAAGCAGTTCTGTCTGGCGGTCACCATCAGCTATGGTGAACTCCGACCCAGACACCTATGCACAGATAATCTAGACACCAATATCGCGGGGAACTAAGGGTCCCACCCATGTGCTGGATTCTCTAGAACTCCACGAGAAATCAACAGCCTCACAATAAGGTCATCCGTCCATGCGAAAGGAAGAAGATACAGCTTACTTCTCTGTCCCATTCCAAATAGCATGGTTGACGCGTAATATACGGTGCTAGAATCACTGGCAACATTGGTTGTTAAGTCCTAGATGATACATTACTGTGCAATGGCGTTTCCATTACCAGTTATGATAGATTAGCTGATCACCCTGGATCAGTAACCAATATTTCTAGTTAATTGTGAAAATAGTATTTTCGACCTTTTTGAAATGCAGGTGCTGACACAGTTGAGTTACAAGCATAGAAAATAATCAAAGGACATGAGCAAGTTGTGAACTTGCCTTTTGTGATTGCAAGATTATGCACTCACGGTCTTCAAGACAATAGAAGATCCAAATTATGTAAACAACATCATTGGTCCGGTAAGGACTAATGTTTAAAGAAGCAAGATGCAGTTATGCATAAGTAATGTAATGCAGTTCGGAAAACCCCGAAGTAATACCCTAATATGGTGAATGAGTTAAACTTAGGTGATTTCTTTAAGATTTAGTTTGTCTATAAGTTTACTTTACAAGCCAATATACATATACAAGGAACTTAAGACTAACATGTATGATATAAAGTAAATATAACAACACATGCTTAGAGCTATTTGATATTATGTATCTATTATGGAAGTCCATGTTTTAGGTTGATAAGAGTTGAAGAACTTATTATGATATTGTTGTTTGAAGTGGCAAAACGAATAACTTTTGAAGAGAAGGTTTCTTTGATAAGGTTTAACCAATCTTTATGGTTAATAGAATGTGATCGATGTTATTTTCGTTTGTTCGATAAGTTTGGATTTGAGATGCCTTATGACTTAATTTGGAACAGACAAAAGTTAACTATAAAACATAATTAGATCTAGGGTGTGATGTGTTTAAAAGTACTAATAAACTTTAAATCTTATAATAAGCATGTTTGAAGGTATAGGATCATTCACTTTCATCTTAAGTGAATGATGAGTTTAAATGTGATTTGTTATTTTGAATATAGCTTATCTTATTAAGGAGAGTAAATTTAGATGATTTGAATAATCTGTTAGAGCTAGAATCATGTTTAAGAATAGTTAAGAGATAAATAGCATTCATTTTTATGATGTTCAAATTTTACTTAAAATTGTTGGTTTAGTTTGGATTTATAATTTTAAAAGAGTTTCATAAGGTTAATAAGTTACACTTAAGTTTTATTATAGATCCAGGTTATAGCGTTGGACTTAGTATTTAGTTATTAGGTGTTTAAGGTGTTTTATATAGAATTTTGACTATATATTTTTTTATTTAAGAGATGTTTTTATAGAATTTACAAAATAGGTATTTTATAGAATAGATAAGGATTTATTTCTTTAAAATCTTCAAAATCTTTAGGAAAATACTTTTAGTATTTTTCTAGTAAAATATATTTACTCAAGATTTTTAAAATGATTTTTATTTATTTCTAAGTATCATTTTAATTTTTACAAAATTCTACAAAGGATTAAATGTCCTTGACTATTTTTTCCAAGTTTTATTTGTAAAAAGTTAAGTTATTATTTTTGTAAAATAGTTGATTTATTTTCATATGCAAAAATGATTTTTATTAATTTTAGGACTTTTCCTTAATATATGAGATTTTATTAAGGATTTAAGGGTGTTAATATTTATTCACATTTTACTTAGCTTAAATAAGTAAAGTTGTATTTTTCTTAGGCATATATTATTTTTGTGATCATTTTGATATATGATATATATTTTTAGTATTTCTCTATATTTTTCTATGCTGAAATAAGTTCATAGGGTTATTTTAGTAATTCTTTTTAGAGGTTGTTTGGTATCCATCATTTGGGCCTGGAATCCTAGAATTCATTTTGCAATTCCATCCCTATGCTGTTTGGTTGGCACGAAATTGGGTTGTCATTTCATTTAGCAAATCCATCAAAATATCCCCATGTGTAAACCCAATTCCTATCTCAGACCCATCATTTGCAAATTCTAGTGGCAACCAAACATGTGGGTGTTTTTGGAATCATAATATAAATGAAATGAATCCATGTATTCATTTTATTTCTACTAAATGAAATGAATACCTTGGTGCCAGACAACCTCTTACTTATTTTCTAGGTATTTCTTTCTAGGAATAAAACTTTGGGCCCACCAGTCAGTATAGCCCATGGTTGGGCTAGACCAACCCGGTCAGTGGACTATGTCGGTCAAATAGACCCACTCACACCCTCTCCTTCCCCCTCACGGCGAATCTCTCCCTCTCGTTCTTGTTTTCTCACCACCGACACCGTCTGCTCAAATCCGGTGTAGCGACTTCGTTGCGGTCGTCACCGTTAGTTGCTGGAGCTCTGCCACTCCATGACCTGCCTCCTTACCCTAGTCGATTTGATTTATAAGCCCCATGGAGCAATTCCCCTTTCAATTCTCTGGCTAGGGTTCGAGGACATCGCCTCACCTGCTACTTCGACCGTCTCGGCCTCTTGCTTTCTCAACTATGGCCACACTGTCGCCAGCTGAGTGCCGGTGGGACGATGCTGACAGCGCACCCCGGTGTCTTCGATGCTTCCCCTGATGCGGTGATGGTGTACTGGAATCTAGGTGAAGCTGTGTTGTTGCCATTGTGGTGGTGGTGGTTGCGGCATGTGGCTCGGCGCAGGTAGCAGTGCCACCGACGCTCCTTGTGCCGTCATACAGCCAGGTTCCCTACGCCATTTCTGCTTCCTCCTTAGCGAGCTATGGCTTGCCACCAGGTAGGTGTTCTTCTTCTTCTACTTCTTTCCCCTCTTTCCCCTTGTATTCTCACTCGGATGATTACTCTAATTTAGGGTTCCTTCCCCCTCTGCCTGAACATTCATCTTGCAACCAGTTGTGCAATCTAAGATTTAATATTGATTTTATATATCTAAGCATATTATTGACCTAGATCATATGTTACTTGGATCTTCTAACATACTGAAGCTTATGTTTACTGAACATTTGGTTCAATGGTTTATTCCTAAATTCATGTGGGGTAATAACATCACACGATCTTGGTTCTATCAGTTAATCTAATAGCCTTATTCTTGAACTTTACTCAGGTTCACCTAGAGCAAATATCTGTTATATGTAGCATTTACATATCCACAGATTTACTAAACTTTTTGGTTCAATGTGTGTTAAAGCTGAATCTTATTGTCTATGCAAAGCATCAAACAAGAATGATTCCTGGTAGGATCTTCCTAGGAAGATGTTGTAATCTACTTAGTAATGATTTGAAGATGGTAAATGATGGGTTGGCTTTATATGTGGAATCCACATGGTGATTCAAACCTATGGTTCAGTAATGATCATAGTCCCTTATTCAAGATTTTTGTATTTCTCCAGATGATTCCTAGTCTTTATTACAAGGAAAATGATTTAATTTATTTAGTATGTTGTGAGATTGATTCTCTAAGTTGTTGACTAGACCCTGTGTACAAGGCTTGTGGCTTGTGGCCTTTGTAGATGAGCTTGCCATACTTTATGGGCATAACCTAGTTGCTTTGCTGTTTGATTTCGAGGATTTGTTGATAACCTGATCATGCACATGCATAATCTTGAACAGTTCAATGTTTGTGGTGCATAAATGTCCATAGACTATGTTTAGATGCTGGATATCTTACTAGAGGATTAAATTCTCTTTTAAGAGGATATGCTCTACAATTATCTATTTCTATGAAGTGAGCTTGTACTCATGAAACACTGAATCTGCTAAGTACAGAGGTGCTACCCTATGGGGATGTGCCATGTAGCCTAGCAGCTGTGGTTTATGTTTGGTCTAGTAAAAACTAGATAATAGGCTAATTATGCTGGTCTGAAGCCCTTTGGGTAGGAACATATGCTACCAAGTGATTAAAACTTATGGTATAGATTGTATCTATGGATAGGTACCTTTTACTTGGGTTTGGTTACATAGTTTCCATCTGGTTATTGATGGTGTTAATGTTGTGACACCTCAATTGAGGATACACAAATGTTTTAAAAACATCTACTAGCCAGATTGGTGCTATAGATAACTATCTCGAGTTTTAGTTACAAAGAGGAATCCTTTCCATAACCAAATGATGGATTTACTTAAATGAGCCAATGATAAATGGACTGCAGCATTACTTTTGTTGCACATAAACATATACGGTTGTTGCCCTTTTGTTAGCTCTATGATGATTCTGGAGTAGCACTACTACCCAGTCAGAGAGCTCTCTCTCCCACACAACTCCATACTCAGAAATAAAAGGACAAGAACATATGCTATATTGATTTAAGAAACTAACCTGCTGGTGTAAAGTAGAAAAGTGACTTGGGGATATGTGCTTATAATGACTCTTGTGGTGAATCTTAATCAGATTCCACTTCATATTGCTGGTAAGCCTTCACCTTGTGCTCCTGTTCCCCTTCTCCTAGAGCTATCACCTTTCCTGTAAAACTCCTCCCCAACTAGCTCTTGGATGGCTTGTTAAGCAACCAGATGCTTGTGATATGGTGGTGATTTTTGGTGGACTAATCTGGTTTACTTGATCTGTTGTACTCCTCATTGAGCTATTGCTTGACCTTCCTGTTGTTGATGGTGGATTTAGTTGGTGTTCTAATAAGAACAGTGGTGTTCTTGTGTTGATGATAGTGAGAGATGTGCTCTAGAGTGTGGAGATGGGATGGTAGCTTTGCTGCTACGGCTGGGCTTTCTCTTGTATGATTTCTCTTCCTTCTCTATTGTGCTAACAGCACACCATCTGCATGGATGATTGAGCTGCTTACAACTGGGCCCCACAGGGTTCAAGTTCCCACTTCCCTATGGATTGGATCAGTTGAGAGATGGTCTTATCTAGTCTATCGCTTGTTCTTGGCTGAGGTTCATATTGGCTTAACAAAATCTGTTTAGTTAACTTAATGCTAAACAACATTATCTTTTTATTATTATTATTGTTGCCTTATTATTTCTACTTGATTCTAGCTAGGCTTAAGAGGGTGCCATAGCATGCTAATTTTTGCCTTAATACAAATGATCAAATCTGGGCTGGTTTCCTTAGACTTCAAATTTGCCTCTCATACTCAAGTGTATAGCTCCCAGATCAAGATACTACTTATTTCTAGATTGGGTGGTACCCTCTTAGGCATTAGTGGATTTTGGCAATTCTTACCAACATCCCTAAGCTAGATCATACATTTAATTGCCTCACCTGGTGAGGCAAACATTTTTAACATTACCAAAATGTTACTTCTTTATTTTTTTGTGATATGTTTTGCAGGAATCAGAGTGAGGAATGAAGACACAGAATGAATGAATAGCTTAGGACCCTTTTTTATTATTGATCCTTATTGCAATCTTTATTCTAGATTCTTTTGTAATTCATTTATTCTTTTATGTATCTATAAAGACAATGTATTATTATTTGTTTGAGATAATAAAGTTTGATTTTCTCCCCTTTTGGAGTTTAAGGCTTGTTATTATTTATACTTTTTCGTGTATTCTCATTTATTAATGTAATCTTTCATTTGTATTGAAGTACCTTTATTATAAAGGGTAATGTACTATATATTCATATAAGATGTACTCTATTCTATTATGGCAATTTATTTTCCATATTCATCTCAAATTCTATTTGAGTTCAAACATAACTTTTGAATGTTTAAATTTGAATGGATACCCCCTCAAAAGCAAAGATACAGTGGAGGTCATGTCAAAATCTATCGCACTTGCCCAGATGCTGCCATCAGAGCAAGAGAGATCCCGATCCCTCACTGGCTTCTTTAGTTTTGCACGAAAATTCACCGGATTTTGTATGCATGAATGCAATGCACACACCTTATCTCAGCTTATTTCTAATCTCTCATGCTAGGATGTTACAGACTCTCCCCCTTAAAATAAACTTCATCCCCGAAGTTCGTACTCTCTTACGTTTCAGAATGAGGTGTTGACTTGTATTGATCACAACATTTCTTAACTCCATTGTGATTAGAATTGGGGATAATTGTGGTATCCCGTCTCCATACCGTTTTTCCTTGAACCTCTTCATTCTCGACAACATACAATTGTAATTCTAAGTTATTCCATGATTCCTTTTACGATAATCTCTCTGGGGCTATATCCTTACGGTCCTACTTCGAATTGGTGGTGGACACATTTTGTCCATTCCAATCAGGTCTTCCTATTACACTACTATACATGAACTATTTTAGTAGGCGCTACTCCTTCTTAAGAACAACTTACGAGTTGTTTCTTTTAGAACTAGTCCACTAGGTTTAATCTATTATATCTCCTTCGATCTTTCATCCAGACATACTCTTGGGAATACTTTATAATGATGGCTTCTTATAACCTTATGAGAATAAGGCTTAACCTCATCATCGTCTAGTAAACCTTCTCCAAGAAGCCGTTTGATGTGTATTGTGATGCATCCAAGATTGGTCTCGGATGTGTATTAATGCAAGAAGGCAAAGTCATCGCGTATCTGTCTCGGCAACTGAAGCAGCATGAGCAGAACTATCCGACCCATGATCCTGAATTAGCAGCCATGGTTTTAGCATTGAAGACATGGCGTCATTATCTGATGGGTAATCGCTGTGAGATTTACTCATATCACAAAAGTTTGAAGTATATTTTCACTCAGAAGGAGCTAAATATGAGGCAAAGGAGATGGATAGAGTTAATCAAGGATTATGACCTTGACATTCACTATCACCCCGGCAAAGCCAATGTGGTAGCGGATGCTCTTAGCAGATTGCCATGTAGGCTAAACACCATGATCAAGGAGAAGCAGCCAAGTTTGTATGAGGAGTTGGAGCAGTTTAGGACTGAGCTAGTTAGCAAAGGATTCTTAGCTAGCATTGAACTTCAACCCACTTTGATTAGCCAAATCAAGGAAGCCTAGAAGGGAAATGAAAGTATCGACGGAATCAAACGTCGTATTGGTACAGGAAAGGTACCTGGATTCACTGAAGACGAAGAAGGAGTTTTGTGGTACAAAGGACGTATCTCTGTGCCAGCAGATTTAGAGATGAAGCAAGTTATCATGAAGGAAGCTCATGATACTCTTTATTCTATCCACCCTAGAGGAATAAGATGTATCAAGACCTAAAAGAGCAATTTTGGTGGCACAAGATGAAGAGAGAAATCGGAAGCTACATCGCCAAGTGTGACATCTGTCAAAGAGTGAAAGCAGAGCATCAGAGACCCACAGGACTGTTGCAACCTTTGCAGATTCCGGAATGGAAATGGGATTCTGTCGGAATGGACTTTATCACCGGTTTACCTACTTCCAGTAGGGGAAATGACTCAATCTGGGTCATAGTTGATAGACTGTCCAAGGTAGCTCACTTCATACCTGTCAAGACTACCTACCAGAGTGCGAAGCTAGCAGAGCTATACATTGCTAGGATTGTTAGTCTGCATGGAACCCCCAAAACTATAGTATCAGATCGAGGAACCCAGTTCACCTCGAGATTTTGGCAGAAAGTTCAGGAAGGATTAGGCACCAAGTTGAACTTCAGCACCGCTTATCACCCGCAAACCGATGGACAGACTGAGAGAGTCAACCAGATCTTAGAAGATATGCTTAGAGCTTGTGTGTTGGAATATGGATCAAAATGGGAAGACTGTCTGCCTTTCGCAGAATTCTCATATAACAACAGTTACCAAGCTAGTTTGCAGATGGCACCATTTGAATTCCTATATGGAAGAAAGTGCCGTACCCCTTTGAATTGGTCGCAAGTATGCGAGAGTCAGATCTTTGGACCCGACATTCTCCGAGAAGCCGAAGAGAAAGTTCACAAAGTCCATGAGCACCTCAAGACCGCCCAATCCAAGCAAAAGAGTTATGCTAACAAGAGAAGGAGAGACCTTACTTTTAAGGTCGGAGATTTTGTATATCTCAAGGTTTCGCCATTGAAAGGAACCCAATGCTTTAGTCCGAAAGGAAAGTTAGCCCCCAGATATATCGGGCCCTTCAAAATTCTGAACCGTCGAGGAGAAGTATCGTATCAACTGGAACTACCTGAAGAGATGTCAGCCATCCACAATGTGTCCCATATCTCGTTACTTCACAAATGCCTGGAAGTGCCAAAGAAGACTGAAGTGTTCAAGAACATCGATCACAGAGCTTTGGAGATCAACAATGACCTGACATATCGTGAAGTACCCATCCGTATCCTAGAAGAGGCTTACAGAACCACCAGTACTAGAAGTATCAAATTTCTCAAGATTCAATGGAGCAACCATACCGAAGAGGAAGCCACTTGGGAGCGAGAAGATTACATTAGGACAGAGTTCCTAGATCTCTTTAGTTCCTAGTTTTCTTTGTAAATCTTGGGACAAGATTTTGTTTAAGGGGGGAAGGTTTGTAACATCCCAAAACTTCAATCCAAGGTTATTAAGATCCAAATCATCAAAATTAGGGTTAACAAAAACTTTTCCAATTAAAAACAATTAAAGCATTCATATGTGTGTGCATTTAAATAGGAGTTGTTTTGAATTACCATGATTAAGTGATCCATTGCTTGTAAAATGATTCTTAGGTGAAATAAACATCTTCTATATCATTCCCAAACAAATCGCAAAGAAAAAAATCAAAATGAATAAAAGAAAGAAATGGTCATTTGTGCCATTTTAATCAACATGCCTACTTTGGCTATTCCTAGTACTCAATTCTTAACAGGAATAAATGTGGATCTTTGCACCCCTTGCTAGTACACATAATGAGGTACCAAGGCCCACTTTGTGATCTGCCAAAAACTTTCAAACACTATATTTAAATGGCATTTGAAAATTGAATCTAGTTCATATGGGAAGATCCCACTATTTCAAAATCCACTCAAATGAGCTCCATTTTCAAAACCCAAGCACCCACAGAGTCTCAAGCTTATTACTAACACACCCACCAAAAATATTTTCAAAATTCAAAAGTAAAGTTCTTGCGGCCATTTTCACAAACACTTGGCAGGCAGGAATCAAACTCTAAACCTAGCTCACTGTTTACAACAGGGTTTTGCCCCCAATTGATCTCCATTTACTCCCTCTGTCTCCCAACGATCTAACCAGGCCCTTAGCACCTCACCCCTTTGTCCCTAGCAGCAGTGCCATGCCACCCCGAGGACAAGCTCGCTGGCCTAACTTTGCATCATCGCAGTAGACCGCCCCTCTCTCTCGCCATGTCTATGAGCTAGCCCAGACCTCACCGCCACCCTCTGTCCCCTCCCCGAGCATAGACGAGCCGTGGACCACCCGCAGCGTGCCGTGCCCAGAGTGTCTGCGCCATGCCGAGCCTGCGCCAGAGCACCACGCCCGACACGCGTGCACACGCCGCCCCTCTACCGCAGCCCGCGCTCACCGCTCCACCATGACCTAGGGAGCACCCCAGACATGCCCGTTCGCCGCCAAATGCACCACAGCCACCGCCCTCCATGAAGACCGCCACCTCTGCTGCCTAGAGTGTGAGCACCGCCCGACCAATTGCCACCATCCCTAAGCCTGCATTTAAGCCGTAGCGCACCGCCAGGAGACCAGCCACCGTCCCCTACCTCGATCCACGCCGCTAGCACGTTGTGCAGCCCTCGCCGAAGCCGCCCGCCCATCACTCTCGGTCACCTCGTCGAGCTATAAATAGAGGCCACCCCAGCACAGACCACTCACACCATTCCACTCCCCTCACCTTACTGGTTCTTCCCCAACTCTAGCCAGAGCAACACGAGCACTTGCTCGCCAGAATTTGGCCGGAGGAGCCCGCAGTAGAGGAGGAGAAGGCGACGTCGATTTCGTCCACCCCTGGAGCTGCCTCGACCACCCCTGAGCTCGCCGTCGTCCACCAGTTCGTTTGCCCCCATCACCGTTTTTGCTGGAGCCCTGGTACACCCCCTGAGCACCCCCCACCAAGCCGCTAGGGTTTGTCCTCGCCGGCGACCTGTCCGTCATCGACGACGAGCCCCAGCCATCGATCCTAGTTCTAATCAAACAGCCCACATCGCCCTGTACCGCTTCGTGTGTTAAGAGCCGCTGACCGGTGGACCCCCTATCAGCTGTGCCCCACGCCGCGGAGTGTCACTGGGCCGGCCCGTTAGCGTTCCCGTGCGACCCATTTAATTCAAATTAGGATTTTTCTATTTTAGTTTGAACCTAGTTATGTCCTTTAGTTTGAAAATCAATTCAGAGAGATTTACAAATCCAAATGGAGTGATTCCAATTTTGTTAGAAAGCTACTGAAAAGATCTATCCAAGCCCGTTGGATTTAATTCAATTAGATTTAGAGATATCTCCTAGTAAAAATAACAAGACAGAAGCTTTTGCAAATTCATAACATTTTTATAAAATCAACCATGATAGCTTTTGAGTTGATTCCAACTCTCAAAATCACATTTAACCATACCTATCTAAATATGTAATAATATTAAGTTTTACATACAGTGACTTTGGACTAGTACCAAAATAATGCTATATAGGCATTTCTAGTCACTTTAAATCATTAAATAATGAAGTTAAACCAAAGTAATTGTGATCCAACCCTTAAATCACATTCCCACATGTTAGAATATGTGGTGATGACATGTGTCCACATGATCCCATATTTTAAGTGGTGAATATTAAATCTTAGTTAATTTTCAATGAGTAGAAATTACTTTTCTTAAATAAAAAGAATGAAACTAGTTAATAAAACTTGTGATGCTTGTGATGATAATAGATCATCAAATGTGTGCCTTAGAGTGCTAATTAGACTAGTTAAGTATTGTTTGGTGATTGTGTACTCCGTATGTATTTATAGACGATAGTACCGACCAAGCTTTCGAGGAGGAGTTCTATCAAGAGGAGGAAGAAAATTTCAACCACTGCACCAACCAAGGCAAGCCACCATTAACAATGCAAGCTAACACTTGCAAGTATAATGCTTAGCAAGCTATAATTAAGCTAGATGATTGAGCAAAGATGCTTTAGGCATGCTTTGATCATACCACTTTGACTATTACTTACCCCAAGTATTACTTTCCAAGCTTTACTTCCTTTATTTTACCAAAGTCCCCTACTTGTTTTGAAGGTAGCATAAAGATTATAAAACTTGACATATTTAGATAACTTTAGATGTCATTCTATGGCATGAGATTGATCCCATCTTTCCACCTTAGTGAACACTCTTAACTTAGTAGTTTAGAGTAGATAAAAACTTGAGTCACTTAGATGGGAACACTTGGTGAAAATGAATTATGAAAATCTTGGAATGATGAGTCATTCTATTGAGATGTTTTGACATGTGTTGAGAAACACAAATGGTTTATGATGATGGAAATGTTGAGGCATGAGCCTTAGCCCTTTTATAAAAAACTAATGGTTGGATTCGGATGCGATACGATTCCAAATTTACCATACAACCACAATACCTGAATTGGATAAGGCTTAGCCGGAAGTTTATATGCATTAGTATTAGTTCCCTCGGGGGAGAGGTCTGAGCTGAGGCTACCTCTCAATGTTGTCCACCTATGCAGTGCCCAAGATGACAGATGGTCATGGTTGGGAGGCCATGCTCATAGGAGAGGTGCTTATACTAGGGTGTGTAAAGGAAAGGTTATGTTTGATTATCTACATACTAAGTATGATGATTCAGGGCTATCCCTAACAGATGTATCGAATCTTGTGGTGAAAGTGTACCACCTCTGCAGAGTGTCAAACTATTTGAATAGCCGCGTCCGCGGTTATGGACAGTTGGAATGGCCATACTGTTTCGTTGTTAGATGTTTTGAAAAGAACTTATGAAATGAATGTTGAATCTTGACTTGACCACAACAGGGTTGTGACAATGACACTAGCTTCCCAACTTAAGTGATTCTAGAACTTTGTTTTATCTTTCTTTGTTTCAGAACTCAGCTTAGGTTTCAAACTTAACTTTATAGTTAAACATAGAGTTAGCACTTTAACTTAGGACTATACTACTTGTTAGTGGTAGTTTG
The DNA here is from genome assembly GCA_916181665.1 of Avena sativa. Classification (NCBI taxonomy): domain Eukaryota; kingdom Viridiplantae; phylum Streptophyta; class Magnoliopsida; order Poales; family Poaceae; genus Avena; species Avena sativa. The sequence goes on along the minus strand of OV702286.1, from coordinate 383,518,435 downwards.
CGAGTACTTAAAGAGTACTCATGGCTTTTGTCCCTGGCTATTCTCATGGCTAGACTATGAAGGAGACTACCAAGATGATGGCCAGCAGGATGGCTATGATAACTAGGACTATCTGCCTTCGTCAGCATTGCCTATGCCCCTGAAGATGGACCCCACCGCTACGCTTATCTTTTATTTCCGCTGCTTGTTGTATTAAGACTGGACATGAGATCCTTATTTGTGTAAGACCTTATTTACGGTTTGTAATGGATAATGTACTGTGATATCCAATTTGTTATGTCTCACAAAAATGGTAATCCTGGGATTGCGATGTATGACATAACAGGCATCTCGGATTAAAAATCCGGGTGTTGACATTATCCTTTGGACATCCTCTTTGGTAGGCCCGATTTTGCGAAGCGTCTCGAAAGTCGTTTCGCTTAAATCTTATACTTCTTTATGTCTTTCTTAACTTAGGCCAAGTTTTATACTCTTTAAACTACACAAAGATGACCTACTTCACTACACCGCTAGGATACCAGCTGCGGATCCTCCTAGGTGCATGGATTACCCTATGGACTTTTGACTTCTTATTGGCATTCTCTCTGAATTGTCAGAGCTTGAATACCACCCTTATTCCAAGACTTCTTCTTTGCACTAATTCATGATACTCCCATGAAGTAGGTACAATTACTTCATTACCTTTTTAGCAACACCACCCACTTTGAGTGAACTTTAATTCATCTTTTAATGTTGCTCCACACCTTTTCTGCATTAATATCCCTTCTTATTGCCAACTAATAATAAGTTGGAATTGATCCATCTTTCAAAATAGTGTTCATACACCTTATATTTAGCTTCCTTCTTCTTGCAAGTCTTCATCTTGATCTTTGGAACTCGTCACTCCCTTACACGAATTCCCTTACTATCTAGGTCTATAACATCAAGTAATAACTTGGTGATGCAACATGCATTTGCACATCAAGTCAAACTTCATGCACAGATCTAGTCAATCAAGAAGATGCAAGAAAAACCAAGAAATCCAAATGTGGTACATATAACACACATCATTCTAAGCCCGGAATATAGTTGTTGAGTATAATACCTCTAGAATTCAGGCTTAGGTGTGTAGTATATGACACCTCTTAGTATAAGTTTACTTCGTAATACTTAGCACTTAGGGGTTAAACTAATATTTGTCTCAATATTTACCTAATTTGCTCAGTTGCAACTTGATAATCTTGAGCAAAGTGATCTCACTTTGGTTTTGACTAACCACTTACCTTTCTTTCGGGACTACTAAAGACTACCGATTTTCTATTCTATCATAAACTATCCTCACATGATCTCTGAAACTACTAACAACATTGTAGTTACTACCTTAATCCAACAATTATCATAATATTATTATACCTATGCCTTCTATCATAGACCTACACTGTTCTTTACTTACTATTGTTACAAGATTATTTACTAAATACTTGTCCTAATTCCAGACTTTATTACGGTCTCAGGGCTATTCTGACCACGAACTTGTTAAGATTTACCTATTCATCATGATTAAAGAGCTAATCTCAGCATGACGACTCTTCTTCTTAGCTTACTATTAATAATTCTTCACAAAATTCTACCCCCTCACATGGAATTCTCAAGTGAATGCCACATGATTTACTTCCAACTGTATTTATACATACTCTGATGGTCTACCCTGTATGGTAGAGTGGTATCAATTAGTGGTAAGATTCTGCTACTTCACAGAGGTTCTAAATATAGACTCCATCACTACTACTCCACATGATATCCTAATCCTAATCCTAATCATAATCTTGTTTGATATTTTAACTTACTACAGATATCTTAGTGGTGTTATACCTATTTAGAGCTACTCTAAATGACAATTCTCTAGAGAATATAGATAACTAATCCTTAAGATAGATGATAAAAACATCCAACTTAAGCGTGACAAGGTTTATCCTCAAGTGGATATCCATCACAAGTCTTGGTTTAGATAAGATGGCTCCTATAGTCACTATCCAACCTACAGATCTTCCTAAAAGGTTTTAATCCTAAGGTCAAAGCATATGCTCTGATACCAGCTGCGGTGACCCAGCATACCACTGCATGATGTAGTACACTATAGTCGTTGACATAACACCAATGAAACACCGTTCACTAGTATTACATCCCTCAAAGTGGTATAAAAAAAACACAGCAGGTCCAAGACATGACTATAGATTACAAACTCAACTCTTTTACAGAAGATCCAGAGAACACTCTAGGTTAAAGAGAGAGGAAGAACTTCTTACAAAGAAGAACCAGAAATAACAACTTAGAACTATCTAACTAATAAGACTAGCATCTAAACTATCCGGCTTGCAATTGCTGCTAGTGCAATGCTCTACAGAAATAGGTTTTATGGATAGAATATCTACTCCTATCTAAACAGAGACTTTGTCTTCACTTCGGCTGATGTATATTTTGACTTCATAGACTTTATCGAAGAACTTGAGCTGCCGATGATGGTTTCTTGAGCAGAAATTGATGTTGATGTCGTCTTCAATGGCTTAAAACCTAGCAAGGGTTAAGGTACGGTTGAGTGCGAGCGTACTCAGCAAGTTCACTAAAAAGGAGTGTATGATGCATTATTTCTACAGCCACAGACCATAGGTCGTAGGAAATGCAGGTTTTCGTAAACATTTCTTCAAAGATTGCTTTTATTCTGAAAACTATGTCCGACAGCCTTCACAGGTTGACTAGAACCTTCGTGGGGTTCCTTTCCTACCGTGTTCGTCGCCCCTTCCCGAAACAGGGAGTAATATGTCACAATTCTTACACTCTGCAGAGGTGCGTCACTTTTCCCACAAGAGACCTTAAGCTTTGTTGCACAGTCGGGAGTATGTCCCCGTTCAAACTTCCATGGTTTGAGGCCCAACCTAAGATACAAGCCAATCGCTGCCCCCTTCGTGACCCCGCATGAAGACACGATCCTCCGGGGCTAACTACATCTCCGTTAAGCCCCCTTTCAGGCAAGCTACAACCCTAATTTGTTCCTAAAGACTCTGTAAGCACCTCTGTCTGGCGGTCACCATCAGCTATGGTGAACTCCGACCCAGACAGCTATGCACAGATAATATAGACACCAATATCATGGGGAACTAAGGGTCCCACCCATGTGCTGGATTCTCTGGAACTCCACGAGAAATCAACAGCCTCACAATAAGGTCATCCGTCCATGCGAAAGGAAGAAGATGCAGCTTACTTCTCCATCGCATTCCAAATATCATGGTTGATGCGTAATATATGGCGCTAGAATCACTGGCGACATTGGTTGTTAAGTCCTAGATGATACATTACTGTGCAATGGCGTTTCCATTGCCAGTTATGATAGATTGGCTGATCACCCTGGATCAGTAACCGATATTTCCAATTAATTGTGAAAATAGTGTTTTCGACCTTTTTGAAATGCAGGTGGTGACACAGTTGAGTTACAAGCATAGAAAATAATCAAAGGACATGAAAAAGTTGTGAACTTGCCTTTTGTGATTGCAAGATTATGCACTCATGGTCTTCAAGACAATAGAAGATCCAAATTCTGTAAACAACATCACTGGTCTGGTAAGGACTAATGTTTAAAGAAGCAAGATGCAGTTATGCATAAGTAATGTAATGTAGTTCGGAAAACCCCGAAGTAATACCCCAATATGGTGAATGAGTTAAACTTAGGTGATTTCTTTAAGATTTAGTTTGTCTATAAGTTTACTTTACAAGCCAATATACATATACAAGGAACTTAAGACTAATATGTATGATATAAAGTAAATATAACAACACATGCTTAGAGCTATTTGATATTATGTATCTATTATGGAAGTCCATGTTTTAGGTTGATAAGAGTTGAAGAACTTATTATGAGATTGTTGTTTGAAGTGGCAAAATGAATAACTTTTGAAGAGAAGGTTTCTTTGATAAGATTTAACCAATCTTTATGGTTAATAGAACGTTATCGATGTTATTTACGTTTGTTCGATAAGGTTGGATTTGAGATGCCTTATGACTTAATTTGGAACAGACAAAAGTTAACTATAAAACATAATTAGATCTAGGGTGTGATGTGTTTAAAAGTATTAATAAACTTTAAATCTTATAATAAGCATGTTTGAAGGTATAGGATCATTCACTTTCATCTTAAGTGAATGATGAGTTTAAATGTGATTTGTTATTTTGAATATAGCTTATCTTATTAAGGAGAGTAAATTTAGATGATTTGAATAATCTGTTAGAGCTAGAATCATGTTTAAGAATAGTTAAGAGATAAATAGCATTCATTTTTATGATGTTCAAATTTTACTTAAAATTGTTGGTTTAGTTTGGATTTATAATTTTAAAAGAGTTTCATAAGGTTAATAAGTTACACTTAAGTTTTATTATAGATCCAAGTTATAGCGTTGGACTTAGTATTTAGTTATTAGGGGTTTAAGGTGTTTTATATAGAATTGTGATTATATATTTTATTATTAAGAGATGTTTTTATAGAATTTACAAAATAGGTATTTTATAGAATAGATAAGGATTTATTTCTTTAAAATCTTAAAAATCTTTAGGAAGTATTTTTTAGTAAAATATATTTACTCAAGATCTTAAAAATGATTTTTATTTATTTTTAAGTATTATTTTAGTTTTTACAAAATTCTACAAAGGATTAAATGTCCTTGACTATTTGTTCCAAGTTTTATTTGTAAAAAATTAAGTTATTATTTTTGTAGAATAGTTGATTTATTTTCATATGCAAAAATGATTTTTATTCATTTTTAGGAATTTTCCTTAATTTATGAGATTTTATTATGGATTTAAGGGTGTTAATATTTATTCACATTTTACTTATCTTAAATAAGTAAAGTTGTATTTTTCTTAGGCATATATTATTTTTGTGATCATTTTGATATATGATATATATTTTCGGATTTTTCTACATTTTTCTAGGCTAAAATAAGTTCATAGGGTTATTTTAGTAATTCTTTTTACTTATTTTCTAGATATTTCTTTCTAGGAATAAAACTTTGGCCCACTAGTCAGTCTAGCCCATGGTTGGGCTAGACCAACCCGGTTAGTGGACTAAGTCGGTCAAATCGACCCACTCGCTCCCTCTCCTTGCCCCTCACGGGCAATCTCTCCCTCTCGCTATTGTTTGCTCACCGTCGATGCCGTCTGCTCAAATCCGGTGTAGAGAGTTCGTTGCGGTCGTCACCGTTAGTCGTTGGAGGTCCGCCACTCCATGGCCTGCCTCCTTACCCCAGTTGATTTGATTTATAAGCCCCATGGAGCAATCCCCCTTTCAATTCTCTGGCTAGGGTTTGAGGCCGTCGCCTCACCTGCTACTTCGACCGTCTCGGCCTCTTGCTTTCTCAACTATGGCCACGCTGCCGCCAGCTGGGTGCCCGCGGGACGATGCTGACAACGCACCCCGGCGTCTCCGGTGCTTCCCCTGATGCGGTGATGGTGTACTGGAGTCTAGGTGAAGCTGTGTTGTTGTCGTTGTGGTGGTGGTGGTTGCAGCGTGTGGCTCGGCGCAGGTAGTAGTGCCACCGGTGCTCCTTGTGCTGTCATACAACCAAGTTCCCTACGCCATTTCTGCTTCCTCCTCGGCGAGCTACGGCTTGCCACCAGGTAGGTGTTCTTCTTCTTCTACTTCTTTCCCCTCTTTGCCCTTGTATGCTCACTCGGATGATTACTCTAATTTAGGGCTCCTTCCCTCTCTGCCTGAACAGTGATCAAGCAACCAGTTTTGCAATCTAAGATTTACTATTGATTTTATATATCTAAGCATATTATTGACCTAGATCATATGTTACTTGGATCTTCTAACATACTGAAGCTTATGTTTACTGAACCTTTGGTTCAATGGTTTATTCCTAAATTCATGTGGGGTAATAATGTTGGAGATATGCCCAAGAGGCAATAATAAAATGGTTATTATTATATCTTTATGTTTATGATAAATGTTTACATCCCATGCTATAATTGTATTAACCGGAAACATTAATACTTGTGTGTTTTTTGTAAACATAAAAGAGTCCCTAGTAAGCCTCTTGTTAAACTAGCTTGTTGATTAATGGATGATCATGGTTTCCTGATCATGGACATTGGATGTCGTTAATAACAAGATCATATCATTAGGAGAATGATGTGATGGACACACACCCATAGTAAACATAGCATAAGATCAAGTCATTAAGTTCGTTTTTCTACAAGCTTTTCAAATGCATAGTAACCTAATCCTTCGACCATGAGGTTATGTTAATCACCATCACCAGATGGGTACTTTGATGACATCAAACGCCGCTTCGTAACTGGGTGGTTATAAAGGTGACATTGGGTATTTTGAAAGTATGTGTTGAAGCGCATGGACCAAGATTGGGATTTGTCCATCCATATGACGGATAGATATGCTCTGGGCCCTCTCGGTGGAATGTCATCTAGTTAGCTTGCAAGCATGTGACCAGGTCACAAGGGATGACATATCATGGAACGAGTAAAGAGTACTTGTCAGTAACGAGGTAGAACTAGGTATGGAGATACCGACAATCAAACCTCGGATAAGTAGAGTATCGCATGACAAAGGGAATTGGTTTCGTATGTTAAATGGTTCTATCGATCACAAAGTCATCGTTGAGTATGTGGGAGCTGTTATGGATCTCCAGATCCCGCTAATGGTTATTGATCGGAGATGTGTTTCCATCATGTCTACATGTTCACGAACTGTAGGGTGACACACTTAAGGTTCGAAGTTGTTTTAAGTAGATATGGAATGTGCGTTGGAGACCGAATGTTGTTCGGAGTCTCGGATTGGATCCGGGACATCACGAGGAGATCCGGAATTGTCCGGAGAATAAGATTCATATATTGGGGATCATTTTCTAAGTTAGGAAATGTTCCGGAGTATTTGTATGGGGATTCTAGATGGTTTCGGAATGTTCCGGAAGGTTCTAGAAGATTTCTTGGAGTTTGCTTGAAAACCAAGAAAGGATCAAGGAATCCTTGTAGGGCAAGACAAGGAGTAGTGGGGGAGGAGGACTCCTTCCCCCTTCCCAATCCGCCGGCCAAGGAGGGAGGGGAGTCCTACTAGGACTCCCCCTCCCATGGCGCCTCCCTCCTTTAAATAGAGGGGTGGGGGCGCCACCCCCTAGCCCCCTCACAATCCGCAAACCCTAGCCGCCTCTCTCCTCCTCCTTCCCTCTGCTCTGGCTTAGGCGAAGCCCTGCAGAATTCTCTACTCCACCACCACCACCACGCCGTCGTGCTGCTGGGATTCCGTGGAGAAGATCTACTACCTCCGCTGCTTGCTAGAACGGGGAGAGGAAGGTCTGTTTCGACTCCGCACGTGTGACCGACTGCGGAAGCGCTGCCGGAACGCGGCGCCGGAAGGATCGTCCACACGATCTTGAGATCGACAAGTGATCGACTACATCAACCCCGAGATCTAATCTCGTAACGCTTTCGGACCTACAAGGGTTAGTACAGATCTATCTCGTTGCACATGTCTAATAGATTAGATCTTGGCTTTTATCTAGATTAGATCTGGGTTTTGTTCGTTCTTGCGGTAGAATTTTTTTGTTTTCCATGCTACGAACCCATCAAATAACATCACACGATCTTGGTTCTATCAGTTAATCTAATAGCCTTATTCTTGAACTTTGCTCTGGTTCACCTAGAGCAAATATCTGTTATATGTAGTATTTACATATCCACATATTTACTAAACCTTTTGGTTCAATGTGTGTTAAAGCTGAATCTTATTGTCTAGGTAGAGCATCAAATAAGAATGATTCCTGGTAGGATCTTCCTGGGAAGATGTTGTAATCTACTTACTGATGATCTGCAGATGGTAAATGATGGGTTGGCTTTATATGTGAAATCCACATGGTGATCCTAACCTATGGTTCAGTAATGATCATAGTCCCTTATTCAAGATTTTTGTATTTCTTCAGATGATTCCTAGTCTCTATTACTAGGAAAATGATTTAATTTATTTAGTATGTTGTGAGATTGATTCTCTAAGCTGTTGACTAGACCCTGTGTACAAGGCTTGTGGCTTGTGGCCTTTGTAGATGAGCTTGCCATACTTTATGGGCATAATCTAGTTGCTTTGATGTTTGATGTTGAGGATTTATTGATGACCTGATCATGCACATGCATAATCTTGAACAATTCAATGTTTATGGTGCATAAATGTGCATAGACCATGTTTAGATGTTGGATATCTTACTAGAGGATTAAATTCTCTTTTAAGAGGATATGCTCTGCAATGATCTATTTCTATGAAGTGAGCTTGTACTCAAGAAACACTGAATCTGCTAAGTACAGAGGTGCTACCCTATGGGGATGTGCCTTGTAGCCCAGCAGCTGTGGTTTATGTTTGGTCTAGTAAAAACTAGATAATAGGCTAATGATGCTGGTCTGAAGCCCTTTGGGTAGGAACATATGCTACCCAGTGATTAAAACTGATGGTATAGATTGTATCTATGGATAGGTAACTTTTACTTGGGTTTGGTTACACACAGTTTCCATCTGGCTATTGATGGTGTTAATGTTGTGACACCTCAATTGAGGATACACAAATGTTTTAAAAACATCTACTAGCCAGATTGGTGCTATAGCTAACTATCTCGAGTTTTAGTTGCAAACAGGAATCCTTTCTATAACCAAATGATGGATTTATTTAAATGAGCCAATGATATATGGAATGAGGCATTACTTTTGTTGCACATAAACATATACTGTTGTTGCCCTTTTGTTAGCTGTATGATGATTCTGGAGTAGCACTACTACCCAGTCAGAGAGCTCTCTCTCCCACATAACTCCATACTCAGAAATAAAAGGACAAGAACAGATGCTATATTGATTTAAGAAACTAACCTGCTGGTGTAAAGTAGAAAAGTGACTTGGGGATATGTGCTTATAATGACTCTTGTGGTGAATCTTAATCAGATTCCACTTCATATTGCTGGTAAGCCTTCACCTTGTGCTCCTGGTCCCCTTCTCCTAGAGCTATCACCTTTCCTGTAAAACTCCTCCCCAACTAGCTCTTGGATGGATTGTTAATCAACCAGATGCTTGTGATATGGTGGTGATTTTTGGTGGACTGATCTGGTTTACTTGATCTGTTTTACTCCTCATTGAGCTATTGCTTGACCTTCCTGTTGTTGATGGTGGATTCAGTTGGTGTTCTAATAAGAACAATGGTGTTCTTGTGTCGATGATAAAATGAGAGATGTGCTCTAGAGTGTGGAGATGGGATGGTAGCTTTGCTGCTACGGTTGGGCTTGCTCTTGTATGATTTCTCTTCCTTCTCTATTGTGCTGATAGCACACCATCTGCATGGATGATTGAGCTGCTTACATCTGGGCCCCACAGGGTTCAAGTTCCCACTTCCCTGTGGATTGGATCAGCTGAGAGATGGTCTTATCTAGTCTGTCATTTGTTCTTGGCTGAGGTTCATATTGGCTTAACAAAATCTGTTTAGTTAACTTAATGCTAAACAAGATTATCTTTTTATTATTATTATTGTTGCCTTATTATTTCTACTTGATTCTAGCTAGGTTTAAGAGGGTGCCATAGCTTGCTATATGTTTCCTTAATACAAATGATCAAATCTGGGCTGGTTTCCTTAGACTTCAAATTTGCCTCTCGTACTCAAGTATATAGCTCCCAGATCAAGATACTACTTATTTCTAGATTGGGTGGTACCCTCTTAGGCATTAGTGGATTTTGGCAATTCTTACCAAAATCCCTAAGCTAGATCATACATTTAATTGCCTCACTGGTGAGGCAAACATTTTTAACATTACAAAAATGTTACTTCTTTATTTTTTTTGTGATCTGTTTTGCAGGAATCAGAGTGAGGAATGAAGACACAGAATGAATGAATAGCTTAGGACTCTTTTTTATTATTGATCCTTATTGTAATCTTTATTCTAGATTCTTTTGTAATTCATTTATTCTTTTATGTATCTATAAAGACAATGTATTATTATTTGTTTGAGATAAAAAAAGTTTGATTTTCTCCCCTTTTGGAGTTTAAGGCTTGTTATTATTTATACTTATTTTTTATGTATTCTCATTTATTAATGTAATCTTTCATTTTTCTTGAAGTACCTTTGTTATAAAGGTTAATGTATTATATATTCATATAAGATGTACCCTATTCTATTATGGCATTTGATTTTCCATATTCATCTCAAATTCTGTTTGAGTTCAAACATAACTTTTGAATGTTTAAATTTGAATGGATACCCCCTCAAAAGCAAAGATAGAGTGGAGGTCATGTCAAAATCTATCGCACTTGCCCGGATGCTGCCAATTCCGAGAATATTTCCTTACTAGCTTTTCTAAAACCAAAAACAGCAGAAAACAGGCAACTGACACTGTGGCATCTTGTTAATAGGTTAGTTCCAGAAAATGTATAAAAATACTCCAAAGCATGGACAAAACATAAGAAAGTAGATATAAAACAAGCATGGAACATCAAAAATTATAGATACGTTTACGACGTATCAACATCCCCAAGCTTAACTCCTGCTCGTCCTTGAGTAGGTAAGTGATAAAAAAAGAATAATTTTTTAGGTGACATGCACCATCACAATCTTGATCAAGGTATTTGCAAAACATTGATCGCTGGGATCATAGTACTTTAACATAGCATGAAAGATATAGTTCTAACAATAAGACATAGCAACTATATTGTAACATGAAGAGGTACAAACAAAAGATTCATGAATAACAATGCTTTGAAAGACGTTTGTTTGTTTCACATATAGAAAACATAATGAGAATGGTATTCAGCTTGTCCCTCATAGTGTAGCAAAACATAAATGCATATGACACCTTCAAAGTTCATAAGGGTGACTATATACAAATAGTTTAAGGACAAGCAATATCAAAGTTATGAATCAATCAACAAGTTTTGGGACAATGCACATTAAACTAAGAATGACCACTATGTTCTCTCAATAGGTGCATAAAGATAGAAGACGGAGACTCAACATAAAAGTAAAAGAAAGGCCCTTAATAGAAGGAAGCAGGGATTCAAGTCTCATAAAGAGCTTCCAAAAATTATGGTACTTATTAGCTTTCAGCTCTCATTGCTCCTATCATAAGCATCTTTAAGTGATTAAGGTTAAAGTGAGCAAATATCAGGATATGCTTGACAAGTTATAAGCTAAAAATCTCATGCCCCTTGCTTACGAGTATCGTTCCTCATGCTACTCAACTTTAGTCACAGGTAAGTTCTTGTCATTGTAAGTACATGTGTATCATAGAGAACCACCAACAGGATACCCCTTGCCCGATGATACAGAAGCTTTCCCATATCAAAATGACAAGGCAAGCAGACAATGAGCATCTCAGCGATCCTTTTATTTCCTATTTGCATAGGCTCTTTTTTCTTTCCTATTTGCATAGGTTTTTTATTATTTTATTGAGGATGCTTCACAGATTGCTCACTATGGTTATGTTGTAGGTTTCCACCATGATTAGGCATGGCTTAGACCAGTCGCCCAGGCGTTTCTCTAACACATATACAAACTCCATGAGCCTTCCAAGCTCCCCTTTCATTTCACACCGCTGGGATCCATAAGCAAAAGAACATGATATCAACTAAATAAAGTGCAATGTTGAAAGCGTTCCCCATGGTAACATGGTTCTGCTAATTCACAACTTACAAAATGCAAGCATATACGCAACATAGATGGGAACAATGGTTCAAGTTTATTAAGTGCAAGAAAGTAAAGCGTGCCATCAAGTTCGTGAGAGCTTTAATCACCAATTTTCATATAACAAGTTTAATTCAGAAGGTAGATAAAAACATGAATATACTTGGAATAGCAATAATGCTAATAGGTAGGTATGGTGGACTCTTTGGAATAACTTGGTTTTATTTGGAGTTGGATGCATGAGTGGAACTCACACTTGGTACATGTGGAAGCTAGCAAAAGACTAGGAGCGACCAACTAAGAGAGCAATAATGGCCATAATCATGCAAAGCGACAAAACATTATTAATTAAAGCATAAAGTGATATTACAAGTCGAAAACTAAATGATCATAGAGGCTATGGTGACTTGGTATAGTCTTAACATGGTGTGAGCATGCGCCAAGTCAACCCAAATAAAGCATCAAAGGAGAATACCACAATATTATGCTTTTATATGCTAAAACAACGCATGATTCTTTCAAGGCACATTAAGCAATCTCAATTGTTTGTAACAAGTCATGCTACAGAAATAATCACTAAGCATAGAGTCAAAGCAATATCAAGCATGACATGATAAAGTCTAAGTCATAGTCAAAAACAAACTCCTTTTATACCACTTATAAGCATGAACTTTCCTACTCTTTTCCAATCCAAATCAACTTATTTGAAACTATGTATGATTGCAGGGGTCCAACCAATTTATTTAATCAAACAAAAACTAAGAAAAAAAAGAAGACACTCCAAGAACAACACAATTGTGCATGAAACAATAAAAATGAAGTGTTTGCAAGAAGCCTGAGATTTTTATTGATGAAGAAGGGGATGCCTTGGGCATCCCCAAGCTTTGACGCTTGTACTTCTTGAATATTTCTTGGGGTGACATGGGTGGCATCCACAAGCTTGAGCTTTTTTCCATACTTCATCTTATCACATTGTTCTTCCCTACACTTTAAAATTTCCTTCATACAAAACTTCACACAATCTTCATTAGCAAGAGTAGTGTACTCAAGATAATAAGTCTTTAGATTCAGTTTTAACACAAGTAAAACTTCCATTAAAACACAAGCTACTGTAGCAATTCCTTTTAAAAGTTAAAGTGATCAAAGAGAACTCAAAGAGAAAGAGATTAAGAGGCAAATGCAAATAATGGCAGAAATCTGTCAAAACAGACCAGCAGGTAAAAACCGATTTTTTCTAAGACCTTCTGTTGCTCAAATAGAAAAGTGTTGAACTAACTAAAGTTGGATAACAACCTAGTAAATAAGCACAAAAAAGTACAGCTCAATCCGACATACAGAGATCTTTCACGAATTTTTACAGCGAAGCAAAAAAAATCTGTTTCGGGACAGCAACTGTCCCAAGCATTATTTCTCTCTTATTAGAGGTTACTCTTGGCACAAAAACCACACAAAAAGGATAAGGAGAGTTTATTACAGAGGAAATAACTTCCAAGACTCAACAAAAGAAAAATTCATTGACTAAAAATTTGGGTTATCTCCCAATAAGTGCTTTTCTTTAACGCCTTTGAGCTAGGCATAAGAAGCAAGAAACAAGTATTCTCAAATGAAGAAGCATTAAGATCAATACTAGCAATATCTTCAACAAGGCAAGGTACCTCATCCAAATAAGTTCTAGAGGATCCTATCTCAATGCTCTTGGGTTCACAATTTTCATCAAACAGGTTTTCAGGAACAATCCAATCAAAATTATTTTCTAAGGCTTCATGTATTCCTACAAGTTTAAAAGGTATTGGTGTCTTAATTTCCTCCCCATATTTAGGTTTGGTTTTGTCCATCTTTTCTCGTGTACCAATAACATCTACACGTGAGCCTAGCATATTAAAACGATCAAAGACTTTTCTAGCTTCTTTAACAACATCATAGAATTCTTTAAGCAAAGTTTCTAGAATGAAATCTCTTTTTCAGCATCCTCAATATCTTTAAGTTTAAGAAACATTACTTGCATTGTGGGGTTAAGGTTAACAAACCTAGCTTCCAACATGTGACCTAAAGAAGCAGCAGCAATTTCATAATTTGGAGCAAGTTCTGCTAGGGATCTATCCTCAATATCCTCATGCTTTCTAACATGATTAAATAATTCTTCAATATTATCTTTCCCAATTATAGAGCCACTGCCTATTGAAAGGTATTTTAGGGTGAACTTAGGGATCAACATGGTGAGCAAAGAACGAGGTGACAACTACAGAAAAGGACTAATTTTTTGAGTGTTTTTGATATAAAGAAATAAACTAGTACAACATTTTTTTGTGTTTTTGATAAAAGAAACAAGCAAACAAAGCAGAAATAAACTAAGCAAAACAAAAAAACAAAGTAAAAAGATTGGTTGTGAGGGAGTCCCCTTGTGAAGATGTCCTTGACTCCCCGGCAACGGTGCCAGAAAAAAGGCTTGATGGCTCAAAATATATTCGAGCTCGTTGGGAACCCCAAGAGGAAGGTATGATGAGCATAGTAACAAGTTTTCCCTCAGTTATGAAACCAAGATTATCGAACCAGTAGGAGCAAGGAAACAACTCCAAGGTGTTGTTTCCAACTTGGAATCCTGCACAACACAACCACTGAACTTTGCCCCAACTTACAGTGAGGTTGTCAATCTCACCGGTTTTGCTGAAACAAAGGGTCAAACGTATTGTGTGGAAGATAGTAATTGTTTGCAGAGAGTAAACAATAAATAGTAGATAGATGGTAGATTGATGGTAAAAGAATGGACCAGGGTCTAGAGGTGATTCTCCTTAAGATAGATGACATGTTGGGTGAATAAATTACAGCGGGGCAATTGACAGAGACCGAGAAAGCATACATGCACATACTAATCATCTTGACTCCTATGAGATTTAATTGGGCATTACAACATTATACATAGACCGTAATCCAACTGCATCTATGACTAATAATTCACCTTCAGGTTATCATCCAAACCCCCTCCAGTATTAAGTTGCAAGCAACAGATAATTGCATTAAGCAAAGTGTGTAAAGTAAACAATACGATTGTCCCATGGACAGAGGATTGCTGTTTTCTCCCTAGTAGTAGTAGCACATCTAGTACCTTAGAGATTCCTGTCACTTCCCTAGATTACTAGAGGCATGAACCCACTATCGAGCATAAATACTTCCTCTTGGAGTTGCTAGCATCTACTTGGCCAAGATAGCTACTAACAACGGAAAGCATGCAAGATCACAAATAACATAGACATGATAGAATCAATAATGAATCTGAAATAGCATCTCAATATCCATCGGATCCCCGCAAACACAACATGTAAGATTACAAATAGATGATCTTGATCATGAGCGGAGCTCACAAGATCTAAACATGGTAGCACAAAGGAGGAGAACCAACCATCTAGCTACTACATGGACCCGTAGTCCATGGATGAACTACTCATGCATCACACCAAAGGCAGGCATGGTGATGAAGAAGGCCTCCAGGGTGATCTCTCCCCTCCGGCAGGGTGCCGGGAAGAGCTTCAGATCCCTCCTGATCTAGGGATGGAGATAACGGCGGCTACAGACTCTTTTGTGGAATTTTAATCGGGTACTTAGGGTTTTCGTCCCGGGAGGGTTTTATAGGCAGAAGGGCAAGGTCGGTGGAGCACCAGGGGGCCCACACCCCCTGGTGGCGCGCTCCCCAGGCCGCGTCGCCACCAGGTGTGGCCGCCATGGTGCGCCACTTCGTCCCCTCTTCGGACTCCGTGTTGCTTCGGGTAAAATATTGACTTTGGCTTTTGTCCGGTCCAATTTCGAGAATATTTCCTTACTAGCTTTTCTGAAACCAAAAACAGCAGAAAATAGGCAAGTGGCACTATGGCATCTTGTTAATAGGTTAGTTCCAGAAAATGTATAAAAATACTCCAAAGCATGGACAAAACATAAGAAAGTAGATATAAAACAAGCATGGAACATCAAAAATTATAGATACATTTACGACGTATCAAGGGCCTCTCAAGTGAGTAGCTCGTTCGTTTTCTTCGGGAGAGCTCAAACCTTTGCATACATAGCATCATATTTCTTGGTTGTTGTTTGGATATTGTCCATGAGAAGATCTAGAGCTTGCAGTTATCTTCATAACAAGCTCTAGTTCATCAAAAACGGATATCTCTTGAATATCTCATTGTGTTTTTTATCTTGTGGGTTTTCCGGCTACACACCTTGGGAGATATCTCACATATATATACATGATATTTTCTCCCGAGGTGGTATCTAATATTTCCAACAACATTCCGGTTTTTCTGGATCCACACCTTGTTGGATTCTACACGTCATTATCTTTCCAACAAAATTAGTTTAGTCCCTTTTGGAGTTTAGATGCAAAAGTTATGAAAGTTTTGGTTCTGGAGTTTTTTCCTTGACCAGAAGTACCGCTGTGTCACCGAAAGTATCGGGCTAGTTCCGGTGAGCATGGGAATGCTCACAGCACCCGTTCTGTTTTTGATGCATGTTTACCAGCACTTAGGACGGTAGTAGATCGGTAGTACCAGTTGGAAGAGCCATTGGAGCAACGTGGCTGGAAGTACCGGTCAGGCACCGGAAGTACCACTCGTGCATAATTTGCCGCCGATAGTACCGGGTGAAATTCCGGCTCACTTCCGCTTAGCCCGTGACACTCCACAGCCATCTCTCTGTTTAGTCGCGTTTTATGATCGGTACTTGGCTGGTAGTAGACCGACAGTACCGATCGGAAGTTCTGACCTGGGTTAGGCAGGACTTCCAGCCTATACAACCAGGTCTTTTCTACTACTTTCGAGCCGGTGGAGCCGGGCTGACCGGAACTTCTGGTGGCTCACCGGTACTACCGGCCAGGCATGTAAATGATCCAAACAGTCTGATCCGAGAGCCCTTTAAAAGGGGCTCCTCTTTCCCTTCATGGGGTGAGATATTTTTATTGGTTCTTGGCTTTCTATTTCTCCTCCATTGTTGACCTTGAAGATCTTGTCCTCTCCCCTTCCCCCTCCTATGATTTTTACATCTTTTTGAGGGATTTGAGAGAGGAGATCTAGATCTACAACCCCACCAAACCAAATCCCTTTTTGTGAAGGAATCCTTTGGGATCTAGATCTTGGAGATTTTTGTGTTCTCCTCTTGTGTTCTTCTTCTCTTATTCCCCCAATAGCTTTTGTAGCTTTGGTGGAATTTTAGAGTGAAGGACTTGCCTCTTGCATTTGGTGCATATGTTTGAGTTCTCCTCGGAGTTTCGGAGAGTTCAAGCTCTTGGGATTGTTTCTCTTTGGTTCTTTGGAACCCTAGACGGTTGTGTGATTGTGGTGTGATTCCCTTGGGGCCTCCAATTGAGTTGTGGAGATTCCTCAAGCTAGAGTCCTTTGTGGTGATTATTGGAAGCCTCCAATTGAGTTGTGGAGATTGCCCCAAGCCTTGTACAGGTTTGGTGACTGCCCTCAAGTGTCCCATGGTGGATCGTGAGTAGGCCTTTGCGGTGATCTCATGGGAGAATAGGGTGAGCCTATTGTGGCATCGGTGAGTTGTGTGTCTTCACATCTTGGGGTGAGGCCTTGTGTGGCGTTGGGTGAGCATCGAGCCACCACACCACAAGGTGAGCCATTTGTGGTGTTCGGGGAGCATTGTACCATTGCACCTCTCCAACGGAGACATAGCTTCTTTGGAAGTGAACTTCGGGATAAAAAGCATCGTCTCCACATCCATCGGTTATCTCTCAACCTAGCCCTTTACTTATGCAATTTACATTGTGATAGCCATCGTGCTTGAAGTATTATATCTTGATATCATCTTGTTGCTTGTCTGGACTATCTTCGATGGCTCCGGGCAGGAAACGGAGAAGAGCGTTGGCTTTCACCAGCGTAGCCCCCGGTCCAAGAAAATCTGAGGGGGGTGGTGGCAGCTCGCTGGCGGCATCGTCCGTCTCGCCTCCCGGAGCCTCTCCCAGGCCAGCCGGTTCCACCCCACCATACGGGGCGGCGAAGAACGTAGGGAGGATCCCACCGTGCCTGGTCCGATAGAGGACCTTTGTGATCCTCTTTTCCCATTTAGCCACACTGATCGCCCGTTTCAAGTGCCCCCTCTGGTTCTGTGCCGCCATGCGTGGAGGAGGGGCCGTGCCGTCGGCGAGGGTTGCTCATGGAAATGCGCCCCCTACCTGGCACGCCAGATGTCATGTCTGGGTTTTCGACACCGGGGGTATGAGTCCCCTTTTGTTGTTCGGATATGGGTGCAACGTCCGACGAACTCGATTGGTGAGCTAGACGAGCACAATCACAGAGAGAGATATGGTGTTTTTTACCTAGGTCCAGGTCCGCAGTGAGCGGAGCCCTACGTCATGCAACTAACTACTATTTGTTTGTCACAAGGTTACAATGGGTTCCTTCCCAGGAAGGATCTCCCTTTCCCCTCCTTATTCTCCCCCTTTCTAGGTTCGACCTATGCCTCCTTTTATAGGGGTAAGGGGACACCACAAAGGTCGGATCACATGTGGCGTCGAGGGCTTAGCCACGCGGCAGTCGTGACTTGCAACGTGGCTTAGCAGTTCCGCCTTGGCGCCGTGTGTTTCCTATTCAGCTATGGAAGACTGGCGCTGGTCTGGTGTTGTCGGTTTGATTCTTGTCTCCGAGCGGCCTTTCCCGGCCAGGGCTGTTGGCGGGAGTGTCGCCGGGGCCCGGGAGGGCGTCCAGGGGGAGTCTCCGATCGTCCACACGGCGATGTGTCGTGTGCATGAAGGCCACGCGTCGGGTGGGCGCTGCCAGTGGGTGAAGTGTAGTCTTGGTTCTTCCGCCGGTCTGTACGCATGTACGCAGTGTTCTCACGGCGCAGTCTTGTATAGGGTCAGACATCGCAGGCCAACTGTCTGTCTTTGTCTTCGGGAGACCTCCAGACCCGGGCAGCTGATCTATGGATCTTCCCAGAGAGAACTCCCCCGCCTCCCAGCTAGGCTGTCCACGGGACGCCTGGCCCGGAGCATGTGGTTCTGTGACCCTTAAAAAGCTCAGAACCGACACCTGCATCCTGAGTTCCTACGGATCAAACAAGGCCTAAAGCAAAAAGTGCATACTCCCAGCGATCCAAATTAATATTCTTAAATTTATCTAGATTCGAATGTATCTAGCACTAAAACATGTTTAGATACATCTGAATTTAGACAAATCTAATAAACATTGATTTGGATCCGACGAAGTAGTAAAAGTATTACTCCATGCTTGCTTACTATCCGGCTGTGTAAAATTCGCTCGCTAAGCTATACGGAGAAGAGAATATTTTGGCCACACAAATACAATTCAAGACCGGGGTTACCTTTACTGCCTCTGGTTTCCCTTTTATGTTTTACCTCTACGGTCTCATCAATCCCCTGTCAATTTCTCCCTCTTTTACCCTTCCCTTTCCCTTCACCCCTTCTCTTTTCTCCTTTTTGAGAATATAGGAATCGTTGGTTTAGACACAAGACAAACACAATAAAACGACAAGAGGAAGGGAGATATTATTATATTTTACAGAGCAGTAAAATCTAGGATTTGAAACCTATCACGCATTAGGTGTTTCAAACCACCAAGTAACTAGTATTTATAAGCCAAGCCCTTTGTCCATCCATCTGCATTCTTGTGCCCCTATTGGAGACAAGCAAAAGCTCTGTCCAGTAAAGAAGCAAAATAGTTCAGTGAGGGGAGGATGAAGAAGGGGAAGTGGTCCAAGGAAGAGGATGAGTTGATGAAAAAACACATTGAGAAGTATGGCATTGGCCGTAGTTGGCAGGCATTGGCTGAAACCTTAGGTTAGTTTTTCGTTTCGCGCATGCCATATATTTTTGACTGTTCATACTGCTACTCTCCATTAGTTCCCGTAATCCCATGAATACCTCTCATTAAAAAGGAAAAAAACAGGCCGCTAAATGTGTCGCAGTTGTTTGTTTGTTTCGCAAATGATATTTTTGACTGTGCATATTGCTACTTTACTAGTCATGAAACTTACTGTTGTTTTCGAGCATGTTTTAATTCAAGACATGTTGTGTATTTTATGGTCTCATTGGCTTATCTTAGTTGCACAAAATGCATAGTTTGTTTTCTTTTCTAATGTTCTCAGATTAACTTAGAATCACTTGGGATGTTTCTTGTATTTCAAATGTTTATGTCAGGAGTTGAGACGGATATCCTAGTGTTGTTCTTTAGCCGCTTTTTTCATTCAAAAAACCATCGTCCTGCACACACAGCTCCCATGCTCAATCTTTACATGATCGCTGGCATTTGAGAGTGCGCACGCATAAGCTGATTGGTTTCTTCATGGATTGGCAGGACTGCGGCGCTGCGGCCGGAGTTGCCGATCGCGGTGGCTGAACTACCTCCGTCCGGGGCTGAAGCACGGCAACTTCACGCCGGCCGAGGAGACGATCATCTACGAGATGTACAGCAAGTGGGGAAGCAGGTAAGCCCGAAAGAAAAATCATGTCCTACTGCCATCGCCAAGCTAGAATGCACTGCACATATACCCAACCAAAAGTCATATTTCTTCAGAGGTTTAAATTAAATCAGATCTGGACATATCCTGCCTGATGGCTGATGCTTCTTTGGTTGCAATTTGGTCGAATAGCTGGACCGTCATCGCCGCCCAGCTCCCGGGGAGAACAGACCTCGCCGTCAAGAACCACTGGCACAGCACGCTGTCAAAGAGGCTGGCTGGCGCGAGCGCCGCCGCGCGCTGCAGGCGCCTCCGTCCCTCCGCCAGCACGACGTCGGACGCCACGAAGCCGGACGAGCTCGCGCTGGTCGCCCACGACGAGGAGAGCGACACGACAGGCTCGTCATGCCATGCCAGCGGCATGGTGGACACGCCAGCCCTCGCCAACCAGCCGGCGGCGGTGCAAGGGCGCCCACCACTCGCCACTGCAGCCGGCAACGTGGCGAAAGTTGGGGTCGGCGAGGCGGCTTGGACTGCGAGGAAGCCGGCGGTGGCGCACGCACTTCTGCTGGAGGACGCACCGGCGCCACCTGGTGATCAGGCAGGGGCGGTGGAGACGATCTGCACCATCTTGTCTCCGATCCCCCTAGCGTTCATGGAGCCGGACCTGCCCTGGACTGCCGGTAGTTTCGACGAGATCGACAGCTTCCTGCCCTGGTTCGATGACTGGTACTCTAATTAAGTGGCGACGAGCTTTCCCTCAAAAAAAAATTATGGCGACGTGGCTAGCATGGATCATCGTCGATGGCTGGTTCTTTCTTAAGAAATAGCTGTAATATTGTTGTTTTGTCATGTACTGCCAACAAATTATGTTGTTAGCGTAAGCATTGATATAGGTGCATGGCCATGACCATGAGTGACCTTGATATTCTGAAACTTGGAATACTTTCAGTTCATGTAATTCCTAGACACTGCAACAGTTTCTTCAGTCAGGATCATCTTTCCCTCCGCTGGTAACCACTTTCCGCTATCATACAGAAAACGTTGTGATGACATAATCTGTTTCCTTAGAAACCAGCGAACAACGATCTTGGAGTATCAACGTGCATCAGCACGGACTTCAAAATCGAGAGCATAAATGTGACTATATTGCACATCTATAAACGTGTCAAGGTGTTAGGACTAGATCAAGAATGACCCACTTTGCGTAAGATGATATACACTCAGAATCATTTGTTCGTAGTCTTCTAGTAGTAGTAAAGAAACAGCTATATTGGAAGTCAACACTTTAATGGTAAGCTAGAAAACCCAAGGTGAACCAGAAATGGAGGAGAACGGACAACTGAAGCAAAAGTAATTGTGAGAAATCATGAAAGTATGCTATAGTTTATCTTTACCATTGATGTTACAATAGAAATAGTAACGCAAGATTAATAATGCAGTTGGCTTGGAAGTGTTCCTAACGAACAATGGCTCAAACATCAGTAGCACGCTATATAGGCCTAACAATACCTTCAGGAACACAGATGAACTGCCTTTGCTGCAAGACTGACCATGCAGTTAGCTTGAGAATGTTGCTAACAGAAATATACAACAAGGACCGAGCAGATCTAATAAAGGGAATATGAACCCATCATAGAAAACGCACATGGCATAACCAACAAGCTTTATTTTGCATTTTTTCCAAAACTGAAAGATTACGAAGCATTAGCTCCTCAGCAGTTCCAGTGGCACCAGTTTGCAGTTAGCCAAACTATAACTGAGAACACCAAATAATAGAATAAACAAGACCAGAGGAAGTGCATAGATCATACATTTTTATATATTGCACATGTTAACAGTGCATTTAAGGCCTATTTTCTATCGGAGACTTCTATAGGTATCGAGATAAATTAATTACCAGGAAGCATAGAAGAGCAAAGACTACACAAAGCAAGCAAGTAATTAATGTTTCTTCTTTACATTAATTAGAGCTACAGAAATGGTATGCATTTGTAGAACCATCCTATGTGCTCTTAATGTAATCTTCTTTACAAAGTAATGGACTAATGGTGTTATATAACTATGTCAAAAGGATACAGGTACGTTTACAGCAATTGAGCATCAACCTGACATTTACACATACATCTCAAGTTTGTCAAAATGGATAAGTCAGTGATTCTTCTGAGAGCTGAAAGCATCACCAAACACAACACACATGGCACATAGAATATTTATGCATAATTAATAACAATAAAACCCCCAAATTGGCTGAAAAGGGCAGTTGAATATTTCCTAGTATTACTCAATAGTCAATATGTTCTCTCCTACATATCAGACTCAGCATCTTAGTTATTACCTGAGAGAAAGCATATAACTATGTTGATAGGACAAGTACGTTTACAGTGATGAGCTTGACATTTACGCATATATCTCAAGTTTGTCAAATTGGATAAGTCTGTGATTCTGACTTTTGATACAAGAGCTGAAAGCATCACCAAACATAACATACCACTTATAGAACATTTATACATGAGTACTAACAATAAAACCTTCAATTGCCCAAAAAAGGAAGTCGAATACTTCGTCGTATTACACTCCTACATGTCAGAGTCACCATCTTAGTTATTACTCGAGAAAACTAATGTACAATGCATCATATCAGTTTGCCATTCAGCCAAAACCAGTGTGGTTCTAAGATATCCCTATATTACACTCTAATGTTGAGCCATCCAATGGCGACTTCTGGCACGCAACCAAAATGTTGAAGCAATCAAAAGAACCTCCTATTCCACAACACATTCTAATTACCAATGTATGGTACTGACCCAAAAGAAGAGGGGTCAGGAACACACCTGCTTCAAGAACCCCTACCACTATTCAAATCCTTTGTTGCGACTCGATTACTAATGCATTGAGCATAATATGCATGACAGCGTCATACACAACGCCGTTATAATGCATCCCATCAGCTGTGCATTGCCGCTCACATCCCCGGCTGAGTTTTCCCACATCGAGCAGCCGGAATGGGCCACCGTCACTGCGCAAGATACACCTCTCATCGACCTCATGGTCGTAAGCTTGCAGCATGGTGTCATTCATGTGCGCTTTCTTGGCATCAGTGTTGAGCTTATGGTTCACAAGGCGTGGCAGGCCAAGCCAGAACATGTGCGGTGGAGGCACAGGAAGTGGCGATCGGAGGGAGTTGGCCGCATCGGCAATGGATGCCAATGCATCACCGTATTGCGAGGCGTCTGTCACATGGAGCATGTGCCAGAGGCCGGATCCGAGCACGAGCACGTCAGGGGTGCGTGGCGCCAGACGGAGATCCTCGTGGAGCAGCCTTGTGAGATTGCTCTCGAAGGGCGCCCATATGAAATCCACCGAGATGCCCCTCGCCGGCACGGCAGCGTGGTAGTCGCTGTGGCGACGGAACAGCTCCGGTTCTGCGGCCGCCACGGCGACTGGGTCGAGGAGGAGGCGCAGCAGAGCGAGCACGAGCAGCCGCGCCTGCGAGTCCCCGGCCACCATCACCCAGGAGCCGTTGAGCAGGGTCGACGCGTCGTCCCGGGTCAGCCGCGCGAAGCCGCAGGTGGCCGCGAGCGAGGGCGGCCACGACCAGGCGCGGCCCCCTACTCCTCCCCCGCCGTTGGCAGCCTCGGCATCCGCCCACGACACGCGGTGGAGGAAAGAGTTGCAGGAGGCGGAAGAGGAGGACGGGGCGACGGGGTGGAAGGGGTGGAAGGACGAGATGAGGAGGTGGGGCAGTGAGGGGAGGTACGGGGAGAGGTGGACACCGACGGCGAGGGAGACGAAGAGCGCGCCGGAGAAGAAGAGAACCTTGTTGCGGCTGAGGTGCCATCCGGCGAGCCCCATGGGGACGAACAGCACCACGCACGCCGCAAGCACGCCCACCTGCGCCCCGGCGGAAACCATAGACCGACCTGGCCGGCCCCCACGACCGAGATTACGAGCGGCGCCAACGCAGAGGTCCACCAGATCTGGGCAAAACGGGGCGGCACGGGACGGCAGGAGGTTAGGCAATCGGCGCGAGAAGTAGGGCCGCCGTATGGTGTGGGTTGGTGGAGTGGTGGTAGGGTCGGGTGCGCGGTGGGGGGAGCTGAGGGGAGGGGGAGGTCGGCGGGATGGGAACAGCGGAACGGCAGTCGGGTGGCTCCGGCGCTTTGGTGCGTCCTGAGCCGTGGAGGGAGGCGGTGCGGTGAGGTGACGTCCGTTGTGCCGGCGTGGATCTAGTCCAGGTCCAGCACAGGGCACCAATATTTGTGTCGGTTATGAAAAGATTATTGTTGCCTGTGTCACATTAATGAAAAGAGTTGCGTCTCAAGAAAAGATACTCCCCATCTTCCGGGCCAAAAATAAGATCTAAAAATCATACTCCCTCCTGCCAAAATAATTGGTTTGTCTAAATTCGCATGTACGTAGACACGTTTTAGTATATATGGATATATGTAAATCTACACAAATCCAAGTTACTCATTTTGATACGGAGAGAGTACAAAACTATTGATTGCCAGTTTATAACGGACAAAAAATCACACAAGCAAGGAGCCATGTCGTCCACACTATGCTAAGCCACAAAACGCAACAAACACACCTCATGTCCCCGTCTTCTGGGGCCGCCACCCCGACAACCACCACTCGGCGTCAAATCCGAACACAAATCACAACGCCGCATGACCCAGCCGTCCCATAGCCCACGTTACTCTGATGGATGCTCGCAAACCTCGAACCACACACACTAAATATGGAGCTGCTGCCCCGACATAGCAGCAAGATCAATCATCGCACTATCCGAAGATGAACGAGCCGATCGACGACATTGATGCCCACGCAACACCAAAATGACACCCAGAACCATGCAAGACCATGGCTGTACCTCATAGAACAGTCACTACATAGTGATTCAATGTCCCCTTCTCGACAACCACCACCGTCTAGGGCCGCCTTCCCGGCATCGCCAGCCCTAACAACAGAGACACTCGTATCGGGCGTCACGAACCAAACACACTGCGAGGGCTAAGAAAACTCCAAGGTGGCGCCTTCAACAAGGTAGTGACGCGTCTGTCGTCCGCCTCGATAAAGCTTAGGTTTTCACTCAGTGATCTTGGGACCATTCACGTAGGTCGAGGTCGAAAGCTCCCAAATTAAGGCAATAAGAAGGAGAACAATGCCCAAAGGCACCGCCGTCATCGGCACCGACCAAAGTTGGTGTAGGGATTTCGCTCGAAGATCAACCTGGCCACAAAGCAAGAGGACTAACAAATTGGGCAGCGAGGCTCTGCTACCGACCACCGAGATTCACCGCAAGCCGTGACTATTGCGGCACCTCAAGCCATGACAACCACGATGCGGTGGCCTCGTGCACAACTGCATGTTGTAGTATACAAGTCGTTGGCATAACATTCAGCAAAGTCCTCTTCCACAAATATTACACCCCTCAGAGTGGTACAATAGAACCATTGTAGGTACAACTAATTATTTATTCTTTGATAACAACACAAGAGAAATACAAGCTTTGAGCTTCTCCTCTATCCATTGAGGATTCACAACTACAAACAAATCTAAAATCACTATCTTGAAAAATAACGGTACTTGTAAGCTAAGTATTGGAGCGTTGCAACTTTATTGGATATAGATCTAGGTTGTTCAGCCCAACTATCCTAAGCATGCGAAACTACGCTCCTAAGTCTACATATTACTCCTCGGTTTCAAATTCTTTTCCATAATCTACGCCTTCAATGCCTCCTGAGAGATCAGATTCTTCGTAGTAAACTTCTTCTTCCGTTGTATCTTCTATAGTGGATGAGTCTTCAGTCTTCAGTGTACCTGATACGTCCATTTTGCATCACTATTCTATATCATAATTCACTGTTATTCATTGATATATTTCGTATTGAGAGGTGATACTTATGTTATTTCATCTATTTTTGCATGGTTGATGACTTTTGGAGCATGGACCGCTGCAGTCAGGATTCTGATGAAAAAGGTGCTGTTTGGAGGCAAAATTCACGAAGATCAGAAAATCCAGGAAAATATACGGAAAATCCTATTTTTCCAGAAGATGAAAGAAGCCAGAAGGGGGCTGCTGGAGATGGGCCACAGGGGGCCCACACTACCCCCAGGCGCGGGCAGCCCTGGGCCACGCCAGCAGGTGGTGTGGCCACCCTAGCCCACTCCAGGCACTCCCCTCTGGCGTATATTATCCTCCCGAAACCCTAAGACTGGGGGGCGACCACAGAAAGATTCCGCCGTCTCTGCGGGGCGGAAAACACCGAGAGAGAAAGATCTCTCCGGCAGACAGATTTCTGTCGGGGGGAATTCCTTCCCGGAGAGGGGAGATCGTCACCATCAACACCACCATCAAGCTGGACTTCATTGGGATCATCATCATCATCACCACCATCATCACCATCAGCACCCTCATCACCATCTCCATATTGCTGTAACAATTGCGTTGAATCTTGCATAGTTCATAGGGGAAACTTTCCCGGTGTTGATTACTCTTTGTAGTTGATGCTATTGAGTGAACCATTGAATTATTGTTTATGTTTAGATTGTTATACATCATTATTCCATCTCTGATCATGATCCATATGATGTCTTGTGAGTAGTTCGTTTTGTTCTTGAGGACATGTGAGAAGTCACGTTGTTAGTAGTGGAGTTGTGTTGAGAAAGATTTAATAGATTGTTATTTAAGTTGTGGTGTACTTCTTCTAGTGGTGTCATGTGAACGTCGACTACATGACACTTCACCTATATGGGCCTAGGGGAATGCATTGTGTATTTGGCTACTAATCGTAGGGGTTGCCGGAGTGACAGAAACCTGAACCCCCGTTAGAAAACCATTGCACAGGGACGTAAGGGTCTTAGAGTTTAAAGTTGTGGTTAGGTTTCTACCTTAATTACTTTCTTGTACTTACGGATGTTTGCAAGGGGTATAATCACAAGTATGTATTAGTCCTAGGAAGGTCGGTATATTAGCACAGGTTCACCCACACAACACTTAGCAAGCTAAAGAAGATTAATCAACTATATGAAGCGAAAGCACTCGACAGTCTTCCCATGTATCCTCGAGAACGTTTTGTCATCTTCAGTAATACATCCAGCTTGTCCTTTGCTGCATAAAGGATTGGGCCACTTGCTGCATTTATTCCTACTGTCTTTTGTTTACTTGTACTTTGTTTACTTGCTTTATCAAAAAACCCTAAAAATCCGTTTGCTAAGTATTTGCAGAGAATTCCTGATCCTTACCACTAGCCAGCACCTTTCGCTCCTCGTTGGGTTCGACACTCTTACTTATCGAAAATACTATGATACACCCCCTATACTTGTGGGTCATCAAGACTATTTTCTGGCACTGTTGCCGGGGAGTGAAGCGCTATTGGAGAGTGGAACTAGTAAAAGAAACTTCTACTATGAGTATTGTTTACTTCTGCTAGTTGCTTTATTTTTTTATGGATAATCGCTGAGTTTCTTATTTGGTAATGCTACTACCACTGCTAAGGTAGTAGATAAGCCACCACCTGCCGAGAATGATGTTTTCAAAATACCTACAAGAATTATTGATCGTGTTATGGATAACTACTATGTTGGGGATGGAACTGTCCATCCCGATGATCATTTACTCTTTATACACGAATTATGTGGGTTGTTCAAGTGTGCATGTATTACTACAGATCAAGTTAAGAAGAAGTTATTCTCATTACCACTGCAAGGAAGAGCTTAGGAATGGTATAAGCTGCTGAAGAATGGTCAAGCTCTAGAATGGGAGGAAATAGTGCCTCTCTTTTATTCAAAGTTTTATCCTCCTAGTGAGATTCATAAAGATCAGAATCAAATATACAACTTTTGGCCTCTTGATGGAGAGAGTACAGCTCAAGCTTGGGGGAGATTGAAGTTACTAATGCTCAAATGTCCCATCCATGAGATCCCCAACAATATTATTATTAATAACTTTTATGCAAGACTCCCTCTACATGACAAGGATTTATTGGATGCTTCTTGTGCTGGATCATTCACTAGCATGGAAGAAGAAGCTAAATGGGATCTTCTGGACCGTATTCAAGACAATGCTGAAGCATGGGAGAATGACAAAGGTAGAAAGTCAGGTATAAATTATGATTATGAATGCATTGAATCTTTTATAGGAACTGATGACTTTCGAAATATTAAAAATGCTTATGGTCTAGACTCTCAAGCTATTGCTTCTTATTTTAAGGCTTTTGCTTCCTACATTGAAGTGCCTAAAAAGAAGTGGAATAAGTATCATAAACCTTATAAAGATGTTGCTAAGAGTGTTCCTACAAGAAATACTGAAGTTTATACTGCTAATCATGTCTTACCTGTACCTTACATTCTATGATGGTTAGTATGGTAGATGAAAGTATGATGGTTAGTATGGTAGATGAAGGAACATTCTATGATGGTTAGTATGGTAGATGAAAGTATGAATAAAGCTATTGAACCTGATAAACAAAAGGTTGATGAACCTATAATAGCAAATGTGAAAGGCTTTGTCACTAAGTATAAAGAAGAGGGACACACTATCCTTTGTAAGGATACCTCTAATTTTGTTTCGCAAAGTAGTGTTATGAGAGCTAGTATTCCTGTGTTTTCTGTTAGAATAAGTGATCATTGCTACGATGGTACTTGTGATAGCTATATTGTTAAGTTTATGCACGATACTGAAAGTTACTATGAGAGAGGGAAAAGTGTTCTTATGCATCTCAATAATATTAAGTTTCCTCGTTTTATGCTGAAAGTTTTTATGTTGCATCTCTTTTGCCTTCTTATGCTTGAAGCCTCTGGTTTCAACAACTTGTTTGTTTACAAAATTCCCTTGCATAGGAAGTGGGTTAGACTTAAACGTGTGTATTTTTGCTTTTTAATGCTCCCTTTCACCTCAATTCATATTCTTATGTGAGCATCTTCAAAATTATCATGCCCATCTTAATGGCTATAAAGAAAGAGCTTTATGGGAGACAACCCAATTTGTTTTTGATTTCAGTTTGTTTTTGTTTCTTTGAGTCTTGGAAGTTATTACTTCGGTAATAACCGCTCCTTATCCGATTTGTTTGGTTTTTGTGTCAAGATCAACCTCTAATGAGAGAGAAGTAATATTTGGGGAAGTTGCTGTCCCGAAACAGATTTTTGTGCTTCACCGTAAAAATTCGTGAGAGATCTCTGTATGTCGGATTGAGCTGTAATTTTTTGTGCTTCTGCCCCAGGTTGTTATTTAACTTTCGTTAGTTTTTCACTTTTTGATTTGAGCAACAGAAGATTTTCGAAAAAATTGATATTTACCTGCTGGTCTGTTTTGACAGATTTAGCCACTCTTGCATTTGCTGCTTTATTCGATTTCCTTTTTGAATTCTTTTTGGGTTTTCGGAAGGAGTTGCTACAGTAGCTTATGTGTTGATGGTTTTCAGTTGAAGTTGGACTCAAAAGGTTTTATCACTTCACTTATACTAATGTTGCTAATGAGAACTGTGTGAAGTTTTGTGTGAAAGAAATTTCCAGGAAGTGGGGATAATGGTGTAATAAGGAAGAGAAGGGTTTTATGACTCAAGTAATAAGTGTATGAAAAGAAGATATTGATGTTATTCAAGTGGTGACTCTGGAAGAATCCACTAGATACCAAATTCAGAGACTTGCAGAGTCCGTTTTCAAATAGGTAACAGTTCTGGTAAGAAAAGTTCCGCGAAAATACAATCCAACTATATTTTTGCAGTTTTCAGTCAATAAGGGAAGCTACGAAGCGAAAAAAGGGACAGAAACGGAGCCAGGGTGGCTCACACCACCCTGTGGCGCGGGCCCTCCCCTGGCCGCGCCACCAGGTGGTGAGTCCGCCCCAGACTCCGTCTCCGACTCGTTTTCTCCCAGTACCTTCCTTTTGATATGAAACTTCGTAATATATACCCCCCCCGGATCTCCCGAGGTTCGTATATCGTGTTTTCGTCGTGTTTTTGTTTCGATCTGTTTCTGTCAGGATATACTCTTTGAAAGTTTAGAAGCACAATGGTGTCCGCCAAGGATAAAGGGAAGGATCCTATGGAGGAGGACCTTCAAGACCCCAAGCAGGGGCTGGTACCTTTAGTCTCTTGCCCTGCATCAGCGAAAGCCCTACGAGTCACTAAGGAGTTCTGCGATAAGTATCGAGACCTGCAGAGGAAGGTGGACATGCTTCAATGGGAGAATAATAGGCTTCGCAAGATGCTGGAAGATTTTCTCACGTCAACTAAAAAAATATTACCACCACCACTAAAGGAGTAATTCGTCATCAGGTTTGGCATCCCCTTGGTTTGTTCCAAGCTTGGGGGAGTGCCGCGGTATCACATCACTATATTCTATCTTTTTACCTTTTTAGTAGAGTCATATCATGAATAGAGGAGTTATTATGTAGTATGGTTTGCATTATGGAAGTGTCCCCTCTCTCGTTAGATATGTATCCCTTGGTGTGAGTTGCCGTTATGGAATATTAATGAGAAGTTCTATCATTTACTCTTTTGCATGGCTTATATTAGTTTTCAATTCGTGGTTGTATGATTGATCTTGTTGTTAGTATTGGTATCACTTTGGGATCATTGAGTTAATTTAGTTGGTTTTGGCAAACCTGGCTTGGTCAGTAGCACACTATTTTTGAGAGTTGAACGAAAAAGATAGAAGTACTCTAGAGAAAAAATAATTTCATCATCTTTCTTTCTTGATTTGCTCATAAGTCTAGTATTCTCTAGTTAAGATCTTTTGTGCTTCCAAGGAAGATTGCATGTTTGTCTTTATCACTTGTATGTTTGTTTGTTTCCTTCAACTCTTGTACTTGCTACCCAACCTTGCTAGCCAAAAACCTGTACTGAGAGGGAATTCTTCTCGTGCATCCACCTCCTTTAAACCAAAACCTTTGTCATCTGTGTCCACCATACCTACCTAGTAGCATTATTGCTATTCCAAGTAAATTCTTGTTTTGTCTACCTTCCAAATTAAACTTGTTATGTGAAAATTAGTGATTAAAGCTCTCATGAACTTGATGGCACACTTTACTTTCTTGCATTTAATAAACTTGAACCATTGTGCTCACCTATGTTGCCTATATGCTTGCGCTTTGGAAGTTGTGAATTAGCAGAACCATGTTGTCATGGGGAACGTTTTCAACATTGCACTGGTACTTTGTACCTAGTTGATAAATTGTTCTTTTGTCTATGGATGTCGTCGGTGTGAAATGAAAGGTGAGCTTGTAAGTCCATGGAGTTATGCATATGTGTTAGAGAAACACCTGGGCCGCTGGTCTAATCCATGCTGACATAGTGGAAACCTGCAGCGTAACCATAACGAGCATCTATGAAGCATTCTTCTTATAAAAAAAGAGTCCGATATTGAGAAGAAAAAGAGAAAAAGAAAAAAAGAGATTATAAAAAGAGTAAAGAGAGAAAAAAGCACCATATTCCCATGGTAAATAAGAAGATTGTTGAGATGCTTGTTGTCTGCTTGCCTTGTCATTTTGATATGGGGATTCTTCCGTATCATCGGGCAAGGGGTACCCCGTTGGCGGTTCTCTATGATACACATATGCTTACGATGACAAGAACTTACCGGTGACTAAACTTGAGTAGCATGAGGAGCGGCCCTCGTATTCAAGGGACATGAGATTCTCAATTTACAACTTGTCAATGCATATACTCATATTTGATCACTTTAACCTTAATCACCTAAAGATGCCTATGATAGGGGCAATGAGAGCCGAAAGCTAGTAAGTATCATAATTTTTGGGAGCTCTTTATGAGACTTGCAATCCCTGCTTCCCTCTGCGAAGGGCCTTTCTTTTACTTTTTAGTTGAGTCAGTAAACCTATTCCCTTCTATCTCAGCAAGTATTTTGAGTTGATGTGTTTCATTCATTCATATGATGATTTATTCAATCATGTCTTATGTTCCTTGTTTTGCACATTGCTCTTATCTTGATGTTTACTACTTTGAAAGCTATCATTGAAAATTAGTTATTTGTGAACTCCAGCAAATTATCAACTATTCTTCGACCAAGAGCTAAGTTTGCCATTACCAATTATGATTTACTTTATGTATCTCTATTGTGTTTCCTTTACCTATTGCAAGTTGAGTTATATGATAGTGAGTTGTCTTCTATTATGATCTATGTATTGATGAATGTGATGCTTCTTGTCCGTATTCTTTTATTGACTCTTCACTCCATAAACCTGAGGCCATGTTTATTGAGCTCAGTTTTGCTTGGGGACAAGCGAAGTCTAAGCTTGGGGGAGTTGATACGTCCATTTTGCATCACTATTCTATGTCATAATTCACTATTATTCATTGATATATTTCGTATTGAGAGGTGATACTTATGTTATTTCATCTGTTTTTTGCATGGTTGATGACTTTTGGAGCATGGACCGCTGCAGTCAGGATTCTGATGGAAAAGGTGCTGTTTAGAGGCAAAATTCGCGAAGATCAGAAAATCCGGGAAAATATATGGAAAATCCTATTTTTCCAGAAGACGAAGGAAGCGAGAAGGGGGGCTGTAGATGGGCCATAGGGGGCCCACACCACCCCCTGGCGCGGGCAGCCCTATGCCGCGCCAGCAGGTGGTGTGGCCACCCTGGCCCACTCCAGGCACTCCGCTCTGGCGTATATTATCCTCCCAAAACCCTAAGACTGGGGGGGGGGGGCGACCACAGAAAGATTCCGCCACCTCTGCGGGGCGAAAAACACCGAGAGAGAAAGATCTCTCTGGTAGACAGATTTCTGCCAGGGGAAATTCCTTCCCGGAGAGGGGAGATCGTCGCCATCAACACCACCATCAAGCTGGACTTCATCGGGATCATCATCACCACCATCAGCACCCTCATCACCATATCCATATTGCTGTAACAATTGCATTGAATCTTGCATAGTTTATAGGGGAAACTTTCTCGGTGTTGATTACTCTTTGTACTTGATGCTATTGAGTGAACCATTGAATTATTGTTTATGTTCAGATTGTTATACATCATTATTCCATCTCTGATCATGATCCATATGATGTCTTGTGAGTAGTTCGTTTTGTTCTTGAGGACATGGGAGAAGTCATGTTGTTAGTAGTGGAGTTGTGTTGAGAAAGATTTAATAGATTGTTATTTAAGTTGTGGTGTACTTCTTCTAGTGGTGTCTTGTGAACATCGAATACATGACACTTCACCTATATGGGCCTAGGGGAATGCATTGTGTATTTGGCTACTAATCGTAGGGGTTGCCGGAGTGACAGAAACCTGAACCCCCGTTAGGAAACCATTGCACAAGAGACGTAAGGGTCTTAGAGTTAAAGCTGTGGTTAGGTTTCTACCTTAATTACTTTCTTGTACTTACGGATGTTTGCAAGGGGTATAATCACAAGTATGTGTTAGTCCTAGGAAGGTCGGTACATTAGCACAGGTTCACCCACACAACACTTAGCAAGCTAGAGAAGATTAATCAACTATATGAAGTGAAAGCACTTGGCAGTCTTCCCATGTGTCCTCGAGAACGTTTGGTCATCTTCAGTAATACATCCGGCTTGTCCTTTGCTGCATAAAGGATTGGGCCACTTGCTGCATTTATTCCTACTGTCTTTTGTTTACTTGTACTTTGTTTACTTGCTTTATCAAAAAAACCCTAAAAATCCGTTTGCTAAGTATTTGTAGAGAATTCCTGATCTATACCACTAGCCAGCGCCTTCTGCTCCTCGTTGGGTTCGACACTCTTACTTATCGAAAATACTGCGATACACCCCCTATACTTGTGGGTCATCAGTACCTAAGAAATGGTTTTAAGAAGTATGGATTGAGTACAAGCATAATTAGCAAGTTTTATGGTGGTTGTCTGATGCACTATCTACATTCGTGGATAAGAATCCTAGTATTATGGGTTGTTTTTAAAACAGTTTCTTAGAAAAGGTAAGTTTTAGTTTTAGGAAAACTATATCTATCGGTCTTAACGGGTTTTACAAAATTTTACGGAACGATTTTCCATTGTGTTTACAATCCTTTCTCAAGATAGGGAGTAACATGTCATGTTTCATACACTCTCGAGAGGGGCACTACTTTTTCTACAAATGATCTTAAGCCTATGTGGATATTAGGGTATGACTTTCCATCCAAACTTCCTTGCTTCGAGGCTCAGTTAAAGATACAAGCCAATCAATGTACACTACAAGAAAAGTTTCCTTCCGCAACGAATTGGCCCGACGGTCATTGTAGAAGGCGCGTCTTCCGCGACGAAATTCTCGGCTCGACCATGGCCGATGGAAAACGTTTTATTTCAGGTTTCGTGGCCCTCTACTATGACAGATCTTCTAAAAACATGGAGGAAGCTCAGCCAGCGCGTGGCAGAAGCAAGATTTCCATTTCCTCGAGCGATGTTGCCTCGCTAAAGTCTTTTGAGGTGTGTGGGTCCTAGACGTTAGTGTCTCTATCAGACCATACTTTTCGGTCATGCCTCCCTGATTTGAACTCGATAATGTTGCTCGAGGCGTCTGCCGTTTAGTCAGGCTGCTAGGTCCGACATGCCAGCCTCTCATTAGAAGGATCGTGTGTATGATGGAATTTTTTTCCTTCGCTCGCGCTACCCTGTTCCGAAGTTGATAGCGCTGCTCAATGCATCTACCGTCTGATCAACCTCCTAGGACCCACATGTACCCTCTCATTAAAAGAAACATGTGTATTATGGAATTTTTTCCTTCGCTGACGCTACCCTGTTCCGAGTTGATAGCACTGCTCGACGCATCTACCGTTTAACCAACCTCCTGATCCCCACATATCATCCTCTCATTAGAAGAAACGTGTGTATGGTGGATTTTTTCCTTGGCTCGCGCTACCCTGTTCCGAACTTGATAGTGTTGTTCGATGAATCTACTATTTAATCACGCTGCTGGGCCCCACATGTCATCCTCTTATTAGAAGAAACGTGTGTATGATGGATTTTTTACCCTCTGTCGTGCCTTCGTGTTCCGAACTTGATAGCGTTGCTCGCTGCATCAACCGTTTATTCAGGCTGGTGGGTCCCTTATGTCAGCCTCACATTAGAAGAATCGTGGGTATGATGGAATTTTTTCTTCTCTAGCGCTACCCTGTTCCGAACTAGATAGCGTTGCTCGACGAATCTGCCGTTTGCTCACGCTGCTGGATCCCCCATTTTAGCCTCTCATTACAAGAAACGTGTGCATGGTGAACTTTTTTCTCGCTCGCGCCTCTCTGTTTCGAACTGGCAACGTTACTCGATGCAACATCTGTATAAGGTCACGCTGCTGGGTCCCACATATCAGCCTCTCCGTAAATGAAACATTGATTACTCGATGCAACATCTATATAAGGTCTCTGCTGGGTCCAACATGTCAGCATCTCTGCAAATGCAAAGTGTGTATGATGGACTCCGATGTTTTGACCTTGGCAACATTGCTGGGTCCCAGATGTCAGCCTTCTCTGTGTAAGAAACGTGTGTATACTAGAAAAAATATAAAAGAACGACAGAGATTATACTATATATTATATATTTATATTAAAAAAACTAGGAATCTAACTCAAGACTTCAACAAATGGGAACCGCGTGTGCTTCCACTATGCTAGAACTATCTATGCCACTACTGGAAAAGATTACATTTAGAAATGTTGAAATCACTTAAAATAAGAAGGCAACGACCATGACGACTTGCCATAAAAAATGCTAAATGCTCTATACAAATACAATATGGGTAGGAGAAGCTTGTCCTCTACTTTATCAGAATGGCACGGAAATACTAAATTAAGACGATTTTGGGCGATTGATATGTTGCTAACGTATCTATAATTTTTGATATTCCATGCTTGTTTTATATCTATTTTCTTATATTTTGTCCATACTTTGGAGTATTTTTATACACTTTCTTGGACTAACCTATTAACAAGATGCCACAGTGCCAGCTACCTGTTTTCTGCTGTTTTTGGTTCCAGGAAAGTCAGAAAATGAATATTCTCGGATTGGACAGGATAAAAGCCAAAGTCAATATTTCACCGAGGGTGACATGGAGCCAGAAGACAAGACAGAGAGGGGCCAGTCACCGTTCATGCCAACCCAGAATTTTTCGTGCATGAAGGGCAGGATGGCGGTACGCCAAGGATGGTCGAGGGGCACCACGTCGTACACCGTGTCGTGAAGACGATGTACCCTCGTATCGTCATAGTGCTTGTCGAACCAATAAGCAGGCTGAGACATCAGTAGGCAGGGTTCATTCTAATGGTGAACATCCCATTTCGTACCTTCGTTGTTGGCGATACGATCATACAATAGCTTGCAGCATGCGGCTAGCCTGACGGTGCTGGAAATGTCCAGACGCTGAACGATGAGGTTGACATCGTCCGCGCTGAGTTGATCCCACTTGCATCGCCCGCTGAGCTTCGAATCGTCCATCACAGACAGATGGATTTAGGTGGATGCCAAGTGCGGCTGGGGTTTTCTGCAGGAGGAGGGGAGCATCAGAAGAGAGAGTGTGGGCGAAGTGGGGACTAGGGAATAAGATGGAGAGGCAAAGAAAAAAACGAGGGAGGATATTTTACTTGCTTGCTCTGTCTAGTTAACAGCAGTATCGAGGACACCGCCGCCTAGACTTTACTGTATGTTAGACTAGCACGCCACACAACTAGTAATTTGACAATACTCCTACTTACTACCTATCAGAGGTGCAATATTGTCTAGTCACATCAGTTTTGACCAGAGGATTTTCTTTTTACAGCTTTCATTTCAACATAGTGTACTAGTATTTTCAATGGAAAATAGGAGGACGAACTACTACTAGTAGTAATAGCCGCGACATGGACGCATGTACTTTCATCTTGTTCTCCTACATGCAGAACTCGTAGCACAAAATCGAAAATATATACACCGGATATAATGCATAGTACGGGTGTGTCCATGGTATTTTTGGCATGTTGCATGTATTCATATATGTTCTAGTACAAGGTATATGGAATTACACGTGTACAGCATGCAACGACGCAGCAAAATGAGAGACGTGCATGAACACCAGATTTCGCTCAAGTCAGGCAACATGCATGACTTTGTGTGGCTCTGATTCACTGACATATGGGCCCTGTTAAGGTCGGCTCCACCTACCAGTGAGAATCTGCATGCACCATGCGCTTGGAGCCACTAGATACGTCCACGACGAAAATTACAATTTGCAACTCGTTGCACCGGCAACAAGCTGTTGCATGTGGCACTTCCAAGTTTTTAGAAAATGTGAAATAAATCATGAACATAGATCATATTTATATAGTTCATCTATAATTTCCATCCCAAAAATATTAATAGTACATGGCCTGGCCACCACAAAATGAACAAATGAACATAAGATATTGTTCACTTACATTTTTTCTTTTTATTGACACATGTTACATAAGATCTTATTGTGAGACCGAATATTGTAGATGCACAAGATACAACACAGCCAATTTTTTGGACTTATTTCACATTTTTTGAGAACTCGAAAGTACAACAAATAATAAAGGGGTGCGGGCGCAATGAGTTGCTGAATATTCAACCCGCACTGACTAAAACTATGGTATGCATACAGAAGGAGTTTGATCAAATCACAGGCCTTGCACTACATTGCGGCGAAATGAGTGTTAGAGTACAGCAAGTTAACGGCTGAGGCCATACAATACAAATAAGGCGAATGAAATAATTCAAGATACGCAAATCCCTATTCCATATGATCTTCCTTGAACTGTTAATTATGCCGGTTCCAATCCTTCGTGTTGGCCAAGCTTGGGACGAACCACAACGGAGTCTGTCGCTAATTCCAGCCAATGTTTTTTTGAAGGAAATTCCAGCCAATGTTGGTTGAGAAACCAACAGCGGCGTCTTGAGCATTCATACTGATGCGGCATATTTCAAGAAAAATATTAAATCCACCGAGACTAACTGCATGCGGCGAGGTGTATACACAATTGCTCCTCGTTAGATCTCCAGGGCCAAGTCCTGCTGTGCCAACTGGAATGGTAATTGGATAGTTCAATCCAAGGAAGATAGAAAATGCTCCAAGGTCTAAAACCCTCCGCCATTGCCTTGGTGGAAGTAACCTACTAGTGTCAATCGAGAACACATGGCAGCAAAACCCAATAGAATAGATGTGAATATTGCAGCCGTGATGATAACCAACATTTTTAGACACATGATAAGTAGTGGCATATCGCCTAGCACTAACACCCACAGTATTGATCAGAATAAGGCTATCACCATCAGGAGATCTTGCTAACCACCACAGATCAGGACTGTACTCACGATTACCGTCTAATTTAGGTGGCCCCGGAAGACGCACAAGACCTTGCAAGGAAAGCACATTTATAGGTCAGCTGAGCAAAATTTGAATGATGAAGCTTGAAAATTTAAGGATGGAAATTTTACCCCATGCCCGAGGATCCCATGCATAAACATTGCCAATTTGAGTTACAACATAGATAACTCCATTGTGGATAATTGCATCGTGGTAGTTAAACATGCTGAACTGGTTCTCAAGAACCATACACATACCATGAGAACCATCAAGGAAGGCAATTACCGTGTCGAAGATGGCCAGGACAGAGAAATCCTTATAGTTCCCAGCAGCTATGGGAACTCGACAAATGGCTATCTTCAGTAGATTAGTAGGCTGACCAGCCGCGATAAACTTAAGTATCTCGGGTGTGGCCTCAAAATCGAAGATTGCTGGTAGAGGAATCCGGTGACGAGTGAACACATTCACAAGCTCCTAGTTCCAGGCGAGGCCTGTTGGAAATATGCCCTAGAGACAAATAGTAGTAAGAACTATTATCATATTTCGTATAGTTTATGATTAAGTTTTGTATCATGCTATAACTGTGTTGAGTGGAAACATCAATACACGTGTGATATATAAACAAACCAGGGGTTCCCAGTGAAACTCTAGTCACTGGTTCATTGGTTAACAGATGATCATGTTTCATGATCATGTGGCATTTATGCCAGTTGGAAATGAGGTCATC
This sequence comes from Avena sativa, assembly GCA_916181665.1. Lineage (NCBI taxonomy): Eukaryota > Viridiplantae > Streptophyta > Magnoliopsida > Poales > Poaceae > Avena > Avena sativa. The sequence goes on along the minus strand of OV702286.1, from coordinate 383,479,342 downwards.
TCATTCTGCGAATGAGATGATGAACCAATACCCAACCTAAACATCGTGATTCGATCATGTCACGAAGTTCAAGTTACGATGATTAGAAAAGGATCCTCGTAGACTATTCCTTAGACCGTGAGGCTATATCAATCACTGTCTCCCGAGAGTGCTTAGATAGCATTAAACGCCATCTGGTAAAACGGTGGTTATAAAGGTGTGTTCAGGTATTCGGAGGAAACCGTAGAGGCAATATATGTCAAGAGCGGGATTTGTCCGTCCATGTGACGGGAAGATACTCAAGGGCCCACTCGGAGAAGTTATATCCAATAGTTGCGCAACGTGTGATTAGATCATGGGGAATATCACTTGTCGGAACGAGTCAAATAGCATTGTTCAGTAACGAGATTGAAATCGACATGGTGATGTCATTGATCAGATCTCGGGAAAGGAAAGTATCGAATGACAAAGGGAATAAGACACGACTATCACCGGTTCAAACGACAAAAGATCTTCGTGGAATGCACATGGATCACATGGCCATCCAGGTCCCTCTATTGATCATTGGTGCGGGAGTGTCCCGACCATGTCTGGAGTGTTCCCGAACCGTAGGGTATCACACTTAAGGGCTTGATGATGCTTAGAGAGTGTTTATGGGATCGGTAGAATCACCGAAGAAAAGAAGGGAGAAAACCAGAAGGGTTTCGGTAAGTCCGGAGGATGTCCGGAGTGGAGGTGGAAGGTGTTCCATGGCCACGGAGATTGAATAATATGTGAATGAATGTTAAATGTTGATTTAATCATTTATTCATAATTATTTAAATAAAGAGAAAATCAATTAAAAGGTCAAAAGGCTTAATGGGCCAATTCCGGAGGGAGAGGGCCCATTAGGGGAAAGGAGAAAGGGGAGAAGGGGCAAGGGGGAGGCTGGCTGGGCCTAGCCCCCCCCTGCGGGGCCCATTAGGTGGCCGGTGGCCACCTCCTCCCCCCTCCTCTCCTTTAGTCCCACCCCGGGACTTGAGGGGAGGTAGTACCTCCCCTCCCCCTATATAAGGTGGGTTATTTGGCCTAGAAAATACACCAAATAATCAATAAAGGTCTCCCTACTTTTGGGAGGACCTCTAATTGATATTTTCTCTCTCCCCCTCTATCTCTCGTGACCGTGGTCCCAAGTCTGGACTGCGCGAGCGAGAGACATCTTCACCGCGGAGCGCCGTCGCGCTGCGGGATTCGGATCCGGGAGCTCTACTTCCGCAACTGCTGCTGGATCGGGGAAGCGGGAGTCATCGTCAGGCACCGGACGTGTGTAACTCCCACGAGGTGTCACACTTGAGGCACTCAAGTCGTTGGAGCCGGAAGGAGCACAAGGACTTCATCACGACCTTGAGGTCGGCTTCTGCTCATCTACATCAACCACGCTCTCCTGAGCGTTGACAACGCTTTTCGGTCTTCAAGGGTAAGTTCGCGAAAAGCCCCTCTCGTTACTCTATTACTAATAGATAGGTCCTGGCAGCTTCAGGGGTTCAGGGGCGTAGGGTAAAATTTTATTGTTTTCATGCACGGAACCCCTACAGTGGTATCAGAGCTAGATCTATGCGTAGTAATGCTAGTACGGGTAGAACACACTAGATGTAGCCTGTGGGCGTTGATCTTTTAGTTGTTACCCTCCCACGTGTACTTGTGTATACCGCACTAATGCTTGATGAAGCGGCCCCCAGCCGACTTTACGCGTTCATTCGCGAGACTGGTCCACGCTTGACATACGGCTTGTACCGTATAAAGTGGCTTAGGGGGGTGTCTGTCCCTCTCGCATTAGTTGGTATACCATTTGCAACGGAGGGCCCCGAAAGGGGTGTAGTATAGACAACTACTTGATCAGCGTTGTGCTAAAAGTTCGTAGGTAAGAACGGTTCTTGTGCGAAAGCCCATTCAGCCACGTAAAACATGCAAAGATAAAGTAGAAGCGTCTAACTTTGTTTTGCAGGGGGGCGTTGCTTTGTGATATGTTTGTGGCAAAGGTAAAGTAATTACTTTTGTTGCATAGTAGTAGATAGTCACGAAGGTGACGAACTACCACGCTGGAATGACACTGGTACCCTAGTGTCTACGGCGCCGGAACCCTGGCGCCAGAACCCGGTGACGGTGGATGGAGATCACGACGTGAAGGACCATATCACATAGCATTTACATTCAATGTTATTGTTTGTATGTCTTATTGTGTGCTAGTATTATATACTCGACGGTAGCCTAATAAGATGATCCCTGTTAAAATAACCAACGATTGTGTTCCCCCTTAGTGTGAACCACCAAGAAAGTTCTTCGGTATGAGGCGATCCAGGGTGACAGGCCTGGGTGTCATACATATCTATGTTCACATACAGTGGGTGTAAGCCATGTTGCACAGCGAATACACTAAGGTTGAGTTGGCAAGCCTAGCACGCTAGAGAAGCGTGGCCTTGGAATGCGGATGGTCGAAAGATCGAGCACGAGTCGCATGAATGATGTGACCGACGTTTAGCGTCCACCCTTGAACCCACATTGATGGCCGTGACGATCGGGGGAGATGTGGCTGATAGGGGTCGTGTTATCACTAGGAACCCTCACTGGGGATAGGTGTTTCTGAGTGGAGTTATTATTAACTCATTTAATTATAAACTTAGTCTAAATTCCTTTTGCAATTATAAATGTAGAAAATGGTTTCTGCCGAGATTACCTTTCCTATCGACGATTGGTTAAAAGTAGAAAAGCTCAAGTTAGATGGATCCAACTTTTCTGCATGGGTCATACGCCTATTTGATCTCCTTGGGGAGAATGAAGTAGCTGACTACATGACCTGCGAGATATATCTGGAGCCACCCTATTCTCATGAGACCCAGGAGCAGCGGGATCTGCGTTATCGTCGTCGCGTGATGGCCATGTTTATATCAATGACCATGCGCCTTGGAATGGAGGATGGGCTGTGGACAATGGTGGGGAGTCTCAAGCCCCGGATGGTCATGTCACATCTGAGAGCACATTTCGTGGAACAAGTGCGCATGTGGGAGTATGAGCTGATGGGGGACTTTCTCTCCATAAAGATGGAGGAGGGCTCCTCACTAGATGAGCACTTATTGCGCCTCTACGATGCATATATGAGTCTGGCATACTACCTGGATAACTGGTACTCAAGCTCATTTGCGATGGGAGTTGTGTTGCGGTCGCTTTCTCCAAGCTTCCAAGCACAAGTCAGGATCTGCGTTATGAGAGGTGACACAGAAACACTGGATTTCCTTGAGTTCATATCACATTTCAGAAATGTGATAGATGAACCCAACGTCGCTGGAGTCGTCAAAGACAAAGGTATATATTTGATATACAGTTTTATAAATGTTATAATCTTGCAAACACATTGAAGTGTTAAGTATATCTGATACTTGTTCTGTTTTATTGAAAACAGGTCCTTCTGCATAGAGGTGCTTGCTGGAGAGGAGGTGATGTTGCGTGTTGATGGCGAGCATGATGATGACGGCCGATGACACTCTCCCTCAACATTTATCACTTAGTTTATGTTTAGGATGATTAATGTAATCAAGATATTGTGAACTTCTTTAGTTTGTCTCACACTTCGTGAGACAGTTATTCATATGAGTTTGTAACAAACAGTTGTTCTGCTTTTATGAATGATTTCTATTCGTGTTCATATCTTGTTTGATTATGTGTGAATTATCCTTATTGTTTGAAACTAATTGATAATGTATGAACATTTGTAAAACATTAAAAATGCCTTGTTTTAAAATACCCAATTTAATGATATTTCATTAATGAAGGAAACCATTGTTTAAATTCAAAGTTATGTGATAATATGTGAAAGTCATTTGATTTCTTTTCACATATAAATCATGCCTAAGTTCGGCGAAATAACTTGAACACCGTGTATTACTTGAATACAAAGTGTTTAAAGAATTGTTAAATATAATACATATTCAATGTATTATGTTTTAACGAAAATGGTAATTATCATTAAATGATTGTTTAAATGTGTAAAGTAGTTTACCAAAGGAAACATGAATATGAAACTGTTTGATTTGATCAAAGTGTTTCATCAACAAAGGGTATAAGTATAAAAGAGAATCTAATTACTATGATTTGATCAATAGTAATGAAGTTCAACTTTATTAGAATGGCATAATAGAAATTGTGGAATGCAAAGTGTTTTGAAACGTCAAAATTCAAAGCACCACAATGTGATATTAGATATCAAAAGGGGTTGAATATAAGGCACCAAATAAATCGTTGTAGTATATATGTAGAGACCATTAGTTAGAAATAGTTAGCACTCAATGAGTTTAAAGTGAACCATTTGAATTCGTGAAAGTTTTGTGGTTATTCGATATAACCAAAACAATAGCGAATAAGTCCTTGTAGAGTATTCATTGGAAACTTTGAATACGAAACCCATAGCTCAAACCAAAAGGAAAGCAAGATTTGTATTGCTTGGATTTTGGTGCATTCTTGAGAATGCTCACTTCTAGTGATGTTTCTCAATTATGGAGCAAATGGAAAATAGTGTAAAACACGATGAGGATTCAAAACCCTGCATCAGAGTGTTGAGAAGCGCAACGGACAGCATTCCTAAACGATTCTCTTCACGGAAGGAAAGAATCAATGATTTTGATCATTGTGTTTTTCCCTCCACTATTGTTTTTTACTATATGAAGTAGGATTCAAAAATGTAAATCCATATCTTGTATGGAAACATTTGTGAATCACTTGTCATAATTTTTGGAATATGACATACCTACGAACTACAAAGGAAATGATGGTAAACTAGAATTATGAGAAATCCTAATAGCAAAATTCCCGTGAGATTAGAAAGCGATTCATTGCTGAATCTCACATGTAAAGGGGTTACTTGGAATTTTCCCAAATGACTACAAAGCCATAGTAGGAAAAAGGGGTGAATGACAAAATCACAAATTTGTCAAGTATTGGACGAATTCAAATGAATTTGATTCATGTGTGCTAAATGTCTAGTGGATTTAAAACTAGTAAAGTACTAGTATCTCATAGTAAATCTCCAAGTTTGATATTTGATCAAAGGATTTTGAAATTGTTCAAAATAGTAAGGAGATATGCAATTTGCATAAAATTGAGTGGGAGCTATGATAGTCTTCCTAAAACAATATGTGATTGACATATTTTTAAGTGGGAGCAATATGAGTCTCAAATTCAAATATGTAGGAACATTGTTTGAGTAAGAGTACTGACTCGTACCCAAATATGTTAGCAACATAGTTTGAGTGGGAGCTTATAGGATTAATTCTTAAGTAAGTTAAGGATGAAAGCGCAAATACTTATAAATAATGATTTATAAGATGTAGAAGTTGATAATAAGTGTATTATGATATTATGTAATATTCCTTAAGAGATTCTAAAAGGGATTTTCAAAATAGAAGTTAATTAAGGAACTAGTCCTTAATGACTCAAATTAGGAATAGCATTAAGTTTAAACATCAATGGTTAAAAGAAAGAAATGGATGATCATCATCGACTATGTTAAGACATAGGTTCTATCTTAGTAAACCATGATGATAACTTAGCATAATATGTAATCCAATTAAGGAACGTTTGAAAGTGATCAAGTTCGAATCACAGAACATTGAGCTAAGTTTGTCCGCAGTGTCTAGTAGAGAACTGTAGACATATTTTCTAAATCCATAAAGGATAACATATCTTAAAGCATAAAGAGTTATGTTATAAGGCAATATGTTGGAAACTCCTCTAGATACCAATAAAAGTCAAGTAGGAAGCGAGGTGAACAAAACATCGAAAGTTGCACCGAGTGCACTAGTGTTTCGATGAATACATTTATAATAATAGATAAGGGTACCATCTAAAGTGTTGTATAATGTTATGATGGGGCTAGTTCGCTTTTAACGTAGAATGATGTGTCCCAGGGCACAGTGCCCATGAGAAAGCCCTCGAGGTTGATCTAACGTCATTGTAGGCTCCTGGAATCAGGCCTTGTTTTGCTGCCATGACAACGATGCATACACACAGATGCTATCATGTGATGATAAAATATTAATGTTAATCAAAGTGACATTAGTAAGTTGCAAAGGATCTGGGACTGTAAAGTACAGAACCAAGACTCAACCTCTTCCATGAGCAAGCATGTTCTAGGTACCGGTTATATGGTGCCAATAATTAAGAACAAATGCAGATAGTGTATATGTACTCTAGTGCAAGTGGGAGACTGTTGGAAATATGCCCTAGAGACAAATAGTAGTAAGGACTATTATCATATTTCGTATAGTTTATGATTAAGTTTTGTATCATGCTATAACTGTGTTGAGTGGAAACATCAATACACGTGTGATATATAAACAAACCAGGGGTTCCCAGTGAAACTCTAGTCACTGGTTCATTGGTCAACAGATGATCATGTTTCCTGATCATGTGGCATTTATGCCAGTTGGAAATGAGGTCATCTCATTCTGAGAATGAGATGATGAACCAATACCCAACCTAAACATCGTGATTCAATCATGTCACGAAGTTCAAGTTACGATAATTAGAAAAGGATCCTCGTAGACTATTCCTTAGACCGTGAGGCTATATCAATCACTATCTCCCGAGAGTGCTTAGATAGCATCAAACGCCATCTGGTAAAATGGTGGTTATAAATGTGTGTTCAGGTATTCGGAGGAAACCGTAGATGCAATATATGTCAAGAGCGGGATTTGTCCGTCCATGTGACGGGAAGATACTCAAGGGCCCACTCGGAGAAGTTATATCCAATAGTTGCGCAGCGTGTGATTAGATCACGGGGAATATCACTTGTCGGAACGAGTCAAATAGCATTGTTCAGTAACGAGATTGAACTCGACATGGTGATGTCATTGATCAGATCTCGGGCAATGCAAGTATCGAATGACAAAGGGAATAAGACACGACTGTCACCGGTTCAAATGACAAAAGATCTTCGTGGAATGCACAGGGGTCACATGGCCATCCAGGTCCCTCTGTTGATCATTGGTGCGGGAGTGTCCCGACCATGTCTGGAGTGTTACTGAACCGTAGGGTATCACGCTTAACGGCTTGATGATGCTTAGAGAGTGTTTATGGGATCGGTAGAATCACCAAAGAAAAGAAGGGAGAAAACCGGAAGGGTTTCGGTAAGTCCGGAGGATGTTCGGAGTGGAGGTGGAAGGTGTTCCATGGCCACGGAGATTGAATAATATGTGAATGAATGTTAAATGTTGATTTAATCATTTATTCATAATTATTTAAATAAAGAGAAAATCAATTAAAAGGTCAAAAGGCTTAATGGGCCAGTTCCGGAGGGAGAGGGCCCATTAGGGGAAAGGAGAAAGGGGAGAAGGGGCAAGGGGTAGGCCGGCTGGGCCTAGCCCCCCCGCGGGGCCCATTAGGTGGCCGGCGGCCACCTCCTCCCCCTCCTCTCCTTTAGTCCCACCCCGGGACTTGAGGGGATGTAGTACCTCCCCTCCCCCAATATAAGGTGGAGTATTTGGCCTAGAAAATACACCAAATAATCAATAAAGGTCTCCCCACTTTTGGGAGGACCTCTAGTTGATATTTTCTCTCTCCCTCTCTCTCTCTCGTGACTGTGGTCCCAAGTCTGGACTGCGCGAGCGAGAGGCATCTTCACCGCGGAGCGCCGTCGTGCTGCGGGATTCGGATCCAGGAGCTCTACTTCCACAACTGCTGCTGTATCGGGGAAGCGGGAGTCATCGTCAGGCACCGGACGTGTGTAACTCCCACGAGGTGTCACACTTGAGGCACTCAAGTCGTTGGAGCCGTAAGGAGCGCAAGGACTTCATCACGACCTTGAGGCCGGCTTCGGCTCGTCTACATCAACCACGCTCTCCTGAGCGTTGACAACGCTTTTCGGTCTTCAAGGGTAAGTTCGTGAAAAGCCCCTCCCGTTACTGTATTACTAATAGATAGGTCCTGGCAGCTTCAGGGGTTCAGGGGCATAGGGTACAATTTTATTGTTTTCATGCGCGGAACCCCTACAAGGCCAACAGTGGCGATCCAATCTCCATGGGCTCCTACCCACTTCTTACCCTCACAATCTGGCATCACAGCATCGGAGGAGGACCTGTCCAACAGCGTCAGCTTGCACAAGGTCCACCCGAACTTCTTTTGTGGCTTCTTCTTGCCCCTGCCGCAATAGTAGCTGCCCCTGTAGAAATGCTTCATGCGATTGTCGCGGTAGAAGACATTGTACTCACGCGGTACCTCAGTTGAGTGAGAGTGAAGAACACAGGGGAGACCAAACGGATGAGATTTCGATAGGGATGCACTATGTGTTACTGAGTAAAGGTAATGTTTGCAGCAGGCGACGAGGCTCGCGGCGGTGATGACGTCACATCTAGCAGAGATTTCTTCAAGGGGGCCATCGAAAAACACCTTATAAGTGTCGCTGTCATTGATCAATTGGGCCATCCCGAGGAAGAGCTTGAGCAGGTGGGGGGCGATGGAGTTTGATTTTGATTGGGGGTTTTGGAGGAGAGAGCGAGCGGCAGCTGGCAGGGCGAGACAAAAAATAGTCTATCAAACTGGGCGCCGGAGCTGATCCTAAAGTGGCATGGCAGCGTTGGCGCGTGCCTATATTTGTGTGCGAGTGGTAATGGCCGTCGCCGGGACGCTGGAGGTGAAGTTAGGATGGAGATCGAGGCAAAGATAAGTACAGAATGAAATAAAACCAAGCGTGCCTTCTTTCTCTCTGCTAAATCTACCGTGCCTATCGAACTGGGCTACAGAGATGCTCCGAAAGCAGCATGGCAGCGTTGGCGTGTGCTAAAGGTGGGCGAGTGGGGATCAGCGAGAAGATGGAGAGGAAGAGGGCAGAGAGCAAAGGAAAATACTAGTAGAATAAATCGATTTCCGCCTACCGAGCGTGGTTTTTCTCTCTTCTCTGCGTTTCCTGGTGCCTATCGAGTAAATAGGCCAGGCATTTCTATGAGTAGTACAACATAAGCTAGCCTAGCACGGGATGGAGCTGTACTGTCCTCTCAAATAAATGGTCATGGCAGAGAGACGGTTTGGAGTATACTCGGAGCTGATCTTGCCGAACGTAATAATCCTTGGATCTTCTACATTCATCATCTTGTGCAGTCACATTTGGAACAAGTACTACTATACTACTACTGTAACTAATAAACACATAAAGGTTCCACCGGTAATTAAGGAACCAAAACTGGAATACTACTACTCTCGAACTCTTGTGTAGTCCAACAACAAAATGCTCACAAAATGGGCTACCAGTACGGCAATACCATCTGTACACCCACACGCTGCCACCTCAAATAAGCTTGCCTGCCACACCGCCAATTTCCTCTCCCCTGTTGGCCTCTACGCCCCTGTTACCGGACCCAAAATTGAACATCTCTCAGTTCAATAAATAAAAAAGTCGACAATCTCTCAAAAAAAATCAACCATCCACCAAAAGAAAATCCATTGTCTAATGCTTCCCGTTCATTATGAACAGACGGTCGCAATTGCTCGAGCGCCGCGCGGGAGTAGTAGTCGTCTGAGCTACTGGTTGTAGCTCCGCGAAAGCATGCGCCTGGAAGCGGCAGAAGAATTTATTCTCTGTTAGTGACAGAAGAAGATTGACGATATACAGTAGCAAATCAACAAGTCGTTGACTTTATCCGTCTGATCAGTGAGAGCCAACATGAGTGGTGAACAGCTTGAAGCGCAGTGGAACAGGTGCCTTTAAGGCATATAGTACGTACACCTCCGTTCTGATTTAGGATGGTCACATAGTGCTAAATAACTTAGACTACTCCAGTAACTTGCACATGTACCTTCATCATAGAGACTCAGATAGTAGACGTATGACATATCATCACTGTATACAATTATAATTGGTAAAGCACACAAAATTATAAATTTGATCAACATCTATAAAGTATGGATGTTTATTTGGTCCTTGTACTTTGTGTCATCATGTAGAAGTCAAAGATTATTAGCTACCTAATACATGGATTTTTTTGATAACATGGTCTAGAGAACCAAGGGAGAAGCTTCTAGTATGAGGGAGAAGTGTGTTTTGAGGTTTGTGCATAGCATTAATTATGCCGAAGACTATCAATAGAATCTTCTAGATGCTAGAATGGAAAAGAAGATCCAATGGCTAGAAATGCAGAGATTCGCGAGTCTTGATCCAACAGTCAACATTCAAAGTTATTCATACACTATATAGTAGTAAGATAAGATAAGATAAGATACTAGTAAGTTGCACGTTCCCTGCACATGAGGCTCAAATAATAGACGTCTGGCATATCATCACTATATAAAATTATAATAGGTAAAGTGGAAAAATAAATTTGATCAACATCTATAAAGTATGGGTATATATTTGGTTCTTCTACTTTGTATAATCATGTGTAGAAGTCAAAGATTATTAGCTACCTAACACTTGAAATTTTTGGTAACATGGTCTAGAGAAACGAGGGGACGATTCTAGTATGATGGAGATGTTGGAAATATGCCCTAGAGACAAATAGTGATACAGACTATTATCATATTTCATAAAGTTTATGATTAAGTTTTATATCATGCTATAACTGTATTGAGTTGAAACATCAATACACATGTGATATATAAATAATTAGGAGTTCCCAGTGAAACTCTAGTCACTGGTTCATTGGTCAACAGATGATCAAGTTTCCTGATCATATGGCATTTATGCCAGTTGGAAATGGAGTCAACTCATTCTGGGAATGAGATGATGAACCAATACCCAACATAAACATCGTGACCCGATCATGTCACGAAGTTCAAGTTACGATGATTAGAAATGGATCCTCGTAGACTATTCCTTAGACCGTGAGGCTATATCAATCACTATCTCCCGAGAGTGCTTAGATAGCATCAAGCGCCACTTGGTAATACAGTGGTTATAAAGGTGTGTTCAGGTATTCGGAGGAAACCGTAGAGGCAATATATGTCAAGAGCGGGATTTGTCCGTCCATGTGACGGGAAGATACTCAAGGGCCCACTCGGAGAAGTTATATCCAATAGCTGCGCAGCGTGTGACTAGATCACGGGGAATATCACTTGTCGGAATGAGTCAAATAGAATTGTTCAGTAACGAGATTGAACTCGACATGGTGATGTCATTGATCAGATCTCGGGCAATGCAAGTATTGAATGACAAAGGGAATAAGACGCGACTATCACCGGTTCAAACGACAAAAGATCTTCGTGGAATGCACAGGGGTCACATGGCCATCCAGGTCCCTCTGTTGATCATTGGTGCGGGAGTGTCCCGACCATGTATGGAGTGTTCCTGAACCGTAGGGTATCACGCTTAATGGCTTGATGATGCTTAGAGAGTGTTTATGGGATCGGTAGAATCACCGAAGAAAAGAAGGGAGAAAACCGGAAGGGTTTCGGTAGGAGGATGTCCGGAGTGGAGGTGGAAGGTGTTCCATGGCCACGGAGATTGAATAATATGTGAATGAATGTTAAATGTTGATTTAATCATTTATTCATAATTATTTAAATAAAGAGAAAATCAATTAAAAGGTCAAAAGGCTTAATGGGCCAATTTCGGAGGGAAGAGGGCCCATTAGGGAAAGGCAAGAGGGAGAAGGGCCGGAGGGGGTGGCCGGCGGCACCACCCCTCCCCCTCTCCTCTCCCTTAGTCCCACCCCAGGACTTTGAGGGAGGTAGTACCTCCCCCCTATATATAGTGGGGGTATTTGGCCAGATAAATACACACAATATTCAATAAAGGTTTCCTCACTTTTGGGGAGACCTCCAATTGATATTCTCTCTCTCTATCTCGTGACTGTGGTCCCAAGTTTGGACTGCGCGAATGAGAGACATCTTCACCGTGGAGCATCGTCGTGCTGCAGGATTCGGATCCAGGAGCTCTACTTCCGCAACTGCTGCTGGATCGGGGTAGCGGGAGTCATCGTTAGGCACCAGACGTGTGTAACTCCCCGCGAGGTGTCACACGTGAGGCACTCAAGTAATTGGAGCCGCATGAGCGCAAGGACTTCATCATGACCTTGAGGTCGGCTTCGGCTCGTGTACATCAACCACGCTCTCCTGAGCATTGACAATGCTTTTCGGTCTTCAAGGGTAAGTTCGCGAAAAGCCCCTCCCGTTACTGTATTACTAATATATAGGTCCTGGCAACATCAGGGGTTCAGGGGCGTAGGGTAAAATTTATTGTTTTCATGAGCGGAACCCCTACAGGAGAAGTGTGTTTTGAGAGGTTTATGCATAGTGCATTCATTGTGTTCAAGACTATCAATAGAATCTTCTAGATGCTAGAATGGAAAAGAAGATCCAATGGCTGGAAATGTTCAGATTCACGAGTCTCGATCCAACGGTCAATATTCAAAGTTATTCGTACACTATATAGTGGTAAGATAAGATGTCTAAAAACATGGCTTGTGGCATTCAGATCCATTACTCTTCAGACTGTCTTTACAAAAAGGAACAATCTCGTCATCACTCCGAAAATTAAGAATGATATTTCCTTATATTTGGAAACTCACATCGACGACATTGTTTACTACAAGAAGATGCACCCATCTACCTCCAAAAAGACAATTAATTCAAGAGCAATCTATCGCATTTACTTGTAGCTCAAGTTTGATCTAATTTCGTTAAATTGTCAAGATGCAAAATCTTAGCAAGAAGTGGAACTTGTTGTAAAAACTATCGGTGGTGGTTTATGATATATTAAATCCGCCCCCAATGGTTACCTCCAAAAAACGTAATACTTTCAATGCAACCTACAATTTACTTGTAGTTCAAAATTGAACTAATTTCAATAAATCGACATAAAATCAATTTCAAGTGGGCAAAGTTAGCTATAGGAATAAGTTTGAAAACTCATAAAACACGGGAATCATAAGTACAACATGAGGGTACACTATATATGTCTGAAATCTTGGCTTGTGGTGTTCAGGTCCATATCCTTCAGACTTTGTTTACAAAAACGAACAATAATCTCATCATCAATCGGAAAATTGAGAATGTTCTTTCCTGATAGTTGGAAACTCACACCGGCGGTACTGATTACTACAAGAAGATGCATCCATCTACCTCCAAAGATACATTTAATTAAATAAAAATCTATCACGCTTACTTGTAGCTCAAGTTTGAGCTAATTTTTCGTAAAATTGTCAAGATGCAAAATCTTAATTAGAAAGGAGTTAAAAACCTATTGTCAAAACCTCGGTTGTTTTCTGATATATTAACTGAGCCCCAATGGGTACACCTCCAAAAGTTTTGTGTAATTATTTAGAAGCAATCTACAATAATTTAGTTGTTGTAGTTCAAGTTTGACCAAATTTTGATAAATATAGGCATGAAGTCATTCAAGTGGAGCAAAGTTAATTAGCTATATAGGGAGTTTGAAAAGTCATAAAACATGGGAATCGCAAGTAAAGCACGTTGGTCCACTTGATATGTCTAAAAGCTTGGCTTATGGTATTGAGATCCATATTCTTCAAACTTTCTTTACATAAAAGAACCATCTCGTCACCACTCGCAAAACTGAGGATTTTCTTTCCTCATAGTTAGAAACTCACACTGACGACATTGTTTACTAGAAGAAGATGCACCCATCTACCTACGAAAATACATTTAATTCAAGAGCAATCTATCGTGCTTACTTGTAGCTCAAGTTTGATATAATTTCGTTAAATTGACAAGAAGTCACTGAAGTGTGCAAAGTTTGCTAGGAAGCTTGAAAAATCCTAGTACTGAAAACTTGGGCATTACGTATAAGAAACCATTGATCCAGTTTCTGTGATAATTGGGGTGGTTGAATTTTATTTTAACTATGGTAGGTCTCGTAGGAGAGAGGTGCTTGAGAGTTAACATGATCGATGGAAGTAGAACTTACATCAAGGAACTCATAAAAAATGAAAATTGCATCCAAGTCCATCCATTTAACACAATGACCATAAAACTGAATAATGAAGTGTGTGTGTTTTGTGGTTTGTGCATACTAGCATTCATCGTGCTAAAGACTATCAATAGTTCGATACTAAGGGAAAATAGAAGATCTAACAGTTAGCAATGTTTGGATTTGCTAGTCTTGATCCAGCGGTCAATGTTCGAAGTTAATTCGTACACTATACAGTGGGGTATGGTATTGTAAGAGATAAGATAAGAAGTACCACGAATGGCCGATCTAATGGTTGGTCTCGTAGGAGCGAGGTGCTTGAGAGTTAAGACGGTCAGTGGAAGTACAAGTTACATCAAGGACCTCATAAAAAATGAAAATCGCATCCAAGTCCATGCATGAATTTAGCACAAGGACCCTGAAACTAAGCAAAGAAGTGTGTGTTTTGAGGTTTGCACATACTAGTGTCCATTGTGCTAAAGACTATCGGTAGAATCTTTCTAGATGCTAATAATGGAAAAGAAGATCCAATGGTTAACAAAGTTTGGATTTGCCAGTCTTGATCCAACGGTCAATGTTCAAAGTTTGGATTTGCCAGTCTTGATCCAATGGTCAATGTTCAAAACAAGTTCAAAAGTGCCTTCCCTCCTGATGTTTGGCTGATCTTTTGAATAACCTTCCCTCCCGATGTTTGGGAAGCAAGTGAAAAATTCGAAAACCGGAAAACTTTGAATTTTTGTGCCGCCAAGGACCAAAGTGGTTTCCTTCCTATGTACTCCTCGTCCCTACTCCACACCAATGCGCGGCTACCGAACACGCCAGAGACCCAGAGCCGCCGTACCAAGGCACATGTGCGCAACACCACGCGGTGGATGAGGGGAGAGGGATCAGCCGAACCGGTGCACGAGGGGAAATGGGAGGAGAGATGGAGCATAGGGAAGGAGAGAGAAAATACACGATTTGTTTTACGTGCATAGGTCCTGAAATTTACTACTGGTAGAGTGGCCGCAGGAGTACCTCGTGTTAGAAACCCATCATAACTTTGCTCTGACATGGAACCGCCTTCAACTTCTCTTCGTTGTTGCCCTCTTCCCCTGCCAACGTTTTATTCTTTCAGCATGTACAACGTGTGGACAAAGGTGACCATATGTCTAAGCAAAGAAATATACTACTCCCGCATTTTGTAAAAAATCACACCTTAATAAGGCTCAGATAGTAAACGTATGACATATCATCATTATATAAAATTATAATTGGTAAAGCACAAAAAATTATAAATTTGATCAACATCTATAAAGTATGGGTGTATATTTGGTCCTTGTACTTTGTATCATCATGTGTAGAAGTCAAAAATTATTAGCTACCTAACACTTGAAAGTCTTGGTAACATGGTCTAGAGAAACGAGGGAGAAGATTCTAGTATGATAGAGAAGTGTGTTTTGAGAGGTTTATGCATAGTGCATTCATTGTGTTCAAGACTATCAATAGAATCTTCTAGAATGGAAAAGAAGATCCAATGGCTAGAAATGTTGGGATTCACGAGTCTTGATCCAACGGTCAACATTCAAAGTTATCCGTACACTATATAATGGTAAGATACGATAAGATAAGATCATGTAGAAGTCAACAATTATTAGCTACGAGGGAGAATATTCTAGTATAATGGAGAAGTGTGTTTTGAGGTTTATGCATAGCATTCATTATGCTGAAGTCTATCAATAGAATCCTAGATGCTAGAATAGAAAACAAGATCCAACGGCTGGAAATGTTGGGATTCATGAGTCTTGATCCAACAGTCAATATTCAAAGTTATTCGTACACTATATAGTGGTAAGGTAAGATAAGATAAGATAAGATAAGATAAGATAAGATAAGATATGATATCTCTATCTCTACTACTATAATGGAGCAGTTTTGAATTGGATCCATAGCACCAATCCTGACCGTTGGGCTGTTGGATCCAATGGTTCAGAGAAGCTGGATTCGTGTTGAATAGTACCTAGAGAAAACTCCACCATGCATGTTCTAGAGCCATCATGTCACCACCCCTAAAATTTCATAGCACAGTAGACTGTATTCTCTCTACTTACTACTATAGTGGAGTAGTTTTGAATTGGATCCATAGCACTCCGTTGGGCTGTTAGATCCAATGGTTCAGAGCAACTGGATTCATGTTGAATAGTACTCCCTCCACCAAAATATAAGGCGCCCAAGGATTAGTCAAAAGTCAACATTTTTAAAGTTTGACCATGACTATACAAAAAAATATAAAAATTTAGAATACTAAATTAATATCAATAGATTCACCATAAAGTATATTTTCTTAATATGTCCATTCAATATTGTAGATGTAGATATTTTTTCTAAATATTTGGTCAAAGTTAGTAAGGTTTGAATTTTGACCAATCCTTAGGCGCCTTATATTTTGGGACGGAGCGAGGGAGTACAGACCTAGATGCTAGAATGGAAAAGAAGATCCAACGGTTAGCAATGTTTGGATTTGTCAGTCTCGATCCAACTGTTAATGTTCAAAGTTAATCTCTACACTATATGTAGTGGTATGGTATTGTAAGAGATAAGAGACAAGATAAACATAAGATAGAAGTACTGCGAATGTCCGATCTAATGGTAGGTCTCGTAAGAGCGAGGTGCTTGAGAGTTAACACGGTCGGTGGAAGTACAAGTTACATTAAGGACCTCACAAAAAATGAAAATTGCATCCAACAAGTCCGTGCATTTAGCACAAGGACCCTCAAACCGAGTAATGAAGTACTATGTGTTTTGAGGTTTGCACATACTAGTGTTCATCATGCTAAAGACTATCAGTAGAATCTTTCTAGATGCTAAGAATGGAAAAGAAGATCCAACGGTTAGCAATGTTTGGATTTGACAGTGTTGATCCAACGGTCAATGTTCAAATAAGTTAATCCCTACACTATTTAGTGGTGGTATGCATGATATTGTAAGAGATAAGAGACAAGATAAAGGTAAGATAATAAGTATTGCGAATGGCCGATCTAATGGTAGGTCTTGTAGGAGCGAGGTGATTGAGAGTTAACACGGTCGGTGGAAGTACAAGTTACATCAAGAACCTCATAAAAAATGAAAATTGCATCCAAGTCCATGCATTTGAGCCCAAGGACCCTAACACTGAGCAATGAAGTACTGTGTGTTTTTATGTTTTCGCATACTAGCTTTCATCATGCTAAAGACTATCAATAGACCAAATCTTTCTCGATGCTAATAATGGAAAAAATATCCAACGGTTAGCAATGTTTGGATTTGCCAGTCTTGATCCAACAGTTAATATGTTCAAAGTTAATCCCTACACTATGTAGTGGTATGGTATTGTAACAGATATGAGACAAGGTAAAAGATAAGATAAGAAGTATTGCGAATGGCTGATCTAATGGTAGGTCTCGTAAGATTGAGGTGCTTGAGATTTAACACGGTGGTTAGAATTACAATTTACATCAAGGACCTCATAAAAAGGAAAATTGCATCCAAGTCCATGCATTTGTCACAAGGACCCTGAAACCGAGTAATGAAGTACTGTGTGTTTTGAGGTTTACGCATACTAGTGTTCATCATGCTAAAGACTATCAATACAATCTTTATAGATGCTAAGAATGGAAAATAATATCCAACGGTTAGCAATGTTTGGATTTGCTAGTCTTGAGATCCAACGGTCAATGTTCAAAATAAGTTAATCCCTACACTATGTAGTGGTGGTATATATGGTATTGTATGAGATAAGAGACAAGATAAAGATAAGAAGTACTGCAAATGGCTGATCTAATGGTAGGTCTCGTAAGAGCGAGGTGCTCGAGTGGTCGGTGGAAGTACAAGTTACATCAAGGACCTCATAAAAAATGAAAATTCCATCCAGGTCCATGCATTTGGCACAAGGACCCTGAAACCGAGTAATAATGAAGTATTGTGTGTTTTGAGGTTTGCGCATACTAGTGTTCATCGTGCTAAAGGCTATTAGTAGAATCTTTCTAGATGCTAAGAATGGAAAATAATATCCAATGGTTAGCAATGTTTGGATTTGCTAGTCTTGATCTAACGATCAATGTTCAAAGTTAATCGGTTAGCAAAGTTTGACCTAATTTCATGAAATAGTGAGCAAAGTTTGACCTAATTTCATTAAATAGTTAGGATGCAAAATCTTAGCAAGAAGATGAACCTGTCGTCAAAACTCTCGGTGGTTTATGATATATATTAATTGACCCTTCCCTTGATGGGTACCTCCAAGAGCTTTTTCGTAAAACTTTCAAACCAACCTACAATTTACCTGTAGTAGTCCAAATTTTACCTAATTTCGATAAATCGACATAAAATCATTCAAGTGGATGAAGTTAGCTAGGAAATTTGAGAACTGATAAAACATGGGAAATGGTAAGTGCATCATGTTGGTCCACTATATATGTGTGAAAACTTGGCTTGTGGCATTAAGATCCATAGTCTTTGGACTTTCTTTAGGGGAAAGAACAATCTAGTCATCACTCGAAAAATTAAGAATGTTCTTTTCTAAGATAATTGGAAACTCACACTGGCGGCATTGTCTACTATAAGAATATGCACCTATATCTACCTCTGAAAAGACTTTTAAATCAAGAGGAATCTATTGCACTTACTTGTAGCTAAAGTTTGTCCTAGTTTTGTTAAACTGGCAAGATGCAAAATCTTAGAAAGAAGTTGAATTTGTCGTCAAAAATCTCGTTGGATGGTTTCTCATATATTAATTGTGACCCCCGATGGGTACCTTCAGAAGCTTTTTTCATAAAACTTTCACAGTAACCTACAATTTACTTGTAGTAGTTCAAATTTGACCTGATTTTGATAAATCGACATAAGGTCATTCAAGTGGGCGAAGTTAGGTAGCGAGTTTGAGAATTCATAAAACACAGGAAATCATAAGTATAATATGTTGGTCCACTATATATATATGTGTGAAAACTTGGCTTCTGGCATTTAGATCGATATTCTTCGAACTTCCTTTACGAGAGAGAATAATCTTGACATCACTCAAAAAATTGAGAATGGTATTTCCTAATAATTGGAAACTCACACCGATGACATTGTTTACTATAAGAAGATGCACCCATCTACCTCCAAAAGGCATTTAATTCAAGAGCAATCTATCACGCTTACATGTAGCTCAATTCTAACTTAATTTTGGTAAATTGTCAAGATGAAAAATCTTAGAAAGAAGTTGAACCTATCATCAAAGCTCATAGTGGTTTCTGATATATTAATTCACCCCTCCCCCGAAGGGTACCTCCAAAAGCTTTTTCATGAAACTTTCAAAGCAACCTACAATTTACTTGTAGTTCAAATTTGACCTAATATAATTTCGATAAATCGGGATAAAGTCATTCAAGTTGGTAGAGTTAGATAGGAAGTTTGAAAGCACATAAAACATGGGTATCGTCAGTACAACATGTCGATCCACTATATATATATGTTTGGAAACCCGGATTGTGGCATTCAGATCCATATTCTTCAGACTTTCTTGACGAAAAATAACAACCTCTCTTGTCATCTCTCGTAAAATTGAGAATTGAATGTTCTTTCCTGATAGTTCGAATCTCACATCGATGACATTGTTTACTGTATATTGATTTTTTTCAATGAATATACTATTTTGTAACACCCCAAAAATATTAATAAAGATTATCAAGTTCTAATCACCCAACTTTAGGGTTAACAAAAACTTTTATTATTAAATATAAATATGAGTGTATGTGTGATTTGCATTAGTATATGAATGAGTGCAATTGCCACGTTTGATTGCTACAAATGATAAGGAATGGTTTAGAGATGAATACTACATCATCTAGGCCAATTACAAACAAAATCCAAAAAAAAAGAAATCAAATATGAATCAAATAAGCAAATGGTCATTTTGACCAAAATCAACCACTAGGCCACTTTGTGAGTTCCTAGTAAAGAATTCCTAACAAAAACATTTCCATTTCTTTTCACCCCTTGCTAGACCAAGTAAAAGTGAACCCAAGCTCACTTTACAAACTCACAGAAACTATTTTCAAATCTATTTAAAGGATAATTCAAAATTGAATCAAGTTCACATACTAAGATCACCATTTTGCAAAAACCACTCAAATCAATTCACCTTGAATTTTCCAAGCAACCATAGACACTCAAGCAAGTGCTCAGCACACTCACCAAATTTCATTCAAAAATTTCAAACTTAAATTCTTGCGGCCATTTGGTCGAACACATTGCAGACACAGATTAAACCCTGCCTAACTCCACTGTTTGGAGGAGTGATCACTCGACCATTTGCCCCCATTTCACTCACATGTCTCCCCCAGCACCTAGCAACGCAGTGGACATCCTCCCTCCTTTGCCGTTGCGCTAGTGCAACGCCGCCCGAAGCTTGCCACGCCGGCCGACCATGGGCAGCTCGCCACAGACCATGCCGCCCTCGTCCATGATGTCCAGGAGGCAGGCCACTGTCCACCGCCACCCCCTGTCCAGCCCTCGACCGCAGGCAAACCATGGACCACTAGGAAACCGCCACGCCTACTTTCTCTGCGCCATGCCGAGAGCACGCTAGAGCGCCACAGCCGACCAGCTCGCACACGCCGTGCCTCACCCTCTCCGTGTGTGCACACACTCTCCATGACCCTAGCTAGCTCCCAGACATCCTCGTTCACCGCCGCGTGACCCGTAGCCCCCGTGCGCCGTCTCGAACGCCGCTAGTTCTGCGCAGAGCACTGCCCGCGCCCGACCATTCTCGACCGCCCCGTGCCTCGCCTTTAAGCCTATGACGACCGCCAGGAAACACCATGCCGCCCCCTACCCTCATCCATGCCAATAGCTCGCTGTACCATCGTCACCGGAGGAGCCAACCATACCGCAATGCCCATCATGCCGGTGTATAAATAGAGGCCCCCTCCGCCTCAATTCACCACACCATCTCACTCCCCACTCCTCCAGAACCGCCCACACCTCTCCCCGGAGCAAGGCGAGCACCACCTCGCCAGAATTTGGCCAGAGTCCGCCACTACAGAGGAGAAGAGGAGCCGTTGATGGGAGCCTCCCTAGGAGCCGCCGCGACCACCGTTCGAACCGCTGTCGTCTACAACATCGTTCTCCCCCATCGCCAACCCTAGCTAGAGCCCAAGTGAGCCTCACACGACCCCCACAGTCGCCGTTAGGGTTTAGTCTCGCCGGAGCCGTTCGACATAGACGATAAACCTCAGCCGATAGATCCTAGTCTAATCGTAGCTCTGAGATTGAACGATACCGTTTCGGGTTAAATGAGCCACTGACTAGTGGGACCCCCTGTCAGCAGCCCACTGCGCTAGCACAGAGCAGTTGGGCCGGCCCGTTTACTTTCCCGCGCAGAGCCCAGTGATTCAAATAGTTATTTTCCATTTTAATTAAAACCAGTTTCTGTCAGTAGATTCAAAAATCAAGTCAAAGAGATTCACTGAACCAAATTGCATGATTCCAATTTTGTTAGAAAGATATTTAAATTATCTATCCAAGCCCGTTGGATTCAAACCATTTGAAATTATAGATCACCTACACCAAAAATAACAAGACAGAGACTTTTCCAACTTCAAATATTTTTCAAAAATCAATCGTAAATGCTTTTGAGTTGATTCCAACTCTCAAAAATCACATTTGACAAGATATCTGAATATGTAAAAATATTTAGGTTTACATGCAGTGACATTGGAATAGTACCAAAAGAATGCCATATAGGCATTTCTAGTCACTTTAATTCTATTAAATGATAATCTTAAACTTTATAAAATATGACCACCACTTTAAATCACATTCCCACGTATTAGAATATGTGGTGATGACATGTGTTAACATGATCCCATATTTTAATTGGAGAATATTAAATCTTAAGTATTTTCAATGAGTAGAAATGACTTTTCTAAAATAAGAGAAATAAAATTAAGTCTTTATTTCATGTGATGTTTTTGATGATGCTAGATCATCAAGTGTGAGCCTTAGTGTGCTAAATAGAAGTAGTTAAGTATTGTTTGGTGATTGTGTACCTCGTATGTATTTATAGACGATAGTACCGACCCGGGATACGAGGAGGAGGAGGAGTACTACCAAGAAGAAGAGGAGTAGAACTTCAATCACTGCACTACTCAAGGCAAGCTAACACTTGCAAGTATTATACCTATGCAAGCCATCCTTGCAATATAACCTACGCAAGATGCATTATGCATTCTTTGGTTATACAACTTTGATTATACCAATCCCAAGTTTTACTTACAAGCTATATTCTTTTACTTGACCAAAGTTCTTTACTTTTAGTTAGTGCTTTGTGAGTATTGAAAAAATAGGATAGATACCATAAAGAGTATAAAACTTTGCCTAACTAGTTATACTTAGATGTCATCCCAAGGCATGAGATTAGAGTTGGATAGTTACCCTTGATTAGCACCCCTCATTAGTAAATACCCTCAACTTTAGTGGCTAGTGCTAAGCATAAAGTTGATCACTTTAGTGGGAATACTTGGTGAAAATGATTATGAAAACCTTGGAATGAGGATTCATTCTATTGAAATGTTTTGACATGTGTTGAGAAACACAAAAGGACTTGATGATGAAAATGTTGAGGCATGAGCCTTAGCCCTTTATAAAAACTGATGGTTGGGTTTGGATGCGATACCATTCCAATTTTACCATACAACCATAATACCTGAATTGGGTAGGGCTTAACTAGAAGTTTATATGCCTTAGTATGGGTTCTACCACGGAAGAGGTTGAGCTGAGGCTACCTTTTGAGTGTGAATGTCCACCTATGCAGTGCCCAGGATGGCAGATGGCCATGACTAGGAGGCCAAGCTCATAGGGGAGGTGTCTATACTAGAGTGTGTAATTGAAAGGTTATGATTGATTATCCGCATACTAAGTATGATGATTCAAGGTTATCTCTGACGGATGTATCGAATTTTGTGGTGAAAGTGTACCACCTCTATAGATTGTCAAACTATTTTAATAGCCGCGTCCGCGATCATGGATAGTTGGAGTGGCCATATGATGACCCACAAGTATAGGGGGTGTATCGCAGTTATTTTGATAAGTAAGAGGGTCGAACCCAACGAGGAGCAGAAGGTGCTGGCTAGTGGTATGGATCAGGAATTCTCTACAAATACTTAGTAAACGGATTTTTAGGGGTTTTTGATAAAGCAAGTAAACAAAGTACGAGTAAATAAAAGAAAGTAGGAATAAATGCAGCAAGTGGCTCAATCCTTTATGCAGCAAAGGACAAGCCGGTTGTATTACTTAAGATGACCAAACGTTCTCGAGGTCACATGGGAAGAATGTCAAGTGCTTTCGCTTCATATAGTTGATTAATCTTCTTTAGCTTGCTAAGTGTTGTGTGGGTGAACCTGTGCTAATGTACCGACCTTCCTAGGACTAATACATACTTGTGATTATACCCCTTGCAAAGATCCGTAAGTACAAGAAAGTAATTAAGGTAGAAACCTAACCACAGCTTTAAACTCTAACACCCTTACGTCCCTTGTGCAATGGTTTCCTAATGGGGGTTCAGGTTTCTGTCACTCCGGCAACCCCTACGATTAGTAGCCAAATACACAATGCATTCCCCTAGGCCCATATAGGTGAAGTGTCATGTAGTCGACGTTCACATGACACCACTAGAAGAAGTACACCACAACTTAAATATCCAACTATTGGATCTTTCTCAACACAACTCCACAACTAACATCATGACTTCTCCCATGTCCTCAAGAACAAAACGAACTACTCACAAGACATCATATGGATCATCATCAGAGATGGAATAATGATGTATAACAATCTGAACATAAACAATCATTCAATGGTTCACTCAATAACATCATCTACAAAGAGTAATCAACACCAGGAAAGTTTCCCGTATGAACTATGAAAGATTCAACACAATTGTTACAGCAATATGGAGATGGTGATGAGCGCGGTGATAGTGATGATGGTGGTGATGATGATGATGATGATCCCGATGAAGTACAACTTGATGGTGGTGTTGATGGCGACGATCTCCCCTCTACGGGAAGGAATTTCCCTGGCAGAAATGTGTCTGCCGGAGAGATATTTCTCTCTCGGTGTTTTCCGCCCTGTAGAGGCGGCGAAATCTTTCTGTGGTCGCTCCCCGAGTCTTAGGGTTTTGGGAGGATGATATACGCCAGAGGGGAGAACCAGAGGTGGGCCAGGGCGGCCACACCACCTGCTGGCGCGGCCTAGGGCTGCCCGCGCCAGGGGTGGTGTGGGCCCCCTGTGGCCCATCTCCACTCCATCTTCTGGCATCCTTAGTCTTCTGGAAAAATAGGATTTTCCGTATATTTTCCCAGATTTTCTGATCTTCGCGAATTTTACCTCCAAACAGCACCTTTTCCATCAGAATCCTGACTGCAGCGGTCCATGCTCCAAAAGTCATCAACCATGCAAAAACAGATGAAATAACATAAGTATCATCTCTTAATATGAAATATATCAATGAATAATAGTGAATTATGACAGAGAATAGTGATGCAAAATGGACGTATCAACTCCCCCAATCTTAGACTTCACTTGTCCCCAAGCGAAACTGAGCTCAATCAACATGACCTCAGGTTTATGGAGTGAAGAGTTGATAAAAGAATACGGACAAGAAGCATCAAATTCATCAATACACAAATCATAATAGAAGACAACTCACTATTATATAACTTAACTTGCAATAAGTAAAGGAAACACAATAGAGATACATGAAGTAAATCATAATCGGTAATGGCAAACTTAGTTCTTGGTCGAAGAATAGTTGATAATTTGCTGGAGTTCACAAATAACTGGTTTTCAATGATAGCTTTCAAAATAGTAATCACCAAGATAAGAGCAATGTGCATAACAAGGAACATAAGAAACATGATTGAATAAATCATCATATGAATGAATGAAACACAACAACTCAAAATACTTACTGAGATAGAAGGGAATAGGTTTACTGACTCAACTAAAAAGTAAAAGAAAGGCCCTTCGCAGAGGGAAGCAAAGATTGCAAGTTTCATAAAGAGCTCCAAAAAATTATGGTACTTATTAGCTTTCAGCCCTCATTGCCCCTATCATAGGCATCTTTAGGTGATTAAGGTTAAAGTGACACAACTAAGAGGATATGCTTGACAAGATATAAGTTGAAATCTCATGCCCCTTACTTACGAGTACCGAACCTCATGCTACTCAACTTCAGTCACAAGTAAGCTCTTGTCATTGTAAATACATGTGTATCATTGAGAACCGCCAACGGGGTACCCCTTGCACATGATACAGGAGCTATCCCATAATCAAAATGACAAGGCAAGCAGACAATGAGCATCTCAGCAATCTTTTTATTTTCTATTTGCATAGGTTTTTATTGAGGATGCTTCATAGAATGCTCACTATAGTTATGCTGTAAGTTTCCACCATGATTAGTCATGGCTTAGGCTAGCGGCCCAGGCGTTTCTCTAACACACATATGAACTCCATGATCTTACAAGTTCCCCTATTATTTCACACCGTCAGGATCCATAGGCAAAATAATCATGATATCACTAGGGACAAAGTACCATGGCAGTGTTGAAAGCGTTCCCCCTGATACATGGTTTTGCTAACTTCAACTCATAAAGCGCAAGCATATACGCAACAAAGAAGGACCCAATGGTTCAAGTTTATTAGATGCAAGAAAGTAAAGTGTGCCATCAAGTTCGTGAGAGCTTTAATCACTAATTTTCACATAACAAGTTTAATTTGGAAGGTAGATAAAAACAAGAATTTACTTGGAATAGCAATAATGCTAATAGGTAGGTATGGTGGACACAAATGGCATAGTTGGGGTTTAAGGATTGGATGCACGAGAAGAATTCCTATCAGTACATGTTTTTGGCTAGCAAGGCTGGGTAGCAAGTATAAGAGTTGAAGGAAACAAACAAACATACAAGTGATAAAGACAAACATGCAATCTTCCTTGGAAGCACAAAAGATCTTAACTAGAGAATACTAGACTTATGAGCAAATCAAGAAAGAAAGATGATGAAATTATATTTCTTTAGAGTACTTTTAATTTTTTCATTCAACTCTGAAAAATAGTGTTGCTAATGATCGAGCCAGGTTTGCTAAAACCAACTAAATTAACTCAATGATCCCAAAGTGCTACCAATGCTAACAACAAGTTCAATCATATAACCACGAATTGAAAACTAATATAAGCTATGCAAAAGAGTAAATGATAGAACTTCTCATTAATATTCCACAACGGCAACTCACACCAAGGGATACATATCTAACTAGAGAGGGGACACTTCCATAATGCAAACCATCCTACATGATAAGTTCTCTATTCATGATATGACTCTACTAAAAAGGTAAAAACATAGAAGATAGTGATGTGATGCCACGGCACTCCTCCAATCTTGGAACAAGCCAAGGGGATGCCAAACCTGATGACAAATTACTCCTTTGGTGGTGGTGGTAATATTTTCTTAGTTGATATGAGGAAATCTTCCAGCATCCTGCGAAGCCTATTATTCTCCCATTGAAGCATGTCCACCTTCCTCCTCAAGTCTCGGTACTTATCGCAGAACTCCTTAGTGACTCGTAGGGCTTCCGTTGATGCAGGGCAAGTGACTAAAGGTACCAGCCCCTGCTTGGGTCTTGGAGATCTTCCTCCATAGGCTCCTTCCCTTTATCCTTGGCGGACACCATTGTGCTTCTAAGTTTTCAAAAATAGTTCCTAGTAGAAACATATCAAAACAAAAACACGACAAAAACACGATATATGAACCTCGGGGGATCCGAGGGATTACATATTACGAAGTTTCATAACAAAAGGAAGGTACTAGGAGAAAACGGGTCGGAGACGGAGTCCGGGGTGGCCACACCACCTAGTGGCGCGGCCAGGGGTGGGCCCACGCCACAGGGTGGTGTGAGCCACCCTGGCTCTATTTACGTCCCTCTTTCACTTCATAGCTTTCCTTATTGTCTAAAAACTGCAAAAATATAGTTGGATAGTATTTTCGTGGAACTTTTCTTACCAGAACTATTACCTATTTGAAAACGGACTCTGCAGGTCTCTGAATTTGGTATCTAGTAGATTCTTCCGGAGGCACCACTTGAATAACATCAATATCTTCATATTTATACACTTATTTCTTGAGTCATAAAACCTTTCACTTCCTTATTACACCATTATCTCCACTAACCCTGAAAATTTCTTTCACACAAAACTTCACACAGTTCTCATTAGCAACATTAGTATAAGTGAAGTGATAAAACCTTTTGAGTTCAACTTCAACTGAAAACCATCAAAACATAAGATACTGTAGAAACTCCTTCCGAAAACCCAAAAAGAATTCAAAAAGGAAATCGAATAAAGAAGCAAATGCAAGAGTGGCAAAATCTGTCAAAACAGACCAGCAGGTAAAGATCAATTTTTTCGAAAATCTTCTGTTGATCAAATCAAAAAGTGCAAAACTAACGAAAGTTAAATAACAACCTAGGTCAGAAGCACAAAAAATTACAGCTCAATCCGACATACAGAAATCTCTCACGAACTTTTACGGTGAAGCACAAAAATCTGTTTCGGGACAACATCTTCCCCAAATCTCACTTCTCTCTGATTAGAGGTTGATCTTGACACAAAAACCAAACAAAACGGATAAGGAGAGATTATTACCTAAGTAATAACTTCCAAGACTCAAAGAAACAGAAACAAACTGAAAGCAAAAACAAATTGGGTTGTCTCCCAAAAAGCTCTTTCTTTATAGCCATTAAGATGGGCATGATAATTTTGATGATGCTCACATAGGAATATGAATTGAAGTGAAAAATAGCATTAAGAAGCAAAAGTACACATGTCTAACCCACTTCCTATGCAAAGGAATTTTTTAAACAAACAGGTTGTTGAAACCAGAGGCTACTAGCATAGGAAGGCAAAAGAAGTGCAACATAAAAACTTTCAGCATAAAACGAGGAAACTTGATATTATTGAGATACATAAGAACACTTTTTCCTCTGTCATAGTAACTTTCAGTATCATGCATAAACTTAACGATATAACTATCACAAGGGCCATCGTAACAATGATCACTTATTCTAACAGAAAACACAGGAATACTAGCTCTCATCACACTACTTTGTGAGACAATATTAGAGGTATCCTCACAAAGGATAGTGTGTCCCTCTTCTACATATTTAGTGACAAAGTCTTTCACATTTGATATTATAGGTTCATCATCCACATGTTTATCAGGTTCAACAGCTTTATTTGTACTTTCATTAACCATACTAGCTATCATAGAATGTTCCTTTATCTTAACTGGGAAAGGCATTTTCTCAATGTAAGGTTCAGGTAAAACATGATTAGCAGTATAAACTTCAGTATTTCTTGCAGGAACACTCTTAGCAATTTATAAGGTTCATGATACTTATTCCACTTCTTTTTAGGCACTTCAATGTAGTAAGCAAAAGCCTTAAAATAAGAAGCAATAGCTTGAGAGTCTAGACCATAAGCATTTTTAATATTTTGAAAGTCATCAGTTTCCATAAAAGATTCAATGCATTCATAATCATAATTTATACCTGACTTTCTTCCTTTGTCATTCTCCCATGCTTCAGCATTGTCTTCAATACGATCCAGAAGATCCCATTTAGCTTCTTCTTCCATGCGAGTGAATGAACCAGCGCAAGAAGCATCCAATAAATCCTTATCATGAAGAGAAAGCCTTGCATAAAAGTTATCGATAATAATATTGTTGGGGAGCTCATGAATGGGACATTTGAGCATTAGTAACTTCAATATCCCCCAAGCTTGAGCTGTAATCTCTCCATCAAGAGGCCAAAAGTTGTATATTTGATTCCGATCTTTATGAATCTCACTAGGAGGATAAAACTTTGAATAAAAGAGAGGCACTATTTCCTCCCATTCAAGAGCTTGACCATTCTTCAACAACTTATACCATTCCTCAGCTCTTCCTTTTAGTGATAATGAGAATAACTTCTTCTTAACTTGATCTGTAGTAATACCTGCACACTTGAACAACCCGCATAATTCATGTATAAAGAGTAAATGATCATCGGGATGGACAGTTGCATCCCCAACATAGTAGTTATCTATAACACGATCAATAATTCTTGTAGGTATTTCAAAAGCATCATTCTCAGCAGGTGGTGGTTCATCTACTACCTTAGCAGTGGTAGTAGCATTACCAAATAAGAAACTATGTGAATTATCCATAACGGAAATAAAAGCAACTAATAGAAGTAAACAATACTCACAGTAGAGGTTTCCTTTACCAGTTCCACTTTCCAATAGCTCTCCACTCCCCGGCAACGGCGCCAGAAAATAGTCTTGATGACCCACAAGTATAGGGGGTGTATCACAGTATTTTCGATAAGTAAGAGTGTCGAACCCAACAAGGACTAGTGGTATGGATCAGGAATTCTCTACAAATACTTAGCAAACGGATTTTTAGGGGTTTTTGATAAAGCAAGTAAACGAAATACGAGTAAATAAAAGACAGTAGGAATAAATGCAGCAAGTGTCCCAATCCTTTATTCAGCAAAGGACAAGCCGGTTGTATTACTTAGGATGACCAAACATTCTCGAGGACACATGGGAAGACTGTCAAGTGCTTTCGCTTCATATAGTTGATTAATCTTCTTTAGCTTGCTAAGTGTTGTGGGGGTGAACCTGTGCTAATGTACCGACCTTCCTAGGACTAATACATACTTGTGATTATACCCCTTGCAAAGATCCGTAAGTACAAGAAAGTAATTAAGGTAGAAACCTAACCACGGCTTTAAACTCTAAGACCCTTACGTCCCTTGTGCAATGGTTTCCTAACGGGGGTTCAGGTTTCTGTCACTCCGGCAACCCCTACGATTAGTAGCCAAATACACAACGCATTCCCCTAGGCCCATATAGGTGAAGTGTCATGTAGTCGACGTTCACATGACACCACTAGAAGAAGTACACCACAACTTAAATATCAAACTATTGAATCTTTCTCAACACAACTCCACTACTAACAACATGACTTCTCCCATGTCCTCAAGAACAAAACAAACTACTCACAAGACATCATATGGATCATGATCAGAGATGGAATAATGATGTATAACAATCTGAACATAAACAATAATTCAATGGTTCACTCAGTAGCATCAACTACAAAGAGTAATCAACACCGGGAAAGTTTCCCCTAAGAACTAATGAAAGATTCAACCCAATTGTTACAGCAATATGGAGATGGTGATGAGGGTGCTGATGGTGGTGATTATGATGATGATCCCGATGAAGTCCAGCTTGATGGTGGTGTTGATGGCGACGATCTTCCCTCTCTGGGAAGGAATTCCCCCAGCAGAAATCTGTCTGCTAGAGAGATCTTTCTCTCTCGGTGTTTTCCGCCCCGTAGAGGCGATGAAATCTTTCTATGGTCGCTCGCCGAGTCTTAGGGTTTCGGGAGGAATATATACGCCAGAGGGGAGAGCCATAGGTGGGCCAGGGCGGCCACACCACCTGGTGGCGCGGCCTAGGCTGGCCCGTGCCAGGGGGTGGTGTGGGCCCCCTGTGGCCCATCTCCTCTCCCTCTTCTGGCAGCCTTCGTCTTCTGGAAAAATAGGATTTTCCATATATTTTCCTGGATTGTCTAATCTTCGCGAATTTTTCCTCCAAACAACACCTTCTCCATCAGAATCCTGACTGCAGCGGTCCATGCTCCAAAAGTCATCAACCATGCAAAAACAGATGAAATAACATAAGTATCATCTCTTAATATGAAATATATCAATGAATAATAGTGAATTATGACATAGAATAGTGATGCAAAATGGACATATCACCATACTGTTCCGTCATCAGATGTTTTCAAAATGACTTGTGAATTGAACTATGACTTAGACTTGACCACAACAAGGTTGTGAACATGAAAACTAAGTTCCCACTTAGGTGATGTATAGTATTACATTAGTTTTCTTTACTTCTAAACTTAGTATGAGATAAACCTGCCTTTTTGCAAATAAACCTAGAGCTTAAGATTCCTATTAGAACTACTTACTTGTTAGTGATAGTTTGCGAGTACTTAAAGAGTACTCATGGCTTTGTCCCTGGCTATTCCCGTGGCCAGACTATGAGGAGGACTACTAGGATGATGGACAGCAGGAGGTCTATGACAACTAGGATCATCTCCCATCATCAGCATTGCCTGTGACCTTGAAGATGGAGCCCCTACTATGTTTATTTTCCGCTGCTTTGAATTGTATTAAGACTGGATCATGAGATCCTTTATTTGTAAGACCTTACTATGGTTTGTAATGGATGATGTACTGTGGTACCACTTCTGTTATGTCTCGCAAAAATGGTAATCCTGGGATTGCGAGGTATGGCATAACAAGCATCTGGAATTAAAAATCTGGGTGTTGACAAGTTGGTATCAGAGCCATCCTGACCATAGGAGACCCTAGTTAGAATGGACGTCCAAACAAAAACTTAGTTTTAAAACAAAAGAAGTGAGTATTTATGAAAACATATTCCCACTCTTATCCTTGATTCTTTCAAAAACAAGTCATGTTCCTAAAAAATTCTTGCATTCCTACATAAAAATTTGACACACTTGATCACCTCACTAACTTACTCACCCTAAAATCTTATAGATGGAAGTATAGTATTGCAAGTTCTACTAGCTGGGCAACGAAGGCCACCTAATCTTTGAGAGGGATTTAGATGCACTATCAGAGTATCTTGAGCGCCTGCACCCGGAATTCTTCGGGGAACAACTCAACGATCACGTAGGAGGAGATCTACAATGCCTGATAGTTGCAGATATCATAGGCAAGATGGAAGCACCCACTTCGGAGAAGATCCAATTCACCTTGCATGAGAACAACTGGCTAGATGGATTAGCCAGGGCTATGCATCAAGCTCTTGCCCGTCTGTGTGGGCAAAACATCAACCAGATCTAGGGAACTCGCTTTGCTCACTACGCAAGGCGTGATTCTATGGGAATGCCCTTGGAGATGCCAAGACACCCGAAGCTGAAGCACCAGGTGGACAATCTTGAGTTTATGTTGTATGATAGGCAGAAGGAGTTGGACAACGCCCGTGCCTACGCCAACCACAATCATGCCATTGAAGTCAAGAAGGACCAGACCCTCGCCATCCTCTCCAAGGAGCGCCAGCCACTTTGTTGTCAGCGCGACAAGAAGGATCGCACCATCGAGCATCTTCACAACAAGGTGGCCACTCTCGAGAAGACCATCCGTGAACAGGAAATCCAGCTTGAAGCGAAGGAGGAGGAAGGTGAAGATATCTAGGGAGATCTTTACTCTTACCTTAGTGATGACAATGACTACCTGGAGGATGATGCCATGGAGTTCCACACTGATGATGATGATTCCAACTTCATTGATGATGATTAGATGCACTTGAGCACTATCGTAGGAATGAGTTGTATCCGGTCCCATTATATCATAGTTTCATAGAATGGTTCTTAAAACCATCTGTTTCCTATTTGTGTTGCGGTGTGTGTTTGTACGGTGTACTTTGAATGAATGAATGAGAAGAAGTTGTTAGTTTGCAAAACCTGAGTCAAACTCAAAGTTTAAAGTTTTTGAAACAAAACCATGAACCCTAGAGATTTCCCTCTTATCTCATTGTCTATCTCAATCTTCAGATGACTCGTGGAAATCCCGGAGGAAGAAGTTCATCTCAGGACCTGATGCTGCAAATTCTGCAAATGCTAGTTTCTGACCGTGAAGCTAGTAGAGCCGAACGCCAAGCCAACCTAGCCACTCTTAAACATATAGCTCAGATGACCCACAATAATCAAGGTCACGGAAACCAGGATCACCATGGATCCAAGCTCAAGAACTTTCAAAATACCAACCCACCTATCTTTAGTAAGTCTAAGGATCCCTTAGATGCTGATGACTGGCTGCAAACCATGGATAACAACCTGGAGGTCGCAGGAGTTGAAGCCAATGAAAAAGTACTGTTTGCCACCCATTATCTAGCAGGAGATGCAAGAGCCTGGTGGAATAGCACCCGTACCATGAACGAAGGTCAGATGATGACTTGGGAAGCATTCAAGATCAAGTTCAGCCGGACCCATGTGCCCCATGTTTTGGTCATCAGGATGAGGGATGAGTTCGGGGAACTGAAGCAAGGAAGGATTACGGTAGTTGAGTACCATGACAAATTTCTGTCACTAGCTAGATATGCCCCTGATGAGATTAACACCGAAGCAAAGAAGAAGGAAAGGTTCCTGAATGGATTATATGATGAGATGCAGACTGTGTTAGTCAACATCTGTTTTGCAGATCTAGAAGAGCTAGTAGATTCTGCCATTCAGATGGAAGGGAAGATCAACCAGGCCAATGACAATCGCAAGCGCAGGATGATGCACCAGCCTAGATTCCACCACACCTAGAAGTATCGCCCCAACCCATCTGCAGGATATGCCCCAAGAAACAACAGACCCCATATGTCCCGTCCAAGCTATCCCAATCGTAGCGGAAGAAACCTGAAGTCTGGAGGAAACCACAACAACAACCCCGACAACTCCAATAAGTTCAACCGTGCACCGCCCAAGTCCAACAACAACAATACTGCCCCAAGGAATGGAAGCAATGTTGTGCATGTTACAGGAAAAGATAAGTCCCAG
The DNA here is from genome assembly GCA_916181665.1 of Avena sativa. NCBI lineage: Eukaryota > Viridiplantae > Streptophyta > Magnoliopsida > Poales > Poaceae > Avena > Avena sativa. The sequence goes on along the minus strand of OV702286.1, from coordinate 383,445,790 downwards.
ATTACTTGCTTCGAATGTGGAGTCAAGGGTCACTACTCCAATGAGTTCCCCAAGAAGCTTGCATCAGCCACCAATGTGAATGCACCCGCTCAGCAGCAACGCCGTGTTCAGCCTAGAAGGAGATTTGCCCTAGGGAATTCGCTCAACCGCAACGGTCGTCTGTTCCACATGAATGCTAAAGAAGCTCAGGAAGCGCCCGATGTTGTGCTGGGTATGTTTTCTGTTAACTCAGTACTTGCAAGAGTGTTGTTTGATTCTGGATTTGTTACAGAAGAATTTGCATGCACTAGTAAGATTCAACCAACAAAATTGAAGCATGTTATGATAGTTCAAATACCTGGTTGCACCACCAAAGCTAGAAAAATTTGCAAGGCTGTACCTATCAGAATCCATGGAATAGATTTTTATGCTAATCTAATAGTACTTGGAACCAAAGATTTGGAAGTAGTAATAGGAATGGATTGGATATCGAAACATAAAGGATTGATCAACTATGCCAAGAAAGCCATAACCATGACCAGTAGCTCTGGAATATCAGTAGAGCATGTATCTGAGTCATTGCCCCATCAATTCAAATGCAACAAGAGTCTAGCTCAACTAACCATAGACCAAGTCAGAGTAGTCTATGAATACCTGATACGTCCATTTTGCATCACTATTCTATGTCATAATTCACTGTTATTCATTGATATATTTTATATTGAGAGGTGATACTTATGTTATTTCATCTGTTTTTGCATGGTTGATGACTTTTGGAGCATGGACCGCTGCAGTCACGATTCTGATAGAAAAGGTGCTGTTTGGAGGCAAAATTCGTGAAGATCAGAAAATCCGGGAAAATATATGGAAAATCCTATTTTTCCAAAAGACGGAGGAAGCCAGAAGGGGGGCTAGAGATGGGCCACAGGGGGCCCACACCACCTCCTGGCGCGGGCCAGCCTAGGCCGCGCCACCAGGTGGTGTGGCCACCCTGGTCCACCCCTGGCACTCCCCTTTGGTGTATATTATCCTCCCGAAACCCTAAGACTCGGGGAGCAACCACAGAAAGACCTCTGCGGGGCGGAAAACACCGAGAGAGAAAGATCTCTCCGGCAGACAGATTTCTGCCGGGGGAATTCCTTCCCGGAGAGGGGAGATCGTCGCCATCAACACCATCATCAAGCTGGACTTCATCGGGATCATCATCATCATCATCATCACCACCATCATCACCATCAGCACCCTCATCACCATCTCCATATTGCTGTAACAATTGCGTTGAATCTTGCATAGTTCATAGGGGAAACTTTCCTGGTGTTGATTACTCTTTGTAGTTGATGCTATTGAGTGAACCATTGAATTATTGTTTATGTTTAGATTGTTATACATCATTATTCCATCTCTGATCATGATCCATATGATGTCTTGTGAGTAGTTCGTTTTGTTCTTGAGGACATGGGAGAAGTCCTGTTGTTAGTAGTGGAATTGTGTTGAGAAAGATTCAATGGTTTGATATTTAAGTTGTGGTGTACTTCTTCTAGTGGTGTCATGTGAATGTCGACTACATGAAACTTCACCTATATGGGCCTAGGGGAATGCATTGTGTATATGGCTACTAATCGTAGGGGTTGCCGGAGTGATAGAAACCTGAACTCCCGTTAGGAAACCATTGCACAAGGGACGTAAGGGTCTTAGAGTTTAAAGCTATGGTTAGGTTTCTACCTTAATTACTTTCTTGTGCTTACGGATGTTTGCAAGGGGTTTAATCACAAGTATGTATTAGTCCTAGGAAGGTCGGTACATTAGTACAGGTTCACCCACACAACACTTAGCAAGCTAAAGAAGATTAATCAACTATATGAAGCGAAAGCACTTGACATTCTTCCCATGTGACCTCGAGAACGTTTGGTCATCTTAAGTAATACAACCGGCTTGTCCTTTGCTGCATAAAGGATTGAGCCACTTGCTGCATTTATTCCTACTGTCTTTTAATTACTCGTACTTTGTTTACTTGCTTTATCAAAAACCCCTAAAAATTCGTTTACTAAGTATTTGTAGAGAATTCCCGATCCGTACCACTAGCCAGCACCTTCTGCTCCTTGTTGGGTTCGACCCTCTTACTTATCAAAAATACTGCGATACACCCCCTATACTTGTGGGTCATCAAGAATATTTTCTGGCACCGTTGCCGGGGAGTGAAGCGCTATTGGAGAGTGGAACTGGTAAAGGAAACTTCTACTGTGAGTATTGTTTACTTCTGTTAGTTGCTTTATTTTTGTTATGGATAATTCGCTGAGTTTCTTATTTGGTAATGCTACTACCACTACTAAGGTAATAGATAAGCCACCACCTGCTGAGAATGATGCTTTTAAAATACCTACAAGAATTATTGATTGTGTTATGGATAACTGTTATGTTGGGGATGGAACTGTCCATCCCGGTGATTATTTACTCTTTATACACGAATTATGCGGGTTGGTCAAGTGTGCAGGTATTACTACAGATCAAGTTAAGAAGAAGTTATTCTCATTATCGCTGAAAGGAAGATCTGAGGAATGTTATAAGCTCCTAAAGAATGGTCAAGCTCTGGAATGGGAGGAAATAGTGCCTCTCTTTTATTCAAAGTTTTATCCTCCTAGTGAGATTCATAAAGATCGGAATCAAATATACAACTTTTGGCCTCTTGATGGAGAGAGTATAGCTCAAGCTTGGGGGAGATTGAAGTTACTAATGCTCAAATGTCCCATTCATGAGCTCCCCAACAATATTTTTATCAATAACTTTTATGCAAGGCTCCCTCTACATGATAAAGATTTACTAGATGCTTCTTGTGCTGGATCATTCACTCGCATGGAAGAAGAAGCTAAATAGGATCTTCTGGACCGTATTCAAGACAATGCTGAAGCTTGGGAGAATGACAAAGGTAGAAAGTCAGGTATAAATTACGATTATGAATGCATTGAATCTTTTATGGGAACTGATGACTTTCAAAACATTAAAAATGCTTATGGTCTAGACTCTCAAGCTATTGCTTCTTATTTTAAGGCTTTTGCTTCCTATATAGAAGTGCCTAAAAAGAAGTGGAATAAGTATCATGAACCTTATAAAGATGTTGCTAAGAGTGTTCCTGCAAGAAATACTGAAGTTTATACTACTAATCATGTCTTACCTAAACCTTACATTGAGACAATCCCTTTCCCATGTAAGATAAAGGAACATTCTATGATAGCTAGTATGGTTGATGAAAGTATGAATGAAGCTATTGAACCTGATAAACAAATGGTTGATGAACCTATAATAGCAAATGTGAAAGACTTTGTTACTAAATATGAAGAAGAGGGACACACTATCCTTTGTAAGGATACCTCTAATATTGTTTCACAAAGTAGTGTTATGAGAGCTAGTATTCCTGTGTTTTCTGTTAGAATAAGTGATCATTGCTATAATGGTCCTTGTGATAGCTATATTGTTAAGTTTATGCACAATACTGAAGGTTATTATGAGAGAGGGAAAAGTGTTCTTATGCATCTCAATAATCTCAAGTTTCCTCGTTTTATGCTGAAAGTTTTTATGTTGCACTTCTTTGGCCTTCTTATGCTAGTGGTCTCTGGTCTCAACAACTTGTTTGTTTACAAAATTCCCTTGCATAGGAAGTGGGTTAGACTTAAACGTGTGTAATTTTTCTTCTTAATGCTCTCTTTCACTTCAATTCATATTCCTAAGTGAGCATCATCAAAATTATCATGCCCATCTTAATGGCTATAAAGAAAGAGATTTATGGGAGACAACCCAATTTGTTTTTGCTTTCAGTTTGTTTTTGTTTCTTTGAGTCTTGGAAGTTATTAATTTGGTAATAACCGCTCCTTATCCGTTTTGTTTGGTTTTTGTGTCAATATCAACCTCTAATGAGAGAGAAGTAATATTTGGGGAAGTTGCTGTCCCAAAACAGATTTTTGTGCTTCACCGTAAAAATTCGTGAGAGATCTCTGTGTGTCGGATTGAGTTTTAATTTTTTGTGCTTCTGCCCCAGGTTGTTATTTAACTTTTGTTAGTTTTGCACTTTTTGATTTGAGCAACAGAAGATGTTCGAAAAAATTAATCTTTACCTGCTGGTCTGTTTTGACAGATTTTGCCACTCTTGCATTTGCTTCTTTAATCGATTTCCTTTTTGAATTCTTTTTGAGTTTTCGTAAGGAGTTGCTACAGTAGCTTATGTTTTGATGGTTTTCATTTGAAGTTGGACTCAAAAGGTTTTATCACTTCACTTATACTAATGTTGCTAATGAGAACTGTGTGGAGTTTTTTGTGAAAGAAATTTCTAGGTAGTGGAGGTAATGGTGTAATAAGGAAGAGAAAGGTTTCATGACTCAAGTAATAAGTGTATGAAGATGAAGATATCGATGTTAGTCAAGTGGTGACTCCGGAAGAATCTGCTAGATACCAAATTCAGAGACCTGCAGAGTCCGTTTTCAAATAGGTAACAATTTTGATAAGAAAAGTTCCGCGAAAATACTATCCAACTATATTTTTGCAGTTTTTAGACAATAAGGAAATTTACGAAGCGAAAGAGGGACGGAAACGGAGCCAGGGTGGCTCACACCACCCTGTGGCGCGGGCCAACCCCTGGTCGCGCCACCAAGTGGTGAGTCCACCCCGGACTCCGCCTCCGACTCGTTTTCTCCCAGTACCTTCCTTTCGTCTTGAAACTTCGTAATATATAATCCCCCGGATCTCCCGAGGTTCGTATATCGTGTTTTTGTCGTGTTTTTGTTTCGATCTGTTTCTGCCAGGACATACTCTTTGAAAGTTTAGAAGCACAATGGTGTTCGCCAAGGATAAAGGGAAGGAGCCTATGGAGGAAGACCTCCAAGACCCCGGGAAACTGATCAAAGAGCTCATCGAGAGGATACCACCACCACCAAAGGAGTAATTCGTCATCAGGTTTGGCATCCCCTTGGTTTGTTACAAGCTTGGGGGAGTGTCGCGGTATCACATCACTGTCTTCTATCTTTTACCTTTTTAGTAGAGTCATATCAATAATAGAGAAGTTATTATGTAGGATGGTTTGCATTATGGAAGTGTCCCCTCTCTCGTTAGATATGTATCCCTTGGTGTGAGTTGTCGTTATGGAATATTAATGAGAAGTTCTATCATTTACTCTTTTGCATAGCTTATATTAGTTTTCAATTCGTGGTTATATGATTGATCTTGTTGTTAGTATTGGTAGCACTTTGGGATCATTGAGTTAATTTAGTTGGTTTTGGCAAACCTGGCTCGGTCAGTAGCAACACTATTTTTGAGAGTTGAATGAAAAAGATAAAAGTACCCCTAAAGAAAAATAATTTCATCATCTTTCTTTCTTGATTTGCTCATGAGTCTAGTATTCTCTAGTTAAGATCTTTTGTGCTCCCAAGAAAGATTGCATGTTGTTTTTATCACTTGTATGTATGTTTGTTTCCTTCAACTCTTATACTTGCTACCTAGCCTTGCTAGCCAAAAACCTGTACTGAGAGGGAATTCTTCTCGTGCATCCACTTCCTTTAAACCAAACCCATGCCATTTGAGTCCACCATACCTACCTAGTAGCATTATTGCTATTCCAAGTAAATTCTTGTTTTATCTACCTCCCAAATTAAACTTGTTATGTGAAAATTAGTGATTAAATCTCTCACGAACTTGATGGCACACTTTACTTTCTTGCATTTAATAAACCTGAACCATTGGGTCCTTCTTTGTTGCGTATATGCTTGCGCTTTATGAGTTGAAGTTAGCAGAACCATGTATCATGGGGAACGCTTTCAACACTGCCATGGTACTTTGTACCTAGTTGATATCATGTTCTTTTGCTTATGGATCCCGGCGGTGTGAAATAAAAGTGGAGCTTGTAAGATCATGGAGTTTATATGTGTGTTAGAGAAACGCCTGGGCCGCTAGCCTAAGCCATGCCTAATCATGGTGGAAACTTGCAGCATAACTATAGTGAGCATTCTATGAAGCATCCTCAATAAAAACCTATGCAAATAGCAAATAAAAAGATCGCTGAGATGCTCACTGTCTGCTTGCCTTGTCATTTTGATTATGGCATAGCTCCTGTGTCATGTGCAAGGGGTACCCCGTTGGCGGTTCTCAATGATACACGTATATTTACAATGAAAAGAGCTTATTCGTGACTGAAGTTGAGTAGCATGAGGTTCGGTACTCATAAGTAAGGGGCATGAGATTTCAACTTATAACTTGTCAAGCATATCCTCTTAGTTGTGTCACTTTAACCTTAATCACCTAAAGATGCCTATGATAGGGCAATGAGAGCTGAAAAGCTAGTAAGTATCATAATTTTTGGGAGCTCTTTATGAGACTTGAAATCACTGCTTCCCTCTGCGAAGGGCCTTTCTTTTACTTTTTAGTTGAGTCAGTAAACCTATTCCTCTCTATCTCAGCAAGTATTTTGAGTTGTTGTGTTTCATTCATTCATACGATGATTTATTCACTCATGTTGCTTATGTTCATTGTTTTGCACATTGCTCTTATCTGGGTGTTTACTACTTTGAAAGCTATCATTGAAAACCAGTTATTTGTGAACTCCAGCATATTATCAACTATTCTTCGACCAAGAGCTAAGTTTGCCATTACCAATTATGATTTACTTTATGTATCTTTATTGTGTTTCCTTTACTCATTGCAAGTTGAGTTATATAATAGTGAGTTGTCTTCTATTATGATCTATGTATTGATGAATATGATGCTTCTTGTCCGTATTATTTTATCGACTCTTCACTCCATAAACCTGAGGCCACGTTTATTGAGCTCAGTTTCACTTGGGGACAAGCGAAGTCTAAGCCTGGGGGGAGTTGATACGTCCATTTTGCATCACTACTCTATGTCATAATTCACTGATATTCATTGATATATTTCATATTGAGAGGTGATACTTATGTCATTTCATCTGTTTTTGCATGGTTGATGACTTTTGGAGCATGGACCGCTGTAGTCAGGATTCTGATGGAAAAGGTGTTGTTTGGAGGCAAAATTCGCGAAGATAAGAAAATCCGGGAAAATATACGGAAAATCCTATTTTTCTAGAAGACGAAGGAAGCCAGAAGGGGGGCTAGAGATGGGCCACAGGGGCCCCACACCACCCCCTGGCACGGGCCAGCCTAGGCCACGCCACCAGAAATCCTAAGACTCGGGGAGCGACCACAGAAAGATTCCGCCGCCTCTGCGGGGCGGAAAACACCGAGAGAGAAAGATCTCTCTGGCAGACAGATTTCTGCGGGGGGAATTCCTTCCTGGAGAGGGGAGATCGTCGCCAGCAACACCATCATCAAGCTGGACTTCATCGGGATCATCATCATCATCGGGATCATCATCATCATCACCACCATCATCACAATCAGCACCCTCATCACCATCTCCATATTGCTGTAACAATTGCATTGAATCTTGCATAGTTCAGAGGGAAACCTTCCCGGTGTTGATTACTCTTTGTAGTTGATGCTATTGAGTGAACCATTGAATTATTGTTTATGTTCAGATTGTTATACATCATTATTCCATCTCTGATCATGATCCATATGATGTCTTGTGAGTAGTTCGTTTTGTTCTTGAGGACATGGGAGAAGTCATGTTGTTAGTAGTGGAATTGTGTTGAGAAAGATTCAATGGTTTGATATTTAAGTTGTGGTGTACTTCTTCTAGTGGTGTCATGTGAATGTCGACTACATGACACTTCACCTATATGGGCCTAGGGGAATGCATTGTGTATATTGCTACTAATTGTAGGGGTTGCCGGAGTGACAGAAACCTGAACCCCCGTTAGGAAACCATTGCACAAGGGACGTAAGGGTCTTAGAGTTTAAAGCTGTGGTTAGGTTTCTACCTTAATTACTTTCTTGTACTTACGGATGTTTGCAAGGGGTTTAATCACACTCTAAGTCCTAGGAAAGTCGGTACATTAGCACAGGTTCACCCACACAACACTTAGCAAGCTAAAGAAGATTAATCAACTATATGAAGCGAAAGCACTTGACAGTCTTCCCATGTGTCCTCGAGAACGTTTGGTCATCTTAAGTAATACAACTGGATTGTCCTTTGCTGCATAAAGGATTGGGCCACTTGCTGCATTTATTCCTACTGTATTTTATTTACTCGTACTTTGTTAACTTGCTTTATCAAAAAACCCTGAAAATCCGTTTGGTAAGTATTTGCAGAGAGTTCCTGATCCATACCACTAGCCAGCACCTTCTGCTCCTCATTGGGTCTGACACTCTTACTTATCGAAAATACTACGATACACCCCCTATACTTGTGGGTCATCAATACCCCGACGTATTCCAAGATGAATTGCCCGGTATTCCCCCAGATCGGGATATCGAGTTCATCATTGAACTAATTCCTAGAACTGGACCCATAGCTCAGAGACCTTATAGTATGAACCCATATGAATTAGTGGAGCTGAAGAAGCAACTTGATGCTATGTTGGAGAAAGATCTGATTCAACCAAGCGCATCGCCATGGAGATCGCCTGTTTTGTTTGTGGATAAGAAAGATGGAGGTAACCGTTTATGCACGGATTACGGGAAGCTGAATGATGTCACCATCAAGAACAAGTACCCACTGCCAAAGATAGAGGATCTATTTGACCAGTTGACTGGTGCCAGAGTGTTTTCTAAGATTGATCTTAGAACTGATTATCATCAACTCAAGATTCGTGCAACGGATATCCCAAAGACCGCCTTTACCACCAGATATGGATTGTATGAGTATACTGTCATTTCTTTTGGATTAACCAATGCCCCCGCTTATTTCATGAATCTCATGAATAAGATTTTTATGAACTTCCTGGATAAGTTTGTTGTTGTTTTTATCGATGATATTCTGATCTATTCCAAGTCAAAAGAAGACCATGAGCTACACTTGAGAACCATCCTTGAAACCCTTAGAGAACATCAGTTGTATGCCAATTTTAGCAAATGTGAGTTCTGTTTGAAGGAAGTAGGATTCCTAGGACATATTGTGTCGGCAAGAGGAGTCGCTGTTGATCCCGCCAAGATCAAAGATGTTGAAGAATGGAAAGCCCAACCCACTCAAACCCAAGCTCGTGCATTTCTTAGGATTAGCGGGATATTACCGCAAGTTTGTTGAAGGATTTTCAAGCATCGCAAGACCAATGACCCAACTGTTGAAGAAAGATAAGAAGTTTGAATGGACGGATAAATGTGAAGCAAGTTTTCAAGAGCTCAAGAAGATATTGATTTCAGCCCCAATCTTGATTATGCCGGATATCAAGAAGCCTTTTGATGTGTATTGTGATGCACCCAAGAGTGGTCTCGATGTGTGTTGATGCAGGAAGGCAAAGTCATAGCATATCTGTCCCGACAACTGAAGCAACATGAGCAAAACTACCCAACCCATGACCTTGAACTAGCAGCCGTAGTTTTAGCATTGAAGACATGGCGCCATTAACTTATGGGTAATCGCTGTGAGATTTATTCGGATCACAAGATTCTGAAGTATATTTTCACCTAGAAGGAGCTGAATATGAGGCAAATGAGATGGATAGAGTTAATCAAGGATTATGACCTTCACATTCACTATCACCCCGGCAAGGCCAATGTGGTAGCGGATGCTCTTAGCAGATTACCGTGTAGATTGAACACCATGATAAAACAAGCCCAACCAAGTTTGCATGAAGAGTTGGAACAATTTAGAACGGAGCTAGTTAGACAAGGATTTTTAGCTAGCATTGAACTTCAACCCACCTTGATCAGTCAAATCAAGGAGGCACAGAAAGGAAATGCAAGTATTGACAGAATCAAGCATCGTATCGGTACAAGGAAGGTACCCGGATTCACCGAAGATGAAGAAGGAGTTTTATGGTACAAAGGATGTATCTATGTGCCGGCAGATTCCGAGTTAAAACAAGTCATCATGCAGGAAGCTCATGATATTCTTTATTCTATCCACCCTGGAGGAACGAAGATGTATCAGGATTTGAAGGAGCAATTTTGGTGGCACAAGATGAAGAGAGAAATCGGAAGCTACATAGCTAAGTGTGATATCTGTTAGAGAGTCAAAGCGGAACATTAGAGACCCGCAGGACTTTTGCAACCATTGCAGATTCCGGAATGGAAATGGGATTCTGTTGGAATGGATTTTATCACCGGTTTACCTACTTCTAGTAGGGGAAATGACTCTATTTGGGTCATAGTTGATAGACTGTCCAAGGTAGCCCATTTCATACCTGTCAAGACTACCTACCAGAGTTCGAAGCTAGCAGAGTTGTACATTGCTAGAATCGTTAGTTTGCATGGAACCCCTAAGACCTTAGTATCGGATCGAGGAACCCAGTTTACCTCAAGATTTTGGTAGAAAGTCCAAGAGGGATTAGGAACCAAGCTAAACTTCAGCACAGCTTATCACCCACGGACCGATGGACAAACTGAAAGAGTCAACCAAATCTTAGAAGATATGTTGAGAGCTTGTGTGCTAGAATATGGATCAAAATGGGAAGATTGTCTGCCTTTCACAGAATTCTCATACAATAACAGTTATAAAGCCAGTTTGCAAATGGCCCCATTTGAATTTGTGTATGGAAGGAAGTGCCGTACCCCCTTGAATTGGTCGCAAGTAGGAGAGAGTCAAATTTTCGGACCTGACATCCTACGAGAAGCCGAAGAGAAGGTTCACAAAGTCCGTGAACACCTCAAGACCGCCCAATCCAGACAGAAGAGTTATGCTAACAAGAGACATCGAGACCTAACCTTCAATGTCGGAGATTTTGTGTACCTCAAAGTATCGCCCTTGAAGGGAATGCAATGTTTTCGTCTGAAAGGAAAGTTAGCCCCCAGATATATTGGACCCTTCAAGATTTTGAATCACCGAGGAGAAGTATCATATCAACTGGAACTGCCAGAGGAGATGTCATCCATACATAATGTGTTCCATATCTCGTTACTTCGAAAATGCCTAGAAGGTCCGGAGAAGACCGAAGTGTTCAAGAACATCAATTACCGAGCCATAGATATCAACAAGGATCTAACCTATTGTGAAGTACCCATTCGTATTTTGGAAGAAGCTTTCAGAACCACCAGGACCCGGAGTATCAAGTTTATCAAGATCCAGTGGAGCAACCATACTGAAGAAGAAGCTACTTGGGAGCGAGAAGATTACATTAGGACTGAGTTTCCAAATCTCTTTAGTTCCTAGTTTTTCTTAAATCTCGGGACGAGATTTTGTTTAAGGAGGGAAGGTTTGTAACACCCCAAAAATATTAATCAAGATTATCAAGTTCTAATCACCCAAGTTTAGGGTTAACAAAAACTTTTATTTTAAAATCTAAATATGAGTGTATGTGTGATTTGCATTAGTATATGAATGAGTGAAATTGCCATGTTTGATTGCTACAAATGACAAGGAATGGTTTAGAGATGAATAGTACATCATCTAGGCCAATTACAAACAAAATCCAAAGAAAAAGAAATCAAATATGAATCAAATAAGCAAATGGTCATTTTGACCAAAATCAACCACTAGGCCACTTTGTGAGTTCCTAGTAAAGAATTCCTAACAGAAACATTTTCATTTCTTTTCAGCCCTTGCTAGACCAAGTAAAAGTGAACCCAAGCCCACTTTACAAACTCATAGAAACTATTTTTAAATCTATTTAAAGGACAATTCAAAATTGAATCAAGTTCATGTAATAAGATCACCATTTTGCAAAAACCACTCAAATCAATTCACCTTGACTTTTCGAAGCAACCATAGACACTCAAGCAAGTGCTCAGCATACTCACCAAATTTCATTCAAAAATTTCAAACTTAAATTCTTGCGGCCATTTGGTCGAACACATTGCAGATACAGATTAAACCCTGCCTAACTCCACTGTTTCGAGTAGTGATCACTCGACCATTTGCCTCCATTTCACTCACTTGTCTCCCCCAGCACCTAGCAACATAGTGGACAGCCTCCCCCCTTTGCAGTTGCACCAGTGCAGCGCTGCCAGGAGCTTGCCATGCCGGTCGACCATGGACAGCTCGCCACAGACCACGCCGCCCTCGTCCATGATGTCTAGGAGGCAGGCCACCGTCCACGCCCACCCCCTGTCTAGCCCTCGACCGCAGGAAAACCATGGACCACCAGAAAACCGCCGCGCCCACTTTCTATGCGCCATGCCGAGAGCATGCTAGAGCGCTGCAGCTGACCAGCTCGCACACGCCGCGCCTCGCCCTCTCTGCGCGTGCACACACTCGCCATGACCCTAGATAGCTCCTAGACATCCCCGTTTGCCGCCGCGCGACCCGTAGCTCCCGTGCGCTGTTACAAACGCCACCAGTTCCGCGCAGAGCATAGCCCGTGCCCGACCATTCTCGACCGCCCCGTGCCTCGCCTTTAAGCCTGTGACGACCCCTAGGAAACACCGCGTCGCCCCTACCCTCAGCCACGCCAATAGCTCGTTGTACCGCTGTCACCGAAGGAGCCAGCCCATGCCGCAATGCCCCTCTTGCCGGTGTATAAATAGAGACCCCCTCCGCCTCAATTCACCACACCATCTCACTCCCCACTCCTCCCAGAACCACCCACACCTCTCCCCGGAGCAAGTCCAGCACCACCTCGCCAGAATTTGGCTAGAGTCCACTGCTGCAGAGGAGAAGAGGAGCCGTTGATTGGAGCCGCCCCAGGAGCCGCCGCGACCACCGTTCGAACCACCGTCATCTACAACGTCGTTCGCCCCCATCGACAACCATAGCTAGATCCCAGGTGAGCCTCACACGACCCCCACCGTCGTTGTTAGGGTTCAGTCTCGCCGGAGCTGTTCGACGTAGACAATGAACCTCAGCTGTTAGATCCTAGTCTAATCGTAGCGCTGAGATTGAACGATACCGTTTCGGGTTAAATGAGCCACTGAATAATGGGACCCCCTGTCAGCAGCCCGCTGCGCCAGGGTAGTGCAGTTGGGCCGACCCGTTTACTTTCTCGCGCAGAGCCCAGTGATTCAAATAGTTATTTTCCATTTTAATTAAAACCAGTTTGTATCAGTAGATTCAAAAATAAATTCAAAGAGATTCACTAAACCAAATTTCATGATTCCAATTTTGTTAGAAATATATTTAAATTATCTATCCAAGCCTGTTGGATTCAAACCATTTGAAATTATAGATCACCTACACGAAAAATAACAAGACGGAGACTTTTCCAACTTCAAACATTTTTCAAAAATCAACCGTAAATTCTTTTGAGTTGATTCCAACTCTCAAAAATCACATTTGACAAGATCTATCTAAATATGTAAAAATATTGAGGTTTACATGTAGTGACATTGGACTAGTACCAAAAGAATGCTATATAGGCATTTCTAGTCACTTTAATTCTATTAAATGATAATCTTAAACTTTATAAAATATGACCACCACTTTAAATCACATTCCCATGTATTAGAATATGTGGTGATGACATGTGTCAACATTATCCCATATTTTAATTAGAGAATATTAAATCTTAAGTATTTTCAATGAGTAGAAATTACTTTTCTAAAATAAGAGAAATAAAATTAAGTCTTTATTTCATGTGATGTTTGTGATAATGCTAGATCATCAAGTGTGAGCCTTAGTGTGCTAAATAAAAGTAGTTAAGTATTGTTTGGTGATTGTGTACCTCGTATGCATTTATAGATGATAGTACCGACCCGGGATACGAGGAGGAGGAGTACTACCAAGAAGAAGAAGAGGAGAACTTCAATCACTACACTACTCAAGGCAAGCTAACACTTGCAAGCCTATGCAAGCCATCCTTGCAAGATAACGTATGCAAGATGCATTAGGCATGCTTTGGTTATACAACTTTGATTATACAAATCCCAAGTTTTACTTACAAGCTTTATTCTTTTACTATACCAAAGTTCTTTACTTTTAATTAGTGCTTTATGAGTATTGGAAAAATAGGATAGATACCATAAAGAGTATAAAACTAGGCCTAACTAGTTATACTTAGATGTCATCCCAAGGCATGAGATTAGAGTTGGATAGTTACCCTTGATTAGCACCCCTCATTAGTAAATACCCTCAACTTTAGTTGCTAGTGCTAAGCATAAAAGTTGATCACTTTAGATGGGAATACTTGGTGAAAATGATTATGAAAACCTTGGAATGAGGATTCATTCTATTGAAATGTTTTGACATGTGTTGATAAACATAAAAGGATTTGATGATGAAAATGTTGAGGCATGAGCCTTAGCCGTTTATAAAAACTGATGGTTGGGTTCAGATGCGACACCATTCCAATTTTACCGTACAACCACAATACCTGAATTGGGTAGGGCTTAACTGGAAGTTTATATGCCTTAGTATGGGTTCCCTCATGGAAGAGGTTGAGCTGAGGCTACCTCATGAGTGTGGATGTCCACCTATGCAGTGCCCAGGATGGCAGATGGCCATGGCTGGCAGGCCAAGCTCATAGGGGAGGTGCCTATACTAGAGTGTGTAATTGAAAGGTTATGATTGATTATCCGAATACTCAGTATGATGATTCAGGGTTATCCCTGACGGATGTATCGAATTTTGTGGTGAAAGTGTACCACCTCTGCAGAGTGTCAAACTATTCGAATAGCCGCATCCGCGGTCATGGACAGTTGGAGTGGTCATACTGTTCCGTCGTCAGATGTTTTCAAAATGACTTGTGAATTGAACTATGACTTAGACTTGACCACAACAGGGTTGTGAACATGAAAACTAAGTTCCCACTTAGGTGATGTATAGCATTACATTAGTTTTCTTTACTTCTAAACTCAGTATGAGATAAACCTGGCCTTTTGCAAATGAACCTAGAGCTTAAGGTTCCTACTAGAACTACTTACTTGTTAGTGATAGTTTTGCGAGTACTTAAAGAGTACTCATGGCTTTGTCCCTGGCTATTCTCGTGGCCAGACTATGAGGAGGACTACCAGGATGATGGACAACAGGAGATCTACGACAACTAGGATCATCTCCCATTGTCAGCATTGCTTGTGACCCTGAAGATGGAGCCCCTACTACGTTTATTTTTTGCTGCTTTGAATTGTATTGAGACTGGATCATGAGATCCTTTATTTGTAAGACCTTACTATGGTTTGTAATGGATGATGTACTGTGGTACCACTTCTGTTATGTCTCGCAAAAATGGTAATCCTGGGATTGCGAGGTATGGCATAACAGGCATTTGGAATTAAAAATCCGGGTGTTGACATATTTAATACTGTATATAGTTGGTCAAACTTTGTAATGTTTGAATTTGACTAAACCTAATATGCTGAGTAATACTCCCTCTATTTAGAAATATAAGACGTTTTAGCTTTGTCAATCGAATGTATCTAGACATCTTTTAGTGTATGGGTTCGTAGAGGTTCAGAGTGAACCTATACACTAAAAGGTGTCTAGATACATTCATTTCACAAAGCTAAAACGTCTTATATTTCTGAATAGAGGGAGTATTAAATAAATGGAGTATAGCATAAGATTAGGAAAACAATATTTTTTTAGAACCCTCACAAGCTTTTTCTTAGCATCATAGATCTGAATATTACATTGACACTAATGATTACCAGACTACAAACAGAGAAAACCCAAACACATACGGATTAGTAGTAGTACAACTTAAAGACTTCTAGGGGGACTCCGTGGTCTTCTCAAGCGACTTGGCAGCATCCTCTTTGGGCAAATTGGCTGCATCCTCCATGGTACCATCGCCAAGCAGGGACTCGTGGATGCTGGGCAGCACACCTGTGTGTGCGATGGTAACACCAGCCAACAGCTTGCTGAGCTCCTCATCGCGCATGACGTTGAGCATCACGTGCCTCGGAATGATGCGGATCTTATTGCTGTCCTTTGCGGCTTGCCTGGCATGCTCTAGCACCTCGGTGGTGAGGTACTCGAGAACGACCGCGAGGTAGACGAGAGCCCCGAAGCCTATGCGCTGGGAGTACCGATCCTCCTTGAGGTAGCGCCTGATTCGGCCGATGGGGAAATGCAGCCTGACCTGGAGGGACCTCGACACCTGCTTCTTCCTGCGGCTTCCTAGTGCGAGACTGTGACTTGGAGTGGCCAGAACAGGATTCATAAGCTGGTGACATGTCTTATTTTTCTCCACGACCTTTGTCGCCGCCACCTGGGTCTTCTTCTTCCCATGGGGAGCTCCGGTCTTTAGAGCCATAGCTGCAAAGTCTAAGAGGAAGAAAGGTTAATTGTGGAGGGCCGGTGAAGGTGCCCAGGTTCCTTGTATTGAAACTTTAACAGCGTCGTCTTTACTATTTTACAAGTATGAATTTTTAATAGGAGTACTACTAAAAGGCTGTGTGCATGTTTCCTTATTTTCTTTCACTTTTTTGAAACATGGTCAGATGTGTCAGCATGAAAATTCATACACATAAGTTGTATCTTTCAAAACAATAGTCGGTTTTCAGTATGATTGCGTGGGTACAATAATTAGTACTATATGAATTTCTGACAAATTTATAAGCAATCTATCACACACTTATAGATCAAAATTTACCTACTTTGGTTTTACGGACAAAATGTCATTTAATTATGCAAAATTAGGTAGAAGGCCTGGAAATTCATGAAACTTGTTAACCATGAAACATACTCTATTTTGTGTGAAATTTAGTGTGTTGTGGCATTCAGAGCCATACTCTTTGCCTTTTGTTTAAAAAATAATTTTATATGGCACTTCTAAAATAATTTAACAAAATTCTATATATAAAAGTTGAAAAGTCCAATTAACAACATTGGTATGCCATGCCAAGATGCACCCCGTCTACCCAAAATGGACACGACCTTTGTCATTATTTAACTTGAAACCCAAGTATGTTAACACATCGTTGGTCATATTGTGAAGAAGTGTTTTCAAACCTTGTCAAAATTCATGTTTATCATTTATGGAAGAGGACACTATACATAAGTGCTTAACATTTTTTATTGTTTTCTTTACTTTTCTTTAATTTATCCCAATAAACGGGACGCGTGATATATATATGACCTTGACATTGGTGACTTGGCTTAAAATGTGAACAATGTTCATACTTGGTTATGAACATATTGTGTAGCAAGTTTTTCGAAAGTTCTCCAAATCCATGTTTGTAGTTTTCGTCCAAACAAGCACAAATATAAGAGGACACCATTTAAGTTTCAACTATGTAACATTACCACCCCCTCCCGCAAAAAAAACTATGTATCATGACACACATTGAAATAAGTATTTTCATATAGTACTAAGATGCGGTGGAAATTATCTATATTTTGCTAGAATATAGTGAGTGCACTCTAAGCCAAATTATCCGGACGTACTTAATTACTTAAAACAAATCCTATCACTTGGAAATTGAAAATCATTTTCCTAAAAGTTCGGAACTCTCATTGACAACATTATTTACCAAAGCCAAGATGCTTCGTATAACGAGATATAGTACACTGCCCGCCTCTTCTCTGGACGCCATTTAATTTTGCACTCGGGCACGCTTCTTCGGTGGGGGGCAGGAACAGACCTCCTCGTCGTTGTCCTCGGCCTCCTCCCCGTCATCATCCTCGGCCTCCTCCCTGTCGTCGTCTTCGGCCCCCTCCTCAAGGTCGACCTCAGACTCCTCCTCTTCCTCAGTCTCATCTTCCATCTTATCGGAGTCGCTCGGCGTTGGTGGTGGTGTCCCTTCGAAAAAGCGTTGCCAGTGGTTATCTTCTTCATTAGAGGAGTTAGACAGCGACGACAGCCATGGCCTGCCGACTGAGTCTAGGCTTCCAGGTGGAGTTTCGGGGCCTTTCCCATTTGTCAGGTCAATCGACTTGTTCTAGAGAGAGTTGTCAGACGACATTTTGGAATGAAATAGAGAGAGATCAAGTTCTAAGCAACGACGGGTTGGGTGTTTTGGGTGAAAGTAGGGGTGCGTATTATTGCAATTTATAATGTCTATTTATAGTCGTTCTTGTGTTAATACCCTGAAAACTATCCCAAAATATCATAAATAGATTATACCAGACTCGTCCCGTCAACAAAAAAAGGATTATACCAGACTTATTGGTTCTTGATTTTTCTCGGCCTAGAGAATTCAGTAGGCGCCCCGCTTTATCCAAAAATGAAGAGAATCATGCAGATCATGCTAAATTACTCAGTGTCTCTTACTTCCTCTATTAAAAATTAAGTGTCTATAGTAGTACATACTTATCTAGCTATAGTACTACTAGTATATGTATACTCTTCACAAAGTTGCATCACCGAACTTGATTGATGGTGATATGGTGTGGGCCTCGTCTTTTTCTGTACGACTGCATCTCAGACTAGAAGTATAATCATTGCGTGAAAGCTTACACGGGAAGGAAGGAGAAATGGAGAGGATAGTGGATGGATGGTGAGATGGGGCGGAGGAGAGAGAAAATCTACTACGTAGTAGGATGTGTACTAGTACCGCGTGTCACGACCCATCGTAATATGTACTAACTTTTAGCCGAAGTTAGATAGGAACCATGATCAACTACAGTATGTGTGAAACCATTGGCTTGTGGCATTATGAACCATATTATTTGGACTTTCTTCACAAAAAAACATCACCGTCCTCACTGGGAAAATTGAAATTCTTTTTTTCCTAATTGTTGGAAACTCCCACATGCAACAATGCTTACTATGCCAAGATGCACCCATCCACCAAACTATCGTTGGAACTCTATCAAATTGTAAACTATGATGTCAATATGGCCTTGATGACCTTGGTCATTCGGGTTGAAATAAACCCGATAGTGTCCATACACATGGTAGGACAATATTGTGAAGCTATTTTTTCCATGATTACAGTTTTCATGGCACGTGATGCACAAGACATGATAGGACATCATGAGTAAAACTTTTGTTTTTTGTTTTGCGTTTATTCAATGTGATCAATGTTCAAAACAGGTTCAAAATTGCCTTCCCTCCCGATGTTTGGGAAGCAAGTGAAAATTTTGAAAATCGAAAAACTTTGAATTTTTTTGCCGCCAAGGACCAAAGTGGTTTCCTTCCTATGTACTCCTCGTCCCTACTCCACACCAACACGTGGCTGCCGAACACACCAGAGACATAGAGCCGGCTAGGGTATCAGGTGGGATCCCGCCAAAATCCCACTTCTAGTTCATTTGTCAAAATCTAGTTCAATTTTTTCCTCAAAATTTACACTAGTTTTTGACAAATGAACTAGAAGTGGGATTTAGGTGGGATCCCACTTGACACCCTAGAGCCGCCGTACCAAGGCACACGTGCGCAACGCCACACTATGGACGAGGGGAGAGAGATAAGTCGGACCGGTGCGCGAGGGGAAAGGGGAGGAGAGATGGAGCATAGGGAAGGAGAGAGAAAACACACGATTTGTTTTGTGTGCATAGGTCCTGAAATTTACTACTAGTAGAGTGGTCGCAGGAGTACCTCGTGTCAGAAACCCATCATAACTTTGCTCTGACATGGAACCGCCTTCAACTTATCTTCGCTACTACCCTCTTCCCCTGCCAACGTTTTATTCTCTCAGCATGTACAGTGCATGGACAGAGGTGACCATATGTCTAAGCAAAGAAATATACTACTCCCGCATTGTGTAAAAAACCACACCTTAATAAGGCCCAGATAGTAAACGTATGACATATCATCACTATATAAAATTATAATTGGTAAAGCACAAAAAATATAAATTTGATCAACATCTATAAAGTATGGGTGTATATTTGGTCCTTGTACTTTGTATCATCATGTGTAGAAGTCAAAGATTATTAGCTACCTAACACTTGAAATTTTTGGTAACATGGTCTAGAGAAACGAGGGAGAAGATTGTAGTATGATGGAGAAGTGTGTTTTGAGAGGTTTATGCATAATGCATTCATTGTGTTCAAGACTATCAATAGAATCTTCTAGAATGGAAAAGAAGATCCAACGGCTAGAAATGTTGGGATTCGTGAGTCTTGATCCAATGATTAACATTCAAAGTTATCCGTACACTATATAGTGGTAAGATAAGATAAGATCATGTAGAAGTCAACGATTATTAGCTACGAGGGAGAAGATTCTAGTATGATGGAGAAGTGTGTTTTGAATTTTGTGCATAGCATGCATTATGCTAGAGACTATCAATAGAATGTTCTAGATGCTAGAATAGAAAAGAAGATCCAACGGCTAGAAATGTTGGGATTCATGAGTCTTGATCCAATGGTCAATATTCAAAGTTATTTGTACCTATATAGTGGTAATATAAGATAAGATATCTATATCTCTACTACTATTGTGGAGCAGTTTTGAACCTTGACGGGGTTAGCTAGGAATCTTGAAAACTTATAAAACATGGGAATCATAAGTAAAACACATTGGTCCACCTAGCTAATATGTCTAGAATCTTGGCTTATGGCATTGAGATCCATATTCTTTGGACTTTCTTTACGCAAAAGAATCATCTCGTCATCACTCAGAAAACTGAGAATTTTTCTTTCCTGATTGTTGGAAACTCACACCGACGACATTGTTTACTACAAGAAGATGCACACATCTACCTCCGAAAAAACAATTAATTCAAGAGCAATCTATCACACTTACTTTTAGCTAAAGTTTACTTAATTTCATTAAATTAACAAGAATTCATCGAAGTGCGCGAAGTTAGCTAGGAATCCTAGTACTAAAAACATAGGTATTACGTATAAGAAACCGTGGTCTAGTTTGTGTGATAATTGGGGTGGTTGCATTTTATTTTAACCTTGGTAGGTCTCGCAGGAGTGAGGTGCTTGAGAATTAACACGGTCGGTGGAAGTACATACAAGTTACATCAAGGACCTCATAAAGAATGAAAGTTGCATCTAAGTACATGCATGCATTTAGCACAAGGCCCCTAAAATTGAGCAATGAAGTACTGTGTTTTGAGGTTTGCGCATACTAGCATTCATCGTGCTAAAGACTATTAGTAGAATCTTTCTAGATGCTAAGAATGGAAAAGAAGATCCAATGGTTAGCAATGTTTGGATTTACCAGTCTTGATCCAACTGTTAATGTTCAAAGTTAATCTCTACACTATATGTAGTGGTATGGAATTATAAGATATAAGAGACAAGATAAAGATAAGATAATAAGTACTGCGAATGGCCGATCTAATGGTAGGTCTCGTAAGAGCGAGGTGCTTGAGAGTTAACACGGTCGGTGGAAGCACAAGTTACATTAAGGACCTCATAAAAAATGAAAATTGCATCCAACAAGTCCGTGCATTTAGCACAAGGACCCTTAAACCGAGTAATGAAGTACTATGTGTTTTGAGGTTTGTGCATACTAGTGTTCATCGTGCTAAAGACTATCAGTAGAATCTTTCTAGATGCTAAGAATGGAAAAGAAGATCCAACAGTTAGCAATGTTTGGATTTGCCAGTTTTGATCCAACGGTCAATGTTCAAATAAGTTAATCCCTACACTATGTAGTGGTGGTATGCATGGTATTGTAAGAGATAAGAGACAAGATAAAGGTAAGATAAGAAGTACTACGAATGGCCGATCTAATGGTAGGTCTCGTAGGAGCGAGGTTCTTTGAGAGTTAACACGGTGGGTAGAATTACAATTTACATCAAGGACCTCATAAAAAATGAAAATTGCATCCAAGTCCATGCATTTAGCATAAGGACGACCCTGAAACTAAGCAACGAAGTGTGTGTTTTGAGCTAGAGGTTTACGTATACTAGCGGTTATCGTGCTAAAGACTATTAGTTGAATCTTTCTAGATGCTAAGAATGGAAAAGAAGATCCAACAGTTAGCAATGTTTGGATTTGCCAATCTTGATCTAACGGTCAATGTTCAAAGTTAATCCGTACACTATATGTAGTGCGTGGTATGGTATGGTATTGTAAGAGATAAGACAAGATAAAGACAAGTACTACGAATGGCCGATCTAATGGTTGGTCGAGTAGGTGCGATGTGCTTGAGAGTGAACACGGTCGGTGGAAGTACAAGTTACATATCAAGGACCTCATAAAAAATGAGAATTGCATCCAAGTCCATGCATTTAGCACAAGGACCCTAAAATTGAGCAATGAAGTGTGTGTTTTGAGGTTTGTGCATACTAGCGTTCATCGTTCTCATCAAGACTATTAGTAGAATCTTTTTAGATGCTAGGAATGGAAAAGAAGATCCAACAGTTAGCAAAATGTTTGGATTTGCGAGTCTTGATCCAACTTGTCATAAAAACTCTCGTTGGATGGTTTCACATATATTAATTGTGACCCCCGATGGGTACCTCCAAAAGCTTTTTCGTAGAACTTTCACAGTAACCTAAAATTTACTTATACTAGTTCAAATCTGACCTCTTTTCGATAAATCGACATAAAGTCATTCAAGTGGGTGGAGTTAGGTAGGCAGTTTTGAATTGGATCCATAGCACCAATCGTGACCGTTGGGCTGTTAGATCCAATGGTTCAGAGTAGTTGGATTCGTGTTGAACAGTATCTAGAGCAAACTCCACCATGTTCTAGATAGTTATTATTAATATACTTAATGTATGCCTTTTTCTCTAATAAGACTATTGGTTAATAACAACTTAATGTTCATTAAATCACATTTCATATAGTATATACGAGTGTGGCACATGCCTCTGTGTGTGTGTGTGTGCGTGTGAAAACTTTGGCTTGTGGCATTTATTTAGATCAATATTCTTCGGACTTCCTTTACGGGAGAGAATGATCATGACATCACTCGAAAAATTGAGAATGTCCTTTCCTGGTAGTTGGAAACTCACACCGACGACATTGTTTACTACAAGAAGATGCACCCATCTACCTCTGAAAAGACATTTAATTCAAGAGCAGTCTATCATGCTTACTTGTAGCTAGAGTCTAACTTAATTTCATTAAATTGATGCAAAATCTTAGCAAGAAGTTGAACCGTACCTATATATCATCAAAACTCTTGGTGGTTGCCCATATATTAATTGACCCCTCCCTCGATATATATGGGTACCTCCAAGAGAGATCTTTCGTCAAACTTTCAAAGCAACCTACAATTTACTTGTGGTAGTTCAATTTGTACCTAATAATTTCGATAAATCGTCATAAAATCAATCAAGTGGGTGAAGTTAGCTAGGAAGTTTGAGAAGTCATAAAACATGGGAAATCGTAAGTACAACATGTTGGTCCACAATATATGTCTGAAAACTTGCCTCGTGTGTCATTCAGATCCATATTCTTCAGACTTACTTTATAGGAAAGAACAATCTCGTCATCACACTCGGAAAATTCAGGATGTTCCTTCCTGAGATAGTAGGAAACTCATAGTGATGGAATTGTTTACTACAACAAGATGCACCTATAGATCTCCGAAAACACACTGAATTCAATAGCAATCTATATCACGCTTACTTGTAGCTCAAGTTTGACCTAATTTCGTTAAATTGTCAAGATGCAAAATCTATCTTAGCAAGAAGTTAAATCTATAGTCAAAACTCTTGGTGTTTTGTGATATATTAATTGACCCCTCGATGGGTACCTCCAAAAGCTTTTTTGAAAAACTTTCAAAGCAACCTACAATTTTCTGAGACACGAGGCTAGTAAGTTTCCAAGCTACGTATAGTAAGGGCGTGTGCAATGTCTAGAAGTAGCTATGAAAACTACTTTTGGTCCAGCGTTTAGAACTGAAGTGGGTCCACACAACCATGCTAAAAAGAAAAATAGACTGTTATCTACTAAATAGTGGGCCCTCCCAATTGATTCTCTTAGACATAAGTCTAGCACTAGAATCACCTTGAAGAATCTTTTTGTTAGCACTACCCACTCCACCATTAAGATATATGTTTAAGACTTGACACCGTGCTTGCTTTGATGTCTAGGGCCAATGGGCTCACTATCGTGGGGCCCCATTGTTATTAGTGGTCTAGTTATATCCTATAGCAGCCAACAAATGTTAGCTTTGACTCCTCTAGCTCTTCCTTCTCGATGAAGCCTCGACGCTCGGCTTTGAAGGATGGTTACAAGGGTAGTAGGTGCCTATGGTGACTTCGTCAAGCTCAAGCCCCCCACCGGACAGTCTGAAGACACAATCTTTCGGAGGTGCTCATAGGGGTAGGATGTGCGTTCATGCGTTCATAGGGGTGAGTGTGTGTATGCATTTGTGGGCGTGTGCGTTTTGTAGTGGATTTTTGCAAAATGAGAAATGGGCCTTCCGTTTGTATTAAGTTTTGCTCGGTTTTCCCAAAGTAATTGTAATGGTCACTGGTGTCTAGGGTCTATGGGCTCACTACCGGGGGCCACATTATTAGTGGTTCAATTACATCCCATAGTAGCCAACGAATATGAGCTCCAACCCCCTAGCACTTCCTTCACCATGAAGCCTCGGCACTCGACTTTGAAGGATGGTTATGAGGGTAGTGAGAGGTGACGTTCCCGTCAATATATAGCAAGGTGCCTATGGTGACTTTGTCAAGCTCAAGCCCCGTGGGATCAGTCTCAAGATCCAGTCTTTCTGAAGTGCTCATAGGTGTAGGGTGTGCGTACCTGCATTTATAGGGGTGAGTGTGTGTACGCATTTGTGAGCATCTCCATTTTGTAATGGGTTTTCGCAAAAACAAAGGGGGGCCTTTGGTTTATTTATTGAGTTTTGATCTGTTTTCCAAAAGTACTCCATGTAATGCAAGTCAAACTAGGTGAGTGGTGTTTTGGGGCCCACGGGCTCTCTAGCGCGGGCCCTAGTTATCAGTGGTCGAGTTCAATCCAATACAGAGTAGTAGCCACCGAATGTGAGGACCGACTCCCCTACCTCTTCCTTCTCCACGAAGCATCTGCGCTAGGCTTTGAAGGCGCACTCTTTTTTCGAGCAATGTCGGCAGATTCAGTCATGACGGTCCAGCGAACGACGGGGGATCTTGACGCGCAAGGCGGCTAGGTTAGGGTAAGCACGCCAGAGTTCACGGTTTCAGTTTATTTTCTCGAATTCAGCTTATGGGTTCTCTCCTTTTGGGGTTTTTCTCTATTCTGCCCGTCTTGATCGATGATGTTTCCTGGGTTCAGATGCCGGTACGGATGGTGGACGTGGACTGGTACGACATCGTTACCGATGCGGATCTCTGACTCTGGTGCGACTGCGCCCTGGCGCCCCGTCGCCGCATCGCGTTCGAGGGAACGAACTTCGGTCGCGGGTTCTTGGGTTGCAACTACGAATGTGAGCGCCGCACGTTCATCCACTAGGTAGATCTACCACACTCACTTTCGCTCAAGCGCGTGATGATGTCGCTGTGGTTATAGCTCGAGATCCACGATGACCTCGAAGAGGAGGAGCAGGAGCACCATCCGATGCATGCCGAGGAAATGGCTACAGAGTTAACGGATGTCTCCAACTCACTACACTCAATCGTAAATAGGATAGATGCTCTTAGATTTGGGTAATTAGAGCTGGACATTAGGTTCTTAACCAAGTATGGTCTGCAATCTAGATATTTAGCATGCTCATGATGCTTTTGGTGGATGGCTGTATATTCCACTAATAATTAAGTAATCCCCTTTTGTTTACTAGTACTCACCATCTCATAGTACTGCCACGTTAAATTACACTAGGTTAATTAATATGGGAGTAGTTGACAGTCTGCTTACAACCCTTTTGGAGTTTGTGGTTACTACTAATTGATCTGGTTTATGTGTTACTGCTATCTCTATCTGTATACGAGTATCACTACATTTTTTGCACATTTGTGCACCTCCCCCGTCGCGCACCTTCTTTACCCAGCAGCGTCCACCTTTCCATCACATCATTGCAATCTCCGGTGAGTCTGCAACCATCCGGATAGTTGTTTAGGTGATTGCTATTTGAAATAGTAGATCTATATGCCACATTAGGAAGTTGGGATCACCATGGATATAGCCATGGAATTAGTTATAAGGTCCACTAAAAATAGGTAAGTATATGCTGCCAAGAAGAGTCTTTTGAGGATGGGAAGCTTGCTCCTGGATTTATTTCACAGAACGGTTCTCTACTAAACAATGCAGATGTAATTTGTTGCATATCATTCATAAACATATTGTTGTTTGCTGGTGTCCTACATTGCTGAGTTCTTTAAATTATATTGTTCGTTAAAGGGAAACACGCCCAATCCTTAGCATCAGATTAATGCATGTATACTTCTTTCCATTGTGAAGTTGATGTGTTATTTGCTAAATTTACTGGTTTTGCTGCATTTCATTTATCATCATGCACATGTCCCACCTGTGGAGGAGGCATTATCGAGGGACAAGTGTTTTTATGTATCCAGCTGCTTTGCTAGAATTTCAGTAACCTATGCTTTGTCCCCGAAAACCTTTTTTCGATAAAGATCGCTTTATTACCTAAAATGTCCCCTAAAATATACTGATCATTTTGTTGCATCATGATTTGCAGAAACGAAGTCGTTCTGATCTGTTGCCACTTATTACTAAGGCCAGGACTGCTCATGTGCTAGCTAAGAAGGCAAACCCTGAAGTACGGCCCTTTTCATGTCGGTTCTGTTTCCCATGTTTGGGAAATATGCCTCTATGGTTCTTTGCCATTTGCGGTACCACTATGGAGCTTGCATGATGTGTGCAGCTAAATTTGGATTGTGAAATGAGAATTTGTTTTTTTTTAAATGAGAATCTGGTTTAATTTTGGATTTGTTATCTGCAGTTTCCACCTTACTCATATTTCTCATGGCGTAATGGTGTTGGTCACTACAAGGATTTGACAATTCCCCGTCTCCGAGAGAAATACAAAGCTCATAGACACATGATTTCGTGCCTCCAAGAGAAAGTGAAACACCAGAACGAACATATTAGGCGCCTAAAGGAAGAAGTTCCACATCCACTAAGCGGATAGCTGATTTGACTGCAGGATGGAATACATCAATTTCAGTTGCTCATGATGCTATTGTTGATTTTCAAAAATTCATGGCTGACAACTTAGTTCCCGAGTTGCCTGATGTGGATGGCGATGAGCTGATTGGCCAGGTGTACGACCGGATCTTGGAACATGTGGGAATGCGAGCTGACAATCTTTTCAATTCGGCTCTAGAAGAAGATGAGACCCTGACAGAAATTCGAGATTCTCTACGCCAATAGAGTCCTGATCCTACACAAGATGAGGAAATCTGTAAACCATATTGACCACTCTACTTTCATTTTTGAAGGGTTTGGGTCTCTTGTGAGGATGACTATTTGTTAAGTTAGGTACTATAACTATTTTTTGCTCTACTAGTGTGTGGTGTCCACGAATCTATATATTTGATGTACTATTATGACATATATATTGGACCTGGCTTTATGTGACTATATTTGGCAACAACAGTCATCTTATTCGAACTTGCGGTAGTTTTTTATCTTTCAATTTTTTTCCTTTTGAGATCTATTAATGATGATGTTAATGCTAGTTGCGAGTGATTTGTTAGCATGTTTCTGGTAGTAAACCAAAACTTGTAGTTGTAGATTGTGGAATTTCAGGTCGATGTTTGAACTCTAGATCTTGATGTCATAGAAAGGGCAGGCTTCTACCACCTGGAATATTTTACCCAACAATTGATTGTATCACACGAATAAGTGCACAAACTTGATGTCTGTAGGCGGGAAACAGAGGAATGCAAGTGCACAAACTTGTATCAGTCGTGTGGTTGCTACTATTAATACAGTCGGGGTCTCCCCTAAAAAAGCGGGGTTCGCAAAAAAATAAAAATAAAAGTGGGGCAAAAGATAGTTTCAAGTTCAAGGTAGCTCAGTCGTGTGCCCCTCGACCCCATCATCATCTTCTCCGCTTGGCCGCCCTCCCTCGACCGGACAGTCCCCGCCGCTTCACCATTGAACACCACCGCACCGCTGTTCGCTAGTATGTACGTCCCCAACCTCCAGCCATTACAGGCTTTCTGAAGGATAGAATGCATTTATTTTTGGGCATTGCGAGCTAAATAAGCTCGTGGCGTTTACAGGAAATGGAATCGGCGTTGGCGGATGCATTTGCTGCGTCGGCGGATGCTTGTAAAGCAGAGGTCGATGCTGAAGCAGCACCAGCGGATACATGTGAAGCGGATGCGGAGGCCGATGCTTGCACCGCATCGGAGTCTTGGGAAGTGTTGAGTGATGCTTGGAAAGCGGTGGAGGCGCAGTCGAAATCCTCGTCGGCTGCTGCTGGAACAAATTCGGCTATGTTGGCTGCCGCTGCCAAAGCGACGGCTGCGTGGGATGCTAGGAATGCGTCAGCTCGTGGTCATGCTTCTTCAGCATCAACGGCTGTGGCTCATCATTCATCGGCGGCACCTGCTCCATCTGCTCAGAACTCGTCGACCCCATTGTAAGTTCAGCATTGGATTTTGTCTCCCTGACTTCCTCCCTCTTTTGTGTATTTTGCTCCAGGGTTTTTTCTGGACGAAGTGGATATTAGTTTAAACTAGTAGTACTGGGAACATAAAAATCTATTTAATCACAAACTAGTGATCCGAATGGGATGAAACTTTCACAGGATTCAAACCTAGGCACTGATGATTTATTGATTTTTTGTCAATTTTTTCGAATAGTTTTACTTTTTAGTTCAAAATCTGAGCTACTATCATACGTTTGATCTAAGATGGAAGGTGCATCCTAGGTAAAGTCACCGTGAGACTTGAGTTCACCAAGTCATTGAAGATGCATCTGTTTTTTCTCCTCTTCTTTATGATGAAACCAGAAAATTCAGGTGGGAGCCTTTCTGTCCTCCCCGGTGACCTAAAAAAGTTCTTTATTCCCTTTGCCTAGTTTCAACATGCTGAAGCATTTTGTGGTGCTTTCGTACTACTCTGGTTGATTCCTTGTGCTGTTTAGGTTATTTTGTTGACAGACTCTGCTTTTTAGGTAGTTTTTCAGATGGGTGCAGTTTAGGAAATTTCGATGATAAATTATCCTATCAAATTGTATGATGCATTGTGGTGTTTACTTAATTATTTTTTAGGGTTGTGCATTGTGCATTGTGCTGTTTACTTAATTCTGATGATGCACCTGTGCTATTTGCATCAATCTACCAGCTTTGGTGGAAGAACGTATGCAACAACCAATGACTTGCCAGGCGATGTATTTTGTCAGATTCTTGTCAGGCTTCCTCCGCACCCATCCTGCATACTGTGGGCATCAGTCGCCAAAAAATATTGGATGGACTTCATGGGAAGCAACGATTTCAAAAGGCTAACCCTGTCACACAATAGAGGAATGCCATTACTTGGGATTTTCACCAACAGCTCCAAGGACACTCGATTCTTAATAGATCATAATCTTGACCAATCCATCTTCCAGAAGCTAAACAGGCTGGTGGAAGTACATAAAGCCTACAAACCATATGTACTCGGATGTCACAATGGTAGGGTGCTACTTCATTATCTGCAAGGGTCTAACATGATAAAGGCCTGGGATCCAATCGGTGGAAGTGAAACAGTGATACCGGAACCACCAATTTGGCGGAGACGTGAGTATGATAGCGGCACAATTCTCTGTTTGAGAAATCATGGCCAATTGTCTTCACACTGTTGCAGCAATTTCTAGGTTGTTTGGATAGTAACCAGTGGTAACCAAGCACTGGTGCAGAGGTACTCATCAGAGTTAGGAAAATGGGAGGATTGGATTGAACCTGCTGAGATGCTAGCTAAGATTGATCACAGACGGTCAACTCTCATAGGGGACATTTTGTACTAGCCAACAATGAACTCCAGTTATATAATTGCCTTTGATAACGTGACAATAAAACTGTGTTATATTGAGTGCCCCATGAGACGCATGATATTTCCAATCACAATTTTGTCATCGCTAAGGGGCATAATGGAGATGTTGCCCTTGCGGTTATAAGAGACTTCAGTCTAAACATGTTGTCCAGTGCAAGATCATCAACAGGCAAATGGGAAGCTTGGGTGCCTCATATAAAGGTTGAGTTGGATACTCTCCTTGGCCTTGAGAAATCATGGGCATATGGTGGGAAAGATGCAGTAAGGTTACTCTGCGCATTTGAGGATAGAGAAATGGTGGTTATATGGGAAAAGGAGGGAGTATTCGAATTAGATCTCAGCAGCATGAAGTCTAAGAAGTTCAGATTTTGTTAACATTGGTGTACTTTACATCCCTACATTATGACACCTGGTTAGTGCAGTCATTCATGTGCAACCCTTGCATTTTTGTACACCTATGATTTTGCTAATCATTTTGTTCATTTTCTTCAGCAACCGACATGATTCGGAGTGCTAAATCAAACAGACAAAAAGGAAGTCCTGTCAGCAACATAGACTGCAACATCAAGGAGATGAAAATAACACTCGGATGAACAAGCAAGGCTTGTTTGGGCAAGCATGTGTTTGCCCAGGTTGTGTTATTTGGAGCTGTAGTCTGATATTTGTTTGTTTTGGTAGCTGATGGAACTGTGGCGGCACCTTTGTTTGTGCTGCAGTCACAGTGGCAGGGGCTGGAATATTTAGAGCTATCTGTTCGTTTTGGGGGCCTATGTGTGTCTAATAAAACATTGTTTTATATGATGAAATATTGCTCTCTCTATATATTAGTGTATGCATGATGAAATATTGTTTTATTTGTTCTGTATATACTTTAGCTGGTCTTTGTGTTTTGATAGTATGCTATAGTAGGAGTATTTGTTTCGCAACAGGCTTTTTATTTAATCTGAATTAGTACTACCATTTATTTAGTGCTTCCTATAGAAGAGTCTGTGCCGATACCTAAATAATTAGTAGACCTTGGTTTCACACCATTTTCACATGCTTGAATCCGAGCTACTTCAGAAATTTGTTTGTTGTTATGTTAAACAAACATTCTTGTATCAGAGATCTGCATTTTCATACGCGTGGTAGATAATCACTCTCCCTAACTTGGATCCCTGAAATAGAGGGAGAGCGGCCTATTTTTTTAATTATTCTTTGGACAATCTCTAAATTCAAAATCACCGTCGACCACCAAAACCTACCGCCTACCCCGTTTGAAACGAAGGCATCAGTTGATGTGAGTCTCGCCTTAAATTCCTGACCAGATGGTGTTCGAACTACACAACCTTTTTTCTAGTAATAAAAACTTGGCCGGCAACCAAATTCAAAATCGTAATCGAGCGAGAAAATAACCCACCGACCCCGAAGCATTTCGCACCCCCTCTGTTTCAAACATTTTTAGGCAAAATCACCCACCAAGGTAGTACCATTTTTATATTATTACATGGACCCTAGCCAAATTTAAAATCTGAGTCAAGCGGCAAAATTTACCGCCTATGCTATGTGAATGGAAGGTATCCAAGTTTCTATGCAAAAAAAATGTTTATGGATGATCAGTTGATGTGACTCTCAGCCTTGAATTGCTGGACAGATAGCGTACAGTCTACTACCTTTTTTCTATTAGTAGATGGATGCTAGACAAATTCAAAATCTCAATCGAGCGGCAAAATCACCCACCTACCAAGCATTTCCCGCCCCACTGTTTCAAAAACTTTGAGCCAAAATATCCCACCGACCGAGGGACTACCATTTTTCTATTATTATTATTAGATAGGCAGAAGCCAAATTCAAATTCTCAATCGAGCGGCAAAACTATACACCAACCTTGAAGCATTTCGTGCCCATTCATTTGAAAAACTTTAGAATTTAAAATTCCAAATCTACCCATTGTTCAGATGACAAATGGGCATGCTAAAGTCGGTAGCTCGGGGGCACGATCGAAATATTTTTTCTGCTCACCTCTATGGTCCCGATTCCCCCAGTTTTTCCCGCTGGCCCTGCCAAAAATCCCAAGCTCCTCTGTCCCATCCACGACCACCACACGCACCAGCTTGAGCCGCGGTCTAGTGCACCGCCACGCAGCCGCTTCACCGATGCTCACCCACCAGATCTAGGAGCTGTGGTGTCATTCACCGCGCTGATGGCATCATCGACCGCCCAAGCTTTACTTCCTCGCCACCGGAAGCTACCCAACCGTACCGGATCCGCTTCACCGGTGTCCATCGGGCATGATCTAGTTCAAATAGTTCCATGTCCATCGCTCCAGACCAGCTGAACGGTCGTCACCGTTCACTACACCGGATATGCCTCATCGACGCTCTCGTCCACCGCTTTCAAGCCGGCATCGACCGCCCAAGATCTGCTTCCCCGACGCCAACAGCCACCGCAACCGTAGTACCCTCGGTGACCTAGACATCACTCGCATGGTACCGATGATGCTTAGACGCCTCTCCAACCAAGGTTAACCAAATCTCCAACCCGTTTTTGTTTTGTCAGCGGTATAGCAGGTTCAAGACTGTCGCAGTGAACTGCATTTTTGTAATCGTGCTAGTACATACAAGTCACTGGGCACGCATGTTCTTCGTGCTAGTACATGCAAGGTCATTAGACATGTTGGTTTGTATTCGCTGCTCTACAAATTTCAAGTCATGCACATGTCTGTTATTTTGTCACGCACATGTTCTTAGCTACTCCATACACCAATAATTGCCTGGTACCGTGTAATTCTTGCAAAATCTATAGTCAGTGGAAAATATTAGTGTGGATTCCCTGCCCTACAGTTGATGAATCTATCTGGTTTATCCTAAGATCAGTTCCTGCTATTATTTCCTCCTTGGCATCATTCTGCTATCCTATAGTAGTTGTTTCAACTCTTCGTACTAATTCGATTATAATTTTGTTGTTGCCATAATGCCATCTGGTTCTTCAAAAGCTGCATCACTAACTATTTCCTTTTTCTTGCATAGAGCTCAAAATGGAACAATGAACATGTTGGTTTGCATAGCCTATGGGTTCACAAGGGATGCCATTACTTCCTTATCTGGTGCTGGTTCGTCCTGAGCAACGGCATAACTGTACTCTACTATGTAGTTCACTCGTGGTATGCATTCCTGCTCTAGAATTTCTCTTATGATGCCATTATAATTTCTATCTGGTTGATTTTTAGCTATGACATTAACTACATTTCATTGTGTAGCTCACCGCAAATTCTGAGTCACCCAATGACTCTATGCATTCTAGGAGATGCCACTGCTTCCATATATATTTGCTAAAATTCTAAGAAACACTTTGTTTGATTGCTCATTTCATTTTAGGCACACTTGTCTAATGCTTGTTTGTCTTGTTCTACAGGTTCACAAGCGACGCCATTATATCTTGCATCTGGTTCTGGGCTGGCGTCCTAAGTCACGACATAACTATCGTCTATAATATATAGTTCATTCGTGGTTTGCATTTCTGCTCTACAGGTTCTCGTATGATGCGGTTATAATTTCTATATGGTTCATTCTTCGCTATGATAGTAACTGCATGCCATTTTGTGGCTCAACGCTAATTCCGAGTCACCCAACGTCTCTTGCATTTTAGTGTATAGAACTGCTTCCATATATATTTGTTCAAAATGACCTGGCTAGTTTATATCTGCTGAAATTTTAAGCCACACACACACATTTTTTGATTGCTCATTTCACGGTTGTCACACTTGTTTAATGCGTGATTGCTTGTCATGTTCGTTTGACGTGTTGGTCAATAATTGAACCATTGACTAGTTATAAACTCCAGTTTACAGCTCTTGTCATATCAGTCAAATGAGTAGTTTGTCTTGTTTGATGTATTAACTTGTTATTACTAAGTTTCAGACTGCAATTATTGCTAGCCCCACCAAAGAGGGGGCTGCAAGATCATGTCTCCTCCAATGTAGCTGTCACACTCAATGGAAGACGCGGGTGATCGATTGAGAAAGCAAATCGAGGACTCTGCTATCAACTTGATTGTCAACTGAAATGCCGATTTTTCATTCCCCTGAGTTGATAATATGTAATAATTTTAAGAAGTTTGTAGCTAATGTAATATCTAGATAACTCGCGTAGGCCATGTAGGCATTTAGTTGACGTTGTCCACACATTGTGGTAGTCGTTACGGTTACTACGCCAAGCAGGTCGATTAGAGAACAGTACCGTGATGTATTCGGCCGATGATGAATAGTAAAAAATGTTGGATTATTATACAAATTTTATGATATTGGCATGGGCTTTAGAAATGACGAAACTATAAAAGGCCATAAACGTAACGGGCCAATGCGCATGTGGTAATAGGCCGTAACAGTAACAGCTCGTAAATGTAACAGGCCTAACGGGTCATAACAGTAACAAGCCATAACAGAAATAGGCTGTAACTGAAGCAGGCCGTAACAGTGACATGCCGTAATAGTAGCAGGCCAGAACAAAAATAACCCATTATAGTAACATGCAAGAAACTGCAAAAATCATAGAACAGTAACAGGCCAAAACAGTAGCAAGCCAAAATAGTAGCGGTCCAAAACAGTAGCGGGCCACAACAGTAAAATGCCAGAACAGTGACGAGCCTGAACACTATGGGCCGAGAAATTCCCGGATAAGGGTAGTAACAGGCCGACCAATTTACCAGGCTAGAACAGTAAAGAGCCTTATGTGGGCCTGAACAGCTAAAGACCAGAACAGTAAAAGACCAGAACAGTAACATGCTAGAATAGTAACTAACCATCTCTAAGTAGGGCCGTCAGTAGGCTCGACGATGGGCTGCGATAACAGTGATGGGCTGACCGCAGGCCTTATGTTTACAGGAGTGACTTGGCGCAGGCTGCTAATGTCCGCACATCGTTGGACTAACATGGGCCTTCTGTAGGTCAAAACTGAATCAGGCCTGAAAGTTCGCGGGCCGCTGATGGCTGCACTTTTGGGCCCATTTCAAACACTGCAGGACAAAATAGTAACGGGCCATATTCTTATTGGGCTCCCCTTATGGGCCAGCCTAGTTAGTATTTAGCAGGCCTTGGCTCGGCATGGCTTCTGCCACGGTTTCTATGGTTGTTAACAGCGGTAACCGGCCGCTAACGGCGGCTGCCACCTGGCAGTTCGCATGACGTCAGCAGTCAGTGTGGCTGGCGAACAGATCTACGACAGAACAAATTTTCTTGGCTGAAGGGTACGATCCGCCACGGTCAGAAAAAACCGTGGTTAATTCATTTGTGACAGGGCTTTTACCACGAAGGCCATCCGTCGCGGAAGACTCTTTGGCCACAAAAAATGGGCCTTCAACCACGAAAATCGTCCGTTGTAAAAGCTAACTTTTCTTGTAGTGTTACTTCTCCACGACCCCGCAGTCCACCCATTGTAACGAGTTTCGATCCTAGGACCTACGCTCAGTTACCATCTCTTCTAATATTCTGAGTCATTATGCTACAGCATAGGATAGGGATGTTACGGACTCTCATCAGCTAATCGCCTCATTGGATCTCATCCCAACTTAGGATATGGGAACATATGAAATTAAAAAGGTACAACTGACTTCTTTGTATCATTCTAGAACTTGTGGACATCAGATTTAATAGGCACACAAGTAGCTGACTATATTTTTTGTTAATCCTAAGTATACTTTTCTCGGTATAATGGAATCTCCACCACATGCTTCCTAACCACGTGTTCCAACCATGATTCCATTACCCACACTTATATATTATCTGACTACCCTGAGTCGGTAACCCATACTTCATATTCATTACGAAAACGCTATATTTGTTTTTGAATGTAAGTAGTAGATGAAACTTTTTAGAAAATAGTTTTGTTACATAGTAGTCAAAGAACATGTAAGATTGATCTTGAAAATGTTATGCAAGTTTAGTCCCACAAGATATATGCACGTTTGAACTTTCCTTGCAACTCGGGTTTGTTGCAGTTCGAATGTTCTACGGCACCTTGGACCTTGGGTTCTGAAATAGTACCATTGTCCAGTAAGGACAATGTTTAAAGATTAAAATGTATGCTACAATTTATAGGTATGAAATACTTCATTTATGTTGGTTGTGCCCTCCCGTTAAATGATTCATAATTGGTTAAGTTAATATTGAGAATTAATACATATTTCACTTTATAATCTTCATATTCAATTTTACTTTAAAATCTTCATGTTTTATTTCACTTTAGAATTTTCATATATCTCTAGAATTTAAGATTTAGAATTACAGCATTCAAGGGATTAAATTTTATTTAAGATTATTATTTGAAGTTAAGGCCTTCTTAGAGCATTATATTATTAAAAATGCATTTACATTTTTTTGTTCAAAATATTTTTAATAATTCTAGAAAATAGGGTTTTAAGTCCATATATTTTTTCCATTTAGAATTATTTTACTTTTACTAAAATGTATTTTCCTATATTTATTTTTCTTTATTTAAGGATTTATTCACTTGAATTTTTATTACATTTAAACTACTTTTAAAAATCTTCCAAAAAATACTTTTCTGATTATACTTTTAATTTCCTATCTAGAGGTATTTTTATTTTATTTTAAAAAATTGTTTTTGGGTTGTTTTTGTTAATGGATTTTACAAGAATTGTGAAATGGCTAAAATGCACTTAGGCCCACTAGTCAGCCCAATCACCTATGTGATTGGACCACTTGGTCCAACCCAACCCATCCCACTACCCCCAAGCGCATGTCTCTTTGCTCCCATGCACACGCTCTCGCCCCTTCTTGGCGATTGCTTCGCCAACGACATCACTTAGCGATTTCGGCTGGCTCTAGTTGTCTCTACCGTCATGCCTCTAGTCAATAGATTCCCTACACTCCGCTCTCTCTTTCCACCTATCAGATTTGCATCCCTCTCACTCTACTGCGTGGGCGCAACCCTAATCCTATCCTATGGTTAGGTCATGGTGGCTTCACCACTCCCAGGCGCAACTACGACACTTGCCGCCATTGAGTTGGTACTGGTGTGCATCTTGTTCAACTCCATGATAGTTGGCGTGGCTAGTACAGGTCGATATGCCCACCCATGGGTACTCCTTGTGCCACCATCGACGGTTTCGTCCTCTTCTTCCTCTTCTTAGTCAGTGTGAGTTCGGTTCACACTTTCTTAAGGTAAGATCCTACTCTCCTTACTTTTCTACAACAATTTATATTGTTGTTTTTGTAGGAGATATGCCCTAGAGGCAAATAACAAATGGTGTTTCTTATCAAATCTCAATTAGTTTATAATAGTTTTATATCGTGCTATAACTATAAGATTAGGAAATATTGGTACACATGTGGTATGCAATCAAACCAAGTCCCTAGTAGCCTCTATTCAACTAGTTCATTGGTCAACTGATGATCAATGGTTTTCTGATCAAGGAGCATTTATGCCAATTGACAATAATGTCATATCATTAGTGAATGATGTGATGGACAAGCCCAATATAAGTATTTAAGCATGATCAAGTCACATAGTTTGTCATTGCAATAATTAGGAACCATAGTGACCTTCTCATTAGATTGTGAAATCATATATAATCATTATCATTCGAGGCTGCCTTGACTACATCAACCGTCACACCATAACATGGTGATTATAAAGGTGTCTATTAGGTATTCCAAAGGGATATGTTGAGGCGTATGCATAAATATCGGGATTTGATCTCCCGCATGACGGGAAGATACACTGGCCCCAGTCGGTGGGATTGCATCCAAGAAGCTGCAGCGTATGACTAGGTCATGAGGATGCAATATCACAGAAACAAGATAAGTAGAATTGTCGGTAACAAGATTGAACGAGGTATGATTGATACAGATGATTAGATCTCGGATGAGTTATGTATCGGAGTAACAAAAATAATTGGATTCAATGTTTATGGTTCAAATGACAATAACATCGTGGAATGCATAGGGGTCATTGTGGGTATCCAAACATGTTGATGATCATTGATATGAGAGGTGTCTCGATCATGTCTGTGATTTTCCCGAACCGTAGGATAACACACTTAAGGGTTTGTTGGAATATGCCCTAGAGGCAATCATGTATGATGTTATTCTCAATGTATTCATAAAGTTATTGTCCATGTATGAACTACTGATATGTATCATTGAATATGTGATTTGGTTGTAGAACTATATATTCATGTTGTTCATACTAATTGTCCTTGGTCATTGAGGTTATGCCGGACACACAACTTAGACTAATGTGAAAGTTGGCTGATGACTCGGTTCCACTTGTCATGGGCATGGAGATGCTATTCCGACTTATACTGATTCGGCTAAAGAGTTTAGCAAATCGGACTGACCCACAGTTGAGATGCAACGAGCATGTTGTCATTTGTATTCTCAAGCAATGGAATCCTCCGACCTGAGGTGATCGCATGATACGAGTTGTGGATCGCCAACTTAGGTCCTATCAAACATTGTTCCGTAAATGGGAAGTTATAAAGGTAGGGTTTGGGTTGATTGTGAAGCAAGCTGCGTGACATGGATTACCAAGATGGGATTTGCCCCTTCGTAATGGAGAGATATTCTCTGGGCCCTCTCGTGTGATATGATTCGGAAGCATGGCCATGCGCGACTTGGTTAAGTGTTAACCAAGGAATTGGACTAAGTGTTAGTCCAATGAATCATACATCACGGAACGAGAAGAGAGAGTCGAGCTATTAAAGGGATGGCAACAGCTCGCCTATAGCTTGACAAGATATATCGTGAGGCAAAGGGACTTGGACGAAAGTCACATTGAGAAAGGTTTGTCTTCTGACTTTACGGCGCTTGGGAGTTAGCACGTCTTGCTAGAGGCCGCTACCAACTATGGACTCAGAGTGGTGACTCGTGTCGTGTCTAGGTGTACGTAAATATACAGGGTCACACACTTAAGGGTAAGGAGCCCATGTGGATTAGATCCATGTGGAGATTGGGGTACAGCCTAGATGGGCCTCAAGCGTTGAGCCCAGCTAGGAGTGTATATAAGTGGAGTGATAAGGGATTGTCCCTGACCTAGCCATCACTTTCTCCACTCCCATTTCGGGCTAGACAGGATCTAGCAGTCCTCTGCCTAGAGCTCCTTCCTGTATGTGTGGATACCGGTAGAGGCGTTGCACGTGCGGCACTGGAGACAAGGAGGTCCGTGGGGATCTGGACGTGTTGTACAGGGATCATTCGGCACGGCATCAACTGACGCGCTTCATCAACAATCCACACCTGCGCGTCTAGTGGTAAATCTCGTGGCCTATCATCTTGGTAGTATCGCGTAGGGAAAAAGTTTTTGTTTATCTCTACGTTACCCAACAGGGTTCTACAACACTTTAAGATTGTTTTGAAATCATCGAGATCACCGGACGAAAGTAGAGAGAAAGTCGGAATGGTTCCGAGAGAATCCAAAGGAAGTTCGGAATGATTGAAAAGGAGTTTCTGATCATTAGGGAATGTTAAATATGTTTTTATATTAATTATTGAATTAATGATTAAAAATAGTATTTAAATGAATTTCTGGTCAAAATCTCCCTAATAGGCCACTTCTTGGAGGGAAGGGCCCATGTGGGGGACCATCGCTTAGGCATCACGCTCGTACGGCCTTGGGTCGCATGCACGGGTAGGAGGGGCCCACCCGTCCAGCCAGCTCCCCATGGCATGCCCCTCTTCATTTTGTCCCACCTTGCTAGCTCGCGGGTGGGAGTCCCTCCTCTTCTCTTATATAAATAGGGTCCAAGGTAGAGGGAAAATAACAATTAATAATTGGGAAATTCTTAAGGCCTTTTTTCCTTAGGGATTTTTCCTCTCTCTCGTTGGATTTCGTGCTTGCGGTTCCAAGAAGAATTGCACACGTGGGAGATGACCTTAGTTTGGCATGTCATCACGCTGCTAATTCCGGTTCAGAAGGTCTACTTCCACAATCCTGGCTAGATCAAGGAGAACAGGAGTCGTTGTTGAACAGCGGACTTGTGCGAAACTACGAAGGTGCTACCAGTTGTGGCACTTAGACATCATGTGAGGAGCTTCACAACCTTGAGGTCGTCTACAACTACGACTACATCATCCAGGTTTCTCGTGAAAGGTTAAACTCTTTTGGTCTACAAGAGTATGTCATCGAAACCTCTCCTATTACTGATTAACTCATAGACAGATCCTAGAATTTATGTTGCGCTAGTTAGGAAAAAATATTGTTTTTTTGCTACGAACCCCTTCAGTTTTATCCTATAGGATTTCCCTAAATTCTAGAGTTTGGTTCTCTGCTACTGTCGATTTTGCTTCTAGGCTTGCTTCTAGATGTTTCTAGAATACTCTAGCTTGCCCTAGACTACTGGTAGTATATGTGTCTTATGTAGATCATAGATTCCAAGTTGAGGTAAATGTTGAGTTTA
Source organism: Avena sativa (assembly GCA_916181665.1). Taxonomy (NCBI): domain Eukaryota; kingdom Viridiplantae; phylum Streptophyta; class Magnoliopsida; order Poales; family Poaceae; genus Avena; species Avena sativa. The sequence goes on along the minus strand of OV702286.1, from coordinate 383,405,753 downwards.
CTCAATGTTTGTTAGTGAAACTACTATCAGTTACTGTTTTGTCTTGGTGCATACTATTCTTGGTTGTTATTTATGTTGTCAAGCTTGGTAATTATGTTTAGGTCTAGGCTTAGTGTAGTTACTTGGCAAAGGTTCTTACTGTGGTTATCTTAAGTTTCTTAATTAGGTTTGAGTCAATTATTCATGTTTATCACTAGGGTTTATAAGTGTACTATTGCTTTCCCTTTTTACTTACTCAGTCAAAATCCACAACTGATGTGTATATAAACTTTACAATTCATTTAGTTTTCCTGATTCTTTTATTACTGAATTTTGGTTCTGATACTGAAAGTGTCATTTGTCAGTGTTAATTCCTATTCAATATGAATTGTTGTAGATGGTCTTCTTAAATGATTATCTTACTGTTTTATTGTGTGTTTACTCTTAACATGATCACTATGTGATTTGTCAGTAATCCTACTTGTCTTATCTATTCCTAGTATCAGATGTTCATGTCATGTTAGTGTTCTCACTGGCAGTGTTCATAGTTATTGTTGTTCTTAGTTGTATTTTATCCATGCGTTAATCTCAAACGTTCATGCTTTTGCTCTAGGTGCAATGTATTCTTATTAGAACTTGGTTGAGTTTCTTTCTAGTGGATCTTGCAATTGGAGCAGAAGTTTGTTTACTTAAGCTAATGTATGAGATATGGTTTGTCTTAGTGTTAATGATTTATCAAGGTTTAATTGTGCACTAGGTGTAGATCTTGATCATTGCTTGCGGTGCCTATTAACTGATTGTACATATATAGTGATCAAGGATTTGTGCTTGTGCTTGCCTCCTAGATCACAAATCATAATGTGACATGATATTCTGGTGTAAAGCACTAGAATTATTGCTACTATTCTACCCTTCCATGGATCTAGATGATCCCTAACTACCAATTTTCCCATAGCTATTCTTCTACCCATCCTAGAGAGTTCTAAGATAAAACCTTTGTAGATTCCTAAGTCGGCTTATTGAATATTTGTAGTTGTACCTTCTCCTTCCTCTCCCTATTCTTGAGGCGATCCTCAAGTTCTTTCTTCCTCTTCTGGCTTCCACTCCCTCTTGGATCTCTCCAAGTCGTGTGTGTGCTTTTGGTCTGAGCTAGACTAGTGAGTTGTGAGCTTTGGATCTCAGGTGCCCATCTATTTATAGTGTCCTTAAGTCAATGAGGTGATGACACCTCCTACATGTAGTTAGGTGAATCACCTTATTGATTATGTGTGTAACCGACTCTATAGCCTATCTTATGTGCAGGTGTACTCGAAACTATCGGTGGTCAACCCCATGCTATTTTTGAACTATATGTGTTTGCCAACTTTGGCATATGGGATATTGTTCTTATGCACATGTGCAATGTATCTAAGTATTCCCTATCAGGCATGTCAATTTAACTTTGTCGTCTCCATTCTTTCGATAGTGACAAGTGGAATTTCATTTTAAGTTTTATTTTTGTTGTTTGATAGGTTTCTGTTACTTGTTTCTTAATAAACTTTCCTATGATTGATAATGCTCTATAGCTTGATGATCTTTGATTTGAATGGATGAACTGTCAAGTGTTCATCCATTTCAATTTTAGATTATTTGTTTTTATACAGAATCCAAAGCTCGAGGAATTCCGCCAGTCAAATGGTTTACATTTAGGTTTAGGATTGTTCTGTTAGTTTAGTTTTGTCACCAATTCATGTTTAAATTCCTGGATGATCTACTAGTTCTTGGGTTCTTGGCATGTTTATTTGTTTTCCTAATTGTTGTCCTCTACCACGGTAAGATGATCATGACTTTAGCGTTACTGGTTTCTAGTTTGGCTTAGGTCTGTTTGGTACTTATATTCCTTCCTACTATGATGTTGATGTTTGCTTTTCAAACCTGAGGCACAAGCAGGTTCAAGACTAGTTCCTTGCCTTTGTTTTCGGATTCTACACTAACTTTTGGATTCACAACATTCTAGCCTTAAAAAATATTATTTTTTGTGATGTTTTTCTTGCAGGTTTGAAGCAAGAACAAGTTCTAGCAAGATGATAAGAAGAATAGATAGGTCTAGTGTAGGTTTAATTTCTTATGTAGCTTGTAATAGGTTTTTCATTCACTCTTTGTAACTTGTAAATAATCTTGTACTCATGTTTGAAATGAATAAAAAGATTCATTGTTGATATATATTGAAGGGGATATGCCCGAGAGGCAATAATAAAATGGTTATTATCTTATTCCATGTTTATGATAAATGTTTATTTCTCATGCTAGAATTGTATTAATCAGAATCGTTAATACATGTGTGTTTAATGAACGAACCAGAGTTCCTAGTTATGTCTCTCATTTAACTAGCTTGTTGATTAATAGATGATCAAGGTTTCCTGATCATGAAAATTAGACGTTGTTAATAACGGGATCATACCATTAGAAGAATGATATGATGAACATACACCCATAGTAGTGAAGGGAATATGCCCTGAGAGGCAATACTAAAGTTGTTATTATATGTATTCCAAATATATGATAGATGTTCATGCTATAATTGTATTAATATGGAAACCTTAATACATGTGTGTTTAATAAACAAATAGAAAGTTCCTAGTTATGCCTCTCTATAAACTAGCTTGTTGATTAACAGGATGATCAAGGTTACCTGATCATGGACATTGGATGTTGTTAATAACAAGGTCACAACATTGGTGAATGATGTGATGAACATTCATCCAAAGTATAGCATTGCGATCAAAGTCATTATGTTTATATTGCTATAACATCATACGAAGTAATCTTTATCCTTAGACCATGAGATCATGTTAATTGCTAACACCGGAAAAATACTTTGATAACATGAAACGTCACACCGTAATAGGGTGACTATAAAGATGGGTTTGGGTACTCGGAAGGTGTTATGTTGAGGCTCATGGATCAAGAGTGGAATGTGTCAATCCTGATGACGGATAGATATACTCCGGGCCCTCTCGGTGATATCCCATTAAGATAGCTTGCAAGCAAGTGATGTGATCAATAGAATGTTATATCACTGGAACGAGAAAAGAGAGCATGTAATGAGATCAAACTAGGTATTGAGATACTGATGGTCAAATCTCGGACATGTAATATATCACAAGACAAAGGGATATAGTTACTATCGTTAAAGGTTCTCTCGATCATAGAAGTCATTGTTGAATGTGTGGGAGTCAGTATGGATCTCCAGGTACGGCTTCTGATTATTGATCTGAGAGGGGTCTCGATCATTTCTACATTATTCGCGAACTGTAGGGTGACACACTTAAGGGTTACCAACACCATTTGGAGCAAATATGTTCTAGACGAAAGAATTGCAAAGCGTTGTAATTATTTCAATGGACACCGAAATTGTTTCGGGTGAAATTCCTGAAATTGGTTTTGCATGTGATATTGAAATGTTGCAGGGGGTTTATATGAATGTTTGTTAATTAAAGTAATTAACAAAATTCTGAATAAAATAAATAAAAGAGTTTTATTAAATGAGAGTTGCACTAAATTTGGTGGAAATTTAATGCATGTGAGTGGGATTTTGAGTGGAGGCAAAATTAATGTGAGTGGAGCTTCCACCACATGAATGAGGAAGAGGTGGGGGTAACCCCATGGGCGCCGGCCATGGGAAGGGGGCAACCTCCCCTCTCCTATAAAAGGCCCCCTCTCCTCCCTCTTAAAGCACACCTCCTCGTGAAGGATCTCTCTCCCCCTCTAGAAATATTCCCCATGGTCTCAGATTAGCGCGATACATGTTCCTGGTGGCATTTCTTCTGGAAGTAGTTGCTTCTTCCACTGCATCGTTGGAGCAAGGAGGTGGAGGTTGTTCGGTGGCCCGAACGTGTGTACGAGGACATATGCGTTAATGATTTGCGGCGCTAGGACTTCCACGCGATCTTGAGATCGGCAAGCGTTCGACTACATCATCCATGAGTTCCATCTCATTACACTTTGTCGTTCTTCGAGGGTATGTTCTCTATGGATGTATATCCACCCGTTGCTTGTATCTAGTAGATAGATCTTGGCGTATAATAGTTCCCATCGTAGGAAATTTTTTGTTTTCTATGCTGCCAACCCAACAGTGGTATCAGAGCCTGATCTATGCGTAGGTGCTTTGCACGGGTTGTATACATATTAGTATGTGGGTGGTGATGATCATGTTATTGCATCTTATATGTATTTTGGATATTGGTGGCATTGTGGGATGAAGCGGCCCGGACTAACTTTACATGTCCTCGCACATGAGACATGTTCCACGCTTGACATGCAACTAGTTTTGCATAAGTGGCTAGCGAGCGTCTGTCTCTCCTACTATAGTCAATATCTGATTTACAATGAGTTGCTAATAATTTGGTTATGATCGTTGTGGTTCCATGTTCATAGGTAAGACCGGTTCTATCTTCGAAAGCCCTAAGCCATGTAAAACTTGCAATTGATAAACTAGAGGCGTTTAGTTTAGATTGTTGTTGGGCTGGTGTCATGATATGGTAATGTTGTAAGTTGATGTATAGTTGATACCTTACAACACACCTAACATGTAAGTTCCATAGGCCTTGGCCTTACACACAAAGGAACGATAAAGATCATACCACGATGCACATGATAGTGATCAAGTGCAAGAACCATATCATTTGACTTTACACATTTGATGTTTGCATCTTATATTGCTTGTTTGGCATTTTAGTAGCATTATAAGATGATCCTTCATTTAGATATCAAGATAAAAATGTGTTCTCCTTTAAGTATGCACTGTTTTATGTTTCGCCGCTTCAAGACATCACGTGATGATCGGGTGTACTTGAATCCACGATCATAAACGGGTGTAAGACAGTTTTATACACACGAGTACTAAGGTTCTTACTTGGCGAGCCTAGCATGTACAGACATGGCCTCGTAACACGGACCAAAAGGTCAAGCATGAGTCATATAGTTGATATGATGCCCATATAGATGCTCGCCTTTGAAGCTACACCGACTCATGTGATGATCGAACTTGGTGTAGTGGATTTGGTTCATGTAATCACCAAAAAGACACGAGGGATGTTGTTTTTGAGTGGGAGTTCATTTGTAATTTTATTAGTTGAACTCGATCTATCATAAACTTAGTCTAAACTTTACAAATTTTGTTGTAGATGGCACCACCTGCTTTTAATTTCAATGTGTTCATGGAGAAAGAGAAACTTGCGGCAAATGGTAGCAACTTTACCAACTGGGCCATGAATTTGAGGATTCTCCTCACTGCTGCACAAAAGCAATATGTGCTAGAAGCGCCGCTAGGCCACCCACCAGCTCCAGATGCCCCTGACGAGGAAAAGAACATCTATTTGACTCATCAGGAGGACCAGAACTTAGTTCATTGCGGCATACTATATGGGCTAGAGCCGGAACTTAAAAAGCAGCAATGCCTTTGATACCATGGGTGAATTGAAAATGATTTCGATACCCATGCTGCCGTAGAGAGTTATAATGCTTCTGAAAAGTTCTTTAGCTACATGATGGAAGAGAACAACTCTGTTAGTGAGCACGTACTCAAAATGTCTAGGTATGCCGGTAAGCTTGTGTCCTTGGTAATAACGATTCCCATTGACTTAGGCATACATCATGCTCTCCAATCTCAGCCAGCTAGATACAAGAGCTTCGTGATGAACTATAATATGCAAGGCATGAAGAAGCCTTTCCCCGAGCTTCTGTCAATGCTTAAAACTGCAGAAGTGGAGATTAGGAAAGAGCATCAAGTGTTGATGATCAATAAGACCACCAGTTTCAACAAATACAAGAAGGGTAAACAAAAGGGAAAGAAGGGCGACAAATCTGTTGTCGCGCCTGAAAAGAAATCCCGAGCTGGCCCTAAGTCTGATACTGAGTGCTATTATTGTAAGGGGACTGGCCATTGGAAGCGCAACTGCCCCAAGTATTTGGTAGACAACAAGGCCGGCAAGGCAAACAAAGGTACATGTGATATACATGTTATTGACGTGTACTTGACTAGTACTCGAAGTAGTACCTAGGTATTTGATACTGGATTGGTTGCTAATATATTTAACTCGAACCAGGGGCTACGGAACAAGCGACCGCTAGGAAGGGATGAGGTCAAGATGTGTGTCGGCAATGGATCAAGAGTTGATGTGATCGCCGTCGAAACGCTACCTCTCCACCTACCATCGGGATTAGTTATAAATCTAAATAATTATTATTTGGTGCCTGCACTTAGCATGAACATTGTATCCAAATCGTGTTTGATGCGAAGTGATTATTCATTTAAGTCCAAAAACAATGGTTGTTTGATTTATAAGAATGATATCTTTTATGGTCATGCACCTGTGTTTAATGGTTTATTTCTGTTGGGTCTCGATAATAGTGTTACGCATATTCATAATGTTGATGCTAAAAGGATTAAACTTGATGATGATATATCTGCATATATGTGGCACTACTGTCTAGGTCATATTAGCGTTAAACGCACGAAGAAACTCCATTCTGATGGACTTTTGGAATCACTTGATTTTGAATTATTTGATACATGTGAGCCATGCCTTATGGGCAAGATGACTAGAACACCATTTTCTGGTTCAATGGAACGGGCGGCAAATTTATTGGAAATCATACATACTGATGTATGTGGTCCAATGAGTGTGTCGGCACGAGGTGGATATCGTTATTTTGTTACTTTCATGGATGATTTGAGTAGATACAAGTATATATATTTGATGAAACACAATCTGAAACTTTTGAAAAGTTCAAGGAATTTTAGAGTGAAGTGGAAAATCATCGTAATAGAAAGATTAAATTTCTGCGGTCTAACCATGGAGGTGAGTATCTTAGTTACGATTTTAGCGCACACATGAGAGATTGTGGAATAGTTTCACAACTCACACCTACCATAACACCACAACATAATGGTGTGTCAGAACGTTGTAATAATACTTTATTGAATATGGTTTGACCTATGATGTCTCTAACTGACTTGCCACTGTCATTTTGGGGTTATGCACTCGAAACTACTGCATTCACTTTAAATAGGGCACCATCTAAATCCGTTGAAACAACACCGTATGAATTGTGGTTTGGAAACAAACCTAAGCTATCATTTCTTAAAGTTTGGGGTTGTGATGTTTATGTGAAGAAACTTCAACCTGATAAACTCGAACCCAAAGCAGAAAAATGTGTCTTCATAGGATACCCTAAAGAAACAATTGGGTATTCCTTCTATCACAGATCCGACGGCAAGGTTTTTGTTGCCAAGAATGGATCCTTTCTAGAGAAAGAGTTTCTCACGGAAGGCGTGTGTAGTTAGAAGGTAGAATTCGAAGAGGTTGTTGAACCTTCTCTTCATAAAATGGCAAGTGGCAAAGCGCCAAAAATTGTTCTAGAGTTGACTTCACCAAATGAAGAGGGAACTAATGATAATGATCATGAAACTCCGAAAGAGGACACTGCCGAACCTCGCAGGTCAAGCAAGACACGTGCAGCTCCTGAACTGTACGGAAATCATGTTATGAATTTCATGGTTGATGAAATATATGACCCTGCGACGTATGAATAAGCGATGATGAGCCCGGATTCCAACAAATGGCTAGAAGCCATGAAAACTGAGATGGAATCCATGTACGAAAACCAAGTTTGGACCTTGGTAGACTTACCTCATGATCGAAAGGTCATTGAGAATAAATGGATTTTCAAAAGAAAAACTGATGGTAATGGTAATTTGACCATCTATAAAGCTCGACTTGTCGCAAATGGGTTTTGACAAATTCAAGGAGTTGACTACGATGATATATTCTATCCTATAGCGATGCTAAAGTCGGTTAGGATTATGTTAGCATTTGCTGCATATTTTGATTATGAAATATGGCAGATGGATGTCAAAACTTCGTTCCTCAATGGTAATATTGAAGAAGAGTTGTATATGATACAACCTAAGGGTTTTGTCGATCCTAAGGATGCTGAAAAGGTATGCAAGCTTCAGCGATCCATCTATGGACTGAAGCAAGCATCCTGGAGTTGGAATCTCTGCTTTGATGAAGTGATCAAAGAGTTTGGATTTGTCCAAACTTATGGAGAAGCTTGTATTTACAAGAAAGTGAATGGGAGCAATGTGGCATTTCTGATATTATATGTGGATGACATATTATTGATTGGAAATGATATAGATATTTTAAACAGTATTAAAAGTTATCTAAACAACAAATTTTCGATGAAGGACCTTGGTGAAGCATCATATATATTAGGCATTAAGATCTATAGAGATATATGAAGGCACCTAATTGGGCTATCGCAAAGTACATACCTTGATAAGATATTAAAGAAGTTTAGTATGGACGGAAGAGTAAGAAGGGGTTCTTACCTATGTTGCAAGGCAAGACATTGAGTAAGACTCAAAGTCCGGCTATGGCGGAAGAAACAGAGATAATGGATAAGATACCCTATGCTTTAGCCATATGCTCTATAATGTATGCCATGTTGTGTACAAGACCGGATGTGGCACATGCTATTAGTTTGACTAGTAGGTACCAATCTGATCTAGGTTCGGAACACTGGATAGCGATCAAGAATATCCTTAAGTACTTAAGATGAACTAAGGATATGTTTCTTGTATACGGAGGTGAAGAAGATCTAGTCGCTAAGTGTTATGTCGACACTAGCTTTGACACTGATCCAGATGACTCTAAGTCTCAATCAGGATACGTATTTCTCTTGAATAGAGCAGCAGTTGGTTGGAGGAGTTCCAAATATCCTGTGGTGGCTGAATCAACAATGGAGGCGGAATATGTTGCTGCTTCAGAAGCGGTGTAGCAAGCGGTTTGTATGAAGGAGTTCATAACGGAACTAGGTGTGGTTCCTAGTGCATTTGACCCAATGGTGATTTATTGTGACAACAATGGAGCCATAGCCAACGCCAAGGAACCAAGGTCTCACAAGAATTCCAAGCATATTAAGTGTCGGTTTCACTCCATCCACGAGCATGTCAAGTGAGATATAAAGATTTGTAAAGTACGCATGGACCTAAATGTAGCAGATCCGTTGACTAAAGTTCTCCCTAGGGCAAAACATGATCAACACCACAACTCCATGGGTGTTATATTTATCACTATGTAAACTAGATTATTGTCTCTAGTGCAAGTGGGAGACTGAAGGGAATATGCCCTAAGAGGCAATAATAAAGTTGTTATTATATGTATTCCAAGTATATTATGGATGTTTATTTTGCATGCTATAATTGTATTAATATGGAAACCTTAATACATGTGTGTTTAATAAACAAATATAAAGTTCCTAATTATGCCTCTCTATAAACTAGCTCGTTGATTAACATGGTGATCAAGGTTTCCTAATCATGGACATTGGATGTTGTTAATAACGAGGTCACAACATTGGTGAATGATGTGATGAACATTCATACAAAGTATAGCATTACGATCAAAGTCATGTTGTGTATATTGCTATAACATCATACGAAGTAATCTTTATCCTTAGACCATGAGATCATGTTAATTGCTAACACCGGAAGAATACTTTGATAAGATCAAACATCACATCGTAACAGGGTGACTATAAAGGTGGGTTTGGGTACTCCAAAGGTGTTATGTTGAGGCTCATGGATCAAGAGTGGAATTTGTCAATCCCGATGATAGATAGATATACTCTAGGCCCTCTTAGTGATACCACATTAAGATAGCTTGCAAGCAAGTGATGTGATCACTAGAATGTTATATCACGGGAACGAGAAAAGAGTGCATGTCGGTAATGAGATCAAACTAGGTATTGAGATACTTATGGTCGAATCTCGGACATGTAATATATTGCAAGACAAAGGGATTTAGTTACTATCGTTAAAGGTTCTATCGATCACACAAGTCATCATTGAATGTGTGGGAGTCAGTATGGATCTCCAGGTCCTGCTTCTGATTATTGATCTGAGAGGGGTCTCGATCATGTCTGCATTATTAGCAAACTGTAGGGTGACATACTTAAGGGTTACCAACACCATTTGGAGCAAATATGTTTTAGACGAAAGAATTGCAAAGCGCTAGAACTATTTCAATGGACACCGAAATTGTTTCGGGTGAAATTGTTGAAATTGGTTCTGCATGTGATATTGAAATGTTGCAGGGGGTTTTATGTGAATGTTTGTTAATTAAAGTAATTAACAAAATTCTGAATAAAATAAATAAAAGAGTTGCATTAAATTTGGTGGAAATTTAATGCATGTGAGTGGGATTTTGAGTGGAGGCAACGTTGATGTGAGTGGAGCTTCCACCACATGAATGAGGAAGAGGTGGGGGCACCCCCCATGGGCATCGGCCATGGGAAGGGGGCAACCCCCCTCTCCTATAAAATTCCCCCTCTCCTCCCTCTCAAAGCACACCTCCTCGTGAAGGATCTCTCTCCCCCTCTAGAATTATTCCCCCATGGTCTTGAATTAGAGAGATACATGTTCCTGGTGGCATTTCGTCTGGAAGGAGTTGCTGCTTCCGCTGCATCGCTGGAGAGAGGAGGTGGAGGTTGTTCGGTGGCCTGAACGTGTGTGCGGGGACGGATGCGCTGCTGATTTGCGGTGCTAGGACTTCGACATGATCTTGAGATCGGCAAGCGTTCGACTACATCATCCACGGGTTCCATCTCGTTACACTTTGTCGGTCTTCGAGGGTATGTTCTCTATGGATGTATATCCATCCATTGCTTGTATCTAGTAGATAGATCTTGGTGTATAATAGTTCCCATAGTAGGAATTTTTTGTTTTCTATTCTGCGAACCCAACAAGTAGATATAGCAATACGATCTAGTCATTTAGTTTACATTTATACATCAAACACATACGAAGTATCCCTAGTCCTTAGACCATGAGATCATGTCAATAACTAACACTAGAAGAGTGATTTGATAACATCAAATGTCACACCATAACAGGGTGACTATAAGGGTGGGTTCAGGTATTCCGGAAGTCTTATGTTGAGGCACATGGATCAAGAGTGGGAATTTTCCATCCTAATGATAGAGAGATATACTCTAGGCCCTCTCGGTGATATCACATCAACACTGCTTGTAAGCATATGACTAGGTCACAAGGATGTTGAGTAAAGAGTACTTGTCGGGAACGAGATCGAACTAGGGTATGGATGATACCTATGATCTGATCTTGTACAAGTAACATATTGTGAGATAAAAGGAATTGGGTATAACATTGATGGTTTACACAATCACAGGAGTTACCGTCGAATGTGCAGGAGTCAGTACGGATCTCTAGGACCCGTTGCTAATTATTGATATGAGAAGTGTCTCTATAATGTCTGCATTATTCGCGAAAGGTAGGTGACACACTTAAGTTAATCTAACACTAAGTGGTGGATAAAACATATCCGAGAATAATTTTGTTAGAGCTGAATTGTTTCGATGATCACTGGAAGTGTTTCAGGTCAAATTGCTAAAATTGGTTTCAGATGTGATACAGAAATAATTCAAGGGGTTTTATGCAAATGTTTGTTAATTAAAGTAATTAAAAAATCTGAATAAAATAAATAAAATAGTTTTATTTAAAGAGAAAATGAATTTAAACTAGTGCGTATTAAATGCATGTGAGTAGAGATGGTTTTTATGTGAGTGGAGTGTCCACCCACATGAATGAGGGAGAGGTGGGGGCACCCACCATGGCCATCTAGCCTATGAAAGGTATCTCATCCCTCATGGCCTCCCCTATGAAAGGTATCTCATCCCTCCTCTCCATTTGTACCCCTCCCCTATGAAAGGTATCTCATCCCTCCTCTCCATTTGCACCACCTCCTCGTGAAGATTTTCTTTCTCCTCTAGCATTCCCCCATGGCCTCGGATTAGAGAGGTGCATGTTCTGTTAGATTCTCGAGTAATATTTATCTATTCATTCCACTGCTCTGCTGGAGTGGAGGCGTGGAGGTTGTCGGGAGCCAGACATGTGCCCGAGAACGGACGCACTACTGGTTTGCGGCGCTCTTCAACTAGATCTTGAGATCAGCAAGTGATCGACTACATAAATAATGAATCAATTTTCATAAAAGGCTTTCAGTCTACAAGGGTAAGTTATTATGGTTACCCCCTTACTTGTTACTAGCATTGATGGATGTGATAATACAACCCATTTTAGTAATATAAATTGTGTCATTTGCCTATCATATCATGCTCCATCTAACTATTATTATGCCTGATATGCATGATTACTTGTTTTCATTAAATTCAATATGAGCCTTGCAAAATTAGTAGTTTAGGTAGAATTTTATCCCTCTTCCTTGTCTTTGACATGTGTGTAGGTGTTGATGATGATTATGGACAAAACAAAGGCAAAAGGAACAAAGAGAGCATAGTATGCAGGAACTGTAGGGACCAGACTTAGCCATTTGAGAGGTTGGAAAAGTGAATTTTTCCAACTTCTCAAAATAAAGATCCAAGACCACAGGGGTGTATCCCTCGATGATACAAACTCAATAGGCCCAAGAACACCCAAAATGGAGTTCGTATGAAGAAATGGCGACCAAAATACTAAAGGGGACAGACAATTTAACAAGCAACTATATGACCGGAGCAATATTTCCGGCTGTATAGTTGCACCCATATAGTTATAAAAAAGGTCGGAAACGACGGGATTTCGCCCCAAAAAAGCTCTAGAAACTTCCCTAAGTCATATGACAGTATTGGGGGAACCCTAGGGCACCCCCAAGGCCTATATAAAGGAGGGAGGACCCAAGGAAGCCACAATACACCATATACAAGATCTAAATCCCATCTACCGCCTCCAAGGCGGCGCCCTGCCGCCGTACTGCCTCCATAGCCTCTAAAGCTCCACCAAGATCTAGATCTCCATCAACACCATCAAGCCATCCAAGCAAGAAGAGGAGGAGAAGGAGGACGTCACCATCACCATGCCGACGCCACCATCACCGCGGCGTCATCACCATCTCCATTGCCACTACTCCTTCATCCTTCCCCATCATGATCTCCATGATGGGTTGTAACATGGCTTGAACCCCCTTTTATTAATTTTATGATGATTTGAGTAATTGAAGTGTGGTGTGTTCTTGTTAATCAATATGTTTGTGCTTTCTCTTTACATTGTTCTATTCATGATATTATTCTAGTGATTGGAGATATCCAATCCATTGTTGAGGAGTTTACTAGGGATTCACAGAGTGTCATAAAACTTATCATTAGTCTCTACTTGTTCCATGGGCCTGACAAGTCTATGGGTAGAACTAATAGGTTATTTGCTATAAGTATTTGTGGAGGCAATAGCAGCTTAGGATGCACTACCCATTAAGATTTAATTTCCTCAAGATCACTCATGATATAGATAGGTATAATGTTGCGAATTGCTTGACCCCAAAGTGACATATGGGATATCTTGTGACTAGCACACTTGCTTAGGAGTACGGTTGTCCATAGAACTTAATACCTTTTCTCTGGTTTACCTTGATTGGTCTTGTTACCTTAATACACTATTCTCTTATGGATGACCCATGCCCGGTTGTCTAGTTGCCACTTACCAATGGTGGGAGACAACGGTATATGAGGGACCGCCACAATTATAGTTAACAGCTATCCATAAGCACTTATCATGCACACCGGTATACATAACATTACTTGAGGAATCATATCATTAATATTTCATCTCATCGCATTCACCTATTTTCAGTTTTACTTTTGTTCTAGTTTTCTTCTAGTTCTAGTAGTAGTTATTACAGAACATCTTAAATTCATTTATCCTAGCAACTTATAGAATAGGCTATTTCCAAACCACGGTTTGAGTGCGTACGTGGTCGTATTGACAACGCGGCTGCGAGGGTCGTGTTCGCTGAGCTCCCATCAGGACAAACTCTTAAATATTTGCTGCTACAGGTACTGCAATAACCCTATTTTGGTGCAGGAATCCAGCACATCAAATTAGCACCATTGCCGAGGAGCAAAGTGTTCAGTTATCTACTCGCATATAGTTTATTTCCATTTGTTGCTATTATCTTACTGCTTTCTTTTATATTGAAAACAATAAAAAATTACAAAACCAGAAATTTATAAAATTGTTGCTACTGATCAGGTCTTCCAAGATAATTTTGTTCAACAGATAATACAAGCATTGGAGGAGATAAAGGATTCTAGTTCATCAAGCCTGGTTGCTAGACATGAGCTGATAAAGAAATTGCTGGACCAATTGGAAAGGCATTCATTATCGTTGCATGCTAATGATGGATCTTATTGCACAATTTGTATAACAGATGACCACCTTAATTTTCAATGTAAGTATTCCAACAATCCTACTCTAGCAAATTATAATAGAGATAAATCCTATGCTAGTTTGGAAGTACTAGAATACATTCTTTTCAAAGGTGCATCTGAAATGGTATTTAGACTAGGAAGTATTGATGTTGAAAGTGAAGCACTTGATGGAGTTTTTAATTTAGTATACCTCATATTCCTCTTTTGTGAAAATAATTTAAGTGGAGAGGAAAAGGAGCACAATAAAGATGAGGAAGAACGGATTAATCACCCGCTCACACCTTCAACTCCTACTTTTGATTCTATCATTGCTATTAAAACATTAGTCAATGAAAAGGAGGAACAAAAATGTGAGGTTGACAAAGAGAGTCACACTACAACTTTTGTTTGTGATGCCTCTCACTCTAGTAGTGATTTTTATGATGCTAAAACTGTTGATAATTGTTCTGCGGAGGCCTTGTGCCTATACACTCATATGGAGAGCATTAACAATAATGAACTAGAGATAGAACCTTGCTATACTAACATGCAGGGTCCTGAACTCCCTACTATGAAGGAAGAATACTATGAAGTGTTCCCCTACACAGGTAACCAAGGTAAAGGTTTAATAATTTTATATGAATCTCAAATCCTCTCATTGTAGCTATACACGGAGGCTTGTTCACCAAGCTTGGTGCATCAACACTCGATTGAAAGCGATAACTTATTCATCTACATGATGCCGATGCACCGTAAGCGGGTACGACTCCGACCGAACTCTACATCAAGATGCTCCAAGCTAGTATGTACAACCTCACCTCGAGTCGATATCCCTTGGGATCCAGGTGGGTAATGTATGGAGCATCCTAGCCTAGCTTTATGGCTTTAAAGAGAGCGTTTCCCGGGAGACAACCTGGAAGTCATTAGGCGTCTTTCTTAGTTTTGTGTCTTGAGTCTAGTTGCATTCATGTTGCATTGGCACTTTTATTGTTCGCATGTCTTGCTATTAGAGTAATCTTTTCGAAGTTTTCAAAAGGTAGAATTTATTGTCACTATATTATGTGTTGCAAAAAGGAAGAGAAAATCAGTTTCAGGTGAATCCTTCCATTATATGTATTTGTTGGTCAAAAATTAAATTTGTTATTTTAGTGTCAAAACAAGGTATTTCACTAAGTTATAGGATAAGAAAGAATTCATGAAGTAATAGAAATTATCGGATGAATACAGAAGGTTTAACGACCAACTATACGACGGGAATAAAACTTCCGGCTGTATAGTTCTAGTTGTATAGATATCTTTGCCATCGAATTTTTTCTTTCATATGTACTGAGAGTTTAACGACCAACTATACGGCAGGAATAAAAATTCCGGCCGTATAGTTCCGATCGTATAGATATCTATGCCTTTGTATATTTTCTTTCCTAGGGACAGACAGTTTGACGACCAACTATATGGTGGGAACATTTTATTCTGGTTGTATAGTTGCGCCTATATAGCTGCGCCGCTAGGAAGAAACCCTAAAATTTTGACAGAAGGCCAACTATACGACGGGAACGCATTCTTCCGGCCGTATAGCTGCGCCCGTATAGTTGGGAAAACCCCTCAAACGCTAACTAGAAGGTAACCATTGCTCAAAATTTCATTCTTTCTTCTTCCTTCTTCTTCTAAAAACCTCGAAACATAACCTGGGAGCTTATCCCATGTTTTAGAGAAGCCGAGCGTATGTAAAAAATAAAGTTCTATCTCAGAAATTCCTTAAGTTGTAATTCTCTTTAGTAGTTCATGTTTTCTTTTCGTTTTCTTTCATTATTTGGGTGAACGAACTTCGTTTGTACACCAAACCTGAAGGAGATATGCCCTAGAGGCAAATAATAAATAGGTTTTATTGTCATTAGTTTATAATAGTTTCATATTGTGCTATAACTGTGCCAAGTAGAAACATTGGTACAGGTGTGGTATGAAACAACCAAGTCCCTAGTAGCCTCTATTCATACTAGTTCGTTGGTCATGAGGATGATCTGGGTTTCAAGATCATTGGCATTTATGCCGATTGATAACAGGATCATATCATTGGAGAATGATGTGATTGGACATTCCTTGAAGGATTAAAACACGATCAAGTCATATAGTTCATTGTTGCAACAGCTATACCTAGACTCCTTTTCCTTAGACCGTGCGCTCATATTACTCATTGTTTCCCGAGGCTGCTTTGACTACATCAACCGCCATCTGGTAATACGGTGGCCATAAAGATGTACGTTGGGTATTCCGAAGGAACAGTTGATGACATGTGACTGCTAGAGCGGGATTTGTTCACCCACATGACATGTAAAGATACATACGGCCGGCTTGGTGAGATTACATCCATAAATGTTGCAACATGTGACTCGATCACGGGGATGTAATATCACGGTAACAAGAAAACAGAACTTGTTGTGAACGAGATTGAATAAGGTATGGGATATCAATGATCTGATCTCGGACAAATCATATCAAGAAACAAAAGGAAGAGGATGCTACATTTAGCGGTTCAAACGACATTGTCATCAGGAATGCATAGGGGTCACATGGATATCCCCGGTCCCTCTGTTGATCATTGATACAGATCATGCCTAGAGCATTCCCGAGCCGTGAGAGGATACACTTAAGGGTACGATGAGAGCGATCATTTGTAAGACGGAATCATAGTAGAGAAAGAGAGAAATCCGGAAATGTTCCGCAGAGAGATCCGAAGTTATTCGGAGAAAGAATAAAGGAAAAGACCGGAAAAGTGTTTTCGGATAAATGGGAATTTAAATATACATTTATTATATGTTAATTATGAATTAATATATTATATATAATATTTAGATTAAGATTTATAAAAGCATCTTTTATATTAGGCCAAATCCCAGAGGGAAATAGCCTAGAAATAAAGCTGCAGAAAAATAAAAAGGAAAAAGAAAAAGAAAAGGCAGAAAAACTAGTAGCTGCCGCTGTGGGCCAGGCGGCCCACTAAGGGCGAGCGCCGATGGACAGCCGGCCGCGCGAGCGGCAGATAACCGCGCGTCGCGTGGGCGTCGCTGGCAGGCCACCTCGCTGTCGGGTCGCCTCGCCAGGCCGCCACGCGGGAGCTGCTGGGCACGAGGTGGGCCGCGCCAAAGGCCCACCCGACCAGCGATGTCTGCTATATGCTGCTTGCTACTATTGTGGGCGGTTGGCTACCTATTTGGCTGGTGGGCTGTGGCCATTTGGCCCATCCGGCTACAACCCCTTTTATCTTTATTTCATGTTTACTTTTAGTCCCACATGGCTCACCTAAGAGGGAGGGCACACCTCCCTTAGCCTATATAAAGGTGTGCCCATGGGTGGGATTAAACACACCAATATTTGGAGAAGTCCTTTGGTTGACTTCCTCCTTCCCTCTCTCTCTCTAGCCCTTGTGACCATGGCCCCAAGTTTGGGTCGTGCGAACAAGGCACACCTACAGTACGCCGTTGCGTTGCAGGGATTCCTAGCCGGATATCAACTTCCGCACTCCCGGCGGGATCGGGGAGCCGGAGGTCTCATTGTGCACCGGATGTGTACGAAGACACGAGGTGCAACACTTGGGTCACTTAAATGTCGTGAGCCAGAGCTGCTGCACGATGAATATGAAGAAGGAGCAAGGGGTGACCTGTGAGGAGCTTCGCGACCTTGAGGTCGGCTACGAGTATGACTACTTCAACCACGTTCCCCGCGGAACGTTAACCGTGTACGGTCTACAAGGGTATGTATTCTATACGCATTGGTCGTTACTGCATTACTACATAGATAGATCCTAGGCAGTTTTGGGGTTCCATCGTAGGAAATTTTTTGTTTTCTGCTGCGGATCCCCTTCAGTGGTATCAGAGCCGATCTATGCGTAGAAGTTCTGTACGGCCAGTACGCACAAGTATTGTGCAGGCATTGATCCCTTAGTTGTTACCCTCTAACGTATACTTGTTTATATCACGGTATTGTTTGATGAAGCGGCCCGGACCGATCTTACGCGTATTCGTATGCGAGACTGGTTCCACGCTCAACATACGGCTTGTACCGTATAAGTGGATAGCGGGTGTCTATCTCTCATTCGATGGTTGATATAGCATTTGCAACGGAGGGCCCCGAAAGGGGTGTAATAGAGACAACTGTCGGATCCATGTTGTGGTTGGAAAGTTCGTAATTTAGAAACGGTTCTATTGCGGAAGCCCTAACAACCACGTAAAACTTGCAATAGATAAAGTAGAGGCGTCTAACTTTATTTTGCAGGGGGCATGTGATTATGATATGGCAATGGTCGTTACAAAGGTAAAGTAGTTTACTTTTCTGTTACTAAGTAGTATAGTAATAGTCATCATTCTGATGGACGACCTGGTGGAGGCATCATGGACTTGGCATCAAACCAAGGGCAAGATGGAGATCATGCCGGAGCGATCGATGGAGATCAAGGCGCAACAAAGACCATATCATATCACATTATACATATGATGCTGATACCTGTTTTACATCTTATTGTGTGCTAGTATTAAGATACTCAACGGTAGCAAATAAGATAAACCCTATTTAATTTCAATGTTCCGTGTTCCCCTTGTGTGTGCACCACCAAGAAAGTTCTTCATTATGAGGCGCCCTGTGGTGAGTAGGGCTCAGACATATCTACGTTCGCATATAGTGGATGTAAGCCATGTTGCACAGCGAATACACACAAGTTAGATTTGGCGAGCCTAGCATGTGCAGACATGGCCTCGGAACACAAGAGATCGAAAGATTGAGCATGAGTCACATGGATGATATGATTGGCATTAGTGAATGTCTACCTTTGATAATGTACTGATGGTCGTGATGATCGGGGGAGGTGCAGAGGATAGGGATCATGCGATCACTAAATTCGTCCAGGGGATGAATATTTTAGTGGAGACCAATTATAAATTGATCTCTTATTATAAACTCAGTCTAGATGTTTGTTTGCAAATATCTTAGTAGATCTTAGCCTATCCCATTGAGGTCCTTTGCGACCATGGGAATATATTGCTTAATTTGGAACTTAGCCAAAGGGTCCAACTTCATAGATTAATACCCACGCCTGAGGGATATCCTCGTAAAAGGTGATCTTCTCTTCTTGATACAATAACCATTAGGAGATAATTCGATGACTCCAGAATATTTGGAAAAACACTTAGCGATCTTGCATGAGAGTTAAGAACTCTTGGAAGGGCTTGATTGCAATGGATGTCATGGATGAAAAGGTATATGTAAGATATACAAATTATAAATGTGGTTCTTGCAAAACTCGTTGTAGTTTGCAAAGTATTTGATACTTGTCCCAGTTTGTGAAAACAAGATGATCTGCTTGAAAATTGCTGGTTTTGAGGCAACGTGACTTGATGACGGCAAGCAAAACAGTTGATGGCCGACATCACCTCTTCCCTCAAAGTTTGTCATTTATACTAGTGGACTTGAATATAATTTGTAATCCTTGTTTGTGTGTCTTGCTTTTGGCGAGACGATTATTCATATGAACAAGTTACAAGACAGTTTGTACTATTCTTATGAATAATACCATTATGGTCACATTACAATTATAAACAAGTTATTCTCATCACTATGTTAATGATAATAGTTTAAACATTTATAAGAGGATTCGAATGCTAAAAGATATCCAAAGTTTAATAATGAAATGACACTATAGTTTAAGTTATTTTGGTTATTGCATGTTCTTTATGAAGATCGGGGTCCTAGATGCTTAATCTAGAGACTTTGCAAAACCATGCCTCTTGGCAGAATGACTAAAACTCCGCATTCTGGTAAAACGGTGATATGCGCAGAAATGTGGAATCTTATACATAGTGATGTATCACATTTTCAATAAATAGTGGAAATCATTAGTTAATTGTGGACTTAAGTGAATAAGCGTATTTACTTAAAAAACATAAGTTTAAAATGATTTGAATTGTTCAAATGAGTTCATAACAAAACGAGGATATTGAAATTAATAAGAATATGAAGTCTCTTCGATTTGATCGACATGACTAAAGTATTCAAGTTAAGTTTAGCATAAAAGGGACTTGTGAAAGATGTTTCACAAATTATGATAATTGGATGAATTCAAACTGTGTTGAAATATCTAAACATCATAATCATTATGTATTGGATACATATGGTATAATATTATCTCTTATCAGGGTTATAGTTGTTGTTTAGAGTTAGATATCGAAATAAGGAAACACTCATTTGAAATACAAAGGAACATCTAAAAGATTCGTGGAAACAACACCATAAGTGTTATGGCAAGTTCGACTTTCTGGAGATTTCGATAAGTCGAAGTCGTGGCGAATAAACAAGTCTTTGTAAAGCATTCTTAGGAAGCTATGAATGCATCTTCCACAAAAAGGGGCAAACCAGATGTTGTTCTAAGTTGATGTGTCTTGATGAAGATACAGGTGGAAGAAAGTAAAAGATCAAAACAAGGTATTTGACCTTGCCTCTGAATTGTTGAGTGGCGCAATGGAATTTGTTTTGTGAATCCAAACTCTACAAATAAAGGAGAAACTAGTGATAATGATCATAAAGTTTTAGGGAATACTTTTACTGAAGAAGGTAGAATTCAACAATATATTCTAAACAAGTTTGTGGGATTATAGTTGATTCACTTGTCTTGTTTTGAACTAGACATACCTACGAATTACAAAGAAGCGTGATGGACCTAAGTACGAGAAATGAATGGTCATTGAAATCTCGTAAGTGGAATTCTCGATTTGATGATGATCAAAGAATTTTGGAATCTCCAAGATTATCGAGAGGACCTAGATTTGAATGGGAGAAAATTAGCTTGGCTAATTCATAATATGTAGATGACATATTTTGAGTGGGAGCTAACTGAAATCCCTGGATCTCAAACATGAATGTCATATTTGAGTAGGAGCATGAAATCATTCTGGGATATGTGGACAACATATATAAATGATGTGATTGGTGTTAATAACGTTTAAGTTAGATAAATAAGGATGAAGTTTAAGTTATTAAACAAGAAAATCTATTGAGATAGATTGGTGAGTTTAATAAACACTGAATGTCGAATGCTTCCTGGACTTGATTCTGAAAGATGTTCAGAATGTCCTAAGACGAGATTCTGAAGAAGCTCAAAATGGAACAAGGTGAGAAAGTAGTTCTTACTATATGAAGCATTGAGTTAGTATTGCAACTATGGCTGAAAGAAAGAGATGCGTTGCACCTCCTATGCCTCAGTCATAGGTTCTTCCATATAACCATGTTGTATACTCGACATAAAGTGACCTGAAGTTCTGGTTGGTAGGACAAAGTCTTAACTGTAAGAACGTGTCTTTAAGTGATTCCTGAGTTGATCATAGAACCAGAATTAAGTTTCTACTTAAATGGCAAGAAGCAAAGTAAGTGGCATAGTTGTTAGAAATAATGGGCTAATTTATTTAAGCCCATATGTGATTTCAGTTTTTCCCTAAATCTCAAAGCCCATGTGTGTGGAAGCCCATATGATTTAGCCCAATTTGGTGGCAGCTCACATATGAGTGGAGTGGGAGCTAAAGTTTAGTCCCACATGGAAAGTTGGAGGAGAGTTACACCACCTTATAAGGTGGAGTGGTTCACCACTTAGTAAAGTGAGTGAGAAGAGGAGAACTACACGCGTGCTCCTCTGACGACGACGTCGCCGCTCGCATGCACGCACACCCGCTCGTCTCGTCGCGACACGCGCGTGCCACGGGTTGCGGGAATCTCACCGAGCCGAGCTTTATTTTTGCTGCTTGGGAAAACTTGTGCGGTTTTGACAGACGTGTCAACAGTCAGCCTATTCGGGTCGCTCCTGGATCGTGGGATATCTGTAACCGACCCGAACGTGTGCAACATGGGCTTGGTCCACGACGTGCCATATGCGGGACTCCCGAGCCGCTCTATATAAACGCCAGTGCAGCTTCCACCACGACCTACCGAAAACCAATCTAGGGTTTTGCCTCCTCTCTAGCTTGCGCCGCCACCGTAGTCTACTCCATCCCGCTGCACCGGCAAACAGGAGAGAAGGTCTCCGGAACCACTCGCATTTGCGATCCTGTATGGGACAGGGCGAATAAGGTTTTTGGGAAGCGCTCTGCGCGACTGCTCGAGTTCTGCATCACGGCTCGTCTTCCATCCAAGTCGGGCAGTGCTGCCTATCGTCGTCTTCGCCGTCGTCTGCTTGACCAATCTTCCCCAAGGTTACTGCTGTGGCTACTGTAATCGAACGGTACGTGTGACGTGCTGCTGTCTGGTTATTAGTCATGTTCTGCGAGTACATGTTTAGCTACTGCCTGTTTCCGTTCATCTTGTTGTTTAGTACATCTAGTATGTTCGAGTTACATGTGCTAGTAGCTGGTATTGTCATGTTTAATATTCTGGAATTAATCACGGAAATTGTGCCTAATTATCCACAATCCAAAAACCTTATTATAGGCAATTTTCTGAGATAAACATGGGACACTTGGCCGATGCGATGAAGCCGGAAAAGTTTACCGGTGTTCATTTTAAGAGGTGGCAGTATAAGACCACTATGTGGCTACAAAATCTGAAAGTATTCGAGGCTAGTGAGGGTTTACCTGAAGGAACTATATCTGAACAAGATCAGAACAAGTTCAAGGAAACCAATCTTGCCTTTGTGGGATGCGTTCTGAGTGTTCTTGACAACAAGCTGTTTGATGTGTACATGCACTTCAAAGATGGCAAAGAGCTCTGGGAGGCACTGAATGCTAAGTTCGGTGTAACAGATGCTGGCAGTGAACTGTACATCATGGAGAACTTTCATGATTACATGATGGTTAACAACTGTTCTGTAGTCGAACAAGCTCATGAGATACAGTGCTTTGCCAAGAAGCTTGAAATCCTTAAGTGTAACTTACCCGACAAGTTTGTGGCTGGGTGCATCATTGCAAAGTTGCCTTCTCCATGGAGGAACTTCGCCACAACTATCAAGCATAAGAGACAAGAGATATCGGTTGAAAACCTGATAGCGTCTCTTGATGTTGAGGAGAAGGCTTGGGCTAAGGACACTGCTGAGAAAGGAGGCGAGGGTCGGTCTAGCGCCAACATGGTGCAGAAGAGGACTTTCGTCAAGAACAAAGGGAACTATAAGCCCTCCTTCAACAAGCCTGAAAAGACTACAACCTTCAAGAAGAGGAAGAAGCCGAACAAGGCCGAGCTAGGATGCTTTACCTGTGGAGAGCTCGGACACTTCTCCAAGGACTGCCCAGAATGTGCAGATCGCAGAGGGAAAAGTGGAAAGACTGTCAATGTCGTGACCGCTAGCAACACGGATGGGTATGGTAATTTATTTACTGTTCTTTCAGTGTTTCAATCACCATGTTGGTGGATTGATACGGGTACTAATGTTCATGTGTGTGCTGACATCTCTATGTTCACTTCTTATCAGGTCGCACGGGATTCTTCCGTCCTAATGGGGAATGGATCATATGCTTCTGTTCGTGGTGTTGGCATGGTGGATCTGAAGTTTACTTCCAGAAAGATCGTGCAGCGGAGGAACATGCAGCATGTCCCTACTATGAACAAGAATCTCGTTAGTGGCTCCCTTCTATGTAGAGATGGGTTCAAGGTTGTGTTAGAGTCTAATAAAGTCGTTGTTTCGAAACATGGACAATTTATTGGTAAAGGTTATGAGTTTGGAGGCTTGTTCTGTTTCTCTCTTTCAGAGTTTTGTAATAAATCTGTGAATCATATTTGTGGTGATGTTAATGATGATACCAGTGTTTGGCATTCTCGTTTATGTAACATTAATTTTGGTTTGATGTCTCGGATGTCCAACATGAGTTTAATTCCGAATTTCACTATTGCCAAAGGTTCTAAGTGCCATAGTTGTGTGCAATCAAAGCAACCTCGAAAGCCCCACAAGGCTGCCGAGGAGAGAAACTTGGCACCTCTAGAACTCATACATTCTGATCTATGTGAGATGAATGGTGTGTTGACAAAAGGTGAAAAGAGATATTTCATGACATTGATTGATGATGCGACTAGATACTGCTATGTTTATTTGTTGCGCACTAAAGATGAAGCTTTAGACTACTTTATAGTTTATAAAGCCAAAGTTGAAAATCAACTAGAGAGAAAGATCAAACGTCTTAGGTCGGATCGTGGTGGTGAATATTTTCCCAAAATCTTTGACGAGTTCTGTGAGGAATATGGCATTATTCACGAGAGGACGCCTCCCTACTCGCCTCAATCAAACGGGGTTGCCTAGAGGAAAAACCGCACGCTGAATGACTTGGTGAATTCCATGCTAGCCACTGCTGCTTTATGAAAGGCATGGTGGGGGAGGCTTTGTTGACTTCATGTCATGTCCTGAATAGAGTTCCTAACAAGAATAAAGAAAAGACCCCTTATGAGGAGTGGGCTGGGAGAAAACCATCACTTGCATATTTGCGCACTTGGGGGTGTTTGGCTAAGGTCAACATACCGATTCCCAAGAAATGCAAACTTGGACCTAAGAAAGTGGATTGTATCTTTCTAGGATATGCTCTGCGGAGTATAGGCTATAGATTTCTAGTGGTTAAGTCTGAGGTTCCTGATATGCATGTTGATACTATAATGGAATCTCGTGATGCAACATTCTTTGAGAATATGTTTCCTATGAAGGATATGCATAGCATTTCTAGAATTTCTTCTGAAATACTTCCTGAATCTAGTGCATCTATTGAGAATTTTGAACAAACACATGAGGAAGTCCTAGAGAAGGATGACGATGAACCTCCCATAAGGAGTAAGAGACAGAGGATTGCAAAATCCTTTGGTAATGATTTCATTGTGTACCTTGTGGACGATACTCCTAGATCCATTGCAGAGGCATATGCATCTCCTGATGCAGATGATTGGAAAGAAGCTGTCCAAAATGAGATGGAATCGATTCTTTCTAATGGAACTTGGGAACTATCAGAACGACCCTACGGTTGCAAACCTGTGGGCTTTAAGTGGGTGTTCAAGAAGAAGTTAAGGCCTGATGGTACTATTGAGAAGTACAAGGCACGGCTTGTAGCAAAGGGCTACACACAGAAAGAAGGCGAAGATTACTTTGACACATATTCACCTATCGCCAGACTAACCACCATTCGAGTATTACTGTCCCTGGCTACCTCTTATGGTCTTTTCGTTCATCAAATGGATGTGAAGACAGCATTCCTTAATGGAGAGTTGGAAGAGGAGATCTATATGGATCAGCCAGATGGGTTTGTAGTAAAAGGTGAAGAGACAAAGGTGTGCAAGTTGTTAAAATCTTTATATGGCCTGAAACAAGCACCTAAGCAATGGCATGAGAAGTTTGACAGAACTCTACTTTCTGCTGGCTTTGTCATTAATGATGCTGATAGGTGTGTGTACTATCGCCATGGTGGGGGCGATAGCGTTATATTATGTTTGTACGTGGATGACATTCTGATCTTTGGTACAAACATGGATGTGATAAATAAAGTCAAGTCTTTCCTGTCAAAGAGTTTTGATATGAAAGATCTGGGAGAGGCTGATGTGATTCTGAATATCAAGCTTATTAAGAATGAGAATGGGATTACTTTAACGCAATCTCATTATGTTGAGAAGGTCTTGAGCCGTTTTGGCTTTATTGATGGCAAGACTTCTCCAACACCTTATGAGCCCAGTTTGACATTGCGAAAGAATAAGAAGGAACCAACGGACCAGTTGAAATATTCACAAATTGTTGGTTCTCTCATGTACTTAGCAAGCGCTACAAGACCCGATATCTCTTTTGCTGTGAGCAAGTTGAGTAGGTTCATGTCTAACCCAGGTATTGATCATTGGCATGCACTTGAAAGGGTCATGCACTATCTATGTGGTACAATGAGCTATGGGATTCACTATTCAGGGCACCCTGCTGTGCTTGAAGGATATAGTGATTCGAACTGGATCTCTGACGTTGATGAACTCTACGCCATGAGTGGGTATGTGTTTACCCTTGGAGGTGGCGCAGTCTCATGGAGATCTCGTAGACAGACCATATTGACGAGGTCAACTATGGAAGCAGAACTTACTACTTTAGACACAACCACTGTTGAGTGAGAATGGCTGCGTGAACTCTTGATGGACTTGCCTGTGGTTGAAAAACCTGTGCCGGCAATCCTTTTGAATTGTGACAACCAAACTGTTATTGTCAAAGTGAACAATTCTAAGGATAATGCGAAGTCATCAAGACATGTCAAGAGACGTTTGAAATCTGTCAGGAAATTGAGAAACTCTGGAGTAATAATTGTTACGTATATTCAAACAGATAAAAACCTGGCAGATCCCTTTACAAAGGGACTATCACGAATTGTGATAGAAAATGCATCGAGGGAGATGGGGTTGAGACCTATGGATGTCACACCATAGTGGTAACCCAACCTATGTGATCGGAGATCCCGTGAATTAGGATCTGGGAAGAACAAGCTAGTGGTTTGACTGAGGAGAGTACTCTTGTAACCCTCTCTAGGTGAAGATGCATGACTCTCAAATCTATAAGGCAGGTTGGCAACATGCCTTAATGTGTTTCTGTTGGCTATAACTAGCGAAGATGCCGTCCTACAGGGTATTCTTGAAAGAACACACCTATATGAGCTCGACTATAAATGTCGCGGTCTATGAGACTTGGGTGGTCTTTAGTAAACTCATGAAGAGACCAGGGAGTATGACGCATATGCTCCAACCCGCGGGGTAGGCTACTAGCAGCCAGGTACTAGTTATGATTTTGAGTGAAATCTATTGGCACCAAACTTGCAATTCAAGGTTCGTCCATTGTTCAAGTTGCTGATAGACGTAGTTCAAGATTCTAGGCGGATGTTCAACTTAACAGTCTCTGCTGAAACACTGGTATATAAGCAAGTAGCAAGGATTGGCAAATCTTCAAATGGGCATTTGAGATCTGGTGGGGGATTGTTAGAAATAATGGGCTAATTTATTTAAGCCCATATGTGATTTCAGTTTTCCCCTAAATCTCAAAGCCCATGTGTGTGGAAGCCCATATGTGATTTAGCCCAATTTGGTGGCAGCTCACATATGAGTGGAGTGGGAGCTAAAGTTTAGTCCCACATAGAAAGTTGGAGGAGAGTTACACCACCTTATAAGGTGGAGTGGTTCACCACTTAGTAAAGTGAGTGAGAAGAGGAGAACTACACGCGCGCTCCTCCTCCGACGACGCCGCCGCTCGCACGCACGCCCACTTGTCTCGTCACGATGCGTGCGCGCGCCGCGGGTTGCGGGAATCTCGCCAAGCCGAGCTTTATTTTTGCTACTTGGGAAAACTTGTGCGGCATTGATAGACGTGTCAACAGTCAGCCTATTCAGGTCGCTCCCGGATCGTGGGCTATCTGTAACTGACCCGAACGTGTGCAACGTGGGCTGGGTCCACGACGTGCCCTATGCGGGATTCCCGAGCCGCTCTATATAAACGCCAGTGCGGCTTCCACCACGACCTACAGAAAACCAATCTAGGGTTTTGCCTCCTCTCTACCTTGCACCGCCACCGTAGTCTACTCCATCCCGCTTGCCGGCGTGCA
This sequence comes from Avena sativa, assembly GCA_916181665.1. NCBI lineage: Eukaryota > Viridiplantae > Streptophyta > Magnoliopsida > Poales > Poaceae > Avena > Avena sativa. The sequence continues at coordinate 383,377,974 of OV702286.1, read as the reverse complement.
CCGGCAAACGGGAGAGCAGGTCTCCGGAACCACTCGCATTTGTGATCCTGTACGAGAGAGGGCGAATAAGGTTTTTGGGAAGTGCTCTGCGCGACTGCTCGAGTTCTGCATCACGGATCGTCTTCCATCCAAGTTGGGCGGTGCTGCCTATCGTCGTCTTCGCCGCCATCTGCTTCGACCAATCTTCCCCAAGCTTACTGCTGCGACTACTGCAATCGAACGGTACGTGCGACGTGCTGCTGTCTGGTTATTAATCATGTTCTGCGAGTACACGTTTAGCTACTGCCTGTTTCCGTTCATCTTGTTGTTTAGTACATCTAGTATGTTCGAGTTACATGTGCTAGTAGCTGGTATTGTCATGTTTAATATTCTGGAATTAATCATAGAAATTATGCCTAATTATCCAACAATAGTTGCATTTCATGCACTAGGATCTACATAGATATAGAAGTATAAAGGCTCCATCTAATCTGATGTATAATGTTATGGCGGGGCTAGTTCGCTTTTAACGTAGAATGATGTGTCCCAGGGCCCAGTGCCCATGAGAAAGCCCTCGAGGTTGATCTAAAGTCACTGTAAGCTCTTGGAATCCGGCCTCGTTCTGCTGTCATGACTATAGTATATACACAAAGATAGTAAAGTGTGTTTCAAAGTTTAGATGACAACAGTGAAAACGACCATCATCATAAACACTAAAAACAAAGTCTCACTTTGTCGCCAAACAAATACTTTGACCCATTATAAGATAATGATGTGAATGTCAAAATTAGGAAGACATTAACAATTTGCAAAAGACATAATAATCTGGTAAAACAGAACATGGACATGACGTTTCCCATGAGCATGCATGATCTGTAAATGCATATGGTATATGGTTTATATGAGTAAAATGCAAGCTAGATTATTTGTACTGTAGTGCAAGTGGGAGACTGAAGGAGATATGCCCTAGAGGCAAATAATAAATAGGTTTTTATTGTCATTAGTTTATAATAGTTTCATATTGTGCTATAACTGTGCCAAGTAGAAACATTGGTACAGGTGTGGTATGAAACAACCAAGTCCCTAGTAGCCTCTATTCATACTAGTTCGTTGGTCATGAGGATGATCTGGGTTTCAAGATCATGGGCATTTGTGCCAATTGACAACAGGATCATATCATTGGAGAATGATGTGATTGGACATTCCTCGAAGGATTACAACACGATCAAGTCACATAGTTCATTATTGCAATAGCTATACCTAGACTCCTTTTCCTTAGACCGTGCGCTCATATTACTCACTGTTTTCCGAGGCTGCTTTGACTGCATCAGCCGTCATCTAGTAATACGGTGGCCATAAAGGTGTACGTTGGGTATTCCGAAGGAACAGTTGATGACATGTAACTGCTAGACCGGTATTTGTTCACCCACATGACGGGTAAAGATACATACGGCCGGCTTGGTGAGATTACATGCATAAATGTTGCACCATGTGACTCGGTCACGGGGATGTAATATCACGGTAACAAGAAAATAGAACTTGTTGTGAACAAGATTGAACAAGGTATGGGATACCAATGATCGGATCTTGGACAAGTCGTATCGAGAAACAAAAGGAAGAGGATCCTACATTTAGCGGTTCAAACGACATTGTCATCAGGAATGCATAGGGGTCACATGGATATCCCTGGTCCCTCTGTTGATCATTGATACAGATCATGTCTAGAGCATTCCCGAGCCGTGAGAGGATACACTTAAGGGTACGATGAGAGCGATCATTCGTAAGGCAGAATCATAGTAGAGAAAGAGAGAATGCCGGAAATGTTCCGCAGAGAGATCTGAAGTTGTTCGGAGAAAGAATAAAGGAAAAGACCGGAAAAGTGTTTTCGGATAAATGGGAATTTAAATATACATTTATTATATGTTAATTATGAATTAATATATTCTAAATAATATTTTGATTAAGATTTATAAAAGCAACTTTTATATTAGGCCAAATCCCTAGAGGGAAATAGCCTAGAAATAAAGCTGCAGAAAAAGAAAAAGGAAAAAGAAAAAGAAAAAGCAGAAAAACTAGCAACTGCCGTTGTGGGCCAGGCGGCCCACTAAGGGCGTGCGCCGACGGACAGCCGGCCGCGTGGGCGTCGCTGGCAGGCCGCCACGCTGCTGTGCCACGGGAGGGGGCACCGGCCCACCCGGGTCGCCTCGCCAGGCCGCCACCGCGGGAGCTACTGGGCGCGAGGTGGGCCACACCAAAGGCGCACCCGTCCAGCGATGTCTGTTATCTACTGCTTGCTATTGTTGTGGGTAGTTGGCTACCTATTTGGCTGGTGGGCTGTGGCCATTTGGCCCATCCGGCTGCAGCCCCTTTTATCTTTATTTCATGTTTACTTTTAGTCCCACATGGCTCACCTAAGAGGGAGGGCACACCTCCCTTAGCCTATATAAAGGGGTGCCCATGGGTGGGATTAAACACACCAATATTTGGAGAAGTCCTTTGGTTGACTTCCTCCTTCCTTCTCTCTCTCGCCCTTGTGACCATGGCCCCAAGTTTGGGTTGTGCGAACAAGGCACACCTGCAGTACGCCGTTGAACTGCAGGGATTCCTAGCCGGATATCAACTTCCGCACTCCCGGCAAGATCGGGGATCCGGAGGTCTCATCGTGCACCGGATGTGTACGAAGACACGAGGCGCAACACTTGGGGCGCTTAAATGTCGTGAGCTGGAGCTGTTGCACGATGAAGATGAAGAAGGAGCAAGGGATGACCTGCGAGGAGCTTCGCGACCTTGAGGTCGGCTACGAGTACGACTACTACAACCACGTTCCTGGCGGAATGTTAACCGCGTGCGGTCTACAAGGGTATGTATTCTATACGCATTGGCCGTTACTACATTACTACATAGATAGATCCTAGGCAGGTTTGGGGTTCCATCGTAGGAATTTTTTTGTTTTCTGCTGCGGATCCCCTTCAAAATTGTTGTCTTTTATTTTGTGTGTTATTTTCACAGGGAACCTTGTGTGACGACGTGTACGGTAGTGCCAACCGTGCAAATACCTGCATGAGCAACCTGGTTGCTTCAATTCAACGTTTCAACAATCAGTGTCTGGTAAAACCTTCCAACTCGAACCTCTTTTAAATAAGCACATAGGGGCTGCACACTCGTGTCTCGTATCCTGTTTCACTTGCACCTCATCACAATCTAGGAGAGGCCACTTCTATAACTAGTTAGTTGACTTAGGCGTGGTGCTTAGGTTGATGAACTGACTCAGTGGGACTTGGATTTTTATCACTTGTGAGCTAAACCCGTGTCTTCAAAAACACAAAAATATTTTTTCTTCTTTCTAGTCTTGTTCCTACCGGGTTCTTAAGGAAGGCATACACCAGATCGTGAAGCATTCATTGAAGCAAAGGTTCTTTGTGCATCAAAGTAGATGTTAAAAGCACCTCAATGGTAAAGTGTGTCACCCTTGCTTTAACTTAAGCTTGGAGAGGTAACCACTTCTTATACTCTCTTTTGATAACTGCATTTCTCTTTTGTTTTCATGATCTTCTCAAGTTTCGCTTGGGGAGGTTATTTTGCATGCATAGAGTCTGGTGCAAAGATCTTTATCTTAAAAGGTTTTCATGCTATTGTGTATCCCTCTATTTTTGAATGCTTGCTTGGGTGAGTTTTTGTTCATATTTATATAAGGGATATACTTGCTCATGTTAGGCCCCATAGGAGACAAGCCATAGCTTTGATGCACCTTGTTCAACTTTTATCTAGCTTGTGAAAAATATTGTGATCCTCTAAAAATACATTGCCACGTTCTCTAAATTTTGAAAAAAAAATATAATAAAGAAATCCTTTGAAACTTGCTAGTTGTCACTGTTCAGAATTGTCTTAAGTGAATGGTTATGGAGTAGCACAACCCCATAGTGCTGGAAATGATGGTCTTAATAGATGCTTACTGAGTGCATTGTCAAATAAGAAATGATGTTTCAAAGTTTTGAGATTACATATGCCAAAATTTTGTCTTGGAAATCAAAGTCAGATATTTCTTTATGCGTGTCTTGCACCACTATCGCACAACATGGGATGCTAACAACTTCGCTGGCCTTTAAACAATCCAAAAAGAGGAAAATCTTGGAGTTTGGCTATGAGTTGCCCAACATATGTAGCAAAAATGCTATATTTGGGTATGCATTGGTATTTTCAAGGGCCTGCGTTAAAAGCAAAAGTCGGAATACTCCTATGACTGTTATGAGAAATCATTATACGGAAAGGGAAACCTTGGTAATGTTCACGAGTGTCCTTCCTAGCCTACACAGTCTCGATTGAACATATACCACTCTTTTGGCATGGTCTCGTTACTAAGAAATATATTTTCTATGAGCTCAATAATCGAAGTTTGCACTTGAGATACTTTAATAGATGGCATAAGTGGGCAGCATTGGAAAACTCTATTTCTATTTATGATTGGCAACTAACTATGTCCAGCTTTGCCTTATACAAATAAAAATACAAAGATACAATAAAGTGCGTATAGAAGGATCACAAGTTTAGCTAGATTTAACTTTGACATGGGGCATAGAAGTTTTTGACTAATCTCTAGTGGTTTGGAATAATATAACTGAGCTTATATTGCCTTGTATTATTATGTTCTCTCTTACTTTGAGCTTGCAGGAAAAACAAGGACACGGTGCATTGCTTTCCAATGATAAGCAAGATCGCATCCATTACTTTATCGATCCCTTTTTCTTGAGGACGAGCAAGATCTAGCTTGGGGAAGTTGATGGATGTGATAATACAACACTTTTTAGCAATATAAATTGTGTCATTTGCCTATCATATCATACTCCATCTAACTATTGTTATGTCTGATATGCATGATCACTTGTTTTTGTTAAATTCAATATGAGCCTTCCACATAAGAATTTTATCCCTCTTCCTTGTTTTTGACATGTGTGTAGGTGTTTATGATGATTATGGACAAAACAAAGGCAAAAGGAACAAAGAGAGCATAGTATGGAGGAGTTGTAGGGACCAGACTTAGCCATTTGAGAGGTTGGAAAAGTGATTTTTTTCCAACTTCTCAAAATAAAGATCTAAGACCACAGGGTTATATCCCTTGACGATATGAACTCAACGAGCCCAAGAACACCCAAAATGGAGTTCGTATGAAGAAATGGCGACCAAAATACTAAAGGGGACAAACAATTTAACGACCAACTATACGACCAGAGCAATATTTCTGGATATATAGTTGTGCCCGTATAGTTGTAAAAAAGGTCGGAAAAGACGGGATTTCACCTCAGAAAAGCTCCAGAACCTTCCCTAAGTCATATGACAGTATTGGGTGAACCCTAGGGCACCCCCAAGGCCTATATAAAGGAGGGAGGATGCAAGGAAGCCACAATACACCATATACAAGATCTAGATCCCATCTACCGCCTCCACGGCGGCGCCATGCCACCTCCATAGACTCTAAAGCTCCACCAAGATCTAGATCTCCATCAACACCATCAACCCATCCAAGCAAGAGGAGGAGGAGAAGGAGGACGCCGCCATCACCACCCCGACGCCACCATCACCGCGCCGTCATCACCATCTCCATTGCCGCTACTCCTTCATCCTTCCCCATCATGATCTCCGTGATGGGTTGTAACATGGCTTGAACCCCCTTTTATTAATGTTATGATGATTTGAGTAACTGAAGTGTGGTGTATTCTTGTTAATTAATATGTTTGTGCTTTCTCTTTACATTGTTCTATTCATGATATTATCCTAGTGATTGGAGACGTCCAATCCATTGTTGAGGAGTTTACTAGGGATTCATGGAGTGTCATAAAACTTATCATTAGTCTCTACTTGTTCCATGGGCCTGACAAGTCTGTGGGTAGAACTAATAGGCTATTTGCTATAAGTGATTTGCGGAGGCAATAGCAGCTTAGGATGCACCGCCCATTAAGATTTAATTTCCTCAAGATCAATCATGATATAGATAGGTATAGTGTTGCGAATTGCTTGAACCCAAAGTGACATATGGGATATCTTGTGACTAGCACACTTGCTTAGGAGTACGATTGTCCATAGAACTTAATGCCTTTGCTCTGGTTTACCTTGATTGGCCGTGTTACCTTAATACACTATTCTCTTATGGATGACCCATGTCCGGAGAGGGTGTGGACAATTGAGTTGTCTAGTTGCCACTTACCAACAGTGGGAGACAATGGTATATGAGGGACCGCCACAATTATAGTTAACAGCTATTCCATAAGCACTTATCATGCACACTGGTATACACAACATTACTTGAGGAATCATATCATTAATATTTCATCTCATCGTATTCACCTATTTTTAGTTTTACTTTTGTTCTAGTTTTCTTCCAGTTCTAGTAGTAGTTATTACAAAACATCTTAAATTCATTTATCCTAGCAAATTATCGAATAGGCTATTTCCAAACCACGGTTTGGGTGCGTACATGGTTGCATTGACAATGCGGCTGCAAGGGTCCTGTTCGCCGAGCTCCCATCGGGACAAACTCTTAAATATTTGCTGCTACAGGTACTACAATAACCCTGTTTTGGTGCAGGAACCCAGCACATCAAGCATCTACTAGATTAGATCTTGGTGCAATTGGCGTTCTTATCGTAGGATTTTTTTGTTTTCTATGATGCAAACCCTTTAGGGGTATCAAAGCCATATCTATGCGTAAATGTTCTGTACGAGTAGAATACATATGGTTGTGGGCGTTGATGATCATGTTATTGCAACTTGCTGTGTATATTGGATGTTAGTAGCATAGTGGGATGAAGCAGTCTAGACTAACTTTACATGTCCTTGCACATGAGACTTGTTCCACACTTGACATGCAACTCGTATTGCATAAGTGGCTAGCGGGTGTCTGTCTCTCCTACTATAGCTAAGATATTGTTTACAACAGGTTGTTAATAATTTATTTATCGCCATTGTAGTTTGAAGTTCGTAGGATGAACGATTCTTCTTAATCCCAAAGCCATGTAAAATATGCAAAAGAAATTACAGGCATATAACTTGTTTTTGCAGGGCATGTGATGTGATATGGTTAGTTGTTACAAATCTTATATATGCTATGATATTATTTGTAAGACAACGACTAGAGCCATACGGTTGTTTTATTCTTTAAATGGAAATTCCATGTAATTTTAATTAGTGGAGAACAACCAAGATGGTGGCATCATGGACCTTGGATATATGCTAGTGGAATGATGGTGATCATACCATGGAGCATATGGAGATCGAAGTGTAAGAAAGGACCATATCATATCACATTTTTATGCATGTGATGTTTATCCCTTTTATGCATTTTATTTATGCTTATGTCTAGCTTAGAACTTGGAGATAGCATTATAATATGATCCTCTCACTTAATATCAAGATAAAAATGTGTTCTTCCTTTAGTATGCACCGTTAAGAAAGTTCATCGTTTCAGAGCACAACGTGATGATCGGGTGTGATAGAATCTGCCTTCACATACAACAGGTGTAATACATATTTACACACACGAATACTACGGGTTCTACTTGGAGAGCCTAGCATGTACAAACATGGCCTCTAAACACAAATCAAAAGGTAAAGCATTATTCATATAGTTGATATGATGATCATATCGATACTCGCCTTTATAGCTGCACCAATTCACGTGATGATCGGTCTTGGAGTAGTGAATTTGGTTCATGTAATCACCAAAACGACTCGAGGGGTGTTGTTTTTGAGTGGGAGTTCACGTAGTAATATGATTAAAGTTGAACTCGATTTATCATAAAGTAAATCAAAGTGAATTTGCATAGTTTGTTGTAGTCATTGGCATTCGTTTACTACCTAGTGCTTAGTTTTAATTGAGATAGTAGAACTGTAGAATTCTAGATATTTAACTTCACGAAATGGTATCGTATTATTTTGAGTGTCAATCAAAAGTTTAAAAGTCCTATTGCAAACTTTCAGCAAACTTCACTTACTCCATGAAGTTTAATAAGTTGTATTAAATCAAGAGTAATAGTTACAACATTAGTATCTAAATATCATGTTTCCTCCATGATCCTTGATATTCGAAAGTTGTTTCAGTATCAAGGTTATCTAGGAGATGAAAGAATTGTTTTAGAAACCGTCATCCATGGTAGATATTTTGATATATGAATCAATGTTTGCTTGCATATGATAGAATATAATCTTAATAAGATACATGTTCTCATATTGTATGAGAATTTACGAAGGTTGGAGATGTTAGGCGTCCTAATCTATCAAAAGGTTTTGGGAACTAACATTATACTCACATTTCTTCCTTATAGGCTATAGTATCTTGATCATGAAAGTCACCGTGATAGGATAAATAGAATATGTAGGTAAAATGTTTACTACACTAAAAGATAACTAAAGAATGGATTTTGGAAGAACGCCAAACGTTTGATGATGATGATACACATCAAAGTGCAAGACCAAGGGTAATAGTGTTTGGCTAACACGCTTTGGACTAAGTGTCATGTGTATGGCGCCATTGTTGATGTTTATAGATTCCTCTAAAATGGAAGGAAATGCTGAAAGAGAATCTGGAAAATATTTGGTAGAAAAGAAAAAACTAGAAATGTCCAGCTTAGGTATATAGATGATATACATGTTGTGGATGTATCTTTTGCCTGTTAAACAATGTGGTTCTTGGGTATTGGAATGACAATGGCCTAAGTAACTAGCAAGAGAATATGGTTAGAAACAAATAAAGTGTCACTACAAAAATACCCCCATACCCGACAGATTTTTGGGGCGGCATAAGAGAAAAGAACGGGCAATAGTTGGATATGCGGCGAATGAGAAATCGTGGCACCATTTTCCCGCGACACCCAATTATATGTCGTGGCAAAGCCCATACCGGCATATAATTGTGCCGTGAAACACGGTAATGAATAGTGGTGCGTTTTACTGCTGTCGTACTTCAACAAAGGCACAAATTACTGCGTCGTGGATTCCCACGCGGGGTGGTTGTGACGTACTTCACAATAACTGTTCAAATTTGTGTCGCTGACTGGTGGGTCCAACTCCGGTTCCTTCCACACGAAGTATAAAGACTGGTCAAAAAGTTGCGCCCTTACCTGCTCGTCTGCCCGACCGCCGCGTCCGCTCCACCTCGGTAGTCCTGCCGGACTTCATAGCCCGCCGTGTTCAAGTGCCACCATCATCATCCTCTTGAGTAGGAGAGCATGGCTCGAGGAATATCAAGCCGCCGTGCCCCTGTCGTGCACCACGACGCCCTGCCACCGGATTGTCGAGGCGGCTACCGCTCTCTCCAACTAACACGTCTCCTCCCCAAGCCGCTCCACAGTCGGCTCAGTCAGTGCGTAGCACCACGGGATCCCGACCCCTCCTCGTCTGGGGACCACTCCTCCCATGGCAGATCCTCCTCTGATCCACTTCACCCAACTGCCGAGCTGGCAGAGGGGAAGGGCGAGGAGGAGGATCTGCTAGAAGCACAACTCCTTGCGGTGGTGCAGCGGTTTTCGAAGATGGAAGCTGACACAAAGAAAGCACAGGAACACACACAATTCGAGATGGAGATGGAGTTGGCCATTGTCTGTTCCCTATAGTAGCATTGGTAGGCGCACGCGGCAGATCATCATGGGATGGTCGATCGCTCCGGCGTTGGCGGCCGACATGCAAGGAGAAAGGGGTCACCGTTGTCAATGTAGTTTTATATTAATATTTTGTAATGTTTGTTCTATGTTTTGTTATCAATGTGCATAAAAGGGATGTTTAAGTGCAATTACGTTAAGCTTTTATGTGAAAATGGCCGCAGCATACAATGTGCCGCAGTGTATTGTAGACATTGCCGGATTTCAGTTCGCTAAGTCGCGACACGTGTTTCGCTGACCGGTGTGCCCCATCTCGGCTGGCGGTTAGAATAAGTCCCTGTCTTTGTTGTCTCTTCTTATCCCCAAACTCTATTCATTCTAACAACGACCATGAGCACGGAGCCATCGATGGAGGCGTGCAGGCCTCCTAGGCCTAGCCCGCCGCGCGGAACCACTAGAAGCCTAGACGGTCGATCGGTCAAGGTACAACAAGCCTAGATTGGTTAATTTTCTTTCTCGTATTTTAGCCAAATTTCTTTTTTCCCTATTTGGGCTCTCTCGCGATTCGATGATGATGTTTGCTTTTTATGTATTAGATTCTAGCATGGAGGTCGGACCTGATTTGGTGCGGCATCTACACACATCCATTGACATGGTGCTGGTGTGGCCTGACTCTGCGCTTCCGCGTGGCATTCGAGGGAACAAACCTCAGCCGCAGGTTCTTGGGTTGCAATTTCAAATGCGCAAAGTGCTCTTCCGTCTAGTGGTGTGACCTGCCGCACTCAGTCTTGCTGCAGCGCTTTATAATGGTGATGTGGTGGGAGCACGAGCTCCCAAATAAGCTGCATGATCATGAATACTTTGGTAGCCTAGAGGAAGCAAAACATGTGCTCGAAGGGGAAAAACATGAGCTCCAGCGGATGCACGCCGAGGAGATGGATGCGATGAGGACCAGTTTAACTGATATCTCCAAAACACTATGCTCGCTTACGGCCAGGCTAGATTCTCTTCAATTAACATGATTGGGTAGTTAATCTTGTATTATGTGCTAACTAATTGCGGATTACTATGCTAATTATCCAGTTTGTAGCAGTTGATAGTGTGGTTTGTTTTTCCCATGTACTTATATATATATATATGTATGCATTATTTACGAGCAAATTTCCAAATTTTCAGACCTAGTTCACTGCTCACGCACTTAGCAAAATATTCAGACTAGTTCCCGCACTTGTATCGTTGTCTCACTCAAAAATATCCCCACCAGTTCAACACTTACTCCTTGCCCGAGCTTTGACTGGCACTGTCAAGGTCATCGTGCAGATCCTTTTCCCGCCGCGCTACTTCCACCATCATCGTGTAGATCCATGTCCTGTTGCATGCTTCCACTGTCGCCACCCTGTCCTGCCGCATTCGCTTCCACCATCGTCGTGCAGATCCCAGTTGCCCCGCCGCATTCAGTTGTACATCCCCTACCTAGTTTTACTGGGTACTTGAGATTGGTATATAGATCTGTAGGGTACGACATGGGGATCACTAAAATAATGTTATTTAGAACAACTTGTATATTGGTTCAATGGGTTAAGTTGTTCTCGCAAATTACAAGCTTAAGCGTTAAGCAAGAATTATTAGGAACAATAAAATCCTCACTAATATGGGATTTGCGAATTGTTTCCACATCCGACCGGGTGTTCCTTTACATATGAAGAATGTAGAGGTAATTTGATGCATTTAAGTTAGCCAAATTGTTGAAACTAAAGGTTTTCTATGCGCAATAAGCTGATTTTGTTGCATTTTATTTATTATCAGGCTCATGTCATATCTGAAGAGGCATCCAATGAGCTGAAGCCTTGCAATGATGTACATAGATAAATTTATCTTTATTTATGTCGTGCTACTTACTAAGATATGATTACCAATTTATTGTGTTGTATTGCATTTGAAGTGTCTATCTCAGTCAGATCAGTCCACACTTACAAAGTTTGGGAATGCTTAGAAATCAACCCATTTGCTCAGCACTTCCGCTGATGTATGCAATTGGATTTTACAATATATAGTTATGTGTGTTGTTTGATGAACTGCACTTGCCAACTAACTTAGCTGCAACACAATTTGTAGTATCCAAGTCTTTCTCATCTCTTAGGAGGCAAGAGGTGTCTTATTGGTCATGTTGGCTATTGTATGCATCTCCAAGACAAAGAGAAATCTCAGGATACGACTATAAGGCATCTCCAGGACACATTGAAAGATCAATAGGGAGAGATTAGGCAACTCAAACAGAAAGTGACCACATCCATTACGTATTAGTCGGTTGAATGCAAGATGGAATACAACAATTTCAGTGGCCTTTGATGCTGCTAGTGAACTCCAAAAGTTTGTGTGTGGGCACTTTATCCCAGAGGCAGCTGATGTTAATGGCAGGGAGATTAACATGATGTTGTCATAGTTGGACGCACAAGCTGAATAACTTACGCAGCCGGCTATACATGCAAATGAGAGCCTTACTGGAATTCAAGATCGTGACGCATGCTCGTACAAGCCTGATCCTACAGAACATGACTCTGACCTTAAGCCATACGATTATGAAGACAAGATAACCCTTACAAGAGCGAACATGCTACTTTCTTATGGGAAGAATTTGGGATCTCTTTAGAGGATGATGTTTGTTAAGTCATGTTCTACTTTGTTCAGGTTTATGTAGTACTATGGAACCGATTGCTACCTATGTCATATTTCATACATGTTGTAAACTTATGATAATATTTGAAGCATCATGTGTGATGCTCATTATGATTATCTGTAGTTTCTTTTAAATTGTTGCGCCTGGAAGTATCATTCGGGACACTAAAACATTATGTCGTGCACGAGTCTATAGGATGGCCACCGAATTGTGTCGGCCACGCACTACTACCATGACACCTAAGCAGTGCCTCCCTACATGGGCTGCGGCATACACGATTTTCTACCGCGGAAGCGCTAGCTCGGTGGCTATCATTGTGTCGCGCCAAAAAATCTGTCGTTGTTACCCAATTCTCGACGCAGTTATCCCTAGCGGCCTTTTGTTGCTGCCAGCGCGATCGCGGTGACTAAGGCTATGCCTCGGCATCTATAAGCGCCAACACCCAGGCTCTATGTTGTACTGTGTCGTTATGTTTCTCATTGACATCAAACCTAGCCTTCAAGATCGGTTTTAATAATTGTTATTTTGTTCTAGTATTATGAGAATAATGGTTATTCCAATAATTACCATATTACAGAGAAGATTTATGAAATTGTACAAGTCTAGTTGGACAAATCACATCCATAACACTAACGCTAAAATGTCGCAAGATGAATGATTAGAATATCACTTGTGAGTGATATCGCCCTTTAAAATATATCGGAAAGAAAACATGAAGAAACTCCACATTGATGGATTTTTGGAGTCTTTTCATTTTGATCAATTGACGCTTATAAGACTTTCCTGGAGATAATTAAAACTATGTTTAAAGGCCAACAAAGAACGAGCGACTAACCTATTGGACATCATGCATGTTGATGTATATAGTCCATTATGTGTAGTCATGAGCGATGGATTTCAACTTCATATACTTTCTCCAGAATTTTAGTAGATACATGTGTATATTTACTTAATTAGGAAGAAGTATGAAATATTTGAAAAATGTTCAAAGACTTTCAATATGAAGTGGAAAATCATTGTAATAAGAAAAAAAAGAATTTATGATTGGATCATGAAGGGAGATATTTGAGTTATAAATTTTAGCAAACACCTAAGATTTGAGGAATCGTTCCACTAATTTGCGTTTCTCGAAACACCGTAGGAGTATGGAGTGCTCGAGAAATATAATCAAACCTTGTTTGACATGGTAAGATCAAATGTGTCATTTATAAAACTACCATTATATTTTGAAGATTATGCTTTAGGGACTACCACTTTTACACTGAAATGAGCACCATCATGATCCATTGAATTGACTTCATATGAGTTATGACTTGGGATAAAACCCAAGTTGTCTTTTCTTAAATTTTAGTATGCTAGACATAAGTAAAATGTTTATAGCCAAAGTCATATAAGTAAGTTTTTGTAGGTTATCCCAAAAAATGTTGGGTATTCCTCCATAACACGGAAGACAAAAGTGTTTGTCACTTAGAACGTCAAGTTTCTTGAGAAGAAAATTTCCGCGAAAATTTAAGTGGGAGGACAATGGAACTTTTATTAGGTTGATGAACCTGAGCAACATGTGCTAAGTAGCACAGCGCCGGAAATTATCCCGGAGGCGGCTAAAATGCTCATGGCTCCCGTGCCTCAAAGTTTGTGGTCACGAAGATCAAAGTTCCTATTGAACCACGTAGGTTGGGTAAACAATCAAATAGTAAGATTTGGGATTGAACCATTATTGTTTGATAATGATGAACCTACTACATACAAAGAAGCGATGATGAGCCCTAACTCCATCAAATTGATAGAAGCCATAAAAATCCGTGATAGTTCTATACATGAGAAACCAAGTTACTGAACTTGAAAGACCCTCCAAAAGGCGTAAAGCCTATCGGCTGCATTTGGATCTATAAAGAAAATAGACATGGATGTTTAAAATCTATGAAATAGTCGACATGTCAGAAAATAGTTTGCGACCATGTTCAAGGAGTGGACTACGACAAGATTCAATCTTTCATAGCGATATTTAGTCTAAATGGATTAGTGTAGCAACCACTACATATGTCAGTTTTGGTATATGGTAGTTGAACAAACAAAGCAACATTCTCCTAATAGAATGGTTATCTAGGACATGTACCTGACATAATCCAAAGGGTTTTGTTAATTCAAAGGATGCTAAAAAGGGCATGCAAACTTCACTGGTTGAAGTAAGCATCATGTAGTTGGGATCTTCACCATGATGAAAACTGTTAAAAGATTTAGTTTCAACAGAGACGAGGAAGATTCTTACATTTTCAAGAAATTAAGTTGGAGCGCTATGATACATTTTCTAATACATTATGTAGAAGACATGTTGTTGATTGGAAATGATGTATTTTTTATTGACAAAGGTTAACTATTTCATTAAAATTGTATTTAGATGAAAAAAATTAGGCAAAACCAGAATATTAGACATCAAAGTCTATATGGATAGATTGAGATGCTAATATGGTTATGACAAATGTACATAAATGAAATATTGAATGAGTTTAATATGGAAATGACGAGAAAGGTTCTTGCCAAATGGAAAAGGTTGAATCAAGATTCAAGTGTATTGACACTTGGTGAGTGAAACGAGATTCAAGTGTTTTTGACACTTGGTGAGTAAAATCACATGAATATCTTGATCAATCATACTGTGATATGTACATATCCAGATATATCCTATGCTCTAAATGTTATGATCATATACCAGGGTGACTCGTAAGAGGATCATTGGACGATAGTAAGAATATTTTTATGATCTTTGGAAGAACTAACAATATGTTTTGTATGTAGAGGTGACAGATAGTTCATTGTAATATGTTATATTGGTACTAGACAGATAGTTCATTATAAAATGTTACATTGGTGCTAGAAATATAGTTCATTGTAAAGTGTTACATTGGTATTAGTTGTGTCACAAGATACAAATTAAGTTTATCTCAATTTAGGCTATAGGTTAAGGTGGCATAATGTAATGGAAGAAAGTTCCATGATGGATATGTATGAGTTCCAAAGTTAAATACATTGTGACGGATACTACAACAAGGACTGAGTATATGTCTGCTCTAGTAGCAGCTAAGGAGGGCATTTGTGTTAAGAAGTTTGTTATCAAACTAAGTGTAATTCCAAGCGGGATAACACCATGAAGATCTATTTTACGACAATAGTATCAACATGTTTTAATCTCAAGGAACTAAGGTCTCACCAAAGGACTAAATTTATACAATGCCATCTCATTTGAGAATGAGTGATGCGTAGAGACACAAAGACATGCAAATACACATAGACGTGAAAGCATTAAATATGGAGATTAGGTTTACCACAAGCAATGCATATGAACAACACTGAAAAACCATAGTGGGGTACTAAAGGGAATATGCCCGAGAGGCAATAATAAAATGGTTATTATCTTATTCCATGTTTATGATAAATGTTTATTTCTCATGCTAGAATTGTATTAATCAAAAACATTAATACATGTGTTTAATAAACGAACCATAGTTCCTAGTTATGCCTCTCGTTTAACTAGCTCGTTGATTAGCAGATGATCAAGTTTTCTTGATCATGAACATTGGATGTTGTTAATAATGGTATCATACCACTATAATAATGATATGATGAACATGAAGGAAATATTCCCTAGAGGCAAATAATAAATGGTTATTATTGTCATATCTCAATTAGTTCGTAATAGTTTCATATTGTGCTATAACTGTATCAAGTGGAAACATTGGTACAGGTGTGGTATAAAACAAACCAGGTCCATAGAAGCCTCTATTCATACTAGTTCGTTGGGCAACTGATGATCAAAGGTTTCCTGATCATGGAGCTTTTATGCCAATTGACAACAAGGTCATATCATTGGTGAATGATTTAATGGACATCACCCAAAGATTGCAACATGATCAAGTCACAGTGTTCATTCTTGCAATAGTTAGGGACATAGTCTCCTTCTCCTTAGACCGTGAGATCATATTACTCACTGTCTCCTGAGGCTACCTTGACTGCATCAAACGTCACTCGGTTAAACGGTGATCATAAAGATGTATGTTAGGTATTCTAGTGGAACAGTAGATGACATATGACTCAATACCGGGATTTGTTCACCCACGTGACAGGTAAGATACATACGGCCGACTTGGTGAGATTACATCCATAATATTGCAACATGTGACTAGGTCACGTGATGTAATATCGCGATAACAAGTAAAATAGAACTTGTCGGTAACGAGATTGAACGAGGTATGTGATATCGGTGATTGCATCTCGGACAAGTCGTATCGAAGAAACAAAGTTAATTGGACTCGATGTTTTACGGTTCAAACGACATTGTCATCATGGAATGCACAGGGGTCATTATGGGCATCCCGGTCCCGCTATTGATCATTGATGGGATCATGTTTATGCCATTCCCGAGCCACGGGGAAATACACTTAAGGATACAATGAGCTAGAGATACTCTGTAAGCTAGGATCACACTAGAGAAAGAGAAAACCAGAATTTTTCTGCAGAGAGATCCGAAGTTGTTTGGACAAAGGAAACTAGAAAAGTTCCATGAAACAACCGAAATTGTTCCGAAGTCTTTCGGAGGAAATCAAAAGGGAACCGAAGGTGTTTTGGGTCAAATCAGATTTTGTAAGATGTATTTACATGTTAATTAATGTAATTAATATTAAATATAATATTAAAATCTAATTTGAAAGGGTATTCCACTAATGGGCCAAATTCCTAGGGAAAAAGGGCCCATGAGGGAAAACTGCTAGAGGGAAGGGCCAAGGGCCAAAGGGGCCAAGCCCAGCCGCCACATGGGCCCACCCGACTAGCCTTGGGTTGTGCGCAGGGTGGGGCTCCCCCTTGGCCGGCTGGCCCATGGAGCCCTAGAGGCCCATGGTGCCACCCCCTCTCTCCCTTGTTTAATCCCACATGGGAAACCCAAAGGGGAGGGTACACCTCGCTCCGCCTATACAAAGGGGTACACATGGGTGGGAATAGACACACCAATTTGAGATGTTCTCTAAGGCATTTTACTTAGAGAATTCCTACCTCTCTCTCTAGTTGTCTCATTGTGTTGGCGTGGTCCCAAGAAAGGACTGTACATGCAAGAGACATCACACCTGCAACACGTCGTTGCGTTGCAGGGATTCCAAGCCGGAGATCTACTTCCGCACTCCCAGCAGGGATCAAGGAGTTGGAGGTCTTCATCGTACATCGTATGTGTACGAAACCTTGAGCGTGCCTCATATGAGGACATCTTGGATGTCGTGAGCCTCATATGAGGCACGCTAGAGGTAGGCACGCTGGAGGTTTCGTACACATATAGTGTATGATACACATATGCTCGACATGGAGCGGCTTGTACCTCTATGCCCCGACTATGCATCCCTCCTCCATGTCCGCTCAACCGTGCCAAGTCGGTCCTCATGGCCCAAATCCGTCCCGCCTGAGTGCCCGCCAACCCACACTGCAAGAAGCCACTATGCCCACCTACCTCCATGCTACAACCTCGTGCCACACGCAGACCATTGATGAGTGCATATTTGAAGCATTTTTACCTACTGTTTTTGCATGTTTAGTAGTAGGATTTTGTCATTTTATCGCGCTCGCGCGCACCTTTTATGCTTGTTCCGCAGGATCCCGAAGTACTAAGTCAATGATGAACTTATCAATAAGAACTGTCATATTATGTTTTAATATGATATTTTGACGTCATAAAAGTCATCTAAATAATTTTCCACGCAATTGCGTAAAAGGAGGATGCGAGGAGAAGCATTTGAGGCCATAACGAGCATCGGTATGGGCAAAGCCCGCCCGTACCATGCGCCTCTAAGGACCTCCATCGGACTCGCCTCGTCAAATACTTTCACCTAGCACAGACGGATCTGATATCCAACATTCACAAACACCAGGCACCGAAACTTCACCTCTAGAAGGGATCTCGAGGAGGAACTCGAGGGAAGGCATCATCCTCGGTGCTACATAGATCATTGGAGGACAATACATCTCCACTTCATCATCAACCGATGCATATCCATCACCTACATCATTCCCACATCTTGTCTATCACTATTTGTTATAATTGCAATTGATATTGTGGATTTGTACCCGAATTCATTCATATACTTTCATTCCATCCGCATGATTATGATGATGTTGTTGATTGCGTCCATGTGTGAGTAGTTTACCTTGTTCTTGGGGAGATGGAGAAATCCTAGCAATAGTATAATTTGACATTAAGATGATCTATAACTTTGTGCTATGAATATTTGTTAGTTCTCTCTCTAGATATTATATGAAGTCAACCATGGAATATTTTCCTTTGGGGCTAGAGAGGGAATTATCCTTGGAAGTATGGTATTGAGTACGGCGTGAAGTGACATACCGTGTTGGGCACTTTACCATATGGAAAAGGGGGATAAGAAGGGATTCACTAAGCTCATATCAATATCCATGGGGTAGCCCTTAATTGCAATGGATCCGTAGGTGGTTGCCAAAGATCGTTGCAGTGGTTATTTAGAGATGTGATGACCGATGGTTTTCTAGGCACATCTTATTATAGAGTTATCCCCACACATATCTTAGCAAAATATATAGATTTACCCTACTTGTAGTTAATACTAATGCTAATGGTGGATCCTAAATCCCCGAGAATATTTTGCGTTACTAAAGTTCCATTACATTTCTCACCGCACTTGTTTACTTTACTGCATTCTTTAGTCTTTTACGGCCAATTAAAACTCTCTTAAAACACTCTTACTTGAGATCAAAGACAGCTCTAAGTATCCTTTTGATAGATAGTGACAAGGGGTTGTAACTACCTCGGTGAATTACGCTCCTAGTACAAGCCTGGATGTTCAGAAGTGGTTGAAATAGTACGGTGGGGCCCAAATGCCACTCACAGGTAGACCTTTCGGCAGTCCCAACCATTTCCAAACATCGGGACAAGAACGGGCGGCGTAATCGGCAGGCGAAGGGATCAACTACATACACAAATGAGTATGTATGCAAGCCACCATACAACAGTACATCAGAGCCATTCCATCTAAAAAGAAAGGAAATATAGCAACGCCATACGGCAAGATCCAAATATCCTAGATAGATATAATAGTTTAGGATATCTCCTCATACATCAATCAACAGAGTATCAAGCGGAAGCGGAAGACAAAATCCGAGTACGGATAAGAAGCAAATCGGCATAAGATGCCCCATAAATAAGCAGATACCGCCCATAGATCTCACGGATCCCCGTTCCCGGAATCTCTACACCGAATGATCGTTGCCCACATCGTCCGTCTCTTCCACCCAGTATCCATCTTGCGAGTGTACCTGTCCATCTGAACCAATAATTTATCGTGTGAGACCCTAGGGGTACTCAGCAAGTCTTTATGCCTCTAAAGGGAACACAACCTGGGGTGACGCATTTGCACCAAAAGATAAACCCTAGCAATTCTATAGATACTCGCTAACCATCCGCCTAACCAAAGATAGACGGATGTCCGTGAATTAATAACAACAGTTATAACGGTTATAACGGTAATATCCACAGATCCATCCTCCTCCTCGCTTACCGACGAGGAAGCGGACGAACAACCCCCCATCCGTTGGCAGTTTTATTATCCATTCCGTGAATGTTGCACTATTTACTAGTCAGGTACCTAGTCTAGTCAAATTAAAAGCGGTACTTTAGTTATGCTTGTCTATGATCGAGAAACTGTGCTCCAAGTCGTCCATAACCGCGGACACGGCTTTCAGAAAGTTTTACCCTGCAGGGGTGCACAAATAGCAACACACACTCGATATGCCTCAGAAAAACCAAATCAAAACCCAACGAGGCAGTCACGACAAAGCGATCACAGGATTCAGAAATATTTCAGGGGGCCACCCCATTGAGCTACCCGCAACGAAGTTAGCTGACTCCGAGACGGCCTCAAGGTTTGTGGAGCCGGCTGTAAACGACTGGGAACCCGAAAGTGGGACTGGGCTTGTCGATACAGCGAAAATGGGTCATGGACCTAAACAGTACAGTGTGCATTACCTCGCACAATTTAAATTAAAGCAGTAAAGCATGGCATAAGTACAGGATAGTAAATAAAACCTCAAACTAGGTTGTGGCCCTCAAGAAATAAGAATGAATCAAGCTCTGGCTCAGGGGGGTTCATAAGCCTCCCGGATGTGGATAGCGCGAATATTCAAGGAACAGGAATCAAGTACTCGGGGTCCTACGGGACACAAGTGAGCCTGAAAAACCAAATAGCGAATATGGCTCACCGATGCCACTTTCATTAGTTATCCCATTACTACTCAGGTTAAGTTGTTTAGGTACCTCGTTATCCAACAGACACTCACAAACCCTACACGTGCTGTTCTACAACTCGCATGGCTCAACCAACTCCTGTAGTAATGGCTCATGGGATGGAGGAACAAGCTTCGGTGGGGTTTAAAAGTAAAGGCTATGCAATACTTGGGAATCAATTTAATGCAATCGCGACTCAATGATGCAAGAATAAGATAGAGGCAGTAGGTACTATATGTATGCAAGCATGTGGTAGTGCTTGCCTGGCAGCTCAGTTGAAGCGTGAGAAGGATCTGGGTAGTGCTCCTGGTTCTCTTGATATATCCCCTACTCAGCGTCTATTCGAAGAAGAGCCAAACAAACAAGGGCCAACATAAATAAAGTGCACAAGCATATGAATTAAATGCATCAAGCAAACAATCATGCCATGATGAATGATGCACAAATAGCATGGCATTGAAGTAGCATGGCATGGGTGAGGTGTGGAATACAATAATAAAGCATTTTATTTAGTTTTGGCCCCATTTTATTTACAATTAAGTTGCTGCCCACAATATATTTATAAGATGCATGCTTCAAATCAGACCATGGAATGCATAAACAGAAAGGTCTCGTCGAGCTAATCATTTTAGACATATCATTTGTTAAATTTGGACTTATAAATCAAAAGTTATTAATTATTCAAGTCAAAAGGGCAATTTATTGTAATTTAAATGAACTTGGAAAATTAAAGTGTCCAAAATATATTTTGAATGGCATATTTGAATTCCTCATATTTTTCTGATTTGAAAACATATATTATTTGTTTAAATTGGATTTATATTTCAAAAGTTATTTAAAACAGAATTTAAATTTGAATTTGAATTAATTTGAAAAAGATTTGAATTAAAACAGAAATCCAGAAAACCTTTTTATACCCAGACAGATTCAGCCATAGCCACTGATGGGTGGGGTCGCTGGCTGACTCAGCCACACGGGCGCACAGAATCATTTTGCACCGCGGCTAGTCCAGACCCAGAGACAGACAGGTGGGCCTGGAGGCTTCGCGGGCCCAGCTGCCAGCGGGTGATCCTGGCGCAACCACGTGGCCCAGCTGGGGATCGCGGGTTGAGGAACCCAGAGTGCAGGAGCCTTTTTATAAAATCGCCCAGAGGCAGACAGGTGGGGTCGGCAGGAGCGCGGGTTGAGGAAAACAAAACGGGAGGGGGTTTTCTGCAAAACATCGCCGCGACACTGTTTTTCTTCCTCTCTCTCTAACGAAAAAGACAGAGGCAGCGGGCGCGGCACGGGGCTTCGATCTCGTGACCTGGGGCTTGCACGCAGGGCGGCTACCACTGCGGTGGCTTGGGCTAGGTGACAGAGAGGCGGGCGCGGCCTAGCTAGGGCTTCTGCGACGCTACAGCGAGGCGGACCGAGCGTGACGCCGGCGCACAGAGCGTGCACGACGAAACGTCCGGTGAACACAGGCGGCGGCAGCGAGGCGGACCGTGTCTAGGGGATGCAGGGGCTCACCGAGAGGTTGTCGGTGGCGCTGGATCGGGCACGGGCGCTGGCGATCAACGGCGATGCAGACGGACAGATGGTCTAGGGTTTCGGCTCGGGCGGCGCGGGTACTGGCAGCTCCGGTGCTCCCTCTTCGCGGCTCCGTGTACGGGGCTGCTGCAGGGGTCTCCTCGGTCCACCAGACCACTCCACGGTCTGTCTGCGCGTCTGGATCGTCAGGGTGCGGTGGAGGCCGAGGTTTTGGCGGCGAGGTGTAGACGGTGGTGGAGAGGGGGAGGGGAAGAGAGCAGGGTGCCTCGGCTAGATCTGGAGAAGGCCAGGGAGAGCCGAGCGAGGTGGTAAAGCAGAGGGGAGAGGGGGGTGCCGTGGGGAGGTGGGGTAGATGGGGAAAAGGTGGCTCGGCCACCTTTTCTTCGTCCTCCTCACGTGCTCGGTAGGGAGGCCAGGCAGGGGCAGGTGAGGGGCTTCCAGGTGGGGTCGACGTGAGGGCAAGGAGGCAGGGACAGGCTCGGGCTGGGGGGCCCCTAGGGCAGAGAGAGAGCTAGGGAGAGAGAGGTGAGGCTCGGGTAGATTGGTACTAGGGTCGGGTTAGGGTTTTTGTGGGGTGGAGGGAGTAGCTAGGGCAGGGGTAGATGGTAGGCTCGGGAGAGAGGGTGCCCGGTGGGGCCAGCTAGATAGAGATAAGAGAGAGGCCGAGAGGGGAAAGGGTGTGGCATGATAGGATTAGGGTTTAGCTTAGACGGGGTTATGGGTTTAGATTAGGTGGGGGGTGTGGTTAGAGAGGATGGGGCATGGTGATGATGGGTAGGTGATTAGAGGGATCTAGACATAGGATTAGAGAGAGGGAGGTGAGAGCTAGGTTTTTGAAGCATGCATGCTCCAAACCTAGATCAGGCAAGACAAGAGGGGGGTGATGATGGTCTTAAGCAAGATCAAACAAGATCAAGCTAAGAGGAGAGAGAGAGAGATGATCCAATTTTAAAACAAATAAAATCCAAATGCCAAGCCAAAAGGTGGTACTTGCATGGCCCATGCAAAGTATTTAATACCATGATTATATAGTGAATAATTATATTAAACATGGCATTGTTCCTTTTGCATTTCCAAAAGTGGAATCAAGCCAAGCCAAAGAAAAGAAAGGATTCCCCATGTGGGGTAGTTGGAGATGGCCATGTTTGAAATACAATTGGGATATGCTAGTGTGTATGTTCCACTAGATGATCAATAGTCCCAAACTATTCCAACATGAGCATAATTCCATGATAAACCATATGGAAGCTAGGAGAAAAGGTCCCACTCACAAGGCATGCAAAGGTGGCCATGTGGCTCTCATATATCAATACTGTGAAAACAACATGATGCTAAGATGAGAGCATGTGGAAATAGAATTGGATCCATCACAACCCACATGAGCTAGAGGTAAAACCAATAAGTGCCAAACTCATATTTAGTTGGATGGTGGGATTATAAGGTGGTGAAAGAAAAGGTGGTGGAGTTAATAAGAGATATGCCCCCAACTCAACTTGGGCATTTAAACAATATATCAAGAGCCAAATACAATATCAAGAGGCAAATACAAATAATAATGCATATGAGATAAGAACCAAACAAGAAGGGGTTTTATATGATGCTCAAATGCAAGGTGGCATGATGACATGAGCATGATACAATGATGATGCAACAATTATATATTTGAAGTAGCCATTATATTACTAGACCAAGTAGCATTACAATTGTTAGACAATTGGGATGCTACAACTCTCCCCCACTAAACAGGAATCTCGCCCCGAGATTCTAGGAAGAAGAAGACACAAAGAGGGTAGGATACTTGGCACGGAGCTCATCTTCACGTTCCCAAGTGGCTTCATCAACAGAATGGTGCGACCACTGCACCTTGCAGAACTTGATGGACTTGTTGCGAGTCCTTCTTTCTGCGACTTCAAGGATTTTTGTGGGGTGTTCTTGATAAGACAGGTCTTCTTGAAGATTGATAAGCTCATGGTCCATGGTCCTGCCGGGATCCTTGAAGCACTTCTTGAGCTGAGAGATGTGGAAAACATCATGGACCTTGAGTTTTTCCGGGAGCTCAAGAGCATAAGCAACTTCTCCTCTTCTTCCACGCACTTTGAAGGGACCGATGTATCTAGGAGCCAGCTTCCCTTTGATACCAAAGCGGTGCGTGCCTCTCATGGGAGTGACACGAAGGTAAACGAGATCACCAGGGACATACTCCATGTCCGTGTGCTTCCTGTCATAATTGCTCTTCTGGCGACTTTGAGCAATCCTCAGATTTTCCAGAATGATGTGAACCTTCTCCTCCGCTTGAGTCACAATGTCAGGGCCAAACAAGATCCTTTCACCTGCACCCGACCAACCAATCGGAGTTCTGCATTTGCGACCATAGAGATCCTCAAATGGTGCCATCTTTAGACTTTTCTGGAAGCTGTTGTTGTAAGAGAACTCAGCATAAGGAAGACATTCTTCCCACTTCATGCCAAAAGAGATGACGCAAGCACGAAGCATATCCTCCAGAATCTGATTGATCCTTTCAACTTGTCCTTGCGACTGAGGGTGGTAAGCTGTGCTGAAGTTCAACTTTGTTCCCAAAGCATTTTGGAAACTCTCCCAGAACTTGGAAGTGAAGATGCTTCCACGGTCTGAACTGATCTCAAGCGGAACCCCATACAGAGAGACAATTCTGTTGATATAGAGCTCAGCCAACTGAATTGCAGAAATGGTTTCCTTGACGGGGAAGAAGTGGGCCACTTTAGAAAGCCTGTCAATGACAACAAAGATTGCATTGTTGCCCTTCTGCGACCTCGGGAAACCAGTGATGAAGTCCATCTCTACTTTCTCCTATTTCCATTCCCGGGGTTTCAATGGCTGTAGAAGACCGGAAGGTTTCTGATGGACAGCTTTCACTCTACGGCAGACATCACACTCCGAGACATACTTGGCACAATACCTTTTCAAACCAGGCCACCAATATTGTGTTTTCAAGTCCATGTACATCTTTGTGCTGCCAGGGTGGATAGAAAGAACAGAATCATGCGCCTCCTTGAGAACTTGCTCTCTCAAACCCGGGTAGTTCGGAACAAACATCCGGTGTTCAAAGAAGAGCGTGCCTTGATCATCGACATGGAAGGACTCATACTTCGGAAGCTGAATCCTGGAGATGATCTTTCTTGTGTACGGATCACCAAGCTGAGAAGAGCGAACCTTTTCTTCCAAGAGAGGTGTTGCTAGAAGGTTCAGGAGATACCCTTGTTCCACAATTTCCAGGTTGAGCTGACGGAATTCCTCGCACAAGAGAGGCTGTTGTTCTTCCATCATGAGGTTGTTGACATACGCTTTGCGGCTGAGAGCATCTGCCATAACATTAGCTTTGCCCGGAGTGTAGTTGATGGTCAAATCAAAATCATTGATTGCTTCAATCCATCTCCTTTGCCGA
The DNA here is from genome assembly GCA_916181665.1 of Avena sativa. Taxonomy (NCBI): domain Eukaryota; kingdom Viridiplantae; phylum Streptophyta; class Magnoliopsida; order Poales; family Poaceae; genus Avena; species Avena sativa. The sequence continues at coordinate 383,352,484 of OV702286.1, read as the reverse complement.
AGGTTGAGATCAGGCTGAGTAAAGATATACTTCAGACTCTTGTGATCAGAAAAGATCTCACAACGGTTGCCAAGCAAGTAGTGCCTCCATACTTTTAAAGCAAAGACAACTGCTGCGAGCTCGAGGTCATGTGTAGGATAGTTGATCTCATGCGTCTTCAACTGTCGAGAGGCATAAGCAACAACTTGTTTTTCTTGCATAAGGACCGCACCCAATCCATGCAAAGAGGCATCACAGAAGATCTGGAACGGCTTGGATGTATCCGGAGGAACCAAGACTGGTGTGGAAGTGAGCTTCTCTTTGAGTGTCTCAAAGCTTGCTTGACATGCAGGAGTCCAAAGGTATTTCTTGCCTTTCTTGAGGAGATCGGTAAGAGGCTTCGCTATCTTCGAGAAGTTCTGAACGAAGCGACGGCAATAACTAGCCAAACCAAGGAAACTCCGCACTTCTTTGACATTAACAGGAGGAAGCCATTCAACAATTGTCTTCACAGTTTCCGGGTTGACTGCAATGCCCTTGGCAGAGATGACATGACCAAGATAGGTTACTTGAGGCAGCCAAAACTCACACTTGGAGAACTTTGCATACAAGCGGTTCTCACGAAGCTTGCTTAGGACACACCGAAGGTGTTCTTCATGCTCTTCTTGTGACTTAGAATAGACTAAGATGTCATCCAGATAGACCACAACGAACTTGTCAAGATACTCCATGAAAACCGAGTTCATGAGCCTCGAGAAGGTGGCAGGTGCGTTGGTGAGACCGAAAGACATGACCGTGTACTCATACAGGCCATAGCGGGTGGTGAAAGCTGTCTTCGGAACATCTTCCTTGCGAATCTTGATTTGGTGATAACCACTTCTCAAGTCAAGCTTAGAGAATACCACAGCTCCAGCTAGCTGATCGAAGAGATCATTAATCCGCGGAAGGGGATATTTATTCTTGATGGTTTTAGCATTGAGAGCCCGATAGTCAACACAAAGTCTATCAGTCTGATCTCGCTTCTTCACAAAGAGTGTTGGGCTACCCCAAGAAGAAGTACTGTGCTGAATAAAACCCAACTTCTCTTGTTCATCAAGCTGCCGTTTGAGTTCAGCCAACTCAGCAGGACCCATCTTATAAGGCCGCTTGGAGATAGGAGCGGTACCAGGTTCAAGCTCAATAACAAACTCAACCTCACGATTCAGAGGCATACCCGGCAACTCTTCAGGAAAGACATCTGGAAACTCACAGACCACCGGAACACTCTGAATAGCTTCCATAGCATCAACATTCAGAGCCGCCAAAGAGAAAAGCTGGATAGCAGGAGTCAGACTTGGAGAATAGACTATATGGCCTTCAGGAATCTTCAGAGAAACCGAGCGCTCAGCACAATCAATCACAGCTGCATTTGCTGTCAACCAATCCATGCCCAAGATGACATCAATGTCAGAATTGCCCAGAAGGATTAAGGACGCCGAGAACGAAGAGCCACCAATCTCAATTTGATTGCCATGGCTGATATGAGCAGCCCTCATGTTTGAACCAGGAGATTGTACCACCAGACGACGTAATAAAGGAACCTTATCCAGATCCTGCTCTTGCGCAAACTTATGCGAAACAAAAGAATGCGAAGCACCAGAATCAAACAAAACTCTTGCAGGAACTGAGTTCACGGGAAGCATACCCATCACAACTCCAGGTGCATGCTCAGCTTGCGCGGCGTTGATGCAGTTGGCACGAGCAACAGTAGACCCGGGCTTGGTGTTGATGTTGAGAGCCCGAGGTGGTGGTGCACGAACCAAAGGAGAGCTTGCCGCAGATCTTGGAGGTGGTGGAGGAAGAGCCTTGTTCTTCATCGGACAGTTCCAGCTTTGATGCCCAGAGTCTCCACACGTGTAACAAGCACCAGGTGGACGTGGAGCAACGTAGCCAGGGACTCCGCCAGGCGCTCCAGGGTAGTGGTGGTTGTAGCCCCTGGGAGCAACAGTGAGGAAGTTTGGTGGCCTTGCTGCGTAGCTTGAAGGTCTTGGTGGAGCCGGGAGCGACGGTGGGGTGTTAGGAACCCAGACACGACGCTTAGAAGGAGCTGACATAGCTGAAGAGCTTGCTGCATCACGGCTGTGTTTCTTTGACTCCTCAAACACTTGCCTACTTGCTTCCTCCTGCAGAGATGTATGCTGAAGTTCCAGAAAAGACGCCGGCCTTGCATGTGTGATTGCATACTTAATCGATGCATTGAGCCCTTGCCTGAACCTCTTTTGCTTCTTCTTGTCATCAGAGATCTCATCGCCACCATAACGAGAAAGGTTCATGAAGTTCCTGATGTAGGTGTTTACATTATCATTGCCCTGCTTGAGGTTGAGAAACACTTCCTTCATCCTCTCCATGACAATTTCTGACAGATACTGCTCCTTGAAAGCTCCAGTGAACTGTCCCCAAGTAGGCTGAAAACCAGTGCAGTTTGCCTTCAGGTAATTCTCCCACCACAGAGCTGCATCTCCCTTCAGAAGGTGAGTAGCACACTTTACCCATTCTTGCTTAGGAACATCAGCAGTTGCCAGTAACCTTGACATCTCACGCAACCAATCATCAGCATCAAGTGGTTGATCAGAAACATCAAACTGGCGAGGGTTGAACTTCAGGAAGCTTTTGATGTCTCCTCGCTTGGGAGGTGGAGGTAGCGGAACAAACTCATTCCTCCTGACACTTTCCTCAAACCGCTGCTGGTTCTGCTGCATTGCTGCCAAGGCATTGGCTATGCTTGACAACGCTGCCCCCAGTTCAGGTTGTATGTCCTCCTCAGAACGGTGTGGTGGTGCCATCCTGTGATTGATATAACATACAAGTCAGTACTATGATGGAGAATAATAATAATCCAAAATAGTACCAAGATGGAATTACTCAAGATTAAAGGATACAATTTACTAAGATGATATTAAAATATCAATGAAGTTCAAAGCACCTAGAAGATATTAAGCATATCGCACACGACTGAAAAGGAGTGTGGTACACAAATATATCAAAGAAAAATTTTCCACAAATTTCGGCATTAAAATACCAATAGATGCGCAAAATCACTTAACGAATCAAGATTAGTGACTCTACCAATTCAATATACAAGAGCGAATGATAAGAGTAGTGGTATGGTCGCGACTCCATCCCGCACTCAAATCATTACTCCGCACATGAATAAGTATAACACATATCCCAACCCCTTCTTCTCACGATAACCTAAAGATTAGCAACTACGGAAACGAACACCCTAAAGAAGATAACGTCGGATAACAAAGAGTAAGACAGACCGCGTCGGTATACAACGAATCAGATAGATCGCGTCGGTTTGCAAAAGCCTGTCGGTATGGAATGTACCAACAGTTGATAACCAAAAGGCCGATAAGATAACAACTTGGATGCAACAGATAGACAAGGAATTACACACACACACACTCACACACACAGATACACAACCTATGGTACTATGGAAACCCAGAACACGTGAATCCTAGTTTGAATTTAAGAAGAGGATTGAAAACGTTACACTTCCTTACCAGAAAAGGGCGGTGGGTGGGTAAGAAGAAAAATGGAAGCAGTCCTACTCTCGCGTTTTGTTTTTCCCTAGTATACATAGCTACCAAAAATATTTGCTACACAGACAACGACCATTTGGCTGAGACCCTGAAGGGCGGGATGGCTCTGATACCAATTGTAACTACCTCGGTGAATTACGCTCCTAGTACAAGCCTGGATGTTCAGAAATGGTTGAAATAGTACGGTGGGGCCCAAATGCCACTCACAAGTAGACCTTTCGGCCGTACCAACCATTTCCAAACATCGGGACAAGAACGGGCGGCGTAATCGGCAGGCGAAGGGATCAACTACATACACAAATGAGTATGTATGCAAGCCACCATACAACAGTACATCAGAGCCATTCCATCTAAAAAGAAAGGAAATATAGCAACGCCATACGGCAAGATCCAAATATCCTAGATAGATATAATAGTTTAGGATATCTCCTCATACATCAATCAACAGAGTATCAAGCGGAAGCGGAAGACAAAATCCGAGTACGGATAAGAAGCAAATCGGCATAAGATGCCCCATAAATAAGCAGATACCGCCCACAGATCTCACGGATCCCCGTTCTCGGAATCTCTACACCGAATGATCGTTGCCCACATCGTCCGTCTCTTCCACCCAGTATCCATCTTGCGAGTGTACCTGTCCATCTGAACCAATAATTTATCGTGTGAGACCCTAGGGGTACTCAGCAAGTCTTTATGCCTCTAAAGGGAACACAACCTGGGGTGACGCAATTGCAGCAAAAGATAAACCCTAGCAATTCTATAGATACTCGCTAACCATCCGCCTAACCAAAGATAAACGGATGTCCGTGAATTAATAACAACAGTTATAACGGTTATAACGGTAATATCCACAGATCCATCCTCCTCCTCGCTTACCGACGAGGAAGCGGACGAACAACCCCCCATCCGTTGGCAGTTTTATTATCCATTCCGTGAATGTTGCACTATTTACTAGTCAGGTACCTAGTCTAGTCAAATTAAAAGCGGTACTTTAGTTATGCTTGTCTATGATCGAGAAACTGTGCTCCAAGTCGTCCATAACCGCGGACACGGCTTTCAGAAAGTTTTACCCTGCAGGGGTGCACAAATAGCAACACACACTCGATATGCCTCAGAAAAACCAAATCAAAACCCAACGAGGCAGTCACGACAAAGCGATCACAGGATTCAGAAATATTTCAGGGGGCCACCCCATTGAGCTACCCGCAACGAAGTTAGCTGACTCCGAGACGGCCTCAAGGTTTGTGGAGCCGGCTGTAAACGACTGGGAACCCGAAAGTGGGACTGGGCTTGTCGATACAGCGAAAATGGGTCACGGACCTAAACAGTACAGTGTGCATTACCTTGCACAATTTAAATTAAAGCAGTAAAGCATGGCATAAGTACAGGATAGTAAATAAAACCTCAAACTAGGTTGTGGCCCTCAAGAAATAAGAATGAATCAAGCTCTGGCTCAGGGGGGTTCATAAGCCTCCCGGATGTGGATAGCGCGAATATTCAAGGAACAGGAATCAAGTACTCGGGGTCCTACGGGACACAAGTGAGCCTGAAAAACCAAATAGCGAATATGGCTCACCGATGCCACTTTCATTAGTTATCCCATTACTACTCAGGTTAAGTTGTTTAGGTACCTCGTTATCCAACAGACACTCACAAACCCTACACGTGCTGTTCTACGACTCGCATGGCTCAACCAACTCCTGTAGTAATGGCTCATGGGATGGAGGAACAAGCTTCGGTGGGGTTTAAAAGTAAAGGCTATGCAATACTTGGGATTCAATTTAATGCAATCGCGACTCAATGATGCAAGAATAAGATAGAGGCAGTAGGTACTATATGTATGCAAGCATGTGGTAGTGCTTGCCTGGCAGCTCAGTTGAAGCGTGAGAAGGATCTGGGTAGTGCTCCTGGTTCTCTTGATATATCCCCTGCTCAGCGTCTATTCGAAGAAGAGCCAAACAAACAAGGGCCAACATAAATAAAGTGCACAAGCATATGAATTAAATGCATCAAGCAAACAATCATGCCATGATGAATGATGCACAAATAGCATGGCATTGAAGTAGCATGGCATGGGTGAGGTGTGGAATACAATAATAAAGCATTTTATTTAGTTTTGGCCCCATTTTATTTACAATTAAGTTGCTGCCCACAATATATTTATAAGATGCATGCTTCAAATCAGACCATGGAATGCATAAACAGAAAGGTCTCGTCGAGCTAATCATTTTAGACATATCATTTGTTAAATTTGGACTTATAAATCAAAAGTTATTAATTATTCAAGTCAAAAGGGCAATTTATTGTAATTTAAATGAACTTGGAAAATTAAAGTGTCCAAAATATATTTTGAATGGCATATTTGAATTCCTCATATTTTTCTGATTTGAAAACATATATTATTTGTTTAAATTGGATTTATATTTCAAAAGTTATTTAAAACAGAATTTAAATTTGAATTTGAATTAATTTGAAAAAGATTTGAATTAAAACAGAAATCCAGAAAACCTTTTTATACCCAGACAGATTCAGCCATAGCCACTTATGGGTGGGGTCGCTGGCTGACTCAGCCACACGGGCGCACAGAATCATTTTGCACCGCGGCTAGTCCAGACCCAGAGACAGACAGGTGGGCCTGGAGGCTTCGCGGGCCCAGCTGCCAGCGGGTGATCCTGGCGCAACCACGTGGCCCAGCTGGGATCGCGGGTTGAGGAACCCAGAGTGCAGGAGCCTTTTTATAAAATCGCCCAGAGGCAGCCAGGTGGGGTCGGCAGGAGCGCGGGTTGAGGAAAACAAAACGGGAGGGGGTTTTCTGCAAAACGTCGCCGCGACACTGTTTTTCTTCCTCTCTCTGACGAAAAAGACAGAGGCAGCGGGCGCGGCACGGGGCTTCGATCTCGTGACCTGGGGCTTGCACGCAGGGCGGCTACCGCTGCGGTGGCTTGGGCTAGGTGACAGAGAGGCGGGCGCGGCCTAGCTAGGGCTTCTGCGACGCTACAGCGAGGCGGACCGAGCGCGACGCCGGCGCACAGAGCGTGCACGACGAAACGTCCGGTGAACACAGGCGGCGGCAACGAGGCGGACCGTGTCTAGGGGATGCAGGGGCTCACCGAGAGGTTGTCGGTGGTGCTGGATCGGGCAGGGGCGCTGGCGATCAACGGCGATGCAGACGGACAGATGGTCTAGGGTTTCGGCTCGGGCGGCGCGGGTACTGGCAGCTCCGGTGCTCCCTCTTCGCGGCTCCGTGTACGGGGCTGCTGCAGGGGTCTCCTCGGTCCACCAGACCACTCCACGGTCTGTCTGCGCGTCTGGATCGTCAGGGTGCGGTGGAGGCCGAGGTTTTGGCGGCGAGGTGTAGACGGTGGTGGAGAGGGGGAGGGGAAGAGAGCAGGGTGCCTCGGCTAGATCTGGAGAAGGCCAGGGAGAGCCGAGCGAGGTGGTAAAGTAGAGGGGAGAGGGGGGTGCCGTGGGGAGGTGGGGTAGATGGGGAAAAGGTGGCTCGGCCACCTTTTCTTCGTCCTCCTCACGTGCTCGGTAGGGAGGCCAGGCAGGGGCAGGTGAGGGGCTTCCAGGTGGGGTCGACGTGAGGGCAAGGAGGCAGGGACAGGCTCGGGCTGGGGGGCCCCTAGGGCAGAGAGAGAGCTAGGGAGAGAGAGGTGAGGCTCGGGTAGATTGGTACTAGGGTCGGGTTAGGGTTTTTGTGGGGTGGAGGGAGTAGCTAGGGCAGGGGTAGATGGTAGGCTCGGGAGAGAGGGTGCCCGGTGGGGCCAGCTAGATAGAGATAAGAGAGAGGCCGAGAGGGGAAAGGGTGTGGCATGATAGGATTAGGGTTTAGCTTAGATGGGGTTATGGGTTTAGATTAGGTGGGGGTGTGGTTAGAGAGGATGGGGCATGGTGATGATGGGTAGGTGATTAGAGGGATCTAGGCATAGGATTAGAGAGAGGGAGGTGAGAGCTAGGTTTTTGAAGCATGCATGCTCCAAACCTAGATCAGGCAAGACAAGAGGGGGGGTGATGATGGTCTTAAGCAAGATCAAACAAGATCAAGCTAAGAGGAGAGAGAGAGAGATGATCCAATTTTAAAACAAATAAAATCCAAATGCCAAGCCAAAAGGTGGTACTTGCATGGCCCATGCAAAGTATTTAATACCATGATTGTATAGTGAATAATTATATTAAACATGGCATTGTTCCTTTTGCATTTCCAAAAGTGGAATCAAGCCAAGCCAAAGAAAAGAAAGGATTCCCCATGTGGGGTAGTTGGAGATGGCCATGTTTGAAATACAATTGGGATATGCTAGTGTGTATGTTCCACTAGATGATCAATAGTCCCAAACTATTCCAACATGAGCATAATTCCATGATAAACCATATGGAAGCTAGGAGAAAAGGTCCCACTCACAAGGCATGCAAAGGTGGCCATGTGGCTCTCATATATCAATACTGTGAAAACAACATGATGCTAAGATGAGAGCATGTGGAAATAGAATTGGATCCATCACAACCCACATGAGCTAGAGGTAAAACCAATAAGTGCCAAACTCATATTTAGTTGGATGGTGGGATTATAAGGTGGTGAAAGAAAAGGTGGTGGAGTTAATAAGAGATATGCCCCCAACTCAACTTGGGCATTTAAACAATATATCAAGAGCCAAATACAATATCAAGAGGCAAATACAAATAATAATGCATATGAGATAAGAACCAAACAAGAAGGGGTTTTATATGATGCTCAAATGCAAGGTGGCATGATGACATGAGCAGCTACAATGATGATGCAACAATTATATATTTGAAGTAGCCATTATATTACTAGACCAAGTAGCATTACAATTGTTAGACAATTGGGATGCTACAGGGGTGCTGGCTCGTGGTTTGTCAAAGCAATAAGTAACATTATCATTATACTCACATTGAAAAGGGAGGTGTTTATACCTCCTATAGCAACAAGATTTGTCAAAGCAATAAGTAACATTATAAGTATAGCACACGTTTATAGCAATGGTATACAATTTATCAATTTGTTCCCATAAGTGTTTCCCTTTTTGTGACAAGCGGTGTTCCTTATAATAATATTTTTGTTCTTCCGTGAACCCACCTTGCCAATAAAATTCAGTTTCAAAGAAACCAACCATTGATAGAAAGCCTGATAAAGCAAGACAATAACAGACCAATGAAAATAACAACTATAGTAGGAACTAATTTTTTTTGTATTTTTGATAAAGAAAGCAAACTAGTAAAACTAATTTTTTGTGTGTTTTTGATAACAAAACAAGCAAACAAAGCAAAAGAAACTAAGCAAAACAAAAATAACAAAGTAAAGAGATTGGTTATGAGGGACTCCCCTTATGAAGATGTCCTTGATTCCCTGGCAACGGCGCCAGAAAATACTTGCTGGCTCGTGGTTGATGTCGAGCTCGTTGGGGAACCCCAAGAGGAAGGTATGATGAGCACAGCAGTAAGTTTCCCTCAGTTATGAAACCAAGGTTATCAATCCAGTAGGAGCAAGGAAACACCCCAAAGGTGTAGCTAGCTGAACATTGGCAGGGCGCACTACCGGTGCCAGCAGCAACGTGGAGATCTACACAACACAAGCACATAACTCTATCCCCAACTTGCGATGAGGTTGTCAATCTCACCGGTTTTGCTGAAAACAAAGGATTAAACGTATCGAATGGAAGGAAGTAATAGTTTGCAGAAAGTAAACACAAAGCAGTAAATAGTTTGTAGATTGTATGTAAAAGAAAGGAACGGGGTCCATAGTTCACTAGAGGTGGCTCTCCTTAAGATAGATAACATGCTGGGTGAACAAATTACAGCGGGGCAATTGACAAACATCAAGAAAGCATACAAGCATATACTAATCATCTTGACTCCTTTGAAACTTGATTGGACATTACAACATTATACATAGACCGCCATCCAACTGCATCTATGACTAATAATCCACCTTCAGGTTATCATCCGAACCCCCTCCAGTATTAAGTTGCAAGCAACAGATTATTGCTTTATGAATTGCATGTAAAGTAAACAATAAGATTATTCTATGAACAAAGGATTGTTGTTTTCTCCCTAGTAGCAACAACACATCTAGTACCTTAGAGATTTCTGTCACTTCCCCAGATTACCAGAGGCATGAACCCACTATCGAACATAAATACTAACTCTTGGAGTTGCTAGCATCTACTTGGCCAAGATAGCTACTAACAACGGAAAGCATGCAAGATCACAAATAACAAAGACATGATAGAATCAATAATCAATCTGAAATAGCATCTCAATATCCATCGGATCCCCGCAAACACAACATGCAAAATTACAAATAGATGATCTTGATCATGAACGGAGCTCAGAAGATCTAAACATGAAAGCACAAAGGAGGAGAACCAGCCATCTAGCTACTACATGGACCCGTAGTCTAGAGATGAACTACTCACGCATCACACCGGAGGCATGCATGATGATGAAGAAGGCCTCCAGGGTGAATTCCCCTCTCCGACAGGGTGCCTGGAAGAGCTTCAGATCCCTCCCGATCTAGGTATGGAGATGACGGCGGCTACAAACTCTTTCGTGGAATTTTGATCGGGTACTTAGGGTTTTGGTATCAGAGGCAATATATAGGCGGAAGGAGAGGCCGAGGGGGGCTGGGGTCGGCCAGACCACCCCCTGGCATGGGCCAGGCCTAGGCCAGCGGCCAGGTGGTGTGGCCGGGCCCCAGCCCTTCTCCGTCTCGTATTCTGGCTCCAGATGTCTTCTGGTAAAATAATAACTCTAGCTTTTGTCCCGTCCAATTCCGAGAATATTCATTTTCTGACTTCCTGGAACCAAAAACAGCAGAAAACAGGCAGCTGGCAGTGTGGCTCTTGCTAATAGATTAGTCCAAGAAATCATAAGAAAAGTACTCCAAAGTGTGGACAAAACACAAGAAAGTAGATAAAACCAAGCATGGAACATCAAGAATTATAGATACATTTGCAATTTATCAACATCCCCAAGCTTAACTCCTGCTCGTCCTCGAGTAGGTAAGTGATAAAAAGAAAGAATAATTTTTGAGGTGACATGCACCATCAAAAACTTGATCAAAGTATTTGTAAAATATTCAAATCTAGGATCATAGTACTTCAATCATAACATGAAAGACAAAGTTCTAGCAATAAGACAAATAAACTATGTTGCAACATGAAAAGGCACAAACAAAAGATTCATAAATAACAATGCTTTGCAAGACGTTTGTTTATTTCACATAAAGAAAACATAGCATAGTAGTATTCAGCTTGTTCCTCATAGAGTAGCAAATATAATTGCATAGGACACCTTCAAAGTTCATAAGAGTGACTAGATACGAATATTTTAAAACAAGCAACATCAAGGTATGCATCGATCAACTAGTCTTGGGACAATGCACATAGAACTAAGAATGGCCACTATGCTCTCAAAATAGGTGCATAAAGATAGAAGGTGGAGACTCAATATAATGGTGGAAGAAAGGCCTTCATAGAAGAAGCAGAGATTCAAGTTTCATAAAGAGCTTCCAAAAATTATGGTACTTAATAGCTTTCAGCTCTCATTGCCCCTATCATAAGCATCTCGAAGTGATTAAGGTTAAAGTGAATAAACTATGGTGTACATGCTTGACGATGTATAAGTTAGAAATCTCATGTCCCTTGAATACGAGGGCCGCTCCTCATGCTACTCAAGTTTAGTCACTAGTAAGTTCTTGTCATCGTAAGTACATGTGTATCATAGAGAACCGCCAACGGGGTACCCCTTGCCTGATGATACGGAAGAATCCCCATATCAAAATGACAAGGCAAGTAGACAACAAGCATCTCAGCAATCTTCTTATTTACCAAGGGAATATGGTGCTTTTTTCTCTCTTTCCTCTTTTCATAATCTCTTTTTTTCTCTTTTTTCTCAATGTAGGACTCTTTTTTTATAAGAAGAATGCTTCATAGACAGTTCATTATGGTTACGCTGCAGGTTTCCACCATGTCAGCATGGATTAGACCAACGGCCCAGGCGTTTCTCTAACACATATACATAACTCCATGGACTTACAAGCTCCCCTTTCATTTCACACTGATGACATCCATAGACAAAAGAGCATGATATCAACTAGGTACAAAGTACCCGTGCAATGTTGAAAGCGTTCCCCATGACAGCATGGTTCTGCTAATCCCCAACAAATAAGTGCAAGCATATACAACATAGACGACACAATGGTTCAAGTTTATTAAGGGCAAGAAAAGTAAAGTGTGCCATCAAGTTCGTGAGAGCTTTAATCACTAGTTTTCTCATAACAAGTTTAATTCGGAAGGTAAACAAAAACATTAATATACTTGGAATAGCATATGCTAGTAGGTAGGTATGGTGGACTCTTTGGAATAACTTGGTTTAGGGAGTTGGATGCATGAGTGGAACTCATACTTGGTTGCGGAGGCTAGCAAAAGACTGGGAGCGACAAACTAAGAGAGCAATAATGGCCATAATCATGCAGAGCGACAAAACATCATTGATCAAAGCATAAAGTGATACTACAAGTTGAAAACTAAAGGATCATAAAGGCTTATGGTGACTTTGGATAGTCATAACATGGTGTAAGCATGCGCCAAGTCAACCCAAATAAAGCATCAAAGGAGAATACCACTATACTATGCTTTAATATGCTAAAACAACGCATGATTCATCCAAGGCACATTAAGAAATCTCAGTTGTTTATAACAAGTCATGCTACAGAAAAGAATACTAAGCATAAAGCAAAAACAATATCAAGCATGGCATGACAAAGCATAGGCCACAGCCAAAAACAAGCTCTCTTTACCACTTAAGCATGAACTTTCCTACTCTTTTCCAAACCAAACCAAACTATTTGAAAACCAATGTATGAAAGAGGGGGTCCAACCAATTTATTCAGAAAACTAAGCAAACAAAGAAAACGAAAAATTAAAACGAAAACGAAAAAGAAGACGCTCCAAGAACAACACAATTGTGCATGAAACAATAAAAATGAAGCATTTGGAAGAAACCTAGGATTTTTATTGATGAAGAAGGGGATGCCTTGGGCATCCCCAAGCTTTGACGCTTGTACTTCTTGGATATTTCTTGGGGTGACACGCGTGGCATCCCCAAGCTTGAGCTTTAGTCCATCCTTCATCTCATTACTCATTCCTTCCATACACTTGAAATTTTTTCTTCATACAAAACTTCACACAATCTTTATTAGCAACATTAGTGCACTGAAGATAATAAGTCCTTAGGTTCATTTCTAACACCAATAAACTTACATTAAAACACTATATACTGTAGCACTTTCCTCAAAAAGCTCAATTTCCCAAAAGAACTCAAAAAGGAACCAACAAGAAGCAAATGCAGAAAATGGCAGAAAGCTGTCAAAACAGACTAGCAGGTAAAGACGAATTTTTTCGAAGACCTTCTGTTGCTCAAATCAAAAAGTGTTGAACTAATGAAAGTTAGATAACAACCTGGGGCATAAGAACAAAAATTCACACCTCAAAAGGACGTTCAGAGATTTTACACGAATTTTTAGGGTGAAGCACAGAAATCTGTTTTGGGACAGCAACTTTCCCAATCATTACTTCTCTCTCATTAGAGGTTACTCTTGGCACAAAGAGCAAATAAAAAGGATAGGGAGCGGTTATTACTGAAGTAATTACTTCCAGGACTCATATAAAACTTTTGGGTTATCTCCCAATAAGTACTTTTCTTTAACGCCTTTAAGTTAGGCATAATCGTTTAAGAAGATGCTCACGTAAGAAATATGATTTGAAGTAGAAGAGAGCATCAAGAAGCAAATTCAAAACACATTTAAGTCTAACCCACTTCCTATGCATAGGAATCTTGTATGCAAATAAATTCACAAAGAACAAAGTGATAGGCATAGGAAGATAAAACAAGAGTAACTTCAAAATTTCAGCACATAGAGAGGTGTTTTAGTACCATGAAAACTTCTACAACCATATTCTCCCCTCTCATAATAATTTTCAGTAGCCTCATGAATAAAATCAACAATATAACTATCACATAAAGCATGATTTTCATGATCTACAAGCACTAGAGCTTTATTATAAATATTTTCAAAAGAATCCTCAGGAACATAACATTCATCCTCCTTTAGTAAGCATGGGGACAATCAAATATTGTAAGGGGTAAAGAGTTACTCTCATTAGAAGGTAGGAATGGGTAGATCCATTCTTCCTCCTCTTGATCATCACTCTCCTCCTCTTTTTCATCCAATGAGCTTCCAGTTTCAGCAATTTCTTCTTCCATAGGCTCCTGCAAAGGCATTAGTCTCTTCCATTGGTGGAGAGCATCTATTAAGATATTCAAGAATATAGCCATTTTCTACCTTGTAATTATCAAAGCAAAATTTAAGTATATCATAAACCTCATATTTATAAGGTGAATCATCAGTATTTTCAAGCAAACTAGCAAGTTCAAATGCACCCTTCCAAGCAATAAATTCTTCAATTTGTTCCACATCATAAAAGTCATAATTCCCTTTAACATAAGAAGATATGGTAACATTATCATTATACTCACATTGAAAGCGATGTGTTTATACCTCCTACAGCAACAAGATTTGTCAAAGCAATAAGTAACATTATAAGTAGAGCACACGTTTATAGCAATGGTATACAATTTATCAATTTGTTCCCATAAGTGTTTCCCTTTTTGTGACAAGCAGTGTTCCTTATAATAATATTTTTGTTCTTCCGTGAACCCACCTTGACAATAAGATTCAGTTTCAAAGAAACCAACCATTGATAGAAAGCATGATAAAGCAAGACAATAACATACCAATGAAAATAACAACTATAGTAGGAACTATTTTTTTTGTATTTTTGATAAAGAAAGCAAACTAGTAAAACTAATTTTTGTGTGTTTTTTATAACAAAACAAGCAAACAAAGCAAAAGAAACTAAGCAAAACAAAAATAACAAAGTAAAGAGATTGGTTATGAGGGACTCTCCTTGTGAAGATGTCCTTGACTCCCCGGCAACGGTGCCAGAAAAATACTTGCTGCCTCGTGGTTGATGTCGAGCTCGTTGGGGAACCCCAAGAGGAAGGTATGATGAGCATAGCAGTAAGTTTCCCTTAGTTATGAAACCAAGGTTATCAATCCAGTGGGAGCAAGGAAACACCCCAAAGGTGTAGCTAGTTGAACGTTGGGAGGGCGCACTACCGGTGCCAGCAGCAACGTGGAGACCTACACAACACAACAACAGAACTCTTTCCCCAACTTGCGATGAGGTTGTCAATCTCACCAGTTTTGCTGAAAACAAAGGATTAAACGTATCGAATGGAAGGAAGTAATAGTTTGCAGAAAGTAAACACAAAGCAGTAAACAATTTGTAGATTGTATGTAAAAGAAAGGATCGGGGTCCATAGTTCACTAGAGGTGGCTCTCCTCAAGATAGATAACATGTTGGGTGAACAAATTACAGCGGGGCAATTGACAAACATCGAGAAAGCATACAAGCATATACTAATCATCTTGACTCCTTTGAGACTTGATTGGACATTACAACATTATACATAGACCGCCATCCAACTGCATCTATGACTAATAATCCACCTTCAGGTTATCATCCGAACCCCCACTAGTATTAAGTTGCAAGCAACAGATTATTGCTTTACGAATTGTGTGTAAAGTATACAATATGATTGTTCTATGAACAAAGGATTGTTGTTTTCTCCCTAGTAGCAACAACACATCTAGTACCTTAGAGATTTCTGTCACTTCCCCAGATTACCAGAGGCATGAACCCACTATCGAGCATAAATACTAACTCTTGGAGTTGCTAGCATCTACTTGGCCAAGATAGCTACTAACAATGGAAAGCATGCAAGATCACAAATAACAAAGACATGATAGAATCAATAATCAATCTGAAATAGCATCTCAATATCCATCGAATCCCCGCAAACACAACATGCAGAATTACAAATAGATGATCTTGATCATGAACGGAGCTAACAAGATCTAAACATAAAAGCACAAAGCAGGAGAACCAGCCATCTAGCTACTACATGGACCCGTAGTCCAGAGATGAACTACTCACGCATCACACCGGAGGCTTGCATGATGATGAAGAAGGCCTCCAGGGTGAATTCCCCTCTCCGGCAGGGTGCCGGGAAGAGCTTCAGATCCCTTCTGATCTAGGGATGGAGATGACGACGGCTATAGACTCTTTCGTGGAATTTTGATCAGGTACTTAGGGTTTTGGTATCAGAGGCAATATATAGGCAAAAGGAGAGGCCGAGGGGGTGCTGGGGTCAGCCAGACCACCCCCTGGCGTGGGCCAGGCCTGGCCGCGCGGCCAGGTGGTGTGGCCGGGCCCCAGCCCTTCTCCGTCTCGTATTCTGGCTCCAGATGTCTTCCGGTAAAATAATAAGTTTGGCTTTTGTCCTGTCCAATTCCGAGAATATTCATTTTCTGACTTCCTAGAACCAAAAACAGCAGAAAATAGGCAGTTGGCACTGTGGCTCTTGTTAATAGGTTAGTCCAAGAAATCAGAAGAAAAGTACTCCAAAGTGTGGACAAAACACAAGAAAGTAGATTAAACCAAGCATGGAACATCAAAAATTATAGATACATTTGCAATGTATCAAGGGGCATAAAGACCTTAAGCAAATAGCTCTTTGTGGTTCGATACTCTTACTTTTGAATCTAGGTACAATGGATCTGTGCACTTGCAGTCATCTATCGTCATGTTGTCCTGCTCACTCGCAGTCTCTTCACCGCCTCGCACCACCTTACACGGCCTGTAGAGATCTCGGTCGACCTGACCCCTGAGAGGTGAACAGTTGTCCCGACGCTACCTTCCCAAGGGCGCTCATGTCAACACCTGGATTTTTAATCCCAGATGCCTGTTATGCCATACCTCGCAATCCCAGAATTACCATTTTTGCGAGACATAATAGATTGATATCACAGTACATCATCCATTACAAACCATAATAAGGTCTTACAAATAAAGGATCTCATGATCCAATCTTAATACAAATCAAGCAGCGGAAAATAAACGTAGTAGGGGCTCCATCTTTAGGGTCACAGGCAATGCTGATGATGGGAGATGATCCTAGTTGTCGTAGACCTCCTGTTGTCCATCATCCTGGTACTCCTCCTCATAGTCTGGCCACGGGAATAGCCAGGGACAAAGCCATGAGTACTCTTTAAGTACTCGCAAACTATCACTAACAAGTAAGGTAGCTCTAGTAGGAACCTTAAGCTCTAGGTTTATTTGCAAAAAGCCAGATTTATCTAAACTAAGTTTAGAAGTAAAGAAAACTAAGTAAATGTTCTAAATCACTTAAGTGGGAACCTAGTTTTCATATTCACAAACCTGTTATGGTCTAGTTAAAATCATAGATCACTTCACAAGTCATTTTGAAAACATCTGACGATGGAATAGTATGGCCACTCCAACTGTCCATGACCGCGGACGCGGCTATTCGAATAGTTTGACACTCTGTAGAGGTGGTACACTTTCACCACAAAATTCGATACATCCGTCAGGGATATCCCTAAATCATCATACTTAGAATGCGGATAATCAATCATAACCTTTCAATTACACACTCTAGTATAGGCACCTCCCCTATGAGCTTGTCCTCCCAGCCATGGCCATCTGCTATCCTGGGCACTGCATAGGTGGACATTCACACTCACGAGGTAGCCTCATCTCAACCTCTTCCACGAGGGAACCCATACTAAGGCATATAAACTTCCAGCTAAGCCCTAACCAAATCGGGTATTGTGGTTATACGGTAAAATTGGAATGGTATCGCATCCGAACCCAACCATCAGTTTTTACAAAAGGGCTAAGGCTCATGCCTCAACATTTTCATCATCAAACCATTGTGTCTCTCAACACATGTCAAAACATTTCAATAGAATGAAATCATCATTCCAAGGTTTTCATAATCATTTTCACCAAGTATTCCCATCTAAAGTGATCAACTTTTATGCTTAGCACTAGCCACTAAAGTTGAGGATATTCACTAATGAGGGGTGCTAATCTCCAATCTCATGCCATGGAATGACATCAAAATATAACTAGTTAGGCCTAGTTTTATACTCTTTATGGTATCTATTCTATTTTTCCAAATACTCACAAGCACTAACTAAAAGTAAAGAACTTTGGTAAAGTAAATAATAAAGCTTGCAAGTAAAACTTGGGATTGGTATAAATCAAAGTTGCATAACCAAGCATGCCTAATGCATTTTGCTTAAGTTATCAAGTGGGCAAGTGTTAACTTGCATAGTTAACTTGTAGTGCTAGGCTTGCATGGTTAAGAAACTTGCAAGTGTTAGCTTGCCTTGAGTAGTGCAGTGGTTGAAGTTTTCTTCTTCTTCTTGGTAGTACTCCTCCTCCTCGTATCCCGGGTCGGTACTATCGTCTATAAATAAATACGGGGTACACAATCACCAAACAATACTTAACTACTTCTATTTAGTACACTAAGGCTCACACTTGATGATCTAGCATCATCACAATCATCACATGCATTAAAGACTTAATCTTATTTATCTTATTTTAGAAAAGTAATTTCTACTCATTGAAAAATAATTAAGGTTTAATATTCTCTAATTAAAATATGGGATCATGTTGAAACATGTCATCACCACATATTCTAATACATGGGAATGTGATTTAAAGTGTTGGTCATATTTTATCAATTTTAAGATTATCATTTAATAGAATTAAACTGACTAGAAATGCCTATATAGCATTATTTTGGTACTAGTCCAATGTCACTGCATGCAAACCTAAATATTTTTACATATTCAAATAAATCTTGTCAAATGTGATTTTTGAGAGTTTGAATCAACTCAAAAGCATTTATGGTTGATTTTTGAAAAATGTTTGAAGTTGAAAAGTCACTGTCTTATTATTTTTGGTATAGGTGATGTCTAAGTCAAAATGATTTGAATCCAGGGGGCTTGGTTAGATAATTTAAATACCTTTCTAACAAAATTTGAATCATGCAATTTGGTATAGTGAATCTCTCCAAATTGATTTTTTAATCTACTGACAGAATCTGGTTTTAACTAAATTGGAAAATACTTATTTGAATTGCCAGGCCTACGCGGGAAACTAAACGGGCCGGCCCAATCTGCACAGCATAGTGCAGCAGGCTGCCGATAGGAAGGGTCCACTAGTCAGTGACTCAGTCTAACCGAAGCGGTATCTTTGAATCTAGGCCCTACGACTAAAAGACGATCCAACGGCTATAGTTCATCATCGAGGACGAACAGCTTCGGCGAGGTCTAAACCTAACGCAGCGGTGGGGGTCATGTGGGGCTCACCTAGGCTCCATCTAGGCTCAGCGATGGGGGCGAACAGCATGGTCGACGACGGCGGTTTGAACGGTGGTCGCGGCAGCTCCTGGGGCGGCTTCAATCGACGGCGCCCTTCTCCTTCTACAGCGGCGGGCTCTGGCCAAATTCCGGCGAAACGTCACTCACCTTGCTCCGGGGAAGGGTGTGGGAGGCTTAGTGAGGAGTGGGGAGTGTGTTGGTGTGAAGAATGGAGGTGGAGAGGGCCTCTATTTATACACCAGCGAAGGGACATTGCAGCATGGGCTCGGGCTCGTCGATGACAACAATACAGGCGGATAGCAGCGTTGCTGAGGGTAGGGGGCAGTGCGGTGTTCCCTGGCGGTCATCACGGGCGTAATGGCGTGGTTCGGGGCGGTCTAGGTTGGTCGGGCGCGTGCGATGCTCTGCGCAGGAGCAACGGTGTTCGCGATGGTGCACGGGTGCTACGGGTTGTGCGGCGGCGAACAAGGGTGTCTGGGAGGTGGTTGTGATCATGGCGAGTGTGCGCGTGCGCGGAGAGAGCGAGGCATGGTCTGTGCGAGCCGGTCGGGTGTGGCGCTCTAGCGCGCTCTCGACATGGTGCAGAGAGATTAGGCGCAGTGCTGCTGGGGTGGTCTAGGGCCTGGCTGTGGTCGTGGGCTGGACAGGGGGTGGCGATGGACGATCGCCTGTCTGGTGCGCATCGTGGGAGAGGGCGGCGTGGCCTCTGGTGCTCTGTCCACGGTCGGCCAGCGAGGCTGGCTTCAGGCGGTGGCGCACTGGTGCAACACGGCCAAGGGGGAGCGTGTCTAGTGCGGCTAGATACTGGGGGAGATAGGGGAGTGCATTGGGGAAATGGTTTGAATGATCACTGCTCAAACAGTGAAGTTAGGCAGTGGATTAAATTGTGTCTGCAAGGTGTTTGTCTAAATGGCCGCATGAGCTTTAGTTTGAAAATTTTGAATGAAATTTGGTGAGTGTCTGAATCTTATGCTTGAGTTTCTATGGTTGCTTGGAAAAGGCAAGGTGAATTGATTTGGATGGTTTTTGCAAAATGGTGATCTTACCATATGAACTAGATTCAAATTTGAACTGGCTTTTAAATAGATTTGAAAATAGTTTTGGTGAGTTTGTAAAGTGGGCCTTGGTTCACTTTTCTTGGTCTAGCAAGGGGTGAAAAGAAGTGGAATTGTTTTTGTTAGAAATTCTTTTCTAGGAACACCCAAAGTGGCCTAATGGTTAACTTTGGTCAAAATGACCATTTGATCTTTCTATTCATATTTGATTTCTTTTTCTTTGGATTTTGTTTGTAATTGGCCTAGATGATGTAGTATTCATCTTTAAACCATTTCTCATCATTTGTAGCACTCAGTTATGGCAAATTCAATTAATCATACACTAATGCAAATCACACATGCCTTCATATAGATTTTTGGAATAATTTTTTTGTTAACCCTAAACTTGGGTGATTAGAACTTGATTAACATTTTTGGGGTGTTACAAACCTTCCCTCCTTAAAAAAAATCTCGTCCCGAGATTTAAGAAAAACTAGGAACTAAAGAGATCTGGAAACTCAGTCCTAGTGTAATCTTCTTGCTCCCAAGTAGCTTCTTCTTCGGTGTGGTTGCTCCACTGGATCTTGAGAAACTTGATACTCCGGGTCCTGGTGGTTCTGAAGGCTTCTTCCAAAATACGAATGGGTACTTCACGATACGTCAGATCCTTGTTGATATCTATGGCTCGATCATCAATATTCTTGAATACTTTTGTCTTCTCCGGAACTTCTAGGCATTTCGAAGTAACGAGATATGGAACACATTATGGATGGCTGACATCTCCTCTGGCAGTTCCAGTTGATATGATACTTCTCCAAGGTGATTCAAAATCTTGAAGGGTCCAATATATCTGGGGGTTAACTTCCCTTTCAGTTGAAAACGTTGCATTCCCTTCAAGGGTGATACTTTGAGATACACAAAATCTCCAACATTGAAAGTCGGGTCTCGACGTCTCTTGTCAGCATAACTCTTCTGTCTGGATTGGGCGGTCTTGAGGTGCTCACGGACTTTGTGAACCTTCTCTTCAGCTTCTCGTAGGATGTCAGGTCCGAAAATCTGACTCTCTCCTACTTGCGACCAATTCAAGGGGGTACGACACTTCCTTCCATACAAGAACTCAAATGGGCCATTTGCAAACTGGCTTGATAACTGTTGTTATATGAGAATTATATGAAAGGCAGACAATCTTCCCATTTTGATCCATACTCTAGCACACAAGCTCTCAACATATCTTCTAAGATTTGGTTGACTCTTTCAGTTTGTCCGTCAGTTTGCGGGTGATAAGTTGTGCTGAAATTCAACTTGGTTCTAATCCTTCTTGGACTTTCTGCCAAAATCTTGAGGTAAACTGGGTTCCTAGACCCGATACTATGGTCTTAGGGGTTCCATGCAAACTGACGATTCTAGCAATGTATAGCTCTTCTAGCTTCGAACTCTGGTAGGTAGTCTTGGCAGGTATAAAATGGGTTACCTTGGACAGTCTATCAACTATGACCCAAATAGAGTCATTTCCCCTACTAGAAGTAGGTAATCCGGTGATGAAATCCATTCTGACAGAATCCCATTTCCATTCTGGAATCTGCAATGGTTGCAAAAGTCCAGCGGGTCTCTGATGTTCCGCTTTGACTCTCTGACATATATCACACTTGGCTATGTAGCTTCCGATTTCTCTCTTCATCTTGTGCCACCAAAATTGCTCCTTCAAATCCGGATACATCTTCGTTCCTCCGGGATGGATAGAATAAAGAGTATCATGAGCTACCTGCATGATAACTTGCTTCAGCTCGGAATCTGCTGGCACACAGATACGTCCTTTGTACCACAAAACTCCTTCTTCATCCTCGGTGAATCCGGGTACCTTCCCTGTACCAATACGATGCTTGATTCTGTCGATACTCGCATTTCCCTTCTACGCCTCCTTGATCTGACTGATCAAAGTGGGTTGAAGTTCAATGCTAGCTAAATATCCTTTGCTAACTAGCTCCGTTCTAAACTGCTCCAACTCTTCATGCAAACTTGGATGGGCTTCTTTAATCATGGTGTTTAATATACACGGCAATCTGCTAAGAGCATCCGCTACCACATGGGCTTTGTCGGGGTGATAGTGAATGTCAAGGTCATAATTCTTGATTAACTCTATCCATCTCCTTTGCCTTATATTCATCTCCTTCTGGGTGAAAATATACTTCACACTCTTGTGATCCAAATAAATCTCACAACGGTTACCCATAAGGTAATGACGCCATGTCTTCAATGCTAAAACTACAGCTGTTGGTTCAAGGTCATGGGTAGGGTAGTTTTGCTCATGTTGCTTCAGTTGTCTAGACAGATAGGCTATGACTTTGCCTTCCTGCATCAACACGCATCCGATACCAATCTTGGATGCATCACAATACACATCAAAAGGCTTCTTGATATCTGGCATAATCAGAATTGGGGTTGAAATCAATCTCTTCTTGAGCTCTTTAAAACTTGCTTCACATTTTTCAGTCCATTCGAACTTCTTATATTTCTTCAGCAATTGGGTCATCGGCCTTGCAATGCTCGAAAATCCTTCAACAAACTTGCGGTAATATCCCGCTAATCCGAGAAATACACGGACTTGGGTTTGAGTGGTTGGGGCTTTCCATTCTTCAACATCTTTGATCTTGGCGGGATCGACAGCAACTCCTCCTGTCGACACAATATGTCCTAGGAATCCTACTTCCTTCAACCAGACCTCACATTTCCTAAACTTGGCATACAACTGATGTTCTCTAAGGGTTTCAAGGATGGTCCTCGGGTGTAGTTCATGGTCTTCTTCTGACTTGGAATAGATTAGAATGTCATTGATAAAAACAACGACAAGCTTATCCAGGAAGTTCATAAAAATCTTATTCATGAGATTCATGAAATAAGCGGGGGCATTGGTTAATCCAAAAGACATGACCGTATACTCATACAATCCACATCTGGTGGTAAAGGTGGTCTTTGGAATATCCATTGCACGAATCTTGAGTTGATGATAACCGGTTCTAAGATCAATCTTAGAAAACACTCTGGCACCAGTCAACTGGTCAAACAGATCCTCGATCTTTGGCAGTGGGTACTTGTTCTTGATGGTGACATCATTCGGCTTCCGGTAATCTGTGCACAAACGGTTACCTCCATCTTTCTTATCCACAAACAGAACAGGCGATCTCCATGGCGATTCGCTTGGTTGAATCAGACATTTCTCCAACATAGCATCAAGTTGCTTCTTCAGCTCTACTAATTCAGATGGGTTCATACTATAAGGTCTCTGAGCTATGTCTCCAGTTCCAGGAATTAGTTCAATGATGAACTCGATATCCCGATATGGGGGCATACCAGGCAATTCATCTAGGAATACGTCGGGGTATTCATAGACTACTCTGACTTGGTCTAGGGTTGGTTGGGCTAGACTCTTGTTGCATTTGAATTGACGGGGCAAGGTCTTAGATACATGCTCTACTGATACTCCAGAGCTACTGGTCATGGTTATGGCTTTCTTGGCACAGTCGATCAATCCTTTATGTTTTGACATCCAATTCATTCCTAGTACTACTTCCAAACCTTTGGTTCCAAGTACTATTAGATTAGCATAAAAATCTATTCCATGGATTCTGATAGGTACAGCCTTGCAAATTTTTCTAGCTTATTTGAACTATCATAACATGCTTCAATTTTGTTGGTTGAATCTTACTAGTGCATGCAAATTCTTTTGCAACAAACGAGTGCGATGCTCTAGAATCAAACAACACTCTTGCAAGTACTGAGTTAACAGAAAACATACCCAGCACGACATCGGGCACTTCCTGGGCTTCTTCAGCATTCATGTGGAACAGACGGCCATTGCGGTTGAGCGAGTTCCCTGTGACAAATCTCCTTCCAGGTTGAACACGGTGTTGCTGCTGAGCGGGTGCATTCACATTGGTGGCTGCTCCAAGCTTCTTGGGGCACTCATTGGAGTAGTGATACTTGACTCCACATTCAAAGCAAGTAATCTGGGACTTGTCTTTTGCTGCAACAGGCACAGCGTTGCTTCCAGTCCTTGGGGCAGTATTGTTGTTGTTGTTGTTGGATTTGGGCGGTGCATGGTTGAGGTTGTTGGAGTTGCCAGGGTTGTTGTTGTGGTTTCCTCTAGACTTCAAGTTTCCTCCACTACGATTGGGGTAGCTTGGACGAGACATAGGGGGTCTTTTGTTTATTAGGCCATATCCTGCAGACGGGTTGGGGCGATACTTCTCGGTATGGTGAGATCCAGTCTGGTGCATCATCCTGCGCTTGTGATTGTCATTGGCTTGGTTGATCTTCCCTTCCATCTGAATGGCACAATCTACTAGCTCTTCTAGATCTCCAAAACGGATGTTGACTAACATAGTCTGCATCTCATCATGCAATCCATTTAGGAACCTTTCCTTCTTCTTTGCTTCAGTGTTAATCTCATCAGGGGCATATCTAGCTAGCGACAGAAATTTGTCACTGTACTCAACTACCGTCATCCTTCCTTGCTTCAGTTCCCTGAACTCATCTCTCATCCTAGTGACAAAACCTTGTGGCACATGGGTGCAGCTGAACTTGATCTTGAATGCTTCCCAAGTCATCATCTGACAGTCGTTCATGGTACGGGTACTATTCCACCAGGCTCTTGCATCTCCTGCCAGATAATGGGTGGTAAACAGTACTTTCTCATTGTCTTCAACTCCTGCGACCTCCAGATTATTCTCCATGGTTTGCAGCCAGTCATCAGCATCTAAGGGATCCTCAGATTTATTAAAGATAGGTGGGTTGGTATTCTGAAAGTTTTTGAGCTTGGATCCACGATGATCCTGGTTTCCGTGACCTTGATTATTGTGGGCCATCTGAGCTATCTGTTGAAGAGTGGCTAGGTTGGCTTGGCATTCGGTTCTACTAGCTTCACGGTCAGAAACTAGCATTTGTAGAATCTGCAGCATCGGATCCTGAGATGAGATGCTTCCTCCGAGGTTTCCACGAGTCATCTGAAGATTGAGATAGATAATGAGATAAGAGGGAAATTTCTAAGGTTCATGGTTTTGTTTCAAAAGCTTTGAACTTTGAGTTTGACTCAGGTTTTTCAAACTAACAACTTCTTTTCATTCATTCATTCAAAGCACACCATAGAAACACATACCACACACAAATATAAAATAGATGGTTTTAAGAACCATTCTGTGAAACTACGATACAGTGGGACCGATACAACTCATTCCTACGGTAGTGATCAAGTGCATCTAATCATCATCAATGAAGTCGGAATCATCATCATCAGTGTGGAACTCCATGGAATCATCCTCTAGGTAGTCGTTGTCATCACTGAGGTAAGAGTAAAGATCTCTCTGGATATCTTCACCTTCCTCCTCCTCCTTTACTTCAAGCTGGACATCCTATTCATGGATGGTCTTCTCGAGAGCGGCCACCTTCTTGTGAAGATGATCGATGGTGCGATCCTTCTTATCTCGTTGATGACGAAGTGATTGGCGCTCCTCGGTGAGAATGGCGAGGGTCTGGTCCTTCTTAATAGCAATGGAAAGGTTGTGGTTGGCATAGGCGCGAGCGTTGTCCAACTCCTTCTGCCTATCATACAGCATGAAGTCAAGATTGTCCACCTAGTGCTTCAGCTCCGGGTGTCCTGGCATCTCCAAAGGCATTCCCATAGAATCACGCCTTGCAAAGTGAGCAAAGCGAGTTCCCTAGATCAGGTTGATGTTTTGCCCACATAGACGGGCAAGAGCTTCATGCATAGCCCTGGCTAATCCATCTAGTCAGTTGTTCTCACGCAAGGTCAATTGGATCTTCTCCAAAGTGGGTGCTTCCATATTGCCTCTAAGATCTACAACTACCAGCCATTGTAGATCTCCTCCTATGTGATTGTTGAGTTGTGCCCCGAAGAATTCCGGATGCGGGCGCTCAAGATACTCCGACAGTGCATCTAGATCCCTCTCAAAGATCAGTTGGCCTATGTTGCCCAACTGGTAGAACTTGCAATACTAGACTTCCATCTATAAGAATTTAGGATGAGTAAGTTAGTGAGGTGATCAAGTGTGTCAAATTTTATGTACGAATGTAAGAATTTTTTGAGGAACATGATTTTTTGAAAGAATCAAGGATAAGAGTGGGAATAGGTTTTCATAAATACTCACTTCTTTTGTTTTGAAACTAAGTTTTTTGTTCGGATGTCCATGCTAACTAGGGTCTCCTATGGTCAGGACGGCTCTGATACCAACTTGTCAAAACCCAGATTTTTAATCCCAGATGCCTGTTATACCATACCTCGCAATCCCAGGATTACCATTTTTGCGAGACATAACAAATTGATATCACAGTACATCATCCATTACAAATCATAATAAGGTCTTACAAATAAAGGATCTCATGATCCAATCTTAATACAAATCAAGCAGCGGGAAATAAACGTAGTAGGGGCTCCATCTTTAGGGTCACAGGCAATGCTAACGATGGGATATGATCCTAGTTGTCGTAGACCTCCTATTGTCCATCATCCTGGTACTCCTCCTCATAGTCTGGCCACGGGAATAGCCAGGGACAAAGCCATGAGTACTCTTTAAGTACTCGCAAACTATCACTAACAAGTAAGGTAGCTCTAGTAGGAATCTTAAGCTCTAGGTTTATTTGCAAAAAGGAAGATTTATCTAAACTGAGTTTATAAGTAAAGAAAACTAAGTAAATGTTCTAAATCACTTAAATGGGAACCTAGTTTTCATATTCACAACCCTGTTGTGGTCAAGTCAAAATCATAGATCACTTCACAAGTCATTTTGAAAACATCTGACGACGGAACAGTATGGCCACTCCAACTGTCCATGACCGCGAACGTGGCTATTCGAATAGTTTGACACTCTACAGAGGTGGTACACTTTCACCACAAAATTCGATACATCTGTCAGAGATAACCATGAATCATCATACTTAGTAAGCGGATAATCAATCATAACCTTTAAATTACACACTCTAGTATAAGCACCTCCCCTATGAGCTTGGCCTCCTAGCCATGGCCATCTGCCATCCTGGGCACTGCATAGGTGGACATTCACACTCACGAGGTAGCCTCAGCTCAACCTCTTCCGCGACAGAACCCATAGTAAGGCATATAAACTTCCAGATAATCCCTACCCAATTCGGGTATTGTGGTTGTACAGTAAAATTGGAATGGTATCGCATCCGAATCCAACCATCAGTTTTTATAAAAGGGCTAAGGCTCATGCCTCAACATTTTCATCATCAAACCATTGTGTCTCTCAACACATGTCAAAACATTTCAATAGAATGAAATCATCATTCCAAGGTTTTCATAATCATTTTCACCAAGTATTCCCATCTAAAGTGATCAACTTTTATACTTAGCACTAGCCACTAAAGTTGAGGGTATTCACTAATGAGGGGTGCTTATATCCAATCTCATGCCATGGAATGACATCTTAATATAACTAGTTAGGCCTAGTTTTATACTCTTTATGGTATCTATTCTATTTTTCCAAATACTCACAAGCACTAACTAAAAGCAAAGAACTTTGGTAAAGTAAAGAATAAAGCTTGCAAGTAAAACTTGGGATTGGTATAAATCAAAGTTGCATAACCAAGCATGCCTAATGCATTTTGCTTAAGTTATCAAGTGGGCAAGTGTTAACTTGCATAGTTAACTTGTAGTGCTAGGCTTGCATGGTTAAGAAACTTGCAAGTGTTAGCTTGCCTTGAGTACTGCAGTGGTTGAAGTTTTCTTCTTCTTCTTCTTGGTAGTACTCCTCCTCCTCATATCACGGGTCGGTACTATCGTCTATAAATAAATACGGGGTACACAATCACCAAAAAATACTTAACTAATTCTATTTAGCACACTAAGGCTCACACTTGATGATCTAACATCATCACATGCTTTAAAGACTTAATCTTGTTTATCTTATTTTAGAAAAGTAATTTCTACTCATTGAAAAATAATTAAGATTTAGTATTCTCCAATTAAATATGGGATCATGTTGACACATGTCATCACCACATATTCTAATACATGGTAATGTGATTTAAAGCGTTGGTCATATTTTATTAATTTTAAGATTATCATTTAATAGAATTAAAGTGACTAGAAATTCCTATATATGATTATTTTAGTACTAGTCCAATGTTACTGCATGCAAACCTGAATATTTTTACACATTCAGATAGATCTTGTCAAATGTGATTTTTGAGAGTTGGAATCAACTCAAAAGCATTTATGGTTGATTTTTGAAAAATGTTTGAAGTTGAAAAAGTCTTTGTCTTTTTATTTTTGGTATAGGTGATCTCTAACTCCAAATGATTTTAATCCAACGGTCTTGGATAGATAATTTAAGTACCTTTCTAACAAAATTTGAATCATGCAATTTGGTTTAGTGAATCTCTCTGAAATGATTTTTGAATCTACTGACAGAATGTGGTTTTAACTAAATTGGAAAATACTTATTTGAATTGCCAGGCCTGCGCGGCAAACTAAACGGGCCGGCCCAATCTGCACAGGACAGCACAGCGGGCTGCTGACAGGGGCGTCCACTAGTCAGCGACTCAGTCTAACCGAAGCGGTATCTTTGAATCTAGGCCCTACGATTAAAAGACGATCCAACAGCTGCAATTCATCGTCGACGACGAACAGCTCTGGCGAGGTCTAAACCCTAACACAGTGGTGGGGGTCGTGTGGGGATCACCTGGGCTCCAGCTAGGGTCGGCGATAGGGGCGAACGGCATGGTTGACGGTGGTGGTTCGAACGGTAGTCGCGGCAGCTCCTAGGGCGGCCTCAATCGATGGCACCCTTCTCCTTCTGTAGTGGCGGGCTCTGGCCAAATTCCAGCGAAGCGGCGCTCGCCTTGGTTCGGGGAAGGGTGTGGGAGGATCAGTGAGGAGTGGGGAGTGTGTTGGTGTGGAGAATGGAGGCGGAGATGGCCTCTATTTGTACACCGGCAAAGGGACATTGCGGCATGGGCTCGGGCTCGTCGGTGACGATGATACAGGCGACTAGCAGCACGGCTAAGGATAGGGGGCGGTGCGGTGTTCCCGGGCGGTCATCACGGGCATAATGGCGCGGCACGGGGCGGTCTAGGTTGGTCGGGCGCGTGCGATGCTCTACGCGGGAGCGGCGGTGTTCGCGACGGCACACGGGAGCTACGAGGCGCGCGGCAGCGAACGGAGGTGTCTGGGAGGTGGCTATGATCATGGCGAGTGTGTGCATGCGCGGAGAGAGAGAGGTGCGTTCTGTGTGAGCCGGTCGGGTGCAGTGCTCTAGCACGCTCTCAGCATGGCGCAGAGAGATTGGGCGCGAGGCTGCTGGGGTGGTCCAGGGTGTGGCTATGGTTGTGGGCTGGACAGGGGGTGGCGGTGGACGGTTGCCTATCTGGTGCGATTCGTGGGAGAGGGTGGCATGGTCTCTAGCGCTTTGTCCACGGTCGACCGACGAGGCTGGCTTCGGGCGGCGGCGCACTGGTGCAACACGGCCAAGGGGGGCGTGTCTGGTGCGGCTAGACACTAGGGGAGACAGGGGGTGCATTGGGGGCAATGGTTTGAATGATCACTGCTCAAATAGTGAAGTTAGGCAGTGGATTAAATTGTGTCTACAAGGTGTTTGTCTAAATGGCCGCATGAGCTTTAGTTTGAAAATTTTGAATGAAATTTGGTGAGTGTTTGAATCTTATGCTTGAGTGTCTGTGGTTGCTTGGAAAAGGCAAGGTGAATTGATTTGGATGTTTTTGCAAAATGGTGATCTTACCATATGAACTAGATTCAAATTTGAACTATCCTTTAAATATATTTGAAAATAGTTTTGGTGAGTTTGTAAAGTGGGCCTTGGTTCACTTTTACTTGGTCTAGCAAGGGGTGAAAAGAAGTGGAATTGTTTCTATTAGAAATTCTTTTCTAGGAACACCCAAAGTGGCCTAATGGTTAACTTTGGTCAAAATGACCATTTGATCTTTTTATTCATATTTGATTTCTTTTTCTTTGGATTTTGTTTGTAATTGGCCTAGATGATGTAGTATTCATCTTTAAACCATTTCTCATCATTTGTAGCACTCAAACATGGCAAATTCAATCAATCATACACTAATGCAAATCACACATGCCTTCATATAGATTTTTGGAATAAAAAATTTTGTTAACCCTAAACTTGGATGATTAGAACTTGATAAACTTGATTAACATTTTTGGGGTGTTACAGCTCGCAACTTTGCTAGCACCCTCTTCGACGGCAGGAATGTGTTGGATGCAATGAGGTCCCTACAAGAGATGGCTAGGGTTCCCCTCATGTCGCCAGAGGAGGGCGATTGTAACATCCCAAAACTTAAATCCAAGCTTATCGAGATCTAAATCATCAAATTTGGGGTTAACAAAAACTTTTCCAAACTAAAAATAAAAGCATTCATATGTGTGTGCATTTAAAATAGGAGTTGTTTTGAATTGCCATGATTGTGTGATCCAATGCTTGTAAAATGTTTCTTAGGTGATTTAAACATCATCTACATCATTCCAAAACTTTTCCTAAAGAAAATCAAATCAAAAAGAATTAAAAAGGAGGAATGGTCATTTTGGCCATTTTAATCCACTACACTACTTTGGTTATTCCTAGTACTCATTTCTTAACAGAAACAATTCTTGATCTTTGTACCCCTTACTAGTATACATAATGAGGTACCAAGGTCCACTTTTTTGATCTACTAAAAACATTATTTTACTTATTTTAATTGGCATTTGAAAATTGAACCTAATGCATATGCATAGATCACCCCTATTTCAAAACCCATCTATTTAAGCTCCACTTTCAAAACCCTTGCAACCAGAGACTACCTAGCACTAGTGGAGATCACTCAAAAATTTTGAAACCAAAATTCAAAACTTTTTTCTCTTGTGGCCATTTCATCAAACAGCTTGTGTGCATAAATCTGACCAAAATTCCAAACACTGTTTTGAGCAGTGATCTTGGTCACCATTTGTGCCTAACCTTGTCCCCTTGTTCCCTCAGTACCAGCCCTACCCTTTGCTAGCCCGGCCACACCCTGTGCACACGACCAAATGGTCATGGCCATTAAGGCCGAGCACCTTGAGCACCCCCACCGGCGACATCGCACCATAGCAGCCGCCAACCTCTCTCGCCATGTCTAGCACACCACCAATGGTCCACCTCCACCGTCCAACCAGCCCCAGGCCAGAGACAGAGGGCAGAGCGGCCAGGAACCGCGGCGCCCGGAGCTGGTCGAGCACGCCAACGCCGCCCCCAGAGCACGCTCTATCCTTGCTCGCACAGACCACCCCTTGGCCTCAGCCCACGCCCGCCGCTCCGCCATGACCTAGAGAACACCCCAGACACCCCCGTTGGCTGCCCAAAGCCTCATAGCCACCGCTCGCCGTGGACATCGCCTCCTCTGCCTCTCAGAGCGCCACCTCGCCCAGACCGCGTGCCACCGCCCCTACGGCCGCATTCAATTCCTAGAGCACCGCCAGGGGACCGTCCATCGATCGCCACCCCCCAGCCATGCCTCTACCCCGTTGTAGCCTTGTCGCCGGAGTCGCCTGCCCATCCCGCTCGGTCTCACCGTCAGGCCTATAAAAGGATCCCTCCCTAGCCTCTTCTCTCCACACCATTCCACTCCCCTCACCTCTCTGAACCTCACCCACCTCTCGCCGGAGCAAAGGGAGCAGCAGCTCGCCAGAATTGGAGCCGGAGCAGCCACCTCTGGAGGAGAAGGGCGCCGCTGATTGCGACCACCCCAAGCTCCGCCGCAACCGCTCCTCGCCTCACCGTCGTCTTCCAGTTCATTTGCCCGCCTCGCTGACCCCGCTGGAGCCCTGGTACGTCCCCGGCAGACCCCCACCGAGCCGCTAGGGTTCGAGCTCGCCGGCGACCTGTTCGTCGTTGACGACGACCCTCAGCCGTAGATTTCCATTCTAATCCTACGGCCCACAGGAGCGCGTACCGTTTCGCGTGCTAAGTGTCGCTGACAAGCGGGACCCCCTTGTCAGCTGAGCCCCGCGCCGCGGAGCGCCACTGGGCGGCCCAAGTCTTTTCCCGTGCTAGCCCACCCGTTCAAATCTGGATTTTTCTTTTTAGATTGAATCTAGTTTCTGTCCCCTAGTTTGAAAATCAATTCAGAGAGTTTTAGAAATGCATATTGCATGAAACTAATTTTGTCTGAAGGTATTGAAATGATCTATCCAAGCCTGTTGGATCTAATTCAATTAGAGTTATAGATCTCTCCTAATAAAAATAACAAAACAGAAGCTTTTGCAACTTGCAACATTTTTATAAAATCAACCAAGTTAGCTTTTGAGTTGATTCCAACTCTCAAAAATCAAATTTCATCATATCTATCTAAATACGTAATAATATTAAGGTTTACATGCAGTGACTTTGGACTAGTACCAAAATAATGCTATATAGGCATTTCTAGTCACTTTAAATCATTAAATAATGAACTTAAACCAAAGTAATATTGATCCAACCCTTAAATCTCATTCCCACATGTTAGAATATGTGGTGATGAAATGTGTCAACATGATCCCATATTTTAAGTGGGAATATTAAATGTTAGTTAATTTTTCAATGAGTAGAAATTACTTTTCTAAATTAAAAAGAAGGAAACTAGTGAATTAAACTTGTGATGCTTGTGATGATAATAGATCATAAATTGTGTGTCTTAGAATGCTATCTAGCCTAGTTAAGTATTGTTTGGTGATTGTCTACTCCGTATGTATTGTTATAGAAGATAGTACCGACCAAGCTTACGAGGAGGAGGAGTGCTATCAAGACGAAGACGAAGAAAACTTCAACCACTGTACCAACCAAGGCAGGCCACCATTAACAGTGCAAGCTACCCTTAGCAAGCTAGAAATACCCAAGATTAACCCTTGCAAGTTTAGTACTTAGCAAACTAGAAGCAAACTAGATGGTTTAGCAAAGATGCCTTAAGCATGCCTTGATCACACCCCCTTTAACTATTAGTACCTCAAGTCTTATTGACAAGTTTTACCTCCCTTAGTTTACACAAAGTTCTTTACTTATTTTGACGGTAGCATAAAAAGTATAAAACTTGACCTACTTAGAAACCTTTAGATGTCATTCTATGGCATGAGATTGATCCCATCCTTCCACCTTAGTGAACACTCTTAACTTAGTAGTTAGAGTAAATCAAAAACTTGGGTCACTTTAGATGGGAATAAGTGGTGAAAATGAATTGTGAAAACCTTAGAATGATGAGTCATTATATTGAGATGTTTTGACATGTGTTGAGAAACACAACTGGTTTATGATGATGAAAATGATGAGGCATGAGCCTTAACCCTTTTATAAAACTGATGGTTGGATTCGGATGCGATACCATTCCAAATTTACCGTACAACCACATTACCTGAATTGGGTAAGGCTTAGCTGGAAATTTATATGCATTAGTATTAGTTCCCTCACGGGAGAGGTTTGAGGTGAGGCTACCTCTCATGATGTCAACCTATGTAGTGCCCAAGATGACTGATGGTCATGGTTGGGAGGCCATGCTCATAGGAGAGGTGCTTATACTAGAGTGTGTAAAGGGAAGGTTATGTTTGATTATCTGCATAACAAGTATGATGATTCAGGGTTATCCCTGACAGATGTATCGAATCTTGTGGTGAAAGTGTACCACCTCTGCAGAGTGTCAAACTATTCGAATAGCCGCGTTCGCGGTTATGGACAGTTGGAATGGCCATACTGTTTCGTTGTCAGATGTTTTCTAAATACTTTGAAATGAATGATGAACTTTGACTTGACCACAACAGGGTTGTGTTTATGATAATAGCTTCCCAACTTAAGTGATTCTAGAACTTTACTTTATCTTTCTTTGCTTCTGAACTCATCTTAGGTTTCAAACTTAACTTTAGAGTTAAACTTAGATTTAGCATTTTAACTTAGAACTATAGTACCTGTTAATAGTAGTTTGCGAGTACTTAAAGAGTACTCATGGCTTTGTCCCTGGCTATTCTCATGGCCAGACTATGAAGGAGACTATCAGGAGGATGGTCATCAGGACGGCTATGATAACTAGGACTATCTTCCTTCGTCAGCATTGCCTGTGCCCCTGAAGATGGACCCCACCACTACACTTATCTTTTATTTCCGCTGCTTGTTGTATTAAAGACTGGATCGTGAGACCTTATTTGTGTAAGACCTTATATATGGTTTGTAATGGATGATGTACTGTGATATCCAATCCGTTATGTCTCGCAAAAATGGTAATCCTGGGATTGCGAGGTATGGCATAACGGGCATCTGGGATTAAAAATCCGGGTGTTGACAAGTTGGTATCAGAGCCATCCTGACCATAGGAGACCCTAGTTAGAATGGACGTCAAATAAAAACTTAGTTTCAAAACCAAAGTGAGTATTTCTGAAAAACTATTTCCTCCTTACCCTTGTGAACTCATTATTTCTCAAAAATTCATGTTCCTCAAAATTCTTACATTATGACTTAAAACTTGACACACTTGATCACTCCACTAACTTCCTCATCCTTAATTCTTGTAGATGGAGACTCAGTTTAGCAAGTTTTACCAGTTGGGAAATAGAGGTCAGCTGATCTTCGAGAGGGATCTGGATTCGCTGTCGGAGTTACTAGGACGCTCACATCCGGAGTTTCTTGGCGCTCAACTTCCAGGACCCCCAGGAGGAGACCTACAGTGGCTAGTCACCGCAGATCTTCGAGGAAGCATCAAAGCACCAACTTCTGGAAGAATTCAGTTCTCCGTGTGAGAGAACAACTGGCTAGATGGATTAGCCAGGGCAATGCATGAAGCTCTCGCACGTCTATGTGCCCTCAGCGTCAACAAGATCCAAGGAACCTGTTTTGCCCACTATTCAAGACGTGACTTCATGGGAATGCCGATGGAGATGCCAAGTCACCCAAAATTGAGGCGTCAAGTGGAGAACCTTGACTTCTTGCTTCATGACAGATAGCAGGAACTGGAAAATGCCAGGGAGTTAGCCAACCAGAACCGTGCCATTGCCGACCAGAAGGCCCAGACTTTCACACTGCTCGTCCAAGATCGCCAGTCTCTTCGCCGCCAGCGTGCAAAGAAGGATCGCACCATCGCCCGTCTTCGCAAGAAGGTGGCCGACCTTGAGAAGACCGTCAAGGAGCAGGAAGCTCAGCTTGCCGCCAAGGAAGAAGATGATGAGGGTGAAGACATCCAGGGAGATATGGATTCTTACCTCAGCAACGATGATGACTTTCTGGAGGAGGATGTTGTGGAATTCTATACTGATGATGAGGACTCCGACTTCATCGATGATGAGTAGATGCACTAGAGCACTGTCGTAGCATGAGATGTATCATCTCATTGTATCGTAGCTGGCAGAATGGTTCTTCAAACCATTTGTTTTCCCTTTGATTGTTGTGGTGTGTGTTGTATCGGGTGCTTTCTTGCATGAATGAAAATGAAGTTAGTTGAAAAACCTGAGTCTAACTCAAAGTTTTAGCTTTGAAAACCCAAAACCATGAACCTTAGAATTTCCCTCTTACCCCTATATCTATCTCAATCTTCAGATGACTCGTGGAAACCAAGGAGGGAGCAGCTCGTCACAAGACCCAATGATGCAGATCTTGCAGAATCTCATCACGGACCGTGAAGCAAGCAGGGCCGAGCGTCAAGCCAACTTAGCAACATTGCAGCAGATCGCCCAAATGGCTCTCAACAACCAAGGACATGGAAATCAGGATCACCATGGATCCAAACTCCAAAAAATTCAGAACACCAATCCCCCAATCTTCAACCAATCTGAGAACCCATTAGATGCTGATGACTGGTTACAGACCATGGAAAACAACCTTGAAGTTGCAGGAGTTGATGAAAATGAGAAAGTTCTCTTTGCCACCCACTATCTGGCGGGAGATGCAAGAGCTTGGTGGAATAGCATCCGCAATATGAACCATGGCCAGGTGATGACCTGGGAAGCATTCAAAGTCAAGTTCAGTCGCACCCACGTGCCGCAAGGTCTCGTTAACATGATGAGAGATGAATTCCGCGAATTGAAGCAAGGAAGAATGACGGTGGTGGAGTACCATGACAGATTCCTGTCACTTGCCAGATATGCACCTGATGAGATCAACACGGAGGCCAAGAAGAAGGAGAGATTCTTGAATGGATTGCATGATGAGACGCAAACTGTCCTCGTCAACATCTGTTTTTAGGATCTCGAAGAACTAGTCGACTCGGCCATTCAGATGGAAGGGAAGATTATACAGGCAAACGACAACCGCAAGCGTCGTATGATGCAGCAGTTTGGATCCAGTAGTCACCAGAAGTACCGTCCCAACCCCTCACCAGGATATGCACCAAGGAACAACCGACCCCCAAATCCTCGCCCAAGCTACCCCAACCGTAGCGGAGGCAATGTGAAGTCCGGAGGAAACAATCACAACTCCGGCAATGCCAACAATTTCAACCGTGCCCCTCCCAAGAGCAACAACAACAACAACACTGCGCCCAGAACTGGCAGCAATGATGTGCCTGCCGCAGTCAAGGACAAGTCCCAGATCACTTGTTTCGAGTGTAGAGTGAAGGGTCACTACTCCAATGAGTTTCCTAAGAAGACTGCCGCTAATGCCCCTGTGAATGCCCCAGCTCAGTAGCAGCGTCGTGTTCAACCAGGAAGGAGATTTGCCCTAGGGAACCCTCACAACCGCAACGGTCGTCTCTTCCACATGAACGCAGAAGAAGCCCAGGAAGCGCCAGATGTAGTGCTGGGTATGTTTTCTGTCAACTCAGTTTTAGCAAGAGTATTGTTTGATTTTGGAGCATCGCATTCATTTGTCACTGAAGAATTTGTGTGCACTAGTAAGATTCACCCAACCAACCTGAAGCATGTCATGATAGTTCAAATCCCCGGTTCAACTACAAAAGCTAGAAAATTTTGCAAAGTTGTACCTATCAGATTACATGGGATAGATTTTTATGCCAGCCTAATTGTACTTGGAACCAAAGGATTGGAAGTAGTACTAGGTATGGACTGGATGTCAAGGCATAAAGGATTGATAGACTGTGCTAAGAAAGCCATCACCATGACCAGTAGTTCTGGAGTAACAGTAGAGCATATCTCTGAAACCTTACCCCGTCAATTCAAGTGCAACAAGAGTGTAGCCCTGCCCACCATAGACCAAGTCAGAGTAGTCTGTGAATACCCCGACGTATTCCCAGATGAATTGCCAGGTATGCCCCCAGATAGGGATATTGAGTTCATTATCGAACTAATCCCTAGAACCAGACCTATAGCCTAGAGACCCTATACCATGAACCCCTCAGAGTTAGTGGAACTGAAGAAGCAGTTGGATGCCATGTTAGCAACAGGCTTGATTCAACCAAGTGCATCGCCATGGAGATCACCAGTGTTATTCATTGACAAGAAAGATGGAGGCAATCGTCTGTGTACAGATTACAGAAAGCTGAATGATGTCACCATCAAGAACAAGTACCCCTTGCCAAAGATAGAGGATCTATTTGATTAGTTGACCGGAGCTCAGGTATTCTCAAAGATTGATCTTAGGACTGGTTATCACCAACTTAAGATTCGTGCAACGGATATTCCGAAGACCACCTTTACTACTCGCTATGGTTTATACGAGTATACGGTTATGTCTTTCGGATTAACCAATGCCCTTGCTTATTTCATGAATCTCATGAATAAGATCTTTATGAATTTCCTAGATAAGTTTGTAGTTGTGTTCATCGACGACATCCTTATCTACTCCAAGTCGGAAGAAGAGCATGAGCAACATCTGAGAATCATCCTAGAATCCCTGAGAGAGCATCAGTTATATGCCAAGTTCAGCAAGTGTGAGTTTTGGCTGAAAGAAGTAGGATTCCAAGGACATATTGTGTCTGCCGGAGGAGTCTCTGTTGATCCCACCAAGATCAAAGATGTCGAAGAATGGGAATCCCCAACCAATCAGGCCCAAGTCCATTCATTTCTCGAATTAGCGGGATATTACCGCAAGTTCGTAGAAGGATTCTCGAGCATAGCCCGACCAATGACCCAATTGTTGAAGAAGGAAAAGAAGTTTGAATGGACAGGCAAATGTGAGGCCAGTTTCCAGGAGCTGAAGAAGAGATTGATATCAGCCCCAATTTTGATCATGCCAGACATCAAGAAGTCGTTTGATGTATATTGTGACGCATCCAAGATTGGTCTAGGATTTGTATTGATGCAAGAAGGCAAGGTCATCGCGTATCTATCTCGACAACTGAAGCAGCATGAGCAGAACTATCCGACCCATGATCTTGAGCTAGCAGTTGTGGTTCTAGCATTGAAGACATGGCGTCATTATTTGATGGGAAATCGCTGTGAGATTTACTCAGATCATAAGAGCTTGAAATATATCTTCACTCAGAAGGAGTTGAATATGAGACAAAGGAGATGGATAGAGTTAATCAATGATTATGACCTTGACATTCACTATCACCCCGACAAAGCCAACGTGGTAGCAGATGCTCTTAGCAGATTGCCGTGTAGTCTTAACACTATGACCAAAGAGAAGCAACCAAGTTTGTATGAGGAGTTGGAGCAGTTCAGGACTGAATTAGTTAGCAAGGGATTCCTAGCTAGCATTGAACTTCAACCCACGTTGTTTAGCCAAATCAAGGAAGCCCAGAAAGGGAATGAAAGTATCGACGGAATCAAACGTCGTATTGGTACAGGCAAGGTACCTGGATTCACCGAAGACGAAGAAGGAGTAATGTGGTACAAAGGACGTATCTGTGTGCTAGCAGATTCGGAGCTGAAGTAAATTATCATGAAGGAAGCTCATGATACCCTTTATTCTATCCACCCCGGAGGAACAAACATGTATCAGGATTTGAAAGAGCAATTTTGGTGGCACAAGATGAAGAGAGAGATCGGAAGCTACATCGCCAAATGTGACATCTGTCAAAGAGTCAAAACAGAGCATCAGAGACCTGCAGGATTGTTGCAACCATTGCAGATTCCGGAATGGAAATGGGATTCTGTCGGAATGGACTTTATCACCGGTTTGCCTACTTCTAGTAGGGGAAATGACTCAATCTGTGTCATAGTTGATAGATTGTCCAAGGTAGCCCACTTCATACCTGTCAAGACAACCTACCAGAGTGCAAAGCTAGCAGAGTTGTATATTGCTAGGATTGTTAGTCTGCATGGAACCCCCAAGACCATGGTGTCAGATCGAGGAACCCAGTTTACTTTAAGATTTTGGCAGAAAGTTCAGGAAGGTTTAGGAACCAAGTTGAACTTCAGTACCGCGTATCACCCGCAAACAGATGGACAAACTGAGAGAGTCAACCAGATCTTGGAGGATATGCTTAGAGCTTGTGTGTTGGAATATGGATCAAAATGGGAAGACTGCCTGCCTTTCGCAGAATTCTCATATAACAACAGTTATCAAGCTAGTTTGCAGATGACACCATTTGAATTTCTATACGGAAGAAAGTGTCGTACCCCTTTGAATTGGTCGCAAGTAGGAGAGAGTCAGATCTTTGGACCCAACATTCTCCGAGAAGCAGAAGAGAAGGTTCACAAAGTCCGTGAACACCTCAAGACCGCCCAATCCAGACAAAAGAGCTATGCTGACAAGAGAAGGAGAGACCTGACTTTCAATGTCGGAGATTTTGTATACCTCAAAGTTTCACCATTGAAGGGAACTCAACGCTTTAGTCTGAAGGGAAAGTTAGCCCCTAGATATATCGGACCTTTCAAGATTCTGAACCGCCGAGGAGAAGTATCGTATCAGCTGGAACTGCCTGAAGAGATGTCAGCCATCCACAATGTGTTCCATATCTCGTTACTTCGCAAATGCTTGGAAGTGCCTGAGAAGACTGAAGTTTTCAAGAATATCGATCACAGAGCGGTGGAAATCAACAATGACCTGACCTCTCAGGAAGTACCCATCCGTATCTTAGAAGAAGCCTACAGAACCACCAGGACCAGGAGCATCAAGTTTCTCAAGATTCCGTGGAGCAACCATACCGAGGAAGAAGCCACTTGGGAGCGCGAAGATTATATTAGGACAGAATTCCCAGATATCTTTAGTTCTTAGTTTTCTTTGTAAATCTCGGGACAAGATTTTGTTTAAGGGGGAAGGTTTGTAACATCCCAAAACTTAAATCCAAGCTTATCAAGATCTAAATCATCAAATTTGGGTTTAACAAAAACTTTTCCAAATTAAAAATAAAAGCATTCATATGTGTGTGCATTTAAAATAGGAGTTGTTTTGAATTGCCATGATTGTGTGATCCAATGCTTGTAAAATGTTTCTTAGGTGATTTAAACATCATCTACATCATTCCCAAACTTTTCCTAAAGAAAATCAAATCAAAAAGAATTAAAAAGGAGGAATGGTCATTTTGGCCATTTTAATCCACTACACTACTTTGGCTATTCCTAGTACTCATTTCTTAATAGAAACAATTCTTGATCTTTGCACCCCTTACTAGTATACATAATGAGGTACCAAGGCCCACTTTTTGATCTGCTAAAAGCATTCTTTTACTTATTTTAATTGGCATTTGAAAATTGAATCTAATGCATATGCATAGATCACCCCTATTTCAAAACCCATCTGTTTAAGCTCCACTTTCAAAACCCTTGCAACCAGAGACTACCTAGAACTAGTGGAGATCACTCAAAAAATTTGAAACCAAAATTCAAAACTTTTTCTCTTGGGGCCATTTCATCAAACAGCTTGTGTGCACAAATCTGGCCAAATTCCAAACACTGTTTTGAGCAGTGATCTTGGTCACCATTTGTGCCTAACCTTGTCCCCTTGTTCCCTCAGTACCAGCCCTACCCTTTTGCTAGCCCCGCCACACCCTGTGCACACGACCAAATGGTCATGGCCATTAAGGCCGAGCACCTTGAGCACCCCCACCGGCGACATCGCGCCACAGTAGCCGCCAACCTCTCTCGCCACGTCTAGCACACCGCCAGTGGTCCACCTCCACCGTCCAACCAGCCCCAGGCCAGAGACAGAGGGCAGAGCGGCCAGGAACCGCCGCGCCCGGAGCTGGTCGAGCATGCCAACGCCACCCCCAGAGCGCGCTCTATCCTCGCTCGCACAGACCACCCCTTGGCCTCAGCCCATGCCCGCCGCTCCGCCATGACCTGGAGAACCCCCTAGACACCCCCGTTGGCTTCCCAAAGCCTCACCGTGGACACCGCCTCCTCTGCCTCTCAGAGCGCCACCTTGCCTAGACCGCGTGCCACCGCCCCTACGTCCGCATTCAATTCCTAGAGCACCGCCAGGGGACCACCCATCGATCGCCACCCCCCAGCCATGCCTCTACCCCGCCGTAGCCTTTTCGCCGGAGTCACCTGCCCATCCCGCTCGGTCTCACCGTCGGGCCTATAAAAGGATCCCTCCCCAGCCTCTTCTCTCCACACCATTCCACTCCCCTCACCTCTCTGAACCTCACCCACCTCTCGCCGGAGCAAAGGGAGCAGCATCTCGCCGGAATTGGAGCCGGAGCAGCCGCCTCTAGAGGAGAAGGGCGTCGCTGATTGCGACCACCCCAAGCTCCGCCGCAACCACGCCTCGCCTCACCGTCATCTTCCAGTTCATTTGCCCGCCTCGCCGACCCTGCTGGAGCCCTGGTACGTCCCTAGCAGACCCCCACCGAGCCGCTAGGGTTCAAGCTCGCCGGCGACCTGTTCGTCGTCGACGACGACCCTCAGCCGTAGATTTCCATTCTACTCCTACGGCCCACAAGCGCGCGTACCGTTTCACGTGTTAAGTGTCGCTGACAAGCGGGACCCCCCTGTCAGCTGAGCCCCGCGCCGCGGAGCGCCACTGGGTCGGCCCATGTCTTTTCCCGTGCTAGCCCACCCGTTCAAATCTGGATTTTTCTTTTTAGATTGAATCTAGTTTCTGTCCCCTAGTTTGAAAATCAATTCAGAGAGTTTTAGAAATCCAAATTGCATGAAACTAATTTTGCCTGAAAGGTATTAAAATGATCTATCCAAGCCCGTTGGATTTAATTCAATTAGAGTTATAGATCTCTCCTAATAAAAATAACAAAACAGAAGATTTTGCAAATTGCAACATTTTTATAAAATCAACCAAGTTAGCTTTTGAGTTGATTCCAACTCTCAAAAATCACATTTCATCATATATATCTAAATATGTAATAATATTAAGGTTTACATGCAGTGACTTTGGACTAGTGCCAAAATAATGCTATATAGGCATTTCTAGTCACTTTAAATCATTAAATAATAAACTTAAACCAAAGTAATATTGATCCAACCCTTAAATCTCATTCCCACATGTTAGAATATGTGGTGATGACATGTGTCAACATGATCCCATATTTTAAGTGGGAATATTAAATGTTAGTTAATTTTTCAATGAGTAGAAATTACTTTTCTAAATTAAAAAGAAGGAAACTAGTGAATTAAACTTGTGATGCTTGTGATGATAATAGATCATAAATTGTGTGTCTTAAAATGCTATCTAGCCTAGTTAAGTATTGTTTGGTGATTGTCTACTTTGTATGTATTGTTATAGAAGATAGTACCGACCAAGCTTAAGAGGAGGAGGAGTGCTATCAAGACGAAGACGAAGAAAACTTCAACCACTGCACCAACCAAGGCAAGCCACCATTAACAGTGCAATCTACCCTTAGCAAGCTAGAAATACCCAAGATTAACCCTTGCAAGTTTAGTACTTAGCAAACTAGAAGCAAACTAGATGGTTTAGCAAAGATGCCTTAAGCATGCCTTGATCACACCCCCTTTAACTATTAGTACCTCAAGTCTTATTGACAAGTTTTACCTCCCTTAGTTTACACAAAGTTCTTTACTTATTTTGACGGTAGCATAAAAAGTATAAAACTTGACCTACTTAGAAACCTTTAGATGTCATTCTATGGCATGAGATTGATCCCATCCTTTCACCTTAGTGAACACTCTTAACTTAGTAGTTAGAGTAAATCAAAAACTTGGGTCACTTTAGATGGGAATAAGTGGTGAAAATGAATTGTGAAAACCTTGGAATGATGAGTCATTCTATTGAGATGTTTTGACATGTGTTGAGAAACACAACTGGTTTATGATGATGAAAATGATGAGGCATGAGCCTTAACCCTTTTGTAAAACTGATGGTTGGATTCGGATGCGATACCATTCCAAATTTACCGTACAACCACATTACCTGAATTGGGTAAGGCTTAGCTGGAAATTTATATGCATTAGTATTAGTTCCCTCACGGGAGAGGTTTGAGCTGAGGCTACTGATGGGTTCGTAGCATGGAAAACAAAAAATTTCTACCGCAAGAACGAACAAAACCCAGATCTAATCTAGATAAAAGCCAAGATCTAATCTATTAGACATGTGCAACGAGATAGATCTGTACTAACCCTTATAGATCCGAAAGCATTACGAGATCGGATCTCGTGGTTGATGTAGTCGATCACTTGCCGATCTCAAGATCGAGTAGACGATCCTTCCGGCGCCGCGTTTCGGCAGCGCTTCCGCAGTCGGCCACATGTGCGGAGTCGAAGAAGACCTTCCTCTCCCCGTTCCAGCGAGCACCGGAGGAAGTAGATCTCTCCATGGAATCCCAGCAGCACGACGGTGTGGTGGTGGTGGTGGAGTAGAGAATTTTGCAGGGCTTCGCCTAAGCCAGAGCATAGGGAAGGAGGAGGAGAGAGGCAACTTGAGATATAGAGAATAGAAGGGGCAAGGGGGGTGGTGCCTCCACCTCAATATTTAAAGGAGGGAGGCGCCATGGGGAGGTGGAGTCCTTGTAGGACTCCCCTCTCCCTTGGCCGGCGGATCAAGGAGGTGGGGGGAGAGTCCTACTCCCCCACGAATCCTTGTCTTACCCCACAAGGATTCCTTGATCCTTTCTTGGTTTTCAAGTAAACTCCAAGAAATCTTCTAGAACCTTCCGAAACATTCCGAAACCTTCTAGAATCCCCATACAAATACTCCGGAACATTTCCTAACTTAGAAAATGATCCCCAATATATGAATCTTATTCC
The DNA here is from genome assembly GCA_916181665.1 of Avena sativa. Classification (NCBI taxonomy): domain Eukaryota; kingdom Viridiplantae; phylum Streptophyta; class Magnoliopsida; order Poales; family Poaceae; genus Avena; species Avena sativa. The sequence continues at coordinate 383,308,507 of OV702286.1, read as the reverse complement.
CCGGACAATTCCGGATCTCCTCGTGATGTCCCGGATCCAATCCGAGACTCCGAACAACATTCGGTCTCCAACGCACATTCCATATCTACTTAAAACAACTTCGAACCTTAAGTGTGTCACCCTACGGTTCATGAACATGTAGACATGATGGAGACACATCTCCGATCAATAACCATTAGCGGGATCTGGAGATCCATAATGGCTCCCACATACTCAACGATGACTTCGTGATCGATAGAACCATTTAACATATGAAACCAATTCCCTTTGTCACGCGATACTATACTTATCCGAGGTTTGATCGTCGGTATCTCCATACCTAGTTCTACCTCGTTACTGATAAGTACTCTTTACTCGTTTCATGATATGTCATCCCTTGTGACCTAGTCACATGCTTGCAAGCTAACTAGATGACATTCCACCGAGAGGGCCCAGAGAATATCTATCCGTCATATGGATGGACAAATCCCAATCTTGGTCCATGCGCTTCAACACATACTTTCAGAATACCCAATGACACCTTTATAACCACCCAGTTATGAAGCAGCGTTTGATGTCATCAAAGTACCCATCCGGTGATGGTGATTAACATAACCTCATGGTCGAAGGACTAGGTTACTATGCATTTGAAAAGCTATAGCAAAATGAACTTAATGACTTGATCTTATGCTATGCTTACTATGGGTGTGTGTCCATCACATCATTCTCCTAATGATATGATCTTGTTATTAACGACATCCAATGTCCATGATCAGGAAACCATGATCATCCATTAATCGACAAGCTAGTTTAACAAGAGGCTTACTAGGGACTCTTTTATGTTTACAAAACACACAAGTATTAATGTTTCCGGTTAATACAATTATAGCATGGGATGTAAAGATTTATCATAAACATAAAGATATAATAATAACCACTTTATTATTGCCTCTTGGGCATATCTCCAATAGTCTCCCACTTGCACTAGAGTCAATAATCTAGTTAAAAATTTGTGCATTCAACACCTATGGATTTCTGGTGTTGTATAGACACTATTGCTAGTGGTAAACATAATCTTCGGATCTGACACTAGGTCCGTGTGTATTTGCATGTCCTTGCGTCTCTATGCATTACTCATTCTCCAATGAGATGGCATTGTATAAATTCGGTCCTTTGGTGAGACCTTTAGTTCCTTGGGATTAAATCATGTTGATACAATTGTCATACAATGTATCTTCATAGTATTATCCCGCTATGAACCACACCTAGTTTGATAACAAACTACTTGACGCAAATGCCCTCATTTGCTGCTACAATAGTAGTCATATACTTAGCCTTTTGTTGTAGTATCTGTCACAATGTTTTAACTTTGGTACTCAACCAAATCCGTTATGGAACTTCCTTTCCATTACATTGTGGCACCCATAGTTTAAATTGAGGTAAACTTAATTTGTGACAAAACTAGTATCAATGCAACAATTTACAATTAACTATTTGTTACCACTATATAAATAATATATTCTTAGTTCTTCCAAAGATCATAGGAATATCCCTACTATTGTCCAATGATCTCTTATGAGTCATTCTGGTATATGCTCATAACATTTAGAGCATAGGACATATCTGGATGTGTACATCTCAGAATGATTGATCAAAATATTCTTGTGATTTCACCAAGTGTCAAAACACTTGAATCTCGTGTTAACACACTTGAATCTTGATTCAGTCCTTTCCGTGCGTCAAGAACCTTTCTTGTTGTTTCCATATTGAACTCATTCAACATCTTATCTATGTACATTTGGCAAAACCATATTAGCGCCTCAATCTATCCATATAGACATTGATGCCTAATTCTTGGGTTATGCCTAAGTCTTTCATCGAAATGAAATTCTTAACCTGTGTCAATAAAAGATACATCATTTCTAATCAACAATATGTCTTTCACATAATGTATTAGAAACATGTCTTAGCGCTCCCACTTAATTTCTTGCAAAATGCAAACATCTTCATCGTCTCTGATGAAATTAAACCTTTTAACGGTTTCATCACGATGAAGATTCCAACTCCGCGATGCTTACTTCAACCATTGAAGTTTTGCATACTCTTTTAGCATCCTTTGAATAAACAAAACCCTTTGGATCGTGTCATGGACACATCCTAGGTAACCATTCTATTAGAAGAACTTGTTTTGTTTGTTCAACTACCATATACCAAAATATATGTAGTGGTTGCTACATTAATCCGTCCAGACTAAATATCGCTATGAAAGATCAAATCTTATCATAGTCAATTCCTTGAACATTGCCGTAAACTCTTTCCGACATGTCGACTATTTCATAGATGTGAAACATCCATGTCTATTTCTTTATAGATCCATATACGACTGTAAGGTCTTGCACCTTTCCAGAGGGTCTTTCAAATTCAAAGCTTGATTTCTCGTGTATGGAATTATCATGGATTTTATGGCTTCAAGCCACTTAACGAAGTCAGGGCCCATCATTGATTATTTGCATGTAGTCGGTTCATCATTGTCAAACAACAATGATTTAACTCTCAAATCTTGGCATTTGATTACTTACCCGACCTACTTGGTTCAATAGGAACTTAGATCTCCGTGACCACAAACTTTGAGGCACGTGAGCCATGAGCATTGTTGCTGCCTCTGGGACACTTTCCGACGCTACGCAACTCAGCACATATTAGCCAAGGTTCAACAACCTTGTCAAAGTTCTATTGTCCTCCCACTTAACTTTTCACCAAAAATTCCTTCTCAAGAAACTCGACATTCTAAGTGACAAACACTTTTGTCTTTGGTGTTATAAAGGAATACCCAATGGTTATTCGAAATAACCTACAAATACATGCTCATCCGACTTTGGTTGTAAACATTTTATTTATGCCTAGCATACCAAAAATTTAAGAAAGGACAACCTGGGTTTTATCCCAAACCATGACTTGTATGGTGTCATTTCAACGGATCATGATGGAGCTCTTTTCAGTGTAAAAGCGGTAGTCACTAAAGCTTTAATCTTTAAAATATAATGGCAGTTTTGTAAATGACACCTTTGATCTTACCATGTCAAACAAGGTTTCATTACATATCTTGAACACTCCATACTCCTATGGTGTTTTGGGAAATGCAAATCCATGGAACGATTCCTCAAATCTTAGGTGTTTTGCTAAACTTGTAACTCAAACATCTTTATGATCCAATCATAAACTTTTTATTTTCTTGTTACAATAATTTTCCACTTCATCTTGAAAGTCTCTGAACATTTTCAAATGTTTCATACTTCTTCCTTATTGAGTAAGTATATACATATACTCACTCAAATCTTCGGAGAAAGCATATGAAGTTGAAATCCATCGCCCACGACTACACATAATGGACTATATACATCAATATGTACAAATTCCAATCAGTTAGTCGTCCGTTCCTCTTTTGGCCTACGAACGGAGTTTTAATTATCTCCAGGAAAGTATGACAAGCGTCATTTGATCAAAATCAAAGACTCCAAAAATCCATCAACATGGAGTTTCTTCATGTATCCCTAATATAATTTAAACGGTGATGTCACTTCGCAAGTGATCTTTCAATCATTTGTCTTGCGACATTTTAGCATTAGTTTTATGGTCGTTATTTCTCCAACCAGACTTGTATATCATCCATCTATTATGGAATACGGTAATTATTTGAACAACCTTTTGTCGTCATAATACCTGATCAAAATAACAATTATTGAAACAGATCTTGAAGGTAAGATTTGATGTTAACGAGCAACACAACAACCCTTTGTTTGTTTTCGATGAACATCATCACATATTCTCTTGCTAGTTACTTAGGCCATTGCAGTTCATGAATTGTGTTGTCCTGTATGACACTTCATACCAACCAATTCGATATCCAATACCGCAGAACCACATTGTTTAACAACCAAGGAATACAGCCATAACATGTATCTTCTATATACCTAAGTTGGATATCTCCAATCTTTTCTTTTCTGCCAAATATTTTATAGATTCTCTTTCAACAATTCCTTTTCTTTTAAAAGAATCTATCAACATCAATAGTGGTGTCATTCACATGACACATAGTACAAAGTGTGTATAGTCAAATACTAATACCTTTGGACTTGCACTTTGAAGTGGATCACCTTCATCAAATGTTTGGCATTCTTTCAAAATTCCATTCTTTAGTAATCTTTTAGTGTAGTAAATATTTTACTTACATCTTCTATTCATCCTTGTCATGACAACTTTCATGATCAAGCTGCTATAGCTTATAAAGGTGAATTGCGAGTATAATGTTTCTTTTCCAAAACCTTTTGGAGGATTAGGACGACTAGCGTCTCCAACCTTCACAAATTCTCATCAAATATGAGGACATATACTCTATCATGTTGTAACCAACACATTGTTTTAGATATCGCAATACCTTTCACATATGATGGTTTCTGAAACATTGCTTTCAGCTCTTAGATAAACTTGATATTAAAAACAATCTTTTGAGTATCAAGAATCATGGAGGCAAACATGATACATTAGATACTAATACTGGAATTGTTACTCTTGATTTAATACTGTTTATTAAACTTCACAGAGTAAACAGAGTTTGCTGAAGGTTTGCAACAGGACTTTTAACTTTAGATTGACACTCAAAACAATACGATACCAGTTCGTAAAGCAAATATCCAGAATTTCTATAGTTCCACTATCTCAACTATAACTAAGCGTAAGGTGGTGAACAGATGCCAATGACTACAACAAACTATGCAAATTCACTTTGATTGTGTTTATGATAAATTGAGTTCGACTAATCCAAATTACAAATAAACTCCCACTCAAAACAATATCCCTCGAGTTGTTTTAGTGTTTACACGAACCAAATCCACTACACCAAGTCCGATCATCGCGTGAGATGATGTAGCTTTAAAGGCAAACAATCAACATGTTCATCATATCATCCATATGACTCATGCTGTACCTTTCGGTATTCCGTGTTCCGAGACCATGTCTGTACATGCTAGGCTCGTCAAGGTTAACCTTAGTATCCGCATGTGCAAATCTGGCTTGCACCCGTCGTATGCACACGTAGAATCTATCACACCCGATCATCACGAGATGCTTCGAAATGACGAGTCTTAGCAACGGTGCCTACTAAGAACGAACACTTTATTACTTGATATTTAGTGAGAGGGATCATCTTATAATGCTACCGTCGCGATCTAAGCAATACAAGATGCATAAAGGATTAACATCACAGGCAATTCATAATTAGTGTGATATGATATGGCCCTTTCTTGTTATGCCTTTGATCTCCATCTCCAAAGCACGAACATGATCTCCATCATCACCAGCATTACGTCAAGGTCAGTGGCGCCGCTTCATGGTTGTCCATCATCACTAGCAACTATTACAACTACTTGGAATAAAGCTATTACAAGATGAATAGACACGCAGGTCTTAACAGAATTAAAGACAACCATTAGGCTCCTGCCGGTTGCCATATTACAATAAGGATCATTACATACATCAAATATAATCACAATCACATGATGGCCATATCACATCACAAAACCCCTGCAAAAACAAGTTAGACGCCTCTAATTTTCTTTGCATGTTTTACGTGGTTTGGGGCTTTCGAATAAGAACGGATCTTACCTACGAAACTGAACCACAACGTTGATACAAGTGCTATCAAGTGCAAAGTGTAGATTGGATCTATACTATGGTGGGAGAGACAGACACCCGACTTGTGCAAAGCAAGTTACACGTCAAGCGTGGAGCAAGTCTCATGTGCGATGACATGTAAGTTTAGCCCGAGCCACTTCATCCCACCATACCGCAAGATGCAAAGTACACAAAGCAAAAGACGGCACGAGCACCAACGCCCACAAAGCAATTGTGTTCTACTCGTGCAACAGATCTATGCATAGACAAGGCTCTGATACCACTGATGGGTTCGTAGCATGGAAAACAAAAAATTTCTACCGCAAGAACGAACAAAACCCAGATCTAATCTAGATAAAAGCCAAGATCTAATCTATTAGACATGTGCAACGAGATAGATCTGTACTAACCCTTGTAGATCCGAAAGCATTACGAGATCGGATCTCGTGGTTGATGTAGTCGATCACTTGCGATCTCAAGATCGAGTAGACGATCATTCCGGCGCCGCGTTTCGGCAGCGCTTCTGCAGTCGGTCACACGTGCGGAGTCGAAGCAGACCTTTTCCTCCCTGTTCCAGCGAGCAGCAGAGGAAGTAGATCTCTCCATGGAATCCCAGCAGCACGACGGTGTGGTGGTGGTGGAGTAGAGAATTCTGCAGGGCTTCGCCTAAGCCAGAGCAGAGGGAAGGAGGAGGAGAGAGGCAACTTGAGATCTAGAGAATAGAAGGGGCAAGGGGGGGGTGCCTCCACCCCTCTATTTAAAGGAGGGAGGCGCCATGGGGAGGTGGAGTCCTTGTAGGACTCCCCTCTCCCTTGGCCGGCGGATCAAGGAGGTGGGGGGAGAGTCCTACTCCCCCCACGAATCCTTGTCTTACCCCACAAGGATTCCTTGATCCTTTCTTGGTTTTCAAGTAAACTCCAAGAAATCTTCTAGAACATTCCGGAACATTCCGAAACCTTCTAGAATCCCCATACAAATACTCCGGAACATTTCCTAACTTAGAAAATGATCCCCAATATATGAATCTTATTTCCCGGACAATTCCGGATCTCCTCGTGATGTCCCGGATCCAATCCGAGACTCCGAACAACATTCGGTCTCCAACGCACATTCCATATCTACTTAAAACAACTTCGAACCTTAAGTGTGTCACCCTACGGTTCATGAACATGTAGACATGATGGAGACACATCTCCGATCAATAACCATTAGCGGGATCTAGAGATCCATAATAGCTCCCACATACTCAACGATGACTTCGTGATCGATAGAACCATTTAACATACAAAACCAATTCCCTTTGTCACGCGATACTATACTTATCCGAGGTTTGATCGTCGGTATGTCCATACCTATTTCTACCTCGTTACTGATAAGTACTCTTTACTCGTTCCATGATATGTCATCCCTTGTGACCTAGTCACATGCTTGCAAGCTAACTAGATGACATTCCACTGAGAGGGCCCAGAGTATATCTATCCGTCATATGGATGGACAAATCCCAATCTTGGTCCATGCGCTTCAACACATACTTTCAGAATACCCAATGACACCTTTATAACCACCCAGTTATGAAGCAGCGTTTGATGTCATCAAAGTACCCATCCGGTGATGGTGATTAACATAACCTCATGGTCTAAGGATTAGGTTACTATGCATTTGAAAAGCTTATAGCAAAACGAACTTAATGACTTGATCTTATGCTATGCTTACTATGGGTGTGTGTCCATCACATCATTCTCCTAATGATATGATCTTGTTATTAACGACATCCAATGTCCATGATCAGGAAACCATGATCATCCATTAATCAACAAGCTAGTTTAACAAGAGGCTTACTAGGGACTCTTTTATGTTTACAAAACACACAAGTATTAATGTTTCCGGTTAATACAATTATAGCATGGGATGTAAACATTTATCATAAACATAAAGATATAATAAAATAACCACTTTATTATTGCCTCTTGGGCATACCTCCAACAGCTACCTCTCATGATGTCCACCTATGCAGTGCCCAAGATGACTGATGGTCATGGTTGGGAGGCCATGCCCATAGGAGAGGTGCTTATACTAGAGTGTGTAAAGGGAAGGTTATGTTTGATTATCTGCATACCAAGTATGATGATTCAGGGTTATCCCTGACAGATGTATCGAATCTTGTGGTGAAAGTGTACCACCTCTGCAGAGTGTCAAACTATTCGAATAGCCGCGTTCGCGGTTATGGACAGTTGGAATGGCCATACTGTTTCGTTGTCAGATGTTTTCTAAATACTTTGAAATGAATGATGAACTTTGACTTGACCACAACAGGGTTGTGTTTATGATAATAGCTTCCCAACTTAAGTGATTCTAGAACTTTACTTTATCTTTCTTTGCTTATGAACTCAGCTTAGGTTTCAAACTTAACTTTAGAGTTAAACTTAGATTTAGCATTTTAACTTAGAACTATAGTACCTGTTAATAGTAGTTTGCGAGTACTTAAAGAGTACTCATGGCTTTGTCCCTGGCTATTCTCATGGCCAGATTATGAGGAGACTATCAGGAGGATGGTCATCAGGACGGCTATGATAACTAGGACTATCTTCCTTCGTCGGCATTGCATGTGCCCCTAAAGATGGACCCCACCGCTACGCTTATCTTTTATTTCTGCTGCTTGTTGTATTAAAGACTGGATCATGAGATCCTTATTTGTGTAAGACCTTATGTATGGTTTGTAATGGATGATGTACTGTGATATCTAATCTGTTATGTCTCGCAAAAATGGTAATCCTGGGATTGCTAGGTATGGCATAACGGGCATCTGGGATTAAAAATTCGGGTGTTGACAGCGATGCAGGGGTAGGGGACTACTAGACCCAGAAAAGTGAGGTAGTCGCATTGTCATGGGAGCTATGTTTTTATTGTGTTTCGTTAACTAATGTAAATGTTCTGACCTAGGTTGAAGCAAATTTAACACGCTTTTAGATCTTCCGAGGCGGAAATAGTCTTTGATGTTTTTGATCATCTGCAAGGTCACTTCTGGCACGTGATATGCCACCCGTTGCTTGGGGTAGTCCCCAGGCACAACCTTATCCCCTTCCTCTTCTTCTCCCATTCCTATCTCCTCCGCACACTCTCCTCTATTCTCTTCCTCCGACACAACAGCTCGCTGGAGTCAGCGATGTCGGAGATGGAAGCAGGGATAGTTCAGCTAGGCGACATCGATCCCTATACTTAGTGGTGGGGTGTTGTGTGCTAGATTTAGGGTTTAGGCATGTTGACACTGGAGAAGAAGAAGTGTTGAGGGGTCTACAGGGATGGTCGAGGCGACGATAGAGCCGCAAAGGGTAATCAGAGGAGGATAGGACGCCAAGGTGGCATAGGAGTGACCGAACGAGGCGAACCGCCAATGGCATGAGTAGGTGATTAGCCTTCATGAGAGGCGAGGAAGAAGGGGGGTAGGTGGTCTTGCTATGAGAAATCTAAGTATGGTTGGAGTGGTGGAGTTCCTCCTCTCCTTCCTCATCTCCATCGTGGCCCAAACCCTAACCCCCGGTTCCAGCTTATCTTTTAGGTATCGAAAAGTGACCGTTGGACAAATGATAAGCAGGTGGCCGCTAATTAGCACCCGTTACCCTTTCAGATTTCACTCTTTATTCACAAGAAAATCATACTCCGTTGTATTTAATTTATTTTTTAGGTTAAAGAGAGTCGTTCTGCCGTCCGATTAGATTTAAAGAACAGTGTTTAGGTACATGGTAGATTAAAGAAAAGAGTGTTTATGTACGTGGTAAAGGCATCGGAAATGCAATTCTGATCGCGAGCACAGATGCTCCTGAAATCGGATCGATGGAAGTCCTTGAGATTCACTCAGGAACAGTGTTTAGGTACATGGTAGATTAAAGAAAAGAGTGTTTATGTACGTGGTAAAGGCATCGGAAATGCAATTCTGATCGCGAGCACAGATGCTCCTGAAATCGGATCGATGGAAGTCCTTGAGATTCACTCAGGAAGCTGTATTTGAGCTCGTTGTTACTTTTTGGTACAGTTGTATGGCCCACGTTGCAAAGGCATAAATGCGGTGACGATGTTTCTGCCGACACGGTACAGGGGTACTAATCCTCTTGTGCAGACACGAGTAGTCTTTTAGTTCCATTCAACCCATTTCCCTTCCTATGGTCGCCGCTGCCAGCCAGCCAGTACTTCTGCTAGTCCCTCGCGTATGACATCGTCACGGTGGGCATCGGCGCCGTGCCGTTATAGATGGTGCCGGAGGGTTCGTGGCGGAGCGAGCAAACGCGCGGTGCACGATGCAGTCGTGCGGCGAGGTGCAGCTAAAGTCGGAGATGGCCATGGAGTTTTGGCTGGGTCGGGATGTCCATCCAGAGAACCGATTTTGGCTGGGACTTCGGGTCGTGGTGGGTTTTCTGTTCACAGATCCAGCCATACTAGATGATATTGCCATCGTTTTTGTCCGTCCACATGGTCAGGTCCGGGCTCATCGAACAAGTAGCTGTCCTCCGCGAGACGGTGCCTGAGAGACACTGCCGTCGCCGACTCGGAGTGACGGGTGCATGGATCGGCCATCAGCAGGAGAACGCGACAGGTTAACTTCCACCTCGGGCGAAGAGGTTGTCGGAGCCATGGAGCCGCACAACTTCAGCGTCGACCCAATATGTGGCTGATGGGGATGCCGGCCGCCGCGACGCCTGGCAGCGAGGGACTTCATGGTGGAAGGAGAGCGGGCACGAGGGGAGGACGGATACGGTCGCGGAGATGCAAGAGGAGACCAGTGGAGGGAGATCAGGCGGCCGGCGGCTCCGGCTCACCCCCGGTCGCCATGGAAACTGTGCCTCTATCTGCTTGATTCTACACTATAATTATGTACTCCTACGGCGCTAGCGGTACAGAGGATCCCTTGTTCTGTCGGGTACCACGACCGTGTCACCATCTCAGACCCACATTACACAATACAATGTCAGCTTTTTTTGTGATCCGTATTCATTCAAGGTAATACACTAGCACAGCATCAGAGGAGCTGCTGGCCCAATCAGCGAGCGGGACTATATGCGCTCGAGAGCAAAATCGCCGTGTCCGTAAAGGCATCCTTCATCCTCGTTTGCGTTATTTTAGTTGCGAATGATAGCCAGAAAGAAGCCACGGCCACACTGTCAGCCTCCCGTGGCACAGCGAACGCACCAACTTAATGTCTCCTACCAGATGCTACGAAGTGTTGAGTTCCTACTGCATAACTTCGTGCCAACTGACACAGGTTAACTGAACAATTCTGCTCAAGTGTTCATCACGCTCCTCTAGCCTACATAGTCCCCAGACTTCAGCGAACGACAGTCCTTGGAACATCCGGGCCATCAATATTCAGAGCGCTATGTTATCTGACAAACCGTAGCTCATTCAATTCAGTTCAAAAAGCCATATATAATTGGTAGTCAAAATACTTCAGTTGGTACCGCGAGAAATAGCGCAATTCGGCGTCAGAACAGAACGGTACTGTCATTAGCCAGGGGTAGAAATCTCTTAAACTGACATGACTTAGCAGTAATCGCAAATTACATCACGGTGGTCAGAGCAAATCACAAAATCGAACAGAACTCACTGCCAGACGAACATCACATGAAACCAATTTCTCGATTCGATTGGGAGACTCGTTACAAAAGCACCAGGACGCTGCTACACACAGAACGACGACTCCTCCTAATCCCATCGAAACCCTACGCAGCGCGTGAACCACAGGGCTCAGCCGCCGAAGCCGTACAAGGTGCGACCCTGGCGCTTGAGCGCGTAGACGACGTCCATGGCGGTGACGGTCTTGCGGCGGGCGTGCTCCGTGTAGGTGACGGCGTCGCGGATGACGTTCTCGAGGAAGATCTTGAGCACGCCGCGGGTCTCCTCGTAGATCAGCCCGGAGATGCGCTTAACGCCGCCCCTCCTCGCCAGACGCCGGATCGCCGGCTTCGTGATCCCCTGGATGTTGTCGCGAAGCACCTTCCTGTGCCGCTTCGCGCCGCCCTTTCCGAGCCCCTTGCCTCCCTTTCCGCGGCCCGACATGGCTGACGAAGGATGCTTAGCTGCAGGTTGAAGGTGATTCGAGAGGAATTGGGGATTTGAGGCGGTGGAGACTGGGGTGCGGGGTCAGGTATTTATGGCCGAGAGGAGCTTGGGGGACTGATCCGCTGGATGCTGGGTTCTAGCCTCTGATTCGTGGAGAGAGTTAGGCGTGGATCGGTGACGTGGCTGGGAGAAGAGGAAACCGTGATGGATCCATGGCGAGGTGGTTTGGGCGTTGGATGCGGATGAAGGGCTGCTCTTGGTTTAATCTGAGAGGTGCGGATCGCACGTGGCGGGAGATGTTGGCAATGCGTGGCTAAAAGATGCCTCTTTGGTGCCATAGATCCACGCCAACGCCATGGCCTTTCTCGGCTAATGATAGGCTCCTGCTCATAAAGAAAAAGTGAAGGCAAGTGTAAGCGTCGGCCGATTTGACTGGTCGTGTATTTGCTGGACCTCCGATTTATTGTTTTCTTTAAGAGGACCTCCGATTAATTGCTGCAAATCAAATTACTGCACACAAAACTTGAACGTAACATTGTTTTCTATATGGAAAATGGTACACCTTCCCCGGGATCGAACAAAACGATCCCCCAGTCGGGGCTCACCCACGTCTTTATCGAGCCTTGCATCTGGTGCTGCTCGCGCCGGCCACCAACGCCATGGAGCTCCTGCTAACTCGCATCGTTGCCGGCCCGCCCCACGCCGCCTGCTTGACGCTGTCTCCCTGTCACCTCCAGCGAGGCCTCCGGTGACCGTCCGATCGGACGTCCGCCACCACCGGTCCCGCGCCTCGTGGTCCATCGCCACCGGTCCCTCGCCTCGTCATCTGCCGGCAGAGAACTCCCAAACCCTCCTCCCTCACCACCTTACCCTAGGTCCCCACCTCGAGTGCCAACATATCTCCTTCTTCCATGGTGTGCTCCGCCATGGCCCAGAGCTCCGATGGGCGACGCCATGTCTCTCCCTGAGTCACCACGCCACCTATCCTACTCATGCTACCATGTCGCTGCTACCGCCTCTCTTGTTGCAAGGTATGCGCAGCCATGGGCCTCCCGGCGTTGTTGCTGCAAGGTGCTACTTTGCTACATACGGCGGGTGCCGTTGCTACCTGCAGCAAGCGGTGTTGCTACCTGCGGTGAGCGGCGTTGCTATTTGCGGTCAAGTTCTCCAGCGAGGCCTCCGGCGAAATTGGATTTGCTAAATTAGAAGATTTTTTTGCTATGACCTTTACTGGTTTTGCTACAATAGCGTATAATTTTTTCTAGAGGGTCCCGGGTGAAAGTCTCCGGCAATATCTCCGGCGAAGTCGTTTTTTTTTGCTACAGATGTTAAACTTTTTTGCTGCATCTCTTTTCTAGTTTTGCTACGCAAAGTTTCTGCTACAATGTCTCCGGCAAGGTCTCCCGGCAAAAGTATCCGAAAAAGTTGTTTTTCTATATTAGAACAAACTTTTTGCTAAAAAGTGTCCGGCGAAACTCCGGGAGAATTGTCTTTTTATTTTTGTCTCGTGAACGAAACCTTTTTTGCTATATGTAGTAAAAGCGGCAAAAGTGAAGATTTTGTAGCAAAAGCGGGATTTGGAGGCTTTTTGGAGGACACGTGTCAGCATGGGGAGGAGGGGGATCCGGGAGAAATATCCCCGGGGACGCCTAGCACTCCCCTTTCTATATATGTAACATTTTTAGAAATACAAAGTTTGACTTTAGAACTCATGTATGCGTGCACCCTTCCTCCCGGTCATTGCTGCAAAAGAGTCCTCAACGTAACATTTTCATGTATGTAGCATTTTCAAACATTTAACATCACTTTGCAACATTTTTCTATGAATTTGTACTAATTTGTGAAGTGTAGCAAAAAAATATTGTAACATTTGGACATATCAATGCATCAAATATCGATACCCGTGTTCAACAAGTCCCCATTTGTTTGAGGTAAAACCTCGGTATGTCACATTTTCAAAAACAAAAGTCAATGCATCCAACATATGTGCCCAAGGAATCCAACATATTGAAACTTGTGCACAACATTGGAGAAACTCTCTGTAACATAGATCGAGAGTAACATTGCAACATTTTACACGCGGGTACACAACAACAAAAAATACGCGTTTGTGGCAAATCGTGACACCATTTGCAACATAAAAAATTCTGGTAAACCTGACCTCTAAAATCGACAATGGAGGCACTTACATTGCCGATTGGAGCTCACCGGCCACGAATTTGCAACGTTTGGTGGCATGTCGGAGCCAGATCGAGTGAACCCCCGACCCATTCACTTGTGGGGCATTGTCTTCTCCAAGTATGGAGTCAATCTAATGTCATCGGCACAAACTTTCCCTCATGTGCATTCTCTTGTCCGATCCCGGTGGCATCCATGGCCACTAGCGAGCACTTTGACCTATACTACATTAGAGGCAGCACTAGGAGACGCAGAGACCACCAACATAAGGACATGCATAGTTAGCAAGGATGGAGGCACCGTCTTGTAGAGGAGCAGCATTCGTGACGAGGAGGAGAACCTCGTGCGTGTGGAGGAGTGGTTGTCGACGAACATGTCGAGAAGCATTGACAATGTGAGGTTGCATGGAGGAGCATCGGCTAGCGAATGTCATGGAGCAGCACTAGGAGCACCAACTGGTGGAGCCGAGATAGAGGAGAAGGAGCACACAACAAGGCAAGAAAGGGTGGGTCCAACCTATGGTCGTTCGAAGAAGAAAGCCAAGTCTAGAGGAAGCTACGCGTCAAGAAGAACCGGCTAATCCATGAGCTGCTCGAATTATAGTGTTTTCCATAGAAAAATAATAACATCTAAAAATATCAAATCAATATTATTAGAACCAGCAAGGATTTTTTTTCATATTATATGCATTTTGTTTTGTGGATGTTGAAATATTTTATAGATATTTGGTCAAACTTTGTAACTAACTTTGATTAAAAATAACGAGGGAGCGTATATTTGCAAATACTATTATCTTTCACATTTTTTAGAAACACGACAGTGCATTTAGCAACATCAACACTATTGAGATGAGAGGTGCAAATCTGTGACGGGTTAGGGTTGATTGCGGTGTCATGTGCCATGACATAGACTTCAATGTTGCCATTGGATAAAAGTTCGATCACAAAACTGGAGAACCAAATATAATGTAACATAACTGCTTCATTTCAATGCAACTGAATGGTTTGTTAGGTGTTTGATTCAAAGATTAATGTTGTGTTTGGTTGAGCTATAGATTGGATGGGATTTAGACCTAACGACCATGATATACATTATAGGGCACTAGGGCGTGATTGGTAGCTAGCATGGGCTGGAAACAGGATGCAAAAACTAGGCGATTGGTTGGCTAGACTCCCCCTGTGTTGTGTCTAGCATGCGCGTCAAAGCACACCGCAAACAGGCCCAAAGACAACGGGTGAATCAGTGGTTTTCTCTGTGTGCGTGTTTTTTGTTCCCCATCGATGTAAGTAGGCTAGCTTGATTAGTTTTCTCTCTCCTCTCTAAACGTGATTATTCCAAGCACTTCTAATCAGCATAACTAGTCTCCAAATTAAATCAAGCTCTACGTGAAAAATACGTCCATTAACGATGGGGTTCCATTCCGACCATCGGCACCGAGATTCATGAACTGTATCTTCTCAACTTCAAGGTCAAAGTTGAAGATTTTTCGTGTTTCTCCAGATTTGTCGCACACAATCGACCATTTGAAGTTTCCTTTGATGAGTAGCTTGCTCTCACCATTTCGCACCACTTTGATGTTGCAAGTTTTTCGTTTTGTTGCAGGTTGATTTCTGTAAATATCTCTCTCAGTAGTAGAGGTTGAAGATGAACTCATTGTCTCTCCACTCTTAAACGTACTCTTATCTAGCCTCTTGTAAGAAGCATAACATACTTTGTTTCACAGGAAGCTCTACATGAAAAAATGCACTTCGATGATGGGATTCCGTTCCGACCATCGACATCGGATTTCATGAGCTACATCATCTCAAAATCATGGTCAAAGTTGGAGGTTTTTTCATGAACTATGAGGTACCTAGGTTCACGTACATGCGCTGACTCCCACTCCAGTAACCGAAGCATTGTCGTTTACGCTGCGGGGCGCCGTACTCCCGCAGTGGCACCCACAGATGACCCCTCTCCCCACTGGCATTCTACTTCCCGGCCGTCTCCGCCACGCCATCGTCCATGGTTTCTAGCTGTGGTGTGAGGTGAGTGTGTTTAGTTTTGTGTTAGCGTGTTTGTTGATGGGGCACAAAACTAGATGCAGCCAACCAATAAAGTGATAAGATGCAACCCGAGATGCAACCCGAGATACCAAACAAAGTCCACAATGTGACTCAAGTATCATTTCTACATGGCCATGCTCCTCAACGCATGCCTTCTAGGATCTGCGAAATCAATACAGGTTACAAATCACGCCTTATGTTAATCGTCCGTGTTATACATGCTCTAAACCCACTTCTTGCCACTGTAAGTTGTGATACGAAGCTGGAATTTCCGCAGTATACATGCTCTAAACCCACTGCCTGCCATTGTAAGCTGTGAGACGAAGCTGGCATTTCCACCTAGTATTGATCAGGCCGAGAGGGTAGAGCACGTGACACCCCCTAAAACAGTGTAAAGTAAAATACTAGCTGCGGTACTTATCTGATTATGTGGACTTGAAATGGTTGGTGCGACACTTGTTGGGCCACACAGAGATAAACAAAAATATTTCCCCTATGCGATGCTCCCAAGATCTAGCTCAGGTGATAGGCCACGAGATTTACCACTAGACGCGCAGGTACAGATTATTGATGAAGTGCGCCAGTTGATGCCGTGCCAAACAGTTCCATGTACAACGTCCATATCCCACAAACTCCTTTGTCCCCAGCGCCGCACGTGCAAAGCCTTTACCGGTATCCACATGTACAGGGAGGAGCTTCAGGTAGGGGACTGTTATATCCTGTCTAGCCCGAAATAGGAGTGGAGAAAGTGACGGCTAGGTTAGAGACTATCCCTTGTCACTCCACTTATATACACTCATAGCTAGGCTCAACGCTCGAGGCCCATTTAGGCTGTACCCCAATCTCCACATGGATCAAATCCATATGGGATCCTTTCCCTTAAGTGTGTGACCATGTAGGTTCACGTAAACCTGGACACGACACGAGTCACCACTCCGAGTCGATAGCTGGTAGAGGCCTCTAGCAAGACGTGCCAACTCCCAAGCGTCATAAAGTCAGAAGACAAATCTTTCTCAATGTGACTTTCATCCAAGTCCCTTTGCCTCATGATATACCTTATCAAGCTATAGGCAAGTAGTTTCCATCCCTTGAATATCTCGACTCTCTCTTCTCATTCCATGATATACGATTCACTGGACTAACACTTAGTCTGAATCCTTGGTTAACACTTAACCAAGTCGCGCATGGCCATGCTTTCGAATCATATCACACGAGAGGGTCCAAAGAATATCTCTCTATTATGGAGGGGGAAATCCCATCTTGGTAATCCACGTCACGCAGCTTGCTTCACAACCATCCCGAACTCTACCTTTATAACTGCCTATTTATGGAACATTGTTTGATAGAACTTAAGCTAGCGATCCACAACTCGGATCAAGCAATCACCTCAGGTCGAAAGATTCCATTGCTTGAGACTGCAAATGACAACATGTTCGTTGCATCTCAACCGTTGGTCAGTCCGACTCGCTAAACTCTTTAGCCGAGTCCATGTAAGTCGGAGTAGCATCACCATGCCCATGACAAGTGGAACCTAGTCATCAGCCAACTTCCATATTAGTCTAAGTTGTGTATACAGTATAACCTCAATGACTAAGGACATCCAGTATAAACAACATGAATACATAGTTCCACAATTGAATTACATATTCAATGATATATATTTGATGTTCATACTAGGACAACTAAATAACTTTATGTATACATTGGGAATTACATCATACATGATTGCCTCTAGGGCATATTCCCAACAGTCTCCCACTTGCACTAGAGTCAATCATCCCGACATCACATGTCTAGGCATCTAATGCCAATGGCTCTTACGTGTGCCTCATGCTTAGGCTGTGGAAGCGGATTTGTCAACGAATCTGAAATGTTTGCATCTATGTGTACCTTGCATAACTTGATATCACCTTGATCCACAAACTGGTGAATCAGGTGGTACCGCGTGAATATATGTTTGTTCTTTTGGTGTTGTCTAGGTTCCTTGGCTTATGCAATAGCACCATTGTTGTCACAATACACGTCTAGCGGATTGGACGAGACCTGAACTACACCAAGATCCATCAGGAAGTTCCTGATCCAAATGGCTTCCTTCGCCGCCTCTGAGGCAACAATATACTCAGCCTCTATTGTAAATGCAGGCATAGTCTCTTGCTTGGAACTCTTCCAACTCACAACCCCTCCATTCATTACAAACACGTACCCAGATTGCGAACGAGAATCATCTGAGTCAGTAAGATAACTCGTATATGTGTAACCCTTTACACTGAGTTCAACCTCACCTCCATAAACTAGGAACACGTCTTTAGTCCTTCTCAAGTACTTAAGGATGTTCTTAACCGTTGCCTAGTGGACTTCTCCAGGGTCAGCCTGGTATCTGCTCACAACACTTAGAGCATAGGAAACAGCTGGCCTAGTACAAATCATGGCATACATGATGGATCTGACTGCCGAAGCATATGGAATCGCACTCATCCGACTTCGCTCATCAGTTGTCGAAGTACACTAGGTCTTGCTAAGTTTTACACCATGGGACATCGGTAAGAACCCCTTCTTAGACGATTCCATGTTAAACTTCTTCAACACTTTGTCCAAATATGTACTCTAACTCAATCCAATGAGCCGCCTTGATCTATCTCTATAGATCATGATTCCTAATATGTAAGTTGCCTCACCCAAGTCCTTCATTGAGAAACTCCTTTCCAATGACTCCTTGGTTTCTTGCAACATATGGACATCGTTTCTAGTCAGTAGTATGTCATCCACATATATGATTAGAAAGTTTTCTTTGCTCCCACTAAACTTCTTGTATAAACAAGAATCATGATCACTCTTGATGAAGCCAAACGATTTGACTACCTCATCAAAGCGAATATTCCAACTCCGAGATGCTTGCTTCAACCCATAAATGGGTTCATGAAGTTTGCATACCTTGTTAGCTTTATTGGATCAATAAAACCCTCGGGTTGTATCATATACATGTCCTCGGTTAAATTTCCGATAAGGAAAGCCGTCTTGACATCCATCTGCCATATCTCATAGTCGAAATAGGCTGCTATAGCTAACATGATCCGAACTAATTTAAGCACCACTACGAGTGAGAAAGTCTCATCGTAGTTAAATCCTTGAACCTGTCGGAACCCCTTTGCGACAAGTCATGCTTTATAGATAGAAATATTTTGATCCATATTAGTTTTCTTCTTAAAGACCCATTTACACTTGACAGGTCTTGCACCATTTGGCAGATCAACCAAGTTCCAAACTTGATTTTCATACATGGACTTTAACTTGTATCTCATGGCTCCAAGCCATGACTCAGAATCAGAACCCACCATTGCTTCCGAATAAGTTGCCAACTCATCATTGTCTAATAGTAATACATCACGAACACTTCACAATCTAGCCGATCTTCATGGTTCTAGTGTAGCTGCCGACTAAGCTACCACGACCATCCCAACCTCCAAGGCTTTGGCTGACTCGCTACTGGCTGGTCCCTCTCGAATTTCTTCGAGTTGTACCATACTCCCACTGACTCCCCAACTAAGAAACTCTTTCTCAAGAAAGACACTATTCCGAGCGACAAACACTTTGCCCTCTTCTCGGTTGTAGAAGTAGTATCCTAAGGTTTCCCTTGGATACCCCATGAAAATACACTTATCTGACTTGGTTGTAAGCTTGTCAGATTGAAGTTGCTTGATAAATGCTTCACAGCCCCAAATCTTAAGAAAAGACAAACTTGGCTTCTTACCTGTCAACATATCATGTGGTGTCTTCTCTACCAATTTTGATGGTACTCTGTTTAGTGTGAACGTTGTAGTTTCTAGGCAATAACCCCAAAATTATAAAGGCAGATTTGTTTGACTTATCATTGATCGTACCATGTCCAACAAGGTCCGATTCCGCCTTTCCGACACACCGTTTCTCTGCGGTGTTCCCGACGGAGTGAGTTGGGGAATTATTCCACAACTCTTTATATGGTCATCAAACTCATGGCTCATGTACTCGCCTCCTCAGTCTGATTGAAGAAACTTTTTTTTCTTGCCGAGTTGATTCTGTACTTCATTCTGGAATTCTTTGAACTTTTCAAAGGCTTCTGAATTATGTTTCATCAAGTAGACATATCCATACCTACTTAAACCATTAGTGAAGAAGGTAATGAAGTACTCATAACCACCCCTGGCTATCATGCACATTGGGCCACATACATCACTATGTACTAGTCCCAACAAGTCGGACACCCTTTCACAACTCTTTGCAAAAGGTGTCTTGGTCATCTTGCCAAGTAGGCAGGATTCACATGCCTCAAACGACTCCAGGTTGAACGAAGTTAGGAGTCCATCATCATGGAGCTTATTCATGTGTTTCCAACTTATATCACCAAGTCGACAGTGCCAAAAGTAAGTCATATTCAAATCATTTGGTTTCAACCTTTTCACACTTATGTTATAGACCGATGATACATTGCAAATGTATCTATAATTTTTGATGTTCCATGCTTGGTTTTATCCACTTTCTTGTGTTTTGTTCCAACTTTGGAGTACTTTTCATATGATTTCTTGGACTAACCTATTAACAAGAGCCACAGTGCCAGCTGCCTGTTTTCTACTGTTTTTGGTTCCAGGAAAGTCAGAAAATGAATATTCTCGGAATTGGACGGGACAAAAGCCAAAGTGCCTATTTTTCTGGAAGGGGTCAAGTGCCAGAATACGAGACGGAGAGGGGCCAGGGGCCGGCCACACCACCTGGCCGCGCGGCCAGGCCTGGCCCGCGCCAGGGGTGGTCTAGCCGACCCCAGCACCCCCTCGGCCTCTCCTTCCGCCTATAAGTTGCCCTCGGGACGAAAACCCTAGGTACCCGATCAAAAATCCACGAAAGAGTCTGTAGCCGCCGTCATCTCCATCCCTAGATCGGGAGGGATCTGAAGCTCTTCCCGGCACCCTGCCGGAGAGGGGAATTCACCCTGGAGGCCTTCTTCATCACCATGCAAGCCTCCGGTGTGATGCGTGAGTAGTTCATCCTTGTACTACGGATCCATGTAGTAGCTAGATGGCTGGTTTCTCCTCCTTTGTGCTTTCATGTTTAGATCTTGTGAGCTCCGTTCATGATTAAGATCATCTATTTGTAAATCATACATGTTGTGTTTGCGGGGATCCGATGGATATTGAGATGCTATTTCAGATTGATTATTGATTCTATCATGTCTTTGTTATTTGAGATCTTGCATGCTTTCTGTTGTTAGTAGCTATCTTGGCCAAGTAGATGCTAGCAACTCCAAGAGTTAGTATTTATGCTCGATAGTGGGTTCATGCCTCTGGTAATCTAGGGAAGTGACAGAAATCTCTAAGGTACTAGATGTGTTGTTGCTACTAGGGAGAAAACAACGATCCTTTGTTCATAGAACAATTGTATTGTTTACCTTACACGCAGTTCGTAAAGCAATAATCTGTTGCTTGCAACTTAATACTAGAGGGGGTTCGGATGATAACCTGAAGGTGGATTATTAGTCATAGATGCAGTTGGATGGCGGTCTATGTATTATGTTGTATTGCCCAATCAAGTCTCAAAGGAGTCAAGATGATTAGTATATGCATGCATTGCTTTCTTGGTGTTTGTCAATTGCCCCGCTGTAATTTGTTCACCCAGCATGTTATCTATCTAAGGAGAGCCACCTCTAGTGAACTATGGATCCTGGTCCTTGTTTTTATATACAATCTACAATCTTTTAATGCTTTGTGTTTACTTTCTGCAAACTATTACTTCTTTCCATTCGATACGTTTAATCCTTTGTTTTCCGCAAAACACGGTGAGATTGACAACCTCATCGCAAGTTGGGGACAAAGTTCTGTGGTTGTGCTGAGCAGGTCTCCACGTTGCTACTAGCACCGGTAGTGCGCCTTGCCAAAGCTCAGCTAGTAACACCTTTGGGGTGTTTACTTGCTCCTACTGGTTCGATTAAACCTTGGTTTCATAACTAAGGGAAACTTACTGCTGTGCTCATCATACCTTCCTCTTGGGGTTCCCAACGAGCTCTATGTTGAAAGTCGAGTGCATCAAGATCTTTTCTGGCGCTGTTGCCGGGGAGTCAAGGACATCTTCACAAGGGGAGTCCCTCATAACCAATCTCTTTACTTTGTTGTTTTTGTTTTGCTTAGTTTCTTTTTTGCTTTGTTTGCTTGTTTTGTTCTTCAAAAAAACAAAAAATTTAGTTTTACTTGTTTTGCTTTCTTATTTGAAAACCCAAAAAAATAACTACTCTTGAAAACACTAAGTTGTGTGACTTCACTAGCACCAACAACAGTGATTTTATGAGCACACCTATTGCTCCACCTGTGGCTGAAAATACTTTGTTTGAGATAAAACCTGCTTTGCTCAATCTTGTTATGAGAGAACAATTTTTTGGTATTGGTAATGAAGATGCTGCTTCCCATCTAAATAACTTTGTTGAACTTTGTGAGATGCAAAAGCATAGGGATATAGATGGTGATATTATTAAGATGAAATTGTTTCCTTTCTCTTTGAGAGGAAAAGCTAAAGAGTGGTTGAATTCCTTAACTAGGAATAGTATTGATTCTTGGACTAAGTGCAAAGATGCTTTTATTGGAAAATACTATCCTCCTGCTATATCCATGAGAAGTGAAATAATGAAGTTTAAACAACTTGATAATGAGCATGTTGCTCAAGCTTGGGAAAGAATGAAATCTTTGGTTAAGAATTGTCCCACTCATGGACTGACTGCTTGGATGATCATCCAAACTTTTTATGCAGGATTGAACTATTCTTCAAGGAACCTATTGGATTCAGCTGCTGGAGGTACCTTTATGACCATCACTTTGGGTGCTGCAACAAAACTATTGGATAGTATGATGGTTAATTATTCTGAATGGCATACTGAGAGAGATCCACAAGGTAAGAAGGTAAATTCTATTGAGGAAACCTCCTCCTTGAGTGATAAGATTGATATTATTATGTCTATGCTTGTTAATGGGAAAGCGCATATTGATCCAAATAATGTTCCTTTAGCCTCTTTGGTTGCTCAAGAAGATCAAGTTGATGTGAACTTCATAGGAAATAACAACTTTGGCAACAATGCTTATGGTAATAATGCTTATAGGAACAATTTTGGTAACAACAATTATAAACCTTATCCTCCCAACAATGGTAATGCTTATGGAAATTCTTACAACAATAATAAGAGTGCTCTCTCTGAACTTGAAGTTATGCTTAAAGAGTTTATTAGTAAACAAAGTGCTTTCAATAAAACTATCGAGGAAAAACTCTCTAATGCTGAAAGAAATATAGCATCTTTGGCTGAAGCTCAATCTTCTTTGAATAAAATGGCTGCTAAACCTGAAACTAACGAGACTCCCTTTGCAGCTACTAATGCCATACAAGTAAGAATTGATAAAAATATTAGACTATTAGCTGAATTACATGCTAAGTGGGAGAGAGAAGATGAAATTGCTAGAAACATTAGTGTTTCTACTATCACCACCACTAGTGTTGAGGCTAGTAATAGTCATACTACTTTAGATGATAAAGTTGATTTTGATCTTGATGCTTGCAATATCTCTGAAGTTATTAAGTTCCTACAAAAGCTTGCTAAAAGTCCTAATGCTAGTGCTATGAACATGGCCTTTACAAAACACATTACCGATGCTCTCATAAATATTAAGGAAGAGAAGATGAAACATAAAGCTTCTATTCCTATAAAACAATAGGATGGTTGGGAACCCATCATTAATATGAAAGTGAATGACTTTGATTTCAAAGCTTTGTGTGATCTTGATAGTAGTTTTTCTGTTATGCCTAGAAGGATTTATGATATGCTTGATTTGCCTCCTCTTGAAGATTGCTATTTGAATGTCCCACTTGATGATAATGCTAAAAATAAACTCATGGGGAGTCTTAATGATGTTCTTATTATGGTTAACAATTCCTATGTCCCCGTTGATTTCTATGTTTTGGATGTTGAATACAATGCTTCTTGTCCTATTACTTGGGGAAGACCTTTTCTTAGAACTGTTGGTGCCATCATTGATATGAAAGAAGGCACCATTAAATATCAACTCCCACTCAAGAAGGTATAGAACACTTCCCTAAAAAGAGAGAAAAGATTTATTTTGCTTCTCCTATGAAAACAAAATTTGGTCTTAATGCTTCTTCATTTGAGAACACTTGATTCTTTCTTTGCTTCTTATGCCTAACTTAAAGGCGTTAAAGAAAAGTACTTATTGGAAGATAATCCAAGAGTTTTAGATGAGTCTTGGAAGTTATTACCTCTGTAATAACCTCTCCTTATCCTTTTTATTTGCTTTTTGTGCCAAGAGTAACCTCTAATGAGAGTGAAGTAATAATTGGGAAAGTTGCTGTCCCGAAACAGATTTTTGTGCTTCACCGTAAAAATTCCTGAGAGAGTTCTGTATGTCTGATTGAGCTGTAATTTTTTGTGCTTCTGCCCCAGGTTGTTATCTAACTTTAGTTTGTTTAACGCTTTTTGATTTGAGCAACAGAAGGTATTCTAAAAAATTCGTATTTACCTGCTGGTCTGTTTTGACAGATTTCTGCCATTTTCTGCATTTGCTTCTTGTGGGTTTCTTTTTGAGTTCTTTTGGGGAATTGAGCTTTTTGAGGGAAGTGCTACAGTATCTAGTGTTCTAATGGAAGTTTATTTGGTGTTATAACTGAACCTTAAGACTTATTTATCTTGAGTGCACTAATGTTGCTAATAAAGATTGTGTGAAGTTTTGTATGAAGGAAAAATTTCAGGTGTATGGAAGAAATGAGTAATGAGATGAAGGATGGACTAAAGCTCAAGCTTGGGGATGCCACGCATGTCACCCCAAGAAATATCCAAGAAGTGCAAGCGTCAAAGCTTGGGGATGCCCAAGGCACCCCCTTCTTCATCAATAAAAATTCCAGGTTTCTTCCAAACGCTTCATTTTTATTGTTTCATGCACAGTTGTGTTTTTCTTGGAGCGTCTTATTTTTCATTTTCATTTTGGTTTTTAGTTTGCTTGGTTTTCTTAGTTTTCTGAATAATTTGGTTGGACCCCCTCTTTCATACATTGGTTTGCAATTAGTTTGGTTTGGTTTGGAAAAAGTAGGAAAGTTCATGCTTATGTGGTAAAAAGAGCTCATTTTTGACTGTGGCTATGCTTTGTCATGCCATGCTTGATATTGTGTTGGCTTTATGCTTAGTATTCTTTGCTGTAGCATGACTTGTTATAAACAATTGAGATTGCTTAATGTGTCTTGGATGAATCATGCGTTGTTTTAGCATAATAAAGCATAGTATAGTGGTATTCTCCTTTGATGCTTTATTTGGGTTAACTCGGCGCATGCTCACACCATGTTATGACTTTAACAAGTCACCATAGCCTTTATGATCCTTTAGTTTTCAACTTGTAGTATCACTTTATGCTTTGATCAATGATGTTTTGTCGCTCTGCATGATTATGGCCATTATTGCTCTCTTAGTTTGTCGCTCCCAGTCTTTTGCTAGCCTCCACAACCAAGTATGAGTTCTAATCATGCATCCAACTCCATAAACCAAGTTATTCCAAAGAGTCCACCATACCTACCTACTAGCTTATGCCATTCCAAGTATATTCATGCTTTTGTTTACGTTCCATTTGTTATGAGAAAACTAGTGATTAAAGCTCTCACGAACTTGATGGCACACTTTACTTTATTGCCTCTAATAAACTTGAACCATTGGGTCCTTCTTTGTTGCGTATATGCTTGCGCTTTATAAGTTGAAATTAGCAGAACCATGTTTCATGGGGAACGCTTTCAACATTGCACTTGTACTTTGTACCCCGTTGATATCATATTCTTTTGCTTACGGATCTCGGTGGTGTGAAATAAAAGTGGAACTTGTAAGATCATGGAGTTTGTATGTGTGTTAGAGAAACGCCTGGGCCGCTAGCCTAAGCCATGCCTAATCATGGTGGAAACTTGCAGCATCACCATAATTAGCACTCTATGAAGCATCCTCAATAAAACCCTATGCAAATAGCAAATAAAAAGATCGTTGAGATGCTCATTGTCTGCTTGCCTTGTCATTTTGATTATGGGAAAGCTCCCGTATCATGTGCAAGGGGTACCCCGTTGGCGGTTCTTAATGATACACATATACTTACAATGACAAGAGCTTACTCGTGACTGAAGTTGAGTAGCATGAGGATCGGTCTTCGTAAGTAAGGGGCATGAGATTTCGGTTTATAACTTGTCAAGCATATCCTCTTAGTTGTGTCACTTTAACCTTAATCACCTTCAAGATGCTTATGATAGGGGCAATGAGAGCTGAAAACTACAAGTACCATAATTTTTGGAAGCTCTTTATGAGACTTGAATCCCTACTTCCTTTTACAAAAGGCCTTTCTTCCACCATTATATTGAGTCTTCATCTTCTATCTTTATGCACCTACTTTGAGAGCATAGTGGCCATTCTTAGTTCTATGTGCATTGTCCCAAGACTAGTTGATTGATGCATAACTTGTTATTTCTTGTTTGAAACTATTGTATCTAGTCACTCTTATGAACTTTGAAGGTGTCCTATGCATTTATATTTGCTACTCTATTGAGGGACAAGCTGAATACTTTTATGCTATGTTTTCTTTATGTGAAACAAACAAACGTCTTGCAAATCATGTTATTCATGATTCTTTTGTTTATGCCTTTTCATGTTGCATCATATTTTCTTTGCTTATTGCTATAACTTTGTCTTTCATGTTATGATTGAAGTACTCTGATCCCAGCTTTGAATGTTTTGCAAATACTTTGATCAAGTATTTGATGGTGCATGTCACCTCAAAAACTATTTCTTTTTATCACTTACCTACTCGAGGACGAGCAGGAGTTAAGCTTGGGGATGTTGATACATTGCAAATGTATCTATAATTTTTTATGTTCTATGCTTGGTTTTATCCACTTTCCTGTGTTTTGTTCCAACTTTGGAGTACTTTTCATATGATTTCTTGGACTAACCTATTAACAAGAGCCACAGTGCCAGCTGCCTGTTTTCTGCTGTTTTTGGTTCCAAGAAAGTTAGAAAATGAATATTCTCAGAATTGGACGGGACAAAAGCCAAAGTGCCTATTTTTCCGGAAGGGATCAAGTGCCAGAATACGAGACGGAGAGGGGCCAGGGGCCGGCCACACCACCTGGCCGCGGCCAGGCCTGGCCCGCGCCAGGGGGTGGTCTGGTCGACCCCAGCACCCCCTCGGCCTCTCCTTCCGCCTATAAGTTGCCCTCGGGACGAAAACCTTAGGTACCCGATCAAAAATCCACGAAAGAGTCTGTAGCCGCCGTCATCTCCATCCCTATATTGGGAGGGATCTAAAGCTCTTCCCGGCACCCTGCCGGAGAGGGGAATTCACCCTAGAGGCCTTCTTCATCACCATGCAAGCCTCTGGTGTGATGCGTGAGTAGTTCATCCTTGGACTACGGTTCCATGTAGTAGCTAGATGGCTGGTTTCTCCTCCTTTGTGCTTTCATGTTTAGATCTTGTGAGCTCCGTTCATGATCAAGATCATCTATTTGTAAATCATACATGTTGTGTTTGCGGGGATCCGATGGATATTGAGATGCTATTTCAGATTGATTATTGATTCTATCATGTCTTTGTTATTTGAGATCTTGCATGCTTACCATTGTTAGTAGCTATCTTGGCCAAGTAGATGCTAGCAACTCCAAGAGTTAGTATTTATGCTCGATAGTGGGCTCATGCCTCTGGTAATCTAGGGAAGTGACAGAAATCTCTAAGGTACTAGATGTGTTGTTGCTACTAGAGAGAAAACAATGATCCTTTGTTCATAGAACAATTGTATTGTTTACCTTACACGCAGTTCATAAAGCAATAATCTGTTGCTTGCAACTTAATACTGGAGGGGGTTCGGATGATAACCTGAAGGTGGATTATTAGTCATAGATGCAGTTGGATGGCGGTCTATGTATTATGTTGTATTGCCCAATCAAGTCTCAAAGGAGTTAAGATGATTAGTATATGCATGTATTGCTTTCTCGGTGTTTATCAATTTCCCCGCTGTAATTTGTTCACCCAGCATGTTATCTATCTAAGGAGAGCCACCTCTAGTGAACTATCTATCCCGGTCCTTGTCTTTTATATACAATCTACAATCTTTTACTGCTTTGTGTTTACTTTCTGCAAACTATTACTTCTTTCCATTCGATACGTTTAATCCTTTGTTTTCCGCAAAACACGGTGAGATTGACAACCTCATCGCAAGTTGGGGACAAAGTTCTGTGGTTGTGTTGTGCAGGTCTCCACGTTGCTACTAGCACCGGTAGTGCGCCCTGCCAAAGCTCAGCTAGTAACACCTTTGGGGTGTTTCCTTGCTCCTACTGGTTCGATTAAACCTTGGTTTCATAACTGAGGGAAAACTTACTGCTGTGCTCATCATACCTTCCTCTTGGGGTTCCCAACGAGCTCTACGTTGAAAGATGAGTGCATCAACCGACTCACCATCAAGATTCAAAATAAGTAACCCATCTTGGACAGGTGCATAGTGATGAAACATATCATTCAAATATAAAGAGAAACCATTGTTCTTAATATTCGACTCATAGCTTTGTCTCATCAAACATGAGGCGAAAATAATATTTGACTAAGCACTGGAACATAATAACAATTATTTAGCTCCATTAAGAATCCTGAAGGTAAATGAAGTTGCATTGCGCCGACTTCCAACGCAGCGACTCTCGCTTTGTTGCCGACTCGAATGTCAACCTCGCCTCTTGCCACACTCCTAGTTCTTACCAGTCCCTAAACTGTGTTGTAGATGTGAATTACTGATCCGGTATCATATACCCAATAACTGTTAGGTGCATCGGCAATATAGATGTCTATAACATTGCATACAAGCATATGTAAGTTGGAAGTCACACCTCCACTCTTGGCTTTGTCGGCCAAATACTTGGTGCAATTCCTCTTCCAGTGGCCATCCGTATTGTAATAGAAGCAGGTGGATCCAGCTGAAGGAGATGGCTTAGTCTCCAAGGAAACGCTTGGGATCAAATCCTGAGCATTACCTCCTGACTTAGCCTTCTTCTTCTTAGTCCAAGAACTCTTCTTGAACTTAGCCTTATTATGTACCATCAACACTTGACTGACACCTTTATTGAGATCAGCCTCTACCTGCTTGAGCATCCCATGTAATTCAGTGAGCTTCTTATCCATACCATGTATGTGGTAGTTCGAGATGAACTAGCCATATGCGCTAGGAAGAGAGTCCCGAATTATGTCCGTAGTGAACTCTTCGCTAATGGGATCCCAGCCTCTCCAGAGACTGCACGTAACCAACCATCTTTATTACATGCGGACTCAGTGGATAACCATTGTTAAGCTTATAACTCAGCAAAGCTTGAGAGACTTGATACCTCTCGGTCTTTGACTGATCCTGGAACATACTTTTGAGGCTTTCGATCATATCGTAGGCCTCAACATTCTCGAACTGCTGCTGCAAGTCCGATTCCATTTGAGCAAGTATAAGACAACTAATTTCCATAGACTCATCACATGTCCTACGGTAGGCATTGGTTGCTGCGACACTCGCATTCTCATTCGGCTCATCTGGAAGCGGGTTATCTAGAACATGGTCCCTCTTTTCGTGTTTGAGAATAATTCTCAGATTATGATACCAGTTGGTGAAATTAGTTCCATTAAGCTTATCTTCCTCTAGGATCGTTCACAACACAAAACTAGATATTTGAGGGAGATTGCTACCAGGTACCATTGATCTACAATAGGAAATATGCAAAACACTTAATATATGTATCCATAAAAGAGCAAGCATATTAAACATTTTAATACTTATGCTCCCACTAGAACCAACACCCCTATGATGGTTACTAAGTGATTTAGGATCCTAAATAAGCAAGCCGACTAGTGAGCTTTAGCATCACCGTATCCGTCAAGTGATCTAGATAGGCAACTTCTTGCCAATCGCATCTCATGCGACTCCCGTTGTTCAGGTGGCCTCACATGCCTCGGCTCCCGACCGACCTCTCCCCGAGTCCCACAACCGTTGTGATAGACCCGTCTAGCTTACCAAGTGCTTTCGCTGTAAGACTCCAACTCGAACCCACCTAGTCAAAAAGAATTGGTAGCACCTCAATTTTATGAGCCCACTACCAAGAATGTCTGACTTGTGTGGTGTGGCACCAACGGGGAGACCGACTAGACCTTCTTTGAGGCATTACTTTCTACCAACTATCTAATAGAGGTAAAATAGAGACATAAACATAACACAAAATAAAGCAATTATAATGTGAAATGGTATGGCTCTCTTCATGGTGATCTCCATTCCATGAAGCTTGCAAGTCGACTCATGCCAACTCTTGTCACGTCACATCTTACTCCTTGTCACCGACTTGTACATCGACTTGCATGCCATCCGAGTTCTCTAGAAAGCTATACTAGCTAAGTAAATAAAATTACATGGAGAAACTGACACGTAATACAATAAAATGACAACACCTAGGCTCCAGTCGGCTGACAAAAAACGTGATACGCAGATCATGTATGGATTACACACATCACATGCATATAAGCCATACCATTCACAACATCATCCTACAAAAACAAGTTATGCATAGATACGATATCTACCGGTGTTGTGAAACTCACAACGACATCTAAGACACTATGACAGGGCGAAGCCGGTGGTCCCTCGTGGGTGCGGGTAGTGCCCAATGATTTTTCCGAAAACGCGGATCTCATTTGCATTCTGAACATGGATTTCTTCATCGGATAAATTTTTTTTACCCATATCTGATCCGTTCTCCGATTCAATCAAACTCTTTGATCTTCGATCACTGCATTTGGATTTACGTGTCACAGTCTACCCCGATGGCGGAAGCCGACCAGTATGGGTATGTCGTTCCACGACCTCAACAGTAGGATCACGGAAACTAGATCCTCCATCTCCCTGAGTGCGATTGATCCAATCAACCTTGCACAAAACCGATTTATTTCATAGATCGACCACCAAACATGAATTAGATCCAATCTAACGCCAACCGCATATCACATATGCATCAACTCGAGCCTAAAACCAAATGCTATCACTCTTATACCATTGTTGGGCCACACAGAGATAAAAAAAAGTTTCTCCTACGCGATGCTCCCAAGATCTAGCTCAGATGATAGGCCACAAGATTTACACTAGACGCGCAGGTGTGGATTATTTATGAAGCACGCCATTTGATGTTGTGCTGAACGATCCCATGTACAACGACCATATCCCACGAACTCCTTTGTCCCTAGCACCACACGTGCAACGCCTCTACCGGTATCCACACGTACAGGGAGGAGCTCTAGGTAGAGGACTGCTAGATCCTGTCTAGCCCGAAATGGGAGTGGAGAAAGTGACGGCTAGGTCAGGGACTATCTCTTATCACTCCACTTATATAAACACCTAGCTGGGCTCAACACTTGAGGCCCATTTAGGTTGTAACCCAATCTCCACATGGATCGAATCCATATGGGCTCCTTTCCCTTAAGTGTTTGACCCTATAGGTTCACGTACACCTGGACATGACATGAGTCACCACTCCGAGTCGATAGCTGGTAGTAGCCCCTAGCAAGACGTGCCAACTCCCAAGCACCGTAAAGTCAGAAGACAAAACTTTCTTAATGTGATTTTCGTCCAAGTCCCTTTGCCTCACGATATACCTTGCCAAGCTATAGGCGTAGTTGCCATCCCTTGAATATCTCGACTCTCCCTTCTCGTTCCATGATATACAATTCACTAGACTAACACTTAGTTTGACTCCTTGGTTAACACTTAACCAAGTCGCGCATGGCCATGCTTTAGAATCATATCACACAAGAGGGCCCAGAGAATATCTCTCCATTACGGAGGGCCAAATCCCATCTTGGTAATCCACGTCACACAACTTGCTTCACAACCATCCCGAAATCTACCTTTATAACCGCCCATTTACGAAACAACGTTTGATAGAACCTAAGATAGCGATCCACAACTCGGATCAAGCGATCACCTCTGGTCAAAGGATCCATTGCTTGAGATTGCAAATGACAACATGCTCATTGCATCTCAACCGTGGGCTAGTCCAACTCGCTAAACTCTTTAGCCGAGTCCATGTAAGTCGGAGTAGCATCACCATGCCCATGATAAGTGGAACCTAGTCATCAGCCGACTTCAACACTAGTCTAAGTTGTGTATACAGTACAACATCAACGACCAAGGACATCTAGTATAAACAACATGACATAGTTCCACAATTGAATCACATATTCAATGATATATATATATATGATGTTCATACTAGGACAACTAAATAACTTTATGAATACATTGGGAATTACATCATACATGATTGTCTCTAGGGCATATTTCCAACAACACCCTTATCAAAGTGCACAGTCAGAGGCTAGATACCGAGACCAACTTAACATGGAGATATGATGAAACACCGGATCAAAAGCTTACATTTTGAGGTGACTAAGAGCATCTCTACTCGCCCCCCATACAGCGCCCGACGCGTTTTTCCCCGTATGGGGGAGTGGCACCAGCTAGGTTAACAAATTGAGGGAGGCATTGGCTCCCAGCGGTGCCCCCCATACAAAAAAATTAAACATTTAAAAATTTGTGGAAATACAAAATTACTCATGATTTTACAAGCAGTTTAAACATGCTAATGATATCTTCCAATCCATTAAATAGTTACTTCTAACTCCACTCATACTCTTCTTTATTACTCATAATCATTATTCCTCCAGTAGATGTATATTGTAATCCTTACTACACTGCAAGTGTTTACTAATCTCTGAGAGGAATAATACTACTCCTATAATTCAATGTAGTTCTGAGTATGAGCCTGGTTACACTATCCTAACTTCATCTACCTCCAGTAACTCACACTCCAACTTCATATTGCACCATTGTGGCATGTCATAGCTAATCATAGGATAACATATTTATACTAGAGTTTAATCATAATCTCTCCACCAATGTCACTTTTGTATCTTATTAACATTCACTCCTAGTGATTCAAGTATGATCATTATAGTCCTTTGATCTTTCATGGCTTGGGTTCCCAGTTGGCTAATCAAGGTCTTTATCAATCCAGTACTAAACTTGGATTATAATTATCTTCTGATAAATTTCATTTAACTAAGAGATACTACTCAATGACTATGTCTAATTGATCCTATAAGATTATTCCTTGGTAACTATATATTCAAAATTCATCCTTATAATCTTCTTGTTACCAACATATATATTTATTTAAAATAACTCCTCTATTCCATTTAGGAGTGAGTTAACTCCAGCAACTACCATTTTGTTTTGTTTCTCTCCTAATACTCTCATCCCGAGGATGATAACTCAAACTAGCATAACTACTTATCTCTTCTTACTTCTTTCCTTTCAAGACTTGAGAAGGAACAATATAGTTGGTCAGGAGTTGAAAGGTTAAGATATGATAGGTCAAGAACTGATAGATCAATAATTAATAGATCAAGCATTGGTCACCCAACATTGATGATCAACAGATAGTAGAACATGGTTCAATAGAAATTATAATGATTGGTATGGTAAGAAAGATATGTGGTGAATGGTTTTGACTTGGTTTCCTTCCTAGTCAATATAACTAAAGAGTTAGGGTTTAGGAACTACCATGATGCTCATGGTAGGAGTTATTATGAAAGGATATGCATGAAGATTTAGTTATTGAATTCCTTTTACTTGAGTTATATACTTAACTTGGTATCCATGAGTTCTTGTAATAAATATCATGATATGATCTCTAGAAGATCTAATATTAATCATTCAACAATGTGTTGTAGGTTTAGTTTTATTCCATCTGATCTACCCATAGATCAAATCATCTTTACCCAAAAGTACGGTTTTAGAAAAGGTCATATTGAAACTTATCACACTCATCTTGATGATCTAATTCAGTTCCATCAAGTTAAGAGAAGCTTCGGTCACTTTGACAAGTTTGATCAAAAGCGTGAAAATTATTCAGATTTTCTATGCATGAATGCAATGCACACACCCGATCTCTACTTATTTCTAAGCTCTAATGTCGGGATGTTACAGGCTCGTGGAGCCCAACCTCGCCATCATTCCATCAAGCTCGGTAAGGACATCAAGGAGAATGTGGACTCCCTCGTGGTGCTCTACTGGCGGAAGGTGGGCGATAGCGAGACCTCCAGATCTTCTGGTAAGGAGGGCTCCGATGAGGAATTGAGAGGGGAGTTTGGCAACGATGCGAAGAGCAACGCCTCGCTAGTAGGTGTGCACGACCCTCGAAGACCTACCCTGTATCATGTGCTATGTGCAACAAACATGTGTTCGTCAAGACACTATCCCTATGGGCTTGTTAGAGTAATGTAAATATTTTTGCATGTGCATTTTGTGTTCGCCCTTAAGCTCTTAGCTTCCAGTCCCTAGTGAAGTGTAGGACGAGAGAGAAGAGAGGTGAAGAGCAGCTTGTACTTAGCTTTGGCGAGGAGTTGTTTCCATAGGTTGTGCCTCGCAAGGCTCGTGCCTAGAGTAGAACTCTCGTGAGGTATGGTGAGGGCACCTTGTGGACCTCGTGAGGTCTGGTGAGGACACCTTATGGGTCTCGAGAGAGATACCTCTTATTAGGGGTGGGCAAATAAACCGAGAACCGAAAACCGACCCCGAATAAACCTGGACCGAGACCGAAATGACCGAAACCAAATATATCTGTTGCTTTCTCGGTGCCCAGATTTGGAAAACCGAAATTGTTTAGGCTATTTCGGTCGTATGCCACAATTAACCGAACTGACCAATATAACCGAGTAAATCTGGAGAAGCACAAATACGAGCCCAGCCCATTACATAGAATCACGTATTGGGATTTTATCACTTATGAAACAATGCAGCCCCGGTCTATACCCATCTAGAAGTCGCTGCTCGCATGTCTAATCATGGCCACCTCATGCACCGCCTCCTGCTCTCTACCGTGGCGGATGATGAATGCTCCTTTCCAGCCATGGAGGCTCCTTTCCGGCGACTGAAGGTGCATCTCGTCCCTCTTCCTGCTCTCCGTCGTCCCTCCTTCCTGCTATACCTTGCCTCTGCACCCTGTTCTGGATTGCGACTAGTAAATCGGCAAAGCTGCAACTGCATGGGCGCAGAGCTTCTTGTGCGCAACGACTTGACGTGCTGCGAAGAAATTCTTTGATGTTGCATGCGTGTGACCCTAACCTAAAATCTGTGTTGTTCGGTCATAACCAAAGGACGAACCGAAGTTCCAGGGGACCGAACTCTCGGTTACTGTTTTCCTGTGAAACCAATCAGTCTCTAAAATCAACAAACTGAAATTCTTTAATACCCGAGAATCTGAACCGATCGGTTCGGGGGAACCGAATGCCCAGGCCTACCTCTTATGAAGCTCATTGAGGACACCTTGTGGGCCTCATGAGAGACCTCTTGTGAAGCTCAGCGAGGACACCTTGTGGGCCTCAGCAAGGGCACCTTGTGGGCCTAGTGGGGGGCCTCTTGTGAGGTTTGGAGATGAGTCTCTTATGAGACTAGGTGGGGACCCCTTGTGAGGCCTCACAAGCACATCTTGCGAGGCTTCCCTGGAGGAGTTGCTTTTGTTCTGTTTTGTTAACATAGGTAAGTACTCGGAGAGGACACCTTGTGGGCCTCCTGAGGGACCTCTCGTGAGGGACCTAGCTACTTCCTTGTGGATTAGGTTTTGAGTTCTGCTTTAGGGGCATAGACATGCTAGTAGAGTTGCAAACGAGGTGAATGCACGCGCTCGCCGGTTCACGTGTGTGTGTTACATGAGGAGATCAAGCACCAAGGAACTTGGTGAGGTGACGTGCACGGGGTGATCAGTCCCGTGAGTCATAGCTCGGTCACTTGGTTTTTTGCTAATGGGATAGACCCATGCATAGGCACCGTGCCCAACCCCCACTCGTGTGATACACAAGAGAGAAATCATGAGCACATACAAAACATAAAATATATTGCTTACCGAGGTAAGGATACATGAGGTGCAGTTGGTGAGAAGTTCTTATTTTATTGCTTGAATGAGGATGTTCATTACAAGGTATCCATGAGGTGGGAGGAAGCTCTTGCGGACTGGTGTCGATGCTCAAGAGGTGCTTCATGGGTATAACTTGCGAAGGTGTTGGATATTCCACGGGTTTGCCACCGGGACTCCTTGTTCCGTATCCAGCCATGCTGCACTAGGCCGGGAAACTTGCACGACCCTGACGGGGTCTTCCAACATCGGTGAGAGCTTGTTGAGGCCTCCTCAAGAGAGTATCCTTCGATGGAAAAGATTGCCAACCTTGAGAGTTTGGGGACGAATGTTGTAGCTATGGTAGCGTCTTAGGCCTTGCTGGTACTAAGCGGGGCGAACAGTAGCCCGACGACGAGCCTACTCAAGGAGTAGCAATTCATCCCCCCACATGTCATCTTGGCGAGCCTCGTTGAAGGCGAGAACTTGTGGATACCCATGCATGGGAGAACCGCTTCTGCCTCATACACAAGAGAGAAGGGTGTTTCACCGGTGGGCTTGGTCGCTATGGTGCAAATTGACTAAAGCACGGATGGAGCACGTCGATCTAGCCCTTGACACTAGCTTTGAGCTTGTTGATGCTTCTAGTCTTGAGACTGAAAGTGTAATTGTCCCTATGTGTGGTTTTGGTGATTAATGACCATTCCTATGGACTAATGTTTTATTTGAGTTTTATATGAAGAAATATTCCATAGGTCATGCTTATAGTCCACGTGTTGGATTCAAGTATGGATTCCATGAAGATAAAGATATACCTTGAGTATTGGCATCAAGATCATCAAGTTGAAGAGAAGAATATGATATGATCAAGATCTTGAGAGCGTGATCTCAATAGAAGAATTAAAGATATGGCTCTAAGTCGGTGTCATGATAAGCCTCATTAGTTGAGCTATGGTTGACTAAGATTTAGATCATGTAGTCAAATGAAGAGTTTCTTAAGTACCTCAAGATATTGAGATGGAGCATGAGAAGATACTTGGTTGACCAATACAAAGAGTGAAGAGTGATTTCAAGTTGGTCAACACATGAAACATAAAGAATGTACCACATGGATCTTGTGGTATGGTAAGCCTTGTCAATTATGCATCATGAACTAACCCATTGTATATGTGCCTTTGTGTTTTCTATATGGGATAGGTATATTTCCATGGGCATGCTTCAAAAGTGAAGATCTCATATAGCCCATGAGAGGATGACATCAAGTGGTGATCGCCATCAAGGTTGAGAAGGGCAAGTTGAAGATAAGCATATCGAGAAGATCATTTGCTTGAAGCTTTCCATCCATATTGGTGATAATGTGCATGTGAAGACGTGTCTTAATGAAGCTATCCCATAGTGGTGTATGGGGGAGCAAATTATGAGTCTTCACGAAGCAACAATGATCAAGTGATGCATTCCGGCTTGGATGGAGCTTGAAGCGTTGTCATCAAGATCAAGTGGGATGCGCAAGGAAAATGTATGGCATTGCTAGATTTTCCTTTTACCAGTCTCAAGGTGGTTGTTGGGAGATCGGTTTATAGGATAGATAGCCGCAGTATCAAGAGGGGCTTTCGGTTGGGTAACTTGATCTCATCGTCTTAGGGAGCTCAATCATTTGCATACTTTGCTTGTCCCTATTTTTTTTGCTTCTTGGTGTTTCTTTGTGTGAGGTTCTTGAGCTTGTTGCTAGCTCTCAACAAGCCCAAGTTCATCGAAAACGGAATTCATATGCATCTTCTATTGTGTTTTCGAGTTTAGAGGTTTTATCGGTTCGTTGTTAGGGAGGTTTCATACCTCAGATTATTTTGTTCTATACCTCTTTCTCTCTCTTGGATTTTCTACTCTCTAATAGATAGATCTTGTTCTTAACTTTTCAAAAAGCCCAAGTTTTCTGAAATCCAAGTCTGGACACAAAAGTTATCGCTGTTTTCGTGTGCCTATTTTGATTCTGGCGGCGCCGGTTCTAGGGCCGAAAAATTTCCATCAAATCGCCAAAAAACTGTTATGTTTGTTGTTTCGGTTTTGACTAGAATTTTTCTGGTCGACCGGAAATTCCGGTGCCAGTTCCGGCGGCGCTGGTTTCCCCGCTGGAACGTGTCCGTCTAGCCCGTTTTCTCTCCAACAGTTATCCCCCTTGAAGGGGTATAATAGGGGGGCTTCATCCCCAAAGTTTTAGGGTTCTTAAGCACATTTTTGACCACCATCGTTGACCCCTTTGAGCTTGCTTTCTCTCCCTTCCCTCCTATGATTCTTTCATATTTTTGAGGGCTTTTGAAGAGGAGATCTAGATCTACAATCCCCACCAATCAATTCCTCCTCTAAGTGAGGGGAACCCATTGGATTTATATCTTGGAGTCATTGGTTGACTTCCTCCATTGTTCTTCCTCTCTAATTCCTCCCTAGCACTTGTTGCTATGGTGGGATTTGAGAGTGAGGGATTGGAACACCATTGCGTGGGAATGTTCGTTTGCGGTACCAAACTTCGTGGGCGAGTGCATCTCGGTGCCCGAGTTGTCATCAATCGCGCGGAGGGGCCGTAGTAGAATTGCCAATTGTCCAGAAGGGCCAAATGGGGGTGAATACAAATCTAACGGCCAAACGGTCGTTTGAACCAGACGAAAAACGGTTGAACTCAAATACCGCTGTTAGGTCAACTCTTCTTGGCCCGCCCTGTCAGTATTCCCTGTTATCTTTTGCAGTCGTAGACTAGCTTACCCCTGTGTGGACCAGATCCCTGAGTGGACCAGATCTATTTCTTTGCTCTGCTCTGGTCTTCTCCCCTGCTCCCCTCGCCATAACATTTGCTCAGCTCCGGCTGCTCTTCTCAGATCGGAGCTCACGCTTGCTCTAATTTGCATCACCGCCATGTCCGGTCAACCTCCCATGCCTCTAATCGAAGCTCGCAGCCGTCACCGTCGCATCGTCCGCCGTATCGGAGCTTCGTGTCCCCAGACTAATATCTCGCCTCTGGCTAGTCCTTCTCGCACGGCGGAGCGTGTCCCGTCGGGCGATCCAGGCCGGCGACCGGCCTCGGGAAGTTGCGTGCTGCCGTGCACCCTAGGCATGGTAGCCCTGGCACAGCAGTTCGACGACCACGCTCTCATGGCCACCATGTTGGGCGTCCATCCCGCCATGTCGCCGACAGAGTTATTGTCGGCTTCCAGGCCTCGTTTTGGGATCAGACGAAATGAGGTCAAGATTGAGGTATGCGCGCTGCCGTTCAATGTTTTCATCCGGTTCGAGCACAGCTCAGACACCGAGCGTGTTCTGCATTCTTCCCATTGTTTCGAGTGTTGTAGGGAGAAAATGAGCTTCATGCGTTGGCATCGCGCCTGTGGGTGGGACGATCGCTTGGGGCAGCTTTGTTTCTTCTCCAAACTCGGCTTTGACGACCTCCCATTGGATGCTTGGGAGCCGAAGGCCCTCAAGCAGGTCGTCAGTAGCCTTGGCGGCGAGCTGGTGGAAATCATGCCACCGAGCGATAGATGGGTCATTGAGGTAAAGGCGTGGCTAAAAGATCCTGACGCTGTTCCTAAGATGTACGAGGTGCAGATTCCAAGCAGGACAGGGTGACAGCTTTGCTGGAAGCACCAGGTCATCATCCACCTGGAGGAGGTTCTGGAATCGGTACATGGCATTCGGGGGCCCGAAGAGGCTGCCAGAAAGCGTCCTTGTCGCCTGCAGTGTTGGCCTGGAAGGATCGATGGCACATGACCACCACCGTTTCGCGACGGCGCAGACAGTTTCGGTGGGGGAACCGGGCTTGGACGAGCTGGTGGTTCTGATTTCCCTCGAGTGAAGACAGAGCTCTAGTGAATTGTCGTGGTATGTGTGGCTAATGAATTTGTAGTATGGAGAGCGTAGCAGGAAGTTAGCATCGACTAAAAATGTGTAATAGTTTGAATCGATGTAGTACGTGTGTGTAATAGTTTGAAGTAGTATGTGTGGGTAATGAATTTGATGTAGTGTGTGTGTAATAGTTTGAATCGATGTAGTTGAACACCATGCTTTATAATTTCTATGAATAACCAAGGACAACCTCATGAAAAGAGGGTGGTCTGGCAATGAGCAATGTCAATTCTGTGGATGCCAGAAAAATGTAGTCCATCTTCTGTTCAAGTACAAGGTAGCTACATTTGTAACACGTTGAACTGTATGACCATTTTGCAGGCAACACAAGACAAAGGAAAAATGGTTTACAACACAGACAGCAGACGCAAAATCTATTGTCTGGGATAAAAAATGCCAGTTAACTGGATTTAACCACGACTAGTAATTGAAGGAAATAGATACTTGATAGTGTTTGCTTACAACAGTAGTACTTCCATACAAAAGGGTCTTATACCTGCACAAAAGTGGGCTAAACTTCCTACTAGTTTAGAGAACAATTCGTTAGTATTTCATCTACAAAAGCCATTCTTCAGTCTGAACTTAACTATTCTACACTGAAGGAACTACATATCTCCACCAGAAAAGTTGGCTGGCCAATTGCCTTGAGAGGACATAAGTTCTTTGATCATCTAACCCAAACTGATCTATTGCCTTCCCGCCAAACTATAAGAAATCTGCATCATTCATGCACGAGCGATTTGCGTGCGCCAGTCCAAGTTCAGTTGGACC
Source organism: Avena sativa (assembly GCA_916181665.1). Classification (NCBI taxonomy): domain Eukaryota; kingdom Viridiplantae; phylum Streptophyta; class Magnoliopsida; order Poales; family Poaceae; genus Avena; species Avena sativa. Next base: position 383,267,930 of record OV702286.1, on the reverse strand, counting down.
ATCTGCGCCGCCGCAATGATTTCTTCGAAACTGAAATTCGGCATCTCCTTCTTGGGATTGTAGGTCCGTGTGAACTCGAACCTGAATTCAGAGGCTGAGTTGATGCCCATCGTCAGCCCCGGCTATCGAACAATCCAGCATGCTGAGTGTAGACGCTTGGTCGCCTCCATGGTACGGCCTCTGACGGTACGTAGGATGGAGCGTCTTTGTCGCAGATGGCGTGCTCCCAGCCTCCCCCACTGCGGTAAGGTAGTCCACGCCGAAGCGTGGACGCGAGAGTTCCTAGACCTTGGTGCTGCCCTGTTCGAGGGTGTGTACCCTCGGCGGCATGCTCTCGTGAACGATTTGATACGTACCTTGTTCCCGCTGCCTAGAGCATGCCGTAATGGCACCGTGCAATTTCTCCACATCGCTCTCTTGGCCCTGCTTGCCGCATCTGGCGCCGCCGCCGCCGCCGTCGCTGCCATGGACGATTCGGCACATTCAGGGAAATCATCTGCCTGGCAGGGCAATGGGAGACCGGCCTTGAAGTAGAGCTTCATGGCCTGCCTTAGAGGGGCTAAATACCCAGTTTCGGCCAGTATCTCGTCCAGAGGTTAAGGCCTCGGTGTATCTTCTAGACTTAAGCCATACGTCATTGTTGGTTCCTCTTCCCAGGCTTGAACCTCATGATCATACAGTCTGATATAATTCCTATAGTATATGCAACCGGGTTTGACTGTGGGGTGTAACCTGGTGTTAATGGAGATAGACCGATTGTAATCAACAAAGAGGGCACGACTTGCGATGTCACCGACGGCCTCGAGAGAGTGGTTCTCCATGTCCACCTGGTACAACACCGGTTGCCCTTTGGCAAAATCCCTGTTCAACACAAGAAGCAGATCACCATCTGACTCCACAAGGTAAAATTTGTAAGTTCCACGTACCTGTTCAAAGACTGGGGCTGAAATTATTTTGGCCATCGTGATAGTGCTCGCGTGCTGCTCTAACTGGATGTTGGTCGACAAGATGTCTCCATTCTCAAGTAATGCATATACTTCCCCTCAGAATGCCGTCATGCAGTCCAGAAGCGTAGAAGGAAGTGGCGAATACAATCCTTCTCCAAATAATTCATTGATTTGCCCAGTTGGGGTGCTCTCATCCGCCCATGCAATATGATCTGGATAATTAGTGCAAACGAACACCATCGTCGGGGACTTCGTCACGACGATAGATTGCAGAAGATCAGATGGTATGTGTGCTTGAAACTCAGTGTTAGACTTATGAGTGATTGGGTTCAGAAGCCGAATCTGGTACGACTCCACCCTCTGAGCAAGCACGATGACGCCATGAGAAACACCGATGAAGTAGAATATTTTGGAAGAAGAGGGCATCAGTTAGCACTAAGATGTTTACAATGGAAAATAACAATAAATATCGGATGTGAATGTGAACCTGTGATGGACGTCCATTAGATTTGTCCCGAAGTAACGACTAGTGGCGAGGTTGAGGAAGGTGAAGTCGCCAATGTCTGGAAGTGTGTGATCTATCATGATCCAGTTGTTGAGATGGAATTCAGGCACCTTTAAAGTGCGACGCCAATTGGTGCAGACTTCTCGACAAGCAGCATAGGTGTCGACGTACTCCTCTTTCTCCAGCAAGTAGTCGGCGATCTTGCGAAGTGGGTAGGCCGGGAGATCGGACTAGTTCCTCTTCATCCGGCTACTGGCCATGGCTTACGTGCGAGAATGTTTTGATCGAGGAAGAAAGAGGAAGAAAGAAGAACTACCACTACAAGGAGAAGAAGAAGAGGAGAACAGATGAGGGAGACGAAGCGGAACTACCACTTCGAGGAGACGAGGAGATGAGGGAGAAGAAGCAGAACTGCCACTTCAAGTTTGGATCAACGGGCTTTTTTCGGAACTAGCGCGTGAACCAGCCATGCACTGCATGCAAGTTTTGATCAAACAGACTGACATGTGGGACCTGCTAAAAAATTCCGTGAAGTGCTACCGTGCATAGTGCGCTGACAGGTGGCATGTTTTCTGACTGGCGGTCCCGCCTCCTCCACCTTCGACGGTGCATGTCCCAGGTTCGAGGGCTGGTGCCGCCCACCAACACATTATTGTGCAATTTTCCATGCTTTGTCGCAACCAGCTCCACTCCTCTGCTCCTGCCACCACCACTCCGCTCAGTCGTGCACCGCTCTCGTCATCCCCTTGGGCCGTCGTCCTCCCGCCCTCCCCTCCCTGCCATCCTCTCACGTCCCCTCCCCTCCCTGCCCTGTCTCCTTGCTGCCGTCCACCGCCCATGCGTGTTTGGAAACGAAAACCAAGAGTCGGCCGTTGGGTTAGGGGCCCAATGACGCTGGTGATCCGGATCCTGCTCAGAGATGGATCCTGCAAGGCTTGAGAACATGGAGATGGGTCCTGCACGGCTAGAGAGCACGGAATCTCCTTCAAGTCTGGAGAGCACAGAGGACAACGAAACAGGGGGAGAGGAAGCGGGGTGCAGAGCTTTGGAGGTATGGAGCCCGAAGAAGGTGCCGTGCATCCACATTGAAGGGTAAGAACTATGATTTATTTTTTGCATACCCCAATTAGCGTTTCTAGTCCCGTGGTGATGGCAGGATATGTGTTGGTAACCGCAGGACGTCTGTACAGCTTGTCCTTGAGCATGATGCTTTGTCAAGTGAGCATGAAGGCACTAAAATGAGTGGCGGTGCGGATGATGATGAGAAAGCATATCCAGACATGGCTGCTGGCCCTGATAGGATGGAGAGTAGGGAATATTTGGTTGATTCGAACTTTGAGCCTGACTATGGGACTGATGAGGAAGAGGAATGCGAAGATTTGGAAATGGGATGTAGATACGACGACAAAGACAAGGACAGGCCAGTGATACACTTTGACAGGGACAATCCTACAATTGATGAGGGGACTGTCTTTGATAATGTGGAGGACTGCAGATATGCAGTTGCAACCTATGCAATCAGAGTTGTGTTCGAATTTATCATTGAAAAGAGCGACCAAAAGAGATTTAGGGTGCACTGTAGGGAAAGTAATGTGTGTAAATGGAGATTACATGCATCTTGAATGCGGGATGGACACCCATTTCAGGTTGCAATAGCTACATTTAGTTTCAGTCTTTCTCATATTTATTCTGCTGATAACTAGCTCTGAATTATTTGGATTCTTATCGAATGCAGATCAAAGTAAACACGAAGAAACACAACTACCCTAATACTTATTTAAGTGATAAAATTAGACCGGTGACTACCAAGTGGATTGCTGCTATTGTACTTGACTGGGTGAGGCAGGATCATAACATTGGACCTACTGAACTTAGAGCAAAGATTAGCAAAAAAATTAACATTCTGATTCCTTACCACAAAGTCTTTGATGGGAAGGAGATGGCTCTAGACTTCATTCAAGGCAAGTGGAATGACATTTTTCATATGTTGTATAGTTTCAAAGCTTAGGTAGAGAAAACATCACTTAGTAGTGTTGTTGACATTGATTACGAGGTTGTGAAAGGAAGAGAAAATGTCTCGAGGGGGGTCAGGTATAAGCAGGAAGATAAGATATGCTTCAGGATATGTTTTGTCTGCCTGAAGGCATGCCGGAAGGGGTTCCTAGACGGCTGCAGGCCATACTTGGCAATAGGCGCAACTTCTTTAACAAGGAAGTTCAGGGGACATGTTGCTTCTGCTTGTGCTTTGGACGCGCATAATTGGCTTCTACCTGTAGCTTATGTTGTTCTTGAGGGTGAATCAAATGAAAGCTGGACATGGTTCATGCAAAGACTACGAGAAGTAATTGGTCACCCCGAAGGCTTGGTGATACACACCGGTACATGCGAGGGTCTTGAGAATGCTGTTGATGCCGTGTTTCCTAGGGTTGAGCATAGGGAAGGCATGCGGCACCTTGCTACTAACTTCACGAAGAAGTTAAAAGGAAAGATCTTTGTAGAGGACTTGTGGCGATCAACATACACATACACCCCAAGCACGCATGCTACTTACTTGCAGAACATGTACGTAGTGCCAAAGGTGAAAAAATACCTTGAAGAACATCACACCAAGCTATGCGCCAGAAGAAAGTTTGGTGAGTTAAGCAAGGTGGATTTTGTTTGCAATAATTTGGCAGAGAGTTTCAATGATAAGATTTCGGGCACGAAGACACTTAGAATTGTTACTTTGTTGGATGCAATAAGACAGTGCATAGTGGTGAAGAATTTGTGCAAGAAATTTTTTAGGCCATAAAATAGTTCTAAAGGTGGTTATGTTACTGAATGCAAGAACGAGGGCAATGAGAACGATAAAGATGAGGATGGTCAGAAGTTTCAGAACATTGGCTGAGGTTTATGCAGAATACAAGCGTGGAAGTGAACGGAGGTACACTGTAGACATTGGAAACAAGACTTGTTCATGCAGGCAGTGGCAGATTACTAGTCTGCCATGTCACCATGCAATTTACTTCATCTTAAAGCTTAGAGGTAGCGGAGCTGAAATAGAGAACTATGTTGACAACTATTTATCTATGGACAAGTTTGCTGTAACTTATGCAGAAAACATACCACCTATGGCCGATGAAAATGATTGGGAGATTGGCGATCCAGGGTTTAAAGTTCAACCACCAGTTCTTAGGAGGCCACCTGGGAGGCCTAGAAAGCTAAGGATCGAAGCCTCCACCGATAAAGGTTCAAGGCTGGGAGCTGGGAAAAGGAAATGCAAACATTGTGGCAGATTCGGTCATATCAAGAGGTTGTGCAAAAACCCAGTTACACATGATATTGTCCCTGTTCACACCCCGGTGGAAGAAAATGAGGCTTCTCAGCCAGAACTGAAGGAAGAGCAGCGCGAAGACGGTGATGAGCACTCGGAGGAAAACGTACGTAAGCAGCCAATTTATAAAGAAGTGGAGGTGCCAACGAGAAAAGGGTGTGAAAATAAACAAAAAGGTAAGCGGAACGGGGAGGAAAGGGCAAATAATGGAGGTGTATTAGAATATGAAGAAGTTGCAGGGGTGATTGAGGATGTCCTTGAGGATCTTTCAGCTAACTGCGGGAGAAATAATAAAACCCTACCAATTTCATCTTTCTACGATTCTCCGGATGAAAGGTAAGCTTAAAAATTGTTTTATTTGCCATATTATCATTTTTTTATCCTCATCAACTGATGCTTAATGCAGCGTGGGCTAGCAGACTAATAAGAGGAGCAGAAAGATGCGGGCATAGTAACGTCGTATGTTGAATTATATCATTAAAACTAAACTAGTCGTGTCGTATTTATTTATATCTAGCGCGTGTAACGTGTCTGTGATGGGGTCATGTGGACCAGATTACAATTTTTAAATATTATTACATTAATTTTTTACCTGCGTTTGGACGCGGCTACTAGTTCCCATCTCCCTTGCACTCCCATCTCCTCTAGCGCACTCCAGAATTATGGTTGTGCCATCAAGTAGCAGAGCCAGCGTATTGTCCCATCAGATGTGAACACAATGACTTTGTTTGTTCAGAATTTGACGACTTTTGATTAGTTTGAAAGACAGAGAAACCTAAAACATGTATCTAGACATGTTTTGGGTATAGACACATTTATTAAATATCTAAAAAAAACTAAGTCAGTTATATCTGGACATGAGTAGTACACTATTACAACACGCTCGATCCCTTCTCCTCTGGCGCACTCCAAATTATGGCTGTGCCATCAAGTGCGGGGAGCAGAGTCAGCGTATTGTCCCATCAGATATGCCAGGAACGCGCGAACTTTATTTTCAGGATCGGACGAGTTTCGATCGACTAGTTTCAAAGACAAATACAACTAAAACATGGCCAACATATATAGATTATGATGATAATCGACCATGACTCAAGTGACCCAGATCCAAAGAGCGCATTAAGATACCGTACATAGATTTAATTTATGCTTAAGTGGCCCTAATCGACTATGACGCTCATGCAGTCTCCATCATTGACGACGTTGTCCGCGTCGCCGCCAGCCTCCTCCATGTCGAAATCGATGCCGATGTTCCCAGCAGCGTTCCTCCTCCTCATGGATTCTTCACTGTGCGCTGCATCGATAACGGTGGAGGTTGTACGCCCAAGCACTTCCCAGAAGCGCTGCCTCCCTTCGGGGTTGCGCAGATCCGGGTGGATCTCCTGTCGGTGGGTTCCGCATAGCTCAATCAACATATCTCGCTCCTTCTTGAACAACTTTCTCCAGTACGTGCTCGTGCATGAGTACCGTGCCATTGCCCTCTTCCGCTCCGATAGCGGGCGGCGGCGCTCCTCGATCTGCCTCACCAACGCATTGTCGCACAAGAGCGGCGCGACAGGAACCCCGACGTAGCTGAGCTCGAAGCTGGCCGGAAGCCTCGCGAACAGCGGCGCGAGTATGTTGTAGTGGCCAAACATCTGAGCCTCGTGCAAGCTGAGTTTGGGCCTCTCCTTCTCCATGGCAATGAAGGAACACGATCTGAGCTTCGGCCCCGAGGTTAAGGGGATAAGGGCAAGGACGTAGGCCCAGCGTTGTTGCCACTGCTAATCAGTTCGCAGAGCAGACTTCTCGCGGATCGCTCTCGCGAAGGACATCCTTATCGTCCACGCACCCCGATCCAACGGCGCCTAACAATCGGGGATCGGGTCTTCTAGAAGCCCAGAGCGGTTGCTGGTTAGCTCCGCGTCCCGATTGTTTGTGGCCAACAGCTGTAGTTGAAAATAATACACATTTCAATGACACTGGTGGATCCATATGTGGTCTATGAAGAGAACACACATGCAATGACTCTAGCTGTGGTTAATGAGAAGAACACACATGCAATGACACTTGTATGGTATGTGAAAAGAACACACATGCAATGACTCTGGTTGTTGTTATTTAAAAGAGCACACATGCAATGACAATGGTGGATCCATGTGTGGTCTCTGAAAAGAACACACATGCAATAACACTGGTGGATCCATATGTGGTATGTGAAAAGAATAGTCATGAAATGACTCTAGTTGTTGTTAGTAAAAAGAACACACATGCAATGACACTGGTGGATCCATGTGTGGTCTCTGAAGAGAACACACATGCAATGACTCTGGCTGTTGACACTGGTAGATCTATATGTGGTATGTGAAAAGAACCCACATGCAATGACTCCAGTTGGTGTTAATAAAAAGAGCACACATGCAATGACACTAGTGGATCCATGCGTGGTCTCTAAAGAGAACTCACATTTCAATGACACTGGTGGATCTATATGTGGTATGTGAAAATAATAGTCATGAAATGACTCTAGTTGTTGTTAGTAAAAAGAGCACACATGCAATGACATTGGTGGATCCATGTGTGGTCTTTGAAGAGAACACACATGCAATGACTCTGGTTGTTGTTAGTAAAAAGAGCACACATGCAATGACACTGGTGGATCCATAGGTGGATTGTGAAAAAAAACACATGCAATGACACTGGAGGATCCATATGTGGTATGTGAAAAGAACATACTTGCAATGACTCTAGTTGTTGTTAGTAAAAAGAACACATATTCAATGACATTGGTGGATCCATGTGTGGTCTCTGAAGAGAACACACATTTCAATGACACTGGTGGATCCATATGTGGTATGTGAAAAGAACACACATGCAATCACTCCAGTTGTTGTTAGTAAAAAGAACTCACATGCAATGACACCGGTGGATACATGTGTGGTCTCTGAAGAGAACACATATGCAATTACTCTGATTGTTGTTAGTAAAAAGAACACACATGCAATGACTCTGGTTGTTGTTAGTAAAAAGAGCACACATGCAATGACACTGGTGGATCCATGTGTGGTCTCTGAAGAGAACACACATTTCAATGACACTGGTGGATCCATATGTGGTATGTGAAAAGAACACACATGCAATGAATCCAGTTGTTGTTAGTAAAAAGAACACACATGCAATGACACTGGTGGATCCATGTGTGGTCTCTAAAGAGAGCACACATGCAGTGACTCTAGCTGTGATTAATGATAAGAACACACATTTCAATGACACTGGTGGATCCATATGTGGTATGTGAAAAGAATAGGCATGAAATGACTCAAGTTGTTGTTAGTAAAAAGAACACACATGCAATGACACTGGTGGATCCATGTGTGGTCTCCAAAAAGAACACACATGCAATAACTCTGGCTGTTGTTAGTAAAAAGAGCACACATGCAATTACACTGGTGGATCCATGGGTGGATTGTGAAAAGAACACACATGCAATGACTCTGGGTGTTGTTAGTAAAAAGTACACACATGCAGTGACACTGGTGGATCCATGTGTGGTCTCTAAAGAGAACACACATGCAATAACTCTAGCTATGGTTAATGAGAAGAACACACATTTCAATGACACTGGTGGATCCATATGTGGTATGTGAAAAGAATAGTCATGAAATGACTCTAGTTGTTCTTAGTAAAAAGAACACACATGCAATGACATTGGTGGATCCATGTGTGGTCTCTGAAGAGAACACACATGCAATGAATCTGGTTGCTGTTAGTAAAAAGAGGACACATGCAATGACACTGGTGGATCCATAGGTGGATTGTGAAAAGAACACATATGCAATGACTCTGGTTGTTGTTAGTAAAAAGAACACACATGCAATGACACTGGGTGATTCCATAGGTGGATTGTGAAAAGAACACACATGCAATGACACTGGTGGATCCATATGTGGTATGTGAAAATAACACACATACATTAACTCTAGTTGTTGTTAGTAAAAAGAACACACATGCAATGACACTGGTGGATCCATGTGTGGTCTTTGAAGAGAACACACATTTCAATGACACTGGTGGATCCATATGTGGTATGTGAAAAGAGCACACATGCAATGACTCCAATTGTTGTTAGTAAAAAGAACTCACATGTAATGACACTGGTGGATCCATGTGTGGTCTCTAAAGAGAACACACATGCAATTACACTGGTTGTTGTTAGTTAAAAGAACACACATGCAATGACTCTGGTTGTTGTTAGTAAAAATAACACACATGCAATGGCACTGGTGGATCCATGTGTGGTCTCTGAAGAGAACACACATTTCAATGACACTAGTGGATCCATATGTGGTATGTGAAAAGAACACACATGCAATGACTCCAGTTGTTGTTAGTAAAAAGAACAGACATGCAAAGACACTGGTGGATCCATGTGTGGTCTCTGAAGAGAACACACATGCAATGATTCTAGCTGTGGTTAATGAGAAGAACACACATTTCAATGACACTGGTGGATCCATATGTGGTATGTGAAAAGAATAGCCATGAAATGACTCCAGTTGTTGTTAGTAAAAAGAACACACATGCAATGACACTGGTGGATCCATGTGTGGTCTCTGAAGAGAACACACATGCAATGACTCTGGATGTTGTTAGTTAAGAGAGTACAAATGCAATGACACTGGTGGATCCATGGGTGGATCGTGAAAAGAACCACATGCAATGACTCTGGTTGGTGTTAGTAAAAAAGAACACACATGCAATGACACTGGTGGATCCATGTGTGGTCTCTGAAGAGAACACACATGCAATGACTCTAGCTATGGTTAATGAGAAGAACACACATTTCAATGACACTTGTGGATCCATATGTGGTATGTGAAAATAATAGTCATGAAATGACTCTAGTTGTTGTTACTAAAAAGAACACACATGCAATGACACTGGTGGATCCATGTGTGGTCTCTAAAGAGAACACACATTTCGATGACACTGGTGGATCCATATGTGGTATGTGAAAAGAATACACATGCAATGACTCCAGTTTTTGTTAGTAAAAAGAACACACATGCAATGACACTGGTGGATCCATGTGTGGTCTCCGAAGAGAACACACGTGCAATGAATCTAGTTGTGGTTAATGAGAAGAGCACACATGCAATGACACTGGTGGATTATTGTGTGGTCTCTAAAGAAAACACACATTTCAATGACACTGGTGGATCCATATGTGGTATGTGAAAAGAACACACATGCAATGACTCCAGCTGTTGTTAGTAAAAAGAACACACATGCAATGACAATGGTGGATCCATGTGTGGTCTCTGAAGAGAACACAGATACAGTGAGTCTAGATGTGGTTAATGATAAGAACACACATTTCAATAACACTAGTGGATCCGTATGTGGTATGTGAAAAGAATATGCATGAAATGACTCCAGTTGTTGTTAGTAAAAAGAACACACATGCAATGACACTGGTGGATCCATGTGTGGTCTCTAAAGAGAAGACACATGCAATGACTCTGGCTGTTGTTAGTAAAAAGAGCACACAGGCAATGACATTGGTGGATCCATGGGTGGATTGTGAAAAGAACACACATGCAATGACTCTGGTTGTTGTTAGTAAAAAGAACACACATGAAATGACACTGGTGGATCATGTGTGGTCTCTGAAGAGAACACACATGCAATAACTCTAGCTATGGTTAATGAGAAGAACACACATTTCAATGACACTGGTGGATCCATATGTGGTATGTGAAAATAATAGTCATGAAATGACTCTAGTTGTTGTTAGTAAAAAGAACACACATGCAATGACACTGGTGGATCCATGTATGGTCTCTGAAGGGAACACACATGCAATGACTCTCGTTATTGTTAGTAAAAAGAGCAGACATGCAATGACACTGGTGGATCCATAGGTGGATTGTGAAAAGAACACATATGCAATGACTCTGGTTTTTGTTAGTAAAAAGAACACACATGCAATGACACTGGGTGAATCCATACGTGGATTGTGAAAAGAACACATATGCAATGACACTAGTGGATCCATATGTGGTATGTGAAAACAACACACATACATTGACTCCAGTTGTTGTTAGTAAAAAGAACACACATGCAATGACAATGGTGGATCCATGTGTGGTCTCTGAAGAGAACACACATTTCAATGACACCGGTGGATCCATATGTGGTATGTGAAAAGAACACACATCCAATGACTCTAGTTGTTGTTAGTAAAAATAACTCACATGCAATGACACTGGTGGATCCATGTGTGGTCTCTGAAGAGAACACACATTTCAATGACACTGGTGGATCCATATGTGGTATGTGAAAAGAACACACATGCAATGACTCCAGTTGTTGTTAGTAAAAAGAACACACATGCAATGACACTGGTGGATCCATGTGTGGTCTCTGAAGAGAACACACATGCAATGACTCTAGCTGTGGTTAATGAGAAGAACACACATTTCAATGACACTAGTGGATCCATATGTGGTATGTGAAAAGAATAGCCATGAAATGACTCCAGTTGTTGTTAGTAAAAATAACACACATGCAATGCCACTGGTGGATCCATGTGAGGTCTCTGAAGAGAACACACATGCAATGACTCTGGCTGTTGTTAGTTAAGAGAGCACAAATGCAATGAAACTGGTGGATCCATGGGTGGATCGTGAAAAGAACCACATGCAATGACTCTGGTTGTTGTTAGTAAAAAAGAACACACATGCAATGACACTGGTGGATCCATGTGTGGTCTCTGAAGAGAACACACATGCAATAACTCTAGCAATGGTTAATGAGAAGAAAACACATTTCAATGATACTGGTGGATCCATATGTGGTATGTGAAAAGAATAGTCATGAAATGACTCAAGTTGTTGTTAGTAAAAAGAACACACATGCAATGACACTGGTGGATCCATGTGTGGTCTCTGAAGAGAACACACATGCAATGACACTGGTGGATCCATATGTGGTATGTGAAGAGAAAACACATGTAATGACTCCAGTTGTTCTTAGTAAAAAGAGCACACATGCAATGACACTAGTGGATCCATGTGTGGTCTCATGCAATCAATCTAGCTGTGGTTAATGAGAAGAATACACATGCAATGACACTGGTGGATCCATAGGTGGATTATGAAAAGAACACAAATGCAATGACTCCAGTTGTTGTTAGTAAAAAGAACACACATGCAATGATACTGTTGGATCCAGGTGTGGTCTCTGAAGAGAACACACATGCAATGCCACTGGTGGATCCATGTGTGGTATGTGAAAAGAACACACATGCAATGACTCCAGTTGTTGTTAGTAAAAAGAACACACATGCAATGACACTGGTGGATCCATGTGTGGTCTCTGAAGAGAACACACAATGAATAACTGTAGCTATGGTTAATGAGAAGAACACACATTTCAATGACACTGGTGGATCCATATGTGGTATGTGAAAAGAATAGTCATGAAATGACTCTAGTTGTTGTTAGTAAAAAGAACACACATGCAATGACACTGGTGGATCCATGTGTGGTCTCTGAAGGGAACACACATGCAATGACTCTGGTTGTTGTTAGTAAAAAGAGCAGACATGCAATGACACTGGTGGATCCATAGGTGGATTGTGAAAAGAACACATATGCAATGACTCTGGTTTTTGTTAGTAAAAAGAACACACATGCAATGACACTGGGTGAGTCCATACGTGGATTGTGAAAAGAACACATATGCAATGACACTGGTGGATCCATATGTGGTATGTGAAAAGAACACACATACATTGACTCCAGTTGTTGTTAGTAAAAAGAACACACATGCAATGACAATGGTGGATCCATGTGTGGTCTCTGAAGAGAACACACATTTCAATGACACCGGTGGATCCATATGTGGTATGTGAAAAGAACACACATCCAATGACTCTAGTTGTTGTTAGTAAAAATAACTCACATGCAATGACACTGGTGGATCCATGTGTGGTATCTGAAGAGAACACACATTTCAATGACACTGGTGGATCCATATGTGGTATGTGAAAAGAACACACATGCAATGACTCCAGTTGTTGTTAGTAAAAAGAACACACATGCAAAGACACTGGTGGATCCATGTGTGGTCTCTGAAGAGAACACACATGCAATGATTCTAGCTGTGGTTAATGAGAAGAACACACATTTCAATGACACTGGTGGATCCATATGTGGTATGTGAAAAGAATAGCCATGAAATGACTCCAGTTGTTGTTAGTAAAAAGAACACACATGCAATGACACTGGTGGATCCATGTGTGGTCTCTGAAGAGAACACACATGCAATGACTCTGGATGTTGTTAGTTAAGAGAGTACAAATGCAATGACACTGGTGGATACATGGGTGGATCGTGAAAAGAACCACATGCAATGACTCTGGTTGGTGTTAGTAAAAAAGAACACACATGCAATGACACTGGTGGATCCATGTGTGGTCTCTGAAGAGAACACACATGCAATGACTCTAGCTATGGTTAATGAGAAGAACACACATTTCAATGACACTTGTGGATCCATATGTGGTATGTGAAAATAATAGTCATGAAATGACTCTAGTTGTTGTTACTAAAAAGAACACACATGCAATGACACTGGTGGATCCATGTGTGGTCTCTAAAGAGAACACACATTTCGATGACACTGGTGGATCCATATGTGGTATGTGAAAAGAATACACATGCAATGACTCCAGTTTTTGTTAGTAAAAAGAACACACATGCAATGACACTGGTGGATCCATGTGTGGTCTCCGAAGAGAACACACGTGCAATGAATCTAGTTGTGGTTAATGAGAAGAGCACACATGCAATGACACTGGTGGATTATTGTGTGGTCTCTAAAGAAAACACACATTTCAATGACACTGGTGGATCCATATGTGGTATGTGAAAAGAACACACATGCAATGACTCCAGCTGTTGTTAGTAAAAGGAACACACATGCAATGACAATGGTGGATCCATGTGTGGTCTCTGAAGAGAACACAGATACAGTGAGTCTAGATGTGGTTAATGATAAGAACACACATTTCAATAACACTAGTGGATCCGTATGTGGTATGTGAAAAGAATATGCATGAAATGACTCCAGTTGTTGTTAGTAAAAAGAACACACATGCAATGACACTGGTGGATCCATGTGTGGTCTCTAAAGAGAAGACACATGCAATGACTCTGGCTGTTGTTAGTAAAAAGAGCACACAGGCAATGACATCGGTGGATCCATGGCTGGATTGTGAAAAGAACACACATGCAATGACTCTGGTTGTTGTTAGTAAAAAGAACACACATGAAATGACACTGGTGGATCATGTGTGGTCTCTGAAGAGAACACACATGCAATAACTCTAGCTATGGTTAATGAGAAGAACACACATTTCAATGACACTGGTGGATCCATATGTGGTATGTGAAAATAATAGTCATGAAATGACTCTAGTTGTTGTTAGTAAAAAGAACACACATGCAATGACACTGGTGGATCCATGTATGGTCTCTGAAGGGAACACACATGCAATGACTCTCGTTATTGTTAGTAAAAAGAGCAGACATGCAATGACACTGGTGGATCCATAGGTGGATTGTGAAAAGAACACATATGCAATGACTCTGGTTTTTGTTAGTAAAAAGAACACACATGCAATGACACTGGGTGAATCCATACGTGGATTGTGAAAAGAACACATATGCAATGACACTGGTGGATCCATATGTGGTATGTGAAAACAACACACATACATTGACTCCAGTTGTTGTTAGTAAAAAGAACACACATGCAATGACAATGGTGGATCCATGTGTGGTCTCTGAAGAGAACACACATTTCAATGACACCGGTGGATCCATATGTGGTATGTGAAAAGAACACACATCCAATGACTCTAGTTGTTGTTTGTAAAAATAACTCACATGCAATGACACTGGTGGATCCATGTGTGGTCTCTGAAGAGAACACACATTTCAATGACACTGGTGGATCCATATGTGGTATGTGAAAAGAACACACATGCAATGACTCCAGTTGTTGTTAGTAAAAAGAACACACATGCAATGACACTGGTGGATCCATGTGTGGTCTCTGAAGAGAACACACATGCAATGACTCTAGCCGTGGTTAATGAGAAGAACACACATTTCAATGACACTAGTGGATCCATATGTGGTATGTGAAAAGAATAGCCATGAAATGACTCCAGTTGTTGTTAGTAAAAATAACACACATGCAATGCCACTGGTGGATCAATGTGAGGTCTCTGAAGAGAACACACATGCAATGACTCTGGCTGTTGTTAGTTAAGAGAGCACAAATGCAATGAAACTGGTGGATCCATGGGTGGATCGTGAAAAGAACCACATGCAATGACTCTGGTTGTTGTTAGTAAAAAAGAACACACATGCAATGACACTGGTGGATCCATGTGTGGTCTCTGAAGAGAACACACATGCAATAACTCTAGCAATGGTTAATGAGAAGAAAACACATTTCAATGATACTGGTGGATCCATATGTGGTATGTGAAAAGAATAGTCATGAAATGACTCAAGTTGTTGTTAGTAAAAAGAACACACATGCAATGACACTGGTGGATCCATGTGTGGTCTCTGAAGAGAACACACATGCAATGACACTGGTGGATCCATATGTGGTATGTGAAGAGAAAACACATGTAATGACTCCAGTTGTTCTTAGTAAAAAGAGCACACATGCAATGACACTAGTGGATCCATGTGTGGTCTCATGCAATCAATCTAGCTGTGGTTAATGAGAAGAATACACATGCAATGACACTGGTGGATCCATAGGTGGATTATGAAAAGAACACAAATGCAATGACTCCAGTTGTTGTTAGTAAAAAGAACACACATGCAATGATACTGTTGGATCCAGGTGTGGTCTCTGAAGAGAACACACATGCAATGCCACTGGAGGATCCATGTGTGGTATGTGAAAAGAACACACATGCAATGACTCCAGTTGTTGTTAGTAAAAAGAACACACATGCAATGACACTGGTGGATCCATGTGTGGTCTCTGAAGAGAACACACAATGAATAACTGTAGCTATGGTTAATGAGAAGAACACACATTTCAATGACACTGGTGGATCCATATGTGGTATGTGAAAAGAATAGTCATGAAATGACTCTAGATGTTGTTAGTAAAAAGAACACACATGCAATGACACTGGTGGATCCATGTGTGGTCTCTGAAGGGAACACACATGCAATGACTCTGGTTGTTGTTAGTAAAAAGAGCAGACATGCAATGACACTGGTGGATCCATAGGTGGATTGTGAAAAGAACACATATGCAATGACTCTGGTTTTTGTTAGTAAAAAGAACACACATGCAATGACACTGGGTGAGTCCATACGTGGATTGTGAAAAGAACACATATGCAATGACACTGGTGGATCCATATGTGGTATGTGAAAAGAACACACATACATTGACTCCAGTTGTTGTTAGTAAAAAGAACACACATGCAATGACAATGGTGGATCCATGTGTGGTCTCTGAAGAGAACACACATTTCAATGACACCGGTGGATCCATATGTGGTATGTGAAAAGAACACACATCCAATGACTCTAGTTGTTGTTAGTAAAAATAACTCACATGCAATGACACTGGTGGATCCATGTGTGGTCTCTGAAGAGAACACACATTTCAATGACACTGGTGGATCCATATGTGGTATGTGAAAAGAACACACATGCAATGACTCCAGTTGTTGTTAGTAAAAAGAACACACATGCAATGACACTGGTGGATCCATGTGACACATGCAATGACTCTAGCTGTGGTTAATGAGAAGAACACACATTTCAATGACACTAGTGGATCCATATGTGGTATGTGAAAAGAATAGCCATGAAATGACTCCAGTTGTTGTTAGTAAAAAGAACACACATGCAATGACACTGGTGGATCCATGTGTGGTCTCTGAAGAGAACACACATGCAATGACTCGAGCTGTTGTTAGTAAAAAGAGCACAAATGCAATGACACTGGTGGATCCATGGGTGGATTGTGAAAAGAACACACATGCAATGACTCTGGTTGTTGTTAGTAAAATGAACACACATGCAATGAAACTTGTGGATCCATGTGTGGTCTCTGAAGAGAACACACATGCAATAACTATAGCTATGGTCAATGAGAAGAACACACATTCCAATGACATTGGTGGATCCATATGTGGTATGTCAAAACAATAGTCATGAAATGACTCTAGTTGTTGTTAGTAAAAAGAACACACATGTAATGATACTGGTGGATCCATGTGTGGTCTCTAAAGAGAACACACATGCAATGACTCTGGTTGTTGTTAGTAAAAAGAGCACACATGCAATGACACTGATGGATCCATAGGTGGATTGTGAAAAGAACACATATGCAATGACTTTGGTTGTTGTTAGTAAAAAGAACACACATGCAATGACACTGGTGGATCCATGTGTGGTCTCTGAAGAGAGCACACATGCAATGACACTAGTGGATCCATATGTGGTATGTGAAAAGAACGCACATGCAACGACTCCAGTTGTTGTTAGTAAAAAGAACACACATGCAATGAAACTGGTGGATCCATGTGTGGTCTCTGAAGAGAACACACATGCAATGAGTCTAGCTATGGTTAATGAGAAGAACACACATTTCAATGACACTGGTGGATCCATATGTGGTATGTGAAAAGAATAGTCATGAAATGACTCTAGTTGTTGTTAGTAAAAAGAACACACATGCAATGACACTGGTGGATCCAGGTGTGGTCTCTGAAGAGAACACACATTCAATGACACTCGTGGATCCATATGTGGTATGTGAAAAGAATACACATGCAGTGACTCCAGTTGTTGTTAGTAAAAAGAACGCACATGCAACGACACTGGTGGATCCATGTGTGGTCTCCGAAGAGAACACATGTGCAATGAATCTAGCTGTGGTTAATGAGAAGAGCACACATGCAATGACACTGCTGGATCCATGTGTGGTCTCTGAAGAGAACACACGTTTCAATGACACTGGTGGATCCATATGTGGTATGTGAAAAGGACACACATGCAATGACTCCAGTTGTTGTTAGTAAAAAGAACACACATGCAATGACACTGGTGGATCCATGTGTGGTCTCTGAAGAGAACACACATGCAATGACTCTAGCTGTGGTTAATGAGAAGAACACACATTTCAATGACACTAGTGGATCCATATGTGGTATGTGAAAAGAATAGCCATGAAATGACTCCAGTTCTTGTTAGTAAAAAGAACACACATGCAATGACACTGGTGGATCCATGTGTGGTCTCTGAAGAGAACACACATGCAATGACTCTGGCTGTTGTTAGTAAAAAGAGCACAAATGCAATGACACTGGTGGATCCATGGGTGGATTGTGAAAAGAACACACATGCAATGACTCTGGTTGTTGTTAGTAAAAAGAACACACATGCAATGACACTGGTGGATCCATGTGTGGTCTCTGAAGAGAACACACATGCAATAACTATAGCTATGGTTAATGAGAAGAACACACATTTCAATGGCATTGGTGGATCCATATGTGGTATGTGAAAAGAATAGTCATGAAATGACTCTAGTAGTTGTTAGTAAAAAGAACACACATGCAATGACACTGGTGGATCCATGTGTGGTCTCTAAAGAGAACACTAATGCAATGACTCTGGTTGTTGTTAGTTAAAAGAGCACACATGCAATGACACTGGTGGATCCATAGGTGGATTGTGAAAAGAACACATATGCAATGACTCTGGTTGTTGTTAGTAAAAAGAACACACATGCAATGACACTGTGTGAGTCCATAGGTGGATTATGAAAAGAACACACATGCAATGACACTGGTGGATCCATATGTGGTATGTGAAAATAACACACATGCATTGACTCTAGTTGTTGTTAGTAAAAAGAACACACATGCAATGACACTGGTGGATCCATGTGTGGTCTCTAAAGAGAATACACATTTCAATGACACTAATGGATCCATATGTGGTATGTTAAAATAATAATCATGAAATGACTCCAGTTATTGTTAGTAAAAAGAACACACATGCAATGACTCCAGTTGTTGTTAGTAAAAAGAAAAAACATGCAATGAAACTGGTGGATCTGTAGCATCCCATCTGTCTAACATATGTAATGCTACATGGTTTAGTAATATAATGGCTACTTCCTACATATAATTGGTGCATCATAATTATATCATGCTTATGTCATCATGCCACCTTGCATTTGAGCAACATATAAAACCCTTTTTAATTTGGTTCTTCTCTCATATGCATTGGTAATTGTATTTGGCTATTGATATTTTGCATTTGGGTCTTGATAAATGCTTGATGCCCAAGTTGAGTTGGGGGCATATCTTTTATTCAATTCCATCACCTTTCTTTGTCACCACCTTATAATTCCACCATCCAAGTTACCCAGGAGCTTTTATTTTCTTTTGGCTTTTAATCTAGCTCATGTGGGTGGGGATGGATCCAATTATATTTTTTCCTTTAGCTTGGCCTTACTCCATATTTTGGAATGCATATGTATAAATTCCATGTGCATTTATTTTGTTTTGACAAGAATAAAACATGGCATTTAATGTCTATGCATGGGCCATGCAAATCACCACCACCTTTTTCTCCTTTGGGTTTTCTATGGTTTTTGAGTGGATCCTTTTCTTTTGTGTTTTTACTTTCTCCTTCTCTCAAACCTCACCCCTCCTTCTTGGTTGATCTCGTTTTGATCATGCCAAACCCTAACCTCTCTTTACCTTTCCCCATACTTGCATGCTCTTATGGGGTCATATCCAACTCTAATCTCACCACTCCCTTCCATCTCACCTCACCCTTTCCATCTCACCACTCTTCTTGCTTGATCTAGTTGTGATCATGTAAACCCTATATCTCAACCACACCTTACTCTACCTCTCCTTACACTCCTCTTTGCTTGAGCATGTGAGGATGCTAAACCCTAACCCCTCTCTAACCCTAGTTCTAGTCCAAACCCTAACCCCTTACTCTAACCCGCACCTCACCTCCCTCCTCTCACCAGGTTGTGGTGCATCTCTCCCTCCCTGCCAAGCTACCCCACCTAGTCCCTCCTTACCCATGCGAGCTACCCCACCCCTCTAACCTAATCTACCCTAGCTAACCCGAGCCTTCCCTCTAACCCTAGCCGAGGCTAGACCAAGCTAAAACCGAGCCTCCCCTCTCATTTCTCTCTCTCTCCCTCCGCCACAAAGGGCCTACCCGACCCTGTCCCTCGTGGCCCACCTGGCAGCCCTACACCTGCCCATGCCGAGCCCCAGCTCGAGCACGTGAGAGAGGAGAAGAAAAAGCTGGCCAAAGCCACCTTTTCTCCACCCGATCTCTGCACGGCACCCCTCTCTATCGCCGTCCTTATCTACCCCTCCCTCTCTCTGCCTGGCACCCAGATCCACCCCGGGCCCTGCCCAGCCACCCCTCTCTCCCCCATCTGCCGCTATCCCCTCTCCCCCTCCGTCGCTGTCCACCGTCGGCATCTCCTCTTCCACCACCACACAGGAGGCGGGCGAGGCGTGAGGCGCTGGAGAGGACCGAGGCGAGCCCCTGGACCACCCCGGTGCACTGCAGCGAGGAGGAGAAGGCCCAGGACCGCTGTACGCCGACAAAGCCGACGAGGAAACCCTAACTCCGGTCCGCCAGCGCCGTCGCTGATCCCCTGCGTCCGAAGCCGTTCCGCCACCACCGACCCACTCCCGGTGAGCCCACGATCCTCCCTGATAACCTCCGGCTCACCGTCGCCTCCTGGCCACCTAGATCCCGCCGACGAACGCTCTCTGTGCGCCGGTGTGCGTGTGCTTCTGCACGTCTTCGCGTCATGTCACACCCCACCTAGCCGCCTATCCCCCTATTTACAACAACGCCAGGCCACCGTAGTGGTAACCGCCGCCGCGCGCGCGCGCGAGGTCACGAGTTCGATCCCTGCACCGTGCCCCGCCCTGTCGAGCACAGATTTGTCGACAGAGAAATTCAGAGAAGAAGTACAGTAGAAGTGGCTACTTTGCACTTCCCTCCCAAATCTTTTTCTGCTGAACCCGCGCTCCCCTCCGACCCCACCTGTCAGCCACCGTGGTCGTTTTACAAAAGGGCCCCCGCAAAGTCTGGGCCGCAACCCGCAGTCCCTAGATCTGCCGCGTGTCACTGGTGCGTCCAACCACTGGCGCGTGGGTCCGCTCGCGCGTCGGGCCCGCTGGTCAGTTGCCGCAGCTAGATTAGCTCGCGGTGAGAAAAGTCTTGTGCGCCGTTTTCCGCTCAGTCAGCATCAGTCCCACCCGTCAGCGACTGGGGCTAGCTCTGGCTGAGTATAAAAAGTCTGCCTGTTTATCTGTTTTAACAAAACAAATTCAGAAATGTTTAAATATGTTTTTCTAAATTTGTTTTAAATAACTTTTAAATTATAAATCCAATTAATACAAATGATATATGTTTTTGAATCAGAAAAATGTGAGGAAGTCAAATATGCCATTCAAATTATTATTTGGGCACTTTAATTTTCGAGATGATTAAAATTACAAGAAATTGCCCTTTTCTTAATTAATTAATAACTTTAAATCTACAACTCCAAATTCGACAAATACTATGTCTAAATCGATCAGCATGACGAGCCCGTTCTAACTATGTATTCCATGTTCTGAATTGCAGCATGCATCATATAAATATTAAGTGTACAGCAAGTGTTATGAGAGCAAAACATGACTAAAACTTAATGAAATGCTTTAATCTTGTACCCCACACCTCACTCATGCCATGCTACACTATTGCCATGCAAATTGTGCATCATTCATCATGGCATGATTGTTTGCTTGTCGCATGTAATTCATATGCTTGTGCACTTTATTTATGTGTGCCCTTGTTTGTTTGGTTCTTCTTCGAATAGACGCCGAGCAGGGGATATATCAGGAATCCCAGGAGCACTACCCAGATCCGTCACTCGCTTCAACTGAGCTGCCAGGCAAGCACTACCACATGCTTGCATACATATAGTACCTATTGCCTCTATCTTATTCTTGCATCATTGAGTCGCGTTTGCATTAAATTGAATCCCAAGTACTGCATAGCCTTTACTTTTAAACCCCACCAAAGCTTGTTCCTCCATCCCAAGAGCCATTACTACAGGAGTTGTTTGAGCCACGCGAGTCGTAGAACAGCATGTGTAGGGTATGTGAGTGTCTGATGGATAACGAGGTACCTAACAACTTAACCTGAGTAGTAATGGGATAACTAATGAAAGTGGCACCGGTGAGCAATATCTGTTATTTGGTTCTTCATGCTCACTTGTGTCCCGTAGGACCCCGAGTACTTGATTCCTGTTCCTTGAATGGGTAATAAAAACTGCCAACGGATGGGTTGTTCGTCCGCTTTCTCGTTGGTAAGCGAGAAGGAGGATGCATCGGTTAATTATACTGTTATAACTGTTGTTACTAATTAACGGACATCCGTCTATCATTGGTTAGGCGGATGGTTAGCGAGTATCTATAGACTTGTTAGTTATTATCTTTTGCTGCAATTGCGTCACCCCAGGTATATGTCCCCTTTAGAGGCATAAAGACTTGCTGAGTACCCCTAGGGTCTCACATGATAAATTGTTTGATTCAGATGAACAGGTGTATTCACAAGATGGATACTGGGTGGAGGAGACGGATGATGTTGGCAACGATCACTCGGTGTAGAGATTCCGAGAACGGGGATCCATGAGATTCTTGGGCGAGATGTGTTTATTTATGTGGCATCTTATGCCGATTTGCTTCTTATCCGTACTCGGATCTTGTCTTCCGCTTCTGCCTGATACTCTGATGTTTGATGTATGAGGAGCTATCCTAAATTATTATCTCTATCTAGGATATTTGGATCTTGCCGTATGGCGTTGCAATATTTCTATTTCTTTTAGATGGAATGGCTCTGAGGACTATTGTATGTGGCTTGCATACATACTCACTTGTGTATGTAGTTGATCCCTTTGCCTGCCGATTACGCCGCTCGTTCTTGTCCCGATGTTCTGAAAGTGGTTAGGACGGCCGAAAGGTCTACCTGTGAGTGGCCCTTGGCCCCACCGTACTATTTTAACCACTTTCGCTCATCCAGGCATGTAACTAAGAGCGTAATTCACCGAGGTAGTTACAATTGGTATCAGAGCCATCCCGCCCTTCAGGGTCTCAGCCAAATGGTCGTTGTCAGTCTAGCAAATATTTTAGTAGCTATGTATACTAGGGAAAAACAAAACGTGAGAGTAGGACTGCTTTCATTTTTCTTCTTACCCACCCACCCACCCTTTTCTGGTAAGGAAGTGTAACGTTTTCAATCCTCTTCTAAAATTCAAACTTGGATTCACGTGTTCTGGGTTTCGTAGTACCATAGGTTGTGTGTGTGTGTGAAATTCCTTGTCTATCTGTTGCATCCAACATGTTATCTCTATCTGCCTTTTGGTTATCAACTGTTGGTACATTCCATACCGACAGGCCTTTGTAAACCGACGCGATCTATCTGATTCGTTGTATACCGACGCGATCTGTCTTACTCTTTGTTATCCGACGTTATCTTGTTTGGGGTGTTCGTTTCCGTAGTTGTTAATCTTTAGGTTCGTCGTAAAAATAAGGTGTTGGGATATGTGTTTTACTGGTTCATGTGCGGAGTAATGATTTGAGTGCGGGATGGAGTCGCGACCATACCACTACTTTTATCATTCGCTCTTGTATATTGAATTGGTAGAGTTACTAATCTTGATTCGTTAAGTGGTTTTGCGCATATAGTGGTATTTTAATGCCGAAATTTGTGGATTTTTTCTTTGGTAGTTTTGTGTACCACACTCCTTGTTCAGTCGTGTGCGATATGCTTAATATCTTCTAGGTGCTTTAAACTTTGTTGATATTTTAATATCATCTTAGTGATTTGTATCCTTTAATTTTGGTTAATTCCATTTTGGTACTATTTTGGATTATTATTATTCTCCATTATGGTACTGACTTGAGTTTTATATCAATCACAGGATGGCACCACCACGCCGTTCTGAGGAGGACATACCACCTGAACTAGGGGCTGCATTGGCAAGTATTGCTAATGCCTTGGGTACAATACAGTAGAACCAGCATCGTTTTGAAGAAAGTGTCAGGAGGAATGAGTTTGTTCCGCTACCTCCACCTCCCAAGCGAGGAGACATCAAAAGCTTCCTGAAGTTCAACCCGCGCCACTTTGAGGTGTCTGATCAACCACTTGATGCAGATGATTGGTTGCGTGAGATGTCAAGGTTACTAGTGACTACTGATGTTCCTGAGCAAGAATGGGTAAAATGTGCCACTCACCTTATGAAGGGAGATGCAGCTCTGTGGTGGGAGAATTACCTCAAGGCAAACTACACTGGTTTTCAGCCTACTTGGGAACAGTTCACTGGAGCTTTCAAAGAGCAATATCTGTCAGAAATTGTCATGGAGAGGATGAAGCAAGTGTTTCTCAACCTCAAGCAGGGCAATGACAATGTCAATACCTATATCAGAAACTTCATGAACCTTTCTCGGTATGGTGGCGATGAGATCTCTGATGACAAGAAGAAGCAAAAGAGGTTCAGACAAGGGCTTAATGCATCAATCAAATATGCAATCACTCATGCAAGGCCGGGGTCTTTTCTAGAACTCCAACATACAGCTCTGCAGGAAGAAGCAAGTAGGCAAGTGTTTGAGGAGTCAAAGAAACACAACCGCGATGCAACAAGCTCTTCAGCTATGTCAGCTCCTTCTAAGCGCCGTGTCTGGGTTCCTAACACCCCACCGTTGCTCCCGGCTCCACCAAGACCTTCAAGCTATGCGGCAAGGCCACCAAACTCCTTCACTGCTGCTCCTAGGGGCTACAACCACAACTACCCTGGAGCGCCTGGCGGAGTCCCTGGCTACGTTGCTCCACGTCCACCTGGTGCTTGTTACACTTCTGGGAACACTGGACATCAACACTGGAATTGTCCAATGAACAACAAAGCTCTTCCTCCACCACCTCCAAGACCTGCGGCAAGCTCTTCTATGGTTCGTGCACCTCCACCTCGGGCTCTCAACATCAACACCAAGCCCGGGTCTACTGTTTCTCGTGCCAACTGTGTCAACGCCGCTCAAGATGAGCATGCACCTGGAGTTGTGATGGGTATGCTTCCCGTTAACTCAGTCCCTGCACGAGTTTTGTTTGATTCTGGTGCTTCGCATTCTTTTGTTTCTCATAAGTTTGCTCATGAGCATGATCTGGCTATGGTTCCCTTATGGCATCGTCTGGTGGTACAATCTCCTGGGTCAAACATGAGGGCTGCTCATATCAGCCATGGCAATCAAATTGAGATTGCTGGCTCTTTGTTCTCGGCGTCCTTAATTATTCTGGGCAATTCTGACATTGATGTTATCTTGGGCATGGATTGGTTGACAGCAAATGCAGCTGTGATTGATTGTGCTGAACGCTCGGTTTCTCTAAAAATTCCTGAAGGTCATATAGTCTATTCTCCAAGTCTGACTCCTGCTATTCAGCTTTTCTCTTTGGCGGCTCTGAATGATGATGCTATGGAAGCTATTCAGAGTGTTTTGGTGGTCTGTGAGTTCCCAGATGTCTTTCCTGAAGAGTTATCGGGTATGCCTCCTGACCGAGAGGTCGAGTTTGTGATTGAGCTTGAACCTGGTACCGCTCCTATCTCCAAGCAGCCTTATAAAATGGGTCCTGCTGAGTTGGCTAAACTCAAACGTCAGCTTGATGAACAAGAGAAGTTGGGTTTCATTCAGCACAGTACTTCTTCTTGGGGTAGCCCAACCATCTTTGTGAAGAAGCGAGACAAGACTGATAGACTTTGTGTTGACTATCGGGCTCTCAATGCTAAAACAATCAAGAATAAATATCCCCTTCCGCGGATTAATGATCTCTTCGACCAGCTAGCTGGAGTTGTGGTATTCTCTAAGCTTAACTTGAGAAGTGGATATCATCAAATCAGGATTCGCAAGGAAGATGTTCCCAAAACAGCTTTCACCACCCGCTACGGCCTGTATGAGTACACGGTCATGTCTTTCGGTCTCACCAACGCACCTGCCACCTTCTCGAGGCTTATGAACTCAGTTTTCATGGAGTATCTTGATAAGTTCGTTGTGGTCTATCTGTATGACATCCTAGTCTATTCTAAGTCAAAGGAAGAACATGAAGAACACCTTCGGTGTGTCCTAAACAAGCTTAGCGAGAACCGCTTGTATGCAAAGTTCTCCAAATGTGCGTTTTGGCGGCCTCAAGTCACCTATCTTGGTCACGTCATCTCTGCCAAGGGCATTGCCGTCAACCCAAAAACTGTAAAGACAATTGTTGACTGGCTTCCTCCGGTAAATGTCAAAGAAGTCCGGAGTTTCCTTGGTTTGGCTAGTTACTGCCGTCGCTTCGTTCAGAACTTCTCGAAGTTTGCGAAGCCTCTTACCGATCTCCTCAAGAAAGGCAAGAAATACCTTTGGACTCCTGCATGTCAAGCAAGCTTTGAAACACTCAAAGAAAAGCTCACTTCCACACCAGTCTTGATTCCTCCAGATACATCAAAGCCTTTCCAGATATTCTGTGACGCCTCTTTGCAAGGATTGGGTGTGGTCCTTATGCAAGAAAAACAAGTTGTTTCTTATGCCTCTCGACAGTTGAAGATGCATGAGATCAACTATCCTACACATGACCTCGAACTCGCAGCAGTTGTCTTTGCTTTGAAAATATGGAGGCACTACTTGCTTGGCAACCGTTGTGAAATCTTTTCTGATCACAAGAGTCTGAAGTATATCTTCACACAGCCTGATCTCAACCTTCGTCAGAGGAGGTGGATTGAAGCAATCAATGATTTCGATTAGACCATCAACTACACTCCGGGCAAAGCTAATGTGATGGCCCATGCTCTCAGCCGCAAAGCTTATGTCAACAACCTCATGGTGGAAGAACAACAGCCTCTCTTGTGCGAGGAATTCCGTCAGCTCAACCTTGAAATTGTGGATCAAGGGTATCTTTTGAACCTTCTGGCAACCCCTCTCTTGGAAGAAAAAGTTCGCTCCATTCAACTTGGTGATCCGTACACTAAAAAGATCATCTCCAACATTCAGCTTCCGAAGTATGAGTCCTTCCACGTCGATGACCAAGGCACTCTTTTCTTTGAACACCGAATGTTTGTTCCGAACTACCCGGGTTTGAGAGAGCAAGTTATCAAGGAGGCGCATGATTCTGTTCTTTCTATCCACCCTGGAAGCACTAAGATGTACATGGACTTGAAAACACAATATTGGTGGCCTGGGTTGAAACGATATTGTGCCAAGTATGTCTCAGAGTGTGATGTCTGCCGTAGAGTTAAAGCTGTCCATCAGAAACCTTCCGGTCTTCTATAGCCATTGAAACCTCCGGAATGGAAATGGGAGAAAGTAGAGATGGACTTCATCACTAGTTTTCCAAGGTCGCAGAAGGGCAACAATGCAATCTTTGTTGTCATCGACAGGCTTTCTAAAGTGGCTCATTTCTTTCCCGTCAAGGAAACAATCTCTGCAATTCAGTTGGCTGAGCTCTATATCAACAGAATTGTCTCTCTGTATGGAGTTCCTCTTGAGATCAGTTCAGACCGTGGAAGCATCTTCACTTCCAAGTTCTGGGGAAGTTTCCAAAATGCTTTGGGGACAAAATTGAACTTCAGCACAGCTTACCACCCTCAGTCGCAAGGAAAAGTTGAAAGGATCAATCAGATCCTGGAAGATATGCTCCGTGCTTGCATCATCTCTTTCGGCATGAAGTGGGAAGAATGTCTTCCTTATGCTGAATTCTCTTATAACAACAGCTTCCAGAAAAGTCTAAAGATGGCACCATTTGAGGCTCTCTATGGTCGCAAATGCAGAACTCCGATTGGTTGGTCGGGTGCAGGTGAAAGAACATTGTTTGGCCCCGACATTATAACTCAAGCGGAGGAGAAGGTTCACATCATTCTTGAAAATCTGAAGGTTGCTCAAAGTCGTCAGAAGAGAAACTATGACAGAAAGCACACGGACATGGAGTATGTCCCAGGTGATCTCGTTTACCTTCGTGTCACCCCCATGAGAGGCACACACCGCTTTGGTATCAAAGGAAAGCTGGCTCCTAGATACATTGGTCTTTTCAAAATTCGTGGAAGAAGAGGAGAAGTTGCTTATGCTCTTGAGCTTCCTGAAAAACTCAAGGTCCATGATGTTTTCCACATCTCTCAACTCAAGAAGTGCTTCAAGGATCCCGGCAGGACCGTGGACCATGAGCTTATCAATCTTCAAGAAAACCTGTCTTATCAAGAACACCCCACAAAAATCCTTGAAGTCGTAGAAAGAAGGACTCGCAACAAGTCCATCAAGTTCTGCAAGGTGCAGTGGTCGAACCATTCCGTTGATGAAGCCACTTGGGAACGTGAAGATGAGCTCCGTGCCAAGTATCCTACTCTCTTCGTGTCTTCTTCTTCCTAGAATCTCAGGGCGAGATTCCTATTTAGTGGGGGAGAGTTGTAGCATCCCATCTGTCTAACATATGTAATGCTACATGGTTTAGTAATATAATGGCTACTTCCTACATATAATTGGTGCGTCATAATTATATCATGCTCATGTCATCATGCCACCTTGCATTTGACCATCATATAAAACCCTTTTTAATTTGGTTCTTCTCTCATATGCATTGGTAATTGTATTTGGCTATT
This sequence comes from Avena sativa, assembly GCA_916181665.1. Classification (NCBI taxonomy): domain Eukaryota; kingdom Viridiplantae; phylum Streptophyta; class Magnoliopsida; order Poales; family Poaceae; genus Avena; species Avena sativa. Next base: position 383,239,414 of record OV702286.1, on the reverse strand, counting down.
GATATTTTGCATTTGGGTCTTGATAAATGCTTGATGCCCAAGTTGAGTTGGGGGCATATCTTTTATTCAATTCCATCACCTTTCTTTGTCACCACCTTATAATTCCACCATCCTAGTTACCCAAGAGCTTTTATTTTCTTTTGGCTTTTAATCTAGCTCATGTGGGTGGGGATGGATCCAATTATATTTTTTCCTTTAGCTTGGCCTTACTCCATATTTTGGAATGCATATGTATAAATGCCATGTGCATTTATTTTGTTTTGACAAGAATAAAACATGGCATTTAATTTTTATGCATGGGCCATGCAAATCACCACCACCTTTTTCTCCTTTGGGTTTTCTATGGTTTTTGAGTGGATCCTTTTCTTTTGTGTTTTTCCTTTCTCCTTCTCTCAAACCTCACCCCTCCTTCTTGGTTGATCTCGTTTTGATCATGCCAAACCCTAACCTCTCTTTACCTTTCCCCATACTTGCATGCTCTTATGGGGTCATATCCAACTCTAATCTCACCACTCCCTTCCATCTCACCTCACCATTTCCATCTCACCACTCTTCTTGCTTGATCTAGTTGTGATCATGTAAACCCTATATCTCAACCACACCTTACTCTACCTCTCCTTACACTCCTCTTTGCTTGAGCATGTGAGGATGCTAAACCCTAACCCCTCTCTAACCCTAGTTCTAGTCCAAACCCTAACCCCTTACTCTAACCCGCACCTCACCTCCCTCCTCTCACCAGGCCATGGTGCATCTATCCCTCCCTGCCAAGCTACCCCACCTAGTCCCTCCTTACCCATGCGAGCTACCCCACCCCTCTAACCTAATCTACCCTAGCTAACCCGAGCCTTCCCTCTAACCCTAGCCGAGGCTAGACGTAGCTAAAACCGAGCCTCCCCCTCTCCTTTCTCTCTCTCTCTGCCACAAAGGGCCTACCCGACCCTGTCCCTCCTGGCCCACCTGGCAGCCCTACACCTGCCCATGCCGAGCCCCAGCTCGAGCACGTGAGAGAGGAGAAGAAAAAGGTGGCCAAAGCCACCTTTTCCCCACCCGATCTCTGCATGGCACCCCTCTCTCTCGCCGTCCTTATCTACCCCTCCCTCTCTCTGCCTAGCACCCAGATCCACCTCAGGCCCTGCCCAGCCACCCCTCTCTCCCCCATCTGCCGCTATCCCCTCTCCCCCTCCGTCGTCGTCCACCGTCGGCATCTCCTCTTCCACCACCACACAGGAGGCAGGCGAGGCGTGAGGCGCTGGAGAGGACCGAGGTGATCCCCTGGACCGTCCCGGTGCACTGCAGCGTGGAGGAGAAGGCCCAGGACCGTTGTGCGCCGACGAAGCCGACGAGGAAACCCTAACTCCGGTCCGCCAGCGCCGTCGCCGATCCCCTGCGTCCCAAGACGTTCCGCCACCACTGACCCACTCCCGGTGAGCCCACGATCCTCCCTGACAACCTCCGGCTCACCGTCGCCTCCTGGCCACCTAGATCCCGCCGACGAACGCTCTCTGTGCGCTAGTGTGCGTGTGCTTCTGCACGTCTTCGCGCCGCATCACACCCCACCTAGCCGCCTATCCCCCTCTTTACAACAACGCCAGGCCACCATAGCGGTAACTGCCGCCGCGTTTGCACGAGGTCGCGGGTTCGATCCCTGCACCGTGCCCCGTCCTGTCGAGCACAGACTTGTCGATAGAGAAATTCAGAGAAAAAGTACAGTAGCAGTGGCTACTTTGCACTCCCCCCCAAATCTTTTTCTGCTCAACCCGCGCTCCCCTCCGACCCCACCTGTCAGCCACCGTGGTCGTTTTACAAAAGGGCCCCCGCGAAGTCTGGGCCGCAACCCGCAGTCCCTGGATCCGCCACGTGTCACCGGTGTGTCCAGCCACTGGCGCGTGGGTCCGCTCGCGCGTCGGGCCCGCTGGTCAGTTGCCGCAGCTAGATTAGCTCGCGGTGAGAAAAGTCCTGTGCGCCGTTTTCCACTCAGTCAGCATCGGTCCCACCCGTCAGCGATTGGGGCTAGCTCTGGCTGAGTATAAAAAGTCTGCCTGTTTATCTGTTTTAACAAAACAAATTCAGAAATGTTTAAATATGTTTTTCTAAATCTGTTTAAATAACTTTTAAATTATAAATCCAATTAATACAAATGATATATGTTTTTGAATCAGAAAAATGTGAGGAAGTCAAATATGCCATTCAAATTATTATTTGGGCACTTTAATTTTCGAGATGATTAAAATTACAAGAAATTGCCCTTTTCTTAATTAATTAATAACTTTAAATCTACAACTCCAAATTCGACAAATACTATGTCTAAATCGATCAGCGCGACGAGCCCGTTCGAACTATGTATTCCATGTTCTGAATTGCAGCATGCATCATATAAATATTAAGTGTACAACAAGTGTTATGAGAGCAAAACATGACTAAAACTTAATGAAATGCTTTAATCTTGTACCCCACACCTCACCCATGCCATGCTACACTATTGCCATACAAATTGTGCATCATTCATCATGACATGCTTGTTTGCTTGTCGCATGTAATTCATATGCTTGTGCACTTTATTTATGTGTGCCCTTGTTTGTTTGGTTCTTCTTCGAATAGACGCCAAGCAGGGGATATATCAGGAATCCCAGGAGCACTACCCAGATCCGTCACTCGCTTCAACTGAGCTGCCAGGCAAGCACTACCACATGCTTGCATACATATAGTACCTATTGCCTCTATCTTATTCTTGCATCATTGAGTCACCTTTGCATTAAATTGAATCCCAAGTACTGCATAGCCTTTACTTTTAAACCCCACCAAAGCTTGTTCCTCCATCCCACGAGCCATTACTATAGGAGTTGTTTGAGCCACGCGAGTCGTAGAACAGCATGTGTAGGGTATGTGAGTGTCTGATGGATAACGAGGTACCTAACAACTTAACCTGAGTAGTAATGGGATAACTAATGAAAGTGGCACCGGTGAGCAATATCTGTTATTTGGTTCTTCATGCTCACTTGTGTCTCGTAGGACCCCGAGTACTTGATTCCTGTTCCTTGACTATTCGCACTATCCACATCCGGGAGTCCTTATGGACCCCCCTGAGCCAGAGCTTGATTCATTCTTATTTCTTGGGGCCACAAAGTAGTTTGGGGCTTTATTACTATCCTATACTTATGCCATGCTTTACTGCTTTATTTAAGATTGTGCGTGGAGCACCTGTACTGTTTTGGATCGTGACACGTTTTCGCTGTATCGACAAGCCCAGTCACACTTTCGGGTTCCCAGTCGTTTACCGCCGTCCACACAAACCCTGGGTCCGTTCCGGAGCCGGCCAACTTCGTTGCGGGTAGCTTAGTGGGGTGGCCCCCTGAAATATTTCTGAATCCTGTGATCGCTTTGTCGTGAATGCCTCGTTGGGTTTTGATTTGGTTTTTCTGAGGTTAATCGAGTGTGTGTTGCTATTTGTGCACCCCTGCAGGGTAAATCTTTCTGAAAGCCGTGTCCGCGGTTATGGACGACTTGGAGCACAGTTTCTTGATCATAGACAAGTGTAACTAAAGTACCGCTTTTAATTTGACTAAGTACCTGACTAGTAAATAGTGCAATACTCATGGAATGGTTAATAAAAACTGCCAACGGATGGGTTGTTCGTCCGCTTTCTCGTTGGTAAGCGAGAAGGAGGATGCATCGGTTAATTATTCTGTTATAACTGTTGTTCTTAATTAACGGACATCCGTCTATCATTGGTTAGGCGGATGGTTAGCGAGTATCTATAGACTTGTTAGTTATTATCTTTTGCTGCAATTGCGTCACCCCAGGTATATGTCCCCTTTAGAGGCATAAAGACTTGCTGAGTACCCCTACGGTCTCACATGATAAATTGTTTGATTTAGATGAACAGGTGTATTCGCAAGATGGATACTGGGTGGAGGAGACGGATGATGTTGGCAACGATCACTCGGTGTAGAGATTCCGGGAACGGGGATCCATAAGATCTGTGGGCGGGATGTGTTTATTTATGTGGCATCTTATGCCGATTTGCTTCTTATCCGTACTCGGATCTTGTCTTCCGCTTCCGCCAGATACTCTGATATTTGATGTATGAGGAGCTATCCTAAATTATTATCTCTATCTAGGATATTTGGATCTTGCCGTATGGCGTTGTAATATTTCTATTTATTTTAGATGGAATGGCTCTGAGGACTGTTATATGTGGCTTGCATACATACTCACTTGTGTATGTAGTTGATCCCTTCGCCTACCGATTACGCCGCTCGTTCTTGTCCCGATGTTCTGAAAGTGGTTAGCACGGTCAAAAGGTCTACCTGTGAGTGGCCCTTGGCCCCACCGTACTATTTTAACCACTTTCGCTCATCCAGGCATGTAACTAAGAGCGTAATTCACCGAGGTAGTTACAATTGGTATCAGAGCCATCCCGCCCTTCAGGGTCTCAGCCAAATGGTCGTTGTCAGTCTAGCAAATATTTTAGTAGCTATGTATACTAGGGAAAAACAAAACGTGAGAGTAGGACTGCTTTCATTTTTCTTCTTACCCACCCACCCACCCTTTTCTGGTAAGGAAGTGTAACGTTTTCAATCCTCTTCTAAAATTCAAACTTGGATTCACGTGTTCTGGGTTTCGTAGTACCATAGGTTGTGTGTGTGTGTGAAATTCCTTGTCTATCTGTTGCATCCAACATGTTATCTCTATCTGCCTTTTGGTTATCAACTGTTGGTACATTCCATACCGACAGGCCTTTGTAAACCGACGCGATCTATCTGATTCGTTGTATACCGACGCGATCTGTCTTACTCTTTGTTATCCGACGTTATCTTGTTTGGGGTGTTCGTTTCCGTAGTTGTTAATCTTTAGGTTCGTCGTAAAAATAAGGTGTTGGGACATGTGTTTTACTGGTTCATGTGCGGAGTAATGATTTGAGTGCGGGATGGAGTCGCGACCATACCACTACTTTTATCATTCGCTCTTGTATATTGAATTGGTAGAGTTACTAATCTTGATTCGTTAAGTGGTTTTGCGCATATAGTGGTATTTTAATGCCGAAATTTGTGGATTTTTTTTACTGAGGTAGTTACAATCCTTCAGGCACATTTCAATGACACTGGTGGATCCATATGTGGTATGTGAAAAGAATAGTCATGAAATGACTCTAGTTGTTGTTAGTAAAAAGAACACACATGCAATGACACTGGTGGATCCATGTGTGGTCTCTGAAGAGAACACACATTTCAATGACATTGGTGGATCCATATGTGGTATGTGAAAAGAATACACATGCAATGACTCCAGTTGTTGTTAGTAAAAAGAACACACATGCAATGACACTGGTGGATCCATGTGTGGTCTCCGAAGAGAACACACGTGCAGTGAATCTAGCTGTGTTTAATGAGAAGAACACACATGTAATGACACTGGTGGATCCATATGTGGTATGTGAAAAGAACACACATGCAATGACTCCAGTTGTTGTTACTAAAAAGAACACACATGCAATGACACTGTGGATCCATGTGTGGTCTCTGAAGAGAACACGCATTTCAATGACACTGGTGGATCCATATGTGGTATGGGAAAAGAATACACATGCAATGACTCCAGTTGTTGTTAGTAAAAAGAACACACATGCAATGACACTGGTGGATCCATGCGTGGTCTCTGAAGAGAACACACATGCAATGACACTGGTGGATCCATATGTGGTATGTGAAAAGAACACACATGCAATGACTCTGGTTGTTGTTAGTAAAAAGAACACACATGCAATGACACTGGTGGATCCATGTGTGGTCTATGAAGAGAACACACATTTCAATGACACCGGTGGATCCATATGTGGTATGTGAAAAGAACACACACATGCAATGACTCCAGTTGTTGTTAGTAAAAATAACACACATGCAATGACACTGGTGGATCCATGTGTGGTCTCTAAAGAGAACACACATGCAATGACTATGGCTGTTGTTAGTAAAAAGAGCACACATGCAATGACACCGATGGATCCATGGGTGGATTGTGGAAAGAACACACATGCAATGACTCTGGTTGTTGTTAGTAAAAAGAACACACATGCAATGACACTGGTGTATCCACGTGTCTTCTCTGAAGAGAACACACATGCAATAACTGTAGCTATGGTTAATGAGAAGAACACACATTTCAATGACATTGGTGGATCCATATGTGGTATGTGAAAAGAATAGTCATGAAATTACTCCAGTTGTTGTTAGTAAAAAGAACACACATGCAATGACATCGGTGGATCCATGTGTGGTCTCTGAAGGGAACACACATTCAATGACTTTGGTTGTTGTTAGTAAAAAGAGCACACATGCAATGACACTGGTGGATCCATAGGTGGATTATGAAAAGAACACATATGCAATGACTCTGGTTGTTCTTAGTAAAAAGAACACACATGCAATGACACTGGGTGAGTCCATAGGTGGATTGTGAAAAGAACACAGATGCAATGACACTGGTGGATCCATATGTGGTATGTGAAAAGAACACACATACATTGACTCCAGTTGTTGTTAGTAAAAAGAACACACATGCAATGACACTGGTGGATCCATGTGTGGTCTCTGAAGAGAACACACATTTCAATGACACTGGTGGATCCATATGTGGTATGTGAAAAGAACACACATGCAATGACTCCAGTTGTTGTTAGTAAAAAGAACTCACATGCAATGACACTGGTGGATGCAATGACACTGGTGGATCCATGTGTGGTCTCTGAAGAGAACACACATTTCAATGACACTGGTGGATCCATATGTGGTATGTGAAAAGAACACACGACACTGGTGGATCCATGTGTGGTCTCTGAAGAGAACACACATGCAATAACAGTAGCTATGGTTAATGAGAAGAACACACATTTCAATGACACTGGTGGATCCATATGTGGTATGTGAAAAGAATAGTCATGAAATGGCTCTAGTTGTTGTTAGTAAAAAGAACACACATGCAATGACACTGGTGGCTCCATGTGTGGTCTTTAAAGAGAACACACATGCAATGACTCTGGTTGTTGTTAGTAAAAATAGCACACATGCAATGACACCGGTGGATCCATGGGTGGATTGTGGAAAGAACACACATGCAATGACTCTGGTTGTTGTTAGTAAAAAGAACACACATGCAATGACACTGGTGTATCCATGTGTGTTCTCTGAAGAGAACACACATGCAATAACTGTAGCTATGGTTAATGAGAAGAACACACATTTCAATGACATTGGTGGATCCATATGTGGTATGTGAAAAGAATAGTCATGAAATTACTCCAGTTGTTGTTAGTAAAAAGAACACACATGCAATGACATCGGTGGATCCATGTGTGGTCTCTGAAGGGAACACACATGCAATGACTTTGGTTGTTGTTAGTAAAAAGAGCACACATGCAATGACACTGGTGGATCTATAGGTGGATTGTGAAAAGAACACATATGCAATGACTCTGGTTGTTCTTAGTAAAAAGAACACACATGCAATGACACTGGGTGAGTCCATAGGTGGATTGTGAAAAGAACACAGATGCAATGACACTGGTGGATCCATATGTGGTATGTGAAAAGAACACACATACATTGACTCCAGTTGTTGTTAGTAAAAAGAACACACATGCAATGACACTGGTGGATCCATGTGTGGTCTCTGAAGAGAACACACATTTCAATGACACTGGTGGATCCATATGTGGTATGTGAAAAGAACACACATGCAATGACTCCAGTTGTTGTTAGTAAAAAGAACTCACATGCAATGACACTGGTGGATGCAATGACACTGGTGGATCCATGTGTGGTCTCTGAAGAGAACACACATTTCAATGACACTGGTGGATCCATATGTGGTATGTGAAAAGAACACACATGCAATGACTCTAGTTGTTATTAGTAAAAATAACACACATGCAATGACACTGGTGGATCCATGTGTGGTCGAGAACACACATGCAATAACTGTAGCTATGGTTAATGAGAAGAACACACATTTCAATGACACTGGTGGATCCATATGTGGTATGTGAAAAGAATAGTCATGAAATGGCTCTAGTTGTTGTTAGTAAAAAGAACACACATGCAATGACACTAGTGGATCCATGTGTGGTCTTTAAAGAGAACACACATGCAATGACTCTGGTTGTTGTTAGTAAAAAGGGCACACATGCAATGACACTGGTGGATCCATAAGTGGATTGTGAAAAGAACACATATGCAATGACTATGGTTGTTGTTAGTAAAAAGAACACACATGCAACGACACTGGGTCAGTCCATAGGTGGATTATGAAAAGAACACACATGCAATGACACTGGTGGATCCATATGTGGTATGTGAAAAGAACACACATGTATTGACTCTAGTTGTTTTTAGTAAAAAGAACACACATGCAATGACACTGGTGGATCCATGTGTGGTCTCTGAAGAGAATACACATTTCAATGACACTGATGGATCCATAAGTGGTATGTGAAAATAATAATCATGAAATGACTCCAGTTGTTGTTAGTAAAAAGAACACACATGCAATGACACTGGTGGATCCATGTGTGGTCTCTGAAGAGAACACACATGCAATGACACTGGTGCATCCATATGTGGTATGTGAAAAGAACACACATGCAATGACTCCAGTTGTTGTTAGTAAAAAGAACACACATGTAATGAAACTGGTGGATCCATGTGTGGTCTCTGAAGAGAACACACATGCAATGACTCTAGCTATGGTTAATGAGAAGAACACACATTTCAATGACACTCGTGGATCCATATGTGGTATGTGAAAAGAATATTCATGAAATGACTCTAGTTGTTCTTAGTAAAAAGAACACACATGCAATCACACTGGTGGATCCATGTGTGGTCTCTGAAGAGAACACACATTTCAATGACACTAGTGGATCCATATGTGGTATGTGAAAAGAATACACATGCAATGACTCCAGTTGTTGTTACTAAAAAGAACACACATTCAATGACACTGGTGGATCCATGTGTGGTCTCTGAAGAGAACACTCATGGAATGCCACTGGTGGATCCATATGTGGTATGTGAAAAGAACACACATGCAATGACTCCAGTTGTTGTTAGTAAAAAGAACAAACATGCAATGACACTGGTGGATCCATGTGTGGTCTCTAAAGAAAACACACATGCAATGAATCTAGCTGTGGTTAATAAGAAGAACAAATGTGCAATGACACTGGTGGATCCATAGGTGGATTATGAAAAGAACGCACATGCAATGACTCAATTTGTTGTTAGTAAAAAGAACACACATGCAATGACATTGGTGGATCCATGTGTGGTATCTAAAGAGAACACACGTTTCAATGACACTGGTGGATCCATATGTGGTATGTGAAAAGAATACACATGCAATGACTCTAGTTGTTGTTAGTATAAAGAACACACATGCAATGACACTGGTGGATCCATGTGTGGTTTCTGAAGGGAACACACATGCAATGAATCTGGCTGTGGTTAATGAGAAGAACACACATGTAATGACACTGGTGGATCCATATGTGGTATGTGAAAAGAACACACATGCAATGACTCCAGTTGTTGTTAGTAAAAAGAACACACATACAATGACACTGGTGGATCCATGTGTGGTCTCTGAAGAGAACACACATTTCAATGACACTGGTGGATCCGTATGTGGTATGTGAAAATAACACACATGCAATGACTCTAGTTGTTGTTAGTAAAAAGAACTCACATGCAATGACACTGGTGGATCCATGTGTGGTCTCTGAAGAGAACACACATGCAATTACTCTGGTTGTTGTTATAAAAAAACACATGCAATGACTCCGGTATTGTTAGTAAAAAGAGCACACATGCAATGACACTGGTGGATCCATGTGTGGTCTTTGAAGAGAACACACATTTCAATGACACTGGTGGATCTATATGTGGTATGTCAAAAGAACACACATGCAATGACTATAGTTGTTGTTAGTAAAAAGAACACACATGCAATGACACTGGTGGATCCATGTGTGGTCTCTGAAGAGAACACACATACAGTGACTCTAGCTATGGTTAATGATAAGAACACACATTTCAATGACACTGGTGGATCCATATGTGGTATGTGAAAAGAATATGCATCAAATGACTCTAGTTGTTGTTAGTAAAAATAACACACATGCAATGACACTGGTGGATCCATGTGTGGTCTCTGAAGAGAACACACATGCAATGACTCTGGCTGTTGTTAGTAAAAAGAGCACACATGCAATGACACCGGTGGATCCATGGGTGGATTGTGAAAAGAACACACATGCAATGACTCTGGTTGTTGTTAGTAAAAAGAACACACATGCAATGACACTGGTGGATCCGTGTGTGGTCTCTGAAGAGAACACACATGCAATAACTCTAGCTATGGTTAATGAGAAGAACACACATGTCAATGACATTGGTGCATCCATATGTGGTATGTGAAAAGAATAGTCCTGAAATGACTCCAGTTGTTGTTAGTAAAAAGAACACACATGCAATGACACCGGTGGATCCATGTGTGGTCTCTGAAGGGAACACACATGCAATGACTCTCGTTATTGTTAGTAAAAAGAGCAGACATGCAATGACACTGGTGGATCCATAGGTGGATTGTGAAAAGAACACATATGCAATGACTCTGGTTTTTGTTAGTAAAAAGAACACACATGCAATGACACTGGGTGAATCCATACGTGGATTGTGAAAAGAACACATATGCAATGACACTGGTGGATCCATATGTGGTATGTGAAAAGAACACACATACATTGACTCCAGTTGTTGTTAGTAAAAAGAACACACATGCAATGACACTGGGTGAGTCCATAGGTGGACTATGAAAATAACACAGATGCAATGACACTGGTGGATCCATATGTGGTATGTGAAAAGAACACACATGCATTGACTCTAGTTGTTGTTAGTAAAAAGAACACACATGCAATGACACTGGTGGATCCATGTGTGGTCTCTGAAGAGAACACACATTTCAATGACACTGGTGGATCCATATGTGGTATGTGAAAATAATAATCATGAAATGACTCCAGTTGTTGTTAGTAAAAAGAACACACATGCAATGACACTGGTGGATCCATGTGTGGTCTCTGAAGAGAACACACATGCAATGACTCTGGATGTTGTTAGTTAAGAGAGCACAAATGCAATGACACTGGTGGATCCATGGGTGGATCGTGAAAAGAACCACATGCAATGACTCTGGTTGTTGTTAGTAAAAAAGAACACACATGCAATGACACTGGTGGATCCATGTGTGGTCTCTGAAGAGAATACACATGCAATGAATCTAGCTGTGGTTAATGAGAAGAACACACATGCAATGACACCGGTGGATCCATAGGTGGATTGTGAAAAGAAGACACATGCAATGAATTTAGTTGTCGTTAGTAAAAAGAACAGACATGCAATGACACTAGTGCATCCATGTGTTTTCTCTGAAGAGAACACACATTTCAATGACACTGGTGGATCCATATGTGGTATGTGAAAACAACACACATGCAATGACTCCAGTTGTTGTAAGTAAAAAGAACACACATGCAATGACACTGGTGGATCCATGTGTGGTCTCTGAAGAGAACACACATTTCAATGACAATGGTGGATCCATATGTGGTATGTGAAAAGAACACACATGCAATGACTCCAGTTGTTGTTAGTAAAAAGAACACACATGCAATGACACTGGTGGATCCATGTGTTTTCTCTGAAGAGAACACACATTTCAATGACACTGGTGGATCCATATGTGGTATGTGAAAAGAATAGTCATGAAATGACTCTAGTTGTTCTTAGTAAAAAGAACACACATGCGATGACGCTGGTGGATCCATGTGTGGTCTCTGAAGAGAACACACATTTCAACGACTCTGGTTGTTGTCAGTAAAAAGAGCACACATGCAATGACACTGGTGGATCCATAGGTGGATTGTGAAAAGAACACATATGCAATGACTCTGGTAGTTGTTAGTAAAAAGAACACACATGCAATGACACTAGGTGAGTACATAGGTGGATTATGAAAAGAACACACATGCAATGACACTGGTGGATCCATATGTGGTATGTGAAAAGAACACACATGCATTGACTCTAGTTGTTATTAGTAAAAAGAACACACATGCAATGACACTGGTGGATCCATGTGTGGTCTCTGAAGAGAATACACATTTCAATGGCACTGATGGATCCATATGTGGTATGTGAAAATAATAATCATGAAATGACTCCAGTTGTTGTTAGTAAAGAGAACACACATTTCAATGACACTGGTGGATCCATATGTGATATGTGAAAAGAACACACATGCAATGACTGCAGTTGTTGTTAGTAAAAAGAACACACATGCAATGAAACTGGTGGATCCATGTGTGGTCTCTGAAGAGAACACACATGCAATGACTCTAGCTATGGTTAATGAAAAGAACACACATGCAATGACACCGGTGGATCCATAGGTGGATTGTGAAAAGAAGACACATGCAATGAATCTAGTTGTTGTTAGTAAAAAGAACAGACATGCAATGACACTGGTGCATCCATGTGTTTTCTCTGAAGAGAACACACATTTCAATGACACTGGTGGATCCATATGTGGTATGTGAAAACAACACACATGCAATGACTCCAGTTGTTGTAAGTAAAAAGAACACACATGCAATGACACTGGTGGATCCATGTGTGGTCTCTGAAGAGAACACACATTTCAATGACAATGGTGGATCCATATGTGGTATGTGAAAAGAACACACATGCAATGACTCTAGTTGTTGTTAGTGAAAAGAACACACATGCAATGACACTGGTGGATCCATGTGTTTTCTCTGAAGAGAACACACATTTCAATGACACTGGTGGATCCATATGTGGTATGTGAAAAGAATAGTCATGAAATGACTCTAGTTGTTCTTAGTAAAAAGAACACACATGCCATGACGCTGGTGGATCCATGTGTGGTCTCTCAAGAGAACACGCATGCAATAACACTGGTGGATCCATAGGTGGATTGTGAAAAGAAGACACATGCAAGGAATCTAGTTGTTGTTAGTAAAAAGAACACACATGCAATGACACTGGTGGATCCATGTGTTTTCTCTGAAGAGAACACACATTTCAATGACACTGGTGGATCCATATGTGGTATGTGAAAAGAATAGTCATGAAATGACTCTAGTTGCTCTTAGTAAAATGAACACACATGCCATGACACTGGTGGATCCATGTGTGGTCTCTAAAGAGAACACACATTTCAATGACTCTGGTTGTTGTCAGTAAAAAGAGCACACATGCAATGACACTGGTGGATCCATAGGTGGATTGTGAAAAGAACACATATGCAATGACTCTGGTTGTTGTTAGTAAAAAGAACACACATGCAATGACACTAGGTGAGTACATAGGTGGATTATGAAAAGAACACACATGCAATGACACTGGTGGATCCATATGTGGTATGTGAAAAGAACACACATGCATTGACTCTAGTTGTTATTAGTAAAAAGAACACACATGCAATGACACTGGTGGATCCATGTGTGGTCTCTGAAGAGAATACACATTTCAATGGCACTGATGGATCCATATGTGGTATGTGAAAATAATAATCATGAAATGACTCCAGTTGTTGTTAGTAAAGAGAACACACATTTCAATGACACTGGTGGATCCATATGTGATATGTGAAAAGAACACACATGCAATGACTGCAGTTGTTGTTAGTAAAAAGAACACACATGCAATGAAACTGGTGGATCCATGTGTGGTCTCTGAAGAGAACACACATGCAATGACTCTACCTATGGTTAATGAGAAGAACACACATTTCAATGACACTTGTGGATCCATATGTGGTATGTGAAAAGAATAGTCATGAAATGACTCTAGTTGTTGTTAGTAAAAAGAACACACATGCAATGACACTGGTGGATCCATGTGTGGTCTCTACAGAGTACACACATTTCAATGACACTGGTGGATCCATGTGTGGTATGTGAAAAAAATACACATGCAATGACTCCAGTTGTTGTTAGTAAAAAGAACACACATGAAGTGACACTGGTGGATCCATGTGTGGTCTCCGAAGAGAACACATGTGCAATGAATCTAGCTATGGTTAATGAGAAGAACACACATGTAATGACACTGGTGGATCCATATGTGGTATGTGAAAAGAACACACATGCAATAACTCCAGTTGTTGTAGGTAAAAATAACACACATGCAATGACACTGGTGGATCCATGTGTGGTCTCTGAAGAGGACACACATTTCAATGACACTAGTGGATCCATATGTGGTATGCGAAAAGAATACACATGCAATGACTCCAGTTGTTGTTAGTAAAAAGAACACACATGCAATGACACTGGTGGATCCATGTGTGGTCTCTGAAGAGAACACACATGCAATGACACTGGTGGATCCATATGTGGTATGTGAAAAGAACACACATGCAATGACTCTGGTTGTCGTTAGTAAAAAGAACACACATCCAATGACACTGGTGGATCCATGTGTGGTCTCTGAAGAGAACACACATGCAATGAATCTAGCGGTAGTTAATGAGAAGAACACACATTAAATGACACTGGTGGATCCATAGGTGGATTGTGAAAATAAGACACATGCAATGAATCTAGTTGTTGTTAGTAAAAAGAACACACATGCAATGACACTAGTGGATCCATGTGTTTTCTCTAAAGAAAACACACATTTCAATGACACTGGTGGATCCATATGTGATATGTGAAAAGAACACACATGCAATGACTCCAGTTGTTGTTAGTAAAAAGAACACACATGCAATGAAACTGGTGGATCCATGTGTGGTCTCTGAAGAGAACACACATGCAATGACTCTAGCTATGGTTAATGAGAAGAACACACATTTCAATGACACTGGTGGATCCATATGTGGTATGTGAAAAGAATAGTCATGAAATGACTCTAGTTATTGTTAGTAAAAAGAACACACATGCAATGACACTGGTGGATCCATGTGTGGTCACTGAAGAGAACACACATTTCAATGACAATGGTGGATCCATATGTGGTATGTGAAAATAATACACATGCAATGACTCCAGTTGTTGTTAGTAAAAAGAACACACATGCAATGACACTGGTGGATCCATGTGTGGTCTCCGAAGAGAACACACGTGCAATGAATCTAGCTGTGGTTAATGATAAGAACACACATGTAATGACAGTGGTGGGTCCATATGTGGTATGTGAAAAGAACACACATGCATTGACTCTAGTTGTTATTAGTAAAAAGAACACACATGCAATGACACTGGTTGATCCATGTGTGGTCTCTGAAAAGAATACACATTTCAATGACAATGGTGGATCCATATGTGGTATGTGAAAATAATACACATGCAATGACTCCAGTTGTTGTTAGTAAAAAGAACACACATGCAATGACACTGGTGGATCCATGTGTGGTCTCCGAAGAGAACACACGTGCAATGAATCTAGCTGTGGTTAATGATAAGAACACACATGTAATGACAGTGGTGGGTCCATATGTGGTATGTGAAAAGAACACACATGCATTGACTCCAGTTGTTGTTAGTAAAAAGAACACACATGCAATGACACTGGTGGATCCATGTGTGGTCTCTGAAGAGAACACACATTTCACTGACACTGGTGGATCCATATGTGGTATGTGAAAATAATACACATGCAATGACTCCAGTTGTTGTTAGTAAAAAGAACACACATGCAATGACACTGGTGGATCCATGTGTGGTCTCTGAAGAGAACACACATGCAATGACACTGGTGGATCCATATGTGGTATGTGAAAAGAACACACATGCAATGACTCTGGTTGTCGTTAGTAAAAAGAACACACATGCAATGACACTGGTGGATCCATGTGCGGTCTCTGAAGAGAACACACATGCAATGAATCTAGCTGTGGTTAATGAGAAGAACACACATGCAATGACACTGGTGGATCCATTGGTGGATTGTGAAAAGAAGACACATGCAATGAATCTAGTTGTTGTTAGTAAAAAGAACACACATGCAATGACACTGGTGGATCCATGTGTTTTCTCTGAAGAGAACACACATTTCAATGACACTGGTGGATCCATATGTGGTATGTGAAAATAATAGTCATGAAATCACTCTAGTTGTTCTTAGTAAAAAGAACACACATGCCATGACACTGGTGGATCCATGTGTGGTCTCTGAAGAGAACACACATTTCAATGACTCTGGTTGTTGTCAGTAAAAAGAGCACACATGCAATGACACTGGTGGATCCATAGGTGGATTGAGAAAAGAACACATATGCATGACTCTGGTTGTTGTTAGTAAAAAGAACACACATGCAATGACACTAGGTGAGTACATAGGTGGATTATGAAGAGAACACACATGCAATGACGCTGGTGGATCCATATGTGGTATGTGAAAAGAACACACATGCATTGACTCTAGTTGTTGTTAGTAAAAAGAACACACATGCAATGACACTGGTGGATCCATGTGTGGTCTCTAAAGAGAATACACATTTCAATGGCACTGATGGATCCATATGTGGTATGTGAAAATAATAATCATGAAATGACTCCAGTTGTTGTTAGTAAAGAGAACACACATTTCAATGACACTGGTGGATCCATATGTGATATGTGAAAAGAACACACATGCAATGACTGCAGTTGTTGTTAGTAAAAAGAACACACATGCAATGAAACTGGTGGATCCATGTGTGGTCTCTGAAGAGAACACACATGCAATGACTCTAGCTATGGTTAATGAGAAGAACACACATGCAATGACACCGGTGGATCCGTAGGTGGATTGTGAAAAGAAGACACATGCAATGAATCTAGTTGTTGTTAGTAAAAAGAACAGACATGCAATGACACTGGTGCATCCATGTGTTTTCTCTGAAGAGAACACACATTTCAATGACACTGGTGGATCCATATGTGGTATGTGAAAACAACACACATGCAATGACTCCAGTTGTTGTAAGTAAAAAGAACACACATGCAATGACACTGGTGGATCCATGTGTGGTCTCTGAAGAGAACACACATTTCAATGACAATGGTGGATCCATATGTGGTATGTGAAAAGAACACACATGCAATGACTCCAGTTGTTGTTAGTAAAAAGAACACGCATGCAATGACACTGGTGGATCCATGTGTTTTCTCTGAAGAGAACACACATTTCAATGACACTGGTGGATCCATATGTGGTATGTGAAAAGAATACTCATGAAATGACTCTAGTTGTTCTTAGTAAAAAGAACACACATGCCATGACGCTGGTGGATCCATGTGTGGTCTCTGAAGAGAACACACATTTCAATGACTCTGGTTGTTGTCAGTAAAAAGAGCACACATGCAATGACACTGGTGGATCCATAGGTGGATTGTGAAAAGAACACATATGCAATGACTCTGGTAGTTGTTAGTAAAAAGAACACACATGCAATGACACTAGGTGAGTACATAGGTGGATTATGAAAAGAACACACATGCAATGACACTGGTGGATCCATATGTGGTATGTGAAAAGAACACACATGCATTGACTCTAGTTGTTGTTAGTAAAAAGAACACACATGCAATGACACTGGTGGATCCATGTGTGGTCTCTGAAGAGAATACACATTTCAATGGCACTGATGGATCCATATGTGGTATGTGAAAATAATAATCATGAAATGACTCCAGTTGTTGTTAGTAAAAAGAACACACATGCAATGACACTGGTGGATCCATGTGTGGTCTTTGAAGAGAACACACATTTCAATGACACTGGTGGATCCATATGTGGTATGTGAAAAGAATACACATGCAATGACTCCAGTTGTTGTTAGTAAAAAGAACACACATGCAATGACACTGGTGGATCCATGCGTGGTCTCTGAAGAGAACACACATGCAATGACACTGGTGGATCCATATGTGGTATGTGAAAATAACACACATGCAATGACTCTGGTTGTCGTTAGTAAAAAGAACACACATGCAATGACACTGGTGGATCCATGTGTGGTCTCTAAAGAGAACACACATGCAATGAATCTAGCGGTAGTTAATGAGAAGAACACACATTAAATGACACTGGTGGATCCATATGTGGTATGCGAAAAGAATACACATGCAATGAATCTAGTTGTTGTTAGTAAAAAGAACACACATGCAATGACACTGGTGGATCCATGCGTGGTCTCTGAAGAGAACACACATGCAATGACACTGGTGGATCCATATGTGATATGTGAAAAGAACACACACGCAATGACTCCAGTTGTTGTTAGTAAAAAGAACACACATGCAATGAAACTGGTGGATCCATGTGTGGTCTCTGAAGAGAACACACATGGAATGACTCTAGCTATGGTTAATGAGAAGAACACACATTTCAATGACACTGGTTGATCCATATGTGGTATGTGAAAAGAATAGTCATGGAATGACTCTAGTTATTGTTAGTAAAAAGAACACACTTGCAATGACACTGGTGGATCCATGTGTGGTCTCTGAAGAGAACACACATTTCAATGACACTGGTGGATCCATATGTGGTATGTGAAAAGAACACACATGCAATGACTCCAGTTGTTGTTAGTAAAAGGAACACACATGCAATGAAACTGGTGGATCCATGTGTGGTCTCTGAAGAGAACACACGTGCAATAAATCTAGCTGTGGTTAATGAGAAGAACACACATGTAATGACACTGGTGGATCCATATGTGGTATGTGAAAAGAACACACATGAAATGACTCTAGCTATTGTTAGTAAAAAGAACACACATGCAATGACACTGGTGGATCCATGTGTGGTCTCTGAAGAGAACACACATTTCAATGACACTGGTGGATCCATATGTGGTATGTGAAAAGAATACACATGCAATGACTCCAGTTGTTGTTAGTAAAAAGAACACACATGCAATGACACTGGTGGATCCATGCGTGGTCTCTGAAGAGAACACACATGCAATGACACTGGTGGATCCATATGTGGTACGTGAAAAGAACACACATGCAATGACTCTAGTTGTTGTTAGTAAAAAGAACACACATGCAATGACTCTGGCTATTGTTAGTAAAAAGAGCACAAATGCAATGACACTGGTGGATCAATGGGTGGATTGTGAAAAGAACACACATGCAATGACTCTGGTTGTCGTTAGTAAAAAGAACACACATGCAATGACACTGGTGGATCCATGTGCGGTCTCTGAAGAGAACACACATGCAATGACACTGGTGGATCCATTGGTGGATTGTGAAAAGAAGACACATGCAATGAATCTAGTTGTTGTTAGTAAAAAGAACACACATGCAATGACACTGGTGGATCCATGCGTTTTCTCTGAAGAGAACACACATTTCAATGACACTGGTGGATCCATATGTGGTATGTGAAAATAATAGTCATGAAATCACTCTAGTTGTTCTTAGTAAAAAGAACACACATGCCATGACACTGGTGGATCCATGTGTGGTCTCTGAAGAGAATACACATTTCAATGGCACTGATGGATCCATATGTGGTATGTGAAAATAATAATCATGAAATGACTCCAGTTGTTGTTAGTAAAAAGAACACACATGCAATGACACTGGTGGATCCATGTGTGGTCTCTGAAGAGAACACACATTTCAATGACACTGGTGGATCCATATGTGGTATGTGAAAAGAATACACATGCAATGACTCCAGTTGTTGTTAGTAAAAAGAACACACATGCAATGACACTGGTGGATCCATGCGTGGTCTCTGAAGAGAACACACATGCAATGACACTGGTGGATCCATATGTGGTATGTGAAAATAACACACATGCAATGACTCTGGTTGTCGTTAGTAAAAAGAACACACATGCAATGACACTGGCGGATCCATGTGTGGTCTCTAAAGAGAACACCCATTTCAATGACACTGGTGGATCCATATGTGGTATGTGAAAAGAATACACATGCAATGACTCCAGTTGTTGTTAGTAAAAAGAACACACATGCAATGACACTGGTGGATCCATGCGTGGTCTCTGAAGAGAACACACATGCAATGACACTGGTGGATCCATATGTGGTATGTGAAAATAACACACATGCAATGACTCTGGTTGTCGTTAGTAAAAAGAACACACATGCAATGACACTGGTGGATCCATGTGTGGTCTCTAAAGAGAACACACATGCAATGAATCTAGCGGTAGTTAATGAGAAGAACACACATTAAATGACACTGGTGGATCCATATGTGGTATGCGAAAAGAATACACATGCAATGAATCTAGTTGTTGTTAGTAAAAAGAACACACATGCAATGACACTGGTGGATCCATGCGTGGTCTCTGAAGAGAACACACATGCAATGACACTGGTGGATCCATATGTGATATGTGAAAAGAACACACACGCAATGACTCCAGTTGTTGTTAGTAAAAAGAACACACATGCAATGAAACTGGTGGATCCATGTGTGGTCTCTGAAGAGAACACACATGGAATGACTCTAGCTATGGTTAATGAGAAGAACACACATTTCAATGACACTGGTGGATCCATATGTGGTATGTGAAAAGAATAGTCATGGAATGACTCTAGTTATTGTTAGTAAAAAGAACACACTTGCAATGACACTGGTGGATCCATGTGTGGTCTCTGAAGAGAACACACATTTCAATGACACTGGTGGATCCATATGTGGTATGTGAAAAGAACACACATGCAATGACTCCAGTTGTTGTTAGTAAAAGGAACACACATGCAATGAAACTGGTGGATCCATGTGTGGTCTCTGAAGAGAACACACGTGCAATGAATCTAGCTGTGGTTAATGAGAAGAACACACATGTAATGACACTGGTGGATCCATATGTGGTATGTGAAAAGAACACACATGAAATGACTCTAGCTATTGTTAGTAAAAAGAACACACATGCAATGACACTGGTGGATCCATGTGTGGTCTCTGAAGAGAACACACATTTCAATGACACTGGTGGATCCATATGTGGTATGTGAAAAGAATACACATGCAATGACTCCAGTTGTTGTTAGTAAAAAGAACACACATGCAATGACACTGGTGGATCCATGCGTGGTCTCTGAAGAGAACACACATGCAATGACACTGGTGGATCCATATGTGGTATGTGAAAAGAACACACATGCAATGACTCTAGTTGTTGTTAGTAAAAAGAACACACATGCAATGACTCTGGCTATTGTTAGTAAAAAGAGCACAAATGCAATGACACTGGTGGATCAATGGGTGGATTGTGAAAAGAACACACATGCAATGACTCTGGTTGTCGTTAGTAAAAAGAACACACATGCAATGACACTGGTGGATCCATGTGCGGTCTCTGAAGAGAACACACATGCAATGACACTGGTGGATCCATTGGTGGATTGTGAAAAGAAGACACATGCAATGAATCTAGTTGTTGTTAGTAAAAAGAACACACATGCAATGACACTGGTGGATCCATGCGTTTTCTCTGAAGAGAACACACATTTCAATGACACTGGTGGATCCATATGTGGTATGTGAAAATAATAGTCATGAAATCACTCTAGTTGTTCTTAGTAAAAAGAACACACATGCCATGACACTGGTGGATCCATGTGTGGTCTCTGAAGAGAATACACATTTCAATGGCACTGATGGATCCATATGTGGTATGTGAAAATAATAATCATGAAATGACTCCAGTTGTTGTTAGTAAAAAGAACACACATGCAATGACACTGGTGGATCCATGTGTGGTCTCTGAAGAGAACACACATTTCAATGACACTGGTGGATCCATATGTGGTATGTGAAAAGAACACACATGCAATGACTGCAGTTGTTGTTAGTAAAAAGAACACACATGCAATGAAACTGGTGGATCCATGTGTGGTCTCTGAAGAGAACACACATGCAATGACTCTAGCTATGGTTAATGAGAAGAACACACATGCAATGACACCGGTGGATCCGTAGGTGGATTGTGAAAAGAAGACACATGCAATGAATCTAGTTGTTGTTAGTAAAAAGAACAGACATGCAATGACACTGGTGCATCCATGTGTTTTCTCTGAAGAGAACACACATTTCAATGACACTGGTGGATCCATATGTGGTATGTGAAAACAACACACATGCAATGACTCCAGTTGTTGTAAGTAAAAAGAACACACATGCAATGACACTGGTGGATCCATGTGTGGTCTCTGAAGAGAACACACATTTCAATGACAATGGTGGATCCATATGTGGTATGTGAAAAGAACACACATGCAATGACTCCAGTTGTTGTTAGTAAAAAGAACACGCATGCAATGACACTGGTGGATCCATGTGTTTTCTCTGAAGAGAACACACATTTCAATGACACTGGTGGATCCATATGTGGTATGTGAAAAGAATACTCATGAAATGACTCTAGTTGTTCTTAGTAAAAAGAACACACATGCCATGACGCTGGTGGATCCATGTGTGGTCTCTGAAGAGAACACACATTTCAATGACTCTGGTTGTTGTCAGTAAAAAGAGCACACATGCAATGACACTGGTGGATCCATAGGTGGATTGTGAAAAGAACACATATGCAATGACTCTGGTAGTTGTTAGTAAAAAGAACACACATGCAATGACACTAGGTGAGTACATAGGTGGATTATGAAAAGAACACACATGCAATGACACTGGTGGATCCATATGTGGTATGTGAAAAGAACACACATGCATTGACTCTAGTTGTTGTTAGTAAAAAGAACACACATGCAATGACACTGGTGGATCCATGTGTGGTCTCTGAAGAGAATACACATTTCAATGGCACTGATGGATCCATATGTGGTATGTGAAAATAATAATCATGAAATGACTCCAGTTGTTGTTAGTAAAAAGAACACACATGCAATGACACTGGTGGATCCATGTGTGGTCTTTGAAGAGAACACACATTTCAATGACACTGGTGGATCCATATGTGGTATGTGAAAAGAATACACATGCAATGACTCCAGTTGTTGTTAGTAAAAAGAACACACATGCAATGACACTGGTGGATCCATGCGTGGTCTCTGAAGAGAACACACATGCAATGACACTGGTGGATCCATATGTGGTATGTGAAAATAACACACATGCAATGACTCTGGTTGTCGTTAGTAAAAAGAACACACATGCAATGACACTGGTGGATCCATGTGTGGTCTCTAAAGAGAACACACATGCAATGAATCTAGCGGTAGTTAATGAGAAGAACACACATTAAATGACACTGGTGGATCCATATGTGGTATGCGAAAAGAATACACATGCAATGAATCTAGTTGTTGTTAGTAAAAAGAACACACATGCAATGACACTGGTGGATCCATGCGTGGTCTCTGAAGAGAACACACATGCAATGACACTGGTGGATCCATATGTGATATGTGAAAAGAACACACACGCAATGACTCCAGTTGTTGTTAGTAAAAAGAACACACATGCAATGAAACTGGTGGATCCATGTGTGGTCTCTGAAGAGAACACACATGGAATGACTCTAGCTATGGTTAATGAGAAGAACACACATTTCAATGACACTGGTTGATCCATATGTGGTATGTGAAAAGAATAGTCATGGAATGACTCTAGTTATTGTTAGTAAAAAGAACACACTTGCAATGACACTGGTGGATCCATGTGTGGTCTCTGAAGAGAACACACATTTCAATGACACTGGTGGATCCATATGTGGTATGTGAAAAGAACACACATGCAATGACTCCAGTTGTTGTTAGTAAAAGGAACACACATGCAATGAAACTGGTGGATCCATGTGTGGTCTCTGAAGAGAACACACGTGCAATAAATCTAGCTGTGGTTAATGAGAAGAACACACATGTAATGACACTGGTGGATCCATATGTGGTATGTGAAAAGAACACACATGAAATGACTCTAGCTATTGTTAGTAAAAAGAACACACATGCAATGACACTGGTGGATCCATGTGTGGTCTCTGAAGAGAACACACATTTCAATGACACTGGTGGATCCATATGTGGTATGTGAAAAGAATACACATGCAATGACTCCAGTTGTTGTTAGTAAAAAGAACACACATGCAATGACACTGGTGGATCCATGCGTGGTCTCTGAAGAGAACACACATGCAATGACACTGGTGGATCCATATGTGGTACGTGAAAAGAACACACATGCAATGACTCTAGTTGTTGTTAGTAAAAAGAACACACATGCAATGACTCTGGCTATTGTTAGTAAAAAGAGCACAAATGCAATGACACTGGTGGATCAATGGGTGGATTGTGAAAAGAACACACATGCAATGACTCTGGTTGTCGTTAGTAAAAAGAACACACATGCAATGACACTGGTGGATCCATGTGCGGTCTCTGAAGAGAACACACATGCAATGACACTGGTGGATCCATTGGTGGATTGTGAAAAGAAGACACATGCAATGAATCTAGTTGTTGTTAGTAAAAAGAACACACATGCAATGACACTGGTGGATCCATGCGTTTTCTCTGAAGAGAACACACATTTCAATGACACTGGTGGATCCATATGTGGTATGTGAAAATAATAGTCATGAAATCACTCTAGTTGTTCTTAGTAAAAAGAACACACATGCCATGACACTGGTGGATCCATGTGTGGTCTCTGAAGAGAATACACATTTCAATGGCACTGATGGATCCATATGTGGTATGTGAAAATAATAATCATGAAATGACTCCAGTTGTTGTTAGTAAAAAGAACACACATGCAATGACACTGGTGGATCCATGTGTGGTCTCTGAAGAGAACACACATTTCAATGACACTGGTGGATCCATATGTGGTATGTGAAAAGAATACACATGCAATGACTCCAGTTGTTGTTAGTAAAAAGAACACACATGCAATGACACTGGTGGATCCATGCGTGGTCTCTGAAGAGAACACACATGCAATGACACTGGTGGATCCATATGTGGTATGTGAAAATAACACACATGCAATGACTCTGGTTGTCGTTAGTAAAAAGAACACACATGCAATGACACTGGCGGATCCATGTGTGGTCTCTAAAGAGAACACCCATTTCAATGACACTGGTGGATCCATATGTGGTATGTGAAAAGAATACACATGCAATGACTCCAGTTGTTGTTAGTAAAAAGAACACACATGCAATGACACTGGTGGATCCATGCGTGGTCTCTGAAGAGAACACACATGCAATGACACTGGTGGATCCATATGTGGTATGTGAAAATAACACACATGCAATGACTCTGGTTGTCGTTAGTAAAAAGAACACACATGCAATGACACTGGTGGATCCATGTGTGGTCTCTAAAGAGAACACACATGCAATGAATCTAGCGGTAGTTAATGAGAAGAACACACATTAAATGACACTGGTGGATCCATATGTGGTATGCGAAAAGAATACACATGCAATGAATCTAGTTGTTGTTAGTAAAAAGAACACACATGCAATGACACTGGTGGATCCATGCGTGGTCTCTGAAGAGAACACACATGCAATGACACTGGTGGATCCATATGTGATATGTGAAAAGAACACACACGCAATGACTCCAGTTGTTGTTAGTAAAAAGAACACACATGCAATGAAACTGGTGGATCCATGTGTGGTCTCTGAAGAGAACACACATGGAATGACTCTAGCTATGGTTAATGAGAAGAACACACATTTCAATGACACTGGTGGATCCATATGTGGTATGTGAAAAGAATAGTCATGGAATGACTCTAGTTATTGTTAGTAAAAAGAACACACTTGCAATGACACTGGTGGATCCATGTGTGGTCTCTGAAGAGAACACACATTTCAATGACACTGGTGGATCCATATGTGGTATGTGAAAAGAACACACATGCAATGACTCCAGTTGTTGTTAGTAAAAGGAACACACATGCAATGAAACTGGTGGATCCATGTGTGGTCTCTGAAGAGAACACACGTGCAATGAATCTAGCTGTGGTTAATGAGAAGAACACACATGTAATGACACTGGTGGATCCATATGTGGTATGTGAAAAGAACACACATGAAATGACTCTAGCTATTGTTAGTAAAAAGAACACACATGCAATGACACTGGTGGATCCATGTGTGGTCTCTGAAGAGAACACACATTTCAATGACACTGGTGGATCCATATGTGGTATGTGAAAAGAATACACATGCAATGACTCCAGTTGTTGTTAGTAAAAAGAACACACATGCAATGACACTGGTGGATCCATGCGTGGTCTCTGAAGAGAACACACATGCAATGACACTGGTGGATCCATATGTGGTATGTGAAAAGAACACACATGCAATGACTCTAGTTGTTGTTAGTAAAAAGAACACACATGCAATGACTCTGGCTATTGTTAGTAAAAAGAGCACAAATGCAATGACACTGGTGGATCAATGGGTGGATTGTGAAAAGAACACACATGCAATGACTCTGGTTGTCGTTAGTAAAAAGAACACACATGCAATGACACTGGTGGATCCATGTGCGGTCTCTGAAGAGAACACACATGCAATGACACTGGTGGATCCATTGGTGGATTGTGAAAAGAAGACACATGCAATGAATCTAGTTGTTGTTAGTAAAAAGAACACACATGCAATGACACTGGTGGATCCATGCGTTTTCTCTGAAGAGAACACACATTTCAATGACACTGGTGGATCCATATGTGGTATGTGAAAATAATAGTCATGAAATCACTCTAGTTGTTCTTAGTAAAAAGAACACACATGCCATGACACTGGTGGATCCATGTGTGGTCTCTGAAGAGAATACACATTTCAATGGCACTGATGGATCCATATGTGGTATGTGAAAATAATAATCATGAAATGACTCCAGTTGTTGTTAGTAAAAAGAACACACATGCAATGACACTGGTGGATCCATGTGTGGTCTCTGAAGAGAACACACATTTCAATGACACTGGTGGATCCATATGTGGTATGTGAAAAGAATACATATGCAATGACTCCAGTTGTTGTTAGTAAAAAGAACACACATGCAATGACACTGGTGGATCCATGCGTGGTCTCTGAAGAGAACACACATGCAATGACACTGGTGGATCCATATGTGGTATGTGAAAATAACACACATGCAATGACTCTGGTTGTCGTTAGTAAAAAGAACACACATGCAATGACACTGGCGGATCCATGTGTGGTCTCTAAAGAGAACACACATTTCAATGACACTGGTGGATCCATATGTGGTATGTGAAAAGAATACACATGCAATGACTCCAGTTGTTGTTAGTAAAAATAACACACATGCAATGACACTGGTGGATCCATGCGTGGTCTCTGAAGAGAACACACATGCAATGACACTGGTGGATCCATATGTGGTATGTGAAAATAACACACATGCAATGACTCTGGTTGTCGTTAGTAAAAAGAACACACATGCAATGACACTGGTGGATCCATGTGTGGTCTCTAAAGAGAACACACATGCAATGAATCTAGCGGTAGTTAATGAGAAGAACACACATTAAATGACACTGGTGGATCCATATGTGGTATGCGAAAAGAATACACATGCAATGAATCTAGTTGTTGTTAGTAAAAAGAACACACATGCAATGACACTGGTGGATCCATGCGTGGTCTCTGAAGAGAACACACATGCAATGACACTGGTGGATCCATATGTGATATGTGAAAAGAACACACACGCAATGACTCCAGTTGTTGTTAGTAAAAAGAACACACATGCAATGAAACTGGTGGATCCATGTGTGGTCTCTGAAGAGAACACACATGCAATGACTCTAGCTATGGTTAATGAGAAGAACACACATTTCAATGACACTGGTGGATCCATATGTGGTATGTGAAAAGAATAGTCATGGAATGACTCTAGTTATTGTTAGTAAAAAGAACACACTTGCAATGACACTGGTGGATCCATGTGTGGTCTCTGAAGAGAACACACATTTCAATGACACTGGTGGATCCATATGTGGTATGTGAAAAGAACACACATGCAATGACTCCAGTTGTTGTTAGTAAAAGGAACACACATGCAATGAAACTGGTGGATCCATGTGTGGTCTCTGAAGAGAACACACGTGCAATGAATCTAGCTGTGGTTAATGAGAAGAACACACATGTAATGACACTGGTGGATCCATATGTGGTATGTGAAAAGAACACACATGAAATGACTCTAGTTATTGTTAGTAAAAAGAACACACATGCAATGACACTGGTGGATCCATGTGTGGTCTCTGAAGAAAACACACATTTCAATGACACTGGTGGATCCATATGTGGTATGTGAAAAGAATACACATGCAATGACTCCAGTTGTTGTTAGTAAAAAGAACACACATGCAATGACACTGGTGGATCCATGCGTGGTCTCTGAAGAGAACACACATGCAATGACACTGGTGGATCCATATGTGGTATGTGAAAAGAACACACATGCAATGACTCTAGTTGTTGTTAGTAAAAAGAACACACATGCAATGACTCTGGCTATTGTTAGTAAAAAGAGCACAAATGCAATGACACTGTTGGATCAATGGGTGGATTGTGAAAAGAACACACATGCAATGACTCTGGTTGTCGTTAGTAAAAAGAACACACATGCAATGACACTGGTGGATCCATGTGCGGTCTCTGAAGAGAACACACATGCAATGACACTGGTGGATCCATTGGTGGATTGTGAAAAGAAGACACATGCAATGAATCTAGTTGTTGTTAGTAAAAAGAACACACATGCAATGACACTGGTGGATCCATGCGTTTTCTCTGAAGAGAACACACATTTCAATGACACTGGTGGATCCATATGTGGTATGTGAAAATAATAGTCATGAAATCACTCTAGTTGTTCTTAGTAAAAAGAACACACATGCCATGACACTGGTGGATCCATGTGTGGTCTCTGAAGAGAATACACATTTCAATGGCACTGATGGATCCATATGTGGTATGTGAAAATAATAATCATGAAATGACTCCAGTTGTTGTTAGTAAAAAGAACACACATGCAATGACACTGGTGGATCCATGTGTGGTCTCTGAAGAGAACACACATTTCAATGACACTGGTGGATCCATATGTGGTATGTGAAAAGAATACACATGCAATGACTCCAGTTGTTGTTAGTAAAAAGAACACACATGCAATGACACTGGTGGATCCATGCGTGGTCTCTGAAGAGAACACACATGCAATGACACTGGTGGATCCATATGTGGTATGTGAAAATAACACACATGCAATGACTCTGGTTGTCGTTAGTAAAAAGAACACACATGCAATGACACTGGCGGATCCATGTGTGGTCTCTAAAGAGAACACACATGCAATGAATCTAGCGGTAGTTAATGAGAAGAACACACATTAAATGACACTGGTGGATCCATATGTGGTATGCGAAAAGAATACACATGCAATGAATCTAGTTGTTGTTAGTAAAAAGAACACACATGCAATGACACTGGTGGATCCATGCGTGGTCTCTGAAGAGAACACACATGCAATGACACTGGTGGATCCATATGTGATATGTGAAAAGAACACACATGCAATGACTCCAGTTGTTGTTAGTAAAAAGAACACACATGCAATGAAACTGGTGGATCCATGTGTGGTCTCTGAAGAGAACACACATGCAATGACTCTAGCTATGGTTAATGAGAAGAACACACATTTCAATGACACTGGTGGATCCATATGTGGTATGTGAAAAGAATAGTCATGAAATGACTCTAGTTATTGTTAGTAAAAAGAACACACTTGCAATGACACTGGTGGATCCATGTGTGGTCTCTGAAGAGAACACACATTTCAATGACACTGGTGGATCCATATGTGGTATGTGAAAAGAACACACATGCAATGACTCCAGTTGTTGTTAGTAAAAGGAACACGCATGCAATGAAACTGGTGGATCCATGTGTGGTCTCTGAAGAGAACACACGTGCAATGAATCTAGCTGTGGTTAATGAGAAGAACACACATGTAATGACACTGGTGGATCCATATGTGGTATGTGAAAAGAACACACATGAAATGACTCTAGTTATTGTTAGTAAAAAGAACACACATGCAATGACACTGGTGGATCCATGTGTGGTCTCTGAAGAGAACACACATTTCAATGACACTGGTGGATCCATATGTGGTATGTGAAAAGAATACACATGCAATGACTCCAGTTGTTGTTAGTAAAAAGAACACACATGCAATGACACTGGTGGATCCATGCGTGGTCTCTGAAGAGAACACACATGCAATGACACTGGTGGATCCATATGTGGTATGTGAAAAGAACACACATGCAATGACTCCAGTTGTTGTTAGTAAATAGAACACACATGCAATGACTCTGGCTATTGTTAGTAAAAAGAGCACAAATGCAATGACACTGGTGGATCAATGGGTGGATTGTGAAAAGAACACACCTGCAATGACTCTGGTTGTCGTTAGTAAAAAGAACACACATGCAATGACACTGGTGGATCCATGTGCGGTCTCTGAAGAGAACACACATGCAATGAATCTAGCTGTGGTTAATGAGAAGAACACACATGCAATGACACTGGTGGATCCATTGGTGGATTGTGAAAAGAAGACACATGCAATGAATCTAGTTGTTGTTAGTAAAAAGAACACACATGCAATGACACTGGTGGATCCATGTGTTTTCTCTGAAGAGAACACACATTTCAATGACACTAGTGGATCCATATGTGGTATGTGAAAATAATAGTCATGAAATCACTCTAGTTGTTCTTAGTAAAAAGAACACACATGCCATGACACTGGTGGATCCATGTGTGGTCTCTGAAGATAACACACATTTCAATGACTCTGGTTGTTGTCAGTAAAAAGAGCACACATGCAATGACACTGGTGGATCCATAGGTGGATTGTGAAAAGAACACATATGCATGACTCTTGTTGTTGTTAGTAAAAAGAACACACATGCAATGACACTAGGTGAGTACATAGGTGGATTATGAAGAGAACACACATGCAATGACACTGGTGGATCCATATGTGGTATGTGAAAAGAACACACATGCATTGACTCTAGTTGTTGTTAGTAAAAAGAACACACATGCAATGACACTGGTGGATCCATGTGTGGTCTCTGAAGAGAATACACATTTCAATGGCACTGATGGATCCATATGTGGTATGTGAAAATAATAATCATGAAATGACTCCAGTTGTTGTTAGTAAAGAGAACACACATTTCAATGACACTGGTGGATCCATATGTGATATGTGAAAAGAACACACATGCAATGACACTGGTGGATCCATATGTGGTATGTTAAAAGAACACACATGCAATGACTCCAGTTGTTGCTAAGAACTCACATGCAATGACACTGGTGGATGCAATGACACTGGTGGATCCATGTGTGGTCTCTGAAGAGAACAGACATTTCAATGACACTGGTGGATCCATATGTGGTATGTGAAAAGAATACACATGCAATGACTCCAGTTGTTGTTAGTAAAAAGAACACACATGCAAAGACACTGGTGGATCCATGCGTGGTCTCTGAAGAGAACACACATGCAATGACACTCGTGGATCCATATGTGGTATGTGAAAAGAACACACATGCAATGACTCTGGTTGTCCTTAGTAAAAAGAACACACATGCAATGACACGGGTGGATCCATGTGTGGTCTCTGAAGAGAACACACATGCAATGAATCTAGCGGTAGTTAATGAGAAGAACACACATTAAATGACACTGGTGGATCCATAGGTGGATTGTGAAAAGAAGACACATGCAATGAATCTAGTTGTTGTTAGTAAAAAGAACACAGATGCAATGACACTAGTGGATCCATGTGTTTTCTCTAAAGAGAACACACATTTCAATGACACTGGTGGATCCATATATGATATGTGAAAAGAACACACATGCAATGACTCCAGTTGTTGTTAGTAAAAAGAACACACATGCAATGAAACTGGTGGATCCATGTGTGGTCTGTGAAGAGAACACACATGCAATGACTCTAGCTATGGTTAATGAGAAGAACACACATTTCAATGACACTGGTGGATCCATATCTGGTATGTGAAAAGAATAGTCATGAAATGACTCTAGTTATTGCTAGTAAAAAGAACACACATGCAATGACACTGGTGGATCCATGTGTGGTCTCTGAAGAGAACACACATTTCAATGACACTGGTGGATCCATATGTGGTATGTGAAAAGAATACACATGCAATGACTCCAGTTGTTGTTAGTAAAAAGAACACACATGCAATGACACTGGTGGATCCATGTGTGGTCTCCGAAGAGAACACACGTGCAATGAATCTAGCTGTGGTTAATGAGAAGAACACACATGTAATGACACTGGTGGATCCATATGTGGTATGTGAAAAGAACACACATGCAATGACTCCAGTTGTTGTTAGTAAAAAGAACACACATCCAATGACACTGGTGGATCCATGTGTGGTCTCCAAAGAGAAAACACACATGCAATGACACTGGTGGATCCATATGTGGTATGTGAAAAGAACACACATGCAATGACTCCAGTTGTTGTTAGTAAATAGAACACACATGCAATGACTCTGGCTATTGTTAGTAAAAAGAGCACAAATGCAATGACACTGGTGGATCAATGGGTGGATTGTGAAAAGAACACACCTGCAATGACTCTGGTTGTCGTTAGTAAAAAGAACACACATGCAATGACACTGGTGGATCCATGTGCGGTCTCTGAAGAGAACACACATGCAATGAATCTAGCTGTGGTTAATGAGAAGAACACACATGCAATGACACTGGTGGATCCATTGGTGGATTGTGAAAAGAAGACACATGCAATGAATCTAGTTGTTGTTAGTAAAAAGAACACACATGCAATGACACTGGTGGATCCATGTGTTTTCTCTGAAGAGAACACACATTTCAATGACACTAGTGGATCCATATGTGGTATGTGAAAATAATAGTCATGAAATCACTCTAGTTGTTGTTAGTAAAAAGAACACACATGCCATGACACTGGTGGATCCATGTGTGGTCTCTGAAGATAACACACATTTCAATGACTCTGGTTGTTGTCAGTAAAAAGAGCACACATGCAATGACACTGGTGGATCCATAGGTGGATTGTGAAAAGAACACATATGCATGACTCTTGTTGTTGTTAGTAAAAAGAACACACATGCAATGACACTAGGTGAGTACATAGGTGGATTATGA
Organism: Avena sativa; assembly: GCA_916181665.1. Lineage (NCBI taxonomy): Eukaryota > Viridiplantae > Streptophyta > Magnoliopsida > Poales > Poaceae > Avena > Avena sativa. The sequence continues at coordinate 383,206,089 of OV702286.1, read as the reverse complement.
AGAGAACACACATGCAATGACACTGGTGGATCCATATGTGGTCTGTGAAAAGAACACACATGCATTGACTCTAGTTGTTGTTAGTAAAAAGAACACACATGCAATGACACTGGTGGATCCATGTGTGGTCTCTGAAGAGAATACACATTTCAATGGCACTGATGGATCCATATGTGGTATGTGAAAATAATAATCATGAAATGACTCCAGTTGTTGTTAGTAAAGAGAACACACATTTCAATGACACTGGTGGATCCATATGTGATATGTGAAAAGAACACACATGCAATGACACTGGTGGATCCATATGTGGTATGTTAAAAGAACACACATGCAATGACTCCAGTTGTTGCTAAGAACTCACATGCAATGACACTGGTGGATGCAATGACACTGGTGGATCCATGTGTGGTCTCTGAAGAGAACAGACATTTCAATGACACTGGTGGATCCATATGTGGTATGTGAAAAGAATACACATGCAATGACTCCAGTTGTTGTTAGTAAAAAGAACACACATGCAAAGACACTGGTGGATCCATGCGTGGTCTCTGAAGAGAACACACATGCAATGACACTCGTGGATCCATATGTGGTATGTGAAAAGAACACACATGCAATGACTCTGGTTGTCCTTAGTAAAAAGAACACACATGCAATGACACGGGTGGATCCATGTGTGGTCTCTGAAGAGAACACACATGCAATGAATCTAGCGGTAGTTAATGAGAAGAACACACATTAAATGACACTGGTGGATCCATAGGTGGATTGTGAAAAGAAGACACATGCAATGAATCTAGTTGTTGTTAGTAAAAAGAACACAGATGCAATGACACTAGTGGATCCATGTGTTTTCTCTAAAGAGAACACACATTTCAATGACACTGGTGGATCCATATATGATATGTGAAAAGAACACACATGCAATGACTCCAGTTGTTGTTAGTAAAAAGAACACACATGCAATGAAACTGGCGGATCCATGTGTGGTCTGTGAAGAGAACACACATGCAATGACTCTAGCTATGGTTAATGAGAAGAACACACATTTCAATGACACTGGTGGATCCATATCTGGTATGTGAAAAGAATAGTCATGAAATGACTCTAGTTATTGCTAGTAAAAAGAACACACATGCAATGACACTGGTGGATCCATGTGTGGTCTCTGAAGAGAACACACATTTCAATGACACTGGTGGATCCATATGTGGTATGTGAAAAGAATACACATGCAATGACTCCAGTTGTTGTTAGTAAAAAGAACACACATGCAATGACACTGGTGGATCCATGTGTGGTCTCCGAAGAGAACACACGTGCAATGAATCTAGCTGTGGTTAATGAGAAGAACACACATGTAATGACACTGGTGGATCCATATGTGGTATGTGAAAAGAACACACATGCAATGACTCCAGTTGCTGTTAGTAAAAAGAACACACATCCAATGACACTGGTGGATCCATGTGTGGTATCCAAAGAGAAAACACATTTCAATGACACTGGTGGATCCATATGTGGTATGTGAAAAGAATACACATGCAATGACTCTAGTTGTTGTTAGTAAAAAGAACACACATGCAATGACACTGGTGAATCCATGTGTGGTATCTGAAGAGAACACACATGCAATGACACTGGTGGATCCATATGTGGTATGTGAAAAGAACACACATGCAATGACTCTGGTTGTCGTTAGAAAAAAGAACACACATGCAATGGCACTGGTGGATCCATGTGTGGTCTCTGAAGAGAACACACATGCAATGAATCTAGCTGTGGTTAATGAGAAGAACACACATGCAATGACACTGGTGGATCCATAGGTGGATTGTGAAAAGAAGACACATGCAATGAATCTAGTTGTTGTTAGTAAAAAGAACACACATGCAATGACACCGGTGGATCCATATGTGGTATGTGAAAAGAATAGTCATGAAATGACTCTTGTTGTTCTTAGTAAAAAGAACACACATGCCATGACACTGGTGGATCCATGTGTGGTCTCTGAAGAGAACACACATTTCAATGACTCTGGTTGTTGTCAGCAAAAAGAGCACACATGCAATGACACTGGTGGATCCATAGGTGGATTGTGAAAAGAACACATATGCAATGACTTTGGTTGTTGTTAGTAAAAAGAACACACATGCAATGACACTGGTGGATCCATGTGTGGTCTCTGAAGAGAACACACATGCAATGACACTGGTGGATCCATATGTGGTATGTGAAAAGAACACACATGCAATGACTCCAGTTGTTGTTAGTAAAAAGAACACACATGCAATGAAACTGGTGGATCCATGTGTGGTCTCTGAAGAGAACACACATGCAATGACTCTAGATATGGTTAATGAGAAGAACCCACATTTCAATGACACTGGTGGATCCATATGTGGTATGTGAAAAGAATACACATGCAATGACTCTAGTTGTTTTTAGTAAAAAGAACACACATGCAATGACACTGGTGGATCCATGTGTGGTCTCTGAAGAGAACACACATTTCAATGACACTGGTGGATCCATATGTGGTGTGTGAAAAGAATACACATGCAATGACTCCAGTTGTTGTTAGTAAAAAGAACACACATGCAGTGACACTGGTGGATCCATGTGTGGTCTCCGAAGAGAACACACGTGCAATGAATCTAGCTATGGTTAATGAGAAGAACACACATGTAATGACACCGGTGGATCCATATGTGGTATGTGAAAAGAACACACATGCAATGACTCCAGTTGTTGTTAGTAAAAAGAACACACATGCAATGACACTGGTGGATCCATGTGTGGTCTCTGAAGAGAACACACATTTCAATGACACTGGTGGATCCATATGTGGTATGTGAAAGGAATACACACGCAATGACTCCAGTTGTTGTTAGTAAAAAGAACACACATGCAATGACACTGGTGGATCCATGTGTGGTCTCTAAAGAGAACACACATGCAATGACACTAGTGGATCCATATGTGGTATGTGAAGAGAACAAGTCTATGAAGGATCTCAACCTTGGCCCATGAGTCAGGTGTGGAAACAAAGGACACTATGCAGAAGGTTGCCCAGAGAAGTTTCCCCAAGGATTCCAAACAAGCCAATAGGTAGTTCAGTTGGAAAAATTTTAAGGGTGGTAGTACCCTAGATGTTTTGAGCCTGCTTGTAACCCTAACCTTCCCAAATCTCGGGACGACATTTATTTTATGGGTGGTAGCCTGTCACATCCCAAGATTTTCCAAATCTTGTAATGTGAAAATAAATGAATAAAATAAAACTTTGTTTGATTTTCAAGGCCAGAAGAAACTTTTGAATCCAATTGGGAATCTTCAAACCTATTTTGAACAATTAAATCCTAAAGGGATTTATAAAGATAAACATTTAATAAAGGCAAATAAAATGTTTTGGAATTACTATTTTGGATCTTTTAAATAAAATAATTTGGTTCTCAAAGGAAATAGAAGTTTTATAAATAAAGATTATTTTATAAAGCCAAATTAAACCTTGGCCAAGCTTTTGAAATAAAAATATTTCTATTTGATAAAAATAGTAAAGGTTTATTCAAAATAAATTAATAAGGATTTAATATCCAAGTTTTATTAATAAAGGTTTTACCATTTCCAAAAAAACCATCAAACTTGTTTATTTGTTTTAAATAAGTTTTCCAAATACTTTATTTTCACAACTAAAACCTACTGAATGGTTTAGTATTATTTTAGATTTCAAAATAAGGATTCAAATAAAACCAATCCTAATTGATTTAATAACTAAGGCCAATTTTTATTTAATTATTAATGAACCCTATAACAAAATGTTATATTAAACAAGCTTTCCAAATATTCTTTATTTTCAAATACAACCTACTGAAGTGTTTTGGTTTTATTTTAAATTTCAAGATAAAGATTTCAATAAAACAAATCCTATTTGAATTAAATGAATAAGGCCATTTATTTAATTGTTAATGGACCCTAAAATAAAATGTTATTTTATTTTTAACAAGTATTTCAAGTATCTTATATTTTCAAATAAAACCTACTGATTTGGTTTTGAAAGTGTTTGGATTTCAAATGAGGATTTTAATAAATAAATCAAACCCTATTTGATTAAATAACTAAAGGGCTATTTTATTTAATTATTAAATAGATCCTAAAAATGAATAAAAATATTATTTTATTTTGAGATTTGGTTTATGATGATAAACAGAACCAAAAACTCATTACAAGTTTGTTTTGTTTGAATTGTTGATTGAATCATTTGTTTGAATATCAAATCAGAAAATAGAAATAGAAAAGAATAAAACAAACAGACAGAAAAAAAATATGAAATGGACCTGACCCAACTGAGACAGCCCAATAAGCCCACTCGCAGCCCACCTCCTCTTTTCCCCGAACCGTTTTTCTTCACCGCAGAAACAACCCGCTAAGTCACTGACCGGTGGACCACCCCCTCACTCTTTTTCCCACTGACGCAACGGCCCCACTTCGCTAGCCATCGTCCTCACCGCAGCGACCAGTTCTTCCCCCGTTCTGCCGTTGATTTCTCCGGCTTAATTCGCCTTAATGCCGCGAGTAAAACCTGCAGTGATCACGCACGTTAATTCGTCTCCCTCTTCTCTCCGTTTCCCCTCTGTCTCCTCCCCCAAGCACGCCCCCAGGCCTCCCCAATTTCTCCCCGAGCAGCTCTGTCTCCGACGAGCTTCCACCTTCGATTCCGACCGAGCCACACCACCTCCTGCCTCCCCGAGCACACGAGCACGCTCACCGCATCCTGGCGCATCTTCCTATGCTAGTCATTCATCCGCGGGTACCCTGTAACCTCGGCTTCGACGACGACCTGCAGCACCGCCGTCTGCCTCTTTCTCCGACGAAGCCTCCAGGTAGTAACTGGCCACCCCTTGTCCTTCCGATGATACGCCTGTGTCCAGTGCACTCGCCCGCATCTAACCCTACCATTCTCTTGCTTTCTGGTGGACTACAGCCCCGTCCCCGTCCACAAACAGAAGCTCCTGGCGCCAGCCCTAACTCCGGTGAGGAATCCCGCCCGTCCTCGTGCGCCCCTTCACCAACCAAGGGCAGGTTGAGCATCCCCGTGCCACGGCGATCACAGTGAGCCACCTCTCCTCCTTCCTCACTTCCTGTAACGTCGACTCCGCCGCGGTCTGGTCGCTCCGCCGCCAGCCACCGCCGCAGCACCGCTAGCTTTAGGCCGAGCCTGCGTCAACCGTTCGATCTCGATCCAGTGGATAGGATAGAAACTAGGTGAAAGGGTAAGTAGCATCTGCGCACCGCACGATCTGACTTGATCCAACGGCTGCAGCTGTGCAATCTGAGTGAAGCGGTACCGACGAATGATATTAGGACGCGTGGCACCAGATGATCTGAAATAGAATTTGAAATCAGAATTTGATGCCATTTTGAAACCCTTGTAACTTTCAAACCACACGTCCAAATTTTGCAAATTTTATATCAATGAAATCAGGGGAACAAGCCCTAGCCAACCATGGCCTTTGTTTAGCAAAAATCTTCTGGAAAAATGGTTGTTTTTGCAGAAACATTTGTATGCTTGTTAAGGTTGTGGAAATTGTTTAAAAATGAATTTGGGGATAAAATCTTTGGCAAAAGGTGTATTTTGAACATACTGACCCTAGGAAACACTTAGTGGATTCAAAAATGTATTCGGTGAAGGAAAAGAATGATTCTTTGATTTAAAACTATTTCTAGTCAAATAGAAATGTGGTTTATTTATTAAAAATGGTTTTGGATGAAAACTTTTGGGAAATATTTTGTTTTAAACTCCCTAACCCCAAACACCAAGTGTTATGGTTTGAAAACATATTTGGTAAACCCTATAGATTAATGCCCTAGTAAAAAAAATATATTTTTACACCACATAAAATGATACTTTATTTTGAAAATGGTTTTGAAGTGAAACCTCTTTGCAAATGACTTTGCCACTTTACAAAATGACCAAATAGGTGTTTTCAAATGTTTATGACCCTTTAGGAACCACTTCTTCAAACAAAACAAAGCTTGGCATGCTTGCATGCATTACTTTAACTTTGTCATTTTATGTGTTGTTTTGCTTGTTTGGTAGATTGAGTTTGTGCCTTGCTTGATTGATTTGTAGTGACTTGAAGAGTGTGATTGTTGCAAGGACAAGGAGTGAACCTATACCCTCTACCAAAAAGGCAAGTGATGCTTCATATCTTTTGTCCCATTACTTTCACTATGCATTAGTGATTTTGCTAAGTAAAACTTGCATGGATTTTGCTAAGTATAAACCTTGCTATAGGAAAACCTAGTAGATAAATCCTTAGTAGGATTTTCCTAAGTTAAGATTCCTACTACTATCCAGCTTAGCCTAGCTAATAGAAAACATGGGTGGAATATATATATTCACACTATGGAAAAATATTCTAAGTCTGAGGACTTGTGTTTTGTTTAATAAAACAACTAAGTTAATGAATCACCTGGGTGGAATGGGATTGCTTGGTGGTTTTTGGTTGAGTGGTTCACAAGGCCATGGACTTGGCTTGTGTATCTCACTTGTGGATGGCCACCCAGGAACAAAGAGATTTGAGATGTCAAATGTTGAGAAGCTTCGAGTGCAGCCACTTGGCAATATGGGCTCTGCCATGATCATATAGGTTGCAAGGACTTAGCCATATGGACAGTGGGTGGTAGTGTTTGATAGGTTGGAGCGCGTCCATTTTTGTCTAAGGGAAGGCTTCTGAAAGATCTTGTCTTGGGAAACCAAGTCTTGTGGGGAAAGTGCACCACCTCTGTAGAGTGTAAAATCTAAGTACTTAGCCATGTCCCTGGTAAAGGACAATTTGAGCATCAAGACATGGAAGCAATCAAGGATCTCATCACTCCAATTTCTAAGTAAAACTTGTGGTTTGAACAAGGGATGTTTGAAATCTTCAATCTTTGATTGAGAGATGCCATGTAAAGGATCTTCAATCTTTGATTGAGAAAAATGGTTTTATCAAAGCAAAAACTTAGTATTTTCAAAATGTTAAGGAGAAATCTATTTTGAGCAATGCAAGCCTCAACTCCACTTAGCCAATTGCATATAGAAGATAGACTCCACTATACTACCATAGTATCACTTGCCAATACAATTCAAATGTATTGACCCTTTGTGGCTGTAACTTGTATGTTGCAGGTTTGATTGATTTTAGTGAAGATTGATTGATTAGGATTACAAAGTCTACAACCAACATCTGCCTGTGGCACTTTGAAGATGAAGGACCCCATGCTTATAGTTATTCCGCTGCAATGTAATGTAATAGCCATATGAGCTATGTATGATGTAATAAAATTATGTTTTCCTGGTTATAAAGTTATGTTATGACCTTTGATTCTTGATATTACATCTTAACTGTGGATGCTAGCTATTGATCCAGGGACTAGCATTGTAAACACAGGAGGAATCTACCTTAATAGGTTGAGACCTCTACAGATGGTATCAGAGCATTGTGTTGCCTGTAGAAATTGTAAACCTAGGATTGGACAAAACCCCTTAGAAAAATAGGAATTATACTTGTTCCAAAACTTATTTACAAAACAAACTTGTAAATCCTTTCCTCAACCATTTTGGTTTCAACTCTACATCTCTTCTACTTCAAACTTAATGGAAAAGCCTACCCCATGACCAAAGGTTTCACCATGTGCAAAGGACTTCAACATCTTCAAACTCAAATGACTTCAACTTCAACATCATCAAAGACTTCAACTTTATTTGCACCAAGGACTTCAACTTGGATATCACTAAGGACTACAAGTGAGACAAGAAATAGTACTCAAGACTTGAAGACTACGGAAACACAACTTAGAAGAATCATCATCATCTTTGGAGTTTGTAGCCAAGACACAAGAATTTTTCCCAAGGAGACCATGATCTCATGCAAGAAGAATCAACCAAGAAGAATGGAAAGATTTTAAGTGAACCATATAGATGGACCACCATATTTAGTTAAGTCAAACACACCAACTTATGTGGTGTAACAAAAAAATATTTTGTTGCCTGAGTATATGCTTGAACTTTGTTGTTTGAGTGGAAGGTTTGATTGTGATTGCTTGCACATTGCTTGAGTGAATTATGATGTGTGTGAATAGAATTGATTACTTAGAAATATCTTGCCTATTCTAATCCCAACCCAACCCAAACAGATGACTACCCCCAAGAGACTCCAACATCAAGGTTGATGACACCAACACTAACCAAGAGGACAACATGAGAGAACTTACAGCAACCCAAAACCAATTGAGCCAAGAGACAACTCAGCTTTTAGCCAACAACAATGGACTAGACCCAGCCATACAAAGGATTTTGAAACTTCAATCCCAATTGATGCAAGGATTGGTTACTCAAATAATCAACATGGGAGAAAACTTTTCCCAAAGAGCTAATGATAACAAGGATGATAAAGATGTTAATCTAGAAGGAACCCAAGCTTGCAATATTTGTGAAGACAAGGATCATGCATCCAAGGAGCATGAAGATCAATGCCCCAAGAAGAGAGAAAGATTTCCCACCTCTGAGGTGAGATATGAAGAGCATGAACTATAAGAACTCCTAGCTTTGGAGAGACCCAAAAAGAAGAAGAAGAACCAAAGAAACAAACAAGAGGCAATGATACCAAAGGAAAAGAAAGATATCAGCCAAGTGATATGTTTCAAATGCAAGGAACTAGGCCTCTATGTAAACAATTGTCCAGAAAAGATGAAGAACAAGTTAAACAAGTCTATGAAGGATCTCAACCTTGGCCCATGAGTCAGGTGTGGAAACAAAGGACACTATGCAGAAGGTTGCCTAGAGAAGTTTCCCCAAGGATTCCAAACAAGCCAATAGGTAGTTCAGTTGGAAAAAATTTAAGGGTGGTAGTACCCTAGATGTTTTGAGCCTGCTTGTAACCCTAACCTTCCCAAATCTCGGGACGAGTTTTATTTTAAGGGTGGTAGCCTATCACATCCCAAGATTTTCCAAATCTTGTAATGTGAAAATAAATGAATAAAATAAAACTTTGTTTGATTTTCAAGGCCAGAAGAAACTTTTGAATCCAATTGGGAATCTTCAAACCTATTTTGAACAATTAAATCCTAAAGGGATTTATAAAGATAAACATTTAATAAAGGCAAATAAAATGTTTTGGAATTACTATTTTGGATCTTTTAAATAAAATAATTTGGTTCTCAAAGGAAATAGAAGTTTTATAAATAAAGATTATTTTATAAAGCCAAATTAAACCTTGGCCAAGATTTTGAAATAAAAATATTTCTATTTGATAAAAATAGTAAAGGTTTATTCAAAATAAATTAATAAGGATTTAATATCCAAGTTTTATTAATAAAGGTTTTACCATTTCCAAAAAAACCATCAAACTTGTTTATTTGTTTTAAATAAGTTTTCCAAATACTTTATTTTCACAACTAAAACCTACTGAATGGTTTAGTATTATTTTAGATTTCAAAATAAGGATTCAAATAAAACCAATCCCAATTGATTTAATAACTAAGGCCAATTTTTATTTAATTATTAATGAACCCTATAACAAAATGTTATATTAAACAAGCTTTCCAAATATTCTTTATTTTCAAATACAACCTACTGAAGTGTTTTGGTTTTATTTTAAATTTCAAGATAAAGATTTCAATAAAACAAATCCTATTTGAATTAAATGAATAAGGCCATTTATTTAATTGTTAATGGACCCTAAAATAAAATGTTATTTTATTTTTAACAAGTATTTCAAGTATCTTATATTTTCAAATAAAACCTACTGATTTGGTTTTGAAAGTGTTTGGATTTCAAATGAGGATTTTAATAAATAAATCAAACCCTATTTGATTAAATAACTAAAGGGCTATTTTATTTAATTATTAAATAGATCCTAAAAATGAATAAAAATATTATTTTATTTTGAGATTTGGTTTATGATGATAAACAGAACCAAAAACTCATTACAAGTTTGTTTTGTTTGAATTGTTGATTGAATCATTTGTTTGAATATCAAATCAGAAAATAGAAATAGAAAAGAATAAAACAAACAGACAGAAAAAAAATATGAAATGGACCTGACCCAACTGAGACAGCCCAATAAGCCCACTCGCAGCCCACCTCCTCTTTTCCCCGAACCGTTTTTCTTCACCGCAGAAACAACCCGCTAAGTCACTGACCGGTGGACCACCCCTCACTCTTTTTCCCACTGATGCAACGGCCCCACTTCGCTAGCCATCGTCCTCACCGCAGCAACCAGTTCTTCCCCCGTTCTGCCGTTGATTTCTCCGGCTTAATTCGCCGTAATGCCGCGAGTAAAACCTACAGTGATCATGCACGTTAATTCGTCTCCCTCTTCTCTCCATTTCCCCTCTGTCTCCTCTCCCAAGCACGCCCCCAGGCCGCCCCAATTTCTCCCCGAGCAGCTCTGTCTCCGACGAGCTTCCACCTTCGATTTCGGCCAAGCCACACCACCTCCTGCCTCCCCGAGCACACGAGCACGCTCACCGCATCCTGGCGCATCTTCCTGTGCCAGTCATTCATTCGCGGGTACCCTGTAACCTCGGCTTCGATGACGACCTGCAGCACCGCCGTCTGCCTCTTTCTCCGACGAAGCCTCCAGGTAGTAACTGGCCACCCCTTGTCCTTCCGATGATACGCCTGTGTCCAGTGCACTTGCCTGCATCTAACCCTACCATTCTCTTGCTTTCTGGTGGACTACAGCCCCGTCCCCGTCCACAAACAGAAGCTCCTGGCGCCAGCCCTAACTCCGGTGAGGAATCCCGCCCGTCCTCGTGCGCCCCTTCACCAACCAAGGGCAGGTTGAGCATCCCCGTGCCACGGCGATCACAGTGAGCCACCTCTCCTCCTTCTTCACTTCCTGTAACGTCGACTCCGCCGCCGTCTGGTCGCTCCGCCGCCAGCCACCGCCGCAGCACCGCTAGCTTTAGGCCGAGCCTGCATCAACCGTTCGATCTCGATCCAGTGGATAGGATAGAAACTAGGTGAAAGGGTAAGTAGCATCTGCGCACCGCACGATCTGACTTGATCCAACGGCTGCAGCTGTGCAATCCGAGTGAAGCGGTACCGACGAATGATATTAGGACGCGTGGCACCAGATGATCTTAAATAGAATTTGAAATCAGAATTTGATGCCATTTTGAAACCCTTGTAACTTTCAAACCACACGTCCAAATTTTGCAAATTTTATATCAATGAAATCAGGGGAACAAGCCCTAGCCAACCATGGCCTTTGTTTAGCAAAAAGCTTCTGGAAAAATGGTTGTTTTTGCAGAAACATTTGTATGCTTGTTAAGGTTGTGAAAATTGTTTAAAAATGAATTTGGGGATAAAATCTTTGGCAAAAGGTGTATTTTGAACATACTGACCCTAGAAAACACTTAGTGGATTCAAAAATGTATTCGGTGAAGGAAAAGAATGATTCTTTGATTTAAAACTATTTCTAGTCAAATAGAAATGTGGTTTATTTATTAAAAATGGTTTTGGATGAAAACTTTTGGGAAATGTTTTGTTTTAAACTCCCTAACCCCAAACACCAAGTGTTATGGTTTGAAAACATATTTGGTAAACCCTATAGATTAATGCCCTAGTAAAATATATATATATATATCTTTACACCACATAAAATGATACTTTATTTTGAAAATGGTTTTGAAGTGAAACCTCTTTGCAAATGACTTTGCCACTTTACAAAATGACCAAATAGGTGTTTTCAAATGTTTATGACCCTTTAGGAACCACTTCTTCAAACAAAACAAAGCTTGGCATGCTTGCATGCATTACTTTAACTTTGTCATTTTATGTGTTGTTTTGCTTGTTTGGTAGATTGAGTTTGTGCCTTGCTTGATTGATTTGTAGTGACTTGAAGAGTGTGATTGTTGCAAGGACAAGGAGTGAACCTATACCCTCTACCAAAAAGGCAAGTGATGCTTCATATCTTTTGTCCCATTACTTTCACTATGCATGAGTGATTTTGCTAAGTAAAACTTGCATGGATTTTGCTAAGTATAAACCTTGCTATAGGAAAACCTAGTAGATAAATCCTTAGTAGGATTTTCCTAAGTTAAGATTCCTACTACTATCCAGCTTAGCCTAGCTAATAGAAAACATGGGTGGAATATATATATTCACACTATGGAAAAATATTCTAAGTCTGAGGACTTGTGTTTTGTTTAATAAAACAACTAAGTTAATGAATCACCTGGGTGGAATGGGATTGCTTGGTGGTTTTTGGTTGAGCGGTTCACAAGGCCATGGACTTGGCTTGTGTATCTCACCTGTGGATGGCCACCCAGGAACAAAGAGATTTGAGATGTCAAATGTTGAGAAGCTTCGAGTGCAGCCACTTGGCAATATGGGCTCTGCCATGATCATATAGGTTGCAAGAACTTAGCCATATGGACAGTGGGTGGTAGTGTTTGATAGGTTGGAGCGCGTCCATTTTGGTCTAAGGGAAGGCTTCTGAAAGATCTTGTCTTGGGAAACCAAGTCTTGTGGGGAAAGTGCACCACCTCTGTAGAGTGTAAAATCTAAGTACTTAGCCATGTCCCTGGTAAAGGACAATTTGAGCATCAAGACATGGAAGCAATCAAGGATATCATCACTCCAATTTCTAAGTAAAACTTGTGGTTTGAACAAGGGATGTTTGAAATCTTCAATCTTTGATTGAGAGATGCCATGTAAAGGATCTTTAATCTTTGATTGAGAAAAATGGTTTTATCAAAGCAAAAACTTAGTATTTTCAAAATGTTAAGGAGAAATCTATTTTGAGCAATGCAAGCCTCAACTCCACTTAGCCAATTGCATATAGAAGATAGACTCCACTATACTACCATAGTATCACTTGCCAATACAATTCAAATGTATTGACCCTTTGTGGCTGTAACTTGTATGTTGCAGGTTTGATTGATTTTAGTGAAGATTGATTGATTAGGATTACAAAGTCTACAACCAACATCTGCCTGTGGCACTTTGAAGATGAAGGACCCCATGCTTATAGTTATTCCGCTGCAATGTAATGTAATAGCCATATGAGCTATGTATGATGTAATAAAATTATGTTTTCCTGGTTATAAAGTAATGTTATGACCTTTGATTCTTGATATTACATCTTAACTGTGGATGCTAGCTATTGATCCAGGGACTAGCATTGTAAACACAGGGGGCTCTATCTTATTAAAGATTGGGACCTCTACAAGAACACACATTTCAATGACACTGGTGGATTCATATGTGGTATGTGAAAAGAATACACATGCAATGACTCCAGTTGTTGTTAGTAAAAAGAACACACATGCAATGACACTCGTGGATCCATGTGGTCTCTCCGAAGAGAACACACGTGCAATGAATCTAGCTGTGGTTAATGAGAAGAACACACATGCAATGACACTGGTGGATCCATGTGTTTTCTCTAAATAGAACACACATTTCAATGACACTGGTGGATCCATATGTGGTATGTGAAAAGAACACACATGCAATGACTCCAGTTGTTGTTAGTAAAAAGAACACACATGCAATGACACTGGTGGATCCATGTGTGGTCTCTGAAGAGAACACACATTTCAATGACACTGGTGGATCCATATGTGGTATGTGAAAAGAACACACATGCAATGACTCCAGTTGTTGTTAGTAAAAAGAACACACATGCAATGACACTGGTGGATCCATGTGTGGTCTCTGAAGAGAACACACATTTCAATGACACTGGTGGATCCATAGGTGGTATGTGAAAAGAATACACATGCAATGACTCCAGTTGTTGTTAGTAAAAAGAACACACATGCAATGACACTGGTGGATCCATGTGTGGTCTCTGAAGAGAACACACATGCAATGACACTGGTGGATCCATTTGTGGTATGTGAAAAGAACAGACATGCAATGACTCTGGTTGTCGTTAGTAAAAAACACACATGCAATGACACTGGGGGATCCATGTGTGGTCTCTGAAGAGAACACACATGCAATGAATCTAGCTGTGGTTAATGAGAAGAAGACACATGCAATGACACTGGTGGATCCATAGGTGGATTGTGAAAAGAAGACACATGTAATGAATCTAGTTGTTGTTAGTAAAAACAACAAACATGCAATGACACTGGTGGATCCATGTGTTTTCTCAGAAGAGAACACACATTTCAATGACACTGGTGGATCCATATGTGGTATGTGAAAAGAACACACATGCAATGACTCCAGTTGTTGTTAGTAAAAAGAACACACATGCAATGACACTAGTGGATCCATGTGTGGTCTGTGAAGAGAACACACATTTCAATGACACTGGTGGATTCATATGTGGTATGTGAAAAGAACACACATACAATGACTCCAGTTATTGCTAGTAAAAAGAACACACATGCAATGACAATGGTGGATCCATGTGTGGTCACTGAAGAGAACACACATGCAATGACTCTAGCTGTGGTTAATGAGAAGAACACACATTTCAATGACACTTGTGGATCCATATGTGGTATGTGAAAAGAATAGTCATGAAATGACTCTAGTTGTTGTTAATAAAAAGAAGACACGTGCAATGACACTGATGGATCCATGTGTGGTCTCTGAAGAGAACACACATGCAATGACACTGGTGGATCCATATGTTGTATGTGAAAAGAAAACACATGCAATGACTCCAGTTGTTGTTAGTAAAAAGAACACACATGCAATGACACTGGTGGATCCATGTGTGGTCTCTGAAGAGAACACACATGCAATAAATCTAGTTGTGGTTAATGAGAATAACACACATGCAATGACACTGGTGGATCCATAGGTGGATTATGAAAAGAACACAAATGCAATGACTCCAGTTGTTGTTAGTAAAAGAACGCACATGCAATGACCCTGGTGGATCCATGTGTGGTCTCTGAAGAGAACACACATGCAATAACACTGGTGGATCCATATGTGGTATGTGAAAAGAACACACATGCAATGACTCCAGTTGTTGTTAGTAAAAAGAACACATATGCAATGACACTGGTGGATCCATGTGTGGTCTCTAAAGAGAAGACACATGCAATGAATCGAGTTGTGGTTAATGAGAAGAACACACATGCAATGACACTGGTGGATCCATAGGTGGATTGTGAAAAGAACACACATGCAATGACTCAAGTTGTTGTTAGTAAAAAGAACACAGATGCAATGACACTGGTGGATCCATGTGTGGTATCTGAAGAGAACACATATTTCAATGACACTGGTGGATCCATATGTGGTATGTGAAAAGAACACACATGCAATGACTCCAGTTGTTGTTAGTAAAAAAACACACATGCAATGACTCTGGTGGATCCATGTGTGGTCTCTGAAGAGAACACATGTGCAATGAATCTAGTTGTGGTTAATGAGAAGAACACACATGTAATGACACTGGTGGATCCATATGTGGTATGTGAAAAGAATACACATGCAATGACTCCAGTTGTTGTTAGTAAAAAGAACACACATGCAATGACACTGGTGGATCCATGTGTGGTCTCCGAAGAGAACACACGTGCAATGAATCTAGCGGTGGTTAATGAGAAGAACACACATGTAATGACACTGCTGGATCCATATGTGGTATGTGAAAAGAACACACATGCAATGACTCCAGTTGTTGTTAGTAAAAAGAACACACATGCAATGACACTGGTGGATCCATGTGTGGTCTCTGAAGAGAACACACATTTCAATGACACTGGTGGATCCATATGTGGTATGTGAAAAGAATACACATGCAATGACTCTAGTTGTTGTTAGTAAAAAAAACACACATGCAATGACACTGGTGGATCCATGGGTGGTCTCTGAAGAGAACACACATGCAATAACACTGGTGGATCCATATGTGGTATGTGAAAAGAACACATATGCAATGACTCTGGTTGTCGTTAGTAAAAAGAACACACATGCAATGACACTGGGGGATCCATGTGTGGTCTCTGAAGAGAACACACACGCAATGAATCTAGCTGTGGTTAATGAGAAGAACACACATGCAATGACACTTGTGGATCCATAGGTGGATTGTGAAAAGAAGACACATGCAATGAATCTAGTTGTTGTTAGTAAAAAGAACACACATGCAATGACACTGGTGGATCCATGTGTTTTATCTAAAGAGAACACACATTTCAATAACACTGCTGGATCCATATGTGGGATGTGAAAAGAACACACATGCAATGACTCCAGTTGTTGTTAGTAAAAAGAACACACATGCAATGACTCTGGCTATTGTTAGTAAAAAGAGCACAAATGCAATGACACTGGTGGATCAATGGGTGGATTGTGAAAAGAACACACATGCAATGACTCTGGTTGTTGTTAGTAAAAAGAACACACATGCAATCACACTGGTGGATCCATGTGTGGTCTCTGAAGAGAACACACATGCAATAACTGTAGCTATGGTTAATGAGAAGAACACACATTTCAATGACACTAGTGGATCCATATGTGGTATGTGAAAAGAATAGTCATGAAATGACTCTAGTTGTTATTAGTAAAAAGAACACACATGCAATGACACTGGTGGATCCATGTGTGGTCTCTAAAGAGAACACACATGCAATGACTCTAGTTGTTGTTAGTAAAAAGAGCACACATGCAATGACACTGGTGGATCCATAGGTGTATTGTGAAAAGAACACATATGCAATGACTCTGGTTGTTGTTAGTAAAAAGAACACACATGCAATGACACTGGGTGAGTCCATAGGTGGATTATGTAAAGAACACACATGCAATGACATTGGTGGATCCATATGTGGTATGTGAAAAGAACACACATGCATTGACTCTAGTTGTTGTTAGTAAAAAGAACACACATGCAATGACACTGGTGGATCCATGTGTGGTCTCTGAAGAGAACACACATTTCAATGACACTAGTGGATCCATATGTGGTATGTGAAAATAATAATCATGAAATGACTCCAGTTGTTATTAGTAAAAAGAACACACATGCAATGACACTGGTGGATCCATGTGTGGTCTCTGAAGAGAACACACATGCAATGACACTGGTGGATCCATATGTGATATGTGAAAAGAACACACATGCAATGGCTCCAGTTATTGTTAGTAAAGAGAACACACATGCAATGAAACTGGTGGATCCATGTGTGGTCTCTGAAGAGAACACACATGCAATGACTCTAGCTATGGTTAATGAGAAGAACACACATTTCAATGACACTAGTGGATCCATATGTGGTATGTGAAAAGAATAGTCATGAAATGACTCTAGTTATTGTTAGTAAAAAGAACACACATGCAATGACACTGGTGGATCCATGTGTGGTCTCTGAAGAGAACACACATTTCAATGACACTGGTGGATCCATATGTGGTATGTGAAAAGAATACACATGCAATGACTCCAGTTGTTGTTAGTAAAAAGAACACACATGCAATGACATTCGTGGATCCATGTGTGGTCTCCGAAGAGAACACACGTGCAATGAATCTAGCTGTGGTTAATGTGAAGAACACACATGCAATGACACTGGTGGATCCATGTGTTTTCCCTAAAGAGAACACACATTTCAATGACACTGGTGGATCCATATGTGGTATGTGAAAAGAACACACATGCAATGACTCCAGTTGTTGTTAGTAAAAAGAACACACATGCAATGAAACTGGTGGATCCATGTGTGGTCTCTGAAGAGAACACAGATTTCAATGACACTGGAGATCCATATGTGGTATGTGAAAACAACACACATGCAATGACTCCAGTTGTTGTTAGTAAAAAGAACACACATGCAATGACACTGGTGGATCCATGTGTGGTCTCTGAAGAGAACACACATTTCAATGACACTGGTGGATCCATATGTGGTATGTGAAAAGAATACACATGCAATTTCTCCAGTTGTTGTTAGTAAAAAGAACAAACATGCAATGACACTGGTGGATCCATGTGTTTTCTCTGAAGAGAACACACATTTCAATGACACTGGTGGATCCATATGTGGTATGTGAAAAGAACACACATGCAATGACTCCAGTTGTTGTTAGTAAAAAGAACACACATGCAATGACACTAGTGGATCCATGTGTGGTCTGTGAAGAGAACACACATTTCAATGACACTGGTGGATTCATATGTGGTATGTGAAAAGAACACACATACAATGACTCTAGTTATTTTTAGTAAAAAGAACACACATGCAATGACACTGGTGGATCCATGTGTGGTCTCTAAAGAGAACACACATGCAATGACTCTGGTTGTTGTTAGTAAAAAGAGCACACATGCAATGACACTGGTGGATCCATAGGTGTATTGTGAAAATAACACATATGCAATGACTCTGGTTGTTGTTAGTAAAAAGAACACACATGCAATGACACTGGGTGAGTCCATAGGTGGATTATGTAAAGAACACACATGCAATGACATTGGTGGATCCATATGTGGTATGTGAAAAGAACACACATGCATTGACTCTAGTTGTTGTTAGTAAAAAGAACACACATGCAATGACACTGGTGGATCCATGTGTGGTCTCTGAAGAGAACACACATTTCAATGACACTAGTGGATCCATATGTGGTATGTGAAAATAATAATCATGAAATGACTCCAGTTGTTATTAGTAAAAAGAACACACATGCAATGACACTGGTGGATCCATGTGTGGTCTCTGAAGAGAACACACATGCAATGACACTGGTGGATCCATATGTGGTATGTGAAAAGAACACACATGCAATGGCTCCAGTTATTGTTAGTAAAGAGAACACACATGCAATGAAACTGGTGGATCCATGTGTGGTCTCTGAAGAGAACACACATGCAATGACTCTAGCTATGGTTAATGAGAAGAACACACATTTCAATGACACTAGTGGATCCATATGTGGTATGTGAAAAGAATAGTCATGAAATGACTCTAGTTATTGTTAGTAAAAAGAACACACATGCAATGACACTGGTGGATCCATGTGTGGTCTCTGAAGAGAACACACATTTCAATGAAACTGGTGGATCCATATGTGGTATGTGAAAAGAATACACATGCAATGACTCCAGTTGTTGTTAGTAAAAAGAACACACATGCAATGACACTCGTGGATCCATGTGTGGTCTCCGAAGAGAACACACGTGCAATGAATCTAGCTGTGGTTAATGAGAAGAACACACATGCAATGACACTGGTGGATCCATGTGTTTTCCCTAAAGAGAATACACATTTCAATGACACTGGTGGATCCATATGTGGTATGTGAAAAGAACACACATGCAATGACTCCAGTTGTTGTTAGTAAAAAGAACACACATGCAATGAAACTGGTGGATCCATGTGTGGTCTCTGAAGAGAACACAAATTTCAATGACACTGGGGATCCATATGTGGTATGTGAAAAGAACACACATGCAATGACTCCAGTTGTTGTTAGTAAAAAGAACACACATGCAATGACACTGGTGGATCCATGTGTGGTCTCTAAAGAGAACACACATTTCAATGACACTGGTGGATCCATATGTGGTATGTGAAAAGAATACACATGCAATGACTCCAGTTGTTGTTAGTAAAAAGAACAAACATGCAATGAAACTGGTGGATCCATGTGTTTTCTCTGAAGAGAACACACATTTCAATGACACTGGTGGATCCATATGTGGTATGTGAAAAGAACACACATGCAATGACTCCAGTTGTTGTTAGTAAAAAGAACACACATGCAATGACACTAGTGGATCCATGTGTGGTCTGTGAAGAGAACACACATTTCAATGACACTGGTGGATTCATATGTGGTATGTGAAAAGAACACACATACAATGACTCTAGTTATTGTTAGTAAAAAGAACACACATGCAATGACAATGGTGGATCCATGTGTGGTCACTGAAGAGAACACACATGAAATGACTCTAGCTGTGGTTAATGAGAAGAACACACATTTCAATGACACTTGTGGATCCATATGTGGTATGTGAAAAGAATAGTCATGAAATGACTCTAGTTGTTGTTAATAAAAAGAAGACACGTGCAATGACACTGATGGATCCATGTGTGGTCTCTGAAGAGAACACAAATGCAATGACACTGGTGGATCCATATGTTGTATGTGAAAAGAAAACACATGCAATGACTCCAGTAGTTGTTAGTAAAAAGAACACACATGCAATGACACTGGTGGATCCATGTGTGGTCTCTGAAGAGAACACACATGCAATAAATCTCGTTGTGGTTAATGAGAATAACACACATGCAATGACACTGGTGGATCCATAGGTGGATTATGAAAAGAACACAAATGCAATGACTCCAGTTGTTGTTAGTAAAAGAACGCACATGCAATGACCCTGGTGGATCCATGTGTGGCCTCTGAAGAGAACACACATGCAATAACACTGGTGGATCCATATGTGGTATGTGAAAAGAACACACATGCAATGACTCCAGTTGTTGTTAGTAAAAAGAACACATATGCAATGACACTGGTGGATCCATGTGTGGTATCTAAAGAGAAGACACATGTAATGAATCTAGCTGTGGTTAATGTGAAGAACACACAGGCAATGACACTGGTGGATCCATAGGTGGATTGTGAAAAGAACACACATGCAATGACTCAAGTTGTTGTTAGTAAAAAGAACACAGATGCAATGACACTGGTGGATCCATGTGTGGTATCTGAAGAGAACACATATTTCAATGACACTGGTGGATCCATATGTGGTATGTGAAAAGAACACACATGAAATGACTCCAGTTGTTGTTAGTAAAAAGAACACACATGCAATGACTCTGGTGGATCAATGTGTGGTCTCTGAAGAAAACACATGTGCAATGAATCTAGTTGTGGTTAATGAGAAGAACACACATGTAATAACACTGGTGGATCCATATGTGGTATGTGAAAAGAATACACATGCAATGACTCCAGTTGTTGTTAGTAAAAAGAACACACATGCAATGACACTGGTGGATCCATGTGTGGTCTCCGAAGAGAACACACGTGCAATGAATCTAGCGGTGGTTAATGAGAAGAACACACATGTAATAACACTGCTGGATCCATATGTGGTATGTGCAAAGAACACACATGCAATGACTCCAGTTGTTGTTAGTAAAAAGAACACACATGCAATGACACTGGTGGATCCATGTGTGGTCTCTGAAGAGAACACACATTTCAATGACACTGGGGATCCATATGTGGTATGTGAAAAGAATACACATGCAATGACTCTAGTTGTTGTTAGTAAAAAGAACACACATGCAATGACACTGGTGGATCCATGGGTGGTCTCTGAAGAGAACACACATGCAATAACACTGGTGGATCCATATGTGGTATGTGAAAAGAACACACATGCAATGACTCTGGTTGTCGTTAGTAAAAAGAACACACATGCAATGACACTGGGGGATCCATGTGTGGTCTCTGAAGAGAACACACACGCAATGAATCTAGCTGTGGTTAATGAGAAGAACACACATGCAATGACACTGGTGGATCCATAGGTGGATTGTGAAAAGAAGACACATGCAATGAATCTAGTTGTTGTTAGTAAAAACAACACACATGCAATGACACTGGTGGATCCATGTGTTTTCTCTAAAGAGAACACACATTTCAATAATACTGGTGGATCCATATGTGGTATGTGAAAAGAACACACATGCAATGACTCCAGTTGTTGTTAGTAAAAAGAACACACATGCAATGACACTGGTGGATCCATGTGTGGTCTGTGAAGAGAACACACATTTCAATGACACTGGTGGATTCATATGTGGTATGTGAAAAGAACACACATGCAATGACTCCAGTTATTGTTAGTAAAAAGAACACACATGTAATGACAATGTTGGATCCATGTGTGGTCACTGAAGAGAACACACATGCAATGAATCTAGCTGTGGTTAATGAGAAGAACACACATTTCAATGACACTTGTGGATACATATGTGGTATGTGAAAAGAATAGTCATGAAATGACTCTAGTTGTTGTTAATAAAAAGAACACACGTGCAATGACACTGGTGGATCCATGTGTGGTCTCTGAAGAGAACACACATGCCATGACACTGGTGGATCCATATGTTGTATGTGAAAAGAAAACACATGTAATGACTCTAGTTGTTGTTAGTAAGAAGAACACACATGCAATGACACTAGTGGATCCATGTGTGGTCTCTAAAGAGAACACACATGCAATAAATCTAGTTGTGGTTAATGAGAATAACACACATGCAATGACACTGGTGGATCCATAGGTGGATTATGAAAAGAACACAAATGCAATGACTCCAGTTGTTGTTAGTAAAATAACGCACATGCAATGACCCTGGTGGATCCATGTGTGGTCTCTGAAGAGAACACACATTTCAATGACACTGGTGGATCCATATGTGGTATGTGAAAAGAATACACATGCAATGACTCCAGTTGTTGTTAGTAAAAAGAACACACATGCAATGACACTGGTGGATCCATGTGTGGTCTCCGAAGAGAACACACGTCCAATGAATCTACCTGTGGTTAATGAGAAGAACACACATGTAATGACAGTAGTGGATCCATATGTGGTATGTGAAAAGAACACACATGCAATGACTCAAGTTGTTGTTAGTAAAAAGAACACAGATGCAATGACACTGGTGGATCCATGTGTGGTATCTGAAGAGAACACATATTTCAATGACATTGGTGGATCCATATGTGGTATGTGAAAAGAACACACATGCAATGACTCCAGTTGTTGTTAGTAAAAAGAACACACATGCAATGACTCTGGTGGATCCATGTGTGGTCTCTGAAGAGAACACATGTGCAATGAATCTAGTTGTGGTTAATGAGAAGAACACACATGTAATGACACTGGTGGATCCATATGTGGTATGTGAAAAGAATACACATGCAATGACTCCAGTTGTTGTTAGTAAAAGAACACACATGCAATGACACTGGTGGATCCATGTGTGGTCTCCGAAGAGAACACACGTGCAATGAATCTAGCGGTGGTTAATGAGAAGAACACACATGTAATGACACTGCTGGATCCATATGTGGTATGTGAAAAGAACACACATGCAATGACTCCAGTTGTTGTTAGTAAAAAGAACACACATGCAATGACACTGGTGGATCCATGTGTGGTCTCTGAAGAGAACACACATTTCAATGACACTGGTGGATCCATATGTGGTATGTGAAAAGAATACACATGCAATGACTCTAGTTGTTGTTAGTAAAAAGAACACACATGCAATGACACTGGTGGATCCATGGGTGGTCTCTGAAGAGAACACACATGCAATAACACTGGTGGATCCATATGTGGTATGTGAAAAGAACACACATGCAATGACTCTGGTTGTCGTTTGTAAAAAGAACACACATGCAATGACACTGGGGGATCCATGTGTGGTCTCTGAAGAGAACACACACGCAATGAATCTAGCTGTGGTTAATGAGAAGAACACACATGCAATAACACTGGTGGATCCATAGGTGGATTGTGAAAAGAAGACACATGCAATGAATCTAGTTGTTGTTTGTAAAAAGAACACACATGCAATGACACTGGTGGATCCATGTGTTTTCTCTAAAGAGAACACACATTTCAATAACACTGGTGGATCCATATGTGGTATGTGAAAAGAACACACATGCAATGACTCCAGTTGTTGTTAGTAAAAAGAACACACATGCAATGACACTGGTGGATCCATGTGTGGTCTGTGAAGAGAACACACATTTCAATGACACTGGTGGATTCATATGTGGTATGTGAAAAGAACACACATGCAATGACTCCAGTTATTGTTAGTAAAAAGAACACACATGTAATGACAATGGTGGATCCATGTGTGGTCACTGAAGAGAACACACATGCAATGACTCTAGTTGTGGTTAATGAGAAGAACACACATTTCAATGACACTTGTGGATACATATGTGGTATGTGAAAAGAATAGTCATGAAATGACTCTAGTTGTTGTTAATAAAAAGAACACACGTGCAATGACACTGGTGGATCCATGTTTGGTCTCTGAAGAGAACACACATGCAATGACACTGGTGGATCCATATGTTGTATGTGAAAAGAAAACACATGTAATGACTCTAGTTGTTGTTAGTAAGAAGAACACACATGCAATGACACTAGTGGATCCATGTGTGGTCTCTGAAGAGAACACACATGCAATAAATCTAGTTGTGGTTAATGAGAATAACACACATGCAATGACACTGGTGGATCCATAGGTGGATTATGAAAAGAACACAAATGCAATGACTCCAGTTGTTGTTAGTAAAAGAACGTACATGCAATGACCCTGGTGGATCCATGTGTGGTCTCTGAAGAGAAGACACATGCAATGAATCTAGCTGTGGTTAATGAGAAGAACACACATGCAATGACACTGGTGGATCCATAGGTGGATTGTGAAAAGAACACACATGCAATGACTCAAGTTGTTGTTAGTAAAAAGAACACAGATGCATTGACACTGGTGGATCCATGTGTGGTATCTGAAGAGAACACATATTTCAATGACACTGGTGGATCCATATGTGGTATGTGAAAAGAACACACATGCAATGACTCCAGTTGTTGTTAGTAAAAAGAACACACATGCAATGACTCTGGTGGATCCATGTGTGGTCTCTGAAGAGAACACATGCGCAATGAATCTAGTTGTGGTTAATGAGAAGAACACACATGTAATGACACTGGTGGATCCACATGTGGTATGTGAAAAGAATACACATGCAATGACTCCAGTTGTTGTTAGTAAAAAGAACACACATGCAATGACACTGGTGGATCCATGTGTGGTCTCCGAAGAGAACACACGTGCAATGAATCTAGCTGTGGTTAATGAGAAGAACACACATGTAATGACACTGGTGGATCCATATGTGGTATGTGAAAAGAACACACATGCAATGACTCCAGTTGTTGTTAGTAAAAAGAACACACATGCAATGACACTGGTGGATCCATGTGTGGTCTCTGAAGAGAACACACATTTCAATGACACTGGTGGATCCATATTTGGTATGTGAAAAGAATACACATGCAATGACTCTAGTTGTTGTTAGTAAAAAGAACACACATGCAATGACACTGGTGGATCCATGGGTGGTCTCTGAAGAGAACACACATGCAATGACATTGGTGGATCCATATGTGGTATGTGAAAAGAACACACATGCAATGACTCTGGTTGTCGTTAGTAAAAAGAACACACATGCAATGACCCTGGGGGATCCATGTGTGGTCTCTGAAGAGAACACACATGCAATTAATCTAGCTGTGGTTAATGAGAAGAACACACATGCAATGACACTGGTGGATCCATAGGTGGATTGTGAAAAGAAGACACATGCAATGAATCTAGTTGTTGTTAGCAAAAAGAACACACATGCAATGACACTGGTGGATCCATGTGTTTTCTCTAAAGAGAACACACATTTCAATGACACTGGTGGATCCATATGTGGTATGTGAAAACAACACACATGCAATGACTCCAGTTGTTGTTAGTAAAAGAACACACATGCAATGACACTGGTGGATCCATGTGTGGTCTGTGAAGAGAACACACATTTCAATGACACAGGTGGATTCATATGTGGTATGTGAAAAGAACACACATGCAATGACTCCAGTTATTGCTAGTAAAAAGAACACACATGCAATGACTCCAGTTATTGCTAGTAAAAAGAACACACATGCAATGACAATGGTGGATCCATGTGTGGTCACTGAAGAGAACACACATGCAATGACTCTAGCTGTGGTTAATGAGAAGAACACACATTTCAATGACACTTGTGGATACATATGTGGTATGTGAAGAGAATAGTCATGAAATGACTCTAGTTGTTGTTAATAAAAAGAACACATGTGCAATGACACTGGTGGATCCATATGTTGTATGTGAAAAGAAAACACATGTAATGACTCTAGTTGTTGTTAGTAAGAAGAACACACATGCAATGAGACTGGTGGATCCATGTGTGGTCCCTGAAGAGAACACACATGCAATAGATCTAGTTGTGGTTAATGAGAATAACACACATGCAATGACACTGGTGGATCCATAGGTCGATTATTAAAAGAACACAAATGCAATGACTCCAGGTGTTGTTAGTAAAAGAACACACATGCAATGACACTGGTGGATCCATGTGTGGTCTCTGAAGAGAACACACATGCAATAACACACATGCAATGACTCTAGCTATGGTTAATGAGAAGAACACACATTTCAATGACACTGGTGGATCCATATGTGGTATGTGAAAAGAATACACATGCAATAACTCCAGTTGTTGTTAGTAAAAAGAACCCACATGCAATGACACTGGTGGATCCATGTGTGGTCTTCGAAGAGAACACACGTGCAATGAATCTAGCTGTGGTTAATGACAAGAACACACATGCAATGACACTGGTGGATCCATATGTGGTATGTGAAAAGAACACACATGCAATGACTCCAGTTGTTGTTAGTAAAAAGAACACACATGCAATGAAACTGGTGGATCCATAGGTGGATTGTGAAAAGAACACACATGCAATGACTCAAGTTGCTGTTAGTAAAAAGAACACATATGCAATGACACTGGTGGATCCATGTGTGGTATCTGAAGAGAACACACATTGCAATGACACTAGTGGATCCATATGTGGTATGTGAAAAGAACACACATGCAATGACTCCAGTTGTTGTGAGTAAAAAGAACACACATGCAATGACTCTGGTGGATCCATTTGTGGTCTCTGAAGAGAACACACGTGCAATGAATCTAGTTGTGGTTAATGATAAGAACACACATGTAATGACACTGGTGGATCCATATGTGGTATATTAAAAGAACACACATGCAATGACACAGGTGGATCCATGTGTGGTCTCTGAAGAGAACACACATTTCAATGACACTGGTGGATCCATATGTGGTATGTGAAGAGAATTGTCATGAAATGACTCGAGTTGTTGTTAGTAAAAAGAACACACATGCAATGACACTGGTGGATCCATGTGTGGTCTGTGAAGAGAACACACATACAATGACACTGGTGGATCCATATGTGGTATGTGAAAAGAACACACATGCAATGACTCTGGTTGTCGTTAGTAAAAATAACACACATGCAATGACACTGGTGGATCCATGTGTGGTCTCTGAAGAGAACACACATGCAATGAATCTAGCTATGGTTAATGAGAAGAACACACATGCAATGACACTGGTGGATCCATAGGTGGATTGTGAAAAGAAGACACATGCAATGAATCCAGTTGTTGTTAGTAAAAAGAACACGTATGCAATGACAATGGTGGATCCATGTGTGGTCTTTGAAGAGAACACGCATTTCAATGACACTGGTGGATCCATATGTGGTATGTGAAAACAACACACATGCAATGACTCCAGTTGTTGTTAGTAAAAAGAACAGACATGCAATGACACTGGTGGATCCATGTGTGGTCTCTGAAGAGAACACACATGTCAATGACACTCATGGATTCATATGTGGTATGTGAAAAGAACATACATGTAGTGACTCCAGTTGTTGTTAGTAAAAAGAACAGATATGCAATGACACTGATGGATCCATGTGTGGTCACTGAACAGAACACACATGCAATGACTCTAGCTGTGGTTAATGAGAAGAACATATATTTCAATGACACTTGTGGATCCATATGTGGTATGTGAACAGAATAGTCATGAAATGACTCCGGTTGATGTTAGTGAAAAGAACACACATGCAAATGACACTAGTGGATCCATGTGTGGTCTTTCAAGAGAACACACATGCAATGACACTGGTGGATCCATATGTCGTATGTGAAAATAAAACACTTGTAATGACTCTAGTTCTTGTTAGTAAAAAGAATACACATGCAATGACACTGGTGGATCCATGTGTGGTCTCTGAAGAGAACACACATGCAATGAATCTAGCTGTGGTTAATGAGAAGAACACACATGCAATGACACTGGTGGATCCATAGGTGGATTATGAAAATAACACAAATGCAATGACTCTAGTTGTTGTTAGTAAAAAGAACACACATGCAATGACACTGGTGGATCACACATGCAATGACTCTAGCTATGGTTAATGAGAAGAACACGCATTTCAATAACACTAGTGGATCCATATGTTGTATGTGAAAAGAAAACACATGTAATGACTCTAGTTGTTGTTAGTAAGAAGAACACACATGCAATGACACTAGTGGATCCATGTGTGGTCTCTAAAGAGAACACACATTTCAATGACACTGGTGGATCCATATGTGGTATGCGAAAAGAATACACATGCAATGACTCCAGTTGTTGTTAGTAAAAAGAACACACATGCAATGACACTGGTGGATCCATGTGTGGTCTCCGAAGAGAACACACGTGCAATGAATCTACCTGTGGTTAATGAGAAGAACACACATATAATGACACTGGTGGATCCATATGTGGTATGTGAAAAGAACACACATGCAATGACTCCAGTTGTTGTTAGTAAAAAGAACACACATGCAATGACACTGGTGGATCCATGTGTGGTCTCTGAAGAGAACACACATTTCAATGACACTGGTGGATCCATATGTGGTATGTGAAAAGAACACACATGCAATGACTCTGGTTGTCGTTAGTAAAAAGAACACACATGCAATGACACTGGTGGATCCATGTGTGGTCTTTCAAGAGAACACACATGCAATGACACTGGTGGATCCATATGTGGTATGTGAAAAAAAAACACATGTAATGACTCTAGTTCTTGTTAGTAAAAAGAATACACATGCAATGACACTGGTGGATCCATGTGTGGTCTCTGAAGAGAACACACATGCAATGAATCTAGCTGTGGTTAATGAGAAGAACACACATGCAATGACACTGGTGGATCCATAGGTGGATTATGAAAAGAACACAAATGCAATGACCCTAGTTGTTGTTAGTAAAAAGAACACACATGCAATGACACTGGTGGATCCATGTGTGGTCTCTGAAGAGAACACACATGCAATGACTCTATCTATGGTTAATGAGAAGAACACACATTTCAATGACACTGGTGGATCCATATGTGGTATGTGAAAAGAAGAGACATGAAATGACTCTAGTTATTGTTAGTAAAAAGAACACACATGCAATGACACTGTTGGATCCATGTGTGGTCTCTGAAGAGAACAAACATTTCAATGACACTGGTGGATCCATA
Organism: Avena sativa; assembly: GCA_916181665.1. NCBI lineage: Eukaryota > Viridiplantae > Streptophyta > Magnoliopsida > Poales > Poaceae > Avena > Avena sativa. Next base: position 383,176,825 of record OV702286.1, on the reverse strand, counting down.
TGTGGTATGTGAAAAGAATACACATAAAATGACTCCAGTTGTTGTTAGTAAAAAGAACACACATGCAATGACACTGGTGGATCCATGTGTGGTCTCTGAAGAGAACTCACGTGCAATGAATCTAGCTGTGGTTAATGACAAGAACACACATGTAATGACACTGGTGGATCCATATGTGGTATGTGAAAAGAACACACATGCAATGACTCTAGTTGTTGTTAGTAAAAAGAACACACATGCAATGACACTGGTGGATCCATGTGTGGTCTGTGAAGAGAACAAACATTTCAATGACACTGGTGGATCCATATGTTGTATGTGAAAAGAATACACATGCAATGACTCCAGTTGTTGTTAGTAAAAAGAACACACATGCAATGACACTGGTGGATCCATGTGTGGTCTCTGAAGAGAACACACATGCAACGACACTAGTGGATCCATATGTGGTATGTGAAAAGAACACACATGCAATGACTCTGGTTGTCGTTAGTAAAAAGAACACACATGGAATGATACTGGTGGATCCATGTATGTCTCTAAAGAGAACACACATGCAATGAATCTAGCTGTGGTTAATGAGAATAACACACATGCAATGACACTGGTGGATCCATAGGTGGATTGTGAAAAGAAGACACATGCAATGAATCTAGTTGTTGTTAGTAAAAAGAACACACATGCAATGACACTTTGGATCCATGTGTTTTCTCTGAAGAGAACACACATTTCAATGACACTGGTGGATCCATATGTGGTATGTGAAAAGAACACACATGCAATGACTCCAGTTGTTGTTAGTAAAAAGAACACACATGCAATGACACTGGTGGATCCATGTGTGGTCTGTGAAGAGAACACACATTTCAATGACACTGGTGGATTCATATGTGGTATGTGAAAAGAACACACATGCAATGCCTCTAGTTATTGTTAGTAAAAAGAACACACATGCAATGACAATGGTGGATCCATGTGTGGTCACTGAAGAGAACACACATGCAATGACTCTAGCTGTGGTTATGAGAAGAACACACATTTCAATGACACTTGTGGATCCATATGTGGTATGTGAAAAGAATAGTCATGAAATGACTCTAGTTGTTGTAAATAAAAAGAACACACGTGCAATGACACTGGTGGATCCATGTGTGGTCTCTGAAGAGAACACACATGCAATGACACTGGTGGATCCATATGTTGTATGTGAAAAGAAAACACATGTAATGACTCCAGTTGTTGTTAGTAAAAAGAACACACATGCAATGACACTGGTGGATCCATGTGTGGTCTCTGAAGAGAACACACATGCAATAAATCTAGTTGTGGTTAATGAGAATAACACACATGCAATGACACTGGCGGATCCATAGGTGGATTATGAAAAGAACACAAATGCAATGACTCCAGTTGTTGTTAGTAAAAGAACACACATGCAATGACACTGGTGGATCCATGTGTGGTCTCTGAAAAGAACACACATTTCAATGACACTGGTGGATCCATATGTGGTATGTGAAAAGAACACACATGCAATCACTCCAGTTGTTGTTAGTAAAAAGAACACACATGCAATGACTCTGGTGGATCCATGTGTGGTCTCTGAAGAGAACACACGTGCAATGAATTTAGCTGTGGTTAATGAGAAGAACACACATGTAATGACACTGGTGGATCCATATGTGGTATGTGAAAAGAACACACATGCAATGACAATGGTGGATCCATGTGTGGTCTCTGAAGAGAACACACATTTCAATGACACTGGTGGATCCATATGTGGTATGTGAAAAGAACACACATGCAATAACTCCAGTTGTTGTTAGTAAAAAGAACACACATGCAATGACACTGGTGGATCCATGTGTGGTATGTGAAGAGAACACACATGCAATGACACTGGTGGATCCATATGTGGTATGTGAAAAGAACACACATGCAATGACTCTAGTTGTTGTTCGTAAAAAGAACACACATGCAATGACACTGGTGGATCCATGTGTGGTCTCTGAAGAGAACACACATGCAATGAATCTAGCTATGGTTAATGAGAAGAACACACATGCAATGACACTAGTGGATCCATAGGTGGATTGTGAAAAGAAGACACATGCAATGAATCCAGTTGTTGTTAGTAAAAAGAACACACATGCAATGATAGTGGTGGATCCATGTGTGGTATTTAAAGAGAACACGCATTTCAATGACACTGGTGGATCCATTTGTGGTATGTGAAAAGAACACACATGCAATTACTTCAGTTGTTGTTAGTAAAAAGAACAGACATGCAATGACACTGGTGGATCCATGTGTGGTCTCTAAAGAGAACACACATTTCAATGACACTCGTGGATTCATATGTGGTATGTGAAAAGAACACACATGCAGTGACTCTAGTTGTTGTTAGTAAAAAGAACAGACATGCAATGACACTGGTGGATCCATGTGTGGTCACTGAAGAGAACACACATGCAATGACTCTAGCTGTGGTTAATGAGAAGAACACATATTTTAATGACACTTGTGGATCCATATGTGGTATGTGAAAAGAATAGTCATGAAATGACTCCGGTTGTTGTTAGTAAAAAGAACACACATGCAAATGACACTGGTGGATCCATGTGTGGTCTTTCAAGAGAACACACATGCAATGACACTGGTCGATCCATATGTGGTATGTTAAAATTAAACACATGTAATGACTCTAGTTCTTGTTAGTAAAAAGAGCACACATGCAATGACACTGGTGGATCCATGTGTGGTCTCTGAGGAGAACACTCATGCAATGAATCTAGCTGTGGTTAATGAGAGAAACACACATGCAATGACATTGGTGGATCCATAGGTGGATTATGAGAAGAACACAAATGCAATGACTCTAGTTGTTGTTAGTAAAAAGAACACACATGCAATGACACTGGTGGATCCATGTGTGGTCTCTGAAGAGAACACACATGCAATGACACTGGTGGATCCATATGTGGTATGTGAAAATAACACACATGCAATGACTCCAGTTGTTGTTAGTAAAAAGAACACACATGCAATGACTCTGGTGGATCCATGTGTGGTCTCTGAAGAGAACACACGTGCAATGAATCTAGCTGTGGTTAATGACAAGAACACACATGTAATGACACTGGTGGATCCATATGTGGTATGTGAAAAGAACACACATGCAATGACTCCAGTTGTTGTTAGTAAAAAGAACACACATGCAATGACACTAGTGGATCCATGTGTGGTCTCTGAAGAGAACACACATGCAATGAAACTGGTGGATCCATATATGGTATGTGAAAAGAACACACATGCAATGACTCCAGTTGTTGTTTGTAAAAAGAACACACATGCAATGACACTGGTGGATCCATGTGTGGTCTCTGAAGAGAACACACATGCAATGAATCTAGGTGTGGTTAATGAGAAGAACACACATGCAATGACACTGGTGGATCCATAGGTGGATTATGAAAAGAACACACATGGAATGACTCCAATTGTTGTTAGTAAAAAGAACACACATGCAATGACACTGGTCGATCCATGTGTGGTATCTGAAGAGAACACACATTTAAATGACACTTGTGGATCCATATGTGGTATGTGAAAAGAACACACATGCAATGACTCTAGTTGTTGTTAGTAAAAAGAACACACATGCAATGACACTGGTGGATCCATGTGTGGTCTCTAAAGAGAACACACGTGCAATGAATCTAGTTGTGGTTAATGAGAAGAACACACATGCAATAACACTGTTGGATCCATATGTTGATTGTGAAAAGAACACACATGCAATGACTCCAGTTGTTGTTAGTAAAAAGAACACACATGCAATGACACTGGTGGATCCATGTTTGTTCTCTGAAGAGAACACACATGCAATGACACTGGTGGATCCATATGTGGTATGTGAAAAGAACACACATGCAATGACTCCAGTTGTTGTTAGCAAAAGAACACACATGAAATGACACTGGTGGATCCATGTGTGGTCTCTGAACAGAACACACATGCAATGACACTGGTGGATCCATATGTGGTATGTGAAAAGAACACACATGCAATGACTCTAGTTGTTGTTAGTAAAAAGAACACTGATATGTCCATTTTGCATCACTATTCTATGTCTTAATTCACTATTATTCATTGATATATTTCGTATTGAGAGGTTATACTTATGTTATTTCATATATTTTTGCATGGTTGATGACTTTTGGAGCATGGACCGCTATAGTCAGGATTCTGATGGAAAAGGTGCTGTTTGGAGGCAAAATTCGCTAAGATCAGAAAATCGGGAAAATAGACGAAAAATCCTATTTCTCTAGAAGACTCAGGATGCCAGAAGATGGAGTGGAGGTGGGCCACAGGGGGCCTACACCACCCCATGGCGCGAGCAGGCCTAGGCCGCGCCTAGGAGTGGTGTGGCCGCCCTGGCCCACTCCAGCCTCTCCCCTCTGGCGTATATCAACCTCCCGAAACCCTAAGACTCGGGGAGTGACCACAAAAAGATTCCGCCGCCCCTGCGGGGCGGAAAAGACCGAGAGAGAAAGATCTCTCCGGCAGACAGATTTCTGCCGGGGGAATTCGTTCCTAGAGAGGGAAGATCGTCGCCATCAACACCACCATCAAGTTGGACTTCATCGGGATCATCATCATCATCATCATCACCACCATCATCACCATCAGCACCCTCATCACCATCTCCATATTGCTGTAACAATTGAGTTGAATCTTGCATAGTTCATAGGGGAAACTTTCCCGGTGTTGATTACTCTTTGTAGTTGATGCTATTGAGTGAACCATTGAATTATTGTTTATGTTAAGATTGTTATACATCATTATTCCATCTCTGATCATGATCCATATGATGTCTCGTGAGTAGTTCGTTTTGTTCTTGAGGACATGGGAGAAGTCTTGTTGTTAGTAGTGGAGTTGTGTTGAGAAAGATTCAATAGATTGTCATTTAAGTTGTGGTGTACTTCTTCTAGTGGTATCATGTGAACGTCGACTACATGACACTTCACCTATATGGGCCTAGGGGAATGCATTGTGTATTTGGCTACTAATCGTAGGGGTTGCCGGAGTGACAGAAACTTGAACCCCCGTTAGGAAACCATTGCACAAGGGACGTAAGGGTCTTAGAGTTTAAAGCTGTGGTTAGGTTTCTACCTTAATTACTTTCTTGTACTTACGGATGTTTGCAAGGGGTTTAATCACAAGTATGTATTAGTCTTGGATGGGGCGGTACATTAGCACAGGTTCACCCACACAACACTTAGCAAGCTAGAGAAGATTAATCAGTTATATGAATCGAAAGCACTTGACAGTCTTCCCATGTGTCCTCGAGAACGTTTGGTCATCTATAGAAATACAACCGGCTTGTCCTTTGCTGCATAAAGAATTGGGCCACTTGCTGCATTTATTCCTACTATCTTTTACTTACTCGTACTTTGTTTACTTGCTCTATCGAAAACCCCTAAAAATCCGTTTGCTAAGTATTTGCAGAGAATTCCTGATCCATACCACTAGCCAGCACCTTCTGCTCCTCGTTGGGTTCGACACTCTTACTTATCGAAAATACTGCGATACACCCCCTACACTTGTGGGTCATCAAGACTATTTTCTGGCGCCGTTGCCGGGGAGTGAAGCGCTATTGGAGAGTGGAACTGGTAAAGGAAACTTCTACTGTGAGTATTGTTTACTTTTGCTATTTGCTTTATTTTCGTTATGGATAATTCGCTGAGTTTCTTATTTGGTAATGCTACTACCACTGCTAAGGTAGTAGATAAGCCACCACCTGCTGAGAATGATGTTTTCAAAATACCTACAAGAATTATTGATCATGTTATGGATAACTACTATGTTGGGGATGGAACTATCCATCCCGGTGATCATTTACTCTTTATACACGAATTATGCGGGTTGTTCAAGTGTGCAGGTATTACTACAGATCAAGTTAAGAAGAAGTTATTCTCATTATCGCCGAAAGGAAGAGCTGAGGAATGGTATAAGCTGCTGAAGAATGGTCAAGCTCTGGAATGGGAGGAAATAGTGCCTCTCTTTTATTCAAAGTTTTATCCTCCTAGTGAGATTCATAAAGATCGGAATCAAATATACAACTTTTGGCCTCTTGATGGAGAGAGTACAGCTCAAGCTTGGGGGAGATTGAAGTTACTAATGCTCAAATGTCCCATTCATGAGCTCCCCAACAATATTATTATCAATAACTTTTATGCAAGGCTCCCTCTATAGGACAAAGATTTATTGGATGCTTCTTATGCTGGATCATTCACTCGTATGGAAGAAGAAGCTAAATGGGACCTTCTAGATCATATTCAAGACAATGCTGAAGCTTGGGAGAACGACAAAGGTAGAAAGTCAGGTATAAATTATGATTATGAATGCATTGAATCTTTTATGGGAACTGATGACTTTCAAAATATTAAAAATGCTTATGGTCTAGACTCTCAAGCTATTGCTTCTTATTTTAAGGCTTTTGCTTCCTATATTGAAGTGCCTAAAAAGAAGTGGAATAAGTATCATGAGCCTTATAAAGATATTGCTAAGAGTGTTTCTTCAAGAAATACTGAAGTTTATACTGCTAATCATGTTTTACCTGAACCTTATATTGAGAAAATGCCTTTTCCAGTTAAGGTAAAAGAACATTCTATGATAGCTAGTATGGTTAATGAAAGTACTAGTAAAGCTGTTGAACCTGATAAACAAATGGTTGATGAACCTATAGTAGAAAATGTGAAAGACTTTGTCACTAAGTATGAAAAAGAGGGACACACTATCCTTTGTAAGGATACCTCTAATATTGTTTCACAAAGTAGTGTTATGAGAGCTAATATTCCCGTGTTTTCTGTTAGAATAAGTGATCATTGCTATGATGGTCCTTGTGATAGATATATTGTTAAGTTTATGCATGATACTGAAAGTTACTATGAGAGAGGGAAAAGTGTTCTTATGTATCTCAATAATATCAAGTTTCCTCGTTTTAAGCTGAAAGTTTTTATATTGCGCTTCTTTTGCCTTCTTATGCAAGTTGCCTTTGGTTTCAATAACTTGTTTGTTTACAAAATCCCCTTGCATAGGAAGTGGGTTAGACTTAAATGTGTGTGGTTTTGCTTCTTAATGCTCTCTTTCACTTCAATTCATATCCCTATGAGAGCTTCTTCAAAATTATCATGCCCATCTTAATGGCTATAAAGAAAGAGCTTTATGGGAGACAACCCAATTTGTTTTGGCTTTCAGTTTGTTTTTGTTTCTTTGAGTCTTGGAAGTTATTACTTCTGTAATAACCGCTCCTTATCCGTTTTGTTTGGTTTTTGTGTAAAGATCAACCTCTAATGAGAGAGAAGTAAGATTTGGGAAAGTTGCTGTCCCGAAACAGATTTTTGTGCTTCACCGTAAAAATTCGTGAGAGATCTCTGTATGTCGGATTGAGCTGTAATTTTTTGTGCTTCTGTCCCAGATTGTTATTTAACTTTCGTTAGTTTTGAACTTTTTGGTTTGAGCAACATAAGATTTTCGAAAAAATTGATCTTTACCTTCTGGTCTGTTTTGACAGATTTTGCCAATCTTGCATTTGCTTCTTTATTCGATTTCCTTCTTGAATTCTTTTTTTGGGTTTTCGGAAGGAGTTGCTACAGTAGCTTTTGTTTTGATGGTTTTTAGTTGAAGTTGGACTCAAAAGGTTTTATCACTTCACTTATACTAATGTTGCTAATAAGAACTGTGTGAAGTTTTGTGTGAAAGTAATTTCCAAGAAGTGGAGATAATGGTGTAATAAGGAAGAGAAGGGCTTTATGACTCAAGTAATAATTGTATGAAGATGAAGATATTGATATTAAAGAGATGTCTCTGGAAGGATCCACTAAATACCAAATTCAGAGACCTGCAGAGTCCGTTTCCAACTAGGTAACAGTTCTGGTACGCGAAAATACGATCCAACTATATTTTTGCAGTTTTCAGTCGATAAGGAAAGCTATGAAGCGAAAAAGGGACGGAAACGGAGCCAGGGTGGCTCACACCACCCTGTGGCGTGGGTCCACCCCTGGCCGCGTCACCAGGTGGTGAGGCCACCCAGGACTCCGCCTTCGACTCGTTTTTCTCCCAGTACCTTCCTTTTGACATGAAACTTCGTAATATATATCCCCTCGGAGCCCCCGAGGTTCGTATATTGTGTTTTCGTCGTGTTTTCGTTTCGATCTATTTCTGCCAGGACATACTCTTTGAAAGCTTAGAAGCACAATGGTGTCCGCCAAGGATAAAGGAAAGGAGCCTATGGAGGAAGACCTCCAAGACCCCGGGAAGGAGAAGGAGATCAAGAGTGAAGATGAAGAGGAGGCAAAGCACACCGACACTACCATTGCAAGCATTGGAGTGGTGGCAAACCCTGCCAGGACTACGTCAATTGGAGGGAAGCCTCCTCATCACCGTTCAGATCCCTGGTCACTTCCTCCATGCACCAACAATCCTTTCCATACCCTTATCCATGAGCATCAATACCAGAATATGCCCAAGGTGAAATTACCCTCCAATTGGGATTTGCCTCGTTCTAGCTATGCAGGAAAAGAAGACTTCAAGGAGGAAGAGTGGGGATAGAATAGCATGAGCTGGAATTCTCAACACGACATGATCATGAGCCGCATTGAGCAAAACTCACAGTTGATTCCTAATCTCACCTTCAAGATTGAGGACTTGGGGAAACTAATCAAAGAGCTCATCGAGAGGATACCACCACCACCAAAGGAGTAATTCGTCATCAGGTTTGGCATCCCCTTGGTTTGTTCCAAGCTTGGGGGAGTGCCGCGGTATCATATCACTATCTTCTATCTTTTTACCTTATTAGTAGAGTCATATCATGAATAGAGGAGTTATTTTGTAGTATGGTTTGCATTATGGAAGTGTCCCCTCTCTCGTTAGATATGTATCCCTTGGTGTGAGTTTCCGTTATGGAATATTAATGAGAAGTTCTATCATTCACTCTTTTGCATAGATTATATTAGTTTTCAATTCATGGTTATATGATTAATCTTGTTGTTAGTATTGGTATCACTTTGGGATCATTGAGTTAATTTAGTTGGTTTTGGCAAACCTGGCTCGGTCAGTAGCACACTATTTTTGAGAGTTGAAAGAAAAGATAGAAGTACTCTAGAGAAAAATAATTTCATCATCTTTCTTTCTTGATTTGCTCATAAGTCTAGTATTCTCTAGTTAAGATCTTTTGTGCTTCCAAGGAAGATTGCATGTTTGTCTTTATCATTTGTATGTTTGGTTGTTTCCTTCAACTCTTGTACTTGCTACCCAGCCTTGCTAGCCAAAAACCTGTACTTAAAGGGTATTCTTCTCGTGCATCCACCTCCTTTAAACCAAAACCTTTGACATTTGTGTCCACCATACCTACCTAGTAGCATTATTGCTACTCCAAGTAAATTCTTGTTTTGTCTACCTCCCAAATTAAACTTGTTATGTGAAAATTAGTGATTAAATCTCTCACGAACTTGATGGCACACTTTACTTTCTTGCATTTAATAAACTTGAACCATTGGGTCCTTCTTTGTTGTGTATATGCTTGCGCTTTATGAGTTGAAGTTAGCCGAACCATGTATCATGGGGACCGCTTTCAACACTTCATTGGTACTTGTACCTAGTTGATATCATGTTCTTTTGCTTATGGATCCCGACGGTGTGAAATAAAAGTGGAACTTGTAAGATCATGGAGTTTATATGTGTGTTAGAGAAACGCCTGGGCCGCTAGCCTAAGCCATGCCTAATCATGGTGGAAACTTGCAGCATAACTATAGTGAGCATTCTATGAAGTATCCTCAATAAAAACCTATGCAAATAGCAAATAAAAAGATCACTGAGATGCTCACTGTCTGCTTGCCTTGTCATTTTGATTATGGGATAGCTCCTGTGTCATGTGCAAGGGGTACCCCGTTGGCGGTTCTCAATGATACACATGTATTTACAATGACAAGAGCCTTCTTGTGACTGAAGTTGAGTAGCATGAGGATCGGTACTCATAAGTAAGGGGCATGAGATTTCAACTTATAACTTGTCAAGCATATCCTCTTAGTTGTGTCACTTTAACCTTAATCACCTAAAGATGCCTATGATAGGGGCAATGAGAGCTGAAAGCTAGTAAGTATCATAATTTTTGGGAGCTCTTTATGAGACTTGCAATCCCTGCTTCCCTCTTTGAAGGGCCTTTATTTTACTTTGTAGTTGAGTCAGTAAACCTACTCCCTTCTATCTCAGCAAGTATTTTGAGTTGTTGTGTTTCATTCATTCATATGATGATTTATTCAATCATGTCTTATGTAACTTGCTTTGCACATTGCTCTTATCTTGATGTTTACTACTTTGAAAGCTATCTTTGAAAAAGCCAGCTATTTGTGAACTCCAGCAAATTATCAACTATTCTTCGACCAAGAGCTAAGTTTGCCATTACCAATTATGATTCACTTTATGTATCTTTATTGTGTTTCCTTTACTCATTGCAAGTTGAGTTATATAATAGTCAGTTGTCTTCTATTATGATCTATGTATTTGATGAATGTGATGCTTCTTGTCCGTATTCTTTTATCGACTCTTCACTCCATAAACCCGAGGTCATGTTTATTGAGCTCAGTTTCGCTTGGGGACAAGCGAAGTCTAAGCTTGGGGGGAGTTGATACGTCCATTTTGCATCACTATTCTATGTCTTAATTCACTATTATTCATTGATATATTTCGTATTGAGAGGTGATACTTATGTTATTTCATCTATTTTTGCATGGTTGATGACTTTTGGAGCATAGACCGCCGCAGTCAGGATTCTGATGGAAAAGGTGCTGTTTGGAGGCAAAATTCGCGAAGATTAGAAAATCTAGGAAAATATACAGAAAATCCTATTTTTCTAGAAGACTCAGGATGCCAGAAGATTGAGTGGAGGTGGGCCATAGGGGGCCCACACCACCCCATGGCGCGAGCAGGCCTAGGTCGCGCCTGGGAGTGGTGTGGTCGCCCTGGCCCACTCCAGCCTCTCCCCTCTGGTGTATATCAACCTCCTGAAACCCTAAGACTCGGGGAGCGACCACAAAAAGATTCCGCCGCCCCTGCGGGGCGGAAAACACCGAGAGAGAAAGATCTCTCCGGCAGACAGATTTCTGCTGGGGGAATTCCTTCCCGGAGAGGGAAGATCGTCGCCATCAACACCACTATCAAGCTGGACTTCATCGGGATCATCATCATCATCATCACCACCATCATCACCATCTCCATATTGCTGTAACAATTGAGTTGAATCTTGCATAGTTCATAGGGGATACTTTCCTGGTGTTGATTACTCTTTGTAGTTGATGCTATTGAGTGAACCATTGAATTATTGTTTATGTTTGTTATACATCATTATTCCATCTCTGATCATGATCCATATGATGTCTCGTGAGTAGTTCATTTTGTTCTTGAGGACATGGGAGAAGTCTTGTTGTTAGTAGTGGAGTTGTGTTGAGAAAGATTCAATAGATTGTTATTTAAGTTGTGGTGTACTTCTTCTAGTGGTGTCATGTGAACGTCGACTACATACCACTTCACCTATATGGGCCTAGGGGAATGCATTGTGTATTTGGCTACTAATCGTAGGGGTTGCCGGAGTGACAGAAACCTGAACCCCCGTTAGGAAACCATTGCACAAGGGACGTAAGGGTCTTAGAGTTTAAAGCTGTGGTTAGGTTTCTACCTTAATTACTTTCTTGTACTTACGGATGTTTCCAAGGGGTTTAATCACAAGTATGTATTAGTATTGGATGGGGCGGTACATTAGCACAGGTTCACCCACACAACACTTAGCAAGCTAGAGAAGATTAATCAGCTATATGAAGCGAAAGCACTTGACAGTCTTCCCATGTGTCCTCGAGAACATTTGGTCATCTATAGAAATACAACCGGCTTGTCCTTTGCTGCATAAAGGATTGGGCCACTTGCTGCATTTATTCCTACTGTCTTTTACTTACTCGTACTTTGTTTACTTGCTCTATCGAAAACCCCTAAAAATACGTTTGCTAAGTATTTGCAGAGAATTCCTGATCCATACCACTAGCCAGCACCTTCTGCTCCTCGTTGGGTTCGACACTCTTACTTATCGAAAATACTGCGATACACCCCCTATACTTGTGGGTCATCAAACACACATGCAATGACACAGGTGGATCCATGTGTGGTCTCTGAAGAGAACACACATGCAATGACTTTAACGCTGGTTAATGAGAAGAACACACATTTCAGTGACACTGGTGGATCCATATGTGGTATGTGAAAAGAATAGTCATGAAATGACTCTAGTTGTTGTTAGTAAAAAGAACACACATGCAATGACACTGGTGGATCCATGTGTGGTCTGTGAAGAGAACACACATGCAATGACTCTAGATGTTGTTAGTAAAAAGAGCACACATGCAATGACACTGGTGGATCCATGGGTGGTTTGTGAAAAGAACAAACATGCAATGACTCTGGTTGTTGTTAGTAAAAAGAACACACATGTGTAACACCCTCGCCTGATAAGGCTGAGTTCCTGTGTATAGTGCCAATTCCTGGATCGGTTCACTAGCACACACAGTACAGATGAATACCAAAGAATATAACTGTGCATCATTATTACATCGAATGATCCAGAATTTGTAATTATTACATAGTGCTTAGCTCAAAGGCTAGATCAAATAACAAAGTAGCATACGGAAGCATAAACCGATAGTAGGCTCCATCTTCAATTGTGCCACAGGCGAACAACTGTTGAGTGGAGTACCACGACCTATTCGATCACTTAGAATCGGTATAACCTGCAACATGAAACGTAGCAGCTCCGAAGGGTCAACACATGGAATGTATGGCAAGTAGCGCTAAGGTAAAAGAGACAATGCACCTAGCTTCTACATGCTTATTTGGCTAGTGGAGCTTTGGCTAGCTTGCACTTTTCAAACACATTTATCCTACTTTCGTAAACCATTTGATTCACAACAACCCATTAAGTTCACCCATCAAGTTTTAGTAATTAGGAAATGAGGATGAGTGAGAATATGTCATAGTCTCAAGATCAAGCAACTCAATCGTCCGTAACCGGGGACACGGCTAAGTACTTAGTTTTTACACCCTGCAGGGGTTTGTATACTTTTCCCATATTACCTGGCCGACCCAGCTCGTACCATCACACTCATATTGTGTGGTGATAGGGAGAAGACCAAGATGAGACCTTTCGGGAAGTAGATCTCCAAACGCAACTGCACACCGGTCCCATCCTACCATTCACTACATCTCTGGCTATGCTGGGTTCGGATCACCACAACCTACTAAGTCCAACCAGCCACCCATTTCTTACTGGCACATGGTTGCACACGTAAGCTACTTTAACAAAGAGAACTAGTCCTTCTTAGTACCCTGGGCGGCATTCCCCACCATTATCCACACTCCGTTGACAATCCAACCACTCTGCCCAGGTAGTTCATTGACATTATGTTGTTTTTAGTTTGAACAAACACATACTTCACCATAATGTGATCCCTTTCCCTGTCTTCACAGCAGGTCTAAGCACATCTACTGAACGGGGCTCAACTACAAGGAATTCCTACCACAATATATAGGATATAGCATAGCATAGTAATTCCTACACAATATCTACAGAAATACACTACACATGCATAAGAGAAAATAGTAGGACAAGGTATGAACAAAATAGCATCTACTTGCCTTGATAGTTGTTGGAGTTGTTCAAGCACTCGTTGCAAACACAGAGGTTGCACTCCTCGCAATCTATCGATCAAACAATTGCAATACATAAACAAACATACACAATCATAGACAAATGCACAAATACATGCATGATGATTTAATAAAAGTTTCAGTAGCACTTTTATGTTCTCTGATGTTTATAATACTGAATGCATTCATGGAAAACTTTTAATGCATCAAAACCAAAACATGCAATTTGTTATTCCAATTAATAGGCCTTTAGGCAAAATACTAAGCCTCTGCAGTAAACAGTGTGATAAATTCTTGGTAAAATACTCTTGGATAGGTATTGTGTTTTATAGCCTGTAGCAAAAGGATTCAGGTCAAAATAGTTTATAGATCTTTTTCTAGAAATAAAATTTCTACAAAATGCCTTTTAATGTGTGAAACATTATCTGTACTGTCAACTTATATATTTATTCTAGAATCATGTTCTATATAATTTTGTGAATCTAGGGGTATATCATTTGTATTTTTCTGAATAAAAGTTATTTTCTTATGAATTTATTACTCCAAAAAGGTTATTAATCTATTTAAATAATAACGACAAATACTTACAGTAAATGCTGGATACAACTACAGATGAATATTCTAGACAAAATTATAAATCCAACGGTATCTTATTTGCATTTTTCCAATGAGTAGATCTTTTTATATGATTTTTACAAGTTTAATCATTTTCTGCTATTTTAATTCAATTTCTGAAAATATGTGGGGGAATATTCTGGGAATATTCCCACTGACTGGTGGGGTCAAGCCGACGTGGCGGTTTGACCGGTTAGTGGTCCTTGCTGGGTCAGCGCGCCGATTTGGGCCGTTCTTCCCGGATCCGACGGATGGGAACGGGAACTTCCCGAGCTCACCTTTGACAACGAGGACGGTGACGGCGGAGGTTCGGTCGGCGACGCGGGCGACGGTTTTGGCGGTCCTTCGGCACGGCGGAGTGGCCCACGGGGTGCGTCTTCGGGCGCCGGTCACGCGGCCGATTACTGCGGCGGCTCTCGCTTCCCCAAGCAATGGCAGCGGGCGGCTGGGCAGTGCGACAGAGGTGGTGCTCCGGCGGCTTCGGGAGGCGGCTCCGGGGCTCTGCGCAAGGGGTAAGTTGGTGAGGCGATGCAGTGCATCCAGAAGAGAAGGATGGAGGAGAGAAGAGGGGCGCGGGGTGCATGGGAACGATGAGTCCGAGCTCGTCCGAGGCGGCGGCTCCGGCCAGATCGGGTCGGGCTCCCGCGGTGGCTAGGGTTCACAAAACTCGAAAAAAACGGCAAGTTGAGATGCGGGAGAATTTATAGCTAGGCTATGCTTCACGGATAGCAAGAAAAACGGAACGAGGCGCACGGAATCGGCGGATTTTCGCTTCGGATCGAAGCCATGTCGCGCGAGGACTCCGGCTGGAGGTTGAAGAGGACTGACAGGTGGGTCCCACCTGTCGGTGAGAGAGGAGAGGAAGCGGGCTGCGCGGCCGGGCTGCTGCTGGGCCTGCTGGGCTGGCTGCTGTGCGCGGTTGTTCTGCGCTGAGCGCTGCTCGCTCCGCTGGCGTGCGCGCGTTAGGTAGTAGCGGGCGGGCTGGGCTGGTCGGCTCCGAGTAGTTTAGGTTTTTTTTCCTTTTGTTTTTATTCTTTTCCATTTCTTATTTCTTTAATATCTTTTGCAAAACAGCTCCAAATGAATTGATTTTTGTTTCTGAATTTTTATAAAATTCTGTAGATTAACATAGGATCATTTTTGGCACTAATATGCCTACTTTAAAATAGTGATTTCACAATCCATGGGTATTCCTTCTGTAGATGCATTTTACCAATCCAATTTAGGGTTTAAAACTAGTGTTTCAATCCAAAAATTTCATGAATGCAATTGATTTCATGCCAATGCAATGCAGATGTAGATTTTTTTTCTAGTCCTAATTTTTAAAATCTTGGGATGTGACAGACTAACCCCCTTAAGATGAATCTCATCCCGAGATTCGAAATGGCTAGCAAGGTTTAGGTGGTGTTCTCGAGGCTAACCCCCTTAAGAAAATTAAACTTAGCATCTCCAATGCTAATTGTTGATATATATCTGATTCTTCTTCTTTCTGAGATTATGAACATGGTATCCATTTATCGGATCTTGATTCTTAACCATCCAATCCATGCTAGAGTTGCATCTAAGTCAGGTGAATCCAATATAAGTATGCTAGTGGGAAATTTGTGTGATACCAATCTCCAGGATTTAATTGTGGCATTTTGTTCTAGTTATTGATCCTTCCCCAGAGAGTTCACTTTAATAGATCCTCTAAGTAACTCCATATGTAACTATTCTCACCCATGAATGCCTTAATATGGATGAATGCGATGCACCAGTATTGAAGAATTACGAGTGGGGTGCATGAATTAACCAGGAACTTACTAGTCAAGAAGCCTGGCTTGTTGGGTGCTTTCCCCATGTTCACATGGTTCACAGTTGCCTTTGGGGTTGAATCTGGCTTGTCTCCTGCTTCAATCTTCTTCTCCGAACAATTATCAGCATAGTGTCCCTTCTGGTTGCACTTGAAACATTCCACGTTGCTGAGATCTCGATTTCCATTGTGGTGATGGTCATTACCTCCATTGCGGTTGTGTCCATTGCCTCCATGCTTGTGGTGTCCAGAGTCTCCATCGTAAGAAGTGCGAGGTTTGTTGTGTGAGCTAGAGTGGTGATTGTTCTGCTTCCTCTTGCGGTTTTCCACCTGCTGCTGTTTCCCTTCCAGAATTCTGGCCTTGTCCATCTGTTCCTGAAATGTCGGACAGTAAACCACAGATAGCTGAAGTGAAAGCTCATCACTGAGACCATCCAGGAATCTCTCTCTCCTCTTGGCGTCAGTGTCAACATCCTCAGGTGCATAGCGAGATAGATTGTTGAACTCCTCTATGTAGTCCGCCATAGTGCGGTTGGTTTGGCGCAGGTTGCGGAACTCCTTCCTCTTCAAGCTCATGGTTCCTGCAGAGACTTGGTTGGTTCTGAACCCTTCCTCAAACATGGCCCAAGTAACTGTGTCCAGCGGATGGGTGATCTGGAAAGCATCCCACCAAGAAGTAGCTGATCCTTCGAGTAAGTGAGCAACAAACCTCACCTTTTTAGCATCGGTGCATCCAACGGTCACCAAGTCCTTGTTCATAGAACGGAGCCAGTCAAGAGCAACCATAGGTTCAGGTGCAGATGAGAACTTAGCTGGCCTCAGCCTCAGGAACCTTGTGAGAGCATCACCCTGGGGCTGATTGTTTCTGTTGTTGTTGTTATTGTTGTTATGACTTGCCATGAATTGGGTCATCACCTGGGTCAATTGTGCATGTGCTGCAATAAGCTGAGCGATCTCATCGGGCTGGCGACGGGGAGGCATCTATTGGGATAGCATAGACGAGTTATAGATAGAAAGAATAGAGAAGTATTACTATCCATAACTATATGAAACAATCAATTGACACACAAGCAAACAATCATAACAAGCAACACTCAAGCCAAAATAGTTTTTTTTTATGTTCCAGAAGTTTATTTTAGTGGCATACCATCCACAAAATAATTTACATTTCATTAAAATTCGTTTGGGGGTGAACCTACAATCTTAAAAGCAATGAACAGAATCTGTCCAGAAACTACAGCAGTGTTCACAAAATTTTCTGGGCACCTTAAATTTATCAGGAATTTTAGCCAAGTTTTGTGCTTATACTACAGTAAATTACGAACCAGATCCTAAAATATGAGTGCAAACCGAGCTACCAGTAAGAAATGAAAAATCGCTCGGTATAACTGGTCAGGCAGAAAACCGAAGCGAAATTATCACGAATTTTTTTATCAAAATCTTTATTAATGCATTATGAAACCCATCAAAAATATTCTGGAACTTTAAGTTATCAAATTGCACAACCTAAACATAATAAACCAACTATCACACACGTTCTTGCATTGATCGATTACTAGATCTAAACGAAATCATATCAAATCTATATGGTGGACATCATCTAACTATTCTTTAATCTCGCGCTTCCTCGCATGAGTGTTCATCAACAAGTTTTGAACAAGATGAGGTTAGAAAAGAGAGATCAAGAATTACAAGAATATACTAGGTACAAAATTATGATTTTATTCATACGGAGAGTCTTCCTTCTATATTTCAAAAGAGAAGAGTATGAGAATTGAAGTGATAAGAAGATACTAGAAAGAATTGTAAGATGAGAATAGATAGGATGAAATAGGGTTTATATTCATCTGGTTTTCTATTCCATCCCTAGGTCATGATCCTACAGTCAACACACTGCTCTGATACCATCCTGTAACACCCTCGCCTGATAAGGCTGAGCTCCTGTGTATAGTGCCAATCCCTAGATCAGTTCACTGACACACACAGTACAGATGAATACCAAAGAATATAACAGTGCATCATTATTACATCGAATGATCCAGAATTTGTAATTATTACATAGTTCTTATCTCAAAGGCTAGCTCAAATAACAGCATACGGAAGCATAAACAGATAGTAGGCTCCATCTTCAATTGTGCCACAGGCGAACAACTGTTGAGTGGAGTACCGCGACCTATTCGATCACTCAGAATCGGTATAACCTGCAACATGAAACGTAGCAGCCCCGAAGGTCAGCACATGGAATGTATGGCAAGTAGTGCTAAGGTAAAAGACACAATGCACCTAGCTTCTACATGCTTATTTGGCTAGTGGAGCTTTGGCTAGCTTGCACTTTTCAAACACATATATCCTACTTTCATAAACCATTTGATTCACAACAACACATTAAGTTCACCCATCAAGTTTTAGTAATTAGGAAATGAGGATGAGTGAGAATATGTCATAGTCTCAAGATCAAGCAACTCAATCGTCCGTAACCAGGGACACGGCTAAGTACTTAGGTTTTACACCCTGCAGGGGTTTGTACACTTTACCCATATTACCTGGCCAACCCAGCTTGTACCATCACACTCATATTGTGTGGTGATAGGGACAAGACTAAGATGAGACCTTTTGGGAAGTAGATCTCCAAACCCCACTACGCACCGGTCCCATCCTACCATTCACTACATCTCTGGCTATGCTGGGTTCGGATCACCACGACCTACTAAGTCCAACCAGCCACCCATTTCTTACTAGCACATGGTTGCACACGTAAGCTACTTTAACAAAGAGAACCAATCCTTCTCAGTACCCTGGGCGGCATTCCCACCATTAACCACACTCCGTTGACAATCCAAACACTCCGCCCAGGTAGTTCATTAAAATTATGTTGTTTTTAGTTTGAACAAACACATACTTCACCATAATGTGATCCCTTTCCCCCGTCTTCACAGCAGGTCAAAGCACATCTACTGAACGGGGCTCAACTACAAGGAATTCCTACCACAATATATAGGATATAGCATAGCATAGTAATTCCTACACAATATCTACAGAAATACACTACACATGCATAAGAGAAAATAGTAGGACAAGGTATGAACAAAATAGCATCTACTTGCCTTGATAGTTGTTGGAGTTGTTCAGACACTCGTTGCAAACACAAACGTTGCACTCCTCGCAATCTATCGATCAAACAATTGCAATACATAAACAAACATACACAATCATAGACAAATGCACAAATACATGCATAATGATTTAATAAAAGTTTCAGTAGCACTTTTATGTTCTCTGATGTTTATACATACTAAATGCATTCATGGAAAACTTTTAATGCATCAAAACCAAAACAAGCAATTTGTTATTTCAATTAATAGGCCTTTAGGAAAAATACTAAGCCTCTACAGTAAATAGTGTGATAAATTCTTGGTAAAATACTCCTAGATAGGTATTGTGTTTTATAGCCTGCAGCAAAAGGATTCAGGTCAAAATAGTTTATAGATCTTTTTCTAGAATTAATTTGCTACAAAATGCCTTTTAATGTGTGAAACATTATCTGTACTGTTAACTTATATATTTATTCTAGAATCATGTTCTATGCAATTTTGTGAATCCAAGGGTATATCATTTCTAATTTTCTAAATAGAAGTTATTTTCTTATGAATTTATTACTCCAAAAAGTGTATTAATCTATTTAAATAATAACGACAAATACTTACAGTAAATGCCGGATACAACTATAGATGAATATTTTTAGACAAAATTATGAATCCAACGGTATCTTATTTGCATTTTTCCAATGAGTAGATCTTTTTATATGATTTTTACAAGTTTAATCATTTTCTGCTGTTTTAATTCAATTTCTAAAAATTTGTGGGGGAATATTCTAGGAATATTCCCGCTGACTGGTGGGGTCAAGCCGACGTGGCGGTTTGACCGGTCAGCGGTCCTTGCTGGGTCAGCGTGCCGATCTGGGCCGTTCTTCCCGGATCCGACAGATGGGAACGGGAACTTCCTGAGCTCACCTTTGACGATGAGGACGGCGGCGGAGGTTCGGTCAGTGACGCGGGCGGAGGATCTGGCGGTTCTTCAGCACGGCGGAGTGGTCCACGGGGTGCGTCTTCAGGTGCCGGTCATGCGGCCGGTTACTGCGGCGGCTCTCTCTCTCCCAAGCGATGGCAGCGGGCGGCTGGGCAGTGCGGCAGAGGTGGTGCTCCGGCCGCTTCGGGAGGCGGCTCCGGGGCTCTACGCAAGGGGTAAGTTGGTGAGGCAACGCGGTGCATCCAGAAGAGAAGTATGGAGGGGAGAAGAGGGGCGCGGGGTGCACGGGAACGACGAGTCCGAGCTCGTCCGAGGCGGCGGCTCTGGCGAGATCGGGTCAGGCTCCCGCGGCGGCTAGGGTTCACAAAACTCGAAAAAAAACGGGAAGGTGAGATGCGGGAGAATTTATAGCTAGGCTATGCTTAACGGATAGCAAGAAAAACGAAACGAGGCGCGCGGAATCGGCGGATTTTCGCTTCGGATAGAAGCCGTGTCGCGCGAGGACTCCGGCTGGAGGTTGAAGAGGACTGACAGGTGGGTCCCACCTGTCAGTGAGAGAGGAAAGGGAGTGGGCTGCACGGCCGGGCTGCTGCTGGGCCTGCTGGGCTGGCTGCTGCGCGCGGCTGTTCTCCGCTGTGCGCTGCTCACTCCGCTAGCGCGCGCGTTAGGTAGTAGCGGACCGGCTGGGCTGGTCGGCTCCGAGTAGTTTAGGTTTTTTTTCCTTTTGTTTTTATTCTTTTTCATTTCTTATTTCTTTAATATCTTTTGCAAAACAGCTCCTAATGAATTGATTTTTGTTTCTGTTTTTTTCTAAAATTCCGTAGATTAACATAGGATCATTTTTGGCACTAATATGCCTACTTTAAAATAGTGATTTCACAATCCATGGTTATTCCTTCTGTAGATGCATTTTAGCAATCCAATTTAGGGTTTAAAAGTAGTGTTTCAATCCAAAAATTTCATGAATGCAATTGATGTCATGATAATGCAATGCAGATGCAGATTGTTTTTCTAGTCCCAATTTCTAAAATCTTGGGATGTGACAACATGCAATGACACTAGTGGATCCATGTGTGGTCTCTGAAGAGAACACAGATGCAATAACTCTAGCTGTGGTTAATGACAAGAACACACATTTCAATGTCACTGGTGGATCCATATGTGGTATGTGAAAAGAATAGTCATGAAATAACTGCAGTTATTGTTAGTAAAAAGAACACACATGCAATGACACCGGTGGATCCATGTGTGGTCTCCGAAGAGAACACACATGCAATGAATCTGGCTGTTGTCAGTAAAAAGAGCACACATGAATGACACTGGTGGATCCATAGGTGAATTCTGAAAAGAACACACATGCAATGACTCGGGTTGTTGTTAGTAAAAAGAACACACATGCAATGACACTGGTGGATCCATAGGTGGTATGTGAAAAGAAAACACATGCAATGGCTACAGCTGTTGTTAGTAAAAAGAATACACATGCAATGACACTGGTGGATCCACGTGTGGTCTCTGAAGAGAACACACATTTTAATGACACTAGTGGATCCATATGTGGTATGTGAAAAGAATAGTCATGAAATGACTCCAGTTGTTGTTAGTAAAAAGAACACACATGCAATGACACTGGTGGATCCGTGTGTGGTCCCTGAAGAGAACACACATGCAATAAATATAGTTGTGGTTAATGGGAATAACACACATGCAATGACACTGGTGGATCCATAGGTGGTATGTGAAAAGAAAACACATGCAATGGCTACGGCTGTTGTTAGTAAAAAGAATACACATGCAATGACACTGGTGGATCCATGTGTGGTCTCTGAAGAGAACACACATTTCAATGACACTAGTGGATCCATATGTGGTATGTGAAAAGAATAGTCATGAAATGACTCCAGTTGTTGTTAGTAAAAAGAACACACATGCAATGACACTGGTGGATCCATGTGTGGTCTCTGAAGAGAACACACATGCAATGATACTGGTGGATCCATATGTGGTATGTGAAAAGAACACACATGCAATGACTCTGGGTTTTGTTAGTAAAAAGAACACACATGCAATGACACTAGTTAGTCCATGTGTGGTCTCTGAAGAGAAGACACATGCAATGAATCTAGCTGCGGTTAATGAGAAGAAAACACATGCAATGACACTGGTGGATCCATAGGTGGATTGTGAAATAAACACACATGCAATGACTCCAGTTGTTGATAGTAAAAAGAACACGCATGCAATGACACTGGTGGATCCATGTGTGGTCTCTAAAGAGAACACACATTTCAATGACACCGGTGGATCCATATGTGGTATGTGAAAAGAACACACATGCAATGACTCCAGTTGTTGTTAGTAAAAAGAACACACATGCAATGACACTGGTGGATCCATGTGTGGTCTTTGAAGAGAACACACATTTTAATGTCACTGGTGGATCCATATGTGGTATGTGAAAAGAACACACATGCAATGACTCTAGTTGTTGTTAGTAAAAAGAACACACATGCAATGAAACTGGTGGATCCATGTGTGGTCTCTGAAGAGAACACACATGTAATGACTCTAGCGGTGGTTAATGAGAAGAACACACATTTCAATGACACTGGTGGATCCATATGTGGTATGTGAAGAGAATATTCATGACATGACTCCAGTTGTTGTTAGTAAAAAGAACACACATGCAATGGCACTGGTGGATCCATGTGTGGTGTCTGAAGAGAACACACATGCAATGACTCTGGCTGTTGTTAGTAAAAAGAGCACACATGCAATGGCACTGGTGGATCCATGGGTGGATTGTGAAAAGAACACACATGCA
This sequence comes from Avena sativa, assembly GCA_916181665.1. Classification (NCBI taxonomy): domain Eukaryota; kingdom Viridiplantae; phylum Streptophyta; class Magnoliopsida; order Poales; family Poaceae; genus Avena; species Avena sativa. The sequence continues at coordinate 383,153,816 of OV702286.1, read as the reverse complement.
ATGACTCTGGTTGTTGTTAGTAAAAAGAACACACATGCAATGACACTAGTGGATCCATGTGTGTTCTCTTCAGAGACCACACATGGATCCACTACTGAAGAGAACACACATGCAATAACTCTAGCTGTGGTTAATGAGAAGAACACACATTTCAATGACACTGGTGGATCTATATGTGGTATGTGAAAAGAATAGTCATAAAATGACTCCAGTTGTTGTTAGTAAAAAGAACACACATTGTAGCACCCCGCTAAAACCACTACTAGAAAATCACTGTGTTTTTGTTTTGTGCATCATCATGACCGCATGCTCATGTCATCATGCCACATTGCATTTGAGCACCGTCATCATCATGCATGTTATTTGCCTAAAACTATTTTCGAAAAGCCTAGTTTTGTTTTCTAAATACCCCCGTCTTAATTTCAAATCAAAACCCCGGCCTCATCCGGTTATTTTTGTTTTGTCTAAAAATAATTTACAAAGGTCTTTAAAATAAAAGAGAACAAAAATATATAATAAAATAGTTTTTTTATAAAACCCCGGGGAGGAAGTCCAGTCGGTCAGGCCAGAGGCCCAACCAGACCAAACTGCCTACTACCCGACCCAAACTAGTCAAACCCTAGCTGACCTACCCCTGAGACCCAACCGGAACAACCAGCTGAAACCCTAGACCCACCCCACCTATTCCCTACCGCTGCCGCCAGTCCCACCTGACCCAGCCACCACCACCCCACCCGCGCGTACACAGCGGAGCGACCGAACCCAAGTACCCAACCCCTGTAGCGCACCTAGCTACCGCGATCGACACGCACCATGGCCACACTCACGACACGATCCCGGCCCCGCCACCTCGTTCTGTCTTCCTCGGTTCCACCTACCCCAGCCCGACATGATCCCCTCTCTCTCTCGCGACGCTCCGCGTTTCCCCCTGCTCGCGAGCAAGGCCTCCTCCCACCGCTGTTGGTGTCGATTCCCTTCTCTCTGCTCTAGGCGCCGCTCCGCCGCAACGACTCCCTCAACCAGGCCCGCCTCCCAGCAGATGTGCCGAAGGCTTGTGCCCGGCCATCCGGCCACCGCGCCAGGTCGCCTGCGACTCCGTCCTGCCGCCCCGCACCTCTCGCGGTCCACCTCACCTCTGCCACTATGACCGTGTTGCTTGGCTCCGCCTCCGGCGCTCCCTCATCCTGCCGCCGCTAGCGCAGCCCCGTCGTCCGCCATCTCTAGCACCTCCCTGGACCCCAGCCGCCGTCGCCGGTGAGCCCGCCGTGCTTGTCTCCGGCCAGGGCCCTCCCTATCGTCCTGTTCGAGCTCAACCCCGCCTCTCCACCAAACGCCAAGGTCTCCTTAACAGAATCCAAACACCCCGAAGACCGAACCTGAAGACCTGTTCCCGGCGTTCGAAGACCAACCCCGTCAGACCCTCTAACCCCAAGATCGCCGAACCCCAATGTGTGACCCCTTTTCTAAGACCCATATTTTTATAATATATAATATATATCTTGTTGTGTATTAATTGTTCATGCTTGCATACATCTCATCATGTGGGTTTGGGGCATTATGCCGATTCACCTCATAATTAAATATGGAGGCCATATGTGAGCTATTCTAGTCTTATAATGGCCCCCTATTTAAATTTGTGTAGCGAATCGATGCCATGTTTTGCCTTGTTAATCCAACATTTAAAATGCAGGGTATCTAATCAACATGAACCACTTAATTAATTGTCGGGATCCCGATTCCGCTTAATATTGCCTAGTTGCATCGCACCTTTGCCATGTCATACATCATACATGCATCACGCCTGATCTTCTGACGTAGTATTAAATAGTGCATCTAGTGTTTCTTCTAGTTCTTTGGTTCTTCGCGGATTAGGTCGTTGAGTTGATGCGAGTATCGACCAGTTATTCGGATAATGTATCTCCGGCAGTGCTTCCCAGGCGAGCATTCTCCCCCTTTCTACCTATTTTGCATTTATAGTCTTTACTTCCTCCTGTTGATCTATTGCTATCCTTGTTGTGATGCTTTAGTTTCTGTGCACCATTTATATTCCTTGCAGCCTCTATATTGCCTTGGACACATCCTATTGCCTGTTGATTGATAGATAGTCGGCCTTGCGAGTCGTAGTTGCTTGCTTAGGTGCTTCTTTGCGTCGTTGTCGTTCCACCGTTGATAAAAGGTTGGCACATGCTTAATGATGGAGATGCTTAATGGTGGAGAGGGTCATGGCTTTAATTATAACTTGTCAATTAAAATGCTGGGAATAGATATAACTAATGCAGAGGCATCGGTGGGCAATAGATGTTATTTGGTTTTTCCACGCTCACTTGTGTCCCATATGACCCCGAGTACTTGATACCTGTTCCTTGACTATCGCACTATCCGCATGTGGGACCATGAATCCCCTTAGCCAGAGCTTGATTCATTTCTTATTTCTTGGGGCCACAAACTAGTTTGGGGCTTTATTACTATCCTATACTCATGCCATGCTTTACTGCTTTATTTAAGATTGCGCGTGGAGCGCCTGTACTGTTTAGGAACCTCGTGCCACGTTTCTGCTGTATCGACAAGCCCAGTCACACTTTCGTGTTCCCAGTCGTTTACAGCCGTCGCCACATACCCTGGGTCCGTCGTGGAGCCGGCCGACTTCGTAACGGGTAGCTTATTGGGGGTGGCCCCTGAAATATTTTATGAATCCTGTGATTGCATTGTCGTGAAAGCCTCGTTGGGTTTTGATTTGGTTTTTCCGAGGTTGATTGTACGTGTGTTGCTATTTGTGCACGCCTGCAGGGTAAATCTTTCTGAAAGCCGTGTCCGCGGTTATGGACGACTTGGAGCACAGTATCTCGATCATAGACAAGCATAACTAAAGTAGTGCTATAAATTTGATTTAATATGTGACTAGTAATTAGCTTCACTACAATGGAATGGATAATAAAAGTGCCAACAACTGGTGGAACTGGGGTGTATCGTGTCATGTTATACCTGCCTAGTAAGTATCGCAACTCCAATGGAATGAAATAAAAGTGCCAACAACTTCTGGGTTTGGGATGTCACATGCTAATTGTACCTGACTAGTAAGTACTACAACTACAACCGAATGGTTAACTAAAACTGCCCACTACTTATGCTACCAGGATGACTCATGCTATCTATATCTGACTAGTAAGTGCTTCAACTATAATGGAATGAATAAAACTTTCAACTGTGTGAGTTCCTTGGTTTGACTTCCTCGTTTGGTCTCGAGGGGGAAATGCCAGGATGGGTGTGATTGGTGTTAGTATAAGGTTGGTTCCGAATAGGTCTTTCTTATCTCTCTCTAATAGCCGACAGTTTATCGAGTCTCTATAGGTTGTTTAGTGCATGCCGCTCTGCCGCTTCTGTCCACCATACCTATGTAGGCGAGAGCCGCCGAATTCTAGCCTCGCCGTGTACTGGCCTCAGTACTGACGCTCCTCTTTTTCCTTTGCCCTTTGTCGGCACCCCTTTTGTTTTAGCAGGTTTGAGATCGCTGTCGTTAGCAGGGTTAACCTTCCGGCTTGGCCTGGGCAGGGTTATGGACGCCATTGGTTATTCTTCAGGGCTCTTAGCTCAATTTGCTTCTTATCCGTACTCGGATGCTGTATCATTTTCAAGGTGATTTGGATCTTTCTACTATATATCTGTATTCTTGACTCAGTGAGTTGTTGCTGTATATATATCTGTTCTGTGGGTTCCATTGTGGACTATTGTGTAATGATATTACTTCGTTTTCCACCCGCACGAAAGTGCCTGGTGGGCGTCCTTGAATCGTTTCTATGCTGGTATAGCGGGAAGCGCTAAAACTTGCATAGGGACGATTCGAGGGTGTTACAAAGTGGTATCAGAGCTTAGCAGTTGCGATACCCCACTGGTGCAGCCTGTAGGATAACCTAGCTAACGACCGATGTAGAGTGTCAAAACTATTTTGCAAAATCGGTTGGATAGATCTGATTAGGTCTGATTTTACTCCTTAGTCCTATGCTATTCTCCTCTTACCTTTGCGTGTTTTGAATCTACTCTTATCTTCTCTTCGAGTCCAGGATTTCTCGTGGTTGGGTTTCCGTCATACCTTCAGGGTTTCGCTTCCTCCCTCTAATAACGGTGGAGCTACAATCATCAATCTGTATCTCGTTTGGTGTACCTTTCATGTAATCTTTTTGGTCCTTGTACTCTTTATCTGTATATGCACCTTGACGAATATCCGTATCGTTGAAAAACATATGAGAAGGATGAGCATTGGTGAAGTTGGAGTATACCTTGAGCATGTGTTGTTCATGCCAATAGAACCATTGCGAAACCTAATCATTGTGTCTTTTCATACGATTTCTTTTGAATCTTCCGGTGGTCCACAATGCGACGACATCATCGATGTCAGATCTGATGAAGAGCCTGCATCATTCCCTTGTTCTCCAGACATCGCTTATCGAGATCTACAGTCTAAACTCTGAGAGTTGACTGCACAATTCTTTTATTCATGTATAGAGTAATGCTTCGAGTGCGGGATGGAGTAGATACCATACCACTACTGTTATCATTCGCTTTTGTACGTTGAATGGTGGATCAATGTGATTTTACTCTTTCCATGGAAGTTAGAGGTGGCCTTACCTTTTGAGACCTTTACCTTCGTCTTTGTTTCTCCGGAGTAATCTCTTAACAAACATGAGCAACGATCCCTTGATTGGTGGTGTCGCTGAATTCAAGATGGAGCAAGAATCCTTGTTAGTGGTGTCGCTGTCGTGGTGGTGTCACGGCAGATGCCATGGATAGGCTAAAGGTGGGGACTAATACACGCTAGGGGAATCCAGGGAGGGATAGTGGAGTGATTCTCCACACAAAAGTTTGTATTGCTTTCCTTTCAAGATTACAAGTGCTCCTAGAGCTGTATCGGCGAGAGGAGGAAGAAGAAGCTCTCTTACTCTCACCCACAGTTCACCCCTGGAACCTTTGCCAAATCACTATGGAATCATAACCTAACCAAACTCGCGATCCCCTCCTTCTACTGGAACCCTAGCCCCCCTTATATAGAGGAGGCTCGGTCCCTGCCTAGGGCATACGTGGAGGCATTTTCCTAAGAATATGCCTCCTCTCAAAGTGGTAACCCGACCGGGGTGCTTTTCCCCCGTGTCATACATGCTTTAGCTACGTAAGCCTCTACGGCGCCTGCGTCAGCCGACATGGGCGTCGTCACCCTTGTCGGCCACGACCCGGTGGTCCTGCCCTTGCTTGCTTCGCTCATGCAGTGCGTACCGGACCTTCTTTTTGACCAGAGAGATTCCTTCCTTCTCCCAGAAGCTAAGCGGGACCCGGATCATAGTAGATCCAGCCACACCAGCTCCTGCATATAAGTTAGACAAGAACTTCCGACTTACTCCTTAAGTCGGCTGAGACAATGTTAGGCGACCCCCCTGGTCCGGGTTACTCCTTGATCCGGCCTGCCTTGAGGTGACCCAGCCAACATCTGCTTTGACCTTGCCGAACCTCGGCTAACTCGGCCCTTATACCTCGGAGTGACCCTACCCGGGGGTATCCCCCCAACATTAGTCCCCGAAGCTGGTGCGGTCTTAGTGTCCTTGGCCGCTAAGGCCACATCAGGTTCATTTATGTTCGAGCCTTGGACGTTTACTTCCGGGTTAGCTTTTTATCTCAGATTATATGGATTTACGTTCCCTCTACACGTTCCAAGTTTTCACTTGCCGGCTGGGTTACCACTGTGACTCGGATCTCATGGTTTGATCCGGGCCTTGCTTCCTTCTCTCATACGCCAACCCACGTGGAAGCTAATCATCATGTTATCTTATTTTAAGGGCCTGCACAGTAACCGCCGCAGTAATTGTCAGTTATCACTGTGCGTGGGTCACGTCACGCCTGCCTCCTCGTTTACCGCATCAGTGCATCACGTCACGGGATTGCTTCTGCTCTATGGCCCTCTGTGTGGCTCCTCTACAATTGGCTGAGGCGTGCGATACACTGCCACACCATGTGGCTCGTTGGCGCAGCGCGATCCCACTCACCTTCTCTAGGGGTGGTTAAGTAGCGGAGGGGCGCACCCCTTAGCATTTTTCCCACTTTTGCGCCCCTCTGCTCATTGTTCTTCTCCTTCGTCTTCCTAGCGACCGCGCCGCCGCCAGTGCTTTTCCCCGTGCCTCTGCGTCGCAGCCACCGCCGCACGATTTCCTCGCCACGGGTCCTCGCCAATCCAGGCCTCAGATCCCCGCCACCGATAGCGCCAGCGAGGGTAGTGAATACGGAGGAGGAGCTCGTCGTCGCCGAGCAGGAAATGGAGGAGGAGGACGCCGCGGCGGACCGCGGCGTGTGGGACGGGTCATGGGTCTATCAAGATGACATCGACTGGCTTTACCGGACCCGTCGCATTCCCGCCGGTGTCGACACCCGTATCCCATCCGCCAAACTGGCCCCCTCACCCAATCCGGGTGAGTTTGTCGTGTTCCTGTCCCACTTCCAACGGGGATTCGGTCTGCCGGTGAGCAATTTCTTCCGGGATTGGCTTAGCACCTACCACTTGCAGCCGCACCATCTCCCAGCCAACGCTATCACCTCTCTCTCTGTCTTTGCCTCTACGATCGAAGGCTACACCGGACTATGGCCCACGAAGGAGCTGTGGATCCTATTTTTCGGCCTTCGTCGCAACGTCATCCCCAACATCCAAGTAGAGTCGGAGGATAAGCAGCTCACCCAATTCGGAGCTGCCTCCATCTCACCCCAGAGACTTTCCGTTTTCCCCCGGGTTACCGGGCTTGACTCCTGCAAAGGATGGGCCCGGACCTTCTTCTATGTCCGGAATGCGGGCACTGAAGATTTGATTCGGTTGCTGCCCTATGCTCCGGGTCCACCCGACTCGGAATTTTGGGAGGAGGTCTCCAAGAAGCCCACGGCTCTGGCCAACCAAGTGAACAAAAGGTTCACGGAGCTGAAGAAACTGGATTGCGCAACGAGGATGCTATGATCACGTTCGTGCGCAACCGAATCTCCCCCCTCCAGAAGCGCACCCACAAAGTGTGCCACATGAGTTTCACCCGCGACCCCAACCGAACCTCCTCCTTTGAGTTGAGTAACACGGAGATTTTTCGCCGGGTTAAGGCTCTCTTCACCACCCACAGGGACTTCTCCGCCGAATGGACGTGGGAAATTGAGCACTTCTGTCGTGACAGGCTCCCTCCCGCGGTAAGCTTCGTGGGGAAAACTTATTTCGGATCAAATATGTGTCGGTTTCTGTTGTATTTTTGACTCTGTTCTTCATGCTTTTTCTCAGCTTTTCCTTCAGCAAACTCTCGAGGATGGTACGGATCCGACCCTTAAGTGGGCGCCGGACCGAGAAATTCCGGATGAGGAGGAGCCAGACCAGGAGATGTTTCTCCCTATGACCGACGCTACCAAACGACCCAGCGGTAAATTCTCTTCTCTTAGAGATTGGCCCGATGATGAGGATGACTCGGATGTCGACGTGATTGAACCTATTGAGGTTGTCCCTCTTTCTTTTGCCTTTCCGGCATTAGCTAACCCCGGTGGGCATATCCACAAGGATCCCCCACTTGCTACGGGCGAGACGGTTCCGGTGGCGTCGAAGAAGAAGCGCGGAGCCGCATCAAGTTCTTCCTCCGAACCTTCTCAGCCCACAAAAAGGCAAAACAAGGCCGGAGACAAGACTGCCTCCAAGCGGGCAGGCAAAGCCTCGGCACGAAGGGCTCGGAAACCCAAGGAGGTCGAAACCTCGGATGCGTAAGTCATTTTTCGTTGCATAACTCACTTTTCCTTGCATCGTGGTAATTTCTCTTCTGACATTATTCTCTTCTTCAGGGCTCCGGTGGAGGTCCCTCAGAGCGGATCAAGCATCTCTTCACCACTTCGATTCGTCCCTTCTCCTCCTCGTGACGACGAGTCACGTCCGCTGAGCCCTATTTCGGAGGGTTCTGCGGCTGCTCCGGGTTCTGCACTACCTCGTCGAGAGGAACGCGACCTCGGAGCAGGAGGGGTCGGTCCAGCCGAGGCGACGGCGTCCACCACTTCGGCATCGCCGCAACCAGCAACCACCGAGTCTATCTCAACATCAGCACCAGCAGCAGTTCCAGTACCAGCGACTGAGCCATCACCAGCACCTGTTCCGGCACCAAGAAAACCAACAACAGCTCCAAGTCCAGCTACAAGAGCTCCAGTGCCAAGTTCTTCTGCCTCGTCCGAGTCATCTCAACCTCGGCGAGGAACTACTCCAGCAGCTTCTAAGGGCAAATCCACTGCAGTTACTTCTTCCCAGCAAGCTAAGGGCAAAAAGGCTCCGGATACTACCAAGTCTGCATCCATCGAGGCCGGGCAGCGAACCCTATCATCGATGCTTCCCAAGAAATCACAAGCAGCGAAGGATGTTCCTGCCGAGCCAACTGATGCACATCAGATGGTTCTGCATACCAGCCCAGCCCTTGCCTTGGTTGAGAGGAAAGAAGCACACGTGAAGGGCTTGGTGGCACCCCATATGCCCACCGGCGAGCGGTACCCTCCGAGTCTTATTGAGTTCGTCATGAACTGGAATAAGGCGGAGTTCGTTCACAATGACGATCTCCCGGAAAAGTTCGGCCCCGCAGAATTTTCCGCCCGGATGAATACTGCCGCTAAGGCAATTAACCTCGCGGGGCGAATGATGGAGGTATGTCGTTTCTCCTTTACATGCTATAGATAATAACCATTAGTCCCCGAGCCTCCGGTGGAGTAGCTTGTTACTCGGCCGGATGCACATTAGAAAACTAACGTAGCTCCATGTAAACTTCGAATATGCACACACCTAGAGTCGGGTTAAGTTCCACTTGGCCCGGATCTTGTACACTTCGAATATGCACACACCTAGAGCCGGGTTAAGTTCCACTTGGCCCGGATCTTGTACACTTCAAATATGCACACACCTAGAGCCGGGTTAAGTTCCACTTGGCCCGGATCTTGTACACTTCGAATATGCACACACCTAGACCCGGGTTAAGTTCCACTTGGCCCGGATCTTGTACACTTCGAATATGCACACACCTAGAGCCGGGTTAAGTTCCACTTGGCCCGGATCTTGTACACTTCGAATATGCACACACCTAGAGCCGGGTTAAGTTCCACTTGGCCCGAATCTTGTACACTTCGAAAATGCACACACCTAGAGCCGGGTTAAGTTCCACTTGGCCCGGATCTTGTACACTTCGAATATGTACCAAACTAATTTTACACTTCTGTACTTTTTTCAGGTAACCACCAATCGCCGGAGCGCTGAATTCCAACGCCTGCTGGATACCCACAAGATGCTACCTGCAAAACATGTTGCACTTATTGCAGAACATGAAAAGAGGGGTAAGTTTCTCCCTTGTCACTTCTCCGTTTTTCTTCACCTTCTTCTGCCGAACTAATCTCCTCATTCGGTTTCTGCAGCTGGGGTGGAGGCTGAGAACAAGATCATGCGGAAGAACTTGGAGGAAATCAGGGGTATGTCCTCTTTTGTCCGACCTCGTAGTGTTTTCCATTTCCTCTTCTCCTTGGCTCGGCAAACATTCACTCCTCGGCTCTGCCGGGTCAACATACTATTTCAGCATCGCTTGAGGATAGTGTGACCGTGCCTGATATGATGCTGCATTTTCTCGAACAAGCAGGACAGCATCAAGCCGAGCTGAAGAAAAAAGATGACGAGCTTGCTCTCCTCCGGACCAAGGACAACGAGATTGCTAGGCTCAAGGCTGAGATGGAGAAGATGAAGGCCCAGCACCAAACCGAGCTCCAAAAGGTTGGCCAGAACTTCACAGAAGAGCGTGAGCACCTTACTCTCTAGATCTCCAAGGACCAGGATCTACTCAAAGAGTCCGACATCCAGCTTGGGTCGGCAAACACTGAGCTTGAGCAACTTCGCAAGAGACGCGATGACTGCATCAAGGAGTTGACCCGGATTCACAGCCATATTTCACGTAAATTCCTTTCCCTTATCCGACCTAATTCTCCGGGTTAGTTCATATGTCTTTGCTTCAGCTTCTTCCTTTGCCTTGCTTCCAGGCCACTTTCCAAAGGGTACTCCTATTGCAAGCGCTGCTGTTGCCAAATTTCGCCGAGAGAGGGGTACTCCCGTCGCTCTTGACGGTGAGAGCATTCCCTTATACATGGAGGACCTATTGATCAGCCTGTCATCTCGCGTGGAAATCATCAAGAACTACGGCAAAGATCTCCTCGACGTTTCCGTCTGGATTTTCAACACGTTCTGGCCCAGTGAGAGCGCTCCGAAGAGGATCACACTTCTTGCGGAAAAGCTGTCGGATATCAAGACTCAGCTTAACCTCTGGAGGGAGCCCGCTGGGCGTGCCGCAGCTGATACTATCCTTCACCATATTCTCACATGGTACGAGAAGATCGATCTCAGCCTCCTTACACGCCGGCGCACCGGATCCAGATGGACTGATGACCCGGAGTGGGTAGCTCGGCGCCAGGCTTGCGCCTATAGCCTCGTCGAATATTCTCCTATCCATGACTGGGTTGAAGGACCGAGCTTCCTAGAATCCGCTGGGGACGAGCACGTTGAGAACGTTGAAGATGGGTCAGATGAGGACGGAGAAGATGATGCCTCAGATATTGAAGACAGCGATGATGACGCCGAACTTGCTCCTCCTGCTGCTCCTTAGGTCAAAAAACTTGAAAATTTATCAGATCCCCGGTATGCCGGGTGCAACTATATGCTGTATATGTGATATTTTTCTACTACGTTTCTATGCCGGATTAACTTGGGCGTAGTCCCCGAGTTTCATTTTCTTGTTCGTCCAATCCTCTGGCTCGGTCCGTGTCTACCTTGATTCGGTTTTACAACTTACGAATCCGAGCTTCAAAAATTGTTTTAACAATACTTAGAAACTTCTAGTCTTAGCTCAAAATAATTCAGCATAATAACTTGAAAATAAATACAGGGTTAGTCCGAAAAACAAACGTTAGCTCGAATAAATTCGTTTCCTTAGTCGTATTTCATGTGCTACGCAATTCCAAACTTGTTCTCTTGCTTGCCATGTAGCCAATTCTTGTTGGACAATAGCAAGTCGAAGAGTTAGGTTTTTGGTGCTCACACATTACTAATCCGGGTTAAGTAGAACAACTTATTCCAGCTACCGCATAAGAAGTAACAACAAACATTATTAAGGCAGTCCCCGAGTTACTGCTCGAGGCGCTGCTATTTCATTGATAAGCTCATTGCCGACATACATACCGACATATGAGATGACTCGGATACATACACTTCTTAGCTAAGTGTAGAAGGGACGAAGTAGTGCTACATTCCACGGCCGCTTAGATTCCTCTCCGGACCTGTCCGCCTTGTTCTTTTCCTGTGGCTTTGCATATATAAGATAGTAAGAATCATTGTGTAATGCTTTTCTCACAATGAATGGCCCTTCCCATGGGGGGGGATAATTTATGCATGCCAGTAGTACATTGTACCAACCGGAGCACCAGACCGCCTTCCCGAAAGACCCGGGGGCACACTTTCCGGCTATGTAGCGTCGGAGATTTTGCTGATATATGGCGGATCTGGACAGTGCCAGTTCTCTCGCTTCTTCCAGCAGATCAACATCATTCTGCCGGGCTTCTTGCACTTCGGCTTCTGTGTATTGGGTGACTCTAGGCGAATCGTGCTCTATGTCGGCTGGTAATACAGCTTCTGCCCCATATACCAAAAAAATGGCGTATAGCCTGTTGATCGATTCGGAGTTGTTCTTAAACTCCATAGTACTGCTGGTAGCTCTTCTATCCAGCACCCCGCTGATCTTTGCAGTGGCTCAATGAGCCGGGGTTTTATCCCGGATAATACTAATCCGTTGGATCTTTCCACTTGTCCGTTCGATGCGGGGTGGGCTACCGAGGCTACATCGAGTCGGATCTTCTTGTCTCGGCAAAAGCGCGCAAATGCTCCTTCCGCAAAATTTGTTCCATTATCAGTTATAATGCTGTGTGGATAACCGTATCTCAAGATGATGTCTTTGAGAAATGTCACGGCCGTAGCTCCATCACATTTTCTTATAGGCTTCACTTCGATCCATTTTCTAAAATTATCCACCATAACCAAAATGTGTGTCATGTTTCCCCTTGCTGGTTTGAACGGGCCAACCATATCCAAGCACCACACGGCAAATGGCCACATAATTGGTATGGTCTTGAGTTCCGACATAGGCATATGTGTCTTGGTGGCGTACCTTTGACAACCATTGCATTTTCTCACCAGACCTTCCGCTTGTTCTAAGGCACTTGGCCAGTAGAAACCATGCCGGAATGCTTTTGCCACTAAGGCTCGGGATGAGGCATGATGCCCGCATTCTCCTTGGTGTATATCTCGGAGGATGTCAAGTCCTTCTTCCGGGTCAACACATCGCTGGAGGACGTTGGTTACACTCCGTTTGTACAGCTCGGAATTGATGATCGTGTATGCTTTTGCTCTCCTCTAAGTTTGCCTGGCTAAGACTTCCTCAGTGGGTAACGTTCCGTCTTTCAGGAATTGGAATATAGGCAGTGCCCAAGATGGTATCGCTCGTGGAGGGAATACGTCCTCATCGATTTCCATCTGATCCACCGGCATTACTTCAGCCGGATCACGCTGAGCAGTCCTCGGGTCCAGCGAGGTAGTCCCTGGGTTTTCTGAGGCAGTCCCCGGGTTGGCTGATGCAGTCCCCGGGTCTCGCGTACTACCCCCCGTGTCAATGTCCATGGGCTCAGCTCTGGATTCCGTATTTTCCGGGACATAGATCGAGTCGGTTCCTGGGGACGGCCTGATAGATGGTTTTCTAAGGTGTTCCAATGCTACACCCAGTGGAATTGCCTGTCGGGTCAATCCGAGCTTCGACAGCATGTCGGCAGCCTCGTTTTCCACTCGAGGTACATGGTGAAATTCACACCCCTCGAACTAACCAGATATCTTCTGCACGTGAAATTTGTATAGTGCCATGTTTGGATCCAGGGCGTCCCACACTCCGGACACTTGCTGCACTACCAGATCCGAGTCGCCAAAGCATATTATCCGACGTATGCCAATCTCCTTTGCCACTTTGAGCCCATGCACAAGAGCCTCGTACTCAGCGACATTGTTCGATGCCGCGAAATGGATCTGCAAGACGTATATTAGCTGGTCCTTCTTTGGCGAGGTAAGCACAACCCCGGCGCCTAATCCGGTTTTGATTTTCGACCCGTCAAAGTGCATCCTCTAGTAGTTCGGATCTGGTGGTGGTGGTTCGTATTGTACCTCGGTCCAATCCACAAAAAAGTCCGCCACAGCCTGAGACTTGATCGCTTCTCTTCTGTCATATTGGGGCGCATAAGGGGCTAGCTCAATTGCCCATTTTGCGATTCTGCCACTCGCATCCTTGTTACCCATTATCTCGGATATGGGAGCTTCACATATTACTTTGATGGGGTGCTCCTCAAAGTAATGCTTTAACTTCTTTGCCGCTGTATAGACACCATATGCTACCTTTTGAAAGTGCGGGTAGTTCTGTTTTGAGGCAGACAATACCTTGCTCAAGTAATATACTGGCCTCTGCACCGACTTACCCTCTTCACTGCGCTCCACTACAATCACTGCACTTACAACTCGGTTGGTTGCGGCTATGTAGAGCAACATTGGCTCATTTGATAGTGGAGAAGCTAACACTGGTGCAGTGGCCAACATCTTTTTTAAGTGGGCAAAGGCTTCATCGGCCTGTGGCGTCCAAACGAACTTATCCGACTTTTTCATTAGCTGGTAGAGAGGCAGTGCCTTTTCTCCCAACCGACATACAAACCGACTCAACGGTGCCAGGCACCCAGTGAACTTCTGGACATCGTTAAGACACTTCGGCAGCTCCATTCGTTCGATGGCTCGGATCTTAGTTGGATTAACTTTGATACCTCGGCTGGAAACGAGAAATCCGAGTAATTTTCCAGCCGGGACACCGAAGGTACATTTTTCCGGGTTAAGCTTTATCCGGAACCTTCTCAAGTTCGCGAATGTTTGCCTTATGTCGTCAAGGAGCGTTTTGCTTTCCTTGGTCTTGATAACCACATCATCCACGTATACTTGTACGTTTTGACCTATTTGGTGGTGCAAACATTTTTGCATACATCTTTGGTATGTTGCACCTGCATTACGCAAACCAAACGGCATAGTGCGATAGAAATAAGCCCCGTACGGGGTAATAAACGCAGTATTTATTTGATCATCCGGGTTCAGAGGTATCTGGTGGAAACCAGAATATGCATCAATGAATGACAACAGTTCACATCACGCGGTTGAGTCTATGACCTGATCTATCCTCGGTAGTGGAAACGGATATTTTGGACACGCCTTGTTCAGGTTCGTGTAATCGATACACATACGCTAAACCACTGCCACGTCCGGATCGTCCTTCTTCTTCTCTACCAGCACCAGATTAGAGAGCCAATCCGGATACAGCACCTCCATGATAAATCCTGCTGCTAGTAACCGAGCTATCTCGTCTCCAATGACTTTTCTCCTATCCTCGGCGAAGCGGCGGAGAGGTTGCTTCACCAGCCTTGCTCCGGGCCTTACGTTTAAAGAGTGCTCGGCCAACTCCCTCGGAACACCTTGCAAGTCCTATGTGGACCAAGCAAAAATGTCCCGATTCTCATGGAGGAATTTGACGAGCTCGCTTTCCTATTTGTCCGTTAACCCGACGCCAATTGTTACGATGAGCTCCGGGAACATGTCATCAACTGGAACCTTCTTGGTGTCCTTTGTGGCTTGAAATGAAACGCTGCCATGCGGGTTACTCAATGCCGGCATATACTGCTGCGTGGACTGGGCTAATGCCGCCACCTCTTGGATTTTTCTTTTCTCTTGCACAATCACGAGTGACTCGGCTAGGTTAGACCCGTCTGAAGCACACTCAATAGAACGTCGGAAATCTCTAGCAATGGTAATCACTCCATTTGGCCCGGGCAACTTCATCTTCAGATAACTGATGTGCCATCTTGCCATGAACTTGTTCAATGCTGGTCTTCCGAGTAACGCGTGATACGCACTTTCCAAGTTCACCACCTCAAACTCCAGATTTTCAGTTCAGCAGTTATCCCTTGTGCCGAATAGCACATCGACCTGGACTTTGCCTATGGACTCACAAGAAATGCCTGGTACAATGCCATGGAAAGTCGTTCTCGTAGCCTGGAGCATGTTCTCCGAGATGCCCAACTTGCGCATTGTATCCGCATACATGATGTTAATGCTACTGCCATTGTTAATCAGTACCTTGGAGAACCTCACATTGATGTTCGGTCCAATGAATGTCGGATCCAGCACTAGCGCATACAAACCTGGACTCGGCATAAGTTTAGGATGATCTTTGATGTTCCAGGTGATTTCCTGGTCCGACCAAGGCATGTACCTCGCCACTGCAAGCATTACCGCATTGACCTCCATATGTCGGCGCTGCAAGCTTTTCCTATCTGTTTCCTCGGTTGTGAACACAGAATAGCTCTGGTGATGTTCTCTGTACTCATTCCTTCCCTCGTTTCTGGGGTACCTCTGATCTGGCTGTTGCTGATTTTCCACCTGATGCACTGCATCCCTTCTCTCATTGTTGTCATACCTCGGCGGAGGGGGAGGCAACATTAGCTGCTGCGTGTTCGCCCCGGAGAGCAATTGCTGCCGAGGTAACTCCTGCCGAGGTTGCTCATTCCGGGGTGCCTGAGCATTCCCCGAACCACCTTGTTCTATCTTACGCATCCACTCACATTGCCTCGTTGTGTGACCTGCTGGGCTATTCAGATTTGGCATGTGAAACTTACACGGTTGGTCCAACATCAACTCATAGGTATACCTCGGACGGTCTTTCTTTTCTTGCCACTGTTTCTTTTGCTCCGGAGTCCATGTTTTCTTGCCATCGTTTCTTGGAGTCCATTGCCCTCCCGTTCTCTGGTGTTGGTTGCTCCCTGCTCCTGGTTGATCTTGATTCATAGCTGCAACTTGTTGCGAACCGTAGCGATGATCCGGTCTATCATCTCTCCTTTTTCCTCTGTAATCGTTCCTCCGAGATGACCCGGCTCCATCCCTCTGATAGTATTCCTCGTTCGACTCGTTTGACGTGATTCTAGGTTGAGTCGGATCACCCAAAGCATATGAATCTGCAATCCGGATCATCTCTGCCAACGTAATTGGCATTTTCCTTTGCAACTTCATCCACAACTCGCTGCCATATCTGCACCCTTGTGCGAACCATGCTATGGCCTATGACTCTATGACACCCTCACACGAGTTTCTCACGGTACACCACCGGGTCAAGAATTCACGGTCCGTCTCGTTAGGTCTTTGCTTGCACATTGCTAGGGTCTGCGGTCTATTCGGCCTCTGATATGTACTTGAGAAGTTGCTGATAAACATTTCTTCAAAATCTATCCAGGAGTTGATGCTTCCGGGTGGTAAATTATTCAGCCATACTCTGGCCAGACCTTCCAACATCTGGGGTACGTATCGTACAGCCCATCTCAAGTTGCCAGTGGCAATTTTCACAGCCATAGCATAGTTTATCAGCCAATCCTCCGGCTTGGTACTGCCGTCATACATCTTCGTGCCTCTGGGCAGCTGGAAGTTGGGTACCGGTGGCTCTTTCATGATCCGGGGTCCAAAGCATGCTGGACCCGGGGGACCTTGACATTCGATCTGTTCCGACCTATATAGGCGATCCAGTTTTAACCTGGCGTCATCCGGCATCAAGTCCCTGCTTCCCAATCTTGACCCTATCACATGATAGTCCGGTCTCGGGTATCCGCGTTCTCCATCTCCGAATCACCGTCATTGTATCGGTTTTGCTCTCAGGGCGCACCTTTCTGTTGCATACCTCGGTCGGCGCTTTGCTCTTGCCTTGGTATATTCCGCTGCTGCGGTTGCCCTGCTCCTGCAGAGTTTCGCTGTCCGGCATTGCCGTTGGCAGCGTTCCCTTGACCGGCATTGCCTTGGTCGTGGTTACCTCAGCCAGCTTCACCTCGGCTCACACTCCATCGATCATCATTTTTCCGCGTTTCTTTTTCTTTTCCCGCACGCGTCGGGTCGTACGGGACGATCTGTTTGTTACGTCTGGCCGAGGTTACTACCTCTTCTCTCCTTGGACCACCATGAGGTGACGATGCGGCTCCAGCGGATTTCTCCAGGTTACCCATCGCCGAATGGAAGATTTTGGAAGCTCCAGCTCTCTCCGGGTTAGCTCTGAGCAGCTCTTCGTTCTGTCTGTTCGTGATCCGAACCAGCTCGTTAACCCTATCTTGCTGTCTTTGACGGGCCTCACCCGTCAGACCCTCTAACTCGGATGCAGCCGCATCCGCTGCTCGGAGGTTATTCGCCGGGGTACTATACCTTGGCAACCCCACAGACAAATAGTTCTCCGACCCCTCGGCTCCATCATCACCTTCTCTGTTCATCTCGCTCATGAGATTTCTCCCTTTTACTTTTACCGTATCAACTTTGTTTGCCTTTGCATACTCACGCAGCGTCATGTTCAGCGACTGCTGAGCCGCGACTATTTTCTTTGCGCCCTCTAGTATCTTTTGCCTAGTTTCCTCTAGCTCGGCCTGTGCCTGAACCGGATCTACCACTGCTGCTACCGGGTTAGCCAAGCTATCCATAGCTTCTCTCAATACGTTCTCAGGCCTCTCTAGTGGAGGTCCTCTACCTTTCCTTGGTGCCTTAGGTGTTACCTCCGGGTCCGGTGCTGGATCCTTGCTCGCGCCTGCCCCGGCGCAGTCATCATCACCTCCGCATGGTCCGGGGAGCGAGCGATACGCGCCCCGTGAGCCACAGTGAGGGGTGGTTCCCCCGCATCGATGACACGGCGCAGATGAACGCATGATACGTCCACCGCAACGTAGACCTTGTGTGCTCCCAGCTTGACGAAGAGGCCGTTGCGTGGAAGTGGGCGCGTGCCGAAGCAGCCAGCGTTGTCGCTGACGAAATCCAGCGCTCCAAAGCGCTGAACGAGCCCAGAGACGATGCGTTCGCCGGTGTCGATGAGGTTTCCCGTCCGGATCTTCACCCCTGCTAGCGCCGCTAGCCCCACGGTGGGCGCCAACTGTCGTGGTGGTGTCACGGCAGATGCCATGGATAGGCTAAAGGTGGGGACTAATACACGCTAGGGGAATCTAGGAAGGGATAGTGGAGTGATTCTCCACACAGAAGTTTGTATTGCTTTCCTTTCAAGATTACAAGTGCTCCTAGAGCTGTATCGGAGAGAGGAGGAAGAAGAAGCTCTCTTACTCTCACCCACAGTTCACCCCTGGAACCTTTGCCAAATCACTATGGAATCATAACCTAACCAAACTCGCGCTCCCCTCCTTCTACTGGAACCCTAGCCCCCCTTATATAGAGGAGTCTCGGTCCCTGCCTAGGGCATACATGGAGGCATATTCCTAAGAATATGCCTCCTCTCAAAGTGGTAACCCGACCGGGGTGCTTTTCCCCCGCGTCATACATGCTTTAGCTACATAAGCCTCTGCGGCGCCTGCGTCAGCCGACATGGGCGTCGTCACCCTTGTCGGCCACGACCCGGTGGTCCTACCCTTGCTTGCTTCGCTCATGCAGTGCGTACCGGACCTTATTTTTGACCAGAGAGATTCCTTCCTTCTCCCAGAAGCTAAGCGGGACACGGATCATAGTAGATCCGGTCACACCTGCTCCTGCATATAAGTTAGACAAGCACTTCCGACTTACTCCTTAAGTCGGCTGAGACAATGTTAGGCAACCTCCCCTGGTCCGGGTTACTCCGTGATCCGGCCGGCCTTGAGGTGACCCGGTCAGCATCCGCTTTGACCCTGCCGAACCTCGGCTAACTTGGCCCTTATACCCCGGAGTGACCCTACCCGGGGGTATCCCCCCAATAGTCGCGAGGATCTTCAAGAAGCGAGAAGATTCAGACCGTCAGCCTTCTCCCTGTACCATGCGGATCTCGAGGGCGAGATCCATTGTTAGTGGTGTCGAATTGTAGCACCCCGCTAAAACCACTACTAGAAAATCACTGTGTTTTTGTTTTGTGCATCATCATGACCGCATGCTCATGTCATCATGCCACATTGCATTTGAGCACCGTCATCATCATGCATGTTATTTGCCTAAAACTATTTTCAAAAAGCCTAGTTTTGTTTTCCAAATACCCCCATCTTAATTTCAAATCAAAACCCCGGCCTCATCCGGTTATTTTTGTTTTGTCTAAAAATAATTTACAAAGGTCTTTAAAATAAAAGAGAACAAAAATATATAATAAAATAGTTTTTTTATAAAACCCCGGGGAGGAAGTCCAGTCGGTCAGGCCAGAGGCCCAACCAGACCAAACTGCCTACTACCCGACCCAAACTAGTCAAACCCTAGCTGACCTACCCCTGAGACCCAACCGGAACAACCAGCTGAAACCCTAGACCCACCCCACCTATTCCCTACCGCTGCCGCCAGTCCCACCTGACCCAGCCACCACCACCCCACCCGCGCGTACACAGCGGAGCGACCGAACCCAAGTACCCAACCCCTGTAGCGCACCTAGCTACCGCGATCGACACGCACCCTGGCCGCACTCACGACACGATCCTGGCCCCACCTCCTCGTTCTGTCTTCCTCGGTTCCACCTACCCCAGCCCGACACGATCCCGTCTCTCTCGCGATGCTCCGTGATTCCCCCTGCTCGCGAGCAAGGCCTCCTCCTGCCGCTGCTGGTGTCGATTCCCTCCTCTCTGCTCTAGGCGCCGCTCTGCCGCAACGACTCCCTCCACCAGGCCTGCCTCCCAGCAGATGTGCCGACGGCTTGTGCCCGGCCATCAGGCCGCCACGCCAGGTCGCCTGCGACTCTGTCCTGCTGCCCCGCGCCTCTCGCGGTCCACCTCACCTCTGCCACCGCGCCCGTGTTGCTTGGCTCTGCCTCTGGAGCTCCCTCATCCTACCGTCGCTAGCGCAACCCCCGTTGTCCCCCATCTCTAGCACCTCCCTGGACCCCAGCCGCCGTCGCCGATGAGCCCGTTGTGCTTGTCTCCAGCCAGGGCCCTCCCTGTTGTCCTGGCCGACCTCGACCCCGCCTCTCCACCAAACCGCCCTGATGGATCCTATCGCTGCCCTGCTTCCTCTCGTCGATCTAGCCCGAGCTCCACCCTACATTCGTCTCCGTCCGGCCATCGCCGGGCGTGCCGCCACCTCGCCAGCGACCGACCGTGCCCATGACGCTCGTCTCCGTCGGCCTCTGGTCGCTGCCGCCCTCCGTATGGTGCTCCGTCCAGCGCTGCTCTGGACGTGTCTTCCTCAGCCGGCGCGCCGTCATCCCCTGCTCCGCAGGCCTGGGCTTCCTCGCTGCTGTCGGCCAGCTCCCCTGCATTGCCTGTGTCCCTCTCGCTGTCGCTCAAGCTCGGCACATTCCCGCTGCAACCCGACCGCAAGGTGCTCGAGCCAATGCCCGAACAAGACATGGGCCTCCTCACAGCGTATATTTTCCTCCTTGTGCTTTTGTCCGCTGCTCTAAGTCCATATTTTGGTGGTCTGTTGTACTGGTGTGCTGCTCTCAGCCAGGATCTTTACGGCTACGGCGTGCTACTCGATGACCACCGAAGCCAATTTTTGCTCTGCCACAGATCAAGAAGTACAAGAGAAGAGGCGCCATAAAACATTGGGCACCGATCCAAGCGTGTCCCCTACCGAACCTGAGTTCTACATCACGGATAACAAGATCGTCGGCATGGAACGCCAAGGTCTCCTTAACAGAATCCAAACACCCCGAAGACCGAACTCGAAGACCTGTTCCCGGCGTCCGAAGACCAACCCCGTCGGACCCTCTAACCCCAAGATCGCCGAACCCCAATGTGTGACCCCTTTTCTAAGACCCATATTTTTATAATATATAATATATATCTTGTTGTGTATTAAATTGTTCATGCTTGCATACATCTCATCATGTGGGTTTGGGGCATTATGCCGATTCACCTCATAATTAAATATGGATGCCATATGTGGGCTATTCTAGTCTTATAATGGCCCCCTATTTAAATTTGTGTAGCGAATCGATGCCATGTTTTGCCTTGTTAATCCAACATTTAAAATGCAGGGTATCTAAACAACATGAACCACTTAATTAATTTTCAGGATCCCGATTCCGCTTAATATTGCCTAGTTGCATCGCACCTTTGCCATGTCATACATCATACATGCATCATGCCCGATCTTCTACCATAGTATTAAATAGTGCATCCGGTGTTTCTTCTAGTGCTTTGGTTCTTCGCGGATTAGGCCGTTGAGTAGATGCGAGTATCGACAAGTTATTCGGATAATGTATCTCCGGCAGTGCTTCCCAAGGGAGCATTCTCCCCCTTTCTACCTATTTTGCGTTTATAGTCTTTACTTCCAACTGTTGATCTATTGCTATCCTTGTTGCGATGCTTTAGTTTTTGTGCACCATTTATATTCCTTGCAGCCTCTATATTGCCTTGGACACATCCTATTGCCTGTTGATTGATAGATAGTCGGCCTTGCGAGTCGTAGTTGCTTGCTCAGGTGCTTCTTTGTGTCGTTGTCGTTCCATCGTTGATAAAAGGTTGGCACATGCTTAATGATGGAGATGCTTAATGGTGGAGAGGGTCATGGCTTTAATTATAACTTGTCAATTAAAATGCTGGGAATAGATATAACTAATGCAGAGGCATCGGTGGGCAATAGATGTTATTTGGTTTTTCCACACTCACTTGTGTCCCGTAGGACCCCGAGTACTTGATACCTGTTCCTTGACTATCGCACTATCCGCATGTGGGACCATGAATCCCCTTAGCCAGAGCTTGATTCATTTCTTATTTCTTGGGGCCACAAACTAGTTTGGGGCTTTGTTACTATCCTGTACTTATGCCATGCTTTACTGCTTTATTTAAGATTGCGCGTGGAGCGCCTATACTGTTTAGGAACCCCGTGCCATGTTTCCGCTGTATCGACAAGCCCAGTCACACTTTTGGGTTCCCAGTCATTTACAGCCGTCGCCACTCACCCTGGGTCCGTCGCGGAGCCGGCCGACTTCGTAACAGGTAGCTTATTGGGGGTGGCCCCCTGAAATATTTTATGAATCCTATGATTGCTTTGTCGTGAAAGCATCGTTGGGTTTTGATTTGGTTTTTCGAGGTTGATCGTGCGTGTGTTGCTATTTGTGCACCCCTGCAGGGTAAATCTTTCTGAAAGCCGTGTCCGTGGTTATGGACGACTTGGAGTATAGTATCTCGATCATAGACAAGCATAACTAAAGTAGTGCTATTAATTTGACTTAATATGTGACTAGTAATCAGCTTCACTACAATGGAATGGATAATAAAGGTGCCAACAACTGGTGGAACTGGGGTGTATCGTGTCATGTTATACCTGCCTAGTAAGTATCGCAACTCCAATGGAATGAAATAAAAGTGCCAACAACTGCTGGGTTTGGGATGTCACATGCTAATTGTATCTGACTAGTAAGTACTGCAACTACAACCGAATGGTTAACTAAAACTGCCCACTACTTATGCTACCAGGATGACTCATGCTATCTATATCTAACTAGTAAGTTCTTCAACTATAATGGAATGGATAAAACTGTCAACTGTGTGAGTTCCTTGGTTTGACTTCCTCGTTTGGTCTCGAGGGGGAAATGCCAGGATGGGTGTGATTGGTGTTAGTATAAGGTTGGTTCCGAATAGGTCTTTCTTATCTCTCTCTAATAGCCGACAGCTTATCGAGTCTCTATAGGTTGTTTAGTGCATGTTGTGCTGCCGCTTTAGTCCACCATACCTATGTAGGCGAGAGCCGCCAAATTTTAGCCTCGCCGTGTACTGGCCTCAGTATTGACGCTCCTCTTTTTCCTTTGCCCTTTGTCGGCACCCCTCTTGTTTTAGCAGGTTTGAGATCGCCGTCGTTAGTAGGGTTAACCTTCCGGCTTGGCCTAGGCAGGGTCATGGATGCCATTGGTTATTCTTCAGGGCTCTTAGCTCAATTTGCTTCTTATCTGTACTCGGATGCTGTATCGTTTTCAAGGTGATTTGGATCTTTGTACTGCATATCTGTATTCTTGACTCAGTGAGTTGTTGCTATATATATCTGTTCTGTGGATTCCATTATGGACTATTGTGTAATGATATTACTTTGTTTTCCACTCGCACGAAAGTGCCTGGTGGGCGTCCTTGAATCGTTTCTATGCGGGTATGGTGGGAAGCGCTAAAACTTGCATAGGGCCGATTCGAGGGTGTTACACACATGCAATGACACTGGTGGATCCATGTGTGGTCTCTAAAGAGAACACACATGCAATGAATCTGGCTGTTGTTAGTAAAAAGAGCACACATGCAATGACACTGGTGGATCCATAGGTGGATTGTGAAAAGAACACACATGCAATGACTCTGGTTGTTGTTAGTAAAAAGAACACACATGCAATGACACTGGTGGATCCATAGGTGGATTGTGAAAAGAACACATATGCAATGACACTGGTGGATCCATATGTGGGATGTGAAAAGAACACACATGCAATGACTCCAGTTGTTGTTCGTAAAAAGAACAAACATGCAATGACACAAGTGGATCCATGTGTGGTCTCTAAAGAGAACACACATTTCAATGACATTGGTGGATCCATATGTGGTATGTGAAAAGAATAGTCATGAAATGACTCAAGTTGTTGTTAGTAAAAAGAACACAATGCAATAACACTGGTGGATCCATGTGTGGTCTCTGAAGAGAACACACATGCAATGACACTGGTGGATCCATGTGTGGTCTCTGAAGAGAACACACATGCAATGAATCTAGCTGTGGTTAATGAGAAGAACACACATGCAACGACACTGGTGGATCCATGTGTGTTCTCACACATGCAATGAATCTAGCTGTGGTTAATGAGAAGAACACACATGCAATGACACTGGTGGATCCGTAGGTGGATTGTGAAAAGAACACACATGCAATGACTCCAGTTGTTGTTAGTAAAAAGAACACACATGCAATGACTCCAATTGTTGTTAGTAAAAAGAACACACATGCAATGACACTGGTGGATCCATGTGTGGTCTCTAAAGAGAACACACATTTCAATGACACTGGTGGATCCATATGTGGTATGTGAAAAGAACACACATGCAATGATTCCAGTTGTTGTTAGTAAAAATAACACACATGCAATGACACTGGTAGATCCACGTGTGGTCTCTGAAGAGAACACACATTTCAATGACACTGGTGGATCCATATGTGGTATGTGAAAAGAACACACATGCAATGACTCTGGTTGTTGTTAGTAAAAAGAACACACATGCAATGACACTGGTGGATCCATGTGTGGTCTCTAAAGAGAACACACATGCAATGACTCTAGCTATGGTTAATGAGAAGAACAAACATTTCAATAAAACTGGTGGATCCATATGTGGTATGTGAAAATAACACACATGCAATGGCTCTAGTTGTTGTTAGTAAAAAGAACACACATGCAATGACACTGGTGGATCCATATGTGGATTGTGAAAAGAACACACATGCAATGACTCGAGTTGTTATTAGTAAAAAGAAAACACATGCAATGACACTGGTGGATCTATGTGTGGTCTCTAAAGAGAACACACATGCAATGACACTGGTGGATCCATATGTGGTATGTGACAAGAACACACATGCAATGTCTCCAGTTGTTGTTAGTAAAAAGAACACACATGCAATGACACTGGTGGATCCATGTGTGGTCTCTGAAGAGAACACACATTTCAATAACACTGGTGGATCCATATGTGGTATGAAAAGAACACACATGCAATGACTCCAGTTGTTGTTAGTAAAAATAACACACATGCAATGACACTGGTGGATCCATGTGTGGTCTCTGAAGAGAACACACATGCAATGACTCTAGCTATGGTTAATGAGAAGAACACACATTTCAATGACACTGGTGGATCCATATGTGGTATGTGAAAAGAATAGTCATGAAATGACTCCAGTTGTTGTTAGTTAAAAGAACACACATGCAATGACACTGGTGGATCCATGTGTGGTCTCTGAAGAGAACACTCATGCAATGACTCTGGCTGTTGTTAGTAAAAAGAGCACACATGCAATGACACTGGTGGATCCATGGGTGGATTGTGAAAAGAACACACATGCAATGACTCTAGTTGTTGTTAGTAAAAAGAACACACATGCAATAACACTGGTGGATCCATATGTGGTATGTGAAAAGAATAGTCAAGAAGTGACTCCAGTTGTTGCTAGTAAAAAGAAGACACATGCAATGACACTGGTGGATCCATGTGTGGTCTCTGAAGAGAACACACATGCAATGACTCTAGCTGTTGTTAGTAAAAAGACCACACATGCAATGACACTAGTGGATCCATAGGTGGATTGTGAAAAGAACACACATGCAATGACTCTGGTTGTTGTTAGTAAAAAGAACACACATGCAATGACACTGGTGGATCCATAGGTGGATTGTGAAAACTACAGACATACAATGACACTGGTGGATCCATATGTGGTATGTGAAAAGAACACACATGCAATGACTCCAGTTGTTGTTAGTAAAAAGAACATACATGCAATGACACTGGTGGATCCATGTATGGTCTCTGAAGAGAATACACATTTCAATGACACTGGTGGATCCATATGTGGTATGTGAAAAGAACACACATGCAATGACTCTAGTTGTTGTTAGTAAAAATAACTCACATGCAATGACACTGGTGGATGCATGTGTGGTCTCTGAAGAGAACACACATGCAATAACACTGGTGGATCCATATGTGGTATGTGAAAAGAACACACATGCAATGACTCTGGGTTTTGGTAGTAAAAAGAACACACATGCAATGACACTGGTGGATCCATGTGTGGTCTCTGAAGAGAACACACATGTAATGAATCTTGTTGTGGTTAATGAGAACACAAATGCAATGACACTGGTGGATCCATAGGTGGATTGTGAAAAGAACACACATGCAATGACTCCAGTTGTTATTAGTAAAAATAACACACATGCAATGACACAGGTGGATCCATGTGTGGTCTATAAAGAGAACACACATTTCAATGACACCGGTGGATCCATATGTGGTATGTGAAAAGAACACACATGCAATGACTCAAGTTGTTGTTAGTAAAAAGAACACACATCCAATGACACTGGTGGATCCATGTGTGGTCTCTGAAGAGAACACACATGCAATGACTCTAGCTATGGTTAATGAGAAGAACACACATTTCAATGACACTAGTGAATCCATATGTGGTATGTGAAAAGAATAGTCATGCAATGACTCCAGTTGTTGTTAGTAAAAAGAACACACATGCAATGACACTGGTGCATCCATGTGTGGTCTATGAAGAGAACACACATTTCAATGACACCGGTGGATCCATATGTGGTATGTGAAAAGAACACACACATGCAATGACTCCAGTTGTTATTAGTAAAAAGAACACACATGCAATGACACTGGTGGATCCATGTGTGATCTCTGAAGAGAACACACATGCAATGACACTGGTGGATCCATATGTGGTATGTGAAAAGAACACACATGCAATGACTCTAGTTGTTGTTAGTAAAAAGAACACTCATGCAATGACACTGGTGGATCCATGTATGGTCTGTAAAGAGAACACACATGCAATGACTCTAGCTGTGGTTAATGAGAACGACACACATTTCAATGACACTAGTGAATCCATATGTGGTATGTGAAAAGAATAGTCATGAAATGACTCCAGTTGTTGTTAGTAAAAAGAACACACATGCAATGACACTGGTGGATCCATAGGTGGATTGTGAAAAGAACACACATACATGACAATAGTGGATCCATATGTGGTATGTGAAAAGAACACACATGCAATGCCTCCAGTTGTTGTTAGTAAAAAGAACACACATACAATGACACTGGTGGATCCATGTGTGGTCTCTGAAGAGAACACACATTTCAATGACACTGGTGGATCCATATGTGGTATGTGAAAAGAATAGTCATGAAATGACTCCAGTTGTTGTTGGTAAAAAGAAAACACATGCAATGACACTGGTGGATCCATGTGTGGTCTCTGAAGAGAACACACATGCAATAACATTGGTGGATCCATATGTGGTATGTGAAAAGAACACACATGCAATGACTCTGGGTTTGTTAGTAAAAAGAACACACATGCAATGACACTGGTGGATCCATGTGTGGTCTCTGAAGAGAACACACATGCAATGAAACTGGTGGATCCATGTGTGGTCTCTTAAGAGAACACACATGCAATGAATCTAGCTGTGGTTAATGAGAAGAACACACATGCAATGACACTGGTGGATCCATAGGTGGATTGTGAAAAGAACACACATGCAATGACTCCAGTTGTTGTTAGTAAAAAGAACACACATGCATTGACACTGTTTGATCCATGTGTGGTCTATGAAGAGAACACACATTTCAATGACACCGGTGGATCCATATGTGGTTTGTGAAAAGAACACACACATGCAATGACTCCAGTTGTTGTTAGTAAAAAGAACACACATGCAATGACCCTGGTGGATCCATGTGTGGTCTCTGAAGAGAACACACATTTCAATGACACTGGTGGATCCATATGTGGATTGTGAAAAGAATAGTCATGAAATGACTCCAGTTGTTGTTGGTAAAAAGGACACACATGCAATGACACTGGTGGATCCATGTGTGGTCTCTTAAGAAAACACACATTCAATAACATTGGTGGATCCATATGTGGTATGTGAAAAGAACACACATGCAATGACTCTGGGTTTTGTTAGTAAAAAGAACACACATGCAATGACACTGGTGGATCCATGTGTGGTCTCTGAAGAGAACACACATGCAATGAATCTAGCTGTGGTTAATGAGAAGAACACACATGCAATGACACTGGTGGATCCATAGGTGGATTGTGAAAAGAACACACATGCAATGACTCGAGTTGTTGTTAGTAAAAAGAACAGACATGCAATGACACTGGTGGATCCATGTGTGGTCTATGAAGAGAACACACATTTCAATGACACCGGTGGATCCATATGTGGTATGTGAAAAGAACACACACATGCAATGACTCCAGTTGTTGTTAGTAAAAAGAACACACATGCAATGACACTGGTGGATCCATGTGTGGTCTCTGAAGAGAACACACATTTCAATGACACTAGCGTATCCATATGTGGTATGTGAAAAGAACACACATGCAATGACTCATGTTGTTGTTAGTAAAAAGAACACTCATGCAATGACACTGGTGGATCCATGTGTGGTCTCTAAAGAGAACACACATGCAGTGACTCTAGCTATGGTTAATGAGAAAAACACACATTTCAATGACACTGGTGAATCCATATGTGGTATGTGAAAAGAATAGTCATGAAATGACTCCAGTTGTTGTTAGTAAAAAGAACACACATGCAATGACACTGGTGGATCCATGTGTGGTCTCTGAAGAGAACACACATTTCAATGACACTGGTGGATCCATATGTGGTATGTGAAAAGAACACACATGCAATGAGTCCAGTTGTTGTTAGTAAAAAGAACACTCATGCAATGACACTGGTGGATCCATGTGTGGTCTCTAAAGAGAACACACATGCAATGACTCTAGCTATGGTTAATGAGAAGAACACACATTTCAATGACACTGGTGAATCCATATGTGGTATATGAAAAGAATAGTCATGAAATGACTCCAGTTGTTGTTAGTAAAAAGAACACACATGCAATGACACTGGTGGATCCATTGGTGGATTGTGAAAAGAACACACATACAATGACACTGGTGAATCCATATGTGGTATGTGAAAAGAACACATGCAATGACTCCAGTTGTTGTTAGTAAAAATAACACACATGCAATGACACTGGTGGATCCATGTGTGGTCTCTAAAGAGAACCCACATTTCAATGACACTGGTGGATCCATATGTGGTATGTGAAAAGAACACACATGCAATGACTCCAGTTGTTGTTAGTAAAAAGAACACACATGCAATGACACTGGTGGATCCATGTGTGGTCTCTAAAGAGAACACACATTTCAATGACACTGGTGGATCCATACGTGGTATGTGAAAAGATCACACATGCAATGACTCCAGTTGTTGTTAGTAAAATGAACACACATCCAATGACACTGGTGGATCCATGTGTGGTCTCTGAAGGGAACACACATGCAATGTCTCTAGCTATGGTTAATCAGAAGAACACACATTTCAATGACACTGGTGGATCCATATGTGGTATGTGGAAAGAATAGTCATGAAATGACTGTAGTTGTTGTTAGTAAAAAGAACACACATGCAAGGATACTAGTGGATCCATGTGTGGTCTCTGAAGAGAACACACATGCAATGAAACTGGTGGATCCATATGTGGTATGTGAAAAGAACACACATGCAATGACTCTAGTTGTTAGTAAAAAGAACACACATGCAATGACACTAGTGGATCCCTGTGTGGTCTCTGAAGATAAGACACATGCAATGAATCAAGCTGTGGTTAATGAGAAGAACACACATGCAATAACACTTGTGGATCCATAGGTGGATTGTGAAAAGGACACACATGCAATGACTCCAGTTGTTGTTAGTAAAAATAACACACATGCAATGACACTGGTGGATCCATGTGTGGTCTCTGAAGAGAACACACATGCAATGACTCTAGCTATGGTTAATGAGAAGAACACACATTTCAATGACACTGGTGGATCCATATGTGGTATGTGAAAAGAATAGTCATGAAATGACTCCAGTTGTTGTTAGTTAAAAGAACACACATGCAATGACACTGGTGGATCCATGTGTGGTCTCTGAAGAGAACACTCATGCAATGACTCTGGCTGTTGTTAGTAAAAAGAGCACACATGCAATGACACTGGTGGATCCATGGGTGGATTGTGAAAAGAACACACATGCAATGACTCTAGTTGTTGTTAGTAAAAAGAACACACATGTAATAACACTGGTGGATCCATATGTGGTATGTGAAAATAATAGTCAAGAAGTGACTCCAGTTGTTGCTAGTAATAAGAAGACACATGCAATGACACTGGTGGATCCATGTGTGGTCTCTGAAGAGAACACACATGCAATGACTCTAGCTGTTGTTAGTAAAAAGACCACACATGCAATGACACTAGTGGATCCATAGGTGGATTGTGAAAAGAACACACATGCAATGACTCTGGTTGTTGTTAGTAAAAAGAACGCACATGCAATGACACTGGTGGATCCATAGGTGGATTGTGAAAACTACAGACATACAATGACACTGGTGGATCCATATGTGGTATGTGAAAAGAACACACATGCAATGACTCCAGTTGTTGTTAGTAAAAAGAACATACATGCAATGACACTGGTGGATCCATGTATGGTCTCTGAAGAGAATACACATTTCAATGACACTAGTGGATCCATATGTGGTATGTTAAAAGAATAGTCATGAAATGAGTCCAATTGTTGTTAGTCAAAAGAACACACATGCAATGACACTGGTGGATCCATGTGTGGTCTCTGAAGAGAACACACATGCAATAACACTGGTGGATCCATATGTGGTATGTGAAAAGAACACACATGCAATGACTCTGGGTTTTGGTAGTAAAAAGAACACACATGCAATGACACTGGTGGATCCATGTGTGGTCTTTGAAGAGAACACACATGTAATGAATCTTGTTGTGGTTAATGAGAACACAAATGCAATGACACTGGTGGATCCATAGGTGGATTGTGAAAAGAACACACATGCAATGACTCCAGTTGTTATTAGTAAAAATAACACACATGCAATGACACAGGTGGATCCATGTGTGGTCTATAAAGAGAACACACATTTCAATGACACCGCTGGATCCATATGTGGTATGTGAAAAGAACACACATGCAATGACTCAAGTTGTTGTTAGTAAAAAGAACACACATACAATGACACTGGTGGATCCATGTGTGGTCTCTGAAGAGAACACACATGCAATGACTCTAGCTGTGGTTAATGAGAAGAACACACATTTCAATGACACTAGTGAATCCATATGTGGTATGTGAAAAGAATAGTCATGCAATGACTCCAGTTGTTGTTAGTAAAAAGAACACACATGCAATGACACTGGTGCATCCATGTGTGGTCTATGAAGAGAACACACATTTCAATGACACCGGTGGATCCATATGTGGTATGTGAAAAGAACACACACATGCAATGACTCCAGTTGTTGTTAGTAAAAAGAACACACATGCAATGACACTGGTGGATCCATGTGTGATCTCTGAAGAGAACACACATGCAATGACACTGGTGGATCCATATGTGGTATGTGAAAAGAACACACATGCAATGACTCTAGTTGTTGTTAGTAAAAAGAACACTCATGCAATGACACTGGTGGATCCATGTATGGTCTCTAAAGAGAACACACATGCAATGACTCTAGCTGTGGTTAATGAGAACGACACACATTTCAATGACACTAGTGAATCCATATGTGGTATGTGAAAAGAATAGTCATGAAATGACTCCAGTTGTTGTTAGTAAAAAGAACACACATGCAATGACACTGGTGGATCCATAGGTGGATTGTGAAAAGAACACACATACATGCACTAGTGGATCCATATGTGGTATGTGAAAAGAACACACATGCAATGCCTCCAGTTGTTGTTAGTAAAAAGAACACACATACAATGACACTGGTGGATCCATGTGTGGTCTCTGAAGAGAACACACATTTCAATGACACTGGTGGATCCATATGTGGTATGTGAAAAGAATAGTCATGAAATGACTCCAGTTGTTGTTGCTAAAAAGAAAACACATGCAATGACACTGGTGGATCCATGTGTGGTCTCTGAAGAGAACACACATGCAATAACATTGGTGGATCCATATGTGGTATGTGAAAAGAACACACATGCAATGACTCTGGGTTTTGTTAGTAAAAAGAACACACATGCAATGACACTGGTGGATCCATGTGTGGTCTCTGAAAAGAACACACATGCAATGACACTGGTGGATCCATGTGTGGTCTCTTAAGAGAACACACATGCAATGAATCTAGCTGTGGTTAATGAGAAGAACACACATGCAATGACACTGGTGGATCCATAGGTGGATTGTGAAAAGAACACACATGCAATGACTCCAGTTGTTGTTAGTAAAAAGAACACACATGCATTGACACTGTTTGATCCATGTGTGGTCTATGAAGAGAACACACATTTCAATGACACCGGTGGATCCATATGTGGTTTGTGAAAAGAACACACACATGCAATGACTCCAGTTGTTGTTAGTAAAAAGAACACACATGCAATGACCCTGGTGGATCCATGTGTGGTCTCTGAAGAGAACACACATTTCAATGACACTGGTGGATCCATATGTGGATTGTTAAAAGAATAGTCATGAAATGACTCCAGTTGTTGTTGGTAAAAAGGACACACATGCAATGACACTGGTGGATCCATGTGTGGTCTCTTAAGAGAACACACATTCAATAACATTGGTGGATCCATATGTGGTATGTGAAAAGAACACACATGCAATGACTCTGGGTTTTGTTAGTAAAAAGAACACACATGCAATGACACTGGTGGATCCATGTGTGGTCTCTGAAGAGAACACACATGCAATGAATCTAGCTGTGGTTAATGAGAAGAACACACATGCAATGACACTGGTGGATCCATAGGTGTATTGTGAAAAGAACACACATGCAATGACTCGAGTTGTTGTTAGTAAAAAGAACAGACATGCAATGACACTGGTGGATCCATGTGTGGTCTATGAAGAGAACACACATTTCAATGACACCGGTGGATCCATATGTGGTATGTGAAAAGAACACACACATGCAATGACTCCAGTTGTTGTTAGTAAAAAGAACACACATGCAATGACACTGGTGGATCCATGTGTGGTCTCTGAAGAGAACACACATTTCAATGACACTAGCGTATCCATATGTGGTATGTGAAAATAACACACATGCAATGACTCATGTTGTTGTTAGTAAAAAGAACACTCATGCAATGACACTGGTGGATCCATGTGTGGTCTCTAAAGAGAACACACATGCAGTGACTCTAGCTATGGTTAATGAGAAAAACACACATTTCAATGACACTGGTGAATCCATATGTGGTATGTGAAAAGAATAGTCATGAAATGACTCCAGTTGTTGTTAGTAAAAAGAACACACATGCAATGACACTGGTGGATCCATGTGTGGTCTCTGAAGAGAACACACATTTCAATGACACTGGTGGATCCATATGTGGTATGTGAAAAGAACACACATGCAGTGAGTCCAGCTGTTGTTAGTAAAAAGAACACTCATGCAATGACACTGGTGGATCCATGTGTGGTCTCTAAAGAGAACACACATGCAATGACTCTAGCTATGGTTAATGAGAAGAACACACATTTCAATGACACTGGTGAATCCATATGTGGTATATGAAAAGAATAGTCATGAAATGACTCCAGTTGTTGTTAGTAAAAAGAACACACATGCAATGACACTGGTGGATCCATTGGTGGATTGTGAAAAGAACACACATACAATGACACTGGTGAATCCATATGTGGTATGTGAAAAGAACACATGCAATGACTCCAGTTGTTGTTAGTAAAAATAACACACATGCAATGACACTGGTGGATCCATGTGTGGTCTCTAAAGAGAACCCACATTTCAATGACACTGGTGGATCCATATGTGGTATGTGAAAAGAACACACATGCAATGACTCCAGTTGTTGTTAGTAAAAAGAACACACATGCAATGACACTGGTGGATCCATGTGTGGTCTCTGAAGAGAACACACATTTCAATGACACTGGTGGATCCATACGTGGTATGTGAAAAGATCACACATGCAATGACTCCAGTTGTTGTTAGTAAAATGAACACACATCCAATGACACTGGTGGATCCATGTGTGGTCTCTGAAGAGAACACACATGCAATGTCTCTAGCTATGGTTAATCAGAAGAACACACATTTCAATGACACTGGTGGATCCATATGTGGTATGTGGAAAGAATAGTCATGAAATGACTCTAGTTGTTGTTAGTAAAAAGAACACACATGCAAGGACACTAGTGGATCCATGTGTGGTCTCTGAAGAGAACACACATGCAATGAAACTGGTGGATCCATATGTGGTATGTGAAAAGAACACACATGCAATGACTCTAGTTGTTAGTAAAAAGAACACACATGCAATGACACTAGTGGATCCCTGTGTGGTCTCTGAAGATAAGACACATGCAATGAATCAAGCTGTGGTTAATGAGAAGAACACACATGCAATAACACTTGTGGATCCATAGGTGGATTGTGAAAAGGACACACATGCAATGACTCCAGTTGTTGTTAGTAAAAAGAACACACATGCAATGACACTGGTGGATCCGTGTGTGGTATCTGAAGAGAACACACATGCAATGACACTGGTGGATCCATATGTGGTATGTGAAACGAACACACATGCAATGACTCCAGTTGTTGTTAGTAAAAAGAACACACATGCAATGACACTGGTGGATCCATGTGTGGTCTCTAAAGAGAACACACATGCAGTGACTCTAGCTATGGTTAATGAGAAGAACACACATTTCAATGACACTGGTGAATCCATATGTGGTATGTGAAAAGAATAGTCATGAAATGACTCCAGTTGTTGTTAGTAAAAAGAACACACATGCAATGACACTAATGGATCCATGTGTGGTCTCTGAAGAGAACACACATGCAATGACACTAGTGGATCCATATGTGGTATGTGAAAAGAACACACATGCAATGACGCTAGTTGTTGTTAGTAAAAAGAACACACATGCAATGACACTCGTGGATCCATGTGTGGTCTCTAAAGAGAACACACATGCAATGAATCTAGCTGTGGTTAATGAGAAGAACACACATGCAATGACACTGGTGTATCCATAGGTGGATTGTGAAAAGAACACACATGCAATGACTCCAGTTGTTGTTAGTAAAAGAACACACATGTAATGACACTGGTGGATCCATGTGTGGTCTCTGAAGAGAACACACATTTCAATGACACTGGTGGATCCATATGTGCTATGTGAAAAGAACACACATGCAATGACTCCAATTGTTGTTAGTAAAAAGAACACTCATGCAATGACATTGGTGGATCCATGTGTGGTCTCTAAAGAGAACACACATGCAATGACTCTAGTTGTGGTGAATGAGAAGAACACACATTTCAATGAAACTGGTGAATCCATATGTGGTATGTGAAAGGAATAGTCATGAAATGACTCTAGTTGTTGTTAGTAAAAAGAAGACACATGCAATGACACTGGTGGATCCATAGGTGGATTGTGAAAAGAACACACATACAATGACATTGGCGAATCCATATGTGGTATGTGAAAAGAACACATGCAATGACTCCAGTTGTTGTTGGTAAAAAGAACACACATGCAATGACACTGGTGGATCCATGTGTGGTCTCTGAAGAGAACACACATTTCAATGACACTGGTGGATCCATATGTGGTATGTGAAAAGAACACACATGCAATGAGTCCAGTTGTTGTTAGTAAAAAGAACACTCATGCAATGACACTGGTGGATCCATGTGTGGTCTCTAAAGAGAACACCCATGCAATGACTCTAGCTATGGTTAATGAGAAGAACACACATTTCAATGACACTGGTGAATCCATATGTGGTATGTGAAAAGAATAGTCATGAAATGACTCCAGTTGTTGTTAGTAAAAAGAACACACATGCAATGACACTGGTGGATCCATAGGTGGATTGTGAAAAGAACACACATACAATGACACTGGTGAATCCATATGTGGTATGTGAAAAGAACACATGCAATGACTCCAGTTGTTGTTAGTAAAAATAACACACATGCAATCACACTGGTGGATCCATGTGTGGTCTCTGAAGAGAACCCACATTTCAATGACACTGGTGGATCCATATGTGGTATGTGAAAAGAACACACATGCAATGACTCCAGTTGTTGTTAGTAAAAAGAACACACATGCAATGACACTGGTGGATCCATCTGTGGTCTCTGAAGAGAACACACATTTCAATGACACTAGTGGATCCATATGTGGTATGTGAAAAGATCACACATGCAATGACTCCAGTTGTTAGTAAAATGAACACACATCCAATGACACTGGTGGATCCATGTGTGGTCTCTGAAGAGAACACACATGCAATGTCTCTAGCTATGGTTAATCAGAAGAACACACGTGTCAATGACACTGGTGGATCCATATGTGGTATGTGGAAAGAATAGTCATGAAATGACTCTAGTTGTTGTTAGTAAAAAGAACACACATGCAAGGACACTAGTGGATCCATGTGTGGTCTCTGAAGAGAACACACATGCAATGAAACTGGTGGATCCATATGTGGTATGTGAAAAGAACACACATGCAATGACTCTAGTTGTTAGTAAAAAGAACACACATGCAATGACACTAGTGGATCCCTGTGTGGTCTCTGAAGAGAACACACATGCAATGAATCTAGCTGTGGTTAATGAGAAGAACACACATGCAATGACACTGGTGGATCCATAGGTGGATTGTGAAAAGAACACACATGCAATGACTCCAGTTATTGTTAGTAAAAATAACACACATGCAATGACACTGGTGGATCCATCGGTGGTCTATGACGAGAAAACACATTTCAATGACACCGGTGGATCCATATGTGGTATGTGAAAAGAACACACATGCAATGACTCTAGTTGTTGTTTGTAAAAAGAACACACATGCAATGACACTGGTGGATCCATGTGTGGTCTCTGAAGAGAACACACATTTCAATGACACTGGTGGATCCAAATGCTGTATGTGAAAAGAACACACATGCAATGACTCTAGTTGTCGTTAGTAAAAAGAACACTCATGCAATGACACTGGTGGATCCATGTGTGGTCTGTAAGGAGAACACACATGCAATGACTCTAGCTGTGGTTAATGAGAAGAACACACATTTCAATGACACTGCTGAATCCATATGTGGTATGTGAAAAGAATAGCCATAAAATGACTCCAGTTGTTGTTAGTAAAAAGAACACACATGCAATTACACTGGTGGATCCATGTGTGGTCTGTAAAGAGAACACACATGCAATGACACTGGTGGATCCATATGTGGTATGTGAAAAGAACACACATGCAATGACTCTAGTTGTTGTTAGTAAAAAGAACACACATGCAATGACACTGGTGGATCCATGTGTGGTCTCTGAAGAGAACACACATGCAATGAATCTAGCTATGGTTAATGAGAAGAGCACACATGCACTGACACTGGTAGATCCATAGGTGGATTGTGAAAAGAACACACATGCAATGACTCTAGCTGTTGTTAGTAAAAAGAACACACATGCAATGACACTAGTGGATCCATGTGTGGTCTCTGAAGAGAACACACATTTCAATGACACTGGGGGATCCATATGTGGTATGTGAAAAGAACACACATGCAATGACTCTAGTTGTTATTAGTAAAAAGAACACACATGCAATGACACTGGTGGATCCATGTGTGGTCTCTGAAGAGAACACACATTTCAATGACGCTGCTGGATCCATATGTGGTATGTGAAAAGATCACACATGCAATGACTCTAGTTGTTGTTAGTAAAAAGAACACACATGCAATGACACTAGTGGATCTATGTGTGGTCTCTGAAGAGAACACACATGCAATGTCTCTAGCTATAGTTAATGAGAAGAACACACATTTCAGTGACACTTGTGGATCCATATGTGGTATGTGGAAAGAATAGTCATGAAATGACTCTAGTTGTTGTTAGTAAAAAGAACACACATGCAATGACACTAGTAGATCCATGTGTGGTCTCTGAAGAGAACACACATGCAATGACACTGGTGGTTCCATATGTGGATTGTGAGAAGAACACACATGCAATGACTCTAGTTGTTGTTAGTAAAAAGAACACACATGCAATGACACTGGTGGATCCATGTGTGGTCTCTGAAGAGAACACACATGCAATGACACTGATGGAT
This sequence comes from Avena sativa, assembly GCA_916181665.1. NCBI lineage: Eukaryota > Viridiplantae > Streptophyta > Magnoliopsida > Poales > Poaceae > Avena > Avena sativa. Next base: position 383,115,731 of record OV702286.1, on the reverse strand, counting down.
CCATGTGTGGTCTCTAAAGAGAACACACATTTAAATGACACTGGTGGATCCATATGTGGTATGTGAAAAGAATAGTCATGAAATGACTCAAGTTGTTGTTAGTAAAAAGAACACACATGCAATGACACTGATGGATCCATGTGTGGTCTCTGAAGAGAACACATATGCAATGACACTAGTGGATCTATATGTGGTATGTGAAAAGAACACACATGCAATGACTCTGGTTGTTGTTAGTAAAAAGAATACACATGCAATGACACTGGCGAATCCATGTGTGGTCTCTGAAGAGAACAAACATGCAATGAATCTAGCTGTGGTTAATGAGAATAACACACATGCAATGACACTAGTGGATCCATAGGTGGATTGTGAAAAGAACACACATACAATGATTCCAGTTGTTGTTAGTTAAAAGAACACACCTGCAATGACACTGGTGGATCCATGTGTGGTCTCTAAAGAGAACACATATTTCAATGACACTGGTGGATCCATATGTGGTATGTGAAAAGAACACACATGCAATGACTCTAGCTGTGGTTAATGAGAAGAACACACATTTCAATGACACTGGTGGATCCATATGTGGTATGTGAAAATAATAGTAATGAAATGACTCCGGTTGTTGTTAGTAAAAAGAAAACACATGCAATGACACTGGTGTATCCATGTGTGGTCTCTGAAGAGAACGCACATGCAATGACTCTGGCTGTTGTTAGTAAAAACAACACACACACAATGACACTGGTGGATCCATGGGTGGATTGTGAAAAGAACACACATGCAATGACTCTGGTTGTCGTTAGTAAAAAGACACACATGCAATGACACTGGTGGATCCATGTTTGGTTTCTGAAGAGAACACACATGCAATAACTCTAGTTGTGGTTAATGAGAAGAACACACATTTCAATGGCACTGGTGGATCCATATGTGGTATGTGAAAAGAATAGTCATGAAATGACTGTAAGATCCCTCCTTTGTAAAGGAAAAGATCCCTGTGATTGCAATGCTAGTCCCTGGATCAATGCTAGCATCCACAGTTTAAGATGAAGTACACAGATACAAAGGTCGTTTATTACAGTCATTCCAGAGATAAAACATAGTCTTTTACAACTCATGGCCAAAGGCCTAATACAAGAGTTTATGGAATAAGTAAATAAACATAAGTCTTCATCTTCATGTGCCTCAGGCAAGCATGTTGAGTGTAGACTCATGACTCCTAATCATCATCGGAGTAACCTGCAACATTACAAGTTACAGCCACAGAGGGTCAATACTTTGGAATAGTATTGGCAAGTGATACCTTAGTATATATTTAAGTGGACTATAATACTATATGCATTTGGCTGGTGGAGCTTAGGCTTGCATTGCTCAAAATAGATTTTTCCCTACATTTTTGAAAATACTAAGTTTTTGTAAGGCACAAAACACCCAAGGCATCTACCAATCAAAGACTGAAGATCCACTCAGGGCATCTACCAATCAAGGACTGAAGATCCTTTTAACCCTTGTTCACCCACAAGTTTTATTTAGAAATTGGAGTGATGAGATTCTTGAAGTTTCCATGTCTTGATGCTCAAATTGTCCTTTACCAGGGACATGGCTAAGTACTTAGGTTTTACACTCTGTAGAGGTGGTGCACTTTCCCCACAAGACTTGGTTTCCCAAGACAAGATCCTTCAGTAGCCTTTCCTTAGTCAAATGGACGCGCTCCAACCTATCATCCCATCTACCACCCACTGTCCAAGAGACTAAGTTCTAGCATCCTAAGATCATGGCAGAGCCCATAATGCCAAGTGGTTGCACTTGAAGCTCCTCAACATTTGACATCTCAAATCTCTTTGTTCCTGGGTGGCCATCCACAAGTGAGATACACAAGCCAAGTCCATGGCCTTGTGAACCACTCGACATAAACCATTCCTTCCATTCCACCCAGGTGATTCATTAACTTAGTTGTTTTGTTAAAATAAAACACAAGTCCAAAGACTTAGAATAATTTTTCAAAATGTGAATATATAAACCACCCTTGTTTTCTAGTAGCTAGGCTAAGCATGATAGTATTAGGATTCTTGACTTAGGTAATTTTCACTAAGGTTTCACCTAATAGGTTTTCCCATAGCATAGTTTATACTTAGCAAAAAACCATGCAAGTCCTATAATTGGAAAAATAATACTAATGCATAGATAAAATATAGGAATGGAATATTCATGAAGATATCACTTGCCTTGGTAGTGTGGAGAGTAGCACTCGTCACAATCACAATCACTAGCAAAATCTACACACAAAGTTGTAGCACACAATTACACACAAATATATACAAACAAAGATATTATGAATGCATGCATGCATGAATCTACTAAGTGGTGATTTTTTGAAAATTCTACCAAGCAAGTGCATGTTTACAGAATCTAAACAAGTCACAAAGTAACCAAGACAAACTTATTTAACCCTAAAACAAAATACTAAACTAAATCTATACTCAAAAAGGCCTCAAACACGTTTCTGCAATTTAAGCCAAACTAATGGTTACTATTTGCTAAACAAAAAGGATAGGCAGATAGGTCTTGTTTTACTGAATCCAACGGTATAAAGTTTGCAAAAATCCAACGTGGAATTCAAAAGATATAGGCATTTGAATTTGGATCAAATTTCTGGTTTTAAATCTATTTTCAGACCTAACACTAGCCACGCGTCACTGTCTAATTGGTCGGTACCGGTTCGTCTGGATCGAGTGATACAGACCGCTGGATTTAAAGGGGCAGGTGCGGCTTAGATCAACGCGTACCCCTTCGATTAGTCATTCTATCCAAGCCATCAAATGCAGATCTAACGGTTCCTATTGCCCTGGCCAAAATTTGGCGGCGGAGCGGTGGCTACCGGCGGCGGAACGGTCGGTCGACGATGGAGGCGACGATGCAGGAGGCGAGTGAGAAAGAGGAGTAGCTCACCGGGCTCAGGGGGTCACGGTGATGCTCGTCGTACTCGCGGTTGGTCAAGGGGCGCTCGGGTTCAGCCGGGATTCCTCGACGGAGTGGAGGACAGCGTCGATGTGTCGGGTGGTCGTCGTGGACGTCGCTGTGAATCACCCCAAGGCAAGGCGAAGACACGGTTAGATTCACAGAGTCGAGACAGAGTCGTGTGCGTGATCTAGAAGGCGCGGGGCGGTCTGGGCTTACCACTAGAGCTCGCCGGAGTTCGTACAGAAGACGGTGGCGGCCAGTCGACGATGCTGCCGCAGCTACGGTTCATGCAAGGGCAAACGAAATGTGTTAAAAGAAGCACAGAGATTCACGGAACCAGTTTGCAAGAACGATAGGCAGAGGGGAGCTCAGAACTCACCGGAATTCGCCGGCGCAGTCGTCGGAGACGGCGGGGCTACAGAGAGTAATGCTCGCAGCCTGGTGGCGCTCTGGGTTCGGGGTTTGAGGGAGAAGAGAGAGGGGAAAGAGGGGATTCTTATAGCCTGGTCACGAGCGAGAATTACTCGGCCATTTAATCGAATTAACGCCGCGGATTAAACACAGAAAACGCCCGCGTTGATTTGGGGATGAACTGGTCGTGCGGGGGAGACGATGCTGACGTGCAGGAGGCCCGCTTGTCAGCGAGGTGCGCGGAGTGGAAGTGGGGCCTGGCTGTCAGCGTCTGTTTGCGTGTGCTTGCACGTGAGAGAAGAAAAGGAAGGTCCCCGGGTGGGCTTGCTGGGCTCGATTTGCTGCTGGGCCAGAACTCTGCCGCGCGGCCTTTTTCTTTTGAGAATTCCTTTTCTTTTTCTAATTCCATTTTTCTGAATTGATTTTGATATGAATTCAAATCCTTTTGAATACAAACTGCTTTGGGAATTTTTGCAGGGTTTTGTATGTTCAAAAACAGTCATTTTAACTAAGTGGTTACCTTGCAAGGCTTGGTCAAGCTTGGGTTTTGAAATAAACAGAGACTTTGTCTCTAGTTTGAAAATGTTTGGAATAGGGTTTGAAAATATTTCTAAAATGGAAACTTGGGTTTAAATGCTATACCTAATCATTCCAACCATGGAGGCAAGCAAACAAGTTCATAGACAATCAAATCTCAAATGGTGATGGCCAATTGAGACAATTTGCCCACATGAAATCATAGCCTAAGTTTATGCATCTAAATGATTTTGAGAAAAACCCTATATGAATGAAAAATGCAAGGATGATATGAATGAGTTTTGAAACATGATTTTTGGGATGTTACAAATCTAACCCCCTTAAAATGAATCTCGCCCTCGAGATTCGGATTGGCTAGCAAATAGGTGTGGGTGGTCTTTCCGAAGATCATCTTCTCTTTCCCATGTTGCTTCTTCTTCGGAATGATGGTTCCATTGTACTTTACAAAACTTGATAGTTTTTGTCCTTGTGACTCTTTCTGTGGTCTCAAGAATCTTGACAGGCTTTTCTTCATAGGTGAGATCACTTTCTAGTTGAACTTCTTCCAAAGGTATGGTATCCTTCAAAGATGATTCTTCCATTTCTGGGTGACATTTCTTGAGCTGGCTCACATGAAAAACATTATGGACTGCTGATAAAGATGCTGGCAGTTCTATTTCATACGCAACTTCTCCTTTGCGACTTAGAATGTTAAATGGTCCAACATATCTTGGTGCTAACTTTCCTTTGACTCCAAATCTTTTCACTCCACGAAGTGGTGATACTCTAAGGTAAGCTCTATCCCCAACTTCGTAAGTGTCTGTCGAGACTGTGCTATCTTCAACCTGTCCCTAACCAATTTGACCTTTTCTTCGGCGTCTTTGATAAGATCTGGTCCAAACAAACTTCTTTCTCCCACACCATTCCATTGCAATGGGGTGGTACACTTCCTTCCGTAGAGAAACTCGAATGGTGCCATCCCAATACTAGATTGGTGACTGTTGTTGTAAGAGAACTCTGCGTAAGGCAGACTTTCATCCCAACTTGCTCCATAGTCTAGGGCACATGCCCTCAACATGTCTTCAAGAATTTGATTAGTCCTTTCTGTTTGTCCATCGGTTTCAGGATGAAAAGCAGTGCTGAATTCCAATCTCGTCCCTAAAGATTCATGAAGCTGTCTCCAAAAGTGAGAAGTGAACTGAGTTCCTCTATCAGACACAATACTCTTAGGTACACCGTGAAGGCATACAATTCTGCTCATGTAAATTTTGGCTAACTTTGCACTAGTATAAGTTGTCTTTACGGGTATAAAATGAGCCACTTTAGTTAGGCGATCCACTACTACCCATATGGAATCATACCCTGACCTGGTCCTTGGTAATCCGGTAATGAAATCCATACCAATATTTTCCCACTTCCATTCAGGAATAGGCATTGGTTGAAGCAAACCTGCTGGTTTCTGATGCTCCGCTTTCACTCTACTACACACATCACACAAAGCAATGTGTTCGACGATGTCTCTTTTGAGATTGTTCCACCAAAATCTTTCTTTCATATCCATGTACATTTTGGTGTTTCCCGGGTGAATAGAATATGGAGAGTTATGGGCCTCTTGTAGAATCAGTTTCCGCAATTCCGGATCTTGTGGAACACAAATACGTTTCCCGTGCCATAAAGTGCCTTGTTCGTCCTTATGGAAACTTTGAGCTTTCCCCTGGCTAATCTTTTCCTTAATCTCTTCGATTTCTTTACCCGTCTTTTGAGCTTCTTTAATCTTATCCAACAGAGTGGGTTGAACATCCAAAGACATAAGATGTCCTTCTGGCACAATCTCCAACCTGAGTTCCTTGAATTGCCTACACAAGTCATTTGGCAATTTACCTTTGGTAAGACCATTTACAAACGCTTTACGACTTAGAGCATCTGCTACTACATTTGCTTTACCGGGGTGGTATTGCAAACTCAAGTCGTAATCCTTGATAAGTTCTAGCCATCTCCTTTGCCTCATATTGATTTCCTTCTGGGTGAAGATATACTTCAAACTCTTATGATCGGTGAATACTTCACAACATTTTCCCAAAAGGTAATGTCTCCATGTTTTGAGTGCATGGACAACAGCGGCTAACTCTAAATCATGAGTAGGATAGTTTACTTCATGAGTTTTGAGTTGTCTCGAGGCGTAAGCCACAACTTTCCCGCCTTGCATAAGTACGACACCTAATCCTTGATGCGAAGCATCACAATACACTTGGAAATCCTTTTCTAAATCTGGTAGGCACAAAACTGGTGCTGACACAAGTCTCTTCTTTAATTCTTGAAAGCTGAGTTCACAACCTTTAGACCAAGAAAATTTCTTATCTTTCTTTAACAATTCTGTCATTGGTTTAGCAACCTTTGAAAAATTTTATATGAACCTTCTGTAGTAACCAGCTAAACCAAGGAAACTACGAACCTCTTTTACGTTCTTAGGAGATTCCCATTCTGTCACAGCTGATACTTTAGCAGGATCAACTGCTACACCATCCTTTGTCATAACATGACCAAGAAATCCAACTTCCTCTAACCAAAACTCACACTTGCTGAATTTGGCATAAAGCTTATGTTCCCTTAGTTTCTCAAGTATCAAACGTAGATGTCTTTCATGCTCTTCCTTGCTCTTGGAGTAGACCAAGATGTCATCGATGAAAACGACAACGAACTTGTCGAGAAATTCCATGAACACTTTGTTCATCATATTCATGAAGTATGCTGGAGCGTTGGTTAAACCAAAAGGCATCACAGTGTACTCATACAATCCATACCTTGTGGTGAATGCTGTTTTAGGTATGTCTTGCTCTCTTATCTTGAGTTGAAAATAGCCTGACCGAAGATCAATCTTCGAGAACACACATGCTCCTTCCAGCTGATCAAACAAGTCATTTATTCTTGGCAAAGGATATTTGTTCTTGATGGTTACCTCGTTGAGAGAACGGTAATCTATGCATAATCTTTGAGTTCTGTCTCTCTTTTCTACGAACAAAACTGGAGCTCCCCAAGATGAAGAACTTGGCTGGATGAATCCTTTCTGCAATTGTTCTCCAAGTTGTTTCTTGAGTTCCTTAAGTTCGTCAACTGACATTTTATAAGGCCTCTTTGCTCTTGGTCCAGAACCTGGTACCAAATCTATTATAAACTCCACATCTCTATCTGGTGGCATTCCTGGCAACTCTTCCGGAAACACATCCGGATATTCACACACAATTGGCACACTGTCCATGCTAACCCCCTTAAGAGAATTTAGCTTACTTCCTTTAGATTTAAAATTGGACTTAAATTTTATCCTCTTACCTTCAGGGGTAGTGAGTGAGACTGTACGATTGGCACAATCTAGTACTCCCTCATACTTAGCCATCCAATCCATTCCCAAAATCACATCCAATCCTTGGGAATTCAGGATTATTAAGTTTACTGGAAACTTATGTTTTCCAAACTCTAAGACTAGATCCCGGCATCCAAGACTCACTATCATATCTCCTCCCGGAGAGCTAACTTCTATCGGACACCCAATGTTTTCAGATGCAAACCCATTTCTATCAACAAATGCTTTTGATATGAATGAATGAGATGCACCAGTATCAAAGAGTACAAATGCTGAGATGGAATTTAGTCTGAACTTACCAGCAACAACATCAGGCTCTTCATAGACCTCTTCCACATTGATGTGGTTGACCTGTCCTTTCTGAAAAGGGTTTGGCTTGTTAGGTCCTTCAACTTTCTTTTCAGGACACTCATTAGCATAATGCCCCAGCTTCTTGCATTTGTAGCACTCAACCTGACTGATGTCCGCCTTAGGCTGACTTCTACTTCCACTTCCACCTCCACTATGGTGGCTCTTATGTCCACTCTTGTGGTTCTTGTACTTATCATTTTCATGACTGCGATGATGCTTGTTGTCATGACGGTTGTGGTTGTGGTGCTTGTTAAATTTCCCATGCTTGGGGGATCCTGAGCTGACACTATCATCATAGTGAGATCGTTTAAGAGACGATCCCGAGCTGTGCTTGTCGGAGTGTTTCCTCTTCCTACTCTCAACTTGCTTCATTTTATTCTCCACAATAACAGCCTTGTCACACAGCGACTGATAAGTTGGAACATATGCCACGGACAACTGCAGATTCAGCTCATCATTTAAGCCTTCCAGAAACTTTTCCTTTCTTTTGGCATCAGTGTCAACCTCATCCGGTGCATAGCGCGCCAGATTGTTGAATTCTTCAATATATTCAGCCACACTGTGGTGGCACTGCTTCAGGTTGTGAAACTCCTTCTTTTTCAGGCTCATCATTCCTGGTGAGATATGAGTAGTACGAAAGCCATCTTCAAAGATAGCCCAAGTCACCTCATCAATAGGTGTGGTGATCTGGAAATTGTCCCACCATGCGGTGGCTGGTCCTTCCAACAAATGTGCCGCGAACCTGACTTTTTCGGCATCCGTGCATCCCACGGTCACTAAGTCTTTGTTCACAGAACGTAGCCAATCATTGGCCACCATGGGATCAGTCGTTCCCGAAAACTTAGCTGCCTCAGACGCAGAAATCTGGTGAGCATATCAAAACCTGGAGGGTTGTTGTTGTTATTGTTGTTATTGTTGTTGTTGGGGTTGTTGTTGTTGTTCTGGTTCTGGATGAATGTCGTCATCATTTGCATAAGCTGTGTCTGCGCATTCATCATTTGTTGCATTTCCGGGGTAATGTTGGGGTTGGGGTTTGCGCGACGGGGAGGCATCTATGGTTTATTCATATAGAGATAAGAATGAGATACCCTTACATGATTTATGCACAATACATTGCACAAGCAAACACATAGCATGCAACACAGGATAAAAGTTAACAACGAGATAACAAAAGTCTCAAAGTAAAAACACACAAGTGGCAAGCCATCCACATGTCGGATGGTCCAATAATAAGTTCACAAATAACAAGTGCGGTAAATAAAGATAACTGAGTAGTCAAATCTACTCGTCAGCCTCAATCTCCTCCTCGACAAAGGTAAGACCTGCGTTCTCCATTGCGGTCTTGTTCTCCTCGATGGTAGTGGTCAAAGAGTCAATCTTGGCCTTGAGAGCCCTCTTCTGGGAACGAAGCCTCTCAATCACTGTCTGCTGCTGCTCTAACTCGAAGTCCTTGGACTGCAATTCCTCGGTCATATCACGAATCCTCTTGTTCCTATCCTGGACACGCTTCTCTTGACTCTTGAACTTACGGTCTTGGGTCTCGAACTTTGCCTCCATCTCCTTGACTATCTCGTCCTGCTGCGCGAAGAGCTTGTCCTTCTCGCGAAGCTGCACCTGGAGCTCGTCATTACTAAGCATGACATTGGTCCTATCGGTATCCACGTGCCTAATAAGAGTCTCTAAGTCCTGGAGGTACAGGCGTATCGGCTCTGCTGTGACCCTCGAGTCGTCCTCAAAGTCGATGGACTCTCCGTCATCATCACGCCTTCCGAAGGCGTGGAAGTGAGTGCCTCTAACCTGTCGGGAGTGACGGCCTAACAGTCGTCCTATCAGATCCTACATGACAACCTCCATGCCTCTCTCCCTGTCATCGTGCATAAGCTTGAAGACGATGGCCTCCGTAGTAGGCTCGGTCTGGCGTCCTGGCTGGTTCACCTTGAAGCCCCAGAGGTCCTTCCTCTCAAACTTGGTGAGTGGGTGCACCGTAATGATAGGAAGAGGGAGATCGAGTAAAGTAGTAAGCTCTACGATACGAGGACCAAAACGGGTAGCCTGGAACTCCTCAATAGTGCTGATGATAATAGGCATCTATTTATAAGATTGAAAAAGTTAGAACAACACAATTTAAGATAATCAAGTCAACATTCAAACACATTCTTGGAACACACAAAAAAAATCATACAAGTCATGCATACAAGAATCCATTACATCAACCAAGGTTCAAACTTATTAAGGTATCATTTTGGAAAATAAGGTGATAGGTGGTGGTCCAACTAACGAAGTGCGCTTACAATCCTATCTCACTGGATCTGGTGGCTAACACAATGTTCCTAGTGGCAATCACCCTATCTTGTTCACATGCTTCTATCACTAAGTCTATAATATATCCTCTTAAGTTTTGGTTGGTGACTTCCAACTCTTGGGTATGTTCCTTCTCTTTCTCTAAGTCTTTTTGGAGGTTGAGCATCCTGCACTTGACTCTAGCACTTAGTTCTTTGATAGTTTTCCAAGCTGCTTCTTTTGCTGACTCAAAGAATGTGGTGTGCATAAAAGTGTTGGTGTATATGCAGAAGCCCTTTTCTTTGTGGTTGTCTTCCTTGTTCTTGTACAAGTGAAGTTGCACCCACCAATACTCCACTCCTTCCTCCATCACTGGAAAGCCCTTGTACACTGCTGCACCATGTACTCCCATGGTCTCCATGAGGTCCTTGAGAATCTTGGGAAACTCAGTCTCACACTCCAAGGTCATGGTCACGAGTGGTCCTTTCTTCACGGCTTCGTTGATGGAGTTCATCTACAAATAGAGATGAGAATGAGAAGATTAGAAAAGTTTACGAGAAGAATAGACAAGTGTAGAAGAAGTTAAATTTTTTTCCTTAGTGGTTTCCAATCCTAGGGTCATAATCCTACAGGCAACACAGTGCTCTGATACCATCTGTAAGATCCCTCCTTTGTAAAGGAAAAGATCCCTGTGATTGCAATGCTAGTCCCTGGATCAATGCTAGCATCCACAGTTTAAGATGAAGTACACAGATACAAAGGTCGTTTATTACAGTCATTCCAGAGATAAAACATAGTCTTTTACAACTCATGGCCAAAGGCCTAATACAAGAGTTTATGGAATAAGTAAATAAACATAAGTCTTCATCTTCATGTGCCTCAGGCAAGCATGTTGAGTGTAGACTCATGACTCCTAATCATCATCGGAGTAACCTGCAACATTACAAGTTACAGCCACAGAGGGTCAATACTTTGGAATAGTACTGGCAAGTGATACCTTAGTATATATTTAAGTGGACTATAATACTATATGCATTTGGCTGGTGGAGCTTAGGCTTGCATTGCTCAAAATAGATTTTTCCCTACATTTTTGAAAATACTAAGTTTTTGTAAGGCACAAAACACCCAAGGCATCTACCAATCAAAGACTGAAGATCCACTCAGGGCATCTACCAATCAAGGACTGAAGATCCTTTTAACCCTTGTTCACCCACAAGTTTTATTTAGAAATTGGAGTGATGAGATTCTTGAAGTTTCCATGTCTTGATGCTCAAATTGTCCTTTACCAGGGACATGGCTAAGTACTTAGGTTTTACACTCTGCAGAGGTGGTGCACTTTCCCCACAAGACTTGGTTTCCCAAGACAAGATCCTTCAGTAGCCTTTCCTTAGTCAAATGGACGCGCTCCAACCTATCATCCCATCTACCACCCACTGTCCAAGAGACTAAGTTCTAGCATCCTAAGATCATGGCAGAGCCCATAATGCCAAGTGGTTGCACTTGAAGCTCCTCAACATTTGACATCTCAAATCTCTTTGTTCCTGGGTGGCCATCCACAAGTGAGATACACAAGCCAAGTCCATGGCCTTGTGAACCACTCAACATAAACCATTCCTTCCATTCCACCCAGGTGATTCATTAACTTAGTTGTTTTGTTAAAATAAAACACAAGTCCAAAGACTTAGAATAATTTTTCAAAATGTGAATATATAAACCACCCTTGTTTTCTAGTAGCTAGGCTAAGCATGATAGTATTAGGATTCTTGACTTAGGTAATTTTCACTAAGGTTTCACCTAATAGGTTTTCCCATAGCATAGTTTATACTTAGCAAAAAACCATGCAAGTCCTATAATTGGAAAAATAATACTAATGCATAGATAAAATATAGGAATGGAATATTCATGAAGATATCACTTGCCTTGGTAGTGTGGAGAGTAGCACTCGTCACAATCACAATCACTAGCAAAATCTACACACAAAGTTGTAGCACACAATTACACACAAATATATACAAACAAAGATATTATGAATGCATGCATGCATGAATCTACTAAGTGGTGATTTTTTGAAAATTCTACCAAGCAAGTGCATGTTTACAGAATCTAAACAAGTCACAAAGTAACCAAGACAAACTTATTTAACCCTAAAACAAAATACTAAACTAAATCTATACTCAAAAAGGCCTCAAACAAGTTTTTGCAATTTAAGCCAAACTAATGGTTACTATTTGCTAAACAAAAAGGATAGGCAGATAGGTCTTGTTTTACTGAATCCAACGGTATAAAGTTTGCAAAAATCCAACGTGGAATTCAAAAGATATAGGCATTTGAATTTGGATCAAATTTCTGGTTTAAATCTATTTTCAGACCTAACCCTAGCCACGCGTCACTGTCTAATTGGTCGGTACCGGTTCGTCTGGATCGAGTGATACAGACCGCTGGATTTAAAGGGGCAGGTGCGGCTCAGATCAACGCGTACCCCTTCGATTAGTCATTCTATCCAAGCCATCAGATGCAGATCTAACGGTTCCTATTGCCCTGGCCAAAATCTGGCGGCGGAGCGGTGGCTACCGGCGGCGGAACGGTCGGTCGACGACGGAGGCGACGATGCAGGAGGCGAGTGAGAAAGAGGAGTAGCTCACCGGGCTCAGGGGGTCACGGTGATGCTCGTCGTACTCGTGGTTGGTCAAGGGGCGCTCGGGTTCAGCCGCGATTCCTCGACGGAGTGGAGGACAGCGTCGATGCGTCGGGTGGTCGTCGTGGACGTCGCTGTGAATCACCCCAAGGCAAGGCGAAGACATGGTTAGATTCACAGAGTCGAGACAGAGTCGTGTGCGTGATCTAGAAGGCACGGGGCGGTCTGGGCTTACCACTAGAGCTCGCCGGAGTTCGTACAGAAGACGGTGGCGGCCAGTCGACGATGCTGCCGGAGCTACGGTTCATGCGAGGGCAAACGAAATGTGTTAAAAGAAGCACAGAGATTCACGAACCAGTTTGCAAGAACGATAGGCAGAGGGGAGCTCAGAACTCACCGGAATTCGCCGGCGCAGTCGTCGGAGACGGCGGGGCTACAGAGAGTAATGCTCGCAGCCTGGTGGCGCTCTGGGTTCGGGGTTTGAGGGAGAAGAGAGAGGGGGAAGAGGGGATTCTTATAGCCTGGTCACGAGCGAGAATTACTCGGCCATTTAATCGAATTAACGCCGCGGATTAAACACAGAAAACGCCCGCGTTGATTTAGGGATGAACTGGTCGTGCGGGGGAGACGATGCTGACGTGGAGGAGGCTCGCTTGTCAGCGAGGTGAGTGGAGTGGAAGTGGGGCCTGGCTGTCAGCGTCTGTTTGCGTGTGCTTGCGCGTGAGAGAAGAAAAGGAAGGTCCCCGGGTGGGCTTGCTGGGCTCGATTTGCTGCTGGGCCAGAACTCTGTCGCGCGACCTTTTTCTTTTCAGAATTCCTTTTCTTTTTCTAATTCCATTTTTCTGAAGTGATTTTGATATGAATTCAAATCCTTTTGAATACAAAATGCTTTGGGAATTTTTGCAGGGTTTTGTGGTTCAAAAACAGTCATTTTAACTAAGTGGTTACCTTGCAAGGCTTGGTCAAGCTTGGGTTTTGAAATAAACAGAGCCTTTGTCTCTAGTTTGAAAATGTTTGGAATAGGGTTTGAAAATATTTCTAAAATGGAAACTTGGGTTTAAATGCTATACCTAATCATTCCAACCATGGAGGCAAGCAAACAAGTTCATAGACAATCAAATCTCAAATGGTGATGGCCAATTGAGACAATTTGCCCACATGAAATCATAGCCTAAGTTTATGCATCTAAATGATTTTGAGAAAAACCCTATATGAATGAAAGATGCAAGGATGATATGAATGAGTTTTGAAACATGATTTTTGGGATGTTACAATGACTCCAGTTGTTGTTAGTAAAAAGAACACACATGCAATGACACTGGTGGATCCATGTGTGGTCTCCGAAGAGAACACACATGCAATGAATCTGGCTGTTGTTACTAAAAAGAGCACACATGCAATGACACTAGTGGATCCATAGGTGGATTATGAAAGGAACACACATGCAGTGACTCTGGTTGTTGTTAGTAAAAAGAACACACATGCTATGACACTGGTGGATCCATAGGTGGATTGTGAAAAGAACACACATGCAATGACACTGGTGGATCCATATGTGGTATGTGAAAAGAACACACATGCAATGATTCCAGTTGTTGTTAGTAAAAAGAACACACGCATGCAATGACACTGGTGGATCCATGTGTGGTCTCTGAAGAGAACACACATTTAAATGACACTGGTGGATCCATATGTGGTATGTGAAAAGAATAGTCATGAAATGACTCAAGTTGTTGTTAGTAAAAAGAACACACATGCAATGACACTGATGGATCCATGTGTGGTCTCTGAAGAGAACACAGATGCAATGACACTAGTGGATCCATATGTGGTATGTGAAAAGAACACACATGCAATGACTCTGGTTGTTGTTAGTAAAAAAATACACATGCAATGACACTGGTGGATCCATGTGTGGTCTCTGAAGAGAAAACACATGCAATGAATCTAGCTGTGGTTAATGAGAATAACACACATGCAATGACACTGGTGGATTGTGAAAAGAACACACATACAATGACTCCAGTTGTTTTTAGTTAAAAGAACACACATGCAATGACACTGGTGGATCCATGTGTGGTCTCTGAAGAGAACACACATTTCAATGACACTGGTGGATCTATATGTGGTATGTGAAAAGAATACACATGCAATGGCTCCAGTTGTTGTTAGTAAAAAGAACACACATGCAATGACACTGGTGGATCCATGTGTGGTCTCTAAAGAGAACACACATTTCAATGACACTGATAGATCCATATGTGGTATGTGAAAAGAACACACATGCAATGACTCCAGTTGTTGTTAGTAAAAAGAACACACATGCAATGACACTGGTGGATCCATGTGTGGTCTCTAAAGAGAACACACATGCAATGACTCTAGCTATGGTTAATTAGAAGAACACACATTTCAATGACACTGGTGGATCCATATGTGCTATGTGAAAAGAATAGTCATGAAATGACTCCAGTTGTTGTTAGTAAAAAGAACACACATGCAATGACACTGGTGGATCTATGTGTGGTCTCTGAAGAGAACACACATGCAATGACACTGGTGGATCCATATGTGGTATGTGAAAAGAACACACATGCACTGACTCTAGTGGCTGTTAGTAAAAAGAACACACATGCAATCACACTGGTGGATCCATGGGTGGATTGTGAAAAGAACACACATGCAATGAGTCTAGTTGTTGTTAGTAAAAAGAACACACATGCAATGACACTGGTGGATCCATGTGTGGTATCTGAAGAGAACACACATGCAATAACTCTAGCTGTGGTTAATGAGAAGAACACACATTTCAATGACACTGGTGGATCCATATGTGGTATGTGAAAAGAATAGTCATGAAATGACTCCAGTTGTTGTTAGTAAAAATAACACACATGCAATGACACTGGTGGATCCATGTGTGGTCTCCGAAGAGAACACACATGCAATGAATCTAGCTGTTGTTAGTAAAAAGAGCACACATGCAATGACACTAGTGGATCCATAGGTGGATTATGAAAAGAACACACATGCAATGACTCTGGTTGTTGTTAGTAAAAAGAACACACATGCTATGACACTGGTGGATCCATAGGTGGATTGTGAAAAGAACACACATGCAATGACACTGGTGGATCCATATGTGGTATGTGAAAAGAACACACATGCAATGATTCTAGTTGTTGTTAGTAAAAAGAACACACATGCAATGACACTGGTGGATCCATGTGTGGTCTCTGAAGAGAACACACATGCAATAACTCTAGCTGTGGTTAATGAGAAGAACACACATTTCAATGACACTGATGGATCCATATCTGGTATGTGAAAAGAATAGTCATGAAGTGTCTCAAGTTGTTGTTAGTAAAAAGAACACACATGCAATGACACTGGTGGATACATGTGTTGTCTCTGAAGAGAACACACATGCAATGACTCTGGCTGTTGTTAGTGAAAAGAGCACACATGCAATGACACTAGTGGATCCATAGGTGGATTATGAAAAGAACACACATGCAATGACTCTGGTTGTTGTTAGTAAAAAGAACACACATGCTATGACACTGGTGGATCCATAGGTGGATTGTGAAAAGAACACACATGCAATGACACTGGTGTATCCATATGTGGTATGTGATAAGAACACACATGCAATGATTCCAGTTGTTGTTAGTAAAGAGAACACACGCATGCAATGACACTGGTGGATCCATGTGTGGTCTCTGAAGAGAACACACATTTAAATGACACTGGTGGATCCAGATGTGGTATGTGAAAAGAATAGTCATGAAATGACTCAAGTTGTTGTTAGTAAAAATAACACACATGCAATGACACTGATGGATCCATGTGTGGTCTCTGAAGAGAACACAGATGCAATGACACTAGTGGATCCATATGTGGTATGTGAAAAGAACACACATGCAATGACTCTGGTTGTTGTTAGTAAAAAAGAATACACATGGAATGACACTGATGGATCCATGTGTGGTCTCTGAAAGAGAACACACGTGCAATGAATCTAGCTGTGGTTAATGAGAATAACACACATGCAATGACACTGGTTGATCCATAGGTGGATTGTGAAAAGAACACACATACAATGACTCCAGTTGTTGTTAGTTAAAAGAACACACATGCAATGACACTGGTGGATCCATGTGTGGTCTCTGAAGAGAACACACATTTCAATGACACTGGTGGATCTATATGTGGTATGTGAAAAGAATACACATGCAATGGCTCCAGTTGTTGTTAGTAAAAAGAACACACATGCAATGACACTGGTGGATCCATGTGTGGTCTCTGAAGAGAACACACATTTCAATGACACTGATAGATCCATATGTGGTATGTGAAAAGAACACACATGCTATGACTCCAGTTGTTGTTAGTAAAAAGAACACACATGCAATGACACTGAAGGATCCATGTGTGGTCTCTGAAGAGAACACACATGCAATGACTCTAGCTATGGTTAATTAGATGAACACGCATTTCAATGACACTGGTGGATCCATATGTGGTATGTGAAAAGAATAGTCATGAAATGACTCCAGTTGTTGTTAGTAAAAAGAACACACATGCAATGACACTGGTGGATCTATGTGTGGTCTCTGAAGAGAACACACATGCAATGACACTGGTGGATCCATAAGTGGTATGTGAAAAGAACACACATGCACTGACTCCAGTGGCTGTTAGTAAAAAGAACACACATGCAATAACATTGGTGGATCCATGGGTGGATTGTGAAAAGAACACACATGCAATGAGTCTAGTTGTTGTTAGTAAAAGAACACACATGCAATGACACGGGTGGATCCATGTGTGGAGAACACACATGCAATAACTCTAGCTGTGGTTAATGAGAAGAACACACATTTCAATGACACTGGTGGATCCATATGTGGTATGTGAAAAGAATAGTCATGAAATGACTCTAGTTGTTGTTAGTAAAAAGAACAAACATGCAATGACACTGGTGGATCCATGTGTGGTCTCCGAAGAGAACACACATGCAATGAATCTGGCTGTTGTTTGTAAAAAGAGCACACATGCAATGACACTAGTGGATCCATAGGTGGATTATGAAAAGAACACACATGCAATGACTCTGGTTGTTGTTAGTAAAAAGAACACACATGCTATGACACTGGTGGATCCATAGGTGGATTGTGAAAAGAACACACATGCAATGACACTGGTGGATCCATATGTGGTATGTGAAAAGAACACACATGCAATGATTCTAGTTGTTGTTAGTAAAAAGAACACACATGCAATGACACTGGTGGATCCATGTGTGGTCTCTGAAGAGAACACACATGCAATAACTCTAGCTGTGGTTAATGAGAAGAACACACATTTCAATGACACTGGTGGATCCATATCTGGTATGTGAAAAGAATAGTCATGAAGTGACTCAAGTTGTTGTTAGTAAAAAGAACACACATGCAATGACACTGGTGGATAGATGTGTTGTCTCTGAAGAGAACACACATGCAATGACTCTGGCTGTTGTTAGTAAAAAGAGCACACATGCAATGACACTAGTGGATCCATAGGTGGATTATGAAAAGAACACACATGCAATGACTCTGGTTGTTGTTAGTAAAAAGAACACACATGCTATGACACTGGTGGATCCATAGGTGGATTGTGAAAAGAACACACATGCAATGACACTGGTGGATCCATATGTGGTATGTGAAAAGAAAACGCATGCAATGATTCCAGTTGTTGTTAGTAAAAAGAACACACGCATGCAATGACACTGGTGGATCCATGTGTGGTCTCTGAAGAGAACACACATTTAAATGACACTGGTGGATCCATATGTGGTATGTGAAAATAATAGTCATGAAATGACTCAAGTTGTTGTTAGTAAAAAGAACACACATGCAATGACACTGATGGATCCATGTGTGGTCTCTGAAGAGAACACAGATGCAATGACATTAGTGGATCCATATGTGGTATGTGAAAAAAACACACATGCCATGACTCTAGTTGTTGTTAGTAAAAAAGAATACACATGCAATGACACTGATGGATCCATGTGTGGTCTCTAAAGAGAACACACGTGTAATGAATCTAGCTGTGGTTAATGAGAATAACACACATGCAATGACACTGGTTGATCCATAGGTGGATTGTGAAAAGAACACACATACAATGACTCCAGTTGTTGTTAGTTAAAAGAACACACATGCAATGAAACTGGTGGATCCATGTGTGGTCTCTGAAGAGAACACACATTTCAATGACACTGGTGGATCTATATGTGGTATGTGAAAAGAATACACATGCAATGGCTCCAGTTGTTGTTAGTAAAAAGAACACACATGCAATGACACTGGTGGATCCATGTGTGGTCTCTGAAGAGAACACACATTTCAATGACACTGATAGATCCATATGTGTTATGTGAAAAGAACACACATGCAATGACTCCAGTTGTTGTTAGTAAAAAGAACACACATGCAATGACACTGGTGGATTCATGTGTGGTATCTGAAGAGAACACACATGCAATGACTCTAGCTGTGGTTAATGAGAAGAACACACATTTCAATGACACTGGTGGATCCATATGTGGTATGTGAAAAGAATAGTCATGAAATGACTCTTGTTGTTGTTAGTAAAAAGAACACACATGCAATGACACTAGTGGATCTATGTGTGGTCTCTGAAGAGAACACACATGCAATGACACTGGTGGATCCATATGTGGTATGTGAAAAGAACACACATGCACTGACTCCAGTGGCTGTTAGTAAACAGAACACACATGCAATGACACTGGTGGATCCATGGGTGGATTGTGAAAAGAACACACATGCAATGAGTCTAGTTGTTGTTAGTAAAAGAACACACATGCAATGACACGGGTGGATCCATGTGTGGTATCTGAAGAGAACACACATGCAATAACTCTAGCTGTGGTTAATGAGAAGAACACACATTTCAACGACACTGGTGGATCCATATGTGGTATGTGAAAAGAATAGTCATGAAATGACTCTAGTTGTTGTTAGTAAAAAGAACACACATGCAATGACACTGGTGGATCCATGTGTGGTCTCCGAAGAGAACACACATGCAATGAATCTAGCTGTTGTTTGTAAAAAGAGCACACATGCAATGACACTAGTGGATCCATAGGTGGATTATGAAAAGAACACACATGCAATGACTCGGGTTGTTGTTAGTAAAAAGAACACACATGCTATGACACTGGTGGATCCATAGGTGGATTGTGAAAAGAACACACATGCAATGACACTGGTGGATCCATATGTGGTATGTGAAAAGAACACACATGCAATGATTCTAGTTGTTGTTAGTAAAAAGAACACACATGCAATGACACTGGTGGATCCATGTGTCGTCTCTGAAGAGAACACACATGCAATAACTCTAGCTGTGGTTAATGAGAAGAACACACATTTCAATGACACTGGTGGATCCATATGTGGTATGTGAAAAGAAAATTCATGAAATGACTCAAGTTGTTGTTAGTAAAAAGAACACACATGCAATGACAGTGGTGGATCCATGTGTCGTCTCTGAAGAGAACACACATGCAATGACTCTGGCTGTTGTTAGTAAAAATAGCACACATGTAATGACACTAGTGGATCCATAGGTGGATTGTGAAAAGAACACACACGTAATGACTCTAGTTGTTGTCAGTAAAAAGAACACACATGCAATGACACTGGTGGATCCATAGATGGATTGTGAAAAGAACACACATACAATGACACTGGTGGATCCATATGTGGTATGTGAAAAGAACACACATGCAATGACTCTAGTTGTTGTTAGTAAAAAAAACACACATGCAATGACATTGGTGGATCCATGTGTGGTATCTGAAGAGAACACACATTTCAATGACACTGGTGGATCCATATGTGGTATTTGAAAAGAATAGTCATGAAATGACTCCAATTGTTGTTAGTAAAAAGAACACACATGCAATGAAACTGGTGGATCCATGTGTGGTCTCTGAAGAGAACACACATGCAATAACACTGGTGGATCCATATGTGGTATGTGAAATGAACACACATGCAATGACTCTAGGTTTTGTTAGTAAAAAGAACACACATGCAATGACACTGGTGGATCCATGTGTGGCCTCTGAAGAGAACACACATGCAATGAATCTAGCTGTGGTTAATGAGAAGAACACACATGAAATTACACTAGTGGATCCATAGGTGGATTGTGAAAAGAACACACATGCAATGACTCTAGTTGTTGTTAGTAAAAATAACACACATGCAATGACTCCAGTTGTTGTTAGTAAAAAGAACACACATGCAATGACACTGGTGGATCCATGTGTGGTCTATGAAGAGAACACACATTTCAATGACACCGGTGGATCCATATGTGGTATGTGAAAAGAACACACATGCAATGACTCCAGTTGTTGTTAGTAAAAATAACACACATGCAATGACACTGGTGGATCCATGTGTGGTCTCTGAAGAGAACACGCATTTCAATGACACTGGTGGATCCATATGTAGTATGTGAAAAGAACACACATGCAATGACTCTAGTTGTTGTTAGTAAAAAGAACACTCATGCAATGACACTGGTGGATCCACGTGTGGTCTCTAAAGAGAACACACATGCAATGACTCTAGCTATGGTTAATGAGAAGAACACACATTTCAATGACACTGGTGAATCCATATCTGGTATGTGAAAAGAACACACATGCAATGACTCTAGTTTGTGTTAGTAAAAAGAACACACATGCAATGACACTGGTGATTCCATATGTGTTATGTGAAAAGAACACACATGCAATGACTCCAGTTGTTGTTAGTAAAAAGAACACACATGCAATGACACTGGTGGATTCATGTGTGGTATCTGAAGAGAACACACATGCAATGACTCTAGCTGTGGTTAATGAGAAGAACACACATTTCAATGACACTGGTGGATCCATATGTGGTATGTGAAAAGAATAGTCATGAAATGACTCTAGTTGTTGTTAGTAAAAAGAACACACATGCAATGACACTGGTGGATCTATGTGTGGTCTCTGAAGAGAACACACATGCAATGACACTGGTGGATCCATATGTGGTATGAAAAGAACACACATGCACTGACTCCAGTGGCTGTTAGTAAACAGAACACACATGCAATGACACTGGTGGATCCATGGGTGGATTGTGAAAAGAACACACATGCAATGAGTCTAGTTGTTGTTAGTAAAAGAACACACATGCAATTACACGGGTGGATCCATGTGTGGTATCTGAAGAGAACACACATGCAATAACTCTAGCTGTGAGAAGAACACACATTTCAACGACACTGGTGGATCCATATGTGGTATGTGAAAAGAATAGTCATGAAATGAATCTAGTTGTTGTTAGTAAAAAGAACACACATGCAATGACACTGGTGGATCCATGTGTGGTCTCCGAAGAGAACACACATGCAATGAATCTAGCTGTTGTTTGTAAAAAGAGCACACATGCAATGACACTAGTGGATCCATAGGTGGATTATGAAAAGAACACACATGCAATGACTCGGGTTGTTGTTAGTAAAAAGAACACACATGCTATGACACTGGTGGATCCATAGGTGGATTGTGAAAAGAACACACATGCAATGACACTGGTGGATCCATATGTGGTATCTGAAAAGAACACACATGCAATGATTCTAGTTGTTGTTAG
This sequence comes from Avena sativa, assembly GCA_916181665.1. Taxonomy (NCBI): domain Eukaryota; kingdom Viridiplantae; phylum Streptophyta; class Magnoliopsida; order Poales; family Poaceae; genus Avena; species Avena sativa. The sequence continues at coordinate 383,093,491 of OV702286.1, read as the reverse complement.
TAAAAAGAACACACATGCAATGACACTGGTGGATCCATGTGTCATCTCTGAAGAGAACACACATGCAATAACTCTAGCTGTGGTTAATGAGAAGAACACACATTTCAATGACACTGGTGGATCCATATGTGGTATGTGAAAAGAAAATTCATGAAATGACTCAAGTTGTTGTTAGTAAAAAGAACACACATGCAATGACAGTGGTGGATCCATGTGTCGTCTCTGAAGAGAACACACATGCAATGACTCTGGCTGTTGTTAGTAAAAATAGCACACATGTAATGACACTAGTGGATCCATAGGTGGATTATGAAAAGAACACACACGTAATGACTCTAGTTGTTGTCAGTAAAAAGAACACACATGCAATGACACTGGTGGATCCATAGATGGATTGTGAAAAGAACACACATACAATGACACTGGTGGATCCATATGTGGTATGTGAAAAGAACACACATGCAATGACTCTAGTTGTTGTTAGTAAAAAAAACACACATGCAATGACATTGGTGGATCCATGTGTGGTATCTGAGGAGAACACACATTTCAATGACACTGGTGGATCCATATGTGGTATTTGAAAAGAATAGTCATGAAATGACTCCAATTGTTGTTAGTAAAAAGAACACACATGCAATGAAACTGGTGGATCCATGTGTGGTCTCTGAAGAGAACACACATGCAATAACACTGGTGGATCCATATGTGGTATGTGAAATGAACACACATGCAATGACTCTAGGTTTTGTTAGTAAAAAGAACACACATGCAATGACACTGGTGGATCCATGTGTGGCCTCTGAAGAGAACACACATGCAATGAATCTAGCTGTGGTTAATGAGAAGAACACACATGAAATTACACTAGTGGATCCATAGGTGGATTGTGAAAAGAACACACATGCAATGACTCTAGTTGTTGTTAGTAAAAATAACACACATGCAATGACTCCAGTTGTTGTTAGTAAAAAGAACACACATGCAATGACACTGGTGGATCCATGTGTGGTCTATGAAGAGAACACACATTTCAATGACACCGGTGGATCCATATGTGGTATGTGAAAAGAACACACATGCAATGACTCCAGTTGTTGTTAGTAAAAATAACACACATGCAATGACACTGGTGGATCCATGTGTGGTCTCTGAAGAGAACACGCATTTCAATGACACTGGTGGATCCATATGTAGTATGTGAAAAGAACACACATGCAATGACTCTAGTTGTTGTTAGTAAAAAGAACACTCATGCAATGACACTGGTGGATCCACGTGTGGTCTCTAAAGAGAACACACATGCAATGACTCTAGCTATGGTTAATGAGAAGAACACACATTTCAATAACACTGGTGAATCCATATCTGGTATGTGAAAAGAACACACATGCAATGACTCTAGTTTGTGTTAGTAAAAAGAACACACATGCAATGACACTGGTGATTCCATATGTGTTATGTGAAAAGAACACACATGCAATGACTCCAGTTGTTGTTAGTAAAAAGAACACACATGCAATGACACTGGTGGATTCATGTGTGGTATCTGAATAGAACACACATGCAATGACTCTAGCTGTGGTTAATGAGAAGAACACACATTTCAATGACACTGGTGGATCCATATGTGGTATGTGAAAAGAATAGTCATGAAATGACTCTAGTTGTTGTTAGTAAAAAGAACACACATGCAATGACACTGGTGGATCTATGTGTGGTCTCTGAAGAGAACACACATGCAATGACACTGGTGGATCCATATGTGGTATGTGAAAAGAACACACATGCACTGACTCTAGTGGCTGTTAGTAAACAGAACACACATGCAATGACACTGGTGGATCCATGGGTGGATTGTGAAAAGAACACACATGCAATGAGTCTAGTTGTTGTTAGTAAAAGAACACACATGCAATGACACGGGTGGATCCATGTGTGGTATCTGAAGAGAACACACATGCAATAACTCTAGCTGTGGTTAATGAGAAGAACACACATTTCAACGACACTGGTGGATCCATATGTGGTATGTGAAAAGAATAGTCATGAAATGACTCTAGTTGTTGTTAGTAAAAAGAACACACATGCAATGACACTGGTGGATCCATGTGTGGTCTCCGAAGAGAACACACATGCAATGAATCTAGCTGTTGTTTGTAAAAAGAGCACACATGCAATGACACTAGTGGATCCATAGGTGGATTATGAAAAGAACACACATGCAATGACTCGGGTTGTTGTTAGTAAAAAGAACACACATGCTATGACACTGGTGGATCCATAGGTGGATTGTGAAAAGAACACACATGCAATGACACTGGTGGATCCATATGTGGTATGTGAAAAGAACACACATGCAATGATTCTAGTTGTTGTTAGTAAAAAGAACACACATGCAATGACACTGGTGGATCCATGTGTCGTCTCTGAAGAGAACACACATGCAATAACTCTAGCTGTGGTTAATGAGAAGAACACACATTTCAATGACACTGGTGGATCCATATGTGGTATGTGAAAAGAAAATTCATGAAATGACTCAAGTTGTTGTTAGTAAAAAGAACACACATGCAATGACAGTGGTGGATCCATGTGTCGTCTCTGAAGAGAACATACATGCAATGACTCTGGCTGTTGTTAGTAAAAATAGCACACATGTAATGACACTAGTGGATCCATAGGTGAATTGTGAAAAGAACACACACGTAATGACTCTAGTTGTTGTCAGTAAAAAGAACACACATGCAATGACACTGGTGGATCCATAGATGGATTGTGAAAAGAACACACATACAATGACACTGGTGGATCCATATGTGGTATGTGAAAAGAACACACATGCAATGACTCTAGTTGTTGTTAGTAAAAAAAACACACATGCAATGACATTGGTGGATCCATGTGTGGTATCTGAAGAGAACACACATTTCAATGACACTGGTGGATCCATATGTGGTATGTGAAAAGAATAGTCATGAAATGACTCCAATTGTTGTTAGTAAAAAGAACACACATGCAATGAAACTGGTGGATCCATGTGTGGTCTCTGAAGAGAACACACATGCAATAACACTGGTGGATCCATATGTGGTATGTGAAATGAACACACATGCAATGACTCTAGGTTTTGTTAGTAAAAAGAACACACATGCAATGACACTGGTGGATCCATGTGTGGCCTCTGAAGAGAACACACATGCAATGAATCTAGCTGTGGTTAATGAGAAGAACACACATGAAATTACACTAGTGGATCCATAGGTGGATTGTGAAAAGAACACACATGCAATGACTCTAGTTGTTGTTAGTAAAAATAACACACATGCAATGACTCCAGTTGTTGTTAGTAAAAAGAACACACATGCAATGACACTGGTGGATCCATGTGTGGTCTATGAAGAGAACACACATTTCAATGACACCGGTGGATCCATATGTGGTATGTGAAAAGAACACACATGCAATGACTCCAGTTGTTGTTAGTAAAAATAACACACATGCAATGACACTGGTGGATCCATGTGTGGTCTCTGAAGAGAACACGCATTTCAATGACACTGGTGGATCCATATGTAGTATGTGAAAAGAACACACATGCAATGACTCCAGTTGTTGTTAGTAAAAAGAACACTCATGCAATGACACTGGTGGATCCACGTGTGGTCTCTAAAGAGAACACACATGCAATGACTCTAGCTATGGTTAATGAGAAGAACACACATTTCAATGACACTGGTGAATCCATATCTGGTATGTGAAAAGAACACACATGCAATGACTCTAGTTTGTGTTAGTAAAAAGAACACACATGCAATGACACTGGTGATTCCATATGTGGTATGTGAAAAGAACACACATGCAATGACTCTAGTTGTTGTTAGTAAAAAGAGCACACATGCAATGACTCTAGTTGTTGTTAGTAAAAAGAACACACATGCAATGACACTGGTGGATCCATATTTGGTATGTGAAAAGAACACACATGAAATGACTCCAGTTGTTGTTAGTAAAAAGAACATACATGCAATGACACTGGTGGATCCATAGGTGGATTATGAAAAGAACACACATGCAATGACTCCAGTTGTTGTTAGTAAAAACAACACACATGCAATGACACTGGTGGATCCATGTGTGGTATCTGAAGAGAACACACATTTAAATGACACTGGTGGATCCATATGTGGTATGTGAAAAGAATACACATGCAATGGATCTAGTTGTTGTTAGTAAAAAGAACACACATACAATGACATTGGTGGATCCATGTGTGGTCTCTAAAGAGAACACACATGCAATGAATCTAGTTGTGGTTAATGAGAAGAACACACATGTAATGACACAGGTGGATCCATAGGTGGATTGTGAAAAGAACACACGTGCAATGACACTGGTGGATCCATATGTGGTATGTGAAAAGAACACACATGCAATGATTCCAGTTGTTGTTAGTAAAAAGAACACACATGCAATGACACTGGTGGATCCATGTGTGGTCTCTGAAGAGAACACACATTTAAATGACACTGGTGGATCCATATGTGGTATGTGAAAAGAATAGTCATGAAATGACTCAAGTTGTTGTTAGTAAAAAGAACACACATGCAATGACACTGATGGATCCATGTGTGGTCTCTGAATAGAACACAGATGCAATGACACTCGTGGATCCATATGTGGTATGTTAAACGAACACATGCAATGACACTGGTGGATCCATATGTGGTCTCTGAAGAGAACACACATGCAATGACACTGGTGGATCCATGTGTGGTCTCTGAAGAGAACACACATTTCAATGACACTGGTGGATCCATATGTGGTATGTGAAAAGAATAGTCATGAAATGACTCCAATTATTGTTAGTAAAAAGAACACATATGTAATGACACTGGTGGATCCATGTGTGGTCTCTGAAGAGAACACACATGCAATAACACTGGTGGATCCATATGTGGTATGTGAAATGAACACACATGCAATGACTCTGGGTTTTGTTAGTAAAAAGAACACACATGCAATGACACTGGTGGATCCATGTGTGGCCTCTGAAGAGAACACACATGCAATGAATCTAGCTGTGGTTAATGAGAAGAACACACATGAAATGACACTGGTGGATACATACGTGGATTGTGAAAAGAACACACATGCAATGACTCCAGTTGTTGTTAGTAAAAAGAACACACATGCAATGACACTGGTGGATCCATGTGTGGTCTATGAAGAGAACACACATTTCAATGACACCGGTGGATCCATATGTGGTATGTGAAAAGAACACACATGCAATGACTCCAGTTGTTGTTAGTAAAAATAACACACATGCAATGACACTGGTGGATCGATGTGTGGTCTCTGAAGAGAACACGCATTTCAATGACACTGGTGGATCCATATGTAGTATGTGAAAAGAACACACATGCAATGACTCCAGTTGTTGTTAGTAAAAAGAACACTCATGCAATGACACTGGTGGATCCACGTGTGGTCTCTAAAGAGAACACACATTTCAATGACACTAGTGGATCCATGTGTGGTATGTGAAAAGAACACACATGCAATGACTCCAGTTGTTGTTAGTAAAAAGAACACACATGCAATGACACTGGTGGATCCATGTGTGGCCTCCGAAGACAACCCACATTTCAATGACACTGGTGGATCCATATGTGGTATGTGAAAAAACACACATGCAATGACTCGAGTTGTTGTTAGTAAAAAGAACACACATGCAATGACACTGGTGGATCCATGTGTGGTCTCTAAAGAGAACACACATGCAATGACACCGGTGGATCCATGTGTGGTCTCTAAAGAGAACACACATTTCAATGACTGGTGGATCCATATGTAGTATGTGAAAAGAACACACATGCAATGACTCCAGTTGTTGTTAGTAAAAAGAACACTCATGCAATGACACTGGTGGATCCATGTGTGGTCTCTAAAGAGAACACACATGCAATGACTCTAGCTATGGTTCATGAGAAGAACACACATTTCAATGACACTAGTGAATCCATATGTGGTATGTGAAAAGAACACACATGCAACGACTCCAGTTGTTGTTAGTAAAAAGAACACACATGCAATGACCCCAGTTGTTGTTAGTAAAAATAACACACATGCAATGACACTGGAGGATCCATATGTGGTATGTGAAAAGAACACACATGCAATGACTCCAGTTGTTGTTAGTAAAAAGAACATACATGCAATGACACTGGTGGATCCATAGGTGGATTATGAAAAGAACACACATGCAATGACTCCAGTTGTTGTTAGTAAAAACAACACACATGCAATGACACTGGTGGATCCATGTGTGGTATCTGAAGAGAACACACATTTAAATGACACTGGTGGATCCATATGTGGTATGTGAAAAGAACACACATGCAATGACTCTAGTTGTTGTTAGTAAAAAGAACACACATGCAATGACACTGGTGGATCCATGTGTGGTCTCTAAAGAGAACACACGTGCAATGAATCTAGTTGTGGTTAATGAGAAGAAAACACATGTAATGACACTGGTGGATCCATAGGTGGATTGTGAAAAGAACACACATGCAATGACACTGGCGGATCCATATGTGGTATGTGAAAAGAACACACATGCAATGATTCCAGTTGTTGTTAGTAAAAAGAACACACATGTAATGACACTGGTGGATCCATGTGTGGTCTCTGAAGAGAACACACATTTAAATGACACTGGTGGATCCATATGTGGTATGTGAAAAGAATAGTCATGAAATGACTCAAGTTGTTGTTAGTAGAAAGAACACACATGCAATGACACTGATGGATCCATGTGTGGTCTCTGAATAGAACACAGATGCAATGACACTGGTGGATCCATATGTGGTATGTGAAAAGAACACATGCAATGACACTGGTGGATCCATATGTGGTCTCTGAAGAGAACACACATGCAATGACACTGGTGGATCCATGTGTGGTCTCTAAAGAGAACACACATTTCAATGACACTGGTGGATCCATATGTGGTATGTGAAAAGAATAGTCATGAAATGACTCCAATTATTGTTAGTAAAAAGAACACATATGCAATGACACTGGTGGATCCATGTGTGGTCTCTGAAGAGAACACACATGCAATAACACTGGTGGATCCATATGTGGTATGTGAAATGAACACACATGCAATGACTCTGGGTTTTGTTAGTAAAAAGAACACACATGCAATGACACTGGTGGATCCATGTCTGGCCTCTGAAGAGAACACACATGCAATGAATCTAACTGTGGTTAATGAGAAGAACACACATGAAATGACACTGGTGGATACATACGTGGATTGTGAAAAGAACACACATGCAATGACTCCAGTTGTTGTTAGTAAAAAGAACACACATGCAATGACACTGGTGGATCCATGTGTGGTCTATGAAGAGAACACACATTTCAATGACACCGGTGGATCCATATGTGGTATGTGAAAAGAACACACATGCAATGACTCCTGTTGTTGTTAGTAAAAATAACACACATGCAATGACACTGGTGGATCCATGTGTGGTCTCTAAAGAGAACACACATTTCAATGACTGGTGGATCCATATGTAGTATGTGAAAAGAACACACATGGAATGACTCCAGTTGTTGTTAGTAAAAAGAACACTCATGCAATGACACTGGTGGATCCATGTGTGGTCTCTAAAGAGAACACACATGCAATGACTCTAGCTATGGTTCATGAGAAGAACACACATTTCAATGACACTGGTGAATCCATATGTGGTATGTGAAAAGAACACACATGCAACGACTCCAGTTGTTGTTAGTAAAAAGAACACACATGCAATGACCCCAGTTGTTGTTAGTAAAAATAACACACATGCAATGACACTAGAGGATCCATATGTGGTATGTGAAAAGAATAGTCATGAAATGACTCCAGTTGTTGTTACTAAAAAGAACACACATGCAATGACATCCATGTGTGGTCTCTGAAGAGAACACACATGCAATGACACTGGTGGATCCATATTTGGTATTTGAAAAGAACACACATGCAATGACTCCAGTTGTTGTTAGTAAAAAGAACATACATGCAATGACACTGGTGGACCCATAGGTGGATTGTGAAAAGAACACGCATGCAATGACTCCAGTTGTTGTTAGTAAAAAGAACACACATGCAATGACACTGGTGGATCCATGTGTGGTCTCTAAAGAGAACACACATTTCAATGACTGGTGGATCCATATGTAGTATGTGAAAAGAACACACATGCAATGACTCCAGTTGTTGTTAGTAAAAAGAACACTCATGCAATGACACTGGTGGATCCATGTGTGATCTCTAAAGAGAACACACATGCAATGACTCTAGCTATGGTTCATGAGAAGAACACACATTTCAATGACACTAGTGAATCCATATGTGGTATGTGAAAAGAACACACATGCAACGACTCCAGTTGTTGTTAGTAAAAAGAACACACATGCAATGACCCCAGTTGTTGTTAGTAAAAATAACACACATGCAATGACACTGGAGGATCCATATGTGGTATGTGAAAAGAACACACATGCAATGACTCCAGTTGTTGTTAGTAAAAAGAATATACATGCAATGACACTGGTGGATCCATAGGTGGATTATGAAAAGAACACACATGCAATGACTCCAGTTGTTGTTAGTAAAAAGAACACACATGCAATGACACTGGTGGATCCATGTGTGGTATCTGAAGAGAACACACATTTAAATGACACTGGTGGATCCATATGTGGTATGTGAAAAGAACACACATGCAATGACTCTAGTTGTTGTTAGTAAAAAGAACACACATGCAATGACACTGGTGGATCCATGTGTGGTCTCTAAAGAGAACACACGTGCAATGAATTTAGTTGTGGTTAATGAGAAGAAAACACATGTAATGACACTGGTGGATCCATAGGTGGATTGTGAAAAGAACACACATGCAATGACACTGGTGGATCCATATGTGGTATGTGAAAAGAACACACATGCAATGATTCCAGTTGTTGTTAGTAAAAAGAACACACATGCAATGACACTGGTGGATCCATGTGTGGTCTCTGAAGAGAACACACATTTAAATGACACTGGTGGATCCATATGTGGTATGTGAAAAGAATAGTCATGAAATGACTCAAGTTGTTGTTAGTAAAAAGAACACACATGCAATGACACTGATGGATCCATGTGTGGTCTCTGAATAGAACACAGATGCAATGACACTGGTGGATCCATATGTGGTATGTGAAAAGAACACATGCAATGACACTGGTGGATCCATGTGTGGTCTCTAAAGAGAACACACATTTCAATGACTGGTGGATCCATATGTAGTATGTGAAAAGAACACACATGCAATGACTCCAGTTGTTGTTAGTAAAAAGAACACTCATGCAATGACACTGGTGGATCCATGTGTGATCTCTAAAGAGAACACACATGCAATGACTCTAGCTATGGTTCATGAGAAGAACACACATTTCAATGACACTAGTGAATCCATATGTGGTATGTGAAAAGAACACACATGCAACGACTCCAGTTGTTGTTAGTAAAAAGAACACACATGCAATGACCCCAGTTGTTGTTAGTAAAAATAACACACATGCAATGACACTGGAGGATCCATATGTGGTATGTGAAAAGAACACACATGCAATGACTCCAGTTGTTGTTAGTAAAAAGAACATACATGCAATGACACAGGTGGATCCATAGGTGGATTATAAAAAGAACACACATGCAATGACTCGAGTTGTTGTTAGTAAAAAGAACACACATGCAATGACACTGGTGGATCCATGTGTGGTATCTGAAGAGAACACACATTTAAATGACACTGGTGGATCCATATGTGGTACGTGAAAAGAACACACATGCAATGACTCTAGTTGTTGTTAGTAAAAAGAACACACATGCAATGACACTGGTGGATCCATGTGTGGTCTCTAAAGAGAACACACGTGCAATGAATCTAGTTGTGGTTAATGAGAAGAAAACACATGTAATGACACTGGTGGATCCATAGGTGGATTGTGAAAAGAACACACATGCAATGACACTGGTGTATCCATATGTGGTATGTGAAAAGAACACACATGCAATGATTCCAGTTGTTGTTAGTAAAAAGAACACACATGCAATGACACTGGTGGATCCATGTGTGGTCTCTGAAGAGAACACACATTTAAATGACACTGGTCGATCCATATGTGGTATGTGAAAAGAATAGTCATGAAATGACTCAAGTTGTTGTTAGTAAAAAGAACACACATGCAATGACACTGATGGATCCATGTGTGGTCTCTGAAGAGAACACATATGCAATGACACTGGTGGATCCATATGTGGTATGTGAAAAGAACACACATGTAATGACTCCAGTTGTTGTTAGTAAAAAGAACACACATGCAATGACACTGGTGGATCCATGTGTGGTCTATGAAGAGAACACACATTTCAATGACACCGGTGGATCCATATGTGGTATGTGAAAAGAACACACATGCAAAGACTCTGGGTTTTCTTAGTAAAAAGAACACACATGCAATGACACTGGTGGATCCATGTGTGGTCTCTGAAGAGAACACACATGCAATGAATCTAGCTGTGGTTAATGAGAAGAACACACATGAAATGACACTGGTGGATCCATAGGTGGATTGTGAAAAGAACACACATGCAATGACTCCAGTTGTTGTTAGTAAAAAGAACACACATGCAATGCCACTGGTGGATCCATGTGTGGTCTATGAAGAGAACACACATTCAGTGACACCGGTGGATCCATATGTGGTATGTGAAAAGAACACACATGCAATGACTCCAGTTGTTGTTAGTAAAAAGAACACACATGCAATGACACTGGTGGATCCATGTGTGGTCTCTGAAGAGAACACACATTTCAATGACACTGGTGGATCCATATGTTGTATGTGAAAAGAACACACATGCAATGACTCCAGTTGTTGTTAGTAAAAACAACACTCATGCAATGACACTGGTGGATCCATGTGTGGTCTCGAAAGAGAACACACATGCAATGACTCTGGCTGTTGTTAGTAAAAAGAGCACACATGCAATGACACTAGTGGATCCATAGGTGGATTTCAAAAGAACACACATGTAATGACTCTAGTTGTTGTCAGTAAAAAGAACACACATGCAATGACACTGGTGGATCCATAGGTGGATTGTGAAAAGAACACACATACAATGACTCCAGTTGTTGTTAGTAAAAAGAACACACATGCAATGACTCCAGTTGTTGTTAGTAAAAAGAACACACATGCAATGACACTGGTGGATCCATATGTGGTATGTGAAAAGAACGCACATGCAATGACTCGAGTTGTTGTTAGTAAAAAGAACATACATGCAATGACACTAGTGGATCCATGTGTGGTATCTGAAGAGAACACACATACAATGAATCTAGCCGTGGTTAATGATAAGAACACACATGCAATAACACTGGTGGATCCATAGGTGGATTGTGAAAAAAACACACATGCAATGACTCGAGTTGTTGTTAGTAAAAAGAACACACATGCAATGACACTGGTGGATCTATTTGTGGTCTCTAAAGAGAACACATATGCAATGACACTGGTGGATCCATATGTTCTATGTGACAAGAACACACATGCAATGACTCCAGTTGTTGTTAGTAAAAAGAACACACATGCAATGACACCGGTGGATCGATGTGTGGTCTCTGAAGAGAACACACATGCAATAGATCTAGCTGTGGTTAATGAGAAGAACAAACTTGCAATGACACTGGTGGATCCATAGGTGGATTGTGAAAAGAACACACATGCAATGACTCCAGTTGTTGGTAGTAAAAAGAACACACATGCAATGACACTGGTGGATCCATGTGTAGTCTCTAAAGAGAACACACATGCAATGAATCTAGCTGTGGTTAATGAGAAGAACACACATGCAATGACACTGGTGGATCCATAGGTGGATTGTGAAAAGAACACACATGCAATAACTCCAGTTATTGTTAGTAAAAAGAACACACATGCAATGACACTGGTGGATCCATGTGTGGTATCCAAAGAGAACACATATTTCAATGACACTGGTGGATCCATATGTGGTATGTGAAAAAACACAGATGCAATGACTCCAGTTGTTGTTAGTAAAAAGAACACACATGCAATGACACTGGTGGATCCATGTGTGGTCTCTAAAGAGAACACACATTTCAAAGACACTAGTGGATCCATGTGTGGTATGTGAAAAGAACACACAAGCAATGACTCCAGTTGTTGTTAGGAAAAATAACACACATGCAATGACACTGGTGGATCCATGTGTGCTCTCTGAAGAGAACACACATGCAATGACTCTAGCTATGGTTAATGAGAAGAACACAATTTCAATGACACTGGTGGATCCATATGTGGTATGTGAAAAGAATAGTCATCAAATGACTCCAGTTGTTGTTAGTAAAAAAAACACACATGCAATGACACTGGTGGATCCATGTGTGGTCTCTCAAGAGAACACACATGCAATGACACTGGTGGATCCATATGTGGTATGTGAAAAGACCACACATGCAATGACTCCAGTTGTTGTTAGTAAAAAGAACACACATGAAATGACACTGGTGGATCCATGTGTGGTCTCTGAAGAGAACACACATGCAATAAATCTAGCTGTGGTTAATGAGAAGAACACACTTGCAATGACACTGGTGGATCCATAGGTGGATTGTGAAACGAACACACATGCAATGACTCCAGTTGTTGTTAGTAAAAAGAACACACATGCAATGACACTGGTGGATCCATGTGTAGTCTCTAAAGAGAACACACATGCAATGAATCTAGCTGTGGTTAATGAGAAGAACACACATGCAATGACACTGGTGGATCCATAGGTGGATTGTGAAAATAACACACATGCAATGACTCCAGTTATTGTTAGTAAAAAGAACACACATGCAATGACACTGGTGGATCCATGTGTGGTATCCAAAGAGAACACATATTTCAATGACACTGGTGGATCCATATGTGGTATGTGAAAAAACACACATGCAATGACTCCAGTTGTTGTTAGTAAAAAGAACACACATGCAATGACACTGGTGGATCCATGTGTGGTCTCTAAAGAGAACACACATTTCAAAGACACTAGTGGATCCATGTGTGGTATGTGAAAAGAACACACATATAATGACTCTAGTTGTTATCCGTAAAAAGAACACACATGAAATGACACTGGTGGATCCATAGGTGGATTGTGAAAAGAACACACATACAATGACTCCAGTTGTTGTTAGTAAAAAGAACACACATGCAATGACTCCAGTTGTTGTTAGTAAAAAGAACACACATGCAATGACACTGGTGGATCCATATGTGGTATGTGAAAAGAACGCACATGCAATGACTCGAGTTGTTGTTACTGAAAGGAACACACATGCAATGACACTGGTGGATCTATTTGTGGTCTCTAAAGAGAACACATATGCAATGACACTGGTGGATCCATATGTTCTGTGTGACAAGAACACACATGCAATGACTCCAGTTGTTGTTAGTAAAAGTAACACACATGCAATGACACCGGTGGATCGATGTGTGGTCTCTGAAGAGAACACACATTTCAATGACGCTGGTGGATCCATATGTGGTATGTGAAAAGAACACACATGCAATGACTCCAGTTGTTGTTAGAAAAAATAACACACATGCAATGACACTGGTGGATCCATGTGTGATCTCTGAAGAGAACTGTAGGGTCCCCAACCTTTAATAAGATTGAGCCCCCTGTGTTTACAATGCTAGTCCCTGGATCAATAGCTAGCATCCACAGTTTAGATGTAATATCAAGAAACAAAGGTCATAATACAACTTTATAACCAGGAATAAAATAATTTTATTACATCAAACATAGCTCATTGGCTATTTACATAACATTGCAGCGGAATAACTATAAGCATGGGGTCCTTCATCTTCAAAGTGCCACAGGCAGATGTTGGTTGTAGACTTTGTAATCCTAATCAATCAATCTTCACTAAAATCAATCAAACCTGCAACATTACAAGTTACAGCCACAAGGGTCAATACATTTGAATTGTATTGGCAAGTGATACTTTGGTAGTATAGTGGAGTCTATCATCTATATGCATTTGGCTAAGTGGAGTTGAGGCTTGCATTGCTCAAAATAGATTTTTCCCTAATGTTTTGAAAACACTAAGTTTTTGTTTGGCAAAAACTTTCCCAAGGCATCTACCAATCAAAGACTGAAGATCCTTCTCGAGGCATCTACCAATCAAAGACTGAAGATCCTTTAACACTTGTTCACCCACAAGTTTTATTTAGAAATTGGAGTGATGAGATTCTTGATTGCTTCCATGTCTTGATGCTCAAATTGTCCTTTTCCAGGGACATGGCTAAGTACTTAGATTTTACACTCTGCAGAGGTGGTGCACTTTCCCCACAAGACTTGGTTTCCCAAGACAAGATCTTTCAGAAGCTTTTCCTTAGACCATCATGGACGCGTTCCAACCTATCAAACACTACCACCAACTGTCCATATGGCTAAGTTCTTGCAACCTATATGATCATGGCAGAGCCCATATTGCCAAGTGGTTGCACTTGAAGCTTCTCAACATTTGACATCTCAAATCTCTTTGTTTCCTGGGTGGCCATCCACAAGTGAGATACACTAAGGTAAACCATAAACATGGGCCTTGTGAACCACTCAACCAAAAACCACCAAGCAAGTCCCATTCCACCCAGGTGATTCATTAATTTAGTTGTTTTATTAAACAAAACATAAGTCCACAGACTTAGTAATTTTTCATAGCATGAATATATATTCCACCCTTGTTTTCTATTAGCTAGGCTAAGCTTGGTAGTAATAGGATTCCTAGGTTAGGAAATCCTACTAAGGATTCATCTACTAGGTTTTCCTATAGCAAGATCTATACTTAGCAAAAATTCATGCAAGTTTTACTTAGCAAAAACACTAATGCATAGTGAAAATAATGGGACAAAAGATATGAAGCATCACTTGCCTTTTTGGTAGAGGGTATAAGTTCACTCCTTGTCCTTGCAACAATCACACTCTTCAAGTCACTACAAATCAATCAAGCAAGGCACAAACTCAATCTACCAAACAAGCAAAACAGCACACATAAAATAACAAAGTCAAACAAACAATTTTTCACACACAAAGTAATGGGATCTAAGTCATGCATAAGCATGCAAAGGTTGGTTCTATTGTAAGGATGGTCTCCACTAGGCTTCTAAACTTTGTAAGTTCCAAATTGGTCATTTACCAAAATGGCAAAGTCAAAGTAATGCATGCAAGCATGCCAAGCTTTGTTTTGTTTGAAAAAGTGGTTCCTAATGGGTCATAGACATTTGGGCACACCTATTGGTCATTTTGTAAAGTGGCAAAGTCATTTGCAAAAGGTTTCACTATAAAACCATTTTCAAAACAAAGTATCATTTTACTAGGGAATTAACCTATAGGGTTCACCAAGAATGTTTTCAATCACAAAACTTGGGGTTTAGGGTTAGTGAGTTTAAAACAAAACATTTTCCAAAGGTTTTCTTCCAAAATCATTTTTAACAAATAAACCACATTTCTATTTGACTAGAAATGGTTTTAAATCAAGAATCATTATTTTGTTTCACCAAATGAATTGCTATTGCAAAACTTGGTGTTTGGGTCAGTAGGTTTGGTCCAAAACATTTTCCCAAAGTTTTTACTCAAAAACATTTTCATAAACAAAATAATAGTTTTATTTAGCTAGAAATGGACTAAACTAATTAATCCATTCTAAACTTTTCCAAATTCATTTTTCAAAACATGGGTTGGTTCCTAGGGTCAGTAAGGTCACAAAAAACCATTTTGCAAAGGTTTTAACCCTAAAAACATTTTTGAATAATTTTTCTAATCTAAATAAGCAATCAAAAGTTTCTGCATAATCAACCAATATAACAAATACTATTTGCTAAACTAAGGGCAGGGTTGGTTAGGTCTTGTTCTCCTGAATCCAACGACATAAAATTTGTAATTTTTGGACGTGTGGATCCAAAGATACAAGGGTTTGAAGTTTGCAAGAAATTCTGTTTTCAAATCTGTTTTTAAACAGAACAGGGGACACGCGGCAGTATTCTATTGGACGGTACCGGTTCGGCCGGATCGTGGCTGTGGGGCGTTGGATCAAATCTAATCGCACGGTCCAGAAAGCATACCTCTTCGCGACTAAGTGGATCTATCCTATTCGTTCGATCTAAATCGAATGGCTGTAACTGCCTGGCCAAAAAGCAGCGGCGCTGACGGTGGCTAGCGGCGGCGGAGCTGTCGGTCGACGACGGAGGCGACGCTACAGGAGGTGAGGGAGAGAGGGAAGATGCTCACCGGCTCAGGGGGTCACGGTGATGCTCGAGGAGGTGTTGGTCGGGTGAGGGGCGCTCGGGGTCAGGTGGAATCTCTCGCTGGAGTTCGTGGCGGCGTCGGGTGGTCCTGGTGCTCGTCGAGGATGGAGTTGTGGATCACCCCAAGGCAAGGCGAAGACACGGTTAGATGCCCAGGACTCAGGCAAGGTCGTGTGCGTGAATGAGAGGGAAAGGGGCGGTCTGGTTCACCTGGAAGTCGTCGTCGTAGTTGCAGACAGGCGGCGGCGCTTGAAAATTTGACGTAGTCGACGCTATGGGGCGCCCGCGGTCGAATGAAGGACACGGGGAGAAGCGTATGGGAGTGGTGAAGCTGCTAGGGTGTTCGGAAAGGCACGGGGTGGTCAGGCTTGGCCGGAATCGGAGATGGGAGCTCGTCGGAGCAGCGGCGGTGCAGGAGAGATTGGCGACAGCCTAGGGGCAGAGAGGGAGTGGCGACAGAGGGGAAAGGTAGAGGAGAGGTGTGCGCTTAAGTGTGCGTGGTCATCGGAGGAGTTAACGCAGGATTGAACGCGAATTCAACGCCGGAGTAAACTCACTGTAACGGCAGCGCGACGGGGTCTCGTTGAAGACGATGAACAGTGAAGGGTGGGTCCCGGCTGTCTGCGAGAGAGGAAGAAAGGGAGTTGGGTCCACCGATCAGTGAATGTGTGGGTAAGTTTCCGAGTGGAAAGAAACGCTTCGGGGGAGGGGAGAAGACTGGGATGGACTGGGCTGCTGTTGGGCCAAATTGGGTTGGGTCTGTTCTTTTCTTATTTTTTTTCTGTCTGCTTTCTTTTTCCTTTTTCTAAATCTATTTCTGTTTTGAATTTCAAACAATTATTCAAACATTCAACCAATTCAAACAATTTAAACAATCACTCAACTTTGTACTTTGAATTTGGTTCTGTTTATCAACATAATCCAAATCCAAAATAAAATAATATTTTTATTCTTTTTAGGATCCATTTATTAATTAAATAAAATGGATCTTTTTAATAAAATAGGGTTTGAATTAATTAATAAAACTTCCATTTGAAATCCAAATATTTTCAAAACCAAAACAGTAGGTTTTATTTGAAAATAAAGGATACTTGGAAATCTTATTTTAAAAGAATAAATAAGTTTTGATGTTTATTTAAAATGGGAAAAGCCT
The DNA here is from genome assembly GCA_916181665.1 of Avena sativa. Lineage (NCBI taxonomy): Eukaryota > Viridiplantae > Streptophyta > Magnoliopsida > Poales > Poaceae > Avena > Avena sativa. Next base: position 383,075,895 of record OV702286.1, on the reverse strand, counting down.
TTACTTAAATAAAATTGGATATTGGAATCCTTATCATTTTATTTAAATAAACCTTTACTCATTTTATCAAAACAAAATATTTTATTATAAAAGCTTGGCCAAAATTAATTTGGCTTTATAAAACCACCTTTTCATTTGAAAACTAAGTCTTTTATTAAAAGATCCAAAATAGTATTTCCAAAACATTTTATTTGCCTTTAATAAATGTTTTATCTTTTTAAATCCCTTTAGGATTTATTTGATTCAAATGGTTTGAAGTTCCAATTTGAGTGAAACCAACTTCTATGGTCTTTCTTGATCCTTTGTGAACATTTGTTGATCAATTTTGGTATGGATCAAATCCATGGATTTGGAGATACTTTGGAAAATGATTTTTATCCATTAGGGTTTAGGGTTTTGGATTTATTTGCCAAATGTTTAAATTTCCAGATACATTCATTGAGGAATGCATTTCCCTTGATTTGGATTTTGTTGAATTCAAACTTTAACCAAAGTTTGTTCAAGATGGGATTTTAGGTTTCCTTTTTGAAACAAAAGTTTCTTTTAACCCTGATTTTCAACAAAAAATTATTTTGTTTATTTTATTTTTCACATTACAAGATTTGGAAAATCTTGGGATGTGACAGGCTACCATCCTTAAAATAAATCTCGTCCCGAGATCTGAAGAGAACACACATGCAATAAATGTAGCTGTGGTTAATGAGAAGAACACACTTGCAATGACACTGGTGGATCCATAGGTGGATTGTGAAAAGAACACACATGCAATGACTCCAGTTGTTGTTAGTAAAAAGAACACACATGCAATGACACTGGTGGATCCATGTGTAGTGTCTAAAGAGAACACACATGCAATGAATCTAGCTGTGGTTAATGAGAAGAACACACATGCAATGACACTGGTGGATCCATAGGTGGATTGTGAAAAGAACACACATGCAATGACTCCAGTTATTGTTAGTAGAAAGAACACACATGCAATGACACTGGTGGATCCATGTGTGGTCTATGAAGAGAACACACATTTCAATGACACCGGTGGATCCATATGTGGTATGTGAAAAGAACACACATGCAATGACTCCAGTTGTTGTTAGTAAAAAGAACACACATGCAATGACACTGGTGGATCCATGTGTGGTTTCTGAAGAGAACACAAATGCAAGGACACTGGTGGATCCATATGTGGTATGTGAAAAGAACACACATGCAATGACTCCAGTTGTTGTTAGTAAAAAGAACACACATGCAATGACACTGGTGGATCTATTTGTGGTGTCTAAGAGAACACAGATGCAATGACACTGGTGGATCCATATGTTCTATCTGACAAGAACACACATGCAATGACTCCAGTTGTTGTTAGTAAAAAGAACACATATGCAATGACACTGGTGGATCCATGTGTGGTCTCTGAAGAGAACACACACTTTAATGACACTGGTGGATCCGTATATGGTATGTGAAAAGAACACACATGCAATGACTCCAGTTGTTGTTAGTAAAAATAACACACATGCAATGACACTGGTGGATCCATGTGTGATCTATGAAGAGAACACACATGCAATAACTCTAGCTATGGTTAATGAGAAGAACACAATTTCAATGACACTGGTGGATCCATATGTGGTATGTGAAAAGAATAGTCATCAAATGACTCCAGTTGTTGTTAGTAAAAAGAACACACATGCAATGACACTGGTGGATCCATCTGTGGTCTCTCAAGAGAACACACATGCAATGACACTGGTGGATCCATATGTGGTATGTGAAAAGACCACACATGCAATGACTCCAGTTGTTGTTAGTAAAAAGAACACACATGAAATGACACTGGTGGATCCATGTGTGGTCTCTGAAGAGAACACACATGCAATAAATCTAGTTGTGGTTAATGAGAAGAACACACATGAAATGACACTGGTGGATCCATAGGTGGATTGTGAAAATAACACACATGCAATGACTGCAGTTGTTGTTAGTAAAAAGAACACACATGCAATGACACTGGTGGATCCATGTGTAGTCTCTAAAGAGAACACACATGCAATATATCTAGCTGTGGTTAATGAGAAGAACACACATGAAATGACACTGGCGGATCCATAGGTGGATTGTGAAAAGAACACACATGCAATGACTCCAGTTATTGTTAGTAAAAAGAACACACATGCAATGACACTGGTGGATCCATGTGTGGTCTATGAAGAGAACACACATTTCAATGACACCGGTGGATCCATATGTGGTATGTGAAAAGAACACACATGCAATGACTCCAGTTGTTGTAAGTAAAAAGAACACACATGCAATGACACTGGTGGATCCATGTGTGGTCTCTGAAGAGAACACACATTTCAATGACACTGGTGGATCCATATGTGGTATGTGAAAAGAACACTCATGCAATGACACTGGTGGATCCATTTGTGGTCTCTAAAGAAAACACACATGCAATGACTCTAGCCATGGTTAATGAGAAGAACACACATTTCAATGACACTGGTGAGTCCATATGTGGTATGTGAAAAGAACACTCATGCAATGACTCTAGTTGGTGTTAGTAAAAAGAACACACATGCAATGACACTGGTGGATCCATGTGTGGTCTCTGAAGAGAACACACATGCAATAACTCTAGCTGTGGTTAATGAGAAGAACACACATTTCAATGACACTAGTGGATCCATGTGTGGTCTCTGAAGAGAACACACATGTAATAACACTGGTGGATCCATATGTGGTATGTGAAAAGAACACATATGCAATGACTCCAGTTGTTGTTAGTAAAAAGAACACACATGCAATGACACTAGTGGATACATGTGTGGTCTCTGAAGATAACACACATGCAATGAATCTAGCTGTGGTTAATGAGAAGAACACAATTTCAATGACACTGGTGGATCCATATGTGGTATGTGAAAAGAATAGTCATCAAATGAGTCCAGTTGTTGTTAGTAAAAAGAACACACATGCAATGACATTGGTGGATCCATGTGTGGTCTCTCAAGAGAACACACATCCAATGACACTGGTGGATCCATATGTGGTATGCGAAAAGACCACACATGCAATGACTCCAGTTGTTGTTAGTAAAAAGAACACACATGAAATGACACTGGTGGATCCATGTGTGGTCTCTGAAGAGAACACACATGCAATAAATCTAGTTGTGGTTAATGAGAAGAACATACATGCAATGACACTGGTGGATCCATAGGTGGATTGTGAAAAGAACACACATGCAATGACTGCAGTTGTTGTTACTAAAAAGGACACACATGCAATGACACTGGTGGATCCATGTGTAGTCTCTAAAGAGAACACACATGCAATGAATCTAGCTGTGGTTAATGAGAAGAACACACATGCAATGACACTAGCGGATCCATAGGTGGATTGTGAAAAGAACACACATGCAATGACTCCAGTTATTGTTAGTAAAAAGAACACACATGCAATGACACTGGTGGATCCATGTGTGGTCTATGAAGAGAACACACATTTCAATGACACCGGTGGATCCATATGTGGTATGTGAAAAGAACACACATGCAATGACTCCAGTTGTTGTTAGTAAAAAGAACACACATGCAATGACACTGGTGGATCCATGTGTGGTCTCTGAAGAGAACACACATTTCAATGACACTGGTGGATCCATATGTGGTATGTGAAAAGAACACACATGCAATGAATCCAGTTGTTGTTAGTAAAAAGAACACTCATGCAATGACACTGGTGGATCCATGTGTGGTCTCTAAAGAAAACACACATGCAATGACTCTAGCCATGGTTAATGAGAAGAACACACATTTCAATGACACTAGTGAGTCCATATGTGGTATGTGAAAAGAATAGTCATGAAATGACTCCAGTTGTTGTTAGTAAAAAGAACACACATGCAATGACACTAGTGGATCCATGTGTGGTCTCTGAAGAGAACACACATGCAATGACACTGGTGGATCCATATGTGGTATGTGAAAAGAACACTCATGCAATGACTCTATTTGTTGTTAGTAAAAAGAACACACATGCAATGACTCTAGCTGTGGTTAATGAGAATACACATTTCAATGACACTGGTGGATCCATATGTGGTATGTGAAAAGAATAGTCATGAAATGACTCCAGTTGTTGTTAGTAAAAAGAACACACATGCAATGACACTGGTGGATCCATGTGTGGTCTCTGAAGAGAACACACATTTCAATGACACTGGTGGATCCATATGTGGTATGTGAAAAGAACACTCATGCAATGACACTGGTGGATCCATTTGTGGTCTCTAAAGAAAACACACATGCAATGACTCTAGCCATGGTTAATGAGAAGAACACACATTTCAATGACACTGGTGAGTCCATATGTGGTATGTGAAAAGAACACTCATGCAATGACTCTAGTTGGTGTTAGTAAAAAGAACACACATGCAATGACACTGGTGGATCCATGTGTGGTCTCTGAAGAGAACACACATGCAATAACTCTAGCTGTGGTTAATGAGAAGAACACACATTTCAATGACACTAGTGGATCCATGTGTGGTCTCTGAAGAGAACACACATGTAATAACACTGGTGGATCCATATGTGGTATGTGAAAAGAACACATATGCAATGACTCCAGTTGTTGTTAGTAAAAAGAACACACATGCAATGACACTAGTGGATACATGTGTGGTCTCTGAAGATAACACACATGCAATGAATCTAGCTGTGGTTAATGAGAAGAACACAATTTCAATGACACTGGTGGATCCATATGTGGTATGTGAAAAGAATAGTCATCAAATGAGTCCAGTTGTTGTTAGTAAAAAGAACACACATGCAATGACATTGGTGGATCCATGTGTGGTCTCTCAAGAGAACACACATCCAATGACACTGGTGGATCCATATGTGGTATGCGAAAAGACCACACATGCAATGACTCCAGTTGTTGTTAGTAAAAAGAACACACATGAAATGACACTGGTGGATCCATGTGTGGTCTCTGAAGAGAACACACATGCAATAAATCTAGTTGTGGTTAATGAGAAGAACATACATGCAATGACACTGGTGGATCCATAGGTGGATTGTGAAAAGAACACACATGCAATGACTGCAGTTGTTGTTAGTAAAAAGGACACACATGCAATGACACTGGTGGATCCATGTGTAGTCTCTAAAGAGAACACACATGCAATGAATCTAGCTGTGGTTAATGAGAAGAACACACATGCAATGACACTGGCGGATCCATAGGTGGATTGTGAAAAGAACACACATGCAATGACTCCAGTTATTGTTAGTAAAAAGAACACACATGCAATGACACTGGTGGATCCATGTGTGGTCTATGAAGAGAACACACATTTCAATGACACCGGTGGATCCATATGTGGTATGTGAAAAGAACACACATGCAATGACTCCAGTTGTTGTTAGTAAAAAGAACACACATGCAATGACACTGGTGGATCCATGTGTGGTCTCTGAAGAGAACACACATTTCAATGACACTGGTGGATCCATATGTGGTATGTGAAAAGAACACACATGCAATGAATCCAGTTGTTGTTAGTAAAAAGAACACTCATGCAATGACACTGGTGGATCCATGTGTGGTCTCTAAAGAAAACACACATGCAATGACTCTAGCCATGGTTAATGAGAAGAACACACATTTCAATGACACTAGTGAGTCCATATGTGGTATGTGAAAAGAATAGTCATGAAATGACTCCAGTTGTTGTTAGTAAAAAGAACACACATGCAATGACACTAGTGGATCCATGTGTGGTCTCTGAAGAGAACACACATGCAATGACACTGGTGGATCCATATGTGGTATGTGAAAAGAACACTCATGCAATGACTCTATTTGTTGTTAGTAAAAAGAACACACATGCAATGACTCTAGCTGTGGTTAATGAGAATACACATTTCAATGACACTGGTGGATCCATATGTGGTATGTGAAAAGAATAGTCATGAAATGACTCCAGTTGTTGTTAGTAAAAAGAACACACATGCAATGACACTGGTGGATCCATGTGTGGTCTCTGAAGAGAACACACATGCAATGACACTGGTGGATCCATATGCGGTATGTGAAAAGAACAAACATGCAATGACTCCAGGTGCTATTAGTAAAAAGAACACACATGCAATGACACTGGTGGATCCATGGGTCGATTGTGAAAATAACACACATTCAATGACTCTAGTTATTGTTAGTAAAAAGAACACACATGCAATGACACTGGTGGATCCATGTGTGGTCTCTGAAGAGAACACACATGCAATAACTCTAGCCGTGGTTAATGAGAAGAACACACATTTCAATGACACTGGTGGATCCATGTGTGGTCTCTGAAGATAACACACATGTAATAACACTGGTGGATCCATATGTGGTATGTGAAAAGAACACATATGCAATGACTCCAGTTGTTGTTAGTAAAAAGAACACACATGCAATGACACTAGTGGATACATGTGTGGTCTCTGAAGAGAACACACATGCAATGAATCTAGTTGTGGTTAATGAGAAGAACACACATGCAATGACACTGGTAGATCCATAGGTGGATTGTGAAAAGAACACACATGCAATGACTCCAGTTGTTGTTAGTAAAAAGAACACACATGCAATGACACTGGTGGATCCATGTGTGGTCTCGGAAGAGAACACACATTTCAATGACACTGGTGGATCCATATCTGGTATCTGAAAAGAACACACATGCAATGACTCCAGTTGTTGTTAGTAAAAAGAACACACATGCAATGTCACTGGTGGATCGATGTGTGGTCTCTGAAGAGAACACACATTTCAATAACACTGGTGTATCCATATGTGGTATGTGAAAAGATCACACATGCAATGACTCCAGTTGTTGTAAGGAAAAAGAACACACATGCAATGACACTGGTGGATCCATGTGTGGTCTCTGAAGAGAACACACATGTAATGTCTCTAGCTATGGTTAATGAGAAGAACACACATTTCAGTGACACTGGTGGATCCATATGTGGTATGGGGAAAGAATAGTCATGAAATGACTCTAGTTGTTGTTAGTAAAAAGAACACACATGCAATGACACTAGTGGATCCATGTGTGGTCTCTAAAGAGAACACACATGCAATGACACTGGTGGATCCATATGTGGTATATGAAAAGACCACACATGCAATGACTCCAGTTGTTGTTAGTAAAACGAACACAAATGAAATGACACTGATGGATCCATGTGTGGTCTCTGAAGAGAACACACATGCAATAAATCTAGTTGTGGTTAATGAGAAGAACACACATGCAATGACACTGGTGGATCCATATGTGGTATGTGAAAAGAATAGTCATGAAATGACTCCAGTTGTTGTTAGTAAAAAGAACACACATGCAATGACATCCATGTGTGGTCTCTGAAGAGAACACACATGCAATGACACTTGTGTATCCATATGTGGTCTGTGAAAAGAACACACATGCAATGACTCCAGTTGTTGTTAGTAAAAAGAACACACATGCAATGACACTGGTGGATCCATGTGTGGTCTCTAAAGAGAACACACATTTCAATGACACTGGTGGATCCATGTGTGGTATGTGAAAAGAACACACATGCAATGACTCCAGTTGTTTCTAGTAAAAATAACACACATGCAATGACACTGGTGGATCCATGTGTGGTCTCTTAAGAGAACACACATTTCAATGACACTGGTGGATCCATATGTGGTATGTGAAAAAACACACATGCAATTACTCCAGTTGTTGTTAGTAAAAAGAACACACATGCAATGACACTGGTGGATCCACGTGTGATCTCTGAAGAGAATACACATGCAATGACTGTAGTTGTTGTTAATGAGAAGAACACACATTTCAATTACACTGGTGGATCCAGATGTGGTATGTGAAAAGAACACACATGCAATGACTCCAGTTGTTGTTAGTAAAAAGAACACACATGCAATGACACTGGTGGATCCATGTGTGGTCTCCAAAGTGAACACATATTTCAATGACACTGGTGGATCCATATGTGGTATGTGAAAAAACACACATGCAATGACTCCAGTTGTTGTTAGTAAAAAGAACACACATGCAATGACACTGGTGGATCCATGTGTGGTCTCTGAAGAGAACACACATGCAATGACTCTAGCTGTGGTTAATGATAGTGGTGGATCCATATGTGGTATGTGAAAAGAATAGTCATGAAATGACTCCAGTTGTTGTTAGTAAAAAGAACACACATGCAATGACACTGGTGGATCCATGTGTGGTCTCTGAAGAGAACACACATGCAATGACACTGGTGGATCCACGTGTGGATTGTCAAAAGAACACACAAGCAATGACTGTAGTTGTGGTTAATGAGAAGAACACACATTTCAATGACACTGGTGGATCCAAATGTGGTATGTGAAAAGAATAGCCATGAAGTGACCTCAGTTGTAGTTAGTAAAAAGAACACGCATGCAATGACACTGGTGGATCCATGTGTGGTATCTGAAGAGAACACACATGCAATGACTCTGGCTATTATTAGTAAAAAGAGAACACATGCAATGAAACTAGTGGATCCATAGGTGGATTGTGAAAAGAACACACATGCAATGACTCTAGTTGTTGTTAGTAAAAAGAACACACATGCAATGACACTGGTGGATCCATGTGTGGTCTCTGAAGAGAACACACACTTCAATGACACTGGTGGATCCATATGTGGTATCTAAAAAGAACACAAATGCAATGATTCCAGTTTTTGTTAGTAAAAAGAACACACATGCAATGACACTGGTGGATCGATGTGTGGTCTCTGAAGAGAACACACATTTCAATGACACTGGTGGATCCATATGTGGTATGTGAAAAGACCACACATGCAATGACTCTAGTTGTTGTAAGTAAAAATAACACACATGCAATGACCCTGGTGGATCCATGTGTGGTATCTCAAGAGAACACACATGTAATGTCTCTAGCTATGGTTAATGAGAAGAACACATATTTCAGTGACACTGGTGGATCGATATGTGGTATGTGGAAAGAATAGTCATGAAATGACTCTAATTGTTGTTAGTAAAAAGAACACACATGCAATGACACTAGTGGATCCATGTGCGGTCTCCGAAGAGAACACACATGCAATGACACTAGTGGATCCATATGTGGTATGTGAAAATAACACTCATGCAATGACTCTAGTTGTTGTTAGTAAAAAGAACACACATGCAATGACTCTAGCTGTGGTTAATGAGAATACACATTTCAATGACACTGGTGGATCCATATGTGGTATGTGAAAAGAATAGTCATGAAATGACTCCAGTTGTTGTTAGTAAAAAGAGCACACATGCAATGACACTGGTGGATCCATGTGCGGTCTCTGAAGAGAACACACATGCAATGACACTGGTGGATCCATATGTGGTATGTGAAAAGAACAAACATGCAATGACTCCAGTTGCTATTAGTAAAAAGAACACACATGCAATGACACTGGTGGATCCATGGGTCGATTGTGAAAATAACACACATGCAATGACTCTAGTTATTGTTAGTAAAAAGAACACACATGCAATGACACTGGTGGATCCATGTGTGGTCTCTGAAGAGAACACACATGCAATAACTCTAGCTGTGGTTAATGAGAAGAACACACATTTCAATGACACTGGTGGATCCATGTGTGGTCTCTGAAGAGAACACATATGTAATAACACTGGTGGATCCATATGTGGTATGTGAAAAGAACACATATGCAATGACTCGAGTTGTTGTTAGTAAAAAGAACACACATGCAATGACACTAGTGGATACATGTGTGGTCTCTGAAGAGAACACACATGCAATGAATCTAGTTGTGGTTAATGAGAAGAACACACATTTCAATGACACTGGTGGATCCATGTGTGGTCTCTGAAGAGAACACACATGTAATAACACTGGTGGATCCATATGTGGTATGTGAAAAGAACACATATGCAATGACTCCAGTTGTTGTTAGTAAAAAGAACACACATGCAATGACACTAGTGGATACATGTGTGGTCTCTGAAGAGAACACACATGCAATGAATCTAGCTTTGGTTAATGAGAAGAACACACATGCAATGACACTGGTACATCCATAGGTGGATTGTGAAAAGAACACACATGCAATGACTCCAGTTGTTGTTAGTAAAAAGAACACACATGCAATGACACTGGTGGATCCATGTGTGGTCTCTGAAGAGAACACACATTTCAATGACACTGGTGGATCCATATCTGGTATCTGAAAAGAACACACATGCAATGACTCCAGTTGTTGTTAGTAAAAAGAACACACATGCAATGTCACTGGTGGATCGATGTGTGGTCTCTGAAGAGAACACACATTTCAATGACACTTGTGTATCCATATGTGGTATGTGAAAAGATCACACATGCAATGACTCCAGTTGTTGTAAGTAAAAAGAACACACATGCAATGACACTGGTGGATCCATGTGTGGTCTCTGAAGAGAACACACATGTAATGTCTCTAGCTATGGTTAATGAGAAGAACACACATTTCAGTGACACTGGTGGATCCATATGTGGTATGTCGAAAGAATAGTCATGAAATGACTCTAGTTGTTGTTAGTAAAAAGAACACACATGCAATGACACTAGTGGATTCATGTGTGGTCTCTAAAGAGAACACACATGCAATGACACTAGTGGATCCATATGTGGTATGTGAAAAGAACACACAAGCAATCACTCTAGTTGTTATTAGTAAAAAGAACACAGATGCAATGACACTGGTGGATCCATGTGTGGTCTCTGAAGATAACACACATGCAATGACTCTAGCTGTGGTTAATGAGAATACACATTTCAATGACACTGGTGGATCCATATGTGGTATGTGAAAAGAATAGTCATGAAATGACTCCAGTTGTTGTTAGTAAAAAGAACACACATACAATGACACTGGTGGATCCATGTGTGGTCTCTGAAGAGAACACACATGCAATGACACTGGTGGATCCATATGTGGTATGTGAAAAGAACAAACATGCAATGACTCCAGTTGCTATTAGTAAAAAGAACACACATGCAATGACACTGGTGGATCCATGGGTCGATTGTGAAAATAACACACATTCAATGACTCTAGTTATTGTTAGTAAAAAGAACACACATGCAATGACACTGGTGGATCCATGTATGGTCTTTGAAGAGAACACACATGCAATAACTCTAGCTGTGGTTAATGCGAAGAACACACATTTCAATGACACCGGTGGATCCATGTGTGGTCTCTGAAGAGAACACACATGTAATAACACTGGTGGATCCATATGTGGTATGTGAAAAGAACACATATGCAATGACTCCAGTTGTTGTTAGTAAAAAGAACACACATGCAATGACACTAGTGGATACATGTGTGGTCTCTGAAGAGAACACACATGCAATGAATCTAGCTGTGGTTAATGAGAAGAACACACATGCAATGACACTGGTAGATCCATAGGTGGATTGTGAAAAAAACACACATGCAATGACTCCAGTTGTTGTTAGTAAAAAGAACACACATGCAATGACACTGGTGGATCCATGTGTGGTCTCTAAAGAGAACACACATTTCAATGACACTGGTGGATCCATATCTGGTATCTGAAAAGAACACACATGCAATGACTCCAGTTGTTGTTAGTAAAAAGAACACACATGCAATGTCACTGGTGGATCGATGTGTGGTCTCTGAAGAGAACACACATTTCAATGACACTAGTGTATCCATATGTGGTATGTGAAAAGATCACACATGCAATGACTCTAGTTGTTGTAAGTAAAAAGAACACACATGCAATGACACTGGTGGATCCATGTGTGCTCTCTAAAGAGAACACACATGTAATGTCTCTAGCTATGGTTAATGAGAAGAACACACATTTCAGTGACACTGGTGGATCCATATGTGGTATTTGGAAAGAATAGTCATGAAATGACTCTAGTTGTTGTTAGTAAAAAGAACACACATGCAATGACACTAGTGGATCCATGTGTGGTCTCTAAAGAGAACACACATGCAATGACACTGGTGGATCCATATGTGGTATGTGAAAAGACCACACATGCAATGACTCCAGTTGTTGTTAGTAAAATGAACACACATGAAATGACACTGGTGGATCCATGTGTGGTCTCTGAAGAGAACACACATGCAATAAATCTAGTTGTGGTTAATGAGAAGAACACACATGCAATGACACTGGTGGATCCATAGGTGGATTGTGAAAAGAACACACATGCAATGACTGCAGTTGTTGTTAGTAAAAAGAACACACATGCAATGACACTGGTGGATCCATGTGTAGTCTCTGAAGAGAACACACATTTCAATGACACTGGTGGATCCATATGTGGTATCTAAAAAGAACACGCATGCAATGACTCCAGTTGTTGTTAGTAAGAAGAACACACATGCAATGTCACTGGTGGATCGATGTGTGGTCTCTGAAGAGAACACACATTTCAATGACACTGGTGTATCCATATGTGGTATGTGAAAAGATCACACATGCAATGACTCCAGTTGTTGTAAGGAAAAAGAACACACATGCAATGACACTGGTGGATCCATGTGTGGTCTCTGAAGAGAACACACATGTAATGTCTCTAGCTATGGTTAATGAGAAGAACACACATTTCAGTGACACTGGTGGATCCATATGTGGTATGTCGAAAGAATAGTCATGAAATGACTCTAGTTGTTGTTAGTAAAAAGAACACACATGCAATGACACTAGTGGATCCATGTGTGGTCTCTAAAGAGAACACACATGCAATGACACTAGTGGATCCATATGTGGTATGTGAAAAGAACACACAAGCAATCACTCTAGTTGTTATTAGTAAAAAGAACACAGATGCAATGACACTGGTGGATCCATGTGTGGTCTCTGAAGATAACACACATGCAATGACTCTAGCTGTGGTTAATGAGAATACACATTTCAATGACACTGGTGGATCCATATGTGGTATGTGAAAAGAATAGTCATGAAATGACTCCAGTTGTTGTTAGTAAAAAGAACACACATACAATGACACTGGTGGATCCATGTGTGGTCTCTGAAGAGAACACACATGCAATGACACTGGTGGATCCATATGTGGTATGTGAAAAGAACAAACATGCAATGACTCCAGTTGCTATTAGTAAAAAGAACACACATGCAATGACACTGGTGGATCCATGGGTCGATTGTGAAAATAACACACATTCAATGACTCTAGTTATTGTTAGTAAAAAGAACACACATGCAATGACACTGGTGGATCCATGTATGGTCTTTGAAGAGAACACACATGCAATAACTCTAGCTGTGGTTAATGCGAAGAACACACATTTCAATGACACCGGTGGATCCATGTGTGGTCTCTGAAGAGAACACACATGTAATAACACTGGTGGATCCATATGTGGTATGTGAAAAGAACACATATGCAATGACTCCAGTTGTTGTTAGTAAAAAGAACACACATGCAATGACACTAGTGGATACATGTGTGGTCTCTGAAGAGAACACACATGCAATGAATCTAGCTGTGGTTAATGAGAAGAACACACATGCAATGACACTGGTAGATCCATAGGTGGATTGTGAAAAAAACACACATGCAATGACTCCAGTTGTTGTTAGTAAAAAGAACACACATGCAATGACACTGGTGGATCCATGTGTGGTCTCTAAAGAGAACACACATTTCAATGACACTGGTGGATCCATATCTGGTATCTGAAAAGAACACACATGCAATGACTCCAGTTGTTGTTAGTAAAAAGAACACACATGCAATGTCACTGGTGGATCGATGTGTGGTCTCTGAAGAGAACACACATTTCAATGACACTAGTGTATCCATATGTGGTATGTGAAAAGATCACACATGCAATGACTCTAGTTGTTGTAAGTAAAAAGAACACACATGCAATGACACTGGTGGATCCATGTGTGCTCTCTAAAGAGAACACACATGTAATGTCTCTAGCTATGGTTAATGAGAAGAACACACATTTCAGTGACACTGGTGGATCCATATGTGGTATTTGGAAAGAATAGTCATGAAATGACTCTAGTTGTTGTTAGTAAAAAGAACACACATGCAATGACACTAGTGGATCCATGTGTGGTCTCTAAAGAGAACACACATGCAATGACACTGGTGGATCCATATGTGGTATGTGAAAAGACCACACATGCAATGACTCCAGTTGTTGTTAGTAAAATGAACACACATGAAATGACACTGGTGGATCCATGTGTGGTCTCTGAAGAGAACACACATGCAATAAATCTAGTTGTGGTTAATGAGAAGAACACACATGCAATGACACTGGTGGATCCATAGGTGGATTGTGAAAAGAACACACATGCAATGACTGCAGTTGTTGTTAGTAAAAAGAACACACATGCAATGACACTGGTGGATCCATGTGTAGTCTCTAAAGAGAACACACATGCAATGAATCTAGCTGTGGTTAATGAGAAGAACACACATGCAATGACACTAGCGGATCCATAGGTGGATTGTGAAAAGAACACACATGCAATGACTCCAGTTATTGTTAGTAAAAAGAACACACATGCAATGACACTCGTGGATCCATGTGTGGTCTATGAAGAGAACACACATTTCAATGACACCGGTGGATCCATATGTGGTATGTGAAAAGAACACACATGCAATGACTCCAGTTGTTGTAAGTAAAAAGAACACACATGCAATGACACTGGTGGATCCATGTGTGGTCTCTGAAGAGAACACACATTTCAATGACACTGGTGGATCCATATGTGGTATGTGAAAAGAACACTCGTGCAATGACACTGGTGGATCCATGTGTGGTCTCTAAAGAAAACACACATGCAATGACTCTAGCCATGGTTAATGAGAAGAACACACATTTCAATGACACTGGTGAGTCCATATGTGGTATGTGAAAAGAATAGTCATGAAATGACTCCAGTTGTTGTTAGTAAAAAGAACACACATGCAATGACACTGGTGGATCCATGTGTGGTATCTGAAGAGAACACACATGCAATGACACTGGCGGATCCATAGGTGGATTGTGAAAAGAACACTCATGCAATGACTCTAGTTGGTGTTAGTAAAAAGAACACACATGCAATGACTCTAGCTGTGGTTAATGAGAATACACATTTCAATGACACTGGTGGATCCATATGTGGTATGTGAAAAGAATAGTCATGAAATGACTCCAGTTGTTGTTAGTAAAAAGAACACACATGCAATGACACTGGTGGATCCATGTGTGGTCTCTGAAGAGAACACACATGCATTGACACTAGTGGATCCATATGTGGTATGTGAAAAGAACAAACATGCAATGACTCCAGTTGCTATTAGTAAAAAGAACACACATGCAATGACACTGGTGGATCCATGGGTCGATTGTGGAAATAACACACATGCAATGACTCTAGTTATTGTTAGTAAAAAGAACACACATGCACTGACACTGGTGGATCCATGTGTGGTCTCTGAAGAGAACACACATGCAATAACTCTAGCTGTGGTTAATGAGAAGAAAACACATTTCAATGACACTGGTGGATCCATGTGTGGTCTCTGAAGAGAACACACATGTAATAACACTGGTGGATCCATATGTGGTATGTGAAAAGAACACATATGCAATGACTCCAGTTGTTGTTAGTAAAAAGAACACACATGCAATGACACTAGTGGATACATGTGTGGTCTCTGAAGAGAACACACATGCAATGAATCTAGCTATGGTTAATGAGAAGAACACAATTTCAATGACACTGGTGGATCCATATGTGGTATGTGAAAAGAATAGTCATCAAATGACTCCAGTTGTTGTTAGTAAAAATAACACACATGCAATGACATTGGTGGATCCATGTGTGGTCTCTCAAGAGAACACACATCCAATGACACTGGTGGATCCATATGTGGTATGTGAAAAGACCACACATGCAATGACTCCAGTTGTTGTTAGTAAAAAGAACACACATGAAATGACACTGGTGGATCCATGTGTGGTCTCTGAAGAGAACACACATGCAATAAATCTAGTTGTGGTTAATGAGAAGAACACACATGCAATGACACTGGTGGATCCATAGGTGGATTGTGAAAAGAACACACATGCAATGACTGCAGTTGTTGTTAGTAAAAAGGACACACATGCAATGACACTGGTGGATCCATGTGTAGTCTCTAAAGAGAACACACATGCAATAAATCTAGCTGTGGTTAATGAGAAGAACACACATGCAATGACACTGGCGGATCCATAGGTGGATTGTGAAAAGAACACACATGCAATGACTCCAGTTATTGTTAGTAAAAAGAACACACATGCAATGACACTGGTGGATCCATGTGTGGTCTATGAAGAGAACACACATTTCAATGACACCGGTGGATCCATATGTGGTATGTGAAAAGAACACACATGCAATGACTCCAGTTGTTGTTAGTAAAAAGAACACACATGCAATGACACTGGTGGATCCATGTGTGGTCTCTGAAGAGAACACACATTTCAATGACACTGGTGGATCCATATGTGGTATGTGAAAAGAACACACACGCAATGAATCCAGTTGTTATTAGTAAAAAGAACACTCATGCAATGACACTGGTGGATCCATGTGTGGTCTCTAAAGAAAACACACATGCAATGACTCTAGCCATGGTTAATGAGAAGAACACACATTTCAATGACACTGGTGAGTCCATATGTGGTATGTGAAAAGAATAGTCATGAAATGACTCCAGTTGTTGTTAGTAAAAAGAACACACATGCAATGACACTGGTGGATCCATGTGTGGTCTCTGAAGAGAACACACATGCAATGACACTGGTGGATCCATATGTGGTATGTGAAAAGAACACTCATGCAATGACTCTAGTTGTTGTTAGTAAAAAGAACACACATGCAATGACTCTAGCTGTGGTTAATGAGAATACACATTTCAATGACACTGGTGGATCCATATGTGGTATGTGAAAAGAATAGTCATGAAATGACTCCAGTTGTTGTTAGTAAAAAGAACACACATGCAATGACACTGGTGGATCCATGTGTGGTCTCTGAAGAGAACACACATGCAATGACACTGGTGGATCCATATGTGGTATGTGAAAAGAACAAACATGCAATGACTCCAGTTGCTATTAGTAAAAAGAACACACATGCAATGACACTGGTGGATCCATGGGTCGATTGTGAAAATAACACACATTCAATGACTCTAGTTATTGTTAGTAAAAAGAACACACATGCAATGACACTGGTGGATCCATGTGTGGTCTCTGAAGAGAACACACATGCAATAACTCTAGCTGTGGTTAATGAGAATAACACACATTTCAATGACACTGGTGGATCCATGTGTGGTCTCTGAAGAGAACACACATGTAATAACACTGGTGGATCCATATGTGGTATGTGAAAAGAATACATATGCAATGACTCCAGTTGTTGTTAGTAAAAAGAACACACATGCAATGACACTAGTGGATACATGTGTGGTCTCTGAAGGGAACACACATGCAATGAATCTAGCTGTGGTTAATGAGAAGAACACACATGCAATGACACTTGTAGATCCATAGGTGGATTGTGAAAAGAACACACATGCAATGACACTGGTAGATCCATAGGTGGATTGTGAAAAGAACACACATGCAATGACTCCAGTTGTTGTTAGTAAAAAGAACACACATGCAATGACTCTGGTGGATCCATGTGTGGTCTCTAAAGAGAACACACATTTCAATGACACTGGTGGATCCATATCTGGTATCTGAAAAGAACACACATGCAATGACTCCAGTTGTTGTTAGTAAAACGAACACACATGCAATGTCACTGGTGGATCGATGTGTGGTCTCTGAAGAGAACACACATTTCAATGACACTAGTGTATCCATATGTGGTATGTGAAAAGATCACACATGCAATGACTCCAGTTGTTGTAAGTAAAAAGAACACACATGCAATGACACTGGTGGATCCATGTGTGGTCTCTGAAGAGAACACACATGTAATGTCTCTAGCTATGGTTAATGAGAAGAACACACATTTCAGTGACACTGGTGGATCCATATGTGGTATGTGGAAAGAATAGTCATGAAATGACTCTAGTTGTTGTTAGTAAAAAGAACACACATGCAATGACACTAGTGGATCCATGTGTGGTCTCTAAAGAGAACACACATGCAATGACACTGGTGGATCCATATGTGGTATGTGAAAAGACCACACATGCAATGACTCCAGTTGTTGTTAGTAAAATGAACACACATGAAATGACACTGGTGGATCCATGTGTGGTCTCTGAAGAGAACACACATGCAATAAATCTAGTTGTGGTTAATGAGAAGAACACACATGCAATGACACTGGTGGATCCATAGGTGGATTGTGAAAAGAACACACATGCAATGACTGCAGTTGTTGTTAGTAAAAAGAACACACATGCAATGACACTGGTGGATCCATGTGTAGTCTCTAAAGAGAACACACATGCAATGAATCTAGCTGTGGTTAATGAGAAGAACACACATGCAATGACACTAGCGGATCCATAGGTGGATTGTGAAAAGAACACACATGCAATGACTCCAGTTATTGTTAGTAAAAAGAACACACATACAATGACACTGGTGGATCCATGTGTGGTCTATGAAGAGAACACACATTTCAATGACACCGGTGGATCCATATGTGGTATGTGAAAAGAACACACATGCAATGACTCCAGTTGTTGTAAGTAAAAAGAACACACATGCAATGACACTGGTGGATCCATGTGTGGTCTCTGAAGAGAACACACATTTCAATGACAATGGTGGATCCATATGTGGTATGTGAAAAGAACACTCATGCAATGACACTGGTGGATCCATGTGTGGTCTCTAAAGAAAACACACATGCAATGACTCTAGCCATGGTTAATGAGAAGAACACACATTTCAATGACACTGGTGAGTCCATATGTGGTATGTGAAAAGAATAGTCATGAAATGACTCCAGTTGTTGTTAGTAAAAAGAACACACATGCAATGACACTGGTGGATCCATGTGTGGTCTCTGAAGAGAACACACATGCAATGACACTGATGGATCCATATGTGGTATGTGAAAAGAACACTCATGCAATGACTATAGTTGGTGTTAGTAAAAAGAACACACATGCAATGACTCTAGTTGTGGTTATTGAGAATACACATTTCAATGACACTGGTGGATCCATATGTGGTATGTGAAAAGAATAGTCATGAAATGACTCTAGTTGTTGTTAGTAAAAAGAACACACATGCAATGACACTGGTGGATCCATGTGTGGTCTCTGAAGAGAACACACATGCATTGACACTAGTGGATCCATATGTGGTATGTGAAAAGAACAAACATGCAATGACTCCAGTTGCTATTAGTAAAAAGAACACACATGCAATGACACTGGTGGATCCATGGGTCGATTGTGGACATAACACACATGCAATGACTCTAGTTATTGTTAGTAAAAAGAACACACATGCAATGACACTGGTGGATCCATGTGTGGTCTCTGAAGAGAACACACATGCAATAACTCTAGCTGTGGTTAATGAGAAGAACACACATTTCAATGACACTGGTGGATCCATGTGTGGTCTCTGAAGAGAACACACATGTAATAACACTGGTGGATCCATATGTGGTATGTGAAAAGAACACATATGCAATGACTCCAGTTGTTGTTAGTAAAAAGAACACACATGCAATGACACTAGTGGATACATGTGTGGTCTCTGAAGAGAACACACATGCAATGAATCTAGCTGTGGTTAATGAGAAGAACACAATTTCAATTACACTGGTGGATCCATATGTGGTATGTGAAAAGAATAGTCATCAAATGACTCCAGTTGTTGTTAGTAAAAAGAACACACATGCAATGACATTGGTGGATCCATGTGTGGTCTCTCAAGAGAACACACATCCAATGACACTGGTGGATCCATATGTGGTATGTGAAAAGACCACACATGCAATGACTCCAGTTGTTGTTAGTAAAAAGAACACGCATGAAATGACACTGGTGGATCCATGTGTGGTCTATGAAGAGAACACACATGCAATGAATCTAGCTGTGGTTAATGAGAAGAACACACATGCAATGACACTGGCGGATCCATAGGTGGATTGTGAAAAGAACACACATGCAATGACTCCAGTTATTGTTAGTAAAAAGAACACACATACAATGACACTGGTGGATCCATGTGTGGTCTATGAAGAGAACACACATTTCAATGACACCGGTGGATCCATATGTGGTATGTGAAAAGAACACACATGCAATGACTCCAGTTGTTGTTAGTAAAAAGAACACACATGCAATGACACTGGTGGATCCATGTGTGGTCTCTGAAGAGAACACACATTTCAATGACACTGGTGGATCCATATGTGGTATGTGAAAAGAACACACATGCAATGAATCCAGTTGTTGTTAGTAAAAAGAACACTCATGCAATGACACTGGTGGATCCATGTGTGGTCTCTAAAGAAAACACACATGCAATGACTCTAGCCATGGTTAATGAGAAGAACACACATTTCAATGACACTGGTGAGTCCATATGTGGTATGTGAAAAGAATAGTCATGAAATGACTCCAGTTGTTGTTAGTAAAAAGAACACACATGCAATGACACTGGTGGATCCATGTGTGGTCTCTAAAGAGAACACACATTTCAAAGACACTAGTGGATCCATGTGTGGTATGTGAAAAGAACACACATATAATGACTCCAGTTGTTGTTAGTAAAAAGAACACACATAAAATGATACTGGTGGATCCATGTGTGGTCTCTGAAGAGAACACACATGCAATGACACTGGTGGATCCATATGTGGTATGTGAAAAGAACACTCATGCAATGACTCTAGTTGTTGTTAGTAAAAAGAACACACATGCAATGACTCTAGCTGTGGTTAATGAGAATACACATTTCAATGACACTGGTGGATCCATATGTGGTATGTGAAAAGAATAGTCATGAAATGACTCCAGTTGTTGTTAGTAAAAAGAACACACATGCAATGACACTGGTGGATCCATGTGTGGTCTCTGAAGAGAACACACATGCAATGACACTGGTGGATCCATATGTGGTATGTGAAAAGAACAAACATGCAATGACTCCAGTTGCTATTAGTAAAAAGAACACACATGCAATGACACTGGTGGATCCATGGGTCGATTGTGAAAATAACACACATTCAATGACTCTAGTTATTGTTAGTAAAAAGAACACACATGCAATGACACTGGTGGATCCATGTGTGGTCTCTGAAGAGAACACACATGCAATAACTCTAGCTGTGGTTAATGAGAAGAACACACATTTCAATGACACTAGTGGATCCATGTGTGGTCTCTGAAGAGAACACACATGTAATAACACTGGTGGATCCATATGTGGTATGTGAAAAGAACACATATGCAATGACTCCAGTTGTTGTTAGTAAAAAGAACACACATGCAATGACACTAGTGGATACATGTGTGGTCTCTGAAGAGAACACACATGCAATGAATCTAGCTGTGGTTAATGAGAAGAACACACATGCAATGACACTGGTAGATCCATAGGTGGATTGTGAAAAGAACACACATGCAATGACTCCAGTTGTTGTTAGTAAAAAGAACACACATGCAATGACACTGGTGGATCCATGTGTGGTCTCAGAAGAGAACACACATTTCAATGACACTGGTGGATCCATATCTGGTATCTGAAAAGAACACACATGCAATGACTCCAGTTGTTGTTAGTAAAAAGAACACACATGCAATGTCACTGGTGGATCGATGTGTGGTCTCTAAAGAGAACACACATTTCAATGACACTGGTGTATCCATATGTGGTATGTGAAAAGATCACACATGCAATGACTCCAGTTGTTGTAAGGAAAAAGAACACACATGCAATGACACTGGTGGATCCATGTGTGGTCTCTGAAGAGAACACACATGTAATGTCTCTAGCTATGGTTAATGAGAAGAACACACATTTCAGTGACACTGGTGGATCCATATGTGGTATGTGGAAAGAATAGTCTTGAAATGACTCTAGTTGTTGTTAGTAAAAAGAACACACATGCAATGACACTAGTGGATCCATGTGTGGTCTCTAAAGAGAACACACATGCAATGACACTAGTGGATCCATATGTGGTATGTGAAAAGAACACACAAGCAATCACTCCAGTTGTTATTAGTAAAAAGAACACACATGCAATGACACTAGTGGATCCATGTGTGGTCTCTGAAGAGAACACACATGCAATGACTCTAGCTGTGGTTAATGAGAATACACATTTCAATGACACTGGTGGATCCATATCTGGTATGTGAAAAGAATAGTCATGAAATGACTCCAGTTGTTGTTAGTAAAAAGAACACACATGCAATGACATCCATGTGTGGTCTCTAAAGAGAACACACATGCAATGACACTTGTGTATCCATATGTGGTCTGTGAAAAGAACACACATGCAATGACTCCAGTTGTTGTTAGTAAAAAGAACACACATGCAATGACACTGGTGGATCCATGTGTGGTCTCTAAAGAGAACACACATTTCAATGACACTGGTGGATCCATGTGTGGTATGTGAAAAGAACACATATGCAATGACTCCAGTTGTTTCTAGTAAAAAGAACACACATGCAATGACACTGGTGGATCCATGTGTGGTCTCTTAAGAGAACACACATTTCAATGACACTGGTGGATCCATATGTGGTATGTGAAAAAACACACATGCAATGACTCCAGTTGTTGTTAGTAAAAAGAACACACATGCAATGACACTGGTGGATCCACGTGTGATCTCTGAAGAGAATACACATGCAATGACTGTAGTTGTTGTTAATGAGAAGAACACACATTTCAATGACACTGGTGCATCCATATGTGGTATGTGAAAAGAACACACATGCAATGACTCCAGTTGTTGTTAGTAAAAAGAACACACATGCAATGACACTGGTGGATCCATGTGTGGTCTCTGAAGAGAACACACATTTCAATGACACTGGTGGATCCATATGTGGTATGTGAAAAGAACACACATGCAATGAATCCAGTTGTTGTTAGTAAAAAGAACACTCATGCAATGACACTGGTGGATCCATGTGTGGTCTCTAAAGAAAACACACATGCAATGACTCTAGCCATGGTTAATGAGAAGAACACACATTTCAATGACACTGGTGGATCCATATGTGGTATGTGGAAAGAATAGTCATGAAATGACTCTAATTGTTGTTAGTTAAAAGAACACACATGCAATGACACTAGTGGATCCATGTGCGGTCTCCGAAGAGAACACACATGCAATGACACTGGTGGATCCATATGTGGTATGTGAAAATAACACTCATGCAATGACTCTAGATGTTGTTAGTAAAAAGAACACACATGCAATGACTCTAGCTGTGGTTAATGAGAATACACATTTCAATGACACTGGTGGATCCATATGTGGTATGTGAAAAGAATAGTCATGAAATGACTCCAGTTGTTGTTAGTAAAAAGAGCACACATGCAATGACACTGGTGGATCCATGTGTGGTCTCTGAAGAGAACACACATGCAATGACACTGGTGGATCCATATGTGGTATGTGAAAAGAACAAACATGCAATGACTCCAGTTGCTATTAGTAAAAACAACACACATGCAATGACACTGGTGGATCCATGGGTCGATTGTGAAAATAACACACATGCAATGACTCTAGTTATTGTTAGTAAAAAGAACACACATGCAATGACACTGGTGGATCCATGTGTGGTCTCTGAAGAGAACACACATGCAATAACTCTAGTTGTGGTTAATGAGAAGAACACACATTTCAATGACACTGGTGGATCCATGTGTGGTCTCTGAAGAGAACACATATGTAATAACACTGGTGGATCCATATGTGGTATGTGAAAAGAACACATATGCAATAACTCCAGTTGTTGTTAGTAAAAAGAACACACATGCAATGACACTAGTGGATACATGTGTGGTCTCTGAAGAGAACACACATGCAATGAATCTAGTTGTGGTTAATGAGAAGAACACACATTTCAATGACACTGGTGGATCCATGTGTGGTCTCTGAAGAGAACACACATGTAATAACACTGGTGGATCCATATGTGGTATGTGAAAAGAACACATATGCAATGACTCCAGTTGTTGTTAGTAAAAAGAACACACATGCAATGACACTAGTGGATACATGTGTGGTCTCTGAAGAGAACACACATGCAATGGATCTAGCTTTGGTTAATGAGAAGAACACATATGCAATGACACTGGTACATCCATAGGTGGATTGTGAAAAGAACACACATGCAATGACTCTAGTTGTTGTTAGTAAAAAGAACACACATGCAATGACACTGGTGAATCCATGTGTGGTGTCTGAAGAGAACACACATTTCAATGACACTGGTGGATCCATATCTGGTATCTGAAAAGAACACACATGCAATGACTCCAGTTGTTGTTAGTAAAAAGAACACACATGCAATGTCACTGGTGGATCGATGTGTGGTCTCTGAAGAGAACACACATTTCAATGACACTGGTGTATCCATATGTGGTATGTGAAAAGATCACACATGCAATGACTCCAGTTGTTGTAAGTAAAAAGAACACACATGCAATGACACTGGTGGATCCATGTGTGGTCTCTGAAGGGAACACACATGTAATGTCTCTAGCTATGGTTAATGAGAAGAACACACATTTCAGTGACACTGGTGGATCCATATGTGGTATGTGGAAAGAATAGTCATGAAATGACTCTAGTTGTTGTTAGTAAAAAGAACACACATGCAATGACACTAGTGGATCCATGTGTGGTCTCTAAAGAGAACACACATGCAATGACACTAGTGGATCCATATGTGGTATGTGAAAAGAACACACAAGCAATCACTCCAGTTGTTATTAGTAAAAAGAACACACATGCAATGACACTGGTGGATCCATGTGTGGTCTCTGAAGATAACACACATGCAATGACTCTAGCTGTGGTTAATGAGAATACACATTTCAATGACACTGGTGGATCCATATGTGGTATGTGAAAAGAATAGTCATGAAATGACTCCAGTTGTTGTTAGTAAAAAGAACACACATGCAATGACATCCATGTGTGGTCTCTGAAGAGAACACACATGTAATGACACTTGTGTATCCATATGTGGTCTGTGAAAAGAACACACATGCAATGACTCCAGTTGTTGTTAGTAAAAAGAACACACATGCAATGACACTGGTGGATCCATGTGTGGTCTCTAAAGAGAACACACATTTCAATGACACTGGTGGATCCATGTGTGGTATGTGAAAAGAACACACATGCAATGACTCCAGTTGTTTCTAGTAAAAAGAACACACATGCAATGACACTGGTGGATCCATATGTGGTATGTGAAAATAACAATCATGCAATGACTCTAGTTGTTGTTAGTAAAAAGAACACACATGCAATGACACTGGTGGATCCATGTGTGGTCTCTGAAGAGAACACACATTTCAATGACACTGGTGGATCCATATGTGGTATGTGAAAAGAACACACATGCAATGAATCCAGTTGTTGTTAGTAAAAAGAACACTCATGCAATGACACTGGTGGATCCATGTGTGGTCTCTAAAGAAAACACACATGCAATGACTCTAGCCATGGTTAATGAGAACACACATGCAATGACACTGGTGGATCCATATGTGGTATGGTCTCTAAAGAAAACACACATGCAATGACACTGGTGGATCCATGTGTGGTCTCTAAAGAGAACACACATTTCAATGACACTGGTGGATCCATGTGTGGTATGTGAAAAGAACACACATGCAATGACTCCAGTTGTTTCTAGTAAAAAGAACACACATGCAATGACACTGGTGGATCCATGTGTGGTCTCTTAAGAGAACACACATTTCAATGACACTGGTGGATCCATATGTGGTATGTGAAAAAACACACATGCAATGACTCTAGTTGTTGTTAGTAAAAAGAACACACATGCAATGACACTGGTGGATCCACGTGTGATCTCTGAAGAGAATACACATGCAATGACTGTAGTTGTTGTTAATGAGAAGAACACACATTTCAATGACACTGGTGGATCCATATGTGGTATGTGAAAAGAACACACATGCAATGACTCCAGTTGTTGTTAGTAAAAAGAACACACATGCAATGACACTGGTGGATCCATGTGTGGTCTCCAAAGTGAACACACATTTCAATGACACTGGTGGATCCATATGTGGTATGTGAAAACACACACATGCAATGACTCCATTTGTTGTTAGTAAAAAGAACACACATGCAATGACACTGGTGGATCCATGTGTGGTCTCTGAAGAGAACACACATGCAATGACTCTAGCTGTGGTTAATGACACTGGTGGATCCATATGTGGTATGTGAAAAGAATAGTCATGAAATGACTCCAGTTGTTGTTAGTAAAAAGAACACACATGCAATGACACTGGTTGATCCATGTGTGGTCTCTAAAGAGAACACACATGCAATGACACTGGTGGATCCACGTGTGGATTGTCAAAAGAACACACAAGCAATGACTGTAGTTGTGGTTAATGAGAAGAACACACATTTCAATAACACTGGTGGATCCAAATGTGGTATGTGAAAAGAATAGCCATGAGTGACCTCAGTTGTAGTTAGTAAAAAGAACACGCATGCAATGACACTGGTGGATCCATGTGTATTATCTGATGAGAACACACATGCAATGACTCTGGCTATTGTTAGTAAAAAGAGCACACATGCAATGAAACTAGTGGATCCATAGGTGGATTGTGAAAAGAACACACATGCAATGACTCTAGTTATTGTTAGTAAAAAAGAACACACATGCAATGACACTGGTGGATCCATGTGTGGTCTCTGAAGAGAACATACACTTCAATGACATTGGTGGATCCATCTGTGGTATCTGAAAAGAACACACATGCAATGACTCCAGTTGTTGTTAGTAAAAAGAACACACATGCAATGACACTGGTGGATCGATGTGTGGTCTCTGAAGAGAACACACATTTCAATGACACTGGTGGATCCATATGTGGTATGTGAAAAGACCACACATGCAATGACTCTAGTTGTTGTAAGTAAAAAGAACACACATGCAATGACCCTGGTGGATCCATGTGTGGTATCTCAAGAGAACACACATGTAATGTCTCTAGCTATGGTTAATGAGAAGAACACATATTTCAGTGACACTGGTGGATCCATATGTGGTATGTGGAAAGAATATTCATGAAATGACTCTAATTGTTGTTAGTAAAAAGAACACACATGCAATGACACTAGTGGATCCATGTGTGGTCTCCGAAGAGAACACACATGCAATGACACTGGTGGATCCATATGTGGTATGTGAAAAGAACGCTCATGCAATGACTCTAGTTGTTGTTAGTAAAAAGAACACACATGCAATGACTCTAGCTGTGGTTAATGAGAATACACATTTCAATGACACTGGTGGATCCATATGTGGTATGTGAAAAGAATAGTCATGAAATGACTCCAGTTGTTGTTAGTAAAAAGAGCACACATGCAATGACACTGGTGGATCCATGTGTGGTCTCTGAAGAGAACACACATGCAATGACACTGGTGGATCCATATGTGGTATGTGAAAAGAACAAACATGCAATGACTCCAGTTGCTATTAGTAAAAAGAACACACATGCAATGACACTGGTGGATCCATGGGTCGATTGTGAAAATAACACACATGCAATGACTCTAGTTATTGTTAGTAAAAAGAACACACATGCAATGACACTAGTGGATCCATGTGTGGTCTCTGAAGAGAATACACATGCAATAACTCTAGCTATGGTTAATGAGAAGAACACACATTTCAATGACACTGGTGGATCCATGTGTGGTCTCTGAAGAGAACACATATGTAATAACACTGGTGGATCCATATGTGGTATGTGAAAAGAACACATATGCAATGACTCCAGTTGTTGTTAGTAAAAAGAACACACATGCAATGACACTAGTGGATACATGTGTGGTCTCTGAAGAGAACACACATGCAATGAATCTAGTTGTGGTTAATGAGAAGAACACACATGCAATGACACTGGTAGATCCATAGGTGGATTGTGAAAAGAACACACATGCAATGACTCCAGTTGTTGTTAGTAAAAAGAACACACATGCAATGACACTGGTAGATCCATATGTGGTATGTGAAAAGATCACACATGCAATGACTCCAGTTGTTGTAAGTAAAAAGAACACACATGCAATGACACTGGTGGATCCATGTGTGGTCTCTGAAGATAACACACATGTAATGTCTCTAGCTATGGTTAATGAGAAGAACACACATTTCAGTGACACTTGTGGATCCATATGTGGTATGTGGAAAGAATAGTCATGAAATGACTCTAGTTGTTGTTAGTAAAAAGAACACACATGCAATGAAACTAGTGGATCCATGTGTGGTCTCTAAAGAGAACACACATGCAATGACACTGGTGGATCCATATGTGGTATGTGAAAAGAACACACAAGCAATCACTCCAGTTGTTATTAGTAAAAAGAACACACATGCAATGACACTGGTGGATCCATGTGTGGTCTCTGAAGAGAACACACATGCAATGACTCTAGCTGTGGTTAATGAGAATACATATTTCAATGCCATTTGTGGATCCATATGTGGTATGTGAAAAGAATAGTCATGAAATGACTCTAGTTGTTGTTAGTAAAAAGAACACACATGCAATGACATCCATGTGTGGTCTCTGAAGAGAACACACATGCAATGACACTTGTGTATCCATACGTGGTCTGTGAAAAGAACAGACATGCAATGACTCCAGTTGTTGTTAGTAAAAAGAACACACATGCAATGACACTAGTGGATCCATGTGTGGTCTCTAAAGAGAACACACATTTCAATGACACTGGTGGATCCATGTGTGGTATGTGAAAAGAACACACATGCAATGACTCCAGTTGTTTCTAGTAAAAAGAACACACATGCAATGACACTGGTGGATCCATGTGTGGTCTCTTAAGAGAACACACATTTCAATGACACTGGTGGATCCATATGTGGTATGTGAAAAAACACACATGCAATGACTCCAGTTGTTGTTAGTAAAAAGAACACACATGCAATGACACTGGTGGATCCACGTGTGATCTCTGAAGAGAACACACATGCAATGACTGTAGCTGTTGTTAATGAGAAGAACACACATTTCAATGACTGGTGGATCCATATGTGGTATGTGAAAAGAACACACATGCAATGACTCCAGTTGTTGTTAGTAAAAAGAACACACATGCAATGACACTGGTGGATCCATGTGTGGTCTCCAAAGTGAACACACATATCAATGACACTGGTGGATCCATATGTGGTATGTGGAAGAACACACATGCAATGACTCCAGTTGTTGTTAGTAAAAAGAACACACATGCAATGACATTGGTGGATCCATGTGTGGTCTCTGAAGAGAACACACATGTAATGACACTGGTGGATCCATATGTGGTATGTAAAAATAACACACGTGCAATGACTCCAGTTGTTGTTAGTAAAAAGAACACACATGCAATGACACTGGTGGATCCATGTGTGGTCTCTAAAGAGAACACACATGCAATGAATCTAGCTGTGGTTAATGAGAAGAACACACATTGCAATGACACTGGTGGATCCATATGTGGTATGTGAAAAGAATATTCATGAAATGACTCCAGTTGTTGTTAGTAAAAAGAACACACATGCAATGACACTGGTGGATTCATGTGTGGTCTCTGAAGAGAACACACATGCAATGACACTGGTGGATCCATGTGTGGTATGTGAAAAGAACACACATGCAATGACTTCAGTTATTGTTAGTAAAAAGAACACACATGCAATGACACTAGTGGATCCATGTGTGGTATCTGAAGAGAATACACATGCAATAACTCTAGCTATGGTTAATGAGAAGAACACACATTTCAATGACACTGGTGGATCCATGTGTGGTCTCTGAAGAGAACACATATGTAATAACACTGGTGGATCCATATGTGGTATGTGAAAAGAACACATATGCAATGACTCCAGTTGTTGTTACTAAAAAGAACACACATGCAATGACACTAGTGGATACATGTGTGGTCTCTAAAGAGAACACACATGCAATGAATCTAGTTGTGGTTAATGAGAAGAACACACATGCAATGACACTGGTAGATCCATAGGTGGATTGTGAAAAGAACACACATGCAATGACTCCAGTTGTTGTTAGTAAAAAGAACACACATGCAATGACATTGGTAGATCCATATGTGGTATGTGAAAAGATCACACATGCAATGACTCCAGTTGTTGTAAGTAAAAAGAACACACATGCAATGACACTGGTGGATCCATGTGTGGTCTCTGAAGAGAACACACATGTAATGTCTCTAGCTATGGTTAATGAGAAGAACACACATTTCAGTGACACTTGTGGATCCATATGTGGTATGTGGAAAGAATAGTCATGAAATGACTCTAGTTGTTGTTAGTAAAAAGAACACACATGAAATGAAACTAGTGGATCCATGTGTGGTCTCTAAAGAGAACACACATGCAATGACACTGGTGGATCCATATGTGGTATGTGAAAAGAACACACAAGCAATCACTCCAGTTGTTATTAGTAAAAAGAACACACATGCAATGACACTGGTGGATCCATGTGTGGTCTCTGAAGAGAACACACATGCAATGACTCTAGCTATGGTTAATGAGAATACATATTTCAATGACATTGGTGGATCCCTATGTGGTATGTGAAAAGAATAGTCATGAAATGACTCTAGTTGTTGTTAGTAAAAAGAACACACATGCAATGACATCCATGTGTGGTCTCTGAAGAGAACACACATGCAATGACACTTGTGTATCCATACGTGGTCTGTGAAAAGAACACACATGCAATGACTCCAGTTGTTGTTAGTAAAAAGAACACACATGCAATGACACTAGTGGATCCATGTGTGGTCTCTAAAGAGAACACACATTTCAATGACACTGGTGGATCCATGTGTGGTATGTGAAAAGAACACACATGCAATGACTCCAGTTGTTTCTAGTAAAAAGAACACACATGCAATGACACTGGTGGATCCATGTGTGGTCTCTTAAGAGAACACACATTTCAATGACACTGGTGGATCCATATGTGGTATGTGAAAAAACACACATGCAATGACTACAGTTGTTGTTAGTAAAAAGAACACACATGCAATGACACTGGTGGATCCACGTGTGATCTCTGAAGAGAACACACATGCAATGACTGTAGCTGTTGTTAATGAGAAGAACACACATTTCAATGACTGGTGGATCCATATGTGGTATGTGAAAAGAACACACATGCAATGATTCCAGTTGTTGTTAGTAAAAAGAACACACATGCAATGACACTGGTGGATCCATGTGTGGTCTCCAAAGTGAACACACATTTCAATGACACTGGTGGATCCATATGTGGTATGTGGAAGAACACACATGCAATGACTCCAGTTGTTGTTAGTAAAAAGAACACACATGCAATGACATTGGTGGATCCATGTGTGGTCTCTGAAGAGAACACACATGTAATGACACTGGTGGATCCATATGTGGTATGTAAAAATAACACACGTGCAATGACTCCAGTTGTTGTTAGTAAAAAGAACACACATGCAATGACACTGGTGGATCCATGTGTGGTCTCTAAAGAGAACACACATGCAATGAATCTAGCTGTGGTTAATGAGAAGAACACACATTGCAATGACACTGGTGGATCCATATGTGGTATGTGAAAAGAATATTCATTAAATGACTCCAGTTGTTTTTAGTAAAAAGAACACACATGCAATGACACTGGTGGATTCATGTGTGGTCTCTGAAGAGAACACACATGCAATGACACTGGTGGATCCATGTGTGGTATGTGAAAAGAACACACATGCAATGACTTCAGTTGTTGTTAGTAAAAAGAACACACATGCAATGACACTAGTGGATCCATGTGTGGTCTCTGAAGAGAACACACATGCAATGACTCTAGCTACGGTTAATGAGAATAACACACATTTCAATGACACTGGTGGATCCATATATGGTATGTGAAAAAAATAGTCATGAAATGACTCCAGTTGTTGTTAGTAAAAAGAACACACATGCAATGACATCCATGTGTGGTCTCTGAAGAGAACACACATGCAATGACACTGGTGGATCCATATTTGGTATGTGAAAAGAACACACATGCAATGACTCCAGTTGTTGTTAGTAAAAAGAACACACATAAAATGATACTGGTGGATCCATGTGTGGTCTCTGAAGAGAACACACATTTCAATGACACTGGTGGATCCATATGTGGTATGTGAAAAGAACACAGATGCAATGACTCCAGTTGTTGTTAGTAAAAAGAACACACACACAATGACACTGGTGGATCCATGTGTGGTCTTCGAAGAGAACACACATTTCAATGACACTGGTGGATCCATATGTCATATGTGAAAACACATACATGAAATGACTCCAGTTGTTGTTAGTAAAAAGAACACACATGCAATGACACTGGTGGATCGATGTGTGGTCTCTGAAGAGAACACACATGCAATGACACTGGTGGATCCATATGTGGTATGTGAAAAGAACACACATGCAATGACTCCAGTTGCAACTAGTAAAAAGAACACACATGCAATGACACTGGTGGATCCATGGGTCGATTGTGAAAATAACACACATGCAATGACTCTAGTTATTGTTAGTAAAAAGAACACACATGCAATGACACTGGTGGATCCATGTGTGGTCTCTAAAGAGAACACACATGCAATAACTCTAGCTGTGGTTAATGAGAAGAACACACATTTCAATGACACTGGTGGATCCATGTGTGGTCTCTGAAGAGAACACACATGTAATGTCTCTAGCTATGGTTAATGAGAAGAACACACATTTCAGTGACACTTGTGGATCCATATGTGGTATGTGGAAAGAATAGTCATGAAATGACTCTAGTTGTTGTTAGTAAAAAGAACACACATGAAATGAAACTAGTGGATCCATGTGTGGTCTCTAAAGAGAACACACATGCAATGACACTGGTGGATCCATATGTGGTATGTGAAAAGAACACACAAGCAATCACTCCAGTTGTTATTAGTAAAAAGAACACACATGCAATGACACTGGTGGATCCATGTGTGGTCTCTGAAGAGAACACACATGCAATGACTCTAGCTATGGTTAATGAGAATACATATTTCAATGACATTGGTGGATCCCTATGTGGTATGTGAAAAGAATAGTCATGAAATGACTCTAGTTGTTGTTAGTAAAAAGAACACACATGCAATGACATCCATGTGTGGTCTCTGAAGAGAACACACATGCAATGACACTTGTGTATCCATACGTGGTCTGTGAAAAGAACACACATGCAATGACTCCAGTTGTTGTTAGTAAAAAGAACACACATGCAATGACACTAGTGGATCCATGTGTGGTCTCTAAAGAGAACACACATTTCAATGACACTGGTGGATCCATGTGTGGTATGTGAAAAGAACACACATGCAATGACTCCAGTTGTTTCTAGTAAAAAGAACACACATGCAATGACACTGGTGGATCCATGTGTGGTCTCTTAAGAGAACACACATTTCAATGACACTGGTGGATCCATATGTGGTATGTGAAAAAACACACATGCAATGACTCCAGTTGTTGTTAGTAAAAAGAACACACATGCAATGACACTGGTGGATCCACGTGTGATCTCTGAAGAGAACACACATGCAATGACTGTAGCTGTTGTTAATGAGAAGAACACACATTTCAATGACTGGTGGATCCATATGTGGTATGTGAAAAGAACACACATGCAATGACTCCAGTTGTTGTTAGTAAAAAGAACACACATGCAATGACACTGGTGGATCCATGTGTGGTCTCCAAAGTGAACACACATTTCAATGACACTGGTGGATCCATATGTGGTATGTGGAAGAACACACATGCAATGACTCCAGTTGTTGTTAGTAAAAAGAACACACATGCAATGACATTGGTGGATCCATGTGTGGTCTCTGAAGAGAACACACATGTAATGACACTGGTGGATCCATATGTGGTATGTAAAAATAACACACGTGCAATGACTCCAGTTGTTGTTAGTAAAAAGAACACACATGCAATGACACTGGTGGATCCATGTGTGGTCTCTAAAGAGAACACACATGCAATGAATCTAGCTGTGGTTAATGAGAAGAACACACATTGCAATGACACTGGTGGATCCATATGTGGTATGTGAAAAGAATATTCATTAAATGACTCCAGTTGTTTTTAGTAAAAAGAACACACATGCAATGACACTGGTGGATTCATGTGTGGTCTCTGAAGAGAACACACATGCAATGACACTGGTGGATCCATGTGTGGTATGTGAAAAGAACACACATGCAATGACTTCAGTTGTTGTTAGTAAAAAGAACACACATGCAATGACACTAGTGGATCCATGTGTGGTCTCTGAAGAGAACACACATGCAATGACTCTAGCTACGGTTAATGAGAATAACACACATTTCAATGACACTGGTGGATCCATATGTGGTATGTGAAAAAAATAGTCATGAAATGACTCCAGTTGTTGTTAGTAAAAAGAACACACATGCAATGACATCCATGTGTGGTCTCTGAAGAGAACACACATGCAATGACACTGGTGGATCCATATTTGGTATGTGAAAAGAACACACATGCAATGACTCCAGTTGTTGTTAGTAAAAAGAACACACATAAAATGATACTGGTGGATCCATGTGTGGTCTCTGAAGAGAACACACATTTCAATGACACTGGTGGATCCATATGTGGTATGTGAAAAGAACACAGATGCAATGACTCCAGTTGTTGTCAGTAAAAAGAACACACACACAATGACACTGGTGGATCCATGTGTGGTCTTCGAAGAGAACACACATTTCAATGACACTGGTGGATCCATATGTCATATGTGAAAACACATACATGAAATGACTCCAGTTGTTGTTAGTAAAAAGAACACACATGCAATGACACTGGTGGATCGATGTGTGGTCTCTGAAGAGAACACACATGCAATGACACTGGTGGATCCATATGTGGTATGTGAAAAGAACACACATGCAATGACTCCAGTTGCAACTAGTAAAAAGAACACACATGCAATGACACTGGTGGATCCATGGGTCGATTGTGAAAATAACACAGATGCAATGACTCTAGTTATTGTTAGTAAAAAGAACACACATGCAATGACACTGGTGGATCCATGTGTGGTCTCTAAAGAGAACACACATGCAATAACTCTAGCTGTGGTTAATGAGAAGAACACACATTTCAATGACACTGGTGGATCCATGTGTGGTCTCTGAAGAGAACACACATGTAATAACACTGGTGGATCCATATGTGGTATGTGAAAAGAACACATATGCAATGACTCCAGTTGTTGTTAGTAAAAAGAACACACATGCAATGACACTAGTGGATACATGTGTGGTCTCTGAAGAGAACACACATGCAATGAATCTAGCTTTGGTTAATGAGAAGAACACACATGCAATGACACTGGTACATCCATAGGTGGATTGTGAAAGAAACACACATGCAATGACTCCAGTTGTTGTTAGTAAAAAGAACACACATGCAATGACACTGGTGGATCCATGTGTGGTCTCTAAAGAGAACACACATTTCAATGACACTGGTGGATCCATATGTGGTATCTGAAAAGAACACACATGCAATGACTCCAGTTGTTGTTAGTAAAAAGAACACACATGCAATGTCACTGGTGGATCGATGTGTGGTCTCTGAAGAGAACACACATTTCAATGACACTGGTGTATCCATATGTGGTATGTGAAAAGATCACACATGCAATGACTCCACTTGTTGTAAGTAAAAAGAACACACATGCAATGACACTTGTGGATCCATGTGTGGTCTCTGAAGAGAACACACATGTAATGTCTCTAGCTATGGTTAATGAGAAGAACACACATTTCAGTGACACTGGTGGATCCATATGTGGTATGTGGAAAGAATAGTCATGAAATGACTCTAGTTGTTGTTAGTAAAAAGAACACACATGCAATGACACTAGTGGATCCATGTGTGGTCTCTAAAGAGAACACACATGCAATGACACTGGTGGATCCATATGTGGTATGTGAAAAGAACACACAAGCAATCACTCCAGTTGTTATTAGTAAAAAGAACACACATGCAATGACACTGGTGGATCCATGTGTGGTCTCTGAACAGAACACACATGCAATGTCTCTAGCTGTGGTTAATGAGAATACACATTTCAATGACACTGGTGGATCCATATGTGGTATGTGAAAAGAATAGTCATGAAATGACTCCAGTTGTTGTTAGTAAAAAGAACACACATGCAATGACATCCATGTGTGGTCTCTGAAGAGAATACACATGCAATGACACTTGTGTATCCATATGTGGTCTGCGAAAAGAACACACATGCAATGACTCCAGTTGTTGTTAGTAAAAAGAACACACATGCAATGACACTAGTGGATCCATGTGTGGTCTCTAAAGAGAACACACATTTCAATGACACTGGTGGATCCATGTGTGGTATGTGAAAAGAACACACATGCAATGACTCCAGTTGTTTCTAGTAAAAAGAACACACATGCAATGACACTGGTGGATCCATGTGTGGTCTCTTAAGATAACACACATTTCAATGACACTGGTGGATCCATATGTGGTATGTGAAAAAACACACATGCAATGACTCCAGTTGTTGTTAGTAAAAAGAACACACATGCATTGACACTAGTGGATCCACGTGTGATCTCTGAAGAGAACACACATGCAATGACTGTAGCTGTTGTTAATGAGAAGAACACACATTTCAATGACCGGTGGATCCATATGTGGTATGTGAAAAGAACACACATGCAATGACTACAGTTGTTGTTAGTAAAAAGAACACACATGCAATGACACTGGTGGATCCATGTGTGGTCTCCAAAGTGAACACACATTTCAATGACACTGGTGGATCCATATGTGGTATGTGAAAGAACGCACATGCAATGACTCTAGTTGTTCTTAGTAAAAAGAACACACATGCAATGACACTGGTGGATCCATGTGTGGTCTCTGAAGAGAACACACATGCAATGACTCTAGCTGTGGTTAATGACACTGGTGGATCCATATGTGGTATGTGAAAAGAATAGTCATGAAATGACTCCAGTTGTTGTTAGTAAAAAGAACACACATGCAATGACACTGGTGGATCCATGTGCGGTCTTTGAAAATAACACACATGCATTAACACTGGTGGATCCATTTGTGGTATGTGAAAAGAACGCACATGCAATGACTCCAGTTGTTGTTAGTAAAAAGAACACACATGCAATGACACTAGTGGATCCATGTGTGGTCTCTAAAGAGAACACACATTTCAATGACACTGGTGGATCCATGTGTGGTATGTGAAAAGAACACACATGCAATGACTCCAGTTGTTGTTAGTAAAAAGAACACACATGCAATGACACTAGTGGATCCATGTGTGGTCTCTGAAGAGAATACACATGCAAT
This sequence comes from Avena sativa, assembly GCA_916181665.1. Taxonomy (NCBI): domain Eukaryota; kingdom Viridiplantae; phylum Streptophyta; class Magnoliopsida; order Poales; family Poaceae; genus Avena; species Avena sativa. The sequence goes on along the minus strand of OV702286.1, from coordinate 383,038,070 downwards.
GATTCTAGCTATGGTTAATGAGAATAACACACATTTCAATGACACTGGTGGATCCATATGTGGTATGTGAAAACAACACACATGCAATGACTCCAGTTGCTACTAGTAAAAAGAACACACATGCAATGACACTGGTGGATCCATGGGTCGATTGTGAAAATAACACACATGCAATGACTCTAGTTATTGTTAGTAAAAAGAACACACATGCAACGACACTGGTGCATCCATGTGTGGTCTCTAAAGAGAACACACATGCAATAACTGTAGCTGTGGTTAATGAGAAGAACACACATTTCAATGACACTGGTGGATCCATGTGTGGTCTCTGAAGAGAACACACATGTAATAACACTGGTGGATCCATATGTGGTATGTGAAAAGAACACATATGCAATGACTCCAGTTGTTGTTAGTAAAAAGAACAAACATGCAATGACACTAGTGGATACATGTGTGGTCTCTGAAGAGAACACACATGCAATGAATCTAGCTTTGGTTAATGAGAAGAACAAACATGCAATGACACTGGTACATCCATAGGTGGATTGTGAAAAGAACACACATGCAATGACTCCAGTTATTGTTAGTAAAAAGAACACACATGCAATGACACTGGTGGATCCATGTGTGGTCTCTGAAGAGAACACACATTTCAATGACACTGGTGGATCCATATGTGGTATCTGAAAAGAACACACATGCAATGACTCCAGTTGTTGTTAGTAAAAAGAACACACATGCAATGTCACTGGTGGATCGATGTGTGGTCTCTGAAGAGAACACACATTTCAATGACACTGGTGTATCCATATGTGGTATGTGAAAAGATCACACATGCAATGACTCCAGTTGTTGTAAGTAAAAAGAACACACATGCAATGACACTGGTGGATCCATGTGTGGTCTCTGAAGAGAACACACATGTAATGTCTCTAGGTATGGTTAATTAGAAGAACACACATTTCAGTGACACTGGTGGATCCATATGTGGTATGTGGAAAGAATAGTCATGAAATGACTCTAGTTGTTTTTAGTAAAAAGAACACACATGCAATGACACTAGTGGATCCATGTGTGGTCTCTAAAGAGAACACACATGCAATGACACTGGTGGATCCATATGTGGTATGTGAAAAGAACACACAAGCAATCACTCCAGTTGTTATTAGTAAAAAGAACACACATGCAATGACACTGGTGGATCCATGTGTGGTCTCTGAACAGAACACACATGCAATGTCTCTAGCTGTGGTTAATGAGAATACACATTTCAATGACACTGGTGGATCCATATGTGGTATGTGAAAAGAATAGTCATGAAATGACTCCAGTTGTTGTTAGTAAAAAGAACACACATGCAATGACATCCATGTGTGGTCTCTGAAGAGAACACACATGCAATGACACTTGTGTATCCATATGTGGTCTGTGAAAAGAACACACATGCAATGACTCCAGTTGTTGTTAGTAAAAAGAACACACATGCAATGACACTAGTGGATCCATGTGTGGTCTCTAAAGAGAACACACATTTCAATGACACTGGTGGATCCATATGTGGTATGTGAAAACAACACACATGCAATGACTCCAGTTGCTACTAGTAAAAAGAACACACATGCAATGACACTGGTGGATCCATGGGTCGATTGTGAAAATAACACACATGCAATGACTCTAGTTATTGTTAGTAAAAAGAACACACATGCAACGACACTGGTGCATCCATGTGTGGTCTCTAAAGAGAACACACATGCAATAACTGTAGCTGTGGTTAATGAGAAGAACACACATTTCAATGACACTGGTGGATCCATGTGTGGTCTCTGAAGAGAACACACATGTAATAACACTGGTGGATCCATATGTGGTATGTGAAAAGAACACATATGCAATGACTCCAGTTGTTGTTAGTAAAAAGAACAAACATGCAATGACACTAGTGGATACATGTGTGGTCTCTGAAGAGAACACACATGCAATGAATCTAGCTTTGGTTAATGAGAAGAACAAACATGCAATGACACTGGTACATCCATAGGTGGATTGTGAAAAGAACACACATGCAATGACTCCAGTTATTGTTAGTAAAAAGAACACACATGCAATGACACTGGTGGATCCATGTGTGGTCTCTGAAGAGAACACACATTTCAATGACACTGGTGGATCCATATGTGGTATCTGAAAAGAACACACATGCAATGACTCCAGTTGTTGTTAGTAAAAAGAACACACATGCAATGTCACTGGTGGATCGATGTGTGGTCTCTGAAGAGAACACACATTTCAATGACACTGGTGTATCCATATGTGGTATGTGAAAAGATCACACATGCAATGACTCCAGTTGTTGTAAGTAAAAAGAACACACATGCAATGACACTGGTGGATCCATGTGTGGTCTCTGAAGAGAACACACATGTAATGTCTCTAGGTATGGTTAATTAGAAGAACACACATTTCAGTGACACTGGTGGATCCATATGTGGTATGTGGAAAGAATAGTCATGAAATGACTCTAGTTGTTTTTAGTAAAAAGAACACACATGCAATGACACTAGTGGATCCATGTGTGGTCTCTAAAGAGAACACACATGCAATGACACTGGTGGATCCATATGTGGTATGTGAAAAGAACACACAAGCAATCACTCCAGTTGTTATTAGTAAAAAGAACACACATGCAATGACACTGGTGGATCCATGTGTGGTCTCTGAACAGAACACACATGCAATGTCTCTAGCTGTGGTTAATGAGAATACACATTTCAATGACACTGGTGGATCCATATGTGGTATGTGAAAAGAATAGTCATGAAATGACTCCAGTTGTTGTTAGTAAAAAGAACACACATGCAATGACATCCATGTGTGGTCTCTGAAGAGAACACACATGCAATGACACTTGTGTATCCATATGTGGTCTGTGAAAAGAACACACATGCAATGACTCCAGTTGTTGTTAGTAAAAAGAACACACATGCAATGACACTAGTGGATCCATGTGTGGTCTCTAAAGAGAACACACATTTCAATGACACTGGTGGATCCATGTGTGGTATGTGAAAAGAACACACATGCAATGACTCCAGTTGTTTCTAGTAAAAAGAACACACATGCAATGACACTGGTGGATCCATGTGTGGTTTCTTAAGAGAACACACATTTCAATGACACTGATGATCCATATGTGGTATGTGAAAACAACACACATGCAATGACTCCAGTTGCTACTAGTAAAAAGAACACACATGCAATGACACTGGTGGATCCATGGCTCGATTGTGAAAATAACACACATGCAATGACTCTAGTTATTGTTAGTAAAAAGAACACACATGCAATGACACTGGTGGATCCATGTGTGGTCTCTAAAGAGAACACACATGCAATAACTGTAGCTGTGGTTAATGAGAAGAACACACATTTCAATGACACAGGTAGATCCATGTGTGGTCTCTGAAGAGAACACACATGTAATAACACTGGTGGATCCATATGTGGTATGTGAAAAGAACACATATGCAATGACTCCAGTTGTTGTTAGTAAAAAGAACAAACATGCAATGACACTAGTGGATACATGTGTGGTCTCTGAAGAGAACACACATGCAATGAATCTAGCTTTGGTTAATGAGAAGAACAAACATGCAATGACACTGGTACATCCATAGGTGGATTGTGAAAAGAACATACATGCAATGACTCCAGTTGTTGTTAGTAAAAATAACACACATGCAATGACACTGGTGGATCCATGTGTGGTCTCTGAAGAGAACACACATTTCAATGACACTGGTGGATCCATATGTGGTATCTGAAAAGAACACACATACAATGACTCCAGTTGTTGTTAGTAAAAAGAACACACATGCAATGTCACTGGTGGATCGATGTGTGGTCTCTGAAGAGAACACACATTTCAATGACACTGGTGTATCCATATGTGGTATGTGAAAAGATCACACATGCAATGACTCCAGTTGTTGTAAGTAAAAAGAACACACATGCAATGACACTGGTGGATCCATGTGTGGTCTCTGAAGAGAACACACATGTAATGTCTCTAGGTATGGTTAATTAGAAGAACACACATTTCAGTGACACTGGTGGATCCATATGTGGTATGTGGAAAGAATAGTCATGAAATGACTCTAGTTGTTGTTAGTAAAAAGAACACACATGCAATGACACTAGTGGATCCATGTGTGGTCTCTAAAGAGAACACACATGCAATGACACTGATGGATCCATATGTGGTATGTGAAAATAACACACAAGCAATCACTCCAGGTGTTATTAGTAAAAAGAACACACATGCAATGACACTGGTGGATCCATGTGTGGTCTCTGAACAGAACACACATGCAATGTCTCTAGCTGTGGTTAATGAGAATACACATTTCAATGACACTGGTGGATCCATATGTGGTATGTGAAAAGAATAGTCATGAAATGACTCCAGTTGTTGTTAGTAAAAAGAACACACATGCAATGACATCCATGTGTGGTCTCTGAAGAGAACACACATGCAATGACACTTGTGTATCCATATGTGGTCTGTGAAAAGAACACACATGCAATGACTCCAGTTGTTGTTAGTAAAAAGAACACACATGCAATGACACTAGTGGATCCATGTGTGGTCTCTAAAGAGAACACACATTTCAATGACACTGGTGGATCCATGTGTGGTATGTGAAAAGAACACACATGCAATGACTCCAGTTGTTTCTAGTAAAAAGAACACACATGCAATGACACTGGTGGATCCATGTGTGGTCTCTTAAGAGAACACACATTTCAATGACACTGGTGGATCCATATGTGGTATGTGAAAACAACACACATGCAATGACTCCAGTTGCTACTAGTAAAAAGAACACACATGCAATGACACTGGTGGATCCATGGGTCGATTGTGAAAATAACACACATTCAATGAGTCTAGTTATTGTTAGTAAAAAGAACACACATGCAATGACACTGGTGGATCCATGTGTGGTCTCTAAAGAGAACACATATGCAATAACTGTAGCTGTGGTTAATGAGAAGAACACACATTTCAATGACACTGGTGGATCCATGTGTGGTCTCTGAAGAGAACACACATGTAATAACACTGGTGGATCCATATGTGGTATGTGAAAAGAACACATATGCAATGACTCCAGTTGTTGTTAGTAAAAAGAACAAACATGCAATGACACTAGTGGATACATGTGTGGTCTCTGAAGAGAACACACATGCAATGAATCTAGCTTTGGTTAATGAGAAGAACAAACATGCAATGACACTGGTACATCCATAGGTGGATTGTGAAAAGAACACACATGCAATGACTCCAGTTGTTGTTAGTAAAAAGAACACACATGCAATGACACTGGTGGATCCATGTGTGGTCTCTGAAGAGAACACACATTTCAATGACACTGGTGGATCCATATGTGGTATCTGAAAAGAACACGCATGCAATGACTCCAGTTGTTGTTAGTAAAAAGAACACACATGCAATGTCACTGGTGGATCGATGTGTGGTCTCTGAAGAGAACACACATTTCAATGACACTGGTGTATCCATATGTGGTATGTGAAAAGATCACACATGCAATGACTCCAGTTGTTGTAAGTAAAAAGAACACACATGCAATGACACTGGTGGATCCATGTGTGGTCTCTGAAGAGAACACACATGTAATGTCTCTAGGTATGGTTAATTAGAAGAACACACATTTCAGTGACACTGGTGGATCCATATGTGGTATGTGGAAAGAATAGTCATGAAATGACTCTAGTTGTTGTTAGTAAAAAGAACACACATGCAATGACACTAGTGGATCCATGTGTGGTCTCTAAAGAGAACACACATGCAATGACACTGATGGATCCATATGTGGTATGTGAAAATAACACACAAGCAATCACTCCAGTTGTTATTAGTAAAAAGAACACACATGCAATGACACTGGTGGATCCATGTGTGGTCTCTGAACAGAACACACATGCAATGTCTCTAGCTGTGGTTAATGAGAATACACATTTCAATGACACTGGTGGATCCATATGTGGTATGTGAAAAGAATAGTCATGAAATGACTCCAGTTGTTGTTAGTAAAAAGAACACACATGCAATGACATCCATGTGTGGTCTCTGAAGAGAACACACATGCAATGACACTTGTGTATCCATATGTGGTCTGTGAAAAGAACACACATGCAATGACTCCAGTTGTTGTTAGTAAAAAGAACACACATGCAATGACACTAGTGGATCCATGTGTGGTCTCTAAAGAGAACACACATTTCAATGACACTGGTGGATCCATGTGTGGTATGTGAAAAGAACACACATGCAATGACTCCAGTTGTTTCTAGTAAAAAGAACACACATGCAATGACACTGGTGGATCCATGTGTGGTCTCTTAAGAGAACACACATTTCAATGACACTGGTGGATCCATATGTGGTATGTGAAAACAACACACATGCAATGACTCCAGTTGCTACTAGTAAAAAGAACACACATGCAATGACACTGGTGGATCCATGGGTCGATTGTGAAAATAACACACATGCAATGACTCTAGTTATTGTTAGTAAAAAGAACATACATGCAACGACACTGGTGCATCCATGTGTGGTCTCTAAAGAGAACACACATGCAATAACTGTAGCTGTGGTTAATGAGAAGAACACACATTTCAATGACACTGGTGGATCCATGTGTGGTCTCTGAAGAGAACACACATGTAATAACACTGGTGGATCCATATGTGGTATGTGAAAAGAACACATATGCAATGACTCCAGTTGTTGTTAGTAAAAAGAACAAACATGCAATGACACTAGTGGATACATGTGTGGTCTCTGAAGAGAACACACATGCAATGAATCTAGCTTTGGTTAATGAGAAGAACAAACATGCAATGACACTGGTACATCCATAGGTGGATTGTGAAAAGAACACACATGCAATGACTCCAGTTGTTGTTAGTAAAAAGAACACACATGCAATGACACTGGTGGATCCATGTGTGGTCTCTGAAGAGAACACACATTTCAATGACACTGGTGGATCCATATGTGGTATCTGAAAAGAACACACATGCAATGACTCCAGTTGTTGTTAGTAAAAAGAACACACATGCAATGTCACTGGTGGATCGATGTGTGGTCTCTGAAGAGAACACACATTTCAATGACACTGGTGTATCCATATGTGGTATGTGAAAAGATCACACATGCAATGACTCCAGTTGTTGTAAGTAAAAAGAACACACATGCAATGACACTGGTGGATCCATGTGTGGTCTCTGAAGAGAACACACATGTAATGTCTCTAGGTATGGTTAATTAGAAGAACACACATTTCAGTGACACTGGTGGATCCATATGTGGTATGTGGAAAGAATAGTCATGAAATGACTCTAGTTGTTTTTAGTAAAAAGAACACACATGCAATGACACTAGTGGATCCATGTGTGGTCTCTAAAGAGAACACACATGCAATGACACTGGTGGATCCATATGTGGTATGTGAAAAGAACACACAAGCAATCACTCCAGTTGTTATTAGTAAAAAGAACACACATGCAATGACACTGGTGGATCCATGTGTGGTCTCTGAACAGAACACACATGCAATGTCTCTAGCTGTGGTTAATGAGAATACACATTTCAATGACACTGGTGGATCCATATGTGGTATGTGAAAAGAATAGTCATGAAATGACTCCAGTTGTTGTTAGTAAAAAGAACACACATGCAATGACATCCATGTGTGGTCTCTGAAGAGAACACACATGCAATGACACTTGTGTATCCATATGTGGTCTGTGAAAAGAACACACATGCAATGACTCCAGTTGTTGTTAGTAAAAAGAACACACATGCAATGACACTAGTGGATCCATGTGTGGTCTCTAAAGAGAACACACATTTCAATGACACTGGTGGATCCATGTGTGGTATGTGAAAAGAACACACATGCAATGACTCCAGTTGTTTCTAGTAAAAAGAACACACATGCAATGACACTGGTGGATCCATGTGTGGTTTCTTAAGAGAACACACATTTCAATGACACTGATGATCCATATGTGGTATGTGAAAACAACACACATGCAATGACTCCAGTTGCTACTAGTAAAAAGAACACACATGCAATGACACTGGTGGATCCATGGCTCGATTGTGAAAATAACACACATGCAATGACTCTAGTTATTGTTAGTAAAAAGAACACACATGCAATGACACTGGTGGATCCATGTGTGGTCTCTAAAGAGAACACACATGCAATAACTGTAGCTGTGGTTAATGAGAAGAACACACATTTCAATGACACTGGTGGATCCATGTGTGGTCTCTGAAGAGAACACACATGTAATAACACTGGTGGATCCATATGTGGTATGTGAAAAGAACACATATGCAATGACTCCAGTTGTTGTTAGTAAAAAGAACAAACATGCAATGACACTAGTGGATACATGTGTGGTCTCTGAAGAGAACACACATGCAATGAATCTAGCTTTGGTTAATGAGAAGAACAAACATGCAATGACACTGGTACATCCATAGGTGGATTGTGAAAAGAACATACATGCAATGACTCCAGTTGTTGTTAGTAAAAATAACACACATGCAATGACACTGGTGGATCCATGTGTGGTCTCTGAAGAGAACACACATTTCAATGACACTGGTGGATCCATATGTGGTATCTGAAAAGAACACACATACAATGACTCCAGTTGTTGTTAGTAAAAAGAACACACATGCAATGTCACTGGTGGATCGATGTGTGGTCTCTGAAGAGAACACACATTTCAATGACACTGGTGTATCCATATGTGGTATGTGAAAAGATCACACATGCAATGACTCCAGTTGTTGTAAGTAAAAAGAACACACATGCAATGACACTGGTGGATCCATGTGTGGTCTCTGAAGAGAACACACATGTAATGTCTCTAGGTATGGTTAATTAGAAGAACACACATTTCAGTGACACTGGTGGATCCATATGTGGTATGTGGAAAGAATAGTCATGAAATGACTCTAGTTGTTGTTAGTAAAAAGAACACACATGCAATGACACTAGTGGATCCATGTGTGGTCTCTAAAGAGAACACACATGCAATGACACTGATGGATCCATATGTGGTATGTGAAAATAACACACAAGCAATCACTCCAGGTGTTATTAGTAAAAAGAACACACATGCAATGACACTGGTGGATCCATGTGTGGTCTCTGAACAGAACACACATGCAATGTCTCTAGCTGTGGTTAATGAGAATACACATTTCAATGACACTGGTGGATCCATATGTGGTATGTGAAAAGAATAGTCATGCAATGACTCCAGTTGTTGTTAGTAAAAAGAACACACATGCAATGACATCCATGTGTGGTCTCTGAAGAGAACACACATGCAATGACACTTGTGTATCCATATGTGGTCTGTGAAAAGAACACACATGCAATGACTCCAGTTGTTGTTAGTAAAAAGAACACACATGCAATGACACTAGTGGATCCATGTGTGGTCTCTAAAGAGAACACACATTTCAATGACACTGGTGGATCCATGTGTGGTATGTGAAAAGAACACACATGCAATGACTCCAGTTGTTGTTAGTAAAAAGAACACACATGCAATGACACTAGTGGATCCATGTGTGGTCTCTGAAGAGAATACACATGCAATGATTCTAGCTATGGTTAATGAGAATAACACACATTTCAATGACACTGGTGGATCCATATGTGGTATGTGAAAACAACACACATGCAATGACTCCAGTTGCTACTAGTAAAAAGAACACACATGCAATGACACTGGTGGATCCATGGGTCGATTGTGAAAATAACACACATGCAATGACTCTAGTTATTGTTAGTAAAAAGAACACACATGCAATGACACTGGTGGATCCATGTGTGGTCTCTAAAGAGAACACACATGCAATAACTGTAGCTGTGGTTAATGAGAAGAACACACATTTCAATGACACTGGTGGATCCATGTGTGGTCTCTGAAGAGAACACACATGTAATAACACTGGTGGATCCATATGTGGTATGTGAAAAGAACACATATGCAATGACTCCAGTTGTTGTTAGTAAAAAGAACAAACATGCAATGACACTAGTGGATACATGTGTGGTCTCTGAAGAGAACACACATGCAATGAATCTAGCTTTGGTTAATGAGAAGAACAAACATGCAATGACACTGGTACATCCATAGGTGGATTGTGAAAAGAACACACATGCAATGACTCCAGTTGTTGTTAGTAAAAAGAACACACATGCAATGACACTGGTGGATCCATGTGTGGTCTCTGAAGAGAACACACATTTCAATGATACTGGTGGATCCATATGTGGTATCTGAAAAGAACACACATGCAATGACTCCAGTTGTTGTTAGTAAAAAGAACACACATGCAATGTCACTGGTGGATCGATGTGTGGTCTCTGAAGAGAACACACATTTCAATGACACTGGTGTATCCATATGTGGTATGTGAAAAGATCACACATGCAATGACTCCAGTTGTTGTAAGTAAAAAGAACACACATGCAATGACACTGGTGGATCCATGTGTGGTCTCTGAAGAGAACACACATGTAATGTCTCTAGGTATGGTTAATTAGAAGAACACACATTTCAGTGATACTGGTGGATCCATATGTGGTATGTGGAAAGAATAGTCATGAAATGACTCTAGTTGTTGTTAGTAAAAAGAACACACATGCAATGACACTAGTGGATCCATGTGTGGTCTCTAAAGAGAACACACATGCAATGACACTGGTGGATCCATATGTGGTATGTGAAAATAACACACAAGCAATCACTCCAGTTGTTATTAGTAAAAAGAACACACATGCAATGACACTGGTGGATCCATGTGTGGTCTCTGAACAGAACACACATGCAATGTCTCTAGCTGTGGTTAATGAGAATACACATTTCAATGACACTGGTGGATCCATATGTGGTATGTGAAAAGAATAGTCATGAAATGACTCTAGTTGTTGTTAGTAAAAAGAACACACATGCAATGACATCCATGTGTGGTCTCTGAAGAGAACACACATGCAATGACACTTGTGTATCCATATGTGGTCTGTGAAAAGAACACACATGCAATGACTCCAGTTGTTGTTAGTAAAAAGAACACACATGCAATGACACTAGTGGATCCATGTGTGGTCTCTAAAGAGAACACACATTTCAATGACACCGGTGGATCCATGTGTGGTATGTGAAAAGAACACACATGCAATGACTCCAGTTGTTTCTAGTAAAAAGAACACACATGCAATGACACTGGTGGATCCATGTGTGGTCTCTTAAGAGAACACACATTTCAATGACACTAGTGGATCCATATGTGGTATGTGAAAAAACACACATGCAATGACTCCAGTTGTTGTTAGTAAAAAGAACACACATGCATTGACACTAGTGGATCCACGTGTTGTCTCTGAAGAGAACACACATGCAATGACTGTAGCTGTTGTTAATGAGAAGAACACACATTTCAATGTCTGGTGGATCCATATGTGGTATGTGAAAATAACACACGTGCAATGACTACAGTTGTTGTTAGTAAAAAGAACACACATGCAATGACACTGGTGGATCCATGTGTGGTCTCTGAAGAGAACACACATGCAATGACTCTAGCTGTGGTTAATGACACTGGTGGATCCATATGTGGTATGTGAAAAGAATAGTCATGAAATGACTCCAGTTGTTGTTAGTAAAAAGAACACACATGCAATGCCACTGGTGGATCCATGTGCGGTCTCTAAAGAGAACACACATTTCAATGACACTGGTGGATCCATGTGTGGTATGTGAAAAGAACACACATGCAATGACTCCAGTTGTTGTTAGTAAAAAGAACACACATGCAATGACACTAGTGGATCCATGTGTGGTCTCTGAAGAGAATACACATGCAATGATTCTAGCTATGGTTAATGAGAATAACACACATTTCAATGACACTGGTGGATCCATATGTGGTATGTGAAAAGAATAGTCATGAAATGACTCCAGTTGTTGTTAGTAAAAAGAACACACATGCAATGACATCCATGTGTGGTCTCTAAAGAGAACACACATGCAATGACAGTGGTGGATCCATATGTGGTATGTGAAAAGAACACACATGCAATGACTCCAGATGTTGTTAGTAAAAAGAACACACATGCAATGACACTAGTGGATCCATGTGTGGTCTCTAAAGATAACACACATTTCAATGACACTGGTGGATCCATGTGTGGTATGTGAAAAGAACACACATGTAATGACTCCAGTTGTTGTTAGTAAAAAGAACACACATGCAATGACACTGGTGGATACATGTGTGGTCGCTGAAGATAAAACACATTTCAATGACACTGGTGGATCCATATGTGGTATGTGAAAAGAACACACATGCAACGACTCCGGTTGTTGTTTGTAAAAAGAACACACACACAATGACACTGGTGGATCCATGTGTGGTCTCCGAAGAGAACACACATTTCAATGACACTGGTGGATCCATGTGTGGTCTCTAATGAGAACACACATTTCAATGACACAGGTGGATCCATGTGTGGTATGTGAAAAGAACACACATGCAATGACTCCAGTTGTTGTTAGTAAAAAGAACACACATGCAATGGCGCTGGTGGATCCATGTGTGGTCTCTAAAGAGAACACACATTTCAATGACACTGGTGGATCCATATGTGGTATGTGAAAAGAACACAGATCTGACTCCAGTTGTTGTGAGTAAAAAGAACACACACACAATGACACTGGTGGATCCATGTGTGGTCTTCGAAGAGAACACACATTTCAATGACACTGGTGGATCCATATGTCGTATGTGAAAACACACACATGCAATGACTCCAGTTGTTGTTAGTAAAAAGAACACACATGCAATGACACTAGTGGATCCATGTATGATCTCTGAAGAGAACACACATGCAATGACTGTAGTTGTGGTTAATGAGAAGAACACACATTTCAATGACACTAGTGGATCCATATGTGGTATGTGAAAAGAACACACATGCAATGACTCTAGTTGTTGTTAGTAAAAAGAACACACATGCAATGACAGTGGTGGATCCATGTGTGGTATCCGAAGAGAACACACATTTCAATGACACTGGTGGATCCATATGTGGTATGTGAAAAAACACACATGCAATTACTCTAGTTGTTGTTAGTAAAAAGAACACACATGCAATGACACTGGTGGATCCATGTGTGGTCTCTAAAGAGAACACACATTTCAATGACACTAGTGGATCCATGTGTGGTATGTGAAAAGAACACACATGCAATGACTCCAGTTGTTGTTAGTAAAAAGAACACACATGCAATGACACTGGTGGATCCATGTGTGGCCTCTGAAGACAACCCACATTTCAATGACACTGGTGTATCCATATGTGGTATGTGAAAAAACACACATGCAATGACTCCAGTTGTTGTTAGTAAAAAGAACACACATGCAATGACACTGGTGGATCCATGTGTGGTCTCTAAAGAGAACACACATGCAATGACACTGGTGGATCCATATGTGGTATGTGAAAAGAATAGTCATGAAATGACTCCAGTTGTTGTTAGTAAAAAGAACACACATGCAATGACACTGGTGGATCAATGTGTGGTCTCTGAAGAGAACACACATGTAATTACACTGGTGGATCCATATGTGGTATGTGAAAATAACACACATGCAATGACTCCAGTTGTTGTTAGTAAAAAGAACACACATGCAATGACACTGGTGGATCCATGTGTGGTCTCTAAAGAGAACACACATGCAATGACACTGGTGGATCCATATGTGGTATGCGAAAAGAATATTCATGAAATGACTCCAGTTGTTGTTAGTAAAAAGAACACACATGCAATGACACTGGTGGATTCATGTGTGGTCTCTGAAGAGAACACACATGCAATGACACTGGTGGATCCATGTGTGGTATGTGAAAAGAACACACATGCAATGACTCCAGTTGTTGTTAGTAAAAAGAACACACATGCAATGACACTAGTGGATCCATGTGTGGTCTCTGAGGAGAACACACATGCAATGACTCTAGCTATGGTTAATGAGAATAACACACATTTCAATGACACTGGTGGATCCATATATGGTATGTGAAAAGAATAGTCATGAAATGACTCCAGTTGTTGTTAGTAAAAAGAACACACATGCAATGACATCCATGTGTGGTCTCTAAAGAGAACAGACATACAATGACACTGGTGGATCCATATTTGGTATGTGAAAAGAACACACATGCAATGACTCCAGTTGTTGTTAGTAAAAAGAACACCCATGCAATGACACTGGTGGATCCATGTGTGGTCTCTAATGAGAACACACATTTCAATGACACTGGTGGATTCGTGTGTGGTATGTGAAAAGAACACACATGCAATGACTCCAGTTGTTGTTAGTAAAAAGAACACACATGCAATGACACTGGTGGATCCATGTGTGGTCTCTGAAGAGAACACACATGCAATGACACTGGTGGATCCATATGTGGTATGTGAAAAGAATAGTCATGAAATGACTCCAGTTGTTGTTAGTAAAAAGAACACACATGCAATGACACTGGTGGATCCATGTGTGGTCTCTGAAGAGAACACACATGTAATGACACTGGTGGATCCATATGTGGTATGTGAAAATAACACACATGCAATGACTCCAGTTGTTGTTAGTAAAAAGAACACACATGCAATGACACTGGTGGATCCATGTGTGGTCTCTAAAGAGAACACACATGCAATGAATCTAGCTGTGGTTAATGAGAAGAACACACATTGCAATGACACTGGAGATCCATATGTGGTATGCGAAAAGAATATTCATGAAATGACTCCAGCTGTTGTTAGTTAAAAGAACACACATGCAATGACATTGGTGGATTCATGTGTGGTCTCTGAAGAGAACACACATGCAATGACACTGGTGGATCCATGTGTGGTATGTGAAAAGAACACACATGCAATGACTCCAATTGTTGTTAGTAAAAAGAACACACATGCAATGACACTAGTGGATCCATGTGTGGTCTCTGAAGAGAACACACATGCAATGACTCTAGCTATGGTTAATGAGAATAACACACATTTCAATGACACTGGTGGATCCATATGTGGTATGTGAAAAGAATAGTCATGAAATGACTCCAGTTGTTGTTAGTAAAAAGAACACACATGCAATGACATCCATGTGTGGTCTCTGAAGAGAAGACACATGCAATGACACTAGTGGATCCATATGTGGTATGTGAAAAGAACACACATGCGATGACTCCAGATGTTGTTAGTAAAAAGAACACACATGCAATGACACTAGTGGATCCATGTGTGGTCTCTAAAGATAACACACATTTCAATGACACTGGTGGATCCATGTGTGGTATGTGAAAAGAACACACATGTAATGACTCCAGTTGTTGTTAGTAAAAAGAACACACATGCAATGACACTGGTGGATACATGTGTGGTCGCTGAAGATAAAACACATTTCAATGACACTGGTGGATCCATATGTGGTATGTGAAAAGAACACACATGCAACGACTCCGGTTGTTGTTTGTAAAAAGAACACACACACAATGACACTGGTGGATCCATGTGTGGTCTCCGAAGAGAACACACATTTCAATGACACTGGTGGATCCATGTGTGGTCTCTAATGAGAACACACATTTCAATGACACAGGTGGATCCATGTGTGGTATGTGAAAAGAACACACATGCAATGACTCCAGTTGTTGTTAGTAAAAAGAACACACATGCAATGGCGCTGGTGGATCCATGTGTGGTTTCTAAAGAGAACACACATTTCAATGACACTGGTGGATCCATATGTGGTATGTGAAAAGAACACAGATCTGACTCCAGTTGTTGTGAGTAAAAAGAACACACACACAATGACACTGGTGGATCCATGTGTGGCCTCTGAAGACAACCCACATTTCAATGACACTGGTGGATCCATATGTGGTATGTGAAAAAACACACATGCAATGACTCCAGTTGTTGTTAGTAAAAAGAACACACATGCAATGACACTGGTGGATCCATGTGTGGTCTCTAAAGAGAACACACATGCAATGACACTGGTGGATCCATATGTGGTATGTGAAAAGAATAGTCATGAAATGACTCCAGTTGTTGTTAGTAAAAAGAACACACATGCAATGACACTGGTGGATCCATGTGTGGTCTCTGAAGAGAACACACATGTAATGACACTGGTGGATCCATATGTGGTATGTGAAAATAACACACATGCAATGACTCCAGTTGTTGTTAGTAAAAAGAACACACATGCAATGACACTGGTGGATCCATGTGTGGTCTCTAAAGAGAACACACATTTCAATGACACTAGTGGATCCATGTGTGGTATGTGAAAAGAACACACATGCAATGACTCCAGTTGTTGTTAGTAAAAAGAACACACATGCAATGACACTGGTGGATCCATGTGTGGTATCTGAAGAGAACACACATGCAATGACTCTGGTTGTTGTTAGTAAAAATAACACACATGCAATGACACTGGTGGATCCATATGTGGTACGTGAAAAGAACACACATGCAATGAATCTGGTTGTTGTTAGTGAAAAGAACACACATGCAATGACACTGGTAGATCCATGTGTGGTCTTTGAAGAAAACACACATGCAATGACTCTGGCTGTTGTTAGTAAAAAGTGCACACATTTCAATGACACTGGTGGATCCATATGTGGTATGTGAAAAGAATAGTCATGAAATGACTCTAGTTGTTGTTAGTAAAAAGAACACACATGCAATGACACTGGTGGATACATGCGTGGTCTCTAAAGAGAACAAACATGTAATGACTCTGGCTGTTGTTAGTAAAAAGAGCACACATTTCAATGACACCGGTGGATCCATAGGTGGATTGTGAAAAGAGCAAACATGCAATGACACTGGTGGATCCATAGGTGGATTGTGAAAAGAACACACATGCAATGACACTGGTGGATCCTTAGGTGGATTGTGAAAAGAACACACATGCAATAACACTGGTGGATCCATGTGTGGTCTCTAAAGAGAACACACATGCAATGACTCTGGTTGTTGGTAGTAAAAATAACACACATGCAATGACACTGGTGGATCCATATGTGGTATGTGAAAAGAACACACATGCAATGACTCTGGTTGTTGTAAGTGAAAAGAACACACGTGCAATGACACTGGTGGATTCATATGTCGTCTCTGAAGAGAACACACATGCAATGACTCTGGCTGTTGTTAGTAAAAAGAGCACACATGCAATGACACTGGTGGATCCATAGGTGGATTGTGAAAAGAACACACATGCAATGACTCCATTTGGTGTTAGTAAGAAGAACACAAATGCAATGACACTGGTGGATCCATGTGTGGTCTCTGAAGAGAGCACACATTTCAATGACACTGGTGGATCCATATGTGGTATGTGAAAAGAACACACATGCAATGTCTCTAGTTGTTGTTAGTAAAAAGAACGCACATGCAATGACACTTGTGGATCCATGTGTGGTCTCTGAAGAGAACACACATCCAATGATTCTAGCTGTGGTTAATGAGAAGAACACACATTTCAATGACACTGGGGGATCCATCAGTGGTATGTGAAAAGAATAGTCATGAAATGACTCCAGTTGTTGTTAGTAAAAAGAACACACATGCAATGACACTAGTGGATCCATGTGTGGTCTCTGAAGAGAACACACATCTAATGACTCTAGTTGTGGTTACTGAGAAGAACACACATTTCAATGACACTAGTGGATCCATATGTGGTACGTGAAAAGAATAGTCATGAAATGACTCCAGTTGTTGTTAGTAAAAAGAACACACATGCAATGACACTGGTGGATCCATGTGTGGTCTCTGAAGAGAACACACATTTCAATGACACTGGTGGATCCATATGTGGTATCTGAAAAGAACACGCATGCAATGACTCCAGTTGTTGTTAGTAAAAAGAACACACATGCAATGTCACTGGTGGATCGATGTGTGGTCTCTGAAGAGAACACACATTTCAATGACACTGGTGTATCCATATGTGGTATGTGAAAAGATCACACATGCAATGACTCCAGTTGTTGTAAGTAAAAAGAACACACATGCAATGACACTGGTGGATCCATGTGTGGTCTCTGAAGAGAACACACATGTAATGTCTCTAGGTATGGTTAATTAGAAGAACACACATTTCAGTGACACTGGTGGATCCATATGTGGTATGTGGAAAGAATAGTCATGAAATGACTCTAGTTGTTGTTAGTAAAAAGAACACACATGCAATGACACTAGTGGATCCATGTGTGGTCTCTAAAGAGAACACACATGCAATGACACTGATGGATCCATATGTGGTATGTGAAAATAACACACAAGCAATCACTCCAGTTGTTATTAGTAAAAAGAACACACATGCAATGACACTGGTGGATCCATGTGTGGTCTCTGAACAGAACACACATGCAATGTCTCTAGCTGTGGTTAATGAGAATACACATTTCAATGACACTGGTGGATCCATATGTGGTATGTGAAAAGAATAGTCATGAAATGACTCCAGTTGTTGTTAGTAAAAAGAACACACATGCAATGACATCCATGTGTGGTCTCTGAAGAGAACACACATGCAATGACACTTGTGTATCCATATGTGGTCTGTGAAAAGAACACACATGCAATGACTCCAGTTGTTGTTAGTAAAAAGAACACACATGCAATGACACTAGTGGATCCATGTGTGGTCTCTAAAGAGAACACACATTTCAATGACACTGGTGGATCCATGTGTGGTATGTGAAAAGAACACACATGCAATGACTCCAGTTGTTTCTAGTAAAAAGAACACACATGCAATGACACTGGTGGATCCATGTGTGGTCTCTTAAGAGAACACACATTTCAATGACACTGGTGGATCCATATGTGGTATGTGAAAACAACACACATGCAATGACTCCAGTTGCTACTAGTAAAAAGAACACACATGCAATGACACTGGTGGATCCATGGGTCGATTGTGAAAATAACACACATGCAATGACTCTAGTTATTGTTAGTAAAAAGAACACACATGCAATGACACTGGTGGATCCATGTGTGGTCTCTAAAGAGAACACACATGCAATAACTGTAGCTGTGGTTAATGAGAACAACACACATTTCAATGACACTGGTGGATCCATGTGTGGTCTCTGAAGAGAACACACATGTAATAACACTGGTGGATCCATATGTGGTATGTGAAAAGAACACATATGCAATGACTCCAGTTGTTGTTAGTAAAAAGAACAAACATGCAATGACACTAGTGGATACATGTGTGGTCTCTGAAGAGAACACACATGCAATGAATCTAGCTTTGGTTAATGAGAAGAACAAACATGCAATGACACTGGTACATCCATAGGTGGATTGTGAAAAGAACACACATGCAATGACTCCAGTTGTTGTTAGTAAAAAGAACACACATGCAATGACACTGGTGGATCCATGTGTGGTCTCTGAAGAGAACACACATTTCAATGACACTGGTGGATCCATATGTGGTATGTGAAAAGAACACACATGCAATGTCTCTAGTTGTTGTTAGTAAAAAGAACGCACATGCAATGACACTTGTGGATCCATGTGTGGTCTCTGAAGAGAACACACATCCAATGATTCTAGCTGTGGTTAATGAGAAGAACACACATTTCAATGACACTGGGGGATCCATCAGTGGTATGTGAAAAGAATAGTCATGAAATGACTCCAGTTGTTGTTAGTAAAAAGAACACACATGCAATGACACTAGTGGATCCATGTGTGGTCTCTGAAGAGAACACACATCTAATGACTCTAGTTGTGGTTAATGAGAAGAACACACATTTCAATGACACTAGTGGATCCATATGTGGTACGTGAAAAGAATAGTCATGAAATGACTCCAGTTGTTGTTAGTAAAAAGAACACACATGCAATGACACTGGTGGATCCATGTGTGGTCTCTGAAGAGAACACACATTTCAATGACACTGGTGGATCCATATGTGGTATCTGAAAAGAACACGCATGCAATGACTCCAGTTGTTGTTAGTAAAAAGAACACACATGCAATGTCACTGGTGGATCGATGTGTGGTCTCTGAAGAGAACACACATTTCAATGACACTGGTGTATCCATATGTGGTATGTGAAAAGATCACACATGCAATGACTCCAGTTGTTGTAAGTAAAAAGAACACACATGCAATGACACTGGTGGATCCATGTGTGGTCTCTGAAGAGAACACACATGTAATGTCTCTAGGTATGGTTAATTAGAAGAACACACATTTCAGTGACACTGGTGGATCCATATGTGGTATGTGGAAAGAATAGTCATGAAATGACTCTAGTTGTTGTTAGTAAAAAGAACACACATGCAATGACACTAGTGGATCCATGTGTGGTCTCTAAAGAGAACACACATGCAATGACACTGATGGATCCATATGTGGTATGTGAAAATAACACACAAGCAATCACTCCAGTTGTTATTAGTAAAAAGAACACACATGCAATGACACTGGTGGATCCATGTGTGGTCTCTGAACAGAACACACATGCAATGTCTCTAGCTGTGGTTAATGAGAATACACATTTCAATGACACTGGTGGATCCATATGTGGTATGTGAAAAGAATAGTCATGAAATGACTCCAGTTGTTGTTAGTAAAAAGAACACACATGCAATGACATCCATGTGTGGTCTCTGAAGAGAACACACATGCAATGACACTTGTGTATCCATATGTGGTCTGTGAAAAGAACACACATGCAATGACTCCAGTTGTTGTTAGTAAAAAGAACACACATGCAATGACACTAGTGGATCCATGTGTGGTCTCTAAAGAGAACACACATTTCAATGACACTGGTGGATCCATGTGTGGTATGTGAAAAGAACACACATGCAATGACTCCAGTTGTTTCTAGTAAAAAGAACACACATGCAATGACACTGGTGGATCCATGTGTGGTCTCTTAAGAGAACACACATTTCAATGACACTGGTGGATCCATATGTGGTATGTGAAAACAACACACATGCAATGACTCCAGTTGCTACTAGTAAAAAGAACACACATGCAATGACACTGGTGGATCCATGGGTCGATTGTGAAAATAACACACATGCAATGACTCTAGTTATTGTTAGTAAAAAGAACACACATGCAATGACACTGGTGGATCCATGTGTGGTCTCTAAAGAGAACACACATGCAATAACTGTAGCTGTGGTTAATGAGAACAACACACATTTCAATGACACTGGTGGATCCATGTGTGGTCTCTAAAGAGAACACACATGTAATAACACTGGTGGATCCATATGTGGTATGTGAAAAGAACACATATGCAATGACTCCAGTTGTTGTTAGTAAAAAGAACAAACATGCAATGACACTAGTGGATACATGTGTGGTCTCTGAAGAGAACACACATGCAATGAATCTAGCTTTGGTTAATGAGAAGAACAAACATGCAATGACACTGGTACATCCATAGGTGGATTGTGAAAAGAACACACATGCAATGACTCCAGTTGTTGTTAGTAAAAAGAACACACATGCAATGACACTGGTGGATCCATGTGTGGTCTCTGAAGAGAACACACATTTCAATGACACTGGTGGATCCATATGTGGTATCTGAAAAGAACACACATGCAATGACTCCAGTTGTTGTTAGTAAAAAGAACACACATGCAATGTCACTGGTGGATCGATGTGTGGTCTCTGAAGAGAACACACATTTCAATGACACTGGTGTATCCATATGTGGTATGTGAAAAGATCACACATGCAATGACTCCAGTTGTTGTAAGTAAAAAGAACACACATGCAATGACACTGGTGGATCCATGTGTGGTCTCTGAAGAGAACACACATGTAATGTCTCTAGGTATGGTTAATTAGAAGAACACACATTTCAGTGATACTGGTGGATCCATATGTGGTATGTGGAAAGAATAGTCATGAAATGACTCTAGTTGTTGTTAGTAAAAAGAACACACATGCAATGACACTAGTGGATCCATGTGTGGTCTCTAAAGAGAACACACATGCAATGACACTGATGGATCCATATGTGGTATGTGAAAATAACACACAAGCAATCACTCCAGTTGTTATTAGTAAAAAGAACACACATGCAATGACACTGGTGGATCCATGTGTGGTCTCTGAACAGAACACACATGCAATGTCTCTAGCTGTGGTTAATGAGAATACACATTTCAATGACACTGGTGGATCCATATGTGGTATGTGAAAAGAATAGTCATGAAATGACTCTAGTTGTTGTTAGTAAAAAGAACACACATGCAATGACATCCATGTGTGGTCTCTGAAGAGAACACACATGCAATGACACTTGTGTATCCATATGTGGTCTGTGAAAAGAACACACATGCAATAACTCCAGTTGTTGTTAGTAAAAAGAACACACATGCAATGACACTAGTGGATCCATGTGTGGTCTCTAAAGAGAACACACATTTCAATGACACCGGTGGATCCATGTGTGGTATGTGAAAAGAACACACATGCAATGACTCCAGTTGTTTCTAGTAAAAAGAACACACATGCAATGACACTGGTGGATCCATGTGTGGTCTCTTAAGAGAACACACATTTCAATGACACTAGTGGATCCATATGTGGTATGTGAAAAAACACACATGCAATGACTCCAGTTGTTGTTAGTAAAAAGAACACACATGCATTGACACTAGTGGATCCACGTGTTGTCTCTGAAGAGAACACACATGCAATGACTGTAGCTGTTGTTAATGAGAAGAACACACATTTCAATGTCTGGTGGATCCATATGTGGTATGTGAAAATAACACACATGCAATGACTACAGTTGTTGTTAGTAAAAAGAACACACATGCAATGACACTGGTGGATCCATGTGTGGTCTCTGAAGAGAACACACATGCAATGACTCTAGCTGTGGTTAATGACACTGGTGGATCCATATGTGGTATGTGAAAAGAATAGTCATGAAATGACTCCAGTTGTTGTTAGTAAAAAGAACACACATGCAATGCCACTGGTGGATCCATGTGCGGTCTCTAAAGAGAACACACATTTCAATGACACTGGTGGATCCATGTGTGGTATGTGAAAAGAACACACATGCAATGACTCCAGTTGTTGTTAGTAAAAAGAACACACATGCAATGACACTAGTGGATCCATGTGTGGTCTCTGAAGAGAATACACATGCAATGATTCTAGCTATGGTTAATGAGAATAACACACATTTCAATGACACTGGTGGATCCATATGTGGTATGTGAAAAGAATAGTCATGAAATGACTCCAGTTGTTGTTAGTAAAAAGAACACACATGCAATGACATCCATGTGTGGTCTCTAAAGAGAACACACATGCAATGACAGTGGTGGATCCATATGTGGTATGTGAAAAGAACACACATGCAATGACTCCAGATGTTGTTAGTAAAAAGAACACACATGCAATGACACTAGTGGATCCATGTGTGGTCTCTAAAGATAACACACATTTCAATGACACTGGTGGATCCATGTGTGGTATGTGAAAAGAACACACATGTAATGACTCCAGTTGTTGTTAGTAAAAAGAACACACATGCAATGACACTGGTGGATACATGTGTGGTCGCTGAAGATAAAACACATTTCAATGACACTGGTGGATCCATATGTGGTATGTGAAAAGAACACACATGCAACGACTCCGGTTGTTGTTTGTAAAAAGAACACACACACAATGACACTGGTGGATCCATGTGTGGTCTCCGAAGAGAACACACATTTCAATGACACTGGTGGATCCATGTGTGGTCTCTAATGAGAACACACATTTCAATGACACAGGTGGATCCATGTGTGGTATGTGAAAAGAACACACATGCAATGACTCCAGTTGTTGTTAGTAAAAAGAACACACATGCAATGGCGCTGGTGGATCCATGTGTGGTCTCTAAAGAGAACACACATTTCAATGACACTGGTGGATCCATATGTGGTATGTGAAAAGAACACAGATCTGAATCCAGTTGTTGTGAGTAAAAAGAACACACACACAATGACACTGGTGGATCCATGTGTGGTCTTCGAAGAGAACACACATTTCAATGACACTGGTGGATCCATATGTCGTATGTGAAAACACACACATGCAATGACTCCAGTTGTTGTTAGTAAAAAGAACACACATGCAATGACACTAGTGGATCCATGTATGATCTCTGAAGAGAACACACATGCAATGACTGTAGTTGTGGTTAATGAGAAGAACACACATTTCAATGACACTAGTGGATCCATATGTGGTATGTGAAAAGAACACACATGCAATGACTCTAGTTGTTGTTAGTAAAAAGAACACACATGCAATGACAGTGGTGGATCCATGTGTGGTATCCGAAGAGAACACACATTTCAATGACACTGGTGGATCCATATGTGGTATGTGAAAAAACACACATGCAATTACTCTAGTTGTTGTTAGTAAAAAGAACACACATGCAATGACACTGGTGGATCCATGTGTGGTCTCTAAAGAGAACACACATTTCAATGACACTAGTGGATCCATGTGTGGTATGTGAAAAGAACACACATGCAATGACTCCAGTTGTTGTTAGTAAAAAGAACACACATGCAATGACACTGGTGGATCCATGTGTGGCCTCTGAAGACAACCCACATTTCAATGACACTGGTGGATCCATATGTGGTATGTGAAAAAACACACATGCAATGACTCCAGTTGTTGTTAGTAAAAAGAACACACATGCAATGACACTGGTGGATCCATGTGTGGTCTCTAAAGAGAACACACATGCAATGACACTGGTGGATCCATATGTGGTATGTGAAAAGAATAGTCATGAAATGACTCCAGTTGTTGTTAGTAAAAAGAACACACATGCAATGACACTGGTGGATCCATGTGTGGTCTCTGAAGAGAACACACATGTAATGACACTGGTGGATCCATATGTGGTATGTGAAAATAACACACATGCAATGACTCCAGTTGTTGTTAGTAAAAAGAACACACATGCAATGACACTGGTGGATCCATGTGTGGTCTCTAAAGAGAACACACATGCAATGACACTGGTGGATCCATATGTGGTATGCGAAAAGAATATTCATGAAATGACTCCAGTTGTTGTTAGTAAAAAGAACACACATGCAATGACACTGGTGGATTCATGTGTGGTCTCTGAAGAGAACACACATGCAATGACACTGGTGGATCCATGTGTGGTATGTGAAAAGAACACACATGCAATGACTCCAGTTGTTGTTAGTAAAAAGAACACACATGCAATGACACTAGTGGATCCATGTGTGGTCTCTGAGGAGAACACACATGCAATGACTCTAGCTATGGTTAATGAGAATAACACACATTTCAATGACACTGGTGGATCCATATGTGGTATGTGAAAAGAATAGTCATGAAATGACTCCAGTTGTTGTTAGTAAAAAGAACACACATGCAATGACATCCATGTGTGGTCTCTAAAGAGAACAGACATACAATGACACTGGTGGATCCATATTTGGTATGTGAAAAGAACACACATGCAATGACTCCAGTTGTTGTTAGTAAAAAGAACACCCATGCAATGACACTGGTGGATCCATGTGTGGTCTCTAATGAGAACACACATTTCAATGACACTGGTGGATTCGTGTGTGGTATGTGAAAAGAACACACATGCAATGACTCCAGTTGTTGTTAGTAAAAAGAACACACATGCAATGACACTGGTGGATCCATGTGTGGTCTCTGAAGAGAACACACATGCAATGACACTGGTGGATCCATATGTGGTATGTGAAAAGAATAGTCATGAAATGACTCCAGTTGTTGTTAGTAAAAAGAACACACATGCAATGACACTGGTGGATCCATGTGTGGTCTCTGAAGAGAACACACATGTAATGACACTGGTGGATCCATATGTGGTATGTGAAAATAACACACATGCAATGACTCCAGTTGTTGTTAGTAAAAAGAACACACATGCAATGACACTGGTGGATCCATGTGTGGTCTCTAAAGAGAACACACATGCAATGAATCTAGCTGTGGTTAATGAGAAGAACACACATTGCAATGACACTGGAGATCCATATGTGGTATGCGAAAAGAATATTCATGAAATGACTCCAGCTGTTGTTAGTTAAAAGAACACACATGCAATGACATTGGTGGATTCATGTGTGGTCTCTGAAGAGAACACACATGCAATGACACTGGTGGATCCATGTGTGGTATGTGAAAAGAACACACATGCAATGACTCCAATTGTTGTTAGTAAAAAGAACACACATGCAATGACACTAGTGGATCCATGTGTGGTCTCTGAAGAGAACACACATGCAATGACTCTAGCTATGGTTAATGAGAATAACACACATTTCAATGACACTGGTGGATCCATATGTGGTATGTGAAAAGAATAGTCATGAAATGACTCCAGTTGTTGTTAGTAAAAAGAACACACATGCAATGACATCCATGTGTGGTCTCTGAAGAGAAGACACATGCAATGACACTAGTGGATCCATATGTGGTATGTGAAAAGAACACACATGCGATGACTCCAGATGTTGTTAGTAAAAAGAACACACATGCAATGACACTAGTGGATCCATGTGTGGTCTCTAAAGATAACACACATTTCAATGACACTGGTGGATCCATGTGTGGTATGTGAAAAGAACACACATGTAATGACTCCAGTTGTTGTTAGTAAAAAGAACACACATGCAATGACACTGGTGGATACATGTGTGGTCGCTGAAGATAAAACACATTTCAATGACACTGGTGGATCCATATGTGG
The DNA here is from genome assembly GCA_916181665.1 of Avena sativa. NCBI lineage: Eukaryota > Viridiplantae > Streptophyta > Magnoliopsida > Poales > Poaceae > Avena > Avena sativa. Next base: position 383,011,058 of record OV702286.1, on the reverse strand, counting down.
TATGTGAAAAGAACACACATGCAACGACTCCGGTTGTTGTTTGTAAAAAGAACACACACACAATGACACTGGTGGATCCATGTGTGGTCTCCGAAGAGAACACACATTTCAATGACACTGGTGGATCCATGTGTGGTCTCTAATGAGAACACACATTTCAATGACACAGGTGGATCCATGTGTGGTATGTGAAAAGAACACACATGCAATGACTCCAGTTGTTGTTAGTAAAAAGAACACACATGCAATGGCGCTGGTGGATCCATGTGTGGTTTCTAAAGAGAACACACATTTCAATGACACTGGTGGATCCATATGTGGTATGTGAAAAGAACACAGATCTGACTCCAGTTGTTGTGAGTAAAAAGAACACACACACAATGACACTGGTGGATCCATGTGTGGTCTTCGAAGAGAACACACATTTCAATGACACTGGTGGATCCATATGTCGTATGTGAAAACACACATGCAATGACTCCAGTTGTTGTTAGTAAAAAGAACACACATGCAATGACACTAGTGGATCCATGTATGATCTCTGAAGAGAACACACATGCAATGACTGTAGTTGTGGTTAATGAGAAGAACACACATTTCAATGACACTAGTGGATCCATATGTGGTATGTGAAAAGAACACACATGCAATGACTCTAGTTGTTGTTAGTAAAAAGAACACACATGCAATGACAGTGGTGGATCCATGTGTGGTATCCGAAGAGAACACACATTTCAATGACACTGGTGGATCCATATGTGGTATGTGAAAAAACACACATGCAATTACTCTAGTTGTTGTTAGTAAAAAGAACACACATGCAATGACACTGGTGGATCCATGTGTGGTCTCTAAAGAGAACACACATTTCAATGACACTAGTGGATCCATGTGTGGTATGTGAAAAGAACACACATGCAATGACTCCAGTTGTTGTTAGTAAAAAGAACACACATGCAATGACACTGGTGGATCCATGTGTGGCCTCTGAAGACAACCCACATTTCAATGACACTGGTGGATCCATATGTGGTATGTGAAAAAACACACATGCAATGACTCCAGTTGTTGTTAGTAAAAAGAACACACATGCAATGACACTGGTGGATCCATGTGTGGTCTCTAAAGAGAACACACATGCAATGACACTGGTGGATCCATATGTGGTATGTGAAAAGAATAGTCATGAAATGACTCCAGTTGTTGTTAGTAAAAAGAACACACATGCAATGACACTGGTGGATCCATGTGTGGTCTCTGAAGAGAACACACATGTAATGACACTGGTGGATCCATATGTGGTATGTGAAAATAACACACATGCAATGACTCCAGTTGTTGTTAGTAAAAAGAACACACATGCAATGACACTGGTGGATCCATGTGTGGTCTCTAAAGAGAACACACATGCAATGACACTGGTGGATCCATATGTGGTATGCGAAAAGAATATTCATGAAATGACTCCAGTTATTGTTAGTAAAAAGAACACACATGCAATGACACTGGTGGATTCATGTGTGGTCTCTGAAGAGAACACACATGCAATGACACTGGTGGATCCATGTGTGGTATGTGAAAAGAACACACATGCAATGACTCCAGTTGTTGTTAGTAAAAAGAACACACATGCAATGACACTAGTGGATCCATGTGTGGTCTCTGAGGAGAACACACATGCAATGACTCTAGCTATGGTTAATGAGAATAACACACATTTCAATGACACTGGTGGATCCATATGTGGTATGTGAAAAGAATAGTCATGAAATGACTCCAGTTGTTGTTAGTAAAAAGAACACACATGCAATGACATCCATGTGTGGTCTCTAAAGAGAACAGACATACAATGACACTGGTGGATCCATATTTGGTATGTGAAAAGAACACACATGCAATGACTCCAGTTGTTGTTAGTAAAAAGAACACCCATGCAATGACACTGGGGGATCCATGTGTGGTCTCTAATGAGAACACACATTTCAATGACACTGGTGGATTCGTGTGTGGTATGTGAAAAGAACACACATGCAATGACTCCAGTTGTTGTTAGTAAAAAGAACACACATGCAATGACACTGGTGGATCCATGTGTGGTCTCTAAAGAGAACACACATGCAATGACACTGGTGGATCCATATGTGGTATGTGAAAAGAATAGTCATGAAATGACTCCAGTTGTTGTTAGTAAAAAGAACACACATGCAATGACACTGGTGGATCCATGTGTGGTCTCTGAAGAGAACACACATGTAATGACACTGGTGGATCCATATGTGGTATGTGAAAATAACACACATGCAATGAATCCAGTTGTTGTTAGTAAAAAGAACACACATGCAATGACACTGGTGGATCCATGTGTGGTCTCTAAAGAGAACACACATGCAATGAATCTAGCTGTGGTTAATGAGAAGAACACACATTGCAATGACACTGGAGATCCATATGTGGTATGCGAAAAGAATATTCATGAAATGACTCCAGCTGTTGTTAGTTAAAAGAACACACATGCAATGACATTGGTGGATTCATGTGTGGTCTCTGAAGAGAACACACATGCAATGACACTGGTGGATCCATGTGTGGTATGTGAAAAGAACACACATGCAATGACTCCAATTGTTGTTAGTAAAAAGAACACACATGCAATGACACTAGTGGATCCATGTGTGGTCTCTGAAGAGAACACACATGCAATGACTCTAGCTATGGTTAATGAGAATAACACACATTTCAATGACACTGGTGGATCCATATGTGGTATGTGAAAAGAATAGTCATGAAATGACTCCAGTTGTTGTTAGTAAAAAGAACACACATGCAATGACATCCATGTGTGGTCTCTGAAGAGAACAGACATGCAATGACACTGGTGGATCCATATTTGGTATGTGAAAAGAACACACATGCAATGACTCCAGTTGTTGTTAGTAAAAAGAACACCCATGCAATGACACTGGTGGATCCATGTGTGGTCTCTAATGAGAACACACATTTCAATGACACTGGTGGATCCATGTGTGGTATGTGAAAAGAACACACATGCAATGACTCCAGTTGTTGTTAGTAAAAAGAACACACATGCAATGACACTGCTGGATCCATGTGTGGTCTCTGAAGAGAACACACATTTCAATGACACTGGTGGATCCATATGTGGTATGTGAATAGAACACAAATGCAATGACTCCAGTTGTTGTTAGTAAAAAGAACAAACACACAATGACACTGGTGGATCCATGTGTGGTCTCTAAAGAGAACACACATTTCAATGACACTGGTGGATCCATATGTCGTATGTGAAAACACACACATGCAATGACTCCAGTTGTTGTTAGTAAAAAGAACACACATGCAATGACACTAGTGGATCCATGTGTGATCTCTGAAGAGAACACACATGCAATGACTGTAGTTGTGGTTAATGAGAAGAACACACATTTCAATGACACTAGTGGATCCATATGTGGTATGTGAAAAGAACACACATGCAATGACTCCAGTTGTTGTTAGTAAAAAGAACACACATGCAATGACAGTGGTGGATCCATGTGTGGTATCCGAAGAGAACACACATTTCAATGACACTGGTGAATCCATATGTGGTATGTGAAAAAACACACATGCAATGACTCCAGTTGTTGTTAGTAAAAAGAACACACATGCAATGACACTGGTAGATCCATGTGTGGTCTCTAAAAAGAACACACATGCAATGACACTAGTGGATCCATGTGTGGTCTCTAAAGAGAACACACATGCAATGACACTGGTGGATGCATATGTGGTATGTGAAAAGAACACACAAGCAATCACTCCAGTTGTTATTAGTAAAAAGAACACACATGCAATGACACTGGTGGATCCATGTGTGGTCTCTGAACAGAACACACATGCAATGTCTCTAGCTGTGGTTAATGAGAACACACATTTCAATGACACTGGTGGATCCATATGTGGTATGTGAAAAGAATAGTCATGAAATGACTCCAGTTGTTGTTAGTAAAAAGAACACACATGCAATGACACTGGTGGATCCATGTGTGGTCTCTGAAGAGAACACACATCTAATGACACTGGTGGATCCATATGTGGTATGTGAAAATAACACACATGCAATGACTCCAGTTGTTGTTAGTAAAAAGAACACACATGCAATGACACTGGTGGATCCATGTGTGGTCTCTAAAGAAAACACACATGCAATGAATCTAGCTGTGGTTAATGAGAAGAACACACATTGCAATGACACTGGTGGATCCATATGTGGTATGCAAAAAGAATATTCATGAAATGACTCCAGCTGTTGTTAGTAAAAAGAACACACATGCAATGACATTGGTGGATTCATGTGTGGTCTCTGAAGAGAACACACATGCAATGACACTGGTGGATCCATGTGTGGTATGTGAAAAGAACACACATGCAATGACTCCAGTTGTTGTTAGTAAAAAGAACACACATGCAATGACACTAGTGGATCCATGTGTGGTCTCTGAAGAGAACACACATGCAATGTGTCTAGCTATGGTTAATGAGAATAACACACATTTCAATGACACTGGGGGATCCATATGTGGTATGTGAAAAGAATAGTCATGAAATGACTCTAGTTGTTGTTAGTAAAAAGAACACACATGCAATGACATCCATGTGTGGGCTCTGAAGAGAACAGACATGCAATGACACTGGTGGATCCATATTTGGTATGTGAAAAGAACACACATGCAATGCCTCAAGTTGTTGTTAGTAAAAAGAACACCCATGCAATGACACTGGTGGATCCATGTGTGGTCTCTAATGAGAACACACATTTCAATGACACTGGTGGATCCATGTGTGGTATGTGAAAAGAACACACATGCAATGACTCCAGTTGTTGTTAGTAAAAAGAACACACATGCAATGACACTGGTGGATCCATGTGTGGTCTCTGAAGAGAACACACATTTCAATGACACTGGTGGATCCATATGTGGTATGTGAAAAGAACACAGATGCAATGACTCCAGTTGTTGTTAGTAAAAAGAACACACACACAATGACGCTGGTGGATCCATGTGTGGTCTCTGAAGAGAACACACATTTCAATAACAATGGTGGATCCATATGTGGTATGTGAAAAGAACACACATGCAATGACTCCAGTTGTTGTTAGTAAAAAGAACACACATGCAATGACACTAGTGGATCCATGTGTGATCTCTGAAGAGAACACACATGCAATGACTGTAGTTGTGGTTAATGAGAAGAACACACATTTCAATGACACTAGTGGATCCATATGTGGTATGTGAAAAGAACACACATGCAATGACTCCAGTTGTTGTTAGTAAAAAGAACACACATGCAATGACAGTGGTGGATCCATGTGTGGTATCCGAAGAGAACACACATTTCAATGACACTGGTGGATCCATATGTGGTATGTGAAAAAACACACATGCAATGACTCTAGTTGTTGTTAGTAAAAAGAACACACATGCAATGACACTGGTAGATCCATGTGTGGTCTCTAAAAAGAACACACATGCAATGACACTAGTGGATCCATGTGTGGTCTCTAAAGAGAACACACATGCAATGACACTGGTGGATCCATATGTGGTATGTGAAAAGAACACAGATGCAATGACTCCAGTTGTTATTAGTAAAAAGAAGACACATGCAATGACACTGGTGGATCCATGTGTGGTCTCTGAACAGAACACACATGCAATGTCTCTGGCTGTGGTTAATGAGAACACACTTTTCAATGACACTGGTGGATCCATATGTGGTATGTGAAAAGAATAGTCATGAAATGACTCCAGTTGTTGTTAGTAAAAAGAACACACATGCAATGACATCCATGTGTGGTCTCTAAAGAGAACAGACATGCAATGACACTGGTGGATCCATATTTGGTATGTGAAAAGAACACACATGCAATGACTCCAGTTGTTGTTAGTAAAAAGAACACACATGCAATGACACTGGTGGATCCATATGTGGTATGTGAAAAGAATAGTCATGAAATGACTCCAGTTGTTGTTAGTAAAAAGAACATACATGCAATGACACTGGTGGATCCATGTGTGGTCTCTGAAGAGAACACACATGTAATGACACTGGTGGATCCATATGTGGTATGTGAAAATAACACACATGCAATGACTCCAGTTGTTGTTAGTAAAAAGAACACACATGCAATGACACTGGTGGATCCATGTGTGGTCTCTAAAGAGAACACACATGCAATGAATCTAGCTGTGGTTAATGAGAAGAACACACATTGCAATGACACTGGTGGATCCATATGTGGTATGCGAAAAGAATATTCATGAAATGACTCCAGCTATTGTTACTAAAAGAACACACATGCAATGACATTGGTGGATTCATGTGTGGTCTCTGAAGAGAACACGCATGCAATGACACTGGTGGATCCATGTGTGGTATGTGAAAAGAACACACATGCAATGACTCCAGTTGTTGTTAGTAAAAAGAACACACATGCAATGACACTAGTGGATCCATGTGTGGTCTCTGAAGAGAACACACATGCAATGACTCTAGCTATGGTTAATGAGAATAACACACATTTCAATGACACTGGTGGATCCATATGTGGTATGTGAAAAGAATAGTCATGAAATGACTCCAGTTGTTGTTAGTAAAAAGAACACACATGCAATGACATCCATGTGTGGTCTCTGAAGAGAACAGACATGCAATGACACTGGTGGATCCATATTTGGTATGTGAAAAGAACACACATGCAATGACTCCAGTTGTTGTTAGTAAAAAGAACACCCATGCAATGACACTGGTGGATCCATGTGTGGTCTCTAATGAGAACACACATTTCAATGACACTGGTGGATCCATGTGTGGTATGTGAAAAGAACACACATGCAATGACTCCAGTAGTTGTTAGTAAAAAGACAACACATGCAATGACACTGGTGGATCCATGTGTGGTCTCTGAAGAGAACACACATTTCAATGACACTGGTGGATCCATATGTGGTATGTGAAAAGAACACAGATGCAATGACTCCAGTTGTTGTTAGTAAAAAGAACACACACACAATGACACTGGTGGATCCATGTGTGGTCTCTGAAGAGAACACACATTTCAATGACACTGGTGGATCCATATGTCGTATGTGAAAACACACACATGCAATGACTCCAGTTGTTGTTAGTAAAAAGAACACACATGCAATGACACTAGTGGATCCATGTGTGATATCTGAAGAGAACACACATGCAATGACTGTAGTTGTGGTTAATGAGAAGAACACACATTTCAATGACACTAGTGGATCCATATGTGGTATGTGAAAAGAACACATATGCAATGACTCCAGTTGTTGTTAGTAAAAGGAACACACATGCAATGACAGTTGTGGATCCATGTGTGGTATCCGAAGAGAACACACATTTCAATGACACTGGTGGATCCATATGTGGTATGTGAAAACACACACATGCAATGACTCCAGTTGTTGTTAGTAAAAAGAACACACATGCAATGACACTGGTAGATCCATGTGTGGTCTCTAAAAAGAACACACATGCAATGACCCTAGTGGATCCATGTGTGGTCTCTAAAGAGAACACACATGCAATGACACTGGTGGATCCATATGTGGTATGTGAAAAGAACACACAAGCAATCACTCCAGTTGTTATTAGTAAAAAGAACACACATGCAATGACACTGGTGGATCCATGTGTGGTCTCTGAACAGAACACACATGCAATGTCTCTAGCTGTGGTTAATGAGAATACACATTTCAATGACACTGGTGGATCCATATGTGGTATGTGAAAAGAATAGTCATGAAATGACTCCAGTTGTTGTTAGTAAAAAGAACACACATGCAATTACATCCATGTGTGGTCTCTGAAGAGAACACACATTTCAATGACTGGTGTATCCATATGTGGTCTGTGAAAAGAACACACATGCAATGACTCCAGTTGTTGTTAGTAAAAAGAACACACATGCAATGACACTAGTGGATCCATGTGTGGTCTCTAAAGAGAACACACATTTCAATGACACTGGTGGATCCATGTGTGGTATGTGAAAAGAACACACATGCAATGACTCCAGTTGTTTATAGTAAAAAGAACACACATGCAATGACACTGGTGGATCCATGTGTGGTCTCTTAAGAGAACACACATTTCAATGACACTGGTGGATCCATATGTGGTATGTGAAAAAACACACATGCAATGACTCCAATTGTTGTTAGTAAAAAGAACACACATGCATTGACACTAGTGGATCCACGTGTGATCTCTGAAGAGAACACACATGCAATGACTGTAGCTGTTGTTAATGATAAGAACACACATTTCAATGACTGGTGGATCCATATGTGGTATGTGAAAAGAACACACATGCAATGACTCCAGTTGTTGTTAGTAAAAAGAACACACATGCAATGACACTGGTGGATCCATGTGTGGTCTCCAAAGTGAACACACATTTCAATGACACTGGTGGATCCATATGTGGTATGTGAAAGAACACACATGCAATGACTCTAGTTGTTGTTAGTAAAAAGAACACACATGCAATGACATCCATGTGTGGGCTCTGAAGAGAACAGACATGCAATGACACTGGTGGATCCATATTTGGTATGTGAAAAGAACACACATGCAATGCCTCAAGTTGTTGTTAGTAAAAAGAACACCCATGCAATGACACTGGTGGATCCATGTGTGGTCTCTAATGAGAACACACATTTCAATGACACTGGTGGATCCATGTGTGGTATGTGAAAAGAACACACATGCAATGACTCCAGTTGTTGTTAGTAAAAAGAACACACATGCAATGACACTGGTGGATCCATGTGTGGTCTCTGAAGAGAACACACATTTCAATGACACTGGTGGATCCATATGTGGTATGTGAAAAGAACACAGATGCAATGACTCCAGTTGTTGTTAGTAAAAAGAACACACACACAATGACGCTGGTGGATCCATGTGTGGTCTCTGAAGAGAACACACATTTCAATAACAATGGTGGATCCATATGTGGTATGTGAAAAGAACACACATGCAATGACTCCAGTTGTTGTTAGTAAAAAGAACACACATGCAATGACACTAGTGGATCCATGTGTGATCTCTGAAGAGAACACACATGCAATGACTGTAGTTGTGGTTAATGAGAAGAACACACATTTCAATGACACTAGTGGATCCATATGTGGTATGTGAAAAGAACACACATGCAATGACTCCAGTTGTTGTTAGTAAAAAGAACACACATGCAATGACAGTGGTGGATCCATGTGTGGTATCCGAAGAGAACACACATTTCAATGACACTGGTGGATCCATATGTGGTATGTGAAAAAACACACATGCAATGACTCTAGTTGTTGTTAGTAAAAAGAACACACATGCAATGACACTGGTAGATCCATGTGTGGTCTCTAAAAAGAACACACATGCAATGACACTAGTGGATCCATGTGTGGTCTCTAAAGAGAACACACATGCAATGACACTGGTGGATCCATATGTGGTATGTGAAAAGAACACAGATGCAATGACTCCAGTTGTTATTAGTAAAAAGAAGACACATGCAATGACACTGGTGGATCCATGTGTGGTCTCTGAACAGAACACACATGCAATGTCTCTGGCTGTGGTTAATGAGAACACACTTTTCAATGACACTGGTGGATCCATATGTGGTATGTGAAAAGAATAGTCATGAAATGACTCCAGTTGTTGTTAGTAAAAAGAACACACATGCAATGACATCCATGTGTGGTCTCTAAAGAGAACAGACATGCAATGACACTGGTGGATCCATATTTGGTATGTGAAAAGAACACACATGCAATGACTCCAGTTGTTGTTAGTAAAAAGAACACACATGCAATGACACTGGTGGATCCATATGTGGTATGTGAAAAGAATAGTCATGAAATGACTCCAGTTGTTGTTAGTAAAAAGAACATACATGCAATGACACTGGTGGATCCATGTGTGGTCTCTGAAGAGAACACACATGTAATGACACTGGTGGATCCATATGTGGTATGTGAAAATAACACACATGCAATGACTCCAGTTGTTGTTAGTAAAAAGAACACACATGCAATGACACTGGTGGATCCATGTGTGGTCTCTAAAGAGAACACACATGCAATGAATCTAGCTGTGGTTAATGAGAAGAACACACATTGCAATGACACTGGTGGATCCATATGTGGTATGCGAAAAGAATATTCATGAAATGACTCCAGCTATTGTTACTAAAAGAACACACATGCAATGACATTGGTGGATTCATGTGTGGTCTCTGAAGAGAACACGCATGCAATGACACTGGTGGATCCATGTGTGGTATGTGAAAAGAACACACATGCAATGACTCCAGTTGTTGTTAGTAAAAAGAACACACATGCAATGACACTAGTGGATCCATGTGTGGTCTCTGAAGAGAACACACATGCAATGACTCTAGCTATGGTTAATGAGAATAACACACATTTCAATGACACTGGTGGATCCATATGTGGTATGTGAAAAGAATAGTCATGAAATGACTCCAGTTGTTGTTAGTAAAAAGAACACACATGCAATGACATCCATGTGTGGTCTCTGAAGAGAACAGACATGCAATGACACTGGTGGATCCATATTTGGTATGTGAAAAGAACACACATGCAATGACTCCAGTTGTTGTTAGTAAAAAGAACACCCATGCAATGACACTGGTGGATCCATGTGTGGTCTCTAATGAGAACACACATTTCAATGACACTGGTGGATCCATGTGTGGTATGTGAAAAGAACACACATGCAATGACTCCAGTAGTTGTTAGTAAAAAGACAACACATGCAATGACACTGGTGGATCCATGTGTGGTCTCTGAAGAGAACACACATTTCAATGACACTGGTGGATCCATATGTGGTATGTGAAAAGAACACAGATGCAATGACTCCAGTTGTTGTTAGTAAAAAGAACACACACACAATGACACTGGTGGATCCATGTGTGGTCTCTGAAGAGAACACACATTTCAATGACACTGGTGGATCCATATGTCGTATGTGAAAACACACACATGCAATGACTCCAGTTGTTGTTAGTAAAAAGAACACACATGCAATGACACTAGTGGATCCATGTGTGATATCTGAAGAGAACACACATGCAATGACTGTAGTTGTGGTTAATGAGAAGAACACACATTTCAATGACACTAGTGGATCCATATGTGGTATGTGAAAAGAACACATATGCAATGACTCCAGTTGTTGTTAGTAAAAGGAACACACATGCAATGACAGTTGTGGATCCATGTGTGGTATCCGAAGAGAACACACATTTCAATGACACTGGTGGATCCATATGTGGTATGTGAAAACACACACATGCAATGACTCCAGTTGTTGTTAGTAAAAAGAACACACATGCAATGACACTGGTAGATCCATGTGTGGTCTCTAAAAAGAACACACATGCAATGACCCTAGTGGATCCATGTGTGGTCTCTAAAGAGAACACACATGCAATGACACTGGTGGATCCATATGTGGTATGTGAAAAGAACACACAAGCAATCACTCCAGTTGTTATTAGTAAAAAGAACACACATGCAATGACACTGGTGGATCCATGTGTGGTCTCTGAACAGAACACACATGCAATGTCTCTAGCTGTGGTTAATGAGAATACACATTTCAATGACACTGGTGGATCCATATGTGGTATGTGAAAAGAATAGTCATGAAATGACTCCAGTTGTTGTTAGTAAAAAGAACACACATGCAATTACATCCATGTGTGGTCTCTGAAGAGAACACACATTTCAATGACTGGTGTATCCATATGTGGTCTGTGAAAAGAACACACATGCAATGACTCCAGTTGTTGTTAGTAAAAAGAACACACATGCAATGACACTAGTGGATCCATGTGTGGTCTCTAAAGAGAACACACATTTCAATGACACTGGTGGATCCATGTGTGGTATGTGAAAAGAACACACATGCAATGACTCCAGTTGTTTATAGTAAAAAGAACACACATGCAATGACACTGGTGGATCCATGTGTGGTCTCTTAAGAGAACACACATTTCAATGACACTGGTGGATCCATATGTGGTATGTGAAAAAACACACATGCAATGACTCCAATTGTTGTTAGTAAAAAGAACACACATGCATTGACACTAGTGGATCCACGTGTGATCTCTGAAGAGAACACACATGCAATGACTGTAGCTGTTGTTAATGATAAGAACACACATTTCAATGACTGGTGGATCCATATGTGGTATGTGAAAAGAACACACATGCAATGACTCCAGTTGTTGTTAGTAAAAAGAACACACATGCAATGACACTGGTGGATCCATGTGTGGTCTCCAAAGTGAACACACATTTCAATGACACTGGTGGATCCATATGTGGTATGTGAAAGAACACACATGCAATGACTCTAGTTGTTGTTAGTAAAAAGAACACACATGCAATGACACTGGTGGATCCATGTGTGGTCTCTGAAGAGAACACACATGCAATGACTCTAGCTGTGGTTAATGACACTGGTGGATCCATATGTGGTATGTGAAAAGAATAGTCATGAAATGACTCCAGTTGTTGTGAGTAAAAAGAACACACATGCAATGACACTGGTGGATCCATGTGTGGTCTTTGAAAATAACACACATGCAATGACACTGGTGGATCCATATGTGGTATGTGAAAAGAACGCACATGCAATGACTCCAGTTGTTGTTAGTAAAAAGAACACACATGCAATGACACTGGTGGATCCATGTGTGGTCTCTAAAGAGAACACACATTTCAATGACACTGGTGGATCCATGTGTGGTATGTGAAAAGAACACACATGCAATGACTCCAGTTGTTGTTAGTAAAAAGAACACACATGCAATGACACTAGTGGATCCATGTGTGGTCTCTGAAGAGAATACACATGCAATGATTCTAGCTATGGTTAATGAGAATAACACACATTTCAATGACACTGGTGGATCCATATGTGGTATGTGAAAAGAATAGTCATGAAATGACTCCAGTTGTTGTTAGTAAAAAGAACACACATGCAATGACATCCATGTGTGGTCTCTGAAGAGAACAGACATGCAATGACACTGGTGGATCCATATTTGGTATGTGAAAAGAACACACATGCAATGACTCCAGTTGTTGTTAGTAAAAAGAACACACATGCAATGACACTGGTGGATCCATGTGTGGTCTCTGAAGAGAACACACATTTCAATGACACTGGTGGATCCATATGTGGTATGTGAAAAGAACACAGATGCAATGACTCCAGTTGTTGTTAGTAAAAAGAACACACACACAATGACGCTGGTGGATCCATGTGTGGTCTCTGAAGAGAACACACATTTCAATAACAATGGTGGATCCATATGTGGTATGTGAAAAGAACACACATGCAATGACTCCAGTTGTTGTTAGTAAAAAGAACACACATGCAATGACACTAGAGGATCCATGTGTGATCTCTGAAGAGAACACACATGCAATGACTGTAGTTGTGGTTAATGAGAAGAACACACATTTCAATGACACTAGTGGATCCATATGTGGTATGTGAAAAGAACACACATGCAATGACTCCAGTTGTTGTTAGTAAAAAGAACACACATGCAATGACAGTGGTGGATCCATGTGTGGTATCCGAAGAGAACACACATTTCAATGACACTGGTGGATCCATATGTGGTATGTGAAAAAACACACATGCAATGACTCTAGTTGTTGTTAGTAAAAAGAACACACATGCAATGACACTGGTAGATCCATGTGTGGTCTCTAAAAAGAACACACATGCAATGACACTAGTGGATCCATGTGTGGTCTCTAAAGAGAACACACATGCAATGACACTGGTGGATCCATATGTGGTATGTGAAAAGAACACAGATGCAATGACTCCAGTTGTTATTAGTAAAAAGAAGACACATGCAATGACACTGGTGGATCCATGTGTGGTCTCTGAACAGAACACACATGCAATGTCTCTGGCTGTGGTTAATGAGAACACACTTTTCAATGACACTGGTGGATCCATATGTGGTATGTGAAAAGAATAGTCATGAAATGACTCCAGTTGTTGTTAGTAAAAAGAACACACATGCAATGACATCCATGTGTGGTCTCTAAAGAGAACAGACATGCAATGACACTGGTGGATCCATATTTGGTATGTGAAAAGAACACACATGCAATGACTCCAGTTGTTGTTAGTAAAAAGAACACACATGCAATGACACTGGTGGATCCATATGTGGTATGTGAAAAGAATAGTCATGAAATGACTCCAGTTGTTGTTAGTAAAAAGAACATACATGCAATGACACTGGTGGATCCATGTGTGGTCTCTGAAGAGAACACACATGTAATGACACTGGTGGATCCATATGTGGTATGTGAAAATAACACACATGCAATGACTCCAGTTGTTGTTAGTAAAAAGAACACACATGCAATGACACTGGTGGATCCATGTGTGGTCTCTAAACAGAACACACATGCAATGAATCTAGCTGTGGTTAATGAGAAGAACACACATTGCAATGACACTGGTGGATCCATATGTGGTATGCGAAAAGAATATTCATGAAATGACTCCAGCTATTGTTACTAAAAGAACACACATGCAATGACATTGGTGGATTCATGTGTGGTCTCTGAAGAGAACACGCATGCAATGACACTGGTGGATCCATGTGTGGTATGTGAAAAGAACACACATGCAATGACTCCAGTTGTTGTTAGTAAAAAGAACACACATGCAATGACACTAGTGGATCCATGTGTGGTCTCTGAAGAGAACACACATGCAATGACTCTAGCTATGGTTAATGAGAATAACACACATTTCAATGACACTGGTGGATCCATATGTGGTATGTGAAAAGAATAGTCATGAAATGACTCCAGTTGTTGTTAGTAAAAAGAACACACATGCAATGACATCCATGTGTGGTCTCTGAAGAGAACAGACATGCAATGACACTGGTGGATCCATATTTGGTATGTGAAAAGAACACACATGCAATGACTCCAGTTGTTGTTAGTAAAAAGAACACCCATGCAATGACACTGGTGGATCCATGTGTGGTCTCTAATGAGAACACACATTTCAATGACACTGGTGGATCCATGTGTGGTATGTGAAAAGAACACACACGCAATGACTCCAGTAGTTGTTAGTAAAAAGAACACACATGCAATGACACTGGTGGATCCATGTGTGGTCTCTGAAGAGAACACACATTTCAATGACACTGGTGGATCCATATGTGGTATGTGAAAAGAACACAGATGCAATGACTCCAGTTGTTGTTAGTAAAAAGAACACACACACAATGACACTGGTGGATCCATGTGTGGTCTCTAAAGAGAACACACATTTCAATGACACTGGTGGATCCATATGTCGTATGTGAAAACACACACATGCAATGACTCCAGTTGTTGTTAGTAAAAAGAACACACATGCAATGACACTAGTGGATCCATGTGTGATATCTGAAGAGAACACACATGCAATGACTGTAGTTGTGGTTAATGAGAAGAACACACATTTCAATGACACTAGTGGATCCATATGTGGTATGTGAAAAGAACACATATGCAATGACTCCAGTTGTTGTTAGTAAAAGGAACACACATGCAATGACAGTGGTGGATCCATGTGTGGTATCCGAAGAGAACACACATTTCAATGACACTGGTGGATCCATATGTGGTATGTGAAAAAACACACATGCAATGACTCCAGTTGTTGTTAGTAAAAAGAACACACATGCAATGACACTGGTAGATCCATGTGTGGTCTCTAAAAAGAAGACACATGCAATGACCCTAGTGGATCCATGTGTGGTCTCTAAAGAGAACACACATGCAATGACACTGGTGGATCCATATGTGGTATGTGAAAAGAACACACAAGCAATCACTCCAGTTGTTATTAGTAAAAAGAACACACATGCAATGACACTGGTGGATCCATGTGTGGTCTCTGAACAGAACACACATGCAATGTCTCTAGCTGTGGTTAATGAGAATACACATTTCAATGACACTGGTGGATATATATGTGGTATGTGAAAAGAATAGTCATGAAATGACTCCAGTTGTTGTTAGTAAAAAGAACACACATGCAATGACATCCATGTGTGGTCTCTGAAGAGAACACACATTTCAATGACTGGTGTATCCATATGTGGTCTGTGAAAAGAACACACATGCAATGACTCTAGTAGTTGTTAGTAAAAAGAACACACATGCAATGACACTAGTGGATCCATGTGTGGTCTCTAAAGAGAACACACATTTCAATGACACTGGTGGATCCATGTGTGGTATGTGAAAAGAACACACATGCAATGACTCCAGTTGTTTCTAGTAAAAAGAACACACATGCAATGACACTGGTGGATCCATGTGAGGTCTCTTAAGAGAACACACATTTCAATGACACTGGTGGATCCATATGTGGTATGTGAAAAAACACACATGCAATGACTCCAATTGTTGTTAGTAAAAAGAACACACATGCATTGACACTAGTGGATCCACGTGTGATCTCTGAAGAGAACACACATGCAATGACTGTAGCTGTTGTTAATGATAAGAACACACATTTCAATGACTGGTGGATCCATATGTGGTATGTGAAAAGAACACACATGCAATGACTCCAGTTGTTGTTAGTAAAAAGAACACACATGCAATGACACTGGTGGATCCATGTGTGGTCTCCAAAGTGAACACACATTTCAATGACACTGGTGGATCCATATGTGGTATGTGAAAGAACACACATGCAATGACTCTAGTTGTTGTTAGTAAAAAGAACACACATGCAATGACACTGGTGGATCCATGTGTGGTCTCTAAAGAGAACACACATGCAATGACTCTAGCTGTGGTTAATGACACTGGTGGATCCATATGTGGTATGTGAAAAGAATAGTCATGAAATGACTCCAGTTGTTGTGAGTAAAAAGAACACACATGCAATGACACTGGTGGATCCATGTGCGGTCTTTGAAAATAACACACATGCAATGACACTGGTGGATCCATATGTGGTATGTGAAAAGAACGCACATGCAATGACTCCAGTTGTTGTTAGTAAAAAGAACACACATGCAATGACACTGGTGGATCCATGTGTGGTCTCTAAAGAGAACACACATTTCAATGACACTGGTGGATCCATGTGTGGTATGTGAAAACAACACACATGCAATGACTCCAGTTGTTGTTAGTAAAAAGAACACACATGCAATGACACTAGTGGATCCATGTGTGGTCCCTGAAGAGAATACACATGCAATGATTCTAGCTATGGTTAATGAGAATAACACACATTTCAATGACACTGGTGGATCCATATGTGGTATGTGAAAAGAATAGTCATGAAATGACTCCAGTTGTTGTTAGTAAAAAGAACACACATGCAATGACATCCATGTGTGGTCTCTGAAGAGAACACACATGCAATGGCACTGGTGGATCCATATGTGGTATGTGAAAAGAACACACATGCAATGACTCCAGATGTGGTTAGTAAAAAGAACACACATGCAATGACACTAGTGGATCCATGTGTGGTCTCTAAAGAGAACACACATTTCAATGACACTGGTGGATCCATGTGTGGTATGTGAAAAGAACACACATGTAATGACTCCAGTTGTTGTTAGTAAAAAGAACACACATGCAATGACACTAGTGGATACATGTGTGGTCGCTGAAGAGAACACACATTTCAATGACACTGGTTGATCCATATGTGGTATGTGAAAAGAACACAGATGCAACGACTCCGGTTCTTGTTTGTAAAAAGAACACACACACAATGACACTGGTGGATCCATGTGTGGTCTCCGAAGAGAACACACATTTCAATGACACTGGTGGATCCATGTGTGGTCTCTAATGAGAACACACATTTCAATGACACTGGTGGATCCATGTGTGGTATGTGAAAAGAACACACATGCAATGACTCCAGTTGTTGTTAGTAAAAAGAACACACATGCAATGACGCTGGTGGATCCATGTGTGGTCTCTGAAGAGAACACACATTTCAATGACACTGGTGGATCCATATGTGGTATGTGAAAAAGAACACAGATCCAATGACTCCAGTTGTTGTTAGTAAAAAGAACACACACACAATGACACTGGTGGATCCATGTGTGGTCTTCGAAGAGAACACACATTTCAATGACACTGGTGGATCCATATGTCGTATGTGAAAACACACACATGCAATGACTCCAATTGTTGTTAGTAAAAAGAACACATATGCAATGACACTAGTGGATCCATGTGTGATCTCTGAAGAGAACACACATGCAATGACTGTAGTTGTGGTTAATGAGAAGAACACACATTTCAATGACACTAGTGGATCCATATGTGGTATGTGAAAAGAACACACATGCAATGACTCCAGTTGTTGTTAGTAAAAAGAACACACTTGCAATGACAGGTGGTGGATCCATGTGTGGTATCCGAAGAGAACACACATTTCAATGACACTGGTGGATCCATATGTGGTATGTGAAAAAACACACATGCAATGACTCCAGTTGTTGTTAGTAAAAAGAACACACATGCAATGACACTGGTGGATCCATGTGTGGTCTCTAAAGAGAACACGCATTTCAATGACACTAGTGGATCCATGTGTGGTATGTGAAAAGAACACACATGCAATGACTCCAGTTGTTGTTAGTAAAAAGAACACACATGCAATGACACTGGTGGATCCATGTGTGGCCTCTGAAGACAACCCACATTGCAATGACACTGGTGGATCCATATGTGGTATGCGAAAAGAATATTCATGAAATGACTCCAGTTGTTGTTAGTAAAAAGAACACACATGCAATGACACTGGTGGATTCATGTGTGGTCTCTGAAGAGATCACACATGCAATGACACTGGTGGATCCATGTGTGGTATGTGAAAAGAACACACATGCAATGACTCCAGTTGTTGTTAGTAAAAAGAACACACATGTAATGACACTAGTGGATCCATGTGTGGTCTCTAAAGAGAACACACATGCAATGACTCTAGCTATGGTTAATGAGAATAACACACATTTCAATGACACTGGTGGATCGATATGTGGTATGTGAAAAGAATATTCATGAAATGACTCCAGTTGTTGTTAGTAAAAAGAACACACATGCAATGACATCCATGTGTGGTCTCTGAAGAGAACAGACATGCAATGACACTGGTGGATCCATATTTGGTATGTGAAAAGAACACACATGCAATGACTCCAGTTGTTGTTAGTAAAAAGAACACCCATGCAATGGCACTGGTGGATCCATGTGTGGTCTCTAATGAGAACACACATTTCAATGACACTGGTGGATCCATGTGTGGTATGTGAAAAGAACACACATGCAATGACTCTAGTTGTTGTTAGTAAAAAGAACACACATGCAATGACACTGGTGGATCCATGTGTGGTCTCTGAAGAGAACACACATTTCAATGACACTGGTGGATCCATATGTGGTATGTGAAAAGAACACAAATGCAATGACTCCAGTTGTTGTTAGTAAAAAGAATACACACACAATGACAGTGGTGGATCCATGTGTGGTCTTCGAAGAGAACACACATTTCAATGAGACTGGTGGATCCATATGTCGTATGTGAAAACACACACATGCAATTACTCCAGTTGTTGTTAGTAAAAAGAACACACATGCAATGACACTAGTGGATCCATGTGTGATCTCTGAAGAGAACACACATGCAATGACTGTAGTTGTGGTTAATGAGAAGAACACACATTTCAATGACACTAGTGGATCCATATGTGGTATGTGAAAAGAACACACATGCAATGACTCTAGTTGTTGTTAGTAAAAAGAACACACATGCAATGACACTGGTGGATCCATGTGTGGTCTCTAAAGAGAACACACATTTCAATGACACTAGTGGATCCATGTGTGGTATGTGAAAAGAACACACATGCAATGACTCCAGTTGTTGTTAGTAAAAAGAACACACATGCAATGACACTGGTGGATCCATGTGTGGCCTTTGAAGAGAACCCACATTTCAATGACACTGGTGGATCCATATGTGGTATGTGAAAAGAACACACATGCAATGACTCCAGTTGTTGTTAGTAAAAAGAACACACACACAATGACACTGGTGGATCCATGTGTGGTCTCCGAAGAGAACACACATTTCAATGACACTGGTGGATCCATATGTGGTATGTGAAAAGATCACACATGCAATGACTCTAGTTGTTGTAAGTAAAAAGAACACACATGCAATGACACTGGGGGATCCATGTGTGGTCTCTGAAGAGAACACACATGTAATGTCTCTAGCTATGGTTAATGAGAAGAACACACATTTCAGTGACACTGGTGGATCCATATGTGGTATGTGGAAAGAATAGTCATGAAATGACTCTAGTTGTTGTTAGTAAAAAGAACACACATGAAATGACACTAGTGGATCCATGTGTGGTCTCTAAAGAGAACACACATGCAATGACACTGGTGGATCCATATGTGGTATGTGAAAAGAACACACAAGAATTCACTCCAGTTGTTATTAGTAAAAAGAACACACATGCAATGACACTGGTGGATCCATGTGTGGTCTCTGAAGAGAACACACATGCAATGACTCTAGCTGTGGTTAATGAGAATACACATTTCAATGACACTGGTGGATCCATATGTGGATTGTGAGAAGAATAGTCATGAAATGACTCCAGTTGTTGTTAGTAAAAAGAACACACATGCAATGACATCCATGTGTGGTCTTTGAAGAGAACACACATGCAATGACACTTGTGTATCCATATGTGGTTTGTGAAAAGAACACACATGCAATGACTCCAATTGTTGTTAGTAAAAAGAACACATATGCAATGACACTAGTGGATCCATGTGTGGTCTCTAAAGAGAACACACATTTCAATGACACTGGTGGATCCATGTGTGGTATGTGAAAAGAACACACATGCAATGACTCTAGTTGTTTCTAGTAAAAACAACACACATGCAATGACACTGGTGGATCCATGTGTGGTCTCCGAAGAGAACACACATTTCAATGACACTGGTGGATCCATATGTGGTATGCGAAAAAACGCACATGCAATGACTCCAGTTGTTGTTAGTAAAAAGAGCACACATGCAATGACACTGGTGGATCCACGTGTGATCTCTGAAGAGAACACGCATGCAATGACTGTAGTTGTTGTTAATGAGAAGAACACACATTTCAATGACACTGGTGGATCCATATGTGGTATGTGAAAAGAACACACATGCAATGACTCCAGTTGTTGTTAGTAAAAAGAACACACATCCAATGACACTGGTGGATCCATGTGTGGTCTCCAAAGTGAACACACATTTCAATGACACTGGTAGATCCATATGTGGTATGTGAAAAAACACACCTGCAATGACTCTAGTTGTTGTTAGTAAAAATAACGCACATGCAATGACACTAGTGGATCCATGTGTGGGCTCTGAAGAGAACACACATGCAATGACTCTAGCTGTGGTCAATGACACTGGTGGATCCATATGTGGTATGTGAAAAGAATAGTCATGAAATGACTCCAGTTGTTGTTAGTAAAAAGAACACACATGCAATGACACTGGTGGATCCATGTGCGGTCTTTGAAAATAACACACAGATGCAATGACACTGGTGGATCCATATTTGGTATGTGAATAGAACGCACATGCAATGACTCCAGTTGTTGTTAGTAAAAAGAACACACATGCAATGTGTTAGACCCCTCCTTTGTAAAGGAAAAGGATCCCTATGATTGCAATGCTAGTCCCTGGATCAATGCTAGCATCCACAGTTTAAGATGAAGTACACAGATACAAAGGTCGTTTATTACACTCATTCCAGAGATAAAACATAGTCTTTTACAACTCAGGGCCATAGGCCTAATACAAGAGTTTAAGGAATAAGTAAATAAACATAAGTCTTCATCTTCATGAGCCACAGGCAAGCATGTTGAGTGTAGACTCATGAATCCTACTCATCATCGGAGTAACCTGCAATATCACAAGTTACAGCCACAGAGGGTCAATACTTTGGAATAGTATTGGCGAGTGATACCTTAGTTTATTTTAAGTGGACTATACTACTATATGCATTTTGGCTAGGTGTAGCTTGGCTTGCTTTGCTCAAAATAGGTTTTTCCTATTAGTAGAAATCACTAAGTTTTTCTTTGTCAAAAACTATCCCAAGGAACCACCAATAGACATTGGGGTCCTTCACCCTTGTTCTCCCACAAGTTTTACTTAGAAGTTGGAGTGATGAGATTCTTGTAGCTTCCATGTCTTGATGCTCAAGTTGTCCATTGCCATGGACTTGGCTAAGTACTTAGGTTTTTCCATCTGCAGAGGTTGTGCACTTTCCCCACCAGACTTGGTTTCCCAAGACAGGACCTTTCAGAAGCCTTCCCTTAGTCAAATGGACGCGTTCCAACCTATCAATCCCACTACCACCACCTGTCCAAGAGACTAAGTTCTAGCTACCTATATGATCAAGGCAGAGCCCATATTGCCAAGTGGTTGCACTGTAAGCTTTCTCAACACTTGGCCTCCAAATCCCTTTGTGCCTGGGTGGCATTCCACAAGTGTGATACACAAGCCAAATCCATGGCCTTGTGTAACCACTCAACATAACCCAATCTTCCCATTCCACCCAGGAGGTTCATTTGACTTAGTTGTTTTATTAGGAAAACATAAGCCTCATGACTTAGAATATTCTCACCATAGTAAGTATAGATTTTCACCAACCCTTGTTTACTAATAGCTAGGCTAAGCATGGCATGATAACTTAACTTAGGAAATTCCCTAGCAATTCTACCATTCTAAACTACTTAGGATTTCCCAACCTTTCTTTTGGCAAAGAGTAGTATGCAAGACTTAGCAAAATATCTAATGCTAGTACAAAACATAGGGTAGAAATATTCATGAAAATATCACTTGCCTTGGTATTGGGGAGAGTAGCACTCTTCACAGTCACAATCACTAGAAAAATCTACACAAAATTTGTAGCACACAAGTACACACAATTTAAATACAAACATAATTATGAATGCATGCATGCAAGATTTACTAAGTGATGAATTTTGAAAACTCTCTCAAGCAAGTGCATGATACTTAAACATAACAGGACACAAAGTTTTCCAAATCAAACTTATCTGGCACTAAATCAGATTACTAAACTAAATCTATACTCAAAATAGCCTGAAACATGTTTCTACAAATAAAGTCATTTTAACGGTTACTATTTGTTAAACACATTGGATATTCAGAAAGGTCTTGTTTCATTGAATCCAATGGTATAGAGTTTGCAAAATTCCAACGTGGCATTCAAAAGTTATAGCTGTTTGAAGTTTGGATCTAAATCTGATTTGAATTTCTGTTTTTGAATTAACCCTAGCCACGTGTCGCAGTCTCACTGGCGCATACCATTTCGGTTGGATCGCGCTCTGCGGACCGCAGGATCTAAGTTGGATCTGGCGGCTCAGATGCGCGCTTACCCCTTCATTTACAATCTATCCTAGCCCTACGATCTGGATCCAACGGACACAACCATCAAGCCACAAACTGGCGGCGCTAGCGGCGTTGACTGGCGGCGGCGCGTCTGACTACGGTGGCGTCGGCGTTCTAGGTCGCCCGGGGAGGAAGGGAGATGCCTACCGGAATCGCAGTGGCGTGCTGAAGCTCGACGTGGTGCTGGCTTGCGAAGGGGCTTGCGGAGACGGTCTCTGGAGCTCGTCGGAGTTACGGGCGGTGACAGAAGCTTGCAGACGTGGTCCTTGCCGAGGTTTGGCGTCGCCCTAGCACGAACGAGTGGCATCAGTACTTGCGCAAGACACAGGCAAACAGGCTCGTGTGAGGGAGGAGGCAAGGGGCGGTCTGGATTTACCTTAATTGGTCGCCGAAGTTTGTCGGCGGCGCAGGTGGTTTCGGCTGTGGACGGAGATGACAACCTGGGTCACGAGCGGCCAAAATAAAAGTACTAGAGGGTGCGCAAGAACATTCTGATCATCCTCGTTTGAACCAGAGAGGAAGGGGTGGTCGAGGCTCACCGTATTTGGTCGCCGGAGTTCTCGGTTCTGCGGAGCTTCGAAGGCAATTGTGCGCAGCCTGGCGGCGGAGTGAGCGAGGTGAATGGGGGAGAATGCTCGTGAGGCAGAGAGGGTTAAATAGGCTCAGGTGCGACAGGAAACGCCTGCTGATTAATGGTCAATTACACCGCGCCATTACCGGACTTGACTGCAGTAGCGACATGGTCGCGGGCGCGGTTTGGGGAAGACGAGGGCTACGTGGGCGGGGCCCGCTGGTCAGCGAAATAATCGGAGGGAGCGTGGGGTCTGGCTGTCAGCGACTGAGTGCGTGCACTCGCGCGTGAGAGAGAAAAAGAAAACCCCCGGGTGGGCTAGTTGGGCTCGATTCGATGCTGGGCCAGAAACCTGGCGCGCGGCCTTTTTATTTTGTTTATTCCTTTTCCTTTTCTATTTTGGTTTTTAGGAATGATTTAGATATGAATTCAAATCCCTTTTGAATTCAAACAATTCTGGGGATTTTTGCAGGGTACTGTGGTTTCAAAAATCAGTTATTTAACCATGTGGTTACCCTGCAAGGGCTTGGTCAAGCTTGGACTTAAAACAATCAGAGACTTTGCCTCTGGTTTGCAAATGTTTAAAAATAGGGTTTTGAATTTATTTCCAAGTTGAAAACTTTGGTCAAACTTTTACACCTAAACTTTCCAACAATGGAGGCAAGCAAACAAGTTCCTAAACATTCAAGTTTCAAAGGGTGATGGCCATTTGAATTAAATTTGCTCACATGAAATCATAGCATCAAGTTTCTGTTTTTCTGAAATGGTTTTGATTTTGAAACACTAAATGATGATGGATGCATGGATGATATGAATGAGTTTTGGAATATGAATTTAGGGATGTTACAAATCTAACCCCCTTAAGATGAATCTCGCCCTCGAGATTCGGATTGGCTAGCAAATAGGTGAGGGTGGTCTTTCCGAAGATCATCTTCTCTTTCCCATGTTGCTTCCTCTTCGGAATGATGATTCCATTGCACTTTGCAAAACTTGATAGTTTTTGTCCTTGTGACTCTTTCTGCGGTCTCAAGAATCTTGACAGGCCTTTCTTCATAGGTGAGATCACTTTCTAGTTGAACTTCTTCCAAAGGTATGGTATCTTTCAAAGAAGATTCTTCCATTTCTGGGTGACATTTCTTCAGCTGACTCACGTGAAACACATTATGGACAGCTGACAGAGATTCTGGTAATTCAACTTCATATGCAACTTCTCCCTTGTGACTTAGAATTTTGAATGGTCCAACATATCTTGGTGCCAACTTTCCCTTGACTCCAAATCTTTTCACTCCACGAAGTGGTGATACTCTAAGATAAGCTCTATCCCCAACTTCGTAGGTGACTTCTCTACGCTTAGAATCCGCGTAGCTCTTCTGTCGGGACTGTGCTATCTTCAACCTGTCTTTGACCAATTTGACTTTCTCTTCAGCATCTTTGATAAGATCTGGTCCAAACAAACTTCTTTCTCCCACACCATTCCATAGCAATGGGGTGGTACACTTCCTTCCGTAGAGAAACTCAAATGGTGCCATTCCAATACTAGATTGATAACTGTTATTGTAAGAGAACTCTGCGTAAGGCAGACTTTCATCCCAACTTGCTCCATAGTCTAGGGCACATGCCCTCAACATGTCTTCAAGAATTTGATTAGTCCTTTCTGTTTGTCCATCAGTTTGAGGATGAAAAGCAGTGCTGAATTCCAATCTCGTTCCCAAAGATTCATGAAGCTGTCTCCAAAAGTGAGAAGTGAACTGAGTTCCTCTATCAGACACAATACTCTTAGGCACACCGTGAAGGCATACAATTCTACTCATGTAGATTTTGGCTAACTTGGCACTTGTATAGGTTGTCTTCACGGGTATAAAATGAGCCACTTTAGTTAAGCGATCCACTACTACCCATATAGAATCATACCCTGACCTGGTCCTTGGTAATCCGGTAATGAAATCCATACCAATATTTTCCCACTTCCATTCAGGAATAGGTAGTGGTTGAAGCAAACCTGCTGGTTTCTGATGCTCTACTTTCACTCTACTACACACATCACATAAAGCAATATGTTCAGCGATGTCCCTTTTGAGATTGTTCCACCAAAATCTTTCTTTCATATCCATGTACATCTTGGTGTTTCCCGGGTGAATAGAATACAGAGAGTTGTGAGCTTCTTGCAGAATCAGTTTCCGCAACTCCAGATCTTGTGGAACACAAATACGTTTCCCGTGCCATAAAGTACCTTGTTCGTCTATATGGAAACTTTTAGCTTTCCCTTGGCTAATCCTTTCCTTAATCTCTTCGATTTCTTTATCCGTCTTTTGGGCTTCTTTAATCTTATCCAACAGAGTGGGTTGAACATCCAAAGACATGAGATGTCCTTCTGGCACAAACTCCAATCTGAGTTCTTTGAATTGTTTACATAAGTCATCTGGCAATTCACCTTTGGTAAGGCCATTTACAAACGCCTTACGACTTAGAGCATCAGCTACTACATTTGCTTTACCGGGGTGGTATTGCAAACTTAGGTCGTAATCCTTGATAAGTTCTAGCCATCTCCTTTGTCTCATATTGATTTCCTTCTGGGTGAAGATATACTTCAAACTCTTGTGATCGGTGAATACTTCAGAACGCTTTCCCAAAAGGTAGTGTCTCCATGTTTTGAGTGCATGGACAACAGCGGCTAACTCTAAATCATGAGTAGGATAGTTTACTTCATGAGTTTTGAGTTGTCTCGAGGCATAAGCCACAACTTTTCCGCCTTGCATAAGTATGGCACCTAATCCTTGATGAGAAGAATCACAATACACTTGGAAATCCTTTTCCAAGTCTGGCAGGCACAGAACTGGTGCTGACACAAGCCTCTTCTTTAATTCTTGAAAGCTGAGTTCACAACCTTCAGACCAAGCAAATTTCTTATCTTTCTTTAACAATTCTGTCATTGGTTTAGAAACCTTTGAAATTTTTTCAATGAATCTTCTGTAGTAACCTGCTAAACCAAGGAAACTACGAACCTCTTTTACGTTCTTAGGAGATTCCCATTCTGTCACAGCTGAAACTTTAGCAGGATCAACTGCTACACCATCCTTTGTCATAACGTGACCAAGAAATCCAACTTCCTCTAACCAAAACTCACACTTGCTGAATTTGGCATAAAGCTTATGTTCCCTCAGTTTCTCAAGTATCAAGCGTAGGTGTCTTTCATGTTCTTCTTTGCTCTTGGAGTAGACTAAGATGTCATCAATGAAAACGACCACAAACTTGTCAAGGAATTCCATGAATACCTTGTTCATCATATTCATGAAGTATGCTGGAGCGTTGGTTAAACCAAAAGGCATCACAGTGTATTCATACAATCCATACCTTGTGGTGAATGCTGTTTTAGGTATGTCTTGCTCTCTTATCTTGAGTTGAAAATAACCGGATCGGAGATCAATCTTTGAGAACACACATGCTCCTTCTAGCTGATCAAACAAGTCATTGATTCTTGGCAAAGGATATTTATTCTTGATAGTTATCTCGTTGAGAGAACGGTAATCAATGCATAATCTTTGTGTTCTATCTTTCTTTTCGACGAATAAAACTGGAGCTCCCCAAGATGAAGAACTTGGTTGGATGAATCCTTTCTGCAACTGTTCTCCAAGTTGTTTCTTGAGTTCTTTTAGTTCGTCAACTGACATCTTGTAAGGTCTCTTTGCTCTTGGTCCAGAGCCAGGTACCAAATCTATTATAAACTCCACATCTCTATCTGGTGGCATTCCCGGTAACTCTTCCGGAAACACATCCGGATATTCACACACAATTGGCACAGTGTCCATGCTAACCCCCTTAAGAGAATTTAGCTTACTTCCTTTAGATTCAAAGTTGGACTTGAATTTTATCCTCCTTCCTTCAGGGGTTGGGAGTGTAACTGTACGATTTGCACAATCTAGTACTCCCTCATACTTAGCCATCCAATACATTCCCAAAATCACATCCAATCCTTGGGAATTTAGGATTATTAGGTTTACTGGAAACTTATGTTTTCCAAACTCTATGACTAAGTCATGACATCCTGAGTTTACTATCATTTCTCCACCAGGAGAACTTACTCTTATAGGACACCCAATGGTTTCTACCGGTAGTTCATTTCTTTCGACAAATGCTTTTGATATGAATGAATGAGATGCACCGGTATCAAAGAGTACAAATGCTGGAATTGAATTGAGTATGAACTTACCCGCAACAGCATTAGGCTCTTCATAGACCTCCTCCACATTGATGTGGTTAACCTGTCCTTTCTGAAAAGGATTGGGCTTGTTAGGTCCTTCAACTTTCTTTTCAGGGCACTCATTAGCATAATGCCCCAGCTTCTTGCATTTGAAGCATTCAACCTGACTGATGTCCTTTTTAGGCTGGTTTCCACTTCCACTTCCACTGTGGTGGCTCTTATGTCCACTCTTGTGATTCTTGTACTTATCATTGTCATGACTGCGATGATGCTTGTTATCATGATGGTTGTGGTTGTGGTGCTTGTTAAATTTCCCATGCTTGTGGGATCCTGAGCTGACACTATCATCATAGTGAGATCGTTTATGAGATGATCCCGAGTTGTGCTTGTCGGAGTGTTTCCTCTTCCTACTCTCGACTTGCTTCATTTTACTCTCCACAATAGCAGCCTTGTCACACAGAGACTGATAAGTTGGAACATATGCCACAGACAGCTGCAGATTCAGCTCATCATTCAAGCCTTCCAGAAACTTTTCCTTTCTTTTGGCATCTGTGTCAACCTCATCTGGTGCATAGCGCGCCAGATTGTTGAACTCTTCTATATATTCAGTCACGCTGTGGTGGCGCTGCTTCAGGTTGTGAAACTCCTTCTTTTTCAGGCTCATCATTCCTGGTGAGATATGAGTAGTGCGAAAGCCATCCTCAAAGATAACCCAAGTCACCTCATCAATAGGAGTGGTGATCTGGAAGTTGTCCCACCATGTGGCGGTTGGTCCTTCCAACAGATGTGCTGCGAACCTGACTTTTTCAGCATCCGTGCAGCCCACGGTCACTAAGTCTTTGTTCATAGAACGTAGCCAATCATTGGCCACCATGGGATCAGTCGTTCCCAAAAACTTAGCTGGCCTCAGACGCAGAAATCTGGTGAGCATATCAAAACCCGGAGGGTTGTTGTTGTTGTTATTGGGGTTGTTGTTGTTATTGGGGTTGTTGTTGTTGTTCTGGTTTTGGATGAATGTCGTCATCATTTGCATAAGCTGTGTCTGTGCATTCATCATCTGTTGCATTTCCGGGGTAATGTTGTTGGGGTTGGGGTTTGCGCGACGGGGAGGCATCTGTGGTTTGTTCAAATAGAGATAAGAATGAGATACCCTTACATGATTCATTACATCACATAAGCAAACACATAGCATGCAACACAAGGATCAAAGTTCAACAACAAGATAACAAAGTCTCAAAGTAAAAACACACAAGTGGCAAGCCATCCACATGTCGGATGGTCCAATAACCGAGTAGTCAAGTCTACTCATCAGCATCAATCTCCTCCTCGACAAAGGTAAGACCTACGTTCTCCATCGCGGTCTTGTTCTCCTCGATAGTAGTGGTCAAGTACTCAATCTTGGTCTTGAGAGCCCTCTTTTGGAAGCGAAGCCTCTCAATAACCATCTGCTGCTGCTCTAGCTCGAAATCCTTGGACTTCAGTTCCTCGGTCATGTCCCGAATCTTCTTGTTCCTATCTTGGACACGTTTCTCCTGACTCTTGAACTTATGGTCCTAGGTCTCGAACTTCGCCTCCATCCCCTGGACTATCTCGTCCTGCTACGCGAAGAGCTTGTCCTTCTCGCGAAGCTGCACCTGGAGCTCGTCATTACTGAGCAAGACATTGGTCCTGTCAATATCCACGTGCCTAATAAGAGTCTCTAAGTCCTGGAGGTACAGGCGTATCGGCTCTGCTGCGGCCCTCGAGTCTTCCTCAAAGTCGATGGACTCTCCGTCATCATCACGCCTTCCGAAGGCGTGGAAGTGAGTGCCTCTAACCTGTCAGGAGTGACGACCCAACAGTCGTCCTATCAGGTCCTGCATGACAACCTCCATGCCTCTCTCCCTGTCATCGTGCATAAGCTTGAAGACGATGGCCTCTGTGGTAGGCTCTGTCTGGCGTCCTGGCTGGTTCACCTTGAAGCCCCAGAGGTCCTTCCTCTCAAACTTGGTGAGTGGGTGCACCATAATGGTGGGAAGAGGGAGATCGAGCAAGGTAGTAAGCTCTACGATACGAGGACCAAAACGGGTAACCTGGAACTCCTCAACAGTGCTGATGGTAATAGGCATCTATTTATAAGATTGAAAAAGTTAGAACAACACAAGTTAAAACAAGACAAACACTCATACATAACCATGGAACATAAAAAAAATCACACAAGTCATGCATACACAATTCCATTACATCAATCAAGGTCCAAACTTATTTAAGGTATCAATTTTGGAAAAATAAGGTGATAGATGGTGGTCCAACTAACGAAGTGTGCTCACAATCCTATCTCACTAGTTCTGGTGGCTAACACAATGTTCCTAGAGGCAATCCACCTATCTTGTTCACATGATTCTATCACTAAGTCTATAATATCTCCCCTTAATTCTTGGTTGGTGGCTTCCAACTCTTGGGTAAGTTCCTTTTCTTTCTCTAAGTCTTTTTGGAGGTTGAGCATCCTGCACTTGACTCTAGCACTTAGTTCTTTGATGGTCCTCCAAGCTGCATCTCTGGCTGACTCAAAGAATGTGGTGTGCATCACAGTGTTGGTGTACATGCAGAAGCCTCTTTCTTTGTGGTTGTCTTCCTTGTTTTTGTACAAGTGAAGTTGCACCCACCAATACTCCACTCCTTCATCCATCACTGGAAAGCCCTTGTACACAGCTGCACCATGTGCTTCCGTTGCCTCCATGAGGTCCTTGAGAATTTTGGGAAACTCAGTTTCACACTCCAAGGTCATGGTCATGAGTGGTCCTTTCTTCACGGCTTCGTTGATGGAGTTCATCTACAAATAGAGATGAGAATGAGAAGATTAGAAAAGTTTACGAGAAGAATAGACAAGTGTAGAAGTAGTTAAAAATTTTCCTTAGTGGTTTCCAATCCTAGGGTCATAATCTTACAGGAAACACAGTGCTCTGATACCATCTGTTAGACCCCTCCTTTGTAAAGGAAAAGGATCCCTGTGATTGCAATGCTAGTCCCTGGATCAATGCTAGCATCCACAGTTTAAGATGAAGTACACAGATACAAAGGTCGTTTATTACACTCATTCCAGAGATAAAACATAGTCTTTTAAAACTCAGGGCCATAGGCCTAATACAAGAGTTTAAGGAATAAGTAAATAAACATAAGTCTTCATCTTCATGAGCCACAGGCAAGCATGTTGAGTGTAGACTCATGACTCCTACTCATCATCGGAGTAACCTGCAACATCACAATTTATAGCCACAGAGGGTCAATACTTTGGAATAGTATTGGCGAGTGATACCTTAGTTTATTTTAAGTGGACTATACTACTATATGCATTTTGGCTAGGTGTAGCTTGGCTTGCTTTGCTCAAAATAGGTTTTTCCTATTAGTAAAAATCACTAAGTTTTTCTTTGTCAAAAACTATCCCAAGGAACCACCAATAGACATTGGGGTCCTTCACCCTTGTTCTCCCACAAGTTTTACTTAGAAGTTGGAGTGATGAGATTCTTGTAGCTTCCATGTCTTGATGCTCAAGTTGTCCATTGCCATGGACTTGGCTAAGTACTTAGGTTTTTCCATCTACAGAGGTTGTGCACTTTCCCCACCAGACTTGGTTTCCCAAGACAGGACCTTTCAGAAGCCTTCCCTTAGTCAAATGGACGTGTTCCAACCTATCAATCCCACTACCACCACCTGTCCAAGAGACTAAGTTCTAGCTACCTATATGATCAAGGCAGAGCCCATATTGCCAAGTGGTTGCACTGTAAGCTTTCTCAACACTTGGCCTCCAAATCCCTTTGTGCCTGGGTGGCATTCCACAAGTGTGATACACAAGCCAAATCCATGGCCTTGTGTAACCACTCAACATAACCCAATCTTCCCATTCCACCCAGGAGGTTCATTTGACTTAGTTGTTTTATTAGGAAAACATAAGCCTCATGACTTAGAATATTCTCACCATAGTAAGTATAGATTTTCACCAACCCTTGTTTACTAATAGCTAGGCTAAGCATGGCATGATAACTTAACTTAGGAAATTCCCTAGCAATTCTACCATTCTAAACTACTTAGGATTTCCCAACCTTTCTTTTGGCAAAGAGTAGTATGCAAGACTTAGCAAAATATCTAATGCTAGTACAAAACATAGGGTAGAAATATTCATGAAAATATCACTTGCCTTGGTATTGGGGAGAGTAGCACTCTTCACAGTCACAATCACTAGAAAAATCTACACAAAATTTGTAGCACACAAGTACACACAATTTAAATACAAACATAATTATGAATGCATGCATGCAAGATTTACTAAGTGATGAATTTTGAAAACTCTCTCAAGCAAGTGCATGATACTTAAACATAACAGGACACAAAGTTTGCCAAATCAAACTTATCTGGCACTAAATCAGATTACTAAACTAAATCTATACTCAAAATAGCCTTAAACATGTTTCTACAAATAAAGTCATTTTAACGGTTACTATTTGTTAAACACATTGGATATTCAGAAAGGTCTTGTTTCACTGAATCCAATGGTATAGAGTTTGCAAAATTCCAACGTGGCATTCAAAAGTTATAGCTGTTTGAAGTTTGGATCTAAATCTGATTTGAATTTCTGTTTTTGA
Source organism: Avena sativa (assembly GCA_916181665.1). Lineage (NCBI taxonomy): Eukaryota > Viridiplantae > Streptophyta > Magnoliopsida > Poales > Poaceae > Avena > Avena sativa. The sequence goes on along the minus strand of OV702286.1, from coordinate 382,978,010 downwards.
ATTAACCCTAGCCACGTGTCGCAGTCTCACTGGCGCATACCATTTCGGTTGGATCGCGCTCTGCGGACCGCAGGATCTAAGTGGGATCTGGCGGCTCAGATGCGCGCTTACCCCTTCATTTACAATCTATCCTAGCCCTACGATCTGGATCCAACGGACACAACCATCAAGCCACAAACTAGCGGCGCTAGCGGCGTTGACTGGCGGCGGCGCGTCTGACTACGGTGGCGTCGGCGTTCTAGGTCGCCCAGGGAGGAAGGGAGATGCCTACTGGAATTGTAGTGGCGTGCTGAAGCTCGACGTGGTGCTGGCTTGCGAAGGGGCGTGCAGAGACGGTCTCTGGAGCTCGTCGGAGTTACGGGCGGTGACAGAAGCTTGCAGACGTGGTCCTTGCCGAGGTTTGGCGTCGCCCTAGCACGAACGAGTGGCATCAGTACTTGCGCAAGACACAGGCAAACAGGCTCGTGTGAGGGAGGAGGCAAGGGGCGATCTGGATTTACCTTAATTGGTCGCCGAAGTTTGTCGGCGACGCAGGTGGTTTCGGCTGTGGACGGAGATGACAACCTGGGTCACGATCGGCCAAAATAAAAGTATTAGAGGGTGCGCAAGAACATTCTGATAATCCTCGTTTGAACCAGAGAGGAAGGGGTGGTCGAGGCTCACCGTATTTGGTCGCCGGAGTTCTCGGTTCTGCGGAGCTTCGAAGGCAATTGTGCGCAGCCTGGCGGCAGAGTGAGCGAGGTGAATGGGGGAGAATGCTCGCGAGGCAGAGAGGGTTAAATAGGCTCAGGTGCGACAGGAAACGCCTGCTGATTAATGGTCAATTACACCGCGCCATTACCGAACTTGACTGCAGCAGCGACGTGGTCGCGGGCGCGGTTTGGGGAAGACGAGGGCTACGTGGGCGGGGCCCGCTGGTCAGCGAAATAATCGAAGGGAGCGTGGGGTCTGGCTGTCAGCGACTGAGTGCGTGCACTCGCGAATGAGAGAGAAAAAGAAAACCCCCGGGTGGGCTAGTTGGGCTCGATTCGATGCTGGGCCAGAAACCTGGCGCGCGACCTTTTTATTTTGTTTATTCCTTTTCCTTTTCTATTTTGGTTTTCAGGAATGATTTAGATATGAATTCAAATCCCTTTTGAATTCAAACAATTCTGGGGATTTTTGCAAGGTACTGTGGTTTCAAAAATCACTTATTTAACCATGTGGTTACCCTGCAAGGGCTTGGTCAAGCTTGGACTTAAAACAATCAGGGACTTTGCCTCTGGTTTGCAAATGTTTAAAAATAGGGTTTTGAATTTATTTCCAAGTTGAAAACTTTGGTCAAACTTTTACACCTAAACTTTCCAACAATGGAGGCAAGCAAACAAGTTCTTAAACATTCAAGTTTCAAAGGGTGATGGCCATTTGAATTAAATTTGCTCACATGAAATCATAGCATCAAGTTTCTATTTTTCTGAAATGGTTTTGATTTTGAAACACTAAATGATGATGGATGCATGGATGATATGAATGAGTTTTGGAATATGAATTTAGGGATGTTACACAATGCCAATGGTGGATCCATGTGTGTTCTCTAAAGAGAACACACATTTCAATGACACTGGTGGATCCATGTGTGGTATGTGAAAAGAACACACATGCAATGACTCCAGTTGTTGTTAGTAAAAAGAACACACATGCAATGACACTAGTGGATCCATGTGTGGTCTCTGAAGAGAATACACATGCAATGATTCTAGCTATGGTTAATGAGAATAACACACATTTCAATGACACTGGTGGATCCATATGTGGTATGTGAAAAGAATAGTCATGAAATGACTCCAGTTGTTGTTAGTAAAAAGAACACACATACAATGACATCCATGTGTGGTCCACACATGCAATGACACTGGTGGATCCATATGTGGTATGTGAAAAGAACACACATGCAATGACTCCAGATGTTGTTAGTAAAAAGAACACACATGCAATGACACTAGTGGATCCATGTGTGGTCCCTAAAGAGAACACACATTTCAATGACACTGGTGGATCCATGTGTGGTATGTGAAAAGAACACAAATGTAATGACTCCAGTTGTTGTTAGTAAAAAGAACACACAAGCAATGACACTGGTGGATACATGTGTGGTCGCTGAAGAGAACACACATTTCAATGACACTGGTGGATCCATATGTGGTATGTGAAAAGAACACAGATCCAATGACTCCAGTTATTGTTTGTAAAAAGAACACACACACAATGACACTGGTGGATCCATGTGTGGGCTCCGAAGAGAACACACATTTCAATGACACTGGTGGATCCATATGTCGTATGTGAAAAAACACACATGCAATGACTCCAGTTGTTGTTAGTAAAAAGAACACACATGCAATGACACTAGTGGATCCATGTGTGATCTCTGAAGAGAACACACATACAATGACCGTAGATGTGGTTAATGAGAAGAACACACATTTCAACGACACTGGTGGATCCATATGTGGTATGTGAAAAGAACACACATGCAATGACTCTAGTTGTTGTTAGTAAAAATAACACACATGCAATGACACTGGTGGATCCATGTGTGGTATGTGAAAAGAACGCACATGCAATGACTCTAGTTGTTGTTAGTAAAAAGAACACACATGCAATGCCAATGGTGGATCCATGTGTGGTCTCTAAAGAGAACACACATTTCAATGACACTTGTGGATCCATGTGTGGTATGTGAAAAGAACACACATGCAATGACTCCAGTTGAAGTTAGTAAAAAGAACACACATGCAATGACACTAGTGGATCCATGTGTGGTCTCTGAAGAGAATACACATGCAATGATTCTAGCTATGGTTAATGAGAATAACACACATTTCAATGACACTGGTGGATCCATATGTGGTATGTGAACAGAATAGTCATGAAATGACTCTAGTTGTTGTTAGTAAAAAGAACACACATGCAATGACATCCATGTGTGGTCTCTGAAGAGAACACACATGCAATGACACTGGTGGATCCATATGTGGTATGTGAAAAGAACACACATGCAATGACTCCAGATGTTGTTAGTAAAAAGAACACACATGCAATGACACTAGTGGATCCATGTGTGGTCTCTAAAGAGAACTAACATTTCAATGACACTGGTGGATCCATGTGTGGTATGTGAAAAGAACACACATGTAATGACTCCAGTTGTTGTTAGTAAAAAGAACACACATGCAATGACACTGGTGGATCCATGTGTGGTCGCTGAAGAGAACACACATTTCAATGACACTGGTGGATCCATATGTGGTATGTGAAAAGAACACAGATGCAATGACTCCAGTTGTTGTTTGTAAAAAGAAAACACACACAATGACACTGTTGGATCCATGTGTGGTCTCCGAAGAGAACACACATTTCAATGACACTGGTGGATCCATATGTCGTATGTGAAAAAACACACATGCAATGACTCCAGTTGTTGTTAGTAAAAAGAACACACATGCAATGACACTAGTGGATCCATGTGTGATCTCTGAAGAGAACACACATACAATGACCGTAGCTGTGGTTAATGAGAAGAACACACATTTCAACGACACTGGTGGATCCATATGTGGTATGTGAAAAGAACACACATGCAATGACTCTAGTTGTTGTTAGTAAAAAGAACACACATGCAATGACACTGGTGGATCCATGTGTGGTATCCGAAGAGAACACACATTTCAATGACACTGGTGGATCCATGTGTGGTATGTGAAAAGAAGACAAATGTAATGACTCCAGTTGTTGTTAGTAAAAAGAACACACATGCAATGACACTGGTGCATACATGTGTGGTCGCTGAAGAGAACACACATTTCAATGACACTGGTGGATCCATATGTGGTATGTGAAAAGAACACAGATGCAATGACTCCAGTTGTTGTTTGTAAAAAGGACACACACACAATGACACTGGTGGATCCATGTGTGGTCTCCGAAGAGAACACACATTTCAATGACACTGGTGGATCCATATGTCGTATGTGAAAAAACACACATGCAATGACTTCAGTTGTTGTTAGTAAAAAGAACACACATGCAATGACACTAGTGGATCCATGTGTGATCTCTGAAGAGAACACACATACAATGACCGTAGCTGTGGTTAATGAGAAGAACACACATTTCAACGACACTGGTGGATCCATATGTGGTATGTGAAAAGAACACACATGCAATGACTCTAGTTGTTGTTAGTAAAAATAACACACATGCAATGACACTGGTGGATCCATGTGTGGTATGTGAAAAGAACGCACATGCAATGACTCCAGTTGTTGTTAGTAAAAAGAACACACATGCAATGCCAATGGTGGATCCATGTGTGGTCTCTAAAGAGAACACACATTTCAATGACACTGGTGGATCCATGTGTGGTATGTGAAAAGAACACACATGCAATGACTCCAGTTGTTGTTAGTAAAAAGAACACACATGCAATGACACTAGTGGATCCATGTGTGGTCTCTGAAGAGAATACACATGCAATGATTCTAGCTATGGTTAATGAGAATAACACACATTTAAATGACACTGGTGGATCCATATATGGTATGTGAAAAGAATAGTCATGAAATGACTCTAGTTGTTGTTAGTAAAAAGAACACACATGCAATGACATCCATGTGTGGTCTCTGAAGAGAACACACATGCAATGACACTGGTGGATCCATATGTGGTATGTGAAAAGAACACACATGCAATGACTCCAGATGTTGTTAGTAAAAAGAACACACATGCAATGACACTAGTGGATCCATGTGTGGTCTCTAAAGAGAACACACATTTCAATGACACTGGTGGATCCATGTGTGGTATGTGAAAAGAACACACATGTAATGACTCCAGTTGTTGTTAGTAAAAAGAACACACATGCAATGACACTGGTGGATACATGTGTGGTCGCTGAAGAGAACACACATTTCAATGACACTGGTGGATCCATATGTGGTATGTGAAAAGAACACAGATGCAATGACTCCAGTTGTTGTTTGTAAAAAGAACACACACACAATGACACTGGTGGATCCATGTGTGGTCTCCGAAGAGAACACACATTTCAATGACACTGGTGGATCCATATGTCGTATGTGAAAAAACACACATGCAATGACTCCAGTTGTTGTTAGTAAAAAGAACACACATGCAATGACACTAGTGGATCCATGTGTGATCTCTGAAGAGAACACACATACAATGACCGTAGCTGTGGTTAATGAGAAGAACACACATTTCAACGACACTGGTGGATCCATATGTGGTATGTGAAAAGAACACACATGCAATGACTCTAGTTGTTGTTAGTAAAAAGAACACACATGCAATGACACTGGTGGATCCATGTGTGGTATCCGAAGAGAACACACATTTCAATGACACTAGTGGATCCATATGTGGTATGTGAAAAGAACACAGATGCAATGACTCGAGTTGTTGTTAGTAAAAAGAAAACACACACAATGACACTGGTGGATCCATGTGTGGTCTTCGAAGAGAACACACATTTCAATGACACTGGTGGATCCATATGTCGTATGTGAAAAAACACACATGCAATGACTCCAGTTGTTGTTAGTAAAAAGAACACACATGCAATGACTGTAGTTGTGGTTAATGAGAAGAACACACATTTCAGTGGCACTGGTGGATCCATATGTGGTATGTGAAAAGAACACACATGCAATGACTCCAGTTGTTGTTAGTAAAAAGAACACACATGCAATGACACTGGTGGATCCATGTGTGGTATCCAAAGAGAACACATATTTCAATGACACTGGTGGATCCATATGTGGTATGTGAAAAACACACATGCAATGACTCCAGTTGTTGTTAGTAAAAAGAACACACATGCAATGACACTAGTGGATCCATGTGTGGTCTCTAAAGAGAACACACATTTCAAAGACACTAGTGGATCCATGTGTGGTATGTGAAAAGAACACACATGCAATGACTCCAGTTGTTGTTAGTAAAAAGAACACACATGCAATTACACTAGTGGATCCATGTGTGGTATCCGAAGAGAACACACATTTCAATAACACTGGTGGATCCATATGTGCTATGTGAAAAAACACACATGCAATGACTCTAGTTGTTGTTAGTAAAAAGAGCACACATGCAATGACACTTGTGGATCCATGTGTGGTCTCTAAAGAGAACACACATGCAATGAATCTAGCTGTGGTTAATGAAAAGAACACACATGCAATGACACTGGTGGATCCATAGGTGGATTGTGAAAAGAACACACATTCAATGACTCTAGTTATTGTTAGTAAAAAGAACACACATGTAATGACACTGGTGGATCCATGTGTGGTTTCTGAAGAGAACACACATGCAATGACACTGGTGGATCCATATGTGGTATGTCAAAAGAACACACATGCAATGACTCCAGTTGTTGTTAGTAAAAAGAACACACATTTAATGACACTGGTGGATCCATGTGTGGTCTCTAAAGAGAACACACATGCAATGACTCTAGTTGTGGTTAATGAGAAGAACACACATTGCAATGACACTGGTGGATCCATATGTGTTATGTGAAAAGAATATTCATGAAATGACTCCTGTTGTTGTTGTTAGTAAAAAGAACACACATGCAATGACACTGGTGGATTCATGTGTGGTCTCTAAAGAGAACACACATGCAATGACACTGGTGGATCCATGTGTGGTATGTGAAAAGAACACACATGCAATGACACTGGTGGATACATGTGTGGTCGCTGAAGAGAACACACATTTCAATGACACTGGTGGATCCATATGTGGTATGTGAAAAGAACACAGATGCAATGACTCTAGTTGTTGTTTGTAAAAAGAACACACACACAATGACACTGGTGGATCCATGTGTGGTCTCCGAAGAGAACACACATTTCAATGACACTGGTGGATCCATATGTCGTATGTGAAAAAACACACATGCAATGACTCCAGTTGTTGTTAATAAAAAGAACACACATGCAATGACACTAGTGGATCCATGTGTGATCTCTGAAGAGAACACCCATACAATGACCGTAGCTGTGGTTAATGACAAGAACACACATTTCAACGACACTGGTGGATCGATATGTGGTATGTGAAAAGAACACACATGCAATGACTCTAGTTGTTGTTAGTAAAAATAACACACATGCAATGACACTGGTGGATCCATGTGTGGTATGTGAAAAGAACGCACATGCAATGACTCCAGTTGTTGTTAGTAAAAAGAACACACCTGCAATGCCAATGGTGGATCCATGTGTGGTCTCTAAAGAGAACACACATTTCAATGACACTGGTGGATCCATGTGTGGTATGTGAAAAGAACACACATGCAATGACTCCAGTTGTTGTTAGTAAAAAGAACACACATGCAATGACACTAGTGGATCCATGTGTGGTCTCTGAAGAGAATACACATGCAATGATTCTAGCTATGGTTAATGAGAATAACACACATTTCAATGACACTGGTGGATCCATATGTGGTATGTGAAAAGAATAGTCATGAAATGACTCTAGTTGTTGTTAGTAAAAAGAACACACATGCAATGACATCCATGTGTGGTCTCTGAAGAGAACACACATGCAATGACACTGGTGGATCCATATGTGGTATGTGAAAAGAACACACATGCAATGACTCTAGATGTTGTTAGTAAAAAGAACACACATGCAATGAAAATAGTGGATCCATGTCTGGTCTCTAAAGAGAACACACATTTCAATGACACTGGTGGATCCATGTGTGGTATGTGAAAAGAACACACATGTAATGACTCCAGTTGTTGTTAGTAAAAAGAACACACATGCAATGACACTGGTGGATTCATGTGTGGTCGCTGAAGAGAACACACATTTCAATGACACTGGTGGATCCATATGTGGTATGTGAAAAGAACACAGATGCAATGACTCCAGTTGTTGTTTGTAAAAAGAACACACACACAATGACACTGGTGGATCCATGTGTGGTCTCCGAAGAGAACACACAGTTCAATGACACTAGTGGATCCATATGTCGTATGTGAAAAAACACACATGCAATGACTCCAGTTGTTGTTAGTAAAAAGAACACACATGCAATGACACTAGTGGATCCATGTGTGATCTCTGAAGAGAACACACATACAATGACCGTAGCTGTGGTTAATGAGAAGAACACACATTTCAACGACACTGGTGGATCCATATGTGGTATGTGAAAAGAACACACATGCAATGACTCTAGTTGTTGTTAGTAAAAAGAACACACATGCAATGACACTGGTGGATCCATGTGTGGTATCCGAAGAGAACACACATTTCAATGACACTAGTGGATCCATATGTGGTATGTGAAAAGAACACAGATGCAATGACTCGAGTTGTTGTTAGTAAAAAGAAAACACACACAATGACACTGGTGGATCCATGTGTGGTCTTCGAAGAGAACACACATTTCAATGACACTGGTGGATCCATATGTCGTATGTGAAAAACCACACATGCAATGACTCCAGTTGTTGTTAGTAAAAAGAACACACATGCAATGACTGTAGTTGTGGTTAATGAGAAGAACACACATTTCAGTGGCACTGGTGGATCCATATGTGGTATGTGAAAAGAACACACATGCAATGACTCCAGTTGTTGTTAGTAAAAAGAACACACATGCAATGACACTGGTGGATCCATGTGTGGTATCCAAATAGAACACATATTTCAATGACACTGGTGGATCCATATGTGGTATGTGAAAAAACACACATGCAATGACTCCAGTTGTTGTTAGTAAAAAGAACACACATGCAATGACACTGGTGGATCCATGTGTGGTCTCTAAAGAGAACACACATTTCAAAGACACTAGTGGATACATGTGTGGTATGTGAAAACAACACACATGCAATGACTCCAGTTGTTGTTAGTAAAAAGAACACACATGCAATGACACTGGTGGATCCATGTGTGGTATCCGAAGAGAACACACATTTCAATAACACTGGTGGATCCATATGTGGTATGTGAAAAAACACACATGCAATGACTCCAGTTGTTGTTAGTAAAAAGAGCACACATGCAATGACACTAGTGGATCCATGTGTGGTCTCTAAAGAGAACACACATGCAATGAATCTAGCTGTGGTTAATGAAAAGAACACACATGCAATGACACTGGTGGATCCATAGGTGGATTGTGAAAAGAACACACATTCAATGACTCTAGTTGTTGTTAGTAAAAAGAACACACATGTAATGACACTGGTGGATCCATGTGTGGTTTCTGAAGAGAACACACATGCAATGACACTGGTGGATGCATATGTGGTATGTCAAAAGAACACACATGCAATGCCTCCAGTTGTTGTTAGTAAAAAGAACACACATGTAATGACACTGGTGGATCCATGTGTGGTCTCTAAAGAGAACACACATGCAATGACTCTAGTTGTGGTTAATGAGAAGAACACACATTGCAATGACACTGGTGGATCCATATGTGGTATCTGAAAAGAATATTCATGAAATGACTCCTGTTGTTGTTAGTAAAAAGAACACACATGCAATGGCACTGGTGGATTCATGTGTGGTCTCTAAAGAGAACACACATGCAATGACACTGGTGGATCCATGTGTGGTATGTGAAAAGAACACACATGCAATGACTCCAGTTGTTGTTAGTAAAAAGAACACACATGCAATGACACTAGTGGATCCATATGTGGTCTCAAAAGAGAACACACATGCAATGACTCTAGCTATGGTTAATGAGAATAACACACATTTCAATGACACTGGTGGATCCATATGTGGTATGTGAAAAGAATAGTCATGAAATGACTCCAGTTGTTGTTAGTAAAAAGAACACACATGCAATGACATCCATGTGTGGTCTCTGAAGAGAACACACATGCAATGACACTGGTGGATCCATATTTGGTATGTGAAAAGAACACACATGCAATGACTCCAGTTGTTGTTAGTAAAAAGAACACACATGCAATGACACTGGTGGATCCATGTGTGGTCTCTAATGAGAACACACATTTCAATGACACTGGTGGATCCATGTGTGGTATGTGAAAAGAACACACATGCAATGACTCCAGTTGTTGTTAGTAAAAAGAACACACATGCAATGGCACTGGTGGATTGTCATATCCCAAGATTTTTCAAATCTTGTAATGTGAAAAATAAAATAAACAAAATAAATCTTTGTTGAAAATCAGGGTGAAAAGAAACTTTTGTTTCTAAAAGGAGACTTGAAATCCCATCTTGAACAAACTTTGGCTAAAGTTTGAATTCAACAAAAATCCAAATCAAGGGAAATGCATTCCTCAATGAATGTATCCGGAAATTTGAACACTAGGAAAGTAAATCCAAATCCCTAAGCCCTAATGGAAGGAAATCATTTTCCAAAGTATCTCCAAATCTATGGATTTGATCCATACCAAATCTGATCAACAAATAATCACAAAGGATCAAGTAAGACCATAGAGAATGGTTTCACTTAGTTTGGAACCATAGACAAAATCTTATGAATATAATAAGATAAGGAAATTGGATTTCCAAAGCTAATAAAGCCCATACCAATTGGTGAACAAATAATCCTAAAGGGATTTATAAGGATAAACATTTATCAAAGGAAAATAAATTGTTTTGGAAACACTAATTTAGATCTTTTAATAAAAGACTTTGTTTTCAAATGAAAAGGTGAGCCAAATTAATTTTGGCCAAGCTTTTGTAATATTATATTTTTGTTTTGATAAAATGAGTAAAGGTTTATTTAAATAAAATAATAAGGATTTAAATATCCAATTTTATTTAAGTAAAGGCTTTTCCCATTTTAAATGAACACCAAGTATTTTATTACTACTTTGAAATCTTTTATTAAAAGGTTTTGATTAAAATGAGTAAAGAATTATTTAAATAAAATAATAAGGATTTAAATATCCAATTTTATTTAAGTAAAGGCTTTCCCATTTTAATTAAACACCAAAACTTATTTATTTATTTAAATAAGTTTCCAAGTATTCTTTTATTTTTCAAATAAAACCTTCTGGTTTGGTTTTGAAAATAATTGGATTTCAAATGGAAATTTTATTAAATAAATCAAACACTATTAAATAACTAAAGATCCATTTTATTTAATTAATAAATGGATCCAAAAATAAATAAAAATATTATTTCATTTTGAGATTTGGATTATGTTAATAAACAGAACCAAATTCAAATGAAAAGTTTGTTGATTGTTTGAATTGATTGAGTGTTGTTTGATTGTTTGACTAATTGTTTGGAAATTCAAAACAGAAAAAGATTTAGAAAAAGAAAAAGATTTAGACAGAAAAAAAATAGAGCAACCCACTAAGGCCCAGCAGCAGCCCACCTAGCCCACCTCTCTTTTTCCTCAGAAAAACTTTTCACACCAAATAATTAACCCGCACAGAGAGTGAAAGCCTGGACCCACTTCTCCCTCTCACTCACTCGCTGACGAGATGACCCCACCTCCTCTTATTTCCCCCGAGCGAACCGTTTTTCTTTACCGCGGAAAGAACCCACTGAGTGAATGACAGTCTGGACCCACTCCTCCTTCCCCTCTTTCGCTGACAGGTAAACCCCACCACCACTGTTCTTCTTCTCACCCGCGCGACCCTGTCTCCCCCAGACCTCGCTGCCGTTGCTGCCATTCAAGCCGCGATCAATTCGCAGTAACGCCGTGCTTTAAACCTCGCCATGACAACGCCCATTTAACCGCCTGCTCCTCCTCCTCCATTTCCCCCAGACACCGCCTCCCCTCTGCCCCCAGGCCGCTCCAATTTCTCCCCAAGCCGCTCTGTCTCCGACGAGCCTCCCTCTCGATTCCGGCCACACCCCGCCGCCTCTCGCCTACCTCTGCACGCGAACACGCTCACCGCATCCTGGCGCATCCTCCTGTGCCAGTCATTCATCCGCGGGTGCCCTCTAAGCTCGTCTTCGACAAGCTCTGAGCCAGCGCCGCCGTCTGCTCCAACTGTGGCGACGTTCCCCGGTAAGCCTTGACCGCCCCTCTACCTCTCGTTCATGCACACGACTTCGCCTCGACCCTGTGAATCTAACCGCGTCATCATTTTGTCTCGAGGTGATCCACAGCACCGTCTCCGACCGTGGACAGAGCCGTCCGACGCCAGCCCTAACTCCGGCGAGCAATCAAGCTCACTCCAGTACGCCCCGCGATAAGAAGACACTACCTCGAGCTTCCCCACGTTCTTGCGAGCACAGTGAGCAACCCCTCCTTCTCCCTCACCTCCGGTAGTGTCGCCTCCGTCGTCGACCGACAGCACCACCGCCGTTAGCCACCGCAGCACCGCCAGTTGATGGTCTGATTGTTAGCAGCCGTTCGATCTATATCTAGCGCTCACGATTAGTTCACTTAACACCGAAGAGGTATGTCCTCTGGACCGCACGATCCACTTTAGATCTAACGTTCCATGTTGCCGATCCGGCCGAACCGGTATGGGCGAATAAGAACACGACGCGTGGCACTAGATCTGTTTAAAAGAAATTTGAAAACAGATTTATTTGCAAACTTCAAACCCTTGTATCTTTGGATCCACACGTCCAAAAATTACAAATTTTATGTCGTTGGAATCAGGAGAGCAAGACTTAACCAACCCTACCCTTAGTTTAGCAAATAGTATCTGTTAGCTTGCTTGATTTTGCAGATTCTTTTTTGTGCTTGCTAACATTAGAAAAATTGTTTAAAAATGTGTTTAAGGTTAAAACCTTTGCAAATTGGTTTGTTGTGACCTTACTGACCCTAGGAACCAACCTATGCCTTGGAAAATGATTTTTGTAAAGGTTTAGAATGGATTAATTAGTTTAGTCCATTTCTAGCCAAACAAAACTATTGTTTTGTTTACAAAAATGTTTTTGTAAAGAAAAACTTTGAGGAAATGGTTTAGACCAAACCTACTGACCCAAACACCAAGTTTTGCAATAGCAACTCATTTGGTGAACCCTATAGGTTAAAGCCTTAGTAAAACTAATTCTTCACCACATAAAATGACCAAATAGGTGCCTTGTTTGAAATGGTTTTATAGTGAAACCTTTTGCAAATGACTTAGCCACTTCACAAAATGACCATTAGGTGTGTTCCAATGCCTATGACCCATTAGGAACCCCTTTTTCAAACAAAACAAGGCTTGGCATGCTTGCATGCATTACTTTAACTTTGCCATTTTGGTAAATGACCATTTTGGATCTTACAAAGTTTAGGAATCTAATAGAGACCCTCTTTGCAAATGACTTTGCCATTTTGGTAAATGACCAATTTGGAACCTACAAAGTTTAGAAGCCTAGTGAAGACCATCCTTACAATAGAACCAACCTTTGCATGCTTATGCATGACTTAGATCCCATTACTTTGTGTGTGAGAAATTGTTTGTTTGACTTTGGTTTGGAATGTGAATTGAATTGTGTTTGCTTGATTGACTTGTAGTGAAGTGTGAGACTAGCAAGATCAAGGAGAGAACCTATACCCTCTACCAAAAAGGCAAGTGATACTTCATATTATCTATCCCATTATTTTCATTATGCATTAGTGTTTTTGCCAAGTAAAACTTGCATGGTTTTTATTTTGCTAAGTATAGACCTTGCTATAGGAAAACTAGTAGAATGAATCCTTAGAAGGATTTTCCTAAGTTAAGAATCCTATTACTATCAAGCTTAGCCTAGCTAATAGAAAACCTGGGTGGGATATATATTCATGCTATGAAAATTCCTAAGTCTATGGACTTGTGTTTTGTTTAATAAAACAACTAAGTTAATGAATCACCTGGGTGGAAATGGAAGGAATGGTTTGTGTTGAGTGGTTCACAAGGCCATGGACTTGGCTTGTGTATCTCACTTGTGGATGACCACCCAGGAAACAAAGAGATTTGAGATGTCAAATGTTGAGAAGCTTCAAGTGCAACCACTTGGCAATATGGGCTCTGCCATGATCATATAGGTTGCAAGAACTTAGCCATATGGACAGTTGGTGGTAGTGTTTGATAGGTTGGAGCGCGTCCATGATGGTCTAAGGAAAAGCTTCTGAAAGATCTTGTCTTGGGAAACCAAGTCTTGTGGGGAAAGTGCACCACCTCTGCAGAGTGTAAACCTAAGTACTTAGCCATGTCCCTGGTAAAGGACAATTTGAGCATCAAGACATGGAAGCAATCAAGAATCTCATCACTCCAATTTCTAAATTAAAACTTGTGGGTGAACAAGGGTTGTGTTAATTCCTCAATCTTTGATGGAGAGATGGCTTGGTACAAGGATCCTGAAATCTTGGATTGGGAAAAATGATTTTTTTCCAAGCACTTCAGTCATTGATTGGTAGATGCCTCGAGAAGGATCTTCAGTCTTTGATTGGTAGATGCCTTGGGAAAGTTTTTGCAATAATTGTTGCCAAGCAAATCTTCAGTCTTTGATTGGTAGATGCCCTGAGTGGATCTTCAGTCTTTGATTGGTAGATGCCTTGGGAAAGTTTTTGCCAAACAAAAACTTAGTATTTTCAAAATTATAGGGAAAAATCTATTTTAAGCAATGCAAGCCTCAACTCCACTTAGCCAAATGCATATAGATGATAGACTCCACTATACTACCAAAGTATCTCTTGCCAATACAATTCAAATGTATTGACCCTTGTGGCTGTAACTTGAAATGTTGCAGGTTTGATCGATTTTAGTGAAGATTGATTGATTAGGATTACAAAGTCTACAACCAACATCTGCCTGTGGCACTTTGAAGATGAAGGACCCATGACTATAGTTATTCCGCTGCAATGTAATGTAAATAGCCAATGAGCTATGTTTGATGTAATAAAACTATTTTATTCCTGGTTATAAAGTTGTATTATGACCTTTGTTTCTTGATATTACATCTAAACTGTGGATGCTAGCTATTGATCCAGGGACTAGCATTGTAAACACAGGGGACTCAATCTTATTAAAGGTTGGGGACCTTACATGGATCCATGTGTGGTCTCTAAAGAGAACACACATTTCAATGACACTGGTGGATCCATATGTGGTATGTGAAAAGAACACAGATGCAATGACTCCAGTTGTTGTTAGTAAAAAGAACACACACACACAATGACACTGATGGATCCATGTGTGGTGTTCGAAGAGAACACACATTTCAATGACACTGGTGGATCCATATGTCGTCTGTGAAAAAACACACATGCAATGACTCCAGTTGTTGTTAGTAAAAAGAACACACATGCAATGACACTAGTGGATCCATGTGTGATCTCTAAAGAGAACACACATGCAATGACCGTAGTTGTGGTTAATGAGAAGAACACACATTTCAATGGCACTGGTGGATCCATATGTGGTATGTGAAAAGAACACACATGCAATGACTCCAGTTGTTGTTAGAAAAAAGAACACACATGCAATGACACTGGTGGATCCATGTGTGGTATCCGAAGAGAACACACATTTCAATGACACTGGTGGATCCATATGTGGTATGTGAAAAAACACACATGCAATGACTCCAGTTGTTGTTAGTAAAAAGAACACACATGCAATGACACTGGTGGATCCATGTGTGGTCTCTAAAGAGAACACACATTTCAATGACACTAGTGGATCCATGTGTGGTATGTGAAAAGAACACACATGCAATGACTCAAGTTGTTGTTAGTAAAAAGAACACACATGCAATGACACTGGTGGATCCATGTGTGGCCTCTGAAGAGAACCCACATTTCAATGACACTAGTGGATCCATATGTGGTATGTGAAAAGAACACACATGCAATGACTCCAGTTGTTGTTAGTAAAAAGAACACACATACAATGACACTGGTGGATCCATATGTGGTATGTGAAAAAACACACATGCGATGACTCTAGTTGTTGTTAGCAAAAATAACACACATGCAATGACACTGGTGGATCCATCTGTGGTCTCCGAAGAGAACACACATGCAATGACTCTAGCTGTGGTTAATGAGAAGAACACACATTTCAATGACACTGGTGGATCCATATGTGGTATGTGAAAAGAATAGTCCTGAAAAGACTCCACTTGTTGTTAGTAAAAAGAACACACATGCAATGACACTGGTGGATCCATGTGTGGTCTTTGAAAATAACACACATGCAATGACACTGGTGGATCCATATGTGGTATGTGAAAAGAACGCACATGCAATGACTCCAGTTGTTGTTAGTAAAAAGAACACACATGCAATGACACTGGTGGATCCATGTGTGGTCTCTAAAGAGAACACACATTTCAATGACACTGGTGGATCCATGTGTGGTATGTGAAAAGAACAGACATGCAATGACTCCAGTTGTTGTTAGTAAAAATAACACACATGCAATGACACTAGTGGATCCATGTGTGTTCTCTGAAGAGAATACACATGCAATGATTCTAGCTATGGTTAATGAGAATAACACACATTTCAATGACACTGGTGGATCCATATGTGGTATGTGAAAAGAATAGTCATGAAATGACTCCAGTTGTTGTTAGTAAATAGAACACACATGCAATGACATCCATGTGTAGTCTCTGAAGAGAACACACATGCAATGACACTGGCGGATCCATATGTGGTATGTGAAAAGAACACACATGCAATGACACTAGTGGATCCATGTGTGGTCTCTAAAGAGAACACACATTTCAATGACACTGGTGGATCCATGTGTGGTATGTGAAAAGAACACACATGCAATGACTCCAGTTGTTGTTAGTAAAAAGAACACACATGCAATGACACTGGTGGATCCATGCGTGGTCTCTAAAGAGAACACACATTTCAATGACACTGGTGGATCCATATGTGGTATGTGAAAAGAACACAGATGCAATGACTCCTGTTGTTGTTAGTAAAAAGAACACACACATAATGACACTGGTGGATCCATGTGTGGTCTTCGAAGAGAACACACATTTCAATGACACTGGTGGATCCATATGTCGTATGTGAAAAAACACACATGCAATGACTCCAGTTGTTGTTAGTAAAAAGAACGCACATGCAATGACACTAGTGGATCCATGTGTGATCTCTGAAGAGAACACACATGCAATGACTGTAGTTGTGGTTAATGAGAAGAACACACATTTCAATGGCACTGGTGGATCCATATGTGGTATGTGAAAAGAACACACATGCAATGACTCCAGTTGTTGTTAATAAAAAGAACACCCATGCAATGACACTGGTGGATCCATGTGTGGTATCCGAAGAGAACACACATTTCAATGACACTGGTGGATCCATATGTGGTATGTGAAAAGAACACAGATGCAATGACTCTAGTTTTTGTTAGTAAAAGGAACACACACACAATGACACTTGTGGATCCATGTGTGGTCTTCAAAGAGAACACACATTTCAATGACACGTGTGGATCCATATGTCGTATGTGAAAAACACACATGCAATGACTCCAGTTGTTGTTAGTAAAAAGAACACACATGCAATGACACTAGTGGATCCATGTGTGATCTCTGAAGAGAACACACATGCAATGACTGTAGTTGTGGTTAATGAGAAGAACACACATTTCAATGGCACTGGTGGATCCATATGTGGTATGTGAAAAGAACACACATGCAATGACTCCAGTTGTTGTTAGTAAAAAGAACACACATGCAATGACACTGGTGGATCCATGTGTGGTATCCGAAGAGAACACATATTTCAATGACACTGGTTGATCCATATGTGGTATGTGAAAAAACACACATGCAATGACTCCAGTTGTTGTTAGTAAAAAGAACACACATGCAATGACACTGGTGGATCCATGTGTGGTCTCTAAAGAGAACACACATTTCAATGACACTAGTGGATCCATGTGTGGTATGTGAAAAGAACACACATGCAATGACTCCAGTTGTTGTTAGTAAAAAGAACACACATGCAATGACACTGGTGGATCCATGTGTGGTCTCTGAAGAGAACACACATTTCAATGACACTGGTGGATCCATATGTGGTATGTGAAAAGAATAGTCATGAAATGACTCCAATTGTTGTTAGTAAAAAGAACACACATGCAATGACACTGGTGGATCCATGTGTGGTCTCTGAAGAGAATACACATGCAATAACACTGGTGGATCCATATGTGGGATGTGAAAAGAACACACGTGCAATGACTCTGGTTCTTGTTAGTAAAAAGAACACACATGCAATGACACTGGTGGATCCATGTGTGGTCTCTGAAGAGAACACACATGCAATGAATCTAGCTGTGGTTAATGAGAATAACACACATGCAATGACACTGGTGGATCCAAAAGTGGATTGTTAAAAGAACACACATACAATGACTCTAGTTGTTGTTAGTAAAAAGAACACACATGCAATGACACTGGTGGATCCATGTGTGGTCTCTAAAGAGAACACACATTTCAATGACACTGGTATATCCATATGTGGTATGTGAAAAGAACACACATGCAATGACTCCAGTTGTTGTTAGTAAAAAGAACACACATGCAATGACACTGGTGGATCTATTTGTGGTCTCCAAAGAGAACACAGATGCAATGACACTGGTGGATCCATATGTTCTATGTGACAAGAACACACATGCAATGACTCCAGTTGTTGTTAGTAAAAAGAACACACATGCAATGACACTGGTGGATCGATGTGTGTTCTTTGAAGAGAACACACATTTCAATGACACTGGTGGAT
This sequence comes from Avena sativa, assembly GCA_916181665.1. Classification (NCBI taxonomy): domain Eukaryota; kingdom Viridiplantae; phylum Streptophyta; class Magnoliopsida; order Poales; family Poaceae; genus Avena; species Avena sativa. The sequence goes on along the minus strand of OV702286.1, from coordinate 382,959,292 downwards.
CCATATGTGGTATGTGAAAAGAACACACATGCAATGACTCTAGTTGTTGTTAGGAAAAATAACACACATGCAATGACACTGGTGGATCCATGTGTGATCTCTGAAGAGAACACACATGCAATGACTCTAGCTATGGTTAATGAGAAGAACACAATTTCAATGACACTGGTGGATCCATATGTGGTATGTGAAAAGAATAGTCATTAAATGACTCCAGTTGTTGTTAGTAAATAGAACACACATGCAATGACACTGGTGGATCCATGTGTGGTCTCTCAAGAGAACACACATGCAATGACACTAGTGGATCCATATGTGGTATGTGTAAAGACCACACATGCAATGACTCCAGTTGTTGTTAGTAAAAAGAACACACATGAAATGACACTGGTGGATCCATGTGTGGTCTCTGAAGAGAACACACATGCAATAAATCTAGCTGTGGTTAATGAGAAGAACACACATGCAATGACACTGGTGGATCCATAGGTGGATTGTGAAAAGAACACACATGCAATGACTCTAGTTGTTGTTAGTAAAAAGAACACACATGCAATGACACTGGTGGATCCATGTGTAGTCTCTAAAGAGAACACACATGCAATGAATCTAGCTATGGTTAATGAGAAGATCACACATTGCAATGACACTGGTGGATCCATAGGTGGATTGTGAAAAGAACACACATGCAATGACTCCAGTTATTGTTAGTAAAAAGAACACACATGCAATGACACTGGTGGATCCATGTGTGGTCTATGAAGAGAACACACATTTCAATGACACCGGTGGATCCATATGTGCTATGTGAAAAGAACACACATGCAATGACTCCAGTTGTTGTTAGTAAAAAGAACACACATGCAATGACACTGGTGGATCCATGTGTGGTCTCTGAAGACAACACACATTTCAATGACACTGGTGGATCCATATGTGGTATGTGAAAAGAACACACATGCAATGAATCCAGTTGTTGTTAGTAAAAAGAACACTCATGCAATGACACTGGTGGATCCATGTGTGGTCTCTAAAGAGAACACACATGCAATGACTCTAGCCATGGTTAATGAGAAGAACACACGTTTCAATGACACTGGTGAGTCCATATGTGGTATGTGAAAAGAATAGTCATGAAATGACTCAAGTTGTTGTTAGTAAAAATAATACACATGCAATGACACTGTTGGATCCATGTGTGGTCTCTGAAGAGAACACACATGCAATGACACTGGTGGATCCATATGTGGTATGTGAAAAGAACACGCATGCAATGACTCCAGTTCTTGTTAGTAAAAATAACACACATGCAATGAGACGGGTGGATCCATGTGTGGTCTCTGAATAGAACACACATGCAATGAATCTAGCTGTGGTTAATGAGAAGAACACACATGCAATGACACCGGTGGATCCATAGGTGCATTGTGAAAAGAACACACATGCAATGACTCCAGCTGTTGTTAGTAAAAAGAACACACATGCAATGACACTGGTGGATCCATGTGTGGTCTATGAAGAGAACACACGTTTCAATGACACCGGTGGATCCATATGTGGTATGTGAAAAGAACACACATGCACTCCAGTTGTTGTTAGTAAAAACAACACACATGCAATGACACTGGTGGATCCATGTGTGGTCTCTGAAGAGAACACACATTTCAATGACACTGGTGGATCCATATGTGGTATGTGAAAAGAACACACATGCAATGACTCCAGTTGTTGTTAGTAAAAAGAACACTCATGCAATGACACGGGTGGATCCATGTGTGGTCTCTAAAGAGAACACACATGCAATGACTCTAGCTGTGGTTAATGAGAAGAACACACATTTCAATGACACTAGTGAATCCATATGTGGTATGTGAAAAGAACACACATGCAATGAGTCCAGTTGTTGTTAGTAAAAATGACGCACATGCAATAACACTGGTGGATCCATATGTGGTATGTGAAAAGAACACACATGCAATGACTCCAGTTGTTGTTAGTAAAAAGAACACACATGCAATGACTCCAGTTGTTGGTAGTAAAAAGAACACACATGCAACGACACTGGTGGATCCATATGTGGTATATGAAAAGAACGCACATGCAATGACTCTAGTTGTTGTTAGTAAAAAGAACATACATGCAATGACACTAGTGGATCCATGTGTGGTATCTGAAGAGAACACACATGCAATGAATCTAGCCGTGGTTAATGAGAAGAACACAGATGCAATAACACTGGTGGATCCATAGGTGGATTGTGAAAAGAACACACATGCAATGACTCCAGTTGTTGTTACTAAAAAGAACACCCATGCAATGACACTGGTGGATCTATTTGTGGTCTCTAAAGAGAACAGAGATGCAATGACACTGGTGGAACCATATGTTCTATGTGACAAGAACACACATGCAATGACTCCAGTTATTGTTAGTAAAAAGAACACACATGCAATGACACTGGTGGATCCATGTGTGGTCTCTGAAGAGAACACACATTTCAATGACACTGGTGGATCCATATGTGGTATGTGAAAAGAACACACATGCAATGACTCTAGTTGTTGTTAGTAAAAATAACACACATGCAATGACACTGGTGGATCCATGTGTGATCTCTGAAGAGAACACACATGCAATGACTCTAGCTATGGTTAATGAGGAACACAATTTCAATGACACTGGTGGATCCATATGTGGTATGTGAAAAGAATAGTCATCAAATGACTCCAGTTGTTGTTAGTAAAAAGAACACACATGCAATGACACTGGTGGATCCATGTGCGGTCTCTCAAGAGAACACACATGCATTGACACTGGTGGATCCATATGTGGTATGTGAAAAGACCACACATGCAATGACTCCAGTTGTTGTTAGTAAAAAGAACACACATGAAATGACACTGGTGGATCCATGTGTGGTCTCTGAAGAGAACACACATGCAATAAATCTAGCTGTGGTTAATGAGAAGAACACACATGCAATGACACTGGTGGATCCATAGGTGGATTGTGAAAAGAACACACATGCAATGACTCCAGTTGTTGTTAGTAAAAAGAACACACATGCAATGACACTGGTGGATCCATGTGTAGTCTCTAAAGAGAACACACATGCAATGACTCCAGTTGTTGTTAGTAAAAAGAACACACATGCAATGACACTGGCGGATCCATAGGTGGATTGTGAAAAGAACACACATGCAATGACTCCAGTTATTGTTAGTAAAAAGAACACACATGCAATGACACTGGTGGATCCGTGTGTGGTCTCTGAAGAGAACACACATTTCAATGACACCGGTGGATCCATATGTGGTATGTGAAAACAACACACATGCAATGACTCCAGTTGTTGTTTGTAAAAAGAACACACATGCAATGAAACTGGTGGATCCATGTGTGGTCTCTGAAGAGAACACACATTTCAATGACACTGGTGGATCCATATGTGGTATGTGAAAAGAACACACATGCAATGACTCCAGTTGTTGTTAGTAAAAAGAACACTCATGCAATGACACTGGTGGATCCATGTGTGGTCTCTAAAGAAAACACACATGCAATGACTCTAGCCATGGTTAATGAGAAGAACACACATTTCAATGACACTGATGAGTCCATATGTGGTATGTGAAAAGAATAGTCATGAAATGACTCCAGTTGTTGTTAGTAAAAAGAACACACATGCAATGAGACTGGTGGATCCATGTGTGGTCTCTGAAGAGAACACACATGCAATGACACTGGTGGATCCATGTCACATCCCAAGATTTTCCAAATCTTGTAATGTGAAAAATAAATGAATAAAATAAAACTTTGTTTGATTTTCAAGGCCAGAAGAAACTTTTTGTTTTCAATTGGGAATCTTCAAACCAATTTGGATCAAATAAAATCCTAAAGGGATTTAAAAAGATAAAACATTTAATAAAGGAAAATAAAATGTTTTGGAAATACTATTTTGGATCTTTTAATAAAAGACTTTGTTTTCAAATGAAAAGGTGGATTTATAAATAAAGATTATATTTTAAAGAGCCAAATTAATTTTGGCCAAGCTTTTATATTAAAATATTTTGTTTTGATAAAATGAGTAAAGGTTTATTTAAATAAAATAATAAGGATGTAATATCCAAATTTTATTTAAGTAAAGGCTTTTCCCATTTTAAATAAACACTAAAACTTATTTATTTATTTTAAATAAGTTTTCCAAAGGATTTGGTTCTCAAAATGAAAAGAAATATTTTAAATAAAATTATTTTATAAAGCCAAATTAAACCTTGGCCAAGACTTTTTTAAATTTTTTTTTTGCTTTGATTAAAAATAGTAGAGGTTTATTTAAAATAAAAAGGATTTAAATATCCAAGTTTTATTAATAAAGGTTTTACTATTTTCAAAACAACAAAACTTATTTATTCTTTTAAAATAAGTTTTCCAAGTATTTTGTTTTCTCAAATAAAGCCTACTAAAGTGTTTTGGTTTTTATTTTAGATTTCAAAATAAAGTTTTTAAATAAACAAACCCTATTTGATTTATTAACAAAGGTCCATTCTATTTAATTATTAATGGAACCTAAAATAAAAGGTTATTTTGTTTTAAACAAGTTTTCCAAGTATTCTTTATTTTCAAATAAAACCTACTGATTTGGTTTTGAAAATATTTGGTTTTCAAATGGAGACTTTATTAATTAAATCAAACCCTATTTTATTAAATAACTAAAGATCCATTTTATTTAATTATTGAATGGATCCTAAAAAGTTAAAAATATTATTTTGTTTGGACTTTAATTGTGTTAATAAACAGAACCAAGTTCAAAAGTTGTGAAGTGTGGTGATTGTTTGAATCAATTTGATTGTTGTTTGAATGTTTGAATAATTGATTGAAATTTCAAAACAGAAAATTAGAAATAGAAAAGGAAAAATGTTTCAGGCAGAAAAAAAATAGTGCAAAGGACCCAGCCCAATAAGGCCCAGCAAACCAGCCCAGTTCTCTTCCAGAAAGAAAACAATTCACACCCAGTTTCTGACCCACACAGACAATGACCAGTGGACCCTCCCCCTCATTTCTTTTCCCACTGACCGGTGGACCCCACCTCTCTCTCTCACGAGCGAACCGTTTTTCTTTACTACGGACAGAAACCACACAGTCGATGACAGCCTGGACCCACTTCTCCTTCCCCTCTTTCGCTGACGAGACGACCCCACTCCTCCTGTTCTTCTTCCCCACCCACGAACTACGCCTCCCCCTCGCCGGCCGTTGCAGGCGAGTTAAACCCGACGTAATTCGCATTGAAGGATGGATTAAACTTGCCATTGACCATGCCTGATAAAACGCCAGTGACTCCTCTTCACTTCCCCTCTGTCTCCTCCCTCAATCACGCCACCAGGCCGCCCCAATTCCTCCCCGAACCCCTCTGTCTCCGACGACCCTCCTTGCCGATTCCGGCCAGCACACGCCCCCTCCTGCCTCCTCGAGCACGCAGATGTGATCAGCATTCCCCAGCGGAACTTTCTGCAGTCGCAGCTCGCTCGCGCGTGTCCTTGAGCATCGGCAACATCTACCCCGAGCCAGCGCTGCCGTCTGGTCCAACTACGGCGACGTTCCCCGGTAAAACCAGACCTTCCCTCTTCCCCATGGATACGATGATGACCGCCATGATCTGACGAACCTAATGATGCCTTCCGTTTGTCCTAGGATGCCCCCTATCCTCGCCCTCGACAACCTCCAGCATCGCCGCCGTCTGCAACTTCTCCGACGACGTCTCCCAGGTGAACCAGACCGCCCCTTCACTTCTCGATCACGCACACAGCTTTGCCTTGATCCTGCGCATCTAACCGCGCCTTCGTTTTGCCTCAGGGCGATCTGCAGCATCGACCTCGACTTCAACCAAAGCCACCCGACGGTTTTCTTCACTCCGGCGAGCAATCGCAGCGGTACCAGAACACCCCCTGCCACGACAAGCACACGACAAGCATCACCACATCCTCGCGATTCTGGTGAACATCTTCGCTACCTCTCTCGCTTCCTAGAACCACCGCGAGCATCTCGTCTGGCCGTCGCCGCCGTCCACCGCCACGCAGCGCCGCCAGCTTCTGGTCAAACACGCGCGAGCCATTCGATCTAGATCGGGCGAGCGAGATAGAATCACTTAGTCGCGAAGAGGTACGCACTCTGGACCACACAATTTAGTTAGATCCAACGTACCGCGTTGCCGATCCGGCCGAACCGGTACCACTCAGTTAGAACGCGACGCGTGTCACTGTTCTGTTTAAAAACAGATTTGAAAACAGAATATTTTGCAAACTTCAAACCCTTGTAACTTTGGATCCACACGTCCAAAAATTACAAATTTTATGTCGTTGGATTCAGGAGAGCAAGACCTAACCAACCATGCCCTTAGTTTAGCAAATAGTATCTGTTAGATTGCTTGTTTTTGCAGATTCTTTTGTGTGCTTGTTTAGATTAGAAAAATTGTTTAAAAATGATTTTTTAGGGTTAAAACCTTTGCAATTTGGATTGTTGTGACCTTACTGACCCTAGGAATCAACCCATGGTTTGGAAAATGGATTTGGTAAAGTTTAGGATGGAAAACTTGATTTAGCCCATTTCTAGCCAAATGAAAATAAAGATTTTGGTTATGGAAATGTTTTTGTAAAGAAAACTTTGGGAAAATGTTTTGGATCAAACCTACTGACCTTAGGAAACACTTTGTGGTTTCAAAAATGTATTTGGTGAAGGAAAAGAATGATTCTTTGTTTTAAAACCATTTCTAGTCAAATAGAAAAGTGGTTATTTTATTAAAAATGGTTTTGGAGGAAAACCTTTGGAAAATGGTTTGTTTTAAACTCACTGACCCTAAACACCAAGTTTTATAGTTTGAAAACATATTTGGTGAACCCTATAGGTTAAAGCCTTAGTAAAAATATTTCTACACCACATAAAATGATACTTTGTTTTGAAAATGGTTTTGAAGTGAAACCTCTTTGCAAATGACTTTGCCATTTTGGTAAATGACCAATTTGGAACTTACAAAGTTTAGAAGCCTAGTGGAGACCACCTTTGCAATTAGAACCATCTTTTGCATGCTTGCATGCATTACTTTGACTTTGTTATTTTTGTGTGTTGTTTTGCTTGATTGGTAGATTGAGTTTGTGCCTTGCTTGATTGATTTGTAGTGACTTGAAGAGTGTGATTGTTGCAAGGACAAGGAGTGAACTTATACCCTCTACCAAAAAGGCAAGTGATGCTACATTCTTTTGTCCCATTATTTTCACTATGCATTAGTGATTTTGCTAAGTAAAACTTGCATGGAATTTTGCTAAGTATAAACCTTGCTATGAGAAATCCTAGTAGATGAAACCTTAGTAAAATTTCCTAAGTTAAGACTCCTACTACTATCATGCTTAGCTTAGCTAGTAGAAAACAAGGGTGGAATATATATTCACACTATGGAAAATTTCTAAGTCTGAGGACTTGTGTTTTTGTTTAATAAAACAACTAAGTTAATGAATCACCTGGGTGGAATGGTAATTGCTTGGTGGTTTTTGGTTGAGTGGTTCACATGGCCCATGTTTATGGTTTACCTTGTGTATCTCACTTGTGGATGGCCACCCAGGAACAAAGAGATTTGAGATGTCAAATGTTGAGAAGCTTCAAGTGCAGCCACTTGGCATTATGGGCTCTGCCTGGATCACATAGGTTGCTAGAACTTAGCCATTTGGACAGTTGGTGGTAGTGGGATGATAGGTTGGAACGCGTCCATTTGGTCTAAGGAAAGGCTTCTGAAAGATCTTGTCTTGGTGAAACCAAGTCTTGTGGGGAAAGTGCACCACCTCTGCAGAGTGTAAAATCTAAGTACTTAGCCATGTCCCTGGTAAAGGACAATTTGAGCATCAAGACATGGAAGCTATCAAGAATCTCCTCATCCCAATTTCTAAGTTAAAAACATGTGGGTGAACAAGGGTTAAAGGATCACCAATTTCTATTGGGAGATACCTTGGGTGTTTTTGTCAAGCAAAAGCTTAGTGTTTTCAAATGATAAGGAAAAAATCTATTTTGAGCAATGCAAGCCTAAGCTCCACTTGGCCAAATGCATATAGATGATAGACTCCACTATACTACCATAGTATCACTTGCCAATACAATTCAAATGTATTGACCCTTTGTGGCTGTAACTTGTATGTTGCAGGTTTGATTGTTTTTAGTGAAGATTGATTGATTGATTAGGATTACAAAGTCTACAACCAACATCTGCCTGTGGCACTTTGAAGATGAAGGACCCCATGACTATAGTTATTCTGCTGCAATGTAATGTAATAGCCAAATGAGCTATGTATGATGTAATAAAATTATGTTATTCCTGGTTATAAAGTTATATTATGACCTTTGTTTCTTGATATTACATCTAAACTGTGGATGCTAGCTATTGATCCAGGGACTAGCATTGTAAACACAGGAGGGATCAACCTTATTAAAGGTTTGGAACCCTACAGATGGTATCAGAGCATTGTGTTGCCTGTAGGATTGTAACCCTAGGATTGGACAAAACCCCTTAGAAAAATAGGAGTTGTATTTTGTTCCAAAATTTATTTACAAACAATCTTGTAAACTCTTTCCTCAACCATTTTGGTTTCAACTCTACATCTCTTCTATTTCAACTTGATGGACAAAGCCTTTCCCATGGCCAAAGACTTCACCATGTGCAAAGGACTTCTTCAACTTCTTCAACTCTAATGACTTCAACATCTTCAGCATTTTCACCAAGGACTTCCAACTTGGATATCACTAAAGATTACAAGTGAGACAAGGAAAACTTGCTCAAGATTTAGAGACTGAGGGAATGCAAAAGTTAGAAGGAGCCTACATCATTTGAAGTATTTGTAACCAAGAGTTTTTCTCAAGGAAACCAACATCTCATGCAAGAAGAAACAACCAAGAAGGGTGGAAAGATCACAAGATAACCATATAGATGGACTACCATATTTTAGCTAAGTCAAAAACCCACCAACTTATGTGGTGTAACAAAAATATTTTTGGCTGCCTAAAGTTATGCTTGAAACTTGTTGTTTGAGTGGAATGTTATGTTTGTGATTGCTTGCACATTGCTTGTGTGAATTGTGATGTGTGTGATTAGAATTGATTCCTTAGAAAATATTTTGCCTATTCTAATCCCAACCCAACCCAAACAGATGACTACTCCAAGAGACTCCAATATCAAGGTTGATGACATCAACAACCACCAAGTTGACAGCATGAAAGAGCTCATAGCAACCCAATACCAGCTGAACCAACTAACAGCTCAGTTCATAGCCAGCAATAGTGATAAAGACCCTACCTTGCAAAAGTTTTTGGAAGAACAATCCCAACTGATGCTTAAGGTGACTAATCAAATGATCAGCATGGAAGAAAACTATCCCAAAAGAGTGTATGACAACAAGGATGACAGGAATGTTATTCTAGATGGAGCCCCAGCTTGCATTATTTGTGGAGACAAGGATCATACTTCCAAGGAGCATGGATATCAATGCCCCAATTGTGAAGAGAAACATCCAACTAATCAATGCCCCACATCTCAAGTAACTTGTTTCCTATGTGAAGGAAATGATCATGCCCCTATTCAATGCCCCATCTATCCTATAGTTCAACAAATGAAGCAAGATGGAATGCATCAAATGTTTGGAAACCTCCATAAGGGAACAACTTCTACCAAGATGGATGAAGGCAAAGTCAGAACCATGCCACATAAGGCCAAATCCAAAGTGACCATAAAGTGTTGCTACTCTTGTGAAGAAGAAGGTCATATCTCTAGTAACTGCCCCAAGAAGAGAGAAAGATTTCCCACCTTTGTGGTGAAATATGAAGAGCATGAACTAGAAGAACTCCTAGCTTTGGAGAAACCCAAGAAGAAGAAGAAGAAATGCCCCAACCCAAACAAGAAGGATATTACTCTAGAGCAATGTTACACTTGCAAAGAGATGGGACATTATGCCAATGAATGCCCAGAAAAGAAGAAGAACCAAGGAAACAAACAAGAGGCAATGATACCAAAGGAAAAGAAAGATATCAGCCAAGTGATGTGTTTCAATTGCAAAGAACCAGGACATTATGCAAGCAATTGTACAGAAAAGATGAAGCACAAGATAAACAAGCCTATGAAGGATCTCAGCCTTGTCACATGTTTCAAGTGTGGAAACAAAGGATACTATGCAGATATTTGCCCAGAGAAGTTTTCCCAGGATCCCAAGAAGGACAATGTGTAATTTTTGTTTGAAAATTTTTAAGGGTGGTAGTACCCTAGTTGTTTTGAACCTGCTTGTAACCCTAAACTTCCCAAATCTCGGGCCGAGATTTATTTTAAGGGTGGTAGCCTGTCACATCCCAAGATTTTCCAAATCTTGTAATGTGAAAAATAAATGAATAAAATAAAACTTTGTTTGATTTTCAAGGCCAGAAGAAACTTTTTGTTTTCAATTGGGAATCTTCAAACCAATTTGGATCAAATAAAATCCTAAAGGGATTTAAAAAGATAAAACATTTAATAAAGGAAAATAAAATGTTTTGGAAATACTATTTTGGATCTTTTAATAAAAGACTTTGTTTTCAAATGAAAAGGTGGATTTATAAATAAATATTATATTTTAAAGAGCCAAATTAATTTTGGCCAAGCTTTTATATTAAAATATTTTGTTTTGATAAAATGAGTAAAGGTTTATTTAAATAAAATAATAAGGATGTAATATCCAAATTTTATTTAAGTAAAGGCTTTTCCCATTTTAAATAAACACTAAAACTTATTTATTTATTTTAAATAAGTTTTCCAAAGGATTTGGTTCTCAAAATGAAAAGAAATATTTTAAATAAAGATTATTTTATAAAGCCAAATTAAACCTTGGCCAAGACTTTAAAAAAAAGATTTTGCTTTGATTAAAAATAGTAGAGGTTTATTTAAAATAAAAAGGATTTAAATATCCAAGTTTTATTAATAAAGGTTTTACTATTTTCAAAACAACAAAACTTATTTATTCTTTTAAAATAAGTTTTCGAAGTATTTTGTTTTCTCAAATAAAACCTACTAAAGTGTTTTGGTTTTTATTTTATATTTCAAAATAAAGTTTTTAAATAAACAAACCCTATTTGATTTATTAACAAAGGTCCATTCTATTTAATTATTAATGGAACCTAAAATAAAAGGTTATTTTGTTTTAAACAAGTTTTCCAAGTATTCTTTATTTTCAAATAAAACCTACTGATTTGGTTTTGAAAATATTTGGTTTTCAAATGGAGATTTTATTAATTAAATCAAACCCTATTTTATTAAATAACTAAAGATCCATTTTATTTAATTATTGAATGGATCCTAAAAAGTTAAAAATATTATTTTGTTTGGACTTTAATTGTGTTAATAAACAGAACCAAGTTCAAAAGTTGTGAAGTGTGGTGATTGTTTGAATCAATTTGATTGTTGTTTGAATGTTTGAATAATTGATTGAAATTTCAAAACAGAAAATTAGAAATAGAAAAGGAAAAATGTTTCAGGCAGAAAAAAATAGTGCAAAGGACCCAGCCCAATAAGGCCCAGCAAACCAACCCAGTTCTCTTCCAGAAAGAAAACAATTCACACCCAGTTTCTGACCCACACAGACAATGACCAGTGGACCCTCCCCCTCATTTCTTTTCCCACTGACCGGTGGACCCCACCTCTCTCTCTCACGAGCGAACCGTTTTTCTTTACTGCGGACAGAAACCACACAGTCGATGACAGCCTGGACCCACTTCTCCTTCCCCTCTTTCGCTGACGAGACGACCCCACTCCTCCTGTTCTTCTTCCCCACCCACGAACTACGCCTCCCCCTCGCCGGCCGTTGCAGGCGAGTTAAACCCGACGTAATTCGCATTGAAGGATGGATTAAACCTGCCATTGACCATGCCTGATAAAACGCCAGTGACTCCTCTTCACTTCCCCTCTGTCTCCTCCCTCAATCACGCCACCAGGCCGCCCCAATTCCTTCCCGAACCCCTCTATCTCCGACGACCCTCCTCGCCGATTCCGGCCAGCACACGCCCCCTCCTGCCTCCTCGAGCACGCAGATGTGATCAGCATTCCCCAGCGGAACTTTCTGCAGTCGCAGCTCGCTCGCGCGTGTCCTTGAGCGTCGGCAACATCTACCCCGAGCCAGCGCCGCCGTCTGCTCCAACTACGGCGACGTTCCCCGGTAAAACCAGACCTTCCCTCTTCCCCATGGATACGATGATGACCGCCATGATCTGACGAACCTAATGATGCCTTCCGTTTGTCTTAGGATGCCCCCTATCCTCGCCCTCGACAACCTCCAGCATCGCCGCCGTCTGCAACTTCTCCGACGACGTCTCCCAGGTGAACCAGACCGCCCCTTCACTTCTCGATCACGCACACAGCTTTGCCTTGATCCTGCGCATCTAACCGCGCCTTCTTTTGCCTCAGGGCGATATGCAGCATCGACCTCGACCTCAACCAGTGCCACCCGACAGTTTTCTTCACTCCGGCGAGCAATCGCAGCGGTACCAAAACACCCCCTGCCACGACAAGCACACGACAAGCGTCACCACATCCTCGCGATTCTGGTGAGCATCTTCGCTACCTCTCTCGCTTCCTAGAACCACCTCGAGCATCTCGTCTGGCCGTCGCCGCCGTCCACCGCCGCGCAGTGCCGCCAGCTTCTGGTCAAACACGCGCGAGCCGTTCGATCTAGATCGGGCGAGCGAGATAGAATCACTTAGTCGCGAAGAGGTACGCACTTTGGACCACACGATTTAGTTAGATCCAACGTACCGCGTTGCCGATCCAGCCGAACCGGTACCACCCAGTTAGAACGCGATGCATGTCACTGTTCTGTTTAAAAACAGATTTGAAAACAGAATATTTTGCAAACTTCAAACCCTTGTAACTTTGGATCCACACGTCCAAAAATTACAAATTTTATGTCGTTGGATTCAGGAGAGCAAGACCTAACCAACCATGCCCTTAGTTTAGCAAATAGTATCTGTTAGATTGCTTGTTCTTGCAGATTCTTTTGTGTGCTTGTTTAGATTAGAAAAAATGTTTAAAAATGATTTTTTAGGGTTAAAACCTTTGCAATTTGGATTGTTGTGACCTTACTGACCCTAGGAATCAACCCATGGTTTGGAAAATGGATTTGGTAAAGTTTAGGATGGAAAACTTGATTTAGCCCATTTCTAGCCAAATGAAAATAAAGATTTTGGTTATGAAAATGTTTTTGTAAAGAAAAATTTGGGAAAATGTTTTGGATCAAACCTACTGACCTTAGGAAACACTTTGTGGTTTAAAAAATGTATTTGGTGAAGGAAAAGAATGATTCTTTGTTTTAAAACCATTTCTAGTCAAATAGAAAAGTGGTTATTTTATTAAAAATGGTTTTGGAGGAAAACCTTTGGAAAATGGTTTGTTTTAAACTCACTGACCCTAAACACTAAGTTTTATAGTTTGAAAACATATTTGGTGAACCCTATAGGTTAAAGCCTTAGTAAAAATATTTCTACACCACATAAAATGATACTTTGTTTTGAAAATGGTTTTGAAGTGAAACCTCTTTGCAAATGACTTTGCCATTTTGGTAAATGACCAATTTGGAACTTACAAAGATTAGAAGCCTAGTGGAGACCACCTTTGCAATTAGAACCATCTTTTGCATGCTTGCATGCATTACTTTGACTTTGTTATTTTTGTGTGTTGTTTTGCTTGATTGGTAGATTGAGTTTGTGCCTTGCTTGATTGATTTGTAGTGACTTGAACAGTGTGATTGTTGCAAGGAAAAGGAGTGAACTTATACCCTCTACCAAAAAGGCAAGTGATGCTACATTCTTTTGTCCCATTATTTTCACTATGCATTAGTGATTTTGCTAAGTAAAACTTGCATGGAATTTTGCTAAGTATAAACCTTGCTATGGGAAATCCTAGTAGATGAAACCTTAGTAAAATTTCCTAAGTTAAGACTCCTACTACTATCATGCTTAGCTTAGCTAGTAGAAAACAAGGGTGGAATATATATTCACACTATGGAAAATTTCTAAGTCTGAGGACTTGTGTTTTTGTTTAATAAAACAACTAAGTTAATGAATCACCTGGGTGGAATGGTAATTGCTTGGTGGTTTTTGGTTGAGTGGTTCACAAGGCCCATGTTTATGGTTTACCTTGTGTATCTCACTTGTGGATGGCCACCCAGGAACAAAGAGAGTTGAGATGTCAAATGTTGAGAAGCTTCAAGTGCAGCGACTTGGCATTATGGGCTCTGCCTGGATCACATAGGTTGCTAGAACTTAGCCATTTGGACAGTTGGTGGTGGTGGGATGATAGGTTGGAACGCGTCCATTTGGTCTAAGGAAAGGCTTCTGAAAGATCTTGTCTTGGTGAAACCAAGTCTTGTGGGGAAAGTGCACCACCTCTACAGAGTGTAAAATCTAAGTACTTAGCCATGTCCCTGGTAAAGGACAATTTGAGCATCAAGACATGGAAGCTATCAAGAATCTCCTCATCCCAATTTCTAAGTTAAAAACTTGTGGGTGAACAAGGGTTAAAGGATCACCAATTTCTATTGGGAGATACCTTGGGTGTTTTTGTCAAGCAAAAGCTTAGTGTTTTCAAATGATAAGGAAAAAAATCTATTTTGAGCAATGCAAGCCTAAGCTCCACTTGGCCAAATGCATATAGATGATAGACTCCACTATACTACCATAGTATCACTTGCCAATACAATTCAAATGTATTGACCCTTTGTGGCTGTAACTTGTATGTTGCAGGTTTGATTGTTTTTAGTGAAGATTGATTGATCAGGATTACAAAGTCTACAACCAACATCTGCCTGTGGCACTTTGAAGATGAAGGACCCCATGACTATAGTTATTCCGCTGCAATGTAATGTAATAGCCAAATGAGCTATGTATGATGTAATAAAATTATGTTATTCCTGGTTATAAAGTTATATTATGACCTTTGTTTCTTGATATTACATCTAAACTGTGGATGCTAGCTATTGATCCAGGGACTAGCATTGTAAACACAGGAGGGATCAACCTTATTAAAGGTTTGGAACCCTACAATCCATATGTGGTATGTAAAAAGAACACACATGCAATGACTCCAGTTGTTGTTAGTAAAAAGAACACACATGCAATGACACTGGTGGATCCACGTGTGGTCTCTGAAGAGAACACACATGCAATGAATCTAGCTGTGATTAATGAGAAGAATACACATGCAATGACACTGGTGGATCCATATGTGGATTGTGAAAAGAACACACATGCCATGACTCCAGCTGTTGTTAGTAAAAAGAACACACATGCAATGACACTGGTGGATCCATGTGTGGTCTATGAAGAGAACACACGTTTCAATGACACCGGTGGATCCATATGTGGTATGTGAAAAGAACACACATGCAATGACTCCAGTTGTTGTTAGTAAAACCAACACAAATGCAATGACACTGGTGGATCGATGTGTGGTCTCTGAAGATAACACACATTTCAATGACACTGGTGGATCCATATCTGGTATGTGAAAAGAACACACATGCAATGACTCCAGTTGTTGATAGTAAAAAGAACGCTCATGCAATGACACTGGTGGATCCATGTGTGGTCTCTAAAGAGAACACACATGCAATGACTCTAGCTGTGGTTAATGAGAAGAACACACATTTCAATGACACTGGAGAATCCATATGTGGTATGTGAAAAGAATAGTCATAAAATGACTCCAGTTGTTGTTAGTAAAAATAACACACATGCAATGACACTGGTGGATCCATGTGTGGTCTCTGAAGAGAACACACATGCAATGACACTGGTGGATCCATATGTGGTATGTGAAAAGAACAAACATGCAATGACTCTGGTTGTTGTTAGTAAAAAGAACACACATGCAATGACACTGGTGGATCCATGTCTGGTCTCTGAAGAGAACACACATGCAATGACACTGGTGGATCCACGTGTGGATTGTCAAAAGAACACACATGCAATGACTGTAGTTGTGGTTAATAAGAAGAACACACATTTCAATGACACTGGTGGATCGAAATGTGGAATGGGAAAAGAATAGCCATGAAGTGACCTCAGTTGTAGTTAGTAAAAAGAACACGCATGCAATGACACTGGTGGATCCATGTGTGGTATCTGAAGAGAACACACATGCAATGACTCTGGCTGTTGTTAGTAAAAAGATCATACATGCAATGAAACTAGTGGATCCATAGGTGGATTGTGAAAAGAACACACATGCAATGACTCTAGTTGTTATTAGTAAAAAGAACACACATGCAATGACACTGGTGGATCCATGTGTGGTCTCTGAAGAGAACACACACTTCAATGACACTGGTGGATCCATATGTGGTATCTGAAAAGAACACACATGCAATGACTCCAGTTGTTGTTAGTAAAAAGAACACACATGCAATGACACTGGTGGATCAATGTGTGGTCTCTGAAGAGAACACACATTTCAATGACACTGGTGGATCCATATGTGGTATGTGAAAAGATCACACATGCAATGACTCCAGTTGTTGTAAGTAAAAAGAACACACATGCAATGACCCTGGCGGATCCATGTGTGGTATCTGAAGATAACACACATGTAATGTCTCTAGCTATGGTTAATGAGAAGAACACACATTTCAGTGACACTGGTGGATCCATATGTGGTATGTGGAAAGAATAGTCATGAAATGACTCTAATTGTTGTTAGTAAAAAGAACACACATGCAATGACACTAGTGGATCCATGTGTGGTCTCCGAAGAGAACACACATGCAATGACTCTAGTTATTGTTAGCAAAAACAACACACATGCAATGACTCTAGCTGTGGTTGATGAGAATACACATTTTAATGACACTAGTGGATCCATATGTGGTATGTGAAAAGAATAGTAATGAAATGACTCCAGTTGTTGTTAGTAAAAAGAACACACATGCAATGACACTGGTGGATCCATATGTGGTATGTGAAAAGACCACACATGCAATGACTCCAGTTGTTGTTAGTAAAAAGAACACACATGAAATGACACTGGTGGATCCATGTGTGGTCTCTGAAGAGAACACACATGCAATAAATCTAGCTGTGGTTAATGAGAAGAACACACATGCAATGACACTGGTGGATCCATAGGTGGATTGTGAAAAGAACACACATGCAATGACTCCAGTTGTTGTTAGTAAAAAGAACACACATGCAATGACACTGGTGGATCCATGTGTAGTCTCTAAAGAGAACACACATGCAATGAATCTAGCTGTGGTTAATGAGAAGAACACACATGCAATGACACTGGTGGATCCATAGGTGGATTGTGAAAAGAACACACATGCAATGACTCCAGTTATTGTTACTAAAAAGAACAAACATGCAATGACACTGGTGGATCCATGTGTGGTGTATGAAGAGAACACACATTTCAATGACACCGGTGGATCCATATGTGGTATGTGAAAAGAACACACATGCAATGACTCCAGTTGTTGTTAGTAAAAAGAACACACATGCAATGACACTGGTGGATCCATGTGTGGTCTCTGAAGAGAACACACATTTCAATGACACTGGTGGATCCATATGTGGTATGTGAAAAGAACACACATGCAATGACTCCAGTTGTTGCTAGTAAAAAGAATACTCATGCAATGACACTGGTGGATCCATGTGTGGTCTCTAAAGAGAACACACATGCAATGACTCTAGCCATGCTTAATCAGAAGAACACACATTTCAATGACACTGGTGAGTCCATATGTGGTATGTGAAAAGAATAGTCATGAAATGACTCAAGTTGTTGTTAGTAAAAAGAATACACATGCAATGACACTGGTGGGTCCATGTGTGGTCTCTGAAGAGAACACACATGCAATGACACTGGTGGATCCATATGTGGTATGTGAAAAGAACACACATGCAATGACTCCAGTTGTTGTTAGTAAAAAGAACACACATGCAATGACACTGGTGGATCCATGTGTGGTCTCTGAATAGAACACACATGCAATGAATCTAGCTGTGGTTAATGAGAAGAACACACATGCAATGACACTGGTGGATCCATAGGTGGATTGTGAAAAGAACACACATGCAATGACTCCAGCTGTTGTTAGTAAAAAGAACACACATGCAATGACACTGGTGGATCCATGTGTGGTCTATGAAGAGAACACACGTTTCAATGACACCGGTGGATCCATATGTGGTATGTGAAAAGAACACACATGCAATGACTCCAGTTGTTGTTAGTAAAAACAACACACATGCAATGGCACTGGTGGATCCATGTGTGGTCTCTGAAGAGAACACACATTTCAATGACACTGGTGGATCCATATGTGGTATGTGAAAAGAACACACATGTAATGACTCCAGTTGTTGTTAGTAAAAAGAACACTCATGCAATGACACGGGTGGATCCATGTGTGGTCTCTAAAGCGAACACACATGCAATGACTCTAGCTGTGGTTAATGAGAAGAACACACATTTCAATGACACTGGTGAATCCATATGTGGTATGTGAAAAGAACACACATGCAATGACTCCAGTTGTTGTTAGTAAAAAGAACACACATGCAATGACACTAGTGGATCCATGTGTGGTCTCTAAAGTGAACACACATTTCAATGACACTGGTGGATCCATGTGTGGTATGTGAAAAGAACACACATGCAAGACTCCAGTTGTTTCTAGTAAAAAGAACACACATGCAATGACACTGGTGGATCCATCTGTGGTCTCTTAAGAGAACACACATTTCAATGACACTGGTGGATCCATATGTGGTATGTGAAAAAACACACATGCAATGACTCCAGTTGTTGTTAGTAAAAAGAACACACATGCAATGACACTGGTGGATCCACGTGTGATCTCTGAAGAGAACACACATGCAATGACTGGAGGTGTTGTTAATGAGAAGAACACACATTTCAATGACATTGGTGGATCCATATGTGGTATGTGAAAAGAACACACATGCAATGACTCCAGTTGTTGTTAGTAAAAAGAACACACATGCAATGACACTGGTGGATCCATATGTGGTATGTGAAAAGAACACACATGCAATGACTCCAGTTGTTGTTAGTAAAAAGAACACACATGCAATGACTCCAGTTGTTGTGAGTAAAAAGAACACACATGCAATGACTCCAGTTGTTGTTAGTAAAAAGAACACACATGCAATGACACTGGTGGATCCATATGTGGTATGTGAAAAGAACGCACATGCAACGACTCCAGTTGTTGTTAGTAAAAAGAACATACATGCAATGACACTGGTGGATCCATGTGTGGTATCTGAAGAGAACACACATGCAATGAATCTAGCTGTGGTTAATGAGAAGAACGCACATGCAATAACATTGGTGGATACATAGGTGGATTGTGAAAAGAACACACATGCAATGACTCCAGTTGTTGTTAGTAAAAAGAACACACATGCAATGACACTGGTGGATCTATTTGTGGTCTCTAAAGAGAACACAGATGCAATGACACTGGTGGATCCATATGTTCTATGTGACAAGAACACACATGCAATGACTCTGGTTGTTGTTAGTAAAAAGAACACACATGCAATGACACTGGTGGATCCATGTGTGGTCTCTGAAGAGAACACACATTTCAATGACACTGGTGGATCCATATGTGGTATGTGAAAAGAACACACATGCAATGACTCCAGTTGTTGTTAGTAAAAATAACACACATGCAATGACACTGGTTGATCCATTTGTGATCTCTGAAGAGAACACACATGCAATGACTCTAGCTATGGTTAATGAGAAGAACACAATTTCAATGACACTGGTGGATCCATATGTGGTATGTGAAAAGAATAGTGATCAAATGACTCTAGTTGTTGTTAGTAAAAAGAACACACATGCAATGACACTGGTGGATCCATATGTGGTATGTGAAAAGACCACACATGCAATGACTCCAGTTGTTGTTAGTAAAAAGAACAGACATGAAATGACTCCAGTTGTTGTTAGTAAAAAGAACAGACATGAAATGACACTTGTGGATCCATGTGTGGTCTCTGAAGAGAACACACATGCAATAAATCTAGCTGTGGTTAATGAGAAGAACACACATGCAATGACACTGGTGGATCCATAAGTGGATTGTGAAAAGAACACACATGCAATGACTCCAGTTGTTGTTAGTAAAAAGAACACACATGCAATGACACTGGTGGATCCATGTGTAGTCTCTAAAGAGAACACACATGCAATGAATCTAGCTGTGGTTAATGAGAAGAACACACATGCAATGACACTGGCGGATCCATAGGTGGATTGTGAAAAGAACACAGATGCAATGACTCCAGTTATTGTTAGTAAAAAGAACACACATGCAATGACACTGGTGGATCCATGTGTGGTCTATGAAGAGAACACACATTTCAATGACACCGGTGGATCCATATGTGGTATGTGAAAAGAACACAGATGCAATGACTCCAGTTGTTGTTAGTAAAAAGAACACACATGCAATGACACTGGTGGATCCATGTGTGGTCTCTAAAGAGAATACACATGCAATGATTCTAGCTATGGTTAATGAGAATAACACACATTTCAATGACACTGGTGGATCCATATGTGGTATGTGAAAAGAATAGTCATGAAATGACTCCAGTTGTTGTTAGTAAAAAGAACACACATGCAATGACACTGGTGGATCCATATGTGGTATGTGAAAAGAACACACATGCAATGACTCCAGTTGTTGTTAGTAAAAAGAACACACATGCAATGACACTGGTGGATCCACGTGTGGTCTCTGAAGATAACACACATGCAATGACTCCAGTTGTTGTTAGTAAAAAGAACACACATGCAATGACACTTGTGTATCCATATGTGGTCTGTGAAAAGAACACACATGCAATGACTCCAGTTGTTGTTAGTAAAAAGAACACACATGCAATGACACTGGCGGATCCATAGGTGGATTGTTAAAAGAACACACATGCAATGACTCCAGTTATTGTTAGTAAAAAGAACACACATGCAATGACACTGGTGGATCCATGTTTGGTCTCTGAAGAGAACACACATTTCAATGACACTGGTGGATCCATATGTGGTACGTGAAAAGAACACACATGCAATGACTCCAGTTGTTGTTAGTAAAAAGAACACTCATGCAATGACACTGGTGGATCCATGTGTGGTCTCTAATGAGAACACACATTTCAATGACACTGGTGGATCCATGTGTGGTATGTGAAAAGAACACACATGCAATGACTCCAGTTGTTGTTAGTAAAAAGAACACACATGCAATGACACTGGTGGATCCATGTGTGGTCTCTAAAGAGAACACACATTTCAATGACACTGGTGGATCCATATGTGGTATGTGAAAAGAATAGTCATGAAATGACTCCAGTTGTTGTTAGTAAAAAGAACACACATGTAATGACACTGGTGGATCCATATGTGGTATGTGAAAAGAATAGTCATGAAATGACTCCAGTTGTTGTTAGTAAAAAGAACACACATGCAATGACACTGGTGGATCCATATGTGGTATGTGAAAAGAACACACATGCAATGACTCTAGTTGTTGTTAGTAAAAAGAACACACTTGCAATGACTCTAGCTGTGGTTAATGAGAATACACATTTCAATGACACTGGTGGATCCATATGTGGTATGTGAAAAGAATAGTCATGAAATGACTCCAGTTCTTGTTAGTAAAAAGAACACACATGCAATGACATCCATGTGTGCTCTCTGAAGAGAACACACATGCAATGACACTTGTGTATCCATATGTGGTCTGTGAAAAGAACACACATGCAATGACTCCAGTTGTTGTTAGTAAAAATAACACACATGCAATGACACTGGCGGATCCATAGGTGGATTGTGAAAAGAACACACATGCAATGACTCCAGTTATTGTTAGTAAAAAGAACACACATGCAATGACACTGGTGGATCCATGTTTGGTCTCTGAAGAGAACACACATTTAATTGACACTGGTGGATCCATGTGTGGTATGTGAAAAGAACACACATGCGATGACTCCAGCTGTTTCTAGTAAAAAGAACACACATGCAATGACACTGGTGGATCCATGTGTGGTCTCTTAAGAGAACACACATTTCAATGACACTGGTGGATCCATATGTGGTATGTGAAAAAACACACATGCAATGACTCCAGTTGTTGTTAGTAAAAAGAACACACATGCAATGACACTGGTGGATCCACGTGTGATCTCTGAAGAGAACACACATGCAATGACTGTAGGTGTTGTTAATGAGAAGAACACACATTTCAATGACACTGGTGGATCCATATGTGGTATGTGAAAAGAACACACATGCAATGACTCCAGTTGTTGTTAGTAAAAAGAACACACATGCAATGACACTGGTGGATCCATGTGTGGTCTCCAAAGTGAACACACATTTCAATGACACTGGTGGATCCATATGTGGTATGTGAAAAAACACACATGCAATGACTCCAGTTGTTGTTAGTAAAAAGAACACACATGCAATGACACTGGTGGATCCATGTGTGGTCTCTGAAGAGAACACACATGCAATGACTCTAGCTATGGTTAATGACACTGGTGGATCCATATGTGGTATGTGAAAAGAATAGTCATGAAATGACTCTAGTTGTTGTTAGTAAAAAGAACACACATGCAATGACAGTGGTGGATCCATGTGCGGTCTTTGAAAATAACACACATGCAATGACACTGGTGGATCCATATGTGGTATGTGAAAAGAACGCACATGCAATGACTCCAGTTGTTGTTAGTAAAAAGAACACACATGCAATGACACTGGTGGATCCATGTGTGGTCTCTAAAGAGAACACACATTTCAATGACACTGGTGGATCCATGTGTGGTATGTGAAAAGAACACACATGCAATGACTCCAGTTGTTGTCAGTAAAAAGAACACACATGCAATGACACTAGTGGATCCATGTATGGTCTCTGAAGAGAATAGACATGCAATGATTCTAGCTATGGTTAATGAGAATAACACACATTTTAATGACACTGGTGGATGCATATGTGGTATGTGAAAAGAATAGTCATGAAATGACTCCAGTTGTTGTTAGTAAAAATAACACACATGCAATGACATCCATGTGTGGTCTCTGAAGAGAACACACATGCAATGACACTAGTGGATCCATATGTGGTATGTGAAAAGAACACACATGCAATGACTGCAGATGTTGTTAGTAAAAAGAACACACATGCAATGACACTAGTGGATCCATGTGTGGTCTCTAAAGAGAACACACATTTCAATGACACTGGTGGATCCATGTGTGGTATGTGAAAAGAACACACATGCAATGACTCCAGTTGTTGTTAGTAAAAAGAACACACATGCAATGACACTGGTGGATCCATGTGTGGTCTCTGAAGAGAACACACATTTCAATGACACTGGTGGATCCATATGTGGTATGTGAAAAGATCACACATGCAAGGACTCCAGTTGTTGTATGTAAAAAGAACACACATGCAATGACCCTGGTGGATCCATGTGTGGTATCTGAAGAGAACACACATGTAATGTCTCTAGCTATGGTTAATGAGAAGAACACACATTTCAGTGACACTGGTGCATCCTTATGTGGTATGTGGAAAGAATAGTCATGAAATGACTCTAATTGTTGTTAGTACAAAGAACACACATGCAATGACACTATTTGATCCATGTGTGGTCTCCGAAGAGAACACACATGCAATGACACTGGTGGATCCATATGTGGTATGTGAAAAGAACACACATGCAATGACTCTAGTTGTTGTTAGTAAAAAGAACACACTTGCAATGACTCTAGCTGTGTTTAATGAGAATACACATTTCAATGACACTGGTGGATCCATATGTGGTATGTGAAAAGAATAGTCATGAAATGACTCCAGTTGTTGTTAGTAAAAAGAACACACATGCAATGACATCCATGTGTGCTCTCTGAAGAGAACACACATGCAATGACACTTGTGTATCCATATGTGGTCTGTGAAAAGAACACACATGCAATGACTCCAGTTGTTGTTAGTAAAAAGAACACACATGCAATGACACTGGCGGATCCATAGGTGGATTGTGAAAAGAACACACATGCAATGACTCCAGTTATTGTTAGTAAAAAGAACACACATGCAATGACACTGGTGGATCCATGTTTGGTCTCTGAAGAGAACACACATTTAATTGACACTGGTGGATCCATGTGTGGTATGTGAAAAGAACACACATGCGATGACTCCAGTTGTTTCTAGTAAAAAGAACACACATGCAATGACACTGGTGGATCCATGTGTGGTCTCTTAAGAGAACACACATTTCAATGACACTGGTGGATCCATATGTGGTATGTGAAAAAACACACATGCAATGACTCCAGTTGTTGTTAGTAAAAAGAACACACATGCAATGACACTGGTGGATCCACGTGTGATCTCTGAAGGGAACACACATGCAATGACTGTAGGTGTTGTTAATGAGAAGAACACACATTTCAATGACACTGGTGGATCCATATGTGGTATGTGAAAAGAACACACATGCAATGACTCCAGTTGTTGTTAGTAAAAAGAACACACATGCAATGACACTGGTGGATCCATGTGTGGTCTCCAAAGTGAACACACATTTCAATGACACTGGTGGATCCATATGTGGTATGTGAAAAAACACACATGCAATGACTCCAGTTGTTGTTAGTAAAAAGAACACACATGCAATGACACTGGTGGATCCATGTGTGGTCTCTGAAGAGAACACACATGCAATGACTCTAGCTATGGTTAATGACACTGGTGGATCCATATGTGGTATGTGAAAAGAATAGTCATGAAATGACTCTAGTTGTTGTTAGTAAAAAGAACACACATGCAATGACAGTGGTGGATCCATGTGCGGTCTTTGAAAATAACACACATGCAATGACACTAGTGGATCCATATGTGGTATGTGAAAAGAACGCACATGCAATGACTCCAGTTGTTGTTAGTAAAAAGAACACACATGCAATGACACTGGTGGATCCATGTGTGGTCTCTAAAGAGAACACACATTTCAATGACACTGGTGGATCCATGTGTGGTATGTGAAAAGAACACACATGCAATGACTCCAGTTGTTGTCAGTAAAAAGAACACACATGCAATGACACTAGTGGATCCATGTATGGTCTCTGAAGAGAATAGACATGCAATGATTCTAGCTATGGTTAATGAGAATAACACACATTTCAATGACACTGGTGGATGCATATGTGGTATGTGAAAAGAATAGTCATGAAATGACTCCAGTTGTTGTTAGTAAAAAGAACACACATGCAATGACATCCATGTGTGGTCTCTGAAGAGAACACACATGCAATGACACTAGTGGATCCATATGTGGTATGTGAAAAGAACACACATGCAATGACTGCAGATGTTGTTAGTAAAAAGAACACACATGCAATGACACTAGTGGATCCATGTGTGGTCTCTAAAGACAACACACATTTCAATGACACTGGTGGATCCATGTGTGGTATGTGAAAAGAACACACATGTAATGACTCCAGTTGTTCTTAGTAAAAAGAACACATGTGCAATGACACTGGTGGATCCATGTGTGGTCTCTGAAGAGAACACACATGCAGTGACTCTAGCTGTGGTTAATGAGAAGAACACACATTTCAATGACACTGGTGGATCCATATGTGGTATGTGAAAAGAATAGTCATGAAATGACTCCAGTTGTTGTTAGTAAAAAGAACACACATGCAATGACACTGGTGGATCCATGTGTGGTCTGTGAAGAGAACACACATGTAATGACACTGCTGGATCCATATGTGGTATGTGAAAATAACACACATGCAATGACTCCAGTTGTTGTTAGTAAAAAGAACACACATGCAATGACATTGGTGGATCCATGTGTGGTCTCTAAAGAGAACACACATGCAATGAATCTAGTTGTGGTTAATGAGAAGAACACACATTGCAATGACACTGGTGGATCCATATGTGGTGTGTGAAAAGAATATTCATGAAATGACTCTAGTTGTTGTTAGTAAAAAGAACACACATGCAATGACACTGGTGGATTCATGTGTGGTCTCTGAACAGAACACACATACAATGACACTGGTGGATCCATGTATGGTATGTGAAAAGAACACACATGCAATGACTTTAGTTTTTGTTAGTAAAAAGAACACACATGCAATGAAACTAGTGGATCCATGTGCGGTCTCTGAAGAGAACACACATGCAATGACTCTAGCTATGGTTAATGAGAATAACACACATTTCAATGACACTGGTGGATCCATATGTGGTATGTGAAAAGAATAGTCATGAAATGACTCCAGTTGTTGTTAGTAAAAAGAACACACATGCAATGACATCCATGTGTGGTCTCTGAAGAGAACACACATGCAATGACACTTGTGTATCCATATGTGGTCTGTGAAAAGAACACACATGCAATGACTCTGGTTGTTGTTAGTAAAAAGAACACATATGCAATGACACTGGTGCATCCATATGTGGTATGTGAAAAAACACACATGCAATGACTCCAGTTGTTGTTAGTAAAAAGAACACACATGCAATGACACTGGTGGATCCACGTGTGATCTCTGAAGAGAACACACATGCAATGACTGTAGTTGTTGTTAATGAGAAGAACACACATTTCAATGACACTGGTAGATCCATATGTGGTATGTGAAAAGAACACACATGCAATGACTCCAGTTGTTGTTAGTAAAAAGAACACACATCTAATGACACTGGTGGATCCATGTGTGGTCTCCAAAGTGAACACACATTTCAATGACACTGGTGGATCCATATGTGGTATGTGAAAAAACACACATGCAATGACTCCAGTTGTTGTTAGTAAAAAGAACACACATGCAATGACACTGGTGGATCCATGTGTGGTCTCTGAAGAGAACACACATGCAATGACTCTAGCTATGGTTAATGACACTGGTGGATCCATATGTGGTATGTGAAAAGAATAGTCATGAAATGACTCTAGTTGTTGTTAGTAAAAAGAACACACATGCAATGACAGTGGTGGATCCATGTGCGGTCTTTGAAAATAACACACATGCAATGACACTAGTGGATCCATATGTGGTATGTGAAAAGAACGCACATGCAATGACTCCAGTTGTTGTTAGTAAAAAGAACACACATGCAATGACACTGGTGGATCCATGTGTGGTCTCTAAAGAGAACACACATTTCAATGACACTGGTGGATCCATGTGTGGTATGTGAAAAGAACACACATGCAATGACTCCAGTTGTTTTCAGTAAAAAGAACACACATGCAATGACACTAGTGGATCCATGTATGGTCTCTGAAGAGAATAGACATGCAATGATTCTAGCTATGGTTAATGAGAATAACACACATTTCAATGACACTGGTGGATGCATATGTGGTATGTGAAAAGAATAGTCATGAAATGACTCCAGTTGTTGTTAGTAAAAAGAACACACATGCAATGACATCCATGTGTGGTCTCTGAAGAGAACACACATGCAATGACACTAGTGGATCCATATGTGGTATGTGAAAAGAACACACATGCAATGACTGCAGATGTTGTTAGTAAAAAGAACACACATGCAATGACACTAGTGGATCCATGTGTGGTCTCTAAAGAGAACACACATTTCAATGACACTGGTGGATCCATGTGTGGTATGTGAAAAGAACACACATGTAATGACTCCAGTTGTTCTTAGTAAAAAGAACACATGTGCAATGACACTGGTGGATCCATGTGTGGTCTCTGAAGAGAACACACATGCAGTGACTCTAGCTGTGGTTAATGAGAAGAACACACATTTCAATGACACTGGTGGATCCATATGTGGTATGTGAAAAGAATAGTCATGAAATGACTCCAGTTGTTGTTAGTAAAAAGAACACACATGCAATGACACTGGTGGATCCATGTGTGGTCTGTGAAGAGAACACACATGTAATGACACTGCTGGATCCATATGTGGTATGTGAAAATAACACACATGCAATGACTCCAGTTGTTGTTAGTAAAAAGAACACACATGCAATGACATTGGTGGATCCATGTGTGGTCTCTAAAGAGAACACACATGCAATGAATCTAGTTGTGGTTAATGAGAAGAACACACATTGCAATGACACTGGTGGATCCATATGTGGTGTGTGAAAAGAATATTCATGAAATGACTCCAGTTGTTGTTAGTAAAAAGAACACACATGCAATGACACTGGTGGATTCATGTGTGGTCTCTGAACAGAACACACATACAATGACACTGGTGGATCCATGTATGGTATGTGAAAAGAACACACATGCAATGACTTTAGTTTTTGTTAGTAAAAAGAACACACATGCAATGAAACTAGTGGATCCATGTGCGGTCTCTGAAGAGAACACACATGCAATGACTCTAGCTATGGTTAATGAGAATAACACACATTTCAATGACACTGGTGGATCCATATGTGGTATGTGAAAAGAATAGTCATGAAATGACTCCAGTTGTTGTTAGTAAAAAGAACACACATGCAATGACATCCATGTGTGGTCTCTGAAGAGAACACACATGCAATGACACTTGTGTATCCATATGTGGTCTGTGAAAAGAACACACATGCAATGACTCCAGTTGTTGTTAGTAAAAAGAACACACATGCAATGACACTAGTGGATCCATGTGTGGTCTGTAAAGAGAACACACATTTCAATGACACTGGTGGATCCATGTGTGGTATGTGAAAAGAACACACATGCAATGACTCCAGTTGTTTCTAGTAAAAAGAACACACATGCAATGACACTGGTGGATCCATATGTGGTATGTGAAAAAACACACATGCAATGACTCTAGTTGTTATTAGTAAAAAGAACACACATGCAATGACACTAGTGGATCCATGTGTGATATCTGAAGAGAACACACATGCAATGACTGTAGGTGTTGTTAATGAGAAGAACACACATTTCAATGACACTGGTGGATCCATATGTGATCTGTGAAAAGAACACACATGCAATGACTCCAGTTGTTGTTAGTAAAAAGAACACACATGCAATGACACTGGTGGATCCATGTGTGGTCTCCAAAGTGAACACACATTTCAATGACACTGGTGGATCCATATGTGGTATGTGAAAAAACACACATGCAATGACTCCAGTTGTTGTTAGTAAAAAGAACACACATGCAATGACACTGGTGGATCCATGTGTGGTCTCTGAAGAGAACACACATGCAATGACTCTAGCTGTGGTTAATGACACTGGTGGATCCATATGTGGTATGTGAAAAGAATAGTCCTGAAATGACTCAAGTTGTTGTTAGTAAAAAGAACACACATGCAATGACACTGGTGGATCCATGTGCGGTCTTTGAAAATAACACACATGCAATGACACTGGTGGATCCATATGTGGTATGTGAAATGAACGCACATGCAATGACTCTAGTTGTTGTTAGTAAAAAGAACACACATGCAATGACACTGGTGGATCCATGTGTGGTCTCTAAAGAGAACACACATTTCAATGACACTGGTGGATCCATATGTCGTATGTGAAAAGAATAGTCATGAAATGACTCCAGTTTTTGTTAGTAAAAAGAACGCACATGCAATGACACTAGTGGATCCATGTGTGGTCTCTGAAGAGAAAACACATGCAATGACTCTAGCTATGGTTAATGAGAATAACACACATTTCAATGACACTGGTGGATCCATATGTGGTATGTGAAAAGAATAGTCATGAAATGACTCCAGTTGTTGTTAGTAAAAAGAACACACATGCAATGACATCCATGTGTGGTCTCTGAAGAGAACACATATGCAATGACACTGGTGGATCCATATTTGGTATGTGAAAAGAACACACATGCAATGACTCTAGTTGTTGTTAGTAAAAAGAACACACATGCAATGACATTGGTGGATCCATGTGTGGTCTCTAATGAGAACACACATTTCAATGACACTGGTGGATCCATGTGTGGTATGTGAAAAGAACACACATGCAATGACTCCAGTTGTTGTTAGTAAAAAGAGCACACATGCAATGACACTGGTGGATCCATGTGTGGTCTCTGAAGAGAACACACATTTCAATGACACTGGTGGATCCATATGTGGTATTTGAAAAGAACACAGATGGAATGACTCCAGTTGTTGTTAGTAAAAAGAACACACACACAATGACACTGGTGGATCCATGTGTGGTCTTCGAAGAGAACACACATTTCAATGACATTGGTGGATCCATATGTCGTATGTGAAAACACACACATGCAATGACTCCAGTTGTTGTTAGTAAAAAGAACACACATGCAATGACACTAGTGAATCCATGTGTGATCTCTGAAGAGAACACACATGCAATGACTGTAGTTGTGGTTAATGAGAAGAACACACATTTCAATGACACTAGTGGATCCATATGTCGTATGTGAAAAGAACACACATGCAATGACTCCAGTTGTTGTTAGTAAAAAGAACACACATGCAATGACAGTGGTGGATCCATGTGTGGTATCCGAAGAGAACACACATTTCAATGACACTGGTGGATCCATATGTGGTATGTGAAAAAACACACATGCAATGACTCCAGTTGTTGTTAGTAAAAAGAACACACATGCAATGACACTGGTGGATCCATGTGTGGTCTCTAAAGAGAACACACATTTCAATGACACTAGTGGATCCATGCGTGGTATGTGAAAAGAACACACATGCAATGACTCCAGTTGTTGTTAGTAAAAAGAACACACATGCAATGACACTGGTGGATCCATGTGTGGCCTCTGAAGAGAACCCACATTTCAATGACACTGGTGGATCCATATGTGTTATGTGAAAAAACACACATGCAATGACTCCAGTTGTTGTTAGTAAAAAGAACACACATGCAATGACACTGGTGGATCCATGTGTGGTCTCTGAAGGGAACACACATGCAATGACTCTAGCTGTGGTTAATGAGAAGAACACACATTTCAATGACATTGGTGGATCCATATGTGGTATGTGAAAAGAACACACATTCAATGAATGACACTGGTGGATCCATGTGTGGTCTATGAAGAGAACACACATTTCAATGACACCGGTGGATCCATATGTGGTATGTGAAAAGAACAAAGATGCAATGACTCCAGTTGTTGTTAGTAAAAAGAATACACATGCAATGACACTGGTGGATCCATGTGTGGTCTCTAAAGAGAATACACATGCAATGATTCTAGCTATGGTTAATGAGAATAACACACATTTCAATGACACTAGTGGATCCATATGTGGTATGTGAAGAGAATAGTCATGAAATGACTTCAGTTGTTGTTAGTAAAAAGAACACACATGCAATGACACTGGTGGATCCATATGTGGTATGTGAAAAGAACACACATGCAATGACTCCAGTTGTTGTTAGTAAAAAGAACACACATGCAATGACACTGGTAGATCCACATGTGGTCTCTGAAGAGAACACACATGCAATGACTCCAGTTGTTGTTAGTAAAAAGAACACACATGCAATGACACTTGTGTATCCATATGTGGTCTGTGAAAAGAACACACATGCAATGACTCCAGTTGTTGTTAGTAAAAAGAACACACATGCAATGACACTGGCGGATCCATAGGTGTATTGTGAAAAGAACACACATGCAATGACTCCAGTTATTGTTAGTAAAAAGAACACACATGCAATGACACTGGTGGATCCATGTTTGGTCTCTGAAGAGAACACACATTTCAATGACACTGGTGGATCCATATGTGGTATATGAAAAGAACACACATGCAATGACTCCAGTTGTTGTTAGTAAAAAGAACACTCATGCAATGACACTGGTGGATCCATGTGTGGTCTCTAAAGAAAACACACATCCAATGACTCTAGCGATGGTTAATGAGAAGAACAGACATTTCAATGACACTGGTGAGTCCATATTTGGTATGTGAAAAGAATAGTCATGAAATGACTCCAGTTGTTGTTAGTAAAAAGAACACACATGAAATGACACTGGTGGATCCATGTGTGGTCTCTAATGAGAACACACATTTCAATGACACTGGTGGATCCATGTGTGGTATGTGAAAAGAACACACATGCAATGACAGTGGTGGATCCATGTGTGGTCTCTGAAGAGAACACACATGCAATGACACTGGTGGATCCATATGTGCTATGTGAAAAGAACACACATGCAATGACTCCAGTTGTTGCTAGTAAAAAGAACACACATGCAATGACACTGGTGGATCCACGTGTGGTCTCTGAAGAGAACACACATGCAATGAATCTAGCTGTGGTTAATGAGAAGAATACACATGCAATGACACTGGTGGATCCATAGGTGGACTGTGAAAAGAACACACATGCAATGACTCCAGCTGTTGTTAGTAAAAAGAACACACATGCAATGACACTGGTGGATCCATGTGTGGTCTATGAAGAGAACACACGTTTCAATGACACCGGTGGATCCATATGTGGTATGTGAAAAGAACACACATGCAATGACTCCAGTTGTTGTTAGTAAAACCAACACACATGCAATGACACTCGTGGATCGATGTGTGGTCTCTGAAGAGAACACACATTTCAATGACATTGGTGGATCCATATGTGGTATGTGAAAAGAACACACATGCAATGACTCCAGTTGTTGTTAGTAAAAAGAACGCTCATGCAATGACACTGGTGGATCCATGTGTGGTCTCTAAAGAGAACACACATGCAATGACTCTAGCTATGGTTAATGAGAAGAACACACATTTCAATGACACTAGAGAATCCATATGTGGTATGTGAAAAGAATAGTCATAAAATGACTCCAGTTGTTGTTAGTAAAAACAACACACATGCAATGACACTGGTGGATCCATGTGTGGTCTCTGAAGAGAACACACATGCAATGACACTGGTGGATCCATATGTGGTATGTGAAAAGAATACACATGCAATGACTCCAGTTGTTGTTAGTAAAAAGAACACACATGCAATGACACTGGTGGATCCATGTGTGGTCTCTGAAGAGAACACACATGCAATGACACTGGTGGATCCACGTGTGGATTGTCAAAAGAACACACATGCAATGACTGTAGTTGTGGTTAATGAGAAGAACACACATTTCAATGACACTAGTGGATCCAAATGTGGTATGTGAAAAGAATAGCCATGAAGTGACCTCAGTTGTAGTTAATAAAAAGAACACGCATGCAATGACAGTGGTGGATCCATGTGTGGTATCTGAAGAGAACACACATGCAATGACTCTGGCTGTTGTTAGTAAAAAGAGCACACATGCAATGAAACTAGTGGATCCATAGGTGGATTGTGAAAAGAACACACATGCAATGACTCTAGTTGTTGTTAGTAAAAAGAACACACATGCAATGACACTGGTGGATCCATGTGTGGTCTCTGAAGAGAACACACACTTCAATGACACTGGTGGATCCATATGTGGTATCTGAAAAGAACACACATGCAATGACTCCAGTTGTTGTTAGTAAAAAGAACACACATGCAATGACACTGGTGGATCAATGTGTGGTCTCTGAAGAGAATACACATTTCAATGACACTGGTGGATCCATATGTGGTATGTGAAAAGATCACACATGCAATGACTCCAGTTGTTGTAAGCAAAAAGAACACACATGCAATGACCCTGGTGGATCCATGTGTGGTATCTGAAGAGAACACACATGTAATGTCTCTAGCTATGGTTAATGAGAAGAACACACATTTCAGTGACACTGGTGGATCCATATGTGGTATGTGGAAAGAATAGTCATGAAATGACTCTAATTGTTGTTAGTAAAAAGAACACACATGCAATGACACTAGTGGATCCATGTGTGGTCTCCGAAGAGAACACACATGCAATGACACTGGTGGATCCATATGTGGTATGTGAAAAGAACACACTTGCAATGACTCTAGCTGTGGTTAATGAGAATACACATTTCAATGACACTGGTGGATCCATATGTGGTATGTGAAAAGAATAGTCATGAAATGACTCCAGTTGTTGTTAGTAAAAAGAACACACATGCAATGACATCCATGTGTTCTCTCTGAAGAGAAGACACATGCAATGACACTTGTGTATCTATATGTGGTCTGTGAAAAGAACACACATGCAATGACTCTAGTTGTTGTTAGTAAAAAGAACACACATGCAATGACACTAGTGGATCCATGTGTGGTCTCTAAAGTGAACACACATTTCAATGACACTGGTGGATCCATGTGTGGTATGTGAAAAGAACACACATGCAAGACTCCAGTTGTTTCTAGTAAAAAGAACACACATGCAATGACACTGGTGGATCCATGTGTGGTCTCTTAAGAGAACACACATTTCAATGACACTGGTGGATCCATATGTGGTATGTGAAAAAACACACATGCAATGACTCCAGATGTTGTTAGTAAAAAGAACACACATGCAATGACGCTGGTGGATCCACGTGTGGTCTCTGAAGAGAACACACATGCAATGACTGTAGGTGTTGTTAATGAGAAGAACACACATTTCAATGACACTGGTGGATCCATATGCGGTATGTGAAAAGAACACACATGCAATGACTCCAGTTGTTGTTAGTAAAAAGAACGCACATGCAATGACACTGGTGGATCCATGTGTGGTCTCCAAAGTGAACACACATTTCAATGACACTGGTGGATCCATATGTGGTATGTGAAAAAACACACATGCAATGACTCCAGCTGTTGTTAGTAAAAAGAACACACATGCAATAACACTGGTGGATCCATGTGTGGTCTCTGAAGAGAACACACATGCAATGACTCTAGCTATGGTTAATTACACTGGTGGATCCATATGTGGTATGTGAAAAGAATAGTCATGAAATGACTCTAGTTGTTGTTAGTAAAAAGAACACACATGCAATGACACTGGTGGATCCATGTGCGGTCTTTGAAAATAACACACATGCAATGACACTGGTGGATCCATATGTGGTATGTGAAAAGAACGCACATGCAATGACTCCAGTTGTTGTTAGTAAAAAGAACACACATGCAATGACGCTGGTGGATCCATGTGTGGTCTCTAAAGAGAACACACATTTCAATGACACTGGTGGATCCATGTGTGGTATGTGAACAGAACACACATGCAATGACTCCAGTTGTTGTCAGTAAAAAGAACACACATGCAATGACACTAGTGGATCCATGTATGTTCTCTGAAGAGAATAGACATGCAATGATTCTAGCTATGGTTAATGAGAATAACACACATTTCAATGACACTGGTGGATCCATATATGGTATGTGAAAAGAATAGTAATGAAATGACTCCAGTTGTTGTTAGTAAAAAGAACACACATGCAATGACATCCATGTGTGGTCTCTGAAGAGAACACACATGCAATGACACTAGTGGATCCATATGTGGTATGTGAAAAGAACACACATGCAATGACTCCAGATGTTGTTAGTAAAAAGAACACACATGCAATGACACTAGTGGATCCATGTGTGGTCTCTAAAGAGAACACACATTTCAATGACACTGGTGGATCCATGTGTGGTATGTGAAAAGAACACACATGTAATGACTCCAGTTGTTGTTACTAAAAAGAACACACATGCAATGACACTGGTGGATACAAGTGTGGTCCCTGAAGAGAACACACATTTCAATGACACTGGTGGATCCATATGTGGTATGTGAAAAGAACACCGATGCAATGACTCCGGTTGTTGTTTGTAAAAAGAACACACACACGATGACACTGGTGGATCCATGTGTGGTCTCCGAAGAGAACACACATTTCAATGACATTGGTGGATCCATATGTCGTATGTGAAAAAAACACAAGCAATGACTCCAATTGTTGTAGTAAAAAGAACACACATGCAATGACACTAGTGGATCCATGTGTGATCTCTGAAGAGAACACACATACAATGATCGTAGCTGTGATTAATGAGAAGAACACACATTTCAACGACACTGGTGGATCCATATGTGGTATGTGAAAAGAACACACATGCAATGACTCCATTTGTTGTTAGTAAAAAGAACACACATGCAATGACACTGGTGGATCCATGTGTGGTGTCCGATGAGAACACACATTTCAATGACACTGGTGGATCCATATGTGGTATGTGAAAAAAAACACATGCAATGACTCCAGTTATTGTTAGTAAAAAGAACACACATGCAATGACACTGGTGGATCCATGTGTGGTCTCTGAAGAGAACACACATGCAGTGACTCTAGCTGTGGTTAACGAGAAGAACACACATTTCAATGACACTGGTGGATCCATATGTGGTATGTGAAAAGAATAGTCATGAAATGACTCTAGTTGTTGTTAGTAAAAAGAACACACATGCAATGACACTGGTGGATCCATGTGTGATCTCTGAAGAGAACACACATGTAATGACACTGGTGGATCCATATGTGGTATGTGAAAATAACACACATGCAATGACTCCAGTTGTTGTTAGTAAAAAGAACACACATGCAATGACACTGGTAGATCCATGTGTGGTCTCTAAAGAGAACACACATGCAATGAATCTAGTTGTGGTTAATGAGAAGAACACACATTGCAATGACACTGGTGGATCCATATGTGGTATGTGAAAAGAATATTCATGAAATGACTCCAGTTGTTGATAGTAAAAAGAACACACATGCAATGACACTGGTGGATTCATGTGTGGTCTCTGAAGAGAACACACATGCAATGACACTGGTGGATCCATGTGTGGTATGTGAAAAGAACACACATGTAATGACTTCAGTTGTTGTTAGTAAAAAGAACACACATGCAATGAAACTAGTGGATCAATGTGTGTTCTCTGAAGAGAACACACATGCAATGACTCTAGCTATGGTTAATGAGAATAACACACATTTCAATGACACTGGTGGATCCATATGTGGTATGTGAAAAGAATAGTCATGAAATGAC
Organism: Avena sativa; assembly: GCA_916181665.1. NCBI lineage: Eukaryota > Viridiplantae > Streptophyta > Magnoliopsida > Poales > Poaceae > Avena > Avena sativa. Next base: position 382,922,220 of record OV702286.1, on the reverse strand, counting down.
TCCAGTTGTTGTTAGTAAAAAGAACACACATGCAATGACATCCATGTGTGGTCTCTGAAGAGAACACACATGCAATGACACTTGTGTATCCATATGTGGTCTGTGAAAAGAACACACATGCAATGACTCCAGCTGTTGTTAGTAAAAAGAACACACATGCAATGACACTAGTGGATCCATGTGTGGTCTATGAAGAGAACACACGTTTCAATGACACCGGTGGATCCATATGTGGTATGTGAAAAGAACACACATGTAATGACTCCAGTTGTTGTTAGTAAAACCAACACACATGCAATGACACTGGTGGATCGATGTGTGGTCTCTGAAGAGAACACACATTTCAATGACACTAGTGGATCCATATGTGGTATGTGAAAAGAACACACATGCAATGACTCCAGTTGTTGTTAGTAAAAAGAACACACATGCAATGACAGTGGTGGATCCATGTGTGGTATCCAAAGAGAACACACATTTCAATGACACTGGTGGATCCATATGTGGTATGTGAAAAAACACACATGCAATGACTCCAGTTGTTGTTAGTAAAAAGAACACACATGCAATGACACTGGTGGATCCATGTGTGGTCTCTAAAGAGAACACACATTTCAATGACACTGCTGGATCCATATGTGGTATGTGAAAAGAATAGTCATGAAATGACTCCAGTTGTTGTTAGTAAAAAGAACACACATGCAATGACACTGGTGGATCCATGTGTGGTCTCTGAAGAGAACACACATGTAATGACACTGGTGGATCCATATGTGGTATGTGAAAATAACACACATGCAATGACTCCAGTTTTTGTTAGTAAAAAGAACACACATGCAATGACACTGGTGGATCCATGTGTTGTCTCTGAAGAGAACACACATGCAATGAATCTAGCTGTGGTTAATGAGAAGAACACACATTGCAATGACACTGGTAGATCCATATGTGGTATGTGAAAAGAATATTCATGAAATGACTGCAGTTGTTGTTAGTAAAAAGAACACACATGCAATGACACTGGTGGATTCATGTGTGGTCTCTGAAGAGAACACACATGCAATGACACTGGTGGATCCATGTGTGGTATGTGAAAATAACACACATGCAATGACTCCAGTTGTTGTTAGTAAAAAGAACACACATGCAATGACAATAGTGGATCCATGTGTGGTCTCTAAAGAGAACACACATGCAATGACTCTAGCTATGGTTAATGAGAATAACACACATTTCAATGACACTGGTGGATCCACATGTGGTATGTGAAAAGAATAGTCATGAAATGACTCCAGTTGTTGTTAGTAGAAAGAACACACATGCAATGACATCCATGTGTGGTCTCTAAAGAGAACACACATGCGATGACACTGGTGGATCCATATTTGGTATGTGAAAAGAACACACATGCAATGACTCCAGTTGTTGTTAGTAAAAAGAACACACATGCAATGACACTGGTGGATCCATGTGTGGTCTCTAATGAGAACACACATTTCGATGACACTGGTGGATCCATGTGCGGTATGTGAAAAGAACACACATGCAATGACTCCAGTTGTTGTTAGTAAAAAGAACACACATGCAATGACACTGGTGGATCCATGTGTGGTCTCTGAAGAGAACACACATTTCAATGACACTGGTGGATCCATATGTGGTATGTGAAAAGAACACAGATGCAATGACTCCAGTTGTTGTTAGTAAAAAGAACACACATGCAATGACACTAGTGGAACCATGTGTGATCTCTGAAGAGAACACACATGCAATTACTGTAGTTGTGGTTAATGAGAAGAACACACATTTCAATGACACTAGTGGATCTATATGTGGTATGTGAAAAGAACACACATGCAATAACTCCACTTGTTGTTAGTAAAAAGAACACACATGCAATGACAGTGGTGGATCCATGTGTGGTATCCGAAGAGAACACACATTTCAATGACACTGGTGGATTCATATGTGGTATGTGAAAAAACACACATGCAATGACTCCAGTTGTTGTTAGTAAAAAGAACACACATGCACTGACACTGGTGGATCCATGTGTGGTCTCTAAAGAGAACACACATTGCAATGACACTAGTGGATCCATGTGTGGTATGTGAAAAGAACACACATGCAATGACTCCAGTTGTTGTTAGTAAAATGAACACACATGCAATGACACTGGTGGATCCATGTGTGGCCTCTGAAGAGAACCCACATTTCAATGACACTGGTGGATCCATATGTGGTATGTGAAAAGAACACACATGCAATGACTCCCGTTGTTGTTAGTAAAAAGAACACACACACAATGACACTGGTGGATCCATGTGTGGTCTCCGAAGAGAACCCACATTTCAATGACACTGGTGGATCCATATGTGGTATGTGAAAAGATCACACATGCAATGACTCAGTTGTAGTAAGTAAAAAGAACACACATTCAATGACACTGGTGGATCCATGTGTGGTCTCTGAAGAGAACACACATATAATGTCTCTAGCTATGGTTAATGAGAAGAACACACATTTCAGTGACACTGGTGGATCCATATGTGGTATGTGGAAAGAATAGTCATGAAATGACTCTAATTGTTGTTAGTAAAAAGAACACACATGCAATGACACTAGTGGATCCATGTGTGGAAAGAATAGTCATGCATTGACTCTAGTTGTTGTTAGTAAAAAGAACACACATGCAATGACACTGGTCGATCCATGTGTGGTCTCTGAAGAGAACACACATTTCAATGACACTGGTGGATCCATATGTGGTATGTGAAAAGAATATTCATGAAATGACTGCAGTTGTTGTTAGTAAAAAGAACACACATGCAATGACACTGGTGGATTCATGTGTGGTCTCTGAAGAGAACACACATGCAATGACACTGGTGGATCCATGTGTGGTATGTGAAAAGAACACACATGCAATGACTCCAGTTGTTGTTAGTAAAAAGAACACACATGCAATGACAATAGTGGATCCATGTGTGGTCTCTAAAGAGAACACACATGCAATGACTCTAGCTATGGTTAATGAGAATAACACACATTTCAATGACACTGGTGGATCCACATGTGGTATGTGAAAATAATAGTCATGAAATGACTCCAGTTGTTGTTAGTAGAAAGAACACACATGCAATGACATCCATGTGTGGTCTCTAAAGAGAACACACATGCGATGACACTGGCGGATCCATATTTGGTATGTGAAAAGAACACACATGCAATGACTCCAGTTGTTGTTAGTAAAAAGAACACACATGCAATGACACTGGTGGATCCATGTGTGGTCTCTAATGAGAACACACATTTCGATGACACTGGTGGATCCATGTGCGGTATGTGAAAAGAACACACATGCAATGACTCCAGTTGTTGTTAGTAAAAAGAACACACATGCAATGACACTGGTGGATCCATGTGTGGTCTCTGAAGAGAACACACATTTCAATGACACTGGTGGATCCATATGTGGTATGTGAAAAGAACACAGATGCAATGACTCCAGTTGTTGTTAGTAAAAAGAACACACATGCAATGACACTGGTGGATCCATGTGTGGTCTCTGAAGAGAACACACATGCAATGACTCTAGCTGTGGTTAATGAGAAGAACACACATTTCAATGACACTAGTGGATCCATATGTGGTATGTGAAAAGAATAGTCATGAAATGACTCCAGTTGTTGTTAGTAAAAAGAACACACATGCAATGACACTGGTGGATCCATGTGTGGTCTCTTAAGAGAACACACATGTAATGACACTGGTGGATCCATATGTGGTATGTGAAAATAACACACATGCAATGACTCCGGATGTTGTTAGTAAAAAGAACACACATGCAATGACACAGGTGGATCCATGTGTGGTCTCTAAAGAGAACACACATTTCAATGACACTAGTGGATCCATGTGTGGTATGTGAAAAGAACACACATGCAATGACTCCAGTTGTTGTTAGTAAAATGAACACACATGCAATGACACTGGTGGATCCATGTGTGGCCTCTGAAGAGAACCCACATTTCAATGACACTGGTGGATCCATATGTGGTATGTGAAAAGAACACACATGCAATGACTCCCGTTGTTGTTAGTAAAAAGAACACACACACAATGACACTGGTGGATCCATGTGTGGTCTCCGAAGAGAACCCACATTTCAATGACACTGGTGGATCCATATGTGGTATGTGAAAAGATCACACATGCAATGACTCAGTTGTAGTAAGTAAAAAGAACACACATGCAATGACACTGGTGGATCCATGTGTGGTCTCTGAAGAGAACACACATATAATGTCTCTAGCTATGGTTAATGAGAAGAACACACATTTCAGTGACACTGGTGGATCCATATGTGGTATGTGGAAAGAATAGTCATGAAATGACTCTAGTTGTTGTTAGTAAAAAGAACACACATGCAATGACACTAGTGGATCCATGTGTGGTCTCTAAAGAGAACACACATGCAACGACACTGGTGGATCCATATGTGGTATGTGAAAAGAACACACAAGCAATCACTCCAGTTGTTATTAGTAAAAAGAACACACATGCAATGACACTGGTGTATCCATGTGTGGTCTCTGAAGAGAACACACATGCAATGACTCTAGCTGTGGTTAATGAGAATACACCATTCAATGACACTGGTGGATCCATATGTGGTATGTGAAAAGAATAGTCATGAAATGACTCCAGTTGTTGTTAGTAAAAAGAACACACATGCAATGACATCCATGTGTGGTCTCTGAAGAGAACACACATGCAATGACACTTGTGTATCCATATGTGGTCTGTGAAAAGAACACACATGCAATGACTCTGGTTGTTGTTAGTAAAAAGAACACATATGCAATGACACTGGTGCATCCATATGTGGTATGTGAAAAAACACACATGCAATGACTCCAGTTGTTGTTAGTAAAAAGAACACACATGCAATGACACTGGTGGATCCACGTGCGATCTCTGAAGAGAACACACATGCAATGACTGTAGTTGTTGTTAATGAGAAGAACACACATTTCAATGACACTGGTAGATCCATATGTGGTATGTGAAAAGAACACACATGCAATGACTCCAGTTGTTGTTAGTAAAAAGAACACACATCTAATGACACTGGTGGATCCATGTGTGGTCTCCAAAGTGAACACACATTTCAATGACACTGGTGGATCCATATGTGGTATGTGAAAAAACACACATGCAATGACTCCAGTTGTTGTTAGTAAAAAGAACACACATGCAATGACACTGGTGGATCCATGTGTGGTCTCTGAAGAGAACACAGATCCAATGACTCTAGCTGTGGTCAATGACACTGGTGGATCCGTATGTGGTATGTGAAAAGAATAGTCATGAAATGACTCCAGTTGTTGTTAGTAAAAAGAACACACATGCAATGACACTGGTGGATCCATGTGCGGTCTTTGAAAATAACACACATGCAATGACACTGGTGGATCCATATGTGGTATGTGAAAAGAACGCATATGCAATGACTCCAGTTGTTGTTAGTAAAAAGAACACACATGCACTGACACTGGTGGATCCATGTGTGGTCTCTAAAGAGAACACACATTTCAATGACACTGGTGGATCCATGTGTGGTATGTGAAAAGAACACACATGCAATGACTCCAGTTGTTGTTAGTAAAAAGAACACACATACAATGACACTAGTGGATCCATGTGTGGTCCCTGAAGAGAATACACATGCAATGATTCTAGCTATGGTTAATGAGAATAACACACATTTCAATGACACTGGTGGATCCATATGTGGTATGTGAAAAGAATAGTCATGAAATGACTCCAGTTGTTGTTAGTAAAAAGAACACACATGCAATGACATCCATGTGTGGTCTCTGAAGAGAACACACATGCAATGGCACTGGTGGATCCATATGTGGTATGTGAAAAGAACACACATGCAATGACTCCAGATGTTGTTAGTAAAAAGAACACACAAGCAATGACACTAGTGGATCCATGTGTGGTTTCTAAAGAGAACACACATTTCAATGACACTGGTGGATCCATGTGTGGTATGTGAAAAGAACACACATGTAATGACTCCAATTGTTGTTAGTAAAAAGAACACACATGCAATGACACTGGTGGATACATGTGTGGTCGCTGAAGAGAACACACATTTCAATGACACTGGTGGATCCATATGTGGTATGTGAAAAGAACACAGATCCAATGACTCCAGTTGTTGTTTGTAAAAAGAACACACACACAATGACACTGGTGGATCCATGTGTGGTCTCCGAAGAGAACACACATTTCAATGACACTGGTGGATCCATATGTCGTATGTGAAAAAACACACATGCAATGACTCCAGTTGTTGTTAGTAAAAAGAACACACATGCAATGACACTAGTGGATCCATGTGTGATCTCTGAAGAGAACACACATACAATGACCGTAGATGTGGTTAATGAGAAGAACGCACATTTCAACGACATTGGTGGATCCATATGTGGTATGTGAAAAGAACACACATGCAATGACTCCAGTTGTTGTTAGTAAAAAGAACACACATGCAATGACACTGGTTGATCCATGTGTGGTATCGGAAGAGAACACACATTTCAATGACACTGGTGGATCCATATGTGGTATGTGAAAAAACACACATGCAATGACTCCAGTTGTTGTTAGTAAAAAGAACACACATGCAATGACACTGGTGGATCCATGTGTGGTCTCTGAAGAGAACACACATGCAATGACTCTAGCTATGGTTAATGAGAAGAACACACATTTCAATGACACTAGTGGATCCATATGTGGTATGTGAAAAGAATAGTCATGAAATGACTCCAGTTGTTGTTAGTAAAAAGAACACACATGCAATGACACTGGTGGATCCATGTGTGGTCTCTTAAGAGAACACACATGTAATGACACTGGTGGATCCATATGTGGTATGTGAAAATAACACACATGCAATGACTCCGGATGTTGTTAGTAAAAAGAACACACATGCAATGACACTAGTGGATCCATGTGTGGTCTCTGAAGAGAACACACATGCAATGAGTCTAGCTGTGGTTAATGAGAAGAACACACATTGCAATGACACTGGTGGATCCATATGTGGTATGTGAAAAGAATATTCATGACATGACTCCAGTTGTTGTTAGTAAAAAGAACACACATGCAATGACACTGGTGGATTCATGTGTGGTCTCTAAAGAGAACACACATGCAATGACACTGGTGGATCCATGTGTGGTATGTGAAAAGAACACACATGCAATGACTCCGGTTGTTGTTAGTAAAAAGAACACACATGCAATGACACTAGTGGATCCATGTGTGGTCTCTGAAGAGAACACACATGCAATGACTCTTGCTATGGTTAATGAGAATAACACACATTTCAATGACACTGGTGGATCCATATGTGGTATGTGAAAAGAATAGTCATGAAATGACTCCAGTTGTTGTTACTAAAAAGAACACACATGCAATGACATCCATGTGTGGTCTCTGAAGAGAACACACATGCAATGACACTAGTGGATCCATATTTGGTATGTGAAAAGAACACACATGCAATGACTCCAGTTGTTGTTAGTAAAAAGAACACACATGCAATGACACTGGTGGATCCATGTGTGGTCTCTAATGAGAACACACATTTCAATGACACTGGTGGATCCATGTGTGGTATGTGAAAAGAACACACATGCAATGACTCCAGTTGTTGTTAGTAAAAAGAACACACATGCAATGACAGTGGTGGATCCATGTGTGATATCCGAAGAGAACACACATTTTAATGATACTGGTGGATCCATATGTGGTATGTGAAAAAACACACATGCAATGACTCCAGTTGTTGTTAGTAAAAAGAACACACATGCAATGACACTGGTGGATCCATGTGTGGTCTCTAAAGAGAACACACATTGCAATGACACTGGTGGATCCATATGTCGTATGTGAAAAGAACACACATGCAATGACTCTAGTTGTTGTTAGTAAAAAGAACACACATGCAATGACACTAGTGGATCCATGTGTGATCTCTGAAGAGAACACACATGCAATGACTGTAGTTGTGGTTAATGAGAAGAACACACATTTCAATGACACTAGTGGATCCATATGTGGTATGTCAAAAGAACACACATGCAATGACTCCAGTTGTTGTTAGTAAAAAGAACACACATGCAATGACACTGGTGGATCCATGTGTGGTATCCGAAGAGAACACACATTTCAATGACATTGGTGGATCCATATGTGGTATGTGAAAAAACACACATGCAATGACTCAAGTTGTTGTTAGTAAAAAGAACACACATGCAATGACAGTGGTGGATCCATGTGTGGTATCCGAAGAGAACACACATTTCAATGATACTGGTGGATCCATATGTGGTATGTGAAAAAACACACATGCAATGACTCCAGTTGTTGTTAGTAAAAAGAACACACATGCAATGACACTGGTGGATCCATGTGTGGTCTGTAAAGAGAACACACATTTCAATGACACTCGTGGATCCATATGTCGTATGTGAAAAGAACACACATCCAATGACTCTAGTTGTTGTTAGTAAAAAGAACACACATGCAATGACACTAGTGGATCCATGTGTGATCTCTAAAGAGAACACACATGCAATGACTGTAGTTGTGGTTAATGAGAAGAACACACATTTCAATGACACTAGTGGATCCATATGTGGTATGTGAAAAGAACACACATGCAATGACTCCAGTTGTTGTTAGTAAAAAGAACACACATGCAATGACACTGGTGGATCCATGTGTGGTATCCGAAGAGAACACACATTTCAATGACATTGGTGGATCCATATGTGGTATGTGAAAAAACAGACATGCAATGACTCCAGTTGTTGTTAGTAAAAAGAACACACATGCAATGGCACTGGTGGATCCATAGGTGGATTGTGAAAAGAACACACATGCAATGACTCCAGTTGTTGTTAGTAAAAATAACACACATGCAATGACTCCAGTTGTTGTTAGTAAAAAGAACACACATGCAATGACACTGGTGGATCCATGTGTGGTCTATGAAGAGAACACACATTTCAATGACACTGGTGGATCCATATGTGGTATATGAAAAGAACACACAGGCAATCACTCCAGTTGTTATTAGTAAAAAGAACACACATGCAATGAGATTGGTGGATCCATGTGTGGTCTCTAAAGAGAACACACATGCAATGACTCTAGTTGTGGTTAATGAGAATACACATTTCAATGACACTGGTGGATCCATATGTGGTATGTGAAAAGAATAGTCATGAAATGACTGCAGTTGTTGTTAGTAAAAAGAACACACATGCAATGACATCCATGTGTGGTCTCTGAAGAGAACACACATGCAATGACACTTGTGTATCCATATGTGGTCTGTGAAAAGAACACACATGCAATGACTCCAGTTGTTGTTAGTAAAAAGAACACATATGCAATGACACTAGTGGATCCATGTGTGTCTCTAAAGAGAACACACATTTCAATGACACTGGTGGATCCATGTGTGGTATGTGAAAAGAACACACATGCAATGACTCCAGTTGTTTCTAGTAAAAAGAACACACATGCAATGACACTGGTGGATCCATGTGTGGTCTCTGAAGAGAACACACATTTCAATGACACTGGTGGATCCATATGTGGTATGTGAAAAGAACACACATGCAATGACTCCAGTTGTTGTTAGTAAAAAGAACGCACATGCAATGACGCTGGTGGATCCACGTGTGGTCTCTGAAGAGAACACACATGCAATGACTGTAGGTGTTGTTAATGAGAAGAACACACATTTCAATGACACTGGTGGATCCATATGCGGTATGTGAAAAGAACACACATGCAATGACTCCAGTTGTTGTTAGTAAAAAGAACACACATGCAATGACACTGGTGGATCCATGTGTGGTCTCCAAAGTGAACACACATTTCAATGACACTGGTGGATCCATATGTGGTATGTGAAAAAACACACATGCAATGACTCCAGCTGTTGTTAGTAAAAAGAACACACATGCAATAACACTGGTGGATCCATGTGTGGTCTCTGAAGAGAACACACATGCAATGACTCTAGCTATGGTTAATTACACTGGTGGATCCATATGTGGTATGTGAAAAGAATAGTCATGAAATGACTCTAGTTGTTGTTAGTAAAAAGAACACACATGCAATGACACTGGTGGATCCATGTGCGGTCTTTGAAAATAACACACATGCAACGACACTGGTGGATCCATATGTGGTATGTGAAAAGAACGCACATGCAATGACTCCAGTTGTTGTTAGTAAAAAGAACACACATGCAATGACGCTGGTGGATCCATGTGTGGTCTCTAAAGAGAACACACATTTCAATGACACTGGTGGATCCATGGGTGGTATGTGAACAGAACACACATGCAATGACTCCAGTTGTTGTCAGTAAAAAGAACACACATGCAATGACACTAGTGGATCCATGTATGTTCTCTGAAGAGAATAGACATGCAATGATTCTAGCTATGGTTAATGAGAATAACACACATTTCAATGACACTGGTGGATCCATATGTGGTATGTGAAAAGAATAGTCATGAAATGACTCCAGTTGTTGTTAGTAAAAAGAACACACATGCAATGACATCCATGTGTGGTCTCTGAAGAGAAGACACATGCAATGACACTAGTGGATCCATATGTGGTATGTGAAAAGAACACACATGCGATGACTCCAGATGTTGTTAGTAAAAAGAACACACATGCAATGACACTAGTGGATCCATGTGTGGTCTCTAAAGAGAACACACATTTCAATGACACTGGTGGATCCATGTGTGGTATGTGAAAAGAACACACATGTAATGACTCCAGTTGTTGTTAGTAAAAAGAACACACATGCAATGACACTGGTGGATACAAGTGTGGTCCCTGAAGAGAACACACATTTCAATGACACTGGTGGATCCATATGTGGTATGTGAAAAGAACACCGATGCAATGACTCCGGTTGTTGTTTGTAAAAAGAACACACACACAATGACACTGGTGGATCCATGTGTGGTCTCCGAAGAGAACACACATTTCAATGACACTGGTGGATCCATATGTCGTATGTGAAAAACACACATGCAATGACTCCAGTTGTTGTTAGTAAAAAGAACACACATGCAATGACACTAGTGGATCCATGTGTGATCTCTGAAGAGAACACACATGCAATGACTGTAGCTGTGGTTAATGAGAAGAACACACATTTCAATGACACTGGTGGATCCATATGTGGTATGTGAAAAGAACACACATGCAATGACTCCAGTTGTTGTTAGTAAAAAGAACACACATGCAATGACACTGGTGGATCCATGTGTGGTATCCGAAGAGAACACACATTTCAATGACACTGGTGGATCCATATGTGGTATGTGAAAAGAATAGTCATGAAATGACTGCAGTTGTTGTTAGTAAAAAGAACACACATGCAATGACATCCATGTGTGGTCTCTGAAGAGAACACACATGCAATGACACTTGTGTATCCATATGTGGTCTGTGAAAAGAACACACATGCAATGACTCCAGTTGTTGTTAGTAAAAAGAACACATATGCAATGACACTAGTGGATCCATGTGTGTCTCTAAAGAGAACACACATTTCAATGACACTGGTGGATCCATGTGTGGTATGTGAAAAGAACACACATGCAATGACTCCAGTTGTTTCTAGTAAAAAGAACACACATGAAATGACACTGGTGGATCCATGTGTGGTCTCTGAAGAGAACACACATTTCAATGACACTGGTGGATCCATATGTGGTATGTGAAAAGAACACACATGCAATGACTCCAGTTGTTGTTAGTAAAAAGAACACACATGCAATGACACTGGTGGATCCACGTGTGATCTCTGAAGAGAACACACATGCAATGACTGTAGTTGTTGTTAATGAGAAGAACACACATTTCAATGACACTGGTGGATCCATATGTGGTATGTGAAAAGAACACACAGGCAATGACTCCATTTGTTGTTAGTAAAAAGAACACACATCCAATGACACTGGTGGATCCATGTGTGGTCTCCAAAGTGAACACACATTTCAATGACACTGGTGGATCCATATGTGGTATGTGAAAAAACACACATGCAATGACTCCAGTTGTTGTTAGTAAAAAGAACACACATGCAATGACACTGGTGGATCCATGTGTGGTCTCTGAAGAGAACACACATGCAATGACTCTAGCTGTGGTCAATGACACTGGTGGATCCATATGTGGTATGTGAAAAGAATAGTCATGAAATGACTCCAGTTGTTGTTAGTAAAAAGAACACACATGCAATGACACTGGTGGATCCATGTGCGGTCTTTGAAAATAACACACATGCAATGACACTGGTGGATCCATATGTGGTATGTGAAAAAACGCACATGCAATGACTCCAGTTGTTGTTAGTAAAAGGAACACACATGCAATGACACTGGTGGATCCATGTGTGGTCTCTAAAGAGAACACACATTTCAATGAGACTGGTAGATCCATGTGTGGTGTGTGAAAAGAACACACATGCAATGACTCCAGTTGTTGTTAGTAAAAAGAACACACATGCAATGACACTAGTGGATCCATGTGTGGTATCTGAAGAGAATACACATGCAATGATTCTAGCTATGGTTAATGAGAATAACACACATTTCAATGACACCGGTGGATCCATATGTGGTATGTGAAAACAATAGTCATGAAATGACTCCAGTTGTTGTTAGTAAAAAGAACACACATGCAATGACATCCATGTGTGGTCTCTGAAGAGAACACACATGCAATGGCACTGGTGGTTCCATATGTGGTATGTGAAAAGAACACACATGCAATGACTCCAGATGTTGTTAGTAAAAAGAACACACATGCAATGACACTAGTGGATCCATGTGTGGTCTCTAAAGAGAACACACATTTCAATGACACTGGTGGATCCATGTGTGGTATGTGAAAAGAACACACATGTAATGACTCCAGTTGTTGTTAGTAAAAAGAACACACATGCAATGACACTGGTGGATACATGTGTGGTCGCTGAAGAGAACACACATTTCAATGACACTGGTGGATCCATATGTGGTATGTGAAAAGAACACAGATGCAATGACTCCAGTTGTTGTTTGTAAAAAGAACACACACACAATGACACTGGTGGATCCATGTGTGGTCTCCGAAGAGAACACACATTTCAATGACACTGGTGGATCCATATGTCGTATGTGAAAAAACACACATGCAATGAGTCCAGTTGTTGTTAGGAAAAAGACCACACATGCAATGACACTAGTGGATCCATGTGTGATCTCTGAAGAGAACACACATACAATGACCGTAGCTGTGGTTAATGAGAAGAACACACATTTCAACGACATTGGTGGATCCATATGTGGTATGTGAAAAGAACACACATGCAATGACTCCAGTTGTTGTTAGTAAAAAGAACACACATGCAATGACACTGGTGGATCCATGTGTGGTATTCGAAGAGAACACACATTTCAATGACACTAGTGGATCCATATGTGGTATGTGAAAAAACACACATGCAATGACTCCAGTTGTTGTTAGTAAAAAGAACACACATGCAATGACACTGGTGGATCCATGTGTGGTCTCTAAAGAGAACACACATGCAATGAATCTAGCTGTGGTTAATGAGAAGAACACACATTTCAATGACACTGGTGGATCCATATGTGGTATGTGAAAATAATAGTCATGAAATGACTCCAGTTGTTGTTAGTAAAAAGAACACGCATGCAATGACATCCATGTGTGGTCTCTGAAGAGAACACACATGCAATGACACTGGCGGATCCATATGTGGTATGTGAAAAGAACACACATGCAATGACTCCAGATGTTGTTAGTAAAAAGAACACACATGCAATGACACTAGTGGATCCATGTGTGGTCTCTAAAGAGAACACACATTTCAATGACACTGGTGGATCCATATGTGGTATGTGAAAAGAACACACATGCAATGACTCCAGTTGTTGTTAGTAAAAAGAACAAACATGCAATGACACTGGTGGATACATCTGTGGTCTTCGAAGAGAACACACATTTCAATGACACTGGTGGATCCATATGTCATATGTAAAAAAACACACATGCAATGACTCCAGTTGTTGTTAGTAAAAAGAACACACATGCAATGACACTAGTGGATCCATGTGTGATCTCTGTAGAGAACACACATACAATGACCGTAGCTGTGGTTAATGAGAAGAACACACATTTCAACGACACTGGTGGATCCATATGTGGTATGTGAAAAGAACACACATGCAATGAGTCTAGTTGTTGTTAGTAAAAAGACAACACATGCAATGACACTGGTGGATCCATGTGTGGTATCCGAAGATAACACACATTTCAATGACGCTGGTGCATCCATATGTGGTATGTGAAAAAACACACATGCAATGACTCCAGTTGTTAGTAAAAAGAACACACATGCAATGAAATAGGTGGATCCATGTGTGGTCTCTAAAGAGAACACACATGCAATGAATCTAGGTGTGGTTAATGAAAAGAACACACATGCAATGACACTGGTGGATCCATAGGTGGATTGTGAAAAGAACACACATTCAATGACTCTAGTTGTTGTTAGTAAAAAGAACACACATGTAATGACACTGGTGGATCCATGTGTGGTTTCTGAAGAGAACACACATGCAATGACACTGGTGGATCCATATGTGGTATGTCAAAAGAACACACATGCAATGACTCCAGTTGTTGTTAGTAAAAATAACACACATGCAATGACACTAGTGGATCCATGTGTGGTCTCTGAAGAGAACACACATGCAATGACTCTAGTTGTGGTTAATGAGAAGAACACACATTGCAATGACACTGGTGGATCCATATGTGGTATGTGAAAAGAATATTCATGAAATGACTCCAGTTGTTGTTAGTAAAAAGAACACACATGCAATGACACTGGTGGATTCATGTGTGGTCTCTGAAGAGAACACACATGCAATGACACTGGTGGATCCATGTGTGGTATGTGAAAAGAACACACATGCAATGACTCCAGTTGTTGTTACTAAAAAGAACACACATGCAATGACACTAGTGGATCCATGTGTGTTCTCTGAAGAGAACACACATGCAATGACTCTAGCTATGGTTAATGAGAATATCAAACATTTCAATGACACTGGTGGATCCATATGTGGTATGTGAAAAGAATAGTCATGAAATGACTCCAGTTGTTGTTAGTAAAAACAGCACACATGCAATGACATCCATGTGTGGTCTCTGAAGAGAACACACATGCAATGACACTGGTGGATCCATATTTGGTATGTGAAAAGAACACACATGCAATGACTCCAGTTGTTGTTAGTAAAAAGAACACACATGCAATGACACTGGTGGATCCATGTGTGGTCTCTAATGAGAACACACATTTCAATGACACTGGTGGATCCATGTGTGGTATGTGAAAAGAAAACACATGCAATGACTCCAGTTGTTGTTAGTAAAAAGAACACACATGCAATGACACTGATGGCTCCATGTGTGGACTCTGAAGAGAACACACATTCCAATGACACTGCTGGATCCATATGTGGTACGTGAAAAGAACACAGATGCAATGACTCCAGTTGTTGTTAGTAAAAAGTACACACACACAATGGCACTGGTGAATCCATGTGTGGTCTTCGAAGAGAACACACATTTCAATGACACTGGTGGATCCATATGTCGTATGTGAAAAAAAAAACACATGCAATGACTCCAGTTGTTGTTAGTAAAAAGAACCCACATGCAATGACACTAGTGGATCCATGTGTGATCTCTGAAGTGAACACACTTGCAATGACTGTAGTTGTGGTTAATGATAAGAACACACATTTCAATGGCACTGGTGGATCCATATGTGGTATGTGAAAAGAACACACATGCAATGACTCCAGTTGTTGTTAGTAAAAAGAACACACATGCAATGACACTGGTGGATCCATGTGTGGTATCCGAAGAGAACACACATTTCAATGACACTGGTGGATCCATATGTGGGATGTGAAAAAACACACATGCAATGACTCCAGTTGTTGTTAGTAAAAAGAACACACATGCAATGACACTGGTGGATCCTTGTGTGGTCTCTAAAGAGAACACACATTTCAATGACACTAGTGGATCCATGTGTGGTATGTGAAAAGAACACACATGCAATGACTCCAGTTGTTGTTAGTAAAAAGAACACACATGCAATGACACTGGTGGATCCATGTGTGGCCTCTGAAGAGAACCCACATTTCAATGACACTAGTGGATCCATATGTGGTATGTGAAAAGAACACACATGCAATGACTCCAGTTGTTGTTAGTAAAAAGAACACACACACAATGACACTGGTGGATCCATATGTGGTATGTGAAAAGAACACACATGCAATGACTCCAGTTGTTGTTAGTAAAAAGAACACACACACACACAATGACACTGGTGGATCCATGTGTGGTCTCCGAAGAGAACACACATTTTAATGACACTGGTGGATCCATATGTGGTATGTGAAAACACACACATGCAATGACTCCAGTTGTTGTTAGTAAAAAGAACACACATGCAATGTCACTGGTGGATCCATGTCTGATCTCTGAATAGATCACACATGCAATGACTGTAGCTGTGGTTTATGAGAAGAACACACATTTCAATGACACTGGTGGATACATATGTGGTATGTGAAAATAACACACATGCAATGACTCCAGTTGTTGTTAGTAAAAAGAACACACATGCAATGACAATGATGGATCCATGTGTGGTATCCGAAGAGAACAGACATTTCAATGACATTGGTGGACCCATATGTGGTATGTGAAAAAACACACATGCAATGACTCCAGTTGTTGTTAGTAAAAATAACACACATGCAATGACACTGGTGGATCCATGTGTGGTCTCTGAAGAGAACACACATGCAATGACTCTAGCTGTGGTTAATGAGAAGAACACACATTTCAATGACACTGGTCGATCCATATGTGGTATGTGAAAAGAATAGTCATGAAATGACTCCAGTTGTTGTTAGTAAATAGAACACACATGCAATGACATCCATGTGTGGTCTCTGAAGAGAACACACATGCAATGACACTGGCGGATCCATATGTGGTATGTGAAAAGAACACACATGCAATGACTCCAGATGTTGTTAGTAAAAAGAACACACATGCAATGACACTAGTGGATCCATGTGTGGTCTCTAAAGAGAACACACATTTCAATGACACTGGTGGATCCATGTGTGGTATGTGAAAAGAACACACATGCAATGACTCCAGTTGTTGTTAGTAAAAAGAACACACATGCAATGACACTGGTGGATACATGTGTGGTCGCTGAAGAGAACACACATTTCAATAACACTGGTGGATCCATATGTGGTATGTGAAAAGAACACAGATGCAATGACTCCAGTTGTTGTTAGTAAAAAGAGCACACACACAATGACACTGGTGGATCCAGGTGTGCTCTCCGAAGAGAACACACATTTCAATGACACTGGTGGATCCATATGTCGTATGTGAAAAAACACACATGCAATGACTCCAGTTGTTGTTAGTAAAAAGAACACACATGCAATGACACTAGTGGATCCATGTGTGATCTCTGAAGAGGACACACATGCAATGACCATAGTTGTGGTTAATGAGAAGAACACACATTTCAATGACACTAGTGGATCCATATGTGGTATGTGAAAAGAACACACATGCAATGACTCTAGTTGTTGTTAGTAAAAAGAACACACATGAAATGACACTGGTGGATCCGTGTGTGGTATCCGAAGAGAACACACATTTCAATGACACTGGTGGATCCATATGTGGTATGTGAAAAAACACACATGCAATGACTCCAGTTGTTGTTAGTAAAAAGAACACACATGCAATGACACTGGTGGATCCATGTGTGGTCTCTGAAGAGAACACACATGCAATGACTCTAGCTGTGGTTAATGAGAAGAACACACATTTCAATGACACTGGTGGATTCATATGTGGTATGTGAAAAGAATAGTCATGAAATGACTCCAGTTGTTGTTAGTAAAAAGAACACACATGCAATGACACTGGTGGATCCATGTGTGGTCTCTGAAGAGAACACACATGTAATGACACTGGTGGATCCATATGTGGTATGTGAAAATAACACACATGCAATGACTCCAGTTGTTGTTAGTAAAAAGAACACACATGCAATGACACTGGTGGATCCATGTGTGGTCTCTGAAGAGAACATACATGCAATGACTCTAGCTGTGGTTAATGAGAAGAACACACATGCAATGACACTGGTGGATCCATAGGTGGATTGTGAAAAGAACACACATACAATGACACTGGTGAATCCATATGTGGTATGTGAAAAGAATAGTCATGAAATGACTCCAGTTGTTGTTAGTAAAAAGAACACACATGCAATGACACTGGTGGATCCATGTGTGGTCTCTGAAGAGAACACACATGCAATGACACTGGTGGATCCATATGTGGTATGTGAAAAGAACACACTTGCAATGACTCCAGTTGTTGTTAGTAAAAAGAACACACATGCAATGACACTGGTGGATCCACGTGTGGTCTCTGAAGAGAACACACATGCAATGAATCTAGCTGTGGTTACTGAGAAGAACACACATGCAATGACACTGGTGGATCCATAGGTGGATTGTGAAAAGAACACACATTCAATGATTCTAGTTGTTGTTAGTAAAAAGAACACACATGTAATGACACTAGTGGATCCATGTGTGGTTTCTGAAGAGAACACACATGCAATGACACTGGTGGATCCATATGTGGTATGTCAAAAGAACACACATGCAATGACTCCAGTTGTTGTTAGTAAAAAGAACACACATGCAATGACACTGGTGGATCCATGTGTGGTCTCTGAAGAGAACACACATGCAATGACTCTAGTTGTCGTTAATTAGAAGAACACACATTGCAATGACACTGGTGGATCCATATGTGGTATGTGAAAAGAATATTGATGAAATGACTCGAGTTGTTGTTAGTAAAAAGAACACACATGAAATTACAGTGGTAGATTCATGTGTGGTCTCTGAAGAGAACACACATGCAATGACACTAGTGGATCCATGTGTGGTATGTGAAAAGAACACACATGCAATGACTCCAGTTGTTGTTAGTAAAAAGAACACACATGAAATGACACTAGTGGATCCATGTGTGGTCTCTGAAGAGAACAGACATGCAATAACTCTAGCTCTGGTTAATGAGAATAACACACATTTCAATGACACTGGTGGATCCATATGTGGTATGTGAAAAGAATAGTCATGAAATGACTCCAGTTGTTGTTACTAAAAAGAACGCAGATGCAATAACATCCATGTGTGGTCTCTGAAGAGAACACACATGCAAAGACACTGGTGGATCCATATTTGGTATGTGAAAAGAACACACATGCAATGACTCCAGTTGTTGTTAGTAAAAAGAACACACATGCAATGACACTGATGGATCCATGTGTGGTCTCTAATGAGAACTCACATTTCAATGACACTGGTGGATCCATGTGTGGTATGTGAAAAGAACACACATGCAATGACTCCAGTTGTTGTTAGTAAAAAGAACACACATGCAATGACACTGGTGGATCCATGTGTGGTATCTGAAGAGAACACACATTTCAATGACACTAGTGGATCCATATGTGGTATGTGAAGAGAACACAGATGCAAAGACTCCAGTTGTTGTTAGTAAAAAGAACACACACACAATAACACTAGTGGATCCATGTGTGGTCTTCGAAGAGAACACACATTTCAATGACACTGGTGGATCCATATGTCGTATGTGAAAAAACAAACATGCAATGACTCCAGTTGTTGTTAGTAAAAAGAACACACATGCAATGACACTAGTGGATCCATGTGTGATCTCTGAAGAGAACACACATGCAATAACACTGGTGGATCCATGTGTGGTATCCGAAGAGAACACACATTTCAATGACACTGGTGGATCCATATGTGGTATGTGAAAAAACACACATGAATGACTCCAGTTGTTGTTAGTAAAAAGAACACACATGCAATGACACTGGTGGATCCATGTGTGGTCTCTGAAGAGAACACACATGCAATGACACTGGTGGATCCATATGTGGTATGTGAAAAGAACACACATGCAATGACTACAGTTGTTGTTAGTAAAAAGAACACACATTTCAATGACACTGGTGGATCCATATGTGGTATGTGAAAATAACACACATGCAATGACTCTAGTTGTTGTTAGTAAAAAGAACACACATTTCAATGACACTGGTGGATCCATATGTGGTATGTGAAAAGAACACACATGCAATGACTCGAGTTGTTGTTAGTAAAAAGAACACACATGCAATGACACTGGTGGATCCATGTGTGGTATCCGAAGAGAACACACATTTCAATGACACTGGTGGATCCACGTGTGGTCTCTGAAGAGAACACACATGCAATGAATCTAGCTGTGGTTAATGAGAAGAACACACATGCAATGACACTGGTGGATCCATAGGTGGATTGTGAAAAGAACACACATTCAATGAGTCTAGTTGTTGTTTGTAAAAAGAACACACATGTAATGACACTGGTGGATCCATGTGTGGTTTCTGAAGAGAACACACATGCAATTACACTGGTGGATCCATATGTGGTATGTCAAAAGAACACACATGCAATGACTCCAGTTGTTGTTAGTAAAAAGAACACACATGCAATGACACTGGTGGATCCATGTGTGGTCTCTGAAGAGAACACACATGCAATGACTCTAGTTGTGGTTAATTAGAAGAACACACATTGCAATGACACTGGTGGATCCATATGTGGTATGTGAAAAGAATATTGATGAAATGATTCCAGTTGTTGTTAGTAAAAAGAACACACATGAAATGACACTGGTGGATTCATGTGTGGTCTCTGAACAGAACACACATACAATGACACTGGTGGATCCATGTGTGGTATGTGAAAAGAACACACATGCAATGACTCCAGTTGTTGTTAGTAAAAAGAACACACATGCAATGACACTGGTGGATCCATGTGTGGTCTCTGAAGAGAACACACATGCAATAACTCTAGCTATGGTTAATGAGAATAACACACATTTCAATGACACTGGTGGATCCATATGTGGTATGTGAAAAGAATAGTCATGAAATGACTCCAGTTGTTGTTACTAAAAAGAACACACATGCAATGACATCCATGTGTGGTCTCTGAAGAGAACACACATGCAATGACACTGGTGGATCCATATTTGGTATGTGAAAAGAACACACATGCAATGACTCCAGTTGTTGATAGTAAAAAGAACACACATGCAATGACACTGGTGGATCCATGTGTGGTCTCTAATGAGAACACACATTTCAATGACACTGGTGGATCCATGCGTGGTATGTGAAAAGAACACACATGCAATGACTCCAGTTGTTGTTAGTAAAAAGAACACACATGCAATGACACTGGTGGATCCATGTGTGGTATCTGAAGAGAACACACATTTCAATGACACTGGTGGATCCATATGTGGTATGTGAAAAGAACACAGATGCAATGACTCCAGTTGTTGTTAGTAAAAAGAACACAGACACAATGACACTGGATCCATGTGTGGTCTTCGAAGAGAACACACATTTCAATGACACTGGTGGATCCATATGTCGTATGTCAAAAACACACATGCAATGACTCCAGTTGTTGTTAGTAAAAAGAACACACATGCAATGACACTAGTGGATCCATGTGTGATCTCTGAAGAGAACACACATGCAATGACTGTAGCTGTGGTTAATGAGAAGAACACACATTTCAATGACACTGGTGGATCCATATGTGGTATGTGAAAAGAACACACATGCAATGACTCCAGTTGTTGTTAGTAAAAAGAACACACATGCAATGACACTGGTGGATCCATGTGTGGTATCCGAAGAGAACACACATTTCAATGACACTGGTGGATCCATATGTGGTATGTGAAAAAACACACATGCAATGACTCCAGTTGTTGTTAGTAAAAACAACACACATGCAATGACACTGGTGGATCCATGTGCATGCAATGACACTGGTGGATCCATATGTAGTATGTGAAAAGAACACACATGCAATGACTCCAGTTGTTGTTAGTAAAAAGAACACACATGCAATGACACTGGTGGATCCACGTGTGGTCTCTAAAGAGAAGACACATGCAATGAATCTAGTTGTGGTTAATGAGAAGAACACACATGCAATGACACTGGTGGATCCATAGGTGGATTGTGAAAAGAACACACATTCAATGACTCTAGTTGTTGTTAGTAAAAAGAACACACATGTAATGACACTGGTGGATCCATGTGTGGTTTCTGAAGAGAACACACATGCAATGACACTGGTGGATCCATATGTGGTATGTCAAAAGAACACACATGCAATGACTCCAGTTGTTGTTAGTAAAAAGAACACACATGCAATGACACTGGTGGATCCATGTGTGGTCTCTGAAGAGAACACACATGCAATGACTCTAGTTGTGGTTAATTAGAAGAACACACATTGCAATGACACTGGTGGATGCATATGTGGTATGTGAAAAGAATATTTATGAAATGACTCTAGTTGTTGTTAGTAAAAAGAACACACATGAAATGACAATGGTAGATTCATGTGTGGTCTCTGAAGAGAACACACATGAAATGACACTGGTGGATCCATGTGTGGTATGTGAAAAGAACACACATGCAATGACTCCAGTTGTTGTTAGTAAAAAGAACACACATGCAATGACACTAGTGGATTCATGTGTGGTCTCTGACGAGAACACACATGCAATAACTCTAGCTATGGTTAATGAGAATAACACACATTTCAATGACACTGGTGGATCCATATGTGGTATGTGAAAAGAATAGTCATGAAATGACTCTAGTTGTTGTTACTAAAAAGAACACACATGCAATGACATCCATGTGTGGTCTCTGAAGAGAACACACATGCAATGACACTGGTGGATCCATATTTGGTATGTGAAAATAACACACATGCAATGACTCCAGTTGTTGTTAGTAAAAACAACACACATGCAATGACACTGGTGGATCCATGTGTGGTCTCTAATGAGAACACACATTTCAATGACACTGGTGGATCCACGTGTGGTATGTGAATAGAACACACATCCAATGACTCCAGTTGTTGTTAGTAAAAAGAACACACATGCAATGACACTGGTGGATCCATGTGTGGTAACTGAAGAGAACACACATTTCAATGACACTGGTGGATCCATATGTGGTATGTGAAAAGAACACAGATGCAATGACTCCAATTGTTGTTAGTAAAAAGAACACACATGAAATGACAATGGTAGATTCATGTGTGGTCTCTGAAGAGAACACACATGAAATGACACTGGTGGATCCATGTGTGGTATGTGAAAAGAACACACATGTAATGACTCCAGTTGTTGTTAGTAAAAAGAACACACATGCAATGACACTAGTGGATCCATGTGTGGTCTCTGACGAGAACACACATGCAATAACTCTAGCTATGGTTAATGAGAATAACACACATTTCAATGACACTGGTGGATCCATATGTGGTATGTGAAAAGAATAGTCATGAAATGACTCTAGTTGTTGTTACTAAAAATAACACACATGCAATGACATCCATGTGTGGTCTTTGAAGAGAACACACATGCAATGACACTGGTGGATCCATATTTGGTATGTGAAAATAACACACATGCAATGACTCCAGTTGTTGTTAGTAAAAACAACACACATGCAATGACACTGGTGGATCCATGTGTGGTCTCTAATGAGAACACACATTTCAATGACACTGGTGGATCCATGCGTGGTATGTGAATAGAACACACATCCAATGACTCCAGTTGTTGTTAGTAAAAAGAACACACATGCAATGACACTGGTGGATCCATGTGTGGTATCTGAAGAGAACACACATTTCAATGACACTGGTGGATCCATATGTGGTATGTGAAAAGAACACAGATGCAATGACTCCAGTTGTTGTTAGTAAAAAGAACACACACACAATGACACTGGATCCATGTGTGGTCTTCGAAGAGAACACACATTTCAATGACACTGGTGGATCCATATGTCGTATGTGAAAAAACACACATGCAATGACTCCAGTTGTTGTTAGTAAAAAGAACACACATGCAATGACACTAGTGGATCCATGTGTGATCTCTGAAGAGAACACACATGCAATGACTGTAGCTGTGGTTAATGAGAAGAACACACATTTCAATGACACTGGTGGATCCATATGTGGTATGTGAAAAGAACACACATGCAATGACTCCAGTTGTTGTTAGTAAAAAGAACACACATGCAATGACACTGGTGGATCCATGTGTGGTATCCGAAGAGAACACACATTTCAATGACACTGGTGGATCCATATGTGGTATGTGAAAAAACACACATGCAATGACTCCAGTTGTTGTTAGTAAAAACAACACACATGCAATGACACTGGTGGATCCATGTGTGGTCTCTGAAGAGAACACACATGCAATGACACTGGTGGATCCATATGTGGTATGTGAAAAGAACACACATGCAATGACTCCAGTTGTTGTTAGTAAAAAGAACACACATGCAATGACACTTGTGGATCCACGTGTGGTCTCTAAAGAGAACACACATGCAATGAATCTAGCTGTGGTTAATGAGAAGAACACACATGCAATGACACTGGTGGATCCATAGGTGGATTGTGAAAAGAACACACATTCAATGACTCTAGTTGTTGTTAGTAAAAAGAACACACATGTAATGACACGGGTGGATCCATGTGTGGTTTCTGAAGAGAACACACATGCAATGACACTGGTGGATCCATGTGTGGTCTCTGAAGAGAACACACATGCAATGACTCTAACTGTGGTTAATGAGAAGAACACACATTTCAATGACACTGGTGGATCCATATGTGGTATGTGAAAAGAATAGTCATGAAATGACTCCAGTTGTTGTTAGTAAAAACAACACACATGCAATGACACTGGTGGATCCATGTGTGGTCTCTAATCAGAACACACATTTCAATGACACTAGTGGATCCATATGTGGTATGTGAAAATAACACACATGCAATGACTCCAGTTGTTGTTAGTAAAAAGAACACACATGCAATGACACTGGTGGATCCATGTGTGGTCTCTAAAGAGAACACACATGCAATGAATCTAGTTGTGGTTAATGAGAAGAACACACATGCAATGACACTGGTGGATCCATAGGTGGATTGTGAAAAGAATACACATTCAATGACTCTAGTTGTTGTTAGTAAAAAGAACACACATGCAATGACCCTGGTGGATCCATGTGTGGTTTCTGAAGAGAACACACATGCAATGACACTGGTGGATCCATATGTGGTATGTGAAAAGAACACACATGCAATGACTCTAGTTGTTGTTAGTAAAAAGAACACACATGCAATGACACTGGTGGATCCACGTGTGGTCTCTAAAGAGAACACACATGCAATCACTCTAGCTGTGGTTAATGAGAAGAACACACATGCAATGACACTGGTGGATCCATAGGTGGATTGTGAAAAGAACACACATTCAATGACTCTAGTTGTTGTTAGTAAAAAGAACACACATGTAATGACACAGGTGGATCCATGTGTGGTTTCTGAAGAGAACACACATGCAATGACACTGGTGGATCCATGTGTGGTCTCTGAAGAGAACACACATGCAATGACTCTAACTGTGGTTAATGAGAAGAACACACATTTCAATGACACTGGTGGATCCATATGTGGTATGTGAAAAGAATAGTCATGAAATGACTCCTGTTGTTGTTAGTAAAAACAACACACATGCAATGACACTGGTGGATCCATGTGTGGTCTCTAATCAGAACACACATTTCAATGACACTAGTGGATCCATATGTGGTATGTGAAAATAACACACATGCAATGACTCCAGTTGTTGTTAGTAAAAAGAACACACATGCAATGACACTGGTGGATCCATGTGTGGTCTCTAAAGAGAACACACATGCAATGAATCTAGTTGTGGTTAATGAGAAGAACACACATGCAATGACACTGGTGGATCCATAGGTGGATTGTGAAAAGAATACACATTCAATGACTCTAGTTGTTGTTAGTAAAAAGAACACACATGCAATGACCCTGGTGGATCCATGTGTGGTTTCTGAAGAGAACACACATGCAATGACACTGGTGGATCCATATGTGGTATGTGAAAAGAACACACATGCAATGACTCTAGTTGTTGTTAGTAAAAAGAACACACATGCAATGACACTGGTGGATCCATGTGTGGTCTCTGAAGAGAACACACATGCAATCACTCTAGCTGTGGTTAATAAGAAGAACACACATTTCAATGACACGGGTGGATCCATATGTGGTATGTGAAAAGAATAGTCATGAAATGACTCCAGTTGTTGTTAGTAAAAATAACACACATGCAATGACACTGGTGGATCCATGTGTGGTCTCTTAAGAGAACACACATGTAATGACACTGGTGGATCCATACGTGGTATGTGAAAATAACACACATGCAATGACTCCAGTTGTTGTTAGTAAAAAGAACACACATGCAATGACACTGGTGGATCCATGTGTGGTCTCTAAAGAGAACACACATGCAATGAATCTAGTCGTGGTTAATGAGAAGAACACACATGCAATGACACTGGTGGATCCATAGGTGGATTGTGAAAAGAACACGCATTCAATGACTCTAGTTGTTGTTAGTAAAAAGAACAGACATGCAATGACCCTGGTGGATCCATGTGTGGTTTCTAAAGAGAACACACATGCAATGACACTGGTGGATCCATATGTGGTATGTGAAAAGAACACACATGCAACGACTCCAGTTGTTGTTAGTAAAAAGAACACACATGCAATGACACTGGTGGATCCATGTGTGGTCTCTGAAGAGAAGACACATGCAATGACTCTAGTTGTGGTTAATTAGAAGAACACACATTGCAATGACACTGGTGGATGCATATGTGGTATGTGAAAAGAATATTGATGAAATGACTCTAGTTGTTGTTAGTAAAAAGAACACACATGAAATGACACTAGTAGATTCATGTGTGGTCTCTGAAGAGAACACACATGAAATGACACAGGTGGATCCATGTGTGGTATGTGAAAAGAACACACATGCAATGACTCCAGTTGTTGTTAGTAAAAAGAACACACATGCAATGACACTAGTGGATCCATGTGTGGTCTCTGAAGAGAACACACATGCAATAACTCTAGCTATGGTTAATGAGAATAACACACATTTCAATGACACTGGTGGATCCATATGTGGTATGTGAAAAGAATAGTCATGAAATGACTCTAGTTGTTGTTACTAAAAAGAACACACATGCAATGACATCCATGTGTGGTCTCTGAACAGAACACACATGCAATGACACTGGTGGATCCATATTTGGTATGTGAAAATAACACACATGCAATGACTCTAGTTGTTGTTAGTAAAAAGAACACACATGCAATGACACTGGTGGATCCATGTGTGGTCTCTAATGAGAACACACATTTCAATGACACTGGTGGATCCATGTGTGGTATGTGAAAAGAACACACATGCAATGACTCCAGTTGTTGTTAGTAAAAAGAACACACATGCAATGACACTGGTGGATCCATGTGTGGTAACTGAAGAGAACACACATTTCAATGACACCGGTGGATCCATATGTGGTATGTGAAAAGAACACAGATGCAATGACTCCAGTTGTTGTTAGTAAAAAGAACACACACACAATGACACTGGTGGATCCATGTGTGGTCTTCGAAGAGAACACACATTTCAATGACACTGGTGGATCCATATGTCGTATGTGAAAAAACACACATGCAATGACTCCAGTTGTTGTTAGTAAAAAGAACACACATGCATTGACACTAGTGGATCCATGTGTGATCTCTGAAGAGAACACACATGCAATGACTGTAGCTGTGGTTAATGAGAAGAACACACATTTCAATGACACTAGTGGATCCATATGTGGTATGTGAAAAGAATACACATGCAATGACTCCAGTTGTTGTTAGTAAAAAGAACACACATGCAATGACACTGGTGGATCCATGTGTGGTATCCGAAGAGAACACACATTTCAATGACACTGGTGGATCCATATGTGGTATGTGAAAAAACACACATGCAATGACTCCAGTTGTTGTTAGTAAAAATAACACACATGCAATGACACTGGTGGATCCATGTGTGGTCTCTGAAGAGAACACACATGCAATGACTCTAACTGTGGTTAATGAGAAGAACACACATTTCAATGACACTGGTGGATCCATATGTGGTATGTGAAAAGAATACACATGCAATGACTCCAGTTGTTGTTAGTAAAAAGAACACACATGCAATGACACTGGTGGATCCATGTGTGGTATCGGAAGAGAACACACATTTCAATGACACTGGTGGATCCATATGTGGTATGTGAAAAGAATAGTCATGAAATGACTCCAGTTGTTGTTACTAAAAAGAACACACATGCAATGACATCCATGTGTGGTCTCTGAAGAGAACACACATGCAATGACACTGGTGGATCCATATTTGGTATGTGAAAAGAACACACATGCAATGACTCCAGTTGTTGATAGTAAAAAGGACACACATGCAATGACACTGGTGGATCCATGTGTGGTCTCTAATGAGAACACACATTTCAATGACACTGGTGGATCCATGCGTGGTATGTGAAAAGAACACACATGCAATGACTCCAGTTGTTATTAGTAAAAAGAACACACATGCAATGACACTGGTGGATCCATGTGTGGTATCTGAAGAGAACACACATTTCAATGACACTGGTGGATCCGTATGTGGTATGTGAAAAGAACACAGATGCAATGACTCCAGTTGTTGTTAGTAAAAAGAACACACACACAATGACACTGGATCCATGTGTGGTCTTCGAAGAGAACACACATTTCAATGACACTGGTGGATCCATATGTCGTATGTGAAAAAAGACACATGCAATGACTCCAGTTGTTGTTAGTAAAAAGAACACACATGTAATGACACTAGTGGATCCATGTATGATCTCTGAAGAGAACACACATGCAATGACTGTAGCTGTGGTTAATGAGAAGAACACACATTTCAATGACACTGGTGGATCCATATGTGGTATGTGAAAAGAACACACATGCAATGACTCCAGTTGTTGTTAGTAAAAAGAACACACATGCAATGACACTGGTGGATCCATGTGTGGTATCCGAAGAGAACACACATTTCAATGACACTGGTGGATCCATATGTGGTATGTGAAAAAACACACATGCAATGACTCCAGTTGTTGTTAGTAAAAACAACACACATGCAATGACACTGGTGGATCCATGTGTGGTCTCTGAAGAGAACACACATGCAATGACACTGGTGGATCCATATTTGGTATGTGAAAAGAACACACATGCAATGACTCCAGTTGTTGTTAGTAAAAAGAACACACATGCAATGACACTGGTGGATCCACGTGTGGTCTCTAAAGAGAACACACATGCAATGAATCTAGCTGTGGTTAATGAGAAGAATACACATGCAATGACACTGGTGGATCCATAGGTGGATTGTGAAAAGAACACACATTCAATGACTCTAGTTGTTGTTAGTAAAAAGAACACACATGTAATGACACAGGTGGATCCATGTGTGGTTTCTGAAGAGAACACACATGCAATGACACTGGTGGACCCATATGTGGTATGTCAAAAGAACACACATGCAATGACTCCAGTTGTTGTTAGTAAAAAGAACACACATGCAATGACACTGGTGGATCCATGTGTGGTCTCTGAAGAGAACACACATGCAATGACTCTAGTTGTGGTTAATTAGAAGAACACACATTGCAATGACACTGGTGGATGCATATGTGGTATGTGAAAAGAATATTGATGAAATGACTCTAGTTGTTGTTAGTAAAAAGAACACACATGAAATGACACTGGTAGATTCATGTGTGGTCTCTGAAGAGAACACACATGAAATGAGACTGGTGGATCCATGTGTGGTATGTGAAAAGAACACACATGCAATGACTCCAGTTGTTGTTAGTAAAAAGAACACACATGCAATGACACTAGTGGATCCATGTGTGGTCTCTGAAGAGAACACACATGCAATAACTCTAGCTATGGTTAATGAGAATAACACACATTTCAATGACACTGGTGGATCCATATGTGGTATGTCAAAAGAATAGTCATGAAATGACTCTAGTTGTTGTTACTAAAAAGAACACACATGCAATGACATCCATGTGTGGTCTCTGAAGAGAACACACATGTAATGACACTGGTGGATCCATATTTGGTATGTGAAAATAACACACATGCAATGACTCCAGTTGTTGTTAGGAAATAGAACACACATGCAATGACAGTGGCGGATCCATGTGTGGTCTCTAATGAGAACACACATTTCAATGACACTGGTGGATCCATGTGTGGTATGTGAAAAGAACACACATGCAATGACTCCAGTTGTTGTTAGTAAAAAGAACACACATGCAATGACACTGGTGGATCCATGTGTGGTAACTGAAGAGAACACACATTTCAATGACACTGTAGGATCCATATGTGGTATGTGAAAAGAACACAGATGCAATGACTCCAGTTGTTGTTAGTAAAAAGAACACACACACAATGACACTGGTGGATCCATGTGTGGTCTTCGAAGAGAACACACATTTCAATGACACTGGTGGATCCATATGTCGTATGTGAAAAAACACACATGCAATGACTCCAGTTGTTGTTAGTAAAAAGAACACACATGCATTGACACTAGTGGATCCATGTGTGATCTCTGAAGAGAACACACATGCAATGACTGTAGCTGTGGTTAATGAGAAGAACACACATTTCAATGACACTGGTGGATCCATATGTGGTATGTGAAAAGAATACACATGCAATGACTCCAGTTGTTGTTAGTAAAAAGAACACACATGCAATGACACTGGTGGATCCATGTGTGGTATCCGAAGAGAACACACATTTCAATGACACTGGTGGATCCATATGTGGTATGTGAAAAAACACACATGCAATGACTCCAGTTGTTGTTAGTAAAAATAACACACATGCAATGACACTGGTGGATCCATGTGTGGTCTCTGAAGAGAACACACATGCAATGACTCTAACTGTGGTTAATGAGAAGAACACACATTTCAATGACACTGGTGGATCCATATGTGGTATGTGAAAAGAATAGTCATGAAATGACTCCAGTTGTTGTTAGTAAAAACAACACACATGCAATGACACTGGTGGATCCATGTGTGGTCTCTAATCAGAACACACATTTCAATGACACTAGTGGATCCATATGTGGTATGTGAAAATAACACACATGCAATGACTCCAGTTGTTGTTAGTAAAAAGAACACACATGCAATGACACTGGTGGATCCATGTGTGGTCTCTAAAGAGAACACACATGCAATGAATCTAGTTGTGGTTAATGAGAAGAACACACATGCAATGACACTGGTGGATCCATAGGTGGATTGTGAAAAGAATACATAGTCAATGACTCTAGTTGTTGTTAGTAAAAAGAACACACATGCAATGACCCTGGTGGATCCATGTGTGGTTTCTGAAGAGAACACACATGCAATGACATTGGTGGATCCATATGTGGTATGTGAAAAGAACACACATGCAATGACTCTAGTTTTTGTTAGTAAAAAGAACACACATGCAATGACACTGGTGGATCCATGTGTGGTCTCTGAAGAGAACACACATGCAATCACTCTAGCTGTGGTTAATGAGAAGAACACACATTTCAATGACACTGGTGGATCCATATGTGGTATGTGCAAAGAATAGTCATGAAATGACTCCAGTTGTTGTTAGTAAAAAGAACACACATGCAATGACACTGGTGGATCCATGTGTGGTCTCTTAAGAGAACACACATGTAATGACACTAGTGGCTCCATACGTGGTATGTGAAAATAACACACATGCAATGACTCCAGTTGTTGTTAGTAAAAAGAACACACATGCAATGACACTGGTGGATCCATGTGTGGTCTCTAAAGAGAACACACATGCAATGAATCTAGTCGTGGTTAATGAGAAGAACACACATGCAATGACACTGGTGGATCCATAGGTGGATTGTGAAAAGAACACGCATTCAATGACTCTAGTTGTTGTTAGTAAAAAGAACACACATGCAATGACCCTGGTGGATCCATGTGTGGTTTCTAAAGAGAACACACATGCAATGACACTGGTGGATCCATATGTGGTATGTGAAAAGAACACACATGCAACGACTCCAGTTGTTGTTAGTAAAAAGAACACACATTCAATGACACTGGTGGATCCATGTGTGGTCTCTGAAGAGAACACACATGCAATGACTCTAGTTGGGGTTAATGAGAAGAACACACATTGCAATGACACTGGTGGATCCATATGTGGTATGTGAAAAGAATATTCATGAAATGAATCCAGTTGTTGTTAGTAAAAAGAACACACATGCAATGACACTAGTGGATTCATGTGTGGTCTCTGAAGAGAACACACATGCAATGACACTGGTGGATCCATATCTGGTATGTGAAAATAACACACATGCAATGACTCCAGTTGTTGTTAGTAAAAAGAAGACACATGCAATAACACTAGTGGATCCATGTGTGGTCTCTGAAGAGAACACACATGCAATGAATCTAGCTGTGGTTAATGATAAGAACACACATGCAATGACACTGGTGGATCCATAGGTGGATTGTGAAAAGAACACACATTCAATGACTAGTTATTGTTAGTAAAAAGAACACACATGTAATGACACTGGTGGATCCATGTGTGGTTTCTGAAGAGAACACACATGCAATGACACTAGTGGATCCATATGTGGTATGTCAAAAGAACACACATGAAATGACTCCAGTTGTTGTTAGTAAAAAGAACACACATGCAATGACACTGGTGGATCCATGTGTGGTCTCTAAAGAGAACACACATGCAATGACTCTAGTTGTGGTTAATTAGAAGAACACACATTGCAATGACACTGGTGGATCCATATGTGGTATGTGAAAAGAATATTGATGAAATGACTCCAGTTGTTGTTAGTAAAAAGAACACACATGAAATGACACTGGTGGATTCATGTGTGGTCTCTGAACAGAACACACATACAATGACAATGGTGGATCCATGTGTGGTATGTGAAAAGAACACACATGCAATGACTCCAGTTGTTGTTAGTAAAAAGAACACACATGCAATGACACTAGTGGATCCATGTGTGGTCTCTGAAGAGAACACACATGCAATAACTCTAGCTATGGTTAATGAGAATAACACACATTTCAATGAAACTGGTGGATCCATATGTGGTATGTGAAAAGAATAGTCATGAAATGACTCCAGTTGTTGTTACTAAAAAGAACACACATGCAATGACATCCATGTGTGGTCTCTAAAGGGAACACACATGCAATGACACTGGTGGATCCATATTTGGTATGTGAAAAGAACACACATGCAATGACTCCAGTTGTTGTTAGTAAAAAGAACACACATGCAATGACACTGGTGGATCCATGTGTGGTCTCTAATGAGAACACACATTTCAATGACACTGGTGGATCCATGTGTGGTATGTGAAAAGAACACACATGCAATGACTCTAGTTGTTTTTAGTAAAAAGAACACACATGCAATGACACTGGTGGATCCATGTGTGGTATCTGAAGAGAACACACATTTCAATGACACTGGTGGATCCATATGTGGTATGTGAAAAGAACACAGATGCAATAACTCCAGTTGTTGTTAGTAAAAAGAACACACACACAATGACACTGTTGCATCCATGTGTGGTCTTCGAAGAGAACACACATTTCAATGACACTAGTGGATCCATATGTCGTATGTGAAAAAACACACATGCAATGACTCCAGTTGTTGTTAGTAAAAAGAACACACATGCAATGACACTGGTGGATCCATGTGTGGTCTCTGAAGAGAACACACATGCAATGACTCTAACTGTGGTTAATGAGAAGAACACACATTTCAATGACACTGGTGGATCCATATGTGGTATGTGAAAAGAATAGTCATGAAATGACTCCAGTTGTTGTTAGTAAAAACAACACACATGCAATGACACTGGTGGATCCATGTGTGGTCTCTAATCAGAACACACATTTCAATGACACTAGTGGATCCATATGTGGTATGTGAAAATAACACACATGCAATGACTCCAGTTGTTGTTAGTAAAAAGAACACACATGCAATGACACTGGTGGATCCATGTGTGGTCT
The DNA here is from genome assembly GCA_916181665.1 of Avena sativa. NCBI lineage: Eukaryota > Viridiplantae > Streptophyta > Magnoliopsida > Poales > Poaceae > Avena > Avena sativa. Next base: position 382,887,674 of record OV702286.1, on the reverse strand, counting down.
CTAAAGAGAACACACATGCAATGAATCTAGTTGTGGTTAATGAGAAGAACACACATGCAATGACACTGGTGGATCCATAGGTGGATTGTGAAAAGAATACATAGTCAATGACTCTAGTTGTTGTTAGTAAAAAGAACACACATGCAATGACCCTGGTGGATCCATGTGTGGTTTCTGAAGAGAACACACATGCAATGACATTGGTGGATCCATATGTGGTATGTGAAAAGAACACACATGCAATGACTCTAGTTGTTGTTAGTAAAAAGAACACACATGCAATGACACTGGTGGATCCATGTGTGGTCTCTGAAGAGAACACACATGCAATCACTCTAGCTGTGGTTAATGAGAAGAACACACATTTCAATGACACTGGTGGATCCATATGTGGTATGTGCAAAGAATAGTCATGAAATGACTCCAGTTGTTGTTAGTAAAAAGAACACACATGCAATGACACTGGTGGATCCATGTGTGGTCTCTTAAGAGAACACACATGTAATGACACTAGTGGCTCCATACGTGGTATGTGAAAATAACACACATGCAATGACTCCAGTTGTTGTTAGTAAAAAGAACACACATGCAATGACACTGGTGGATCCATGTGTGGTCTCTAAAGAGAACACACATGCAATGAATCTAGTCGTGGTTAATGAGAAGAACACACATGCAATGACACTGGTGGATCCATAGGTGGATTGTGAAAAGAACACGCATTCAATGACTCTAGTTGTTGTTAGTAAAAAGAACACACATGCAATGACCCTGGTGGATCCATGTGTGGTTTCTAAAGAGAACACACATGCAATGACACTGGTGGATCCATATGTGGTATGTGAAAAGAACACACATGCAACGACTCCAGTTGTTGTTAGTAAAAAGAACACACATTCAATGACACTGGTGGATCCATGTGTGGTCTCTGAAGAGAACACACATGCAATGACTCTAGTTGGGGTTAATGAGAAGAACACACATTGCAATGACACTGGTGGATCCATATGTGGTATGTGAAAAGAATATTCATGAAATGAATCCAGTTGTTGTTAGTAAAAAGAACACACATGCAATGACACTAGTGGATTCATGTGTGGTCTCTGAAGAGAACACACATGCAATGACACTGGTGGATCCATATCTGGTATGTGAAAATAACACACATGCAATGACTCCAGTTGTTGTTAGTAAAAAGAAGACACATGCAATAACACTAGTGGATCCATGTGTGGTCTCTGAAGAGAACACACATGCAATGAATCTAGCTGTGGTTAATGATAAGAACACACATGCAATGACACTGGTGGATCCATAGGTGGATTGTGAAAAGAACACACATTCAATGACTAGTTATTGTTAGTAAAAAGAACACACATGTAATGACACTGGTGGATCCATGTGTGGTTTCTGAAGAGAACACACATGCAATGACACTAGTGGATCCATATGTGGTATGTCAAAAGAACACACATGAAATGACTCCAGTTGTTGTTAGTAAAAAGAACACACATGCAATGACACTGGTGGATCCATGTGTGGTCTCTAAAGAGAACACACATGCAATGACTCTAGTTGTGGTTAATTAGAAGAACACACATTGCAATGACACTGGTGGATCCATATGTGGTATGTGAAAAGAATATTGATGAAATGACTCCAGTTGTTGTTAGTAAAAAGAACACACATGAAATGACACTGGTGGATTCATGTGTGGTCTCTGAACAGAACACACATACAATGACAATGGTGGATCCATGTGTGGTATGTGAAAAGAACACACATGCAATGACTCCAGTTGTTGTTAGTAAAAAGAACACACATGCAATGACACTAGTGGATCCATGTGTGGTCTCTGAAGAGAACACACATGCAATAACTCTAGCTATGGTTAATGAGAATAACACACATTTCAATGAAACTGGTGGATCCATATGTGGTATGTGAAAAGAATAGTCATGAAATGACTCCAGTTGTTGTTACTAAAAAGAACACACATGCAATGACATCCATGTGTGGTCTCTAAAGGGAACACACATGCAATGACACTGGTGGATCCATATTTGGTATGTGAAAAGAACACACATGCAATGACTCCAGTTGTTGTTAGTAAAAAGAACACACATGCAATGACACTGGTGGATCCATGTGTGGTCTCTAATGAGAACACACATTTCAATGACACTGGTGGATCCATGTGTGGTATGTGAAAAGAACACACATGCAATGACTCTAGTTGTTTTTAGTAAAAAGAACACACATGCAATGACACTGGTGGATCCATGTGTGGTATCTGAAGAGAACACAAATTTCAATGACACTGGTGGATCCATATGTGGTATGTGAAAAGAACACAGATGCAATAACTCCAGTTGTTGTTAGTAAAAAGAACACACACACAATGACACTGTTGCATCCATGTGTGGTCTTCGAAGAGAACACACATTTCAATGACACTAGTGGATCCATATGTCGTATGTGAAAAAACACACATGCAATGACTCCAGTTGTTGTTAGTAAAAAGAACACACATGCAATGACACTAGTGTATCCATGTGTGATCTCTGAAGAGAACACACATGCAATGACTATAGCTGTGGTTAATGAGAAGAACACACATTTCAATGACACTGGTGGATCCATATGTGGTATGTGAAAAGAACAGACATGCAATGACTCCAGTTGTTGTTAGTAAAAAGAACACACACACAATGACAGTGGTGGATCCATGTGTGGTCTTCGAAGAGAACACACATTTCAATGACACTGGTGGATCCATATGTCGTATGTGAAAAAACACACATGCAATGACTCTAGTTGTTGTTAGTAAAAAGAACACGGATGCATTGACACTAGTGGATCCATGTGTGATCTCTGAAGAGAACACACATGCAATGACTGTAGCTGTGGTTATTGAGAAGACCACACATTTCAATGACACTGGTGGATCCATATGTGGTATGTGAAAAGAATACACATGCAATGACTCCAGTTGTTGTTAGTAAAAAGAACACACATGCAATGACACTGGTGGATCCATGTGTGGTATCCGAAGAGAACACACATTTCAATGACACTGGTGGATCCATATGTGGTATGTGAAAAAACACACATGCAATGACTCCAGTTGTTGTTAGTAAAAAGAACACACATGCAATGACAATGGTGGATCCATGTGTGGTCTCTGAAGAGAACACACATGCAATGACTCTAGCTGTGGTTAATGAGAAGAACACACATTTCAATGACACTGGTGGATCCATATGTGGTATGTGAAAAGAATAGTCATGAAATGACTCCAGTTGTTGTTAGTAAAAACAACACACATGTAATGACACTGGTGGATCCATGTGTGGTCTCTAATCAGAACACACATTTCAATGACACTAGTGGATCCATATGTGGTATGTGAAAATAACACACATGCAATGACTCCAGTTGTTGTTAGTAAAAAGAACACACATGCAATGACACTGGTGGATCCATGTGTGGTCTCTAAAGAGAACACACATGCAATGAATCTAGTTGTGGTTAATGAGAAGAACACACATGCAATGACACTGGTGGATCCATAGGTGGATTGTGAAAAGAATACACATTCAATGACTCTAGTTGTTGTTAGTAAAAAGAACACACATGCAATGACCCTGGTGGATCCATGTGTGGTTTCTGAAGAGAACACACATGCAATGACATTGGTGGATCCATATGTGGTATGTGAAAAGAACACACATGCAATGACTCTAGTTGTTGTTTGTAAAAAGAACACACATGCAATGACACTGGTGGATCCATGTGTGGTCTCTGAAGAGAACACACATGCAATCACTCTAGCTGTGGTTAATGAGAAGAACACACATTTCAATGACACTGGTGGATCCATATGTGGTATGTGAAAAGAATAGTCATGAAATGACTCCAGTTGTTGTTAGTAAAAACAACACACATGCAATGACACTGGTGGATCCATGTGTGGTCTCTGAAGAGAACACACATGTAATGACACTGGTGGATCCATACGTGGTATGTGAAAATAACACACATGCATTGACTCCAGTTGTTGTTAGTAAAAAGAACACACATGCAATGACACTGGTGGATCCATGTGTGGTCTCTAAAGAGAACACACATGCAATGAATCTAGTCGTGTTTAATGAGAAGAACACACATGCAATGACACTGGTGGATCCATAGGTGGATTGCGAAAAGAACACACATTCAATGACTCTAGTTGTTGTTCGTAAAAAGAACACACATGTAATGACACAGGTGGATCCATGTGTGGTCTCTAATGAGAACACACATTTCAATGACACTGGTGGATCCATGTGTGGTATGTGAAAAGAACACACATGCAATGACTCTAGTTGTTTTTAGTAAAAAGAACACACATGCAATGACACTGGTGGATCCATGTGTGGTATCTGAAGAGAACACACATTTCAATGACACTGGTGGATCCATATGTGGTATGTAAAAAGAACACAGATGCAATAACTCCAGTTGTTGTTAGTAAAAAGAACACACACACAATGACACTGTTGGATCCATGTGTGGTCTTCGAAGAGAACACACATTTCAATGACACTAATGGATCCATATGTCGTATGTGAAAAAACACACATGCAATGACTCCAGTTGTTGTTAGTAAAAAGAACACACATGCAATGACACTAGTGTATCCATGTGTGATCTCTGAAGAGAACACACATGCAATGACTATAGCTGTGGTTAATGAGAAGAACACACATTTCAATGACACTGGTGGATCCATATGTGGTATGTGAAAAGAACACACATGCAATGACTCCAGTTGTTGTTAGTAAAAAGAACACACACACAATGACACAGGTGGATCCATGTGTGGTCTTCGAAGAGAACACACATTTCAATGACACTGGTGGATCCATATGTCGTATGTGAAAAAACACACATGCAATGACTCTAGTTGTTGTTAGTAAAAAGAACACAGATGCATTGACACTAGTGGATCCATGTGTGATCTCTGAAGAGAACACACATGCAATGACTATAGCTGTGGTTAATGAGAAGAACAAACATTTCAATGACACTGGTGGATCCATATGTGGTATGTGAAAAGAATACACATGCAATGACTCCAGTTGTTGTTAGTAAAAAGAACACACATGCAATGACCCTGGTGGATCCATGTGTGGTTTCTGAAGAGAACACACATGCAATGACACTGGTGGATCCATATGTGGTATGTGAAAAGAACACACATGCAATGACTCTAGTTGTTGTTTGTAAAAAGAACACACATGCAATGACACTGGTGGATCCATGTGTGGTCTCTGAAGAGAACACACATGCAATCACTCTAGCTGTGGTTAATGAGAAGAACACACATTTCAATGACACTGGTGGATCCATATGTGGTATGTGAAAAGAATAGTCATGAAATGACTCCAGTTGTTGTTAGTAAAAACAACACACATGCAATGACACTGGTGGATCCATGTGTGGTCTCTGAAGAGAACACACATGTAATGACACTGGTGGATCCATACGTGGTATGTGAAAATAACACACATGCATTGACTCCAGTTGTTGTTAGTAAAAAGAACACACATGCAATGACACTGGTGGATCCATGTGTGGTCTCTAAAGAGAACACACATGCAATGAATCTAGTCGTGGTTAATGAGAAGAACACACATGCAATGACACTGGTGGATCCATAGGTGGATTGTGAAAAGAACACACATTCAATGACTCTAGTTGTTGTTAGTAAAAAGAACACACATGCAAGGACCCTGGTGGATCCATGTGTGGTTTCTAAATAGAACACACATGCAATGACACTGGTGGATACATATGTGGTATGTGAAAAGAACACACATGCAACGACTCCAGTTGTTGTTAGTAAAAAGAACACACATGCAATGACACTGGTGGATCCATGTGTGGTCTCTAAAGAGACCACACATGCAATGACTCTAGTTGGGGTTAATGAGAAGAACACACATTGCAATGACACTGGTGGATCCATATGTGGTATGTGAAAAGAATAGTCATGAAATGACTCCAGTTGTTGTTAGTAAAAAGAACACACATGCAATGACACTAGTGGATTCATGTGTGGTCTCTAAAGAGAACACACATGCAATGACACTGGTGGATCCATATGTGGTATGTGAAAATAACACACATGCAATGACTCCAGTTGTTGTTAGTAAAAGGAAGACACATGCAATGACACTAGTGGATCCATGTGTGGTCTCTGAAGAGAACACACATGCAACGAATCTAGCTGTGGTTAATGAGAAGAACACACATGCAATGACACTGGTGGATCCACAGGTGGATTGTGAAAAGAACACACATTCAATGACTCTAGTTGTTGTTAGTAAAAAGAACACACATGTAATGACACTGGTGGATCCATGTGTGGTTTCTGAAGAGAACACACATGCAATGACACTAGTGGATCCATATGTGGTATGTCAAAAGAACACACATGCAATGACTCCAGCTGTTGTTAGTAAAAAGAACACACATGCAATGACACTGGTGGATCCATGTGTGGTCCCTGAAGAGAACACACATGCAATTACTCTAGTTGTGGTTAATTAGAAGAACACACATTGCAATGACACTGGTGGATCCATATGTGGTATGTGAAAAGAATATTGATGAAATGACTCCAGTTGTTGTTAGTAAAAAGAACACACATGAAATGACACTGGTGGATTCATGTGTGGTGTCTGAACAGAACACACATACAATGACACTGGTGGATCCATGTGTGGTATGTGAAAAGAACACACATGCAATGACTCCAGTTGTTGTTAGTAAAAAGAACACACATGCAATGACACTAGTGGATCCATGTGTGGTCTCTGAAGAGAACACACATGCAATAACTCTAGCTATGGTTAATGAGAATAACACACATTTCAATGACACAGGTGGATCCATATGTCGTATCTGAAAAGAATAGTCATGAAATGACTCCAGTTGTTGTTACTAAAAAGAACACACATGCAATGACATCCATGTGTGGTCTCTGGAGAGAACACACATGCAATGACACTGCTGGATCCATATTTGGTATGTGAAAAGAACACACATGCAATGACTCCAGTTGTTGTTAGTAAAAAGAACACACATGCAATGACACTGGTGGATCCATGTGTGGTCTCTAATGAGAACACACATTTCAATGACACTGGTGGATCCATGTGTGGTATGTGAAAAGAACACACATGCAATGACTCCAGTTGTTGTTAGTAAAAAGAACACACATGCAATGACACTGGTGGATCCATGTGTGGTATCTGAAGAGAACACACATTTCAATGACACTGGTGGATCCATATGTGGTATGTGAAAAGAACACAGATGCAATGACTCCAGTTGTTGTTAGTAAAAAGAACACACACACAATGACACTAGTGGATCCATGTGTGATCTTCGAAGAGAACACACATTTCAATGACACTTGTGGATCCATATGTCGTATGTGAAAAAACACACATGCAATGACTCCAGTTGTTGTTAGTAAAAAGAACACACATGCATTGACACTAGTGGATCCATGTGTGATCTCTGAAGAGAACACACATGCAATGACTGTAGCTGTGGTTAATGAGAAGAACACACATTTCAATGACACTGGTGGATCCATATGTGGTATGTGAAAAGAATACACATGCAATGACTCCAGTTGTTGTTACTAAAAAGAACATACATGCAATGGCACTGGTGGATCCATGTGTGGTATCCGAAGAGAACACATATTTCAATGACACTGGTGGATCCATATGTGGTATGTGAAAAAACACACATGCAATGACTCCAGTTGTTGTTAGTAAAAATCACACACATGCAATGACACTGGTGGATCCATATGTGGTATGTGAAAAGAATAGTCATGAAATGACTCTAGTTGTTGTTAGTAAAAAGAACACACATGCAATGACACTGGTGGATCCATGTGTGGTCTCTGAAGAGAACACACATGTAATGACACTGGTGGATCCATACGTGGTATGTGAAAATAACACACATGCATTGACTCCAGTTGTTGTTAGTAAAAAGAACACACATGCAATGACACTGGTGGATCCATGTGTGGTCTCTAAAGAGAACACACATGCAATGAATCTAGTCGTGGTTAATGAGAAGAACACACATGCAATGACACTGGTGGATCCATAGGTGGATTGTGAAAAGAACACACATTCAATGACTCTAGTTGTTGTTAGTAAAAAGAACACACATGCAAGGACCCTGGTGGATCCATGTGTGGTTTCTAAATAGAACACACATGCAATGACACTGGTGGATACATATATGGTATGTGAAAAGAACACACATGCAACGACTCCAGTTGTTGTTAGTAAAAAGAACACACATGCAATGACACTGGTGGATCCATGTGTGGTCTCTGAAGAGACCACACATGCAATGACTCTAGTTGGGGTTAATGAGAAGAACACACATTGCAATGACACTGGTGGATCCATATGTGGTATGTGAAAAGAATATTCATGAAATGACTCCAGTTGTTGTTAGTAAAAAGAACACACATGCAATGACACTAGTGGATTCATGTGTGGTCTCTAAAGAGAACACACATGCAATGACACTGGTGGATCCATATGTGGTATGTGAAAATAACACACATGCAATGACTCCAGTTGTTGTTAGTAAAAGGAAGACACATGCAATGACACTAGTGGATCCATGTGTGGTCTCTGAAGAGAACACACATGCAATGAATCTAGCTGTGGTTAATGAGAAGAACACACATGCAATGACACTGGTGGATCCATAGGTGGATTGTGAAAAGAACACACATTCAATGACTCTAGTTGTTGTTAGTAAAAAGAACACACATGTAATGACACTGGTGGATCCATGTGTGGTTTCTGAAGAGAACACACATGCAATGACACTAGTGGATCCATATGTGGTATGTCAAAAGAACACACATGCAATGACTCCAGTTGTTGTTAGTAAAAAGAACACACATGCAATGACACTGGTGGATCCATGTGTGGTCTCTGAAGAGAACACACATGCAATGACTCTAGTTGTGGTTAATTAGAAGAACACACATTGCAATGACACTGGTGGATCCATATGTGGTATGTGAAAAGAATATTGATGAAATGACTCCAGTTGTTGTTAGTAAAAAGAACACACATGAAATGACACTGGTGGATTCATGTGTGGTCTCTGAACAGAACACACATACAATGACACTGGTGGATCCATGTGTGGTATGTGAAAAGAACACACATGCAATGACTCCAGTTGTTGTTAGTAAAAAGAACACACATGCAATGACACTAGTGGATCCATGTGTGGTCTCTAAAGAGAACACACATGCAATAACTCTAGCTATGGTTAATGAGAATAACACACATTTCAATGACACTGGTGGATCCACATGTGGTATGTGAAAATAATAGTCATGAAATGACTCCAGTTGTTGTTAGTAGAAAGAACACACATGCAATGACATCCATGTGTGGTCTCTGGAGAGAACACACATGCAATGACACTGCTGGATCCATATTTGGTATGTGAAAAGAACACACATGCAATGACTCCAGTTGTTGTTAGTAAAAAGAACACACATGCAATGACACTGGTGGATCCTTGTGTGGTCTCTAAAGAGAACACACATTTCAATGACACTAGTGGATCCATGTGTGGTATGTGAAAAGAACACACATGCAATGACTCCAGTTGTTGTTAGTAAAAAGAACACACATGCAATGACACTGGTGGATCCATGTGTGGTATCTGAAGAGAACACACATTTCATTGACACTGGTGGATCCATATGTGGTATGTGAAAAGAACAAAGATGCAATGACTCCAGTTGTTGTTAGTAAAAAGAACACACACACAATGACACTAGTGGATCCATGTGTGGTCTTCGAAGAGAACACACATTTCAATGACACTGGTGGATCCATATGTCGTATGTGAAAAAACACACATGCAATGACTCCAGTTGTTGTTAGTAAAAAGAACACACATGCATTGACACTAGTGGATCCATGTGTGATCTCTGAAGAGAACACACATGCAATGACTGTAGCTGTGGTTAATGAGAAGAACACACATTTCAATGACACTGGTGGATCCATATGTGGTATGTGAAAAGAATATACATGCAATGACTCCAGTTGTTGTTACTAAAAAGAACATACATGCAATGGCACTGGTGGATCCATGTGTGGTATCCGAAGAGAACACACATTTCAATGACACTGGTGGATCCATATGTGGTATGTGAAAAAACACACATGCAATGACTCCAGTTGTTGTTAGTAAAAATCACACACATGCAATGACACTGGTGGATCCATGTGTGGTCTCTGAAGAGAACACACATGCAATGACTGTAGCTGTGGTTAATGAGAAGAACACACATTTCAATGACACTGGTGGATCCATATGTGGTATGTGAAAAGAATAGTCATGAAATGACTCCAGTTGTTGTTAGTAAAAACAACACACATGCAATGACACTGGTGGATCCATGTGTGCTCTCTGAAGAGAACACACATGTAATGACAGTGGTGGATCCATATGTGGTATGTGAAAATAACACACATGCAATGACTCCAGTTGTTGTTAGTAAAAAGAACACACATGCAATGACACTGGTGGATCCATGTGTGGTCTCTAAAGAGAACACACATGCAATGCATCTTGCTGTGGTTAATGAGAAGAACACACATGCAATGACACTGGTGGATCCATAGGTGGATTGTGAAAAGAATACACATTCAATGACTCTAGTTGTTGTTAGTAAAAAGAACACACATGCAATGGCCCTGGTGGATCCATGTGTGGTTTCTGAAGAGAACACACATGCAATGACACTGGTGGATCCATATGTGGTATGTGAAAAGAACACACATGCAATGACTCTAGTTGTTGTTAGTAAAAAGAACACACATGCAATGACACTGGTGGATCCATGTGTGGTCTCTGAAGAGAACACACATGCAATCACTCTAGCTATGGTTAATGAGAAGAACACACATTTCAATGACACTGGTGGATCCATATGTGGTATGTGAAAAGAATAGTCATGAAATGACTCCAGTTGTTGTTAGTAAAAATAACACACATGCAATGACACTGGTGGATCCATGTGTGGTCTCTGAAGAGAACACACATGTAATGACACTGGTGGATCCATATGTGGTATGTGAAAATAACACACATGCAATGACTCCAGTTGTTGTTAGTAAAAAGAACACACATGCAATGACACTGGTGGATCCATGTGTGGTCTCTAAAGAGAACACACATGCAATGAATCTAGTCGTGGTTAATGAGAAGAACACACATGCAATGACACTGGTGGATCCATAGGTGGATTGTGAAAAGAACACACTTTCAATGACTCTAGTTGTTGTTAGTAAAAAGAACACACATGCAATGACCCTGGTGGATCCATGTGTGGTTTCTAAAGAGAACACACTTGCAATGACACTGGTGGATCCATATGTGGTATGTGAAAAGAACACACATGCAACGACTCCAGTTGTTGTTAGTAAAAAGAACACACATGCAATGACACTGGTGGATCCATGTGTGGTCTCTGAAGAGAACACACATGCAATGACTCTAGTTGTGGTTAATGAGAAGAACACACATTGCAATGACACTGGTGGATCCATATGTGCTATGTGAAAAGAATATTCATGAAATGACTCCAGTTGTTGTTAGTAAAAAGAACACACATGCAATGACACTAGTGGATTCATGTGTGGTCTCTGAAGAGAACACACATGCAATGACACTGGTGGATCCATATGTGGTATGTGAAAATAACACACATGCAATGACTCCAGTTGTTGTTAGTAAAAAGAACACACATGCAATGACACTAGTGGATCCATGTGTGGTCTCTGAAGAGAACACACATGCTATGACTATAGCTATGGTTAATGAGAATAACACACATTTCAATGACACTGGTGGATCCATATGTGGTATGTGAAAAGAACACACATGCAATGACTCCAGTTGTTGTTAGTAAAAAGAACACACATGCAATGACACTGGTGGATCCATGTGTGGTCTCTGAAGAGAACACACATGCAATGACACTGGTGGATCCATATGTGGTATGTGAAAAGAACACAAATGCAATGACTCTAGTTGTTGTTAGTAAAAAGAACACACATGCAATGACACTGGTGGATCCATGTGTGGTCTCTGAAGAGAACACACATTTCAATGACACTAGTGGATCCATAAGTGGTATGTGAGAAGAGCACACATGCAGTGACTCTAGTTGTTGTTAGTAAAAAGAACACACATGCAATGACACTAGTTGATCCATGTGTGGTCTCTAAAGAGAACACACATTTCAATGACACTGGTGGATCCATATGTGGTATGTGAAAAGAACACACATGCAATGACTCCAGTTATTATTAGTAAAAAGAACACACATGCAATGACACTGGTGGATCCATGTGTGGTCTCTAAAGAGAACATACATGCAATGACTCTAGCTGTGGTTTATGAGAAGAACACATATTTCAATGGCACTGGTGGATCCATATGTGGTATGTGAAAATAATAGTCATGAAATGACTCCAGTTGTTGTTAGTTAAAAGAACACACATGCAATGACACTGGTGGACCATGTGTGGTCTTTGAAGAGAACACACATGCAATGACACTAGTGGATCCATATGTGGTATGTGAAAAGAACACACATGCAATGACTCCAGTTGTTGTTAGTAGAAAGAACACACATGCAATGACACTGGTGGATCCATGTGTGGTCTCTAAAGAGAACACACATTTCAATGACACTGGTGGATCCATGTGTGGTATGTGAAAAGAACACACATGCAATGACTCTAGTTGTTGTTAGTAAAAAGAACACACATGCGATGACACTGGTGGAACCATGTGTGGTCTCTGAAGAGAACAGACATTTCAATGACTCTAGCTGGTTAATGAGAAGAACACACATTTCAATGACATTGGTAGATCCATATGTGGTATGTGAAAAGAATAGTCATGAAATGACTCTAGTTGTTCTTAGTAAAAAGAACACACATGCAATGACACTGGTGGATCCATGTGTGGTCTCTGAAGAGAACACACATGCAATGACACTGGTGGATCCATATGTGGTATGTGAAAAGAACACACATGCAATGACTCCAGTTGTTGTTAGTAGAAAGAACACACATGCAATGACACTGGTGGATCCATGTGTGGTCTCTGAAGAGAACACACATGCGATGAATCTAGCTGTGGTTAATGAGAAGAACACACATGCAATGAGACTGGTGGATTCATAGGTGGATTGTGAAAAGAACACAAATTCAATGACTCCAGCTGTTGTTAGTAAAAAGAACACACATGCAATGAACTGGTGGATCCATGTGTGGTTTCTGAGAGAACACAGATGCAATGACACTGGTGGATCCATATGTGGTATTTGAGAAGAACACACATGCAATGAGTCTAGTTGTTGTTAGTAAAAAGAACACACATGCAATGACACTGGTGGATCCATGTGTGGTCTCTAAAGAGAACACACATGCAATGAATCTAGCTGTGGTTAATGATAAGAACACACATGCAATGACACTGGTGGATCCATAGGTGGATTGTGAAAAGAACACACATGCAATGACTCCAGTTGTTAGTAAAATGAACACATATGCAATGACACTAGTGGATCCATGTGTGGTCTCTGAAGAGAACACACATTTCAATGACACTGGTGGATCCATATGTGGTATGTGAAAAGAACACACATGCAATGACTCTGGTTGTTGTTAGTAAAAAGAACACACATGCAATGACACTGGTGGATCCATGTGTTGTCTCTGAAGAGAACACACATTTCAATGAGACTAGTGGATCCATATGTGGTATGTGAAAAGAACAGTCATGAAATGACTCCAGTTGTGGTTAATGAAATAAAACACATTTCGATGACAATGGTGGTTCCATATGTTGATTGTGAAAAGAACACACATGCAATGACTCTAGTTGTGGTTAATGAGAAGAACACACATGCAATGACACTGGTGGATCCATAGGCGGATTGTGAAAAGAGATTTGCCCTCTCTCTCGGTCACAAATCTCACAAAATCCCAAACGTGTGGAGATCCCAAACGTGTGCTCACTCTGGGTGATACTCCCTGACTCCCTGATTGGCTGACATAGATGTCACGCGGATCGTCTCCACCAACCGTTGATCCTATGTGATCCAACGGGTAGGATAACCCCTCCCTTCTCCACTTTTTTTATGCATGGTCAATCCGTGCCACCTCTCTATCCGTGCCACCAATACTTTACCTCCATAAACAAGTGAAAATCCATCTATCTATCTGAAATAAATAAAATAAATGATCATATTTCGAAGAAGCCATCGTCTTCGTCTTCTGGTTCGTCCTCGTCTTCGTCAACACCATGGTCCCTGCCATTGCCGCTGTCGGTGTCCTCCTCTGATGACTCGACACTGTCCCCTTCCTTGAATAAGCGTGCTATCTCCTTGTCGGAGTCCTCCTCCTCCTCCTCCTCTGCGTAGTCTCACGGGTCCACGTCACTCTCCTCCTCTTCTGCCTCCAACTGATCAATGAACGCCTCCTCGTTGGCCGAGTTGGACTCGTCCAAATAGCTATCTCCTCTCTTCTTCATGGTCTTCTTCTCATTCCTCTTCTTGTCCGTACTCGCCGGTGCAACACGTGCCCCCGTCCTGGCTGCTGCTTTGCGCTCGTCCGACGCTGCAGGTACCCCACGCTCCTCCTGCGCGTCAGGTATGAGCTTCGATGCTGCGGTGTCCTCGAGTGCTGATGTTGATGGATCCTGGTGTGGTCGGACACGACGTGCCGCCTCAGCAGGCAAATCGCAAGCGCGAACGATGCAGCGAAGAGCCGGGGATGCAGGACGGTCAGTGGACAGCTTGGACCTGCCATTGCCACGGCGAGGGGGCATCGTGCTCGAGGTAGTTGCTCCGAATGGTCGATGGCGGGTACACAGAGTGGGGTGCCGATCTGATCAAGGATGAGCAGCGGTTTCGTGCGTCGTGTCCACGCATGCATTTGTCGATTATCAAAAAAAGAAGAAAGAAGTAATATCTCGCGTACTGAACATAATTTGATCACAACAAAAGTGGCACAACGTATTCTAGACTCGTAAATATCCCGTGCGTGCTTGTCACGTGGAGTTCGACGGAGTTCGACTCGCCGACGTGATCGTGCAGCAGTTGCGCACGTCATTGCCCCATCAACACGTGACACACGCACGTGGGATGTGCGCGCCGATTCCCGTGATGACCACCCGGCTCGCACTCCCCTTATTATATACTGGATTTTGGGCAGCGTAGAAGACCATTGAAATGTCCATCGTAATAAAGACAAGTCCCATCGATTCCCTACCCCTGCCTGCCTCCCTAGGTTCTTTGAGAAGGTAGACCATACACGGTGGTCTTGTATAATAGTACTTGTACTACTGGACCATGGCATGTACTCTTTGACTCTTCTCCCACACTAATCACTATCTCCTTCCTCCTGCCGCCGCCACCCTCACCCTACAAGCCATGGCTCCACTGAGGAGGGGGAGAGGCCAGTCAACGATCCTCGCAGAGAAAAGGGAGAGAAATCGCCACGAGGGACGTCTTGCTCTACCAGCCGCTCAAGCCCACCCTCTCATCGAGGCCCAATCTCCCCCGACAATGGCGCCGAATGTTCTAGCAGGCGAGGGCTCCTCCCAGTACGGTCTTCTTGTTCTAATTCTTCTCCATCTTTCTCTCCATCATGATGTTATTCAGCTTCTTCTTGTTTTTCTTCTTCTTCTTTCTCTTCCTCTTCTACGTATTATAGGCCGACCGTGGATCCCGAATCCACCACGACGGAGGCGTTGCAGGACCCATTCGGCCCCGTTCCATGTCTCAGCGAGGTACAAATCTCCACGCTGTTATTTCTCCGAGTTGTGATGTGGATTTCTTAGATCCTGTCCGCCCTGCATTGGTTTTTCTTCTTCTTTTGTGAGTTGTATTAGTTTTCATGAATATGACTGGATCTCTTGGTCTTTCCTTAATACCACTGTTCATAGATTCACTGTGGATTTTTTGTGATTAGGATTAGTTTATCGTGGTCATGAATAGATCTCTAGGTCCATTTTTTTAACACTACGGTCAATAGATTCAATGGGGATTTTTTTGATCTGTATTAGTATTCACCTGGAACCTGGAGTGTAATTATAGAATTCCTATTTCAATTAACATGAACGATGCAGCGATTAAAGGCCGAGTACCGTGACAAGGTGGCCGCGATCAGTTCCAAGATTGTCAACCAACATGAGCTTGCACGCTCCCTCACCCAAGATAATGAGAGCCTATGCAAGCAATTATCTGTGCAGAAGGAGATCTCGCTAGATTTTGCACGTGACATCGTGAGGCTAAAGAAAGTGCTCGATCGTAACTTGAATAGGCAAGAACAAGCCATCAAGATAATCAACGAGCTCATGGAGGAGAAGAAGAATCGCGTGGAAAGGTGCATTCTCCTGCGGATGAAGTCAGCGAGGCACTCAGAGGACGCGTTGAGGAGACCAAGGCTACCATCCGAGCCTACCATGACAGGAACGGTTGCCTAGATGCAGTGAAGGAGATGAAGGAGGACATGAGCATAGGGATCACCGTACTCGAGGGTGTTCGGAAAGAGAACGAGGAGCTAAGGGCATGTCTGGAGGCGTATCGGAGCAATGCCCAAGTCTGATTCCCATTAGTGGGGACACGAATATCAGTTCATCCTCCACTCCTTTTGTAATGTTTAGGGTTCAAGGAGCAATGCCCAAGTCTACTTCCCATTATAGGGTGCAATAAGAATCCTAGGGTAACTCCTTATCTATCTAGACATGTGTTGGTGTTCATGTTCATGAATGGACACCATGTGCTTTTTCCATTATGTATCTGGACATGGGTTTCTGCATTATGAGTTTGCCACTCTCCCACTACTATTTGGTGATATTGGGAAAAACCCGTAGCACAATAAACTGCAGATAAATCTTATTTGTCTTTGAAACTGAAATTATGACAGTGCCACTAGTCGATTCATAAAATGTTGATTAGTCCTAGATTGCTTCTTCCTTGAAATTATGACAGTGCCACTAGTCGATTCAGTTAATTATGGAAACTAACCAGCTTGTCCTGGTGAACTGAACAAACCATACTATGTATTTTTATTGCAAGGAAAGAGGTGAAAGATCGACCAGGACCTGGTGACCTGGCTAAATGACAAGATAGCAATCCAGGGGGAGAAGCAGGATTCCCAGAAACTGGCCTTTGATCACCTGCGCGCTGAACTCGTGGTCCTTTCTGACAAGTGCCAGAAACTGAAGGAGTTAAACGCCGGCTCGGCGAAGCTACACAGTGAAGGTCGCACCTCGGCTAGGAAGAAAACGGAGGTCATGAAAGGGATCTTGAAGGAAAATCGTATGGCTACGGACCAACTTCTCCAATCTGTGATGGAGCATAGGAACCTACAGCTGAAGCACGACATAGTACTAAAGGAGCTGGCCGATCTTAGGGAGGAAAACAGGCAGCTCCGGGCCAGGCTCGCTTGAACACAACATATGTCTATTTAGTACTGAACTGCTTGGTTTATCCTCTGCAGTGGTGATTTTGTAAGCGTGAACTTAAATCTATGCACGATATGTGTGTTCGTCTGAAATTAGTTTGCTCGAGGATTGAGTTTGGCTTAGTTAAGAAAGCACAACTGCAAGTCTTGCAGTTAACTAGTTTCAGGCATTGGCACAACATACATTATTCATCTCGAATTTCCTTTATCCTTTATAGTCTGTCCTTGTTCACCCTCACGCGCCTTCTTCAATTCCTTCAACAGATCCGCAATGCAGTACTCTAGCTTATTATTGTCTTCCCAGAGCTGAACCCTCTCCTTTTCTGCATTATGAATCAGCTACCTGTGACTATCCTGAAGATTCTTTGTAGTTCCAACAACCAAGCTCCCATCGATTCCGACAATTAGCTCTGACTGCAAATTCTCGATTTCTTGTTCCAGCTCCTTATTTTGTACCGACAGCTTGTAATTTTTTCAGCTGCATCACTTACATCAGTAAATCTCCCTGACCTTTCCAACTCATACATCTCCCATAATTGTGCCAAACATTTCTTAAGTGCATCTAGCCACTCAAGATCCACCCACTCTACTGCTTTACACACCGGGCCAACCTAAAAACACACACTATAGTGTTATGAACATGCACGATACATTTTACTTCATATCACAATTGCACATAATGTAAACAAACCTGATTTGTATAGCCCAAAAACCTTCTCCCAGTGTTACTACCTTCGAATGCAACATATCTCCTCAGTTTTAGCCCATGGTCACATGGCACTTCTCCATAGAGATCTAGGCCCTCCCATTCGGAGTCGTAGATCATCCGTGGTACCTATAGGTAAATGCAAAGCTGAAATCGAACATGATTACATGCACATATGGAGCTCAGATCGAGAGATTTACCATTGACTAACCCTAGCCCGAGAAAACAGAGGAACTCACATCATGGAAGGAATACTCGATGTCGGAGAGAAGGTTGTCGCTGCTCGACTGGTCGTCCTCGCCATTCAAGGACAGCATGGCTAATGCATCGTCGCAGGCGACGGCGTCGGCGTCGGTGTCGGGAAGAGAGAGAGAGAGAGAGAGAGAGAGAGAGAGAGAGAGAGAGAGAGAGAGAGAGAGAGAGCATCCCTTCTACCGCTGCAACAATGACTAAATTGGCATGTTACAATAGTTTAATGGATACCATGCCCTTTCCCTGGATTACTCTCCTGCCTAATATGGATTCTCTTCATACATTCTCATTTCAAATATTAAACCTGCACTCCCTCCATCCCAATTTTATTGCCTAACGAAAACATACCAGTATATTACATGATCTAAAGAAACAAAATCATGTCAACTATAAGGTACTTATGCATCACTTCTTCAGTCATGGTTTCACAAAACATTACATTACAATCTCTCAACAAACATAATCACATCATGGTTTCACAAAACATCACATTACAATATCTCAACAAACATAATCATAGAAACAAGTATATTACATCAACTCAAGAAACAAAATCATGTCGACTACAAGTTACTTACGCATCACTTGTCCTGTCATGGTTTCGCAAAACATTACATTACAATCTCTCAACAAACAAAATAACAGAAACAAGTACAGTACATCATCTCAAGAAACATAATCATGTCAACTACAATGTATTTATGCATCACTTGTCTAGTCATGGTTTCACAAAACATTACATTACAATGTCCCAACAAACATAATAACAGAAACAAGTACGGTACATCATCTTAAGAAACATAATCATGTCAACTACAATGTACTTATGTCTTATTACAACAACGATGGTTTTAGTGAGTGACATGTCCGAAAATCTCAACAGCTCGCACAACATTATATCGCAATCTCTCAACAAACATAATCACAGAAACACACTCTAAATACAACAGCAGTCGATATTACAAATACAGGCAGGGGAACCCCGTGGTCCATATGACAAGCCTAGGGTAGCAGCTCTCATCAGATCTCATCGATGTCGACCACCTCATTCTGTTCAGCCACTACAGGGGCATCTAATCCACTATAACCCGTTCAACAACATCAGAAATGGTACCAAGGAAGAACACCTTCCTGGTTCGCTTCTTTCGTTGCATAATCTGCATAAGATCTTTAGTATCCAAAACATCTATGAATTGCTGCTTCTTATGATGCCACCACTGGATTTTTGCCATCTACTTAGGGCCAATACTGATTTCCTTACCGATCATCTCTCTCATTTCATCAAGAGTTATGTTTTTGGAATCGATAGTGATCTCCAATGTACATGACGAAACTGGCTTATTAACTCCCTCATCAAGTTTTGCCATGTACGAATCCACCTCTATGCGTATACTGAACATATCTAGATCAACATCTATTGGTCTGTATTCTCTAGGAGCAGAAGCTCTGGCAGCAAGATCTCCAGCATCTGCATACATATCATCAATCATCGCTTCAACTTTCACCTTACGATCAGCTGCACAACACTCCCAAACCATCTGAAGCTCATGGAAGTGCTCAATTTGCTGATAGGTATCATTCATGTTGCGCCACACCAATTTTGTCCTCTGTCTAGAACCCCAGGGAATTCTAGTGGCAAGCATATCTACCAGCTGCGAAATAGACACAACCTCTTTGCAATTCACAAGCAGATGCACATCTTGCCCGAACACAACCCTCTCGCAACCAAAGTCAAGTTTTGTAGTGTACTGCCGAACATGAACTGTGAACTCATATAGGTCCCTTGTATCAAAGTCGTGCCTAATTTGATTAAAAAGGGGAACTTTTCAGTTCATTCGATTCTATTATGCCGTAACTAATCTACTTGCAAGATAAGGCACATATAAGAAAGTTTCACCTCTCGCTCTTCTCCTAGGTTTTTTCTTCGAGATCTGGGTGCTGCATCCGCCCACTGGAGCCGAACAATCCGCCGCCGGCCTTGCTTTTCTCTTCAACCCGCTGCTCGTAGGTACCTTGGGAGCAGAATCCTTGCTGGCCTCCTCGCTAACCGGGGCTGAAGACCTCGCCGCTGCTACGCGTTGAGCCCTAGACTTGGGCCCAGACGGACCTGAATCAGTCGGTGATGTAGCTACAACCTTCGCCTTGCTAGACATGATGGGCCGCCACCGTCGGATTTAGTGTCGAGGGAGGGAAAAAACGGTCCTCCGCTGCCGGCAGATTTAGGGTCGGGGAAGGGAAGAAAAGGGACCGCCGCCACCGTAGCAATATTCAATGTTGAGAGTTAGGAAAGTACAGTGATGGATTTGCCCCTATGACACGTGTAGGGTGGCTAAGAAGAGTGACCGGTGAAGAAGGGGCACAACAGGAACTAGTGTAATAGAATATCCTGACTTAACGGGCGCGATTTGAAAATATTGGCTTTGGCCATCATTCACTCGAAAGACCGCTCTCAGCAATTGGCGCCCCAACTTTTCGAATCACGGTGATTAAAATCAACTTGGGTACCGCGTTGCCTGGGCGCCCCAACTTTCGGGCCGCAAAATGATATTCTCCCATTGTGTGTGGCAAGACACAAGGTAATGATATGGTGGGTGGTGTGGGAAATTGCAATGTTGATATTGTGGTCACTAATGATGATCCTTCATCTCTATCCCATTGCAATGTTTCTTCTTTGGACTTAACACTTATTGCAACAATGATGCTTGCTGGCTCGTGGTTGATGTCGAGCTTGTTTGGGAACCCCAAGAGGAAGGTATGATGAGCACAACAGTAAGTTTCCCTCAGTTATGAAACCAAGGTTATCGAACCAGTAGGAGTAAGGAAACACCTCCAAGGTGTTGTTGCCAACTTGGAATCTTGCAGAACACAACCACAGAACTTTGCCCCCAACTTACAGTGAGGTTGTCAATCTCACCGGTTTTGCTGAAAACAAAGGATTAAATGTATTGTGTGGAAGAAAGTAAAAGCTTGCAGAAAGTAAACAGAAAGCAGTAAATAGTTGTAGATTGATGGTAAAAGAAAGGACCAGGGTCCATAGTTCACTAGTGGTGGCTCTTCTTAAGATAGATGACATGTTGGGTGAACAAATTATAGCGAGGCAATTGACAAACATCGAGAAAGCAATCATGCATATACTAATCATCTTGACTCCTATGAGATTTGATTGGGCATTACAACATTATACATAGACCGTAATCCAACTGCATCTATGACTAATAATCCACCTTCAGGTTATCATCCGAACCCCCTCCAGTATTAAGTTGCAAGCAACATATAATTGCATTACGCATTGCGTGTAAAGTAAACAATACAATTGTTCTATGAACAAAGGATTGTTGTTTTCTCCCTAGTAGCAACAACACATCTAGTACCTTAGTGATTTCTATCACTTCTCCAGATTACTAGAGGCATGAACCCACTATCGAGCATAAATACTCCCTCTTGGAGTTGCTAGCATCTACTCGGCCAAGATATCTACTAACAACGGAGAGCATGCAAGATCACAAATAACAAAGACATGATAGAATCAATAATCAATCTGAAATAGCATCTCAATATCCATCGGATCCCCGCAAACACAACATGTAGGATTACAAATAGATGATCTTGATCATGAACGGAGCTCACAAGATCTAAACATGGTAGCACAAAGGAGAAGAACCAACCATCTAGCTACTACATGGACCCGTAGTCCAAGGATGAACTACTCACGCATCACACCGGAGGCTTGCATGGTGATGAAGAAGGCCTCCAGGGTGAATTCTCCCCTCCGGAAGGGTGCCGGGAAGAGCTTCAGATCCCTCCCGATCTAGGGATGGAGATGACGGCGGCTATATACTCTTTCGTGGAATTTTGATCGGGTACTTAGGGTTTCTGTATCAGAGGCATCTTATAGGCGAAAGGGGAGGCCGAGGGGGTGCCCTAGGCGGACACACCACCCCCTGGCGCGGGCCAGGACTGGTCGCACGGCTAGGTGGTGTGGCGGCCCTCTGGACCCTCTCCGTCTCGTATTCTGGCTCCATGTCCCCCTTAGTGAAAAACTGACTTTGGCTTTTGTCCTGTCCAATTCCGAGAATATTCATTTTCTGACTTTCCTAGAACCAAAAACAACAGAAAACAGGCAGTTGGCATTGTGGCATCTTGTTAATAGGTTAGTCCAAGAAAGTGTATAAAAAGTACTCTAAAGTGCGGATAAAACATAAGAAAGTAGATAGAAACCAAGAATGGAACATCAAAAATTATGGATACGTTAGCAACGTATCAACATCCCCAAGCTTAACTCCTGCTTGTCCTCGAGTAGGTAAGTGATGAAAAGAAAGAATAATTTTTGAGGTGACATGCACCATCATAAACTTGATCAAAGTATTTGTAAAACATTGATAGCTAGGATCATAGTACTCAAAATAACATGAAAGATAAAGTTCTAACAATAAGACATAGCAACTATGTTGCAACATGAAAAGGCACAAACAAAAGATTCATGAATAACAATGCTTTGCAAGACGTTTGTTTGTTTCACATAAAGAAAACATAGCATAGTGGCATTCAGCTTGTCCCTCATAGAGTAGCAAACATAAATGCATATAACACCTTCAAAGTTCATAAGGGTGACTAGATACAAATAGTTTAAGAACAAGCAATATCAAAGTTATGCATCAATCAACAAGTCTTGGGACAATGCACATAGAACTAAGAATGGCCACTATGCTCTCAAAATAGGTGCATAAAGATAGAAGGTGGAGACTCAACATAAAAGTAAAATAAAGGCCTTCATAGAAGGAAGTAGGGATTCAAGTTTCATAAAGAGCTTCCAAAAATTATGGTACTTATTAGCTTTCAGCTCTCATTGCCCCTATCATAAGCATCTTTAGGTGATTAAGGTTAAAGTGACACAACTAAGAGGATATGCTTGACAAGTTATGAGTTGAAATATCATTCCCCTTACTTACGAAGACCGAACCTCATGCTACTCAACTTCAGTCACAAGTAAGCTCTTGTCATTGTAAGTACATATGTATCATAGAGAACCGCCAACGGGGTACCCCTTGCACATGATACATGAGCTATCCCATAATCAAAATGACAAGGCAAGCAGACAATGAGCATCTCAGCGACCTTTTTATTTGCTATTTGCATATGTTTTTATTAAGGATGCTTCATAGAGTGCTCATTATGGTTATGCTGCAAGTTTCCACCATGATTAGGCATGGCTTAGGCTAGCGGCCCGGGCATTTCTCTAACACAAATACAAACTAAATGATCTTACAAGTTCCCATTTTATTTCACACCACCGGGATCCATAAGCAAAAGAACATGATATCAACTAGGTACAATGTACAAGTGCAATGTTGAAAGCGTTCCCCATGATACATGGTTCTGCTAACTTCAACTTATAAAGCGCAAGCATATATGCAACAAAGATGGACGCAATGGTTCAAGTTTATTAAGTGCAAGAAAGTAAAGTGTGCCATCAAGTTCGTGAGAGCTTTAATCACTAATTTTCACATAACAAGTTTAATTCGGAAGGTAGATAAAAACATGAATATACTTGGAATAGAAAATGCTAATAGGTAGGTATGGTGGACTCTTTGGAATAACTTGGTTTTAGGAGTTGGATGCATGAGTGGAACTCATACTTGGTTATGGAGGCTAGCAAAAGACTGGGAGCGACCAACTAAGAGAGAAATAATGGCCATAATCATGTAGAGCGACAAAACATCATTAATCAAAGCATAAAGTGATATTACAAGTTGAAAACTAAAGGATCATAAAGTCTTATGGTGACTTGGGATAGTCATAACATGGTGTGATCATGCGCCAAGTCAACCCAAATAAAGCATCAAAGGAGAATACCACAATACTATGCTTTAATATGCTAAAACAACACATGATTCTTCCAAGGAACATTAAGCAATCTCAATTGTTTATAACAAGTCATGCTACAGCAAAGATCACTAAGCATAAAGCCAAAACAATATCAAGCATGGCATGACAAAGCATAGGCCACAGTCAAAAACAAACTCCTTTTACCACTTAAGCATGAACTTTCCTACTCTTTTCCAATCCAAACAAAACTATTTGAAAACCAATGCATGAAAGAGGGGGTCCAACCAATTTATTCAGAAAACTAATAAAACCAAGCAAACGAAAACAAAAAACAAAAAACGAAGACTCTCCAAGAACAACACAACTGTGCATGAAACAATAAAAATGAAGCGTTTGGAAGAAACCTGTGATTTTTATTGATGAAGAAGGGGATGCCTTGGGCATCCCCAAGCTTTGACGCTTGTACTTCTTGGATATTTCTTGGGGTGACACGGGGTGGCATCCTCAAGCTTGAGCTTTAGTCCATTCTTCATCTCATTACATCATTCTCTCCATACACCTGAATTTTTTTCCTTCATACAAAACTTCACACAATCTTTATTAGCAACATTAGTGCACTCAAGATAATAAGTCTTTGGGTTCAGTTTCAACAGAAATAAAAATTCCAATAAAACACAAGCTACTAAAGCACTTCCCTTAAAAAGCTCAATTCCCCAAAGAGAACCCAAAAAGGAATCAATAAGAAGCAAATGCAAATAATGGCAGAAATCTGTCAAAACAGACGAGCAGGTAAAAACCATTTTTTTAAAAGACCTTCTGTTGCTCAAATCAAAAAGTGTTGAACTAAATAAAGTTATATAACTACCTGGGGCAGAAGCACAAAAATTCACGCCTCAAAACAACGTACATAGATTTTTCACGAATTTTTACGGTGAAGCACAAAAATCTGTTTCGGGATAGCAACTTTCCCAAGCATTACTTCTCTCTCATTAGAGGTTACTCTTGGCACAAAAAGCAAATAAAAAGGATAAGGAGCGGTTATTACTTCCAAGACCCATCTAAAACTTTTAGGTTATCTCTTGATGACCCACAAGTATAGGGGGTGTATCGCAGTATTTTCGATAAGTAAGAGTGTTGAACCCAACGAGGAGTACAAGGTGCTGGCGAATGGCTAGGAGCAGGAATTCTCTGTAAATACTTAGCAAACGGATTTTTAGCGGTTTTTGATAATGCAGGTAAATAAAGTACAAGTAAATAAAATACAATAAGAATAAATGCAGCAAGTGGCCCAATCCTTTCTTTAGCAAAGGACAAGCCGGTTGTATTACTTAAGATGACCAAACGTTCTCGAGAACACATGGGAATATCGTCAAGTGCTTTCGCTTCATGTAGTCGATTAATCTTCTTTAGTTTGCTAAGTGTTGTGTGGGTGAACCTGTGCTAATGTACCGACCTTCCTAGGACTAATACATACTTGTGATTATACCCCTTGCAAGTATCCGCAAGTACAAGAAAGTAATTAGGGTAGAAACCTAACCACAACTTTAAACTCTAAGACCCTGACGTCCCTTGTGCAATGGTTTCCTAACGAGGGTTCAGGTTTCTGTCACTCCGGCAACCCCTATGATTAGTAGCCAAATAAAAAAATGCATTTCCCTAGGCCCATATAGGTGAAGTGTCATGTAGTCGACGTTCACATGACACCACTAGAAGAAGTACACCACAGCTTAAATATCAAACTATTGAATCTTTCTCAACACAATTCCACTACTAACAACATGACTTCTCCCATGTCCTCAAGAACAAAACGAACTACTCACAAGACATCATATGGATCATGATCAGAGATGATATAATGATATGTAACAATCTGAACATAAACGATAATTCAATGGTTCACTCAATAGCATCAACTATAAGGAGTAATCAACACCGGGAAAGTTTCCCCTAAGAACTATGCAAGATTCAACCCAATTGTTACAGCGGTATGAAGTGGTGATGATGGTGCTGGTGGAGATGATGGTGGTGATGATGATGATCCCGATGAAGTCTAGCTTGATGGTGGTGTTGATGGCGATGATCTCCCCTCTCCGGGAAGGAATTCCCCTAGCAGAATTCTATCTGCCAGAGAGATCTTTCTCTCTCGGTGTTTTCTACCCCGCAGAGGCGGTGGAATCTTTCTGTTGTCACTCCCCGAGTCTTAGGGTTTCGGGAGGATAATATACGCTAGAGGGGAGAGCCTGGAGTCGGCTAGGGCGGCCACACCACCTGCTGGCGCGGCCTAGGGCTGCCCGTGCCAGGGGTGGTGTGGGCCCCCTGTGGCCCATCTCCACTTCCCCTTCTGGCATTCTTCGTCTTCTGGAAAAATAGAATTTTCCATGTATCTTCCCGGATTTTCTGATCTTCGCGAATTTTGCCTCCAAAGAGCACCTTTTCCATCAGAATCCTGACTGCAGCGGTCCATGCTCCAAAAGTCATCAACCATGCAAAAACAGATAAAATAACACTAGTAGCATCTCTTAATATGAAATATATCAATGAATAACAGTAAATTA
Source organism: Avena sativa (assembly GCA_916181665.1). Classification (NCBI taxonomy): domain Eukaryota; kingdom Viridiplantae; phylum Streptophyta; class Magnoliopsida; order Poales; family Poaceae; genus Avena; species Avena sativa. The sequence continues at coordinate 382,860,720 of OV702286.1, read as the reverse complement.
TGATATAGAATAGTGATGCAAAATGGACGTATCAACTCCCCCAAGCTTAGACTTCGCTTGTCCCCAAGCGAAAACTGAGCTCAATAAACATGACCTCAGGTTTATGGAGTGAAGAGTCGATAAAAGAATACGGACAAGAAGCATCACATTCATCAATACATAAATCATAATAGAAGATAACTCATTATTATATAACTTAACTTGCAATAAGTAAAGGAAACACAATAAAGATACATAAAGTAGATCATAATTGGTAATGGCAAACTTAGCTCTTGGTCGAGGAATAGTTGATAATTTGCTAGAGTTCACAAATAACTGATTTTCAATAATAACTTTCAAAGTAGTAATCACCAAGATAAGATCAATGTGCAAAACAAGGAACATAAGAAACATGATTGGATAAATCATCATATGAAAGAATGAAACACAACAACTCAAAATACTTGTTGAGATAGAAGGGAATAGGTTTACTAACTCAACTAAAAAGTAAAAGAAAGGCCCTTCGCAGAGGGAAGCAGGGATTTCAAGTTTCATAAAGAGCTTCCAAAAATTATGGTACTTATTAGCTTTTAGCTCTCATTGCCCCTAGCATAGGCATCTTTAGGTGATTAAGGTTAAAGTGATCAAATACGAGGACATGCTTGACAAGTTGTAAGTTGAAAATCTCATGTCCCTTGAATACGAGGGCCGCTCCTCATGCTACTCAAGTTTAGTCACCGGTAAGTTCTTGTCATAGTAAGTACATGTGTATCATAGAGAACCGTCAACGGGGTACCCTTGCCCGATGATACGGAAGAATCCCCATATCAAAATGACAAGGAAAGCAGACAACAAGCATCTCAGCAATCTTCTTATTTTACCATGGGAATATGGTGCTTTTTTCTGTCTTTCCTCGTTTCATAATCTTTTTTTTCTTTTTCTCTTTATACCGGACTCTTTTTTTATAAGAAGAATGCTTCATAGACGCTCATTATGGTTACGCTTGATACATTGCAAATGTATCTATAATTTTTGATGTTCCATGCTTGGTTTTATCCACTTTCTTGTGTTTTGTTCCAACTTTGGAGTACTTTTCATATGATTTCTTGGACTAACCTATTAACAAGAGCCACAGTGCCAGCTGCCTGTTTTCTGCTATTTTTGGTTCCAGGAAAGTCAGAAAATGAATATTCTCGGAATTGGACGGGACAAAAGCCAAAGTGCCTATTTTCCGGAAGGGATCAAGTGCCAGAATACGAGATGGAGAGGGGCCAGGGGCCGGCCAGGCCTGGCCCGCGCCAGGGGTGGTGTGGCCAGCCCAGGCACCCCCTTGGCCTCTCCTTCCGCCTATATATTGCCCTCGGGACGAAAACCCTAAGTACCCGATCAAAAATCCACGAAAGAGTCTGTAGCCGCCATCATCTCCATCCCTAGATCGGGATGGATCTGAAGCTCTTCCCGGTACCCTGCCGGAGAGGGGAATTCACCCTGGAGGCCTTCTTCATCACCATGCAAGCCTTCGGTGTGATGCGTGAGTAGTTCATCCTTGGACTACGGATCCATGTAGTAGCTAGATGGCTGGTTTCTCCTCCTTTGTGCTTTCATGTTTAGATCTTGTGAGCTCCGTTCATGATCAAGATCATCTTTTTGTAATTCATACATGTTGTGTTTGCGGGGATCCGATGGATATTGAGATGCTATTTCAGATTGATTATTGATTCTATCATGTCTTTGTTATTTGAGATATTGCATGCTTTCTGTTGTTAGTAGCTATCTTGGCCAAGTAGATGCTAGCAACTCCAAGAGTTAGTATTTATGCTCGATAGTGGGTTCATGCCTCTGATAATCTGGGGAAGTGACAGAAATATCTAAGGTACTAGATGTGTTGTTGCTACTAGGGAGAAAACAACAATCCTTTGTTCATAGAACAATCATATTGTTTACTTTACACGCAATTCGTAAAGCAATAATCTGTTGCTTGCAACTTAATACTGGAGGGGGTTCGGATGATAACCTGAAGATGGATTATTAGTCATAGATGCAGTTGGATGGCGGTCTATGTATTATGTTGTAATGCCCAATCAAGTCTCAAAGGAGTCAAGATGATTAGTATATGCATGTATTGCTTTCTCGGTGTTTGTCAATTGCCCCGCTGTAATTTGTTCACCCAACATGTTATCTATCTAAGGAGAGCCACCTCTAGTGAACTATGGATCCCGGTCCTTATCTTTTACATACAATCTACAATCTTTTACTGCTTTGTGTTTACTTTCTGCAAACTTTTACTTCTTTCCATTCGATACGTTTAATCCTTTGTTTTCCGCAAAACACGGTGAGATTGACAACCTCATCGCAAGTTGGGGACAAAGTTCTGTGGTTGTGTTGTGTAGGTCTCCACGTTGCTACTAGCACCGGTAGTGCGCCCTGCCAAAGCTTAGCTAGTAACACCTTTGGGGTGTTTCCTTGCTCCTACTAGTTTGATTAAACCTTGGGTTCATAACTGAGGGAAACTTGCTGATGTGCTCATCATACCTTCCTCTTGGGGTTCCCAACGAGCTCTACATCAACACTGTCATCAAGCATTTTTCTAGGCGCCGTGCATTGAGCCATCAACGTTGCAGGTTTCCACCATGTCAGCATGGATTAGACCAGTGGCCCAGGCGTTTCTCTAACACACATGCATAACTCCATGGACTTACAAGCTCCCCTTTCATTTCACACCGACGACATCCATAGACAAAAGAACATGATATCAACTAGGTACAAAGTACCAGTGCAATGTTGAAAGCGTTCCCCATGACAACATGGTTCTGCTAATTCACAACTTACAAAGCGCAAGCATATACGCAACATAGATGGGCACAATGGTTCAGGTTTATTAAATGCAAGAAAGTAAAGTGTGCCATCAAGTTCGTGAGAGCTTTAATCACTAATTTTCACATAACAAGTTTAATTTGGGAGGTAGATAAAAACAAGAATTTACTTGGAATAGCAATAGTGCTAATAGGTAGGTATGGTGGACACAAATGGCAAAGGTTTTGGTTTAAGGAACGGATGAATGAGAAGAATTCCCTCTTAGTACAGGTTTTTGGCTAGCAAGGCTAGGTAGGAAGTATAAGAGTTGAAGGAAACAAACAAACATACAAGTGATAAAAGACAAACATGCAATCTTCCTTGGAAGCACAAAAGATCTTAACTAGAGAATACTAAACTTATGAGAAAATCAAGAAAGAAAGTTGATGAAATTATTTTTCTTTAGAGTACTTCTATCTTTTTCATTCAATTCTCAAAAATAGTGTTGCTACTGACCGAGCCAGGTTTGCCAAAACCAACTAAATTAACTCAATGATCCCAAAGTGATACCAATACTAACAACAAGATCAATCATATAACCACGAATTGAAAACTAGTATAAGATATGCAAAAGAGTAAATGATAGAACTTCTCATTAATAATCTATAACGGCAACTCACACCAAGGGATACATATCTAACGAGAGAGGGGACACTTCCATAATGCAAACCATCCTACATGATAACTTCTCTATTCATGATATGACTCTACTAAAAAGGTAAAAAGATAGAAGATAGTGATGTGATACCGCGGCACTCCCCCAAGCTTGGAACAAACCAAGGGGATGCCAAAACTGATGACGAATTACTCCTTCGGTGGTGGTGGTGTCCTCTTGATGAGCTCTTTGATCAATTTCCCCAAGTCCTCAACCTCGAAGGTGAGAGTACGAATCAACTCCGAGTTGTGCTTGATGTGGTGCATGATCATCTTAGATTGTGGATCCCAGCTCTTGTGATTCTTTTCCACTCTTCCTCCTTGGAGTCTTCTTTCCCTGCATGGCTAGAACGAGGCAAATCCCAATTGGAGGGTAATTTCTCCTTGGGCATATTCTGGTGTTGATGCTTATGGAAAAGATTCTTGGTGCATGGAGGAAGTGACCGTGGAGCTAAACAGTGACGCGAAGTTTTCCCTCTAGTTGACATCCGTGTAGTCCTCCTGACCCTGACAGATCTTGCCAACACTCCAATGCTTGCAATGGTAGTGCCAGTGTGTGGATGTTGGTCTTGCTTTATCTCCTCTTCACCTTCACTCTTGATCTTCTTCTCCTGCCCGGGGTCTTGGAGATCTTCCTCCATAGGCTCCTTCCCCTTATCCTTGGCGAACACCATTGTGCTTCTAAGCTTTCAAGAATAGTTCCTGGCAGAAACAGATCGAAACAAAAACATGACGAGAACACGATATACGAACCTTGGGGGATCCGGGGGATTATATATTACGAAGTTTTATAGCAAAAGGAAGGTACTGGGAGAAAACGAGTTGGAGGCGGAGTCCGGAGTGGCCACACCACCTGGTGGCACGGCCAGGGGTGGGCCCACGCCATAGGGTGGTGTGAGCCACCCTGCCTCCGTTTCCGTCCCTCTTTCGCTTTGTACCTTTCCTTATTGACTAAAAAACTGCAAAAATATAGTTGGATAGTATTTTCGCAGAACTTTTCTTACCAAAACTATTACCTATTTGAAAATGGTCTCTGCAGGTCTCTGAATTTGGTCTTTGATAGATTCTTCCGGAATCACCACTTGAATAACATCAATATCTTCATCTTCATACACTTATTACTTGAGTCATGAAACCTTTCTCTTCCTTATTACACCATTACCTCCACTACCGGGAAATCTCTTTCACACAAAACTTCACACAGTTCTCATTAGCAACATTAGTATAAGTGAAGTGATAAAACCTTTTGAATTCAACTTCAACTAAAAACCATCAAACCATAAGCTACTGTAGCAACTCCTTCCGAAAACCCAAAAAGAATTCAAAAAGGAAATTGATTAAAGAAGCAAATGCAAGAGTGGCAAAATCTGTCAAAATAGACCAGCAGGTAAAGATCAATTTTTTCGAAAATCTTCTGTTGCTCAAATCAAAATGTGCAAAACTAACGAAAGTTAAATAACAACCTGGGGAAAAGTCACAAAAAATTACAGCTCAATCTATCATACAGAGATCTCTCACAAATCTTTATGGTGAAGCACAAAAATCTGTTTCGGGACAGCAACTTCCCCAAATATTACTTCTCTCTCTCATTAGAGGTTGATCTTGACACAAAAACCAAAAAAAAGGATAAGGAGAGGTTATTACCGAAGTAATAACTTCCAAGACTCAAACAAAAACAAACTGAAAACACAAATAAATTGGGTTGCCTCCCAAAAAGCTCTTTCTTTATAGCCATTAAGATGGGCATGATAATTTTGATGATGCTCACTTAGGAATATGAATTGAAGTGAAAGAGAGCATTAAGAAGCAAAAATACACACGTTTAAGTCTAACCCACTTCCTATGCAAGGGAATTTTGTAAACAAACAAATTGTTGAAACCAGAGGCTACTAGCATAGGAAGGTAAAAGAAGTGCAACATAAAAACTTTCAGCATAAAACGAGGAAACTTGATATTATTGAGATACATAAGAACACTTTTCCCTCTCCCATAATAACTTTCAGCATCATGCATAAACTTAACAATATAACTATCACAAGGACCATCGTAACAATGATCACTTATTCTAACAGAAAACATAGGAATACTAGTTCTCATCACACTACTTTGTGAAACAATATTAGAGGTATCCTTACAAAGGATAGTGTGTCCCTCTTCTACATATTTAGTAACAAAGTCTTTCACATTTGCTATTGTGGATTCATAAACCATTTTTTTATTAGGTTCAACAGCTTTATTTGTACTTTCATTATACATACTAGCTATCATAGAATGTTCCTTTATCTTAACTGGGAAAGGCATTTTCTCAATGTAAGGTTCAGGTAAAACATGATTAGCAGTATAAACTTCAGTATTTCTTGCAGGAACACTCTTAGCAATATCTTTATAAGGTTCATGATACTTATTCCACTTCTTTTTAGGCACTTCAATGTAGGAAGCAAAAGCCTTAAAATAAGAAGCAATAGCTTGAGAGTCTAGACCATAAGAATTTTTAATATTTTGAAAGTTATCAGTTCCCATAAAAGATCAATGCATTCATAATCATAATTTACACCTGACTTTCTTCCTTTGTCATTCTCCCATGCTTCAGAAGATCCCATTTAGCTTCTTCTTCCATGCGAGTGAATGATCCAGCACAAGAAGCATCCAATAAATCCTTATCATGAAGAGAAAGCCATGCATAAAAGTTATTGATAATAATATTGTTGGGGAGCTCATCAATGGGACATTTGAGCATTAGTAACTTCAATCTCCCCTAAGCTTGAGCTGTACTCTCTCCATCAAGAGGCCAAAAGTTGTATATTTGATTCCGATCTTTATGAATCTAACTAGGAGGATAAAACTTTGAATAAAAGAGAGGCACTATTTCCTCCCATACCAGAGCTTGACCATTCTTCAACAGCTTATACCATTCCTCAGCTCTTCCTTTCAGTGATAATGAGAATAACTTCTTCTTAACTTGATCTGTAGTAATACCTGCACACTTGAACAACCCGCATAATTCGTGTATAAAGAGTAAATGATCACTGGGATGGACAATTCCATCCCCAACATAGTAGTTATCCATAACATGATCAATAATTCTTGTAGGTATTTTAAAAGTATCATTCTCAGCGGGTGGTGGTTCATCTACTACCTTAACAGTGGTAGTAGCATTACCAAATAAGAAACTCAGCGAATTATCCATAACAAAAATAAAGCAACTAACCGAAGTAAACAATACTCATAGTAGAAGTTTCCTTAATAATGATCATGATCAGAGATGATATAATGATATGTAACAATCTGGGCATAAACGATAATTCAATGGTTCACTCAATAGCATCAACTACAAGGAGTAATCAACACCGGGAAAGTTTCACTATGCAAGATTCAACCCAATTGTTACAGTGGTATGAAGTGGTGATGATGGTGCTGGTGGAGATGATGATGATCGCGATGAAGTCTAGCTTGATGGTGGTGTTGATGGCGACGATCTCCCCTCTTCGGGAAGGAATTTCCCCGACAGAATTCTGTCTGCTGGAGAGATCTTTCTCTCTCGGTGTTTTCCGCCCCGCAGAGGGGGCAGAATCTTTCTGTGGTTGCTCCCTGAGTCTTAGGGTTTCGGGAGGATAATATACGTCATAGGGGAGAGCCTAGAGTAGGCCAGGGCGGCCACACCTCCTACTGGCGCGACCTAGGGCTGCCCGCGCCAGGGGGTGGTGTGGGCCCCCTGTGGCCCATCTCCACTTCCCCTTCTGGCATTCTTCGTCTTCTGGAAGAATAGAATTTTCCATGTATTTTCCTGGATTTTCTGATCTTCGCGAATTTTGCCTCCAAACAACACCTTTTCCATCAGAATCCTGACTGCAGCGGTCCATGCTCCAAAAGTCATCAACCATGCAAAAACAAATGAAATAACATAAGTATCATTTCTTAATATGAAATATATCAATGAATAACAGTAAATTATGATATAGAATAGTGATGCAAAATGGACGTATCATCTCCCAATAAGTACTTTTCTTTAACGCCTTTAAGTTAGGCATAAGAATCAAGAAAGCATCAAGTGTTCTCAAATGAAGAAGCATTAAGAGCAAATTTTGTTTTCATAGGAGAGGCAAAAGAAATCTTCTCTCTCTTCTTAGGGAAGTGTTCTATACCTTTCTTGAGTGGGAGTTGATATTTAATGGTGCCTTCTTTCATATTAATAATGCCACCAACAGTTCTAAGAAAAGGTCTTCCCAAAGTAATAGGACAAGAAGCATTGCATTCAACATCCAAAACATAGAAATAAACGGGGACATAAGCATTGTTAACCATAATAAGAACATCATTAATACTCCCCATGAGTTTCTTTTTAGCATTATCATCAAGTGGGACATTCAAATAACAATCTTCTAATGGTGGCAAATCAAGCATATCATAAATCCTTCTAGGCATAATAGAAATACTACTATCAAGATCACATAAAGCTTTAAAATCAAAATCATTCACTTTCATATTGATGATGGGTTCCCAACCATCTTCTTGTTTCATCTTTTCTTCTTTAATTATTATGAGAGCATTAGTAATGTGTTTTGTAAAGGCCATATTCATAGCACTAGCATTAGGACTTTTAACAAGCTTTTGTAGGAACTTAATTACTTCAGAGATATTGCAAGCATCAAGATCAAAATCATAATTATTATCTAAAGTAGCAGAGTTATTACTAGCCTCAACACTAGTAGTAGTGATAGTAGAAACACTAATGTTTCTAGAAATTTCATCTTCTCTCTCCCACTTAGCATGCAATTCTGCTAATAGTCTAACATTTTCATCAATTCTAACTTGTATAGCATTAGTAGCAGCAAAGGGATTATCAATAGATTCAGGTTTAGTAGCCATTTTATTCAAAGAAGATTGAGCTTCAACCAATGATGTTATATTTCTTTCAGCATTAGAGAGTTTTTCCTCAATAGTTTTATTGAAAGCATTTTGTTTACTAATAAAATATTTAAGCATAACTTCGAGTTCAAAGGGAGCACTCATATTATTGTTGTAGGAATTTCCATAAGCATTACCATTATTGGGAGGATATGGCCTATAGTTATTATTACCAAAATTATTCCTATAGGCATTGTTGCTAAAATTATTATTTCTCATAAAGTTCACATCAACTTGCTCTTCTTGAGAAACTAAAGAGGCTAAGGGAACATGATTTGGATCAATATGAGCTTTCCCATTAACAAGCATAGACATAATAACATCAATTTTATCACTCAAGGAGGAGGTTTCTTCAACAGAATTTACCTTCTTACCTTGTGGAGCTCTTTCAGTGTGCCATTCAGAATAGTTAACCATCATATTATCCAGAAGCTTTGTTGCAGCACCCAAAGTAATGGTCATAAAGGTACATCCAGCAGCAGAATCCAATAGATTTCTTGAAGAATAGTTCAATCCTGCATAAAAGGTTCGGATAATCATCCAAGCAGTCAGTCCATGAGTGGGACAATTCTTTACCAAAGATTTCATTCTTTCCCAAGCTTGAGCAACATGTTCATTATCAGATTGTTTAAACTTCATTATTTCACTTCTCATAGATATAATCTTAGCAGAAGGATAGTATTTTCCAATGAAAGCATTTTTGCATTTAGTCGAAGAATCAATACTATTTCTTGTTAGGGATTGCAACCATTCTTTAGCTTTTCCTCTCAAAGAGAAAGGAAACAATTTAAGATAAATAATATCTCCATCTATATCCCTATGCTTTTGCATCTCACAAAGTTCAACAAAGTTATTTAGATGAGCAGCGGCATCTTCATTACCAATGCTAGAAAATTGTTCTCTCATAACAAGATTGAGTAAAGCAGGTTTTATTTCAAAGAACGTTGCTTTAGAAACAGGTGGAGCAATAGGTGTGCACATGCAATCATTGTTGTTGGTGCTAGTGAAGTCACACAACTTAGTATTTTCAAGAGTAGTCATTTTTTCTGTTTTTTAATAAAGAAAGCAAACTAGTAAAACTATTTTTTGTGTGTTTTTGATAAAGAAACAAGCAAACAAAGCAAAAATAAACTAAGCAAAAATAAAACAATAAAGTAAAGAGATTGGTTATGAGGGACTCCCCTTGTGAAGATGTCCTTGACTCCCCGGCAACGGCGCCAGAAAAATACTTGTTGGCTCGTGGTTGATGTTGAGCTCGTTGGGGAACCCCAAGAGGAAGGTATGATGAGCACAACAGTAAGTTTCCCTCAGTTATGCAACAAAGGTTATCGAACCTGTAGGATCAAAGAAACACCTCCAAGCTGTTGTTGCCAACTTGGAATCCTGCACAACGCAACCACAGAACTTTGCCCCCAACTTATAGTGAGGTTGTCAATCTCACCGGTTTTGCTGAAAACAAAGGATTAAACGTATTGTGTGGAAGAAAGTAAAAGCTTGCAAAAAGTAAACAGAAAGCAGTAAACAGTTGTAGATTGATGGTAAAAGAAAGGATCGGGGTCCATAGTTCACTAGTGGTGTCTCTCCTTAAGATAGATGACATGTTGGGTGAACAAATTAAAGCGGGGAAATTGACAAACATCGAGAAAGCAATCATGCATATACTAATCATCTTGACTCCTATGAGATTTGATTGAGCATTACAACATCATACATAGACCGTAATCCAACTGCATTTATGACTAATAATCCACCATCAGGTTATCATCCGAACCCCCTCTAGTATTAAATTGCAAGCAACAGATCATTGCATTACGCATTGCGTGTAAAGTAAACAATACGATTGTTCTATGAATAAAGGATTGTTGTTTTTTCCCTAGTGGCAACAGCACATCTAGTACCTTAGAGATTTATCTCACTTCCCCAGATTACTAGAGGCATGAACCCACTATCGAGCATAAATACTCTCTCTTGGAGTTGCTAGCATCTACTCGGCCAATATATCTACTCACAACAGAGAGCATGCAAGATCACAAATAACAAAGACATGATAGAATCAATAATCAATCTGAAATAGCATCTCAATATCCATCGGATCCCCGCAAACACAACATGTAGGATTACAAATAGATGATCTTGATCATGAATGGAGCTCACAAGATCTAAACGTGGTAGCACAAAGGAGAAGAACCAACCATCTAGCTACTACATGGACCCGTAGTCCAAGGATGAACTACTCACGCATCACACCGGAGGCTTGCATGGTGATGAAGAAGGCCTCCAGGGTGAATTCTCCCCTATGGCAGGGTGCCGGGAAGAGCTTCGGATCCCTCCTGATCTAGGGATGGAGATGACGGTGGCTACATAGTCTTTCGTGGAATTTTGTTCAGGTACTTAGGGTTTCTGTATCGGAGGCATCTTATAGGCGAAAGGGGAGGCCGAGGGGGTGCCCTAGGCGGGCACACCACCCCCTGGCGTGGGCCAGGCCTGGCCGTGTGGCCAGGTGGTGTGGCGGCCCTCTAGCCCCTCTCCGTCTCGTATTCTAGCTCCATGTCCCTCTCGGTGAAAAACTGACTTTGGCTTTTGTCCCGTCCAATTCCGAGAATATTCATTTTCTGACTTTCCTGGAACCAAAAACAGCAGAAAACAGGCAGCTGGCATTGTGGCATCTTGTTAATAGGTTAGTCCAAGAAAGTGTATAAAAAGTACTCCAAAGTGTGGACAAAACACAAGAAAGTAGATAAAAACCAAGCATGGAACATCAAAAATTATGGATACGTTATCAATGTATCAATGCTATATCCCCTTGTGTTGCTAGTCCTTGCATATCGTCTACAAATTATTTGAGTACTAGTGTAGATGATATGCTTGATTTGCCTTCCTCCCATGAACAAAATACTTCTATTTCCTCTAGTTGTTTATCTAACAATGTACAGGAAATCAAACATTCTATGGAGCAAGACACGATCATGAATGAAGATTCAAGAATATCCTTATCTTCATCCTCCTGTGCTCACATATGCCTTATGGCAAGAGGATCAAAGGTATCTTCTACTTTGGATCCCAACATATCTTCTAAAGATAATAGCAATGATAATGATGATAGTGATGATGACATTGATGAGGATATGATGGCTCAAAATATATCGAGCTCGTTGGGGTTCCCCAAGAGGAAGGTATGATGAGCACAACAACAAGTTTTCCCTCAGTTATGAAACCAAGGTTATCGAACCAGTAGGAGCAAGGAAACACCTCCAAGGTGTTGTTTCCAACTTGGAATCCTGCACAACACAACCACAAAACTTTGCCCCCAACTTACAGTGAGGTTGTCAATCTCACCGGTTTTGCTGAAAACATAGGATTAAACGTATTGTGTGGAAGATAGTAATTTCTTGTAGAAAGTAAACAAAAACAGTAAATAGTAGATTGTAGATTAATAGTAAAAGAATAGACCAGGGTCCATAGTTCACTAGTGGTGATTCTCCTTAAGATAGATGACATGTTGGGTGAACAAATGCGGGGCAATTGACAGACACCGAGAAAGCATACATGCATATACTAATCATCTTGACTCCTATGAGATATGATTGGGCATTACAACATTATACATAGACCGTAATCCAACTGCATCTATGACTAATAATCCACCTTCAGGTTATCATCCGAACCCCCTCCAGTATTAAATTGCAAGCAACAGATAATTGCATTAAGCAAAGTGTGTAAAGTAAACAGTACGATTGTTCTATGAACAAAGGATTGATGTTTTCTCCCTAGTAGCAACAACACATCTAGTACCTTAGAGATTTCTGTCACTTCCCAGATTACTAGAGGCATGAACCCACTATCGAGCATAAATACTCCCTCTTGGAGTTTCTAGCATCTACTCGTCCAAGATAGCTACTAACAACTTTAAGCATGCAAGATCACAAATAACAAAGACATGATAGAATCAATAATCAATCTGAAATAGCATCTCAATATCCATCGGATCCCCGCAAACACAACATGTATGATTACAAATAGATGATCTTGATCATGAACGGAGCTCACACGATCTAAACATGGTAGGACAAAGGAGAAGAACCAACCATCTAGCTACTACATGGACCCGTAGTCCAGGGATGAACTACTCATGCATCACACTGGAGGCACCCATGGTGATGAACAAGGCCTCCAGGGTGATCTCTCCCCTCTGACAGGGTGCTGGGAAGAGCTTCAGATCCCTTTCGATCTAGGGATGGAGATGGCAGCGGCTACAAACTCTTTCGTGGAATTTTGATCGGGTCACTTAGGGTTTTCGTCCCGAAGGCGATATGTAGGCGAAGGGGCAAGGTCGGTGGAGTACCAGGGGCCCACACCACCCCCAGGCACGGGCCAGGCCTGGCCGCACGGCCAGGTGGTGTGGCTGGCCCCTGGCCGCTCTCCGTCTCGTCTCCTGGCTCCGTGTTCCCCTCAGTGAAATATTGACTTTGGCTTTTGTCCCGTCCAATTCCGAGAATATTCATTTTCTGGATTTTCTGGAACCAAAAATAGCAGAAACAGGCAACAGGCACTGTGACATCTTGTTAATAGGTTAGTTAAACAAAATGTGTAAAAATACTCCAAAGTGTGGACAAAACATAAGAAAGTAGATATAAAACAAGCATGGAACATCAAAAATTATAGATACGTTTGCAACGTATCAACATCCCCAAGCTTAACTCCTGCTCGTCCTCGAGTAGGTAAGTGATAAAAAGAAAGAATAATTTTTGAGGTGACATGCACCATCATAATCTTGATCAAAGTATTTGTAAAACATTGATAGCTTGGATCATAGTTCTTTAACATAGCATGAAAGATATAGTTCTAAAAATAAGACATAGCAACTATGTTGTAGCATGAAAAGGTACAAACAAAAGATTCATGAATAACAATGCTTTGCAAGACGCTTGTTTGTTTCACATAAAGAAAACATAATGAGAATTGTATTCAACTTGTCCCTTATAGTGTAGCAAACATAAATGCATAGGACACCTTCAAAGTTCATAAGGGTGACTAGATACAAATAGTTTAAGAACAAGCAATATCAAAGTTACGCATCAATCAACAAGTCTTGGGACAATGCACATTAAACTAAGAATGGCCACTATGCTCTCTCAATAGGTGCATAAAGATAGAAGATGGAGACTCAACATAAAAGTAAAAGAAAGGCCTTCATTGAAGGAAGCAGGTATTCAAGTCTCATAAAGAGCTTCCAAAAATTATGGTACTTATTAGCTTTCAGCTCTCATTGCCCCTATCATAAGCATCTTGAAGTGATTAAGGTTAAAGTGAACAAACTATGAAGTATATGCTTGACAAAGTATAAGTTGGTAATCTCATGTCCCTTGAATACGAGGGTCGCTCCTCATGCTACTCAAGTTTAGTTACTAGTAAGTTCTTGTCATAGTAAGTACATGTGTATCATAGAGAACCACCAACAGGGTACCCCTTTCCCGATGATACTAAAGAATCCCCATATCAAAATGACAAGGCAAGCAGACAACGAGCATCTCAGCAATCTTCTTATTTACCATGGGAAAATGGTGCTTTTTTTTCTCTCCCTCTTTTCTCATCTTTTTTTATTTTTATCTATCTCTATCTATTTGTTTTATAAGAAGAATGCTTCATAGATTACTCATTATGGTTACGCTGTAGGTTTCCACCATGATTAGGCATGGATTAGATCAGCGGCCCAGGCGTTTCTTGTAACATATCACCTCTATGTGTAATAAATAAACAACATGTTTGTGAGCATTACATCCATGCATTACATCTGCACTTGGTTCTAATCAAGAGACAAAATAAAGCCCTAGTTTTCCCCTCTCTCAAATCAATTCAAAATAGTTTTGAAATTCAAAAACTATAAAAGGTTTGGAGCCCAAATTGATTATAAGGGCCCCTGAAGTATTTTAATATGTGTACAACAGTTCTTGTATTTTGGAAATATACAAAACAGAAAAGAAATTGAAATACAATTGGAAAATAGAAAAACAGAAAAAGAAAAAGATTTCTGGAAGAAAAACTAGTTTCTAACCTAATCTGGGTTGAAGCCCACCTCCCTCTCTCTCCTATTTGCCGCCCGCACGCAGCAGCCAGTACCCACTGCCCTGCTTCACCGTAGCCCAGCCTGGCCCAGGTGTGGCCCAGCTAGCCCGATACCGCTTCGCACCACGTCGTCTTCGTCAACAACGAATCCTTGCCTCGCTGTCGCCGGCGATGTCATCCGCCGCCGCGGCCACGCCAAGATGCGTGCCACCGATGCTCTTGGCCGCCTACAAGACCCCGACCGCCGCAGAGAACCCTAGCCGTGCCCAGTTCTTCTTCCTCTTCCTCTCTATTCCTCTTCCAGCCGGAGCCCGATACCCTAGCTCGCCGGCCGACGTTGTCCCCGCCGTTACCGACCACCCCTCGCCCAGCTGAGGTCCCCACGAGCTCTGCCTTGCTGTCCTCGGTCTCCCTATCAAAGCGTGCAAGCCGGGAAGGTCCCACCTCGCTGGAATCGAGCTTCCCCTCACCATCGGCCGTCGTAGTCATGCCGTCGATTCTCCTCCGCCTGAGATCCCCTCGCTTCGCCGACCCTGCCTTCACGCTCGCCGTGAGCTCATGCACCTTCCAGTGCCCTCCAATCTCTCCTTCTCGCTCCATGTCGCCCTACCGCCGAGCAACCATAGCCGACGATGTTCATCCTCGTCGGAAACGGTGCTCCGGCGACCATTTCCTGGTGGCGCCACCACCATTCGCCTCCCCATCTCCCCCCTCTTTCCAACACGCGCACTCGTGCGTCCAGGCGCGCTCGGAATCCTCAGATTCGAGCTCGACCTGGAAGCTCCTCCATGGGTGATGCCATCATGACATCATCATGATGTCATTATTCCATTTATTTTACTTAGTATTTTCTGTAATTATTTCATTAAATGAAAATACCTTACAGGTGGGCCCTACCTATAAGATATTTAATCTTTTAGGAAAGGTTTTATGAAATGATTAAATATATGACATGTGGGTCCAGGTTGTAGGATATTTAATAATATTCCAAAAAAAATATTTATTTAAAAATGATTTAAAAATGGATTAAAAATGGGAAAAATCATAACTAATTCATTTTAAGTCAGAAAAATACAAATAATATATCAAAATGTTTAGAAAAATCAGATCTATCCAATAGACTCATAATCATGCATTGTTAATCAACTTACATGACACGTTTAATTAGGAGAACAAAATAACCCCTCTCATATGCATTCGGGGTTTCTCCAAATTAGGGTTTGGACCCCTCGGACCCCGTTTAATTTGCCAAGCATCTCTTAGGGTGTCATTTTAACACAATTTAACTTGTCATATCATCATCCTTGCTTGAGCATTGCACATATGCCATGTGTTGATTGTTGCTCCTTCTTTCCGGTGTAGGTTCTTCGTGAATAGGAACAGATCCCGAACCTGAAGTCAACGCCACCGAAGAGCAGTACCGTTTCAACGACGGACAAGGCAAGCGTAGCCCCATCATTCTGAACCTATGTTTCTAAAGTATTTCATTCTCGCTATATGCATACGATTCCAATGTGGTATTTTGTTTAAGATAGAGTATCCTATCTGTTGCATGTTTTCCTTTGTACACCAAGATACCGATCCACCGCTCCTAGCATAACTAGGGTTCAGCTTATGAGCATTGCTAGTGCCATATTTCAATCAAGCTTAGCCATGCTTAGTATTACAAGACCGATCCATCTAGATGATGCATCGGAGATACGATGAACCTAGTTTGTTAGGATGTTGAGATATGATCGGAGATGGTTAGTAAACATGCTAAGGCAGGTATGGGAGGCCACGTTGGGTGTGGTTTTTGTAGTCCCATGCTAGCCATCCTTAGGACCTGAGTTCTTGCCTCTTGAACCAAGACGAGCGTACAACCACATGGGGTCCTGGAAACCCCCTCGACTCACTAACTTGCCTAGTAGATTTCATGAGTCACATAGTTCAAGAATTCCATTCGACATATGCATTCTGGTTGTTCTCGAAGGAGGTGGAGGAGGTGCATTCATACAGGTAGGTAAGCATGGCAGAGAATGGGAGAGGCATGGCCTCCGTAATCTCAAACCCTGTTCACATCTCTAGGGACCGGCTTCAGGACTTGACCCGTTATGGCGGCATCTCCTTAGGTCATGACTCATGGTCTCGACAAAAGCAATGTAAAGGTCGTGGTTAACCACCCTCTTCCGGCCTTCCAAGGAAGAGGGCTAATAATTTGGCATTAAGAGTCGGTTGGTACGTGTGGGTAAAGTTGTGCACCCCTGCAGGGTTATAATCTTTTCGAAAAGCTGTGTACATGGTTATGGACGACTTGGGAACGGACGTGACGATTATAGAGAACTATAACCTAATGTTAAAACTTGGCGACTAAAGAGTGCTCTGGAATACTTCCTCCGGGTTCTTTGAGGGGGTATTCCAAGTTGAAAGGTTCTCAGATGATGATGAAGGCAATATGAGGAACTATAGTGTAGTCTTCTTACCCTTTTTGGAAATGATCTGATTAGACGAGCCTCGTCTCTCTCTTGTTTTCAAATAAAGCTGGCTTTTGCAAAGTAACCATAGAAAGCTTTTCTAAACCAAGCATGTATTGTAGGTTATTAAGTCTTGCAGAGTACATCCTGTACTCAGCCTTGCTACATTGATGTTTTTCTACAGATGAAGCTATTCCCACAGAAGGTGGTTTCTACGTTGATGTCGACGAGTAGTTGGGGTTCCCTGGCAGCAACGTAGGATCTATGGAAGGGTCGTTTGCTTATGTTCAAGGCCTCTTAGGCCGTTTGCCAAGTTTGTTGTTTAGAACAACTTATTTTCTTCCGTTGCTTGGTGTTTGTTGGGTCTTCGACCCCTGGTTTGTAATACTTGTATGCAGCTCTGCTAAGAGCGTACCTTAATAATGTATGGTTTGTATGTTCTGTAATGTTACCAAATTATTCCCTGCATGCTTCAAGCTCGAGGTTAGGCTTATGTTAGATAAAGATCTGGTATTTGTCTAACCCTGATCCCGGGTCGTGATATTTCTCTAACACACATACATAACTCCATGGACTTACAAGCTCCCCTTTCATTTCACACCGACGACATCCATAAACAAAAGAGCATGATATCAACTGGGTACAATATACAAGTGCAATGTTGAAAGCGTTCCCCATGACAACATGGTTCTACTAATTCCCAACGTATAAGTGCAAGCATATACAACATAGATGACACAATGGTTCAAGTTTATTAGGGGCAAGAAAAGTAAAGTGTGCCATCAAGTTCGTGAGAGCTTTAATCACTAATTTTCACATAACAAGTTTAATTCGGAAGGTAGATAAAAACATGAATATACTTGGAATAGCAATTGCTAATAGGTAGATATGGTGGACTCTTTGGAATAACTTGGTTTTATTTGGAGTTGGATGCATGAGTGGAACTCATACTTGGTAATGGAGGCTAGCAAAATACTGGGAGAGACCAACTAAGAGAGCAATAATGGCCATAATCATGCAAAGCGACAAAACATCGTTAATTAAAGCATAAAGTGATATTACAAGTCAAAAACTAAAGGATCATAGAGGCTATGGTGACTTGGTGTAGTCTTAGCATGGTGTGAGCATGCGCCAAGTCAACCCAAATAAAGCATCAAAGAAGAATACCACAATACTATGCTTTAATATGCTAACACAATGCATGATTCTTTCAAGACACATTAAGAAATCTCAATTGTTTATAACATGTCATGCTACAGAAAAAATCACTAAGCATAAAGCCAAAACAATATAAATCATGACATGACAAAGCATAGGCCACAGTCAAAACCAAGCTCCTTTTTACCACTTAAGCATGAACTTTCCTACTCTTTTCCAATCCAATCCAACCTATTTGAAAACTAATGCATGAATTCGGGGGTCCAACCAACTTATTCAAGCAAACTAACCAAACGAAAACTAAAAACAGAAAACGAAGACGCTCCAAGAACAACACACCTGTGCATGAAACAATAAAAATGAAGTGTTTGGAAGAAACCTGAGATTTTTTTATTGATGAATGCGGGACATCCCCAAGCTTTGACGCTTGTACTTATTGGATATTTCTTGGGGTGACACGGGGTGGCATCCCCAATCTTGAGCTTTTGTCCATTCTTCATCTCATTCTATTACTCTTCCTTACACCTGAAATTTTTCCTTCATACAAAACTTCACACAATCTTCATTAGCAACATTAGTATGTTCAAAAGATAATAGACCTTTGGGGTTTTAGGTGTAAAACAACATAACTTTCACTAAAGACACAAGCTACTATAGTAATTCCCTCAAAAATCTCAATTTCCCCAAAAAGAACCCAAAAAGGAATCAATAAGGAGCAAATGCAAATAATGGCAAAAATCTATCAAAACAGACCAGCAGGTAGAAACCGATTTTTTCGAAGACCTTCTGTTACTCAAATCGAAAAGTGTTGAACTAAACAAAGTTGGATAACAACCTGGGTCAGAATCACAAAAAATCACAGCTCAAAGCAACGTATAGAGATGTTTCACGAATTTTTTCAGCAAAGCACAAAAATCTATTTTGGGATAGCAACTTTCCCAAGCATTACTTCTCTCTCATTAGAGGTTACTCTTGGCACAAAGACCACACAAAAATGATAAGGAGAGGTTATTACTGAAGCAATAACTTCCAAGACTCAACTAAAACTTTTGGGTTATCTCCCAATAAGTACTTTTCTTTAACACCTTTAAGTTAGGCATAAGAAGCAAGAAAAGAATCAAGTATTCTCAAATGAAGAAGCATTAAGAGCAAATTTCATTTTAATAGGAGAGGCAAAAGGAATCTTCTCGCTCTTCTTAGGGAAGTGTTCTATACCTTTCTTGAGTGGGTTTTGATATTTAATGGTGCCTTCTTTCATATCAATAATGGCACCAACAGTTCTAAGAAAAGGTGTTCCCAAAGTAATAGGACAAGAAGCATTGCATTCAACATCCAAAACATAGAAATCAACGGGGACATAGGCATTGTTAACCATAATAAGAACATCATTGATACTCCCCATGAGTTTCTTTTTAGCATTATCATCAAGTGGGACATTTAAATAACAATCTTCCAATGGTGGAAAATCAAGCATTTCATAAATCTTTCTAGGCATAATAGAAACACTACTATCAAGATCACATAAAGCTTTGAGATCAAAATCATTTACTTTCATATTAATGATGGGTTCCCAACCATCTTCTAGTTTCATAGGAATAGAAGCTTTATGTTTCATCTTTTCTTCTTTAATATTTATGAGAGCATCAGTAATGTGTTTTGTAAAGGCCATATTCATAGCACTAGCATTAGGACTTTTAGCAAGCTTTTATAGGAACATAAGTACTTCAGAGATATTGCAACCATCAAGATCAAAATCATACTTATCATCTAAAGTAGTAGAGCTATTGTTTCCCATGTTTCGAAGAATTTCAGTATTTTTATTATAAAAGGTTCCATTGGGTTTACTAGCTTCAGCATTAGTGGTAGTGATAGTAGAAATACTAATATTTCTAGAAATTTCATCTTCTCTTTCCCACTTAGCATGCAATTCAGCTAATAGTCTAACATTTTCATCAATTCTTACTTGTATGGGATTAGTAGCAGCAAAAGGATTTTCAATAGTTTCTGGTTTAGCAGCCATTTTGTTCAAAGAAGATTGTACTTCAGACAATGATGCTATATTTCTTTCAGCATTAGAGAGTTTTTCCTCAATAGTTTTATTGAAAGCAGTTTGTTTATTAATGAAATCTTTAAGCATAACTTCAAGTTCAGAGGGTGCACTTCTATTATTGTTGTAGGAATTTCCACAAGAATTGCCATTATTGGGAGGATATGGCCTATAGTTATTATTACCAAAATTATTCTTGTAGGCATTGTTGCTAAAATTATTATTTCTTATAAAGTTCACATCAATTTGCTCTTCTTGATCAACCAAAGAGGCTAAGGGAACATGATTTGGATCAATATGAGCTTTCCCATTAACAAGCATAGACATAATAACATCAATTTTATCACTCAAGGAAGAGGTCTCTTCAACAGAATTTACCTTCATACCTTGTGGAGCTCTCTTAATGTGCCATTAAGAATAGTTAACCATCATATTAGCCAGAAGCTTTGTTGCAACACCCAAAGTAATGGTCATAAAGGTACCTCCAGCAGCAGAATCTAGCAGATTTCTTGAAGAATAATTCAGTCCTGCATAAAAGGTTTGGATAATCATCCAAGCAGTCAGTCCATGAGTGGGACAATTCTTTACCAAAGATTTCATTCTTCCCCAAGCTTGAGCAATGTTCATTATCAGATTGTTTAAATTTCATTATTTCACTTCTCATAGATATAATCTTAGCAGGAGGATAGTATTTTCCAATGAAAGCATCTTTGCATTTAGTCCAAGAATCAATACTATTTCTAGTTAGGGATTGCAACCATTCTTTACCTTTTCCTCTCAAAGAGAAAGGAAACAATTTAAGCTTAATAATATCTCCATCTATATCCCTATGTTTTTGCATCTCACAAAGTTCAACAATGTTATTAAGATCAGCAACACCATCTTCAGTACCAATACCAGAAAATTGTTCTTTCATAACAAGATTGAGTAAAGCAGGTTTAATTTCAAAGAAAGTAGCTTTAGGAACAGGTGGAGCAATAGGTGTGCACATGAAATCATTGTTGTTGGTGCTAGTGAAGTTACACAACTTAGTGTTTTCAAGAGTAGTCATTTTTTGTGTGTTTTAATATAAAGAAGCAAACTAGTAAAACTAATTTTTTTTGTGTTTTTGAGAAAGAAAGAAACAAGCAAACAAAGCAAAAATAAACTAAGCAAAACAAATAAAACAAAGTAAAGTAAAGATATTGGTTATGAGGGTCTCCCCTTGTGAAGATGTCCTTGACTCCCCGGCAACGACGCCAGAAAAATAGCTTGATGGCTCAAAATATATCGAGCTCGTTGGGGAACCCCAAGAGGAAGGTATGATGAGCACAACAACAAGTTTTCCCTCAGTTATGAAACCAAGGTTATCAAACCAGTAGAAGGAAAGAAACACCTCCAAGGTGTTGTTTCCAACTTGGAATCATGCACAACACAACCACAGAACTTTGCCCCCAACTTACAGTGAGGTTGTCAATATCACCGGTTTTGCTGAAAACAAATGATAAAACATATTGTGTGGAAGATAGTAATTGCTTGTAGAAAGTAAACAGAAAACAATAAATAGTAGATTGTAGATTGATAGTAAAGAATGGACCGGGGTCCATAGTTCACTAGTGGTGATTCTCCTTAAGATAGATGACATGTTTGGTGAACAAATTACAGCGGGCCAATTGACAGACACCGAGAAAGCATACATGCATATACTAATCATCTTGACTCCTATGACATTTGATTGGGCATTACAACATTACACATAGACCATAATCCAACTGCATCTATGACTAATAATCCACCTTCAGGTTATCATCCGAACCCCCTCCAGTATTAAATTGCAAGCAACATAATTGCATTAAGCAAAGTGTGTAAAGTAAACAATACAATTGTTCTATGAACAAAGGATTGCTGTTTTCTCCCTAGTAGCAACAGCACATCTAGTACCTTAGAGATTTCTGTCACTTCCCCAGATTACTAGAGGCATGAACCCACTATCGAGCATAAATACTCCCTCTTGGAGTTGCTAGCATCTACTCGGCCAAGATAGCTACTAACAACTTTAATCATGCAAAATCACAAATAACAAAGACATGATAGAATCAATAATCAATCTAAAATAGCATCTCAATATCCATTGGATTCCCGCAAACACAACATGTATGATTACAAATAGATGATCTTGATCATGAATGGAGCTCACAAGATCTAAACATGGTAGCACAAAGGAGAAGAACCAACCATCTAGCTACTACATGGACCCGTAGTCTAGGGATGAACTACTCACGCATCACACCGGAGGCAGCCATGGTGATGAAGAAGGCCTCTAGGGTGATCTCTCCCCTTCGGCAAGGTGCCGAGAAGAGCTTCAGATCCCTCCCGATCTAGGGATGGAGATGGCTACGGCTACAGACTCTTTCGTGGAATTTTGATCGGGTCACTTAGGGTTTTCATCCCGGAGGTGATATATAGGCGAAGGGGCAAGGTCGGTAGAGTACCAGGGGCCCACACCACCTCCAGGCGCAGGCCAGGCCTGGCCGTGCGGCCAGGTGGTGTGGACGGCCCCTGGCCCTTCTCCGTCTCGTCTTCTGGCTCCGTGTTCCCCTCGGTGAAATATTGACTTTGGCTTTTGTCTCGTCCAATTCTGAGAATATTCATTTTCTGGCTTTTCTGGAACCAAAAACAGCAGAAAACAGGCAACTGCCACTATGGCATCTGGTTAATAGGTTAGTTCCAGAAAATGTGTAAAAATACTCCAAAGTGTGGACAAAACATAAGAAAGTAGATATAAAACAAGCATGGAACATCAAAAATTATAGATACGTTTGTAAAATATCAGGATACTAGTGCTCTCATGCTTGAGTTGACTTTTTTGTGTACCTCTATTCGTGGTAATAATAAGGCCGTTACTTGTCTCAAACACATTATGGACACCATAACTAAACAAACGGGAACCATAGAGGAGTTGGATCTCCAACTTGATTATGGGAGTCGGAGATTCAATCTCCTTAAGCAAGAGCTTGCCGAGGAGAAGCACACTAATTGTCTCCTCACACAAAAATATTGAATCTTATGAACTTGAAAAGGAAAATTCCATTAATGATGCTTGTGCTACTAACTCTACTTCTTCTGAAGCATCTACCCTAAAAGATAATGTTGAGCTAAGGGCTCAACTTGAGTTACTAACTAGCGAGTATATGAAATTGAAAAGAAAGTCACGAAAAGCTCTAGGGATCTCATAATGATCTTCTAATCTCCCATTATGGGCTAAAGTTAGCTCATGAGTCAAGTATTACTAAGGTAACATCTTGTGAGCCTCTTTTGAATATTAGCACATCTTCTACTCAAAATGTTATTTTCCCACGTGCTAGTCCTAGTGATCCTTGTAGTCATACTAGTGATAAACCTTGTGTTGGATTACATGCTTTGCCTTTTTGCTCTAACAATGAAGCTTATACTTCCTCTAGTACCTCTATTTCTACTAACCATGTAGAGGAAATCAAAGAGCTCAAGGCCCAAGTCACTTCTTTGAAGAAAGACTTGGAAAAGATTCATGAAGGGAGATCCACACTCGATAATATTTTGAGTGAGAAAAAAATCCCCCAATGATAAAAGTGGACTTGGATTCAACTCCAACTACAAGAACAAGTCCAAGAGCAACAAGAATAAGGGCCAAGACTAATTCAAGAATTCGGCCAAGATTATTTGCTCCAAGTGCAAGGTTGGAGGACATCATGTAAGGTCTTGTCCATTGAAGAAAAAGCACTAGAGTGGGAAGCAACAAGGGAAGCGGCCACAAGTTCAAGGTCAATCCCAATCTCAACCTCAAGTTGAATCTAGGCCACTTCCCAAGAATAATCAAGATAAGGCTCCCTAAGCCAAGAAATTAATGAAGAAGAGAAAGGGGAGCACTTGTTGCTACATATGTTGTGAGAAGGAGCCCCTTGCCCCTTCATGTTCAAACGGTACCTTATCTAACCCTATCATTGTTGATGATGATTATTCTCTTGGGAAGGATAAGGATGGAAATGTGTTTGCCAAGTTTGTTGGAACTCAAAGTGGTGTCAAGAAAAGAACCATTTGGGTTGCTAAGCCTATTGTGACTAACCTCTTAGGACCAAACTTGGTTGGGGACCAACAAGCTCAAACTTGATCAATAGGTGTTTGTGGAGGGCATTGGAGACTTGGCTAACTCATGAAGAATTAAGGGATATTCATTTATTATATTTTATCAACCCAAGCTATAAGGATTATCATCTCCCTACCACAGATGCGCCTCTTTGCGGTAACTCGAACTCAAGTCTTTTATATTGTAAGTTACTTGCCCCTTTACATGTTTTGGTTTTGTACCAAGTATGTGTTTGTATTTGTTGTGCCTCATGCTTGCTTATTTTGTGTATTCAAGTATGTCTAGGTGTTTAGCACATCATTTACTCGTGTGTTTTGTTTTGAGCCTCTAATGCATCTTGATGATATCTTATTTGGCTCTTTTCGAGTGGTTAATGGAACATCCCATTTTGGGGGAGTGATATGCCTCGCACATCTCTCAGACCTTAAAATGTATGTACATGAGTACTACCACTTAGTATTGATATTGCAAGCTTATATAGTCACTATATGGTGTGTCATACTCATGAGAAATTCAAATTCTAAATGTCCATTAATTATCTCTAGTTGAGGGTGCTTTGCCTCTTATTAAGAAAAACTGAATATCACATTATGGGGGAGTAATATGCTCCTTTCACTACTAGGGAAAAGCCTATAGGAGACATGCTTATAGGAGGCGCATCCCTAAAATATGCGCCTCCACTATATATACAAGGCGCATGCCTAAACGGTGCGACTCCAGTATTCTAATACTAGAGGCACATTACTAAATGATGTGTCTCCTATATGGGATGTATGGACCTGATCTGGATGGCCCCCCTTACTCGAGGCGCATATACTCGATATGCGCCTCGAGTAGTTTAACTACTTGAGGCGCATACTGGGCAGATGCGCCTCGATTAAAGTGGGAGGACCCAGTGGTGGTAGGTACGACAATATAGGAGGCGCACCAGACAATATGCGCCTCTAGTAGTTCTCAGTAGTGGAGGCGCATTACTGTGGGATGCGCCTCAAGTAAGTGATCTGGACCCGGAGCGTGGCAGGCGTGAGACACTCGAGGCGCATCTGGTATATGCGCCTCAGGTATTCTATGTATACAAGGCGCATACTTTGTAGGATGCGACTCGAGTAATCTCGCCACTTTTTTGCCATGCACATGCACCCCAGTCACTTCTCTCTCTCACTTGTTGTTTTCTCCTCCACACAAAGATAGATCTGGTCGCCCCCCTCCTCCTGCCCACCTTATTTTCTCCATTGTTTCACCATAGAAGCTTTGCCAAACCTCTACTGGTTGACACACATATGTATGTGAAAGATCTTGCACTTCTAGATCTACAAGATCTCACTTTACTTCTCCTTCGGCTCTCGTACTCCTAGTCATCGTTGGAGGAAGCGTGAACGTATTTGTTGCATGTATGTGTGTTGTCGGCGACACCGACTAGATTGTGTTGTGTGCTTCCTTTGTTTTGTGCAGGGATTTCATTTTGGGTTTCCAATGTTTCACCGGAATATCGATTCATTTCTGTTCTGGCAAATTTCTGGCACCCGGCAGATGTCCTCTTTTTAGGGTAGGTCATTGCGATTTTTTCTGGCAATCTCGACGTCCATGCTCTAATTATTCTTTTGCTCTTTGTATACCATGCAAGCGACCATGGTCTGACCACTGAGCACACCCCTCGTGGATAGGTGGATGTGATGCGCGAGGGCCGACATGGCACGGACAAACATGACGGAGATAAGATGTCTGTGTCGCGACTGCAAACTAATGTATTTGATAAAGCATGATTGCGAAATGCTGGAGTTGCACCTGCTTTGGCGAGGTTTCATGGATGGCTACACTCGGTGGATACGTGATGACGAAGATGATGACGAGGATGTCAATAATGGTGAAGACGAAGATCAAGATGCCAGCGGGGCAGGTGATCATGAAGAACAAGGTGGCATCGGGAATGAACATGATGAAGATCAAGCAGATGGCGCTGCGCATGAACATGAAGCTAATCAAGGTGGCGCCAGGTAGGAACATGAAGATCAAGGTGTCGGGCATGCTTCAAGCTGGTTGCGAGACCCTCATTACCAAGAGCTGCTTCTCAACGAGACGAGTAACACCAGAGTTGCCGCTAGAGAGAAAGCTAAGCTAGAGCAAATGGAGAAAGACGCGGTTACTCCACTGCTTGACAGATGCAAAGACAGGGATACCCGTCTAAATGTAATGCTCCGGGCTCTAGAGATGAAGGCGAAACACAAAATGACCGACGAATGCTTCAATGACAACATGGAATTCTGGCATGATCGTCTTCCCAAGGGGAACACATGTCCGACTAGTATCGCTGAGGCCAAGAAAGTCATGTGCCCTCTCGATCGACCGCATGTGAAATACCATGTCTGCATAAATGATTGCATCATCTACCGGGGCGAGGACACAGAGAAGACCACATTTCTGGTGTGCAAGACCTCTCGATACAAGAGAGGGACCAAGAAAGCTCATAGAAAAGTGGTGTGGTACTTCCCTCTAAATCTTCAGCTGTAGCGGTATTTTGTGGACCTAAGGAAGCACAGCTGATGCGCTAGCACGTGGAAAGAAAGAGGCCAGAAGACGAAGATCTAGAAAGGGAGGAAATGCTGAGGCACCCTTCAGATGCAAGCCAATGGAAGGTGTTGGACCTCGAATATTACCAACGGTTCAGGAAAGAGTCAAGGAACCTTAGGCTGGGCGTGAGCACCGATGGACTCAATCTGTTCGGAAGCCAGAGCAGCACACATAGCACCCGACCCGTGTTTGTATGGATCTACAACCTCCCCCTGGCTGTGCATGAAGAAGAAGTACGTAACCATGAGTATGCTAGTTCAAGGGCCAAAATAGCCCGGTACAGACATCAATCTGTATCTCATGCTATTGAAAGAGGAGTTGGCCATGCTATGGGAAGACGGAGCCCGTACATGGTTCGCCGCTGCACAAGAATATTTCGATATGAGAGCAGCGGTGATCACGACGGTGCAAGACTATCCTGGTTACAGATACTTCGCGGGGCAGGTGATCCAAGGATTCTTTGCGTGCATTAGGTGCAAGGATAATACAACATATCTGTCGTCGGATTGATGACAAGTACGCCATGAGGGGGTCCTCGAGGCGTGCGGAAGAGAGGGGTGTGAGACGTATGGTATTCCGGGACGGTGAGCACACAAGTTTACCCAGGTTTGAATCCGCCGGCTTTGGACGGATCCTACTCCTGCTAGCAATCCAGTAATACGGCAGAGCCGGAATATGGGTTACAAGGGTTTCGCCTATGCGAGTTGAGAGTCTAAAGTTTTGGGTGCCCTAAAGGCTCTCCCTAGGACGACTTATATAGATGTCCGGCCTAGGGTTTACAAGAGAGATCTATCCGTCTACGACTAAGAGTCGGTTACAGAGTACATCTTGAACTACAAGTGACACAATGGGCCTAAGTCGGTAAGTCTTCTAGGCCTTCCCGTAGCCGGATTGGACTCCGTCTTTCTTCCTAACTGGGTCGCCCGTGAAGCAAAGCTCTAACCCGAAGTGGGCCACCCTGGTCAGTGAGGAACTGTGAGGATACCCGGAAAGTATATCCCCAACAGCAGCCCTCGGAGGCCTCCAAGATCCAAAGTCGGATTTTTCATCGTCTAGCTTAATCTTCGGCTTGCAGAATCTTGAAGGGTTCCTGAAACTTCACAACAAAAAATACGATATGGGTCTTAAAAAATAAGTCGGACCTATCAACAGGTTACTCGGATTTTCCAGCTTGATTTCAAACTAAGCCAGAACTTGGTCTCTAATGCCACCTGACACAAGTCATGGTCAAGTCACGTCATCTGACAGGCATTCCGTTATCACGACCGTTGGTGGGTCCACGGTTCGCGGAACCGAGGCGCCGTTTCAATGCGTGCGCGGAGATCGAGGTGACGTAATCATCGCGTGGGTCCTTCCCAGTTCCTTCCACGATGCGTGGCGGTTACACTGTAGCATTTGAACGAATCTTGGCGCAGTTAGGTGGATATAAGGGGTTAGGATCTTCTCCTTCTCTCTTCACCTGTCCTTTGCCTTTTCTTCTCCTCCCAATCTCGCTGCACGCACAAAGCTCCTCCGTTCCTCCCCCAAACAACTCCCAGCGCCGCCCATTCTAGGTCAACCGCTCGCCAGAGAAATGGCTTCTTCTTCCTCTTCCGGCTTGGCGGCAGCGGCAGTGACAGCAGCGACGAAAGCAGTGGCGGAGAAGGAAAGCTTCTGCGGGCTCTGGATCCCCTGCGTGCTCGACGACGAGAAGCTCCAGAACATGGAGAAGGAAGGGCTCCTCCGCGCCGGCGACTGGCGGAGCGGCTTCGAGGAAACCGTCCCCAAGCCGCGCGCCGGCGAGCGGGTCCACTTCGGCACCCACCTCGACAGAGGTTTGTCGTTTCCTCCCTCGGAGTTCTTCTCCGAGGTGATTAATCATTACGGAGTTCAACTCCATCATCTTCCTCCCAACTCTCTCTTAGAGATGAGCGCTTACGCTTCTTTGTGTGAGGGCTTTCTCGGCATTAGGCCGAGTTTGACCTTATTCCGGTACTATTTTCATGTCCGGAGAAACTCTATTACTGCCGGTGTTCCTTACATCACCGGTACTATTAGTTTTTCGCTTAGACGCGAGCGCGCATATCCCAAAATCCTAGCCAGTGACTCGGTCAAACAATGGCCAGCCAGATTCTTTTACCATAAGGATATTTCGGCTCCCGACAAAGCCACTGCTTTGCCGGCTTTCATCGACGGAGCTGCCACGGCCCAACCGTCCTGGGACGAGGCTCCTCCGGCTCTCACTGACAATCTGATCCTCGCTAAGAGGCGTATTGAATACTTGATCAAACACAAGGGACTGAAGGGATCCGACTTGGTCCAACGTTGGGTCTCTCACCGGATCCAGCCCCTTCAGTACCACGGAACTTGACTGATGCACTCCATCATGTCGTCCAAGAAAGACTCCCTCTGCATCAGCCCCAAAGCCTACACCACACAAGGCTATATAAGCCAGATCAAGTGGTTGATCAGGGAGCGGATCGAGAGGAGGATCCCGGAGGTTTCTCTGGATATGCATACGGTGGAAAATCCCATAGTGCCGGTAAGCTTATAACAGTACACCTTTTTATGTGTTTCAATCTTCGAATTCTATTGCAACATTGATATGTTTTCTTCTTTTCAGCTTGCTGACCTCCCTGAGTCGGAACTTGCTCCGCTCGAAGGATATCCTCCGGAGTTCTCTCAGGAGACAGAGGTGGTTCCATTGCCGGACCTTGCGCTTAAGAAGCGGAAGGCTCCGACAGTGGCTGTTGGCACAAAGGAGGTGCCCGTCGTGAAGAGGTAACTTTCAATCATAACTTCTGCCTCTGCACTTTACTCAAATTTCCTTCCGAGATGTAATGTTTCTGACTTTACTACATTCTCAGAGCAAAACCGCTCATCAAGGGTAAGGGGAAGGGAACTTCTTTGAAGCCCTTGCATCAGACGAAGCTTACCATAGCTTCTCCTGCCGTGGATCCTCCAACTCCTTCCCCTCAACCTTCCGCAACACCGGTGATCTCTCCGAATGCCGCAGAAGATCCGGCTCCTTCAATGGAGCCTGCGAACCTTGAGTCGCAAACTGACTTCACCATGGGTGAGTCAGATTTAGATAAGGGTGAACCCTCTTTGGGTAATGATCCCTCGGCAGAAACCTTCACCGAAAACCTTATCAGCAATCCGGGACTTGCCAAGTTTGGCCTGTCCTGGAAATCTGCTGAAGAAATCCAGCGGCTAGCCAGGCAATGCCTGGAGAAAAGAAACTTATCTGCCGAAGAAGAAGCACAAGAGGCAGAGGACATCAAGTTCTCCGACCTTCTTGCCTAGGTGCACCTTCGCAACAAGAGGATAAGGACCGGTGAGCTTCCAACAACACTAGTGATTCCTCTGACTCTCGCCGAGAAGGTTGCCATTGAAGTGAACGCGAGTTTGGATAAGCTCACTCGCGAACAATATGTAAGTCGGAATTCCAACTCCTGTTTTTCATTTGTTTCATATCATATCCTCTAGCCCCCAAGCATGAAGTAGGATAAATAATCCGGGTCTATGCTTCATTAGGATGTCAAAGAATGAACTAGTGTAGCCCCCAAGGCTCGTGCTGATATTAGCAAAAATATTAGCCCGAGTCTTTAGTAGCTTTCGGACTTTGGGTATTCTGACTTATAGAAAGTATGTTCCTATAACCAGGATTTATTAAAGAATGTCTGTGATAAGCGGAGAGAGATCAAGGCTCTCCGACTTAAAAATGCTGAACTTAAAGTCTCTAAGGATGGGGCTGAAGGTAAACATTTCGAGACTCAAGCCTTGTCTTTCATGTTTTCATAGTCGAACTTTTTCTGAACTATTGTTCTTTTTAACTTACAACGCTGGTAAAACAATCCTGCGCCATGATTGAAGAGGCCAAGAACCTCAAGACTTTGGTGGTGGAGAACAAGGAGCTTCGCCAAGAGCTGGATAAGCTCAAGGCGGATCATGAGAAGAGCATAGCTTAAGTTCTCGAGTCCTCCTCCATGGCTACTGATGAGCGTGATCGCAAGATCGCTGCTCAAGATCAAAAAATCTCGGACCTCAAAAATGAGCTTAGCAGAGAGAGGGACCTTTCCGATGCGCTCCGGGCTGAACTCCAGAGTCTTCGGGAAGAGAAGACCAAAATTGACGACGTCATTTTTGGTACGTTCCATCTGTTTGACTTTTCCGCTTTCTTCGACTTCTATCAATGTCGGATTTTTCCTGACTTATTTTGTGTATAGGTCCTCTGAACTTGACGGACTCTTCCTCCACCGAGCCCCGCACCCACCGGCTTACCCAAGTCGGTGACCTACTTCATGACTTCCGGCAATCCCTTGAGGACATCGGGGAAGCTCTCAAGATTCCGGATATGCACAGCATGTCGGATTTCCAGGTGCGGGACAAGGCACAGGATATGTCGTAGCTTGTCCGGGATTGGAACATGTCTTACACGCGGACTGCGGCGCAAAACGCTCTCACCATGGTCATGAGCCACCATGGAAACATGGAAATATGGCAAGTGACCATAGGGTACTGCAAAGTAGATGAAGACGGCCAGGAGCAGGACCTTCAAGCCATCATGCACTCATGCGCCGGATATGGGTGTCACGTGGCTGATCTGACCAGCTATGAGACCCCTTTCTTCACCCGCGTGGATACTCCACCTCCTCCTCTAGAAGAATCAGCAGAAGTTTCCGACGATGAACGCACCACCCCGAATGTGGACATCTCGGAACGATACCAAGGCGGTGGATCCAGCGAGCCGGCAGCTCCTTCCTCTCCTGCATCATAGATTAACAGAAATACTTGTGTTATTCTGAAAAACATGATGGGCCTGTAAATATGCAGTACTATAATTTTGCTAGTTCTAAGCTTTTGATCTATTCAACACTTTTGGCTTTAATTTTTGTGTGCTTGAAATGTTTACACAAGCACTTGTACTTTTTCGTCTATACTTATCGTTTATCTGGCTTTCCGCCTCGTTCCTTTCGTGAGCCGGCTAAACCTTCTGTCGGAAACTTTACCGAGCAACGGAGCTCAATCGCTAAACCAGTTTAAACTCGGAAACAAAAGCCGGCTTCCAGTACCAACAATTCACTACTCGGAAAATGCCCGCATCCAGCAATCAGACAAATAACCAAAGTAAAGACTAGAAACTTTAGAGTTATACCCGAGGGTAGCAGTTTTAGAATCGGAAATCTAAACTAGAACGAACATGAGCATAAAGTACTTTCAAGCATTCTGGGATTTTCGACTGTGACATGATCATTCGGAATTAAGATGGTAAAAACTTCTCAGAAAGAATTGAGGCAACCAAAACTTTTATTTCTCATAGAACATGTACATATATATGTTTACAAAGAAGGATAAACTAAGAATAAAAGGGATGTAGCTGAGCAATATTCCACGGTCTGTCTAACTCATCCGGATTTGTACTGCCTCCAGCTCTCTTTCTCTTCTTAGTAGCAGGTCTTTCTTTGACTGGCCTCATGTCAGTTAAGTAGTATGATCCAATACTCGACTAACTAAAAAGGGCCCTTCCCATACCAGGGAAAGTTTGTGCTTTCTTTGTTGCACAAGCCGGAGAACCAAATCACCTTTATTAAAAGATCTATTTCAGACTCTCTCGCTATGATACTTGCGTAACTTCTGTTGATAGGCTGTAGATCTCATTTCAGCAACGACGAGAACTTCTTCGACTAAGTCGAGATCATTTTGTCGAGAAATCTCGGCATTCTCTTCAATATACGTGGCCATTCTAGGAGAAGTGTGAATCAAATCACTAGGAAGAACTGATTCTGCGCCATAGACCAAGAAGAAAGGTGTGTATTCGGTTGACCTATTCGGAGTCGTTCGTAAACTCCATATTACAGAGGGTAATTCCTCTGCCCAAGCCCCCGCAGCACGTCGTAGTGGTGCTTCGAGTCTCGGTTTCAGGCCTTGTAGGATTAAACCATTTGATCTTTTGACTTGTCCGTTAGCTTGTGGATGTGCGACTGACGCAATTTCAAGCCGGATATTTTGCTCGTTGCAGAATTCAGCCAATTCTCCCATAGAGAAGTTACTCCCGTTGTCCGTGATAATGCTATGTGGATAACCATACCGGATTATAACATCCTCGACAAATCTTTTGGCTGTTGCTCCATCACAACTAGTGACAGGTTTAGCCTCAATCCACTTGGTGAATTTATCCACCATCACTAAGAGGTGAGTAAATCCACTTGGAGCTCGTTTAAAAGGTCCTACCATATCAAGCCCCCAGACCGCAAAGAGCCATGTTATAGGTATTGTTCGCAGCTGATCAGCTGGAACATGAGCTTGTTTGGCGTACTTTTGGCAGCCTTTGCACGTCTTGACTAATCGTTCGGCATCTGCCTGAGCTGTAAGCCCGAAAAATCCGTGTCTAAAAGCTTTTGCCACTAAAGATTTGGCTGAAGTGTGGTGACCACACTCGCCTTCATGGATTTCTCTTAAGATTTCCACTCCTTCTTCTGGAGATACACAACGCTGAAAAACCCCAGAAGCACTCCGCTTATAGAGCTCACCTTTAACAATAGTATAGGCTTTTGCTCGTCGGATAATCTGCCGGTTCAAAACCTCGTCTTCGGGTAATTTGCGATCTACCAAATAATCGAGGTAGGGTTGAGTCCAGCTGGGAATTATAGCCAGAACTGCTATCAAAGGTGAGTCGGATTTGGTCGGATATTCCTCATCTACTCCCTTTATTGAGGGAACTTTGAGTTGCTCTAAAAAAGCGCCATCCGGGACCTCTTTCCGCGCAGAACCTATCCGAGATAGTGCGTCTGCTTCCTCATTTTCTGCTCGAGGGGATATGTTGAACTTCAAATTCTTCGAACGATTTAGATAGATCATCCACGACAGCTTTATATGCTGCCATGTGCTTATTTGCATTATAAATATTCGACACTTGTTGAGCAATAAGATCCGAATCTCCATAACACATCAAACGTCGGATGCCAATATCCTTAGCAATCCGGATTCCATGTAGCAGTGCTTCATACTCGGCAATATTGTTTGTCGCTGTGAAGTGGATCTGCAACATGTATAAAAGTTTATCTCCTTGGGGTGATTTGGGCACCACGCCAGCCCCTGAGCCCCCGCGAGCCTTAGACCCGTCAAAATAGAGGGTCCAATATTCTGACTCTGGGAGGATCATGTTCTCCTTCGTCTCTGTCCAATCAGCGACAAAGTCAGCAAGGATCTGGGATTTGATTGCTGTCCGAGGTTTATACTCAATATCAAAAGCTGAAAGTTCCATGCCCCATTTGGCGACGCGTCCTGTTGCATCACTGTTGTTGATTATATCTCTCATGGGAGCTGTGCTCACCATGGTAATTAGATGCTCCTGAAAGTAGTGTCGCAACTTACGAGATGCTAGAAAAACACTGTAAGCCAACTTTTGATAATGCGGATACCGCTGTTTTGACTCTGTTAGGACTTCGCTGACAAATTAAGTCGAACGCTGCACTAGGTGCTCCTGATTTTCCTCCGGCTCTCCACCACCATGACGATACTAACGACCTTATTTGTCGCAGCAAGATAAAGCAACATCGGTTCTTGAGGTTTCGGCGCTGCCAGGATAGGAGCAGATGAGAGTACTTTCTTCAGGTCTTATAGTGCAGTTTTAGCTTCATCAGTCCAAACAAAATCTTTGGTCTTTTTCAGGAGTTTGTATAATGGTGCGGCTCTTTCACCAAGCCGGCTTACAAACCGACTGACTGCAGCAATGCAACCAGTTAGTCTTTGTACGTCCTTCAGGCGAGTTGGCCTGGAAATATTGAGTATAGCCTTGATTTTGTCCCGGTTCACCTCTATGCCTCTCTGAGACACGATGAAACCTAACAATTTTCCGGCTAGTATTCCAAAGAAGCACTTCTTCGGGTTAAGCATGGTGTTGTATTTTCGTAGGTTGGCAAATGTTTCCTCCAAGTCGGAAATCAGCGTTTCCTTATTTTTGGACATTACTGCAATATCATCCACGTATGCATGTACATTGCGTCCGAGTTGGTTATGGAGGCAACGCTGCATCGTGCGCTGGTACGTAGCTCCTGTGTTCTTAAGCCCAAAGGGCATCATAACAAAACATAAGGTTCCGAAGGGGGTTATGAATCAAGTTTTGACTTTGTCAGATTCCTTCATCTGGATTTGGTGATAACCGGAATATGCGTCGAGAAAACAGAGGAGTTCCGAGCTTGTCGTAGAATCGATAACTTGATCAATTCTAGGCAGAGCGAACGGATCTTTTGGACAAGCCTTGTTCAAGGCGGTATAATCAACACACATCCTTAAATCAGTGGTGTCCTTTTTAGGGACCATTACAGGATTGGCCGACCACTCAGTGTGGATGACCTCTTCTATGAATCCGGCTAACTCGAGCCGTGCTAGTTCCTTAGCTATTGCCTTACGCTTTTCATCGCCAAATCGTCGTAGGGACTGTTTGACGGGTTTAGCGTTCGGGTTTACATTTAAAGAGTGCTCAGCAAGTTCCCTAGGTACTCCGGTCATGTTAGATGGCTGCCATGCAAAGATATCTTGATTTGCTTGGAGGAACTTGACGAGCGCGCTTTCCTATCCGCTACCTAGGCCTACACGTATCTGGGTCACCTTGGAGGGGTCATCATCCTTCAACGGCGTCTTCTTCGTCTCTTCCGATGCCTTGAACTCCGGATTTGGCTTTGTCACCTCCTTCTTCATTGCGGGCATCTCAGACGGATCTATGTTTTTCTTGATTTCTTGGTACTCCTGGGTGTGCAACACGGCTTCGGCAAAGGCAGCATTTCCATCCTCGCACTCTCGTGCTTTCTTCAGGTCTCCCTTGATGGTGATCACGCCGTTGGGACCTGGAATTTTCATCATATTGTAAATATAACACGGACGAGCCATAAAAGCCCAGTAAGCCGGACGTCAGAATATAGTGTGGTACACGCTCTTGAACGGGACCACTTCGAAGGAAAGTGCCTCCGTCCGATAGTTCTTTGGAGTTCCAAAGGTAACATCCAAAGTGATCTCTCCCAGGGAATTGGCTTGTCTTCTTGGGACAACTCCGTGAAAGATCACAAAGCTATGGTTCAGCTGTGTTTCCGAGATCTTCATCCGGCGTAGCATTTCGACATAGAGAATATTGATACTGCTACCACCGTCCATGAGGGTCTTGGAGAAACCATAACCGTCAATCAGTGGATTGACGATTAAAGCGTATTTTCCTCGCATGTGCAACTTAGGCGGATGATCATCACGGTCAAATGTGATTGCCACTTCCGACCAGTCTAGATACTGGGGGACAGCCAGAACTATTGCATTGAGCTCATGTAGAACTGCTTTTTTGACCTTTGCTGGTTGAGATCCGAGGAAAGTGACATAAGTGTACTTCTTGGTGGGGAAAGTTTTCTTCCCTTCTGGCTTGGGATTTGAAGCATCAGCTTCCTCCATGTCGGAATCTTCCTTGGTGTCTTTTTCTTTTTCGGGATTCTTCTTTCCCTTCTTCCGCTTAGCTTTATAGCCCGCGGTGTCATCTCTTTTGATGTTGTCATTGAAACGACATTGGGCGTTGGTGTGGGATGAGCCTCCATTGGCGTCTAGGTGATGCACACATGGGTTATTGGCAATGTCGGCCCAAGAGTAGGTTTTTCCTGGTTGCTGGTCTCCTCTACCCTGGACTCTTGAAGTTCCACGCCCACGCCCGCGGCCTCCGTCGCGTCCTCCTCGTCCTGCAGACCCAAAAGTAGCAGTGACCACTGCCGTTTCCATGTTGGATTTTTCTTCCGAGGTATTTTTGCGCTTCTAAGCTTGTTGCTTTGGTTGTTTTGCCGACTGAGGCACGGCTAGGGCATTGAGCAATCCCTCTGCATTGTCGTTAGCATCTGCATACTTGCTCGCTATTTCTATCATCTCTCCCAAATCAGTGACCTTGTCACACTTCAAGCGATGGCACAGTAGACCAATTGGGAGACCTGCAATGAAAGCTTCAATCACAGTTTGATCATTTACTCCTTCACAGGAGTTCTTGGTGTTGATCCATCGTCTGAGGTAATCCCGGCAAGTTTCTCCGGCTTTCTGGGTGCAACGTTGTAGGTCTCCGACCGTACAGGGCCTCCGATATGTGCCTTCGAAATTCCGAAAGAACGCACTTTGCATGTCATACTAGTTATGAATGGTGTTCTCCGGAAGTTCATTGAGCCATGATCGTGCCGTCTTCCGCAACATAAGTGGGAGATATCGGGTTGTGACCAGGCTGTTTCCGCCTTTAGCGATGCAGCAAGCTTGGAAGAAATCCTGTAGCCAGGTATCTGGCCTAGCAATGCCGTTGTAGACTTGGATGTGTCTTGAGATAGCAAATCCTTCCGGGAATCTTGTAGCTCTGATGCATGGTCCGAAGAACTTTGGACCCACGTAGATATCATCGTTTTCATAGCGTCGCGCCTCTATGTTGGAGTTGATCATGTGCCTTGCATCATTCGGGGATAAAGATCGTCCCGAATGTCGGTTGTGGCTGTGGTGCCTTGGAGCCAGACTTTGGCTTCTGCCACCACCTCCTCTACCACGCCGTCCTCCTTGCCCTCCATGGGAGCCGTTGTGATGACTGTTTGGTGGAGAGGGTGGGGCAGCTGGATAGTTTCCGGCTGATTGCCGTCCTCCGTCCGTAACGTCATTATTCCGGTTCCGGGGAGGGTCTTGACTACGACGAGCTCCCTGCCGGCTTGTCCCGGCATGGTTTCCGTCGTTTCTTCGTCCGTCGTTCCCACCACGGTGAGGCTCAGCCGGACGGCTTGCATGTCTAGGAGGTGGCATTTTTTGATGATCCTCCTCCCGACGTTTCTCTTTATCTTCTCCCCTTCGATCATTGGATTCTCGTCGGGGAGGATTCCTCGGATTCAGTGCAGCAATGGCCTCTTTCTCAGCCGTTGGGGCGACGTTGCTCCAGTCATGCGTAGTCCTGCGATCCTGTCCTGATGATCCGGTTCTCGAATAATTGTCCTCCCGTTGTTCGGGGCGGTGATGCTGCTCCGGAACGCGATGGGGTCTTACGTCAGCCCATGCCGGATCTGTGCGACATTGGTCAGAATCCGAGACCAGTTTTTGACTTCTGGACAGGGCGACCTTTTGCTGCTCTAGTCCCTTGTTGAGTAGTTTGATACCCAAACAGATCTCCTCTGGTCCTGGATTAGCCGATAGAATTTCTCGGGCCACCACGGTATTCTGTACTGGGGTTGGATATACCCAATCTCCTTTGCTATCTTTCCGTGGCTTCCCCATATCATCTCCGAAAAGGACGGCATAGATATTTGGGAATTGGTCGTCATTGGTGTGACGTTTCCGTGTCTTCTGATGCAACCGAGACATGTAATCCTTAGTTGCCATGCGTTTCTTCTCCTCCTCGATGTTTTTGGCTTCATCCAGGAGTTGTTGACGACGCGCTTCTAGGGCTTGGGCCCTTTCGTCCAGTTCTTCAGCAGCAAGTTTTGTAGCTGTAGGGATAGGTGTGGTTAATGCAGCATCGATGAGTTTACGTGCACCTTCAGTGATCACGTGTCCATCCACCGATTCTTCTTTTTTTGGCTCTTCTGGGATAAGTGCTCCATCCGAGTCTTCTTCGAATTCTTCAGCAATCACCTCCTTTGTCAGAGGGTCTTTTGCCGGGGTCTTGTTTTTCTTGTTCTTCTTCGTTGCCTTCTTCGCAGCGCCAGTAGCAAAGACGGATTTGGGTCCGTTTCTCAGAGTCAAGCTCTGATCGGTACTTTTGGACATCTGGACCTCAGGATTATCTTCGACGTCCATGTCATCCTGTGCTTTGGGAGAGTGTTCCCCGGATCCTTCATCCATGGCTTCTCCTTCTTCTGCAGCTTTGGAGTTGTACTCCTCTTCATATTCCACGGAGAACTTTCGGAAATCTGCTGACGTCATCGATTCATCCGAGGATGCGGGTACGTCGGTGTTTGTTCCAATTGCCTCCAGCACAAAGTTAGTGTTTTCTCCAGCATCGGCAGAGCCAGATCCGGATCCCACATACCCGACGAAGTGCGACGCATGCTTCCTGAGGTACCTGCGGCTCTCGCGATTAGCCTTGTCGAAACTTTTGATGGTCTCGAGAATTACATCTGCGATTGCATCTTGCATTATCATACGTCATAGTGTGTACCTTAGGAAAGGTCTGTCTGTCCCGGCATCATTAGAGCCGGAATCAGTGTTGTTGATATGCTCCTCCTGGATTTCGACTTCCGCGGGTGGGTCGATCTGGGATACGGTCTCTTCGAGGAGATCCACTCTAGATTCGGCTTGAACCGCTAGGCCTTCCTCAGGCTCAGATTTCTCCACTATCTCCGCAGTTGGTGCGGGATGGGTGGGGTTAGGGTTTTCTAAGATCTGGAACTCTGCCGCCTTCATGGACAAAGGGGACCCAGAAGATTCTTCTGCCTCTATCATCACCGCTGGGGTGGGTGGGGCAGGTTCAGCGAAACCGATGTAAACATCGATCTCGCCAAAAGAAATGATTGTGTAGGCAGTCACAGCCTCCCTAGCCGGAATCCAAGTCTCGTCGAGAACGATGAGAGGGACGTCGCTGTCATAGAGGATGCGACCAACGATGATAGTCTCGCCGATTCCGATTCTTGCATATTCCGCCCGGAACGGAGATCCGAAGCTCACTTGCCCCACGGTGGGTGCCAACTATCGTCGGATTGATGACAAGTACGCCATGAGGGGGTCCTCGAGGCGTGCGTAAGAGAGGGGTGTGAGACGTATGGTATTCCGGGACGGTGAGCACACAAGTTTACCCATGTTCAAATCCACCGGCTTTGGACGGATCCTACTCCTGCTAGCAATCCAGTAATACGGCAGAGCCAGAATATGGGTTACAAGGGTTTCGC
Source organism: Avena sativa (assembly GCA_916181665.1). Taxonomy (NCBI): domain Eukaryota; kingdom Viridiplantae; phylum Streptophyta; class Magnoliopsida; order Poales; family Poaceae; genus Avena; species Avena sativa. The sequence continues at coordinate 382,821,087 of OV702286.1, read as the reverse complement.
CTGTGCGAGTTGAGAGTATAAAGTGTTGGGTGCCCTAAAGGCTCTCCCTAGGACGGATTATATAGATGTCCGGCCTAGGGTTTATAAGAGAGATCTATCTGGCTACGACTAAGAGTCGGTTACAGAGTACATCTTGAACTACAAGTAACACAATGGGCCTAAGTCGGTAAGTCTTCTGGGCCTTCCCATAGCCGGATTGGACTTCATCTTTCTTCCTGACTGGGCCGCCCGTGAAGCAAAGTTCTAACCCGAAGTGGGCCACCCTGGTCAGTGAGGAACTGTGAGGATACCCGGAAAGTATATCCCCAACAATATCGCCAGCTACAGAAATATCCCGGTTCTAGGAAAACCATGTACCAGGTGTCTCGAAGGTGGCTTCCGAAGAATCACGCCTGGAGAAAGTTGTCCTATCTGTTTGTTGGGACAGTCGAGCTCCGAGGAATGCCATACCAGAGGAGCAGCGCAGAAATCGATGAGCTCTTGAAAAATTGGAATGAGTGCCCTGCGCTAGGAAAGAACCAAAAGAAGCCAAAGCGAGGTCTGTTTTCTGGGACTTGCCATATGATAATTTGCAAATGTATCTATAATTTTTGATGTTCCATGCTTGTTTTATATCTACTTTCTTATGTTTTGTCCATACTTTGGAGTATTTTATACACTTTCTGGGACTAACCTATTAACAAGATGCCACAGTGCCAGTTGCCTGTTTTCTGCTGTTTTTGGTTCCAGAAAAGCCAGAAAATGAATATTCTCGGAATTGGACGGGACAAAAGCCAAAGTCAATATTTCACCGAGGGGAACATGGAGCCAGAAGACGATATGGAGAAGGGCCTCGAGGGGGCCACACCCCCTGGCCGCGTGGCCAGGCCTAGCCCGCACCTGGGAGGGTGCAGCCACCTTAGGCACCCCCTCGGCCTCCCGTTTTGCCTATAAGAAGCCTCCGATATAGAAACCCTAAGGACCCGATCAAAATTCCACGAAAGAGTCTGTAGCCACCATCATCTCCATCCCTAGATCGGGAGGGATCCGAAGCTCTTCTCGGCACCCTGCCGGAGAGGAGAGATCACCCTGGAGGCCTTCTTCATCACCATGGCTGCCTCCAGTGTGATGCGTGAATAGTTCATCCCTGGACTACGGGTCCATGTAGTAGCTAGATGGTTGGTTCTTCTCCTTTGTGCTACCATGTTTAGATCTTGTGAGCTTCATTCATGATCAAGATCATCTATTTGTAATCCTACATGTTGTGTTTTGCGGGGATCCAATGGATATTGAGATGCTATTTCAGATTGATTATTGATTCTATCATGTCTTTGTTATTTGTGATCTTGCATGCTTTCTGTTGTTAGTAGCTATCTTGGCCGAGTAGATGCTAGCAACTCCAAGAGGGAGTATTTACGCTGAATAGTGGGTCCATGCCTCTAGGAATCAGGGGAAGTGACAGAAATCTCTAAGGTACTAGATGTGTTGTTGCTACTAGGGAGAAAATAGCAATCCTTTGTTCATAGAACAATCGTATTGTTTACTTTACACACTTTGCTTAATGCAATTATCTGTTGCTTGCAACTTAATACTAGAGGGGGTTCGGATGATAACCTGAAGGTGGATTATTAGTCATAGATGCAGTTGGATTACGGTCTATGTATAATGTTGTAATGCCCAATCAAATCTCATAGGAGTCAATATGATTAGTATATGCATGTATGCTTTCTCGATGTTTGTCAATTGCCCCACTGTAATTTGTTCACCCAACATGTCATCTATCTTAAGGAGAATCACCTATAGTGAACTATGGACCCCGGTCCATTCTTTTACCATAAATCTATAATCTATTTACTGTTTTCTATTTACTTTCTGCAAGCAATTACTATCTTCCACACAATACGTTTAATCCTTTGTTTTCAGCAAAACCGGCGAGATTGACAACCTCACTGTAAGTTGGGGGCAAAGTTCTGTGATTGTGTTGTCCAGGATTCCAAGTTGGAAACAACACCTTGGAGGTGTTTCCTTGCTCCTACTGGTTCGATAACCTTGGTTTCATAAATGAGGGAAAACTTGTAGCTGTGCTCATCATACCTTCTTCTTGGGGTTCCCCAACAAGCTCTACATATTGAGCAAGCAAGACTTTTTCTGGCGCCGTTGTCGGGGAGTCAAGGACATCTTCACAAGGGGAGTCCCTCACAACCAATCTCTTTATTTTGTTTTTTGTTTTTCTTAGTTTATTTCTGCTTTGTTTGCTTGTTTCTTTCTATCAAAAACACAATTTTTTAGTTCCTGCTATAGTCGTTATTTCTGTTGATCTGTTATTGTCTTGCTTTATCATGCTTTCTATCAATGGTAGGTTTCTTTGAAACTAGATCTTATTGGCAAGATGGGTTCATGGAACAACAAAAATATTATGAGGAACACCTCTTGTCACAAAAAGGGAGACTCTTATGGGAACAAATTGATAAATTGTGTACCATTGCTAGAAACATGTGCTCTACTTATAATGTTACTTATTGCTTTGATAAATCTTGTTGCTGTAGGAGGTATAAACACCTCCCTTTCCAATGTGAGTATAATGATGACGTTGCCATATCTTCTTATGTTAAGGAAAATTATGAGTTTTATGATGTCAAACAAATTGTAGAATTTATTGCTTGGAAGGGTGCATTCGAACTTGCTTATTTGCTTGAAAATACTGATGATGCACCTTATAAATATGAGGTTTATGATATACTTAAATTTTGTTTTGATACTTACAAGGTAGAGAACGGATATATTCTTGAATATCTTAATAGATGCTCTCCACCAACGAAAGAGACTAATGCCTTGCAGGAGCCTATGGAAGAAAAAATTGTTTAAACTGGAAGCTCATTGGATAAAAAAGAGGAGGAGAGTGATGATCAAGAGTAGGAAGAATTGATCTACCCATTCCTACCTTCTAATGAGAGTAACTCTTTACCCATTACATTATTTGATTGTCCTCCATGCTTACCAAAGGAGGATGAATGTTATGTTCATATGGATTCTTTTGAATTTTTTATAATAAAGCTCTAAATGATGGTCCTATATTGGTTGATAATATTAATTGTACAACTATTGAAAATGAGATTGATCAGTCATCTTGTTATAAAATTGTTAAAAGTGGGTCTGAAGGTTTTAATCCCACTATTTTTGAGCTTGATAAAAATTATGTGTTTGTAGATCATGAAAAGCATGCTTTATGTGATAGTTATATTGTTGAGTTTATTCATGAGGCTACTGAAAATTATTATGAGAGAGGAAAATATGGTTGTAAAAGTTTTCATGGTACTGAAACACCTCTCTATTTGCTGAAAGTTTTGAAGTTACTCTCGTTTTATCTTCCTATGCCTGTCACTTTGTTCTTTGGGAATTTATTTGCGTATAAGATTCCTATGCATAGGAACTGGGTTAGACTTAAATGTGTTTTTAATTTTCTTCTTGGTGCTCTCTTTTACTTCAATTCATATTTCTTATGTGAGCATCATCGAAATTCTTATGCCTAGCTCAAAGACGTTAAAGAAAAGCACTTATTGGGAGATAACCCAAATTTCGTTAGGAATCTTTTTGTTTAGTCTTGGAAGTTATTGCCTCTGTAATAACCTTTCCTTATCATTTTTTCGTGGTTTTTGTGTCAAGAGTAACCTCTAATGAGAAAGAAGTAATGCTTGGGAAAGTTGTTGTCCCGAAACAGATTTTTGTGCTTCACTGTAAAAATTCGTGAAAAATCTTTGTATGTCGGTTTGAGCTGTAATTCTTTGTGCTTCTGCCCCATGTTGTTATCCAACTTTCGTTAGTTCAACACTTTTCTATTTGAGCAACATAAGGTCTTCGAAAAAATTGGTTTTTACCTGCTGGTCTGTTTTGACAGATTTCTGCCATTATTTGCATTTGCCTCTTAATCTCTTTCTCTTTGAGTTCTCTTTGATCATCTGACCTTTTTAAAGGAAGTGCTAAAGTATCTTGTGTTTTAATGGAAGTTTTACTTGTGTTGAAACTGAACCTAAAGACTTATTATCTTGAGTACACTAATGTTGCTAATAAAGATTGTGTGATGTTTTATACGAAGGAGATTTTAAATTGTAGGGAAGAGTAATGTGATAAGATGAAGTATGGACAAAAGCTCAATCTTCGGGATGCCACCTGTGTCACCCCAAGAAATATTCAAGAAGTACAAGCGTCAAAGCTTGGGGATGCCCAAGGCATCCCCTTCTTCATCAATAAAAATTTCAAGTTTCTTCCAAACACTTCATTTTTATTGTTTCATGCACAATTATGTTGTTCTTGGAGCATCTTCATTTTGTTTTTAGTTTTTGTTTGCTTAGTTTGCTTGAATAAATTGGTTAGACCCCCTCATTCATGCATTAGTTTTCAAATAAAGTTGATTTGGATTGGAAAAGAGTAGGAAAGTTAATGCTTAAGTGGTAAAAAGGAGCTTGTTTTTGACTGTGACTTAGACTTTATCATGTCATACTTGATATTGTTTTGGCTTTATGATTAGTGAATTTTGATGTAGCATGACATGTTATAAACAATTTATATTGCGTAATGTGCCTTGAAAGAATCATGCGTTGTTTTAGCATATTAAAAGCATAATATTGTGGTATTCTCCTTTGATGCTTTATTTGGGTTGACTTGGCGCATGATCACACCATGTTAAGACTACACCAAGTCACCGTAGCCTCTATGATCATTTAGTTTTTGACTTGTAATATCACTTTATGCTTTAATTAATGATGTTTTGTCACTTTGCATGATTATGGCCATTATTGCTCTCATAGTTGGTCGCTCCCAGTCTTTTGCTAGCCTCCATACCAAGTATGAGTTCCGCTCATGCATCCAACTCCAAATAAAACCAAGTTATTCTAAAGAGTCCACCATACCTACCTATTAGCATTTGCTATTCCAAGTATATTCATGTTTTTATCTACCTTCCGAATTAAACTTGTTGTGTGATAATTAGTGATTAAAGCTCTCACGAACTTGATGGAACACTTTACTTTTCTTGTCCCTAATAAACTTGAACCATTGTGTCATCTATGTTGTATATGCTTGCACTTATACGTTGGGATTAGCAGAACCATGCTTTCATGGGGAACGCTTTCAACATTGCACTTGTACATTGTACCCAGTTGATATCATGCTCTTTTGTTTATGGATGTCGTCGGTGTGAAATGAAAGGGGAGCTTGTAAGTCCATGGAGTTATGTATGTGTGTTAGAGAAACGCCTGGACGGCTGGTCTAATCCATGCCTAATCATGGTGGAAACCTGCAGCGTAACCATAATGAGCAATCTATGAAGCATTTTTCTTACAAAAAAAGAGATAGAGATTGATATAAAAAGGAAAAAAAGATGAGAAAAGAGGAAAGAGAGAAAAAAACACCATTTTCCCATGGTAAATAAGAAGATGCTGAGATGCTTATTGTCTGCTTGCCTTGTCATTTTGATATGGGGATTCTTCCGTATCATCGGGCAAGGGGTACCCCGTTGGTGGTTCTCTATGATACACATGTACTTACTATGACAAGAACTTACCGGTAACTAAAATTGAGTAGCATGAGGAGCGGCCCTCGTATTCAAGGGACATGAGATTGCCAACTTATACTTTGTCAAGCATATACTCCATAGTTTGTTCACTTTAACCTTAATCACTTCAAGATGATTATGATAGGGGCAATGAGAGCTGAAAGCTAGTAAGTACCATAATTTTTGGAAGATCTTTATGAGACTTGAATCCCTGCTTCCTTCTATGAAGGCCTTTCTTTTACTTTTATGTTGAGTCTCCATCTTCTATCTTTATGCACCTATTAAGAGAGCATAGTGGCCATTCTTAGTTTAATGTGCATTGTCCCAAGACTTGTTGATTGATTCATAACTTTGATATTTCTTGTTCTTAAACTATTTGTATCTAGTCACCCTTATGAACTTTGAAGGTGTCCTATGCATTTATGTTTTGCTACACTATGAGGGACAAGCTGAATACCATTCTCATTATGTTTTCTTTATGTGAAACAAACAAACGTATTTCAAAGCATTGTTATTCATGAATCTTTTGTTTGTACCTTTTCATGTTATGACATAGTTGCTATGTCTTATTGTTAGAACTATATCTTTCATGCTATGTTAAAGTACTATGGTTCCAACTATCAATGTTTTATAAATGCCTTGATCAAGATTGTGATGGTGCATGTCACCTCAAAAATTATTCTTTTCTTTTTATCACTTACCTACTCGTGGACGAGCAGGAGTTAAGCTTGGGGATGTTGATACGTTGCACACGTATCTATAATTTTTGATGTTCCATGCTTGTTTTATATCTACTTTCTTATGTTTTGTCCATACTTTGGATTATTTTTATACACTTTCTAGGACTAACCTATTAACAAGATGCCATAGTGCCAGTTGCCTGTTTTCTGCTGTTTGTGGTCCCAGAAAAGCCAGAAAATGAATATTCTCGGAATTAGATGGGACAAAAGCCAAAGTCAATATTTCACCGAGGGGAACACGGAGCCAGAAGACGAGACGGAGAAGGTCCTCGAGGGGGCCACACCCCCTAGCCGCGCGGCCAGGCTTGGCCCGCGCCTGGGGGGTGTAGCCGCCTCGGGCACCCCCTCGGCCTCCCCTTTCGCCTATAAGAAGCCTCCGATGCAGAAACCCTAAGGACCCGATCAATATTCCATGAAAGAGTATGTAGCCGCCGTCATCTCCATCCCTAGATTGGGAGAGATCTAAAGCTCTTCCCGACACCCTACCGGAGGGAAGAGATCACCCTGGAGGCCTTGTTCATCACCATGGCTACCTCCGGTGTGATGCGTGAGTAGTTCATCCATGGACTACGGGTCCATGTAGTAGCTAGATGGTTGGTTCTTCTCCTTTGTGCTACCATGTTTAGATCTTGTGAGCTCCGTTCATGATCAAGATCATCTATTTGTAATCCTACATGTTGTGTTTGCGGGGATCTGATGGATATTGAGATGTTATTTCAGATTGATTATTGATTCTATCCTGTCTTTGTTATTTGTGATCTTGCATGCTTTCTGTTGTTAGTAGCTATCTTGGCCGAGTAGATGCTAGCAACTCCAAGAGGGAGTATTTACGCTCGATAGAGGGTTCATGCCTCTAGGAATCTAGGGAAGTGATAGAAATCTCTAAGGTACTATATGTGTTGTTGCTACTAGGGAGGAAACATCAATCCTTTGTTCATAGAACAATCATATTTTTTACTTTACACACTTTGCTTAATGCAATTATCTATTGCTTGCAACTTAATACTGGAGGGGGTTCGGAAGATAACCTGAAGGTGGATTATTAGTCATAGATGCAGTTGGATTGCGGTCTATGTATAATGTTGTAATGCCCAATCAAATCTCATAGGAGTCAAGATGATTAGTATATGCATGTATGCTTTCTTGATGTTTGGCAATTGCCCCGTTGTAATTAGTTCACCCAACATGTCATCTATCTTAAGGAGAATTACCTCTAGTGAACTATGGACCCTGGTCCATTCTTTTACCATCAATCTACAATCTATTTACTGTTTTCTATTTACTTTCTACAAGCAATTACTATCTTCCATACAATACGTTTACTCCTTTGTTTTTAGCAAAACCTATGATATTGACAACCTCACGGTAAGTTGGGGGCAAAGTTCTATGATTGTGTTGTGCAGGATTCCAAGTTGGAAACAACACCTTGGAGGTGTTTCCTTTCTCCTACTGGTTTGATAACCTTGGTTTCATAACTGAGGGAAAACTTTGTGTTGTTCTCATCATACCTTCCTCTTGGGGTTCCCCAACAAGCTCTACATATTGAGCAAGCACCATACTGGAAGCTCCTCTGCATGCCTCATAGCCTTGATCTCATGCATATCACAAAGAACATGGGGGAGAGTCTGCTTGGCACCATCCTTAACACCGACAAGACCAAAGATGGGCCGAAGGCAAGGAATGACTTGAAGCATATGGGCATCAGGAAAGACCTTCAACCACCACCTAGTGACGATGAAGCCGATGATCAGTCGGAGGAGGAGGACACGGAAATGCAGAATAGTCGTCGTTGCAAGGGAAAAAAGTTCAAGAAGGCCGAAGTTAAGCTCAAGGCTGTGTGCTTCACTCTAAGCAAGGCGGAGGCCACACAGTTTATGAAGTGCCTCCTTGGAGTCAAATTTCCAAATGGCTACGCGGGGAAGATAAGCATATGGCTAGATGAGGCGAAGCAGTGCTTCAGCGGGATGAAGTCTCACAACGTCGCCGTGCTGATGACGCATGTACTTTCGGTTGCGATTTGAGGGATAATGGACAAGCACGTCCGTGAAATGCTGTTTGGCCTCTGCAAATTTTTCGACATTATCTCTCGGAAGTCGATAGGCATCAAGCCACTCACGAGGCTACAGGAGGATATCGTGGTGATAATATGCAAGCTCGAGATCTACTTCCCTCCAGCATTCTTCGACGTCATGCTTCATCTGCTACTCCATGTCGTGGAGGATATCGTCCAACTCAGGCCTTGATGGCTTGGTGTACGGCGCCAGAAAAATGCTGGTGCGGTGTTGATGTAGAGCTCGTTGGGAACCCCAAGAGGAAGGTATGATGAGCACAACAGCAAGTTTCCCTCAGTTATGAAACCAAGGTTTAATTGAACCAGTAGGAGCAAGAAAACACCCCAAAGGTGTTACTAGCTGAGCTTTGGTAGGGCGCACTACCGGTGCTAGTAGCAACGTGGAGACCTGCACAACATAACCACAGAACTTTGTCCCCAACTTGCGATGAGGTTGTCAATCTCACCGTGTTTTGCGGAAAACAAAGGATTAAACGTATCGAATGGAAAGAAGTAAAAGTTTGCAGAAAGTAAACACAAAGCAGTAAAAGATTGTAGATTGTATGTAAAAGACAAGGACCGGGATCCATAGTTCACTAGAGGTGGCTCTCCTTAAGATAGATAACATGCTGAGTGAACAAATTACAGCGGGGCAATTGACAAACACCGAGAAAGAAATACATGCATATACTAATCATCTTGACTCCTTTGAGACTTGAGTGGGCATTACAACATTATACATAGACCGCCATCCAACTGCATCTATGACTAATAATCCACCTTTAGGTTATCATCCGAACCCCCTCCAGTATTAAGTTGCAAGCAACAGATTATTGCTTTACGAACTGCATGTAAAGTAAACAATATGATTGTTCTATGAACAAAGGATTGTTGTTTTCTCCCTAGTAGCAACAGCACATCTATTACCTTAGAGATTTATATCACTTCCCCAGATTACCAGAGGCATGAACCCACTATCGAGCATAAATAATAACTCTTGGAGTTGCTAGCATCTACTTGGCCAACATAGCTACTAACAACGGAAAGCATGAAAGATCACAAATAAAAAAGACATGATAGAATCAATAATCAATTTGAAATAGCATCTCAATATCCATTGGATCCCCGCAAACACAACATGTATGATTACAAATAGATGATCTTGATCATGAACGGAGATCACAAGATCCAAACATGAAAGCACAAAGGAGGAGAACCAGCCATCTAGCTACTACATGGATCCGTAGTCCAAGGATGAACTACTCACGCATCACACCGGAGGCTTGCATGGTGATAAAGAAGGCCTCCAGGGTGAATTCCCCTCTCCGGCAGGGTGCCGGGAAGAGCTTCAGATCCCTCCTGATCAAGGGATGGAGATGACGGCGGCTATAGACTCTTTCGTGGGTTTTTGATCGGGTACTTAGGGTTTTCGTCCCTAGGGAATCTTATAGGCAGAAGGGGAGGCCGAGGGGGTGCCAGAGGCGGCCACACCACCCCCTGGCGCGGGCCAGGCTGGCCCGCACGGCCAGGTGGTGTGGTGGCCCCCTGGCCCCTCTCCGTCTCGTACTCTGGCATATGATGACTTCGGAAAAATAGGCACTTTGGCTTTTGTCCCGTCCAATTCCGAGAATATTCATTTTCGGACTTTCTTGGAACCAAAAACAGCAGAAAACAGGCAGCTAGCACTGTGGCTCTTATTAATAGGTTAGTCCTAGAAATCATATGAAAAGTACTCCAAACTTGGAACAAAACACAAGAAAGTGGATAAAACCAAGCATGGAACATCAAAAATTATAGATACATTTGCAATGTATCAGAGGGCTGCCCTTTTATTTTTTTAAAGAGATAAACATAGACACACAATTTTTTAAGAAGACTAATACATAAATTGTAGTACTAATAAAAGTTTAATGATAGTTATTCTATAAATACCTTTGTTGTAGTGGCAACACACTCAGTTTACGTTAATTTGATTTGCAGGGTCTTTTGTTCAAATTGTATCTTAGGTTTACATTTTTTTCTAGCAATATCGCATTACGGAGAGGTTGACATCACGGACCAAGTTTGTTTTGAGGGTGGGTTCGAAAAAAAAGTTTAAATACTTCTACAGAGAGGCTCGCATAGGGGACCCACCAGACAGAACATACAAGGCTGCATCAGGGACCCACAAGCCAGAACATGCCAGAGAGGTTGACATAAGGGCCCCAGCAGTAAGACCATGCACGGCTACCACGGTGAAAACAGCGAACGTGGCCGAAAAAAGTCCATCACACACAAGTTGCACTTATAGGGAAGTTAACATGTCGGACCCAGCAGGCCCAAGCATAGCCCATGAAATTAGCCTATCAGCCCCAAGCATAGCCCAATACCTTCTCATTCGGCCTTTTCGTGGTCTTGTGGCCACCGACCATAACCCATTCAATTTAGGAGTGAGCCCATGGAATATAAGCCATGATGAATAGGGCATCCGCCCCAAGTTAGCCTAGAATCTTTTTAATTCGGCCTTTATGAGCATTTTTGTACTCTAAGGCTGACATCTAGGACCTGAATAAACAGTCCAACATACACATGTTTCTTTCAAATACACGCTGTCACCTGGGACCTAGCATAGACATGATTCCTGCAAAGAGGTGGTTGACATCTAGGACCTAGCAAGTTGCCAAGTTCAAAACAGCGGACATGGCTAAAAAAGTCCATCATACGCATGTTTCATTTACAGAGAGGCTGATATGTGGGACCTAGCAGCGCGACCTTACACAAATGCTACATCAAGCAACGTTGCCAGTTCGAAACAGGGAGGCACGAGCGAGAAAAAGTTCAGCATGCACACGTTTCTTGTAATGAGAGGCTGAAATGGGGGACCCAGCAGCGTGAGCAAATGGTAGATTTGTCGAGCAACGCTATCTAGTTCGGAACAGGGTAGCGCTAGAGAAGAAAAAATTCCATCATACCCATGATTCTTCTTATGTGAAGCTGACATATGGGACCCACCCAGCCTGAATAAATGGCTGATGCAGCGAGCAACGCTGTCAAGTTTGGAACACGAAGGCGCGACAGAGGGTAAAAAATCCATCATACACACGTTTCTTCTAATGAGAGGATGACATGTGGGGCCCAGTAGCGTGATTAAGATGCATCGAACAGCCCTATCAAGTTCGGAACAGGGTAGCGCGAGCCAAGGAAAAAATTTCATGATACACACGTTTCTTCTAATGAGAGGATGACATGTGGGGCTCAGGAGGTTGGTTAAACAGTAGATGCGTCGAGCAGCGCTATCAACTTCGGAACAGGGTAGCCAGCGAAGGAAAAAATTCCATCATACACACGTTTCTTCTAATGAGAGGATGACATGTGGGTCCTAGGAGGTTGATTAAACGATAGATGCATCGAGCAGCGCTATCAACTTTGGAACAGGGTGGCGCGAGCGAAGGAAAAAAATTCCATCATACACACGATCCTTCTAATGGGAGGCTGACATGTGGGCCCTAGCAGCCTAACTAAACGGCAGACGCATCGAGCAATGTTGTCGAGTTCAAATCAGGGAGGTGCGACCGAAAAGTATGGTCCGCTAGAGACACTGACGTCTGGGACCCACACGCCTCAAAAGACTTTGGCCAGTCAACATCGTGCGAGGAAACGGAAATCTTGCTTCTGCCATGCGCTGGGCGAGCTTCCTCCATGTTTTTAGCGGATCCATCGTAGTAGAGGGCCATGAAACCGGGAAAAAAAGTTTTTCATTGGCCACGGCCGAGCTGAGAATTTCGTTGTGGAAGACGCGCCTTCTACGACGACCGTCGGGCCAAGTCATTGAAACTTTTCTTGTAATGTATGCTATTAAGTATAGCAAACTTAACAAATGGCCTAAGAGGCCTGAAGCATAACGATGACGTCCCAACCCATAGATTCCAGACTGCTGACCGGGAACCCCAAACTACTCATCGATGTCGATGTTGTAACAAACTCATATTATATGGTAACACTACCTCTTATGGTTGGTAGAGTTATTTTGCATAAAGGTAACTTTCTTTGTAAGAGAGGTAGGGAAAGCTCGTCTAAGTAGAACATTTAAAGGTATAAGAAAACGATATCACTAGCTTTGATCATCTTTGATATCCATCAAATCTTTATCAGCTGAACCTACCAACTAGGATCACCCCCTTGAATCCCTAAGGAAGCATCCTTAAGGAAACCTTACTTTACTTGCCAAATTTTACGATTAGGTTCAAGTTCTCTATGATCATCACGTCCCTTCTGAAGTCGTCCATAACCATGGACACGGCTTTTCGAAAATATTAAAACCCAACAGGGGTGTACAACTTTACCCACACGTACCAACCAACTCTTAATGCTAGCTAACATTAGCCCTCTTCCTTGGAAGACCGGTAGAGGGTGGTTGGCCATGAACTTTACCTTGCTTTCGTCGAGACCATGAGTCACGCCCTAAGGAGATGCCGCCGTAACGGGTCAAGTCTCAAAGCCGGTCCCTAGAGATATGTGCGGGGACCAAGATTACGGAGACCGTGCCTCTCTTGTTTTTGGCCACGCTTACCTACCTCTATGAATGCACCTCCTTCACCTCCTTTGAGAACAACCAAAATGCATATGTCGAATGGAACGCCCGAACTATGTGACTCATGGAATCTACTAGGCAAGTTAGTTGGTCGAGGGGGTTTCCAGGCCCCCATGTGGTTGTACACTCATCTTGGTTCAAGAGGCAAGAACTCGGATCCTAGTGGTGGCAAGTACGAGACTGCGAAAATCACAACCCATCGTGGCCTCCCATACAAGCCTTAGCAAGTTCAACATTCATCTCTGATCATACCACGTCATCCTATCCAACTAGGTTCATTCGTAGCTCTAATTCATCAACTGGATGGACCAGCGGTAACAACTAAGCTTGGATAAGCACAATGAACATAAATAGCTCTAGCGAAGCTCATAAGCCAAACCCTAGTTATGCTAGGAGTAGTGGATAAGAGAAATATAGGCTACAAAGGTAACATGCATCAGATAGTATCACTCTATCTAACGATAAAATACTTTAGAATCATATGCACATGGCAAGAATGAAATACTTTGCAATCATAGGATTATATCATGTGTGGGGCTATGCTTGCCTTTTCCTGTTGATACCCACTACAGAACTTCAGGATTCATCAGGTGGACTTGTTCATCGTTAACCTTCGATGGTGTTGGTCTCAGTCTCCAATGTCGGACTCGATCTCGTTGCTCACACCAACTCTAAGGTCTACCGAGAAGAAGCAAAAACACCGAAAAGGAAAGCAACAATCAACACATGGCTTCAATGCAATAATCAAGCAAGGATGATGATATGAAAAGTTAAATAGAACTTAAATGAAACCCTAGGGCATGCTCTACCATTTTAAACAGGGTCCGAGGGGTGCAAACCCTAGAACAGGGGGAACCTCAGAGTCACCTGCAGGGTTCAATTGGTTCTTCTAATTAAACTTGATGTTAAAGTTGTTGAACAATGCATTATTTTGATGCTATAAGATAGATCTCATTTTTCTAAACATTTTGATATAGTATAGATATTTTTCTGATTTACATTGAATTAGTTATTGATTTTACAATATTTAAACCTTTTCTAAAATTATTAAACTAATTGAATAAACTTTTATTGCGGAAGGCTGATGTCAGCAGGGGCGTTTAATATTTTTATACCACCACTAGAGCTAGCCTTTGTAGCTGACCGTGGGCTAGGAGCCATGTCGACAACCATGCTGGAGAGGGCGGGGCCAAGCTAGGTTTGACCAGTGCTGACTGCGCCTTGCTGACGTCACTGGGACGTCACCGTGACGCTGGCCAGCGGTGTCCTCCTAGGTGGACGGCGAGGATGCCCGGTCATGCGGGTTCGAACGAGCGAAGCGCGGGGAGCCTAAATCTACCAGCGCCGCCTTGTTTCGGTAGGTATAGCGGCAGTGGCGATGGTGACTGGCATTGCTCGGTGGAGGACTGTGACGTGGGGATAAACCAGAGAGGGACGAGAGGCGTGGAGTGGTTCCTGAGCACCGTATGCTCACCATGAATGCGGTGGTGCAGTCGGGTAGGCCGAGGATGGTCTCATGGCATCGGAATCATGGTGAACATGGTGGTCAGAGTCAGGGAAGGCGCGGATGGCCTGCTCGATTGCGGGTTACCGCAGCCAATTCCTTTGGGTAGGAGGACCATCATGGCGGGGCAGAGATCAAGGGACCTCCGGCTTGGCACGGGGCGGCTTGTAATGGCGGCGACGGTCAGGGTCCGGCGAGCTAGGGTTCGGCTCAAGTGGGGAACAAGAGAGAGAGATCCAAAGAGGAAGGGAGAGGATAAGGAGGAAGGAGATGCATGCCTAGGCGGTTATTATCCTTGCGGTGCGTCAGCGGCACGCATCGCAGCGCTTGGCGTGCATCCTGACAACGGCGAGCGGCGGAGGCTGCACCAGTGAGTTGGTTTGCATCATGGACGAAGACGACAACAAGCAAAGAGGTACATGGCCAGACTGGGCCACGTGGGCCGACTACTGGGATGCAAGCGGGCTGCGACAAAGCTTGCGAAGCGGGCTTCTGGCTGCTACTGGTTACTGCGGGTGGGCGGCAAAGAGAGGAGAGATGGGCTACGGTCTAGGTTAGGTTTAGCTCTAGATTTTTATTTCTAAAACTCTTTTCTTTTTCTTTTTTTCCTTTTCGTTTTGTATTTATAATTTATTTTCTGTTTTAAACATTTTAAAAACACCAGAGCTTTATAAAACTATTGAAATATTTTAGGGCCCTTTTAGTCCATTTGGGATCCATAAAGTTTGATAATTTTCAAAACACAAAACCATTTTGAATGGATTTATGAGAGAGGAAAGTTAGGATTTAGCATTTTTGTTTTCTTTGCTTGCATGAATTTTAAAATATGATGCTCATGCTATGCACACTCAAACCCTAATTATAAGGTCATTAGAACTAGGGTGTTCCACATGTCTATGAGTAGATGCCTTTACAGTTAGAACACATAGAGATGTGGACATTGATGAACATGTTGATACGTCCATTTTGCATCACTATTCTATGTCTTAATTCATTATTATTCATTGATATATTTCGTATTGAGAGGTGATACTTATGTTATTTCATCTATTTTTGCATGGTTGATGACTTTTGGAGCATGAACCGCTGCAGTCAGGATTCTGATGGAAAAGATGCTGTTTGGAGGCAAAATTCGCGAAGATCAGAAAATCCGGGAAAATATACGGAAAATCCTATTTTTCCAGAAGACTAAGGATGCCAGAAGATGGAGTGGAGATGGGCCACAGGGGGCCCACACCACCCCATGGCGCGGGCAGGCCTAGGCCGCGCCTAGAGGTGGTGTGGCCACCCTGGCCCACTCCAGCCTCTCCCCTCTGGCTTATATCATCCTCCCGAAACCCTAAGACTCAGGGAGAAACCACAGAAAGATTCTGCCGCCTCTGCGGGGCAGAAAACACCGAGAGAGAAAGATCTCTCCGGCAGACAGATTTCTGCCGGGGGAATTCCTTCCCGGGGAGGGGAGATCGTCGCCATCAACACCACCATCAAGCTGGACTTCATCGGGATCATCATCATCATCACCACCATCATCACCATCATCACCCTCATCACCATCTCCATATTGTTGTAACAATTGAGTTGAATCTTGCATAGTTCATAGGGGAAACTTTCCGGGTGTTGATTACTCTTTGTAGTTGATGCTATTGAGTGAACCATTGAATTATTGTTTATGTTCAAATTGTTATACATCATTATTTCATCTCTGATCATGATCCATATGATGTCTTGTGAGTAGTTCGTTTTGTTCTTGAGGACATGGGAGAAGTCTTGTTGTTAGTAGTGGAGTTGCGTTGAGAAAGATTCAATAGATTGTTATTTAAGTTGTGGTGTACTTCTTCTAGTGGTGTCATGTGAACATCGACTACATGACACTTCACCTATATGGGCCTAGGGGAATGCATTGTGTATTTGGCTACTAATCATAGGGGTTGCCGGAGTGATAGAAACCTGAACCCCCATTAGGAAACCATTGCACAAGGGACGTAAGGGTCTTAGAGTTTAAAGCTGTGGTTAGGTCTCTACCTTAATTACTTTCTTGTACTTACGGATGTTTGTTAAGGGGTATAATCACAAGTATATATTAGTCTTGGATGGGGCGGTACATTAGCACAGGTTCACCCACACAACACTTAGCAAGCTAAAGAAGATTAATCAACTATATGAAGCAAAAGCACTTAACAGTCTTCCCATGTGTCCTCGAGAAAGTTTGGTCATCTTAAGAAATACAACCGGCTTGTCCTTTGCTGTATAAAGGATTGGGTCACTTGCTGCATTTATTCCTACTGTCTTTTATTTACTCGTACTTTGTTTACTTGCTTTATCGAAAACCCCTAAAAATCCGTTTGCTAAGTATTTGCAGAGAATTTCTGATCCATACCACTAGCCAGCACCTTCTGCTCCTCGTTGGGTTCGACACTCTTACTTATCGAAAATACTGCGATACACCCCCTATACTTGTGGGTCATCACATGTTATGGCATACTTTCGTGAATTTGGATCATGGTGGCATGCTGGGATGAAGCGGCCCGGACTAACTTTACATGTCCCCGCACATGAGACTTGTCCTACGCTTGACATGCAACTTGTATTGCATAAGTGGCTCAGCAGGTGTATGTCTCTCTCAACATAGTCATGATCTAATTTTCAACGGTTTGCTAATAACTTGATTATCACTATTGTGGTTGAAGTTCGTAGGTAGAACGGTTCTTTCCTAGAAAGCCCTCAACCACATAAAATATGCAAAAATGAATTAGAGACATCTAACTTGTTTTTGCAGGGGCATGTGATCTGATATGGTCATTGATACAAAAATTGTTGTATGCAATAAGATTTATTGCAAGTTAAACAACCGACATGATTAATTCATATGGTTGTCTTTATCTTTTTATGGCATGTGTGCTATTTATATATATCTGAGAGAGATATTGTAATGGTGGAGACGACCATGATGGTGGCGCCATGGAACTTGGTGCCATGCTGATGGAATGATGGATATCATACCATGACGCACAAGATGGAGATCAAGTGCAAGAAAGGACCATATCATATCACATATTATATATGCATGTGATGTTTATCCCATTTATGCATCTTATTTTGCTTATTAGCTTAGAACTTGGTGGTAGCGTTATAAGATGATCCCTCTTACTAAATATCAAGATAATAATATGTTCTTCCTCAGTATGCACCGTTAAGAAAGTTCATCATTTCAAAGCACCATGTGTTGATCAGGTGTGATAGACTCTACGTTTGCATACAATGGGTGTAAGATAGTTTTACACACGCGGGTACTAAGGTTCTTACTTGGCAAGCCTAGCATGTACATACATGGCCTTAGAACATGAATTGAAAGGTAAAGCACGAGTCATATGCATGATATGTTGTCCATATGATGCTCGCCATTGGAGCTGCACCACCTCACGTGATGATCAGACATGGTGTAGTGAATTTGGTTCGTATATTCACCAAAACGACTCGAGGGGTGTTGTTTTGAGTGAGAGTTCATTCAGTAATTTGGATTAATTTGAACTTAATATATCATAAACTAAATCAAAGTGAATTTGCATAGTTCATTGTAGTCATTGGCATTCGTTTACTACTTTGCGCTTAGCTATAATTGAGATAATAGAACTATAGAATTTCAAGAATTTTACTTTGTGAACTAGTATTGTATTATTTTATGAGTGTCAATCTAAAGTTTAAAGTACTATTGCAAAATTTCAGGAAAACCTCACTTACTCCGTGAAATTCAATAAATACTATTGAATCAAGAGTAACAAATTTCAGCATTAGTATCTAAGTATCATGCTTGCCTCCATGGTTCTTGATACTAAAAATTGTTTTAATATCAATGTTATCTGGGAGCTGAAAATTGTTTCAGAAACCATCATGCGTAAAAGATATTGTGATATCTGAAACAATACTTAGTTACAATATGATAGATTATAATTTTAATAAAATACATATTCTTGTATTTTATGAGAATTTGTAAAGGTCGGAAACGCTAGGCGTCCTGATGACCCAAAAGGTTTTGGGAATTAACATTATATTCACGATTCGTCCATATGAGTTATAGTAGCTTAATCATGAAAGTTTTCATGATAAGGATGGATAAAAGATGTAGGTAAAATGTTTACTACATTAAAAATATTACTAAAAGGAATGAAATTTGGAAGAGCGCCAAACATTTGATGATGGTGATCTACATCAAAAATGCAAGTCCAAGGATATTAGTGTTTGACTAAAGATGATTTGGACTATGTGTCATGTGTATGTCACCACTATTGATGTTGATAGATTCTTTTAAAAAGGAAAAGGAAATGTTGAAAGAGAATCTAGAAAATATTTTGCAGAAAAAAAGACTAGAAATGTCCAGCTTAGGAATATAAATGATATACATGTTATGGATGTATTATTTGCTTGTTAAACAATGTGGTTCTTGGGTATTGGATACCGAATTGGTCGGTGTGAAATGTCACACAGAGCAACACAATTCATGAACCGCAATGGCCTATGTAACTAGCAAGAGAATATATGAAGATGTTCATCAAAAACAAATAAAGTGTTATTGTGTGACTCGTTGACATCAAAGCTTGCCTTCAAGATTTTTTTAAATAATTGTTATTTTATTCTGGTATTATGAGAACGATGGTTGTTCAAATAATTACCATACTCCATTGAAGATGGATGAACTCTTACAAATCTAGTTATATAAATCACGTCCATAAACATTGATGCTAAAGTGTCGTAAGACGAATGATTAGAAGATCACTTATGAGTAACACTGGAATTTAAATCATACTAGAAAGAAAACATGAAGAAACTCCATGTTGATGGAATTTTGGAGTCCTTTTGATTTTTGAATCAATCAGCGCTTGTGAGAATTTCCTGAAAATGATTTAAATTTCATTCATAGGCCAAAGAGGAACGAATGACTAACTTATTGGACATTGTGCATATTGATGCATATAGTTCATTATGTGTAGCCGTATGTGGTGGATCATTCAAACTTCATATACTTTAACCAATGATTTGAGTGAATATATGTATATTTAGTTAATCAGGGAGAAGTGTGAAACATTTGAAAATGTTAAAATAATTTCAAGATGAAGCAGAAAAACACTGTAACGACAAAATAAAGAATTTATGATTAGATCATAAAGGAAAATATTTGAGTTACAAGTTTAGCAAAAACACCTAGGATTCAAGGAATCATTCCATGGATTTATATTTCCCGATAAACCATGGGAGTATGGAGTATTCGAGAGATGTAACCAAACCTTGTTTAACATGGTAGGATCAACGGTGTTATTTATAAAATTTCCAATATATTTTGAAGATTAAACTTTAGTGACTACCGCTTTTACACTAAAAATAGCTCCAATGTGATTCGTTGAAATGACACTATATGAGTTATGTATTGGGATAAAACCCAAGTTGTCTTTTCTTAAGTTTTGGTGTGCTAGGCATAAGTAAAATATTTACAGCCAAAGTCGAATGAGCACGTCTTTGTAGGTTATCCCAAATAACTCTTGGGTGTTCCTCCATAACACCGAAGACAAAAGTGTTTGTCACTTAGAACGTCAGTTTTCTTGAGAAGAAATTTTTCGCAAAAATTTAAGTGGGAGGAAAATAAAACTTTGATAAGGTTACTGAACCTTAGATATATATGCTGAGTTGCACAGCGCCGAAAAGAGTCCCGGAGTCAGCCATAATGCCCATGGATCCTGTGCCTCAAAGGTTGTGGTCACGGAGATCTAAGTCCTATTGAACCGCGTAGGTCGGGTAAACAATCAAATACTAAGATTTGAAACTAAATCATTATTGTTTGATAATGATGAACCGACTACATGCAAAGAAGCGATGATGGGCCTTGACTCCGTAAAATGGCTTGAAGCCATAAGATATGTGATAGTTTCATACACGAGAAACCAAGTTACTAAACTTGGAAGACCCTGTAAAAGACATAAAACCTATCAGTCGTATTTGGATCTATAAAGAAATAGACATAGATGTGTGATGGCTCTGAAATATACCCATCCACGTCCACATTTAAACTGGATATTATTCATATTTTCGATAAAATATCTCTCTAAACCCTGCCACTAATGCCTAATATTCAATGGGGTATGCAATCCTTTATTTCTAGTTTTTCCTACGCAGATAATGTCGTTTCAAGATGGGAAGCACTACATTAAAGTCAAAGATACGAGATTTCCAACAACCAAAATAAACCAGGAGCCGTGAAGCGGAGGCAGGCGCTTTAACGACCAACTATACGACCGGAACAAAATTCTGGCGGTATAGTTACGGTCGCTAGGTCAAATAGAACAACTTTCGTGAATGGACCCCTATATAAAGAAGCCTCGGACGATGAAAAAACAGACCTGCCTCGCCCAAAAGTCTCTGCCCCAGATCACCAGCCGCCTCCAGATCTCAAAACCCTTCTCCATCTCCATAGCCATATTCCACCACTTGTAATAGTAGATCTCTTCTTCGATTGGCGACATTGTAAGACTTTTGCTATCAATCTCATGATTTTCATTACAATGTTTGTGATTATTGATCTCATCTCTATGTGTGAGTAATTATCCTTGGGCTAAGGGCTTCGGCCTAGCCATGTAGCATTTGTGCATGTTATTTATCATAGATGGGATCATGTATTAGTTTGTATGACATGATGATTATTGTATCCTCTCTTGCCTCAATCCAATGACTTGTCAGGTACCCAAGACCCCGAGGGTTGAGCCAGGTATAGGGAGTATGAGTAATGACTGATCTGCAGGTTGGGAACCCCAGTGACAGAAGGGGTAGTACGGCTGTATGTGAGGGATTTACTTGGGATTAACGGTGACATCACTATGCATATTATTAGTTCTCTTTCTTCTATGGATGAGACTAGTAGGTTATTGCTATAAGTGGTTGCGGAGGCGATAGCAATTATGGATGCACTGCCCACATGAATTTATCTTGCTCTAACAATTACATGCATACTTTATGTTTAACTTTTATTCCCATCAGATGTTTTGCATAGCTATAGGTGAAACCGAACACCCTAGGCCTTCTCTCTCCATCATCGACAACAACAAAAAGACGCAAACTCTTGGTCTGGTAAAAACACAAAAGGAATTCTAAATCTCCCAAAGGTCCATTAAGTAACTTCACTACGCATCTGCTTCCTGAGGATTCGATAACCTAGGTCTACTAGGGAAAAAGAAGCTATACTACATCCATAATCCGGATCGAAGGTATCAACCCTTTTTCTGGTGCCGTTGCCGGGGAAGCAATAGCTACCCTGGTGAGGTTATTAGGAACCTTGCTAGTTTTAATTCTTGTTTTTAATTTTGTTAGTTTGCTTTTAGTGTTTATTTGATAAACCAAAAAAAATAGTTAGCCTTTAAATTCTTACTTTTACTATTATAATTCTCTGTTTAAAGAAAACCCAAAAACATAGGAAATATGGGTGAAAAGAAGCTTGGGGAGTTTTCTACTCCCAACAATGATTATTTCCGTACTCCTATTACTCAGCCAGCAATTACTGCTGATGACTATGAAATTAAGCCCCATTATTTAAGTTTGGTTCAACAGAATCAATTTGGAGGCTCTGCTGTTGAAGATGCAGGTATGCACTTGAACACTTTCACTAAAATATGCGATATGATGCATATAAAAGACGTTAACCCCGATGCGGTCAAATTTCCTTTCTCTCTTACATCATGGTTGCTATCTTTGCCTTGAAATACTATTACATCATGGGTGGAATGCACTTCTTTATTTATGACTAAATTTTTTCCACCTGCGAAGACTATGCAACTCAGATCTAATATTACTGTTTTTAGACAGGAAGAGCATGAGCCACTAGAGCTTGCATGGGAGAGGATGAAAGAATGCATGAGAAACGGTCCTAGTCATGGGATGGAAGACTGGTCAATTCTCCATCTATTTTATAATGCTCTTAACCCTGTGTCTAAGTCTATGCTTGATACTGCAGTTGGAGGAACATTTATGGGTAAACATATTACCGAAGCAAAGCAGCTCCTAGACAATATGCATGACAACCATGCCCAATGGCATGTGGATAGATCAAACACGAAGAAGGTGAACTCCGTCTCACCACAATAAAATGAAGAACTCAATGCTAAATTATGAGCTCATACTAGCCGTAAAAGGTAAGGAAACCCAGGTAAGATCTATCCCTGAAACAAATAGTGAAGAAATAGACTTCGTAGGTTGCAATGATTATAACCCTTCTTGGAAGAAGAATTATAATCCTAATTTTCAGAAACATTATTCTAGTCCTGTAGGTAACTCTAATAATAATATGGGAACTAGTAATGGTAGTCTCCAAGAAACACTTAAGTCTTTTATAGACTTACAAAATGAACAAAACAATATTCTTGTTAAAATAATGGAGAACCATAATACCATGCTTGGTAAATTATCTAACCAAGCTGTTAATTTGAGAAATGATTTACAGGCCCTCCAAGAAAGAACGAGGATTGTTGAGGCACAGCTAGGTAAGAAAACCGAGAGTCAAACTCTCATTTTAGCCAAATTTGCAGGTAAAGCTGAGCCCAATCCCGTTGAAGACCTCAAGATGATGAGACTCCAAAGGGAGGAGCCTGAAGAACTTGATTATAGTAATGCTCCTTCACCAAGTTATACCGTTGAATATCTCATAAAAAGGATCAACGTTAAGATTCCGGTAAGTGAAGGAAGTGAGAAAGCTATGTACCAACACTTTGTTAATCAGGTAACAAGAAAGGTACGTGAGCTTGAGGAAGAATATAAGCAAATTGCTGAAAAATTACCTGTGAAGCTTGATGACATATTTGAGCCTACTATTAAGATTAAAATTGGAACCAATGAGATAGCTACACTTTGTGATCTAGGTTCAAGCATCTCAACAATTCCAAAGAGTCTTTTTAACAAGTTAAATGTTGGCTCTTTTGAGATCACCGAGTTAAAATTGCATCTAGAAGATTCTACCTATAAAGAAGTTGTAGGAATTAAGGAGAATACTTTAGTATAGATTAAAGGCTGTCCCGCTCTTATGATTTCATTATTGTTGACATACCTGAAGATGCTACTGCTCCTATTATATTAGGCCGTCCTTTCTTAAGAACTATTAATGCTTTGATTAATCTACATGAAGGGAACATGAAGCTTCAATTGTCTTCATGGGATCCTTTTGTTATTCATTTCCCCAGGAAGAAGAAAGCCAAGCATGATGAAAAGGATGCCATCACTTTGAAGGCCAACTACTTTGGAGTGGGTGTTCCACTCATCTAGCCTAAGTGAGCAACATTAAGGTCAAGCTATTGACCATAAAAGAGCGCTTCATGGGAGGCAACCCATGTGAAATAAAGGTTTGAGTAAAGTTTTAAATTTTAGTTTAAGTTTATGTTCAATAAAGAGTGCTAGAAAACTCCAATTGAGGAGAAGAAGTTCGGTAGTACTAAAAATCCTGCTTTATTCATGCTGTTGTTGGTCGACAATATTTACTATCAATTTTCTATCAAAAACAAGGTATATCACTATGTTACAGGATATGAAATAATTTTCGAAGAAATAGAATTTTTTGATGCATACAAAGAGTTTAACGACCAACTATACGGCGGGAATAAAAATTCCAGCCGTATAGTTCCGATCGTATAGATATCTTTGCCATCGACAATTTTTCTTTCATATGTACTGACAGTTTAACGACCAACTGTATGACAGGAATAAAAATTTCGTCCATATAGCTCTGGTCGTATAGATATCGGTGCCTCCGTACAAATTCTTTTCCAATGTACTGACAGTTTAACGACCAACTATACGGCGAGAATATAAATTCCGGCTGTATAGTTCCGGTTGTATAGATATCGATGCCTTTATATATTTTATTTTCCCAGGTATAGATGGTTTGGCGATCAACTATACAGCGGGAACATATTGTTTCGGCCGTATAGTTCCGGCCGTATAGCTGCGCCGCTAGTGGAAACCTAAAATTTTGATAGAATGCAAACTATACGGCGGGAGCGCATTGTTCCGGCCGTATAGTTACGCCCGTATAGTTGCGTCCGACCACAAAATCGCACAAGAAGGTACCTCCAACTCCAAAACTTCAATCCTTTTTCTCCCTTCTACCTCCAAATTCTCTCAAAACCTCAAGAGATCTTCATCTCTACTCAATTTCGTTCGATTTCCTCGCACATAAGTGATCTACGGTATGTTTCTCCTCCGATCCTCCAATTACTTTTTGCAAATTCATCTTCAATCTATTGTCATTATCAATCTAGGGTGAGACCTACTATGAACCGATTGTCATGATTCTCTTGCCTAGATTATTATTTTGAGGAGATTCTTTAGTGTGCTATGATGAGGAATCTGTTGTACTTACTGTTGTTGGATCAAAAAGTATTATTTTTGTCTTTCTTCAATGTTTTAGATGATAAACACAAGGAGCCAAACTCGTGCTCGTGCCACCACTAGTGCTTATTGGGCTATCACTCAAGAACGCATGGGGATACGGTTCAGGAATGAGCTCCAACGTGATCGCTTCGACAGGATCAAGAATCACGAAGTGAAGGACACCAAGTGGGCTTGCCCATTATATTGAACCAACTTGGTATTTTTGATGACTTCAATTTACTTTGCAATAGAGCTAGCCTGCAAAACTTTGTGTACAATGATGTGCCTACTTATCGCCACTTAACTATTGAATTCTTAAGCTCATTGCAAAGCACCATTAAACAATGGCAAGGAGAGGACACGATTTCTTTCTGACTTATGAACAACAACTACACTTTAACATTAGATGAATGGTGTGCATGCTTTAATTTGCCAAAAATGATCTTAATGCCTTACACACATCCTTTACTGGCTTAGACCCTTCCCCTAAACAATATTATAATGGAATGAGTTTCACTACTAGAGTGAGCAAGGGGAAGAATATTCAACATCCTGCAATTTGCTTTTTGTTCTATGTTATTGATAACACCTTGCAGGCACGTAATGAGTTCACGAGACTCAACAAGGAGGACATCTTAGTCCTTGCAAAGGCTGCTTACATCAACTGCGCCTTGTCACTCAACTTGGGCGCCATCCTTGTGCACTACCTGGAGCACCAAGCCTCCCAAAGCCAAGGACCAATCACAGGTGGAGGCGTCATCACCGTTCTTGCCACTGCCCTAGGCATCAACCTAGGTGAGTTGCAACCCATGCTAGGTGAGCGACGTGTTGGTTTCTCTACATTAAAAGCTTGTGGAATTCTCACTAGGAGAGGTGGTGTTTATTACCTGCATATTGCTAGAGTTGGGCATCTCTACCCCGCTCCTATGCCTAATGGTCTTTTCTCTATCGAGGAAGGACGTTTGCTATATGACTTGCATGTTGAGCAACACCAACCCGAGGAGGAGGTTCCGAAGGAGAATGGGGACCAAGAGGAGGAGCAAGAAGCTCCTTATCAAGAGGAGCAGACACAAACCCGGTTCGCTACATACCAAGATTTCGAAGAACTTGGAGGGACTGTGGAGAGGATGCATAGCCTCTCCTTGAACCTCTGAGGAACAACTAGTAACCTCTCAACTCAATTCACGAATTGGAGTAATGACTTTTTCCCGCCACCACAATGATTTGAAGGGCTTGCAAAAGCCTAAGCTTGGGGAAGTTTCCTCATGTATCTTTATTTGGCATTCATTTGCTTTTATTTATTTCGAGGTTGTGTTTTTAGTTCGAGTTTATAAGCACTCATGGTGGCTTCCCCAACACCTTATTTTTAGTTCTTTCTATTTGCTTTCGAGATTTTCTAGACGAGCTTTGCCGCCAATGTTCTATTCTTTAAACTCCCTCTCTTAAAAACCACAAAAAGGTTTCTCCATTTTTCCTTATTTTCCCTCTTTCTTTTCTTTCCGCCTCGAGCTTTTCATGTATTTTCAGGAGAGTGATCGACTTCGAGTTTCCAAGAAGCAAATAAAAAAGGAAGAGAGAAGTGGAACCAAACATGAGAGGTATGCGTTATGACTCCCCACTTTTGAAGTTTGAGAAACCCATGCTAGTTAGTAGTAAATGTTGAGATATTATATTGGTGGAGTGAGTCTTTGTATTGTAGTAAGATTTTCGTTCGCATGGGTATTTAGTTGGGTACATTTTGTTCCAGCTCTCGTAATTAACCAAGTCTTGCCTAAAAATTGCTAAGTCTCACAATTGAAGGCTTGGGTGTTGTAGTGCTTAGTCTTGAAGGCTTATTTCTAGACACACTCAACACCACTGAAAATGTTGATTGACTTGATAGATCTCTTTAAAAGGATTTGTTCGATTGAATTAATGTTTAGCGGTTTCTGTGAGCATGCCAAAGTTTGACTTGTTAATCATAAGAATGATATAGCTTTATGCGTGTCAAACTTGATGGGATGCTAACAACTCCGCTGGCCTACGAAAGATCTTCATGGAGGAAACTCTTAGATTTATACTATGAGTTGATTAAACACATGTAGCAGCAATGCTATAGTGGGTAAGATTCTTGGCACTCCTGGGTAGCTGTAATCATGATGGAACCACTCCTTTGGCTGTTATGAGTAATCATTATGCAAAAGGAACAAAAACCTTAGTGATGCCACGAGTGTCCATCACATCCCGATAAACTAATAAAAATCTTTGGCATGCTCTCAATTACTCAAGAACTGAAATTCTTGAAGGACAATGAATAGAAAAGTAGTGCTTGAAAAGTCTTGATTTATTGATGTGGGAGAATTGAGATACTCTAGTGTATACGCTTTTCATGACAACTCTCACCCTCTCAATTTACATGATTATACTTTATTGTTCAAAGGCAAGCCTATGAGTTGATTACATGACATGGAATAAATTTTACTCATTTGAATCAACCATGTTAATAATAATTTTGATGCACCATAAGGATGCATAAAACCCGTATGATATGCTAGCCATTACTCTACCTATGCTGAAGTTTTCAGATTTATGAAGTGGAGGAAACATGAGACTACCAATCATGAGTAAGATCACCATCTCGTTATATCAGTTTAAATGCTGAGTTCCTTTTTTATTTTGGTTTTGTTGCTCGGGGATGATCAAGTTTAAGCTTGGGGAGGTTGATGGCTCTAAAATATAGCCATCCACGTCCACATTTAAACTGGATATTATTCATATTTTCAATGAAATATCTCTCTAAACCTTGCCACTAATGCCTAATATTCAAAGGGGTATGCAATCCTTTCTTTCTATTTTTTCTGCACAGATAATATCATTTGAAGATGGGAATCACTATATTAAAGTCAAAGATACCAGATTTCCAACAACCAGAAGAAACCAGGAGCCGTGAAGCGGAGGCAAACGCTTTAACGACCAACTATACAACCGGAACAAAATTCCGGACGTATAGTTTCAGTCGTATAGTTGACGCCGCCACCGCTAGGTCAAACAGAACAACTTTCATGAAGGGACCCCTATATAAAGAAGTCGCGGGCGACGAGAAAACAGGCATGCCTCGCCCAAAAGTCTCTGCCCCAGATCACCAGCCGCCTCCAGATCTCAAAACCCTTCTCCATCTCTATAGCCATATTCCACCACTTGTAATAGTAGATCTCTTGTTCGATTGGCGACATTGTAAGACTATTGCTATCAATCTCATGATTTTCATTATAATGTTTGTGATTGTTGATCTCATTTCTATGTGTGAGTAATTCTCCTTGGGCTAAGGGCTTCAGCCTAGCCATGTAGCGTTTGTGCATGTTATTTATCATAGATGGGATCATGTATTAGTTTGTACGACATGATGATTATTGTATCCTCTCTTGCCTCAATCCAAGGACTTGTCAGGTACCCAAGACCCCGAGGGTTGAGCCAGGTATAGGGAGTATGAATAATGACTGATCTGCAGGTTGGGAACCCCAATGACAGAAGGGGTAGTACGACTGTATGTGAGGGATTTACTTGGGATTAACGGTGACATCACTATGCATATCACTAGTTCTCTTTCTTCTATGGATGAGACTAGTAGATTATTGCTATAAGCGGTTGAGGAGGCAATAGCAATTATGGATGCACTACCCACATATAATTTATCTTGCTCTAACAATTACATGCATACTTTATCTTTATCTTTTATTGCCATCAGATGTTTTGCACAGCTACATGTGAAACCGAACACCCTAGGCCCTCTCTCTCCATCATTGACAACAACAAAAAGACGCAAACTCTTGGTCCGGTAAAATCATAAAAGGAATTCTAAAACTCTCGAAGGTCCGTTAAAGTAACTTCACTATGCATCTGCTTCCCAAGGATTCGATAATCTAGGTCTACTAGGGAAAAAGAAGCTATACTACATCCATAATCCGGATCAAAGGTATCAATGTGTCACATCTATGAAATAGTCGACATGTCGATAAAGATTTTATGACAATATTCAAGGAGTTTAATACGAAAAGATTTGATCTTTCGTAGCGATATTTAGTCTGGACGGATTAGTGTAGCAACCACTACATATGTCAATTATTGTATATGCTAGTTGAACAAACAAAAGAATGTTCTTCTAATAGAATGGTTACCTAGGACGTGTATGTGACATGGTCTGAGGGGTATTGTTAAATCATGCTAAAAAGGCATGTAAACTTCAATAGTTGAAGTAACCATACCAGAGTTGGAATCTTCACAGTGATGAAAATGTTAAAATGTTTAATTTCATTAGAGACGATGAAGATGCTCACATTTTCAAGAAATTAAGTGGGAGCGCTGATACATATTTCTAATACATTGTGTATAAGACATATTGTTGATTGGAAATGATGTATCTTTTATTGACACACGTTAAGGATTTCATTAAAATTAGATTTAAATGAAAGTTTTGGGCAAAACCAGAATATTTGGCATCAAAGTCGATTTGGATAGATTGAGACACTAATATGCTTATGCCATATGTACATAGATGAAATATTGAATGAGTTCAATATGGAAACAATGAGAAAGGTTCTTGCCACATGAAAAAGGTTGAATCAATATTCAAGTGTACTAACACTTGGTGACTGAATCAAGATTCAAGTCTTTTAGCACTTGGTGAGTAAAATCACATGAATATCTTGATAAATGTGATTCAAGTGTTTTGACATTTGGTGAGTAAAATCACATGAATATCTTAATCAATCATACCATGATATGTACATATCCAGATATGTCCTATGCTCTAAATTTTATAAGCATATACCAGGATGACTCATAAGATGGTCATTGGACGATAGTAAGGATATTCTTATGATCTTTGTAAGAACTGAGAATATATTGCGTATGTAGAAGTGATAGATAGTTCATTTTAAAATATTACATTGATACTAATTTTGTCACAAGGTACAAACTAAGTTTATCTCAATTTAGTCTATGGGTTTAGGTGGCTCAATTTGATGGAAGAAAGTTCCATGATAGATTTGGATGAGTTCCAAAATGTAAACTATTATGACGGATACTACAACAAAAGGCTAAGTAAAAGACTGCTCTAGTAGCAGCATAGGAAGGCATTTGTGTCAAGAAGTTTGTTAATCAAACTAAGTGTAGTTCTAAGCAGAATAATACTATGAAGATCTATTCTATTATAATAGTATCAACATTTTTTAAACCCCAAGAAACTAAGGTCTCACCAAAGGACCAAATTTATACAATGCCATCTCATTTGAGAATGAGTGATGCGTAGAGACGCAAAGACATGCAAATACACACAGACCTGAAAGTGTCAGATCTAGAGATTAAGTTTACCACAAGCAATGCATACATACAACACTGGCCATAGATGTTTATATGCGCAAGTTCCAAACTAGATTATTGACTCTAGTGCAAGTGGAACACTGAAAGGAATATGCTCAAGAGGAAATAGTAAAGTGATTATTATCTTATTCCATGTTTATGATAAATGTTTATTGCTCATGCTATAATTTTGTTAACTAGAAACGTTAATACATATGTGTTTAATGAACAAAGAAAAGGTTTCTAGTAATGCCTCTCATTACACTAGCTTGTTGATTACCAGATGATCAAAGTTTCCTGATCATGACAATGGATGTTGTTAATAATAAGGTCACAACATTGGTCGAATGATGTGATAAGAATTCTCCCAAAGTATAGTAATATGATCACGCCATTATGTTTACATTGCTATAACGTCATTCGAAGTAACTCTAATCCTTAGACCATGAGATCACGTCAATCACTAATTCTGGAAGAGTACTTTGATTCCATCAAACGTCACACTATAATAGGGTTATTATAAATATGTTGTTGAGTACTTGGAAAGTCTTAGTCGAGGCTCATGGATCAAGAGTGGGTTTTGTCCATCCTGATGATGGAGATATATACTCAGGACCCTCTCGGTGATATCACATTAACATAGCTTGAAAGCAAGTGATAAGATCACTAATAATGTTATATCACAGGAACGAGAAAATAGTACTTGTCGGTAACGATATCTAGGTATGTATGATACCAAATGTTCGGATCTCGGGCAAGTAAAATATCGCGAGACAAAAGGAATTGGTTACTACGGAAAAGGTTCACGCGATCACTAGTTCATCATTGAATTAGTAGGAGTCATTATGGATCTCTAGGTTCCGCTAATGATTATTGATCGGAGAGAGTCTCGATCATGTCCACATAGTTCACGAGCCCATAGGGAGACACACTTAAGGGTAGTCAACGCATTTGAGTGGATAGGGAACGCAGGAAAAATACTGGACGATGCAGTAATTGGTCTGATAAATCCGCCGGAACAGTTTCTTGTATCGAAATATTGTGAGGGGATAAAATGTTAATGTGTTCATTAAATGAAGTACTCATTAAATGAAGTGTTCATTAAATTGAGTGGAATTAAACCAAGTGAATTAAAGTGCTTTGATGAGAATACCTTTGATTTCTTGAGTGGAAATTGAATGAGGGGTGAGTGGAGGTAAATGCATATGAGTGGAGTGTCCACCCACATAAATGGGGAGAGGTGGGGGAACCACCATGGCTGCCATGCCATGGCCCTTGGGGCTTTCCCTTTATCTATAAAAGCCCCATCCTCCTCCTCCTCCTATCCTCTCACTCATTCTCCATTCCTCTCATATATATGCCCTCTGGTTGGCATCTTCCTCCTCTTGCTAGCCCTGTCCATTTACAAGAGTATGGTGCTTAGGCGAATCCCTGCTCAAGATCTTCTCCACCACCACCACTACCATGTCATGTGCTACTAGAGTTCCCAAGGATACGCTACTTCTGCTTCCCAACATGGAGCAAGGGATGGAGGTCGTCGGCACACCGAACGTGAGACCGATTACGGAGGCGCTGGCCCTTTGTGGTGATGATAGTCATCGTGTTCTTGAGGATAGTCGTGTACATTCTACACCAGCCATGTTTGTTTGCAGGAACATTATCCTGCTTATGGTTTTCAAGGGTGAGTCCTTTTGAAACTGTTACAAGTATCGCCTAGATTTGATCATGGCAGTTGCAACCGTAGGATTTCTTTGTTTTCTATGCAATGAACCCTTTATCGAGGATTTTCCATTGAGTTTCACCGGGTTTCATTGATTTTGATCTTTCAACTAACGCTAATGTTGCAAGTTAGCAAAACCTTGTTGTTTTGTGTTGTTTTCAGGTACTTGACACTTTTGGAAGATCCGAGAGCGTTTATGGTATAATTACACTTAAATGAGAAAATCCCCAATTGAAGGCTTCCATTTGAGGCCTTCTGATACTTTAATGACCTACGGTACAGTCAGAGACCACCCGTACGGTCCACCCGTACCACCCTCCATCGCTTCTGTTATATAAATATAAGAAAGTTTCATGAAGGAGGAGGGGACAGAATATGAACACTACCGCCATAAAGCGTCCCAAAAGAGAGGAGATCGGATCTAAAGAAGGAGAAGAACTCCACCTTATCGTTCGAAGATCCCTAGCCTCTTGATCATCAACTCCACCATAATTCCCCACTTATACTGTGTGTGTGTGATGCGAGCGCTAGAAAACTTCCTCACAGTTGTTGTAGGAGCTTCTCGCTGCACCTTAATGGTTGAGACTCTAAGTGGAGAGTGATGTAGTAAATGGAAGTCTTCCCCGTGAGGGAAAATCGAGGGTTTAAATATCGAACTCTCGGGGAGCTGTGTGTAAGAGAATGATCGTCTTGTTCTTCATCAACAAACCTACAAAATAGTTGTAGATTGTTGTGTGCCCTTAACCTCACCAAGTGGTTGTCAAGCACAAGGTGTATGTAAGCAAAACAGAAATAAAATACAATAAAAGTAAAATGCAATGCAATAGTAAAGTAAATATGCAATGGTGGTAAATGCAATGGAATATGATGTTTTTGGGTTTTGGTTGGTGTTTGCAAGTATGAGAAATGTTTTTGTATTTTCGGATTTAATTAATACTGAAAATAAGAAGTGATGTAGATGTGTTGGATAGTGTTTTATTATGACCGGGGTTCATGGCTTCGCTTATAAACTCTCTCTTTGAGTTGTGGTGGACACGGGACACTCTCGTTGACATAATATTGGTGCACCATGTTAAAGTATGGATAGCAATTCATATGGGCATCATGTCCTAACATAGATATGTTATTTATAACAATTCACTTATACTCCACTAGAAAGGGGGGTCTCCAAGCAATCTAGTATTAAGAACAATCTCACAGTATAACATTAAGTTCTATGACATGAAGTTAAAATAAGGACATACTTGATCTAGTATAAGCATGGTATTTTCTTTATCCCTAGTGAGGTAACTAAGTAAGGTAAACACCCAAGTGATTCGCAAGTTTTACTATCCTACCCACAAGATCATCCCCGTTGCTCCAACTAATGCACACGTTCCCCCACACACGCTCCCATATACAAGTTTGGTCAAAACAAGTAAACAAGAACATAGTAGATGATATGCATTTATTCATATACTTCCAATACTGAACAATTGCAATCTCAAATATCAACTATATAAAGATCCACCACATAGGTAATACAAATATGACCGTAATCATGTTATGCAGCTCATACGGTTCTAATACAACCGAGATCATGAGAGAGAGATACAATAGCTACTGCCACAAACCCATAGTCTAGGGGTGGACTACTCCCCCTTCATCATGGTGAAGGTGTTGGAGTCGTTGGAGGAGGTGGAGATCACGCCGGCAGCGCCCCATCGGAGTTTTCCCCCTCCAATTTTCTGCCTCCTACCTCTTTGTTTCGTGTTTCTGTCTTCTGCGGCGCTCCTTTCCAAGAATCACTGGGAGACCTTTTTTATACGTGGTTTTAGGTCAGAACCTTCACCTGGGAGAAAGAATCGATGGCATCGGAGACTCGAGGAGCAAACAAGCACATCAGCGCTGGCCAGGGGATGGGCCGTGGCTGGTTAGCTTGTTCCCTCCTCGAAAGTCAAAAACATTGAAATAGGGGTTTTCTGCCTTGGCAGGGTTAATTCCAAAACAATATGCGAAGTGTGAATTATTCCCAAATATCATTATAAAACATGAATATACCCCATATATGATGCAAATATGATGGAATATCAAGTAATATAGTGCAAAGTTCATGGATGTATTTTACATGCATCGGTGTGTGAGAGAAATTCATACTTGTAAGATTAGGGTTTGAACCTCTATTCCTACTTTGGTTTGTACTTGATTTGATCTTCGACAATATTGTGGTTTTCTATGGTGAAGTTGAGATGATTTCCATATGAAATATGATTATATCTTTGATCTATTCTCCTCTCATGTGTGAGTAAATCCCCACAAGCGTGAGAGATGTAGGGAATTGGTGAGATGTGATGTGCCTCCTTTATTTCCATCCATTTGTGATTATTATATTGTGATAATGATTATATATGTTTTCCTAATGCTTGTTATCCAATTTAATGGCTCGGGTAACATGATCCTGATATCTCAGAGATATGTATTTGTTAACTAGCGAATCGGCGACCCCCCAAGTGACATGACTGATATCAAATAGGACAACAAGGAACCATCAAGTTTAAAGCCTTGATCTGGTCGAAAGACCTTTATTGATGTGCTAACCATGGCTTTGGTAATAGGCAGAAGGATCATTGGAATCAAGACGAATCTACCAATAGGACTCTCGATTGGCATATGGGTTTCTTGCCTACTCACATATGAATAAGAAGTATCATAATCACTTATCCCATTTTATTCACCTGACACATTTACTATCACCATGAACCATTTCTCTTCGCGCCTAACCTTTCATCTGTAGGAACCTTGAACAACCTCCATACTTTTACTTTTATGTTATATACTTTAAGTACCATTCAATACTAAAACCTACTTCCTTTTCACTCACCCATTTCACCCTCAACATTTGCAGTTAATTCACTCAAGACAAAGTGACACCTTGAGTGTGACTGAAACACCTCAGATAAACACTTTCCTAGGCTCCATATTGGGATTGACATAAAAACTAAAATTAATACTTCCATGAAAATGTGCTCTGACGAACCTGTGCTCTTGTAGGCTATCACTACCTTAGGTAGTTAGCTCGAGATTAGGATAGTACCTAGAGTGCTTATGCTCTGCCACTCTATTTAGGGCCAACAATTGAAGGTTATCATCTAGGTAGCTACCTTGGTCCCTATGATTCAAGCATGGATGCTCATGATCCATGGAAGAGCGGCTGCTAGGACTAACATGCCAATAGTGACATATGGTCCCATGATGCAGCGCGATAGAGAGAGGATGGAAAATGTGAACTACATCCACAACAACAACAATGATATAGAGGTTATCCCCATGCTTAGGATGAGAAGGGCCCATTTTAACCATCTTGTGCAAACATTAAGATCTAGGGGTTTGCTTAAGGACAACATCAACTGCTCTATCGAAGATCAAGTGGCTTTGTTTCTTCATGTTCTGGGACATAACCAGAGATTCTGAGTGATTCACAACACATGGAGGAGATCAACCGAGACGATTTTTCAATATTTCCAAAGTGCTCTAAGCTATTGGCGAGCTCGGGGGAGAGACGATCAAGCCACCTAGTGGTCAAACCCCCTCGAAGATACAAGGCAATGCTCGATGGTTCCCATTTTTCAAGGTGAGCAACTCTAGCTTGTACCTCATGACATGGTTGTATTATAGTGCCGTCTAACATTCTTGTGATCCAAGGATTGTATTGGAGCAATTGATGGTACTCATGTAATGGCTTGAGTGCCGAAATCCGAACAGGCTGCATACAGTGGGAGAAAGCACTACCCCAACTAGAATGTGCTTTTGTCGCTGTTGATTTCGACATGAAATTCACATATGTGCTTGCTGGATGGGAATGATCTTCCCATGATGCCATAATTTTGAATGACAGCCTTGACAGACTTGATGGGCTCAATCTTCCTGAAGGCAAGTTCTACCTAGCAGACGTGGGTATGCTTGTTGGTTTGGAATTCTTCTACTCTTTAGATCAACAAGGTACCATCTCAATGAGTTCTTTGCTAGAAACTATCCTAGGACCCCGAAGGAACTTTTCAATCTCAGACACTCTAGCCTTAGAGTCATGGCTGAGAGGGTTTTTGCTGCTCTAAAGAATAGGTTTAAGATCCTGGATCAAAAGCCTTTCCATTCTTTCCCCATCCAAGTTAAGCTTGTTCTTGCATGTTGTATTTTGCACAATTGTATCTTGCAATATGGCGCGGATGAATACTTCCCAAAAGAAAAAGATGTCGTTCCTGACGATAATGACAGTGATGGTGGCCATGGTGTTGCGCATGGCGATTGTGCTGCTTGGAGGAAAATGAGAATCCAGTGGGCCCTCGACATGTGGACAACAAGAGGAAACTATAGGATCTAAAGACGAAGTGAAGAAGAAGGACTGTTGGAGTGTTGCCCTATGTTCTATGAACAACCCTTGGTGTTGGTGTGAAACAATCATTCCTAGTAGCTAGGGAACATTAATGAACTATCATTTGCTAGTAGCTAGATAACGTTGTCGTGAACTAAATATTTACTAGTAGCTAGGGTTCTAATTTGATACTGTAGTTTAATTTGCTACTGAGTTGAATTTGCTGCTGTTTTGCTCTTGCATGGTAACGTCACCACCTATGAGAAGGGGTGACCACAACACTACCACACGTGCAACCAAACATGCATGTTTTTGCATCAAACGAGCCATAATCATGGATGCTGGCAAGCAAACAACTAGCCAAAATTATAGAAAAACAAGATGTGTACTATATCAAATAAAGTGCTCAACTTGACCTAAGTCAAATCTATCATTATGCAGCATCCAACCAACCAAGTAAAAAATGAAATATTAGGCAGAACAAGCAAGCACGACCAAAACAAACAGTTTCTGTCACCAATCCGGATGGGGATATCCTAAAAGCAGGACCAAAGGCGGGTTCTTCCTTCACCTGGCAAAGTATTTTAGCTGGTGTTTCTACCTTCAAAAGAGGCTATGTGTGGAGAGTTGGCAATGGGGAGAAGATAAATATTTGGAGTGATCCCTGGATCCCGAGTAGTACAAATAAAAGGGTGATCTCCCAAAGAGGAGG
The DNA here is from genome assembly GCA_916181665.1 of Avena sativa. Lineage (NCBI taxonomy): Eukaryota > Viridiplantae > Streptophyta > Magnoliopsida > Poales > Poaceae > Avena > Avena sativa. Next base: position 382,784,181 of record OV702286.1, on the reverse strand, counting down.
GGTGGTGTACACTAAAGTGTGTGATCTCATTTATCCATATTCAGGACAATGGGATGTGAATCTTGTTAATTCACTCTTTGGTGTGGTCAATGCAGGCCGTATTTCCAGATTCCACTTCACACTCAAGGTTTTGATGATTTCATTGCATGGGGAGCTACTAAGAATGGCAAGTACACTATCAGATCAGGGTATTACATTCAATGGACATACCAATTTGGCCCTTTGATTATTGTCTCAACACGTCGAGGTCGTTGGGGAACCCCAAGAGGAAGGTATGATGAGCACAGCAGCAAGTTTTCCCTCAGTTATGAAACCAAGGTTATCGAACAAGTAGGAGCAAGGAAACACCTCCAAGGTGTTGTTTCCAACTTGGAATCCTGTACAACACAACCACAGAACTTTGCCCCCAACTTACAGTGAGGTTGTCAATCTCACCGGTTTTGCTGAAAACAAAGGATTAAACGTATTGTGTGGAAGAAAGTAAAAGCTTGCAGAAAGTAAACAGTTGTAGATTGATGGTAAAAGAAAGGACCAGGGTGCATAGTTCACTAGTGATGGTTCTCCTTAAGATAGATGACACGTTGGGTGAACAAATTACAGCGGGGCAATTGACAGACATCGAGAAAGCATACATGCATATACTAATCATCTTGACTCCTATGAGATTTGATTGGGCATTACAACATTATACATAGACTGTAATCCAACTGCATCTATGACTAATAATCCACCTTCAGGTTATCAATCTGAACCCCCTCCAGTATTAAGTTGCAAGCAACAGATAATTGCATTACGCATTGCGTGTAAAATAAACAATACGACTGTTCTATGAACAAAGGATTGTTGTTTTCTCCCTAGTAGCAACAAGACATCTAGTACCTTAGATATTTCTATCAATTCCCCAGATTACTAGAGGCATGAACCCACTATCGAGCATAAATACTCCCTCTTATAGTTGCTAGCATCTACTCGGCCAAGATATCTACTAACAACGGAGAGAGTGCAAGATCACAAATAACAAAGACATGATAGAATCAATAATCAATCTGAAATAGCATCTCAATATCCATCGGATCCCCGTAAACACAACATGTATGATTACAAATAGATGATCTTGATCATGAATGGAGCTCACAAGATCTAAACATGGTAGCACAAAGGAGAAGAACCAACCATCTAGCTACTACATGGACCTGTAGTCCAAGGATGAACTACTCACGCATCACACCGAAGGTAGGCATGGTGATGAAGAAGGCCTCCAGGGTGAATTCTCCCCTCCGGCAGGGTGCCAGGAAGAGCTTCAGATCCCTCCCGATCTAGAGATGACGGCGGCTACAAACTCTTTTGTCGAATTTTGATCGGGTCCCTAGGGTTTCTGTATCGGAGGCATTTTATAGGCGAAAGGAGAAGCCGATGGGTGAAGGGTTCCATAGCAGAAAAGAAAAAAATTCTATCTACTCAAACACTAATACCAGGATCTATACTATGTAGACATAAGTAACGGAGAAGGAATACAGTATTCATACCTTTGCAGACAGAGGCACGCCTTATGCAGGAAGGCGTATATTGATGAAGACGAGTAGCACCCCAAGTGTGGTGCCTCCGAAGTTCGTCACACATCCGGTGTAGGAGACGTCAACCGGACTCCAATCCAGCCGAGCAGCGGAAGAAGTAGATGCCGGATCACAGATCACACGACGGTAGTGTGAAGGTGGAGAACTCACCCACGAGATCCTCCCCAATATTACGGAGAAGTCCTAAGTGGATGAGAGAGAATGAGAGGGAATGGGTGATTCCAAAGGGGGAGGGGGGACCCCTATATATAGTGGGAGGGGGGCGCACCACCCAGGGGCCAGGCGGTGTGGGACTAATCCCCACACCCGTCGGCCACCTAGGGGCAGCCGACGGCCCTAGGTGGGCCCCATTGGGGCGGCCCACCAAGCCTAGGCTGGCTGGCCCCCACTCCCTAGGCGCCTTGCCCTATTGGGCCTCCCTCGGGTGAGGCCCATTAGAAATATGGAGCCTTTAAAAATAAAATAAAATATATATTTAATATTAATTCTCCAATAAACATTCAAATACACATATTATATTATTCCTTCACTCCGGAACACCTTCCAGACCCCTTCCGATCTCCATCGGATGTTACCCAAAACTATTCCAGTTTCTCTCTCTCTATTTCTCTTACGATACCTCATCTACCCTAAGCGTCCCTACCCTTAAGCGTGACATCCTTCGGTTCGGAAACACTCTAGACATTATTGAGACCACTTTCACATCAATGATCAACAGAGGGACCTGGATGGCCATGTGACCCCCATGTGTTTCACGAATACAATCGCTCGAACCATGAGATAGGCGTTCCTCGTTCCCTTTGTCATTCGATACCTAATTCATCCGAGAGTTGATCTTTGGTATCTCCATACCTTAGTTCAATCTCGTTACCGATGAACTTGTTTTCTCATTCTCATGTCGTTACATTCCGTGACCTAGTCACATGCTTGCAAGCTTCATTAATGCAACGCCACCGAGATGGCCACATGTATCTATCTGTTACATGGATTAGACAAATCCTGGTCTTGATATGTACTCCTCAACACATCCCTTCGAAAAACCTGAGTGGCATCTTTTTGATCACCCTTTTACGAGATGATTCTTGATAACCATCAAAGCTTCTTCCGAAAATGGTGATTTGTGTTACCTCATAGTCAAAGGATTAGGTTGCGAGGTTCTCTGTGTTTTATCATCAATGGTGAACTTTGTAACTAGATCTCATTAAGATATAACGGTCGGATGTTTGTCTATCATGTTATTCAACTAATAACATGACCTCATTGTCAGTTGGCATAAATGCCCATGATCTTGAAACGCAGACCATCCTCATGACCAGTGAACTAGTTCACTAGAGGTAACTAGAGACACGGTTTGTTTACATACCACACGTGTATTAATGTTTCGTATTAACACAGTTATAGCACAGTATGAAACGTATCATGAACATATAGGAGATATATCAAATAATACACTTTATTATTTGCCTCTAGGGCATAACTCCTTTAGTCTCCCACTTGCACTAGAGTATAAACAAAACTAGTTTACAATAGGCAGGAACCTAACACCAATGGAATCTCGGTGTTGTTCGTGCTTTTCTAGATGGAGAGCTTTAGTCAAAGGATCTGCCACATTCAGTTCCGTATCTACTTTGCAAATCTTGACTTCACCTTCGTCAACGTTATGCCAGATGACGTGAAATCTTAGCTTGATGTGTTTGGCTATGGAATGAGTTCTTGGTTCCCTTGCGTTTGCAATAGCACCCGTGTTATCGCAATAGATTGTCACGGGGTCCTGCGCATTGGGAAAAACTCCCAGTTCGATGACGAAATTCCTTAGCCAAACAACTTCATTTGCTGCATCAGCCGCAGCAATGTATTCAGACTCCATTGAAGATTGTGCCACCACTAGCTGCTTCTTGCTCTTCCAGCTTACCGCCCCACCATTCACCAGGAGCACAAATCCTGTTTGAGACTTTGAGTCATCATGATCTGAGTTCCAGCTCGCATCCACATAACCCGTTATGTTTAGAGCTTCATCACTTCCTCCATAGATTAGGAACATATCCTCTTCAAAATCTTTTCTATGTAAGTACTCTGACTCAATGCTATTAGGTGCCTTGATCTATCTCTATAGATCTTGATTCCTAATATATATGCAGCTTCACCTAGATCCTTCATGGAAAATTGGTTACTCAAATATGCTTTCATGCTTTTCATAAGATCCACATCATTTCCCATGAGTAATATGTCGTCCACATATACTACTAAGAAAACAACTGAGCTCCCACTCGCTTTCTTGTAAACACAGAATTCTTGTTGGTTTTGGGCAAATCCAAAACTCTTGATCACTTGATCAAAACGTTGGTTCCAGCTCCGAGATGCTTGCTTCAATCCATAAATGGACCGTTGAAGTTTGCATACCTTTCCAGCATCCTTAGGATTAACAAAACCCTCTGGTTGCATCATATACAACTCTTCATCAATGTGACCATTGAGGAATGCGGTCTTGACATCCATCTGCCAAATTTCATAGTCGAAATGTGCAGCAATTGCTATTAAAATCCTGACAGCCTTAAGCATCACTACGGGAGAGTAAGTCTCGTCGTAGTCAACTCCTTGAATTTGTCGAAACCCCTTTGCGACAAGTCGATCTTTGTGAATGGTCACGTTACCATTCACATCTGTCTTCTTCTTAAAGATCCATTTATTTTCCACGGCCTTGCGGCCTTCTGGAAGATCTACCAAGGTCCAAACTTCATTTTCATGCATGGATCCTATTTCAGATTTCATGGCTTCTAGCCATTTCTCGGAGTCAACACTATCCATAACTTCTTTGTAGTTTGCAGGTTCTTCCTGTTCATCTAGGATGACAGACATCACAAGGCTTCTGTACCAATCAGGAGTGGCACGAACCCTTGTAGACCTACGAACCTCAGGAGTCTCGAAGTCATTGTTTTGATCATCATCAATGGGCTCTTCCTCCACATTAGAGAGCGGTTTCGGAACAGCTTCTGTTGTGCTACTCGGAATTTGAAGAGAAGGGTCAACAATTTCATCTAACTCAATTTTCCTTCCACTCACTCCTTTTGCAAGAAACTCTTTCTTGAGAAAGGTGCCGGTTTTTGCGACAAACGTTTTGCCGTCGGCTTGGTTGTAGAAAGTATATCCAATGGTTTCCCTTGGATATCCTACAAAGATGCATTTTTCCAATTTGGGTTTGAGTTTGTCAGGCTGTAGTTTCTTGATGTAAACCTCACATCCCCAAACTTTCAGAAATGATAACATTGGTTTCTTGCCATGCCATATCTCATATGGGGTTGTCTCCATGGATTTGGATGGTGCTCAGTTTAAAATAAAAGCGGCGGTTTCTAACACGTATCCCCAAAAAGACACAGACAAATCAGTTAAAGTCATCATGGACCCTACACTATCCAATAGGGTTCGGTTACGATGTTCCGACACACCATTACGCTGTGGTGTTCCGGTTGGCGTAAGCTGTGGGATAATCCCACAGTCCTTCAAGTGCATGTTAAACTCATAACTCAAATATTCGCCTCCTCGATCCGATCGAAGGTGTTTGATTTTCTTGTTAAGTTGATTCTCTACCTCTTTCTAAAATTCCTTGAACTTTTCAAAGGTTTCAGACTTGTGCTTCATCAAGTAGATATATCCATATCTGCTTAAGTCAGTAAAGGTAACAAAGTAACGATAACCATTGCGTGTTGAGACACTCATTGGTCCACATACATCCGTATGTATGATCCCAAGCAGGTCTACAGCTCTCTCCACTATCCCGGAGAATGGTGTCCTAGTCATCTTGCCCATGAGGCATGGCTCACATGTATCAAGGGATTCGAAATCCAATGATCCAAGAAGCCCTTCTGAATGAAGCTTCTTCATGCGCTTTATGCCAATGTGACCAAGACGGCAATGCCACATGAACATGGAATTATCGTCATTGTGCTTACAACGTTTAGCATCAACACTATGGATGTGTGTATCACAATCAAGATCAAGTAAGAATAAACCATCACACACAGGAGCATGAACATAGAAGACATCATTCATATAAATTGAACAACTGTTTGTTCCTGATTTAAACGAATAACGGTCTTGCAACAAGCAAGACCCACTCACAATATTCATACTCAATGCGGGTACATAGTAGCATTTATTCAAAACCAATAATAATCCTGTCGGTAGACGGAGATGCAGGGTGCCGACGGCCATCACTTAGACTCTCGAACCATTGCCGACGCGTATCGTCACCTCGTCCTTCCTAAGGTGCCTCCTACTCTGCAGATCCTGCTGAGAGTTACAAATGTGAGCAACAGATCCGGTATCAAATACCCAGGTGTTACTCCTGGCGCTCGTAAGGAATACATCAATAACATGTATATCATATATACCTTTGTTCGGGATGGCTATCTTGCTAGCTCGCTTGTCTTCAAGGTACTTGGGGTAGTTGCGTTTCTAGTGCCCATCCCCTTTGTAGTAGAAGCATGAAGTGCCGGGATTAGGGCCAGACTTGGTAGTCTTTGGGGTGCTGGGAACAAACCTGCCACCCCTCTTAGACTTCTTACCCTTGCCCTTTCCCTTTTGCCCCGGTTTCTTAAAGTTGGTGGTCTTGTTGACCATCAGCATCGTGTGCTCCTTCTTGATTTCAACCTCAGCAGTTTTGAGCATGGCGAACACCTCAGCAAGGGTCTTAGTCATCCCTTGCGTGTTATAGTTCATCACAAAACTCTTATAGCTAGCAGGCAACGAGTGCAGCACCCTATCAATTGCAAGCTCCTCTGAGATTTTGCAATCCAGGGCATTTAAGCGCTTAACGTAGCCAGACATTTTGACCACATGCTCACTAATACTGTTATGCTCTTCCATTTTAGCAGAGAAGAAGAGCTCGGAAGCATCAGACCTTTCTGCACGAGCCTTTGGAGCAAAGACAGCCTTGAGATCCTCAATGATCTCAAAAGCATTCATCTTCTCAAAACGCTTTTGAAGCTCCGGCTCCATGGCATAGAGAATTCCACTCTGGATGAGGGAGAAATCGCCTGCCTTGGACTGCCAGACATTCTTTTCATCCTGGGAGGCGGAATCTGCAGGCTTAGCCGGAAGCTCAGCCTCGATGACATAAGTCAACTTGTAGGGGACTAGGAGGATCCTAAGATTGCGGAACCATGCGGTGAAGTTGGTTCCATCAGTTTTCAGCTTGTCCTTCTCGAGGAAAGTGCTAAGGTTGAAGGTGGGTGGGCGAGACATCTACAAAGGATTTGCAAAGTGTTTAGACTATGTTCATAATAATGAGTTCAAGTAGTATTTAAAAGAACTCCCACTTAAACGAACATCCCTCTACTCGTTTAGTGATCATATGATCCCAATCCCCTGCACCTCCCCTGATCGTCACGGCCATCAGTGCAGTATCAAAGGTGGACATTCCCTAATGTCGATCACATCAACCATGTGATTCATGCTCGACCTTTCGGTCTCTTGTATTCCGAGGCCATGTCTACACATGCTAGGATCGCCAGTTCTAACTCGTGTGTATTCGCAGTGCAACATGGCTTGCACCCACTGTATGCGAACGTAGATATGTCTGACCCCTACTCACCGCAGGGCGCCTCATACTGAAGAACTTTCTTGGTGGTGCACACACAAGGGGAATACGATAACTGGAATACTATGAGGGATTATCTTATTATGCTACCGTTTAGTAACCATACTAGCACAATAAGTAATACTTCAAAAGTAAAGTGTTATGACATGGTTATAGCTTTATGATCATCATCAATAGCCTCAATGAGAGTTTTGCAAACTTGTCATTGCCATGTTATAATACTTGCCCCTATGCAATAATGAAGATAGACGCTTCTATATTGACTATTGCAAGTTTTACGCGGCTTTAGGGCTTTCGCAGTAGAACCCCTTCCCACCTACGAACATCGAGCCACAACATGGATTCAATGATTGCCGTTCTTCTTCCCTTTTTAGGGGCCTCCAGTGTCAATACCATATCAACTACTGCAGAGAGACAGACACCCCCCTAAGCCACTTTGATTTGTGGACCAGTCTCGTGAATCACCACGTAAGGCCGGTTGGGGGCCGCTTCATCAAACAGTGCCGCGATATGAACAATAACATTAAAGAGGGTAGCAACTAGAGAATCAATGGCCACATATTTCTATGTGTTCTATCCGTACGACATGTCTACCCATAGACCCGCTCTGATACCATTGAAGAGTTCTGTAGCAGAAAACAAAAAAAATCTATCTACTCAAACCCTAATACCAGGATCTATACTATGTAGACATAAGTAACGGAGAAGGAATACAGTATTCATACCTTTGCAGACAGAGGCACGCCTTACGCAGGAAGGCGTATATTGATGAAGACGAGTAGCACCCCAAGTGTGGTGCCTCCGAAGTTCGTCACACATCCGGTGTAGGAGACGTCAACCGGACTCCGATCTAGCCGAGCAGCAGAAGAAGTAGATGCCGGATCACAGATCACACGACGGTAGTGTGAAGGTGGAGAAATCACCCACGAGGTCCTCCCCAATATTATGGAGAAGTCCTCAGTGGATGAGAGAGAGAGAGAGAGAATGAGAGGGAATGCGTGATTCCAAAGGGGGAGGGGGACCCCTATATATAGTGGGAGGGGGGCGCACCACCCAGGGGCTAGGCGGTGTGGGACTAATCCCCACACCCGCTGGCCACCTAAGGGCAGCTGCCGGCCCTAGGTGGGCCCCATTGGGGTGGCCCACCAAGCCCAGGCCGGCTAGCCCCCACTCCCTAGGCGCCTTGCCCTATTGGGCCTCCCTTCGGGTGAGGCCCATTAGCAATATGGAGCCTTTAAAAATAAAATAAAATATATATTTAATACTAATTCTCCAATTAACATTCAAATACACATATTATATTATTCCTTCACTCTAGAACACCTTCCGGACCCCTTCCGATCTCCATCGGATGTTACCCGAAGCTATTCCGGTTTCTCTCTCTCTATTTCTATTATGATACCTCATCTACCCTAAGCGTCCCTACCCTTAAGCGTAACATCCTTCGGTTCGAAAACACTCCGAACATGATTGAGACCACTTTCACATCAATGATCAACAGAGGGACCTGGATGGCTAATACATTGCAAATGTATCTATAATTTTTGATGTTCCATGCTTGGTTTTATCCACTTTCTTGTGTTTTGTTCTAACTTTGGAGTACTTTTCATATGATTTCTTGGACTAACCTATTAACAAGAGCCACAGTGCTAGCTGCCTGTTTTCTGCTGTTTTTGGTTCCAGGAAAGTCAGAAAATGAATATTCTCGGAATTGGACGGGACAAAAGCCAAAGTGCCTATTTTTCCGGAAGTCATCAGATGCCAGAATACGAGACGGAGAGGGGCCAGAGGCCGGCCACACCACCTGGCCACGCGGCCAGGCTAGGCCCACGCCAAGGGGTGGTGTGGTGGCCCCTAGCACCCCCTCGGCATCCCCTTCCGACTATAAGATGCCCTCGAGACGTAAACCCTAAGTACCCGATCAAAAATCCACGAAAGAGTCTGTAGCCGCCGTCGTCTCCATCCCTAGATCGGGAGGGATCTGAAGCTCTTCCCGGCACCCTACCGGAGAGGGGAATTCACCCTGGAGGCCTTCTTCATCACCATGCAAGCCTCCGGTGTGATGCGTGAGTAGTTCATCCTTGGACTACGGATCCATGTAGTAGCTAGATGGCTGGTTCTCCTCCTTTGTGCTTTCATGTCTAGATCTTGTGAGCTCCGTTCATGATCAAGATCATCTATTTGTAATTCTGCATGTTGTGTTTGCGAGGATCCGATGGATATTGAGATGCTATTTCAGAGTCTTTGTTATTTGTGATCTTGCATGCTTTCCATTGTTAGTAGCTATCTTGGCCAAGTAGATGCTAGCAACTCCAAGAGTTAGTATTTATGCTCGATAGTGGGTTCATGCCTCTGGTAATCTGGGGAGTGACAGAAATATCTAAGGTACTAGATGTGCTGTTGCTACTAGGGAGAAAACAACAATCCTTTGTTAATAGAACAATCGTATTGTTTACTTTACACGCAGTTCGTAAAGCAATAATCTGTTGCTTGCAACTTAATACTGGAGGGGGTTCGGATGATAACCTGAAGGTGGATTATTAGTCATAGATGTAGTTGGATGGCGGTCTATGTATAATGTTGTAATGCCCAATCAAGTCTCAAAGGAGTCAAGATGATTAGTATATGCATGTATTGCTTTCTCGATGTTTGTCAATTGCCCCACTGTAATTTGTTCACCCAGCATGTTATCTATCTAAGGAGAGCCACCTCTAGTGAACTATGGATCCCGGTCCTTGTCGTTTACATTCAATCCCGATACGTTTAATCCTTTGTTTTCCGCAAAACACGGTGAGATTGACAACCTCATCGCAAGTTGGGGACAAAGTTATGTGGTTGTGTTGTGCAGGTCTCCACGTTGCTACTAGCACCGGTAGTGCGCCCTGCCAAAGCTCAGCTAGTAACACCTTTGGGTTGTGTCCTTGCTCCTACTGGTTCGATTAAACCTTGGTTTCATAACTGATTGGTTATGAGGGACTCCCCTTGTGAAGATGTCCTAGACTCATATCTCTTTTTTCCTTTTTCTCTTTTTCTCAATATCTATCTCTTTTTTTTATAAGAAGAATGCTTCATAGATAGCTCATTATGGTTAGGCTGTAGGTTTCCACCATGATTAGGCATGGATTAGACCGGCGGCCCAGGCGTTTCTCTAACACATATACATAAATCCATGGACTTACAAGCTCCCCTTTCATTTCACACCGACGACATCCATAGACAAAAGAGCATGATATCAACTAGGTACAAAGTACAAGTGCAATGTTAAAGTGTTCCCCATGACAGCATGGTTCTGCTAATCCCCAACATATAAGTGCAAGCATATACAACAAAGACGACACAATGGTTCAAGTTTATTAAGGGCAAGAAAAGTAAAGTGTGCCATCAAGTTCGTGAGAGCTTTAATCACTAGTTTTCTCATAACAAGTTTAATTCAGAAGGTAGATAAAAACATGAATACACTTGGAATAGCAAATGCTAATAGGTAGGTATGGTGGACTCTTTGGAATAGCTTGGTTTTATTTGGAGTTGGATGCATGAGTGGAACTCATACTTGGTAATGGAGGCTGGCAAAAGACTGGGAGCGACCAACTAAGAGAGCAATAATGGCCATAATCATGCAGAGCGACAAAACATCATTAATTAAAGTATAAAGTGATATTACAAGTCGAAAACTAAAGAATCATAAAGGCTCTGGTGACTTGGGATAGTCATAACATGGTGTGAGCATGTGCCAAGTCAACCCAAATAAAGCATCAAAGGAGAATACCACAATACTATGCTTTAATATGCTAAAACAACGCATGATTCTTTCAAGGCACATTAAGCAATCTCAATTGTTTATAACATGTCATGCTACAGCAAAGATCACTAAGCATAAAGCCAAAAAAATATCAAGCATGGCATGACAAAGCATGGGCCACAGTCAAAAACAAGCTCTCTTTACCACTTAAGCATGAACTTTCCTACTCTTTTCCAATCCAAACCAAACTATTTGAAAAACTAATGTATGAAAGAGGGGGTCCAACCAATTTATTCAAGCAAACCAAGCAAACAAAAACCAAAAACAAAAACAAAGACGCTCCAAGAACAACACAACTGTGCATGAAACAATAAAAATGAAGTGTTTGGAAGAAACCTGGGATTTTTATTGATGAAGAAGGGGATGCCTTGGGAATCCCCAAGCTTTGATGCTTGTAATTCTTGGATATTTCTTGGGGTGACACGCGTGGCATCCCCAAGCTTGAGCTTTAGTCCATTTTTCATCTCATTACATCATTCTCGCTATACACCTGGAAATTTTCCTTCATACAAAACTTCACACAATCTTTATTAGCAACATTAGTGCACTCAAGATAATAATTCTTTGGGTTCACTTTCAACACCAATAAAACTTCCATTAAAATACAAGCTATTGTAGCACTTCCCTCAAAAAGCTCAATTCCCCAAAGAGAACTGAAAAAGGAATCAACAAGAAGCAAATGCAAATAATGGAAGAAATCTGTCTAAACAGACCAGCAGGTAAAAACCAATTATTTCGAAGACCTTTTGTTGCTCAAATCGGAAAGTGTTGAACTAACAAAAGTTAGATAACAACCTGGGGCAGAAGAAAAAAAATTCACGCCTCAAAACGACGTAGATTTTACACGAATTTTTATGGTGAAGCACAAAAATCTATTTCTAGACAGCAACTTTCCCAAGCATTACTTATCTCTCATTAGAGGTTACTCTTGGCACAAAAAGAAAAGAAAAAGGATAAGGAGCGGTTATTACTGAGGTAATAACTTCTGAGACTCATCTAAAACTTTTGGGTTATCTCCCAATAAGTACTTTTCTTTAACGCCTTTAAGTTAGGCATAAGAAGCAAGAAAAAGAATCAAGTGTTCTCAAATGAAGAAGCATTAAGAGCAAATTTTGTTTTCATAGGAGAGGCAAAAGGAATCTTATCTCTCTCCTTAGGGAAGTGTTCTATACTTTTCTTGAGTGGAAATTGATATTTAATGGTGCCTTCTTTCATATCAATAATGGCACCAACAGTTCTAAGAAAAGGTCTTCCCAAAGTAATAGGACAAGAAGCATTGCATTCAACATCCAAAACATAGAAATCAACGGGGACATAGGCATTGTTAACCATAATAAGGACATCATTAATACTCCCCATGAGTTTCTTTTTAGCATTATCATCAAGTGGGACATTTAAATAACAATCTTCCAATGGTGGCAAATCAAGCATATCATAAATCCTTCTAGGCATAATAGAAACACTACTATCAACATCACATAAAGCTTTGAAATCAGAATCATTCACTTTCATATTAATAATGGGTTCCCAACCATCTTCTAGTTTCATAGGAATAGAAGTTTTATGTTTAATCTTTTCTTCTTTAATTATTATGAGAGCATCAGTAATGTGTTTTGTAAAGGCCATATTCATAGTACTAGCATTAGGACTTTTAGCAAGCTTTTGTAGGAACTTAATTACTTCAGAGATATTGCAACCATCAAGATCAAAATCATAATTATCATCTAAAGTAGTAGAGCTATTACTATCTTCAACACTAGTGGTACTGATGGTAGGAACACTAATATTTCTAGCAATTTCATCTTCTCTTTCCCACTTAGCATGCAACTCAGCTAATAGTCTAACATTCTCATCAATTCTAACTTGTATGGCATTAGTAGCAGCAAAGGGATTATCAATAGTTTCAGGTTTAGTAGCCATTTTATTAATCAAGGAGGATTGTGCTTCAGACAAAGATGATATATTTCTTTCAGCATTAGAAAGTTTTTCCTCAATAGTTTTATTGAAAGCAGTTTGTTTACTAATAAAATATTTAAACATAGCTTCAAGTTCAGAGGGAGCACTCTTATTATTGTTGTAGGAATTTCCATAAGCATTACCATTATTGGGAGGATATGGCCTATAATTATTATTACCAAAGTTATTCTTGTAGGCATTGTTGCTAAAATTATTATTTCTTATAAAGGTCACATCAACTTGCTCTTCTCGAGCAACCAAAGAGGCTAAGGGAACATGATTTGGATCAATATGAGCTTTCCCATTAACAAGCATAGACATAATAACATCAATTTTATCACTCAAGGAAGAGGTCTCTTCAACAGAATTTACCTTCTTACCTTGTGGAGCTCTCTCGATATGCCATTCAGAATAGTTAACCATCATATTATCCAGAAGCTTTGTTGTAGCACCCAAAGTAATGGTCATAAAGGTACCTCCAGCAGCAGAATCCAGTAGATTTCTTGAAGAATAGTTCAACCCTGCATAAAAGGTTTGGATAATCATCCAAGCAGTCAGTCCATGAGTGGGATAATTCTTTACCAAAGATTTCATTCTTTCCCAAGCTTGAGCAACATGTTCATTATCAGATTGTTTAAATTTCATTATTTCACTTCTCATAGATATAATCTTAGCAGGAGGATAGTATTTTACAATGAAAGCATCTTTGCATTTAGTCCAAGAATCAATACTATTTCTAGTTAGGGATTGCAACCATTCTTTAGCTTTTCCTCTCAAAGAGAAAGGAAACAATTTAAGCTTAATAATATACCCATCTATATCCCTATGCTTTTGCATCTCACAAAGTTCAACAAAGTTATTCAGATGAGCAACAACATCTTTAGTACCAATACCAGAAAATTGTTCTCTCATAACAAGATTGAGTAAAGCAGGTTTTATTTCAAAAAAGGTAGCTTTAGGAACAGGTGGAGCAATAGGTGTGCACATGAAATCATTATTGTTGGTGCTAGTGAAGTCACACAACTTAGTGTTTTCAAGAGTAGTCATTTTTTTGTGTTTTTAATAAAGAAAGCAAACTAGTACAACTAATTTTTTGTGTGTTTTTGATAAAGAAACAAGCAAACCAAGCAGAAATAAACTAAGCAAAACAAAAATAACAAAGTAAAGAGATTGGTTATGAGGGACTCCCCTTATGAAGATGTTCTTGACTCCCCGGCTACGGAGCCAGAAATGGCTTGATTATTGGCTCAACACGTCGAGCTCGCCGGGGAACCCCAAGAGGAAGGTACGATGAGCACAGCAGCAAGTTTTCCCTTACTTATGAAACCAAGGTTATCGAACCAGTAGGAGCAAGGAAACACCTCCAAGGTGTTGTTTCCAACTTGGAATCCTGTACAACACAACCACAGAACTTTGCCCCCAACTTACAGTGAGGTTGTCAATCTCACCGGTTTTGCTAAAAACAAAGGATTAGACGTATTGTGTGGAAGAAAGTAAAAGCTTGCAGAAAGTAAACAGAAAACAGTAAACAGTTGTAGATTGATGGTAAAAGAAAGGACCGGGGTGCATAGTTCACTAGTGGTGATTCTCCTTAAGATAGATGACATGTTGGGTGAACAAATTACAGTGGGGCAATTGACAAACATCGAGAAAGCATACATGCATATACTAACCATCTTGACTCCTATGAGATTTGATTGGGCATTACAACATTATACATAGACTGAAATCCAACTGCATCTACTAACAACGGAGAGCATGCAAGATCACAAATAACAAAGACATGATAGAATCAATAATCAATCTGAAATAGCATCTCAATATCCATCGGATCCCCACAAACACAACATGTATGATTACAAATAGATAATATTGATCATGAACGAAGCTCACAAGATCTAAACATGGTAGCACAAAGGAGAAGAACCAACCATCTAGCTACTACATGGACCCGTAGTCCAAGGATGAACTACTCACGCATCACACCGGAGGCAGGCATGGTGATGAAGAAGGCCTCCAGGGTGAATTCTTGTAGCATCCCAATTGTCTAACAATTGCAATGCTACTAGCCTAGTCTATATAATGGCTACTTCCTACATATAATTAGTTGCATCATCATTATATCATGCTCATGTCATCATGCCACCTTGCATTTGAGCATCATATAAAACCCTTTTCATTTGGTTCTTATCTCATATGCATTGTTAATTGTATTTGCCTCTTGATATTGTATTTGGGTCTTGATATATTGTTTAAATGCCCAAGTTGAGTTGGGGGCATATCTTTTATTAACTCCACCACCTTTCTTTCACCACCTTATAATTCCACCACCCTAGACATATATGAGCCTTTGCTTTTCTTTTGCTATTTAAATCTAGCTCATATTTGTTGGTGTGGATCCATTCTATGTCTACCTGCTCCATCTATGAGGTATGTTGTTTTCACAATATTACTTATGTGGAGCCTCATGGCCATCTTGGAATGCCATGTGAGTAGAATCTTCCTTTTTCTTTCCATATGGTTGTTTGGGCTAATTGAGCTTGTTTAAATATAATTGTGGCCAAATAATCTTTTAGTGGGATATACACACTACCATGGCCTATTATACTCAATCATGCTTGATTCTACCACTCCCATATATTCATCAAGCTTGCATCTATGGATTTGGGATTTAATCCAATAGTGATGTGCATGCATGTGATAAGTTCCCATATGTACCATAGTTGTTTTTACAACTATTAAAAGTGGCCTCTCACATTCATGCATGCCCCATGCAACATCACCTTCTCCTTCTTCCTTACCTAATCATGTGAATTTGTTTGAGGTTATTTCTTTTTCTTGTGTGGTTTCAATCACTTGGGCATCTCCATGCTAATTAGTGGTTTTCCCCTCTCTCTTCATCTAACCCTAAACCCTACCACCCTAATCACCTACCCCACCACCTAGCCCCCTCTCTAGCAAAACCCTAAAACTCCTCTCTCCAACCCTCTACCCTAACCACTCTTGCCGAGGCTACCCTTCCCCTGCCCTAGCTACCAACCCACCCAAGCCCCAAACCGAGGCCACCAAACCCTAACCCGACCCTAGTGCAACCCTAGCCCGAGCCTCCCTTCTACCCGAGCCTCTCTCTCTCTAGCTCCCTCTCTGCCTGGTGTGCCCCACACCGAACCACCCCTCCTTGGCCTCACCCTGCCCCACCTGCAGCCCCATGCCTACCTGCCCCTGCCCTGCCAAGCACGTGAGGAGAGGAGGAGAGAAAGGTGGCACTGAGGCCACCTTTTCCATCTACCTGCTCCCCACGGCATCTCCCTATCCCTCTCTGCTTTATCTCCATCTCACGGCACCTCTGCATCCTCCCAGATCCGCTCCAGGGCCCTGCCCTCTCCCCCTCTTCTCCATCGTCTCCGTCTACCCCATCGTCGGCAAACCCTCGGCCTCCACCGCCCCTACTCACACCATCCGGAGGCGTGGCGCTCAAGGCTGTCGAGGAAGTCGTGGACGCTCCCTTGCATCGCCCTGAACACGCCGTCGAGGAGGAGGAGCCCCAGACCGCTGAACACCGTCATCGCCGAGCGAAACCCTAGATCCTCTGGCCGTCTGCATCACCGGCGATCGGCTGACCCCCAGCCCGAACCACCTCCACCGACGCCCCCACGGTGAGCGTCTGACCCTCCCAGACATCTCCGATAGCTGATCCGTTGCTTGTTCGTGTGGTGTGTTTTGTCGAACGCTCTCGGCGCGGCGAGCTCCCGTCGCCGAGGACCGTCCCAGCGTCGCCTCACGCCCTACCTAGTCGCGCGTGCACAAGCCAGCACAACCCCCCTAGCCTACCGCAGCGGCTCCGCCCACCGCATGCGTGGCCCGCGTCGCGGGTTCGAACCCTGCACCGAGCCCCGCCCTGTCGAGCACGAACCTGTCGACAGAGGTTCAGAGAAGAAGCACAGTAGCAGCTGCTACTTTGCGCTTAGCCCCCCTTTTTTACTTCTCTCAACCCGCAGTACCATTGGCCCCACCTACCAGCCTCTAGTTTCTTTTTACAAAGGGCACCCCAGGTTTTTGTGAACCCAACCCGCGGTCCCTGGCTCTGCCGCGTGGCCCAGCTCGCCCAGCCACTGTCGCGTGGACCCCCGTGGCCGCTGGCCCCATCTGTCAGCTGCAGAGGCTAGGTTAGCCGCGGTGAGTAAAGTTTTTCCTGCGCGTGGGTTGCTCAGTCAGCACTGGCCCCACCCGTCAGCGGCTGGGGTTAGCTATTTCTGAGTGCAAAAAGTCTCTGTTCTTTTCAGTTTAATTCGAATCTTTTTCAAATTAATTCAAATTCAAATTTAAATCTGTTTTAATTAACTTTTAATTTATAAACCCAAATAATACAAATAATATATGTTTTCAAATCAGAAAAATATGAGGAATTCAAATATGCCCTCCAAAATATATTTTTGAACATTTAAAATTCCAAGTTGTTTTAAATTACAATAAAATGCCCTTTTTCCTTAATAAATTAATAACTTTTGTTTTATAACTCCAAATTCAACAAATAATATGTCTAAAATGATTAGCTCGACGAGACCTTTCCGTTCATGCATTCCTTGTTTTGTTTTGAAGCATGCATCATATAAATATAAAGTATACAGCAACTAATATGAGGATAAAATGGGGCCAAAACTCAATAAAATGGTTTATCCTTGTATCCCACACCTCACCCATGCCATGCTACTTTAATGCCATGCAAATTGTGCATCATTCATCATGGCATGATTGTTTTCTTGTCGCATTTTATTCATATGCTTGTGCACTTTATTTATGTTGGCCCTTGTTTGTTTGGTTCTTCTCCGAATAGACGCTGAGCAGGGGATATATCAAGAGAACCAGGAGCATTACCCAGATCCATCCCTTGCTTCAACTGAGCTGCCAGGCAAGCACTACCACATGCTTGCATACATATAGTACCTATTGCCTCTTTCTTATTCTTGCATCATTGGGTCGCGATTGCATTAAACTGAATCCCAAGTATTGCATAGCCTTTACTTTTAAACCCCACCGAAGCTTGTTCCTCCATCCCATGAGCCATTACTACAGGAGTTGTTTGAGCCATGCGAGTTGTAGAACAGCATGTGTAGGGTATGTGAGTGTCTGATGGATAACGAGGTACCTATACAACTTAATCTGAGTAGTAATGGGATAACTAATGAAAGTGGCATCGGTGAGCCATATTCGCTATTTGGTTTTTCAGGCTCACTTGTGTCCCGTAGGACCCCGAGTACTTGATTCCTGTTCCTTGAATATTCGCGCTATCCACATCCGGGAGGCTTATGAACCCCCCTGAGCCAGAGCTTGATTCATTCTTATTTCTTGGGGCCACAAACTAGTTTGAGGTTTTATTTACTATCATGTACTTATGCCATGCTTTACTGCTTTATTTAAATTGTGCGAGGTACTGCACACTGTACTGTTTAGGAAAGCGGAGTGTTTTCGCGGTGTCGACAAGCCCAGTCACATTTTCGGGTTCCCAGTCGTTCACAGCCATTGGCGCAAACCTTGAGTCCGTCTCGGAGTCGGCCAACTTCGTCGCGGGTAGCTTAATGGGGTGGCCCCCTGAAATATTTCTGAATCCTGTGATCGCTTTGTCGTGACTGCCTCGTTGGGTTTTGATTTGGTTTTTCCGAGGTTGATCGAGTGTGTGTTGCTATTTGTGCACCCCTGCAGGGTAAAACTTTCTGAAAGCCGTGTCCGCGGTTATGGACGACTTGGAGCACAGTTTCTCGATCATAGACAAGAATAACTAAAGTACCGCTTTTAATTTGACTAAGTACCTGACTAGTAATTAGTGCAACACTCATGGAATGGATAATAAAACTGCCAACGGATGGGGGGATTGTTCGTCCGCTTCCTCGTCGGTAAGCGAGGAGGAGGATGGATCTGTGGATATTACCGTTATAACTGTTGTTATTAATTCATGGACATCCGTCTATCTTTGGTTAGGCGGATGGTTAGCGAGTATCTATAGAATTGCTAGGGTTTATCTTTTGCTGCAATTGCGTCACCCCAGGTTGTGTCCCCTTTAGAGGCATAAAGACTTGCTGAGTACCCCTAGGGTCTCACACGATAAATTATTGGTTCAGATGAACAGGTACACTCGCAAGATGGATACTGGGTGGAAGAGACGGACGATGTGGGCAACGATCATTCGGTGTAGACATTCCGGGAACGGGGATCCGTGAGATCTGTGGGCGGGATCTGCTTATTTATGGGGCATCTTATGCCGATTTGCTTCTTATCCGTACTCGGATTGTGTCTTCCGCTTCCGCCTGATACTCTGTTGATTGATGTATGAGGAGATATCCTAAACTATTATATCTATCTAGGATATTTGGATCTTGCCGTATGGCGTTGCTATATTTCCTTTCTTTTTAGATGGAATGGCTCTGATGTACTGTTGTATGGTGGCTTGCATACATACTCATTTGTGTATGTAGTTGATCCCTTCGCCTGCCGATTACGCCGCCCGTTCTTGTCCCGATGTTTGGAAATGGTTGGGACGGCCGAAAGGTCTACCTGTGAGTGGCATTTGGGCCCCACCGTACTATTTCAACCATTTCCATTCATCCAGGCTTATAACTAGGAGCGTAATTCACCGAGGTAGTTACAATTGGTATCAGAGCCATCCCGCCCTTCAGGGTCTCAGCCAAATGGTCGTTGTCTGTCTAGCAAATATTTTTGGTAGCTATGTATACTAGGGAAAAACAAAACGTGAGAGTAGGACTGCTTCCATTTTTCTTCTTACCCACCCACCAACCTTTTCTGGTAAGGAAGTGTAACGTTTTCAATCCTCTTCTTAAAAATTCAAACTAGGATTCACGTGTTCTGGGTTTCCGTAGTACCATAGAAAGTGTGTGTGTGTGTGAATTCCTTATCTATCTGTTGCATCCAATTTGTTATCACAATCTGCCTTTGGTTATCAACTGTTGGTACATTCCATACTGACAGGCTTTTGAAAACCGGTGCGATCTATCTGACTCCTTGTTAACCGCTGCCATCTTCTTAAGGGTGTTCTTCCTTCTAGCAACTCCACATTCTGTGAAACCATCATTTGCTAATCTCTACCTGATAAGTGATTTTGCGCATCTATTGGTATTTTAATGCCGAAAAATGCGGAATTTTTTTTCTTTGATACATCTGTGTTTCCACACTCCTTTTCAGTCGTGTGTGAAACATTATCTATCTTCCTTTTATCAGCATGTCCATGCTAACTCATTCTTTTGTCACCGGCGCTTAATCCTAGAGTTTCTTTTCATCTCCTTTTCTCTTGGGCTAATTACATAACGTGTGTCGATCCAATGCTGGTGATTGTAATTTGGCTCTCGGCATAGCTATATTCCACTCATGATAAGTGTCGATTGGAATATGGAAAATGCTATCAACACTATCCCCTAATGGTAACGGTTATCTCCTGTGATTTTGAGTACTCCGTGATCATATCTATGCATATTCAAGCATCTTTGGCAATCCGGAGTTTTCTCAAGGCACTACGGCGGTCTATCATCTGTCCATCATGGTTCACATCTTTTTCAACTCCATCTCTGCACAATTCTCCTGGATACGAGGGAATTGCATCTTTTCGCTTCTGATAGCTTTGCTTAAGGTATGAGCTATCATCGGTTCTTAACCAAGATCTCTTTATCTTTGTAACCGGTGATCCAGTCGACTATGTGAACCAGGTGACATCTCTTTTTCTTCCGAAGAACTAGATAATCTATTCTTCCAGTGCATCTTCTTCAACACGAACCCGTGCTCTTAATATTGATCTTTCTAAGAGCGTTGAGCTCAGGAAGTGTTCGAGCATTTGTTCGTTTCTCCCGCCTCTTGAACTTGATATTCTGGGAATATCCTGTTAATCCATGGTGGTATATGTTGATAATATGCTTGCCTATTCGATATCAATGGAAGAACATGGAAGATCATCTGTGTCTCTTTCTCTCAAGCTTCGTGAACACTGCCTGTGTGCAAAGTTCTCAAAGCGTGAATTCTGGCTTCTTGAAGTCACCTATCTCGACCACGTCCTTCTGCTAAATAGATCGCTTCAGTTCTGGAATCAGCAAGTTCATTGTTAATCCCATCCTCCATCTTCAATCAAACCCGGAGTTTTTCCTTGTTGGCGAGTTATCATCGTCGTTCCGCCGAAGTTTTCCTCAAGACTGCTAAATCTCTCTCAATCATTTCAAGAAGAGCATGGAGTTCTTTTCACCTCTATCTCGTTAAGTAATCTCTTGAAACCCTCTCGCTCTATCGTCTATGCTCAATCCACCGGAGGCCATGAAGACCTTCCAGATCTTGTTTTCCTTCCGTTCAAGTTGGTGCTATCTTTTCTGTAGCTGTTGAATCTTGCAGTTGTTCTCCGTAATCTTCCTTCAT
Source organism: Avena sativa (assembly GCA_916181665.1). Lineage (NCBI taxonomy): Eukaryota > Viridiplantae > Streptophyta > Magnoliopsida > Poales > Poaceae > Avena > Avena sativa. The sequence continues at coordinate 382,762,850 of OV702286.1, read as the reverse complement.
ATCTTTCCGATGGCTTGGTACTTCAGACATGACGACAACATCATCATCTTTATCTATCTATGAATCCGGCGAATCGTTGGCATCTATCCTTGTTTTCTAACGGAGTTCCATGAGATATTGTCAATACCTTCAGTCTGTTTTGGTAGTTGGGTTGCATGGTTTTCTTATTCATGTGCGGAGTAATGCTTTGAGTGCGGGATGGAGTAGCTACCATACCACTACTCTTATCATTCGCTCTTGTACATTGAATGGGTGAATTAATGTGATTCCACTCATTCCACGGAAGTTAGAAGTGGTCTTTATCCCTTGATACTTTTACTTCCGTCCTTGTTTTTCCGGAGTGCTCTCTCGAAGGAAGTAATCAATAATCTCTTGTTGGTGGTCGGACTATTCTAGGTGGAACAAAATCTACAATTATCTGGTGGAAACAAACGCAAACTCTTTTCTGTCCTCGTCATTCTACCGATGCTCAGCATCCCCAAACAAGATGAAAGGAAACTATCTATCTCTCTTGGTTTCATCAATTCTTTTTCGGTGGTAAAGCCAATTATGGTTGATGCCATCAGCCGCAAATCTATTGCGTTAGTCTCAAGGCTAAAGAAAGCAATAAGTATCTCTACAATAAACTCCATATCCTCCATATTCTTTGCTTCTCGGGATTCCACCATGATCTAGCTTCACATCCGTCTCTGGAAGTTATATCCGCGCACCTCAATTGCGTGATCCTTTGGTTCCTACCGGCGCAAGAAGAATCTAATCCAACGATGTCTAACCCAATCTTCCGTGGATATCAAGGAACTCTATTGTTTGAAGGCAATATAGTTTCCGTACTTCATTTCTCAAATCCGAGAGAAGATACGATGCTATTATCATAGTGGTTCAAACCTCTCCAATTTAGCTCTTTTCTTCCGGCGAGACAAAGATTTCATCATCTCTAGTATCGGTAAATCATTAATCTTAACGGTGTGTCTTTCTTTATTCATGATACATCATCTTGTCTTTTTCTTTCACCAGTGGATCTTTTTCTTTTATCATGTTTCTTGAGAACACCGGAGCTATGTCCATCCTATCCTTCTTGTCTCACGACAATCCTTCAACTCTTCTAACCCGTTGTCTCTCGAGCAAACCGCAAGACTCGCAACAAGTCTAGCAAGTTTTGCAAGGTGTAGTGGTCGTACCATTCCGTGGTTCATCAACTTGGGAACGTGAGGGTTACCTTCGTTCCGAACACCCGCCTCTCTTTGTGTTGTTTTCTTTTTCCTAGGAATCTCGGGGCGAGATTCTTGTTTAGTGGGGGAGAGTTGTAGCATCCCAATTGTCTAACAATTGCAATGCTACTAGCCTAGTCTATATAATGGCTACTTCCTACATATAATTAGTTGCATCATCATTATATCATGCTCATGTCATCATGCCACCTTGCATTTGAGCATCATATAAAACCCTTTTCATTTGGTTCTTATCTCATATGCATTGTTAATTGTATTTGCCTCTTGATATTGTATTTGGGTCTTGATATATTGTTTAAATGCCCAAGTTGAGTTGGGGGCATATCTTTTATTAACTCCACCACCTTTCTTTCACCACCTTATAATTCCACCACCCTAGACATATATGAGCCTTTGTTTTTCTTTTGCTATTTAAATCTAGCTCATATTTGTTGGTGTGGATCCATTCTATGTCTACCTGCTCCATCTATGAGGTATGTTGTTTTCACAATATTACTTATGTGGAGCCTCATGGCCATCTTGGAATGCCATGTGAGTATAATCTTCCTTTTTCTTTCCATATGGTTGTTTAGGCTAATTGAGCTTGTTTAAATATAATTGTGGCCAAATAATCTTTTAGTGGGATATACACACTACCATGGCCTATTATACTCAATCATGCTTGATTCTACCACTCCCATATATTCATCAAGCTTGCATCTATGGATTTGGGATTTAATCCAATAGTGATGTGCATGCATGTGATAAGTTCCCATATGTAGCATAGTTGTTTTTACAACTATTAAAAGTGGCCTCTCACATTCATGCATGCCCCATGCAACATCACCTTCTCCTTCTTCCTTACCTAATCATGTGAATTTGTTTGAGGTTATTTCTTTTTCTTGTGTGGTTTCAATCACTTGGGCATCTCCATGCTAATTAGTGGTTTTCCCCTCTCTCTTCATCTAACCCTAAACCCTACCACCCTAATCACCTACCCCACCACCTAGCCCCCTCTCTAGCAAAACCCTAAAACTCCTCTCTCCAACCCTCTACCCTAACCACTCTTGCCGAGGCTACCCTTCCCCTGCCCTAGCTACCAACCCACCCAAGCCCCAAACCGAGGCCACCAAACCCTAAACCGACCCTAGTGCAACCCTAGCCCGAGCCTCCCTTCTACCCGAGCCTCTCTCTCTCTCTCTAGCTCCATCTCTGCCTGGTGTGCCCCACACCGAACCACCCCTCCTTGGCCTCACCCTGCCCCACCTGCAGCCCCATGCCTACCTGCCCCTGCCCTGCCAAGCACGTGAGGAGAGGAGGAGAGAAAGGTGGCACTGAGGCCACCTTTTCCATCTACCTGCTACCCACGGCATCTCCCTATCCCTCTCTGCTTTATCTCCACCTCACGGCACCTCTGCATCCTCCCAGATCTGCTCCAGGGCCCTGCCCTCTCCCCCTCTTCTCCACCATCTCCGTCTACCCCATCGCCGGCAAACCCTCGGCCTCCACCGCCCCTACTCACACCAGCCGGAGGCATGGCGCTCAAGGCTGTCGAGGAAGTCGTGGACGCTCCCCTGCATCGCCCTGAACACGCCGTCGAGGAGGAGGAGCCCCAGACCGCTGAACACCGTCATCGCCGAGCGAAACCCTAGATCCTCTGGTCGTCTGCATCACCGGCGCTCGGCTGACCCCCAGCCCGAACCACCTCCACCGACGCCCCCACGGTGAGCGTCCGACCCTCCCAGACATCTCCGATAGCTGATCCGTTGCTTGTCCGTGTGGTGCGTTTCATCGAACGCTCTCGGCGCGGCGAGCTCCCGTCGCCGAGGACCGTCCCAGCGTCGCCTCACGCCCTACCTAGTCGCGCGTGCACAAGCCAGCACAACCCCCCTAGCCTACCGCAGCGGCTCCGCCCACCGCGCGCGTGGCTCGTGTCGCGGGTTCGAAACCCTGCACCGAGCCCCGCCCTGTCGAGCACGAACCTGTCAACAGAGGTTCAGAGAAGAAGCACAGTAGCAGCTGCTACTTTGCGCTTAGCCCCCCTTTTTTACTTCTCTCAACCCGCAGTACCATTGGCCCCACCTACCAGCCTCTAGTTTCTTTTTACAAAGGGCACCCCAGGTTTTCGTGAACCCAACCCGCGGTCCCTGGCTCTGTCGCGTGGCCCAGCTCGCCCAGCCACTGTCGCGTGGACCCCCGTGGCCGCTGGCCCCATCTGTCAGCCGCAGAGGCTAGGTTAGCCGCGGTGAGTAAAGTTTTTCCTGCGCGTGGGTTGCTCAGTCAGCACTGGCCCCACCCGTCAGCGGCTGGGGTTAGCTGTTTCTGAGTGCAAAAAGTCTCTGTTCTTTTCAGTTTAATTCGAATCTTTTTCAAATTAATTCAAATTCAAATTTAAATCTGTTTTAATTAACTTTTAATTTATAAACCCAAATAATATATGTTTTCAAATCAGAAAAATATGAGGAATTCAAATATGCCCTCCAAAATATATTTTTGAACATTTAAAATTCCAAGTTGTTTTAAATTACAATAAAATGCCCTTTTTCCTTAATAAATTAATAACTTTTGTTTTATAACTCCAAATTCAACAAATAATATGTCTAAAATGATTAGCTCGACGAGACCTTTCCGTTCATGCATTCCTTGTTTTGTTTTGAAGCATGCATCATATAAATATAAAGTATACAGCAACTAATATGAGGATAAAATGGGGCCAAAACTCAATAAAATGGTTTATCCTTGTATCCCACACCTCACCCATGCCATGCTACTTTAATGCCATGCAAATTGTGCATCATTCATCATGGCATGATTGTTTGCTTGTCGCATTTTATTCATATGCTTGTGCACTTTATTTATGTTGGCCCTTGTTTGTTTGGTTCTTCTCCGAATAGACGCTGAGCAGGGGATATATCAAGAGAACCAGGAGCATTACCCAGATCCATCCCTTGCTTCAACTGAGCTGCCAGGCAAGCACTACCACATGCTTGCATACATATAGTACCTATTGCCTCTTTCTTATTCTTGCATCATTGGGTCGCGATTGCATTAAACTGAATCCCAAGTATTGCATAGCCTTTACTTTTAAACCCCACCGAAGCTTGTTCCTCCATCCCATGAGCCATTACTACAGGAGTTGTTTGAGCCATGCGAGTCGTAGAACAGCATGTGTAGGGTATGTGAGTGTCTGATGGATAACGAGGTACCTATACAACTTAATATGAGTAGTAATGGGATAACTAATGAAAGTGGCATCGGTGAGCCATATTCGCTATTTGGTTTTTCAGGCTCACTTGTGTCCCGTAGGACCCCGAGTACTTGATTCCTGTTCCTTGAATATTCGCGCTATCCACATCTGGGAGGCTTATAAACCCCCCTGAGCCAGAGCTTGATTCATTCTTATTTCTTGGGGCCACAAACTAGTTTGAGGTTTTATTTACTATCATGTACTTATGCCATGCTTTACTGCTTTATTTAAATTGTGCGAGGTACTGCACACTGTACTGTTTAGGAAAGCGGAGTGTTTTCGCGGTGTCGACAAGACCAGTCACATTTTCGGGTTCCCACTCGTTCACAGCCATTGGCGCAAACCTTGAGTCCGTCTCGGAGTCGGCCAACTTCGTCGCGGGTAGCTTAATGGGGTGGCCCCCTGAAATATTTCTGAATCCTGTGATCGCTTTGTCGTGACTGCCTCGTTGGGTTTTGATTTGGTTTTTCCGAGGTTGATCGAGTGTGTGTTGCTATTTGTGCACCCCTGCAGGGTAAAAATTTCTGAAAGCCGTGTCCACGGTTATGGATGACTTGGAGCACAGTTTCTCGATCATAGACAAGAATAACTAAAGTACCGCTTTTAATTTGACTAAGTACCTAACTAGTAATTAGTGCAACACTCATGGAATGGATAATAAAACTGCCAACGGATGGGGGGGTTGTTCGTCCGCTTCCTCGTCGGTAAGCGAGGAGGAGGATGGATCTGTGGATATTACCGTTATAACTGTTGTTATTAATTCACGGACATCCGTCTATCTTTGGTTAGGCGGATGGTTAGCGAGTATCTATAGAATTGCTAGGGTTTATCTTTTGCTGCAATTGCGTCACCCCAGGTTGTGTCCCCTTTAGAGGCATAAAGACTTGCTGAGTACCCCTAGGGTCTCACGCGATAAATTATTGGTTCAGATGAACAGGTACACTCGCAAGATGGATACTGGGTGGAAGAGACGGACGATGTGGGCAACGATCATTCGGTGTAGACATTCCGGGAACGGGGATCCGTGAGATCTGTGGGCGGGATCTGCTTATTTATGGGGCATCTTATGCTGATTTGCTTCTTATCCGTACTCGGATTGTGTCTTCCGCTTCCGCCTGATACTCTGTTGATTGATGTATGAGGAGATATCCTAAACTATTATATCTATCTAGGATATTTGGATCTTGCCGTATGGCGTTGCTATATTTCCTTTCTTTTTAGATGGAATGGCTTTGATGTACTGTTGTATGGTGGCTTGCATACATACTCATTTGTGTATGTAGTTGATCCCTTCGCCTGCCGATTACGCCGCCCGTTCTTGTCCCGATGTTTGGAAATGGTTGGGACGGCCGAAAGGTCTACCTGTGAGTGGCATTTGGGCCCCACCGTACTATTTCAACCATTTCCGTTCATCCAGGCTTGTAACTAGGAGCGTAATTCACCGAGGTAGTTACAATTCTCCCCTCCGGCAGGGTGCCGGGAAGAGCTTCAGATCCCTCCCGATCTAGAGATGACGGCGATGATGTCTACGCACTTCTATTCTTGTAGACAGTTGTTGGGCCTCCAAGTGCAGAGGTTTGTAGAACAGCAGCAAGTTTTCCCTTAAGTGGATCACCCAAGGTTTATCGAACTCAGGGAGGAAGTGGTCAAAGGTATCCCGTCTCAAGCAATCCTGCAATCAAGATACAAGAAGTCTCTTGTGTCCCCAACACACCCAATACACTTGTCAGGTGTATAGGTGCGATAGTTTGGCGAAGAGATAGTGAAATACAAGTGGTATAGATAATTATAAGTGGTAATGGTGATAGAAAATAGCTTGATGGCGTGGAAAAGACTAAAGGCAAACTGAAATAAAGAAGGAAGCAAGCAAACATGTAATAGATCTAGTAGCAAACGGTGTTTCAGCGCTTAGAAACAAGGCCTAGGGATCATACTTTCACTAGTGAACACTCTCATATAAATATCTTCTCTTTATGATACTACTCTTAACTACTCTCCGGTTGAACACTCTAATCGATGGTAGGGCTATCACAGCACACCTCAAAGTTCATCTTTCCCATCTAGAAAACCCCACACTGTCACCTTGAGCACTAGATGGTTCCAACAAACACCACAATTTCATAGAGACATCCAACTCCAAATATAACTCATAACAAGTATTTCTAATCTCTAGCCTAAGTGCCACCATGGTGTGCACGCTGTCACTTTCACACACATGGGGAGAGCAGAGATCTATTAAATCACTTGAGTAGCAAGGTAGATCTATAGATTACAAGCTCATGATCACAATATGATCACGCATAGAGAGAGAGATGAATACATAGCTACCGGTAGAACCCTTAGCCTCGAGAGAGAACTACTCCCTCCTCATCATGGGAATCAGCAATGGTGATGGAGATGGTGGTGGAGATCGATGGAGATGGCTCCGGGGGAACTTCCCCGTCCTGGCAGGGTGCTGAAACAGAGACTTTCTGTCCCTCGAATCTCCCCTTCGGTGGCGGCGGCGCTGCGGAACTTTTCGTGGATTTTTGATCGGGCACTTAGGTTTACGTCCTGAGGGCATCTTATAGTCGGAAGGGGAGGCCGAGGGGGTGCCAGGGGCCACCACACCACCCCCTGGCGCGGGCCTAGCCTGGCCGCGCAGCCAGGTGGTGTGGCCGGCCTCTGGCCCCTCTCCGTCTCATATTCTGGCATCTGATGACTTCCGGGAAAATAGGCACTTTGGCTTTTGTCTTGTCCAATTCCGAGAATATCCATTTTCTAAATTTCCTAGAACCAAAAACAGCAGAAAACAGGTAGCTGGCACTATGGCTCTTGTTAATAGGTTAGTCCAAGAAATCATATGAAAAGTACTCCAAAGATGGAACAAAACACAAGAAAGTGGATAAAACCAAGCATGGAACATCAAAAATTGTAGATACATTTGCAATGTATCAGGCGGCTACAAACTCTTTCGTGGAATTTTGATCGGGTCCTTAGGGTTTCTGTATTGGAGGCATCTTATAGGCGAAAGGGGAGGCCGAGGGGGTTCCCTAGGTGGCCGCACCACCCCTGGCGTGGGCTAGTCCTGGCCGCGCGGCCAGGTGGTGTGGGCGGCCCCTGGACCTCTTCGTCTCGTATTCTGGCTCCGTGTCCCCCTCGGTGAAATACTGACTTTGGATTTTGTCCCGTCCAATTCCGAGAATATTCATTTTTTGACTTTCCTGGAACCAAAAATAGCAGAAAACAGGCAACTGGCATCGTGGCATCTTATTAATAGGTTAGTCCAAGAAAGTGTATAAAAAGTACTCCAACGTGTGGACAAAACATAAGAAAGTAGATATAAACCAAGCATGGAACATCAAAAATTATAGATATGTTAGCAACGTATCACCCTTCCACTAGACAACTAGCTCTACCTGGTACAGTGGCTACAAACCCTATTTGGAAGATCCTATGGAGTCTGAAAATACCAAGTAAAGTTAAAATATTTGTTTGGCGTGCGCTCCATGGCATTATCTGTAACATCCCAAAACTTTAATCCAAGCTTATCAAGATCAAATCATCCAAAAATAGGGTTAACAAAAACTTTTCCAAATTTAAAATGAAAGCATTCATATATGTATGCATTTAAAATAGTAGTTGTTTGAATTGCCATGATTGAATGATCCAATGCTTGTAAAATGTTTCTTAGGTGATTTAAACATCATCTACATCATTCCCAAACTTTTCCTAAAGAAAATCAAATCAAAAAGATTTAAAAAGGAGGAATGGTCATTTTGGCAAATTTAACTCCCATGCCTACTTTGGCTATTCCTAGTACTCAAAACTTAACAGAAACAATTCTTGATCTTTGCACCCCTTGCTAGTACACATAATGAGGTACCAAGGCCCACCTTTGGATCTGCTAAAAACATTCTGTTAACTATTTTAAATGACAGTTTAAAATTGAATCTAATGCATATGCATAGATCACCCCTATTTCAAAAACCATCTATTTGAGCTCCACTTTCAAAACCCTTGCAACCAGAGACTACCTATCACTAGTGGAGATCACTCAAAAATTTTGAAACCAAAATTCAAAACTTTTTCTCTTGTGGCCATTTCATCAAACACCTTGCTGGCAACATCATATTGGCCTAACTAATACTGTTTTGGGTTGATTTTGTCTAGCAATTGCAATGTGCTTTGATCATCTTTGTCCCCCTCAAGCCTGACCAGACTAACCCTAGCCTCTTCCCTAACCCCTAGCTGCACTGCACTGCCATGTCGAGCCCTCTCTCGCCGGCCGACCGTGCACTCGCAGCAACCGCCCTCTCCAGCCTCTCTCACCATGTCTAGCAGGTTGCCTGTGGTCCACCTCCACCGCCCAACCAGCCCCAGGCCAGAGACAGAGGGCAGAGCGGCCAGGAACCGCCGCGCCCGGAGCTTGTCAAGCATGCCGATGCCGCCCCCAGAGCGCGTTCTGTCCCCGCTCGCACAGACCGCCCCTTGGCAGCAGCCCGCGCTCGCCGCTCCGCCTCGACCTGGAGAACACCCCAGACACCCCCGCTGGCCGCCCAACACCTCACAGCCACCGCTCGCCGTGGACACCACCGCCTCTGCCTCTCAGAGCGCCACCTCGCCCAGACCGCGTGCCACCGCCCCTACGGCCGCATTCAAGTTCTAGAGCACCGCCAGGGAACCGCCCATCAATCGCCACCCCCAGCCATGCATCTACCCCGTCGTAGCCATGTCGCCACCGTCGACTGCCCATCCCGCTCGGTCTCACCGTCGGGCCTATAAAAGGAGCCCTCCCCAGCCTCTTCTCTCCATACCATTCCACTCCCCTCACCTCTCTGAACCTCACCCACCTCTAGCCGGAGAAAGGCAAGCTCTGCCTCGCCAGAATTGGAGCTGGAGCAGCCGCGGCAGGAGGAGAAGGGCGTCGTTGATTGCGACCACCCCAAGCTCCGCCGCAACCGCGCCTCGCCTCGCCGTCGTCTTCCACATTGTTTTCCCGCCTCACCGACCCCGCTAGAGCCCTAGTACGGCCCCAGTAGACCCCCACCGAGCCGCTAGGGTTCGAGCTCGCCGGCGACCTGTTCGTCGTTGATGGCGACCCTCAGCCGTAGATCTTGCTTCTAATCGCACGGCCCACATCGCGCGTACCGTTTCGCGTTTTAAGTGCCGCTGACACGCGGGACCCCCCTGTTAGCTGAGCCCCGTGCCGCTGAGCGCCACTAGGCCGGCCCATTTCTTTTCCCGCGCTAGCCCACCTATTCAAATCTGGATTTTTCTTTTTAGTTAAATCTAGTTTTTGTCCCCTAGTTTAAAAATCAATTCAGAGAGTTTTAGAAATCCAAATTGCATGAAACAAATTTTGTCTGAAAGGTATTAAAATGATCTATCCAAGCCCGTTGGATTTATTTCAATTAGAGTTATAGACCTCTCCTAATAAAAATAAGAAGACAGAAGCTTTTTCAACTTGCAACATTTTTATAAAATCAACCAAGTTAGCTTTTGAGTTGATTCCAACTCTCAAAAATCACATTTCATCATATCTATCTAAATATGTAATAATATTAAGGTTTACATGCAGTGACTTTGGACTAGTACCAAAATAATGCTATATAGGCATTTCTAGTCACTTTAAATCAGTAAATAATAAACTTAAACTAAAGTAATATTGATCCAACCTTTAAATCTCATTCCCACATGTTAGAATATATGGTGATGACATGTGTCAATATGATCCCATGTTTTAAGTGGTGAATATTAAATGTTAGTTAATTTTTCGATGAGTAGAAATTACTTTTCTAAAATAAAAAGAAGGAAACTATTGAATTAAACTTGTGATGCTTGTGATGATAATAGATCATCAATTGTGTGTCTTAGAATGCTATCTAGCCTAGTTAAGTATTGTTTGGTGATTGTCTACTCCGTATGTATTGTTATAGAAGATAGTACCGACCAAGCTTACGAGGAGGAGGAGTGCTACCAAGAAGAAGAAGAAAACTTCAACCACTGCACCAACCAAGGCAAGCTATTGTTAGCAAGCTAGAATTAAGCTAGATGAATGAGCAAGTATGCTTTAGGCATGCTTTGATCACACCCTTTTAACTACTAGTACCCCAAGTCTTACTTACAAGTTTTACTCCCTTAGTATACAAAGATCTTTACTTGTTTTGAAGGTAGCATAAAAAGTATAAAACTTGACCTACTTAGAAACCTTTCGATGTCATTCTATGGCATGAGATTGATCCCATCCTTCCACCTTAGTGAACACTCTTAACTTAGTCTTTTAGAGTAGATCAAAAACTTGAGTCACTTTAGATGGGAACAAGTGGTGAAAATGAATTGGAAAACCTTAGAATGATGAGTCATTCTATTGAGATGTTTTGACATGTGTTGAGAGACACAACTGGTTTATGATGATGAAAATGATGAGGCATGAGCCTTAACCCTTTTATAAAACTGATGATTGGATTCAGATGCGATACAATTCCAAATTTACCGTACAACCACATTACCTGAATTAGGTAAGGCTTAGCTGGAAATTTATATGCATTAGTATTAGTTCCCTCACGGCAGAGGTTTGAGCTGAGGCTACCTCTCAATGTTGTCCACCTATGCAGTGCCCAAGATGACTGATGGTCATGGTTGGGAGGCCATGCTCATAGGAGAGGTGCTTATACTAGGGTGTGTAAAGGGAAGGTTATGTTTGATTATTTGCATACTAAGTATGATGATTCAGGGTTACCCCTGATAGATGTATCGAATCTTGTGGTGAAAGTGTACCACCTCTGCAGAGTGTCAAACTATTTGAATAGCCGCGTCCGCGGTTATGGACAGTTGGAATGGCCATACTGTTTCGTTGTCAGATGTTTTCTAAATAACTTGAAATGAATGATGAACTTTGACTTGACCACAACAGGGTTGTGTTTATGATAATAGCTTCCCAACTTAAGTGATTCTAGAACTTTACTTTATCTTTCTTTGCTTCAGAACTCAGCTTAGGTTTCAAACCTAACTTTATAGTTAAACTTAGTTCTAGCACTTTAACTTAGAATTATACTACTTGTTAGTGGTAGTTTGTGAGTACTTAAAGAGTACTCATGGCTCTTGTCCCTGGGTATTATCATGGCCAGACTATGAAGGAGATTATCAAGATGATGGTCAACAGGACGACTATGATAACTAGGACTATCTGCCTTCGTCAGCATTGCCTGTGCCCCTAAAGATGGACCCCACCGCTACGCTTATCTTTTATTTCCGCTGCTTGTTGTATTAAAGACTGGATCATGAGATCCTTATTTGTGTAAAACCTTATGTATGGTTTGTAATGGATGATGTACTATGATATCCAATCCGTTATGTCTCGCAAAAATGGTAATCCTGGGATTGCGAGGTATGGCATAACGGGTATCTGGGATTAAAAATCCGGGTGTTGACATTATCCCTCTTAAATCAATTCTTTACAACCGACACATTGGTGATTCAGGTGAGTGTCCCATTTGTAGACAGAGTCCAGAGGATATATCACATTTGTTATTTAATTGCTAGGTAGCAAAAGATATCTGGGAGAACCTAGGGGTGGACGATATCATCTTAGAAGCTGAGCAACAAGACCGGTCAGGTTCCACAGTGCTTGAAATTATTCTTCAGGGTCAGGACAGTGTTCTCCCAGGCTTTATAGATATTGGGCTTAAAGAGACTATTTGTGTTGCCTCCTGGTATTTTTGGTGGATTCGGCGACATCGAACACATAATGAGTCAGTACCTCTAGTTTACCACTGTAAGATGTCCATTCTTTCTATAACATCCAATGCAACATTACTAAATCCTAGCGGCAGCGTTGTGAGTGCTAAATGGACGAAGCCAATTCCTAGACATCTCGAAATGAATGTGGATGCGGCATTCCATTCAGATGTTTGTGCATGATCAATGGGTGCAGTTCTCTGTGATTACAAAGGTCAATTTGTAGCAGCATCAAATACTTTTATACCACATGTGGCTTCGACATTGATGGTGGAAGCTATTGCTATGAGAGAGGGTCTAAAATTGGCTAGTTCTCTCGGCTATTCTAAAATTGGCTAGTTTTTGAGTGCTAATTTTAAGAGATGGCAAGGGAAAACCCTCTTGTGGCTCACTGCAATGGGCATAGAAAAAGTTGCAGATGGCACTCCCAGAGGTCCACTTACTCTCGATGAAGAGAGAATGTTCAGGGAGGCCACTGTAATTTTTGTGGGCTTTGTACTTAGTGTGCTTAGAGACAAGTTGGTTGATGCATATTTTCATATTCATGATGCCAAGGAACTGTGGGATGCGCTGGACGCTAAGTTCGGTGTTGCTGATGCCGGTGGTGAATTGTATGCTATGGAGTAGTTCAATGACTACAAGATGGTTGAAAACTGATCTATAGTAGAACATGCTCATGAGATACAGATCATGGCAAAGGAACTCGAACTCCTCAAGTGTGTGCTTCCGGACAAGTTTGTCGTGGGATGCATTGTCTCTAAGCTTCCCCCTTCATGGAGGAACTTTGCCACTTCTCTGAAACATCAGAGGCATGAGCTCTCTATTGATTATCTCATTGGCTCTCTGGATGTTGAAGAAAAGGCGAGGGCAAAAGAAAAACATACTAGTGGAGCCGAGAGACATTCTTCTGCCAATATGGTGCAAAAAAATGCCCACAAGTCCAAGGGAAATAACAAAGTCTATCAGACTACCAACTTCAAGAAGAAGAAGGGGCAGAACAAGGAAAAGAAAGAACCTCGCTGGGTGTGTGGCGAGATTGGCCATTGGGCTCATCGTTGTCCACAGAAGAAAGGCAAGAAGGGTCAGGCTGGACAGAGTTCTAAATCTGTCAACATGATCATTGGCAATACTGATGCAGAAACTTCAGGTTCTGGGTATAGTAATTTATTACCTATTGTTCTTTTAGTATTTCAACCCACAGAATGGTGGGTTGATACGGGTGCCAATGTTCATGTGTGTGCTGATATTTCCATGTTCACCTCTTATCAGACTCGAGATTCCTCAGTTATGATGGGGAATGGGTTACATGCTACTGTTCTTGGTGCTGACACGGTAGATCTAAAGTTTACTTCGGGCAAGATCGTGCAATTGAAGAACGTGCAACATGTCCCTTCTATCAAGAAGAATCTCGTTAGTGGTTCCGTCTTTTGAAAGATGGATTTAAGTTGGTATTTGAGTCCAATAAAATTGTACTGTCTAAGTATGGAACCTTTATTGGAAAAGTCTATGAATGCGGAGGCATGTTCCATTTTTCATTGGTAGACTTCTGTGATGATGTAGTAAACCATGTTTTCACTACTAGTAATAAAACTAATGTTTGGCATTCACGACTTTGTCATATTAATTTCGGTTATATGTGGCAGCTTTCTGGTATGATTTTAATTCCAAAATTCACTACTGTCAAAGGCTCTAAGTGTCATGCTTGTGTGCAAGCAAAGCAGCCTCGCAAGCCTCACAAGCCTGTAGAGGAGAGAAACTTGGCACCTCTAGAGATCATACATTCATATCTATGTGAGATGAATGGTGTGTTGACAATTAGTAAAAAGAAATATTTCATGACATTGATTGATGATTCTACTAGGTACTGTTATGTATATCTCTTGAAAACAAAAAACGAGGCCTTAGATTTCTTTAAAATCTATAAGACATATGAGGCCTAGGGGTGGCCGATATCATTTTAGAAGCTGAGCAACAAGACCGGTCAGGTTCCACAGTGTTCTCCCAGGCTTTACATATATTGGGCTTAAAGAGACTATTTGTGTTGCCTCCTGGTATTTATGGTGGATTCGGCGGCAATGGACACATAATGAGTCAGTACCTCTGGTTTACCACTGTAATATGTCCATTCTTTCTATAACATCCAATGCAATATTACTAAATCCTAGCAGCAGCGTTGTGAGTGCTAAATGGACGAAGCCAATTCCTAGACACCTCAAATTGAATGTGGATGCGGCATTCCATGTTTGTGCAGGATCAGTGGGTGCAGTTCTCCGTGATTACAAAGGTCAATTTTTAGCGACATCAAATACTTGTATACCACATGTGGCTTCGGCATTGATGGCGGAAGCTATTGCTATGAGAGAGGGTCTAAAATTGGCTATTCTCTCGGCTATTCTTCTATCCAAGCTGAATCAGATTCTATAGAGATTATTGATGCCTGCAATAGAGATGATATATGGTGGAGTGAACCGGCTGCTGTTTATGCTGATTGCATGGATATTATTGCTTCGATTGGGAGCGTTTCTTTTAATCATTACCCGAGGAAAGCAAACAAAGTAGCTCATGAGCTAGCTAGGAATAGTTATTTGAATAAGTTATCGCGTATTTGGGTCCATGTGCCCCTAGTTATCTTTTGAACCACTTGATAAACGATGTAATAATATTATGATGGGGTGCAAGTTTCAGTTGTACTTTTTTTTATGCCAGGATACCTAAGAGGACTGAAAGGTTTTAATGAGATGGCTGCATATTAAAAAAAAAACAATTTCGGTCACCTTCAAATGGGTCGGGCTGAATATTACCGCCGGCCCACCGGTTACCAGAGCAGTCGCACGTGTCGCGCAGCAGGCCTACGCTAAGCTACGCTCCGCTCCACCTCGAATCCTCATCCCGCAGCCGCTCGTCGCCGGCGAAATGCTCACGTACCCAGGCGATCCTCGGGGTAATCCCCCGCAGCACGTGGCGGTATCATCTCTCTCTACCTCCGCTGCGCCCTTCACTGACGGGCCCTATCCCGCGGGTCCAACATTCCCCAACCCTAGCTTTCCTGTCCCCGCCTCCCCTTCCCTCAACGCGGCCGGCGGGTGGGGGGACCCGTCGTTCATGGAAGCCCCCGCGAGATTCATGTCCCCGGGCGCCGCAGCTGCTGCCTCGCTAGGGTATACTGGTAACGCCTTTACCTGATATATCTACTCCAGTTTCTATTGTTTAGTGAACTTGTGATCGGTAGATGCGGAAATGTCTTTGCACCTATTACTTAGCTTGCCGTTCATGCGTGGCAGACGTCTGTTCATATGATTGTTAGTGTTAGGTGATGAATCCGCGCTGTGGTTTGATCTTGAATGGTGATACTAGCAGGCAGTAGCATAGCTTATGCACAATTGCACACAACTGAAACCCAGACAGTGTTTACACGTTTAAAGCAGTATTTTACAATTTTACTTGCATGCTTTTCTGAGTATCAGAGTTCATAGAGTATGATTCGTATCTTATGCCTTGCCGTTTTGGCATATTGGAGGCAGCCATGTAAGTGCCGTTTTCCTTTTCTAAGAGAATCTCCACTCGTTGGCCGTTCCTGGGCCGAAATCCGGCGCTATTTTCCGCCGGACGGATGTAACTTTCGGCCTGGGAACGACCTTTTTCCCACTCGCGTTCCCAGGCCAAGTCCCCACGTTTGGCCGAAATTTGATCAAACACGGCAAAGTTTGGACGAATATAGGCGATTTTAATTAAACGGCGGCGAGTTCGTACAATAGCAGGCCAAATTCGGACATATACCCAAACTTTGGCCAAATTAAGATAAACAAAACCTAAAAACAGTAAAAAAAGGCGATGCCGATGCCGATGCCGATGACGCCGCCTAACATGCCGAAGTGGCGGTAGAAGTTGGTGTACTCGGGATCGGCCGTGCCGTCGTCGCCGCCATCGTCGCCGTCGTCGTCCGGTGTCTGCGGTGGCCGCGAGCTGCCCTGGCCCGGGTCGCCGTACCTCCACGGCTGGTAGGAAGGGCCGGCGTCGTCGTCGTCATCGAGGACGACGAGGGGCGCGCCCAGGTAGGCGGGCGCGGGGCGCGCTCTGGGCGGGGCGGGATCGCGGCGCCCTCTGGCGCGACGCTCGGCCTGCTCCTGCAGGCGCTGCACGCGCAGCGCCTCCTCCTCCTCCCAGTCCGCCCTGGACCAGGCGAGGATGTTCGGCTCCGTGGACGGCGACGACGGCGCGACCTCGCGCATAGAACGCTCGATCGCCATTTTCATGGCGAAGGAGTCCTCGTCGACGGCGACGTCCCAGTCGGCGGGCTCCAGCTTCGGCTGGCGAAGGGGCATCCGCCTGGTCGGCGGCGTCGCTACGCGGGGCTCGTTGATGACGATGCCGAGCGCGCGTGTCCTCGGCGGCGAGGCCCTCGGCGTGTCGGCCTCGCGCTTAGGAGGCCAAAAGACCTTGCCGCTGCTGCGCGGCGACTGCGCAGGAGCCGATGCCGAGGAGCGCGACGCGGAGGAGGAGGTGGAGAGGCTGGCCATCCTCCTAGGCGCCCATCTCGCCGGAGGTTGTTGGTGCCCGCGGCGAGGGGGTGGCGCCGACGAACGTGGGAATCCCAGCCGGGGGTTGTTGCCGGCGTGGATGTGCTCGAGGACGGCCGCGAGCGTGCACCCTTGCGCACTCCACCATCGGCGGCGGCTCGCCGCGTTGTTGCGCTTCGGCGGCTCACTGGAGGACCCGGGTGCGCGGCGAGCTCGGCGAGGCGGTGCTTCTCGAAGAAGTTCTCCCAGAACGCGAGGTTGCCGGGGTCCTCGGCGAGCTCCGGATCCGGCATCGCCGCCATGGCGGCCTGGATCTCGTCCACCATCCCGTGGTCCTCCGGCACCGGCGGCACCGGTATGCCGTCGGCACTAAGCCTCCACCGGGGAGGGGGGGGGGGCAGCGGAAGTCCGGCGGCGCCATGTACCCGGCGTCGTGGAACATCCTTGCCTTCCACGGTTGGAGCGTTTGCCGGCCGAAGCCATTCGCCGCCGCGGGATCGCCTGGGAACCTTTCCGCCATCTTCCTCTTCGCCGATTGTTTCTTTCGCCGGAGTTCGTGGTGGTACGGGGTGCAGGGGGCAGTGTGTTGCGAACCGGCGTGCGGCCGTGTTTTATAGGCCGAGCGAGGGCGGCGAAGGCGGGAGGGGTGTAGCGGCGAGGGCGGGAAAAAGGGGAAGCGGCGGGAAGTTAATGCCCACCGGTCCGTCGCGGGAGCCGAGGCGACGGTGGCGCGCCATTGCGGCGACGCGTGGCCGACGAGACCGGTGGTTAATGCCCGGCGGTCCTTCGCGGCGTCCCGATGCGGGAGGATGAGGACGACTCGGCTTTTGCCGCTGACTGGGCGGGTCCACTCGCCGAACGGCTCTTTTCCCGCCGAAATCGCTTCGTCCGGCG
The DNA here is from genome assembly GCA_916181665.1 of Avena sativa. NCBI lineage: Eukaryota > Viridiplantae > Streptophyta > Magnoliopsida > Poales > Poaceae > Avena > Avena sativa. The sequence goes on along the minus strand of OV702286.1, from coordinate 382,745,265 downwards.
TTCCCAGCGCGTTCCCGTCGCCCAGGGAACGGCCTGGGAAGGCCGGACGTATTTTGGGCCAAATCCGGACGAAACCGGGGTCCTGGGAACGCGGCTGGGCTGAATTTCGGCGTCCGGACCAAAAATACGCCCTAGGAACGGCGTGCTGGGAAGCCGAGTGGAGATGCTCTAAGAGCCCTAGCAGGCCAGCTATGTACACCGACAGATTTCCTTTTTATAAGAAGCAGACTGCTCTGCAAGTAGGATTTTAACTGAAGGATATGCATATATCTGTCAATTGTTAGATACTGTCCTGGTGAAGGAAAAAAAGAATTGGTGGCACCGACAGATTTCCATTTTGCTTTTTGTTGCATTTGGTCAAAAGAAATTCAGAATATCTATGTAGATACATGCGAGATATGTATAGTCCTGTTATTTAGTTAACAGAACCAAACAGCTCTTCTACCTGATCATATTGGTTTTATGATTTCTGGCAATGTTGTACATATTGTAGGTGAAGTTTTTGATAGTGCCCCATATGGCATGTACTCTGAGAATCACTTCAGTAACTTTGTTGATTCGCGTCCCTTAAGATCAGAGAGCTCAGAGTTAATAAGTGAGAAGCGTCCAGAAACTTGTGGAGAAAGTTCAGAGGCTCTCTCTAATGGTTTTGGACTATCAGCTCACCGTCAGCAACAGAATGCCTCTGCAAGTAAATTATTTGATGGTATTGGTGCTGAAAGTGTAGGATGTTATTATCCACGACCTGTTCCAAATCAGGATCCTTCAGGCTGTGCAACAAGTCTCATTAGTGGTGCTCCTGTAGTTCATGCTAAGGGTCTGACAAGTGAAAGCGTACTTGGAACTATTTCTTCTCAAGCAGCAGAGGCAGAAAAGACTGCAGACACTCAAACACTTACAGAAGAAGGTCAAGAACACTCTCACTGCCATCCAGATGCCGAGGGGTACATGTTGCAGATGTCTGAATCCAGCTCTAGGAATCAAGCAATATTTCTAGAGCTAATGCACAATTTGTCAGCAGCGCTTCTATCTACTTGCAACGGTGGTTCTTCATTACAGGAATATGAAAAGGAAAATCTGAAATCAATTATTCGAAATCTGAAAGCTGTTAGTTCCAAATGAGGCAAGGTATGCTTTGCAAATACTTTTATGTCACGCATTTTACTCATATCATAATATTTTAGACCATAGACCAGAAAAACTGCCAGATTACAGAGAACTTACAAAACTAAGTACAATAGGAGCATATAGTGATTACTTGATTTTCCAACTTTGCAGTCCAAAACACTACACCTGCAACATAGCTCCACCAAACAGGAAAATGAACTCAGAAATAAGACTACCAAAACAGCCATGCTAAATGTCAGACAACACTATATGTTTGCCCAGACTACTGCCGTAAATTATATTTTATGAAAACCATTATGCAATTGGAGCACTTGACATGTTCTACTTTGAACTCAATGATAAAATTCAGATATACTGATTTTGAACTGATGCAAATTATGGTAGTTGTTAGATCTCCCAACGCTGCCAGTGCTTGTCATATGTGTATATTGGTATATGATTCATATCCTATAGAAATTATGTTGTTACTTTTACTTCTTTGACCTGATACAGTGTTATTATATGGAAGTCCATCCAGCTTCATACGTGTACAGATTTGGTTATGTAAATATGATACAAGACTGTTACAATCTTTTCACACATTTGTCTTTCTGGTGGTGACAATAAGGAATTCACCCCCTTTGAGTAAAGTTTGTGATATGAATCAAGAAATGGACATTTATAACTCCTCTGCTAGTTCCCCTTTGTGGCGTGCGAAAGAAATGTTGCTTTTTAGACATTAAATACTGATAAGGGTTGTTTTTTGGTTAATTTTTACTCATTGCTTTCTTTTTCTGTCCTGTATAAGGCTACATTAAAAGGTGATGAATGTTTGAGAAACTCCGGTCGAATGAGTTGCTTGAGGAACAATATCTCAGTGGAAATCTCTGAACACTTGCTATCAGAGAGCACAGATTCAGAATTTAATACCTATTTTTCACAGGTAACTTCGGTCACTATTTGAATAGGATACTGATTCTTAATTTGGACCAAAGTTCCGTTCCGTTCAGTGCATGTACTATTTGGGATATGACACTCTAGTCTTAATTTGAACCAATGCTACCTTTTGTCCAGTGCATGCACCTTATGTTGTACTCTTGCCTCCAGGCTGTTCCTAAGCTCCGAGATGATAAGATACTTGATGATTCTGAAGTGTCTCAAGTGTCAATCTACAAAAAATTGTGGATTGAAGCAGAAGCTTCAGTGTGTAAACTCAAATATGAGCTTCAGGTTGCCTGTATGAAGCTTGCAGCAAAGAAAGGTCACAACAACATAGAAAGAGGTACCAAGATGTGATTGTGGATTAATGTATTTGAATATTTTTTCGAGATTGTCGATATGGTTTAATATCACTACTTACATATGTAACTTCTTTTGGTCAATGCAGTTCCTATCGACCCATCAGAAGGTGACAAGGCCCTGAGATTGTCTGTATCTGGTGGCAAACCACATAGTCATGCCAAAGAAAGCAGTACCTGTGGTGGTCCTGCACCACTGCCACCTCCTTCAAATATACTATCTCCAAGGTCCATTCTTGCTACAAAAACGAGCATCATAGATGGTGTTGATGCTGCGCAAAAAAAAGAAAGGTTGGCTCGATTGGAAGTTCAAGAATCCTGTATCGACAATGTAAGCTCTTTGGGTGAGAACAAGTGTGAGGAGCAGAAAGAAGCTAGCAAGGAATCACATGCAGTGGAAGATGGTGTTTTGGCGGGTCCGAGAATTTTCAAGTCCTGCACGGATAATATAACCTCTTTGAGTCTGGAAAGCAGCAATCATCAGCTAGACACAAGCGCAAATACAACCGATGAGGTTGATGATGCAGTTGATGAAATGTTTGCTCGACTGAAAGTTCTAGAGTCCCTCCTTGACAGTTTAAGCTCTTTGGGTGAGAACAAGTACGAAGAGCAACAAAGAGAGAGTGAGGGATCATATGCAGTTGATGATGCTGTTTTGGCAAGGCTACGGATTTTGAAGTCCCGTGCTGATAATATAACCTCTTTGGGTCTTGAAAGCAGCAAGCAACAGAGAGATGCAAGCACAAATACATCAGGTGAGATTGATGATGCAGGTGCTGAAATGTGTACTCACTTGGAAGTGTTAGAGCCAAATTTAAGCTCTTTGGGTGATAACAAATGTGAGGAGCAGCAAAAAGAAAGCAAGGGATCATATTCAGTTGGAGATGATGTTTTTGCGAGGCTACAAATTTTGAAGTCTCGTGCTGATAATATAATCTCTTCGGGTCTGGAAAGCACCAAGCCGCAGCTAAATGCAAGCACTGACATAGCAGATGAGGTTGATGATGCTGTTATGGCTAGGCTTGGAATTTTGAATTCTCGTCCTGATTTGGATGTATCCTTGATAGGTGGGGATGTGGAAGGTGTCGAGGAGGACACTTGTGCTGTGGGGCTGCAGGTCTCTAGCCGTCAGCCACCTCCATCACCCGCCGCAGCGTTAGAGAGAACAACATTGCCAACCAAGCCACTAGAGGTGACTGGAGAGACTCCAGCGATACTGATCTTGCCGTCTATGGAAGTGCCGCCTCTATCCATGCTTAAAGATGCACCGTCAGTGCTGGAGAAAGATCATACAGGGCTTGCAGACGATGCCCTGCCTCCGGCGCCATTGTTAAGTGTGCCCCAGGAAGTCGGGGGATTGGCACGGAAGGTTGCAAAGGTTAAGTGCCTTTCGCATGGACTTATGCCAAGAAGTTTCCGTCTACCTTCCACCATCAAAATAAAACGTCCCATCTCGGAGCAGGGGGCACAGGCTATATTGCTTAGGAAGCTGGGCATGCTAAAAGATGATGGAGTGGATGAAGAGGCCATGGACAGATGTTTGGAGATCTTGGAGGCTTGGTTTCCTAAAAGCTTGCTCCAGGCTATTTTCTGCGGTTCAGAATTGGTGAAGGGCACTCCTGGTGAGCTGTGGGGTATCTCGGCCTCCGACGTTGTCTTCTGATTTTCGCTTCCCTGTTTGTGGTGCAACCGTGCAATAGCTAGGGGTCTTTCTAAGCGTCCTCCTTAGTGAGTACTCGCTAGGTGTGTTATTGTTTTAGTGGTGTATGTATCTATGTGGTTTCAAGTACTGCATCCCGATGGCAAGATAGTTGTGTGGTCAGCCAAAAACTTCCTGTCCTTCAAGTGTAGGGGCCTCATGTTTGTAGTGCATGGTTTCAAGAATTGCCCCCGATCTCCTCTTCAGATTGACCAGCATGATGTATTTCGGCCTGTGTGAGCTGTCAGCATGTTCCAAGGAGAACTTACATGCTGGCAAACAGGCCATGGAGGCAAACTGAAAACTGAAGTGCTAGCTACAGCTCTAAGAGCATCTCTACCGGCGCCCTCCAACCGAGTTAGGGGTGAAGGCCAAAATTCGGCCCGCACCGGCAGCTGCCAACCGTTGCCGGCAGATTGGGCCGCACACCAATCTGCCTGGCGCCCTCTTGCTGCTTCCGGCAACAGGCCGTGAAAGTCCCCCTTGCCAGCGACACGAACAACCTGTCTGTGATGGCTCGCCTCTCGACAGTGGAAAATGGTGATGTCGCCAGTTCCGCCTCATTCCCACTTGTTCCAGCACAATTTCACGTTGTTTCCCACCGTTTCCAGTAGGTTCTTGCTGCTTCCAATGAGATTTCCGCTTCCTTCCCACCTGTTCCAGCACAGTTTCGTGTTGTTTCCCGCCGTTTCCAGTAGGTTCCCGCCGCTTCACACGAGATTTACCGCCGGAGCTCTGCTATAAAAAAGAGCCGAGCCCGTGGAGGAGAGGCGCACCACCGGACCTTCAAAACAACCCTGCATGGCCGCCATCTTCCTTCCACTACCGCACACAACCCACTCGGAGGAGAGCCAGAGGCGCCTCTACATGTCCCCACCCACACACAACACAACGCCGACGACCTTCCCGACTTCGACGAGCCAAGGGAGAGGCCAGTCAACCAATGGGTGGTAGTGGCCGATACCCAAGCGCCGCGGTCGGCGCAGCAGCAGGGAGCTCCCGGAGGCCGGCATGGCCGTACCAAGGGCTAGTTAATCGGACTACCGGCCAACCCATCGGGTCCAACGTCCTCAACGCCATCTTCCTGCTGCGTCACCTTTGGCGGCAAGAACTCGACGACGCTTATATAGAGTGTTGGCATGTCGCGCGTGCCAACCCGATGACGCGGCCGTGCGTGCCCGCCTCGCCCGAGCTCGGGAGGAGTTGGAGATGAAAAAAGCGATATTTCACTCTCTCGAAGAGGAATGGGGCCTCAATAATGGCTGGCCGCCGACGTCAAACCGTCCTGGCGAGGGTATCTCCAAGCGCCGCGGCGTGTAGCCAGAGCCGCTATTTGTCTGTTTGTTCAACTTTTAGTCCTTTATACTCCTTCCGTCCTAAAATAAGTGACTTGAGTTTGTCTAGATTCACATGTACCTATATACTAAAACGTGTCTAGGTACATCCGAATCTAGACAAATCCACGTCACTTATTTTGGAGGGACGGAGGGAGTATATGAAATTTTGTCCAAATATTGAATGAAACTTTGTTTGTAAAGTTGCTTGGGACGAAAGGGCGCCTGTGTAGGACGGCCACCCCCGCGGGGGGATTTCATCGTAAACTTCCTTTTTCTGTGGTTTTGCCAAGTCTTGGTGTACTGAGATTTTCTCAAAAGTCTCTCTCTCGATCCGCTTGCACTTATTTGTAAAACGCAGTAGTATTTTTCTGAACTGATGGAGACTTAAAAAATAAAATCAAAGTTCACTTAGCAAACATAGATGGACATTTTTTTCCTAGAGATAGCATCGTCAACTTTCTTTGAATATACTACACCGGACGGGCGGTAGAACCATGTTTATACAGGGTGCACTGCACAAGTGTACGCATGCATGCGTGGTTCGGTGCAGGGGGAGACCGGCAGTGGCAGAGGGGAATAAGTCTACACGGTCAATGTCACGGCAGCCTGTGCTCCCGGCGGGTCCACGTACCGGCCGGCCATGGATCGATGCCAGTGCCAGTGCCAGTGCCGGTCATGGCCGGTATCTGTTATCCTCTGTCCGCACCGGCAGCTAGCACGCGCGGCAGGTACGGAGTACGTAGGTGCAGCTTGCGGGCTGCCGGCCGGAGATGATGTGAAGCGGCGCCAGCCTTGTGCTCGATCTCGATCCTGGTGGTGATGATGCACCGTGTGCAGCGAGGCACACGTACACGTACGTAAGTACTCCGTATGTATGTCTCACGGTAGGATAAGTAATCCATCTAGCACGTACAGTAGTAGAACCGACGGGTACGTGGGCGCGCGCGTCGTGCAGTGTAGGTGCATGGCGGGCGGGCACGCGCGGCACCGCGGCCCATGTCTCGCGTTACGGAGGAAAAACAAATTAAGGCGCGCCCGCGGAGGTCGTGCTGGTCCAGCGCACGCCGAGGGGGGGGCCCGTACGACGTGCGTGCCGTCCGGTGGCTGCATGCGGCGCGTCCACTGTTACTCTGGACGTGGTGGGGATCCAACGAGACCGTACGTACACATCGCTCCTCAATCCTCATATAAGACATCCTCTCAAGGGCGGAATAATTTTATCGTATTCTAATCATAGCGTGGTCGCCAGCAGTACCTGTTGAAATAGATCCCCATGCTAGGTAGTACGTACTTACATACGTGCAGCGAGAGCCAGCTGAAACATTTGACAATTGCGATAGCAGCCGCACGCAGCACGTACTATCATATACAGTATATTACAATACTGTACTGCTACATATATGCAACGGATCATATGAACATGTGCTATGTACTGCTGGTACGTGCCTTCCCCATCTGCCCATCTTGGCTTCCTCTTCACACACACACTCTCTCTCTTGTTACTACGTACCGTGACATGTCGCCTTCGCCGATCGAGAGGGGGTCCCCTAGGCGTCGTACCACGTACCGGCCCCTTCTGATCGATCGATCGATCGGCCAGCCATTACTGAACGCATGCCCTAGCTAGCTAGCGCGGTGGCTGTGCATGCCGCTGTACGCACGTAGCTCCTCCCCACCTCGCCACGCACCGCGCGCCGCGCAGAGCTCTCACTCCCGGGGACCCCCTTGGTCTCTGTGGTGGAGCGCCTAGCTAGATTAGGCTGGTACGTACGTACGTCACGCATCATGCGTTGGAAGCCATATACATACTCACCGTGCTTAACTATATGTATCGGGTACGCATGATTCATGAATGCATGCACGTATGGGTCCTTAATTATCCCTGGGTGCACTAGAATTAATATGTATGTTCAGGTCAAATTATGACGTGCAGGCATGTGGTGTAGTAGGGAGATGCACTTGTGCAGAGCTGATATGATCGATCCATTAATGGCCGACGAGTTACTAATTGACATCGATCATCAAGTTTTGGTCATGCATATTCGACCATATGATTAACGTGGTTCTATATGATTTTTTAACATGAATCTATATGATTTTTTATTTTGTATTTTGCCCGGTACGATCGAATTTGAAAACCATAGGAATTCTTCATTTTTTTTCTCCTTTTGCGGGATTCTTCTGCGTTTTCATTCCATTTAGAAATCTAAGATACAACTCTTTTCATCCACCCCCTTTCAGTTTTTATATTTAAAACCAAGCACAAATGTTTGCAGGGATCTCTTATAGTGTAGAAGAAGTCTACAAAAAACAAGCACAAACATTTGGATGTGCGTCTTATAGTGCCAACAAACGCCACGAGAAGCAGATGACGAGGCAAGATGAGGGTAAAAGCAAGGGGAATGAACAATAGGGGGGGGGGGGGGGTGAATGATAGAAAATATGAGGTCATCAGCGAAGTTGGGGTCACCAGATGGTAATACTCCGATGTAGGTTTAGAGCCACACCTATGTTGACTAGCCCTTTCCATCAATTTGGGTTTTTGGTTTAGTTGGCTGAATAAACTTGATAAGCCAAGAGGTCTTATGTCAACACCTGGATTTTTAATCCCAGATGCCCGTTATGCCATACCTCGCAATCCTAGGATTACCATTTTTGCGAGACATAACGGATTGGATATCACAGTACATCATCCATTACAAACCATACATAAGGTCTTACACAAATAAGGATCTCATGATCCAGTCTTTAATACAACAAGCAGCGGAAATAAAAGATAAGCGTAGCGGTGGGGTCCATCTTCAGGGGCACAGGCAATGCTGACGAAGGCAGATAGTCCTAGTTATCATAGCCGTCCTGTTGACCATACTCTTGATAGTCTCTTTAAGTACTCGCAAACTACTATTAATAGGTACTATAGTTCTACGTTAAAGTGCTAAATCTAAGTTTAACTACAAAGTTAAGTTTGAAACCTAAGCTGAGTTCTGAAGCAAAGAAAGGTAAAGTAAAGTTCTAGAATCACTTAAGTTGGGAAGCTATTGTCATAAACACAACCCTGTTGTGGTCAAGTCAAGATTCATCCTTCATTTCAAGTTATTTAGAAAACATCTGACAACGAAACAGTATGGCCATTCCAACTGTCCATAACCGCGGACGCGGCTATTCGAATAGTTTGACACTCTGCAGAGGTGGTACACTTTCACCACAAGATTCGATACATCTGTCAGGGATAACCCTGAATCATCATACTTAATATGCAGATAATCAAACATAACCTTCCCTTTACACACCCTAGTATAAGCACCTCTCCTATGAGCATGGCCTCCCAACCATGACCATCAGTCATCTTGGGCAAAGCATAGGTGGACATCATGAGAGGTAGCCTCAGCTCAAACCTCTCCCGCGAGGGAACTAATACTAATTCATATAAATTTCCAGCTAAGCCTTACCCAATTCAGGTAGTGTGGTTGCACGGTAAATTTGGAATGGTATCGCATCCGAATCCAACCATCAGTTTTATAAAAGGGTTAAGGCTCATGCCTCATCATTTTCATCATCATAAACCAGTTGTGTTTCTCAACACATGTCAAAACATCTCAATAGAATGACTCATCATTCCAAGGTTTTCACAATTCATTTTCACCAAGTGTTCCCATCTAAAGTGACTCAAGTTTTTGATCTACTCTGAACTACTAAGTTAAGAGTGTTCACTAAGGTGGAAGTGATGGGTTCAATCTCATTCCATAGAATGACATCTAAAGGTTTCTAAATAGGTCAAGTTTTATACTTTTTATGCTACCTTCAAAATAAGTAAGGGACTTTGTGTAAACTAAAGGAGGTAACACTTGTAAACCAAGACTTGGGGTAACTAATAGTTAAAGGGGTGTGATCAAAGCATGCTTAAGGCATCCTTGCTAAACCATCTAGTTTGATCCTAGCTTGGTAAGTACTAAACTTGCAAGGGTTAACTTGACACTAATAGCTTGCACTGTTAATGGTGGCTTGCCTTGGTTGGTGCAGTGGTTGAAGTTTTCTTCTTCTTCTTCTGGGTAGAACTCCTCCTCCTCGTAGACTTGGTCGGTACTATCGTCTATAAATACATACGAAGTACACAATCACCAAAGAATACTTAACTAGGCTAGATAGCATTCTAAGACACACAATTGATGATCTATTATCATCACAAGCATCACAAGTTTAAATCTCTAGTTTCATTCTTTTTAATTTAGAAAAGTAATTTCTACTCATTGAAAATTTAACTAAGATTTAATATTCACCACTTAAAATATGGGATCATGTGGACACATGTCATCACCACATATTCTAACATGTGGGAATGAGATTTAAAGGTTGGATCATAGTCATTTTGGTTTAAGTTCATTATTTAATGATTTAAAGTGACTAGGAATGCCTATAGTCCAAATTCACTGCATGTAAACCTTAATATTATTACATATTTAGGTAGATATGATGAAATGTGATTTTTGAGAGTTGGAATCAACTCAAAAGCTAACTTGGTTGATTTTATAAAAATGTTGCAAGGTGCAAATGCTTCTGTTTTGTTATTTTTATTAGGAGAGATCTATAACTCTAATTGAATTAAATCCAACGGTCTTGGATAGATTACTTCAATACCTTTCAGAAAAAATTAGTTCCATGCAATTTGGATTTATAAATCTCTCTGAATTGATTTTCCAACTAGGGGACAGAAACTAGATTCAAATAAAAAGAAAAATCCAAATTTGAACGGTTGGGCTAGCGCGGGAAAGAACTTGGGCCAGCCCAGTGGTGCTCCGCGGCGCGGGACTCAGCTGACAGGGGGGTCCCGCTTGTCAGTGGGTCTTAACACGCGAAACGGTACGCGCGCTGTGGGCCGTAGGATTAGAACTGAGATCTACGGCTGAGGGTCGTCGTCGACGACGAACAGGTCGCCGGCGAGCTCGAACCCTAGCGGCTCGGTGGGGGTCTGCTGGGGACGTACCAGGGCTCCAGCAGGGTCGATGAGGCGGGCAAAAGAACTAGAAGACGACGGCGAGGCGAGGCGCGGTTGCGGCGGAGCTTGGGGTGGTCGCGATCAGTGGCGCCCTTCTCCTCCAGAGGCGGCGGCTCCGGCTCCAATTCAGGCGAGCTGCTGATCCCCTTGCTCCGGCTAGAGGTGGGTGAGGTTCAGTGAGGTGAGGGGAGTGGAGTGGTGTGGAGAGAAGAGGCTAGGGAGGCCTCCTTTTATAGGCCCGACGGTGAGACCGAGCGGGATGGGCAGGCGACGGTGGCAACAAGGCTACGGCCGGCTAGCGGCATGGCTGAGGGTGGCGATCGACAGGCGGTCTCCTGGTGGTGCTCTAGGAAGTGAATGCGGCCGTAGGGGCGGTGGTATGCGGTCTGGGCGAGGTGGCGCTCTGAGCGGCAGAAGCGGCAACGTCCACGGCGAGCGGTGGCTGTGGTGCGTTGAGCGGCGAACGGGGGTGTCTAGGGTGTTCCCTAGGTCGTGGCGGAGCGGTGGGCGCGGGCTGCGGTCGAGCGGCGGCTTGTGCACGCGGGGACAGAGCATGCTATGCGGGCGGCGTCGGCATGGTCGACCAGCTCCGGGCGCGGCGGTTCCTGGCCGCTCCGCTCTCTGTCTCTGGCCTGGGGCTGGTTGGACGGTAGAGGTGGACCACTGGCAACTTGCTAGACATGGTGAGAGGGGCTGGAGAGGGCTGCTGCTGCGAGTGCACGGTCGACCGACGAGGAGTGGCTCGGCATGGCAATGAAGTGCAGCTAGGAGGTAGGGGATGTGCTGATGTGGGTCTGGTTAGGCTTGAGGGGGACAAAGATGATCAAAGCACTTCAAAATTGCTAGACAATATCAGCCCAAAACAGTAATAGTTAGGCCATAATGATCTTGCCAGCAAGGTGATGAATTGTTGATTAGTGTAGATGAATTCTTGATTGAAATGGCCGAAAGAGAAAAAGTTTTGAATTTTGGTTTCAAAATTTTTGAGTGATCTCCACTAGTGCTAGGTAGTCTCTGGTTGCAAGGGTTTTGAAAGTGGAGCTCAAAAAGATGGTTTTTTGAAATAAGGGTGATCTATGCATATGCATTAGATTCAATTTTCAAATGTCATTTAAAATAAGTAAAAGAATGTTTTTAGCAGATCAAAAGGTGGGCCTTGGTACCTCATTATGTGTACTAGCAAGGGGTGCAAAGATCAAGAATTGTTTCTGTTAAGAAATAAGTGCTAGGAATACTCAAAGTAGTGTAGTGGATTAAAATGGCCAAAATGACCATTCCTCCTTTTTAATTCTTTTTGATTTGATTTTCTTTAGGAAAAGTTTGGGAATGATGTAGATGATGTTTAAATCACCTAAGAAACATTTTACAAGCATTGGATCACTTAAACAAGGCACTTCAAATCAACTCCTATTTTAAATGCACACACATATGAATGCTTTCATATTTAATTTGGAAAAGTTTTTGTTAACCCTATTTTTGGATGATTTGATCTTGATAAGCTTGGATTAAAGTTTTGAGATGTTACATCTTAGTTCAAGGCCCTGCTAATGCAATATAAAAAAGGATCTAGAGGCCTACACCGAACCTACGCTAAGGACTAAATAGCCTAAACGTGACATGATGTGTTGAAAATATATTTTATTGGCTAGCCCTTTCCATCAGTTCAATTTTTTGGTTCACTTGGCTAATGAATAAATTCAATACGAGGCACAACATGACCTCAACTTGACATGGTCGGAGTTATTGATGGTGGATGAAGGTGTCGGAAAACCATCAAAGCCACAATACGGGAGCTTGTGTGGGGGAGGCTGAAAGGGTAATTTACCCTATATTGTTTTTGGTTGACAATGACACCGTAGTTAGTGCGGACTAATGCTACCTATCAGTGTCTTGAACAGGTTTTAGTCCGCCCGTATGTTGGAAGATCATCGAAGACCCCCCCATTTCGATAATGAAGAGAAGTGCCGGAGTTTTACCTTTTATATGTTTCTTGAGTATTTAGGAACACCACACTATTAAGAGGGGTTATCTCGATGAGCTTGTTGGGGATGTTTTTCTAAGCCTTATACACATCCTATACACCCACTTGTTCCATCACCAAAGAGAGGGGAGAAAGAAATCTAAGTTTGATAACATCTCTGCCAAACTCGGTTCTCAGGCCGGTTGAACCGGTTCCTAGACCGGACGGTCCGGTACCAGTTCCGGTCAACCGAACCCAAACCGGGATTCTCGGTTTCGTATACCGAGTCTATCCGGGGCTCACACACAATGAGTATCCTGGTTTGGATTCCGGTTGACCGGGCTGTACACCGGGCGGTCCGGTGTGTGGTCCGGTCCAACCGAACTTAAAACCGAGTTTCACAGAAAGTGCTACAAACGGCTAGATTTCTCCCTTGAGTATAAATACCTCTTCTTCCAGCTTGAGGAGGTTAGGCATTCAGTTCATATCTCATACTTGGAGCTCTCTCTCTCTCCCCATTGTTGAAACACAATTTCTTGCGGATCTCCCATTCTACCCAATCAAACTCAAATCCCTTTGGTAGAAAGCAAGAGGAGGTCCCGATCTACGTTTCCACCAAGCCAAATTTCATTCCCCCTTGAGTTCATCGAGTTAGCTTGTTACTCTTGGTTTTGTGGGAAACCCTAGGCGGCTAGGGTCGCCCGGAGGCATTCGGCTTGTGTTTTGCTCCGTGGAAAGTTTGTGAGGGTTTGGAGACTACCTTAAAAGTCTACCACGAGTAAGTGAGCTATTCCTTCGTGGGATAGGCTCGGAGAAGAAGGTGAGCCTTCATGGCGTTGGGGAATCCTTCGTGGAACCTCACACCTCTCCAATGTGACATAGCCCCCTTCCCAAAGGTGGTGAACACGGGAATACATCTTCGTCTCCGCGTGCTTGGGTTATTCCTTAACCCCTCTCTTACTTGTGTTGTTTACTTTGTGATAGCCTTCGTGCTTGATGTATCTTGTATCATCATCTAGGTTGCCTCACCTAGTTTGCATTTAGGCACACTTATATTCCGCAAAGCCTAAAACTTGCAAAAGATTATAAAGAATTTGTTAGAAACCTATTCACCCCCCCTCTAGGTAAACCATCTTACACTTTCAGAGGCAGGTGGGCTAAGGGGAGGGGGATGTGTCAGGAGGAGGAGAGGAGGGGAAGAGCTAAGAGCAACAAGGAGCGGGGAGGAGCTGGACATGTGAAAGGAAGAAGACTAAGAGACACAGAGAATGTGAGCGGTGTTCGCTCGGCAAGACTAGGGTACATGATTATCATGGCCTATCAGCACAAATAAGTATTTCCAATCCTTCATTTTTCTTAGACAAAAATCCACGCTTGTGATCGGCTTGTTTTGTTTCTATTTGTTATACTCTCTCCATTCACTAATGTAAGACATTCTATTATTTTTCTAAAACACATGTACCTGGATGTGTTTTAGTGTGTAGGTTCATTCATTTTAAAGTGTATCTAGTCCACTTTGAAAATATAAAATGTCTTAGTGAATGGAGGGAGTACGAGATTCCACTTGACATGGGCAACTCCTATGTTTCAGTGTGCTACTTCATTTTAGGAAAATCATTTCTCCTTCTAACACCAATTGATAGAGTTTACACTCCATCCCCCGATATAAAAAACCATGAACCTAAACCACTGTTCTCTCAAAGCATTCCATCTTCTTACACGTTCAATGGCACAGTCAGCCTATTCAACAAATAAAGATAAAAATAAGAATAATGAAGTTTAGAAGAAATACTATATAAAATTTAGGGGAGACTTTCCATTTCCTGAAGTTCTAGAAATTATACAAAAACTTCAAAACAAGACATCGATTTTTAATTTATATATTTTATGTTTAATTTCCAGATTTGTTTTTGTATATTTCCTAGAATTGCCTTAGTAGATTTTTACATGTTTTCTTCATTTTAGTAGATTTTTACATGTTTTCTTCTAAATTTACCCATTTATCTTATTTTTAAGTATTATCTGTGTGGCTCATGTGCAAAATCAATGCCTCATCATCTAAGTATATGACTTGCAATAATATGTTGGGGGGGGGGGGGTAAATGTTTGTAGAGTTAGGGGGCTAAAGTTTCCTCTTTTGGAGCTTATGGTGTGTTTTCCCTCAATAATTAATGGACAAAAAATAATGGTGGTCTTACATTTTGGTCGGTGCATTCAAAATGCCCCCTTACGTTTTATAGTAAGAAAATACTCGGACCAAAAACTAGTTTGTTACTCTAATGGTATAATTTTTGAGACACATATTGCATATTTTATTAGCAAAAATTGATGGTCAAAGATTTCGTTAAACTACGTGCGTGCCTAATAAACTGGGGGACAGAGGAAGTAATATGCATGATTTATTTATGTGATATCAGTGATACATTCCCGCGACTGAAAAAGCAAACGCTAATTGACCACATATTTCTTGACAATGTGTTAGAGGCCTAATATGCGGTTCTCCAGGCAGCATGATTAATCTTCTGGATTAAATATGAGGTCCTTGACAAGTCTAGCTAGTAGCTATCTTTGGCGCCTGCAAGCGCTTTAACCCAGCGATAAAATAATTAAAAATATGTTCATTGGCTCGTCTCGATCTGATGGAGCATTATGATTGCAGGTGCTGGGCGTCCTGAAGCTGATAACCTAATTAATCTCAAGCTTCCACCGGCAGTTCGACACCTCAGGATCTCAAAAGGCCACACCCTCGAGATCTTAATTAGAACGTACGCGTACTTGCAGGTCGCATATGCACACGATTATCATCTTGATGTGCATTTCAGTGAAAGTTGGATCGGGGGTGACGAGATATGAGCCCTTTTTGTCTAAGATAAAAGAAAACCATCATCTCATCCAACTAGACAAAAACGACATCAAGGTACATCTTCTTCAGCAAAGGATATATATTTATCATGAGTTTCAAAGTGTAGCTAGCCATGCACAGGCACCGTTCGTTTCTGTACATGTTGTCCTTAGCAAATTAACTTCTCAGAAGAGCAGAGACTTTGCTAGGTCGTCCAATGTTCACGTCCATAGTATACCATGCAGAGTACGCAGTCCGGAGGCAGGCCGGCCGGTCCCCCACGGAATCTGGGAGCTGAGCTGGTTAGGAAATATTGTCATGATCTCCTCTCTTTTAACTTGGGACCTCTCTCTTAGCTTGATAACAATTCAATCCCCACTTGCGCGAATCACGCGCCCATGCATGCTCCGCATGGTTTGCAACTGAATTTTATTGCAAGTGCTGGAGAAAGCAGGCAGTTCGGTTTATGGACGAATTAATCAAATCCATATGCATTGGCTAGCTAGCCCAGAACTGGCTAGTTGAGAGCAGCAAACTGCAGTACTCCTCCACTCCTCAAGTGAGCAATGAACAAGTGCTCCCTTACTATATTCAGGACGTCTAAGTGTAACGAACACATGGATGAAAAACGCAGCTGGAGAATACGATGATTCTGTGAGCCAGGGGGCGAGACGAATCTGCAGGCTGCTAGTGCTAGCTGCAGTTTAAGTTACTGTTGCGCACATGTCCGCAAAAGGACAGGAGACGCGGTCAAGTTTACGAAACCGAGGCCAGGATGTACTATGAGTAATACGGCCCAGATAATGCCGCGCTGACAGTTCCAAAAGGACAAGAGGTACAACAGTAAACTACTGCATCAGATATAGAGTACCTAGTAATATATATCATCAATACTTCTGTGGTGCATATGAAATAAATACTGCTCTCAGCTGCCACCGGATATATAGTACTTACTGATCTATGGTGCAGTCCATCATTCATCAGAACAGTGAGCCGTAGGCAGGCCGCAGGCATGCATGGCTCGTAAATTCATTAGTTACTGAAACTATATATACTACTATATCAATATGCGAAAAGTGCAACGTAGATCGATCTGAACTATGGATATATATGGAGGTAATATGCATTATGCTTTCTATGTTCCAAACCAATTGAAGTTCTAGTTTTGTCCTAAGTCAAATTTATTTAAGTTTGACCAAGTCTACAGAAAAATATGTTAATATCTACGACATAAAATATAAATTATGTCTAATGATACTAATTTAATTTTCTATGTGTTGATATATTTTTCAATAGGTTTGGCCAAACTTAAAGAAGTCTGACTTAGAACAAAGCTAGAAATTCAATTAATTTCAAATGGAGGAAGTATTCTTCAAGCTACTTGAAATGCAACATGTTGGTTTTTATCTACAACAGCCGAAAATAACCTATTTAAAATTGCATAGTAATGTTCCTGTGATGTTCATAGTGGGAGCATAAAATAGGTATGAGTGATACTTTCTTGATGTTCACTCTCCTTTCTAAATGGCTTGGATCAAAAGTATCGCATAACCTAATGTTTGTATTTGATACATTGTGTATGGAAAATTAGGCATTTTCTGATAATATATTTTGAAACGCGAAAAATACAACTCCCTTGACATAATTTGTTACATTAATTCCCAATAAGCCTTTACGCAAGAAAAATACATCCCTTCCTTGAATATAGCACGTTAATTTGAAAGGAATATTTACAAGATTTTCGTTTCTTTGTTTTGATGGTGCAGGGGACTCCAGATTTTGTGGTATAAAATAAGATGGGAAGCCTTTTTATATCATCCAATGGTATTTGGATGTGCACCTATATTTATACGTACATAGTCCTAAAATTTCGTTGTATAGTTGCTATCTCCTGATGTTGTGTCCATTGGCGTTTTCATCATATACTTTAAGACAAAACACAAGGTTTTAATTCTTACTTGCAGGTTCAACATATGTAAATGCATATGCCAAGTAAACATAAACACAACCCTTAATTCAACCAATCCCATCATTATTGGGGAGTTGTGACCAAAAGCTTAAGGGCCTCGTTGGTTTGCAGAATTTTCTAAATGCAAGAGTAGGGAAAATATAGGAATAGGATGTTAGGACACGTGGAGTCCTACAGTAATTTGAAATACATGTTGTTAGGTTGTGTTGTAGGAAAAACACGAGACTTTGTGTATATAGGGTAGGTTTGGATTGTGGCCAAATTGTACCCTACCATTATTTTGATCATGACCAAAAGGTTGGCTCTTGTTTGGATTCTTTCCCAAAAAATTGGCATGCCAATGCTCCACTACAAGTCTAGTTCATTTTTATAGCCAATGTTAGCCAACTTGTGGGCAAGCAAAGGCTCAACCAAAAATTTGGTAGGGTAATCTTCGGCAAAACCCAAACACACCCTATATGTCCTAATTGTCATAGAAGCAAAGTAAAATTTACTTTCCCATGGAATTGCGTGAAAAGTAGACGATGGGAGATATTCATATGTTACTATTCCTGCAAAACCAAACAAGCTCAATAGGAAAAAAAATCTAAGAATTGAAATGTGAGATCATGGTGAATGGCTTAATAGGATTGATATGATATCCATACCAATAAGTTATAATTTTTTTTCCGGGGTGCATCTTCAAAAGCACTCTAGGTTAAGCGTGCTTCAGTGCTTGGCGTAGAGCAATCTGAGGATGGTTGATCGACCGGTAACTTATTTTTGGGTACGTACGAGTAAGAACAAAGTGTGCAGAAAAGATTAGTGTTGATAGGTGGGGCCAGTCTATTTTTTTTAGAGAGATGCTAGAGGTAATAGCCACCAGGCCTAGGGTGGTTGGGGTGTTATAGCATCCTCAATAATTCTTTTGCAATTCCTTAGATAAAATCCTCCAAAATTTCTATGTTATTCTTTTGAATCGAAGAGCCCTAAAATATCTTACATCCCATAGACTCTTCACCCGTCCGTCCATTTTGACCGGGTGCTCATGCCATTATATACATGCCACAGAATTTATTAACCGAAGGGGCTACCACATCAGCGAATCAGAATCACACATTCATATATAGAGCTGACTGATCACACCCAATTGGGTTATTGAGAATGACATGCTCCATCACATGATTTCTCAAACCCTATCATTCGTAGCCTGTGGGCTCCACACCCTCATAGCCATCTCTCTCCTCCTCACCCCTAGGTAGCTAAGATCCCCGCTATCTTCCTCTCTCTTTCATCTTCCTCCTTAAGAGAGAAAGCAGCTGGCATGGGCTACTTGTATTGTTCCCGACCTTTTCTCCTATCTTATCTCATACATACACTCATACCTGCTGCGCACACATACACCAAGATCCAAGAACACCTTCATTGTGCTCCCTCCGAGTTAGCTAGCTACCTCCCATTTCTGGCATCTATTCATCCATAGATTCCATGGCATAATCACATATCATAGTACACATGTATTCCAATCTCCAATCACCCAAAGAATCTCAAGGCCCATATTATATATTAAGCTAAGAGCCCTAGAAAAATCTCCAAGAATAGCAGCTTATAGTACTGTTGCTTGTCATCCCAGCTCCCAGAAATAGCATACTAGTCAAAGTCAGCACCCCCAAGGCAGCTGGAGCTCGAGAGGTTGGAGCCAGGGCGCCAATCCATGGAGTTTCTGCCAATCGGCGGCGAGGATTCCGAGCGGGCTTGCGCGTCGTCGGCCCTGGAGAAGGAGCATATGTTCGAGAAGGTGGTGACCCCGAGCGATGTGGGGAAGCTGAATCGCCTGGTCATCCCCAAGCAGCACGCCGAGCGCTACTTCCCGCTCGACGGCACCGCCACCGCGGCTGCGGAGGCCAACGGCAGCGGCAAGGGGATGGTGCTGACCTTCGAGGACCGCGCGGGGAAGACATGGCGATTCCGGTACTCGTACTGGAACAGCAGCCAGAGCTACGTGATGACCAAGGGCTGGAGCCGCTTCGTCAAGGAAAAGCGCCTCGGCGCTGGCGACACCGTCCTCTTCGGCCGCGGGCTCGTCAGCGAGGGGCGCCGTCTCTTCATCGATTTCCGCCGCCGCCGTCCGGCCTTTGTGTTCCCGCCATCGGCGACGTCGTCTTCGTTGCATCACATGGCAGCGCCCCTCCCGTCCGTGCCGCTCTGCCCGTGGCGGCGGGACTACGGGACCACCTACAACTACAATGGTGTCTCCGCCGCGGCGGGGTCTATGTCCAGCCGTCACGTGTTGTTCCTGCGGCAGCCTGTTTCGGCAGCAGTGGTGCTCAAATCTGTGCCGGTGCGCGCCGCGCTGGAGCCACCGTCGAGGCCCAAGCGGCTCCGCCTGTTCGGCGTGAACTTCGACTGCCCGCCAGCCACGGAGGACGGCGGCGGAGTCACGCAGACGGTGGCCTCGGCGCACCTGCAGCAGTTGCTACCCGCGCTGTCGTCATCTACCTCGTCCACGGCGGGGAAGGAGGCGAGCCCCCTGGATCTTGGACTATGATTGAATTCAAGGAAAGGCAGGTCAGCTAGTGCTGTGTACTGAACACTGAGTACTGAGCACTGACATTCGCCAACTGATCAAGAGAGGCAATGCATGTGGAGAAGCTAGCTGCTGCGTACGTATATAGCTCCAGCACTGCATGTATAACATTCAGATGAATCATTTCTTGCTTGTTCATATGATTTCCTTGGTTTGCTAATTAAAATAGTTAATTTCTCTTTATTTCTGTCTTAGTGTATTTGGAAATTATGAAAGCTAGATATGTGGGCTATGGCTTAATTCCTAGAGATATGCTTTCCCTACATACCCTGATCGAGATCAGTAAGGGCACAGTACTTACCCTGCATATGCCAACATTACTAATTAGTCCCAATGTATTAATTTATGTCTTGCTTGGCTATGATTTCTCTTAAAGTTTCTTGAAGCAGATCACAACGCTCTCCTCCCTAAGCAAGGCGGGGGCTAGAGTTGGTCAGAGCCTAACCCTTCTCCTATATGTACAGATATCCACATCGATCTGCTACTAGCATTGTCCTGTTTCTTGGCTTGGTTCTTGTGCAATTCTTTCCCTGCTGCATCTGATGTCTCTGTTTACATGCATGATGCACATCTCTGTAACGTCCAAGATTCATAAGATATTCTACCGGCCTGATTATTAATTCAGATATTGAAATTAATACACTGCTGCCTGGCTATTTCAAGCTTGTTTAGTTGTATGTGCATCTATCGATGCCCGGGGTGCAACTTGCCAACTTCCAGTATCTAATTTAACAGCTACTATATCAAGTTACCACTACTCTGTGATGAAATATACTAGCTCCAGTTGAAATATAGTATTAATGGGACCGCATTCATATAGCATCCGTCAATATAGCAAGGTCTCTAGTTAAGTGATTGTAATGTCCAATGGAGACAGGTTATGTCGTAAAAGGTCCTAACCACCATAAAATAATTATGGATGAGTTAGTGTCATTATCTTATGTGAAACATATATGGGTATGGACTAGGACTATATGGACCACATGCTATATAATTTTCTAAAAAGTGCACTGGAAGGAACTCTAATTGCGGTCTACAGGCATGTCCCATGATTTATATTTAGGCATATCATATACAGATGGATATATGCGGGGAAAGGCAACCACTAGTGTAGCATTTACATTACCCATGGTTATTCTTTCTACGTACTTATGTTTTCGTTCTCATGGGGAGTCGGTGTATTCTGTTTGTCGGGAGGGTCCCTGCAGTGCTCGGTTCGGCACGCTCCTCCCACACCGTGAGATATTTCTACGTTACTTGTTTCCTGCTCATATCGCGTACCATCCCGGCATGTCTTCTGTGATGAAGTATCACTAAATCCCTTCATGGCATGTTTGCACGGAAATACCCTTTTCAAGCTTCCCGCGGTACATCGTGAAAACTCCGTGTCATGGTGAAGACGATTTCGGAAAAATATTCCTACAGGGGATAAGAGAATGTTTTCTTAGGGAATAAATGGCCATACAACCTTGTTCGGCGTCTTACATGACATGCGTGAACCTTTCCTCCGGACCATTTTCCCTTGCACTCCAGGAAGGTCTTTGTATCCAAGCATGGGTGCTATGTACTGTGAGGACACATATATGTGAGTCCAAATTAGTTTGTAAATCATGGCTTGATATTTTGAGGTTATGTTTGAGCATCAATTGACGAAGCGGGATAAAAGAGTAAAGCTCTTACATTATATTACATAAATTACACACATCAGGACAGGTGAACATAATTTAATTAGTTGAGTCTCGAGGCAGACGGGCACCCCCTAAATTATCACTCTGGCAAAGTATTTTTCATAATTAATTATTATTATCAAGGTGTTTGTGTAAGTGATCAAATCACGCCCATGCCATGATGCAATAGTGATGCTTGCCTAACGCATGTTGAATTACATCTTGAATCTATCAAGGTACATGCACAAAGTAACCAAAACAAGAAGCGATATTTGTTGACAAGGTTCATTATTCTTGGCTACATCCCTAGCAGAAGATGATATGATGTCTTTCCCTTTGTTGAAGGATCATCGTCGTCACTTGGGTCAATCATACTGCCACTTTGGTCGAGGCAACATCTTCAAGTGTCGGTCTTGCCGACTTGGAAGTGCAGATCACCTGACGTCAGATTGGATCCATCGTTGACGGAGTCGAAGTCCAAGATTGTGTCCGGCAAGTGGATGGTGAACCTGAGGGAGCCGAAACATATCTGCTCGGCAGGAACCGACGAATCGTAGATTGCCGGTGATGGAACCGCCGAATTCGCAACATCAACGCACGGGTTTCCCATAGATGGCACCAATTGACATGGGGTGATCGCGTTAATGCCCATGGTTTATGGACTTAGGTTTTCGGGAAGAAGTGTACGTTGGAGACTTCGTCAGCTAATAGACAAACAAGGAGACACGAGGTTTACCTAGGTTCAGGCCCCGGGAGGGAAAACCCTTCTCTTGCGTGTCTATTCTTTGATTGATGGATAACCTAAAGGTTACAATGGCGCCGAGATGGCTAGGGTTGCGCAGATTAGATCTGGCGTGTGTGTATAGTGAGAGTTTTGGGTCCTCCTCCCCGGTGGTCCCTCCTAGCCTTTATATGAGGAGGGTAGGTCTCGGGAGCTGTTCGAGTTGATTACAAATTGAGGGTGTAACCCTAGAGGTTTTCTATCTAGTCTTGTCTTGTCCGTCAAGGAGTCGATGCCTCCATGGGCTTGGCTTCATCCTAATCATCATGGACTTTGTAGATTTCAACAGATCGTCATGTGGGCCCCTATCTGGGCCGGACCAGATAGGCCAAGGGTGCATGCCCCTTAGGCATACCTATGTCAGTTGTACTCCCTCTATCTGGGCATACAAGGCTAGAGGGCCATTTTTTTTATCAATAAGATTAATTTCTCCCTCATATTAAATAATTCATGCACCAATAGTTGAGAGAGATAACCACGTGCATCGGAGGAGAGAAATAAAACATAAGGCATACTGGGAGAGAAAACCACATGCATTTGAGGAGAGAGAGAAAAGAGATTAAACCATATTAATTTACTCATGAGAATTAAGAGTAATTAGATAGACCAACATTAGATTCCCAAACTATCTAAAAATGGGAAGGGGACTAGGAACTCGAACGGATGGTAGATGCTAAAATTTTAAAAACAATAATCAATTGGTCATCACCGAGCCATCTATAGTACAAAATTTAACAAGAGAAGCTTCCGACCACAGTCCTATTATTATTGATACCACAGAGGGATGTAGAAACAACAAGAAGAACTTTAGATTTTAGAAAAGCTGGATTAGAGAGAAGAATTTTATGAAAAGAGTGGAGCAATGTTGGAGGGAAACAATCAAAGCCAAAAAATAGGCTGGCAAAATTTCAGATGAAGCTGAAGATGGTGAAGAAAAACCTGAATGGTTAGGGAGGAAATGCTAGAGGAGAATACATGAGAACAAAGAAAAAGTTGACTGAAGAATTACAAGATCGTGAAGATATGGAAGAGTTATTACCATATGGAGAACAGTTGATTCGAAAAGAAAAAGTTCAACAAAATATTCAACAAGTTCTGATGAAAATTTATGAAGGGGAGGAGGTTTAATGGTAGGATAGATCCAATGAAAATTTGCTACTTAAAGGTGACAATAATACAGACTAGTTCTACATAATTGCTAATTGAATAAAGAGTAAAAAAAATCTCTTTGAAAGGGACAAGATGTTATACAAGGAACTCCTAATTTGATAAAGCATGATACAAAATTATATAAAGATTTGTTTGTGTTTGCTCTTTCATCTAGAATAAGACCGAGAGATGATTTGTGGGGTGAAAGTGAAAAATCGATAGAAGAACAAAGAATAGATATGGGTATGCCTTTTCCATAGAATAAGTTAAAGTGTTATAGATCATATAAAAGCAAGGAAGTAGAACCTGATGGAATTCCTATTGAATTCTACCAGACTTGTTGGTTTACTATCAAGGAGACTTGCTCGAGATCTTTGACAATTTTCATGCTCATGAAATTTATTTTAGCAGGATACCATTATCGCTTTAGTTACAAAATGGGAGGGAGCATGTTAGGGGTGACCACTTAGGGTTGTTGATCTCTCACGAATCTCCGTGGAAATCGAGGTGAAGGTGAGTGGGGTGAGGGGGAGGAGGAAAACCATGAACACACACGCAAAGAACACGATTAACACACGCACACGTGATACACGATACAAACCTACAGCTCACGCTGGCGGCTACCAGTCCGACACAATCCCTAGGATCGGTGGCGGGCAAGAACACTCTCTCTCTAACTGGCATGACGAGCGGGAGGTTTGGCGAGATCTTGACAACTTGGAGAAGGACACCGACTCCAAGGCCTTGTACAACTTGAATGCACTATGCAAAGCTCAAGAGGTTGGGGGATAATTGGTGCTCCTTGTCAAGGAGCATGAGACTATAATTAGATAGATCCTCAAAGGGGGTTTCTTCTAATTCAATTATCCAAGTCTAGGGTTACAATAAGGAGGAGGTGGTCTATTTATAGGCCCACAAATAAATATGGGTACTTTAGGCATAAAACTGGAAGTTTGGGGCAAAATTGGGGATTGCATGGGTCAGGCCCAAAAGGCCTTAAAATGCTTGTGGTCACTTAGGCCGGAGAATCCGGGCCTGGAGGCTCGAGACTTCGAGGTGGTCTCCGGGGTCATTGTTGTAGCCTCTATATGGGATGGAGGAGTCTAGACCGGAGTCTTCATGCTCTCCGGGGCAGTATCCGGGGGTTTACTAGGAGCTCCAGGTGTCGGTGCGAAGTCCTGCCCGGAGACCTTGGGGCGACACACCGAATACTCCGGGGTCGGAGGCTGGAGACTCCAGGGCTTCAACTTTAGCTGTGACATATTCTTGTCCAGCTCTCGTCTCATCTTTTGAGGGGGCTTGGCGATGCACTGGGGCTTCGTAGCTGAGTATGCACATTGTAGTGGCATGAACTAGCAATCTATTCAAGGGTGTATCGAAATCACACGAGGAGAGGAGCGAGTTAACCTTATCTTGTAGAAGTTTGGCTCGAGCACGCGTATTGGTCCACTTGGTGGACTTGGTGGTGAGGATGTAGAGGTATCCCTAGGATGGGCTGCATCAGCTCCCCCCTTGGGAAAGAGTCGTCCTTGACTCTTCATCCTTATCATCTTGATCATCTCCATGAATGGTGTGAGGTCCTTCACATTGAACGTCTTGCTCACGATATACTTTGATGGTGATGACGTAGGCATTTTTGTTGATCCTCTTGAGGACTTTGAAGGGACCATATCCCCTTGGCTTGATCTTGGAGTCTCGATCATTGGGGAAGGGGTCTTTACTTAGGTGTATCCACACGAGGTCACCTACTTCGAAGATCATCTCTTTATTGGTCTTGTTTGGTCTTGATGTTTGGCAAAGAACTTGTTGACCAATCATAGCTCTTGTGTCTTCATGTAGTTTCTTCATTGCTTGAGCGCGCTTGTCAATGTCTATGTTGGTGCGCTCATGGAGAGGAAGTGGTAGGATGTCGAGCAAGGTGAGGGGCTCGAATCCGTAGATGATCATGAATGGGATCTTCATTGTTATGGAGTGCTTGGCTCTATTGTAGGCGAACTCAGTGTGTGGAATGCATTCCTCCCAATCCTTAAGATTCTTCTTGATCAACAGACGAAGAAGAGTTCTGAGGCTTCGGTTGACAACCTCGGTTTGGCCATCGGTTTGAGGATGCGAGGCGGACGAGAAGAGGAGATTGACATCGAGCTTGGTCATTAGTGTCTTCCAAAAGTAGCTCATGAATTTGACATTGCAGTCGGATATGATGGTTCTTGGCACACCATGAAGATGTACTATTTCCTTAAAAACGGATTTGCAATATGTGAAGCATCATCGGTCTTATGGCACGGAATAAAGTGTGCCATCTTTGAAAAGCAATCCACTACCACAAATATTGAATCATGACCATGCTTAGACCTAGGAAATCCTAACACAAAGTCCATGCTAATGTCTGACCAAGGTGCATGAGGAATAGGCAGAGGCATATAAATACTAGATGGGTTAGACTTAGAATTAGCTTGGACACATGTTGTGCATCGTTGGACGTGGTGCTCCACGTCGTGCTTCATCTTGGTCCAATAGTAGTGTGCGGAGAGCATGTCATATGTCTTGTCACGACCAAAGTGACCCATAAGGCCTCCACCATGAGACTCTTGGAGAAGCAAAATTTGGAGAGATGACTTCGGAATACAAAGCTTGTTTTGTTTGAAGAGAAAACCCTTGTGCAAATATAAGTCATCAAATCATTTTTCCATTGAACAGTTTGCAAATATTGGTCCAAAAAATGGGTCGGAAGCATACAAAGTTTTGGTGTCCTCAAGACCCAACATGTTTACTTTGAGGTGAATAAGAAGGCTTGTGTTCTTGCGAGACAAAGCGTCCACAACTACATTATATTTGCCCTTCTTATACTTGACAATGTAAGGGAACAACTCCATGAACTCATCCCACTTAGTGTACCTTTTACTCAAGTTGGCTTGGCCTTTGAGATATTTCAACGACTCATGGTCATAATTTATGATAAATTCCTTAGGCCAAAGGTAATGTTGCCAAACTTGAAGAACACAAACTAAGGCAAACATCTCTTTGTCATAAATCAGATAGTTAAGGCATGCTCCATCAAGCTTCTCGCTATGGTAAGCAATAGGACATCCATTTTGCATGAGGACTCCTCCAATGCCAATACCACTAGTATCACACTCTATTTAAAAAGTTTTTGTGAAATCTGGTAAAGCAAGTAGAGGTGCTTCAGTTAGCCTCTTTTTGAGCTCATTGATAGCTAGGTTTATGCGTCCATCAACATGGTTATTGCAGTACTAGTAGTGGCAACTATTTATTAGAAAGATCGATCCCAAAGGAGCATTACAATATTGAAACCACACAACTCCGCAACTGCGTTGTCAATGCTGCCATGTTCGCACCCAAAACGGTGTTTGGAAATAGTCTACACTATAAGTTGCTAGAGTAATAGTAAACAAGAGAGATTTAAAGTAACTAGTAACAAAGTAAATAAAGTACTGAAAGTAAACTGGAACAAGAACTAAACTAAAGGGGGTTTTAGCTGTAGGATTGAAAAGAATGAGAGAGGGTTTCTAGGCTTCGGTCTCACTAGTACTAGATGGTCAAATATATGTGTGAATCCATTATCTACAAGAGATTCCCTCAACAAATAAATGTTCCCCACTTGATTACCGGGCTTTCACACTGTGTGTAGTATGCATGATTCTCACGTGTCACTCGCGAGGCAAACGTACACTTCCGAACCAAGGGATCCTGTGAACTCATCTCGTAACTCATATAATTGAATACTTGGATCACAAACATATTCTAACTTAGCGCACTAGATCAAACTGATGGGTTCGTAGCATGGAAAACAAAAAATTTCTACCGCAAGAACGAACAAAACCCAGATCTATTCTAGATAAAAGCCAAGATCTAATCTATTAGACATGTGCAACGAGATAGATCTGTACTAACCCTTGTAGACCCGAAAGCGTTACGAGATCGGATCTCGTGGTTGATGTAGTCGATCACTTGACGATCTCAAGATCGAGTAGACGATCCTTCCGGCGCCGCGTTCCGGCAGCGCTTCCGCAGTCGGTCACACGTGCAGAGTCGAAGCAGACCTTCCTCTCCCCGTTCCAGCGAGCAGCGGAGGTAGTAGATCTCTCCACGGAATCCCAGCAGCACGACGGCGTGGTGGTGGTGGTGGAGTAGAGAATTCTGCAGGGCTTCGCCTAAGCCAGAGCAGAGGGAAGGAGGAGGAGAGAGGCGGCAGCTAGGGTTTGTTATGGAGGAGTGCTAGGGGGTGGCGCCCCTCCCCTCTATTTAAAGGAGGGAGGCGCCATGGGAGGGGGAGTCCTAGTAGGACTCCCCTCCCTCCTTGGCCGGCGGATTGGGAGGGGGGAAGGAATCCTCCTCCCCCACGAATCCGTGTCTTACCCCACAAAGGCTCCTTGATCCTTTCTTGGTTTTCAAGCAAACACCAAGAAATCTTCTAGAACATTCTAGAACATTCCGAAACCTTCTAGAATCTCCATACAAACACTCCGGAACATTTCCTAACTTAGAAAATGATCCCCAATATATGAATCTTATTCTCCGGACAATTCCGGATCTCCTCGTGATGTCCCGGATCCAATCCGAGACTCCGAAGAACATTCGGTCTCCAACGCATATTCTATATCTACTTAAAACAACTTCGAACCTTAAGTGTGTCACCCTACGGTTCGTGAATATGCAGACATGATGGAGACACATCTCCGATCAATAACCATTAGCGGGATCTGGAGATCCATAACGGCTCCCACATACTCAACGATGACTTCATGATCGATAGAACCATTGACATACGAAACCAATTCCCTTTGTCACGCGATATTCTACTTATCCGAGGTTTGATCGTCGGTATCTCCATACCTAGTTCTACCTCGTTACTGATAAGTACTCTTTACTCGTTTCATGTTATGTCATCCCTTGTGACCTAGTCACATGCTTGCAAGCTAACTAGATGACATTCCACCGAGAGGGCCCAGAGCATATCTATCCATCATATGGATGGACAAATCCCAATCTTGGTCCATGCGCTTCAACACATACTTTCAGAATACCCAATGACACCTTTATAACCACCCAGTTATGAAGCGGTGTTTGATGTCATCAAAGTACCCATCCGGTGATGGTGATTACCATAACCTCTTGGTCGAAGGATTAGGTTACTATGCATTTGAAATCTTACATCAATACAAACTTAATGACTTGATCTTATGCTACGCTTACTATGGGTGTGTGTCCATCACATCATTCTCCTAATGATATGATCTTGTTATTAATGACATCCAATGCCCATGATCAGGAAACCATGATCATCCATTAATCAACAAGCTAGTTTAACAAGAGGCTTACTAGGGACTCTTTTATGTTTACAAAACACACAAGTATTAATGTTTCCGGTTAATACAATTATAGCATGGGATGTAAACATTTATCATAAACATAAAGATATAATAATAACCACTTTATTATTGCCTCTTGGGCATATCTCCAACAGTCTCCCACTTGCACTAGAGTCAATAATCTAGTTAAAAACTTGTGCATTCAACACCTATGGCTTTCTGGTGTTGTATAGACACTATTGCTAGTGGTAAACATAATCTTCGGATCTGACACTTCCAGGTCTGTGTGTATTTGCATGTCCTTGCGTCTCTACGCATTACTCATTCTCCAATGAGATGGCATTGTATAAATTTGGTCCTTTGGTGAGACCTTTAGTTCCTTGGGATTAAATCATGTTGATACAATTGTCATACAATGTATCTTCATAGTATTATCCCGCTATGAACCACACCTAGTTTGATAACAAACTACTTGACGCAAATGCCCTCATTTGCTGCTACAATAGTAGTCATATACTTAGCCTTTTGTTGTAGTATCTGTCACAATGTTTTAATTTTGGTACTCAACCAAATCCGTTATGGAACTTCCTTTCCATTACATTGTGCCACCCATAGTTTAAATTGAGATAAACTTAATTTGTGACAAAACTAGTATCAATGTAACAATTTACAATGAACTATTTGTCACCACTATATAAGTAATATATTCTTAGTTCTTCCAAAGATCATAGGAATATCCCTACTATTGTCCAATGATCATATTATGAGTCATTCTGGTATATGCTCATAACATTTAGAGCATAGGACATACCTGGATGTGTACATCTCAAAGAATGATTGATCAAATTATTCTTGTGATTTCACCAAGTGTCAAAACACTTGAATCTCGTGTCAACACACTTGAATCTTGATTCAGTCCTTTCCGTGCGTCAAGAACCTTTCTTGTTGTTTCCATATTGAACTCATTCAATATATTATCTATGTACATTTGGCAAAACCATATTAGCGCCTCAATCTATCCATATAGACATTGATGCCTAATTCTTGTGTTATGCCTAAGTCTTTCATCGAAATGAAATTCTTAACCCGTGTCAATAAAAGATACATCATTTCTAATCAACAATATGTCTTTCACATAATGTATTAGAAATATGTCTTAGCGCTCCCACTTAATTTCTTGCAAAATGCAAACATCTTCATCGTCTCTGATGAAATTAAACCTTTGAACGGTTTCATCACGGTGAAGATTCCAACTCCACGATGCTCACTTCAACCATTGAAGTTTTGCATACTCTTTTAGCATCCTTTGAATTAACAAAACCCTTTGGATCGTGTCATGGACACATCCTAGGTAACCATTCTATTAGAAGAACTTGTTTTGTTTGTTCAACTACCATATACCAAAATATATGTAGTGGTTGCTACATTAATCCGTCCAGACTAAATATCGCTATGAAAGATCAAATCTTATCATAGTCAATTCCTTGAACATTGTCTTAAACTCTTTCCGACATGTCGACTATTTCATAGATGTGAAACATCCATGTCTATTTCTTTATAGATCCATATACGACTGTAAGGTCTTGCACCTTTCTAGAGGGTCTTTCAAATTCAAAGCTTGATTTCTCTTGTATGGAATTATCACGGATTTTATGGATTCAAGCCACTTAATGAAGTCAGGGCCCATCATTGATTATTTGCATGTAGTCGGTTCATCATTGTCAAACAATAATGATTTAACTCTCAAATCTTGGCATTTGATTACTTACCCGACCTACTTGGTTCAATAGGAACTTAGATCCCCGTGACCA
Organism: Avena sativa; assembly: GCA_916181665.1. Taxonomy (NCBI): domain Eukaryota; kingdom Viridiplantae; phylum Streptophyta; class Magnoliopsida; order Poales; family Poaceae; genus Avena; species Avena sativa. Next base: position 382,714,756 of record OV702286.1, on the reverse strand, counting down.
CATCCTTTGAGGCACGTGAGCCATGAGCATTGTTGCTGCCTCCGGGACACGTACCGACGCTGCGCAACTCAGCACATATTAGCCAAGGTTCAACAACCTTGTCAAAGTTCTATCGTCCTCCCACTCAACTTTTCACCAAAAATTCCTTCTCAAGAAACTCAACATTCTAAGTGAAAAACACTTTTGTCTTCGGTGTTTATGGAGGAATACCCAATGGTTATTTAAAATAACCTACAAAGACTTGCTCATCTGACTTAACATTTTACTTATGCCTAGCATACCCAAAATTTAAGAAAGGACAACCTGGGTTTTATCCCAAACCATGACTTATATGGTGTCATTTCAACGGATCACGATGGAGCTCTTTTCAGTGTAAAAGCGGTAGTCACTAAAGCTTTAATCTTTAAAATATAATGGCAGTTTTATAAATGACACCTTTGATCTTATCATGTTAAACAAGGTTTCATTACATATCTTGAACACTCCATACTTCTATGGTGTTTTGGAAATTCAAATCCATGGAACGATTCTTCAAATCTTAGGTGTTTTGCTAAACTTGTAACTCAAACATCTTTCTTTATGATCCAATCATAAACTTTTTTATTTTCTTGTTATAATAATTTTCCACTTCATCTTGAAAGTCTTTGAACATTTTCAAATGTTTCATACTTCTTACTTATTGAGTAAGTATATACATATACTCACTCAAATCTTTGGAGAAAGCATATGAAGTTGAAATCCATCGCCCACGACTACACATAATGGAATATATACATCAATATGTACAAATTCCAATCAGTTAGTCATCCGTTCCTCTTTTGGCCTACGAACGGAGTTTAGTTATCTCCAGGAAAGTATCACAAGCGTCATTTGATCAAAATCAAAGACTCCAAAAATCCATCATCATGGAGTTTCTTCATGTATCCCTAATATAACTTAAACGGTGATGTGACTTCGCAAGTGATCTTTCAATCATTTGTCTTGCGACATTTTAGCATTAGTTTTATGGTCGTTATTTCTCCAACCAGAATTGTATATCATCCATCTATTATGGAATGCGGTAATTATTTGAACAACCTTTTGTCGTCATAATACCTGATCAAAAATAACAATTATTGAAACTAATCTTGAAGGCAAGCTTTGATGTTAACGAGCAACACAACAACCCTTTGTTTGTTTTCGATGAACATCATCACATATTCTCTTGCTAGTTACTTAGGCCATTGCAGTTCATAAATTGTGTTGTCCTGTATGACACTTCATACCAACCAATTCGGTATCCAATACCGCAGAACCACATTGTTTAACAACCAAGGAATACAGCCATAACATGTATCTTCTATATACCTAAGTTGGATATCTCACATCTTTTCTTTTCTGCCAAATATTTTATAGATTCTCTTTCAACAATTCCTTTTCTTTTAAAAGAATCTATCAACATCAATAGTGGTCTCATTCACATGACACATAGTACAAAGTGTGTATAGTCAAATACTAATACCTTTGGACTTGCACTTTGAAGTGGATCACCTTCATCAAATGTTTGGCATTCTTTCAAAATTCCATTCTTTAGTAATCTTTTAGTGTAGTGAACATTTTACTTACATCTTCTATTCATCCTTATCATGACAACTTTCATGATCAAGCTGCTATAGCTTATAAAGGTGAATTGCGAGTATAATGTTTCTTTTCCAAAACCTTTTGGAGGATTAGGACGACTAGCGTCTCCAACCTTCACAAATTCTCATCAAATATGAGGACATATACTCTATCATGTTGTAACCAACATATTGTTTTAGATATCGCAATACCTTTCACATATGATGGTTTCTGAAACATTGCTTTCAGCTCTTAGATAAACTTGATATTAAAAACAATCTTTTGAGTATCAAGAATCATGGAGGCAAACATGATACATTAGATACTAACACTGGAATTGTTACTCTTGATTTAATACTGTTTATTAAACTTCACAGAGTAAACGGAGTTTGCTAAAGGTTTGCAATATGACTTTTAAACTTTAGATTGACACTCAAAACAATACGATACCAGTTCGTAAAGAAAACATCCAGAATTTTTATAGTTCCACTATCTCAACTATAACTAAGCGTAAGGTGGTGAACGGATGCCAATGACTACAACAAACTATGCAAATTTCACTTTGATTGTGTTTATGATAAATTGAGTTTGACTAATCCAAATTACAAATGAACTCCCACTCAAAACAACATCCCTCGAGTTGTTTTAGTGATTACACAAACCAAATCCACTACACCAAGTCCGATCATCACGTGAGATGATGTAGCTTTAAAGGCGAACAATCAACATGTTCATCATATCATCCATATGACTCATGCTTTACCTTTCGGTATTCCGCGTTCCGAGACCATGTCTGTACATGCTAGGCTCGTCAAGATTAACCTTTGTTTCCGCATGTGCAAATCTGGCTTGCACCCGTTGTATGCACACGTAGAATCTATCACACCCGATCATCACGAGATGCTTCGATACGATGAGTCTTAGCAACGGTGCCAACTAAGGACGAACACTTTATTACTTGAAATTTAGTGAGAGGGATCATCTTATAATGCTACCGTCACGATCTAAGCAATACAAGATGCATAAAGGATTAACATCACAGGCAATTCATAATTAGTGTGATATGATATGGCCCTTTCTTCTTATGCCTTTGATCTCCATCTCCAAAGCACGGACATGATCTCCATCATCACCAGCATTGCGTCAAGGTCAGTGGCGCCGCTTCATGGTTGTCCATCATCACTAGCAACTATTACAACTACTTGGAATAAAGCTATTACAAGATGAATAGACACGCAGGTCTTAACAGAATTAAAGACAACCATTAGGCTCCTGCCGGTTGCCATATTACAACAAGGATCATTGCATACATCAAATATAATCACAATCACATGATGGCCATATCACATCACAAAACCCCTGCAAAAACAAGTTAGACGCCTCTAATTTTCTTTGCAAGTTTTACGTGGTTTGGGGCTTTCGAATAAGAACGGATCTTACCTACGAAACTGAACCACAACGTTGATACAAGTGCTATCAAGTGCAAAGTGTAGATTGGATCTATACTATGATGGGAGAGACAGACACCCGCAAAGCCACTTGTGCAAAGCAAGTTACACGTTAAGCGTGGAGCAAGTCTCATGTGCGATGACATGTAAGGTTAGCCTGAGCCGCTTCATCCCACCATAACGCAAGATGCAAAGTACACAAAGCAAAAGACGACACGAGCACCAACGCCCACAAAACCATTGTGTTCTACTCGTGCAACAGATCTACGCATAGACAAGGCTCTGATACCACTGATGGGTTCGTAGCATGGAAAACAAAAAATTTCTACCGCAAGAAGGAACAAAACCCAGATGTATTCTAGATAAAAGCCAAGATCTAATCTATTAGACATGTGCAACGAGATAGATCTGTACTAACCCTTGTAGACCCGAAAGCGTTACGAGATCGGATCTCGTGGTTTATGTAGTCGATCACTTGCCGATCTCAAGATCGAGTAGACGATCCTTCCGGCGCCGCGTTCCGGCAGCGCTTCCGTAGTCGGTCACACGTGCGGAGTGGAAGCAGACCTTCCTCTCCCTGTTCCAGCGAGCAACGGAGGTAGTAGATCTCTCCACGGAATCCCAGCAGCATGACGGCGTGGTGGTGGTGGAGTAGAGAATTATGCAGGGCTTCGCCTAAGCCAGAGCAGAGGGAAGGAGGAGGAGAGAGGCGGCGGCTAGGGTTTGTTATGGAGGAGTGCTAGGGGGTGGCGCCCCCTCCCCTCTATTTAAAGGAGGGAGGCGCCATGGGAGGGGGAGTCCTAGTAGGACTCCCCTCCCTCCTTGGCTGGCGGATTGGGAGGGGGGAAGGAATCCTCCTCCCCCACGAATCCGTGTCTTACCCCACAAAGACTCCTTGATCCTTTCTTGGTTTTCAAGCAAACACCAAGAAATCTTCTAGAACCTTCCAGAACATTCCGAAACCTTCTAGAATCTCCATACAAACACTCCGGAACATTTCCTAACTTAGAAAAAGATCCCCAATATATGAATCTTATTCTCCAGACAATTCCGGATTTCCTCGTGATGTCCCGGATCCAATCCGAGACTCCGAAGAACATTCGGTCTCCAACGCATATTCCATATCTACTTAAAACAACTTCGAACCTTAAGTGTGTCACCCTACGGTTCGTGAATATGCAGACATGATGGAGACACATCTCCGATCAATAACCATTAGCGGGATCTGGAGATCCATAACGGCTCCCACATACTCAACGATGACTTCATGATCGATAGAACCATTAACATACGAAACCAATTCCCTTTGTCACGCGATATTCTACTTACCCGAGGTTTGATCGTCGGTATCTCCATACCTAGTTCTACCTCGTTACTGATAAGTACTCTTTACTCGTTCCATGTTATGTCATCCCTTGTGACCTAGTCACATGCTTGCAAGCTAACTAGATGACATTCCACCGAGAGGGCCCAGAGCATATCTATCCATCATATGGATGGACAAATCCCAATCTTGGTCCATGCGCTTCAACACATACTTTCATAATACCCAATGACACCTTTATAACCACCCAGTTACAAAGCGGTGTTTGGTGTCATCAAAGTACCCATCCGGTGATGGTGATTAACATAACCTCATGGTCGAAGGATTAGGTTACTATGCATTTGAAAGCTTACAGCAATACGAACTTAATGACTTGATCTTATGCTACGCTTACTATGGGTGTGTGTCCATCACATCATTCTCCTAATGATATGATCTTGTTATTAACGACATCCAATGCCCATGATGAGGAAACCATGATCATCCATTAATCAACACGCTAGTTTAACAAGAGGCTTACTAGGGACTCTTTTATGTTTACAAAACACACAAGTATTAATGTTTCCGGTTAATACAATTATAGCATGGGATGTAAACATTTATCATAAACATAAAGATATAATAATAACCACTTTATTATTGCCTCTTGGGCATATCTCCAACACAAACCTCAACCTAGAACCTAATCAATCACTCACACATGGATGAATAACAAAACATAGATGAATATATTAATGAAGTCACAACCATGTTCAATCTTACAATTACAAGATCTAAGACAAGAGAGAGAGAGAGAGAGAGAGAGAGAGGGATGGAGACGCCATTGGAGATGATGATGATGAACGGTGCATGCGGTGAAGATGGGGGGCGCCTCCTTCTCCTCCTCTTTATTGATGGTGTGGAGATGTGGATCTTGTCTGCGGCGGCTATGGAGGTGGCGGAGCGGCAGGGCTCCGTGCCTTAGGCGTGGATAGATTCCTTCCCTTCATCTAGGGTTTTCCCCTCTTTAAATATGCATCTGAAGGTCGGTTTTGCGATCCGACGAAGCTGGGGGGCCGAATATGCCCATTGGGCCTTCACAAATATTGTTCCATTTGACGAAACGAAGCTGTCAGAGGGCGATACAGCCGTACAGTATGGGCAGGCTCCGCCTGTTGATATGTTGCTAACGTATCCATAATTTTTGATGTTCCATGCTTGGTTTTATCTACTTTCTTATGTTTTGTTCCAACTTTGGAGTAGTTTTTATACACTTTCTTGGACTAACCTATTAACAAGAGCCACAGTGCCAGCTGCCTGTTTTCTGCTGTTTTTGGTTCCAGGAAAGTCAGAAAATGAATATTCTCGGAATTGGACGGGACAAAAGCCAAAGTCAGTTTTTCACCAAGGGACACACGGAGCTAGAATACGAGACGGAGAGGGCCAGGGGCGCCACACCACCTGGCCACGTGGCCTAGCCTAGCCCGCGCCAATGGGTGGTCTGGCCGCCTCCAACACCCCCTCGACCTCCCCTTTCGCCTATAAGATGCCTCCGATACAGAAACCCTAAGTACCTGATCGAAATTCCATGAAAGAGTCTGTAGCCGTCGTCATCTCCATCCCTAGATAGGGAGGGATCTGAAGCTCTTCCTGGCACCCTGCCGAAGAGGGGAATTCACCCTAGAGGCCTTCTTCATCACGATGCTAGCCTCCGGTGTGATGCGTGAGTAGTTCATCCTTGGACTACAGGTCCATGTAGTATCTAGATGGCTGGTTCTCCTCCTTTGTGCTATCATGTTTAGATCTTGTGATCTCCGTTCATGATCAAGATCATCTATTTGTAATTCCTACATGTTGTGTTTGTGGGGATCTGATGGATATTGAGATGCTATTTCAGATTGATTATTGATTCTATCATGTCTTTGTTATCTGTGATCTTGCATGATTTCCGTTGTTAGTAGATATCTTGGCCAAGTAGATGCTAGCAACTCCAAGAGTTAGTATTTATGCTCGATAGTGGGTTCATGCCTCTAGTAATCTGGGGAAGTGGCAGAAATCTCTAAGGTACTAGATGTGTTATTGCTACTAGGGAGAAAACATCAATCCTTTGTTCATAGAACAATCGTATTGTTTACTTTACACGCAATGCATAATGCAATTATCTGTTGCTTGCAACTTAATACTGGTGGGGGTTCGGATGATAACCTGAAGGTGGATTATTAGTCATAGATGCAGTTGGATTATGGTCTATATATAATGTTGTAATGCCCAATCAAGTCTCAAAGGAGTCAAGATGAGTAGTATATGCATATTTCTTTCTCGATGTTTGTCAATTGCCCCGCTGTAATTTGTTCACCCAACATGTCATCTAACTTAAGGAGAGCCACCACTAGTGAACTATGGACCCCGGTCCTTTCTTTTATCATCAATCTACAACTGTTTACTGCTTTCTGTTTACTTTCTACAAACTATTACTTTCTTCCACACAATACGTTTAATCCTTTGTTTTCAGCAAAACCGGTGAGATTGACAACCTCACTGTAAGTTGGGGGCAGAGTTCTATGGTTGTGTTGTGCAGGTTTCCACGTTGCTGCTGGCACCGGTAGTGCGCCCTGCCAAAGTTCAGCTAGCAACACCTTGGAGGTGTTTCCTTGCTACTACTGGATTGATAACCTTGGTTTCATAACTAAGCGAAAACTTCTGTTGTGCTCATCATATCTTCCTCTTGGGGTTCACCAACGAGCTCGATATATTTTGGGCCATCAAGCACCTTTTCTGGCGCCGTTGCCGGGGAACAAAGAAGAAGAAGCTCCCACGTCAACTACGAGCGATCAAAGTTACTTTTTCTAGCGCCGTTGCCAGGGAGTCAAGGACATCTTCATAAGGGGAGTCCCTGATACGTTGCAAACGTATCCATAATTTTTGATGTTCCATGCTTGGTTTTATCTACTTTCTTATGTTTTGTCCACACTTTGGAGTACTTTTCATATGATTTCTTGGACTAACCTATTAACAAGAGCCACAGTGCCAGCTGCATGTTTTCTTATTTTTGGTTCCAAGAAAGTCAAAAAATGAATATTCTCGGAATTGGATGGGACAAAAGCCAAAGTCAGTTTTTCACCAAGGGACACCAGGAGCCAGAATACGAGACGGAGAGGGGCTGGGGCCCGGCCACACCACCTGGCCGCGCGGGCTAGGCCTGGCCGTGCCAGGGGGTGGTCTGGCCGCCTCAGGCACCCCCTCGGCCTCCCTCTTCGCACATAAGTTGCCTCCTAACCTAAAAACCTAGGAGGGTTCGACGTTTTTCCAGAAAGAGTTCCACTGCGCCGCCACCACCAGATTCCGTGAAACGGAACCAGAAACTCCATTCTGGCACCCTGCCGGGACGGGGAATTGGAGGAGATCATCGCTGCTCCATCGACCATCCATGTTTCCCCCATCCATGAGTGAGTAATCCCCCGCCGTAGGCTATGGGGATGGTAGGGATTGGATGAGATTGTTCACGTAATGGTGTCAGATTGTTAGGGCATGGTGCCTAGTATCTACTATTAGTGCTTTTTGACTTTGTTGCGACTTGTTATGCTTAATGCTTGTCACTAGGGCCCAAGTGCCATGATTTCAGATCTGAACATGTTATTGATTCATTATGATAGTATTGTTTATGGTCTTACCTGCAAGTTGTATACACATATTGTTGTCCGGAACGAAAGGCCCCGAAGTGACAGAAATCGGGATAACTGGAGGGGATGGCTTTGATGTGAGGATCATGTGTGTTCACGAAGTGTTATTGCTTTTCTCCGGTGCTCTATTAAAAGGAGCACCTTAATTGCCAGTAGTTCCCTTGAGGCCCCTCTACAAATGGGCTGGCAGGACAAAAGATGTTGTGCAAGTTCTCATTGCGAGCACGTATGACTATATATGGAACACATGCCTATGATTATCTAGTACTAGGATGCTTTATCTTATTTATCTGCAAATGTCCTATGTTCTAATTGCTATATGAATTGTCTTGTCCATGCAACACCCGTCCATCCATCCCTATGCCTACCGCGCTTTAATCCTACTGTTTACTACAATTGTTACTACTGTCTTTACCTTTGCTACTGCTGTTACTTTACTATTGCTACTACAAAACTGTTGCTACTGATAAACTGCTGTGAGCAAGATTGTTTCCAGGTGCAGCTGAATTGACAACTCAGTTGTTAAGGCTTATAAATATTCTTTGGCTCCCCTTGTGTCGAATCAATAAATTGGGTTTCACTTCCCTCGAAAATACTGTGATACACCCCCTATACTTGTGGGTCATCAAGACTATTTTCTGGCGCTGTTGCCGGGGAGCATAGCTTTATTTATCAAGTTCACTTGGAATCACTATTGTTCCCTGCCATCCATCCATCATGGGTAAGTCTCGTGATGACAAGGTTCCTATTTTACCATCCACTACAAGAAGAGGTATGGTTCTGAACACCTCTGTTGCTCTTGATTCACCGTCTGTTATGAGTAAGCTCCTTACACCACCACATACACATGCTACACACACTGTTACTACTGCTGAATCTGAAACTTCTGATACTTATGATGCTGCTTCTACTGTGCTTGATAAAAGTGGTTCATTAGGTCCTTTCCTAGATGCTACGATTGCTAGAACTATAGTTGGAAATACTGAAACTCCTAATGAAGACACTACTACACCTATCAGTTCACCTGAGTCTAGAGAGAGCTATGATATTGAAGACGGTTATATAGAGATGACCGATGAATTTATTAAAGAATGTCAAAACATCCATGATAGGAGTGCTATTAAGAGTCTCCTTGAGAGGCATACTATAAAACCCAAATTGTCTCCTAATGCTAAGTTTGCTGCATCTCCCATAAACATTAAAGATAAGGATTATGATTTCTCTCTTGATCTATCTTACGTAGCTATTGTTGAGAAACAACCTTTTTGTGGGACTAAGAATGGAAGTGCGGTACCACATATGACTGAGCTTTCTACCATGAGTGGCTTATTTTCTGATGATATTAAGATGCACACCTACTTTGTTGCTAAAATTTTCCCTTTTTCACTGAAAGGAGAAGCTAAACCTTGGTTTAATAATTTACCTCCTGGATCTATTGATAGCCCTGATTGCTTGATTAGTACCTTCCTGCAGAAATATTTTCCTCCTAATGCTAGACATGCTATTTTGCAGGAACTTTTTGATTTTAAACAGGGAGAAAAAGAGATTTTGCATGAATCATGGGCAAGGTTTTGTGCTTTGATTCATGCACAGGCTGGATGTCCATTACCTAAGAATGACCGTCTTGATATATTTTATAATGGACTAATTGAAGAATCTAGGACATACCTAGATAGTTGTGCTGATTGTGTTTTCAGGAATAGGACTCCCAAGGAAGCTGAGGAATTAATGGCTAAAATAAGCAAGAATTATGAAGACTGGACTCCTCCTGAACCAGCTATACCTGAGACAACTATACTTGAACCAACTATTCCTGCGCCTATACCAACATCTAAGAAGAGGAGAGTTATTGCACTAAATGATGAAGTGATGAAGGAAGCTAAGAAATGTCTTAAGGAGAAGGGTATTAAAGCTGCAGATGTCAAGAATTTACCTCCTATAGAAGAACTATGTAAGCCAATCTCCCACTCATCCACCATTGAGGTACACTCTCTCCAACATTTTGATGAAGGTGATATCCCTTACTCTAAACCTCCTGATCAATGCTTAGAAGAATTTGATGTTTTTATTGTTAAGCAAGATAATTTCAATAAAAGGGTGCAAAATCATTTAATGGAAAACTCTAGAGCTATTGTTGAGTTAAAAGATATTGTGGAAAGAACCTCTAATGATGTTAAAATGCTTGTTAAACATTTTCAAATGGTTCAAACTCAAATTGATCATCTTATTAAAGTACAAAAAGACTTGCTAGTTAATGCTGCTAAAGAAAAACATGCTTATGAAATTAGAACTAGAAGTGGTGCTGCCACCTAGGATCCTCTATATCCTGAAGGTCATCCTAAAAGAATTGAGCAGGATTCTCAAAAAATTGAAAATAATGGTACTACTCCTAAGAAAAGAAAGAAGAAACATAAAACTATTGTAGAACCTTCTGAACCTGCTAAAGATCCTAATAGTATATCTGTCTCTCATGCTGAAACTAAAAGTGGTAATCAAGAAAATGATGCTCCTGATAAGGAGAAGGTTGAGGAAGAACCTGAAAGGCACACTAAGAATACTAAATACACTAAAGAAGATTTTGTTGCTAAGAAACATGGTAGTGAAAGAGAGCCTTGGGTCCAAAAACCTATGTCTTTCCCTGATAAGAAACACAAGTCATAGGAAGATGAACACTATAATAAGTTTTGTGAGTGGATGAAACCTTTATTCTTGCAAATTCCTTTGACTGATGCTATTAAATTGCCTCCTTATTCAAAGTATATGAAGGATATTGTCTCAAATAAAAGGAAGATCCCTAATGAAGAAATTTCTACTTTGCTTGCTAATTATTCCTTTAATGGTAAGGTTCCAAAGAAACTTGGAGACCCAGGGATTCCAACCATTCCTTGCTCTATTAAAAATAGTTATGTTAGAACTGCTTTGTGCGATTTGGGAGCAGGAGTTAGTGTTATGCCTTTTTCTCTCTATAAGAGACTTCAACTGGAAAAATTAATACCAACTGATATATCTTTGCAAATGGCTGATAAATCTACTACTATTCATGTTGGTATATGTGAGGATGTACCTGTTCAAGTGGCTCATAATTGCTTGATATTAACTGATTTTGTTGTGCTTGAAATGCCTGAAGATGATAATATGTCTATTATTCTTGGGAGACCTTTTCTTAATACTGCAGGAGCTGTTATTAATTGTAATCAAGGAAAGGTGACCTTTATTGTTAATGACAAAGAGCATACTGTCTATTTCCCCAAGAAGATTGATAGGACTTATGGTTTAAATTCAATTGAACATGTTGAGGGCATTCAAGTTGGAGAAATATATTGTCCCATACCAAGAGAAAAATATGAAACTATTATGGTTGGGACCATGGCTATCAAGGTTGAGGTAACATAATCATAAGTGGAATACAAAGTTTTGTTTCATATAAAAATTTTTTAGTAACAAGACCCGGTCAACCTTTTTAACAAAGGGATTTTAATGAACAAAACAATGTTTTCACCACGATTATCTCCGCTTACTTCCATTCTATCCATTTTTAGTATCTTCTTTCGTTTAGCCTACTTTTCTGTTGTTAGTTGCTTTCTTGTTAGAGTGTCTTAGAACTTCTGAAGTTTTAGTTTTGTTTTGCTTTTGCATCATTCCAGAAACCTTTTTCTGTGAGAAAATCATTCATCTATACCTGAAAATTGCTCAAAAATAAAGTGTCTCGAAAATTTTTCAGAAAAATCATATTAAATTTTTACGTGAAAAAAGGGGCAGAGAAGTGCCTGGAAGGTACCAGGGGGGCCCACCAGGCAGACACACCACCTGGTGGCGCGACCAGCCCAGGGGCGCGCCTGGCCCTGGTGTGGGCCACCCCTGGCCCTCCACTCACTCTCTCACTTGCCCCTGCTCCCTCTCTCCCGAGAAAACACAAGTTCATTGCTCGAAATCACGTTCTTTCTGTTCTTGCCCATGATTTTTCGATCTCCTTGCTCAGCCCATCTTTGCTGCTGAAAATTGGAGCATTTGTTCTCCGGTATGTGAGCATCCTCTCAAACTATCATGCCTAACTTAAAGGTGTTAAAGAAAAGTACTTATTGGGAGATAACCCAAAAGTTTTAGATGAGTCTTGGAAGTTATTACTACAGTAATAACCGCTCCTTATCCTCTTTATTTGCTTTTTGTGCCAAGAGTAACCTCTAATGAGAGAGAAGTAATAATTGGGAAAGTTGCTATCTCGAAACAGATTTCTGTGCTTCATCGGAAAAATTCATGTAAAATCTCTGTACGTCCTTTTGAGGCGTGAATTTTTGTGCTTCTTCCCCAGGTTGTTATCTAACTTTCGTTAGTTCAACACCTTTCTATTTGAGAAACAGAAGGTCTTCTAAAAAATTCATCTTTACCTGCTGGTCTGTTTTGGCAGATTTCTGCCATTATTTGCATTCGCTTCTCGTTGGTTCCTTTTTGAGTTCTTTTGAGGAATTGAGCTTTTTGAGGGAAGTACTAAAGTAGCTTGTGTTTTAATCGAAGTTTTATTTACGTTGGAACTAAACCTAAAAACTTATTATCTTGAGTGCACTAATGTTGCTAATAAAGATTGTGTGAAGTTTTGTATGAAGGAAAAATTTCAGGTGTATGGAAGGAATGAGTAATGGGATGAAGGATGGACTAAAGCTCAAGCTTGGGGATTCCATGCGTGTTACCCCAAGAAATACCCAAGAAGTACAAGCGTCAAACCTTGGGGATGCCAAGGCATCCGCTTCTTCATCAATAAAAATCCCAGGTTTCTTTCAAACACTTCATTTTTATTGTTTCTTGCACAATTGTGTTGTTCTTGGAGCGTCTTCGTTTTTTTTTGGTTTTCATTTGCTTGGTTTGCTTAGTTTGCTGAATAAATTAGTTGGACCCCCCTTTCATACATTGGTTTTCAAATAGTTTGGTTTGGATTGGAAAAGAGTAGGAAAGTTCATGCTTAAGTGGTAAAAAGAGCTTGTTTTTGACAGTGGCCTATGTTTTGTCATGCCATGCTTGATATTGTTTTGGCTTTATGCTTAGTATTCTTTGCTGTAGCATGACTTGTTATAAACAATTGAGATTGCTTAATGTGCCTTAGAAGAATCATGTGTTGTTTTAGCATATTAAAGCATAGTATTGTGGTATTCTCCTTTGATGCTTTATTTGGGTTGACTTGGCACATGCTCACACCATGTTATGACTATCCCAAGTCACCATAAGCCTTTATGATCCTTTAGTTTTAAACTTGTAGTATCACTTTATGCTTTGATTAATGATGTTTTGTCGCTCTGCATGATTATGGCCATTATTGCTCTCTTAGTTGGTCGCTCCCAGTCTTTTGCTAGCCTCCATAACTAAGTATGAGTTCCACTCATGCATCCAACTCCTAAAACCAAGTTATTCCAAAGAGTCCACCATACTTACGTATTATCATATGCTATTCCAAGTATATTCATGTTTTTATCTACCTTCCGAATTAAACTTGTTATGAGAAAACTAGTGATTAAAGCTCTCACAAACTTGATGGCACACTTTACTTTTCTTGCCCTTAATAAACTTGAACCATTGTGTCGTCTATGTTGTATATGCTTGCACTTATATGTTGGGGATTAGCAGAACCATGATGTCATGGGGAACACTTTCAACATTGCACTTGTACTTTGTACCTAGTTGATATCATGCTCTTTTGTCTATGGATGTCGTCAGTGTGAAATGAAAGGGGAGCTTGTAAGTCCATGGAGTCATGTATGTGTGTTAGAGAAACGCCTAGGCCGCCGGTCTAATCCATGCTGTCCTAGTGGAAACCTGCAGCGTAACCATAATGAGCTGTCTATGAAGCATTCTTCTTATAAAAAAGAGTCAGATATTGAGAAAAAGAAGAGAAAAAGGAAAAAAAGAGATATGAGAAAAGAGGAAAGAGATAAAAAAGCACCATTTTCCCATGGTAAATAAGAAGATTGCTGAGATGCTTGTTGTCTACTTGCCTTGTCATTTTGATATGGAGATTCTTCCGTATCATCGGGCAAGGGGTACCCCGTTGGCGGTTCTCTATGATACACATGTACTTACTATGACAAGAACTTACCGGTAACTAAACTTGAGTTGCATGAGGAGCAGCCCTCGTATTCAAGGGACATGAGATTTCCAACTTATACTTTGTCAAGCATATACTCCATAGTTTGTTCACTTTAACCTTAATCACTTCAAGATGCTTATGATAGGGGCAATGAGAGCTGAAAGCTAATAAGTACCATAATTTTTGGAAGCTCTTTATGAAACTTGAATCTCTACTTCCTTCTATGAAGGCCTTTCTTTTACTTTTATGTTGAGTCTCCACCTTCTATCTTTATGCACCTATTTTGAGATCATAGTGGCCATTCTTAGTTCTATGTGCATTGTCCCAAGACATGTTGATTGATGCATAACTTTGATATTGCTTGTTTTAAACTATTTGTATCTAGTCACTCTTATGAACTTTGAAGGTTTCCTATGCATTTATGTTTGCTACTCTATGAGGGACAAGCTAAATGCTACTATGCTATGTTTTCTTTATGTGAATCAAACAAACGTCTTGCAAAGCATTGTTATTCATGAATCTTTTATTTGTGCCTTTTCATGTTGCAACATAGTTGCTTTGTCTTATTGTTAGAACTTTATATTTCATGTTATGATTAAAGTACTATGATCCCAGCTATCAATTTTTTACAAATACCTTGATCAAGTTTATGATGGTGCATGTCACCTCAAAAATTATTCTTTCCTTTTATCACTTACCTACTTGAGGACAAGCAGGAGTTAAGCTTGGGGATGTTGATACGTTGCTAACGTATCCATAATTTTTGATGTTCCATGCTTGGTTTTATCTACTTTCTTATGTTTTGTTCCAACTTTGGAGTACTTTTTATACACTTTCTTGGACTAACCTATTAACAAGAGCCACAGTGCCAGCTGCCTGTTTTCTGCTGTTTTTGGTTCCAGGAAAGTCAGAAAATAAATATTCTCGGAATTGGACGGGACAAAAGCCAAAGTCAGTTTTTCACCGAGGGACACATGGAGCCAGAATACGAGATGGAGAGGGGCCAGGGGGCCGCCACACCACCTGGCCGCACGGCCCAACCTGGCCTGCGCCAGGGGGTGGTCTGGACGCCTCCGGCACCCCCTCGGCCTACCCTTTCGCCTATAAGATGCCTCCGATACAGAAACCCTAAGTACCCGATCAAAATTCCACGAAAGAGTCTATAGCCGCCGTCATCTCCATCCCTAGATTGGGAGGGATCTGAAGCTCTTCTCGGCACCCTGCCAGAGAGGGGAATTCACCCTGGAGGCCTTCTTCATCACCATGCAAGCCTCCAGTGTGATGCGTGAGTAGTTCATCCTTGGACTACGGGTCCATGTAGTAGCTAGATGGCTGGTTCTCCTCCTTTGTGCTATCATGTTTAGATCTTGTGAGCTTCGTTCATGATCAAGATCATCTATTTGTAATTCCTACATGTTGCGTTTGCGGGGATCCGATGGACATTGAGATGCTATTTCAGATTGATTATTGATTCTATCATGTCTAAACATTGTTATTTGTGATCTTGCATGCTTTCCATTGTTAGTAGCTATCTTGGCCAAGTAGATGCTAGCAACTCCAAGAGTTAGTATTTATGCTCGATAGTGGGTTCATGCCTCTAGTAATCTGGAGAAGTGACAGAAATCTCTAAGGTACTAGATGTGATGTTGCTATTACGGAGAAAACAACAATCCTTTGTTCATAGAACAATCATATTGTTTACTTTACATGCAATGTGTAATGCAATTATCTGTTGCTTGCAACTTAATACTGGAGGGGGTTCGGATGATAACTTGAAGGTGGATTATTAGTCATAGATGCAGTTGGATTACGGTCTATGTATAATGTTGTAATACCCAATCAAGTCTCAAAGGAGTCAAGCTGAGTAGTATATGCATATTTCTTTCTCGATGTTTATCAATTGCCCCGCTGTAATTTATTCACCCAACATGTCATCTATCTTAAGGAGAGACACCACCCTGAGGTCGGACTCTTGCTGCTTGATTCAAAACCAGATTCAATAGCAGCAACATATTGATGCACCACTAGTGAACTATGGACCCTGGTCCTTTGTTTTATCATCAATCTACAACTATTTACTGCTTTCTGTTTGCTTTCTGCAAACTATTACTTTCTTCCACACAATACGTTTAATCCTTTGTTCTCAGCAAAACCGGTGAGATTGACAACCTCACTGTAAGTTGGGGGCAGAGTTCTATGGTTGTGTTGTGCAGGTTTCCATGTTGCTGCTGGCACCGGTAGTGCGCCCTGCCAAAGTTCAGCCAGCAACACCTTGGAGGTGTTTCCTTGCTCCTACTAGATTGATAATGTTGGTTTCATAACTGACGGAAAACTTGCTGTTGTGCTTATCATACATTCCTCTTGGGGTTCCCCAACGAGCTCGATATATTTTGGGTCATCACCCGTACCATTGGTCGTTACGCGCGTGGTACTCCGCAGTGTTTTGGCCGCCATTTCTCCATACGGACTCCGATTGAGGTGTTCTTTGGATCGTTGGATTCATATGGATGAGGTCTACAACATCATGTACATGGATTATCATTTGGAGTTGATGGAAAAATCAACTTTTTCCTCCCCTCAAATGGCTAAGTCTGGTGCCTGCAACTCCTCCATATTGAATCCTCTTGGCTCCATTTATCCATGATTCTCCATAGCACCTAAACATAAATCAAAGACAAGAAAAAGGTAATAAGATCCTAATAAAACTACTAATGTGCAAAGTCCATGTGGAAATGAATGAAAACTCGAAATCAATACATAATAGACATAGTTGTAGATAGATGTATCAAGTAATGAGTGACAATATAAATAATTTATATACTTATATATGCATCCATTTTGGACTCATCAACTTCCCCAAGCTAGACTCTTATTCGTCTCGAGCAGTAAAGTGGCTTATGGACAAGGTCATCATGTTCATCAGGCACGAGTCGATAACATAAATGAGGCAAAAATTGAAACAAAAGTATACTACCAGATGTAGAAGATCAATGCCTTATATCCTTATTTTCCCTACAAGCTCAAAGTAGGAAGGATCATATTCATACAAGACAACACAAGCTTAGTTATGTCAATCCATAAAGGTCAATTAAAACTTCAATGCTCCATGTCAAAAAGTGAATCTAGCTTGAAAGCAAACCTGTGATCCTTTTATTGAGCCTTTTAATAAGTTTTTTATCTCCTTACTTTTGTAGAGTAAGGGCTTCAACAAGAATATGAATTTACTTACAGTTGGCAGTCATATGCGTTCAGCACTTCATCCATTTGTAAAGCTCATCATAGTTAGAGGGATGTCAAGAATACTATACAAGCATAGGTAAATCAGGACAATCAAAGTAGAGTTTAATATAAGTATAAATAACTAGAAATGCAACAATCAATCCAATTCTTCTAGTTAACTCTCAGCTTGCCAAGGAATACTAGGATGTTTTAATAGCAAAATTGAGTAAGAGAGTTTCATGTCCCAAGTAGCATAACAATGAAGTGTCTTATTTACATCCACATCAATAAATCAAGTCTATCAAAAACACTTCTAATCCAATCATTGTCTTTCAAGAAAAAATCATAAAGTAGTAATGAGACCATGCCAAGGACTTGTTATGTGGATCCTCATAGATATCTTTTTTCTTCCTTTCATTTTTTTTCATGGATCGATGAATGTTTCTTTTGCAAGTGTTTGCACAACCTTTGAGATTACCAATACCTTTGCCCATATATTGACACATATGCCACTCATGTCTTCAACTCATAGCCGAAATCTAGGGTTATAACATAGATTGTTCAAAAGCTAGCGGAGTTGTTGGCATCCCGAAGGTGTGAATTAGACACATAGAACAAAGTTGTCTCAATTCTTTCTATTTTTTTGAGCTAGTACCGCGATTTGATCCACAAGGTTAGCTTTGGCATGTATCACAATTACCAATAGACTTTATTTCAATCAAGCAATTCCTTTCATGAGTGTCGTCAAGACTATCAAAATATTTATGGGGTTAAGTATCATCAAGGGTATAATCTCAAGACAATCATTCATCAAACAAGTCGTAAATTTCATACTTTTTCTTATTAGACTTATTTGGCAATATTATTTTCAAGGCAAGACTCGGTTAACTAAAAGAACTAGAGTAGGAGCTTCCACAACTAATCATCATACCAATAAAAAGCTTTACTCTAACTATTTTGAATTACTCCCACTAGCATGGCATCTTCACAAATCAACCAACTAAGATAAACAATTCAAACTTCAAATGTGGGAGACAAAGGTTTTGAGTGTAGAAATCATGGCAGCGTATTTTTACGGGATGATAATGTTCTTCTCAAGCCGGATAAAGATATTAACAACGTGCATCAAGATCTAACTCAAATCTTATGAATCCCAACAAAGGCAAGTGCATCCATTATATAAACATGAAACATAACTTACCCAAGTAAGCATTAAAAAAATTAGGATACATGATTGCACAAAAAATTTTATCGAACAAGAACATTACACAAGACACTACATATGCAGAAGTAACTTCCCCAAGCTAGAACTTTTGTAAGAACCAAACTTGAATAGATTACCAAAAATAAAAGAGAAAATGCAGTTATCAAAAGAGAGTGTGAGAAGTGGTTATCTCCCCAAACTTGAATAAAACAAGGGTGATACACTTTACCGTCGAGGTACGAATAACCTCACTTTTGATGGACATGGACCTTTGGTTCAACGAATACTTCCTTGTTCAAGTGTTGAGTTGAAACAACCAAGTGTCTTGTGCAAATATTTACACGGTTGGCATAAACCATGTACGTCATCACACAAGGTTCAAGTCCCTGCGAAAATAACAAACAAAGTAAAAGAAAATGATTTGGTGTACGAACGGAGTTCATTCACCCAACCGTGAGAAAAAAATAAAAGAAACACGAAACACTACAGAGAATTAGAGGCTAGGGGGTTTTGAAGGTAGGTAAAATAAAATGAAGTATAAAGGAACATGTAGAAGGTAACCCACTGACCTGAGATTGTCAAATTAAAAAGATTGGAGGGGTTATGACCTTTTTGTACTCGTACCTGCCCTTACTGCACGATGCTGCTTCGTGGTACGGGCGCGTGGTACGGACGGTCTCCGCCCATACTACACCTTGTCTGTTTTTTGAAGGGTTCCGACGAAGTTGGTACAACCGGGTGGTATGGGCGGGATGCGCTCGTACGGGTGGTCGTTAAAACTTCAGGGTCCTCTTCATGTTTTCTTTGCCTGATAACGAGGTCGGTACGGGCAGACGGTATGGACGCGTCCGTCCGTACCTGTTCTTGTTAAGCGTGTTGTCACCTTCCTGGAGAATTTTCTACTTCTTCTGAATTGTCACATGAGCGGTATGGGCGCGTGGTACGAACAGGTCTGCCCGTACTGCTGCTCGTTAAGATCACTATGAGCTCCGGAACAAGTTATTTTTCTCCAAAATTTTTACTAAGGACCTGAAACATTAGTCCAACATCCAAACAAAGCAAACATATATTTTTGTTGAGAAGATTTAACCAAGATATGCAACACATGATTAGAGCAAAAAATAATTATACTTGTCGCAAATAGTCCCAAGCCAACTCTAATAGGAAATCATGCAAAAATATACAAGTGCCAATGCAACACTCGTTTAACATGGCCATGTTGGTGAAGCAGGGGTGGCGTCTAATCCAATCGCCAGATTCTCTCTGCTCGAGAGTTTTACGAGCGAAATACTTTGCAGATGGAAACCTCCTAGATGCACAACCCATGACTGGCATGAGTTACGTTTGGAGAAGCATTCTCAAAGGAATCCAACTGCTAAAGAATGGGATGATATGGCGTGTAGGTAATGGGCATAACATCAACATTTGGAAAGATTGCTAGATACCCAATGATGACACAAGGAGTCCATGCATAGCGCGAGGTCAACACCTTGTGACAAAGATTGCGGAACTCATGGATCCTGGCACCGAAGGTTGGGACGAAGAGCTTGTGAAACAGACCTTTCACGAGTCTGATGTGCGGCTAATCCTTGCAATGCCAATTTTTGAAGACGAGGAAGACCACTTGGCCTGGCACTTCGATGCAAAAGGATGCTTCTCTGTAAAATCGGCATATAAAGTCCATGTCCGTATGATGCACCCAGAGTACTTCAGTGGTTCTACTGATGGTCATATCGGAAGCAAATGGAAACAAGATGTATGGAAGGCGATTTGGTCAACAGAATGCCCAGCGAAAATTCACCACTTCCTATGGAGAGTTGGGCATAATAGTTTGCCGATGAGAATGAATATTCAAAGAAAGCATGTAGAGCTTGACACACGATGTGTTGTGTGTCAGTCGTGTTTCGAAGATGGAGGACACCTATTTCTCCGATGCAAAAGGGTAAAGGAAATGTGGAAGGCTTTAGGTCTGAATGACAGCAGAAAGATCCTTCTGAATTCAAACTCGGCTATGCACATGCTTGAAGAAGTTCTCAAAATGAAGGACAAACAAAAAATGATGGTCATTGCGCTCCTTTGGTGCTGGTGGTCTGAACGGAACAAAGCAAACAGAGGAGAACGTTGCCTCACTCCAGTTGAGTTTTCAAACCAAATTAGAAGATTCAGTGGAGAGTGGAAGGAATTTTTCTCTAATAAAAATACCCCCAAACAAATTAGTCTGTTGAAATGGCAGCCGCCACCGGAAGGATGGATCCTTATTAATACTGACGGTGCCATCCGACAGAATACAAGTTGTGGAGGATGGGGGGCTGTCGCCAGGGATAGTGCGACAAATCTTGTGTTTGCTGCGGCTGGTAATATGAAGTTTGTAAGTGAAGCACTGCACACTGAAGCGGAAGCAATCCTCCAAGCGGCAAAGATTGCAAACGATATGGGCATGGGCAGATCTATATTCACCACGGACTGCATGGGACTTGTCCAGGCAATCAAGACAACAGATTATGACCTCTCCCCACTCGGAGCCCTCTTTAGAGAAGTGAAGACCAAGATGGCTCTAAATTTTATTGAGTTCAAGATTATGTATAAGCCATGGTATTGCAACAAACCAGCGCATGTGCTGGCTAGCCTAGGTGCAGCGGGTGAACAAGGATACCACCATGTGTGGTTGGACAATGTTCCTGATATTGTAAGCCTGGCCATGTTCGGCGATTCTGCCGACTCAGTTTAATGGAATACGAGTGTTCCATGTCAAAAAAATGCAACATGAGTGCAACTAGACTCAAGACACAAAATTAAGAAAGCACCTAAAAACTTCCGGGTTGCCTCTCGGGAAGCGATTTCTTTAAAGTCATATAGCCAGGCTTAGATGCTCCATTAAATCATCCACCTGGATCCCAGAGGATATCAATTCAATGTGTAATGGTACTTACCTCTAGCAAAGGGTTGGAGCATATCATAGTAGAGTGCAATCAAAGTCATACCCTCTTGCAGTGCATCGGCATCATGTAGATGAATAGGTTCTCGCTTCCAAGCGAGCGTGGATGCACAAAGTGTGGTGAGCATGCCTCCTTATATAGCTGCAACGAGAGGATTAGAGATTCGAATATAATATTTAAATTTTTATCTTGGTTACCATTGTAGGGGAAAACTCTATAGAATTCTTCCTTTGCAACAGAAAGTGGTTCCTGCACATTAGCATTGAAAGATTCATAGCAAGGTCCTATCTCTAGTTCATCATTAATAATGCTCTCCTCATGAGTGTCTAGGCACAAGGCCTCCACAGATAAATTATAATTAGTTTTAGCATTATAAGAATCAATACTAAAGAGAGAGGCATCATTATCAAACAAAGTATTTGTAGTGTGCCAATCTTTGTCAACCTTACCTTTGTGCTCCTAATTTTCATCTTGTGATTCCTACAAATGATTATCTTCGGGCACTACGGCTTTACACCGTGCCTTACTCTCCAACACAAGTGCATTCTCACTAAGATGTCCTAAAAGTTCATTATCACTACTCATCATAAGTATCATTATTTTTCGAAGTAGTTCATGGGCACCTTCATAAAGAACATACTGTATAACTTCCCTATTAGCATCACTACTATTGTAAGACGCCAAAGATTCATCATAGGTATGAGAACATTGAAAGCAAAAATGCCCAGCACACATACAGTGAAGACATATTATTTGATATGAAGAACATAATGTGTGAGCACAACATATTACCTAATAATATCGTATACCTGCATATCATTAGTAGTTATGAGTTCTTCGTTGTACACACTGTCTTCTTATTTGGCAACCATGTACAAGGATTCTTTTCATCTCTTCTCCTCCTTTGCAAGTTGAATATGTTCTAAAATAGAAATCTCAGAAGACATGATTAGTAGCAAATGTTTTATAATTTTTTTATATAATTTTTTATGGGTTTTGGGTTTTATAATTTTTTTGTTCTTTTCAAATAAGTGAAAACAGTAAATAGCAACAAATGGAAATAAACTATGTGTGAGTGGGTAGGTAATAACCAAATGCTTTGCTCCCTGGAAATGGCACCAAGTTGATAGCTGGGTTCCCGCGTCCAACAACATGGTTATTGCAGTACTAGTAGTGGCAACTATTTATTAGAAAGATTGATCCCAAAGGAGATTTGCAAGATGAAAACCACACAACCCCGCAACTATGTTGTCAATGCAGCCATGTTCGTACCCAAAGCGGTGTTTAGAAATAGTCTACACTATAAGTTGCTAGAGTAATAGTAAACAAGAGAGATTTAAAGTAACTAGTAACAAAGTAAATAAAGTACTAAAAGTAAAGTAGAAGAAGAATAAACTAAAGGGGGTTGTAGATGTAGGATTGAATAGAATGAGAGAGGGTTTCTAGGCTTCGGTCTCACTAGTACTAGATGGGCGAATATATGTGCGAATCTATTATCTACAAGAGATTCCCTCAACAAATAAATGTTCCCCACTTGATTACCGGGCTATCACACTATGTGTAGTATGCATGATTCTCACATGTCACTCGCGAGGCAAATGTACACTTCCGGACCAAGGGATCCCGTGAACTCATCTCGTAACTCATGTAATTGAATACTTGGATCACAAATATATTCTAACTCAGCGCACTAGATCAAACCTCAACCTAGAACCTAATCAATCAATTACACATGGATGAATAACAAAACATAGATGAATATATTAATGAAGTCACGACCATGTTCAATCTTACAATAACAAGATCTAAGACAAGAGAGAGAGATGGAGAAGCCGTTGGATATGATGATGATGAACGGTGCACGCGGTGAAGATGGGAGGGGGGCGCCTCCTTCTCCTCCTCTTGATTGATGGTGTGGAGATGTGGATCTTGTGTGTGGCGGCTATGGAGGTGGTGGAGTGGCAGGGCTCCGCCCCTTAGGCGTGGATGGATTCCTTCCCTTCATCTAGGGTTTTCCCCTCTTTAAATAGGCATCTGGAGGTCGGTTTCGCGATCCGACAGAGATGGGGGCCAAATATGCCCATTGGGCTTTCACAAATGTGATTCCGTTTGACGAAACAAATCCATTGGAGGATGGTATGGCCGTACGATACGGGCTGGCTCCGCCCGTACCGCTGGTCGTTACGCGCGTGGTACTCCGCAGTGTTTTGGCTGCCATTTCTTTATACGGACTCCGATTGATGTGTTCTTTAGCTCATTGGATTCATATGGACGAGGGATACAACACCATGGCCTTGAATCATCATTTGGAATTGATGGAAAATCAACTTTTTCTTCCCCTCAAATGGCTAAGTCTGGTGCCTGCAACTCCTCCATATTGAATCCTCTTGGCTCCATTTATCCATGATTATCCATAGCACCTACACACAAATCAAAGACAATAAAAAGGTAATAAAATCCTAATAAAACTACTAATGTGAAAATTCCATGTGGAAATGAATGAAAACTAGAAATCAATACATAATAGGCATAGTTGTAGATAGATGTATCAAGTAACGAGTGGCAATATAAATAATTTATATACTTATATATGCATCAATTTTGGACTCATCACTCATCAAAGAATTTTTTTTGTGCTTTGCCCCAAACTAATGTGACATTATTTTTGGTCAATTCGTTGAGAGGATAAGCAATAGTAGAGAAATCTTTCACAAATAAGCGATAGAAACCGGCCAAACCATGAAAACTTCGAAGTTCACTCACATTTGTGGGAATTGGCCAATGTTGTGTGTCTTTGACCTTAGAAACATTGACTTCAATACCATTCGTTGAGACAACAAAACCAAGAAAAATCAACTTATTTTTAGAAAAATTGCACTTGGGAACGTTAGCATATATATTTTCATTTCGAAAGATTTGCAACACCTCCCTAACATGTGTAACATGCTCATCAAGCGATTTGCTATAGACAAGTATCATCAAAGTAGACAACTACACTTTTTCCAATGTGAAATCTCAAAACATGATTCATAAGGCGCATGAAGGTGGATGGGGCATTAGATATGCCAAAAGGCATGACCAACCATTCATAGAGACCAATTTTGGTCTTGAAGGCGGTTTTCCAATCATCACCTTCCGCCATGCATATTTGATGGTAACCACTACGAAGATCGATTTTCGAGAAAATTGTGGCTCCACTCAACTCAACAAGCATGTCATCAAGACGTGGTATAGGATGTCTATAACACACGGTGATAGCATTTGATTGGATGGCAGTCTATGCATAACCACAACGTATCCATCTCTGGGACAAGAATCACAGGTACCACACTTGGGCTAGTGTTTACTTGGATTAAACCTTTAGAGATGAGTTGGTTGATTTGGAGTTAGATCTCCTTTGTCTCCTCCAGGTTCGTTTGGTATGTGGCGCGGTTTCGTAGAGGTGTGCCGGGTATGAGGTTAATGTGATGCTCAATTCCGCGAAGAGGAGGTAGTCCATGTGGAAGCTCTTCGGGAAACACATCCTTGAATTCCTGCAAAATAGCCATCAAAGAGGGAGGAACATTTGTTAAGTCATTAGTCCCTTGCACTAATCCCTTGCAAACAAAGACATAGTGCAAGATAGATGGGTTATTCCTCACGTCTCTCATCACACTTTTGGTGTCAAGAAGAACACTCTTAGTTTTTCCACTCGAGTTTGCCTTGTGGCTCTCACTCGCTATATGGTGGTTCTCTCACTCACCACTCTTGTCACAAATGGTTTTGTGGTTTGCACCCTCGCTAAATCCTTTGCATTGTCTGAAATTATTTGGCTAGGAGTCATATGTTGCAAAACACATGTCTTGCCAAGCCATTTGAAGGTATACACATTTGTGCGACCATCATGTAGAGCACTCTTGTCATATTTCCATGGTCTACCAAGCAACATATGGCATAACGTCATGGGAACCACATCACACTCCACAATGTCTTTATATGGTCCAATTGAGAATGTTACTGAGACGGTGTGCTTGATCTTCACGGACCCTTGGTCACTTAGCCATTGGACATGGTAGGGGTGCTTGTGTGGATGGAGGGTGAGGTTGAGATTCTAGCATAACTCGGTGCTTACAAGGTTGTGGCAACTCCCTCCATCAATGATAACTTTAATGGATTTCCCATTGATGCCAACACATGTTTGAAAGATGTTGGATCTTTGATCTTCATACTCTTGGGCTTGAGTAGTCAAGATTCTTATGATGAAAAGCGATGGACTTGCGTCATGCTCACACATGAGGAGTTCTTGGTCATCTCCCACATGTTGCCTTGTAATTGCTTCTTTGACTCTTACATCAAATTCATCTTCACTCAAGTATTCCTCGTCACCATTGTCATGAATGAACAAGAGTTTGGTATTTCCACATTTGGTGGAATCGTGTCCTTTGCCTCCACACTTGTAGCATCTGTCGTTGAATGGCGGGTCATCCAAACTTTTCTTACCACTTGGGGGAGGTTTTCCTTGAGGAAGTGTGGTCTTGAAAGGAGGCTTGGAGGTACTTGAGGATCTTCCTTTGATGTTTGTTAGTGTAGAGGTTGGAGCTTTCTTATAGGTGAAGTATGTCTTGGGCTTGTTGTATTTGATATCCTCTTGCACTTGATGCTCAGCCTTTGTTGCATTATGCACAAGCTCAACCATGTTGTTGTACTTTTGGAACTCGGCGATGCGCTTGATTGGATGGTTCAAGCCAATGAGGGAACATGCCATGGTTTACTCCTCGCGCTCTTCAATGTTGGCACAAATCATGTTGAGATCCATTTGCTTGAAGTACTCTTCCATGGTCTTTGTTCCTTGGTTTAGCATTTGAATCTTGCTGAAGAGGTCATGCGTGTAGTGCGAAGGGACAAACCATGATCTCATATGTCCCTTCATATGTTCCCAAGTGTTGATTGGCGGCTCTCCTCTTTCTTCACGAGTGACTTGTACTTATTACCATCAAAGGTTGACATAATCATCAAAGTCAAGCGAAGCCATGGCTACCATATTATCATCACTATAGTTGTGCATGCATAAGATTTTGTCAACCTTGAGTGCCCATGAGAGGTATTCTTCGGGATCATTGGAATGATGAACTTGGGCATGGTGAACTTGAGCTTGCCAAAAGTTTCTTCCTCATTGCGGTCACAGTAGCGACGGTTGCCATGATGTTGATGGTCTTCATCTTCCATGCAATCATTGTGATGAGCTTGTTGATATTGATGTTGCTCTTATGGTTGTTGAGCCGCGTTTGGGGAGGTGGAACTTGGTCCTCGCGACGTTGTTGGGGAGCTTATTCTTGGCGCGGTTGTTGATGAGTTTGCTCTTGCTCTTGGCGCGGTTGTTGACGAGTTTTCTCTTGCTCTTGGCGTGGTTGTTGACGACCTTGATCTTGCTCTTGGCGTGCTTGTTGACGAGGTTGAGGCACTTGGTCCTCACGAGGGTGATGAAGATGTGGAGCCTCTTGTCACGGTTGTGGATGAGGAGGAGGCTCATTCCTCGGTTGGTGACGTGGGTTAGGAACTTGGGACTCTTGATGAAGATCATGGTCTTGAGCCTCTTGACATGGACGGTGTCGCTCAACATGTACAATTTGACGCTCCATGTTTTGGTGTGGTGGAGTAGGCTCTCCATGGTGTCCATGGTGTCAGTGTTGGCGTTCATGATGCCGATGATGATGAAGCAGGTCTTCTAGAGCTTCACATTGACAACGAGATTATTCTTCTGTAACATCCCAAAACTTTAATCCAAATGATCAAGATCAAATCTACCCAATTTAGGGTTAACAAAACCTTTTTCTATTTAAAAATCTTTAAGCATTCATATGTGTGTGCATTTAAATAGGAGTTGTTTTGAATTGCCATGATTGAGTGATCTATTGATTGTAAAATGACTCTAAGGTGAATTACACATCATCTAGATCATCCCCAAGCAAATCCCAAAGAAAAATAAATCAAAAACAATTAAATAAGCAAATGGTCACTTTTGCCATTTTAATCACATACCCTACTTTGGCTATTCCTAGCACTCAAATCTTAACAGAAACAATTGTGGTTCTTTGCACCCCTTGCTAGAACAAGTAGTGATGTACCAAGGCCCACTTTGTTTCATCCCAAAAACTTTCAAACTCTAAATTTAATTGACATTTGAAAATTGAATCTAGTTCATATGTCTAGATACCACTTTTGCAAAAACCACTCAAATGAACTCCATTTCAAAATCCCAAGCAAACCTAGAAGCTTAAGCATAAGATAAACCATTGCACCAAAAACCATCTCAAAATTCAAATATTTTGTTCATGCGGTCATTGTGTCGAACACTTAGTGAGCACTAATCAATCTGCCTAACTATTACTGTTTTAAAACAGTGATCTAAATGCCACTAAGGCCTAAACCCCTCCCATTGTCTCCCCCAGTACCAACCATGCCATCAAGAGGCTACCCCTTAGCCGTTTGCAGCAGTGCCGCACCACCTGAGCGCCATGCTCGCCAGTCGAGCATGGACAGCTCCTAGCCAGCCGCCCTCCCTCTCTCGCCATGTGTAGGAGATAGACCGGACCACACCGCGACTCCCTGCCCCTTCCCCAAGCCTAGCCAGGCACTAGACCACCTCAGAGCCTCGCCACCCTTTCTCTCTGCGTGCAGCCAGAGCGCGCTAGAGCACGGTCTCCACCAGCACACCTCAGACCGCGCCCAGACACCATATCACGCACGCCGCTCCGTCATCAACCCAACACCCCGCCAGACACGGCCGTGCACCGCCGCGCGACCGACAGTCGCCGGGAGCCGTGTCGGGCACCGCCTCTGTCTCCCAGAGCGTGGGAAGCTCCCGACCATTAGGCACCACCCCTAGCTGCACCATTACGCCATAGAGGACCACCAGCAGACTGCCCACCGTCCGCCTACCTCACCCACGCCGGTAGCCCTCTGTTTCGCCGTCACCAACGAGCCGCGCCCATGCCTCACTGCCTCACCGTCGAGCCTATATAAGGAGGCCACCCCATCACCATTTCTTCACACCATCTCACTCCCCTCTCTCCACTGATTGTTTCCCTTCTCTCGCCGGAGCCGCTCGAGCCGCCGTTTGCCAGAATTCCACCGGAGGTAGCCGCTGTAGACGAGGAGACGTGGTCGTCGATTTCGTCCACCTCAGCCCCTGCCGCAACCTCGCCTAAGTCCTCCATCGCCGTCCAGTTTGTTTGCCCGCCTCGCCGCACTAGCTGGCCCTGGTACGTCCACGGTAGACCCCCACCGGCCGTTTAAGGTTCAGTCTCGCCGGCGATGAGTCCGTCGTCAATGACGACCGTGAGCCGTCGATTTGTGTTCTAATCGTGTGGCCCAGATCATCCCGTACCGCTTCGGGTTTTAAGTGTCGCTGACATGCGGGACCCCCCTATCAGTTTCCCTCTGCGCCGCGGAGCGTCAGTGGGCTGGCCCAATTAGTTTCCCGCCTAAGCCCGTAGATTGAAATATATGTTTTTCTATTTAGATTTAGAATCAATTGTGTCCCTTAGTTTAAAAATCAATTCAGAGAGTTCTACAAATCCAAATTGAGTGATTCCAATTTTTTTGGAAAGCTACTGAAAATATCTATCCAAGCCTGTTGGATTTAAATCATTTAGAGTTATAGATCTCTCCTAGTTAAAATAACAAAACAGAAGCCTTTGCACACTCAAACATTTTTATAAAATCAACCATAATAGCTTTTGAGTTGATTCAAACTCTAAAAAATCACATTTAACCATACCTATCTGAATATGTAATAATAGTAAGGTTTGCATGCAGTGACTTTGGACTAGTACCAAAATAATGCTATATAGGCATTTCTAGTCACTTTAAATCATTAATTATTAAACTTGAACTTATTAAAATGTGATCCAACATTTAAATCACATGCCCATATGTTAGGATATGTGGTGATGACATGTGTCCACATGATCCCATATTTTAATTGGAGAATATTAAATCTTAGTTATTTTTCAATGAGTAGAAATTACTTTTCTCAAATAAAAAGAATGAAGCTAGTTCATTAAACCTTGTGATGTTTGAGATGATACTAGATCATCAAATGTGTGCCTTAGTGTGCTAAGTAGACTAGTTAAGTATTTTTTGATGATTATGTATCCCGTATGTATTTATAGACGATAGCACCGACCAAGTCTACAAAGAGGAGGAGTTCTACCAAGAGGAGGAGGAAGAAAACTTCAACCACTTCACTACCCAAGGCAAGCCTAGAACTTCAAGTAAACTGAGCAAGCTATTGTTAGCAAGCTAGCATTATACAAGTTGACCATGCAAGTGATTACTTGCAAGCCATCATTAACAATGCAAGCTAACCCTTGCAAACTAGATAACCTAAGCAAAGGCATTAGGCATGCTTTGGTTATACCATTGTGACTTATACCTATTCCAAGTTTTATTTACAAGCTTTACTTTCTTTACTTTACCCAAGTCCTTTACTTGTTTAAAGGTAGAATAAAGAGTATAAAACTTGACCTATCTAGTTAGACTTATATGTCATTCTATGGCATGAGATTCAGGTTAGCATCCCACATTAGTGAACACTCTTAACTTAGTAGTTGGAGCAAAACCCAAAACGTGATTCACTTTAGATGGGAATACTTGGTGAAAATGACTTGTGAAAACTTTGGAATGAGGAGTCATTCTATTGAGATGTTTTGACATGTGTTGAGAAACACAAATTTTTATAATGATGAAAATGTTGAGGCATGAGCCTTAGCCCTTTTACAAAACTGATGGTTGGGTTCGGATGTGATACCATTCCAATTTTACCGTACAGCCACAATACCTTAATTGGGTAAGGCTTAGCCAGAAGTTTATATGCATTACTATTAGTTCCCTCGTGGGAGAGGTTTGAGCTGAGGCTACCTCTCAATGTTGTCCACCTATGCAGTGCCCAAGATGATAGATGGTCATGGTTGGGAGGCCATGCTCATAGGAGAGGTGCTTATACTAGGGTGTGTAAAGGAAAGGTTATGTTTGATTATCTGCACACTAAGTATGATGATTCAGGGTTACCCCTGACAGATGTATCGAATCTTGTGGTGAAAATGTACCACCTCTACAGAGTGTCAAACTATTCGAATAGCCGCGTCCGCGGTTATGGACAGTTGGAGTGGCCATACTGTTCCGTTGTCAGATGTTTTCAAAACAACTTATGAAATGAATTGTGACATGACTTGACCACAACAGAGTTGTGACTATGATAACTAAGTTCCCACTTAGGTGTTTTCAAACTTTATTTTATCTTTCTTTGCTTCTGAACTCAGCTTACGTTTCAAACTTAACTTTACAAGTAAACTTAGATTTAACATTTCCTACTAGAACTATACTACTTGTTAGTGGTAGTTTACGAGTACTTAAAGAGTACTCATGGCATTGTACCTGGCTATTCCTATGGCCAGACTATGAAGGAGACTACCAAGATGAAGGACAGCAGGACGGCTATGATAACTAGGACAATCTTCCATCGTCAGCATTGCCTATGACTCTGAAGATGGACCCCACTTTTACGCTATTTTATTCCGCTACTTGATTGTACTAAGACTGGATCATGAGATCCTTATTTGTGTAAGACCTTATTATGGTTTGTAATGGATGATGTACTGTGATATCCAATCTGTTATGTCTCGCAAAAATGGTAATCCTGGGATTGCGATGTATGACATAACAGGCATCTGGGATTAAAAATCCGGGTGTTGACATCTTCCAAATTGGAGTCATCACTTGTTGCTGAGTGAAGGTCTTGCGGATGTTGACGATGCACTTGAGGTTCCACTCGAGGTTCTTCATGTGGTTGCTCTTGTTGGATCACTAGTGCTCTTGTGTGATGGAGATGTCCGTCTCACATTGCTTGAGGCCTTGAGGAGAAATCATCATAATAGCTTGACGTTGCTGCGTGCCGTGGAGAAGGTACATATGGCGAAGATATCATGGGTTCAAGCACGGGGGCTTCATTGCATGTTGGATCACTTGCATGAGGGTCTTGTCGATGAGGAGAACAATGGTGTGACGAGCTTTATGCACTCGAATGGTGCCTTGAAGATCTTGGTGTGCGGGAACGCGACCTTGTGTTTCACGCAAGCTTCGCCTGTTACGAAACACGCAGAGCCAGGACAAAAACAAAAACTTTTCTGCTCCGGCTAGGACTCCGGCGAGCCACCCCAAAATCTGGCCAATGTCAAAGGTAATAGCTCATACCTCTCAACGCATAGGTGCGGAATCTGAGAAAGCGCATCGTGATGGTGCCGTACGTTCCGCTTGTCTCGTCCGGTTCCGGTGAACTGCTCGATCCTCGGACCACCTTGTCGCCTGCTGCGTGCTCCTCCTTGCATCCAACTTCGCCGCCCAACACCACCGACGAGCACCACAAGTGTGGTGCCTCTACTGTCACACACGTACAAGGTGGAACAATAGCAACTGAGATTCTAGTCTTGGTCTTTCCGCCCCACGATAGGAAGATGGATTGCCAGGTCTAGCGAAAACCTAGGAAGCAACACTGGATTGGATTGTCTTGTCTGCCGCCACCCACCTTCCTTTATATAGGCGAGTAGGTGAGGCCACACAACACGTGTGTCCCTTGGTCCTAAACCCTAGCCCTAGTCAAAGTGGGTTGATGTCTACGCACTTCTATTTTGTAGACAAT
The DNA here is from genome assembly GCA_916181665.1 of Avena sativa. NCBI lineage: Eukaryota > Viridiplantae > Streptophyta > Magnoliopsida > Poales > Poaceae > Avena > Avena sativa. The sequence continues at coordinate 382,682,616 of OV702286.1, read as the reverse complement.
TGTCGGGCCTCCAAGTGCAGAGGTTTGTAGAACAGCAGCAAGTTTTCCCTTAAGTGGATCACCCAAGGTTTATCGAACTCAGGGAGGAAGTGGTCAAAGGTATCGCCTCTCAAGCAACCCTGCAATCAAGATACAAGAAGTCTCTTATGTCCCCAACACACCCAATACACTTGTCAGGTGTATTGGTGCACTAGTTCGGCGAAGAGATAGTGAAATACAAGTGGTATAGATATAAGACAATGGTGCTAGAAAATAGCTTGATGGCGTGTGGTTGACGTGGGAAAAGACTAAAGGCAAACTGAAATAAAGAAGGAAGCAAGCAAACATGTAACAGATCTAGTTGCAAACGGTGTTTCAATGCTTAGAAACAAGGCCTAGGGATCATACTTTCGCTAGTGAACACTCTCATATAAATATCTTCTCTTTATGATACTACTCTAAACTATTCTCCGGTTGGACACTCTAATCCATTGTAGGGCTATAATAGCACACCTCAAAGTAAGCCTTTCCCATCTAGATAACCCCACATTGTCACCTTGAGCACTAGATGGTTCAAACAAACACCACAATTTCATAAAGACATCCAACTCCAAATATAACTCATAACAAGTATTTGTAATCTCTAGCCTAAGTGCCACCATGGTGTGCACACTATCAACTTCACACACATGGGGAGAGCAGAGATCTATTAAAGCACTTGAGTAGCAAGGTAGATCTATAGATTACAAGCTCATGATCTCAATAATATCATGCATAGAGAGAGAGAGATGAACACATAGCTACCCGTAGAACCCTTAGCCTCGAGAGAGAACTACTCCCTCGTCATCATGGGAATCAGCAATGGTGATGGAGATGGTGGTGGAGATCGATGGAGATGGCTCCGGGGGCACTTCCCCATCCCGGCAGGGTGCCGGAACAGAGACTTTCTGTCCCCCGAATCTCCCATTCGGTGGCGGCGGTGCAGCAGAACTTTTTGTGGATTTCTGATTGACGATTTGGGGTTTCTGCATCGGGGGAGATATATAGGCGAAAGAGGCAAGGTTGGTGGCCGGCCATGGGGCCCACACCATGCCCTGGCGCGGCCAGGGGGGACCCGTGCCTAGGGGTGGTGTGGCCACCCTGTGGCCCCTCTCCGTCTCGTCTTCTGGCTCCGTGAGTCTTCCGGTAAAATATCAACTTTGGCTTTTGTCCCGTCCAATTCCGAGAATATTCATTTTCTGACTTTCTGGAACCAAAAACAACATAAAATAGGCAACTGGCACTGTGGCATCTTGTTAATAGGTTAGTCCAAGAAAGTGTATAGAAAGTACTCCAAAGTTGGAACAAAACACAAGAAAGTAGATAAAACCAAGCATGGAACATAAAAAATTATGGATACGTAGCAACGTATCATGGGTCCAACCCATTGACACGTGTCCCTGTCAGAACAAGTCCAACTTGCCGACTTGTGATAGTCGGATCATCATCCGCCTAGTTCCACTCTCTTAAGTGTGCGACCCCACAGGCTTACTCTAAGCCGGATGCAACTCAGCAATCATTCAGTCAGAGAGGTTGCTCAGTGACTTTCCGACTAGAGCTGATAATCGGTAGCAGCCTCTAGCAAGACTTGCCGACTCCTGATTTCCGCAAGTGCCCTCATTGTGACGATCTGTCCGAGTCCCTTTGTCTCACGATATTGGTGACAAACCAGAGGGGAGATTTCGTCATCCCAGTGCTGGTTTTACTCTCTTCTCGTTGCACTAATAACTGACTCCCTCCAACTTCACTAAGTCAGAGTACCTCGATCAACACTTGATCGAGTATCACATGGCCATGCTTCTGAATCATATCACACGAGATGGCCTAGAGAATATCTCTCCGACATGGAGGGGAAAATTCCGTCTTGGCTGATCCACGTCATGCATCTTGCTTCGAAGTCAGCCCAAGACCACCCTTATGACTCCCAGTTATGGTGAGCGTTAGATGGAGTCAAAGCCGGATTTTCCACAACTCGGATCATGCAATCCCCTCAGGTCTAAGGATTCCATTGCATTAGTCGGAGCATATGACGGTATGCTCACTTCCTACTAACCTTTGGATCAGTCCGGCTATCGTACCTCTTCTGACTAGCCAATGCAAGGCGGATATCATCTCCATGCTAATGACACGTGAAACATTCCTACTTACAAATTAATCTCGGCAGTGGGTTTCCCTCCCAACCTCAAACGACTAAGGAAAAACTGGCTAGAGATAGATACACGTATGTGGTTGTGCACCTGCAACAATTGTAGTGACACATACAACTAGCTCCAAGCCGTATTTAGGGTTACAAATACAAGGCGGAATGTGAGCCTCTAGGGCATCATTCCTAACAGTCTCCCACTTGCACTAGAGTCGAACACTCAGGCACCTCCAGGCCTTAGGCATCTCATGCCCATCGCTATAACATGCGCCTCAAACTTAGGTTGTGGAAGCGTCTTGGTCAACGGGTCTGCAACATTTGCATCCGTGTGTACCTTCCATAGCTTATTTTCTTCGCGATCGACGAACTACCGAATCAGGTGAAATTTCCTGAGTATATTCTTGTTTTTATAGTTCGCCCGTGGCTCCTTAGCTTGTGCAATAGCACTGTTGGAGAAAGTGTCCCGTGAAGGAACAAGGGGTCCAGCAAGCCATGGGTTCGAGAGGGGGCTGAACACACGTTTCGAGCTTCTCACTGGCGGTGGAGACAGTGGCGCACGAGCACGATAGAGAGGTTGGCACAAGGTTTTTTCACCCAGGTTCGAGATCCTCGTGAGGAGGTAAAGCCCATACTCCTGCTTGGTTGTATTGCTCGCGGTGTCTCGCGAGGGTATAATGGTGTATCAATGTCTAGGGTTACAGATCATTAGGATCGACATGTTCTAAGGTAGGAGAAGATCTCCTTATATAGGGGCACCGGACCTCTTTCCCACGTCCATGGGTGGGAAGGGTCACCACATGGGTGGGAAAGATCGCCGTCCACCAAACCCTCGGTCCACGAGACTACTTTATGTGGACTCGGTCCAAGACCCCTGGCCTTTCTCTAGTCCCTGGCGCCATCCTCTACCTTCTCCTAAATCTAGTCCTTTGGCGTCGCTTGTCGTCGTGTGAGGATGCCTTTCTCCTCTCTTGCACCAAAACGGCAAAAGGTGGGTCACTGCCATCGCTGAGGTCGTCTACCTAGCTTTGGCACCCAAGGGGCCAGACCGTCTCCTCTGTACTGAGGTGGTCCAGGGGGTCCACTGTCTAGCTGGGGCGAGACATGCTTGTCGGGTTGCGCCATCTTTGCCTCCTTTGCTGTGCGATTACGGATGTACCCCTGAGGCACGTGCCAGAGTATCTGAGATCGAGGCATGGGCCGAGGAGCCTTGCGAGGCCTCCCGAGGTTGGGCTACTCGAGGTTGAGGTTTGAGGCCCCGTTGAGGCTTCTGTGAGGGTGACGGCCTCGGGATTCCCTCCTGAAGCCGCTTCTACCGGGCTCCTCCTTTATAGAGGGTGTCGTGGATCAGGCGGTGGGTCCAGCAGCCATAGGATCATGGTATCCCGGGTGCTAGGACTTCGACAAGCATAAGTATTGTCACAGTACACGTCTAATAGATTGGATGAACCCGGAACAACCCCGAGTTCGGTCAAACAATTTCTGATCCAAACCCCTTCTTTTGCTGCCTCTAAGGCAACAACATACTCAGCTTCCATCCTTGAATCGGCCACTGATTCTTGCTTGGAACTTTTCCAGCTCACTGCACCTCCATTCACTATGAACACATAGCTGGATTGCGAGTGCGGGTCATCCAGGTCAGTCTGAAAGCTAGCATCCTTTACACCTAGCTCTTCCTCACCACCATAGACTAGGAACTCATCTTGAGTACATCTCAAGTACTTGAAGATATTCTTTACTGCTGTCCAGTAGCCTTCACCAGGATCCGACTGATATCTTCTCATTACACTGAGAGCATAGGAAATATTCGGCCTAGTAGATATCATCGCATACATGATCGATCCTACTACCAAAGCATAAGGGATCCTCTCCATCCGACTTTGCTCATTAGCCGATGCTAGGCATTGAGTATTACTAAGTCGGACTCCATGCGCCATCAGTAAGAACCCCTTCTTTTCCGAATCCATATTGAACTTCTTTAATATCTTTTCTAGATATGTACTCTGACTCAAGCCTATGAGTCTCTGGGACATATCTCTATAGATCTTAATTACCACTATAAATGCCGCCTCACCCAAGTCCTTCATTTGGAAACACCTTCCCAAAGAATTCTTGGTTTCTTGCAACATTGGGACATTGTTTCCAACTATCAATATGTCATCTACATACAGTAGCAGAAAAACAACTAACCTTTCACTAAACTTCCTGTATACACAAGAATCTTGTTCGCTTTTGATGAAGCCAAACGATTTGACCACTTCATTAAAACAAATGTTCCAACTCCGACTTGCTTGCTTTAATCCATAGATGGATTTCTAAAGCTTGCAAACTCTTTTCAGACTAGCCGGATCGACAAAACACTCGGGTTGTATCATATACACGTCCTCGGTTAAATTTATGTTAGGGAAAGCCGTTTTGACATCCATCTGCCATATTTCCCAATCGAAATATGCATCTAGTGCTAACATGATCCTACCTACTTAAGCATCACTACTGTCAAGAAAGTCTTGTCATAGTCAACTCCTTGAACTTGTCAAAACCCTTTCGTGACAAGTTGTGCTTTATAGATAGAAATATTTCTGTCTTGGTCAGTTTTCCTCTTAAAGACCCATTTGCTTCTGATGGATCTTGCACCATCTAGCAGATCAACCAAGTTCTAAACTTGATTGTCATCCATGGACTTTTACTCGAATCTCATGGCTACAAGCCATGACTCGGAATCAGTACTTCCCATCGCATTCTGATAAGTAGTCGGCTCATCGCCGTCCATGATAAGTACGTATCCACGTAGTCTTGCTGATCTTCATGGCTCTGGTGCATTTGCCGGCTGAGGCACAACGTCCGACTCAACCTCCAAGGTTGCCGACTTGTCCTAAGTTGGTGAATCCCGATTTTCTTCGAGGTGCACCCTATTCCCACTATCTTTCTAGCTTAGAAACTCTTTCTCCAGAAATATACCGTTCTGAGTGACAAACACTTCTCCAGAAATAGTAACCCAAAGTTTCCTTAGGGTAGCCCATGAAAACTACCTTATCCGACTTGGGGCTGAGCTTGTCGGAATGTAATTTCTTGACAAAAGCTTCACATACCCAAATCTTAAGAAAAGCTAAGGATGGCTTCTTGCCCGTCCACATCTCATGTGGTGTATTTTCTACTGATTTAGATGGTAATTTGTTTAGTGTTATCGATGTTGTCTCTAGATAAAACCCCCTAGAATGATAAAGGTAGATCCATCTTACTCAACATCGACCTCACCATGTATAACAAGGTTCGGTTCCTCCTTTCTGGCACACCATTCCTCTGAGGTGTTCCCGACGGGGTGAGCTGTGGAACTATTCCACAACTCTCTAGATGGTCATCAAACTCATGGATCATATATTCGCCTCCACGATCTGATCGCAGAAACTTAATATTCTTGCCGAGTTGGTTTTCCACTTCACTCTGAAACTCTTTGAACTTTTCAAAGGTTTCCAACTTGGATTTCATCAGGTAGACATAGCCATATCAATTGAGATCATTCGTGAACTTGACAAAATACTCATAACCACCTATGGTTTTCGTGCTCATTAAACCACATACATCACTATGTATCAGTTCCAGCAAGCCGGATGTCCTCTCGCAACTCTTTGCGAAGGGTGTCTTGGTCATCTTACCTAGTAGACAGGATTCACATGTTTCGAATGGCTCCAAGCCGGACAAATCCAGGTGTCCATTACCATGGAGCTTCTACATGCGTTTCCAGCTGATATGACCAAGGCGAAAATGCCATAGATAAGTAGAACTAAGATCATTTGGCTTCAACCTTTTAGAATTCAAGTTATATACTTATTTACATTCAAGATCAAGCACAAAAATTCTAGCTTGGACATATGCATAGCCATGAAACACATTATTCAAATAAAAGGAACAACCATTGTTCTTAATATTCGACTCATAACCCTGCTCCATCAAACATGAGACCGAAATGATGTTTCGGCTTAGTACAGGAACATAATAACACTTATTTAGTTCTAGTACAAATCTTGAAGGTAACTAGAGTTGCATCGTCCCTACGGCTAATGCAGAAACTCTTGCCTTGTTTCTGACTCTGGTGTCAGTCTCCCCTCTCGCCATGCTCCTATGCCTTACTAGTCCCTACATCGAGTTGCACACATGAACAACTGATCTGATATCGTGTACCCAGGTGCCGCTAGGAGTGTCGGCAAGATAAATGTCTATAACATTCACAACAAGTGTACCTGAGTCAGAAGTCATACTTCCACTCCTAGCTTTATACGCCTTGTACTTGTAACAGTTCCTCTTCCAGTGACCTTTCGCCTTACAGTAAAAGTATATTGTACCCGGAGGTTTTGCTGGCTTGCAAGTCACTAAGCCAACATTGGGACTTGGATCCTGCATGTCGTATCCCTTTGTCTTGGCTTTAATAGACCAAGATTTCTTCTTGATCTTCAAAGCGTTCTGCACCATCAAGACTTGATTGGTGCCACCTCTCTTGATGTCGGCCTCTGCTGTCTTGAGGATCCCTTGGAATTCTCCTAGATTCTTATCCATACCATGCATATATTAGTTCAAAATGAACGGACCATAAGCACTAGGAAGATAATTCAGGAGAATGTCGGTAGAGAACTATTCGCTCAAGGGAAAACCTAGATGATCCAAGGACTCCGCATATCTGGCCATCTTGATCATGTGCGGTCCCAGTGGATCTCCGTCTTTTAGCTTGCACCCAAGCAAGGTTCTGGAGACACTGTACCTCTCTGTCCTAGCCTGTGTCTCAAACATGATCTTGAGGGCAACGATCATATCGTACGCCTCAACATTCTCGAACTGCTGCTGCAGTTCCGGCTCCATGTGAGTGAGCATGAGGCAGCTGACTTCTGTCGACTCATCCTGAGCCTGGTGAAAAGCGGTTCTTATAGCCTTAGGCTCATCATTGCCTGACTTGGATAGAATCGGATTGTCTAGGACAAGTTCCTTATTTTCTTGCTTGATAAGATTCTGAAGTTACGATACAAGTTGGAAAAGTTTGTTCCATTTAGCTTGTCCTTCTAGAGGATTGTATGCAAGACAAAACTAGAAATCTGAACAGTGCTAGTTGGTGCCATCTACAAATGAAAGATGCAGGAAGATTAAACATTTTAATCGTGCACACTCCCATTGAGACTGAAAACCCTCAGATAGTCGACAGTGATTTAGGATCCCGGTTAGTTATTCGACTAGTGAGCCTTTGCGTCACTGCTAGCCAGAGAACCTTCCGAGTAGGCAACACCTTGCTAATAAGACCTGTATCTGTTGGGTCACTGCTAGACGTAGAACCTTTCGAGTAGGCAACATCTTGCCAATCAGTTTCCATGAACTATCTTTCTGGCTTAGAAACTCTTTCTCTAGAAATTCACCATTTCGAGCAACAAACACTTTGCCCTCTTCTCGGTTGTACAAATAGTAACCCAAAGTTTCCTTAGGGTAGCCCACAAAAACTACCTTATCCGACTTGGGTTTGAGCTTGTCGGAATGTACTTTCTTGAAAAAAGCTTCACATACCCAAATCTTGAGAAAAGCCAAGGCTGGCTTCTTTCCAATGCACATCTCATGTGGTTTCTTTTCTACTGGTTTAGATGGTACTTTGTTTAGTGTTATCTCTGTTGTCTCTAGACAAAACCCCCCAGAATGCTAAAGGTAGATCCTTCTTACTCATCATCAACCTCACCATGTCTAACAAGGTTCGATTCCTCCTTTCTGGCACACCATTCCTCTAAGGTGTTCCTGACGGGGTGAGCTTTGGAACTATTCCACAAATCTTGAGATGGTCATCAAACTCATGGATCATATATTCGCCTCCATGATCTGATCGTAGAAACTTAATATTCTTGCCGAGTTGTTTTTGCACTTCACTCTGAAACTCTTTGAACTTTTCAAAGGTTTCCAACATGGATTTCATCAGGTAGAAATAGCCATATCTATTGAGATCATCCGTGAACGTGACAAAATACTCATAACCACCTCTGGTTGTCATGCTCATTAGACACATACATCACTATGTATCAGTTCTAGCAAAACAGACGCCCTCTCACAACTCTTTGTGAAGGGTGTCTTGGTCATCTTACCCACCAGACAGGATTCACATGTTTCGAACGGCTCCAAGCCGGACAAATCTAGGAGTCTATCACCATGGAGCTTCTACATGCGTTTCTAGATGATATGACCAAGGCGACAATGCCATAGATAAGTAGAACTAAGATCATTCGGCTTCAAACTTTTAGCATTCGAGTTATATACTGATTTACATTCAAGATCAAGCACAAAAAGTCTGGCTTGGACATATGCATAGCCATGAAACACATTATTCAAATAAAAGGAACAACCATTGTTCCTAATACTCGACTCATAACCCTGCTCCATCAAACATGAGACAGGAATGATGTTTCGGTTTAGTACAGGATAATAATAACACTTATTTAGTTCTAGTACAAATCCTGAAGGTAACTGGAGTTGCATCGTCCCTACGGCTAATGCAGTAACTCTTGCCTTGTTTCCAACTCTGATCTCATCTCCCCTCTCAACATGCTCCTATGCCTTACCAGTCCCTACGGCGTGTTGCACAGATGAACAATTGATCTGGTATCGTATACCCAGGTGCTGCTAGAAGTGTCAGCAAGATAAATGTCTATAACATTCACAACAGGTGTACCTGAGTCGGAAGTCATAATTCCACTCCTCGCTTTATCCACCTTGTACTTGTCACAGTTCCTCTTCTAGTGATCCTCCGCCTTACAGTAAAAGCATACTGTACCCGGAGGTTTTGTTGGCTTGCGAGTTACTGAGACGGCATTGGGACTTGGATCCAGTGTGTCGTCTCCCTTTGGCTTGGCTTTAATGGACCAAGATTTCTTCTTGATCTTGAAAGCGTTCTGCACCATCAACACTTGATTAGTGCCACCTCTCTTGATGTCGGCCTCTGCTATCTTGAGCATCCCTTGGAGTTCTGCCAGCTTCTTATTCATACCATGCATATGTTAGTTCGAAATGAACAGACCATAAGCACTAGGAAAATAATTCAGGAGAATGTCGGTAGAAAACTCTCCAATCAAGGGAAAACCCAGATGATCCAAGGACTACACATATCTGGCCATCTTGATCATATGTGGTCTTAGTGGATCTCCGTCTTTCAGCTTGCATCCAAGTAAGGCTCTAGAGATATTGTACCTCTCCATCCTAGCCTAGGTCTCAAACATGCTCTTGAGGGCAACAATCATATCGTATGCCTCAACATTCTCGAACTGCTGCAGTTCCGGCTCCATGTGAGCGAGCATGAGGCAGCCGACTTCCGTCGACTCATTCTGAGCCTGGTGAAAAGTAGTTCTTATAGCATGAGGCTCATCATTGCCCGACTCGGCTGGAATCGAATTGTCTAGGACATGTTCCTTATTTTCTTGCTTGATACGATTCTCAAGTTACGATACCAGTTGGTAAAGTTTGTTCCATTCAGCTTGTCCTTCTCAAGGATCGTATGCAACGCAAAACTGGAAATCTAAACGGTGCTAGTTGGTGCCATCTACAAATGAAAGATGCAGAACACTTAAGACAATGTATCTGTAACAAGAGAAGGCAGATTAAACCATTTAATCGTGCACAGTCCCATTAAGACTGATATCCCTCCGATAGTCGATAGTGATTCAGGATCCTGGTCAATTATCCAAGTAGTGAGCCTTTGCGTCACTGCTAGACGGAGAACCTTTTGAGTAGGCAACACCTTGCCAATCATATCTCTATCTGTTGCATCACAGCTAGTCGGAGAACCTTCCGAGTAGGCAACACCTTTCCAATCAGTTTTCATGGACTATCTTTCTGGTTTAGAAACTCTTTCTCTAGAAATACACCATTTTGAGCGACAAACACTTTGCCCTCTTCTCGGTTGTAGAAATAGTAACCCAAAGTTTCCTTCGGGTAGCCCACAAAAACTACCTTATCCAACTTGGGTCTGATCTTGTAGGAATGTAATTTCTTGACAAAAGCTTCACATACCCAAATCTTGACAAAAGCCAAGGCCGGCTTCTTGCTCGTCCACATCTCATGTGGTTTCTTTTCTACTGATTTAGGTGCTACTTTGTTTAGTGTTATCACTGTTGTCTCTAGACAAAAGCCCCCATAATGATAAAGGTAGATCCATCTTACTCGTCATTGACCTCACCATGTCTAATAATGTTTGGTTCCTCCTTTCTGGCACACCATTCCTCTGAGGTGTTCCCGATAGGGTGAGCTACAGAACTATTCCACAACTCTTGAGATGGTCATCAAACTCATGGATCATATATTTGCCTCCACGATCTGATTGCAGAAACTTAATATTCTTGCCGAGTTGTTGCACTTCACTCTGAAACTCTTTCAACTTTTCGAAGGTCTCCAACTTGGATTTCATCAGGTAGACATAGCCATATCTATTGAGATCATCCATGAACGTGACAAAATACTCATAGCCACCTATGGTTGTCGTGCTCATTGGACCACATACATCACTATGTATCAGTTCCAGCAAGCCGGACGCCCTCTCGCAACTCTTTGCGAAGGGTGTCTTGGTCATCTTACCCATCAGACATGATTCACATGTTTCGAACGGCTCCAAGCCAGACAAATCATGGAGTCCATCACCATGGAGCTTCTACATGCGTTTCCAGCTGATATGACCAAGGCGACAATGCCATAGATAATTAGAACTAAGATCATTCGGCTTCAACCTTTTAGCATTCAAGTTATATACTGATTTACATTCAAGATCAAGCACAAAAATTCTGGCTTGGACATATGAATAGCCATGAAACACATTATTCAAATAAAAGGAACAACCATTGTTCTTAATATTCGACTCATAACCCTGCTCCATCAAACATGAGACAGAAATGATGTTTCGGCTTAGTATAGGAACATAATAACACTTATTTAGTTCTAGTACGAATCCTGAAGGTAACTGGAGTTGCATCGTCCCTACGACTAATGCAGCAACTCTTTCCTTGTTTCCGACTCTGATGTCAATCTCCCCTCTCGCCATGCTCATATGCCTTACCAGTCCCTGCATTGAGTTGCACACATGAACAACCGATCCGGTATCGTATACCCAAGTGCTGCTAGGAGTGTCGACAAGATAAATGTCTATAAAATTCGCAACAAGTGTACCTGAGTGGGAAGTCATACTTCCACTACTAGCTTTATCCGCCTTGTACTTGTCGCAGTTCCTCTTCTAGTGACCCTCCGCCTTACCCTAAAAGCATACTGTACCCAGAGGTTTTGCTGGCTTGCAAGTCACTGAGCCAGCGCTGGGACATGGATCCAGCGTGCCATCATCGGATTTAATAGACCAAGATTTCTTCTTGATCTTCAAAGCATTCTGCACCATCAACACTTGATTGGTGCCACCTCTCTTGATGTCGGCCTCTGCTGTCTTGAGCCTCCCTTGGAGTTCTGCCAACTACTTATCCATACAATGCATATGTTAATTCGAAATGAATGGGCCATAAGCAATAGGAAGATAATTTAGGAGAATGTCGGTAGAGAACTCTCCAATCAAGGGAAAACCTAGACGATCCAAGGACTGTACATATTCGACCATCTTGATCATGTGTGGCGCCAGTGGATCACCGTCTTTCATCTTGCACCTAAGCAAGGCTCTGGAGACATTTTACCTTTCCGTCCTAGCCTGCGTCTCAAAAATGCTCTTGAGGGCAACGATCATATTGTATGCTCAACATTCTCGAACTGCTGCTGTAGTTCCGGCTCCATGTGAGTAAGCATGAGGCAGCTGACTTCTGTCGACTAATCCTGAGCCTAGTGAAAAGCGGTTCTTATAGCATTAGGCTCATCATTGCCTGACTCGACCAGAATCGGATTGTCTAGGACATGTTCCTTATTTTCTTGCTTGATAACGATTCTCAAGTTACGATACCAGTTGGTAAAGTTTTTTGCATTCAGCTTCTCCTTCTCAAGGTCGTATGCAACGCAAAACTAGAAATCTGAACGGTGCTAGTTGGTGCCATCTACAAATGAAAGATGCAAACACTTAAGACAATATATTTATAACGAGAGAAGGCAAATTAAACCTTTTAATCGTGCACACTCCCATTGATACTGATATCCCTCCGACATGCAACAATGATTCAGGATCCCGGTCATTTATCCGACCTGTGAGCCTTTGTGTCATTGCTAGCCGAAGAACCTTCCAAGTAGGCAACACCTTGCCAATCAGATCTCTATCTAATTCCTGTTGGATTGTCCGATAACCCTCCTTACCCCGAAGCCCACAACTATTGTGATAGCTCCGTCTAGATTCCAAGTGCCTTGCAGAGAGAGTCCGAATCTCTCACACTTTATCGAAGATAATTGGTAGTGCCCCAACAATATGAGCCCACTCACCAAAATTGTTCGAACTTGTAGTGTTGCAGAAAATGGTGGGGTAATCTGACTAGACCTTCTTTGAGGGAAAATAAGCAAATAAAACTTGAAAGTAGGAAACTTTCCGACTCACACCAGCAAATTTTTAGCTATAAATTTTGACAGGGTATAGTTGTCCTATTCTTGTCCAACAAGAAAAGCAACTTTAGTGGTTGATCATGGACGTCAACCACGTGATCTCCCACTCAGATTTGGACCAGTTTTGACCAACTTCTTGGCCAAGAAAAACCAGATCTGGCCACTTCTCTAGATCAAAACAGACCAAAAAGGCAAAACAAAACAACAAAAAATATCCAATCTTTCCCACTAGCGCATCTCATGCGCAAGAACTAGGCCAAAAACCTAGAGCCGATGCCCTGATATACCCCTATTGGGCAACACGTAGAGCCAGACCGAAAACAAAAACTTTTCTGCTTTGTCTACGACTCTGGCGAGCCGTCCCAAGATCCGACCAAGGTCAAAGGCAATAGCTCATACCTATCGACACGCAGGTGTGGAAGCTGAGGAAGCGCGTCGTAATGGTGACGTATGTTCCCCTCGTATCGTCCGGCTCCAACGAACTGCTCGATCCTAGGACCACCTCGTCGCCGGCTCCGTGCTCCTCCTCGCCTCTGACTTCGCCGCCCAACACCGTCGATGAGCACTGCAGGTGTGGTGCCTCTACTGTCTCACACACATACAAGGTGGAACAACATCAACACTACTAGAAAACAGCTAATCCGTGGCGCACCTATTTTCCCCTTCCGTGGTGCACTAGGGGTGCGCCACGACTTCTACGCTACGGCTAAAAAGTGTCCGTAGCGCACTGCCAGGTGCGCTACAAGTATCTCGACATAGTAGTGGCGCACAACACATTACGCTACCACTGTTTTTCCTGTGGCGCATGACAAGTGCGTTGCTAGTATGTAGTTAGTAGTAGCGCACTGGCTGGTGCGCCACTACGGTTATTCCTGTGGTGCATGACGTAGTGCGCTACTAGTAGCTGACCAAGTGCGTCACCAACGTGGTGCGCCACTAAAAACGTATATGTGCGTCACGGCTTAGCTTTTCAAAAAACAAAACAAAAATACTCAATACAGATGATATTCAATACAGATTATATACAATATAGCTAATATACACAGATATACAGTACAAAAATAAATACACAGATATACAATACAGAAATAAATACACAGACAAGATAGAAACAAATACATATAGATAAGTCACATACATAAATACACAGTATAAGTTATATTATTTCGATCAAGTTACAATGTAGCTAGTGATGACATGAATACATGTCTCAACCAAGTTAGAGCTCGCAGAAGCTCGCCTAGACATCTAAAGTAGGGACATGCATGACAGACAACCAAGGACAATAACCATCACCACGACGGAAGTATAGGTCTTCATCCGGTTTCTCGTCCTAACTCCCGCTAGATAGCGCGCGTATCTAGATTCCGCCTCCGCCAGAGTATTGTACCCTTTGTAGCTATTGCCGCTGAAACAGTGCACCTGTCTCCGGCAGTCTTCCCAATCATCATAGACTCTAGGAACCCGTCCCTTGTACACGACGTACCACGTCATCTAAAAGTTGGCAATAATAATTAAATGATGATGAAAAAACAAGTAAAAGTCGCATATAAAGATATACTTATCAAATAAGGTAACAAAATAAGCAAAAAATACCAAGTAGTAGCATGTACATGTCGACACACACAAGTACACGTGGGGATAAAGAACTACAACTAGACCAACACATCAAGACTTCTGGCTCGGCTCAGGGAACGGGAGGACGCCTTATTTCGTCATGAACGCCCTATAGTCACCCTGCATCTTTAGGCGATCTACTACGTCACGGTTATTCGGGGGATTGCCTCCATAGAAGACCCCCTTGAAGTCATGACATCACGGATGATAATTGCCCCAAACTGTTGCTGGATGCGATACATCTCTTGTCTAATATCTGAATCATTGATCCTGGCCTTGACTTCAGCCCACCATTTGAGATGATCTGGCAGCGTAGAATTCTGTTGCTCTAGTAGGAACGCCCTCATGTGATGGAGTGCATAGTAGGCTTCCTTCTGACTGCCTGCCAGCTGCTTCACGCAGGGGAATTCCGTCACATGGGTGAAGACGTGCCTGCCAAACTTGAGCTTCTTATACACGAAGGTGGCACCTTCCACTGAGGCATAGCCGGTGACAGCATCATCCAGAACTTCCTTGATTTTGTCGTAGTTTTTCTTCTTCTCTTGACTCCCCGAGTCAAAATACGTGGCTTGCGAATGTTTCGGCGACAAGCAGATGAGTCTGCAGTGTTGATCTCTGCGCAAAACAATTCAAACGGAATGTGTTGGAAAAAGAATGATGAAAATCTAATAAAGCATGTTATGGCAGCGAGTGAATAATGACTTACTCGGGAAAGAAAGGCACGAGAATGTATTCCTTTGTCTTGTTCGCCACCAAGATGCCTTGGAGGTACGAAGCCACGAATCGCCGTTCAATGGCGCTTCCCAAGCAGCCATCACGCATGTAGTAGGGGTCCACTATAGCGATGCCCGGGGTGTTCTCTCTAATGATCTGAATGGACAGGTTGAGAGAAAACAGGCGTACCATGGTATAGTGCAGCGGATACAGGTGGAACATATTGAAGATGTCGTCAAACTGCAGGAAGAACAGATCTGCGGGGACATTATCAACGAAGCCCAAGCCTTGTGGCACCTTAACCACGAATACCGGGTGCGAGGGATCTTTCTCCGCAAGAAGGCGTCTCTCTATCGTCAACACACCGTCATGCACACTCCTCATTTCTAAAGTGGCAAGCCTGAGCAATTTCTTAGTTAGCATGGGCTCACCCGCCATATGCATCCTCCACATAATACCCTTTGGTCTTGGTGGCCCGTCCTGAAACCTGATTGGATTCGCAGTTGATGCCACCGGCTGGCTCGAGCTACGAGATTTTATTTTCCTGGTCTTCTTGCCTTTTGGGAAGTGGGTAGGCACCACAATCTGAGCATCGATCGCCCTATGTAGTGTGTCAGGGCTTAGAACAAAGGGCCGGTTGGATGTATCCGCTGGCTCGGTGAAGGTGCAAGCTGGAGGCGTCTCCTGAGAACCAAAGAGACGTTTGTTGCAAGTGGCTTTCTCTGCGGGGCCACCAGCTGGGTCTTCGTTTAGGTCGCTGGGGAAAAGATTAGTGTTGATGAAATCATCGAAGTATTCTTCGTCATCCTCGTTCGGATCCTGTGCCATGGTCATGTCAATATGACCAGCCGAACAATCGCGTGGAGGTGATGGTGTGGGGGTCTTGCCATGGCTTGGCGCTGGCACAATAGACAATGTTGTTGTCTGTGGGGTGATGGCCCCGGCCGTCCCCAAACGAATCATGCTCTTTGGCCATAGCAGGAATAAGCCGAAGCAACTTCTGAGGATAGCCGACTCTTCTTCATCCGCTACTGGGGGTTGAATGGGAGGTTCCAGGTCATCGCAGCCCCTTAGCACCCGGATAATTTTAACCCTATGCACGCTATCTGGCATCGGCTTTGAGTGGAACATGCGGTGCAAGGGTTGAATGATGGTACCCTTGGCAACATCCCTCAACTCGTTGTTCACGGAGCTTAAGAGAGTGCATGGAACATCCGTCTGCGAACAACATGTATGGCATTAAAAAGATGCCATAAGAGTAATAAATGGCAAGGCGGTAAAGTATTTGGTTTACCGTGATGGCGTCGAGCTTGGCTAATGTCGAGGCACCACATACGACGATGGGCGTGCAAGAGATGGAGGGGCTACTTGATGGCACGGTGCCGGCCGCCGATGTATTCTCCCTATCGGTTGCATTAAGCTCCGGCACCACGGTGATGGCAGGGGGAGTCACGAATGCTTCCGGCGCCGCCGTGCTAGCGGGCGGAGTCACCAATGCTTCCAGCGCCGCCGTGCTAGCGGGCGGAGTCACGAACACATAATTCACCGGGATCGTCGGCGCCGCATTGTTTGAGTGGCTACTAACCATGCTTGGAATCGGGCACGACCCTTGTCGACCACCCGCACTCCTGTTCGCTATTGACTCCACCAAGGTAGGCAGGATAGAGGTGAGGGTGATTGCCAGGTTGTCTTGGACGATCTGCAGGATCCGTGCCACTTGTTCCTTAAGTTCCTGAACCTCGCGGTTTTCCTTGTTGCTCCTTCCCTCCACACGCGTCCTCGGGGACGGACCAAAATGATCCACCCAATTCTTAGCCCCGAAGCCGGCCAGACGGCCAGCCGACGATGGCTTCTTTGTAACCGGCGTGATTTTCTTGGCCCGGTTCATCGCCCTGTTAAAAGGGTTATCCCGCCGTCGACCCGTGGGATGAGGAACCATGGGATCCCTGACTAGCAATTTCCTCATCCTGCAGAAGAATTAACGTGAACCATTTAGAAATTCGACTTGATCGATTATAATGTAATCGACTTGATCCGTGGTAATTAAATTACTTACCGCAAGAACCTCGAAGTCCTTCACCTTAGTTTCCACGGTGAGTTCTTTGGTTTTGGGGTCCACATGAAGTTTCGAAGCTGCTTGTTTTTGAATTTCGAAAAGGGGTTAGGTATCCCCTTAGCTCTATACTCGTCGTCCTCCTTATCCCATTTGGGCTCCGCAGCTCTATAACCACCAGATCCAAGATGGTGGTGACCTATATTCATCTCCTGCAATTCCTTCCCCACTTACTCGAGGCCTTGGCTGCTTCGGAGGTGCACTTGGCCTTGAACTCCTGGAATTGATCTTCGGTGATCTGCGGGTCAATCTTCTGGATCTCCTCGAGACTTTTCTCTTCTTTAAATATCTTCTTCTTTATCCGGGTTCTCCAGCTGGCCAGGGCGGTGCTCATCCTCGTGAGGGCGGATTTATTTACTTCATTCCCATGATAATCTGTGTTCCGATACTGAAGGGGGAACTTGTATCTTGCGTGCAGCTTCTCGAAGAGGAGTGTGTGCAAATGGCCATTATCTTTATGCCGGAGATTCTCGGTGTTGATCGAGATGGTGTTCCGGGTGATAGCCGCCACTTGCCCACCGTACCCTTTGACCACATGGTCGGGCGCCAAAGGAACCCCTTTTGGGCTCACTTCGGTAATTTCCTCTCTGACGGTGTCGACCGTGTTCGGGCGCCTTTCCTTCTTCTTCTTAGGCGGATTACTACCACTTGTTGTGCCCTCGCCGCCATCAGTGGTTTCATCATCTGCCGTTCCTTCGGCCGCTTCTTCTTCCTCCGCGTCTTCCATCTCATTGGCGTCGCTCTCGGAAGGGTTGTATTCTTCATCACCCTCTGTCATTCTTTCTAGCCGCTCGACCTCCTCCCAGAATGACAAGGGTCTGTTTTGAGGTCTCACTTCTCCTTCAGCATTGATACGCTAAGAAGATCCAGCCTCGTCGTTGTCACACATGTTTGCACTAATAAAAGGCAAATAATGGTTAGTAAAGTGCACGGAAAAATCTGGCATGACCATTGCTCATTTTTGTTAAACTAGGAGTGCCCAATTTCTGCCGAAACGGAAGTTAATCAACATTTCGGCGAAAATCGGGACTCATTTCATACAAGCACCTGTATACGAATACAACTAGGCAGGGTATTTTCCTGTATATAAGCCTAACAGCAGACCTGGAGCCTTGCTGATTTCATTAATCATGTGGCACAATCAATAAACTACAGTACAACAAGTCCCTTTTTACATGAATAGGAATATGATCCTTGAACCTTGCTGATTTAATTAACCTTGCTAACCATGGCATGTGTTAGGCTTTATAAGCCTATTTGAGGCTGGCAAACAGAAACCTCCAAGAGCACGAAATTAAGTTCTAAGATTTGCTGAATTAAGTTCTAAGAAATTAAGTACCGCAAATGCATCTCAGGTAAACTTGAAGGAATACTATTCTATTAGCAACATCACAAGCACATAGCATCAGCTTTACACATTCAGTAACTATAGCATCGACCACCATAGCATCAGCTTTACACATTGAACAGGTCCAAGAATTAATCAAGGCACACTACAAAATACAGTAGAAATTATTGCACTGTCTGGATGACTGAATGACTATTGCACTGTCTGAATGATTGAACCCTGAACCCTGAACCATAGCATCAGCACACTACAACACAAATCAATCACCATCGACCACCATAGCATCAACACACTACAACACATCGACCACCATAGCATCAGCACACTACAACACAGATCAACTATTGCACTGTCTGAATGACTGAACCCTAAACACTATCACTAAATCAAGCTAGGGTTCATGTGCTTGAAGCTACTCACTGGGTAAAACACTGTCCAATATCAGATTTGTGTTCTAGGTCATGTGCTCGGAGGAGGAAACCCTAATTAGGGTTGAAATTTTCGGAATCTATCACTGAATCAAGCTAGGGTTCATGTGCTCGGAGGAGGAAACCCTAGAGAGGGGAGAGAGGGAGAGAGGGGAGAGGGGACGCTCACCTCAAAGACGACGACGATGAAGAGCGTGCGTACGATGATGAAGAGCACGGACGGAGCTCCTCCACGGACGCGCGGCAGCCTCCTCTCCTCCTCCTCGAACGCGGCCTCCTCCTCTCCTCCTCCACGGACGCGGTGGCCTCCTCTCCTCCTCCTCGGACGCGGTGGCCTCCTCTCCTCCTCCACGGACACGTGGCGGCCTCCTCTCCTCCTCCTCGGACGCGGCGGCCTCCTCTCCTCCTCCACGGATGCGGTGGCCTCCTCTCCTCCTCCTCCTCGGACGTGGTGGCCTCCTCTCCTCCTCCACGAACGCGGCGGCCTCCTCTCCTCCTCCTCGGCAGGCAGCGGGCGAGCGGCGGAGGCGGCAGATCGAGCGGCGGAGGATAGATGGGAGATGGGAGATAACCGTGCACAGCACAACAGACTCCCGTTAGTTGACACTAGCACTTGCATATCCCACTGGTTCCGCCTTAGCTATGTACGCTCACTAAACCTGGAGCACCCAGGTTCGAACCCTGGTGCCCCCATTTTTTGTTTTTATTTTAAAACTACTTTAAAATGTTAAAAAATATCCCAAAAATTATGTAAACTATATAAAATATATGTTATATGTTTTATATGACAAAAATGGTACATATATATCATCAAAAGTGGTACAAAAGTGATTCAAAGTATAAAGAAATTAAATAATAATGTGCCCATTAATAATATGCCATCCATATGCATCAATACAATCTTTTTTGAGCTAGCGTTTTAAATTCTTTTTTCCCTTCTTTGTCGCGGTTGAATAATTTAGCCCTGGCACTTTTATGTTTCTTCGCTCGAACAAGCTACCTTTTTTGGGTAAGACTGTCCTTTTTCTTCTTGTGATGTATGTTTTTTCATCATAGTCGTCGTCATCTTCAATCTTTGGATCACCGTACTGGTCGAAGTCTTGCTCGTTGGCGACTCCATCCATTCCGATGATGTTTCTTTTTCCTCTCCTCATGACAACACGGCTAGGCTTTGTCGGGTCAGTAATAAAAAAACATTGGTCCACTTAGCTAGCCAGTACCCACGGTTCATTTTTTGCGGCGACGTGTGCACCGATGGCCTTGGATTTCGCTGCTTCGGGTATTAACATGGTTGTGAAATACCGTTCTTCTCTTTCGACGCTCTTGGCCCATCTGACACAGAACATCGGCACCTTTTCTCCACAGTAGTCGAGCTCCCAGATCTCCTCAATCCTTCCGTAAAATCTTTCCTTCACGTTGTCATCGGTGTAGAATTCCGATGTTACGCCTGAGTTCTGATAGTCACACTTCTTGTCCTTTTCCTCCGTGTAGAATGTGTAGCCGTTGATATCATACGCCTGATAGGTCACCAGGTTGTGCATGGGTCCCTGCGACAAGGTGAATATGATGTTTTCCTCCACGGAATGCGATTGCGGGGGATTATCTAGGAGCGTCTGCCTAAACCAATGCCTGAAATCTGTGTTGTGCTCTTTGATTATTTCTCCCTGCGTCCTCTGTATGCCCCAGTCACTATACTTCTTCTCGATTGACCTTTTGTGCTTTTGTACCCAAGGATCAACCAGTTCTAAATGTTATAGCACGACTAGGTTTGCTCTATCAAAGTCTGCGCGTCGACAATCGTAGTCTGCATGCAGTACGCGACGACCCTCTCGATGACCCGATCCATCGATCTTTCCAAGGTGCCTATTGACGGGAAGACTGACAGGGTTCTCGATGCCTAGATAATTTGTGCAGAAAGAGATGCACTCTTCAGCCAGAAAGCCCTTGGCTATGCTTCCATCTGGACGGGACCTGTTGTGAATGTATCCTTTGATGTGTCCGTTCATCCTTTCGAACGGCATCATGCTGCGGAGGAACATCAGCCCGAGTTGGATGATATCCTCCACGATATGGACCAGCAGATGCACCATAATGTCGAAGAATGCGGGCGAGAAGTAGATCTCGAGCTCGCATAGTATCACCACGATCTCCTCTTGTAGCCTCCCGAGCTGTTTCACGCCAATTGACTTTCGAGAGACGACGTCGAAAAACTTGCAGAGCCCAAACAATGTTTCTCGGACATGCTCGTCCATTATACCTCGTAGTGCAACCGGAAGTATCTACGTCATTAGCACGGCACAGTCATGAGACTTCATCCCACTAAACCTCTGCTTAGCCTCATCTAGGTACCTGCTTATCTTGCCAGCATAGCCGTAAGGAAATTTGACTCCTAGAAGGCACTTGAAAAACTGTTTGATCTCATCCTGGCTTAGTGTGAAGCACGAAGGGGGGCAGTAATATTCGTTCTTCTTGACCTTTTTACCCTTTCGATGACCTTGTGTCGCCTCTGACTGATGATCATCGTCATCTTCCTGATCATCAGGAGTAGGGCGTCCTCCGTGAAGATCCTTCCGGATACCCATGAATATCAAGTCGTTCCTTGCTTTAGGACCATCTTTCGTCCTATCTGGCATGTTGATTAGGGTGGCGACTAGACTCTCGCACACGTTCTTCGTGATATGCATGATGTCAAGGCTATGAGGCGTGCGGAGAAACTTCCAGTATGGCAACTCCCAGAATACAAACCTTGTTTTCCATACCTTCATCAACGGCTTGTCTTGCTGCCTCTTTCGCTTCTTTCCTGGTTTAGGACACTCTTTCCAGTTTTTCAGCAATTCATCCACTTCTTCACTGCTCTCCGCTCTGGGATTCCTCGGGTCTCGGATTTTCCATTGAACAGATCTCCATGTTTTCTCCATGCATCATTCTTTCCAAGCCATCTTCGGTGCCCCATGAACACGGTTTTCGAAGACCATGGATCTTTCTCTAGTTGGAGATAGGTCGTGTTATCCATACACCTAACGCATGCGTAGAATCCTTGGATAACCTGCCTCGAGAAATATCCGCAACCTAGATAGTCTTGCACCGTAGTGACCAACGCGGCTCTCATAGTGAAATAATCTTGTGCGACAGCGTCATACGTATTGGCTCCGGATTCCCATAACATGGCTAGCTTCTCTTTCAACAGCCCGAGATATAGATTGATGTCGGTACCAGGTTGTTTTGGCCCTTGAATTAGCATACTCATTTGTATGTACTTCTTTTTCATGCACAACCAGGGAGGGAGGTTGTACATCCATACAAACACGGGCCAAGTGTTGTGCGTGTTGCTCTGGCTACCGAACGGATTGAGTCCATCGGTGCATGCACCTAGCCTGATGTTTCTCGAATCTCCACCGAATTCTGGGAATTCGAGGTCTAATGCTTTCCACTGGCTACCATCTGAAGGGTGCGTTAGCAGCTCGTCCTTTTCAGGGTCATCGTCATCTGCTGGCTTCTTTCTTTTTGCATGCCAGCGCATGAGATTTGCTTCCTTAGGGTCTGCGAAATAGCGTTGCAGACGAGGAGTGATAGGAAAGTACCATGCCACTTTTCGAGGAGCTTTCTTCCCTTTCTTGTATCGACTAACTCCGCACACCGGGCATGTGGTTTTCTCCGCGTCCTCGCCCCGATAAATGATGCAATCGTTGATGCAGACGTGGTATCTAATGTGCGATAGATCAAGAGGACACACGATTTTCTTAGCGTCCTCGATACTAGTTGGACACGTGTTCCCCTCCGGGAGACGATCGTGCCAGAATGCCATCATATCGTCGAAGCTTGCGTCGGTCCATTTGTGTTTTGCCTTCATCTCCATAGCCTTGAGCGTTACATTCAACCGGGTATCATCGGGCTTGCATCCTTCATACAATGGAGTAACCGCGTCTTTCTCAAGTTGCGCAAGCTTGGCTTTCTCTCTAGCGGTAGCCCTGGCATTACTCGTTTGCTTGAGAAGTAGTTCTTGAACATAAGGGTCCCGTACCCAGCCTGACATTGTTCCATCGTCTGCTCCGGCATCTAGATCATCATCATCCTGGTCTGCTTCCGCACCTTCACCATCTCCAGGAGACTCTTCTTCATCTCGCCCGTCCTTGCCGTGATCATGATAATGTTGCCCGCCTTCCTCATTTTCCGCCGCCCCATTTACGGCCTCATCGTCTTCGTCATCACTTATCCACCGAGTGTATCCATCCATGAAACCATGGCGGAGCAGGTGCGCCTGCAGATTTCCGGAATCTGGGTCAATCAACCAATTGAGTTTGCATCTTCTGCACGGACATCTTATCTCCATCATGTTATTTCGTATCATGTCGGCCGTCGCTCATTATGCGAACCATGGTTGCCTGCGTGGTGTACAAGGTAGAATTAGAAGTTTATTACAACCACAGAACCAATGCATGCATGCAATGGTTGATGGAAAATTTCGGCATGACCTATCCTAAAATTAGGACCTTTGCGAAATGCCAAAGTCTTGCCAAAATGGAAATGAATCAACATTTTGGCAAAACAATGCCAATATATGGGAGAGCATACAATGCATGCTCTCCAAACACATGAGAGCATCGATCCTCTCCATAGATATGTGACCATATATCATCCATACACATAAACACATCCTCTTACATAGACAACTTACCAAGATGAGAGACCGAGAAGATCTCGAAGGAGAGGTAACAGACTGAGAGATGGTGGCCGGAAGGAGAGCTTTCCTCTATTATGTATGTAGCATCCAAGGTAAGTTTTACATGCTACAAATGGTGAAAGAGTGGAGAAATTGAGGTGGAAGGAGGAGGGGGCGAGATCCAAGGAGGAAGAAGGAGGGGAAAGTGAAGTGTGAGATGGTGAGATCTAGTCAAATGTGCAAAGGTGTATCTGTCAAAAAGAAGTAGCAGAACGCACATCCGTGGCACACATGGGGGGTGCGCCACAGGAGTAAAGAACATCCGTGGCGCACATACCGGTAGTGCGCCACAGACGTGTTTTCCCAGTTAACAGTACAGGTGGCCCGATCTTGCCTGTAGCGCATGGAGGCCATGTGCGCCACGACTACCGGCCACACCTGTAGCGCACTTCACCGGGGTGCGCTACGGCTATGTGGTCTACGGCCGATAGGGGCCTGGCCCACACACGACCGTGGCGCACCAACTGCATGTGCACCACTATTATGGTAGATAGACGTAGGGCACCTATGGCCAGTGCGCCACGCCTATTTTAGCCATGGGGCACCACTAGCATGTGTGCCACGGATGTGCAGATTACCTATAGCCATTTTCCTGGTAGTGCAAGTGAGATGCTAGTCTCGGTCTTGCCACCGCGGGACAGGAAGGTGGATTTCCAAGTCTAGCGAGACCCTAGGAAGCAGCACTGGATTGGATTGTCTTGTCCACCGCCACCCACCTTCCTTTATATATGTGAGTAGGTGAGGGCACACACCACTTGTGTCCCTTGGTCCTAAACCCTAGGCCTAGTCAAAGTGGGTCCAACCCATTGACACGTGTCCCTGTTCGAACAAGCCCAACTTGCCAGCTTGTGATATTCAGATCATCATCTTCCTAGTTCCACTCTCTTAAGTGTGCGATCCTGTAGGCTTATAGTAAGCCGAACACAACTCAGCAATCATTCAATCAGAGTGGTAGTTCACTGACTTTCTGACTAGAGCCGATAATCGGTAGCAGCCTCTAGCAAGACTTGCCGACTCCCGATTTCTGCAAGTTCCCTCAATGTGACGATTTATCCGAGTGCCTTTGCCTCACGATATTGGTAATAAATCAGAGGGGAGATGCCATCATCCTAGTGCCGGTTTAACTCTCTTCTTGTTGTAGTGATAACTGATTCCTTCCAACTTCACTAACTTAGACTACCTCGATCAACACTTGATCGAGTAACACATGGCCATGCTTTTGAATCATATCACACGAGAGGGCCCAAAGAATATCTCTCTGATATGGAGGGGAAAATTCCATCTTGGCTAATCCACGTCACGCAGCTTTCTTCGAAGTCGGCCCAATACCACCCTTATGACTCCCAGTTACAATGAGCGTTATATGGACTCAAAGCCGGCTTTTCCACATCTCGGATCGTGCGAGCCCCTCAGGTGTAAGGATTCCATTGTGTTAGTCGTAGCGTATGATGGTGTGCTCACGTCCTACTAACCTTTGGATTAGTCTGGCTATCGTACCTCTTATGACTAGCCAATGCAAGGAGGATAGCATCTCCATGCTCATGACACGTGAAACATTGTCATCTTCTAACTCTCAAATTAGTGTCATAATGGGTTTCCCTCCAAACCTCAAACAACTAAGGACAAACTGGCTAGAGCTAGATACAAGTATGTGTTTCCACACCTGTAGCAATTGTAGTGACACATACAACTAGCTATAAGCCGGATTCTAGGTTACAAATACAAGGCGGAATGTGAGCCTCTAGGGAATCATTCCTAACACCGCCAACGTCCTTTGTAGCGCTTTGTTTTAATTGGCGAAGTTGTGTTGCATGGCCCTCATTCTCTTGAGAAAGATCCTTGAAGTTGTTGTCGATTCACTTGAACTCCATTTGAGTCTCGCCAAATTGCTCGTCTTGGAACATCTCAAGGGCATTGTAACGGTCATAGTACTCTCATCGAATGATGAAGTGGCTCGCTTGCGTGATGTATGGTTCTTCTTCTTGTTGTTGTTTGGGAGGTGGTTGGCTCACCTCACCGTTCCTATCCATGATGCAGGACAAACACGGATTGTATATGGAAGGTAATATGTGGTAGGGTTAGCCTTTTACCCCACATTTAGGATTGTATCAAACTAGTAGCCACACATGATAACTATAAACTTACAAAGTGAAATCGCAAAGAAAGCTCACACTAAAGAAAGAACTAAAACTCTCAAAAGCTTTTTGGTGGAAGGTTAGGATGGTGGAATGCCAAAGAAACAACCAAACAAAAAGGATATTCAAAAGTGGGTAAAATCCAACAAAACTCAAGTCAAAGGAAAAAAGTTCAACTCAAAAGGGTGATGGGAATCTACGACTATACACACACGTGGAGATTATTGGGACTAGTACGACTATGAAAATGAGCACAAAATATCCTAATGAAGACTACGCTCGGTTGTAGTGCCAATCCAGGGAGAGACGGTGGCCCGTTTGTAATGAGAAAAATGAGCAACGGATTTGTGCACTTGCCTTGGGAGCACTTATTTCTCTTGCTTACAAGATTGAGACTCTCTTATGCTATGGGATACTACTTTTGTTTTTCTTTGTATCTTTCCTTTTTCTATTTTTCTTTTGTTTCTTTTTTGCTCTCCCTTGATGATACCAAGTCACTCTTGCTTTTGCTCTTACACTCTCACTATCCAAGGACAAATGCACAATGCTCAAGCAAACACAAGATGAGCCACTCTCAGTGGGATAGGTACACATAAAGGAAGATGTGGGTTAGCAAGGTGACGCAAGTTATACCTTAGTTGGTGATGATGTACTTGCGGTTGGTGGTGCGAGATGATATTGAGTTCCGAAGTGTCAAGGAGCACAGATGATGTTGCGGAAGCTTGCTGTTAGTTGCTAACACGCACATGAAACACAAACAACAAAGTAAAATTATCCAAAACGGAGAGGAGGCAAAATGGTCAAAATCAGGCGTCAACACCGAAGCCTCTAGACTTTAGGGCTGGAGACTCTAGGGGGGAGGAGACTCCAGGGTCGGGGTCTTCTCCTCGAACTTTCTCGTGTTCTTGAGTGGAAATCCACTCCTTGGGGCCTCAAATCCGTGAAAAATTGGCCAAAATTAGGCTAGGAAACATAGGGAAAAGCTGGACTAACACCTTAGACAAGATTTTGTCGGATCAAACCACAAATAACACTCCAAAACGAGAGATCGATCCAAAGGCAAATTTGGGGCTCTTTTTTGGGGATTTTCCAATTTATGGTGGATAGAAGAAAAAATTGTGGAGAACTTTGTGATCAACGAAGCTCTTGATACCAATCTGTTAGGGGTGACCCCTTAGGGTTGCCTGATCTTTCACCAACCTTCGTGTAAATCGAGGTGAAGGCGAGTGGGGGTGAGGGAGAGGAGGAAAACCACGAACACACACACAATGGACACGATGAACACACACGCGATACACGATACAAGCCTATAGCTCACAAAGTCGGTTACCATTCTGACACAATCCCTAGGATCAGTGGCGGGAAAGAATAATCTCTCTCTAACCGGCACGATGAGCGGGAGGCTTGCCAAGATCTTGATGCCTTGGAGAAGGGACACCGACTCCAAGACCTTGTACAACTTGAACGCACTATGCAAAGCTCAATAGGTTGGGGGATAATTGGTGCTCTTTGTCAAGGAGCATGAGACTAGAATTAGATAGATCCTCAAAGGGGTTTTCTTCTAATTCAATTATCAAAGTCTATGGTTACAATAAGGACGAGGTGGTCTATTTATAGGCAAACAACTAAACAATGGTACTTTAGGCATAAAACTAGAAGTTTGGGGCAAAATTGGGGATTACATGGGCCAGGCCCAAAAGACCTTAACATTCATGTGGTCACTTAGCTGGAGACTCCGGGCCTGGGGGCCGGAGACTCCGGGGTGGTCTTCAGGGTAGTCTCTAGGGTCACCGATGTAGCCTCTTTATGGGGGGCAGAGTCTAGGTCGGAGTCTTCATGCTCTCCGGGGCAGTATCCGGGGGGTGTACTAGGAGCTTGAGGCGCCGGTCCGGAGTCCTGCCCGGAGACCTTGGAGCGACACATCGTAGACTCTGGGGCTTCAGCTTCTGCTGCGACATCTTCTTGTACAACGCATGGTCCGTCTTCTGATTAGGCTTGGCGACGCGCTGGGGATTCCTAGCTGAGTATGCACAGTGTAGTGGCATGAAGTAGCAAGCCATTCAAGGGTGTGTCAAAATCACATGAGGAGAGGAGCAAGTTAACCTTATCTTGTAGAAGTTTGGCTCGAGAATGCGTCATTGGTCCACTTGGGGGACTTGGTGGTGAGGATGTAGAGGCGTCCGCAGGACAGGCTGCATCAGAGCAGAAGTGACACAGAAGTTTAGGCCCATTTGTCTATCACATGTTTTTTATTCTTCACTAAAGTTCTTGTAGTTAGAACAAAAAACGTACATGTAAAAGTTGATCAACACTTGTTAAGCTACTTTTATCAAAGGGAGAAAACATGTGGATGGGGTGGGATTATTACATGAAGTGGTAAGAGAATCAAAATTGAGAAAGCAATAAGGGCATGGCTCTAAAAACTAACTTTGAAAATGCTTATGGTAAAGTTGACTAGAAGTTCCTACTTGGTTATTGCTAGTAGAAGGGTTTTAGTGAAAGATGCATTATGTGGATGAAAAGTGTAGTTAGTCAGGGAACACTTGGTGTCAAAGTGAATGATGAAACTAGCCGATAGTCACAAAGGAGTGAGGCAGGGTGATCATTTCTCTCCTTTCTTGTTCAACTCAACTCTAGGTTTTCGGGATAAAATGGTGCGTAATGCTGACGGAAATGGCTTTATTACTGGTCTAGCAGGTCATTGAATTGACGGAGGGACTGATAATACCATTTTTTCATGTGGGAAAATCTAGAAACTGCAAGGAATTTGAAACTCTTACTTTATGTATTTGAATCCATGTCTAGTTTAAAAATCAACTTTGAGAAAAATGAAGTGATGATAATCATCGAAGATGATGCAAACAATCAACAATATGTTGAGATGTTTAATTTTTACAAAGGAAGAAAGCCAATTAAATATATATTTGGGAATGTATGTCAGTGCTAGAAGGAACATTGTTCATGAGATGGGATTCCTAGCGGTAAAAGTGATAAATATGATATACGGGCGAGTGGGTGACCCTTTATCCACTGTAGGGAGATTGACTAAATTTAATGCTTCCTTGTCAATAGTGTATGTGTACATATGTCCATGTTCCTTTTGCATAAAGCCAATTTGGAGGAGTTAGGTAAACTTAGAAGATCTTCCATGTGGAGGAACAGAAATGAGAGAAGAGAAAGTATCAACTTGTTAAATGGAAGCTGATGTGCAAGACAAAAAGGAAGGGATGCCTAGGGTGGAAGTTCTCACAAAATTCAACATAAGTTTTATGTGTAAGTGGTGGTGGAAGCTTGAAGCTGAAGATGGACCTTAGGAGCAGTTCATGAGAGCCAAATAATTGGGTGAAGGGGGGATAACTAATATCAAACATAGAGCTATGGATTCTACATGTTGGTAAGA
The DNA here is from genome assembly GCA_916181665.1 of Avena sativa. NCBI lineage: Eukaryota > Viridiplantae > Streptophyta > Magnoliopsida > Poales > Poaceae > Avena > Avena sativa. Next base: position 382,653,465 of record OV702286.1, on the reverse strand, counting down.
CATGCGACATGTCAAACAATTATATCTATGGGGGAATGATTTTGATTGGAATGGCAAAAGAACATATTTTTGGAAAGATGCATGGTTCCAAGTTGTGGCTTTATTAAAAGAAAAATTCCCAAGTCTGTTTGTTGTCAGTAATGAAAAAATTATTACTGTGACCAATATGGAAAGAAGAAGATGGTTGGATGTTGAAGCTCAAGATCGATTGATAAAATTATAGACTATTCAGATTAGTGTAGCCCTGAATAATTCTGATGACAAATCAATATAGAAATGGACAAAAAAGGGAAATTCTCAATCAAGTAAATGTATACATTTGTGCAGTAATAGGATGGACAGATCTTTCAAGCATTTATGGAAAGTTAAAATCCCCTTAAAGATCAAGATCTAGCTATGGTTAATCTGGCATGATGCAACTGCAACAAAAGATACGACAATGAGGAATTGGGTGGAAAATACAAATGGCAATTTCGTGACAGAGAACAGACAATGTACGTATTTTCTTTGAATGTGTACCGGCTAGATACATTTGGAGCACGGTAGTGTTGGAGATACATCCTAAAAGTAATCATAGAGATAATTATATTTCCTTGTATCCATGATTTATTATATATATATATATTTATGTTCCTTCAATGTTCATAACATGCAATTTGTATTGATTGGACATTACTTGAATTGTTTGTGGAACTCTTTACTTTTGTGATTATTCTAAAATTGTCCCTATTCGGAGTTCATATAAACACTTGAACATTAAAATAACACAAGTATTGGTTGTTGACTATGTTTTGCAAGTCATAGACATGCAGATGTCAAACCAATTATGTGGATACATGTCATGAACATGGGTTTGTACTAACCCAACACGAGGCATGGCAAGATTCCTTACAGTTCTCTATCTACATGATGCGTACGCTTTGTTCTGAGACCTAAGATTATCGCACATACTCAAGTTGTAAACCGACCTACTTAGGGTCCATCAAATGTTACACCATAACAAAGTAGTTATGAAGGTAGATTTGGTTCGGGTTTGTCATGAAGCATGCTGCGAGGCCTAGTCAAGATGGGATTTCCCCCTCTCTAGATAACAGATATATCTATGGGCCCTCGAGTGATTGGATATAAAAATGTATGGTCGTGCTACTTAAGTTTAAGAGTTAACCTAGGAAGGGATTCCAAATCACAGAATCGAGAAAGAGTGGTCAGCTTGGAGCTGGGACAAATATCGTGATGCAAAGAGAATGATATGTACATAACATTATGATGGTTCTTTTGATATGATCTTTATGCGCGTTTAGAAGTTGGCACGTCTTGCTAGAGGACGCAACGAACTATTGACTGAGTAGAAGTACTCTCGTCATGTCTATACTTGCATTGACCTATATGGTCACACACTTAAGGGGCTGGAGGCCTAATTCAGACTGGATCTGAATTAGACCAGACTTAGGAGTACTAATAGGCCTCTAATGTAGAAGTCCATCATGGATGCCTATATATGAGAGGGTAGGGCGAGCTTATCAGGTTGATCACTCCATGCTGCCGCCACACCTCTCACGCATCAGTTGCACTCGTGGACCTAACAGGCCGCTTCCACTTCGTATGTGTGGATTCCTTGGAGGAGCTGCATCCATGACACTGAGACGAGCCACGCGAGAGGAGCTATTTGTGGGACGAAGCGGTGAGGACGAGGAAGTAGATCATCAACACTGTCCAAACGTGTTTCACCGAGTTTCGCAACTGTGTGTCTAGTGGTAATCTCGTGATATATGACTGCAGCAATCCTGGTTTACGTGGTGGAAAAATTTATTTTCGATAGTGTAGCATATATGTAACCCTTCAGGTGTATCAGTATGTGGGAGTTGGAAACAAACTTGGCAGTTTCTCTCAATATTTCTAGTGGATATACCCCAATTCCTAAATAGAGCATGCTTTATTTACCCCAATTTCTAGTGGAAACAAACTTGGCAGTTTCTCTCAATGTGCAAATCACAGGTCTAGCAACCATCTGTTGGACTATCTGGAAGTTACGAAATAGAATACATTGAGAAGAAGGTGATAAAATCACCCGTTGAACTAATTTTTTATGCTTGTGCCTTTATGACATACTAGCAGGTGGGTCTTCATCCGGAGCAAGAGAGGCGTGATATAAGGGAGGATGCGGCGTAGCTACAACAATTTACCCTAGGAAGAACTGCACCTAGTCATGGACAAACCAAGATGATGCTTCAAGCTCTAGGCAACAGGAAAACGATGATATGGACGATGGTGTTCGTAGAGAATATCACCCATGAATTGATGGAGATGAATCAACCCTAGTGATGAAGAAAAACAACAATTTTGATGCCTAGGAAGAGATGTTTCATTTGGTTGCTGGTGGGAGTTGTAAAATCCTCTTCCCCTACAATCGTTAGCGCTTGCACGATGCTGGAGCGTGCTAGACTTCACTTTCTTAGTTGCACAAAGATACTTTAAGTTGAACTTTACGTTTATAGCCATCTTATCTCTATGGTAATGGAGCACGGTCCCTTTCGTGGGGTGCCGTATGAAAAAAAATCACTGAGACATCTACTGCCATACAGTTGATTCGTGATAACAGCCGTAGATCCATTGAGTTGTCATTGTATGAACCGTCACCGTCAAATCTAGCCCCCGCAAGCTTGCGCAGTTGCAGCCAAAAAGGTCCCAAGAGGAGGCCAAGATATATACCAATGCCCACTCCGAGATCGATATTTCTTCTATGGTCTATAATTGCGCCTTCTTGATCTGGATTTTTGACTAGCTCAGCCCAGCCATGTTCCCCGTGAGCTAGCGCAGCCGCAAAGCGAGAAAACGAAGAGCGGGTCGAATTCAATTAGTGGAACGATCGCAGGCCAAATAATAGCGATAACGAAGGGTCCACTGGCATGGTGCCCCGATCTGGCACCCGATACTAGTAGACCTACTTTGGAAGCTACTGTTCGTTTGTAACGGCGCATCACGTTTGTTCGACCACTACGTACGTACGTACGTACGCGTGCAGAGCATGTAGAACTGTAGACTGCGATCGATCTGCAAAATAGCGTTTCCCTTTCTAGCTAGCTGCGGTACCTACTACCTGCCTACACAACAGGGAAACGTACACACACGCTTCACGGCCGCCAGCTAATAAGCAGTATTATATCGATCGAATATCGATCGAGAAGTTTCATCTGCTTGGCAAGTCCAATAATAAGGTTCATCTGCTTGGCAAGCTAAGCAGCACGAGTTGGATATGTGACAACATTTTTAGGTTCATTAGTACTATGTGCACCATTTCAATAAGATCTACACGGAGTAGTACTACGTACGAGTACTAGTAATTATCAGGCACTCTCTACAAGCAAAGAGTGACCACAAGTATTGTTCCCCGAGAGGGGTTCCACTTCCAAGGTCCACGTACACGTACGTGGTCCCACCCGGCAGCGGCAGCAGGCATGCACCGACGGTACGATGCAGTGGCAGAGAGAGCAGGCTCTCATTCCCTTCTCTGTTGCACCCGGCCTGTCACCTGTGACACCATCAATGCCCCCACAAAGATGTACCAGCAGTAATCGCCACCTCTCACTGCCTCACTGGCCGGCGGGATCGTATTCGTATGACTGCTGTCCCATCTGTCATCGGACAGCACTTCGGCGTTGAGTGGGAGAAGGATTCAGTCGAGACAAAACTGCGAGCCGTCAGAGGGCCAGACGCGATCCGCGGCGACCTTGTCATTACTGTGCACCGCGTGTCGCTCGCTTGAGATGCTACTAGGGACCACATGTCAGCGGCACCGGTCTGTCTATACACGACTCACGAGTTACCAAAGCGGGAAATTTCTAAGTGCATCGCTGCGGCTCCTAGCCTCCTCGATCTCAGCCTTTTCCGCGGCCGCAGGCAAAGTCATTGCATCCATGGATGATGCCTAGCTAGGCAATAAACCCTTGCCCCAAAAGGGCTATACCTACCTACCTAGCTTGCTATGATGCTACACCTCTCCCTTTCTTTTGAAATACCTAGATACCTCCCTCTATACCCTTTCCTCCCCTTCCTTCCCGATGGAGGTGTGTGGGGGTGCACCAAGTGGGGCTTGCCACAATTTGTGGAGAATTCAATTGTAGAGGTTCGATTTCGTGTTGAATCGGTCGATGCTTGTACGTTGATGGCGCGGATTATTAGTGGTTTCGGTGTAATCTACGTGAGTCGATTAATTAAAGCCAGTCACGGGTTATCGGTCTTTGATGTGACTAGACTGGTCACTCTGGCTTTTCGTGAAGTTCGGGCAATTTGAACCCCCCACCCCTCCCTCATAATTCGACCCCGTTCCAGTCGGGCGTAAGGATGGTCCAATTCATTATTAGGTTGTTTAGGTTTGAGATTCTATATACATCTAGGTTAGCTGCCTAGATATATTAGTATTTCTTAGTAAAAATTGAGTTATTTCACTTATGATGAAAGTTTATAGTATTTCTTATTTGAGTAGAAACATACTCCTCCGGGTAGGTACTTCGTTCCTCCCATAATATAAGACGTTATGGCAAGCTACTAAAACGTCTTATATTATGAGACAAAGGGAGTAGTATTTTTTAAGGTTGGTTAGGTAATAACCTAGACAATATGTTTCACATCCCCCCAATAGGATAGAAGCATGTTGTCGACCTTCTACTACTTCGAATTCAGATACATACACAATATTCATATATACTTCTCAAGAAAAACATTATCATTAGATTTGCCATATTTATGGAACACTATTTACTGATATAACAAAGTTGTAATCTTTATTCATTCAAAAAATGGTCAAATATGCATAATAAAATTGTATCCAAGTATTAAAAAAATCATGTTTTTACAATTGGAAGGAGTATATTCAGTTAGGCAAAATTATATATTTATTAAATTCGGAATTACCTACAACCTCCGATCCATATTAGTTGTCGCTGGTTAAGTACAAAGTTATACTAAATTGGCGACAACCTATGTGTTTTGATCTTTTGCAAACATATTTATAATTAAGGATAGATCAACAAAGAAAATATGATGTCAAAATTTCCTTTTCAACTTCGAGAAGAATTATTTAAAACAAGAACGTAAATTATCGCATAGGAGTAAGAGTGCTCGTGTGTGCACAAACAGATATTGCATGACGCACAAACTTCACTATAGCAATGCTAGTCTCCTTAATTATATTGATAGAAATTTGAGCATACATGCCATCTTATGCCATAAAATGAAGGTGCCTGGACCATGCAAGGGAAATTGGTTAAATAGGTATGCACATCATGACATCCACGGACAACATTACCAGCCTGAGTAGCTGAGGTTGTACGGTGATAAACGTTGCAGAATTTCTGAAGACGCGAAGTCGAAGGTAGGTGTGCACACCATCATCCGACAGTGCACAACTTTTCCAGACAACATGTATCATGAAAAGGCTGCACGATCCTCGAGATTATTTGATGCATGCGAAGTGGTACATGCACCTGCACCGCATGCATGCAGCGATTTGCATGCAATCGATGTGCAAATGTTGTGCCCACCCACGTACACGAGGTTAGTTTGTATGTCAGCATCGGTCTCTTGGTGAATTACTAGCATGGTAACTGTGTCAGCAAGGGTAGCACAGGTAGAGGGTCTCCTTGTAGTCTTTGTTTTTACGTAGCGAAACCATCACGGTAAAGTGTTAAAACCTTCTTGCCTCTAGCTTCGTCTCAAATGGAACATGGAGCATCCGAGCATGATACATGCTGTCATTTTGTGTTCAGCAGAAAGCTCTGAGAATACACGAAACGGAGTTGTCCGTTGTCTCTCATTTATCATTTTATCTGCCTTTAAGTTTTCGTCATGGTGCAGGTTTTATGCACCGATTGAAAAGACAATAATTTTTCTGAGCAGAATAGATGACACGCTTTTTTAGAGCAAGTTTACTAGTAGAGCCATTTGCTCGCTGTAAGCTATTGGCATGTCCTCCATAATCATCCCTATAGCTACTTAGGTACTCATCTAAAATGTGTACTATTTTATTAATATATGACCCATCTCAAACTCTCATAAAGTACGTAGGAACATCTGCTACATCTGACTAATCATATATGGCAGCTTCTCTTCGCTCTCCTCTAACAAGGAGAAAATATGTTATTTTATTTTTTAAAGCATATTTACATCACCTTATTGTACCTGCTCGTATTTTTTTTCTTGATAAGAAACGTAACCATGGGTGTGGAATGAGACCTTGTTGCCCATAGAACATATTTTCAAGGAGTAACGACGAAGCGTAGGCACAACGCAAGGTACTCCAAGGATCGCAACATCGTATATTCGAATACACATAACCAAATATAAGCACTAATACTGAAAAAGATAACAAACGCAAAGTTCAATAACACGCAAGTTACTAGACACTAGCCTTTCATTTCCACGAGAGAGATTTCATGAGATCACTGTTCTACAATCCCTGGTTTGTTGTGTTGTGTGCCCAGGATCCAGCGATGCGGTGAGTTTGGCTTCATTAGTTTTTTTTTTTTTGAGAATCAGATCCTTCCTTTATTGATTAATAATATTTGGTACAAGGATGGGATCTGGTGTCATGCCTAACCAAATATGTCGACCTGAGCCTAGACTTAAAGAGGTTCTTGCTAAATCATGTGCTTCCACATTGTAAGGTCTCTTCTCATGAACTAATACCGATGATTCAAAATGACGACGCCTCGCATGTATCTCCTTGATTACAGTAACATACTCTGACAGGCTCTCCTCATTAATTTCTCTTGCGACCCCTAGGCAATCCGTGGCCAACATCAACTTCTTTATGTTCAGATCTTCTGCTAGTGCCAGTCCTTCAGAGCAAGCGATCGCCTCAAGAGTTGGTGGATCAACAATGCCTTCGATCACCCTTGCAGAGGCGCCTAAGAGAACTCTAGCCTCATCCCTGCAGATAGCACCAACAGCCCCAGAGACTGTTGACTACGAGACAACCGCGTCCACATTTAACTTGCACATGGAGGTCGGAGGAGGGCACCACCGAGGCTGCCAAGGAATCCTAGCGGCATTGCGAGGTTGAGGATCAACGATCGGAGCAGTATCATGTGCAAGTTTCAACTCTCCCAGAAAGCTGTGTACACCCATGATAGATAGTGGGCTTTGGAAGATATTCTCGTGAATTGCTTTCCGTCTCGTCGTCCAGATCGCCTATAGAATGACTGTTGCGCGAATGAAGTCAGTATGAGACAGAGTTTCCATCATAAAGAACAGCCATTCCTTCGCATCAGCACAGTTGCTCGCCTTCAGATGTTCTATTAACTCCTCATCCATCAGCGCCCATGTGCTGCTCGCCATATTACAGTCAAGTAAAGAATGGCGCCATGAGTCCGAAGGATCATGACACAAAGCACACGCACTGGAGTCAGACATATGACGATGATGCAGTGTTGTACCAGTGGGCAAGGACTGGTGTGAAAGCCGTCAGAAGAAGACTCTAATTTTAGATGGCACCTTCGTTTTCCAAAGAGATGACCAACTACTTTGCTCGCTGTTCGAACTGGAGCTTGCACGCCCTTCCAGCCAATCCTCCCTTACCTTTTAGGTTTTAACCAACATCCGGCAAGCCGACCATACAGAGAAGTTGCCAAGTTTCTCAAAGTTTGGCTTCATTAGTTAGTCAGTTAGGTGTGAAACTGACGGAGAGTTTTTTTAAAATTCAGTTACGTAGGCAAATTAAGCGCAGGGATTGCGGTAGAATACCAAGAGGAAATGAAGAGGAAATGTGTGCACTGGAAAAGAGGCAGAGGCTCACGACCCAACAATACAAAGGCAACATATGAAAAAATATACGGCGGCCTTTGGGTCGCTGCCACACTAGCCCAAGAAGAAAAAGGGGCGCTGTTGTTCTTCCGGAAACGACTCAGTAGCGCGCACGATCGCGGCTACCGTTTCGCTTAACGATTTTGGATGTCGGCTCGGCCCGTCTATCTTTCATCGATCCCGGTTTTTTTTTTAAAGCATTTAATCGGTCCCGGTTAGTTTAAGCTCTTTCATTGATAATCTGATACCTGCAAAGCCCCACGTACGCTCACGCAGCCAGCAATAAGTCTCCACCAATCAGACGTAACTAGGCCATGTTCAGGTGCGTTTTTTTGTTTTGCTTTTCTCGTTGACACGATTTCTTCCGGTTTGTTCCTCCTATTTTACTCCCTCCATCCTAAAATGTAAGACACATAAGAATTAGTCAAAAATTAAATTTTACTAATGTTGATCAATTTTTTTTTTTAAATATCTACATCTAAAATATTGAACAGGCACGTTGAGAAAATATAGTTTATAATGAATCTATTGATATTGATTCAATATTATAATTATTCATATTTTTATGTATAATTTAATCAAACTTAGAAAGTGTAGACTTTCACTAATCCTTAGACGCCTTAAATTTTAGGCTGGAGGGAGTAGTTTTTTTCTTTTACTCTTATTTTACTCTTCTGCACGTTCCTGCGTTCGTACATACTCCCTCCGTTTCGAAATATAAGATGTTTTAGCTTTATGAATAGAATGTATCTAGACCTCTTCTAGTGTGTAGGTTCATCTAGGTTTGGAATGAAGCTACACACTAAAAAAAAGTCTAGATACACTCTATTCACAAAACTAAAACATCTTATATTTCAAAACGGAGGGAGTACTACATAGGTACGTGAGATGCTCGTTTGTGCGAACATGCGTCTTCATCTTAGGGTATGTTTCCTTTCATCTATTTTCTTTTCCTTCATATTTTCCATTTATTTCCTTTTTCTGTTAGTACTCTGTATAAATTCTCATGTTCTATTCCTAGTTAGGTTGTATATTTTTTCAAGATTCTTAATTGTTTAGTTCAAATAGTATAATTTGGTTCCAACAGTCTAATGTTTTGTTCTACCAAATATCATGACTTACTAGATCCTGATGGCGCGTTTTGCCGCGCCCGTCCATTTACAAAATATGGTAATAAGAATCTTGCAAAATATATTAATAAAATAAAAAATTGATAAACCAATTCAAATAATTGAAATAGGGGGAACTGAACCGCAGGCATAAAAAGGGTACACGTTATGCACTCACCTAAATGATTTCTTATTTCTAAATTTATGTCCACCACAATATGACACGGGCAAAAAATGCAAGACTGAACATAAAATGTATGTTTAGGTAAATTAAATGAACGAGATATATAACACCAGCCGGGATAAACAAAGATGAAATTGTTAAGAAATTCAGAGCTATTACGGTTGGTGATAACACTGTCCTAAATCTTGTTGTAGTTTGGATGGAAATTAAGCGACGTGTAATAAGAGATTGCCAGACACGTAGATAGCAAAACTCAGAAATCATAGGAATGTATAGTTAGATATTGGGCATTGGATAAAATATGGGATTCCAAACGAACAAAACTGGAGACAGAACTCCTGAACAAAAAAAAAGCAAGAACCTGTCTCTAGGAAATCCTTGAACCAATGTACCAGAACCACGGAGGAGCACTTGGCTACAGGCCACTTCGGCTACTGCAAACAGTTGTAAGAGCGGAGAACAACATTAGAAGGAGTCCGAAGTTCCGAACTGAATTAATCTACTACTCCAAACAATTGTACTCTCTCAGTTTTAAAATATAAGATGTTTTAGCTTTGTGAAAGGAGTGTATCTATATCTCTTTTAGTGTCTAGGTTCACTTTAAACCTAGATAACATAGACACTAAAAAATCAAGTCTCGATACAGTTCATTCACAAAGCTAAAACATCTTATATTTTGAAACCGAAAGAGTACAACAAAGCTCAAGTTGGACAGGCACCTTTGCTGGAGGAAGGAGGAAAGAGCCGGGACGACGGTACGGAGCATATGTAGGCGGAGTAAGAAGCGAAATTGCAACTGACCTTCACCCGTGATCCCTCCATTAATAGCTTGTAAAAACGGCTGACCAGCGGCGGATGAACTCTAATTCTCCCAATACGCTGCAGCTAGCAGTTTTAATTGCATCAACGAAGAGCCGCCGCTACCCCTTGCGAGTCCTGACCTTTCGATTCGCACTTGTACCTCAGCTGGCAAAGGCCGGCTTGCCGGACGAGGCCCTCAAGCTGTCACGCCTGAGACTCCTGCGGAATCGCTCTGCCACATTCGCTCTCGGTCATTTTGCTTCCTAGAGTGTGTACGGCCCATCACAATGTCACAAGTTGGCCCAGTTCATCACAATTCACCCCGGTTAATTCCTGGACTAGCAGCCCATGTCATGTTGGCCCGTCTGGGTGCCAGAGCAAGTGCCGCAAGGGGACATGCGATCTGGTTCATACATGGAGCGGATCACACGATAAGGTCAAATCGCTGAGATTGCTCCTAACTGTTTCTTAATTTTGACTGACAATTTTTTTTCTAACTATCTAATTTTTTTCCAACAATTTATCTTTATGTTCCCACAGTCTAAATTTTTGTTCCAACACTAGGTGTGATTTATCCTATCTATTTTTATTCTGGCATTCTATTTTTTCGGGCAACGTAACTTTTTGTTCTAATAGTCTAAATATTGTTCCAGTGGCATGAGAGCCCCTTACCCGCAGCCCCCCGCCGACGGCCAGTCCGACGCCGGCGCCCCCCCCACCCCCCCTCGTCGTTGGCCACCCTGATAGCGGCGCCCACCTCCCCCACGCCTACCCCCTCCCGTTCCCCCTCCCCCGACGGTGGCCGGCGCTGCCGTGTAGACAGGTGGCGCGGCGACCGGGACTTCGATTCGAACGAATCGTCGCACTCCTACAGGGATGCTCTCACCGGCGAGCTGTCACCAGTGGAGCAGGAGCCCCGCCGGATGCATCGTGAGCCTAGGTCGGAGGTCGACTGTGAACCCATGTCGGTAGCCATCGACGAGCTCGACAACTCGGACGACCCCATCGAATACGACGACAATAGGCCATGGGAGCAGTCGAAGAAGAAGCGCCCCCGTGGGCGGTGGGCGGGGAAGCAGGTGGCGGCGAAGGCGGCGTGCCCTACGATGGGCTCTGCCTCCTCGGCTCGGAGCCAGGACACCGGGCGGCGGACTGCAAGACGGGGCCGGGGTGCCATCGTTGCGGCTGTGAGGGGCACATGTCGCGCGAGTGTCACTTGTCGCGGCCGCGCACTCCCCCCGACAGCACGGACGAGCCAGCCCGCAAGCAGCCGGCCAACGGCGCTTCGGGCTCCTCGATGGTGCACCAAGACCGGCCACCTGTGCAGGCGGACAGACCTGCGCCCGGCCAGGAGCGCCACACACCTTGCCACGCCAGGCATGCCCCGGTTCAAGTGTTGAACGACACGCACCGCCGGGCCCCGGCCACGGCGACGGCGCCGACTCGACGCCAAGGGCTGCCGCTTCAACCCCAAGCAGCAGCACCGAGAGAGACGACTCGCCAGGCTGCCCGGCCCCAAGGGCAGCCGCTGCAACCCCAAGCAACGGCGCCGAGAGAGACGACACGCCTGGCTGCCCGGCCCACCCCAAAGGCGTGGCGCCAACCTACACGCCAGGGCACTGATGACCCACAAGTATAGGGGGTGTATCACAGTATTTTCGAGGGAAGTGAAACCCAATTTATTGATTCAACACAAGGGGAGCCAAAGAATATTTATAAGTCTTAACAACTGAGTTGTTAATTCAGCTGCACCTGGAAACAATCTTGCTCACAGCAGTTTATCAGTAGCAACAGTTTTGTAATAGGAATAGTAAAGTAGCAGCAGTAGTAAAGTAAAGACAACAGTAACAATAGCAGTAAACAGTAGGATTCGAGTGCGGTAGACATAGGGATGGATGGACGGGCGTTGCATGGACAAGACAATTCATATAGCAATCAGAACATAGGGTAATTACAGATAAATAAGATAAAGCATCCAAGTACTAGATAATCCTAGACATGTGTTTCATATATAGTGATACGTGCTCGCAATAAGAACTTGCACAACATCTTTTGTCCTGCCAGCCCGTTTGCAGCGGGGCCTCAAGGGAACTACTGGCAATTAAGATGCTCCTTTTAATAGAGCACCGGAGCAAAGCATTAACACTCCGTGAACACATGTGATCCTCACATCAAAGCCATTCCCTCCGGTTATCCTGATTTCTGTCACTTCGGGGCCATTGGTTCCGGACAACAACGTGTGTACGCAACTTGTAGATAAGACCAAAAACAATACTATCATAATGTATCAATAACATGTTCAGATCTAAAATCATGGCACTCGGGCCCTAGTGACAAGCATTAAGCACAACAAGTCGCAACAAAGTCATAAAGCACTAATAAAAGATACTAGGCACCATGCCCTAACAATCTGATGCCATTACATGAACGATCCCATCCAATCCCTACCATCCCCATAGCCTACAGCGGGGGATTACTCACTCATAGATGGGGGAAACATGGATGGTCGATGGAGAAGCGATGGTGATGACGATGGCGATGATCTCCTCCAATTCCCCATCCCGGCAGGGTGCCAGAACAGAGTTTCCGGTGCTGTTTCGTGGAATTTGGTGGTGGCGGCGGAGCGGAACTCCTTCTGGAAAAACGTCAAACCCCTCGGAGTTTTTAGGTTAGAAGGCTTCTTATAGGCGAAGAGTGAGACCGAGGGGGTGCTTGGGGCGGCCAGACCATGCCCTGGCGCGGCCAGGCCCAGCCCGCACCTGGGGGGTGTGGCCAGCCCCTGGCCCTCCTCCGTCTCGTATTCTAGCTCCGTGAGTCTTCTGGAAAAATAGGCACTTTGGCTTTTGTCCCGTCCAATTCCGAGAATATTCATTTTCTGACTTTCCTGAAACCAAAAACAGTAGAAAACAGGCAGCTGGCACTGTGGCTCTTGTTAATAGGTTAGTCCAAGAAATCATATGAAAAGTACTCCAAAGTGTGGACAAAACACAAGAAAGTGGATAAAACCAGGCATGGAACATCAAAAATTATAGATACATTTGCAATGTATCAGGCATGCTCACCCTGCCTGGGTTCGAGGTGGACGCGATTGTGCGGCACGAGGACCGCACGGTGGTGGTGCCGTTGCCACTAGCGAACCGCTCGACCACCGGAGACCGCGCCCCCCCCCCCGTCGCGCAGACTCCTAGGTGGTATCACCATTCACGGCAACCGGCGGCGAGCTCGCTCATAGGCCAGCACGCACGGTCTGTGTCTTCTCCAGGACGGCCGAAGTGGAGGAGGCTGAACTGGCGCTACAGAACGCGATGGTCGCCATGTTCGTGGGCGGACGCTCGGAGGCTCGAAAGTAAACACAAAGCAGTAAACAGTTGTAGATTGTATGTAAAGAAAAAGGACCGGGATCCATAGTTCACTAGAGGTGGCTCTCCTTAGATAGATAACATGCTGGGTGAACAAATTACAGCGGGGCAATTGACAAACACTGAGAAAGCAATACATGCATATACTAATCATCTTGACTCCTTTGAGACTTGATTGGGCATTACAACATAATACATAGACCGCCATCCAACTGCATCTATGACTAATAATCCACCTTCAGGTTATCGTCTGAACCCCCTCCAGTATTAAGTTGCAAGCAACAGATTATTGCTTTATGAACTGCGTGTAAAGTAAACAATACGATTGTTCTATGAACAAAGGATTGTTGTTTTCCCCTAGTAGCAACAAGACATCTAGTAGCAACAACACATCTAGTACCTTAGAGAAATCAAGTGTTCTCAAATGAAGAAGCATTAAGACCAAATTTTGTTTTCATAGGAGAAGCAAAAGAAGACTTCTCTATCTTCTTAGGGAAGTGTTCTTTACCTTTCTTGAGTGGGAGTTTATATTTAATGGTGCCTTCTTTCATATCAATGATGGCACCAACAGTTCTAAGAAAAGGTCTTCCCAAAGTAATAGGACAAGCAGCATTGTATTCAACATCCAAAACATAGAAATGAACGGGGACATAGGAGTCGTTAACCATAATAAGAACATCATTAAGACTCCTCATGAGTTTCTTTTTAACATTATCATCAAGTGGGACATTCAAATAGCAATCTTCAAGAGGAGGCAAATCAAGCATATCATAAATCCTTCTAAGCATAATAGAAACACTACTATCAAGATCACACAAAGCTTTGAAATCAAAGTCATTCACTTCCATATTATTGATGGGTTCCCAACCATCCTCTTGTTTTATAGGAATAGAAGCTTTATGTTTCATCTTTTCTTCCTTAATCTTTATGAGAGCATCGGTAATGTGTTTTGTAAAGGCCATGTTCATAGCACTAGCATTAGGACTTTTAGCAAGCTTTTGTAGGAACTTAATAACTTCAGAGATATTGCAACCATCAAGATCAAAATCAAATTTCTCATCTAAAGTAGTAGAACTATTACTAGCCTCAACACTAGTGGTGGTGATAGTAGAAACACTAATGTTTCTAGAAATTTCATCTTCTATTTCCCACCTTGCATGTAATTCAGCTAATAGTCTAACATTTTCATCAATTCCTACTTGTATATCATTGGTAGCTGCAGAGGGATTATCATTAGTTTCAGGTTTAGCAGCCATTTTATTCAAAGAAGATTGAGCTTCAGATAGAGATGATATATTCCTTTTAGCATTAGAGAGTTTCAGTTGTAAACTAGGAATTTCCCTATTTAGACTCTCAAGTTGATGGCTAATATTTTTCAAAATGGTAGATTGTTCCTCCATAGTTTTAGTGAATAGCTTATTTTGCTCATATTGCATTTGTATGAAGTTTTTAGTGTCTCTTTCAACTTCTAAAATTCTTCCTTCACTAGGTAATCCAGGTTTACCATTATAGCCATAAGTATTACTAGGAGGGTAGGGCCTATAATTGTTGTTACCAAAATTGTTCCTATAAGCATTATTACCATAAGCATTGTTGCCAAAGTTGTTACTTCTTATGAAGTTCACATCAACTTGCTCTTATTGAGCAACCAAAGAGGCTAAAGGAACGTTATTTGGATCAATATGGGCTTTCCCATTAACAAGCATAGACATAATAATATCAATTTTATCACTCAAGGAGGAGGTTTCCTCAATAGAATTTACCTTCCTACCTTGTGGAGCTCTCTCAGTATGCCATTCAGAATAATTAACCATCATATTGTCCAAAAGTTTTGTTGCAGCACCCAAAGTGATGGTCATAAAGGTACCTCCAGCAGCAGAATCCAATAGGTTCCTTGAAGAATAGTTCAATCCTGCATAAAAAGTTTGGATGATCATCCAAGCAGTCAGTCCATGAGTGGGACAATTCTTTACCAAAGATTTCATTCTTTCCCAAGCTTGAGCAACATGCTCATTATCAAGTTGTTTAAACTTCATTATTTCACTTCTCATGGATATAATCTTAGCAGGAGGATAGTATTTTCCAATAAAAGCATCTTTGCACTTAGTCCAAGAATCAATACTATTCCTAGTTAAGGAATTCAACCATTCTTTAGCTTTTCCTCTCAAAGAGAAAGGAAACAATTTCAGCTTAATAATATCACCATCTATATCCCTATGCTTTTGCATCTCACAAAGTTCAACAAAGTTATTTAGATGGGAAGCAACATCTTCATTACCAATACTAGAAAATTGTTCTCTCATAACAAGATTGAGCAAAGCAGGTTTTATCTCAAAGAAAGTATTTTCAGCCATAGGTGGAGCAATAGGTGTGCTCATAAAATCATTGTTGTTGGTGCTAGTAAAGTCACACAACTTAGTCTTTTCAAGAGTAGTCATTTTTTTGGGTTTTCAAATAAGAAAGCAAACTTGTAAAAACTAATTTTTTGTGTTTTTGATAAAGAAATAAGCAAACAAAACAAAAAGAAACTAAGCAAAACAAAAATAACAAAGTAAAGAGATTGGTTATGAGGGACTCCCCTTGTGAAGATGTCCTTGACTCCCCGGCAACGGCGCCATAAAAGATCTTGATGTGCTCGTCGTTTGACGTAGAGCTTGTTGGGAACCCCAAGAGGAAGGTATGATGAGCACAACAGCAAGTTTTCCCTCAGTTATGAAACCAAGGTTTAATCGAACCAGTAGGAGCAAGGAAACACCCCAAAGGTGTTACTAGCTGAGCTTTGGCAGGGCGCACTACTGGTGCTAGTAGCAACGTGGAGACCTGCACAACACAACCACAAAACTTTGTCCCCAACTTGCGATGAGGTTGTCAATCTCACCATGTTTTGCGGAAAACAAAGGATTAAACGTATCGAATGGAAAGAAGTAAAAGTTTGCAAAAAGTAAACATAAAGCAGTAAACAGTTGTAGATTGTATGTAAAGAAAAAGGACCGGGATCCATAGTTCACTAGAGGTGGCTCTCCTTAGATAGATAACATGCTGGGTGAACAAATTACAGTGGGGAAATTGACAAACACCGAGAAAGCAATACATGCATATACTAATCATCTTGACTCCTTTGAGACTTGATTGGGCATTACAACATAATACATAGACCGCCATCCAACTGCATCTATCACTAATAACCCACCTTCATGTTATCGTCCGAACCCCCTCCAGTATTAAGTTGCAAGCAACAGATTATTGCTTTATGAACTGCGTGTAAAGTAAACAATACGATTGTTCTATGAACAAAGGATTGTTGTTTTCTCCCTAGTAGCAATAGCACATCTAGTACCTTAGAGATTTCTGTCACTTCCCCAGATTACCAGAGGCATAAACCCACTATCGAGCATAAATACTAGCTCTTGGAGTTGCTAGCATCTACTTGGCCAAGATAGCTACTAATAGGGTGGCAAGCGGCACCCGCATAAGGACCCGCGAAGCAAAATATAGGCAAAAGGGAGTCTCAAAAGTTAGTAAAATTAGAGAAGGCTTAGTGAAAAAGTTGTGCCGCAACCCGCCCCGCTTGACACCCTAGCTACTAACAACGGAAAGCATGCAAAATCGCAAATAACAAAGACATGATAGAATCAATAATCAATCTGAAATAGCATCTCAATATCCATCGGATCCCCACAAACACAACATGTATGAATTACAAATAGATGATCTTGATCATGAACGGAGCTCACAAGATCTAAACATGAAAGCACAAAGGAGGAGAACCAGCCATCTAGCTACTACATGGATCCATAGTCCAAGGATGAACTACTCACGCATCACACCGGAGGCTTGCATGGTGATGAAGAAGGCCTCCAGGGTGAATTCCCCTCTCCGGCAGGCTGCCGAGAAGAGCTTCAGATCCCTCCCGATCTAGGGATGGAGATGATGGCGGCTACAGACTCTTTCGTGGATTTTTGATTAGGCCCTTAGGGTTTTCGTCCCGAGGGCAATATATAGGCGGAAGGAGAGGCCAAGGGGGTGCCGGGAGCGGCCACACCACCCCCTGGTGTGGGCCAGGCCTGGCCGCGTGGCCAGGTGGTGTGGTGGCTCCCTGGCCCTTCTCCGTCTCATATTCTGGCACTTGATCCCTTCCGGAAAAATAGACACTTTGGCTTTTGTCCCGTCTAATTCCGAGAATATTCATTTTCTGTCTTTCCTGGAACCAAAAACAGAAGAAAACAGGCAGCTGGCACTGTGGCTCTTGTTAATAGGTTAGTCCAAGAAATCATATGAAAAGTACTCCAAAGTTGGAACAAAACACAAGAAAGTGGATAAAACCAAGCATGGAACATCAAACATTATAGATACATTTGCAATGTATCAGCCTCCTGGTCTACTTCGCTTCAAGGGGAGACAGAGACAGGGTGTTGGGCGGCCAATTCGTGCAAAGCCCCTTCTTTCGACTGCTGTTCAAGCCGTGCTCACACCGCACCAACACTACATTCGGCGGCCTTGGTGTTCACGTAAACCTGGAGATTGAGGGCATCCCAGCAAATGCTTGGAGCATGGCAGTGGCAGAGACAATCCTCGCGTCAAACTCGTGGGTGGAGCGGTTGGATCCCCTGACGCGAAGCCGAGCTGACATGGACATCTTCCGCCTCTCCGCGTGGTGCTTTGATCCTGCGCTTATTCCGAGGGAAGTGGACTTCCACATGTTGCAGGAAACACGGCCGCCATCCGCGGCAATGCTAGGGGCGCCGGTCAGGGCAGTCATACCACCACAGATGCCCACCCTCATCCACCCGCTGATCCTCCACGTCACTAGCTTTACTGACTACCGGTGGCGGATGCCGAGCACGGGCGACGGTCCCTCACCGGGCTGGCCCATCTCTCGGAGGTACACGTACGAGAGTAGGGCACCCGACTCGCTGCCCAACATGCAATTGCTGGCACCGGAGGTGGAGCAGGTGGTGCTGGTGTTGGTGGTTCAAATGGCATTCGAGATGGGACCCACCACCACCCGGGCTCTGCATAGTTGTCGGCTGACGTGGCAGGTCTGCAACCGTCACGATGCCATAAGAGGATATGGAGAGGACCCGGTCGTAAAGCGGGGGATGGCTTGACGTGCGGTGGACTAGAGCACGGCAACGACGTGTTGGTTCCCGCCAATTTGGACCAATCTCCTCTAGTCTGTGTCACTGCGGCGGAGGCCCACCCCCTGTCTAGATTGCAAAAGCGGAAGCAGAGGAAACAAAAACATAGAAGGGAGTTGTGCAAAGCCAAGGCTGCTACTACTTTATCTGCCGCATCTTTATCTACCACTGATGTGTCCACTACCGCTGTTCCAGCTCCCACTGCTAAGAATTTAGTGCAAAACGAGCATACACACAGCCCCACTGATGCACAGGGCATGCTGTCAACTCCTAACACGGAAAATTCTAGCTGGATGGGTGATCGATCAGTGGCGCGACAGCAAGAAACAACTCCATCGTTGTTTGCCCACTGTGCTACTAAGGAACCCATGGCACCAGAAGAAACTGATCCGATCTAGGATGGTGCGGAAGCCCAGCGAACCCCGACTGCTGGGCCGAACCCTGCTTCGGATGTGTTGGAAGCTCAGGAGGATGCGCCATCTCCTATTCTCCATGCGGTAGCCTAGGACAGGGTGGCCGAGGCCGAACTGGACCCTGTAGTCCAGCAGGATCACAACCTACTTGGGATGCCTAGAGAGTTATTCAGGCTGACCGACACTACTGGACCGGGCCCATCATCAGTGTCCCTGGTGGCTGCTCAGAGCCTGCCAACCTCCAAGTACAGGTCGCCGCTGCTGCACTTTGTTAGCAGGAACTCCATGACGTCTACAACACCGACTCCAAGGATGCCAGCGGTGACACACCCTCGTACCCTAGGGGACTTCTTGGCTGCTGCTAAACTGCATGCCGACGTGATGATGATGGCACCTCCGGTACAACGGCGACTCATGGCCCTGGATTTCCAACCGAGACATAGCTCTCGAATCGCTAGACAATCGAGAGGCCTAAATGCGGAACAAAAGTCGGTCCGTAACCTCTTGAGGAAGCTAGGGCTCATTACAAGAGATGAGGCGCCGTTAGAGACTGCCATGGAAGCTTACCACCGCATGTTCGAGACGCCGCTCACAGACGACATGATCGCGGCAGTTGGTGAGCTGTACGGTTGGACTCTTTCCGCGATCCGAGGATGTGTTGTTCCCTCCCTGGACGTGGGGGGTGGTCGCCTCATGGTGGCTTGACCTTGTCGTCCTCCCCCGGGTGCACCAGAGTGTTCCGATGTTGTACGACCCGATGGTTTTGGTGTGTAATGTGCATGGTCTAAATGAAAGTGCGCGTCGCACGGGTGTTAGGAGTGTCGTATGCACGACACGTGCATCCATTGTATGCATGCAAGAGACCAAACTTGGTGTTGTATCACTTTCTATCGTTATGGAAACCCTAGGCGTGGACTTTGATGACTATTTCTGCTTGTCGGCGACCGATACGAGGGGTGGTATCTGATGGCCCAAAATATATCGAGCTCATTGGGGAACCCCAAGAGGAAGGCATGATGAGCACAATAGTAAATTTTCCCTTAGTAAGAAACTAAGGTTTCATCGAACCAATAGGAGCAAGGAAACACCCCAAAGGTGTTACTAGCTGAGCCTTGGCAGGGCGTACTACCGGTGCTAGTAGCAACGTGGAGACCTGCACAACACAACCACAAAACTCTGTCCCCAACTTGCGATGAGGTTGTCAATCTCACCGGTTTTGCTGAAAACAAAAGATTAAACGTATCGAATAGAAGGAAGTAATAGTTTGGAGAAAGTAAACACAAAACAGTAAACAGTTTGTAGATTGTATGTAAAAGAAAGGACCGGGATCCATAGTTCACTAGAGGTGGCTGATGTGCTCGTCGTTCGACGTAGAGATCGTTGGGAACCCCAAGAGGAAGGTATGATGAGCACAGCAGCAAGTTTTCCCTCGGTTATGAAACCAAGGTTTAATCGAACCAGTAGGAGCAAGGAAACACCCCAAAGGTGTTACTAGCTGAGCTTTGGCAGGGTGCACTACCGGTGCTAGTAGCAACGTGGAGACCTGCACAACACAACCACAGAACTTTGTCCCCAACTTGCGATGAGGTTGTCAATCTCACCGTGTTTTGCGGAAAACAAAGGATTAAACATATCGAATGGAAAGAAGTAAAAGTTTGCAGAAAGTAAACACAAAGCAGTAAAAGATTGTAGATTGTATGTAAAAGACAAGGACCGGGATCCATAGTTCACTAGAGGTGGCTCTCCTTAAGATAGATAACACATTGGGTGAACCAATTTCAGCGGGGCAATTGACAAACACCGAGAAAGCAACACATGCATATACTAATCATCTTGACTCCTTTGAGACTTGATTAGGCATTACAAAATAATACATAGACCGCCATCCAACTGCATCTATGACTAATAATCCACCTTCAGGTTACCATCCGAACCCCCTCCAGTATTAAGTTGCAAGCAACAGATTATTGCTTTACGAACTGCGTGTAAAATAAACAATACGATTGTTCTATAAACAAAGGGTTGTTGTTTTCTCCGTAGTAGCAATATCACATCTAGTACCTTAGAGATTTCTATCACTTCCCCAGATTACCAGAGGCATGAACCCACTATCGAGCATAAATACTAACTCTTGGAGTTGCTAGCATCTACTTGGCCAAGATAGCTACTAACAACGGAAAGCATGCCAGATCACAAATAACAAAGACATGATAGAATCAATAATCAATCTGAAATAGCATCTCAATATCTATCGGATCCCCGCAAACACAACATGCAGAATTACAAATAGATGATCTTGATCATGAACGGAGCTCACAAGATCTAGACATGAAAGCACAAAGGAGGAGAACCAGCCATATAGCTACTACATGGACCCGTAGTCCAGAGATGAACTACTCACGCATCATACCGGAGGCTTGCATGATGATGAAGAAGGCCTCCAGGGTGAATTCCCCTCTCCGGCAGGGTGCCAGGAAGAGCTTCAGATCCCTCCCGATCTAGGGATGGAGATGATGGCGGCTAAAGACTCTTTCTTGGTTTTTTGATCGGGTACCTAGGGTTTTGGTCCTGAGGGTAATATATAGGCGGAAGGAGAGGCCGAGGGGGTGCTGGGGTTGGCCAGACCACCCCCTGGCGTGGGCCAGGCCTGGCCACACGAGCAGGTGGTGTGGTCGGCCCCCAACTCTTCTTAGTCTCGTATTCTGGCATCAGATGTCTTCCGGAAAATAGACACTTTGGCTTTTGTCCCGTCCAATTCCGAGAATATTCATTTTCTGACTTTACTGGAACCAAAAACAACAGAAAACAGGCAGCTGGCACTATGGCTCTTCTTAATAGGTTAGTCCAAGAAATCATATGAAAAGTACTCCAAAGTGTGGACAAAACACAAGAAAGTAGATAAAACCAAGAATGGAGCATCAAAAATTATAGATACATTTGCAATGTATCAACATCCCCAAGCTTAACTCCTGCTCGTCCTCGAGTAGGTAAGTGGTAAAAAGAAAGAATAATTTTTTGAGGTGACATGCACCATCATAAACTTGATCAAAGTACTTGTAAAACATTCAAAGCTGGGATCATAGTACTTCAATCATAACATGAAAGACAAAGTTCTAGAAATAAGACAAAGAAACTATGTTGCAACATGAAAAGGCACACACAAAAGATTCATGAATAATAATGCTTTGCAAGTCGTTTGTTTGTTTCACGTAAAGAAAACATAGCATAATAGCATTCAGCTTGTCCCTCATAGAGTAGTAAATATAAATGCATAGGACACCTTCAAAGTTCATAAGAGTGACTAGATACAAATAGTTTAAAACAAGCAGAATGAAGTTATACATCAATCAACTAGTCTTGGGACAATGCACATAGAACTAAGAATGGCCACTATGCTCTCAAAGTAGGCGCATAAAGATAGAAGGTGTAGACTGAATATAATGGTGGAAGAAAGGCCTTCATAGAAGGAAGTAGAGATTCAAGTTTCATACAGAGCTTCCAAAAATTATGGTACTTAATAGCTTTCGGCTCTCATTGCCCCTATCATAAGCATCTTGAAGTGATTAAGGTTAAAGTGAACAAACTATGGTGTACATGCTTGACGAAGTATAAGTTAGGAATCTCATGTCCCTTGAATACGAGGGCCGCTCCTCATGCTACTCAAGTTTAGTCTCCGGTAAGTTCTTGTCATCGTAAATACATGTGTATCATAGAGAACCGCCAACGGGGTACCCCTTGCCCGATAATACGGAAGAATCCCCATATCAAAATGACAAGGCAAGCAGACAACGAGCATCTCAACAATCTTCTTATGTACCATGGGAATATGGTGCTTTTTCCCTCTTTCCTCTTTTCATAATCTCTTCCTTTTTTCCTTTTCTATTTTTTCCTCAATATAGGGCTCTTTTTTATAAGAAGAATGCTTCATAGACAACTCATTATGGTTACGCTGCAGGTTTCCACCATGTCAGCATGGATTAGACCAGCGGCCCAGGCATTTCTCTAACACATATACATAACTCCATGGACTTACAAGCTCTCCTTTCATTTCACACCGACGACATCCATAGACAAAAGAGCATGATATCAACTAGGTACAAAGTACCAAGTACAATGTTGAAAGCGTTCCCCATGACAACATGGTTCTGCTAATCCCCAACAAATAAGTGCAAGCATATACAACGTAGACGACACAATGGTTCAAGTTTATTAAGGGCAAGAAAAGTAAAGTGTGCCATCAAGTTCGTGAGAGCCTTAATCACTAGTTTTCTCATAAAAAGTTTAATTTGGAAGGTAAAAACATGAATATACTTGGAATAGCATATGCTAGTAGGTAGGTATGGGGGACTCTTTGGAATAACTTGGTTTAGGGAGTTGGATGCATGAGTGGAACTCATAATTGGTTGTGGAGGCTAGCAAAAGACTGGGAGCGACAAACTAAGAGAGCAATAATGGCCATAATCATGCAGAACGACAAAACATGATTGATCAAAGCATAAAGTGATACTACAAGTTGAAAACTAAAGGATCATAAAGGCTGACCTTAGATAGTCATAACATGGTGTGAGCATGTGCCAAGTCAACCCAAATAAAGCATCAAAGGAGAATACCACTATACTATGCTTTAATATGCTAAAACAACACATGATTCATCCAAGGCACATTAAGAAATCTCAATTGTTTATAACAAGTCATGCTACAACAAAGAATACTAAGCATAAATCCAAAACAATATCAAGCATGGCATGACAAAGCATAGGCCACAGTCAAAAACAAGCTCTCTTTACCATTTAAGCATGAACTTTCCTACTCTTTTCCAAACCAAACCAAACTATTTGAAAACCAATGTATGAAAGAGGGGATCCAACCAATTTATTCAGCAAACTAAGCAAACCAAGCAAACAAAAAACCAAAACGAAAATGAAAAAGAAGACGCTCCAAGAACAACACAACTGTGTATGAAACAATAACAATGAAGCGTTTGGAAGAAACCTGGGATTTTTATTGATGAAGAAGGGGATGCCTTGGGCATCCCCAAGATTTGACGCTTGTACTTCTTGGATATTTCTTGGGATGACTCGCGTGGCATCCCCAAGCTTGAGCTTTAGTCCATCCATCATCTCATTACTCATTCCTTCCATACACCTGAAATTTTTCCTTCATACAAAACTTCACACAATCTTTATTAGCAACATTAGTGCACTCAAGATAATAGGTCTTAAGGTTCAGTTCTAACACCAAATAATCTTCCATTAGAACAGTAGCTACTGAAGCACTTCCCTCAAAAAGCTCAATTCCCCAAAAGAACTCAAAAAGGAACCAACAAGAAGCAAATGCAGAAAATGGCAGAAATCTGTCAAAATAGACCAGCAGGTAAAGACGAATTTTTTCGAAGACCTTCTGTTTCTTAAATCAAAACGTGTTGAACTAACAAAAGTTAGATAACAACCTAGGGCAGAAGCAAAAAAATTCACGCATCAAAAAGACTTTCAGAGATTTTAAATGAATTTTTACGGTGAAGCACAGAAATCAGTTTCGGGAGAGCAACTTTCCCAATCATTACTTCTCTCTCATTAGAGGTTACTCTTGGCACAAAAACCAAATAAAAAGGATAAGGAGCGGTTATTACTGAAGTAATAACTTCCAAGACTCATCTAAAACTTTTGGGTTATCTCCCAATAAGTACTTTTCTTTAACGCCTTTAAGTTAGGCATAAGAAGCAAGAAGAATCAAGTGTTCTCAAATGAAGAAGCATTAAGACCAAATTTTGTTTTCATAGGAGAAGCAAAAGAAGACTTCTCTATCTTCTTAGGGAAGTGTTCTTTACCTTTCTTGAGTGGGAGTTTATATTTAATGGTGCCTTCTTTCATATTAACAATGGCACCAATAGTTCTAAGAAAAGGTCTTCCCAAAGTAATAGGACAAGAAGCATTGTATTCAACATCCAAAACATAGAAATCAACGGGGACATAGGCATTGTTAACCATAATAAGAACATCACTAATACTCCCCATGAGTTTCTTTTTAGCATTATCATCAAGTGGGACATTCAAATAACAATCTTCAAGTGGAGACAAATCAAGCATATCATAAATCCTTCTAGGCATAATAGAAACACTACAATCAAGATCACATAAAGCTTTGAAATCAAAATCATTCACTTTCATATTAATGATGGGTTCCCAACCATCTTCTTGTTTTATAGGAATAGAAGCTTTATGTTTCTTCTTTTCTTCTTTAATCTTTATGAGAGCATCAGTAATGTGTTTTGTAAAGGCCATGTTCATAGCACTACCATTAGGACTTTTAGCAAGCTTTTGTAGGAACTTAATAACTTCAGAGATATTACAACCATCAAGATCAAAATCAAATTTATCATCTAAAGTAGTAGAACTATTACTAGCCTCAACACTAGTGGTGGTGATAGTATAAACACTAATGTTTCTAGCAATTTCATCTTCTCTTTCCCACTTAGCATGTAATTCAGCTAATAGTCTAACATTTTCATCAATCCTTACTTGTATAGCATTAGTGGCTGCAAAGGGATTATCATTAGTTTCAGGTTTAGCAGCCATTTTATTCAAAGAAGATTGAGCTTCAGCCAAAGATGCTATATTTCTTTCAGCATTAGAGAGTTTTTCCTCAATAGTTTTATTGAAAGCAGTTTTCTTACTAATAAAGTCTTTAAGCATAACTTCAAGTTCAGAGGGAACACTCCTATTATTGTTGTAGGAATTTCCGTAAGCATTACCATTGTTGGGAGGATATGGCTTATAATTGTTGTTACCAAAATTATTCCTGTAGGCATTGTTGCTAAAATTGTTATTTCTTATAAAGTTCACATCAACTTGCTCTTCTTGAGCAACCAAAGAGGCCAAAGGAACATTATTTGGATCAATATGGGCTTTCCCATTAATAAGCATAGACATAATAATATCAATCTTATCACTCAAGGAGGAGGTTTCTTCAACAGAATTTACCTTCTTACCTTGTGGAGCTCTCTCAGTATGCCATTCAGAATAGTTAACCATCATATTATCCAGAAGCTTTGTTGCAGCACCCAGAGTAATGGTCATAAAGGTACCTCCAGCAGCAGAGTCCAATAGGTTCCTTGAAGAATAGTTCAATCCTGCATAAAAGGTTTGGATGATCATCCAAGTAGTCAGTCCATGAGTGGGACAATTCTTTACCAAAGATTTCATTCTTTCCCAAGCTTGAGCAACATGCTCATTATCAAGTTGTTTAAACTTCATTATTTCAATTCTCATAGATATAATCTTAGCAGGAGGATAGTATTTTCCAATGAAAGCATCTTTGCATTTAGTCCAAGAATCAATACTATTCCTAGTTAAGGAATTCAACCATTCTTTAACTTTTCCTCTCAAAGAGAAAGGAAACAATTTCAGCTTAATAATATCACCATCTATATCCCTATGCTTTTGCATCTCACAAAGTTCAACAAAGCTATTTAGATGGGCAGCAGCATCTTCATTACCAATACCAGAAAATTGTTCTCTCATAACAAGATTGAGTAAAGCAGGTTTTATCTCAAAGAAAGTAGCTTCAGGCACAGGTGGAGCAATAGGTGTGCTCATAAAATCATTGTTGTTGGTGCTAGTGAAGTCACACAACTTAGTATTTTCAAGAGTAGTATTTTTTTGTGTTTTCAATAAACAAAGGAAACTTGTAAAAGTATTTTTTTTGTGTTTTTGAAAAATAAACAAGCAAACAAAGCTAAAGAAACTAAGCAAAACAAAAATAACAAAGTAAAGAGATTGGTTATGAGGGACTCCCCTTGTGAAGATGTCCTTGACTCCCCGGCAACGGCGCCAGAAAAAGTACTTGATGGCCCAAAATATATCGAGCTCGTTGGGGAACCCCAAGAGGAAGGTGTGATGAGCACAGCAGTAAGTTTTCCCTCAGTAAGAAACCAAGGTTTAATTGAACCAGTAGGAGCAAGGAAACACCCCAAAGGTGTTGCTAGCTGAGCCTTGGCAGGGCGCACTACCGGTGCTAGTAGCAACGTAGAGACCTGCACAACACAACGACAGAACTCTGTCCCCAACTTGCGATGAGGTTGTCAATCTCACCGGTTTTGGTAAAAACGAAGGATTAAACGTATCGAATGGAAGGAAGTAATAGTTTGCAGAAAGTAAACACAAAATAGTAAACAGTTTGTAGATTGTATGTAAAAGAAAGGACCGGGATCCATAGTTCACTAGAGGTGGCTCTCCTTAAGATAGATAACATGCTGGGTGAACAAATTACAGCGAGGCAATTGACAAACATCGAGGAAGCAATACATGCATATACTAATCATCTTGACTCCTTTGGAACTTGATTGGGTATTACAACATTATACATAGACCGCCATCCAACTGCATCTATGACTAATAATCCACCTTCAGGTTATCATCCGAACCCCCTCCAGTATTAAGTTGCAAGCAACAGATTATTACTTTACGAATTGCGTGTAATGTAAACAATACGATTGTTCTATGAACAAAGGATTGTTGTTTTCTCCCTAGTAGCAACAACACATCTAGTACCTTAGAGATTTCTGTCACTTTCCCAGATTACCAGAGGCATGAACCCACTATCGAGCATAAATACTAACTCTTGGAGTTGCTAGCATCTACTTGGCCAAGATAGCTACTAACAACGGAAAGCATGCAAGATCACAAATAACAAAGACATGATAGAATCAATAATCAATCTGAAATAGCATCTCAATATCCATCAGATCCCTGGAAAACACAACATGCAGAATTACAAATAGATGATCTTGATCATATACGGAGCTCACAAGATCTAGACATGAAAGCAAAAAGAAGGAGAACCAGACATCTAGGTACTACATGGACCCGTAGTCCAGAGATGATCTACTCACGCATCACACTGGAGGCTTGCATGATGATGAAGAAGGCCTCTAGGGTAAATTCCCCTCTCCGGCAGGGTGCCGGGAATAGCTTCAGATCCCTCCCGATCTAGGGATGGAGATGATGGTGGCTATAGACTCTTTCGTGGATTTTTGATCGGGTACCTAGGGTTTTGGTCCCGAGGGCAATATATAGGCGGAAGCAGAGGCCGAGGGGGTGCTGGGGTCGGCTAGACCACCCCTGGTGCAGGCTAGGCCTAGCCGTGCGGCCAGGTGGTGTGGCAGGCCCCCAGATCTTCTCCGTCTCGTATTCTGGCATCAGATGTCTTCCGGAAAAATAGGCACTTTGGCTTTTGTCCCGTCCAATTCTGAGAATATTCATTTTCAGACTTTCCTGGAACCAAAAATAGCAGAAAACAGGCAGCTGGAACTGTGGCTCTTGTTAATAGGTTAGTCCAAGAAATAATATGAAAAGTACTCCAAAGTGTGAACAAGAGACAAGAAAGTAGATAAAACCAAGCATGGAGCATAAAAAATTATAGATACATTTGCAATGTATCAGTATCATAGTAGCTTGGAAAAGCAGGGTGGTGCAGTTGGATAGCGCACATGTAGATCTCAACAGCGTGACAGCTAGGGTGACCCCCCCGGGTGGAACACCTTGGTGGTTGACATGTGTCTACGGCCCACAGGCTGAGGTGGATAAGATTGCCTTCCTCTCAGAGCTGCAAGAGGTCAGGAGGACTCATGTAGGACCATGGATCCTATGCAGAGACTTCAACATGATCTATTGGGACGAGGATAAGAACAACAACGACCTCCACCGATGTATGATGGGTTGATTCAGGAGATTCCTAAACGACTGTGCTTGAAGGAGATCTACCTACACAGTAGGAAATATACTTGGTCGAACGAGCGGGATCCCCCAACGCTTGTGCGACTTGACATGGTCTTCTGCACTGCTGATTGGGAGGAGATGTATGATAGCTGCCACTTGTGCTGTCTTTTGTCGGTTATTTCTGACCACTGTCCGTTGTTGCTTGACTGCACGCCCATCATGGCAGGCAGGAAGCGATTCCAGTACGAGCAGTTCTGGATGAAGATGGATGGTTTCACTGAAGTCATTGGATCAACTTGGGTAACCATCGACGATGACCCCGACCCCTACCGGTGTCTTGTCTATAAGATGAAACACACGGCACAACAGCTGACGAGCTGGGTAGACAAGAAGGTTGGGTCGGTGAGACTGCATCTTATGATAACACGGGAAGTGGTGTATCGACTGGATGTCACCATGGAATCCAGACAACTTACCGTGGATGAGCGCGCACTTCACGCTAAGCTGAAGCACACATACCTAGGGTTGGCATCCCTAGAGCGCACCATGGCACGGCAACACGCTAAGGTGGCATGGCTGAAAGAAGGAGACGTGAACACTGCATTTTCCATCAGCATGCCTCCCATCAGAGACAGAAGAACATGATCCGCAGCCTTCAGGACAACGACGCAGTAGTGGTGGACCATGCGTCCATCGCATAAGCTACACACGATCATTTCCAGTCTCTGCTAGGGATGTCGGTTGACCGAGAATTCTCGCTGGATCTAGAGTTTCTAGACACACATGCTGAGGACCTCTCGGACCTGGATGCACCCTTTTCATAGGAAGAGGTGTGGGATGTTGTGAAGCGACTATCTCATGGTAAGGCGCCAGGACCGGATGGATTCACGACAAAATTCTTACAGTCCTGCTGGCAAACGGTCAAAGTTGATTTTATGATGGCCTTCGACAAACTGCATATCTTAAACGGGCACGGATTTTGAGGACTTAACCAAGCCTTTATCACGTTGCTGCCCAAACGGTGTGACGCGGTGGCTCTTGGGGACTATAGTCCGATTAGGCTAATACACATCTTTGCCAAGCTGGCGGCAAAGGTGTTGGCATCGAGGCTTTCCCCTAGACTGGGGGCCCTGGTGGACCTGAACCAATGCGCCTTCATCCAGAAACGCTTCATACATGATAACTTCATATTGGTACAGCAACCAGCTAGACTTCTACTGTGGCATCCCGCCAAAATCATCATGACCGCATGCTCATGTCATCATGCCTCATTGCATTTGAGCATCGTCATGTCATCATGCATGTGTTTGTACAAAACTATTTTCGAAAAGCCTGGTTTTGTTTTCAAAACGCCCCGTCTTTAATTCAAATTAAAACCCGGGTCTCCGGAGTATTTTGTTTTGTCTAAAAACGGATTTCAAAAGCCCCGTTTTAAATAAACAAATTTATATTATTTTTATAGGAGGCAGCCAGCCAGGCCCGAAAGCCTAGCCGGCCACCTCCAAAATTAAAACTCTAATCTGTCTAACCCCAGACCCTTTTCTACCCAATCCTAGTCTACCCATTCCCCTCCACCTCACCCCATCCAATCCCCTCTCTCCACCTCACCAACCCCATCCCTTTTCCTCCACCTCACCCCAGCCAGCCACCACACCCCTGCCGCCTCCTTCTCCCTGCCCCTGGGCCCCACCGCCAGCTCTCCCCCACCACGTGGCCACCTCACCCACCTGCCGACACCCTAATCCCCACGCGCACACCCCCACGTGGCCCGCACGCGGACAGCCACCCCGGCCCCCGTGCCTGGCCCCACCACTCCGCACCCGCCTCCTCGCCTCGGCCCTATCGCCCGACACGGTCTTCCCCGCGACCGCCTCACCCTACCCCTCCGCCGGCGTCCCCTCCGCCACCACCCTATCCGCACCCCGCCCCACCTCCATCCTCCTCCCGCACGTGTTCCCCTACCCCCGTCTCTCTCTTCCTCCCCCACCTTCCTGTCCCTGATCGCCGCCGGGAGCCCCTCCCGCCGCTCGAGCCCGAGCTCGCGCTGGCTCGCCCGCGAGTACCCCGGCCGCCGTCGCTGCGACCCGAGCCGCCACCGTCCTCGACCCCACGAAGCACCGCCGCCACCGGAGCCGCGCCTCCACCGCGCCGCCCCGCCCTGCCTCTTCCTCTCCTCACGCGGACCATCTTCCACCGCTACGAGCGACCCGCCACCACGGCCTCCTTCTCTGGCTCCGGACGCCCCTGCAACCCGCGCTGGCCCCGAGCCCCACGCCTTCTCCTCGCCGTCACCTCGTGCCCCGGCGTGTTCCCGCCTCCAGCCGCCTCTGCTCGCCACGCGTCGCCCGGAGCTTCCCCTTGCCGCGACCTCGTTCCCGTCCTGCCATCAACGTCGGCCGTCCTCACCCGTCCGCCGACCCAGAGCTCCAGCCCGCCCCCAGCCACCTCCTCTGTCCAACCGCGTCGAACTCCTGCAGGACACCGACCGCTGCCGCGCAGGTCCAGACGCTGACGCCTCTGTGACTCCGCGTGCTCGCTGTCCGTCTTCGTCCAAGACCACATCGCCGCGGCCGAGCTCCTCCACAACCTTGCGTGCGCGCTCTGTCTCCCGGCGC
This sequence comes from Avena sativa, assembly GCA_916181665.1. Taxonomy (NCBI): domain Eukaryota; kingdom Viridiplantae; phylum Streptophyta; class Magnoliopsida; order Poales; family Poaceae; genus Avena; species Avena sativa. Next base: position 382,622,330 of record OV702286.1, on the reverse strand, counting down.
TGCTTTTGTTTTGCAGAGAAGGTCCTTCTCATTAGCTGCAGGTAGCAATGTACCCGTGGTGTCACATGTCTGTGTGTTCTTCCCGATGTTGTACTGATATGTGATGTTGTTACGGCTATGTTGCCTTCTGCCTGCCAAGTCAAGAACCCCGGACCTCTAGCTCTTCACGGTCCGACAAGATCTTCGTCGCAAATTCAAGGGACCCTAAGTACCACCGAGACACCTCGACAAAAACCGGCGCCGATACCCGAGTCTGACATCGACAATCGGAGCCAAAACCCCCAAGGTCGTCGACACGGATACGCCAAGTACCTCCTCGAGGACGCCAAGTTCTCCCCCCGAAATCCGAAGACCGATCCCGGCGCGCCCGAGCCCCGTAGAACACCAAGACCCTGGAGACCCGATTCCGGAGGCCGAAGCCAAGACCGATCCCTAGAGACCCCAAGATCTTCGAACCCCAAACATGTGTGACTCCTTTTCTCAGAACCCTATTTTATAAATGATATATACTTGTTGCATTAAAGTGTTCATACTTGCATGCATATTGGGTGTTTGGGGCTATTTCGGCAATTCACCTCATAATTAAATATGGAGTCCACATGCGGGCTTTTCTAGTCTTATACTGGCTCCATTTAAATTTGTGTAGCTAACCGGTGACATATTTTGCCTTGTTAAGACAACATTTAATTTGCGGGGTAGCTAAATAACTTGAACCGTGTAATTAATTGTCAGGACCCCGGTTCCGCTTAACACTGTCTAATTGCACCGCATCTACATCATATCATAATCATGCCGAATCTTTTGTCGTAGTATTAAATATTGCATCCGGTGTTTCTTTTAGTGCTTTGCTTCTTTGCAGATTAGGCCGATGAGTTGATGCGAGTATCGACAAGTTCTTCAGTTATGAACCTTCGGCACTGTTTCCCAGGCGAGCATCTCTCCCTCTTCTACCTATTTTGCATTTGTAGACTTTATTTCCTCCTGTTGATCTATTGCTATCTGTCTCGTGATGCTTTAGTGTTCCGTACCAGTTATACCCTGTGCAGCCTCTATATTTCCATGGACACCTCCTATTACCTGTTGTTTGGTAGATAGCTGGCCTTGCGAGTCGTAGTTGCTTGCTCAGGTGCGATCTCGTGTTGTCGAGTACCACAGTTGTTGGAATGCGGGCAGATGTTTATTGGTGGAGAAGCTTATTGGTGGAGATGATCATGACTTTAAATACAACTATTAAAATGCTAGATATAACTAATGCAGAGGCATCGGTGGGCAATAGATGTTATTTGGTTCTTCCATGCTCACTTGTGTCCCGTAGGACCCCGAGTACTTGATATTTGTTCCTTGATTTTTCTCACTGTCCACATCCGGGAGGCCTTATGGACCCCCCCTGAGCCAGAGCTTGATTCATTTCTATTTCTTGGGGCCACAAACTAGTTTGGGGTTTTATTACTATCCTGTACTTATGCCATGTTACTGCTTTATTTACGATTGTGCGTGGAGCACCTATACTGTTTAGGATCGTGACACGTTTTTGCTGTATCGACAATCCCAGTCACACTTTCGGGTTCCCAGTCGTTTACAGCCGTCCACACAAACCCTGGGTCTGTTTCGGAGCCGGCCAACTTCGTTGCGGGTAGCTTAGTGGGGTGGCCCTCTGAAATATTTCTGAATCCTGTGATCGCTTTGTCGTGAATGCCTCGTTGGGTTTTGAGTTGGTTTTTCCGAGGTTGATCGAGTGTGTATTGCTATTTGTGCACCCCTGCAGGGTAAAACTTTCTGAAAGCCGTGTCCACGGTTATGGACGACTTGGAGCACAGTATCTCGATCATAGACAAGCATAACTAAAGTAGTGTTATAAACTTGACTTAATATATGACTAGTAATCAGATTCAACTATAACGGAATGGATATTAAAAATGCCAACAGCTGCTGGATCTGGGTTGTTTTGTTATATATGCCTAGTAAGTGTTGCAACTCCAATGGAATGTGATAAAAGTGCCAACCACTGCTGGGTTTTGGGATTCCTCAGGACAATTATATCTGACTAGTAAATGTTCCAACTACCACGGAATGGATAATAAAACTGCCCACTACTTATGCTTCAGGATGACTCATGCTATCTATATCTGATTAGTAAGTGGTGCAACTATAATGGAAAGATTAAATAAAACTGCCAACCGTGTGAGTATCCTCGGCTTAACTTCCTCGTTTGGTCTCAAGGGGGAATACCAGGATGAGTTTGTTTGGTGCTAGGTTGGATCCGAATAGGTCTTTCTTATCCCTCTCTGATAACCGCCAGTTGTAGCGAGTCTCTATAGGTTGTTTAGTGCCGCTGCGCTGCCGCTTCAGCCCACCATACCTATGTAGGCGAGAGCCGCCGAATTCTAGCCTCGCCGTGTACTGGCCTCAGTACTGACGCTCCTCTTTTTCCTTTGCCCTTTGTCGGCACCCCTTTTGTTCTAGCAGGTTTGAGATTGCCATCGTTAGTAGGGTTACCCTTCCGGCTTGGCCTAGGCAGGGTTATGGACGCCATTGGTTATTCTTCAGGGCTCTTAGCCCCATTTGCATCTTGTATGTAGTCGGAAGCTCTATCGTTTTCAAGGTGATTTGGATCTTTGCATTGTATATCTGTATTCTTGACTCACGGAGTCGTTGTTGTATTTATCTGTTCTGTGGGTCCCATCGAGGACAGTTGTGTAATGGTATTACTTTGTTTTCCACCCGCACGAAAGTGCCTGGTGGGCGTCCTTGAATCGTTTCTATGCGGGTTCGGCGGAAAGGGCTAAAACTTGCATAGGGCCGATTTGAGGGTGTTACATCTACACAGGCTCAAGGAGACGCGAGTCATGCTCAAGCTAGACATAGCTCGAGCTTTTGACTCAGTGTCGTGGGCGTTGTTGTTCGAGCTGCTGCGTAAAGTAGGGTTTGGCCCTAGATTTCGAGAGCAGGTGGCCATCCTACTATCGATAGCCAGCACACGGATGTTGCTCAACAGCGAGCCAGGCCCCCCATCTGGCATCGATGGGGCCTGAGACAAGGAGACCCCTTGTCACCGATGTTGTTTGTGTTGTTTATCAACTCGCTCAACAGGATGTTGGCTAAGGCCAAAGAGCTGGGTGTGCTAAGAAGGGTGGCGTCCCGCGAGCTGGTGACGTCAGTATCTCTTTATGCTGGCGATCTGGTGATCTTCTATCACACCGATGAAGCAGAACTGTGCACGATACGTGCAATTCTTGCTCTATTTGGGGAGACATCAGGGCTACGGACCAACTTCGCTAAGTGCTCGGTGACCCCATCACCTGCATGGACGAGGAAGCTGAGAGAGCGGCGGGTGTCATGGAGTGCCGATTGGCACCGTTCCCTGACAAATACCTTGCCATTCCCCTTTCGTTGTGGCGTCCTTCAGCTACGACACTCCAACCACTAGTGGACAGTATAGCAGACAACCTAACATCATGGAAAGCCTCCATGATGGCGAAGGCTGGGCGCTTGGCTCTCGTTAAGTCGGTACTGATGGCGATCCCCCTCCACCAGATCATCGTACATGGGCTTAACAAGAAGACCCTAAAGCAGATCCAAAAGATTTGCAGGGGCTTCCTTTGGGCCGGAAGGGCGGACGCGGAAGGAGGACACTGCCACGTCAATTCGGATAGGGTTTGTAGACCCCTCAAGCATGGTGGCTTGGGAGTTCTAGACCTAGGCCGCATGGCCATTAGCCTCAGGACACACTGCATTTGGAGGATGCGCACCAACCCGCTACGGCCTTGGCGCGGGCTCGATATGCGCTTCTCCAACACGGAGCTTCAGGTCTTTGATGCCTCCACTACGATGGAGGTGGGTGATGGCTCGCTAGCCCTATTTTGGACAGATAGATGGCTCGACGGCTAGAAGATCGAGGAGATAGCGCCGGACCTCATGGCACTAATCCCGAACCGCGCTCATAAGAGCCGCATGGTGAGAGGCACTTCTGCAGCGCCGGTGGATCACGGACATCCAAGGGGCGATGAGCGCACTAGCCCTCTGGCAGTACGTACAGCTATGGATCAGGATGCGAGACTTCACTCTGTCGGATGGGACTGACACCCTATGCTAGAGGTGGACGACATATGCACAGTACTCCTCCAAGTCTTATTACGATTTCCTTTTCGAAGGAGCATTGCTGACGAGCTCTTGGAGACTCAGCTGGCGCACATGGGCCCCACCACGAGTGAAGTTCTTTGTCTGGCTAGCTTGCCAAGACCGCTGCTGGACGGGTGAGAGGCTGGCGCAACGAGGGCTTCCACACCCGCCTCACTGCCCCATGTGTGACCAGTCGACGGAGACGATGAGGCATATACTTGTTGGTTGTCCTTTATCTAGATCGGTCTGGCACGATGTGCTGTCATGGATCCGATCCACGGCCACCCCCCAGAGGAGGATGAGGCGGATTTCGTCAAATGGTGGATGAAGGTGTGCCAATCTACGCCCCGTGCCTTGCACAAGGGAACCTCGTCGCTAGTCATGCTGACGACATGGTGGATTTGGAAGCAACACAACGCAGCCGTGTTCGATAACGTCTCTCCGAACCTAGGAGGGCTCCTGGACACGATTCGATCCGAGGCTCGATCTTGGGCTGACGCTGGAGCGAGGGGGCTACATGCCCTGATTCCGGCCGCCTAGGTTTAGCGGGTTGAGATATATGGGGCGTCCGCTTGTAATAAGCGTGTAAATATTTGTACGAACTCTCACTTTTCTATCAATGCATTGAAACACACGCTTTGCATTTTCACAAAAAAATATTGTTCCAGCCGTCTAATTTTTATTCCGACAATAGTTATGATTTATTCCTTACGGGTTCCCACTATCCATTTTTGTTTCAATTTTGTGCACTTGTCTTTGTTCCATGTGTTTTAGTTTGTTTCGATTTTTGTTCATATTTTTATTCCTCTCGTTGTCATGATTTCTTCCATGTTGTAATTTTTTCTTGTTCCATCTCCTAGATAATTTTTAAAATTTTGGTCCTGCAGCATCACTTTTTGTTTTACTAGTCTAAGTTTTGTTCCAACAGTCCAAATTTTTATTCTCACAATAGTCGTGATTTGTTCCTCACATGTTTAAATTTTGTTCCCACTCTCCATTTTTGTTTCAACTTTATATCTTTTTAAGGTAAAACGATCAGTATATTGAGCAAGCAAGCCACCTCACTTCCAGTCCCCTTAGGTATCCTGGTAAGGAAAAGAGTGCGTCTGAAACTTGCTGCTCTAGTACAGTGCAATTAGATCGTTTTACAACCTGATTGGACCGCCCCCAACACACAGGCCGGGACAGATTCCATCGTACAACCATTAAACTACCTTTTCCTAATTGCGCTAAAGAATGCGCAACTCTATTACTCATGCGGTCTACTTTGGCAACACTAATATGCTAATGGATCTTCAGGAGCTCCTGGCACTCTAAATAACCAACCCAGCTTGGCGATGTGACAATAGACCTCGAAGATAGAATCTGCACAAGTCGAAGGCAGTCAGACTCTAGCGTGGCACCCACACAATTTAGTCCAATCAAATGCCTCAGGCCCTCTAAACATGCTAGTACTTCGGCTTCCTCTGCTGACACATGATACATTGCAAATGTATCTATAATTTTTGATGCTCCATGCTTGGTTTTATCCACTTTCTTGTGTTTTGTCCACACTTTGGAGTACTTTTCATATGATTTCTTGGACTAACCTATTAACAAGAGCCACAGTGCCAGCTGCCTGTTTTCTGCTGTTTTTGGTTCCAGGAAAGTCAGAAAATGAATATTCTCGGAATTGAACGGGACAAAAGCAAAAGTGCCTATTTTTCCAGAAGACTCCAGGAGCCAGAATACGAGACGGAGGAGGGCCAGGGGCTTGCCACACCCCCCAGGCGCGGGCTAGGCCTGGCCACGCCAGGGCATGGTGTGGTGGCCCTAGGCACCCCCTCGGTCTCCCTCTTCGCCTATAAGAAGCCTTCTGACCTAAAAACTCTCGAGGGTTGGACGTTTTTCCATAAGAAGTTCCCCAGCGCCGCCACCACAAAAGGGGAAATTCGGGGGACAGAAAGTCTCTGTTCCGGCACCCTACCGGGACAGGGAAGTGCCCCCGGAGCCATCTCCATCGATCTCCACCATCATCTCCATCGACCATCCATGTTTCCCCCATCCTTGAATGAGTAATCTCCCGCTGTAGGCTATGGGGATGGTAGGGATTGGATGAGATCGTTCATGTAATGGCATCAGATTGTTAGGGCATGGTGCCTAGTATCTTTTATTAGTGCTTTATGACTTTGTTGCGACTTGTTGTGCTTAATGCTTGACACTAGGGCCCGAGTGCCATGATTTCAGATCTGAACATGTTATTGATTCATTATGATAGTATTGTTTATGGTCTTATCTGCAAATTATATACACACATTGATGTCCGGAATCTATGGCCCTGAAGTGACAGAAATCGGGATAACCGGAAGGGAATGGCTTTGATGTGAGCATCACATGTGTTCACGGAGTGTTAATGCTTTGCTCCGGTGCTCTATTAAAAGGAGCACCTTAATTGCCAGTAGTTCCCTAAAGGCCCCACTACAAACGGGCTGGCAGGACAAAAGATGTTGTGCAAGTTCTTATTGCGAGCACGTATGACTATATATGGAACACATGCCTAGGATTGTCTAGTACTTGGATGCTTTATCTTATTTATCTGCAATTGCCCTATGTTCTGATTGCTATGTCCATGCAACGCCCGTCCATCCATCCCTATGCCTACCGCACTCGAATCCCACTGTTTACTGCTTTTGTTACTACTGGCTTTGCTTTACTACTGTTGTTACTTTACTATTTCTACTACAAAACTGTTGCTACTGATAAACTGCTGTGAGCAAGATTGTTTCCAGGTGCAGCTGAATTGAAAACTCAGTTGTTAAGGCTTATAAATATTCTTTGGCTTCCCTTGTGTCGAATCAATAAATTGGGTTTCACTTCCCTCAAAAATACTACGATACACCCCCTATACTTGTGGGTCATCAAGACTATTTTCTGGCGCCGTTGCCGAGGAGCATAGCTTTATTTATCAAGTCCACTTGGATTCACTATTGTTCAAGCTAAGTTTATTTTCTCCTTGTTTGCTTGTTTATTTATCAAAAATAAAAAAGTAGTTTCTACTCTAGTTGTTATTTTCGTTGGTCTGTTATTGTCTTGCCTTATCATGCTTGTTGTTAATGGTTGGTTTCTTTGAAACTGAAGCTTATTGGCAAGGTGGGTTTACAGAAGATCAAAAATATTATTATAAGGAACACCGCTTGTCACAAAAAGGGAAACACTTATGGGAACAAATTGATAGATTGTATACCATTGCTAGAAACGTGTGCTCTACTTATAATGTTACTTATTGCTGTGATGAATCTCGTTGCAGAAAGAGGTATAAACACCTCCCTTTTCAATGTGAGTATAATGATAATGATACCATATCTTCTTATGCTAAAGGAATTTATGACTTTTATGATGTGGAACAAATTGAAGAATTTATTGCTTGGAAGGGTGCTTTTGAACTTGCTAGTTTGCTTGAAAATATTGATGATTCACCTTACAAATATGAGGTTTATGGTATACTTAAATTTTGCTTTGATAATTACAAGGATGAAAATGGCTATATTCTTGAATATTTTAATAGATGCTTTCCACAAATGGAAGAGACTAATGCCTTGCAGGATCCTATGGAAGAAGAATTTGATGAACCTGAAATCTCATTAGATGAAAAAGAGGAGGAGAGTGACGAACAAAAGGAGGAAGAATGGATTAGCTACCCATGCCTACCTTCTAATGAGAGTAACTCTTTATCCCTTACATTATTTTATTTTCCTCCATGCTTACTAAAGGAGGATGAATGTTATGTTCCTGAGGATTCTTTTGAAAGTGTTTATAATAAAGCTCTAGTGCTTGTAGATCATGAAAAGCATGCTTTATGTGATAGTTATATTGTTGAGTTTCTTAATGAGGCTACTAAAAATTATTATGAGAGAGGAAAATATGGTTGTGGAAGTTTTCATGGTATTGAAACACCTCTCTATGTGTTGAAAGTTTTGAAATTACTTTTGTTTTATCTTCCTATGCTTGTCACTTTGTTCTTTGTGAATTTATTTGCATACACGATTCCTATGCATAGGAAGTGGGCTAGACTTAAATGTGTTTTGAATTTGCTTCTTGATGCTCTCTTTTACTTCAACTCATATTTCTTATGAGAGCATCCTCTCAAACTTTTTATGCCTGAAGATGATAATATGTCTATTATTCTTGGGAGACCTTTTCTTAAATACTGCAGGAGCTGTTATTAATTGTAATCAAGAGAAGGTGACCTTCAATGTTAATGACAAGGAACATACTGTCTATTTCCCCAAGAAGATTGAAAGGACTTATGGTTTGAATTCAATTGAACATGTTGAGGGCATTCAAGTTGGAGAAATATATTGCCCCATACCAAGAGAAAAATTTGAAACTATTATGATTGGGACCATTGCTATCAAGGTTAAGGTAACATAATCATTAGTGGAATACAAAGTTTTGTCTCATATGAAATTGTTTTGGTAACAAGACCTGATCAACCTTGTTAACAAAAGGATTTCATTGAACAAAACAATGTTTTCACCATGATTATCTCCGCTTACTTCTATTCTATCCATTTTAGTTTTTTCCTTATGCCTAACTTAAAGGCGTTAAAGAAAAGTACTTATTGGGAGATAACCCAAAAGTTTTAGATGAGTCTTGGAAGTTATTACTTAGTAATAGCCGCTCCTTATCCTTTTTATTTTCTTTTTTTGCCAAGAGTAACCTCTAATGAGAGAGAAGTAATGATTGGGAAATTTGCTGTCCTGAAACAGATTTCTGTGCTTCACCGTAAAAATTCGTGTAAAATCTCTGAACGTCTTTTTGAGGCGTTAAGTTTTGTGCTTCTACCCCAGGTTGTTATCTAACTTTCGTTAGTTCAACACTTTTTGATTTGAGCAACCGAAGGTCTTTGAAAAAATTCGTCTTTACCTGCTGGTCTGTTTTGACAGATTTCTGCCATTATTTGCATTTGCTTCTTGTTGGTTCCTTTTTGAGTTCTTTTGGGGAATTGAGCTTTTTGAGGGAAGTGCTACAGTAGATAGTGTTTTATTGGAAGTTTTATTTGTCTTGGAACTGAACCTTAAGACTTATTTATCTTGAGTGCACTAATGTTGCTAATAAAGATTATGTGAAGTTTTGTATGAAGGAAAAATTTCAGGTGTATGGAAGGAATGAGTAATGAGCTGACGGATGGACTAAAGCTCAAGCTTGGGGATGTCACACATGTTACCCCAAGAAATATCCAAGAAGTACAAGCGTCATAGCTTGGGGATGCTCAAGGCATCCCCCTCTTCATCAATAAAAATCCCAGGTTTCTTCCAAACACTTCATTTTTATTGTTTCATGCATAGTTGTGTTGTTCTTGGAGCGTCTTTGTTTTCGTTTTGGTTTTTAGTTTGTGTGGTTTTCTTAGTAATCCCCCGCTGTAGGCTATGGGGATGGTAGGGATTGGATGAGATCGTTCATGTAATGGCATCAGATTGTTAGGGCATGGTGCCTAGTATCTTTTATTAGTGCTTTATGACTTTGTTGCGACTTGTTGTGCTTAATGCTTGTCACTAGGCCCGAGTGCCATGATTTCAGATCTGAACATGTTATTGATTTATTATGATAGTATTGTTTATGGTCTTATCTGCAAGTTGTATACACACATTGATGTCCGGAACCTATGACCCCGAAGTGACAAAAATCGGGATAACCGGAAGGGAATGGCTTTAATGTGAGGATCACATGTGTTCATGGAGTGTTAATGCTTTGCTCCGGTGCTCTATTAAAAGGAGCACCTTTATTGCCAGTAGTTCCCTAGAGGCCCCGCTGCAAACGGGCTGGCAGGACAAAAGATGTTGTGCAAGTTCTCATTGCGAGTACGTATGACTATATATGGAACACATGCCTAGGATTGTCTAGTACTTGGATGCTTTATCTTATTTATCTGCAATTGCCCTATGTTCTGATTGCTATGTGAATTGTCTTGTCCATGCAACGCCTGTCCATCCATCCCCATGCCTACCGCACTCGAATCCCACTGTTTACTGCTTTTGTTACTATTGGCTTTGCTTTACTACTGTTGTTACTTTACTATTCCTACTACAAAACTGTTGCTACTGATAAACTGCTGTGAGCAAGATTGTTTTCAGGTGCAGCTGAATTGACAACTCAGTTGTTAAGGCTTATAAATATTCTTTGGCTCCCCTTGTGTCGAATCAATAAATTGGGTTTCACTTCCCTCGAAAATACTGCGATACACCCCCTATACTTGTGGGTCATCAACGCGCAAAAAGGTAAGAACTTCCACTCAGATAGGATTACCGACCTCAGATGATCTCTGACTATAACACCAATACCAGCTTTGTTTGTTGAAACATCCCATCCGGCATCAACATTGGCCTTTAATCACCCTTCTGCAGGAGCTATCCATCGAGAACATGGTGGGCCTTTGGGGCCAATGATGCGTGCAGGTAGATAAGGGACCTTTCCATTTGACCTTGCATGCAGGCTGTTTAATAGCCAGAAACGACTCCAGGTAATTATGTAGGTATGGAACCGAGGCAAAAGTCCAGGCTTTACCATCTCCATGCACAATATTGTTCTGATGATGTCAAACCCTCCATAGTAGGAAGATGATCCGTGGATGAGTACTAGCCGGTGATTTCTGCAGCAGGTTTAAAAACCACTCATGTCCTGACACCATGAAATCCTCTTCAGGTGGCAAGTCCCAGTGCATTCTCATTGCTTCCCGCAGTGCTCGGCTCAGCGTGCATGTGACTAAGCATGGTGTGTATCCTCCAGCTAAGCTCCACAAATGGTACACACAAGATCAGCAGACGGTATCCGACGGTGGAGACCAGTACGTATAGCAAGCATTGATGACACAACTTTCCATGCAAAAACACGAAGCTTTGGAGGGACCTGTGCATGCCAAACTAGCTCCCAAATGATGCGATCACCCTCAGGTGCATCACTAGACTATCCATGGTTCATCAAATCTAGGATGGGTTGCAAACCCAACCTATAGGCCGACTTCACGGAGAAGATGCACACCGTCAGGCCGGGAGCCTGATCGATAAAATAGCTTGAGCATCCGCTGGCAAGCAACACTCCCGCACCAGCTCCTCCTTCCACGAGCGAGTATTCGGGTCAATAAGTTTTGAAACCCACCTTAGGCTATTTTTACTTCGGTGTCCCATCAGTTTAGGTGCATGCACTCTAGGCAGCCAATTATCACGATAAATCCTCACACTAGTGCCAGACCCAATTCTCCAAGTGGCACCATTTTTTAATAATTTCAGACCAAACATAATTCCCTGCCAGGTTTGTGATGTATTTTGAACAAAGACAGTGTCAAGCAAATTTCCACTAGGGTAATACTTAGCTTTTAGGAGTCGAGCACATAGACTATCAGGAAATTGTATAAGTCTCCATGCATGTCTTGCAAGTAGTGTCTGGTTGAAAATTGTCAAGTCACAGAAACCAATTCCTCCCTGCAATTTTGGTCGGGCCAGCCGATCCCAAGACATCCAATGCATCTGGCGTCTGTTCTCTTCATCCCCCCACCAAAAGTCCCTGACAACTTTTGAAAGCTCCTCAATTAGGCCTACAGGAAATTTAAAACCCCCCATAGCATATGTGGGTAAATATTGAAGAACCGACTTTATAAGTGTCTCTTTTGCTGCAACGGACATATACCGTTCCGCCCAATCATTTGCTTTCTTTCAAAAACTTCCTTTAGTGGATTTTAATTTGCCACTCTTCATCCTTTCATCCGGAACTGGAAGCCCCAAATATTTTTCTTCAAAACATGAAGTTTCATACTTCAGAATGCCTTTTAGCTCAGCCTGCACCTCAGAGGAGCATTGATTACCATACAAGATTGAGCATTTACCTAGGATGACCAGTTGCCCCGTGCTTTGCTCGTAGCGGTCCAGGACTGATTTCACCGATCCCTCAAAGAATAGTAAACTATCATCCGAGAATAATAAGTGAGAAATACCAGGCGCCCTTCTGCACATACGAAGCTCATGCAGACTTCCATCCTCAATCTCCTTTCTGAGTAGGCACGAGAGACCATCAGCAACAAAAATAAATAAATAAGGCGAAAGAGGATCACCTTGACAAAGGCCACGTGAAGGGATGAAGGAGTCCACCAAATGTCCGTTAAATCAAATTGAGTATCGTACAGTAGTCACACACGCTAAAACTTCTTCAAGAAACCGCCAATCCACACGATCGTACGCCTTAGCATATCCAATTTGTACGTACAAAATTTAGATCTTGCCATTGTTCCAGCTTAGGTTGCATGAATACATTCAAATGCAATGAGGGCATTATCGGTAATAAGGCTCCCCAGAATAAAAGCACTATGCGTTGGGAATATAATGCCATCCAAAAAAGGTCTAAGTCTGTTCACCATGCACTTAGATACCACCTTATAAGTCACATTACAAAGGCTAATTGGTCTAAAATACTTCAGCTCCATTGGATCATTATTTTTCGGAATCAAAACGATAGCGGTATCATTTACCTCATCAGGCATAATTCCATCCTCAAAGAACCGCTGAACTGCTTTCACCACATCATGCCAAAGAAGTCCCCAGTTGCGCTGTAGAAACCGAGCTGGAAAACTGTCTGGACCTGGTGCTTTTAATGGTCCGATTTAGAAGAGAGCATCACTAATTTCCTTCTCAGAAAACGGAGCACATAGAGCGTCATTCATATTATTATCAACGCACTCCTGGACCAAGTTAGTAATAATACTAGGGTCAGTGTTGTCTTCGAGGGTGTACATATTGAATTGATGCACTAGCCATCTGAATCAAAAGTCCGAACTGATGAAAAGGGCTAGACGTGTATTATATTCTTAACACTCCCCCTCACGTCTAGGCTATTTTAGTCCTTAGCGTGGGTTCAGTGCAGGCCACAGAATCTTTTTTTTAATACTGCATGAGCAGGGTCTTAAACTTGAGACCTCTTGGCTCTGATACCATATTGAATTGATGCACTAGTCATCTGAACCAAAAGTCCGAACTGATGAATTGATGCACTAGTCTCTCTGACCGTCGGGTTTGCGAGAAGTGCTCCTCTTGCCACATGATCTCATTAAAATCTCCCATCATAAGCCATGGCTCATTCGACCTAGGTTTCAGTGATCGTAACATAGTCCACATGTGATGTCTCTCACCTGGTTTTGGTTCTCCGTAAACGAAAGTACATGTCCACCTACGATCATATGGCCCGCCACTTATGTGAGCATCAATATGCCTCTTGCTGAACGAGAGCAACTCAACATTAATACCCTCCTGGTAATACAATGCTAAACCACCTCCTTTACCATCACCCTTCACATGAAAACAACCCTGCATACCAATACGATATCTTAGATTCCGCACACGTTCCTCAGATTGCCTTGTTTCGCAAAAGAAAACAAGGCAGGACTTATATGTCTGCACAAGGCAACAAAGCTCTTGAACTGTTGCCGGTTGCCCTATACCCCGACAGTTCCAGCCGATGAGACTCATTTGGCCCGGCGGTCCTCCTTAGAGGCCACCGATGTTGCCAAGTCAGTATCTTGTTCAGTCTTGCGTTGCTTCCTCCTTCCCTTTTCTCGAACGTATAACGGAGGTTGTGGTGGTAACTTGGAACCAACGGTACTAGGGGTAGCCCCCGTATTAATATTCTCTAGATTTTCTGACTCCACCCTTTCCATATTCAGATTCCTCCTGGCTCCATCAGGGTTACGATCATCAGAGTGACGCTCAGCATTCACTTTCCTCATATGCGTTTGTTTTTATGGGGCTGGTTGCAGAATCCTTGTAATCTTCATCATTATCCAGTGACGCATCATCGGACGAACGCTTACGACTAACATCATCAAAACCTCCTCTCCCTGACCATCCACCACGCTGAGGGCATCAAAACCTCCTCTCCCTGACCATCCACCACGCTGAGGGCCACGAGGCACAAACTTCCTCGGTTCTGGCATGAACGGCGCGACACTTTGCGAGCATACATGATCCATATTGCATGTCCTTTTCCTCCTAGGCTCCATACCCGCACTCCTCATGATCATGTCCAATGAGTCCACACCGCTTGCAAAAGAACGGAATCTTTTCGCACTTCACCACAAGCCTTTCCCTTCCTTCTCCGGTGACCGACAACGAGATAAAGCGCATCATAGGTTTTGTGACGTCCACCATCACTCTAGTCCTTACGTAATTTCGCTCATAAAAAAAGCTTCGGGGACATCTGCACTTCTTTCATCTTACCAACCCGCCTCGCAAGATCATCAACCACCTCAATCTTCCTGTACAGCTCCGGGATTCCGTGAATTTGCGCCCACACGTGCATGCCGACGAAGGTCACCTCCTCCGGATCAACCAAGCCATCGTAATCTTCAATGAGCAGATCCCAACAACGAAAAGTCCAAGGGCCCTGGTGCACAACCTTCTTCCAATCCCCAAGGCAATGCATCTTGAATACGAAGAGATTTTCACCCGCCTCCTGACAGTCCGGCGAACGCGACAAGTTCCAGACCGCCTTCATCTTCTCAAATAGAGCCTCAGAGCTGAACGATCTAGTTGTGAGCACTTTGCCGATCGCTATCCATCGCGCCTCCTTGCGGAAACCCTCGACAGCCACCGCGTCTAGGACAACATCATCAAGTTCGTCATCACGAAGCTCCAGATGCTTCAACATATCATCAATCCCCCCATCATCATCCGTCTTTCCTTCTGACGCACTAGCAGATCCTAATACCGACATCGTGAGATTCTGGGCGAGAGCGAAAGAGCAGGCCAGAAAACGAGCGGAGATCGTGTGGATCTGGAGATACCCCCAATCGTGACTAGGAGATTGATTGGAAACGGGATCAAGTCAGGACGTAGATCTCACTAGGAGCTAGATTGGAGAACGAGATCGATTCAGGCAACTTAGATCTCACGGGGTGATAAAATCGCCTCGGAGCACACGAACCCTAACCGAGAGGGTACGTAACTTGTTTGGTGACATTAATACCCTTTTTTTGTTCCATGTGTTTTGATTTTTTTCATTTCTTATTCCTCTCGTTGCCATGATTAGTCCAGCTTGTAATTTTTTTGTTCCAATTCCGTTCCATCTCCTAAATATTTTTATTTATTTTTGAACCTTTTGTTTCGATAGTCCAAATTTTATCCCGACAATAGTCGTGATTTGTTCCTCACGTGTTCAAATTTTGTTCCCACTATCCACTTCTGTTTCAATGTTGTGCCCTTGCTTTTGTTCTATGTGTTTAATTTTTTTTTGCCATTTTGTTCATACTCCCTCCGATCCAAATTAATTGACTTGGATTTTTCTAAATTCGGATGTATCCCGAATGTAAGCAAATCCAAGTCAATTAATTTGGGTCGGAGGGAGTACTTTTATTCCTCTGGTTGTCGATTTGTTCCATCTCGTAATTTTTTTTGTTCCAATTATGTTCCCTTTTCTAAATAATTCTTCAGTTGATTTGTTCTGCAAGCTCTATCTTTTTTATATGTACACGTTGCATGTTCTATTCATCGAGCTAGCTACCATGAGAAACTAGCGACCGAGGCACACACCTTTTGTATTATACTAGATTTAGGGGTGCTCCTTGGCGCACGACCCCGTGGCTCTTGCAACAGTTCTTGTTTTGTATAACGCTGATAAGAAACATGCTGGAAAATGATTTTGTGTATGAATTGTAGTTTTTTGTGTGTTTACAAAATGGAAGTAATCCATAGCCACCTAGCCAGTCGGCAGGGTCCCACGTCACCCAACCATGCAATCAGAGTCATCCCAATGTCTCACTAACAAATACTCCATCCTTTTTAAAATATAAGATGATTTAGCTTTGTGAAATGAGTGCAGCATCTAGGACCTATTTTGAAACGGAGGGAGTAGTTTATAAAACGCTAAATATTTATATAAATTGATGATCAGCAAGCACCATCAAGCAGGACTTGAATATAGTTAGTATATACACACTAATACTTAATAAATAACAGTCTATTTGGAACTGAAAGGTAGTATCTTGCCTACAGGAATCATTATACACTAATAATTTATAAAAGGCAAATGAGATGGCTGGTCTTCTCTGGGCTAGCTATAAGGAGAGAATGGGTAGATCGGATGGAGTGGTTATGAAATTTGATTTAAACCGTTTAATTTCCAGAGTTCAGGGTTTGGAGGAGCTGACCATCCCATTTTCTAAGGAGGAAATGGATCTGCCGGATGGTTTTAATGGAAAATTTCTAAAGAGTTCCTGGTCTGTGGTCAAGGAGGAGTTCTATACTTTGGCCAAAGATTTTCACGAGGGCACTCTCCGACTGTAGAACATAAACGAGTCTTTTATCACTCTTGTGCCAAAGGTTCAATCTCCTAAATGTATTAACGATTTCAGACCTATCTCATTGACAAACTTATGTCTCAAGTTCTTAACAAAATTGGTGTCCAACAGATTGCAGAATAGAATATTGGAGTGCATACATAAAAATCAGTACGGTTTTCTCAAAGCCAGGACTATTCAAGACTGTATTGCTTGGTCATTTGAATACCTTTATCAATGTCACACGTCTAAAAGACCTATTATTATTTTAAAGTTGGACTTTGCCAAGGCCTTTGATACTATAGAGCATGAAGCGATTCTTCAAGTCTTGAAGCATAAAGGTTTCAATGATCAGTTTATTACGTGGGTGAGGAATATTTTAACTACTGGAACATCTTCCATTCTGTTGAATGGGGTGCCTGGAAAACATTTTTAGTGCAAACGTGGGGTTAGACATGGGGATCCATTGTCACCCACATTGTATGTCTTGGGTTCTGATCTGCTACAGGATGTTGTCAATGACTTGCTCAACCAAGGGTCTATTTCTTTACCTATTAACACTAGAGATCCTGACTTTCCCATTATCCAATACGCGGATGACACTCTTCTGATCTTGCCTGCTGAGATGGATCAGCTAATGGCTTTGAAATGCCTACTCTCAGATTTTTCAAAATCCACTGGTTTGAAAGTAAATTATCACAAGTCCATCATTGTCCCAATTAATGTTTCTGATCATGTTATGGCTGAGTTGGCTGATGTTTTTGGTTGTCAAGTGGCAAGTCTTCCTTTCACATATTTGGGATTTCCTTTGGGTACCGCCAGGCCTCAGATGAAGGACCTTATGCCTCTTGTCACAAGGTTGGAGCGACGATTAACTTCCATATCCTGTTTCTTATCACGAGGAGCTAGGTTGCAGCTGATTGATTCTGCGCTTTCCTCCATGCCCATTTTCTTCTTGTGGTCTTTACAGATTCCAGTGGGAATCATCAATCCTATTGATAGAATCTTGAGACAATGTCCGTGGAGAGATGATCTTGACACACCTAAGCAGTCATTGGCTGCGTGGGAGATGCTCATTAAACCAAAGGACAAAGGTGGTGTGGGATTGGTAAATTTTAAAAAGAAGAATGAGGCGCTGCTAATGAAGCATTTGGACAAATTCTATAATCGAGCAAATATACCCTGGGTGCAACTTATTTGGCAAACTTACTATGCTTATGTTGTGCCTCATGCTGAAAATCTTTGTGGCTCATTTTGGTGGAGAGATGTTTTTAAGTTGGTAGATCAATTTAGGTCTGTATCAACTATTAAGCCTGGAAGGGGTGACAGTTTTATTTTCTGGTCAGATAGGTGGTTGTTTGTTGGATCCAGACAACCTTTGGCCGAGAGATTCCCTAGGCTATTCTCTTTTGTGCTCCAGCAGAATATGTCAGCAGCTGAGGTTTATAGTCATAAGGAGGATCTTTCCCCACTCTTCTACCACCCTCTTACTGCATCTACCTTTCAGGAATATCAACAACTTGCTAATGCAATTCATCGAAATCCACTATCCATTGACATAGATTCATGGGTGTACATTTGGGGTGATAGTTACAGCCCTTCTCTCTACTACAAGCACCTGCACTCGGATCTGTTAGTGATGAATTCTTATAAATGGATCTGGAAGTCATGTTGTGTTTTGAGAGTGAAGTTCTTTGCTTGTCTGCTGCTTAATGATCGTGTAAACACGAGGGACCTTCTGCAGCGGAGAAACTGGAGGGTTACTGATGACACGCATTGTGTTCTTTGTCCCACTAGAGCTTATGAGGATCGCTTGCATCTCTTTTTTGAATGCAATTTCAGCCAGAGGGTTTGGAATTATTTGCCAATTGAATGGAGCGGCCAGGATGTTCAGTTGGCATTTCAAACAGCTAAAGCTCAGTTTAATAAACCGTTTTTCATGGAGGTGGTTATTATGGCCCGTTGGAACATTTGGAAACAGAGAAACGACAAGATTTTTAAAAATGAGCAACCTTCATTTAATGCTTGGAGGAGGAATTTCAAATATGATTTATCCATGCTTGGGCATAGGATCAAACGCAAGCACCATGCTTCTTTAATGGCCTGGATAGGCAGCATATTATAATCTATGCACATTGTTTGTGGTTGTACATAGGTAGCTGTAAGTATATAGGTTTCTGTTGCTCTCCTTCCTTTCTTTCCCTCTTGTAATTAAACTTTCTCTTGGTGCTGGTGGGTGTTTAATAAATTGCTGTGGGGCTTTTGCCTCGCAGTCCTTTAAGCTCAATTTTTTTTTTATAAAAGGCAACAACCCGCCTATCACACCATGTTTCTTTTTCTTGGATTGCTTTCTCATGTTCTCTAGACGCCTCTCCAAATTGACACCTTGAGGTTTAAGTCTAAAATCAATGTCTGCAATGTTGTTCAGAAGAGTAATGAGTATGGATTGTCCAAATGATGTTATTGTGTGACTCAAAAGGGGCAAAAAACCCTGATTAATGCATTGGCCACACATGAGGTCTTGTTATGTTCCGTCAAGATAGAAAAAAATGAAGCAATTATACGCGGTAAATTAACTAATTTAAAACAATAACTCTGATCGTGGTAATACGTAAGGATTTTAGTATCTACAATTAGAAGCATAGAAGAGGCTGTTCTCTCCTCTCTAAACTACGAAGGAATCTGACTCAGTTTGACATTAGCAATCTAGTACTAACCTTGATAAAAAATGCCTTGTTAGCTAAGCCTTAATTCTTTCCCCTAAACCCAAGCAAGATTTAACCTCTTAGACATGAGATATTCCCTCGACAACGATACCAAAACAAAGCTAGACTGGTTATAAGTTGATTCTAAATTACAGTAAGATATGTTTAAGTAAACAAAAGATTTATGGTACTAACTAAGCTTTCAACCAAACAATGATCCCGTGCAGAAACTGAGGCATGGTGCCATGCTCGGAAAAAAATTCAGCAAAATAGTAAATATATAACAATACTCTACAGCAGTCATTGGGAGTTATATAAAAACAATCATTGAGAGTTACCTTTGCCGATAGTGACATGAACATAGAGGACGATCCTCCGTCCAAGGATGCACACCAAATTGATCTTTCAGAAACTCTGGTAGTACAAATCCATAGAAAGGGCAATGACATAAGAAATCAGTGAACTATATGATATATGTATGATCTATAAATAACTTCACTTGAAATACAAAAAACTCCAGTATAGCAGTATGTGCAGCAATAGTCCAAACTACAAGGAAGTCTATATTCTAAATCATATATTCAGTACTAACATTAGCCAAGATGAACTACTCTCTTTGATCCAAATTAATTGACTCGGATTTTTCTAGATTTAGATGTATTTAGACATGTTTTAATGCTAGATACATCCGAATCTAGAGAAAACCGAGTCAATTAATTTGGATCGGGGAGAGTACTATATTTAACTTTAATAAAGGATTGGAGAAGTGTTATTGAAGCCAACAAGATACCAACATTTACCTAATATGATCATGCAAACGAAATTCAGAGCTGCGGTCAAATCCACCAATGTAGCCATACATAGGTAATTCTGGGGTTTACATAGACAACGATGCTTACATGAAAGAATGCCCCGAAGAAAGGTGGACTGAACCTGAACTAAGCTACCACATGTGATGCAGAAGTTAGATAGGCAAAAGATGCTCACGTGAAAGAAATCTAGGGAGACAGACTGAACTCTAAATTGAGCTTGGGTTGCAAAAAATCTCGCCGTAGTACAAAAATGATACTGAAATATATCTAGGGGCACTGTATCTTGTAATATAATTGGACAATGTTCTAAAATAATTCAGGTAAGCTTCAGCTTTCACTTTCCCCGGATCAATGATTTATATATTACCTCCAACATATTCTCATCCTTCTCTATATGCTTTAGAAGACCATCCTGGCAGCAAATCTGAGCAGAAAGTTCATTTTCTAGGATACCTACAACAAAAATTAGAGGGATCTTCTTACCACAAAGGAACTACATGTACATTCCATTAAATATGTAAAAATGAAAAGCTCAAACTAATAAACAAACTTTTGGTAGATCTGGATATTGGCTTCTTTATCTATTAGAATAGAGTAGCACAACTACAAAGATCATAAGGAATTAGAACACAACAATTTAAATTCTACTTATGATTTTCGTTGACCAACACTTAAGAAAAGTAATCTTAACTTGTTTCCTACTTGCTCCATTTCCAGAAAATAAAATATATAATGCTATTGCACATCTGAAACATAGAGGACGTCAAATGATGTTAGACCCAGATCACAAAGTTCACAAATTTCTTGCTTTAATATATCATCATTCAGGAAAGAAGAGAAGTTAAAACAAGACAATATTCCGAAGAAATCAAAAAACAGATGTCACGGTACAACGCATGCTAGCCATAATCGTCCACTACCTGCCTATCCTTTCTTCAAATAGTGAAACTTTATTGAGATTAGCATTTGTTCCGCTGCAAACCTGCATGTATTCATAATTGGGTCCTGCAAAAAATGTCAGCTTACTATCAGCATGTGACCATATTTCCTATGTAAATGATTGGGTCTTGCAAAAACATGTCAGATTACTATCAGCATGGAACCATATTTCCTATAGACAAGAAGCAAAAGATAACACTTAACATGTGTCCTTATTAATATTATTCTAGATGCTTCATATACCATCTCCTGTAAGGTGGAAATGATGATCAAACATATCAGAAAGGGCATGGTGGAACCTAACAGAGCAAGGAGATTCTCACAAAAACACAGGGTGTATCATTTCAGAACACTGTAAATCAAGGTACTGCCCTAGTTAACCAATAATGCTTATTTAGTACCCTTCTAAGAAATAAAAATAAAAATAAAAGGAAGCAACACACTCAGGTTGAGAATAAAAAATGGACGATGAATAATAAAAGATGGACAATGAATAACCACTGATGCATTTATAGGTTCCTCAATTAGACAAATTACAATAAATAACCATATGATATTTCAAAAGTTGAAGTCACCAACTACCATATTCAATATAACTCAATTATACATATTATTGAACTGAAACTTTTTATACTTTTGAGTAAAATAATAACCAATAAGATCCCATGCATTTTTTAATATGAAAAGATCCTAATCAAAAATATGTAGTCTCAAGCACACAACTAAGTAACATGACCACAACATGGATGGTACTGACTATTCAAACTAAGAGAATGTGATAGTAATATCCTAGTGTTCATTAGCTTCTTGCACAAACCTTGGCCTATCTATATGCATATAAATCCACATGGAATACCATTGTAAGGAAAGGATTTTTAAGACCCTATGTAGAGAACATGTAGGATTCATGATTTTCCTTACCAAAGGGATAAGTACACCTAGTGTGCTCAACTCAAGCATATTAGGTAGCCACCATCCTTCAATTGCATCTGCTACTTCTAAATGCTTCTTTTGGGCACCAAATATAGTCCTCCTTGTGTTTGATCAATACAAATGATCGATGATAATTGTGTTTCAGCTAGCTGAAAATAAAGGACCACCTTGTCATGCCAAATGGAAATAAATAAATGGATAGTCAGATAAAACAAATCTGACATATTGTACATGGATTCACATGGCACTTTGGGGAGAGGTAGTCACAATGATACTATATACATTCTAGATGCATTTGTTTTTTATAAGCCACTAATATGCAGGATAAGGCACTACAAAGGGAAGCTGAATTGCTACAATTAATCGTAACATGCCATTCTGGAATGACATAAATAAATGCATGTTGCATCTTGACATAATTTGGAAGCAACCGGGATTCAAAAATAAATCGAAAACATAGATAGTGGAAACCTGGAAAGGTTCTATTGGAACATAGGGGCCATGACGATGGCTCCAAACTAAACTTCTGATTGTGAAAGGATTTTATATATATACGAAAGACGCAGACCCATATATATATGCACACGACATGAGCATGCACTAGGAAAATTGCCCTGATTGGCAACATGAATATTGTCAATAGTATATTCCATGGAATTATAGCAGGATAAGTTGGAATTAGGCAACAAAAGCTGAATTATATTGCACAAAATTAGTATCATTGGATTCGTATTGAAAACACTTTCTAATGATGCTAATTTTATACCAATAACCTTTATATATTTTGAGTAATTCTTGTTCAAAAAAAATATGCAAAACGAGGACACCTTATTCATTGAAATGGAGGGAGTACTAAGATCACAACTACAGAGCAAACGAACTTCAAAATAAACTATAGAGCAAGCAGGAGAGAAAGGAACTACAAGGTATAGTAGTTAAATGTTATATGGAACCGGTGGAATGTTAAAAGAAAAAACAAATATGTCTCTAGTTTGCAAATGATTGATGATTTACTCGATTCATTGGCCGCAATGCTCATCTACAAAACAAATTACGAACATCGTTTCTAAAAAATAGTTTCTATTCAAACTTATAGTACTTCTCTTAATAATAATTCTAACTTGTTTCATAGAAAGAGATTACGTCGATTTTGGATAGGACCCAAATCATATCAACAAAAGAATTTAAGGAAACAAATAACCTGGACTGGAAGGAATTTAATTACCACATGCTAATGACTGATAGTGGATAAATTCTTTGCGTTCTTGTTGGGAGAGCATTTCTACTATGTCTATTTTGAAACTTCAAAAAATGAAAAAAAGTCACTCTAGCTATTTGTGGATCACGTGTGTGACCAGCATGAAGTTGTGAAGAAAAAACTGTTAAAATAACTTGACTAAAACAATTTATAGTTATCCAAATTCATGAAAACTAAAGATATTGCAGAGAATAAAGGAATAACAATAGCAGATCTAAACCTGCAGTATTGGGCCAGGAGGGTAAACTTTGATAGAAATACTTACTCCTGCTATGAACACCCACCTTTTATCACCTGACACCATGGGTCGTAGCTCAGGTATCAGTAGTAATACCCTGGTAATCTCCAAAACAAAGGACAGAGCAACTAAGTGAAGCCAAATACAAAGTCATACCAAAGACCAAGTCGTACCAAAAAATTATCCCAAACCAATCATCCCACTGCTTAGCTATAATTTCTGCAAATGAGATAAAAGATATTATTAGACCAAACTACATTATTGCTTGATAGCAAAATGGTTACAGAGAGAGAAGCTAGCTAGGAATGAAGTATACCGGGTGACAACTCCTGGCTGCAGTAGCTGGAAGAAGGCATGCTGAAAAGAGTAGCGAACCATGCATGAAAGCGCGCGTGCCAAGAAATGAGAAATGACATGCATCATGGGTCGAGTCGAGGAAGGAGGATTGTAAGATTACCTCATCCTCTTCTTAACATAGATATAGGCCAGGCGTCGATTATCTTCCTCATGTGGACATGTATGATCCTTGATGTGGTGCTTCCGTGGAAAAGGAGCAAAGTTGGCCCGTATACAAACAATCAAATGGAATTGATCAGTAAGTTGCAGTGCGATCATAGATTGCCGCTTGATAGCAATGCAATCAACATGCTACCCAAAGCCGATCTTTGAATTCTGGAAGTCCAGGACAATCTTGGCTGCTTTAGCCCACATGGATCTCCAGTCCTAGGAAAACTTACTGATTCAAGACGAGTAGTACTATGATGACTAAGGAAATTTGTTTGATCTTCTGTATGTTAATTGCGAGAAACGGGTATGAAAGGAATACTCCATATACCTACAGATATCCGATTGGAATAACTGGGACCGAAGAAACTTAACGAGGACCCTGGCCTCGAGGCTGGGCGTCCAACAAGGCTACAGTAGCAGGAAGCGAGGGAAGATGTAACCCAAGGCTTGGGTAATTTAATTGTAAGACCACCATTAGAAGAATGGCTCATTGCGTTCACATCACAGACAACATCCATAGTAACAGTGAAGATTGTCAAGGTAGTGGTGGCACAGGTCTATCTGTTCATCGAAAATTGCAGCACCTACATCAGCACATTTCTTGGAAAAGACAACATACAAAATGAAGAATTTGCAGTCTCCTACAAATTAAATTAGTACTCAAAACTCCAAGGCAGTGATGTACTGCTCCTTTCCAACCTGAAATCACATGAACAATCAATCGGGCAGTAGAGTATTTTCCTGAAGAACTAACAAGAGGTGTCATTTCACCTATTGATTACTGCAGCGGCTCTGGTTCGTTCGCACGTCGACTTGGATATGATGAACTCCTGATTATCGATGTCAAAGAAGGAAACGAAGCTGCTCCTAAGCTATGTGAACTCCATCATCTCCCACCATCTCCGGTCAACGAGCACGGAGCAGTCGGCGAGCCGACGCGGCGTACGGGAGCTCTTGTACACCTTCTGCAGTGTCACCACCGCTGAGTCCTTGGGGATTTCCAGGGCAGCCGCCTTCGTGCTGACTCGTGTACTAACGAGCTCGTTGGAGAACCCCAAGAGGAAGGTATGATGACCACATCAGTAAGTTTTCCCTCAGTTATGAAACCAAGGTTATCAATCTAGTAGGAGCAAGGAAACACCCCAAAGGTGTAGCTAGCTGAACTTTGGCAGGGCGCACTACCGGTGCCAGCAGCAACATGGAGACCTGCACAACACAACCACAGAACTCTGTTCCCAACTTGCGATGAGGTTGTCAATCTCACCGGTTTTACTGAAAACAAAGGATTAAACGTATCGAGTGGAAGAAAGTAATAGTTTGCAGAAAGTAAACACAAAACAGTAAACAGTTGACTGTAGATTGATAGTAAAAGAAAGGACCGGGGTCCATAGTTCACTAGAGGTGGCTCTCCTTAAGATAGATGACATGTTGGGTGAACAAATTACAGCGGGGCGATTGACAAACATCGAGAAAGCATACACGCATATACTACTCATATTGACTCCTTTGAGATTCGATTGGGCATTACAACATTATACATAGACCTCCATCCAACTGCATCTATGACTAATAATCCACCTTCAGGTTATCATCCGAACCCCCTCCAGTATTAAGTTGCAAGCAACGGATAATTGCATTACGAATTGCGTGCAAAGTAAACAATACGATTGTTCTATGAACAAAGGATTGTTGTTTTGTCCCTAGTAGCAACATCACATCTAGTACCTTAGAGATTTTTGTCACTTCCACGGATTACCAGAGGCATGAACCCACTATCGAGTATAAATACTAACTCTTGGAGTTGCTAGCATCGCCTTGGCCAAGATAGCTACTAACAACGGAAAGCATGCAAGATCACAAATAACAAAGACATGATAGAATCAATAATCAATCTGAAATAGCATCTCAATATCCATCGGATCCCCGCAAACACAACATGCAGAATTACAAATAGATGATCTTGATCATGAACGTACCTCATAAGATCCAAACATGATAGCACAAAGGAGGAGAACCAGCCATCTAGCTACTACATGGACCCGTAGTCCAGAGATGAACTACTCACGCATCACACCGGAGGCTTGCATGATGATGAACAAGGCCTCCAGGGTGAATTCCCCTCTCCGGCAAGGTGCCGAGAAGAGCTTCAGATCCCTCCCGATCTATGGATGGAGATGACGGCGGCTATAGACTCTTTCGTAGAATTTTGATCGGGTACTTAGGGTTTCTGTATCGGAGGCAAGTTATAGGCGGAAGGAGAGGCCAAGGGGGTGCCTAGGGTGGCCAGACCACCCCCTGGCGCAGGCCAGGCCTGGCCGCGCGACCAGGTGGTGTGGTCGTGCCCTAGCCCCTCTCCGTCTCGTATTCTGGCTCCAGGTGTCCCTCGGTGAAAAACTGACTTTGGCTTTTGTCCCGTCCAATTCCGAGAATATTCATTTTCTGACTTTCCTGGAACCAAAAACAGCAAAAAACAGGCAGCTGGCACTATGGCTCTTGTTAATAGGTTAGTCCAAGAAATCATATGAAAAGTACTCCAAAGTGTGGAAAAAACACAAGAAAGTAGATAAAACCAAGTTTGGAACATCAACAATTATGGATACGTTAGCAACGTACCAATATCCCCAAGCTTAACTCCAGCTCGTCCTCGAGTAGGTAAGTGATAAAAAGAAAGAATAATTTTTGAGGTGACATGCACCATCATAAACTTGATCAAAGTATTTGTAGAACATTCGAAGCTGTGATCATAGTACTTCAATCATAACATGAAAGACAAAATTCTAGCAATAAGACAAAGAAACTATGTTGCAACATGAAAAGGCACAAACAAAAGATTCATGAATAACAATGCTTTGCAAGATGTTTCTTTGTTTCACATAAAGAAAACATAGTATAGTAGTATTCAGCTTGTCCCTCATAGAGTAGCAAACATAAATGCATAGGACACTTTCAAAGTTCATAAGAGTGACTAGATACAAATAGTTTAAAACAAGCAATATCAAAGTTATGCATCAATCAACAAGTCTTGGGATAATGCACATAGAACTAAGAATGGCCACTATGCTCTCAAAGTAGGTGCATAAAGGTAGAAGGTGGAGACTCAACAAAAAAGTAAAAGAAAGGCCTTCGTAGAAGGAAGCAGGGATTCAAGTTTCATAAAGAGCTTCCAAAAATTATGGTACTTAATAGCTTTCAGCTCTCATTGCCCCTATCATAAGCATCTTAAAGTGATTAAGGTTAAAGTGAACAAACTATGTTGTATATGCTTGACGAAGTATAAGTTGGAAATCCCATGTCCCTTAAATACGAGGGCCGCTCCTCAGGGCCTGTTCATCTGCAGTACCAAAGTTCACAGACCAGCGCATGGCGGTACCTAAGTTGCCTGAAATTACCGCGTTTCGAAAAGTTGGGCTGCCAACTACTGATAGGGGCCATTTCGAGGCAAACTCATCTCACCCCTGCCAAATTTAAACATTCCGTTAAACCGCCCCGTGAAGTAGACGGTCGGGACCCACATGTCGGTCATCTGTCCGTGACACGGGCACCAACGCGGCAACCTCTTAGGCAAATCGAGCAGCTAAGTAGATTGAATGCGTTGACCAATTTCACAAATCCATTCCCAGCTTTCCCCTAGCACCGGTGGCGTCGGAATCCACCCTCCAGGCAGGACGATCCCTTCGGACATTTGACTTCCAACGCCAAGTTGCTACGCCTAGTTGCTGTGCCCAGTCGCTGATCCCGAGCTCCAATGGCGCATGCCGTAGCCGCCATTGCGAGGCTCTAGCTCGCCTCCGCCACCGATGAGCCGAGCAGCTCGGAGGATGGCAGATCCTACTATCAAGAAAGAAGAAGTTCTGTCTACAAGCGGGTGAGCTACCCTTCTCTTTGATATTCGCACTAATTACAACTGCTAGCTGGCTACTAAACCTCAGATTGTTTGTTAGCCCAACGCTGACAAACATATTTTGTCCATAGTTTTCTGTCAAGTGGGATCTGCGCGGACCCCCCTTACCTGGTTACGGTAGTCCTCTATAGGTACGACTCTAAGGGAAAGTGGTATGGAAGCCATTTTTTCACGAAGGAAGAAGCGCCTGCACAGATTTGCACTATATCTGGTATGGTTGCTTCTCTGCGTAATCATGTTGAATTATTGCTAAAGCAGACAACAAAGTTCAGCTTCATGGATGAACGTGGCATCATGGTTCCTATAACGTGTGATAGTCAGCTAATTGGGTTGATGAAAAGGTATGCTTCGGCTGCCATGTTTGACCTGAAATGTCATGTACTGGATGTGGAAGCTGCTGCAACTAGGAGTCGCCCTTCTATTCTTGGACAGGGTGGTTTCTCGAACCCAATTAGCTCCTGGTAAGCAAAGGTTGCTTGGGGTTCGCATGTTTGAGCTGAATTGTAATTTTTGTTTTATTTACTCTGTAGATATTGGGGAGTTATGCAACAGTCTTGTTTCTTTGATAGGAAGCGCCACACGGTTAGAAACATGACTGCCAGGTCAGTCATTTTGCTATCCGAAGAAATTAAAAACGAGTGGAAAGATGATGCTAGGCACGGTTCTTGTGCCCATTGTCCCGGCGATGCAGAGTACGTGAAGCTAAGAAAATTGGCACCAAGGAAGAGGAAGAAGGAAGGAAATGAAGAAGCCAGTGGACGTGAAGGCTTGGCACCCAGGCTGCGGAAGAAGGCTGCTGGCAATGAAGATGTATAGTAATGGTTGAACTTGAACCTATATATGTAATTCTGTTAAATTCTGACCGCTCTGTGTGTGGCATGTTGCTAGGCGAAACAATCTATCCATGTTCTCTGAGTAAAATGTACCGCGACTTAGGGTTTGGAAACACCCGAGTCAGTAGTTGAATCCGAAATTGTGATTGTGCCACTGCTATTTGAAAACAAGGATCCACCGGTTCCATGATTGCTGAGGGGCAGGAGGTCTCCAAATACGACGGAATGTAAGTGGCACAGAAATAAATTATTTAAGCTGCCACACTCCACGAAGCAGCAACTTATTTCAGATGCTGCACAACGACATGGCAACATAAACAACAATGTTCTCACTAATAATGCCCAGATGAGGAGGAAATCGGTACCACTTTCTGGCCTAATCTTGAGTCCGTCTATCTCACCGTCTCTCTGCTCCTGCATCCCCTGCATCTGGCGAAGCTCCCGGATCTCCAGTAACCGGGTGTACGTGCTTCCACTTTATAAATTGTGGTTGTGCCATTTGCATGCGGCACAATCCATGTAGATTATGTTTAAACAAACCACCAATGTTAGAATACACTAGTAGAAAAGGTGTCTTTGGTCCACGGTCACGTTCCCAATCCGGGACAGAGATCTAAATCGAGGCAGAAATTGATATAAATCACAAATTCTTCCACAAATTAATCGAGACAAAGATCTAAATCGAGACACTTCATTACTTCAACCACAAATTCTTGTAAACAAAGGTGCGATTTCACATCCTACATTAATTCAACCACTAGTCAACAATTTCACTTCCGCTGCCACTGTCCTCCGAGCCGCCGGCTTCCTCATCACTGTCAGACGGAACCTCCACGATGTCCACATTGTTCGCGAGACGGAGCACCTCTTCACGGCAAGCGGCGGCGATGACGGTGTACTTGGTCTGTCCAGGGATGGACCAGAAGCTCTCCCGCCCTTCTCGATTGCGGAGATCCCGGTGCACCACGTGCCCGTCAACGATGTGGTTGCCAATCTTGGCCTTCCGCTCCTTCTTGAATAGCGCCGGCCAGTACGGGCTGGCCGCCGCATACCGGGGCAGCGCCCTCTTCCACGCGGGCATCTGGCAGTGGCGCGCCGCGATTTTGCTCTCCATCACGGCTTGGCCGGGGAGCGGAGCCACCGACACCCCCGCAGAGCTGATGCGCCATCCGTGGGGCACCGTCGCGGCTGGTGGCGCGAGGATGTCGAAGTTCACGAACATCACCGCCTCGTAGAAGTTCAGATCGGGCATCTCCATGGCGGCGCGGTGGAGATTGGAGAGGGAGCGAGGGGATGGACGACGAAGCAATGGCGTGGTGGAGATTGGAGAGGACGAGGGGATGGACGACGAAGCAATGTGCTGTGGCGCCTCCTATTTGTACAGGAGGACGACGAAGCGACGGGCGGAATATCCAAGGGGCATTGGTCAGACAAAAGAAGTAATGCGGGGTCAGACAAAAGAAGTAATGCAGGGTCAGAGCAATTTTTTTCCTCCCTGGAATCCGGTACCAATAGTTCAGACCGCTAGGTCAACAAGTACAACTATTACAACTTAAAAAGGCATGGAGCTTAAGCTAAATAGAACTAGTTATCACACATCTCCTTGATCTTCCTAATCTTAGCCCGATGCGCATCTTCCTGCGAGAGCAAGGATCGAATCGTATGCTCCTTCCTTTTAGCATCTTCCTTGCACAGCTTCAATTGTTTCTCTGCATTTTTCCTCATGCACTTGTCAATACTCGTAGTTGTGAACTGCAAGACTTTGGCCTGGTGGAGATCATTCCTTGCTTGAGTTAGTTCTTGCTCTGCTTTAGCCTTCAGGGTCAACACCGCGTCCCTCTCCTTCTCGACTTTGCTAACCTTGTCTTGCACCCACCTGAGATCTCGTTTATGCTTGGTCGTGTCAACTGGTTCCCATAGCTTCATCTCAACACTGTCAAGAAGTGAGCTGAAAACGGACTCTTTCAACTCAACAATCATTTCCCATAGTTTGTTCAGCGTGTTCTGCATCGATTTGGTCCACTCTGGATCTACCCATTTGACAACACGCAACTTCCGCCTTGCATCATTGCACGATGTCCTTGACACCACAGAAACCTCCTGCTTGCGTTTCGTCCTTCGAACGCTACAATTTTAGCGGGCACATATCCATGTTTACATAGCAGAGGACTGTCTTCATCCGCTAAACTGTGATAGTCGGAGTCATACATCGTCTGGTTGGCCTAACACATCATACGCGCATGAGTAAATAGATTAGATCTAGCTCAAAAAATAGATAACTAGCCACAGATGATAGAAATAGAGATGAGACGACTCACATCGAAATCACCGTCCCTGTCGTCACGACGTGTTTCCTCGCCGTCTCCCCTTGAACCCATGGCGAGAGGGGAGGGGGGTGGCTGCCGGAGAGGGGATTGGGATGGAGGCGCCGTCGGCTTGCGGCTACGGCGGGATGGGAGTGAAGTGGGGATAGTGGCTTCGAGGGAAAGGACGAGAAGTACGGGGAGGAAGAGAAGTAATGGGGACGTGACACTAGGATGTGGCCCACTGAACTCGTGAGATGTGACACTCGCAACAGGGGAGCGCCCAGTGTTGCCAGTTTGTCCAGAGCAATTGTGGCCAATCATGCCGCAGAACAGCCTACTCGCGGATCGCTCTCACAAAGACCATCCCAATCGTCCAAGCACCACGATAAAACGGTATGTAACAATCGTCAAGCAGAACAACTGTGTTAGGGCGTGCCTTCTAGAAGACTCGGTCTAACGGCCACCCATGCAATGACACTGGTGTATCCATGTGTGGTTTGTGAAAAGAACATACATGCAATCACACTAGGTGGATCCATATGTGGTTTATGGAAGTAACAGACATGCAATGACTCTAGCTGTGATTCATAAAAGAACAGACATGCAATAACACCGGTGGATTGATACATTGCAAATGTATCTATAATTTTTGATGTTCCATGCTTGGTTTTATCCACTTTCTTGTGTTTTGCCTACACTTTGGAGTACTTTTCATATGATTTCTTGGACTAACCTATTAACAAGAGCCACAGTGCCAGCTGCCTATTTTCTGCTGTTTTTGGTTCCAGGAAAGTCAGAAAATGAATATTCTCGGAATTGGACGGGACAAAAGCCAAAGTGCCTATTTTTCCGGAAGTCATCAAGTGCCAGAATACGAGACGGAGAAGGGTCAGAGGCCAGCCACAACACCTGGCCACACGGCCAAGCTGGGCCCGCGCCAGGGGGTGGTGTGGTGGCCCCTGGCACCCCCTCGGTCTCCCCTTCCACCTATAAGATGCCCTCGGGACGAAAACCCTAAGGGCCTGATCAAAAATCCACGAAAGAGTTTGTAGCCGCCGTCATCTCCATCCCTAGATCGGGAGGGATCTGAAGCTCTTCCCGGCACCCTGCCGGAGAGGAGAATTCACCCTGGAGGCCTTCTTCGTCACCATGCAAGCCTCCGGTGTGATGCGTGAGTAGTTCATCCTTGGACTACGGATCCATGTAGTAGCTAGATGGCTGGTTCTCCTCCTCCGTGCTATCATGTTTAGATCTTGTGAGCTCCGTTCATGATCAAGATCATCTATTTGTAATTCTACATGTTGTGTTTGCGGGGATCCGATGGATATTGAGATGCTATTTCAGATTGATTATTGATTCTATCATGTCTTTGTTATTTGTGATCTTGCATGCTTTCCGTTGTTAGTAGCTATCTTGGCCAAGTAGATGCTAGCAACTCCAAGAGATAGTATTTATGCTCGATAGTGGGTTCATGCCTCTGGTAATCTGGGGAAGTGACAGAAATCTCTAAGGTAGTAGATGTGCTGTTGCTACTAGGGAGAAAACAACAATCCTTTGTTCATAGAACAATCATATTGTTTACTTTACACATAGTTCGTAAAGCAATAATCTGTTTCTTGCAACTTAATACTGGAGGGGGTTCGGATGATAACCTGAAGGTGGATTATTAGTCATAGATGCAGTTGGATGGCGGTCTATGTATAATGTTGTAATGCCCAATCAAGTCTTAAAGGAGTCAAGATGATTAGTATATGCATGTATTGCTTTCTCGGTGTTTGTCAATTGCCCCGCTGTAATTTGTTCACCCAGCATGTTATCTATCTAAGGAGAGCCACCTCTAGTGAACTATGGATCCTGGTCCTTTTCTTTACATACAATCTATAAACTGTTTACTGCTTTGTGTTTACTTTCTGCAAACTTTTACTTCTTTCCATTTGATACGTTTAATCCTTTGTTTTCTGCAAAACACGGTGAGATTGACAACCTCATCGCAAGTTGGGGACAAAGTTCTGTGGTTGTGTTGTGCAGGTCTCCACGTTGCTACTGGCACCGGTAGCGCGCCCTGCCAAAGCTCAGCTAGTAACACCTTTGGGGTGTTTCCTTGCTCCTACTGGTTCGATTAAACCTTGGTTTCATAACTGAGGGAAACTTGCTGCTGTGCTCATCATACCTTCCTCTTGGGGTTCCCAACAAGCTCTACATCAACACCGCCATGAAGCATTTTTCTAGGCGCCGTGCATTGAGCCATCATGGATCCATGTGTGGTTCATGAGAAGAACACACATCCAATGACACTAGTGGATCCTTATGTGGTTCATGAAAAGAACAGACATGCAGTGACACCGGTGGATCCTTATGTGGTTTGTCTAGAGGAACACACATGCAATGACACCGGGTGTGGTTCATAAAAAGAACAGACATGCAATGACTTATGTGGTTTGTCTAGAGGAACACACATGCAATGACACTGGTTGTGGTTCATGAAAAGAACAGACATGCAATGACACCGGTGGATCCATGTGTGGTTCATGAGAAGAACACACATCCAATGACACTGGTGGATCCTTATGTGGTTCATGAAAAGAATAGACATGCAGTGACACTGGTGGATCCTTATGTGGTTTGTCTAGAGGAACACACATGCAATGACACCGGGTGTGGTTCATGGAAAGAACACACATGCAATGACTTATGTGGTTTGTCTAGAGGAACACACATGCAATGACACTGGGTGTGGTTCATGAAAAGAACAGACATGCAATGACACTGGTGGATCCTTATGTGGTTTGTGAGAAGAACAGACATGCAATGACACTGGTGGATCCATGTGTGGTTCATGAAAAGAATCGACATGCAATGACACTCGGTGTGGTTCATGAGAAGAACAGACATTCAATGACACTGGTGGATCCTTATATGGTTCATGAAAAGAACAGACATGCAGTGACACCGGTGGATCCTTATGTGGTTTGTATAGAGGAACACACATGCAATGACACCGGGTGTGGTTCATGAAAAGAACACAGATGCAATGACACTGCATGTGTTTGATGAGAAGAACAGACATGCAATAACACTGGTGGATCCTTATGTGGTTCATGAAAAGAACTGACATGCAATGACACTGGGTGGATCCTTATGTGGTTTGTCTAGAGGAACACACATGCAATGACACCGGGTGTGGTTCATGAAAAGAACAGACATGCAATTACTTACGTGGTTTGTCTAGAGGAACACACATGCAATGACACTAAGTGTGGTTCATGAAAAGAATAGACATGCAATGACACTGGTGGATCCTTATGTGGTTTGTCAGAAGAACAGACATGCAATGACACTAGTGGATCCATGTGTGGTTCATGAAAAGAACTGACATGCAATGACACTGGGTGTGGTTCATGAGAAGAATAGACATCCAATGGCACTGGTGGATCCTTATGTGGTTCATGAAAAGAACATACATGCAGTGACGCCGGTGGATCCTTATGTGGTTTGTCTAGAGGAATACACATGCAATGGCACCGGGTGTGGTTCATGAAAAGAACAGACATGCAATGACACTGCATGTGGTTTGTTAGAAGAACAGACATGCAATGACACTAGTGGATCCATGTGTGTTTCATGGAAAGAACTGACATGCAATGTCACTGGGTGTGGTTCATGAGAAGAACACACATCCAATGACACTGGTGGATCCTTATGTGGTTCATGAAAAGAACAAACATGCAATGACACTGGTGGATCCTTTTGTGGTTTGTCTAGAGAAACACACATGCAATGACACCGGGTGTGGTTCATGAAAAGAACAGACATGAAATGACACTGGTGGATCCTTATGTGGTTCATGAAAAGAACTGACATGCAATGACACTAGGTGGATCCTTATGTGGTTTGTCTAGAGGAACACACATGCAATGACACCGGGTGTGGTTCATGAAAAGAACAAACATGCAATTACTTATGTGGTTTGTCTAGAGGAACACACATGCAATGACACTGGGTGTGGTTCATGAAAAGAACAGACATGCAATGACACTGGTGGATCCTTATGTGGTTTGTGAGAAGAACATGCATGCAATGACACTAGTGGATCCATGAAAATAACACACATCCAATGACACTGGTGGATCCATGTGTGGTTTATGGAAGTAACAGGCATGCAATTACTCTAGCTGTGATTCATGAAAAGAACAGACATGCAATGACTCCGGTGGATGCATGTGTGGTTCATGAGAAGAACACACATCCAATGACACTGGTGGATCCTTATGTGGTTTATGAAAAGAATAGACATGTAGTGACACCGGTGGATCCTTATGTGGTTTGTCTAGAGGAACACACATGCAATGACATAGGGTGTGGTTCATGAAAAGAACAAACACGCAATGACTTATGTGGTTTGTCTAGAGGAACACACATGCAATGACACTGGGTGTGGTTCATGAAAATAACAGACATGCAATGACACTGCATGTGGTTTATGATAAGAACAGACATGCAATGACACCGGTGGATCCATGTGTGGTTTATGGAAGTAACAGACATGCAATGACTCTAGCTGTGATTCATGAAAAGAACAAACATGCAATGACACCGGTGGATCCATGTGTGGTTCATGAGAAGAACACACATCCAATGACACTGGTGGATCCTTATGTAGTTCATGAAAAGAACAGACATGCAGTGACACCTGTGGATCCTTATGTGGTTTGTCTAGAGGAACACACATGTAATGACACCGGGTCGGGTTCATGAATAGAACAGACATGCAATGCCTTATGTGGTTTGTCTAGAGGAACACACATGCTATGACACTGGGTGTGGTTCATGAAAAGAACAGACATGCAATGACACTGCATGTGGTTTGTTAGAAGAACAGACATGCAATGACACTAGTGGATCCATGTGTGTTTCATGGAAAGAACTGACATGCAATGTCACTGGGTGTGGTTCATGAGAAGAACACACATCCAATGACACTGGTGGATCCTTATGTGGTTCATGAAAAGAACAAACATGCAATGACACTGGTGGATCCTTTTGTGGTTTGTCTAGAGAAACACACATGCAATGACACCGGGTGTGGTTCATGAAAAGAACAGACATGAAATGACTTATATGGTTTGTCTAGAGGAACACATATGCAATGACACTGGGTGTGGTTCATGAAAACAACAGAATTGCAATGACACTGGTGGATCCTTATGTGGTTTGTGAGAAGAACAGACATGCAATGACACTAGTGGATCCATGTGTGGTTCATGAAAAGAACTGACATGCAATGACACTGGGTGTGGTTCATGAGAAGAACACACATCCAATGACACTGGTGGATCCTTATGTGGTTCATGAAAAGAATAGACATGCAGTGACACCGGTGGATCCTTATGTGGTTTGTCTAGAGGAACACACATGCAATGACACCAGGTGTGGTTCATGAAAAGAACATACATGCAATGACACTTGTGGATCCTTATGTGGTTCATGAAAAGAACTGACATGCAATGACACTGGGTGTGGTTCATGAAAAGAACATACATGCAATGACATCGGTGGATCCATGTGTGGTTTATGGAAGTAATAGACATGCAATGACTCTAGATGTGGTTCATGAAAAGAACAGACATGCAATGACTCTGGTGGATCCATGTGTGGTTCATGAGAAGAACACACATCCAATGACACTATTGGATCCTTATGTGGTTTGTTTAGAGGAACAGACATGCAATCACACAGGTGGATCCATGTGTGGTTTATGAGAAGAACACACATCCAATGAACTCTAGTGGATCTATCTTGGCATAATTTGATGTATTCCACGATGTATTTCATTGTACAAGACACTTTCCATTTTTATACTACTCACTTTTACCCTTGGTTTTACATGGTACTACTTAGTTTTGCCCCCTCTCTCTATCTTTCATAGAAGCCCAAACATGTGCTCACCATGTCTGCTACTCTCTGATTGGTTGTCACAGTTGTCACGCAGATCGTGCGCACCAACCGTTGATTCTGTGCGATCCAATGATGATCATTGCACACGTCGTGCCCTTCACAGTACAGCGTGAGACAACACGGCTCCCTCAGCGAGACTTCTACAGGAAGGAACACGATGCCGTCCATGGAAAAAGTCGTCGAGCGGTCATGTCAAGTTTAATCAAGTTTGAAAAGCCTACTACTGCTACTACAACACATGCATAGGGCAACGGGGTCATCGAGTGCACGGTTGTCGACAGGACGCTGCAATTTATTGCCACTTGATTTTAATAAGACATATCCCATTTTTACGCAGCGCTCTCAATCTCACTTCCAACTGGGCCCTACCGCTAGTAACTTCCATGAGTCAAGGGCCCCCTCGAGTAGATCTAACATTGCTAGAAATTGGTTCCGTGCCACTTGCATGCAGTGGAATCGAGGTCTGCCATGAGCGTGTTTTCAATGCAGCTCTAAAGTGGAGATCGTGGCTGTTTCAAAAAAAAGGGAACCGAAAAAAGGGTGGATATCATGGTAGCCCCCCGCCCCCTCCCACCACACGTGTCCACTCGAGGACTACGAACGGTCTGGTGTTTATAACCCCCCTCAACCTTCTTCTTCCATGAGCTCGTGTCATTTCCCCCCAGTCTGTCTAGTCCCAAGACCCCAATCTACACATGCCGTGCGCGCCGAAGCTCCCTCGTTTGCACTACCTCCTTCCCTTGGTGCGCCATGAAGCGTGTGTGTGGAGACGAGCCGGAGGTGAAGCCAGTTGAAGGCGCAGCAGCAGATGGCTCGGTCGTCGCCAAGCAGGCGGAGGCGTCTTCTCCGGGCACGAACGCCGCTCGTCGCCGCGCCGTCGAGGGTGCGAGCTCATCTGTCCAGCCAGTAGCCATCACCGCCGAGCGGCATGGGGTAGCTGTCGCCGCTGAGCAGCAGGTGGTAGTTGTCCAGCCAGTTAAATTGGTTGAAATTTTGTATTGAAGTAACTAAATGTATCAAACACATAATAAACTAGAAACTAAAATCTAGTTCAAACACATAATGTATCACCACCACTTGTTGTCGTCCTTGACTTGCTTCCCCTTCAACCGCTTGATGTCACCATCGTCCCAAGATCCCTGCTCGTCCTGAAACCGCTTTCTGTCCTCCTCGCGCTTCTTCTCCGGGGCTAGCTTGCAACCAGGGCATAGCTCTCTCGCGAAAACCCCCGCCTTAACCATCCCATCTTTCATGGTAATGAGCTTACTGTACAACTGGTACGCCATGTAGGCGTCTCTGGCTGCATACTCGAGGCGCACCTAGCTCATCGACTTCCACTCCTAGTAGTCGTGATCGAGTCACTTCAATTTCTTCTGTTTTTCATAGGATTTATCGATGATTTCCGCTGCCAGATCACCCATGCCATCCTTCGTTGGGTATGGTTTGATCTTGTACAGATTTTGGATGTCGATGTGGTGCCCATTTGGGACTTTTATCAACGCACGAGAAAGCATAATTGTGTCATTTGTGATATCCATGCTAGTGAAAGTTATCCCTTTCCTACACAAGAACTCGACCAGAGCCGGACAATGCATCTCAGTTGGTTTACTCCTGCACTTAGATGGTTCTAGGGATGTAAGGGAACAAGGGATGCAGAAGTGGTGATCTCAAATTTAAATTTCACATACCTGCAGAAGTGGTAAACGAGGACCTCCTCATGTATGGCGATTTGCACGACGACGATCTCTTGTGGAGGATTTTTTTCGCTTATTTGCACGGGTGTACTCCAAGTCTAGCCCCACAAACTTGTGCTTCTCTTTCTCAAGCAATTGCTCAAACCTGGCGAGAGTTGTCTCCACTGTCGCTTCATCATTTGTGTACATGGGTTTCTGTTGTGCGTTTCCCATCGTCCATGCCTGCAAGGAAATGGGTGAAAGAAAATGCCTGCAAGGAACTGCCGGCGAGAGGAAGAAGAAGATGAACCGACGGTTCTAGAACAGAGGAGGAAGAAGCGCCCAGGAAAAACTGCAGAGGAATGACTGAGGAAGAGGAATGACTGCAGAAGAAACGTGGTAACTACAACTTTCGGTTCGAGAACTCACCGTGGTTACGTGGAGATCGTGGCAGTGCCGCCAGTTTAACAAGTGGGGCCAGTTCATGCGAGAATATGAAATTAGCTGTGCATTTTTCTATGCGAGAAATTGAGAGAAATCATTTATATTTTGTCTTTCATAATTAAACACAATGAAGTTGGTACAGCCCAAGAGATTTGAACAAAAGAGATTTGCTAGTTTAACATACAACAACACTTACAGGCCCAACATGGCAGAACTTGGAGAGCCCCAGAACTTGAGCTACCACAGAGACCTCGGCAAAGGTGGCAGAATTGGCGCGGGTGCAACCACGGCGATGGCGAGCTCGGATTCTAGAGGAGGAAAACAGAACCGAGCATGGTCGACAAGGTGATAGATCTCACCAGGAACCAATTCTCGTCCCCGCACCGTGCCATGGGTGCGTCCATGGTGAGGGCGAGCTCCGACTCGGGATGGGGAGGAGAGCGGGGTCGAGCAGCTTCGTCACGTCCCAGCTCTGCGCCATGGCCACGGCCACAGATTTGCCTTTCCAGGGAAGAAGACGCGTAATGGATGCAGGCGCCAACACTGCAAGCCTACAGGGAGGAGAGCTGGGCCGAGCAAGTTTGTCCACGTCCCAGCTCCGCACCATGGCTGCGGCGCCCCATAGATTGCCGCTCCGGGGAAGAAGAAGACGCGTAATGGATGCAGGCGCCAACGCTGCAAGCCTAATTGACACCTAAGCAACGGGAGCGACATAACGGCGAGAACTGACAGGGGGGCCCAACTTGACGACCGTTAGCCTGATTTTTTGTATTGAAACGTAAAGTTGAATTCGTGCCGAAAAAGACCCTCTGAGTATTTGGCACAGGAACTGTAGTCATCCCGGATGATTTCAGGGAACTTGGGTACCGCGTTGCCTGGACACCCCAACTTTCGGGCCACAAAATGATATTCTCCGCTCCTCGTGCTACTCAAGTTTAGTCACTGGTAAGTTCTTGTCATCGTAAGTACATGTGTATCATAGAGAAACACCAACGGGGTACCCCTTGCCCGATGATACGGAAGAATCCCCATATCAAAATGATAAGGCAAGCAGACAATGAGCATCTCAACAATCTTCTTATTTACCATGGGAATATGGTGCTTTTTTCTCTCTTTCCTCTTTTTCTCATATTTTTTTTCTCTTTTTTTCTCAATATCTGACTCTTTTTTTATAAGAAGAATGCTTCATAGACAACTCATTATGGTTACGCTGCAGGTTTCCACCATGACAGCATGGATTAGACCAACGGCCCGGGCATTTCTCTAACACATATACATAACTCCATGGACTTGCAAGCTCCCCTTTCATTTCACACCGACGACATCCATAGACAAAAGAGCATGATATCAACTAGGTACAAAGTACAAGTGCAATGTTGAAAGCGTTCCCCATGACAGCATGGTTCTGCTAATCCCCAACAAATAAGTGCAAGCATATAGAACATAGACAACACAATGGTTCAAGTTTATTAAGGGCAAGAAAAGTAAAGTGTGCCATCCACTTCGTGAGAGATTTAATCACTAGTTTTCTCATAACAAGTTTAATTCGAAAGGTAGATAAAAACATGAATATACTTGGAATAGAATATGCTAGTAGGTAGGTATGGTGGACTGATACATTGCAAATGTATCTATAATTTTTGATGTTCCATGCTTGGTTTTATCCACTTTCTTGTGTTTTTTCCACACTTTGGAGTACTTTTCATATGATTTCTTGGACTAACCTATTAACAAGAGCCACAGTGCTAGCTGCCTGTTTTCTGCTGTTTTTGGTTCCAGGAAAGTCAGAAAATGAATATTCTTGGAATTGGACGGGACAAAAGCCAAAGTGCCTATTTTTTTGGAAGTCATCAGATGCCAGAGTATGAGACGGAGAGGGGCCAGGGGGCCACCACACC
Source organism: Avena sativa (assembly GCA_916181665.1). Taxonomy (NCBI): domain Eukaryota; kingdom Viridiplantae; phylum Streptophyta; class Magnoliopsida; order Poales; family Poaceae; genus Avena; species Avena sativa. The sequence continues at coordinate 382,581,514 of OV702286.1, read as the reverse complement.
ACCTGGCCGCGTGGCCCAGCCTGGCCCGCGCCAGGGGGTGGTGTGGCCACTCCCGGCACCCCCTCGGCCTTCCCTTCCGACTATAAGATGCCCTCGAGACGTAAACCCTAAGTGCCCGATCAAAAATCCACGAAAGAGTCTGTAGCCGCCGTCGTCTCCATCCCTAGATCGGGAGGGATCTGAAGCTCTTCCCAGCACCCTGCCAGAGAGGGGAATTCACCCTGGAGGCCTTCTTCATCACCATGCAAGCCTCCGGTGTGATGCGTGAGTAGTTCATCCTTGGACTATGGATCCATGTAGTAGCTAGATGGCTGGTTCTCCTCCTTTGTGCTTTCATGTCTAGATCTTGTGAGCTCCGTTCATGATCAAGATCATCTATTTGTAATTCTGCATGTTGTGTTTGTAGGGATCCGATGGATATTGAGATGCTATTTCAGATTGATTATTGATTCTATCATGTCTTTGTTATTTGTGATCTTGCATGCTTTCCGTTGTTAGTAGCTATCTTGGCCAAGTAGATGCTAGCAACTCCAAGAGTTAGTATTTATGCTCGATAGTGGGTTCATGCCTCTCGTAATCTGCGGAAGTGACAGAAATCTCTAAGGTACTAGATGTGTTGTTGCTACTAGGGACAAAACAACAATCCTTTGTTCATAGAACAATCGTACTGTTTACTTTACACGCAGTTCGTAAAGCAATAATCTGTTGCTTGCAACTTAATACTGGAGGGGGTTCGGATGATAACCTGAAGGTGGATTATTAGTCATAGATGCAGTTGGATGGCGGTCTATGTATAATGTTGTAATGCCCAATCAAGTTCCAAAGGAGTCAAGATGATTAGTATATGCATGTATTGCTTTCTCGATGTTTGTCAATTGCCCCGCTGTAATTTGTTCACCCAGCATGTTATCTATCTAGGAGAGCCACCTCTAGTGAACTATGGATCCCGGTCCTTGTCTTTTACATACAATCTACAATCTTTTACTGCTTTGTGTTTACTTTCTACAAACTATTACTTCTTTCCATTCGATACGTTTAATCCTTTGTTTTCCGCAAAACACGGTGAGATTGACAACCTCATCGCAAGTTGGGGACAAAGTTCTATGGTTGTGTTGTGCAGGTCTCCACGTTGCTTTAGCACCGGTAGTGCACCCTGCCAAAGCTCAGCTAATAACACCTTTGGGGTGTTTCCTTGCTTCTACCGGTTCGATTAAACCTTGGTTTCATAACTGAGGGAAACTTGCTGCTATGCTCATCATACCTTCCTCTTGGGGTTCCCAACGAGCTCTACATCAACCACACACCAGCACTTTTCTGGGCGCCGTGCATTGAGCCATCATGGACTCTTTGAGTGGAACTCATACTTGGTTACGGAGGCTAGCAAAAGACTGAGAGCGACAAACTAAGAGAGCAATAATGGCCATAATCATGAAGAGCGACAAAACATCATTTATAAAAGCATAAAGTGATAGTACAAGTTGAAAAATAAAAGGATCATAAAGGCTATGGTTACTTGGGATAGTCATAACATGGTGTGGGCATGTGCCAAGTCAACCCAAATAAAGCATAAAAGGAGAATACCACAATACTATGCTTTAATATGCTAAAACAACGCATGATTCTTCAAAGGCACATTAAGCAATCTCAATTGTTTATAACAAGTCATGCTAAATCAAATAATACTAAGAATAAAGCCAAAACAATATCGACCATGGCATGACAAAGCATAGGCCACAGTAAAAAACAAGCTCTCTTTACCACTTAAGCACGAACTTTCCTACTCTTTTTCCAATCCAAACCAAACTATTTGAAAACCAATGTATGAAAGAGCGGGTCCAACCAATTTATTCAGCAAACTAAGCAAACAAAAAACCAAAACAAAAACAAAAAAGAAAACGCTCCAAGAACAACACAACTGTGCATGAAACAATAAAAATGAAGTGTTTGGAAGAAACCTAGGATTTTTATTGATGAAGAGGGGGATGCCTTGGGCATCCCCAAGCTTTGACGCTTATACTTCTTGGATATTTCTTGGGGTGACACATGTGGCATCCCCAAGCTTGAGCTTTAGTCCATTCTTCATCTCATTACTCATTCCTTCCATACACCTGAAATTTGTCCTTCATACAAAACTTCACACAATCTTTATTAGCAACATTAGTGCACTTAAGATAATAAGTCTTTTGGTTCAGTTCTAACACCAATAAAACTTCCATTAAAACACTAGCTACTGTAGCACTCCCCTCAAAAATCTCAATTCCCCAAAAGAACTCAAAAAGGAACCAACAAGAAGCAAATGCAGAAAATGGCAGAAATCTGTCAAAACAGACCAGAAGGTAAAGACGAATTTTTTCTATGACCTTCTGTTGCTCAAATCACAAAGTGTTGAACTAACGAAAGTTAGATAACAACCTGGGGCAGAAGAACAAAAATTCAGGCCTCAAAAAGACGTTCAGAGATTTTACACGAATTTTTACGGTGAAGCACAGAAATCTGTTTCGGGACAGCAACTTTCCCAATCATTACTTCTCTCTCATTAGAGGTTACTCTTGGCAGAAAAAGCAAATAAAAAGGATAAGGAGCGGTTATTACTGAAGTAATAACTTCCAAGACTCATCTAAAACTTTTGGGTTATCTCCCAATAAGTACTTTTCTTTAACGCCTTTAAGTTAGGCATAAGAAGCAAGAAAAAGAATCAAGTGTTCTCGAATGAAGAAGCATTAAGATTAATACCAGAAATATCTTCAACAAGGCAAGGTATCTCATCCAAATAAGTTCTAGAGGATCCTCTATCAATGCTCTTGGGTTCACTATTTTCATCAAACGGGTTTTCGGGAACAATCCAATCAAGATTTTTTTCTATGGCTTCATGCATTGCTACAAGTTTAAAAGGTATTGATATCTTAATTTCCTCCCCATTAGGTTCGTTTTTGTTCAACTTTTCTCGTGTACCAACAATATCTACACATGAGCCTAGCATATTAAAACGTTCAAAGACTTTTCTAGCTTCCTTGGCAACACCATAGAATTCCTTAAGCAAGGTTTCCAGAATAAAATCCCTCTTTTCAGGGTCCTCAATTTCTTTAAGTTTAAGAAACATTACTTGCATTAAGGGGTTAAGGTTAGCAAACCTAGATTCCAACATGTGAACTAAAGAAGCTGCAGCAATTTCATAGTTTGGAGCAAGTTCTGCAAGGGATCTATCCTCATGTTTACTAACATGATTAAAGAATTCTTCAATATTATCTTTTACAATTATAGAGCCACTACCTATTGAAAGGTCTTTCAAAGTGAATTTAGGGATCAACATGGTGAGCTAAGGAAGAGGTGACAACTAGAGAAAGACTTAATTTTTTTGTGTTTTTAATAAAGAAAGCAAACTTGTAAAACTATTTTTTGTGTGTTTTTGATAAACAAACAAGCAAACAAAGCAAAAGTAAACTAAGCAAAACAAAAATAACAAAGTAAAGAGATTGGTTATGAGGGACTCCCCTTGTGAAGATGTCCTTGACTCCCCGGCAACGGCGCCAGAAAATATACTTGCTGACTCGTGTACCAACGAGCTCGTTGGGGAACCCCAAGAGGAAGGTATGATGAGAACAGCAGTAAGTTTTCCCTCAGTTCTGAAACTAAGGTTATCAATCCAGTAGGAGCAAGGAAACACCCCAAAGGTGTAGCTAGCTGAACTTTGGCAGGGCGCACTACTGGTGCCAGCAGCAACGTGGAGACCTGCACAACACAACCACATAACTCTGTCCCCAACTTGCGATGAGGTTGTCAATCTCACCGGTTTTGCTGAAAACAAAGGATTAAACGTATCGAGTGGAAGAAAGTAATAGTTTGTAGAAAGTAAATACAAAACAGTAAACAGTTGATTGTAGATTGATAGTAAAAGAAAGGACCGGGGTCCATAGTTCACTAGAGGTGGCTCTCCTTAAGATAGATGACATGTTGGATGAACAAATTACATCGGGGCAATTGAGAAACATCGAGAAAGCATACAAGCATATACTACTCATCTTGACTCCTTTGAGATTCGATTGGGCACTACAACATTATACATAGACCGCCATCCAACTACATCTATGAATAATAATCCACCTTCAGGTTATTATCCGAACCCCCTCCAGTATTAAGTTGCAAGCAACGGATAAATGCATTACGAATTGCGTGTAAAGTAAACAATATGATTGTTCTATGAACAAAGGATTGTTGTTTTCTCCCTAGTAGCAACATCACATCTAGTACCTTAGAGATTTTTGTCACTTCCCCAGATTACCAGAGGCATGAACCCACTATTGAGCATAAATACTAACTCTTGGAGTTGCTAGCATCTACTTGGCTAACATAGCTACTAACAGCGGAAAGCATGCAAGATCACAAATAACAAAGACATGATAGAATCAATAATCAATTTGAAATAGCATCTCAATATCCATCGGATCCCCGCAAACACAACATGCAGAATTACAAATAGATGATCTTGATCATGAACGGAGCTCACAAGATCTAAACATGATAGCACGGAGGAGGAGAACCAGCCATCTAGCTACTACATGGACCCATAGTCCAGAGATGAACTACTCACGCATCACACCGGAGGCTTGCATGATGATGAAGAAGGCCTCCAGGGTGAATTCCCCTCTCCGGCAGGGTGCCGGGAAGAGCTTCAGATCCCTCCCGATCTAGGGATGGAGATGATGATGGCTACAGACTCTTTCATGAAATTTTGGTCGGGTACTTAGGGTTTCTGTATCGGAGGCAACTTATAGGCGGAAGGAGAGGCCGAGGAGGTGCCTGGGGCGGCCAGATCACCCCCTGGCGCGGGCTAGGCCTGGCCGCGTGGCCAGGTGGTGTGGCCGGGCCCCAGCCCCTCTCCGTCTCGTATTCTGGCTCCAGGTGCCCCTCGGTGAAAAACTGACTTTGGCTTTTGTCCCCTCCAATTCCCAGAATATTCATTTTCTGACTTTCCTGGAACCAAAAACAACAGAAAACAGGCAGCTGGCACTATGGCTCTTGTTAATAGGTTAGTCCAAGAAATCATATGAAAAGTACTCCAAAGTGTGGACAAAACACAAGAAAGTAGATAAATCGAAGCATGAAACATCAAAAATTATGGATATGTTAGCAACGTATCACTCCGCAACGTCGGGAAACCGCATCCGGCGATCTCCCTCGGGGCCGTCACTGGTAGCGGCGCGGGTGAGGTGCTGATGGCGATCTCAGTCTCCATCTAGAGCGAGTCAACCGCGTCCGGCAAGCTGCCTCGTCGCCGACAATGGTAGCGGCGTGGGTGAGGTTTCTGATGGCGACCTTGGCCTCCCGGATGCTACCAGCTCGACCGGGAGATGAGGTAGCAGCGACTCGACCGGGAGATTTGGTGGAGAAGAATGAGAGTGGGGATTGGGGGAGACGAACGTATGGTGTGGGGAAGGGGATATGTGCGTGGCTGGGTTACCCGGCGCGGCCCCTCCCGTGACACACACTATAAAATAATCAAACGGAGACTGCAGAGCAGGCCTAAAAACGTCTGATCCCATTGTCAGTGACCAAACCGTTGTTTCCGCAGCAGATTAAAAAATTACTGTTCATGAGGGTAAGAGGGACTTACAGCAAATGCACGGTTTGGATGCGCTATAAGAACTCGATCGGACTTGGTGGAGAAGAATGGGAGTGGGGATTGGGGGAGTCTCCCCCGGAGACGAACCGTGAAGCAATTGGGGGTGACGAACGTATAGTGTGGGGCAGGGGATATGTGTGTGGCTGGGTTACCCGGCGCGGCCCCTCCCGTGACACACACTATAAAATAATCAAACGGAGACTGCAGAGCGGGTCTAAAAACGTCTGATCCCATTGTTAATGACCAAACCGTTGTTCCCGCAGCAGATTAAAAAATTACTGTTCATGAGGGTAAGAAGGACTTACAGCAAATGCACGGTTTGGATGCGCTGTAAGAACTCGATGGGGCGACCGAAATTCACTAATCCTTATGATAACCCCTGGGTATGCACCAATTATACCTTTAGATATGCGCAACTCACTACTGCGGTACTACAACACCGCCCTACCTTTTCCATGGAATTAAACCAACTCGCGTGCAAAAAGTGAAACCGCTTAGACCGTCCAAACCGGCCAAAAAATTTCTAGTTCAACCTCATTCACAAATTTAATCTAAAGTTTGGAGCTAGTACAAATGGACTAGCCCAAACCGATCAAACCGGCCAAACCGGCCAAACCGTGTTTGCACAGGCTTGGAGTACCGCACGGCCACAAGCAAAGCGTGCGAGAGCAGCATTGGCGTAGTGTGTTCATGCTGACTGCCAGCAATGTATGCATGCAAGTTATTTTAGTCCCACATCCCTGACCGAAAGAGAGAAGCACCAGCTTATACCTCGCGTGCTCGTAAGATAGCATCGTATTGTGGGTCTCGGTTGGATCAACATCAACGCAACAGTGTCAAAACCCAAAGCTTGGTTTAATGGGCCGGCCAATTAACCCCCGGCAACAGGCCTACTCATGCATGTGGCCAAGTACTCGACCAATCCTCGGAGCGAAGGGATGAACGAATTCGAACCGCAATTGCAAAGGTAATAACTACTATGCCAGCTATTCTTTTTTTGAAATTTCGTTGACCAAGAGAAGTTGAAGCTGCATAGAACAACTTATTAGAAACGCAAGACAGCCAATACGAAATGCTAGAAAAACGGCCGCGCTTAAAGGATGCCCTCAGCGTCGAGGAACATGTGGTTCGAATCCACGAGCCTGCTGATCTAACCGATTCATTGGTTGATTGGGAATCGAATAAAAAAGGTCACCGCTGACGGTAACAATGAAAATGGCCCCGTCTTTAGTGAGGTCCGGCAACCGTATCTGGAAACAACGATTAGTGGATATTGGTACTGTCACTGCACAGCAAGCAAAGGATTGGGGATTCAGTGGTGTAATGTTAAGAGGTCGTGCGAGTTGGTTTTATTTCAAGATTTGTTTTCCTGATTTTCTTCCTGGTTTTGGTTTCCAAGTTCCGGTTTTCTTCCAGGTTTTTTCCTGGTTCAGGTTTTTAGAGCAGTTTTTAAATTTTTGAACATTTTCCAAATTTGAACAAGTTTCAAATTTGAACATTTTCAAATACAAACATTTTTCATATCTAAACAATTTCAAATTTGAACATTTTTCATAATTGAACATATTTTAAATTCAAACATTTATCAGATTTGAACACTTTTTGAAGTTGAACATTTTTAAATTTAAACTTTTCTCAAAATCTCAAGGTTTGATTTATTCCTATAGAAACAAAAAAACATAAAAAGAAAAAGGAAAAAACAGACTGTACCTATTACTGGATCGTATTTGGGCAACCTGTGAAGAAAGCGTTCAGGCGACGCCCCTGCTCGCGCCAACAACAAGCGGAGAATAGGAGCTCCCGCTCGAGGGCCAGTGAGAAGCTCCCCTTTTTCAGGAGGCAAATCTTATTTATCACCTCAATCAATTCACACGACATGCCCCCGAGAGTTATAGTGGATCGGTCCGGTCTCCTTTTCATGCCTCTTCTCGCTGCTTCATATGTTAAGGTGCGGTTTTTTCAGGTTTTCTATTGGGTTTTCCTGGTTCCTCCAATTTCTTGGTCCTTTTCTCACTGTTTACATGATTTTTCTTCGGATTCTCTTTGTATTATTTCTTTTTTGAAGATTCCTTAAGTGTCGAAACTTGTAGTGTCACTACCACCACCATATTCTGGAGTTTACCACGATGGCACCCGCAAGGTATGAGTAGGGTAGATCCACCTCATCCTCGTACCATTGCTTATCCCGGTGCGGTCTATTAAGCCACCACGACCTCTTCAGATTTGTATTTGTAAAGAGCACCACCTACCCACCCTCTCTGAACATGGGTCTGATCAAGACGTGGCCCCCATGTCAGCGGCTGTGGCTGGCTTCACCTGCGGTTCTGGCAGAAACAAGAAGAAAAAAGCAACAACGAGGATGGAATAGAGGACAAGATCCAAAAACTAAGAAGTAAGGGATGCTTCAAAGGCTCCATTATGAGTTAGAATGTTACTTTTAGATTCTTCAAATGGTTCAAGTTTTTTCCATATCTGCAAGGGTGTAGGTACCCGTGGGTAAAAATATCCATGTTCATGACACGTCAAATTGAGCAAAAAATAGCGGCAATAATAATATATAAACATAATGTTTAAGCAACAACCCATTATAAACAATAACACATACTTATGAAAAACATTATCATAAACAACAACACATTCTCATAAACAATAATACTTGCTCATAAACAACAACACATCATAAAATATGAACAATAACACATAGTCATACATTTTAAGTTCACAAATTCACAACAAAGTATAGATGCAATTTGACCGTACATAAAGCCAAAAATATGCATTAAAATACAACACCATAACAAGTTCGACCAAAATAAACTAGATCAATCCATTTATATATCCATTGGTATTTTTGTCCCATACCCGTGCTCCTAATGGGTTTTTATCCGCCGGGTATGCGGGTAATGCGCACCCATTGCCATTCCTACCCGTGTGGATTCTAGCACAATTCCTCTCTTGTTTCTTTGATTTCTCTCTTCCTCTCCTACCCCGCCCCCAATCTTAGTTGAATCTCCCTAAATATTCAATGCAGACAAGAATTAACACTCTTCACCTCCTATAATTGCCAACGACCTCTCCTCCCTCCACACCAAAATCCTCCAATCTCCACTCCTCTCCACAATCCACACCACTTCATTTTCTACAAGAGCAGTTTGAAGGAGTGTTGAAGCTGGGTAAGAAGAAACACACAGATGGAGAATATACAACTCTTTCCAAATAGGGAAGAAGGAAATGATCTTGCATCAAAAACCCCATGGGCGATAGAAGCTCCTGAGGTTCCTTAACTCATAGTTTGCTTGTAGGAAATGAGCATTCAAGAGTAGAATCAACAACACCAAGGCAAAAAAAGAAGAGGAGAAGTATGTATTACTCATGCAGGTGGCATGCTTAGGAGGTAATGCAAGAAATCCCTCTCTTAATGTAGGTCAGAAAGCATTGACAAGATCATGGAGGAGAAATTACCATAGAGTTACTCGGGTACAATAGTACATATTTAAAGCCCATTTTACCTCGTTTGAAGCTATAATGGCTATGTTCACAAGGCAACCATCGATTGTGGGAAGGGATACTTTGTTATTTGAACTTTAAAATACAAATACAAAGAGATCTCTAAAGAATGCTACAAGTTTGAATTCATATATGTTACTATTAGAGCTTATGACATCCTTAAAAATTGTAGATCTCTGAATTTAATAAAGGATATTCTAGAGTTAGTATGTACACAATATGAATTTCAAACAATTCATGATTGATTCTAGTCCAAATTATATTTGGTTCATAGCAAGAATGAGGTCTGCACTCTTCACTCTAGTCATAGATCAAATCAAGTTGAACTACACATGATCTGAATTGACATCGCTTATCTGCATTATGAGAATATATGGAGAATTTTCTTATTTTGTGCAGCTATGTTTCAAACAATTGGAAATTGCAATCTTAGGCATCAAATCATCAGCGAGAAGATTCAGAGTAGGCATCACATGATGTCCCATATCAGCATTATGGATCTTGGATTATTGAACTAGTGGATGTACCTATATGTTTTGTAGTGCAGGGGGAAGGATGCAATCCTATGTTCATCAATTTTCATAATTCAAATTTATCAGGGTTTCAAAGGATGTTTGAGACACCTGAGGATACAAGGTGTATATTAGAAGTAGAAGGTATGACAAATAAACTCATTCACCTAAGAAACAACCATGCAAATAGAAACAACCAAGATTTAATAGTACCCTTAGGTAGAGCTAGCAACCAGTCCTTAGCCTTTCCTCTTAGAGATAAACGAAACAAACATAATTTAACTGCATTTGGATCTACATTCTTAATACGCATCATGTCGCAAATTCCAGTAAAAGTATTTAAGGGCAAACCTGAATCCTCAAAAGATGAGCCCCCAAATTGGTTTTCCTGAACCAAACTTAAAAGGTCAGGCATAGTTTCATATTCTTCTGTATCAACAGCGGGCTGAGTAATAGGTGCACGGATAAAATCGCTGGTGGGAGTAGCATGCTTCTCAAGTCTCTTTTGAGTCATGGCTCCTATCTTTTTGGTATTTTAAAACTAAAGGAAATAAATAACAAGTAACTATTTTTTGGATTTTCAAATAGATAATAAGAAAATAAACTAATAACAAGAAATAAACTACAAACAATAATAAAACTAAAAAAATGTCTCTAGTGACCTCACCAAGATAGTGAAATTGTTTCCTGGCAATAACGCCAGAAAAAGGGTTGATACCTTTGATCCGGATTCACGGATGTAGTATAATAGTCTTTTTCCCTAGTATACATAGGTTTAATCGAACCTTGCAAAATAACGCTAAAAGGAATTAAAAAGGACAGATCTACAAGACTTTATTTTTTCGTTTTACCTTCGTTTACCGGACTAATCTAGTTTACTTTATACTAGCTGAATGCCCGTGCGTTGCTACGGTATAAATCTGATAAAAATGTTATGCTACAAACAGAAAAACTTATAATAATGTATACCCATGCGTTGCAACGGGAGGTAAAATCCACAAACAGAAAAACACATAATCATCTTCCTTCAATTTTTTGATTAAATATTTGTTATGCCATGGAAATATTAAAGGGTTTTATTTTTAGATAAATGTAAAATTTTCATTCTTCATGGCTCCACTGGGCTAGATATTATCATTCTTAGTAACATGTTTAGATCTAATACTATATTTAGGTATGTTGTCTTATGGCCGATTCAGATTCAACACAAAAATCGAGGGAACACTATAACCCGAGCATTAGTTTGGACTTTACCATTTTATCCACTAACATAGCAGGGGCGTGGAAATTTGTCTCTCTATATGTCCACTTGTGTTTTCAAAAAAATCCGGTTTGGTCTGTACCAATTTGATGCACTCTTTAAATCTCACCCTATAAATTTCACCAATATATGTTTTATTAATTTTTGTAACTATTAAGACATTGTTTGTTCACCTTAATTCTAAAACTAAATTCAATCACAAAGCACTGAGTTTAATATGTGCGTATCTCTCGTCGGCATCAATAAGAATCATGTGAAGTTCCACGATTCTTGCAGGTACAAAATAAAATTAGAAAATATTGATTGACTGACATCTAGCAGTTAATTATTAAATACACACTTAAATTTAGTAGGAAATAAATATAATTAACTTGTGCATCAGTGATAATGGCTGTTGATATTGTCGTAGGTCTCATCATGCATTGCCAACCGCTTGACATCAAATCTTTGCTAGGTTGGCTTTGACATGAACCGATCGTCCAAAACTACACCAAGCTGCCTCACAACAACCACCCCGCCAAGAACGCGACCAACCCGCTGCCCTCGATCGACCGCAACCCCGGCCCCATGCACATAGTAACGCACCCACTACCCCGGATCTCTCTCCCGCCCCTCCCGCTCACGTCGGCCGCACACGACCCCACCTGCCACGAAACGCGTGCTCCTTCTCTCCTGCGACCCACCCCACACACGTACCACCCCGACCCCAACCACCATTCTCGATCGGAAGCCATAAACCACCCAGACGCAACCTCTCCTCGTCCTTCTGCCCGCGTCCCTCTCTGTTGGACCTCAGGCCCGCGCCTCCCTTGCTTCGCCTCCTCTGCCGCGTCGGATGCCCCGCAGTCGGAGCCCTAGCCTCCCGTCGCCGCCCCTAGTGCTTCCCCGCCGCCCGCCGGGTCTCTTGCCAACCGTCCTCAGCCCACCGGAGCCGCAACCACACCTTCTCATACCTAGAACCATGCAACACACGCCACAACACTCACGCTCACCAACCACACACGCCACAGAGCTCCCTGCCGCTGCCCCGTCCTGACCCCACCCTGCCAGAGTGCTCCTGTGTCACGTAACGCGCGCACAACGCCCTGCTACGCGAAGCACGGGACCGATGCTCGCTGGCCCCACCCCGATTCGGCCCCCTCCCTCCTCTCTGCCCGATCCTCTCCCCAACCCCCGACGCCATCGCCTCCATCACCCCATAGCCTCGCCTCCTCAGAGCCTACTGCCAGCGCCTCTCCTCATCCTCCCGCAAGCACCCGCCCCGCTTGGCTCCTCCTCGTCCCGTGGCCCCGCCCACCGAGCCGCCTGCGAGCGCCACCTCTGCCTCACCGTCGACCTTCCTCTCCAAGCTTCCCCTGCCGCCGGCCGCGATCTCGCCAGGCGCCACCACCTCTGCACCGCTCTCCGCAGCCTTGCGGGCCCCCTCTCCTTCACCAAGCAGGATCTTGGCCCCCTGCATCGCCTGCGTATGCAAAGCCACTCGATAGCCGGTGCTCCACCTCGTATTTCCGTGTACCATACGTCCTTCTGCAATCCCGCCTTGCAGTTCACTTGGTGGTGGCAGCATGGGTAATTCGCGTAGATTGGTAGGGGCAAAACGGTAATTTACTGGCAGACAGAAAATTTTGTGTAGACGAACGACGTGAATCTTTTTAATTGTATAGATCGTGGATTGATTCAATGGATGGAGATAGGTCAAGGTTGAAGATCCACCTGCAGTTGTACATCATATGGGATAAAAGATAATAATAAGCACAGTCATGTGTAATGTTCTAATAGAGATAATCTCTTGTGGGCAACACATCCTAATATACTAGAGACCCTACGAGTAGTAGGCATAGCAATAGTATTTTGATCCAACTAAGTGCACCACGAAGCACTGGGCTACAAACGGTTATTAAGTGAAAAATACAGATCAAAGCCTTAAGAGGTGATGTTGCTATTGATCCCGAATGGGTCGCTAAGCGAAGACCTAGCGCCCTTTCTGTCACTGGGTTTCCTATGAGATTGCCTTTATCCAAGTATCTCACCTCAAGTCTTTATCGATCTTGAGGATCTTTGGTACCTACAAGTCCAAAGATCGAGGCAAGAGACAAAGAAACAAAAGATACAAATCCCTCTTTCAAACAATACACAATACTCCCATACATTAGATGCATATAATTGTAGCAAGGTTTCTCCCCAACCCGCAGCATGGGAGGACTACTCACTCATAACAATAAGATCAAGGATAGAAAACATTGTGCAAAATACTTATATTGAAATCAAATATTCTTATAATGGTCGCCGAATCACAAGGAGATCTCAAGTACAAAGTAATGGCTATGGCTAATGGAGGGGATGGAAGGCAGAAGGGCTAAACTATGACGTGGATCTCCTTTGATGTTGTTGTGATGCAATCTGAGAATGGCGGCCTTCTGCACGGAGGCTGAGGCCTGAAAACATATAAGCATCTTCACGAAAGTTTTAGGGTTTGACAAGACGAAGCCGTTGCCACATGGTACAAGCGGACGGTATGGGCAGGCCCTTCCCGTACCATTGGTCGTTATGGCTGCAGACGCCTGGCAATTGCTCCAGAATTACTTGGTCATGTGGACTTCCTCAAAATCTTCATTATGACTCCTGATTTTGCATTAAAAAGCATGATTTCCTGCACGACACTAATGAAAGCAATGATTTGCATATCTTTGCAATTATTAGTCATTAGTGGCAAGGCTAGAGAGTTTCTTGCCAATTGCTTGACTAAAAACAATGTTTAAACGCGGGAAAGCTGGTTTTTTAGAGCCATCAACCTTCCAAAACCTCAAACCTTGATCTCCCTTGACCAATAAGAAACAAAAGAACTATAAGGAATTTAACGTTTAAACCTAAAACAACGAGAATATGAATTCACTTACGGTTGGCAGTCATATGCGTCCAACACTTCATCCATTTGAAAGGCTCATCAAAGTTAAAGAGATGCTAAGAATACTATACAAGCTTAATAAATCAAGATAATCAAAGTAGAGTTTGATATGAGTATAAATAACTATAAGTGTAACAATCAATCCAATTCTTCTAGTTAACTCTCAGCTTGTCAAGGAACACTAGGATGTTTTAATATAGCAAAATTAAGTAAGAGAGTTTATGTCCTAAGTAGCATAACAGTGAAGTGTCTTATTGACACCCACATCAGTAAATCAAGGCTATCAAAACACTTAAATTCCAATCATTGACTTTCAAAAAAATTCATAGAGTAGTAATGAGACTATGCCAGGGACTTGTTATGTGGATCTTCATATATATATTTTCTTCCTTCTTTCAAGGATCATTGAGTGATTCTTTTCAACAATGGTTTACACAACCTTTGAGAGTACCAATACTTTTGCCCATTACGGTGACATTTATGCCACCCATGTCGTCAACTCATAGCCAAAATTAGGGGTTTTATCATAGATCGTTTGTAGGCTAGCATAGTTGTTGGCAACCAAATGTTTGTATGAGAAACAAAGAACTCTTTAAATAGTACCACAGTTTGATCCACAAGGTTAGCTTTGGGATACATCACAATTACCGCTAGACTTCATTTCAATCAAACAACTCTTTCAAGAGTGTCTTCAAGTCTATCAAAACATCTGTGGGGTTAAGTATATTCGAAGGTAAACTCTCAAGACAATCATTCATCAAACAAGTCATAAATTTCAGACTTTTTGTTGTTGTACTTGTTTGGCAATATTTTTTCCATGGCAAGACACGGTTAGCTAAAAGAACTAGAGCAAAAGCTTCCACAACTAATCATTCATTCAAATAAAAAGCTTTACTTCAACTATTTTGAATTACTCCCACTAGCATGGCATCTTAGAAAATCAACCAACTAAAATAAACAATTCAAACTTCAAAAGTGGGAGACATAGGACATACCTCTCATGAGCGACTTCATAATACTCTTCCTTGTAGGGATGTGTTCCTTCAAAACTCAAGTGAAATCACTCCCATAATAAAATTAAAGCAAAGTGCAAATCCACTTTCACGAAAAAGGAAAAAGGGAAAGTTTTTTTGGAGGATAGGGATTAGAGAATAGAAAAGAATTTGCGACTAAGAAAGGAACTAAGAAAAAAAAGCAAATGAAATACGAAGTAAAAGCAAAGTGTTGAAACAAAACAACACGAGTGTTTCAAAGCTCTCAAGGATCTAGAGTACAACCTCATTATTACACAAATAAAATTGTCGGGGAACACATCCCCAAGCTCAGGCTTTTTCAATCCCTTTTGTTGCTCATTGTGGTGGTGGTGGATAATCTCCCACGTTCCATTGGCTACTCCAATCATGGAACTAGGTGGCGAGGTTGGCAGTAGCATCTCGAAGATTGATGGAGAGGTTGTTCATGTTTGGGTATTTCCTTCGAGAGCATAAATATGTTCATAGGTGATGTAGCAGTTTGGTGGCTGCACATCTTTGTTCGGGTTCTTCTTGTTCTACTTCTTCATCTTCTCCTTCCTCTCCTATGGGTACTTCTTATTGGGGTAGACCTACCTCAACCTGCGCGTCATAACACAAACGTCCCTCCTTGATAGAGAATAAACCATTATGCAAAGGAGCTGGGATCAAGTGATCTGCCCCAGGTATATCAAGGAAGTATCTACCATTGGTTCTATAAATCATACCACAAGCTCTTAGAGTAGAAAAACCAAGACGGTGACTTCCTTCCAATGGTTGGATATTACCTAGGTTGAATTGAAGTGCACGTGCAAGAACAGTTATGACTCCTCCTCTGCATATGAGACCTCGAGACTGTAGAGCTTGATGCTTAAGGTAAACCAAAAAAGGGCGCCCAAATTTGGCGTTAAGTTACAGTTAGGAATATCAGCTTTAGCGAGGATCATCGTGTCATCCTCATTGATTCTTGTAAACCCACCACGTGCCTACAAGATGTTAGCAATAACATAAAACAAATAACGAACAACAAGATGATCAATTTGGTTCCCCTTGGTGTATTTCCACGAATTCTCATTCTATCAGAGTACTCCCAAGGTTCTAGATTTAGAACAAAGGTGGTGGAGTGTGTGTCGGTGGTGTTCTTGGCAAACCCAAATTAGTGAGCCCATTGGTCGAGTGTCAAGGAGTACTCACTGTTCATAATATGGAAGTTGATATAATCAACTCCAGGCATTTGCTCCTCAAAACAATAGTGTGAGCACACCGAATGTGTCAAGGTGCTGAGCAACTCAAGCGGCAAGCAGCGGTACGTGGTGACATCCTGAAAAGCAAAGTCATACAAACTAACATTATTGCAAAGTAAATTGAAATTAGCATGAATACCAAGTTGGTTTAGGATATAGGGACACACCCACTTGGTGGATTGGATTTGTCGGATCTTGAGATGGTTTAAACGGTTCAACTGAAACTCCTCGGTGAACTCGATACTAAGTGACTTGGGGGTCAACGTATCAACGGGTGGCGCAGCTTGTTCCGCAACCATCACACGTGTACGGATCCTCGTGTTCATCTAAAACAATATAAATAAAAATGCTAGTTAAAAGTTTAGTCTAATAGAAACATAGCATAAACGATCCTCTATGCTTGTTACAAAAGAAGACTCCTCTAAAAACAAAACTAAGCATGCTCAATATCAAGATTAGCTCAAGAACAAGACCTAAGTCTAGATTGATAATGGTGAAAGATTGAGCAGAGTTTTGATAAAAATAAGTTCGAGATAGGAGGAGAAACATATGTTAGATCGATTGGGTGTGAGTAATCGAAGAAATATTGAATAAAACTGAAGATCCAATGGAGGTGGTTTGGAGTTTGGAGGTAGAAGAAAGAGAAGTTTTTGTGTTTTGAAAATTTAAGGTTACCTCTTCCTGGGATGATATGGCGTCCGAGTACGTGGAGCCGGCGGTATGGCCAGAGCCCGCCCATATCGAGTGCATACCTTGGGGGTCGAAGGACTCCTTCCGGCGGCGCACTTGGTACGGGCGCGTCGTACGGTCATACACACCCGTACTGCTGGTCGTTACACATTCAGTATGTTCGCTTGAAATATGATGTTTTGCTCGAGGGTACGGTACGGGCGGGCGGTACGACCACCTCCATTCGTACCATTGGTCGTGATGGCCACTGAGTCCTGTGGCAAAAATCAATATTTCTATTTTCTAGAATCTCGATGTGGTACGGGCGCACGGTATGGGGTCTCCTGGTTGTACCAGTGTTCGTTACGCGGCCAGTATGCTGCAAAAATTATAGAATTTGGTTAGTAGCTTTGCGTGCCTTTACACATCTTAGCAAATGACAAAATAACATCAAATAGACTTCACAAAAAATCAGGAATACCTTAAGACCATGTGTTAGTAAATAAAATATCGAGGATTACCTTATTTTTTCCTCCTCTCTCCAAGGGACTTCTTGAACACTCCGGCATGATCTCCAGCACTTCTTTATTAAAAAACAAAATGAAACAAAAACAAAACAAACAAAACTAACTGAAGAGTAAAAAAAAATATTTCACATGGGTTGCCTCCCATGAAGTGCTTCTAGTTAAGGTCAATTAGCTTGACCCAGATGGTGATCATTCAGGTTTTGTGAGTGAAACACCCTGACATGGGTATGATTACTTGGGTTCTTATGATTAGTTATCCTGGTTACATTAAGGCTCGTAGCCCACAAAACCCAAGAGGAAGGCCCATGAAGCATCCAACGGAAGACATAGCTTGCCGGATAAAGAAATAGAAACTGACGTTATATTACTGTTGTAATTGTAACTTGTAACCTATCCGTATACGGTATCGGGACCCATCCTATTATATATAGGCTGGGAGGAGCCACTGGAGAGGGAGGGAAAAGCCTTGAGCGATCTGTAATCGATTTGTTCATAAGCAATTAGACCACTCTAACTCCCTTGTTTGTCTGATCAGACGACGAAATCACCAGCATTCTCTTTTCCACGAAACCCTAAGTCTATAATCATGGGCATTGCCGAGGTTACCCCTCGTCAATTGGTGCCGTCTATGGGAAATATGAATGCTGGAGTCATGGATTCAGCGGCCCCCTTTCCACCAAGAAACAATCCAACAGTAGCGGAACCATGCCTGCCCACCCCTACCTCAGTTCCCGCCGTCTTCAACGATGGATCAGATCTCATCATCGGGAGCTTTCACTTCTACATAGAGGGACCCGAAGAACCTGCCCTATCGGCCCCAATTTCGTCGGGTCTGTCGGTTGCAACAGCAGCGCCCACGGAGATACCTACATCTTCCATCGACTCATCTAAAGAGGCCGCACCTCAGCTAGCAAATGGCGAAGAAAAATCGGAAACTCCACTAATCTAGGGGTCTGACCGGTCTCTATGATGGTATCTCCTTCGAATCAAATTCTCACCTAACGCCACCACGTGGCTCAATTCCAAGAAATGCCGAACCCGAAGAAAGCAATGAAAGTATCGACTTCAGAATCAGGATGGCCGAAATCTACCCAGAACATAAACCACGGGATTTCACTAGTGTATCAAACAGTGTTTCCCACGGATCCGACAACGACGTCAGCATCTCATACGTAACGCACCGTCAAGTGTGTGTGATCATCAGGGATACATCGATGCCATGCGACTCCAACGATAACTCCATCCTTGATCCCAATGACATCTTATCAGACGATAATGCGGGAAACCGCGGGAACGAAGGAGATCAACCAAACAATTGAGTCGTACAAGGAAGAGAAGAACCACGTGAAGGCGAATAGCGGACTCTCTGGCTACCTGCTGAAACATGGCAAAGAGCAGGAGATACAATATTAGGTGCAGTCCCGATGATAGTAGAAGCAACACTTGAGGACCTAATAGCCTACCAGTACTTACTCCATCACAAAAAGAAGGACTTGCTCAGGATGTAGAGGCAACTCAATGAAAGGAAAAGGCTAGCCGATGGATCTAGCCTCCGACGGGCGCATCTAAGCTCTACCTGAGGATCTGGAAGTGTAACTGGAGGCGCGCCACCAAGGAGAGGAACTTCACGATTACAGAATATTCACGAAGCTGAAAGAAACAAACTGGCCCAAGACCTTGATCTACCGTTTATGTCGGTTGGTCAAGAGGGACACATAAAATAAAAAACAACACAAGCCGCAATCGTCGCCACCTAAACCTACTTAATTACAACCAGCACGCGATGGTCCTCATGCAACTCTCCATCAATCTGCTCTCATGAACCTCGGTATGGCGGGGGCATCTCTTGCACAGGGAGAACAAGGAATCACATGGCAACCCGACAGATCCCCATGTCGTTGCAGTAGCCCTCGGCACGTGGGGCACACCCGACAATCTCGATCACCACATCTGGTGCACTTTTCAAACCCCGAGCCACGAGACGATGCAAGAAACAACATTACATAGCGCAGGATTGATAGATCCAGGGAGGAGCACAACAGCCGAAGATACTATGACGGTGAAAGTGAGGACAAGTATGAATTATGTGGGGCCTAGTTGCTTTACCCAACAGGTTCGCAAAACCCTAGTACCCAAAGATTTCAAACTTCCTCATGATCGCCAAAAATACGACGATCTCCAAGAACCCGAAGCTTGGCTGGCCAACTATTTGGAAACTGTTAAACTGCAGGGTGGCTCCAAGGCTACCGCAATGCAAAGCCTGCAGCTACACTTGAGCGGTGTCGCACGGTCATGGCTAAAATAGCTACCCGAAGAATACATCAGCAGCTGAAACAACCTTGAAGAATAAGTTCATCCAAAATTTCACATCCACATTTAAGCGACCCACATCCTTGGAGCAATTGTTGGCGTGCAAGTAGAAGTCTGGTGAACCAATATGAGCCTTCATCCAGCGGTGGAACATCATCAAAAAATCGGCTGAAGCCATATCTGATGAAAGGGAAATTGATGCTTTTAACAACGGCCTTCGCCAAAGTGAATTTATCGAGGAGTTGGGGCGAGTCAAGACCAAAACAATCTCGCAATTAATGGACATGGCAAATCACTGGGCAGATGGCAAAGACGCGGTAAACAATAAGAGAGGGCGCTCACCCAAAGAAGACTGGGATAGGCGCAATAATGACAGAAGAAGATGCAACAACGATGGATACAGTGGACCGAGCTATGTTGCGACTGGTTTTTCAGGGAAGGATAACCGAAGAAACGACGATCGTAGCAGCGAATATCGCACCATCAGAGATGACACTGGTGGAAGCCAATCAGCACAGCAGTACCAGCCAAGGGCTTAGGAGCCCCCAATGTCTCTGCTACAAATGTGGGAAGGACCCTGCAACATGCACTTCTACTTTGACTCCGCACGAAGGAGGCAATCTAACCACCTCATGAAGGATTATCAAAATTTTCTAAAGATGCAGGAAGTATGCAACTTAAAGGCAACTGAAGCAGCAAGACGAGGATATGCCACTACACCTGGAACCCTAGACATTAGTGATCACCCTTATTTTCATCATACATTTGGATTACTTTTCCTTTACTTGTCACCATTTTTGACACAATTCATAATTGTATTTACATAATATACTACCATTTACAAAGTCATTCCATTTCAAATTACATGTGGAGGATCAATGCAACAAGGCATCAAATACGCCTCCAAATCGATTTCAGATCGTATTCACATTCAAATACTCGAGGGGGTGCAATGCAAAGATCCCACTTGACTTGCGGCCGAAGAACAAGAAGAGGGGCAAAAGAGTAAAAAGCGGCAAACACTCTAGGGACAACCGGACGTGGTTTGCAGGCATAGATAAGAGGGAGGAGAGAAGCAGGAGCACGACGCAGAGAGGGAGAGAGGGAGAGTCCCCGATTCCACCACCACCCACCCTCGTCGCAGAAGGAGAAGAAGGCTTGGTCGAGATCTGGTGAGAAGGAGAAGAACCACCCCATCGATGCCCCTTGATGCACACTCCAACTACCGATTCCCTGCTTCGTCTTGATCGTCTTCATCTTCACAACTCATCGTAAAGTTTATCTCACTCTCTTGTCCCATGCTGAAGTGACCGAATTGCGTGACACATGATCGTGGATCTCGTTCTCTGTATGTGAATAGATACCGATCAAGCAAGGAGGAGAATAAATCCAAGTAAAGTAAAGTGGTTCTCTTATATTCATGGCCCTACGCTTGCTACCAAATGGAAGCCATCATGGGAACATGCAAGACTCAAATGGCTTTCTATGGTTACATGGAAAGAACCTGAGGACAATCCGTTCCTGTCTGCTATAGATTTCTCTGGAGGACCGGAATGAGTACGGAATCACCGAATCTTCATCTTTTGGGATGAAGAATGTGATGATTATAAATATTCCCTCGACCCGCCTTTGAAAGCAGAAGAGGAATGTCTTTTATTGTTATCTGCATGGGCCATGAAGATGAGCGATAAGTATTGGCCTATGGTGATCTATTTGCTTGGTATTAAGTTGTTGCACGAATTGCTGTGTTGTGCTTAATACCCTGAAGTTGTTCGTCTATTGTTAGAGTTTCTTGTCTATTAATTTCTTGTAGTTTTATTCCTGAAGAAATTGGTGAATTAGAATGCTTGAACTCGTTCATGAGGTAGCTTGATCCCTCTGGAGAACCACGACTTAAACACCCTACTAAATTGCATCGATCAATTTTGGCGTTGTTGCCGGGGATCAACTTCTTTTATGAACAATAGTAAAGCAGATCTAGTCCTAACCCTTTTTAATTTGCTGTTGCTCTGTCTTTGGCTAACCCATGACAAACTTCTTGCCAACAGTCCACTATGTTAGTTGGTTTTGTGTAGGAATTTTTTGATGAGTGAGAAGGAAGGTAGTACTACAGGAGACCATGACTTGTTTCCTTTCGATCCTGAGATTGAACGAACTTTATTGAAGAGAAAGAGGGAACTGAAGAAGAAGGTTGCAGTGCCAATAGAAGAAATGGGTGACCAAAGAGTGTTGTTGAGGGATTTGTGGATTCCAAAGGGACAAGGGATATCGACTGGAATCGTTACACCTGTCATTTAGGCTAACAATTTTGAACTGAAGCCAGCATTGATAAACATGGTCCAGCAACGTCAGTTTAGTGGAACAACGGTGGAAGACCCTCATGACCATATCATTACGTTTCTTGAGTATTGCAACACCTCCAAGTAGAATGGTGTACCCCCAAATGCTATCAAATTGTCATTATTTCCCTTTTCCCTAAGAGATAGTGCTAGAATTTGGTTACATCCCTTGTCACCAGCATTGACTGACACTTGGGACCATTTTTTGCAAGCTTTCCTAGAAAGATACTTCCCTCCAACCAAAGCAACAGAGTACAGAGACAAGATAACCAAGTTTTCTCAGTACAAAGGAGAAAGTCTCTATGATGCATGGTAGAGATACAACACCATGTTAAGGATGTGCCCCCATCTTGGGCTAGAAAGGTGGTTGGTGATCCAAACTTTATACAAAGGATTGACTCATCAGATCAGGGCTTATGTAGATTCAGTAGCTAGAGGATGAATTATGAAAAAGACACTTGAAGAAGCATTTTCCGTGATAGAAAGTATGGCTTCACATCATTTTCAGTGGTCAAGTGAGAGACAGCGGTGCCACATGCACCTAGGATTTATGCTATTTCTGCTACATATGCTTCGGCAGCCCAGGTTGAGGTTTTGAACAGGCAGATGGCCAGTGTACTTTCAGAAAGATGTGCATATTTCGTGGCCTTAGTTTACTTTGAAGGAGATATGTCCTAGAGGCAAATAATAAATAGGTTTTTATTGTCATATCTCAATTAGTTTATAATAGTTTCATATTGTGCTATAACTGTGCCAAGTAGAAACATTAGTACAGGGGTGGTATGAAACAACAAAGTCCCTAGTAGCCTCTATTCATACTAGTTCGTTGGTCACGAAGATGATCTGGGTTTCAAGATCATGGGCATTTAAGCCGACTGACAACGAGATCATATCATTGGAGAATGATGTGATTGGACATTCCTCGAAGGATTGCAACACGATCAAGTCATATAGTTCATTGTTGCAATAGCTATACCTAGACTCCTTCTCCTTAGACGGTGAGCTCATATTACTCACTGTTTCCCTAGGCTCCTTAGACTGCATCAATCGTCATCTGGTAACGCGGTGGCCATAAAGGTGTACGTTGGGTATTCCAAAGGAACAGTAGATGACATGTGACTGCAAGACCGGGATTTGTTCTCCCACATGACGGGTAAATATACATACGACCGTCTTGGTGAGATTACATCTATAAATATTGCAACATGTGACTATATCACGGGGATGTAATATCACGGTAACAAGAAAACATAACTTGTTGTGAACGAGATTGAACAAGGTATATGATACCAATGATCGGATATCGGACAAGTTGTATCGAGAAACAAAAGGAAGAGGATGCTACATTTAGACAGTTCAAACGACGTTGTCATTAGGAATGCATAGGGGTCATATGGACATCCCTGGTCCCTCTATTGATCACTGATACAGATCATGTCTAGAGCATTCCCGATCCGTGAGAAGATACACTTGTGGGTACGATGAGAGCGATCATTCTTAAGACGGAATCACAGTAGAGAAAGAGAGAACGCCGGATCGTTCCGCGGAGAGATCCGAAGTTGTTCGGAGAAAGAATAAAGGAAAAGACCGGAAAAGTGTTTTTGGATAAATGGGAATTTAAATATATATTTATTATATGTTAATTGTGAATTAATATATTATAAATAATATTTAGATTAAGATTTATAAAGTCAAATTTTATATTAGGCCAAATCCCAGAGGGAAAAGGCCTAGAAATAAAACTGCAGAAAAATAAATGGAAAAGGGCAAAACAGCTAGCCCTGTGGGCGGCGGATAACCGCCACTGCACAGGGCGGTAGATAACCGGGCGACGCCAGCGGGTAGGCCAGGCCGTCGTGGGCTGCCGCTGTCTAGCCGGCCCACCCGGGGCGGGGCGGGGCGGGGTGCTGGGCCGCCGGGGGCGACTCGGCCCACCCGGGGCTCCCTCTTGCCAGGCTGCCACGGCGGGAGAGCTGGGCGCGGGGTGGGCCGCGCCAAGGCCCACCCGGCCAGCCCTGCTGCTCCCCTTTTTCTTTTTTGCTGTTTATTTTCTATTTGTCTATTTGGGCCGAGTAGAAACAGCCCATTTGGCCAATCCAAAAATCTGCTGCCTTTTTTCCTTTATGAATAGTCCCACATGGCTAACCCAATGGAGAGGGCACACCCCCTCCGCCTATATAAAGGGGTGCCCATGGGTGGGATTAAACACCAATATTTGGAGAAGTCCTTTGGTTGACTTCCTCCTTCCCTCTCTCTCTCTCTAGCCCTTGTGACCATGGCCCCAAGTCTGGGCTGTGTGATCAAGGCACACCTGCAGCACGCCGTTGCGCTGCAGGGATTCCTAGCCGGATATCAACTTCCGCACTCCCGGCGGGATCGGGGAGCCGGAGGTCTCATCGTGCAGTGGATGTGTACGAAGACACGAGGCGCAACACTTGGGGCGCTTGAATGTCGTGAGCCGGAGCTGTTGCACGATGAAGATGATGAAGATCAAGAAGGAGCAAGGGGTGACCTGCGAGGAGCTTCGCAACCTTGAGGTCGGCTTCGAGTACAACTACATCAACCACGTTCCCTGCGGAACGTTAACCGCGTACGGTCTACAAGGGTATGCACTCTCTATGCATCGGCCGTTACCGCATTACTACATAGATAGATCGTAGGCAACTTTTGGGGTTTCAACGTAGGAAATTTTTTGTTTTCTGCACCGATCCCCAAAAGTGGTATCAGAGCCGATCTATGCGTAGGAGTGCCGTACGGCCAGTACACACAAGTTTTGTGCGGGCATTGATCCCTTAGTTGTTACCCTCTAATGTGTACTTGTTTATATCGCGGTATTGTTTGATGAAGCGGCCTAGACCAACCTTATGTGTATTCGTACGCGAGACTGGTTCCACGCTCAACATACGGCTTGTACCGTATAAGTGGCTAGCGGGTGTCTGTCTCTCATTCAATAGTTGATATAGCATTTACAACGGAAGGCCTTGAAAGGGGTGTAGTAAAGACAACTGTCAGATCCATGTTGTGGTTGGAAAGTTCGTAGTTTAGAAACGGTTCTAGTGCGAAAGCCCTAACAACCACGTAAAACTTGCAATAGATAAAGTAGAGGCGTCTAACTTTATTTTGCAGGGGGCATGTGATTATGATATGGAATTGGTCGTTACGAAGGTAAAGTAGTTTACTTTTCTGTTACTAAGTAGTATAGTAATAGTCATCGTTTCGATGAACGACCTGGTGGAGGCGTCGTGGACTTGGCGTCAAACCAAGGGCAAGATGGAGATCATGCTGGAGCGCTCGATGGAGATCAAGGCGCAAGAAAGATCATACCATATCACATTATACATATGATGTTGATACCAATTTTTACATCTTATTGTGTGCTAGTATTTAGATAATCAACAGTAGCAAATAAGATAATCCCTATTGAATTCCAATGTTCCGCGTTCCCCTTGTGTGTGCACCACCAAGAAAGTTCTTCGGTATGAGGCCGACCGTGATGATCGGGGGTCAGACATATCTACGTTCACATACAGTGGGTGTAAGACATGTTGCACAGCGAATACACACAAGTTAGATTTGGTGAGCCTAGCATGTACAGACATGGCCTCGGAACACAAGAGATCGAAAGATCGAGCATGAGTCACATGGATGATGTGATTGGCATTGTTGAATGCCTACCTTTGATAACGCACTGATGGCTGTGATGATCGGGGGAGGTGCAGAGGATAGGGATCATGCGATCATTAAAATCATCCAGGGGATGACAATTTTAGTGGAGACCAATTATAAATTGATCTCTTATTATAAACTTAGTCTAGATGTCTGTTTGCAAATATCTTAGTAGACCTTGGCCTATCCCATTGAGGTCCTTTGCGACCATGTGAATATATTGCTTAATTTGGAACTTAGCAAAAGGGTCCAACTTCATAGATTAATACCCACGCCCGAGGGATATCCTCGTAAAAGGTGATCTTCTCTTCTTGACATAATAACCATTAGGAGATAATCCGACGACTCCATAATGTTTGGAAAAACACTTAGCGATCTTGCATTAGAGTTGAGAACTCTTAGAAGGGCTTGATTGCAAATGGAGTCTTGGATGAAAAGGTATATGTTAGATATACAAATTATAAATGTGTTTCTTGCAAAACTCGTTGCAAATTGCAAAGTATTTGATACTTCTCCCATTGTATGAAAACAGGATGATCTGCTTGAGAATTGCTGGTTTTGAGGTAACATGACTTGATGACTGCAAGCAAAACAGTTAATGGCCGACATCACCTCTTCCCTCAAAGTTTATCATTTGGATTAGTGGACTTGAATATAAATTTGTAATCCCTGTTTGTGTGTCTTACTTTTGGCGAGACGATTATTCATATGAACAAGTTACAAACCAGTTTGTACTATTATTATGAACAATACCTTATGGTCACATTGCGATTATAAATAAGTTATTCTCACCACTATGTTAATGATAATAGTTTGAACATTTATAAAGGATTAGAATGCTAAAAGATATCCAAAGTTAATGATGAAATGACACTACAGTTTAAGTCATTTTGGTTATTGCAGGTTCTTTATGAAAGATCGGGGTCCTAGATGCTTAATCTAGAGACTTTGCAAAACCATGCCTCTCGGGCAGAATGACTAAAACTCCGCATTCTGGTAAAACGGTGATATGCGAAGAAATGTTGAATCTTATACATAGTGATGTATCATATTTTCAACAAGTAGTGGAAATCATTTATTATGGACTTAAGTGAATAAGTGTATTTACTTAATGAAACATGAAGTTTGAAATGATTTGAATTGTTCAAACGAGTTCATAACTAAAAGGGATATTGAATTAACTGAATTAACAAGTCTCTTCGATTCGATCGACATGACTAAGGTATTCAAGTTAAGTTTAGCATAAAAGGAACTTGTGAAAGATGTTTCACAAATTATGATAATTGGATGAATTCAAACTATGTTGAAATGTCTAAACATCATAATCATTATGTATTAAGATACATATGGTATAATATCATCTCTTATAAGGTTATAGTTGTCATTTAGAGTTAAAGATCAAAATAAGCAAACACTCATTTGAAATACAAAGGAACATCTAAAGGATTCGTGGAAACAACACCATAAGTGTTATGGTACGTTCGAGTTTCTGGAGATTTTGACAAGTCGAAATCGTGCCAAATAAACAAGTCTTTGTACAACATTCTTAGGAAGCTATGAATGCATCATCCACAAGGGGCAAACCTGTTGTTTTCCAAATTCGACGTGTCTTGATGAAGATACAAGTGGAAGAAAGTAAAAGATCAAAACAAGGTATCTGACCTTACCTCCGAATTGTTGAGTGGCGCAGCGGAATTTGTTTCGTGAAACCAAATCTACAAATAGAGGAGAAACTATTGATAATGATCATAAAGTTTCAGTGAATACTTTTACTAAAGAAAGTAGGATTCAACTATATATTCTACAAGTTTGTAGAATTATATTGTTGATTCACTTGTCATATTTTGAACAAGACATACCTACGAAATACAAAGAAGCGTGATGGACCTAAGTATGAGAAATGAATGGTCATTGAAATCTCGTTAGTGGAATTCTCAAATTGATGATGATCAAAGAATTTTGGAATGTCCAAGATTATTGAGAGGACCTAGATTTGAGTGGGAGCAAATCAGCTTGGCTAATTCATAATATGTAGCTAACATATTTTGAGTGGGAGCTAAGTGAAATCCCTAGATCTCAAACATGAATGTCATATTTGAATGGGAGCATGAAATCATTCTGTAATATGTAGACGACATATGTGAATGATGTGATTGGTGTTAATAATATTTAAGTTAGATAAATAAGGATGAAGTTGAAGTTATTAAACAAAGAGATCTATCAGGATAGATTGATGAGTTTAATAAACACTGAATGTCGAATGCTTCCTGGACTTGATTCTAAAAGATGTTCAGAACATCCTAAGCGAGATTCTGAAGTAGCTCAGAATGAAACAAGGTAAGAAAGAAGTTCTTACTGTATGAAGCATTGAGTATTGCAACTATGGTTGAAAGAAAGAGATGTGTTGCATCTCCTATGCCTCAGTCATAGGTTCTTCCATATAACCATGTTGTATACTCGACATAATGTGACCCAAGGTTCTGGTTGGAAGGACTAGCTCTTAACTGTAAGAACATGTCTTCAAGTGATTCCTGAGTTGATTACTGAACCAGAATTAAGTTTGTACTTAAGTAGCAAGAAGCAATGTAAGTGGCATAGATGCATTTCATGCACTAGGATCTACATAGATATAGAAGTATAAAGGCTACATCTGATGTGATGTATAATGTTATGGCGGGGCTAGTTTGCTTTTAACGTAGAATGATGTGTCCCAGGGCCCATTGCCCATGAGAAAGCCCTCGAGGTTGATCAAACGTCACTGTAAGCTCCTGGAATCCGGCCTCGTTCTACTGCCATGACTATAGTATATACACAAAGGATAGCAAAGTGTGTTTTGAAGTTTAGATGACAACGTTGAAAACGACCGTCATCATAAACACTAGAAACAAAAGTCTCGCTTTGTCGCCAAACAAATACATCGACCCATTATAAGATAATGGTCTGAATGTCAAAATTAGGAAGACATTAACGATTTGCAAAAGACATAATGATCTGGTAAAACAGAACATGGACATGACGTTTCCCATGAGCATGCATGATCTGTAAACGCATATGGTATATGGTTTATATGAGTAAAATGCGAGCTAGTTTATTTGTACTCTAGTGCAAGTGGGAGACTGAAGGAGATGTGCCCTAGAGGCAAATAATAAATAGGTTTTTATTGCCATATCTCAATTATTTTATAATAGTTTCATATTGTGCTATAACTGTGCCAAGTAGAAACATTGGTACAGGTGTGGTATGAAACAACAAAGTCCCTAGTAGCCTATATTCATACTAGTTCGTTGGTCACGAAGATGATCTGGGTTTCAAGATCATGGGCATTTATGCCAACTGACAACGAGATCATATCATTGGAGAATGATGTGATTGGACATTCCTCGAAGGATTGCAACACGATCAAGTCATATAGTTCATTGTTGCAACAGCTATACCTAGACTCCTTCTCCTTAGACCGTGAGCTCATATTACTCACTGTTTCCCTAGGCTGCTTAGACTACATCAACCGTCATCTGGTAACACGGTGGACATAAAGGTGTATGTTGGGTATTCCGAAGGAACAGTAGATGACATGTGACTGCAAGACCGGGATTTGTTCACGCACATGACGGGTAAAGATACATACGGCCGTCTTGGTGAGATTACATCTATAAATGTTGCAACATATGACTAGGTCACGGGGATGTAATATCACGGTAACAAGAAAACATAACTTGTTGTGAACGAGATTGAACAAGGTATAGGATACCAATGATCGGATCTCGAACAAGTTGTATTGAGAAACAAAAGGAAGAGGATGCTATATTTAGACGGTTCAAACGACATTGTCATCAGGAATAAATAGGGGTCACATGGACATCCCTGGTCCCTCTGTTGATCATTGATACAGATCATGTCTAGATCATTCCCGAGCTATGAGAGGATACACTTAAGGGTACGATGAGAGAGATCATTCGTAAGACGGAATCACAGTAGAGAAAGAGAGAACGCCAGAATCGTTCCCTGGAGAGATCCGAAGTTGTTCGGAGAAAGAATAAAGGAAATGACCGGAAAAGTGTTTTCGGATAAATGGGAATTTAAATATATATTTATTATATGTTAATTGTGAATTAATATATTATAAATAATATTTAGATTAGGATTTATAAAGTCAACTTTTATATTTGGCCAAATCCTAGAGGGAAAAGGCCTAGAAATAAAAATGCTGAAAAATAAATGGAAAAGGGCAAAACAGCCAGCCCTGTGGGCGGCGGATAACCGCCACAGCACAGGACGGCAGATAAGTGGGCGACACCAGCGGGCAGGCCATGCCGCCGCGGGCCGCCGCTGTCCAGCCAGCCCACTCGGGGCGGGGCGGGGCGGGGTGCTGGGCCACCGGGGGCGAGTCGGCCACCCGGGGCTCCCCCTTGCTAGGCTGCCATGGCGGGAGAGCTAGGCACGGGGTGGGCCGCGCCAAGGCCCACCCGGCTAGCCCCTGCTGCTCCCCTTTTTCTTTTTGCTGTTTATTTTTAATTTGCCATTTGGGCTGAGTAGAAACAGCCCATTTGGCCAGTTCGAAAATCTGCTGTCTTTTTCCTTTATGAATAGTCCCACATGGCTAACCCAATGGGGAGGAGATTATCACTTTGCGGCCCGAAAGTTGGGGTGTACAGGCAACGCGGTACCCAACTTTCCTGAAATCAGCCGGGATGACTACAGTCGGTGTGCCAAATACTCAGAGGGTCTTTTTCGGCACGAATTTAACTTTATGTTTCAATATAAAAAATCAGGCTAACGGGCGTCAAGTTGGGACCCCCCTGTCAGTTCGCCGTTGAGTCGCTCCCGTCGCTTAGGCGGGGTGGCTGTCACATAGGCTTGCAGCGTTGGCATAGTAGATATGACAACGCCCCCTACCCAGTGTATTGACGTGACAAAACAGGGCCCATGTATCGGTGTTATAATTATTTTTTGTTTACTCAGAAGCTGGAACGGCCACCGCCACACGTCTCTCCTTGGACTTCCGTCCCAATTGTTAACCCCTACCATAAAAGCGCATTAACGGTTCCACCGTTCCCCTGCCTCGCAGAAACCACTCTTCTTCTTCTTTCTATCATCTACAATCTTCTTCCCGTCTTCTCCTTGCCGCCATGGAAGATCTACGCAGTCTAGAGACAAGCTTCACTACCCATGACAACAAGAAGATAGACGTTGTCTACACCAACAAGGAGGAGACAGTGGTGCGTGTCCTGAGGATGTACGAGGGTTGGCTTGGGATAGACGAGGACAAGTTTGTGGGATTGGACCTCGAGTACACCCCGGAGCACCCATATGAAGTGAATGAAGTCACCGTTGTTCAACTTGCCATGCGGAAACACGTCCTCGTCTAACACCTCTCCCGGTTTGTAGATCTGCTCTCTGTAGCTAACCACTTTTAGGATTTTCTCCTCTTGTTCTTTATCCACTTGCTCATCTTGCAACTACTGGATTTTACTTAGGACCAAATAAATTACGGTTTGCCTATGTCTCAATCGACTGAGATTTTCTTTAGTCTCAATCACCTAAGAAAAGTGCAACCGTAGTTAAAAGAAATGTGCAACTCGTTCAGTCAACTGAGAAATAGCAAAACCGAATAAATTATGACAATACAATGTTGAGTCTTGATCTTGCATTTACTAAACTTTTCAAAATTATATTGAGATGGTGATCTTGCATTGAAAAAATATTTATAGTTACAAATTTTGGTGATGACAAACTACATACTTTCAGGACTGACAGGAAATGTCCGGCGCTGCGCCAGTTCCTTAAAAAAAAGGGAATTGTTTTCTGCACTGTCGACACAACAACTGATTTTTCGAAATTGTACCAAAAGGAAATTATAATTCCTGCGCACAACTAGATCGATATTCAGCGTCTTGTCAAGATCCTAGGGGTTAGGAAGAAGGATGGAATGGCATCACTCGCAACTAGAATCCTCGATGAGTCGTACGACACAATGAAGGAAGATTTCCCTATGGATAGGCACGATTTCTGGGACGAGTGGTCGTTGTCTGATATAAACCTGAAGTATGCAGCCATAAATGCTTACGTGACCTACCAGTTGTACAAGAAGATCCATTTTTTTCAATGTTACCTCGTGTTTTGCCCTATTTGCAAGAGGGAAGAAGATCTTAGGGGAGCCCTTTGTAGAAAATGCCGAATAGCTGAGTCTGAAGTTGAATATGCAAAGAAATTGGCTGCATCTGAAGCAGACAGAGAGGCTACAGAAGCAGCTGAAAAAGACCTTGCAGCTGAAGAAGCAGCTGACAGAGAGGCTGCAGCTAAAGCGGCAAGCAGAGAGGCGACATCTTCTAGCGGCAACAATCAGGCATGTGATGCACCGCTAATTGTGCTGCAGGACGCTGAAGATAGGAAAGCCAAGTTAGATGCCATTTGGGACAAAGCAGTTCGTCGGACATGGAGTACCTGGTATGATGGCAAGCGCGTCAAGTGGTCTGATGAGGAGTGAATTAAATTTTACTTGTCAGTGTTATGTTTCTATTTTGTGGAACTCAGTTAGCTTGCCAAGATATCTAGCGCATCAAGTGATACTAGTAAAATAAATTTAACCCTCGTTGTGTTATGTTTATGTATGTGTCTTGTAGCTTGTCAAGATGGTAGCTTCTTAACTGGCAGTTTGAAAGAGTGCCCTTTTCCTCTCTCGCTAAACATATATGTTTCATTTTGCCCAAATTGGTAGCAAATCTAGAGAAGATTCTCACTTTGATATTTCGTTCCCTTTTGGACCTCTTTTTTCCTCCGAACAGGTAGCAAATCTAGAGCAGCAAATCACACCAGGAAGAATACATTCATTCAGAAAACAAAACAAATGTAGATATAGGTGTGCGCAGCTAAATAGGATATAGCGATAGAAAGTAGGTTGCTTAACGAGGTTCGATGCATTCAGCCAAAAATAGGATATAGCTAGAAAGGAGCTGCTGGGCAGCAGGGGCAGCCGCCGCAGCTGCAGGCACATCCTGCAAGCGCCCGCGCCTCCGCCATCTCCCTTTGGTGCTTCCGCCACTTCTTGTTGCCCAGTTTCTTGGACTTGGGGGCCTTGGGCCTAATTGGAGGCATGCAACCCTCTTTGATGGCCACCCGCTGGAGGTTTCAGAGGTGAATGCCTAGAGCACGGTGTTCAGCAATGTAGGCGTTGATGTTCGCGGGCTCGGGCTTGCCGCTTTTGTGGATGCTAGAGCCCGTGGCCTCTGCATGCTTCAGTAAGGTGTTCAAGACGGTGAGCAGTAGACGCCCCCCTTGTGGAAGGGGCAACTGTAGTAGGGGCCCGTGAGGAATCCGTCGTACTTGTCGGCCCGCAGCCTCCTCAGCACCTGACGAGCCTTGGTGTGAATGGACTCGTCATCGCTGCAGACGTTGCTGCCGGAAACCTATTGGAAGAAAGGGAAAATGGGGGAGTAGATGGTGTAAGAAGATCGAGCAATCGAAATACGAACAAGCGAATCCTAATAAACCAAGATCTAGCATCCAACGATGGGAACGGTGTTGGATAATTAGGCACAATTTCCATGATTAATTCCAGAATATTAAACATGACAATACCAGCTAAATTTTAAATAGATTAGCCCATTATTTCTAACAAACGGTAGAAGAACCAGGGGAGGGGAGCAAATCCAAGTTACCTCCGACCATAGGTTGTCGATGCCGGTGTCGTAGGGGTTCAGCGGAGTGATGTACTTATCTGGATCGTAGGTGCCCAAGAAGTGCATGATCTGCTTGTGACCGGCGGGGGACTCCTCTTCGGCGGCTCCGTCGGTAGCTGGGACGGGGGCCTGGACGGGAACGGCGGCTGCCATCGATGCCTCCACTAGGGCCTGGACAGGGACAGCGACTTCTTTCAATGCATCGAGGGGGACCGGCAAGGAAACGAGGGCCTCCTCGCCGGCGGCCACGGAGGCGATGATGGCCACCTTATCCTCCTCGGCCATCGCCAACGCAGACGAGGTATTCTTGGGAGTTTGCGGATGCTGGTGGGACAGTGGAGAGGGTTGCGTGGGGACAGTGAGCGAGAGTGGGAGTGGGTGTGCGGAGAGGGGCTCTATAGTTAAGGTGGATAGAAGAAAGGCACGTTTCGTTGCACCACCGTGTAACGCGCCGCGCAGTCGACTGCACCGTGCACCGCGCAGCGCGACACGCGCACGGTACGTCACGTTTTTTCCCGGGCCATGTATGGCAGTTCTATATTGAGCCGCATGCAAAGGGTGCACACACAATTTCTATGTACGAAGTTTGACACGGCCCTAAAATTGGCCATTGAGAGCCGCTGCGTAAAAAATGGGACATGTCTTATTAAAATCAAGTGGCAATAAATTGCAGCTGTCCATCGACGACCGTGCACTCGATGACGCATGCGTTGTAGCATAGTAGTAGCAGTAGTAGGCTTTTCAGACTTGATTAAACATGACATGACCGCTCGACGACTTTTTCCATGGACGACATCATGTTCCTTCTTGTAGAAGTCTCGCTGAGGGACACGTCTGTGCTGTCTCACGCTGTACTGTGAAGGGCACGACGTGTGCAATGATCATGGTTGGATCGCACAGAATCAACGGTTGGTGCGCATGATCCGCGTCACAACCGTGATAACCAATCAGGGAGTAGCAGACAGGGTGAGCACAAATTTGTGCTTCTACGAAAGATAGAGAGTGGGGCAAAACTGAGTAGTACCACATAAAACTAAGGGCGATACTGAGTAGTATAAAAATGGAAAGTGAGTGTCTTGCACAATGAAAACATCGTGGCATACATCAAATTATTCCAAGATAGATCCACAAGAGTTTATTGGATGTGTGTTCTTCTCATAAACCACGTAAGGATCCACCAGAGTCATTGGATGTGTGTTCTTCCCACAGACCACACATAGATCCACCGGTGTCATTGCATGTGTGTTCTTCTCACAAACCACACATGGATCCACCAGTGTCATCGCATGTCTGCTCTTTTCATCAACCACGGCTAGAGTCATTGCATGTGTGTTCTTCTCACAGACCACATATCACATGTGTCATTGCATGTGTGTTCTTCCCACAGACCACATATGGATCCACCAGTGTCATTGCATGTGTGTTCTTCCCACATACCACACATGGATCCACCCAGTGTCATTGCATGTGTGTTCTTCCCACAGACCACACATGGATCCACCAGAGTCATTGCATGTGTGTTCTTCCCATGAACCACACATGGATCCACCAGTGTCATTGCATGTCTGCTCTTTTCATGAACCACAGCTAGAGTCATTGCATGTATGTTCTTCTCACAGGCCACATATCACTGGTGTCATTGCATGTGTGTTCTTCCCATGAACCACACGTGGATCCACCAGTGTCATTGCATGTGTGTTCTTCCCACAGACCACACATGGATCCACCCGTGTCATTGCATGTGTGTTCTTCTCACAAACCACATACCATCGGAGTCATTGCATGTGTGTTCTTCCCATGAACCACACATGGATCCACCAGTGTCATTGCATGTGTGTTCTTCCCACAGACCACACATGGATCCACCAGTGTCATTGCATGTGTCTTCTTCCCATGAATCACACATGGATCCACCAGTGTCATTGTATGTCTGCTCTTCCCATGAACCATAGCTAGAGTCATCGTATGCGTGCTCTTTTCACAAACCACAACTAGAGTTATTGCATGTGTGTTATTCTTACAAACCATATCATGAACCACACCCAGTGTCATTGCATGTGTGTTCTTCTCACAAACCACACATGGATCCACCGGTGTCATTGCATGTCTGCTCTTCTCATTAACCACAGCTAGAGTCATTGCATGTCTGTTCTTTTCACAAACCACATATCACCAGAGTCATTGCATGTGTGTTCTTCCCATGAACCACACATGGATCCACCAGTGTCATTGCATCTGTGTTCTTATCACAAACCACACATGGATCCACCCAGTGTCATCGCATGTCTGCTCTTCCCATGAACCACACATGGATCCGCCAGTGTCATTGCATGTCTGCTCTTTTCATGAACCACAGCTAGAGTCATTGGATGTGTGTTCTTCTCACATACCACATATCACCGTCATTGCATGTGTGTTCTTCCCAAAGACCACACATGGATCCACCAGTGTCATTGCATGTGTGTTCTTCTCACAAACCATATCATGAACCACACCCAGTGTCATTGCATGTGTGTTCTTCTCACAGACCACACGTGGATCCACTAGTGTCATTGCATGTGTGTTCTTCTCACAAACCATATCATGAACCACACCTAGTGTCATTGCATGTGTGTTCTTCCCATGAACCCCACATGGATCCACCGGTGTCATTGCATGTCTGCTCTTTTCATTAACCACAGCTAGAGTCATTGCATGTGTGTTCTTTTCACAAACCACATATCACCAGAGTCATTGCATGTGTGTTCTTCTCACAGACCACATATCACATGTGTCATTGCATGTGTGTTCTTCCCATGAACCACACATGGATCCACCAGTGTCATTGCATGTCTGCTCTTTCCACAGACCACACATGGATCCACCGGTGTCATGGCATGTGTGTTTTTCCCATGAACCACACATGGATCCACCGGTGTCATTGTATGTCTGCTCTTCCCATGAACCATAGCTAGAGTCATCGCATGCGTGCTCTTTTCATGAACCACAGCTAAAGTCATTACATGTGTGTTCTTCTCACAGACCATATCATGAACCACACCTAGTGTCATTGCATGCGTGTTCTTCCCATGAACCACACATGGATCCACCGGTGTCATTGTATGTATGCTCTTGCCATGAACCACATCTAAAGTCATTGCATGCGTGCTCTTTTCATGAACCACACCAAGAGTCATTGCATGTGTGTTCTTCTCACAGACCATATCATGAACCACACCTAGTGTCATTGCATGTGTGTTCTTCCCATGAAGCACACATGGATCCTTCGGTGTCATTGCATGTCTGCTCTTTTCATGAACCACAGCTAGAGTCATTGCATGTGTGTTCTTCTCACAAACCACATATCACCGGAGTCATTGCATGTGTGTTCTTCCCATGAACCACACATGGATCCACCAGTGTCATTGCATGTGTGTTCTTCCCACAGACCACACATGGATCCACCAGTGTCATTGCATGTGTGTTCTTCCCATGAACCACACATGGATCCACCAGTGTCATTGTATGTCTGCTCTTCCCATGAACCACAGCTAGAGGCATCGCATGCGTGCTCTTTTCACAAACCACAGCTAGAGTCATTGCAAGTGTGTTCTTCTTACAAACCATATCATGAACCACACCCAGTGTCATTGCATGTGTGTTCTTCTCACAAACCACACATGGATCCACCGGTGTCATTGCATGTCTGCTCTTCTCATTAACCACAGCTAGAGTCATTGCATGTCTGTTCTTTTCACAAACCACATATCACCAGAGTCATTGCATGTGTGTTCTTCCCATGAACCACACATGGATCCACCAGTGTCATTGCATGTGTGTTCTTCTCACAAACCACAGATGGATCCACCCAGTGTAATCGCATGTGTGTTCTTCCCATGAACCAAACATGGATCCACCAGTGTCATTGCATGTCTGCTCTTTTCATGAACCACAGCTAGAGTCATTGGATGTGTGTTCTTCTCACAAACCACAGATCACCAATGTCATTGCATGTGTTTTCTTCCCAAATACCACACATGGATCCACCAGTTTCATTGCATGTGTGTTCTTCTCACAAACCATACCATGAACCACACCCAGTGTCATTGCATGTGTCTTCTTCTCACAGACCACACATGGATCCACCATTGTCATGGAATGTGTGTTCTTCTCACCAACCATATCATGAACACACCCAGTGTCATTGCATGTTTGTTCTTCCCATGAACCACACATGGATCCATCAGTGTCATTGCATGTCTGCTCTTTTCATGAACCACAGCTAGTCATTGCATGTGGGTTCTTTTCACAAACCACATATCACTAGAGTCATTGCATGTGTGTTCTTCTCACAGACCACATATCACCTGTGTCATTGCATGTGTGTTCTTCCCATGAACCACACATGGATCCACCAGTGTCATTGCATGTGTGTTCTTCCCACAGACCACACATGGATCCACCGGTGTCATTGCATGTGTGTTCTTCCCATGAACCACACATGGATCCACCAGTGTCATTGTATGTCTGCTCTTCCCATGAACCACAACTATAGTCATCGCATGCGTGCTCTTTTCATGAACCACAGCTAGAGTCATTGCATGTGTGTTCTTCTCATAGACCATATCATGAACCACACCCAGTGTCATTGCATGTGTGTTCTTCCCATGAACCACACATAGATCCACCGGTGTCATTGTATGTCTGCTCTTCCCATGAACCACAGCTAGAGTCATTGCATGCGTGCTCTTTTCATGAACCACAACTAGAGTCATTGCATGTGTGTTCTTCTCACAGACCATATCATGAACCACACCTAGTGTCATTGCATGTGCGTTCTTCCCATGAAGCACACATGGATCCTTCGGTGTCATTGCATGTCTGCTCTTTTCATGAACCACAACTAGAGTCATTGCATGTGTGTTCTTCTCACAAACCACATATCATCGGAGTCATTGCATGTGTGTTCTTCCCATGAACCACACATGGATCCACCAGTGTCATTGCATGTGTGTTCTTCCCACAGACCACACATGGATCCACCAGTGTCATTGCATGTGTGTTCTTCCCATGAACCACACATGGATCCACCAGTGTCATTGTATGTCTGCTCTTCCCATGAACCACAGCTAGAGTCATCGCATGCGTGCTCTTTTCACAAACCACAGCTAGAGTCATTGCATGTGTGTTCTTCTTACAAACCATATCATGAACCACACCTAGTGTCATTGCATGTGTGTTCTTCTCACAAACCACACATGGATCCACCGGTGTCATTGCATGTGTGTTCTTCTTACAAACCATATGATGAACCACACCCAGTGTCATTGCATGTGTGTTCTTCTCACAAACAACACATGGATCCACCGGTGTCATTGCATGCCTGCTCTTCTCATTAACC
Source organism: Avena sativa (assembly GCA_916181665.1). Taxonomy (NCBI): domain Eukaryota; kingdom Viridiplantae; phylum Streptophyta; class Magnoliopsida; order Poales; family Poaceae; genus Avena; species Avena sativa. The sequence continues at coordinate 382,542,888 of OV702286.1, read as the reverse complement.
ACAGCTAGAGTCATTGCATGTCTGTTCTTTTCACAAACCACATATCACCAGAGTCATTGCATGTGTGTTCTTCTCACAGACTACATATCACCTGTGTCATTGCATGTGTGTTCTTCCATGAACCACACATGGATCCACCAGTGTCATTGCATGTCTGCTCCTCCCACAGACCACACATGGATCCACCGGTGTCATGGCATGTGTGGTTTTCCCATGAACCACACATGGATCCACCGGTGTCATTGTATGTCTGCGCTTCCCATGAACCATAGCTAGAGTCATCGCATGCGTGCTCTTTTCATGAACCACAACTAAAGTCATTACATGTGTGTTCTTCTCACAGAACATATCATGAACCACACCTAGTGTCATTGCATGCGTGTTCTTCCCATGAACCACACATGGATCCACCGGTGTCATTGTATGTATGCTCTTCCCATGAACCACATCTAAAGTCATTGCATGCGTGCTCTTTTCATGAACCACACCAAGAGTCATTGCATGTGTGTTCTTCTCACAGACCATATCATGAACCACACCTAGTGTCATTGCATGTGTGTTCTTCCCATGAAGCACACATGGATCCTTCGGTGTCATTGCATGTCTGCTCTTTTCATGAACCACAGCTAGAGTCATTGCATGTGTGTTCTTCTCACAAACCACATATCACCGGAGTCATTGCATGTGTGTTCTTCCCATGAACCACACATGGATCCACCAGTGTCATTGCATGTGTTTTCTTCCCACAGACCACACATGGATCCACCAGTGTCATTGCATGTGTGTTCTTCCCATGAACCACACATGGATCCACCAGTGTCATTGTATGTCTGCTCTTCCCATGAACCACAGCTAGAGTCATCGCATGCGTGCTCTTTTCACAAACCACAGCTAGAGTCATTGCATGTGTGTTCTTCTTACAAACCATATCATGAACCACACCCAGTGTCATTGCATGTGTGTTCTTCTCACAAACCACACATGGATCCACCGGTGTCACTGCATGTCTGCTCTTCTCATTAACCACAGCTAGAGTCATTGCATGTCTGTTTTTTTCACAAACCACATATCGCCAGAGTTATTGCATGTGTGTTCTTCCCATGAACCACACATGGATCCACCAGTGTCATTGCATCTGTGTTCTTCTCACAAACCACGCATGGATCCACCCAGTGTCATCGCATGTGTGTTCTTCCCATGAACCAAACATGGATACACCAGTGTCATTGCATGTCTGCTCTTTTCATGAACCACAGCTAGAGTCATTGGATGTGTGTTCTTCTCACAAACTACAGATCACCAATGTCATTGCATGTGTGTTCTTCCCAAATACCACACATGGATCCACCAGTTTCATTGCATGTGTGTTCTTCTCACAAACCATATCATGAACCACACCCAGTGTCATTGCATGTGTCTTCTTCTCACAGACCACACATGGATCCACCATTGTCATGGAATGTGTGTTGTTCTCACAAACCATATCATGAACACACCCAGTGTCATTGCATGTGTGTTCTTCCCATGAACCACACATGGATCCATCAGTGTCATTGCATGTCTGCTCTTTTCATGAAGCACAGCTAGAGTCATTGCATGTGTGTTCTTCTCACAAACCACGTATCACCGGTGTCATTGCATGTGTGTTCTTCTTACAAACCATATCATGAACCACACCCAGTGTCATTGCATGTGTGTTCTTCTCACAAACCACACATGGATCCACCGGTGTCATTGCAAGTCTGCTCTTCTCATTAACCACAGCTAGAGTCATTGCATGTCTGTTCTTTTCACAAACCACATATCACCAGAGTCATTGCATGTGTGTTCTTCCCATGAACCAAACATTGATCCACCAGTGTCATTACATCTGTGTTCTTCTCACAAACCTAACATGGATCCACCCAGTGTCATCGCATGTCTGCGCTTCCCATGAACCACACATGGATCCACCAGTGTCATTGCATGTCTTCTCTTTTCATGAAGCACAGCTAGAGTCATTGGATGTGTGTTCTTCTGGCAGACCACATATCACCAGTGTCATTGCATGTGTATTCTTCCCAAAGACCAAACATGGATCCACCAGTGTCATTCCATCTGTGTTCTTCTCACAAACCATATCATGAACCACACCCAGTGTCATTGCATGTGTGTTCTTCTCACAGACCACACATGGATCCACCAGTGTCATTGGATGTGTGTTCTTCTCAGAAACCATATCATGAACCACACCTAGTGTCATTGCATGTGTGTTCTTCCCATGAACCCCACATGGATCCACCGGTGTCATTGCATGTCTGCTCTTTTCATTAACCACAGCTAGAGTCATTGCATGTGTGTTCTTTTCACAAACCACATATCACCAGTGTCATTGCATGTGTGTTCTTCCCACAGACCACACATGGATCCACCAATGTCATTGCATGTGTGTTCTTCCCATGAACCACACATGGATCCACCAGTGCCATTGCATGTGTGTTCTTCCCACAAACCACACATGGATCCACCGGTGTCATGGCATGTGTGTTTTTCCCATGAACCACACATGGATCCACCGGTGTCATTGTATGTCTGCTCTTCCCATGAACCATAGCTAGAGTCATCGCATGCGTGATCTTTTCATGAACCACAGCTAAAGTCATTACATGTGTGTTCTTCTCACAGACCATATCATGAACCACACCTAGTGTCATTGCATGCGTGTTCTTCCCATGAACCACACATGGATCCACCGGTGTCATTGTATGTATGCTCTTTCCATGAACCACATCTAAAGTCATTGCATGCGTGCTCTTTTCATGAACCACACCAAGAGTCATTGCATGTGTGTTCTTCTCACATACCATATCATGAACCACACCCAGTGTCATTGCATGTGTGTTCTTCCCATGAAGCACACATGGATCCTTCGGTGTCATTGCATGTCTGCTCTTTTCATGAACCACAGCTAGAGTCAATGCATGTGTGTTCTTCTCACAAACCACATATCACCGGAGTCATTGCATGTGTGTTCTTCCCATGAACCACACATGGATCCACCAGTGTCATTGCATGTGTGTTCTTCCCACAGACCACACATGGATCCACCAGTGTCATTGCATGTGTGTTCTTCCCATGAACCACACATGGATCCACCAGTGTCATTGTATGTCTGCTCTTCCCATGAACCACAGCTAGAGTCATCGCATGCGTGCTCTTTTCACAAACCACAGCTAGAGTCATTGCATGTGTGTTCTACTTACAAACCATATCATGAACCACACCCAGTGTCATTGCATGTGTGTTCTTCTCACAAACCACACATGGATCCACCGGTGTCATTGCATGTCTGCTCTTCTCATTAACCACAGCTAGAGTCATTGCAAGTCTGTTCTTTTCACAAACCACATATCACCAGAGTCATTGCATGTGTGTTCTTCCCATGAACCACACTTTGATCCACCAGTGTCATTGCATCTGTGTTCTTCTCACAAACCTAACATGGATCCACCCAGTGTCATCGCATGTCCGCTCTTCCCATGGACCACACATGGATCCGCCAGTGTCATTGCATATCTTCTCTTTTCATGAAGCACAACTAGAGTCATTGGATGTGTGTTCTTCTGGCAAACCACATATCACCAGTGTCATTGCATGTGTGTTCTTCCCAAAGACCACACATGGATCCACCAGTGTCATTCCATCTGTGTTCTTCTCACAAACCATATCATGAACCACACCCAGTGTCATTACATGTGTGTTCTTCTCACAGACCACACATGGATCCACCAGTGTCATTGGATGTGTGTTATTCTCACAAACCATATCATGAACCACACCTAGTGTCATTGCATGTGTGTTCTTCCCATGAACCCCACATGGATCCACCGGTGTCATTGCATGTCTTCTCTTTTCATTAACCATAGCTAGAGTCATTGCATGTGTGTTCTTTTCACAAACCACATATCACCAGTGTCATTGCATGTGTGTTCTTCCCACAGACCACACATGGATCCACCAGTGTCATTGCATGTGTGTTCTTCCCATGAACTACACATGGATCCACCAGTGTCATTGCATGTGTGTTCTTCCCACAGACCACACATGGATCCACCGGTGTCATGGCATGTGTGTTTTTCCCATGAACCACACATGGATCCACCGGTGTCATTGTATGTCTGCTCTTCCCATGAACCATAGCTAGAGTCATCGCATGCGTGCTCTTTTCATGAACCACAGCTAAAGTCATTACATGTGTGTTCTTCTCACAGACCATATCATGAACCACACCTAGTGTCATTGCATGCGTGTTCTTCCCATGAACCACACATGGATCCACCGGTGTCATTGTATGTATGCTCTTCCCATGAACCACATCTAAAGTCATTGCATGCGTGCTCTTTTCATGAACCACACCAAGAGTCATTGCATGTGTGTTCTTCTCACAGACCATATCATGAACCACACCCAGTGTCATTGCATGTGTGTTCTTCCCATGAAGCACACATGGATCCTTCGGTGTCATTGCATGTCTGCTCTTTTCATGAACCACAGCTAGAGTCATTGCATGTGTGTTCTTCTCACAAACCACATATCACCGGAGTCATTGCATGTGTGTTCTTCCCATGAACCACACATGGATCCACCAGTGTCATTGCATGTGTGTTCTTCCCACAGACCACACATGGATCCACCAGTGTCATTGCATGTGTGTTCTTCCCATGAACCACACATGGATCCACCAGTGTCATTGTATGTCTGCTCTTCCCATGAACCACATCTAGAGTCATCGCATGCGTGCTCTTTTCACAAACCACAGCTAGAGTCATTGCATGTGTGTTCTACTTACAAACCATATCATGAACCACACCAAGGGGCATTGCAAGTGTGTTCTTCTCACAAACCACACATGGATCCACCGGTGTCATTGCATGTCTGCTCTTCTCATTAACCACAGCTAGAGTCATTGCATGTCTGTTCTTTTCACAAACCACATATCACCAGAGTCATTGCATGTGTGTTCTTCCCATGAACCACACATGGATCCACCAGTGTCATTGTATGTCTGCTCTTCCCATGAACCACATCTAGAGTCATCGCATGCGTGCTCTTTTCACAAACCACAGCTAGAGTCATTGCATGTGTGTTCTTCTTACAAACCATATCATGAACCACACCCAGTGTCATTGCATGTGTGTTCTTCTCACAAACCACACATGGATCCACCGGTGTCACTGCATGTCTGCTCTTCTCATTAACCACAGCTAGAGTCATTGCATGTCTGTTTTTTTCACAAACCACATATCGCCAGAGTTATTGCATGTGTGTTCTTCCCATGAACCACACATGGATCCACCAGTGTCATTGCATCTGTGTTCTTCTCACAAACCACGCATGGATCCACCCAGTGTCATCGCATGTGTGTTCTTCCCATGAACCAAACATGGATACACCAGTGTCATTGCATGTCTGCTCTTTTCATGAACCACAGCTAGAGTCATTGGATGTGTGTTCTTCTCACAAACTACAGATCACCAATGTCATTGCATGTGTGTTCTTCCCAAATACCACACATGGATCCACCAGTTTCATTGCATGTGTGTTCTTCTCACAAACCATATCATGAACCACACCCAGTGTCATTGCATGTGTCTTCTTCTCACAGACCACACATGGATCCACCATTGTCATGGAATGTGTGTTGTTCTCACAAACCATATCATGAACACACCCAGTGTCATTGCATGTGTGTTCTTCCCATGAACCACACATGGATCCATCAGTGTCATTGCATGTCTGCTCTTTTCATGAACCACAGCTAGAGTCATTGCATGTGTGTTCTTCTCACAAACCACGTATCACCGGTGTCATTGCATGTGTGTTCTTCTTACAAACCATATCATGAACCACACCCAGTGTCATTGCATGTGTGTTCTTCTCACAAACCACACATGGATCCACCGGTGTCATTGCAAGTCTGCTCTTCTCATTAACCACAGCTAGAGTCATTGCATGTCTGTTCTTTTCACAAACCACATATCACCAGAGTCATTGCATGTGTGTTCTTCCCATGAACCAAACATTGATCCACCAGTGTCATTACATCTGTGTTCTTCTCACAAACCTAACATGGATCCACCCAGTGTCATCGCATGTCTGCGCTTCCCATGAACCACACATGGATCCACCAGTGTCATTGCATGTCTTCTCTTTTCATGAAGCACAGCTAGAGTCATTGGATGTGTGTTCTTCTGGCAGACCACATATCACCAGTGTCATTGCATGTGTATTCTTCCCAAAGACCAAACATGGATCCACCAGTGTCATTCCATCTGTGTTCTTCTCACAAACCATATCATGAACCACACCCAGTGTCATTGCATGTGTGTTCTTCTCACAGACCACACATGGATCCACCAGTGTCATTGGATGTGTGTTCTTCTCAGAAACCATATCATGAACCACACCTAGTGTCATTGCATGTGTGTTCTTCCCATGAACCCCACATGGATCCACCGGTGTCATTGCATGTCTGCTCTTTTCATTAACCACAGCTAGAGTCATTGCATGTGTGTTCTTTTCACAAACCACATATCACCAGTGTCATTGCATGTGTGTTCTTCCCACAGACCACACATGGATCCACCAATGTCATTGCATGTGTGTTCTTCCCATGAACCACACATGGATCCACCAGTGCCATTGCATGTGTGTTCTTCCCACAAACCACACATGGATCCACCGGTGTCATGGCATGTGTGTTTTTCCCATGAACCACACATGGATCCACCGGTGTCATTGTATGTCTGCTCTTCCCATGAACCATAGCTAGAGTCATCGCATGCGTGATCTTTTCATGAACCACAGCTAAAGTCATTACATGTGTGTTCTTCTCACAGACCATATCATGAACCACACCTAGTGTCATTGCATGCGTGTTCTTCCCATGAACCACACATGGATCCACCGGTGTCATTGTATGTATGCTCTTCCCATGAACCACATCTAAAGTCATTGCATGCGTGCTCTTTTCATGAACCACACCAAGAGTCATTGCATGTGTGTTCTTCTCACATACCATATCATGAACCACACCCAGTGTCATTGCATGTGTGTTCTTCCCATGAAGCACACATGGATCCTTCGGTGTCATTGCATGTCTGCTCTTTTCATGAACCACAGCTAGAGTCAATGCATGTGTGTTCTTCTCACAAACCACATATCACCGGAGTCATTGCATGTGTGTTCTTCCCATGAACCACACATGGATCCACCAGTGTCATTGCATGTGTGTTCTTCCCACAGACCACACATGGATCCACCAGTGTCATTGCATGTGTGTTCTTCCCATGAACCACACATGGATCCACCAGTGTCATTGTATGTCTGCTCTTCCCATGAACCACAGCTAGAGTCATCGCATGCGTGCTCTTTTCACAAACCACAGCTAGAGTCATTGCATGTGTGTTCTACTTACAAACCATATCATGAACCACACCCAGTGTCATTGCATGTGTGTTCTTCTCACAAACCACACATGGATCCACCGGTGTCATTGCATGTCTGCTCTTCTCATTAACCACAGCTAGAGTCATTGCAAGTCTGTTCTTTTCACAAACCACATATCACCAGAGTCATTGCATGTGTGTTCTTCCCATGAACCACACTTTGATCCACCAGTGTCATTGCATCTGTGTTCTTCTCACAAACCTAACATGGATCCACCCAGTGTCATCGCATGTCCGCTCTTCCCATGGACCACACATGGATCCGCCAGTGTCATTGCATATCTTCTCTTTTCATGAAGCACAACTAGAGTCATTGGATGTGTGTTCTTCTGGCAAACCACATATCACCAGTGTCATTGCATGTGTGTTCTTCCCAAAGACCACACATGGATCCACCAGTGTCATTCCATCTGTGTTCTTCTCACAAACCATATCATGAACCACACCCAGTGTCATTACATGTGTGTTCTTCTCACAGACCACACATGGATCCACCAGTGTCATTGGATGTGTGTTATTCTCACAAACCATATCATGAACCACACCTAGTGTCATTGCATGTGTGTTCTTCCCATGAACCCCACATGGATCCACCGGTGTCATTGCATGTCTTCTCTTTTCATTAACCATAGCTAGAGTCATTGCATGTGTGTTCTTTTCACAAACCACATATCACCAGTGTCATTGCATGTGTGTTCTTCCCACAGACCACACATGGATCCACCAGTGTCATTGCATGTGTGTTCTTCCCATGAACTACACATGGATCCACCAGTGTCATTGCATGTGTGTTCTTCCCACAGACCACACATGGATCCACCGGTGTCATGGCATGTGTGTTTTTCCCATGAACCACACATGGATCCACCGGTGTCATTGTATGTCTGCTCTTCCCATGAACCATAGCTAGAGTCATCGCATGCGTGCTCTTTTCATGAACCACAGCTAAAGTCATTACATGTGTGTTCTTCTCACAGACCATATCATGAACCACACCTAGTGTCATTGCATGCGTGTTCTTCCCATGAACCACACATGGATCCACCGGTGTCATTGTATGTATGCTCTTCCCATGAACCACATCTAAAGTCATTGCATGCGTGCTCTTTTCATGAACCACACCAAGAGTCATTGCATGTGTGTTCTTCTCACAGACCATATCATGAACCACACCCAGTGTCATTGCATGTGTGTTCTTCCCATGAAGCACACATGGATCCTTCGGTGTCATTGCATGTCTGCTCTTTTCATGAACCACAGCTAGAGTCATTGCATGTGTGTTCTTCTCACAAACCACATATCACCGGAGTCATTGCATGTGTGTTCTTCCCATGAACCACACATGGATCCACCAGTGTCATTGCATGTGTGTTCTTCCCACAGACCACACATGGATCCACCAGTGTCATTGCATGTGTGTTCTTCCCATGAACCACACATGGATCCACCAGTGTCATTGTATGTCTGCTCTTCCCATGAACCACATCTAGAGTCATCGCATGCGTGCTCTTTTCACAAACCACAGCTAGAGTCATTGCATGTGTGTTCTACTTACAAACCATATCATGAACCACACCAAGGGGCATTGCAAGTGTGTTCTTCTCACAAACCACACATGGATCCACCGGTGTCATTGCATGTCTGCTCTTCTCATTAACCACAGCTAGAGTCATTGCATGTCTGTTCTTTTCACAAACCACATATCACCAGAGTCATTGCATGTGTGTTCTTCCCATGAACCACACTTTGATCCACCAGTGTCATTGCATATGTGTTCTTCTCACAAACCTAACATGGATCCACCCAGTGTCATCGCATGTCCGCTCTTCCCATGGACCACACATGGATCCGCCAGTGTCATTGCATGTCTTCTCTTTTCATGAAGCACAGCTAGAGTCATTGGATGTGTGTTCTTCCCATGAACCACAGCTAGAGTCATCGCATGCGTGCTCTTTTCACAAACCACAGCTAGAGTCATTGCATGTGTGTTCTACTTACAAACCATATCATGAACCACACCCAGTGTCATTGCATGTGTGTTCTTCTCACAAACCACACATGGATCCACCGGTGTCATTGCATGTCTGCTCTTCTCATTAACCACAGCTAGAGTCATTGCATGTCTATTCTTTTCACAAACCACATATCGCCAGAGTCATTGCATGTGTGTTCTTCCCATGAACCACACATGGATCCACCGGTGTCATTGCATGTGTGTTCTTCTCACAAACCACACCTGGATCCACCCAGTGTCATTGCATGTGTGTTCTTCCCATGAACCACACATGGATCCACCAGTGTCATTGCATGTCTGCTCTTTTCACGAACCACAGCTAGAGTCATTGGATGTGTGTTCTTCTCACAGACCACATAACACCAGTGTCATTGCATGTGTGTTCTTCCCAAAGACCACACATGGATCCACCAGTGTCATTGCATGTGTGTTCTTCTCACAAACCATATCATGAACCACACCCAGTGTCATTGCATGTGTGTTTTTCTCACAGACCACACATGGATCCACCCAGTGTCATCGCATGTCTGCTCTTCCCATGAACCACACATGGATCCACCAGTGTCATTGCATGTCTGCTCTTTTCATGAACCACAGCTAGAGTCATTGGATGTGTGTTCTTCTCACGGACCACATATCACCAGTGTGATTGCATCTGTGTTCTTCCCAAAGACCACACATGGATCCACCAGTGTCATTGCATATGTGTTCTTCTCACAGACCACACATGGATCCACCAGTGTCATTGCATGTGTGTTCTTCTCACAAACCATATCATGAACCACACCAAGTGTCATTGCATGTGTGTTCTTCACATTAACCCCACATGGATCCACCGGTGTCATTGCATGTCTGCTCTTTTCATTAACCACAGCTAGAGTCATTGCATGTGTGTTCTTTTCACAAACCACATATCACCAAAGTCATTGCATGTGTGTTCTTCTCACAGACCACATATCGCCTGTGTCATTGCATGTGTGTTCATATCATGAACCCCACATGGATCCACCAGTGTCATTGCATGTGTGTTCTTTTTACAAACCACATATCACCAGAGTCATTGCATGTGTGTTCTTCTCACATACCATATCACCCGTGTCATTGCATGTGTGTTCTTCCCATGAACCACACATGGATCCACCAGTGTCATTGCATGTGTGTTCTTCCCACAGACCACACATGGATCCACCGGTGTCATTGCATGTGTGTTCTTCCCATGAACCACACATGGATCCACCGGTGTCATTGTATGTCTGCTCTTCCCATGAACCATAGCTAGAGTCATCGCATGTGTGCTCTTTTCATGAACCACAGCTAGAGTCATTGCATGTGTGTTCTTCGCACAGACCATATCATGAACCACACCCAGTGTCATTACATGTGTGTTCTTCCCACGAACCACACATGGATCCACCGGTGTCATTACATGTCTGCTCTTTTCATGTATCATAGCTAGAGTCATTGCATGTGTGTTCTTCTCACAAACCACATATCACAGGTGTCATTGCATGTCTGCTCTTCTCATTAACCATAGCTGGATCCACCCGTGTCATTGGATGCATGTTCTTTTCATAAACCGCATATGGATACTAATTAACCTTAGGAGAGCCCTAACCTTAGCGTTAGACCGAGTCTTCTAGAAGGCACGCCCTAACAAAGTTGTTCTGCTTGTCGATTGTTACATAACGTCCGATCGGGGCGCTTGGACGATTGGGATGGTTTTCGTGAGATCGATCCGCGAGTAGTCTGTTCTGCGGCATGATTGGCCACGCTTGCTCTGGACAAACTGGCAACACCGGGGGCTCCCCTGTTGCGAGTGTCGCGACTCACGAGTTGAGCGGGCCATATCCTAGTGTCACGTCCCCATTACTTCTCTTCCTCCCCGTACTTCTCTTCCTTCCCCTCAAAGCCACATTCCACACTTCACTCACATCCTGCCGTAGCCACAAGCCGACGGCGCCGCCATCCCAATCCCCTCTCTGGCACCCCCCCTCCCCTCTCGCCATGGGTTCAAGGGGAGACGACAAGGAAACGCATCGTGACGACAGGGACGGTGATTTCGATGTGAGTCGTCTCATCTCTATCTCTATCATCCGTGGCCAGTTATCTATTTTTTGAGCCAGATCTACTCCGTTTACTCATGCGCGTATGATGTGTTAGGCCAACCAGACGATGTATGACGCTGCCTATCACGGTTTAGCGGATGAAGACAGTCCTCTTCTATGTAAACATGGATATGTGCCCGCTAAATTTGTAGCGTTCGAAGGACGAAACGCAGAAAGGAGGTTTCTACGGTGTCAAGGACATCGTGCAATGATGCGAGGCGGAAGTTGCGGTGTTGTCAAATGGGTGGATCTAGAGTGGCCCAAATCGATGCAGAAAACGGTGGACAAACTATGGGAAATGACTGTTGAGTTGAAAGAATCCGCATTCAGCTCACTTCTTGACAGTGTTGAGATGAAGCTATGGGAACCACTTGACACGACCAAGGATAAGCGAGATCTCATGGGGGTGGAAGACAAGGTTAGCAAAGTCGAGAAGGAGAGGGACGCGGCGTTGGCCCTGAAGGCTAAAGCAGAGCAAGAACTGACTCAAGCAAGGAAGGATCTTCACCAGGCCAAAGTCCTGCAGTTCACAACTACGAGTATTGACAAGTGCATGAGGAAAGATGCAGAGAAACAATTGAAGCTGTGCAAGGAAGATGCTAAAAGGAAGGAGCAGACGCTTCGATCCTTGCTCTCGCAGGAAGATGCGCATAGGGCTAAGATTAGGAAGATCAAGGAGATGTGTGTTAACTAGTTCTATTTAGCTTAAGCCTCATGCCTTTTTTAAGTTGTAATAGTTGTACTTGTTGACCTAGCGGTCTGAACTATTGGCCCCGGAGTCCTGGGAGTAAAAAAATTGGTCGCCCATTAATCTGTCTTAATGCTGCATTACTTCCTTTTGTCTAACCAATGCCCCTTGGATATTCCGCCCATCGCTTCGTCGTCCTCGTGTACAAATAGGAGTAGCCACAGCTCGTCGCTTCGTCGCCCATCCCCTCGCCCTCTCCAATATCCACCGCGCCGTCCACCCCCTCGCTCCCTCTCCAAATTCCACCGTGCTGCCATGGAAATGCCCTTGCTGAACTTCTACGAGGCGGTGATGTTCTCACACTTCGACATCCTCGCGCCGCCGGCCGCGTCGGTGCCCCACGGATGGCGCATCAGCTATGCGGGGGTGCCGGTGGCTCCGCTCCTCTTCCCTGGCGGAGCCGTGATGGAGAGCGAAATCGCGGCGCACCACCACCAGATGCCTGCATAGAAGAGGGCGCTGCCCCGGTACGTGGCGGCCAGCCCGTACTGGCCGGCGCTGTTCAAGAAGGAGCGGAAGGCCAAGATTGGCAACCGCATCGTTTACGGGCGCGTGGTGCACCGGGATCTCCGCAACCGAGAAGGGCGGGAGAGGTTCTGGTCCGTCCCTGGACGGACCAAGTTCACCGTCATCGCCTCCGCTCACCGCGAAGAGGTGCTCCTCTCGCGTACAATGCGGAAATCGTGGAGGTTCCGTCTGATGAAGACGAGGAAGCCGGTGGCTCGGAGGACAGCGGCAGCGGAAGTGAAATTGTTGACTAGTTGGTTGAATTAATGTAGGATGTGAAATCGCCCCTTTGTTTAGAAGAATTTATGGTTGAATTAATGAAATGCCTCGATTTAGATCTCTATCTCCATTAATTTATGGAAGAATTTGTGATTTAGATCAATTTCTACCTTGATTTAGATCTCTGTCCCGGATTGGGAACATGACCGTGGACCAAAGACCCCTTTTCTACTAGTGTATTCTGGCATTGGTGGTTTGTTTAAATGTAATCTACGTGGATTTCGCCGCATGCAAATGGCACAACTACAATTTATAAAGTGGAAGCACGTACACCCGGTTACTAGAGATCCGGGAGCTTCGCCAGATGCAGGGGATGCAGGAGCAGAGAGGCGGTGAGATAGACAGGCTCAAGATTAGGCCAGAAAGTGGTACCCATTTCCTCCTCATCTGGGCATTATCAGTGAGAACATTGATGTTTATGTTGCCATGTCGTTGTGCAGCATCTGAAATAAGTTGTTGCTTCGTGGATTGTGGCAGCTTAAATAATTTATTTCTGTGCCACTTACATTCTGTCGTATTTGGACACCTCCTACCCCTCAGCAATCGTGGAACCGATGGATCCTTGTTTTCAGATAGCAGTGGCACAATCACAATTTCGGATTCAACTACTGACTCAGGCATTTTCAAACCCTAAGTCGCACTATATTTTACCCAGAGAACGTGGGTAGATTATTTCGCCCAGCAACGTGCCACACACAGAGCTCTAGAATTTAACAGAATTACATATATAGGTTCAAGTTCAACACACTACTATGCATCTTCATTGCCAGCAGCCTTATTCCGCAGCCTGGGTGCCAAGCCTTCACGTCCAATGGCTTCTTCATTTCCTGCCTTCTTCCTCTTCCTCGGTGCCAATTTTCTTAGCTTCACGTACTCTGCATCGCCGGGACAATGGGCACCAGAATCGTGTCCAGCATCATCTTTCCACTCATTTTTAATTTCTTCGGGCAGCAAAATGACTGACCCGGCAGTCATGTTTCTAACCTTGCGGCGCTTCCTGTCAAAGAAACAAGACTGTTACATAACTGCCCAATATCTATAGAGTAAATAAAACAAAAATTACAATTCAGCACAAACATGCGAACCCCAAGCGACCTTTGCTTATCAGGAGCTAATTGTGTTCGAGCAACCACCCTGTCCAAGAATAGAAGGGCGACTCCCACTTGCAGCAGCTTCCACATCCAGTACATCACAATTCAGCTCAAACATGCAATCCGAAGCATACCTTTTCATCAACCCAATTAGCTGACTGTCACACGATATAGGAACATGGATGCGACATTCATCCATGAAGCTGAACTTTTCCAGTCTGCTTTGGCCATACTTCAACATGATTACGCAGAGCAGCAACCATACCAGATATAGTGTAGATCTGCGCAGGCGCTTCTTCCATCGTGAAACAATGGCTTCCATACCACTTGCCCTTGGAGTCGTACCTGTAGAGGACTACCGTAACCAGGTAAGGGGGGTCCACGCAGATCCCACTTGATAGAAAACTGTGGACAAAATATGTTTGTCAGCGTTGGGCTAACGAACAATTTGAGGTTCAGTAGCCAGCTAGCAGTTGTAATTAGTGCGAATAGCAAAGAGAAGGGTAGCTCACCCGCTTGTAGGCAGAACTTCTTCTTCCTTGATAGTAGGAATTGCCATCCTCCGAACTGCTCGGCTTGTCGGCGGCGGAGGCGGGCTAGAGCCTCGCAACGGCGGCTACGACATGTGCCATTGGAGCTCGGCATCAGCGACTGGGCACAGCATCTGGGCGCAGCAACTTGGCCCCGGAAGTCAAATGTCCGAAGGGATCGTCCTGCCTGGAGGGTGGATTCCAACACCGCAGGTGCTACGGGAAAGCTGGGAATGGATTTGTGAAATTGGTCAACGCATCCAATCAACTTAGCTGCTCAATTTTCCTAAGAGGTTGCCGCGTTGGTGCCCGCGTCACGGACAGATAACCGACTTTTGGGTCCCGACCGTCTACTTCACGGGGCGGTTCAACGAAATGTTTGTATTTGGCAGGGGTGAGATGAGTTTGCCTCGAAATGGCCCCTCTCAGTAGTTGGCGGCCCAACTTTTCGAAACGCGGTAATTTCAGGCAACTTAGGTACCGCCATGCGTTGGCCTGCCAACTTTGGTACCGCAGACGAACAATCCCAATGGGGAGGGCACACCCCCTCCGCCTATATAAAGGGGTGCCCATGGGTGGGATTAAACACCAATATTTGGAGAAGTCCTTTGGTTGACTTCCTCCTTCCCTCTCTCTCTAGCCCTTGTGACCATGGCCCCAAGTCTGGGTTGTGCGATCAAGGCACACCTGCAGCACGCCGTTGCGCTGCAAGGATTCCTAGCCGGATATCAACTTCCGCACTCCCGGCGGGATCGGGGAGCCGGAGGTCTCATCATGCACCGGATGTGTACGAAGACACGAGGCGCAACACTTGGGGCACTTGAATGTCGTGAGCCGGAGCTGTTGCACGATGAAGATGATGAAGATCAAGAAGGACCAAGGGGTGACTTGCGAGGAGCTTCGCGACCTTGAGGTCGACTTCGAGTACAACTACATCAACCACGTTCCCCGCGGAATGTTAACCGCGTACGGTCTACAAGGTTATGTACTCTCTACGCATGTTCCATTACCGCATTACTACATAGATAGATCCTAGGCAAGTTTTGGGGTTTTAATGTAGAAATTTTTTTGTTTTCCGCACCAATCCCCAACATACTTAACCCAAACTATGTGTGATGTGTGTGGAGTCCCTGGTCACACAAATGGATAGTGCACCTTCTACTCTCAAGTGGGAACATCAGTCTCTGAAGTAAGCCATGCACAAGGTCAGTCTCAAGGACCATATTCTCAGAGTTACAACCCATCATGGAAGAATCACACAAACTTGTCATACAAGCACTCACCAGGCCCTTATCACACTAGAGGGCAGTCAAATGTTGGTTCAAAAGCAAGTTATCAACCATCAGTAGAACATTTTCAAAAGCAACAAGATGTTCAAGGTTCATCAAACACTAAGTTGGAAGAAATTACAATCAAGCTGACTGAATTGATGTGCAAGATGAATTCAGATGTTGATGGGATTAAAGACTATGTGAGAAACTTAGACAACAAATTAGAGGCTGTTATATGAAAAATATGCCAAGAAAAGCTTGATGGAAAATTACCTTCCCAAGCTGAAAAAAACCATAAGCACAATGTGGTGCTATAACAACTTGTGCAGCAACTACTAGGGCAGGCACAAATACCTCCTAAATTTTGCCAAACCCAGTTCCATATGTACCACCTCATGTAAGAAGTAAGAAAAAAGTTGCACCTGATGAGTAAATAGAGGAAAGGCAAGTGGATAAGGATAAAAATGGAACACCAGAAAAAGGAAATACCCCAGAAAAAGTACAAGTAACTCAGCCAGTGAGAGTGCCATTTCTAGAGAGGTTGGAAAGAAATAAAGATGAGAAGCAATATGCAAAGTTTCTTGAAGTGGTGAAGGAGGTCCAGATAACAATTCCAATCCTTGATGCAGTTATGCACATTCCAATGTATGCCAAATTCTTCAAAGAATTGCTTTTAAAAAATACCATTGAGGGCCAGAGATTGTTACACTCTCCAAAGAGTGCGGTGCAATTATTTAGAATTCTCTACCAGCTAAATTAGATGACCCTGGAAGTTTTTGTGTTCCTTGCAAAATAGGAAGCAAGTCTTTTATTGCACTGTGTGATTTGGGCTCTAGTGTCAGTGTGCTACCCTCAATAGTGAGTAAAGAATTACAAGTTGGAGACTTGCAATCTACATAGATAACCTTATAGCTAGCTGACAGATCTTTGAGGAAGCCAACAGGAATTCTGATGGATGTGCCTGTCCTCATTGAAAAGTTTGCATATCCTGTAGATTTTATTGTCCTTGATATGGATGACAAGCGTGAAGTAGTTATCCTTGGGAGGCCATTCCTACCAACAACAGGTGCCCTTATTGATGTATAGGGTGCCAAGTTGACCCTTAAGTTTGGTGGTCAAGAAGTCACATTCGACATGAAGCATGCAACTCATGTTCCTTTTGTAACTAGTGATTGCATGAGAATTGACTCAGTAACTTCTTGCATCAGAGATACATTCCCAACAAAAAATGATACACTAGTTGGTACTGACATGATGATGGAATTTGTAGACGAATGCCACTTTGTTGTGTACCAAATTGCTGATGACAAAAAGTATCTAGATAAGCTAACACCAGTAACAGGAGTTGAAGTTGAGCTCAAACTATTACCAGTTCATCTTAAATATGAGTACCTCGGATTTGACAAGCAATTTCCTGTGATTCTTAGTTCAAAACTCTATGAAAAGAGACAAAAGAAGTGGTGAAATTGCTAAGAAAGTATAAAGAAGTCATTGGTTATTCTGTTGCCGACATGAAAGGCATCAAATCATAGAATTTTTCTTGAAGAAGGTGCCAAGCCAACCATAGAACACCAAAGAAGATTGACGCCAACTCTACAAGAGGTTATCAAGAAGGAAATCCTCAAGTTACTTAAAGCAGAGATTATCTACCCTATATCTTATAGTGAATGGGTAAGTCCAATACATGTGGTTCCCAAGAAAAGTGGGTTAACAGTGATTGAGACTGAGAAAGGTGAGAAAATCTCCACCAGGATCGCAAATGGGTGGAGGCTTTGCACAGATTACAAGAAATTGAACAGTGCTACAAAGAAGGATCATTTCCCCTTACCATTTATTGCTGAGATACTTGAGAGGATGGCAGGTCATAAGTACTACTTCTATATGGATGGATATTCTAGATTTTTGCAAATACCAGTTCACCCAAATGACCAAGATAAAACAACATTTACTTGTCCCTATGGCACATTTGCATATAGAAGGTTGCCATTTTGTCTCTGCAATGCACCTGGTACCTTTCAAAGGTGTGTTATGTGCATCTTTTCTCAGCATATTGAGAAGATAATGGAAGTCTTTATGTATGATTTCTTAGTACATGGAGAAAGCTTTGAAGATTATCTAAAAAAACCTTGAAACTATCCTTCAGCTTCGTAACAAACATAATATGGTGCTCAATTGGGAGAAATTCCATTTCATGGTAGAAGATGGTATAGTTCTTGGACATCTGGTTTCCTCCCGAGGCATTGAGGTTGATCAAGCTAAAATTCAGGCAATATCAAAGTTGCCACCACCAACCAATTTGAAAGGAGTAAGAAGTTTCTTGGGACATGCTGGATTCTACAGAAGATTCATCAAGTTGTTTTCCAAAATAGCAAGGCCACTTACTCAGCTGCTAAATCAAGATACACCTTTCATATTTGATCAGCAATGCTTGGAAGCTTTCACCTGTTTGAAGGAAGCCCTTGTTTCTTCTCCAATTGTTCAACCACCAAATTGGGATTTGCCATTTGAGTTGATATGTGATGCTAGTGACTTTGCAATGGGAGATGTTTTGGGATAGAGAAAGGATAAGATAGTGATTGTAGTGACCTATGCAAGAAGAACACTAGATGATGCTCAAGCCAACTACACAACCACTAAGAAAGAATTGTTGGCAATAGTTTATGCCTTTGACAAATTTAGGTCATATCTAGTTGGAAATCATTACACAATTTATACTTATCATGCAGCCATTAGATATCTATTAACCAAGAAAGAAGCTAAACCAAGATTGATCAGATGGATTTTACTCTTGCAAGAATTTGACATTGAAATCAAGGATAAGAAGAGTGCAGAAAATGTTGTTGCAGATCATTTATCAAGAATCAAAGTGAATACACCAAATGCTGAACCAATCTGTGAGACACTTCCTGGGAAAAATCTGCCGCAAACTTGTATACTTCAGGACAAGTCACCTTGGTATGCAGATATAAATTATTTGGTCTGCAACATTTTGCCATCTGACATGAGCTACCAACAGAAAAATAAATTCTTACATGATGTAAAGAATTATTACTAGGATGAACCCTTGCTCTTTAAGCATTGTCAAGATGACATAATCAGAAGATGCATATCTGGTGAGGAAATCAAGAGTGTCATCTATCATTGTCACACTGGTCCTATTGGTGGACATGCAGCCTCAACTAAAACACAAGCAAAAAAATTACAAGCAGGATTATTCTGGCCAAGCATGTTCAAGGATGTATTTGAATATGTTAGAACATGTGAACCTTGTTAGAGAACTAGAAAGATGACTAGGAGGCATGAAATTCCACAATAAGGAATCTTAGAGGTGGAACTGTTTGATGTTTGGGGCATAGACTTCATTGGTCCATTGCCCTCATTAAAAGGATACAAACACATCCTTCTTGCTATTGACTATGTGCCAAAATGGGTGGAGGCAATACCAACTATACATGCAGATTGAAAAGCGGTGTGCAATATGTTCAGACAAATCATTTTCTCGAGATTTGGAGTGCCAAGAGTAGTCATTAGTGATGGAGGAGCCCATTACATAATCTCTTTGAGAAGTATGGAGTGCATAACCATAGAGTAACCACACCTTATCATCCTTAGGCAAATGGCCGGGTTGAGTTATCAAACCGAGAGATCAAAGCAATCCTTGATAAGGTTATTTCCAAAACTAGAGCTGATTGGGCAAGCAAACTACCTGATGCCTTATGGGCATATAGAACAGCATTTAAGACACCTATTGGAATGTCTCCATTTAGACTGGTATATGGAAAACCATGCCATCTACTAGTAGAACTGGAGCACAAGGCCCACTGGGCAATAAGAAAGCTTAATATGGACCTAAGTAAAGAAGGAAAGAAAAGGCAGCTACAGATTTGTGAGCTGGATAAGATAAGAATGGATTCTTACCAGAGTGCCAAAATTTACAAATAGAGGACAAAGAAATGTCATGATAGACATATCCTCAGAAGAGATTTTCATCCTGGCTAGCAAGTACTTGTGTATGATTCTAGATTTCATCTCTTCCCTAGAAAGTTCAAATCCAGATGGTGTGGACCCTGTACTGTCAAGATAGTGCATGCAAATGGGACAATTGTTGTCCAGAGCCCCTCACAAGGAACAATCCTACTAAATGGACAAAGACTAAAGCATTATTATCCTAGAGATGTTATTTCACCAAGTGCAGAACCTGATGATGAGGATACACCCATGGAAAGTCAAGATGTTGCTGAGCAGTAGACATAATATTCTCCACCACCTGGTCAAGCTAATGACCCTAAACAAGCGCTAATCAGGACGCAACCTGACCCTTAATGTAATTTATTCTTTGTTTTTCTTCTTTATAGACAAGAATAATTGAGAGGAGTGGAGATGGAAGTCAAGAGAGTCGATTGCGAAGTAGTGGGGCAAATCATAGCAAGCAGTCGACCAGGTGCACTAGTTTCAATTTTTACCTCTGCGTTTTCTCATTTTACATTCATACTATTGTCGGTTACAAAACATCGTTCAGTTAAATATAACTTCCAATGATGTTCCTTCGATCTATTGTAGTCTGGCAATCATGAATTGCTGTTCACAGCACTGATGAATTAAGATGTTCTTGCACTTAAAATTTCCTAATTCCCAACTTGAATCCTGCTCAACTTGTCTCTTCTATGACGTGTTAGCAGACTGCATCTAGTCTTGGCGAAATTTTAATGAAGTGAAACTTGTTTGTTGATTTCCCTTGAGTTGTTTTCTGTCCTTTGTTGAACTTTATACTCTAGTAGCATTAAGTAACAACTACGATCCTGGGGTCATTAGTTTGTGAAATCTATACCACTAGCTAGTATGTTCCCTATTTCCTTTTTATTGACTTATCGTGTCTACCAACATAATTTTTCAATCCTAGCTGGGTATGGTGATCCCTGGATTGGGTACCTAGCTATGGGGAAAAAATACTAAATTATCAGCAAATATGGTTTTGAGTTATCAATCTTAGACAAGTATGGTGATCCCTGGATTGGGTACCTAGTTAAGGGAAGAGGACTAAAATATATAAAAAAAAACTAAAAATAAGAAAATATAATCTTAGCTTCTAACCTAGTCGAACATGTGATCTCGGGATTGGATGTTTAACTAAGGAGACAAATGGTAAATAAAAAAATTCTTTGACTTATCCAAATCCCAG
The DNA here is from genome assembly GCA_916181665.1 of Avena sativa. Classification (NCBI taxonomy): domain Eukaryota; kingdom Viridiplantae; phylum Streptophyta; class Magnoliopsida; order Poales; family Poaceae; genus Avena; species Avena sativa. The sequence continues at coordinate 382,521,677 of OV702286.1, read as the reverse complement.
CTGGGTGTGTTGATCTCGGGCTTGGACACTTGGTCCGAGGGGATGGAAACTAACTCTTGCTTGAACTTTTGTAGTGATTTCTTCTTTTCACTTAACTAGTTTTATTTGCTGGATTTTGGTTCACCTCTAGATAGTTTTTCCAACTCTTGGTTTAGCACTTGTTGTTTCACTTACTCGAGCCACTCTACCAAGACCTTAGGTACTATTTTAATTGTCATAGAAGGACAACCTTGAGGGAGATTCAAGTTTGGAACCTCAATAAGTTTAGTGTAGAAACAAATTTTCCTCATTCATGCTTTGCTCTGCATCCTCATCCCGGCTACGAATTACATGCTTTACTTGAGGACAAGCAAAAAACTAAGTGTGGGGGATCTTGATCACCCTTATTTCCATAATACATTTGGATTACTTTTCCTTTACTTGTCACCATTTTTTGACACAATTCATAATTGCATTTACATAATATACTACCATTTACAGAGTCATTCCATTTCAAATTACATGTGTAGAATCGATGCGACATGGCATCAAATACACCTCCAAATCGATTTTAGATCGTATTCACGTTCAAATACTCGAGGGGGTGCAATGCAAAGATCCCACTTGACTTGCGACCGAAGAACAAGAAGAGAGGGGCAAAAGTGTAAAAAGTGGCAACCACTCTGGGGACAACCGGGAGTGGTTTGCGGACGAAGATAAGAGGGAGGAGAGAAGCAGGAGCATGACGTAGAGAGGGAGAGTCCCTGATTCCACCACCACCTACCCTCATTGCGGAAGGAGAAGAAGTCCAGATCGAGATCTGGTGAGGAGGAGAAGAACCACCCCATCGACACCCCTTGATGCACGGTCCAACTACTAATCCCCTGCTTCGTCTTGATCATCTTCACAACTTGTCATAAAGTTTATCTCGCTCTCGTATCCCGTGCTGTAGTGACCGAATTGCGTGCAACATGATCGTGGATCTCGTTAGTCTTTTAGCCTATATTGATATATTTGCTTGGCATTAAGTTGTTGCACAAATTGGTGTGTTGTGCTTGATACCCTGAAGTTGTTCGTCTATTGTCAGAGTTTCTTGTCTGTTAATTTCTGGTAGTTTTATTCCTGAAGAAATTGGTGAATTAGAATGCTTCAATTCATTCATGAGGAAGCTTGATCCCTATGGAGAACCACGACTTAAACACCCTACTAAATTGCATCGATCAATTGGTGCACCACCACCATTACAACCGCTAGCAGGGCAGCCACAACCCGCAACTAACAGAAATCAGGAGGATGAGTACCCAAGGTCCAAAGGTGCAATGTCAATGATCCAAAAAGGGCGCCTGTCAAATAGGATCCAGAAGCTGATCACATGACAAATCAACATGGCAGTAATAATGCCAACACCCACACCCGAGTATCTCTATTGGCCCGAACAACAAATTACATTCAGTAGAGCCGATCACCCACTTTGAGTCCCATGACCGAGTCACTCAGCTCTGATAGTGGAGGCAAATTGGAGGGTTCGATACGAGCAAGGTTTTCATGGATGCAAGAAGCCGTATCAACCTAATATACGCTAAAACCCTGCGGGTAATGAACTTTTCTTAGAAAAATTTGGCGCCAATAGACACATCCTTCCATGACATAGTCCCAAGTAAAGCTGAAATTCCTTTAGGAAAAGTTTATCTTGATGTTGTCTTCGGATCAAAGGATAATTTTGGGCGTGAAAAGCTCGAATTCGAAGTTATGGACTGGCCATCACAATACCACGTGATCCTGGGGCAACCAACCTTCACACGGTTCATGGCTGTGCCACACTATGCATATCTGGTAATGAAAATGCCAGCACCAAGAGGAATTATAACCATAAGGGGCATCTTCACCCAGTCCAACAATTGTGATCGGGAGTACAATAAAATATCCCAATCTTTTGGGATGGAAGGAGAATTTAAGAAACTAAAAATCTCGACGGACACAGAGCCCCTGACAACATCATGGATCAACCCCGATCAAGCTTTCGACACCGCAAAGGATACACGAGAATTCTAGGTGCACCCCATAGATCCAAAAAATACAACCTTTGTGGCTTCTAATCTTGGTCCTGCATAGGAAAGCGCGCTCATCGAGTTCCTGCATGAGCACTGAGAGATTTTTGTATGGTTACCAGCTTACATGCTAGGAATCCCCAGGGAACTCACTGAGCACGCTCTTAGCTTAAGCCCTGACACCAAGCCGATAAAACAGTCACTTCGTTGTTTCATAGAACCCAAACGCAAGGCCATTGGAAAAGAACTTCATCGCCCGACAGACACCAAATTTATCAAAGAACTCAAGAAAGCAGAGTGGTTCGCCAATCTAGTATGCGTCTTGAAGAAAAATACGAAGGAGTTATGCATGTGCATCGACTTCACCGCACTGAACAAACACTATCCAAAGGATCACTTCCCACTACCACGAATTGATCAAATAATCGATGCAACTGCAGGGTGGGAACATCTTTCCTTTCTAGATGCATATTCAGGGTACCACCAGATTCAAATGAAGGAGGAGGACCAGGATAAAACAACATTTTCCACACCTTATGGTCTATTCTGCTACACAATAATGCCCTTCGGACTTAAAAATGCGGGTGCCACATATCAGCGGATGATGCAAAACTACCTAGGAAGCCAAATCAGAACAAATGTACAAGTATATATCGATGATGTCATAGTTACTACAAAGCAAGGGTTGACCCTTATCGATGATCTTCGGGAAACATTCGATAACCTCGAAAAATACTACATTGATCTCAACCCGACGAAGTGCTCCTTTGGAGTCCATGTGGGGCAACTCCTCGGATACCTTGTATCATCAAGAGGAATACAGGCAAATCCTGAGAAAATACAGGCAATCCTCACGATGAAGAAGACAACAAATCTTCATGGTGTGCAACAATTGGCTGGAGGAGTCGCGACGCTGATGACCCACAAGTATAGGGGTGTATCACAGTATTTTCAATAAGTAAGATTGTCGAACCCAACGAGGAGCAGAAGGTGTTGACGAGTGGCTTGGAGCAGGAATTCTCTGTAAATACTTAGCAAACAGATTTTTAGGGGGTTTTGATAATGCAGGTAAATAAAGTGCGATTAAATAAAAGACAATAATAATAAATGGAGCAAGTGGCCCAATCCTTTCTTTAGTAAAGGACAAGCCGGTTGTATTACTTAAGATGACCAAACATTCTCGAGGACACATAGGAATATCGTCAAGTGCTTTCGCTTCATATTGTTGATTAATCTTCTTTAGTTTGATAAGTGTTGTGTGGGTGAACCTGTGCTAATGTACCGACCTTCCTAGGATTAATACATACTTGTGATTATACCCCTTGCAAGCATCCGCGAGTACAAGAAAGTAATTAAGATAGAAACCTAACCACAACTTTAAACTCTAAGATCCTGACATCCCTTGTGCAAAGGTTTCCCAACGGGGGTTCAGGTTTCTGTCACTCCGGCAACCCCTATGATTAGTAGCCAAATACACAATGCATTCCCCTAGGCCCATAAAGGTGAAGTGTCATGTAGTCGATGTTCACATGACACCACTAGAAGAATAACATCACAAATTAAATAACTAAGTATTGAATCTTTCTCAACACAATTCCACTACTAACAACATGACTTCTCCCATGTCATAAAGAACAAAACGAACTACTCATAAGACATCATATGGATCAAGATCAGAGATGATATAATGATAAGCAACAATCTGAACATAACAATAATTCAATGGTTCCACTCAATAGCATCAACTCCAAGGAGTAATCAACACCGGGAAAGTTTCCCCTAAGAACTATGCAAGATTTAACCCAATTGTTACAGCGGTATGGAGTGGTGATGATGGTGCTGGTGGAGATGATGGTGGTGATGATGATGATGATTCCGATGAAGTCCAGCTTGATGGTGGTGTTGATGGCGACGATCTCCCCTCTCCGGGAAGGAATTCCCCCAGCAAAATTCTGTCTGCCAAAGAGATCTTTCTCTCTCTGTAGTTTTCCGCCCCGCACAGGCAGCGGAATCTTTCTGTGGTCCCTCCCTAGGTATTAGGGTTTCGAGGGGATAATATACACCAAAGGGGAGAGCCAGGAGTGGGCCAGGGTGGACACACCACCTGGTGGCGCGACCAGGGGTGGCCCGCGCTAGGGGTGGTGTGGGCCCCCTGTGGCCCATCTCCACTCCCCCTTCTGGCATCCTTCGTCTTCTGGAAAAATAGGATTTTCCATGTATTGTCCCGGATTTTCTGATCTTCGCGAATTTTGCCTCCAAACAGGCCCTTTTCCATCAGAATCCTGACTGCAGCGGTCCATGCTCCAAAAGTCATCAACCATGCAAAAACAGATGAAATAACATAAGTATCATCTCTTAATATGAAATATATCAATGAATAAAAGTAAATTATGATATAGAATAGTGATGCAAAATGGACGTATCAGGCGCTCAGTCGATTTATCGCCCGCTTAGGCGAAAAAGCATTACCGATTTACACCCTTATGAAGAAATCAGATAAGTTTGAGTGGAAGGAGGAAGCCTAGCGAGCCTTTGAAACCCAGCGACACCCCCTGTCATTGTGTCGCCACGAGAAAAAGAACCCCTACTACTCTACATCACCGCCACTAATCAAGTGGTAAGTACAGCTCTGGTCGTCGAGCGACCCGAGGAAGCAAAAACTCATGGTGTCCAAAGACCAGTTTATTTCCTAAGTGAGGTCCTCTCCCCAGCCAAACAACGGTATCCGCACTACCAAAGGCTAGCCTACAGAGTCTTCATGATAGCGCGCAAATGGCGCCACTATTTTTCGGAACACCCGATCATAGTAGTCAATGAGGCACCTCTCTCCAATATCCTCAACAATACAAAAACCATAGGATGTGTCTCTCTATGGGGCATCGAGCTGTCCCCTTGATATATCACGTACGAGAAGCATAAGATAATTAAGTCCTAGGTTTTGCCTGATTTCATTATTGAGTGGACATAACTACAATGTGCGGGTCCGACAGACCTCTCCAGCGCATGGACAATGTATTTTGATGGGTCCAATAGGACAGAAGGGGCAGGAGCCAGAGTTATACTAGTGTCACCTCAAGGTGATAAAATGTGCTATATACTTTAGATGAGCTTTGCAAACGCATCGAACAACAAAGTTGAATATGAAGCCCTGTTGCACGTCATGCATATGGCTAAAGCCTACGGTCCAACTCGTCTGAAGATATTTGGTGACTCAAACATTGTTGCACAATAAGAAATGAACAAGTGTGATGTTGTCAATGGTAACATGATCGCTTATCGGGATATGTATAGTATCATGGAAGCCCAATTTGATGGAAGGGAAGTATCACACATAGGCAGGGCAAGCACCGAGGAAGCCTACAATTTGGCAAACATTGGATCCCTTTGTTTACCGGTACCACCTGGAGTTTTTTGGGAAGAGATAATGGAGCGCTCCATCAAAGCTAAAAGGGTCTCTAAGGTCATAGCACAAAATGCGCACAAGAAGGTCAAATCTAAAAGCAACTGGGGGCTGTGCCAATAGCCAAAGATGAAGTAGATGCCCTTGAGGAAGAACTAGAACCCGGCGAGGTCTTGATAATAGAACATACATGGATGCGGCCATATGTAGCATACATGATGAGAGGAGAACTACCCGAGGATGTAATCGAAGCACGACGGATCACAGGTCAATCTAAAGCTTTTAGGATCATTAAGGGAGAGTTATATAAAAGTAGCCTCTTGGGCGTCCTACACCGATGCGTGATACATTGCAAATGTATCTATAATTGTTGATGTTCCATGCTTGGTTTTATCTCCTTTCTTGTGTTTTGTCCACACTTTGGAGTAATTTTCATATGATTTCTTGGACTAACCTATTAATAAGAGCCACAGTGCCAGCTGCCTGTTTTCTGCTGTTTTTGGTTCCAGGAAAGTCAGAAAATGAATATTCTCGGAATTGGACGGGACAAAAGCTAAAGTGCCTATTTTTCCGGAAGACTCACGGAGCCAGAATATGAGACGGAGGAGGGCCAGGGCCTGGCCACACCAACCCCCAGGCGCGGGTACTCCCCGGCCATGCCAGAGCATGGTCTGGCCAGCCCAGGCACCCCCTCGGTCTCCCTCTTCGCCTATAAGTTTCCTTCTGACCTAAAAACTCAGGGGGGGTCGACGTTTTTCCAGAAGGAGTTCTGCTCCGCCACCACCACCAGATTCCACGAAACAGCACCAGAAACTCCGTTCTAGCACCCTGCCGGGACGGGGAATTGGAGGACATCATCGCCATCATCATCACCATCGCTCCTCCATCGACCATCCATGTTTCCCCCATCTATGAGTGAGTAATCCCCCGCTGTAGGCTATGGGGATGGTAGGGATTGGATGAGATCGTTCATGTAATGGCATCAGATTGTTAGGGCATGGTGCCTAATATCTTTTATTAGTGCTTTATGACTTTGTTGCGACTTGTTGTGCTTAATGCTTGTCACTAGGGCCCGAGTGCCATGATTTTTGATCTAAACATGTTATTGATTCATTATGATAGTATTGTTTATGGTCTTATCTGCAAGTTGTATACACACGTTGTTGTCGGAACCAATGGCCCCGAAGTGACAGAAATCGGGATAACCGGAGGGAATGGCTTTGATGTGAGGATCACATGTGTTCACAGAGTGTTAATGCTTTTCTCCGGTGCTGTATTAAAAGGAGCACCTTAATTGCTAGTAGTTCCCTTGAGGCCCCGCTGCAAATGGGCTGGCAGGACAAAAGATGTTATGCAAGTTCTCATTGCGAGCACGTATGACTATATATGGAACACATACCTAGGATTATCTAGTACTGGGATGCTTTATCTTATTTATCTACAATTACCCTATGTTCTGATTGCTATATGAATTGTCTTGTCCATGCAACACACGTCCATCCATCCCTATGTCTACCACACTCGAATCCCACTATTTACTGCTATTGTTACTACTGTCTTTACTTTACTGCTTCTACTACTTTGTTATTCCTACTACAAAACTGTTGCTACTAATAAACTGCTGTGAGCAAGATTGTTTCCAGGTGCAGCTGAATTGACAACTCAGTTGTTAAGGCTTATAAATATTCTTTGGCTCCCCTTGTGTCGAATCAATAAATTGGGTTTCACTTCCCTCGAAAATACTGCGATACACCCCCTATACTTGTGGGTCATCAAGACTATTTTCTAGCGCTGTTGCCGGGGAGCATAGCTTTATTTATCAAGTTCACTTGGATTCTCTATTGTTCGCTGCTATCCATCCATCATGGGTAAGTCTCCTGATGGCAAGGTTCCTATTTTACCATCCACTACAAGAAGAGGTACGGTTCTGAACACCTCTGCTACTCTTGATTCACCATATGTTATAAGTAAGCTCGTTACACCACCACATACACATACTACACACACTGCTACTACTGCTGAATCTGAAACTTCTGATGCTTATGATGCTGCTTCTACTGTGCTTGATAAGAGTGGTTCATTAGGTCCTTTCCTAGATGCTACGATTGCTAGAACTATAGCTGGAAATACTAAAACTCCTAATGAAGAAACTACCACACCTATTAGTTCACCTGAGTCTAGTGAGAGTTATGATATTGAAGATGGTTATGTTGAGATGACCGATGAATTTATTAAAGAATGTAAAAACACCCATGATAGGAGCGCTGCTAAGAGTCTCCTTGAGAGGCATACTATTAGACCCAAATTCTCTCCGATTGCTAAGTTTGCTTCTTCTCCCATAAACATTATAGATAAAGGTTATGATTTCTCTCTCGATCTATCTTACATAGCTATTGTTGAGAAAGAACCTTTTTGTGGGACTAAGAATGAAAGTGCGGTAGCACATATGAATGAACTTTCTACCATGAGTGGCTTGTTTTCTGATGATATTAATATGCGTACTTACTTTGTTTCTAAGATTTTCCCCTTTTCACTGAAATGAGAAGCTAAAACTTGGTTTAGTAATTTACCTCGTAGATCTATTGATAGCCCTGATTGCTTGATTAGTACTTTCCTGCAGAAATATTTTCCTCCTAGTGCTAGACGTGCTATTTTGCAGGAACTTTTTGATTTTAAACAGGGAGAAAAAGAGGTATTGCCCAAATCTTGGGAAAGGTTTTGTGCTTTGATTCATGCACAAGCTGGAAGTCCATTACCTAAGAATGAGCTTCTTGATATATTTTATAATGGACTAACTGAACAATCTAGGACATACCTAGATAGTCCTACTATACCAGTGCCTATTCCAACATCAAAGAAGAGGGGAGTTATTGAATTAAATGATGAAGTGATGAAGTAAGCTAAGAAATGTCTTAAGGAGAAGGGAATTAAAGCTGCAGATGTCAAGAATTTACCTCCTATAGAAGAATTATGTAAGCCTATTCCCTACTCATCCACTATCGAGGTACAGTCTCTCCAAAACTTTGATGAAGGTGATATCCCTTACTCTAAACCTCCTGATCAATGCTTAGAAGAATTCGATATCTTTATTGTTAAGCAAGATAGTTTTAATAAAAGGATGCAAATTCATCTAATGGAAAACACTAGAGCTATTGTTGAGTTGAAGGATATTGTGGAAAGAACCGCTAATGATGTTAAAATGATTGTTAAACACTTCCAAATGGTTCAAACTCAAATAGATCAACTCGTTAAAGTGCAAAAAGACTTGCTAGTTAATGCTGCTAAAGAAAAACATGCTTATGAAAAGAACTAGAAGTGGAGCTGCTACCCAGGATCCTCTATATCCTGAGGGGCATCCCAAAAGAATTGAGCAGGATTCTCAACAAGATGAAAATAGTGGTTCTACTAGTAAGAAAAGGAAAAAGAAACATAAAAGTATTGTAGAACCCTCTGAACCTGCTATAGATCCTAATAGTATATCTATCTCTGATGCTAAAACTGAAAGTGGTAATGAATAAAATGAAGTTTCTAATGAAGAAAAAGTTGAAGAAGAACCTGAAAACCACACTAAGAATACTAAATACACTAAAGAAGATTTTATTGCTAAGAAACATGGTAGTGAAAGAGAACCTTGGGTCCAAAAACCTATGCCATTCCCTGATAAGAAACACAAGTCAAAGGAGGATGAACATTATAATAAGTTTTGTGAGTGGATGAAACCTTTATTCTTGCAAATTCCTTTGACTGATGCTATTAAATTGCCTCCTTACTCAAAGTATATGAAGGATATTGTCTCGAATAAAAGGAAGATCCCTAATGAAGAAATTTCTACTTTGCTTGCTAATTATTCCTTCAATAGTAAGGTTCCTAAGATACTTGGAGACCCAGGGATTCCAACTATCCCTTGCTCTATTAAGAACAGTTATGTTAGAACTGCTTTGTGTGATTTGGGAGCTGGAGTTAGTGTTATGCCTTTCTCTCTCTATAAGAGGCTTCAACTAGAAAAGTTAATACCAACTAATATATCTTTGCAAATGGCTGATAAATCTAACACTATTCCTGTGGGTATATGTGAGGATGTACCTGTTCAAGTGGCTCATAATTTCTTGATATTAACTGATTTTGTTGTGCTTGAAATGCCTGAAGATGATAATATGTCTATTATTCTTGGGAGACCTTTTCTTAATACTGCAGGAGCTGTTATTAATTGTAATCAAGGAAAGGTGACTTTCAATGTTAATGACAAGGAACATACTGTCTATTTCCCCAAGAAGATTGAAAGGACTTATGGTTTGAATTCAATTGAACATGTTGAGGGCATTCAAGTTGGAGAAATATATTGTCCCATACCAAGAGAAAATTGGAAACTATTATGATTGGGACCATTGCTATCAAGGTTGAGGTAACATAATCATTAGTGGAATACAAAGTTTTGTATCATATGGAATTGTTTTGGTAGAAAGACCTGATCAACCTTGTTAACAAAAGGATTCCGTTGAACAAAACAATCACTATGATTATCTCTGTTTACTTCTATTTTATCCATTTTAGTTTTTGCTTATGCCTAACTTAAAGGCGTTAAAGAAAAGTAATTATTGAGAGATAACCCAAAAGTTTTAGATGAGTCTTGGAAGTTATTACTTCAGTAATAACCGCTCCTTATCCTTTTTATTTGCTTTTTGTGCCAAGAGTAACCTCTAATGAGAGAGAAGTAATGATTGAGAAAGTTGCTGTCCCGAAGCAGATTTATGTGCTTCACCGTAAAAATTCGTGTAAAATCTCTGTACGTCCTTTTGAGGCGTGAATTTTTTTGATTCTGCCCCAGGTTGTTATCTAACTTTCTTTAGTTCAACACTTTTTGATTTGAGCAACATAAGGTCTTTGAAAAAATTCGTATTTAGCTGCTGGTCTGTTTTGACAGATTTTTGCCATTTTCTGCATTTGCTTCTTGTTGGTTCCTTTTTGAGTGCTTTTGGGGAATTGAGCTTTTTGAGGGAAGTGCTTCAGTAGCTAGTGTTCTAATGGAAGTTTATTAGTGTTAGAACTGAATTTTAAGACTTATTATCTTGAGTGCATTAATGTTGCTAATAAAGATTGTGTGAAGTTTTGTATGAAGGAAAAATTTCAGGTGTATGGAAGGAATGAGTAATGAGATGAAGGATGGACTAAAGCTCAAGCTTGGGGATGCCACGCATGTCACCCTAAGAAATATCCAAGAAGTACAAGCATCAAAGCTTGGGGATGCCCAAGGCATCCCCTTCTTCATTAATAAAAATCCCAGGTTTCTTCCAAACGCTTTATTTTTATTGTTTCATGCACAGTTGTGTTGTTCTTGGAGCGTCTTCTTTTTTGTTTTCGTTTTGGTTTTTAGTTTGCGTGGTTTGCTTAGTTTGCTGAATAAATTGGTTGGACCTCCTCTTTCATGCATTGGTTTTCAAATAGTTTGGTTTGGATTGGAAAAGAGTAGGAAAGTTCGTGCTTAAGTGGTAAAGAGAGCTTGTTTTTGACTGTGGCCTATGCTTTGCCATGCCATGCTTGATATTGTTTTGGATTTATGCTTAGTATTCTTTGCTGTAGCATGACTTGTTATAAACAATTGAGATTGCTTAATGTGCCTTGTATGAATCATGCGTTGTTTTAGCATATTAAAGCATAGTATAGTGGTATTCTCCTTTGATGCTTTATTTGGGTTAACTTGGCACATGCTCACACCATGTTATGAATATCCCAAGTCACCATAAGCCTTTATGATCCTTTAGTTTTCAACTTGTAGTATCACTTTATGCTTTGATCAATGATGTTTTGTCGCTCTGCATGATTATGGCCATTGTTGCTCTCTTGTTTGTCGCTCCCTTACTATTCTAGCCTTCACCTTCACTGAATATGTTTTACTCATGTTTCCAACTCCCCAAAACCAAATATTGTCAAAGTGTCCAGCATACCTACCTATTAGCATCTTTTTCTACTTCCGTGCATATTCAATATGCCTTGTTTTCTTTCGAATAAAATGTTTGTTTGTGATGAGAAAGTTAGTTAGTAAAGCTCTCACAAACTTGATGGCACACTTTATTTTTCTTGCATTTAATAAACCTGAACCATTGTGTCCTTCTTTGTTGTGTATATGCTTGCACTTTATAAGTTGAAGTTAGCAGAACCATGTTTCATGGGGAACGTTTTCAACATTTCATGGGTACTTAGTACCTCGTTGATATCATGTTCTTTTGCTTATGGATCCCGACGGTGTGAAATAAAAGTGGAACTTGTAAGATCATGGAGTTTGTATGTATGTTAGAGAAACGCCTGGGCCGGTAGCCTAAGCCAGGCCTAATCATGGTGGAAACTTGCAGCATAACCATAATGAGCATTCTATGAAGCATCCTCAATAAAAATCTATGCACATAGTAAATAAAAAGATCGCTGAGATGCTCATTGTCTGCTTGCCTTGTCATTTTTATTATGGGATAGCTCCTATGTCATGTGCAAGGGGTACCCCGTTGGCGGTTCTCTATGATACGTATATACTTACAATGACAAGAGCTTACTCGTGACTGAAGTTGAGTAGCATGAGGATCGTTCTTCGTAAGTAAGGGGCATGAGACTTCGATTTATAACTTGTCAAGCATATCCTCTTAGTTGTGTCACTTCAACCTTAACCATTTAAAGATGCTTATGATAGGGGCAATGAGAGCTCAAAGCTAATGAGTACCATACTTTCAGCATTTGGATGCCTTTCAAACTTTTCAAAACCTGTTCATTTCCTTGTTGAGTCTCCACACATTCTATGAGCACTTTCTTGAGAGCATAGTGGCCATTCTTAGTTCTATGTGCATTGTCCCTAGACTTGTTGATTGATGCGTACCTTGATATTGCTTGTTTTAAACTATTTGTATCTAGTCACTCTTGTAACTTTGAAGGTGTCCTATGCATTTATGTTTGCTACTCTATAAGGGACAAGCTGAATGCCAATATGCTATGTTTTCTTTAAGTGAAACAAACAAATGTCTTGCAAAGCATTGTTATTCATGAATCTTTTGTTTGTGCCTTTTCATGTTGCAACATAGTTGCTATGTCTTACTGCTAGAACTTTGTCTTTCATGTTATGATTGAAGTACTATGATCCCAGCTTTGAATGTTTTACAAATACTTTGATCAAGTTTATGATGGTGCATGTAACCTAAAAAATTATTCTTTCCTTTTTTCACTTACCTACTCGAGGACGAGCAGGAGTTAAGCTTGGGGATGTTGATACATTGCAAATGTATCTATAATTTTTGATGTTCCATGCTTGGTTTTATCTCCTTTCTTGTGTTTTGTCCACACTTTGGAGTACTTTTCATATGATTTCTTGGACTAACCTATTAATAAGAGCCACAGTGCCAGATGCCTGTTTTCTGCTGTTTTTGGTTCCAGGAAAGTTAGAAAATGAATATTCTCGGAATTGGACAGGACAAAAGCCAAAGTGCCTATTTTTCCGGAAGACTCACGGAGCCAGAATACGAGATGGAGGAGGGCCAGGTCCTGGCCACACCTGACCCAGGCGCGGGTACCCCCAGGCCGCGCCAGGGCATGGTCTGGCCAGCCTAGGCACCCCCTCGGTCTCCCTCTTTGCCTATAAGTTGCCTTCTGACCTAAAAACTCAGGGGGGTTCGATGTTTTTCTAGAAGGAGTTTCGCTCCGCCGCCACCACCAGATTCCACGAAACAGCACCAGAAACTCCGTTCTGGCACCCTGCCGGGACGGGGAATTGGAGGAGATCATCACCATCGCTCCTCCATCGACCATCCATGTTTCCGCCATCTATGAGTGAGTAATCCCCAGCTGTAGGCTATGGGGATGGTAGGGATTGGATGAGATCGTTCATGTAATGGCATCAGATTGTTAGGGCATGGTGCCTAGTATCTTTTATTAGTGCTTTATGACTTTGTTGCGACTTGTTGTGCTTAATGCTTGTCACTAGGGCCCAAGTGCCATGATTTCAGATCTGAACATGTTATTGATTCATTATGATAGTATTGTTTATGGTCTTATCTGCAAGTTGTATACACACGTTGTTGTCCGGAACCAATGGCCCGAAGTGACAGAAATCGAGATAACCGGAGGGAATGGCTTTGATGTGAGGATCACATGTGTTCACAGAGTGTTAATGCTTTGCTCCGGTGCTCTATTAAAAGGAGCACCTTAATTGCCAGTAGTTCCCTTGAGGCCCCGCTACAAACGGGCTGGCAGGACAAAAGATGTTGTGCAAGTTCTCATGTGAGCACATATGACTATATATGGAACACATGCCTAGGATTATCTAGTACTGGGATGCTTTATCTTATTTATCTGCAATTTCCCTATGTTCTGATTGCTATATGAATTTTCTTGTCCATGCAACGCCCGTCCATCCATCCCTATGACTACCGCACTTGAATCCCACTATTTACTGCTAGTGTTACTACTGTCTTTACTTTACTGCTGCTACTACTTTGCTATTCCTACTACAAAACTGTTGCTACTGATAAACTGCTGTGAGCAAGATTGTTTCCAGGTGCAGCTGAATTGACAACTCAGTTGTTAAGGCTTATAAATATTCTTTGGCTCCCCTTGTGTCGAATCAATAAATTGGCTTTCACTTCCCTCGAAAATACTGCGATACACCCCCTATACTTGTGGGTCATCAATGCGTCACACCTAAAGAAGGAAAGCTAATCCTCAAAGATATATATGAAGGGGTATGTGGACGTCATGCTAGCAGCCGAGGAATTGCGGCTAAAGCTTTCTGAGCAGGATTTTATTGGCTTACAGCAGTATAGGATGTGAATGACATCGTATGAACATGCAAATCATATCAACAATTTGCAACAAAACCCAATGCACCCACCATAGAACTAAACCCCATACCTCTTGCCTAGCCATTTGCTCAACGTGGACTTGATATGGTGGGTAAACTCCACAAACCTTCACCAGGAGGACACGCTTTCTGCTAGTAGTGGTCGACAAATTTACAAAGTGGATCGAAGCAATGCCCGTCACAAGTCAAGATGGAACTTCAGCCGTGAATTTCATCAAGTCAATAGTCTTCAGATTTGGAGTGCCAAACAACATCATCACCGACAAGGGAAGTAACTTCACCTCCAACGAGTTTAAGGAATACTGCAAGGAGATGGGTATAAAAGTAACCTACACTTCAGTTACCCACCCATAGACTAACGGGTAGGTAGAAAAAGCCAATGGGCTCATCACTAATGGTATCAAGAAAAGACTACTGGCACCACTCGAGAGAGCAAAGGGAGCCTGGGTAGATGAGTTACCCTCTATCCTATGGAGACTACGCACCACCCCAAACAATGCAAGACAAGAAACACCTTTCTTTCTGGTCCATGACGTAGAAGCCGTCCTTCCAGTCAAAGTAGCCCATGCGTCTCCTCGAGTCATCGAATATGATTAAGAAGCATCCCAAGAAGCACTCAAATATGACGTCGACTCACTCGATGAAGCTCGTTACACTTCTTTACAAAGAGCAACCATCTATCAACAGAATGTATGCAACTACCACAACCGATGACTGTGTCCCAGGTCCTTCGTCGTAGGGGACCTGGTCCTTCGCCTCAAGCAAGATGGTCATTGTAAGTTGGAATCACCATGGGAAGGGCCATATATTGTCACAGAAGTGATCCCTGGCGGGGCATATCAGCTCCAAGACAAGAAAACATGAGTCAAGTACTCCAATCCATGGAACGCTGTGCAGCTCCGATGCTTCTATGCTTCAAAAGGTTCCTCCCATTGGG
Organism: Avena sativa; assembly: GCA_916181665.1. NCBI lineage: Eukaryota > Viridiplantae > Streptophyta > Magnoliopsida > Poales > Poaceae > Avena > Avena sativa. The sequence continues at coordinate 382,506,480 of OV702286.1, read as the reverse complement.
AGCATTTATATACCTAACCCGAGAAAATAAGAAGCTGATAACTTTGGCAATTCCAATAGCCAAACAAGGCAGTCGATAAAATCTCAGACCGCGCCCGACGTGATTATATGTCTGAATGTCGTGTCCACGACATGATGGTAAGACCCTAGGATTTATCTTGTGTGGCCTGGTAACCCCACAAGAATGCGCTCTGCCAGTAAATTATCCGTATCGACGATATGATGAAAAATCCCGACGTACAGTTGGGTACCTAAAATAATAGAACTGGAATTCAGTATTCAATAATACATCAACAACCCGAACTAAATTACGCCAGCAAACTCCAAGTTCAAGCCCGAGGACTTGAATTTGATGTAGGTTCACGGAGTTTTTGCCATAGATCAATTTACTGATATCCAATCTGTTGGATGCATCAGACCTGTTATACCAAATCCCTACAATGATTAAAACAAAAGAAAATAAACATATTTCATAAAAGAAAAAGTTTGGCTTACGGAAAATTTTCTTTGAGACTCAACCCGAATCTGCAATTCGCATGGAGTCTCGGGGGATACTAACATGGGTATGATTACTCGGGTTCTTATGATTAGTTACCCTAGTTACATAAAGGCTCGCAACTCACAAATCCCCAGAGGAAGGCCCAGGGAGCATCCGACGGAAGGCATAGCTTGCCAGATAAGGAAATAGAAACCAACATTGTATTATTGTTGTAATTGTAACTTGTAACCTATCTGTATACGGCCTCGGGACCCAGCCTATTATATATATGCTAGGAGGAGACAGTGGAGATGGAGGGAAAAAGCATCGAGCAATCTATAATTGATTTGTTGATAAGCAATCAGATGACTTCCACTCCCTTTTTTGTCTGATCAGCCAATGAAATCCCTAGCATTTTATTTTCCACGAAACCCTAAGTCCATAATCATGGTAATTGCCGAGGTTACCCCTCATCACAACCACTCCCAAGTAATTGGCTTTCAGTGTAATTATACCATCATCATTATTAGGTTTGGCCTTGTTCTTCCTAGGGAAGTGGACTATAAAAGGATATCTAGACTGTAGTCCTATTCTCACATTCCCTTTAGGTAGATTGATTAAAGATTTAATAGTTCTTAGGAATGACCTACCTAGAATTATAGGTGATATGGGATCTTTAGGCATGTCCACTATAACAAGATCAATAAGAGCAGGACTTCCTTTAATTTCAATGACTATGTTTTCTTTTATCCCAATAGCTTGTTTATAAGTTGAATCGGCAAGATGGAGTCTCAATTTAGTGGTTGCAAAAGGCCCCAAGTTTAAGTTGTCAAATTGACTTTTGGAAATTGTTGAGATGCTTGCACTAAGATCACAAAGTGCAGATATCTCATTAACACCAATTTTAATTTTTACAGCAGGCTCAAATATATCATCTAGCTTAGCACGAATCTTATCAGCTAGTCTCGTATACTCCATTTCTAAATCTCGAACTTTAGATGCTACTTGTTGAATAAATTGTTGGTACATAGCATCATTACCTTGTTCTAGATCGGGATTCTTTACGGTGATCATCTTTAATAGATCTTCCACAGTGTATTTAGGTGTTGGCGTGTTGCTATAGTCTAGATCTTTAGGCTTCTCTTCATTCATTTCCACCCTCATCATCTTGAGGTCTTCTACCGGATTTGGCTCGGGCTTTCCAACAAACTTTGCTAGTATGAGAGCTTGGCTCTCAACTACCTTGCCCAATTGAACCTCCATGGTCTTTGTCCTTTCCTGTAGAGCCCGCACATCATTTCTAGTTGCAACAACTTGATTAGATAATTTACCAATACTACTGCCATGGTTTTCTGTGATTTTAATAAGCATATTATTTTGCTCGGTTTGAGATTGCATAAAGGTTCTAACAGTATGTTCAAACGAGAGATTGCCATGATTTGCTCCATTATGATTATCATATTATTGTAAGGAGCTCCTGCAGGATTATAATAATGTTTTTAAACATTAGAAGCAACATTTTGATTCTTCCAAGTAGGATTATAAGGAGTGCAAGCTATAAAATTAACATCATTAACATCGGTAGCGATAGCATTAATTTGGGTATCTTCTTTACCCTTTACTATGTTGAGTAACTCGTCTACCTTAGAAGTAAGCTCTTCATTGTTTACCTCGGTGATTGAATTCACCCTTTTTGAGGTTCTTTCCACAGGCCATTGGGCATGGTTATTTTGCATATCATCAAGTAATTTCTTTGCAACACTCACTTGCTTTTCCATGATTGTTCCTACTGCAGCAATATCTGGCATAGACTTAGACATTGGGTTAAGGCCATTATAAAATAAATGCAATATAAGCCATTCATCCATCTCATGACTAGCACAGTTCATTCCGGCTTCTTTCATCCTTTCCCATGCAAGCACTAGTGGCTCTCGGTCTAATTGTCTAAAACTTGTAATGTTGTATCTTAGTTGCATAGTCTTAGCTAGGGAAACAAATTAGTCATAAAAAGATTAGTGCATTCCTCCCAAGATTTAATAGTGCCCTTAGGTAGAGCTAGCAACCAATCCTTAGCCTTCCCTCTTAGAGAGAAAGGAAACAAATGTAATTTAACAACATTTGGATCTCCATCCTTAATACGCATCATGTCGCAAATTTCAGTAAAAGTATTTAAGTGCAAACCTGAATGCTCAGAACATGAGCTCCCAAATTGATTTTGCTGAACCAAACTTAAAAGGTTAGACTTAATTTCATATGCTTCCTGATGGCTCTGTGTATGGCGCCAGAAAAATGCTGGAGCGGTGTTGATGTAGAGCTCGTTGGGAACCCCAAGAGGAAGGTATGATGAGCACAGCAGCAAGTTTCCCTCAGTATGAAACCAAGGTTTAATCGAACCAGTAGGACCAAGGAAACACCCCAAAGGTGTTACTAGCTGAGCTTTGGCAGGGCGCACTACCGGTGCTAGTAGCAACATGGAGACCTACACAACACAACCACAGAACTTTGTCCCCAACTTGCGATGAGGTTGTCAATCTCACCGTGTTTTGCCGAAAACAAAGGATTAAACGTATCGAATGGAAAGAAGTAAAAGTTTGTAGAAAGTAAACACAAAGAAGTAAAAAGTTTGTAGATTGTATGTAAAAGACAAGGGCGAGGATCCATAGTTCACTAGAGGTGGCTCTCCTTAAGATAGATAACATGTTGGGTGAACAAATTACAGCAGGGCAATTGACAAACATCAAGAAAGCAATACATGCATATACTAATCATCTTGACTCCTTTGAGACTTGATTGGGCATTACAACATTATACATAGACCGCCATCCAACTGCATCTATGACTAATAATCCACCTTCAGGTTATCATCCGAACCCCCTCTAGTATTAAGTTGCAAGCAACAGATTATTGCTTTACGAGCTGCGTGTAAAGTAAATAATACGATTGTTCTATGAACAAAGGATTGTTGTTTTCTCCCTAGTAGCAATAGCACATCTAGTACCTTAGAGATTTCTGTCACTTCCCTAGATTACCAGAGGCATGAACCCACTATCGAGCATAAATACTAACTCTTGGAGTTGCTAGCATCTACTTGGCCAAGATAGCTACTAACAATGGAAAGCATGCAAGATCACAAATAACAAAGACATGATAGAATCAATAATCAATCTGAAATAGCATCTCAATATCCATCGGATCCCCGCAAACACAACATGCAGAATTACAAATAGATGATCTTGATCATGAACGGAGCTCACAAGATCTAGACATGAAAGCACAAAGGAGGAGAACCAGCCATCTAGCTACTACATGGATCCGTAGTCCAAGGATGAACTACTCACGCATCACACCAGAGGCTTGCATGGTGATGAAGAAGGCCTCCAGGGTGAATTCCCCTCTCCGGCAGGGTGCCAGGAAGAGATTCAGATCCCTCCCGATCTAGGGATGGAGATGCCGGTGGCTACAGACTCTTTCGTGGATTTTTGATCGGGCACTTAGGGTTTACGTCTCGAGGGCATCTTACAGTCGGAAGGGGAGGCCGAGGGGGTGCCGGGAGCGGCCACACAACCCCCTGGCGCGGGCCAGGTGGTGTGGTGGCCCCTGGTCCCTCTCCGTCTCGTATTCTGGCACTTGATGACTTCCGGAAAAATAGGCACTTTGGCTTTTGTCCCGTCCAATTCCGAGAATATTCATTTTCTGACTTTCCTGGAAGCAAAAACAGCAGAAAATAGGCAGCTGGCACTATGGCTCTTGTTAATAGGTTAGTCCAAGAAATCATATGAAAAGTACTCCAAAGTTGGAACAAAACACAAGAAAGTGGATAAAACTAAGCATGGAACATCAAAAATTATAGATACATTTGCAATGGATCAACATCCCCAAGCTTAACTCCTGCTCGTCCTCGAGTAGGTAAGTGATAAAAAGAAAGAATAATTTTTGAGGTGACATGCACCATCAAAGACTTGATCAAAGTATTTGCAAAACATTCAAGGCTGGGATCATAGTACTTCAATCATAACATGAAAGACAAAGTTCTAGAAATAAGACAAAGAAACTTTGATGCAACATGAAAAGGCACAAACAAAATATTCATAAATAACAATGCTTTGCAAGACGTTTGTTTGTTTCACATAAAGAAAACATAGCATAATAGTATTCAGCTTGTCCCTCATAGAGTAACAAATATAAATGCATAGGACACCTTCAAAGTTCAAAAGAGTGACTAGATACATTAGTTTAAAACAAGCAATATCAAGTTATGCATCAATCAACTAGTCTTGGGACAATGCACATATAACTAAGAATGGCCACTATGCTCTCAAAGTAGGTGCATAAAGATAGAGGTGGAGACTCAATATTATGGTGGAAGAAAGGCCTTCATAGAAGGAAGTAGGGATTCAAGTCTCATAAAGAGCTTCCAAAAAGTATGGTACTTATAGCTTTCAGATCTCATTGCCCCTATCATAAGCATCTTGAAGTGATTAAGGTTAAAGTGAACAAACTATGGTGTACATGCTTGACGAAGTATAAGTTAGAAATCTCATGTCCCTTGTATACGAGGGCCGCTTCTCATGCTACTCAAGTTTAGTCACCGGTAAGTTCTTGTCATCGTAAGTATATGTGTATCATAGAGAACCGCCAACGGGGTAACCCTTGCCCGATGATACGGAAGAATCCCCATATCAAAATGACAAGGCAAGCAGACAACGAGCATCTCAGCAATCTTCTTATTTACCATGGGAATATGGTGCTTTTTTCTCTCTTTCCTCTTTTCATAATCTCTTTTTTTCTTTTTCTCTTTTTTTCTCAATATAGGACTCTTTTTTTATAAGAAGAATGCTTCATAGACAGCTCATTATGGTTACGCTGTAGGTTTCCACCATGTCAGCATGGATTAGACCAGCGGCCCAGACATTTCTCTAACACATATACATAACTCCATGGACTTACAAGCTCCCTTTTCATTTCACACCGACGACATCCATATACAAAAGAGCATGATATCAACTAGGTACATGTACCAAGTGCAATGTTGAAAGCGTTCCCCATGAAAGCATGGTTCTGCTAATTCCCAACAAATAAGTGTAAGCATATACAACATAGACGACACAATGGTTCAAGTTTATTAAGGGCAAGAAAAGTAAAGTGTGCCATCAAGTTCGTGAGAGCTTTAATCACTAGTTTTCTCATAACAAGTTTAATTTGGAAGGTAAACAAAAGCATGAATATACTTGGAATAGCATAAGCTAGTAGGTAGGCATGGTGGACTCTTTGGAATAACTTGGTTTAGGGAGTTGGATGCATGAGTGGAACTCATACTTGGTTGTGGAGGCTAGCAAAAGACTGGGAGCGACAAACTAAGAGAGAAATAATGGCCATAATCATGTAGAGCGACAAAACATCATTGATCAAAGCATAAAGTGATACTACAAGTTGAAAACTAAAGGATCATAAAGGCTATGGTGACTTGAGATAGTCATAACATGGTGTGAGCATGTGCCAAGTCAACCCAAATAAAGCGTCAAAGGAGAATACCACTATACCATGCTTTAATATGCTAAAACAACGCATGATTCATCCAAGGCACATTAAGCAATCTCAATTGTTTAAAACAAGTCATGCTATAACAAGGAATACTAAGCATAAAGCCAAAACAATATCAAGCATGGCATGATAGAGCATAGGCCACAGTCAAAAACAAGCTCTTTTTACCACATAAGCATGAACTTTCCTACTCTTTTCCAAACCAAACCAAACTATTTGCAAACCAATGTATGAAAGAGGGGGTCCAACCAATTTATTCAGAAAACTAAGCAAACAAAGCAAATGAAAAACCAAAATAAAAACGAAAAAGAAGACGCTCCAAGAAAAACACAATTGTGCATGAAACAATAAAAATGAAGCGTTTGGAAGAAACCTGGAATTTTTATTGATGAAGAAGGGGATGCCTTGGGCATCCCCAAGCTTTGACGCTTGTACTTATTGGATATTTCTTGTCGTGACACGCGTGGCATCCCCAAGCTTGAGCTTTAGTCCATCCTTCATCTCATTACTCATTCCTTCCATACACCTGAATTTTTTCCTTCATACAAAACTTCACACAATCTTTATTAGCAACATTAGTGCACTCAAGATAAAAGGTCTTAAGGTTCAGTTCCAACACCAAATAAACTTCCATTAGAACACTAGCTACTGTATCACTTCCCTCAAAAATCTCAATTCCCCAAAAGAACTCAAAAAGGAACCAACAAGAAGCAAATGCAGAAAATGGCAGAAATCTGTCAAAACAGACCAGCAGGTAAATACGAATTTTTTCGAAGACCTTCTGTTGCTCAAATCAAAAAGTGTTGAACTAACGAAAGTTAGATAACAACCTGAGGCAGGATGACAAAAATTCACGCCTCAAAAAGTCGTTCAGAGATTTTACACGAATTTTTATGGTGAAGCACATAAATCTGTTTCGGGACAACAACTTTCCCAATCATTACTTCTCTCTTATTAGAGGTTACTCTTGGCACAAAAAGCAAATAAAAAGGATAAGGAGCGGTTATTACTAACTTCCAAGACTCATCTAAAACTTTCGGGTTATCTCCCAATAAGTACTTTTCTTTAATGCCTTTAAGTTAGGCATAAGAAGCAAAGAAAGAATCAAGTGTTCTCAAATGAAGAAGCATTAAGACCAAAATTTGTTTTCATAGGAGAAGGAAAAAAATATTTTCTCTCTTTTTAGGGAAGTGTTCTATACCTTTCTTGAGTGGGAGTTGATATTTAATGGTGCCTTCTTTCATATCAATAATGGCACTAACAGTTCTAAGAAAAGGTCTTCCCAAAGTAATAGGACAAGAAGCATTGCATTCAACATCCAAAACATAGAAATCAATGGGGACATAGGCATTTTTAACCATAATAAGAACATCATTAAGACTCCCCATGAGTTTCTTTTTAGCATTATCATCAAGTGGGACATTCAAATAACAATCTTCAAGTGGAGGCAAATCAAGCATATCATAAATCCTTATAGGCATAATAGAAACACTACTATCAAGATCACATAAAGCTTTGAAATCAAAGTCATTCACTTTCATATTAATGATGGGTTCCCAACCATCTTCTTGTTTTATAGGAATAGAAGCTTTATGTTTCATCTTTTCTTCTTTAATCTTTATGAGAGCATCAGTAATGTGTTTTGTAAAGGCCATGTTCATAGCACTAGCATTAGGACTTTTAGCAAGCTTTTGTAGGAACTTAATAACTTCAAAGATATTGCAACCATAAAGATCAAAATCAAATTTCTCATCTAGAGTAGTAGAACTATTACTAGCCTCAACACTAGTGGTGGTCATAGTAGAAACACTAATGTTTCTAGCAATTTCATCTTCTCTTTCCCACTTAGCATGTAATTCAGCTAATAGTCTAACATTTTCATCAATTCTTACTTGTATAGCATTAGTAGCTGCAAAGGGATTATCATTAGATTCAGGTTCAACAACCATTTTATTCAAAGAAGATTGAGCTTCAGCTAAAGATGCTATATTTCTTTCAGCATTAGAGAGTTTTTCCTCAATAGTTTTATTGAAAGCAGTTTGTTTACTAATAAACTCTTTAAGCATAACTTCAAGTTCAGAGGGAGCACTCCTATTATTGTTTTAGGAACTTCCATAAGCATCACCATTGTTGGGAGGATAAGGCTTATAATTGTTGTTACCAAAATTGTTCCTATAAGCATTGTTGCCAAAATTGTTATTTCTTATGAAGTTCACATCAACTTGCTCTTCTTGAGCAACTAAAGGAGCCAAAGGAACATTATTTGGATCAATATGGGCTTTCCCATTAACAAGCATAGACATAATAATATCAATCTTATCACTCAAGGAGGAGGTTTCCTCAACAGAATTTACCTTCCTACCTTGTGGAGCTCTCTTAGTATGCCATACAGAATAATTAACCATCATATTGTCCAGAAGTTTTGTTGCGGCACCCAAAGTGATGGTCATAAAGGTACCTCCAGCAGCAAAGTCCAATAGGTTCCTTGAAGAATAGTTCAATCCTGAATAAAAAGTTTGGATGATCATCCAAGCAATCAGTCCATGAGTGGGACATTTCTTTACCAAATATTTCATTCTTTCCCAAGCTTGAGCAACATGCTCATTATCAAGTTGTTTAAACTTCATTACTTCACTTCTCATAGATATAATCTTAGCAGGAGGATAGTATTTTCCAATAAAAGCATCTTTGCACTTAGTCCAAGAATCAATAATATTCCTAGTTAAGGAATTCAACCATTCTTTAGCTTTTCCTCTCAAAGAGAAAGGAAACAATTTTAGCTTAATAATATCACCATCTATATCCCTATGCTTTTGCATCTCACAAAGTTCAACAAAGTTATTTAGATGGGAAGCAGCATCTTCATTACCAATACCAGAAAATTGTTCTCTCATAACAAGATTGAGAAAAGAAGGTTTTATCTCAAAGAAAGTATCTTCAGGCACAGGTGGAGCAATAGGTGTGCTCATAAAATCATTGCTGTTGGTGCTAGTGAAGTCACACAACTTAGTGTTTTCAAGAGTAGTCATTTTTTTGGGTTTTCAAATAAGAAAGCAAACTTGTAAAACTAATTTTTTTGTGTTTTTGAATAAGAAAACAAGCAAACAAAGCAAAAAAGGAACTAAGCAAAACAAAAATAACAAAGTAAAGAGATTGGTTATGAGGGACTCCCCTTGTGAAGATGTCCTTGACTCCCCGGCAACGACGCCAGAAAAATGCTGGAGCGGTGTTGATGTAGAGCTTGTTGGGAACCCCAAGAGGAAGGTATGATGAGCACATCAGTAAGTTTTCCCTCAGTTATGAAACCAAGGTTATCAATCTAGTAGGAGCAAGGAAACACCCCAAAGGTGTAGCTAGCTGAACTTTGGCAGGGCGCACTACCGGTGCCAGCAACAACGTGGAGACCTGCACAACACAACCACAGAACTCTGTTCCCAACTTGCGATGAGGTTGTCAATCTCACCGGTTTTGCTGAAAACAAAGGATTAAACGTATCGAGTGGAAGAAAGTAATAGTTTGCAGAAAGTAAACACAAAATAGTAAACAGTTGACTGTAGATTGATAGTAAAAGAAAGGACCGGGGTCCATAGTTCACTAGAGGTGGCTCTCCTTAAGATAGATGACATGTTGGGTGAACAAATTACAGCGGGGCAATTGACAAACATCGAGAAAGCAATACATGCATATACTAATCATCTTGACTCCTTTGAGACTTGATTGGGCATTACAACATTATACATAGACCGCCATCCAACTGCATCTATGACTAATAATCCACCTTCAGGTTATCATCCGAACCCCTTCCAGTATTAAGTTGCAAGCAACAAATTATTGCTTTATGAACTGTGTGTAAAGTAAACAATACGATTGTTCTATGAACAAAGGATTGTTGTTTTCTCCCTAGTAGCAACAGCACATCTAGTACCTTAGAGATTTCTATCACTTCCCCAGATTACTAGAGGCATGAACCCACTATCGAGCATAAATATGAACTCTTTCCGTTGTTATCATCTACTTGGCCAAGATAGCTACTAACAACAGAAAGAATGCAAGATCACAAATAACAAAGACATGATAGAATCAATAATCAATCTGAAATAGCATCTCAATATCCATTGGATCCCCGCAAACACAACATGCAGAATTACAAATAAATGATCTTGATCATGAACGGAGCTCACAAGATCTAGACATGAAAGCACAAAGGAGGAGAACCAGCCATCTAGCTACTACATGGATCCGTAGTCCAAGGATGAACTACTCACGCATCACACCGGAGGCTTGCATGGTGATGAAGAAGGCCTCCAGGGTGAATTCCCCTCTCCGGCAGGGTGCTGGGAAGAGCTTCAGATCCCTCCCGATCTAGGGATGGAGATGACGGCGACTACAGACTCTTTCGTGGATTTTTGATCGGGCACTTAGGGTTTACGTCTCGAGGGCATCATATAGTCGGAAGGGGAGGCCGAGGGGGTGCCGGGAGTGGCCACACCACCCCCTGGCGCGGGCCAGGCTGGGCCACGCGGCCAGGTGGTGTGGTGGCCCCCTGGCCCCTCTCCGTCTCATACTCTGGCATCTGATGACTTCCAGAAAAATAGGCACTTTGGCTTTTGTCCCGTCCAATTCCGAGAATATTCATTTTCTGACTTTCCTGAAACCAAAAACAGCAGAAAACAGGCAGCTGGCACTGTGGCTCTTATTAATAGGTTAGTCCAAGAAATCATATGAAAAGTACTCCAAAGTTGGAACAAAACACAAGAAAGTGGATAAAACTAAGCATGTAACATCAAAAATTATAGATACATTTACAATGTATCACGTCCACATCAACAACGGGCCGAGTAATAGGTGCACGAATAAAATCATTGGTGGGAGTAGCATACTCCCCAAGGCTCTTTTGAGCCATGGCTCTTATCTTTTGGTATTTTTAAAGTAAAGGAAACAAATAACTAATTTTTTTGGGTTTTCAAATAGATAACAAGAAAGTAAACTAATAACAAGAAATAAACTACAAACAAATAATAAAACTAAAAACAAGGTCTATAGTGACCTCACCAGGATAGCGAAATTGCTTCCCCGGTAATGGTGCCAGAAAAAGGGTTATTACCTTTGATCCAGATTCACGAATGTAGTATAATAGTCTTTTTCCCTAGTAGACCTAGGTTTAATCGAACCTTGGGAAACAACGCTAAAAGGAATAAAAAAGGACACTCCTGCAAGATTTTGTTTTTTTGTTCTACCTTCGTTTACCAGACCAATCTAGTTTACCTTATATCATGGGTTGATTCAATGGATGGAGATAGGCCAGGGTTGAAGATCCACCTACAATTACACATCATACGGGATAAAATATAATAATAAGCACATTCATGTGTAACATTCTAATAGAGATAATCTCTTGTGGGCAACACATCCTAATATACTATAGCCCCTGCGAGCAGCATGCATAGTGATGAGTCCAAAATTGAAGTATATTTACCTTTTGTTTTGCATAAATAGAGTAGGGATTTTTGTATTTCACTACGTCTACGCGCGCTATTTTGTTATTGTTTCAACATGATCCCAAATCATGGATTCATATATGAACATATCAATTAGAGCTATCATATTGTGCAATTATATGATATTTCTAAGTGATAAAAGTTCCTTTATGAATTTACCTTCGCACTTGGAAGAATACCAAACAAGGAAGAGGCATCAGTACTGATAACGACAAGTGGTACGGGCAGAGCCGACCCGTACTGTCTGCCCATACCAGGCGCCATCATGACCTCCTCGTTAAATAGTTTCTCCTGTCGAAGATGAGAGGGAGATCCGACATTCACAGCCACCACAGACCATGAAAAACCACATCCGAAAGAGATTTGAAGGAGGAACTTGGCTAAGGCAAAATCCCAGCTGCTTCACGAATCATTGGAGGACAATGCATCATACCCTTCATCATTAACCGCTGCATCTCCATTACCACCATTACCCCCATCTCTCATCTATTAGATCTCTTTGTAATTCCAGATTCAATTGTGGTTTGCATTAGATATACCTTCGTACTTTTATCCATCCATTTGATTATTATGATGGTGTTGGTTGTTTCTATGAGTGAGTAGTTCCTTTGTTCTTGGGGAGATGGAGAAACCCTAGCACCATTATGAACTTGTAATAAAGATGATATATTCTTGTGTTCGTATGACTTTCTTGTCTATGATATAATTATGATTTGTGTTTGATTTCTCTCTTTTATGATATGTGAAGTCGACCACATATTATTTGCCCTTGGGACTAAAGGGAGGGAGAAATCCTTTGTACGTGTCTTGGAAGCGTACCCGAGATGCCCCGTGACAGATTAACATTGGCTCGTAACCTACACGGTCAAAGGAGGGTTAAAGAGGGACACTCCCTAAGCTTATTAAGATATACACGGGGAAACCCTTAATTGCGGTGGTTTGTATGGATTGCTGCTCTTAGACATCGCAGTGGTTATTTAGAGGTGACCTCACTCTTGACTCCACAAAGTGGCTTCCTACGAGCCTTGTAGTGAACATTTTATTATGGGGCTCTCTCCACACATATCATGACACAATGAGTATGTTATCCAGATTACATATAACAATAATACTATGCTAGTGGTGTATCCTATATCCCCGAGAATGTTTTAGTCCTATTGAGTTCAACCACGCTTTCATACAATTTTTTTACTTGTTTTTTTACTTGTTTAATTACTTTTCTACAAACAACCATAAACCATTTAAACACCCTTTACTTGAGATCAAAGACAGCTTATAAGTATTTTTTGGTAGAGAGTAATGAGGGGCATAAAGACCTTCACCAATAGCTCTCCGTGGGTTCAATATCTTTACTTAGAAACTAGCTACAATTGGTCTGTGCACTTGCAGTCATCACATATCAACAATATTTTGATCCAACCGAGTGCACACAGATCAAAGCCTTAAGAGGTGATGTTGTTGTTGACCCTGAACGGGTTGCTAAGCGAAGACCGTACTGCCCTTTCTGTCATTGGGTTTCCCATGAGATTGCCGCTAGCCAAGTATCTCACCTCAAGCCTTTATCGATCTCAGGGATCTTTGGTACCTACAAGTCCAAAGATCGAGGCAGGAGACAAAGAAACAAAACATACAAATCCCTCTTTTAAACAATACACAATACTCCCATAGATTAGATGCGCATAATTGTTGCTGGGTTTTTCCCCAACCCACAGCCTGTTAGGACTACTCACTCATAACATAAATATCAAGGATAGACATTGTGCAAAATACTTAGATTGAAATCAAATATTCTTACAATAGTCGCCGAATCACAAGGAGATCTCAAGTATAAAGTAATGGCTATGACTAATGGAGGGGATGGAAGATGGAAGGGATGAACTGTGGTGTGGATCTGCTTTGGTGGCGTTGTGATGCAATTTGAAAATGGCGGCCTTCTGCGTGGCGGTTGAGGCCTCAAAATATATAGACGTCTTCATGAAAGTTGTAGAGTTTGACGAGACGAAATCGCTGCCACATGGTACAGGTGAATGGTACGGGCGGGCCCTGCCCGTACCAGTGGTCGTTATGGCTTCAGATGCTTGGCAATTGCTCCAGAATTACTTGGTCGTGTGGACTTCCTCAAAATCTTCATTATGACTCCTGATTTCGCATTAAAAAGCATGATTTCCCGCACAACACAAATCAAAGCAATGATTTGCATATATTTGCAATCATTAGTCATTAGTGGCAAGGATGGAGAGTTTCTTGTCAATTGCTTGACTATAAACAATGATTAAACGCAAGATAAGATGGCTATTTTTAGAGCCATCATCAAGCGCAACCACGTTCGCACCCAAACTGTGGTTTGGAAATAGCCTATTCAATAAGTTACTAGAATAGCGATATTTTAGATAGGTTTAAAGTAACTAGTAACAAGGAAATAAACAATAACAAAGTAAACTAAAACTGAAAATAAAAATGGGCATCTATCTCCTCCTTGTCATTCACACAAGTCAATAATACACTCCGGATCGAAGGATCACATGAACTCATATGTCTCCTTGTTGTCACTAGAAGAGAGAGTAATATATATAATAGATAAAGCCACGAAGTCTAGTGTTGCATACTAGATCAAACCTTAACCAAGAACCGAATCAATTACTCAAACATAGATGAATAGAAACACAAACAGTAATCCATTGAAACCATCATGTTCAATCTTATAAATACAAGATCTAAAACAAGGGAGAGAGATATGGGGACGAAGACGCTAATGGAGATGATGATGATGGTGGCCGGTGGTGCCTCCCCCTTCTCTTTCACCTTCTCCTACTCTTGCTTGGATGGTGTGGAGGTGTTTATGGAGATCAAGATCTGATGGAGTTGTGGCGGCGGCAGGGCTCTGCTGTGGGTGTGTATGGAGAGGATGGGATCTCCCTTGGCTCCTCCATCCTTTATACAGGCCTAGAAGGACACCCAAGAGTCCAAAATATGTTCCTTATAACCTAAGAAAGATCTACGAACAAATGTGAGACAAAACGGTGAAGAAACACGTCGGGTCTGGTGATTTCCGTCTCCTAGAACCCGTGGTACGACCAGCCGCACCCGTACACGCGGTTATTAACCCACCATATAGTTTTCGTATTTTGGTCATCATTTTTTATATGAACTCTGATTTCGGTGTTCTTCGGCTTGTTGGATTCGTATGGACGAGCTCTACAACACCATGACATTGGATATTAATTTGAAGTTGATAGAAAAATCCACTTTTCCACCCCTCACACATGGCTAACTTTGGTGCCCTATGGCCCTTCCATATTGTCCTATCTTTGCTCTTTTGCCTTGCTTCATTCATAATCATTCATAACACCTACACATGTCAAATACAAGAAAAGTAATAAAACCCTAATATAGTTTTGCAACACTCATACAAATTGAATAAGAACTTGTAATCGGAGTAAATAATAGCGTTAGAATGTTTAGGCCAATTCTGCTATCCACGTTGTCCCGATTGTTTTCTACTATGGGATGGACGCCGGAAAGGACATGCATCACGCTCGCAATGGAACCCTCCTCTTCTGGGAGGGGGGACACGCTGCGGGCCAGGGCGAAAGATTCCACATTGCGGATGCGTGTCGCGCGTCGACGTACCCCGTGTCGCTGGAAGGTGGACCACACACGTGTCATGGGCCTGCCGTCAGCGTATGCGGGCAGGACCGCACTCTGTTAGAGGCATTCCTAGCGCGACACGCCTCCACACCCACCGGGTGGCGGGGCCCATCCAGAGCCGACGTGGCGCCATGATCCCATGTCGGCCGCGGATTGTCATGGCCATGCAGCCCAACTAGATATAATGTGGCGTTGTGAGCCCATACCAGCCACTATTTCTCATAGACGCAGGGCCGACAGAAGCTGACGTGGCACCGTGAGCCATGCCAGCTGTCAGTGATGGATCTAGTATTTTATCAATGGGTATGCCGCATCTAAAAATTGATAGCTATCTAGAAGATATCTATTTAACAATTAAATAAATAATTATAAATTTGCACTATAGTGTAGTATGGAAGCAAAGATGTCATAAACCGGTGGTGGCGACGACTGCGGTGGTTGCAGTGGTGACGACGACGGGGACGAGAGTATATGGTTCATATTGTCTTCAATTGTCCTATCTAGCTCTTGACTGTCCTCTTCCCCGAAGTTCAATACGAGATGGATTCGAACCAGCGGCAACCTTTTTAGCTGCGTGCCTCTCGAAGAAAGATGCAATGTATATTCAAAACTGAAAATTTTCAGGAAAATCAGACGTATATGACAATTAGCAGTGCATATGGATCGTTAGTAAAACTCACAAGTGATACTAGAAGTCTAGAATCCAAGATTACCGTGCTACTGTGCCGCGTTGTCAAAAACTTATCTTAGTCCCGGCTGCCTGGGAAGCGGCCGGCGAGACGGCAAGGGGGAATTGGAGTCCAACTGCTAGCGTGATGCTGGCAGTACCTGGGTCAATGCCCTGATGGCCTGATTCGGTGATTCCCAAAGTCCCTATCTGAATTGCAATGGATCCTTGGAGGCTTGGAGTCCAGACTAGCTAGGCGTCGGAGCCTGTTTTAGATCGATCGGAAATGAGAGTTGGAGACGCGGAACTGCTCGCCGGCTCGATCGCTGTTGCCCTTTTTTCCGTTCGATCAGCATCGCTCAATGTTCCTCTTCTAGGCAGGCCGACTTGCTTATTTCTCTACACTTGTACACATGCATGGGCTGGGATGCCGGGTCACCCGGCATACCCTGTAGGTCCACCACTGCCAGCTGGTTTCTCGCGGATGTGGAACCCGATAGAAACTGACGTGGTGCCGTAAGTCCATACCGGTCACGATTTTTCGCGGACATGGGGCCCGACGGGAGCCGACATGACCCTGTAATCCCATGCCGACCATGGTTTCTCGCGAACGTGGGTCTCGATGGGAACCAACGTGCCGTCGTAAGCCCATGCTGGCCGCGGATTTTCGTGGACGTGAGGCCATCTGTCAGTGTAGATGGTAGACGATGTGGGCTCTCGTGGAGAGATCATACAGTGAGTCCCGTTCATAGCCGACGTGCTGCCGTAGAACCTAGTCGGCCACGAGTTCTCGCAGCGGAAGCCAAGCTAGCAGCGTTGATTTTCTTAGGCGGGTGAAAGCTTCCCTGTCACGCCATCTTGTCCTCTCAATCGGTTATAAAACACGTCGCGACAACTCTCTCATTCACAAAGCCTTATGTGTACTCTCTCTCTTTCTCTCTTTAGTCTAGGTTTCTCAACATTCCGCTGGATTTTATATGCGGCGACGTCGGCGGTGGGAAGTAGTGCACGCACTCTGCTGCCCTTCTACGTCGTTCCACCGTTACTTACACGCGGTGTTCCGTACGTCGTTTTCATGGCCGGGCTGTGTGTGCTGACCTGCGTGTTGCTGATGATTGGCGGAGCATGATAGGGCGATTCTTGGCCTCTCTGTCATGGTTTGGAGCCTTGCGAAATTTCTGTCCGTGCTTCCGCTGGGGCTGGAGTTTCAGCGAGAAGATCATCCACGGGCGACGCCAGAAGACGGTGTTTCGGTGCGAAGAGTTCCACGGGCGCCGACAGAAGACGGTGTTTCCTCGATAAGTGATCAGCCGGCGACGCCATAAAACATGGGTCGGTGGGAAGAGCTCCACGGGCTATGCCAGAAGACGAAGTTTCGGCGACAGGAGCTCCACAGGCACCGCCATAGTTTCCCCAAGGTGGCTAACTTTCCTCCTTAGTATATTATAGGTGTGTGTTTGTCCTGTATTTTTTCTTGTTTCTTGGTTTGAAGCTTTGTTGTATGCGTTAAAAGGAAATCCGTTGCGCTGTTTGGGCATTTATTGTTCGAGTTGAATGAGAATCCGTTCCCCCCGTGTTGGCGTTTAGTGTCTGCATGTGTCTGTCCTGTATTTCTTAGCTTCATTGTATGTGTGGGAAGTAAACCTGATGTGTTGTGCTAGCGTGTACCCTTCGGCTTATTGTTTGTGTTAAATGAAAAATCTTTGTGTTTGTTCTGTATTTTTTGTGTATGTTTCGGTCCTAACTTCATTTTATGCGTGGAAAGTAAATTTGTTGTGCTGTGTTGGCATCTACTATTCGCTTTGAATGGGATTTTGTTTCCCTGTGTCAACATTGTTTGTTGGCGTGGAATGAAAAATTGTACCTGTGTTTGTGTTTGTTAATTTAACCTTTCATGTTTTACTTGCCGTCTCTATCTTTTTTATATAGAAAGTAAATCTTTTTTTATGTTGCATGCCCTGGTAGGATGCTTTTGTTCAGAGTGACTGACTTAATACGTATGCGACGCGCGGCGGTCGCTTTGCATGTGGTTGTCATCCTATAAAAGAAACGCATTGATAGCGAAAGCCCTGCAACGCAAAAAGTACTTGAGCCTCTTCTTTCTGATATTTTTTCAGCCAAATAGTTTTAGTTTTAGTCAAAGAAAAATATGGTCCTTCTGTCGCTCCAACGATGACTCGGCGGTCGCCCCATGTAACACCAATACTAAGTTATGATGTCCTCTCAATACTTGTCCTCTACAATCAATTTTTTCTTGCTTTCAATAGAAGATCTTCTGCTTGCGTCCCTCAAGAGACTACTCGATGACCGCACACAGATTGTCTCCAAATTGAGTGTCTATACACGTCGGGAGTTGGGAGATGACAATGGTTCGGTCTTTTAAATATAGATAATATGTTCACATGTTGTAAGTATGAGATTTGTTTGCTTACAAAATGTTTGCTAATTTTAAATGAGAAGGTGTAACAGACTTACAGTTAAATGCTTTCAATTTCAAATAAATTTATTACTCTCTTGGGTCAATTTTAATGGTCTCAATTTTATCTAGATTCATATGTATCTAGTTAAGTATTTGGACTAGATGCATTTATATCTAGACAACGTTGAGTATATTAATATGGAACGGAGGGAGTACATATAAGCAGGTAACCCTAGAGCAATGCGTTTTATATACTCCCTTCGATCCAAATTAATTGCCTCAGATTTGTCTGGATACGGATATTTCTAGCACTAAATTATGTGTAGATACATCCAAATCTAGAGAAATCTGAGTCAACATAGGGTATGGGCCAATCCTGACCGTCTTTGTGTCTTCAACTTCATAAGTTTGGAGGAGAGGGGAACACCAAAGCAAATGTCTTATTTGAATTGGAGGGAGTGTTATATTTTATTTTGAAACATATTATGTCCACATTAGCTAGGAGAAATTAAAGTTTGTTTAGGAGCTCAGGAGTAGCTACTCCATACGATTCTTCGCTAGCATATGATACATTTTAGATATTTTAAAATAGTTAGACACATGTCAAAATGAGTGAACTACGTCCTAAAACACATCTAGGTACATGCATTTTTTAGAAAAAGCTAAAAGGTCTTCCGTTAGTGAACGGAGGGAGTACAATTATGTTCCACCTCGACGAGACATGTGAACGTAGTAGAATCATCCTCATCTTGCTCCTTGCTCTCTTCACCAACCCTTATGACCCTACTTGCTCCCCAGGCAAGTTTTTTTTGGTGCGGATGCGAGTTTATCGTGTTCACCACATACAACATCTTCACCAATTTCGAGCATCTTCCCCATCACAAACCAGATACACACCTTCCCCTACAGCTCCGACAATGAGGAGTGAACCCAAAGATGGTGGTGAAGCGGCCGAAGTGAAGATGGTGACTAAGCATGTCTGGAGTGAGGATTGTGCTGTCTTTGTTAGAGTTTTTATCGTGTTTCCCATGTTTATCTATGTCCTGTCACGTCCGTGGACTTTTATCTATGTTATATAAAGGTGCTACTCATGTAAGGTTGCTACTCATTTGCACTTTATTTATCTTTGTCGTTATGTCCGTACAAAAAGCAAAAGTTATTTTTCTTATTTATATATGTTTACATTTTATTATTTGTATATGTTCTCTTTTATTAAACAAAAAATGTCGAATTCTCACTATTTATTAATTTAATCTTCATATTTTAACACGTGTCCCATTTTAACAAAAAAGCAATGTGCATCGGCACATTCTCACTTGTGCCTAAGCAAGCGTGTGCCGTAAAAGGAATCGGGTGTGCATAGACACATTCTCACCTTGTGCATAAGCAACCTGCCCCAAAATTTAGAAATCTCACCTATGCATCAAAAAAGCTCAAATAAAATCCGCAACGTGAAACTTCATCAGGTCAAGAGAAACTACACAAGTGCATCAGCAAAGAGAAAAATCGCTACACAAGAAACTAAACAAGCTAAAAATTAGTTCTCTGAAATAAGATGAGTTTAATAAGCTCTTCTTCTTCTTCGAATCAAACTTTCGTCCCGCTTTATAAATAAAGAAACCACCAAGTACAAGGTTCACACAGTATCACGGGCATCGCAATGCCCAAAAGAAAAGAACAAAAAAGTTAGGAACGCTGGGGCAACAACACAGCAAAAAGCAAAAGGAAAACAAAAAGGTGGCATGAGAGGGTGCCTCCTAGGGCTGCTCCCCAGGATCAGCAACCACGGAGCGTCACGCAACCGCTCTCAAGGCCATGAGGGATCCATCCAGGTGCTCCCTATCCCGCTGCTGGAAAAGCAGGTACCATTGTTGAAGGAAGGCCAGAAAAGCAAAAACTGAGTCAGAGGCCCGCGGCGAAAAGATCTTCTCAATCATCATTTTATTACGAATGTTTCACAGGGTCCAGGTAAGGTCCGTAAACATTAGGCAGAAGAGGTGGCGCCTCCCTCCTGGACGGTTTGCCTCCGTCTCCAGGAATTTATCGAGATCCTGAGCCTGCCAGGCAGGGCCTAGCGCCTCCCGAATAAAGCTCCACAGGAACTGAGCGGCCGGGCACGTATACATTATGTGGGTGCAAGTCTCCGGCATCCCAGTTTAATAAGCTCACCATAAGTGAAATAACATAAGCCTAAAAGAAACCTCCGTGCAATGATCGTGTGCACTTTTTAACCGGAGCTAGACTTTTTTTAGGGAAACAGCAGAGCTCCGCTCTGCTGTGGTTTTTATTTCACTTTGAATAAGGATACATCGTTTATTACATGTTGGGATATAAATCTAGGGGGATCGCACTCCCCGAAAACTGAAAGACCAGAATCAAAACAATGCCTAGCTATAGTATGAGCAACCATATTGGCTTCCCTAAAACAATGGTGCATGGTGATTGGGCCAATCCTGCCAGTGACCTCGAAGCAATCAGCAAGAACAGCGGTGTAAGGACTCCAGATTTCATTGACTTCATTGAAAGCATGAACAAGCTCCAAACAATCAGATTCAATTGAAATCGGTGAAAATCCAATCCGTTCGACCAGTAGCAACCCATTCTTAAGAGCACAAACCTCTGATGAAGATGCGCCCCGCGTGTTCTATAATATCGAACCAAATCCAGCGATAACTGATGTCTACGCACGCTTCTATTCTTGTAGACAGTGTTGGGCCTCCAAGTGCAGAGGTTTGTAGAACAGCAGCAAGTTTCTCTTAAGTGAATTACCCAAGATTTATCGAAATCAGGGAGGAAGTGGTCAAAGGTATGCCTCTCAAGCAACCCTGCAGTCAAGATACAAGAAGTCTCTTGTGTCCCCAACACACCCAATACACTTGTCAGGTGTATAGATGCACTAGTTCGGCGAAGAGATAGTGAAATACAAGTGGTATGGATAATTATAAGTGGTAACGGTGCCATAAAAGAGCTTGACGGGTAGGAAGAGACTAAAGATAATCTGAAATAAAGATGGAAGCAAGCAAACATGTAACAAATCTAGTTGCAAATGGTGTTTCAATGCTTAGAAACAAGGTCTAGGGATAACACTTTCACTAGTGAACACTCTCATATAATTATCATCTCTTTATGATACTACTCTGAACTACTCTTCGGTTGGACACTCTAATCCATGGTAGGGCTATAACAACACTCCTCAAAGTTCGCTTTACCCATCTAGATAACCCCTCACTATCACCTTGAGCGCTAGATGGTTCCAACAAACACCACAATTTTATAGAGACATCCAACTCTAAATATAACTCATAACAAGTATTTGTAATCTCTAGCCTAAGTGCCACCATGGTGTGCACGCTATCACTTTCACACACGTGGGGAGAGCCAGAGATCTATTAAAGCACTTGAGTAGCAAGGTAGGTCTACTTGATTACAAAGCTCATGATCACAATATGATCATGCATAGAGATAGAGATGAACACATAGCTACCGGTAGAACCCTTAGCCTCGAGAGAGAACTACTCCCTCCTCATCATGGGAATCAGCAATGGCGATGGAAAAGGTGGTGGAGTCGATGGAGATGGTTCCGAGAACACTTCCCCATCCCGGCAGGGTGCCGGAACAGAGACTTTCTGTCCTCCGAATCTCCCCTTCGGTTGCGGCGATGCTGCAGAACTTTTCGTGGCTGGAGGCTGGATGATTTAGGGTTTTCTCATCGGGAGGCTTCTTATAGGCGAAGGGGCGATATCAGAGGGTGGACCAGGGGCCCACACCACCTGGTGGGGCGGCCAGGGGGACCCGCGCCAAGCCAGCCCCTGGCCCCTCTCCGTCTCGTCTTGTGGCTCCGTGAGTCTTCCGGTAAAATATCAACTTTGGCTTTTGTCCGGTCCAATTCCGAGAATATTTCTTTTCCAGCTTTTCTGAAACCAAAAGCAACAGAAAACAAGCAACTGGCACTATGGCATCTGGTTAATAGGTTAGTTCCAGAAAGTGTATAAAAATACCTCAAAGTGTGAACAAAACATAAGAAAATAGATATAAAACAAGCATGAAACATCAAAAATTATAGATACGTTTGCAACTTATCAACATCCCCAAGCTTAACTCATGCTCGTCCTCGAGTAGGTAAGTGATAAAAAGAAAGAATAATTTTTGAGGTGACATGCACCATCACAATCTTGATCAAGGCATTTATAAAACATTGATAGCTGGGATCATAGTACTTTAACATAGCATGAAAGATATAGTTCTAACAATAAGACATAGCAACTATGTTGTAGCATGGTACAAACAAAAGGTTCATGAATAACAATGCTTTGCAAGACGTTTGTTTGTTTCACATAAAAACATAATGAGAATGGTATTCAGCTTGTCCCTCATAGTTTAGCAAAATATAAATGCATAGGACACCTTCAAAGTTCATATAGGTGACTAGATACAAATAGTTTAAGCACAAGCAATATGAAAGTTATGAATCAATCAACAAGTCTTGGGACAATGCACATTAAACTAAGAATGACCACTATGCTCTCTCAATAGGTGCATAAAGATAGAAGATGGAGACTCAACATAAAAGTAAAATAAAGGCCTTCATAGAAGGAAGCAGGGATTCAAGTCTCATAAAGAGCTTCCAAAAATTATGGTACTTATTATCTTTTAGCTCTCATTGCCCCTATCATAAGCATCTTTAGGTGATTAAGGTTAAACTGACACAACTAAGAGGATATGCTTGACAAGTGATAAGTTGAAATCTCATGCCCCTTTCTTACGAGTACTGAACCTCATGCTACTCAACTTCAGTCACAAGTAAGCTCTTGTCATTGTAAGTACATATGTATCATAGAGAACTGCCAACGGGGTACCCTTGCCCCATGACACAAGAGCTATCCCATATCAAAATGACAAGGCAACAGACAATGAGCATCTCAGTGATCTTTTTATTTGCTATTTGCATAGGTTTTTATTGAGAATGCTTCATAGAATGCTCATTATGGTTATGCTGCAAGTTTCCACTGTGATTAGGCATGGCTTAGGCTAGTGGCCCAAATGTTTCTCTAACACACATACAAACTCCATGATCTTACAAGTTCACCTTTTATTTCACACCGCAGGGATCCATAAGCAAAAGAACCATGATATCAACGGAATAGTAAGTGCAATGTTGAAAGCGTTCCCCATGATACATGGTTCTGCTTACTTCAACTTATAAAGCGCAAGTATATACGCAACAAAGATAGACACAATGGTTCGAGATTATTAAGTGCAAGAAAGTAAAGTGTGCCATCAAGTTTGTGAGAGCTTTAATCACTAATTTTCACATAACAAGTTTAATTCGGAAGGTAGATAAAATCATGAATATACTTGGAATAGCAAATGCTAATAGGTAGGTACGGTGGACTCTTTGGAATAACTTGGTTTTATTTGGATATGGATGCATGAGTGGAACTCATACTTGGTTATGGAGGCTAGCAAAAGACTGGGAGCGACCAACTAAGAGAGCATTAATGGCCATAATCATGCAAAGCGACAAAACATCATTAATTAAAGCATAAAGTGATATTACAAGTTGAAAAATAAATGATCATAGAGGCTATGGTGACTTGGGATATTCTTAATATGGTGTGAGCATGCGCCAAGTCAACCCAAATAAAGCATCAAAGGAGAATACCACAATACTATGCTTTAATATGCTAAAACAACGCATTATTCTTTCAAGGCACATTAAGCAATCTCAATTGTTTATAACATGTCATGCTACAGCAATAATCACTAAGCATAAAGCCAAAACAATATCAATCATGACATGATAAAGTCTAAGTCATAGTCAAAAACAAGCTCCTTTTATAACACTTAAGCATGAAATTTCCTACTCTTTTCCAATCCAAACCAACTTATTTGAAAACCAATGTATGAATGAGGGGGTCCAACCCATTTATTCAAGCAAACTAAGAAAACTAAGCAAACGAAACCAAAGACGCTCCAAGAACAACACAACTATGCATGAAACAATAAAAATGAAGTGTTTGGAAGAAACCTGAAATTTTTATTGATGAAGAAGGGGATGCCTTGGGCATCCCCAAGATTTAAAGCTTGTACTTATTGGATATTTCTTGGGGTGACATGGGTGGCATCCCCAAGCTTGAGATTTTGTCCATTCTTCATCTTACCACATTATTCTTTCCCTACACCTGAAAATTTCCTTCATACAAAACTTCACACAATCTTCATTAGTAACATTAGTGCATTCAAAAGATAATAAACTTTTGGGTTTTAGTTTTAAAACGGAAAAACTTTCATTAAAAACACAAGCTACTATAGGAATTACCTCAAAAATCTCAATTCACCAAAAAGAACCCAAAAAGAAATCGATAAAGAGGCAAATGCAAATAATGGCAGAAATCTGTCAAAACAGACCAGCAGGTGAAAACCTATTATTTTCGAAGACCTTCTGTTGCTCAAATCGAAAAGTGTTGAACTAACGAAAGTTCGCTAAGAACCTGGGGGATTTATTCAGAAAATTACAGCTCAATCCGACATATAGAGATTTTTCATGAATTTTTACAGTGAAGCACAAAAATCTGTTTCGGGACAACACTTCCCCAAACCTTACTTCCCTCTCATTAGAGGTTATTCTTGGCACAAAAATTAAATAAAAAAGGATAAGGAGAGGTTATTACAGAAGTAATAACTTCCAAGACTCAAGAAAACTATTGGATTATCTCCCAAGAAGTACTTTTCTTTAACGCCTTTAAGTTAGGCATGATAGTTTGAGAAGATGCTCACATAAGAAATATGAATTGAAGTAAAAGAGAGCATCAAGAAGCAAATTCAAAGCACATTTAAGTCTAACCCACTTCCTATGAATAGGAATCTTGTAAAGAAACAAGTCATGAAAGCACAAAGCAACAAGCATAGTAAAGCAAAACAAGTGCAACTTTAAGACTTTCAACATAAAGAGGGGAAACCTAATATTATTGAGATGCATAAAACCATGTTTCCCTCTCTCATAATAACTTTCAGTAGCATCATGAATAAAATTAATAATATAAAAATCACATGAAATATTCTTATCATGAGCCACATGCATAAAATAATTAATACTCCCCACATAAACATAGTCATTTTTATTAATTGTAGTGGGAGCAAATTCAACAAAATAGCTATCATTATTATTCTCATCACCATAATCATCAAATATAGGAGGCATATTGTAATCATAATTAATTTTCTCCTCAATAGTAGGTGGACTGAAAATATCATATTCATCATTGCAATCATCATATATTGGAGGTATAGTATCATCATGAGCAATAGAATAGTTATCTTCCAAAGTGTGTTCATTTGTAAATATATCATCATTGGAAGGAACATGGATAACACTAATAGTACAACAATTATTAATATCATCATTTTCAGAATTGGTACCAAAGAGATTTTCAATATCAAAAGTAGTGTGCTTTTCCCAATCATGATCACTACTATAGGTAATAGGCATAGGAACATCATCGAGTTCGGACTCATCAAAAACTATAATAGGAGCAACATGCTTAGGGGAAAATACCGTTTCCTCCCTCCTTTTACTCCTCCTCTTCTTCTTTTTCTTCTTCTCTTTAGGAGGGAGAGGCTTGAAAGGAAGATTCTCCATATACCGTGGTTTATTGTTAGAGACAATAGAATAAACTTTGGAGGATTCCTTCTTTTCATTAAAGATCAAAACACATATTAGTCCTGTCATATTTTGGTAAAATATCATCTTTTATAATATTTTGTATGTAAGTATTTGTGTGGAAATTATCAACACAATAAAGATGACAACCATGCAGGACGCTATTCATACCAAAAGCACTCATATCTACCAAAGAAGTTTTTCTTGATAACTCTTCACACCCCAAAAATAATGTAAGTTCATCATGCTGATTAGGAGTGATCATGTCATCACAATACAAACTTGCAGTACTCATTGGATTAGAAGGGCTATTATTATGTCCTGGGCATTGAAAATTGAAATGACCCACTTCAAAGCAAAGTTCACAAATAAAAGGATAAATGGCACAAACTTTTTTACCAAGATCATTTAGAGCCCTATACCACGTTCTAGTTTTTTCATTCCTGTGGGTGATACAATATTATTCTTCAATTTGATTATTCTCACAAGGTCTATGTATTCCACAAAAATTAACATGCTTATAAGAAATAGTACTTTCAGAGGTTTGAGCATGTTTATTGCTATCATTAATAACAATTTCATTTTCCATGCAAGTGTCTTTAAAAGGCTCATGATACATGTCCCATTTTTCTTTAGGAGCATTAATATGAGAAGCAAAGGCTCTACAACAATCAACAAGAATTTGAGGATCAAGACCATATTTAGCGCTAAGCTCTTGAAAATCAGCAGTTTTAGCGAAAGACTTAATGCAATCATACTCATAGTTTATACCTGGTTCTTTACCTTTGTCGTTATCCTAATCTTCGGTATTGCTTTGAATTATTTCAAGAAGATCCCACTTAGCTTTGACCTCCTTACTTGTGAAGGATACCTCTAAACGGGTATCTAGATAGTCCTTGTAATGTCCTGAAAGCCTTGCATAAAAATTATTAATAACAATATTACTGGGGAGCTCATGAATGGGACATTTGAGCATTAGTGACTTCAGTCTCCCCCATGCTTGGGCAATACTTTCTCCATCATGTGGATGAAAATTATAAATGTAATTCCTATCTTTATGAATTTCATGAGGAGGATAAAATTTAGAGTAAAAGAGAGATTCAAGTTCCTTCCACTCCAAATGATGAGGATCATCTAGTAGCTCATACCACTCCCTTTCTTTGCCCTTAAGTGAAAAAGGGAATAGCTTCCTCTGAACTTGTTTCATTGAAATACCTGCACACTTGAACAACTCGCATAATTCGTGTTTAAAGAGTAAATGATCACCAGGATGGACAGTTCCATCTCGAAAATAACAGTTATTCATAACACGTTCAACAATTTTTATAGGTATTTAAAAAGGGATGCTTTCAGTATGTGGATTTAAAATATCAAAAGTATCATTAGAATTACCACATATGGGAGATAAAGTATCATCAGAGAAAATTTTCTTCTTTAAAGTTGGGGAACTAAAAAGATCATTTTCATAAAAACTAACTTCCCCAAACTTAGACGTTTCCATAGCATTAGTAACAAAGGTGTTCAAAAGATTCATACTAATAACATTGCTATTAGCATGCAAAGAAAGTTCCATGGGTTTTTTAATTTTCTTTTCATACAATTCATGTTCTACCTTAGGAAAAGTACTAAAAAGCTCTCTAATTTTGTTGTTGTTTTCCATTAAGCCTAACTAGTGAAAATAAAAACAAGAAACAAAAAGATATAATTGCAGAATCTAGACGAAATAACTTCGAGCACTCACACACCAGCAACCGCACTAGAAGATAGCTTAGTAGCCAGAGGATGTGAGTACCTTTTACCTTACCTCCCCGGCAACGGCGCCAGAAAATAGCTTGATGTCTACGCACGCTTCTATTCGTATAGACAGTGTTGGGCCTCCAAGTGTAGAGGTTTGTAGAACAACAGCAAGTTTCCCTTAAGTTGATTACCCAAGGTTTATCGAACTCAGGGAGGAAGTGGTCAAATATATTCCTCTCAAGCAACCCTGCAATCAAGATACAAGAAGTCTCTTGTGTCCCCAACACATCCAATACACTTGTCAGGTGTATAGGTTCACTAGTTCGGCGAAGAGATAGTGAAATACAAGTGGTATGGATAATTATAAGTGGTAACGGTGCCAAAAAAGAGCTTGATGGGTAGGAAGAGACTAAAGGCAATCTGAAATAAATATGGAAGTAAGCAAACATGTAACAGATCTAGTTACAAACGGTGTTTCAATGCTTAGAAACAAGGCCTAGGGATCATACTTTCACTAGTGAACACTCTCATATAAATATCATCTCTTTATGATACTACTCTTAACTACTCTCCGGTTGGACACTCTAATTCATGGTAGGGATATAACAGCACTCCTCAAAGTTCTCTTTCCCCATCTAGATAACCCCTCACTATCACCTTGAGCGCTAGATGGTTCCAACAAACACCAAAATTTCATAGAGACATCCAACTCCAAATATAACTCATAACAAGTATTTGTAATCTCTAGCCTAAGTGCCACCATGGTGTGCACGCTATCACTTTCACACACATGGGGAGAGCCAGAGATCTATTAAAGCACTTGAGTAGCAAGGTAGATCTACTTGATTACAAAGCTCATGATCACAATAAGATCATGCATAGAGAGAGAGAGATTAACACATAGCTACCGGTAGAACCCTTAGCCTCGAGAGAGAACTACTCCCTCCTCATCATGGGAATCAGCAATGGCGATGGAGATGGCGGTGGAGTCAATGGAGATGGTTCTGGGGGACTTCCCTGTCCTGGCAGGGTGCCGGAACAGAGACTTTTTGTCCCCCGAATCTCCCCTTCGGTTGCGGCGGCACTGCGGAACTTTTTGTGGCTGAAGGCTGGATGATTTAGGGTTTTCTCATCGGGAGGCTTCTTATAAGAGAAGGGGCGATGTCAGAGGGTGGACCAGGGGCCCACACCACCTAGTGGTGTGGCCAGGGGGACCCACGCCACCACATGGTGTGGCCAGCCCCTGGCCCCTCTCCGTCTCGTCTTCTGGATCCATGAGTCTTCCGGTAAAATATCAACTTTGGCTTTTGTCCGGTCCAATTCCGAGAATATTTCTTTTCCAGCATTTCTGAAACCAAAAACAGCAGAAAACAGGCAACTGGCACTGTGGCATCTTGTTAATAGGTTAGTTCTAGAAAGTGTATAAAAATACCTCAAAGTGTGAACAAAATATAAGAAAGTAGGTATAAAACAAGCATGAAACATCAAAAATTATAGATATGTTTGCAACATATCAATAGCTTCTCCTTTATCATTGCGAACAACTTCACCACATGCCCCCACACCGTTGGGGAAAAACCATGCATCAATATTCAAATTATATGTGTTATGTGCAGGCTTGGTCCACGCGATTTCTTTGCGTTATGAATGTGATTGGCCGCCCCGTAATTTGTAGCCAGGGCTTGAATAGAAAAGGCAGTACACTTTGGTGGGGCAATGTTTTCTTCTTTAACAGATTGTCGACGTTGCCACCAGATGTACCAAGCACCAACCAGAATAAGTTCCTTTTTTCATTACTTAAATTGCCTCTAAGGATCTCCTCTAGCACCACCGAACCAGATCTATCAACTACAAGGGCAGAGTTGATGATTTTATCTAACTGAAGGAACCTCTAGACCTCCGTCGCCCTTTTCACATGTGAACATCAAATGATAGACGTCTTCAGGACCTTGCGCACATATTGTGCATTGAGGAGAAACCAGGATATGACGATATGCAAGAACCGCCATCCCAGGAATAGTGCCATGTAATGCCATCCAGGAGAAAAAAAATATCTTGCTCAGGATTTTTTTTCATAAGTTATCCCACACTGGATTATCCGAAGATGGGCCATGATCATCACTCCGAGTTAACCTTCGTCCATTAATGTGATTCCACTCCGAGTATTATGCGGATTTGACTGAAAAAGTATATGATTTTTTCAAGTGCCAAGCAATGAAGTCCTCCTCTACATTCTGGCTCAATGGTATCCGCAGAATCCTGGTAATATCAACCGAACTAAAATTGTCCCTTAACAAGCCTTCATATCATTGCATGGTGTATGGGTTTATCAACTCATCAACCGTAGTTAAGAGTGAAGACCTCCTCAGTGTTATAACCTTCTGATCGGTGCTTGATGGAATCCAAGCATCTTGCGAGATATTTATTTTCTCCCCTGTACCTACCCTCTAAATAGTACCCCGCCTGAATGTGCTTAGACCTGCAGTAATGCTCTGCCATGTGAAAGAGGATCCTTTTTTGTTTCCTGCCTTCATTAAATCGCCCTAAGGATAGTACTTTGCTTTGAGAACTTGTGCGCACAGGGACTCCGATTTTGATATTAGCCTCTAGCCTTGCTTGGCTAGCATAGCCAGATTAAAAGCGTGTAGGTCTCTAAAACCCATACCCCCCATTCTTTTTGGCACACATAAATTCCACCATGCCATCTAGTGCATATGCTTCTTTTCATCATTGTCACCCCACCAGAAAGCTACCATTGCATCAGTCATCTCCTTACATAGATTTATAGGAATTTTAAATACTGACATGGCATAAATAGGGATAGACTGGATAATTGCTTTCAGCAGAATCTCTTTCCCTCCCATAGAGAGGAACTTCTCTTTACATCCTTCTAGCCTTTTAATTATTGTTTCCAACAATAGAGGAAACTATCTGATCTATCCACCCCAATAAGTGTCGGTAAACCAAGATATCTATCAGAGATAGCCTTAGTCGAAACAAAATAAAACAAAGAAAACTTTGCTGAATTCATGCTGCATTTTATTCAAGGCTAAGCCAGACAGCAAATCATCCATGTCATTAGTCTTACAGAGCATGGCGAATCTAACTTCAACACTAGTTACGTTGTTTAACGACGAATGATCAACAAATAAACAAACTCGAGAGCAGTTACACAAAAATAAAAAAGTGCATCCATCAGATTGTCCTGCTTCTTTTAGATCGAAAATTTTCCTTAAGTGGTTGTTCATCTTCATCAATTATGTCTTCACTGCCACATCCCCCACCATAGCAGTAATGAGGGTGGTAGATCCCAGTTGCTCCACCGCCGACGGTGAATTGAACTCCAAGGATGCACCCTCTAGTTGAATCCTCTCGATGTACTCATCCAGCCAATCAAAATGCCCACATTTTGCAAGTTTCTAAAATCAGAAATATGAACCCTAAATCCCAAATCTGATAAAAAACCAGAAATTGGAGATAGAACCAAAAAAATTGTAGATGGAGAACTCAGATATCACCTTCCCTAGATCGGGCTTGCTATCACATTTCACAAATTCACGCCCAAGGTTACCATTTTCTCGATCAATATGACCAGTGGCTTCAAGGGTGCGGTACATGGGCAATCAGGGCACCTTGTCACCGGCACTGCACCATACCGCGTCCATGAGGGGCGGAAGGCTGAGGCGGAGCTCGACATCTCTCCCCGGTGTTGCCGCGCTTCGTCGCTGGAGAAAAGGAAGAAAAGAGAAGGGAGGATGCAACGACCACGGGATGGCTCCGGCTGCTATCTTATACTAACAACTAGATCATGATGGCGCGCGTTACCGCGCCCGTCAATTTTGGCACTATATTGATAGTAATTCACAGAAATATTTGTTAGAATAGGAACCTTTGGACCTGAATGCATGCTTAGAAACAAATTGACTTATTCAGCTAAAAGGAATGTCAGGACTCATTATCTACAAACAGTGAAACGGTGTATAGAAATAGAACAATGACTTCAGTTTGTATGTACGCATTGATTAGCCTACGACATCTACCAAGATAGGAAGTAAGGAAGGAGTGATGTGCCTTTTTTCGTTTTTGTCTGAAAATGGTGCAACACTTGCCATATTCATTAATGGAGAAGATTGTCAGCTTGTCAATTCCAAAATCTGCACTCTTAAAACTTTGTGTTCTATATTCCAAGATAAGTGTAGTTCATACAATGTTGAATTCTGAGGAAGCAACATCCATAGACCATCTAATTTGTATGTATTCTTGTACTGTGTGTGTGGGGTGATAATTAGAAATTTTCCATTATTTTTTCAATTTTTTTTACTGAATGGTAGATGCGTTTGATTTTAAATGTACTTAAGATTAGTTACTCAGTCGCTGCAAAATTAACACAAGCAGAAAGATGTCTAATTTTGTCCCAGACAATGAAACCATGTGCATGTTCCGCACGAAGTTTAGTTATATATGTTTTGCTCTCATGGAAAACAAATTAAGCTGCTGCCATGAGAAAGCTGAGTATTAAGTTTGCTAGCTGAACAAAAATCGATCGGGAATAACTGGAGAATCCTGAAGGCCAAAATTCTACAGAATTCAAAGGATAATCAAACAGAGGAAATAGAAACGAAAAAGAACGGGGAAAACAGATAGAAAGAAAGATTGTACGTATTGTTTGAGAGGTGGCCAGCAGGTGGAGCCTTGGCTTTACTTTCCGGTGGCAGTGCACATCGGACCGAGGAGCTTGGGTCTTGACAGTGCATCCCTGCAGCTCGCCTCAATTACTGAATCACATCTCTCCAGCCCTCCACCCAAGGTTGGGGTTGGGGGAGGTTCGTCATCACTTGATACATTGCAAATGTATCTATAATTTTTGATGCTTCATGCTTGGTTTTATCCATTTTCTTATGTTTTGTCCACACTTTGGAGTACTTTTCATATGATTTCTTGGACTAACCTATTAACAAGAGCCACAGTGCCAGCTTCCTGTTTTCTGCTGTTTTTGGTTCCAGAAAAGTCAGAAAATGAATATTCTCGGAATTGGACGGGACAAAAGCCAAAGTGCCTATTTTTCCAGAAGACTCTAGGAGCCAGAGTACGAGACGGAGGAGGGCCAGGGGCTGGCCACACCCCCCAGGCACGGGCTGGGCCTGGCCACGCCAGGGCATGGTGTGGTGGCCCCAGGCACCCCCTCGATCTCCCTCTTCTCCTATAAGAAACCTTCTGACCTAAAAACTTAGGGGGGTTTGACGTTTTTCCAGAAGGAGTTCCGCTCCGCCGCCACCACCAGATTCCACGAAACAGCACCAGAAACTCCGTTCTGGCATCCTACCGGGACAGGGAATTGGAGGAGATCATTGCCATCATCATCACCATCGCTCCTCCATCGACCATCCATGTTTCCCCCATATATGAGTGAGTAATCCCCCGCTGTAGGCTATGGGGATAGTAGGGATTGGATGAGATCGTTCATGTAATGGCATCAGATTGTTAGGGCATGGTGCCTAGTATCTTTTATTAGTGCTTTATGACTTTGTTGCGACTTGTTATGCTTAATGCTTGTCACTAGGGCCCGAGTGCCATGATTTCAGATCTGAACATGTTATTGATTTATTATAATAGTATTGTTTATGGTCTTATCTGCAAGTTGTATACACACGTTGTTGTCCGAAACCTATGGCCCCGAAGTGATAGAAATCGGGATAACCGGAAAGGAATGGCTTTGATGTGAGGATCACATGTGTTCACGGAGTGTTAATGCTTTGCTTCGGCGCTCTATTAAAAGGACCACCTTAATTGCCAGTAGTTCTCTAGAGGCCCCGCTGCAAACGGGCTGGCATGACAAAAGATGTTGTGCAAGTTCTCATTGCGAGCACGTATGACTATATATGGAACACATGCCTAGGGTTGTCTAGTGCTTGGATGCTTTATCTTATTTATCTGCAATTGCCCTATGTTTTGATTGCTATGTGAATTTTCTTGTCCATGCAACGCCCGTCCATCCATCCCTATTCCTACCGCACTCGAATCCCACTGTTTACTACTTTTGTTACTACTGTCTTTGCTTTACTACCGCTATTACTTTACTATTCCTACTACAAAACTGTTGCTACTGATAAACTGCTGTGAGCAAGATTGTTTCCAGGTGAAGCTGAATTGACAACTCAGTTGTTAAGGCTTATAAATATTCTTTGGCTCCCCTTGTGTGGAATCAATAAATTGGGTTTCACTTCCCTCGAAAATACTGCGATACACCCCCTATACTTGTGGGTCATCAAGACTATTTTCTAGCATCGTT
Source organism: Avena sativa (assembly GCA_916181665.1). Taxonomy (NCBI): domain Eukaryota; kingdom Viridiplantae; phylum Streptophyta; class Magnoliopsida; order Poales; family Poaceae; genus Avena; species Avena sativa. Next base: position 382,472,544 of record OV702286.1, on the reverse strand, counting down.
GCCGGGGAGCATAGCTTTATTTATCAAGTCCACTTGGATTCACTATTGTTCAAGATAAATTTATTTTCTCCTTGTTTGCTTGTTTCTTTATCAAAAATACAAAAAAAATTGGTTCCTACTCTAGTTGTTATTTTCGTTGGTCTGTTATTGTCTTTGACGAGGGTTTAACTCGTCAATGCCCATTGTTATGGACTTGGGTTTTGGATAAGAAGGGAGCGCTGGAGACATCTATCGGCTAGCAAACAAGCACACAAGGGACAAAGGATTTACCCAGGTTCAGGCCTCGTAGAGGTCCCTACTCCTGCTTGTCTGCTCGTGGAATTATCGAAGGAGTCGAAAGTTACAATGGTGCGCAGATGCAATCTGACAAGGGTTGTGGAAACTAGGGTTGCGTGTGTCCTCCTCGCTGCCCCCTCCTAGCCTTTATATAGATAGGCTAGGTCTCAGGTAGCAGGTCGAGTCGGTTACAAGTTAGGGTTTTCCCCTTCAAACTTTCTATCTTTAGCTTCTTCTTGTCCTTCAAGCAATCGAGAGTCCGTAGGTTACTCGAGTCCCTCCATCCAGGTCTTGGCAACACCGTGGGCCTGTATGTATTTGGACCGTATATACCAAGCTCGAGTACATGTAGGATATACCCATGTCAGTAGCCCCCGAGTGTCCAGTGGAATCGCAGATTCGACTGGGCACTTTTTGAAGCCTTCGAGTGCCTAAATGAGTACATTTCGATTGCTTTTATTTGTGTCATAGAGATTGTTGATATACGTGCCTGATATAACCGAAGTATCGGTATCAGTTAACCACCTTAGGTTGAAACAACGCAATCTACTCAAATTCGAGTCCAGAAAAGTGCTGGTGTAATTCGACTCAGGCCGCAGAGGTCTTACAGGAGTTGAATTCCAGTTATATGGGTGTGAGCACTTGACGCGTCCGTCAAGGCATGTTCATCGTGCCTGTAGGTACGGATATGTTTCTGGTAGTGCGCAGTTAAATGCGTTGCCAGGCCTTATTCAGGTCTTACCTTCAGACCGTAGGCGCGGCATCTGAATTTTATCATCGCGGAGACGATTCGGGTAACCCAGGAGACGCAGTCTCTTTGTAGGGGGAAAATTATGAGGCGGTGTCGCCATGAGTTTCGAGTGTGGATGTTATCAACACATAGTTTTTTGTATAAATAATCATAGGGTGCGCGACCAGCGCTCCCTATGGGAGTAGCCCCGGAGTGCCTGGTTGAGTCGAAGACTCAGGCAGGGACTAAAGAACTTTTGCGACTACTGTCGACTTTTGCTTGCTTGTTTCAGTCGATGACTCGGGCAGGTACTAAAACACTTTTGCGACTGTTGTTGTCTTTTGCCTGCTTGTTTCAGTCGATGACTCAGGCAGGTGCTAAAATACTTTTGCGACTGTTGTCGTCTTTTGCCTGCTTGTTTCCGGCGCTCCCTATGGGAGTAACACATGTCCATAATCGAACTGTGTTTCGAGTGATTGGGTTTGCTTTTGTGATTGTCCATGTTCCTGCAACAAGAAAAAGAAAAGACATAGGGTGCGCGGCCAACGCTCCCTATGGGAGTAGCCCCCGAGTGCTTGGTGGAGTCGAAGACTCCAGCAAGGACTAAAAATAGTCGAAGTTTTCCACTGCATAGCCTTGGTGACGTCAGTGCTGACGCTTGTATGACCTTAATTGCCCGCGTGAGCGATTTTGATGGGACGTGACGAGCGGTGGGTCCCACTTTCTGACTTTGATTTGACTGGGCATGCGTAATCTTATTTTTAAATGTGCCTCCTCGATTTCCACGCGTAATGGTAGAAGTGGGGGGACGGTTCGCGCTTCCTCTTCTCCACGTGTCCAACGCGATGCGTGCCACGCGTCCAATAGGGTTTTTGTCAGCCGTTGGATTGCATCTCCCAGGGGTTAAGTAGCGATGTTGCGGCGGTAATTTCCCATATGTGCTCTTTCTTCCTTGCTGCCATCGCCATTGTTGTTGCTTTTCTGCTTTCCCCTGCGCCCATCTTCTCCACGATGCTGGACCAGCTCCGTTCGTTCCCAAGCTATTTCCTTCGCTCACATCATCGCCGCGCAATGGGGAAGAAGAAGGGAGGCGCTGCTGCTGATTCCGCAGCCACCCTCGCTGCAGCGAAGAAGAAAGGTGGCTCCGCTGCTGCGGGCACCAGTGTCGCCGCCGTCGGGAAGAAGAAGGTCGCGGGCACCCGCGTGACCAATGGCGCATGGCGCCCCTCTATCATCAAGGCGTCGGATCTCCATCTTCTTCGCCAAGACGGAGTTATTTCTACAGCAGTCGCATTCATCATTCGCGGTCTTTCCTTGCCTCTTCACCCCTTTCTTCGGGGTCTTCTTTGTTTCTATGGGCTCCAGCTCCATCAGCTGTCCCCAAATTCTCTTCTCCACATCACTTGTTTCATCACTCTCTGCGAGTGCTGGCTCAGAATCGAGCCACACTTTGGTCTTTTCAAACGCATCTTTAAATTGAAGCGCCAGTCCGCATCTGGCTCTTTAGTTTATGACGTAGGTGGGTGCGGAATCCACGTTGACCCATCCGCCACCTACTTCGATATCAAGCTTACCAAGTCCGTCCAGGGATGGAGGGACAAATGGTTATATGTGCGCGATCATAAGGCCAAGGACGAGCACTTTGGACTCGCGCCTTTCGATCCCGCAACTCCCTGCAAGAAGATGCGTTCTTGGAAGAACGTGATCATGCCTTCCGAAATCGTGGAGACAGACGTGTTATATCAGCGCGTCTGCGACCTCGAGAGTCGCATAGGCGCAGAAGAGGGAGGCTGCGCCCTTGTCAGGACTTGGCTGCGTCGTCGCGTCTAGCCTCTCCAGGCCAGGGTCCATCCCATGTTCCAATGGGGTGGCGCTGATGATCCCACTCGCGTGTCTGCTGATGGCATGTCCGTGAGTGAGGTAGATAAGAGGGTGCGACTGGTCACGAAGTACACCCTCAAGGATGTGCTTCTGAACGAGCCAGTCGTTCCTCCGTTCGAAGCTTCGAATCCTCCTCCCGAGGTACAGTTGCGCTATGTAGTAGCTTATTTTCTCGATTGCTTTTCCTATTGTGTTTGCTGATCTTTACTTTTTGTATGCAGGAGTGGGTGGTGTCGCCTTGCATGCCTCCCCTCCCTGAGGGGATTATTCCTCGTGAAGCTTTGGAAGAGGACGAGTCTGAGTCGACTATACCTTCCGATGTGGAAGAGGAAGCCCCCGAGTCCGAGAGTCCGGATACTCGCAAGCGTTCGCGTAGCGAGGATTTCGACGCGTTGACTCCTTCCACTCTAGGAGGCACGGATGTTGGCGCGGAATCGCTAATTCCCGCCGTTCCTTTGAGGGCCGTGGCACCGTCTTCTCGCAAGAAGATGCGATTGCCCAAGGAGTCTTCGTCAGAGTCGGCGGAGGCCACGTTTGATCTTGACAGATTTGACTGGTAAGTTTGCTAGTGCATTCATTCTTCTCTTGTTTTCTTCTTGTTGGCTTTGCCCTGGAGTTTGCTCTTTCTGAGTGCGGATTTTGTCTTGCAGTCAAGAGGCGTCGTCATCTTCTGGCGACGTCGATTTTTTGAAGGAATCAGGAGTCGCGCCCTCAAAGGCCAAGATAGAGGTCGAGCGTGCTCCTTCTCCTCTGGCGGCGGCCCACTCCGGGCACAATTCTTCGAGCTCTCCTCACATAGGGGATCATCGAGTAGTTGCTCGGATGACGGTTCAGCAATCTTCTTCGGAGTCGCTGGAGGACCATGTAAGTTTATCTTTCTTTCTTTTATAATTTGGCAGTCAACGCCCTTTGTTGCCCTCTGCTGACTCCTTGTTTTGTGCGACAGCTCCTTGTAAAGGAAGCCGCGCAGGTGGCGGAGCAGGTGATGGCGATGGGTCGCCAACATGCGACTGCGTGGTTGAGAGTGAGTGTTCTATACTTATTCTTTTCGTCTTCTCTGTATTTTGGTATAATCGACTTACAGCCAAATTTTTGACTGCCATGCAGCTGAGCATAATGCTTTACTGCGTGATGTCGCCATGTTGGAGAAGACGCTAGCCGCAGCTGTGAAGGGGCGCGATGAGGCAATCGCAGCTCGTGATGAAGCGCAGAAGCGCGAAGAGGATCTGCGTGCCTCCTTTGCGGCCAGGGAGAAGTTGTTCGAAGAGCAACTGTTCTCAGTCGCCAAGGCCCTCTCAGGTACCTTTACTTGGTAGATATTTTGTTGATGTTCTTCTCTTCCTCTATAGTGCCGGTGGCATTAGAAGTTTCATCCATGCATTAGAAGTTTCATCCATGCGTGTATTTTGGTGTAGGTGCTGGCGGCTTGAGTTTTGATCCACAAGCCCTTGGTCGCGATGACGCTCTGGCGGGCGCGGTATCTGCGGTCGAAGATTGTAGCGCCGCTGTCCAAAATACACTGTCCAAAGCCAAGGCCACCCTGAGTCGCCTCCGGGAGGAGCTGATGCCGAAGGCGGAGCTCGTCGACAATGTGGAAGAGCTGGTGGAGTCGCTCGCTGGGGGTGTGCCTGCCACGTACAAGAACTCCCTCCGCGCAGCTAGCGCGACCATGTCGCTTGCCATGGTGCAAGCCCATGGAGTCGAAGTGGATCCCTCTGCGGTGTCGAAGACGATGCCTGTTGGCGCGGAATGTCAGCAGGTAGTATTCGCTCCCTTTGCGACTGCCTGTGCCAAATATGGCCATTCCTTGATAAACACTGTTGCCAAGTATTCGGAGGAGCTCAATCACGCAAAGAAGGCGGCGAAAACTTCAGCCTCAGGGGCCAGCAGAAAGTCAGTGGCATCTGATACTGCCACGGACTTGATGAAGCCCCCGAGGTCATCGAAGTCGAAGAAGCTAGCTGCTCCGTAGTTAGTTTCTTGTAATAGCTGATGAACTGATGGGTTCATAGCATGGAAAACAAAAAAATTCTACCGCAAGAACGAACAAAACCTAGATCTAATCTAGATAAAAGCCAAGATCTAATCTATTAGACATGTGCAACGAGATAGATCTGTACTAACCCTTGTAGACCCGAAAGCGTTACGAGATCGGATCTCGTGGTTGATGTAGTCGATCACTTGCCGATCTCAAGATCGAGTAGACGATCCTTCCGGCGCCACGTTCCGGCAGCGCTTCCGCAGTCGGTCACACGTGTGGAGTCGAAGTAGACCTTCCTCTCCCTGTTCCAGCGAGCAGCGGAGGTAGTAGATCTCTCCACGGAATCCCAGCAGCACGACGGCGTGGTGGTGGTGGTGGTGGAGTAGAGAATTCTGCAGGGCTTCGCCTAAGCCAGAGCAGAGGGAAGGAGGAGGAGAGAGGCGGCTAGGGTTTGAGGATTGAAGGGGACAAGGGGGGTGGCGCCTCCACCCCTCTATTTAAAGGAGGGAGGCGCCATGGGAGGGGGAGTCCTAGTAGGACTCCCCTCCCTCCTTGGTCTACGGATTGGGAAGGGGGGAGGAGTCCTCCTCCCCCACTACTCCTTGTCTTGCCCTACAAGGATTCCTTGATCCTTTCTTGGTTTTCAAGCAAACTCCAAGAAATCTTCTAGAACCTTCCGGAACATTCCGAAACCTTCTAGAATCCCCATACAAATACTCCGAAACATTTCCTAACTTAGAAAATGATCCCCAATATATGAATCTTATTCTCTGGACAATTCCGGATCTCCTCGTGATGTCCCGGATCCAATCCGAGACTCCGAACAACATTCAGTCTCCAATGCACATTCCATATCTACTTAAAAACAACTTCGAACCTTAAGTGTGTCACCCTACGGTTCGTGAATATGCAGACATGATAGAGACACATCTCCTATCAATAACCATCAGTGGGACCTGGAGATCCATAACGGCTCCCACATACTCAACGATGACTTCGTGATCGATAGAACCATTTACATACGAGACCACATCCCTTTGTCACGTGATACTATACTTATCCGAGGTTTGATTGTTGGTATCTCTATACCTAGTTCTTCCTCGTTATTGATAAGTACTCTTTACTCGTTCCGTGATATGTCATCCCTTGTGACCTAGTCACATGCTTGCAAGCTAACTAGATGACATTCCACCGAGAGAGCCCAGAGCATATCTATCCATCATATGGATGGACAAATCCCAATCTTGGTCCATGCGCTTCAACACATACTTTCAGAATACCCAATGACACCTTTATAACCACCCAGTCACGAAGCGGTGTTTGATGTCATCAAAGTACCCATCCGGTGATGGTGATTAACATAACCTCATGGTCGAAGGATTTAGGTTACTATGCATTTGAAAGCTTATAGCAATACGAACTTAATGACTTGATCTTATGCTACGCTTACTATGGATGTGTGTCCATCACATCATTCTCCTAATGATATAATCTTGTTATTAATGACATCCAATGTCCATGATCAGGAAACCATGATCATCTATTAATCAACAAGCTAGTTCAACAAGAGGCTTACTAGGGACTCTTTTATGTTTACAAAACACACATGTATTAGTGCTTCCTTATAATACAATTATAGCATGGGATGTAAACATTCATCATAAACACAAAGATATAATAATAACCACTTTTATTATTGCCTCTTGGGCATGTCTCCAACAGTCTCCCACTTGCACTTGAGTCAATAATCTAGATTACATGGTAATATACCTAACACCCATGGCGTTCTGGTGTTGGTCATGCTTTGCTCTAGGGAGAGGTTTAGTCAACGGATCTGCCACATTCAGATCAGTGTGTACTTTGCAAATCTTTATGTCACCATCTCGGACATACTCACGAATAGCATGGAAACGTAGCTTGATGTGCTTCAGTTTGCTATGTGACCTTGGCTCCGGTGCATTAGCTATGGCACCTGTGTTGTCACAGTAGATGGCCATCGGATCCAACGCACTAGGAACCACGCCAAGTTCAGTAATGAACTCCTTCATCCATATGGCTTCTTGTGCAGCCTCCGAAGCAGCTATGTATTCCGATTCAGTTGAAGATTTCGCCACAACGCTCTGCTTGGCACTCCTCCAGCTCACTGCAGCACCATTCAAAATAAATACATATCCAGACTGTGACTTCGAGTCATCTGGATCGGTGTTCCAACTAGCATCAGTGTAACCATTTACAACAAGATGTTCATCACCTCCATAAGAAAGAACCATATCCTTAGTCCTATTCAGGTACTTTAGGATATTCTTGACCGCTGTCCAGTGTTCCATTCCAGGATCACTTTGATATCTGCTAGTCAAACTAACAGCATGTGCTATATCCGGTCTTGTACATAGCATGGCATACATGATAGAACCTATGGCCGAGGCATAGGGAATTTTATTCATCTTTTCTCTATCTTCTGCCGTAGCCAGACTTTGAGTTTTACTCAAGGTCTTACCTGACAACATGGGCACGAACCCTTTCTTGCTCTCTTCCATTCTAAACTTCTTTAGAACTTTGTCTAAGTATGTACTTTGTGAAAGCGCTATTAGGCGTCTTGATCTATCTCTATAAATCTTGATACCTAGAATATATGCCGCTTCGCCAAGATCCTTCATCGAAAAACTATTATTCAAATAGGTTTTGACGCTATTAAGAAGTTCTATATCATTCCCAATCAACAATATGTCATCTACATATAGTACTAGGAATGCTACAGAGATCCCACTCACTTTCTTGTAAATACAAGCTTCTCCATAAGTTTGTATAAATCCAAAGTTTTTGATTACTTTATCAAAACGTTGATTCCAACTCCGGGATGCTTGCTTCAGTCCATAAATGGAGCGCTGAAGTTTGCATACCTTGTTAGCATCTTCAGGATCGACAAAACCCTTGGGTTGTACCATATACAACTCTTCCTCAATGTCACCATTAAGGAACGCCGTTTTGACATCCATCTGCCAAATTTCATAATCAAAATATGCAGCGATTGCTAACATAATCCTCACAGACTTTAGCTTCGCTACTGGTGAAAAAGTCTCATCGTAGTCAACTCCTTGAATTTGTTGGAACCCTTTCGCGACAAGTCGAGCTTTATAGATGGTAACATTACCATCAGCATCTATTTTTCTTTTGAAAATCCATTTGTTCTCGACAGCCTTACGGCCATCCGGTAAGTCCACCAAAGTCCATACTTGGTTTTCGTACATGGATCCCATTTCGGATTTCATGGCTTCTAGCCATTTGTCAGAATCTGGGCTCACCATAGCTTCTTCATACGTCGCAGGGTCATCAGTGTTGTCCACTAACATGACGTTCAAGGCAGAGTCATACCACTCAGGAGTGGTACGAACCCTCGTTGACCTGCGAGGTTCAGTAGTAACTTCGTTCGAAGTTTCATGATCATCATCATTAGCTTCCTCTCCAGTTGGTGCAGGCGGCACAGAAACATCTTCCGGTGCTGTGCTACTCTCAACTCCGAGAGAAGGTTCAATAACCTCGTCGATTTCTACTTTCCTTCCAGTCACTTCTTTCGAGAGAAATTCCTTCTCCAGAAAGGATCCATTCTTAGCAACGAAAACTTTGCCTTCGGATCTATGATAGAAGGTATACCCAATTGTTTCTTTAGGGTATCCTATGAAGACGCATTTCTCCGCTTTGGGTTCAAGCTTATCAGGCTGTAACTTCTTTACATATGCTTCGCAACCCCAAACTTTAAGGAACGACAACTTAGGTTTCTTTCCAAACCACAATTCGTACGGTGTCGTTTCAACGGATTTAGATGGTGCCCTATTTAAAGTGAATGCGGCTGTCTCTAATGCATAGCCCCAAAATGATAGCGGTAAATCTGTAAGAGATATCATAGACCGAACCATATCTAAGAGAGTTCGATTACGACGTTCGGACACACCATTACGCTGTGGTGTTCCCAGCGGTGTCAACTGTGAAAGTATTCCACATTTCTTTAAATGCATGCCAAACTCATAACTCAGATATTCACCTCCGCGGTCAGAACGCAGAAACTTAATCTTCTTGTTACGATGATTTTCCACTTCACTTTGAAATTCCTTAAACTTCTAGAAAGTTTCGGACTTATGTTTCATAAAGTAGACATACCCATATCTACTCAAGTCATCCGTGAAAGTGATAACATAACGATATCCACCACGCGATGCTACACTCATTGGACCGCACACATCGGTATGTATTATTTCCAATAAGTCCGTAGCTCGCTCCATTATTCCAGAGAATGTAGTCTTAGTCATTTTTCCCATTAGACATGCTTCGCATCTTTCAAGTGATTCAAAATCAAGTGATTCAAGAAGTCCATCAGAATGGAGTCTCTTCATACGCTTCACTCCAATGTGACCAAGACGACAGTGCCACATGTATGTAGAATTATCATTCAATTGTATTCGTTTAGCATCTATGTTGTGAACATGTGTGTCACTACTATCGAGATTCAATAAGAATAAACCATTCATCTCAGGTGCATAACCATAAAAGATATTACTCATATAAATCGAACAACCTTTATTCTCAGACTTAAAAGAGTAACTGTCTCGCAATAAACAAGATCCAGATATAATGTTCATGCTTAATGCAGGCACCAAATAACAATTATTTAAATTTAAAACTAATCCCGATGGTAGATGTAGAGGGAGCGTGCCGATGGCGATCACATCAACCTTGGAGCCATTTCAAACGCGCATCGTCACCTCGTCTCTCGCCAGTCTTCGTTTATTCCGTAGCTCCTGTTTCGAGTTACAAATATGAGCAACCGAACCAGTATCAAATACCCAGGCACCACTACGATTACTAGTAAGATACACATCTATAACATGTATATCGAATATACCTTTCTTCTTGATGTTGCCGTTCTTCAGATCCGCCAGGTATTTGGGGCAATTACGCTTCCAGTGACCAGCACCCTTGCAGTAGAAGCACTCAGTTTCAGGTTTAGGACCAGCCTTGGGCTTCTTAGCAGGTGCGGCAGCTTTCTTGCCGTCCTTCTTGAAGTGGCCCTTGTTCTTAGGCTTGCCCTGTTTCTTGAAATTGGTGGTCTTATGGACCATCAACACTTGGTCCTCCTTCATGATCTCCACTTCAGCAGTTTTCAGCATGGACGATAGTTCAGGCAACGTCTTGTTCATGCAGTGCATATTGTAGTTCATCACAAAGTTCTTGTAACTTGGTGGCAGTGATTGGAGGACACGGTGAATCCCCAATTCATTAGGAATCGGTATCCCCAACTCTCGGAGTTTGTTTGCGTGCCCAGACATGGTGAGCACGTGCTCGCTAACGGAGCTACCCTCTTCCATCTTGCAGGTAAAGAACTTCTCGGAAGCTTCATAGCTTTCCATGGCCGCGCGAGTCTCAAAAATGAGTTTGAGCTCCTTAATGATCTCAAACGGGTCATGGTGCTCAAAACGTTTTTGAAGCTTCGATTCTAAACCGTACAGGATGGCACACTGAACTGTGGAGTAGTGATGTTTCCGAGTGGCATAAACATTCTTTACGTCATCGGTGGCATCTTCTGCAGGTGGGTCACCTAGCGGTGCTTCGAGCACATAGGTCAACTGACCAGCCCTGAGGACGATCTTCAGTCCATGAAACCAGTCCGTGAAATTGCTTCCATTGTTCTTAAGCTTTTCTTTCTCTAGGAACACATTGAAATTGATGGAAACGTTCGCCATAATCTACAACAAATTTGCAAGTAGTTTAGACTAAGTTTATGATAAATAGTATTCAATTTTAATTCTTAAATTAACTAGGTGAACTCCCACTCAAAACAACATCCCTCGAGTTGTTTTAGTGATTACACGAACCAAATCCACTACACCAAGTCCGATCATCACGTGAGATGATGTAGCTTCATCGGCGAACAATCTTCATGTTCATCATATCAATCATATGACTCATGCTCTACCTTTCGGTATTCCGTGTTCCGAGACCATGTCTGTACATGCTAGGCTCGTCAAGATTAACCTTAGTTTCCGCATGTGCAAATCTGGCTTGCACCCGTTGTATGCACACGTAGAGTCTATCACACCCGATCATCACGAGATGCTTCGAAACGACAAGTCTTAGCAACGGTGCCAACTAAGTATGAACACTTTATTACTTGATATTTAGTGAGAGGGATCATCTTATAATGCTACCGTCGTGATCTAAGCAATACAAGATGCATAAAGGATTAACATCACAGGCAATTCATAATTAGTGTGATATGATATGGCCCTTTCTTCTTATGTCTTTGATCTCCATCGCCAAAGCACGGACATGATCTCCATCATCACCAGCATGGCGTCAAGGTCCGTGGCGCCGCTTCATGGTTGTCCATCATCACTAGCAACTATTACAATTACTTGGAATAAAGCTATTACAAGATGAATAGACACGCAGGTCTTAACAGAATTAAAGACAACCATTAGGCTCTTGCCGGTTGCCATATTACAACAAGGATCATTGCATACATCAAATACAATCTCAATCACATGATGGCCATATCACATCACAAAACCCCTGCAAAAACAAGTTAGACGCCTCTAATATTCTTTGCAAGTTTTACGTGGCTTGGGGCTTTCGACTAAGAACGCATCTTACCTACGAAACTGAACCACAATATTGATACAAGTGTTATCAAGTGCAAAGTGTAGATTTGATCTATACTATGATGGGAGAGACAGACACCCGCAAAGCCACTTGTGCAATACGAGTTGCACGTCAAGCGTGGAGCAAGTCTCATGTAAGATGACATGTAATGTTAGCCCGAGCCGCTTCATCCCACCATACCGCAAGATGCAAAGTACACACATATAAAAAGACGGCACGAGCACCAACGCCCACAGCCTCATTTTGTTCTACTTGTGCAACAGATCTACGCATAGACAAGGCTCTGATACCACAGATGGGTTCGTAGCATGGAAAACAAAAAAAATTCTACCGCAAGAACGAACAAAACCCAGATCTAATCTAGATAAAAGCCAAGATCTAATCTATTAGACATGAGCAACGAGATAGATCGGTACTAACCCTCGTAGAACCGAAAGCGTTACGAGATTAGATCTCGTGGATGATATAGTCGATCACTTGCTGATCTCAAGATCGTGTGGACGATCCTTCCGGCGCCGCGTTCTGGCAGCGCTTCCGCAGACGGTCACACGTGCAGAGTCGAAGCAGACCTTCCTCTCCCCGTTCCAGAGAGCAGCGGAGGTAGTAGATCTTCTCCACGGAATCCCAGCAGCATGACGGCGTGGTGGTGGTGGTGGAGGTGAGAATTCTGCAGGGCTTCGCCTATGCCTGTGCAGAAGAAAGGTGGAGGAGAGAGGCGGCAGAGATTGATTGTTATTAGATAAGAGGCAAGAGGGGGCGCCCCCTCCCTTCTATTTAAAGGAGGGAGGCGCGCCTGGGGAGGGGGAGTCCTAGTAGGACTCCCCTCCTTGGGCCGGCGGTGGGAAGGGGGGACGAAACCTCCTCCCCCACGAATTCGTGTCTTGCCCCACTTGGTCTCCTTGATCCCTTTCTTGGTTTTCAAGTAAACTCCAAGAAATCCTCTAGAACCTTCCAGAACATTCCGAAACCTTCTAGAATCTCCATACAAACACTCCGGAACATTTCCTAACTTAGAAAATGATCCCCAATATATGAATCTTATTCTCCGGACCATTTCGGATCTCCTCGTGATGTCCCGAATCCATTCCGAGACTCCGAACAACATTCGGTCTCCAACACAAATTCCATATCTACTTAAAACAACTTCGAACCTTAAGTGTGTCACCCTATGGTTCGTGAATATGCAGACATGATGAAGACACCTCTCTGATCAATAACCATCAGCGGGATCTAGAGATCCATAATGGCTCCCACATACTCAACGATGATATCGTGATCGATTGAACCATTTAACATACGAAACCAATTCCCTTTGTCTCGCGATATTCTACTTATCCGAGGTTTGATCGTCGGTATCTACATACCTAGTTCTTCCTCGTTACTGATAAGTACTCTTTACTCGTTCTATGTTATGTCATCCCTTGTGACCTAGTCATATGCTTGCAAGCTATCTAGATGACATTCCACCGAGAGGGCCCAGAGTATATCTATCCGTCATATGGATGGACAAATCCCAATCTTGGTCTATGCGCTTCAACACATACTTTCAGAATACCCAATGACATCTTTATAACCGCCCAGTTACGAAGCGGCGTTTGATGTCATCAAAGTACTCATCCGGTGATGGTGATTAACATAACCTCATGGTCGAAGGATTAGGTTACTATGTATTTCAAAGCTTACAGCAATACGAACTTAATGACTTGATCTTATGCTACGCTTACTATGGGTGTGTGTCCATCACATCATTCTCCTAATGATATAACCTTGTTATTAATCACATCCAATGTCCATGATCAGGAAACCATGATCATCAATCAATCAACAAGCTAGTTCAACAAGAGGCTTACTAGGGACTCTTTTATGTTTACAAAACACACAAGTATTAGTGTTTCCTAATAATACAATTATAGCATGGGATGTAAACATTCATTATAAACACAAAGATATAATAATAACCACTTTTATTATTGCCTCTTGGGCATATCTCCAACATCCCACCCATCTCAAGTGTTGTGAGCCCTGATGGGGGGGAGAAGCTCTGAAAATTGGTTTAATACATAGAATTGGTGATGGACGATCGATAGATGCCTGGGAGCATAATTGGCTTCCAAGGGATGAGAGGAGAAGACATGTGGCACCCAAGAAGGCAGAGGCGCCACAACGAGTCTGTAATTATATGGTACCCAGTTGGCGATGTGGAACCTGGAGAAAATGGAGGAGTTCTTCTGGCCGATGGACTATGATATCATCAAACAAATATCACTTTGCACGAGCGTCCAACCAGATTTCTGGGGATGGAACTTTGAGGTAACGGGTGTTTTCTCAGTTCGTTCATGCTATAGAGCCTTGGTAGCAATGGAGCGATTCCGAGAGGATTGGCTTGACAAGAGGTCAACTTCGTCAAGCTCGTCGATGGAGGAGAAATCATGGCTGAAGATTTGGAAGATTGCAGTACCGTCGAAGATATGGGTGTTTCTTTGGAGGTTAGCACGCCACTCGCTGCCGACAGGAGACGCCCGTCATAGGCGGTGCATGGCACATTCACCGGCATGCTCTATTTGCGGGATGGAGGATTCGTGGCGCCACTCCTTGTTTGAGTGTAACATGTCCAGATGTGTGTGGGCTCTCGCGGGAGAGGAGATCACTGACCAGCTTGCTATCAATGCGGAGCCGGTAGCGAGGCTGTGGTTGTTTTCTGTCTTGGAAACATGGAAGGAGGTGCAGCGGAATCGCGTGCTCGTAACAATGTGGGCTATGTGGCACGGAAGGAGGAAGGCTATTCACGAGGTGTTCCAAAGCCCCATGGCCACGGTTTCATTTGTGAATAGATTCTTGGATGACCTCGCCGCGAGCGGGGAGGCTAGGGGTTAGGGAAGTACTTCGAGTAGAGGGAGGAGTGAGGCATATCGGGCGGTGAAGTGGATTGCCCCGCCGATGGGTGTATCGAAAATCAATGTGGATGTCGCGGTCTCCAAGGACACATCCAAGGAAGTAGTGGGTGTTGTCTGCCGATCCATCGAGGGTGATATCTTGGGAGCTACTGCAATGGTCTATGAAGGCCTTACCCATCCAGGGACCCTAGAAGCATTGGCGTGTCGCGAAGCGTTGGATGCGGCTGATGATCTCGCTTTGGCACATATTCAAGTTGCTTCGGATTGTGCCAATGTGATTAAAGGCATGTATGGTGAGAATCTGGGAGTCTTTAGTTCTGTCCTGGCGGAGATTCAAGCTAGAGCTAGGAATAGAAGAGGTGTTCGTTATGTGTTTGAATATAGAGAATCTAATGAGGATGCCCACAGATTAGCTAGATTTGCTACCTCCCTAGCGGTAGGTAGACATACGTGGTTTGTTGAACCTCCTGCCGGTGTAATTCTGCCTGTGAGTCCTCAATAAATATAGGCGAGACTTCAAAAAAAAGTTATAATATCCCTAATGAGCTAGATAAGTTGTGTGTCCCACTCTGTGAGGTGGATATGAGGTGGATCCCGTGCTCAGAGGACATCCCGTGGGTCCCGCACTGATGTGGATAAGTTGTGGGTCCCGCTCGGCTCACATAATTCAAATCGTTAAGTTGTCTCTTGCGGGTAACAACTAGTGTCATACAAGAGCTATTTTGGCCAACGACGTCGTGCTTCTTCTAATTCGATGGAAAGGTGTCGCACAGGAGCTATTGATCCAAAAAAATATGGAAAATGATCCTCCTCCCCCGAACGATCGCGCCTCTCGCGTCGTCCGGCTTTCCGCGCACGCCACATGCCCCTCTCTACGTGACAGCACGATGGATGGGACCCACCCACTTGGCCTTATCTCTTCTTTTCTTGTTTTCCCCTTATCCTCGTGAAAGCTTCACGGGAGACAAACGCCATGGATTTTATCCACCTCCGCCGCCACTGTTCCTCTCCCTCCTCAACTACGCCGACGCTTCGCTCGCGGCCGCACTCCACCGCCCTTCCTCTCGCACCGACGCGCTGCCACCACGCCGTCATCTATCTGTCCCCATCTTGCATTCCCTGATTCGGATCTAGAGGCGATGGGGGTCCAGCGGCTGCTGGCTGCCAGAAGCTCCACGCCATCCCGCTGTCGGTGCTTCCCGCAGGGCGGTGCTCTCGGCACGGGCACCATGGCCGCCGCCCAAAGGTCTCCAGGTCCACCATGGCGGACGGGGGGCAGCTGCACCCATGCCCCAGCCCTCCTTTGGGTCTTCTCCGGCGAGTCTTGCTCTCCTCGCCGGTGCTCCCATGCCTCCACTCCATGAGCACACCCGCGTCGCCCACGAGGACCTCTCCTCCACCTCCGTCAGCTCCGCCGCCGACCTCCACCTCCTTGAGGTCGTCTGCGCCGCCGACTGGGACCTGCTACCATGGTAGGGTGGCTCTGCTACCATGGTAGGGCGGCTCTGCTACAAAGGTTGGGCTGCGCTGCTACCGTAGGCGCACCAAGTTGCTACCGTAGGCATGTGGAGTTGGTACCGTAGGTTGCCGGTGTTGCTGCTATAAAAGCTGGGCGGCGCTGCTACAAAGCCTGGTCGGAGCTGCTACCATAGGTGTGCGGAACTGTTACCGTAGAGACGCGGAGTTGCTACCCACGGTCGGTGTCGTCGCTACCGACGACCAATGGATTTGCTACAGTAGTACAAATAATTTGCTACAATCGTTCTCCAGTTTTTTGGTACGACATTCCCGGTCAGGTATCCGAAGAGTTGCCCAGAAAAATCTCCGGCGAGGTCTTCGGCGAAGTAGGTTTTTTGCTACATTAGCAAAAAAAATATGCTACCACCGTTTATTGGATTTGCTACAATAAGTTAATTTTTTTGCTACGTCGTCTCCGGCGAGGTTTTTTCCGGCAAGTTTCTGGGCTGAACTGTATTTTTGCTACTACAGCAAAATCGGACTTTTTTTTGCTGCATGGTCTCCGGCGAGGTTCCGGTGAGGTCTCCGACGGGAGGTTCTTTTTTCTGGAACGAACCGTTTTTTTTGCTTCGGAAGCAAAAGCGGAGACATTTAGAGCAAAAATTGTTGTTTTGCAGCAAAACCGGGATTTTAGGATATTTTAGGGGACAGGTGGCACGTTGGGGAGCAGGACGATGGGAAGCCTCCATCGTCCGGGGACGCCTAGCGTTTCCCAAAAAATATCTGCTTGTGAATCAAGAAAAGGGAGTTGCTCCCTAGTTTGTGAAGTTAAGATCCACTACATTGTCTACTACAAGTTGGGCTTCCACCATTTTAGCGTGATTGACACATTTCCTAACTCTTGTGCTCGAAATCGTATTTTGTCCAAAATTCATAGTTCAAACAGTCCAAAAATGATAGAATGGGAGACCATTTTTTTACAAAACCATTAGCATCTATATATTATTTAGCACCATTAATTTGGCACATGAACCCTCACTGCAGGCTAGTTACAATTTTCTGAACAGAAACAAAGAATTAATACAAGTCGATCAATGGGCCAAAGAATAGGCAGCGAAAATACATACATGGTCAAAGAAAATTCTCTAATTAAAAGCTACTACCACGTCCAATACGAAAATCGATCAATCGCCACTCTTAGTACAAACGACAAAATCCTCTCGAGTGATGGCCCCATGAATGACCATATCGAGCAATCATGCGACCCTGCAGTTGGCCCTGATCTTGCCGCTGCTGCCGGTGAGCGCACCGATGTAGCCCATCTTGACCATGGCTGCGGAGAAGTCGCTCTGGAAGGTGGCCGGGTCGTTGGCGTAGGTGACCACCTGGAGGGCGGTGTTGCCGTCACTGAGCAGCGCCTGGTCAGAGGCGAGCAGGCCCCGGTTGGCCATGACGCCCTTGTAGAAACCTTCGTCGAAGGTGTTGGGCGTGACGGCGTCCATGGGCACGAGAGGGCCCGGCGAGGCGCCGCCGCCACATTGCTGCGCCAGCTGCGCCACGTAGCCAGGGTCCATGGTCGGGTCCGGCGCCGTCGGGGACGGCGACTGCAGGCGGCTGCTGAAGGAGCTGCAGTGCGAACCGCCGATGGTGTGCGCCCCGGACAGCGTCACCAGGTCCTTCTGGTTGAGCCCCTTGGAGACGAAGATCTGTGTGAGCTGGTTCACGTTGGGGGTCGGGGGTGGCAGGTTGCCGCCGGTGTCCTGCGCCCGCGACACGCTCCCGTCCCTCCGCCCCGCCGGGACCTGGTATCCGTTCCCGCCGGCCTGCATGCACAAGACGATATGCTGATGAGTGCGTGCGTGCTGATTAATTTTCAGAGATACTTCCATTTTGAACCACATTTAAACTTGTAATTCCATTTCAAACTACGTGTTGCCTCTCGATCGGGGCGACCATATAACATGGTCCCACCGGCCAGCCCTGTGTGGCGAGGGTAGCTTGAAGCAAAGATCGATCGGACTCAATCCACTGGGGCAAAAGAAAATTACTGTAGAATTTATTTTCTATTCTCCTCCCTCCTGGCATCATTTGGTGCAGGCAATGTGCACAGAAAAAAAGTAGCTAGGGGACACAGATCGTATGAACTTTAGTAATTAGCCTACGTGCTGGCCTAACTTTACTTAGATCAGATTCAAAGCCCATATGGTCATGTTTGGTGGATGATCTTAAAGTGAGTGAAATTAAGTATTACTACTAAAAAGGATTAATTGGGGGTAAAAGTGATGTACATCAACAAATGAATTTACGCGCGCGCGCGTGTACCGTGTACGTACCAGCGCGATGCCGTCCCTGGCGGCGAAGGCGAGTATGTCGGCGCAGGAGACGACGCCGAAGCAGGCCTGCTCCACCCGCGCCTTGATCCGGTCTATCACCTCGAAGCCCCGCAGGCTCTTGTTGGGCCCGGCGTCCTTCTCGGCCGTGTTGCCGCTGGTGGAATCGATCAGCACGGACGCCTCGCAGCCTCCGACGAAGCAGTCGTGGAAGTGGAGGCGGAGGAGGCCGGCGGCGAGACCCGGGTCGGCCGACACCGCCTTGCTCACCTCCTGCTGGACGATGATCTCGGCCGCCGGGCACGAGCTGTCGTAGAACCCCACCCGCAGCTGCGCGCGCGCCCCCGTCGACGCCATGAGCAGCAGCACGTAGGAAACCACCGCCACCACCAAGCACGTCTCGCTCTCGCCGCCCCGTCTCATCTGCACCACCGCTACTACTCGCTCCAGCAATGTCACTCTCTCTTTATACACTGGCAC
Organism: Avena sativa; assembly: GCA_916181665.1. Lineage (NCBI taxonomy): Eukaryota > Viridiplantae > Streptophyta > Magnoliopsida > Poales > Poaceae > Avena > Avena sativa. The sequence goes on along the minus strand of OV702286.1, from coordinate 382,453,860 downwards.
GCTATAGACTTCTTGCTTAAGGAAGGCGAGAGCTGATGAGTGGAGTGTGTTAAATAGTACTGCAAGGAAGTAACTTAACACCAGAGTGATTAGGGGAATCTCAGCGGATTGGCGGTGCATGTGCGCGCGGAAGGGGGGAAAGGGTTGGTAGTGGAAAGATGTGGTGGAGGGATTGGGGGTCGGGGATGGCCGGCTTTGCTTTTCTGCTATGATTGATTCCAATCGAAAGGCTGCGAGATCTGTGGTACACTGCTACTCCAATGTTTTCACCTGCACACAGATGCAGCACGTCAAGCTATGGATTCGACCGGCCCAAAGCCATTTCCTGGTGATGATTTTGTGATGAAGATAAGATGGTGATTTCTGCTGCATCTTGTGATTATGTCTCTTGACGATGTTCAGGTTGTCAACGATGCTATAGCGAGCAGGTTAGCGCATGCATGAACTAGAACTGTACAAGATTAGCGTTTTTGTTAAGAGGATTTAAATTTTGCATAGACTGAAATGTGACATGTGTCGCCTTTACAGCTGGTGGTAATTAAGCCTGTCTGAGCTGGCAGTCTTGTTCATCTCTGGAACTGAGATACACTAGTAGTATTTGTTAGCAAGCTAAGTTTAATCATTGAGGCATCGCTACATGTTGGGGGGATCCAATTGCTTAATCACCTTATATAACATTGGAATGGTCCAGTTAATAGCTTTACTGAGTTTTAGAAGCTACCGTGTCTGTTTGTTTTAGGCATGTCGCAAAGGCATCGGATACACACGGCATTCAGAGCTAGCAAAGCCTGATTCCTGACAGGCAAGCTCCAGCCATTGCAGAGATGCAAAATCGAAAAATGCGCCACACAGCTAGAAAGAATCCAGCAGGGCGCCGCCGCTTGGTTCATCAACATTCGGTAAGACAAGTCTGCATGCATTTTTTTCATACGCCCGGCCAGCTATCCCAAAGCAAATGGTGGTACTCAAGGTTATTCTTAGCATGCAGTTGGCCGTAAGTTCAGAATTCAGGAAGAGTGGTGTACATATGCAGGAAGATAAGAATGTTACTTATTTGAGCCAAAGCGGAGGCATGTTTTGGCCAAGAACAAGCAAGTACAGATCCACTGACTGACCTGTAGTGCACATGCAGAACGTGCATGTTTGGTAGATCGGGCTCATGTCGTGACAAGATTTATGTGGACTCTTGTCGCCCGAATTTACTTAATTACTTTTTGACCTCAGGGTAACGGACCAATCGTCGCCGCGAAGCTGGATCGAGGGAGCCAGTCCAAAATTTGAATAAGCTGCTCCTCGATGGATGTAATACTACTGCAGAACGTATGGCTGACTGGCCATGTATGGACTGCGTTTAACAGATTGCAGGCAGACGAAGGTTCTGGCTCAAGCAAAACGAAAGCAGTGTGAAATGTTTTATGCTGAACCGGCTGATCTCTAGCTTGGAGTCTGGTGAGTAGTGTTACCTTTGTTTGACACGCTGTCATGGATGATCACTCATCAGCCTCTTTTTCCTTTGAACAGGGAAGCATCAGCTTTCTGATTCACAGGTCCATGAAGTCTAGATTAGGCTTAGGACGTTGTCTGCTCAGGCTAGCTAGCAGTCGCACATGGCAAAAGCTGGAAGGCGCGTACGGGTGAGACGCTGGCGGCCAGGGGTGCCCAGAGCGACTGCCTGGCCAGGCGCAGCGACAGATTTTGCTGTCGGAGACCGCAGTTTGGAGCCGTGTTCTTCATTCACACGGTCACTCGACTCACTCATAGCGGCAACGAGCTCGTTTTGTTGGGCCTATTTCAAATGCATATTTTCAACCGTTCTCATTTTATTGGGCGTACATACATATATTCCACCCTTCTTATCTTGTTGGGCCTACTTCTAAGCATATTTTCAAATAATTCTTTTCCAAGCCAAATCAACATATATATTATTATTTTGTTTAAAACTCAAATTGTTTTTCATATTTGTAAGATATTAGTAGGAGGGTCATACTTTTTGTAATGACCCGAAGAATAGGAACACTTAGAGGAATGGATTGTGATGAGTGTTATTGCATAGCATGTATTTGCGAAAGTGTGAAAACTTTAAAACTTTTATTTTAGAGAATGCAAGTGATTGAGATTGAACTCTAATGTCAAAGTTTGAATATGGTCAACACTAGAATTTGAATTCAAAATTCAAAATGAAGTTGTATTTTCAAAATTTAGGAATTCAAAATGTTTTGACAACATCTTTGGAGTCCATGACTCAAATCCACACTTACACATAAGATTAAATTCACAATTAAGATAGGAGTGACTATTGAGTTCAAAATTGAGGTTTGGATAATTCAAACTTGAATTCAAGTATTTATAAGTAAATTGAAGGAATTCACAATAACACAAAGTAGATAGACAATGTATATGAAAACGATCTTTGTTGATTTCAATATTGAGACAAGATTCTTTACATTACGTTCACAAAAGAAATTGTAGTGAGAATTTGATCCTAATACAAATTTCAAAAAAAAAAAAAATCTACAGTAAAGTCTAAACTAGATCTTCTCATCTTTTTCTTGCTCTTCCTAATCTTCTAGCCCATCTTAATCTACAAAAAAAACACCAAGACAAAAACCAATGCTGGTTTAAAATGTTGGAACCACCACAAGGGTGAATCCATTTAGTTTAGAATCCACAGGGCAAGATCCATGAACTTGTCCTCAACCTCACAGTTTTAGGTTTAATTTGACCAGCCAACAGAGTATCAACATCAACAACAACATAAGATAGCCAAAGTAGTGAATAGGAAGACAGAGCAACAAAAAGAAATATAGACCATGAGCAACTGCTCATAGCAGTAGTAACAAAACCACATAAGACAGTAGCTAGAACTAGTGACAAGTAGAACTAGAAGTAAAGCTAGGAATTAACAACAACTATAATTAACCATCAGAATGAATCACCACAACCAAACTAGACCTCAAACTTTGGATTCTTTTAAAGAATAAAATGCTAGCTAGTGAACACTAGAAGTTCACCAAGCTAGATAAGAACAATATGAATAGAAAATCATCTAAGAAACCAAATCAAGTTCACTATAATTACAAGGACAATGACAAAATTAGCAACTTAAAAAAATGTTTTGCCAAATGAATAAAAGGAAAATTACTTAAATAGCCCTTAACCGACCTGCCATATTTGGCATATGACATAAGCTAATTGCCACACTAGAAGTCAACTTAGAGAGGCGATATAATAAGCTTAGTCACAACTTGCATGCACTTATGTGTCACAACCACATGAACCCTAGAACACTGTAATTGGAGCCCAGACCACCACCCAGAGCTCACAAATCCTCAGAGCAGCTCATAAGTTTCACTTAGACCAAAGGTTCAGTGAGAGCAAAGCTCTCAATAATCACTCTTAGACCATTTATTGAGAGAGAAGAAATCTTAGAAACCTATCACACATAGTTTTAGTGGAGGAGAAAGATCAACTGGCTAGAACAACCAAGAACAAGGCTAGGAGGAGAAGAACAACATCTAGATCTTCATCAAGCCCACTTTTGAATATTCAAAAAAATTAGCTAAACTTTAGCATAGAATTAGAAAGAGAGAGTCTAGTAGCTATGAATGCACCTAGGCTAGCTAGGACTAGCAGTTGTGCATCCCCATTAGAGGAGAACACCATAGTGTTATTCCACTATTCATTGGCATAACCACTTAGTTAAATCACTTAGTAAACCTAGAAGATAAGTAAGTAAGAACTCAATCACATAATTGATAACCCCACAAGTGCAAGGAATCACCGTAGTACAATTCGATAAGTATTTGAGTGTCAAACCCATGAGGAGCTGAAGGTAAACTATCTATTCTCTAAAATCCTATAACCCACTTATATGGCCGTCTATGCAAAGCTAGGAACTATAGTGTGTTGGTTGTTGTTTTGGTACTAACTAGAAAACAGTAAAGTTTTTGGAAGCAAATACTACAATTAAAATGGAGCTAGTGAAGTGGAGGTAGATAACCCAAGCGAGCAAGTCCTTAGGCAAATTTCTATTTCATTTGGTTGGTTGTCATAATTAGTGAAGCACAAAGATAGTCTTTTTATTGTTTCTTCTAAGGAGGATCCATGAATAGATGCAACCATATACATGAGCAAATACACCACTAGTGATTGATCTCGAGGCCTATTAAGAGCAAACAAGGGAATTATTAAGACATAAATTCCAACCATCACATTTAGATCTAAGGTCCCCATGATAATACCCCCGTTGATTAACCATGAATTAATACAACAAGTATCTCTAAGATTTGGGATTCAGTTTACGTCAAACTCTGGCTATCCCTTATCCTATCAACATGCAACGGTGACAAACTTGTGCATTCCCCAACATATGTGTGCACTCATATGTTAATACAACAAGATCATCATAGAAGATAACATATACTTGTATGCAACCAATAACAAACTATATCATAATTTCCAAGTCACTACTCAAACATCAACATAGAGATACAATAGATCATGGAAAAACAATATATTGCATCATACATCATGTTTGCCAAGAGATTATAGTTGGGGATGATGGAGAGTTTATGTAGATGGTGATGGACATGAGCCTCCCCATGGGGGAGAGGCGGCAGCGCCCGACGCCCCTCCTAGGGCGACGACTGCCCTAGGGGGTGGAGGCCCCTTACCCCTTCTTCTTCCTTGTCCATGGTGATGATCTTGAGGAGCTTCCCCCACTCGTTGGTGGCTGTCAAGGAGGAGGATTTTCGTGGCTATGGGTGGATGCCTCCAAAAATAGGGTTTCTCATTAATATATAGACGTGGAGATGCAATCTAGGCCATGGGATGGATGCCCCTTTGATCCATGGCCTCTTGGGCACCTATAGAACCTTCCTAGGGCCCCCCCCTCTGTCCTTTTGGAGCTCCTTAGGTCGTGACTTGGCCGAATCCATCAAGTATGGGAAGAGTTGAAGTCAATCACGTCACAAAGTCTCGGAATCGTGAAACTACTTCTGTACCCTTCAATAATCCGGGACTAAGAGCATATCCACTCATTCGACGCTCCCAGGCCCAAATCTAGCGCCATCTAGCACCGGACGGATGAAACATTTGGCCTAGGAACGACCAATTTCCCACTCCCATTCCCATGCCAAGTTCTCAGCTTTTGCCCAATTTTGAAGAAACACGGAGAAATTTAGACGAATTCAGGCGATTGCATTAAAATATAGGTGAGTTCGTACATATTATGTAAAATCCAGATATATAGCCGAATTTTGACTGCAGAAGGCTAAAAAACTTTTAAAACATCAAAATAATAACTGAAGTAAACTAGCTGAGGACGAGGATGACGACGAGCCGCCACCCATTCGTCTCAGCACCCAGCTGGCCGCCGCCGCATGGCGCTGGGCGCCTGACGGTGACGAGCGCGGAGCATAGCGTAGTCATGGGCTATCCTCGGCCCTGATATGCTCAAAGACGGCGGCGAGTGTGCGGCTGGACGTGCTCCACCACCAATGTCGTCCTGCGACATTGTTGTGCACCGACGGCGGGCCTACACCATCGTAGGCAGCCAGCTGCTAGTTCTCTCGTTCGACGAATAAGTGATCCTAGTGGGCGAGGTTTCCCGGCTCCTCGGTGAGCTCCGGGTCTTCCATGGCGGCGATGGCCACCTGAATATCCTCTACCAGCTCGTTGCCCTCCGACATCGGCGGCATGGGCACGCCGCCTGTGCCGAGCTTCTAGGTTGGCAGGCAGCATAAGTCCGGTGGCACCGGGAATCCAGCGTCATGGAGCAGCCGTGCCTCCCACGGCTGTAGAGAGTGTTAGCCGAAGCCGTTCGCCGTCGTGGAGTCGCTAGGATATCACTCAGCCATCAGTTCTGCCGAACTTTTATTCCCGTCATTGGGGAGGTTGGGTGGTTGGGGAATGGAGGTGAGGGTGTGTGCTCTAGGAGACGTCGATAACGCCGTCATTTATAGCCAAAAGAGGAAAGGGCGGTGAAGGCGGGAGGGGTGTAGCAGCGTGGGCGAGAAAGTGGAAACGGCGGGAAGGTGGGCCAGCGATGGCTCCCCATTACGGAGACACGTGGACGACGAGACAGGCGGTCGTTGGCCGGTGGTCCTTCACAGGAGCCGAGGCGGTGGGATGAGGATGACTCCGTTTTCCGCTGACAGGGCGGGGCCACCAACATGGGTTTTTTCCTGCTGATTTCTCTTCATCCAACGTTACCAGGCGGTTACCAGCACCCCGGGTTTGGCCTGAGAACCTCGGATGTAATTTGAACCGAATACAGCAAAAACTGGGCGCCTGGGAACACGACTACGCAAATTTTCGCCGCCTGGATGAAAAACGGCCTGCGAAGGCCTTCGTGAGAATTCTAGTGGAGATACTCTAAAAGTCATGTACAAAATCCGATTGACGCAATTTTTTGTATAGGATCATCAACTTAAAATTACCCACAACTTTCATGTTTTGACTTTTACATTTGACGCCATATTTAGAGATGGTCGTGGCAATCTACGAAAACTATTTTGTAAGGACAGATTCAGGAAACTTGAAATTTCACCATAATGACCGGTTTCCTTCCATATTCACGTATTTGCTACACAACAATGTTTGAAACAAGAACTTGTGCACTTTTGCAACTATTATTAGGTTAGTCCTAATAAATATAATAAAATTGCAAGATAATAGGAATTTTGGCACAATAAACTACAAAGTTCATGGATACATTTTACATGTATCAATTATCAATCTCCATATCCCAGGTATGATCATGAGATCCACCTAAGGATGGGAAGATTAATAGCAGAATAAGTTCTATTGATCTAAAATATACCTAAATTAGCAAATTAAACAATGATTAATCTACACACTTACATTAACACTGAACCAAAGGTTCAGGAATCACAAGAGCAAGTAACCAAGACAACAGTAATAAGTAAACACTTAAGAGCACAAGTGTGCATTTTCAGTGTAATATTAACTCACAAATTAAACAACTACTTAAGAAAAGCAAACATAGAATTACACCTAAACCTAAATAGCATGCTTGTGTTGTCGATTTTGACCACAATGCTAAGTAAAACCTTTAACAATCATTGGCACTAGCAGTAAACCTAATACACATTGGTAGTGAACACTAGCTAGAAGAAGAACAGTAAATTTCAGTTAAGTAAAGACCACAATATTGTTCATAGCAAAGAAAGGAACAATACTAATTTAGCATAGGATGATCTAGACAATACTCTAGCACATTAGCTACACAAGATTAACACTTGGACAAACCCTAAATCAACTAAATAAAGATGAACTACTAACTGAAGAAAGTGTTGAGCACACATATATACAGAAATAGAAAGAGACCAAGAACTCGAACTAGAGGCTAAACCAAGTATTAGGAGCCCAAGTAACAGTATAGGAGAAATTAGAAACCTCTAGAACATGCTAGAAACTATAATCCCCATTAACAAAACTAGAATAGTAAAACCTAAATAGCAATAGAATCCAGGATAGGGGTAGAGTGAGGTAGAGAAAGAAGACGAGAGTACCTACCTATGGAAAAATGGGGAACGAGCTCACCCAATCGATAGAAGAGAAAGACAACCACCACGGTGGCACAGGGAGCACCCAAGAGGGGGTACTTGACCTGTACCTGCCTAGACAGCATAGGGAGTACGACAAGAAGTATTTTGGCACCATCTCAATAGCGAGTGAGAGACAAAGTAGAGATGGACCACAACGGCTTCATAGTACCGAAACCCTAGGGCTAGGATTAGTGTTGGGGAAGGTCGTGATAGGGTGAGCCAAGCAAATTTGAGCGATGGAAGTGTAGAGAGGAGAGAGGAGATTCGACGGCGAGCCACGACGGTGGTTGGAGGTTATAGGCGAAGCGGCGCCAGTCACCAGCGATAGCGCAAGAGTGAACGAGCGAGTGGGCGGGTGAGTGCGTGAGAGAAGAGGCAAGTGAGAGCGCATGGACCGGTTTGGTCCAAGCGAACCATGCGCTAGTTTTGATCCAGTAGGTCTGACTAGTGGGGACAGGGGAAAACGGTAATTTCATAATTGTTGCAAAATGCCAATTAACAAAAAATGACCTTAGACATTTTTAAAAATAAAGCACAAATAGTTCCAAATAGGGAAAATGCAAGGATTCTACATCCTATTTTCCTAAAATTATTAAAAATAATTTTGATAGGTGATGACCGCAAGTGCACAAATCGATTGTAGCTAGTTTTGAAATAAGAGTATTGAACCCAAAGAGAGCTATTTGATTAAGGTCTTTATGCCCCTCGTCACTGTCTACCAAAGGATACCTATAAGCCTCCTTTGATTTCAAGTAAAGGGTGTTTAAAAGGTTTTTGATTGAATATAGAAAAGTAATTAAAATAAGTACAAGAAAGAAAGTAACAAAAGCGTTTGGAAAAGTGGTTGAACTCAATAAGGCTAAAGCGTTCTCGGGGATGTAGGATACACCACTAGCATGTTGTTATTAATCATAATTAGGATAACCTATTTCTTGTGTCATGATATGTGTAGAAAGAGCTCAATAATAAGATGTTCACGACAAGGCTCGTAGTCAGTCAGTTTGTTGAGCCAAGAATAAGGTCATCTCTAAATAATCACCACGATGTCTGAGAGCAGTCACCCATACAGACCACCGCAATTAAGGGTATCCCCGTGGATATTGTAATTAGCTTAGTGAATCTCTCTGTAGTCCTCCTCTGAACGTGCAGGTCGCTGGCTGATACGTCATAAACGTATCTATAATTTTTTATGTTCCATGCTTGTTTTATATCTACTTTCTTATGTTTTGTTCACACTTTGAGGTATTTTTATACATTTTCTGGAACTAACCTATTAACAAGATGTCACAGTGCTAGTTGCCTATTTTCTGCTGATTTTGGTTTCAGAAAAGCTAGTAAGAAAATATTCACGGATTTGGATGGGACAAAAGCCAAAGTCAATATTTTACCTGAAGCCACATGGAGTCTGAAGGAGAGACGAAGTGGCGCACCAGGGCGGCCATACCTAGTGGCGGCGCGGCCTGGGGAGGCGCGCCACCAGGGGGTGTGGGCCCCCTGGTGCTCCACCGACCTTACCCCTTTGCCTATAAAATCCTCTCGGGACGAAAATCCTAAGTACTAAATCAGAATTCCACGAAAAGTTCCACAGCGCCACCGCCACCGAAGAGGAGATTCGAGGGACATAAGTCTCTATTCCGGCACCCTACCGGGATGGGGAAGTGCCCCCGGAGCCATCTCCATCGACTCCACCGCCATCTCCATCGTTATTGCTGACTCCCATGATGAGGAGGGAGTAGTTCTCTCTCGAGGCTAAGGGCTCTACTGGTAGCTATGTGTTGATCTCTCTCTATGCATGATCTTATTGAGATCATGAGCTTTGTAATTTATATCTATTCTGCTACTCAAGTGCTTTAATTAATCTCTGCTTATCCCCACGTGTGTGAAGTTGACAGTGTGCACACCATGTGGCACTTAGGCTAAGGTTATAGAAATACTTATCATGAGTATAGTTTGAGTTGGACGTCTCTATGAGATTGTGGTGTTTGTATGAACCATCTAGCGCTCAAGGTGATAGTGAGTGGTTATTGATACATTGCAAATGTATCTATAATTTTTGATGTTCCATGCTTGGTTTTATCCACTTTCTTATGTTTTGTTCCAACTTTGGAGTACTTTTCATATGATTTCTTGGACTAACCTATTAACAAGAGCCACAGTGCCAGCTGCCTGTTTTCTGCTGTTTTTGGTTCCAGGAAAGTCAGAAAATGAATATCCTCGGAATTGGACGGGACAAAAGCCAAAGTGCCTATTTTTCCGGAAGGGATCAAGTGCCAGAATACGAGACGGAGAAGGGCCAGGGAGCCACCACACCACCTGGCCGCGCGGCCAGGCCTGGCCCGCGCCAGGGGGTGGTGTGGCCGCTCCCGGCACCCCCTCGACCTCTCCTTCCGCCTATATATTGCCCTCGGGACAAAAACCCTAAGTACCCAATCAAAAATCCACGAAAGAGTCTGTAGCCGCCGTCATCTCCATCCCTAGATCGGGAGGGATCTGAAGCTCTTCCTGGCACCCTGTCGGAGAGGGGAATTCACCCTGGAGGCCTTCTTCATCACCATGCAAGCCTCCGGTGTGATGCGTGAGTAGTTCATCCTTGGACTACGGATCCATGTAGTAGCTAGATGGCTGGTTCTCGTCCTTTGTGCTTTCATGTTTAGATCTTGTGAGCTCCGTTCATGATCAAGATCATCTATTTGTAATTCTGCATGTTGTGTTTGCAGGGATCCGATGGATATTGAGATGCTATTTCAGATTGATTATTGATTCTATCATGTCTTTGTTATTTGTGATCTTGCATTCTTTCCGTTGTTAGTAGCTATCTTGGCCAAGTAGATGCTAGCAACTCCAAGAGTTAGTATTTATGTTCGATAGTGGGTTCATGCCTCTGGTAATCTGGGGAAGTGACAGAAATCTCAAAGGTACTAGATGTGTTGTTGCTACTAGGGAGAAAACAACAATCCTTTGTTCATAGAACAATCGTATTGTTTACTTTACACGCAGTTCGTAAAGCAATAATCTGTTGCTTGCAACTTAATACTGGAGGGGGTTCGGATGATAACCTGAAGGTGGATTATTAGTCATAGATGCAGTTGGATGGCGGTCTATGTATAATGTTGTAATGCACAATCAAGTCTAAAAGGAGTCAAGATGATTAGTATATGCATGTATTGCTTTCTCGGTGTTTGTCAATTGCCCCACTGTAATTTGTTCACCCAACATGTTATCTATCTAAGGAGAGCCACCTCTAGTGAACTATGGATCCCGGTCCTTGTCTTTTATATTCAATCTACAACTGTTTACTGCTTTGTGTTTACTTTCTGCAAACTTTTACTTCTTTCCATTCAATACGTTTAATCCTTTGTTTTCCACAAAACATGGTGAGATTGACAACCTCATCGCAAGTTGGGGACAAAGTTCTGTGGTTGTGTTGTGCAGGTCTCCATGTTGCTACTAGCACCGGTAGTGCGCCCTGCCAAAGCTCAGCTAGTAACACCTTTGGGGTGTTTCCTTGCTCCTACTGGTTCGATTAAACCTTGGTTTCATAACTGAGGGAACACTTGCTGCTGTGCTCATCATACCTTCCTCTTGGGGTTCCCAACGAGCTCTACATCGAACGACGAGCACATCAAGATCTTTTCTGGCGCCGTTGCCGGGGAGTCAAGGACATCTTCACAAGAGGAGTCCCTCATAACCAATCTCTTTACTTTGTTATTTTTGTTTTGCTTAGTTTTCTTTTTGCTTTGTTTGCTTGTTTTGTTATTCAAAAACACAAAAAAATTAGTTTTACTAAGTTGCTTTCTTTTCAAAAACACAAAAAAATTAGTTTTACTAGTTTGCTTCCTTATTTGAAAATCCAAAAAAATGACTACTCTTGAAAACACTAAGTTGTGTGACTTCACTAGCACCAACAACAATGATTTTTTGAGCACACCTATTGCTCCACCTGTGGCTGAAAATACTTTCTTTGAGATAAAACCTGCTTTGCTCAATCTTGTTATGAGAGAACAATTTTCTGGTATTGGTAATGAAGATGCTGCTTCCCATCTAAATAAGTTTGTTGAACTTTGTGAGATGCAAAAGCATAGGGATATAGATGGTGATATTATTAAGCTGAAATTGTTTCCTTTCTCTTTGAGAGGAAAAGCTAAAGAATGGTTGAATTCCTTAACTAGGAATAGTATTGATTCTTGGACTAAGTGCAAAGATGCTTTCATTGGCCTGCTAAGATTATATCTATGAGAAGTGAAATAATGAAATTTAAACAACTTGATAATGAGCATGTTGCTCAAGCTTGGGAAAGAATGAAATCTTTGGTAAAGAATTGTCCCACTCATGGACTGACTGCTTGGATGATCATCCAAACTTTTTATGCAGGATTGACCTATTCTTCAAGGAACCTATTGGATTTTGCTGCTGGAGGTACCTTTATGACCATCACTTTGGGTGATGCAACAAAACTTTTGGACAATATGATGGTTAATTATTCTGAATGGCATACTGAGAGAGCTCCACAAGGTAGGAAGGTAAATTCTGTTGAGGAAACCTCCTCCTTGAGTGATAAAATTGATATTATTATGTCTATGCTTGTTAATGGGAAAGCCCATATTGATCCAAATAATGTTCCTTTGGCTTCTTTGGTTGCTCAAGAAGAGCAAGTTGATGTGAACTTAACAAGAAATAATAATTTTGGCAACAATGCTTATGGTAATAATGCTTATAGGAACAATTTTGGTAACAACAATTATAAGCCATATCCTCCCAACAATGATAATGCTTATGGAAATTCTTACAACAATAATAAGAGTGCTCCCTCTGAACTTGAAGTTATGCTTAAAGAGTTTATTAGTAAACAAACTGCTTTCAATAAAACTATTGAGGAAAAACTCTCTAATGCTGAAAGAAATATAGCATCTTTGGCTAAAGCTCAATCTTCTTTGAATAAAATGGCTGCTAAACCTGAAACTAATGATAATCCCTTTGCAGCTACCAATGCTATACAAGTAAGAATTGATGAAAATGTTAGACTATTAGCTGAATTACATGCTAAGTGGGAAAGAGAAGATGAAATTGATAGAAACATTAGTGTTTCTACTATAACCACCACTAGTGTTGAGGCTAGTAATAGTTCTACTACTTTAGATGATAAAGTTGATTTTGATCTTGATGGTTGCAATATCTCTGAAGTTATTAAGTTCCTACAAAATCTTGCTAAAAGTCCTAATGCTAGTGCTATGAACATGGCCTTTACAAAACACATTACCGATGCTCTCATAAAGATTATGGAAGAAAAGATGAAACATAAAGCTTCTATTCCTATAAAACAAGAGGATGGTTGGAACCCATCATTAATATGAAAGTGAATGACTTTGATTTCAAAGCTTTGTGTGATCTTGATAGTAGTGTTTCTATTATGCCTAGAAGGATTTATGATATGCTTGATTTGCCTCCTCTTGAAGGTTGCTATTTGAATGTCCCACTTGATGATAATGTTAAAAAGAAACTCATGGGGAGTCTTAATGATGTTCTTATTATGGTTAACGATTCCTATGTCCCCGTTGGTTTCTATGTTTTGGATGTTGAATACAATGCTTCTTGTCCTATTACTTTGGGAAGACCTTTTCTTAGAACCGTTGGTGCCATCATTGATATGAAAGAAGGCACCATTAAATATCAACTCCCACTCAAGAAATGTATAGAACACTTCCCTAAAAAGAGAGAAAAGATTGCTTTTGCTTCTCCTATGAAAACAAAATTTGGTCTTAATGCTTCTTCATTCGAGAACACTTGATTCTTTCTTTGCTTCTTATGCCTAACTTAAAGGTGTTAGAGAAAAGTACTTATTGGGAGATAACCCAAAAGTTTTAGATGAGTCTTGGAAGTTATTAACTCTGTAATAACCTCTCCTTATCCTTTTTATTTGCTTTTTGTGCCAAGAGTAACCTCTAATGAGAGAGAAGTAATGATTGGGAAAGTTGCTGTCCCGAAACAGATTTTTGCGCTTCACCGTAAAAATTCGTGGGAGAGCTCTGTATGTCGTATTGATCTGTATTTTTTTGTGCTTCTGCCCCAGGTTGTTATATAACTTTAGTTAGTTTAACACTTTTTGATTTGAGCAACATAAGGTCTTCTAAAAAAAGCATCTTTACCTACTGGTCTGTTTTGACAGATTTCTGCCATTTTCTGCATTTGCTTCTTGTGGGTTCCTTTTTGAGTTGTTTTGGGGAATTGAGATTTTTGAAGGAACTGCTACAGTATCTAGTGTTCTAATGGAATTTTATTTGGTGTTATAACTGAACCTTACTACTTATTTATCTTGAGTGCACTAATGTTGCTAATAAAGATTGTGTGAAGTTTTGTATGAAGGAAAAATTTCAGGTGTATAGAAGGAATGAGCAATGAGATGAAGGATGGACTAAATCTCAAGCTTGGGGATGCCACTCGTGTCACCCCAAGAAATATCCAAGAATTACAAGCGTCAAAGCTTGGGGTTTCCCAAGGCACCCCCTTCTTCATCAATAAAAATCCCAGGTTTCTTCCAAACGCTTCATTTTTATTGTTTCATGCACAGTTGTGTAATTCTTGGAGCGTCTTCTTTTTCGTTTTCGTTTTGGTTTTTAGTTTGCTTGGTTTGCTTAGTTTTATGAATAAATTGGTTGGACCCCCTCTTTCATACATTGGTTTGCAAATAGTTTGGTTTGGTTTGGAAAAGAGTAGGAAAGTTCATACTTATGTGGTAAAAAGAGCTTGTTTTTGACTGTGGCATGTGCTTTGTCATGCCATGCTTGATATGTTTTGGCTTTATGCTTAGTATTCTTTGCTGTAGCATGACTTGTTATAAACAATTGAGATTGCTTAATGTGCCCTAGATGAATCATGCGTTGTTTTAGCATATTAAAGCATAGTATAGTGGTATTCTCCTTTGATGCTTTATTTGGGTTGACTTGGCGCATACTCACACCATGTTATGACTGTCTCAAGTCACCATAGCCTTTATGATCCTTTAGTTTTCAACTTGTAGTATCACTTTATGCTTTGATCAATGATGTTTTGTCGCTCTGCATGATTATGGACATTATTGCTCTCTTAGTTTGTCGCTCCCAGTATTTTGCTAGCCTCCACAACCAAGTATGAGTTCCACTCATGCATCCAACTCCCTAAACCAAGTTATTCCAAAGATTCCACCATACCTACCTACTAGCTTATGCTATTCCAAGTATATTCATGCTTTTGTTTACCTTCCAAATTAAACTTGTTATGAGAAAACTAGTGATTAAAGCTCTCACGAACTTGATGTCACACTTTACTTTTTGCCTCTAATAAACTTGAACCATTGGGCCTTCTTTGTTGCGTTTATGCTTGCGCTTTATAAGCTGAAATTAGCAGAACCATGTTTCATGGGGAACGTTTTCAACATTGCACTTGTACTTTGTACCCCGTTGATATCATGTTCTTTTGCTTACGGATCCCGGCGGTGTGAAATAAAAGTGGAACTTGTAAGATCATGGAGTTTGTATGTGTGTTAGAGAAACGCCTGGGCCGCTAGCCTAAGCCATGCCTAATCATGGTGGAAACTTGCAGCATCACCATAATGAGCACTCTATGAAGCATCCTCAATAAAAACCTATGCAAATAGCAAATAAAAAGATCGATGAGATGCTCATTGTCTGCTTGCCTTGTCATTTTGATTATGGGAAAGCTCCTGTATCATGTGCAAGGGGTACCCCGCTGGCGGTTCTTAATTATACACATATACTTACAATAACAAGAGCTTACTCGTGACTGAAGTTGAGTAGCATGAGGATCGGTCTTCGTAAGTAAGCGGCATGAGATTTTGGTTTATAACTTGTCAAGCATATCCTCTTAGTTGTGTCACTTTAACCTTAATCACCTTCAAGATGCTTATGATAGGGGCAATGAGAGCTGAAAGCTATAAGTACCATAATTTTTGAAAGCTCTTTATGAGACTTGAATCCCTACTTCCTTTTATAAAAGGCCTTTCGTCCACCATTATATTGAGTCTCCACCTTCTATCTTTATGCACCTACTTTGAGAGCATAGTGGCCATTCTTAGTTCTATGTGCATTGTCCCAAGACTAGTTGATTGATGCATAACTTGATATTGCTTGTTTTAAACTATTGTATCTAGTCACTCTTATGAACTTTGAAGGTGTCCTATGCATTTATATTTGCTACTTTATTGAGGGACAAGCTGAATACTATTATGCTATGCTTTCTTTATGTGAAACAAACAAACGTCTTGCAAGGCATTGTTATTCATGAATCTTTTGTTTGTGCCTTTTCATGTTGCTTCATAGTTTCTTTGCTTATTGCTAGAACTTTGTCTTTCATGTTATGATTGAAGTACTATGATCCCAGCTTTGAATGTTTTGCAAATACTTTGATCTAGTCTTTGATGGTGCATGTCACCTCAAAAATTATTCTTTCTTTTTATCACTTACCTACTCGAGGACGAGCAGGAGTTAAGCTTGAGGATGTTGATACATTGCAAAGGTATCTATAATTTTTGATGTTCCATGCTTGGTTTTATCCACTTTCTTGTGTTTTGCCCACACTTTGGAGTACTTTTCATATGATTTCTTGGACTAACCTATTAACAAGAGCCACAGTGCCAGCTGCCTGTTTTCTGCTGTTTTTGGTTCCAGGAAAGTCAGAAAATGAATATTCTCGGAATTGGACGGGACAAAAGCCAAAGTGCCTATTTTTCCGGAAGGGATCAAGTGCCAGAATACGAGACGGAGAAGGGCCAGGGAGCCACCACACCACCTGGCCGCGCGGCCAGGACTGGCCCGCGCCAGGGGGTGGTGTGGCCGCTCCCGGCACCCCCTCGACCTCTCCTTCCGCCTATATATTGCCCTCGGGACAAAAACTCTAAGTACCCAATCAAAAATCCACGAAAGAGTCTGTAGCCGCCGTCATCTCCATCCCTAGATCGGGAGGGATCTGAAGCTCTTCCTGGCACCCTGTCGGAGAGGGGAATTCACCCTGGAGGCCTTCTTCATCACCATGCAAGCCTCCGGTGTGATGCGTGAGTAGTTCATCCTTGGACTACGGATCCATGTAGTAGCTAGATGGCTGGTTCTCGTCCTTTGTGCTTTCATGTTTAGATCTTGTGAGCTCCGTTCATGATCAAGATCATCTATTTGTAATTCTGCATGTTGTGTTTGCAGGGATCCAATGGATATTGAGATGCTATTTCAGATTGATTATTGATTCTATCATGTCTTTGTTATTTGTGATCTTGCATTCTTTCCGTTGTTAGTAGCTATCTTGGCCAAGTAGATGCTAGCAACTCCAAGAGTTAGTATTTATGTTCGATAGTAGGTACTAGATGTGTTGTTGCTACTAGGGAGAAAACAACAATCCTTTGTTCATAGAACAATCGTATTGTTTACTTTACATGCAGTTCGTAAAGCAATAATCTGTTGCTTGCAACTTAATACTGGAGGGGGTTCAGATGATAACCTGAAGGTGGATTATTAGTCATAGATGCAGTTGGATGGCGGTCTATGTATAATGTTGTAATGCCCAATCAAGTCTCAAAGGAGTCAAGATGATTAGTATATGCATGTATTGCTTTCTCGGTGTTTGTCAATTGCCCCGATGTAATTTGTTCACCCAGCATGTTATCTATCTAAGGAGAGACACCTATAGTGAACTATGGATCCCGGTCCTTGTCTTTTATATTCAATCTACAACTATTTACTGCTTTGTGTTTACTTTCTGCAAAATTTTACTTCTTTCCATTCGATACGTTTAATCCTTTGTTTTCCGCAAAACACGGTGAGATTGACAACCTCATCGCAAGTTGGGGACAAAGTTCTGTGGTTGTGTTGTGCAGGTCTCCACGTTGCTACTAGCACCGGTAGTGCGCCTTGCCAAAGCTCAGCTAGTAACACCTTTGGGGTGTTTCCTTGCTCCTACTGGTTCGATTAAACCTTGGTTTCATAACTGAGGGAAAACTTGTTGCTGTGCTCATCATACCTTCCTCTTGGGGTTCCTAACAAGCTCTACGTCGAACGACGAGCACATCAGTTATCTAGATGGGGAATGCGAACTTTTAGGTGTGCTGTTATAGCCCTACATCGTCCAACCGGAGAGTAGTTTAGGGTAGCATAATAAAGAGAAGATATTTATATGAGAGTGTCCACTAGTGAAAGTATGATCCCTAAGCCTTGTTTCTAAGCATTGAAACACCGTTTACAATCATTCATGTTACATGTTTGCTTGCTGCCACTCTTATTTCAGATTGCAATTACCACTTATAATCATCCAAATTACTTGTATTTCACTATCTCTTCGTCGAACTAGTGCACCTATACACCTGACAAGTGTATTGGGTGTGTCGGGAACACAAGAGATTTCTTGTATCTTGATTGCAGGGTTGCTTGATAGGGATACCTTTGACCACTTCCTCCCTGAGTTTGATAAACTTTGGGTGATCCACTTAAGAGAAACTTGTTGCTGTTCTACAAACCTCTGCCCTTGGAGGCCCAACACTATCTACAATAATAGAAGCGTGTGTAGAAATCACTGGCCGGTGCTTATAGTCACAATAGCTCCGGGAACACTTGAAAACACATCCAAAGGATTTCACCCTCTTCTTTAGTCCCGAAGGCAAATGATATATGGCCGAGTACACATACCATCTAAAGAGAGAGATCAAACACATATCATACAAAGATCATAGACTAATAATTCAATGGACACAAGTATAGATCATCTTTATTTCAATGCATAATAGTGCTAGGTTTTTTTCATCTCCCCAAGAACGAGAGAAACTACTCACACATGGAAGCAATCAACAACATCAACATAATCAACTGGATGGATAAAGTACTGGGATAAATCTAGTGTAAACCACAATTGAATCTGGAATTACAACAAGATCTAATGAATGAAAGATGGGGTAGTAGTGGTGATGGTGATGAAGCGGTTGATGATGAAGAGGATGATATGATGTTCTCCAATGATTCGTGAAGAAACATGGATTTTCCCTTCTCCAAGTTCCTCCTTCAGATCCCTTTCTGGTGTGGTTTTCCGTGGCTCAAGGATGTTTTGTATGTCAGGTCTGTGATCCGTCTTCGCCAGGAGAAAGTGTTTGACGAGGTGGTCGCACTGCCACATGGTACGAGCAGACAGTATGGGCAGGCACCGCCCGTACCATTAGTCATTAACACTTTAGTAGTCTTCCTTCACGTTTGCTATTCTCCTAGGTGCGAAGATAAATTAAGTAAATGACTTTTATCACCTAAAAATATCATATTATAACATAATATGATAGTTTCCATTGATATATTCATAAGAGACTTAGTAATTCGGGATCCTGTTAAAACAAGGACAAAAGGTGCGTGCAAACACAGTAAAATACTAAAAACTGTATTCTACTTATGCAAAAAGGAAGGTAAATATGCAAAAATGCTGACTGAGTTATTTTACTTAAATAAATACTTTCAAAATGAGTAAAAATACACTAAAATCCTATAAACCAAAATATTATTCTAAAAATAACAGAATATTATTACAACTCAAAAACTCACCAATTGAAGTTAAAGTGCTAAATCCACTTTAGGTATATGGAAATTCTAAAATGAAATTTAAATAAAAGTCTATAAATGGGGAAACTCATCTAAAAGTCAAAACAATTCAAAGCAAGGAAATTGAAATCAACACTTACTTCCTATATATATTGGGGCGATGGCTGCCCAAGGGTCACAATGAGACCACTCCCATGTGTTGGGAACCTAGAACCTCCACTCAGTCCTTGCCGTCGTAACGAACCTAGCAATCCATCATCGGTAACCCCCGAACATAGTAATCCGTCATCGATGATCCCCCTCATATGTGTAGATACCAATAGAGGTGTTGTACTATAATTACTTTGTTTGATTGGACATGAATGAGGACTACATTGCCTTGACGTAGTACACCGAGTTCTGCACCTGCGCATAGTGGTAATCCCGATGGCATGTCTCCTCAGTTGGATCTTGGGAGCACCGCGTAGATTTTTTTTGATTTGTCTCTACGTGGCCCAACATGTTCAAGGTGTGATCCAAAAAATTGTCATGTTAGAGTTATGTATATTGTGTCTTGAAGACTAATATTGAGTGAGCCTGTCAAGGTTGATCCATACACACTACCACTATCGGGCGCTCCAACTGTAGTGGTATTTTCCTGTCAATAAATTTATGTTCAGTAGATCGCACATCCAGTGGGACTAGATGGTAGCACACGAGAGACAAAGTTTATACAGGTTTAGTCACTAGCATACAATGCTCGGTAAATACCCTACTTCCTGTGTGGTGACTTGATTATGCTTGTGTGTTCGGTGGCAAACTCGTGGGAGTATCAAGCTTGTCTATGGTGAGAATTGTGAGAGTGGATCTGTGTGAACTTGATGAATCCGACCGATAAAACCGTATGTTAACCCTAACAAGATATCCTAGATCCATTCTAATCGGTTACAAATTATACCCCATGGAATTCTTAGCATGATCTTGGTGTGTCTCGTATTCTAAGATGGTCGCCAAGTAGGCCCTTAGCCAAGTGCTCGAGTCCTTGGGTTGAGTAGCCCCCCTGCCGAGTGATCTTGCTTCATGCATGCTGGTCCTACCCGGATACCATGACCTCATCACATAGCCTTACATTCTTTAAATGTTTAAATCTCATCGACTGGAGGCTACTCTCATGTCTCTATTCTTGGTGCCAAAGAAGCACTCAGTGTGTACGAGCTCATTTAGCTGATGTATTATAAATGTACTATGAGATGGATATATGTTCCTTTTAGTTACATGAGATGGATATATGAGCTTCATCGAAATAAAATGGATGGAGTTTTCTTAAAATTGACTTTGAAAAAGCATATTACTAGGTAAAATGGCATTTCCTTTAACAATCCTTGCACATGAAAGGATTTGCACCGGAGTGATACAAATTGATTGAGCAGTTTGTTTAGGGAGGAAGTGTTGGAATTCGGGTAAATAATGATATTGGAAATTATTTCCAAACTAGGAAGGATCTAAGACAAGGCAATCCTTTATCCCCGATGCTTTTTAATATTGTTGTAGATATGCTAGCTATCCTAATTGCACAGGCTAAGGAGAATGTACAAGTTGGTGGACTCATTCCACATCCTATTGATGGAGGAGTCTCAATTCTACAATATGTAGATGATACAATATTATTTATGGAACATGACTTGCAGAAAGCCGTGAACAAGAAATTAATATTATGTATCTCCGAACAACTTTCGTGATTAAAAGTTAACTTTCATAAGAGAGAGGTATCCTGTTTTGGTAAAGCAAAACATGAAGAACAACATTACAAACAAATTTTTGGATGTGAGGCCGGGTCTTTGCCTTTTCGATACCTTGGGTTGCCTATCCATTATAGAAAACTGAAATTTTTAGACTGGTATCCAATGGAAACCCGATGTGAAGCGAAGTTTGGTTGCTGGAAGAGTAAGCTATTGTCTTATGGCGATCGCTTAGTTCTAATCAATTCTGTTTTAGCGAGTTTATCTATGTTTATGCTATTGTTTCTAGAAATTCCTAAGGGGGTTAGAAAACGATTGGACTTTTATTTATCTTTTTTTTTGGCAAAGTGATGAGTCTAATTGGAAGAACAGATTAACAAAATGGAATATTGTTTGCAGACCAAAATATCAGGGTGGTCTAGGTATTGAAGTCTTGGAACTTAAGAGATGTTTATTGAGAAAATGTATATTCAAATTACTAAGTGAGCAAGGAGTATGGCAAGAATTATTGCATAACAAATATTTAAGTTAGAAAACATTGTCTGAAGTCTAAGCAAAACCAACTGATTCCCATTTTGGAAAGGGCTTATGAGGGTAAAGGACGAGTTCTTTGCTAGAGGTCATTGCAAAGTAGGGAATGGTTCCATTACTAGGTTTTGGGAGGATACATGGTTGGGAGAAACACCTTTGGCACAACAATACTCGTCATTATACAATATGGTGCAACGAAATAATGTAACCATTGCATAGGTATTAAATCAAGTACCTCTAAACATTGGTTTTCAGGGGGTAATTACTGGCAATAAGTGAAATCTTTGGATACATTTATGCCAAAGATTGATGATGGTTCAGTTGTCGGATTATCATGATAATATTGTGTGGAACTTGACATCATTCGGGGTGTTTTTAGTCAAATCCATCTATGAATACCTTATGAACGATCATACGGTCTTTCTTTAGAAATATATTTGAAAAATAAAAATCTCACTCAAGATAAAGATTTTTATGTAGTTTCTCAATAATAAGGTCCTCCTTACAAAGGTAGATCTAGTTAACAGGAATTGGATAGGGTGTACTAAGTGTTGTTTCTATGGATCACACGAGACCATAGAACATATGTTTATATCTTGCCCTTTTGCTCGCATGTTGTGGAGTATTATTCATTTTGCCTATAGTTTACCCCCTCCGACTAATGTTACAAACATGTTTGGAAATTGGTTGAATGATGTAGATAAATCATCTAAGTCTAGTATTCGCATTGGTGTTTCAGACTTATGTTGTTCTATTTGTCGATGTAGAAATGATATTATATTTAATAGAAAACAGTTTCAATCTTTTGCAGGTTATCCATAGTGGCACATTGGGTGCAGCTTTGGATGCTCCTATCATCGCAAGACCATCCGGATATCATGGCTACGAGGTGCAGCCATCTCCTGATGGTCGTTGGGCACATCTTAAGCAAGTCTGGCTGGCTACGCTTTAATAGACTTGAACATGATGTTTAGTCTCTTGAGTCATATTTTCTATTGGTTTATACAAGTATCGACCTTGAGTGATCCTTGATTTGTAATAACTTTGGATATTTGAATACTTGGAATAAAATTATGTGTGCATCAACTGATGCAGAGGACGGGGTCTTATCCCCCTTTTCGAAAAAACGAAGTTCTGCTTTAGGATAAAATATTTCATGTCTTCTTTAGGAAACCACCTAACGTTCCACAACCACTGAATAAAATAATAAAATTATTTCATTGAAATACTCCCTTCTATCCAAATTAATTGACTTGAATTTATCTAGACACTACACGAACAACTAAAGGTGATGACGATGTAGGGCCCTAGGCGGGCAGCCGAGCAAACCGGCCACCGGCCTAGGTTTGCCATCAGCGTAGGACAGGATAGATGATGGCAGCCGTCAGCGCAGAGAGGGCCGTCGGCATAGCTTTTTTTCCATTTTTGCCACATTAATCCTAGAAAAATCATAACTAAATCATTCTAATTCAAAAAATACAAATAATATATCAAAATTTACAAAAAAAAATGAGATCAATCTATCTAAACTCACATATTACACATTTGTGTCGAATAAAAATTAAGTAGAACATAACATATACTTTCATATAACATATTTTCCATTTCAGAGTGCCAAAAACGAGGTGTTTTGTGAAGAAACCACAAAATCAAAGTTTCAAAACGGTACCACCCCATTTAAAAAAAATACAAGGCCACCTTGCATGGGAAATATCCCAATCGGGGTATCTTAAACCTTTTTGTCCACCCTGAAAGAGATATGCCCTAGAGGCAAATAATAAATAGGTTTTTATTGTCATATCTAAATTAGTTTATAATAGTTTCATATTGTGCTATAACTGTGCCAAGTAGAAACATTGGTATAGGTGTGGTATGAAACAACCAAGTCCCTAGTAGCCTCTATTCATACTAGTTCGTTGGTCATGAAGATGATCTGGGTTTCAAGATCATGGGCATTTATGCCGACTGACAACGAGATCATATCATTGGAGAATGATGTGGTTGGACATTCCTCGAAGGATTGCAACACGATCAAGTCATATAGTTCATTGTTGCAACATCTATACCTAGACTCCTTCTCCTTAGACCGTGAGCTCATATTACTCACTATTTCCCTAGGTTGCTTAGACTGCATCAACCGTTAGGAGAAAGGTGATCTTCTCTTCTTGATACAATAACCGTTAGGAGATAATTCGATGACTCCGGAATGTTTGTGTTTTCTCCATAATCGTCCAATAAGCCATTCTCCATTCGATTGAGAGCTGGGCTACATTTTGTATTCTACAAAATAAGGCACATAGAGTATGAGCCGTTGGATGGGTTTTCCTCCATCATGGATGAAAAGAGAATGTTTGGAAAAACACTTAGCGATCTTGCATTAGAGTTGAGAACTCTTGGAAGGGCTTGATTGCAAAGGAGGTCATGGATGAAAAGGTATATGTAAGATATACAAATTATAAATATGGTTCTTGCAAAACTCGTTGCAGTTTGCAAAGTATTTGATACTTGTCCTACTTTGTGAAAACAGGAGGATCTGCTTGAGAATTGTTGTTTTTGAGGCAGCGTGACTTGATGACGGCAAGCAAAACAGTTGATGGCCGACGTCACCTCTTCCCTCAAAGTTTGTCATTTGGATTAGTGAACTTGAATATAGATTTGTAATCCCTGTTTGTGTGTCTTGCTTTTGGCAAGACGATTATTCATATGAACAAGTTACAAACCAGTTTGTACTATTCTTATGAACAATACCTTATGGTCACATTACGGTTACAAACAAGTTATTCTCATCACTATGTTAATGATAATAGTTTAAACATTTATAAAAGGATTAGAATGCTAAAAGATATCCAAAGTTTAATAATGAAATGACACTACAATTTAAGTCATTTTGGTTATTGCAGGTTCTTTATGAAACATCGGGGTCCTAGATGCTTAATCTAGAGACTTTCCAAAACCATGCCTCTTGGGCAGAATGACTAAAACTCCGCATTTTGGTAAAACGGTGATATGCGAAGAAATGTTGAATCTTATACATAGTGACGTATCGTATTTTCAACAAATAGTGGAAATCATTAGTTAATTGTGGACTTAAGTGAATAAGTGTATTTACTTAATGAAACATAAGTTTGAAATGATTTGAATTGTTCAAATGAGTTCATAACTAAATGGGATATTGAATTAACTAAATTAACAAGTCTCTTCGATTTGATCGACGTGACTAAGGCATTCAAGTTAAGTTTAGCATAAAAGGAACTTGTGAAATATGTTTCACAAATTATGATAATTGGACGAATTCAAACTGTGTCGAAATGTCTAAACATCATAATCATTATGTATTAGATACATATGGTATAATATTATCTCTTATCGGGGTTATAGTTGTCGTTTAGAGTTAGAGATCGAAATAAGCAAACATTCATTTGAAATACAAAGGAACATCCAAAAGATTCGTGGAAACAACACCATAAGTGTTATGGCAATTTCGAGTTTCTAGAGATTTCGATAAGTCAAAGTCGTGGCGAATAAACAAGTCTTTGTAGAGCATTCTTAGGAAGTTATGAATGCATCGTCCACAAGGGGCAAACCTGCTGTTGTCCTAAGTTGATGTGTCTTGATGAAGATACAGGTGGAAGAAAGTAAAAGATCAAAACAAGGTGTTTGACCTTACCTCCGAATTGTTGAGTGGCGCAGCGAAATTTGTTTCGTGAAACCAAACTCTACAAATAGAGGAGAAACCGATGATAATGATCATAAAGTTTTAGTGAATACTTTTACTAAAGAAAGTAGGATTCAACTATATATTCTACAAGTTTGTGGAATTATATTATTGATTCACTTGTCTTGTTTTGAACAAGACATACCTATGAATTACAAATAAGCGTGATGGACCTGAGTGCGAGAAATGACTAGGAGTCATAAAATCCTATATTAAGTTATATTTAAGATTGCAAAGTAACATGTTACTTGATCTTAGTAAAGTAAAGAAGTTTACTTGATATTTCTGAATGACTGCAAAGTCATAAGAAGGAAATGAAACTTAATGAATGACAAAAAAATCTCGATTTGTCACAAGGACAAATTCAAGGAGTTGACTACAACAGTAGTGATGCTTAAGTCTTTTGGATTTACACTAGAAATATATATGGATATTGAAGTCTCGTAATTGGAATTCTCAAATTGATGATGATCAAAGAATTTTGGAATGTCCAAGATTATTGAGAGGACCTAGATTTGAGTGGGAGCAAATCAGCTTGGCTAATTCATAATATGTAGCTGACATATTTTGAGTGGGAGCTAAGTGAAATCCCTGGATCTCAAACATGAATGTCATATTTGAGTGGGAGCATGAAATCATTCTGAGATATGTGGACAACATATATGAATGATATGATTGGTGTTAATAACGTTTAAGTTATATAAATAAGGATGAAGTTGAAGTTATTAAACAATAAGATCTATCGAGATAGATTGGTGAGTTTAATAAACACTAAATGTCGAATGCTTCCTGGACTTGATTCTGAAAGATGTTCAGAATGTCCTAAGCAAGATTCTGAAGTAGATCAGAATGGAGCAAAGTAAGAAAGAAGTTCTTACTGTATGAAGCATTGAGTATTGCAACTATGGTTGAAAGAAAGAGATGCGTTGCATCTCCTATGCCTCAGTCATAGGTTCTTCCATAAAACCATGTTGTATACTCGACGTAATGTGACCCGAGGTTCTAGTTGGAAGGACTAGCTCTTGACTGTAAGAACATGTCTTAAGTGATTCCTGAGTTGATCACTGAACCAGAATTAAGTTTGTACTTAAATGGCAAGAACCAATGTAAGTGGCAGAGATGCATTTCATGCACTAGGATCTACATAGATATAGAGGTATAAAGGCTACATCTAATGTGATGTATAATGTTATGCCGGGGCTAGTTCGCTTTTAACATAGAATGATGTGTCCCAGGGCCTAGTGCCCATGAGAAAGCCCTCGAGGTTGATCTAACATCACTGTAAGCTCCTGGAATCCGGCCTCGTTCTGCTGCCATGACTATAGTATATACACAAATGATAGCAAAGTGTGTTTCGAAGTTTAGATGACAACGGTGAAAACGACCATCATCATAAACACTAGAAACAAAGTATCACTTTGTTGCCAAACAAATGCTTCGACCCATTATAAGATAATGGTGTGAATGTCAAAATTAGGAAGACATTAACGATTTGCAGAAGACATAATGATCTGGTAAAACAGAACATGGACATGACGTTTCCCATGAGCATGCATAGTCTGTAAACGCATATGGCATATGATTTATATGAGTAAAATGCAAGCTAGGTTATTTGTACTCTAGTGCAACTGGGAGACTGAAGGAGATATGCCCTAGAGGCAAATAATAAATAGGTTTTTATTGTCATATCTCAATTAGTTTATAATAGTTTCATATTGTGCTATAACTGTGCCAAGTAGAAACATTGGTATAGGTGTGGTATGAAACAACCAAGTCCCTAGTAGCCTCTATTCATACTAGTTCGTTGGTCACGAAGATGATCTGGGTTTCAAGATCATGGGCATTTATGCCGACTGACAACGAGATCATATCATTGGAGAATGATGTGGTTGGACATTCCTCGAAGGATTGCAACACCATCAAGTCATATAGTTCATTGTTGCAACAGCTATACCTAGACTCCTTCTCCTTAGACCGTGAGCTCATATTACTCACTATTTCCCTAGGCTACTTAGACTGCATCAACCGTCATCTGGTAATGCGGTGGCCATAAAGGTGTACGTTGGGTATTCCGAAGGAACAGTAGATGACATGTGACTGCAAGACCGGGATTTGTTCACCCACATGACGGGTAAAGATACATACGGCTGGCTTGGTGAGGTTACATCTATAAATGTTGCAACATGTGACTAGGTCACGAGGATGTAATATCACGGTAACAAGAAAACAAAACTTATTGCGAACGAGATTGAACAAGGTATGGGATACCAATGATCGTATCTCGGACAAGTTGTATCGAGAAACAAAAGGAAGAGGATGCTACATTTAGATGGTTCAAACGACATTGTCATCAGGAATGCATAGGGGTCACATGGACATCCCTGGTCCCTCTGTTGATCATTGATACAGATCATGTCTAGAGCATTCCCGAGCCGTGGGAGGATACACTTAAGGGTACGATGAGAGCGATCATTCGTAAGCCGGAATCATAGTAGAGAAAGAGAAAGCCGGAATTGTTCCACAGAGAGATCCGAAGTTGTTCGGAGAAAGAATAAAGGACCGGAATCATTCCAGGAAAGATCCGAAGTCGTTCGGAGGAAATCGAAAGGGAACCAAAAGATGTTTTGGGTCAAGACGGATTTTGTAATATGTATTTACATATTAATTAATGTAATTAATATTAAATATAATATTAAAATCTAATTTGAAGGGGTATTCAACTAATGGGCCAAACTTCCTAGGGAAAAAGGGCCCATGAGGGAAAACCGAAGGAGGGAAGGGCCAAGGGCCAAAGGGACAAGGCCCAGGCACCTCAAGGGGGCCCACCCGGCCAGCCTAGGGCTATGCGCGGGGTGGGGCCCACCCCTGGCCAGCGGCCCATGAGGCCCATGCGCCTTCCCCCTCTCTCCCTTGTTTAGTCCCACATGGGAAACCCAAAGGGGAGGGCACACCCCCTCCCCCTATATAAAGGGGTGCCCATGGGTGGGATGAGACACACCAACAATTGGAGAAGTCCTTTGGTTGACTTTCTCCTCCTCCCTCTCTCCATACCTCGTAACCATGGCCCCAAGTCTGGGCTGTGCGATCGAGGCACACCTGCAGTATGTCGTTGCGCTGCAAGGATTCCTAGCCGGATATCAACTTCCACACTCCCGGTGGGATCGGGGAGCCGGAGGTCTCATCGTGCACCGGATGTGTACAAAGACACAAGGCGCAACACTTGGGGCGCTTAAATGTCGTGAGCCGAAGTTGCACGATGAAGATGATGAGCAAGGGGTGACCTGCGAGGAGCTTCACGACCTTGAGGTCGGCTACAAGTACGACTACTTCAACCACGTTGCCCACGGAACGTTAACCGCGAACGGTCTACAAGGGTATATATTCTCTATGCTCCGGCCATTACCGCATTACTACATAGATAGATCCTAGGCAGTTTCTGGGGTTTCATCGTAGGAAAATTTTTGTTTTCCGCACCAATCCCCCCCACACCCCTCATGATAAAGACAAATTCCTGCCAAATCGGTAGGAAGTGGGTCAGATTTGAACTACAGGTATATGATCTGATATTCATAATTTTTTAGAAAAATCATTTTACGTTCACAATATTCTATTTCATCAGATATCTCCTGCAAGTCTAGCGAGGCTCAGTGCCAAGCTAAGAATCTTCATGCCCACTATTATGACCATAGTTTGAAACATGCATAACAAATTCAAAAACGATCCAAACAATGTAAAACCTTCTTGTGGTGTCATATTATGTGACAGAGTTGCAAGAAAAAAATATCAAACTTGGAATAATGCAAATATCTCAAAAAAAACTTTTTAGAAATGAGCTATCATATTCGAGTTTTCATGGTTTTT
Organism: Avena sativa; assembly: GCA_916181665.1. NCBI lineage: Eukaryota > Viridiplantae > Streptophyta > Magnoliopsida > Poales > Poaceae > Avena > Avena sativa. The sequence goes on along the minus strand of OV702286.1, from coordinate 382,424,912 downwards.
AGGCCAAACGAGCAATGTTATGGCTAGAATCACGACAGAGATTGTGATAATATGCCCATATTGTGCAAGCATGTGCATATTAGGATGGAAAATAATGTTGCACGAGGAACTTTTCCTTTTCGTCCCACCAAAAGGCTATTTTCTATTTTTGAGTGTAAAAAATGGGGTGTTTTGTGAAGCAACCACCAAATAAAAGTTTCCAAATGGTACCACCCCATTTTAAATAAATACTAGGCCACCTTGGATGGACAATGTCACAACCGAGGTATCTTAAACCATTTCATCCACCCCTCGTGAAAAAGACAAATTTCTATCGAATCGGTTGCAAGTGGGTCAGATTTGAACTATAGGTACATGATCTGATGCACATGATTTTTTAGAAAAATAATTTTTAGGTTTACAATATGCTATTTAATTAGAGATACACTACAAGTTTAGCGAGGCTCAGCCCCGAGCTAAGAATCTTCATGCCCGCTGTTTTGACCATAGTTTGAAACGGGCATAACAAATTAAAAAACGATCCAAAACAATGTAAAATCTTCGTGTGGTTTCAAATTATGTGACATAGTTGTAAGAAAAAAGGTCAAAATTGGAATATTGCAAATATCTAAAAACACTTTCTCAGAAATGAGCTATCATGTTCGAGGTTTCATGGTTTTCAGGCCAAACGAGTAATGTTATGACTAGAATCGGGGCATAGTTTGTGATAATGTGCCTGTATTATGCACACATGTACATCATAGGATGGCGAACAATATTGCAGGAGGAAGTTTTCTTTTTTGTCGCACCAAAACGCCATTTTCCATTTTCCGAGTGTCAAAAACGGGGTGTTTTGTGAAGCAACCACCAAATGAAAGTTTTAAAATGGTACCACCCTATTTTTCAAAAATATTAGGACGCCTTTCATGGACAATGTCCCAACCAGGGTATCTTAAACTTTTCCTTCAAACCCTCGTGAAAAAGACAAATTCCTACCGAACGGTTGGAAGTGGGCCAGATTTGAACTATAGGTACATGATCTGATGCTCATGATTTTTTGGAAAAATTAGTTTTAGGTTCACAATATGCTATTTTATTAGAGATCCACTGCAAGTTTAGCGAGGCTCTGCCCTGAGCTAAGGATTTGATGTCCAAGGGTTAATATGATTGATATGGTAGTATTATCAACAATGTCTAATTTCTTTATTGGAAGCTCATGCGAAAGGAACATACAAGTTAAATGTGTTGGGGCTAGAGTGGTGTGAGGATGGGTGATTGATAGAAAAGTTTGACCATGAGTGCAATTTGATCAGAGATTAAGCGTACTTAGAGTTAAACAAGATGCTTGTGAGATTAACGAGTCAAATAATTCTAAAAAACTATTTTTTTTTTAAAAAGATGCGTGTGAGATTAACGAGTCAAACAATTCAAAAAAAGTGAAAAAATGAAAACAATTACGAAAAATTGAGAAAAAAAACTAGGTCGTCGACTTAGCTGTCAGCCGTTGTAATCTGGCCATCTGGGCATAGCTACTATGCCAACGGATTTCCTACAGCGACAGCAAATTGTCCCTGCAACGACGAGGGATTACACTGACAAGACTACGCTGACAAGGCCATCGGCATAGCCTACGCCGACGGAATAATGACCTTTTGCAATCTGGCCGTCGGTGTAGCGATATGTTTTTGTAGTGAGATGCAGATGTATCTAGCACTAAAATATGGCCAGATACATTCGAATCTAGACAAACCTGAGTGAACTAATTTGGATCGGAGGGAGTAAGAAATTAGTATCCGTATTATTCCAATGGATCTCATAACTGTTGTGAGGCTTTCCCATCGATGTAAGTAAATACGTACACTACTGGAAAACGGGCCTCTAGTCCCGATTGACCTACCGGGACTGCTAAATCGAAACTAGAGACCCCCTTTAGTCCCGGTTATATTACGAACCGGGACTAAAGGCACTCCACGTGGCTGCGGTCAAGAGCTGGGGATGGAGGACCTTTAGTCCCGGTTCATAAGGATCTCTGCTGCGGCAGTATTTTGGGGGATTTTGGTGTTGCGGTAGTAGATGGCGGTGCAGCAGCAAGTTCTGCCGCGGCAGAGTTTTGGGGGATTCGGCTGTCGTGGCAGCAGGTTCTGCCGCGATGGTGTTTTGGGGTAGATTTCTGCCGCGGTAGGAGGATCGGTAGAGAAGGGAGAGGTTTGGCATAAGTGACATGCCGAGACATGATATAATATACAATTCTGATTACGAGTATACATATATATCATTACACGAAGATCATTACATGGAGATAATTAAATTACATGGAGTGGGAATAGTGTTCTCCCTATTTATCTATGACCCCTATAAGAAAAAAATCCCACCAATTTCTCTTGAATTGCTTGTAGGCGGTCCTTTGGTAGGAGCTTCTCCCGCATATCATGGATCGTTATATTTATGCGCCGCTCACTGACCGACTCTCTTATGAACTCGCAGACATAGTATCCACATAAATTTGTCGTCGGTGGCTGCCTCAGACACTTTACAAGAAATGGAATTCAATCAAATAATAATAAAGAATGATAATGGTATTAAAACTAGAATTAAAGAGATGCATGAACCTAGATAGTACTACTTACCTTGAGTTGATTAAAATGCAGCTCCTCTTCCCTTTGACCCCTTTCGGTCTTGATGAACGATTTCCAAACCCTACCCAGCAAAGTAAATGAATAAATGATTTATTAATTACTTGATATTAGGAAATAAACTAAAGAGGCCAGTATAACGCGATAATGATTGAACTTACTTCTAGAGCATTGTAATCAAGCTCGTGTACTCCCTTAGGCTCTTTATCTAATGAGTACATGATATCAACTTTTTTAGTATCAACTTGAATGATTAGCAGAATCCAATGAAACAGGTGCATGTTTCTATACACAGTCATGCATAACTCATCAATCACACTTAACATCGAGTAAGAAAAATATAATATGCACAAGACAGTAACACTCACTCCACATTGTAAGTAAATAGTGTTTTCTTTTTAAAATGTTGTCTCTTTAAAAACAATAGCAAGTTATCCTCTATGTCCTTGGCGAAGAATTTTACCATATGAAAATTAATGACATATGGGTCAATGAACCCAACATAAAAGATTCCCCGTGTTTTATATTCCAGAACCTTAATTCTGCATAATAGCGTACAAAAGAATATAATGAGGATAATTACAAGCAATAAACAAGCTGAGTTAGAGACTTAATTACTGAAATAAATTAATCACTTACAGACAATAGGAACCGACGAGAGGTTTTTCAAGGGCGTCTTGATTGTAGAGTTGGAAAAATTCATCAAAATCAATACATAGCTCGTCTAGACAGAATCTCGCCTCTAATTTCCACCATGAGCCTTTCTCGATCTCCGTCCTTTGCGACTTTCAAGTACTAGTCATGCAATTTTCGCATCTATGTTGGTAGATCTCGGAGCTGCTCAAGAAAGACCAGAGTATTCCTGCGGACTTATTTCCTTGCTACATCAGCCTTGGATATTATCGCCGCCTAGCATTTCTTCAACACTCATACCACATTGCTTAGCTAAGAGCTCAACTGCTTCCATATCTATTGGCTCTTTGGGTAACACCTTGAGCGGGGAGATCGATTGTACTTTTTATTCTCGAAGCTGGGGAATTGTTTTCCCTGTCCGTTTCTTTTGGCCATATGTCTTCGAAATACAGCGGTCATAGTCATTTGGCATATTTAACACATATTGTGGTGGTTGCGCAAGAAAATCCTTAAAAGTGTTGATTGACTTTAGGATCTATTGGCTCCTTTGGCTCGGGTCATTTTGGTGCTAACTGGCATTTCACATCGGTAGCCACAACCGCGTCGGTTTCTGCATCAGTTAATTCGTAAGGTAACTTGGGAGGAGCCGTCTTGACTTTCTTCGTTGTTATACCTTTCTTCCGAGTAGTCGACGGGGAGGTGGTACTTTTCTGCTTTTGCCCTTGGGAGTTAGTGGGAAGACTCGGACGAGGCACTAGAGATCGATATGGAATTGCGCTGGCGTGGTCCCTCTCAGGGAGGGGTGGACTTGTAGGTGGTCGATTGTTACTCGGAGGAAACGGTGACCTTGGAGGCACTGGATTGCTACTCAGAGGAGACGGTGGCCTTGGAGGTGGTGGAATATTGGTACTCGGAGGAGACGGTGGCCTTGGAATCGAGCCTAGAAACATGATGTGTTTGTTGTTCCATAGAATGAAGCTACTCGTGACTTATCACAGTGTTGTCTCTCCTTCACCGTCAGGGATGTCAAGCTCTAGTGAGTGAAATCCTGGTTGAACTTCATCCACATCGACATGAGCATAGCTAGCTGCAATATGACGACCATGGTAGGTCTCTCCAGGTGCACAAGGTAAAGCAAAGCCGACCTCCACCTTCATGGATATGTTCTTCAGTGAAACATGTAGCTCACAATTTGTCTTCTCCTTGACTTCATCCACGGGGTAGCGATCCATCGGTGCACCTTCTACCATCAGTGCACCATCCATCATCGGTGCATCCGTGGAAGCCATGCTGCTTTTCTGCTGAGATGGGCCGGTACTATCGAAGGTAGGATCTTGCTGTCGACCCAGTCCTCTGATTTCGTCAATCTTCTCCTGCTGCTGCTCCAATCTGGCTTGCAATTCCTCGTTCTTTCTTTCTACCTTCACCAACCAGTCTGCCTCCTCCTCCTGCTGCCGCTTCCTTGCTCTCAGTTGGCTTCTATAAGTGTCAATGTACTCGGGAAACCCAATCCTCCATGGATAAGAAGGTCCAAGGCCTCGTGTTCATCTTTCATGTTCACGATTCCCGAGGGCCTTTTTTAGCTTGTCGTTCTCTCTCCCGGGATGGAACTTTCCCTCTTTAACCTCTTTCATCACGTTAACAAGGGCTTCCTTGGGTTCAACAATTTCTTTCTTTCCAATAATGTCCCTTGTTTCTGGGTCATACGATGCCCCATGCCCAAGTATCCATTTTATTGACCTCAAGGGACAATCATGTATAGCTGGAGTGATCCCTTTAGGAAGAAGGTCAGCCTCAGCGTGATCCCACTTAGGCATGGAACTCTTGTAGTCACTTGTCCCCATAGATAGTGATATTTATTTTTCACAGCATTTTCCTTATTCCTTTCTAACCTTTGCGTATCTTCTTCTGATTCCTTGTACTCCACAAATGCGTCCCAGTGATCCCGTTGCTTCTCTAGTGGGCCAATGAATTTTGGATCTTTTTTATCCTTGATATATGTTTGTATAATGTTTTCTTGTAGTTCTGGAATTGTGTGGTCATCTTCTTAAGAGTCCACTCCTTGACTTCCAACGTCTTTGCTTGTGTGAGCTCAGTAGTCAACAAGACTGGTAGGGTGAAATGTGACATGAGCTCTTCCCAAAGTCATTTTTTGGATCTTTCATCGATAAAACTAACTCCAACTACCTTTGATTTTGCTGGCTTATTCCATTGTTTAGTGTTGATCGAGATGTTTTCCCTAACAATAACTCTATCCTGATGTACAAATGCAATTGCGTGTGCTTTGGGCTCCAATGTTCGCCATCGTTAGTTATTAAATCAATTGTGAGATGTGCACCATCGGCCATCTTTCTGGCAGGGGCTTGTTTCCTTTTAGAAGATTGGCTTGATGCGGAGGTCTAAGAGAAGAAATATTTATTAATATATATATATAAATCAATTAATACATCTACTAGTGATCACTAGAGGCTGAATATACCTCGCTACACTTTGTTAAGGGTCCAACATTTTGTGAGACTTCATCCCAATCTTCTTATCTTCCTTCTATCTCCATTCCCTCACCTGACTCGTTTAGATATTCTGAGCCGTCATCTAGTCCACCGTTTTATGCTCCATCATCATGTGCTCCACCCTCATTTATAATGTCAGACACATCTTGTTCACCGGCTCTGCCTAATCCTAAATAATCCTAAGCAGTCCATAGCTTAACTAATATAGAAGAAAGATAATACAATTTTGCATTAACATAACATTTCTATAAATCCCATTTATATTTATATTTTCTACCCTAAATCCTAAATAATCCTATTTATATCTCTATTTTCTACCCTAAACCCTAAATCCTAATCCCGAAATAATCCTATTTTTCTAATCAATAATCCTAAGAAATAATTCCAACTTAGTAATAACCCTAACTAATCCTAACTAAGAAATAATCCTAAATAATTCTAACTAAGCAATAATTCTAACTAAGCACTAATCCTAATTAGGGAGAGGGGACTCACGTCCGGCGAGGGGTGTCTAATGAGAATTTTGTTTATATAAACAATAATACAATGTTTTACAATAAATGAATAAAATACTATTTTTATTATAATAATAAAATAAAATACTAAATTACAAGTATAATTAAATACAAGTCTTTACAATGTTAAAATATTACAATGTCTTTACACTTTTGAATTCAAGAAATTATAAGTATAATTAAATACAAGTCTCAAATCACAATAATAAGTAAATGACTAAACTAAGTTTCCTATCACAATAATTCTAACAAAGCAATAATAATCCTAACTAATCAATAATCCTAAATAATTCAAACTAAGAAATAATTTTAGCTAAGCACTAATCTCGTAACTAATCCTAACTAGGGAGAGGGGTCAGGACTCACCTCCGGGGGTGTCGTGGGGCAGCGCGCGGCGGCTCCTCCATGAACGGCACGAGGCAATGTGTGGTGGCTCCTCCATGAACGGCTCAGGGGTGGCCCGGAGGTGCTCCTCTTCCTCCTCCATGAACAATGGCGGTGACGCTCCTCCTCCTGGTCATGGCGAATCTGTAGAGTCAAGGTTCGTGGCTTGAACCGGGGCGCAGGCGCGACATTTACATACCCGACCAGGCCTTTAGTCCCAATTGGTGGGTGCAACCGAGGCTAAAGCAAATTTTGGCCGCTGCAAAAAATGCGCGCGAGGCCGACCTTTAGTCCCGATTGCAGCCACCAACCGGGACTAAAGGTGTTTTTTCGTGCTAAAACCATTTTTTAATCTGTTTTCTATTTGTATTTGGAAAGTGCTTGAATATGAATTTGAATAACTTCTGCATATTTTCAAATCTAACAAAAAAATTAATATGAAAAGAGTTTGAATATGAATAACTAATCCAAAACCATTTTCTGTTTTCTAAAATAATTATTCTAACTATTCAAACTATTAACTATTTTTCTATTTTCAATAAAAATGCATTAACTCATATCTTTTGCATATTTTTGAATCTGACAAAACTTTCAACATAAAAGTGTTTTAATTTGAATAACTAATCCAAAACCATTTTCTATTTTCTAAAATAATGATTCTAACTATTCAAACTTTTAACTATTTTACCATTTTCAATTAAAAATGCATTAACTCATATCTTTTGCATATTTTCGAATCTAGCAAAACTTTCAACATGAAAATTGTTTTAATTTGAATAACAAATCCAAAAATATTTTCTATTTTGTAAAATAATTATTCTAACTATTCAAACTATTAACCATTTTGCCATTTTCAAATTAAAATGCATTAATTCATATCTTTTGCGTATTTTCAAATCTGATAGAACTTTCAACATGAAAAGTGATTTAATTTGAATAACTATTCCACAACCATTTTAAATTTCAAAAATAGTTAGTCTAACTATTCAAACTATTAACCATTTTGCCACTTTCAATTAAAAATGCATTAACTCATATCTTTTGCATATTTTCGAATCTGACAAAACTTTCAAGATGAAAAGTGTTTGATATATACATTACAGACAGTTACAAAAAATATTTAACACATCACCAACAATCCCATCTAGTGTTGTGGTTTTCTTCTACGCCGTAGCCATGGAGCATCTTCATTATTTAACATGATGATTGGGTGTTAACACCCGTATTTTAATCCCAGATGCCTGTTATGCCATACATCGCAATCCCAGGATTACCATTTTTGCGAGACATAACAGATTGGATATCACAGTACATCATCCCTTACAAACCATAATAAGGTCTTGCACAAATAAAGGATCTCATGATCCAGTCTTAGTACAAACAAGTAGCGGAATAAATAGCATAGCGGTGGGCTCCATCTTCAGTGTCACAGGCAATGCTGACGATGTGAGATGATCATAGTTGTCGTAACTGTCCTTCTGTCCTCCTTCCGGATAGTCCTCCTCATAGTCTGGCCATAGGAATAGCCAGGGACAAAGCCATGAGTACTCTTTAAGTACTCGCAAACTATCACTAACAAGTAAGATAGTTCTAGTAGGAATGCTAAACTCTAAGTTTATTTGTAAAGTTAAGTTTGAAACCTAAGCTGAGTTCAGAAACAAAGAAAGATAAAAGAAATTTTGAAATCACCTAAGTGGGAACTTAGTTGTCATAGTCACAACTCTATTATGGTCAAGTCATGTCACAATTCATTTCATAAGTCATTTTGAAAACATCTGACAACGAAACAGTATGGCCACTCCAACTGTCCATAACCGCGGACGCGGCTATTCGAATAGTTTGACACTCTGCAGAGGTGGTACACTTTCACTACAAAATTTGATACATATGTCAGGAATAACCCTGAATCATCATACTTAGTATGCAGATAATCAAACATAACCTTTCCTTTACACACTCTAATATAAGCACCTCTCCTATGAGCTTGGCCTTCCAGCCATGGCCATCTGCCATCCTGGGCACTGCATAGGTGGACAACATTGAGAGGTAGCCTCAGCTCAAACCTCTTCCTCAAGGGAACTAATACTAATGCATATAAACTTCCGGCTAAGCCTTACCCAATTCAGGTATTGTGGTTGTACGGTAAAATTGGAATGGTATCGCATCCGAACCCAACCATCAGTTTTTATAAAAGGGCTAAGGCTCATGCCTCAACATTCTCGTCATCATAAACCATTTGTGTTTCTCAACACATGTCAAAACATCTCAATAGAATGACTCATCATTCCAAGGTTTTCACAAGTCATTTTCACCAAGTATTCCCATCTAAAGTGATCAAGTTTTTGGTTTAGCTCTAAACTACTAAGTTAAGAGTGTTCACTAATGTGGGATTCTAATATCAATCTCATGCCATAGAATGACATCTAAGTCTAACTAGATAGGCCAAGTTTTATACTCTTTATGCTATCTATAAACAAGTAAAGGACTTTGATAAAGTAAAAGAAAGTAAAGCTTGTAAGAAAACTTGGGATGGGCATACATCAAAAAGGGGTATAACCAAAGCATGCCTAAGGCATCTTTCTTTTGGTTATCTTGCTTAATTCTAGCTTGCCAACAATAGCTTGCCTTGATTGGTGCAGTGGTTGAAATTCTCCTCTTCTTCTTCGGGGTAGAACTCCTCCTCGTAGACTTGGTCGGTACTATCGTCTATCAATACATACGGAATACACAATCACCAAACAATACTTAACTAGTCTATTTAGCACACTAAGGCACACATTTGCTGATCTAGTATCGTCACTTTCATCACAAGATTTAAAGAACTAGTTTCATTTATTTTATTTAAGAAAAGTAATTTCTACTCATTGAAAATAACTAAGATTTGATATTCTCCAATTAAAATATGGGATCATGTGGACACATGTAATCACCACATATTCTAATGCATGGGAATGTGATTTAAATGTTGGATCACATTTTAATAAGTTTAAGTTTAATATTTAATGATTTAAAGTGACTACAAATGCCTATATAGCATTATTTTGGTACTAGTCCAAAGTCACTACATGCAAACCTTAATATTATTACATATTCAGATAGGTGTAGTCAAATGTGATTTTTGAGAGCTGCAATCAACTCAAAAGCTATTATGGTTGATTTTATAAAAATGTTTGAATGTGAAAAAGCCTCTGTGTTGTTATTTTTGCTAGGAGAGATCTCTAACTCTAATTGATTTAAATCCAACGAGCTTGGATAGATATTTAAATTATCTTTCAAACAAAATTGGAATCACTCAATTTGGTTCAGTAGATCTTTCTGAATTGATTTTCAAACTAGTGGACAGAAACTAGATTTAGTTAAAATAGACAAATCTAAATTTGAATTATAGGACCAGCGTGGGAACACTAATGGGCCGTCCCAGTTTCGCTCCGCGGCGCAGAGGACAGCTGACAGGAGGGTCCCGCCTGTTAGTGGCTCTTATAACGCGAAGAGGTACGGGGCAACGTGGACCGCACGATTAGAACTAGGATCTATTGCTGGGGCTCGTCGTCGATGACGGATAGGTCGCCGACAAGGTGGAACCCTAGCGGCTCGGTGGGGGTGGAGTGGGGGCATACCAGGGCTCCAGCGAGTGCGGTGATGGGGGCGATCGAACAAGGAGGCGACGATGGACTCAGGCGAGGTCACGGCAGCTCCTGGGGTGGATGGAATCAACGGGGGCTTCTCCTCCTCTGCTGTGGCTAACTCCGGCGCAATTCCGGCGACTAGCTGCTCGAGCGGCTCCGGTGAGGGGTGGGGAATGATCAGTGGTCAAAGGGGATCTGAGTGGTGTGAAGAAATGGTGCTAGGGAGGGCTCTTTATATAGGCTCGACGAGGGGACCGAGAGGGCGACGGTGAGCTCGTCGGTGATGACGATACAGGGCGCTATAGGCATGGGATGGGTAGGCGGACGGTGGGCGGTTCCCTGGCGGTCAACTATGGCTTAAAGGCGATGCCAGGGGCGGTGGTGTTTGGTCGGGAAGGGCTGGCGCTCTACGCGGAAGAGGCGGTGCTCGACACAGCAGGCGGTGGCTACTAGTCGCGCGGCGGGAGAAGGGCGTGTCTGGCGGGGTGCTGGGGTTATGGCGGAGCGGTGCACGCGAGCTGGGAGCAAGGCGTGGCTTGAGCGGGCCTACCGGACGCTCTGGCGTGCTCTATGTTTGGCATAGAGGCGGTGGGCGTGATCGATATGAGGTGGTCTAGGGGTTGGCAGCGCTTGGGGAAGGGACTGTGGGCGGCGGTGCTACCACACCTACCTCCCTGGTGCGGTGGAAGAGGGCGGGCGTGCTCCTGCGACGTGGGCATGGTCGGCTGGCGATCATGGCGTCGTGGTGGCGCGACACTGCTGCTCTAGGCCAATTGGTAGCTTAGTTAGGGGCTGGTTAGAGCTAGGGGAGACAAGGGAACCAGATTGGGCCCAAATACTCGACAATGCATTGATCAACAAATAGTGTTAGTTAGGCACAAATTTTGTGCGTGCCACCTGTTCGACACAATGGCCGCATGAAACAAAGATTTGAATTTTGAAATGATTTTTGGTGGAGTTGTTAGTCTTATGCTTGAGCATCTCTGGTTGCTTGGGATTTTAAATTGAATTCATTTAAGTAGTTTTTAAAAAGTGGGATCTAGGCATTGAAATAGATTCCATTTTCAAATGCCATTTAAAATTAGTGTTTAAATGTTTTTGTAATATTTCAAAGTGGGCCTTGGTAGATCATTACTTGTACTAGCAAGGGGTGCAAAGAGTGAGAATTGTTTCTGTTGGAATTTGAGTTCTAGGAACACCCAAAGTGGCCTAGTAGATTAAAATGGCAAAAGTGACCATTTGCCTTTATTAATTCTATTTGATTTCTTTTTCTTTGTATTTTGCTTGGGAATGATCTAGATGATATGGCATTCGTCTTAGAATCATTTTACAACCATTATAACAAACAATCATGGCACTTCAAAACAATTCCACATTAATGCAACACACATATGCATGCTTAATTATTTAAATGAGAAAAAGGTTTTATTAACCCTAAATTGGGTGATTTGGATCTTGATATATTGGATTAAAGTTTTGGGATGTTACAAACTTTCCCCCCTTAAACAAAATCTCTTCCCGAGATTTAAGAAAGAAAACTAGGAACTAAAGAGATCTGGGAACTCAGTCCTAATGTAATCTTCTCGCTCCCAAGTGGCTTCTTCTTCGGTATGGTTGCTCCATTAGATCTTGAGAAATTTGATACTCCGGGTCCTGGTGGTTCTGTAAGCTTCCTCCAAGATACGGATGGGAACTTCACGATACGTCAGATCCTTGTTGATATCCACGGCTCGGTGGTCGATGTTCTTGAAAACTTCGGTCTTCTCTGGCACTTCTAGGCATTTGCGAAGTAACGAGATATGGAACACATTGTGGATGGCAGACATTTCCTCAGGCAGTTCCAGTTGATACGATACTTCTCCTTGGCGATTCAGAATCTTGAAGGGTCCGATATATCTGGGGGCTAATTTTCCTTTCAGACTAAAACGTTGCGTTCCCTTCAATGGCGAAACTTTGAGATACACAAAATCTCTGACGTTGAAAGTCAGGTCTCTCCTCCTCTTGTCAGCATAACTCTTCTGTCTAGATTGGGCGGTCTTGAGGTGCTCACGGACTTTGTGAACCTTCTCTTCGGCTTCGCGTAGGATGTCGGGTCCGAAAATCTGACTCTCTTCTACTTGCGACCAATTCAAAGGGGTACGACACTTTCTTCCATATAAGAACTCAAATGGGGCCATTTGCAAACTGGCTTGATAACTGTTGTTGAATGAGAATTCTGCGAAAGGCAGGTAATCTTCCCATTTTGATCCATATTCTAACACACAAGCTCTCAACATATCCTCTAAGATTTGGTTGAATCTTTCAGTTTGTCCGTCGGTTTGCGGGGTATAAGCTGTGCTGAAATTCAACTTGGTTCCTAATCCTTCTTGGACTTTCTACCAAAATCTCGAGGTAAATTGGGTTCCTTGATCCGATACTATGGTCCTGGGGGTTCCATACAAACTGACGATTCTAGCATTGTACAGTTCTGCTAGCTTCGAACTCTGGTAGGTTATCTTGATAGGTATAAAATGGGCTACCTTGGATAGTCTATCAACAATGACCTAGATTGAGTCATTTCCCCTACTAGAAGTAGGCAAACCAGTATTAAAGTCCATTCCGACGGAATCCCATTTCCATTCCGGAAGCTGCAATGGTTGCAACAGTCCTGCGGGTCTCTGATGTTCTACTTTGACTCTTTGACAGATATCACACTTGGCGATGTAGCTTCCGATTTCTCTCTTCATCTTGTGCCACCAAAATTGTTCCTTCAAATCCTGATACATCTTTGTTCCTCCGGGGTGGATAGAATAAAGAGTATCATGAGCTTCTTGCATGATAACTTGCTTCAACTTCGAATCTGCGGGTACACAGATACGTCCTTTGTACCACAGAACTCCTTCTTCTTCTTCTTCGGTGAATCCAGGTACCTTTCATGTACCAATACGACGCTTGATCCCATCGATACTTGCATTTCCCTTCTAGGCTTCTTTGATTTGACTAATCAATGTGGGTTGAAGTTCAATGCTAGCTAAAAATCCTTTGCTAACTAGCTCAGTTCTAAACTGCTCCAACTCCTCATGCAAACTTGGTTGCTTCTCCTTGATCATAGTGTTTAGCCTACATGGCAATCTGCTAAGAGCATCCTCTACCACATTGGTTTTGCCGGGGTGATAGTGAATGTCAAGGTCATAATCCTTGATTAACTCTATCCATCTCCTTTGCCTCATATTCAGCTCCTTCTGAGTGAAAATATACTTCAAGCTTTTGTGATCTGAGTAAATCTCACAGCGGTTACCCATAAGGTAATGACGCCATGTCTTCAGTGCCAAAACTACGGCTGTTGATTCCAAATCATGGGTAGGGTAGTTCTGCTCATGCTGCTTCAGTTGTCGAGACAGATATGCAATGACTTTGCCTTCTTGCATCAATACACATCCGAGACCAATCTTGGATGCATCACAATACACATCAAACGGCTTCTTGATATCAGGCATAATCAATATTGGGGCTAAAATCAATCTCTTCTTGAGATCTTGGAAACTTGCTTCACATTTGTCGGTCCATTCAAACTTCTTGTCCTTCTTCAACAATTGGGTCATGGGTCTTGCGATGCTCGAAAATCCTTCTACGAACTTGCGGTAATATCCCGCTAATCCGAGAAATGCACGGACTTGGGTTTGAGTGGTTGGGGCTTCCCATTCTTCAACATCTTTGATCTTGGCGGGATCAACAGCGACTCCTCCGGCAGACACAATATGTTCAAGGAATCCTACTTCTTTCAGCCAAAACTCACATTTGCTGAACTTGGCATACAACTGATGCTCTCTAAGGGTTTCAAGAATGATTCTCAAGTGTTGCTCATGCTCTTCTTCTGACTTGGGGTAGATAAGGATATTGTCGATAAACACAGCGACAAACTTATCCAGAAAATTCATAAAGATCTTATTCATGAGATTCATGAAATAAGCAGGGGCATTGGTTAATCCAAAAGACATGACCGTATACTCATATAATCCATATCTAGTGGTAAAGGCGGTCTTTGGAATATCTGTTGCACGAATCTTAAGTGGGTGGTAACCAGTCCTAAGATCAATCTTAGAGAACACACTAGCACTAGTCAACTGATCAAATAGATCCTCTATCTTTGGCAATGGGTACTTGTTCTTGATGGTGACGTCATTCAGCTTCCTGTAATCTATGCACAAACGGTTCCCTCCATCCTTCTTGTCGACGAACAACACGGGCGATCTCCATGGCGATGTGCTTGGTTGGATCAAGCCTTTCTCCAGCATAACATCCAGTTGCTTCTTCAGTTCCACTAACTCTGAGGGGTTCATGCTATAGGGTCTCTAAGCTATGGGTCCGGTTATAGGGATTAGTTCAATAATGAACTCAATATCCCGTTCTGAGGGCATACCGGGCAATTCATCTAGGAATACGTCAGGGAATTCACATACTACTCTGACTTGGTCTATGGTGGGTAGGGCTAGACTCTTGTTGCACTTGAATTGATAGGGCAAGGTTTCAGATATATGCTCTACTGAGACTCCAGAGATACTGGTCATGGTGATGGCTTTCTTGGCACAGTCTATCAATCCTTTATGCTTCGACATCCAATCCATTCCTAGTACTACTTCCAAACCTTTGGTTCCAAGTACTATTAGATTGGCATAAAAATCTATCCCATGTATTCTGATAGGCACAACTTTGCAAATTTTTCTAGCTTTTGTTGTTGAACCGGGTATTTGAACTATCATGACATGCTTCAAGTTGGTTGGGTGAATCTTACTAGTGCATGCAAATTCTTCGGTGACAAATGAGTGCGATGCTCCAGAATCAAACAACACTCTTGCTAAAACTGAGTTGACAGAAAACATACCCAGCACGACATCTGGCGCTTCTTGGGCTTCTTCGGTGTTCATGTGGAAGAGATGGCCATTGCGGTTGTGAGGGTTCCCTAGGGCGAATCTTCTTCCGGGTTGAACACAACGCTGCTATTCAACTGGGGCATTCACATTGGCAGTGGCGGCAATCTTCTTGGGACACTCATTGGAGTAGTGACCCTTCACTCCACACTCGAAACAAGTAATCTGAAACTTGTCTTTTGCTTCAACAGGCACATCATTGCTTCCAGTTCTAGGTGCAGTGTTGTTGTTGTTGTTGTTGGACTTGGGCGGTGCACGGTTGAAATTGCTAGAGCTACCGGGGTGGTTGTTGTTGTTTCCTCCGGACTTCACATTTCCTCTGCTACGGTTGGGGTAGTTTTGACGAGACATTGGGGGTCGATTATTCCACGGGGCATATACGGCAGACGGGTTGGGGCGATACTTCTGGTGACTGTTGGATCCAGCTTGGTGCATCATCCAATGTTTGTGGTTGTCATTCGCTTGATTAATCTTCCCTTCCATCTGAATGGCAGAGTCGACTAGCTCTTCGAGATCCTCGAAACGGATGTTGACGAGTACTGACGAGGGTTTAACTCGTCAATGCCCATTGTTATGGACTTGGGATTTGGAGAAGGAGGGAGCACTGGAGACATCTATCGGCTAGCAAACAAGCACACAGGGGACAAAGGATTTACCCAGGTTCAGGCCTCGTAGAGGTCCCTACTCCTGCTTGTCTGCTCATGGAATTATCGAAGGAGTCGAAAGTTACAATGGTGCGCAGATGCAATCTGACAAGGGTTGTGGAAACTAGGGTTGCGTGTGTCCTCCTCGCCGCCCCCTCCTAGCCTTTATATAGATAGGCTAGGTCTCAGGTAGCAGGTCGAGTCGGTTACAAGTTAGGGTTTTCCCCTTCAAACTTTCTATCTTTAGCTTCTTCTTGTCCTTCAAGCAATCGAGAGTCCGTAGGTTACTCGAGTCCCTCCATCCGGGCCTTGGCAACACCGTGGGCCTGTATGTATTTGGACCGTATATACCAAGCTCGAGTACCTGTAGGGTATACCCATGTCAGTAGACCCCGAGTGTCCAGTGGAATCACAGATTCGACTGGGGACTTTTTGAAGCCTTCGAGTGCCTAAATGAGTACATTTTGATTGCTTTTATTTATGTCATAGGGATTGTTGATATACGTGCCTAATATAACCGAAGTATCGGTATCAGTTAACCACCTTAGGGTGAAACAACGCAATCTACTCAAATTCGAGTCCCCAGACTCGAATCCGGAAAAGTGCTGGTGTAATTCGACTTAGGCCGCGGAGGTCTTACAGGAGTCAAATTCCAGTTATATGGGTGTGAGCACTTGACGCGTCCGTCAAGGCATGTTCATCGTGCCTGTAGGTACGGATATGTTTCTGGTAGTGCGCAGTTAAATGCGTTGCCAGGCCTTATTCAGGTCTTACCTTCACGCCGTAGGCGCGGCATCCGAATTTTATCATCGCGGAGACGATTCGGGTAACCCAGGAGACGCAGTCTCTTTGTAGGGGAAAAATTATGAGGCGGTGTCGCCATGAGTTTCGAGTGTGGATGTTATCAACACACAGTTTTTTGTATAAATAATCATAGGGTGCGCGACCAGCACTCCCTATGGGAGTAGCCCCCGAGTGACTGGTTGAGTCGAAGACTCAGGCAGGGACTAAAGAACTTTTGCGACTGCTGTCGACTTTCGCTTGCTTGTTTCAGTCGATGACTCGGGCACGTACTAAAACACTTTTTCGACTGCTGTCGTCTTTTTCCTGCTTGTTTCAGTCGATGACTCAGGTAGGTGCTAAAATACTTTTGCGACTGCTGTCGTCTTTTGCCTGCTTGTTTCCGGCGCTCCCTATGGGAGTAACACATGTCCATAATCGAACTGTGTTTCGAGTGATTGGGTTTGCTTTTGTGATTGTCCATGTTCCTGCAACAAGAAAAAGAAAAGTCATAGGGTGCGTGGCTAGCGCTCCCTATGGGAGTAGCCCCCGAGTGCTTGGTGGAGTCGAAGACTCTAGCAAGGACTAAAAATAGTCGAAGTATTCCACTGCATAGCCTTGGTGACGTCAGTGCTGATGCTTGTATGACCTTAATTGCCTGCGTGAGCGATTTTAACGGGACGTGACGAGCGGTGGGTCCCACTTTCTGACTTTGATTTGACTGGGCGTGTGTAATCTTATTTTTAACTATGCCTCCTTGATTTCCGCGCGTAATGGTAGAAGTGGGGGGACGGTTCGCGCTTCCTCTTCTCCACGTGTCCAACGCGATGCGTGCCACGCGTCCAATAGGGTTTTTGTCAGCCGTTGGATTGCATCTCCCAGGGGTTAAGTAGCGATGCTGCAGCGGTAATTTCCCATCTGTGCTCTTTCTTCCTTGCTGCCATCGCCATTGCTGTTGCTTTTCTGCTTTCTCCTGCGCCCATCTTCTCCACGACGCTGGACCAGCTCCGTTCGTTCCCAAGCTATTTCCTTCGCTCACATCGCCGCCGCGCAATGGGGAGGAAGAAGGGAGACGCTACCGCTGATTCCGCGGCCACCCTCGCTGCAGCAAAGAAGAAAGGTGGCTCCGCTGCTGCAGGCACCAGTGCCGCCGCCGTCAGGAAGAAGAAGGTCGCGGGCACCCGCGTGACCAATGGCGCATGGCGCCCCTCTATCATCAAGGCGTCGGATCTCCGTCTTCTTCGCCAAGATGGAGTTATTTCTGCAGCAGTCGCTGATTCGCGTGTCCCCAGTGGTGAGACCATTCCTGTGCCCCCTGCTGGTTATCGAGTGATGTTTCTTGCATTCATCATTCACGGTCATTCCTTGCCTCTTCACCCCTTTCTTCGGGGTCTTCTTTGTTTCTATGGGCTCCAGCTCCATCAGCTATCCCCAAATTCTCTTCTCCACATCACTTGTTTCATCACTCTCTGCGAGTGCTGGCTCAGAATCGAGCCACACTTTGGTCTTTTCAAACGCATCTTTAAATTGAAGCGTCAGTGCGCATCTGGCTCTTTAGTTTATGACGTAGGTGGGTGCGGAATCCACGTTGACCCATCCGCCACCTACTTCGATATCAAGCTTACCAAGTCCGTCCAGGGATGGTGGGACAAATGGTTCTATGTGCGCGATCAGAAGGCCAAGGACGAGCACTTTGGACTCGCACCTTTCGATCCCGCGACTCCCTGAAAGAAGATGCATTCTTGGAAGAACGTGATCATGCCTTCCGAACTCGCGGAGACAGACGTGTTATATCAGCGCATCTGCGACCTCGAGAGTCGCATAGGCGCAGAAGAGGGAGGCTGGGCCCTTGTCAGGACTTGGCTGCATCGTCGCGTCCAGCCTCTCCAGACCAGGGTCCATCCCATGTTCCAATGGGGTGGCGCTGATGATCCCACTCGCGTGTCTGCTGATGGCATGTCCGCGAGTGAGGTAGATAAGAGGGTGCGACTGGTCACGAAGTACACCCTCAAGGATGTGCTTCCGAACGAGCCAGTCGTTCCTCTGTTCGATGCTTCGAATCCTCCTCCCGAGGTACAGTTACGCTACATAGTAGCTTATTTTCTCAATTGCATTTCCTATTGTGTTTGCTGATCTTTACTTTTTGTATGCAGGAGTGGGCGGTGTCGCCTTGCATGCCTCCCCTCCCTGAGGGGATTATTCCTCGTGAAGCTTTGGAAGAGGACGAGTCTGAGTCGACTGTCCCTTCCGATGTGGAAGAGGAAGCCCCCGAGTCCGAGAGTCTGGATACTCGCAAGCGTTTGCGTAGCGAGGATTCCAACGCGTCGACTCCTTCCACTCTAGGAGGCGCGGCTGTTGGCGCGGAGTCGCCAATTCCCGTCGTTCCTGTGAGGGCTGTGGCACCGTCTTCTTGCAAGAAGATGCGATTGCCCAAGGAGTCTTCGTCGGAGTCGGCGGAGGCCATGTTTGATCTTGACAGATTTGACTGGTAAGTTTGCTAGTGCATTCATTCTTCTCTTGGTTTCTTCTTGTTGGCTTTGCCCTGGAGTTTGCCCTTTCTGAGTGCGGATTTTGTCTTGCAGTCAAGAGGCGTCGTCATCTTCTAGCGATGTCGAATTTTTGAAGGAATCAGGAGTCGCGACCTCAAAGGCCAAGTTAGAGGTCGAGCGCGCTCCTTCTCCTCCGGCGGCGTCCCACTCCGAGCACAATTCTTCGAGCTCTCCTTACGTAGGGGAGCATCGAGTAGTTGCTCGGATGACGGTTCAGCAATCTTCTTTGGAGTCGCTGGAGGACCATGTAAGTTTATCTTTCTTTCTTTTATAATTTGGCAGTCAACGCCCTTTGTTGCCCTCTGCTGACTCCTTGTTTTGTGCGACAGCTCCTTGTAAAGGAAGCCGCGCAGGTGGCGGAGCAGGTGATGGCGATGGGTCACCAGCATGCGATGCTGGAGACGCGCCACCGCGTGGTTGAGAGTGAGTGTTCTATACTTATTCTTTTCGTCTTCTCTGTATTTTGGTATAATCGACTGACAGCCAAATTTTTGACTGCCATGTAGCTGAGCATAATGCTTTACTGCGTGATGTCGCCACGTTTGGAGAAGATGCTAGCCGTAGCTGTGAAGGGGCGCGACGAGGCAATCGCAGCTCGTGATGAAGCCCAGAAGCGCGAAGAGGATCTGCGTGCCTCCTTTGCGGCCAGGGAGAAGTTGTTCGAAGAGCAACTATTCTCAGTCGCCAAGGCCCTCTCAGGTACCTTTACTTGGTAGATATTTTATTAATGTTCTTCTCTTCCTCTGTAGTGCGGTGGCATTAGAAGTTTGATCCATGCGTGTATTTTGGTGTAGGTGCTGGCGGCTTGAGTTTTGATCCACAAGCCCTTGGTCGCGATGACGCTCTGGCGGGTGCGGTATCTGCGGTCGAAGATCGTAGCACCGCTGTCCAAAATACGCTGTCCAAAGCCAAGGCAACCCTGAGTCGCCTCCGGGAGGAGCTGATGCTGAAGGCAGAGCTGGTCGACAATGTGGAAGAGCTGGTGGAGTCGCTCGCTGGGGGTGTGCCTGCCACGTACAAGAACTCCCTCCGTGCAGCTGGCGCGACCATGTCGCTTGCCATGGTGCAAGCCCACGGAATCGAAGTGGATCCCTCTGCGGTGTCGAAGAAGATGCCTGTTGGCGCGGATGGTCAGCAGGTAGTATTCTCTCCCTTTGCGACTGCCTGTGCCAAATATGGCCATTCCTTGATAAACAATGTTGCCAAGTATTCGGAGGAGCTCAATCGCGCAAAGAAGGTGGCGAAAACTTCGGCCTCAGGGGCCGGCGGAAAGCCAGTGGCATCTGATACTGCCACGGACTTGATGAAGCCCCCGAGGTCATCGAAGTCGAAGAAGCTAGCTGCTCCGTAGTTAGTTTCTTGTAATAGCTGATGAACTTGCTCTTTTGATTGGAGAACATGCCTATTGGTGAATGTGTTTGTAGATACTTTTATTGATCCTGAATGCATCTGTTACTTTTGACTTTTGAGTTGGTCGCCTTATTTTGCCTCTGGCTTGATTTTTGGTAGGGTACATCAAGTGGTCCTGTGGGGGGAACCCCGTACTCGCCATCTCTTGAGGATGCAATGGCACCACCATGCTCCAGGGTAGAGGAGTTGTCCTTGCTTTCACGACTTCATGATCTGGTGAAGCAACTGGAGCGTGCATTGCCCGTGATCCGTGGTAGCGCGGACGTGTGGAAGTCAAAGGCTGAAAAAGCTGCCGCCCATGAGCAATATCTGCTTGGCGAGGTGACGCAACTAGGCGACCAGTTTAAATGTTAGTTTTCTCATCCTCGACTTTTGCTTTTGTAGTTAATCGCAATGGTACGTTGTACTCATGCTATTGATGTTGCTTCGTGTAGTTGTTAGCGCACGCCATCCGCAGGAGGAGAGGGATAGGATTGCCATCCGTCTTCATGATCTCACCCAGGAGCAACTTCAAGAGAGTGGATACTTCTGGGTAGATCATGATCATGCGACTGCGTTAGCGACCCTGCAGGATCGTGCCTCGCGAGTGCTGCTCTTTCTGAAGAAGTCGCAGTCATGTTTGAAGAACATCTATTGGGCGATGTTCCCGCTGGATGATACTCCATCAAGCCTGCTGGCTCTCCTGACCAGATTTCAAGATATGTCCGCGGTTCGCGAGTGCGTGAGGCAGCAGTTGGTGGCTGGTGCCAAGGCTGCCCTTTCCATGGTGCGTTTGCACATGCCTGACGTGGATGTCGCTGCCATTGCCTTTGGGCCACCGGTGCCACCAGTGGGATCTTCTTGGAACATGGTGCCTCACTATCAGGCGGTGGATCATCCAGCCAAGGAGGTCGTCAACTTCTTCGAGGAACAGACTAATGTTCTTCTGTTGCAAGGGTAGCCAAATATGTATCCTGCACATAAGTGTACTAGTGTTGTAAAGCTCGTATACATTTGTAGATAATTTACCCTTGAATGTTTACAAATAGCTTTAATCATGGGGTGCGTTGCACTTATGCGAGTCATTTTCATTAGCCTGGCCATCTTTGTATCGTTCCCTTGTCAACCTGTCAGGTGCGTTGCAGCTGGGTTGAGTTTGTGTTAAGGGGTTCGATTGATGTGCCAGCTACTCAGGATGTCACGTTATTGTTCGAAGAACATATGTGTATAGGGTGGCGTAGCCCCCGAGTATGAAAATTGACAAAGTAAAGGAGAACACGGAGTTTTGGGGCACTTAGCTTTTATTTACTCGAAGAACAGTACGAAGTACAATGTGCGGCTAAGTAGCCTTGGCTGAATAGCCTTATTTGTGATGCAAAAGTAAAGAAAAATGACTAAGGGTAGAAGCATCGCAGTTGTGCGACGTTCCAAGGGTTGGAGTGTGCGAATCCTGTCTCTAAATCTTGAAGGCGATAGGCGCCACCTGGGATTACTTCTGTAATCACGTACGGTCCTTCCCAGGGGGACTCGAGCTTGAGATGCCCTTGCTGCTTTAGTCGCAGGACTAGGTCACCTTCGATGAAGGATCTGGGGCGAAGCCTTTTGCTATGGTAGTTGCGCAGGTTCTGCTGGTAGATTGTAAATATTTCTGCGGCGATTTCTCTTGCTTCGTCAAGGAGGTCGACGGAGTCTTCGAGTGCGAGGGATGACTCCTTCTTGCCGTAGGCGACTACGCGTGGCGCTTTGTACCGTACCTCGGCGGGTAGTACAGCCTCTGCTCCGTGTACCATAAAGAATGGTGTGTAGCCGGTGGTGCTGTTTGGAGTTGTATGCAGGCTCCAGAGTACGGATTGCAGTTCGTTTGGCCAGCAGCCCGCGGCTTGTTCGAGTGGTCGGAGGAGTCTCTTCTTGATGCCGCTGCAGATGAGCCCATTTGCCTTTTCCACCTGACCGTTGGTCTGTGGGTGTGCTACTGAGGGGTAGCTGATGTTGATCCCCAGGTTCTCGCAGAAATCTTGGAACTCCTTGGATGTGAAGTTTGTTCCATTGTCGGTGATGATGTTGTGCGGCATGCCGAAGCGGTAGACGATGGACTCGAAGAACTTGACTGCGCTGTGTCCTGATTGCTTGGTCACTGGCATGGCCTCAATCCACTTGGTGAATTTGTCGACTGCGACCAAGAGGTAGACGTAGCCTCCTTGCGAGGACCTTGGAAGTTTGCCAACCATGTCGAGTCCCTACTGGGCGAAGGGCCAGGCCAATGGAATAGGCCGTAGTTCTGCGCCTGGTGCGTGTGGCTTGTCCGCGAATCGCTGACAAGCGTTGCATTTTTGGACTATATCCTTGGCGTCGTGCATGGCCGTGGGCCAGTAGAATCCAGCTCGTAGAGCTTTGGCAACGAGGGCGCGACTGCCGGCGTGGTGCCCGCAGGTCCCTTCATGGATGTCGAGGAGGACTGCTCTTCCATCGGCTAGGGGGAAGCATCGTTGTAACACACATGTGATGCTGCGTTTATACAGCTCACCGTTGATAACAGCGAATGCCTTGGAGCGTCACGCGATGTGTCGTACGTCTGTTGGGTCGTCCGGTAGGCGCTTGCTGAGGAGGTACGTAATGTACGGCTGCGTCCAGGATTGTTCGATCATCATGACGCTCATTGGTCCCTCGAGTCCTGTGTCGAGCTCCAAGTCATCGAGTGTCATTGGCTCATTGGGTGGCGTAGCCCCCAAGTCCGTTGCCGCACTTGTTTTCTTCTCCGCGACCTTCGGCTTGATGGAGCGTTCGCATATGCGCTCGAGAAATACCCCAGGTGGTATGGGTGCGCAGGTGGAGCCTATGTTGGTGAGTGTGTCCGCCTCCTCATTGCTTTCGCGACCTATGTGTCGCAACTCGCAACCATCGAAGTCTCCTTCGAGTGTGTCGTAGAGGTCGCGGTATGTGATCATGTTGTCATTTAGTGTGTCGCACTCGTGCATTGTTTGATTGACGACCGGCTTGGAGTCGCCATATATGATTAGCCTCTTTGCGCCGCAGGCTTTTGCCATTCTCATCCCATGTAATAGGGCCTCGTATTCAGCCTCGTTGTTTAAGGCTATGAACTGCATTCGCATGACGTATTTCAGCTTGTCCCCTTGAGGCGATGTCAGTATGACACCTGCTCCTGCTCCATCTTTCCTCTTGGACCCATCGAAGTGCATTGTCCAGAGGTAGGACATGTCTGGCTTGTCCAGGAGTTGGTTTTCCATCCAATGTATGAGGAAGTCAGGGAGAACTTGCGACTTGATTGCGCCGCGCTTTTCGTATGTGATGTCTCGTGGAGACAGTTCGATTCCCCAAAGCGCGACTCGCCCTGTGGCATCAGGGTTATTGAGGATATGTCCCAATGGGGCGTCGTTGACTACCACGATTGGGTGTTCCTGGAAGTAATGGCGCAGTCGTCGGGCGGTCATAAAGATGCCGTACGCCAGCTTCTGGTAGTGCGGGTACCACTGTTTTGTTGGCGTGAGGACCTCGCTGAGGTAGTATACCGGGCGTGGTACGCCGTGGACCTTGTTTTCCTCGGCCTGTTCGACGACTAGCACTGTGCTAACCACTTGGTTGGTGGCGGAGATGTACAGCAGCAGTGGTTCCCTTTCTCGTGGAGTTACCAATACTGGCGAGGTGGATAACAGGCGCTTGAGGTCTTCGAATGCTTCCTGCGCTTCGTTGGTCCACTCGAATTTGTCAGCTTTGCGGAGGAGCTGATAGAAGGGCAGCACCTTTTCTCCCATTCGACTGATAAATCGACTGAGGGCCGCGATTCGCCCGACTAGTTGCTGAACGCCTCTTATGTTCTTTGGCTTCTCCATGGCCAGTATGGCCTTTATCTTTTTCGGGTTTGCCTCAATCCCTCTCGCGGAGATGAGATACCCGAGCAGCTGCCCAGAGGGTACGCCGAAGGCGCATTTGTCCGAATTGAGCTTTATCCAGTAGCGATCGAGATTGGCGAAGGTTTCGCGCAAGTCGTCGATTAGAGAGGCTTCTTCCTTGGTTTTGATTACTATGTCGTCAACATAGACTTGGATGTTGCGACAAAGTTGCTCCTTGAGGCAGGCCTGCATGCACCGCTGGTACGTGGCTCCTCCGTTTTTTAGCCCGAAGGGCATTGTGTTGTAGCAGAACACGCCGAAGGGCATTGTAAACGCGGTCTTCTCCTGGTCTTCCTCCTTCATTCAAATTTGGTTATAGCCTGAGTAGGCGTCGAGGAAGCAGAGGCGCTCGCATCCAGCGGTGGAGTCGATGATTTGATCGATCCGTGGTAGCAGGAAGTGATCTTTTGGGCAGTGCTTGTTTAGAGAAGTAAAGTCCACGCACATCTGCAGGATATCCGTGTCCTTTTTTCGCACCAGCACCATATTGGCGAGCCAAGTGCTTTCCTTGATCTTGCGTATGAATTTGGCCTCGAGAAGTCTGTTGATCTCCATTCCGACTGCCTGTGCCCGTGGCTCAGACAGTCGCCTGATTGTTTGCTTGACTGGCCTTGCGTCGGGGTTGACGTTGAGTGCGTGCTCGGCGAATTCCCTAGGAACTCCTGGCATGTCCGCAGGACACCAGGCGAAAATTTCCCAGTGCTCACGGAGGAATTCGACGAGCGCGAGTTCCTATGCGGGACTCAAGTTGTTGGCGATGAGGGCCGTTTTAGCGGGATCTGATGGATGGACCTGCACCTTCTTTGTGTGCACAGATGAGTCGAAGGAGAGGTCAGGTGAGCTTGGCCTACTCAGGGGGCAGACTGTTGTCTGTCGTTTCCATCAATCGTGCGAGCTCCTCCTGCATGCTGAAGGACTGGGAGATTCTGTTGAATTCCCTATCGCAACTGTCAGATCGCTCGAAGCTCCCGTTGATTGTGATGACGCCGTTGGGACCTGGCATTTTCATCTGCACGTAGGCGTAGTGGGGTACTGCCATGAACCTAGCAAACGCGACGCGTCCGAGGATGCAGTGGTATTGTGAGGGCCAGTCGACGACCTCAAAGTCGATGCGCTCGTGCCGGAAGTTCCTTGGTGTGCCGAATATGACGTCGAGGTTGATTTTGCCCAGGGGGTATACGCCTTTCCCTGGGACGATGCCATGGAACGTTGTGTCCGATGCCTCCAAGCAGGTTAGAGGGATCCTCATTGCTCGCAAGGTGCTCACGAACATGAGGTTGATGCCGCTTCCGCCATCCATGAAGACACGACTCATGTCGAAGCCCCCAACTTGCGCCTCGAGTACGAGGGGGCAATGACCTGGGCGAGGTACTTGAGGCGGGTGGTCGCGTTTATCGAAGGTAATGCACGACTCACTGCCACTGAGGTACTCAGTGGTGGATGGTGGCGAGTGCGTGGCCAAGTTGACTTGGCGAGTGATGGCCTTCTGCACCCTATTGGAGGGGCGTCCCTTTTGGATCATCATGGTAACCATGGCCCATGGGTATGGTTCACCTCCGTGGTGCTGGTCCGGTGCAGCTCCGTTCGGGGGTGGCCCAGGTGGTGGTGGTGGTGTGCCATGTGCCATAGTGCCTGGAGCGGCTCCGTAGCCTCTTTCGACTGTGTTGCGGTTCATCCGAACCAACCCCTCATGTGGATTGAGGAACTCGCGGCAGTCTTTGAGGAGGTGACTGGACTTTCTCTTGCCATCATGCTTGTCGATGTAGAAGTGTACCGTGCATGGCCCGGACAGTTTGTCCTCGATGGAGGTCGCGGGTGCTTCACCGCGAGTGCGGCGTTGCCACACTTGCGTGGTTTTCCCGGAGTTGCGGTATCCGCTGTTGCGGTTATCGTCGCGTCTATCGGCGTAGCTGGCTACGACCATGTTGATGTCATCGTGATCGTCGTAGACGCGCATGCGGCGCTTACTCCGGCGGTCGCGTCTTCGTTCGAGTTCTGCCTCCTCATCAGAGTGAACGCTGTTCTTCACCGAATCTTCTCCATCAGCCCACCGATTCGCGATCTCCATCAGGTGGTTGATGGTCTGGGGCTTCGAGCGGCCTAACTCCTCCCTGAGATCCATGTGGTAGACACCACCGTTGAATGCATCAATCGCGCGGTCTTCCGAGATGTTCTCCGCGGAGTTCTTGATGATGGACCACCTTTGGATGTAAGAGCGCAGCGATTCGCCAGATTTTTGCTGGCAGCATCTCAGTTCTTCGATTGAAGCGGGGCATTTGTACATGCCCTTAAAGTTGCGCATGAAGCTATAGACCAGCTCGTCCCAGCTGCGGATGGATCCGCGTGGGAGGTTATTGAGCCATGCCCGGGTGGCGCCCTGCAGCTATAGCTGCAAGCATTGCATGGCAGTACTTCGACTGCCTCCGTGTAGTCTGACGGAGGAGATGTGATCCTCCAGCCAGATCTTGGGGTCCTGCAGACCGTCAAATTTCGGGTTCTCCGATGGGAGTTTGAACCCTTTAGGCATTCGCTTTTTCCTGATGGATCTACTGAAGCATCTGGCACCGCAGAGCTCCCCATCTTCTTCTTCTGAATCAGTCGACCGAGCACGTCGTTCCCTTGACTTGTCGATCTTGCGCTGCGTGAGTTTGTCCTGTGCATCATAGTCGCGATCGTGTCATCGTGAACGGCGGCGCCGAGAAAGGTCGTGGCTGTCATCACTTGACGAGGGCGAGGAGTAGCGTTTTGCTAACGCTTTGCCCTTTTTTGGGTCTGGTACTGGTTCTTTGTCGAGGGTGGCCTCGATTAGCCCCAGGCCCGCGATCGTAGATTGGTGCATGGCCGTTCGGGGATCTCCAGCCGGTGGCTAGTTATTGAGAAGGTACATGGTGGCCGCTGTTACTGCGGCCTGTGGCGTCCTAGGAACCATGTTGCCTCTCGTGTCGACAGTCATAGAGCCAAAGTCGAGGACTTTCGCGGCGTCTATGCGTTCTCGTTCGGTGAGGTGAGCCATCCGTGATTGCCTCTTCCTGGAGAGATGCTCGTTGCCTCTTGAGGAGGATCCTCCGTACGAGGAGAGCCCAGCGCGATGAAGGCTTGCCTCGTCCGCCGCCTTTTTACGCGCCTCAAGTTGCACGATTGCTTGTTTTGGCGCTTGAATTCCTCTTTTAGGAGCCAGTGGTAGCCCATCAGCAGTTCTTGCGGGGATCCGAAGGGTAGAGGTGCACCTCGTATGGCTTCACGGCAGCACTCCCACTCTTGCTCGTTGAGCCTGATCACGACACGTTCGCCGGTTTTCTCGTTGATTATGCTGGGAGGTTCGACTGCTCCTCCATTGCCTCTGTTGCCGCTGTTGGCGGCCTTTGGCGGGCCAGTGCCGTTGCCGGTGTTGCCACTGTTACCGCGGTTGGCGGAGGTGTCGCCTGCGTTGATGACGGCGCACATGAAGTGATTTGGGAAGCTGCTGCTTCCACAACTTTCAGATCCGGAACCATAGGTTCCATCTTCAGTGGCTAGATTGCTTAGATCAGAGTCGCGACTGCTGTCGTTGACCATGTTCCCGACTGCCGCCGGAGCATTGAGCTCGCTGAGGGTGCCGATCGATGGAGGGAACCATGATGCTGGGGCAATC
Organism: Avena sativa; assembly: GCA_916181665.1. Taxonomy (NCBI): domain Eukaryota; kingdom Viridiplantae; phylum Streptophyta; class Magnoliopsida; order Poales; family Poaceae; genus Avena; species Avena sativa. The sequence goes on along the minus strand of OV702286.1, from coordinate 382,396,824 downwards.
GCCGGTGTTGTCGGCTGATCGGGCATGCGAAGCGTTCCCATCTGACCAACTTGGAAGCGGAAGCTCCCGATCACCAGGCTGATTCCATCGCCCACGGACTCGAAGGCCGGGCGAGTAGCTGGCGTGTGGACGGTGAAGTCGAAGGCGCCGAAAAGCTGGCGAATCTCCGCTGTTGCAGAGTTGTAGATCGCGTTTGATGGGGCCGAAGAAGCCGCAACATCATCACTTCCAATTCCCACAGACGGCGTCAATTGACGAGGGTTTAACTCGTCAATGCCCATTGTTATGGACTTGGGTTTTGGAGAAGGAGGGAGCGCTGGAGACATCTATCGGCTAGCAAACAAGCACACAGGGGACAAAGGATTTACCCAGGTTCGGGCCTCGTAGAGGTCCCTACTCCTGCTTGTCTGCTCGTGGAATTATCGAAGGAGTCGAAAGTTACAATGGTGCGCAGATGCAATCTGACAAGGGTTGTGGAAACTAGGGTTGCGTGTGTCCTCCTCGCTGCCCCCTCCTAGCCTTTATATAGATAGGCTAGGTCTCAGGTAGCAGGTCGAGTCGGTTACAAGTTAGGGTTTTCCCCTTCAAACTTTCTATCTTTAGCTTCTTCTTGTCCTTCAAGCAATCGAGAGTCCGTAGGTTACTCGAGTCCCTCCATCCGGGCCTTGGCGACACCGTGGGCCTGTATGTATTTGGACCGTATATACCAAGCTCGAGTACCTGTAGGGTGTACCCATGTCAAGTACCGTCTGCATCTCATCATGCAGTCCATTCAGGAATCTCTCTTTCTTCTTGGCCTCCATGTTGATATGACCAGGTGCATACCTAGCGAGGGACAAGAATCTGTCACGATACTCCACTACAGTCATTCTGCCTTGCTTTAGCTCTCTGAATTCATCTCTCATTGTGGTGACTAGACCCTGCGGCACATGGGTGTGGCTGAACTTGACTTTGAAGGCTTCCCACGTCATCACTTGACCGTGGTTCATCGTGCGGGTGTTGTTCCACCATGCCCTTGCATCTCCTGCCAGGTAGTGGTTGGCAAAAGGAACTTTCTCGTTGGCATCTACTCCGGCGACTTCCAAGTTATTCTCCATGGTCTGTAACCAATCATCAGCATCCAGCGGGTCTTCAGACTTGCTAAAGATTGGGGGATTGGTATTCTCGAAGTTTTTGAGTTTGGATCCATGATGATCCTGATTTCCATGGTTCTGATTGTTGTGAGCCATCTAGGCGATCTGCTGCAGGGTGGCTACATTGGCTTGGCGCTCTTCCCTACTAGCTTCGCGGTCTGCAATGAGCTTTTGCAGAATCTGCAGCATTGGATCCTGCGATGAGCTGCTCCCTCCTTGGTTTCCACGAGTCATCTGAAGATTGAGATAGATAATGGGGTAAGAGGGAAAGTTCTAAGGTTCATGGTTTTGGTTTCAAAGCTAAAACTTTGAGTTTGACTCAGGTTTTGCAACTAACTTCTTTTCACTCATTCAAGCAAAGCACACGATACAAACACACACCACAACACGAAAGGAAAACAAATGGTTTTAAGAACCATTCTGTCAGCTAAGATACAATGGGACCGATACTTCTCACTCCTACGATAGTGCTCTAGTGCATCTACTCATCATCGATGAAGTCAGAGTCATCATCATCGGTGTAGAAGTCCATGGCATCATCCTCCAGATAGTCATCATCATTGCAGAGGTATGAGTGAATATCCCCTTGGACGTCTTCACCTTCTTCCTCTTCTTCTTTTGCTGCAAGCTGAGCTTCTTGCTCCTTGATGGTCTTCTCGAGGTCGGCCACCTTCTTATGAAGACGGTCGATGGTGCGATCCTTCTTTGCGTGTTGACAGCAAAGTGACTGGTGATCCTTGACGAGTAGTGAGAAAGTCTGGGCCTTCTGGGCAGCAATGGCAAGGTTGTGGTTGGCGAACTCTCTAGCATTGTCCAATTCCTTCGGTCTTTCGTACAGTAGGAAGTTGAGGTTCTCCACTTGACGCTTCAACTCCGGGTGACTTGGCATCTCCAGAGGCATTCCCATTGAATCACGCCTTGCATAGTGAGCAAAACGGGTTCCTTGGATCAGGTTGACATTCTGTGCGCAAAGAAGAGCGAGAGCTTCATGCATTTCCCTGGCTAATCCATCTAGCCAGTTGTTTTCTCTCACGGTGAATTGAATCTTCTCGGACATTGGTGCCTCTAACTTGCCTCGAAGATCAGCAACTACTAGCCATTGTAAATCTCCTCCTAGGGGACCATTGAGTTGAGCTCCAAATAATTCCGGATGTGGGTGCTCCAAGTACTCAGACAGTGCATCAAGATCCCTCTCGAAGATCAGTTGGCCTCCGTTGCCCAAATAGCAGAACTTGTAGTACTGAACTTCCATCTATAAGAATTTAGGATGAGAAGGTTAGTGAAGTGATCAAGTGCGTCAAAATTTTATGTAGTAATGTAAGAATTTTTGAGGGACATGTATTTTTTGAGAGAAAGAATCCCAAGGGTAAGAGAGGAAATATATTTTCACAAATACTCACTTTGGTTTTGAAACTAAGTTTTTGTTCGGACGTCCATTCTAACTAGGGTCTCCTATGGTCAGAATGGCTCTGGTACCAACTTGTCAACACCCGGATTTTAATCCTAGATGCCTATTATGCCATACATCACAATCCCAGGATTACCATTTTTGCGAGACATAACAGATTGGATGTCACAGTACATCATCCCTTACAAACCATAATAAGGTCTTACACAAATAAAGGATCTCATGACCCAGTCTTAGTACAAACAAGTAGCGGAATAAATAGCGTAGCGGTGGGCTCCATCTTCAGTGTCACAGGCAATGCTGACGATGGGAGATGATCCTAGTTGTCATAGCCGTCCTGTTGTCCTCCTTCCGGATAGTCCTCCTCATAGTCTGGCCATAGGAATAGCCAGGGACAAAGCCATGACTACTCTTTAAGTACTCGCAAACTATCACTAACAAGTAAGGTAGTTCTAGTAGGAATGCTAAACTCTAAGTTTATTTATAAAGTTAAGTTTGAAACCTAAGCTAAGTTCAGAAACAAAGAAAGATAAAACAAAGTTTGAAATCACCTAAGTGGGAACTTAGTTGTCATAGTCACAACTCTATTGTGGTCAAGTCATGTCACAATTCATTTCATAAGTCATTTTGAAAACATCTGACAACGGAACAGTATGGCCACTCCAACTGTCCATAACCGCGGACGCGGCTATTCAAATAGTTTGACACTCTGCAGAGGTGGTACACTTTCACCACAAAATTCGATACATATGTCAGGAATAACCCTGAATCATCATACTTAGTATGCAGATAATCAAACATAACCTTTCCTTTACACACTCTAGTATAAGCACCTCTCCTATGAGCTTGGCCTCCCAGCCATGGCCATCTGCCATCCTGGGCATTGCATAGGTGGACAACATTGAGAGGTAGCCTCAGCTCAAACCTCTCCCACGAGGGAACTAATACTAATGCATATAAACTTTCGGCTAAGCCTTACCCAATTCAGGTATTGTAGTTGTACGGTAAAATTGGAATGATATCGCATCCGAACCCAACCATCAGTTTTTATAAAAGGGCTAAGGCTCATGCCTCAACATTTTCATCATCATAAACCATTTGTGTTTCTCAACACATGTCAAAACATCTCAATAGAATGACTCAGCATTCCAAGGTTTTCACAAGTCATTTTCACCAAGTATTCCCATCTAAAGTGATCAAGTTTTTGTTTAGCTCTAAACTACTAAGTTAAGAGTGTTCACTAATGTGGGATGCTAATATCAATCTCATGCCATAGAATGACATCTAAGTCTAACTAGATAGGCCAAGTTTTATACTCTTTATGCTATCTATAAACAAGTAAAGGACTTTGATAAAGTAAAAGAAAGTAAAGCTTGTAAGAAAACTTGGGATGGGCATAAATCAAAAAGGGGTATAACCAAAGCATGCCTAAGGCATCTTGCTTTGGGTTATCTTGCTTAATTCTAGCTTTCCAACAATAGCTTTCCTTGATTGGTGCAGTGGTTGAAATTCTCCTCTTCTTCTTCGGGGTAGAACTCCTCCTCCTCGTAGACTTGGTCGGTACTATCGTCTATAAATACATACGGAATACACAATCACCAAACAATACTTAACTAGTCTATTTAGCACACTAAGGCACACATTTGATGATCTAGTATCATCACTTTCATCACAAGATTTAAATAACTAGTTTCATTTATTTATTTAAGAAAAGTAATTTCTACTCATTAAAAATAACTAAGATTTAATATTCTCCAATTAAAATATGGGATCATGTGGCCACATGTCATCACCACATATTCTAATGCATGGGAATGTTATTTAAATGTTGGATCACATTTTATAAGTTTAAGTTTAATATTTAATGATTTAAAGTGACTAGAAATGCCTATATAGCATTATATTGGTACTAGTCCAAAGTCACTGCATGCAAACCTTAATATTATTACATATTCAGATAGGTATAGTCAAATTGATTTTTGAGAGTTGGAATCAACTCAAAAGCTATTATGGTTGATTTTAGAAAAATGTTTGAATGTGAAAAAGCCTCTGTCTTGTTATTTTTGCTAGGATAGATCTCTAACTCTAATTGATTTAAATCCAACGGGCTAGGATAGAGATTTAAATTATCTTTCCAACAAAATTGGAATCACTCAATTTGGTTTAGTAGATCTTTCTGAATTGATTTTCAAACTAGTGGACAGAAACTAGATTTAGTTAAAATAGACAAATCTAAATTTGAATTATAGGGCCAGCGCGGGAACACTAATGGGTCGGCCCAGTTTCGCTCTGCGGCACAGAGGACGGCTGACAGGGGGTCCCACCTGTCAGTAGCTCTTATAACACGAAGCGGTACGGGGCAACATGGACCGCACGATTAGAACTAGGATCTACGGCTGGGGCTCGTCGTTGACGACGGACAGGTCGCCGGCGAGGTGGAACCCTAGCGGCTCGGTGGGGGTGCAGTGGGGGCATACCAGGGCTCCAGCGAGTGCGGCGATGGGGGGATCAAATGAGGAGGCGACGACGGACTCAGGCGAGGTCACGGCAGCTCCTGGGGTGGACGGAATCGACGGGGGCTTCTCCTCCTCTGCTGCGGCTAACTCCGGTGCAATTCTGGCGACTGCCTGCTCGAGCAGCTCCGGCGAGTGGTGGGGAATGATCAGTGGTGAGAGGGGAGCTGAGTGGTGTGAAGAAATGGTGCCGGGGAGGGCTCTTTATATAGGCTCGATGAGGGGACCGAGAGGGCGACAGTGAGCTCGTCGGTGACGACGATACAGGGCGCTATAGGCATGAGATGGGTAGGCGGACGGTGGGCAGTTCCCTGGCGGTCAGCTATGGCTTAAAGGCAACGCTAGGGGCGGTGGAGTTTGGTCAGGAAGGGCTGGCGCTCTGCACGGCAGAGGCGGTGCTCGACACGGCGGGCGGTGTCTACTGGTCACGCGGTGGGAGAAGGGCGTGTCTGGCGGGGTGCTGGGGTTATGGCGGAGCGGCGCACACGAGCTAGGAGAAAGGCGCGGCTTGAGTGGGCCTGCCGGGGAAGGCGCCAATGCGTGCTCTGTGTCTGGCGTAGAGGTGGTGGGCGTGAGCGATGTGAGGTGGTCCAGGGGCTGGCAGCGCTTGGGAAAGGGACCGTGGGCGGCGGTGCTACCACGGCTACATCCCTGGTGCGGCGGAAGAGGGCGAAGCATGCTCCTATGACATGGGCATGGTCGGTCGGCGATCATGGCGTCGGGGTGGCGCGACATTGCTGCTCTATGCCAATTGGTAGCTTAGTTAGGGGCTAGTTAGAGCTAGGGGAGACAAGGGAACCAGATTGGGCCCAGATACTCGACAATGCATTGATCAACAAATAGTGTTAGTTAGGCACAAATTTTGTGCATGCCACCTGTTCGACACAATGGCCGCATGAAACAAAGATTTGAATTTTGAAATGATTTTTGGTGGAGTTGTTAGTCTTATGCTTGAGCATCTCTGGTTACTTGGGATTTTTAAATTGAATTCATATAAGTGTTTTTTGAAAAAGTGGGATCTAGGCATATGAAATAGATTCCATTTTCAAATGCCATTTAAAATTAGTGTTTAAATGTTTTTGTAAGATTTCAAAATGGGCCTTGGTAGATCATTACTTGTACTAGCAAGGAGTGCAAAGAGTGAGAATTGTTTCTGTTGGAATTTGAGTTCTAGGAACACCCAAAGTGGCCTAGTTGATTAAAATGGCAAAAGTGACCATTTGCCTTTATTAATTCTATTTGATTTATTTTTCTTTGGATTTTGCTTGGGAATGATCTAGATGATGTGGCATTCATCTTAGAATCATTTTACAACCATTAGAACAAACAATCATGGCACTTCAAAACAATTCCACATTAATGCAACACACATATGCATGCTTAATTATTTAAATGAGAAAAAGGTTTTATTAACCCTAAATTGGGTGATTTGGATCTTGATACATTGGGTTAAAGTTTTGGGATGTTACATTGGGTTAGTGTTCACTCTAAAGTGCAGAATTTCATCAAACTTATTATAATCTTCTGACATGTTTGTCTTGTCCTCCACTCCCATGATGTTTCTTTTTCCTGAAAGAACTATGTGGCGCTTTAGCTCATCGTATGATGTATTCGTTTGCTTACCTTTTCTTTTTCACGATTTGTTAGACATGTCCTTCACATAGAAAATGTGACCCACATCATTGGCTAGGATGAATGGTTCATCTCTGTATGCAAGATTGTTGAGATCCATTATTGTCATTGTGTACTAATTGTCTACCTTTACCCCTTCATGTCAGCTTGACCCATTTGCAATCAAACAAAGGGACCTTAAAATAAGGTCCATAGTCAAGTTCTCATATCTCCTGTATGTAACCATAATATGTGTACTTTTGCCTATTATTGTATGTTGCATCAAAGCGGACACCACTATTTTGGTTGGTGCTCTTTTTATCTTGGGAGATCGTGTAAAATGTATTCCCATTTATCTCGTACCTTGGAAAGTCAATATAGTTGAAGATGGTGACATGGAAAACAAGTATAGATGATCTCCAACAATGGTGTTATTCATGAGATGTGTTTGCAACTAACTGCCAAAAGTCACCATGTGATCAAGTTTAATCCAGGAGTCAGACTGTCCCGGGTTTTTGGAGTGTACAATATTCTTGTGATCCTTGATATATGGAGCCACCAAGGTGGAATTTTGTAGAAATGTGTAGTGTGCTTGAGTGAAAGAATGCCCATGCATACTTATCGTTGCTTTCTCTCCTTGCACACCTTTTCCACTCAGTATCCCCTCATGCCCCAATTCAGGAACACCAATCGGCTTAATGTCAGGAATAAATTCAACACAAAACTTAGTGACCTCCTTTGTTCTGTAGCCCTTGGAGATGCTTCTTTCTAGCCTAGCACAGTTATGAACATATTTCTTTAAGACTCCCATGAACCTCTTAAAGGGGAACATATTATGTAGAAATACAAGACCGAGAATGGTAATCTCTTCGACAAGGTGAACTAGGAGGTGCGTCATAATATTGAAGAAGGATGGTGGGAACACCAACTCGAAGCTGACAAGACATTGTACCACATCATTCTGTAACCTTGGTAGACTCTATGGATTGATTGCCTTCTGAAAAATTGCATTGAGGAATGCACATAGCTTCACAATGGGTACTTGAACATTTTCTGGTAGAAGCCCCCTCAATGCAACCGGAAGTAATTGTGTCATAAGCACGCGACAGTTATGAGACTTTAGGTTTTGGAATTTTTTATCTACCATATTTATCATTCCCTTTATATTCGACAAGAAGCCAGACGGGACCTTGATACTGCTTAGGCATTCAAAAAAGATTTTCTTCTCATCTTTGGTAAGAGCGTAGCTAGTAGGACCTTGAAACTACTCTAGATGCATGCTGTCTCGGTCTTTCATGCGTTTCTAGTCTTGCCGTGCTTTTGTTCTATATTTATTCTTCCCATACATGTCCAAGAAGCCTAGCAGGATCATGCAAAGATTCTTTGTCAGGTGCATCACATAGATTACGGAGCGGATCTCTAGGACTTTCCAGTAGGGTAGCTCCCGAAATATGGATTTCTTCTCCCACATGGGTGTGTATCTGGTAGAGTCATTTGGAACAGATTGTCTGCCAGGAACCTTTCCAAAGATTACTTTTAAATATTTTAACATATCAAATACATCATCACTAGTACGGTGGATAGGATTACTCTGATGGTCTGCCTCACCATTGAAATTCTTGCCTTTCTTTATTAAGGGATGCCTAGGAGGAAGAAATCTATGATTCCCCAGATACACATTCTTCTTACATCAATATCTATACGACTGGAACTATACAGCCGGAATTTTTATTCCCGCTGTATAGTTGGTCGTTAAACTCTTAGTACATTAGAAAAGAAATTGTACGGAGGCACCGATATCTATACGACCGAAACTATACGGCCAAAAAATTTATTCCCACCGTATAGTTGGTCGTTAAACTCTTAGTACATTTTAAAGAAAAAAATTCAATGGCAAGGATATCTATACGACCGAAACTATATGACCAGAATTTTTATTCCTGCCATATAGTTCGTCGTTAAACTCTTTGTGTGCATCAAATAAATTTTGTTTCATCGAAAACTATTTCTTTTCCTGTAACTTAGTGATATACTTTTTTTGACAGAAAATTGACAGTAAATATTGTCGACCAACAACAGCATGAATAAAGCAGGATTTTTAGTACTACCAAACTTCTTCTCCTCAATTTGGAGTTTTCTAGCACTCTTTATTAAACATAAACTTAAACTAAAACTAAAAACTTTACTCAAACCTTTATTTCACATGGGTTGCCTCCCATGAAGCGCTCTTTTATGGTCAATAGCTTCACCTCAATGTTGCTTACTTAGGCCAGATGAGTGGAACACCCACTCCAAAGTAATTGGCCTTCAAAGTGATGGTCTCCTTTTCATCATGCTTGGATTTCTTCTTCCTGTGGAAATGAATAATAAAAGGATCCCGCAAAGACAATTGAAGCTTCATGTTCCCTTCATGTAGATTAATCAAAGCCTTAATAGTTCTTAAGAAAGGATGGCCTAATATAATAGGAGCAGTAGCATCTTCAGGCATGTCAACAATAATAAAATCAATGAGAGCAGGACAACCTTTAATGTATACTAAAGTATTCTCCTTAATTCCTACAGCTTGTTTGTAGGTAGAATCTGCTAGATGCAATTTTAACTCAGTGATTTCAAAGGAGTCAAGATTTAACTTGTTAAAAAGACTCTTTGGAATTGTTGAGACGCTTGTACCTAGATCACAAAGTGCAGCTATCTCATTGGTTTCAATTTAATCTTAATAGTAGGCTCAAATATGTCATCTAATTTCACAATTAATTTTTTAGCAATTTGCTTATATTCTTCCTCAAGCTCATGTACCTTTATTGCATAAACAAAGTGTTGTTACATAGCTTCCTCACTACCTTCACTTACCGGAATCTTGACGTTGATCCTTTTTATGAGATCTTGAACAGTGTAGCTTGGTGAAGGAGCATTACTATAATCAAGTTCTTCAGGTTCCTCCCTTTGGATTCTCATCATCTTGAGGTCTTCGACGGGATTTGGCTCGGCTTTACCTGCAAATTTAGCTAGAATGAGAGTTTGACTCTCGGTTATCTTACCTAGCTGTGCATCAACGATCCTCGTTCTTTCTTGGAGAGCCTATAAATCATTTCTCAAACTAATAGCTTGGTTAGATAATTTACCAAGCATAGCATCATGGTTCTCCGTTATTTTACAAGAATATTGTTTTGTTCATTTTGTGAGTCTATAAAAGACTTTAGTGTTTCTTGGAGACTACCATTACTAGTTCCCATATTATTATTAGAATTACTTGTAGGACTAGAATAATGTTTCTGAAAGTTAGGATTGTAATTCTTCTTCCAAGCAGGGTTATAATCATTATGAGCTACAAAATCTATTTCTTTAATATTTGTTTCAGGGGTGGCTCTTACCTGGGTTTCCTTACCTTTTACGGCTAATATGAGCTCATCCTACTTGGCATTGAGTTCTTCATTTTCCTGTGGTGAAATGGAGTTCACCTTATTCATGTTTGATATTTCCACATGCCATTGGGCATGGGTGTCTTGCATATTGTCTAGCAGCTGCTTTGCTTCGGTAATATGTTTACCCATAAACATTCCTCCAGCTGCAGTATCAAGCATAGACTTAGACACAGGGTTCAGAGCATTATAAAATAAATGGAGAATTAACCAGTCTTCCATCCCATGACTAGGACAATTTCTCATGCATTCTTTCATCCTCTCCCATGCAAGCGCTAGTGGCTCACGCTCTTCCTATCTAAAGACAGGAATATTAGATCTGAGTTGCATAGTCTTTGCAGGTGGGAAAAAATTTAGTCATAAATAAAGAAGTACATCCCACCCATGATGTAATAGTATTTCTAGGAAAATATAGCAACCATTCTTTTGCTCTCCCTCTTAGAGAGAATGGAAATAAACGCAATTTAACCGCATTGGGGTCAACATCTTTAATATGCATCATATCACATATTTTAGTGAAAGTATTCAAGTGCATACCTGCGTATTCAAATGTAGAGCCTCCAAATTGATTTAGTTGAACCAAACTTAAATAATGGGGCTTAATTTCATAGTCATCAGCAGCCAATGACGGCTGAGTAATAGGAGTACATAAATAATCATTGTTGGGAGTAGCAAACTCCCCAAGCTTCTTTTCAGCCATATTTCCTATGTTTTGGGGTTTTCTTAAACAAAGAATTATAATAGTAAAAGCAAGAATTTTAAAGGCTAACTAATTTTTTTGGTTTATCAAATAAAGACTAAAAGCAAACTAACAAAATTAAAAACAAGAATTAAAACTAGCAAGGTTCCTAATAACCTCACCAGGGTAGCTATTGCTTCTCCGGCAACGTCGACAGAAAAAGGGTTGATACCTTTGATCCGGATTACGGATTTTGTATAGCTTCTTTTTCCCTAGTAGACCTAGGTTATCGAATCCTCGAGAAGCGAATGCGTAGTGAAGTTACTTTAACGGACCTTCGAGAGTTTTAGAATTCCTATGTGTTTTTACCGGACGAATAGCTTGCGTCTTTTTGTTGTTGTCAATGATGTAGAGAGATGGCCTAGGGCGTTTGGTTTCACCTGTAGCTATGCAAAACATCTGATGGGAATTAAAGATAGAAATAAAGTATGGATGTACTTGTTAGAGCAAGATAAATTATATGTGGGCAGTGCATCCATAATTTCTATTGCCTCTGCAACCGCTTATAGCAATAACCTACTAGTCTCATCCATAGAAGAAAGAGAACTAATGATATGCATAGTGATGTCACTGTTAATCCCAAGTAAATCCCTCACATAAAGTCGTACTACCCCTTCTGTCACTAGGGTTTCCAACATGTAGATCAGTCATTACTCATACTCTCTATACCTGGCTCAACCCTCTGGGTCTTGGGTACCTAACAAGTCCTTGGATTGAGGTAAGATAGGATACAATAATCATCATGTCATACAAACAAATACACGATCCCATCTATGATAAATAACATGCACAAACGTTACATGGCTAGGCCGAAGCCCTTAGCCCAAGAAGAATTACTCACACATAGAGATAAGATCAAAGATCATAAACATTGTAGTGGAAATTATGAAATTGATAGAAAATAGTATTACAATGTCACCAAATGAAGAAGAGATCTACTATTACAAGTGGTGGATATGGCTATGGAGACGGAGAAGGGTTTTGAGATCTGGAGGCGACTGGAGATCTGTGGCAGAGACTTTTGGCAAGGTTTGGCTTGTTTTCTCGTCGCCTGAGGCTTCTTTATATAGGGGTCCCTTCACGAAAGTTGTTTTGTTTAACCTAACGGTGGCGGAGCCAACTATACGACCGGAGCTATATGGCCGGAATTTTGCTCCGGTCGTATAGTTGGTCGTTAAAGCGTCTGCCTCCGCTTCATGGCTCCTGGTTTCTTCTGGTTGTTAGAAATATCATATCTTTGACTTTAATATAGTGATTCCCTTCTTTAAATGACATTATCTGTGCAGGAAAAATATAAAAGAAATGATTGCATACCCCTTTGAATATTAGGCATTAGTGGCAGGATTTAGAGTGATATTTCATAAAATTATGACTAATATCCAGTTTAAATATGGACGTGGATGGCTATATTTCAGAGCCATCAGCTGACGTGCCATTCAGTTAGCATCCGCGGGAGATTTTGGCGGCCCAACTGCATGCCATCCCATCCAATCATCCATCTACACATCGTGTTCGTAAGCAAATTCTATAGCAAGGCGTCATTAGGTGTAGGAGTATGGAAAAGGATATTGTTCCCCTGGGGGATCGCTCCTTTCCATCCCCCGGGTCATGCGGTGGGGCCTCGGGCAGAAACCGCTCTTCTCCGTGCGCCGCTCCTCCATCCTCGGTGGGGCCGGATCCAGGGTCCTCGTCGACCTCCTCCTCGCCCCCGTAGTCAAGTTCCGGGTCGACGGATCGTTCCCCAGGCGTTGTTGCCGCGTCATCGTGGTGGCCTCCAGCGACGGGGAGGACGAGGAAGGGGCTGAGGAGGTGGTGGTAACAGAGGTGCGCAGGAAGGTGGACGAGGACACGCACGTGCTACTGGGTCGGGACATGTTCGTGTCGTGGGTGCGGGCTACCTTCGACGCTGCCTTCGCCATGGGGATCGTGCTCGTGCTCGACTGGATCACCGACGACGAGCTCCACGACGTCCTCGGCTACGAGATGCTCGGGGCCACCTCGCCGATCTAGTGTAGTTGGCTCGTGTGGGTCTTTTGATTGTTGCCTTACTTGGCCCAACTCCTGCCTCCTATCTTGGCATTGTTGCCTTCCTGCAATTGCAGAGTTCAGATCTTGATTCGCACATGTGATTTGGGCTTGTACTAGCTTTGGCAGCTTCAATCCTACGGCGAGGAACAGTGGTTTGATGTGGTGACCACGTGCATGCTACCTACCACAGGTAGATTTTGCTACGAACGGTCAGGGTTTTAGCTACCGATGGCCATCAACGTTGCTACCGACGACCGGCAAATTTGCTACATATGGGGAGGCGAATTTTCGTGTAGGGGATTTTTTGCTACACCGCGTGATTTGCTACATACATATATATATTTTCTACAACTATTATTTGTGTTTGCTATATTACTATAAAAGTTTTGGTACAAGATGGCCGACGATAATCTCCGGCGAAATTGTTTTACTGAGTAGCAACTTTTGTGCTACAAGGTTTCCAGCGATGTCTCCGGCGATGTCTGATTTTTTTACTGCAGTTGCTAACATTTTTTGCTACACACCGTTTTTGTTTTTGCTACAGCAGCACAAATATTTTGCTACAAAGTCTCCAGCGAGATACCCTGGCGAAAGTCTCCGGCGAGATATCCGACGAAATTGGTTTTGCTATATTAGGAATTTTTTTGCTACAAAGTCTCCGGCGAGGTCTAGTCTTTTTTCTATTTTCTGAGTCGAACAGGTTTTTCTACATGTAGCAAAAACATGACAATTTGTACCAAAAAGGAACTTAATGTAGAAAAAGAAGGATTTAGACATTTTTTAAGGACACGTGGCGGTACGGGGACCCGGGAGATTTGGGGGAATTATCCCCCAGGGGACGCTTAGTACGGCCCTAGGATTATTGGTGAACAAAACACCACAAACTCCCCGATGTCACCTGACGGCAACACCCGGAAGGATGTAGGGACATGGTGTTGGGGGAGGAATAGACAAACAACCTCTCCGCTCCTGCCTGCAGTGAACTCCGAGGATAGTTTCAATCAAGCACATATGCAGCGGAAATAAAACAACGAGCACATGTACAGGTGACACAAGGATTTACGTGGAAAAACCTCCTCAAGGTGAGGAGGAAAAAACCACGGGTGTGAACCAACCGGTCCACGCGAGGTTCACTATGAGCAAGCTGGGTACAGAGTCTTCTTTAGAACATCTAGAGATAAACAACACACTCAGCACATTGCCAACTGGCAACAACAAGAACAACCACTTGAGAGAAAGATTATAGCAAAACAGAGTATCTCAGATTCTGTCCCCTCCGGTAATCAGCAAACTGCTCTTAAACCGAAGATTCAATCAGCATCAAACTTGGTAGAAAAGCTGACATACGAGTACCCAACATACACAACAAATTTTAGGTCAATCGGACACAGCTTGCCTGCCCAAACTGTTCTTCTACCAAAACTGCTCTGTGCTGAAACTGTAGCAGTCCGAACTGAATAAATCACTTTTAAATCTGATGATATACTGACCCAAATCTCAAACCAGCTAACCAGATCGAAGTACTCAAATCAATGAACAATCTCACCAAGTTTGGAGCCAATCCAAGCACGTTTGAGTCTCCAAACACCATCTTGAAGACATACAAGTCAGATCTCAGAAATCTAGACAGAAATCACTTCTCCTTCTTCGTCTCTTCTCACTAGGTTGTGGTGTTCTTGTGTGTTATCTCATCCTCTCTCAGCAGCAGTCATGTTGGCTTGATTATCTCACTTGCTATTTTCCTCTTACACACAACCACCAAGGGTGGCTAGGGTTTTCTTTTCTACTCCTCTCCCAAGGAGCACCTTAGCCGTTGGATACGAACCTCGATAAACGGTTGAAAAATGTTGGACTTCACGGGATGCCAACACACCTCCAAGTGGAGGGATATGACCCAACAAACTCCCCCTCTCAACATCATAGAGGGTCTCACTGCCAACCAGCAGTCATGCCGGTGAGCCGACGGCATACCTCGAGCTTTCCTCTTGTCACCACATTGGTCAACATATCACCCCCCCCCCCATTGTCATCTGTGTGCACCTTCTCAATTTGCATTTTCTTGGCATTCAACACATCTCGAATCCAATGATAACACACATCAATATGCTTCGACCTCGAATGAAAACTTGCATTCTTACTTAGGTGAATGGAACTTTGGTTGTCACAAAACAGCACATACTTGTCTTGCTCAAAACCAAGCTCACAAGCCAATCGTTTTAGCCACAATAGCTCCTTGCTCGCCTCATTTACTACAATGAACTCGGCCTTAGTTGTATTCATCTCCACACACGTTTGTTACCTGCTTTGCCATACCACTGCTCCCCCTGAATGGGTAATCAAATAACCTGAAGTAGACTTCCTTCCATCGACATATCTAGCTAAGTCTGAATCTGAATATGCAATCAGCTTGGGCTCACAACCACCAAAGCAAAGCTTCATATTAGTGTTTCCCCAGAGATACCTCAAAATCCACTTCACGGCTTCCCAATATAGTTTTCCTGGATTGGACATAAATCTGCTCATAGTACTAATCGCTTGAGAAATGTTAGGCCGTGTGCACACCATATCATACATCAAACTCCCAATCGCTGAAGCACAAGGAACTTTCTGCATTTACTTTTCCCTCTCTTCATTGGTGGGACATTGCATTTTACTCAACTTGAAATGAGGTGCAAGTGGACAACTCGCTTCCTTTGCCTTGTCCATCTTGAACTTGCGAAGTACCTTCTCAATATATTTTTCTTCAGACAAGTACAACTTGTTAGATTTTTTGTCTCTCTCAATTCTCATGCTGAGAATACACTTTGCTAGACCTAAGTCTTTCATGGCAAAACTTTTGCTCAACTCTTTCTTTAGTCTAGAAATCCTAGAAACATTCTTGCTAACAATTAAGATATCATCAACATAGAGCATTAACATAATAAAATCATCACCTGAGAACCTCTGAATAAACACACAATGGTCTGACCTACACCTCTTGTAGCTTTGCTCCCCCATGACAGATTCAAACTTCATGTACTATTGTCTTGGTGCTTGTTTCAGGCCATAGAGACTTTTCTTCAATTTGCACACATAGTCTTCTTTGCCTTTAATAAGAAACCCCCTAGGTTGCTCCATGTAGATTACTTCCTCCAACTCTCCATGAAGGAAAGTTATCTTCACATCCATTTTCTCAACCTCCAAGTTGAGACTTGCTATCATGCCAAGGATCATTCGGGTTGATGTCATCTTCATCACTGGAGAAAATATTTCATCAAAGTTAATACCTTTTCTCTGGCTGAATCCTTTTACAACTAGCCTGGCCTTGTACCTTGGATGTGACGTGTGCTCTTCTTGGTTGATTTTGTAGATCCACTTGTTCTTTAGAACTTTCATGCCCTTGGGAAACTTCACCAGCTCATAAGTATGATTCTTATGCAAGGAATCCATCTCTTCTTGCATAGCCTTATTCCACTCCTTCTTGTTCTCATCTTTCATTGCATCTTGAAAGCACTCAGGTTCTGAACCATCAGACAATAACACCACATATTGGTCTGAATCATACCTGGTGGAAGGAACACGGTCTTGGCTGGACCGTCTGAGTGGAGCAGCTGGTGGACTATCTGGTTCAGGTGCTTATTGATCATGATCATCTTATTTAGCATCATAATCTTGCTGCTGGGGAGCATCCTCACCTGTACCACTATGTAAATCACTTTGCACATCTTCTACATCATCACCTTCAGCTTCTTCTTCAGCTGAATCTGCAGGAACTGGGTCAGAATCAGATATGTCTTGCTGCTATTTTTAGTAGAAACATGTACCGAAACTTTCTCCAGAACCTGCACCTTTGTCTTCACAATATCCTCAATTGTTTGGTCTTCAACAAACACAACATCATGGCTTCTCGAAACCTTTCTTACTATTGGATCATACCACTTATAGCCGAACTGATCACCTCCATAGCCAAGAAATATACACTATCGTGTCTTTGAATCAATCTTTGACCTTTCATCTTGAGGGATATGAACAAAGGCCTTGCACCAAAAAACCTTCAGGTGCTCAAACGAGACGTCCTTGTCATAAAAGACCTTGTTTGGAACATCTCCCTGCAATGGATAACTTGGTGAGAAATTAATAAGATAAATTGCAGTCGACAAAGCCTCACCCCAATAATGTTTAGGCAGCTTTTCACTCGATAGCAAGCATCTAACTCTCTCAAAAATTGTCATGTTCATCCTCTTAGCAAGACTAATCAGTTGTGGTGTCTTCGGAGGAGTAAATTGGTGTCGAATTCCCTGTTCCTTGCAATAGGCATCAAATGGTCCAATATACTCTCCCCCATTATCAGTGCGAATGCACTTGATCTTCTTCTTAGTTTCTCTCTCAACTGAGACTTGGAATTGCTTGAATACACTTAGTACTTGATGTTTGTTCTTCAAAACATAAACCCAAACCTTCCTGGAAAAGTCATCAATAAATGTGACAAAGTACTTTGCTCCACCCAATGACCTCACCGACATTTTACAAACATTGGAATGTATCAAGTCCAGCACCTCGGGCCTCTTGTGAGGAGGTTGACTCTTAAATGCAACTATGTGTTGCTTCCCCGCTAGACAATCTGAACAATTCTTGATGTGAACACCCTTCAACAAATTTTTCTTCACTAGCATCGTCATCCCCTTATCACTCATGTGCCCAAGTCTCTTGTGCCATAAGGCACGCACATCCTCTTTCTGCAATGCATTAACACAAACAGCAGAAATTTTAGCATGAACATGATACAAAACTAAAAGCATCTTAGCTTTTGCAACAATCCAATTTCCTTTGGTGAGCTTGTATTGTTCATTTCGAAATCTGCTCAAGTACCCATCTCTATCAAGCAATCAACTGAGATAATGTTGAGCCGAAGGACCTCAACATGCCTCACCGACTTGAGGAATAGTGTCGTACCATTTTCAGTCTCCAAGTGCACATCTCCCTTTCCAATGATTTTTGCTCTATCATTGTTCCCCATCTTTACAACACCAAAATCACCTGCTGTGTAGTTGGTGAAGAGATCTCTACAAGATGTAGCATGTATGGTAGCACCGCTATCCGGAATCCAAGTCATCTCATCACCATCTGCAAGGCTGATGGTATCATCAGAAACTACAGTGATCCTCTCCTCAGTGGTGGAAACACTGCTGCCATCATGTTCTTCATGCATGAGAAACATGATCTCCTCTACCGCAGCAATCCGGCCTCCCTCACTATCATTATCACTGTCGGTTTTTTCCTAACTTTCTTGTTTTTCTTTTTGTCTTTCTTCCATTGTTCACAATGCCACTTGATGTGACCCTTCTCACGGCAGTGATGGCATATAACACCAGCATACTTGTCTTTGCCTCTTGATTTGCTTCTACTTCTTTCTCCTCCCTTACTCGGACCTTTGCTCTTGCTTCTCCCCCGTGACTCGGTCACTAACATTTCTGAATGTGAAGAAGAACCGTCCTTATCAGCAATTTTCTGGACTCTTCATTTAGTACCTTGGTCTTCACAAGGTTCCAAGTGACAACTCCATTAGGTGCTGAATTGCACACGGTGACCTTAAAGGTCTCCCAAGTGTCCGGTAATGAGCCAAGTAGCAGCAAGGCTCTCACTTCATCTTCAAATGTAATTCACATTGAAGATAGCTGATTTATAATGTCCTGAAATTCATTTACATGATCTGCAATTGGAGTGCCCTCGTACCTCGAACACAGCAATTTCTTGATCAAGAACATATTGTTGGTACCTTCTTTGTGGGCATATAGCTCCTCCAATTTCTGCCATAAGGTACGTGCATGTGTCTCCTCAATGATATGGTTCAAAACATTGTCATCCACCCATTGTCGGATGAAGCCACAAGCTTGGAGATGAAGTACCTCCCACTGATCTTCTTTCATATCACTGGGCATCTCAGTGGAGAATACCGGCATCCAATAATCCTTCACATATAACAGGTCATTCATCTTGCACTTCCAAGATTGATAATTTGTACTATTCAAAGAAATCATTCGGTTGGTATTCACTTTCATCTTTCACCACAAGCAAATGCAATCAGCCCAAAACATATGTTGCTCTGAAACTAAATACAAAACTGAACCTCAGCTCTGATACCACTTTGTTGGGGGAGGAAGAGACACACAACCTCCCCGCTCCTACCTGCGATGAACTCTGAGGAAATAAAAAAACGAGCACATACACGGGTGATACAAGGATTTATGTGGAAAAACCTCCTTAAGGTGAAGAGGAAAAAACCACGGGTGTGGACTAATCGATCCACGCGAGCTTCACTATGAGAAACCTGGGTACAGAGTCTTCTCTAGAACATCTAAAGATATACAACACACTCAGCATGTTGCCAACCGGCAACAACAAGAACAACCACTTGAGAGAAAGATTACAACAAAGCCGAGTATCTCAGATTATGTCCCCTCCGGTAATCAGCAAACTGCTCTTAAACCGTAGATCCAATCAGCACCAAACTTGGTAGACAAGCTGACATACGAGTACCCAACGTACACACCAAATTTCAGGTCAATCGGACACCGTTTGCCTGCCCAAACTGTTCGTCTACCAAAACTGCTCTGTGCTAAAACTGCAGCAGTCCGAACTGAATAAACCGCTTCCAAATCTGATGCTATACTGACTTAAATCTCAAACCAGCTAACCAGATCGAAGTACTCAAATCAAGGAACGAGCTCACCAAGTTTGGAGCAAATCCAAGCACGTTGGGGCTCCAAACACCAGCTTGAAGACAGACCGGTCCGATCTCAGAAATCTGGGCAGAAATCACCTCTCCTTCTTCTTCCTTTCTTCTCACTAGGTTGTGGTGTTCTTGTGTATTCTCTCACCCTCTCTCAGCAGCAGCCACGTTGGCTTGCTTCTCTCACTTGCTATTTTTCTCCCACACACAGCCACCAAGGGTGGCTAGGGTTTTCTTTTCTACTCCTCTCCCAAAGAGCACCTCAGCCGTTGGATACGAACCTCGATCAACGGTTGAAACGTGTTGTCCTTCACGGGCTGATGTTGGGCTGCCAACACACCTCCACGTGGAGGGACATGGCCTAACACATGGTAGTCTTATTTCTATGCTACGCCAAATTCTTCGTTAGATACAACTTTTTATTTTGCAAACTACCTTCATAAAAGAGGTAGATCCGGGTTCCCCCGCCTCTAGGCGCGGATTGGGCGTCGGAGACAAGGGGAGCCAAGGGCAAAAACAGTGGAAAAACCTGCTTTCACGCCCTAAAAAGGAGTCATTCACGCAAAGAGAAGAGGTTTCTCCGCTTTCTAAGAATCATTCCTATTCCTAGCTTCTCGTGGTGTTCTTTAGATTGCTCATCACATAAACTGTAAAGTTGGACGAAATAAATGAATAGTTGTGAAGCACTTCTGTTCGCTCATCGGAACAATCCTTGCATAAATATTAACGAATTCTCGGTTAAATTCAGGGCCGGCGCTGAGGGGCCGCCACCCTGGCATTGGCCAGGGGCCCACGGCCGGAGGGGGCCCACAAATTTGTATCATGTACTTCCTTTGTATGCAAATAAATGTACTTCTAACCTTGTTCTAAGTCAAAGTTAACAACGTTTGACAAATTTTTATAGAAAATGTAGTGATACTTATGACTCTAAATTATTACCAATAGATGTGTTTTAAAATTTAGTTTCATGATATGTTAATCTGATGTACTCCCTCTGATCCATATTAGTTGACTTGGATTTATTAAAATTTGGATGAATAAATAGTGTCTAGATTCATCCAAATTTAGACAAAGTTGAGCCAACTAATATGGGTCGGAGGGAGTAATATATGTTGCTATATTATCTATAAAGTTAGTCAAATTTAATAAACTTTAACTTGGCTAAACGCTAGATGTACACTTATTTGCAACGGAAGATGTATATATATATGGGTATACATCTGGTGCCCACGACGCGAGAAACGAGTAGGGCCCTGAAAACCAGACACAACACGTCGAGCAGGAAATCAAAAAGGCTCACTACGACACGAGGCACAAGGCTTACGAGTTACAATGCGTTACGACGCTGGCCACATGAGTTACAATGCGTCGCGAACTTATGATCTCCCTTCTCTTCTCTTCTCCTCGACTATTCGAAAATCTGTCGGACTCCGTGCCTCGATCTCTAGGGCCCTATCTCCCTGACCCGATCGACGATCGCAGATTCGCAGGTCATCTATCGTCTATCGGGGATCACCAATTCACCAGCGGCAGGCTCTGATCCTCACTCCTGACTTATTATCATTGGAATTATTTCTTATTTGAGGTAATCAAACCAACAACAAATACTATTTATTATATTTTGAGAATAAAATGTTTGGTTGGATGTTAACTTTTAGTTATTTTAAAAGTACCAGTAGATACATATATGATAATTTTTTCTAATATGTCTCTATATACGTTAGCCTTAAGGGCCCATGCCACCGATTTTGCCTAGGGCCCTGAAAAATATAGAGCCCGGTCCTGGTTAAATTACATGGTCTCTCAACAAAAGAAAAAATGTAACGCACGACCGAATCAGCCTCGCAGAAAGAAAAAAGAGAAAAGAAAAATTATTATCATACGTACGTTCGTACTGATCGAATGGATACCCCCAAATCCCAGAACGACGGATGTTACATGCTACTGTAATAAAATTGGTGGAAGGCACAGAAGAAAAGATCTGGAAGAAATGAATTCAATCGTCAATCGAGGGGCACGCGTCAAACCACGTTGTAGCTATCTTCACGTCCTGACCTTCCAGCAGTAGTCCCCATCCTCCCCATTGCCGCCTCGAAGCTGCGGATAAACGTGTAGGGATCCTTGAGCTGCCTCACCCTGGCGACGGTGGATGGCGAGTTGAGCGCGGCGTCGGACTCGAGTACGGTTTTGTTGGCGAGCACGTTGGCGTAGTAGCTGGTGTCGAACGCGTAGGTGCTGCCGGCGTCGAGGGGCACCACGTTGTTCGCGTTGTAGTTGCACTGACGCCTGAGATCGTTCCGGAACGTCGCGTTCATGCCCTTGTCCTGGTCGTTCATCAGCCGGTACTGGAACGTGCCGCACCGCGACACCCCGAGCGTGTGCGCGCCTGTGCCAAAAGATCAATGAGGTTTTGGTTTAACAATTTGTTGGGGCGATCGAGCAGGACGGCGATGAGGTCGTTGTTTACGCACCTGAGAGAACGATGAGGTCATCCATGGTCAAGTTCTTGTTGGTGAAGGACTTGGCGAGCATCTGCACGTTCCGCTGGTTGTGAGGAGGGAGGTTGGCGAGGGCCATGCTCGCCTTGGACACGGTGCCGTCCGGCCTCCCGCCGGGGACCTTGTAGTTGTAGTTGTACCCGCCAGTCTGCGAATTTATCCCCATTTTGGTCGGCCAGTGAGATCATCATCAGTCGGTAACAGGTTGAAGCTCACGCACGCACGTACCGCGATCCTGACGCTGTCCCTGGCGGCGTAGGCGAGGATGTCGGCGCAGGAGACCCTCTGCTTGCACACGGCCTCGATCCTCGCCTTGGCCTTGTTGATGACGTCGTACCCCCGGAGGCTCTGGTTCGGCGCCGCGTTCTTCTCCGCCTGGTTGTCGCTGGACTCCAGCAGCACCGACGCGTCGCAGCCCTGAAAACACAGACCAATTAAAATACGGACGCGTCCCGGTCAGTAGATGTACTACCCGCGCGTGGCCTGAAAAGCGCGCGCTTATTAGTAGTAGTAGCTTACATTGACGAAGCAGTCGTGGAAGTGCAGCCGGAGCAGGGCGGCCGGCGTGCGTTTGTCGATGTTCGACGCCTTCTGGACCTCGTCGAAGACGATGGACTCGGCGGACGGGCATGTTTGGCTGTAATACCCGAGCTTGAGGGTCTGCGCCTCGGCGACGCAGGCTGCCTGCAGGAGCAGGGCTGACACGACGGCGACCAGCATTCCTCTCATCGCCATCGATCTCCAAGATCAACCAACACCGTACCACCGCGCGCGTGAGAGATGGCCGGTGCACCTCTTGATTAGCTACTACTCTGAGTCTGAGCTAAGGAGGAGCCGAGCACGGTTGGTAACGACGAGGGTTAGGTGTATATATACTACGATCGAGTTACGAGGCCGAGGAGCTGATCTATTAAGATGATGAGGATGCAAGTGCGAGGTCGTCGTCGATTCATGGGCATATGGATTTGAGGCGCGCACGACGCTAACCAAATCGAGCTGTTTTGATTAATTGGTGATCTGGTCTCCGTGATCCAGACACCGTCACCAGGCAGTGCATCGAGTTGATCTGATTCCCAAGACATGCGTGAGATGGTGCATACAGCTGCGAGGTGAGCGGCAGTGCATGATGTATCATGGATGCGACCGTGTCTCGGCCAAGCTAGACGTGCCTCCGTGTTTTACATGTCGCGGGATAGAATCTCCATTTTAGTCAAAAGTGAACTGTGGAAACCACGACATGGCAGAAACATAATTTGGAAGCGCCTCCTATGTGGCCCGTTAAAGCCCGGAGGAACGCGAGCGACGCCTGAACCCTATTTGCTGCTCAACACCTGCGTGTGCTCCTCTAACGCCGGCGCACGCGTTGGGCCTGCCCATTAGCGCAGCTTTGATGATGTTTTTCGTTTTTCATGTTTTGTTTTTCTATTTTCTGTTTCTTTTTTGTTCAGATAAAAACGTTTAGGTATTGAAATAATTTCAGATTTTGAAAATATTTAGATTTAATTTTTTTATGTTTAAACAAATTTAAATTTTAAAAATGTTTAGATTTTGAAAATGTTCAGAATTGACAAATCTTCATATCTGAAAAATATGAAGATTTTTAAATGTCCAAATTTAAAATATGTACGGTTTTGAGAAATGTTCATATTTTCAGAAATGTGCATATAAAAAGTATTTTAAATAAAGTATAGATTTTGCAATTTTCAGGTCTAAAAAAGTTAAGATTTAGAAAGAAAACAGACTTTTTTTATTTTGAAACCGAAAATGAGAAAAAATATATTAAAAAAAATAAGAAAAAATAAGGAAAAAACGAAATTTACCTGTTATATAGGCCGCATTTGGAAGAGGCCAATGACGGAAGGATACAAGGCAGAGCGAGCTAAAGCCATGCAGTAAGCGCTAAATAGGAGTTCCCCATGCGTGGCCCATTGACTTTTGATTTTCTATTATGCATGATTTTCTATGCTCTGCTATTAAATTTCTTCATACAACACAAGAAAGTTATTCATATGTACTCCCTCCGTTTTAAAATATAAAATGTTTTAGCTTTGTGAAACGAGCATATCTAAACTTTTTTAGTATGTAGGTTCATTTAGATTTGGAGTGAACCTACACACCAAAAGGGGTACACTCCCCTCACAAAGCTAAAACATCTTATATTTTAAAATTGAGGGAATAGTATACTAAATAAAATTTTCATGCTACTTTTAAATATGTTTTGTAAAAACCACAATTTTTGTATCGTAGGTGAAACTAATTCTTATACTCATACGCTTGGTGCTTCTATGTTCTACGTCCGTTATTTTACACGGAAATTAAAGCCAATTAGATTAGAGGAACTAGTTCACCCGTTAATTTCAGATTATTTGAACTAGTCAATAACCCGTGGTAGTGGCCCAAAATCCATTGCCATAGCTTCTGGCGGAGCTTGCCAAGAAACTCTGGTGGTTGGGGATACAAAATTTGATTTCTCGGGGGGCAAAATGGTCTAAAGTTCCTAATTTAAGCCTTGCAGAAATTTGTGTCCAGTGATTATCTAAAAGTTGTGGAGCGGCGTTCCCTACATCAACATCGCCCCACCACTAGCCATGACCATCTGAACAAATGTAACTTCTCACTACGCCGGACATGCATAAGATGATGAGGCAGTATATCTCCATGTGACCTAAAAGAGCATCTCCGACGAGCCTCTCAATAGGGCTATTGGATCATCAAACAAGAAATCGGCGTCCAGCCAAGGCCCTAGTAGAGTGTTGTTGTCCGCCACGACCCAATAAACGGTCTGACACTCCCACGACACCCCATCTCATGTGGAGTGTCCTGAGTGCCGGACATGCGACCAAGTAAGATACAGATAGGTGGTACCCACACGGTAGCGACCCAGCTGGGAATCCTTGCCCTCCCCACCCTACCTCGTCTCTCCTGTGCTTGCCTCCTCTCCTACTCCCCGCAGAATTGCTGCCACCGTTGGCAGCTCGTACCACACCGTCTATCCTTGTCCTCATGTTCGCCTCCGTCATCGACATGCCGAGTTGGAACAGCTGAGAGACATCCAACAAGTCATGGCTAGGCGATGTGAATTTTTCTTCCACATTAAAATATAGGATTTAGGAGGGTGCCGATTTGGGATTTTTTGAGTTTCCCTATATTAAGCCTCGATTCAATGTTGTTTTAGCTGATTTCTAGTAACGGAGGCAGGGCAAGCTGGGGCCATGGCCCCCTCTTGGTGGATTTTTTTGAAAGCACCCTAGTTAATGTGTAGATTTAACCTCCAAATATACCTAAATTTACCTACATGGTCCCTCCAAGTTATTTTACATGCAATTGGGCCTCTTGTATAACTTTCATGGCTCCGTCCCTAGATTCAACTGAGCTTTGTTTCCTCCACAAGTGTGGCCGAAGAAAGTCGTTGCTTTTAAAGAGACAAACATAGGCAGACGGTTATATGCCTATGCAAATCACGATGTACCTACTTGGTTATCTATTTGTAATAAATATTATAACTTGCAATAGTTGTAAAACCAAATTTTCTTAGAATTTATATTCATATGATGTCATAAATCGTGACTTTGTATGGGTTCATCCTGAGTGACCTATAACACTGCAGAATGCACTATCTACTTGTAGGACATGTACGAGAACACCAACATTGTAAGAATTGAAGAGAAAATTCATAATGGTTTGTTGGTCAAGAATTTGTTTGAAGGGAAGAATAACGTGGATAAGAAATACACTAGTTTATTAGCTAGTGCGAAGAAGTGGACCGGTGACACTAAGAAACAGGTGCGGGAGATAAATATCGCAAAGTTGAAGGGGAGTTGTGAGGAGCATTCCCATACCGAGTTAAAGAAGATGAAGAAGGAAAGGACAAGCTGAAGGAAGAGAAGAAGAAACTAGATTAGGAAAAGAAAGAACTGAAGTAGGAGAAGAAGAGGCTGAAATACATCTTGTTTGATCTGCTGAAGGCTAGCGATGTGAACAAGGAAAAGATAATGATGATAAAGTAATTCATGAAAAATGGGATGTTTTCGGTTGGAATTGATGATCTAGTTGAACATTTGTGACCCCCAGTAAACCCAAACATTTGTCTAAATCGAGATATGTAATATAATTTTATTATCGTATGAATTATTTTATTTATATGTTTAGGTAAGATATGGTTGTGATTAGGAAACATGGTTGTATTTTAAAAATAGCCAAAAATCTATTGGAGGGCGTATTAGGAGCCGTTGTTGGGTGCAGTCGCTCCTAATATGCCGACGCTCACAAGAACGTCAATCCAACGCTATTGACGAACATAGGATTGGGAGGCTGGCTAGACCGTGGGGTCTCTATATTCATATAGTCGTCGGGTTCTCAGGTGGCCTGTTGTTCTTGGCTCCAGCATTCTTGGTCAGTGTTTTGTGAGGTTAGGCTGCTCACTAGGGTTTGCATTGTAGGCAACGAATCGAACTACATTTGTATAGTGAAGGCAGCGACATAGGACCCGTGACGCTACATCCACGACCAAAAACTTGGAGCATGAATAAAAGGTGAGAACACACTATTAGATTTTTGTAAAATTGTTTCATCATCATTGTTTGTTATTTCTTACCAATCTAACATTATATATTCATATTAAAAAGACAAACTTACACCTTTAGAAATGTATCCATGCGTAGAGCATCGTGTATTTACCAATGCCGTGGGTAAAAAGGAAGAAAATCATATCTGCATATAATAAAAACAAATATTTACAGTTTCCACACACTAAGGATGATGCCATGAGTTTTTGAGACTTATAGGCTTTGGTCTTGGTTTTATGGAGTCGGGGTCTCTAGCCCACCTAGGCCTTGAACAACTCTGCATCATATGGTTTGTTCTTCATGGCCGGCATCTTGAGCAACCAACATCTTACAATAACATCACGACTAAAGACACTCTTGATGAACCATAAAATTCAAGGTTCAGTTCACATTGGCTACTCTTAGCAAATAATCCCTCCGCATGAGAAACAAATGTCCCTTCGAATATTGACACGGTCTTCAAATTTTTATTTTGATCACTAATCCTAATTACAAGATACTCAATAGCAATATGTTTCAAGAAAAACAACTCTCTTCTAAATTTTTGTATATATTTTTAAAAGGTAAATTAATAAAGTACAAGTTATTATGAATATACTTTTGAGACAAATCTGGATATGCTACAGCTTCTCACTCTAAATAGCCGAAACAACATCTATAGTCAAAGTTCTATAATCTTCTTGTGACATGGGGGGAGTAGCGCAAGCTGCACAACACTTGCAAGGTAAGATATAGGGATGCCAGCTCCAGTCCACTCTATTTTCAGTATTATCAAATGGTATGCACTGGATCAACCAATTATTCTCCTATATATATTTCCCTAGTAGGTTCAGCTGTCAACCGCTCAATCCCGTTAAGTTTGTTTCTTTCCAGTTCATGCGCTACAAAACAGGACATTAGCTGTCTGGTTACAGAGATTATACACATATTAAAGTCCACAGTCTGCTAACAAAGCACTGGTCAACTTGATAGACATCACCTGTCGAGTCAAGACTCTCGAGGCAATTTTCCAAGTTATGCATATCTCAAATATGTCCAACCCCATCGTATTAAGAGACATGGTGGCTAAACATGGGAAGGTCAAACCTTACCTCGAGCATATTAAGAGACATGGTGGCTAAACAGATCAAAAGTTTTTATCGTCAATATGTCCAACTTATTCCGATATACATTCTGTAAGGATTACTCCCTCTGTTTTATGAAACTTTGACTCACATTTGTCTAGATTTGTATGTATCTACTACTAAAACAAGTCTAGATACATACGAATCTAGACAAATATGAGCCAAATTTTATGGAATGAAGGGAGTACATTAGATGCTATGCTGAAATATATATAGTACAGAAGTATAGTAACTGTCTCTGTCTGAGTACTTTGTGCTTCTCTCAATTGGGATGCACTTGTTCAAGTACTTTGTTCTCTAGCCGCTGATAATATCCTCGTAGATGTTCCTGACCTTAGCGAAGAATGCTTTCCTGTAAAATTCATTGGAGTTGTTTGAGCACATGGAGTCCGTCCTTATTTAAGAGTGTTAGAGCATTTTGCAGGTTGGGTAAAATGGGTGTGTTGTATTACCTGTCGGGCTTGAAGATCAGGTTCTTGTACGCAAAGTACTGCATCAGAAATTTCAGAACAGCAGATCAGATGGCGAAACTCGGTAGAAAATCGGCAGCAAGGAGAGAATGCTAGACTTGTAAAGGCTTACATTTTGGAACAGAGATAGTACTATGTGACAATTTGCAAATGATAAACGTTATGATGGTACTGTAACAATTTCTCCAATTTGCAAATGATCTTACCCCACTGTAGCCAATGCCAACGACCTCCATGAGACCTGGAACCACGGGGAGCCTGTCGATTGCCTGCAATGTTAACACCAACACAACCTTTCGTTACTCCAGTGATTTTTCAACAACCACTTGCTCTATAAAGGGTTGAGAGGTGAGTGTGTTCAGTACCGATACTACTCCGCCGGCGCTCCACATGCCAAGCGTGGCGGCGACAGCGAGCGTGGTGACCGCGTACTTGTCCTCAACCCTGTCCCACTGCGCGCGGCGACGCGGTGTCAGTCACTTGTGCCACAACTAAATTAATCAACTCGAAGTTCTGCACATGGTTCGCAAATATTTTCTCAGATGGAGGAGATATGCCGCGTCTACCTCTTGTTTCAAGGCGTTGATGAACTCGGTGAGCTCGGCGTTGTCCGCCAACGGCGCCGCTGGCTCCCCGGCGGCGGCCATTCCCACCACGTTCCTCGCGAGCCTCTTGCCTGAAAGAAAACGTTCAGTACCATGTTTGTACGTTGTCGTCGTCACGCGAATGTACCATGCCGTTGTGCGGGTGCGGAGTCACTCACAGAAGGAGGCGACACGGGGCTGGCCGTGGAACGCGAGGCCGGGCAGGGACGGCAGGGCGGGGAGCCCGAGCCCGACGGAGCGCGCGGCCTTCCCGACGTCGCTCACGGCAGGCGAGGCGACGGCGCCCGTGGCAGGGGTAGCGACGGTCGGGGCCATGGACACCGGTGCCTTCGGTCAGTGTACGTCTCGCCACCACTTGCGCGTTAAGCGTTCGTCCCTCCGCGGCTAATAACGGCCGGGCGGTCGGTGGGACGGCGCGCTTCTGCTGCTGCGGGAGGTTAGGGAGCGGCGGGGTTTGGGCGCGCAAAGATAAAGTGGGGATGCCTAGGATGGGCGCCACACGTTTGCGCGCGGAAGAACGATAAGATGGGGTTGGGGTGGGCTCTGTATGGCCTGGATGTTCCCGTGTGCGGTATCTGGGATTTCTGGTGTTTATCGCGCCAAGACGATGGATCAGGGAGGGTATCTGTAGCTCAGTACTGACGGGCCGCGTCCACGTGTGCACCCCAGTCACGTGTGTTAGACATGGGCACATCTTCTGCCCCGAGAGTAATCGCGTTTGTTTGTGGCCTTTGTTCAGAAAGTTCTTACGACTGCATATTAGTCTCGCTGTCCCAAAATATAAGACGCATAAGAATTTGTTAAAAATCAAATATTACTAACTTTAACAAAAAAATTAAAAAAACATTTACATCTATAATATTGAATAGATTGATTAATAAAATATACTTTATGGTGAATCGATTTATATTGATTCGGTATTGTAAATATTCATATTTTTATATATAAACTTAGTCAACTTTAGAAAACATTAAAATTAGACTAGTCTCTAGGCGCCTTATATTGAGGATGGAGGGAGTAGAAAAATCCAAAATTATATTTATAAATTTTAAAAAACCGTGAAACAAAATTTTAAATAGCTAACGATGTATTGGATAAACTTGTCAAATATTAATTTAAAATGTTTTATATTCTAAACTACATAAAAATAAAAATAAATGATTTTTTAATATGAAAGCAATATACTGAAATCCCCATATTTGTCATTTTTGTGTAGCTAAGAATACAAAACATCTCGAATTGAGATTTTGCATGTTTGTAGGATACATCATGAGCTACTTCTAGGATAAACCAGATAGCCCTGTGTGTCGTCTGCAACGAGCGACTCGAGGGAACCCAGCGTGCCGCTGTCGGCCACCTTGTCCACTTTCCCATCTCCGCCGCACCTGTTGGCCTCGCCGCGGTGGCGGCGGCTCTTGCCCCGGGAGATAGGTGGGAGCGAGCTTGCAATGGACATGTTCATCGGCGCCACGCGTTCGGTCGCGCGTGCAGCCAGCTCCCGGCCATCTCCTGTTACCGAGTAGGCTTCCAGTGGCGAACTGAGAAGACACTAAAGTAATACTTTCTCCAAAGAAAGATAGATAAGTAACCATTCCTCAAAGAGGTAAACAAGACATCCTATCTAGATGTGACAAGGTTATTCCCAAGTGGATATCCATCACAAATTATAAGAACATATGAGTTCGGGGGATGACGCTAGGTAGGGTCAAGCCGACGTATAAGGACAAGGTCCACCTAGGCATAAAAAGGTCAAAGCATGAGTCGGCCAAGGTATAAGAGGGTTGGCCGAGTTACGGCCGGGTTACCCTAAGTCGGACAGCACCGACAAGACTCGTTCGACATATATGGTAGGTATGGGTTGTTTCATCTTTGCAGGTACTGACTTGGCCGAGTTACCCGGACTGGGGCAGAGTCAAGAGTTGGCTTGCTCAAGGAGAGAGCCAGCCCAAGGTCAGTGATCTTGTCTCTCTCAAGGGAATCTAGGGAGAGACAAGGGCTAGCAACAAATGCCAGAGGAGCAGAGACAGAACAGATCGTCACGGACGTGATAGTGTCTGACCCCAACGGTCAGACATTGTGTCTTCTGTGCCGTTGCTATGCAGAGGCTGGCGACAAACAAAAGCAGGGCGTCGAACTACTATTTTGGAACAAGCATATTCGTAGAATATTCGGGCCATGTAAGCCCTAGCTATAACCTGGCCACCCCTTGATAAGGTGAGCCAGGGCCTCCAAGGAGGGGGTCGGTCCATTTAGCTAAAGAAAACCCCTAGAGTGAGAAGAGAGAAGGAGCCCTTCATCTCCTTCCTCTCCTCGATACAGCTCAAGGAGCACTTATATTCATCTAGAGATCATAATATAAGATCTAGAGCAGGAGTAAGGGTTTTATCTCCAAATGAGAGCCTCGAACCTGGGTATATCAGGTGTTGTGTTCTTGTGTTCTTCGTGTGCGGATCCACCGCACTATCCCTCCACGAATACCACTAGTGCACATTGGCTCCTTTAGCCTACTCATGGCATCTGCTGTGACACTACCACGATAGTTGGCGCCCACCATGGGGCCAGCAGCGGCGCTAGCTGGTGTCAAGATCTGGACGAGAAACTTCATCGCCACTAGAGAGCGCGTCGTCTCTAGGCTGGTTCAACGATTCGGCTCGCTGGACTACGTCAACGATAATGCGCGCAACATCAGCAACCGCCCACCTCCGTGCAATGGCCTCTTCGTCAACTTCGACGCGCACAAGATCTACATTGGGGTCGACAACTCCTGTGTGCACCCGCAGCGAGTCATTGTGGCAGGAGAACCTCCTCTCAGCGCGTCTCGTAGTCCGTGTATCACTCGCCCCGCCAGCTGCGTCGAGGTGATGATGATCGCGCCTGATGTTGGCATAATCAAAGATCCGTCCGGAGATTAGGAAACAACTCCCAAGGTAACTCGTTCGAGGTTCCCTCCACTAGAGAGGCCACAGAACATACTGCCACAAGCCATAGAGAATTTGATCACACTTGTAGCTCCCATAGTAGATCCAGCTCAGGCACAGGCCGAGCTAGAGGAAAACCGACAGAAAGTGTTAGAGGGATCCAAAAAGATAGCAGCAGGTCAGCAGGCGTTGAACATCACGTTGCATGAGTACGCTAAGGCAAACAAGATCACTAGTCCCACTCGTATGGATGGTATAAAGATTAGGGGAAAGAACCTCATCAGTGAAATAGGTAAGGAATATGTGCCTAGGCCAGGAGATTCGGGTAACCCCATGTTAGCAGGTTTACCGAGGTATAGCACCCCAGCAAAGAACCTCAGGGCTACAGATGCAGCAGCAGCCGAGTTAGATGGTTTGACCGGTGAGGCCCTGGAGAGGCAGCAAGAGAGAGTCATAGAGCTGGTGCATATCGCTAACCAGCAGAATGAGGAGATATACAGATCTAACCCGGCAAGGGAAGAGGGTTCCTGAGTCATTCATTTGACTAGGGGCGCTCCAGCAAGGTTAGCCGGGGCAGCATATTCACCTGGTACAGGCCCAAGAAGAGAGGAGGTGGTAACCTCTGGTAGGAGAAACAAGCAGATGGTGCCATATGACCCGGTAGTGGTAGGGAAAGGCAAAGCAGCACATGGGAATGCTGACCGAGGAGGTGTTAGCCGAGGTAACAGTGGTCACAGAAACCTCGGCCAAGGCAATGGGAGTCAAGTAAATGTTGGGCACGGCAATGTCGAACAGCGTAACTCGGCAGGAGCATGATAGTATCCCCCACAACTACAATAGCAACAGTATATACCTCAACAAGAGCAAAGTATGGGGCCAGCTATGCAACAGCAATATGCTCATCCGGGGCAAAACATATACAATGATGGTTACTCGGCTATGGCTAATGCCGGGTTTCCTAGGCCGGGTCATCATATGATGGGAAGTGCAATGAGATCAAGGCTGGGAAACAGGAACTTGCAGCCGGATGATGCAAAGTTAAAATTGGATAAAATTTATAGACCAAAACTGTTGGCAGGACAAGGTCCTCCGGGTCCTGCATGTTTTGGATGCCGGATCATGGAGAGAACCACCTGTGCCAAACTTTCAGCTAGTCAGGGGAAGAAACACATATGATGGTAACACAAAACCACAAGATTGGTTGATTGATTATTCCACAGCTGTGCACATCGCACAATGAAACCTCAAATGGGCTGTGAGGTATGTACCTCAGATGCTAGAGGGACCAGCAAGGGTTTGGTTGAATAATTTTCTAGCAGGTAGCATCAACTATTGGTTAGATTTTGAGGAGACGTTCCTCAGTAACTTCACTAGCACATATAAGAGGCTGAATAGGCCACATCACTTGGCAATGTGTAAACAGAGGCCGAATGAGATAGACCGAGAGTTTTTGACTCGGTGGTGTACATTGCACAATTCATGTGAAGGTGTGATCGAGTCACAGGTAATTGCTTGGTTTGCACAAGGATGTAGACATGCAAGTGTATTGTGGCAAAGACTACAAAGGGATATGCCAACTACGTTGGCCGAGACAATCAAGATTGTAGATTCATATGCATTGGGAGATTGACCCAACCCCTGCTTATGTCGGCTGAGCTGAATGAGGAGTACTATAACAGGGACGGGGCCGGGTCATCTCGGCGGAATGATTTCCGAGGCAAAAGAAGATATGAAAGGCTGGACTATCGGTATGGGTCGAATCATGTTGCTATGGTGAGCCAAGATCATCCAGGAGCTAGGAGTAGCCAACAAAATAAGAATAGTGGCCAACAATGGACACATAAAAGTGATGGCAAGAAAACATGGACCAACGAGCAGAAGAAACAATGACAAGAGAGGCCGAAGTATACATATGAATCTATAGTGGATCAACCATGCAAATTCCATACTCCCAATCCGAGTAAGCCAACAAATCACACGACTCGGCAGTGTGCGTGGATGCAACATTCTCTAGGGGACATGGGTCCACCTCAGGAAGCTCACCCGCCGCAACTCACAAGGGGACATGCATAGCAGTTAGTTCTACCTCCGCCTCCACCGAGGTATGAGAACTAGGAAAGAAGAGATGCAGTGCATCAGGTGAATAACCAGAACCAAGGGGAGTATATAAACCCTGGCAATGATGGAAGGAATGAGTATAGGGAGTATCAACAGAGCTATTGTGTGTTTACCACAGAGGAAACTGACAGGAAAAGTGTGCAGAGGTGACACATGGAGGTCAATGCAGTTATGCCGGCAGTGCCGAAGTATATGTACTGGTCGGATCAGGAGATCACCTGGAGCATAAAGGATCACCCCCAAGCTCATGCCAAGTCCTGGATCATACGCTCTAGTGCTTGATCTGACGTTTATTGGGATTGACATTAATGTGAAGTTCTCAAAGGTACTAATTGACAATGGCATCCGCATCAACATACTGTGCAAGGACATGATACATAAGTTGGGTATCTCGGAAAACATGCTCCAGTCGACTAAGACCACCTTCCATGGCATTGTGTCGGGGTTATCCTGTGAGCCAATTAGAAAAGTATGCATTGACGTATTATTCAGCACACGAGATAACTGCAGAATGGAAAACTTGTTGTTCGAGGTTGTGGATCTGGACAGTTCTTACCATGCACTGCTTGGCAGGCCAGCATTGTCGAAGTTTATGGCCAGTGACCATATCAGCTATCTGAAGATGAAGATGCCAGGGCCCAATGGGGTCATCACCATCACTGGGGACTTTAGGCGTACCATGGAGTGTGCCTCGGTCGGGTCAAACCTGGCCGAGTCATTGGTTATTGCGCAAGAAAAGAAGAGGATCCATGAGGCTTTGGCATTGGCTCAGTCGGCTCAGCTGAATATGTTGGCGTTGAGTAACCCACATGGGAGTGTATCATTTCGGCCGACTAAGGACACCAAGAAAGTTCAAATCGATGACTAGTTCCTAGAGCACAGCGTCACTATTGGTGCGGGCCTGAATGATAAATAGGAAAGCGATCTCATCAGCTTCCTCCGTGAGATCGGGACATTTTTGCTTGGTCCACATAGTACCTGCAAGGTGTGCCGAGGTAGCTGGCTAAGCACTCTTTGCATGTCAGGTCTGATGCAAAGCCAGTGAAGCAACCTCTCCGCCGCTTCCTCGAGGATAGGAGAAAAATCATATGGGTTGAAATAGCTCGGCACCTTGCAGCCAGGTTTATTTTTTTGAGGTAGAACAGTAGGGGGAACCCCACTGCAATTTTTTCTATTATATAAAAATTGTGATATTTACAGAGATGTCTAAGGGTCTAAGAAAAGAAAAAATACATAGTCCACCTCAAAGAGGGTGATGTTATCAAACATGCTACATTATCTCTGATCTAATTGTTGATTCAGCCAAGCATTGAATTTCTCTTGGTTCTTTCTTTTAATTCTGTATTGCACCCATCTCATCTCTTGATAGAAAATTGTCTTCCATCCATCAAGTGTTGGTCTTTTATCATTAAAAACCTTCTCATTCCTACAAATCCAGATACCCCAAGCGGCCAGGATAATAATCTCCATTGCAAATGGTAAATGCAACTTGATTTTAATGTTAGTTAATGCATCCAACCCCGATAACTCATTTTCTCTGTTTGTACATATGTGTCTTCAGCAAAGTTTTGCAAAGGGACAATCCCAAAATAAATGGACCACCGATTCTTCCAAGGGGCAGTTGATAATTGCACAATTATAGCGGGTAGAGCAAATTGTTTCCTTCCCAGTAAGTCTCTTGTGTTTAATCTATCCTGAAGCAAGAGCCAGAAGAAGAATTTTGTTTAGTCTGGCAAGAGGACACCCAGATCCAAGAGAAATGTGGCGCTGTAGGAATATATCCAATCATAGAAGAGTATGCCTTTTTGTCTGTAAATTTGTCAGATCCCCAAATATAACTCCATCTATCATGTTGGTCTTCTTGTAAGGTTGGTAGGATCTCATGGCAGATATCTTCAAGGATTAAAATTTCAGACTAATCTTGTTGAGAAAGAGGTAGATGAAAATTATCCTCCAAGTATTCAGCCTGGATGAATTCTTGAACACAGATATTTGAAGACTTTGCAAAAGACAACAGGTGTGGAAATTTGTTTTTTAAACAGTCATCTCGCCAAAGATCAGACCAGAAAAAAGCAGATTTCCTAGATTTCAAGCTGCATCTAGCCATAGATTTAAATGTGTTAATTAATTTAATATGGGATTTCCACCAGAATGATCCCTCCATGCCTCTTCCAGGTAATTTTCCATTCTGGTAATAAGTTTCCCAAATGAGGTGAACCTAGGGGATATTATCATGATTGTAGAATTTGTCCAAAATTTTTAGGAGAAGATCAGTATTTTGAATGGTGAGATCCAGTACCCCTAGACCCCCTTGATCCTTTGGTATGCAAATCTTATCCCATGACACAAGAGCCTGACCCTTTGCATGAACATCTTCAGTCTTCTTTCTCCAGAGGCAGTGTCTCATATATTTTATGATCTGGTCTTTGATGGCAACAGGCAGCTCATAAATAATAAAGGAAGTGAATATAGAACAGATTTAACCAATTGAAGTTTTCCTCCATAGTTCAAAAAATCAGCTATACCACATAATCTTCCTTCAACTCTTTGGACAATTAGAAGAAAATGTTCCATGGATGGCTTTGTTAAGCTGAGAGGCAGTCCAAGATATGTGAATGGAAGGCTTCCAGTTTGGAAATTAATTGTTTGAGCAAAATGAATGAGCCTGTCATTGTTTAAATTTATTGGCATCATGCTTGATTTCAAATAGTTCACTTTGAGACTAGTGGAAAGGGCAAAAGTTTGAAGAAGAGCTTTTAAGCATATCAATCGACCAGCATCTTCTTTTAGCACCACTAAAGTGTCATCAGCATATTGGATCACAGGGAAATCAGTGCTAGAAGGACATCTTAGAGGTGGAGTCAGAAGCTGGAGATGCATTGCCTTATTCAGGACAGATTGGAGAAGATCAGCAGCAAGAACAAAAGGAGAGGGGATAGTGGGTCTCCTTGTCTCACCCCTCTCCTGCAGTATTTTTTCCCAAGTACTCCATTTAGAAGAACTTCAGAAGAGCCAGACTCAAAGATAATCTCAATCCATTTAATCCATTTCTTTCCAAATCCTCTTGCCCTAAGAATTTTTAGGATGGTGGAATGGTCAATTGTATCAAAAGCCTTTTCAAAGTCCAATTTTAAAATGACAATTTCCTCTTTTGATTTATGACATTGAAAAATATATTCAAAAGCCCACCCAAGGCAATCCTGAATAGATCTGCTTTTGAGGAAACCATATTGATTCTTATGCACCAGCTTCAAAATAACATTCTACAGTCTGTTGGACAGAAGTTTGGTAATAATTTTGAGAACACGGTTTAGTAGAGAAATGGGTCTGAAATCTGCAGGAGTAGTAGGGTTTTCCACTTTAGGAATGAGAGTAATGAAGGAAGAGTTTATACTTTCAAGAGAATTTTTCTCCTCATAGAAATCAGAGACAAGCATTTTGAAATCACTTCCAATAATGGTCCAGCAACTTTTGATGAATTCATTGTTAAAACCATCAGGTCCAGGAGATTTATCATTTGGGAGTTCTCTGATCACATCCTCAATTTATTTGTCTAGGAAAGGCATTTCAAGAGAGTTTCTCATCTCCTCAGACATACCATTGCCATAAAAATCCTCCAGGTTGAAGAGCATCTCAGTTTTTTCAGATGTACCCATTCTTGCTTTGAAATCATCCCAAAGGAGATCAGCTTTGTCAGAGTGTTCAAACATTTCCTGGCCATTTCCATTCTTTAGCATTGAGATATAATTGTGTCTATAACTAATGGTAGCCTTAGAGTGGAAGAATTTTGTATTCTCATCACCTAACTTCACCCATTTGATTTTTCCTCTTTGTTTCCAATAGGTATTTTGGTCCCGAAGCAGAGAAATGACATGTGATTTCAGTAGATCTCTGAGGTGAGAATATCATTTTGCGGCCCGAAAGTTGGGGTGTACAGGCAACGCGGTACCCAAGTTCCCTAAAATCAGCCGGGATGACTACAGTTGGTGTGCCAAATACTCAGAGGGTCTTTTTCGGCACAAATTCAACTTTACATTTCAATACAAAAAATCAGGCTAACGACCGTCAAGTTGGCCCCCCCTTGTCAGTTCTCGCCGTTATGTCGCCCCCGTCGCTTAGGCGGGGTGGCTGTCACGTAGGCTTGTAGCGTTGGCACAGTGGATAGGACAACACCCCCTGCCCACCCCTACCCAGTGTATTGACGTGACAAAACAAGGCACATGTATCGGCGTTATAATTATTTTTGTTTACTCAGAAGCTGGAACGGCCACCGCCACGCGTCTCTCCTTGGACTTCTGTCCCAATCGTTAACCACTACCTTAAAAGCGCATTGACGGTTCCACCGTTCCCCTGCCTCGCAGAAACCACTCTTCTTCTTCCTGTCATCTATCTTCTTCCCGTCTTCTCCTTGCCGCCATGGAAGATCTACGCACTTTAGAGACAAGCTTCACTACCCATGACAATAAGAAGATAGACGTTGTCTACACCAACGAGGAGGAGACAATGGTGTGTGTCCTGAGGATGTACGAGGGTTGGCTTGGGATAGAGGAGGACAAGTTTGTGGGATTGGACCTCGAGTACACCCCGGAGCACCCATATGAAGGGAGTGAAGTCGCCGTTGTTCAACTGGCCATGTGGAAACACGTCCTCGTCTACCACCTCTCCCGGTTTGTAGATCTTCTCTCTATGGCTAACCGCTTTTAGGGTTTTCTCCTCTTGTTCTTATCCACTTGCTCATCTTGCAACTACTGGATTTTATTTAGGACCAAATAAATTAGGGTTTGCCTATGTATCAATCGACTGAGATTTTCTTTAGTCTTAATCACCTAAGAAAAGTGCAACCATAGTTAAAAGAAATGTGCAACTCATTCAGTCGACTGAGAAATAGCACAACCGAATAAATTATGACAATACAATGTTGAGAGTCTTGATCTTGCATTTACTAAACTGTTCAAAATTATATTGAGATGATGATCTTACATTGACAAAATATTTGTAGTTACAAATTTTGGTGATGACAAACTACATACTTTCAGGACTGACAGGAAATGTCCGGCGCTGCTACAGTTCCTTCTAGAAAAGGGAATTGTTTTCTGCACTGTCGACACAACAACTAATTTTTCGAAATTTTATCAAGAGGAAAATTATAATTCCTGCGCACAACTGGATGGATATTCAGAGTCTTGTCAAGATCCTAGAGGGCCCGACGAAGGATGGAATGGCATCACTCGTAACTAGAATCCTCGATGAGTCGTACGACAAAATGAAGGAAGATTTCCCTACGGATAGGCACGATTTCTGGGACGAGTGGCCGTTGTCTGATATAAACCTGAAGTATGCAG
Organism: Avena sativa; assembly: GCA_916181665.1. Lineage (NCBI taxonomy): Eukaryota > Viridiplantae > Streptophyta > Magnoliopsida > Poales > Poaceae > Avena > Avena sativa. The sequence continues at coordinate 382,357,624 of OV702286.1, read as the reverse complement.
CTATAGTTGCTTACGTGATCTACCATCTGTACAAGAAGATCCATTTTTTCTATGTTACCTCGTGTTTTTCCCTATTTGCAAGAGGGAAGACGAGCTTAGGGGAGCCCTTTGTAGAAAATACAGAATAGCTGAGTTTGAAGCTGCATATGCAAAGAAAATGGATGCATCTAAAGCAGCTGACAGAGAGGCTGCAGAAGCAGCTGAAAGAGAGCTTGCAGCTGAAGCAGAAGCAGCTGATAGAGAGGCTGCAGCTGAAGCGGCAAACAAAGAGGCAGCATCTTCTAGCGGCAACAATCAGGCCTATGATGCACCGCTAATTGTGCCGCAGGACGCTGAAGATAGGGAAGCCAAGTCAGATCCCAGGTGGGATGAAGCATTTCGTGAGCTATGGAGTACCTGGAATGGTCGCAGTTTGTCGCCTAGGAACGATGGCAAGCGCCTCAAGTGGTCTGATGAGAAGTGAATTAAATTTTATTTGTCAGTGTTATGTTTCTGTTTTGTGGAACTCAGTTAGCTTGTCAAGATGTCTAGCGCCTCAAGTGATACTAGTAAAATAAATTTAACCCCCGTTGTGTTATGTTTTTGTATGTGTCTTGTAGCTTGTCAAGATGGTAGCTTGTTAACTGACAGTTTGAAAGAGTGCCCTTTTCCTCTCTCGCTGAACAAATATGTTTCATTTTGCCCAAATTGGTAGCAAATCTAGAGAAGATTCTCACTTCGATAATTCGTTCCCTTTTGGACCTCTTTTTGCCTCCGACCAGGTAGCAAATCTAGAGCAGCAAATCACACTAGGCAGAATACATTCATTCAGAAAATAAAACAAATGTAGATATAGTTGTGCGTAGCTAAATAGGATATAGCGATAGAAAGTAGGTTGCTTAACGAGGTTCGATGCATTCAGCCAGAAATAGGATATAGCTAGAAAGAAGCTACTTAGCAGCAGCAGCAGCTGCCACAGCTGCAGGCACATCCTGCAAGCACTCGTGCCTCCGCCTCCTCCCTCCAGCGCTTCCTCCACTTCTTGCTGCCCAGTCCCTTGATCTTGGGGGCCTTGGGCCTGATTGGAGGCAGGCGACCCTCTTTGATGAACACCCGCTGGAGGTTTCAGAGGTGAATGCCGAGATCCCGGTGTTCAGCAATGTAGGCGTTGATGTTCATGGTCTCACGCTTGCCTCCTTTGTGGATGCCGGAGCCCGTGGCCTCTGCATGCTTCAGTAAGGTGTTCAAGTCGGTGCGGCCGGCGTGACTCGTCAAAAAGTAGGTGATCCCCTTGTGGAAGGGGCAGCTATAGTCGCCGATCCTGAGGAAGGCATCGTACTGGCCGGCTCGCAGCCTCCTCAGCACCTGACGAGCCTTCGTGTGAATGGACTCGTCATCGCTGCAGACGTCGCTGCCAGAAACCTATTGGAAGAAAAGGAAAATGGGGGAGTAGATGATGTAATAAGATCAAGCAATCGAAATGTGAACAAGCGAATCCTAATAAACCAAGATCTAGCATCCAACGATGGGAACGGTAGAAGAACCAGGGGAGGGGAGAAAACCCTAGTTACCTCCGACCATGGGTCGTCGATGCCGGTGTCGTAGGGGTTCAGCGGAGCGATGTACTTATTTGGATCGTAGGTGCCCAAGAAGTGCTTGATCTGCTTGTGACCGGCGGGGGCCTCCTCACCGGCGGGAGGCTCCTCTTCGGCGGCTCCATAGGTAGCGGGGACGGGGGCCTAGACGGGAACGACGGCTGCCATCGATGCCTCGACTGGGGCCTAGACAGGGACGGCGGCTGCTTTCAACGCGTTGAGGGGGACCGGCAAGGAGACGGGGGCCTCCTCGCCGGCAGCCACGGAGGCGACGACGGCCACCTTATCCTCCTCGGCCATCGCCGGCGCGGACGGGGTATTCTCGGGAGTTTGCGGATGCTGGTGGGACAATGGAGAGGGTTGCGAAGGGACAGTGAGCAAGAGTGGGAGTGGGTGTGCGGAGAGGGGCCCTATAGTTAAGGTGGATGGAAGCAAGGCACGTTTCGTTGCACCACCGTGCAACACGCCGTGCAGCCTACTGCACCATGCACCGCGACACGCGCACGGTATGTCACGTTTTTTTCCCGGGCCATGCATGGCAGTTCTGTATTGAGCCGCATGCAAAGGGCGCACACACAATTTCTATGTATGAAGTTTGACACGGCCCTAAAATTGGTGATAGTTAAAAGTGGAAATGTAGAGGGGAAGGTAGGTGGTTGTACGGCGAGATTTGTGGGGTTGTGATAGATCGGGTAAAGGGATGTGTTGATGGCTGCGAGTGACTCGATGAAGCCGGAGACGTTAGGTCTCGTCGAGCTCAGTTGTTCGGCCTCCGGCTAGCGCGTGCAGGCTTCTTATGGTGGGCCCCAGTTGGAAGTGAGATTGAGAGCCGCTGCATAAAAAATGGGATGTGTCTTATTAAAATCAAGTGGCAATAAATTGCAGCTGTCCATCGACGACCGTGCACTCAATGACGCATGTGTTGTGGCGTAGTAGTAGCAGTAGTAGGCTTTTCAGACTTGATTAAACATGACATGACCGCTCGACGACTTTTTCCATGGACGGCATAGTGTTCCTTCTTGTAGAGGGAGACGTCAAGATGGGGCCTCGTCAAGATGGTAGCTCGTTAACTAGCAGTTTGAAAGAGTACCCTTTTCCTCTCTCGCTAAACAGATATGTTTCATTTTGCCCAAATTGGTAGCAAATCTAGAGAAGATTCTCTCTTCGATAATTCGTTCCCTTTTGGACCTCTTTTTGCCTCCGATTAGGTAGCAAATCTAGAGCAGCAAATCACACCAGGCAGAATACATTCATTCAGAAAACAAAACAAGTGTAGATATAGCTGTGCGCAACTAAATAGGATATAGCGATAGAAAGTAAGTTGCTTAACGAGGTTCGATGCATTCAGCCAGAAATAGGATGCAAGCAAAATATAAAAAATCAAAAGAAGCTGCTTAGCAGCAGCAGCCGCCGCAGCAGCAGGTACATTCAGGGAGACATCCGACCCGTTCATTCGCCAGCGCCTCCGCCTCCCTCCGGCGCCTCCGCCACTTCTTGCTTCCTAGTCCCTTGATCCTGGGGGGCTTGGGCCTGATTGGAGGAATGTGACCCTCTTTGATGGCCAACCGCTGGAGGTTTCGGAGGTGAATGCCGAGAGCCCGGTGTTCGGCGATGTAGGCATTGATTTTCACGGTCTCGCGCTCGCTGCCTTTGTTGATGCCGGAGCCCGTGGCCTCTGCATGCTTCATTAAGGAGATGAAGTCGGTGCCGCCAGCGAGAGTCACACATCAGAAGTTGATCCCCTTGCGGAAGGGGCAGCACCAGGGGCCGCCCCTGAAGAAGGCGTCGTACTGGCTAGCCCGCAGCCTCCTCAGCACCTGACGAGTCTTGGTGTGTATGGACTCGTCATCGCTGCAGACGTCGCTGCCGGAAACCTATTGGAAGAAAAGGAAATGGGGGAGTAGATGATGTAAGAAGATCGAGCAATCGAAATGCAAACAAGCGAATCCTAATAAACCAAGATCTAGCATCCAACGATGGGAACGGTAGAAGAACCAGGGGAGGGAGCAAACCCTAGTTACCTCCGACCATGGGTCGTCAATGCCGGTGTCGTAGGGGTTCAGTGGAGCGATGTACTTATCTAGATCGTAGGTGCCCAAGAAGTGCTTGATCTGCTTGTGACCGGCGGGGGCCTCCTCGCCGGCGGGGGGCTCCTCGCTGGCAGGGGGCTCCTCTTCGGCGGCTCCGTCGGTAGCGGGGACGGGGGCCTAGACGGGAACGACGGCTGCCATCGATGCCTCAACTGGGGCCTGGACAGGGATGGTGGCTGCTTTCAATGTGTCGAGGGGGACCGGCGTGGAGACGGGGGCCTCCTCGCTGGCGCGGATGGGATATTCTTGGGAGTTTGCGGATGCTGGTGGGACAGTGGAGAGGGTTGCGTGGGGACAGTGAGCGGGAGTGGGAGTGGGTGTGTGGAGAGGGGCTCTATAGTTAAGGTGGATGGAAGCAAGGCACATTTCGTTGCACCACCGTGCAACGTGCCGTGCAGTCTACTGCACCGTGCACCGCGACACGTGCACGGTACGTCACGTTTTTTTCCCGGGCCATGCATGGCAGTTCTGTATTGAGCCGCATGCAAAGGGCGCATACACAATTTCTATGTACGAAGTTTGACACGGCCCTAAAATTGGCGATTGAGAGCCGCTGCGTAAAAAATGGGATATGTCTTATTAAAATCAAGTGGCAATAAATTGCAGCTGTCCATCGATGACCATGCACTCGACGACGCATGTGTTGTTGCATAGTAGTAGAAGTAGTAGGCTTTTCAGACTTGATTAAACATGACATGACCGCTCGACGACTTTTTCCATGGACGGCATCGTGTTCCTTCTTGTAGAAGTCTCACTGAGGGAGACGTCCGTGCTGTCTCACGCTGTACTGTGAAGGGCATGACGTGTGCAACGATCATCATTGGATCGCACAGAATCAACGGTTGGTGCACACGATACACGTGACAACTGTGACAACCAATCAGGGAGTAGCAGACAGGGTGAGCACATGTTTGTGCTTCTACAAAAGATAGAGAGAGGGGGGCAAAACTGAGTAGTACCACATAAAACCAAGGGTAAAACTGAGTAGTATAAAAATGGAAACTGAGTGTCTTGTACAATGAAATACATCATGGCATACATCAAATTGTGCCAAGATAGATCCACTAGAGTTCATTGGATGTGTGTTCTTCTCATAAACCACATGGACCCACTAGAGTTCATTGCACGTCTGTTCTTCTCATTAACCACACATGGATCCACCAGTGTCATTGCATGTGTGCTCTTTTCATTAACCACAGTTAGAGTCATTGCATGTCTGTTCTTTTCACAAACCACATATTGTTGGAGATATGCCCTAGAGGCAATAATAAATGTAGTTATTATTATATATCTTTGTGTTTATGATAAATGTTTGCATTCATGCTATAATAGTATTAACAAGGAAACCATTAATACTTGTGTGATTTGTAAACTTAATTTGAAGTCCCTAGTATAGCCTCTATACTTCACTAGCTTGTTGGTTGATTGATGATGTGGTTTCTTTGTCATGAACATTGAGATGTTATCAACAACAAGATCATATCGTTAGGAGAATGATATGGTGGACATACTCCTATAGACAAGCGTAGCATAAAGATCAAGTCATTTCAATAGTTCAATTGCTATATGCTTTCTGATACATAGTAACCTAATTCCTTCGACCATGAGATCATGCATATCACCTTTACTGGATGGATGCTTTGATGTCATCAAACACCACACCGTAACAGGGTGGCTATAAAGGTGGCATTGAGTGTTCGGAAAGTATTGGTTGAAACACATGGATCAAGAGTGGGATTTGTCCATCCACATGACGGATAGATATTCTCTGGGCCCTCTCGGTGAAATGTCATCCAATTAGCTTGCAAGCATGTGACTTGGTCACAAGGGATCACATATCACGGGAACGAGAAAAGAGTACTTATCGGTAACGAGGATGAACTAGGTATACAGAGATACCGACGATCATAACCTCGGATAAGTAACATATCATGAGACAAAGGGAAATTGGTATCGTATGTAAGTGGTTCATTCGATCGCAAAGTAATCGTAGAAATATGTGGGAGCCATATGAATTTCCAGATTCCTCTATTGGTTATTGTTCGGAGAAGTGTCTCGATCATGTCTGCATAATTCACGAACCGTAGGGAGACACACTTAAGGATTCGACGTTGTTTGAGTAGTTATGGTATTATGAGAAAGAGACCGAATGTTGTTCGGAGTCTCGGATGGGATCCGGGATATCACGAGGTGATCCGGAATGGTCCGGAGAATAAGATTCATATAAGGAAAGACCCGTTTCGGAGTTCGGGAATGATTCCGGTGTTTTCATCGGGGATATTCTAGAAGGTTCCGGATTGTCCGGCACTCCGGGGGGGAAGGGGTACATGAATGTGTCATTACATATTGGAATGATTGCATCATGTACTAAGTATTCTTGCTGTCCCAAATAAAGGATTTATTTAAATCCTAAATTGAAAAGTCAAACGGCTAGTTTGAAAGTCAAACGGCAGTTTTGGGAAGTGGGAAAAGAGGAGGAGAGGTGGAGGCCGAGTTGGAGGGGAATTCCTCCCCTTGGCCGGCGCACCTCCCTAGGCCGAGTTGGGGAGGAACTCCTCCCCTTGGCCGGCCAGCCCTCCCACCTATATAAGGAGGGGCAGGGCTCCCCTCCTACACACAAGTTTCCTATCCTCTAAACTAAACCCTAGATCTAGACCCCGGTTTAGAGCTATTCGGTTTAGAGCCTTCTAATTGGTTTAGAGCCCTCTAATTGGTGTGTCTAATTTCTAGACCACTAATAGCCTCTCTCATAAGCTCCACCATACTCGCACCGGCTTAAGGCGAAGCCCTGCGGGATTTCCCCTCTACCTCCGGTACCACGCCGTTGTGCTGCCGGAATCGCGAGGAGAGTACTACAACCTCCGCTGCCTGCTGGAACAAGGGAGAGGAAGGTCTTCGTCGAGTACCGAACGTGTGACCGACTGCGGGAGCGCTGCGGGAACGCGGCGCCGGAAGGATCGTCTACGCGATCTTGAGATCGGAAAGAGTACGACTACATCACCCACGAGAATCTGCTCTCGTTAAACACTTTGGAATCTTCGAGGGTGAGTTATTCCATCGACTCGTTGCTACAATCTAGTAGATAGATCTTGGCTTGGTTGTTTGTATGCGATAGAAAATTTTTGTTTTCCATGCTACGAACCCCTACAGTGGTATCAGAGCCGTGTCTATATGTAGATCTGTTGCACGAGTAGAACACAATGGTCATTGTGGGCGTTGATGCTTTTATTGTAGATTGCTTTTTGTGTACTTTGCATCTTGCGGTATGTTGGGATGAAGCGGCCCGGGCTAACCTTACATGACATCGTTCATGAGACTTGCTCCACGCTTGACATGCAACTCGTTTTGCATAAGTGGCTTTGCGGGTGCCTGTTTCTCCTAGCATAGTAAAGATCCAATTTACAACGGGTGATCAACAATGCTAGTATCAATGTTGTGGTTATTGTTCGTAAGTTAGAACGACACTTATGGAAAGCCCCAAACCACGTAAAATATGCAAAGAAAGTAGAAGCGTCTAACTTTGTTTTGCAGGGGTGTGCAGTGATGTGATATGGCCATGATTGTGATTATATTTGATGTATGCAATGTTCCTTATTGTAAGTTGGCAACCGGCAGGAGCCATATGGTTGTCTTTAATTTCTGTTAAGACCTGCGTGTCTATTCAAAATAGTTGTAATAGTTGAAGCTGGTGGACGACAACCATGGAGAAGCGTCATTGACCTTGATGCTATGCCGGTGATGATGGAGATCATATTCGTGCTTGAAGATGGAGATCGGAAGTACAAAGAAGAAAGGCCATATCATATCACATATTATGAATTGCATGTGATGTTAATCCTTTATGCATCTTGTATTGCTTAGTAGACGACGGTAGCATTATAAGATGATCCCTCATGCACATAAATTTCAAGTTCTAGAGTGTTCACCCTTAGTATGCACCGTTGCCAAAGCTTGCTGCTTCGAAGCACCACGTGATGATCGGGTGTCTTTGATTCCGCGGGTGAATACAACGTAAGCAAGCCAGATTTGCTTATGCGGAAGCTAAGGTTTGATCTTGACGAGCCTAGCATGTACAGACATGGCCTCAGGAACACGGATCGCCGAAAGGCAAAGCATGAATCATATAGTAGATATGATGAACATGATGATTGTTCGCCATTAAAACTATATCAGCTCTCGTGATGATCGGTGTTGATGTAGTGGATTTGGTTCATGTGATCACTAAAACAATGTGAGGGATGTTGTTTTGAGTGGGAGTTCACCTAGTTTAATTTCATTAATTAATTTGAACTCAATTTGTCATAAACTTAGTCTAAACTATTGCAAATATGTTGTAGATCAATGGCAGCCCCTACCATCAATTTTAATGCGTTCCTAGAGAAAGAAAAGTTGAAAAACAATGGAAGCAACTTCGCGGATTGGTTCCGCAATTTGAGGATTGTCCTCACAGCTGGTAATTTGACCTATGTGCTGGATGCACCGCTAGGTGACCCACCTGCAGCTGATGCTACCGATGAAGTAAAGAATGTTTACCTCGCTCGGAAGAATCAGTACTCCATAGTTCAGTGTGCTATCTTGTATGGTTTAGAATCGGAGCTTCAGAAAAGGTTTGAAGAGTCAGATCCATATGATATTGTCGAGGATCTCAAATTAATCTTTGAGACTCATGCGGCAATTGAAAGTTATGAAGCTTCTGAAAAGTTCTTTAACTGCAAGATGGAAGAGGGTAGCTCCGTCAGTGAGCATGTGCTTAAGATGTCTGGGCACGCAAATAAACTTCAAAGTTTGGGTATAGTGATTCCTAATACTTTGGGAGTTTACCGCATCCTCCAATCACTACCACCAAGTTACAAGAACTTTGTGATGAACTACAACATGCAGAACATGAACAAAGAGTTGCCAGAACTATTTGCTATGTTAAAATCTGCAGAAGTGGAGATCAAGAAAGAGCACCAAGTGTTGATGGTCAATAAGACCACCAAATTCAAGAAAGGCAAGTCTAAGCAAAAGGGACACTTCAAGAAGGGTGGTAAGAAAGTTACCACGCCGACGAAGAAGACCAAGGCTGGACCTAAACCTGAAACTGAGTGCTTTTACTGCAAGGGAGAAGGTCACTGGAAGCGGAATTGCCCAAGGTACTTGGCGGATTTGAAGAACGGCAACATCAAGAAGAAAGGTATATCTGATATACATGTTATTGATGTGTATCTCACTAGTACTCGTAGTAGTGCCTGGGTATTTGATACTGGTTCGGTTGCTCATATTTGTAACTCGAAACAGGAGCTGCAGAATAAACGGAAGCTAGTGAAGAACGAGGTGACGATGCGCGTAGGAAACGGATCAAAGGTTGATGTGATCGCGGTCGGCACGCTACCTCTTCATCTACCATCGGGATTAGTTTTATACTTAAATAATTGTTATTTGGTGCCTGCATTAAGCATGAACATTATATCAGGATCTTGTTTATTGCGAGACAGTTACTTGTTTAAATCCGAGAATAATGGTTGTTCGATTTATATGAGTAATGTGTTTTATGCACATGCACCTTTGATAGATGGTCTATTCATATTGAATCTCGATAGTAGAAATACACATATTAATAACATTGAGGCTAAACGTTTGAAATCAAGCGATAATTTGACCTATATGTGGCACTGTCGTCTTGGTCACATTGGAGTGAAGCGTATGAAGAAACTCCATTCCGATGGACTTCTTGAATCACTTGATTTTGAATCACTTGAAAGATGCGAGGCATGTCTGATGGGTAAAATGACTAAGACTCCATTTTCTGGTATGATGGAGCGAGCTACAGACTTATTGGAAATCATACATACCGATGTGTGTGGTCCAATGAGTGTAGCATCGCGCAGTGGTTATCGTTATGTTCTTACCTTCACGGATGACTTGAGTAGATATGGGTATATCTATTTCATGAAACATAAGTCCGAAACTTTCGAGAAGTTTAAGGAGTTTCAAAGTGAGGTAGAGAATCAACGTAACAAGAAGATTAAATTTCTACGTTCTGATCGTGGAGGTGAATATCTAAGTTACGAGTTTGGCGAGCATTTAAGGAAATGTGGAATACTTTCGCAGTTGACACCGCCGGGAACACCACAGCGTAATGGTGTGTCTGAACGTCGTAATCGAACTCTCTTAGATATGGTTCGTTCTATGATGTCACTTACAGATTTACCACTATCATTTTGGGGTTATGCATTAGAAACAGCCGCATTCACTTTAAATAGGGCACCATCTAAATCTGTTGAAACGACACCGTATGAATTATGGTTTGGGAAGAAACCTAAATTGTCGTTCCTTAAAGTTTGGGGATGCGAAGCCTATGTAAAGAAGTTACAGCCGGACAAGCTTGAACCCAAAGCGGAAAAATGCGTCTTCATAGGATACCCGAAGGAAACTATTGGGTATACCTTCTATCATAGATCCGAAGGCAAAATCTTTGTTGCCAAGAATGGATCCTTTCTAGAGAAGGAATTTCTCTCGAAAGAAGTGACTGGAAGGAAAGTAGAACTCGACGAGGTTGTCGAACCTTCTCTCGAAATTGCGAGTAGCGCAGCACCGGAAGAAGTTCCTGTGGTGCCTGCACCAATAAGAGAGGAAGCTAATGATAGTGATCATGAAACTTCGGTTGAAGTTGCTACAGAGCCTCGGAGGTCAACGAGAACTCGTACCACTCCAGATTGGTATGATTCCGTTATGAATGTCATGTTGGTGGACAACACCGATGACCCCGAGACATATGAGGAAGCGATGATGAGCCCAGATTCCAATAAATGGCAAGAAGCCATGAAATCCGAGATTGGATCCATGTACGAAAACCAAGTATGGACTTTGGTGGACTTACCGGATGGCCGGAAGGCTGTCGAGAACAAATGGATTTTCAAGAAGAAAACAGATGCTGATGGTAATGTTACTGTCTATAAAGCTCGACTTGTCGCAAAAGGGTTTCGACAAATTCAAGGAGTTGACTACGATGAGACTTTCTCACCGGTAGCGAAGCTAAAATCTGTGAGGATTATGTTAGCAATCGCTGCATATTATGATTATGAGATATGGCAGATGGATGTCAAAACAGCATTCCTCAATGGAGACATTGATGAAGAGTTGTATATGATACAACCCAAAGGTTTTGTCGATCCTAAAGATGCTAACAAGGTATGCAAGCTTCAACGGTCCATCTATGGATTGAAGCAAGCATCCCGAAGTTGGAATCAACGTTTTGATAAAGTAATCAAAAGTTTTGGTTTTATACAAACTTATGGAGAAGCTTGTATTTACAAGAAAGTGAGTGGGAGCTCTGTAGCATTCTTAATACTGTATGTGGATGACATATTGTTGATTGGGAATGATGTAGACCTTCTTAATAGTGTCAAAGAGTATTTGAATAATAGTTTTTCAATGAAGGATCTTGGCGAAGCAGCTTACATATTAGGCATAAAGATTTATAGAGATAGATCGAAACGCCAAATATCATTGTCACAAAGTACATATTTGGACAAAGTTCTAAAGAGGTTTGGAATGGAAGATAGCAAGAAAGGGTTCTTGCCCATGTTGCCCAATACGACCTTGAGTAAAACTCAAAGTCCGACATCGGCAGAAGATAGAGAAAGGATGAGTAAGACTCCCTATGCCTCAGCCATAGGATCTCTAATGTATGCCATGCTATGTACTAGACCCGACATCGCATATGCTGTTAGTTTAACTAGCAGATATCAAAGTGATCCAGGAGTGGATCATTGGACAGCGGTCAAAAACATCCTTAAGTACTTGAGAAGAACTAAGGATATGGTTCTTTCTTATGGAGGTGATGAACAGCTCGTTGTTAATGGTTACACCGATGCTAGTTGGAACACCGATCCGGATGATTCTAAATCACAATCTGGATACGTATTTATTTTGAATGGTGCAGCAGTTAGCTGGAGGAGTGCAAAGCAAAGCGTTGTGGCGAGATCTTCAACTGAATCGGAATACATGGCTGCTTCGGAGGCTTCACAAGAAGCGATATGGATGAAAGAGTTCATTACAGAGCTGGGTGTGGTTCCTAGTGCGCTGGACCCAATGTCTATCTACTGTGATAACATGGGCGCCATAGCCAATGCGCAAGAACCAAGGTCACACAAGAAGCTGAAGCATATCAAGCTACGTTTTCACGCTATTCGAGAACATATCCAGGATGGGGATATAAAGATTTGCAAAGTACACACAGATCTGAATGTGGCGGATCCGTTGACTAAACCTCTCCCGAGGGCAAAACATGACCAACACCAAACTGCCATGGGTGTTCGGTATATTACCATGTAATCTAGATTAGATGACTCTAGTGCAAGTGGGAGACTGTTGGAGATATGCCCTAGAGGCAATAATAAATGTAGTTATTATTATATATCTTTGTGTTTATGATAAATGTTTGCATTCATGCTATAATAGTATTAACAAGGAAACCATTAATACTTGTGTGATTTGTAAACTTAATTTGAAGTCCCTAGTATAGCCTCTATACTTCACTAGCTTGTTGGTTGATTGATGATGTGGTTTCTTTGTCATGAACATTGAGATGTTATCAACAACAAGATCATATCGTTAGGAGAATGATATGGTGGACATACTCCTATAGACAAGCGTAGCATAAAGATCAAGTCATTTCAATAGTTCAATTGCTATATGCTTTCTGATACATAGTAACCTAATTCCTTCGACCATGAGATCATGCATATCACCTTTACTGGATGGATGCTTTGATGTCATCAAACACCACACCGTAACAGGGTGGCTATAAAGGTGGCATTGAGTGTTCGGAAAGTATTGGTTGAAACACATGGATCAAGAGTGGGATTTGTCCATCCACATGACGGATAGATATTCTCTGGGCCCTCTCGGTGAAATGTCATCCAATTAGCTTGCAAGCATGTGACTTGGTCACAAGGGATCACATATCACGGGAACGAGAAAAGAGTACTTATCGGTAACGAGGATGAACTAGGTATACAGAGATACCGACGATCATAACCTCGGATAAGTAACATATCGTGAGACAAAGGGAAATTGGTATCGTATGTAAGTGGTTCATTCGATCGCAAAGTAATCGTAGAAATATGTGGGAGCCATATGAATTTCCAGATTCCTCTATTGGTTATTGTTCGGAGAAGTGTCTCGATCATGTCTGCATAATTCACGAACCGTAGGGAGACACACTTAAGGATTCGACGTTGTTTGAGTAGTTATGGTATTATGAGAAAGAGACCGAATGTTGTTCGGAGTCTCGGATGGGATCCGGGATATCACGAGGTGATCCGGAATGGTCCGGAGAATAAGATTCATATAAGGAAAGACCCGTTTCGGAGTTCGGGAATGATTCCGGTGTTTTCATCGGGGATATTCTAGAAGGTTCCGGATTGTCCGGCACTCCGGGGGGGAAGGGGTACATGAATGTGTCATTACATATTGGAATGATTGCATCATGTACTAAGTATTCTTGCTGTCCCAAATAAAGGATTTATTTAAATCCTAAATTGAAAAGTCAAACGGCTAGTTTGAAAGTCAAACGGCAGTTTTGGGAAGTGGGAAAAGAGGAGGAGAGGTGGAGGCCGAGTTGGAGGGGAATTCCTCCCCTTGGCCGGCGCACCTCCCTAGGCCGAGTTGGGGAGGAACTCCTCCCCTTGGCCGGCCAGCCCTCCCACCTATATAAGGAGGGGCAGGGCTCCCCTCCTACACACAAGTTTCCTATCCTCTAAACTAAACCCTAGATCTAGACCCCGGTTTAGAGCTATTCGGTTTAGAGCCTTCTAATTGGTTTAGAGCCCTCTAATTGGTGTGTCTAATTTCTAGACCACTAATAGCCTCTCTCATAAGCTCCACCATACTCGCACCGGCTTAAGGCGAAGCCCTGCGGGATTTCCCCTCTACCTCCGGTACCACGCCGTTGTGCTGCCGGAATCGCGAGGAGAGTACTACAACCTCCGCTGCCTGCTGGAACAAGGGAGAGGAAGGTCTTCGTCGAGTACCGAACGTGTGACCGACTGCGGGAGCGCTGCGGGAACGCGGCGCCGGAAGGATCGTCTACGCGATCTTGAGATCGGAAAGAGTACGACTACATCACCCACGAGAATCTGCTCTCGTTAAACACTTTGGAATCTTCGAGGGTGAGTTATTCCATCGACTCGTTGCTACAATCTAGTAGATAGATCTTGGCTTGGTTGTTTGTATGCGATAGAAAATTTTTGTTTTCCATGCTACGAACCCCTACACATATCACCAGTGTCATTGCATGTGTGTTCTTCCCACAGACCACACATGGATCCACCAGTGTCATTGCATGTGTGTCCTTCTCACAAACCACATATGGATCCACCAGTGTCATTGCATCTGTGTTCTTTTCACACACCATGTATCACTAGTATCATTGCATGTGTGTTCTTCTCACAAACCACATAAGGATCCACCGGTGTCATTGGATATGTGTTCCTCTCATAGACCACACATGGATCCACCAGTATCATTGCATGTCTACTCTTTTCATGAACCACAGTTAGAGTCATTGCATGTGTGATCCTCTCACAGACCACACATGGATCCACCAGTGTCATTGGATGTGTGTTCTTCTCATGAACCACAGCTAGAGTCATTGGATGTGTGTTCTTTCCATGAACCACAGCTAAAGTCCTTGCATGTGTGTTCTTCTCACAAACCACATAAGGATACACCAGTGGCATTGCATGTGTGTTCTTCTCATGAACCACAGCTAGAGTCATTGCATGTGTGTTCTTCTCACAAACCATATCATGAACCACACCCAGTGTCATTGCATGTGTGTTCTTCTCATTAACCACACATGGATCCACCAGTGTCATTGCATGTCTGCTCTTTTCATGAACCACAGTTAGAGTTATTGCATGTCTATTCTTTTCACAAACCACATATCACCAGTGTCATTGCATGTGTGTTCTCCCCATGAACCACACATGGATCCACCAGTGTCATTGCATGTGTGTCCTTCTCACAAACCACATATGGATCCACCAGTGTCATTGCATGTGTGTTCTTTTCACAGACCACAAATCACCAGTGTCATTGCATGTGTGTTCTTCTCAGATACCATGTAAGGATCCACTGGTGTCATTGTATGTGTGTTCCTCTCATAGACCACACATGGATCCACCGGTGTCATTGCATGTCTGCTCTTTTCATGAACCACAGTTAGAGTCATTGCATGTGTGTTCTTCCCATGAACCACAGCTAGAGTCCTTGCATGTGTGTTCTTCTCACAAACCATATCATGAATGTCACCCAAAGTCCTTGCATGTGTGTTCTTCTCATTAACCACACATGGATCCACCAGTGTCATTGCATGTCTGCTCTTTTCATGAACCACAGTTAGAGTCATTGCATGTGTGATCGTCTCACAGACCACACATGGATCCACCAGTGTCATTGGATGTGTGTTCTTCTCATGAACCACAACTAGAGTCATTGGATGTGTGTTCTTTCCATGAACCACAACTAGAGTCCTTTCATGTGTGTTCTTATCACAAAACACATAAGGATACACCAGTGTCATTGCATGTGTGTTCTTCTCATGAACCACAGCTAGAGTCATTGCATGTGTGTTCTTCTCACAAACATATCATGAACAACACCCAGTGTCATTGCATGTGTGTTCTTCTCATTAACCACACATGGATCCACCGATGTCATTGCATGTCTGCTTTTTTCATTAACCACAGTTAGAGTCATTGCATGTCTGTTAATTTCACAAACCACATATCAACAGTGTCATTGCATGTGTGTTCTGCAAATGAACCACACATGGATCCACCAGTGTCATTGCATGTGTGTCCTTCTCACAAACCACATATAGATCCACCAGTGCCATTGCATGTGTTTTCTTTTCACACACCACATATCACCAGTGTCATTGCATGTGTGTTCTTCTCATAAACCACGTAAGGATCCACCGGTGTCATTGGATGTGTGTTCCTCTCATAGACCACACATGGATCCACCGGTGTCATCGCATGTCTTCTCTGTTCATGAACCACATCTAGAGTCATTACATGTGTGTTCTTCCCACAAACCACACATGGATCCACCATTATCATTGCATGTGTGTTCTTCTCACAAACCACATATGGATCGAGCAGTGTCATTGGATGTGTGTTCCTCCCACAGACCACACATGGATCCACCGGTGTCATTGCATGTCTACTCTTTTCATGAACCACAGTTAGAGTCATTGCATGTGTGATCCTCTCATAGACCACACATGGACCCACCAGTGTCATTGGATGTGTGTTCTTCTCATGAACCACAGCTAGAGTCATTGGATGTGTGTTCTTTCCATGAACCACAGCTAAAGTCCTTGCATGTGTGTTCTTCTCACAAACCACATAAGGATACACCAGTGTCATTGCATGTGTGTTCTTCTCATGAACCACAACTAGAGTCATTGCATGTGTGTTCTTCTCACAAACCATATCATGAACCACACCCAGTGTCATTGCATGTGTGTTCTTCTCATTAACCACACATGGATCCACCAGTGTCATTGCATGTCTGCTCTTTTCATGAACCACAGTTAGAGTCATTGCATGTCTGTTCTTTTCACAAACAACATATCATCAGTGTCATTGCATGTGTGTTCTTCCCATGAACCACACATGGATCCACCAGTGTCATTGCATGTGTGTCCTTCTCACAAACCACATATGGATCCACCAGTGTCATTGCATGTGTGTTCTTTTCACAGACCACAAATCACCAGTGTCATTGCATGTGTGTTCTTCTCACATACCATGTAAGGATCCACTGGTGTCATTGTATGTGTGTTCCTCTCATAGACCACACATGGATCCACCGGTGTCATCGCATGTCTGCTCTTTTCATGAACCACAGTTAGAGTCATTGCATGTGTGTTCTTCCCATGAACCACAGCTAGAGTCCTTGCATGTGTGTTCTTCTCACAAACCATATCATGAATGTAACTGTAGGGTCCCCAACCTTTAATAAGATTGAGCCCCCTGTGTTTACAATGCTAGTCCCTGGATCAATAGCTAGCATCCACAGTTCAGATGTAATATCAAGAAACAAAGGTCATAATACAACTTTATAACCAGGAATAAAATAGTTTTATTACATCAAACATAGCTCATTGGCTATTTACATTACATTGCAGCGGAATATCTATAGTCATGGGTCCTTCATCTTCAAAGTGCCACAGGCAGATGTTGGTTGTAGACTTTGTAATCCTAATCAATCATTCCTCACTAAAATCAATCAAACCTGCAACATTAAAAGTTACAGCCACAAGGGTCAATACATTTGAATTGTATTGGCAAGTGATACTTTGGTAGTATAGTGGAGTCTATCATCTATATGCATTTGGCTAAGTGGAGTTGAGGCTTGCATTGCTCAAAATAGGTTTTTCCTATCATTTTGAAAATAAGTTTTGTTTGGCAAAAACAAATTCCAAGGCATCTATCAATCAAAGACTGAAGATCCACTCAGGGCATCTATCAATCAAAGACTGAAGACTTGCTTGGCAAAAACAATTTCCCAATCTAAGATTTTGAGATCCTTGTACCAAGCCATCTCTCCATCAAAGATTGAAGAATTTCACACAACCCTTGTTCACCCACAAGTTTTAATTTAGAAATTGGAGTGATGAGATTCTTTATTGCTTCCATGTCTTGATGCTCAAATTGTCCTTTGCCAGGGACATGGCTAAGTACTTAGGTTTTACACTCTGCAGAGGTGGTGCACTTTCCCCACAAGCCTTGGTTTCCCAAGAAATGATTCTTCAGTAGCCTTTCCTTAGTCAAATGGACGCGTTCCAACCTATCATACACTACCACCCACTGTCCATAAGACTAAGTTCTAGCATCCTAAGATCATGGCAGAGCCCATAATGCCAAGTGGTTGCACTTGAAGCTTCTCAACATTTGACATCTCAAATCTCTTTGTTTCCTGGGTGGCCATCCACAAGTGAGATACACAAGCCAAGTCCATGGCCTTGTGAACCACTCAACATAAACCATTCCTTCCATTTCCACCCAGGTGGTTCATTAACTTAGTTATTTTATTAATCAAAAACATAAGTCCTTAGACTTAGAGATTTTTCCATAGTGAATATATACCACCCAAGTTTTCTATTAGCTAGGCTAAGCTTGATAGTAATAGGATTCTTAACTTTAGGAAAATCCTTCTAAGGATTCATTCTACTAGTTTTCCTATAGCAAGGTATATACTTAGCAAAATAAAAACCATGCAAGTTTTACTTAGCAAAACACTAATGCATAGTGAAAATAATGGGATAATGATATGAAGTATCACTTGCCTTTTTGGTAGAGGGTATAGGTTTACTCCTTGATCTTGCTAGTCTCACTCTTCTCTAACTTCACTACAAGTCAATCAAGCAAACTCAAACTCAATTCACCAATCAAGCAAAACAACACACACATAAAAATAACAAAGTCAAGGTAATGCATGCAAGCATGCCAAGCTTTGCTTTGTTTGAAAAAGTGGTTCCTAGTGGGTCATAGTCATTTGGGTACATCTAAGTCATACATAAGCATGCAAAGGTTGGTTCTAATGTAGGGATGGTCTTCACTAGGCTTCTAACTTTGTAAGTTCCAAATTGGTCATTTACCAAAATGGCAAAGTCATTTGCAAATAGGGTCTCTATTAGATTCCTAAACTTTGTAAGATCCAAATTGGTCATTTACCAAAGTGGCAAAGTTGTTAGCAAAAGGTTTCACCTCAAAACCATTTTCAAAACAAAGGGTCATTTTATGGGGTGAAGAAATAGTTTTACTAGGGCATTAGTCTATAGGGTTCACCAAATGAGTTGCTATTGCAAAACTTGGTGTTTTGGGTCATTAGGTTTGGTTCAAAACATTTTCTCCAAAGTTTTCTTTATGAAAGCATTTTCATAAACAAAACAAATAGTTTTAGTTAGCTAGAAATGGACTAAACTAATTAATCCATCCTATTCTTTTCCAAAATCATTTTCCAAACTATGGGTTGGTTCCTAGGGTCAGTAAGGTCACAACAAACTAATTTGCAAAGGTTTTAACCCTAAAATCATTTTTAAAAGATTTTTCTAATGTTAGTAAGCACACAAAAGAATCTACAAAATCAAACAAGTTAACAGTTACTATTTGCTAAACTAAGGGTAGGGTTGGCTAGGGCTTGTCTTGCTGATTCCAACGACATCAAATTTGTAAAATTTGGACGTGTGGATCAAAAGATACATGGGTTTGAAAATGGCAAAATTTTCTGTTTTCAAATCCTGTTTTAAACAGACTAGGTGACACGCGGCGTAATTCTATTCGTTGGTACCGATTCGCTGCGGATCACGCCCTGTAGCCGTTGGATCTAAAGGGGCAGGTGTGGCTCAGATCAACGCGTACCGGTTCGTTTAGTCAATCTATCGCGTTCGTCAGATCGAGATCCTACGGTCGCCAGCATGCTTGCCAAGGATCGGCGGCGCTGCGCGGCGGCAGACGGCGGCGGCGCTCTGGCGGTGGAGTTCCGGCTGACACAGGAAGCAAGAGAGAGGGAGGAGTGGCTCACAGTGATCGCCGAGGAACGCTGGTGCTCAACGTGGTCGTTTCCGTTGGAGGGGCGCTCTGGGTGGACGGCAATCGCTCGCCGGAGACGAGACAGACGGCGTTTTGCTCCGGCTGAGGTCGAGGACAACGCTGCAGATCACCCGGAGGCGAACAGAGGGCAAGGTTAGTTGCGCAAGGTCAGTGCGGTGACGCGTGCGTGAAAGAGAAGGCGCGGGGCGGTCGGAATCTACCTGTGGGGTTCGCCGGAGATGAAGCAGACGGTGGTGCTCACTGTCGACGACGGAGGCGAGGTTCTGGTGCACCCACGGGCGAGCTGAGGCTGCTGAGCGGTGCGTCAGAGAGTGGTGAAGCTTCCAGCGTACTCAGGGAGGCTCGGGGCGGTGAGGTTTCGTCGGAATCGTCACCGGAACATCGTCGGACAGAGGTGGCTCGGGGAGAAATTGGAGCGGCCTGGGGGCGAGCTCGGGGAAGGAGTCTGAGGGAAAAGGGAGAGGGAATGCTGGTGCTTAAATGGGCGTTGTCGCTGGACTGAATAAACGCGGCAGTAACTCGAATTGATGCGAGCTTTCAACGGGCAGAAACGGCAGCGAGAGGGGGCTCGGTCAGTGGCGGGTGAGGACGATGAACAACTGTCGGTGGGGTCCTCTGGTCAGTGGGAAAAGGAGAGGGAACGGGGTCCACGGTTCAGTGTCTCAGTGGGTTGTCTAAGCGGTGCAGAAAACGGTTCGGGAAGGAGAATAAGAGGAGGTGGGGTCGGATGTCAGCGAGTGAGTGAGAGGGAGAAGTGGGTCCCGGTTGTCATTGACTGTGTGGGTCAGAAGCTGGGTGAGAAAAGGTTTCTTCGGGGGAGAGAATACTGGGCTGCTCCTGTTTTCCTATTTTTTTTCTGTCTAACTCTTTTTTCCTTTTTCTAAATCTTTTTCTGTTTGGAATTTCAAACAATTAATCACACATTCAAACAACACTCAAACAAATTCAAACAAACACTGAACTTCACTTTGAATTTGGTTCTGTTCGGCAACATAATCCAAATCTCAAAATGAAATATTATTTTTATTTATTTTAGGATCCATTTAATAATTAAATAAATGGATCTTTAGTTATTTAATAGTGTTTGATTTATTTAAATAAAATTTCCATTTGAAATCCAATTATTTCCAAAACCAAAATAGAAGGTTTAATTTGAAAGATAAAAGAATACTTGGAAACTTATTTAAATAAATAAATAAGTTTTGGTGTTTAATTAAAATGGGAAAGCCTTTACTTAAATAAAATTGGATATTTAAATCCTTATTATTTTATTTAAATAATCCTTTACTCATTTTAATCAAAGCAAAACCTTTTAATAAAAGATTTCAAAGTAGTAATAAAATACTTGGTGTTCATTTAAAATGGGAAAAGCTTTTACTTAAATAAAATTGGATATTTAAATCCTTTTATTTTATTTAAATAAACCTTTACTCATTTTATCAAAACAAAATATTTTATTACAAAAGTTTGGCCAAAATTAATTTGGCTCACCTTTTCATTTGAAAACAAAGTCTTTTATTAAAAGATCCAAATTAGTATTTCCAAAACAATTTATTTTACTTTGATAAATGTTTATCTTTATAAATCCCTTTAGGATTATTTGTTCACCAATTGGTATGGGTTTTTGGTAAGGGCTTTATTAGCTTTTGGAAATTCAATTTGCTTATCTTATTGTATTCACAAGATTTTGTCTTTGGTTCCAATTTAAGTGAAACCAATCTCTATGGTCTTTCTTGATCCTTTGTGAATATTTGTTGATCAAATTTGGTATGGATCAAATCCATGGATTGGGAGATACTTTGGAAAATGATTTCCTTCTTAGGGTTTTGGATTTATTTTCCAAGTGTTCAATTTCCAGATACATTCATTGAGGAATGCATTTCCCTTGATTTGGATTTTTGTTGAATTCAAACTTCTACCAAAGTTTGTTCAAGATGGGATTTTTAAGTCTCCTTTTAGAAACAAAAGTTTCTTTTCACCCTGATTTTCAACAAAAGTTTATTTTGTTTATTTAATTTTCACATTACAAGATTTGGAAAATCTTGGGATGTGACAGTAACCCAAAGTCCTTGCATGTGTGTTCTTCTCATTAACCACACATGGATCCACCAGTGTCATTGCATGTCTGCTCATTTCATGAACCACAGTTAGAGTCATTGCATGTGTGATCGTCTCACAGACCACACATGGATCCACCAGTGTCATTGGATGTGTGTTCTTCTCATGAACCACAACTAGAGTCATTGGATGTGTGTTCTTTCCATGAACCACAACTAGAGTCCTTTCATGTGTGTTCTTCTCACAAACCACATAAGGATACACCAGTGTCATTGCATGTGTGTTCTTCTCATGAACCAGAGCTAGAGTCATTGCATGTGTGTTCTTCTCACAAACCATATCATGAACAACACCCAGTGTCATTGCATGTGTGTTCTTCTCATTAACCACACATGGATCCACCAGTGTCATTGCATGTCTGCTTTTTTCATTAACCACAGTTAGAGTCATTGCATGTCTGTTCTTTTCACAAACCACATATCACCAGTGTCATTGCATGTGTGTTCTGCCCATGAACCGCACATGGATCCACCAGTGTCATTGCATGTGTGTCCTTCTCACAAACCACATATGGATCCACCAGTGCCATTGCATGTGTTTTCTTTTCACACACCACATATCACCAGTGTCATTGCATGTGTGTTCTTCTCACAAACCACATAAGGATCCACCGGTGTCATTGGATGTGTGTTCCTCTCATAGACCACACATTGATCCACCGGTGTCATCGCATGTCTACTCTGTTCATGCACCACATCTAGAGTCATTGCATGTGTGTTCTTCCAACAGACCACACATGGATCCACCAGTGTCATTGCATGTGTGTTCTTCTCACAAACCACATATGGATCGAGCAGTGTCATTGGATGTGTGTTCCTCCCACAGACCACACATGGATCCACCGGTGTCATTGCATGTCTACTCTTTTCATGAACCACAGTTAGAGTTATTGCATGTGTGATCCTCTCGTAGACCACACATGGATCCACCAGTGTCATTGGATGTGTGTTCTTCTCATGAACCACAGCTAGAGTCATTGGATGTGTGTTCTTTCCAAGAAACCACAGCTAAAGTCCTTGCATGTGTGTTCTTCACACAAACCACATAAGGATACACCAGTGTCATTGCATGTGTGTTCTTCTCATGAACCACAGCTAGAGTCATTGCATGTGTGTTCTTCTCAAAAACCATATCATGAACCACACCCAGTGTCATTGCGTGCGTGTTCTTCTCATTAACCACACATAGATCCACCAGTGTCATTGCATGTCTGCTCTTTTCATGAACCACAGTTAGAGTCATTGCATGTCTGTTCTTTTCACAAACAACATATCACCAGTGTCATTGTATGTGTGTTCTTCCCATGAACCACACATGGATCCACCAGTGTCATTGCATGTGTGTCCTTCTCACAAACCACATATGGATCCACCAGTGTCATTGCATGTGTGTTCTTTTCACAGACCACAAATCACCAGTGTCATTGCATGTGTGTTCTTCTCACATACCATGTAAGGATCCACTGGTGTCATTGTATGTGTGTTCCTCTCATAGACCACACATGGATCCACCGGTGTCATCGCATGTCTGCTCTTTTCATGAACCACAGTTAGAGTCATTGCATGTGTGTTCTTCCCATGAACCACAACTAGAGTCCTTGCATGTGTGTTCTTCTCACAAACCATATCATGAATGTCACCCAAAGTCCTTGCATGTGTGTTCCTCTCATTAACCACACATGGATCCACCAGTGTCATTGCATGTCTGCTCTTTTCATGAACCACAGTTAGAGTCATTGCATGTGTGATCGTCTCACAGACCACACATGGATCCACCAGTGTCATTGGATGTGTGTTCTTCTCATGAACCACAACTAGAGTCATTGGATGTGTGTTCTTTCCATGAACCACAACTAGAGTCCTTTCATGTGTGTTCTTCTCACAAACCACATAAGGATACACCAGTGTCATTGCATGTGTGTTCTTCTTATGAACCAGAGCTAGAGTCATTGCATGTGTGTTCTTCTCAGAAACCATATCGTGAACAACACCCAGTGTCCTTGCATGTGTGTTATTCTCATTAACCACACATGGATCCACCAGTGTCATTGCATGTCTGCTTTTTCATTAACCACAGTTAGAGTCATTGCATGTCTGTTCTTTTCACAAACCACATATCACCAGTGTCATTGCATGTGTGTTCTGCCCATGAACCACACATGGATCCACCAGTGTCATTGCATGTGTGTCCTTCTCACAAACCACATATGTTTCCACCAGTGCCATTGCATGTGTTTTCTTTTCACACACCACATATCACCAGTGTCATTGCATGTGTGTTCTTCTCACAAACCACATAAGGATCCACCGGTGTCATTGGATGTGTGTTCCTCTCATAGACCACACATCGATCCACCGGTGTCATCGCATGTCTACTCTGTTCATGAACCACATCTAGAGTCATTGCATGTGTGTTCTTCCAACAGACCACACATGGATCCACCAGTGTCATTGCATGTGTGTTCTTCTCACAAACCACATATGGATCGAGCAGTGTCATTTGATGTGTGTTCCTCCCATAGACCACACATGGATCCACCGGTGTCATTGCATGTCTACTCTTTTCGTGAACCACAGTTAGAGTCATTGCATGTGTGATCCTCTCATAGACCACACATGGATCCACCAGTGTCATTGGATGTGTGTTCTTCTCATGAACCACAGCTAGAGTCATTGGATGTGTGTTCTTTCCATGAACCACATCTAGAGTCCTTGCATGTGTGTTCTTTTCACAAACCATATAAGGATACACCAGTGTCATTGCATGTGTGTTCTTCTCATGAACCATAGCTAGAGTCATTGCATGTGTGTTCTTCTTACAAACCATGTCATGAACCACACCTAATGTCATTGCATGTGTGTTCTTCTCATTAACTACACATGGATCCACCAGTGTCATTGCATGTCTGCTCTTTTCATTAACCATAGTTAGAGTCATTGCATGTCTGTTCTTTTCACAAACCACATATCACCACTGTCATTGCATGCGTGTTCTTCCCACAGACCACACATGGATCCACCAGTGTCATGGCATGTGTGTCCTTCTCACAAACCAAATATGGATCCACCAGTGTCATTTCATGTGTGTTCTTTTCACAGACCGCATATCACCAGTGTCACTGCCTGTGTGTTCTTCTCACAAACCACATAAGGATCCACCGGTGTTTTTGGATGTGTGTTCCTCTCATAGCCCACACATGGATCCACCGGTGTCATTGCATGTCTGCTCTTTTCATGAACCACATCTAGAGTCATTGCATGTGTGTTCTTCCCACAGACCACACATGGAAACACCAGTGTCTTTGCATGTGTGTTCTTCTCACAAACCACATATGGATCCAGCAGTGTCATTGGATGTGTGTTCCTCCTACAGACCACACATGGATCCACCGGTTTCATTGCATGTCTGCTCTTTTCATGAACCAAAGTTAGATTCATTGCATGTGTGACCCTCTCACAGACCACACATGGATCCACCAGTGTCATTGGATGTATGTTCTTCTCATGAACCACATCCAGAGACATTGGATGTGTGTTCTTTCCGTGAACCACAGCTAGAGTCCTTGCATGTTTGTTCTTCTCACAAACCACATAAACATACACCAGACTCATTGCATGTGTGTTCTTCTCATGAATCACAACTAGAGTCATTGCTTGTGTGTTCTTCTCACAAACCATATCATGAACCACACCCAGTGTCATTGCATGTGTGTTCTTCTCATTAACCACACATGGATCCACCAGTGCCATTGCATGTCTGCTCTTTTCATTAACCACAGTTAGAGTCATTGCATGTCTGTTCTTTTCACAAACCACATATCACTAGTGTCATTGCATGTGTATTCTTCCCATGAACCACACATGGATCCACCAGTGTCATTGCATGTGTGTCCTTCTCACAAACCACATATGGATCCACCAGTGTCATTTCATGTGTGTTCTTTTCACAGAGCACATATCACAAGTATCATTGCATGTGTGGTCTTCTCACAAACCACGTAAGGATCCACCGGTGTCATTGGATGTGTGTTCCTCTCATAGGCCACAAATGGATCCACCGGTGTCATCGCATGTCTGCTCTTTTCATGAACCACAGTTAGAGTCATTGCATGTTTGTTCTTCCCATGAACCATAGCTAGAGTCCTTGCATGTGTGTTCTTCTCACAAACCATATCATGAGTCTCACCCAGAGTCCTTGCATGTGTGTTCTTATCATTAAACACACATGGATCCACTAGTGTCATTGCATGTCTGCTCATTTCATGAACCACAGTTAGAGTCATTGCATGTGTGATCCTCTCACAGACCACACATGCATACACTAGTGTCATTGGATGTGTGTTCTTATCATGAACCATAGCTAGAGTCATTGGATGTGTATTCTTTCCATGAACCACAGCTAGAGTCCTTGCATGTGTGTTCTTCTCACAAACCACATAAGGATACACCAGTGTCATTGCATGTGTGTTCTTCTCATGAACCACAACTAGAGTCATTGGATGTGTGTTCTTCTCACAAACCATATCATGAACCACACCTAGTGTCCTTGCATGTGTGTTCTTCTCATTAACCACACATGGATCCACTAGTGTCATTGCATGTCTGCTCTTTTCATTAACCATAGTTAGAGTCATTACATGTCTGTTCTTTTCACAAACCACATATCACTAGTGTCATTGCATGTGTGTTCTTCCCATGAACCACACATGGATCCACCAGTGTCATTGCATGTGTGTCCTTCTCACAAACCACATATGGATCCACCAGTGTCATTGCATGTGTGTTCTTTTCACAGAGCACATATCACTAGTGTAATTGCATGTGTGTTCTTCGCACAAACCACGTAAGGATCCACCGGTGTCATTGGATGTGTGTTCCTCTCATAGACCACACATGGATCCACTGGTGTCATCGCATGTCTGCTCTTTTCATGAACCACATCTAGAGTCATTGCATGTGTGTTCTACCCATGAACCACACATGGATCCACCAGTGTCATTGCATGTGTGTCCTTCTCGCAAACCACATATGTGTCCACCAGTGCCATTGCATGTGTTTTCTTTTCATAGACCACATATCACCAGTGTCATTGCATGTGTGTTCTTCTCACATACCATGTAAGGATCCACTGGTGTCATTGTATGTGTGTTCCTCTCATAGACCACACATGGATCCACCGGTGTCATCGCATGTCTGCTCTTTTCATGAACCACAGTTAGAGTCATTGCATGTGTGTTCTTCCCATGAACCACAGCTAGAGTCCTTGCATGTGTGTTCTTCCCATGAACCATATCATGAATGTCACCCAAAGTCCTTGCATGTGTGTTATTCTCATTAACCACACATGGATCCACCAGTGTCATTGCATGTCTGCTCTTTTCATGAACCACAGGTAGGGTCATTGCATGTGTGATCGTCTCACAGACCACACATGGATCCACCAGTGTTATTGGATGTGTGTTCTTCTCATGAACCACAACTAGAGTCATTGGATGTGTGTTCTTTCCATGAACCACAACTAGAGTCCTTTCATGTGTGTTCTTCTCACAAACCACATAAGGATACACCAGTGTCATTGCATGTGTGTTCTTCTCATGAACCATAGCTAGAGTCATTGCATGTGTGTTCTTCTCACAAACCATATCATGAACAACACCCAGTGTCATTGCATGTGTGTTCTTCTCATTAACCACACATGGATCCACCGGTGTCATTGCATGTCTGGTTTTTTCATTAACCACAGTTAGAGTCATTGCATGTCTGTTCTTTTCACAAACCACATATCACTAGTGTCATTGCATGTGTGTTCTGCCCATGAACCACACATGGATCCACCAGTGTCATTGCATGTGTGTCCTTCTCACAAACCACATATGGATCCACCAGTGCCATTGCATGTGTTTTCTTTTCACAGACCACATATCACCAGTGTCATTGCATGTGTGTTCTTCTCACAAACCACGTAAGGATCCACCGGTGTCATTGGATGTGTGTTCCTCTCATAGACCACACATGGATCCACCGGTGTCATCGCATGTCTACTCTTTTCATGAACCACATCTAGAGTCATTGCATGTGTGTTCTTCCAACAGACCACACATGGATCCACCAGTGTCATTGCATGTGTGTTCTTCTCACAAACCACATATCGATCCAGTAGAGTCCTTGCATGTGTGTTCCTCCCACAGACCACACATGGATCCACCGGTGTCATTGCATGTCTGCTCTTTTCATGAACCACAGTTAGAGTCATTGCATGTGTGATCCTCTCATAGACCACACATGGATCCACCAGTGTCATTGGATGTGTGTTCTTCTCATGAACCACAGCTAGAGTAATTGGATGTGTGTTCTTTCCATGAACCACATCTAGAGTCCTTGCATGTGTGTTCTTTTCACAAACCATATAAGGATACACCAGTGTCATTGCATGTGTGTTCTTCTCATGAACCATAGCTAGAGTCATTGCATGTGTGTTCTTCTTACAAACCATGTCATGAACCACACCTAATGTCATTGCATGTGTGTTCTTCTCATTAACTACACATGGATCCACCAGTGTCATTGCATGTCTGCTCTTTTCATTAACCATAGTTAGAGTCATTGCATGTCTGTTCTTTTCACAAACCACATATCACCACTGTCATTGCATGCGTGTTCTTCCCACAGACCACACATGGATCCACCAGTGTCATGGCATGTGTGTCCTTCTCACAAACCAAATATGGATCCACCAGTGTCATTTCATGTGTGTTCTTTTCACAGACCGCATATCACCAGTGTCATTGCCTGTGTGTTCTTCTCACAAACCACATAAGGATCCACCGGTGTTTTTGGATGTGTGTTCCTCTCATAGCCCACACATGGATCCACCGGTGTCATTGCATGTCTGCTCTTTTCATGAACCACATCTAGAGTCATTGCATGTGTGGTCTTCCCACAGACCACACATGGAAACACCAGTGTCATTGCATGTGTGTTCTTCTCACAAACCACATATGGATCCAGCAGTGTCATTGGATGTGTGTTCCTCCTACAGACCACACATGGATCCACCGGTTTCATTGCATGTCTGCTCTTTTCATGAACCACAGTTAGATTCATTGCATGTGTGACCCTCTCACAGACCACACATGGATCCACCAGTGTCATTGGATGTGTGTTCTTCTCATGAACCACATCTAGAGACATTGGATGTGTGTTCTTTCCGTGAACCACAGCTAGAGTCCTTGCATGTTTGTTCTTCTCACAAACCACATAAACATACACCAGACTCATTGCATGTGTGTTCTTCTCATGAACCACAACTAGAGTCATTGCTTGTGTGTTCTTCTCACAAACCATATCATGAACCACACCCAGTGTCATTGCATGTGTGTTCTTCTCATTAACCACACATGGATCCACCAGTGCCATTGCATGTCTGCTCTTTTCATTAACCACAGTTAGAGTCATTGCATATGTGTTCTTTTCACATACCACATATCACCAGTGTCATTGCATGTGTGTTATTCTCACAAACCACGTAAGGATCCACCGGTGTCACTGGATGTGTGTTCCTCTCATAGACCACACATGGATCCACCAGTGTCATTTCATGTGTGTTCTTTTCACAGAGCACATATCACAAGTATCATTGCATGTGTGGTCTTCTCACAAACCACGTAAGGATCCACCGGTGTCATTGGATGTGTGTTCCTCTCATAGGCCACAAATGGATCCACCGGTGTCATCACATGTCTGCTCTTTTCATGAGCCACAGTTAGAGTCATTGCATGTTTGTTCTTCCCATGAACCATAGCTAGAGTCCTTGCACGTGTGTTCTTCTCACAAACCATATCATGAGTCTCACCCAGAGTCCTTGCATATGTGTTCTTATCATTAAACACACATGGATCCACCAGTGTCATTGCATGTCTGCTCATTTCATGAACCACAGTTAGAGTCATTGCATGTGTGATCCTCTCACAGACCACACATGCATACACTAGTGTCATTGGATGTGTGTTCTTCTCATGAACCATAGCTAGAGTCATTGGATGTGTATTCTTTCCATGAACCACAGCTAGAGTCCTTGCATGTGTCTTCTTCTCACAAACCACATAAGGATACACCAGTGTCATTGCATGTGTGTTCTTCTCATGAACCACAACTAGAGTCATTGGATGTGTGTTCTTCTCACAAACCATATCATGAACCACACCTAGTGTCCTTGCATGTGTGTTCTTCTCATTAACCACACATGGATCCACTAGTTTCATTGCATGTCTGCTCTTTTCATTAACCATAGTTAGAGTCATTACATGTCTGTTCTTTTCACAAACCACATATCACTAGTGTCATTGCATGTGTGTTCTTCCCATGAACCACACATGGATCCACTAGTGTCATTGCATGTGTGTCCTTCTCACAAACCACATATGGATCCACCAGTGTCATTGCATGTGTGTTCTTTTCACAGAGCACATATCACTAGTGTAATTGCATGTGTGTTCTTCTCACAAACCACGTAAGGATCCACCGGTGTCATTGGATGTGTGTTCCTCTCATAGACCACACATGGATCCACTGGTGTCATCGCATGTCTGCTCTTTTCATGAACCACATCTAGAGTCATTGCCTATGTGTTCTTCTCATGAACCACATCTAGAGTCATTGCATGTGTGTTCTTCTCACATATCATATCATGGACCACACCCAGTGTCATTGCATGTATGTTCTTCTCATTAACCACACATGGATCCACCAGTGTCATTGCATGTCTGCTCTTTTCATTAACAACAGGTAGAGTCATTGCATGTCTGTTCTTTTCACAAACCACATAGCACCAGTGTCATTGCATGTGTGTTCTTCCCATGAACCACACATGGATCCACCAGTGTCATTGCATGTGTGTCCTTCTCACAAACCACATATGGATCCACCAGTGTCATTGCATGTGTGTTCTTTTCACAGACCACATATCACCAGTGTCATTGCATGTGTGTTCTTCTCATAAACCACGTAAGGACCCACCGGTGTCATTGGATGTGTGTTCCTCTCATAGACCACACATGGATCCACCGGTGTCATCGCATGTGTGCTCTTTTCATGAACCACATCTAGAGTCATTGCATGTGTGTTCTTCCCACAGACCACACATGGATCCACCAATGTCATTGCATGTGTGTTCTTCTTACAAACCACATCTGGATCCAGCAGAGTCCTTGCATGTGTGTTCCTCCCACAGACCACACATGGATCCACCGGTGTCATTGCATGTCTGCTCTTTTCATGAACCACAGTTAGTCATTGCATGTGTGATCCTCTCACAGACCACACATGGATCCACCAATGTCATTGGATGTGTGTTCTTCTCATGAACCACAACTAGAGTCACTGGATGTGTGTTCTTTCCATGAACCATAGCTAGAGTCCTTGCATGTGTGTTTTTTGACAAACCACATAAGGATACACCAGTGTCATTGCATGTGTGTTCTTCTCATGAACCATAGCTAGAGTCCTTGCATGTGTGTTCTTCTCACAAACCATATCATGAATCTCACCCAGTGTCACTGCATGTGTGTTCTTCTCATTAACCACACATGGATCCACCAGTGTCATTGCATGTCTACTCTTTTCATTAACCACAGTTAGAGTCATTGCATGTCTGTTCTTTTCACAAACCACATATCACCAGTGTCATTGCATGTGTGTTCTTCCCACAGACCACACATGGATCCACCAGTGTCTTTGCATGTGTGTCCTTCTCACAAACCACATATGGATCCACCAGTGTCATTGCACGTGTGTTCTTTTGACAGACCACATATCACCAGTGTCATTGCATGTGTGTTCTTCTCACAAACCACATAAGGATCCATCGGTGTTATCGCATGTGTGTTCCTCTCATAGACCACACATGGATCCACCGGTGTCATTGCATGTCTGCTCTTTTCATGAACCACATCTAGAGTCATTCCAAGTGTGTTCTTCCCACAGACCAAACATGGATCCACCAGTGTCATTGCATGTGTGTTCTTCTCACAAACCACATATGGATCCAACAGTGTCATTAGATGTGTGTTCCTCCCACAGACCACACATGGATCCACCGGTGTCATTGCATGTCTGCTCTTTTCATGAACCACGGTTAGATTCATTGCATGTGTGATCCTCTCATAGACCACACATGGATCCACCAGTGTCATTGAATGTGTGTTCTTCGCATGAACCACATCTAGACTCATTGGATGTGTGTTCTTTCCAATGACCACAGCTAGAGTCCCTGCATGTGTGTTCTTCTCACAAACCACATAAGGATACACCAGACTCATTGCATGTGTGTTCTTCTCATGAACCACAACTAGAGTCATTGCATGTCTGTTCTTCTCACAAACCATATCATGAACCACACCCAGTGTAATTGCATGTGTGTTCTTCTCATTAACCACACATGGATCCACTAGTGTCATTGCATGTATGCTCTTTTCATTCACCACAGTTAGAGTTATTGCATGTCTGTTCTTTTCACAAACCACATATCACCAGTGTCATTGCATGTGTGTTCTTCCCATGACCACACATGGATCCAGTAGTGTCATTCCATGTGTGTCCTTCTCTCAAACCACATATGGATCCACTAGTGTCATTGCATATGTGTTCTTTTTACATACCACATATCACCAGTGTCATTGCATGTGTGTTATTTTCACAAACCACGTAAGGATCCACCGGTGTCACTGGATGTGTGTTCCTCTCAAAGACCACACATGGATCCACCGGTGTCATCGCATGTCTGCTCTTTTCATGAACAACAGTTAGAGTCATTGCATGTGTGTTCTTCCCATTAACCACAGCTAGAGTCCTTGCATGTGTGTTCTTCTCACAAACCATATCATGAATCTCACCCAGAGTCCTTGCATGTGTGTTCTTATCATTAACCACACATGGATCCACGAGTGTCATTGCATGTCTGCTCTTTTCATGAACCACAGTTAGAGTCATTGCATGTGTCATCCTCTCACAAACCACACATGGATCCACCAGTGTCATTGGATGTGTGTTCTTCTCATGAACCACAACTAGAGTCATTGGATGTGTGTTCTTTCCATGAACCACAGTTAGAGTCCTTGCATGTGTGTTCTTCTCACAAACCACATAAGGATACACTAGTGTCATTGCAATAGTGTTCTTCTCATGAACCACATCTAGAGTCATTGCATGTGTGTTCTTCTCACAAACCATATCAAGAACCACACCCAGTGTCATTGCATGTGTGTTCTTCTCATTAACCACACATGGATCCACCAGTGTCATTGCATGTCTGCTCTTTTCATTAACCACAGTTAGAGTCATTGCATGTCTGTTCTTTTCACAAACCACATATCACTAGTGTCATTGCATGTGTGTGCTTCCCATGAACCACACATGGATCCACCAGTGTTATTGCATGTGTGTCCTTCTCACAAACCACATATGGATCCACCAGTGTCATTGCATGTGTGTTCTTT
Source organism: Avena sativa (assembly GCA_916181665.1). NCBI lineage: Eukaryota > Viridiplantae > Streptophyta > Magnoliopsida > Poales > Poaceae > Avena > Avena sativa. The sequence continues at coordinate 382,324,737 of OV702286.1, read as the reverse complement.
TCACAGAGCCCATATCACCAGTGTCATTGCATGTGTGTTCTTCTCACAAACCACGTAAGGATCCACCAGTGTCATTGGATGTGTGTTCCTCTCATAGACCACACATGGATCCACCGGTGTCATATCATGTCTACTCTTTTCATGAACCACATCTAGAGTCATTGCATGTGTGTTCTTCTCATGAACCACAACTAGAGTCATTGCATGTGTGTTCTTCGCACAAACCATATCATGAACCACACCCAGTTTCATTGCATGTGTGTTCTTCTCATTAACCACACATGGATCCACCAATGTCATTGTATGTCTGCTCTTTTCATTAACCACAGTTAGAGTCATTGCATGTCTGTTCTTTTCACAAACCACATATCACCAGTGTCATTGCATGTGTGTTCTTCCCATGAACCACACATGGATCCACCAGTGTCATTGGATGTGTGTCCTTCTCACAAACCACATATGGATGCACCAGTGTCATTGCATGTGTGTTCTTTTCACAGACCACATATCACCAGTGTTAATGCATGTGTGTTCTTTTCACAAACCACGTAAGGATCCACCGGTGTCAGTGGATATGTGTTCCTCTCATAGACCACCCATGGATCCACCGGTGTCATCGCATGTCTGCTCTGTTCATGAACCACATCTAGAGTCATTACATGTGTGTTCTTCCCACAAACCACAGCTAGAGTCCTTGCATGTGTGTTCTTCTCACAAACCATATCATGAATCTCACCCAGTGTCATTGCATGTGTATTCTTCTCATTAATCACACATGGATCCACCAGTGTAATTGCATGTCTGCTCTTTTCATGAACCATAGTTAGAGTCATTGCATGTGTGATCCTCTCACAGACCACACATGGATCCACTAGTGTCATTGGATATGTGTTCTTCTCATGAACCATATCTAGAGTCATTGGGTGTGTGTTCTTTCCATGAACCACGGCTAGAGTCCTTGCATGTCTGCTCTTTTCTTGAACCACATAAGGATAAACCAGTGTCATTGCATGTGTGTTCTACTCATGAACCACAGCTAGAGTCATTGCATGTGTGTTCTTCTCACAAAGCATATCATGAACCACACCCAGTGTCATTGCATGTGTGTTCTTCTCATTAACCACTCATGGATCCACCAGTGTCATTGCATGTCTGCTCTTTTCGTTAACCACAGTTAGAGTCATTGCATGTCTGTTCTTTTCACAAACCACATATCACCAGTGTCATTGCATGTGTGTTCTTCCCATGAACCACACATGGATCCACCAGTGTCATTGCATGTGTGTCCTTCTCACAAACCTCATATGGATCCACCAGTGTCATTGCATCTGTGTTCTTTTCACAGACCACATATCAACAGTGCCATTGCATGTGTGTTATTCTCACAAACCAAGTAAGGATCCACCGGTGTCATTGGATGTGTGTTCCTCTCATAGACCACACATGGATCCACCGGTGTCATCACATGTCTGCTCTTTTCATGAACCATATCTAGAGTCATTGCATGTGTGTTCTTCTTATGAATCATAGCTAGAGTCCTTACATGTGTGTTCTTCTCACAAACCATATCATGAACCACACACAGTGTCATTGCATGTGTGTTCTTCTCATTAACCACACATGGATCCACCAGTGTCATTGCATGTCTGCTCTTTTCATTAACCACTGTTAGAGTCATTGCATGTATGTTCTTTTCACAAAGCACATATCACCAGTGTCATTGCATACGTGTTCTTCCCATGAACCACACATGGATCCACCTGTGTCATTGCATGTGTGTCCTTCTCACAAACCACATATGGATCCACCAGTGTTATTGCATGTGTGTTCTTTTCACAGACCACATATCACCAGTGTCATTGCATGTGTGTTATTCTCACAAACCACATAAGGATCCACCGGTGTCATTGGATGTGTGTTCCTCTCATAGACCACACATGGATCCACCGGTGTCATCGCATGTCTGATCTTTTCATGAACCACAGTTAGAGTCATTGCATGTGTGTTCTTCCCATGAACCACAGCTAGAGTCCTTGCATGTGTGTTCTTCTCACAAACCATATCATGAATCTCACCCAGTGTCATTGCATCTATGTTCTTCACATTAACCACACATGGATCCACCAGTGTTATTGCATGCCTGCTCTTTTCATGAACCACAGTTAGAGTCATTGCATGTGTTATCCTCTCACAAACCACACGTGGATCCACTAGTGTCATTGGATGTGTGTTCTTCTCATGAACCACAACTAGAGTCATTGGATGTGTGTTCTTTCCATGAACCACAACTAGAGTCCTTGCATGTCTGCTCTTTTCATGAAACACATAAGGATACACCAGTGTCATTGCATGTGTGTTCTTCTCATGAAATACAGCTAGAGTCATTGCATGTGTGTTCTTCTCACAAACCATATCATGAACCACACCCAGTGTCATTGCATGTGTGTTCTTCTCATTAACCACACATGGATCCACCAGTGTCATTGCATGTCTGCTCTTTTCATGAACCACAGTTAGAGTCATTGCATGTCTGTTCTTTTCACAAACAACATATCACCAGTGTCATTGCATGTGTGTTCTACCCATGAACCACACATGGATCCACCAGTGTCATTGGATGTGTGTCCTTCTCACAAACCACATATGGATGCACCAGTGTCATTGCATGTGTGTTCTTTTCACAGACCACATATCACCAGTGTTAATGCATGTGTGTTCTTTTCAGAAACCACGTAAGGATCCACCGGTGTCAGTGGATGTGTGTTCCTCTCATAGACCACACATGGATCCACCGGTGTCATCGCATGTCTGCTCTGTTCATGAACCACATCTAGAGTCATTACATGTGTGTTCTTCCCACAAACCACAGCTAGAGTCCTTGCATGTGTGTTCTTCTCACAAACCATATCATGAATCTCACCGAGTGTCATTGCATGTGTATTCTTCTCATTAATCACACATGGATCCACCAGTGTAATTGCATGTCTGCTCTTTTCATGAACCATAGTTAGAGTCATTGCATGTGTGATCCTCTCACAGACCACACATGGATCCACTAGTGTCATTGGATATGTGTTCTTCTCATGAACCATATCTAGAGTCATTGGATGTGTGTTCTTTCCATGAACCACGGCTAGATGCCTTGCATGTCTGCTCTTTTCTTGAACCACATAAGGATAAACCAGTGTCATTGCATGTGTGTTCTACTCATGGACCACAGCTAGAGTCATTGCATGTGTGTTCTTCTCACAAAGCATATCATGAACCACACCCAGTGTCATTGCATGTGTGTTCTTCTCATTAACCACTCATGGATCCACCAGTGTCATTGCATGTCTGCTCTTTTCGTTAACCACAGTTAGAGTCATTGCATGTCTGTTCTTTTCACAAACCACATATCACCAATGTCATTGCATGTGTGTTCTTCCCATGAACCACACATGGATCCACCAGTGTCATTGCATGTGTGTCCTTCTCACAAACCTCATATGGATCCACCAGTGTCATTGCATCTGTGTTCTTTTCACAGACCACATATCAACAGTGTCATTGCATGTGTGTTATTCTCACAAACCAAGTAAGGATCCACCGGTGTCATTAGATGTGTGTTCCTCTCATAGACCACACATGGATCCACCGGCGTCATCACATGTCTGCTCTTTTCATGAACCATATCTAGAGTCATTGCATGTGTGTTCTTCTTATGAACCATAGCTAGAGTCATTGCATGTGTGTTCTTCTCACAAACCATATCATGAACCACACACAGTGTCATTGCATGTGTGTTCTTCTCATTAACCACACATGGATCCACCAGTGTCATTGCATGTCTGCTCTTTTCATTAACCACTGTTAGAGTCATTGCATGTATGTTCTTTTCACAAAGCACATATCACCAGTGTCATTGCATACGTGTTCTTCCCATGAACCACACATGGATCCACCTGTGTCATTGCATGTGTGTCCTTCTCACAAACCACATATGGATCCACCAGTGTTATTGCATGTGTGTTCTTTTCACAGACCACATATCACCAGTGTCATTGCATGTGTGTTATCCTCACAAACCACATAAGGATCCACCGGTGTCATTGGATGTGTGTTCCTCTCATAGACCACACATGGATCCACTGGTGTCATCGCATGTCTGATCTTTTCATGAACCACAGTTAGAGTCATTGCATGTGTGTTCTTCCCATGAACCACAGCTAGAGTCCTTGCATGTGTGTTCTTCTCACAAACCATATCATGAATCTCACCTAGTGTCATTGCATCTGTGTTATTCTCATTAACCACACATGGATCCACTAGTGTTATTGCATGCCTGCTCTTTTCATGAACCACAGTTAGAGTCATTGCATGTGTTATCCTCTCACAAACCACACGTGGATCCACTAGTGTCATTGGATGTGTGTTCTTCTCATGAACCATAACTAGAGTCATTGGATGTGTGTTCTTTCCATGAACCACAACTAGAGTCCTTGCATGTCTGCTCTTTTCATGAAACACATAAGGATACACCAGTGTCATTGCATGTGTGTTCTTCTCATGAAATACAGCTAGAGTCATTGCATGTGTGTTCTTCTCACAAACCATATCATGAACCACACCCAGTGTCATTGCATGTGTGTTCTTCTCATTAACCACACATGGATCCACCAGTGTCATTGCATGTCTGCTCTTTTCATGAACCACAGTTAGAGTCATTGCATGTCTGTTCTTTTCACAAACCACATATCACCAGTGTCATTGCATGTGTGTTCTGCCCATGAACCACACATGGATCCACCAGTGTCATTGCATGTGTGTCCTTCTCACAGACCACATATGGATCCACCAGTGTCATTGCATGTGTGTTCTTTTCACAGACCACATATCACCAGTGTCATTGCATGTGTGTTCTTCTCACAAACCAAGTAAGGATCCACCGGTGTCATTGGATGTGTGTTCCTCACATAGACCACACATGGATCCACCGGTGTCATCGCATGTCTACTCTTTTCATGAACCACATCTAGAGTCATTGCATGTGTGTTCTTCTCATGAACCACGGCTAGTCATTGCATGTGTGTTCTTCTCACAAAGCATATCATGAACCACAACTAGTGTCATTGCATGTGTGTTCTTCTCATTAACCACACATGGATCCACCAGTGTCATTGCATGTCTGCTCTATTCATTAACCACTGTTAGAGTCATTGCATGTCTGTTCTTTTCACAAACCAATATCACCAGTGTCATTGCATGTGTGTTCTTCCCATGAACCACACATGGATCCACCAGTGTCATTGCATGTGTGTCCTTCTCACAAACCACATATGGATCCACCAGTGTCATTGCATGTGTGTCATTTTCATAGACCACATATCACCAGTGTCATTGCATGTGTGTTCTTCTCACAAACCACGTAAGGATCCACCGGTGTCATTGGATGTGTTTTCCTCTCATAGACCACAGATGGATCCACCGGTGTCATCGCATGTCTGCTCTTTTCATGAACCACAGTTAGAGTCATTGCATGTGTGTTTTTCCCATGAACCACAGCTAGAGTCCTTGCATGTGTGTTCTTCTCACAAACCATATCATGAATCTCACCCAGTGTCATTGCATGTGTGTTCTTCTCATTAACCACACATGGATCCACCAGTGTCATTGCATGTCTGCTCTTTTCATGAACCACAGTTAGAGTCATTGCATGTGTGATCGTCTCAGAAACCACACATGGATCCACCAGTGTCATTGGATGTGTGTTCTTCTCATGAACCATAGCTAGTCATTGGATGTGTGTTCTTTCCATGAACCACAGCTAGAGTCCTTGCATGTCTGCTCTTTTCATGAACCACATAAGGATACACCAGTATCATTCCATGTGTGTTCTTCTCGTGAACAACAACTAGAGTCATTGCATGTGTGTTCTTCTCACAAACCGTATCATGAACCACACACAGTGTCATTGCATGTGTGTTCTTCTCATTAATCACACATGGATCCACCAGTGTCATTGCATGTCTGCTCTTTTCGTTAACCACAGTTAGAGTCATTGCATGTGTGTTCTTCTCACAAACCAAGTAAGGATCCACCGGCGTCAGTGGATGTGTGTTCCTCTCATAGACCACACATGAATCCACCGGTGTCATCGCATGTCTTCTCTTTTCATGAACCACAGTTAGAGTCATTGCATGTGTGTTCTTCCCATGAACCACAACTAGAGTCGTTGCATGTGTGTTCTTCTCACAAACCATATCATGAATCTCACCAAGTGTCATTGCATGTGTATTCTTCTCATTAACCACAGATGGATCCACCAGTGTCATTGCATGTCTACTCTTTTCATGAACCACAGTTAGAGTCATTGCATGTGTGATCCTCTCACAGACCACACATGGATCCACTAGTGTCATTGGATGTGTGTTCTTCTCATGAACCATAGCTAGAGTGATTGTATGTGTTTTCTTTCCATGAACCACAGCTAGAGTCCTTGCATGTCTGCTCTTTTCATGAACCACATAAGGATACACCAGTGTCATTGCATGTGTGTTCTTCTCATGAACCACAGCTAGAGTCATTGCATGTGTGTTCTTCTCACAAACCATATCATGAACCACACCTAGTGTCATTGCATGTGTGTTCTTCTCATTAACCACACATGGATCCACCAGTGTCATTGCATGTCTACTCTTTTCATTAACCACAGTTAGAGTCATTGCATGTTTGTTCTTTTCACAAAACACATATCACCAGTGTCATTGCATGTGTGTTCTTCCCCTGAACCACACATGGATCCACCAGTGTCATTGCATGTGCGTCCTTCTCACAGACCACATATGGATCCACCAGTGTCATTACATGTGTGTTCTTTTCACAGACCACATATCACCAGTGTCATCGCATGTGTGTTCTTCTCACAAACCACATAAGGATTCACCGGTGTCATTGGATGTGTGTTCCTCTCATAGACCACACATGGATCCACCGGTATCATCGCATGTCTGCTCTTTTCATGAACCACAGTTAGAGTCGTTGCATGTGTGTTTTTCCCATGAACCACAGCTAGAGTCCTTGCATGTGTGTTCTTCTCACAAACCATATCATGAATCTCACCCAGTGTCATTGCATGTGTGTTCTTCACATTAACCACACATGGATCCACCAGTGTTATTGCATGCCTGCTCTTTTCATGAACCACAGTTAGAGTCATTGCATGTGTGATCCTCTCACAAACCACACATGGATCCACTAGTGTCATTGTATGTGTGTTCTTCTCATGAACCACAGCTAGAGTCATTGGATGTGTGTTCTTTCCATGAACCACACCTAGAGTCCTTGCATGTCTGCTCTTTTCATGAACCACATAAGGATACACCAGTCTCATTGCATGTGTGTTCTTCTCATGAAATACAGCTAGAGTCATTGCATGTGTGTTCTTCTCACAAACCATATCATGAACCACACCCAGTGTCATTGCATGTGTGTTCTTCTCATTAACCACACATGGATCCACCAGTGTCATTGCATATCTGCTCTTTTCATTAACCACAGTTAGAGTCATTGCATGTATGTTCTTTTCACAAACCACATATCACCAGTGTCATTGCATCTGTGTTCTTCCCATGAACCACACATGGATCCACCAGTGTCATTGCATGTGTGTCCTTCTCACAAACCACATACGGATCCACCAGTGTCATTGCATGTGTGTTCTTTTCACAGACGACATATCACCAGTGTCATTGGATGTGTGTTCTTCTCACAAACCAAGTAAGGATCCACCGGTGTCATTGGATGTGTGTTCCTCTCATAGACCACACATGGATCCACCGGTGTCATCGCATGTCTACTCTTTTCATGAACCACATCTAGAGTCATTGCATGTGTGTTCTTCTCATGAATCATAGATAGAGTCATTGCATGTGTGTTCATCTCACAAACCATATCATGAACCACACATAGTGTCATTGCGTGTGTGTTCTTCTCATTAACCACACATGGATCCACCAGTGTCATTGCATGTTTGCTCTTTTCATTAACCACTGTTAGAGTCATTGCATGTCTGTTCTTTTCACAAACCAATATCACCAGTGTCATTGCATGTGTGTTCTTCCCATGAACCACACATGGATCCACCAGTGTCATTGCATGTGTGTCCTTCTCACAAACCACATATGGATCCACCAGTCTCATTGCATGTGTGTTCTTTTCATAGACCACATATCACCAGTGTCATTGCATGTGTGTTCTTCTCACAAACCACGTAAGGATCCACCGGTGTCATTGGATGTGTTTTCCTCTCATAGACCACAGATGGATCCACCGGTGTCATCGCATGTCTGCTCTTTTCATGAACCACAGTTAGAGTCGTTGCATGTGTGTTTTTCCCATGAACCACAGCTAGAGTCCTTGCATGTGTGTTCTTCTCACAAACCATATCATGAATCTCACCCAGTGTCATTGCATGTGTGTTGTTCTCATTAACCACACATGGATCCACCAGTGTCATTGCATGTCTGCTCTTTTCATGAACCACAGTTAGAGTCATTGCATGTGTGATCCTCTCACAAACCACACATGGATCCACCAGTGTCATTGGATGTGTGTTCTTCTCATGAACCACAGCTAGAGTCATTGCATGTGTGTTCTTCTCAAAAAAAATATCATGGACCACACCCAGTGTCATTGCATGTATGTTCTTCTCATTAACCACACATGGATCCACCAGTGTCATTGCATGTTGGCTCTTTTCATTAACAACAGTTAGAGTCATTGCATGTCTGTTCTTTTCACAAACCACATAGCACCAGTTTCATTGCATGTGTGTTCTTCCCATGAACCACACATGGATCCACCAGTGTCATTGCATGTGTGTCCTTCTCACAAACCACATATGGATCCACCAGTGTCATTGCATGTGTGTTCTTTTCACAGACCACATATCACCAGTGTTATTGCATGTGTGTTCTTCTCACAAACCACGTAAGGACCCACCGGTGTCATTGGATGTGTGTTCCTCTCATAGACCACACATGGATCCACCGGTGTCATCGCATGTGTGCTCTTTTCATGAACCACATCTAGAGTCATTGCATGTGTGTTCTTCCCACAGACCACACCTGGATCCACCAATGTCATTGCATGTGTGTTCTTCTTACAAAGCACATATGGATCCAGCAGAGTCCTTGCATGTGTGTTCCTCCCACAGACCACACATGGATCCACCGGTGTCATTGCATGTCTGCTCTTTTCAAGAACCACAGTTAGTCATTGCATGTGTGATCCTCTCACAGACCACACATGGATCCACCAATGTCATTGGATGTGTGTTCTTCTCATGAACCACAACTAGAGTCATTGGATGTGTGTTCTTTCCATGAACCACAGCTAGAGTCCTTGCATGTGTGTTCTTCTCACAAACCACATAAGGATACAGCAGTGTCATTGCATGTGTGTTCTTCTCATGAACCATAGCTAGAGTCCTTGCATGTGTGTTCTTCTCACAAACCATATCATGAATCTCACCCAGTGTCATTGCATGTGTGTTCTTCTCATTAACCACACATGGATCCACGAGTGTCATTGCATGTCTGCTCTTTTCATTAACCACAGTTAGAGTCATTGCATGTCTGTTCTTTTCACAAACCACATATCACATTGCATGTGTGTTCTTCCCACAGACCACACATGGATCCACCAGTGTCATTGCATGTGTGTCCTTCTCACAAACCACATATGGATCCACCAGTGTCATTTCATGTGTGTTCTTTTCATAGACCACATATCACCAGTGTCATTGCATGTGTGTTCTTCTCACAAACCACATAAGGATCCACCGGTGTCATTGCATGTGTGTTCCTCTCATAGACCACACATGGATCCACCGGTGTCATAGCATGTCTGCTCTTTTCATGAACAACAGTTAGAGTCATTGCATGTGTGTTCTTCCCATGAACCACAGCTAGAGTCCTTGTATGTGTGTTCTTCTCACAAATCATATCATGAATCTCACCCAGAGTCCTTGCATGTGTGTTCTTATCATTAACCACACATGGATCCACCAGTGTCATTGCATGTCTGCTCTTTTCATGAACCACAGTTAGAGTCATTGCATGTGTGATCCTCTCACAGACCACACATGGATCCACCAGTGTCATTGGATATGTGTTCTTCTCATGAACCATAGCTAGAGTCATTGGATGTGTGTTCTTTCCATGAACCACAACTAGAGTCCTTGCATGTGTGTTCTTCTCAGAAACCACATAAGGATACACTAGTGTCATTGCATGTGTGTTCTTCTCATGAACCACATCTAGAGTCATTGCATGTGTGTTCTTCTCACAAACCATATCAAGAACCACACCCAGTGTCATTGCATGTGTGTTCTTCTCATTAACCACACATGGATCCACCAGTGTCATTGCATGTCTGCTCTTTTCATTAACCACAGTTAGAGTCATTGCATGTCTGTTCTTTTCACAAACCACATATCACTAGTGTCATTGCATGTGTGTGCTTCCCATGAACCACACATGGATCCACCAGTGTTATTGCATGTGTGTCCTTCTCACAAACCACATATGGATCCACCAGTGTCATTGCATGTGTGTTCTTTTCACAGAGCCCATATCACCAGTGTCATTGCATGTGTGTTCTTCTCACAAACCACGTAAGGATCCACCAGTGTCATTGGATGTGTGTTCCTCTCATAGACCACACATGGATCCACCGGTGTCATCGCATGTCTACTCTTTTCATGAACCACATCTAGAGTCATTGCATGTGTGTTCTTCTCATGAACCACAACTAGAGTCATTGCATGTGTGTTCTTCTCACAAACCATATCATGAACCACACCCAGTGTCATTGCATGTGTGTTCTTCTCATTAACCACACATGGATCCACCAATGTCATTGTATGTCTGCTCTTTTCATTAACCACAGTTAGAGTCATTGCATGTCTGTTCTTTTCACAAACCACATATCACCAGTGTCATTGCATGTGTGTTCTTCCCATGAACCACACATGGATCCACCAGTGTCATTGGATGTGTGTCCTTCTCACAAACCACATATGGATGCACCAGTGTCATTGCATGTGTGTTCTTTTCACAGACCACGTATCACCAGTGTCAATGCATGTGTGTTCTTTTCACAAACCACGTAAGGATCCACCGGTGTCAGTGGATGTGTGTTCCTCTCATAGACCACACATGGATCCACCGGTGTCATCGCATGTCTGCTCTTTTCATGAACCACAGTTAGAGTCATTGCATGTGTGTTCTTCCCATGAACCACAACTAGAGTCCTTGCATGTGTGTTCTTCTCACAAACCATATCATGAATCTCACCCAGTGTCATTGCATGTGTATTCTTCTCATTAACCACACATGGATCCACCAGTGTCATTGCATGTCTGCTCTTCTCATGAACCACAGTTAGAGTCATTGCATGTGTGATCCTCTCACAGACCACACATGGATCCACTAGTGTCATTGGATATGTGTTCTTCTCATGAACCATATCTAGAGTCATTGGATGTGTGTTCTTTCCATGAACCACGGCTAGAGTCCTTGCATGTCTGCTCTTTTCATGAACCACATAAGGATACACCAGTGTCATTGCATGTGTGTTCTTCTCATGAACCACAGCCAGAGTCATTGCATGTGTGTTCTTCTCACAAAGCATATCACGAACCACACCCAGTGTCATTGCATGTGTGTTCTTCTCATTAACCACTCATGGATCCACCAGTGTCATTGCATGTCTGCTCTTTTTGTTAACCACAGTTAGAGTCATTGCATGTCTGTTCTTTTCACAAACCACATATCACCAGTGTCATTGCATGTGTGTTCTTCCCATGAACCACACATGGATCCACCAGTGTCATTGCATGTGTGTCCTTCTCACAAACCACATATGGATGCACCAGTGTAATTGCATCTGTGTTCTTTTCACAGACCACATATCAACAGTCTCATTGCATGTGTGTTATTCTCACAAACAAAGTAAGGATCCACCGGTGTCATTGGATGTGTGTTCCTCTCATAGACCACACATGGATCCACCGGTGTCATCGCATGTCTGCTCTTTTCATGAACCACATCTAGAGTCATTGCATGTGTGTTCTTCTTATGAACCATAGCTAGAGTCATTGCATGTGTGTTCTTCTCACAAACCATATCATGAACCACACATAGTGTCATTGCATGTGTGTTCTTCTCATTAACCACACATGGATCCACCAGTGTCATTACATGTCTGCTCTTTTTATTAACCACTGTTAGAGTCATTGCATGTATGTTCTTTTCACAAACCACATATCACCAGTGTCATTGCATACGTGTTCTTCCCATGAACCACACATGGATCCACCTGTGTCATTGCATGTGTGTCCTTCTCACAAACCACAAATGGATCCACCAGTGTTATTGCATGTGTGTTCTTTTCACAGACCACATATCAGCAATGTGTCAATGCATGTGTGTTCTTTTCACAAACCACGTAAGGATCCACCGGTGTCAGTGGATGTGTGTTCCTCTCATAGACCACACATGGATCCACTGGTGTCATCGCATGCCTGCTCTTTTCATGAACCACAGTTAGAGTCATTGCATGTGTGTTCTTCCCATGAACCACAGCTAGAGTCCTTGCATGTGTGTTCTTCTCACAAACCATATCATGAATCTCACCCAGTGTCATTGCATGTGTATTCTTCTCATTAACCACACATGGATCCACCGGTGTCATTGCATGTCTGCTCTTTTCATGAACCACAGTTAGAGTCATTGCATGTGTGATCCTCTCACAGACCACACATGGATCCACTAGTGTCATTGGATATGTGTTCTTCTCATGAACCATATCTAGAGTCATTGGATGTGTGTTCTTTCCATGAACCACGGCTAGAGTCCTTGCATGTCTGCTCTTTTCATGAACCACATAAGGATACACCAGTGTCATTGCATGTGTGTTCTTCTCATGAACCACAACTAGAGTCATTGCATGTGTGTTCTTCTCACAAAGCATATCATGAACCACACCCAGTGTCATTGCATGTGTGTTCTTCTCATTAACCACTCATGGATCCACTAGTGTCATTGCATGTCTGCTCTTTTCGTTAACCATAGTTAGAGTCATTGCATGTCTGTTCTTTTCACAAACCACATATCACCAGTGTCATTGCATGTGTGTTCTTCCCAGGAACCACACATGGATCCACCAGTGTCATTGCATGTGTGTCCTTCTCACAAACCACATATGGATCCACCAGTGTCATTGCATCTGTGTTCTTTTCACAGACCACATATCAACAGTGTCATTGCATGTGTGTTATTCTCACAAACCAAGTAAGGATCCACCGGTGTCATTGGATGTGTGTTCCTCTCATAGACCACACATGGATCCACCGGTGTCATCGCATGTCTCCTCTTTTCATGAACCACATCTAGAGTCATTGCATGTGTGTTCTTCTTATGAACCATAGCTAGAGTCATTGCATGTGTGTTATTCTCACAAACCATATCATGAACCACACACAGTGTCATTGCATGTGTGTTCTTGTCATTAACCACACATGGATCCACCAGTGTCATTGCATGTCTGCTCTTTTCATTAACCACTGTTAGAGTCATTGCATGTATGTTCTTTTCACAAACCACATATCACCAGTGTCATTGCATACGTGTTCTTCCCATGAACCACACATGGATCCACCTGTGTCATTGCATGTGTGTCCTTCTCACAAACCACATATGGATCCACCAGTGTTATTGCATGTGTGTTCTTTTCACAGACCACATATCAACAATGTGTCAATGCTGTGTGTTCTTTTCACAAACCACGTAAGGATCCACCGGTGTCAGTGGATGTGTGTTCCTCTCATACACCACACATGGATCCACCGGTGTCATCACATGTCTGCTGTTTTCATGAACCACAGTTAGAGTCATTGCATGTGTGTTCTTCCCATGAACCACAACTAGAGTCCTTGCATATGTGTTCTTCTCACAAACCATATCATGAATCTCACCCAGTGTCATTGCATGTGTATTCTTCTCATTAACCACACATGGATCCACCGGTGTCATTGCATGTCTGCTCTTTTCATGAACCATAGTTAGAGTCATTGCATGTGTGATCCTCTCACAGACCACACATGGATCCACTAGTGTCATTGGATATGTGTTCTTCTCATGAACCATATCTAGAGTCATTGGATGTGTGTTCTTTCCATGAACCACCGCTAGAGTCCTTGCATGTCTGCTCTTTTCATGAACCACATAAGGATACACCAGTGTCATTGCATGTGTGTTCTTCTCATGAACCACAGCTAGAGTCATTGCATGTGTGTTCTTCTCACAAAGCATATCATGAACCACACCCAGTGTCATTGCATGTGTGTTCTTCTCATTAACCACTCATGGATCCACCAGTGTCATTGCATGTCTGCTCTTTTCGTTAACCACAGTTAGAGTCATTGCATGTTTGTTCTTTTCACAAACCACATATCACCAGTGTCATTGCATGTGTGTTCTTCCCGTGAACCACACATGGATCCACCAGTGTCATTGCATGTGTGTCCTTCTCACAAACCACATATGGATCCACCAGTGTCATTGCATCTGTGTTCTTTTCACAGACCACATATCACCAGTGTCATTGCATGTGTGTTATTCTCACAAACCAAGTAAGGATCCACCGGTGTCATTGGATGTGTGTTCCTCTCATAGACCACACATGGATCCACCGGTGTCATCGCATGTCTGCTCTTTTCATGAACCACATCTAGAGTCATTGCATGTGTGTTCTTCTTATGAACCATAGCTAGAGTCATTGCATGTGTGTTCTTCTCACAAACCATATCATGAACCACACATAGTGTCATTGCATGTGTGTTCTTCTCATTAACCACACATGGATCCACCAGTGTCATTGCATGTCTGCTCTTTTCATTAACCACTGTTAGAGTCATTGGATGTATGTTCTTTTCACAAACCACATATCACCAGTGTTATTGCATACGTGTTCTTCCCATGAACCACACATGGATCCACCTGTGTCATTGCATGTGTGTCCTTCTCACAAACCACATATGGATCCACCAGTGTTATTGCATGTGTGTACTTTTCACAGACCACATATCACCAGTGTCATTGCATGTGTGTTATTCTCACAAACCACATAAGGATCCATCGGTGTCATTGGATGTGTGTTCCTCTCATAGACCACACATGGATCCACCGGTGTCATCGCATGTCTGATCTTTTCATGAACCACAGTTAGAGTCATTGCATGTGTGTTCTTCCCATGAACCATAGCTAGAGTCCTTGCATGTGTGTTCTTCTCACAAACCATATCATGAATCTCACCCAGTGTCATTGCATGTGTGTTCTTCTCATTAACCACACATGGATCCACCAGTGTTATTGCATGCCTGCTCTTTTCATGAACCACAGTTAGAGTCATTGCATGTGTCATCCTCTCACAAACCACACATGGATCCACTAGTTTCATTGGATGTGTGTTCTTCTCATGAACCACAACTAGAGTCATTGGATGTGTGTTCTTTCCATGAACCACAACTAGAGTCCTTGCATGTCTGCTCTTTTCATGAACCACATAAGGATACACCAGTGTCATTGCATGTGTGTTCTTCTCATGAAATACAGCTAGAGTCATTGCATGTGTGTTCTTCTCACAAACCATATCATGAACCACACCCAGTGTCATTGCATGTGTGTTATTCTCATTAACCACACATGGATCCAGCAGTGTCATTGCATGTCTGCTCTTTTCATGAACCACAGTTAGAGTCATTTCATGTCTGTTCTTTTCACAAACCAGGTATCACCAGTGTCATTGCATGTGTGTTCTGCCCATGAACCACACATGGATCCACCAGTGTCATTGCATGTGTGTCCTTCTCACAAACCACATATGGATCCACCAGTGTCATTGCATGTGTGTTCTTTTCTCAGACCACATATCACCAGTGTCATTGCATGTGTGTTCTTGTCACAAACCAAGTAAGGATCCACCGGTGTCATTGGATGTGTGTTCCTCTCATAGACCACACATGGATCAACCGGTGTCATCGCATGTCTACTCTTTTCATGAATCACATCTAGAGTCATTGCATGTGTGTTCTTCTCATGAACCATAGCTAGAGTCATTGCATGTGTGTTCTTCTCACAAACCATATCATGAACCACACACAGTGTCATTGCATGTGTGTTCTTCTCATTAACCACACATGGATCCACCAGTGTCATTGCATGTCTGCTCTTTTCATTAACCACTGTTAGAGTCATTGCATGTCTGTTCTTTTCACAAACCAATATCACCAGTGTCATTGCATGTGTGTTCTTCCCATGAACCACACATGGATCCACCAGTGTCATTGCATGTGTGTCCTTCTCACAAACCACATATGGATCCACCAGTGTCATTGCATGTGTGTTCTTTTCATAGACCACATATCACCAGTGTCATTGCATGTGTTTTCTTCTCTCAAACCACGTAAGGATCCACCGGTGTCATTGGATGTGTTTTCCTCTCATAGACCACAGATGGATCCACCGGTGTCATCGCATGTCTTCTCTTTTCATGAACCACAGTTAGAGTCATTGCATGTGTGTTTTTCCCATGAACCACAGCTAGAGTCCATGCCTGTGTGTTCTTCTCACAAACCATATCATGAATCTCACCCAGTGTCATTGCATGTGTGTTCTTCTCATTAACCACACATGCATCTACCAGTGTCATTGCATGTATGCTCTTTTCATGAACCACAGTTAGAGTCATTGCAAGTGTGATCCTCTCACAAACCACACATGGATCCACCAGTGTCATTGGATGTGTGTTCTTCTCATGAACCACATCTAGAGTCATTGGATGTGTGTTATTTTTCCATGAACCACAGCTAGAGTCCTTGCATGTCTGCTCTTTTCATGTACCACATAATGATACACCAGTGTCATTGCATGTGTGTTCTTCTCATGAACCACAGCTAGAGTCATTGCATGTGTGTTTTTCTCACAAACCATATCATGAACCACACATAGTGTCATTGCATGTGTGTTCTTCTCATTAACCACACATGGATCCACCAGTGTCATTGCATGCCTGCGCTTTTCATTAACGACAGTTAGAGTCATTGCATGTGTGTTCTTTGCACAAACCAAGTAAGGATCCACCGGTGTCAGTGGATGTGTGTTCCTCTCATAGACCACACATTGATCCACCGGTGTCATCACATGTCTACTCTTTTCATGAACCACAGTTAGAGTCATTGCATGTGTGTTCTTCCCATGAACCACTGCTAGAGTCCTTGCATGTGTGTTCTTCTCACAAACCATATCATGAATCTCACCCAGTGTCATTGCATGTGTATTCTTCTCATTAACCACACATGGATCCACCAGTGTCATTGCATGTCTGCTCTTTTCATGAACCACAGTTAGAGTCATTGCATGTGTGATCCTCTCACAGACCACACATGGATCCACTAGTGTCATTGGATGTGTGTTCTTCTCATGAACCATAGCTAGAGTCATTGGATGTGTGTTCTTTCCATGAACCACAGCTAGAATCCTTGCACGTATGCTCTTTTCATGAACCACATAAGGACACACCAGTGTCATTGCATGTGTGTTCTTCTCATGAACCACAGCTAGAGTAATTGCATGTGTGTTCTTCTCACAAAGCATATCATGAACCACACCTAGTGTCATTGCATGTGTGTTCTTCTCATTAAGCACACATGGATCCACCAGTGTCATTGCATGTCTGCTCTTTTCATTAACCACAGTTAGAGTCATTGCATGTCTGTTCTTTTCACAAACCACATATCACTAGTGTCATTGCATGTGTGTTCTTCCCATGAACCACACATGGATCCACCAGTGTTATTGCATGTGTGTCCTTCTCACAAACCACATATGGATCCACCAGTGGCATTGCATGTGTGTTCTTTTCATAGACCACATATCACCAGTGTCATCGCATGTGTGTTCTTCTCACAAACCACATAAGGATCCACCGGTGTCATTGGATGTGTGTTCCTCTCATAGACCACACATGGATTCACCGGTATCATCGCATGTCTGCTCTTTTTATGAACCACAGTTAGAGTCATTGCATGTGTGTTCTTCCCATGAACCACAGCTAGAGTCCTTGCATGTGTGTTCTTCTCACAAACCATATCATGAATCTCACCCAGTGTCATTGCATGTGCGTTCTTCTCATTAACCACACATGGATCCACCAGTGTTATTGCATGCCTGCTCTTTTCATGAACCACAGTTAGAGTCATTGCATGTGTGATCCTCTCACAAACCACACATGGATCCACTAGTGTCATTGGATGTGTGTTATTCTCATGAACCACAGCTAGAGTCATTGGATGTGTGTTCTTTCCATGAACCACAACTAGAGTCCTTGCATGTCTGCTCTTTTCATGAACCACATAAGGATACACCAGTGTCATTGCATGTGTCTTCTTCTCATGAAATACAGCTAGAGTCATTGCATGTGTGTTCTTCTCACAAACCATATCATGAACCACACCCAGTGTCATTGCATGTGTGTTCTTCTCATTAACCACACATGGATCCACCAGTGTCATGGCATGTCTGCTCTTTTCATTAACCACAGTTAGAGTAATTGCATGTCTGTTCTTTTCACAAACCACATATCACCAGTGTCATTGCATGTGTGTTCTTCCCAGGAACCACACATGGATCCACCAGTGTCATTGCATGTGTGTCCTTCTCACAAACCACATATGGATCCACCAGTGTCATTGCATGTGTGTTCTTTTCACAGATCACTTATCACCAGTGTCATTGCAAGTGTGTTCTTCTCACAAACCAAGTAAGGATCCACCGGTGTCATTGGATGTGTGTTCCTCTCATAGACCACACATGGATCCACCAGTGTCATCGCATGTCTACTCTTTTCATGAACCACATCTAGAGTCATTGCATGTGTGTTCTTCTCATGAACCATAGCTAGAGTCATTGCATGTGTGTTCTTCTCACAAACCATATCATGAACCACACACAGTGTCATTGCATGTGTGTTCTTCTCATTAACCACACATGGATCCACCAGTGTCATTGCATGTCTGCTCTTTTCATTAACCACTGTTAGAGTCATTGCATGTCTGTTCTTTTCACAAACCAATATCACCAGTGTCATTGCATGTGTGTTCTTCCCATGAACCACACATGGATCCACCAGTGTCATTGCATGTGTGTCCTTCTCATAAACCACATATGGATCCACCAGTGTCATTGCATGTGTGTTCTTTTCATAGACCACATATCACCAGTGTTATTGCATGTGTGTTCTTCTCACAAACCACGTAAGGATCCACCGGTGTCATTGGATGTGTTTTCCTCTCATAGACCACAGATGGATCCACCGGTGTCATCGCATGTATGCTCTTTTCATGAACCACAGTTAGAGTCATTGCATGTGTGTTCTTCCCATGAACCACAGCTAAAGTTCTTGCATGTGTGTTCTTCTCACAAACCATATCATGAATCTCACCCAGTGTCATTGCATGTGTGTTCTTCTCATTAACCACACATGGATCCACCAGTGTCATTGCATTTCTGCTCTTTTCATGAACCACAATTAGAGTCATTGCATGTGTGATCCTCTCACAAACCACACATGGATCCACCAGTGTCATTGGATGTGTGTTCTTCTCATGAACCATAGCTAGAGTCATTGGATGTGTGTTCTTTCCATGAACCACAACTAGACTCCTTGCATGTCTGCTCTTTTCATGAACCACATAAGGATACACCAGTGTCATTGCATGTGTGTTCTTCTCATGAACCACAGCTAGAGTCATTGCATGTGTGATCTTCTCACAAACCATATCATGAACCACACACAGTGTCATTGCATGTGTGTTCTTCTCATTAACCACACATGGATCCACCAGTGTCATTGCATGTCTGCTCTTTTCATTAACCACAGTTAGAATCATTGCATGTTTGTTCTTTTCACAAACCACATATCACTAGTGTCATTGCATGTGTGTTCTTCCCATGAACCACACATGGATCCACCAGTGTCATTGCATGTGTGTCCTTCTCACAAACCACATATGGATCCACCAATGTCATTGCATGTGTGTTCTTTTCATAGACCACATATCACCAGTGTCATTGCATGTGTGTTCTTCTCACAAACCACATAAGGATCCACCGGTATCATTGGATGTGTGTTCCTCTCATAGACCACACATGGATCCACCGGTGTCATCGCATGTCTGCTCTTTTCATGAACCACATCTAGAGTCATTGCATGTGTGTTCTTCCCATGAACCACATCTAGAGTCCTTGCATGTGTGTTCTTCTCACAAACCATATCATGAATCCCACCCAGAGTCCTTGCATGTGTATTCTTCTCATTAACCACATATGGATCCACCAGTGTCATTGCATGCCTGCTCTTTTCATGAACCACAGTTAGAGTCATTGCATGTGTGATCCTCTCACAGACCACACATGGATCCACCAGTGTCATTAGATGTGTGTTCTTCTCATGAACCACATCTAGAGTCATTGGATGTGTGTTCTTTCCATGAACCACAACTAGAGTCCTTGCATGTGTGTTCTTCTCACATACCACATAAGGATACACAAGTGTCATTGCATGTGTGTTCTTCCCACAGACCACATAAGGATACACCGGTGTCATTGCATGTGTGTTCTTCTCATGAACCACAGCTAGAGTCATTGCATGTGTGTTCTTCTCACAAACCATATCGTGAACCACACCCAGTGTCATTGCATGTGTGTTCTTCTCATTAACCACACATGGATCCACCAGTGTCATTGCATGGGTGTTCCTCTCATAAACCATACATGGATTCACCAGTGTCATTGTATGTGTGTTCTTCTCACAAACCACATATTGATCCACCAGTGTCATTGGATGCGTGTTCTTTTCATAAACCAGATATGGATCCTAATTAACCTTAGGAGAGCCCTAACCTTAGTGTTAGACTGAGTCTTCTAGAAGGCACACCCTAACACAGTTGTTCTGCTTGACGATTGTTACATACCGTTCGATCGGGGCGCTTGGACGATTGGGATGGTTTTCATGAGATCGATCTGCGAGTAGTCTGTTCTACGGCATGATTGGCCACGCTTGCTCTGGACAAACTGGCAACACCGAGGGCTCCCTGTTGCGAGTGTCACGAATCACGAGTTGAGTGGGCCATATCCTAGTGTCACATCCCCATTACTTCTCTTCCTCCCCGTACTTCTCTTACTTCCCCTCGAAGCCACTTTCCCCACTTTACTCCCATCCTGCCGTAGCCGCAAGCCGACGATGCCTCCATCCCAATCCCCTCTCCGGCAGCCACCCCACTCCCCTCTCCCCATGGATTCAAGGGGAGACGGCGAGGAAACGCGTCGTGACGACAGGGACGATGATTTCGATGTGAGTCGTCTCATCTCTATCTCTATCATCCGTGGCTAGTTATCTATTTTTTGAGCTAGATCTACTCTGTTTACTCATGCGCGTATGATGTGTTCGGCCAACCAGACGATGTATGACGCCGACTATCACGGTTTAGCGGATGAAGACAATCCTCTGGTATGTAAACATGGATATGTGCCTGCTAAATTTGTAGCGTTCGAAGGACAAAACGCAGGCGGGAGGTTTCTATGGTGTCAAGGACATCGTGCAATGATGCGAGGCGGAAGTTGCGATGTTGTCAAATGGGTAGATCCAGAGTGGCCCAAATAGATGCAGAAAACACTGGACAAACTATGGGAAATGACTGTTGAGTTGAAAGAATCCGCATTCAGCTCACTTCTTGACAGTGTTGAGATGAAGCTATGGGAACTAGTTGACACGACCAAGCATAAGAGGGATCTCAGGTGGGTGGAAGACAAGGTTAGGAAAGTCGAGAAGGAGAGGGACACGGCATTGGCCCTAAAGGCTAAAGCAGAGAAAGAACTGACTCAAGCAAGGAAGGATCTTCACCAGGCCAAAGTCCTGCAGTTCACAACTACGAGTATTGACAAGTGCATGAGGAAAAATGCAGAGAAACAATTGAAGCTGTGCAAGGAAGATGCTAAAAGGAAGGAGCAGACGATTCGATCCTTGCTCTCGCAGGAAGATGCACATCGGGCTAAGATTAGGAAGATCAAGGAGATGTGTGATAACTAGTTCTATTTAGCTTAAGCTCCGTACCTTTTTTAAGTTGTAATAGTTGTACTTGTTGACCTAGCGGTCTGAACGATTGGCCCCGGAGTCCTAGGAGTAAAAAATTTGGCCGCCCGTTAATCTGTCTTAACCGTGCATTACTTCCTTTTGTCTGACCAATGCCCCTTGGATATTCCACCCGTCGCTTTGTCGTCCTCGTGTACAAATAGGAGGCGCCACAGCGCGTCGCTTCGTCGCCCATCCCCTCGCCCTCTCCAATCTCCACCGCGCCGTCGCTTCGTCGTCCACTCCCTCGCTGCCTCTCCAATCTCCACCGCGCCACCATGGAGATGCCCTCGCTAAACTTCTACGAGGCGGTGATGTTCACGCACTTCGACATCCTCGTGCTGCCGGCCACGACGGTGCCCACGGATGGCGCATCAGCTATGCGGGGGTGCTGGTGGCTCCGCTCCTCGTCCCCGACGAAGCCGTGATGGAGAGCGAAATCGCGGCGCGCCGCCGCCAGATGCCCGCGTGGAAGAGGGCGCTGCCCCGATACGCGGCGGCCAGGCCGTCCTGGCTGGCGCTGTTCAAGAAGAAGCGGAAGGCCAAGATTGGCAACCGCATCATTTACGGGGGCATGGTGCACCGGGATCTCCGTAACCGAGAAGGGCGGGAGAGGTTCTGGTCCGTCCCTGGACGGACCAAGTACACTGTCATCGCCGCCGCTCTCCGCGAAGAGGTGCTGCGTCTCGCGAACAATGTGTACATCGTGGAGGTTCCATCCGACAGCGACAAGGAAGCCGGCGGCTCGGAGGACAATGGCAGCGGAAGTGAAATTGTTGACTAGTGGTTGAATTAATGTAGGATGTGAAATCGCACCTTTGTTTAGAAGAATTTGTGGTTGAAGTAATGAAATGCCTTGATTTAGATCTCTCTCTCGATTAATTTGTGGAAGAATTTATGATTTAGATCAATTTCTTCCTCGATTTAGATCTCCGTCCCAGATTCGGAACATGACCGTGGACCAAAGACACCTTTTCTACTAGTGTATTCTGACATTGGTGTTTTGTTTAAACGTAATCTACGTGGATTGTCCCGCATGCAAATGGCACAACCACAATTTATAAAGTGGAAGCACGTACACCCAGTTACTAGAGATCTAGGAGCTTCGCCAGATGCAGGGGATGCAGGAGCAGAGAGGCGGTGAGATAGACGGGCTCAAGATTAGGCCAGGAAGTGGTACCGATTTCCTCCTCATCTGGGCATTATCGGTGAGAACATTGCTGTTTATGTTGCCACTTCGTTGTGCAGCATCTGAAATAAGTTGCTGCTTCGTGGAGTGTGGCAGCTTAAATAATTTATTTCTGTGCCACTTACATTCCGTCGTATTTGGAGACCTCCTTCCCCTCAGCAATCGTGGAACCGGCGGATCCTTGTTTTCAGATAGCAGTGCCACAATCACAATTTCGGATTCAACTACTGACCCAGTTTCCAAACCCTAAGTCGCGGTACATTTACTCAGAGAACGTGGGTAGATTGTTTCGCCCAGCAACGTGCCACACACAGAGCTCCAGAATTTAACAGAATTACATATATAGGTTCAAGTTCAACACATTACTATACATCTTCATTGCCAGCAGCCTTCTTCTGTAGCCTAGGTGCCAAGCCTTCACGTCCACTGGCTTCTTCATTTCCTGCCTTCTTCCTCTTCCTCAGTGCCAATTTTCTTAGCTTCACGTACTCTGCATCACCGAGACAATGGGCACTAGAATCGTGTCCAGCATCATCTTTCCACTCGTTTTTAATTTCTTTGGGCAGCAAAATGACTGACCCCGACAGTCATGTTTCTAACCTTGCGGCGCTTCCTGTCAAAGAAACAAGACTGTTGCATAACTCCCCAATATCTACAGAGTAAATAAAACAAAAATTACAATTCAGCACAAACATGCGAACCCCAAGCGACCTTTGCTTACCAGGAGCTAATTGGGTTCGAGCAACCACCCTGTCCAAGAATAGAAGGGCGACTCCCAGTTGCAGCAGCTTCCACGTCCTGTACATCACATTTCATCTCAAACATGGCAGCCGAAGCATACCTTTTCATCAACCCAATTAGCCGACTATCACACGTTATAGGAACCATGCTGCCATGTTCATCCATGAAGCTAAACTTTGCTGTCTGCTTCGGCCATAATTCAACATGATTACGCAGAGCAGCAACCATACCAGATATAGTGCAGATCTGCGCAGGCGCTTCTTCCATCGTGAAACAATGGTGTCCATACCACTTGCCCTTAGAGTCGTACCTGTAGAGGACTACCGTAACCAGGTAAGGGGGTCCGCGCAGATCCCACTTGACAGAAAACTATGGACAAAATATGAATGTCAGCGTTGGGCTAACAAACAATTTGAGGTTCAGTAGCTAGCTAGCAGTTATAATTAGTGCGAATAGCAAAGAGAAGGGTAGGTCACCCGCTTGTAGCCAGAACTTCTTCTTCCTTGATAGTAGGATCTTCCATCCTCTGAACTGCTCGGTTCGTCGACGGCGGAGGCGGGCTAGAGCCTCGCAACGGCGGCTACGACATGCACCATTGGAGCTCGGTATCAACGACTGGGCGTAGCAACTGGGCGCAACAACTTGGCCCGGGAATTCAAATGTCCGAAGGGATCGTCCTGCCTGAAGGGTGGATTCCGACGCCACCGGTGCTAGGGGAAAGCTGGGAATGGATTTGTGAAATTAGTCAACGCATCCAATACACTTAGCTGCTCGATTTGCCTAAGAGGTTTCCGCGTTGGCGCCCGCGTCACGGACAGATGATCGACATGAGGGTCCCGACCGTCTACTTCATGGGCGGTTTAACGGAATGTTTGAATTTGGCAGGGGTGAGATGAGTTTGCCTCGAAATGGCCCCTCTCAGTAGTTGGCGGCCCAACTTTTTGAAACACGGTAATTTTAGGCAACTTAGGTACCGCCATGCTCTGGCCTGCGAACTTTGGTAGACGAACAGGCCCCTCTGAGGTGCCATTCATTGATAGTTAAAGTTCTTGTTTCCTCCAGCATATCCAGTGGGTCAATTGTTTCATTAACCTTCTTAATCTGGTCTTTTATACATGGGATCTGTCTGGCCCAAATCTTAATACCTCTCCTCACATTCTTTAATTTGGCATTTATTTTCTTTGCACTTTCAATGTGCCCAACTGGTATATTCCATGCACTCTGCACAATTTGTTTGAAGTCACTATGTTGTAACCAGTAATTTTCAAATCTGAAAACTTGTGCCTTTGGAATATTTGTTCCAATAGAAATGACACAAGAAAGGTGATCATAGGTGGGCTTGGAAAGTGGGTGGACAAAGGTAGAGGGATAGCTGTGAGTCCAGGAGCTAGAAGTAAAAAACCAGTCCAGCCTTTATAAAAGGGGTTCCTTTTGCATATTGCTCCAAGTGTATTTTCTTCCTTTAAGTGGCGGCTCAATTAGTCCCAAGTTACTAATAGCTTCATTGAATAACATTGTGTCATTAACATCCCCACCATTCCTGTTTCTGTCAGAAAGTCTTCTGATAAGATTAAAATCCCCCAGGACTAACCAATCCATATTATCAGGCATATCAATATTAGAAAACCAATCCAAAAAGTCGTCTTTTCTTTCAGCTTGACAAGGACCATAGATGTTGGTAAGGGTCCAGGTGTCATTTGAGAGAAGGGAAGTGAATGTGACAGAAGTAGAGTATTCATTCTGGATAGTTCTGTGTCCACTAAACAGAGAACTATTCCAAATGATGATAATTCCTCCAGAAGCACCAATGGAAGGAAAAAAATCAAAGCTATCAAACTTGCTCGGACAGATTTTTTAAAGTAGTTCAGGTCAAAGTTTTCTCTTTTAGTTTCTTGGAGGCAAATGATGTCACACTCCGACTCAAGAATTTTGCTTTTTAAAGAAAGCCACTTTTTCTCAGAGTTAATGCCTCTGAGATTCCAGTTCAGGATATCCCATTTTCTTTTGTTATTCATAGGTAACCTGAGGTGGGAGATTTTGGGGTGACACAAGATATGTAATCACACAAATAAACCTGACCCTTTCAAAGGATCCAAATAGCATAAAAGCACACATATCCATAAAGAGTAGAGGAAGCTCATTACATGTCCCAAATGCATGTGATCCAGACACAAAAGAACTTAAGTTTTGATACATTAAGACACCTATTTTGGGGCTTTCTTCTTAGACTGCCGACCACAGGTTTCAGCAGCCACACCTTTCTTCTTTCCAGACATGATTGTGTCAGCTCCATTCTTCTTTGGTCCAGGCTTCCTAGGAGGCTTGATGACCAAATCATTGACCCTGCTCTTCTTCAGTAGCCTTTTCTCAAGTTCTCCCTCTTTTACCTTACAAAAAGAATCAGCAAGGTTTTTAACAACTTTATTGCCGAGACAGGGTGGAGTAGCATTGCAAGAAAGACAATTGAAATCACTACAATTCACATGAATTTTAAAACCCCCATTTAGTTCCACAATCCTGGGACTTCTTCTCACCTTAGTATCCATAATGGGCTCCTTTCCCCTTCTTTTTTGGATGGAGCATTGGGAGCTAGCGGATTTGGGGGGGAACCAATATTCAGGTAGTGAGGAGCCATCTGACCAACACAATCATTAGGGATAATGAAGGTAAAGGTATTTGCTTCAGCAATTGGTTCCTTAATAATTTCCCAAAGAGGAGAAGTAAGAAAGTGCTTTGCCCAACTGAATTTCTCAGGAGTAAGGAGCATGAGAGTTATAAAGTTGAACCAACTTACAGGAATGTCACACTTCAGACTGTTCTTGCTAGAAGAGGCACTACTGATGTGAGGGGCAAAAAACCTATCCCAGAGATCTAGGCCTTGCTTGGAGAAGGATTGCTTAGCAGCCAGCACATCAGGAGTAGAAACAAAACTTGTATAGGCCAAACCCACTTGCAGATGTGCCTCATTAGGAGAAAGCAAGTTAGAGTCTTCAATCATCCAGTCATCCTGTTGATTGACCTCATTATCAGGTTGGACCTCTTCCTCATCATCCTGGTAGTTCTGAAGGATATTGAGCAAACCATCACCCATACCAATGTCTTGAATATTCCCAACAAGCTGCTGCTCAACCTCAAGATCATCATTAACATGAACCGAATTGTTACCAGAAGAAATATTGACTGTGGGAACAGATCCAGTAACAACAGTGTTAGCCTCCTGAGGAGGCAAGTTTTGGTTGTCAATTGGCATATCCACCCCTTCAGCAAAGATAGGGCCTTGAATAGGTTCAACATTCCATTGCCCCCAACTTGCAGCATTTTCATTCTGCTGAGGTGCAGCATCATCCCAAAGATCCCATCCACTAACCTCACCAACAGGTTGTGGAGGAGGTGGTGGGGGAGGAGGTCCAAATTGGGGTCCCATGTCAGGCAATGGGTGAGGGTCCTCATTGTCATCTGGTAGTGAGTCTTCATCAGGTGGGCCCCCACCCAGGAGAAAGCTGTTTAAAAGAACCATAGAAAAGGTCCAAGATTCAGACTCCACAAGGTCTCTAATGGTAAATCTTACACTTTTGGGCACATCCACCAAGTCAGTAACTCTTAGTTTGGCAACGATTCTGCCTTTGTGCTCAGGGTATCTTTCCCAAAGAAGAACCTTTCCAATATCAGAAAAACAACATTGAGGTCTTCAGTATGCCAGTGGTCGAGTGGAGGGCCAAGAAGCATAACCTAGCACTCATTATTGAATTGTGTCATGCACCAGTTGATGCCCTCATTGTGTCTGACGAAGGAAACCGTGACATCTTGGAAAGGGATTGGACCAGCACCGATCAGTCGGTCACGGTCACTGACATTGTTAAATTGCACATATGCAGAACCAAAGGGGAAATTTTGTATATCACGAAAATCTACCCTAGCAACATTGTTGAGGAAATCTACCAGCACATCACGAACATTCTCAAAAGGAACCGGACCTAGAGGAAGGGGATGGATGTTGGCAATGGCATACTGTTCATGACCACGTGGACAACGGGGAACCACCACCCTCTTGACACGGTTTCGCCCTTCCACCTACATAATCTCAAAGCTAGGAGGGAGAAAAGGTTGCGGATTGAGCGGAATATTTGCCATTTCGGCGGAAGCTGCCACCGGCGACGAGCGGAGTGAGGTGGTTGGGGTTTCTGCAGGCGTGGGAGTTGAGGGGGCAAGGTCATTTGATTTTTCCTTTTTTGGGAGAGGGCAAAGTTATTTAGACAATCGAACACCTTGGGCCGCGTAACTTGCGCCGAGACATGGGCATTGAACCAATTAAGGTAAGATTTGTTGGGCCAGGAACAGGAAGGGAAAGTGGCAAATTTCAAAACTGGTAAAAGACCAGGCAACTTAATTGCAGCAGATTTGTTGCACGGAGAAAATTTCTCCTCCCTAATAACTCCCCCTTTAACCACGATTTCCGCAAAAGACGTGTCAGGTTTATTGCCATTAATGTCACTCATGATTTGACTGTTTTTGCATGGGGATTTCGGAGAAGTAGCCGGGAAACAGAGACGATAAAAAATAGACAAATTAATTTTCTTTTTGTAAGTGACAAAAGTCCAAGCTTTGTCAATTTCTTTGTAATATTCTCTTTCCTCAAATCTCCAATTTGGGCCACCTTCCCCCCGCAGGTTGATTTTCATGAGAAATAACTCATTTGAAAAAATAGGAGAATTATAGATCTCAAATCCCACAGCACGAGTAGCAACCGAAAATCGATAAGTTCTGTCTTGTAATAATTTGACTTGGAATTTTGAGGCAAAACCACCAAAACATGATTGTAGAGCAACGCCAACTGTATGAATATCAAGTTTGAATTTGGCACGTCCAAAAGAGCACACCGGAAAGAAGGGTCTTCTTCGGAAACCTCTAGAAAAATTAACATGATGTCCGAATTTTTTGAAGACATTTACCTCAAAATCTTTGCCTTTAGAAAAATCCAATGAAATGTTCTTGACAACCTTCTCAGGTGGAGCATGCACGTTGCCAATATTCTGGTCTTCAATAATTTGTGCACCCACAACAACTCTTTTGACAATTAGGTCAAGGGTCATACCAGAAAAAATCTTTTCATGTTGTAGAAGAAATCTTGCATCAATCACCACCTTATTTTGGTTGAGAAGTACCAATCTCTTAGAATGAGAATAAAGGACCAAAATCCCTGGGAGATGTCCCAAATCATCCATGGGCAGAGAAGAGCATGTAACATGCCATTTAAGACCCAAATCCTCAACTGATTCAACACCAGAAGCAGATCCACCAAGAAATCCGGGGGTAGAGATCGAGAGATCATTGACCCTAGCAAGATGAGAGGGGAAACTCACCACAAAACCAACCGAAATCACCTCCCCATTTTCAAGGCATTTACCCTCAAGAGGAAGGCCTTTGGAAATAAGAATAACCAGCCAGCGATCAGCCGAAAGGAACAGAGAGCCAACAAGAAACTTACCACCAGTGGAAATCCCAGAGTAGGTGATTTTCTAGCTACCACCAGAGGAGTCCAACAAAGTGAAACCCATGGAGCAAAGGTGTGCGATGGTTCTGCAGTGGCACCGGCGAGGGCCAGGGGCCGAAAACCTTAGAGAGGCATGCCTCGGAAATCGTGCGGGTCTCAGTTTTCTCCGCCAAAGATACTATTTTTTGTATATCATGTAGAGTGAACGATTATTAGCTATCTAAAACTTCAAAATTTGGTAACATCGTCCGGAGAAACGAGGGAGAAGATTCTCGCAGCTAGGTTTATCATGGAAGTGCTTCATCCGGATTGGCTATCTAATCCGGCGCAGGTGGAGAAGAAAAAAGATGACCCGAATGTGGCAGTAGTATGGCGAATGTGTATTGACTACTCAAACTTGAACAAAGCATGTCCAAAGGAACCATTTCCTTTGCTGATGATAGATCAAGTCATTGACTCAACAACTGGTTGTGAGATGCTATCATTTGTAGATGCGTATTCTGGTTTCCACCAGATACCATTAAACCCGACTGATCAAATAAAAACTTCCTTTGTTACCTAGTATGGGGCTTATTGTTATGGCACTATGCCATTCGGCTTACATAATGTAGGGGAAATGTATAAAGGGGCATGCAAAAGTGCTTACACGATCAAATTGGCAAAAATGTCCAAGTATATGTTGATGATGTGGTGATAAAAACCAAGGAGAGTCATACTTTCTTAGATGATATCCGGCAAACATTCGCGAACTTAAGGAAGTTCTGAATGAAGCTTAACCCGAAAAAATGCACCTTTGGTGTCCTGACCGGAAAATTACTTAGATTCCTTATATGGAGCCGAGGTATAGAAGCTAATCCAACTAAGATCTGAGCTATTGAGCGCATGGAATTGCTGAAGTGTCTCAACGATGTCCAGAAGTTCACTGGTTGCCTGGCATCGTTGAGTCGTTTCGTCTGTCGGCTGGGGCAAGGCATTACCTTTGTACCAGTTAATGAAAAAGTCTGATAAGTTCATCTGGACACCACAAGAAAATGATGTTTTTCATGAGTTAAAAAATATGCTAGCCTCTGCACCTATGTTAGCCTCACTACTATCCAAAGATCCGATGTTGCTCTACATAGCAGCGACAAACCGAGTCGTGAGTGCCGTGGTGGTGGTGGAGCGTGACGAGGAGGGTAAGTCGATGCAGAGGCCAATTTATTACCTAAGTGAGGTACTTTTTGCTTCAAAGCAAAACTACCCCCATTATCAGAAAATGGCATATGGATTTTACATGGCGGCCAAAAATCTTAAGCACTACTTTGAAGAACACCCCATAAAGGTGATATGTGAAGGACCCATATCAGAGATAATGGGTAATAGAGATGCAAGTGGTCGAATCGCCAAATGGGCAATTTAGTTAGACCCATATTCTCCACAGTATGATAGGAGAGATGCAATAAAGTCTCAGGCAGTAGCCGACTTTCTTGTGGATTGGGCCAAAATGCAGTATGAGCCGCCCTTGCCTGATTCGAATTACTAGAGAATGCACTTTGACGGATCAAAACTGAAGGATGGTGTAGGTGTCGGGGTAGTCCTTATCTTGCCCAAGAAGACCAGTTGAGATATGTGCCTCAGATTCACTTTAGAGCATCAAACAATGTGGCCGAATATGAGGCACTTGTGCATGGCTTGAAAGTAGCAAAGGAGATTGGGATACGTCGAATCCAGTTCTTTGGTGATTCGGATTTGGTGATATAGAAAGTTTTGGATCATTGGGATGCTTTGGATGCAAATATGGCCTTGTATAGATTTCACATTCAAAAAAACTGTGGGTACTTTGAAGGATGTGTGTTCCATCATGTACCTCGAGCTAAAAATGATGCAGCCGACGTGGTGTCAAAACTTGGTTCATCTTGGTAGGCTATCCCGCCAGGCATAGCTCTTCAGCACCTAAGAAACCCATCTATCAAACCATCACCATAATCCGAGTCAATTTATATCCCGACCAATCCAGGGTCCGAGGTTGTCCCAATGGACATTGACTAGGGGAACAGTTTGAGTAACCCGGGGACTGCCTCGGCAAACCCGGGGACTGCCTCAACAAATCCGGGGACTGTCTCACAGAACCCGAGGACTGTTCAGCTTAACTCGATTGAAGTTATGTCGGTCGAACCAATGGAAGTTGATGAGGTGATTTTCCTGGTCCTTCTATACCATCTTGGGCACATCCAGTTCTGATTTTTTTGAAAGATGGAAGTTTACAAAGTGATGAGGTCCTTTCCAGACAAATCCAAAAAGAGCAAAATCCATGGAATGTAGCACTTCTTTGTCCATTTTACACTTAGCTGAAGTGTATGTATCTCGAACTCTCATATGTCGGATTGTATGTCGACAATGAGCTAATTAATGAAACCCTGCCCCCTCGAGCAGTAACTCGGGGACTGACTTAGTAGTAATTGTGTTTTCCTGTACTTAAATTTTATATGTTGGCTGGCTTAAATTTCTTAGCCCTTAGGCCGAGTTAGTAATGTGTCGGCACCAAAGGCTAATTCTTCAACTTGCTGCTCTCCAAAAGATTGGCTTCATGGCAAGCAAGAGAAAAAGCTCGCAAATGCTTGACACATGAAAAATGACTAAGGAAGGGAAAATAATCGAGCCGACATTTGTTTTTTGGACTAACCCCTATATTTACTTTCTTTAATATTATGTCGAATCACTTGAGCTAATTCTCATAGTTTTAAGTATTGTTAATTTGATTTTTTGATCTCAGACTCGCAAGTCGAACGACGAAAAATGGTAGATGATGCGTCTAAAATTGAAGCATATTTACCTCTTGTTTTAGCATAAATAGAGTAGGGATTTTTGTATTTCACCGCGCCTACGCACGCTATTTGGTTCTTGTTTTAAAAGGATCCCAAATCATAGAGTCATAGATGAACATATCAATTAGAGCTGTCATATTATGTAATTATATGATATTTCTAAGTGATAAAAGTCATTTTATGAATTTACCTTCGCACCTGGAAGAATAACAAACAAGGAGGAGGCACCAGTACCGATAACGACCACCGGTACGGGCAGAGCCCGCCCGTACCGTCCGCCCGTACCAGGCGCCGTCGGGACCGCCTCGTCAAATAGTTTCTCCTGGCAAAGACGAGAGGGAAATTTGACATTCACAGCCACCAAAAAACACAAAAGACCACATCTGAAAGGGATCTGAAGGAGGAACTTGGCTGGGGCAAAATCCCAGCTGCTTCGTGGATCATTAAAGGACAACACATCATCCCCTTCACCATCAACCGCTTCATCTTCATCACCACCATTACTCCATCTTTCATCTATTAGATCTCTTTGTAATTCTAGATCCAATTATGGTTTGCATTAATCTACACCCATACTTTAATACATCCATTTGATTATGATGATGTTGTTGATTGCTTCCATGAGTGAGTAGTTCCTTTCTTCTTGGGGAGATGGATAAACCCTAGCACCACTATGAACTTGTAATAAAGATGATCTATTCTTGTGTCCATATGACTTGCTTGTCTATGATATAATTATGACTTGTGTTTGATTTCTCTCTTTAGATGATATGTGAAGTCGACAACATATTATTTGCCTTCGGGACTAAAGGGAGGAAGAAACCCTTTGGACGTGTTGTGGAAGCGTACCTAGAGTGCCTTGTGATAGATTGACGCCAGCTCGTAACCCACACGGTCAAAGGGGGATCAAGAGGGACTCCCTAAGCTAATTACGATATCCATGGAGAAACCCATAATTGTGGTGGCCTGTATGGGTGATTGCTCTCAAGCATTGAAGTGGTTATTTATAGGTGACCTCACACTTGGCTCAACAAAGTGGATTCCTACGAGCCTTGTCGTGAACATCTTATTATGGGGAACTCGCCACACATATCATGACACAAGACGTATGTTATCTTGATTACATATAATGATAGTACTATGCAAGCGATCTATCCTACATCCCCGAGAATGTTTTAGCCCTATTTCGTTCAACCATGCTTTCATACAATCTTGTTACTAGATTTCTCTTACTTGTTTTAATTACTTTTTCTGCAAACAACCATAAACAATTCAAACACCCTTTACATGGAATCAAAGACAACTTACAAGTATTCTTTGGTAAATACTAATGAGGGGCATAAAGACCTTTACCAATATCTCTCTATGAGTTCGATATCTTTACTTCTAAACTAGCTATAATTGATCTATGCACTTGTAGCAATCAAGCTATTTTCTGGCGTCGTTGCCGGGGAGGTAAGAACTTTTGGTCTTTGTTCTTAGTTACTTACTTTACTCATTGTTTTACTAAAGCTATTTATTAGTTTCAGGTGATACATTGTGGGCAAGTACCAACATATAATCCAGCTTGAGGCTGTGAGGAATTCCGGTCTGCCCATGGACGCATATTTAAAATCCAATAACCCAAGAGGGTATGATATTAACCCCATGATTTTAGATCTTTTGCATGCAATTTTTTTTTGCAGGAGATGGTACGGAGGATCCGTATGAGCATGTAGGGTTCTTCGAAGATATTTGTGGGACTTTCCATCTTAATCTACAAACCGAGGATGAGGTTAAATTTGCTCTCTTTGCCCAAACCCTCATTGATGAAGCTCGTTCTTGGTATATTCAAAGTTCTCCAAAGATTACTAATTCCTAGGAGAGCCTAGCCTCTCTATTTTTAGTTGATTTCTGTCCCAAGACAAAAACTCTTAGCGCAAGACGCATGATTACGAATTTTAAAAGAAAACCTGGAGAAAGCCTGCATGAAGGGTATACGAGATTTTGTGGTTTGCTTGATCGTTGCCCCCATCATAATTTTCCACCTTGGATAGTGATACACACCTTCTACGCAGGTTTGGATGATGATAATAGAATTGAACTCGATTCCCTTACCAACGGGTCGTTCACCGAATTCAGTATTGAGAGGGCATGGAATTTATTAGATATGGTGGATAAGATAGAGAAAGCCTATTGTGAGGAAGAATTTTAAAAGGAAAACCCCATAGAGTATAATTGTTTAAAGAAGTTTCTAGCTTATGGAAAGATAGAAAAATTGCTTGGGAATTTTAACCTTGACCATCGCATGATCATTCAAATTATTAGATCCTATGCTGACTACCTACAAATTCCAAAAGAATGGGAACGCTATACACCACCTATGGAAGCTAGCCGCAATGATAGATATTCAAAAATGCAAAAGAAAATGTTATCTGAAGAGGAATCTATTCTAACTAAGGTAATGGATAGTAGGGGTGATGGGAATAAAAGAATAGGAAGATTAACTAGAAATTTAGGAGCCATTAAAGAAAACATCACGATAGTAAAAGAAATTTTGGAACCTAATTTTTTCAAGGAAGAGGTTATAATGGTAAGCAAAGAATCCTCTGAAATGATAGGAGGAAATTTGGATGGTAAGAACAAAAGTCAACAGAAAATTCCTTTTTGTTTAGGAGGGATTACTTACATAGGATTCTGTGACTTAAGTTCTTCTGTAAACATAATGCCTTATACCATTTATAAAGAATTATGAGATCACCTTGATGAATCCTACCTTGAGCCGCCAGAAGAAACTTTTATGTTCTCAAATCAAATTTTGCATCCTACTCACGGAATACTTTGCAATGTTTGCCTCTCTGTTGGGGCTTTTGTGTATCTTGTTGATTTTCATATTATCGAAATACCTTTGAACTCCAGTTGCCCAGTTATTTTTGGTAATCGTTTTTACAATTCTATGAATATTGATATTGATAACAAAAGGCAGGCTTTATCTTTACAGCTTGTTGAAGAAACTATAGAAATAAGCTACAACCAATTCACGAGACTACCTTATGAGAAGAAAATCGAGATTAAGGAGGAGAAGACTATTGAAGAATTGGCAACAATCTATTTTTTCACACCACAATCCGAATTGGAGAGAAGTTTGACAAGCGATGATTCCCTTGCCAACGACTCTACAAAAGAATATTTGACTAAAATCAGCAACACCA
The DNA here is from genome assembly GCA_916181665.1 of Avena sativa. Taxonomy (NCBI): domain Eukaryota; kingdom Viridiplantae; phylum Streptophyta; class Magnoliopsida; order Poales; family Poaceae; genus Avena; species Avena sativa. The sequence goes on along the minus strand of OV702286.1, from coordinate 382,289,088 downwards.
CACTGGAGGCTGAACAAGGGCTCAGGGATGAATATGAAGAGCTTGAAAGGAAAGGGGACGAGGATCCGCCGCCTATTGTTCTAAAACCTCTCTCTCCAGGGCTCATGTATGAATTCTTAGACAAGGAAGGTAAATGTCCAATAATTTTTGATGATAATCTCTGTCCAGATGAAAGCACGAAGTTGTTAGAAGTACTTGTCAAACAACGAGAAACTTTTGGATATATTCTAGATGACATAAAAGATATAGATTCGACCATAGTAACTCCAAAGATTCCCATGGTTGAGGATGCTAAACCATTTGTTTATAATAAAAAAGGTTAAATCCCAAAATGAAAGAGGTAGTGAGAAAGGAAGTAATCCGTATGTTAGACAGTGGTATTCTCTATCCAATTTCAGATAGCAAATGGGTAAGTCCAACTTATTGCATACCTAAGGAAGGATGCATAACAGTAATTAATAATGATAAGGATGAACTGATTCCAGCTAGAACAATAGCAGGATATAGAATGTGTATTGACTTTAGGGAGTTGAATAAAGAAACCATAAAAATGCATAAGCAATTTCCCTTCATTAATGATATTATGGATAGGATGTCCGTTAATTCTTACTTTTGTTTTCTTGACGGATACTCCGGTTATTCTCAAATAGCTATTGATGTCTACGCACTTCTATTCTTGTAGACAGTTGTTGGGCCTCCAAGTGCAGAGGTTTGTAGAACAGCAGCAAGTTTTCCCTTAAGTGGATCACCCAAGGTTTATCGAACTCAGGGAGGAAGTGGTCAAAGGTATTCCCTCTCAAGCAACCCTGCAATCAAGATACAAGAAGTCTCTTGTGTCCCCAACACACCCAATACACTTTTCAGGTGTATAGGTGCACTAGTTCGGCGAAGAGATAGTGAAATACAAGTGGTATGGATAATTATAAGTGGTAACGGTGATAGAAAATAACTTGATGGCGTGGAAAATACTAAAGGCAAACTGAAATAAAGATGCAAGCAAGGAAACATGTAACAGATCTAATAGCAAACAGTGTATCAATGCTTAGAAACAAGGCCTAGGGATCATACTTTCACTAGTGAACACTCTCATATAAATATATTCTCTTTATGATACTACTCTTAACTACTCTCCGGTTGGACACTCTAATCGATGGTAGGGCTATAACAGCACACCTCAAAGTCCATCTTTCCCATCTAGAAAACCCCACACTGTCACCTTGAGTACTAGATGAGTCCAACAAACACCACAATTTCATAGAAACATCCAACTCCAAATATAACTCATAACAAGTATTTGTAATCTCTAGCCTAAGTGCCACCATGGTGTGCACGCTGTCACTTTCACACACATGGGGAGAGCAGAGATCTATTAAAGCACTTGAGTAGCAAGGTAGATCTATAGATTACAAGCTCATGATCTCAATAAGATCATGCATAGAGAGAGATGAACACATAGCTACCGGTAGAATCCTTAGCCTCGAGAGAGAACTACTCCCTCCTCATCATGGGAATCGGCAATGGTGATGGAGATGGTGGTGGAGATCGATGGAGATGGCTCCGGGGGCACTTCCCCGTCCCGGCAGGGTGCTGGAACAGAGACTTTCTGTCCCCCGAATCTCCCCTTCGGTGGCGGCGGCGCTGCGGAACTTTTAGTGGATTTCTGATTGATTATTTAGGGTTTTGGCTTCGGGAGGCTTCTTATATGCCAGAGGGCAAGGTCGGTGGGCGGCCAGGGGGCCCACACTATGCCCTGGCGCGGCCTAGGTGGACCCGCGCCTAGGGGTGGTGTGGCCACCCTGTGGCCCCCCTCCGGCTCTCCTTCTAGCTCCGTGAGTCTTTCAGGAAAATAGTAACTTTGGCTTTTGTCCCGTCCAATTCCGAGAATATTCATTTTTTGACTTCCTGGATCCAAAAACAGCAGAAAACAGGCAACTGGCACTGTGACATCTTGTTAATAGGTTAGTCCAAGAAATCATATGAAAAGTACTCCAAAGTTGGAACAAAACATAAGAAAGTCGATAAAACCAAGCATGGAACATCAAAAATTATAGATACATTTGCAATGTATCAACATCCCCAAGCTTAACTCCTGCTCGCCCTCGAGTAGGTAAGTGATAAAAAGAAAGAATAATTTTTGAGGTGACATGCACCATCAAAGACTTGATCAAAGTATTTGTAAAACATTCAAAGCTAGGATCATAGTACTTCAATCATAACATGAAAGACAAAGTTCTAGCAATGAGACAAAGAAACTATGTTGCAACATGAAAGGGCACAAACAAAAGATTAATGAATAACAATGCTTTGCAAGACGTTTGTTTGTTTCACATAAAGAAAACATAGCATAATAGTATTCAGCTTGTCCCTCATAGAGTAGCAAACATAAATGCACAGGACACCTTCAAACTTCATAAGAGTGACTAGATACAAATAGTTCAAAACAAGCAATATCAAGTTATGCATCAATCAACTAGTCTTGGGACAATGCACATAGAACTAAGAATGGCCACTATGCTCTCAAAGTAAGTGCATAAAGATAGAAGGTGGAGACTCAATATATAAGTGGAAGAAAGGCCTTCATAGAAGGAAGTAGGTATTCAAGTCTCATAAAGAGCTTCCAAAAATTATGGTACTTATAGCTTTCAGCTCTCATTGCCCCTATCATAAGCATCTTGAAGTGATTAAGGTTAAAGTGAACAAACTATGGTGTACAGGCTTGACGAAGTATAAGTCAGAAATCTCATGTCCCTTGTATACGAGGGCCGCTCCTCATGCTACTCAAGTTTAGTCACCGGTAAGTTCTTGTCATTGTAAGTACATGTGTATCATAGAGAACCGCCAACGGGGTACCCCTTGCCCGATGATACGGAAGAATCCCCATATCAAAATGACAAGGCAAGCAGACAACGAGCATCTCAACAATCTTCTTATTTACCATGGGAATATGGTGCTTTTTCTCTCTTTCCTCTTTTCATAATCTTTTTTTCTCTTTTCTCTTTTTTTCTCAATATAGGACTCTTTTTTGTATAAGAAGAATGCTTCATAGACAGCTCATTATGGTTACGCTACATGTTGCCACCATGTCAGCATGGATTAGACCAGCAGCCCAGGCGTTTCTCTAACACATATACATAACTCCATGGACTTACAAGCTCCCCTTTCATTTCACACCGACGACATCCATATACAAAAGAGCATGATATCAACTAGGTACAAGTACCAAGTGCAATGTTGAAAGCATTCCCCATGAAAGCATGGTTCTGCTAATTCCCAACAAATAAGTGCAAGAATATACAACATAGAAGACACAATGGTTCAAGTTTATTAAGGGCAAGAAAAGTAAAGTGTGCCATCAAGTTCGTGAGAGCTTTAATCACTAGTTTTCTCATAACAAGTTTAATTTGGAAGGTAAACAAAAACATGAATATACTTGGAATAGCATATGCTAATAGGTAGGTATGGTGGAATCTTTGGAATAACTTGGTTTAAGGAGTTGGATGTATGAGTGGAACTCATACTTGGTTACGGAGGCTAGCAAAAGACTAGGAGCGACAAACTAAGAGAGCAATAATGGCATAATCATGCAGAGTGACAAAACATCATTAATCAAAGCATAAAGTGATACTACAAGTTCAAAACTAAAGGATCATAAAGGCTATGGTGACTTAGGATAGTCATAACATGGTGTGAGCATGTGCCAAGTCAACCCAAATAAAGCATCAAAGGAGAATACCACAATACTATGCTTTAATATGCTAAAACAACGCATGATTCTTCCAAGGAACATTAAGTAATCTCAATAGTTTATAACAAGTCATGCTACACCAAATAATACTAAGCATAAAGCCAAAGCAATATCAAGCATGGCATAACAAAGCATAGGCCATAGTAAAAAACAAGCTCCTTTTACCACTTAAGCATGAACTTTTCCTACTCTTTTCCAATCCAAACCAAACTATTTGAAAACCAATGTATGCAAGAGAGGGTCCAACCAATTTATTCAGAAAACTAAGCAAACCAAGAAAAATAAAAACCAAAACAAAAACGAAAAAGAAGACGCTCTAAGAACAACACAACTGTGCATGAAACAATAAAAATGAAGCGTTTGGAAGAAACCTGAGATTTTTATTGATGAAGAAGGGGATGCCTTGGGCATCCCCAAGCTTTGACGCTTGTACTTCTTGGATATTTCTTGGGGTGACACGCGTGGCATCCCCAATCTTGAGCTTTAGTCCATCCTTCATCTCATTACTCATTCTTCCATACACCTGAAATTTTTCCTTCATACAAAACTTCACACAATCTTTATTAGCAACAATAGTGCACTCAAGATAAATAAGTCTTAAGGTTCAGTTCTAACACCAAATAAACTTCCATTAGAACACTAGCTACTGTAGCACTTCCCTCAAAAAGCTCAATTCCCCAAAAGAACTCAAGAAGGAACCAACAAGAAGCAAATGCAGAAAATGGCAGAAATCTGTCAAAACAGACCAGCAGGTAAAGACGAATTTTTTTGAAGACCTTCTGTTGCTCAAATCAAAAAGTGTTGAACTAATAAAAGTTAGATAACAACCTGGGGCAGAAGCAAAAAAATTTACGCCTCAAAAGGACGTACAGTGATTTTACACGAATTTTTACGGTGAAGCACAAAAATCTGTTTCGGGACAGCAACTTTCCCAAGCATTACTTCTCTCTCATTAGAGGTTACTCTTGGCACAAAAAGCAAATAAAAAGGATAAGGAGCGGTTATTACTGAAGTAATAACTTCCAAGACTCATCTAAAACTCTTGGGTTATCTCCCAACAAGTACTTTTGTTTAACGCCTTTAAGTTAGGCATGATAGTTTAAGAAGATGCTCACATAAGACATATGAATTGAAGTAAAAGAGAGCATCAAGAAGCAAATTCAAAGCGCATTTAATTCTAACCCAATTCCTATGCATAGGAATCTTGTAAATAAAAAAGTAATGAAAGCACAAAACAACAAGCATAGGAAAGCAAAACAAGTGCAACTTCAAAACTTTCAACATAAAGAGGAGAAACTTAATATTATTGAGATACATAAAACCATGTTTCCCTCTCTCATAATAACTTTCAGTAGCATCATGAATAAAATTAACAATATAACTATCACACGAAACATTCTTATCATGAGCCACATGGATAAAAGAATTAATACTCCCCGCATAAACATAGTCACTCTTATTGATTGTAGTGGGAGCAAATTCAACAAAATAGCTACCATTATTATTTTCATCACCATAATCATCAAATATAGGAGGCATAGTGTAATCATAATTAATTTCCTCCACAATAGTAGGTGGACTGAAAATATCATATTCATCATTGTAATCATCATATATTGGAGGTTTGGTATCATCATAAGCAATAGAATAGCTATGTTCCAAAGCTGGGGAACTAAAAAGATCATTTTCATAAAAACTAGCTTCCCCAAGCTTAGACTTTTCCATAGCATTAGCAATAATGGTGTCCAAAGAATTCATACTAACAACATTGCTATTAGCATGCAAATAAAGTTCCATAGGTTTTTTAATTTTCTCTTCAAACACTTCATGTCCTAACTCAAGATAAATATTATAAAGCTCTCTAATTTTTGTTGTTGTTTTCCATTAAGCCTAACTAGTGAAAACAAGAAACAAAAAGACAAAATTGCAGAATCTAAAGGAAATAACTTCGAGCACTCACACCGGAGGATGTGAGTACCTTTTACCTTACCTCCCCGGCAACGGCGCCAGAAAATAGGCGTTTGCCGTGGGAGGTTCTTCTTCTTTAATCCTCCGGTGTGAATACCTTTTACCTTACCTCCCCGGCAACGACGCCAGGAAATAGCTTGATGTCTACGAACTTCTATTCTTGTAGACAGTTGTTGGGCCTCCAAGTGCAGAGGTTTGTAGAACAGCAGCAAGTTTTCCCTTAAGTGGATCACCCAAGGTTTATCGAACTCAGGGAGGAAGTGGTCAAAGGTATTCCCTCTCAAGCAACCCTGCAATCAAGATACAAGAAGTCTCTTGTGTCCCCAACACACCCAATACACTTGTCAGGTGTATAGGTGCACTAGTTCGGCGAAGAGATAGTGAAATACAAGTGGTATGGATAATTATAAGTGGTAACGGTGATAGAAAATAACTTGATGGCGTGGAAAAGACTAAAGGCAAACTGAAATAAAGATGCAAGCAAGCAAACATCTAACAGATCTAAGAGCAAATGGTGTATCAATGCTTAGAAACAAGGCCTAGGGATCATACTTTCACTAGTGAACACTCTCATATAAATATATTCTCTTTATGATACTACTCTTAACTACTCTCCGGTTGGACACTCTAATCGATGGTAGGGCTATAACAGCACACCTCAAAGTCCATCTTTCCCATCTAGAAAACCCCACACTGTCACCTTGAGTACTAGATGAGTCCAACAAACACCACAATTTCATAGAAACATCCAACTCCAAATATAACTCATAACAAGTATTTATAATCTCTAGCCTAAGTGCCACCATGGTGTGCACACTGTCACTTTCACACACATGGGGAGAGCAGAGATCTACTAAAGCACTTGAGTAGCAAGGTAGATCTATAGATTACAAGCTCATGATCTCAATAAGATCATGCATAGAGAGAGAGATGAACACATAGCTACCGGTAGAACCCTTAGCCTCAAGAGAGAACTACTCCCTCCTCATCATGGGAATCAGCAATGGTGATGGAGATGGTGGTGGAGATCGATGGAGATGGCTCCGGGGGCACTTCCCCGTCCCGGCAGGGTGCCGGAACAGAGACTTTCTGTCCCCCAAATCTCCCCTTCGATGGCGGCGGCGCTGCGGAACTTTTCGTGGATTTCTGATTGATTATTTAGGGTTTTGGCTTTGGGAAGCTTCTTATAGGCCAGAGGGCAAGGTCGGTGGGCGGCCAGGGGGCCCACACTATGCCCTGGCGCGGCCTAGGTGGACCCGCGCCTACGGGTGGTGTGGCCACCCTGTGGCCCCCCTCCGGCTCTCCTTCTGGCTCCGTGAGTCTTCCGAGAAAATAGTAACTTTGGCTTTTGTCCCGTCCAATTCCGAGAATATTCATTTTCTGAATTCCTGGAACCAAAAACAGCAGAAAACAGGCAACTGGCACTGTGGCATCTTGTTAATAGGTTAGTCCAAGAAATCATATGAAAAGTACTCCAAAGTTGGAACAAAACATAAGAAATTCGATAAAACCAAGCATGGAACATCAATAATTATAGATACATTTGCAATGTATCAGCTATCCAAACTGAAGATCAAGAAAAAACTACTTTCACATGCCCCTATGGAACCTATGCTTATCGATTAATGCCTTTTGGATTGTGTAACGCAGCTGCTACTTTTCAAGAGTGTGTTTTAAAAATCTTTAACAGTTTTGTGGAGAGTTCCATGGAAGTTCTTATGGATAACTTTGTTGTCTATGGATCTACCTTTGAACAATGTCTATATAATCTTAATAGAGTTTTGCAGAGGCGTAAACAAACCAAGATGGTTCTAAATTGGGAGTGTTGCTGCTTCATGGTAAGGGAAGGTATAGTTTTTGGGCATTAAGTTTCTAAGAAGAATATTAAGATTGATAATTTGAACTTAATTACTTTAGAAACACTTCCAGTTCCGCAAGATATAAAAGGAGTAAAGAATTTCCTTGGGCATGCTGGTTTTACATACACGTTATCAAATATTTTGCTAAAATAGTCGCCCCTTTAACTCGTCTCCTAGATAAACATATTATTTTTGCTTTTTGATAGAGATTGCCATGATTCTTTTGAACAGTTAAAGAAAGCTTTAATTCTGCACCTATTATTCAAGCACCCAATTGGGACGAACCATTCGAAATTATGTGTGATGCTAGTGATTATGCTATTGGGACTATTTTAGGACAAAGTTATGGCCTTAACCTTAATGTTATTCTATATGCTAGTCAAGTCTTTAATGATGATCAAAGGCACTATGCAACAACTAAGAAAGAATTCCTTGCTATTGTCTTTTCTTGTGATAAGTTTAGACACTATATCATCAACTCAACAGTAATAGTTCATACTGATCATCAAGCTCTAAGACATCTTCTAGCTAAAAAGGATGCTAAACCCCGTCGAATTAAATGGGTCTGTTACTTTAGGAGTACAATTTACAAATAGTGGATAGGAGGGGAAAGGATAACCCTGTGGCCGACCATTTGTCACGAATGGAAGGAATCATGGAAGATCTATCCCTATTAACGAATCTATGCCGGGTGAATATCTTGCAGTTGTAGAAACTCATGATCCCTGATTTGCAGATTATGTTAATTTCCTAGTAGGCAAGTCTCTACCAAAAGGAATGGATTACAATCAAAGAAAGAAATTCTTCAGTGATATAAAACATTACTTTTGGGATGATCCGTACTTATATAGACATGGTCTAGATGGGATAATCCGAAGATGCGTGCCCGAGCATGAGATTAAAGACATACTTAAGTCCAGTCACGATAGTCCCTACGGTGGGCATCACGCTGGTAATCGCGCCGCAACCAAAGTTTTACAGTCAGGCTTCTACTGGCCTACCTTAGTCAAAGATTCTCATGAATATGTTAAAAATTGTGATGCCTGTCAACGTATGAGTAATATAGGAAAATACAAGAGATGAATATGAAATATAACTTAGTAATAGAGCCGTTCGATGTATGGGGAATGGATTTTATGGGACCATTTGTTCCCTCTAACGGTTATACTCATATTCTTGTTGTTGTTGATTATTTTACTAAATGGGTTGAAGCTATACCTACAGCTCATGCAGATGCAGCCACTTCCATCAAGATGGTCAAGGACATCATCTTCCCTAGGTTTGGAGTACCTCGATTTTTGATTACTGATGGTGAAACTTGTTTTATGAAAGGAACTTTTGACAAGATATTTCAAAAATATGGAGTAGACCACCGGGTAGCTTCGCCTTACCATCTTCAAACCAGTGGACACATGGAATTATCGAACAGAGAAATCAAGGTCATACTTAACGATGACCATATCAAGAAAAGACTGGGCTCTAAAGCTTAATGATGCACTGTGGGCGTACCGTACAACATTCAAGAACCCCATGGGAATGACACCATACAAAATGGTTTACGGTAAAAATTGTCATCTTCCACTAGAACTCAAGCATAATGCTCGGTGGGTTATCAAAACTACGAAGTTTGACTTTAAAACTGCAGGTGAAAAATGACTCTTAGACATTCATGATTTAGATGAACTAAGGAATGAGGCTTATGAAAATGCTAGAATATTTAAGGAAAAAGTTAAGAAATGGCGTGACAGAAAGTTAGAAGGCAAGGGATTTAAAACCGGAGATAAAATTTTACTTTACAACTCTAGGCTTAAGATTTTTGCAGGAAAGTTGAAATCTACGTGGGAAGGACCATAAGATGTTGAAGAAGCATATCCATCAGGAGCAGTGAGACTGAAAATACTACACCCTCTTCCTCATCCTGGATTGTTAATGGGCAGCGATTGAAGCATTATAGAGTTGGCGAAGTAAACACTGTGGAATTGATCTCTGTGATCCCAGCTGAAGAATACAACAAGCGGAGGCTAGGTAACAAAGTGTAAATTAGTTAAGTTCGGTTCCTTTGAAACCTTTTTGGATGATTCTATTGTTCGTTATGAACTCGTCTTGTTTTTCTGGTAATTCTGAATGGTTTTTCGACCTGGTACGGGCAGACCGTACTGTCGGACACGCCCGTACCACTGGTCGTTACCAATTCAGAGGACTAACTCTGAATTTTTGCAATACAGTACGACCGGATAGTACGGGATGACGTGCCCGTACCGCTGGTCGTCACCAGTACTGTTTCCCTCATGACATATTAATGTGTAAAAAAAATTCGAAGTCGGTAAGTAGACCATACGGGAGCATGGTACGGGAGGATCCCACACGTACCAGGCGCCATCGGGACCGCCTCGTCAAATAGTTTCTCCCAACGAGGACGAGAGGGAGATCCAACATTCACAGCTACCAGAAACCACGAAACACCACATCTGAAAGGGATTTGAAGGAGGAAATTGGCGGGGGCAAAATCCCAGCTGCTTCGCGAATCATTGGAGGACAACGCATCATCCCCTTCACCATCAACCGCTGCATCTTCAGCACCTCCATTACTCCATCTTTCATCTATTAGATCTCTTTGTAATTCCAGATCCAATTGTGGTTTGCATTAGATCTACACCCATACTTTAATCCATCCATTTGATTATGATGATGTTGTTGATTGCTTCCATGAGTGAGTAGTTCCTTTGTTCTTGGGGAGATGGAGAAACCCTAGCACCACTATGAACTTGTACTAAAGATGATCTATTCTTGTGTCCATATGACTTGCTTGTCTATGATATAATTATGACTTGTGTTTGATTTCTCTCTTTAGATGATATGTGAAGTCGACCACATAATATTTTCCTTCGGGACTAAATGGAGGAAGAAACCCTTTGGACGTGTTGTGGAAGCGTACCCGGAGTGCCTTGTGACATATTGACGCTGGCTCGTAACCCACATGGTCAAAGGGGGATCAAGAGGGACTCCCTAAGCTAATAACGATATCCATGGGGAAACCCATAATTGTGGTGGCCTGTATGGGTGATTGCTCTCAGGCATTGTAGTGGTTATTTATAGGTGACCTCACACTTGGCTCAACAAAGTGGCTTCCTACGGGCCTTGTCGTGAACATCTTATTATGGGGCTCTCTCCACACATATCATGACACAAGAAGTATGTTATCTTGATTAAATATAATGATGGTACTATGCTAGAGATCTATCCTACATCCCCAAGAATGTTTTAGCCCTATTGAGTTCAACCATGCTTTCATACAATCTTGTTACTAGATTTCTCTTACTTGTTTTAACTAATTTTTCTGCAAACAACCATAAACAATTAAAACACCCTTTACTTGGAATCAAAGACAACTTACAAGTATTCTTTGGTAAATAGTAACGAGGGTGATACGTTGCTAACGTATCCATAATTTTTGATGTTCCATGCTTGGTTTTATCTACTTTCTTATGTTTTGTTCCAACTTTGGAGTACTTTTTATACACTTTCCTGGACTAACCTATTAACAATATGCCACAGTGCCAGTTGCCTGTTTTCTGCTGTTTTTGGTTCCAAGAAAGTCAGAAAATCAATATTCTCAGAATTGGACCGGACAAAAGCCAAATTCGATATTTTACCGGAAGACTCACAGAGCCAAAAGACGAGACAGAGAGGGGCCACCGGGTGGCCACACCATATGGTGGCGCGGGCTAGCCCTGGCCGCGCCACCAGGTGGTGTGGGCCCCCTGGCCGCCCACCGACCTTGCCTCTTCGCCTATAAGATGCCTCCCGATGCAAAAACCCTAAATAGTCAAGCCTCCAGCCACGAAAAGTTCCACAGCGCCGCCGCCACCAAAGGGGAGATTTGGGGAACAGAAAGTCTCTGTTCTGGCACCCTGCCGGGATGGGGAAGTGCCCCCAGAGCCATCTCCATCGATATCCACCACCATCTCCATCACCATTGCTGATTCCCATGATGAGGAGGGAGTAGTTCTCTCTCGAGGCTAAGGGTTCTACCGGTAGCTATGTGTTCATCTCTCTCTATGCATGATCTTATTGAGATCATGAGCTTGTAATCTATAGATCTACCTTGCTACTCAAGTGCTTTAATAGATCTCTGCTCTCCCCATGTATGTGAAGTTGACAGTGTGCACACCATGGTGGCACTTAGGCTAGAGATTAGAAATACTTGTTATGAGTTATATTTGGAGTTGGATGTCTTTATGAAATTGTGGTGTTTGTTGGATCCATCTAGTGCTCATGGTGACAGTGTGGGGTTATCTAGATGGGTAAAGCGAACTTTGAGGAGTGCTGTTATAGCCCTACCATGGATTAGAGTGTCCAACCGGAGGGTAGTTCAGCGTAGTATCATAAAGAAGAATATATTTATATGAGAGTGTTCACTAGTGAAAGTATGATCCCTAGGCCTTGTTTATAAGCACTGAAACACCGTTTGATATTAGATCTATTACATGTTTGCTTGATTCTATCTTTATTTCAGTTTTACTTTAGTCTTTTCCACGCCTTCAAGCTATTTTCTATCACCGTTACCACTTATAATTATCTATACCACTTGTATTTCACTATCTCTTCGCCGAACTAGTGCACCTATACACCTGACAAGTGTATTGGGTGTGTTGGGGACTTCTTGTATCTTGATTGCAGGGTTGCTTGAGAGGGATACCTTTGACCACTTCCTCCCTGAGTTCGATAAACCTTGGGTAATCCACTTAAGGGAAACTTGCTGCTGTTCTACAAACCTCTGCACTTGGAGGCCCAACAACTTTCTACAAGAATAGAAGTGTGTAAACATCAGAGGGGCATAAAGACCTTTATCAATAGATCTCTGTGAGTTCGATATATTTACTTCGAAACTAGCTACAATTGATCTGTGCACTTGCAGTCATCAGTAGACGCGAGCCAAATCATAATATTAAGAAAACAAGAAAATGAAACTCGAGGGCTTTGCCCAAAAGGATTAAACATAAAAGCATAGGAGTAGTAGAATAACTTCAATTGATTTATACATATGCGCCCGACATACCGGACATTTAATCAAATTTAAAGTTCATGTGCCTAAGGAGCAGCAGTGGCCGGATCATTGATAACTTTGGGGTTGGTAACCTCGGCTTCCGCTTCATCATCTGGGTTAGCCTCCTAGTCATCCGGGTTCTCCTCATTGTTGCTAGCATCCTCTTTAACGTATTCTTCATCGACCTCCTCGAGGAAGCTGATACGTTGCAAATGTATCTATAATTTTTTATGTTCCATGCTTGTTTTATATCTACTTTCTTATGTTTTGTCCACACTTTAGAGTATTTTTAGACATTTTCTGGAACTAACCTATTAACAAGACGCCACAGTGCCAGTTGCCTGTTTTCTGCTGTTTTTTGGTTTCAGAAAAGCTAGTAAGGAAATATTCTCAGAATTGGACCAGACGAAATCCCAAGTCAATATTTCACCAGAAGAAACATAGAGTCCGAAGGGGAGACGAAGAGGGGATACAGGACGGCCACACCTGGTGGTGGCGCGACCAGCCCTAGCTGCACCACCAGGTGGTGTGGGCCCCCTGGTACTCCATCGACCTTGCCCCTTCGCCTATATATTGCCTCCGGGACGAAAACCCTAAGTACCCGATCAAAATTCCACGAAAGAGTCTATAGCCGCCGCCATCTCCATCCCTACATCGGGAGCAATCTGAAGCTCTTCCCGGCACCCTGCCAGAGGGGAGAGATCACCCTGGAGGCCTTCTTCATCACCATGACTGCCTCCGGTGTGATGCATGAGTAGTTCATCCCTGGACTACGGGTCCATATAGTAGCTAGATGGTTGGTTCTTCTCCTTTGTGCTACCATGTTTAGATCTTGTGAGCTCCGTTCATGATCACACCTATTTGTAATCTACATGTTGTGTTTGCGGGGATCTGAGGGATATTGAGATGCTATTTCATATTTATTATTGATTCTATCATGTCTTTGTTATTTGTGATCTTGCATGCTTTCCGTTGTTAGTAGCTATCTAGGCCGAGTAGATGCTAGCAACTCCAAGAGGAAGTATTTATGCTCGATAGTGGGTTCATGCCTCTAGGAATCTGGGGAAGTGACAGAAATCTCTAAGGTACTAGATGTGATATTGCTACTAGGGAGAAAACAACAATCCTTTGTGCATAGAACAATCGTATTGTTTACTTTACACACTTTGCTTAATGCAATTATCTGTTGCTTACAACTTAATACTAGAGGGGGTTCGGATGATAACCTGAAGGTGGATTATTAGTCATAGATGCAGTTGGATTACGGTCTATGTATAATGTTGTAATTCCCAATCAAATCTCATAGGAGTCAAGATGATTAGTATATGCATGTATGCTTTCTCGGTGTTTGTCAATTGCCCTGCTGTAATTTGTTCACCCAACATGTCATCTATCTTAAGGAGAATCACCTCTAGTGAACTATGGACCCCGGTCCATTCTTTTACCATCAATCTACAATCTACTATTTACTATTTTTTGTTTACTTTCTGCAAGCAATTACTATCTTCCACACAATACGTTTAATCCTTTGTTTTTAGCAAAACCGGTGAGATTGACAACCTCACTGTAAGTTGGGGTCAAAGTTTTGTGGTTGTGTTGTGCAGGATTCCAAGTTGGAAACAACACCTTGGAGGTGTTTCCTTGCTCCTACTGGTTCGGTAACCTTGGTTTCATAACTGAGGGAAAACTTGCTACTATGCTCATCATACCTTCCTCTTGGGGTTCCCCAACGAGATCGATGTGTTGAGTCCGATCATCAAGGCTTTTTCTGGCGCTATGGCCGGGGAGTCAAGGACATCTTCACAAGGGGAGTCCCTCATAATCAATCTGTTTGCTTTGTTTTATTTGTTTTGCTTAGTTTATTTCTGCTTTGTTTGCTTGTTCTTTTTATCAAAAATATAAAAAAATAGTTCCTACTATAGTTGTTATTTTCGTTGGTCTGTTATTGTCTTGCTTTATCATGCTTTCTATCAATGGTTGGTTTCTTTGGAACTAAATCTAATTGTCAAGGTGGGTTCACGGAAGAACAAAAATATTATTATAAGGAACACCGCTTGTCACAAAAAGGGAAACACTTATGGGAACAGACTAATAAATTGAATACCATTGCTAGAAACATGTGCTCTACTCATAATGTTACTTATTGCTTTGATAAATCTTGTTGCTGTAAGAGGTATAAACACCTCCCTTTTCAATGTGAGTATAATGATGATGTTACCATATCTTCTTATGTTAAGGTAAATTATGACTTTTATGATGTGGAACAAATTGAAGAATTTATTGCTTAGAAGGATGCATTCGAACTAGCTTATTTACTTGAAAATACTGATGATGCACCTTATAAATATGAGGTTTATGATATACTTAAATTTTTCTTTGATAATTACAAGGGAGAAAATGGCTATATTCTTGAATATCCTAATAGATGCTCTCCACCAGTGGAAGATACTAATGCCTTGCAGGAGCCTATGGAAGAAGAAATTGTTGAAACTGCAAGCTCATTGGATGAAGAAGAGGAGGAGAGTGATGATCAAGAGGGATAAGAATGGATCTACCCATTCCTACCTTCTAATGAGAGTAACTCTTTACCCCTTACATTATTTGATTGTCATCCATGCTTACCAAAGGATCATGAAAAACATGCTTTATGTGATAGTTATATTGTTGAGTTTAGTCATGAGGCTACTGAAAATTATTATGAGAGATGAAAATATGGTTGTAAAAGTTTTCATGGTACTGAAACACCTCTCTATTTACTGAAAGTTTTGAAGTTACTCTCGTTTTACCTTCCTATGCCTGTCACTTTGTTCTTTGTGAATTTATTTGCGTCTAAGATTCCTATGCATAAGAAGTGGGTTAGACTTAAATGTGTTTTGAATTTGCTTCTTGATGCTCTCTTTTACTTCAATTCGTTTTTCTTATGTGAGCATCATCGAAATTATTATGCCTAGCTCAAAGGCGTTAAAGAAAAGCACTTATTGGGAGATAACCCAAAAGTTTTAGTTGAGTCTTGGAAGTTATTGCCTCTATGATAACCTATCCTTATCATTTTTGTGTGGTTTTTGTGCCAAGAATAACCTCTAATGAGAGAGAAGTAATGCTTGGAAAAGTTGCTGTCCCGAAACAGATTTTTGTGCTTCTCTGTAAAAATTCGTGAAAAATCTCCGTATGTCGGATTGAGCTGTAATGTTCTGAATAAATCCTCCAGGTTGTTATCCAACTTTCGTTAGTTCAGCACTTTCCGATTTGAGCAACAGAAGTTCTTCGAAAAAATTGGTGTTTAGCTGCTGGTCTTTTTGACAGATTTCTGTCATTATTTGCACTTGCCTCTTAATCTCTTTCTCTTTGAGTTCTCTTTGATCATCTGAACTTTTTAAAGGAAGTGCTACATTAGCTTTTGTTTTAGTGGAAGTTTTACTTGTGTTGGAACTGAACCAAAAGACTTATTATCTTGAATACACTAATGTTGCTAATAAAGATTGTGTGAAGTTTTGTATGAAGGAGATTTTAAAGTGCATGGAAGAGTAATGTGATAAGATGAAGTATATACAAAAGCTCAAGCTTGGGGATGCCACCCATGTCACCCCAAGCAATATTCAAGAAGTACAAGCGTCAAAGCTTGGGGATGCCCAAGGCATCCCCTTATTCATCAATAAAAATTTTAGGTTTCTTCAAAACACTTCATTTTTATTGTTTCATGCACAATTGTGTTGTTCTTGGAGCGTCTTTGTTTTCGTTTTTAGTTTCCGTTTGCTTAGTTTTCTTGAATAAATTGGTTGGACCCCCTCATTCATGCATTATTTTTCAAATAAAGTTGATTTGGATTGGAAAAAAGTAGGAAATTTCATGCTTAAATGGTATAAAAGGAGCTTGTTTTTTACCGTGGCCTAGGCTTTATCATTTCATGCTTGATATTGTTTTGGCTTTATGCTTAGTGATTATTGCTGTATCATGACTTGTTACAAACAACTGAGATTTCTTAATGTGCCTTGAAAGAATCATGCGTTGTTTTAGCATATTAAAAGCATAATATTGTGGTATTCTCCTTTAAATGCTTTATTTGGTTTGACTTGGCGCATGCTCACACCATGTTAAGACTACACCAAGTCAACATAGCCTCTATGATCATTTAGTTTTCGACTTGTAATATCACTTTATGCTTTAATTAACAATGTTTTGTCGCTTTGCATGATTATGGCCATTATTGCTCTCTTAGTTGGTCGCTCCTAGTCTTTTGCTAGCCCCCATACCAAGTATGAGTTCAACTCATGCATCAAACTCCAAATAAAACCAAGTTATTCCAAAGAGTCCATCATACCTACCTATTAGCATTTGCTATTCCAAGTATATTCATGTTTTTATCTACCTTCCGAATTAAACTTGTTATGTGAAAATTAGTGATTAAAGCTCTCACGAACTTGATGGCACACTTTACTTTTCTTGCCCCTAATAAACTTGAACCATTGTGTCATCTATTGTATATGCATGCACTTATACGTTGGGATTAGCAGAACCATGCTATCATGGGGAACACTTTCAACATTGCATTTGTACATTGTACCAAGTTGATATCATGCTCTTTTTTTATGGATGTCATCAGTGTGAAATGAAAGGGGAGCTTGTAAGTCCATGGAGTTATGTATGTGTGTTAGAGAAATGCCTGGGCCGCTAGCCTAAGCCATGCCTAATCATGGTGGAAACTTGCAGCATCACCATAGTGAGCAATCTATGAAGCATTCTTCTTATAAAAAAAGAGATAGAGATTGAAAAAAAAGAGATGAGAAAAGAGGAAAGAGAGAAAAAAGCACCATTTTCCCATGGTAAATAAGAAGATTGCTGAGATGCTCATTGTCTGCTTGCCTTGTCATTTTGATTATGGGATAGCTCCTGTATCATGTGCAAGGGGTACCCCGTTGGCGGTTCTCTATGATACACATGTACTTACTATGGCAAGAACTTACCGGTAACTAAACTTGAGTAGGATGAGGAGCGGCCCTCATATTCAAGGGACATGAGATTGCCAACTTATACTTTGTCAAGCATATACTGCATAGTTTGTTCACTTTAACCTTAATCACTTCAAGATGCTTATGATAGGGGCAATGAGAGTTGAAAGCTAATAAGTACCATAATTTTTGGAAGCTCTTTATGAGACTTGAATCCCTGCTTCCTTCTATGAAGGCCTTTCTTTTACTTTTATGTTGACTCTCCATCTTCTGTCTTTATGCACCTATTGAGAGAGCACATTGCCCATTCTTAGTTTAATGTGCATTGTCCCAAGACTTTTTGATTGATTCATAACTTTGATATTGCTTGCTCTTAAACTATTTGTATCTAGTCACCCCTATGAACTTTGAAGGTGTCCTATGCATTTATGTTTTGCTACACTATGAGGGACACGTTGAATACCATTCTCATTATGTTTTCTATATGTGAAACAAACAAACGTCTTTTAAAGCATTGTTATTCATGAATCTTTTGTTTGTACCTTTTCATGTTATAACATAGTTGTTATGTCTTATTGTTAGAACTATATCTTTCATGCTATGTTAAAGTACTATGATCCCAGCTATCAATGTTTTACAAATACTATGATCAAGATTATGATGGTGCATGTCACCTCAAAAATTATTCTTTCTTTTTATCACTTACCTACTCGAGGACGAGTAGGAGTTAAGCTTGGGCATGTTGATACGTTGCAAACGTATCTATAATTTTTGATGTTCCATGCTTGTTTTATATCTGCTTTCTTATGTTTTGTCCACACTTTGGAGTATTTTTACACATTTTCTAGAACAAACCTATTAACAAGATGCCATAGTGCTAGTTGCCCGTTTTTTGCTGTTTTTGGTTTCAGAAAAGCTAGTAAGGAAATATTCTCGGAATTGGACCAGACAAAAGCCCAAGTCAATATTTCACCAGAAGGAACACGAAGTCCGGAGGGGAGACGAAGAGGGGAGCTAGGCCGGCCACACCTGGTGGTGGCATGTCCATCCCTAGCCGCGCCACCAGGTGGTGTGGGCCCCTGGTACTCCACCGACCTTGACCCTTTGTACCCCTTGCTAGTACAAGTAGTGATGTACCAAGGCCCACTTTGTTTCATCCCAAAAACTTTCAAACTCTAAATTTAAATGACATTTGAAAATTGAATGTAGTTCATATGTATAGATCACACTTTTGCAAAAACCACTCAACTGAATTCCATTTAACAAATCCTAGCAACCACAGCCTACCAAGCATCATATCAAAGCACCCACCAAAAATCTTTCAAAGATTCAAATTAAAATCTCTTGCGGCCATTGTGTCAAACACTTAGTGAGCACTAAACAAACTGCCTAACTATTACTGTTTTAAAGCAGTGATCAAATGCCACTAAGGCCTAAAACCCCTCCCATTGTCTCCCCCAGTACCAACCAGGCCATCAAGAGGCTACCCCTTAGCCATTTGCAGTAGTGCCGCGCCACCTGAGCACCATGCTCGCCGGTCGAGCATGGATAGCTCGCATCCGACCGCCCCTCTCTCTCTCGCCATGTCTAGGAGCTAGACCAGACCACACCGCGACTCACTGCCCCTTTCCTAAGCCTAGATAGGCCCTGGACCACCTCAGCACCGCGCTGCCCTTTCTCTATGCGAGCAAGCCAGAGCGCGATTGCTGCCAGCACGCAGCAGACCGCGCCTTGACACCATATCGTGCACGCCGCTCCGCCTCGACCCCAGCACCCCGCCAGACATGGCCGTGCACCGCCGCTCGACCCACAGTCACCGGGAGCCGTGTCGAGCACCGCCTCTGTCTCCCAGAGCGCGGGAAGCCCCCGACAGTTAGGCACCGCCCCTAGCCGCGCCATTGCGCCGTAGCTGACCGCCAGCAGACCACCCACTGTCTGCCTACCTCGCCCATGCCGGTAGCCCTCCTATTTTGCTGTCACGAACGAGCCACGCCATGCTTCTCTGCCGCAGCATCGAGCCTATATAAGGAGACCTCCCCCGCACCATCTCTTCACACCATTCCACTCCCCTCTCTCCCTGACCCTTTCCACTCTCTTGCCAGAGCCGCTCGAGCCGCTGTTCACCGGAATTGCACCGGAGGAAGCCGCTGCAGAGGAGGAGAAGTTGCCATTGATTCCGTCCACCGCAGCCCCTGCCGCGACCTCGCCTGAGCTTGCCGTCATACACCAGTTCGTTTGCCCGCCTCTCGACACTCGCTGGAGCCCTGGTACGTCCCTAGTAGACCCCCACCGGCTGTTTAGGGTTCAGTCTCGCCGGCGACGAGTCCGTCGTTGACGACGATCGTGAGCCGTTGATCCGCGATCTAATCGTGTGGCCCATATCGCCCCATACCGTTTCGGGTTTTAAGTGTCGCTGACAGGCGGACCTCCCTTGTCAGTCGCCCTCTGTGCCACTGAGCATCACTGGGCCGGCCCAATTACTTTCCCGCGCTGACCTAGTAATTCAAACTTAGATTTTTATATTTAGACTTAAAACCATTTTTGTCCCTTAGTTCAAAAATCAATTCAGGAAGATTTACTGAACCAAATTGAGTGATTCCAATTTTGTTAGAAATCTACTGAAAAGATCTATCTAAGCCCGTTGGTTTAAATCATTTAGAGTTATACATCTCTCCTAGTTAAAATAACAAACAGAAGCTTTTGCACATTCAAACATTTTTATAAAATCAACCATAATAGCTTTTGAGTTGATTCCAACTCTCAAAAATCACATTTAACCATTCCCATCCGAATATATAATATTATTAAGTTTTACATGTAGTAACTTTGGACTAGTACCAAAATAATGCTACATAGGTATTTCTAGTCACTTTAAATCATTAATTGTTAAACTTAAACTTATTAAAATGTGATCCAACCATTAAATCACATTCCCATATGTTAGAATATGTGGTGATGACATGTGTCCACATGATCCCATATTTTAAATTGGAGAATATTAAATCTTAGTTAATTTCAATGAGTAGAAATTACTTTTCTCAAATAAAAAGAATGAAGCTAGTTCTTTAAATCTTGTGATGCTTGTGATGATACTAGATCATCAAATGTGTGCCTCAGTGTGCTAAGTAGACTAGTTAAGTATTGTGTGGTGATTGTGTACTCCGTATGTATTTATAGACGATAGTACTAACCAAGCTTATGAGGAGGAGGAGTTCTACCAAGAGGAGGAGGAAGAAAACTTCAACCACTGCACTACCCAAGGCAAGATAGCAATAGACCAGTTAACCCTTGCAAGCTTTACTTGCAGGCCATCATTAACAATGCAAGCTAACCCTTGCAAGCTAGATAAGCTAAGCTAGAGGCTTTAGGCATGCTTTGGTTATACCACTTTGACTTATATCTACTCCAAGTCTTATTTACAAGCTTTACTTCCTTTACTTTACCAAAGTCCTGTACTTGTTTAAAGGTAGCATAAAGAGTATAAAACTTGACCTATCTAGTTAGACTTAGATGTCATTCTATGGCATGAGATTGACATTAGCATCCCACGTTAGTGAACACTCTTAACTTGGTAGTTAGAACCAAACTCAAAACTTGATTCACTTTAGATGGGAATATTTGGTGAAAATGACTTGTGAAACCCTTGGAATGATGAGTCATTCTATTGAGATGTTTTGACATGTGTTGAGAAACGCAAATGGTTTATGATGATGAAAATGTTGAGGCATGAGCCTTAGCCCTTTTACAAAAACTGATGGTTGGGTTTGGATGCGATACCATTCCAATTTTACCGTACAACCACAATACCTGAATTGGGTAAGGCTTAGCCGGAAGTTTATATGCATTAGTATTAGTTCCCTCGCGGGAGAGGTTTGAGCTGAGCCTACCTCTCAATGTTGTCCACCTATGCAGTGCCCAAGATGACAGATGGTCATGGTTGGGAGGCCATGCTCATAGGAGAGGTTCTTATACTAGGGTGTGTAAAGGAAAGGTTATGTTTGATTATCTACATACTAAGTATGATGATTCAGGGTTATCCCTGACAGATATATTGAATCTTGTGGTGAAAGTGTACCACCTCTGCGGAGTGTCAAACTATTCGAATAGCCGTGTCCACGGTTATGGACAGTTGGAGTGGCCATACTGTTCTGTTGTTAGATGTTTTCAAAACAACTTATGAAATGAATTGTGACATGACTTGACCACAACAGAGTTGTGACTATGACAATTAAGTTCCCACTTAGGTGATTTCAAACTTTATTTTATCTTTCTTTGTTTCAGAACTCAGCTTAGGTTTCAAACTTAACTTTACAATTGAACCTTAGAGTTAGCATTTCCTACTAGAACTATCTTACTTATGAGTGATAGTTTGCAAGTACTTAAAGAGTACTCATGGCTTTTGTCCCTGGCTATTCCTATGGCCAGACTATGAAGGAGATTACCAAGATGAAGGACAGCAGGACGACTACGATAACTAGGACTATCTCCCATCACCAGCATTGCCTATGACTCTGAAGATGGACCCCACCGCTATGCTATTTATTTTGCTACTTGATTGTACTAAGACTGGATCATGAGATCCTTATTTGTGTAAGACCTTATTTATGGTTTGTAATGGATGATGTACTGTGATATCCAATCTGTTATGTCTCGCAAAAATGGTAATTCTGGGATTGCGAGATATGTCATAACAAGCATCTGGGATTAAAAATCCGGGTGTTGACAAGTTGGTATCAGAGCCATCCTGACCATAGGAGACACTAGTTAGAATGGACGTCCGAACAAAAACTTAGCTTCAAAAACCAAAGTGAGTATTTATGAAAACTATTTCCTCTCTTACCCTTGGGAATTCTTTCTTTCAGAAAAAAGTCATGTTCCTCCAAAGTCTTACATTACTACATGAAACTTTGACACACTTGATCAGGTCACTAACTTTCTCATCCTAAATTCTTATAGATGGAAGCCCAATACAGCAAGTTCTACCAGTTGGGCAATAGAGGCCAACTGATCTTCGAGAGGGACTTAGATGCACTGTCTGAGTTCTTGGAGAATCCTCATCCAGAATTCCTTGGAGCTCAACTCCCGGGTCCACCAGGAGGAGATCTACAATGGCTAGTGACTGCTGATATTCGAGGCAAGATAGAAGCACCAGTATCTGGGAGGATTCAGTTCTCGGTGAGGGAGAACAACTGGCTAGATGGAGTAGCCAGGGCAATGCATGAAGCTCTCGCACTTCTGTGTGCCCTCAGTGTCAACCTCATCCATGGAACCCGCTTTGTTCACTATGCAAGGCGTGATTCCATGGGAATGCCGCTTGAGATGCCAAGTCACCCAATACTGAAGCGTCAAGTGGAGAACCTCGACTTCCTACTGTACGATAGACAGAAGGAGTTGGACAATTCTAGAGAGCTCGCCAACAACAACCTCGCCATTGCAACCCAGAAGGCCCAAACTTTCTCACTGCTAGTCCAGGATTGTTAGTCTCTTCGCCGTCAGCGCGCCAAGAAGGATCACACCATCAACCGTCTTTGCAAGAAGGTGGCCGACCTCGAGAAGACCATAAAGGATCAAGAAGCTCATCTTGCCGTAAAGGAAGAAGAAGAGGAAGGTGAAGATATCCAAGGGGATATTGACTCCTACCTCAGCAATGATGATGACTGTCTGGAGGAAGATGCCGTGGACTTCTACACCGACGATGACGACTCTGACTTCATCGATGATGAGTAGATGCACTAGAGCACTATCGTAGCATGAGGAGTATCGGTCCCATTGTATCGTAGCTTACAGAATGGTTCTTAAAACCATCTGTTTTCCCTTTGATGTTGTGGTGTGTGTGTGTTTGTATCGTGTGCTTTGTTTGAAGGAATGAAAAGAAGTTAGTTGCAAAAGCCTGAGTCCAACTCAAAGTTTTAGCTTTGAAATCAAAACCATGAACCTTAGAACTTTCCCTCTTACCCCTTTATCAATCTCAATCTTCAGATGACTCGTGGAAACCAAGGAGGGTGCAGCTCATCACAGGACCTAATGCTACAGATCCTGTAGAATCTCATTGCAGACCGGGAAGCAAGCAGGGCAGAGCGCCAAGCTAATCTAGCAACACTGCAAAAGATCGCCAGATGGCTCTCAACAACCATAACCAGGGAAATCAGGATCATCATGGATCCAAACTCAAGAACTTCCAGAATACAAATCCCCCAATCTTTAGTACTTCAGAGAACCCACTGGATGCTGATGACTGGTTGTAGACAATGGAGAACAACTTAGAAGTAGCTGGAGTGGATGCCAACGAGAAGGTTCTTTTTGCCACCCACTATCTGGCCGGAGATGTAAGAGCATGGTGGAATAGCGTCCGCACAATGAACCATGGTCAAGTGATGACATGGGAAGCCTTCAAGATCAAGTTCAGCCACACCCACATGCCACAGGGTCTACTCACCAGAATGAGGGATGGATTCCGAGAGTTGAAGCAAGGCATAATGACTGTAGTGGAGTACCGTGACAGATTCTTGTCCCTTTCCAGGTATGCACCTGATGAGATCAACACAGAGGCCAAGAAGAAGGAGAGATTCTTGAACGGACTGCATGATGAGATGCAGACTGTCCTCGTCAACATCCGTTTCGAGGATCTCGAAGAGCTAGTCGACTCTGCCATTCAGATGGAAGGGAAGCTCAACCAGGCAAACGACAACCACAAACATCGTATGATGCACCAAGCTGGATCCAACAGTCACCAGAAGTACCGTCCCAACCCCTTAGCAGGATATGCACCGAGGAATAACTGACCCCCAATGTCTTGCCCAAGCTACCCCAACCATAGCGGAGGAAATGTGAAGTCCGGAGGAAAAAACAATCACTCCGGCAACACCAACAATTTCAACCATGCACCTCCCAAGAGCAACAACAACAACACTGCACCTAGAACTGGAAGCAATGTTGTGCCCGTGGAAGCGAAAGACAAGTCTCAGATCACTTGTTTCGAGTGTGGAGTGAAGGGTCACTATTCCAATGAGTGCCTCAAGAAGATTGCTGCCACTTCAAATGTGAATGCCCCAGCTCAACAACAGCGTCGTGTTCAACCAAGAAGAGGATTCGCCCCAGGGAACCCTCACAACCGCAACGACCGTCTCTTCCACATGAACACTGAAGAAGCCCAAGAAGCACCAGATGTAGTGATGGGTATGTTTTCTGTCAACTCATTTTTAGCAAGAGTATTGTTTGATTCGGGAGCATCACACTCATTTGTCACCGAAGAATTTGCATGCACTAGTAAGATTCACCCAACCAACCTGAAGCATGTCATGATAGTTCAAATCCCTGGTTCAACTACAAAAGCTAGAAAAATTTGCAAAGCTGTGCCTATCAGAATACATGGGATAGATTTTTATGCCAACCTAATAGTACTTGGAACCAAAGGTTTGGAAGTAGTACTAGGAATGGATTGGATGTCAAAGCATAAAGGATTTATAGACTGTGCCAAGAAAGCCATCACAATGACCAGTAGCTTCGGAGTATCAGTAGAGCATATATCTAAAACCTTGCCCCGTCAATTGAAGTGTAACAAGAGTCTAGCCCTGCCTACCATTGACCAAGTCAGGGTAGTCTGTGAATACCCCGACGTATTCCCAGATGAATTGCCCAGTATGCCCCTGGATAGGGATATTGAGTTCATTATTGAACTAATCCCCGGAACCGGACCCATAGCCCAGAGACCCTATAGTATGAACCCCTTAGAGTTAGTAGAATTGAAGAAGCAGCTGGATGCTATGTTGGCAACAGGCTTGATTCAACCAAGCGCATCGCCAAGGAGATCGCCAGTGTTATTCGTCGACAAGAAAGATGGAGGCAACCGTCTATGCACTGATTACAGGAAGCTGAATGATGTCACCATCAAAAAAAGTACCCATTGCCAAAGATTGAGGATCTATTTGATCAGTTGACTGGAGCGAATGTATTCTCTAAGATCGATCTTAGGACTGGTTATCACCAACTTAAGATTCGTGCAACGGATATTCCGAAGACTGCCTTTACTACTCGTTATGGTTTATACGAGTATACGGTTATGTCTTTTGGATTAACCCATGCCCCTGCTTATTTCATGAATCTCATGAATAAGATCTTTATGAATTTTCTGGATAAGTTTGTCGTTGTGTTTATCGATGATATCCTTATCTACTCCAAGTCAGTAGTAGAGCATGAGCAACATCTGAGAATCATCCTTGAAACCCTTAGAGAGCATCGGTTGTATGCCAAGTTCAACAAGTGTGAGTTTTGGCTGAAAGAAGTAGGATTCCTAGGACATATTGTGTCTACCGGAGGAGTCGCTGTTGATCCCGCCAAGATCAAAGATGTCGGAGAATGGGAAGCCCCAACCACTCAAACCCAAGTCCGAGCATTCCTCGGATTAGCGGGATATTACCGCAAGTTCGTCGAAGGATTTTCAAGCATCGCCCGACCCATGACCCAATTGTTGAAGAAGGACAAGAAGTTTGAATGGACCGACAAATGTGAAGCCAGTTTCTAGGAGCTGAAGAAGAGATTGATTTCGGCCCCAATATTGATCATGCCAGATATCAAGAAGCTGTTTGATGTGTATTGTGATGCATCCAAGATTGGTCTCGGATGTGTATTGATGCAAGAAGGCAAAGTCATCTCCTATCTGTCTTGACGACTGAAGCAGCATGAGCAGAACTATCTGACCCATGATCTTGAGTTAGCAGCCGTAGTTTTGGCATTGGAGACCTGGCGTCATTATCTGATGGGTAATCACTGTGAGATTTACTCAGATCACAAAAGCTTGAAGTATATTTTCACTCAGAAGGAGCTGAATATGAGGCAAAGGAGATGGATAGAGTTAATCAAGGATTATGACCTTGACATTCATTATCACCCCGGCAAAGCCAATGTGGTAGCGGATGCTCTTAGCAGATTGCCGTGTAGGCTAAACACCATGATCCAGGAGAAGCAGCCAAGTTTGTATGAGGAGTTGGAGCAGTTTCGGACTGAACTAGTTAGCAAAGGATTCTTAGCTAGCATTCAACTTTAACCCATGTTGATTAGCAAAATCAAGGAAGCCCAGAAGGAAAATGAAAGTATCGACGGAATCAAACATCGTATAGGTATAGGAAAGCTACCTGGATTCACCGAAGACGAAGAAGGAGTTCTGTGGTACAAAGGCTGTATCTGTGTGCCAGAAGATTCGGAGCTGAAGCAAGTTATCATGCAAGAAGCTCATGATACTCTTTATTCTATCCACCCTGGAGGAACGAAGATGTATCAAGATTTGATAGAGCAATTTTGGTGGCACAAGATGAAGAGAGAAATCGGAAGCTACATCACCAAGTGTGATATCTGTTAGAGAGTCAAAGTGGAACATCAGAGGCCTGCCGGACTGCTACAACCTTTGCAGATTCCGAAATGGAAATGGGATTCTGTCAGAATGGACTTTATCACCAGATTGCCTACTTCGAGTAGGGGAAATGACTCAATCTGGGTCATCGTTGATAGACTGTCTAAGGTAGCTCACTTTATACCGGTCAAGACAACTTACCAGAGTTCGAAGCTAGCAGAGCTGTATATTGCTAGAATTGTTAGTTGCATGGAACCCCCAAGACTATAGTATCAGATCGAGGAACCCAATTCACCTCGAGATTTTGGCAGAAAGTCCAAGAAGGATTAGGAACCAAGTTGAATTTCAGCACAGCTTATCACCCGCAAACTGATGGACAGACTGAGAGAGTCAACCAAATCCTAGAGGATATGTTGAGAGCTTGTGTGTTGGAGTACGGATCAAAATGGGAAGACTGCCTGCCTTTCGCAGAATTCTCATACAACAACAGTTATCAAGCCAGTTTGAAAATGGCACCATTTGAGTTCCTATATGGAAGAAAGTGTCGCACCTCTTTGAATTGGTCGCAAGTAGGAGAGAGTCAGATTTTTGGACCCGACATTCTCCGAGAAGCTGAAGAGAAGGTTCACAAAGTCCGTGAGCACCTCAAAACAGCCCAATCTAGACAGAAGAGCTATGCCGACAAGAGAAGGAGAGACCTGACTTTCAATGTCGGAGATTTTGTGTATCTCAAGGTTTCACCATTGAAGGGAACCCATCATTTTAGTCCGAAAGGGAAGTTAGCCCCCAGATATATCGGACCCTTCAAGATTCTGAACCGTCGAGGAGAAGTATCATATCAACTGGAACTGCTAGAAGAGATTTCAGCCATCCACAATGTGTTTCATATCTTGTTACTTCGTAAATGCTTGGAAGTGCCGGAGAAGACCGAAGTTTTCAAGAACATCGATCACCGAGCTGTTGATATCAACAAGGACCTGACATATCGTGAAGTGCCCATACGTATCTTGGAGGAAGCCTATAGAACCACCAGGACTAGGACTATCAAATTTCCCAAGATTCAATGGAGCAACCATACCAAAGAAGAAGCCACTTGGGAGCGAGAGGATTACATTAGGACTGAGTTCCCAGATCTCTTTAGTTCCTAGTTTCTTTCTTAAATCTCGGGATGAGATTTTAAGGGGGAAGGTTTGTAACATCCCAAAACTTTATTCCAAGTGATCAAGATCAAATCTACCCAATTTAGGGTTAACAAGACCTTTTTCTATTTAAAAATCTTTAAGCATTCATATGTGTATGCATGTAAAATAGGAGTTGTTTGAAATGCCATGTTTGAGTGATCTATTGATTGTAAAATGATTCTAAGGTGAATTACACATCATCTAGATCATTCCCAAACAATTCCCAAAGAAAAAGAAATAAAAAAGAATACAATAAGGAAATGGTCATTTGGGCCATTTTAACTAACTAACCTACTTTGGCTATTCCTAGCCCTCAAATCTTAACAGTAACAATTGTGGTTCTTTGCACCCCTTGATAGTACAAGTAGTGATGTACCAAGGCCCACTTTGTTTCATCCCAAAACTTTCAAACTCTAAATTTAAATGACATTTGAAAATTGAATGTAGTTCATATGTATAGATCACATTTTTGCAAAAACCACTCAACTGAATTCCATTTAACAAATCCTAGCAACCATAGCCTACCAAGCATCATATCAAAGCACCCACCAAAAATCTTTCAAAAATTCAAATTAAAATCTCTTGCGGCCATTGTGTCGAACACTTAGTGAGCACTAAACAAACTGCCTAACTATTACTGTTTTAAAGCAGTGATCAAATGCCACTAAGGCCTAAAACCCCTCCCATTGTCTCCCCCAGTACCAACCAGGCCATCAAGAGGCTACCCCTTAGCCATTTGCAGCAGTACCGCGCCACCTGAGCACCATGCTCGCCGGTCGAGCATGGATAGCTCGCAGCCGACGGCCCCTCTCTCTCTCGCCATGTCTAGGAGCTAGACCAGACCACACCGCGACTCACTGCCCCTTTCCCAAGCCCAGCCAGGCCCTAGACCACCTCAGCACAGCGCCGCCCTTTCTCTCTGCGAGCAAGCCAGAGCGCGATCGCCGCCAGCACGCAGCAGACCGTGCCTTGACATCATATCACGCACGCCGCTCCGCCTTGACCCCAGCACCCCGCCAGACACGGCCGTGCACCGCCGCGTGACCCACAGTCGCCGGGAGCCGCGTCAAGCACCGCCTCTGTCTCCCAGAGCGTGGGAAGCCCCCGCAGTTAGGCACCGCCCCTAGCCGCGCCATTGTGCCGTAGCTGACCGCCAACAGACCGCCCACCGTCCGCCTACCTCGCCCACGCCGGTAGCCCTCCTATTTTGCTGTCACTGACGACCCGCGCCATGCTTCTCTACCGCAGCGTCGAGCCTATATAAGGAGACCTCCCCCGCACCATCTCTTCACACCATTCCACTCCCCTCTCTCTCCTGACCCTTTCCCCTCTCTCACCGGAGCCGCTCGAGCTGCCGTTTGCCAGAATTGCACCGGAGGAAGCCGCTGTAGAGGAGGAGAAGTTGCCGTCGATTCCATCCATCGCAGCCCCTGCCGCGACCTCGCCTAAGCTCGTCGTCGTCCACCAGTTCGTTTGCCCGCCTCGCCGCACTTGCTGGAGCCCTGGTACATCAATAGTAGACCCCCACCGGTCGTTTAGGGTTCAGTCTCGCCGGCGACGAGTCCGTCGTCGACGACGACCGTGAGCCGTTGATCCGCGATCTAATCATGTGGCCCAGATCGCCCCATGTCGTTTCGGGTTTTAAGTGTCGCTGACAGGCGGACCCCCCTTGTTAGTCGCCCTTTGCACCGCTGAGCGTCACTGGGCCGGCCCAATTACTATCCCGCGCTGACCCAGTAATTCAAACTTAGATTTTTGTATTTAGACTTAAAACCATTTCTGTCCCTTAGTTCAAAAATCAATTCAGGAAGATTTACTGTACCAAATTGAGTGATTCCAATTTTGTTAGAAAGCTACTGAAAAGATCTATCCAAGAGCATTGGATTTAAATCATTTAGAGTTAGAAATCTCTTCTAGTTAAAATAACAAAACAGAAGCTTTTGGACATTCAAACATTTTTATAAAATCAACCATAATAGCTTTTGAGTTGATTCCAACTCTCAAAAATCACATTTAATCATACCTATCTGAATATGTAATAGTATTAAGGTTTACATGCAATGACTTTGGACTAGTACCAAAATAATGCTACATAGGTATTTCTAGTCACTTTAAATCATTAATTGTTAAACTTAAACTTATTAAAATGTGATCCAACCATTAAATCACATTCCCATATGTTAGAATATGTGGTGATGACATGTGTCCACATGATCCCATATTTTAAATTGGAGAATATTAAATCTTAGTTAATTTCAATGAGTAGAAATTACTTTTCTCAAATAAAAAGAATGAAGCTAGTTCTTTAAATCTTGTGATGCTTGTGATGATACTAGATCATCAAATGTGTGCCTCAGTGTGCTAAGTAGACTAGTTAAGTATTGTGTGGTGATTGTGTACTCCGTATCTATTTATAGATGATAGTACCGACCAAGCTTATGAGGAGGAGGAGTTCTACCAAGAGGAGGAGGAAGAAAACTTCAACCACTACACTACCCACGGCAAGATAGCAATATACCAGTTAACCCTTGCAAGATTTACTTGCAGGCCATAATTAACAATGCAAGCTAACCCTTGCAAGCTAGATAACCTAAGCCTGAGGCTTTAGGCATGCTTTGGTTATACCACTTTGACTTATATCTACTCCAAGTCTTATTTACAAGCTTTACTTTACCAAAGTCCTGTACTTGTTTAAAGGTAGCATAAAGAGTATAAAACTTGACCTATCTAGTTAGACTTAGATGTCATTCTATGGCATGAGATTGACATTAGCATCCCACGTTAGTAAACACTCTTAACTTAGTAGTTAGAACCAAACTCAAAACTTGATTCACTTTAGATGGGAATATTTGGTGAAAATGACTTGTGAAAACCTTGGAATGATGAGTCATTCTATTGAGATGTTTTGACATGTGTTGAGAAACACAAATGGTTTGTGATGATGAAAATATTGAGGCATGAGCCTTAGCCCTTTTACAAAAACTGATGGTTGGGTTCGGATGCGATACCATTCCAATTTTGCCGTACAACCACAATACATGAATTGGGTAAGGCTTAGCCGGAAGTTTATATGCATTGGTATTAGTTCCCTTGTGGGAGAGGTTTGATATGAGCCTACCTCTCAATGTTGTCCACCTATGCAGTGCCCAAGATGACAGATGGTCATGGTTGGGAGGCCATGCTCATAGGAGAGGTGCTTATACTAGGGTGTGTAAAGGAAAGGTTATGTTTGATTATCTGCATACTAAGTATGATGATTCAAGGTTATCCCTGACAGATGTATTGAATCTTGTGGTGAAAGTGTACCACCTCTGCAGAGTGGCAAACTATTCGAATAGCCGCGTCCGCGGTTATGGACAGTTGGAGTGGCCATACTGTTCCGTTGTTAGATGTTTTCAAAACAACTTATGAAATGAATTGTGACATGACTTGACCACAACAGAGTTGTGACTATGACAATTAAGTTCCCACTTAGGTGATTTCAAACTTTATTTTATCTTTCTTTGTTTCAGAACTCAGCTTAGGTTTCAAACTTAACTTTATAATTGAACCTTAGAGTTAGCATTTCCTACTAGAACTATCTTACTTACGAGTGATAGTTTGCAAGTACTTAAAGAGTACTCATGGCTTTTGTCCCTGGCTATTCCTATGGCCAGACTATGAAGGAGATTACCAAGATGAAGGACAGCAGGATGGCTACGATAACTAGGATTATCTCCCATTGCCAGCATTGCCTGTGACTCTGAAGATGGACCCCACCGCTATGCTATTTATTTTGCTACTCGATTGTACTAAGACTGGATCATGAGATCCTTATTTGTGTAAGACCTTATTTATGGTTTGTAATGGATGATGTACTATGATATCCAATCTGTTATGTCTCGCAAAAATGGTAATTCTGGGATTGCGAGGTATGTCATAATAGGCATCTGGGATTAAAAATCCGGGTGTTGACACCCTTCGCCTATATATTGCCTCCGAGACAAAAACCCTGAGTACCCTATCAAAATTCCACGAACGAGTCTGTAGCCACCGCCATCTCCATCCCTAGATTGGGAGGGATCTGAAGCTCTTCCTGGAACCCTGCCGGAGGGGAGAGATCACCCTGGAGGCCTTCTTCATCACCATGACTGCCTTCGGTGTGATGCGTGAGTTGTTCATCCCTGGACTACGGGTCCATGTAATAGCTAGATGGTTGGTTCTTCTCCTTTGTGCTACCATGTTTAGATCTTGTGAGCTCCGTTCATGATCAAGATCATCTATTTGTAATCTACATGTTGTGTTTGCGGGGATCCAATGGATATTGAGATGCTATTTCAGATTGATTATTGATTCTATCATGTCTTTGTTATTTGTGATCTTGCATGCTTTCCGTTGTTAGTATCTATCTTGGCCGAGTAGATGCTAGCAACTCTAAGAGGAAGTATTTATGCTCGATAGTGGTTCATGCCTCTAGGAATCTGGGGAAGTGACAGAAATCTCTAAGGTACTAGATGTGCTGTTGCTACTAGGGAGAACACAACAATCCTTTGTTCATAGAATAATCGTATTGTTTACTTCACACACTTTGCTTAATGCAATTATCTGTTGCTTGCAACTTAATACTGGAGGGTTTTCGGATGATAACCTGAAGGTGGATTATTAGTCATAGATGAAGTTGGATTATGGTCTATGTATAATGTTGTAATGCCTAATCAAATCTCATAGGAGTCAAGATGATTAGTATATGCATGTATGCTTTCTCGGTGGTTGTCAATTGCCCCACTGTAATTTGTTCACCCAACATGCCATCTATCTTAAGGAGAATCACCTCTAGTGAACTATGGACCCCGGTCCATTATTTTACCATCAATCTACAATCTACTATTTACTATTTTCTGTTTACTTTCTGCAAGCAATTACTATCTTCCACACAATACATTTAATCCTTTGTTTTCAGCAAAACCGGTGAGATTGACAACCTCACTATAAGTTGGGGGCAAAGTTCTGTGGTTGTGTTGTGCAGGATTCCAAGTTGGAAACAACACCTTGGAGGTGTTTCCTTGCTCCTACTGGTTCGATAACCTTAGGTTTCATAACTGAGGGAAAACTTGTTGTTGTGCTCATCATACCTTCCTCTTGGGGTTCCCCAACAAGATCGACGTGTTGAGCCCGATCATCAGAAGCTCGGCCCTTCATTCCATATGTGGGTGTTGGCATATTGGATGAGTTGATAGGCACGAGCTTAGCAGCGCTGGATGAACTCCGTATCAGTTGTCCACCATGAACCAGTGTGTATGTTCTGAAGGACACCTAGATTAATGCCTTCATAACAGGACAACACGAAGGATAGAGATATGTCGACACCAGTGCGGGTGGCATATTCCCTCCACAAGTTCAGCCGCGTCTCACAGTCCATTAGTTTCCCGGATAGCTGCACAACTTTCTTGGGAGCGGTCTAATCCGTCCAGTGTACATGGAATGCTCGGATGGATGCGTTCAATATCCCAACCCCGAAGACTTTCATGGGTCGGAGGCTGGCCGAGAGATCAACCAAGGAATCATCAATGTCATATTCTTTGGGAGGGGACCAACCTCGGCTGCTTTTCTCGGTACTTGTGGATGGTAGTATCAACACGGTCCTTGGACTGGGGGAAGTCGCCTAAGAGGATAAGCATAAAGAACAAGTCAGAACAATAAGAGCAAAACAGAGACGGCGATAGTAAAGAAAAAAGTTAGCACAAACTTATGAGCTATGATGCCATTAATCCAGCCAAGTTTTGCCAACCATGCATCTTGCTTCTTCTGGAGCTCCTCGAGCACGGTGTTCACCAACTCAAATTTGACCTCGGCCTCCTGGAGAAGTTCTTTGTCCTTCTCCATTTGGCCAGTGAGTCGGCTCTTCTCCTTGGTGAACTCCTGATTGGTTTGTCAAGCTCAGTCTTCTGGAGTTGTTTTAGATTTTCATTCTCGGCATGGAGCCAAGAGATTTCGTCGTCTTTCTCCTTCAACTGATCTTGGTGCTGTCCTGCTTGTTCGAGAAAATGAAGCGTCAAGTCAGGCATGGATATGCTATCTTGAAGAGAGACTACAAGGATATTTTAACCAGGCCGAGCCGAGGTATAATTACGAGCCGAACCAGGAGGGAAAGGTGCAAAGGATAAGGGGCAAGAGGAAATATACCCTTTAGCCTGGCCACCTACTTGTGCAGCTCCTTATTCCGAGCCTCCACTTCGGCTAGCAAAATCCAAGTCATAAGTTAACTCGGCAAATCAAGAAAAAAAAGCACTAAGGACAATGAAGCAAATACTTACTTTTCTTCTCTAGCTCCAGCAACAATTTCTTGTGCTTGGTGGAGAGGGACCTGTGTGTGAAAAGGAGGTGTTGAAACTCGGCGGTGCGCCTGTTGTTCAAGATATTCAAGGAACAATTTTTAGTCACCCAGAAATCTGGATATCTAATGCTAATCAAGATTTGAACTGAGTAAACTCGATCTGAATCTAGGTGGCTAGATATTTGATGCTACTAAAACTTCGAACCGAGTAAACTTTATCTGAATCTAGGTGGCTGATATTTGATGCTACTCAAGATTCGAACCGAGTAAATTTGATCCAAATCTAGGTGGCTGCATATTTGATGCTACTCAAGATTCAAATCGAGTAAACTCGTTCCGAATCTAGGTGGCTGGATATTTGATGCTACTCAAGATTTGAACCGAGTAAACTCAATCCGAATCTAGGTGGTTGGATATGTGATGCTACTAACAATTTGAACCAAGTAAAATCAATCCGAATCTAGGTGGCTGGATATCTGATCCTAAAGAAATTTTTGGCTAAGCTAAAGTGACTCGGCTGAATACCTCAGATATGCTAAGAATAGAAGTTAACATACTAAATGTTATCCTAGAGGAGCATCTGGTTGAGTAATATCTTACCAACCCGGGGGCTCGGGGACTAATGAGTATGTTTTAACTATTGTAAGTATAAAGTGTAGCCGAGATAGTTACCTCCATCATCTTCCCAGCCTCGGCAATATCTTGGCTGGCAATAAACATCGGGTCGCCAATTTGCGTCGGGCCAAACTTCTAAGGTATCTGGGGATTGCTGGAGCTAACCTCGCTATAATCAACATTGTTTGAATTCTCGGCATACTCAGCTAGAGAGCTGAGGCTCTTGCCGCTGGGTGTCCAAGTCAGGAGCAAGCCTTTCCCAGCAGAGGTCTTCTGGGCAGGCATTGCAGCAGCTGGGCTTGTGAGCAACGTGATTTGCTTGCCCGCATCCGAGGAAGAGGGAGTATCACCCTTCTGAAGCATGGTGGCAATAGATGGTTGAGAGGATTATTCCCCTGCTTTCTTCTTGGTCACCTTGGTGCCATTCCCTCCTTTCTTCTATTTGGCTTGCTTCTGCGAACCAGCTGGCCGAGGTTCAGTGGCCAAGGTTTGTGGAGGTTGAGATTGCGAGGTTTGCTAGGTCTTAGCCTAGGGGCTTCGCCGAGGTGGATCTTGTGGCCGGGTCTTGGGAGACTCGGATGAAGATGGTGGTGGTTGTTGCTGCATAGGCAAGGTAGCTGTATAGGATGCTTGCTGTTGCTGTTGGGCTGAGGCTGAGGCTGATGCAAAAGCTGGTTGTTCTTGAGGTTGATGTTGGGATGGTGCCAGACTTACCGACACCTCAGATGAAACTGG
Organism: Avena sativa; assembly: GCA_916181665.1. Taxonomy (NCBI): domain Eukaryota; kingdom Viridiplantae; phylum Streptophyta; class Magnoliopsida; order Poales; family Poaceae; genus Avena; species Avena sativa. Next base: position 382,253,333 of record OV702286.1, on the reverse strand, counting down.
TTCAGCGCCGATACTACCGGCGCCTAGATCTTCTCTCTCTAGGGCAGATGAGTCACCCTGCTGGTCCGGCATGGTCGTATCCTCAGAGGCGCCCCCTCCATGTTCACTTACATGTTCACCGTCCCTCCGAGGTGAACTATGATCCATCATGGGAGGAGTGTTGCCTTAGATTAGGCTAGAAACCTGAGTATCATCAGGGGATGGGGGCGACATCGGCACGGGAATTGGAGAAGCCATGGTGGATCTTCTCTAAGGGATATTTAGAGGGTCACTAAAAAAAAGAAAAAGAAAAAGAAAAAGAAGACACAAGTCAGACAAGGTAAAAAGAAACAAGAAATACAGAAGAGAGAAACAAGAAATACAGAGATGATCCAACGGGGAGAACTTACGATCCAATAGAAGGAGGCACCTTTTACTGTTGAGCCCTCTTAGTGGATTTCTTAAACCGTTTCCCTACCCTGATAGGTTGGCCGGTTGAGCCGAGGTTGCAGCGCGCTTCTTCACCGTACCTTGACCACCCACGACAAGGGGAGGTCCTTCATGCACCTGGCCAGCCGGGTTAGATAGGGTGAATTCAGGCGGAAAGGAATATGAGAGTGGCTTCGGGTCATATACCTCAAAAATACAAACATCATCTTCATCATCATCATCATCTGGCCAGTCCCGTAAGACAGAAGCCTTACCGGAGGATCAGCCGGAGCTGGGGTCTAGGATAGGCATGAACTCCTTAGAGTCCGGCTCCTCCGGATCTGAGGTCTCCCGATGCTTTCCCCATTTAAGGGCAGGAATCGAGGTATATTCGATGGTTTGCTGGAGGAACTTTTGCATAAAGGAACATAGGGAGATCAATTAAGCAAGTGTGCGAACATAAGAAATAACTTGGCAAGGATGATTCTGGAAAAGTTACCTGGGGTACGGGCCTATCTCGGCTGAAGGGCTCCATGCCCCACTCCCATTCCTCTGCCATGTCCGTCTTGAAGATGGACTTGATTCGCCGATGGATCTGAGCTTTGGATAGCTCGACCAAGAAAACACGATTCGGGTCAAGGTGGCTACTCAGATGGCAGATCTTGTGGCTGCGCTGCTGGAGAGGGTAAACTCGGCTACTAATTAAAGTAGCCATCAAGTCATCGTCACATAATCTAGCCTTCATCAGCTCAATGATGTGAGTCTCCACCAAGTTGACTAGGGGATTTCCCTTCTTCGGGTCGAGGTCCCAATTACCCTTCACGGGGACACCAACTGTGAAGGCAGGTGTCAACACCCAGATTTTTAATCTCAGATGCCTATTATGCCATACATCGCAATCCCGGGATTACCATTTTTGTGACACATAACAGATTGGATATCATAGTACATCATCCATTACAAACTATAATAACATCTTACACAAATAAAGGATCTCATGATCCAGTCTTAGTACAAACAAGTAGCACAATAAATAGCGTAGCGGTGGGGTCCATCTTCAGTGTCACAGGCAATGCTGACGATGGGAGATGATCCTAGTTGTCGTAGCCATCCTGCCGTCCTCCTTCAGGGTAGTCCTCCTCATAGTCTGGCCACGGGAATAGCCAGGGACAAAGCCATGAGTACTCTTTAAGTACTCGCAAACTATCACTAACAAGTAAGGTAGTTCTAGTAGGAATGCTAAGTTCTAAGTTTATTTGTAAAGTTAAGTTTGAAACCTAAGCTGAGTTCAGAAACAAAGAAAGATAAAATAAAGGTCTAAATCACCTAAGTGGGAACTTAGTTATCATAGTCACAACTCTGTTGTGGTCAAATCATGTCACAATTCATTTCATAAGTCATTTTCAAAACATCTGACAACAGAATAGTATGGCCATTCCAACTATCCATAACCGCGGACGCGGCTATTCGAATAGTTTGACACTCTACAGAGGTGGTACACTTTCACCACAAAATTCAATACATCTGTCAGGGATAACCCCGAATCATCATACTTAGTATGCATATAATCAAACATAACCTTTCCTTTACACACTCTAGTATAAGCACCTCTCCTATGAGCTTGGCCTCCCAGCCATGGACATCTGCCATCCTCCGCACTTCATAGGTGGACAACATTGAGAGGTAGCCTCAACTCAGACCTCTCCTGTGAGGGAACTAATACTAATGCATATAAACTTCCGGCTAAGCCTTAGCCAATTCAGGTATTATGGTTGTACGGTAAAATTGGAATGGTATCACATCCGAACCCAACCATCAGTTTTTATAAAAGGGCTAAGGCTCATGCCTCAACATTTTCATCATCATCATAAATCATTTGTGTTTTTCAACACATGTCAAAACATCTCAATAGAATGACTCATCATTCCAAGGTTTTCACAAGTCATTTTCACCAAGTATTCCCATCTAAAGTGATCAAGTTTTTGGTTTAGCTCTAAACTACTAAGTTAAGAGTGTTCACTATGGTGGGATGCTAATATCAATCTCATGCCATAGAATGACATCTAAATCTAACTAGATAGGTTAAGTTTTATACTCTTTATGCTATCTATAAACAAAGTAAAGAACTTTGGCAAAGTAAAAGAAGGTAAAGCTTGTAAATAAAACTTGGAGTAGGTATAAGTCAAAAGGTATAACCAAAGCATGCCTAATGCATCTTTCTTAGGTTATCTAGCTTGCAAGGGTTAGCTTTCATTGTTAATGATGGCTTGCCTTGGTTGGTGAAGTGGTTGAAATTCTCCTCTTCTTCTTCGGGGTAGAACTCCTCCTCCTTGTAGACTTGGTCGGTACTATCGTCTATAAATACATACGGAATACACAATCACCAAACAATACTTAACTAGTCTATTTAGTACACTAAGGCACACATTTGATGATCTAGTATCATCACATTCATCACAAGACCTTTAATGAACTAGTTTCATTTATTTTATTTGAGAAAAGTAATTTCTACTCATTGAAATTAACTATGATTTAATATTCTCCAATTAAAATATGGGATCATTTGGACACATGTCATCACCACATATTCCAATGCAATGCATGGGAATGTGATTTAAATGTTGGATCACATTTTAATAAGTTTAAGATTAATATTTAATGATTTAAAGTGACTAGAAATTCCTATATAGCATTATTTTGGTACTAGTCCAAAGTCACCGTGTGAAAACCTTAATATTATTATATGTTTAGATAGGTATGTTTAAATGTGATTTTTGAGAGTTGGAATCAACTCAAAAGCTATTATGGTTGATTTTAGAAAAATATTTGAATGTGAAAAAGCTTCTGTCTTGTTATTTTTGCTAGGAGAGATCTCTAACTCTAATCGATTTAAATCCAATGGGCTTGGATAGATATTTAAATTATATTTCCCACAAAGTTGGAATCATTCAATTTGGATTTGTAAAACTCCCTGAATTGATTTTTAAACTAAGGGACAGAAACTAGTTTACTTCTAAAAAGAAAAAGATTTATTTGAATCTGCTGGGTTGCGCGGGAACACTAATGGGCCGGGCCCGGTTTCACTCCGCGGTGCTGAGAACAGCTGACAGGGGGGTCCCGCCTGTCAGTGGCTCTTATAACACGAAGCGGTACGGGGCACCATGAACCACACGATTAGAACTAGGATCTACGGCTCACGTTCATCATCGACGATGGACAGGTCGCCGGCGAGGTGGAACCCTAGAGGCTTGGTGGGGGTGCAGTGGGGGCATACAGGGCTCCAGCGAGTGCGGCGATGGGGGTGATCGAATGAGATGACGACAACAGACTCAGGCAAGGTCGCGACAGCTCCGGGGGTGGACGAAATCAACGGGGGCTTCTCCTCCTTAGCTGCGGCTAACTCCGGCTCAATTCCGGCGACTGGCTGCTCGAGCGGCTTCAGCGAGAGAGGGGAAATTATCAGTGGTGAGAGGGAAGCTGAGTGGTGTGAAGAAATGGTATTGGGGAGGCTTCCTTATATAGGCTCGGCGAGGCGGCAGAGAGGCATGGGCAGAGCTTGACGGGGGCGGCGACATAGCGAGCTAGAGGAGTGGGCAAGGTAGGCGGACAATGGGCGGTTCCCTGGCGGTCAGCTACGGCTTGAAGACGACACTAGGGGCGGTGGCTAACGGTCGGACGCGTCTCGCGCTCTGAGCGGCAGAGGCGGTGCTCGAGCGGCGGGCGGTGGCTACTGGCCACGCGACGGGAAGGGGGCATGTCTGGCAGGGTTCTGGGGTTAATGTGGAGTGGCGCGTGTGGGCTGTGGTTGAGGGACGGCATGTGCGGCCTTGCCGAGGATGGCCCTCTAGCGTGCGCTGGCACGACGTAGAGGCTCAGTGTGGGGGTGCTCTATGGTGATCCAGGGGCTAGCTGCGCTTGGGGACGGGACAGGTGAGTGCGGTAGGGTTGGGCAGAGCTAGCGGCGGTGCTGGATTGGTGCGGCGTGGTCTGTGGAGCATTGCCCACGCTCGGCTGGCGGCGACCAAAAACGGGCGGCACGCTACTGCTGCTCCAGGCTAAAGGGTAGGCTGGTTAGGGGTTGGTTAGAGTTAGGGGAGAGAAGGGGACCAAAATTTGCCCAAATACTCGACCAAGCATTGATCACTAAATAGTGTTAGTTAGGCAAAAAATTTGTGCATGCCACCTGTTCGACACAATGGCCGCATGAAACAAACTTTTGAATTTTGAAATGAATTTTGGTGGAGTTGTTGGTCTTATGCTTGAGCATCTCTAGTTGCTGGGATTTTTCAAGTTGAATTCATTTGCATGGTTTTTGAAAAAGTGGGATCTAGACATATGAAATGGATTCCATTTTCAATTGCCATTTAAATTTAGGGTTTAAATGTTTTTGTAAGATCACAAGGTGGGCCTTGGTAGATATTTACTTGTACTAGCAAGGGGTGCAAAGATCCATAATTGTTTCTGTTTGAATTTGAGTGCTAGAAACACCTAAAGTGACCTAGTTGATTAAAATGGCAAAAGTGACCATTTCCATTTATTCATTCTTTTTGATTTCTTTTTCTTTGGATTTTGCTTGGGAATAATCTAGATGATGTGTAATTCATCTTAGGACCATTTTACAATCATTAGAACAAACAATCATATCAATTCAAAACAATTCCATATTAATGCAACACACATATGCATGCTTAAATTATTTAAATGAGAAAAAGTTTTTGTTAACCCTAAATTGGGTGTTTTGGATCTTGATAACTTGGATTAAAGTTTTGGGATGTTATAGCAGGGAGCCAAATCACGTCATTCGGGGTGTTGTTCTTCAGTAGAAGAATGTCCTCGCCCATTTCTTGCATGAGTCGAGGCTTGTGATCCGGGGAAAGATGGAACTTCTCTGAGGTGTGATGGAGGCAGCCCCACACTGAGTCAGAGACTTCTCGCTAGGAGGAAGTTCTTTGTTGGGGATGACGTTGGCTCAGATCTGGAAGAACTTGGCCCACATCTGGACGCTAGGCCAGAGGCCGAGGTACCCCTTAGTGCTAGAGATGAAGGCAGAAAGGGAAGTTAAGGCGTTTTCCAGGAGATGATGAGGCTGAAGGCCAAATGTCTCTAAAAAGTCTTTGGCAAAATCGCTAATGGGAAGGCTGAATCCACGAGCGAAGTGATCTACAAAGACAACGAATTCACCCCGTTCAACAACGGGAGATTGCTCATCACCAGGGAGGCGGTAGGTGACCCCCGGAGGGATTTGGCGTGTACGCACGAGCCAATTGATCTCCCACTAGGTGACGTTGGAGCCGTCCCAAGCACCACGCTCGAGCATGGACACCACCCTCCTTGTGTTCATCGACGGATACAACATCACGGGGAGCCATCTAAAGATCGCCCTCCTCAGATGCGGAGCTCGCTATAGGGAGATAGGCACAAACTGGTGTGGCCCCATGGAGATGGCAAAGAGTAGTGTTGCGGTGAAGTGAGGAAGCGGAAACAGCAAAGAGGCGGCGCAGTCTCTAGAGCAGAGAGTAGCGGTGGCGGCAGCGCAGGGAGGAAGAAGAAGAAGAGGCAAGAGTGGGGGAAAGTGACTAGGGGTTTCCCCCACTCCCCTATTTAACCGCGCATAGGACCATGTGTAGTGGGATCATTTACCCCCACCATCCACACGATACGGGCGTGTATCATGTCAACTGGCGCGTAAGATCGTGCCACTCACACGGTTACATGGTGCAGAGGCGAAACGACACGTCGTGGCCCCTGCAGTTATCGAGGGGGCACACCACAATGTGATGGGGTGAAGTAATCCTTGATAGCCCTTGGCAGTAACTGCTGCCATGACCCTTAAAATGAGGCAAATGGAAATAATTACTTTAGACGTAGGATTCAATGATGAGTACACGAGAAGATAAGCATCTAAGAGGAATATCCCGGATGTGACACTATGGCTCGGCCAATGAGTTATATCTTGAAAAGAGCCAAGGAGTGTCAAGGTGAATGCCAAATCACCAACTGGTGCAGCCGAGTTAAAATCGGTATGGGCCGACATATATGTATGTGAGCAACACAGATGAAGATCCGAATAGTTTGAACCTGCTGTGGCCTTTCCAGCTAAAGCTGCTAAGACCGCACTAGCTTCGGGGACTAATGTTGGGGGGATGACCCCACGTAGGGTCAAGCCAACGAATAAGGACAAGGTCCACTGTGGCATAAAAAGGTCAAAGCATGAGCTTGCCGAGGTATAAGAGGGCCCGCCGAGTTACAACCGAGTTACTCTAAGCCAGACAGCACCAGCAAGTCTCGGCCGACATATATGGTATGTCAGCATGAGGTATGGGTTGTTTCATCTTTGTAGGTACTGACTTGTCCGAGTTACATGGACTGAGGCAGAGTCGAGAGTTAGCTTGCTCAAAAATGAGAGAACTAGCCCAAGGTCAGCGCTTTCCTCTCTCTCAAGGGAATCTAGGGAGAGACAAGGGCTAGCAACAAATGCTAGAGGAGAAGAGACAGAATAGATCGTCATGGACGTGACAGTGTCTGACCCTAATAGTCAGACAGTGTGTCTTCTGAGCCGTTGCAGTGCAGAGGCTGGCGATAAACGAAAGGAGGGTGCCGAACTACTATTTTGGTGCAAGCATATTCGTAGAATATCTGGGCCACGTAATCCCTAGTTTGTAACCTGGCAACCCCTTTATAAGGTGAGCTAGAGCCTCCAAGGAGGGGGTCGGTCCATTTGGCTAAAGAAATACCCTAGAGTGAGAAGAGAGCAATAGCTCTTCATGTCCTTCCTCTCCTCGATACAGCTCAAGGAGCACTTGTATTCATCCATAGATCATAATATAAGATCTAGAGTAGGAGTAGGGGTTTTATCTCCATAGGAGAGCCTCGAACCTGGGTATACCGGGTGTTGTGTTCTTGTGTTCTTCATGTGCGGATCCACCACACTATCCCTACCCAGATACCACTAATGCATATTGGTCCCATCTTTAGCCTACCCATGGTATCTGCCATGACACCAGCACGACGATATGGTTTAGATAAGATGGCTTCCTATAGTCAATATCCAACCTACAGATCCCCTAAAAGGGTTTCAATCCTATGGTCAAAGTGTTTGCTCTGATACCAGTTGCGGTGACCCAGTGTACCACTACTTGGTGTAGTATGCAAGCCATTGATATAATACCAATGAAACATTGTTCCACCAGTATTACATCCCTTAGAGTGGTATAATAGAAACATCACGGGTGCAAGAAATGACCATATATTACAATTCAAAGCTTTACGAAAGATCTAGAGAGACTCTTAAGTACAAAGAGGAAGAAAAGTTTTACAAAAAAATAACCAGAAATAACAACTCCAAAACTATACTATGAATAAGTTAACCTATAATACTATATGGCTTGTAATTGCTACTACAACAATGCTCTACAGAAAGAGGTTCTATGGGCTAGAGATTAGATTTTCTATCTATTCTGAAACTTCGTCTCCACTTCATCTAATGTAGATGTTGACTCCGTTGACTTATCTGAATAATGTCAGTGTCTTGTACTAATCCTTCTGAGCATCAGTTGGTGTTGGCGATGTCTTCGATGGCATTAGAGTATAGCAAGGGTTAAAAAAGTACGATTGAGTATGAGCATACTCAGTAAGTTCATTAAATAGGACTGTTTGATGCACTATCTACAACCATAAACGATAGGTCCTAGGCTATATAGATTTTCATAAACATTTTTTCATAAGTTGATTTTATTCTAAAAAGCTATGTCTGCCAGCCTTCACAGGTTGATTAGAACTTCGTGGAGTTCCTTTCCTGTAGCTTTCATAGCTCCTTCCCGGAAGAGGGTGTAATATGTCACACTTTTTACACTTTGCAGAGTCGTGTTGCTTTACCCATGAGAGATCCTTATCCATGTTACACATCCAAGTCATGAGTTTATCCATACTTCCTTGGTATGGGCCCAGGTATAAGGACCCAATCCAACCACTTCCCTTCTCCGTGTCCCTGCATGCCCTCCCTTTTGTACGCCATGCGCACCTTTTGTATTATGGCAATGAAACGTACAATCCATCATAGATGCCAAAAATACTGTGGGGGTGCTGAGGGATCCTACGCATATGATGCATATCCTCTACGAATTACATCAGACTCAAAGGATTTCAACCGCGACATGCGCATCCGTTGACATGCTAAAGGAAGAAGATCCATCTGACTTCCCCATAGCAATATAGATATCATGGTTAACGTGTAATATACTGCACAAGAATCACTGGCAACATTTGTTATTAAATACTAGATGGTACTTTTCCATGCAAATGAACCCTTCACCAACCACATATATCAAACCATGGTTCCATTTGCCCACCATAATAGGTTACCACCACACGGGCCATAACCGAGGAGTCATGTTATTATGAAAATAGTGTTTTCTACCATCTTTTTTGAAATACAGGTGATAATAATATTAGATTGCAAATACTTGATAGAAAATAATCAAAGGACATGAGCAAGTATGGACTTGCCTTTGTGATTGCAAGATAGACAATATAAAATCCTCCGGCAATGACTAATGTTTAAAGAAGCAATATGCTATTATGCATAAGGAATGCTATGCATTTTGTAAAACCCTCGAAGTAATTCCCCAATATTGTGAGGGAGTTGATTTTAGGTGATTGATATAAGATTTGATTTATCTTCAAGTTTACTTCACAATCAAAGACACCTTCAAAGGATTTAAGAGTTATCTTACAAAATATAAAAGTAAAGCACAATAACAACATATGATTAATGTTGATTGATATCATGCAATTCCTATGAAAGTTCATGTTTTAGGTAATTAAGATTTAAAATAAATAAGGTAATGTTTTTGCTTGAAGTGGCAAAAAGAATAACTTTCGAAGAGAATGTTTATTATATTAAGTTAGTCAATACTTAAGTGTAATAGAGTATAAAGTATTGGCATTGGTATAGTTATAATGATATGGAGTTAACATGTTTCTTGTTGATTTATTAATAGACCAAAGTTAACTATAAAAATATAAATAAACTTAAGGCATAATGTGTCACATGATCAAGTACGTGAGATCATTCACTCCTAATGTAAGTGAATAATGAGTTCAAGACTTGGTTTGCTATTATGATCCTAGAGAAAATATTTACCTTACTAATGATAGCATAAATAGAGGAATTCAATAGTTTGTTATGGTTGGAAATATTTAAATGAGCTTGAGAATTAATACTATTGTTTACAAAAATAATTTCATAAAAGTTTTACTTGACTTAGCTTTAAATAATTATATTTCTATGTTTCCATAAATCCTAAGTAGTCTAATAAAGCTAACAAGGATTTATTTTGATTTATAGATGATAAAAGATAATATATCCTTTTACTTTAATACAAGAAAAGGATTTTATAAACTCTTTTTTATAACAATTATTTTTAGTAAATATAAATTGACTAGGCATATCATAGTTAGCATTTTATAATATAATAGATTATATTTAATATCCAAAAGTGATTTTTATTTATTTTAAAGGTTTTTCCTTATTTTCTTATTTCATTGAGATATTTAATGATTTAACTTTTGTGTTGCATTTTATTTAACTCAAACTATTAACATCATTTTTCCTAGATAAATATTATTGTTATAACCATTTTGAAAAATTATATGTATTTCTAGGATTTTATTTGAATTTTATATGCATTTTTTATTTGGATATATTTTGTAAAATTTATAAAATAGAAAAAGTAATTGTGTGAAGGGACATGCTCCATTTGATCCACATGGGCCGGACTGGCCTGGCCCATAAGGCCGGCCCAACTTGACCCAGTTTCTGGGGAGGGTCGACTCCACCCCTATCCCTTCCTTATGACAGCATGTACACCGCATGCACGGGTACATCCCCTCCTCTTCTTCTCGTTCCCCTCGTGCCAATCACCGCTGCCACCATCACTGACTGGCACCATAGCCACCATTGTCTATGCCTACTGCCACTATCACGGACGTCGCCCAAACTGGGTCACCTCCATCGGTACCCCGCCAGCTCAACACCCCTGCTATGCATGAGCCCCCAACCCTCGTTGCGTGGGTCGGGTGCACCGGCACGGTAGCACCCCCATTCCACGGCTGCTTCCCTCCGGCTCATGCGCCTCCTCTGCTCCAACTCTACGACCTTGGCATCACCCTACTCCATCAAACCCTACTTGAACTAACGTTGGTAGGACGACAGTGTGCTTGCAACCCCGATCGGTTCGGTGTTGGGAATGACACGGCTTAGCCCACCTGCTCCTCCTGCCTTTGGCTCTGGGTCGAGGTCCGACTCCTATTTCCCTCTTATTACAACCTTGCCCCTTCTCGAGCCCATGCTCTACCTAGACTTTGATGTGGTTGTGGTGTACTAATGGTGATGTGGTTTTGGGCTGCCTCAATTCTTACACTGACGAGATGGTGTTACTGTGGTGGCACAAACTTGGTATAAACAGCGACCAAATTCAGGTGCTGCTCCATGACTTCTTCACGCGCCTGCTCCAGGTGCTCGACACCCCCGATGTGCTCCGATTCTCCATGACCAGCCTTCATGCTGATGGCTTTGATCCTCGGTTGTGCTATGATTGTCTACTGTTTCTCTATTGTTAGTTGTGGTTCCTTTAATTGGGTGATTAAATGTCCTAGTGGTACTGTTTTGGGTTACTAGTTCTACTGGTAGTGGTGGCGATTGTGTTTATAGCTCTTATTGATCCATGTTCCACATGGGTTGTGACATTGGAGTATGCTATTGGTAATGCTTTGCTAGATATTAGGCCTCAACTTGGATGATTGAATCATCCTTGGCCCTTGTACTGAATTTATATAATGAAGTTGTGATGTTCTAAACCTAGTGGGTGGTTAATTTACACTTCAATGATGATATATAACATGCATTGTTAGTTCAATGGCTGGAAATTATATGATTTCTAGTTGTTTAGCTAGAAAAATGATTTTAAGTGGTTACCCACTTTTTGCAAATGTAGTAATGGTGTACTTGTTTCTGTGTTTGCCTTGAACTTGAACTAATGAATTATGGCTTGGTTGTAATTTATGGTATTCCATATATTAGTTTAGTGAACTTTTGATTTAGTGTCATGGTTTGATTAGTTTTTGTCAATCTTGATAATAGAAAATAGGGAGGATATGATTCCTAGAACAAGTTGTCTAGTAAAATGATTTGGTTTTGGGAGGGTACCTACTATGATATTTAAAAATGATCCATGCTCTAGTAATTAGGTTAGGTTCTACTATCTGGTTAGCTATTGTGGTGCCTCCTTCTTAACTAGCTGTGCTGAATGGAGTCCTCTATTTAGATGATTAAGTGATTAAAAAGAATTTATAGATTAGTCCTTTCCAATGATGCCAAGGCTAAGGCACCGTTGGGTAATAAAGACAAATCTACTACATGCTTAATTTGGCTGCTTGGATGCTTCTTTGAGTGACATAAAAGCATGTGGTTTGATTGTTAATGTTGATGGGATAAATTGTAATTTCTCTGTGATGCTTTGGCACAACCCTTGTATGCAATACCGAGAGAAAATATTACTTCTCATCCTCCTAGATCGGATCTAGTTGAAGGATAGTTGTAATGATTTATCTTGGATGCTTTTCCCCTTATCTACTCCCGATCTTGATGGTGCAAGCTACTAAAAACAGATGCTACATGATCTGGTGGTACTTTCATTTAACTTGCTGCCTGATGTAGATTGTTGCCCTTTGTACTTGATCTTTTGGATAATAATAGATTCAAAAATAACTCTATATCACGGGTGATATATGAGAATATCGCATCTATATAACATCTGGCACCCTAGTTCCATGCGGTGGCGAAACATTCAGACCAGTGTAGGTCCACTTTTTGTACGCTGAGAAGTTAGTTGTGAAGTTCATTTTTTTCATTGGCCTAATAGCAGACCTAGTGTTTTTCTTACTAGCAAGGATCGCATCTTAGGCCATCGTTCGCACTTTCACTAGCTCTTAGGTAAACACATTTCATTTTGATCTTTTTGGAATCAAGGTATCCTAAAAATGCAGCCCTTGACAGCACATATATCTAAAGTTTAAATTGTAACTACCGTTCTCTAATTGCTAATTTTTTTTGAATCCATCATTGTGTTTCCTATCAAAACATTTCAGAGAAGAGACTATGTCATTCGATACAGCTACCACACTAGGCCATGCACAAATGGTATCTGTCCTCTGCCATCCTGTCTCAGTCAGGAAAAGGAATGGGATCTATATCGCCTATGCTAAAAAAGAGCATAGCATGTACTACCTCCGTTCCATAATTTAAACTTTTTAGCAATCTAAAACAGTATTGTAGAAAAGGCTTATATTATGGAATAGAGGTAGTAGTGTCTAAGGCGTATAGGGGGCCAGACTCCTGGAAGGTGAAGGAATCGAGCGATTGTCTCCCAGTCGTTGATGCTCCCTGATCAGACGACATTCTAACCGTGTGCAGCTACCACCATGCATGTGCAGGTGCCACCATGCACAAATATTCGCCTCTCATAATAGATTTACCTTGATGTACCTGATCCTTCTAGCTTGATATCCAGTTGGATGTTGATGATGTCCCAGTAGTCGATCTTGATCAACCACTATGCGATTTATTGGCCTTGTTATACTTACTCCTGGCCAACTGAATATGTTCCTTCTTTTCCTGTAGGATTGGCCTACTACTTCTAGCCTTCTTATCCTTATATCTTGATCTTGTTCCCTATGATCCACTCAATAGTTAGGTTGTCTGAGTTGCTTTTTGTGATTGTTGTGATGAACTGATAAGAACAAGTAGTGATATTGATGGTTTGGTGGTGACCTGAGAAGGTATGATGGAGCTGGCGTGTGAGCTCTACTAGTTACCACTGCTGCCTCCCATTTCGCTTACTCCATGTTGTGTTGACAAAACACCAACTTGCATGTGTGATTCAGCATCTTGCAAGTGGGCCTGATGCTGGTGCAAGTTACTAGTTTTGTAGCTTTTAAGCTGTGGATGAGTTCAAGTAGAAGTGTGAACTTTTACCAACATTCGACTGTTGTCTTTTTATTACCACTGGAGAAACTTGCCCCATGTCTGTGAAGATGCACTAAGTCTGACGCGATTTTTAGGATAAGAACAGATTACTACCCTGCTCCTTTTATTACAACTTGATGATGAGGCAAAGCAATGCATTATATTGCTAGAACCTCATAGTAACATTAATCATAACCCCTCTTTTTTTCTTTTTTTCTTTGTCTTATCTTTTACAGGAACAACAACTTTAAGAAGATGGATATCAAGATTTAGATTAGGATCTTCTTTATTCTTTTTTAAATTCATTTTAAGGAACAATATAAAGACATTCCAATGATATTCATGTAATTAAGTTAATATCTCTTTTATTATTCATTATTCTAATTTTCATTTTCCATTTAAACATTTGTAAAAACAATGTAATATTTGTATTATAATAAAGTTATTATTTTCTATTATTCTTTGTTTAATTCTTTACTCATATTAATTATTCAATAAATGTTTTAAAATACTCTTATGTGTAATAATTGTAAATAATATTTGTTTCTTATTCTTATAATATTATCTCATCAATTGAGAATTATAAAATAATATTATTATATGTTTGTAAAGAAAACATTATTATTCTATACTAGCCTTCTTTCTGCGCCCCCCGGGGCGCGTTCGGTATGCAGAACGCTTTATGATACGACCGCGCTACAGCTACATGTGCAAGATAAAAGATATGGTCTCGAAATGGTAAGTAATAGCCTTTGTTTTGGAAACCGTTCTCGGACCAGTAAATCCTATTAGTGTCTTAAGAAGCACATAGTGTACTGTTGAGTCGGTGATAAATCCATGCATCGCAAAGTTGTTGTATGTGCATCGTTGTTTATCGTGGACGATTCTTTATTCTTTTTTAAATCTCACACGATAGAGTATCTACCAGAGGCACGACAACAGAGGACAATAATTGTTTATCTTTATTAACCGTGCATTTCGAGGTACACAATGCGTGTTCGTGGTGGAGATAGGTTTTAATATCTGAAAATCCTACGCCTTTACGTGGTTCTACTCGTACCACAGGCGCGGTTATAACATAAAACTGCAAGATGACAAGTGTAAATGACAAGACACAAAAGCCATACAAATGTATAAAGTACTATATGGATTTGGCACTGAGTCTGCACCCCCAGGGCACAGCTGGTAGGCAGAATGCTGGATGAAATAGCTGCACCACATTCACTTCTAAGAGCTAAAGCTAGTAGTCATAATGCCAGACGACATATGTCAAAAAGGAAGTGGACATATCATCACAGACAAGTATGTAGAGCGAAAACGTCAGCTATAGTATACCGTTGAACCGTCATTCATAACGTCAACATGAGAAGCAGCTGCCGAACAGAACATTCTTATCCATTCTATCTCGAGCACGAACCCATTCTAAATACAGTCTTATCAATTAAAACTTGAGCATTACTCTGTTTAAAGATCAACACGCACACCTCAAAAAACGCTAAATATAAGTGTAAGGAAGAACCCTACAAAAAGGAAGAAGAAATAAAGAGGCCACACGGTCCGTCAGTGCAAATCAAATAACACAGGCATGTTTACCACTACTGGTACAACGTGTTTTGGACGTTTCCGATCTAGAATACACATTTTTTCTGCCAAATTCAAGATGAAGGTACATAAATATAGACGTGCATGCTTCCTAAGAAGCTGAAATGAAAACGCATGGCACATGACATACATGTAATAAAGGATCCATTTATTATTTACGAACAAAATCTTTGACGCGACACATTTCCGTACAATTCTCGCCAAAGTCATTCAATAACATATAACAAATTTACATTACACGTGGCTAATAAAAAACCGTTGATAAACATGCACAGAACTTTATACAGAAGACTACTAAAAATACAGTGCCTCAGTGCTCTAAAGATCCTAGCCGATAAGCACATGCTGCTTCATCTTCTTCTCATCTCTAAAAAATGTCCGCAATGGCTGGCGGGACTTCCCACGTGCGTTGATCGTCGAGCAGAGGATAGCTGGGAACAACGTAGGCTGTGCCATGAACTTCTCGTGAAGATGACCCTGAGCACGACCAAAACGAATAAGTAAGCGAGCGTAAAAAAGCTGGTAGAGAATAAATCATACGACGGCAAAGCCATACCTTGTTCTCCAATGATGCAAGGCTTGCCATCCTTCTTTCGCGGTTCTGAGAAGGAGAGAAGTAAATAGTATCAAAGAATACATAATAAATCGAACCGAACATAAAAGCTAAAGATGTAGATGACACGTACCATACCGGCAAGCTCTCTAAAAGCGTGTTATGGATTATCCTCCGCGTACGACGAGCAGCTGTAGAGCGCAAAAATATTAGTAGATATGAACTACAGATGCAAAAAATTCGAATGCGAGCGTTGAAAAATGTAAAAGCATGAATATAAAAGAACATGCGGGTAGGTACTTACTGCATGATATGAGACCATACCTCCTCCATTGGAAACAGTAAAGACGCCATTAGGACGCATTTTCACAAAGAAGTGTACCCGATAAGCCCCGCCGCGTTGATCGCCTACGCCGGTCGTCGGACGGCACGCAGTGTGATGATCCGCAACTGCTATAGCCACCGACTCCTTGCGTCAAGCCAGATGATATCATCGAGAAAAGCTTCGGACGCGACGGACGAGCACTCTCGACTGTGCAGCACGCACGCTGGAGAGCATGATGACGGTTCAGCCCTAACATCCGAAGAGGATACGCCTGCTTCGATACTCCCTTATGAGAAACGATGATAGAGAACATGCGACGTAGGGTAGAAAACTACGTCTACGAGAGAGATGCGAGACATACGATGAGGGTAAGCGAGACACATGATTTATAGAGGAGCGCCGCTCGTGGCGCAAAATGCATGTGGGGTTAATGGGTAAGAGAAACGACTTAAGAGCGTTCGACGCGTGGCCTAGAACTCTAGCAACACCAGAATCTCTAGCTTGTGCATTGGGCCTACAAGCTTTGAGTTGGTCCACAACCCATGTAACACCCTGAACCCAGGTTTATGCCTAAACTATCCCTATTTTAATGGATGGCCTATATATATTATCCACCTCCTCCTAGAAACCATAAATTGATATGATGCATGTATTAGAGATATATTTGCTCCTCCCCCCTTGTGTATGGAAATCGTATGGAGATGATTCGGCTTTTTACGCATAGCTACTCTTTCCCCTTATGGATTCTAGTATGCATGTGCCAATGTTCACTACCAAGGTTTTAGCAGTGCCAATCTTTCATAGTGTTCTGTGTGTTGCTATTATTCCTTGCTAGGGTTCCATTGGATAGGTGGACCTGTCGGTAACAAGGAATTGGTTTCAATTAAAGTGGTTGTTGGCTTGTCTTTAGAGTTCTAGAAATTTCTCCGTTGGCAGTTTATTGCCGAGATCAATTCTACAGGTTTGCTTAACTATTTATATCCATATGTGTGTATTCTTTTTTTTGACCGGGAACTATGAGGCAAAAGCCCCATAGCAATTTTTTTATTTAACCGAGTAACAAAAGTAAAAAACTATACATGGCTATACACAAGGGAAAGAAAACATATTTACAAACCTACAACATAGTAATCAATTCCTAAGGTAAGGAGGAGATCCAAGCTAGCAACCCATCTGTATATTTTTTTCTTAACTCTATGATGTAGTAGGGTGATGTCATGGATAAAGTTACTCTTCCATCTTGCAAAGGTGGGCCTTTTAAACTGAAAAATCTTGCCATTTCTCTGTTTCCATAGATGCCAACAAGCAACAATCATGACCTCCATGAAGAAAGGTTTCCCAAAACCCTTCTTTGTCGCAGCAACAATAGTTCGAATATCAGTGCCCATGTCCCACTCAATCTGTAGGTAATTCCAAACCCTCTAACTGAAATTACATAGAAAAAAGAGATGTATTCTATCCTCATATACCCTTGCAGGACAGAGGACGCAATGCTGCTCATCAGTCACATTCCAATGCCGACGAACCAGCAAATCATGTGTGTTGAGGCGATCATTCAATAGAAACCAGGCAAACATTTTAAGCTTCATTGTACAGGCCGACGACCACATCCAATTTTAAACTGGCGGGACAATCAAGTGAGCATGTATCAGACTATAATAATGCGAAGCCACAAATTTTTGCCCCCACGAGTAACTCCATTAATCAGATTCCGCTGTCAAGGGATTATCCAAAAGCCCCTGCTGCACAATATTTAGTTCAGCAAACGCCTACACCGAAAACGACCTATAGAATAGAGATAAAAAATCTCCAATGTTATAAACTTCAGTTCCCACCATATTAGGATTTAGGAAAAATGAGAATAACCTTGTGAAATGACTAGCCAGAGGCTCTTCAGAGCCCAAAAAATTCCATCTATCCGTCCAGAAACAGAAGGTGTCACCTGAGCCCAAGGTAACAACATTAATCTTCTTGAATTTTTCTTGGATCCTTACAATATCTCTCCACCAGAATGAGCCACAAGGTTTGGTCACATCAGGTAACGACTGCTGGTAATAAGAACTCCAAACTAACTGGACCCATGGTACAGAAGCTTTATTATAAAACTTATCTAGGTGCTTCATTGAATGTGTGTGTATTCTTTGACATGTTCTTCTTGTTATTTGCCATCTCCCTCGACCCCCCCCCTCAAAATCAATGAATTCATGAATATCGAGAAACCTAGTATCACATCATATGATACCAAGAGCCTAGGCTGCCACGGATTCAACGCGCCACCTCTTTGCCCATTTTTATTGAGAAATTTTGAAAACACCAAAAATATGGCCCAAAATTGCTTTGGATTGATCTCTCGATTTGGTGAGTTCATTATGGTTTTGATCCATAGAAAATTTGTATTTGGACATGGTATACCTTTGTCTGTGGTTTTCTCTTCCCAATTTGGCCAATTTTCCCCCGGATATGAGATTTGGAGACCCAATTTTTGCCCCGAGTACGAACTTCTCATGCACCCGGAGACCAAAGTCTCTGGTCCAAAGACACCAGAATGTTTTGCCCCACCATAAGCTCTAGAACAACGACACCAGAGTCTCCCACCTCCTCCTTAAGTTTTTTTTGATTTTCTCTTGGCTAACAGCCTGATATTTATGTTTCTTGTGTGCAGGGCCGGCGCTGAGGGGCCGCCACCCTGGCATTGGCCAGGGGCCCACGGCCGGAGGGGGCCCACAAATTTGTATCATGTACTTCCTTTGTATGCAAATAAATGTACTTCTAACCTTGTTCTAAGTCAAAGTTAACAACGTTTGACAAATTTTTATAGAAAATGTAGTGATACTTATGACTCTAAATTATTACCAATAGATGTGTTTTAAAATTTAGTTTCATGATATGTTAATCTGATGTACTCCCTCTGATCCATATTAGTTGACTTGGATTTATTAAAATTTGGATGAATAAATAGTGTCTAGATTCATCCAAATTTAGACAAAGTTGAGCCAACTAATATGGGTCGGAGGGAGTAATATATGTTGCTATATTATCTATAAAGTTAGTCAAATTTAATAAACTTTAACTTGGCTAAACGCTAGATGTACACTTATTTGCGAACGGAAGATGTATATATATATGGGTATACATCTGGTGCCCACGACGCGAGAAACGAGTAGGGCCCTGAAAACCAGACACAGTGCGTCGAGCAGGAAATCAAAAAGGCTCACTACGACACGAGGCACAAGGCTTACGAGTTACAATGCGTTACGGCGCTGGCCGCATGGGTTACAATGCGTCGCGAACTTATGATCTCTCTTCTCTTCTCTTCTCCTCGACTATTCGAAAATCGGTCGGACTCCGTGCCTCGATCTCTAGGGCCCTATCTCCCTGACTCGATCGACGATCGCAGATTCGCAGGTCATTTATCGTCTATCGGGATCACCAATTCACCAGCGGCAGGCTCTGATCCTCACTCCTGACTTATTATCATTGGAATTATTTCTTATTTGAGGTAATCAAACCAGCAACAAATACTATTTATTATATTTTGAGAATAAAATGTTTGGTTGGATGTTAACTTTTAGTTATTTTAAAAGTACCAGTAGATACATATATGATAATTTTTTCTAATATGTCTCTATATACGTTAGCCTTAAGGGCCCATGCCGCCGACTTTGCCTAAGACCCTGAAAAACATAGAGCCGGTCCTGCTTGTGTGTATCTTTGATCTAACAAAATCTTCCGCAGCATCATCCGCGCTCAACATTGACACTATGGAACCCAAGTTTCCCCTCGCCACTGGCCGCAAGCATGTCAACAAAGCATATTAAAGGTACAACTTGTGCCTTTGAGTGTTACCTATCCTACCGAGATTATCTTGCTCGTGTTTGTCGAAGCATTGTGCGTGTGCTCTTGATACTGGGAGTGTTCTAAGAAAAATCATAAGTCGACTCTGTTAGCAAACAAGGCAGGAAAGAAAAACAAAAAAGTAATAAAAAGAGTGTCTCCCAAAATCTAGTGGAAGGTTCTTGTCACACCTTTTGAACTTTTACTTGGACATTGTTCTCTTGTTGGATTTTACCCACTTTTGTCATAGTATTTTCATTTGCTCTTCATAGTGATTTTAGGGTGCCTGCTATCCAATTTCCCTCTCACAAAAATGTTAACATGTAGTCGCTGGTAGACTTGTTGATGGTTTGTTTCTCGTCAAGGAGGATCGGCTGCTGACTCCTCGGACATCGAGCTCCGAGAACTCTCTCTACCAAGTTGGTACCTGAGGTCCGGGTATATTTAGCGTGCTGGGGACGATGGAGTAATCTAGAGTAGTATGGAACTGAGCCAACGTAGGCTATCCTAGGATGGTTTTGTATGGACATCCCATGTCAAAGACTTCGAATACTAGTTTTTCGGGCTAGAAATTGCTCAGTACTCGAAAGCACATAGGGAGGGTGATACGCCCAATGGGTGTCACTGCCCCTGCCGAAACCACCCCATGAAAAGGGGCGATGTTGTCTGTGTTGAGCTTGGCTCGGAGGCCTCCCATAGTATCCATTGTGTGGGTGCAGAGTATGCTGAGGCACCTCCTCCCGCCGGCTAGGATGCACATTGTGAGAAGGTCTCCTATCCAATGGGAGACCAAAACTGGAAGCCCCTAGGAAAGTGAAAAGGGACATAGTAGTTTTTGCTCTAGATGCCAATGCTCAATGCTAGTGATGGCCCCGATAGCAGAGGCAGTTGAGGCCGGCGCTAGTAGATGGCTCTCCTAGATATTGGCTTATGCGGCTGGACCTCAACCCCGAAAGTTGCCATTTGAACAAAAAGCAGACCTTCCTCCCGACTTCTCGAAAACTAGAGTCATCTTGCGAGGAGGGTGGTCATGTTGCTCCTGAAGCTCCCTCGAAAATTAGATTCAATTTGTTGTGAGTGTTGTGTTTACATAAATCTGTTTCGATTAAATGGTCTTTTGACTAAGTCAGATCTCATGTATAAATAGGAGTCTATTTCGATCACACCGCATAATATATACAACTGGACTTGTGTCCAAACAGTATAGGGATCCTAAGTAATACTCTCACAAATTTGAGTTGTTTCTACAACTAATAGTCTTAGGTGAGGACACTTTTTCGAATTTGTTGTCGTACTAATGTTGATAAAGTAACATCATTCCTCAAATTTTTTCATTAGATTTTAGTGATCCTGCATAGAAAGGCCGAAGCAGGTGTTATCTTGCGTTCCAAGAAATGTAAAGGTCCGCTAGCCCATGATGGAGCAAACCCAACAATATATTTTTGCCAAGGCATGGATCAGTTGCGCCCGTTCCTCAACCAAAGATGAGACGAGATGGATAAACTAGTGCTCACGGGGATTAATGAAAAGGATTAGGAGAAGAAATTGTTAATTATTTCCGCCCTTTTACCAAGGCAACGATACATTTCCTTACCATTTTCCTTCTCTCAAAAAATTGTAATGTTCTTACTATTTACATGATAGCATTTTCTTTTCTCTCAAAAATCTATGATGTTGTTATACATAACATTGTAATATGTGATATTATAGTATGAATGTAATGATGATAAATGAGATGTGTTGTAGTTTCTACGCTTTTGCAATCAACATTTTAATGTGTTGGGAATTATATATTTTTTGTATGGACACATGAGCAAATATCAGTGCAAATAAGTGAAAGAAAATTACTGGTGACTGCCCCATAAGGAAACAGGCAAAAGAATAAAACCGTTGTAAAAACACCTCTTATTGGCAACAGGTTTTGGCTCCATGTCCATAGAGCCTTCACATCAAACAACAAGTATGTGGCAACATAGAGTTTGTTCGTTGCTGAAGAGGGTATTGACATGTGTCCATAGCGTCGCTCTGTACTAGTTATTTTAAGGCGCCTTCCTGCCAATTTCCCTCTTGTAAGAAGCATACCATGTAGTTGTCGGTAGACTCGTCGATGGTTTATTACTCATTCAAGGAGGATCCACTATTGACTCCTCGGACAACGAGCTCCTAGACCACTCTCGGCCAAGATAGTACCTGAGGTCCAAGTATCCTTAGCATGCTGGGAATGATGGATTAATCTGGCGTAGTATGGAACTGAGCCAACGACGGCTGTCCCACGATGCCTTCGTATGAACTTCCCAAGTCAAAGACTTCGAATACTAGTTTCTCGAGCTAGAATTACTCGGTACTTTAAAGCACATAGGGAGGGTGTTACGCCAATGGATGTCACTGCCTACCCCAGAACCACCACTACAACAAAAGTTAGCTTTTACAACGGACGATTTTTTTGGTTGAAGGCCCATTTTTCGTGGCTAAAAAGTCTTCCGCGATGGATAGCCTTCGTGGTAAAAGTATCATCACAAATGAATCAACCACGGTTTTTTCCGACTATGGAGGATCGCACCCTTCAGCCACGAAAACTTGTTCCGTTGTAGATCTATTCGCCAGCCACGCTGACTGCTAATGTCACGCAACCTGCCACGTGGCAGCCACCGTTAACATCCGGTTACCTCCGTTAACGGTCGTAGAAACAGTGGTAAAAGCCAGGCCTAGCCAAGGCATGCTAATAATTAAATGGGCCGGCTCATGTGAAGAGCCCAATAGGAACACAACCTTTTATTGTTTCGGCATGCACTGTCTTGAATCGGCCTAGTACTACAGCCAGCAGTGGCTCGTACATTTCTGGGCCCGACACTGATTTGGCCTATATAAGGCCCATGTTAGCCCAACACTGTGTTGTCACTTGAGGCCTGCACCAAGACAACCTGACACTATTCAAGCCTGTTGCCAATCTAGCCTGTTACTGTTCAGTCATGTTACTGTTTCAGCCTTTTAGAAATTTTGCCCCGTTACTGTTTAGGCCCTTTAGTGTTTGGGATTTTTCCCATTTAGGCCGGCACTTTTCGTCCTGTTACTGTATTGGCCTGCCACCGTACTATCCTTTTACAGTTCTGGACGTTTACTGTTCCGGCCATTTATTGTTGAGACCATTCATGGTTCCAGTATTTCACTATTCTAGCCTTTTACAGTTCTGGCCTTTTACTGTTCTGGCCTTTTATAGTTCTGGTCTTTTACTATTTGGGCCTTTTGTTGTTCTGGCCTTTCGATATTCTGGCATTTTAGCATTCTATCCTTTTACTGTTCTAGTCTTTTATTGTTCTCGTCTTTTACCATTCTGGCATTTTACTGTTCTGGTTGTTTTGGGTCGTCGATGTGCATGTTGTTTCAACGTTCAACATGTTACTGCTCCGGCCTATTACTGTTTCGGCCTTTTTTGCTAGCGCCTACTTTTGGCAGAATAGGTGAATATCAAGATATCAATTAGTAAACACGCACAAATTAAAACTACTTATTACACAACAATAAAAGTTTGTTATAACATGTTATACAACAAGATCAAAATTCTGAAATATTACAACTTGTCAGTATCATCAATAAGGGATTGGTACATGGCGATTCGCTTCAATGTATCATCTGTCCTCTTCTTCAACATTTCAGCTACAGATCTAAGAGCAACTACACCCTTTTGTTCTGCATGCAATACAACCTTTATATATTTATCACCTGCGAGACTTGT
Source organism: Avena sativa (assembly GCA_916181665.1). Lineage (NCBI taxonomy): Eukaryota > Viridiplantae > Streptophyta > Magnoliopsida > Poales > Poaceae > Avena > Avena sativa. The sequence continues at coordinate 382,229,854 of OV702286.1, read as the reverse complement.
TCTATATGGACTGTTAAGTAAGTTGTTTGCTTCGAAATGCAATGGGAGGATGAATGGGAAGAGGGATCACAACTTTCAGTCCTGCCTTCCAAGGACTCCTGCTGGGTTTTAACTGTAGTCTTCTAAAATGGTGAAAGAGGTTAAAACAAAGAACAAAGGAAACAAGTAGTATTACATAAAGTAGAGATCGTTTAAAGTAAGTATGAACTTACAGGAGCATGTTCAGGCTGACAGTATCTCCTTCTCAAGTGCGTGCGGCTCCTGGTCAATCTGCCAGAAGAATCTGAGCCGAGCAGTTGGAACTCTGGTCCTTGTACTCCATTGTTATTTCTCTGCATTAAGGCGTGACATTTAAAACCAGGTTAGTTGGTTTGGAAGGATGAAAACTCTTGAAAAACACCAAAAACGTAGCATTAAAAATTACCAGATGTATGATTCAAACTAGATAGCTGGTTTGGAAGGATGAAAGTAGGTGAACACCAAAATATAGCATTAAAAATGACCATATATATGATTCAAACTAGATGGACATTTTTTGAATTAAGCATTCGTAGATAGAAACACAATAGAACATGGATGCAAATGTCATGGCAAGGTCTTAGGTAGAATAACTTATTAATTTATTAGGCATGCAAGTTATATAACTTATTAACATGATAAGAAACTGGCCTAAGTAACATAAGGAAACCTCACACTTCAGCCTTGTTGGGCGTTAGATTGTGAGTGTTGGATCCTCTATGAGCTGTCTGCATGACCCGTGCGAGCGCTCGGAAAAAATAGCATCTATGAGTTGGTGTTGGAGGATTAAACCGATAGTGTGAGAATGTAAAAAAGGGAATAAAAACGAGAAGCTAATGATGTGGATAGGACCTACCAGATGATGGGTGCAAATGAAATGGCAATAGCATCTAGGATATTGAGCAACATCCTAACAATTTCGTAGCTTACGAGTACCAAAAATATAGCAAACAGGCAAGAGAAATTACCACTGCGCGGCGAGGACGGGTGGGATGGGCAAGAGGGCGGCGGGGGTAGCAGCTCGGCATTTCAGGGTCAGCAACGAGTGATTCAGTGAAGCAGCCCTGGTAGGGTAGATGACAGTGTTGGCGAAGCAGATCTGGTGCAACGAGGGAGTCGATGAAATAGTTCCGGTGAAGAGCGCTGGCAGTGGAGGAGCTCCGGTGTGGAAGAGAGGATGAATAACCCACGAGTATAGGGGATCGTGTGTATCCTTTTCGATAAGTAAGAGTGTCAAACCCAACAAGGAGCTAAAGGTAGGATACATTTTCTCTCAAGTTCTATCAACCACTAATACAACTCTACACACACTAGACGTTTGCATTATCTAGGAAATAAAACTAGAGCAACAATACGAGTACTAGATATAGTTTTGCATGATAATAAATAACAAGAAAGTAAAGCTAGTTGCTGCAACAATAAAATATACTTAGCTAACAGAACCATGAGTGTGGAATAGTGGTGGTAATTGTGGTGGCTTTCTCCAAGTGTAAATAGCGAATAAATCAGGTTCATTGTCTTCGATGCAGTTTTATATGTGGGAGAGGCTAAATATACATGCACTTCACTACCTGAAATTACATGTACTATATGATTGGATTGTTAGCAAACATCCGTAAGTACTAATAATACATTAAGGTTTCTCTAACCATCGCCTTAAGTTTAATGGTCCTCTTACTCCCATACGTGCAACGTTCCGGTTCGTGTCCTCAGGTTTTTGTCACTCCGGCAGAACTCCCCCTTCCTTTTACACATACTACAAACCCTATGATGTTTAATCCATGCGCACACAAATATAATGGACACCAAAGGACTGTACCATATCAACATACAACTCTAATGAACCAAAGACGTTCAACCATTCAATCTAAGAACAAAGAAACTACACAAACATGACGTAGATCATAGGATTATAACTTATAGCATCAAACACCATGTTTACATAGGACAGTACAGAGGCGTGTGGGAGGATGAACCACTGCATACTAGGAGGATTAAGTGATGGAGATGGCGGTGAAGATGGTGAATATGGTGAAGAGGGCGGCGGCAGCACCAGCGGCGGCGGGCTTGTTCGTCTACGGTACCAAAGTTCGCAGGCCAGCGCACCGCGGTACCTAAGTTGCCTGAAATTGCCGTGTTTCGAAATGTTGGGCCGCCAACTACTGAGAGGGGCCATTTCGACGCAAACTCATCTCACCCCTGCCAAATTCAAACATTCCATTAAACTGCCCCGTGAAGTAGACGGTCGGGACCCTCATGTCGGTCATCTGTCTATGACGTGAGCGCCAACGCGGCAACCTCTTAGGAAAATCAAGTAACTAAGTGTATTGGATGCGTTGACTAATTTCACAAATCCATTCCCACCTTTCCCCTAGCACCGGCGGTGTCGGAATCCACCCTCCAGGCAGGACGATCCCTTCGGACATTTGACTTCCGGCGCCAAGTTGCTGCGCCCAGCCGCTGATCCCGAGCTCCAATGGTGCATGTCGTAGCCACCGTTGCGAGGCTCTAGCCCGCCTCCGCCGCCGACGAGCCGAGCAGCTCAGAGGATGGAAGATCCTACTACCAAGGAAGAAGAAGTTCTGGCTACAAGCGGGTGAGGTACCCTTCTCTTTGCTACTCGCACTAATTATAACTTCTAGCTGGCTACTAAACCTAAAATTATTTGTTAGCCCAACGCTAACAAACATATTTTGTCCACAGTTTGCTGTCAAGTGGGATCTCCGTGGACCACCCTTACCTAGTTACGGTAGTCCTCTTCAGGTACGACTCTAAGGGCAAGTGGTATGGACACCATTGTATCACGATGGAAGAAGCGCCTATGCAGATCTGCACTATATCTGATATGGTTGCTCTCTGCGTAATCATGATAAATTATGGCCGAAGCAGACTGCAAAGTTCAGCTTCATGGATGAACGTGGCATGATGGTTCCTCTAATGTGTGACAGTCAGCTAATTGAGTTGATGAAAAGGTATGATTCAGATTGCATGTTTGAGCTGAATTGTGATGTACTGGATGTGGAAACTGCTGCAACTGGGAGTCGCCCTTCTATTCTTGGAAAGGGTGGTCGCTAGAACCCAATTAGCTCTTGGTAAGCAAAAGTCTCTTGGGGTTCGCATGTTTGTGCTGAATTGTAATTTTTGTTTCATTTACTCTGTAGATATTAGGCAGTTAAACAATCCTATTTGTTTGACAGGAAGCGCCGCAAGGTTAGAAACATGACTGTCGGGTCAGTCATTTTGCTGCCCAAAGAAATTAAAAACGAGTGGAAAGATGATGATGGACACGATTCTGGTGCCCACTGTCCCGGCAATGCAGAGTACGTGAAGCTAAGAAAATTGGGACCGAGGAAGAGGAAGAAGGCAGGAAATGAACAAGCCAATGGACGTGAAGGCTTGGCACCCAGGTTGTGGAAGAAGGCTGTTGGCAATGAAGATGCATAGTAATGTGTTGAACTTGAACCTATATATGTAATTCTGTTAAATTCTGGGTAATGATCTTCACGTTGTTGGACGAAACAATCTACCCACGTTCTCTGAGTAAAATGTACCGCGACTTAGGGTTTGGAAACACCCGAGTCAGTAGTTGAATCCGAAATTGTGATTATGCCACTGCTATATGAAAACACGCAGCACCGGTTCCACGATTGCTGAGGGGCAGGAGGTCTCCAAATACGACGGAATGTAAGTGGCACAGAAATAAATTATTTAAGCTTCCACACTCCACGAAGCAGCAACTTATTTCATATGTTGCACAACGATGTGGCAACATAAACAGCAATGGCAACCGATAATGCCCAGACGCTTGAGCCTGTCTATCTCACCGCCTCCCTGCTCCTGCATCCCCTGCGTCTGGTGAAGCTCCCGGATCTCCATTAACCTGGTGTACGTGCTTCCACTTTATAAATTGTGGCTGTGCCATTTGCATGCAGCACAATCCACGTAGATTACGTTTAAACAAACCACCAATGTCAGAATACCATCATGATCAGACAAAAGGAAGTGATACAGGGTTAAGACAGACTAACGGGAGAGCAATTTTTTTCCTCCCAGGACTCCGGGACCACTAGTTCAGACCGCTAGGTCAACAAGTACTACTATTACAACTTAAAAAGGCACGGAGCTCAAGCTAAATAGAACTAGTTATCACACATCTCCTTGATCTTCCTAATCTTAGCCCGATGTGCATCTTCCTGCAAGAGCAAGGATCGATTCGTGTGCTCCTTCCTTTTAGCATCTTCCTTGCACAACTTCAATTGTTTCTCTGTATTTTTCCCCATGCACTTGTCAATACTCGTAGTTGTGAACTGCAGGACTTTAGCCTAGTGAAGATCATTCCTTGCTTGAGTCAGTTCTTGCTCTGCTTTAGCCTTCAGGCCAACGCCACGTCCCTCTCCTTCTTGACTTTGCTAACCTTGTCTTGCACCCTCCTGAGATGTCGGTTAAGCTTGGTCGTGTCAACTGGGTCCCATAGCTTCATCTCAACACTGTTAAGAAGTGAGCTGACTACGGATGCTTTCAACTCAACAGTCATATCCCATAGTTTGTCCACCGTTATCTGCATCGATTTGGGCCACTCTGGATCTACCCATTTGACAACACCGCAACTTCCGCTTTGCATCATTGCACGATGTCCTTGACACCGTAGAAACCACCTGCCTGCGTTTCGTCCTTCGAACGCTACAAATTTAGCGGGCACATGTCCATGTTTACATAGAAGAGGATTGTTTTCATCCACTAAACCGTGATAGTCGGAGTCATACATCGTCTGGTTGGCCTAACACATCATACGAGCATGAGTAAACAGAGTAGATCTAGCTCAAAAAATAGATAACTGGCCAAAGATGATAGATATAGAGATGAGACGACTCACATCGAAATCATCGTCCCTGTCATCATGACGCGTTTCCTCGCCGTCTCCCCTTGAACCCATGGCGAGAGGGGAGGCGGGTGGCTGCTGGAGAGGGGATTGGGACGGAGGCGCCGTCGGCTTGCGGCTACAACAGGATGGGAGTGACGTGGGGAAAGTGGCTTCAAGGGGAAGGAAGAGAAGTACAGGGAGGAAGAGAAGTAATGGGGACATGACACTAGGATATGGCCCACTCAACTCATGAGTCGTGACACTCGCAACAGGGAGCGCCCGGTGTTGCCAGTTTGTCCAGAGCAAGCGTGGTCAATCATGCCGCAGAACAGCCTACTCGCGGATCGCTCTCATGAAGACCATCCCAATCGTCCAAGATCCCCGATCGAACGGTTTGTAACAATCGTCAAAAAGAACAACTGTGTTAGGGCATGCCTTCTAGAAGACTCGGTCTAACGGCCACCCATTGGGGGGCTAAGGTTAGGGCTCTCCTAAGGTTAGGATCCATATGTGGTTTATGAGAGGAATAGACATGCAATGACACTGGGTGTGGTTCATGAAAAGAACAGACATGCAATGACATTGGTGGATCCATATGTGGTTTGTGAAAAGAACATACATGCAATCACACTGGGTGGATCCATGTGTGGTTCATGAGAAGAACACACATGCAATGATATTGGTGATATGTGGTTTGTGAAAAGAACACACATCTAATGGAACTGGGTGTGGTTCATGAAAAGAACACACATCCAATGACACTGGTGGATCCATGTGCGGTTTGTGAAAAGAACATACATGCAATCACACTAGGTGGATCCATGTGTGGTTTGTTTAGAGGAACAAACATGCAATGACACTGGGTGTGGTTCATGAAAAGAACAGACATGCAATGACATTGGTGGATACTTATGTGGTTTGTGAGAAGAACCAACACGCAATGACTCTAGATATGGTTCATGAAAATAACACACATGCAATGACACTTGTGGATCCATGTGTGGTTTGTGAAAAGAACAGACATGCAATCACACTAGGTGGATCCATGTGTGGTTTGTGGAAAGAACAGACATGCAACGACTCTAGCTGTGGTTCATGAAAAGAATACACATGCAATGACACTAGTGGATCCATGTGTGGTTTGTGAAAAGAACAGGCATGCAATCACACTGGGTGTGGTTCATGAAAAGAACACACATCCAATGACACTGGTGGATCCATGTGTGGTTTGTGGAAAGAACATACATGCAATGACACCGGGTGTGGTTCATGAAAAGAACACACATGCAATGACACTGGTGTATCCATGTGTGGTTCATGAAAAGAACACACATGCAATGACTCTAGCTGTGGTTCATGAAAACAACACACATGCAATGACACTGGTGGATCCATATGTGGTTTGTGGAATGAACAGACATGCAATGACTCTAGCTATGGTTCATGAGAAGAACACACATGCAATAACACTGGTGGATCCATATGTGGTTTGTGGAAAGAATAGACATGCAATGAGTCTAGCTGTGGTTCATGAAAAGAACACACATGCAATGACACTAGTGGATCCATGTGTGGTTCATGAGAAGAACACACATCCAATGACACTGGTGGATCCTTATGTGGTTTATGAGAAGAACAGGCATGCAATGACACTGGCTGTGGTTCATGAGAAGAACACACATGCAATGACACTGGTGGATCCATGTGTGGTTTGTGAGAAGAACACACATGTAATGACTCTAGCTGTGGTTCATGAAAAGAACACACATGCAATGACACTGGTGGATCCATGTGTGGTTCATGAGAAGAACACACATGCAATGACACTGGGTGTGGTTCATGAAAAGAACAGACATGCAATGACACTGGTGTATCCTTATGTGATTTGTGAGAAGAACTGACATGCAATGACTCTAGATATGGTTCATGAAAAGAACACACATGCAATGACACTGGTGGATCCATGTGTTGTTTGTGAAAAGAACAAACATGCAATCACACTAGGTGGATCCATGTGTGGTTTGTTTAGAGGAACAGATATGCAATGATACTAGTGGATCCTTATGTGGTTTGTGAGAAGAACTGACATGCAATGACTCTAGCTATGGTTCATGAAACGAACACACATGCAATGACACTGGTGGATCCATGTGTGGTTCATGAAAAGAACAGACATGCAATGACACTGGTGGATGCATGTGTGGTTTGTGGAAAGAACAGACATGCAATGACTCTAGCTGTGGTTCATGAAAAGAACACACATCCAATGACATTGGTGGATCCATGTGTTGTTTGTGAAGAGAACAGACATGCAATCACACTAGGTGGATCCATGTGCGGTTTGTTTAGAGGTACAGGCATGCAATGACACTGAGTGTGGTTCATGAAAAGAATAGACATGCAATGACACTGGTGGTTCCCTATGTGGTTTGTGAGAAGAACTGACATGCAATGACTCTAGATATGGTTCATGAAAAGAACACACATGCAATGACAAAGGTGGATCCATTTGTGGTTTGTGAAAAGAACAGACATGCAATCACACTAGGTGGATCCATGTGTGGTTCATGAAAAGAACAGACATGCAATGACACTGGTGGATACATGTGTGGTTTGTGAGAAGAACACACATCCAATTATATTGTGTGTGGTTCATGAAAATAACACACATCGAATGACACTGGATGTGGTTCATGAAAAGAACACACATGCAATGACACTGGTGGATCCATATGTGGTTTGTGGAAAGAACAGACATGCAATGACTCTAGCTGTGGTTCATGAAAAGAACAGACATGCAATGACACTGGTGGATCGATGTGAGGTTCATGAGAAGAACACAAATCCAATGACACTGCTGGATCCTTATGTGGTTTGTGAGAAGAGCAGACATGCAATGACACTGGCTGTGGTTCATGAGAAGAACACACGTGCAATGACAATGGTGGATCCATGTGTGGTTTCTGAGAAGAACACACATGCAATGACTTTAGTTGTGGTTTATGGAAAGAACACACATCCAATGACATTGGTGGATCCATGTGTGGTTCATGAAAAGAACACACATGCAATGACATTGGGTGTGGTTCATGAAAAGAACAGACATGCAATGACACTGGTGTATCCTTATGTGATTTGTGATAAGAACTGACATGCAATGACTCTAGATATGGTTCATGAAAAGAACACACATGCAATGACACTGGTGGATCCATGTGTTGTTTGTGAAAAGAACAAACATGCAATCACACTAGGTGGATCCATGTGTGGTTTGTTTAGAGGAACAGATATGCAATGGCACTAGTGGATCCTTATGTGGTTTGTGAGAAGAACTGACATGCAATGACTCTAGCTATGGTTCATGAAAAGAACACACATGCAATGACACTGGTGGATCCATGTGTGGGTCATGAACAGAACAGACATGCAATGACACTGGTGGATGCATGTGTGGTTTGTGGAAAGAACAGACATGCAATGACTCTAGCTGTGGTTCATTAAAAGAACACACATCCAATGACATTGGTGGATCCATGTGTTGTTTGTGAAGAGAACAGACATGCAATCACACTAGGTGGATCCATGTGCGGTTTGTTTAGAGGTACAGGCATGCAATGACACTGAGTGTGGTTCATGAAAAGAACAGACATGCAATGACACTGGTGGTTCCCTATGTGGTTTGTGAGAAGAACTGACATGCAATGACTCTAGATATGGTTCATGAAAAGAACACACATGCAATGACAAAGGTGGATCCATTTGTGGTTTGTGAAAAGAACAGACATGCAATCACACTAGGTGGATCCATGTGTGGTTCATGAAAAGAACAGACATGCAATGACACTGGTGGATACATGTGTGGTTTGTGAGAAGAACACACATCCAATTATATTGTGTGTGGTTCATGAAAATAACACACATCGAATGACACTGGATGTGGTTCATGAAAAGAACACACATGCAATGACACTGGTGGATCCATATGTGGTTTGTGGAAAGAACAGACATGTATGACTCTAGCTGTGGTTCATGAAAAGAACAGACATGCAATGACACTGGTGGATCGATGTGTGGTTCATGAGAAGAACACAAATCCAATGACACTGCTGGATCCTTATGTGGTTTGTGACAAGAGCAGACATGCAATGACACTGGCTGTGGTTCATGAGAAGAACACACATGCAATGACAATGGTGGATCCATGTGTGGTTTCTGAGAAGAACACACATGCAATGACTTTAGTTGTGGTTTATGAAAGAACACACATCCAATGACACTGGTGGATCCATGTGTGGTTCATGAAAAGAACACACATGCAATGACATTGGGTGTGGTTCATGAAAAGAACATACATGCAATGACACAGGTGTATACTTATGTGGTTTGTGAGAAGAACTGACTTGCAATGATTCTAGCTATGGTTCATGAAAAGAACACACATGCAATGACACTGGTGGATCCATGTGTGGTTTGTGAAAAGAACATACATGCAATCACGCTAGGTGGATCCATGTGTGGTTTGTGGAAAGAACAGACATGCAATGACACTGGTGGATCCATGTGTGGTTTGTGAAAACAAGAAACATGCAATCACACTGGGTGTGGTTCATGAAAAGAACACACATGCAATGACACTGGTGGATCCATGTGTGGTTTGTGAAAACAAGAGACATGCAATCACACTGGGTGTGGTTCATGAAAAGAACACACATCAAATGACATTGGTGTATCCATGTGTGGTTTGTGGAAAGAACAGACATGCAATGACACTGGGTGTGGTTCATGAAAATAACACACATGCAATGACACTGGTGTATCGTTATGTGGTTTGTGAGAACAACACACATGCAATGACTCTAGCTGTGGTTCATGAAAATAACACAGATGCAATGACACTTGTGGATCCATATGTGGTTTGTTGAAGGAACAGACATGCAATGACTCTAGCTGTGGTTCATGAAAAGAAAAGACATGCAATGACACTGGTGGATCCATATGTGGTTTATGGAAAGAATAGACATGCAATGACTCTAGCTGTGGTTCATGAAAAGAACAGACATGTAATGACACTCGTGCATCCATGTGTGGTTCATGAGAGGAACACACATACAATGACACTGGTGGATCCATATGTGGTTTGTGGAAAGAACACACATGCAATCGCTCTAGCTGTGGTTCATGAAAAGAACAGCCATGTAATGACACTGGTGGATCCATGTGTGGTTCATGAGAGGAACACACATACAATGACACTGGTGGATCCTTATGTGGTTTGTGAGAAGAACAGACATGCAATGACACTAGCTATGGTTCATGAGAAGAACACACATGCAATGACACTCGTGTATCCTTATGTGGTCTGTGAGAAGAACACACATGCAATGACTCTAGATGTGGTTCATGAGAGGAACACACATCCAATGACACTAGAGGATCCATGTGTAGTTTGTGAAAGGAACACACATGCAATGACACTGGGTGTGGTTCATGAGAAGAACACACATGCAATGACACTAGTGGATCCATGTGTGGTCTGTGATAGAAACACACATGCAATGACACTGGGTGTGGTTCATGAAAAGAACACACATGCAATGACACTGGTGGATCCATATGTGGTTTATGAAAAGAACAGACATGCAATCACACTGGGTGTGGTTCAAGAAAAGAACACACATCCAATGACACTGGTGGATCCATGTGTGGTTTGTGGAAAGAACATATATGCAATGACACTCGGTGTGGTTCATGAAAACAACACATATGCAATGACACTGGTGTATCCTTATGAGGTTTGTGAGAAGAACACACATGCAATAACTCTAGCTGTGGTTCATGAAAAGAACACACGTGCAATGACACTGGTGGATCCATATGTGGTTTTTTTGAAGGAACATACATGCAATGACTCTACCTGTGGTTCATGAAAAGAACAGACATGCAATGACACTGGTGGATCCATATGTGGTTTGTGGAAGGAATAGACATGCAATGACTCTAGCTGTGGTTCATGAAAAGAACAGACATGCAATGACACTGGTGGATCCATATGTGGTTTGTGGAAAGAACAGACATGCAATGACTCTAGCGGTGGTTCATGAAAAGAACGGACATGCAATGACACTGGTGGATCCATGTGTTGTTCATGAGAAGAACACATATCCAATGACAGTGGTGGATCCTTATGTGGTTTGTGAGAAGAACAGACATGCAATGACACTGGCTGTGGTTCATGAGAAGAACACACATGCAATGCCACTGGTGGATCCATTTGTGGTTTGTGAGAAGAACACACATGCAATGACTTTAGTTGTGGTTCATGAAAAGAACACACATGCAATGACACTGGTGGATCCTTATGTGGTTTGTGAGAAGAAATGATATGCAATGACTGTAGCTATGGTTCATGAAAAGAACACACATCCAATGACACTGGTGGATCCATGTGTGGTTTGTGAAAAGAACAAACATGCAATAACACTAGGTGCATCCATGTGTGGTTTGTTTAGAGGAACAAACATGCAATGACACTGGGTGTGGTTCATGAAAAGAAATTCTTGCAATGACACTGGTGGATCCATATGTGGTTTGTGGAAAGAACAGACATGCAATGACTCTAGCTGTGGTTCATGAAAAGAACAGACATGCAATGACACTGGTGGATCGATGTGAGGTTCATGAGAAGAACACAAATCCAATGACACTGCTGGATCCTTATGTGGTTTGTGAGAAGAGCAGACATGCAATGACACTGGCTGTGGTTCATGAGAAGAACACACGTGCAATGACAATGGTGGATCCATGTGTGGTTTCTGAGAAGAACACACATGCAATGACTTTAGTTGTGGTTTATGGAAAGAACACACATCCAATGACATTGGTGGATCCATGTGTGGTTCATGAAAAGAACACACATGCAATGACATTGGGTGTGGTTCACGAAAAGAACAGACATGCAATGACACTGGTGTATCCTTATGTGATTTCTGATAAGAACTGACATGCATTGACTCTAGATATGGTTCATGAAAAGAACACACATGCAATGACACTGGTGGATCCATGTGTTGTTTGTGAAAAGAACAAACATGCAATCACACTAGGTGGATCCATGTGTGGTTTGTTTAGAGGAACAGATATGCAATGGCACTAGTGGATCCTTATGTGGTTTGTGAGAAGAACTGACATGCAATGACTCTAGCTATGGTTCATGAAAAGAACACACATGCAATGACACTGGTGGATCCATGTGTGGGTCATGAACAGAACAGACATGCAATGACACTGGTGGATGCATGTGTGGTTTGTGGAAAGAACAGACATGCAATGACTCTAGCTGTGGTTCATTAAAAGAACACACATCCAATGACATTGGTGGATCCATGTGTTGTTTGTGAAGAGAACAGACATGCAATCACACTAGGTGGATCCATGTGCGGTTTGTTTAGAGGTACAGGCATGCAATGACACTGAGTGTGGTTCATGAAAAGAACAGACATGCAATGACACTGGTGGTTCCCTATGTGGTTTGTGAGAAGAACTGACATGCAATGACTCTAGATATGGTTCATGAAAAGAACACACATGCAATGACAAAGGTGGATCCATTTGTGGTTTGTGAAAAGAACAGACATGCAATCACACTAGGTGGATCCATGTGTGGTTCATGAAAAGAACAGACATGCAATGACACTGGTGGATACATGTGTGGTTTGTGAGAAGAACACACATCCAATTATATTGTGTGTGGTTCATGAAAATAACACACATCGAATGACACTGGATGTGGTTCATGAAAAGAACACACATGCAATGACACTGGTGGATCCATATGTGGTTTGTGGAAAGAACAGACATGTATGACTCTAGCTGTGGTTCATGAAAAGAACAGACATGCAATGACACTGGTGGATCGATGTGTGGTTCATGAGAAGAACACAAATCCAATGACACTACTGGATCCTTATGTGGTTTGTGACAAGAGCAGACATGCAATGACACTGGCTGTGGTTCATGAGAAGAACACACATGCAATGACAATGGTGGATCCATGTGTGGTTTCTGAGAAGAACACACATGCAATGACTTTAGTTGTGGTTTATGAAAGAACACACATCCAATGACACTGGTGGATCCATGTGTGGTTCATGAAAAGAACACACATGCAATGACATTGGGTGTGGTTCATGAAAAGAACATACATGCAATGACACAGGTGTATACTTATGTGGTTTGTGAGAAGAACTGACTTGCAATGATTCTAGCTATGGTTCATGAAAAGAACACACATGCAATGACACTGGTGGATCCATGTGTGGTTTGTGAAAAGAACATACATGCAATCACGCTAGGTGGATCCATGTGTGGTTTGTGGAAAGAACAGACATGCAATAACACTGGTGGATCCATGTGTGGTTTGTGAAAACAAGAAACATGCAATCACACTGGGTGTGGTTCATGAAAAGAACACACATGCAATGACACTGGTGGATCCATGTGTGGTTTGTGAAAACAAGAGACATGCAATCACACTGGGTGTGGTTCATGAAAAGAACACACATCAAATGACACTGGTGTATCCATGTGTGGTTTGTGGAAAGAACAAACATGCAATGACACTGGGTGTGGTTCATGAAAAGAACACACATGCAATGACACTGGTGTATCGTTATGTGGTTTGTGAGAACAACACACATGCAATGACTCTAGCTGTGGTTCATGAAAATAACACAGATGCAATGACACTTGTGGATCCATATGTGGTTTGTTGAAGGAACAGACATGCAATGACTCTAGCTGTGGTTCATGAAAAGAAAAGACATGCAATGACACTGGTGGATCCATATGTGGTTTATGGAAAGAACAGACATGCAATGACTCTAGCTGTGGTTCATGAAAAGAACAGACATGTAATGACACTCGTGGATCCATGTGTGGTTCATGAGAGGAACACACATACAATGACACTGGTGGATCCATATGTGGTTTGTGGAAAGAACACACATGCAATGGCTCTAGCTGTGGTTCATGAAAAGAACAGACATGTAATGACACTGGTGGATCCATGTGTGGTTCATGAGAGGAACACACATACAATGACACTGGTGGATCCTTATGTGGTTTGTGAGAAGAACAGGCATGCAATGACACTAGCTATGGTTCATGAGAAGAACACACATGCAATGATACTCGTGTATCCTTATGTGGTCTGTGAGAAGAACACACATGCAATGACTCTAGATGTGGTTCATGAGAGGAACACACATCCAATGACACTAGTGGATCCATGTGTAGTTTGTGAAAGGAACACACATGCAATGACACTGGGTGTGGTTCATGAGAAGAACACACATGCAATGACACTAGTGGATCCATGTGTGGTCTGTGATAGAAACACACATGCAATGACACTGGGTGTGGTTCATGAAAAGAACACACATGCAATGATACTGGTGGATCCATATGTGGTTTATGAAAAGAACAGACATGCAATCACACTGGGTGTGGTTCAAGAAAAGAACACACATCCAATGACACTGGTGGATCCATGTGTGGTTTGTGGAAAGAACATATATGCAATGACACTCGGTGTGGTTCATGAAAACAACACACATGCAATGACACTGGTGTATCCTTATGAGGTTTGTGAGAAGAACACACATGCAATAACTCTAGCTGTGGTTCATGAAATGAACACACGTGCAATGACACTGGTGGATCCATATGTGGTTTGTTGAAGGAACATACATGCAATGACTCTACCTGTGGTTCATGAAAAGAACAGACATGCAATGACACTGGTGGATCCATATGTGGTTTGTGGAAGGAACAGAGATGCAATGACTCTAGCTGTGGTTCATGAAAAGAACAGACATGCAATGACACTGGTGGATCCATATGTGGTTTGTGGAAAGAACAGACATGCAATGACTCTAGCTTTGGTTCATGAAAAGAACGGACATGCAATGACACTGGTGGATCCATGTGTTGTTCATGAGAAGAACACATATCCAATGACACTGGTGGATCCTTATGTGGTTTGTGAGAAGAACAGACATGCAATGACACTGGCTGTGGTTCATGAGAAGAACACACATGCAATGCCACTGGTGGATCCATTTGTGGTTTGTGAGAAGAACACACATGCAATGACTTTAGTTGTGGTTCATGAAAAGAACACACATGCAATGACACTGGTGGATCCTTATGTGGTTTGTGAGAAGAACTAATATGCAATGACTGTAGCTATGGTTCATGAAAAGAACACACATCCAATGACACTGGTGGATCCATGTGTGGTTTGTGAAAAGAACAAACATGCAATCACACTAGGTGCATCCATGTGTGGTTTGTTTAGAGGAACAAACATGCAATGACACTGGGTGTGGTTCATGAAAAGAAATTCTTGCAATGACACTGGTGGGCCCTTATGTGGTGTGTGAGAAGAACTGACATGCAATGACTCTAGCTATGGTTCATGAAAAGAACACACATGCAATGACACTGGTGGAACCATGTGTGGTTTGTGAAAAGAACAGACATGCAATGACACTGGTGGATCCATGTGTGGTTTGTGGAAAGAACAAACATGCAACGACTCTAGCTGTGGTTCATGAAAAGAACACACATGCAACGACACTAGTGTATACATGTGTGGTTCATGAGAAGAACACACATGCAATCACACTAGGTGTGGTTCATGAAAAAAACACACTCCAATGACACTGGTGGATCCATGTGTGGTTTCTGGAAAGAACTGACATGCAATGACACTGGTGTGGTTCATGAAAAGAACACACATGCAATGACACTGGTGTATCCTTATGTGGTTTGTGAGAAGAACACACATGCAATGAATCTAGCTATGGTTCATGAAAAGAACAGACATGCAATGACACTAGTGGATCCATATGTGGTTTGTGGAAGGAACAGACATGCAATGACTCTAGCTGTGGTTCATGAAAAGAATAGACATGCAATGACACTGGTGGATCGATATGTGTTTTGTGGAAAGAACAGACATGCAATGACTCTAGCTATGGTTCATGAAAAAAAACAGACATGCAATGACACTGGTGGATCCATGTGTGGGTCATGAGAAGAACACACATCCAATGACACTGGTGGATCCTTATGTGGTTTGTGAGAAGAACGGAATGCAATGACACTTGGTGTGGTTCATGAGAAGAACACACATGCAACGACACTGGTGGATCCATGTGTGGTTTGTGAGAAGAACACACATGCAATGACTCTAGCTGTGGTTCATGAAAAGAACACACATGCAATGACACTAGTGGATCCATGTGTGGTTCATGAGAAGAACACACATGCAATGAGAATGGGTGTGGTTCATGACAAGAACAGACATGCAATGACACTGGTGGATCCTTATGTGGTTTGTGAGAACAAGTGACATGCAATGACTCTAGCTATGGTTCATGAAAAGAACACACATCCAATGAAACTGTTGGATCCATGTGTGGTTTGTGAAAAGAACAGACATGCAATCACACTAGGTGGATCCATGTGTGGTTTGTTTAGAGGAACAGACATGCAATGCCACTCGGTGTGGTTCATGAAAAGAACACACATGTAATGACACTGGTGGATCCATGTGTGGTTTGTGAAAAGAACAGACATGCAATCACACTAGGTGGATCCATGTGTGGTTTGTGAAAAGAACAGACATGCAATGACTCTAGCTGTGGTTCATGAAAAGAACACACATGCAATGACACTGGTGGATCCATATGTGGTTTGTGAAAAGAACAGACATGCAATCACACTGGGTGTGGTTCATGATAAGAACACACATCCAATGACACTGCCGGATCCATGTGTGGTTTATGGAAAGAACAGACATGCAATGACACTGGGTGTGGTTCATGAAAAGAACACACATGCAATGACACTAGTGTATCCTTATGTGGTTTGTGAGAAGAACACACATGCAACGACTCTAGTTATGGTTCATGAAAAGAACACACATGCAATGACACTTGTGGATCCATATGTGGTTTCTGGAAGGAACAGACATGCAATGACTCTAGCTGTGGTTCATGAAAAGAACAGACACTGATGGATCCATATGTGGTTTGTGGAAAGAACATACATGCAATGACTCTAGCTGTGGTTCATGAAAAGAATAGACATGCAATGACACTAGTGGATCCATGTGTGGTTCATGAGAAGAACACCCATCCAATGACACTAGTGGATCCTTATGTGGTTTGTGAGAAGAACAGACATGCAATGACACTGGCTGTGGTTCATGAGAAGAACACACATGCAATGACACTTGTGGATCCTTATGTGGTTTGTGAGAAGAACACACATGCAATGACTCTAGCTATGGTTCATGAAAAGAACACACATGCAATGTCACTGGTGGATCCATGTGTGGTTCATGAGAAGAAAACACATGCAATGACACTAGGTGTGGTTCATGAAAATAAGAGACATGCAATGACACTTGTGGATCCTTATGTGGTTTGTGAGAAGAACTGAAATGCAATGAATCTAGCTATGGTTCATGAAAAGAACACACATGCAATGACACTGGTGGATCCATGTGTGGTTTGTGAAAAGAACAGACATGCAATCACACTAGGTGGATCCATGTGTGGTTTGTGAAAATAACAGACATGCAATGACTCTAGTTGTGGTTCATGAAAAGAACACACATGAAATGACAATGGTGGATCCATGTGTGGTTTGTGAAAAGAACAGACATGCAATCCCACTGGGTGTGGTTCATGAAAAGAACACACATATAATGACACGGCTAGATACATGTGTGGTTTGTGGAAAGAACAGACATGCAATGACACTGGGTGTGGTTCATGAAAAGAATACGCATGCAATGACACTGGTGTATCCTTATGTGGTTTGTGAGAAGATCACACATTCAATGACTCTACATGTGGTTCATGAAAAGAACACACATGCAATGACACTGGTGGATCCATATGTGGTTTGTGGAAGGAACATACATGCAATGACTCTAGCTGTGGTTCATGAAAAGAACAGACATGCAATGACACTGGTGGATCCATATGTGGTTTGTGGAAAGAACAGACATGCAATGACTCTAGCTGTGGTTCATGAAAAGAACTGACATGCAGTGACACTGGTGGATCCATGTGTGGTTCATGAGAAGAACACACATCCAATGACACTGGTGGATCCTTATGTGGTTTGTGAGAAGAACAGACATGCAATGACACTGGGTGTGGTTCATGAGAAGAACACACATGCAATGACACTGGTGGATCCTTATGTGGTTTGTGAGAAGAACACACATGCAATGACTCTAGCTGTGGTTCATGGAAAGAACACACATGCAATGACACTGGTGGATCCATGTGTGGTTTGTGAAAAGAACAAACATGCAACGACACTGGGTGTGGTTCATGAAAAGAATACACATCCAATGACACTGGTGGATCCATGTGTGGTTTGTGGAAAGAACAGACATGCAATGACACTGGGTGTGGTTCATGAAAAGAACACACATGCAATGACACTGGTGTATCCTTATGTGGTTTGTGAGAAGAACACACATGCAATTACTCTAGCTGTGGTTCATGAAAAGAACACAGATGCAATGACACTGGTGGATCCATATGTGGTTTGTGGAAGGAACAGACATGCAATGACTCTAGCTGTGGTTCATGAGAAGAACACACATGCAATCACACTTGTGGATTCTTATGTGGTTTGTGAGAAGAACACACATGCAATGACTCTAGCTGTGGTTCATGAAAAGAACACACATGCAATGACACTGGTGGATCCATGTGTGGTTCATGAGAAGAACACACATGCAATGACACTGAGTGTGGTTCATGAAAAGAACAGACATGCAATGATATTGGTGGATCCTTATGTGGTCTGTGAGAAGAATTGACATGCAATGACTCTAGCTATGGTTCATGAAAAGAACACACATGCAATGACACTGGTGGATCCATGTGTGGTTTGTGAAAAGAACAGACATGCAATCACACTAGGTGGATCCATGTGTGGTTCATGAAAAGAACATACATGCAATGACACTGGTGGATCCATGTGTGGTTTGTGGAAAGAACAGACATGCAATGACACTGGGTGTGGTTCATGAAAAGAACACATATGTAATGACATTGGTGTATCCTTACGTTGTTTGTGAGAAGAACACACATGCAATGACTCTAGCTGTGGTTCATGAAAAGAACACACATGCAATGACACTAGTGGATCCATAAGTGGTTTGTGGAAGGAACAGACATGCAATGACTCTAGCTGTGGTTCATCAAAAGAACAGACATGCAATGACACTGGTGGATCCATATGTGGTTTGTGGAAAGAACAGACATAGAATGCCATTGGTTGATCCATGTATTTCATTGTACAAGACACTCACTTTCCATTTTTATACTACTCAGTATTGCTCTTGGTTTTTTGATACTACTCAGTTTTGCCCCCCTCTCTCTATCTTTCGTAGAAGCCCAAACCTGTGCTCACTCTGTCTACCACTCCCTGATTTGTTATCACAGTTGTCACGCGGATTGTGCGCACTAACCATTGATTCTGTGTGATCCAACGATGCTCGTTGCACACGTCGTGCCCTTCACAGTATAGCGTGAGATTGCATAGACGTCTCCCTCAGCGAGACTTCTACAAGAAGGAACACGATGTCGTACATGGAAAAAGTCATCGAGCGGTCATGTCATGTTTAATCAAGTATGAAAAGCCTACTACTGCTACTACTACGCCACAACACATGCATCATCGAGTGCACGGTCGTCGATGGACAGCTGCAATTTATTGCCACTTGATTTTAATAAGACATATCCCATTTTTTACGCAGTGGCTCTCAATCTCACTTCTAACTGGGCCCCACCGTAAGAAACTTGCACGTGCTAGCCAGAGGACGAAGAGCTGAGCTTGACGAGACCTAACATCTCCACCTTCATCGAGTCACTCGCAGTCATCAACACATCCCTCTACCCGATCTAGCACAACCCCACAAATCTCGCCGTACAGCCACCTACCTTCCCCGCTGCATTTCCACTTTTAACTATCGCCAATTTTAGGGCCGTGTCAAACTTCGTACATAGAAATTGTGTATGGGCCCTTTGCATGCGGCTCAATACAAAACTTCCATGCATGGCCCGGGAAAAAACGTGACGTACCATGCGCGTGTCGCGGTGCACGGTGCAGTAGACTGCACGGCGTGTTGCATGGTGGTGCAACAAAACGTGCCTTGCTTCCATCCACCTTAACTATAGAGCCCCTCCCCGCTCACTCTCGCTCACTCTCCCCACGCAACCCTCTCCACTATCCCACCAGCATCCGCAAACTCCCGAGAATACCCCGTCTGTGCCGGTGATGGCGGAGGAGGATAAGGTGGCCATCGTCGCCTCCGAGGCCGCCGGTGAGGAGGCCCTCGTCTCCTCGCCGATCCCCCCTCGATGGGTTGAAAGCAGCCATCGTCCCTGTCCAGGACCCAGTCGAGCCATCGATGGCAGCTGCCATTCCCGTCCAGGCCCCCGTCCCTGCTACCGACGGGGCCGCCGAAGAGGAGCCCCCCGCCGGCGAGGAGGCCCCCACCGGTCACAAGCAGATCACGCACTTCTTGGGCACCTACGATCCAGATAAGTACATTGCTCCGCTGAACCCCTACGACACCAGCATCGATGACCCATGGTCGGAGGTAACTAGGGTTTGCTCCCCTCCCCTAGTTCTTCTACCATTCCCATCGTTGGATGCTAGATCTTGGTTTATTAGGATTCGCTTGTTCGCATTTCGATTGCTTGGTCTTCTTACATCATCTACTCCCTCATTTTCCTTTTCTTCCAATAGGTTTCCGGCAGCGACATCTGCAGCGATGACGAGTCCATCCACACCAAGGCTCGTCAGGTGCTGAGGAGGTTGCGGGTAGGCCAGTACGACGCCTTCTTCAGGGGTGGATCCTGGCACTACCCCTTCTGCAAGGGGATCGCCTCCTGCTGGGTGAGTCTCGCCGGCACCGACTTCAACTCCTTACTGAAGCATGCAGAGGCCCCGGGCTCCGGCATCCACAAAGGCAGCGAGCACGAGACCATGAACATCAACGCCTACATCGCTGAACACTGGGCTCTCGGCATTCACCTCCAAAACCTCTAGCAGGTGGCCATCAAAGAGGGTCGCATGCCTCCAATCAGGCCCAAGGCCCCCAAGATCAAGGGACTGGGCATCAAGAAGTGGAGGAAGTGCCGTAGGAAGGAGGCGGAGGTGCGGGCGCATCAAGGACGGGTTGGATGTGTCCTTGAATGTATCTGCTACTGTGGCGGCTGCTGCTGCTAAGCAGCTTCTTTTGATTTTCTATATTTTGCTTGCATCCTATTTCTGGCTGAATGCATCGAACCTCGTTAAGCAACCTACTTTCTATCGTTATATCCTATTTAGCTGGCACAACTATATCTACATTTGTTTTGTTTTCTAAATGAATGTATTCTGCCTGGTGTGATTTGCTGCTCTAGATTTACTACCTGATCGGAGGCAAAAAGAGGTCCAAAAGGGAAAGAATTATTGAAGTGAGAATCTTCACAAGATTAGCTACCAATTTGGGCAAATGAAACATATCTGTTTAGCGAGAGAGGAAAAGGGTACTCTTTCAAACTGCCAGTTAACGAGCTACCATCTTGACAAGCTACAAGACACATACATAAACATAACACAAAGAGGGTTTAATTTATTTTACTACTCTCACTTGAGGCGCTAGACATCTTGACAAGCTAAATGAGTTCCACAAAATAGAAACATAACACTGAGAAGTAAAATTTAATTCACTTCTCATTAGACGACTTGAGGCGCTTGCCATCGTTCCTAGGCGACCAACTACGATCATTCCAGGTGGATCTTAAATTATTGGCCCTCCATAGCTCACGAAATGCAAGTTCGTCCCACCTGGGATCTAACTTGTCTTCTCTATCTTCAGCATCCTGCGGCACAATTAGCGGTGCATCACAAACCTGATTGTTGCCACTAGAAGATGTTGCCTCTCTGTTTGCTGCTTCAGCTGCAGCCTCTTTGTCAGCTGCTTTTGCTTCAGCTGCAAGATCTCTTTTAGCTGCTTCTGCAGCCTCTCTATCAGCTGCTTCAGATGCAGCCACTTCTTTTGCATATGCAGCTTCAAACTCAGCTATTATGCATTTTCTACAAAGGTCTCCCCTAAGCTCGTCTTCCCTCTTGCAAACAGGGCAAAACACGAGGTAACATAGAAAAAAATGGATCTTCTGGTACAGCTGGTAGGTCACGTAAGTATCTATGGATGGATACTTCAGGTTTATATCAGACAACGGCCACTCATCCTAGAAATCGTGCCTATCCGTAGGGAAATCTTCCTTCATTTTGTCGTATGACTCATCGAGGATTCTAGTTGCGAGTGATGCCATTCCATCCTTCCTCGAGCCCCCTAGGAACTTGACAAGACACTGAATATCGATCCAGTTGTGCGCAGGAATTATAATTCCCTCTTGATAAAATTTCAAAAAATCAGTTGTATTGTCGACAGTGTAGAAAACAATTCCCTTTTCCACAAGGAACTGGCGCAGCGCCGGACAATTCCTGTCAGTCCTGAAAGTATGTAGTTTGTCATCACCAAAATTTGTAACTACAAATATTTTGTCAATGCAAGATCATCATCTGAATATAATTTTGAAAAGTTTAGTAAATGCAAGATCAAGACTCTCAACATTGTCTTGTCATAATTTATTTGGTCCTAAATAAAATCCAGTAGTTGCAAGATGAGTAAATGGATAAAGAACAAGAGGAGAAAACCCTCAAAGCGGTTAGCTACAGAGAGAAGATCTACAAACCGGGAGAAGTGGTAGACAAGGACGTGTTTCCTCATGGCCAGTTGAACGACGAAGACTTCACTCCCTTCATATGGGTGCTCCGGGGTGTACTCGAGGTCCAATCCCACAAACTTGTCCTCGTCTTTCTCAAGCCAACCCTCGTACATCATCAGGACACGCACCACTATCTCCTCCTCGTTGGTGTAGACAATGTCTATCTTCTTATTGTCATGGGTAGTGAAGCTTGTCTCTAGAGTGCGACGACCTTCCATGGTGGCAAGGAGAAGACGAGAAGAAGACAGATGATAGGAAGAAGAAGAGTGGTTTCTGCGAGGTAGGGGAACGGTGGAACCGTCAATACGCTTTTAAGGTAGTGGTTAACGACGGGGACGGAAGTCCAAGGAGAGTCGCGTGGCAGTGCCCGTTCTAGCTTCTGAGTAAACAAAAAATAATTATAACACCGATACATGTGCCCTATTTTGTCACGTCAATACACTGGGTAGGGGGTGTTGTCCTATCCACTGTGCCAACGCTGCAAGCCTATGTGACAGCCACCCCGCCTAAGCGACAGGAGCGACATAACGGTGAGAACTGACGGGGGGCCCAACTTGACGGCCGTTAGCCTGCTATTTTATATTGAAACGTAAAGTTGAATTCGTGCCGGAAAAGACCCTCTGATTATTTGGCACGCCAACTTTGGGCAACACAGCTAATTGTAAGCAACTTGGGTATCGCGTTGCCTAGCCACCCCAAGTTTCGGGCCGCAAAATGATATTCTCAGTGGCGACGCGGGGGACGGGGTTGTTCGTCTGCGGTACCAAAGTTTGCAGGCCAGCGCACCATGGTACCTAAGTTGCCTGAAATTGCCGCGTTTCGAAATGTTGGGCCACCAACTGCTGAGAGGGGCCATTTCGACGCAAACTCATCTCACCCCTTCCAAATTCAAACATTCCGTTAAACTGCCCTATGAAGTAGATGGTCGGGACCCTCATGTCGGTCATCTGTCCGTGACGCGAGTGCCAACGCGGCAACCTCTTAGGCAAATCGAGTAACTAAGTGGATTGGATGCGTTGACCAATTTCACAAATCCATTCCCACCTTTCCCCTAGCACCGGCGGCGTCAGAATCCACCCTCCGGGCAGGACGATCCCTTCGGACATTTGACTTCCGGCGCCAAGTTGTTGCGCCCAGTAGCTGAGCCCAGTCGCTGATCCTAAACTCCAATGGCGCATGCCGTAGCCGTCGTTGCGAGGTCTATCCCGCCTCTGCCGCTGAGGAGCCGAGCAACTCGGAGGATGGCAGATCCTACTACCAAGGAAGAAGAAATGCTGGCTACAAGAGGGTGAACTACCCTTCTCTTTGCTATTCGCACTAATTATAACTGCTAGCTGGCTACTGAACCTAAATTTTTTGTTAGCCCAACGCTGACAAACATATTTTTTCCACAGTTTTCTGTCAAGTGGGATCTCCACGGACCAGCCTTACCTGGTTACGATAGTCCTCTTCAGGTACGACTCTAAGGGCAAGTGGTATGGACACCATTGTATCACGATGGAAGAAGCGCATGCTCAGATCTGCACTATATCTGGTATGGTTGCTGCTCTACATAATCATGATGAATTATGGCTGAAGCAGACTACAAAGTTCAGCTTCATGGATGAACGTGGCATCATGGTTCCTCTAATGTGTGACAGTCAGCTAATTGGGTTGATGAAAAGGTATGCTTCGGCTTGCATGTTTGAGCTGAATTGTGATGTACTAGATGTGGAAACTGCTGCAACTGGGAGTCGCCCTTCTATTCTTGGACAGGGTGGTTGCTCGAACCCAATTAGCTCCTGGTAAGCAAAGGTCTCTTGGGGTTCGCATGTTTGTGCTGAATTGTAATTTTTGTTTTATTTACTCTGTAGATATTGGGCAGTTATGCAACAGTCTTGTTTCTTTGACAAGAAGCACCGCAAGGTTAGAAACATGACTGCCAGGTCAGTCAATTTGCTGCCCAAAGAAATTAAAAACGAGTGGAAAGATGATGCTAGGCACGATTCTAGTGCCCATTGTCCCGGCGATGCAGAGTACGTGAAGCTAAGAAAATTGGCACCGGGGAAGAGGAAGAAGGTAGGAAATGAAGAAGCCAGTGGACGTGAATGCTTGGTACCCAGGCTGCGGAAGAAGGCTGCTGGCAATGAAGGTGCATAGTAATGTGTTGAACTTGAACCTATATATGTAATTTGGTTAAATTCTAGAGCTCTCTGTGTGACTTTGCTGGGCGAAACAATCGACCCACATTCTCTGAGTAAAATGTACCCCGACTTAGGTTTTGGAAACGCCCGAGTCAGTAGTTGAATCGGAAACTGTGATTGTGCCACTGCTATCTGAAAACACGCAGCATCGGTTCCACGATTGCTGAGGGGCATGAGGTCTCCAAATTCGATGGAATGTAAGTGGCACAGAAATAAATTATTTAAGCTGCCACACTCCATGAAGCAGCAACTTATTTCAGATGCTACACAATGAGGTGGCAACATAAACAGCAATGGCAGTCGATAATGCCCAGATGAGGAGGAAATTGGTACCACTTTCTGGCCTAATCTTGAGCCTGTCTATCTCACCGCCTCTCTGCTCCTGCATCCACTGCATCTGGCGAAGCTCCCGGATCTCCAGTAACCGGGTGTACGTGCTTCCACTTTATAAATTGTGGTTGTGCCATTTGCATGCAGCATAATCCACGTAGATTACGTTTAAACAAACCACCAATGTCAGAATACACTAGGAGAAAAGGGGTCTTTGGTCCACGGTCACGTTTCCTATCCGGGACAGAGATCTAAATCGAGGCAGAAATTGAACTAAATCACAAATTCTTCCACAAATTAATTGAGACAGAGATCTAAATCGAGGCATTTCATTAATTCAACCACAAATTCTTCTAAACAAAGGTGCGATTTCGACATCCTACATTAATTCAACCACTAGTCACCAATTTCACTTCCGCTGCCACTGTCCTCCGAGCCGCCGGATTCCTCGTCATCCTCGGACGGAACCTCCACGATTTCCGCATTGTTCGCGAGACGGAGCACCTCTTCGCGGTGAGCGGCGGCGATGACGGTGTACTTGGTCCGTCTAGGGACGGACCAGAACCTCTCCCGCCCTTCTCGGTTGTGGAGATCTCGGTGCACCACACGCCCGTAAACGATGCGGTTGCCAATCTTGGCCTTCCTCTCCTTCTTAAACAACGCCGACCAGTACGGGCTGGCCGCCACGTACCAGGGCAGCGCCCTCTTCCACGCGGGCATCTGGCAGCGGCGCGCCGTGATTTCGCTCTCCATCTCGGCTCGGCCAGGGAGCGGAGCCACCGGCACCCCTGCATAGCTGATGCGCCATCCGTGGGGCACCGTCGCGGCCGGCGGCGTGAGGATATCGAAGTGCACGAACATCACCGCCTTGTAGAAGTTCAGCACGGGCATCTCCATGGCGGCGTGGTGGAGATTGGAGAGGGCGGGAGGGGATGGACGACGAAGGGACGTAGCGGTGGAGATTGGAGAGGACGAGGGGATGGACAACGAAGCGACGCGCTATGGCGCCTCCTATTTGTACACGAGGACGACGAAGCGATGGGCGGAATATCCAAGGGGCATTGGTTAGACAAAAGGAAGTAATGCAGGGTTAAGACAGATTAACGGGCGACCAATTTTTTTCCTCCCAGGACTCCAGGGCCAATAGTTCGGACCGCTAAGTCAACAAGTACAACTATTACAACTTAAAAAGGCACAAAGCTTAAGCTAAATAGAAATAGTTATCACACATCTCCTTAATCTTCCTAATCTTAGCCCAATGCGCATCTTCCTGCGAGAGCAAGGATCGAATCGTCTGCTCCTTCCTTTTAGCATCTTCCTTGCACAGCTTCAATTGTTTCTCTGCATTTTTCCTCATGCACTTGTCAATACTCGTAGTTGTGAACTGCAGGACTTTGGCCTGGTGAAGATCATTCCTTGCTTGAGTTAGTTCTGGCTCTACTTTAGCCTTTAGGGAAAACACCGCGTCCCTCTCCTTCTCGACTTTGGTAACCTTGTCTTGCACCCACCTGAGATCTCGCTTATGCTTGGTCGTGTCAACTGGTTCCGATAGCTTCATCTCAACACTATCAAGAAGTGAGCTGAATACGAATTCTTTCAACTCAACAGTCATTTCCCATAGTTTGTCCATGTTTTCTGCATCGATTTGGGCCACTCTGGATCTACCCATTTGACAACACCGCAACTTCCGCCTTGCATCATTGCACGATGTCCTTGACACCGTAGAAACCTCCTGCCTGCGTTTCGTCCTTCAAACGGTACAAATTTAGCAGGCACATATCCATGTTTACATAGCAGAGGACTGTCTTCATCCGCTAAACCGTGATAGTCAGAGTCATACATTGTCTGGTTGGCCTAACACATCATACGCGCATGAGTAAACAGATTACATCTAGCTCAAAAAATAGATAACTGGCCACAAATGATAGAGATAGAGATGAGACGACTCACATCAAAATGACCGTCCATGTCGTCACGACGCGTTTCCTCGCTGTCTCCCCTTGAACCCATGCCAAGAGGAGAGGGGGTGGCTGCCGGAGAGGGGATTGGGATGGAGGCGCCATCGGCTTGCGGCTACGGCAGGATGGGAGTGAAGTGGGGAAAGTGGCTTCGAGGGGAAGGAAGAGAAGTACTAGGAGGAAGAGAAGTAATGGGGACGTGACACTAGGATATGGTCCAATCATTCATGACACTCGCAACAGGGGAGCGCCCGGTGTTGCTAGTTTGTCTAGAGAAGTGTGGCCAATCATGCCGCAGAACAGCCTACTCGCGGATCGCTCTCACGAAGACCATCCCAATCGTCCAAGCGCCCTGATCGAACGGTATGTAACAATCGTCAAGAAGAACAACTGTGTTAGGGTGTGCCTTCTAGAAGACACGGTCTAACGGCCACCCATTGGGGGGCTAAGGTTAGGGCTCTCCTAAGGTTAATTAGGATCCATATGTGGTTTGTGAAAAGAGCAGACATGCAATGACACTGGTGGATCCATATGTGGTTTGTGAGAACACACATGCAATCACACTGGGTTGATCCATATGTGGTTTATGAGAGGAACACAGATGCAATGACACTGGTGATATGTGGTTTGTAAAAAGAACAGACATGCAATGACTCTAACTGTGGTTAATGAAAAGAGAGACATGCAATGACACTGGTGGATCCATGTGTGGTTGATGAGAAGAACACACATCCAATGACACCGGTGGATCCTTATGTGTTTTGTGAGAAGAACAAACATGCAATGACTCTACATGTGGTTCATGAGAAGAACACACATCCAATGACACTGGTGTATCCTTATGTGGTTTGTGAGAAGAACACACATGCAATGACTCTATATGTGGTTCATGAGAGGAACACACATCCAATGACACTGGTGGATCCATGTGTAGTTTGTGAAAGGAACACACATACAATGACATTGGGTGTGGTTCATTAGAAGAACACACATGCAATGACACTGGTGTATCCTTATGTGGTTTGTGCGAATAACATACATGCAATGACTCTAGCTGTGGTTCATGAGAAGAACACACATGCAATGACACTGGTGGATCCATGTGTGGTTTATGAGAGGAACAAAAATGCAATGACACTGGGTGTGGTTCATGAAAAAGCAGACATTCAATGCCACCGGTGGATCCATGTGTGGTTTGTGAGAAGAACACACATGCAATCACACTTGGTGGATCCATGTGTGGTTCATCAGAGGAGCACACATGCAATGACACTGGTGCATCCATGTGTGGTTTGTGAGAAGAACACACATCCAATGACACCGGGTGTGGTTCATGAAAAGAACACACATCCAATGACACTTCTGGATCCTTATGTGGTTTGTGAGAAGAACAGACATGCAAAGGCTCTAGATGTGGTTCATGAGAAGAACACACATGCAATGACACCGGTGTATCCTTATGTGGTTTCTGAGAAGAACACACATGCAAGGACTCTAGCTGTGGTTCATGAAAAGAACACGCATGCAATGACTCTAGATGTGGTTCATGAGAAGAACACACATACAATGGAACTGGTGGATCCATATGTGGTTTGTGGATCAACTGTTGTACAATGACTCTAGATGTGGTTCATGAAAAGAGAAGACATGCAATGACACTTGAGGATCCATGTGTGGTCTATGAGAGGAACACACATCCAATGACACTGGGTGTGGTTCATGAAAATAACACACATGCAATGACTCTAGCCGTGGTTCATGAGAAGAACACACATGCAATGACACTGGTGGATCCATGTGTGGTCTGTGAGAGAAACACACATGCAATGAGACTGGGTGTGGTTCATGAAAAGAACACACATCCAATGACTCTATCCATGGTTCATGAGAAGAACACACATGCAATAACACTGGTGGATCCATGTGTGGTCTGTGAGAGGAACACACAGGCAATGACACTGGGTGTGGTTCATGAGAAGAACACACATCCAATGACACCGGTGGATCCTTACGTTGTTTGTGAGAGGAACATACATCCAATGACACTGGTGGATCCTTATGTGTTTTGTGAGAAGAACACACATGCAATGACACTGGTGATATGTGGTTTGTGAAATGAGCAGACATGCAATGACACTGGTGGATCTATATGTGGTTTGTGAAAAGAACAGACATGTAATCACACTAGGTGGATCCATGTGTGGTTCACGAGAAGAACACACATGCAATGACACTGGTGATTTGTGGTTTGTGAAAAGAACAGACATGCAACGACTCTAACTATGGTTAATGAAAAGAGCAGACATGCAATGACACTGGTGGATCCATGTGTGGTTCATGAGAAGAACACACATCCAATGACACCGGTGGATCCTTATGTGGTTTCTGGGAAGAACAGACATGCAATGACTCTAGCTGTGGTTCATGAGAAGAACACACATGCAATGACACTTGTGTATCCTTATGTGGTTTGTGAGAAGAACACACATGCAATGACTCTAGATGTGGTTTATGAGAGGAACACACATCCAATGACACTGGTGGATCCATGTGTAGTTTGTGAAAGGAACAAACATGCAATGACACTGGGTATGGTTCATGAGAACTACACACATGCAATGACACTGGTGTATCCTTATGTGGTTTGTGAGAATAACAGACATGCAATGACTCTAGCTGTGGTTCATAAGAAGAACACACATGCAATGACACTGGTGGATCCATGTGTGGTCTATGAGACGAACACACATGCAATGACACTGGGTGTGGTTTATGAGAAGAACACACATCCAATGACACCGGTGGATCCCTATGTGGTTCGTGAGAGGAACACACATCCAATGACACTGGTGGATCCTTACGTGATTTGTGAGAAGAACACACATGCAATGACACTGGTGATATGTGGTTTGTGAAAAGAGCAGACATGCAATGCCACTGGTGGATCTATATGTGGTTTGTGAAGAGAACATACATGCAATCACACTGAGTGGATCCATGTGTGGTTCATAAGAAGAACACACATGCAATTACACTGGTGATATGTGGTTTGTGAAAAGAACAGACATGCAACAACTCTAACTGTGGTTAATGAAACGATCAGACATACAATGACACTGGTAGATCCATGTGTGGTTCATGAGAAGAACACACATCCAATGACACCGGTGGATCCTTATGTGGTTTGTGAGAAGAACAGACATGCAATGACTCTAGATGTGGTTCATGAGAAGAACAGACATGCAATGATACTAGTGTATCCTTATGTGGTTTGTGAGAAGAACACACATGCAATGACCCTAGATGTGGTTCATGAGAGGAACACACATCCAATGACACTGGTGGATCCATGTCCAGTTTGTGAAAGGAACACACATGCAATGACACTAGGTGTGGTTAATGAGAAGAACAGAGATGCAATGGCACTGGTGTATCCTTATTTGGTTTGTGAGAAGAACACACATGCAATGACTCAAGATGTGGTTCATGAGAGGAACACACATCCAATAACACTGGTGGATCCATGTGTAGTTTGTGAAAGGAACACACATGCAATGACACTGGGTGTGGTTCATGAGAAGAACACACATGCAATGACACTGGTGTATCCTTATGTGGTTTGTGAGAAGAACACACATGCAATGACTCTAGCCGTTGTTCATGAGATGAACACACATGCCATGACACTGGTAGATCCATGTGTGTTCTGTGGGAATACCAGACATGCAATGACTGTAGATGTGGTGCATGAAAAGAACACACATCCAGTGACACTGGTGGATCCTTATGTGGTTTGTGAAAAGAACACACATCCAATGACACTGGTGGATCCTTATGTGGTTTGTGAGAGGAACACACATCCAATGACACTTGGTGTGGTTCATGAAAAGAACACACATGCAATGACTCTAGCCGTGGTTCATGAGAAGAACACACTTGCAATGACACTGGGGGATCCATGTGTGGTCTGTCAGAAGAACACACATACAATGACACTGGGTGTGGTTCATGAATAGAACACACATCCAATGACACTAGTGGATCATTATGTGGTTTGTGAGAAGAACACATCCAATGACACTGGTGGATCCTTATGTGGTCTGTGAGAAGAACACACATGAAATGACTCTAGATGTGGTTCATGAAAAGAGCAGACATGCAATGACACTGGGGGATCCATGTGTGGTATATGAGAGGAACACACATCCAATGACACTGGGTGTGGTTCATGAAAAGAACACACATGCAATGACTCTAGCCGTGGTTCATGAGATGAACACACATGCAATGACACTAGTGGATCCATGTGTGGTCTATGAGAGGAACACACATCCAATAACACTGGATGTGGTTCATGAAAAGAACACAAATCCAATGACTCTAGCCGTGCTTCATGAGAATAACACACATGCAATGACACTGGGGGATCCATGTGTGGTTTGTGAGAAGAACACAGATCCAATGACACTAGGTGTGGTTCATGAATATAACACACATCCAATGACACTAGTGGATCCTTATGTGGTTTGTGAGAAGAATACACATCCAATGACACTGGTGGATCCTTATGTGGTGTGTGAGAAGAACACACATGCAATGAATCTAGATGTGGTTCATGAAAAGAGCAGACATGCAATGACACTGGTGGATCCATATGTGGTTTGTGAAAAGAACAGACATGCAATCACACTGGGTGGATCCATGTGTGGTTCAGGAGAAGAACACACATGCAATGACACTGGTGATATGTGGTTTGTGAAAAGAACAGACATGGAACGACTCTAACTGTGGTTAACTAAAAGAGTAGACATGCAATCACACTGGTGGATCCATGTGTGGTTCATGAGAAAAACACACATCCAATGACACCGGTGGATCCTTATGTGGTTTGTGAGAATAACAGACATGCAACGACTCTAGCTGTGGTTCATAAGAAGAACACACATGCAATGACACTGGTGGATCCATGTGTGGTCTATGAGACGAACACACATGCAATGACACTGGGTGTGGTTTATGAGAAGAACACACATCCAATGACACCGGTGGATCCCTATGTGGTTCGTGAGAGGAACACACATCCAATGACACTGGTGGATCCTTACGTGATTTGTGAGAAGAACACACATGCAATGACACTGGTAATATGTGGTTTGTGAAAAGAGCAGACATGCAATGCCACTGGTGGATCTATATGTGGTTTGTGAAGAGAACATACATGCAATCACACTGAGTGGATCCATGTGTGGTTCATAAGAAGAACACACATGCAATTACACTGGTGATATGTGGTTTGTGAAAAGAACAGACATGCAACAACTCTAACTGTGGTTAATGAAACGATCAGACATACAATGACACTGGTAGATCCATGTGTGGTTCATGAGAAGAACACACATCCAATGACACCGGTGGATCCTTATGTGGTTTGTGAGAAGAACAGACATGCAATGACTCTAGATGTGGTTCATGAGAAGAACAGACATGCAATGACACTAGTGTATCCTTATGTGGTTTGTGAGAAGAACACACATGCAATGACCCTAGATGTGGTTCATGAGAGGAACACACATCCAATGACACTGGTGGATCCATGTCCAGTTTGTGAAAGGAACACACATGCAATGACACTAGGTGTGGTTAATGAGAAGAACAGAGATGCAATGGCACTGGTGTATCCTTATTTGGTTTGTGAGAAGAACACACATGCAATGACTCAAGATGTGGTTCATGAGAGGAACACACATCCAATAACACTGGTGGATCCATGTGTAGTTTGTGAAAGGAACACACATGCAATGACACTGGGTGTGGTTCATGAGATGAACACACATGCAATGACACTGGTGTATCCTTAGGTGGTTTGTGAGAAGAACACACATGCAATGACTCTAGCCGTTGTTCATGAGATGAACACACATGCCATGACACAGGTAGATCCATGTGTGTTCTGTGGGAATACCAGACATGCAATGACTGTAGATGTGGTGCATGAAAAGAACACACATCCAGTGACACTAGTGGATCCTTATGTGGTTTGTGAAAAGAACACACATCCAATGACACTGGTGGATCCTTATGTGGTTTGTGAGAGGAACACACATCCAATGACACTTGGTGTGGTTCATGAAAAGAACACACATGCAATGACTCTAGCCGTGGTTCATGAGAAGAACACACTTGCAATGACACTGGGGGATCCATGTGTGGTCTGTCAGAAGAACACACATACAATGACACTGGGTGTGGTTCATGAATAGAACACACATCCAATGACACTAGTGGATCATTATGTGGTTTGTGAGAAGAACACATCCAATGACACTGGTGGATCCTTATGTGGTCTGTGAGAAGAACACACATGCAATGACTCTAGATGTGGTTCATGAAAAGAGCAGACATGCAATGACACTAGGGGATCCATGTGTGGTCTATGAGAGGAACACACATCCAATGACACTGGGTGTGGTTCATGAAAAGAACACACATGCAATGACTCTAGCCGTGGTTCATGAGATGAACACACATGCAATGACACTAGTGGATCCATGTGTGGTCTATGAGAGGAACACACATCCAATAACACTGGATGTGGTTCATGAAAAGAACACACATCCAATGAATCTAGCCGTGCTTCATGAGAAGAACACACATGCAATGACACTGGGGGATCCATGTGTGGTTTGTGAGAAGAACACAGATACAATGACACTAGGTGTGGTTCATGAATATAACACACATCCAATGACACTAGTGGATCCTTATGTGGTTTGTGAGAAGAATACACATCCAATGACACTGGTGGATCCTTATGTGGTCTGTGAGAAGAACACACATGCAATGAATCTAGATGTGGTTCATGAAAAGAGCAGACATGCAATGACACTGGTGGATCCATATGTGGTTTGTGAAAAGAACAGACATGCAATCACACTGGGTGGATCCATGTGTGGTTCAGGAGAAGAACACACATGCAATGACACTGGTGATATGTGGTTTGTGAAAAGAACAGACATGGAACGACTCTAACTGTGGTTAACTAAAAGAGTAGACATGCAATCACACTGGTGGATCCATGTGTGGTTCATGAGAAAAACACACATCCAATGACACCGGTGGATCCTTATGTAGTTTGTGAGAAGAACAGACATGCAATGACTCTAGCTGTGGTTCATGAGAAGAACACACATGCAATGACACTGGTGGATCCATGTGTGGTTTGTGAGAAGAACACACATGCAATGACTCTAGATGTGGTTTATGAGAGGAACACACATCCAATGACACTGGTGGATCCATGTGTAGTTTGTGAAAGGAACACACATGCAATGACACTGCGCGTGGTTCTTGAGAAGAACACACATGCAATGACACTGGTGTATCCGTATGTGGTTTGTGAGAATAACAGACATGCAATGACTCTAGCTATGGTTCATGAAAAGAACACACATGCAATGACACTGGTGGATCCATGTGTGGTTTATGAGAGGAACATACATGCAATGACACTAGGTGTGTTTCATTAAAATAATAGACATGCAATGACACTGGTGGATCCATGTGTGGTTTGTCAGAAAAACGCACATGCAATGACACTGGTGGATCCATGTGTGGTCTCTGAGAGGAACACACATCCAATGACATTGGGTGTGGTTCATGAAAAGAACACACATGCAATGAATCTAGCCGTGGTTTGTGAGAAGAACACACATGCAATAACTCTAGATGTGGTTCATGAGAGGAACACATATCCAATGACACTGGTGGATCCATGTGTAGTTTGTTAAAGGAACACACATTCAATGACACTGGGTGTGGTTCATGAGAAGAATAGACATGCAATGACACTGGTGGATCCATGTGTGGTCTGTGAGAGGAATACACATGCAATGACACTGGGTGTGGTTCATGAAAAGAACACACATGCAATGACACTGGTGGATCCATGTGTGGCTTATGATAGGAAACGACATGCAATGATAATGGGTGTGGTTCATTAAAAGAACAGACACGCAATGACACTGGTGGATCCATGCGTGGTTTGTGAGAAGAACACACATGCAATGACACTGGTGGATCCATGTCTGGTCTCTGAGAGGAACACACATCCAATGACACTGGGTGTGGTTCATGAAAAGAACACACATGCAATGACTCTAGCCGTGGTTCTTGAGAAGAACACACATGCAATGACACTGGTGGATCCATGTGTGGTTAATGAGAAGAACAGAGATGCAATGACACTGGTGTATCCTTATGTGGTTTGTGAGAAGAACACACATGCAATGACTCAAGATGTGGTTCATGAGAGGAACACACATCCAATGACACTGGTGGATCCATGTGTAGTTTGTGAAACGAACAAACATGCAATGACACTGGGTGTGGTTCATGAGAAGAACAGACATGCAATGACACTGGGGGATCCATGTGTGGTCTATGAGAGGAACACACATCCAATGACACTGGGTGTGGTTCATGAAAAGAACACACATGCAATGACTCTAGCCGTGGTTCATGAGATGAACACACATGCAATGACACTAGTGGATCCATGTGTGGTCTATGAGAGGAACACACATCCAATAACACTGGATGTGGTTCATGAAAAGAACACACATCCAATGACTCTAGCCGTGCTTCATGAGAAGAACACACATGCATTGACACTGGGGGATCCGTGTGTGGTTTGTGAGAAGAACACAGATACAATGACACTAGGTGTGGTTCATGAATATAACACACATCCAATGACACTAGTGGATCCTTATGTGGTTTGTGAGAAGAATACACATCCAATGACACTGGTGGATCCTTATGTGGTCTGTGAGAAGAACACACATGCAATGAATCTAGATGTGGTTCATGAAAAGAGCAGACATGCAATGACACTGGTGGATCCATATGTGGTTTGTGAAAAGAACAGACATGCAATCACACTGGGTGGATCCATGTGTGGTTCAGGAGAAGAACACACATGCAATGACACTGGTCATAAGTGGTTTGTGAAAAGAACAGACATGGAACGACTCTAACTGTGGTTAACTAAAAGAGTAGACATGCAATCACACTGGTGGATCCATGTGTGGTTCATGAGAAAAACACACATCCAATGACACCGGTGGATCCTTATGTGGTTTGTGAGAAGAACAGACATGCAATGACTCTAGCTGTGGTTCATGAGAAGAACACACATGCAATGACACTTGTGTATCCATATGTGGTTTGTGAGAAGAACACACATGCAATGACTCTAGATGTGGTTTATGAGAGGAACACACATCCAATGACACTGGTGGATCCATGTGTAGTTTGTGAAAGGAACACACATGCAATGACACTGCGCGTGGTTCATGAGAAGAACACACATGCAATGACACTGGTGTATCCGTATGTTGTTTGTGAGAATAACAGACATGCAATGACTGTAGCTCTGGTTCATGAGAAGAACACACAGGCAATGACACTGGTGGATCCATGTGTGGTTTATGAGAGGACCAGACATGCAATGACACTGGGTGTGGTTCATTAAAAGAACAGACATGCAATGACACTGGTGGATCCATGTGTGGTTTGTGAGAAGAACATGAATGCAATGACACTGGTGGATCGATGTGTGGTCTGTGAGAGAACACACATCCAATGACACTGGGTGTGGTTCATGAAAAGAACACACATGCAATGACTCTAGCCGTGGTTCATTAGAAGAACACACATGCAATGACACTGTTGGATCCATGTGTGGTATGTGAGAGGAACACACATGCAATGACACTGGGTGTGGTTTATGAAAAGAACACACATCCAATGACACCGGTGGATCTTTATGTGGTATGTGAGAGGAACACACATCCAATGACATTGGTGGATCCTTATGTGGTTTGTGAGAAGAACACACATGCAATGACACTAGTGATATGTGGTTTGTGAAAAGAGTAGACATGCAATGACACTAGTGGATCCATATGTGGTTTGTGAAAAGAGCAGACATGCAATGACACTAGTGGATCCATATGAGGTTAGTGAAAAGAACAAACATGCAATCACACTAGGTGGATCCATGTGTGGTTCAAGAGAAGAACACACATGCAATGACACTGGTGATATGTGGTTTGTGAAAAGAGCAGACATGCAACGACTCTAACTTTGGTTAATGAAAAGAGTAGACATGCAATCACACTGGTGGATCCATGTGTGGTTCATGAGAAGAACACACATCCAATGACACTGGTGGATCCTTATGTGGTTTGTGAGAAGAACAGACATGCAATGACTCTAGCTGTGGTTCATGAGAAGAACACACATGCAATGACAATGGTGTATCCTTATGTGGTTTGTGAGAAGAACACACATGCAATGACTCAAGATGTGGTTCATGAGAGGAACACACATCCAATGACACCGGTGGATCCATGTGTAGTTTGTGAAAGGAACACACATGCAATGACACTGTGTATGGTTCATGAGAAGAACACACATGCAATGACACTAGTATATCCTTATGTGGTTTGTGAGAATAACAGACATGCAATGACTCTAGCTATGGTTCATGAAAAGAACACACATGCAATGACACTGGTGGATCCATGTGTGGTTTATGAGAGGAACATACATGCAATGACACTAGGTGTGTTTCATTAAAATAATAGACATGCAATGACACTGGTGGATCCATGTGTGGTTTGTCAGAAAAACGCACATGCAATGACACTGGTGGATCCATGTGTGGTCTCTGACAGGAACACACATCCAATGACATTGGGTGTGGTTCATGAAAAGAACACACATGCAATGAATCTAGCCGTGGTTCATGAGAAGAACACACATGCAATGACACTGGTGGATCCATGTGTGGTTTATGAGAGGACCAGACATGCAATGACACTAGGTGTGGTTCATTAAAAGAACAAACATGCAATGACACTGGTGGATCCTTATGTGGTTTGTGAGAAGAACGCACATCCAATGACACTGGTGGAACCTTATGTTGTTCATGAGAAGAACACACATGCAATGACTCTAGCCGTGGTTCATGAGAAGAACACACATGCAATGACACACACACATGAAGTGACACTGGGTGTGGTTCATGAAAAGAACACACATCCAATGACTCTAGCCGTGGTTCATGAGAAGAACACACATGCAATGACACTGGTTGATCCATGTGTGGTTTGTGGGAATAACACACATGCAATGACACTGGGTGTGGTTCATGAGAAGAACACACATCCAATGACACCGGTTGATCTTTATGTGGTTCGTGAGAGGAACACACATCCAATGACACTGGTGGATCCTTATGTGGTTTGTGAGAAGAACACACATGCAATGACACTGGTGATATGTGGTTTGTGAAAAGAGCAGACATGCAATGACACTGGTGGATCCATATGTGGTTTGTGAAAAGAACAGACATGCAATCACACTTGGTGGATCCATGTGTGGTTCATGAGAAGAACACACATGCAATGACACTGCTGATATGTGGTTTGTGAAAAGAACATACATGGAACGACTCTAACTATGGTTAATGAAAAGAGTAGACATGCAATGACACTGGTGGATCTATGTGTGGTTCATGAGAAGAACACACATCCAATGACACCGGTGGATCCTTATGTGGTTTGTGAGAAGAATAGACATGCAATGACTCTAGCTGTGGTTCATGAGAAGAACAGACATGCAATGACACTGGTGTATCCTTATGTGGTTTGTGAGAAGAACACACATGCAATGACTCTAGATGTGGTTCATGAGAGGAACACATATCCAATGACACTGGTGGATCCATGTGTAGTTTGTTAAAGGAACACACATGCAATGACACTGGGTGTGGTTCATGAGAAGAACAGACATGCAATGACACTGGTGGATCCATGTGTGGTCTGTGAGAGGAATACACATGCAATGACACTGGGTGTGGTTCATGAAAAGAACACACATGCAATGACACTGGTGGATCCATGTGTGGCTTATGATAGGAAACGACATGCAATGATAATGGGTGTGGTTCATTAAAAGAACAGACACGCAATGACACTGGTGGATCCATGCGTGGTTTGTGAGAAGGACACACATGCAATGACACTGGTGGATCCATGTGTGGTCTCTGAGAGGAACACACATCCAATGACACTGGGTGTGGTTCA
Organism: Avena sativa; assembly: GCA_916181665.1. NCBI lineage: Eukaryota > Viridiplantae > Streptophyta > Magnoliopsida > Poales > Poaceae > Avena > Avena sativa. The sequence goes on along the minus strand of OV702286.1, from coordinate 382,190,473 downwards.
TGAAAAGAACACACATGCAATGACTCTAGCCGTGGTTCTTGAGAAGAACACACATGCAATGACACTGGTGGATCCATGTGTGGTTAATGAGAAGAACAGAGATGCAATGACACTGGTGTATCCTTATGTGGTTTGTGAGAAGAACACACATGCAATGACTCAAGATGTGGTTCATGAGAGGAACACACATCCAATGACACTGGTGGATCCATGTGTAGTTTGTGAAACGAACAAACATGCAATAACATTGGGTGTGGTTCATGAGAACTACACATATGCAATAACACTGGTGTATCCTTATGTGGTTTGTGAGAATAACAGACATGCAATGGCTCTAGCTGTGGTTCATAAGAAGAACACACATGCAATGACACTGGTGGATCCATGTGTGGTCTGTGAGAGGAACACACATGCAATGACACTGGGTGTGGTTCATGAGAAGAACACACATCCAATGACACCGGTGGATCCCTATGTGGTTCGTGAGAGGAACACACATCCAATGACACTGGGGGATCCTTATGTGGTTTGTGAGAAGAACACACATGCAATGACACTGGTGATATGTGGTTTGTGAAAAGAGCAGACATGCAATAACACTGGTGGATCTATATGTGGTTTGTGAAGAGAACAGACATGCAATCACACTGGGTGGATCCATGTGTGGTTCATAAGAAGAACACACATGCAATTACACTGGTGATGTGTGGTTTGTGAAAAGAACAGACATGCAACGACTCTAACTATGGTTAATGAAAGGATCAGACATACAATGATACTGGTAGATTCATGTGTGGTTCATGAGAAGAACACACATCCAATGACACCGGTGGATCCTTATGTGGTTTGTGAGAAGAACAGACATGCAATGACTCTAGCTGTGGTTCATGAGAAGAACAGACATGCAATGACACTAGTGTATCCTTATGTGGTTTGTGAGAAGAACACGCATGCAATGACTCTAGATGTGGTTCATGAGAGGAGCACACATCCAATGACACTGGTGGATCCATGTGCAGTTTGTGAAAGGAACACACATGCAATGACACTAGGTGAGGTTAATGAGAAGAACGGAGATGCAATGACACTGGTGTATCCTTATGTGGTTTGTGAGAAGAACACACATGCAATGACTCAAGATGTGGTTCATGAGAGGAACACACATCCAATGACACTGGTGGATCCATGTGTAGTTTGTGAAAGGAACACACATGCAATGACACTGGGTGTGGATCATGAGAAGAACACACATGCAATGACACTGGTGTATCCTTATGTGGTTTGTGAGAAGAACACACATGCAATCACTCTAGCCGTGGTTCATGATATGAACACACATGCAATGACACTGGTGGATCCATGTGTGTTCTGTGGGAATACCAGACATGCAATGACTCTAGATGTGGTGCATGAAAAGAACACACATCCAATGACACTGGTGGATCCTTATGTGGTTTGTGAAAAGAACACACATCCAATGACACTGGTGGATCCTTATGTGGTTTGTGAGAGGAACACACATCCAATGACACTGGGTCTGGTTCATGAAAAGAACACACATGCAATGACTCTAGCTGTGGTTCATGAGAAGAACACACATGCAATGACACTAGGGGATCCATGTGTGGTCTGTGAGAAGAACACACATACAATGACACTGGGTGTGGTTCATGAATAGAACACACATCCAATGACACTAGTGGATCCTTATGTGGTTTATGAGAAAAACACATCCAATGACACTTGTGGATCCTTATGTGGTCTGTGAGAAGAACACACATGCAATGACTCTAGATGTGGTTCATGAAAAGAGCAAACATGCAATGACACTGGGGGATCCATGTGTGGTCTATGAGAGGAACACACATCCAATGACACTGGGTGTGGTTCATGAAAAGAACACACATGCAATGACTCTAGCCGTGGTTGATGAGATGAACACACATGCAATGACACTAGTGGATCCATGTGTGGTCTGTGAGAGGAACACACATCCAATAACACTGGATGTGGTTCACGAAAAGAACACACATCCAATGACTCTAGCCGTGCTTCATGAGAAGAACACACATGCAATGACACTGTGGGATCCATGTGTGGTCTGTGAGAAAACACACATACAATGACACTAGGTGTGGTTCATGAGAAAAACACACATCCAATGACACCGGTGGATCCTTATGTGGTTTGTGAGAAGAACGCACATCCAATGACACTGGTGGATCCTTATGTGGTCTATGAGAAGAACACACATGCAATGACTCTAGATGTGGTTCATGAAAAGAGCAGACATGCAATGACACTAGTGGATCCATATGTGGTTTGTGAAAAGAACAGACATGCAATCACACTGGGTGGATCCATGTGTGGTTCATGAGAAGAACATACATGCAATGACACTGGTGATATGTGGTTTGTGAAAAGAACAGACATGGAACGACTCTAACTGTTGTTAATTAAAAGAGTAGACATGCAGTCACACTGGTGGATCCATGTGTCGTTCATGAGAAAAACACACATCCAATGACACCGGTGGTTCCTTATGTGGTTTATGAGAAGAACGCACATCCAATGACACTGGTGGAACCTTATGTGGTTCATGAGAAGAACACACATGCAAGGAATCTAGCCGTGGTTCATGAGAAGAACACACATGCAATGACACTGGTTGATCCATGTGTGGTTTGTGGGAATAACACACATGCAATGACACTGGGTGTGGTTCATGAGAAGAACACACATACAATGACACCGGTGGATCTTTATGTGGTTCGTGAGAGGAACACACATCCAATGACACCGGTGGATCCTTATGTGGTTTGTGAGAATAAGAGACATGCAATGACTCTAGCTGTGGTTCATGAGAAGAACACACATGCAATGACTCTAGATGTGGTTTATGAGAGGAACACACATCCAATGATACTGGTGGATCCATGTGTAGTTTGTGAAAGGAACACACATGCAATGACACTCCGTGTGGTTCATGAGAAGAACACACATGCAATGACACTGGTGTATCCGTATGTTGTTTGTGAGAATAACAGACATGCAGCGACTCTAGCTGTGGTTCATGAGAAGAACACACATCCAATGACACTGGTGGATCCATGTGTGGTTTATGAGAGGACCAGACATGCAATGACACTAGGTGTGGTTCATTAAAATAACAGACATGCAATGACACTGGTGGATCCTTATGTGGTTTGTGAGAAGAACGCACATCCAATGACACTGGTGGAACCTTATGTGGTTCATGAGAAGAACACACATGCAATGACTCTAGCCGTGGTTCATGAGAAGAACACACATGCAATGACACACACATGAAGTGACACTGGGTGTGGTTCATGAAAAGAACACACATCCAATGAATCTAGCCGTGGTTCATGAGAAGAACACACATGCAATGACACTGGTTGATCCATGTGTGGTTTGCGGGAATAACACACATGCAATGACACTGGGTGTGGTTCATGAGAAGAACACACATCCAATGACACCGGTCGATCTTTATGTGGTTCGTGAGAGGAACAAACATCCAATGACACTGGTGGATCCTTATGTGGTTTGTGAGAAGAACACACATGCAATGACACTGGTGATATGTGGTTTGTGAAAAGAGCAGACATGCAATGACACTGGTGGATCCATATGTGGTTTGTGAAAAGAACAGACATGCAATCACACTTGGTGGATCCATGTGTGGTTCATGAGAAGAACACACATGCAATGACACTGGTGATATGTGGTTTGTGAAAACAACATACATGGAACGACTCTAACTATGGTTAATGAAAAGAGTAGACATGCAATGACACTAGTGGATCTATGTGTGGTTCATGAGAAGAACACACATCCAATGACACCAGTGGATCCTTATGTGGTTTGTGAGAAGAACAGACATGCAATGACTCTAGCTGTGGTTCATGAGAAGAACAGACATGCAATGACACTAGTGTATCCTTATGTGGTTTATGAGAAGAACACACATGCAATGACTCTAGATGTGGTTCATGAGAGGAACACACATCCAATGACACTGGTGGATCCATGTGCAGTTTGTTAAAGGAACACACATGCAATGACACTGGGTGTGGTTCATGAGAAGAACAGACATGCAATGATACTGGTGGATCCATGTGTGGTCTGTGAGAGGAATACACATGCACTGACACTAGGTGTGGTTCATGAAAAGAACACACATGCAATGACACTGGTGGATCCATGTGTGGTTTCTGAGAGGAAAAGAGATGCAATGATAATGGGTGTGGTTCATTAAAAGAACAGACACGCAATGAAACTGGTGGATCCATGCGTGGTTTGTGAGAAGAACACACATGCAATGACACTGGTGGATCCATTTGTGGTCTCTGAGAGGAACACACATCCAATGACACTAGGTGTGGTTCATGAAAAGAACACACATGCAATGACTCTAGCCGTGGTTCTTGAGAAGAACACACATGCAATGACACTGGTGGATCCATGTGTGGTTAATGAGAAGAACAGAGACACAATGACACTGGTGTATCCTTATGTCGTTTGTGAGAAGAACACACATGCAATGACTCAAGATGTGGTTCATGAGAGGAACACACATCCAATGACACTGGTGGATCCATGTGTAGATTGTGAAACGAACAAACATGCAATGACACTGGGTGTGGTTCATGAGAACTACACACATGCAATAACACTGGTGTATCCTTATGTGGTTTGTGAGAATAACAGACATGCAATGGCTCTAGCTGTGGTTCATAAGAAGAACACACATGCAATGACACTAGTGGATCCATGTGTGGTCTGTGAGAGGAACACACATGCAATGACACTGGGTGTGGTTCATGAGAAGAACACACATCCAATGACACCGGTGGATCCCTATGTGGTTCGTGAGAGGAACACACATCCAATGACACTGGTGGATCCTTATGTGGTTTGTGAGAAGAACACACATGCAATGACACTGGTGATATGTGGTTTGTGAAAAGAGCAGACATGCAATAACACTGGTGGATCTATATGTGGTTTGTGGAGAGAACAGACATGCAATCACACTGGGTGGATCCATGTGTGGTTCATAAGAAGAACACACATGCAATTACACTGGTGATGTGTGGTTTGTGAAAAGAACAGACATGCAACGACTCTAACTATGGTTAATGAAAAGATCAGACATACAATGATACTGGTAGATCCTTGTGTGGTTCATGAGAAGAACACACATCCAATGACACCGGTGGATCCTTATGTGGTTTGTGAGAAGAACAGACATGCAATGACTCTAGCTGTGGTTCATGAGAAGAACAGACATGCAATGACACTAGTGTAACCTTATGTGGTTTGTGAGAAGAACACACATGCAATGACTCTAGATGTGGTTCATGAGAGGAGCACACATCCAATGACACTGGTGGATCCATGTGCAGTTTGTGAAAGGAACACACATGCAATGACACTAGGTGAGGTTAATGAGAAGAATGGAGATGCAATGACACTGGTGTATCCTTATGTGGTTTGTGAGAAGAACACACATGCAATGACTCAAGATGTGGTTCATGAGAGGAACACACATCCAATGACACTGGTGGATCCATGTGTAGTTTGTGAAAGGAACACACATGCAGTGACACTGGTGTGGATCATGAGAAGAACACACATGCAATGACACTGGTGTATCCTTATGTGGTTTGTGAGAAGAACACACATGCAATCACTCTAGCTGTGGTTCATGATATGAACAGACATGCAATGACACCGGTGGATCCATGTGTGTTCTGTGGGAATACCAAACATGCAATGACTCTAGATGTGGTGCATGAAAAGAACACACATCCAATGACACTGGTGGATCCTTATGTGGTTTGTGAAAAGAACACACATGCAATGACACTGGTGGATCCTTATGTGGTTTGTGAGAGGAACACACATCCAATGACACTGGGTGTGGTTCATGAAAAGAACACACATGCAATGACTCTAGCCGTGGTTCATGAGAAGAACACACATGCAATGACACTAGGGGATCCATGTGTGGTCTGTGAGAAGAACACACATACAATGACACTGGGTGTGGTTCATGAATAGAACACACATCCAATGACACTAGTGGATCCTTATGTGGTTTGTGAGAAGAACACATCCAATGACACTTGTGGATCCTTATGTGGTATGTGAGAAGAACACACATGCAATGACTCTAGATGTGGTTCATGAAAAGAGCAAACATGCAATCACACTGGGGGATCCATGTGTGGTCTATGAGAGGAACACACATCCAATGACACTGGGTGTGGTTCATGAAAAGAACACACATGCACTGACTCTAGCCGTGGTTGATGAGATGAACACACATGCAATGACACTAGTGGATCCATGTGTGGTCTGTGAGAGGAACACACATCCAATAACACTGGATGTGGTTCATGAAAAGAACACACATCCAATGACTCTAGCCGTGCTTCATGAGAAGAACACACATGCAATGACACTGTGGGATCCATGTGTGGTCTGTGAGAAAACACACATACAATGACACTAGGTGTGGTTCATGAATATAACACCCATCCAATGACACTAGTGGATCCTTATGTGGTTTGTGAGAAGAATACACATCCAATGACACTGGTGGATCCTTATGTGGTCTATGAGAAGAACACACATGCAATGACTCTAGATGTGGTTCATGAAAAGAGCAGACATGTAATGACACTAGTGGATCCATATGTGGTTTGTGAAAAGAACAGACATGCAATCACACTGGGTGGATCCATGTGTGGTTCATGAGAAGAACATACATGCAATGACACTGGTGATATGTGGTTTGTGAAAAGAACAGACATGGAACGACTCTAACTGTTGTTAATTAAAAGAGTAGACATGCAGTCACACTGGTGGATCCATGTGTGGTTCATAAGAAAAACACACATCCAATGACACCGGTGGATCCTTATGTGGTTTGTGAGAAGAACGCACATCCAATGACACTGGTGGAACCTTATGTGGTTCATGAGAAGAACACACATGCAATGACTCTAGCCGTGGTTCATGAGAAGAACACACATGCAATGACACACACATGAAGTGACACTGGGTGTGGTTCATGAAAAGAACACACATCCAATGACTCTAGCCGTGGTTCATGAGAAGAACACACATGCAATGACACTGGTTGATCCATGTGTGGTTTGTGGGAATAACACACATGCAATGACACTGGGTGTGGTTCATGAGAAGAACACACATACAATGACACCGGTGGATCTTTATGTGGTTCGTGAGAGGAACACACATCCAATGACACCGGTGGATCCTTATGTGGTTTGTGAGAATAAGAGACATGCAATGACTCTAGCTGTGGTTCATGAGAAGAACACACATGCAATGACTCTAGATGTGGTTTATGAGAGGAACACACATCCAATGATACTGGTGGATCCATGTGTAGTTTGTGAAAGGAACACACATGCAATGACACTGGTGTATCCGTATGTTGTTTGTGAGAATAACAGACATGCAGTGACTCTAGCTGTGGTTCATGAGAAGAACACACATGCAATGACACTGGTGGATCCATGTGTGGTTTATGAGAGGACCAGACATGCAATGACACTAGGTGTGGTTCATTAAAAGAATAGACATGCAATGACACTGGTGGATCCTTATGTGGTTTGTGAGAAGAACGCACATCCAATGACACTGGTGGAACCTTATGTGGTTCATGAGAAGAACACACATGCAATGACTCTTGCCGTGGTTCATGAGAAGAACACACATGCAATGACACACACATGAAGTGACACTGGGTGTGGTTCATGAAAAGAACACACATCCAATGACTCTAGCCGTGGTTCATGAGAAGAACACACATGCAATGACACTGGTTGATCCATGTGTGGTTTGTGGGAATAACACACATGCAATGACACTGGGTGTGGTTCATGAGAAGAACACACATCCAATGACACCGGTCGATCTTTATGTGGTTCGTGAGAGGAACAAACATCCAATGACACTGGTGGATCCTTATGTGGTTTGTGTGAAGAACACACATGCAATGACAATGGTGATATGTGGTTTGTGAAAAGAGCAGACATGCAATGACACTGGTGGATCCATATGTGGTTTGTGAAAAGAACAGACATGCAATCACACTTGGTGGATCCATGTGTGGTTCATGAGAAGAACACACATGCAATGACACTGGTGATATGTGGTTTGTGAAAACAACATACATGGAACGACTCTAACTATGGTTAATGAAAAGAGTAGACATGCAATGACACTGGTGGATCTATGTGTGGTTCATGAGAAGAACACACATCCAATGACACCAGTGGATCCTTATGTGGTTTGTGAGAAGAACAGACATGCAATGACTCTAGCTGTGGTTCATGAGAAGAACAGACATGCAATGACACTAGTGTATCCTTATGTGGTTTATGAGAAGAACACACATGCAATGACTCTAGATGTGGTTCATGAGAGGAACACACATCCAATGACACTGGTGGATCCATGTGCAGTTTGTTAAAGGAACACACATGCAATGACACTGGGTGTGGTTCATGAGAAGAACATACATGCAATGACACTGGTGGATCCATGTGTGGTCTGTGAGAGGAATACACATGCACTGACACTAGGTGTGGTTCATGAAAAGAACACACATGCAATGACACTGGTGGATCCATGTGTGGTTTATGAGAGGAAAAGAGATGCAATTATAATGGGTGTGGTTCATTAAAAGAACAGACACGCAATGACACTGGTGGATCCATGCGTGGTTTTGTAGAGGTCCCAACCTTTAATAAGGTAGAGATCCCTGTGATTGCAATGCTAGTCCCTGGATCAATAACTAGCATCCACAGTTAAGATGTAATATCAAGAAACAAAGGTCATAATACAACTTTATAACCAGGAATAAAATAATTTATTACATCTTACATAGCTCATTTGGCTATTACATTACATTGCAGCAGAATAACTATAAGCATGGGGTCCTTCATCTTCAAAGTGCCACAGGCAGATGTTGGTTGTAGACTTTGTAATCCTAAACATTCAATCTTCACTAAAATCAATCAAACCTGCAACATTTCAAGTTACAGCCACAAGGGTCAATACATTTGAATTGTATTGGCAAGTGATACTATGGTAGTATAGTGGAGTCTATCATCTATATGCATTTGGCTAAGTGGAGCTTAGGCTTGCATTGCTCAAAATAGATTTTTTCCCTTATCATTTGAAAACACTAAGCTTTTGCTTGACAAAAACACCCAAGGTATCTCCCAATAGAAATTGGTGATCCTTTAACCCTTGTTCACCCACAAGTTTTTAACTTAGAAATTGGGATGAGGAGATTCTTGATAGCTTCCATGTCTTGATGCTCAAATTGTCCTTTGTCAGGGACATGGCTAAGTACTTATATTTTACACTCTGAAGAGGTGGTGCACTTTCCCCACAAGACTTGGTTTCACCAAGACAAGATCTTTCAGAAGCCTTCCCTTAGACCAACATGGACGCGCTCCAACCTATCAAACCCCTACCACCAACTGTCCATTTGGCTAAGTTATTGCAACCTATATGATCCAGGCAGAGCCCATAATGCCAAGTGGCTGCACTTGAAGCTTCTCAACATTTGACATCTCAAATCTCTTTGTTCCTGGGTGGCCATCCACAAGTGAGAGACACAAGCCAAGTCCATGGCCTTGTGAATCACTCAACACATACCATTCCTTCCATTCCACCCAGGTGATTCATTCACTTAGTTGTTTTATTAAACAAAACATAAGTCCACAGACTTAGAAATTTTCCATAGCATGAATATATATTCCACCCTTGTTTTCTATTAGCAAAGCTAAGCATGAAAGTAACAGGAATCTTAACTTAGGAAATTTCTACTAAGGTTTCATCTACTAGGTTTTCCCATAGCATAGTTTACACTTAGCAAAATTCCATGCAAATCCTACTTAGAAAAATCACTAATGCATAGTGAAAATAATGGGACAAAAGTATGAAGAATCACTTGCCTTTTTGGTAGAGAGTATAGGTTCACTCCTTGATCTTTGCAATGTTCACACACTTCAAGTCACTACAATTCAATCAAGAAAACAATATTTCAATCTACCATTCAAGCAATTCATCACATAAAAATAATAAAAACAAGCAATGCATACAAGCATGCAAAAGATTGTTTTATTTGTATAAGTGGTTCCTAATGGGTCACAAACATTTGAAAACACCTAATGGTCATTTTGTAAGGTAGCAAAGTCATTTGCAAAAGGTTTCACTTTAAAAACCATTTTCAAAACAAAGTATTATTTTATGTGGTGTAGAAATATTTTTACTAAGAATTAACCTATAGGGTTCACCCAATTTGTTTTCCAACCATAAAACTTGGTATTTAGGGTCAGAGATTTTAAAACAAAACACTTTCCAAAGGTTTTCTTCCAAAACCATTTTTAATAAATAAACCACATTTCTATTTGACTAGAAATGGTTTTAAATCAAAGAATCATTATTTTGTTTCACCAAATTCATTTTTGAATCCATAAAGTGGTTCCCAATGTTAGTAGGTTCAAATCACACCATTTCCATAAACAATTCAATAGTTTTATTTAGCTAGAAATGAACTAAACCAATTAATCCATTCTAAACTTTTCCAAATTCATTTTCCAATTCATGGGTGGGTTCCTAGGGTCAGAAAGGTCACAACAAACCATTTTGCAAAGGTTTTAACCCAAAAATCACTTTTAAATAATTTTTATACTCTAAACAAGCTCACAAAAGAAACTGCAAAAACAAACAAACTAACAGATACTATTTGCTAAACCAAGGGCATGGTTGGCTAGGTCTTGCTCTCCTGAATCCAACGACATAAAATTTGTAATTTTTGGACGTGTGGATCCAAAGATACAAGGGTTTGAAGTTTGCAACTAATTCTGTGTTCAAATCTGTTTTTAAACAGAATAGGTGACACGCGGCGCGTTTTAATTGGACGGTACCGGTTCGCTGCGGATCACGGCTGTTGGGCGTTGGATTTAAATGCGATCATACGGCTCAGAACTAGCGTACCCTTTCAGTTAAGTGAATCTATCGTACCCGTTGGATCCAGATCGCACGGCTACTGTGCGATTGACCAGAGGTGGGCGGTGCTAGCGGTGGCAGGTGGCGGCGCGGGCTCTGGCGGCGAGGTTGCTAGCGACACAGGGGGCTAGAGGGAGAGAGAGGTAGCTCACCAGGTTCTCTGCGCCTTGCTGATTCTCAACGTGTTCTTGTCTGACGAAGGGGCGCACGAGGTTGGTGTTGATTGCTCGCCAGAGTTTAGGGGTGGCGCCAGGAGCTTCTGCTCGACGACGGGGACGAGGCTGCTGTCCACCAGAGGGCAAGAAACAGATGCGGTTAGATGCGGGCGAGTGCACTGGACACAGGCGTATCATCGGAAGGACAAGGGGTGGCCAGTTACTACCTGGAGGCTTCGTCGGAGAAAAAGGCAGACGGCGGTGCTGCAGGTCGTCGTCGTTGCCGACGCTGGGAGGCACGCGCGAGTGATTGGCGAGCACCTGGAGATGCAGAAGACACATACGAATCAAACAGCATGATTCACTGATCAAGGCGCGAACGGAGTCGAGTGCTAGAGCTCACCGGAGTTGGGTTTATCGTCGGTGGCGCTCAGACATGGTCAGAGTCGAGGTTGCAGGTCACCCGCGGGCGAGCTGAGGCCACAGAGCGGTGCTCCAGAGTCTGGCGAACTTGCCTGCGTGCTCGGGGAGTCAAGGGGCGACAGGGTTCGGCCGGAATTGCTAGTGGAGCTCGCCAGAGCAGAGGGCGATGCAGAGCCGATTCGAGGCAGCCTGGTGGCAGCGGGGAGGTGGTGTTTGGGGGGAAAGAGAGAGGAGGGCGAGGCGATTTAACGAGCGTGGTCACTGCAAGGAATTACTCAGGCATTATGGCGAATTGATCGCGAGAAATCAGCGGCAGAAACGGCCGCGCGGTGAGGGGGAAGGGGTCGTGCGGGTGTGGACGATGAACAGGGGGAAGTGGGCCTACCGGTCAGTTGGAAAAGAAACGAGGGGAGGGTCCACTGGTCAGCCTCTGTCTGAGTTAGATTCTGAGTGCGAATCGTTTTTCTCTGGGGAGGAAACTGGGCTGGTTACTGGGCCTTGTTGGGCTGGGTCCTTTGCACTATTTTTTTCTGTTTCTGATTTCTTTTTTTCCTTTTCTATTTCTATTTTCTGTTTTGATTTTTCAAACAAACAAACAAGGTTCAAATCAATTCAAACCATTCAAACAATTCAAACTTATAATGAGTTTTTGGTTCTGTTTATCAACATCAACCATCATTCCAAAATAAAATAATATTTTTATTCTTTTTAGGTTCCATTTATTAATTCAATATAAAATGGACCATGGTTTATTAATCAAATAGGGTTTGGTTTATTTAATAAAATTTCCATTTGAAATCCAAATATTTTCAAATTCAAATCAGTAGGTTTTATTTGGAAATAAGGAATACTTGGAACTTGTTTAAAACAAAATAACCTTTTATTTTAGGGTCCATTAATAATTAAATAAAATGGACCTTAGTTAATAATCCATATAGGATTTGTTTTATTAAATCTTTATTTTGAAAATCTAGAATAAAACCAAAACACTTCAGTAGGTTTTATTTTGAGAATATAAAATATTTGGAAAACTTATTTGAAATAAATAAATAAGTTTTGATGTTTTGGAAATAGTAAAACCTTTATTAATAAAACTTGGATATTTAAATCCTTTTTATTTTATTTTAAATAAACCTCTACTATTTTTAATCAAAGCAAAACCTTTTGTTTCAAAGTCTTGGCCAAGGTTTAATTTGGCTTTATAAAATAATCTTTATTTAAAATATTTCTTTTTATTTTGAGAACCAAAACCTTTTATAAAAATATTTTAAAGTAGTAATAAAATACTTTTATTTTCCCTTTATTAAATGTTTATCTTTTTAAATCCCTTTAGGATTATTTGTTCACCAATTGGTATGGGTTTTTGGTAAGGGATTTATTAGCTTTGGGAATTCAATTTCCTTATCTTATTATATTCATAAGATTTTATCCATGGTTCCAAACTAAGTGAAACCAATTTCTATGGTCTTATAATATTTCTGTTTGTCTTTCTTGATCCTTTGTGAATATTTTTTTGATCCATTTTGATATGGATCAAATCCATAGATTTGGAGATAACTTAAAAATGATTTTTATGCCATTTGGGTTTTAGGATTTGGATTTGTTTTTCCAAGTGTTTAAATTTCCAGATACATTCATTGAGGAATGCATTTATCTTGATTTGGATTTTTTGTTGGATTCAAACTTTTACCAAAGTTTGTTCAGGATGGGATTTTAAGTTTTCCATTTAGAAACAAAAGTTTCTTTTCACCCTAATTTTCAACAAAATTTATTTTGTTTATTTTTTTTCACATTACAAGATTTGGAAAATCTTGGGATGTGACAGGCTACCACCCTTAAAATAAATCTCGTCCCGAGATTTGGGGAGGCTAGGGGTTACAAGTTGGCTCAAAGCATCTAGGGTACTACCACCCTTAAAAATTCTCAAACAAAAATTACATATTGTCCTTCTTGGGATCCTGGGGAAACTTCTCTAAGTAAACTTTTGCATTGCGTCCTTTGTTTCCACACTTGACTCATGGGCCAAGGTTGAGCTTCTCCATAGGCTTGTTCAACTTGTTCTTCATCTTCTCTGGACAATTGCTTGCATAATGTCCTGGTTCTTTGCAATTGAAACACATCACTTGGCTGATATCTTTCTTTTCTTTTGGTATCATTGCCTCTTGTTTGTTTCCTTGGTTCTTCTTCTTTTCTGGGCATTCATTGGCATAATGTCCCATCTCTTTGCAAGTGTAACATTGCTCTTGAGTAATATCCTTCTTGTTTGGGTTGGGGCATTTCTTCTTCTTCTTCTTGGGTTTCTCCAAAGCTAGGAGTTCTTCTAGTTCATACTCTTCATATTTCACCACAAAGGTGGGAAATCTTTCTCTCTTCTTGGGGCAGTTACTAGAGATATGACCTTCTTCTTCACAAGAGTAGCAACACTTTATGGTCACTTTGGATTTGGCCTTATGTGGCATGGTTCTGACTTTGCCTTCATCCATCTTGGTAGAAGTTGTTCCCTTATGGAGGTTTCCAAACATTTGATGCATTCCATCTTGCTTCATTTGTTGAACTATAGGATAGATGGGGCATTGAATAGGGGCATGATTGTTTCCTTCACATAGGTAACAAGTAGCTTGAGAAGTGGGACATTGTCCAATAGGATGTTTCTCTTCGCAGTTGGGGCATTGATCTTCATGCTCCTTAGATGTATGATCCTTGTCTCCACAAATATTACAAGCTTGGGTTCCTCCTAAAATAACATCTTTGTCATCCTTGTTGTCACAAACTCCTTGGGAAAAGTTTTCTCTCATGTTGATCATTTGAGTAACTAATCCTTGCAACAATTGGGATTGAAGTTTCAAAATCCTTTGTATGGCTGGGTCTAGTCCATTGTTGTTGGCTAAAAGCTGAGTTGTCTCTTGGCTCAACTGGTTTTGGGTTGCTATGAGTTCTTTCATGCTGTCAGCTTGGTTGGTGTTGATGTTATCAACTTTGAGGTTAGAGTCTCTTGGAGAAGTCATCTGTTTGGGTTGGATTGGGATTAGAATAGGCAACATATTTCTAAGGGAATATTTCTAATCACACACATCACAATTCACTCAAGCAATGTGCAAGCAATCACAATCAAACATTCCACTCAAACAACAAGTTCAAGCACATTTTTAGGCAACAAAATATTTTTGTTACACCACATAAGTTGGTGTGTTTGATTTTTAACTATAAATGGTGGTCCATCTACATGGTTCACTTGAATTCTTTCCATACTTCTTAGTTGATTCTTCATGAACGAGATCATGGTTTCCTTGGAAAAATTCTTGGTCACAAAACTTCAAAGTGATGATGGTTCCTTCTAAGTTGTGTTTCCTTAGTCTTCAAGTCTTGAGTAATATTCTTGTCTCACTTGTAGTCTTTAGTGATATTTAAGATTGAAGTCCTTAGTGAATATGCTGAAGATGTTGAAGTCATTAGAGTTGAAAGTATTGAAGAAGTCCTTTGCACATGGTGTAGTCCTTGGCCATGGGTAGGTTTTTCCATCAAGTTGAAATAGAAGAGATGTAGAGTTGAAACCAAAATGGTTGAGGAAAGAGTTTACAAGATTGTTTGTAAATAAATTTTGGAACAAAATACAACTCCTATTCTTCTAAGGGGTTTTTGTCCAATCCTAGGTTTACAAATCCTACAGGCAACACAATGCTCTGATACCATCTGTAGAGGTCCGAACCTTTAATAACGTAGAGATCCCTGTGATTGCAATGCTAGTCCCTGGATCAATAGCTAGCATACACAGTTAAGATGTAATATCAAGAAACAAAGGTCATAATACAACTTTATAACCAGGAATAAAATAATTTATTACATCTTACATAGCTCATTTGGCTATTACATTACATTGCAGCAGAATAACTATAAGCATGGGGTCCTTCATCTTCAAAGTGCCACAGGCAGATGTTGGTTGTAGACTTTGTAATCCTAAACATTCAATCTTCACTAAAATCAATCAAACCTGCAACATTTCAAGTTACAGCCACAAGGGTCAATACATTTGAATTGTATTGGCAAGTGATACTATGGTAGTATAGTGGAGTCTATCATCTATATACATTTGGCTAAGTGGAGCTTAGGCTTGCATTGCTCAAAATAGATTTTTTTCCTTATCATTTGAAAACACTAAGCTTTTGCTTGACAAAAACACCCAAGGTATCTCCCAATAGAAATTGGTGATCCTTTAACCCTTGTTCACCCACAAGTTTTTAACTTAGAAATTGGGATGAGGAGATTCTTGATAGCTTCCATGTCTTGATGCTCAAATTGTCCTTTGCCAGGGACATGGCTAAGTACTTAGATTTTACACTCTGCAGAGGAGGTGCACTTTCCCCACAAGACTTGGTTTCACCAAGACAAGATCTTTCAGAAGCCTTCCCTTAGACCAACATGGACGCGCTCCAACCTATCAAACCCCTACCACCAACTGTCCATTTGGCTAAGTTATTGCAACCTATATGATCCAGGCAGAGCCCATAATGCCAAGTGGCTGCACTTGAAGCTTCTCAACATTTGACATATCAAATCTCTTTGTTCCTGGGTGGCCATCCACAAGTGAGATACACAAGCCAAGTCCATGGCCTTGTGAACCACTCAACACATACCATTCCTTCCATTCCACCCAGGTGATTCATTCACTTAGTTGTTTTATTAAACAAAACATAAGTCCACAGACTTAGAAATTTTCCATAGCATGAATATATATTCCACCCTTGTTTTCTATTAGCTAAGCTAAGCATGAAAGTAACAGGAATCTTAACTTAGGAAATTTCTACTAAGGTTTCATCTACTAGGTTTTCCCATAGCATAGTTTACACTTAGCAAAATTCCATGCAAATCCTACTTAGAAAAATCACTAATGCATAGTGAAAATAATGGGACAAAAGTATGAAGAATCACTTGCCTTTTTGGTAGAGAGTATAGGTTCACACCTTGATCTTTGCAATGTTCACACACTTCAAGTCACTACAATTCAATCAAGCAAACAATATTTCAATCTACCACTCAAGCAACTCATCACATAAAAATAATAAAAACAAGCAATGCATACAAGCATGCAAAAGATTGTTTTATTTGTATAAGTGGTTCCTAATGGGTCACAAACATTTTAAAACACCTAATGGTCATTTTGTAAGGTGGCAAAGTCATTTGCAAAAGGTTTCACTTTAAAAACCATTTTCAAAACAAAGTATTATTTTATGTGGTGTAGAAATATTTTTACTAAGGCATTAACCTATAGGGTTCACCCAATTTGTTTTCCAACCATAAAACTTGGTATTTAGGTTCAGAGATTTTAAAACAAAACACTTTCCAAAGGTTTTCTTCCAAAACCATTTTTAATAAATAAACCACATTTCTATTTGACTAGAAATGGTTTTAAATCAAAGAATCATTATTTTGTTTCACCAAATTCATTTTTGAATCCACAAAGTGGTTCCCAATGTTAGTAGGTTCAAATCACACCATTTCCATAAACAATTCAATAGTTTTATTTAGCTAGAAATGAACTAAACCAATTAATCCATTCTAAACTTTTCCAAATTCATTTTCCAAATCATGGGTGGGTTCCTAGGGTCAGTAAGGTCACAACAAACCATTTTGCAAAGGTTTTAACCCAAAAATCATTTTTAAATAATTTCTATACTCTAAACAAGCTCACAAAAGAAACTACAAAAACAAACAAACTAACCTATACTATTTGCTAAACCAAGGGCATGGTTGGCTAGGTCTTGCTCTCCTGAATCCAACGACATAAAATTTGTAATTTTTGGACGTGTGGATCCAAAGATACAAGGGTTTGAAGTTTGCAAATAATTCTATTTTCAAATCTGTTTTTAAACAGAATAGGTGACACGCGGCGCGTTTTAATTGGACGGTACCGGTTCGCTGCGGATCACGGCTGTTGGGCGTTGGATTTAAATGCGATCATACGTCTCAGAGCTAGCGTACCCTTTCAGTTAAGTGAATCTATCGTACCCGTTGGATCCAGATCGCACGGCTACTGTGCGATTGACCAGAGGTGGGCGGTGCTAGTGGCGGCAGGTGGCGGCGCGGGCTCTGGCGGCGAGGTTGCTGGTGACACAGGGGGCTAGAGGGAGAGAGAGGTAGCTCACCAGGTTCTCTGCGCCTTGCTGATTCTCAACGTGTTCTTGTCTGACGAAGGGGCGCACGAGGTTGGTGTTGATTGCTCGCCGGAGTTTAGGGGTGGCGCCAGGAGCTTCTGCTTGACGACGGGGACGGGGCTGCTGTCCACCAGAGGGCAAGAAACAGATGCGGTTAGATGCGGGCGAGTGCACTGGACACGGGCGTATCATCGGAAGGACATGGGGTGGCCAGTTACTACCTGGAGGCTTCGTCGGAGAAAAAGGCAGACGGCGGTGCTGCAGGTCGTCGTCGTTGCCGACGCTGGGAGGCACGCGCGAGTGATTGGCGAGCACCTGGAGATGCAGAAGACACAGACGAATCAAACGGCATGATTCACTGATCAAGGCGCGCACGGAGTTGAGTGCTAGAGCTCACCGGAGTTGGGTTTATTGTCGGTGGCGCTCAGACATGGTCAGAGTCGAGGTTGCAGGTCACCCGCGGGCGAGCTGAGGCCACAGAGCGGTGCTCCAGAGTCTGGCGAACTTGCCTGCGTGCTCGGGGAGTCAAGGGGCGACAGGGTTCGGCCGGAATTGCTGGTGGAGCTCGCCGGAGCAGAGGGCGGTGCAGAGCCGATTCGAGGCAGCCTGGTGGCAGAGGGGAGGTTGTGTTTAGGGGGAAAGAGAGAGGAGGGCGAGGCGATTTAACGAGCGTGGTCACTGCGAGGAATTACTCAGGCATTATGGCGAATTGATCGCGAGAAATCAGCGGCAGAAACGGCCGCGCGGTGAGGGGGAAGGGGTCGTGCGGGTGTGGACGATGAACAGGGGGAAGTGGGCCTACCGGTCAGTGGGAAAAGAAACGAGGGGAGGGTCCACTGGTCAGCCTCTGTCTGAGTTAGATTCTGAGTGCGAATCGTTTTTCTCTGGGGAGGAAACTGGGCTGGTTACTGGGCCTTGTTGGGCTGGGTCCTTTGCACTATTTTTTTCTGT
Organism: Avena sativa; assembly: GCA_916181665.1. Lineage (NCBI taxonomy): Eukaryota > Viridiplantae > Streptophyta > Magnoliopsida > Poales > Poaceae > Avena > Avena sativa. The sequence continues at coordinate 382,171,707 of OV702286.1, read as the reverse complement.
TTCTGATTTCTTTTTTTCCTTTTCTATTTCTATTTTCTGTTTTGATTTTTCAAACAAACAAACAAGGTTCAAATCAATTCAAACCATTCAAACAATTCAAACTTATAATGAGTTTTTGGTTCTGTTTATCAACATCAACCATCATTCCAAAATAAAATAATATTTTTATTCTTTTTAGGTTCCATTTATTAATTAAATATAAAATGGACCATGGTTTATTAATCAAATAGGGTTTGGTTTATTTAATAAAATTTCCATTTGAAATCCAAATATTTTCAAATTCAAATCAGTAAGTTTTATTTGGAAATAAGGAATACTTGGAACTTGTTTAAAACAAAATAACCTTTTATTTTAGGGTCCATTAATAATTAAATAAAATGGACCTTAGTTAATAATCCATATAGGATTTGTTTTATTAAATCTTTATTTTGAAAATCTAGAATAAAACCAAAACACTTCAGTAGGTTTTATTTTGAGAATATAAAATACTTGGAAAACTTATTTGAAATAAATAAATAAGTTTTGATGTTTTGGAAATAGTAAAACCTTTATTAATAAAACTTGGATATTTAAATCCTTTTTATTTTATTTTAAATAAACCTCTACTATTTTTAATCAAAGCAAAACCTTTTGTTTCAAAGTCTTGGCCAAGGTTTAATTTGGCTTTATAAAATAATCTTTATTTAAAATATTTCTTTTTATTTTGAGAACCAAAACCTTTTATAAAAATATTTTAAAGTAGTAATAAAATACTTTTATTTTCCCTTTATTAAATGTTTATCTTTTTAAATACCTTTAGGATTATTTGTTCACCAATTGGTATGGGTTTTTGGTAAGGGCTTTATTAGCTTTGGGAATTCAATTTCCTTATCTTATTATATTCATAAGATTTTATCCATGGTTCCAAACTAAGTGAAACCAATTTCTATGGTCTTATAATATTTCTGTTTGTCTTTCTTGATCCTTTGTGAATATTTTGTTGATCCATTTTGATATGGATCAAATCCATAGATTTGGAGATAACTTGGAAATGATTTTTATTCCATTAGGGTTTTAGGATTTGGATTTGTTTTTCCAAGTGTTTAAATTTCCAGATACATTCATTGAGGAATGCATTTATCTTGATTTGGATTTTTTGTTGGATTCAAACTTTTACCAAAGTTTGTTCAGGATGGGATTTTAAGTTTTCCATTTAGAAACAAAAGTTTCTTTTCACCCTGATTTTCAACAAAATTTATTTTGTTTATTTTATTTTTCACATTACAAGATTTGGAAAATCTTGGGATGTGACAGGTTTGTGAGAAGAACACACATGCAATGACACTGGTGGATCCATGTGTGGTCTCTGAGAGGAACACACATCCAATGACACTGGGTGTGGTTCATGAAAAGAACACACATGCAATGACTCTAGCCGTGGTTCTTGAGAAGAACACACATGCAATGACACTGGTGGATCCATGTGTGGTCTGTGAAAGGAACACACATGCAATGACACCAGGTGTGGTTCATGAAAAGAACACACATCCAATGACACTGGTGGGTCCTTATGTGGTTTGTGAGAAGAACATACATCCAATGACACTTGTGGATCCTTATGTGCCCTGTGAGAAGAACACACATGCAATGACTCTAGATGTGGTTCATGAAAAGAGAAGACATGCAATGACACTGGTGGATCCATGTGTGGTCTATGAGAGGAACAGACATCCAATGACACCAGGTGTGGTTCATGAAAAGAACACACATGCAATGACTCTAGCCGTGGTTCATGAGAAGAACACACATGCAATGACACTGGTGGATCCATGTGTGGTCTGTGGGAATATAGACATGCAATGACTCTAGATGTGGTTCATGAAAAGAACACACATCCAATGACACTGGTGGATCCTTATGTGGTTTGTGAAAAGAACACACATCCAATGATACTGGTGGATCCTTATGTGGTTTGTGAGAAGAACACACATGCAATGACATTGGTGATATGTGGTTTGTTAGAAGATCAGACATGCAATGACACTGGTGGATCCATATGTGGTTTGTGAAAAGACCAGCCATGCAATCACACTGGGTGGATCCATGTGTGGTTCATGAGAAGAACACACATGCAATGACACTGGTGATATGTGGTTTGTGAAAAGAACTTACATGGAATGACTCTAACTATGGTTAATGAAAAGAGTAGACATGCAATCACACTGGTGGATCCATGTGTGGTTCATGAGAAAAACACACATCCAATGACACCGGTGGATCCTTATGTGGTTTGTGAGAAGAACAGACATGCAATGACTCTAGCTGTGGTTCATGAGAAGAACACACATGCAATGACACTTGTGTATCCTTATGTGGTTTGTGAGAAGAACACACATGCAATGACTCTAGATGTGGTTTATGAGAGGAACACACATCCAATGACACTTGTGGATCCATGTGTAGTTTCTGAAAGGAACACACATGCAATGACACTGCGTGTGGTTCATGAGAAGAACACACATGCAATGACACTAGTGTATCCGTATGTTGTTTGTGCGAATAACAGACATGCAGTGACTCTAGCTGTGGTTCATGAGAAGAACACACATGCAATGACACTGGTGGATCCATGTGTGGTTTATGAGAGGACCAGACATGCAATGACACTGGGTGTGGTTCATTAAAAGAACAGACATGCAATGACACTGGTGGATCCATGTGTGGTTTGTGAGAAGAACACGAATGTAATGACACTGGTGGATCCATGTGTGTTCTGTGAGAGGAACACACATCCAATGACACTGGGTGTGGTTCATGAAAAGAACACACATGCAATGACTCTAGCCGTGGTTCATTAGAAGAACACACATGCAATGACACACACATGAAGTGACACTGGGTGTGGTTCATGAAAAGAACACACATCCAATGACACTAGCCATGGTTCAAGAAGAACACACATGCAATGATACTAGTTGATCCATGTGTGGTTTGTGGGAATAACACACATGCAATGACACTGGGTGTGGTTCATGAGAAGAACACACATCCAATGACACCGGTCGATCTTTATGTGGTTCGTGAGAGGAACACACATCCAATGACACTGGTGGATCCTTATGTGGTTTGTGAGAAGAACACACATGCAATGACACTAGTGATATGTGGTTTGTGAAAAGAGCAGACATGCAATGACACTGGTGGATCCATATGTGGTTTGTGAAAAGAACAGACATGCAATCACACTTGGTGGATCCATGTGTGGTTCATGAGAAGAACACACATGCAATGACACTGGTGATATGTGGTTTGTGAAAAGAACATACATGGAACGACTCTAACTATGGTTAATGAAAAGAGTAGACATGCAATGACACTGGTGGATCTATGTGTGGTTCATGAGAAGAACACACATCCAATGACACCGGTGGATCCTTATGTTGTTTGTGAGAAGAACAGACATGCAATGACTCTAGCTGTGGTTCATGAGAAGAACATACATGCAATGACACTGGTGTATCCTTATGTGGTTTGTGAGAAGAACACACATGCAATGACTCTAGATGTGTTTCATGAGAGGAACACATATCCAATGACACTGGTGGATCCATGTGTAGTTTGTTAAAGGAACACACATGCAATGACACTGGGTGTGGTTCATGAGAAGAACAGACATGCAATGACACTGGTGGATCCATGTGTGGTCTGTGAGAGGAATACAGATGCAATGACACTGGGTGTGGTTCATGAAAAGAACACACATGCAATGACACTGGTGGATCCATGTGTGGTTTATGAGAGGAAAAGACATGCAATGATAATGGGTGTGGTTCATTAAAAGAACAGACACGCAATGACACTGGTGGATCCATGCGTGGTTTGTGAGAAGAACACACATGCAATGACACTGGTGGATCCATGTGTGGTCACTGAGAGGAACACACATCCAATGACACTGGGTGTGGTTCATGAAAAGAACACACATGCAATGACTCTAGCCGTGGTTCTTGAGAAGAACACACATGCAATGACACTGGTGGATCCATGTGTGGTCTGTGAAAGGAACCCACATGCAATGACACCGGGTGTGGTTCATGAAAAGAACACACATCCAATGACACTGGTGGGTCCTTATGTGGTTTGTGAGAAGAACATACATCCAATGACACTTGTTGATCCTTATGTGCCCTGTGAGAACAACACACATGCAATGACTCTAGATGTGGTTCATGAAAAGAGCAGACATGCAATGACATTGGTGGATCCATGTGTGGTCTATGAGAGGAACACACATCCAATGACACCGGGTGTGGTTCATGAAAAGAACACACATGCAATGACTCTAGCCGTGGTTCATGAGAAGAAGACACATGCAATGACACTGGTGGATCCATGTGTGGTCTGTGGGAATAACACACATGCAATGACTCTAGATGTGGTTCATGAAAAGAACACACATCCAATGACACTGGTGGATCCTTATGTGGTTTGTGAAAAGAACACACATCCAATGACACTGGTGGATCCTTATGTGGTTTGTGTGAAGAACACACATGCAATGACATTGGTGATATGTGGTTTGTGAGAAGATCAGACATGCAATGACACTAGTGGATCCATATGTGGTTTGTGAAAAGAACAGACATGCAATCACACTGGGTGGATCCATGTGTGGTTCATGAGAAGAACACACATGCAATGACACTGGTGATATGTGGTTTGTGAAAAGAACTTACATGGAATGACTAACTATGGTTAATGAAAAGAGTAGACATGCAATCACACTGGTGGATCCATGTGTGGTTCATGAGAAAAACACACATCCAATGACACCGGTGGATCCTTATGTGGTTTGTGAGAAGAACAGACATGCAATGGCTCTAGCTGTGGTGCATGAGAAGAACACACATGCAATGACACTTGTGTATCCTTATGTGGTTTGTGAGAAGAACACACATGCAATAACTCTAGATGTGGTTTATGAGAGGAACACACATCCAATGACACTGGTGAATCCATGTGTAGTTTCTGAAAGGAACACACATGCAATGACACTGCGTGTGGTTCATGAGAAGAACACACATGCAATGACACTGGTGTATCCGTATGTTGTTTGTGAGAATAACAGACATGCAGTGACTCTAGCTGTGGTTCATGAGAAGAACACACATGCAATGACACTGGTGGATCCATGTGTGGTTTGTGAGAAGAACACGAATGTAATGACACTGGTGGATCCATGTGTGGTCTGTGAGAGGAACACACATCCAATGACACTGGGTGTGGTTCATGAAAAGAACACACATGCAATGACTCTAGCCATGGTTCATGAGAAGAACACACATGCAATGACACACACATTAAGTGACACTGGGTGTGGTTCATGAAAAGAACACACATCCAATGACTCTAGCCGTGGTTCATGAGAAGAACACACATGCAATGACACTGGTTGATCCATGTGTGGTTTGTGGGAATAACACACATGCAATGACACTGGGTGTGGTTCATGAGAAGAACACACATCCAATGACACCGGTCGATCTTTATGTGGTTCGTGAGAGGAACAAACATCCAATGACACTGGTGGATCCTTATGTGGTTTGTGAGAAGAACACACATGCAATGACACTGGTGATATGTGGTTTGTGAAAAGAGCAGACATGCAATGACACTGGTGGATCCATATGTGGTTTGTGAAAAGAACAGACATGCAATCACACTTGGTGGATCCATGTGTGGTTCATGAGAAGAACACACATGCAATGACACTGGTGATATGTGGTTTGTGAAAACAACATACATGGAACGACTCTAACTATGGTTAATGAAAAGAGTAGACATGCAATGACACTGGTGGATCTATGTGTGGTTCATGAGAAGAACACACATCCAATGACACCTTTGGATCCTTATGTGGTTTGTGAGAAGAACAGACATGCAATGACTCTAGCTGTGGTTCATGAGAAGAACACACATGCAATGACACTAGTGTATCCTTATGTGGTTTATGAGAAGAACACACATGCAATGACTCTAGATGTGGTTCATGAGAGGAACACACATCCAATGACACTGGTGGATCCATGTGCAGTTTGTGAAAAGAACACACATGCAATGACACTAGGTGTGGTTAATGAGAAGAACAGAGATGCAATGGCACTGGTGTATCCTTATTTGGTTTGTGAGAAGAACACACATGCAATGACTCAAGATGTGGTTCATGAGAGGAACACACATCCAATAACACTGGTGGATCCATGTGTAGTTTGTGAAAGGAACACACATGCAATGACACTGGGTGTGGTTCATGAAAAGAACACACATGCAATGACTCTAGCCGTGGTTCATTAGAAGAACACACATGCAATGATACTGGTGGATCCTTATGTGGTTTGTGAAAAGAACACACATCCTATGACACTAGTGGATCCTTATGTGGTTTGTGAGAAGAACACACATGCAATGACACTGGTGATATGTTGTTTGTGAAAAGATCAGACATGCAATCACACTGGGTGGATCCATGTGTGGTTTGTGAGAAGAACACACATGCAATGACACTGGTGATATGTGGTTTGTGAAAAGAGCAGACATGCAATGACACTGGTGGATCCATATGTGGTTTGTGAAAAGAACAGACATGCAATCACACTTGGTGGATCCATGTGTGGTTCATGAGAAGAACACACATGCAATGACACTGGTGATATGTGGTTTGTGAAAACAACATACATGGAACGACTCTAACTATGGTTAATGAAAAGAGTAGACATGCAATGACACTGGTGGATCTATGTGTGGTTCATGAGAAGAACACACATCCAATGACACCTTTGGATCCTTATGTGGTTTGTGAGAAGAACAGACATGCAATGACTCTAGCTGTGGTTCATGAGAAGAACACACATGCAATGACACTAGTGTATCCTTATGTGGTTTATGAGAAGAACACACATGCAATGACTCTAGATGTGGTTCATGAGAGGAACACACATCCAATGACACTGGTGGATCCATGTGCAGTTTGTTAAAGGAACACACATGCAATGACACTGGGTGTGGTTCATGAGAAGAACAGACATGAAATGACACTAGTGGATCCATGTGTGGTCTGTGAGAGGAATACACATGCACTGACACTGGGTGTGGTTCATGAAAAGAACACACATGCAATGACACTGGTGGATCCATGTGTGGTTTATGAGAGGAAAATAGATGCAATGGTAATGGGTGTGGTTCATTAAAAGAACAGACACGCAATGACACTGGTGAATCCATGCGTGGTTTGTGAGAAGAACACACATGCAATGACACTGGTGGATCCATGTGTGGTCTCTGAGAGGAACACACATCCAATGACACCGGGTGTGGTTCATGAAAAGAACACACATGCAATGACTCTAGCCGTGGTTCTTGAGAAGAACACACATGCAATGACACTTGTGGATCCATGTGTGGTCTGTGAAAGGAACACACATGCAATGACACCGGGTGTGGTTCATGAAAAGAACACACATCCAATGACACTGGTGGGTCCTTATGTGGTTTGTGAGAAGAACATACATCCAATGACACTTGTGGATCCTTATGTGCCCTGTGAGAAGAACACACATGCAATGACTCTAGATGTGGTTCATGAAAAGAGCAGACATACAATGACACTGGTGGATCCATGTGTGGTCTATGAGAGGAACACACATCCAATGACACCGGGTGTGGTTCATGAAAAGAACACACATGCAATGACTCTAGCCGTGGTTCATGAGAAGAAGACACATGCAATGACACTGGTGGATCCATGTGTGGTCTGTGGGAATAACAGACATGCAATGACTCTAGATGTGGTTCATGAAAAGAACACACATCCAATGACACTGGTGGATCCTTATGTGGTTTGTGAAAAGAACACACATCCAATGACACTGGTGGATCCTTATGTGGTTTGTGAGAAGAACACACATGCAATGACATTGGTGATATGTGGTTTGTGAGAAGATCAGACATGCAATGACACTGGTGGATCCATATGTGGTTTGTGAAAAGAACAGACATGCAATCACACTAGGTGGATCCATGTGTGGTTCATGAGAAGAACACACATGCAATGACACTGGTGATATGTGGTTTGTGAAAAGAACTTACGTGGAATGACTCTAACTATGGTTAATAAAAACAGTAGACATGCAATCACACTGGTGGATCCATGTGTGGTTCATGAGAAAAACACACATCCAATGACACCGGTGGATCCTTATGTGGTTGTGAGAAGAACAGATATGCAATGGCTCTAGCTGTGGTTCATGAGAAGAACACACATGCAATGACACTTGTGTATCCTTATGTGGTTTGTGAGAAGAACACACATGCAATAACTCTAGATGTGGTTTATGAGAGGAACACACATCCAATGACACTCGTGGATCCATGTGTAGTTTCTGAAAGGAACACACATGCAATGACACTGCGTGTGGTTCATGAGAAGAACACACATGCAATGACACTGGTGTATCCGTATGTTGTTTGTGAGAATAACAGACATGCAGTGACTCTAGCTGTGGTTCATGAGAAGAACACACATGCAATGACACTGGTGGATCCATGTGTGGTTTATGAGAGGACCAGACATGCAATGACACTGGGTGTGGTTCATTAAAAGAACAGACATGCAATGACACTGGTGGATCCATGTGTGGTTTGTGAGAAGAACACGAATGTAATGACACTGGTGGATCCATGTGTGGTCTGTGAGAGGAACACACATCCAATGACACTGGGTGTGTTTCATGAAAAGAACACACATGCAATGACTCTAGCCGTGGTTTCATTAGAAGAACACACATGCAATGACACTGCTGGATCCATGTGTGGTATGTGAGAGGAACACACATGCAATGACACTGGGTGTGGTTCATGAAAAGAACACACATCCAATGACACCGGTGGATCTTTATGTGGTTTATGAGAGGAACACACATCCAATGACACTGGTGGATCGTTATGTGGTTTGAGAGAAGAACACACATGGAATGACACTAGTGATATGTGGTTTGTGAAAAGAGCAGACATGCAATGATACTAGTGGACCATATGTGGTTTGTGAAAATAGCAGACATGCAATGACACTAGTGGATCCATATGTGGTTAGTGAAAAGAACAGACATGCAATCACACTGGGTGGATCCATGTGTGGTTCATGAGAAGAACACACATGCAATGACACATATCATATATGTGGTTTGTGAAAAGAGCAGATATGCAACGACTCTAACTTTGGTTAATGAAAAGAGTAGACATGCAATCACACTGGTGGATCCATGTGTGGTTCATGAGAAGAACACACATCCAATGACACTGGTGGATCCTTATGTGGTTTGTGAGAAGAACCGACATGCAATGAATCTAGCTGTGGTTCATGAGAAGAACACACATGCAATGACACTGGTGTATCCTTATGTGGTTTGTGAGAAGAACACACATGCAATGACTCTAGATGTGGTTCATGAGTGGAACACACATCCAATGACACCGGTGGATCCATGTGTAGTTTGTGAAAGGAACACACATGCAATGACACTGTGTATGGTTCATGAGAAGAACACACATGCAATGACACTGGTATATCCTTATGTGGTTTGTGAGCATAACAGACATGCAATGACTCTAGCTGTGGTTCATGAAAAGAACACACATGCAATGACACTGGTGGATCCATGTGTGGTTTATGAGAGGAACATACATGCAATGACACTAGGTGTGTTTCATTAAAAGAATAGACATGAAATGACACTAGTGGATCCATGTGTGATTTGTCAGAAAAACGCACATGCAATGACACTGGTGGATCCATGTGTGGTCTCTGAGAGGAACACACATCCAATGACATTGGGTGTGGTTCATGGAAAGAACACACATGCAATGACTCTAGCCATGGTTCATGAGAAGAACACACATGCAATGACAATGGTGGATTCATGTGTGGTCTGTGAGAGGAACACACATGCAATGACACTAGGTGTGGTTCATGAAAAGAACACACATTCAATGACACTGGTGGATCCTTATGTGGTTTGTGAGAAGAACGCACATCCAATGACACTGGTGGAACCTTATGTGGTTCATGAGAAGAACACACATGCAATGACTCTAGCCGTGGTTCATGAGAAGAACACACATGCAATGACACACACATGAAGTGACACTGGGTGTGGTTCATGAAAAGAACACACATCCAATGACTCTAGCCATGGTTCAAGAAGAACACACATGCAATGACACTGGTTGATTCATGTGTGGTTTGTGGGAATAACACACATGCAATGACACTGGGTGTGGTTCATGAGAAGAACACACATCCAATGACACCGGTGGATCTTTATGTGGTTCGTGAGAGGAACACACATCCAATGACACTGGTGGATCCTTATGTGGTTTGTGAGAAGAACACACATGCAATGACACTGGTGATATGTGGTTTGTGAAAAGAGCAGACATGCAATGACACTGGTGGATCCATATGTGGTTTGTGAAAAGAACAGACATGCAATCACACTTGGTGGATCCATGTGTGGTTCATGAGAAGAACACACATGCAATGACACTGGTGATATGTGGTTTGTGAAAAGAACATACATGGAACGACTCTCACTATGGTTAATCAAAAGAGTAGACATGCAATGACACTAGTGGATCTATGTGTGGTTCATGAGAAGAACACACATCCAATGACACCGGTGGATCCTTATGTGGTTTGTGAGAAGAACAGACATGCAATGACTCTAGCTGTGGTTCATGAGAAGAACAGACATGCAATGACACTGGTGTATCCTTATGTGGTTTGTGAGAAGAACACACATGCAATGACTCTAGATGTGGTTCATGAGAGGAACACACATCCAATGACACTGGTGGATCCATGTGTAGTTTGTTAAAGGAACACACATGCAATGACACTGGGTGTGGTTCATGAGAAGAACAGACATGCAATGACACTGGTGGATCCATGTGTGGTCTGTGAGAGGAATACAGATGCAATGACACTGGGTGTGGTTCATGAAAATAACACACATGCAATGACACTGGTGGATCCATGTGTGGTTTATGAGAGGAAAAGACATGCAATGATAATGGGTGTGGTTCATTAAAAGAACAGACACGCAATGACACTGGTGGATCCATGCGTGGTTTGTGAGAAGAACAGACATGCAAGGACATTGGTGGATCCATGTGTGGTCTCTGAGAGGAACACACATCCAATGACAGTGGGTGTGGTTCATGAAAAGAACACACATGCAATGACTCTAGCCGTGGTTCTTGAGAAGAACACACATGCAATGACACTGGTGGATCCATGTGTGGTCTCTAAAAGGAACACACATGCAATGATACCGTGTGTGGTTCATGAAAAGAACACACATCCAATGACACTGGTGGGTCCTTATGTGGTTTGTGAGAAGAACACACATCCAATGACACTTGTGGATCCTTATGTGGCATGTGAGAAGAACACACACGCAATGACTCTAGATGTGGTTCATGAAAAGAGCAGACATGCAATGACATTGGTGGATCCATGTGTGGTCTATGAGAGGAACACACATCCAATGACACTGGGTGTGGTTCATGAAAAGAACACACATGCAATGACTCTAGCCGTGGTTCATGAGAAGAACACACATGCAATGACACTGGTGGATCCATGTCTGGTCTGTGGGAATAACAAACATGCAATGACTCTAGATGTGGTTCATGAAAAGAACACACATCCAATGACATTGGTGGGTCCTTATGTGGTTTGTGAGAAGAACACACATCCAATGACACTTGTGGATCCTTATGTGGCCTGTGAGAAGAACACACATGCAATGACTCTAGATGTGGTTCATGAAAAGAGCAGACATGCAATGACACTGGTGGATCCATGTGTGGTCTATGAGAGGAACACACATCCAATGACACTGGGTGTGGTTCATGAAAAGAACACACATGCAATGACTCTAGCCGTGGTTCATGAGAAGAACACACATGCAATGACACTGGTGGATCCATGTGTGGTATGTGGGAATAACAGACATGCAATGACTCTAGATGTGGTTCATGAAAAGAACACACATCCAATGACACTGGTGGATCCTTATGTGGTTTGTGAAAAGAACACACATCCAATGCCACTGGTGGACCCTTATGTGGTTTGTGAGAAGAACACACATGCAATGACACTGGTGATATGTGGTTTGTGAAAATATCAGACATGCAATGACACTGGTGGATCCATATGTGGTTTGTGAAAAGAACAGACATGCAATCACACTGGGTGGATCTATGTGTGGTTCATGAGAGGAACACACATGCAATGACACTGGTGATATTTGCTTTGTGAAAAGAACAGACATGCAACGACTCTAACTATGGTTAATGAAAAGAGCAGACATGCAATCACACTGGTGGATCCATGTGTGGTTCATGAGAAGAACACACATCCAATGACACCGGTGGATCCTTATGTGGTTTGTGAGAAGAACAGACATGCAATGACTATAGCTCTGGTTCATGAGAAGAACACACATGCAATGACACTGGTGTATCCTTATGTGATTTTTGACAAGAACACACATGTAATGACTCGAGATGTGGTTCATTAGAGGAACACACATCCAATGACACTGGTGGATCCATGTGTAGTTTGTGAAAGGAACACTCATGCAATGACACTAGGTGTGGTTCATGATAAGAACACACATGCAATGACACTGGTGTATCCTTATGTGGTTTGTGAGAATAACAGACATGCAATGACTCTAGCTGTGGTTCATGAGAAGAACACACATCCAATGACACCGGTGGATCCTTATGTGATTTGTGAGAAGAACAGACATGCAATGACTCTAGCTGTGGTTCATGAGAAGAACACACTTGCAATGACACTGGTGTATCCTTATGTGGATTGTGAGAAGAACACACATGCAATGACTCTAGATGTGGTTCATGAGAGGAACACACATCCAATGATCCATGTGTAGTTTGTGAAAGGAACACACATGCAATGACACTGGGTGTGGTTCATGAGAAGAACACACATGCAATGAAACTGGTGTATCCTTATGTGGTTTGTGAGAATAATAGACATGCAATGTATCTAGCTGTGGTTCATGAAAAGAACACACATGAAATGACACTCGTGGATCCATGTGTGGTTTATGAGAGGAACATACATGCAATGACACTGGGTGTGGTTCATTAAAAGAACAGACATGCAATGCCACTGGTAGATCCATGTGTGGTTTGTGAAAAGAACACACATGCAATAACACTGGTGGATCCATGTGTGGTCTGCGAGAGGAACACATCCAATGACACTAGGTGTGGTTCATGAAACGAACACACATGAATGACTCTAGCCGTGGTTCATGAGAAGAACACATATGCAATGAAACTGGTGGATCCATGTGTGGTCTATGAGAGGAACACACATGCAATGACACTGGGTGTGGTTCATGAAAAGAACACACATCCAATACCACTGTTGGATCCTTATGTGGTTTGTGAGAAGAACACACATCCAATGACACTGGTGGATCCTTATGTGGTTCATGAGAAGAACACACATGCAATGACTCTAGCCATGGTTCATGAGAAGAACACACATGCAATGACACTAGTGGATCCATGTGTGGTCTGTGAGAGGAACACACATGCAATGACACTGGGTGTGGTTCATGAAAAGAACACACATCCAATGACTCTAGTCGTGGTTCACGAGAAGAACACACATGCAATGACACTGGTGGATCCATGTGTGGTCTGTGGGAATAATACACATGCAATGATACTGGGTGTGGTTCTTGATATGGTTTGTGAGAAGAACACACATGCAATGAAACTGGTGGATCCATGTGTGGTATTTGGGAAGAACACACATGCAATGACATTGGTGATCTGTGGTTTGTGAGAAGAACACACATCCAATGACACCAGTGGATCCTTATGTGGTTTGTGAGAGGAACACACATCCAATCACACTGCTGGATCCTTATGTGGTTTGTGAGAAGAACGCACATGCAATGACACTGGTGATATGTGGTTTGTGAAAAGAGCAGACATGCAATGACACTGGTGGATCCATATGTGGTTTGTGAAAAGAATAGACATGCAATCACACTGGGTGGATCCATGTGTGGTTCATGAGAAGAACACACATGTAATGACACTGGTGATATGTGCTTTGTGAAAAGAACAGACATGCAACGACTCTAATTGTGGTTAATGAAAAGAGCAGACATGCAATCACACTGGTGGATCCATGTGTGGTTCATGAGAAGATCACACATCCAATGACACCGGTGGATCCTTATATGGTTTGTGAGAAGAACAGACATGCAATGACTGTAGCTATGGTTCATGAGAAGAACACACATGCAATGACACTGGTGTATCCTTATGTGGTTTGTGACAATAACACACATGCAATGACTCTAGATGTGGTTCATTAGAGGAACACACATCCAATGACACTGGTGGATCCATGTTTAGTTTGTGAAAGGAACATACATGCAATGACACTGGGTGTGGTTCATGATAATAACACACATGCAATGACACTGGTGTATCCTTATGTGGTTTGTGAGAATAACAGACATGCAATGACTCTAGCTGTGGTTCATGAGAAGAACACACATCCAATGACACCGGTGGATCCTAATGTGGTTTGTGAGAAGAACAGACATGTCATCACTCTAGTTGTGGTTCATGAGAAGAACACACTTGCAATGACACTGGTGTATCCTTATGTGGTTTGTGAGAAGAACTCACATGCAATGACTCTAGATGTGGTTCATGAGAGGAACACACATCCAATGACACTAGTGGATCCACGTGTAGTTTGTGATAGGAACACACATGCAATGACACTGGGTGTGGTTCCTGAGAAGAACACACATGCAATGACACTGGTGTATCCTTATGTGGTTTGTGAGAATAATATACATGCAATGAATCTAGCTGCGGTTCATGAAAATAACACACATGAAATGACACTAGTGGATCCATGTGTGGTTTATGAGAGGAACAGACATGCAATGACACTGGGTGTGGTTTATTAAAAGAACAGACATGCAATGACACTTGTGGATCCATGTGTGGTTTGTGAAAAGAACACACATGCAATGACACTGGTGGATCCATGTGTGGTCTGTGAGAGGAACACACATCCAATGACACTAGGTGTGGTTCATGAAACGAACACACATGAATGACTCTAGCCGTGGTTCATGAGAAGAACACATATGCAATGACACTGGTGGATCCATGTGTGGTCTATGAGAGGAAAACACATGCAATGACACTGGGTGTGGTTCATGAAAAGAACACACATCCAATACCACTGGTGGATCCTTATGTGGTTTTTGAGAAGAACACACATCCAATGACACTGGTGGATCCTTATGTGGTTCATGAGAAGAACACACATGCAATGATTCTAGCCATGGTTCATGAGAAGAACACACATGCAATGACACTGGTGGATCCATGTGTGGTCTGTGAGAGGAACACACATGCAATGACACTGGGTGTGGTTCACGAAAAGGACACACATCCAATGACTCTAGCCGTGGTTCATGAGAAGAAAACACATGCAATGACACTGGTGGATCCATGTGTGGTCTGTGGGAATAACACACAGGCAATGACAATGGGTGTGGTTCATGAGAAGAACACACATCCAATGACACTAGTGGTTCCTTATGTGGTTTGTGAGAGGAACACACATCCAATGACACTGGTGGATCCTTATGTGGTTTGTGAGAAGAACACACATGCAATGACACTAGTGATATGTGGTTTGTGAAAAGAGCAGACATGCAATGACACTGGTGGATCCATATGTGGTTTTTGAAAAGAACAAACATACAATCACACTGGGTGGATCCATGTGTGGTTCGTTAGAAGAACACACATGCAATGACACTGGTGATATGTGGTTTGTAAAAAGAACAAACATGCAACAACTCTAACTGTGGTTAATGAAAAGAGTAGACATGCAATGGCACTGGTGGATCCATGTGTGGTTCATGAGAAGAACACACATCCAATGACACCGGTGGATCCTTATGTGGTTTGTGAGAAGAACAGACATGCAATGACTCTAGCTATGGTTCATCAGAAGAACAGACATGCAATGACACTGGTGTATCCTTATGTGGTTTGTGAGAAGAACACACAAGCAATGACTCTAGATGTGGTTCATGAGAGGAACACACATCCAATGACACTAGTGGATCCATGTGTAGTTTGTGAAAGGAACACACATGCAATGAAACTGGGTGTGGTTCATGAGAAGAACACACATGCAATGACAGTAGTGGATCCATGTGTGGTCTATGAGAGGAACACACATGCAATGACACTGTGTGTGGTTCATGAAAATAACACACATACAATGACTCTAGCCATGGTTCATGAGAAGAACACACATGCAATGACACTAGTTGATCCATGTGTGGTCTGTGAGAGGAACACACATGCAATGACACTAGGTGTGGTTCGTGAAAAGAACACACATCCAATGACACCGATGGATCCTAATGTGGTTTATGAGAGGAACAGACATCCAATGTCACTGGTGGATCCTTATGTGGTTTGTGAGAAGAACACACATACAGTGACACTGGTGATATGTGGTATGTGAAAAGAGCAGACATATAATGACACTGGTTGATCCATATGTGGTTTGTGAAAAGAACGGACATGCAATCACACTGGGTGGATCCATGTGTGGTTCATGAGAAGAACACACATGCAATGACACTGGTGATATGTGGTTCATGAAAAGAACACACATCCAATGACTCTAGCCGTGGTTAATGAAAAGAGCAGACATGCAATGACACTGGTGGATCCATGTGTGGTTCATGAGAAGAACACACATCCAATGACACCGGTGGATACTTATGTTGTTTGTGAGAGGAACATGCATGCAATGACTCTAGCTGTGGTTCATGAAAAGAACACACATGCAATGACACTGGTGTATCCTTATGTGGTTTGTGAGAAAAACACACATGCAATGACTCTAGATGTGGTTCATGAGAGGAACACACATCCAATGACACTGGTGGATCCATGTGTAGTTTGTGAAAGGAACACACATGCAATGACACTGGGTGTGGTTGATGACAAGAACACACATGCAATGACACTGATGTATCCTTATCTGGTTTGTGATAATAATAGACATGCAATGAATCTAGTTGTGGTTCATCAGAAGAACACACATGCAATGACACTGGTGGATCCATGTGTGGTTTATGAGAGGAACAAACATGCAATGACACTAGGTGTGGTTCATTAAAAGAACACACATGAAATGGCACTGGTGGATCCATGTGTGGTTTGTTAGAGGAACAGACATGCAATGACACTTGGTGGATCCATGTGTGGTTCATGAGAAGAGCACACATGCAATGACACTGGTGGATCCATGTGTGGTTTGTGAGAAGAAAACACATCCAATGACACTGGATGTGGTTCATGAAAAGAACACACATCCAATGACACTTCTGATCCTTATGTGGTTTGTGAGAAGAACAGACATGCAAAGACTCTAGATTTGGTTCATGAGAAGAACACACACGCAATGACACCGGTGTATCCTTATGTGGTTTGTGAGAAGAACACACATGCAATGACTCTAGATGTGGTTCATGAGAAGAACACACATGCAATGACTCTAGCTGTGGTTCATGAGAAGAACACACATGCAATGGCACTGGTGGATCCATGTGTGGTTTGTGAGAGGAACATGCATGCAATGACACTAGGTGTGGTTCATGAAAAGAATAGACATCCAATGACACTAGTGGATCCTTATGTGGTTCATGAAAAGAAAACACATGCAATGACAATGGTGGATCCATATGTGGTCTGTGGAAAGAACAGACATGCAATGACTCTGGATGTGGTTCATGAAAAGAGCAGACATGCAATTACACTGGTGTATCCTTATGTGGTTTGTGAGAAGAACACACATGCAAGAACTCTAGCTATTGTTCATGAAGAGATCACACATGCAATGACTCTAGCCGTGGTTCATGAGAACACACATGCAATGACACTGGTGGATCCATGTGAGGTCTGTGAGAAGAACACACATGCAATGACACTTGGTGTGGTTCATGAGAAGAACACACAGGCAAAGACACTGGTGTATCCTTATGTGGTTTGTGAGAATAACAGACATGCAATGACTCTAGTTGTGGTTCATGAGAAGAACACACATGCAATGACACTGCTGGATCCATGTGTGGTTTATGAGAGGAACACACATGCAATGACACTGGGTGTGGTTCATGAAAAGAACACACATCCAATGACTCTAGACGTGGTTCATGAGAAGAAATAACATGAATGACACTGGTGGATCCATGTGGGGTCTATGAGAGCAACACACATGCAATGACACTAGTGTGGTTCATGAACAGAACACACATCCAGTGACACCGGTGGATCCTTATGTGGTTTACGAGCGGAACATACATCCAATGACACTTGTGGATCCTTATATGGTTTGTGAGAAGAACACACATGCAATGACACTGGTGATATGTGGTTTGTGAAAAGAGCAGACATGCAGTGACACTGGTGGATCCATATGTGGTTTGTGAAAAGAACAGACATGCAATGACACTGGTGTATCCTTATGTGGTTTGTGAGAATAACAGACATGCAATGACTCTAGCTATGGTTCATGATAAGAACACATATGCAATGACACTTGTGGATCCATGTGTGGTTTATGAGAGGAACAGACATGCAATGACACTAGGTGTGGTTCATTAAAAGAACAGGCATGCAATGACACTGGTGGATCCATGTGTGGTTTGTGAGAAGAACACACATGCAATGACACTGGTGGATCCATGTGTGGACTGTGAGAGGAACACACATCCAATGAAACTAGGTGTGGTTCATTAAAAGAACACACATGCAATGACTCTAGCCATGGTTCATGAGAAGAACACACATGCAATGACACTGGTGGATCCATGTGTGGTCTGTGAGAGAACACACATGCAATGACACTGGGTGTGGTTCATGAAAAGAACACACACCCAATGACACTGGTGGATCCTTATGTGGTGCGTGAGAAGAACACACATCTAATGACACTGGTGGATCCTTATTTGGTCTGTGAGAAGAACACACATGCAATGACTCTAGATGTGGTTCATTAAAAGAGCAGACATGCAGTGACACTGGTGATATGTGGTTTGTGAAAAGAACAGACATGCAATGAATCTAACTGTGGTTAATGAAAAGAGTAGACATGTAATGACACTGGTGGATCCATGTGTGGTTCATGAGAAGAACACACATCCAATGACACCATGGATCCTTATGTGGTTTGTGAGAAGAACAGGCATGCAATGAATCTAGTCGTGGTTCATGAGAAGAACAGACCTGCAATGACACTCGTGTATCCTTATGTGGTTTGTGAGAAGAACACACATGCTATGACTATAGATGTGGTTCATGAGAGGAACACACATCCAATGACACTGGTGGATCCATGTGTAGTTTGTGAAAGGAACACACATGCAATGACACTGGGTGTGGTTCATGACAAGAACACACATGCAATGACACTGGGTGTGGTTCATGAGAAGAACACACATGCAATGACACTGGTGATATGTGGTTTGTGAAAAGAATAGACATGCAATGACTCTAACTATGGTTAATGAAAAGATCAGACATGCAATGACACTAGTGGATCCATGTGTGGTTCATGAGAAGAACACACATCCAATGAGACCGGTGGATCCTTATGTGGTTTGTGAGAAGAATAGGCCTGCAATGACTCTAGAAGTGGTTCATGAGAAGAACAGACCTGCAATGACACTGGTGTATCCTTATGTGGTTTGTGAGAAGAACACACATGCAATGACTCTAGATGTGGTTCATGAGAGGAACACACATCCAATGACACCGGTGGATCTATGTGTAGTTTGTGAAAGGAACACACATGCAATGACACTGGGTATGGTTCATGAGAAGAACAAACATGCAATGACACTGGTGTATCCTTATGTGGTTTGTGAGAATAACACACATCCAGTGACTCTATCTGTGGTTCATGAAAAGAACACACATGCAATGACACTGGTGGATAGATGTGTGGTTTATGAGAGGAACATACATGCAATGACACTGGGTGTGGTTCATGAAAAGAACAGACATGCAATGACACTGGTGGATCCAAGTGTGGTTTGTCAGAAGAACACACATGCAATGACACTGGTGGATCTATGTGTGGTCTGTGAGAGGAACACACATCCAATGACATTGGGTGTGGTTCATGAAAAGAACACACATGCAATGACTCTAGCCGTGGTTCATGAGAAGAACACACATGCAATGACACTGGTGGATCCATGTGTGGTCTATGAGAGGAACACACATGCAATGACACTAGGTGTGGTTCATGAAAAGAACATACATCCAATGACATTGGTGGATCCTTATGTGGTTTGTGAGAAGAAAACGCATCCAATGACTCTGGTGGATCCTTATGTGGTTCATGAGAAGAACACACATGCAATGACTCTAGTCGTGGTTCATGAGAAGAACACACATGCAATGACACTGGTGGATCCATCTGTGGTCTGTGAGAGGAACACACATGAAGTGACACTGGGTGTGGTTCATGAAAAGAACACACATCCAATGACTCTAGCCATGGTTCATGAGAAGAACGCACATGCAATGCCACTGGTTGATCCATGTGTGGTCTGTGGGAATAACACACATGCAATGACATTGGGTGTGGTTCATGAGAAGAACACACATCCAATGACACCGGTGGATCTTTATGTGGTTTGTGAGAGGAACACACATCCAATGACACTGGTGGATCCTTATGTGGTTTGTGAGAAGAATACACATGTAATGACACTGGTGATATGTCGTTTGTGAAAAGAGCAGACATGCAATGACACTGGTGGATCCATATGTGGTTTGTGAAAAGAACAAACATGCAATGACACTGGTGGATCCATGTGTGGTTCATGAGAAGAACACACATCCAATGACACCAGTGGATCCTTATGTGGTTTGTGAGAAGAAAAAACATGCAATGACTCTAGCTGTGGTTCATGAGAAGAACAAACATGCAATGACACTAGTGTATCCTTATGTGGTTTATGAGAAGAACACACATGCAATGACTCTAGATGTGGTTCATGAGAGGAACACACATCCAATGACACCGGTGGATCCATGTTAAGTTTGTGAAAGGAACACACATGCAATGACTCTAGATGTGGTTCATGAGGAGAACACACATCCAATGACACTGGTGGATCCATGTGTAGTTTGTTAAAGGAACACACATGCAATGACACTGGGTGTGGTTCATGAGAAGAACAGACATGCAATGACACTGGTGGATCCATGTATGGTCTGTGAGAGGAATACACATGCAATAACACTGGGTGTGGTTCATGAAAAGAACACACATGCAATGACACTGGTGGATCCATGTGTGGTTTATGAGAGGAAAAGACATGCAGTGATAATGGGTGTGGTTCATTAAAAGAACAGACATGCAATGACACTGGTGGATCCATGCATGGTTTGTGAGAAGAACACACCTGCAATCACACTGGTGGATCCATGTGTGGTCTCTGAGAGGAACACACATCCAATGACACTGGGTGTGGTTCATGAAAAGAACACACATGCAATGACTCTAGCTGTGGTTCATGAGAAGAACACACATGCAATGACACTGGTGGATCCATGTGTGATCTATGAAAGGAACACACATGCAATGACATCGGGTGTGGTTCATGAAAAGAACAAACATCCAATGACACTGGTGGGTCCTTATGTGGTTTGTGAGATGAACACACATCCAATGACACTGGTGGATCCTTATGTGGCCTGTGAGAACAAAACACATGCAATGACTCTAGATGTGGTCCATGAAAAGAGTGGACAAGCAATGACACTGGTGGATCCATGTGTGGTTTATTAGAGGAACACACATCCAATGACACTGTGTGTGGTTCATGAAAAGAACACACATGCAATGACTCTAGCCGTGGTTCATGAGAAGAACACACATGCAATGACACTGGTGGATCCATGTGTGGTCTGTGGGAATAACAGTCATGCAATGACTCTAGATGTGGTTCATGAAAAGAACACACATCCAATGATACTGGTGGATCCTTATGTGGTTTGTGAAAAGAACACACATCCTATGACACTAGTGGATCCTTATGTGGTTTGTGAGAAGAACACACATGCAATGACACTGGTGATATGTTGTTTGTGAAAAGATCAGACATGCAATCACACTGGGTGGATCCATGTGTGGTTTGTGAGAAGACCACACATGCAATGACACTTGTGATATGTGGTTTGTGAAAAGAACAGACATAAAACGACTCTAACTGTGGTTAATGAAAAGTGCAGACTTGCAATCACACGAGTGGATCCATGTGTGGTTCATGAGAAGAACACACATCCAATGACACCGGTGGATCCTTATGTGGTTTGTGAGAAGAACAGACATGCAATGACTCTAGCTATGGTTCATGAGAAGAACACACATGCAATGACACTAGTGTATCCTTATGTGGTTTGTGACAAGAACACACATGCAATGACTCTAGATGTGGTTCATAAGAGGAACACACATCCAATGACACTGGTGGATCCATGTGTAGTTTGTGAAAGGAACACACATGCAATGACACTGGTGTATCCTTATGTGGTTTGTGAGAATAACAGACATGGAATGACTCTAGCTGTGGTTCATGAGAAGAACACACATCTAATGACACCGGTGGATCCTTATGTGGTTTGTGAGAAGAACAGACATGCAATGACTCTAGCTGTGGTTCATGAGAAGAACACACATGCAATGACACTGGTGTATCCTTATGTAGTTTGTGAGGAGAACACACATGCAATGACTCTAGAATCTAGTTGTGGTTCATGAAAAGAACACACATGCAATGACACTGTGGATCCATGTGTGGTTTATGAGAGGAACAAACACAAACATGCAATGACACTGGGTGTGGTTCATTAAAAGAACAGACATGCAATGACACTTGTGGATCCATGTGTGGTTTGTGAAAAAACACACATGCAATGACACTTGTGGATCCATGTGTGGTCTGTGAGAGGAACACACATCCAATGACACTAGGTGTGGTTCATGAAATGAACACACATGCAATGACTCTAGCTATGGTTTATTAGAAGAACATACGTGCAATGACACTGGTGGATCCATGTGTGGTCTGTGAGAGGAACACACATGCAATAACACTGGGTGTGGTTCATGAAAAGAACACACATCCAATACCACTGGTGGATCCTTATGTGGTTTGTGAGAAGAGCACACATCCATTGACACTAGTGGATCCTTATGTGGTTCATGAGAAGAACACACATGCAATGACTCTAGCCGTGGTTCATGAGAAGAACACACATGCAATGACACTGGTGGATCCATGTATGGTCTGTGAGAGGAACACACATGAAATGACACTGGGTGTGGTTCATGAAAAGAACACACATCCAATGACTCTAGCCGTGGTTCATGAGAAGAACACACATGCAATGTCACTGGTTGATCCATGTGTGGTCTATGGGAATAACACACATGCAATGACACTGGGTGTGGTTCATGAGAAGAACACACATCCAATGACACCAGTGGATCTTTATGTGGTTTGTGAGAGGAACACACATCCAATACCACTGGTGGATCCTTATGTGGTTTGTGAGAAAAACACGCATGCAATGACACTGGTGATATGTGGTTTGTGAAAAGAGCAGACATGCAATGATACTGGTGGATCCATATGTGGTTTGTGAAAAGAACAGACATGCAGTCTCACTGGGTGGATCCATGTGTAGTCCATTAGAAGAACACACACGAAATGACACTAGTAATATGTGGTTTGTGAAAAGAACGGACATGCAACAACTCTAACTGTGGTTAATGAAAAGAGTAGACATGCAATGACACTGGTGGATCCATGTGTGGTTCATGAGAAGAACACAGATCCAATGACACCGGTTGATCCTTATGTGGTTTGCGAGAAGAACAGACATGCAATGACTCTAGCTGTGGTTCATGAGAAGAACAGACATTCAATGACACTAGTGTATCCTTATGTGGTTTGTGAGAAGAACACACATGCAATGACTCTAGATGTGGTTCATGAGAGGAACACACATCCAATGACACTGGTGGATCCATGTGTAGTTTGTGAAAGGAACACACATGCAATGACAATGGGTGTGGTTCATGAGAAGAACACACATGCAATAACACTAGTGGATCCATGTGTGGTCTATGAGAGGAACACACATGCAATGAGACTGGGTGTGGTTCATGAAAAGAACACACATGCAATGACACTGGTGGATCCATGTGTGGTTTATGAGAGGAACAGGCATGCAATGACACTGGGTGTGGTTCATTAAAAGAACAGACATGCAATGACACTGGTGGATCCATGTGTGGTTTCTAAGAAGAACACACATGCAATGACACTGGTGGATCCATGTGTGGTCTGTGAGAGGAACACACATGCAATGACACTGGGTGTGGTTCATGAAAAGAACACACATCCAATGACACCGGTGGATCTTTATGTGGTTTGTGAGAGGAACACACATACATTGACACTGGTGGATCCTTATGTGGTTTGTGAGAAGAATACACATGCAATGACACTGGTGATATGTGGTTTGTGAAAAGAGCAGACATGCAATGACACTGGTGGATCCATATGTGGTTTGTGAAAAGAATAGACATGCAATCATACTGGGTGGATCCATGTGTGGTTCATGAGAAGAACACACATGCAATGACACTGGTGATATCTGGTTTACGAAAAGAACAGACATGCAACGACTCTAACTATGCTTAATGAAAAGAGTAGACATGCAATGACACTGGTGGATCCATGTGTGGTTCATGAGAAGAACACACATCCAATGACACCGGTGGATCCTTATGTGTTTTGTGAGAAGAAGAGACATGCAATGACTCTATCTATGGGTCATGAGAAGAACAGACATGCAATGACACTGGTGTATCATTATGTGGTTTGTCAGAAGAACACACATGCAATGACTCTAGATGTGGTTCATGAGAGGAACACACATCCAATGACACTGGTGGATCCATGTGTAGTTTGTGAAAGGAACACACATGCAATGACACTGGGTGTGGTTCATGAGAAGAACACACATGCAATGACACTAGTGGACCCATGTGTGGTCTGTGAGAGGAACACATGTAATGACACTAGGTGTGGTTCATGAAAAGAACACACATGTAATGACACTGGTGGAGCCATGTGTCTTTTATGAGAGGAACAAACATGCAATGATAATGGGTGTGGTTCCTTAAAAGAACATACATGCAATGACACTGGTGGATCCATGTGTGGTTTGTGAGAAGAACACACATGCAATGACATCGGTGGATCCATGTGTGGTCTCTGAGAGGAACACACATCCAATGACACTTGGTGTGGTTCATGAAACGAACACACATGCAATGACTCTAGCTGTGGTTCATTAGAAGAACATACGTGCAATGACACTGGTGGATCCAAGTGTGGTCTGTGAGAGGAACACACATGCAATGACACTAGGTCTGGTTCATGAAAAGAACACACATCCAATACCACTGGTGGATCCTTATGTGGTTTGTGAGAAGAACACACATGCAATGACACTGGTGGATCCTTATGTGGTTCATGAGAAGAACACACATGCAATGACTCTAGCCGTGGTTCATGAGAAGAACACACATGTAATGACACTGGTGGATCCTTATGTGGTTTGTGAGAATAACAGATATGCAAGGAATATAGTTGTGGTTCATGAAAAGAACACACATGCAATGACACTGGTGGATCCATGTGTGGTATATGAGAGGAACAAACATGCAATGACACTGGGTGTGGTTCATTAAAAGAACAGACAGGCAATGACACTTGTGGATCCATGTGTGGTTTGTGAAAAGAACACACATGCAATGACACTTGTGGATCCATGTGTGGTCTGTGAGAGGAACACACATCCAATGACACTAGGTGTGGTTCATGAAACGAACACACATGCAATGGCTCTAGTTGTGGTTCATTAGAAGAACATACGTGCAATGACACTGGTGGATCCATGTGTGGTCTGTGAGAGGAACACACATGCAATGACACTGGGTGTGGTTCATGAAAATAACACACATCCAATACCACTGGTGGATCCTTATGTGGTTTGTGAGAAGAACACACATCCAATGACACTGGTGGATCCTTATGTGGTTCATGAGAAGAACACACATGCAATGACTCTAGACCTGGTTCATGAGAAGAACACACATGCAATGACACTGGTGGATCCATGTGTGGTCTGTGAGAGGAACACACATGAAATGACACTGGGTGTGGTTCAAGAAAAGAACACACATCCAATGACTCTAGCCATGGTTCATGAGAAGAACACACATGCAATGACACTGGTGGATCCATGTGTGGTGTGTGGGAAAAATACACATGCAATGTTACTGGGTGTGGTTCATGAGAAAAACACACATCCAATGACACTGGTGGATCGTTATGTGGTTTGTGAGAGGAACACACATCCAATACCACTGGTGGATCCTTATGTGGTTTGTGAGAAAAACACACATGCAATGACACTGGTGATATGTGGTTTGTGAAAAGAGCAGACATGCAATGATACTGGTGGATCCATATGTGGTTTCTAAAAAGAACAGACATGCAATCACACTAGGTGGATCCATGTGTGGTTCATTAGAAGAACACACATAGTGAGATGTGGTTTGTTAAAAGAACGGACATGCAACAAATCTAATTGTGGTTAATGAAAAGAGTAGACATGCAATGACACTGGTGGATCCATGTGTGGTTCATGAGAAGAACACACATCCAATGACACCGGTGGATCCTTATGTGGTTTGTGAGCAGAACAGACATGCAATGACTCTAGCTATGGTTCAGGAGAACAGACATGCAATGACACTAGTGTATCCTTATGTGGTTTGTGAGAAGAACACACTTCCAATGACTCTAGATGTGGTTCATGAGAGGAACACACATGCAATGACAATGGTGGATCCATGTGTAGTTTGTGAAAGGAACACACATGCAATGACAATGGGTGTGGTTCATGAGAAGAACACACATGCAATGACACTGGTGGATCCATGTGTGGTCTATGAGAGGAACACACATGCAATGAGACTGGGTGTGGTTCATGAAAAGAACACACATGCAATGACATTGGTGGATCCATGTGTGGTTTATGAGAGGAACAGTCATGCAATGACACTGGGTGTGGTTCATTAAAAGAACATACATGCAATGACACTGGTGGATCCATGTGTGGTTTCTGAGAAGAACACACATGCAATGACACTGGTGGATCTATGTGTGGTTTGTGAGAGGAACAAACATCCAATGACACTGGGTGTAGTTCATGAAAAGAACATACATGCAATGACTCTTGCCATTGTTCATGAGAAGAACACACATGCAATAACACTGGTGGATCCATGTGTGGTCTGTGAGAGGAACACACATGCAATGACACTGGGTGTGGTTCATGAAAAGAACACACATCCAATGAATGTAGCCGTGGTTCATGAGAAGAACACACATGCAATGACACTGGTGGATCCATGTGTGGTCTATGGGAATAACACACATGCAATGACACTGGGTGTGGTTCATGAGAAGAACACACATCCAATGACACCGGTGGATCTTTATGTGGTTTGTGAGAGGAACACACATCCAATGACACTGGTGGATCCTTATGTGGTTTGTGAGAAGAACACACATGCAATGACACTTGTGATATGTGGTTTGTGAAAATAGCACACATGCAATGACACTGGTGGATCCATATGTGGTTTGTGAAAAGAATAGACATGCAATCACACTGGGTGGATCCATGTGTGGTTCATGAGAAGAACACACATGCAATGACACTGGTGATATGTGGTTTCTGAAAAGAACAGACATGCAACGACTCTAACTATGTTTAATGAAAAGAGTAGACATGCAATGACACTGGTGGATCCATGTGTGGTTCATGAGAAGAACACACATCCAATGACACCGGTGGATCCTTATGTGTTTTGTGAGAAGAAGAGACATGCAATGACTCTAGTTATGGTTCATAAGAAGAACAGACATGCAATGACACTAGTGTATCATTATGTGGCTTGTGAGAAGAACACACATGCAATGACTCTAGATGTGGTTCATGAGAGGAACACACATCCAATGACACTGGTGGATCCATGTGTAGTTTGTGAAAAGAACACACATGCAATTACACTGGGTGTGGTTCATGAGAAGAACACACATGCAATGAGACTAGTGGATCCATGTGTAGTCTGTGAGAGGAACACACATGCAATGACACTGGGTGTGGTTCATGAAAAGAACACACATGCAATGACACTGGTGGATCCATGTGTCGTTTATGAGAGGAATAGACATTCAATGATAATGGGTGTGGTTCATTAAAAGAACATACATGCAATGACACTGGTGGATCCATGTGTGGTCTCTGAGAGGAACACACATCCAATGACACTTGGTGTGGTTCATGAAAAGAACACACATGCAATGACTCTAGCCATGGTTCATGAGAAGATAACACATGCAATGACACTGGTGGATCCATGTGTGGTCTGTGAGAGGAACACACATGCAATGACACTGGGTGTGGTTCATGAAAAAAACACATCTAATGACACTGGTGGATCCTTATGTGGTTTGTGAGAAGAACACACATCCGATGACACTGGTGGATCCTTATGTGGTGTGTGAGAAGAACACACATGCAATGACTCTAGATGTGGTTTATGAAAAGAGATGACATGCAATGACACTAGTGGATCCATGTGTGGTCTATGAGAGGAACACACATCCAATGACACTGGGTGTGGTTCATGAAAAGAACACACATGCAATGACTCTCGCTGTGGTTCATGAGAAGAACACACATGCAATGACGCTGGTGGATCCATGTGTGGTCTGTGGGAATAACAGACATGCAATGACTCTAGATGTGTGGTCTGTGGGAATAACAGACATGCAATGACTGTAGATGTGGGAATAACACACATCCAATGACACTGGTGGATCCTTATGTGGTTTGTGAAAAGAACACACATCCAATGACACTGGTGGATCCTTATGTGGTGTGTGAGAAGAACACACATGAAATGACACTGGTGATATGTGGTTTGTGAAAAGAGCAGACATGCAATGACACTGGTGGATCCATATGTGGTTTGTGAAAAGAACAGACATGCAATCACACTGGGTGGATAAATATGTGGTTCATGAGAAGAACACACATGCAATGACACTGGTGATATGTGCTTTGTGAAAAGAACAGACATGCAACGACTCTAACTGTGGTTAATGAAAAGAGCAGACATGCAATCACACTGGTGGATCCATGTGTGGTTCATGAGAAGAACACACATCCAATGACACCGGTGGATCCTTATGTGGTTTGTGAGAAGAACACACATGCAATGACTGTAGCTATGGTTCATGAGAAGAACACACATGCAATCACACTAGTGTATCCTTATGTGGTTTGTGACAAGAACACACATGCAATAAATCTAGATGTGGTTCATTAGAGGAACACACATCCAATGACACTGGTGGATCCATGTGTAGTTTTTGAAAGGAACACACATGCAATGACACTGGGTGTGGTTCATGATAAGAACACACATGCAATGACACTGGTGTATCCTTATGTGGTTTATGAGAATAACATACATGCAATGACTCTAGCTGTGGTTCATGAGAAGAACACAGATCCAATGACACCGGTGGATCCTTATGTGGTTTGTGAAAATAATAGACATGCAATGACTCTAGCTGTGGTTCATGAGAAGAACACACTTGCAATGACACTGGTGTATCCTTATGTGGTTTGTGAGAAGAACACACATGCAATGACTCTAGATGTAGTTCATGACAGGAACACACATCCAATGACACTGGTGGATCCATGTGTAGTTTGTGAAAGGAACACACATGCAATGACACTGGGTGTGGTTCATGAGAAGAACACACATGCAATGACACTAGTGTATCCTTATGTGGTTTGTGAGAATAATAGACATGCAATGAATCTAGCTGTGGTTTATGAAAAGAACACACATGAAATGACAATGGTGGATCCATGTGTGATTTATGAGAGGAACAGACATGCAATGACACTGGGTGTGGTTCATTAAAAGAACAGACATGCAATGACACTGGTGGATCCATGTGTGGTTTGTGAAAAGAACACACATGCAATGACACTGGTGGATCCATGTGTGGTCTATGAGAGGAACACACAAACAATGACACTAGGTGTGGTTCATGAAACGAAAACACATGAATGACACTGGTGGATCCATGTGTGGTCTGTGAGAGGAACACACATGCAATGACACTGGGGTTTGTTCATGAAAAGAACACACATGCAATACCACTGGTGGATCCTTATGTGGTTTGTGAGAAGAACACACATCCAATGACACTGGTGGATCCTTATGTGGTTCATGAGAAGAACACACATGCAATGACTCTAGCTATGGTTCATGAGAAGAACACACATGCAATGACACTGGTGGATCCATGTGTGCTCTGTGAGAGGAACACACATGCAATGACACTGGGTGTGGTTCATGAAAAGAACACACATCCAATGACTCTAGCCGTGGTTCATGAGAAGAACACACATGCAATGACACTGGTGGATCCATGTGTGGTGTGTGGGAATAACACACATGCAATGACACTGGGTGTGGTTCACAAGAAGAACCCACATCAAATGACACCAGTGGATCCTTATGTGGATTGTGAGAGGAACACACATCCAATGACACTGGTGGATCCTTATGTGGTCTATGAGAAGAACACACATGCAATGACACTAGTGATATGTGGTTTGTGAAAAGAGCAGACATGCAATGACACTGGTGGATCCATATGTGGTTTTTGTAAAGAGCAGACATGCAATCACACTAGGTGGATCCATGTGTGGTTCGTTAGAAGAACACACATGCAATGACACTGGTGATATGTGGTTTGTGAAAAGAACAGACATGCAACGACTCTAAGTGTGGTTAATGAAAAGAGTAGACATGCAATGGCACTGGTGGATCCATGTGTCGTTCATGACAAGAACACACATCCATTGACATCGGTGGATCCTTATGTGGTTTGTGAGAGGAACACACATCCAATGACACTGGTGGATCCTTATGTGGATTGTGAAGAAAACACACATGCAATGACACTAGTGATATGTGGTTTCTGAAAAGAGCAGACATGCAATGATACTAGTGGATCCATCTATGGTTTGTAAAAAGAACAGACATGCAATCACACTGGGTGGATCCATGTGTGGTTCATTAGAAGAACACACATGCAATGACACTGGTGATATGTGGTTTGTGAAAAGAACGAACATGCAACAACTCTAACTCTAGTTAATGAAAAGAGTAGACATGCAATGACACTGGTGGATCCATGTGTAGTTCATGAGAAGAACACACATGCAATGACACCGGTGGATCCATGTTTGGTTTATGAGAGGAACAGACATACAATGACACTGGGTGTGGTTCATTAAAAGAACAGACATGCAATGACATTGGTGGATCCATGTGTGGTTTGTGAGAAGAACACACATGACTGACACTGGTGGATCCATGTGTGGACTGCGAGAGGAACACACATCCAATGACACTGGGTGTGGTTCATGAAAAGACCACACATGCAATGACTCTAGCCGTGGTTCATGAGAAGAACACACATGCAATGACACTGGTGGATCCATGTGTGGTCTGTCAGAGGAACACACATGCAATGACACTCGGTGTGGTTCCTTTAAAGAACACACACCCAATGACACTGGTGGATCCTTATGTGGTTTGTGAGAAGATCACACATCCAATGTCACTGGTGGATCCTCATGTGGTCTGTGAGAAAAACACACATGCAATGACTCTAGATGTGGTTCATGAAAAGAGCAGACATGCAATGACACTGGTGGATCCATGTGTGGTCTATGAGAGGAACACACAACAAATGACACTGGTGTGGTTCATGAAAAGAACACACATGCAATGACTCTAGCCGTGGTTCATGAGAAGAACACACATGCAATGACACTGGTTGATCCATGTGTGGTCTGTGGGAATAATAGACATGCAATGACTCTATATGTGGTTCATGAAAAGAACACACATCCAATGACACTGGTGGATCCTTATTCTGTTTGTGAAAAGAACACACATCCAATGACACTGGTGGATCCTTATGTGGTTTGTGAGAAGAACACATATGCAATGACACTGGTGATATGTGGTTTGTGAAAAGAGTAGACATACAATGACACTGGTGGATCCATATGTGGTTTGTGAAAAGAACAGACATGCAATCACACTTGGTGGATCCATGTGTGGTTCATGAGAAGAACACACATCCAATGACGCAGGTCGATCCTTATGTGGTTTGTGAGAAGAACAGACATGCAATGACTCTAGCTGTGGTTCATGAGAAGAACACACATGCAATGACACTGGTGTATCCTGATGTGGTTTGTGAGAATAACAGACATGTAATGACTCTAAATGTGGTTCATGAGAGGAACACACATCCAATGACACTGGTGGATCCATGTGTAGTTTGTGAAAAGAACACACATGCAATGACACTAGGTGTGGTTCATGAGAAGAACACACATGCAATGACACTGGTGGATCCATGCGTGGTCTGTGAGAGGAACACACATGCAATGACACTGGGTGTGGTTCATGAAAATAACACACATGCAATGACTCTAGCCATGGTTCATGAGAAGAACACACATGCACTGACACTAGTGGATCCATGTGTGTTTGTGAGAGGAACACACATGCAATGACACTGGGTGTGGTTCATGAAAAGAACACACATCCAATGACACCGATGGATCCTTATGTGGTTTATGAGAGGAACAGACATCCAATGACACTGGTGTTC
Organism: Avena sativa; assembly: GCA_916181665.1. Classification (NCBI taxonomy): domain Eukaryota; kingdom Viridiplantae; phylum Streptophyta; class Magnoliopsida; order Poales; family Poaceae; genus Avena; species Avena sativa. Next base: position 382,138,609 of record OV702286.1, on the reverse strand, counting down.
CTTATGTGGTTTCTGAGAAGAACACACATACAGTGACACTGGTGATATGTGGTTTGTGAAAAGAGCAGACATATAATGACACTGGTGGATCCATATGTGTTTTGTGAAAAGAACAGACATGCAATCACACTGAGTGGATCCATGTGTGGTTCATGAGAATAACACACATGCAATGACATTGGTGATATGTGGTTCATGAAAACAACACACATCCAATGACTCTATCCGTGGTTAATGAAAAGAGCAGAAATGCAATGACACTGGTGGATCCATGTGTGCTTCATGAGAAGAACACACATCCAATGACACCGATGGATCCTTATGTGGTTTGTGAGAATAACATACATGCAATGACTCTAGCTGTGGTTCATGAGAAGAACACACTTGCAATGACACTGGTGTATCCTTATGTGGTTTGTGAGAAGAACACACATGCAATGACTCTAGATGTAGTTCATGACAGGAACACACATCCAATGACACTGGTGGATCCATGTGTAGTTTGTGAAAGGAACACACATGCAATGACACTGGGTGTGGTACATGAGAAAACACACGTGCAATGACACTGGTGTATCCTTATGTGGTTTGTGAGAATAATAGACATGCAATGAATCTAGCTGTGGTTTATGAAAAGAACACACATGAAATGACAATTGTGGATCCATGTGTGATTTATGAGAGGAACGGACATGCAATGACACTGGGTGTGGTTCATTAAAAGAATAGACATGCAATGACACTGGTGGATCCATGTGTGGTTTGTGAAAAGAACACACATGCAATGACACTGGTGGATCCATGTGTGGTCTATTAGAGGAACACGCAAACAATGACACTAGGTGTGGTTCATGAAACGAACACACATGAAAGACACTAGTGGATCCATGTGTGGTCTGTGAGAGGAACACACATGCAATGACACTGGGTGTGGTTCATGAAAAGAACACACATCCAATACACCTGGTGGATCCTTATGTGGCTTGTGAGAAGAACACACATCCAATGACACTGGTGGATCCTTAGGTGGTTCATGAGAAGAACACACATGCAATGACATTGGTGGATCCATGTGTGCTCTGTGAGAGGAACACACATGCAATGACACTGGGTGTGGTTCATGAAAAGAACACACATCCAATGACTCTAGCCGTGGTTCATGAGAAGAACACACATGCAATGACACTGGTGGATCCATGTGTGGTGTGTGGGAATAACACACATGCAATGACACTGGGTGTGGTTCACAAGAAGAACCCACATCAAATGACACCAGTGGATCCTTATGTGGATTGTGAGAGGAACACACATCCAATGACACTGGTGGATCCTTATGTGGTCTATGAGAAGAACACACATGCAATGACACTAGTGATATGTGGTTTGTGAAAAGAGCAGACATGCAATAACACTGGTGGATCCATATGTGGTTTGTGTAAAGAGCAGACATGCAATCACACTAGGTGGATCCATGTGTGGTTCATTAGAAGAACACACATGCAATGACACTGGTGATATGTGGTTTGTGAACAGAACAGACATGCAACGACTCTAACTGTGGTTAATGAATAGAGTAGACATGCAATGGCACTGGTGGATCCATGTGTCGTTCATGACAAGAACACACATCCATTGACATCGGTGGATCCTTATGTGGTTTGTGAGAGGAACACACATCCAATGACACTGGTGGATCCTTATGTGGTTTGTGAGAAAAACACACATGCAATGACACTAGTGATATGTGGTTTGTGTAAAGTGCAGACATGCAATGATACTAGTGGATCCATCTGTGGTTTGTAAAAAGAACAGACATGCAATCACACTGGGTGGATCCATGTGTGGTTCATTAGAAGAACACACATGCAATGACACTGGTGATATGTGGTTTATGAAAAGAACGAACATGCAACAACTCTAACTCTGGTTAATGAAAAGAGTAGACATGCAATGACACTGGTGGATCCATGTGTGGTTCATGAGAAGAACACACATCCAATGACACCGGTGGATCCATGTTTGGTTTATGAGAGGAACAGACATACAATGACACTGGGTGTGGTTCATTAAAAGAACAGACATGCAATGACATTCGTGGATCCATGTGTGGTTTGTGAGAAGAACACACATGACTGACACTGGTGGATCCATGTGTGGACTGTGAGAGGAACACACATCCAATGACACTCGGTGTGGTTCATGAAAATACCACACATGCAATGACTCTAGCCGTGGTTCATGAGAAGAACACACATGCAATGACACTGGTGGATCCATGTGTCGTCTGTGAGAGGAACACACATGCAATGACACCCGGTGTGGTTCCTTTAAAGAACACACACCCAATGACACTGGTGGATCCTTATGTGGTTTGTGAGAAGAACACACATCCAATGTCACTGGTGGATCCTTATGTGGTCTGTGAGAAGAACACACATGCAATGACTCTAGATGTGGTTCATGAAAAGAGCAGACATGCAATGACACTGGTGGATCCATGTGTGGTCTATGAGAGGAACACACAACAAATGACACTGGTGTGGTTCATGAAAAGAACACACATGCAATGACTCTAGCCGTGGTTCATGAGAAGAACACACATGCAATGACACTGGTTGATCCATGTGTGGTCTGTGGGAATAATAGACATGCAATGACTCTAGATGTGCTTCATGAAAAGATACCACATCCAATGACACTGGTGGATCCTTATTTTGTTTGTGAAAAGAACACACATCCAATGACACTGGTGGATCCTTATGTGGTTTGTGAGAAGAACACATATGCAATGACACTGGTGATATGTGGTTTGTGAAAAGAGTAGACATACAATGACACTGGTGGATTCATATGTGGTTTGTGAAAAGAACAGACATGCAATCACACTTGGTGGATCCATGTGTGGTTCATGAGAAAAACACACATGCAATGACACTGGTGATATATGGTTTGTGAAAAGAACATACATGCAATGACTCTAACTGTGGTTAATGAAAAGAGCAGACATGCAATCACACTGGTGGATCCATCTGTGGTTCATGAGAAGAACACACATCCAATGACGCAGGTCGATCCTTATGTGGTTTGTGAGAAGAACAGACATGCAATGACTCTAGCTGTGGTTCATGAGAAGAACACACATGCAATGACACTGGTGTATCCTTATGTGGTTTGTGAGAATAACAGACATGTAATGACTCTAGATGTGGTTCATGAGAGGAACACACATCCAATGACACTGGTGGATCCATGTGTAGTTTGTGAAAAGAACACACATGCAATGACACTAGGTGTGGTTCATGAGAAGAACACATATGCAATGACACTGGTGGATCCATGCGTGGTCTGTGAGAGGAACACACATGCAATGACACTGGGTGTGGTTCATGAAAATAACACACATGCAATGACTCTAGCCATGGTTCATGAGAAGAACACACATGCACTGACACGAGTGGATCCATGTGTGGTTTGTGAGAGGAACACACATGCAATGACACTGCGTGTGGTTCATGAAAAGAACACACATCCAATGACACCGATGGATCCTTATGTGGTTTATGAGAGGAACAGACATCCAATGACACTGGTGTTCCTTATGTGGTTTGTGAGAAGAACACACATAAGTGACACTGGTGATATGTGGTTTGTGAAAAGAGCAGACATATAATGACACTGGTGGATCCATATGTGGTTTGTGAAAAGAACAGACATGCAATCACACTGAGTGGATCCATGTGTGGTTCATGAGAAGAACACACATGCAATGACATTGGTGATATGTGGTTCATGAAAACAACACACATCCAATGACTCTATCCGTGGTTAATGAAAAGAGCAGAAATGCAATGACACTGGTGGATCCATGTGTGGTTAATGAGAAGAACACACATCCAATGACACCGATGGATCCTTATGTTGTTTGTGACAAGAACAGACATGCAATGACTCTAGCTATGGTTCATGAAAAGAACACACATGCAATGACACTAGTGTATCCTTGTGTGGTTTGTGAGAAGAACACACATGCAATGACTCTAGATGTGGTTCATGAGAGTAACACACATCCAATGACACTGGTGGATCCATGTGTAGTTTGTGAAAGGAACACACATGTAGTGACACTAGGTGTGGTTCATGACAAGAACACACATGCAATGACACTGGTGTATCCTTATGTGGTTTGTGATAATAACAGACATGCAATGACTCTAGCTGTGGTTCATGAGAAGAACGCAGATGCAATGACACTGGTGGATCCATGTGTGGTTTATGAGAGGAACAGACATGCAATGACACTGGGTGTGGTTCATTAAAAGAACACACATGCAATGGCACTGATAGATCCATGTGTGGTTTGTGAGAGGAACAAACATGCAATGGCACTTGGTGGATCCATGTGTGGTTCATGAGAAGAGCACAGATGCAACGACACTGGTGGATCCATGTGTGGTTTGTGAGAAGAATACACATCCGATGACACTGGGTGGGGTCATGAAAAGAACACACATCTAATGACACTGCTGGATCCTCATGTGGTTTGTGAGAAAAAAAGACATGCAATGACTCTAGATGTGGTCCATGAGAAGAACACACCACTACTAGGAAACAGCCTATAGATAGACAAGATATTTAGTGGCACATATGAGAAATCATGTGCCACAGACAAACATCAGTGGCGCACCAGAAAACATGCGCCACAGAAGATTGGAAGTTTTGTGGCACATTCCCCATAGTATGCGCCACAGAAGATTGGTGGGACCCGCCAGTCGGGGTGGGTTGATCCAAGTTCTGTGGCGCATTCTGAGATATGCGCCACAGAAGTGGCCTCTTCTGTGGCGCATATTTTCTTATGCGCCACAGAACATGGAGGGGGGCCCCACCACGGAATCTAATTCACCCAAGTTCTGTGGCGCATGTTGGGATATGCGCCACAAATGTGTTTCACTTCTGTGGCACATATCCCAACATGCGCCACAGAAATTGGAGGTGGGCCCCATAGAGGGAATCTAATTCACCCACTTCTGTGGCGCATATGGACTTATGCGCCACAGAAGATTAAGAATATGTGGCGCATTTCCTCCATATGCGCCACAGATGAGGGCATCCAGATCCATGTTTAAAAGGTGACAAAAGCTAGCTCTTATCTATCCACCACCACCCATTTCACATCTCTACCTCCTCCCAACTCATCTTCCTCCTCCCTCACACCCCATCTTGCCCTTAGTTTCTCCATTTTCTTGTAACTAAACCTACTTTAATCCATAGATTGGTAAGTGGAAGCTTCGCTCCAACTTCTAGATCTAAAAGTTCCTTACTTTTCTCTCTCATATCTCTATTTGTTTACTAATTTCCTCTCCACCAACTTGTAGATCTATTTGTCCACACTCTCTCATCGCGCGGTCTCGTCTCGCTATTATTGTGTCTACTAGGTGAGTACTTGGCCATGAACATGTAGGTGAAGCTTGTCGCGCGGTCGGTGTGTGTGTGCGATCCATGGCGAGACGATGCTTGTGTGGTGCATGAATGTTTGCAATGTGAGGAAGTTTTTTGTTGCTTTCTTGTTGTTGTCCCGGCCGGTGTGGTTGCATGGATGTTTGCCGAAATGTTGATTCATTTCCATTTTGGCAAATTTTTGCACTACCCATATGTCCTAATTTTAGGAAAGGTCATGCCGAATTTTTTCTGGCTAGTATTCATGCATGTGTGTGTTCATATGGTGTGGTTCTCACCTATACTCTCTGTTTTGACCGCTCAGGCAACCATGATCCTCACGATGAGCGAAGGTCGAATTGCTAGGTACAAGAAAGGCATGAAGGAGGACATGATTCTAAACAACAAGACCATGATAAGATGTCCATGTCGAACATGCAAACTGCAGTGCTGGATCGACCCTGAATCTGGACAATTGGAAGGTCACCTGCTCAGGCGTGGTTTCATGCGCGACCTCAATGAGGCGCCGGCAGGACATGGTGGTGGTCACGAAGACGTGGGCGGGCGAGAAGACGAAGAGTCTACCGGGCATGATCATCATGACGAAGGAGATGCCAGCGGGCATGATCATCATGACGAAGGAGATGCCAGTGGGCATGATCAGCATGGAGAAGGAGATGGCGACGGGCATGATCATGATCATGAAGAAGGAGAAGACGCAAACACACAGACGCTGGTAACTTCGGTCTTGCAGGACCCTCATGTTCAAGAACTGCTCCTCAAGGAGATGAGCAACGACAAAGCTGCAGCCAGAGAGAAAGCCAAGCTGGCCCAAATGGAGGTAGATGGGATGACTCCATTGTATCCTGGGTGTCGCCCCGAGGATACACGTTTGAGTGTAACGCTCAAGGCTCTGGAGATGAAGGCCGAACACAAATGGACCGATGTGAGCTTCAACGCGAACATGGAATACTGGCACGACCGACTTCCTAAGGGGAACACATTGCCAACAAGTATCGAGGAGGCCAAGAAAATCATGTGCCCTCTCGACCTACCACACATTAAATACTACGCATGCATCAATGATTGCGCACTTTATCGGAACGAGTACACGGATAGAACCACATGTCCGGTGTGTGGCCAAGGACGGTACAAGAGAGGGAACAAGAAAGTTCCTCGAAAAGTGGTATGGTACTTTCCTATCACCCCCGTCTGCAGTGATATTTCATAGATCCCGAGGAAGCAAAGCTCATGCAATGGCACGCGGAAAGAGAGACCCGAAGATGATCTAGAGAAGGGCAAGATCCTGACACACCCTTCAGACGCTAGCCAAGGGCATAGACAAGGTCTTTCTGATCTACGAGTGCATCTCCTTCTGCCAGAATTATGTAACACCGAGAATGAGGATGTTGGAATACCCACAAAGAAGCACCTCGGTAGGCTCAGTGGATATGGTCACCGCGAGGGCTGCTGCTCACTGCATGTCGGCATTGATGGTCGACGCACTGATTTTGAAAGGGCACATCGAGTCACGCTACAACACATTGAAGTGGTCGGCCCTTGGGTCGAAGAGCACAGAAGCTTAATCGAGCAGGAGTACGTCGACCAGGGTCGGTCGAGGAAGAAGGGAGATGTAACCAGAGAGCACAACTCCAACTTCACGGGTTGGTTCAAGAAAAGGCAACTGGACAATCCCCCACAGACGCCTTCTACGGAAGATCAAAAACTCATATTCTCCTTGTCGCAGGGCCCAGGGCATAACCTAAGGACCTATCAGTCATACGACATAAACGGTTATAGATTCTACACCAAGGAAAAGGACAAGAATAGTGAATATCAAAACTCAGGAGTAACTATGTTATCCTTTGCTGATGACGAGACTACTATGATGGAAAGATTCTACGGAAGGATCGAGGAGATATGGGAGCTCGACTACTGTGGAGAGATCGTACCGATGTTTTGTGTTAGATGGGCCAAGAACGTGGAAAAAGAAGGGAGGTATTTCACCACAATGGTTATACTAGATGCCAAATCAATGAAGAACGCCTCCGCAAAAAATGAGCCTTGGGTACTTGCTAGCCAAGTTGATCAATGATTTTTTATTACCGACCCGTCAAATCCCAACCGTGTTGTAGTTAGGAGGGGCAAGAGGAGCATCATCGGAATGGAAGGAGCCGCCAACGAGCAAAACTTCGACAAAAACGGCGACCCGAAGATCAAAGAGGAATTCGACAAGTACTTCGACATGCCTACTACTACTAAAGTAAGAAGGAAGACCACACTGCCTACTAAAGGTTGTCCATTCACAAGAAGAAATCTCAAAGTGCACGGGCTAAAGTATTCAACCACGGCGAAAAAGGGCAAGAAGATTGTGAAGAGACACTAGCAATTATGTGACTTTTTGGTGTATTAATTCATGTGGGTATAATGTGATATTAGTGTGACTTTTTTGTGTATTAATTCACATGTGTGCTCGCAAATATATATTAGTTAGAGACTAAAACATACACGTGATATTCGTGTGGGTATACAAATTCACATTTGTGTGTGACAAGCACATATATATATATATGATTCAGGAGGTTTTTTTGATAAGTATGCATGTGTATATGTTCTTGCTTTTTTGAATAAATATGCATATGTGTATAGGTTCTTGCTTTCTTTGAATAAATAAATTATTTTTTTAAAGAGGAAAAAAAGTCTGGACAACCAGGATTCGAACCTGGCTGCCCCAGGTTGAAAGCTGGCGAGCGCAAGACCATTAGGACATGTAGCTGATCTTGTCAAACTACGATGCCGCTTTGTTTTGGACTATGCCCAAAAGTTTTGTGGCGCATATCATAGTAATGCGCACAAAAGTTGTAAATTTAGTGGTGCATTTTAGAGGAATGCGCCACAGAACTTTCACACTTAGCCAAATAAACGGTTCGGCCTCCCCTGCTACCTTCTCCATTTCTTTCCCTCATCTCGCCTGCGTGCAAACCCTAGCTAATCGCCCTCGCCGCCGAAGCCGCCATGGAGGAGAGCCCCATCACCGCCGCGCCGGGGCCCGTGGAGGAGGAGGCCCTCCCCGCCCCGCCCCGCCTGTGACCTAGGAGGAGGAGGACCGCCACCGCCGCTATGGAGCCCGTGGAGGAGGAGGCCCGCCCCGCCTCGCCTATGACCTAGGAGGAGGTGGCCTGCAACATCCGCAGCAGGAGCACCGCCGCCACCCTCGTTGACAACCACCTCCCCATCCGCAGGTACACTTCCCGCTCTCTTCTTTTCCCCCTCTCTGTAAGAATGCTCTACTCAATTTTCAGATTGCAAGAATACTTCTGTGAATTTTAGTTTAATACTAGGAAGTTGCAAGAAGGATCTAGGGCTTGCATCAGAGCTTAGTTTAATAGTCATGTACATTGATCTGTCCTTCCTGTGCAATGTGGAAATATTGGTTTCATGTATCTTCATTTATTATTTGTTGATGGTTCTGGTAAAATAGTTTAACTAATACAAAGTTAGTATCTACATCTGTTAGTGATCAGGACATTAGTTACCTTGTAGGCCTAAATAACAAGGGGTTTGGGGAGTTGTTCACCTAGTGCCTGTTAATAAAGTAAGTGGCTATGGAAGCTAAAATATAGTGTTGGTTTATGGAAGAGAATTTTAAGATGTAAGTATATTAATAATGGTTTAGTTAGTGGTCACTACATGGTGTTAGTGGCTCTTGTGTGGGCTCATCCTGTTGTGAATATTTAAGTCTGAACAAATGAATGAGAAAAGTGGTCTTGAGGGCTAACGAAACAATGTAGCATGTTCTATCTCTCAGCACATTGGTCTCTCAGCACATTTGAAGGAGAATATGATTAATATAGCCTGGCTTGCCATTTTGGTTATGCCAATTGTTAAAAAGTTATGCCTCCTTTGTTTGTTTCTGGGATGTTTTTGAGTTACAGCTAGTTAGTTCGTGCCAGTAAAATGTGCTCAAGTGCATTCATGTAAACCAGGTTTTGCTTAACAGTAATATATTCAATACTGCACTGTACATACTAAACTTAGAGTACTGAATAACTAACGCAACATTGTACTAGGCATGCTAAATTTAGTGCATTCATGTAAATCAGGTTCTAAATTTGATGATTGAATTATCAAGGGCCTGGGTTACTTGTAGTTCTAGAGCTCTAGTACACTAGGACTGCAACTAAGTATGCAAGTGGGTAACCTTTAGGGTACCCTCTACCCTCTTTAGTACAAAAAAATAAACTAAATTTTCATAGATCATAATTTTTTGAGAAAAATAGTTCATTTGTTTGAACTAGACTAAAATAGATGGTACCCTAAAGGTCTCAAACACACATCTGTAACTGCAACTACTGGGGTCCCCTTTTCAGCATACCAAGCTTTCTAGTTTACTCTAACATATTTTGTTGATCCTTTTAGACTTTTAGTTAGGTACCTTCTTCACTTCCGTTACACTATATATTTCATTCAAATGTTATTTTTTACTGTTCCATATATTGTGTGAATCTGGTCTGTGTTATTTTTCTATGCCCCTGGTTTTTTTACTGTTATTTTTCTATGCCTCTGGTTTCCTGATGATTATTGCTACAACACTTGTGATATTCAGCTTTTTTTACTGCAACTGTTGTACTGTTCTCTGTCTTTCTTTCTTTTTTGACCCAAATATGAATGAATGGATTACAACCCAACTTTGCTTTGGTGAAATCCATTAGGAGCATCATGATTGTGTATGTGTACTGCCGCTAGATAAAAAAATCCCCCTTTACTGATCTGTGCAAGGTAAAGTGTGTGTACTATAACTTGATAGCCTGTGCGTGTGCAAGAAGAAGAGAGAATGTGTGTGTCTCTATGTACTATAACTACTACTCAGTTTTCATTCAGTAGAAGCACATGTCTGGTATATATACTGCTTATATATTATTTGTTGTACCCTTTTAAGTTTTTTAAGTTCTTCTTATACATGTATCTGTTATACTGTTGCGTGAATGATGGATGGGGCTGCATGGATGATGATGCTGGGGTCAATGCATGGGGCTGTCAATATGGGGATGGGTGTTTTGTCTTGCAGGGATTTCATTTGAGTTGCCCATTTCTCCCGAAGTGTCGATTCACTTCCGTTTCGGTTGAAAAATGGGCACTCCTAGGTCAAAAAATTAACAAAGGTCATGCCGAATTTTTCGGCCGAGATTTGTCCTAACTTTTTGCCTTTTTTAAATAGAGTAGTGCAAACATGTCGGGAAACAAGGAGTCTAGCCATTCTAAGCACATGATCAATGTCGAAGAACAAGCTAGACAGGCCAACCAGTCATTCTGGCGGGGGTCCCAACAGGAGGAGGAGGAGGAGGCGATGAGGATGACACCACCATCGGAGGAGGAGGCGACCGTCGCCAGAGCTGCTGGGGCCAATGAGGGCGGAGATCCTGATTACGAGGGGGACGAAGACTACTACGATGGAACTAGTGAAGGCGGCGGCGAAGAGGATGACACCACCGATGGCGGCGCCCGCACCGATGGCGGCGAGCGCACGGATGGCGGTAGCAGCAACCCGGCCGCTTCTTAGAAGAAGAAGAAGGAACAGAAGGAGCGGAAGGTGCCTGTGCTCGCCACCGTCTGTGATGAGTTCACTGAGGTCACAAAAAGTGGCCTACCCATTGCACCAGAGGCGATTGCTAAAGTGTACGGCCTGCAACTCGGGTGCATCGTCCGAGAAAGCATGTCGATCAACACGAAGTACATCAAACATGCTAACAATGCAGCTTTGGTCGATAACCTCCTTAAGAAGCTTCACAAGCGATATAGATTCCCAGAGTGGTTTAGAAACCTTGAGAGAAAGAACCCGGTGAACAAACTAGCCCTCACGAAGATGAGCAACGCCTTGAGCAGCTGGAAAACCCGGGTGAAGACTAGCATTAACAAAGGTGAAAGCTGGGAGGTTATTAGTAAGAAAAATCCGATGCTCGACGAAGAGGAGTTTAAGATATTCAAGGCAGATATAGCTACCACTGACGCTATAAAATGGACTAAATGGGGAAGGAGTATGTGGGAACAGAACATAGGTAACCACCGCCTTGGAAGTGGCGGTTATAGGGGGAAACAGGCCATTTGGGACAAGGAGGACGCCGAGCTTGAACGCCTTGGTAAAGACAACCCTTGGCTTAAAATCATGGACTTGCAGCTTAGGCAATTTGTTCGGGCCCGCTACTACCTGGACAAGGAAACATGGGAGTTCATCACCGACGATCCAGAGGTGAAGGACTTTGAGAATAATCTAGTAAGGAATTTATCGCCGATATCAAGTCTATTGCGTTCTAATTAAAATAATGAAGCCAAGAATCTAAATGGGTTCACCTTTCCTTGTCTCTGCAGGAGGAGGAACTGAACGCTACTGCCACAGATCGTCCCAGGATTCGATGGAGCCATGGGACACGGTTTTCAATAGGGCGACCAATGCTTACAAGAAGAGGGACAAGGGGTTGCCGCTGTCCTCAGCTGGCCGTGTGTCTGGCTTCGGTACGAGCATGAAGTTCAAGGAGTATTACAAAGAGGACGCCAAGAAAAGAAGGGAGAGGAAGAACCAGGATAAAGCCGATGTTGCAGAGCTGAAGATGAAGGTGCAGACACTGGAGGAGAAGGCGGTGGACGAGAAAACGGTGGACAAGTTAGTGGAAGAGAAGCTCCGCTCGATGATCCCCCCCCGAGTTTTTCGAGGGGCTTACTGCTTGGAATGCGGGAGCTCGACAGGGGCCGATACATCTGCCCAGCTTAAGCGGCAGCAACTCGGGCATCAATGTTACCATGTCGCCAGACCTGGTGACCCTGCCGGCCGTCAACGTCAGGATGCAGCCGCTCGTTTTGGTCATACCGATGCCCCCTCCCGCCAAAGATACCAATAAGGCGCAGCCGACGGCGGTGGTGCTTCGTGAGGCACCCGAGCGGGAGATTGCAGATGATGATAGGCCGGCCGCCGGCATCGGCTGTGTCTCTACATTAGCCGAGATCCACGCCATCACCAAGGTAACTAATTAGTTAGTGCACGTCATCTCCTTTATACCTTTGATGCATGACTGCTGCCATCTCATGACGCCCAACAACATGTTTTTGCCTCAGGACACTTCTTGCGTACTCCTTCTTAAAGATGTCGGCGGTGAGTTGAAGGATGTTGCCAAGGGCACTCTTATACAACCGGTGAGCCTAACGATGCACAACAATCCAATGGATGATGACGTGATGAGGGTCAGGTTGGCTCGGGTGTTGCCAGGGTGCGACGACATGGACCCCCCCTTTCAACCTTAGGGAGCCGACGAACACAAGACCCTTGGGGAATGCTACAACTGGCCCTTGACATGGCCGAAGACCCAGATTCGTCTTGTAGGGGGAGCACTGGCGCCACCTCTCGACCGATCACCCGACCACCACCTCGGAAGCCAGTAGCCGCCGTCGTCGCCACCACCAGCCATCACCATCAACTCTTGGCAACGTGTGCACCACCACATGGCAAAGACGTTGTGCCGCAACCGTCATCGCCCCCGCTACCACCATCACATGATGGCACCCATGAAGATGATGATGAATTGGTCAACGTTGACGACTTCATCAACACCGGTGCTGCCAAAGGATTGTATATGCCTTCTGTGGATGAAGAACCCTTCACAGCTCGTGACGACCATCGAGCTGGTCGGCCCAATACATGCACGCAACGCCTGGTCTTCCATGGTCTTTCTCAAGAGACGCCTCCATACGCCGATCCACCACAAGAGAAACCGGGATTGGTTTTCAGCCCCTACACACTCTGAAAGGCGACTGATGAGCAGATGACAGTGGCCGACACTGTTGTGAAGAAGAAGCACTACAGGAAGAGAGGTAATAATAATAATAAGAAGGGTGCGAGCCAGCCTCTTCCGAAGAGGATCCGGGGTCAAGATGTCATCGTCGTACCATCCACACAATATGGCTTACCCCGAGTGCATGTAGCTGGTGATCCGATATTGACTCCGGATATGATCCACATTGCGGTTGGAGCCATGTTAACTTTGCACGAGGGTGTCAAGACACTAGAGGGCCTCCTTCTTAAAGACGAAGATCCAAATTACCCGGTTTTCACGGCCAAGGTGCCATTGGACGTGGGCTTCGTCGATGAACCCCCCGCGGATATATTCTTCATTGCGTTCGAGGACATATTCAAGCTGTTTCTCACGAAACGGCTGGACTATAACTTGGTCCGCCTATACGCGCTCAATATGGCGATCACGATCAAGAGAGAATGTACCCCGAAAATCACGATAGTGGATCCCTACTACATGCGGGATAGCCAGTTGGTCGAAGGATCAGAGACACGGACCAAGGTGACGGCGTACCTCAAGAAGTTCATGGTGGACAACAAGAGGAAGGGCACACTTCTTTTTCCTTTCTTGAGACTAGTGGATCATGAAAAGAACACACATCCAATGACACTAGTGGATCCTTATGTGGTTCATGAAAAGAACACACATGCAATGACACTGGTGGATCCATATGTGGTGTATGGAAAGAACAGACATGCAATGACTCTAGATGTGGTTCATGAAAAGAGCAGACATGCAATGACACCGGTGTATCCTTATGTGGTTTCTGAGAATAACACACATGCAAGGACTCTAGCTGTGGTTCATGAAGAGAACACACATGCAATGACTCTAGCCGTGGTTCATGAGAAGAACACACATGCAATGACACTGGTGGATCCATGTGTGGTCTGTGAGAGGAACACATGCAATGACACTGGGTGTGGTTCATGAGAAGAACACACATGCAACTACACTGGTGTATCCTTATGTGGTTTGTGAGAATAACAGACATGCAATGACTCTAGTTGTGGTTCATGAGAAGAACACACATGCAATGACACTGCTGGATCCATGTGTGGTTTATGAGAGGAACACACATGCAATGACACTGGGTGTGGTTCATGAAAAGAACACACATCCAATGACTCTAGACGTGGTTCATGAGAAGAACTAACATGCAAAGACATTGGTGGATCGATGTGTGGTCTATGAGAGGAACACACATGCAATGACACTGGGTGTGGTTCATGAACAGAACACACATCCAATGACACCGGTGGATCCTTATGTGGTTTACGAGCGAAACATACATCCAATGACACTTGGGGATCCTTATGTGGTTTATGAGAAGAACACACATGCAATGACACTAGTGATATGTGGTTTGTGAAAAGAGCAGACATGCAATGACACTGGTGGATCCATATGTGGTTTGTGAAAAGAATAGACATGCAATGACACTGGTGTATCCTTATGTGGTTTGTGAGAAGAACACACATGCAATGACTCTAGATGTGGTTCATGAGAGGAACACACATCCAATGATACTGGTGGATCCATGTGTATTTTGTGAAAGGAACACACATGCAATGACACTGGGTGTGGTTCATGAGAAGAACACACATGCAATAACACTGGTGTATCCTTATGTGGTTTATGAGAATAACAAATATGCAACAACTCTAGCTATGATTCATGAGAAGAACACATATGCAATGACATTGGTGGATCCATGTGTGGTTTATGAGAGGAACAAACATGCAATGACACTGGGTGTGGTTCATTAAAAGAACAGACATGCAATGACACTGGTGGATCCATGTGTGGTTGGTGAGAAGAACACACATGCAATGACACTGGTGGATCCATGTGTGGACTGTGAGAGGAACACACATCCAATGACACTGGGTGTGGTTCATGAAAAGAACACACATGCAATGACTAGCCGTGGTTCATGAGTAGAACACACATGCAATGACACTGGTGGATCCATGTGTGGTCTGTGAGAGGAACACACACGCAATGACACTAGGTGTGGTTCATGAAAAGAACACACACCCAATGACACTGGTGGATCCTTATGTGATTTGTAAGAAGAACACACATCCAATGACACTGTTGGATCCTTCTGTGGTCTGTGAAAAGAACACACATGCAATGAATCTAGATGTGGTTCATGAAAAGAGCAGACATGCAATGACACTGGTGGATCCATGTGTGGTCTATGAGAGGAACACACATCCAATGACACTAGGTGTGGTTCATGAAGAGAACACACATGCAATGACTATAGTCGTGGTTCATGAGAAGAACACACATGCAATGACACTGGTGGGTCCACGTGTGGTCTGTGGGAATAACAGACATGCAATGACTATAGATGTAGTTCATCAAAAATAACACACATCCAATGACACTGGTGGATCCTTATGTTGTTTGTGAAAAGAACACACATCCAATGACACTGGTGGATCCTTATGTGGTTTGTGACAAGAACACACATGCAATGACATTGGTGATATGTGGTTTGTGAAAAGAGCAGACATGCAATGACACTGGTGGATCCATATGTGGTTTGTGAAAAGAACAGAGATGCAATCACACTGGGTGGATCCATGTCTGGTTCATGAGAAGAACACACATGCAATGGCACTGGTGATATGTGGTTTGTGAAAAGAATAGACATGCAACGACTCTAACTGTGGTTAATGAAAAGAGCAGACATGCAATCACACTGGTGGATCCATGTGTGGTTCATGGGAAGAACACACATCCAATGACACCGATGGATCCTTATGTGGTTTGTGAGAAGAACAGACATGCAATGACTCTAGCTATGTTTCATGAGAAGAACACACATGCAATGACTCTAGATTATCCTTATGTGTCTTGTGAGAAGAACACACATGCAATGACTCTAGATGTGGTTCATGAGAGGAACACACATCCAATGACACTGGTGGATCCATGTGTAGTTTGTGAAAGGAACACACATGCAATGACCCTAGGTGTGGTTCATGAGAAGAACACACATGCAATGACACTGGTGGATCCATGTGTGGTCTGTGAGAGGAACACACATGCAATGACACTAGGTGTGGTTCATGAAAAGAACACACATGCAATGACTCTAGCCGTAGTTCATGAGAAGAACACACATGCAATACCACTGGTGGATCCATGTGTGGTCTTTGAGAGGAACACACATGCAATGACACTAGGTGTGGTTCATTAAAAGAACACACATCCAATGACACTGGTGGATCCTTATGTGGTTTATGAGAGGAACAAACATCCAATGACACTGGTGGATCCTTGTGTGGTTTGTGAGAAGAACACACATGCAATGACACTGGTGATATGTGGTTTGTGAAAAGAGCATACATGCAATGACACTGGTGGATCCATATGTGGTTTGTGAAAAGAACAGACATGCAATCACACTGGGTGGATCCATGTGTGGTTCATTAGAAGAACACACATGCAATGACACTAGTGATATGTGGTTTGTGAAAAGAATGGACATGCAACAACTCTAACTGTGGTTAATGAAAAGAGTAGACATGCAATGACACTGGTGGATCCATGTGTGGTTCATGAGAAGAACACACATCCAATGACACCGGGGGATCCTTATGTGGTTTGTGAGAAGAACATACATGCAATGACTCTAGCTATGGTTCATGAGAGGAACACACATCCAATGACACTAGTGTATCCTTATGTGGTTTGTGAGAAGAACACACATGTAATGATTCTAGCTGTGGTTCATGAAAAGAATACACATGCAATAACACTGGTGTATCCTTATGTGGTTTGTGAGAAGAACACACATGCAATGACTCTAGATGTGGTTCATGAGAGAAACACACATCCAATGACACTGGTGGATCCATGTGTAGTTTGTGAAAGGAACACACATGCAATGACACTGGGTGTAGTTCATCAGAAGAACACACATGCAATGACACTGGTGTATCCTTATGTGGTTTGTGAGAATAAGAGACATGCAATGACTCTAGCTGTGGTTCATGAGAGGAATAGACATGCAATGACACTGGGCGTGGTTCATTAAAAGAACACACATGCAATGGCACCGGTGGATCCATGTGTGGTTTGTGAGAGGAACACAAATGCAATGACACTTGGTGGATCCATGTGTGGTTCATGATAAGAGCACACATGCAATGACACTGGTGGATCCATGTGTGGTTTGTGAGAAGAACACACATCCAATGACAGTGGGTGTGGTTCATGAAAAGAACACACATCCAATGACACTGCTGGATCCTTATGTGGTTTGTGAGAAGAACACACATGCAATGACTCTAGATGTGGTTCATGAGAGGAACACACATCCAATGACACTAGTGGATCCATGTGTAGTTTGTGAAAGGAACACACATGCAATGACACTGGGTGTGGTTCCTGAGAAGAACGCACATGCAATGACACCGGTGGATCCATGTGTGGTCTGTGAGAGGAACACACATGCAATGACACTGGGTGTGGTTCATGAAAAGAACACACATGCAATGACTCTAGCCGTAGTTCATGAGAAGAACATACATGCAATGACACTGGTGGATCCTGTTGGAAATATGCCCTAGAGACAAATAGTAGTAAGGACTATTATCATATTTCATATAGTTTATGATTAAGTTTTATATCATGCTATAACTGTATTGAGTGGAAACATCAATACACGTGTGATATACAAACAACTAGGGGTTCCTAGTGAAACTCTAGTCACTGGTTCATTGGTCAACAAATTATCAAGTTTCCTGATCATGTGGTATTTATGCCAGTTGGAAATGAGGTCATCTCATTTTGTGAATGAGATGATGAACCAATACCCAACCTAAACATCGTGACCCGATCATGTCACGAAGTTCAAGTTCGATGATTAGAAATGGATCCTCGTAGACTATTCCTTAGACCGCGATGCTATATCAATCACTCTCCCGAGAGTGCTTTGATAGCATCAAGCGCCACTTGGTAATACAATGGTTATAAAGGTGTGTTCAAGTACTCGGAGGAAACCGTTGAGGCAATATATGTCAAGAGCGGGATTTTTCGTCCATGTGACGGGAAGATACTCAAGGGACCACTCGGAGAAGTTATTTCCAATAGCCGCGCATCGTGTGATTTGATCACAGGGATATCACTTATCGGAACGAGTCAAGTATCATTGTTTAGTAACGACATTGAACGTGACATGGAGATGTCATTGATCAGATCTCGGGCAATGCAAGTATAGAGTGACAAAGGGAATAAGACATGACTGTCCCTGTTCAAACGGCGAAAGATCTTCGTGGAACGCACAGGGGTCACATGGCCATCCTGGTCCCATCTGTCGATCATTGGTGCGGGAGTGTCCTGACCATGTCTGGAGTGTTCCCGAACCGTGGGGTATCGCACTTAAGGGCTTGATGATGCTTAGAGAGTGTTTATAGGATCGGTAGAATCGCCGAAGAGTTATAGGGAGAAAACTGGAAGGATTTCGGTAAGTCCAGACGATGTCCGGAGTGGAGGTGGAAGGTGTTCCATAGCCACCGAGATTGAATAATGTGTGAATGAATGTTAAATGTTGATTTCAACATTTAATCATTCATTCATAATTATTTAATAAAGAGAAAATCAATTAAAGGTCAAAAAGGCTTAATGGGCCAATTCCGGAGGGAGAGAGCCCATTAGGGGAAGGAGAGAGGGAGAGGCCCCCCCCCGCATGGGGCCCACTAGGTGGCCGGCGGCCACCCCTCCCCCTCATCTCCTTTAGTCCCACCCCGGGACTTTGAGGGAGGGTGTACCCCCTCCTCCCCTTATATATAGTGGGGTATTTGGCCAACATTAATACACCAATAATCAATAAAGGTCTCCCCACTTTTGGGAGGAACTCTAATTGATATTTTATCTCTAACCCTCTCTCTCTCGTGACCGTGGTCCCAAGTCTAGACTGCGCGAGCGAGAGACATCTTCACCGCGGAGCGCCGTCACGCTGCGGGATTCAGATACGGGAGCTCTACTTCCGCAACTGCTGCTAGATCGAGGAAGCGGGAGTCACCGTCAGGCACTGGACGTGTGTAACTCCCCGCGAGGTGTCGCACTTGAGGCACTCAAGTTGTTGGAGCAAAGGAGCGCAAGGACTTCATCATGACCTTGAGGTCGGCTTCGGTTCGTCTACATCAACCACGCTCTCCTGAGCGTTGACAACGCTTTTCGGTCTTCGAGGGTAAGTTCGCGAAAAGCTCCTCCCGTTATTGTATTACTAATATCTAGGTCCTGGCAGTTTCAGGGGTTCAAGGGGTGTAGGGTAAATTTTTTATTGTTTTCATACGCGTAACCCCAACAGATCCATGTGTGGTCTCTGAGAGGAACACACATGCAATGACACTGGGTGTGGTTCATGAAAAGAACACACATCCAATGACACTGGTGGATCCTTATTTGGTTTATGAGAGGAACAAACATCCAATGACACTGGTGGATCCTTATGTGGTTTGTGAGAAGAACACACATGCAATGACACTAGTGATATGTGGTTTGTGAAAAGAGTAGACATGCAATGACACTGGTCGATCCATATGTGGTTTGTGAAAAGAACACACATGCAATCACACTGGGTGAATCCATGTGTGGTTCATGAGAATAACACACATGCAATGACACTAGTGATATGTGGTTCATGAAAAGAACACACATCCAATGACTCTAGCCATGGTTAATGAAAAGAGTAGACATGCAATGACACTGGTGGATCCATGTGTGGTTCATGAGAAGAACACACATCCAATGACACCGGTGGATCCTTATGTGGTTTGTGAGAAGAACAGACATGCAATGATTCTAGCTGTGGTTCATGAAAAGAACACACATGCAATGACACTGGGTTCCCCCTTAGTGTGCACCACCAAGAAAGTTCTTGGGTAGGAGGTGATCCAGGGTTACAGGCCTGGGTGTCAGACATATCTACGTTCGCATACAGTGGGTGTAAGCCATGTTGCATAGCGAATACACTAAGGGTGAGTTGGCGAGCCTAGCACGCCACAGAAGCATGGCCTTGGAAACGGATGGTCAAAAGATCGAGCACGAGTCGCATGAATGATGTGATCGACATTTAGCGTCCACCTTTGAACCCGCATCGATGACCCTGATCAATCGGGGGAGGTGTGGCTGATTGGGGTCGTGTTATCACTAGGAACCCTCACCGGGGATAGGTGTTTCTGAGTGGAGTTATTATTAACTCATTTAATTATAAACTTAGTCTAAATTCCTTTTGCAATTATAAATGTAGATGGGACCTTTCGTGTTGACGATTGATTGGTTAGAAGGAGAGATGCTCAGATTAGATGGATCGAACTTCTCCATATGGGTTGCAAGTATCCATGTTCTCCTTAGCGAGAACGACGTGGTCGACTACATACTTGACGGGATGGATTTGGATCAGCCCACTGACCTAGAGACCCCAGAGGAGTGGAAAGACCGCTATCTCCGTCGGGAGATGGCCTCCTATATTTCAGCTGTAATGCATTTCAGAATGGTGGACGAGCTGTGGCCTTTCGTGGGTGATGTCAACCATCGTTTAGTGATGCTACATCTTAGGACACATTTCGTGGAGCAGACACGCATTTGCGAGCATGAGCTGATGGGAGACTTCCTCTCCATTAAGATGGAGGAGAACTCATCACTAGACGACCACATGGAGCACATGCATGATGTGTACATGAGGCCTGCATACTTCCTGGACATCTGGATAACGAGCTCTTTTGCAAATGCCGCTGTGCTGCGGTCGCTGCCACCAAGCTACCAAGCACAAGTCAGGACTTGCGTAATGAGGGCGACGCGGAAACAATGGATTTCCACCGGTTCATGACACATCTCAGGAATGTGTTGGTTGAACCAGATGTCGCTCAGGTCGTCAACGACAAAGGTATATATTTGATATACAGTTTTAGAAATGTTATAATCTTGCGAACACATTTGTAGTGTTAAGTATATCTGATACTTGTTCTGTTTTGCTGAAAACGGGTCCTTCTGCATGAGAGGTGCTTGCTAGAGAGAAGGTGACGTTGCATGTTGATGATGAGCATGATGATGATGGCCGACGACACTCTCCCTTGACATTTATCATTTAGTTTGTGTTTTAGGATGATTATTGTAATCAAGAGATTGTGAACTTCTTTAGTGTGTCTCACACTTCGTCAGACGGTTATTCATATGAGTTTGTAACAAATAGTTGTTCCACTTTTATGAATGATTTCTATTCTTGTTCATATCTTGTTTGATTATGTGTGAATTATCCTTGTTGTTTGAAACTAATTGATAATGCTTGAACATTTGTAAAATATTAAAATGCCTTATTTAAAATACCCAACTTAATGATATGTTCATTAATGAATGAAAACCATTGTTTAAATTCAAATTTATGTGATAATATCTGAAATTCATTCGATTTCTTATCACATCTAAATCATGCCTAAGTTCGGCAAAATAACTTGAACACCGTGTATTACTTGAATACAATGTGTTTAAAGAATTGTTAGAAGTTAAAACATATTCGATGTATTGTGTTTTAACGAAAATGGTAATTATCATTAAATGATTGTTTAAATGTGTAAAGAAGTTTACCAAAGGAAACATGAATATGAAACTATTTGATTTGATCAAAGTGTTTCATCAACAATGGGTATAAATATAAAAGAGAATCCAATTACTATGATTTGATCAATAGTAATGAAGTTCAAATTTATAAGAATGGCATAAAAGAAATTGTGGAATGCAAAGCGTTTTGAAACATCAAAATGTGAAGCATCACAATGTGATATTAGATATCAAAGGGGTTGAATAGAAGGCACCAAATAAATCGTTGTAGTGTAGATGTAGAGACCATTAGTTAGAAATAATTAGCACTCAATTAGAATTTATAGTGAACCATTTGAATTCGTTAAAGTTTTGGGGTTATTCGATATAACCAAAACAATAGCGAATAAGTCCTTGTAGAGTATTCATTGGAAACTTTGAATAAGAAATCCATAGCTGAAACCAAAAGAGAAGCAAAACTGGTATTGCTTGGATTTTGGTACATTCTTGAGAAAGCTCACTTTTAGTGATGTTTCTCGATATGGAGCTAATGGGAAATAGTGTAAAACACGATGAGGATTCAAAAACCCTACATCAGAGTGTTGAGAAGCGCAACGGACAATGTTCCTGAACGATTCTCTTCACAAAGGGAAAGAATCAATGCTATTAATCATTGTGTTTTTCCCCACTTGAGTTTTTCACTACATGGAGTAGGATTCAAAATGAAATCCATATCTTGTATGGAGACATTTGTGAATCACTTGTCATGATTTTTGTAATATTACATACCTATGAACCATAAAGGAAATAATGCTAAACTAAATTATGAGAAATCCTAGAAGTAAAGTTCCCTTGAGATTAGAAAGCAATTCGTTGCTGAATCTCACAAGTAAAAGGGGTTACTTCAATTTTCCCAGATGACTGCAAAGCCATAGTGGAAAAAGGGGGTGAATGACAAAAGCACAATTTGTCAAGTATTGGATGAATTCAAATGAATTTGATTCAAATGTGCTAAATGTCTACTGGATTTAAAACTAGTAAAGTACTAGTATCTCATAGTAAAATCTCCAAGTTTGATATTTGATCAAAGGATTTTGAAGTTGTTCAAAATAGTGAGTGGATGTGCAATTTGCATAAAGTTGAGTGGGAGCTATGAAATCCTTCCATGAAACAATATGTGATTGACATATTTTTAAGTGGGAGCAATATAAGTCTCAAATTCAAATATGTAGGAACATATTCTGAGTGGGAGCTTATAGGAGTAATTCTTAAGTATGTTAAGAATGAAAGCGCAAACACTTATAAATAATGATTTATAAGATGTAGAAGTTGACAATAAGTGTATTATGATATTATGTAGTATTCCTTAAGGGATTCTGAAAGGGGTTTCAGAATAGAAGTTAATTAAGGAACTAATCCTTAATAACTCAAATTAGGAATAGTATTAAGTTTAACATCAATGGTTGTAAGAAACAAAAGGATGATCGTCATCCACTATGTTGAGACATAGGTCTATCTTAGTAAACCATGATGATAACTTAGCATAATATGTGATCCAAATAAGGAACATTTGAAAGTGATTAAGTGCGAACCACAGAACGTTGAGCTAAGTTTGTCCACAGTGTCTAGTAGAGAACTGTAGACATGTTTTCCAAATCCATAAAGGATGACATATCTTAAAGCATAAAGAGTTATGTTATAAGGGAATATGTTGGAAACTCCTGTAGATACAGATTAAAGTCAAGTAGGAAGCGAGGTGAACAAAACATCGAAAGTTGCACAGAGTGCACTAGTGTTTCGATGAATACATTTATAATAATAGATAAGGGTACCATCTAAAGTGTTGTATAATGTTATGGCGGGGCTAGTTCACTTTTAACGTAGAATGATGTGTCCCAGGGCACAGTGCCCATGAGAAATCCCTCGAGGTTGATCTAACGTCAGTGTAGGCTCCTGGAATCAGGCCTCGTTCTGCTTCCATAGCGACGATGCATACACACGGATGCTATCATGTGATGATCAAGTATTAATGTCAATCAAGGTGACATTAGTAAGTTGCAAAGGATTTGGACTATAAAGTACAGACCCAAGACTCAACCTCTTCCATGAGCAAGCATGTTCAGGGTACCGGATATATGGTGCCAAAGATTGAGAACAAATGCAGCTAGTGTATTTGTACTCTAGTGCAAGTGGGAGACTGTTGGAAATATGCCCTAGAGACAAATAGTAGTAAGGAATATTATCATATTTCATATAGTTTATGATTAAGTTTTATATCATGCTATAACTGTATTGAGTGGAAACATCAATACACGTGTGATATTCAAACAACCAGGGGTTCCTAGTGAAACTCTAGTCACTAGTTCATTGGTCAACAAATGATCAAGTTTCCTGATCATGTGGCATTTATGCCAGTTGGAAATGAGGTCATCTCATTCTTATAATGAGATGATGAACCAATACCCAACCAAAACATCATGACCCGATCATGTCACGAAGTTCAAGTTACGATGATTAGAAATGGATCCTTGTAGACTATTCCTTAGACCGTGAGGCTATATCAATCACTGTCTCCCGAGAGTGCTTTGATAGCAACAAGCGCCACTTGGTAATACAGTGGTTATAAAGGTGTGTTCAGGTACTCGGAGGAAACCGTTAAGGTAATATATGTCAAGAGAAGGATTTGTCCGTCCATGTGACGGGAAGATACTCAAGGGCCCACTCGGAGAAGTTATATCCAATAGTTGCGCAGCGTGTGATTTGATCACAGGGATATCACTTGTCGGAACGAGTCAAGTAGCATTGTTCAGTAATGATATTGAACGCGGCATGGAGATGTCATTGATTAGATCTCGGGCAATGTAGGTATCGAGTGACAAAGGGAATAAGACACGACTGTCCCGGTTCAAACGACGAAAGATCTTCGTGGAACACACAGGGGTCACATGGCCATCCAGGTCCCTCTGTTGATCATTGGTGCGGGAGTGTCCCGACCATGTCTGGAGTGTTCCCGAACCATGGGGTATCACACTTAAGGGATTGGTGATGCTTAGAGAGTGTTTATAGGATTGGTAGAATCGCCGAAGAGTTATAGGGAGAAAACTCGAAGGGTTTCGGTAAGTCCGGAGGATGTCCGGAGTGGAGGTGGAAGGTGTTCCATAGCCACGGAGATTGAATAATGTGTGAATGAATGTTAAATGTTGATTTAATCATTTATTCATAATTATTTAATAAAGAGAAAATCAATTAAAAGTCAAAAAGGCTTAATGGGCCAATTCTAGAGGGAGAGGGCCCATTAGGGGAAAGGAGAGAGGGAGAGGGGCCAAGAGGGAGGCCGGCTGGGCCTAACCCCCCGCGCGGGGCCCACTAGGTGGCCGGCGGCCACCCCTCCCCCCTCATCTCCTTTAGTGCCACCCCGGGCCTTTGAGGGAGAGTGTACCCCCTCCTCCCCTATATATAGTGGGGTATTTGGCCAAGATAAATACACCAATAATCAATAAAGGTCTCCCCACTTTTGGGAGGACGTCTAATTGATATTTTCTCTCTGCCCATCTCTCTCTCTCTCTCTCTCTCTCTCTCTCTCTCTCTCTCTCGTGACCATGGTCCCAAGTCTGGACTGCGCGAGCGAGAGACATCTTCACCGCGGAGCGCCATCGTGCTGCGGGATTCGGATCCGGGAGCTCTACTTCCGCAACTGCTGCTGGATCAGGGAAGCGGGAGTCATCGTCAGGCACCGGACGTATGTAATTCCCGCGAGGTGTCGCACTTGAGGCACTCAAGTCGTTGGAGCAAAGGAGCGCAAGGACTTCATCACGACCTTGAGCTCGGCTTCGGCTCGTCTACATCAACCACGCTCTCCAGAGTGTTGACAACGCTTTTCGGTCTTCGAGGGTAAGTTCGCGAAAAGCTCCTCCCATTAATGTATTACTAATAGATAGGTCCTGGCAGCTTCAGGGGTTCAAGGGGCGTAGGGTAAAAAATTATTGTTTTCATACGCGTAACCCCAACAGATCCATGTGTGGTCTCTGAGAGGGACACACATGCAATGACACTGGGTGTGGTTCATGAAAAGAACACACATCCAATGACACTGGTGGATCCTTATCTGGTTTATGAGAGGAACAGACATCCAATGACACTGGTGGATCCTTATGTGGTTTGTGAGAAGAACACATATGCAATGACACTAGTGATATGTGGTTTATGAAAAGAGCAGACATGCAATGACACTGGTGGATCCATATGTGGTTTGTGAAAAGAACAGACATGCAATCACACTGGGTGGATCCATGTGTGGTTCATGAGAAGAACACACATGCAATGACACTGGTGATATGTGGTTCATGAAAAGAACACACATCCAATGACTCTAGCTGTGGTTAATGAAAAGAGTATACATGCAATGAACTTGGTGGATCCATGTGTGGTTGATGAGAAGAACACACATCCAATGACACCGGTGGATCCTTATGTGGTTTGTGAGAAGAACAGACATGCAATGACTCTAGCTGTGGTTCATGAAAAGAGGACACATGCAATGACACTGGTGTATCTTTATGTGCTTTGTGAGAAGAACACACATGCAATCACCCTAGATGTGGTTCATGAGAGGAACACACATCCAATGACACTGGTGGATCCATGTGTAGTTTGTGAAAGGAACACACATGCAATGACACTGGTGTATCCTTATGTGGTTTGTGAGAACAACAAACATGCAATGACTCTAGCTGTCGTTCATGAGAAGAACACAAATGCAATGACACTGGTGGATCCTGATATGTTGCTAATGTATCCATAATTTTTGATGTTCCATGCTTGGTTTTATGTACTTTCTTATGTTTTGTTCCAACTTTGGAGTACTTTTCATATGATTTCTTGGACTAACCTATTAACAAGAGGCCACAGTGCCAGTTGCCTGTTTTCTACTGTTTTTGGTTCCAGAAAAGTTAGAAAATGAATATTCTCGGAATTGGACCGGACATAAGCCAAAGTTGTTATTTTCCCGGAAGACTCACGGAGCTAGAAGGAGAGTCGGAGAGGGGCCACAGGGTGGCCACACCCCCACTTGGCACGGGCAACCCTAGGCCACACCAGGGCATGGTGTGGGCCCCCTGTCCGGCCACCGACCTTGCCCTTCGCCTATATATTCCTCCCGATGCAAAAACCCTAATCGTCAATCAGAAATCCACGAAAAGTTCCATAGCGCCGCCGCCACCGAAGGGGAGATTCATGGGACAGAAAGTCTCTGTTCCGGCACCCTGCCAGGACGGGGAAGTGCCCCCGGAGCCATCTCCATCGATCTCCACCACCATCTCCATCACCATTTCTGATTCCCATGATGAGGAGGGAGTAGTTCTCTCTCGAGGCTAAGGGTTCTACCGGTAGCTATGTGTTCATCTCTCTCTATGCATGATCTTATTGAGATGATGAGCTTGTAATATATAGATCTACCTTGCTACTCAAGTGCTTTAATAGATCTCTGCTCTCCCCATGTGTGTGAAAGTGACAGCGTGCACACCATGGTGGCACTTAGGCTACAAATTTCAAATACTTGTTATGAGTTATATTTGGAGTTGGGTGTCTTTATGAAATTGTGGTGTTTGTTGGAACCATCTAGTGCTCAAGGTGACAGTGTGGGGTTATCTAGATGGGAAAGGCTTACTTTGAGGTGTGCTATTATAGCCCTACCATGGATTAGAGTGTCCAACCAGAGAGTAGTTCAACGTAGTATAATAAAGAAGAATATATTTCTATGAAAGTGTTCAGTAGTGAAAGTATGATCCCTAGGCCTTGTTTTTAAGCATTGAAACACCGTTTGCAATTAGATCTGTTACATGTTTGCTTGCTTCTATCTTTATTTCAGTTTGCCTTTAGTCTCTTCACGCCATCAAAGTATTTTCTATCACCGTTACCACTTAAAATTATCCATACCACTTGTATTCCACTATCTCTTCGCCGAACTAGTGCACCTATACACCTGACAAGTGTATTGGGTGTGTTGGGGACACAAGAGACTTCTTGTATCTTGATTGCAGGGTTTCTTGAGAGGGGATACCTTTGACCACTTCCTCCCTGAGTTCGATAAACCTTGGCTGATCCACTTAAGGGAAAACTTGCTGCTGTTCTACAAACCTCTGCACTTGGAGTCCCAACGACTGTCTACAATAATAGAAGTGTGTAGACATCAGATCCATGTGTGGTTTATGAGATGAATAGACATGCAATGACACTGGGTGTGGTTCATTAAAAGAAAACACATGTAATGGCACTAGTGGATCCATGTGTGGTTTGTGAAAGGAACATACATGCAATGACACTTGATGGATCCATGTGTGGTTCATGAGAAGAGCACACATGCAATGACACTGGTGGATCCATGTGTTGTTTGTGAGAAGAACACACATCCAATGACACTGGGTGTGGTTCATGAAAAGAACAAACATCCAATGATACTGCTGGATCCTTATGTGGTTTATGAGAAGAACATACATGCAATTACTCTAGATGTGGTTCATGAGAAGAACACACATGAAATGACTCTAGGTGTGGTTCATGAGAAGAACACACATGCAATGGCACTGGTGGATCCATGTGTGGTTTGTGAGAGGAACATGCATGCAATGGTACTAGGTGTGGTTCATGAAAAGAACACACATCCAATGACACTAGTGGATCCTTATGTGGTTCATGAAAAGAACACACATGCAATGACACTGGTGGATCCATATGTGGTGTATGGAAAGAACAGACATGCAATGACTCTAGATGTGGTTCATGAAAAGAGCAGACATGCAATGACACCGGTGTATCCTTATGTGGTTTCTGAGAATAACACACATGCAAGGACTCTAGCTGTCGTTCATGAAAAGAACACACATGAAATGACTCTAGCCGTGGTTCATGAGAAGAACACACATGCAATGACACTGGTGGATCCATGTGTGGTTTGTGAGCGGAACACACATGCAATGACACTGGGTGTGGTTCATGAAAAGAACACACATCCAATGACTCTAGCCGTGGTTCATGAGAAGAACACACATGTAATGACACAGGTAGATCCATGTGTGGTCCATGAGAGGAACACACATGCAATGACACTAGGTGTGGTTCATGAAAAGAACACACATCCAACGACAACGGTGGATCCTTATGTGGTTTATGAGAGGAACAGACATCCAATGACACTTGTGGATCCTTATGTGGTTTGTGAGAAGAACGCACATGCAATGACACTGGTGATATGTGGTATGTGAAAAGAGCAGACATGCAATGACACTGGTGGATCCATCTGTGGTTTGTGAAAAGAACAGACATGCAATGACACTGGTGTATCCTTATGTGGTTTGTGAGAAGAACACATATGCAATGACACTATATGTGGTTAATGAGAGGAACACACATCCAATGACACTAGTGGATCCATGTGTAGTTTGTGAAAGGAACACACATGCAATGACACTGGGTGTGGTTCATGAGAAGAACACACATGTAATGACACTCGTGTATCCTTATATGCTTTGTGAGAATAATAGACATGCAATGACTCTAAATGTGGTTCCTGAGAAGAACACACATGCAATGACACTGGTGGATCCATGTGTGGTTGATGAGAGGAACAGATGTGCAATGACACTGGGTGTGGTTCGTTAAAAGAACACACATTCAATGGCACTGGTGGATCCATGTGTGGTTTGTGTGAGGAACAGACATGCAATGTCACTTGGTGGATCCATGTGTGGTTCATGAGAAGAGCACACATGCAATGACACTAGTGGATCCATGTGTGGTTTGTGAGAAGAACACACATCCAATGACACTAGGTGTGGTTCATGAAAAGAGCACACATCCAATGACACTGCTGGATCCTTATGTGGTTTGTGAGAAGAATAGACATGCAATGACTCTAGATGTGGTTCATGAGAAGAACCCACATGAAATTACTCTAGCTGTGGTTCATGGGAAGAACACACATGCAATGGCACTGGTGGATCCATGTGTGGTTTGTGAGAGGAACATGCATGCAATGACACTAGGTGTGGTTCATGAAAAGAACACACATCCAATGACACTGGTGGATCCTTATGTGGTTCATGAATAGAACACACATGCAATGACACTGTTGGATCCATATGTGGTATGTGGAAAGAATAGACATGCAATGACTCTAGATGTGGTTCATGAAAAGAGTAGACATTCGATGACACTGGTGGATCCATGTGTGGTGTGTGAGAGGAACACACATCCAATAACACTGGGTGTGGTTCATGAAATGAACACACATGCAATGACGCTAGCCGTGGTTCATGAGAAGAACACACATGCAATGGCACTGGTGGATCCATGTGTGGTCTGTGAGAGGAACACACATGCAATGACACTAGGTGTGGTTCATGAAAAGAACACACATCCAATGACTCTAGCCGTGGTTCATGAGAAGAACACACATGAAATGACACTGGTGGGTCCATGTGTGGTCTATGAGAGGAACACACATGCAATGACACTAGGTGTGGTTCATGAAAAGAAAACACATATGTCGTCGGATTGATGACAAGTACGCCATGAGGGGGTCCTTGAGGCTTGCGGAAGAGAGGGGTGTGAGACGTACGGTGTTCCGGGATGGTGAGCACACAAGTTTACCCAGGTTCGAATCCGCTGGCTTTGGATGGATCCTACTCCTGCTAGCAATCTAGTAATACGGCAGAGCCGGAATATGGGTTACAAGGGTTCGCCTGTGCGAGTTGAGATTGTGATTGTAAGGGGTGCCCTAAAGGCTCTCCCAAGGACGGCTTATATAGATATCCGGCCTAGGGTTTACAGGAGAGATCTATCTGGCTATGACTAAGAGTCGGTTACAGAGTACATCTTGAACTACAAGTAACACTATGGGCCTATGTCGGTAAGTCTTCTGGGCCTTCCCGTAGCCGGATTGGACTCCGTCTCTTCTCCCTGACTAGGCCGCCCGTGGAGCAAAGCTCTAACCCGAAGTGGGCCACCCTGGTCAGTGAGGACTATTGAGGATACCCGGAAAGTATATCCCCAACAGTAGCCCCTGGAAGTCTCTAAGATCCAAAGTCGGATTCATCATCGTCTGGCTTGATCTTCGGCTTGCAGAATCTTGAAGGGTTCCTAAAACTTCAAAACAAAAGATACGATCCGGGTCTCAAAAGTAAGTCGGACCTATCAGTACGTTATTCAGATTTCTAGCTTGATATTCAAACTAAGCCGGATCTTGGTCTCTAACATCATCTGACACTAGTCACGGTCAAGTCATTTCACTGACAAGAATCCTGTCAGCACGACCGTTGGTGGGTCCGCTTTTCGCAGAAACGAGGCGACGTTTTAATGCGTGCGCGGAGATCGAGGCGACGTAATCATAGCGTGGGAACTTCCTAGTCCGTTCCACGACGCATGGCGTATTTGCTGTGCCATTTGCACGACTCTTGGCGGGGTTCGGTGGATATAAGGGATGAGGATTCCCTTTTCCTCATCTTCTTCACCTATTCCCCATGCCGTTTCCTTCTCCTCCACTTCTCCCACGCGCATAGAGCTCCTTTGCCTCTAGATTCCCAGCACCGCCCACCCTAGGTCACCAGCGCACCGGAAGAATGGCCTCATCCTCAACATCCGGCTTGGCCGCGGTGATGGCGATGGCAACGGCGGCGGCAGAGAAAGAAAGGAATCGCGGGGTTTGGATCCCGTGCGTCCTCGATGACGCCAAGCTCACCGGCGTGGAGAACGAAGGACTCCTCTGCGCCGGTGACTGGCGGAGTGGTTTCGGTGAAACCATCCCCAACCCACGCGCCGACGAGCGGGTGCACTTCGGCACCCACCTCGACAGAGGTTTGTCTTTCCCTCCCTTGGAATTCTTTTCCGAGGTGATAGATCACTGATGGCTCTATGTATGGTGCCAGAAAAATGCTGGAGCATGGTTGATGTAGAGCTCGTTGGGAACCCCAAGAGGAAGGTATGATGAGCAGAGCAGCAAGTTTCCCTCAATTATGAACGCAAGGTTTAATCGAACTAGTAGGAGCAAGGAAACACCCCAAAGGTGTTACTAGCTGAGCTTTGGCAGGGCACACTACCGGTGCTAGTAGCAACATGGAGACCTGCACAACACAATCACAGAACTTTGTCCCCAACTTGCGATGAGGTTGTCAATCTCACCGTGTTTTGCGGAAAACAAAGGATTAAATGTATCGAATGGAAAGAAGTAATAGTTTGCATAAAGTAAACACAAAGAAGTAATAGTTTGTAGATTGTATGTAAAGAAAAGGACCAGGATCCATAGTTCACTAGAGGTGGCTCTCCTTAAGATAGATAACATGTGGGTGAACTAATTATAGCGGGGCAATTGACAAACATCGAGAAAGCAATACATGCATATACTAATCATCTTGACTCCTTTGGAACTTGATTGGGCATTACAACATTATACATAGACCGCCATCCAACTGCATCTATGACTAATAATCCACCTTCAGGTTATCATCCGAACCCCCTCTAGTATTAAGTTGCAAGCAACATATTATTGCTTTACGAACTGCGTGTAAAGTAAACAATACGATTGTTCTAGGAACAAAGGATTGTTGTTTTCTCCCTAGTAGCAACAGCACATCTAGTACCTTAGAGATTTCTGTCACTTCCCCAGATTACCAGAGGCATGAACCCACTATCGAGCATAAATACTAACTCTTGGAGTTATTAGCTTCTACTTGGCCAAGATAGCTACTAACAACGGAAAGCATGCAAGATCACAAATAACAAAGACATGATAGAATCAATAATCAATCTGAAATAGCATCTCTATATCCATCGGATCCCCGCAAACACAACATGCAGAATTACAAATAGATGATCTTGATCATGAACGGAGCTCACAAGATCTAAACCTGAAAACACAAAGGAGGAGAACCAGCCATCTAGCTACTACATGGATCCATAGTCCAAGGATGAAGTACTCATGCATCACACCGGAGGCTTGCATGGTGATGAAGAAGGCCTCCAGGGTGAATTCCCCTCTCCGGCAGGGTGCCGGGAAGAGCTTCAGACCCCTCCCGATCTTGGGATGGAGATGACAGCGGCTACAGACTCTTTCATGGATTTTTGATTGGGTACTTAGGGTTTTTGTCCCGAGGGCATCTTATAGGCCGAAGGAGAGGCCGAGGGGGTGCCTGGGCTAGCCACACCACCCCTGGCACGGGCCAAGCCTGGCCGCGTGGCCAGGTGGTGTGGCCGCCCTCTGGCACTTCTCCGTCTCGTATTCTGGCATCTGACGACTTTCGGAAAAATAGGCGCTTTGGCTTTTGTCCCGTCCAATTCCGAGAATATTCATTTTCTGACTTTCCTAGAACCAAAAACAGCAAAAAACAGGCAGCTGGCACCGTGGCTCTTGTTAATAGGTTAGTCCATGAAATCATATGAAAAGTACTCCAAAGTGTGGACAAAACACAAGAAAGTGGATAAAACTAAGCATGGAACATAAAAAATTATAGATACATTTGCAATGTATCAACATCCCCAAGCTTAACTCCTGCTCGTCCTCGAGTAGGTAAGTGATAAAAAGAAAGAATAATTTTTGAGGTGACATGCACCATCAAAGACTTGATCGAAGTATTTGTAAAACATTCAAAGCTGGGATCATAGTACTTCAATCATAACATGAAAGACAAAGTTCTAGCAATAAAACAAAGAAACTATGATGCAACATGAAAGGGCACAAACAAAAGATTCATGAATAACAATGCTTTGCAAGACGTTTGTTTGTTTCACATAAAGAAAACATAGCATACCAGTATTCAGCTTGTACCTCAATAGAGTAGCAAATATAAATGCATAGGAAACCTTCAAAGTTCATAAGAGTGACTAGATAGAATAGTTTAAAAAAGCAATATCAAGTTATGGATCAATCAACTAGTCTTGGGACAATGCACATAGAACTAAGAATGGCCACTATGCTCTCAAAGTAGGTGCATAAAGATAGAAGGTGGAGACTCAATATAATGGTGGAAGAAAGGCCTTTTTATAAAAGGAAGTAGGGATTCAAGTCTCAAAAAGAGCTTCCAAAAATTATGGTACCTATAGTTTTCATCTCTCATTGCCCCTATCATAAGCATCTTGAAGTGATTAAGGTTAAAGTGAACAAATTATGGTGTACATGCTTGACGAAGTATAAGTTAGAAATCTCATGTCCCTTGTATACAAGGGCCGCTCCTCATGCTACTCAAGTTTAGTCACCGGTAAGTTCTTGTCATTGTAAGTATATGTGTATCATAGAGAACCGCCAATGGGGTACCCCTTTCCCGATGATACGGAAGAATCCCCATATCAAAATGACAAGGCAAGCAGACAACGAGCATCTCCGCAATCTTCTTATTTACCATGGGAGTATGGTGCTTTTTCTCTCTTTCCTCTTTTCATAATATTTTTTTCTCTTTTCTCTTTTTTTTTCTCAATATAGGACTCTTTTTTTTATATAAGAAGAATGCTTCATAGATAGCTTATTATGGTTCCGCTACAGGTTTCCACCATGTCAGCATGGATTAGACTAGCGTCCCAGCCGTTTCTCTAACACATATACATAACTCCATGGACTTACAAGCTCCCCTTTCATTTCACACCGACGACATCCATATACAAAAGAGCATGATATCAACTAGGTAAAAGTACCAAGTGCAATGTTGAGAGCGTTCCCCATGAAAGCATGGTTCTGCTAATTCCCAATAAATAAGTGCAAGCATATACAACATAGACGACACAATGGTTCAAGTTTATTAAGGGCAAGAAAAGTAAAGTGTGCCATCAAGTTCGTGAGAGCTTTAATCACTAGTTTTCTCATAACAAGTTTAATTTGGAAGGTAAACAAAAGCATGAATATACTTGGAATAGCATAAGCTAGTAGGTAGGTATGGTGGACTCTTTGGAATAACTTGGTTTAGGGAGTTGGATGCATGAGTGGAACTCATACTTTGTTGTGGAGGCTAGCAAAAGACTGGGAGCGACAAACTAAGAGAGCAATAATGGCTATAATCATGCAGAGCGACAAAACATCATTGATCAAAGCATAAAGTGATACTACAAGTTGAAAACTAAAGGATCATAAAGTCTTAGGTGACTTGAGATAGTCATAACATGGTGTGAGCATGCGCCAAGTTAACCCAAATAAAGCATCAAAGGAGAATACCACTATACTATGCTTTAATATGCTAAAACAACACATGATTCATCCAAGGCACATTAAGCAATCTCAATTGTTTATAACAAGTCATTCTACAGCAAAGAATACTAAGCATAAATCCAAAACAATATCAAGCATGGCATGACAAAGCATAGGCCACAGTCAAAAATGAGCTCTTTTTACCACATAAGCATGAACTTTCCTACTCTTTTCCAAACCAAACCAAACTATTTGCAAACCAATGTATGAAAGAGGGGGTCCAACCAATTTATTCAGCAAACTAAGCAAACAAAGAAAATGAAAAACCAAAACAAAAACGAAAAAGAAGACGCTCCAAGAAAAACACAATTGTGCATGAAACAATAGAAATGAAGCGTTTGGAAGAAACCTGGGATTTTTATTGATGAAGAAGGGGATGCCTTGGGCATCCCCAAGCTTTGAAGCTTGTACTTCTTGGATATTTCTTGGGGTGACACGCGTGGCATCCCCAAGCTTGAGCTTTAGTCCATCCTTCATCTCATTACTCATTCCTTCCATACACCTGAAATTTTTCCTTCATACAAAACTTCACACAATCTTTATTAGCAACATTAGTGCACTCAAGATAATAAGTCTTAAAGTTCAGTTCCAACACCAATAAACTTCCATTAGAACAATATCTACTGTAGCACTTCCCTCAAAAAGCTCAATTCCCCAAAAGAACTCAAAAAGGAACCAACAAGAAGCAAATGCAGAAAAATGGCAGAGATTTGTGAAAACAGACCAGCAGGTAAAGACGAATTTTTTCGAAGACCTTATGTTGATAAAATCAAAAAGTGTCGAACTAATGAAAGTTAGATAACAACCTGGGGCAGAAGCAAAAAAATTCACGCCTCAAAAAGACGTTCAGAGATTTTACACGAATTTTTGCGATGAAGCACAGAAATCTGTTTCGGGACAGCAACTTTCCCAATCATTACTTCTCTCTCATTAGAGGTTGATCTTGGCACAAAAAGCAAATAAAAAGGATAAGGAGAGGTTATTACTGAAGTAATAACTTCCAAGACTCATCTAAAACTTTTGGGTTATCTCACAATAAGTACTTTTCTTTAACGCCTTTAAGTTAGGCATAAGAAGCAAGAAAGAATCAAGTGTTTTCAAATGAACAAGCATTAAAACCAAATTTTGTTTTTATAGGAGAAGAAAAAGAAATCTTCTCTCTCTTCTTAGGGAAGTGTTCTATACCTTTCTTGAGTGGGAGTTGATATTTAATGGTGCCTTCTTTCATATCAATGATGGCACCAACAGTTATAAGAAAAGGTCTTCCCAAAGTAATAGGACAAGAAGCATTGTATTCAACATCCAAAACATAGAAATCAACAGGGACATAGGCATTTTTAACCATAATAAGAACATCATTAAGACTCCCCATGAGTTCCTTTTTAGCATTATCATCAAGTGGGACATTCGAATAACAATCTTCAAGAGGAGGCAAATCAAGCATATCATAAATCCTTCTAGGCATAATAGAAACACTACTATCAAGATCACATAAAGCTTTGAAATCAAAGTCATTCACTTTCATATTAATGATGGGTTCCCAACCATCTTCTTGTTTTATAGGAGTAGAAGCTTTATGTTTCATCTTTTCTTCTTTAATCTTTATGAGAGCATCAGTAATGTGTTTTGTAAAGGCCATGTTCATAGCACTAGCATTAGCACTTTTAGCAAGCTTTTGTAGGAACTTAATAACTTCAGAGATATTGCAACCATCAAGATCAAAATCAATTTTATCATCTATAGTAGTAGAACTATTACTAGCCTCAACACTAGTGGTGGTGATAGTAGAAACACTAATGTTTCTAGCAATTTCATCTTCTCTTTCCCACTTAGCATGTAATTCAGCTAATAGTCTAACATTTTCATCAATTCTTACTTGTATAGCATTAGTAGCTGCAAAGGGATTATCATTAGTTTCAGGTTTATCAGCCATTTTATTCAAAGAAGATTGAGCTTCAGCCAAAGATGCTATATTTCTTTCAGCATTAGAGAGTTTTTCCTCAATAGTTTTATTGAAAGCAGTTTGTTTACTAATAAACTCTTTAAGCATAACTTCAAGTTCAGAGGGAGCACTCCTATTATTGTTGTAAGAATTTCCATAAGCATTACCATTGTTGGGAGGATATGGCTTGTAATTGTTGTTACCAAAATTACTCCTATAAGCATTATTGCCAAAGTTGTTATTTCTTATGAAGTTCACATCAACTTGCTCTTCTTGAGCAACCAAAGAGGCTAAAGGAACATTATTTGGATCAATATGGGCTTTCCCATTCACAAGCATAGACATAATAATATCAATCTTATCACTCAAGGAGGAAGTTTCCTCAACAAAATTTACCTTCTTACCTTGTGGAGCTCTCTCAGTATGCCATTCAGAACAATTAACCATCATATTGTCCAGAAGTTTTGTTGCAGCACCCAAAGTGATGGTCATAAAGGTACCTCCAGCAGCAGAGTCCAATATGTTCCTTAAAGAATAGTTCAATCCTGCATAAAAAGTTTGGATGATCATCCAAGCAGTCAGTCCATGAGTGGGACAATTCTTAACCAAAGATTTCATCCTTTCCCAAGCTTGAGCAACATGCTCATTATCAGATTGTTTAAACTTCAATATTTCACTTCTCATAGATATAATCTTAGCAGGAGGATAGTATTTTCTAATAAAAGCATCTTTGCACTTAGTCCAAGAATCAATACTATTCCTAGATAAGGAATTCAACCATTCTTTAGCTTTTCCTCTCAAAGAGAAAGGAAACAATTTTAGCTTAATAATATCACCATCTACATCCCTATGCTTTTGCATCTCACAAAGTTCAACAAAGTTATTTAGATGGGAAGCAACATCTTCATTACCAATACTAGAAAATTGTTCTCTCATAATAAGATTGAGTAAAGTAGGTTTTATCTCAAAGGAAGTATCTTTAGGCACAGGTGGAGCAATAGGTGTGCTCATAAAATCATTGTTGTTGGTGCTAGTGAAGTCACACAACTTAGTGTTTTCAAGAGTAGTCATTTTTTGTGTTTTCAAATAAGAAAGCAAACTAGTAAAACTATTTTTTTTGTGTGTTTTTAATAAAGAAACAAGCAAACAAAGCAAAAAGAAACTAAGCAAAACAAAAATAACAAAGTAAAGAGATTGGTTGTGAGGGACTCCCCTTGTGAAGATGTCCTTGACTCCCCGGCAACGGCGCCAGAAAAATGCTTGATGGCTTTGTGTATGGCGCCAAAAAAATGCTGGAGCATGGTTGATGTAGAGCTCGTTGGGAACCCCAAGAGGAAGGTATGATGAGCATAGCAGAAAGTTTCCCTTAGTTATGAAAGCAAGGTTTAATCGAACCAGTAGGAGCAAGGAAACACCCCAAAGGTGTTACTAGCTGAGCTTTGGCAGGGCGCACTACCGGTGCTAGTAGCAACGTGGAGACCTGCACAACACAATCACAGAACTTTGTCCCCAACTTGCGATGAGGTTGTCAATCTCACCGTGTTTTCGGAAAACAAAGGATTAAACGTATCGAATGGAAAGAAGCAATAGTTTGCAGAAAGTAAACACAAAGAAGTAACATTTTGTAGATTGTATGTAAAGAGAAGGACCGAGATCCATAGTTCATTAGAGGTGGCTCTCCTTAAGATAGATAACATGCTGGGTGAACAAATTATAGCGGGGCAATTGACAAACATCTAGAAAGCAATACATGCATATACTAATCATCTTGACTCCTTTGGAACTTGATTGGGCATTACAACATTATACATATACCGCCATCCAACTTCATCTATGACTAATAATCCACCTTCATGTTATCATCCGAACCCCCTCCAGTATTAAGTTGCAAGCAACAGATTATTGCTTTACGAACTACGTGTAAAGTAAACAATACGATTGTTTTATGAACAAAGGATTGTTGTTTTCTCCCTAGTAGCAACAGCACAATCATACGTCCATTTTGCATCACTATTCTATGTATTAATTCACTATTATTCATTGATATATTTCGTACTGAGAGGTGATACTTATGTTATTTCATCTATGTTTGCATGGTTGATGACTTTTGGAGCATGGACCGCTCCAGTCAGGATTTTGATGGAAAAGGTGCTGTTTGGAGGCAAAATTCGCGAAGATCAGAAAATCCCAGAAAATATATGGAAAATCCTATTTTTCCAGAAGACTAAGGATGCCAGAAGATGGAGTGGAGGTGAGCCACAGGGGGCCCACACCACCCCATGGCGCGGGCAGGCCTAGGCCACGCCTGGAGGTGGTGTGGCCACCCTGGCCCACTCCAGCCTCTCCCCTCTGGCGTATATTATCCCCACGAAACCCTAAGACTCGGGGAGCGACCACAGAAAGATTCCGCCGCCTCTGCGGGGCAGAAAACACCGAGAGAGAAAGATCTCTCCAGCAGACAGATTTCTGCCAGGGGAATTCCTTCCTGGAGAGGGGAGATCGTCGCCATCAACAACACCATCAAGCTAGACTTCATCGGGATCATCATCATCATCATCATCATCACCACCATCATGACCATCAGCACCCTCATCACCATCTCCATATTGCTGTAACAATTGCGTTGAAACTTGCATTAGTTCATAGGGGAAATTGTCCCGGTGTTGATTACTCTTTGTAGTTGATGCTATTGAGTGAACAATTGAATTATTGTTTATGTTCAGATTGTTATACATCATTATTCCATCTTTGATCATGATCCATATGATGTCCTGTGAGTAGTTCGTTTTGTTCTTGAGGACATGGGAGAAGTCTTGTTGTTAGTAGTGGAGTTGTGTTGAGAAAGATGTTGGAGATATGCCCAAGAGGCAATAATAAAAATGGTTATTATTATATCTTTTTGTTTATGATGAATGTTTGCATCCCATGCTATAATTGTATTATAAGGAAACACTAATACATGTGTGTTTGTAAACATAAAAGGGTCCCTAGTAAGCCTCTTGTTAAACTAGCTTGTTGATTAATTGATGATCATGGTTTCCTGATCATGGACATTGGATGTCATTAATAACAAGATTGTATCATTAGGAGAATGATGTAATGGACACACACACCCATAGTAAGCGTAGCATTAGATCAAGTCATTAAGTTCACATTGCTATAAGCTTTCGATACATAGTAACCTAATCCTTCGACCGTGAGGTTGTGTTAATCACCATCACCGGATGAGTACTTTGATGACATCAAACACCACTTCGCAACTGGGTGGTTATAAAGGTGTCATTAGGTATTCTGAAAGTATGTGTTGAAGCGCATGGACCAAGATTGGGATTTGTCCATCCATATGACGGATAGATATGCTCTGGGCCCTCTCGGTGGAATGTCATCTAGTTAGCTTGCAAGGATGTGACTAGGTCACAAGGGATGGCATAACACGGAACGAGTAAAGAGTACTTATCAATAACGAGGTAGAACTAGGTATGGAGATACCGATGATCAAACCTCGGATAAGTAGAAGTATCGCGAGACAAAGGGAATTGGTTTCGTATGTTAATGGTTCTATCGATCACGAAGTCATCGTTGAGTATGTGGGAGCCGTTATGGATCTCCAGATCCCGCTGATGGTTATTGATCGGAGAGGTGTCTTCATCATGTCTGCATATTCATGAACCGTAGGGTGACACACTTAAGGTTTGAAGTTGTTTTAAGTAGATATTGAATGTGCGTTGGAGACCGAATGTTGTTCGGAGTCTCGGATTGGATCCGGGACATCACGAGGAGATCCGGAACTGTCCGGGGAATAATATTCATATAATGGAGATCATTTTCTAAGTTAGGAAATTCTCTCCACCACCACCACCACCACGCCGTCGTGCTGCTAGGATTGCGTGGAGAAGATCTACTACCTCCGCTGCTCGCTGGAACGAGGAGAGGAAGGTCTGCTTCAACTCCGCACGTGTGACCGTCTGCGGAAGCGCTGCCGGAAGGATCATCTACTCGATCTTGAGATCGGCAAGTGATCGACTACATCATCCACGAGATCTAATCTCGTTAACGCTTTCGGTTCTACGAGGGTTAGTACCGATCTATCTCGTTGCTCATGTCTAGTAGATTAGATCTTGGCTTTTATCTAGATTAGATCTGGGTTTTGTTCGTTCTTGCGGTAGAAAATTTTTGTTTTCCATGCTGCAAACCCATCAGTGGTATCAGAGCCAGGTCTATGCGTAGATCTATTGCACGAGTAGAACACAATGGTGTTGTGGGCATTGGTGCTCGTGCCGTCTTTTGCTGTGTGTACTTTGCATCTTGCGGTATGGTGGGATGAAGCGGCTCGGGCTAACATTACATGTCATCGCACATGAGACTTGCTCCACGCTTGACGTGCAACTTGCTTTGCACAAGTGGATTTGCGGGTGTCTGTCTCTCCCATCATAGTATAGATCAAATCTACACTTTGCACTTGATAGCACTTGTATCAACATTGTGGTTCAGTTTCGTAGGTAAGATCCGTTCTTATTTGAAATCCCCAAACCACGTAAAACTTGCAAAGAAAATTAGAGGCGGCTAACTTGTTTTTGCAGGGGTTTTGTGATGTGATATGGCCATCATGTGATTGTGATTATATTTGATGTATGCAATGATCCTTGTTGTAATATGACAACCGGCAGGAGCCTAATGGTTGTCTTTAATTCTGTTAAGACCTTCGTGTCTATTCATCTTGTAATAGCTTTATTCCAAGTATTTGTAATAGTTGCTTATGATGATGGACAACCATGAAGCGGCGCCACTGACCTTGACGCAATGCTGGTAATGATGGAGATCATGTCCGTGCTTTGGAGATGGAGATCGAAGGCACAAGAAGAAAGGGCCATATCATATCACACTAATTATGAATTGCCTGTGATGTTAATCCTTTATGCATCTTGTATTGCTTAGATCGCGACGGTAGCATTATAAGATGATCCCTCTCACTAAATATCAAGTAATAAAAGTGTTCATCCTTAGTTGGCACCGTTGCTAAGACTCGTCGTTTTGAAGCATCTCGTGATGATCGGGTGTGATAGATTCTACGTGTGCATACAACGGGTGCAAGCCAGATTTGCACATGCGGAAACTAAGGTTAATCTTGACGAGCCTAGCATGTACAGACATGGCCTCGGAACACGGAATACCGAAAGGTAGAGCACGAGTCATATGAATGATATAATGAACATGAAGATTGTTCGCCGATGAAACTACATCTTCTCTCGTGAAGATCGGACTTGGTGTAGTGGACTTGGTTTGTGTAATCACTAAGACAATGTGAGGGATGTTGTTTTGAGTGGGAGTTCACCTAGTTAATTTAAGAATTGAAGTTGAACTCAATTTATCATAAACTTAGTCTAAACTACTTGCAAAATTTGTTGTAGATTATGGCGAACCTCTCCATCAATTTCAATGCGTTCCTAGAGAAAGAAAAACTTAAGAACAATGGAAGCAACTTCACGGACTGGCTCCGTGGTCTGAAGATTGTCCTCAGGGCTGGTCAGATGACCTATGTGCTCGATGCACCGC
Source organism: Avena sativa (assembly GCA_916181665.1). Lineage (NCBI taxonomy): Eukaryota > Viridiplantae > Streptophyta > Magnoliopsida > Poales > Poaceae > Avena > Avena sativa. The sequence continues at coordinate 382,096,056 of OV702286.1, read as the reverse complement.
TAGGTGACCCACCTGCAGAAGATGCCACCGATGACGTAAAAAATGTTTACGCCACTCGAAAAAATCATTACTCCACAGTTCAGTGTGCCATCCTGTACGGTCTGGAAATGGAGCTTCAGAAGCGCTTTGAGCACCACGACCCGTTCAAGATCATTAAGGAGCTCAAGCTCATTTTTGAGACTCACGCGACCGTGGAGAGCTATGAGGCTTCCGAAAAGTTCTTTACCTGCAAGATGGAAGAGGGAAGCTCCGTTAGCGAGCATGTGCTCACCATGTCTGGGCATGCAAACAAGCTCCAAGAGTTGGGGATAACGATTCCTAATGAGTTAGGGATTCACCGTGTCCTCCAATCACTGCCACCGAGTTATAAGAACTTTGTGATGAACTACAATATGCACTGCATGAACAAGACGTTGCCTGAACTACCGTCCATGCTGAAAACTGCTGAAGTGGAGATCAAGAAGGAGCACCAAGTGTTGATGGTCAATAAGACCACCAATTTCAAGAAACAGGGCAAGCCTAAGAACAAGGGCAACTTCAAGAAGGACGGCAAGAAAGTTGCCGCACCTGCTAAGAAGCCCAAGGCTGGTCCTAAACCTGAAACTGAATGCTTCTACTGCAAGGGTGCTGGTCACTGGAAGCGCAACTGCCCCAAGTACCTGGCAGATCTGAAGAACGGCAACATCAAGAAGAAAGGTATATTCGATATACATGTTATTGATGTGTATCTTACTAGTAATCGTAGTAGTGCCTGGGTATTTGATACTGGTTCGGTTGCTCATATTTGTAACTCGAAACAGGAGCTGCGGAATAAACGAAGACTGGCGAGAGACGAGGTGACGATGTGCGTTGGAAATGGCTCCAAGGTTGATGTGATCGCCGTCGGCACGCTCCCTCTAAATCTACCTTCGGGATTAGTTTTAAATTTGAATAATTGTTATTTGGTGCCTGCGTTAAGCATGAACATTATATATGGATCTTGTTTATTGCGAGACGGTTACTCTTTTAAGTCCGAGAATAAAGGTTGTTCGATTTATATGAGTAATATCTTTTATGGTAATGCACCTGAGATGAATGATTTATTCTTACTGAATCTCGATAGTAGTGATACACATGTTCACAACATAGATGCTAAACGAACAAAATTGAATGATAATTCTACATACATGTGGCACTGTCGTCTTGGTCACATTGGAGTGAAGCGTATGAAGAAACTCCATTCTGATGGACTTCTTGAATCACTTGATTTTGAATCACTTGAAAGTTGCGAAGCATGTCTAATGGGAAAAATGACTAAGACTCCATTCTCTAGAATAATGGAGCAAGCTACAGACTTATTGGAAATAATACATACCGATGTGTGCGGTCCAGTGAGTGTAGCATCGCGTGGTGGATATCGTTATGTTCTCACTTTCACGGATGACTTAAGTAGATATGGGTATGTCTACTTTATGAAACATAAGTTCGAAACTTTCGAGAAGTTTAAGGAATTTCAAAGTGAAGTGGAAAATCATCGTAACAAGAAGATTAAGTTTCTGCGTTCTGACCGCGGAGGTGAATATCTAAGTTATGAGTTTGGCATGCATTTAAATAAATGTGGAATACTTTCGCAGTTGACACCGCCAGGAACACCACAGCGTAATGGTGTGTCCGAACGTCGTAATCGAACTCTCTTAGATATGGTTCAGTCTATGATGTCTCTTACAGATTTACCGCTATCGTTTTGGGGCTATGCATTAGAGACAGCCGCATTCACTTTAAATAGGGCACCATCTAAATCCATTGAAACGACACCGTACGAATTGTGGTTTGGAAAGAAACCTAAGTTGTCGTTCCTTAAAGTTTGGGGTTGCGAAGCGTATGTAAAGAAGTTACAACCTGATAAGCTAGAACCCAAAGCGGAGAAATGCGTCTTCATAGGATACCCTAAAGAAACAATTGGGTATACCTTCTATCAAAGATCCGAAGGTAAAGTTTTCGTTGCCAAGAATGGATCCTTTCTTGAGAAGGAGTTTCTCTCGAAAGAAGTGATTGGAAGGAAAGTAGAACTCGACGAGGTTATTGAACCTTCTCTCGGGGTTGAGAGTAGCGCAGCACCGGAAGATGTTTTCGTGCCGCCTGCACCAACTGGAGAGGAAGCTAATGATGGTGATCATGAAACTTCGAACGAAGTTACTACTGAACCTCGCAGGTCAACGAGGGTTCGTACCACTCCTGAGTGGTATGACTCTGCCTTGAACGTCATGTTGGTGGACAACACTGACGACCCTGCGACGTATGAAGAAGCTATGGTGAGCCCAGATTTCGACAAATGGCTAGAAGCCATGAAATCCGAAATGGGATCCATGTACGAAAACCAAGTATGGACGTTGGTGGACTTACCGGATGGCCGTAAGGCTGTCGAGAACAAATGGATTTTCAAAAGAAAAACAGATGCTGATGGTAATGTTACTGTCTATAAAGCTCGACTTGTCGCGAAAGGGTTCCGACAAATTCAAGGTGTTGACTATGATGAGACTTTCTCACCAGTAGCGAAGCTAAAGTCTGTGAGGATTCTGTTAGCAATTGCTGCATATTTCGACTATGAGATATGGCAGATGGATGTCAAAACGGCGTTCCTTAATGGTGACATTGAGGAAGAGTTGTACATGGTACAACCCAAGGGTTTTGTCGATCCTACTGATGCTGACAAGGTATGCAAACTTCAGCACTCCATTTATGGACTGAAGCAAGCATCCCGGAGTTGGAATCAACGTTTTGATAAAGTAATCAAAATTTTTGGTTTTATACAAACTTATGGAGAAGCTTGTATTTACAAGAAAGTGAGTGGGAGCTCTATAGCATTCCTAGTACTGTATGTAGATGACATACTGTTGATTGGGAATGATATAGAACTTCTTAATAGCGTCAAAGCCTATTTGAATAATAGTTTTTCAATGAAGGATCTTGGCGAAGCGGCATATATTCTAGGCATCAAGATTTATAGAGATAGGTCAAGACACCTGCTAGCGCTTTCACAAAGTACATACCTGGACAAAGTTCTAAATAAGTTTAGAATGGAAGAGAGCAAGAAAGGGTTCGTGCCCATGTTGTCAGGAAAGACCTTGAGTAAGACTCAAAGTCCAGCTACGGCAGAAGATAGAGAGAAGATGAATAATGTTCCCTATGCCTCAGCCATAGGTTCTATCATGTATGCCATGTTGTGTACAAGACCGGATATAGCACATGCTGTTAGTTTGACTAGCAGATATCAAAGTGATCCTGGAATGGAGCACTGGACAGCGGTCAAGAATATCCTTAAGTACCTGAATAGGACTAAGGATATGGTTCTTTCTTATGGAGGTGATGAACAGCTTGTTGTAAACAGTTACACTGATGCTAGTTGGAACACCGATCCAGATGACTCGAAGTCATAGTCTGGATACGTATTTATTTTGAATGGTGCTGCAGTGAGCTGGAGGAGTGCCAAACAAAGTGTTGTGGCGAAATCTTCAACTGAATCGGAATACATAGCTGCTTCGGAGGCTGCACAAGAAGCCATATGGATGAAGGAGTTCATTACTGAACTTGGCGTGGTTCCTAGTGCGTTGGACCCGATGGCCATCTACTGTGACAACACAGGTGCCATAGCTAATGCACAGGAGACAAGGTCACATAGCAAGCTGAAGCACATCAAGCTACGTTTCCATGCCATTCGCGAGTATGTCCGAGATGGTGACATAAAGATTTGCAAAGTACACACTGATCTAAATGTGGCAGATCCGTTGACTAAACCTCTCCCTAGAGCAAAGCATGACCAACACCAGAACGCCATGGGTGTTAGGTATATTACCATGTAATCTAGATTATTGACTCTAGTGCAAGTGGGAGACTGTTGGAGATATGCCCAAGAGGCAATAATAAAAATGGTTATTATTATATCTTTGTGTTTATGATGAATGTTTGCATCCCATGCTGTAGTTGTATTATAAGGAAACACTAATACATGTGTGTTTGTAAACATAAAAGGGTCCCTAGTAAGCCTCTTGTTAAACTAGCTTGTTGATTAATTGATGATCATGGTTTCCTGATCATGGACATTGGATGTCATTAATAACAAGATTGTATCATTAGGAGAATGATGTAATGGACACACAGACCCATAGTAAGCGTAGCATTAGATCAAGTCATTAAGTTCACATTGCTATAAGCTTTCGATACATAGTAACCTAATCCTTCGACCGTGAGGTTGTGTTAATCACCATCACCGGATGAGTACTTTGATGACATCAAACACCACTTCGTAACTGGGTGGTTATAAAGGTGTCATTAGGTTTTCTGAAAGTATGTGTTGAAGCGCATGGACCAAGATTGGGATTTGTCCATCCATATGACGGATAGATATGCTCTGGGCCCTCTCGGTGGAATGTCATCTAGTTAGCTTGCAAGCATGTGACTAGGTCACAAGGGATGGCATAACATGGAACGAGTAAAGAGTACTTATCAGTAATGAGGTAGAACTAGGTATGGAGATACCGATGATCAAACCTCGGATAAGTAGAAGTATCACGTGACAAAGGGAATTGGTTTCGTATGTTAATGGTTCTATCGATCACGAAGTCATCGTTGAGTATGTGGGAGCCGTTATGGATCTCCAGATCCCGCTGATGGTTATTGATCGGAGAGGTGTCTTCATCATGTCTGCATATTCACGAACCGTAGGGTGACACACTTAAGGTTCGAAGTTGTTTTAAGTAGATATTGAATGTGCGTTGGAGACCGAATGTTGTTCAGAGTCTCAGATTGGATCCGGGACATCACGAGGAGATCCGGAACTGTCCGGGGAATAAGATTCATATAATGGAGATCATTTTCTAAGTTAGGAAATGTTCCAGAGTGTTTTTATAGGGATTCTAGAAGGTTTCGGAATGTTCCGGAAGGTTCTAGAAGATATCTTGGACTTTATTTGAAAACCGAGATAAGATAAGATAAGATAAGATAAGGGGAGTTTAAAGGGGAAACTTGGGGGGGAAGGACTCTCCCCCCAAGCTCCCTAGTGCGCCGGCCCTAAGGGGTGGGCCTAGGGGTGGGAACCCTAGGCCACACCCCTCCCTCTATATATAGAGGGGTGGAGGCGCCACCCCTCCTTGCCCCTCCCACTCCAAACCCTAGCTGCCTCTCTCTTCCTCCTTCCATCTGCTCCGGCTTAGGCGAAGCCCTGCAGAATTCTCTCCACCACCACCACGCCGTCGTGCTGCTGGGATTGCGTGGAGAAGATCTACTACCTCCGCTGCTCGCTGGAACGAGGAGAGGAAGGTCTGCTTCGACTCCGCACGTGTGACCGTCTGCGGAAGCGCTGCCGGAACGTGGCGCCGGAAGGATCATCTACTCGATCTTGAGATCGGCAAGTGATCGACTACATCATCCACGAGATCTAATCTCGTTAACGCTTTCGGTTCTACGAGGGTTAGTACCGATCTATCTCGTTGCTCATGTCTAGTAGATTAGATCTTGGCTTTTATCTAGATTAGATCTGGGTTTTGTTCGTTCTTGCGGTAGAAATTTTTTGTTTTCCATGCTGCGAACCCATCAAAAGATTCAATAGATTGTTATTTAAGTTATGGTGTACTTCTTCTAGTGGTGTCATGTGAACGTTGACTACATGACACTTCACCTATATGGGCCTAGGGGAATGCATTGTGTATTTGGCTACTAATCGTAGGGTTTGCCGGAGTGACAGAAACCTGAACCCCCGTTAGGAAACCATTGCACAAGGGACGTAAGGGTCTTAGAGTTTAAAGCTATGGTTAGGTTTCTACCTTAATTACTTTCCTGTACTTACGGATGTTTGTAAGGGGTATAATCACAAGTATATATTAGTCTTGGATGGGGCGGTACATTAGCATAGGTTCACCCACACAACACTTAGCAAGCTAAATAAGATTAATCAACTATATGAAGCGAAAGCACTTGACAGTCTTCCCATGTGTCCTCGAGAACATTTGATCATCTTAAGTAATACAGCCGGCTTGTCCTTTGCTTCATAAAGGATTGGACCACTTGCTGCATTTATTCCTACTATCTTTTATTTACTCGTACTTTGTTTACTTGCTTTATCGAAAACCCCTAAAAATCCGTTTGCTAAGTATTTGCAGAGAATTCCTGATCCATACCACTAGCCAACACCTTTTGCTCCTCGTTGGGTTCGACACTCTTACTTATCGAAAATACTGCGATACACCCCCTATACTTCTGGGTCATCAAGACTATTTTCTGGCGCCGTTGCCGGGGAGTGAAGCGCTATTGGAGAGTGGAACTGGTAAAGGAAACTTCAACTATGAGTATTGTTTACTTCTGTTAGTTGCTTTATTTTCGTTATGGATAATTCGCTGAGTTTCTTATTTGGTAATGCTACTACCACTGCTAAGGTAGTAGATAAGCCACCACCTGCTGAGAAAGATGGTTTCAAAATACCAGAAGAATTATTGATCGTGTTATGGATAACTACTATGTTGGGGACGGAACTGTCCATCCCGGTGATCATTTACTCTTTATACACGAATTATGCGGGTTGTTCAAGTGTGCAGGTATTACTACAGATCAAGTTAAGAAGAAGTTATTCTCATTATCACTAAAAGGAAGAGCTTAGAATGGTATAAGCTGCTGAAGAATGGTCAAGCTCTGGAATGGGAGGAAATAGTGCCTCTCTTTTATTCAAAGTTTATCCTCCTAGTGAGATTCATAAAGATCGGAATCAAATATACAACTTTTGGCCTCTTGATGGAGAGAGTATAGCTCAAGCTTGGGGGAGATTGAAGTTACTAATGCTCAAATGTCCCATCCATGAGCTCCCCAACAATATTATTATAAATAACTTTTATGCAAGGCTCCGTCTAGATGATAAAGATTTATTGGATGCTTCTTGTGCTGGATCATTCACTCGTATGGAAGAAGAAGCTAAATGGGACCTTCTAGACCGTATTCAAGACAATGCTGAAGCTTGGGAGAATGACAAAGGTAGAAAGTCAGGTATAAATTATGATTATGAATGCATTGAATCTTTTATGGGAACTGATGACTTTCAAAATATTAAAAATGCTTATGGTCTAGACTCTCAAGCTATTGCTTCTTATTTTAAGGCTTTTGCTTCCTATATTGAAGTGCCTAAAAAGAAGTGGAATAAGTATCATGAACCTTATAAAGATATTGCTAAGAGTGTTCCTGCAAGAAATACTGAAGTTTATACTGCTAATCATGTTTTACCTGAACCTTATATTGAGAAAATGCCTTTTCCAGTTAAGGTAAAGGAACATTCTATGATAGCTAGTATGGTTAATGAAAGTATGAATAAAGCTGTTGAACCTAATAAAAAAATGGTTGATGAACCTATACTAGCAAATGTGAAAGACTTTGTTGCTAAATATGAAAAAGAGGGACACCCTATCCTTTGTAAGGATCCCTCTAATATTGTTTCACATAGTAGTGTTATGAGAGCTAGTATTCCCATGTTTTTTGTTAGAATACGTGATCATTGCTATGATAGTCCTTGTGATAGCTATATTGTTAAGTTTATGCATGATACTGAAAGTTACTATGAGAGAGGGAAATGTGTTCTTATGTATCTCAATAATATCAAGTTTCCTCGTTTTATGCTGAAAGTTTTTATATTGCGCTTCTTTGCCTTCTTATGCAAGCTGCCTTTGGTTTCAATAACTTGTTTGTTTACAAAATCCCCTTGCATAGGAAGTGGGTTAGACTTAAATGTGTGTGTTTTTGCTTCTTAATGCTCTCTTTCACTCCAATTCGTATCCCTATGAGAGCTTCTTCAAAAATATCATGCCCATCTTAAAGGCTATAAAGAAAGAGCTTTATGGGAGACAACCCAATTTGTTTTTGCTTCCAGTTTGGTTTTGTTTTTTTGAGTCTTGGAAGTTATTATTTCGGTAATAAATGCTACTTATCCGTTTTGTTTGGCTTTTGTGTCAAGATCAACCTCTAATGAGAGAGAAGTAATATTTGGGGAAGTTGCTGTCCCGAAACAGATTTTTTTTGTGCTTCACCGTAAAAATTCGTGAGATATCTCTGTATATCGGATTGAGCTGTAATTTTTTGTGCTTCTTCCCCAGGTTGTTATTTAACTTTCGTTAGTTTTGCACTTTTTGATTTGAGCAACAGAAGATTTTTGAAAAAATTGATCTTTACCTGCTGGTCTGTTTTGACAGATTTTGCCACTCTTGCATTTGCTTCTTTATTCGATTTCCTTTTTGAATTCTTTTTGGGTTTTCGGAAGGAGTTGCTACAGTAGCTTTTGTTTTGATGGTTTTCAGTCGAAGTTGGACTCAAAAGGTTTTATCACTTCACTTATACTAATGTTTCTAATGAGAACTGTGTGAAGTTTTGTGTGAAAGAAATTTCCAGGAAGTGGAGACAATGGTGTAATAAGGAAGAGAAGGGTTTTATGACTCAAGTAATAGGTGTATGAAGATGAAGATATCGATGATATTCAAGTGATGACTCCGGAAGAATCTACTAGATACCAAGTTCAGAGACCTGCAGAGTCTGTTTTCAAATAGGTAACAGTTCTGGTAAGAAAAGTTCCGCAAAAATACAATCCAACTATATTTTTGCAGTTTTCAGTCAATAAGGAAAGTTAGGAAGCGAAAAAGGGACGGAAATGGAGCCGGGGTGGCCCACACCACCCCATGGCGCGGGCCCACCCCTGGCCGCACCACCAGGTGGTGAGGCCACCCAGGACTCCGCCTTCGACTCGTTTTCTCCCAGTACCTTCCTTTTGATGTGAAACTTCGTAATATATACCCCCCGAGTCTTCCGAGGTTCGTATATTGTGTTTTCGTCGTGTTTTTTGTTTCGATCTGTTTCTGTCAGGACATACTCTTTGAGAGCTTAGAAGCACAATGGTGTCTGCCAAGGATAAAGGGAAGGAGCCTATGGAGGAAGATCTCCAAGACCCCAAGCAGGGGCTGGTACCTTTAGTCTCTTGCCCTGCATCAACGGAAGCCCTACGAGTCACTAAGGAGTTCTGCGATAAGTACCGAGACTTGCGGAGGAAGGTGGACATGCTTCAATGGGAGAATAATAGGCTTCACAAGATGCTGGAAGATTTCCTCACGTCAACTAAGGAAATAATACCACCACCACCGAAGGAGTAATTCGTCATCAGGTTTGTCATCCCCTTAGTTTGTTCCAAGCTTGGGGGAGTGCCGCGGTACCATATCACTATCTTCTATCTTTTTACCTTATTAGTAGAGTCATATCATGAATAGAGGAGTTATTATGTAGTATGGTTTGCATTATGGAAGTGTCCCCTCTCTCGTTAGATATGTATCCCTTGGTGTGAGTTGCCGTTATGGAATATTAATGAGAAGTTCTATCATTCACTCTTTTGCATAGCTTATTTTAGTTTTCAATTCGTGGTTATATGATTGATCTTGTTGTTAGTATTGGTAGCACTCTGGGATCATTGAGTTAATTTAGTTGGTTTTGGCAAACCTGGCTCAGTCAGTAGCAACACCTTTTTGAGAGTTGAAAAGAAAAAGATAGAAGTACTCTAAAGAAAAATAATTTCATCATCTTTCTTTCTTGATTTGCTCATAAGTCTAGTATTCTCTAGTTAAGATCTTTTGTGCTTCCAAGGAAGATTGCATGTTTGTCTTTATCACTTGTATGTTTGTTTGTTTCCTTCAACTCTTGTACTTGCTACCCAGCCTTGCTAGCCAAAAACCTATACTGAGAGGGTATTCTTCTCGTGCATCCACCTCCTTTAAACCAAAACCTTTGCCATTTGTGTCCACCATACCTACCTATTAGCATTATTGCTATTCCAAGTAAATTCTTGTTTTATCTACCTCCCAAATTAAACTTGTTATGTGAAAATTAGTGATTAAAGCTCTCACGAACTTGATGGCACACTTTACTTTCTTGCAATTAATAAACTTGAACCATTGTGCTCACCTTTGTTGCGTATATGCTTGCGCTTTGTAAGTTGTGAATTAGCAGAACCATGCTGTCATGGGGAACGCTTTCAACTTTGCACTGGTACTTTGTACCAAGTTGATATCATGTTCTTTTGTCTATGGATGTCGTCGGTGTGAAATGAAAGGGGACCTTGTAAGTCCATGGAGTTATGCATATGTGTTAGAGAAACGCCTAGGCCGCTGGTCTAATCCATGCTGACATGGTGGAAACCTGCAGCGTAACCATAACGAGTATCTATGAAGCATTCTTCTTATAAAAAAAGAGATAGAGATTGAGAAAAAAGAGAAAAAGGAAAAAAGAGATATTATGAAAAGAGGAAAGAGAGAAAAAAGCACCATATTCCCATGGTAAATAGGAAGATTGCTGAGATACCTGTTGTCTGCTTGCCTTGTCATTTTGATATGGGGATTCTTCCGTATCATCGGGCAAGGGGTACCCTGTTGGCGGTTCTCAATGATACACATATGCTTACGATGACAAGAACTTACCGGTGACTAAACTTGAGTAGCATGAGGAGCGGCCCTCATATTCAAGGGACATGAGATTCTCAATTTACAACTTGTCAATGCATATCCTCATTTTTGATCACCTTAACCTTAATCACCTAAAGATGCCTATGGTAGGGACAATGAGAGCTGAAAGCTAGTAAGTATCATAATTTTTGGGAGCTCTTTATGAGACTTGCAATCCCTTCTTCCCTCTTTGAAGGGGCTTTCTTTTACTTTGTAGTTGAGTCAGTAAACCTACTCCCTTCTATCTCAGCAAGTATTTTGAGTTGTTGTATTTCATTCATTCATATGATGATTTATGCAATCATGTCTTATGTTCCTTGTTTTGCACATTTCTCTTATCTTGAAGTTTACTACTTTGAAAGCTATCATTGAAAAGCCAGCTATTTGTGAACTCCAGCAAATTATCAACTATTCTTCGACCAAGAGCTAAGTTTGCCATTACCAATTATGATTCACTTTATGTATCTTTATTATGTTCCCTTTACTCACTGCAAGTTGAGTTATATAATAGTGAGTTGTATTCTATTATGATCTATGTATTTGATGAATGTGATGCTTCTTGTTCGTATTCTTTTATCGACTCTTCACTCCATAAACCTGAGGTCATGTTTATTGAGCTTAGTTTCGCTTGGGGACAAGCGAAGTCTAAGCTTGGGGGGAGTTGATACGTCCATTTTGCATCACTATTCTATGTCTTAATTCACTATTATTCATTGATATATTTCGTACTGAGAGGTGATACTTATGTTATTTCATCTATTTTTGCATGGTTGATGACTTTTGGAGCATGGACCGCTGCAGTCAGGATTCTGATGGAAAAGGTGATGTTTGGAGGCAAAATTCGCGAAGATCAGAAAATCCAGGAAAATATATGGAAAATCCTATTTTTCCAGAAGACTAAGGATGCCAGAAGATGGAGTGGAGGTGATCCACAGGGGGCCCACACCACCCCATGGCGCGGGCAGGCCTAGGCCGCGCCTGGAGGTGGTGTGGACACCCTGGCCCACTCCAGCCTCTCCCCTCTGGCGTATATTATCCCCATGAAACCCTAAGACTCGGGGAGCGACCACAGAAAGATTTCGCCGCCTCTGCGGGGCGGAAAACACCGAGAGAGAAAGATCTCTCCGACAGACAGATTTCTGCCGGGGGAATTCCTTCCCAGAGAGGGGAGATCGTCGCCATCAACACCACCATTAAGCTAGACTTCATCGGGATCATCATCATCATCATCACCACCATCATCACCATCATCACCCTCATCACCATCTCCATATTGCTGTAACAATTGCGTTGAAACTTGCATTAGTTCATAGGGGAAACTTTCCCGGTGTTGATTACTCTTTGTAGTTGATGCTATTGAGTGAACAATTGAATTATTGTTTATGTTCAGATTGTTATACATCATTATTCCATCTCTGATCATGATCCATATGATGTCCTGTGAGTAGTTCGTTTTGTTCTTGAGGACATGGGAGAAGTCTTGTTGTTAGTAGTGGAGTTGTGTTGAGAAAGATTCAATAGATTGTTATTTAAGTTGTGGTGTACTTCTTCTAGTGGTGTCATGTGAACGTCGACTACATGACACTTCACCTATATGGGCCTAGGGGAATGCATTGTGTATTTGGCTACTAATCGTAGGGTTTGCCGGAGTGATAGAAACCTGAACCCCCGTTAGGAAACCATTGCACAAGGGACGTAAGGGTCTTAGAGTTTAAAGCCGTGGTTAGGTTTCTACCTTAATTACTTTCTTGTACTTACGGATGTTTGCAACGGGTATAATCACAAGTATGTATTAGTCTTGGATGGGGCGGTACATTAGCATAGGTTCACCCACACAACACTTAGCAAGCTAAAGAAGATTAATCAACTATATGAAGCGAAAGCACTTGACAGTCTTCCCATGTGTCCTCGAGAACATTTGGTCATCTTAAGTAATACAACCGGCTTGTCCTTTGCTTCATAAAGGATTGGGACACTTGCATCATTTATTCCTACTGTCTTTTATTTACTCATACTTTGTTTACTTGCTTTATTGAAAACCCCTAAAAATCCGTTTGCTAAGTATTTGCAGAGAATTCCTGATCCATACCACTAGCCAGCACCTTCTTCTCCTCGTTGGGTTCGACACTCTTACTTATCGAAAATACTGTGATACGCCCCCTATACTTGTGGGTCATCACACATCTAGTACCTTAGAGATTTCTGTCACTTCCCCAGATTACTAGAGGCATGAACCCACTATCGAGCATAAATACTAACTCTTGGAGTTGCTAGCATCTACTTGGCCAAGATAGCTACTAACAACGGAAAGCATGCAAGATCACAAATAACAAAGACATGATAGAATCAATAATCAATCTGAAATAGCATCTCAATATCCATCGGTTCCCCGCAAACACAACATGCAGAATTACAAATAGATGATCTTGATCATGAACGGAGCTCACAAGATCTAAACATGAAAGCACAAAGGAGGAGAACCAACCATCTAGCTAATACATGGATCCGTAGTCCAAGGATGAACTACTCACGCATCACGCCGGAGGCTTGCATGGTGATGAAGAAGGCCTCCAGGGTGAATTCCCCTCTCCGGCAGGGTGTCGGGAAGATCTTCAGATCCCTCCCGATCTAGGGATGGAGATGACAGTGGCTACAGACTCTTTCGTGGATTTTTGATCAGGTACTTAGGGTTTTCGTCCCGAGGGCAATATATAGGCGGAAGGAGAGGCCGAGGGGGTGTCTGGGCTGGCCACACCACCCCATGGCGCGGGCCAGGCCTAGCCGCGCGGCTAGGTGGTGTGGCCGGCCTCTGGCCCTTCTCCGTCTCGTATTCTGGCATCTGATGACTTCCGGAAAAATAGGCACTTTGGCTTTTGTCCTATCCAATTCCGAGAATATTCATTTTCTGACTTTTCTGGAACTAAAAACAGCAGAAAACAAGCAGCTAGCACTGTGGCTCTTGTTAATAGGTTAGTCCAAGAAATCATATGAAAAGTACTCCAAAGTGTGGATAAAACTAAGCATGGAACATCAAAAATTATAGATACATTTGCAATGTATCAATCACTATGGTGCTCAGCTTCACCATCTCCCCCCAAACTCCCTTTTAGAGATGAGCGCCTATGCGTCCCTGTGTGAAGGGTATCTCGGCATTAGGCCGAGTCTCATTCTGTTCCGGCACAATTAGTCTTTCGGTTAGATGTGAGCGCGTCTATCCTAGGATTTTAGCTAGTGAGTCGGTCAAACAGTGGCCGGCTACCTTCTTTTATCATAAGGATATTCCTGCTCCCGGCAAAGCTTCTGCTTTGTCGGTTTTCGTCGATGGAGCCGCCGCGCCCCGAGTATCCTGGGACGAGGCTCCTCTGGCTCTCAGCGACGATCTGATTCTCGCCAAGAGGCGGATCGAGTATCTGATGAAGCATAAGGGCCTGAGAGGGTCCGACTTGGTCCAATCTTGCGTAGCACGCCGGATCCAGCCTCTCTACCACCATGGGGACTGACTGATGCATTCCATCCCGGTGTCCAAAAACGACTCCCTCCGCATCAGCCCCAAGGCTTTAAAGCCGCAGGACTACATAAGCCAGATCAAATGGATGATAAAGGAGCGGATCGAGAGGAAGATCCCGGATTTATCTCTGGACATGCATACAATGGAAAACCCTGTAGTGCCGGTAAGCTTTAGCAATAAACCCTTTTTATATGTTTCACCTTTAAGTTATTTCGCAACACTAAGATATTATCTTCTTTTGAGCTTGCCGACCTCCCCGAGTTAGAGTTTGCTCCTATCGAGGGATATCCTCCCGAGTTTTCTCAGGAGGAGGAATTGGTCCCACTGCCGGACGTTGTGCCCAGGAAGCGCAAAGCTCCGACAGTGGCCATCGGCACAAAGGAAGTGCCAGTTGTGAAGAGGTAACTTTCTGCACAACTTCCGCCTTTGTACTTTACTCATGATTTCTTTCGAGATATAATGTTCTTCATTCTATTACTTTCTCAGAGCTAAGCATCTCATAAAGGGCAAGGGGAAGGGGAACATCTCGAAGCCCCTGTGTCAGACGAAGCTAACTATGGCTTCTCCTGCCGCAGCTCCTCCGACTCATGCCCCTCAACCTTCTGCAGCGCCGGTGATTACTCCATCCCCGTTTGTCGCAGAAGATCCGGCTCCCTCAACAGGGCCAGCGACCCCTTGAGTCACAGACTGATGTCACCATAGGTGGCTCAGGTTTTGATAAGGGTGAACCCTCTTCGGGTAATGATCCCTCGGCAGAGACCTTCACCGAAAATCTCCTGAACAATCCGGGACTTGCCAAATTTGGCTTGTCTCGGAAATCTGCGGAGGAAATCCAGCTGCTGGCCCGGCAATGCCTGGAAAACCGAAATCTCTCTGCCGAAGAAGAAGCACAAGAAGCGGAGGACATCAAGTACTCCAATCTTCTCGAACAAGTCCGCCTTTGCGACGAGGGACTAAGAGCTGGTGTGCTTCCACCACCTCCGGTTATTCCACTCACCCTCGCCGAGAAGGTTACCACTGAGGTGAACATGTGCTTGAGCAATCTCACACATGAACATCATGTAAGTCAGAATTCCAACTCACACTTTTCTTTATTGCATATTATATCATATACTCTAGCCCCCAAGCATGAAGTTGGATAAGCAATCTGGGTTTATGCTTCATTAGGATGCCAAAGAATGAACTAGTATAGCCCCCATGGCTCGTGCTGATATTAGCTACAATATTAGCCCGAGTCTTTAGTAGACCTCTGATTTTGGGTATTCTGACTTACAGAAAGTTAATTCATATAACCAGGAATTGTTGAAGAATGTCTGCAATAAGCGGAGAGAGATAAAAGCTCTCCGACTTAAAAATGCCGAGCTTAAAGTTTCCAAGGATGAGGCCGAAGGTAAACATTCCGAGACTCAAACCTTGTCTTGCGTTTTCATAGTCGAATATTTTTTGCTGAACTGTTGTTCTTTTTGACTTATAGCACTGATAAAGCAATCCCGTGCTATGATCGAAGAGGCCGAGAATCTGAAGACCCTAGTGGTGGAAAACAAGGATCTCCGCCGAGAGCTAGACCAGCTTAAGGCGGATCATGAGAAGAGCATTCCTCAAGTTCTCGAATCCTCCTCCATGGCCACTGTGGAGCGTGATCGCAAGATTACACTCCACGAGTAGAAAATCTCGGATCTCAATGATGAGCTTTTCATAGAGAAGGACCTTTCCGAGGCGCTCCGGGCTGAACTCCGGAGTTTTCGTGAAGAGAAAACCAAAGTTGACGATGTCATCTTTGGTATGTTTCCATCCTTCTGACTTGTTTACATTCTTCGACTCTTTCGATGTCGGATTTATTAACCATTTTGCGTTATATGCATAGGTCCTCTGAACTTGACGGACTCCACCTCTCTCGAGCCTCGCACCCACCGGCTTACCCAAGTCGGTGATTTGCTTCATGACTTCCGCTAATCCATCGAGGATATTAGCGAAGCTCTCAGCATTCCGGACATGCATAACATGTCCGACTTTCAGGTGCGGGACAAGGCAAAGGAGATGCCGCATCTTGTCCAGGACTGGAACATGTCCTACGTGCGATCCGTAGCGCAGAACGCTCTCACCATGGTCATGAGCCACCATGGAAGCATGGAAATCTGGCAAGTGACTAGAGGGTACTCTACTGTGGACGAAGACAACTAGAAGCAAGATATCAAAGCCATCATGGACTCCTGCGCTGGATATGGGTGCCGGGTAGCTGACTTGACCAGCTACGACACTCCCTTCTTCAACCGCGTGCACGCCGCCTCCGCCTCCGGAAGAAGCAGCCGAAGTTTCTAATGATGAACAAACCATATCATATTTGGACATCTCGGATGATTATCAAGCCGAGGCCGATGCATCCAGCGAGCCGGCAACTCCTACCTCTTCTCCTGCATCATAGATTATCAGAAACAAATGTGTTATTCTGAAAACATTATGGGTCTGTAAATATGTAGTATGATACTTTTTGCTAGTGCTAAGTTTTAATCTATTCAGCACTTTTGGCTTAAATTTTGTGTGCCTGAAATGTTTACGTAAGCGCTTATACTTTTTTGTCTACACTTATCGTTTATCTGGCTTTCCGCCTCGTCCCTTTCGTGAGTCGGCTAAACTTTCAGCTCAGAAACTTTGCCGAGCAACGGAGCTCAATTGCTAAACCAGTTTAAACTCGGAAACAAAGACGGCTTCCAGTACCAACAATTCACTACTCGGAAAATACCCGCATCCAGCAATCAGACAAATAACCAAAGTATAGACTAGAAACTTTAGAGTTATACCCGAGGGTAGTATATTTAGAATCGGAAATCTAAACCAGAACAAACATGAGCATGAAGTACTTTCAAGTATTCTGGGATTTTTGACTCTAACATGATCATTTGGAAATAAGATGGTAAAATCTTCTCAGAAAAACTTTGAGGCAACCAAAACTTTTATTTCTCTCAGAACATGTACACATATATGATTACAAAGAAGGATAAACTAAGAATAAAAGGGACGTAGCTGAGCAATATTCCATGGTCTATCTAACTCATCCGGATTTGTACTGCCTCCAACTCTCTTTCTCTTCTTAGTAGCAGGTCTTTCTTTGACTAGCCTCATATCAGTTAGGTAGTATGAACCATTGTGCAATACTCGACTAACTAAAAATGGCCCTTCCCATACTGGGGAAAGTTTGTGCTTTCTTTGTTGCACAAGCCGGAGAACCAAATCACCCTTATTGAAAGATCTGTTTCTAACTCTCTGGCTATGATACTTGCGTAACTTCTGAGGATAGGCTATTGATCTCATTTCAGCAACGACGCGAACTTCTTCGACTAAGTCGAGATCATTTTGTTGAGAAATCTCGGCATCCTCTTCGATATACACGGCCACTCTAGGAGAAGTGTGAATCAAATCACTAGGAAGAACTGCTTTTGTGCCATAGACCAAGAAGAAAGGTGTGTATCCGGTTGACCTGTTCGGAGTTGTTCGTAAACTCCATATTACAGAAGGTAATTCCTCTGCCCAAGCACCTGTAGCACGTCGTAGTGGTTCTTCGAGTCTCGGTTTTAGGCCTTGTAGGATTAAACCATTCACTGTTTCGACTTGTGCATTAGCCTACGGATGTGCAACTGACGCAATGTCAAGCCGGATATTTTGTTCGTTGCAGAATTCAGCAAGTTCTCCCATAGAGAAATTACTCCCGTTGTCCATGATAATACTATGCGGATAACCATACCGGATTATAACATCCTCGACAAATCTTTTGGCTGTTGCACCATCACAACTAGTGACGGGTTTAGCCTCAATCCATTTGGTGAATTTATCCACCATCACTAAGAGGTGAGTAAATCCACTTGGAGCCCGTTTAAACGGTCCTACCATGTCAAGCCCCCAGACCGCAAAAGGACATGTTATAGGTATTGTTCGCAGCTGATCAGCCGGAACGTGAGCTGGCTTGGCGTACTTTTGGCAGCCTTTGCACGTCTTGACCAGCCGTTCGGCATCCGCCTGAGCTGTAAGCCAGAAAAAACCGTGTCAGAAAGCTTTTGCCACTAAAGATTTGGCTGCAGCATGGTGACCACACTAGCCTTCGTGGATTTCTCTTAGGATTTCCACTCCTTCTTCCGGAGATATGCAGCGCTGAAAAACCCCAGACACACTCTGCTTATAGAGCTCACCACTAACTATAGCATAGGCTTTTGCTCGTCGGATGATCTGCCGGCTCAGAACTTCGTCTTCGGGTAATTTGCCATCTACCAAATAATCAAGGTAAGGTTGAGTACAACTGGGAATTACAGCCAGAACTGCTATCAAAGGTGAGTCGGATTTGGTCGGAAATTCTCATCCACTCCCTTTATTGAGGAAACTTTGAGGTGCTCTAAAAAAGCACCATCCGTGACCTCTCTCCGTGGAGAGCCTATCCAAGATAATGCATCTGCTTCCTCATTTTCTGCTCGAGGGATGTGTGGAACCTCAAACCCTTCGAATGATTTAGATAAATCATCCACGACAGCTTTATATGCTGCCATGTGTTTATTTGCATTACAAATATCCGACACTTGTTGAGCAACAAGATCTGAATCTCTGTAACACATCAAACGTAGGATGCCGATATCCTTAGCAATCTGGATTCCATGCAGCAGTGCTTCATACTCGGCAATATTATTTGTCGTTGTGAAGTGGATCTGCAACACATATAGAAGTTTGTCTCCTTGGGGTGATTTGAGTACCACGCCAGTCCTCGAGCCCCCGCGGGCCTTAGACCCATCAAAGTATAGGGTCCAATATTCCGACTTAGGGAGGGGCATATTCTCCTTCATATCTGTCCAATCAGCAACAAAGTCAGCAAGGATTTGGGATTTAATTGTTGTGCGAGGTTTGTACTCAATATCGAAAGCTGAAAGCTCTATGCTCCATTTAGCGACGCGTCCTGTGGTGTCACTGTTATTGATTATATCTCTTATGGGAGCTGTGCTCACCACGGTAATTGGATGCTCCTGAAAATAATGTCGCAGCTTAAGAGATTCTAAGAACACACCATAATCTAACTTTTGATAGTGCGGATACCGCTGTTTCGATTCTGTCAAGACCTCGCTGACAAAGTAAGTTGGACGCTACACCAAGTGTTCCTGATTTTCCTCCGGTCTCTCCACTACCATAATGATACAGACGACTTTGTTTTTCGCAACAAGATAGAGCTACATCGGTTCCTGTGGTTCCGGTGCAGCAAGGATAGGAGCAGATGAGAGTACTTTTTTCAGGTCTTGTAGTGCGGCTTCAGCTTCGTCGGTCCACACAAAATCCTTGGTCATTTTCAAGAGTTTGTATAATGGTGCGGCTCTCTCACCGAGCCGGCTTACAAACCGACTGACTGCAACGATGTAACCGGTTAGTCTTTGTACGTCCTTCAGGCGAGTTGTCCTAGAAATATTGAGTATAGCCTTGATTTTGTCTCGGTTTACCTCTATGCCTCTTTGAGACACGATGAAACCTAACAATTTTCTGGCTGGGATTCCAAAGAAGCATTTCTTCGGATTAAGCATTATGTTGTATTTTCATAGATTGGTGAATGTTTCCTCCAAGTCAGAAATCAACGTTTCCTTCTTTTTGGACATCACCGTAATATCATCCACATATGCATGCACATTGCGTCCGATTTGATCGTGGAGGCAAGCTGCATTGTGCGCTGGTACGTAGCTCCTGCGTTCTTCATCCCAAAGGGCATCGTAACAAAACAGAAGGTTCTCAAGGGGGTTATGAATGAAGTTTTGACTTTGTCAGATTCCTTCATCCGGATTTGGTGATAACCAGAATATGCGTCGAGAAAACAGAGGAGTTCCGAGCCTGCCGTAGAATCGATAACTTGATCAATCCTAGGCAAAGCAAACGGATCTTTAGGACAAGCCTTGTTCAAGGCAGTATAATCAACACACATCCTTAAATTAGTGGTGTCCTTTTTAGGGACCATTATAGGATTGGCCGACCACTCAGTGTGGATGACCTCTTCTATGAATCCGGCTAACTCGAGCCGTGCTAGTTCCTTAGCTATTGCCTTACGCTTTTCATCGCCGAAACGTTGTAAGGACTGATTGACGGGTTTAGCATTCGGGTTTACATTTAAAGAGTGCTCAGCAAGTTCCCTAGGTACTCCGGTCATGTCAGATGGCTGTCATGCAAAGATATCTTGATTTGCTTTGAGAAACTTGACGAGCGCGCTTTCCTATGCGCTATCTAGGCCTACGCCTATCTGGGTCACCTTGGAGGGGTCATCATCCTTCAACGGCGTCTTCTTCGTATCTTCTGATGCCTTGAACTCCGAATTTGGCTTTGTCACTTCCTTCTTCATTGCGGGCATCTCGGACGGATCTATGCTCTTCTTGATCTCCTGGTACTCCTGGGCGTGCAGCACGGCTTCAGCAAAGGCGGCATTTCCATCCTTGCACTCTCGCGCTTTCTTTGGGTCTCCCCTGATGGTGGTCACGCCGTTGGGACCTGGAATTTTCATCATATTATAAATGTAACACGGACGAGCCATAAAAGCCTAGTAAGCCGGCTGTCCGAATATAGCGTGGTACGTGCTCTTGAACGGGACCACTTCGAAGGAAAGTGCCTCCGTCCGATAGTTCTTTGGAGTTCCAAAGGTAACATCCAAAGTGATTTCTCCCAGGGAATTTGCTTGTCTTCCTGGGACAGCCCCGTGAAAGATCACAGTGATGTGGTTCAGCTGGGTCTCCGAGATCTTCATCCGGTGTAGAGTTTCGACATACAAAATATTAATACTGCTGCCACCGTCCATGAGAGTCTTGGAGAAACCATAACCGTAAATAAGTGGATTGACGATTAAGGCATATTTTCCTCGCCTGTGCAACTTAGGAGGATGATCAGCACGGTCAAATGTGATTGCCACTTCCGACCAGTCCAAGAATTGAGGGACAGCCGGAACTGTTGCATTGAGCTCATGTAGAACTGCCTTTTTGACCTTTGCTGGTTGAGATTCGAGGAAGGTGACATAAGTGTCTTTCTTGGTTGGAAATTTTTTCTTCCCTTCCGGCTTGGGAATTGAAGCGTCAGCTTCCTCCACGTCGGAATCTTCCTTGGTCTCTTTATCTTTTTTCGGATTCTTCTTTCCCTTCTTCCGCTTAGCTTTGTAGCCAGCGGTATCATCTCTTTTAATGTCATCATTGAAACGACACTCGGCGTTTGTGTGGGACGAGCCCCCATTGGCATCTAAGTGATGCACACATGGGTTATTGGCAATGTCGGCCCAAGAGTAGGTTTTTCCGGGTTGCTGGTCTCCTCTACCTTGGACTCTTTATGTCCCATGACCGTGTCCGGGGCCACCGCCACGTCCTCCTCGTCTTCCAGACCCAAAAGTAGCAGTAACCACTGCCGTTTCCGTGTTCGGTTTTTCTTCCGAGGTATTCTTGTGCTTCTGATCTTGTTGCTTTGGTTGTTTTGCCGACTGTGGCACAGCCAGGGCGTTAAGTAATCCCTCTGCATCATCGTCAGCATCTGCATATTTGCTCGCTGTTTCTATCATCTCTCCCAAATCAGTGACTTTGTCACACTTCAAGCGATGACGTAGTAAACCAATTGGGAGACTTGCAATGAAAGCTTCAATCGAGGTTTGGTCATTTACTCCTTCATAGGAGTTCTTGGTGTCAATCCATCATCCGAGATAATCCGGCAAATTTCTCCGGCTTTCTGGGTGCAACGCTGTAGGTCTCCAACCGTACAGGGCCTCCGGTATGTGCCTTCGAAATTCTGAAAGAACGCACTTTGCATGTCATACCAGTGGTGGATGGTGTTCTCCGAAAGTTCATTGAGCCATGACCGTGCCGTCTTCCGCAACATAAGTGGGAGATATCGTCGCGACCAGGCTATTTCCGCCTGTGGCGATGCAGCAAGCATGGAAAAAATCATGTAGCCAAGTATCTGGCCAAGCTATGCCATCGTAGGCTTGGATATGTCTTGAGATAGAAAATCCTTCCGGGAATCTTGTAGCTCTTATGCATGGTCCGAAGCACTTTGGGCCCATGTATATGTCATCATTTTTATAGCGCCGTGCCTCTATATTGGAGTTGATCCCGTGCCTTGCGTCATTTGGGGATAGAGATCGCCCTGAGTGGCGGTTATGGCTGTGGTGCCTTGGAGCTGGACTTCGGCTTCTGCCACCACCTCCTCTACCACGACGCCCTCCTTGGCCTCCTTGGGAGCCATTGTGATGGCTACTTGGCGGAGAGGGTGGAGCAGCTGGGTTATTTCCGGCTGATCGCTGGCCTCCGCCCGGAGCGTCATTATTCCGGTTTCGGGGTCTTCATTGTGACGAGCCCCCTGCCGGCTTGTCTCGGCACGGTGTTCGTCGTTTCCTCGCCCGTCAGCCGGACGGCTTGCGTGTCTAGGAGGTGGCATTCTTTGTCGGTCCTCCTCTTGACGTTTCTCTTTATCTTCTTCCCTGTGATGCTTCAAATCTCGCTGAGGAGGATTCCTCGGATTCAGTGCAGCGATTGCCTCTTGCTCCGCAACTGGGTTAACGTTACGCCAGTCATGCACAACTTTGTGGTGCTGTCCTGAAGATCTGGTTCTTGAGTAGTTGTCTTCCGGATGGTCGGAACGATGTTGCTATTCCAGAACACATTGGGGTCTTATGTCGGCCCATGCCAGATCTGTGCGACATTGGTTAGAATCAGAGACCAGTTTTTGACTTCCGGACAGGGCGACCTTTTGCTGCTCTAGTCCTTTGTTGAGTAGTTTGATTCCCAACCGGATCTACTCCGGGCCTGGATTAGCCGATAGGATTTCCCGAGCCGCAACGGTGTTCTGTACTGGCGTTGGATACACCCAATCCCCGTTTCTATCGCGTCGAGGCATCCCAAGTTCTCCTCCGAAAAGGACTTTGTGAATCTGCGGGAATTGCTCGTCATGAGTATGATGTTTCCTGGTCTTCGGATGTTGCCTAGAGTTGTACTTCTCCGTAGTTGCCATGCGTTTCTTTTCCTCCTCAATGTTTTTGGCTTCATCGAGCAGTACTTGGCAACGCGCTTCTAGGGCCTGGGCCCTCTTGTCCAGCTCTTCAGCAATAAGTTCTGCAGCTGTAGGAATAGGTGTGGTTAATGTAGCATCGATGAGTTTATGTGCACCTTTAGTGATCACGTGTCCATCCACCGACTCTTATTTGGGCTCGTCTGGGATAAGTGCTCCATCCGAGTCCTCCTCGTATTCCTTGGCAATAACCTCCTCTGCTGGAGGGTCTTTCGCCGGGGTTTTGTTCTTCTTGTTTTTCTCCTTTGCCTTCTTGGCAGTGCCGGTAGCAAAGATGGCTTTGGGTCCGTTTCTCAGAGTCAATCTCTGATCGGTACTTTCGGACATCTGGATCTCGGGATTATCTCAGATTTCCATGTTATCCTGTGTTTTGGGAGAGTTTTCCCCGGATCCTTCATCCATGGCTTTTTCTTCCTCTATAGCTTTTGAGTTATACTCCTCTTCATATTCTACGGAGAACTTTCGGAAATCTGCTGACGTCATTGACTCATCCGAGGATGCGGGTACGTTGGCGTTTGTTCCGATCGCCTCCAGCACAGAGTCGGTGTTACCTCCAACATCGGTGGAGCCGGATCCGGAGCCCACATATCCTACAAAGTGCGACGCGCCCCTCCTGAGATAGCTACGGTCTTCATAGTAGGCTTCGTCGAAATGTTTGATGGTCTCGAGGATTTCGTCTACGCCTGAGTTTTGCATTATCATGCGTCTTAGTGTGTATCTCAGGAAAGGCCTATCCATCCCGGCGTCATCAGAGTCGGAACCATCGTTGTTACTATGCTCCTCCTGGATTTCGACTTCAGCGGGTGGGTCGATCTGGGATTTAGCCTCTCTAGGGAGATCTACTCCAAATTCAACTTGGACCGCTAGGTCTGCTTCAGGCTCGGATTTCTCCATTATCTCCGCAACTGGTGCGTGTTGGGTGGGTTTAGGGTTTTCTAAGATCTGGAACTCTGCCGCCTCTATGGATAAAGGGGACCCAGAAATTTCTTCTGCCTCTATCATCACCGCTGGGGTGGGTGGGGCAGGTTCAGCGAAACCGATGTAAACATCGATCTCACCAAAAGACATGATGGTGTAGGTGGTCACGACTTCCCTAGCCGGAATCCAAGTCTCGTCGAGAATGATGAGAGGGACGTCACTGGCATAGAGGATGCGACCAACGGCGATAGTCTCGCTGATTCCGATTCTTGCAGATTCCACTCGGAACGTAGATCCGAAACTCACTTTCCCCACGGTGGGTGACAACTGTCGTCGGATTGATGACAAGTACGCCATGAGGGGGTCCTCGAGGCGTGCGTAAGAGAGGGGTGTGAGATGTACGGTGTTCTAGGACGGTGAGCACACAAGTTTACCCAGGTTCGAATCCGCCGGCTTTGGACGGATCCTACTCCTGCTAGCAATCTAGTAATACGGCAGAGCCGGAATATGGGTTACAAGGGTTCGCCTATGCGAGTTGAGATTGTGATTGTAAGGGGTGCCCTAAAGGTTCTCCCTAGGACGGCTTATATAGATATCCGGCCTAGGGTTTAAAGGAGAGATCTATCCGGCTATGACTAAGAGTCGGTTGCAGAGTACATCTTGAACTACAAGTAACACTATGGGCCTATGTCGGTAAGTCTTCTGGGCCTTCCCATAGCCGGATTGGACTCCGTCTCTTCTCCCTGACTGGGCTGCCCGTGGAGCAAAGCTCTAACCCGAAGTGGGCCACCCTGGTCAGTGAGGACTTTTGAGGATACCTGGAAAGTATATCCCCAACAACATCCAATGACACCGGTGGATCCTTATGTGGTTTATGAGAGGAACAGACATCCAATGACACTGGTGGATCCTTATGTGGTTTTTGAGAATAACACACATGCAATGACACTGGTGATATGTGGTTTGTGAAAAGATCACACATGCAATGACACTGGTGGATCCATATGTGGTTTTTGAAAAGAACAGACATGCAATGACACTGGTGAATCCTTATGTGGTTTGTGAGAAGAACACACATGCAATGACTCTAGATGTGGTTCATGAGAGGAACACACATCCAATGACACTGGTGGATCCATGTGTAGTTTGTGAAAGGAACACACATGCAATGACACTGGGTGTGGTTCATGAGAATAACACACATGCAATGACACTGGTGTATCCTTATGTGGTTTGTGAGAATAACAAACATGCAATGACTCTAGGTATGGTTCATGAGAAGAACACACATGCAATGACACTGGTGGATCCATGTCTGGTTTATGAGAGGAACAGACATGCAATGACACTGGGTGGGGTTCATTAAAAGAATAGACATGCAATGACACTGGTGGATCCATGTGTGGTTTGTGAGAAGAACAGACATGCGATCACACTTGGTGGATCCATGTGTGGTTCATGAGAAGAGCACACATGCAATGACACTGGTGGATCCATGTGTGGTTTGTGAGAAGAACACACATCCAATGACACTGGGTGTGGTTCATGAAAAGAACACACATCTAATGACACTGCTGGATCCTTATGTGGTTTGTGAGAAGAACAGACATGCAATGATTCTAGATGTGGTTCATGAGAAGTACACACATGCAATGACACTGGTGTTTCCTTATGTGGTTTGTTAGAAGAACACACATGCAAGGACTCTAGCTGTGGTTCGTGAAAAGAACACACATGCAATGACTCTAGCTGTGGTTCATGAGAAGAACACACATGCAATGGCACTGGTGGATCCATGTGTCGTCTATGTGAGGAACACAGATGCAATGACACTGGGTGTGGTTCATGAAAAGAACACACATCCAATGACACTAGTGGATCCATGTGTGGTCTATGAGAGGAACACACATCCAATGACACTTGGTGTGGTTCATGAAAAGAACACACATGCAATGACTCTAGCCGTGGTTCATGAGAAGAACACACATCCAATGACACTGGTGGATCCATGTGTGGTCTATGAGAGGAACACGCATGCAATGACACTAGGTGTGGTTCATGAAAATAACACACATCCAATGACACTGGTGGTTCCTTATGTGGTTTGTGAAAAGAACACACATCCAATGCCACTGGTGGCTCCTTATGTGGTTTGTGAGAAGAACACACATGCAATGACACTGGTGATATGTGGTTTGTGAAAAGAGCAGACATGCAATGACACTGGTGGATCCATATTTGGTTTGTGAAAAGATTAGACATGCAATCACACTGGGTGGATCCTTTGTGGTTCATGAGAAGAACACAAATGCAATGACACTAGTGATATGTGGTTTGTGAAAAGAACAGACATGCAATGACTCTAACTATGGTTAATGAAAAGAGCAGACATGCAATCACACTGGTGGATCCATGTGTGGTTTATGAGAAGAACACACATCCAATGAACTCTAGTGGATCTATCTTGGTATAATTTGATGTATGCCATGACGTATTTCATTGTACAAGAGACTTTCCATTTTTATACTACTCAGTTTTGCCCTTGGTTTTATGTGGTACTACTCAGTTTTGCCCCCCTCTCTCTATCTTTCGTAGAAGCCCAAACCTGTGCTCACCCTGTCTGCTACTCCCTGATTGGTTGTCACAGTTGTCACACAGATCATGCGCACCAACCGTTGATTCTGTGTGATCCAACGATGATCGTTGCACACGTCATGCCCTTCACAGTACAACGTGAGATAGCACGAACATCTCCCTTAGCGAGACTTCTACAAGAAGGAACACGATGCCGTCCATGGAAAAAGTTGACGAGCGGTCATGTCATGTTTAATCAAGTCTGAAAAGCCTACTACTGCTACTACTACGCCACAATGCATGCATCATCGAGTGCACGTTCGTCGATGGACAGCTGCAATTTATTGCCACTTGATTTTAATAAGACATATCCCCTTTTTTACGCAGCGACTCTCAATCTCACTTCCAACTGGGCCCGACCATAAGAAACTTGCACGCGCTAGCCGGAGGCCGAAGAGCTGAGCTCGACGAGACCTAACGTCTCTGCCTTCATCGAGTCACTCGCAGTCATCAACACATCCCTCTACCCGATTTAGCACAACCCCACAAATCTCGCCGTACATCCACCTACCTTCCCCTCTACATTTCCACATTAAACTATCGCCAATTTTAGGGTCGTGTCAAACTTCGTACATAGAAATTGTGTATGCGCCCTTTGCATGCGGCTCAATACAGAACTGCCATGCATGGCCCAGGAAAAAAACGTGACGTACCGTGCGCGTGTCGCGGTGCACAGTGTAGTAGACTGCATGGCACATTATGCGGTGGTGCAATAAAACGTGCCTTGCTTCCATCCACCTTAACTATAGAGCCCCTCTCCGCACACCCACTCTCACTCTCGCTCACTCTCCCCACGCAACCCTTTCCACTGTCCCACCAGCATCCACAAACTCCCGAGAATACCCCGTCCGCACCGGCGATGGACGAGGAGGATAAGGTGGCCATCGTCGCGTCGGAGGCTGACGGCGAGGAGGCCCCCGTCTCCTCTGCCGGTCCCCCTCGACACATTGAAAGCAGCCGCCATCACTGTCCAGGCTCTAGTCGAGGCCCCCGCTGGTCACAAGCAGATCAACAAATTCTTGGGCACCTACGATCCAGATAAGTACATTGCTCCGCTGAACCCCTACGACACCGGCATCGACGACCCATGGTCGGAGGTAACTAGGGTTTGCTCCCCTCCCCTGGTTCTTCTACCGTTCCCATCGTTGGATGCTAGATCTTGGTTTATTAGGATTCGCTTGTTCGCATTTCGATTGCTCGATCTTCTTACATCATCTACTCCCCCATTTTCCTTTTCTTCCAATAGGTTTCCGGCAGCGACGTCTGTAGCGATGACGAGTCCATGCAAACCAAGGCTCGTCAGGTGCTGAGGAGGATGCGGGCCGGCCAGTACGACGCCTTCTTCAGGGGCGGCTACCGGTGCTGCCCCTTCTGTCGGGTGAGTCTTGCCGGCACTATCTTCAACTCCTTACTGAATCATGGAGAGGCCCCGGGCTCCAGCATCCACAAAGGCGGTGAGCGCAAGACCGTGAACATCAACTCCTACATCACTGAACACCGGGCTCTCAGCATTCACCTCCGAAACCTCCAGCGGGTGGCCATCAAAGAGGGTTGCATGCCTCCAATCAGGCCCAAGGCCCCCAAGATCAAGGGACTGGGCAGCCAGAAGTGGAGGAAGAGCCGGAGGGAGGCGGAGGCGCTGGCGCATGAAGGACGGGTTGGATGTGTCCTTGAATGTATCTTCTGCTGTGGCGGCTGCTACTGCTAAGAAGCTTATTTTGATTTTCTATATTTTGCTTGCATCCTATTTCTGGCTGAATGCATCGAACCTCGTTAAGCAACCTACTTTCTATCTCTATATCCTATTTAGCTACGCACAGCTATATCTACATTTTTTTCCTGAATGAATGTATTCTACCTGGTGTGATTTGCTGCTCTAGATTTTCTACCTGATCGGAGGCAAAAAGAGGTCCAAAAGGGAACGAATTATCGAAGAGAGAATCTTCTCTAGATTTGCTACCAATTTGGGTAAAATGAAACATATCTATTTAGCGAGAGAGGAAAAGGGTACTATTTCAAACTGCCAGTTAACGAGCTACCATCTTGACGAGGCCCCATCTTGACGCCTCCCTCTACAAGAAGGAACACGATGTCGTCCATGGAAAAAGTCGCCGAGTGGTCATGTCACGTTTAATCAAGTCTGAAAATCCTACTACTGCTACTACAACATATGCACAAGGTAACGGGGTCATCGAGTGCACGATTGTCGATGGGACACTGCAATTTATTGCCACTTGATTTTAATAAGACATATCCCATTTTTACGCAGCGCTCTCAATCTCACTTCCAACTGGGCCCTACCACTAGTAACTTCCATGAGTCAAGGGCCCCCCCTCAAGTAGATCTAACGTTGCTAGAAATTGGTTCCACGCCACTTGCATGCAGTAAAATCGAAGTCTGCCATGAGCGTGTTTTCAATGCAGCTCTAAAGTGGAGACCGTGGCTATTTCAAAAAAAGGGAACCAAAAAAAAAGGGTGGAGATCGTGGTAGCCCCCTGCCCACCACACGTGTCCACTCGAGGACTACGAACGGTCTGGTGTTTATAACCCCCCTTGACCTTCTTCTTCCATGTGCTCGTGTCATTTTCCCCTAGTCTGTCTAGTCCCAAGACCCCAATCTACACCTATCGCGCACGCCGAAGCTCCCTCGCTTGCAGTACCTCCTTCCCTTGCTGTGCCATGAAGCGTCCGCGTGGAGACGAGCCGGAGATGAAGCCAGTTGAAGGCGCAGCAGGAGATGGCTTGGTCGTCGCCAACCAGGCGGAGGCGTCTTCTCCGGGCACGAATGCCGCTCGTTGCCGCGCCGTCGAGGGTGCGAGCTCATCCATCCAGCCAGTAGCCGTCGCCACCGAGCAGCAGGTAGTAGCCATCATCGCCGAGCAGCAGGTAGTAGCCGTCGCCGTCGAGCAGCAGGTGGCCGACAACGTCATGGCCGACAATGTCTTGGTCCCAGTGGAAGATCTGGATGGGGGGCAGGCGACAGGCGGAGGCAATACGGTGCTCTACATCAATGACCCCATCGACGTACAAGAAATCTTCGACACAATAGCGGAGATTGACGAGTTCGAGAAGGAGGTCCTTGATGAGGAGTCCGAGGTACTACATTGCTAGATTCTCTACTCGCAGCCGCAGATTTCACTGTTCATACATAGGATTTGCTCAATCGTGTACATATTCTTTTGCTCTTGAAGTAGGGTATTATATATATGGTTCAATCGGTCGATTGATGCATCTGCCATCTAGTCACAAAAGCCCAATCCGTCTAGTCAAAAAACCCCAATCTACTCATCTGCCATCTAGTTGAGTTTGCTAGTTGAGTGTTGATTTCGATACACAACATGCCTATAACATTACATTTCTATTCCTTACTGAGCCCAATGATTCAATTTTGCCCCAAAATAGTGCAAGGGCATCTAATGGTGTCGTTTTCTTAGGGATAGTTAGTGAACCTGAGGCGGCAATGCACATAAACAATATAGGTTGTGCTGTTGGTATTTTAGTTCCTCGACTCCATCGCTGAAAAAAATGAGGCCCTAATTTTTTTCTCACATGGAACCTATATATATAATCTCTGTATTGTTTCTGATCTATGAATGCATTGTATGATGCATATGTATATCCCTGAATATAGTTTTGTACGATTACATTTAATTTCTTATTGTGGCCAATGATTCAAATTTGCCCCAAAAAGAGGCAGACACATTGGTGTCAGATTTTTTAAGGGATGAGTTAGCGAACCTGGGGCCATGTACAAGATCAATATAAGCTGTGCAATTGTTACTTGGTTCGCTTACGCCATCCCTGTAGAAACTTATGAGGCCGCAATCTTTATTCTACATTCATAGAACTATGATATTTGAATTATCCATTCCATGCATTCATAGTGTATAAGAATTACATTTTAGTTTGTCACCGAGGCTGATGATTGAAATTTTCCCTAAAAGAGTTCAAGGGGAGACACGTATGATGATGTCGTGTTTTAGGGATGGGTTGGTGAACCTGAGGCAGCAATGCACACAAACAATATAGGTTGTGCTGTTGGTACTTTGGTTCTCCAACTCCATCTCTGAAACAAATTATGAGGCCCTTGATTTATTCTCATATGGAACTACATATATGATCCTTGATTTGTTTTTGATCTTTTAATGATTGGTATGATGCATATGTATATTAATGGTTTTGATCATAAGTATTTTTAACATGTACCTGAAGATTAATTGTTTGGTTTTTTATTTATAATTACAATATTTAGGCTTGTTTTTATACCTGACTATGTATATCCCTGAATATTGTTTTGTACGATTACATTTCAATTTCTTATTGTGGCCAATGATTCGAATTTGCCCCAAAGAGAGGGAGACAAATTGGTGTCAAATTTTTTCAGGGACGAGTTAGCGAACCTGGGGCCATGTACAAGATCAATATAAGTTGTGCAATTGTTACTTGGTTCGCTTACGCCATCCCTGTAGAAACTTATGAGGCCGCAATCTTTATTCTACATTCATAGAACTATGATATTTGAATTATCTATTCCATGCATTCATAGTGTATAAGAATTACATTTTAGTTTGTCACCGAGGCTGATGATTGAAATTTGCCCCAAAAGAGTTCAAGGGGATACACGTATGATGGTGTCGTGTTTTAGGGATGGGTTGGTGAACCTGAGGCAGCAATGCACACAAACAATATAGGTTGTGTTGTTGGTACTTTGGTTCGCCAACTCCATATCTGAAACAAATTATGAGGCTCTAGATTTAGTCTCATATGGAACTACATATATGATCCTTGAATTGTTTATGATCTTTTAATGATTGGTATGATGCATATGTATATGAATGGTTTTGATCATAAGTATTTTTAACATGTACCTGAAGATCAATTGTTTGTCTTTTTATTTATAATTACAATATTTAGGCTTGTTTTTGTCACTGACTATGTATATCCCTGAATATTGTTTTTTACGATTACATTTCAATTTCTTATTGTGGCCATGATTCAAATTTGTCCCAAAAGAGAGGCAGACACATTGGTGTCAGATTTTTTCAGGGACGAGTTAGTGAACCTGGGGCGATGTACAAGAACAACATAGGTTGTGCAATTGTTACTTGGTTCACTCACGCCGTCCCTGAAGAAACTTATGGGGCTGCAATCTTTATTCTACATACACTCTGATGCAATTATTTGTCATTGTGTTGAGATGAAATGATATATGAACCGATCAAACTATTGCTGAGATGCTTTATCTTTGATATCCACGTATATATTGTCTTACATGCACATGTTGTCAATTCT
Organism: Avena sativa; assembly: GCA_916181665.1. NCBI lineage: Eukaryota > Viridiplantae > Streptophyta > Magnoliopsida > Poales > Poaceae > Avena > Avena sativa. The sequence continues at coordinate 382,064,172 of OV702286.1, read as the reverse complement.
TGAGTTGTAATACAATTCAATCATATGTATGAGTTCTAAGTTATGTTCTTAAAAGTCAACAGGAGGATGATGATGAAGTGGACGATAGCAAGGAATCCAGGAACAACAAGAGCCGCTATGTGCTGAGGCGGTTACGGTGTGGGCTAATCCGTTTCCACCATAGGGGGAGACTGTTTTGCCCATTCTGTGGTAGAGCAATCAACGTGGACCTCGACAGCATGATCTAGCATGAGGTGGGCGTTGCTAGAGGTAGAGGCAGAAGCCATAGGACGATTACCTTGGCGCGGCATGCAGCCTTCGGCAAATTCCTTCGGGAGTATGTCAGGATTGGCCTATATCCCATGTACTAGGCTGTCGCTGCCTCCTGCTGATATGCCCCTACCCTGCTAGGCGTCTCCGTGTCCCGGCCTCCTGCTGCCGCCCCTACTTTTATTTTGTTTTAGTTAATTATTACCTGTGTGTGGCATGTAAGACAATATATCCGTGGTGTCTCTGGTGAACCTTCTATATTAATCTACTCCTTTATATGGAGTGCCTTAAAATTTCTAGTGTTCAATTATATTACTGATCATGCTCATTTCTACTGCAAAATATTATATTACACTACAAAATATTACACTACAAAATATTTCTACTGCTTGATTAAATTATAATTTTCAAGAAATACATAAACAAGTTAAATTGGTCGAAATTTTGTATTGAAGTAACTAAATGATCTCACATCGGCGGTGGATGTTGGAAGAAGTCGAAGGCATCAGCCAAAGACCTTGGAGCGGCACGCAGTCTTCAACAAATTCCTTGCATGTTCAACAACGGGTTGCCGCCGCCCAGCTCCGAATTCGCTTACAGGTCCAACATGACAGAACTTGAGCTACCACGGAGACCTCGGCAGAGGTGGTAGAATTGGTGCTGGTGCAACCACGGCGACGACGAGCTCGGATTCTAGAGGAGGAAAACAAAACCGAGCATGGTCGACACGGTGACAGATCTCACCGGGAACCAATTATCGTCCCCGCACCGTGCCATGGGTGTGTCCATGGTGAGGGCGAGCTCCGACTCGGGATAGGGAGGTGAGTCGGGCCGAGCAGGTTCATCACGTCCCAGCTCTGCGCCATGGCCGCGACCACAGATTCCCGCTCCGGGGAAGGAGAAGACGCGTAATGGATGCAGGCGCCAACGCTGCAGGCCTATAGGGAGGAGAGCTGGGCCGAGCAGGTTCGTTCATGTCCCAACTCCGTGCCATGGCTGCAACGCCCCACAGATTGTTGCTCCGGGGAAGAAGAATAAGCGTAATGAATGCAGGCGCCAACGTTGCAAGCCTAATTGACACCTAAGCGATGAGAGCGACATAACGGCGAGAACTGACAAGGGGGCCCCAACTTGACGGCCGTTAGCCTGATTTTTTGTATTAAACCGTAAAGTTGAATTCGTGCCAAAAAAGACCCTCTGAGTATTTGGCAAACCAAATGTAGTCATCCCGACTGATTTCAGGGAAATTGGGTACCATGTTGCCTAGGCGCCCCAACTTTCGGGCCGCAAAATGATATTCTCGCGGGGGACTCCTTCCCCGCCGCCGGTATCATGGGGGAGCACCGCCCCTTAGCCCCCTTCCTTCATGGCTTATTCGGAGCCCTCCCCATGGAGATGGGATCCATGGGCGAGGCAAAAACATGGCTTTGGTGGCTGCAAATTTGTGGGTGGAGATGCCCTTGGCGAATTAGATTTCCTCCCTTTATATAGCTTCTCGGATTCCCGTCACCCCATCTTGGGCTGCAGTAAATCGGGCCTAGCAGGCCCGTCCGGACTCGGAATCAGCTAAATTCTATGTCCAGAATGTTTGTCGCGAAATTTCCAACAACTTTGTAGGTGAAGAGTTTTCCGTTTGACGCCGTCTTCGACCCAAAACGTGACCTTCTTCAAAAAGAGTTCTGAGACAGATTTCTGGAAAAATCCCAATTTGACTCCAACAAGGTTTCCACTTGTATTCCTGGTAATTCCTACACATCAAAGTGTAAAATAAGAACATTGTGCACTTTTGCAACTATTAGTAGGTTAGTCCAAATAAATTATAAACTTTATACAAAAAGGAGTGTTAAAAGCATATTATTAGCATAAAACCATCAAAAATTATAGATACGTTATGGACGTATCAACGTCCCCAAGCTTAGTTCCTGCTCGTCCTCGAGTAGGTAAACGATAAAAACAATATAATTTTTGATGTGACATGCAGACAACACAATCTTGATCATCATTATTATAAAAGTGTTGATAGTTGGGATCAAGGTACTCTAAACATGAAAAGATAGAGTTCTAAGAATAATACATAGCAACTATGTTGTACCATGAAAAGGTACAAACAAGAGATCATGAATAACAATGATTTAAAATACGTTTGTTTGTTTCACATAAAGAAAACATAATGAGAATGGTATTTAGCTTGTCCCTCATAGTGTAGCAAAACATAAATGCATAAGACACCTTCAAAGTTCATAAGGGTGACTAGATATAAATAGTTTAAGAACAAGCAATATCAAAGTTATGCATCAATCAACAAGTCTTGGAACAATGCACATTAAACTAAGAATGGCTACTATGCTCTCTTAATAGGTGCATAAAGATAAAAGATGGAGACTCAATATAAAAGTAAAAGAAAGGCCTTCATAGAAGGAAGCAGGGATTCAAGTCTCATAAATAGCTTCCAAAAATTATGGTATTTATTAGCTTTCATCTCTCATTACCCATATCATAAGCATCTTGAAGTGATTAAGGTTAAAGTGAACAAACTATGGAGTATATGCTTGACGATGTATAAGTTGGAAATCTCATTTCCCTTGAATACGAGGGCCGCTCCTCATACTACTCAAGTTTAGTTACCGGTAAGTTCTTGTCATAGTAAGTACATGTGTATTATAGAGAACCGCCAACGAGGTACCCCTTGCCCGATGATACGGAAGAATCCCCATATCAAAATGACAAGGCAAGCAGACAACGAGCATCTCATCAATCTTCTTATTTACCATGGGAAAATGGTGCTTTTTTCTCTCTTTCCTCTTTTCTCATCTCTTTTTTTCTTTTTCTCTTTTTCTCAATCTCTATCTCTTTTTTATAAGAAGAATGCTTCATAGATTGCTCATTATGGTTATGCTGCAGGTTTCCACCATGATTAGGCATGGATTAGACCAGTGGCCTAGGTGTTTCTCTAACACACATACATAACTCCATGGACTTACAAGCTCCCCTTTCATTTCACACCAACGACATCCATAGACAAAAGAGCATGATATCAACTGGGTACAATGTACAAGTGCAATGTTGAGAGTGTTCCCCATGACAACATGGTTCTGCTAATCCCCAACATATAAGTGCAAGCATATACAACATAGATGACATAATGGTTCAAGTTTATTAGGGGCAAGAAAAGTAAAGTGTGCCATCAAGTTCGTGAGAGCTTTAATCACTAGTTTTCTCATAACAAGTTTAATTCGGAAGGTAGAAAAAAAATGAATATACTTGGAATAGCAAATGCTAATAGGTAGGTATGGTGGACTCTTTGGAATAACTTAGTTTTATTTGGAGTTAGATGCATGAGTGGAACTCATACTTGGTTATGGAGGCTAGCAAAAGACTGGGAGCGACCAACTAAGAGAGCAACAGTGGCCATAATCATGCAAAGCAACAAAACATCATTAATTAAAGCATAAAGTGATATTACAAGTCGAAAACTAATGGATCATAGAGGCTATGGTGACTTGGGATAGTCTTAACATGGTGTGAGCATGCGCCAAGTCAACCCAAATAAAACATCAAAGGAGAATACCACAATACTATGCTTCAATATGCTAAAACAACGCATGATTCTTTCAAGGCACATTAAGCAATCTCAATTGTTTGTAACATATCATGCTACATCAAAAATCACTAAGCATAAAGCCAAAACAATACCAAGCATGACATGAAAAAGCATAGGCCATAGTAAAAAAAAGCTCTTTTTACCACTTAAGCATGAACTTTCCTACTCTTTTCCAATCCAAACCAATCTTATTTGAAAACTAATGTATGAATGAGGGGGTCCAACCAATTTATTCAAGAAAACTAAGAAAAACAAGCAAACGAAAACTAAAAACAAAAACGAAGATGCTCCAAGAACAACACAACTGTGCATGAAACAATAAAAATGAAGTGTTTGGAAGAACCTGAGATTTTTATTGATGAAAAAGGGGATGCCTTGGGCTTCCCCAAGGCATGACTCTTGTATTTCTTGTATATTTCTTGGGGTGACACGGGGTAGCATCCCCAATCTTGAGCTTTAGTCCATTCTTCATCTCATTACATTATTCTTTCCTTAACACCTGCAATTTTTCCTTCATACAAAACTTCACATAATCTTCATTAGCAACATTAGTGTACTCAAGATAATAAGTCTTTGGGTACAGTTTCAACACCAATAAAACTTCCATTAAAACACAACATACTGTAGCACTTCCCTTAAAAAGCTCAATTCCCCAAAGAGAAACCAAAAAGGAATCAACAAGAAGCAAATGCAAATAATGGCAGAAATCTATCAAAACAGACCAGTAGGTAAACACCAATTTTTTCGAAGACCTTTTGTTGCTCAAATCGAAAAGTGTTGAACTAACGACAGTTGGATAACAACCTGGGGCAGAAGCACAAAAAATTAAAGCTCAAAGCGACGTACAGAGATTTTACACGAATTTTTATAGCGAAGCACAAAAATCTGTTTCGGGATAGCAACTTTCCCAAGCATTACTTCTCTCCCATTAGAGGTTACTCTTGGCACAAAAACAAAAATAAAAGGATAACGAGCGGTTGCTACATAGGTAAAAACTTCCAAGACTCAAAGAAAAGAAATGTAACTGGTGTTTGATGCTAATACAAATAAATAAAAAGATACAAACGCTCCAAATATATTTTAGTTTCTATGCTGCTCAAAAAACAAAGTTTAAAGGTTTGCAAACCGAGGGGTTGTTTAAGCAACTTTTTGACATTATTCAATTTCTCTGTTTGGTGTTCCTTATTCTCTGTGAAAAACTTCAACACAAAAACTTTCCCATTCTTTTCTACGGTTTTTAACTGAAAAGCTTCCATGGGAAGATTTGTTTTGGTTTCATAGGTATGAACACAAGTGTTCAAGGTCGACCCCCACATAACCATTACTCATCTTTCCAATCACTTTCCTTTTTAAAAACTTTTTAGGTAACAAGTACACCTATTTTTTTTTGTAATTCGCATTCTCTATCCATACTAGGATAGAGAACAACTTAAAACTGAAAGTAAAAACTACTTAGAGATAAAGCAAACAAGTGCACACAAGAATATTCACCCACATGCTATTGCTCCCCGGCAACGGCGCCTGAAAAAGTCTTGATAACCCACAAGTAGCCTTTTCCATAAGTAAGAGTGTCGAACCCAACGAGGAGCTAAAGGTAGGATAAATGTTCTCTCAAGTTTTATCAACCACTGATACAACTCTACGCACACTAAACGTTTGCATTATCTAGGAAATAAAACTAGAGAAACAATACAAGTACTAGATATAGTTTTGCATGATAATAAATAACAAGAAAGTAAAGCTAGTTGCTGCAGCAATAAAATACACTAAACTAACAGAACCATGAGTATGGAATAGTGGTGGTAATTGTGGTGGCTTTGTCCAAGTTTAAATAGCGAATAAATCGGATTCATTATCTTCGATGCAGTTTTCTATGTGGGAGAGGCTAAATATGCATGCGCTTCACTATGTGGAATTACATGTACTATATGATTGGATTATTAGCAAACATCTGTAAGTACTAACAATACATTAAGGTTTCCCCAACCATAGCCTTAAGTTTAATTGTCCTCTTACTCCCATACGTGCAATGTTCCGGTTTGCGTCCTCGGGTTTCTGTCACTCCGGCAGAACTCCCCCTTCCCTTTGCACATACTACAAACCTATGATGTTTAATCCATGCGTGCACAAATATAATGGACACCAAAGGACTGTACCATATCAACATACAACTCTAATGAACCAAAGATGTTCAACCATTCAATCTAAGAACAAAGAAACTACACAAACATGACATAGATCATAGGATTATAACTTATAGCATCAAACACCATGTTTACATAGGATGGTACAGAGGTGTGTGGGAGGATGAATCACTGCATACTAGGAGGATTAGGTGATGGAGATGGCGGTGAAGATGGAGAAGAGGGCGGCGGCAGCGCTGGCAGTGGCGCGGGGGACTCCTTCCCCGCCGCCGTTATCATGGGGGAGCACCGCCCCTTAGCCCCCTTCCTTCATGGATTCTTGGGAGCCCTCCCCCATGGAGATGGGATCCATGGGGGAGGCAAAAATGTGGCTTTGGTGGCTGTAAATTTATGGGTGGAGATGCCCTGGGCGAATTAGGTTTCCTCCCTGTATATAGCTTCTCGGATTCCCGTCACCGCATCTTGGGCTGTAGTAAATCGGGCCTAGCGGGTCCATCCAGACTCGGAATCAGCTAAATTTTATGTCCAGAATGTTTGTCGTGAAATTTCCAACAACTTTGTAGTTGAAGAGTTTTGCTTTTGACGCTGTCTTCGATCCAAAACATGACCATCTTCAAAAAGAGTTTTGAGACAAATTTCTGGAAAAATCTCAATTTAACTCCAACAAGGTTTCCACTTGTATTCTTGGTAATTCCTACACATCAAAGTGTAAAACAAGAACATTGTGCACTTTTGTAACTATTAGTAGGTTAGTCCAAATAAATCATAAACTTTATATAAAAAGGAGTGTCAAAAGCATATTATTAGCATAAAACCATCAAAAATTATAGATACGTTATGGACGTATCAAGGACCAGTGGTGAAGCAGCTGGAGGAAGGTCGAGGTTGTAGGGGTGTGGGCACGGAAGCGACGATGGGGGGATATAGGTGGGATGACGCACATTTACCACCTATATCCCTCTATTATTGTAGTACTCCCATGGTCCTTGTTTTTGGAGCAGGGATAGAAGAGGAATTTTGCATTTGCAAAAAGCGGGGCGGGATATTTGAATAGATGCGCAGTATATTTAAATAGATGTGCGTGGGATGTTTTGGCGCCTTGCGAAAATTTTGAGGTTGAAGATTCTGACGTATGCTAATCCAACGCAGCCGCTCTCATGTGTTGGCTCCATCTAGACCCACACGCTAGTGACAGTATTCTTACCAACATATAAATGAGTTTCCACACATTTTCCAAAATTTATAAACAATATATTTTGAAGGCCTTCATACAAGATGACCAAGGTCACGGTCATATCTCTGTTATAGTTTATGATAGCATGTCCATATCTGGTAGATTGCTGCATCTTGGCATTTCAAAAGAAGATTCTAGATTTGATGGACAATACCCAACTTTCATGAATTTCCAAACTTCCTAACTTAATCTATGCGATAAAATGACTTTTTGACAATCTGAAGTAAGTATGTCTAATTCCGAACTAGAAAGTGTGTGATATACCTTGCTCTTGACTTTTTAAAATAATTCAAAGATACCAAGTAGTAAAATATTGGAGAACCACCGAGAGTTTCGCAAAATTCAACCTTTTGATATGAATGGTAATGACAGCTAATTTCGGCCATTTTTAAAAAAATACAAAGAAACAAAATATAAAACGAAATACATCCATTCTTTTCTCTCTTTATGTGTCACTATGTGCACTAGCTAGTTTCCATGGAAAAATATAATCTTAAAATTTAATAACTTTTGAGAAAAAATTGAATCACAATATATGGACTACCATGTAAGAATATGCATGGCTTTCAAACCAGATGACCAAGGTCATGGCCATATCTTTTCTATAGTTTATAATAACCTATCCATATTTTCTAGTTGGTGCATATTGGCATTTAAAATATTATTTACAAAGGAAGCTTCCGAATTCGAAGTTATTTCAATTTTCTAAGGCACAACAATGACTTTTGTCATGAAGCAACTACAAAATATGGCTCAAAATCCCACTGCCCCAGTTTTCACACAAAGTATATATTGCCTAGGGTTAAGTTTAGGATTCAGGGTTTATTTTGGATTGAGGGTTTAAGGATTCATGGTTTATGGTTTAGGATTTTAGGGTTTAGGGGTTTAGGGTTCATGATTTAGGGTTTAGGGTTTATGATTGTTTAGGTTTTAGGGTTTAGGGAATTTTCAATAATAATGTTCAAGCTTTATATATATGGTTATATTCATGGAATATAATGGCGTTAACGCAATTTAATAAAAGTATCTCAAATTTTGATCTATAAGTGCATTATACCTCCTTGGTAAGGGTTTAGGGTTCTAGGGTTAGGGGGTTAGGGTTCTAGGGTTAGGAGGTTATTAGGGTTTATAGTTAAGGGTTTTTGATTTTCAATAGTGTTCAAGCTTTATTCTTATATTCATGGAATAGAATGGCATTAACGTAATTTAAAGAAAGTATCTCAAATTTTGATCTATAAGTGCATGGTACCTGCTTGGTTTAGGGTTTATGGGTCAAGGATTTAGGGTTTTACGGTTTAGGTTTTATGGGTTGTTTAGGGTTTAGGGATTAGCGATTTTTCAATAATGCTCAAAGATTTATTCTTGTATTCGTCGAATAGAATGGCGTTACCCGCTTTTAATGGAAGTATCTCAAATTTTGATCTATAAGTGCATGTTACCTGCTTGGTTAGGGTTTGTGGGTCGTGGCTTTTGGGTTTTAGGGTTTTACAGTTTAGGTTTTATGGTTGTATGGGGTTTAGGGTTTAGCGAATTTTCAATAATTTTCAAGCTTTATGCTTATATTCGTCGAATAGAATGGCATTACCGTAATTTAAAGAAAGTATCTCAAATTTTGATCTATAAGTGCATGGTACCTGCTTAGTTTAGGGTTTATGGGTCGAGGATTTAGGGTTTTACGGTTTAGGTTTTATGGGTTGTTTAGGGTTTAGGGATTAGCGATTTTTCAATAATGCTCAAAGCTTTATTCTTATATTCGTCAAATAGAATGGTGTTACCTGCTTTTAATGAAAGTATCTCAAATTTTGATCTATAAGTGCATGTTACCTGCTTGGTTAGGGTTTGTGGGTCGTGGGTTTTGGGTTTTAGGGTTTTACAGTTTAGGTTTTATGGTTGTATGGGGTTTAGGGTTTAGAGAATTTTCAATAATGTTCAAGCTTTATGCTTATATTCGTTGATAGAATGGCATTGCCTAATTTATTGAAAGTATCTCAAATTTTGATCTATAAAGTGCATGATATCTGCTTGGTTAGTGTTTATGGGTTGAGGGTTTGGGTTTTAGGGTTTAGGTTTTAGGACTATTTAGGATTTAGGGTTTAGGGAATTTTCGATAATGCTCAAGATTTATGCTTATATTCGTCGAATAAAATGGCGTTACCAAATTAAACAAAAGTATATCGAATTTTGATCTATAAGTGCATGCTGTGTGCTTAGTAAGGGTTTAGGGGTTTAGGGTTTGGGGTTTCAGGAATTTTCAATAATGTTCAAGATGCTTTATGCTTATATTCGTGGAATAGGATGGGATTACATCAATTTATTTCAATTATCTCAAATTTGGATGTATAAGTGCACGATACCTGCTTTGGTTAGGGTATTTGGGTCGAGGGTTTAGGGTTTTAGGTTTTTACGGTTTAGTTTTATGGGTTGTTTAGGGTTTAGTGAATTTTCAATAATGCTTAGGATTTATGCTTATACTCGTAGAGTAAAATGGTGTTAGCTGATTTAATGAAAGTATCTCAAGTTTTGATCAATGTGCATGAAACCTGCTTGGTTAGGGTTTATGGCTGAGGGTTTAGGGTTTTAGGGTTTAGAATTTTGGATTTAGGGGTTTTTTAGGGTTTAGCAAATTTTTGATATTGCTTAGGATTTATGCTTATATTCGTCAAATAGAATGGCGTTATCCAATTTAACGAAATTATCTTAAATTTTGATCTATAAGTGCAAGCTACGTGCTTGGTCATGGTTTAGGGTTTAGGGGTTTAGGATTTGGGTTTTAGGGGTTTACGTTTTCAGGAATTTTCAATAATGTTCAATCTTTATGATTATATTCGTGGAATAGAATGGTGTTACCCAATTTAATGAAAGTATCTCAAATTTTGATCTATAAGTGCACGATACCTGCTTGGTCAGGGTTTAGGGGTTTAGAGTTTATGGTTTAGGATTCCATGAATTCTCAATAATATGTTCAAACTTTTATGGTTATATATATATTCATGGAATAGAATGGTGTTACCGCAATTTAATGAAAGTATCTCAAAATTTGATCTACAAGTCGATGATATCCTGCTTGGTCATATTTTTTGTTAAATACACATGAAGGCACCGAAGTACTAAAACAAGGGAGAAACACCAAGAGTTCCGTGAGATTTAGGAACAATTTGGTTGGGCTATAATTCTGACTTTTGATCTTTGGCTTCTAAAGCCAGGAACGTGTTTTTGGCTTTGTTTTTTTAGCTTTTACTCTGACATAGTTGAATGATGGTATAAGCCAAAAGCAAAAATCTAAAGTGGCTGATAAAATAAAGCTAAAAGCGACATATAAGCTTAACAAACAACCCCTCAACTTCTTGATATGAATGTTAATAATGCAGCCTAATTTGAGACCTTTTGAAAGAAAAATCCAAATAAAAAATATATAAATTGAAGCAATGTCTTTCTTTCGCAGAGTATTTTATTATGTGCACTGCCTAGTTTCCTTGAAAATTATGCTAAAATTTGACAACTTTCTAAGAAACCCATTTCACAATATGGCGTACCATTATGAACATCCATGGCTTTCAAACGAGATGACCAAGGTCATGGCAATATGTTTTCCATAGTTTATGATAATGTGTCCATGTTTGGTAGATCGGTGCATAACTACATATTGGAATTTCAAACAATGTTTACAAAAAAGGGTACATTCAAATCAAAGTTATGTTAAATTATCCAAGTGACAACAATGGCTTCCGTTGTGAAGCAACTACAAAGATTATATGTGGTTCAAAATCTCACCGTACCAATTTTCTCACAGAGTATAATTGTTTTGACGGATAATGCCCAAGTTTCATGAATTCTCAAGCTTCCGAGCTAGGTTCGATGATTTTAATGATTTTATCTCGATTTAGCAAAAAATGTTCGAATTTTGAACAACAAGCGATGGGAATCTCTACTTCCCGTAATTATGGCTCATTGACATGTGGGTCACTTGTATAGTGGGTCCAAAAAGTCAGTGTAGGTTAGAGTGGGCGGGCAGGTAAATATTGAAGAAGGGCTGGCAAACATCAATGGGGTGATGCACTTGGGAGAACGCAAATTTAGTACCTACATCCCTCTGTTATTGCAGTGCTCGCTCAGATTCTTGTTTCATGAGTAGGGATAGAAGGGGAATTTTGCATTTTAGAAAGAGGTGAAGCATGTTTGAATGGATGCGCGGGATATTTTAATGGATTGGTGCCATGTTTGGGTGCCGTACCAAAATTTAAAGGTCGAAGCTTCTAGCATACGCTACTCCGGCGTGGGGCCTCTCATACGCGCTATCACCGTCTGGACCCACACACCAGCGAGAGTTGCTTCCCAGCATTTAAACAAGTTTCTAGGGATTTGCTGAAATTTTCGAACAATTTAAGGATTTCAATAAGATGACCATCGTCCAAAAAAAAGGTGACCAAGTTCATGGAAATAGTTTTTGATGACATGTCCGTATTTGTTAGATCGGTGCATCTTTGCAAATCAACCAATATGTCTTGTTCCAAATTTCAGGTTTGTTTTCGAATTTCCAAGTAACAACAATGTGTTTTGTTGTGAAGCAACTACAGAGATGATGGCTCAAAATGCCACCACCCCCTTTTTCACACAATGTATCATGCCCTTTCAAGCTTCTAGGCTAATTTTGTGCAATAAAATAATATTTGGGGATGAATGTTTGAATGGATGGGCTAGATGTTTGAATGGGTGGACGGGATATTTCGGCGCTCTACCAAAATTTTGAAGTTGAAGCTTCTAAGGTACGTTACTCCCACTTGGGATGCTGTCCCCGCCAGATAGACCCACATGCCTGTATGCTTTCCAGCATTTAATGAGTTTATAGACATGTGCCGAAATTAATGAACATTAATTCCATGCTTTCAACAAGATGACCAAGGTCACACCCATAGTTTCTGTACCTTTTTCATGTTTTGTACTACTCCGTACATTGAAGCATCTTTGCCAACCAAGCTTACAAACGTGTCTGTATTTGGTAGATCGGTGCATCTTGGCATTTCAAGCAATTATTTACAAAGGAGATTCCAGATTTGATGGATAATCCCCTACTTTCATGAGTTTCCAAGCTTACTAGCTGAAGATGTGTAATAAAATGGCTTTTTGACAATTTAAAGTAAGTATGTCTAATTACGAACTACAAAGTGTGTGATATAGCTTGCTCTTGACTTTTTAAAAATAGTTTAAAGGTACCGAATTAGTCAAATATTGTAGAACCACCGAGAGTTTTGCAAGATTAATTTTTTTATATGAATGATAATGACACCAAATTTGGGCCACTAAAAAACAAAGAAACAAAATATAAAACGAAATACAACCATTAGTTTCTCCATTGGTATCTCACTATGTGCATTAGCTAATTTCCATGAAAAAATATAAAATTTGATAACTCTTGAAAAACTCGTTTCAGAATATGGCGTACCATGTTTGAACATTCATGGCTTTCAAAAACTAGATGACCAATGTCAAGGCCATATGTGTTAGCAGACTTTATGGTAATGTAACCATGTTTAGTAGATTGGTGCATATTGGCATTTCAACATTGTTTACAAAAAGAGCTTCCATATTTGAAGTTACTTTAAAAGCCCCAATCGATAATAATGGCTTTAATTTTTTTATACGATATATGGCATACCATGTATGAATATGCATGGCTTTCAATCCAGATGACCTAGTTCATAGCCATCTCTTTGCTATAGTTTGTAACAACATGTTTGTATTTGGTAGATTGGTTTGTATTATTGGCATTTAAAATATTATTTACAAAGGAAGCTTCTGAATTTGAAGTTATTTTCAATTTTTCAAGCGATGATAGTGGCTTTTGTCATGAAGAAACTACAAATAAGTATGGCTCAAAATCCCACTGCCCTAGTTTCCACACAAGATATATATAGTCTGGGGTTTAGGGTTCGTGTTTTTTGGGTTGAGGGTTTACGGGTTTAGTATGGTATATGATTTAGGATTTTAGGGTTTAGGAGTTTAAGGTTGGTTTTTAGGGTTTAGGGTTTTCAAGGTTTTAGAGTTTATGAATTTTCAATAATAATGTTCAAGCTTTATATATATGCCTATATATATTTGTGGAATAGACTGGTGTTATCGCAATTTAATGAAAGTATCTCAGATTTTGATCTATAAGTGCACGATACCTGCTTGGTAAGGGGTTGAGGGGATAAGGGTTTAGGGTTTATGCTTTTTGGGGTTTAGGGGTTTAGGGTTTAGGTTCTTTAGGAATTTTCGATAAGGTTCAAGTTGCTTTATATATGCTTATATTTGTGGAATTTAATGGCGTTAGCGCAATTTGAGGAAAGTATATCTGAAATTTTGATCTACAAGTGCATGATACCTCATTTTCCTGGGTCATTTAGGCAGGGTTCAGGGTTTAGGGTTTTAGGGTTTAGGGCATTTTCAATAATGTTCAAACTTTATAGTTATATTCGTGGAATAGAATGGCGTTACTGCAATTTAATGAAAGAATCTCAGATTTTGATCTATAAGTCCATGGTACCTTCTTGGTTAGGGTTTATGGGTCAAGGGTTTAGTTTTTTATGGTTTAGGTTTTATGGATTGAATAGGGTTTAGGGGGTTTAGCAAATTTTCAATAATGCTCAAGCTTTATGCTTATATTCGTCGAATAGAATGGCGTTACCTAATTCATTGAAAGTATCTCAAATTTTTATCTATAAGTGCATGATACCTTCTTGGTTATGGTTTTTGGGTTGAGGGTTTGGGGTTTTAGGTTTAGGTTTTATGGGTTGTTTAGGGTTTAGGGAATTTTCTATAATGCTCAAGATTTATGCTTATATTCGTCGAATAGAATGGCATTACCAATTTAATGAAAGTATATTAAATTTTGATCTATAAGTGCATGCTACATGTTTGGTAAGGGTTTTGGGTTTAGTGTTTAGGTTTTAGGGTTTTGGGAATTTTAAATAATGTTCAAGCTTTATGCTTATATTCATGTAATAGAATGGCGTTACCATAATTTAATGAAAGTATCTAAAATTTTGATATATAAGTGCACGGTACCTGCTTGGTTAGGGTTTATGGGTCGAGGGTTTAGGGTTTTACAGTTTAGTTTTATGGGTTGTTACAGGTGTAGGGTTTAGCGAATTTGTGGTAATGCTCAGGATTTATGCTTATATTCGTCTAATAGAATGGTGTTACCTGATTTCATGAAAGTATCTTAAATTTTGATTTATGAGTGCATGACACCTGCTTGGTTAGGGTTTTTGGGCTGAGGGTTTTAGGGTTTAGGGAATTTTTGATAATGCTCAGGGTTTATTCTTATATTCGTCAAATAGAATGGGGTTACCCAATTTAATGACAATATCTCAAATTTTGATCTATAAGTGCATGCTATGTGCTTTGTCAGGTTTTGGGGTGTAGGGGTTTAGGGTTTGGGTTTTAGGGGTTTAGATAGGGATCAGGGTTTCGGGAATATTCAATAATGTTCAAGCTTTATGCTTATATTCGTGGAATAGAATGATGTTACCCAATTTAACGAAAGTATCTCAAATTTGATCTATAAGTGCATGATACCTGCTTGGTCAGGGTTTAGGGGTTTAGATTTTATGGTTTAGGATTCCGTGAATTCTCAATAATATGTTCAAACTTTATGGTTATATATATTCGTGGAATAGAATGGTGTTACCATAATTTAACGAAAGTATCTCAAAAATTGATCTATAAGTCGATGATACCCTGCTTGGTCATATTTTTTGTTAAATAAAATTGAAGGTACCCAAGTACTAAAACAAGGGAGAAACACCAAGAGTTCCATGAGATTTAGGCATTGTTTGGTTGGGCACTAATTATGGCTTTCGGTTTTTGGCTTATAAAGCCAATAACGTGTTTTTGGCTTTGTTTTTTTAGCTTTTACTCTAACATAGTGGAATGAGGATATAAGCCAAAAGCAAAAATCTAAAGTGACTTATAAAATAAAGCTAAAAGCGATAGATAAGCTTAACCAAACAACCCCTCAACTTCTTGATATGAATGCTAATAATGCAGCCTAATTTGGGACCTTTTGAAAGAAAATACAAATAAAGAATATATAAATTGAAGCAATGTCTTTCTTTCGTAGAGTATTTTGTTATGTGCACTACCTAGTTTCCATGAAAATATGCTAAAATTTGACAACTTTTGAAGAAACCCGTTTCACAATATGGCGTACCATGTATGAACATTAATGGCTTTCAAATGAGATGACCAAGGTCATGGCAATATGTTTGCCATAGTTTATGATAAGATGTCCATGCTTGGTAGATCGGTGCATAACTGCATATTGGCATTCAAACAATGTTTACAAAAAGGGTGCATCCAAATCGAAGTTATTTTCAATTGTCCAAGTGACAACAATGGCTTCCATTGTGAAGCAACTACAAAGATTATATGTGGTTCAATATCTCACCGCACCAACTTTCTCACATAGTATAATTTTTTTGACGGATAATGCCCAAGTTTCATGAATTTTCAAGCTTCCGGGCCAGGTTCGATGATTTTAACGATTTTTATCTCAGTTTAGCAAAGAATGTTCGAATTTTGAACAACAAGCGATGGGAACCTCTACTTCCCATAATTCTGGCTCACTGACATGTGGGTCACTTGCATAGTGGGTCCAAAAAGTCAGTGTAGGTCGGAGTGGGCGGGCAGGTAAATATTGAAGAAGGGCTAGGAAACATTGATGAAGTGATGCACTTGGGAGAACGCAAATTTACCACCTATATCCCTCTGTTATTGTAGTGCTCCCTCGGATTCTTGTTTCTGGAGCAGGGAAAGAAGAGGAATTTTGCATTATAGAAAGAGATGAAGCATGTTTGAATGGATGTGCGGGATATTTTAATGGATGGGTGCGATGTTTGGGCACCGTAACAAAATTTTAAGGTCAAAGCTTCTAGCATAAGCTACTCTAGCGTGGGGCCTCTTAGACGCGCTGTCACCGTCTAGACCCACACGCCAGCGAGAGTTGCTTCCCAGCATTTAAACGAGTTTCTAGGCATTTGCTAAATTTTTCGAACAATTTAAGGCTTTCAAGAAGATGACCATCGTCCAAAAAAAAGGTGACCAAGGTCATGGAAATAGTTTATGATGACGTGTGCGTATTTGATGGATCGGTGCGTCTTTGCAAATCAACCAATATGTCTGGTTCCAAATTTGAACTTTGTTTTCAAATTTCCAAGTAACAACAATGTGTTTTTTGTGAAGCAACTACGAAGATGATGGCTCAAAATGCCACCACCACCTTTTCACACAATGTATAACGTCCTTTCAAGATTCCATGCTAAATTTGTGCAATAAAATAATTTTTGGGGCTGGATGTTTGAATGGATGGGCGGAATATTTTGGCTCTGCCAAAATTTTGAAGTTGAAGCTTCTAAGGTACGCTACTCCCACTTGGGATGCTTTCCCCATCAGATAGACCCACAGTCCTATATGCTTTCCAGCATTTAATGAGTTTATAGACATCTACCAAAATTAATGAACATTAATTCAAGGCTTTCAAACAAGAGGAGTAGGGATAGAAGAGGAATTATGCATTCTAGAAAAGATGAAGTATGTCTAAATGAATGCGCGGGATATTTGAATGGATGTTTGCGATGTTTGGGTGTAATACCAAAATTTTGAGGTCAAAGCTTCAAACATACGCTGCTCCGATGTTGGGGACTCAGATTCGCTCTTACACTCTAGATCCGCATACCAATGAGAGTTGCTTCCAACATTTAAATGAGTTTTTACGCATTTGCTGAAATCGAACAATTCAAGGCTTTCAAAAAGATGACCATCGTCCAAAAAAAGGTGACCAAGGTCATGGCCATAATTTATGATGACGTGTCCGTATTTGGTATATCGGTGCATCTTGGCAAATTAACCGATATGTCTGGTTCCAAATTTGAAGTTTACTTTTGAATTTCCATATTGGCCCCTTTTTGAAAAAATTACGGACAAAATTAAATATATATTGAAATAAAGCCATTCATTCGCAAAGTGCAATGCTATGTGCATTAGTTTCCATGGTAAAACATAAACTTGTATTTTGACAAGTTTTGGATCAATTTTGATCTATGGTGACTGGCAGGTGGGGCACGTATATGGTGGTTCCCAAAGCAGGGTATGTGAGAATTTCCAAAGTTATCCCTCCCCACCCCTTCGCGCTGTTTATTAACTTCCACCTCTGCCGCCTAGGCCCTCCCCCCCTTGCCCACAAAACAAACGCACTTATGGCTGCTCCTCATCACCACCGTGCGCGAAGAATCTTTCTCTACTCATCGGTCTTCTTGAGACGCACTGGTGGGCACGTCAATCCCACGGTAGTCCTTCTATCTCTAGCTCGATCTGGTTGCATTTTATTGACCTTTCACCCGATCTGCCTCCTCAAATACGTAGTTTAATTTGTCCTCAATCTGCATGGTCATAGTTTACTCTGCGCTCGATCTGTGTTCCTAAATACCTTCGGCGATTTTTGCTGTCAACATGTTTGCTGAAATGCATAGGCATATATAGTTTTTATACTCCATCTATATGTTTCCTGCTTTTCTTTTAATAATAACCAACCTTGTATGTCACAATTAAACAAATGGGCAGATTTTGGATAGAGATTGCTCCATTAGGCAACGCTAAACATATCCTTGGTGTTCTACGATTTATGGGGTTTGTCAGAGCTCATTGTGACAACTCAAAAGTACATTGCCCCTGCCGGTTGTGTGTGAATCGTGGGGTGTTGCCTCAAAGTATAGTGGAAGACCATATTTTTACATTTGGGATGCTAAGCACATATGTTAGATGGGTATTTCATGGTGAACCATATGATCCTCCATATGAACCGAGGGAAGCACATCTTTATCATCAAGATCAAGTAGGGGAAGCAGATGTTGATCAACTAGATCAACTAACAGAGGCAGCTCTTGAGCATCTAGATCAACTTAGAGAAGGGGGAGGAGAGAAAAAGCGCAAGCTACATGAAACGGGTTTCATTTCTTGTCGTGGTATTGCCGACAAGTACGCCATGGAGGGGTCCTCACAGTGCGTGTTTAGAGACGTGGGGTAAGGCGGAGAGTTGGCGGGTACGAGGTAACATAGCTTACCCAGGTTCAAGTCCCGTAACGGTGGCGGAACTCTACTCCTTCTATAAATCACTATAATGGCAATACACCAAGTTACAGAGATAGGTTCGCTATGCGAGGTGTTTCGTGTTGTACGCTGCGATCTAAGAGGTTGTGCCCTAAAGGCTCCCACAAGCCGGCTTATAAAGGCGCCAAGACCGAGGTGTTTATAGGGAAAGGTCCTTCCCGGACAAGGTAAAGAGTCCTACACCTACACGAACTAGTCTTCCGTGTCTTGTACTCTAAGGATCCGAGTATGTCGGTGACTCCTGCGTAGCCTTCCTTTATCCGGCATGGGCCCCCCTTCTGGATCCGTCTAACTGGGCCGCCCAGCAGGCCATAGGCCTTGCTACCAACTATGGGCCACCCGGGTTAGGCGGATTGGTGACATGCTATGAGGATACCCATATAGCATATCCCCAACAGTAGCCCCCGGAGGACTTTGAAATCTTGTGTCGTCTTGCTCGTTGATCCCTGAATGTCCCGTCTAAGTGATGCCGGCAATCCATCAAGCAATATCTCAAAGGTCTCCCAAAGAACCCTGCAATCTTCTCCGGCTTCGCAATGTAGCCAGAGATTCCTTGAGTCTTCGTTTCCAGAGTCAAGTAGTTTCCATCTTTGATGGAATCTTAGGATGTAACCCTTCACTGCAACTGTCATGAGGATGACGTAGGGTACAACCTACACTTCCTCGAAACTCACAGAAACATAGAATTAATCATCAGCTCTTTTCACGCGCGCGAAATCCGAAACGGTGGAGCGACAAAAGACGGAGGGCGTGGCAAAATTACCGCGCACGTTCACTTCCACGTCGGCAGTGTTCCATCCATAAGATCCTTTTGCACGAATCTTGTCACCAGGCCTATATAGTCTCATCGTAGTCAATTTATTTCTTTTTACCCGCATTCGCTTCCTAGTCTTCGTCTTCCTACAGCCACACGACCATTCGAGCTCTTCTGCGAAAACCCTAACCAGAGCCCTTTCTTCCTCCACCTTCTCCCTGTTATAATGGCCTCCAGCAACCCTACGATGGAGCCATACCAGGGAGTGATCATCCCGCCGGAGGGGGTGGTCGTTCATGTCTCCACCGTGACGGAGTCCATCGGCGATGACCAAGAACGAGCGGCGCCTGAAGCTGCTGAAGAAGAAAGTGACTCCCACAAGGGGCTGTGGAGAGGCTCTGATCTCTCTGCCGAAGATTTCCATGAGCAGGTCGACGAGGGGTATCTCCCCGCGTCAGAGAAGTTTGTCTGGTGGGAGGCACCGGCCGGCGAGGTAGTTCCTTCTCCCCAAGCCGGAGATAAGGTTTACCTCAAGTCTCAGCTGGTACGTGGCGTAAGCCTGCCAGTCTCCGACTTCTTCCTGGATGTCCTCCGACACTTCCGGGTACTCCCCCACAATCTCTCTCCCAACAGTATTCTATTCCTTAGCAACTCCGTGGCTCTGAGCGAAGGATACCTAGGTATTAAGCCTAGATTAGATCTGTTTGTATACTTTTTTACCGTCAAGAGAGAGTCTGTGGAGTCCAAGGACGAATTGTGGATCTGCAGAACCATTAGGTTTAAGATCCGGCCTAGCCGGTGCTTCCCTGACATTGTAGGGCACGAGTCTTGCAAGAACTGACAGCGTACGTATTTCTACGGGCCAGACGTCCCTCTGCCAGACCGTCTTGAGGCCTACCCTGACTTCGTCGATGGAGTTTCCGCCGAAGTGCCCGCATGCTGGACCCCAGCCTCTCTTCCCTCCGACAATGAAGCCAATCGTGCCGTAAGGCAGATCGATTGGCTCGTAGACGGAGGTATGACGGGCTTGGACCTTGCAATGTGCTGGTACGTTAGGCGGATCGAGCATCTGTAGCACCATGCCGAGCTGATGTCCAAGTATAATCAAGACAGGAGGGATCCCATGCGAATTTCTCGGGATAACTTCTCTACTGACTCCATCAAGCTCTGGCTCAAGGACATCGTCAAGGTGAAGGACAAGAAGCGTGGCTTCAAGATTAGCTTCAACATGTTCGAGTGCGGCAAGTGCCCAGAGGTAGCTTCTATTTCCTTTGTTGCTCGTTACATGCTCTAAGGTTTTTATGACTTTGAAGTTGTCCGTCTAACACTCCCATGTATCCCAGCTGGCGACCTTGGCGGCGTATCAAATGGCCTCCCAGGTCTATGATCCTAAGCTGAAGGATATCCAGATGGTGTCCGACGACGATGCCCCTAAGGGTCAACCAGCTCCGACAGCACGAAAGCGGAAGAGCTCCACCTCTAACGCTGTTGCCGAGGCCAAGAAGAAGAAATCGGAGAGTGGAGTCTCCAAACGTTCCACTGCCACCTTAGAGGCGGAGAAAAAGAAGAAGTACATCGTCATTACCCTCACCAAGGCTCCTGCCGTGGAGTAAGTATTTTCATTCTCTGACTTGTGCTTTTTCAACCCACACCTTTTTTCAAATCTTGTACTTATACTTTGTACGTTTTAGGAGGAAAGCCGGTGTTAGTTTGAAGCGATCCTCCAAAGATGTTGGAGGGTTAAAAAACATTCATGATATGCTGACCAAGGATTTGTCTGCTAAGTCCTCTCCCGCTGCTGCTCCCCCTACTGCTGCCACCAAACCCTCTTCTGGCCCCGCTGGGCCCTCATCTCCCGCCAATCCTGAGACCTCCGCCATGGAGATAGATGTCAATCCAATCATTGATGTCTCAGGTTCGGTCGAGGCGGATGTCGCTCCTAGCAGCCAGGCGATGTAGGAGAGCACCTCCTCTAAAGTGGCTGAAGCTCTAGCTAAGGATGCCACTAAGAAAGGGAAGGAAGTGGTGGGATAGGTGGACGTGGAAGCATCGATCAAGGCGGGAGCCTTCTAGCCATCAACTGCTTTGAAGGTGCAGGAGGCAACTAGGGCTTCATCCATGCCTCCGGCTTCAACCTCTCCATTGGATGTGACTCCTCCGACGTTGAGCTTGGATGACCTCATCAAGCAGGCCGACGCAATCTATAAGAATGCCCAGACCTTCCATGACTCCTATGCTCATCTGGCCAACAATCTCAGAATCATTGCCATCGTAGGTTTTTTGAACTTCACTTACTTTACTTTGTGTAGTATATCCCACTGTATCCCCGAGCTCTTAAGCGGATAACCCAATAGTTATTGGCCTGAGTGCTCCAAAGAACTAAGTGTAGAACTTGTCCATGTAGCCCCCGAGTGTTTAGTTGAAAGTGAATAGTTCCGACTATTCACTCTAGAGAAACTCGTTTATTTCAAAATCATGTACTATAGCCCCCAAGCATTTAGTTGAAACTTGAATAGTTCCGACTAGATGCTCTAGAGAAACTAAGCATGCTAACACTTTGGGCAGAATGAGAATAAACGGAGGATTGCTGCCAATGAAAGGTTTTCTTCTATTCGGAAGGAACTAGACCTTGAACAGGGTAAAACCAAATTCCTGAAAGAACAGATAAAAAATAGCTAGAGTCTGTTTCCGACAATAGTTCCTTGCTTTTATCATTGAATTATCTCTTCCATCTTCTGATAGCACTTTGTGATTTCCGTTTTACAGAAGCCATTGCCAAGGCCAAGAGCATCATCGAGCAATCCAAGCATATCCAGGAGCTCGATGATGAGAACAAGATTCTGAAGAGGGACTTGGCCGATGCCATCAAGGGCCATGATGTAGAGATGAAGGCCATGCAAGAGTCTGCTAACGCCGAGATGCAGCGCCTAAAAGACGAACTTGCACAACTCAAGGAACATAACCAAGCTACCAAAGAGCAGAATTCTAGAAACCTTGAGGCGTTCAATATAGTCCATAAGGAGCGCAATGTCTTGGCGGAGACATGCCAGCAAGCGGAAACGAGCATCTTTACTAACCTTTCTCCGTCTTGGTCATTTCTATAAGTTGGACAACCATCTTACTTGTGTGTACTCATGGTCCTTGTGTTTTGCGCAAACCACAACTCCCATTGGCTTATCCAACTTGGGTGTGGGTGCTCCGGATCCCAAGGAACGCATGATTCTTGCCGGCAACTTCGTCAGCACCACCATCGCCCAGGACAAGGAGATAGCTCAACCTCTGGGCATAAATATCAAGGCGGCATACTCAGCGGCCAAGTTCACGGAAATCCTGCACCGAGCCCCCGAGAAAGTCAAGGACTGGAAACCCTCTTGCATTTGGGCTGGTGCAAGGATGACTCTATCCTTGGTCAAGGTTCACTATGACAATGCTGACATCGACTTGGTGACCTCTGGCATGCCCAAGGTAGACGAGGAAGGTCGGGAGATTGATAGCGATGCTATTTGGAACTCCCTCGCCAGCTTCGACACCAGAGTTGCCAAGATGGTCAAGGCGAATGTCTTCGTGCCTGCCGAGATCCTTGATGAAGACATGGCTTCGTCTGAGTCTAGCCCTTCTCCTTCAGAGTTTGACAATCTCTCCTGGCCTGGCTCTCCTGATGATTCCACCATGAAGCCCCTACAGTAGAGCCATGAAAAGCAATATTTGTATTAAATGCATCTCTGCAAAATGTATGAGGAAAAAACTTATGTTTGGCCAAGGCGGAAAAACTTGTACTCAAGCATCCCGCAACTTGTCTATTTCTAGCATCTGTATATTTTTTAAGCAAGTGCTAGCTTATCCATTATTCTGGTTCGTATGCTTGACCTTTCGTGAGATGGAAGACTCGCAGCACAGAACTATGCTCTCAGGTGATGATGCTTAATAGCACCGTCTAGAACCTAAGAACAAAATCACCGGCTTTGAGTGCTGAAAAGTCACTACTCCGGATTCCACATAAAAAACTTCAGAAAACGTGTAGACCAGAAAACTTAAGCTAACACCCGTAGGCGGAGTTTTCACAAGGGAAAACGCAACCTTGCGCATAAAGGGTTTATATGATCCAAAAATGAACAACTAAAGGAGGTAAAAGACTAAGAAAATATGAGTGAACCAAATTCTTTATTTCATTGATCATATAAGAAACTTATTACATAATATAAATGTGCTAAGTGTAAAAGGGGCGTAGCTGTGCTATGTTCCATGGCCGATCTGTCTCCAGATAGTCATCATCAGAGTCACATTGCTTGCGCTTGCGATTTTTTGGCCTATGTTTCAGCTCGCGAATATCGACGAGGTAATAGGAACCATTTAGCAATGCTTTGCTTATGACGAACGGTCCTTCCCAAGGCAGGGATAGTTTGTGTGATTTCTCCTGCTTGAGTCTAAGCACCAGATCCCGCTCTTTAAAGGAGCGATGCTTTACGCGGCGACTATGGTAGCCACGTAGCTTCTGCTGGTAGATGGCGGATCTCTAGCATGCCAGCACGTGCTCTTCTTCGAGTAAGTCCACAGATAAGCATCTGGATTCTTCACCGTCATCCTCGTTGTAGGCGGAAACCCTTGGTGTATCGTGGAGGATGTCGGATGGGACGTCTGCTTCTGCTCCATAAACCATGAAGAAAGGAGTCAAGCCGGTGGATCTATTGGGTGTTGTTCTTAAGCTCCACAAAACAGATGGTAATTCCTCCGCCTAGGCTCCAGCTGCTCTTCATAGCGGTGCCTCTAAGTGTGTCTTGATTCCATGTAGGATTAGTCAATTGACCGTTTCAACTTGCCCATTTTACTGTGGGTGTGCCACATATGCTATGTCAAGGCGGATGCCTTTTTCATGACAGTACTCCTCAACTTCTCCGAGAGACAAATTGCTGCTGTTGTCGGTGATGGTGCTATGCGGGAGACCAAATCTCACCACTAGATCCCAGAAAAAATTTAGGGTTGTTGCCCCAGAAAGATTTCTAATGGGTTTAGCTTCAATCCATTTTGTGAATTTATCCACTGCTACTAGCAAGTGTGTGAATCCATAGGGTGCTGTCTGCAAAGGCCCCACCATGTCTAGCCCCTAGACTATAAACGGCTAAGAGTTGTTTAGAGACGTGGGGTAAGGCAGAGAGTTGGCGAGGTACGAGGTAACACAGCTTACCCAGGATCAAGTCCTGCAACGGTGGCGGAACTCTACTCCTGCTATAAATCACCATAATGGCAATACGCCGAGTTACACAGATAGGTTCGCTATGCGAGGTGTTGCATGTTGTACGCTGCAATCTAAGACGTTGTGCCCTAAAGGCTACCACAGGCCGGCTTATAAAGGCACCAAGACCTAGGGTTTACAGGGAAAGGTCCTTGCCGGACAAGGTAAAGAGTCCTATACCTACGCGAACTAGTCTTCCGTGTCTTGTACTCCAAGGCTTTGAGTATGTCGGTGACTCCTGCGTAGCCTTCCTTTATCCGGCATGGGCCTCCCTTCCGGATCCGTCTAACTGGGTCGCCCAGCAGGCCATAGGCCTAGCTACCAACTATGGGCCACCCGGGTTAGGCGGATTGGTGGCATGCTATGAGGATACCCATATAGCATATCCCCTACATTTCTGGTACTACCGCTATGCTAGATGACAAGGTATATCTGTAGAACGACAGATGGTCAGGTTGTGTGTCTTTGATGTTTCTCTATAAACGTATCTATTAATCTACTAATCATAGAAGCAAACGACCGAAGAGGACTTTGATGGTAATGACGGTTACCTGCTCATTGATGAGCCTGCACCTAAGGCTGTGGATCGGGTACAGTACTTCTGGATGGATTTGATGCAGGGCTGGTGATCATCAGGGGTGTACTTTTGGTGCTGTCTGGGTAGTCTCACGACCACTAGCCCAGCTGCAAAACTCTTGGGGTGTAAAGCTAACCCATGATTGGTTCACTACTGTCATAGTTCTGTAATATGGAGCTACCTTATGATTTCAAGGCCTTTGTTAGCATAACTGTAATTGGAAACTATTCAGTATATTAGTATATATATGTGTGTGTTTGTGTGTGTTTCTAGTCTGAAATATGAGCTTATCATTTTATCGGTTCCTAAACTGTATTTGAGTCCCCAGCGTTGGTTCCCTATGCTGCAACTACCGCCATCTTGTCCACTTCTAGCCCTTCCCCTCCCTCAATGCTCCGTGAGACGAATCAACAAAAGGATAATAAGTTGGGATCAATTTGATTTGAAGAGGGGCGATTTTCTCTGTCCTTGGAGAGGAACCCAGGAGAACTAGTACCGGTACCAAGGGAAGGAGGAGGTTGGATCGGTCAATTATCTCACCCACTTGATGTGGTACCCGCTTTAACTCACCGTGACGTGGGTCCCGCTTGAAACAGCTGTAGGCCACCACGTGATAGCTGGGATCAAAAATTTGGGATTCTCTCCTGGCAAAATGTTCCCGCCACTGCCACTTAAAAATACTTACTCTAGAAAAAGTGTACTTCCTAGCCCTACTACTACTAGTACTACTACTCCCCTGCCCATGCCTTTCTACCGACGACAAGACAAGAAACCATCACTATCTAGCTCCCATCCAGCAAGCAACCATTGGAACTAGTGCAACCTCCGATTGGGGAGTTCTTGCTGAAATAGGTGGGTGTATTTGCTCACCTCGAAATCCAGCTTGCTTAATTTGCTTCTGATTGGGCCATTGGGGGTACTATTAGTACTAGGAGCAGTAGTATTCAATATGCTTTGATTGTGGAGTTCTCCCTTATTGCTCACCTCGGAATCACCTAATCATGATGTTTTTCCTCTGCTGTGATCGATTGGGTCATTTGGGTGGGGTAGGGGTGGGGGTGGGGTTGGGGAGTGGGATACTGATTTCGTATGGATTCGGGATCATGGCATGGTCGCCGCTGTTCTGATTGGGGCATTTGGTCGGGTTCGATTTTGGTGTTCTTCACTTCTGTAACCTTTATTTGCTACTCGTAATGTGCAATGGGTTTCGCGTCAGATTCTGTGGGTCATGTAACACCCCTGGGATTAGGGTTAAGTAAACCTCGAAATATCCTCCGGGATAGACATAACTCAAACCCCAGAGAATCACAGTATATGATTCGGTAGCATTATAGAACACAGGGATTCAACAACATAAGTTTAAACTCTTAATAGAGTACGATGTCAGATTATTACAAGCCAGGGGTCACAGATCCATCATTACACCAAACAACGAAAGCAAATTATGCTGTTCTACACAACAAACTTAACAAAGGGCCTAAGAAGCCATAAACATAAGCGACGTCCAACCCATAGTCCTTAGGCTGCTACCTGGTACCCCCAACTACTCGTCGATGTCAACGTAGAAGCCACCTTCAGTTGTAACTAGATCATCTGAGGAAAAACAACAATAGCGCAAGGCTGAGTACGAGAATGTACTCCGCAAGACTTAGATAACCTAGTATCTACATGTTCTGGCTAGAAAAGCTTTCTCTGGATTTTCTTTGCATAAAGCCAACTTTGGTTATAAACAAGAGAGGGAGAAGAGGCTCGTCTACACAGAATACTTTCAAAACAGGGTAAGAGAGCGACCACTCCATCTTGAACATCTGAACTTGTTAACCGAGTACATCTGAACTCCTCATGTAAGATCACCCCCTCGAACCCCCGAGGAAGCATCCTTAAGCACACGTGGATCAGCAAGTTTTACTTATAGTTAATGTTATCTATGATCTTAGAATTTGGTCACGAAGCGTTCATAACCGTGAACATGGTTTTTCAAAAAGATTTAACCTTGCAGGGGTGTACAACTTTACCCACACGTACCAACCGACTCTTAATGCCAAATTATTATCCCTCTTCCTAGGAAGGACGACAGAGGGTGGTTGGCCACGACCTTTACCTTGTTAACGCTGAGACCATGAGTCACGCCCTAAGGAGGGTTCCGTCATAACGGGTCAAATCCCGAAGCCGGTCCCTAGAGATGTGTGTCAAGGTTGGTTTACCAGGGGCTCCATCCACCCCAAGCAACCCCGACCATGCTTACCTACCTGTTATGATGCACCTCCTTCACCTCCTCTTTCAAAAACATTTTCAATGCATATGCCAAATGGAAAACCTGAACTATGTGACTCATGGAACCTACTAGGCAAGTTAGTTAGTCGAGGGGTTTTCCAGGCCCCGTGTGGCTGTACGCTCATCTCGGTTCCAAAGGCAAGAACTCGGTTACTAGTGGTGGCGAGCATAGGACTACAAAAACCACACCCGACGTGGCCTCCCATGCAAGCCTTAGCATATGTATCGGTCACCTTCGATCTTGTGTCCATCTCCTACCTTTCTAGATTCTTTGACATCTCCGATTCATCATCATCGGGATGGATCAGGCGTAAGTACTAAGCATGGCTAAGCTTGACCATCGAAGAAGCTCTAGCAACGCTCACATCCCAGACCTAGGTATGCTAGGAGCAGTGGATCAGGTATATAAGGTTACAACAGGGAAACTATGCAGCAGATAGGTAACTCTAGCTTCTGACAAAATACCACATTGGAATCATGTGCAATATAGCGAGAAAGTAGATACTTTGTAAAACATAGGTTCAGAATGAGAGGCTACGCTTGCCTTGTCCTTCAGTAGACAGATAAGGATCTTCGGTGTCATTCACTTCGGTCTCGTGCTCGGATCCTATCGCGAAGAAGCAATATCGGAAACAAGGCAACAATCAATATCTCGAACCATGCAATGCGCAAGCACATGAGTGATATGATGGATTAAAGTTATCCTGGCAACCCTAGGATTAGCATTGATTTAAATGGGTTCGGGGTGCCGAGGTTTGGCATTCCATCGATCCCATATGCAATTAGGGGGGTTTCGATGTTCCTCTAAATAACTAGGGTTTAGGTTGATAAACAATGCATGATTGTATTTTTAAAGTGTAGATCTCATTTTTCTGAACATTTTGATATATTATTCATATTTTTTTGTTTAAATATGAATTAGTTATGAATTTTATAAGATTATAATAATTTCTGTCTTATTAAATCATTTCTGGAATTAATAATAAAACAAGAAACAACTTTACTGCGTCATTATGACATCAGCATAGGTGTGGGGACTTTTTGCACCGGGGTAGCACCTAGCCACTATGGCTGACGAATGGGACCGAGGCTACATCAGCTGCCACGGTGGCGAGGCGTGGTCGGTGCCACGTCACCCACGGCGGAGCCACCAGACGGTGGTCGCCGGCGGCGATCTGGCGCACCCCAGCTAACGCGGCTGGGCTCGTTGGAAAGAAATCAGCAAGGCGAACCACACAGAGGTGGCGCCGCCCCGCTATCGTCGCCGGAACAATAGGCACAACAGCGGCCAACGGTGGAGCTAGCAGGCGCACGTCGCAGACACGGGGAAGGGAGAGATGGAGGAAGAGGGAAGGAGCTTGAGCACCGGGTGCTCACCCTGGTTGCGTCGATGGCGTCGGCGAGGCGAAAGGAAGCCGGGATCGACGGCGAGTGGTGGCGTCTGGCGGCGGAGGGAGGTTTCGATTCAGGCGATTGGAGGCGCGCCGATCCGTGAGAGTTAGCTGGGGAGAACAAGGAGACAAAAGCGGTCACGACGGTGGTCTCAGGTTGAGCTGGGGTGGCCGGAGACGGCGAGGACAAGGACGACAGCGAGCTAGGTCTCGTCGGCCATGGCGGGAGAGGATAAGGGGGAGGGGGAAGTGGCGTCTGGGGTTCCTCCTCTATGGCGGCCGACTTTATAGGCGACGGGGCGGGAATCTTGGCGCGCGTGCGGCGGCCGACGGCGATGGCAAGGCCACGGAGCTGCTTCCCCGTTGCTGACGAAGACGACGACGCGAACTGCTCCCGAAGCGGTACCGGGCCATAGTTGGGCCTCGGGTGGGCCGCGGAAAGAGAAGGGAAGCGAGCTGGAAGCTGGGTTGTGGCCTTTTTCCTTCTCTGCTCTCTTTTTTTACAGAAAATGTTTTTACATTTATGTTTTCTTTTATCCCTTTTGTATTTGAATTTCTTTTCTGTTTTGAACTATTTCAAAAATACCAGAAGGTTTGCAATATCCAAAATAATGCAGGGACCCCTTTATACTACTTGGAATCCACATGTTTTGGTGATTTTTGAAAAACAGAACCATTTGAAATGGAATAGAGGTTAGAAGGAAGCCATCTAGAGATTAGGGTTTGTATCCCCTTTTGTCTCCAAAACACAACAAGAATGCAAAAGGATCATGCATGCTTATGCTCTTAAGTTCCCTTAAAAGTTGCCTAAAAAGGGTAATGTTGTAGTATATTCATTGTGTTCTTCCATTCTTTCCAATGCTGAAAGTGGTTGGCTGCAACCTGGATGTATCCCTATGCTAAAAGTTGTCTCTGTCTGCATCTTGTTTTTGTGGAAGCCTCTCTGACACCATCTCTTCTTCATTTACTGTAGCACGGTGGTACATACCTGCAAACGTGCGGTGCTCTAGGTGCGTCAAATAGGATGGTACCCCCACATGCCGCAGGATCCAGCTAGTACCACTGATACGTCCAAAATGTATCTACTTTCCCGAACACTTTTGCTATTGTTTTTCCTCGAAACTTGTGTGATTTGGGTACAACTAACACGGACTGACACTGTTTTCAGCAGAATTACCTTGGTGTGTAGTTTTTGTGCAGAAAATCAACTACCAGGAAAAATCCCCAAAAATATGCAAAAATCCTATTTCACCAAAAGACTCACGAAGCCAGAAGACGAGACGGAGTAGGGCCACAAGGGGCCCACACCACCTAGCCGCACGGGCCAGGTCAGGCCACACCTGGGGGTGGTGTGGCCGCCTCGGCTGCCCCCTCAGCCTCCCTCTTCGCCTATAAGTTGCCTCTTGACCTAAAAACCAAGGGGGGTTTGACTTTTTCCAGAAAGAGTTCCGCTGTGCCGCCACAACCAGATTCCGCGATTCGGAACCAGAAACTCTGTTCTGGCACCCTGCCGGGACGAGGAATTGGAGGAGATCATCGCCATCATCATCACCATCACTTCTCTATCGACCATCCATGTTTCCCCCATCTATGAGTGAGTAATCCCCCGCTATAGGCTATGGGGATGGTAGGGATTGGATGAGATCGTTCATGTAATGGCATCATATTGTTAGGGCATGGTGCCTAGCATCTATTGTTAGTGCTTTTTGACTTTGTTGCAACTTGTTATGCTTAATGCTTGCCACTAGGGCCTGAGTGCCATGATTTCAGATCTGAACATGTTATTGATTCATTATGATAGTATTGTTTATGGTCTTACCTGCAAGTTGTATACACATATTGTTGTCCAGAATCAAAGGCCCCGAAGTGACAGCAATCGGGATAACCAGAGGGAATGGCTTTGATGTGAGGATCACATGTGTT
Organism: Avena sativa; assembly: GCA_916181665.1. Lineage (NCBI taxonomy): Eukaryota > Viridiplantae > Streptophyta > Magnoliopsida > Poales > Poaceae > Avena > Avena sativa. The sequence continues at coordinate 382,033,650 of OV702286.1, read as the reverse complement.
CACAGAGAGTTAATGCTTTGCTCCGGTGCTCTATTAAAAGGAGCACCTTAATTACCAGTAGTTCCCTTGAGGCCCCGCTGCAAACGGGCTGGCAGGACAAAGGATGTTGTGCAAGTTCTCATTGTGAGCATGCATGACTATATATGGAACACATGCCTATGATTATTTAGTACTTGGATGCTTTATCTTATTTATCTGCAAATGCCCTATGTCTTGATTTCCATATGAATTGTCTTGTCCATGCAACGCCCGTCCATCCATCCCTATGCCTACCACGCTTTAATCCTACTGTTTATTGCAATTGTTACTACTGTCTTTACTTTTACTACTGCTATTACTTTGCTATTGCTATTACAAAACTGTTGCTACTAATAAACTGATGTGAGCAAGATTGTTTCCAGGTGCAGCTGAATTGACAACTCAGTTGTTAAGGCTTATAAATATTCTTTGGCTCCCCTTGTGTTGAATAAATAAATTGGGTTTCACTTCCCTCGAAAATACTGCGATACACCCCCTATACTTGTGGGTCATCAAGACTATTTTCTAGTACCGTTGTCGGGGAGCATAACTTTGTTTATCAAGTTCACTTGGAATCACTATTGTTTGCTTCCATCCATCCATCATGGGTAAGTCTCGTGATGGCAAGGTTCCTATTTTACCATCCACTACAAGAAGAGGTACGGTTCTGAACACCTATGTTGCTCTTGATTCACCATCTGTTATGAGTAAGATCCTTACACCACCACATACACATGTTACACACACTACTACTACTATGAATATGAAACTTCTGATACTTATGATGCTGCTTCTACTGTGCTTGATAAGAGTGGTTCAGTAGGTCCTTTCCTAGATGCTACGATTGCTAGAACTATAGCTAGAAATAACGAAACTCCTAATGTAAACACTACTACACCTGTTAGTTCACCTGAGTCTAGAGAGAGCTATGATAGTGAAGACGGTTATATACAGATGACCGATGAATTTATTAAAGAATGTCAAAACACCCATGATAGGAGTTCTATTAAGAGTCTCCTTGAGAGGCATACTATAAAACCCAAATTGTCTCCTAATGCTAAGTTTGCTGCATCTCCCATAAACATTAAAGATAAGGATTATGATTTCTCTCCTTATCTATCTTACATAGCTATTGTTGAGAAAGAACCTTTTTGTGGGACTAAGAATGAAAGTGCGGTAGCACATATGACTGAGCTTTCTACCATGAGTGGCTTATTTTCTGATGATATTAAGATGCGCACCTACTTTGTTGCTAAAATTTTCCCTTTTTCACTGAAAGCAGAAGCTAAAACTTGGTTTAATAATTTACCTCTTGGATCTATTGATAGCCCTGATTGCTTGATTAGTACTTTCCTGCAGAAATATTTTCCTCCTAGTGCTAGACATGCTATTTTGCAGGAACTTTTTGATTTTAAATAGGGAGAAAAAGAGATATTGCCTGAATCATGGGCAAGGTTTTGTGCTTTGGTTCATGCACAGGCTGGATGTCCGCTACCTAAGAATGAGCTTCTTGATATATTTTATATTGGACTAACTGAAGAATCTAGGACATACCTGGATAGTTGTGCTGACTGTGTTTTCAGGAATAGGCCTCCCAAAGAAGCTGAGGAATTAATGGCTAAAATAAGCAAGAATTATGAAGACTGGACTCCTGAACCAGCTATACCTGAGAAAACTATACCTAAACCAGCTATTCCTACGCCTATACCAACATCAAAGAAGAGGGGAGTTATTGAACTAAATGATGAAGTGATGAAGGAAGCTAAGAAATGTCTTAAGGAGAAGGGAATTAAAGCTGTAGATGTGAAGAATTTACACCCTATAGAAGAATTATGTAAGCCAATTCTCCATTCATCCACTATTGAGGTACACGCTCTCCAACATTTTGATGAAGGTGATATTCCTTACTCTAAACCTCCTGATCAATGCTTAGAAGAATTTGATGTTTTTATTGTTAAGCAAGATAATTTTAATAAAAGGGTGCAAAATCATCTAATGGAAAACTCTAGAGCTATTGTTGAGTTAAAATATATGGTGGAAAGAACCTCTAATGATGTTAAAATGCTTGTTAAACATTTTCAAATGGTTCAAACTCAAATTGATCAGCTTATTAAAGTACAAAAAGACATGCTAGTTAATGGTGCTAAAGAAAAACATGCTTATGAAATTAGAACTAGAAGTGGTGCTGCCACCCAGGATCCTCTATATCCTGAGGGGCATCCTAAAAGAATTGAGCAGGATTCTCAACAAGCTGAAAATAGTGGTACTACTCCTAAGAAAAGAAAAAAGAAACATAAAATTATTGTAGAACCTTCTAAACCTGCTAAAGATCCTAATAGTATATCTATCTCTGATGCTGAAACTGAAAGTGGTAATGAAGAACATAATGCTCCTGATAAAGAAAAAGTTGAAGAAGAACCCGAAAGTCACACTAAGAATACTAAATACACTAAAGAAGATTTTGTTGCTAAGAAACATGATAGTCAAAGAGAGCCTTGGGTCCAAAAACCTATGCCTTTCCCTGATAAGAAACACAAGTCAAAGGAAGATGAACACTATAATAAGTTTTGTGAGTGGATGAAACCTTTATTCTTGCAAATTCCTTTGACTGATGCTATTAAATTACCTCCTTATTCAAAGTATATGAAGGATATTGTCAAAAGGAAAATCCCTAATGAAGAAATTTCTACTTTGCTTGTTAATTATTACTTTAGTGGTAAGGTTCCAAAGAAACTTGGAGACCCAAGGATTCCAACTATTCCTTGCTCTATTAAAAATAGTTATGTTAGACCTGCTTTGTGTGATTTGGGAGCAGGAGTTAGTGTTATGCCTTTTTCTCTCTATAAGAGACGTCAACTGGAAAAACTGATACCAACTGATATAACTTTGCAAATGGCTGATAAATCTACTACTATTACTATTGGTATATGTGAGGATGTACCTGTTCAAGTGGCTCATAATTGCTTGATATTAACTGATTTTGTTGTGCTTGAAATGCCCGAAGATGATAATATGTCTATTATTCTTGGGAGACCTTTTCTTAATACTGTAGGAGCTGTTATTAATTATAATCAAGGAAAGGTGACTTTCAATGTTAATGAAAAGGAGCATACTGTCTATTTCCCCAAGAAGATTGATAGGACTTATGGCTTAAATTCAATTGAAAATGTTGAGGGCATCCAAGTTGGAGAAATATATTGTCCCATACCACGAGAAAAATATGAAACCATTATGATTGGGACCATTGCTATCAAGGTTGAGGTAACATAATCATTAGTGGAATACAAAGTTTTGTTTCATATAAAATTGCTTTGGTAACAAGACCTGATCAACCTTATTAACAAAGGGATTTTAATGAACAAAACAATGTTTTCACCATGATTATCTACGCTTACTTTTATTTTATCCATTTTAGTTTTTGCTTTCATTTAGTTTACTTTTCTGTTGTTAGTTGCTTGCATGTTAGACTGTCTTAGAACTTCCGGATCTTTAGCTTTGTTTAGCTTTTGCATCTTTTCGAAAAAAATCTTTCTATCAGAAAATCATCCATCAATACTTGAAAATTGCTCAAAAATAAAGTGTCTCGAAAAATTCCAGAAAATTCATATTAATTTTTTACGTGAAAAAAGGGGCAGAGAAGTGCCTAAAGAGTACCAGGGGGCCCACCAGGCAGGCACACTACCTGGTGGCGCGGCCAGCCCAGGGGTGCGCCTGGCCATGGTGTGGGCCACCCCTGGCACTCCACTCACTCTCTCACTTCCCACTTCTTTCTCTCTCCCAAGAAAACATCAGTTCTTTGCTCGAAATCACGTTCTTGCTGTTCTTGCCCGCAATTTTTCGACCTCCTTGCGCAGCCTATCTTTGCTGCTGAAATTTGGAGCATTTGTTCTCCGGTATGTAACTCCTCCGCTTGTCCAAGTACATTTGTGATTAGTGGTTTATATCTTGACTATTTTGCTGATGTAGGTGACAGGTTATGAGAGCTTGTAAGCTTGTTCAATGCTTAGAGATATTTTTTTGATGCATTTTTAGGCCTCTTACAAGTCCCTATGAGTAGTTCCCTTCATTATGTATTCACTTTGCAATCACTTGTATAATGGATGTTTAAATTTCAGAATATCAAAGATGAACAACCACGCCTTTGGAGAAATATTTGAGAGGAACACACCTAGGAGGTCAAGGCCCTCAAGATCAGCCTCTCAGTTTAGGCCTTCATACAATGAAGATCTCATTGCACCATGCTTTGGCAATTAAGGAGATGAGGGGGACGCTCACCCATCTACTTTTCCTTGTTTTACCTTTTTGCAAGCTGCAGGGATCCTCGATGATTTCATACTACTGGTTCAGAGGTTCAGTTTGACCTCATACATGGAAGATGAGAGTGAGCAATATGCCGTGCTCACCAAAACTTTCGTTGAGAGTTTCGTTTTCACTAACACCCCCTATCAGTCAACTTTTTCTTTCAAAATTTATAATATGCCTATTACCATGTCATTGGAAAGATTTTGCAGCATTATAGGTATAAGCATGACGGGGACCGTGAAGAAGATCCAAGGTTGACCCGCTGATTTGCTGGAGCTCTATCAAAGTGTAACAAATGATGATGACCGCGTAGCTCAGCGTGGGAAGATAAGAAACATCCAACTCCCAGCTCTTAGATACTTTGCTTATTATCTTGCCACTAGCATTCTTGGTATGGAGAACACAAGTAATATATCCAATTATCATTTAGCCTTCCTCGCTGCTGCACTTCATAACAATACCCGGTACAATCTTGGCTCTCTCATTGCTCGCCGCCTAGCTACTAGGGGACCTATTTATGGGGGCATTATTGCTTCACGTATGGTTACTGTGTTAGAACTTTCTGTGGATCCTAATGATACTATATTGGCACCACAAAGGCTTGATCTTGCTGCCATGAAAACACATCACTTCGTCACTGCTGACTCTGATACGGACAATTTAGTATACAGGATGTTGTTTACTGACGGGGATGAAAGGGAGATTCCTTTGCCGCAATCTACTTTGTTCAATGTTCACAGGAGGCCATGGTCGCGTTCCAAGGAGGAGGTGGACGAGCAACTCCGCTTGCTTGGTTTCCACAGGCAGCACCAGGAGGATGTGCCTTCTTACGACTACTCTGCGTACTACGGTGGGGCATCCTCGAGCTCGCACCAGGACAAGGGTACCTCCTCGCCATACTACGGAGGCGCTCCATCTTGGCCAGCTTGGGATTGATACCCACTTAGGCCAAAAGCCTAATCTTGGGGAAGGTACAACTACATCACACTCATCTCCATATCATGTTTAGTCGGTACTTTATATATCCATGCTTCGTTCTCTTTTTAGTTTTCGTTCTTTCTTTACTTTTGCTTTCTAAAACACAAAAATACCAAAAATATTTCCATTGTTTCTCTTTGTTTGCTTCTTTTTTCCTTGGGTTGCTTTTTCCTTTTTTCTTTGTTTGAGCTATTCGAACATTCCAAAAAGATTTTGTTTTGTTTGTCTTTCCTTTTTGTTCTTGTCTTTAAATAATCAAAAACACCAAAAATATTTGTTGTTCTTCTTTGGTTTTGTGAAGTTTGTTACAGGGTTCAGCAGTCCTCAGTGGAATTTGGTTTCATGTTATTATCCAAGCCACACAAGTGAAGGGCAATAATGAGGATTAATGACAACTTGAGGTTTGGTAAGAGGCTGGTAACGAACTCTATTTGTTTTAATTTTTTTACATATACTCATCATTGTGGGCATGCTTAGTCTGTTCATGTAGGGTGTATGTTATTTATGGATGCTTAGTAGTTCTTGCTTTCTTATGATTAGCTCCAGCTCGCTAATAGTTTGTAGTATGTCGTATGAATGTTTGCTTGCATTGCTCTGTTCATAACTTGGTATGACACTGTGGTATCCTCCTCTGAATGTTTTATTTGAATTGACTTGGCACATGTTCACGCATGCATATGACTGAAAGAATAATCAGTTAAGCCTCAATGAATTATTTTGCCTCAGGGGTCTTGAATCACTTTCATGCCATGATTAGTCCTGTTTTGTTGCAAGCATGATTATGACAGTTATTGCTCTCTCGTTTGTCGCTCCCTTACTATTGCTAGCCTTCACTTGCACTGAGTATGAGCTCTAGTCGTGTTTCCAATTCCCCAAAACCAATATTGCCAAAAGTGTCCACCATACCTACCAATTAGCATCATTTTCTATTCCGTGCATATTCAGTATGTCTTGTTTTCTTCCAAATAAAATGTTTGCTTGTTATGAGAAAGTTAGTTAGTAAAGCTCTCACGAACTTGATGGCACACTTTACTTTCTCGCACTTAATAATCCTGAACCATTGTGTCCATCTTTGTTGTGTATATGTTTGTGCTTTATAAGTTGAAGTTAACAGAACCATGCATCATGGGGAACACTTTAAATATTGCACTTGTACTTTGTACCTCGTTGATATCATGATTCTTTTGCTTATGGATCTCGGTGGTGTGAAATAAAAGGGGAACTTGTAAGATCATGGAGTTTGTATATGTGTTAGAGAAACGCCTGGGCCGCTAGCCTAAGCCATGCCTGATCATGGTGGAAACTTGCAGCATAACCAAAATGAGCATTCTATGAAGCATCCTCAATAAAAACCTATGCAAATAGCAAATAAAAAGATCACTGAGATGCTCATTGTCTCCTTGCCTTGTCATTTTGATTATGGGATAGCTCCTATATCATGTGCAAGGGGTACCCCGTTGGTGGTTCTCTATGATATATACGTACTTACAATAACAAGAGCTTACTTGTGACTGAAGTTGAGTAGCATGAGGTTCGGTACTCGTAAGTAAGGGGCATGAGATTTTAACTTATAACTTGTCAAGCATATCCTCTTAGTTGTGTCACTTTAACCTTAACCATTTCAAGATGATTATGATAGGGGCAATGAGATCTCAAAGCTAATGAGTAACATACTTTCAGCATTTGGAAGCCTTTCAAACTTTTCAAAACCTTTTCATTTCCTTGTTGAGTCACCACCTATTCTATGAGCACTTTCTTGAGAGCATAATTGTCATTCTTAGTGTAATGTTCTTGTCTCAAAACTTGATTAATTGTGTTATGACTGATGCGTGTATCTTTGATATCTTTACTTCTAGTCTTCACTTGAACTTCAGAGGTGCCTTGGCATTTATGTTTGCTATACAATCAAAGGCAACCGAGATACCACTCTATCATACCTTGTTATGAGCATTGCAATGTTGCTTATGTTTATGTTTCATGCTACTTATTATTTTTGAGTTGGAATCTCTTCATAGCTTGCAATGACTATTAAATAAACTGAGTTGCATACTCTTTATTATGAATTGCCTAAGTAGTTGACAATATGCTGAGAATATATACATCTTATGAAGCAAATGTGTTCGTGAAAGTTTCTTTTATCGCACTCAGTTTTCAACTGAATTGCTTGAGGACAAGCAATAAGCAAAGCTTGGGGGGAGTTGATACGTCCAAAACGTATCTACTTTCCCGAACACTTTTGCTATTATTCCTCCAAACTTGTGTCATTTGGGTACAACTAACATGGACTGACGCTGTTTTCAACAGAATTACCTTGGTGTCTAGTTTTTGTGCAGAAAATCAACTATCAGGAAAATCCCGGAAAATATGCCAAAAATCCTATTTCACTAGAAGACTCACGGATCCAGAAGACGAGACGGAGTAGGGCCATGAGGGGCCCACACCACCTAGCCATGCGGGCCAGGCCAAGCCGCGCCTGGGGGTGGTGTGGCCGCCTCGGCTGCCCCATCAGCCTCCCTCTTCGCCTATAAGTTGCCTCTTGACCTAAAAACCTAGGGTGGTTCGACGTTTTTCTAGAAAAGAGTTCTGCTGCACCGCCACCACCAGATTCCGTGATTCGGAACCAGAAACTCCGTTCTGGCACCCTACCAGGACGGGGAATTGGAAGAGATCATCGCCATCGCCATCATCATCACCATCGCTTCTCCATCGACCATCCATGTTTCCCCCATCTATGAGTGAGTAATCCCCCGCTGTAGGCTATGGGGATGGTAGGGACTGGATGAGATCGTTCATGTAATGGCATCAGATTGTTAGGGCATGGTGCCTAATATCTATTATTAGTGCTTTTTCACTTTGTTGCAACTTCTTATGCTTAATGCTTATCACTAGGGCCCGAGTGCCATGATTTCAGATCTGAACATGTTTGATTCATTATGATAGTATTGTTTATGGTCTTACCTGCAAGTTGTATACACATATTGTTGACCGGAACCAAAGGCCCCGAAGTGACAGCAATCGGGATAACTAGAGGGAATGGCTTTGATGTGAGGATCACATGTGTTCATGGAGTGTTAATTCTTTGCTCTGGTGCTCTATTAAAAGGAGCACCTTAATTGCCGGTAGTTCCCTTGAGGCCCCACTGCAAACGGGCTGGCAGGACAAAAGATGTTGTGCAAGTTCTCATTGCGAGCACGTATGACTATATATGGAAGACATGCCTATGATTATTTAGTACTTGGATGCTTTATCTTCTTTATCTGCAAATGCCCTATGTCTTGATTGCCATATGAATTGTCTTGTCCATGCAACGCCAGTCCATCCATCCCTATGCCTACCACGCTTTAATCCTACTGTTTACTGCAATTGTTACTACTGTCTTTACCTTTACTACTACTATTACTTTGCTATTGCTATTACAAAACTGTTGCTACTGATAAACTCCTGTGAGAAAGATTGTTTCTAGGTGTAGCTGAATTGACAACTCAGTTGTTAAGGCTTATAAATATTCTTTGGCTCCCCTTGTGTCGAATCAATAAATTGGGTTTCACTACCCTCGAAAATACTGCGATACACCCCCTATACTTGTGGGTCATCAACCACTACTCACCAAACAAGCGCAAGGCCACCGACCCGCTGGGAGGGCCCAACTTAAAGAGAAAGGTATTTGTTCTTAATACCCTTATTACCATGGTGCAGTCAGATTTAATTATTACTCGCTTGGTGGCATGCATGCTTATCAGATGTTCAGAAACATATGTGTAATTTTATTAATTCTGGCAATGTGTTTATGTGAATCCTGATCTGGATCTGTCTGACTGTCTCATACAGTCAGTATATGACTACTATGTACTGTACTCCCTCCATCCCAAGGCTTAATGCATATATATTTTTCTAAAAGTCAAGCTACGGAAAGTTTGACCAAACTTTTTGAAAAAAGTCAAAAACTATCAAGAACTATGATATTATATACATACGACGTGAATATATGTTTCATGATGTGTCCAAGGATATATAATTCATATTATAAATATTAATATTTTTTCTAAAAACTTGGTCAAACTTTACATAGTATTGAACTGTTGAGCTCTGCTGCTATTTATGCAGATTGAAGGTGCTTCTGCGGAGGTTGAGGCTTCTGTAGAGGCTAGTAGATTTCTGATGCCCACACAAAAAGAGGACATCCTCTACACAACGAGGAAGCGCTAACACAGTACCCAAGTGGATAGTGACTTCTCTAAGAAGTGGGTATAATTTGGAAATCCACAATTTCACATGTTATGATTTTCCATGTTATTGTTATCAGCTAGTAGTATATGTGAGCTCTCATCAGAAGTTCACAAAAATCAAATTTGTTTGCTTTACAGACAATGGTTTTGTCTTATATTATTAGATTTACTTGGTCTTTACATAATTTAACCTTTCCACTTAATTTCAATCAGTACCATGCACTAGTTGCTCAGCCCTTTCTGCTACCCTCCTCTTGTCAAGCTTGTGGATTGAAATAGGGCCCATGTATGCCCTTCCAAAGGCAAATGGAAGAATGGTGCATGGGAACCCTTCGCAAAGTGTACCCATGGTATCAAGTATGGATTCCAAGTGGTTTAGACCGACTTGATGTAAGATCTTTTATCTCACTTTTTGCTGTCGCCTTACTTCTATATCAATTTTCTCATGAAGGATGTCCCTTGTGTCGCTCGCCCCATTATAAACAAGATGTTCGGAAATGACAAGTTTCTAACTCTATATAGTGAGGGACCTAAAGGCATGCGGCAACTATATGATGTGGATGTCTCCCAGATGATGGACACCACCTATTTGGGTGGCCAAGGTTGGTCCAAGTATGTCTGTGAGAATGGTCTGAAGCAGGGGGACAAGGTAACATTCGATTTTAGCAAGCCGTGGCACATACTTGCACGTCATCGTACACCTGTTGACCTAAGGACAAAGAACAGAGGTAGTACTAATTAATTTGCTTCTATACTCAACACAACCTCTAATGATTTTCTTGCGACTAACTGTTCTGCACCATTGTCTTTACTCATCATATGACCCTGACCACTTCTGTAGTCCGCTTCCCCTTATGTACCACAAGAAGGGTGCCAGCATCAAGTTGTTGGCACCGACACTAGCCCGAGTTCCTGCAATGACACCTGTTGACCTCAGTAGGAGAAAGAATAGAGGTAGTAACTTAATTTGCTTGTATACTCTTATCTCTTTCTAGGAGTTATTGTTGTATAAGAAACCATTTTGCTTGTACACATCTCATATGCCTCTCTGACCACTCCTGCAGCCCCCTTACCTACCCTCCAGAAGGTAACCAACATCAAGATGCTGGCACCCGCAATGGCACTAGCCCTAGTTCCTGCTCTGCCACCTGTTGACCTAAGGAGAAAGAATGGAGGTAGTAACTTAATTTTCTTGTATACTCATCATATCCTCTAATCACTGTCTTGTGAGTAACTGTTGTATAGGAGACCATTTTGCTTGTACACTTCTCATCTGCCTCTACCATCCCTGTAGTAAGCTTAGCTACCCCTCAGAAGGAATCTAGCATCAAGCTGCTGGCGCCGGCAACTGTTCTGGGCCTTCTGGCTCCTCCACCAGCCCCTCTACAATTAGTGGCACCATCTCCTACACCATCACCAGTTACCGCACTAGCCCCAACATAGGCACCGGCACAATCTCCTTCATCACCCCGGGTAGTACCTTGTCAGACCATATCCTACACATGTGTCATCACAAGGTCGCACCAGATTATGTTTGTGAGTATATGGTGGCAAATAAACTGCTCTGAATGTCCTCTCAAGTTTACATAATTCAGTACATTGCTCTTGGTAATTATGCGTCTATCTCTTTCTTTGACTTAGAAATTGCCTAATAGTGCCACAAAGAGGCCAGACGAAAGGGTACAATAGTCTTCACAATACATAGAGAAGGAGTGAAAATCGAGGGACGCTATGCCATTAACTTGACTAATGGGCATTTGGCAGCTACTTCTAGGTGGATCAAGTTCCAGAAAGCAGTCAAACCTACTATTGGATGAACGATCAAGGTCGATGTATCTGCTTGTCCTGAATGCCGCATGTTGTTCATGAACTTCCTAGCTGTCTAGCTCTTTGGCCACATGCTATTGTAATTAATTATGTTATTGTATTATCTCCACTGATCATATATGGGTGGTAAAACTATGATAAACTTTTGCTGGATTGGAGCTATGACTAGTACGTACTGGTATGGTATATCTGTATATTATGGTTCCCTATATGATCAAATATTATGACAATGATTGTGTTCCAGTGATCGAGTGTGTTTAGAGAAAAGGGAAAACTGATCGCGTGGCATGGTTTTTAGAGCTGAAACAAGAATTGTCTCTCTTTGTATTGCTATTGAATTTCAGTGTCTGTATTGCTGAATCAGTCACTTTGAAATGCTTCTGAATTGGTCAAAAGCTCCTGAATATGAACTAGGAATCTGTCGATTTTTTATGTCCTATTATTCTCTACTCCTTAATCTTTCAAATGGTATTGATTTTTTCAAAAGTTCTGTCATTGTTGTTGGCTGCTTGCTCTAGAGCTTTTGCCTTTGTGTCATTGGAATTGTTGGATGCATTTTGGACAGAGATGAGAGGGTGAAGATATACAGCGTGATTTCACTAAGTGAAGTCATTGGATACTAGCCTAGTTTTGGCGCATATGGTGTGTGTTCATTAGATATTTTTACATGAATATCTATCAAAGAAATTATCGCTTTTTTTCCTCCCTCGATAAGGCCTGTGTTTGAATCTGGCGAGCCACAGCCTAGTGAAATTTGAGATAGGATCCCATTGACCATCACCCAAAAACTTTGTAATTTGGCATTTTTGGCATTTCCCCCCACCTCTAAAAAAACTATGTCTACCCATGTTTTTAAGAAACTAATCAATTATATAAATCGAGGCTCCAGTAGCATTGCCCTTTTATTTTAAGAGAGATAACATGGACACATAAAATATTTTTTAGAAGACTGATACATAAGTTGTAGTACTAATACATGTTTAATGATTCAATTTCTATAAATATCTTTGTTGTAGTGGCAAAACACTCAGTTTACGTCTATTTGATTTGATTTGAAGGTCTTTAGTTCGAATCCCCTCTGTGTATATATTTATATATATATATATTAGGTTTACTTTTTCTGAGAAAAGGTTTACATTTTAATATCGTATTACGGAGAGGCTGACATCACGGACCCACCAGCCTACAGCATCCCTCGAGTTTAATGGTCGGCTTTGAAAAAAAGTTAAATAATTATACAAAGAGGTTGGCATCTATGACCCACCCGCCAGAACATGCAAGCTACATCTAGGACCCACAAGCCAGAACATACCAGAGAGGCTGACATGGGGGCCTCAGCAGCACGACCATACATGTCTGCTGCATCGATCAACGTTGCAAGGTCAAAACAGCGGACACGGCCAGAAAAAACGTCCATCATACGCAGGTTTCAATTATAGAGAGACCGACATGTGGGACCCAGTAGCGCGTCCTTATACAAGTGCTGCCTCGAGCAATGTTGCCAAGTTTGAAACAAGGAGGCATGAGTGACAAAAAATTCCAGCATGCACACGTTTCTTCTAATGAGAGGCTCAGATGGGGAACCCAGCAGACTGAAAAAACGGCTGATGCATCAAGTAATGCTATCAAGTTCAAAATACGGAGGCGCGACCGAGAGAAAAAATTCCATCATACACATGTTCCTTCTAATGAGTGGATGACATGTGGGGCCCTGCAGCATGATTAAACGGTAGATGCAGCAAGCAACATTATCAAGTTCGGAACACGGAGGCATGACCGAGGAAAACAATTCTATCATACACATGTTTGTTCTAATGAGAGGATGACATGTGGGGTCTTGGAGTTTGATTAAACGGTTGATGCATCGAGCAGCGCTATCAAGTTCAGAACAGGGTAGCGTGAGCGAAGCAAAAAAATTCCATCATACACATGATTCTTATAATGGGAGGCTGACATGGAGAATCCAGCAGCATGACTAAACGGCAGATAGATCGAGCAACGTTATCGAGTTGAAATCAGGGAGGCAATACCCAAGGGAAAAAATTCATCATACACATGTTTTTTCTAATGAGAGGATGACATATGGGTCCAAGTAGCCTGATTAAATGGTAGATGCATCGAGTAATGCTATCAACTTCGTAAAAGGGTAGCGCGAGCGAAGGAAAAAAATTCTAGCATACACACGATTCTTGTAATGAGAGGCTGACATGTGGGACCCGGCAGCCTGACTAAACGGCAGACGCATCGAGCAACATTATCAAGTTCAAATCAGGGATACGAGACCAAAAAGTATGGTCCGCTAGAGACACTAACATCCGGGACCCACACACCTCAAAACACTTTGGTGAGTTAACATCACGCGAGGAAACGAAAATCTTGCTTCAGCCATGCACTGGCCGAGCTTCCTCCACTTTTTTAGCAGTTCCATCATAGTAGAGGGTCGCGAAACCGAAAAAAGTTTTCCATCGGTCATGGTCGAGCCGAGAAATTTGTCGCGAAATACGTGCCTTATACGACGACTGTCGGGCCAAGCCGTTGTGGAAGGAAACTTTTCTTGTAGTGCACCCCATGAAAAGGGGCGATGTTGTTCGTGTTGAGCTTGGCTTGGAGGCCTCCCATACGATCCATTGTGTGGGCGCATAGTATGTTGAGGCGCCTCCTCCCGTCAGCTAGGTCACACATCATGAGAAGTCCTACTATCCAATTGGAGACCACATCTGGAAGTCCCCTAGGTACCTGAAGAGGGCCGAAGTAGTTTTGGCTCCATATGCCACTGCTCACCATTGATGGTGGCCCTGGTAGCAGAGGTGGTTGAGGCTAGCACGGGTGTATGGCCCTCCTGGCCATTGGCTTATGCAACTTGACCTCAATCTTGAAAGGCGCCATTGTAACAACAATAGACTTTCCTCATGACTTCTCCCCTGGGTGTTGGACTCCTTACAAGGAGGGTGGTAATCTTGCGCATGAAGCTCCCTCGAAAGCTGGAGTCGATTTTTTGTGAGTTTTGTGTTTATATAAATCTATTTCAATAAACTGGTCATGTGACTAAGTCAGATCTCATGTATAAACAAGTGTCTATTTTGGTCACAGTTTATAAGATAAACAATTGGAATTATGTCCAACCAGTATATGGAGCCGAACTAATAGGCTCACAAACTTGAATTGTTTCTAAAACTAATAGTCTTAGGCGTGGACATTTTTCTAGATTTATTGTTGTACTAATGTCAATAAACTAACATCATTCTTCATTTTTTTGATTAGATTTCGGTGATACTGCATAAAAAGGCTGAAGCAGGTGTTGGCTTGCGTTCCAAGAAATGCTAAGGTCCACTGGCGATGCAGCAGACCTAACAATACCTTGCTCCCAAGACGTGGATCAGTCGCGCCCGTTTCTCAACCAAAGATGAGACGAGATGGACAAACTAGTGCTTGCGGGGATTGGTCAAAATGATTCAGAGAAGAAATTGTTAATTCTTCCCGCCCTTTTACCAGGGTAACGATACATTTCCTTACCATTTTACTTCTATCAATTTTTTTTTGATGTTCTTACTATTGACATGATTAGCATTTTCTTTTCTCTCAAAAAGATGTGATGGTGTTACACATAACATTGTAATATTTGATATTATAGTATGAAGATTATAAATGAGATGTTCCGTAGTTTTTGCACTTCTCCAATCAACATTTTAATATGATGGGAATTATATATTTCTCATATCGACACTCGAGAAAATATCAATGCAAATGAGTGAAATAAAATTAACTATAATTGATGAGTCCCCCTTAAGGAAACGGGCAAACGAAGAAAACCGTTGTCAAAAACACCTCTTAACGGTAACGGGATTTGGCTCCGTATCCATAGAAGTCTGCACATCAACAAGTATGTGGAAACATAGCGTTTATCGGTTGCCGAAGGGGTTATTGACCCGTGTCCATAGTGTGTTTCTTTGTACTAGTGATTTTTGGCGTGTTCCAGCAAATTTCCCTCTCATAAGAAGCGCAACACATAGTCACCAGTGGACTCTTCGATGGTTTGTTCCTTTTTAAGGAGGATCTGCTACTGACTCCTCAATCAGCAAGCTCCCAGCCCGCTATCCGCAAGATGGTACCCGAGGTCCTGGTATCTTTCGCATGCTGGGGACGATGTAGTAATATGGAGTAGTCTAGAACTGAGAAAACACCGGCTATCCCAAGATGGCTTCATATGGACTTCCCAGGTCGAAGAATTCAAACACTAGTTTTTTGAGCTAGAAATTGTTCGGTACTCTAAAGCACACATGGAGGATGATACTCCCAATGGGTGTCACTGCCCCTGCTGGAACCACCCCATGAAAAGGGGCGATGTTGTTCGTGCTGAGCTTGGTTTAGAGGCCTCCCATATGATCCATTATGTGAGCGTAGATTATGTTGAGGCACCTTCTCCCATCGGCTAGGACTCCCATTGTGAGAAGGCCATCTATCCAATGTGAGAGCACAAATGGAAGACCCCAGGTACCTGAAGAGGGCTGCAGTAGTTTTGGCTCTAGATGCCACTGCTCGCCGCCGGTGGTGGCCCTGGTAGCAAAGGCGGTTGAGGCCAACATGGGTGGATGTCCCAGAAGGTCGTTGGCTTATGCGGCTAGACCTCAATCCCAAAAGGTGCCATTGAAACAAGAAGCAGACCTTCCTTCCAACTTCTCCCCTCGTTGTTGGGATCCTTGTGAGGAGGGCAATCATATTGCTCCTGAAGCTCCCTCGAGGGAGGCTGAGCTAAGCAGATTTATCCCTCCTAGAGAACAATCGCTCCCTTACAACGATATGAGGCCTTTGCGCTGATGCTTGTCGTGCGGAGGTCTACCACACGGTGCAGGACCCATCCTCTAGACAGAGGTAGGGAGGCTTGTGCCCTTCTTTCAAGGAGGCGCCTCCTCCTGGAGATCTGCTTGGAGTACTATCTATTCCATGGGTTCAAAGAATCCCGCAAGATTGATGGCATCGTTGATAGCGTTGATATCCCCAAGGATTGAAACCCAACTCTGGATGTAGACACCCCCAATCTATCTATTGATTGGTTCTAAGCCTCTAGAGCGGCAGTTGTGTCAAGGCCTTCTGAGCCGCCTGTTAGAAAGCCCTGAAGGACAGTGTGGGCGGTGGTGGTGTGGCCACTGGTGATGGAGTAAAATGTTGAGACCATC
Organism: Avena sativa; assembly: GCA_916181665.1. NCBI lineage: Eukaryota > Viridiplantae > Streptophyta > Magnoliopsida > Poales > Poaceae > Avena > Avena sativa. The sequence goes on along the minus strand of OV702286.1, from coordinate 382,017,125 downwards.
TTCAATGTGGCGCACAAAGCTCCTACTTGGCGCACCAGCTGTCGGGGTTTCGACCGGTTGTAAATTTGTATGTAGGTGGGGCTTGTGACCATGATCTGATGGGGTAACAACCTCATGCACACGCGATTTTATATAGGTTCAGACCTCGGTAGTGAGATCACCGGTAAAAATCGTACTTTATCTCAGCTTATATTGATTGGTACGTGAGGTGCTGGTGTGTCTCAGTGGGGTGCCGGCTTCCGGTGAGAAGTCAGGTAGGCTCGTCGCTCCATGGGTAGCGTGTGAACTAAGTGTATATGTGTGTGAGTCTATGACTCGTACACTCTAAGATAATGATATTGGGCTCTCGTGATGTCTCGGGTCTTGTGATGAGTTCTGAGAGTTCTATCTCTCTCCTCCTTCCTCTTTTTTTGCCAGCCCTCTCCCCTGTGGAAGTGAGGGACTACTTATACTAGATGGTGTGGTCTTCTCCATGGCTTGTAAGTGGCCATGCGTCCTCCTTATGCAAGGCTTACGGATGGGCGTATGGCTCCCCATGTTTTGAGGGATGCCATACTTGTATGGTATCAATCTGAATAGCGTCATACAGAAGGGTTACCAATAAGGATATTGAGTTGATTTGAAAATTTAAAACTACCATGATAAGATGTCATAAATTTTGGTATCTAAAGAATGATTCCTAAGGAACATTCCCTTTTCAATTTAAGATTGAAGAAGGGGCTCCGTGAAGGAATATTAAGACTTCCTATTTTTATACATTATGGTATATCTTATTTTATCTACATACACTTTATTTTAAAGTACAGACTACTTGTTCTAGCGTGAATTAGATTAAATAGGCTAATCGTAAGTTAATTTAGGAGTTGTGTTGTGGATAAAGTCTCTTCATTCTTTTATAAAATAATAGAAACTAGTGTTGTAAGATTTAGATGAAAAATAAATATAAGTAAGGTAGGTATCCAATAAATATTTAATATGTGACTTCCGAGATTAGAGTCCATCCTCCGTACCCAGACGTCTTAGATACAGACGATTGAGGTCAACAGGAACTTCTTCCGTCAAGCCCCGCATGGCTACTCCCTAGACTTTAGGGGTAGCTGATATCGTCCCATCGACCAACTCCCTTGACACCCATGCAGGGACGTAGCCGATGGGATGCTGGAAGAGCTCATGCTGGTCCGACTTCTCGTGATGTTGGTGATGAAAAGTGACACTAGTACAAAGCGACGCTATGAACACCGGTAAAAAATCCTTCGGTGACGGAAAAGGGGTACATTGCCGAGGACCGGTCGCTGATGTGATATGGCACTTGCTAAAATGGTTGGATTTTAAAAATGTTCATGATTTAGAAAATATTAAGTTTTGAAAAAATTTCATGATTTGGAAAAGGATCATATTTTAGAACTTATTATCTAGATAAAATGGTTCAGATTTAAAATTTATTCATGCTTTAAAAATGTTCAGTATTGAAAAAAATCATGATTTCAGAAAGGTTGATTTAAAGAGTAAAAATGTTCATATTTTAAAAAGTATTCATGATTAAAAACTGTTCACTGGTTTAAAAATAATGTAGGTTCATGATACGTTGGAAACGTATCTATAATTTTTGATATTCCATGCGTGTTTTATATCTACTTTCTTATATTTTGTCCACAGTTTGGAGTATTTTTACACATTTTTTTGGAACTAACCTATTAACAAGATGCCACAGTGTCAGTTGCCTGTTTTCTTCTATTTTTGGTTCTAGAAAAGCCAGAAAATGAATATTCTCGGAATTAGACAGGACAAAAGCCAAAGTTTCACCGAGGGGAACACGGAGCCAGAAGACGAGACGGAGGAGGGCCAGGGCCTGGCCACACCATATGGTGGCGCGGGTCACCCCTGGCCCTGCCACCAGGTGGTGTGGGCCCCTGGCCGGCCACCGACCTTACCTCTTCGCCTCTAAGAAGCCTCCCGACGCATAAACCCTAAATAGAACAGCTTCCAGCCACGAAAAGTTCCGCAGCTCTGCCGCCACCGAAGAAGAGATTCGGGGGACAGAAAGTCTCTGTTCCGGCATCCTATCAGGACGGGGAAGTGCCCCCGGAGCCATCTCCATCAATCTCCACCACCATCTCCATCGCCATTGCTGATTCCCATGATGATGAGGGAGTAGTTCTTCCTCGAGGCTAAGGGTTCTACCGGTAGCTATGTGTTCATCTCTCTCTATGCATGATCATATTGTGATCATGAGCTTTGTAATCAAGTAGATCTACTTTTCTACTCAAGTGCTTTAATAGATCTCTCCTCTCCCCATGTGTGTGAAAGTGATAGCGTGCACACCATGGTGGCACTTAGGCTAGAGATTATAATTACTTGTTATGAGTTATATTTGGAGTTGGATGTTTATATAAAATTGTGGTGTTTGTTGGAACCATCTAGAGCTCAAGGTGACAGTGTGGGGTTATCTAGATGAGGAAAGCGAACTTTGAGGTGTGCTGTTATAGCCCTACCATGGATTAGAGTGTCCAACCGGAGAGTAGTTAATAGTAGTATCATAAAGAGAAGATATTTATATGAGAGTATTCACTAGTGAAAGTATGATCCCTAGGCCTTGTTTCTAAGCATTGAAACACCGTTTGCAACTAGATATATTACATGTTTGCTTGCTGCCATCTTTATTTCAGTTCTTTAGTATCTTCCACGCCATCAAGCTATTTTCTAGCACCATTGTCTTATATCCATACCACTTGTATTTCACTATCTCTTCGCCGAACTAGTGCACCTATACATCTGACAAGTGTATTGGGTGTGTTGGGGACACAAGAGACTTCTTGTATCTTGATTGCAGGGTTGCTTGAGAGGGGATACCTTTGACCACTTCCTCCCTAAGTTCGATAAACCTTGGATGATCCACTTAAGGGAAAACTTCCTGCTGTTCTACAAGAATAGAAGTGCGTAGACATCAAGCTATTTTCTGGCGTCGTTGCCGGGGAGGTGAGGTAAAAGATACTCACATCCTCCGGTGTGAGTGCTCGAAGTTATTTCCTTTAGATTCTGCAATTTTGTCTTTTTGTTTCTTGTTTTTATTTTCACTAGTTAGGCTTAATGGAAAACAACAAAAAAATAGAGAGCTTTATAGTATTTATCTTGAGTTAGGACATGAAGTGTTTGAAGAGAAAATTAAAAAACTTATGGAACTTTCTTTGCATGCTAATAGCAATGTTGTTAGTATGAATTCTTTGGACACCATTATTGCTAATGCTATGGAAAAGTCTAAGCTTAGGGAAGCTAGTTTTTATGAAAATGATCTTTTTAGTTCCCCAACTTTGGAAGATAGCTATTCTATTGCTTATGATGATACCAAACCTCCAATATATGATGATTACAATGATGAGTATGATATTTTCAGTCCACCTACTATTGAGGAGAAAATTAATTATGATTACAATATTCCTCCTATATTTGATGATTATGGTGATGAGAATAATAAGGATAGCTATTTTGTTGAATTTTCTCCCACTACAATTAATAAGAATGAGTATGCTTATGTGGGGAGTATTAATTCTTTTATGCCTGTGGTTCATGATAAGAATGTTTCATATGATAGTATATTGTTAATTTTATTCATGATGCTACTGAAAGTTATTATAGGAGAGGGAAACATGGTTTTATGCATCTCAATAATATTAAGTTTCTCCTCTTTATGTTGAAAGTCTTGAAGTTGCACTTGTTTTGCTTTCCTATGCTTGTTTCTTTGTGCTTTCATGACTTGTTTCTTTACAAGATTCCTATGCATAGGAAGTGGGTTAGACTTAAATGTGCTTTGAATTTGCCTCTTGATGCTGTCTTTTACTTCAATTCATATTTCTTATGTGAGCATCTTCTCAAACTATCATGCCTAACATAAAGGCGTTAAAGAAAAGTACTTATTGGGAGATAACCCAATAGTTTTAGATGAGTCTTGGAAGTTATTACTGCTGTAATAACCGCTCCTTATCCTTTTTATTTGTTTTTGTGCCAAGAGTAACCTCTAATGAGAGAGAAGTAATGCTTGGGAAAATTGCTGTCCCAAAACAGATTTTCGTGCTTCGCTGTAAAAATCCGTGTAAAATCTATGTACGTCGGTTTGATCTGTGATTGTTTGTGCTTCTTCCCCAGGTTGTTATCCAACTTTCGTTAGTTTAACACTTTTCGATTTGAGCAACAGAAGGTCTTCGAAAATATTGGTTTTTACCTGCTGGTCTATTTTGACAGATTTTTGCCATTATTTGCATTTGCTTCTTGTTGATTCCTTTTTGGGTTCTCTTTTGGGGAATTTAGCTTTTTGAGGGAAGTGCTACAGTAGCTTGTGTTTTAATGGAAGTTTTATTGGTGTTGAAACTGAACCCAAAGACTTATTATCTTGAGTGCACTAATATTGCTAATAAAGATTGTGTGAAGTTTTGTATGAAGGAAAAATTTCAGGTGTAATGGAAGAATGATGTAGTGAGATGAAGAATGGACTAAAGCTCAAGCTTGGGGATGCCACGCATGTCACCCCAAGAAATATCCAATAAGTATAAGCGTCAAAGCTTGGGGATGCCCAAAGCATCCCCTTCTTCATCAATAAAAATCTCAGGTTTCTTCCAAACACTTCATTTTTATTGTTTCATGCACAGTTATGTTGTTCTTGGAGCGTATTTGTTTTTGTTTTTGGTTTTCGTTTGCTTAGTTCGCTTGAATAAATTGGTTTGACCCTCTCTTTCATACATAGGTTTTCAAATAGTTTGGTTTGGATTAGAAAGAGTAGGAAAGTTCATGCTTAAGTGGTAAAAGGAGCTTGTTTTTGACTATGGCCTATGCTTTTTCATGCCATGCTTGATATTGTTTTGGCTTAATGCTTAGTGATCTTTGCTGTAGCATGACTTGTTATAAACAATTGAGATTGCTTAATGTGCCTTTGAAGAATCATGTGTTGTTTTAGCATATTAAAGCATAGTATTATGGTATTCTCCTTTGATGCTTTATTTGGATTGACTTGGCACATGATCACTCCATGTTATGACTATCCCAAGTCACCATAGCCTTTATGATCCTTTATGACTATCTTAAGTAATATAACCGGCTTGTCCTTTGCTAAAGCAAGGATTAGGCCACTTGCTGCATTTATTATTATTGTCTTTTACTTACTCGCACTTTATTTATCTGCATTATCAAAAACCCCTAAAAATTCGTTTGCTAAGTATTTACAGAGAATTCCTGCTCTAATCCACTCATCAACACCTTCTGCTCCTCATTGGGTTCGACACTCTTAGTTATCGAAAATACTGCGATACACCCCCTATACTTGTGGGTCATCAGGAAGACGTCGGCGCAGTCGCTAGCCGTGAAGGAGTCCATGATGAAGCCAGTAGTCGCGGTAATAGCGCTCCCCAAAAACCTTATCGCCCTTCTCCCATATAGGACTTGAAGCAGCAAGATCTCAGAGGCCAACTGTCCCGGCTAGCGGTGCACGCCGCAAGACGGGATGGGGAAGAACTGAGCGGCAACGCAATACTCTGGAACTGAAGGCGATGTACTGAAGCATGTCTCAGGAGAGGAGCGACCTCTCACTCTTATAGGCTCGGATAGGCAGGCGGACATGCATCATCGGGAGAGGAAATGAACAGGCAACGGATGAAGTCCATTAAGGCTCGAGGCATTCCCACAACCCGCGGCACGCGCGCGCGTCGTGACGAGGCGAGGCGAGGTGTGGCGGGTGGCAGAGGAGGAGGAGCGCGTGTGTACGTCTCTCTCCTTCTCATCTTTTTACCAAATGGTGAAACAGACCCCCTTATAAGGTGGTGACATCTTCCTTGAACTAGCAGTGTGGGACTAAACATTTGTCCCACATCTTGCCATGCATGAATAGGCCACATGGGCCTCTAGGATTTTCAGGAATTATTAAAATAGAATATGGGTTGGGCCATTTAGGCAAGAATTCCAACAAAGTCCTCTATTTGCTATATAGCAAAAAAAGTTCACTCGCACAAACAAATCAAAAAGACTGTTCCGAAAGATACGCCGAACATATCACTGGAGACTCTATTGCAAAAAATATACTAATGTAGCAAAAACCTACTTTATGGAAGACATGGTCGGAGACCTGGTAGGAAAATATATTCTATTGTAGTAAAATTAGAGAATAATCATACCAACAAATTATACTATTGTAGCATCGTCATTGTCGCAACAAAAAGTTCCATATAGCAAGGCCGTCCGCCGTACGTAGTAAGTCCGCTCGCCATAGGTAGCGAAATCGACCACCGTAGCAAAATTATCTGCTGCAGGAAGCAACGTTGTTCCTTTGCATAAGCATCCCTGAGACTATGACCATGGCATCCGTGTTGAGAAGCATCGCCTCGTCCCCAACTTCCCCACGAGCGGTCAGCATCACCGGACCTAGGATCGCCTCGCAGCAGTGCCTTATCCTCCTCATCGTCATGGTTGCCGGCGAGCTTCGATATGAGAGATTGAGGAACTAGGCGGTGGCGGTGCTTGGATGGGCGGAGGCGCGTTTTTAGGAAAGTGGTGGCACGTGGCTAGGCATGGGCGGCATGGAAGCTTTGTGCGTCAGAGAAAAATATAAGGGAAGAAGAGATAAGAGCATCTCCACCAGCGGCCCCCAACCCGGCCCCCAATCGAGTTGGGGATTGGAGGCCAAAAATCAGTCCACACCGAAGACCCCCAACCGGTGTCGGCAGTTGGTGCATCCAACAATATGTCCAGAACCCCTTTCCGCCGTTGGCAACCAGGGGATGGGTTGGGGCTTCTAGCAATGCACATCAATATGGGCCATGCTAGAAACCCAGCGCCAGGCCCCCTTTCCATCCACACACGACAAACCTCATTCTCTTCTCTCCATATCTCCTTCCTTCCATCCCTATCACCTTGAGAATCGCCGCCACCGGCCAACCTTTGACCTGATGCGGGCCATATCATCCACCTAGTGTGCCACCCATTCCCTAGGGTGCGTCCCATCCCCTAGTAGTCAGCCATTTGGTTGTCTCCAGGCTCTCACCATCGATTCAACGTCACTGACATTGCAACCAGGAGATCGCCTGTCACCGGCTAAGGACACCCTGCTGCCCCTCGCGTGGGTGACCGTTCGAATGGGCTGCATCTCCACATCGCCGCTACTATCTCTAGGGAAGAAGGTTCCTCCCTCTCGGTCACGAACCACATCGATCTCACCACACAAAGAAGGTGCTCGACCATTTTCCTTGGTCATGGATAGAGATGATGAGCTCATAATGGCGAAAATGCTGGAAGAGGAGGCCGACGCATAGGCCGATGAAGCCAAGCATATTATGATCATTGACGTCCTTATTTACTTGCGTGCCTGCTAGTAAGCTCCTTGGCGGGGAGGCTCGAGGCCGAGGAAGAAGAAGAATAGAGACTGGTAGCGGATGGATGGAGCCTTGATGTTGGAGACTAGTTACTTTCAAGATGATTCAAGCCATGGGTCTGCTGCATTTTGGAGCCGGTTCCAAATGAACAAGGAGTTGTTCATGAAGATTGTGCATGGAGTGCGAGAGTTTGATCCGTATTTTATTTGCAAGAAAGACTGCACATGCTTGCCTGGTTTCACCTCTATTCAGAAGTGTAGGGTTATCTTGCAGTGTCTTGCATATGGAGCTCCTATAGATACTCAAGATGACTACCTGCGCATGGTCGAGTCCATGATATTTGAATGTGTATATAGGTTTTTGTTGTGCTATTGTCGGATACTTTGGGCCAATATATTTGAGGACATCAAGTGAAGAAGATACAACTCGTACACTCGCACAAAACTCAGCTAGGGAATTTCCAAGGATGCTTGAGAGCATCGACTGCATACATTAGAGATCTAAGAATTGTCGTTTCACTTGGCAAGGTATGTTCAAAGGACACAAAGGAGAGTGAAGTGTGATACTAGAAGTTGTGGTAGATTATGACTTCTGGATTTGGCACGCTTTCTTTTGCATGGCCAGAACAAACAATGATATCAATGTGCTATTGAGATATCTAGTGTTTGGCAAACTTATAGAAGTCCATTCCCATACGGTGAACTTTGTGATCAATGGCAGGGAATACACCAAAGGCTAATACCTAGCCGATCGTATTTACCCAAGATGGGCCACCTTCATGAATAAAACACCGAGCATTATACTGATGTAAGAGGTTTGTTTTCCAAGTGTTAGGAGGCTTGTAGGAAGGATGTTGAGCAAGAATTTGGTGTGCTCCAAGCTCTCTTTGCTGTCATCAACTACCCTTCTCTAACCTATTCAACATCACAGATGTGGGAGATGATGAATGCTTGCGTGATCATACATAATATGATCATCGAGAGTGAGAGCGATCATCCAGTGGTTTGAGGGTTTGTGCCCTCTTGCTGATGTTCATCATGAGGTGCTAGATGATTTTGTTCCTTTTCTCACCATGCATCAAGAAATCCGTGACGCTCAAGTGCATAAGCAACTACAAAAATATCTCGTCGAACATTTGTGGATGCTCAGAGGAAATGCCCCTCAAAACCCCCAAGCCAACGAACCCCTCCTAGATAGTTTTCAAAATTTTATTTATGTAAATTACTTTGTGAACCAGTTCCCTTAAAACATTCAGTTTGTTATATTAAACTTGATTGTATTTTAATTCGTTATAATAAACATGCTCCAATTGTGTGATATTTTTTAAATTTGGTCGTTTTTATCCCAGCATGATCATTGGACGCAATTGTTAGGGGTTGCTAGTGTGGGGTGGTTTTACCAAACCGCCGGTAGTTTGGATGTCCGCCCCCAAAGTCATCACCTGTGTACTTGATGGCCATCCTTTGAAGTCGCCGGTGGAGATGCCCTAAGGAATGAGCAGCGGGTGATGTCGTGGTGTGGAACACGGTGTGCCATCAGGGATGACATGAGAGGGAACAATCAGGATGTTGTCGGTGGCTACTCGCAACGGGTTGGGCACAGATACTGCAGACATATCGATGTACCCAGGTTCAGAGCCCTCTTGGCGAGGTAACACTCCTACTCCTGCAAGGATCTACTATATTGGGGGGCGAATGCCTTGTACAAGTGCTCCTTGAGATGTTTCCTTAGCTACTGTCAAGAGCTAGAGGAAGAAGAAGAACTATGAGAATGAACTTGAATCTACTTGAGCTTACCTAGAACCCTAGATCTACCCTCCCTTATATACTAGCTGGGAGAGGTAGGTTACAATGTGGGTTCTAGGGTTTATTGTTTGGACTTTGGGTTTACAAAGCGGGCCGGCTAGTCGGGTCCAACCGGTGGGCCAGGACCCAGTCAAGCCTCCAATACTGGGGGGATAGCGCTACAGTGTCCTAGTGTTGGTGCTTTGGGTATCACCTGGTGCTTTAACGGTCAGTTAAGGCTTTGATGGTCAGCCGACAGTGCCTCGCTCAGCTTCTAGCTTTGGCACTTTGGCACAATTGTCTTGTTCCGGCAGGGGCGGCGTGCTAGCCTGTTTGATGATGCAAGGAGTCAGGGGTGCGCTAAGAAAGGAGCATCACCCCCTCCGTAGCCATGCCACCAAATCTGAGGCGGTCGGGTGGAAGCAGCCACCCAGCCGGTTCTTATGGCCATCCGGCTAGATGGACCAACCGGGGAATCTTGAGGGCGGACCGGATTGAGTTGTCCACCTGGTTGTGGTTCCTTGTCTTGCGGCCATCTGGCCAGGCGCTCCGGGAGCCGGCTAGTTGAGCCTGGCTTGGCCTATCTGGGGGTCATCCCCCTGACAGGTGAAAGGAAATGATGGGCCATTTACTCATTCGGTGCGCGTCGGCTGACTCCCAGGGGAGTTGTATCCTTTCCTTTAGGCCCTGTTTATTTCTCTTGTATTTTTACCTACTAGAATGTTTGGGATACGTGGGGATTTGGTCTTAACCCAATACGCTCCAATCCCTAATCATAGTCTTTCCCAAAAATACTCTACCATGGAGGAGAGTTTTAAATATAGACAAAAACAAGAAGGATTTGCGAGGATATCCCGAATTATCCTGACCAAACCCGACGTGGTAAACAAACTATGGGGATTTTGCGGGAACTGGAATAATCCTCTCCAATCCCCACGAATACACTAGCGAATACACCAGAAGTAAACAAGGCCTTAGAGCATCTCCACTCGCCCCCCAAAAGGCCCCCTAAGCATGCTATGGGGGTGTCGGCGCATAAAAACCGCCCAGTCCACCCCCAAAAAATGAAAACACGCCGACGTGGCCCAACTAATCATCTAGCGCCCTAGGCCGAACCTAACCTAAGGGGGGCTATCTGGGGCACGGAATGAGGCTGAAAAGTTGGCGGGCTAGCCCTGTCGGCGGGACACCAAAGTTTCCCTCCTTTTTTCCTTCCATACCTCCATTTCTCCCCACCTCGCCGCCCACTCCCACCATTTCCCCTCGCCCTCCCTACTTGACCAGATCCAACTCAGGCTGGCGCCACCATGCCGCCAAAGAAGTACCAAGCTCCCCGCGCCTCCAGGAAGATGGGGAAGGCCGACAAGGAGCGGCTTGAGGGGATGTCGAACACGGAGAGGGGTATCGACATCCAGCGTCGGCAGGTGGAGAACACAAGCCGCTGGTTGAGGGAGAAGAACTCGAGGTTGCATGAGGCAGCAGAGGTCTAGGCTGCGGCGGCACAGGAAGTGGTGGCGCTGAGGGCCGTGTCCATGGCAGCGCCGACTTACAACGTTGTACTGCACATCCGCGGTAGCCAAAGCAGCATCTCTTCCCCGTCACCATCCAGCGCATCGTCGTCCACCCAGGTGATGTTCCACGAAAGCCAGGGGAACACGGCGCCACATCTCGTGCACTTCACGCCTGGCTGCACCAACTTCGACCCGCTCGGTGGTTTTGACCCCAACTCCTTCAGCAGGACTTCTCGTCGTCCCACTGTCGCCATTCCTTCAACGGTGGTGTGCCCCCACCATGTGCTAGTTAGAACTAGTTCGCCACAAGAAGCAGTAGCCAGAACGCCCCCGGCCTATTTGGCGGAACGCCAAACAGTGACTCCATCATGGCCGACATCATAAATGGCAGATCCGGCCATGTCTACACGTAAGACGAAGCCAATTCCTATGCTAACAAAGATGACGAAGGCAATGAGCATTGGGAAGACGAGGCCTACGCCTACACCGAGGCCAAGAAAGAGGTGGTGGAGGTGCCGGTGACCATCGCTGCCAACCCGAAAGGGAAGAACTAGGTGGTGGCCATGGAGAAAAAGAAGAAAGGAGGCAGTGGCCGCAGACCCAAGTGGAGTTCGAGGGAGAACGAGTGCGTCGCCGAAGCTTGGAAGACGATCAACATCGACACCTTCACCGAAGCCAATCAAAGCTCAGAATGCTACTAGAAGAGGGTTAAGGAGGCGTACGATGAGCGGCGGCTCTTGGATCCCTACTCCAAGTGCTTGGTTCATGATCGTGGCGACTCCGACAGGTCTCACTATTGGGCCATGATCCGACATGCTTGCAACAAGTGGCATGGCATCGTGAAGGAAGTATGCTCAGTCGATGTTAGTGGCACCAACTTCAACGGTCAAGTAAGTGGCCAAAAACTATTCGATCGCTATTTGAAATTGTATCCCATTTTTGCAATTGTACATTTTAGATGCGCACCATGATCACTGCCTACCGAGAGGACAACAACGACAAGTGGACAGAGACGTGGACCACCCTTACCAAGGACAAGTATGTCGCCTACGACCCCGGCAAGGCACCATCCGTGGCCTTGGAAGGCCACCCATTGGCCACAAGAAAGCCAAGGCCATGAGGGACACAACATCGACCATCAAGAAGTTGTACTCATCCATCATGGCCTGCATGGCCAATTCCACCGGACACGCCACCAAGAGGGCAGAGTAGGCCACTAGGATGGAAGATATCACCGTAGCAAGGTGGGCGTCGGTCATCGAGAAGCAAGACATCAAGATCGTTCTCATCAAGACCAACATGGTGCTGAAGAAGATGAGGGATGACTTGGAGATCTTGATGGTCGACACTAGCGACATGGATGACGAGGTGAAGGCGTGGTGTGTTGATGAGCGAGCCCTGGTCCTATCTGAGAGCTGAGTGACACCAACCGCCAACCAAGACAGCACCCTGACTCCGGCGACTGCGACCCCAGCCATGATCGGCACCCAGACTAGCACCACCACTCCGGAAACTGCGACCCCAAACCAATCGACACCCAAGACAACACCAAGGTTGCACCACTAACTGCCTCGGAGTGCCTCCTACCATGGCGGAAGATCTCGCCATTTGGTTTCCGTTCGCATGTTTATTTTGATCACTAGACTTGCATTGTGGTGCCTTGCGGCTATTTATTCATTGATACTATGATGTATCTGGTGGTGGTAAAAGTTTGTTTATTTAATTTCTAGCGAGTTTGAATGTTTGAATTTATCAAATTGTTTGGGAGGAGGACGGCTGGGAACCGGTGACCCCCGATAGGAGGTAACCATGGAGAAGCGCTTAGGTAGCTAGGAAAGAAGATGACTAGCAGTGCCGACGGTGGGCCGTGGACCCGTGATCCAGGATGGTGAGCGTGCGTGCGTGTGTTGACTCCTTCGGCGACGCAACGTACTGGATAGCAGCTCATGGTCTGACACATGGACCTCCCATAGTACGCGGTGTGGTGCACCTAAGGTACTCCGGTTGTCCTCAAAATAGGCTTTCGCCCTGCTTTATAAATAAAGCACAACCAACCAAGTTCGATACATGTGTCGAAGCACAAAACAAAAACAAAAAAAGAGGTCCGCTGGGCAGCAGCATAACAAAGCCCAAAAACACACAAGAGAAAAACAGAAAGCCGGATACAAGCGCCCAAGGGGCAAGCTCAACGGGTTGGTGGCGAAGAGTATGCATGCGCTTCTAACACGAGGTCGCGAAGAAGGCCATCTAGCTGCTCCCTATCCCGCTTCCTAGAGAGCGGGTGCCACTACTGAAGATAAGCCAGGCATTTGTAGATTGAGTCAGAGCATGCCTTGGAAAAACTCTCTCAGTAACCATTTTATTACGAATATTCTAGAGGGTCCAGGTCATCGTGACAAACACCAACCAGAAGAGTCGACGCCCCCTACCAGTACGGTTTGCCTCAGTCTCCAGGAAGTACCCTAGCTCTTGAGCCTGCTAGGCAAGCCCAAGGGCTTCGCGGACAAAACTCTTGAGAAACTAGGCAGTAGGGCAAGAGAACAAAATATGGGTCTCTATTTCTAGGGTCCTACATAGCGGACATAGGCCATTCCTGGGGCCTTGTCTCTTCATCGCCTCCATGCCCAAGGGAAGACGGTCCCGTATAAGTTGTCACACAAATATTTTAGTATTTAAGGGCATAGGAGCTTTCCATAGGGGACCCGTCCATGGCAAGGAGGGCCCCCAAAAGAGGGCCCTATATTCCGAGCTAACCAAGAAAGAGCCTACCAGGGATAGTCTATAGGAAACACTATCAGGTAAATCCGAGAGAGTCGTAGGTAGGGATCCTCGAAGGGTCGTAAAGGCCAAGGCCTCAGCAACACCAAAAGTACGCCAGAATGGGATGTTCCACGTACCCCAAGGTATGGCTCGGCCACCCGAAGCAACAAGCCAGAGAAGATCACAAAGAGGAAGGGGAACTCTATCCTAAGGGGAGACGAAGCTATCCACGGGTCAAGCCAAAATAGAGTCCCTTCTCATACCTGATGGACAATGAGATCCCTCGCCAAATTTCCTGCTTGATATCGTAGATGGCCCTCTAGAACTGGGACCCCTACCTCCTTTCACAAGCTAAGAGGGGCTGGCCATGAAGGTATTTGGCTTTTATTAGCTGAAGCTAGAGACCTCCATCCTATGAGAGGATCTGCCACACCCATTTCAGCATGAGTGCGATGATGAAGCTGTAGGAGTCCAGGATGCCTATGCCCCCAAGGTCCATGGGGGTGCAGGTGTCCGCCCATTTCACCATGGGGTATTTTTGGTGTCCATCCCTAGCCATCCAAAAGAACCGAGATAACTCCTTAGTAAAGTCAGCATGGGTTCCCTCAGGTAGCAGGTACAGACCCATAAAGTACATGGGGAGGCTAGATAGGCACACGTCAATCAGGATCATCTTGGCCCCCTTAGACGTGAGTCGGGACCTCCAGGGTTCGGCCTTAGATCTCACTCATGTCATCAAGGGGGCAAGGTCCTTGATCAGGATGCGGGTGTCCTGCACCGGGATCCCCAAATATGTGGTGGGGAAATTGGCAAGTCTCCAGTTTAGGTTGTCAGCAATCTGCTGTCGCTCCTCATTGGAGTAACCCAAGTTCATCACTCGCTCTTGTTGAAGTTGATCTTAAGCCCCAACATGGATTCAACGCATAGGAGCAGGAACTTGAGATTGATTATGTCAAGTTCACATCCCTGGACCATAATCATGGTATCGTCAGCATATTGGAGGTGGGTTACCCCTCCTCCTAGGATGAGGTGCCCTACCACCCCAACAAGGTGGCCGACGATTCTGGCTCTATCCAAAATCTCCGCCAAGGCATCCACATCGGAGTTGAAGAGAAAGGGAGATAAAGGTTCCCCCTGTCTCACTCCACAGGTTTGTCGAAAGTATGAGCCAACCTCCCCATTAATGTTAATGGTGGTGTTCCCACTCATGATAAATTGTATGATCCAACAGATCACTTGGTCATCAAATCCCCTCCTCTCTAGAACCTGACGGAGGAAGGCCCAATCCAAGAGGTCATAGGCCTTCTGGAAGGCTAGATTTAAGAACACACCCTTATGGCGGCACGTCTTCACTTAATGAATTATCTCATGAAGGGCTAGGAATCCGTCATGGATTAGTCTCCCTTTGAAGAAGGAAAACTGGAGGGGGTGCGTGAGACGCTCCATCATCAGAGCAATCCTAGAGGAGCAGACCTTCGTGAAGATCTGCATGATGACATTTATCACCGTGATCAGCATGAATTGACGGATGTCCGTGGCCCCTGTGACTTTGGGGATAAAGGTAATTACTCCATAGTTCAGGCAGGACATTACTAGTGTCCTAGTGTAAAACTTCTAGAACATTGACATTATCACCGCCTGGAGGGAACCCGAAAAGGTCTGGAAGAAGGCCACCGGAAGACCATTTGGCCCAGGGGCCAAGTTAGTCTTCATGTCCTTAATCACCTTTTGTACCTCCATAGGCAAGAATAGGAGGGTGAGCTCCATATTCTCTTTGACCGTCACCCTTGCCTAGATAGGCCAAAGGTCGATCGCTAGCGCAATCCCTGAGTGGGGTCATGCTGAGAACAATTCCTTATAAAAGGAATAGATATGGGAGGAAATAACCTATGGTTCTTCTAAGAGTCAGGCATTGTCCCGGAGGTAGGTAATTGAACACTTCCTACGTTGGCCATTAGGAATGGCATGGAAGTAGGTACTATTGGATTCCCCTTGGAGGATCCACTTTTGCCGACTCTGTTGTCGCCGAAATGATTCCTCCCCTTATAGATCTCCATTAGGGAAGACTCGAAGGTATACCTATGACACCACCTGCTAGCCATTAGGCTAGCGAGATCGGCCTCGCGGTCTAGTGTTTGTATCTGTTCGAGGATGGATCCCTTTTGTAATCTTAGTGTCGATCTGAGATTTCCCCCCCACCCTCGCATGAATTGGCGGATTAGTTTGGCACAGTGGTGCCAAATGTCAACCACGGTGTAGATACGAGGTAGGGAGGTGGATGCATCCAACCACTTTGCTTGATCCGCTTCCACGAATCCTTGCTAGATTAGCTAGAAATTCTCAAAGTGGAATCGATTCAGTCTCGATGGTATCCCGCCTCCTGAGGAGAGGACAAGGGGAGCATGGTCCGAGCCAATCCTAGTGACCGCACACAGAGAGCACATCGGGAAGGCAATCTCCCACTCCATAGATATAAACACTCGATCTAGGACACATCGAATCGGGTCCAACTGTTTATTGGTCCAGGTGTATCTAGCTCCCACTCACGTGATCTCCCTCGGCGTGAGATCCGCGATACAGTCATTGAACAACTGCATTCTTGGGACATCCACCATGGTCGTGCTCTTGTCCTCAGGTTTCCAAATGAGATTAAAATCCCCAACAACTAGGACCGGGATCTCACTCAGCTCGACCTTCGACCTAAACTCCACTAGGAAGTCTAGAGATCTCCTGTGGTCCGCGGGGCCATAGACAATGATCACCTCCCATTTGAGGTTTAATTGTCTATGGGTGAGGGCCATGCTCACAAAGAACTCCTCGCGGTCCATATCGTCTATCTCAAAGGTATCCTCCCTAACACCAAGGAGGACTCCACCCGAGTGCACATTAGAGGGTAGCCAGTTCCACCCAAATTTGTGGCGACTAAGACCTTCTAATTCGGCAATAGTGAAGTCCTGGCGAATCATTTCTTGAAGGCCCACAATATCCACATCTTCCTGGCGCATATATTCCTTTATTTGGCGTCTCCGACCCTCTTGGCCAAACCCCCTAATGTTCCAAATGAGCATTCAGATTGCTCTGAGGAGACTCATTTGGAACCATTAGATGGGGTAGTTCCCTTAGTGGGGACTGATTTGGTCCTACTCGAGGTCGAGGGATGAGACGAGGCCTTGAGGAGTCTTCCATGATAACTCCATTTGGGAGTAGTTTGGTGTTCCCCCTGCCATCAGGCTAGAGAGATGGGGCACAGCTAGTCCTCGACGCCGAAGGCATATGCCCAGCTGGCTCCGGGTCCCTCGCGCGCTCACGCTCCTCCTGAGCACGATCCATGGCCAGGGATCCCTAGATCTCTTGGGCCTTAATGGCGGCAATCTTCTGCATCCATGGGTCGCACTCGCCATGAAAGACGATCCCACAGTCTGACGCTACATCTGCTAGGTGCTCAAGTGAAGCTTCTGTGAGAACTGAGAACCTATACCTAGAGGGAACATCTAAGGAAGGGGAGGGGTGGAGGGGCCTGTGTCGTACCTGAAAGCTCGTGTCTAGCCACCCGCCTCTCTGCCAGCTGTGCCACCATCAGCTCCGGTTCCATGAGACCTGCCCTAGTGCGAGTGATCCGGGAACTATGGCGGGAAGGAGGCGGGACCTGACGAGTGCGACGAATCTTGGTACTGGTCATGGGAGTGTTGTTGTAGACCGTGGTCGGCTCAAAGGCGTGAGTGTCCAGCTTCTCGGGAATGAGGGTGTAGCTGAGGATCCCAGCTGAGCAGGGAGAGTCCTGGGGAAACACCTCCATCCCCACACTCCTAGAGCCCTCTCGAGACAGGGACCACCAGGGTACTAGCTCGGAGCATATAATTTTGCAGCCCGAAAATTGAGACGCCAAGGCAAAGTGGTGCCCCAAGTTGCTTGTAATCGGCCGAGTAGCCCACTGTTGGCGTGCCAAATACTCAAAGGGTATTTTTTGGCACAAATTCAACTTAATGTCTGAATACAAAATATCAGGCTAACGCCCGTTAAGTTGGCCCCGCCTGTCAAATTTCGCCATTATGTCACTGCCGTCATGGAGGCATCTTTTCTGTCACGTACTCCCTCTGACCCAAGGCTTAAGGCCTATAATTTTGTTGAAAATTCAAGGAGCTTTCCACCTTGCAGCGCTGGCGCTTGTATCCATTCCTCGTTACGCTGTCTTCTCTCTTCCCCGGAGCAACGATCTATGGTCGCAGCCATGACACAGAGCTAGGATGTCATTTACATCGGTGGTTCCGGGACATGGATGGAATGACTCAGCCCGGCTCTCCTCCCTATCCCGAATCCCATTGTCTTCTCCTCTTCTTCTTCTACCACTGGGATTTTCATTGACGGAATCGCCAGCCCACTTCGCAAGATCGCAAGGCT
This sequence comes from Avena sativa, assembly GCA_916181665.1. Lineage (NCBI taxonomy): Eukaryota > Viridiplantae > Streptophyta > Magnoliopsida > Poales > Poaceae > Avena > Avena sativa. Next base: position 381,999,323 of record OV702286.1, on the reverse strand, counting down.
AGAGGATTTCTCTCAAAAAAAAGGCTACATGATATGCAACAAATGGGTATGTGATGACTGCAAGTGCACAGATCGTTTGTAGCTAGTTTCGAAATAAAGATATCGATCCCATAGGGAGAAGAGTCTGAAGTCTAATAACTCTTGAAATAAATATTACAATAGAGATGCTAAATAAAGTTCTAAGTGATAAGATAAAATGCGAGTATTGTGTAAAAAGGTGTTTTGGGGTTTTAGGTATAAGAGCAACATTAAAGTAAAGTAAAACAACTGAATAGAGAAAGTAAGTATCGCGTATGTAGGATATATTGGAGCTGCAATAGGGCAAAAGCATCCTCAGGAAGAGCGGATACACCACTAGCATTATAAGGAGCTAAGATAAAGATTATTATCATGAACATTCTCAACTATGTATGTGTGGGAGGAACTCCATATTTGGACAAATAGGCAACAATCGCAGCTTACATCATCCTCATAACCACAACAGTCAGCAATCGACTTCAATCGAATTACTGCACTATTAAGGGACGTAATCCCATAGGACGTATTGCATGGCATGGATAGTGTTCCGTGAGTTTCCTCGGTTTCACAAGTTTATACAAAAGGAGTGCCAAAAACTTTATAGTCACTGTAAGTGCTAGCACACCTCCGTCTACCAACAAGTAGTTCCCTCCATCAAGTCCCCATGAGAGGAAAATATTGAGAGGTCAACTTCTCTCAACATCAAGATGAAGACAATCTAACACATGGTCACAACGACGAATATCATAATAAACTTTATCTTATTTCAATATCATACTAGGGTTTCTCCATCTCCCCAAGAACTAATGATCTACTCAGACATGGAGGCAATCAACATCATGGCAATAACAATTGAATCTATCATAGATGAATAGTACTTGTATAAATCCATAATGAGTATGGAAATTACAACAAGATCTAGACAAGATGTAGATGGGATGGATGAAGATGGTGGTGATGAAGCGGTGGATGATGAAGATCAATGCCTTAGCCTCTTTGATCTGCACAGGGCGGAGATGGATCCCGGTGGATGAGTTCCCCCTCTAGATGCCTTCCGGAGGTGAGGTTTCAGCAATTTATGGGTGTTCTATATGTCGTCTCTCTGATCTAGTTGCACGGGGTGAAACTATTTGAGGAGGCGGTGGCGGCGCCAACTATACGGCCAGAACTATACAGCCGGAAAATTTATTCCGGTCGTATAGTTGGCCGTTGAACCGTCTGTACATCTTGTTCGCTTCGGGTTTTCTTCTGGAATTATTAATATTTCCCAAATAAGCGATTTACGTTGTTTTTACTCCTTTTCTCCTCAATACAATAGCTCCAAGAATTGTATCCATTGGATCCATCATCTGTCCTGATCCTGGTGAAAACAGACATAAAATGTGCATGCGCGCCATAAAATACCAAGATCCTACATCTACAATGCAAAATAATAGTGTAAAACATGATGAAAATATGCACTCATCAGTATGCGCAAATAAATTAATCGGTAGGATTTGACACGTGAAAACTAATGATGCAGAGCACATGAGCTAAGGTGATGCAGTGGATAGGACAACACGGTCGATAGCGTGTATTGACGTGACAACACAAGGTGCATATATCCTTGTTATTACTACTATTTTTAATCTTCGTTTACTCAGAAGCTAGAATGGCTGCTGCCACACGTCTCTCCATTGAACTTCCGTCCCTGTTGTCAACCACTACCTCACAGACGCATTTATGGTTCCACCATTCCCCTATCTCACAGAAACCACTCTTCTTCTTCCTTCTCTATCTTCTGCTTCCCCCGCCATCTTCTTTCCGTCTTCTCCTTGCCGCCATGGAACGACACACTCAAGAGACAATCATTGCCCATGGCAATAAGAAGATAGATGTCGTCTACACCAACAAGGAGGAGACTGTGGTGCGAGTCCTAAGGATGTACGAGGATTGGCTTGAGGAAGACGAGGACAAGTTCATGGGATTGGACCTCGAGTACACCCCGAAGGACCCATATTTCGAGAATGAACTCGCCGTCGTTTAACTGGCCATGAGGAAACATGTCCTCGTCTACCACTTCTCCTGGTTTGTAGATCTGCTCTTTGTAGTTAACCGCTTTTAGGGTTTTCTCCTCTTGTTCTTTATCCATTTGCTCATCTTGCAACTACTGAATTTTATTAGGTCCAAATAAATTATGACAAGCCAATGTTGAGAGTCTTGATCTTGCATTTACTAAAAAAAAATTATATTCAGATGATGATCTTGCATTGACAAACAATTGTAGTTACAGATTTTGGTCACGCATTTTATGATGACAAACTACATACTTTCAGGACTGACAAGAAGTGTCCGGCGCTGCGCCAATTCCTTGTAGAAAAAGGAATTGTTTTCTGCACTGTCGACCAAAGAATCATTTTTTCAAAATTTAGTCAAGAGGGAATCCAATTCATGTGCACAAGTGGATAAATATTTAGAGTCTTGTCAAGATCATAGGGGGCTCGAGGAAGGATGGAATGGCTACACTCGCAACTAGAATCCTCGATGAGTCGTACAACACAATGAAGGCAGATTTCCCTATAAAACGGCACAATTTCTGGGAGGAGAGGCCCTTATCTGAGATAAACCTGAAGTATGCAGCCATAAATGCTTATGTGACCTACCAGCTATACGTTAAGATCCATTTCTTTCTACATTTTCTCGTGTTTTGCCCCAGTTGCAAGAGGGAAGACGAGCTTAGGGGATCTCTTTGTACCAAATGCAGTATAGCTGAGCATGATGCTGCATATGCAAAGAAAATAGCTGCATTTGAAGCAGCTGACAGAGAGGCTGCAACTGAAGCAGCAAATAGAGAGGCAACATCTTCCAATGGCAACAACTAGGCATGTGATGCACCGCTAATTGTGCCGCAGGATGCTGAAGATAGGGAAGCCAAGGCAGATTCCTGGTGGGAAGAACTTGCATTTCATGAGCTGTGGATGACCATTAAGGTAAGCAACAACTAGGATGATCCTAGTTGGTCTCCTAGGAATGATAGCAACCACCTCAAGTGGTCTGATGAGAAGTGAATTAAATTTTACTTAGTTGTTTTATGTTTCTGTATGTGTCTAGTAGCTTGTCCAAATGGCGAGCGCCTCAAGTGGTTCAAAGAGAAGTGAATTAAATTTTACTTCTTTGTGTTATGTTTTTGTATGTTTATGGTAGCTTGTCAAGATGGCAGCTTGTTAACTGGCAGTTTGAAAGAGTACATTTTTTCTCTCTCCCTAACAGTTATGTTTCTTTTTTCCCAAATTGGTAGAAAATCTAGAGCAGCATCTCTCTTCGATCATTCGTTCCCTTTTGGCCCTCTTTTTGGCCCGATCTGGTAGCAAATCTAGAGCAGCAAATCACACCAGGCAGAATACATATATTCATAAAACAAAACAAATGTAGATATAGTTGTGCGCAGCTAAATAGGATATAGCGATAGAAATTAGGTTGCTTAACGAGGATCGATACATTCACTGCTCAGCAGCCATCATACACAATATAGAAAATCAAAAGAAGCTGCTTAGCAGTGATACCTTTGATGCAGATTACGGATGTAGTATAGCTTCTTTTTCCCTAGTAGACCTAGGTTATCGAATCCCCGGGAAGCAAATGCATAGTGAAGTTACTTTAATGGACCTTCGGGAGTTTAAGAATTCCTTTTGTGTTTTTACTGAACCAATAGTGTGCGTCTTTTTGTTGTTGTCGATGATGGAGAGATAGGGCCTAGGGCATTCGGTTTCACCTATAGCTGTGCAAAACATCTGATGGGAATAAAAGATAGAAATAAAGTATGCATGTACTTGTTAGGGCAAGATAAATTATATGTGGGCAGTGCATCCATAATTGCTATTGCCTCTGCAACCGCTTATAGCAATAACCTACTAGTCTCATCCATATAAGAAAGAGAACTAATGATATGAGCATAGTGATGTCACCGTTAATCCCAAGTAAATCCCTCACATACAGCCATACTACCCCCTCTATCACTAGGATTCCCAACCTACAGATCAGTCATTACTCATACTCCCTATACCTGGCTCAACCCTCGGGGTCTTGGGTACCTGACAAGTCCTTGGATTGAGGCAAGAGAGGATACAATAATCATCATGTCATACAAACTAATACATGATCCCATCTATGATAAATAACATGCACAAACACTACATGGCTAGGACGAAGCCCTTAGCCCAAGGAGAATTACTTACACATGATGAGATCAACAATCATAAACATTGTAATGAAAATCATAAGATTGATAGCAATAGTCTTACAATGTCACCAATCTAAGAAGAGATCTACTATTACAAGTGGTGGAATATGGCTATGGAGATGGAGAAGGGTTTTGAGATCTAGAGGCGGCTGGTGATCTGGGGCAGAGACTTTTGGGCGAGGCTGGAGCTTGTTGTCTCGTCGCCCGAGGCTTCTTTATATAGCGGTCCCTTCACAAAAGTTGTTCTGTTTGACCTAACGGTGGCGGCACCAACTATACGACCAGAGTTATATAGCCAGAATTTTCCTCTGGCCGTATAGTTGGTCGTTAAAGTGTCAGCCTCTGCTTCACGGCTCCTGGTTTCTTTTGGTTGTTGGAAATCTCGTATCTTAGACTTTAATGTAGTGATTCCCATCTTTAAATGACATTATCTGCGCTGGAAAAATATAAAAATAAAGGTTTGCATACCCCTCTGAATATTAGGCATTAGTGGTAGGGTTTAGAGAGATATTTCATCAAAAATATGAGTAATATCCAGTTTAAATGTGGACGTAGATGACTATATTTCAGAGCCATCAACCTCCCCAAGGTTAGACTTGATTGTCCCCGAGCAAGAAAACCAAAATAAAAAAGGAACTCAACGTTTAAATTGAAATTACAAGATGGTGATCTTACTCATGGTTGGTAGTCTCATGTTTCCTCCACTTCATAAATCTGAAAAACTTCAGCATAGATAGAGTAATGTAAATCATATCATATGGATTTTATGCATCCTTATAGTGCAGCAAAATTATTGTTAACATGGATGATTCAAATGAGTAAACTTTATTCCATGTCATGTAATCAACTCATAGGCTTCCCTTTGAACAATAAAGTATAATCATGTAAATTGAGAGTGTGAGAGTTGTCATGAAAAGCATATATACTAGAGTATGTCAATTCTCCCACATCAATAAATCAAGACTTTTCAAGCACTACTTTTCTATTCATTATCCTTTAAGAATTTCAGTTCTTGAGTAATTGAGAGCATGCCTAAGATTTTTATTAGTTTATCGGGATGTGATGGACACTCGTGGCATCACTAAGGTTTTTGTTCCTTTTGCATAATAATTTCTCATAACAGCTAGAGGAGTGATTCCATCATGATTACAGCTACCCGGGAGTGCCAAGAATCTTACCCACTATAGCATTGCTTCTACAAGTGTTTAATAAACTCATAGCCGGAATCTAGGAGTTTCCTCCATGAAGATCTTTCGTAGGCCAACGGAGTTGTTGGCATCCCATGAAGTTTGACACGCATAAATCTATATCATTCTTATGATTAACAAGTCAAACATGGGCATGCTCACAAAAACCGCTAAACATTAATTCAATCGAACAAATCCTTTTAAAGAGAGCTCTCAAGTCAATCAACATTTTCAGTGGCATTGAGTGTCTCTAGAAATAAGCTTTCAAGACTAAACACTACAACACCCAAGCCTTCAATTGTGAGACTTTTTCTTATTACAATTGTTTAGCAATTTTTAGGAAAGACTTGGTTAATTACGAGAGCTGGAACAAAACATACCCAACTAAATACCCATGCAAACGAAAATCTTACTACAATACAGAGACTCACTCCACCAATATAATATCTCAACATTTACTACTAACTAGCATGGGTTTCTCAAACTTCACAAGTGGGGAGTCATAAGGCATACCTCTCATGTTTCGTTCCACTTCTATCTTCCTTTTTTATTTGCTTCTTGGAAATTCGAAGTCGATCACTCTCCTTCAAATACATGAAAACCTCGAGGTGAAAAGAAAAGAAAGAGGGCAAATAAGGAAAAATGGAGAAATCTTTCTATGGTTTTTAAGAGAGGGAATTTAAAGAATAGAAAATTAGCGGCAAAGATCGGCCAGAAAATCTTGAAAGTAAATAGAAAGAACTAAAAATAAAGTGTTGGGGAAACCAACATGAGTGCTTATAAACTCAAATAAAAACACAACCTTGAAATAAATAAAAGCTAATAAACGCCAAATAAAGATACATGAGGAAACTTCCCCAAGCTTAGGCTTTTGCAAGCCCTTCAAATCATTATGGTGGCGGGAAAAGTCATTATTATAGTTTGCAAATTGAGTTGAGAGATTCCTAGTTGTTTCTCGGAGGTTAAAAGAGAGGCTATGATTCCTCTCCACAGTCCCTCCAAGTTCTTGGAAGTCTTGGTATCTAGCGAACTGGGTTTGTGGCTGCTCCTCTTGATAAGGAACATCTTGCTCCTCCTCTTGGTCCTCATCCTCCTCCAGAATCTCCTCCTCGGGTTGGTGTTGCTCAACCTGCAAGTCATATCGCAAACATCCTTCCTCGATAGAGAAAATACCATTAGGCTTAGGAGCGGGGTAGAGACGCCCAGCTCCAGCAATATGCAGGTAATAAACACCACCTCTCCTAGTGAGCATTCCACAAGCTTTCAAAGTGGAGAAACCAACACATCGCTCACCTAGCACGGGTTGCAACTCATCTAGGTCGATGCCTAGGGAAGTGGCAAGCACGGTGATGACGCCTCCACCTGTGATTGGTCCTTGGCTTTGGGAGGCTTGGTGCTCCAAGAGCGCACAAGGATGGCGCCCAAGTTGAGTGACAAGCCGTAGTTGATGTAAGCAACCTTTGCAAGGACTAAGATGTCCTCCTCGTTGAGTCTCGTGAACTCATTACGTGCCTGCAAGGTGTTAGCAATAACATAGAACAAATAGTGAATTGCAGGATGTTGAATATTCTTCGCCTTGTTCACTCTAGTAGTGAAACTCATTCCATTATAGTATTGTTCAGGTGTAGGTTCTAAGCCAGTAAATGATGCGCCTAGGGCATTAACATCATTGTTTGGAAAATTAAAACATGCGCACCATTCATCTAAAGTTAAAGTGTAGTTGTTATTCATGAGTCGGAAAGAAATAGTGTCCTCTCCTTGCCATTGTTTAATGGTGCTTTGCAACGAACTTAGAAATTCAATGGTTAAGCGGCGATAAGTAGGCACATCAGTGTACACAAAGTTTTGCAGGCCAGCTCTATTGCAAAGTAAATTGAAGTCATCAGAAATACCGAGTTGGTTCAATATAATGGGGCAAGCCCACTTGGTGCCCTTCACTTCGCGGTTCTTGATCTTGTTGAAGCGATCACATTGGGGCTCATCCCTGAACCGTATCCCCATGCGTTCTTGAGCAATAGCCCGAGAAGCGCTAGCGGTGGCACGAGCATGAGTTTGGCTCCTTTTTTCATCTAAAACATTGAAGAAAGACAAAAATAAAACTTTTGATCCAACAACAGTAAGTACTTCATATTCCTCATCATAGCACACTAAAGAATCTCCTCAAAATAATAATATAGGCAAGAAAATCATGGCAATTGGTTCATAGTAGGTCTCACCCTAGATTGATAATGACAATAGATCAAAGATGAATTTGCAAAAAGTAATTGGAGGATCATAGGAGAAACATACGATGGATCACTTGTGTGCGAGGAAATCAAACGAAATTGAGTAGAGATGAAGATCTCTTGGGGTTTTGACAGAGTTTGGAGGTAGAAGAGAGAAAAAGGATTGAAGTTTTGGAGTTGGAGGTACCTTCCCATGCGATTTTGTGGTCGGACGCAACTATACGGGTGCAACTATACGGCTGGAACAATGCGTTCCTGCCGTATAATTGGCCTTCTGTCAAAATTTTAGGGTTTCCTCCTAGCGGCGTAGCTATACGGCCGGAACTATACGACCAGAACAATATGCTCCTGCCGTATAGTTGGTCGTCAAACCGTCTTTCCCTGGGAAAAGAAATATACAAAGGCATCGAGATCTATACGACCGGAACTATACGGCCAGAATTTTTATTCCCGCCGTATTATTGGTCGTTAAACTCTCAGTACATTGGAAAAGAATTTGAATGGAGGCACCGATATCTATACGACCCGAGTTATACGGCCAGAATTTTTATTACTGCCATATAGTTGGTCGTTAAACTCTTAGTACATATTAAAGAAAAAAATTGATGGCCAAGATATCTATACGACCGGAGCTATACAGCCGGAGTTTTTATTCCCGCCATATAGTTGGTGGTTAAACTCTACGTGTGCATCAAAAAAATTCTGTTTCTTCGAAAATTACTTCTTTTCCTGTGACTTAGTGATATACCTTGTTTTGATAGAAAACTGACAGTAAATATTGTCGACCAAGAATAGCATGAATAAAGCAGGATATTTAGTACTACCAAACTTCTTCTCCTCAATTGGAGTTTTCTAGCACTCTTTATTAAACATAAACTTAAACTAAAACTTAAAAACTTTACTCAAACCTTTATTTCACATGGGTTGCCTCCCATGAAGCGCTCTTTTATGGTCAATAGCTTGACCTTAATGTTGCTCACTTAGGCCAGCTGAGTGGAACACCCACTCCAAAGTAATTTGCCTTCAAAGTGATGGCCTCCTTTTCATCATGCTTGGTTTTCTTCTTCCCGAAGAAATGAGTAGCAAAAGGATCCCGCGAAGGCAATTGAAGCTTCACGTTCCCTTCATGTAGATTAATCAAAGCCTTAATAGTTCTTAAGAAAGGATAGCCTAATATAATAGGAGCAGTAGCATCTTCAGGCATGTCAACAATAACAAAATCAATGAGAGCAGGACATCCTTTAATGTATACTAAAGTATTCTCATTAATTCCTACAGCTTTATTGTAGATAGAATCTGCTAGATGCAATTTTAACTCAGTGATTTCAAAGGAGCCAAGATTTAACTTGTTAAAAAGACTCTTCAGAATTGTTGAGATGCTTGCACCTAGATCACAAAGTGCAGCTATCTCATTGGTTCCAATTTTAATCTTAATAGTAGGCTCAAATATGTCATCTAGCCTTACAGGTAATTTTCAGCAATTTGCTTATATTCTTGCTCAAGCTCACTTACCTTAATTGCTACCTGATTAATGAAGTGTTGGTACATAGCTTCCTCACTACCTTCACTTACCGGAATCTTGATGTTGATCCTTTTTTACGAGATCTTCAACGGTGTAGCTTGGTGAAGGAACATTACTATAGTCAAGTTCTTTAGGTTCCTCCCTTTGGATTCTCATCATCTTGAGATCTTCAACGGGATTTGGCTCAGCTTTACCTGCAAATTTGGTTAGAATGATAGTTTGACTCTCAGTTATCTTACCTAGCTGTGCCTCAAGGATCCTTGTTCTTTCTTGGAGGGCCTGCAAATCATTTCTCAACTAACATCTTGGTTATATAATTTACCAAGCATAGCATCATGGTTCTCCATTATTTTGACAAGAATATTGTTTTGTTCATTTTGTGAGTCTATAAAAGACTTAAGTAATTCTTGGAGACTACCATTACTAGTTCCCATATTATTATTAGAGTTACCTGTAGAACTATAATAATGTTTCTGAAAATTGGGATTATAATTCTTCTTCCAAATAGGGTAATAATCATTACGAGCTACGAAGTCTATTTCTTCAATAATTGTTTTAGGGGTAGCTCTTACCTGGGTTTCCTTACCTTTTACGACTAGTATGAGCTCATCCAACTTAGCATTGAGTTCTTCATTTTCTTGTGGTGAGATGGAGTTCACCTTCTTCGTGTTTGATCTATCCACATGCCATTGGGCATGGTTGTCTTGCATATTGTCTAGCAGCTACTTTGCTTTGGTAATATGTTTACCGATAAACGTTTCTCTAGCTGCAGTATCAAGCATAGACTTAGACACAGGGTTAAGAGCATTATAAAATATATGGAGAATTAACCAATCATCCATCCCATGACTAGGACAGTTTCTCATGCACTCTTTCATCCTCTCCCATGCAAGCACTAGCGGCTCACGCTCTTCCTGTCTAAAACCAGTAAATTTAGATCTGAGTTGCATAGTCTTTGCAGGTGGGAAAAATTTAGTCATAAAAAAAGAAGTACATCCCACCCATGATGTAATAGTATTTCTAGGCAAAGATAGTAGCCATTATTTTCCTCTTCCGGTAAAAAGAAAGGAAATAGACGCAATTTGACCACATCGGGGTCAACGTCTTTTATACGCATCATATCACATATTTCAGTGAAAGTATTCAAGTGCATACCTGCATCTTCAATAGCAGAGCCTCCAAATTGGTTCTGTTGAAGCAAACTTAAATAATGGGGTTTAATTTCATAGTCATCAGCAGAAATTGCTGGCTGAGTAATAGGAGTACGCAAATAATCATTGTTGGGAGTAGAAAACTCCCCAAGCTTCTTTTCAGCCATATTTCCTATGTTTTTGGGTTTTCTTAAACAAAGAATTATAATAGTAAAAGCAAGAATATAAAGGGTAACTAATTTTTTTGGTTTATCAAATAAAGACTGAAAGCAAACTAACAAAATTAAAAACAAGAATTAAAACAAGCAAGGTTCCTAATAACCTCACCAGGGTAGCTATGCTTCCCTAGCAACGGCGCCAGAAGAAGGGTTGATACCTTCGATCCAGATTGTGGACGTAGTATAGCTTCTTTTTCCCTAGTAGACCTAGGTTATCGAATCCTCGGGAAGTGAATGCATAGTGAAGTTACTTTAATGGACCTTCGGGAGTTTAAGAATTCCTTTTGTGTTTTTACCGGACCAATAGTTTGCGTCTTTTTGTTGTTGTCGATGCTGGAGAGATAGGGCCTAGGGAGTTCGGTTTCACCTATAGCTGTGCAAAACATCTTATGGGAATAAAAATAAGAAAGAAAGTATGCATGTACTTGTTAGAGCAAGATAAATTATATGTGGGTATTTCATCCATAATTGCTATTTCCTCCACAACCGCTTATAGCAATAACCTACTAGTCTCATCCATAGAAGAAAGAGAACTAATGATATGCATAGTGAGGTCACCGTTAATCCCAAGTAAATCCCTCACATACAGCCGTACTACCCCTTCTGTCACTAGGGTTCCCAACCTGCATATCGGTCATTACTCATACTCCCTTTACCTGGCTCAACCCTCGGGGTCTTGGGTACCTGACAAGTCCTTGGATTGAGGCAAGAGAGGATACAATAATCATCATGTCATAAAAACTAATACATGATCCCATCTATGATAAATAACATGCACAAATGCTACATGGCTAGGCCGAAGCCCTTAGCCCAAGGAGAATTACTCACAGATAGAGATGATATCAATAATCATAAACATTGTAATGAAAATCATAAGATTGATAGCAATAGTCTTACAATGTCGCCAATCGAAGAAGAGATCTACTATTACAAGTGGTGGAATATGGCTATGGAGATGGAGAAGGGTTTTGAGATCTAGAGGCGGCTAGTGATCTGGGGCAGAGACTTTTGGGCGAGGCTGGAGCTTGTTTTCTCGTTGCCCAAGGCTTCTTTATATAGGGGTCCCTTCATAAAAGTTGTTCTGTTTGACCTAACAGTGGTGGTGCCAACTATACGACCGGAGCTATACGGACAGAATTTTGCTCTGGTCGTATATATAGTTGGTCATTAAAGCATCTGCCTCTGCTTCACGGCTCCTGGTTTCGTTTGGTTGCTGGAAATCTCGTATCTTTAACGTTAATGTAGTGATTCCCATCTTCAAACGACATTATCTGCGTAGGAAAAATATAAGAAGAAAGGATTGCATACCCCTCTAAATATTAGGCATTAGTGGCAGGGTTTAGAGAGATATTTCATCAAAAATATGAATAATATCCAGTTTAAATGTGGACGTAGATGGCTATATTTCAGAGCCATCAAGCAGCAGCAATAAACACGTTCAACCCCTCCTTGCCTACGTCTCTGCCTCCTCCCTCTAGTGCTTCCTCCACTTCTTGCTGCCCAGTCCCTTGATCTTGGGTGCCTCGGGCTTGATCGGAGGCATGACACGCTCTTCGATGGCCACCCGCTGGAGGCCGTGGAGGTGAATTCCGAGCGCCTAGTGTTCAGCTATGTAGGCGTTGATGTTCACGGTCTGGCCAACTTTGGGGGTGCCAGAGCTCGTGCCCTCTTCATGCATCACGACGCAGTTGAAGTCGGTGCCGACGAGTCTCATCCTGCAGAACGGGCAACTGTAGACGCCACCAGCAAAGAAGGTGCCGTATTGGCTGACCTGCAGCCTCCTCAGCACCTGACGAGTCTTGGTGTGCCTAGAATCGTCATTGCTGCAGACGTTGCTGTCAGACACCTATTCGTAAAAAGGGAGGATTATATGATGTAAGAATATCTAGCAATCGAAATGCAAACCACCGAACCTTAATAACCAAGATCTAGCATCCAATGAGGGGAACAAGAGAAGAACTGGGGACGGGGAGCAAACCCAAGTTACCTCCAACCATGGGTCGTCGATGCCAGTGTTGTATGGGTTCACCGGAGCGATGTACTCCTCTGGATCGTAGGGGTCCCAGAAGAGCTAGATCTGCCCGTGACAGACGGGGTCCTCCTCGCTAGCGGCTACGTCGGTAGCGGGTATGGGGGCTTGGATGAGGATGGTGGCTGCTTTCAACGCCTAGAGGAGGGCTGGGACAGAGACAGGAGCCTCCTCGCTGGTGGCCTTGGGGGCGACGATGGCCACCGCATCCTCTTTCGCCATTGCCGGTGTGGTTGGGGTTTTCTCGGGAGTTTTAAGAAGGTGATGGGACAGCGGAGAGGGTTGCGTGAGGAGAGTGAGCGAGAGTGAGAGTGGGTAGGAGGAGAGGGATAGGGAGAGGGGCTCTATAGTTAAGGTGAAGGGAAGGGATGTTTTGTTGCACCACCGTGCACCGGGCCGTGTAGGCTACTGCACCATGCACCACGACACACGCACGGTACGTCACGTTTTTTCCCCGGCCATGCATGGCAGTTCTATATTCAGCCGCATGCAAAGGGCACAGACACAATTTCTAAGTATGAAGGATGACACAGCCATAAAATTCGCGATAATTAAAATGGGATATGTAGAGCAGATGGTGAGTAGCTGTACAACGAGATTTTTGGGGTTGTGCTAGATCGGGTAGAGGTAGGTGTGGATGAGTGCGAGGGACTCGATGAAGGCAGAAACATTAGGTCTCCTTGAGGGACCCTCCTTGAGACCCATTTCTCAGCTCTTCGGCCTCTAGCTGATGCATGGAAGTTTCTTGCGGTAGGGCCCAGTTGGATGTGAGATGGAGAGCGCGCTATGTAAAAATGGGATATGTCTTATTAAAATCAAGTGGCAATAAATTGCACCTGCCCGTCGATGACTGTGCACTCGATGACCCCGTTGCCCTTTGCATGTGTTGTTGTGTAGTAGCAGTAGTAGGCTTTTTAGATGTGATTAAACATGACATGACAACTGGATGACTTTTTCCATGGATGGCTTTGTGTTCTTTCTTGTAGAAGTCTCACTAAGAGAGACATCCGTGTTGTCTCACGCTGTACTGTGAAGGGCATGCCATGTGCAAGGATCCGTGTTGGGTCACAAAAGATCAACGGTTGGTGTGCACGATCCGCGTGACAACTGTGACAACCAATCTGGACAGAGTAGACAGACTGAGTGAGCACAGGTTTGGTCTTCTACAAGAGAGAGGGTAAACTGGGTAGTATAAAAAACCAAGGGCAAAATTGAGTAGTATAAAAATGGAAAGTGAGTGTCTTATACAATGAAATACATCTTGGCATACATCAAATTATGCCAACATGGATCCACTAGAGTCATTGGATGTGTCTTCTTTTCCAAAACCACATGGATCCAATAGATGTCATTGCATGTCTGTTCTTTTCATAAACCTTATGGATCCACTAGATGTCATTGCATGTGTGTTCTTTTCCAAAACCACATGGATCCACTAATGTCATTGCATGTGTGTTCTTTTCATAAACCACATGGATCCAATAGATGACATTGCATGTGTGTTCTTTTCATAAACCACATGGATCCACTAGATGTCATTGCATGTGTGTTCTTTTCCTAAACCACATGGATCCACTAGAGTCATTACATGTGTGTTGTTTTCATAAACCACATGGATCCACTAGATGTCATTGCATGTGTGCTCTTTTCATAAACCACATGGATCCACTAGATGTCATTGCATGTGTGTTCTTTTCCTAAACCACATGGATCCACAAGAGTCATTGCATGTGTGTTCTTTTCATAAACCACATGGATCTGCTAGATGTCATCGCATGTGTGCTCTTTGCCAAAACCACATGGATCCACTAGATGTCATTGCATGTGTGTTCTTTTCATAGAACCACATGGATCTACTAGATGTCATTGGATGTGTGTTCTTTTCCGAAACCACATGGATCCACTAGATGTCATTGCATGTGTGTTCTTTTCATGAACCACATGGATCCACTAGAGTTATTGGATGTGTGTTATTTTCATAAACCACATGGATCCACTAGATGTCATTGCATGTGTGTTCTTTTCCTAAACCACATGGATCAACTAGAGTCATTGCATGTGTGTCCTTTTCATAAACCACATGGATCCAATAGATGTCATTGCATGTCTGTTCTTTTCATAAACCACATGGATCCACTAAATGTCTTTGCATGTGTGTCCTTTCGTTAAACCACATGGATCCACTAATGTCATTGCATGTGTGTTATTTTCATAAACCACATGGATCCAATAGATGTTATTGCATGTGTGTTCTTTTCATAAACCACATGGATCCACTAGATGTCATTGCATGTGTGTTCTTTTCCTGCACCACATGGATCCACTAGAGTTATTGCATGTGTGTTCTTTTCATAAACCACATGGATCCACTAGATGTCATTGCATGTGTGTTATTTTCATAAATGATATGTTGCAAACGTATCTATAATTTTTTATGTTCCATGCTTGTTTTATATCTACTTTCTTGTGTTTTTCCACACTTTGGAGTATTGTTATACACTTCCTTGGACTAACCTATTAACAAGATGCCACAGTGCCAGCTGCATGTTTTCTGCTGTTTTTGGTTCCAAGAAAGTCAGAAAATGAATATTCTCGGAATTGGACGGGACAAAGCCAAAGTCAATATTTCATCGAGGGGGCCACGGAACCAGAATACGAGATGGAGAGGGGCCACGGGCCACCCACACTAGCTGGTCGCGCGGCCAGGCCTGGCCCATGCCAGGGGGTGGTGTGGCCGCCTAGGGCACCCCCTCGGCCTCCCCTTTCGCCTATAAGCTGCCTCCGATACAGAAACCCTAAGTACCCGATCAAAATTCCATGAAATAGTCTGTAGCCGCTGTCATCTCCATCCCTAGATCGGGAGGGATCTGAAGCTCTTCCTGGCACCCTGCCGGAGGGGAGAATTCACCATAGAGGCCTTCTTCATCACCATGCAAGCCTCTGGTGTGATGCGTGAGTAGTTCATCCCTAGACTATAGGTCCATGTAGTACCTAGATGGTTGGTTCTTCTCCTTTGTGCTACCATGATTAGATCTTGTGAGCTCCGTTCATGATCAAGATCATCTATTTGTAATCCTACATGTTGTGTTTGCGGGGATCCGATGGATATTGAGATGCTATTTCAGATTGATTATTGATTCTATCATGTCTTTGTTATTTTTAATCTTGCATGCTCTCTGTTGTTAGTAGATATCTAGGCCAAATAGATGCTAGCAACTCCAAGAGGGAGTATGTATGCTCGATAGTGGATTCATGCCTC
Source organism: Avena sativa (assembly GCA_916181665.1). Lineage (NCBI taxonomy): Eukaryota > Viridiplantae > Streptophyta > Magnoliopsida > Poales > Poaceae > Avena > Avena sativa. The sequence continues at coordinate 381,983,495 of OV702286.1, read as the reverse complement.
TAGTAATCTAGGGAAGTGACATAAATCTCTAAGGTACTAGATGTGATGTTGCTCCTAGGGAGAAAACAGTAATCCTTTGTTCATAGAACAATCGTATTGTTTACTTTACATGCAATGCTTAATGCAATTATCTGTTGCTTGCAACTTAATACTGGAGGTGGTTCAGATGATAACCTGAAGGTGGATTATTAGTCATAGATGCAGTTGGATTACGGTCTATGTATAATGTTGTAATGTCTAATCAAATCTCATAGGATTCAAGATGATTAGTATATGCATGTATGCTTTCTCGGTGTCTGTCAATTGCTCCGATGTAATTTGTTCACCCAACATGTCATCTATCTTAAGGAGAATCACCACTAGTAAACTATGGACCCCGGTCCTTTCTTTTACTATCAATCTACAATCTACTATTTACTATTTTCTGTTCACTTTCTGCAAGCAATTACTATATTCCACACAATATGTGGTCTCCTCGGATTAACCATCCAAGAAATCCCTGTTATTTATATATCCACGTTCCCATGATCAGTGAGCCATGGAACATAACCGACAAGTATCATTACAACATCCGAAATGTAACAAATTACAAGACTTACAAAAATGCCATTATGGCTACAACATCTTTAGCAGTGGAAAAACATCACGCATAGAGCCCAATCGTGCCTCAACCTACAGGCGACTGACTGGGAAGGCGGCCTAGCTCGCTAGACGTCACCTTAATCTTCTAATGTCGAACCTCTGCAAGTTTGGCCAAGTAAATAGCCAGGGACAAAGCCATGAGTACTTTTGAATGTACTCGCAAACCACCAAGATCAGGGAAATAAGGAAATGCAATTTTGGCTGTGGCGAGATAGCTCTATCTAGGGTTGCTTTCGAAAAGGCTAGACTATCTTTTGAAGTTATGGCATCTCCATATCTTTGTTGAAAAAGAGTCTTGAAAACATTCCTCTATTTTATAAGTCAAGATATCTCCATATCTTTGTTGAAAAAGAGATTTGAAAACAGTTTTTGGAGAAACCCTTTTTAAACATTTTTTACCACCTCTGGTCAAAACATAGCTTCGAACTCCGGTTTCCCTGGAACCTTCATTCTTTCATCCATTCTTTCCAAACAACCACCATTTGGGTACTACTTGCCATCACCTTTCCAACCATCCATGACCGTGGACACGGCTATTCAAATAGATTATACTCTGTAGAGTTTGCGCACTTTCCCCACAAGAATCAATACATCCGCCGGGATACAACCACGGCCCACTACCACTATAGATGGGGGTCCGGATAATCGAACCTAACCTTTCGCTTGTCGACCCTAGCAAAGGCTGCGGGTTTGTTCTCCACGACAACGAGTATGTGGCTCCCAGCCATAGTCCTGCCTTCCATACACGCGTATACCCAAGCTGCAACTTGTCGTATACCTTAATCTGGTGACTCCACTTCCTTCCGTACCACCTAAGTCATACCATCCGCGGGAGACCGAATTGTTGCACCGGCACTCCCGCCAGAACAGGCTCACTCTTGCCGAAGCAAGCTACAGGCTCCAGATCGTAGATCTCTTTCCGCCTGCCCGGGCTTCAAGGGATTTCTCCCTGTAAGCATTATACAAGCTGCCTCGGCTAATGAAGACAAACTACAAGCTAGGCCCCAGCACCTGGGGTAATGTGGTTGCACTGATAGAATTGTTCCATTAAAGGCGTAGAACATCCCTTCACTTTCTTATTTCTCATCATCACCATTTGTATTGTTAAAACCTCCACTAGGAACGATGCCTCTTCCCAGGGGTTTTACAAAGCCGTTTTGAAACATTTGTAGTAGGGTAAATCCCCAAAACAGTTTATTTTCTCAAAGCAGGGGGTTTTCAACGAGGTAGGGTGCTAACCATCGTACTCTTGGTCTAAAGGGATAAACTAGTGGGTACATCAGGGTGGTGCCACGAGGGACACAAATGCATAACTTGGAGGAGCCAAGTTATAAGCGCAGTATTTGTAAAACAAGACAAGCAGGTAGATAATGCAATTTATAAAGAGGATACAAAATAGGTAAAAGAGAGTAGGACAAGTATCAGAGTTCAGGAATGGTGGCTTGACTGTGATCGGCAATAAGTCCCGGGACTTCTTTAGATAACTAAGAATACCCAATAAATAATAATAAGAAGTCCCTTCCTTCTTGTCGTCAAACACTCACACTATCGCCGTCATCAAGTATACATGCAAGCATACAATACCACAATCAATACAAGGCATACATGCATCAAGACATCCAGTAAACAAACATAAGGAATCCTACTTAACTCAGTAGGTTTTGGAGGAGTGGGATACTAGGAGTGGAAATTACTGGATTGCCATTGTAGTGTTTTTCTCTTGGAAGATAGATGTCTAGGATAAATACCATGAACTTGGGGTGGGGTTCTGAGGTCTGTAGGATACCAATGTGCAACAGTGATATCCTCAGATAGTTCTTGACAACACAAAACCAACACAAGTGGTTTCACTAAATTATCAATTACCTAGATTTAGTTATGCTTTTTATAGTGGAATAAACTCTAGTTTGAGGAAATAATTCACCAGAATTTATCTGGAGGCCCAAAAATTATTTCCTTGGGTGGTTAGGTATTGCTTTATGTATTGAACCACATAGAGTTGGAATCAAGTCTAAAAAATTACCAGAATGCCCTTAATAAATCATCAAAGGAAGTTTTGTATGGTTTTTCTCTTTTTCATCAGATTAATTCTATAGAATCTATTGAGTTGATTCCAAGGGCATGTCGTAGGCATTTAGAATACCTTTCTGTAGGAATTGGAGTCACTCATTTTGGAGTTGCCAAACTCCTGGAATGATTTATTTAGTGAAAAAGGGGTACACAGACAAATTTAATTCACAAACGTTCAACCAGGGCCCAATAAATTCTGAGCTGCTAGGGTTTGATAGATTTTGATACTATGATGTACTGGGAGGTGTAATCAGGTCAATACGACATTTGGTTTGACCTAGAAAATTTACCCAAGGCAGATAAAGGCTGTTTTTGTTATTTTCGTTAAAGACACACTTCTGTTCACCTTGGCATAAGATCTATGCTGGATGACAGGTATTTCAAATACCTCTCAGTAGGGCTTTGATTTTCCCCTATTGGAGATGTAAAACTCCTTGAGAAAATTAACTAGTGCAAAGTACACCTTGCTGCAGAATAAATTCTAGCAAATAATGGAAACTAGTTTTGACTAGGAGTTGCCTCTACATGTTTGAGAAAACATCAGGGAACTACCAGAAATTTAGATCTTGGCATTTGGACTTGATTTAAATTTTCAAAAGGATTTAATCCTACTGGTATTTCTCTAGATCTAAAATTTTAAAGAAAAATAAAAGGGGCAACAGGGAACTTGGCTGGATCTGGGGGTGCTGGGCCGCGCAGAGGAGATTCGGCCCATGGCAGGGCAACATGGTGCACGGGAGCCCGGGGCTTGAACCTGGCAAGCGGGGCCCAGCATTAGTGGGAGCGGGCGGCCGAAGCGGTATCGAGCGCCGGTGGCCGTTCGATTAAGTGGACATGGACGGCGGGGCATCGTCGTGCTCGACAGAACCGAGCCCACGGCAACGAAACCCTAGCACGTTGGAGGGGGAGGTGGGAGCTCACCACAGGGATCGGGAGGCGACGGGGTGGGTGCAGGAGGACGTGGTGGTCGACGGCGAGCAGATCAAGGGGCGAGACGGTGGTGGTAGTCCACGGGAAGCAGCTCGCACGATGGTGGCCGAGGGTGACCTTGTTGGAGCTCACTGGCAAGGATGGAGGAGTCGGTCCTGGGCAAAAATAAGCATAGGGTTAGGTAGAGGAGGAAGAGGGGAACTCTAGGGCCAACATGCAGAGGAAGGGGAGCAGGGGAGAAGGAGCCTTGCTCGATTTCTTGAGGAGGCCAAGAGCTCCTCCTTCTTCTTCTTCTTCTTCTTCTTCTTCTAGACAGCACAGAGCAGGGGAGAGGGAGTGGTGCTCGGGGGAGGTAAGTGAGGAGAGAGGGAGCAAATGAGGGGCAGGGGGCATGTTGGGGTGGCCTCTAGCCTTTATACCAAGGATAGGAGCTAGATGGAGTAAATGTCCAATTTGGACATGGGGGAGGGGTAGGGCTAGCCAGGGATTGGCCTAGAGGGAGGTGGGGAGGGGTAAGAAGGATATTTGGTCGTGCTGGATCTCAGAGAGGGAGGGAGTGGCAGCTATTGTAATTTATCTCACAAGTTTGTCTCTTTCTCTCTCTACTTCTCACTTCCAAGCACATGGGACTAGGGGTTGCTACAGTAGCTTAGCTACAGTGCTGGTCGACCAGAGGAGGGGTGGATGCTGTGGTGCATTGCTTTGCAAGATTGGTGGTGGTTTGATCTTGATTTGGCTCAATACTAGCTAGATTTGCCAAATTGAGTAAATGGGTGCTTGTGAAGGAAGTTTAAAAACTTGCATTGGATTAGAGGAGGAAATGGTACTGGGAGACAGATGAGGTTAATGTAGACTCCTAGGATTTAATTGAGATTTTTATAATGGGTTTTAGTCCTCATAAAGCCATTTATTCAAAAAGGGCAGAAGTAGTTTCTATAAGATCATTTGATAAATTTACGTTGGGCAAGGTTGGTTTCTGGTTTGAGATGGTCCCTAATGTGAATACACACTTAAGGGAATTTTCCCAAGATTTATTGAGATGGGGAAGTATTTTTAAGGAATTATTTCTTGTTTATGCCATTTAAGAAAAGGGGCAAAAAGAAATAATAAAGAATCACAAAAATAAATATTTTTGAGATGGGAGGGTAGAGGATGGTAGATGGATCTCAAAGGAGTCAAAAGTTGGAGAAGTGTTTTGGTAAAAACCAAAATTTTCATTGTGGAGGGGGTTTTGAGATCTGGTCTACTTAAGGGATTAAATAGATTTGGAGCTATAATAATAATGGATAATTATTGATAAATCCTAGTGATCAAAGTAGATGATGTGTACAAGGGGTATCAAGCATTTGCAACCTTGTGGAATGGAATTCCAACTTGAATTAGATGGAGAAACATGGAAGTGAGGATCTAGGGTGATGTTAATATCATACCATCAAAACATGGTTGTAACTTGGAGTTCAGAGTTCACCTTGATGCAGGGGTAGATGGATAGGTAGACCAAGTCATATATGTGAACATGCCAGGAAGAGTTTGAATTAATTGCCTTTGAGGTGATCTAGAAATGGTGGCAAACTTTGTTCAAAATAAGGCTGCCATACCAAAAGAGTCATGATGCCTTATAAACCAAGTGGGTTTAAGAAGCACAGAGATTCACTTGGAACAAGTGAGCTAGATCTTGGTATACCTATATGATTAGAACACAACCATGTAGAGAGTTGGTCCATAGAAGGTTGTATGAGGGTGTGAGCTTCTGTCAAAGTAGGCATGATGACTAGATTTGCAGGAAATGTTATTTTCTTATCTGCAAAACCATCAAGAACAAGTGGGTTGGAGGAGGATATAACCAAGGACAAATGTGGGCCTTGGTAGTCCTTAGGATGTTTAACAAGATGGTTCAGGTGCATTTCCAGAAATGCACAAGGGTTGAGAAAGGGAGACATCCAAAAAGGTAATGTTGAAACAGTTTCCAGACGTAGTCAAAATCTGGCAGTTTTGAGGATTTTGACTAGAGTATGAGAGGGAATATTTTTGGAGTTTCAAGGTGTCAAGGCATCATCTAGTGGATGGTGTTTAAGTGTAGATTGAGTAGAAGGGATCCATTCTTGGTGTTGGTCATTGTTGACTTGGAAGCTTCTAGAATGGATCACTTCAGAATTGATCTGGCTAAGGATTTTGGATGATCACCTGGTATCTAGTGATTTGATCTTGCTTTGATATCTTTCCTAGGATGTGGTGATTTGGAAACCTCTTGACCCTAGTGATGATCCCCTAGAGTGGCTCATACTACTTCCTAAGAAAACAAGTCAAACAACAGATCAAGGCAACTCATCAAACAGCAGATCAAGGTTGGGGTATTTTTAAGAGGTTAGGGTTTTGAGTAAGATGAGAGTCATTGGTACCTCTACCAGGAATGGGATTCAAATGCTTTGAGAAGTATTTTGGGAAAGCTAGAGATGAGATTAGTTGAGGGTCATATCTTGAAAACATAAGGAGGTTATATTATATATATCTCCATAGTTTTGTCAATAGAAGCTACTAAAATAGTTTTGGTTACAATAGCATCTTGGCTCCTGTTTTGAAATGTTAGAACATTTGAGAATATGTAGAAAGAGCTAGGATAGTTTTGGTAAGTAGCTTTTGTCAACTAATGGTGAGGTGAGGAGTATCATAGGGTACACACTCACATGCACAAGTACAAACAACCAACAAGCAAACACTGCACCAATGAACAAGAAAAAGTTTTTTTTCCCCTGATTTTTGCATTTTGCATAACTAATCAGGGTTGCTGAATTTGGGATGTTACAGCTTTCCCCCTTAAAAGAATCTCGTCCCGAGATTCGGGAAAGTAAGATTAGGGGATTCGTCTCTAAGTTAGTGCTATGTGTTTCTTGCGTACTAACTTGCCGGCTTTGTCTTTGATTAGGATCACTTCGTCAGTGAGGTTGAAATTCAATTTCCTTGAACACAGGTGCGGAGCAGGCTTCAACCAGGATTGTGGGGAGCGATCTTCCGACTTTTAGGATTTACAGCGCCTGTCCTAAGGGATTTATGTTGCAAATGAAGATTGTATGAAGTTTTGTATGAAGGAAAAATTTCAGGTGTAAGGAAAGAATGATGTAATGAGATGAAGAATGGACTAAATCTTAAGCTTGGGGATGTCACCCGTGTCACCCCAAGAAATATCCAATAAGTACAAGCGTCAAAGCTTGGGGATGCCCAAGGCATCCCCTTTTTCATCAATAAAAATCTCAGGTTTCTTCCTAACACTTCATTTTTTGTTTTTCATTTTCGTTTGCGTAGTTTGTTTGAATAAATTGGTTGGACCCCCTCATTCATGCATTAGTTTTCAAATAGATTGGTTGGGATTGGAAAATAGTAGGACAAGTTCATCCTTAAGTGGTAAGAGGAGCTTGTTTTTGACTGTGGCCTATGATTTGTCATGTCATGCTTGATATTATTTTAGCTTTATGCTTAGTGATTTTTGCTGTAGCATGACATGTTACAAACAATTGAGATTGCTTAATGTGCCTTGAAAGAATCATGCGTTGTTTTAGCATATTAAAGCATAGTATTGTGGTATTCTCCTTTGATGCTTTATTTGGGTTGACTTGGCGCATGCTCACACCATGTTAAGACTATCCCAAGTCACCATAGCCTCTATGATCCTTTAGTTTTCAACTTGTAATATCACTTTATGCTTTGATTAATGATGTTTGGTCGCTTTGCATGATTATGGCCATTATTGCTCTCTTAGTTGGTCGCTCCTAGTCTTTTGCTAGCCCTCATAACCAAGTATGAGTTCCACGCATACTTGGAACTCCAAATAAAACCAAGTTATTCCAAAGAGTCCACCATACCTACCTATTAGCATTTGCTATTCCAAGTATATTCATGTTTTTATCTACCTTCCGAATTAAACTTGTTATGAGAAAATTAGTGATTAAAGCTCTCACGAACTTGATGGCACACTTTACTTTTCTTGCCCCTAATAAACTTGAACCATTGTGTCATCTATGTTGTATATGCTTGCACTTATATGTTGGGGATTAGCAGAACCATGTTGTCATGGGGAACGCTTTCAACATTGCACTTATACTTTGTACCTAGTTGATATCATGCTCTTTTGTCTATTGATGTCATCAGTGTGAAATGAAAGGGGAGCTTGTAAGTCCATGGAGTTATGTATGTGTGTTAGAGAAACGCCTGGGCCGCTAGTCTAATCCATGCCTAATCATGGTGGAAACCTGCAGCATAACCATAATGAGAAATCTATGAAGCATTCTTCTTATAAAAAAGAGATAGAGATTGAGAAAAAGAGAAAAAAATGAGATGGGAAAAGAGGAAAGAGAGAAAAAAGCACCATTTTCCCATGGTAAATAAGAAGATTGCTGAGATGCTCGTTGTCTGCTTGCCTAGTCATTTTGATATGGGGATTCTTCCGTATCATCAGCAAGGGGTACCCTGTTGGCGGTTCTCTATGATACACATGTACTTACTATGAGAAGAACTTACCTGTAACTAAACTTGAGTAGCATGAGGAGCGGCCCTCGTATTCAAGGGACATGAGATTTCCAACTTATACTTTGTCAAGCATATACTCCATGGTTTGTTCACTTTAACTTAATCACTTCAAGATGCTTATGATAGGGGCAATGAGAGCTGAAAGCTAATAAGTACCATAATTTTTGAAGATCTTTATGAGACTTGAATCCTTGCTTCCTTCTATGAAGGCCTTTCTTTTACTTTTATGTTGAGTCTGCATCTTCTATATTTATGCACCTATTGAGAAAACATAGTGGCCATTCTTAGTTTAATGTGCATTGTCCCAAGACTTGTTCATTGATGCATAACTTTGATATTGCTTGTTCTTAAACTATTTGTATCTAGTCACCCTTATGAACTTTGAAGGTGTCCTATGCATTTATGGTTGCTACTCTATGAGGGACAAGCTGAATACCATTCTCATTATGTTTTCTTTATGTGAAACAAACAAACGTCTTGCAAAGCATTGTTATTCATGAATCTTTTGTTTGTGCCTTTTCATGTTACGACATACTTGCTATGTCTTATTGTTAGAACTATATCTTTCATGCTATGTTAAAGTACTATGATCCCAGCTATCCATGTCTTACAAATACTTTGATCAAGTCTATGATGGTGCATGTCACCTCAAAAATTATTCTTTCTTTTTATCACTTACCTACTCGAGGACGAGCAGGAGTTAAGCTTGGGGATGTTGACACATTGCAAACGTATCTATAATTTTTTATGTTCTATGCTTGTTTTATATCTACTTTCTTATGTTTTGTCCACACTTTGGAGTATTGTTATACACTTTCTTGGACTAACCTATTAACAAGAGGCCATAGTGCCAGCTGCCTATTTTCTGCTGTTTTTGGTTCTAGGAAAGTCAGAAAATGAATATTGTCGGAATTGGACGGGACAAAAGCCAAAGTCAATATTTCACCGAGGGGGACACGGAGCCATAATACGAGACAGAGAGGGGACAGGGGCCACCCACACCACCTGGATGCGCGGCCAAGCCTGACCCGCGCCAGGGGATGGTGTGGCTGCCTAGGTCGAATTGCTAGGTACAAGAAATACGCGAAGGAGGACATGATTCTGAACAAGAAGACCATGATAATGTGTCCATGTCGAACATGCAAACTCCAGCGCTGGATCGACCCTTATTCTGGACAATTGGAGGGTCACCTGCTCAGGTGTGGTTTCATGCGCGACCTCAATGAGGCACCGGAAGGACATGGTGGTCACGAAGACGTGGGCGGGCGAGAAGACGAAGAGTCTACCGGGCATGATCATCATGACGCAGGAGATGTCGGCGGGCATGATCATCATGACGAAGGAGATGCCGGTGGGCATGATCAGCAAGGAGAAGGAGATGGCGACGAGCATGATCATCATGAAGAAGGAGAAGACGCGAACACACAGACGCTGCTAACTTCGGCCTTGCAGGACCCTCATTTTCAAGAACTTCTCCTCAAGGAGACGAGCAACGACAAAGCTGCAGCCAGAGAGAAAGCCAAGCTGGCCCGAATGGAGGTAGACGGGATGACTCCATTGTATCCTGGGTGTTGCCCCGAGGATACACGTTTGAGTGTAACGCTCAAGGCTCTGAAGATGAAGGCTGAACACAAATGGACCGATGTGAGATTCAACGCGAACATGGAATACTAGCACAATCGACTTCCTAAGGGGAACACATTGCCAATAAGTATCGAGGAGGCCAAGAAAATCATGTGCCCTCTCGACCTACCACACATTAAATACCACGCATGCATCAATGATTGCGCACTTTATCGGAATGAGTACGCGGATAGAACCACATGTCCCGTGTGCCTCCAAGGACGGTACAAGAGAGGGAACAAGAAAGTTCCTCGAAAAGTGGTATGGTACTTTCGTATCACCCCCCGTCTGCAGTGATATTTCATAGATCCTAAGGAAGCAAAGCTCATGCAATGGCACGCGGAAAGAGAGAAACCCAAAGATGATCCAGAGAAGGGCAAGATCCTGACACACCCTTCAAACGCTAGCCAGTGGAATGCATTAGACATCGAGTTCGAAGAGTTCGGGGGCGATGCAAGGAACGTCAGGCTGGGTATGAGCACCGATGGACTCAATCCTTTTGGAAACCAGAGTAGCACGCATAGCATCTGGCCCATGCTTGTATGGCCGTACAACCTTCCCCTGTGGCTATGCATGAAGCAAAGGTACGTACACATGAGAATTCTTATTTAGGGGCCGAAACAACCAGGTATCGATATGCATCTGTATCTCGGGCTGTTGAGAGAGGAGTGATACATTGCAAATGTATCTATAATTTTTGATGTTACATGCTTGGTTTTATCTACTTTCTTATGTTTTGTCCACACTTTGGAGTACTTTTCATATGATTTATTGGACTAACCTATTATAAAGATGCCACAGTGCCAGTTGCCTGTTTTCTGCTGTTTTTGGTTCCAAGAAAGTCAGAAAATGAATATTCTCAGAATTGGACGGGACAAAAGCCAAAGTTCCTATTTTACCGGAAGACTCACGGAGCCAGAATACGAGACGGAGGAGGTCCAGGGCCTGGCCACACCACCCCTGGCGCGGGCAACCCTAGGCCACACCAAGGTGTGGTGTGGGCCCCTCCGGCACCCCCTCGGTCTCCCCTCTCGCTTATAAGAGCCTCCTGATGCATAAACCCTAAGGAGTCAATCAGAAATCCATGAAAAGTTCCGCTGCGCCGCCGCCACCGAAGGGGAGATTCGGGGAACAGAAAGTCTCTGTTCCGGCACCCTGCTGGGACGGGGAAGTGCCCCGGGATCCATCTCCATCGATCTCCACCACCATCTCCATCACCATTGCTGATTCCCATGATGAGGAGGGAGTAGTTATCTCTCGAGGCTAAGGGTTCTACCGGTAGCTATGTGTTCATCTCTCTCTCTATGCGTGATCATATTGTGATCATGAGCTTGTAATCGATAGATCTACCTTGCTACTCAGGTGCTTTAATAGATCTCTGCTCTCCCCATGTGTGTGAAAGTGACAGCGTGCACACCATGGTGGCACTTAGGCTAGAGATTACAAATACTTGTTATGAGTTATATTTGGAGTTAGATGTCTTTATGAAATTGTGATGTTTGTTGGAACCATCTAGTGCTCAAGGTGATAGTGTGGGGTTTTCTAGATGGGAAAGGCTTACTTTGAGGTGTGCTGTTATAGCCCTACCTTGGATTAGAGTATCCAACCGGAGAGTAGTTCAGCGTAGTATCATAAAGAAGAATATATTTATATGAGAGTGTTCACTAGTGAAAGTATGATCCCTAGGCCTTATTTCTAAACATTGATACACCGTTTGCAATTAGATATGTTACATGTTTGCTTGCTTCCTTATTTCAGTTTGCCTTTAGTCTTTTCCCACGTCAACCACACGCCAGCAAGCTATTTTCTATCACCATTACCACTTATAATTATCTATACCACTTGTATTTCACAATCTCTTCACTGAACTAGTGCACCTATACACTTGACAAGTGTATTGGGTGTGTTGGGGACACAAGAGACTTTTTGTATCTTGATTGCAGGGTTGCTTGAGAGGGGATACCTTTGACCACTTCCTCCCGGAGTTCGATAAACCTTGGGTGATCCACTTAAGGGAAAACTTGTTGCTGTTCTACAAACCTCTGCACTTGGAGGCCCAACAACTGTCTACAAGAATATAAGTGCGTAGACATCAAGCTATTTTCTGGCGCTGTTGCCGGGGAGGTAAGGTAAAAGGTACTCACATCCTCTGGTGTGAGTGCTCGAAGTTATTTCCTTTAGATTCTGCAATTTTCTCTTTTTGATTCTTGTTTTCACTAGTTAGGCTTAATGTAAAACAACAACAAAATTAGAGAGCTTTTTAGTATTTTTCCTAAGATAGAACTTGAATTGTCTGAAAAGAAAATTAAAAAACCCACAAAGCTTTCTTTGCATGCTAATAGCAATGTTATTAGTATGAATCTTTTGAACACCTTTGTTACTAATGCTATGGAAACGTCTAAGCTTGGGGAAGTTAGTTTTTATGAAAATGATATTTTTAGTTCCCTAGCTTTAAAGAAGAAAATTTTCTCCGATGATACTTTATATCCCATATGTGGTAATTTTGATGATACTTGTGATATTTTAAATCCACATACTGAAAGCATCCCTTTTAAAATACCTATAAAAATTGTTGAACGTGTTATGAATAACTGCTATTTTGGAGATGGAACTGTCCATCCTGGTGATCATTTACTCCTTATACATGAATTATGCGAGTTGTTCAAGTGTGCAGGTATTTCAATGAACCAAGTTAAGAGGAAGCTATTCCCTATTTCACTTAAGGGCAAAGCAAGGGAGTGGTATGACCTACTAGATGATCCTCATCATTTGGAGTGGAAGGAACTTGAATCTCTCTTTTACTCTAAATTTTATCCTCCTCATGAAATTCATAAAGATAGGAATTACATTTATAATTTTCATCCTCATGATGGAGAAAGTATTGCCCAAGCATGGGGGAGACTGAAGTCACTAATGCTCAAATGTCCGATTCATGAGCTCCCCAGCAATATTGTTATTAATAATTTCTATGCAAGGCTTTCGGGACATTACAAGGACTATCTAGAAACTTGTTTAGAGGGATCCTTCACAAGTAAGGAGGTCAAAGCTAAGTGGGATCTTCTTGAAACAATTCAAAGAAATACCAAAGATTGGGATAATAACAAAGGTAAAGAACCAGGTATAAACTATGAGTATGATTGCATTAAGTCTTTTGCTGAAACTATTGATTTTCAAGAGCTTAGTGCTAAATATGATCTTGATCCTCAAATTCTTGTTGATTGTTATAGAACCTTTGCTTCTCATATTAATGCTCCTAAAGAAAAATCGGACGTGTATCATGAGCCTTATAAAGACACTTGCATGGAAAATGAAATTGTTATTAATGATAGCAATAAACATGCTCAAACCTCTGAAAGTACTACTTCTTATAAGCATGTTAATTTTTGTGGAATACATAGACCTTGTGAGAATAATCGAATTGAAGAAGAATATTGTATCACCCATAGGAATGAAAAAACTAGAACATGGTATAGGGCTCTAAATGATCTTGGTAAAAAAGTTTGTGCCCTCTATCCTTTTATTTGTGAACTTTGCTTTGAAGTGGGTCATTTCAATTTTTAATGCTCAGGACATAACAATAGCCCTTCTAATCCAATGAGTACCGCAAGTTTGTATTGTGATGACATGATCACTGCTAATCAACATGATGAACTTACATTATTTTTGGGGTGTGAAGAGTTATCAAGAAAAACCTCTTTGGTAGATATGGGTGCTTTTGATATGAATAGTGTCATGCATGGTTGTCATATTTATTGTGTTGATAATTGCCACACAAATACTTACATACAAAATATTATAAAAGACGAGATCTTACCAAAATATGACATGATTAATATGTGTTTTGGTCTTATTAATGAAAATAAAGAATCCCCCAATGTTTCTTCTATTGTCTCTAACAATGAACCAGGGTATATGGAGAAGCTTCCTTTCAAGCCTGTCCCTCCTAAAGAGAAGAAGAAAAAGAAGAAAAGGAGGAGTAAAAGGAGAGAGGAAACAATATTTTCCCCTGAGCATGTTGCTCCTATTATAGTTTTTCATGAGTCTGAACTCGATGATGTTCCTATGCCTGTTACCTATAGTAGTGATCATGATTGGGAAAAGCACACTACTTTTGATATTGATAATCTCTTCGGTACGAATTCTGAAAATGATGATGTTAATAATTGCTGCACTATTAGTACTATCCATGCTCCTTCCAATGATGATATGTTTACAAATGAACACACTTTGGAAGATAACTATTCTATTGCTTATGATGATACTATACCTCCAATATATGATGATTGCAATGATGAATATGATATTTTCAGTCCACCTACTATTGAGGAGAAAATTAATTATGATTACAATATGCCTCCTATATTTGATGATGATGGTGATGAAAATTATAATGATAGCTATTTTGTTGAATTTTCTCCCACTATAATTAATAAGAATGACTATGTTTATGTGGGGAGTATTAATTCTTTTATGCATGTGGCTCATGAAAAGAATGTTTCATGTGATAGTTATATTGTTAATTTCATTCATGAGGCTACTGAAAGTTATTATGAGAGAGTAATTATGGTTTTATGCATCTCAATAATATTAAGTTTCCCCTCTTTATGTTGAAAGTCTTGAAGTTGCACTTGTTTTGCTTTCCTATGTTTGTTGCTTTGTGCTTTCATGACTTGTTTCTTTACAAGATTCCTATGCATAGGAAGTGGGTTAGACTTAAATGTGTTTTGAATTTGCTTCTTGATGCTCTCTTTTACTTCAATTCATATTTCCTATGTGAGCATCTTCTCAAACTATCATGCCTAACTTAAAGGCGTTAAAGAAAAGTACTTATTGGGAGATAACCCAAAAGTTTTAGATGAGTATTGGAAGTTATTACTTCATTAATAACCGCTTGTTATCCTTTTTATTTGCTTTTTGTGCCAATAGTAACCTCTAATGAGAGAGAAGTAATGATTCGAAAAGTTGCTGCCCCGAAACAGATTTCTGTGCTTCACCATACAAATTCGTGTAAAATCTCTGTACGTCCTTTTGAGGCGTGACTTTTTGTGCTTCTTCCCCAGGTTGTTATCTAGTGCTTAAGGTGACAGTGTGGGGTTTTCTAGATGGGAAAGGCTTACTTTCAGGTGTGGTGTTATAGCCCTACCATGGATTAGAGTGTCCAACCGTAGAGTAGTTTAATATAGTATCATAAAGAAGAATATATTTATATGAGAGTGTTCACTAGTGAAAGGATGATCCCTAGGACTTGTTTCTAAACATTGATACACCGTCTGCAATTAGATCTGTTACATGTTTGCTTGCTTCATTCTTTATTTCAGTTTTCCTTTAGTCTTTTCCCACGTCAACCACATGCCAGCAAGCTATTTTCTACCACCATTACCACTTATAATTATCTATACCACTTGTATTTCACTATCTCTTCGCCGAACTAGTGCACCTATACACCTGACAAGTGTATTGGGTGTGTTGGGGACACAAGAGACTTCTTGTATCTTGATTGCAGGGTTGCTTGAGAGGGGATACCTTTGACCACTTCCTCCCTGAGTTCAATAAACCTTGGGTGATCCACTTAAGGGAAAACTTGGTGTTGTTCTACAAACCTCTGCACTTGGAGGCCCAACAACTGTCTACAAGAATATAAGTGCGTAGACATCAAGGAGTTAGCCAGCTTGTGGGAGACGCCGGCCCATACGTCGGACGCCTACACTAAAGAATATTTCCATCTGAGAGCCGCGTTGCTCACGACGGTGCAGTTGTATCCTAGTTAGGCATATGTATCGGCCTAGGTGAACCACGGACACAATGCATGCGTCAAGTGCATGGATGAGACACCGCATCTCTAGCTACCAAGGGATTCTGGGTCTTCGAAAACCATGTTCCAAGGTACTCGAAAGTGGCTCCCATGGATCACCTGTGGAGAAAACGTGGTGACATGTCCAATGGTAAGGACGAGCTCGAAAGAGCCCCGTGTCCGAGGAGCAGCGAAGAAATCGAGGAGCTTTTGAATAATTGGGTAGATTGCCTTGCGCCAGGAAAAAAACGACCAAGGACAAAGCCGCTGCTGGGTGTATGGAAAGCAAGGTCTGTTTTATGGGACCAGCCGTATTGGAAGGTCCTCCACACACCCCATAGACTCGATGTAATGCACATCACGAAGAACGTTACCGAGAGTCTGCTTGGTACTCTAATGAACATGCCGGAGAGGACCAAGGATGGTCCAAAAGCAAGAAAGGACCTTAAATTGCTTCGCATCAAGAAGGATCTTCAGTACCCTGATAGTGATGATGATGATGATGATGATGAGGATGATCCAACGGAAGGGACTCAAGGTCACCACAAAAGAGATAAGAAGAATGAGGTGGTGCTTCGTGCTGCCTGCTTCACTCTGAGTCTAGAGGAGATCGAGCAATTTTTCAGGTGCCTCCTAGGAGTGCAAGTTCCTCACGGTTACTCACGGAAGATAAGCAGATATCTAGACGTGGCGAAGAAGAGGTTCAGCGGTATGAAGTGTCACGACTGTCACGTGCTAATGACGCAGATACTCCCTGTTGCGATCCGCGAGATAATGGACGAGCATGTCCGTGAGACGCTGTTTGGCCTCTGTAACTTTTTCGACATCATATCTAGGAAGTCGATCGGTGTGAAGCAGCTCGACAGGCTACAGGAAGAGATCATGATGATACTATGCGAGCTTGAGATTTACTTCCCGCCCGCATTCTTCGACATCATGGTGCATCTGCTTGTACATGTCGTGGACGACATCATCTAGCTCGGGCCGACATTCCTGCATAACATGATGCCATTTGAATGGCTAAACGGTGTCATCAAAGGATTCATTCGCAACAGGTCCCGTCCAGATGGAAGCATAGCCAAGGGCTTTCTGATCTACGAGTGCATCTCCTTCTGCCAGAATTATCTAACCACCAAGAACGAGGATGTTGGAATACCCACCAAGAAGCACCTCGGCAGGCTCGGTGGATATGATCACCGTGAGGGCTGCCGCTCACTGCATGTCGGCATTGATGGTCGACGCACCAATTTTGACAGGGCACACCGAGTCGCTCTACAACACATTGAAGTGGTCGGCCCTTGGGTCGAAGAGCACAGAATCTTAATCGAGCAGGAGTACGTCGACCAAGGCCGGCCAAGGAAGAAGGGAGACATAACCAGAGAGCACAACTCCAGCTTCACAGGTTGGTTCAATAAAAGGCAACTGGAAAATCCCCCATAGACGCCTTCTACAGAAGATCAAAAACTCATATTCTCCTTGTTGCAGGGCCCAGGGCACAACCTAAGGACCTATTAGTCATACGACATAAACGGTTACAGATTCTACACCGAGGAAAAGGACAAGAATAGCGAATATCAAAACTCAAGAGTAACTATGTTATCCTTTGCCGATGACGAGACTACTTTCATGGAAAGATTCTACGGAAGGATCGAGGAGATATGGGAGCTCGACTACTATGGAGAGATCGTACCGATGTTCCGTGTTAGATGGGCCAAGAACGTGGAAAATGAAGGCCGGTATTTCACCACAATGGTTATACCAGACGCCAAATCGACGAAGAACGCCTCCGCAAAAAATGAGCCTTGCGTACTCGCTAGCGAAGTTTATCAATGCTTTTTTATTACCGACCCGTCAAAGCCCAACCGTGTTGTAGTTAGGAGGGGCAAGAGGAGCATCTTCGGAATGGAAGGAGCCGCCAACAAGCAAAACTTCGAGAAAAACGGCGACGCGAAGATCGAAGAGGAATTTGACAAGTACTTCGACATGCCTACTACTACTAAAGTAAGAAGGAAGACCACACTACCTACTAAAGGTTGTCCATTCACAAGAAGAAATCTCAAAGTGCACGGGCTAAAGAATTTAACCGCGACGAAAAAGGGCAAGAAGATTGTGAAGAGACGCTAGCAATTGTGTGACTTTTTGGTGTATTAATTTGTGTGGGTATAATGTGATATTAGTGTGGGTATTAGTTAGAGACTAAAAAATATAATGTGATATTTGTGTGGGTATACAAATTAACATTTATGTGTGACAAGCACACATACATATATATATATATATATATGATTCGGGAGGGTTTTTTGAATAAATATGCATATGTGTTCTTGCTTTTTTGAATAAATATGCATATATGTATATGTTCTTGCTTTTTTGAATAAATATGCATATGTGAATAAATATGCATATATGTATATATGTTCTTGCTTTTTTTGAATAAATATGCATATGTGTGTAATTAAAAATATTTAAAAAAAAAGAAAAAAAGTGTGAGACAGCCAGGATTCAAACCTGGCTGCCCCAGGTGAGAGCGAGCGAGCAAGACCACTAGGATAAGTATCAGGTCTTGTCATACTACGATGCTGCACTTTTTTGTACTATGTCCAAAAGTTATGTGGCGCATTCCCACCGAATGCGCCACAGAAGTTGGAACTTCAGTGGTGCATTCTGTGGGAATGCGCCACAAAACTTTGTCACTTAGCCAAATAAACGCCACAGAATCTCCCCCTAATCCACCTTATTTCTCTCTCGATCCAACACTTAGCCAAATTCGAGCATCTCTCTGTCGTCGCCCGCGCGTAAACCCTAGCACCGCCCTCATCGCCGGAGCCCTAGCCACCGCCGTGCCGGAGCCCTAGCAGCCCGTGGAGGAGGAGCCGCCCAACGAACCCGTGGAGGAGGAGCCGCTGGAGGAGGAGCCGCCCTGCAGCCCATGAAGGAGGAGCCTCCACGCCAGAGCACGCCACCCTCGTCGTCGTCGACCACCACAGCAGCAGCACGCATGGTTCGTCCCCCCACCCTCCTCCCCTTTGAACCCTAGTTGCTTATTGCTCTTTTGTGCCAAGCATATATCCCATATTTTTCCTTATCATCATTGTTCAAAGGATACAGATTTAGACCATATATGCATTCAGTATTTGCAAACATGTATGACTATTTGACTAACCACCCAAGCCAAATGCATCCTTAACTGCACATAACTCTGCAGTTGTTTTTTTTGGCTTTTGTCTTCTAAATTTTTATTTTACTAATGGATCAGAAGTGAAACATGCTAGTGGAAACCTTTGGGTTTTTCCCAATAAAAGTTACAGTGGTGCAACAGGGAGCAAGTGATTTAATTACCAAGCTTATCCTCAGTTCTCAGTGGTGTATACATCAGTGGTGTAAATTCTTTGGTGTTAGTCTCTTATCAATAAACTAGGAAGGTTGGCGTGGTGGCACACCGCGCCCCTTGGATGATTCTGAGGCAAAGAATGAATGTACTTCTAATACTACAAAAGTTTGGAACTTTTCTACACATATGGACATATAGATAATCTGCTAGTATTTCACTGTGGAAAGAAACTCCCATCTTAGATGGTATATCAAATTAACTCATGGAGTGGCATTTGTCATAATCATGCAGAGGTAATTAATATTGGACTACCTTGATCAGATCCACTTCGCATAATTATACATAGGTACTTAATACATTAGTTGTGGGCCATTCATGCATCTTTCTGCTCATGTAATATTAAGTATTAGCTTTACTGCTGAACTAGAACAACATGTAGGACAGTTAGTTGTCAAAGAGCTTGTTGTTTTGTACTTCTCCGTGCTTTAGGGATGATAAACATCTCAAATGGAAAGATCGAATTTTCCTTCATTTGTTCTCTGAATTGATCTATGTGGTTGCTTGGGACGCATCCCTCCATTGTATTTCCCTAGAACATCGACCAAAGCTAGAATTTTAGTTTATACAGAAGAATACTTACCTTTTCATTAGTAACTTATACAACGGGATTTCAGGTTTCAGCAATTGGAAGCATGTGTCCATAAATAATCATCTTTGAGATTTCTGTTGTTTATAGTCTTATTATCTGAGAAGCAATATATTTGCATGAAGTTTTCTCAAGTTAATTACCAAGCTTATCCTCAGTTACAGAATATATCTGCTGTTTATAGTTCTTATCTTTGTATTTTGTTGTCACTACTCTTGGTATTGGTTCTGCTAATACCAGGTGCAACATAAGAAGTTTTATTGGCATTTTTCCTCTGCCAATAATGTTTCAGGTATATTATGTTCTACATGCTTCAGGTTTGGCAGAAATTTCCCTTTTATTTGGTATATATGGTGCTAGGATTATCTGGTATATATGGTGCTGGGATTATATGGTGGGATTATTTGGTACTATATGGTGCTATTTGATACGCTGGGGCTGTGGATGGGGGCTGTGGATGGGGCAGTGGATGGGGCTATTTTCTTGTGTGTGAATGTTGCAGGGATTTCATTTGAGTTTCCCATTTCTCCCGAAGTGTTGATTCACTTTCGTTTCGGTTGAGAAATGGGCACGCATAGGTCAAAAAATTAGCAAAGGTCATGCCAAATTTTTTGGCCGAGATTTGTGCTAACTTCTTGCCTCTTTTTAATAGAGTAGTGCAAACATGTCGGGCAACAACGAGGCCGGCCCTTCTAAGCACATGATCAGCGTCGAAGAACAATCTAGACAGGCCAACGAGTCATTCTGGCGGGGTTCCCAACAAGAGGAGGAGGAGGCGATGAGGATGACACCACCACCAGAGGAGGAGGTGACCGTCGCCAGAGCTGCTGGGGGCAATGAGGGAGGAGATCCTGATTACGAGGGGGATGAAGACGACTATGATGGAACTAGTGAAGGCGGTGGCAAAGAGGATGACAGCACCGATGGCAGCACCAGCACTGATGGCGGCGAGCGCACATATTGCAGTAGCGGCAACCCGGCCGCTTCTCAGAAGAAGAAGGAAAAGAAGGAGCAGAAGGTGCCAGTGGTCGCCACCGTCTGCGATGAGTTCACTGAGGTCACAAAAAGTGGCCAACCCATTGCGCTAGAGGCGATTTCTAAAGGGTACGGCCTGCAACTCGGGTGCATCGTCTAGGAAATCATGTCGATCAACACGAAGTACATCAGACATACTGACAATGCAACTTTGGTCGATAACCTCCTTAAGAAGCTTCACAAGCGATACAGATTCCTAGAGCAGTTTAGAAACCTCGAGAGAAAGAACCCGGTGAACAAACTAGCCCTCACGAAGATGAGCAACGCCTTGAGCAGCTGGAAAACCCAGGTGAAGAATAGCATTGACAAAGGTGAAAGCTAGGAGGTTATTAGTAAGAAAAATCCAATGCTCGATGCAGAGGAGTTTAAGATATTCAAGGCGGATATAGCTACCACTAACGCTATACATTGGACTAACTGGGGCAAGACTATGCGGGAATAGAACATAGGTAACCACCGCCTTGGAAGCGGCAGTTACAGGGGAAACAGGCCATTTGGGACAAGGAGGACGCCAAGCTTGAACACCTTGGGAAAGACAACCCTTGGCTTAAAATCACGGACTTGCAGCTTAGGCAATTTGTCCGGGCCCGCTATTACCTGGACAAGGAAACACGGGAGTTCATCACCGATAGTCCGGAGGTGAAGGAATTTGAGAAGAAGCTGGTAAGGAATTTATCGCCGATCTCAAGTCTATTGCGTTCTAATTAAAATAATGAAGGCAAGAATCTAAATGGGTTCACCTTTCCTTGTCTCTGCAGGAGGAGGAGCTGAACGCTCCTGCTAAAGAGTCATCGTCCCAGGATTCGACGGAGCCGTGGGACACAGTTTTCAACAGGGCGATGACTCCTTACAAGAAGAGGGACAAGGGGTTGCCGCCATCCTCAGCTGGCCATGTGTCCGGCTTCGGTACGAGCATGAAGTTCAAGGAGTACTACAAAGAGGATGCCAAGAAAAGAAGGGAGAGGAAGAACCAATCGGCGGCTAAGGATAAAGCCGTCGTTGAAGAGATGAAGATGAAGGTGCAGACACTAGAGGAGAAGGCAGTGGATGGGAAAACGGTGGACAAGTTAGTGCAAGAGAAGCTCCACGCGTTGATCCCCCTTGAGTTTTTCGAGGGGCTTACTGCTTGGAATGCGGGAGGTCGAGAGGGGCCGATACATCTGCCCAGCTTAAGCAGCAACAACTCGGGCATCAATGTTAACGTGTCGCTGGACCTAGTGACCCCACCGGCCATCAACGCTGGGACGCAGCTGCTCGTTTTGGTCACACCGACGCCCCCTCCCACCATAGATACCAATAAGGCGCAGCCGGCGACGGTGGTGCTTCGTGAGGCACCCGAGCGGGAGAATGCAGATGATGATAGGCCGGCTACCAGCATCGGGCGTGTCTCTACATTAGCCGAGCTCCATGCCATCACCATGGTAACTAATTAGTTAGTGCACGTCATCTCCTTTATGCCTTTGATGCATGACTGGTGCCATCTCATGATGCCCAACAACATGTTTTGCCTCAGGACACTTCTTGCATACTCCTGCTTAAAGATGTCGGCAGTGAGTTGAAGGATGCTGCCAAGGGCACTCTCATACAACCGACGAGCCGCACGATGCACAACAATCCAATGGATGATGACGTGATGAAGGTCAGGTTGGCTCGGGTGTTGCCAGGGTGCGATGACATGGATCCCCCTTTCAACCTCAGGGAGCCGACGAACACAAGACCCTTGGAGAATGCTACAACTGGCCCTTGACATGGCCGAAGACCCAGATTCTTCTTGCGGGGGGAGCACCGGTGCCACCTCTCGATCGATCGCCCGGCCACCACCTCGGAATCCGGCAACCGTCGTCTTCGCCACCACCAGCCGTCACCAGCAACTCTTGGCAGCGTGTGTACTTCCCCATGGCAAAGACGTTGTGCCGCAACCGCCGTCGCCCCCGCTACTACCACCACATGATGGCACCCATGAACATGATGATTAATTGGTCAACATTGATGACTTCATCAACACCGTCGCCGACAAAGGATTGTATATGCCTTCTATGGATGAAGAACCCTTCACAACTCGCAACCATCAAGATGGTCGGCCCAATACATGCACGCAGCTCCTGGTCTTCCATGGTCTTTTTCAAGAGACGCCTCCGGCAGCCGATCCACCATAGGAGAAACCGAGATTGGTTTTCAGCCCCAACACACTCTGAAAGGCGGCCGATGAGCAGATGGCAGTGGAGGACACTGTTGTGAAGAAGAAGCACTACAGGAAGAGAGGTAATAATAATAAGAAGGGTGCGAGCCAGCCTCTTCCAAAGAGGATCCGGGCTCAGGACGCCGTCGTCGTACCATCCACACAATATGGCTTTCCCCGAGTGCATGTAGCTGGTAATCCGATATTGACTCCGGATATGCTCCACATCGCGGTTGGACCCATGTTAACTGTGCACGAGGGTGTCAAGACACTAGAGGGCATCCTTGTTAAAGACAAAGATCCAAATTACCCCGTTTTCACGGACAAGGTGCCACTGGACGTGGGCTTCATCGATGAACCCCCCGCGGATATATTCTTCATAGTGTACGGGGACATATTCAAGCTGTTTCTCACGAAACAACTGGACTATAACTTGGTCCGCCTATACGCGCTCAATCTGGCGATCAAGATCAAGAGAGAGAGCACCCCGAAAATCGCGATAGTGGATCCCTACTACATGCGGGACAGCCAGTTGGTCGAAGGATCAGAGACACGGACCAAGGCGACGTCGTACCTCGAGAAGTTCATGGTGGACAACAAGAGGAAGGACACGGTTCTTTTGACTTTCTTTCCCGAGTAAGTACACAATCGCTCATCGCTGCCGTAACTTATGCATTTCTTATAGATTTCTTCCTTTGCTCTTTTTCCAACATTCCGTTCCAATTGTGTTGCGCAAAGCCAAATACTGCACACTCATCGTCCTTGCCCCGAGGTCTTTGCTAGCCACGTATTTCGACTCGGGGAGTTTGACAAAGAACAAATACTACACTAGAATAATGGGTGTTCTCAATGAGGCTCTCGAGGGCTATGCCGAGAAGGGATGCACCTTCGTAGTTAAGGGGGAATGTATCAAGGATGGCAAACATGTGTTCAAGAACGTGCTCGAGTTCCCCTGCTTCAAGCAGCCGACTACTGGTGGTGCCAAGGAGGCCTTCTACGTCCTCCATCACCTCAAAGGCTATGTTCGGGATTGCCAGAACCTAACGTTGCCATCTAGTCTCCAAGGATGGGCCAAAACTTTGGCGCGAATCGACGATGATGATCTTAGAGAAGACTTCCATCGCATTCAGATGAAGTTGTCACAAATCATCATTGAAGATGTCAACACAAGGGGGGGCCTACAATAAGCCAGAGGGTTGAGTAAGAGGGAGATCGAAGAACGCCTCCGTAAGAAGGGTGACACAAGGACGTGGATGACGAAAGAGGGCTATCTACCGTTCCCGAAGCCGAGCGAGAATAAGAAGTCTTCATGATCGATGTGTGCCTCTAGCATGACCCAGTGTGTGTATGTTCTTGATGAACGCCTGATGTAGTGTGTGTCATAAACTTTACTATCTTTTGGTCGAAATGGTCATTGTTGTTAGACTTAAACTACCTTGTGTGGTCGTGTTGTCGTTGAACATATTACTTCTATGATGATTGCGAGATGCTATCTTTTAGGTTTATGGATCCTTTGTTTTATATTTTGTGAACATATATATATGGATGTGAACCCTTTATTAATTCTTTTTGTTGTATTTTTACTAATATGCCTTGTCGTCTATAGAGATGGCAACGAGGTGGTATGTGGTGTACATGGGTAGGGTTCCAGGAGTCTACGAGGAGTGGGAGGATTGCCACAAACAAGTGAACAAGTTCAGCGGCAACATCTACAAAGGATACGCGACTAGAGAGGAGGCGGTAGCCAAGTGGAGGAACCACCTGTGGAAGAAGAACCGGATGAAGATATTGGTCGGGCTCATGCTCTTGCTCACCATCATCACAATTGTATTCTATTTTATCCTAGTGTAGGCGGAGGTGACCACTTCATATCTGTAATGTGAGATGATATGAACTTTGTATTCGACACTTGTGTAAAAACTCGGCACTTGACTCTATATATGTATCTCGATCGGGCTCTAAGTGTTTGTATTATATATATATGTCGGTTTTCATGCATCTACTACTTGTGCAATGTACTGTTTATACTCATCTGGATAAATAGTGTATAAATCCTGTATAAATGCCTGATTATACACCAGGAACGTATTTTACTTTGAATACATGTTACACAATCAGTGGCGCATATCTAATTATAGTCAGTGGCGCATAGGCTTTCTATGGCGCATATATGTAAATGCGCCATTGATAACTGCTTCCTGTGGCGCATAGAGATATGCGCCACAGAAGTCTTATGTGGCGCATATCTCTATGTGCCACAGAAAGCAATTATCAGTGGCGAGGTAGCAGTGGCGACTGGAATATGCGCCACAGAAGGTCCATTTTCATGCGCCACAGATAAGTTGTTTCCTAGTAGTGATTACATATGTGTTCTTTTCCAAAACCACATGGATCCACTGATGTCATTGCATGTGTGTTATTTTCACAAACCACATGGATCTAATAGATGTCATTACATGTGAATTATTTTCATAAGACACATGGATCCACTAGATGTCATTGCATGTGTGTTCTTTTCAAAAACCACATGGATCCACTAGATATCATTGCATGTGTGTTCTTTTCCAAAACCACATGGATCCACTAGATGTTATTTCATGTGTGTTATTTTCATGAACCACATGGATCCACTAAAGTCATTGCATGTGTGTCCTTTTCATAAACCTCATGGATCCACTAGATGTCATTGCATGTGTGTTCTTCTCAAAAACTACATGGATCCACTAGAGTCACTGGATATGTGTGTGTATCAGTGTGCATCATTGTGGTTTTGGAAAAGAACACATGCAATGATGCCACTCCAACATGTGTGTTCTTTCCCTAAACCACATGGATCCACTAGATGCCATTGCATGTGTGTTCTTTTCCTAAACCACATGGATCCACTAGAGTCATTGCATGTGTGTTATTTTCATAAACCACATGGATCCACTAGATGTCATTATATGTGTGTTCTTTTCCAAAAAAACTTGGATCCACTGATGTCATTTCATGTGTGTTCTTTTCATAAACCACATGGATCCAATAGATGTTATTGCATGTGTGTTTTTTCATAAACCACATGGATCCACTAGATGTCATTGCATGTGTGTTCCTTTCATAAACCACATGGATCCACTAGATGTCTGGGATGTGTGTGTGTATATTAGTGTGCGTCATTGTGGTTTTGGAAAAGAACACATGCAATGATGCCACTCCAGCATGTGGTGTCCAACCATGTCCAGGAACCCTAGCAACATTCTAGGATTCAATTGCAGCATGCATTCTACCACCGGTTTGAAAGATGCTACATCACCACACCCACTTGGATGTGTGTGTGTGTGTGTGTTAGTGTGCATCATGGTTTTGGAAATGAACACATGCAATGATGCCACTCCAGCATGTGGTATCCAACCATGTCCAGGAACCCTAGAAGCATGCTCGGATTCAACTGCAGCATGCATTCTACCACCATTTTGAAAGATGCTGCAACACCACACCCACTTGGATGTGTTTGTGATTATGTGTGTGTGTTAGTGTGCATCATTGTGGTTTTGTAAAAGAACACATGCAAATGATGCAACAGTAGCGTGTTGTATCCAACCATGTCCAGGAACCCTAGAATCATGTTGGGATTCAACTACAGCATGCATTCTACCACCAGTTTGAAAGATGCTACATCACCACACCCACTTGGATGTGTGTGTGTCAGTGTGCATCATCGTGGTTTTGGAAAAGAACACATGCTATGATGTCACGCCAGAATGTATGTCCAATCATGTCCAGGAACCCTAGAAGCATGTTGGGATTCAACTACAGGATGCATTCTACCACCAGTTTGAAATATGTTGCATCACCACACCCACTTGGATGTGTGTGTGTGTGTCAATATGCATCATTGTTGTTTTGGAAAAGAACACATGAAATGATGCCACTCCAGCATGTGTGTTGTTTTCGTAAACCACATGGATCCACTAGATGTCATTCCATGTGTGTTCTTTTCCTAAACCACATGGATCCACTAGAGTCATAGCATGTGATTTCTTTTCATAAACCACATGGATCCACTATATGTCATTGTGTGTGTGGTATTTTCCAAAACCACATGGATCCACTGATGTCATTGCATGTGTGTTCTTTTTATGAACCACATGGATCCACTAGATGTCATGTGTGTTCCTTTCATAAACCACATGGATCCACTAGATGTCTTGGATGTTTGTGTGTGTGTTAATGTGCATCATTGTGGTTTTGGAAAAGAATACATGCAATGATGCCACTCCAGCATGTGGTGTCCAACCATGTCCAGGAACCCTAGCACCATGCTGGGATTCAACTACATCATGCATTCTACCACCAGTTTGAAAGATGTTGCATCACCACACCCACTTGGATGTGTGTTTGTGTTAGTGTGCACCATTGTGGTTTTGGAAACGAACACATGCAATGATGCCACTCCAGCATGTGGTGTCCAACCATGTCCAGGAACACTAGCATCATGCTAGGATTCAACTTCAGCATGCATTCTACCACCAGTTTGAAAGATGCGGCATCACCACACCCACTTGGATATGCGTGTGTGTTAGTGTGCATTATTGTGGTTTTGGAAAAGAACACATGCAATGATGCCACTTGAGCATGTGGTCTCCAACCATGTCTAGGAACCCTAGCAGCATGCTGGGATTCAACTGCAGCATGCATTCTACCACCAATTTGAAAGATGCTACATCACCACACCCACTTTGATGTGTGTGTGTGTGTCAGTGTGCATCATTTGAAGGAAATATGCCCTGAGAGGCAATAATAAAGTTGTTATTATATATTCCTTATATATGATATATGTTTATTTTACATGCTAGAAATGTATTGATTCGGAAACATCAATACATGTGTGTTTAATAAACAAAAAGGGTTCCTAGTCATGCCTCTCTTATAGACTAGCTTGTTGATTAACAGGATGATCAAGGTTTCCTGATCATGGACATTGGATGTTGTTAATAACAAGGTCACACCATTGGTGGAATTATGTGATGAAGATTCATCCGAAGTATAGCATTACGATCAAGTCATTATGTTTATATTTCTATAACATCATACGAAGTAATCTTTATCCTTAGACCATGGGATCATGTTAATTGCTAACACCGGAAGAGTATCTTGATAACATCAAACGTCACACCGTAACAGGGTGACTATAAAGATGGGTTCAGTACTACGAAGGTGTTATGTTGAGGCTCATAGATCAAGAGTGGAATTTGTCAATCCAGATGACGGATAGATATACTCTGGGCCCTCTCGATGATATCACATTAGGATAGCTTGCAAGCAAGTGATGTGATCACTAGAATGTTATATCACGGGAACGAGAAAAGAGTGCATGTCGGTAACGAGATCAAACTAGGTATGGAGATACCGATGATCGAATCTCGGACATGTAATATATCGAGAGACAAAGGGATTTAGTTACAAGTGTTAAAGGTTCTCACGATCACAGGAGTCATCGTTGAATGTGTAGGAGTCAGTACGGATCTCCAGGTCCCGCTGCTGATTATTGATCGGAGAAGGGTCTCGATCATGTCTGCATTATTCGCGAACCGTAGGGTGGCACACTTAAGAGTTACCGGACACCATTTTGGAGCACATATGTTTCAGACGAAAGAATTGCAAAGCGCAGGAATTGTTTCAATAGAAACCGGAAATTGTTTTGGGTGAAATTGCAGAAGGTGGTTCTGCATGTGATATTGAAATATTGCAAGGGGCTATATGTGAATGTTTGTTAATTAAAGTAATTAACAAAATTCTGAATAAATTTAATAAAAAGAGTTTTATTAAACGAGAGAGCATTAAATTTGGAGAAATTTAATGCATTTAAAGTGGAGACTTTAAAAGGGAATGTGAAGAGGCATTTTAATGTGGAGGGGTTACCACCACATGAATGGGGGAGGTGAGAGGTCACCCCCCCATGCGCCGGCCATGGAGAGAGGGGGCACCCCCCTCCTCCTATAAACGGCCATCCATTCCCTCCTTCATCGTCACACCTCCTTGTGAAGGATCTCTCTCCCCCTCTAGAATTATTCCCCCATGGTCTCGGATTAGCGAGATACATGTTCCCGGTGGCATTTCGTCTGGAAGGAGTTGCTGCTTCCGCTGGATCGCTGGAGCGAGGAGGTGGAGGTTGTCCGGTGGCTTGAACGTGTGTGCGAGTGTGGATGCGCTGCTGAGTTGCGGCGCTCGGACTTCCTCACGATCTTGAGATCGGCAAGTGTACGACTACATCAACCACGAGTTCCTACTCGTTAACAAAGCTCATTGTCTATGAGGGTAAGTTCTCGTTGGATGTATGTCCACCCGTTGCTTTGTACCTAGTAGATAGATTTTGGCGTGTAGTTCACACCGTAGGAAAATATTTGTTTTCTATGCTGCGGACCCAACAGTGGTATCAAAGCCTGATCTATGCGTAGGTGCTTAGCACGGGTAGTACACATATGGTTGATATGTGGGCGATGATGATCATGTTATTGCATCTTCTATGTATTTTGGATATTGGTGGCATAGTGGGATGAAGCGGCCCGGACCAACCTTACATGTCATCGTACATGAGACCGGTTCCACGACTGACATGCAACTTGTTTTGCATAAGTGGCTGGCGGGTGTCTGTCTCTCCTACTATAGTCAATATCTGATTTACAACAAGTTGCTAATAACTTAGTTATCCTTGTTGTGGTTCATGTTCGTAGGTAAGAACGGTTCTATCTCCGAAAGCCCTAAGCCACGTAAAACTTGCAATTGATAAATTAGAGGCGTCTAGTTTAGATCGTTGTTGGGCTAGTGTGTTGATATGGTATTGTTGTAAGTAGATGTATGGTGGATACTCTTACAACACACTCAACGTGTAAGTTCCATAGACCTTGGCCTTACACACAAAGGAATGATAGAGATCATACCACGATGCAAGTGATAGAGATCAAATGCATGGACCATATCATCTCACTTTACACATTAGATGTTAGCATCTTATACTGCTAGTTTGGCGCGTTTGGTAGCATTATAAGATGATCCCTCATTTAGATATCAACATAAAAATTTGTTCTTCCTTGAGTATGCACCGTTCTATGGATCGTGTTTCGAGACATCACGTGATGATTGGGTGTACTCAAATCTACGCTTTCATAGGAACGGGTGTAAGACAGTTTTACACACGCGAATACTAAGGTTCTTACTTGGCGAGCCTAGCATGTATAGACATGGCCTCGGAACACAGACCAAAAGGTTAAGCATGAGTCATATGGTTGATATGATTCCCATATATATGCTCGCCTTTGAAGCTATATCAACTCACATGATGATCGGACTTGGTATAGTGGATTTGGTTCATGTAATCACCAAAAGGACACGAGGGATGTCGTTTTTGAGTGGGAGTTCATTAGTAATTTGGATTAGTTGAACTCAATCTATCATAAACTTAGTCAAAATAAACTTTACAAATTCTGTTGTAGATGGCACCACCTGCTTTTAATTTCAATGTGTTCATGGAGAAAGAGAAACTGGCTGCGAATGGTAGCAACTTCACCAACTGGGCTATGAATATGAGGATTCTCCTCACTGCTGCACAAAAGAAATATGTGCTAGATGCACTGCTAGGCCCCCCACCAGCTCCTGATGCCCCTGACGAGGAAAAGAATGTCTATGTGACTCGTCAGGAGGACCACAACTTAGTTCATTGCGGCATACTGTATGGGCTAGAGCCAGAACTTCGAAAGCGTTTCGAAAATGGCAATGCCTTTGATACCATGGGAGAATTGAAAATGATTTTCGATACCCATGCTGCCGTAGAGAGTTATAATGCTACAGAAAAGTTCTTTAGCTGCATGATGGAGGAAAACAGCTCCGTTAGTGAGCACGTACTCAAAATGTATGGGTACGCCGATAAGCTTGTGTCCTTGGGAATAACGATTCCCATTGACTTAGGCATACACCGTGTTCTCCAATCTCTGCCACCTAGCTACAAGAGCTTCGTGATGAACTATAATATGCAGGGCATGAAGAAGTCTCTTCCCGAGCTTCTGTCAATGCTTAAGACTGCAGAAGTGGGGATTAGGAAAGAACATCAAGTGTTGATGATCAATAGGACCACCGGTTTCAAGAAGGACAAGAAAGGCAAGCACAAGGGAAAGAAGGGTGGCAAGTCTGTTGCCACGCCTAAAAAGAAACCCCGGGCTGGCCCAAAGTCTAACACCGAGTGCTATTATTGCAAGGGGACTGGCCATTGGAAGCACAACTGCCCCAAGTATTTGGCGGACAAGAAGTCCAGCAAGGCAAACAAAGGTATATGTGATATACATGTTATTGATGTGTACTTGACTAGTACTCGCAGTAGCACCTGGGTATTTGACACCGGATCGGTTGCTAATATATGTAACTCGGTTCAGGGGCTACGGAACAAGCGACAGCTAGCATGGGATGAGGTCAGGATGCGGGTCGGCAATGGATCAAGAGTTGATGTGATCGCCGTAGGGACGCTACCTCTCCATTTGCCATCGGGATTAGTTATAAACCTAAATAATTGTTATTTGGTGCTTGCACTGAGCATGAACATTGTATCTGGATCGTGTTTGATGCAAAGTGGTCATTCCTTTAAATCTGAAAACAATGGTTGTTCGATTTATAAGAATGATATCTTTTATGGTCATGCACCTAGGTTGAATGGTTTATTTCTATTGGATCTCGATAGTAATATTACGCACATTCATAATGTTAATGCTAAAAAGATTAAACTTGATGATGATATGTCTACATATATGTGGCACTGCCGTCTAGGTCATATTGGCGTTAAACGCATGAAGAAACTCCATTCTGATGGACTTTTGGAATCACTTGATTTTGAATCATTTGATACATGTGAGCCATGCCTTATGGGCAAGATGACTAGAACGCCATTTTCCAGTTCAATGGAATGGGCGACAGATCTATTGGAAATCATACATATTGATGTGTGTGGACCAATGAGTGTGTCGGCGCGAGGTGGATATCGTTATTTTGTTACTTTCACGGATGATTTGAGTAGATACGGGTATATCTATTTGATGAAACACAAGTCTGAAACTTTTGAAAAGTTCAAGGAATTTCAGGATGAAGTGGAAAATCATCATAATAGAAAGATCAAGTTTCTACGGTCTGACCGTGGAGGAGAGTATCTAAGTTACGAGTTTAGCACACACATGAAAGAGTGTGGAATAGTTTCACAACTCACGCCTGCCGGAACACCACAACGTAATGGTGTGTCGGAACATCGTAATCGTACCTTATTAGATATGGTTCGATCTATGATGTCTCTGACTGACTTACCTCTGTCATTTTGGGGTTATGCACTGGAAACAGCTGCATTCACTTTAAATCGGGCACCATCTAAATCCGTTGAAACGACACCGTATGAATTATGGTTTGGAAACAAACCTAAGCTGTCATTTCTTAAGGTTTGGGGATGTGATGTTTATGTGAAGAAACTTCAACCGGATAAACTCAAACCCAAAGCGGAAAAATGCGTCTTCATAGGATACCCTAAGGAAACAATTGGGTATACCTTCTATCACAGATCCAAGGGCAAGGTTTTTGTCGCCAAGAATGGATCCTTTCTTGAGAAGGAGTTTCTCACGAAAGGTGTGAGTAGTCGGAAGGTAGAACTCGAAGAGGTTATTGAACCTTCTCTTCATGGAATGGCGAGTGGCGCAGCACCGGAAGTTGTTTCGGAGTTGACTTCACCTGATGAAGAGAGAGCTAATGATAATGATCATGAAACTCCGAAAGAGGACACTACCGAACCTCGCAGGTCAAGCAGGACACGTGCAGCTCCTGAACTGTACGGCAATCCTGTTGTGAATTTCATGGTTGATGAAATGGATGACCTTGCGATGTATGAAGAAGCGATGATGAGCCCGGATTCCAACAAATGGCTAGACGCCATGAAATCCAAGATGGAATCCATGTACGAGAACCAAGTTTGGAACTTGGTGGACTTACCTCACGACCGAAAGGCCGTTGAGAATAAATGGATTTTCAAAAGGAAAACTGATGTTGATGGTCATGTGACCATCTATAAGGCTCGACTTGTCGCAAAGGGGTTTCGACAAATTCAAGGAGTTGACTACGATGAGACATTCTCTCCCGTAGCGATGCTTAAATCGGTTAGGATTATGTTAGCAATTGCTGCATATTTCGATTATGAAATATGGCAGATGGATGTCAAAACTTCGTTCCTCAATGGTAAGATTGAAGAAGAGTTGTATATGATACAACCTAAGGGTTTTGTCGATCCTAAGGATGCTAATAAGGTGTGCAAACTTCAGCGATCCATCTATGGACTGAAGCAAGAATCACGAAGTTGGAATCTCCGCTTTGATGAGGTGATCAGAGAGTTTGGATTTGTCCAAACTTATGGAGAGGCTTGTATTTACAAGAAAGTGAGTGGAGCAATGTGGCATTTCTGATATTATATGTGGATGACATATTATTGATTGGAAATGATATAGATCTTTTAAACAGTGTTAAAAGTTATCTAAACAGCAAATTTTCGATGAAAGACCTTGGTGAAGCGTCATATATATTAGGCATTAAAATCTATAGAGATAGATCAAGGCGCCTAATTGGGCTATCATAGAGTACATACCTTGATAAGATATTAAAGAAGTTTAATATGGACGAAAGTAAGAAGGGGTTCTTACCTATGTTGCAAGGCAAGACATTGAGTAAGACTCAAAGTCCGGCTACGGCGGAAGAAAGAGAGATGATGGATAAGATCCCCTATGCTATGTACAAGACCGGATGTGGCACATGCTATTAGTTTGACTAGTAGGTACCAATCTGATCCAGGTTCGGAACACTGGATAGCGGTAAAGAACATCCTCAAGTACTTGAGAAGAACTAAGGATATGTTTCTCATATACGGAGGTGAAGAAGAGCTAGTCGCTAAGTGTTATGTCGATGCTAGCTTTGACACTGATCCGGATGACTCTAAGTCTCAATCCGGATACGTATTTCTCTTGAACGGAGCAGCAGTTAGTTGGAGGAGTTCCAAACAACCTGTGGTGGCTGGATCAACAACAGAGGTGGAATATGTTGCAGCTTGAGAAGCGGCGCAGGAAGCAGTTTGGATGAAAGAGTTCATTACGGAACTGGGTGTGGTTCCCAGTGCGTTGGACCCGATGGTGATCTATTGTGACAACAATGGAGCCATAGCCAACGCAAAGGAACCAAGGTCTCACAAGAATTCCAAACATATTAAGCGCCGGTTTCACTCCATCCGCGAGCATGTCAAGGATGGAGATATAAAGATTTGTAAAGTACACACGGACCTGAATGTAGCAGATCCATTGACTAAAGTTCTCCCTAGGGCAAAACATGATCAACACCAGAACTCCATGAGTGTTAGATTTATCACTATGTGAACTAGATTATTGTCTCTAGTACAAGTGGGAGACTGAAGGAAATATGCCCTGAGAGGCAATAATAAAGTTGTTATTATATATTCCTTATATATGATAGAAGTTTATTTTACATGCTAGAAATGTATTGATTCGGAAACATCAATACATGTGTGTTTAATAAACAAAAAGGGTTCCTAGTCATGCCTCTCTTATAGACTAGCTTGTTGATTAACAGGATGATCAAGGTTTCCTGATCATGGACATTGGATGTTGTTAATAACAAGGTCACACCATTGGTGGAATTATGTGATGAAGATTCATCCGAAGTATAGCATTACGATCAAGTCATTATGTTTATATTGCTATAACATCATGCGAAGTAATCTTTATCCTTAGACCATGAGATCATGTTAATTGCTAACACCGGAAGAGTATCTTGATAACATCAAACGTCACACCGTAACAGGGTGACTATAAAGATGGGTTCAGTACTACGAAGGTGTTATGTTGAGGCTCATGGATCAAGAGTGGAATTTGTCAATCCAGATGACGGATAGATATAATCTGGGCCCTCTCGGTGATATCACATTAGGATAGCTTGCAAGCAAGTGATGTGATCACTAGAATGTTATATCACAGGAACGAGAAAAGAGTGCATGTCGGTAACGAGATCAAACTAGGTATGGAGATACCGATGATTGAATCTCGGACATGTAATATATCGAGAGACAAAGGGATTTAGTTACAAGCGTTAAAGGTTCTCATGATCACAGGAGTCATCGTTGAATGTGTAGGAGTCAGTACGGATCTCCAGGTCCCGCTGCTGATTATTGATCGGAGAAGGGTCTCGATCATGTCTGCATTATTCGCGAACCGTAGGGTGGCACACTTAAGAGTTACCGGACACCATTTTGGAGCACATATGTTTCAGACGAAAGAATTGCAAAGCGCAGGAATTGTTTCAATAGAAACCGGAAATTGTTTTGGGTGCAATTGCAGAAGGTGGTTTTGCATGTGATATTGAAATATTGCAAGGGGCTATATGTGAATGTTTGTTAATTAAAGTAATTAACAAAATTCTGAATAAATTTAATAAAAAGAGTTTTATTAAATGAGAGAGCATTAAATTTGGAGAAATTTAATGCATTTAAAGTGGAGATTTTAAAAGGGAATGTGAAGAGGCATTTTAATGTGGAGGGGTTACCACCACATGAATGGGGGAGGTGAGAGGTCACCCCCCCCCATGCGCTGGCCATGGAGATAGGGGCACCCCCTCCTCCTATAAAAGGCCACCCATTCCCTCCTTCATCCTCACACCTCCTTGTGAAGGATCTCTCTCCCCCTCTAGAATTATTCCCCCATGGTCTCGGATTAGCGAGATACATGTTCCCGGTGGCATTTCGTCTGGAAGGAGTTGCTGCTTCCGCTGGATCGCTAGAGCGAGGAGGTGGAGGTTGTCTGGTGGCTTGAATGTGTGTGCGAGTGCGGATGCGCTGCTGAGTTGCGGCGCTCAGACTTCCTCACGATCTTGATATCGGCAAGTGTACGACTGCATCAACCACGAGTTCCTACTCGTTAACAAAGCTCGTTGTCTACGAGGGTAAGTTCTTGTTGGATGTATGGCCACCCGTTGCTTTGTACCTAGTAGATAGATCTTGGCGTGTAGTTCACACCGTAGGAAAATTTTTGTTTTCTATGCTGCGGACCCAACATCATTGTGGTTTTGGAAAGGAACACATGCAATGATGTCACTCCAGCATGTCGTATTCTACCACTAGTTTGATTGATGCTGCATCACCACACCCACTTGGATGTGTGTGTGTGTCAGTGTGCATCATTATGGTTTTGGAAAAAAACACATGCAATGATGCCACTCTAGCATGTTTGCCCAACCATGTCCAGGAACCCTAGCAGCATGTTGGGATTCAACTGCAGGATGCATTCTATCACCAGTTTGAAAGATGTTGCATCACCACACCCACTTGGATGTGTGTGTGTGTCCTT
Source organism: Avena sativa (assembly GCA_916181665.1). Taxonomy (NCBI): domain Eukaryota; kingdom Viridiplantae; phylum Streptophyta; class Magnoliopsida; order Poales; family Poaceae; genus Avena; species Avena sativa. The sequence continues at coordinate 381,947,324 of OV702286.1, read as the reverse complement.
GTGCATCATTGTGGTTTTGGAAAAGAACACATGCAATGATGCCACTCCAGCATGTGGTGTCCAACAATATCCAGGAACCCTCGCAGCATACTGGGATTCAACTGCAGCATGCATTCTACCAATAGTTTGAAAGGTGTTGCATCACCACACCCATTTGGATGTGTGTGTTAGTGTGCATCATTGTGGTTTTAAAAAAGAGCAAATGCAATGATGCCACTCCAGCATGTGGTGCCCAACCATGTCTAGGAACCCTAGCGGCATGCTGGGATTCAACTGCAGCATGCATTCTACCACGGCCTTAAAGATGCTGCAGCACCACACCCACTTGGATGTGTGTGTGTTAGTGTGCATCATTATGGTTTTGGAAAAGAACACATGCAATGATGCCACTCTAGCATGTTGTATCCAACCATGTCCATGAACCCTAGAAGCATGTTGGGATTCGATTGCAGCATGTATTCTACCACCAGTTTGAAAGATGTTGCATCACCACACCCACTTGTGTGTGTGTCAGTGTGCATCATTGTGGTTTTGGAAAAGAACACATGCGATGATGCCACTCCAGCATGTGTGTCCAAGCATGTCCAGGACCCTAGCAGCATGTTGGGATTCAACTGCAGCATGCATTCTACCACCAATTTGAAAGATGTTGCATCACCACACCCACTTGGATGTGTGTGTGTCACTATGTATCATTGTGGTTTTGGAAAAGAACACATGCAATGATGCCACTCCATCATGTGTGCTCTTTTCATAAACCACATGGATCCACTAGATGTCATTGCATGTGTGTTCTTTTCCTAAACCTCATGGATCCACTAGAGTCACTACATGTGTTTTCTTTTCATAAACCACATGGATCCACTAGATGTCATTGTATGTGTGTTATTTTCCAAAACCACATGGATCCACTGATGTCATTGCATGTGTGTTATTTTCATAAACCACATGGATCCAATAGATGTCATTGCGTGTGTGTTCTTTTCATAAACCACATGGATCCACTAGATGACATTGCATGTGTGTTCCTTTCATAAACCACATGGATCCACTAGATGCCTTGGATGTGTGTGTGTCAGTGTGCATCATTGTGGTTTTGGAAATGAACACATTCAATGATGCCACTCTAGCATGTGGTGTGCAACCATGTCCAGGAACCCTAGCATCATGTTGGGATTCAACTTCAACATGTATTCTACCACTAGTTTGAAAGATGCTACATCATCACACCCACTTGGATGTGTGTGTGTGTCAATGTGCATCATTGTGGTTTTGGAAAAGAGCAAATGCAATGATGCCACTCTAGCATGTGGTGTCCAACCATGTCCAGGAACCCTAGCAGCATGCTAGCATTCAACTGCAACATGCATTCTACCACCAGTTTGAAAGATCCTGCGTCACCACACCCACTTGGACGTGTGTGTCTGTGTGTCAGTGTGCATCAGTGTGGCTTTGGAATAGAACACATGCAATGATGCCACTCCAGCATGTGGTGTCCAACCATGTCCAGGAACCCTAGCAGCGTGCTGGGATTCAACCGCAACATGCATTCTACCACCAGTTTGAAAGATGTTGCATCACCATACCCACTTGGTTGTGTGTGTGTTAGTGTGCATCATTGAACTCGATAACGTAGCTCGAGGCGTCTATCGTTTAGTCAGGCTGCTAGGTCCCACATGTCAGCCTCTCATTAGAAGGATCATGTGTATGATGGAATTTTTTTCCTTCGCTCGTGCTACCATGTTCCGAAGTTGATAGCAATGCTCGATGCATCTACCATCTAATCAACCTCCTGGGACCCACATGTCATCCTCTCATTAGAAGAAACGTGTGTATGACGGATTTTTTCCTTCGCTGGCACTACCCCATTCCAAGTTGATAACGCCGCTCGACGCATCTACCATTTAACCAACCTCCTAAGCCCCACATGTCATCCTCTCATTAGAAGAAACATGTGTATGATGGATTTTTTTTCCTTCGCTCGTGCTACCCTGTTCCGAACTTGATAGCGCTATTCGATGCATCTACCATTTAATCACGATGTTGGGCCCCACATGTCATCCTCTCATTAAAAGAAACGTGTGTATGATGGATTTTTTACCCTCTGTAGCGCCTCCGTGTTTCGAACTTGATAGCTTTGCTCGCTACATCAGCCATTTATTTAGGCTGGTGGGTCACTTATGTCAGCCTCACATTAGAAGAATCGTGGGTATGATGGATTTTTTCTTTTTTAGCGCTACCCTATTCCGAACTAGATAGCATTGCTCGACGAATCTATCATTTGCTCACGCTGCTGGGTCCCCCATTTCAGGCTCTCATTAAAAGAAACGTGTACATGCTGAACTTTTTTCTCGCTCGGGCCTCCCTGTTTTGAACTGGCTACGTTGCTCGATGCAGCATCTGTATAAGGTCGCGTTGTTGGATCCCACATATCAGCCTCTCTATAAATGAAATGTGCGTATGATGGACTTTTTTTGGCCATGTCCGCTGTTTTGACCTTGGCAACTTGCTAGGTCCGAGATGTCAACCACCTCTGTGCAGGAAACATGTCTATGCTTGGTCCCAACTGACTGCCTCTATTTGAAAGAAACGTGTGTATGTTGGACTGTTTTTCGGGTCCTAGATATCAGCCTCAGAGTACAAAAAATGCTCATAAAGGGCGAGTTAAAAAAAAATTGCGCTAACTCGGGGCGGATGCCCTATTTGTCATGGCTTATATTCCATGGGCTCACTCCTAAATTGAATGGGCTATGGTTGGTGGCCACAAGACCACAAAAAGGCCTAATTAGAAGGTATTGGGCTATGCGGCTGGTAGAATAATTTCATGGGCTATGCTTGGGCATGTTGGGTCAGACATGTCAGCTTCTCTGTAAGTGCAACGTGTGTGTGATGGACTTTTTTTCGGCCACGTCCGCTATTTTCACCATGGTAGCCGTGTATGGTCTTACTGTTGGGGCCCTTATGTCAGCCTCTCTAGCATGTTCTGGCTTGTGGGTCCCCGATGCAGCCTTGTATGTTCTGTGTGGTGGTTGCGAGCCTCTCTGTACAAGTATTTAAACTTTTGTTTTGAACCCGCCCTCTAAACAAACTGGGTCCGTGATGTCAGCCTCTCCGTAATGCGATGTTGCTAGAAGAAAAAAATGTAAATCGAAGATAAATTTGAACAAAAGACCTTCCAATAAAATAAACGTAAACTGAGTGTGTTGCCACTACAACAAAGATATTTATAGAATAAATATCATTAAATTTTTATTAGTACTACAATTTATGTATTAGTCTTCTTAAAAATATTTTGGGTGTCTATGTTTATCACTTTTAAAATATAAAAGGGAAGCGCTCCTGGAATCTCAATTTATAAAATGCCACATAATGGAGTATTTTCTTAAAAACATGGGTAGGCAGATTTTTTTATTTTGAGAGGTGGGGGCAATGCCCAAAAGGCCGGATTAAAAAGAGTTTGACTATTCTACATAGGCTGCTCTACATGGGTTATACTCCGTAGGGCAGGCTCCATGGGCTTCATTCTCAAATTTTAGTGGGTTGTGCTCAACAGTCCCCTGACCCCTAAAAGGCCGAATTAATATGTTCTCGACTATGCTCCATGGGCTACTTTCTCAAATTTCACTGGGCTGTGGTCAGCAGTCCCCTAACCCCGAAAAGAACGAATAAAAATGTTCTAGGCTAAAGAGGGGTCGAATGAGCTACTAGATTTCTTCCCTGGTTAATAAAAATGGCATTGTGACGTGCTCGGTCGGATTTGAAACAAAGACCTCGGAGAGGGAGGGGAAAATCGATAATTCTTTTTGGCAGCTATTCATGTCAAAATTCAGCAGTACAGAATAAGGTAGAAAAATGATCAACAAATTCAAAGTTCATATTCAGGAGCATTTGACCAATTCAGCAGCATTTCAAAAGTGACCAATTCAGCAATACAGACAATAAAATACCATAGCAGTGTAGAGAGAACCAGTTTTTGTTTCAGCTCTAAAAACTTGTCGCGCGATCAGTTTATCGTTTTCACCAATAAAACTTGACCATTGGAGCAAGCAAAACTGACGATCAAGTCTTCTTTGAGTAACTTCTCACATCAATGCCTGTGTAACCCCCATATGCAACCCAAAATGCCCAAGTCTCATCTAGATCGTGACACGACCATGTACAAGGGCGACGAGCACGTGTCCGTTTCACATTCAACAGCACATGACAGATTCAGCAGCAATTTTAAGTGACCAATTCAAGGTGGTAGAAAATGACCAAAAGAATTGATAGATTCAGCAATGCCGACATTGAAATTCAATGGATGTACAACAATGTGGCAAAGACAAGTTTCAAAAGGAAAGCGTGACCATGCATTTTCTCCACTCGATCTAAATAAGTCCAAGTACATAGGTATTACTACAAAATAGATTAGCAGTAGCTGAACTCCATACAAAATACTTAGTAGAAGTGTAGAACTATAAGCTTACACTAAGCTAGGAACCACTACATGTCCCATCATACGTACTCGAAGAAATGAGAATGCTTCAGCGTGTCAAAGTGCTGGCCGGGCTGCACCCTTGATTTCCTGCCTAGGACGCGTCTCTCGTTTCATTGTCGCCTGTCGGCCTCTAGGTCAACATCATACATGTAAAATTCATACGACAAACCAGGAAATTTAGGATCCTTAATTTCGGCAAGTCCAATTACGAAGGGAATCTACCACCAACATAAACTAGCTAATTAGTACAACAATACATACACTCATAGTAGGATCGTCACAAGAGGGTTAAGATGTGATATCTCACCGGTGAATCTTGTCCGACGACAGGTTCAGTAGTATGCCAGTAAAGACGCAGCTTGGACAAAAAATACATGAGCACTTCCTGCACAGTGTTGGCTAACGATAGCCTAACCGTTGTCTCGAGTGACCTCTTTACTAAAACCTGATTGAAACTAGCGAACAAGACCAACGACCAAAACCTCACCTCGTACCGTGGTGATTCGCACGCTGCCGACCTGACCGGCCTGACGGACAGGAGCAAGTCTGTGCTATGCCCGTCAATTTGAGCGACGAATGGCTTGCCCTGCTTCCCGATGCCGATGACCTTAGCTCTGAGCGAGCCCGGTGCACGAACCGACATAGACGAGTCCCATTTTTTGGGGCTATATCTGGGCACTGTCATCGAGTGGGCAGATATGAGGTGCTCTACGAACACTTTCTTAACGCTGGTGAACTCAAATCCTGCCTCCATGCAGACACAATGGCGGTAGTTGCACGCGATCTTGTGGTCATAGACGTCCTTGTAGGAGACCAAAGTCCAGCAGATGTCGTTGGGGCATCTACTACCTTTTCCGCCAGCGACTTGGCGGTACAGCTCCTTGGAGCATGCGACCAGCCGGATGGCGCTGGTAGTGTCCATACACTTAGCTATTTTGTTGAAGACGTCATCGCCGACCTTCGTCCAGACGTTGTTCAGCCGGTTGTGCCTCGATCCACAACTATCACGTCTGAATGATTGGAGGCAAGGGCGGATCTATGTATGACTGTTGGGCTTATTTGGAGGAGAGGGGTGGCGGCCTGGAAGGATCGATGCTGCGGGTGAGATGGTGAGAAAAATGTGTGAAGTGCGCGCTGAAGAAGATCCAAATGCGGCCTCTCGGAGTTGGGAATGGCTCTTAAGGAGGGGGTTTTGCCGTGCTCCTATGGCTGTCTTCTGTCGGGCGTACTGGATCGAGCATGCCGACTAGAGTTATGGAGTAGGGAGTACTATAGGTACTCTATACTGGCACACTTTCATGGAGTGTTCTCTCATCACATCTCAATTATTAGAACTGAGAGATGATTTATTTACTGCTTCCATTTTTATACTACTCCCTCTAGTTCGTATTCCAATGGCCTCAACTTTGTCTAGATTCACATCAGTTAGACATAGTAGTTGTAAGTTGAGTCACTTACGTTTTTTGGTACTTCATAGTACGTACCAAAATACCAGGATGTTGAACCTCATATGAACTTTCTAGAAAGGTACCTCTTTGCAAAGATTGGCAAGCCTGCTAAAATTGCTGAAACTACTAGAAAGGCAAGAACCCACGGCCTAAATTGCATCATGCTTGGTAAAATAATGACAGGTTCCTAGTTTATATTCAGCAGCATTTCAAAGTGACCGATTCAGCAATACAGACTCTAAAATTCAATAGAAGGACAGCGAGAATCAATTCTTGTTTCGGCACTAAAAACCTTGGTGCGGGATCAGTTGCTTTTCTCCAAACACACTCGATCATCGGAGCAAGCAAAACTAACCATCAAGCCTGCTTTTCTGTTCATACATTCTACTCACATCAATGACTATGTGACCCACATATGCAAACCAAAATGCCCCAAGCCTCATCTAGATTGTGACAAGGCCATGTTTCAAAAGAACAGTAAGACCATCTACTGCCCTTGATCTAAAAAAAGTATTAGTACATCAGTATTAGTTCTACAAGATACTTTAGTACTATATTAAAAACGACAGAACATTTGACAGATTCACTACCATTTGAAAGATTCAGCAATACTGAATAAAACAGAAAAATATCAATAGATTCAAACACATAATCAACGGCACTTGACAAATTTAATAGCATTTCAAAGTGACCGATTTAGCAGTAAGATAATGACCAAAAGTATTGACTAATTTAACAATGCAGACACTAAAATCCAATAGATGTAGCAAGGCCATAATTCAAAAGGACAGAGAGAATATATTCTGGCCATGTTCCAAAAGAAGAGCAAGATCATCTATTGGTCTTGATCTAAACAAGTACCAATACATCACTATTAGTTCTAAAAAATATTATATTAATAGCAACAACAGAACGTTTGACAGATTCAATGGCACTTGAAAGATTCAGCAGTACTGAATAAGACAGAAAAATGTCATCAGATTCCTAGTTCATAATAAGCGGCACTTGAAAGATTTAGCACCATTTCAAAGTGACCGATTTAGCAGTACAGATAATGACCAAAGGAATTGACAGATTCAGCAATACAGACATTAAAATTCGGTAGATGTAGCTAGGCGATGATTCAAAAGGAAAGAGAGACCTTATTCTGCACTAGACTGTCGGTCTAAACAAGTACCAGTACATAGATATTACTCCTACTACAAAATAGATTAGCAATAACAGAACTCCATACAAAATACTCAGAACTACCTTAAGCTAGGAACCACATGTCCCAAAATGGTAAGAAAAATCCGGTCGAGGAGTACATGTGTTCAAGTTAGGATCATCACAAGAAGATAAAGATGGGTTAATCGCTAAGAAATAGGAATGTAGAAGTGGGACAAATGGGACAGGTGGGGTCCTTAATTTTAGACCCCTAGACTAACTCTAAACTAAGTGGGAGAAGTGGGGCAAGTAGGATTTAACAAATCTCACTTATCCCGCTTATCCCATTTAGTTTATAAGTCTCCCACATATCCCAGCTCTGCATCTATGGTAATAATCTTGTCGATACGAAGCTTATATTCCACGGTGAACTCCGATGGTCGATTCCGACAACGAGTGACCATATTGGACCAACAAACCGACAAAGAGCAAGTGGCTTTAGAATTCGCATAGAATACCTTCTCACACAAGCCATTTGGATGTGCAGAGCTCAACTTCACCATGAACTGTGGTGACACGCGCACCGCCATCCTGATGCACACGACAGATATCAATATGACATCGTCGCGCCTGTCGAATAGCACGCAGAACACCGTGTCATCGAATCCGATTAGCATGATATCTACATTTTGCGAGCCCAGTGTCGACACCGGCTTAGAGATGTACCTGCCTTTCCTACCATGGTGTAAAATGTGCAACCTCATGGCATGGGCTTCTCTGAGGTGGGAGTGGAGCACAAACGAAATTGTGGCAAACTTGCAGCCAGGCACCACGCAGGTCCATTGGACTACATCAGCAAGCATTGAACATGAAGACATATTTCGCTGGACAACCCATACCAATTGGGTCTGTCACCAACATAAATTAATTAATTAGTACGACATTACATATATTCATATTAGGATCATCACAAGAATATTTATATGTGTTAACTCACTCTTGGTTGATATTCTTGTAATCCAGGGGGAATTCCGACAACATCTTGAGAAGCTCGTAGGTAACACCTCGGTTTCGATAGGTACGACATGAGCCCTTTCAGCGCGACTTCAGCCAATGAAGGCCAGCTCGTCTGCTCAGATGTCGCTGCCATTTCGACAGAATGGAGCTTATTCCATGACGGCAGTGACCATAACATCACCTTGTACCGCGGCGATTCGCACGTGATACATTGCAAATGTATCTATATTTTTTGATGTTCCATGCTTGGTTTTATCTACTTTCTTGTGTTTTGCCACACTTTGGAGTACTTTTCATATGATTTCTTGGACTAACCTATTAACAAGAGCCACAGTGCCAGCTACCTGTTTTCTACTGTTTTTGCTTCCAGGAAAGTCAGAAAATGAATATTCTCGGAATTGGACGGGACAAAAGCCAAAAATCCTATTTCACCAGAAGACTCCAGGAGCCAGAATACGAGACGGAGAGGGACTGGGGCCCAGCCACACCACCTGGCCGTGCGGGCTGGGCCTGGTCATGCCAGGGGGTGGTCTGGTCGCCCCAGACACCCCCTCGGTCTCCCTCTTCGCCTATAAGATGCCTTCTAACCTAAAAACTGAGGGGGTTCGACGTTTTTCCAAAAGGAGTTCCGCTCCGCCGCCACCACCAGATTCCACGATTCGGAACCAGAAACTCCATTCTGGAACCCTGCCAGGACGGGGAATTGGAGGAGATCATCGCCATCATCATCACCATCGCTTCTCCATCAACCATACATGTTTCCCCCATCTATGAGTGAATAATTCCTCACTGTAGGCTATGGGTATGGTAGGGATTGGATGAGATAATTCATGTAATGGCATCGGATTGTTAGGGCATGGTGCCTAGTATCTTCTATTAGTGCTTTATGACTTTGTTGCGACTTGTTATGCTTAATGCTTGTCACTAGGGCCCGAGTGCCATGATTTCAGATCTGGACATGTTATTGATTCATTATGGTCCTACCTGCAAGTTGTATACACACGTTGTTGTCCGGAACCAATGGCCCCGAAGTGACAGAAATCGAGTTAACCGGAGGGAATGGCTTTGATGTGAGGATCACATGTGTGCATGGAGTGTTAATGCTTTGCTCTGGTGCTCTATTAAAAGGAGCACCTTAATTGCCAGTAGTTCCCTTGAGGCCCCACTGCAAACGGGCTGGCAGGACAAAAGATGTTGTGCAAGTTCTCATTGCGAGCACGTATGACTATATTTGAGACACATGCCTAGGATTATCTAGTACTTGGATGCTTTATCTTCTTTATCTGCAATTGCCCTATGTTATGATTGCTATGTGAATTGTCTTGTCCATGCAACGCCCGTCCATCCATCCCTATGCCTACCGCACTCGAATCCTACTATTTATTGCTATTATTACTGCTGTATTTACTTTACTACTACTCCTACTTTACTATTGCTACTACAAAACTGTTGCTACTGATAAACTGCTATGAGCAAGATTGTTTCCAAGTGCAGCTGAATTGACAACTCAGTTGTTAAGGCTTTTAAATATTCTTTGGCTCCCCTTGTGTCGAATCAATAAATTGGGTTTCACTTCCCTCGAAAATATTGCGATACACCCCCTATACTTGTGGGTCATCAAGACTATTTTCTAGCGCAGTTGCCGGGGAGCATAGCTTTATTTATCAAGTTCACTTGGAATCATTATAGTTCAAGCTTAGTTTATTTCCGTCTTGTTTGCTTGTTTCTTTATCAAAAATACAAAAAAAATTAGTTCCTACTCTAGTTGTTATGTTCGTTGGTCTGTTATTGTCTTGATTTATCATCCTTGCTATCAATGGTTGTTTTCTTTGAAACTGAATCTTATTGGCAAGGTGGGTTCACGGAAGATCAAAAATATTATTATAAGGAACACCGCTTGTCACAAAAAGGGTAACATTTATGGGAACAAATTGATAAATTGTATACCATTGCTAGAAACGTTTGCTCTACTTATAATGTTACTTATTGCTTTGATAAATCTTGTTGCTGTAAGAGGTATAAACACCTCCCTTTTCAATGTGAGTATAATGATAATGTTACCATATCTTCTTATGTTAAAGGAAATTATGACTTTTATGATGTGGAAAAAATTGAAGAATTTATTGCTTGGAAGGGTGCATTTGAACTTGCTACTTTGCTTGAAAATATTGATGATTCACCTTATAAATATGAGGTTTATGATATACTTAAATTTTGCTTTGATAATTACAAGGAAGAAAATGGCTATATTCTTGAATATATTAATAGATGCTTTCCATAAATGGAAGAGACTAATGCCTTGCAGGATCTTATGGAAGAAGAAATTGATGAACCTGAAAGCTCATTAGATGAAAAAGAGGAGGAGAGTGATGAACAAAAGGAGGAAGAATGGATTATCTTCCCATGTCTACCTTCTAATGAGAGTAACTCTTTATCCCTTACATTATTTGATTGTCCCCCATGCTTACCAAAGGAGGATGAATGTTATGCTCATGTTATCTGTGATAATCCTTTATTTGTGCCTAACTTCGAGATGCATGGTACTAAAGAGTTTTGCTTAGAAATTTTTTATGATAAAGCTCTAGACGATGGTCCTATATTTAATGATCAGTCATCGTTTTATAGAATTGTTAAAAGTGGGTTTGAAGGTTTTAATTCCACTATTTTTGAGCTTGATAAAAATTATGTTTTTGTAGAACATGAAAAGCATGCTTTATGTGATAGTTATGTTCTTGAGTTCATTCATGAGGCTACTAAAAATTATTATGAGAGAAGAAAATATAGTTGTAGAAGTTTTCATGGTATTGAAACACCTCTCTATGTGCTGAAAGTTTTGAAGTTACTCTTGTTTTATCTTCCTATGCCTGTCACTTTGTTCTTTGCGAATTTATTTGCATACAAGATTCCTATGCATAGTAAGTGGGTTAGACTTAAATGTGTTTTGAATTTGCTTCTTGATGCTCTCTTTTACTTCAATTCATATTTCTTATGTGAGCATCCTCTCAAACTAGCATGCCTAACTTAAAGGCATTAAAGAAAAGTACTTATTGGGAGATAATCCAAAAGTTTTAGATGAGTCTTGGAAGTTATTACTTCTGTAATAACCGCTCCTTATCCTTTTTATTTGCTTTTTGTGCCAAGAGTAACCTCTAATGAGAGAGAAGTAATGGTTGGGAAAGTTGTTGTCCCGAAACAGATTTCTGTGCTTCACTGTAAATATTCGTGTAAAATCTCTGTATGTCCTTTTGAGGCGTGAATTTTTGTTCTTCTGCCCCAGGTTGTTATATAACTTTCGTTAGTTCAACACTTTTTGATTTGAGCAATATAAGGTCTTCGAAAAATTTCGTCTTTACCTGCTGGTCTGCTTTGACAGATTTCTGCCATTATTTGCAGTTGCTTCTTGTTGGTTCCTTTTTAAGTTCTTTTGGGGAATTGAGCTTTTTGAGGGAAGTGCTACAGTAGCTTGTGTTTTAATGGAAGTTTTATTGGTATTGGAACTGAACCTAAAGACCTATTATCTTGAGTGCACTAATGTTTCTAATAAAGATTGTGTGAAGTTTTGTATGAAGGAAAAATTTCAGGTGTATGGAAGGAATGAGTAATGAGATGAAGGATGGACTAAAGCTCAAGCTTGGGGATGCCATGCGTGTCACCCCAAGAAATATTCAAGAGGTACAAGCGTCAAAGCTTGGGGATGCCCAAGGCATCCCCTTCTTCATCAATAAAAATCCCAGGTTTCTTCCAAACACTTCATTTTTATTGTTTCATGCACAGTTGTGTTGTACTTGGAGCATCTTCTTTTTTTTTCGTTTTTGTTTTGGTTTTTCATTTGCTTGGTTTTCTTAGTTTTCTGAATAAATTGATTGGACCCCCTCTTTCATGCATTGGTTTTCAAATAGTTTGGTTTGGATTGAAAAAGAGTAGGAAAGTTCATGCTTAAGTGGTAAAGAGAGCTTGTTTTCGACTGTGGCCTATGCTTTGTCATGCCATTAGTATTCTTTGCTGTATCATGACTTGTTATAAACAATTGAGATTGCTTAATGTGACTTTGAAGAATCATGCGTTGTTTTAGCTGATTAAATCATAGTATTGTGGTATTCTCCTTTGATGCTTTATTTGGGTTGACTTGGCACATGCTCACACCATGTTATGACTATCCCAAGTCACCATAGCCTTTATGATCCTTTAGTTTTCAACTTGTAGTATCAATTTATGCTCTGATCAATGATGTTTTGTCGCGCTGCATGATTATGGCCATTATTGCTCTCCTAGTTGGTCGCTCCCAGTCTTTTGCTAGCCTCCATAACCAAGTATGAGTTCCAATCATGCATCCAACTCCTAAAACCAAGTTATTCCAAAGAGCCCATCATACCTACCTATTATCATTTGCTATTCCTAGTATATTCATGTTTTTATCTACCTTCCGAATTAAACTTGTTATGAGAAAACTAGTGATTAAAGCTCTCACGAACTTGATGGCACACATTACTTTCTTGAACTTAATAAACTTGAACCATTGCGTCCATCTTTGTTGCGTATATGCTTGCGCTTTATAAGTTGAAGTTAGTAGAACCATGTATCATGGGGAACGCTTTCAACATTGCACTAGTACTTAGTACCTCGTTGATATCATGTTCTTTTGCCTCTGGATCCCGGCGGTGTGAAATAAAAGTGGAACTTGTAAGATCATGGAGTTTGTATGTGTGTTAGAGAAACGCCTGGGCCGCTAGCCTAAGCCATGCCTAATCATGATGGAAACTTGCAGCATAACCATAATGAGCATTCTATGAAGCATCCTCAACAAAAATCTATGCACATAGTAAATAAAAAGATCGCTGAGATGCTCATTGTATGCTTGCCTTGTCATTTTTGATTATGGGATAGCTCATGTATCATGTGCAAGGAGTACCCCGTTGGCGGTTCTCTATGATACGTATATACTTACAATGGAAAGAGCTTACTCGTTACTGAAGTTGAGTAGCATGAGGATCGGTCTTCGTAAGTAAGGGGCATGAGACTTCGATTTATAACTTGTCAAGCATATCCTCTTAGTTGTGTCACTTTAACCTTAACCACTTAAAGATGCTTATGATAGGGGCAATGAGAACTGAAAGCTATTAAGTACCATAATTTTTGGAAGCTCTTTATGAAACTTGAATTCCTACTTCCTTCTATGAAGGCCTTTCTTCCACTTATATATTGAGTCTCCACCTTCTACCTTTATGCACCTACTTTGAGAGCATAGTGGACATTCTTAGTTCTATGTGCATTGTCCCAAGACTAAGTTGATTGATGCATACCTTGATATTGCTTGTTTTAAACTATTTGTATCTAGCCACCCTTATAAACTTTGAAGGTGTCCTATGCATTTATGTTTGCTACTCTATGAGGGACAATCTGGATACCACTATGCTATGTTTTCTTTATGTGAAACAAACAAACGTCTTGCAAAGCATTGTTATTCATGAATCTTTTGTTTGTGCCTTTTCATGTTGCATCATAGTTTCTTTGTCTTATTGCTAGAACTTTGTCTTTCATGTTATGATTGAAGTACTATGATCCCAGCTTTGAATGTTTTACAAATACTTTGATCAAGTTTATGATGGTGCATGTCACCTCAAAAATTATTCTTTCTTTTTATCACTTACCTACTCGAGGATGAGCAGGAGTTAAGCTTGGGGATCTTGATACAATGCAAATGTATCTATAATTTTTTATGTTCCATGATTGGTTTTATCTACTTTCTTGTGTTTTGTCCACACTTTGGAGTACTTTTCATATGATTTCTTGGACTAACCTATTAACAAGAGCCACAATGCCAGCTGCCTGTTTTCTGCTGTTTTTGCTTCTAGGAAAGTCAGAAAATGAATATTCTCGGAATTGGACAGGACAAAAGCCAAAAATCCTATTTCACCAGAAGACTCCAGGAGCCAGAATACGAGACGGAGAGGGGCTGGGGCCCAGCCACACCACCTGGCCGCGCGGGCTGGGCCTGGCCGCGCCAGGGGGTGGTCTGGCCGCCCCAGACACCCCCTCGGTCTCCCTCTTCGCCTATAAGATGCCTTTTGACCTAAAAACTGAGAGGGGTTCGCCGTTTTTCCAGAAGGAGTTCCGCTCCGCCGCCACAACCAGATTCCATGATTCGGAACCAGAAACTCCGTTCTAGCACCCTGCCGGGACGCGGAATTAGAGGAGATCATCGCCATCATCATCACCATCGCTTCTCCATCAACCATCCATGTTTCCCCTATCTATGAGTGAGTAATCCCCCGCTGTAGGCTATGGGGATGGTAGGGATTGGATGAGATTGTTCATGTAATGGCATCGGATTGTTAGGGCATGGTGCCTAGTATCTTCTATTAGTGCTTTATGACTTTGTTGCGACTTGTTATGCTTAATGCTTGTCACTAGGGCCCGAGTGCCATGATTTCAGATCTGAACATGTTATTGATTCATTATGATAGTATTGTTTATGGTCTTACCTCCAAGTTGTATACACACGTTGTTGTCCGGAACCAATTGCCCCGAAGTGACAGAAATCGGGATAACCAGAGGGAATGGATTTGATGTGAGGATCACATGTGTTCATGCAATGCCCGTCCATCCATCTCTATGCCTACCGCACTCGAATCCTACTGTTTACTGCTATTGTTACTGCTGTCTTTACTTTACTACTGCGGCTACTTTACTATTGCTACTACAAAACTGTTGCTACTGATAAACTACTGTGAGCAAGATTGTTTCCAGGTGCAGCTGAATTGACAACTCAGTTGTTAAGGCTTATAAATATTCTTTGGCTCCCCTTGTGTCGAATCAATAAATTGGGTTTCACTTCCCTCGAAAATACTGCGATACACCCCCTATACTTGTGGGTCATCAGCACGTCGCCGACCTGACATACCTGACGGATATGAAGATGTCCGTGGTGTACCCTCCAATTAGGGCGGCAAACTCCGTGCCCTCTTTCCCGATGTCGATGATCTCTGGTGCGTGCACCCGGTTAGTCGGGTACTAGTACTTGTTGGAGTAGGTCACTTGGGGCAAATAGTACATCTTGTGGGCAAGTTTCAAGTGATCAAAGAGCTCATGCAAAGTCAATGGCCGGTTGATGAACTCGCATCGTCGCTCCGTGCAGGCTATGCATGGGGCATAGCAGCACTGGATCTTGTGCTCGTAGACGTCATTGTAGGAGACCAATGAACAACAGCGATCGTTGGGGCACCTGCTACCTTTTCCACCGGCGAACTGGTGGTATAGCTCCTTGGAGCATGCAGCCAGCCTAATGGCACTGATAGTGTCCAGACGCATAGTGATTTTGTTGAAGACGTCGTCTCCGACCTTGCTCCAGCCGCAGTGCCGTGGGTTGCACCTCGAATCCGCCATCCTGTCCGGACGGATTGGGGGCGAGGGTGGATCTATGTAGAGTTGTTGGTGGTTTTTGGAGGAGAGGGCTGGTGGCCTGGAGGGAGTGATGCAGCATGCAAGATGGGGAGTAAAATGTGTGAAGCACGCGCCAGAGATGCGGCCAGTTCGCGTCGGCGAGTAGGGATAAACTAAACGGAGATGGGGAAGATAGGATGGCTCTTTGAAAGAGGTTTTTTCTTTCCTTCTACTGTAAGAAGCGGCTGCATCGAGGACGCCGGCTAAGTGTGAATGCGTGTAAAACTCGCCCCTATGCAATAAATTAAACATGTCACTTCCTAGCATAGTACTTTCTCGTCACGTCAGCTTCTATTTTCATACTAGTATTAGGGCATCACCTATGGTGGAAGAATTTATCTATAAGCTGGGAGTTTTAAGAAAAGTCTTTCGATGTACTACTGAATTCCTGGTTAGCTTAAAAAGTATTTGGAAAATTTTAAGAGCAATCTATCTATCGTGCTTACTTGTAGTTAAAATTTGATATGGTCGGTGGAGTACGGTTTACATCAAAGACCTAAAAAAGAGAAAATTACATAGAGGTCCATAAACTTAGCACAAAGGGCCCTAAAGTTAAGCAAGGAAAAGCACTCGGGTCCTTCTCGAGCGAGAAAATGAGCCATAACCTTTGTACTACTATATTTGCTTCACACAAACACACAAAACGCTCCTCACACTTTCGAACCAGCCTGCTGGGGGTGTGCTTGGTGCTTCCTCTTTGCAGGGTGTGAAATGGAACAACAATTCAGGTCGACGCACGTGGGCAACGCCACGTTGTAGATGAGGGAGAGATTAGCGGGCCAGCAGGGTGTGTGTAGATGGTGATGAGGCAGGAAAGGAGAGAGAAAACACAATTTGTTTTGCATGCATACATATAGTAAAGGTCCAAAACATTTGTCAATAGGTTCAACTTCTTGCTAAGATTCTACATCTTGACAACTTAACGAAATTATATTAGGTCAAACTTGAGATAGAAGTAAGCATGATAGGTAGCTCTTGGATTACTTGTCTTGTCGAAGGTAGATGGGTGCATCTTCTTTTAGTAAACGATGTTTTAGGTGTGAGTTTCCAACTATCAGGAAAGAACATTCTCAATTTCCCCATGTTTTGCGAATTTTAAAACTTCCTAGCTAACTCTGCCAACTTGAATGAGACTCTATGCCAATTTATCGAAATTACGTCAAATTTGAAATACAAGTAAATTATAGATTGCTTTGGAAGTTTTACGAAAAAGCTTTCGGTAGTTTTCGATGTACCGAATTCCTGGTTAGAGCTTCAAAAGTTTATTGGGAAATTTTAAGAGAAATCTATCTATCGCACTTAATAGTAGTTAAAATTTGATATGGATGGTGGGAGAAAGTATGATTTGCATCGAAGACCTAAAAAAAATTACATACACGTCCATAAATTTAGCATAAAGGGCTCTAAAGTTAAGCAAGGAAAAGCAGTCTGGTCCTTCTCGAGAGAGCAACTTAGCCATATACCCTTCGTACTAGTGTACTTGCTTCACACACACAAAAAACGCTCCTCACACTTTCGAACGAGCCTGTTGGGGTGTGCTTGGTGCTTCCTCTTTGTAGGGTGTGAAATGGAATGACAAGGCAGGTCGACGCACGTGAGCAGCATCACGTTGTGGACGATGGAGAGGTCAGCCGGTCAGGGTGTGTGTGGATGGTGATGAGGCAGTGTGAAGGAGAGAGAAAACACAACTTGTTTTGCATGCATATATATAGTAAAGGCCCTAAAATTTTGACAAGAGGTTCAACTTCTTGCTAAGACTCTACATATTGACAACTCACTAAAATTAGGTCAAACTTTAGCTACAAGTAAGCGTGATAGATAGCTCTTGGAATAATTGTCTTTTCGAAGGTAGATGGTGGGTGCATCTTCTTTTACTAAACGATGTCGTCGGTGTGAGTTTCCAACTATCAGGAAAGAACATTCTTGATTTTCCCATGTTTTGCGAATTTTAAAAATTCCTAGCTAACTCTATCGACTTGAATGAGACTATGTGCCAATTTATCGAAATTAGGTCAAGTTTGAACTATAAGTAAATTGAGGTTGCTTTGGAAATTTTTCGAAAAAATGTTTTGGTGGTTTTTGATGTACTAAATTCCTGGTTAGCTTCAAAAGTTTTTTGGAAAATTTTAAGAGGAAACTATCTATCATGCTTACTTGTAGTTAAAATTTGACACGATCAGTGGGAGTATGGTTTAGATCGAAGACCTCAAAAAAGAGAAAATTACATGTAGAGGTCCATAAATTTAGCAGAAAGGGCCCTAAAGTAAGCAAGGAAAAGCAGGTGGATCCTTCTCAAGCGAGAAACTAAGCCATACCCTTTGTACTACTGTACTCGCTTCACACAAAAAACACTCCTCACACTTTCGAACCAACGTGACGGGTGGTGTGCTTGGTGCTTCCTCTGTGTAGGGTGTGAAATGGAACAACAAGGTAGGTCGACGCATGTGGGCAGCTCCACATTGTAGACGAGGGAGAAATTAGCTGGCAGGGGTGTGCGTGGATGGTGATGAGGTAGTGAAGAAGGAGAGAGAAAACATAAAAAAGTTGCTTGCATATATATAGTAAATAAAAGGTCCTGAAATTTTGACAACACGTTCAACTTCTTGCTAAGAAATTGCATCTTGACAGCTTAACGAAATTAGGTCAAACTTGAGCTACAAGTTAGGGTGATAGATTGCTCTTGGATTAAAAAATTTTGAAGGTAGATGGGTGCATCTTCTTTTAGTAAACGATGTCGTCGGTGTGAGTTTGCCAACTTTTAGGAAAGAACATTCTCGACATTCCCATGTTTTGCAAATTTTAAAACATCCTAGCCAATTCTGCTACACAAGTAGAGAACAAGAGGGAGGCAGCACGAGACTTTCAAAAAAAAAGCAGCGCAAGATCAGCGCAGAAGAGGACTTGAAGGCGGTGCGATGTCAGAGCAAAGCTATGATGGGCTGCTGCCACGAGGTACAGGGTACACTCCAATAGTAGTAAATGTATAGACCTACTACTAGTAGGAGTATATGCACGCAAAACAAGTTGCGTTTTCTCTCTCCTTCGCTGGCTCTCACCATCCATCCTCCATCGATTTCTTCTCTGCAGCCGCGGGTGCATAGTACGGCTTGTCTCTTCCTCGTCCACAACAGGTTCAACTTCTTGCTAAGATTTTGCATCTTGACAGTTTATCAAAATTAGGTCAAACTTGAGCTACAAGTAAGTGTGATAGATTGCTCTTAAATTAATTGTCTTTTCGAAGGTATATGGGTGCATCTCTTCTTGTAAAAGCAGTGTAGTCGGTGTGAGTGTCCAACTACCAGGAAAGAACATTCTCAATTGATGACGACTGGTTCGGCCTCTATCTAAGATTTTGCATCTTCCTCAAAGAAAAAAAGATTTAGTATCTTGAAAATTTTGAACCCCTTTTGAAAATGATCACATGAAATAGGGAGAGAGGGGAAATGATATTTCTATTCTCTATGGGCAACCCACAAGCTTGAGGTTCACCTTAGGCTTAAAGATAACTTTATTTTTTCCACTATGTATAAGGTGAACCTTAGAGGATGCCACATAATAGGCCTTATAAAGGTGTGCTTTTTTACATAATGCAGGAGTAGTATATTTCTTTGCTTAGAGATATGGTCACCTCTGTCCACGCGCTATACATGATGAGAGAATAAAACGTTGGCAGGGGAAGAGGGCAGTAGCGAAGAGAAGTTGAAGGCGGTTCCATGTCAGAGCAAAGTTATGATGGGTTTCTGACACGAGGTACTCCTGGGGCGACTCTACTAGTAGTAAATTTCAGGACCTATGCACGCAAAACAAATCGTGTGTTTTCTCTCTCCTTCCCTACGCTCCATCTCTCCCCCCCTTTCCCCTCGCGCACCGGTCCCGCTGATCTGTCTCCCCTCGTCCACAGTGTGGTGCTTCGCACGTGTACCTTGGTACGGCAGCTCTATGTCTCTGGCGTGTTCGGCAGCCGCGCGTTGGTGTGGAGTAGGGATGAGGAGTACATAGGAAGGAAACCACTTTGGTCTTGGCGGCATAAAAATTCAAAGTTTTCCGGTTTTAGATATTTTCACTTGCTTCCCAAACATTAGGAGCGAAGGTTATTCAAAAGATCGGCCATTCGCAGTATTGTACTTCTTATCTTCTCTTTATCATGTCTTATCTCTTGCAATGCAATGCAATACAATACAATACAATAAACCACTGCATAGTGTACGGATTAACTTTGAACATTGACTGTTTGATCAAGACTAGCAAATCCAAACATTATCAACCTCTTGATCTTCTCTTCCATTCTTAGCATCTAGAAATATTCTACTTTAGCACGTTGAATGATAGTATGCACAAACCTAAAAACACAAACTCCATTGCTCAGTTTTTAGGGTTCATGTGCTAATAAATGCATGCACTTGGATGCAATTTTCATTTTTATGTGGTCCTTGTTGTAACTTGTACTTCCACCGACCGTGTTAACACATCCCAATGACCTCTCTCCTATGAGACCTACCATTTGATAGGCCATTCGCAGTACTTCTTATCTTCTCTTTATCGTGTCTTATCTCTTACAATACAATAACCACTGCATATTGTACAGATTAACTTTGAACATTGACCGTTGGATTAAGACTAGCAAATCAAAACATTGCCAAGCTCTTGATCTTCTTTTCCATTCTTAGCATCTAGAAAGATTCTACTTTAGCACGATGAACGCTACTATGTGCTAACCTAAAAACACAAACTCAATTGCTCAGTTTTTAGGGTCCCTATGCTAATAAATGCATGGACTTGGGTGCAATTTTGATTTTTATGAGGTCCTTGATGTAACTTGTACTTCCACCGACCGTGTTAACTCTCAAGCACCTCTCTCCTACGAGACCTACCATTTGATAGCCCATTCGCATTACTTCTTATATTATCTTTATCGTGTCTTAGCTCTTACAATACAATAAACCACTGCATAGTGTACGAATTAACTTTGAACATTGACCGTTGGATCAAGACTAGCAAATCCAAACATTGCCAACCTCTTGATCTTCTTTTCCATTCATAGCATCTAGAAAGATTCTACTTTAGCACGATGAACGCTACTATGCGTAAACCTAAAACACAAACTCCATTGCTTAGTTTTCAGGGTCCTTGTGCTATTAAATGCATGGACTTGGATGCAATTTTCAGTTTTTATGAGGTCCTTGATGCAACTTGTACTTACACCAACCTTGTTAACTCTCAAGCACCTCTCTCCTACGAGACCTACCAGTTGGTAGGCCATTTGCAATACTTCTTATCTTCTCTTTATCATGTATTATCTCTTACAATACAATAAACCACTGCATAGTGTACGGATTAACTTTGAACATTGACCGTTGGATCAAGACTAGCAAATCCAAACATTGCCAACCGCTGGATCTACTTTTCCATTCTTAGCATCTAGAAAGATTCTACTTTAGCACGATGAATGATATTATGTGCAAAGCTCAAAACACAAACTCCATTGCTTAGTTTTCAAGGTCCTTGTTATAATAAATGCATGGACTTGGACGCAATTTTCATTTTTATGAAGTCCTTGATGTAACTTGTTCTTCCATCCACCATGTTAACTCATCTCAAGCAGCTCTCTCCTACGAGACATACCATTTGGTAGGCCATTCGAGTACTTCTTATCTTCTCTTTATCGTGTCTTATCTCTTACAATACAATAAACCACTACATAGTGTACGGATTAACATTGAACATTGACTGTTGGATCAAGACTAGCAAATCCAAACATTGCCAACCGCTGGATGTTCTTTTCCATTCTTAGGATCTAGAAAAATTTTACTTTAGCATGATGAATGCTATTATGTGCAAACCTCAAAACACAAACTCCATTGCTTAGTTTTCAAGGTCCTTGTTATAATAAATGCGTGGACTTGGACGAAAAATTCATTTTTATGAAGTCCTTGATGTAACTTGTTCTTCCACTAACCATGTTAACTCATCTCAAGCACCTCTCTCCTACGAGACCTACCATTTGGTAGGCCTTTCGTAGTACTTCTTATTTTCTCTTTATCGTGTCTTATCTCTTACAATACAATAAACCATGTCCGAGTGTGCGGATTAACTTTGAACATTGACTGTTGGATCAAGACTAGCAAATCTAAACATTGCCAACCGCTGGATCTTATTTTCCATTCATAGCATCTAGAAAGGTTCTACTTTAGCACGATGAACGCTATTATGCACAAACCTCAAAACACAAACTCCATTGCTTAGTTTTCAAGGTCCTTGTTATAATAAATGCGTGGACTTGGACGCAATTTTCATTTTTATGAAGTCCTTGATGTAACTTGTTCTTCCACTGACCATGTTAACTCATCTCAAGCACCTCTCTCCTACGAGACCTACCATTTGGTAGGCCATTCGAGTACTTCTTATCTTCTCTTTATCGTGTCGTATCTCGTACAATACAATAAACCACTACATAGTGTACGGATTAACTTTGAACATTGACCGTTGGATCAAGACTAGAAAATCCAAACATTGCTAACCGCTGGATCTTCTTTTCCATTCTTAGCATCTAGAAAGATTATACTTTAGCATGATGAATGCTATTATGTGCAAACCTCAAAAGAAAAACTCCATTGCTTAGTTTTCAAGGTCCTTGTTATAATAAATGTGTGGACTTGGACGCAATTTTCATTTTTATGAAGTCCTTGATGTAACTTGTTCTTCCACCGACCATGTTAACTCATCTCAAGCACCTCTCTCCTACGAGATCTACCATTTGATAAGCCATTCGCGGTACTTCTTATCTTCTCTTTATTGTGTCTTATCTCTTACAGTACAATAAACCACTAGATATTGTACGGATTAACTTTGAACATTGACCGTTGGATCGAGACTAGCAAATCCAAACATTTCCAACCGCTGGATCTTCTTTTCCATTCTTAGCATCTAGAAACATTCTACTTTAGCAGGATGAAGCCCTAGTATGCGCAAACCTCAAAACACAAACTCCATTGCTCAGTTTTCAGGGTCCATGTTATAATAAATGTGTGGACTTGGACGCAATTTTCATTTTTTATGAAGTCCTTGATGTAACTTGTTCTTCCACCGACCATGTTAAGTCTCAAGCACCTCTCTCCTATGAGACCTACTATTTGATAGGCCATTCGCAGTACTTCTTATCTTCTCTTTATCGTGTCTTATTGATGACACACAAGTATAGGGGGTGTATCGCAGTATTTTCGATAAGTAAGTGTCGAACCCAATGAGGAGTAGAAGGTGTTGATGAGTGGCTTGGAGCAGGAATTCTCTGTAAATACTTAACAAACGGATTTTTAGGGGTTTTTGATAATGCAGATAAATAAAGTGCGAGTAAATAAAAGACAATAATAATAAATGCAGCAAGTGGCCCAATCCTTTCTTTAGCAAAGGACAAGGTGGTTGTATTACTTAAGATGACCAAACGTTCTCGAGGACACACGGGAATATCGTCAAGTGCTTTCACTTCATATAGTTAATTAATCTTCTTTACTTTGATAAGTGTTGTGTGGGTGAACCTGTGGTAATGTACCGACCTTCCTAGGACTAATACATACTTGTTATTATAGCCCTTACAAGAATCCGCAAGTACAAGAAAGTAATTAAGATAGAAACCTAACCATAGCTTTAAACTCTAAGATCCTGACATCCCTTGTGCAAAGGTTTCCTAACGGGGGTTCAGGTTTCTATCACTCCGGCAACCCCTACGATTAGTAGCCAAATACACAATGCATTCCCCTAGGCCCATATAGGTGAAGTTTCATGTAGTCGACGTTCACATGACACCACTAGAAGAATAACACCACAACTTAAATAACAAACTATTGAATCTTTCTCAACACAATTCCACTACTAACAACATGACTTCCCCCATGTCCTCAAGAACTAAACGAACTACTCACAAGACATCATATGGATCAAGATCAGAGATGATATAATGACAAGTAACAATCTAAACATAACAATAATTCAATGGTTCCACTCAATAGCATCAACTACCACAAGTAATCAATACCGGGAAAGTTACCCCTAAGAACTATGCAAGATTCAACCCAATTGTTACAGCGGTATGGAGTGGTGATGATGGTAATGGTGGAGATGATGATGGAGATGATGGTGATGATGATCCCGATGAAGTCCAGCTTGATGGTGGTGTTGATGGCAATGATCTCCCCTCTCTAGGAATGAATTCTGTCTGTCGGAGAGATCTTTCTCTCTCTGTAGTTTTCCTCCCCACAGAGGCGGCGGAATCTTTCTATGGTCGCTCCCTGGGTGTTAGGGTTTCGAGGGGATAATATACGCCAAAGGGGAGAGCCAGGAGTGGGCCAGGGTGGCCACACCACCTGCTGGCATGGCCAAGGGTAGCCCGTGCCAGGGGTGGTGTGGGCCCCCTGTGGCCCATCTCCACTCCCCCTTCTGGCATCCTTCGTCTTCTGGAAAAATAGAATTTTCCATGTATTTTCCCAGATTTTCTGATCTTCGTGAATTTCTCCTCCAAAAAGCACCTTTTCCATCAGAATCCTCCAAAAGTCACCAACAATGCAAAAACAGATGAAATAACATAAGTATCATCTCTTAATATAAAATATATCAATGAATAACAATAAATTATGATATAGAATAGTGATGCAAAATGGACGTATCAACTCCCCCCAAGCTTAGACTTCGCTTGTCCCCAAGCGAAAACTGAGCTCAGTAAACATGACCTCAGGTTTATGGAGTGAAGAGTCGATAAAAGAATACATACAAGAAGCATCACATTCATCAATACATAAATCATAATAGAAGACAACTCACTATTATATAACTTAACTTGCAATAAGTAAAGGAAATACAATAAAGATACATAAAGTAAATCATAATTGGTAATGGCAAACCTTGCTCTTGGTCAAGAATAGTTGACAATTTGCAGGAGTTTCACAAATAACTGGTTTTCAATGATAGCTTTCAAAGTAGTAAACACTAGGATAAGAGCAAAGTGCAAAACAAGGAACAAAAGAAACATGATTGAATAAATCATCATATGAATGAATGAAACACAACAACTCAAAATACTTGCTTGATATAGAAGGGAATAGGTTTACTGACTCAACTAAAAAGTAAAAGATAGGCCCTTCGTAGAGGGAAGCAGGGATTTCAAGTTTCATAAAGAGCTTCCAAAAATTATGGTACTTATTAGCTTTCAACTCTCATTGCCCCTATCATAGGCATCTTTAGGTGACTAAGGTTAAAGTGATCAAATACGAGGATATGCTTGACAAGTTGTAAGTTGAAAATCTCATGTCCCTTGAATACGAGGGCCTCTCCTCATGCTACTCAAGTCTAGTTACCGGTAAGTTCTTGTCATAGTAAGTATATGTGTATCATAGAGAACCGCCAACGGGGTACCCCTTGCCCGATGATACGGAAGAATCCCCATATAAAAATGACAAGGCAAGCAGACAACGAGCATCTCAGCAATCTTCTTATTTACCATGGGAAAATGGTGCTTTTTTTCTCTCTTTCCTCTTTTCTCATCTCTCTTTTTTTTCTTTTTCTATTTTTCTCAATCTCTATCTCTTTTTTATAAGAAGAATGCTTCATAGATTGCTCATTATGGTTACGCTGTAGGTTTCCACCATGATTAGGCATGGATTAGACCAGCGGCCTAGGCGTTTCTCTAACACACATGCATAACTCCATGGACTTACAAGCTCCCCTTTCATTTCAAACTGACGACATCCATAGACAAAAGAGCATGATATCAACTGGGTACAATGCACAAGTGCAATGTTGAAAGCATTCCCCATGACAACATGGTTCTGCTAATTCACAACTTACAAAGCGCAAGCATATACGCAACATAGATGGGCACAATGGTTCAAGTTTATTAAGTGCAAGAAAATGTAAAGTGTGCCATCAAATTCGTGAGAGCTTTAATCACTAATTTTCACATAACAAGTTTAAATCGGAAGGTAGATAAAAACATGAATTTACTTAATAGGTAGGTATGGTGGACACAAATGGCATAGGTTTTGGTTTAAGGATTGGATGCACGAGAAGCATGAAGGAAATATGCCCTGAGAGGCAATAATAAAGTTGTTATTATGTATACCTTGTATATGATAGATGTTTATTTTGAATTCTATAATTGTATTGATAGGAAACGTCAATACATGTGTGTTTAATAAACAAAAATGGTTCCTAGTTATGCCTCTCTTATAGACTAGCTTGTTGATTAACAAGATAATCAAGGTTTCCTGATCATGGACATTGGATGTTGTTAATAACAAGGTCACAGCATTTGTGAAATGATGTGATGAACATTCATCCGAAGTATAGCATTACGATCAAGTCATTATGTTTATATTGCTATAACATCATACGAAGTAGTCTTAGTCCTTAGACCATGAGATCGTGTTAATTGCTAACACTAGAAGAGTATCTTGATAACATCAAACGTCACACCGTAACAGGGTGACTATAAAGGTCGGTTCAGTGTTATGAAGGTGTTATGTTGAGGCTCATGGATCAAGAGTGGAATTTGTCAATCCCGATGACGGATAGATATACTCTGGGCCCTCTCGGTGATATCACATTAAGATAGCTTGCAATCAAGTGATGTGATCACTAGAATGTTATATCACGGGAACGAGAAAAGAGTGCATGTCGCTAACGAGATCAAACTAGATATTTGGATACCGATGATCGAATCTCGGACATGTATTATATCATGATACAAAGGGATTAAATTGCTACCGTTAAAGGTTCTCACGATCATAGAAGTCATCGTTGAATGTGCAGGAGTCAGTATGGATCTCCAGGTCCCGCTTCTGACTATTGATCTGAGAGGAGTCTCAATCATGTCTGCATTATTCGCGAACCATAGGGTGACACACTTAAGGGTTGCCGGACACCATTTAGGAGCACATATGTTCTAGACAAAAGGTTTGCAAAGCGTAGGAAATGTTTCAATAGAAATAGGAATTGTTTCGATAGAAACCGGAATTGTTTCGGGTGAAATTGCAGAAAGTGGTTCTGCATGTGATATTGAAATGTTACAAGGGGTTTACGTGAATGTTTGTTAATTAAAGTAATTAACAAAATTCTGAATAAAATAAATAAAAGAGTTTTATTAATTGAGAGTTGCATTTAATTTGGTGGAAATTAAATACATGTGAGTGGGATTTTGGGTGGAGGCCATGTTTATGTGAGTGGAGGTTCACCACATGAATGAAGGAGGGGAGGAGTCCCCCCCCATCATGCGCCGGCTATGGGAGGGGTCTCCCTCCCTCCTATATAAAGCCCCCTCTCCCCTCTCACAAACCACACGTCCTCGTGAAGGATCTCTCTCCCCCTCTAGATATTCCCCCATGGTCTCGGATTAGCGAGATACATGTTCCCGGTGGCCTTGCGTATGGAAGGAGTTGCTGCTTCCGCTGATTCACTGGAGCGAGGAGGTGGAGGTTGTCCGGTAGCTTGGACGTGTGTGCGAGGACGGATGTGCTGCTGATTTGCGGCGCTCGGACTTCCACACGATCTTTAGATCGGCAAGCGTACGACTATATCAACCACGAGTTCCTACTTGTTAACAAAACTCGTTGCCTTTGAGGGTAAGTTTTCCATGGATATATGTCCACCCGTTGCTCTATATCTAGTATATAGATCTTGGCGTATAGTTCTCATCATAGGAATTTTTTTGTTTTCTATGCTGCGGACCCAACAGTGGTATCAGAGCCTGATTTATGCATAGGTGCTTTGCATGGGTAGTACACATATGTTTATATGTGGGCGATGATGATCATGTTATTGCATCTTCTATGTACTTTGGATATTGGTGGCATAGTGGGATGAAGCGGCCCGGACCAACCTTACATGTCATCGTACATGAGACCGGTTCCACGACTGACATGCAACTAGTTTTGCATAAGTGGCTAGAGGGTGTTTGTCTCTCCTACTATAGTAAATATCTGATTTACAACGAGTTGCTAATAACTTGGTTATCCTCGGTGTGGTTCATGTTCATAGGTAAGACCGGTTCTATCTCCGAAAGCCCTAAGCCACGTAAAACTTGCAATTGATAAATTAGAGGCGTCTAGTTTAGATCGTTGTTGGGCTAGTGTCTTGATATGGTATTGTTCTAAGTAGATGTATGATAGATACTCTTACAACTCACTTAACGTGTAAGTTCCATAGACCTTGGCCTTACACACAAAGGAATGATAGAGATCATACCACGATGCAAGTGATAGAGATCAAATGCATGGACCATATCATCTCACTTCACACACTAGATGTTAGCATCTTATATTGCTAGTTTGGCGCTTTTGGTAGCATTATAAGATGATCCCTCATTTAGATATCAAGATAAAATGTGTTCTTCCTTAAGTATGCACCATTTTTTGGATCGTGTTTTGAGGCATCACGTGATGATTGGGTGTTCTCGACTCTACGCTTTCATACAACGGGTGTAAGACAGTTTTACACATGCGAATACTAAGGTTCTTACTTGGCGAGCCTAGCATGTACATACATGGCCTCGGAACACGGACCGAAAGGTTAAGCATGAGTCATATAGTTGATATGATGCCCATATAGATGCTCGCCTTTGAAGCTACACCGACTCACGTGATGATCGGACTTGGTGTAGTGGATTTGGTTCATGTAATCACCAAAAGGACACGAGGGATGTCGTTTTGAGTGGGAGTTCATTAGTAATTTGGATTAGTTGAACTCAATCTATCATAAACTTAGTATAAATATACTTTACAAATTCTATTGTAGATGGCACCACCTGCTCTTAATTTCAATGTGTTCATGGAGAAAGAGAAGCTTGCTGCGAATGGTAGCAACTTCACCAACTGGGCTATGAATTTGAGGATTCTCCTCACTGCTGCACAAAAGAAATATGTGCTAGAGGCGCCGCTAGGCCCCCCACCAGCTCCTGATGCCCTTGACGAGGAAAAGAACGTCTATATAACTCGTCAGGAGGACCACAACTTAGTTCATTGCGGCATACTGTATGGGGTAGAGCCAGAACTTCAAAAGCGTTTCGAAAATGGCAATGCCTTTGATACCATGGGAGAATTGAAAATGATTTTCGATACCCATGCTGCCGTAGAGAGTTATAATGCTTCTGAAAAGTTCTTTAGCTGCATGATGGAGGAGAACAGCTCCGTTAGTGAGCACGTACTCCAAATGTCTGGGTACGCCGATAAGCTTGTGTCCTTGGGAATAACGATTCCCATTGACTTAGGCATACATCGTGTTATCCAATCTCTGCCACCTAGCTACAAGAGCTTCGTGATGAACTATAATATGCAGGGCATGAAGAAGTCTCTTCCCGAGCTTCTGTCAATGCTTAAGACTGTAGAAGTGGAGATTAGGAAAGAACATCAAGTGTTGATGATCAATAAAACCACCGGTTTCAAGAAGGACAATGTAACACCCTCGAATCGACCATATGCAGATTTTAGCGCTTCCCGCAAAACCCGCACAGAAACGATTCAAGGACGCCCACCAGGCACTTGCGTGCGGGTGGAGAACGAAGTAATACCATTACACATTAGTCCACGATGGAACCCACAGAACATATATATATACAACAACGACTCCATGAGTCAAGAATACAAATATACTATACAAAGATCCAAATCACCTTGAAAACGATAGAGCGTCCGACTACGGACAAGATGCAAATGGGGCTAAGAGCCCTGAAGAATAACCAATGGCGTCCATAACCCTGCCCAGGCCAAGACGGAAGGGTAACCCTGCTAACGACATCGATCTCAAACCTGCTAAAACAAAAGGGGTGCCAACAAAGGGCAAAGGAAAAAAGAGGAGCGTCAGTACTGAGGCCAGTACACGGCGAGGCTAGAATTCGGCGGCTCTCGCCTACATAGGTATGGTGGACTGAAGCGGCAGTGCAGCATGCACTAAACAACCTATAGAGACTCGATTAACTGTCGGTTATTAGAGAGAGAGATAAGAAAGACCTATTCGGAACCTACCTTATACTAACACCAATCATACCCATCCTGGTATTCCCCCTCGAGACCAAACGAGGAAGTCAAACCGAGGAACTCACATAGTTGGCAGTTTCATTCATTCCATTATAGTTGAAGCACTTACTAGTCAGATATAGATAGCATGAGTCATCCTGATAGCATAAGTAGTGGGCAGTTTTAGTTAACCATTTAGTGGTAGTTGCAGTACTTACTAGTCAGATACAATTAGCATGTGACATCCCAAACCCAGCAGTTGTTGGCACTTTTATTTCATTCCATTGGGGTTGCGATACTTACTAGGCAGGTATAACATGACACGATACACCCCAGTTCCACGAGTTGTTGGCACTTTTATTATCCATCCCATTGTAGTGAAGCTGATTACTAGTCACATATTAAGTCAAATTTATAGCACTACTTGAGTTATGCTTGTCTATGATCGAGATACTATGCTCCAAGTCGTCCATAACCGCGGACACGGCTTTTAGAAAGATTTACCCTGCAGGGGTGCACAAATAGCAACACACACATGATCAACCTCGGAAAAACCAAATCAAAACCCAACGAGGCTTTCACGACAAAGCAATCATAGGATTCATAAATCATTTCAGGGGGCCACCCCACTAAGCTACCCGCAACGAAGTTGGCCGGCTCCGAGACGGACCCAGGGTTTGTGTCAATGGCTGTAAACGACTAGGAACCCGAAAGTGTGACTGGGCTTATCGATACCGCGAAAACATTCCACGTTCCAAAATAGTACAGGTGCTCCACGCACAATCATAATTAAAGCAGTAAAGCATGGCATAAGTACAGATTAGTAATAAAGCCCCAAACTACTTTGTGGCCCTAAGAAATAAGAAATGAATCAAGCTCTGGCTAAGGGGATTCATGGTCCCATATGCGGATAGTGCGATAGTCAAGGAACAGGTATCAAGTACTCGGGGTCCTACGGGACACAAGTGAGCGTGGAAAAACCAAATAACATCTATTGCCCACCGATGTCTCTGCATTAGTTATATATATTCCCAACATTTTAACAGTTGCATTTAAAGTCATGATCATCTCCACCATTAAGCATCTCTATCATTAAGCATGTGCCAACCTTTTATCAACGGTGGAACGACAACGACGCGAAGCAGCACCTGAGCAAGCAACTACGACTCACAAGGCCGACTGTCTATCAATCAACAAGCAATAGGATGTGTCCAAGGCAATATAGAGGCTGCAAGGAATATAAATGGTGCACGGAAACTAAAGCATCGCAACAAGGATAGGAATAGATCAACAGGAGGAAGTAAAGACGATAAACACAAAATAGGTAGAAAGAGGGAGAATTCTCACCTAGAAAACACTGTCGAAGGTTCATCGGAGATCAGGTCGACACTCGCATCCACTCATCGGCCTAATCCGTGAAGAAGCAAAGCACTAGAAGAAACACCGGATGCACTATTTAATACTACGGCAGAAGATCCAGCATGATGTATGTATGATGCATGCCATGGCAAACATGCGGTGCAATTAGGCAATATTAAGCAAAACCAGGGTCCCAACAATTAAGTAGGAGGTTTATGTTGTTTAGCTACCCCGCAATTTAAATGTTGTGTTAACAAGGCGAAACATAGCATCAGTTCGCTACACAAATTTAAATGGAGTTCATGTAAGACTAGAATAGCCCGCATATGGTCTCCATATTTAATTATGAGGTGAATTGGCATAATGCCCCAAACCCACATGATGAGATGTATGCAAGCATGAACCGTTTAATATGCAACAAGTTTATATAACATTTTATAAAATAGGGCTCGGAAAAGGGGATCACACATAGGGTCGAAGATCTTGGTGTCCACCGGGGGTTGATGGGGTTCGGTCTTGGTGGGATCGGTCTTCGGACTCCGGGAACGGGGCTCTAGGATCCATGGGAATATCTTAGCGTCCGAGGTCTCGGCGTCTTCGGATATCAGGTCAGAGAGCTTGGCGTGCCGGGGTTCAGTCTACGGATCCAGGAATCTGGGGTCTTGGAATCCATGAAGGAGATCTTGGGGTTTCCGGTTTCATTATCGATGACGAACTTGAATGGGTCGGGTACCGATGGTCTTCTAGCGGCACCATGTACCTCTCAAAACTATTAGCCAGTCTTGTCGGTGAACATCCATGTACGAAGGTCTTGTTTTCCCATGTCGATGATCTTATCAAGTCTTGACTTGGCGATAACCGGAGGCACCCTTGTGCATCAGGCCGTTGTCCACTTGTCATGTTTGTCTGGACATCGCCACACGAGCGTGACTTAGTGTTTGTGATTACGTCTTTGCAAGATCATCTCAACACAGAAGACCTAGCGAGTACTGGGGATAGCAGGTGAACGACAGCAACACCAAAGCGCCCCCACGGGCTGGGTACCTAAATGAGGCCATGGCAGCAAGCTAGGGAAGGCCCTGGCGGTAGGGAGTGGAGGCGCTTGGGGAGGAGCTCGGAGGAGTTCTGCAGTGGGGAGACGGCTCAAGGCGGCCGGCTCCTGGTAGCAGCGTCGATCCAGGACAAAGAGATAGGCGGGGCGGCGGTTGTCGGCGGAGTCGCTGCTGCGGGCCGGAAAACAGAGAGACGGCGACTGCGGGCGGACGGATGTTGAAGGGGACCGACGCGGAGCTTCGGACGACGGGGTGGTGCAGACAATAGAAAGGCAGACGAGGCTTGATTAGGGCGGGAGCGCCCATGGCGGTACCGAGGCGGGACCGGTGGAGCTCGAGGCAGCGCTACGCGCGGCGGGGCAGAGCACCGGCGACGTGGCGCTGCAAAGCCGAGGCGGAGGCCGGCGCGTGAAGGAGAATGGGGCTCGTTGCAGGGCAGACGAGGTCGGTGGTCAAGGGCGTCCAGAGGAAGCAGCCGGGCTAGGGAGGTCGAGCATGTGCTGGGGCGGCTAGACTTGATGCGGCAGCTTCCGACAGCGACGGCTCGTAGAGGAGCGTCTCGATGCGATGGGGATTGCGAGAAGAAGGCAGGGTCAGGTCGCGTACGGGGAGAGCGGGGTTGGTGGGTGGCTTGCGATGGGGAGAGGGAGGGGGTCATGGGTCACGGGGCTGCGCGCATTTAGCGGCAGGTGGGGCCGGGGCAGGTTCCGGTCGCGTCGATGCGAGAGGGGATCGCGAGGCTGGGCTCTGCGTGCGATGGTATCGCAGGGTGTGGGTCCAAGCGGCGGAGTTGGTTGGGGAGCGGGGTTGTGAAGCATGCGACGGGTGTTGTGCGCGTCGCTACGTGTGGATGGCGGCGGCAGGTGGAGGGAGTGGTAGGATAGGTGGGGTGTGTGGTTGGGATTAGGGTTTGTCTAGGGTTTGGTCAAACGGGTTGGGCCAGCCGGGGTGGTAGGTGGCTCGTTGGGCCTTTTGGGCCTGGCCGGCTACCTCCCCTAAAAAATACTTTTATTTCTTTATTTTTATTTTAGAATATTTTTGTAAATAGTTTTTAGACAAATAAAAGATCCACAAAAGATCGGGGTTTTAATTTGAAATAAAGGCGGGGGATATCTAGAAAACAAGTATAAGCTTTTAGAAAATAGTTTTAGACAAACCATGCACGATGATGACGATGCTCAAATGCAATGTGGCACGATGACATGAGCATCCGGTCATGATGATGCACAAAACAAAAACACAGTGATTTTCTAGTAGTGGTTTTACCGGGGTGCTACAGACAAGAAAGGCAAGCAGAAGGGAAAGAAGGGCGGCAAATCTGTTGCCACGCCTGAAAAGAAACCCCGAGCTGGCCCTAAGTCTGATATCGAGTGCTACTATTGCAAAGGGACTGGCCATTGGAAGCGCAACTGCCCCAAGTATTTGGTGGACAAGAAGGCCGGTAAGGGAAACAAAGGTATATGTGATATACATGTTATTGATGTGTACTTGACTAGTACACGAAGTAGCACCTGGGTATTTGATACAAGATTGGTTGCTAATATATGTAACTCGGTTCAGAGGATGTGGAACAAGCGACAACTAGCAAGGGATGAGGTCACGATGCAGGTCGGCAATGGATGAAGAGTTGATGTGATCGCCGTCGGAACACTGCCTCTCCATATGCCATCGGGATTAGTTATAAACCTAAATAATTGTTATTTGGTGCCTGCACTGAGCATGAACATTGTATCCGGATCGTGTTTGATGCAAAGTGGTTATTCGTTTAAGTCTAAAAACAATGGTTGTTCGATTTATATGAATAATATCTTTTATGGTCATGCACCTGTGTTGAATGGTTTATTTTTGTTGGATCTCGATAGTAGTATTACGCATATTCATAATGTTGATGCTAAAAGGATTAAGCTTGATAATGATATATCTGCATATATGTGGCACTGCCATCTAGGTCATATTGGCGTTAAACGCATGAAGAAACTCCATTCTGATGGACTTTTGGAATCACTTGATTTTGAATCATTTGATACATGTGAGCCATGCCTTATGGGCAAAATGACTAGAACGCCATTTTCCGGTTCAATGGAATGGGCGACAGATTTATTGGAAATCATACATACTGATGTGTGTGGGCCAATGAGTGTGTCGGCGCGAGGTGGATATCGTTATTTTGTTACTTTCACGGATGATTTGAGTAGATACGGGTATATCTATTTAATGAAACATAAGTCTGAAACCTTTGAAAAGTTCAAGGAATTTCAGAATGAAGTTAAAAATCATCGTAACAGAAAGATCAAATTTTCTGCGGTCCGACCATGGAGGAGAGTATCTTAGTGACGAGTTTAGCACACATATGAAAGACTGTGGAATAGTTTCACAACTTACGTCTGCCGGAACACCACAACGTAATGGTGTGTCAGAACGTCGTAATCGTACTTTATTGGATATGGTTCGACCTATGATGTCTCTGAATGACTTGCCACTGTCATTTTGGTGTTATGCACTGGAAACCGCTGCATTCACTTTAAATAGGGCACCATCTAAATCCGTTGAAAAGACACCGTATGAATTATGGTTTGGAAACAAACCTAAGCTGTCATTTCTTAAAGTTTGAGGATGCGATGTTTATGTGAATAAACTTCAACCGGATAAACTCGAACCCAAAGAGGAAAAATGCTTCTTCATAGGATACCCTAAGGAAACGATTGGGTATACCTTCTATCACAGATCCGAGGGCAAGGTTTTTGTTGCCAAGAATGGATCCTTTCTTGAGAAGGAGTTTCTCGCGAAAGGTGTGAGTAGTCAGAAGGTAGAACTCGAAGAGGTTATTGAACCTTCTCTTCATGAAATGGTGAGTAGCGCAGCACCGGAAGTTGTTTTGGAGTTGACTTCACCTAATGAGGAGAGAGCTAATGATATTGATCATGAAACTTCGAAAGAGGACACTACCGAACCTCGCAGGTCAAGCAGGACACGTGCAGCTCCTGAACTGTATGGCAATCCTGTTATGAATTTCATGATTGATGAAATAGATGACCCTGCGACGTATGAAGAAGCGATGATGAGCCCTGATTCCAACAAAAGGCTAGAAGCCATGAAATCCGAGATGGAATCCATGTACGAAAACCAGGTTTGGACCTTGGTGGACTTACCTCACGATCGAAAGGCCGTTGAGAATAAATGGATTTTCAAAAGAAAAACTGATGCTGATGGTAATGTGACCATCTATAAGGCTCGACTTGTCGCAAATGGGTTTCGACAAATTCAAGGAGTTGACTACGATGAGACATTCTCTCCCGTAGCGATGCTTAAGTCGGTTAGGATTATGTTAGCAATTGCTACATATTTCGATTATGAAATATGGAAGATGGATGTCAAAACTGCGTTCCTCAATGGTAATATTGAAGAAGAATTGTATATGATACAACCTAAGGGTTTTGTCGATCCTAAGGATGCTGATAAGGTATGCAAGCTTTAGCGATCCATCTATGGACTGAAGCAAGCATCCCGGAGTTGGAATCTCCGCTTTGATGAGGTGATCAAAGAGTTTGGATTTCTCCAAACTTATGGAGAGGCTTGTATTTACAAGAAAGTGAGTGGGAGCAATGTGGCATTTCTAATATTATATGTGGATGACATATTATTGATTGGAAATGATATAGATCTTTTAAACAGTGTTAAAAGTTATGTAAACAACAAATTTTCGATGTAGGACCTTGGTGAAGCTTCATATATATTGGACATTAAAATCTATAGATATAGATCAAGACGCTTAATTGGGCTATCGCAGAGTACATACCTTGATAAGATATTAAAGAAGTTTAATATGGACGGAAGTAAGAAGGGGTTCTTACCTATGTTGCAAGGCAAGACATTGAGTAAGACTCAAAGTCCGGTTATGGCGGAAGAAAGAGAGATAATGGATAAGATCCCCTATGCCTCAGCCATAGGCTCTATAATGTACGCCATGCTATGTACAAGACCGGATGTGGCACATGCTATTAGTTTGACTAGTAGGTACCAATCTGATCTAGGTTCAGAACACTCGATAGCGGTCAAGAATATCCTTAAGTACTTGAGAAGAACTAGAGATATGTTTCTTGTATACGGAGGTGAAGAAGAGCTAGTCGCTAAGTGTTATGTCGATGCTAGCTTTGACACTGATTCAGATGACTCTAAGTCTCAATCCAGATACGTATTTCTCTTGAACGGAGCAGCAGTTAGTTGGAGGAGTTCCAAACAACCTAGTTTATAACGGAACTAGGTGTGGTTCCTAGTGCGTTGGAAACAATGGTGATCTATTGTAACGATAATGGAGCCATAGCCAACGCCAAGGAACCAAGGTCTCACAAGAATTCCAAGCATATTAAGCGCCGGTTTCACTCCATCCGCGAGCTTGTCAAGGATGGAGACATAAAGATTTGTAAAGTGCACACGGACCTGAATGTAGCAGATCCGTTGACTAAAGTTCTCCCTAGGGAAAAACATGATCAACACCAGAATTCCATGGGTGTTAGATTTATCACTATGTAAACTAGATTATTGTCTCTAGTGCAAGTGGGAGACTGAAGGAAATATGCCCTGAGAGGCAATAATAAAGTTGTTATTATGTATTCCTTGTATATGATAGATGTTTATTTTGCATGCTATAATTGTATTGATAGGAAACGTCAATACATGTGTGTTTAATAAACAAAAAGGGTTCCTAGTTATGCCTCTCTTATAGACTAGCTTGTTGATTAACAAGATGATCAAGGTTTCCTGATCATGGACATTGGATGTTGTTAATAACAAGGTCACAGCATTTGTGAAATGATGTGATGAACATTCATCCGAAGTATAGCATTACGATCAAGTCATTTTGTTTATATTGCTATAACATCATACGAAGTAGTCTTAGTCCTTAGACCATGAGAGCATGTTAATTGCTAACACCGGAAGAGTATCTTGATAACATCAAACGTCACACCGTAACAGGGTAACTATAAAGGTGGGTTCAGTGATATGAAGGTGTTATGTTGAGGCTCATGGATCAAGAGTGGAATTTGTCAATCCCGATGGCGTATAGATATACTCTGGGCCCTCTCGGTGATATCACATTAAGATAGCTTGCAAGCAAGTGATGTGATCACTAGAATGTTATATCACGGGAACGAGAAACGAGTGCATGTCGGTAACGAGATGAAACTAGGTATTTGGATACCAATGATCGAATCTCGGACATGTATTATATCATGAGACAAAGGGATTAAATTGCTAGCGTTAAAGGTTCTCATGATCACAGAAGTCATCATTGAATGTGCAGGAGTCAGTATAGATCTCCAGGTCCTGCTTTTGATTATTGATCTGAGAGGAGTCTCAATCATGTCTGCATTATTCGTGAACCATAGGGTGACACACTTAAGGGTTGCCGGACACCATTTAGGAGAACATATGTTATAGAAAAAAAGGTTTGCAAAGCACAGGAAATGTTTCGATAGAAACAGGAATTGTTTCGGTAGAAACCGGAATTGTTTCGGGTGAAATTGCAGAAAGTGGTTCTGCATGTGATATTGAAATGTTGCAAGGTGTTTTATGTGAATGTTTTTTAATAGAAGAGTTTTATTAATTGAGAGTTTCATTTAATTTGGTGGAAATTAAATACATGTGAGTGGGATTTTGGGTGGACGCCATGTTTATGTGAGTGGAGGTTCACCACATGAATGAAGGAGGGGAGGAGTCCCCCCCTCATGCACCGACTATGGGAGGGGAGGGGTCTCCCTCCCTCCTATATAAAGCCCCCCTCTCCCCTCTCACAAACCATACCACCTCATCAAGGATCTCTCTCCCCCTCTAGATATTCCCCCATGGTCTCGGATTAGCGAGATACATGTTCCGGGTGGCCTTGCGTCTGGAAGGAGTTGCTGCTTCCGCTGATTCGCTGGAGCGAGGAGGTGGAGGTTGTCCGGTAGCTTGGAAGTGTGTGCGAGGACGGATGCGCTGCTGATTTGCGGTGCTCGGACTTCCACACGATCTTGAGATCGGCAAGCGTACGACTATATCAACCACGAGTTCCTACTCATTAACAAAACTCGTTGTCTTCGAGGGTAAGTTCTCCATGGACGTATGTCCACCCGTTGCTCTGTATCTAGTAGATAGATCTTGGCGTATAGTTCTCATCGTAGGAATTTTTTTGTTTTCTATGCTGCAGACCCAACAAAGCATTCCCTCTCAGTACAGGTTCTTGGCTAGCAAGGCTGGGTAGCAAGCATAAGAGTTGAAGGAAACAAAGAAACATACAAGTGATAAAAACAAACATGCAATCTTCCTTGGAAGCACAAAAGATATTAACTAGAGAATACTAAACTGATGAGCAACTCAAGAAAGATGATGATGAAGTAATATTTCTTTAGCGTACTTTTATCTTTTCATTCAATTCTCAAAATAGTGTTTCTACTGACCGAGCCAGGTTCGCCAAAACCAACTAAATTTACTCAATGATCCCAAAGTAATATCAATACTAATAACAAGATGAATCACATAACAGAAATTGAAAACTGATATAAGATATGCAAAAGAGTAAATGATAGAACTTCTCATTAATATTCCATAATGGCAACTCACACCAAGGGATACATAGATATCTAAAGAGAGGGGGACACTTCCATAATGCAAACCATCCTACATGATAACTTCTCTATTCATGATATGACTCTACTAAAAAGGTAAAAAGATTGAAGATAGTGATGTGATACTGCGACACTCCCCCAAGCTTGGAGCAAACCAAGGGGATGCCAAAACCAGCTGACGAATTACTCCTTCGGTGGTGGTGGTGCTCTCTCATCATCGTCCGCCTTCCTAGATTAGGGCTCCCCAACAAAAAAAGACATCCTGGTCTCCATCATCCTAAAACTAGCAGCAACACTTATGTGTTTAAACCTAACCTCATACTCATAGTTTTGGTTTTGCACGTCGTAGAGCTGTGCTTGTAGTTGGCTGTTCGTTGGTGGAGTGAGAGAATTTAATCCTTAAGCTCAGTAGTCTCCTTTTGGTTCTCGGCGATGAGTTCGGAACAGATCTTATGGATGATGTCCACTTCCTGTTCTGCCATCTTCTTGTACCTAAAGACTTCTTGCTCCAGTGCTTCCATCCTGTCCTCCAGACTTCCTTCACCTTTAGGGCCCTGAACCTCTTTTATTCGTACCTTCCCATCTTCGAGCAACAACTCCTTGGGATGAATCTTCAGCTCATGCATGTACGGGTTGATGATATCCGTAGAGGGATCTTCCTTGGCTGATCCAGAGGAAGACATTGGGGCTCCAAAACTGGGACTCTATCTGTCAGAAATAGATCGAAACGAAAACACGACGAGAACATGATATACGAACCTCAGAGGATTCGGGGGATATTATATTACAATTTTTTACAACAAAAGGAAGGTACTGGGAGAAAACGGGTCGGAGACAGAGTCCGAGGTGGCCACACCATCTGCTGGCGTGGCCAGGGGGGCGCACCAAGGGGTGGTGTGAGCCACCCTGGCTCCGCTTCCGTCCCTCTTTCACTTCGTTGCTTTCCCTGTTAGATAAAAACTCCAAAAATATAACTGGACAGATTTTTCGCGGAACTTTTCTTACCAGAACTGTTACCTATTCGAAAACAGACTCTGCGGGTCTCTGAAGTTGGTCGTTGATAAATTTTTCCGGAGTTATCATTTGAATAGCATCAATATCCTCATTGTAAGAATCTCCAGAAATATAGTGCTTGAGTCGCTGACCATTCACCACTTGTGTACTGTTATCTTTTAAAGAAGAAATTTTAATTGCTCCTGAATGATACACTTCTTCAATAACAAAAGGTCCTTCCCATTTTGAGAGTAGTTTTCCTGCAAAAAATCTGAGACGAGACCTATACAATAAAACTTTATCACCAGCATGGAACTCTCTCTTAAGAATTCTCCTATCATGCTATCTTTTAACTTTTTCTTTAAAGAGTCTAGCATTTTCATATGCTTCACTCCTCCATTCATCCAACGAACTCAAGTCAAATAATCTTTTCTCACCCGCAAGTTTGGAGTCTCTATTAAGCTCTTTCACTGCCCAATAAGCTTTATGTTCTAATTCTAAGGGCAGGTGGCAAGCTTTCCCATAAACCATTTTGTAAGGAGACATTCCCATAGGATTGTTATAGGCAGTCCTATAAGCCCATAAAGCATCATTCAACTTTTTAGCCCAATTTTTCCTAGATCTATTAACAGTCTTTTGCAAGATGGATTTAATTTCTCTATTTGATAGCTCTACTTGCCCACTAGTTTGGGGATGATAGGCTGAAGCAATTCTGTGATTAACGTCATATTTAGCAAGTGTCTTTCTAAAACCACCATGGATGAAATGAGAACCTCCATCAGTCATAAGATACCTTGGCACTCCAAAACTAGGAAATATAATATCCTTAAGCATTTTTAAAGAGGTCTCCCCATCAGCAGTTTTCGTAGGTATGGCTTCTACCCACTTAGTAACATAGTCAACAGCAACAAGAATATGAGTATAACCTTTTGAAGGGGGAAAAGGACCCATAAAGTTGAATCCCCAACAATCAAATGGTTCAATAATAAGAGAGTAATTCATAGGCATCCCATTGCGTCTAGAAATATTACCAACTCGTTGACACTCATCACATGATAAGACAAATTTTCTTGCATCTTTGAAAAGGGTAGGCCAGTAAACCTGATTGTAGCACCTTTTGTGCGGTTCTATCTCCCACATGATGTCGTCCATAGGCACTACCATGACATTTCTGCAATACCTCCTTTTGTTCATATTCTGGAAAACATCTTCGTGTAATACCATATATTCCTTCTTTATATAAATGTGGGTCATCCCAAAAATAATGCCTCAAATCGTAAAAGAACTTCCTTCTTTACTGGGCTGTAAAGGTTGGAGGCAAATACTTGGAGACAATAAATTTAGCATAATCAGCATACCAGGGGCTCCCTCGCGAACTTACCCCTACTGCAGCCAACTGTTCACTTGGGAAACTATCATTAACAGGCATCGGATCAAAAGAGATGTTTTCCAATCTAGATAAATTATCGGCAACATGATTTTCAGCACCCTTCCTATCTACAATATGTAGATCAAACTCTTGCAAAAGCAACACCCATCTAATAAGCCAAGGCTTAGCATCTTTCTTTGTCATAAGGTATTTAATAGCAGCATGATCAGTATGAATGGTAACTTTTGAATCAACAATATAAGGTCTAAACTTATCACAAGCAAAGACAACAACTAAGAATTCTTTTTCAGTAGTAGCATAATTCTTTTGAGCACCGTCAAGAGTCTTACTGGCATAATGGATAACATTTAAATTTTTATCTATTCGTTGCCCAAGGACAGCACCTACAGCAAAGTCACTAGCGTCACACATGATTTTAAAGGGTAAGTTCCAATTAGGTGGTTGGACAATAGGATCCGTAGTTAAAGCCTTCTTTAGAGTTTCCAAAGCTTCTTTACAATCATCATCAAAAATAAAGGGTACATCCTTTTGAAGAGGATTAGTGAGGGGTTTTGATATCTTAGAGAAATCTTTAACAAACCTTCTATAGAAACCAGCATGGCCAAGGATATTACGAATACCTTTGACGTCTCTTGGACAGGGCATTTTCTCAATTGCTTCAACTTTAGCTCTATCAACTTCTATGCCTCTTTCGGAAATCTTATGTCTGAGGACAATCCCTTCATTGACCATGAAGTGGCATTTCTCCCAATTAAGAACAATATTAGTTTCTTCACATCTCTGCAAAACTTTATCAAGGTTGTGCAAACAATTATCAAAAGAAGTTCCATAGACGGAAAAGTCATCCATGAAAACTTCCACAATTTCTTCACAAAAACCATGAAAGATAGCAGACATGCACCTTTGAAAGTTGGCAGGAGCATTACACAAACCAAAAGGCATACGCCTATAAGCATAAGTTCCATAAGGGCACGAAAAGTAGTTTTTTCTTGATCTTGTTGTTTAACAGCAATTTGAGAGAACCCAGAGTACCCATCAAGAAAGCAAAAGTGGGTCTTTTTAGACAATCTTTCTAACATTTGATCAATAAAAGGCAGTGGGTAATGATCTTTCTTAGTGACTTTATTAACCTTTCTAAAATCAATGCACATCCTATAACCTACTACTATTCTTTGGGGGATAAGCTCATTATTCTCATTAGGCACAACAGTAATTCCCCCTTTCTTAGGGACACAATGAACAGGGCTAGCCCATTCACTATCAGCAATAGGATAAATAATACCAGCATCAAGGAGTTTGAATACCTCGTTTCTTACCACTTCCTTCATCTTAGGATTTAAACGACGTTGATGTTCTACCACTGGTTTTGCATCGGGTTCTATATTGATAGTGTGCTGACATATCGTAGGAGAAATCCCTTTTAAATCATCCAGAGTATAGCCCATAGCTCCTCGGTGTTTTCTCAATACCTCCAATAATCTTTCCTCTTCCTTTCCTGAAAGTTTAGAACTAATAATAACAAGATATATTTTATTATCATCAATCTAAGAATATTTAAGATCATCAGGAAAAGGTTTTAGATCAAAAACCGGATCTGTTTTAGGTGGCCATGTGGTACCCAAATCTTCCACAGGCAAATTGTGCTTAAGCATCTTAGGTTAATGACGGAGAATCTCGTCAATCTCATTTATTTCTTCCATGAAGATTTCACTTTCGTGGTCTTCCATAAATTGCTGCAAAGCATTGTTAGGAGCAAGAGAAATATAAGCAAGTTGTTCAACTCTAAAATCCTCATTAGGGGTTTCATTTTCTCAAGGAACTTTAGTAAATTTCAAAAAATTAAATTCATAAGATTCACCATCAAATTTAGTTAAAATTTTCTCCCTTTTACAGTCTATAATGGCTCCACATGTGTTCGAGAAAGGTCTACCAAAAATGATAGGATAGGTTTTACTAGCAGCTGAGCCAAGTACTAGAAAATCAGCAGGAAATTGAATCTTACCACAAAGAACTTCCACATCTCTTACAATACCAATTGGAGAGATGGTCTCTCTATTAGCAAGGTGAATAACCACATCAATCTCTTCTAGCTCGCAAGGACTAATTTCATGCATAATTTCTTTGTAAAGCTCGTAAGGAATAGCACTTGAACTTGCACCAATATCACATAAACCATAATAGCAATGATCACCGATACTAACAGAAATCACAGGGACACTAGCCTTTTTAGTTCTATTTGGATGAGAGACAATATTATAAGCATCCACATAGAAGACAACGTGTCCATCTTCTACACTTTTAGTGACTAGGTCTTTCACAATTGCTACTGTAGGTTCAATACTTATTTGTTTGTCAGGTT
Source organism: Avena sativa (assembly GCA_916181665.1). Lineage (NCBI taxonomy): Eukaryota > Viridiplantae > Streptophyta > Magnoliopsida > Poales > Poaceae > Avena > Avena sativa. The sequence continues at coordinate 381,904,044 of OV702286.1, read as the reverse complement.
TCACAGTTCTCTTTGTACTTTTATTAATTACACTAGTTATCATAGGATGCTCTTTTACCTTATCCGGGAAAGATAATTTCTCGATATAAGGTCCAGGTAAGATGTGATCAATAGTGCAAAATTCATTACTTCTAGTATGAACACAATCAATAATATCTTTATATGGTGCATGATACTTGTTCCATTCCTTTTTCGGAATTTCAATATATGAGCAAAATCCTTAAAACAATTTGCAATAACTTGAGAATCAAGACCATTAGCATTACTAATATTTTGGAAGTCATCAGTTACCATAAATATTCAATGCATTCATAATCATAATTTATACCTGACTTTCTTCCTTTATCATTCTCCCATGCTTCAGCATTGTCTTTAATACGGTCTAGAAGATCCCATTTAGCTCCTTCTTCCATGCGTGTAAATGATCCAGGACCATAAGCATCCAATAGATCCTTATCATGAAGAGAAAGCCTTACATAAAAGTTATTGATAATAATATTGTTGGGGAGCTCGTGAATTGAACATTTGAGCATTAGTAACTTCAATATCCCCCAAGCTTGAGATGTACTCTCTCCATCAAGAGGCCAAAAGTTGTATATTTGATTCTGATATTTATGGATCTCACTAGGAGGATAAAATTTAGAATAAAAGAGAGGTACTACTTCCTCCCATTCAAGAGATTGACCATTCTTCAGCAGCTTATACCATTCCTCATCTCTTCCTTTCAGTGATAATGAGAATAACTTATTCTTGACTTGATCTATTGTAATACCTGCACACGTAAACAACCCGCATAATTTGTGTATAAAGAGCAAATGATCACCAGGATGGACAGTTCCATCTCCAACATAATATTTATCCATAACACGATCAATAATTCTTGTAGGTATTTTAAAAGTATCATTCTCAGCAGGTGGTGGTTCATCTACTACCTTAGCAGTGGTAGTAGCATTATGAAATAAGAAACTCAGCAAATTATCCATATTGAAATAAAGAAACTAACAGAAGTAAACAATACTCACAGTAGAAGTTTCCTTTACCAGTTCCACTCTCCAATAGCGCTTCACTCCCCGGCAATAGCGCTGGAAAATAGTCTTGATGACCCACAAGTACAGGGGGTGTATTGTAGTATTTTTGATAAGTAAGAGTGTCGAACCCAACAAGGAGCAGAAGGTGTTGACGAGTGGCTTGGAGCAGGAATTCTCTGTAAATACTTAGCAAACGGATTTTTAGGGGGTTTTGATAATGCAGATAAATAAAGTGCGAGTAAATAAAATACAATAATAATAAATGCAGCAAGCGCCCAATCCTTTCTTTAGCAAAGGACAAGCCAGTTGTATTACTTAAGGTGACCAAACGTTCTCGAGGACACACATGAATATTGTCAAGTGCTTTCGCTTCATATAGTTGATTAATCTTCTTTAGTTTGATAATTCTTATGTGGGTGAACCTGTGCTAATGTACCGACCTTCCTAGGACTAATACATACTTGTGATTATACCGCTTGCAAGCATCCGCAATTACAAGAAAGTAATTAAGATAGAAACCTAACCACAACTTTAAACTCTAAGATCCTGACATCCCTTGTGCAAAGGTGTCCTAATGGGGGTTCAGGTTTCTGTCACTCTGGCAACCCCTGTGATTAGTAGCCAAATACACAATGCATTCCCCTAGGCCCATATAGGTGAAGTGTCATGTAGTCGATGTTCACATGACACCACTAGGATAATGACACCACAACTTAAATAATAAACTGTTGAATCTTTCTCAATACAATTCCACTACTAACAACATGACTTCTCCCATGTCCTCAAGAACTAAACGAACTACTCACAAGACATCATATGGATCAAGATCAGAGATGATATAATGACAAGTAACAATCTAAACATAACAATAATTCAATGCTTCCAATCAATAGCATGAACTACAACAAGTAATCAATATCGGGAAAGTTTCCCCTAAGAACTATGCAAGATTCAACCCAATAGTTATAGTGGTATGGAGTGGTGATGATGGTGCTGGTGGAGATGATGATGGTGATGATAATTGTTGGGGGGATACCCCTAGGTAGGGTCATGCCGGGTATAAAGGCCGAGTTAGCCGAGGTTTGGCAAGGCTAAAGCGGATGCTGGCCGGGTCACCTCAAGGCAGGCCGAATCACGGGGTAACCCGGACTAGGAGGCGTCCACCTAACTAGGTCTCAACCGACTTAAGCCGTAAGTCGAAATGGCAGATCTAACTTGTATGCAGGAACAGGTGTGACCGGGTCCTCTACGATCCGGGTCATAGCAATCTTCTAGCAGAAGGAAGGAATCTCGCTGGTCAAAAGAAGCCCCGGTACACACTGCATGAGCGAAGCGAAAGAGGGAAGGACCACCGAGGCATGGCCGACAGAGGTGATGACGCTCGTGTCGGCTGACGCAGGCGCCGCAGAGACTCACGTAGCCTCTACATGGGTGACGCGGGGGAAAAGCACCCCGGTCGGTTTGCTATTTTGGGAGGAGGCATATTCCATAGAATATGCCTCCACGTATGCCCTAAGTGGAGACCTAGCCACCCCTATATAAGGAGGGCTAGGGCCTCTATAGAAGGGGTTCCTCTATTCTGATTGGTTTTAGGTTCTAAGGGTCTTGTACGGGTTAACTGTGGGTGAGAGTAAGAGAGTTCCTTCTTCCTCCTCTCGCCAATACAGCTCTAGGAGCACTTGTAATCTATGAACTGAATCGAATACAAAGCTTCTGTGTGAGGAATCACCTCACTATCCCTCCCTGGATTCCCCTAGTGCATTTAGTCCCCACCTTTAGCCTATCCATGGCATCTGCCGTGACACCACCACGACAGTTGGCGCCCACTGTGGGGCTAGCGACGCTAGCGGGGGTGAAGATCCGGACGGGAAACCTCATCGGCACCGGCAAACTCATCGTCTCCGGGCTCGTTCAGCGCTTTGGAGCGCTGGACTACGTCAGCGACAATGCTGGCTGATTCGGCACGCGCCCACTTCCGTGCAACAACCTCTTCATCAAGCTCGGTGCGCACAAGGTCTACGTTGCTGTGGACGTATCATGCGTTCATCCGCGGCACGTCGTCGAGGCAGGGGAGCCACCCCTTAGCATGGTTCATGGGGCGCGTATCACTCGCTCCTCGGACCGTGCTGAGGTGATGATGACTGCGCTAGGTGCAGGCGCGAGGCACCTAAGGCACCGAGGAAGAGTAGAGGACCTCCACTAGAGAGGCCGGAGAATGTACTGAGAGAAGCTATGTATATCTTAGCAAACCCGGTAGCAGCAGTGGTAGATCCGGCTCAGGCACAGGCCGAGCTAGAGGAAACTAGGCAGAAAATTTTAGAGGGAGCAAAAAAGATAGCTGCGGCTCAGCGGTCGTTGAACATGACGCTGCGTGAGTACGCAAAGGCAAATAAAGTAGATGTTGTAAAGGTGAAGGGAAGAAATCTCATGAGTGAAATGAACAAAGAGCGTGATACTCGGATCGAGGAGTCAGAAAACTGTTTGTCCGTGGGGCTACCAAAGTACAGTACCCCGGCAAAAAACCTCAGAGCAGCAGATGCAGCTGCATCCGAGCTAGAGGGTCTGACGGGTGAAGCCCGCCAGAGACAGCAAGATAGGGTTAATGAGTTGGTTCAGATCGCGAACAGGAAAAATGAGGAACTACTCAGGGCAAACCCGGAGAGAGCTGGGGCCTCCAAGATCGTTCATTCGGCGGTGGGTAACCCGGAGAAATCCGCTGGAGCCGTATCGTCTCCTCATGGTGGTCCTAGGAGAGAAGAGGTAGTAACCTCGGCCAGGAGAAACAAACAGATCGTTCCTTATGACCCGACAAGGGCAGGAAAAGCGAAAGAGGTACAAAGAAATGAGATCGACGAAGTGTAAGCCGAGGTGAAGCTGGCCGAGGTAACCGTGACCAAGGCAATGCCGGTCAAGGAAACGCCGTTAATGGCAATGCCGGACATCGCAACTCGGCAGGACAACCGCAGCAGCGGAATATACCAAGGCAAGAGCAAAGTGTCGGCCGAGGTATGCAACAGAGAGATGTGCCACGAGGACGAGACCGGTATAACGATGGAGATTCGGAAATGGTGAATGCAGGATACCCAAGGCCGGACTATCATGTGATAGGGTCGAGATTGGGAAGCAGGGATCTGATGCCGGATGACGCCAGGTTGAAACTGGATCGGCTGTATCGGTCGGAGCAGATTGAAAGTCAAGGTCCTCCGGGTCCTGCGTGTTTTGGACCCCGGATCATGAAAGAGCCACCGGTACCTAACTTCCAGTTACCCAGAGGCACGAAGACGTATGACGGCAGGACTAAGCCGGAGGATTGGTTGATAAACTATGCTACAGCTGTGAAAATTGCTACGGGCAACTTGCGATGGGCTGTGAGATACGTACCCCAGATGTCGGAGGGGCCAGCAAGGGTATGGTTGAACAATTTTCCGCCCGGAAGTATTAACTGCTGGATCGATTTTGAGGAAATGTTTATCAGCAATTTCTCAAGTACGTATCAGAGGCCAAATAGGCCACAGACCCTAGCTATGTGCAAGCAGAGACCGAATGAGACGGACCGGGAGTTTTTGACCCGGTGGAGTACCGTGAGAAACTCCTGTGAGGGCGTGATAGAGTCACAGGCCATAGCGTGGTTTGCGCAAGGATGCAGATATGCAAGCGAGCTGTGGCAAAAGTTGCAAAGGAAAATGCCAACCACTTTGGCAGAAATGATCTGGATTGCTGATTCGTATGCTCTGGGTGATCTGACTCAACCTAGGCTCGTATCAAACGAGTCCAATGATGAGTACTACCAGAGAGATGGAGCTAGATCATCCCGGAGAAATGACTACAGAGGTAAAAGAAGAGATGACAGACCGGATCACCAGTACAGTTTGCAACAAGTTGCAGCTGTGAATCAAGATCAGCCCGTAACAGGGAGCAATCAACGTCAGAAAACTGGAGGGCAACAATGGACGCCGAGGAATGATGGCAAGAAAACTTGGACGCCAGAGCAGAAGAAATAGTGGCAAGAAAAGAAGGACCGTCTGAGGTATACTTATGAGTCGATGTTGGATCAGCCGTGTAAATTTCACACGCCAAATCCGAGTAACCCAACAGGTCATACAACGAGGCAATGTGAGTGGATGCGCAAGATAGAACAAGGTGGTTCGGGCATTGCTCAGGCACCCCGGAATGATCAACCTTGGCAAGAGTTACCCCGGCAGCAATTGCTCTCTGGAGTGAACACGCAACAACTAATGTTGCCTCCCCCTCCGCCGAGGTATGATAACCATGAGAGAAGAGATGCAGTGCATCAAGTAGAAAACCAGCATCAGCCGGATCAGAGGTACCCCGGAAATGAGGGGAGGAATGAGTACAGGGAGCATCATCAGAGTTACTGTGTATTTACCACTGAGGAAACAGATAGGAAGAGCTTGTAGCGCCGACATATGGAGGTCAATGCAGTAATGCCCGCAGTGACGAGGTATATGCCTTGGTCGGACCAGGAAATTACCTAGAACATCAAAGATCATCCCGAGCTTATGCCGAGTCCTGGTTCATATGCGTTAGTGCTAGATCCGACATTCATTGGGCCAAACATCAATGTGAGGTTCTCCAAGGTACTGATTGACAATGGCAGTAGCATTAACATCATGTATGCGGATACAATGCGCAAGTTGGGTATCTTGGCGAACATGCTCCAGGCTACAAGGACAACTTTCCATGGTATTGTACCAGGCATTTCCTGTGAGCCCATAGGCAAAGTCCAGGTTGATGTGTTATTCGGCACGAGAGATAACTGCCGAACTGAGAATCTGGAGTTTGAGGTGGTGAACTTGGAAAGCGCGTATCACGCGTTACTCGGAAGAGCAGCACTGAACAAGTTCATGGCGAGCTGTCACGTCAGTTACTTGAAGATGAAGTTGCCCGGGCCAAATGGAGTGATTACCATTGCTGGAGATTTCCGACGTTCCATTGAGTGTGCCTCAGCCGGGTCTAACTTAGTCGAGTCACTTGTGATTGTGCAAGTGAAAAGAAAAATCCAAGAGGTGGCGGCATTAGCTCAGTCCGCGTAGCAGTATATGTCGGCATTGAGTAACCCGCATGGTAGCGTTTCGTTCCAAGCCGCAAAGGATACTAAGAAAGTGCCTGTTGATGGCATGTTCCCAGAGCACACTGTAACAATTGGTGCCAGGTTGAGTGATAAATAGGAAAGCGAGCTCGTCAGCTTCCTCCGTGAGGATCGGGATATTTTTGCTTGGTCCACACAGGACTTGCAAGGTGTTCCGAGGGAGTTGGCCGAGCACTCTTTGAACGTGAGACCCGGAGCAAGGCCGGTGAAGTAACCTCTCCGCTGCTTCGCCAAGGATAGGAGAAAAGTCATTGGAGATGAAATAGCTCAGTTACTAGCAGCAGGATTTATCATGGAAGTACTTTACCCGGATTGGCTATCTAATCTGGTGCTGGTGGAGAAGAAGAAAGATGATCCGAATGTGGCAGTGGTTTGGCGTATGTGTATCGATTACACGAACCTAAAAAAGGCGTGTCCAAAAGATCCATTTCCACTGCCGAGGATAGATCAGGTCATAGACTCAACTGCTGGATGTGAACTGTTGTCATTCATTGATGCATATTCTGGTTTCCACCAGATACCTCTGAATCCGGATGATCAAATAAAGACCGCATTTATCACCCCGTATGGGGCTTATTGCTATCTCACCATGTCGTTTGGTTTATGTAACGCAGGGGCAACGTACCAAAGATGTATGCCGAAATGTTTGCACGACCAAATAGGTCAAAATGTGTATGTGGATGATGTGGTTATCAAGACCAAGGAAAGCAAAACGCTCCTTGACGACATCAGGAAAACGTTCGCGAACTTAAGAAGGTTCCGAATGAAGCTTAACCCGGAGAAATGTACCTTCAGTGTCCCGGCTGGAAAATTACTCGGATTTCTCGTCTCCAGCCGAGGTATCGAAGTTAATCCAACTAAGATACGGGCCATTGAACAGATGGAACTGCCGAAGTGTCTTAACGATGTCCAGAAGTTCACTGGTTTCCTGGCATCGTTAAGTCGGTTTGTATGTCGGTTGGGAGAAAAGGCATTGCCTCTCTACCAACTCATGAAAAAGTCGGATAAGTTCGTTTGGATGCCATAGGCCGATGAAGCCTTTGCCCACTTAAAGAAGATGTTAGCCACTGCACCAGTGTTAGCCTCTCCACTATCAAAGGAGCTAATGTTGCTCTACATAGCCGCAACCAACCGAGTTGTAAGTGCGGTGATTATGGTAGAGCGCGAAGAAGAGGGTAAGTCGGTGCAAAGGCCAGTATATTACTTGAGCAAGGTATTATCTGCCTCAAAGCAGAACTACCCACACTATCAAAAGGTGGCATATGGTGTCTATATGGAAGCTAAGAAGTTAAAGCATTACTTTGAGGAGCATCCCATCAAAGTAATATGTGAAGCTCCCATATCTGAGATAATGAGTAACAAAGATGCAATGGCAGAATTGCAAAATGGGCCATTGAACTAGCTCCTTATGCGCCACAATATGACAGAAGAGAAGTAATCAAGTCTCAAGATGTGGCGGACTCTTTTTTGGATTGGGCCGAGGTACAATATGAACCACCGCCACCAGATCCGAACTACTGGAGGATGCATTTTGACGGGTCAAAAACAAAAACCGGGCTAGGCACCGGAGTTGTGCTTACCTCTCCAAAGAAGGACCAGATGAAATATGTGATGCAGATCCATTTCACGGCATCAAACAATGTCGCTGAGTATGAAGCACTTGTGCATGGGCTCAAAGTGGCAAAAGAGATCGGGATACGTCGGATACTATGCTTTGGCGACTCGGATTTGGTAATACAGCAAGTGTCGGGATTGTGAGACGCCCTTGATCCAAACATGGCTATGTAAAAATTTCATGTGCAGAAGATATCTGGTTATTTTGAGGGATGTGAGTTTCACTGCCGACATGTTGTCGAAGCTCAGATCAACCCGACAAGCAATTCCACCGGCTGTAGCATTGGAACACCTCAAAAAACCATCTATCAGGCCATCCCGAGGAACCGACTCAATCTATGTCCCGGAAGATACAGAATCCGGAGCTGTGCCCATGGACATTGACATGGGAGGTGGTGCACGAAACCCGGGGACTGCCTCAGTGAACCCGGGGACTGCCTCGCAGGACCCGGGGACTGCTCAACGTGATCCGGTTGAAGTTATGTCGGTGGATCAGATGGAAATCGATGAGGATGTGTTCCCTGTGCGAGCAATACTAGCTTGGGCACTGCCTATATTTCAGTTCCTGAAAGATGGAACGTTACCCATTGAGGAGGTGTTATCCAGGCAAACTCAGAGGAGAGTACACAATCATCAATTCCGAGCTATTACAAACGGAGTGTGACCAATGTCCTCCAACGATGCGTTGACCCGGAAGAAGGGCTTAACATCCTCCGAGATATACATCAAGGGGAGTGCGGGCATCATGCCTCGTCCCGAGCCTTGGTGGCAAAAGCTTTCCGGCATGGATTCTACTGGCCAAGTGCCTTAGAACAAGCAGAATATCTGGTGGAAAATGCAATGGTTGTCAGAGGTACGCTACACACATATGCCTATGTCGGAACTCAAAACCATACCAATCACATGGCCATTTGTCGTATGGTGTTTGGATATGGTTAGCCCGTCCAAACCAGCAAGGGGAATGTGACTCACATTTTGGTCATGGTGGATAAGTTTACAAAATGGATTGAAGTGAAGCCTATAAGAAAATGTGATGGAGCTACGGCCATAACATTTCTCAAAGACATTATCTTGAGATACGGTTATCCTCACTGTATCATAACTGATAATGGCACAAATTTTGCTGAAGGAGCATTTGCGCGATTCTGTCGGGATAAGAAGATCCGGCTGGACATTGCATCGGTAGCTCATCCTGCATCGAACGGACAGTTGGAAAGATCCAATGGATTAGTATTATCCGGGATAAACCCCGCCTCATTGAGCTGCTGCAAAGATCAGCGGGGTGCTGGATAGAAGAACTACCAGCGATAATGTGGAGTTGAAGAACAACTCCGAATCGATCAACAGGCTATACGCCATTTTTTCTGGTACATGGGGCAGAAGCTGTATTACCAGCCGACATAGAGCATGACTCGCCTAGGGTCACCCAATACACAGAAGCCGAAGTGCAAGAAGCCCGACAAAATGATGTTGATCTGCTGGAAGAAGCGAGAGAATTGGCATTGTCCAGATCCGCCATATATCAGCAAAATCTCCGACACTATCATAGCCGGAAAGTAAGCCCCCGAGTCTTCCGGGAAGGCGATTTGGTGCTCCGGTTGGTACAATGTACTGCTGGCATGCATAAGTTATCCCCCCCATGGGAAGGGCCATTCATTCTGAGCAAAATCATTGCACAATGATTCTTATTATCTTATCGATGCAAAGCCATAGGAAAAGAACAAGGCGGACAGGTCCGGCGAGGAATCCAAGCGTCCATGGAATGTAGCTCTACTTCGTCCTTTCTACACTTAGCAGAGAAGTGTATGTATCCGAGTCTTCTCATATGTCGGTATGTATGCCGGCAATGAGCCTATCAATGAAATGTTGGCACCTCGAGCAGTAATTCGGGGACTTCCTTAATAATGTTTGTTGTCTTTTATTATTTATACATCGGCTGGAGTAAGTTGTTCTACTTAACTCGGATTAGTAGTGTGTGAGCACCAAAAACCCAACTCTTCGACTTGCTGCTGTCCAACAAGAATTGGCTTCATGGCAAGCAAGAGAACAAGTTTGGAATTGCGTAGCACATGAAAAACGACTAAGGGAAAGAACTTAATCAAGCCAACGTTTGTTTTTCGGACTAACCTTGTATTTACTTTGAAATTATTATGCTGAATTATTTTGAGCTAAGCCTAAAGTTTCTAAGTATTGTTAAAACAATTTTTGAAGCTTGGATCCGTAAGTCGTAAAACCGAATCAAGGTAGACACGAACCAAGCCCAAAGATTGGACGAACAAGAAAGTGAAACTCGGGGACTGCGCCCAAGTTAATATGGCATTAGAAACCTAGTAGCAAAATATCACATGTGTACTGGATACAATTCCACCCAGCATACCGGGGATCTGATAAGTTTTCAAGTGTTTTCACTTAAGGAGCAGCAGGAGGAGGAAGTTCGGCGTCATCTTCGCCTTCTTCGATATCCGAGGCATCGTCCGAACCATCTTCAACATTTTCAACCTCTTCGTCACCAGTGGCTTCCAGGAAGCTCGGACCCTTAGTCCATTCGTGAATGGGAGCATATTCAATAAGGCTATGGGCGCAAGCCTGGCGCCGAGCTACCCACTCCGGGTCATTGGTCCATTTGGATCCGGTGCGCAGGCGCGTCAGGAGGTTGAGGTCGATCTTCTCATACCATGTGAGTATGTGGTGAAGAACGGTCTCAACTGCGGCACGTCCAGCAGACTCCCTCCAAAGATCGAGCTGGTCTCAATTTCCGTCAGCTTTTCAGCGAGAATTGCGATTCTCTCCGGAGTGTCTTCGCCAGGCCAGAACGTGTTGAGGACTCGAACTGCAACGTCAAGAAGATCCTTGCCGTAGTTCTTGATGATTTCCACGCGAGATGACAGGCTGACCAACAGGTCCTCCATGTCATAGGGAATGTCATCACCGTCAGGAGCAACGGGTGTACCCCTATCTCGGTGGAAATTGGCAACGGCGGCGCTCGCAATGGGAGTACCCTCTAGAAATTTGCCTAAAAACGAGACAAGAGAAACGAGTAATGAAAAGACATGTGAGGTAACCCGGAGAAGTATGCCGGATAAGGAAAAGGAACTTACGTAAAATGTGGCTGTGGACCTGGGACAATTCATTGGTACAATCATCGCTTCTTTTGCGAAGCTGCACCAGTTCAGCGTTCGTCGACTCAAGCTTGACGTCGGCCTCCTGGAGAAGTTCTCGGTCCTTGGCGATTTGGAGATTGAGGCGCTCGCGCTCTTCGGTGTAGTCCTGGCCAGCCTTTTCAAGCTTGGTTTGGTGCTGCGCTTTCATCTTCTTCATTTCTTCCTTTAACTTGGCAATCTCGCTGTCCTTGGTTCGGAGGAGGGCAAGCTCATCGTCTTTCTTTTTGAGCTCGGCCTGATGCTGCCCCGCTTGTTCGAGAAAATGCAGCATCATATCAGGCACGAGCACACTATCTTCAAGATATGTTGAAATAGCATGTTGACCCGGCAGAGCCGAGGTATGAATGTTTGCCGAGCCAAGAAGAAAAGGAGATGGAAAGCAAAGCATGGTCACACAAAAGTAGCTTACCCTTAATCTGATCCAGATTCTTCCTCATAAGCTTGTTCTCAGCCTCCACCCCAGCTGCGAAAACCAAATGACGGATTAGTTTGACTCAAAAAGATGAAGGAAAACAGAAAAATGTGAAGAAGAGAATTTACCCCTTTTCTCGTGCTCAGTGAGATGTGCATTGTGCTTTGCGAGCAGCATTTTGTGAGTATCCAGGAGACGCTGGAACTCAGCGCTCCGGCGGTTGGTGGTCACCTGAAAAGAGTACAAAAATTTAGCTTAAGCCTTGCGCATATTCGAAGTGTACAAGATCCGGGCCAAGTGGAACTTAACCCGGCTCTAGGTGTGTGCATATTTGAAGTGTACAAGATCCGGGCCAAGTGGAACTTAACCGGGCTCTAGGTGTGTGCATATTCGAAGTGTACAAGATCCGGGCCAAGTGGAACTTAACCCGGCTCTAGGTGTGTGCATATTCGAAGTGTGCAAGGTCCGGGCCAAGTGGAACTTAACCCGGCTCTAGGTGTGTGCATATTCGAAGTGTGCAAGGTCCGGGCCAAGTGGAACTTAACCCGGCTCTAGGTATGTGCATATTCGAAGTCTACAAGATCCGGGCCAAGTGGAACTTAACCCAGCTCTAGGTGTGTGCATATTTGAAGTGTACAAGATCCGGGCCAAGTGGAACTTAACCCGGCTCTAGGTGTGTGCATATTCGAAGTGTGCAAGATCCGGGCCAAGTGGAACTTAACCCGGCTCTAGGTGTGTGCATGTTTGAAGTTGTCAAGGAGCTACGTTAGTTTTCTAAGGAGCATCCGGCCGAGTAACAAGTTACTCCCCCAGAGGCTCGGGGACTAATGGTTATATCGCTAATATCTACGGCATGCTAAGGAAAAGGTGAAGTAACATACCTCCATCATCCGACCCGCGAGGTTAATCGCCTTAGCGGGTGTGTTCATCTGAGCAGAGAACTCGGCGGGACCGTACTTCTCCGGGAGGTCGTCGTTGTAGACGAACTCCGCCTTGTTCCAGTTGTTCATAAACTCGATCAAGGTCGGAGGATATCGCTCACCGCTGAGCATGTGGGGCGCCACCAAGCCCTTGGCATGCGCCTCCTTCCTCTCAACCTGAGCAAGGGCCGGACTGGTGTGCAGAACAAGTTGTTACGCATTAGCTGGCTTGGCAGGGGCGTCCTTCGGTGCTGGAGGCTTCTGGGCAAGCATCGACGCGAGGGTGCGTTGTCCAGACCCGGCAGACGCTGCCTTAGTGGCGTCAGGGGCTTTCTTGCCTTTGAGCTGCTGAGAGGAGGAAGTGGTTGCGGCTGATTTTCCCTCAGGAGCTGCCTGGGTACTTCCTCGCCGAGACTGAGAAGACTCGGACGAGGCGGAGGAGCTTGGTGCTGATGCTCTTGTTGCTGGACTTGGTGCTGCTGCTGATGTTCTTGCTGTCGGAGTTGGTGCTGGTGCCGGAGTTGGTGCTGGTGCTGGAGTGGTTGATGGTGCTGGTGCTGGAGCTGGGGCTGGTGCTGAGGTAGTCTCGGTAGTTGCTAGTTGCGGCGAAGCCGAAGTGGTGGATGTCGCTTCCTTGGCTGGGTCCGTGTCCCCCGCTCTGAGGTTGTCCCCCTCTTGACGAGGTGGGCTGGAACCCGGAGCAGCCGCAGAACCCTCTAGAATAGGGCTCAGCGGGCGTGACTCGTCGTCACGGGGGGAGAAGGGCTAGGTCGGAGCGGCGAAGAGATGCTAGATCCACTCTGGGGGACCTCCTCCGTAGCACTGCCGAATCAAATAATGTCAGAAGAGAAACTAAAACAATGCAAGAAAGAATAAGTTGTAGAAGGGAAAAGAGGCTTACGCATCCGAGGTCAGGGGCTCCTTGGGTTTCCGAGCCCTTCGTGCTGGGGCCTTGCCTGCTGGCTTGGAGGCGGTTTTGTCTCCAAACTTCTTTTGCCTTTTGGAGGGCTGAGAAGGTCCGGAGGAGGAACTTGATGCAGCTTCACGCCTCTTCTTCGGCGCTACCGGAACAGGTTCACCCATAGCAAGGGGAGGGTCCTTGTGGATCTGCCCACCGGGGTTAGCTGATGCCAGAAAAGCATAAGAAAGGGGTACAGCGTCAACAGCTTCCATCACCTCAATATCCGAGTCATCCTCATTGTCGGGCCAATCTCTAATAGAAGAGAGTTTACCGGTGGGTCGCTTGGTCGCTTCAGACATTGGGAGGAACATCTCCTTGTCCGGTTCTTCCTCGTCCGAGCTCTGCCGGTCAGGCGCGCATTTGAGGGTGGGGTCGGTGCCATCCTCAATAGTCTGCTGAAGGAATTGCTAAAGGAGAAAAAAGACAACAGAGTTAAAAATAAAACAGTAACCGACATAAGATCTAATTCGAAGAAAATTGGTGGCACGAAGCTTACCACGGGAGGAAGCCTATCCAGGAAGATTTCTGTGTTGCTAAGCTCGAAGGATGAGGTCCGGTTGGGGTCGCAGCCCCAGCTCATGTGGCACACCTTGTGAGTGCGCTTCTGGAGAGGGGAGATCCGGTTGCGGACGAATGTGATCATGGCATCCTCGTTGCGCAACCCGAGATCCTTCAGCTCCTTGAACCTTTTATTGACCTGGTTGGCCAAGACTGTGGGCTTCTTGGGGACAACATCCCACAACTCCGGGTTAGGAGGACCCGGAGCATAGGGGCGAAGCCGGATCAAATCTCCAGTGCCTTCATTCCAAACATAGAAGAAAGTCCGGGCCCATCCTTTGCAGGAATCCAACCCAGTAACCCAGGGAAAGACGAAGAACCTCCAGGGTGAAATGGACGCAGCGCCGAACTGCGTAAGTTGTTTATCCTTCGGCTCTAGATCTACATTCGGAATTACATTACGATGGATGCCAAAAAACCGGATCCATAGCTCCTTCGTGGGCCATAATCCGGCGTAGCCCTCGATCATAGAGGCAAAAGCAGAGAGAGAAGTGATGGCGTTGGCAGGAAGGTGATGCGGTTGAAGTTCATAGGTATTCAACCAATCATGGAAGAAATCGCTGACCGGCAAACCGAACCCCCGCTGGAAGTGGGACAAGAACACCACAAACTCACCCGGATTGGGTGAGGGGGCGAGTTCGGCGGAGGCAAGGGGCGCAGTGACTCCGGCGGGGATGCGCCTGGTGCGGTAGAGCCAGTCCAGGTCGTCCTGGCAGACCCAGGAGCCAGCCCAGGCACCACGGTCCGCCGTCGCGGTGTCCTCCTCCATCTCCTGCTCAGCAATGCCAAGCTCCTCTTCTGTCATCTCCAGTTCGTTGCCCTCACTGTCGCTAGCGGTGGTGGGGGGCACCAGCCTAGATTGACAGCGACCCGTGGCGGAGGAAGTGCGTAGCGGCGACGACGAAGCAGAGGCGTGGGGAAGCAGTGCGGCGGCGGCGCTGCTACTTAGAAGCAGTGGCGGCAGCACTGTCGCGGGGAAGACGAAGAAGAAGAAGAAGAGCTAGAGGCAGAGGAGCGCGGAAGGGGGAAAGGACCTAAGGAGTGCGCCCCTCCCTATTTAACCACTCCCTCGAGGGGGAAGTGGGATCGTGTCATACGGATGCGCCACATGGTGTGTCTGTGTATTGCCCGTGTCAACCAATCAGCACCGAGCCACAGGGTGTAGATGATCCCATGACGTGACGCATTGATGCAGTTAACGAGGAGGCAGGCCAGACGTGACGTGCGCCACAGTGATAACTGACAATTACTGCAGTGGTTACTGTGACTGGCCCTTAAAATGAGGCAACCTAATGATTAGCCTCCACGTGGGTTAGCGTATGAGAAAAGGAAGGAAGACCCGGATGAGAACGTGGTAACCCGGCCAGCAAGTGAAAACTTGGAATGTGCCAAGGGAAAGTAAAACCATGAGGTCCGAGTTAGGGTGGTAACCCGGCAGCAAGTGAGAGCTTGGAACGTGCCAAGGGAAAGTAAATCCAAAGAATCCGAGATGAGGAGGAAACTCGGAGAAGGAGCACAAAGCTCGGTGGAATTGAACCTGCCGTGGCCTTAGCCGCTAAGGCAGCTAAGACCGCGCCAGCTTCGGGGACTAATGTTGGGGGATACCCCCGGGTAGGGTCACGTCGGGGTATAAAGGCCGAGTTAGCCGAGGTTTGGCAAGGCTAAAGCGGATGCTAGCCGGGTCACCTCAAGGCAGGCCGAATCACGGGGTAACCCGGACCAGGGGGCGTCCACCTAACTAGGTCTCAACCGACTTAAGCCGTAAGTCGGAATGGCAGATCTAACTTGTATGCAGGAACAGGTGTGACCGGGTCCTCTACGATCCGGGTCATAGCAAGCTTCTAGCAGAAGGAAGGAATCTCGCTGGTCAAAAGAAGCCCCAGTACGCACTGCATGAGCGACGCGAAAGAGGGCAGGACCACCGAGGCGTGGCCGACAGAGGTGACGACGCTCGTGTCGGCTGACGTAGGCGCCGCAGAGGCTCACGTAGCCTCTACATGGGTGACGCGAGGGAAAAGCACCCCGGTCGGTTTGCTATTTTGGGAGGAGGCATATTCCCTGGAATATGCCTCCACGTATGACCTAAGTGGAGACCTAGCCACCCCTATATAAGGAGGGCTAGGGCCTCTGTAGAAGGGGTTCCTCTATTCTGATTGGTTTTAGGTTCTAAGGGTCTTGTACGGGTTAACTGTGGGTGAGAGTCAGAGAGTTCCTTCTTCCTCCTCTCGCCAATATAGCTCTAGGAGCACTTGTAATCTGTGAACTGAATCGAATACAAAGCTTCTGTGTGAGGAATCACCTCACTATCCCTCCCTGGATTCCCCTAGTGCATTTAGTCCCCACCTTTAGCCTATCCATGGCATCTGCCGTGACACCACCACGATAGTTGGCGCCCACCGTGGGGCTAGCGGCGCTAGCGGGGGTGAAGATCCGGACGTGAAACCTCATCGGCACCGGCGAACGCATCGTCTCCGGGCTCGTTCAGCGCTTTGGAGCGCTGGACTACGTCAGCGACAACGCTGGCTGACTCGGCACGCGCCCACTTCCGCGCAACGACCTCTTCGTCAAGCTCGGTGCGCACAAGGTCTATGTTGTTGTGGACGTATCATGCGTTCATCCGCGGCACATCGTCGAGGCAGGGGAGCCACCCCTTAGCATGGTTCACGGGGCGCGTATCACTGAGGTGATGATGACTGCGCTAGGTGCAGGCGCGAGCAAGGATCCGGCACTAGATCCGGAGGTAACACCTAAGGCACCGAGGAAGAGTAGAGGACCTCCACTAGAGAGGCCTGAGAATGTACTGAGAGAATCTATGGATAGCTTAGAAAACCCGGTAGCAGCAGTGGTAGATCCGGCTCAGGCACAGGCCGAGCTAGAGGAAACTAGGCAGAAAATTTTCATTTTTATGAAGTCCTTGATGTAACTTGTTCTTCCATCGACCATGTTAACTCTCAAGCACCTCTCTCCTACGAGACCTACCATTTGATAGGCCATTCCCATTACTTCTTATCTTCTCTTTATCATGTCTTATGTCTTACAATACAATAAACCACTACATAGTGTACGGATTAACTTTGAACATTGACCGTTGGATCAAGACTAGCAATTCCAAACATTACCAACCGCTGGATCTTCTTTTCAATTCTTAGCATCTAGAAAGATTATACTTTAGCACGATGAACGCTAGTATGCGCAAACCTCAAAACACAAACTCCATTGCTCAGTTTTTAGGGTCCTTATTATAATAAATGCATGGACTTGGAAGCAATTTTCATTTTTATGAAGTCCTTGATGTAACTTGTTCTTTCACCGACCATGTTAACTCTCAAGCACCTCTCTCCTACGAGACCTACCATTTGATAGGCCATTCATAGTACTTCTTATCTTCTCTTTATCGGGTCTTATCTCTTACAATACAATAAACCACTACATAGTGTACGAATTAAGTTTGAACATTGAGCGTTGGACCAAGACTAGCAATTCCAAACATTGCCAACCGCTGGATCTTCTTTTCTATTCTTAGCATCTAGAAAGATTCTACTTTAGCACGATGAACGCTAGTATGTGCAAACCTCAAACCACCGAGAGTTTGGACAATAGGTTTAACTTTTTGATACTCCACCCGATCCAAATTAATTTACTCAAGCTTTTCAAGATTCGGATGTATCTACTACTAAAATATGTCTAGATACATCCGAATGTAGACAAATCCGAGTCAATTAATTTGGATCAGACGGAGTAAGATTTTGCATCTTGAAAATTTAACGAAATTTGGTCAAACCTGAGCTACACAAGTAGAGAACAGGAGGGAGGCAGCGCGAGACTTTCAAAAAAAAGCAGCACAAGATCAGCGCAGAAGAGGACTTGAAGGCAGTGTGATGTCAGAGCAAAGCTATGATGGGCTGCTAACATGAGGTACATGGTACACTCCAATAGTAGTAAATGCATGGACCTACTACTAGGAGGAGTATATGCACGCAAAACAAGTTGCATTTTCTCTCTCCTTTGCTGGCTCTCACCATCCATCCTCCATCGATTTCTTCTCTATAGCAACGGGTGCACAGTCTGGCTTATATCTTCCTCATCCACAACAGGTTCAACTTCTGCTAAGATTTTGGATCTTGACAGTTTATCAAAATTAGGTCAAACTTGAGCTACAAGTAAGCGTGATAGATTGCTCTTAAATTAATTGTCTTTTCGAAGGTATATGCGTGCATCTCTTCTTGTAAAAGCAGTGTAGTCGGTGTGAGTGTCCAACTACCAGGAAATCACATTCTCAATTGATGACGACTGGTTCGGTCTCTAGCTAATATTTTGCATCTTCCTCAAAGAAAAAAAAGATTTTGCATCTTGAAAATTTTGAACCCCTTTTGAAAATGATCACATGAAATAGGGAGAGAGGGGAAATGATATTTATATTCTCTATGGGCAACCCACAAGCTTGAGGTGCACCTTAGGCTTAAAGATAACTTTATTTTTTCCACTATTTATAAGGTGAACCTTAGCGGATGCCACATAGTAGGCCTTATTAAGGTATGGTTTTTTACACAATGCGGGGGTAGTATATTTCTTCACTTAGACATATTGTCACCTCTGTCCATGCGCTGTACATGCGGAGAGAATAAAACATTGGCAGGGGAAGAGGCCAGCAGCAAAGAGAAGTTGAAGGCGGTTCCATGTCAGAGCAAAGTTATGATGTGTTTCTGACACGAGGTACTCATGCGGCCACTCTACTAGTAGTAAATTTTAGGACCTATGCACGCAAAACAAATAATATGTTTCTCTCTCCTTCCCTATGATCCATCTCTCCTCCCCTTTCCCCTCGTGCACCGGTCCGGCTCATCTCTCTCCTCTCGTCCACAGCGTGGCGCTACGCATGTTTGCCTTCGTACGACGGCTATGTGTCTCTGGTGTGTTCGGCAGCCGCATGTTGGTGTGGAGTAGGGATGAGGAGTACATAGGAAGGAAACCACTTTGGTCCTTGGCGGGACAAAAATTCAAAGTTTTCCAGTTTTCGAAATTTTCACTTGCTTCCCAAACATCAGGAGGGAAGGTTATTCAAAAGATCGGCAATTCGTAGTACTGTAGTTCTTATCTTCTCTTTATCGTTTCTTATATCTTGCAATACAATACAACACAATAAACCATTGCATAGTGGACGGATTAACTTTGAACATTGACCGTTGGATCAAGACTAGAAAATCCAAACATTGCCAACCTCTTCATCTTCTCTTCCATTCTTAGCATCTAGAAAGATTCTACTTTAGCACGATGAACGCTACTATGCGCAAACATAAAAAAACAAACTCCATTGCTTAGTTTTCAGGGTCGTTGTGCTAATAAATGCATCGACTTGGGTGCAATTTTCATTTTTATGAGGTCCTTGATGTAACTTGCACTTCCACCGACCGTGTTAACTATCAAGCACCTCTCTCCTACGAGACCTACCATTTGATAGCCATCCGCAATACATATTATCTTCTCTTTTTCGTGTCAATACAATAAACCACTACATAGTGTACAGATTAACTTTAAACATTGATCGTTGGATCAAGAGTAGCAAATCCAAACATTGCCAACCGCTAGATCTTCTTTTCCATTCTTAGGATCTAGAAAGATTCTACTTTAGCATGATGAACGCTATTATGCGCAAACCTCAAAACACAAACTCCATTGCTTAGTTTTCAAGGTCCTTGTTATAATAAATGCGTGGACTTGGACGCAATTTTCATTTTTCAGAAGTCCTTGATGTAACTTGTTCTTCCACCGACCATGTTAACTCATCTCAAGCACCTCTCTCCTACGAGACCTACCATTTGGTAGGCCATTCGAGTACTTCTTATCTTCTCTTTATCGTGTCTTATCTCGTACAATACAATAAACCACTACATAGTGTACGGATTAACATTGAACATTGACCGTTGGATCAAGACTAGCAAATCCAAACATTGCTAACCGCTGGATCTTCTTTTCCATTCTTAGCATCTAGAAAGATTATACTTGAGCATGATGAATGCTATTATGTGCAAACCTCAAAATACAAACTCCATTGCTTAGTTTTCAAGGTCCTTGTTATAATAAATGTGTGGACTTGGACGCAATTTTCATTTTTATGAAGTCCTTGATGTAACTTGTTCTTCCACCGACCATGTTAACTCATCTCAAGCACCTCTCTCATACGAGACCTACCATTTGATAGGCCATTCGTATTACTTCTTATCTTCTCTTTATCGTGTCTTATCTCTTACAATACAATAAACCACTACATAGTGTACTGATTAACTTTGAACATTGACCGTTGCATCAAGACTAGCAAATGCAAACATTGCCAACCGTTGGATCTTCTTGTCCATTATTAGCATCTAGAAAGATTCTACTTTAGCACGATGAATGCTATTATGTAAAAACCTCAAAACACAAAATCCATTGCTGAGTTTTCAGGGTCCTTGTGCTAATAAATCCATGGAATTGGATGAAATTATCATTTTTATGAGGTCCATGATGTAACTTGTACTTCCAGCGACCGTGTTAACTCATCTCAAGCACCTCTCTCCTACGAGACCTACCATTTGGTAGGCCATTCGCAGTACTTCTTATCTTCTCTTTATCGTGTCTTATCTCTTACAGTACAATAAACCACTACATAGTGTACGCATTAACTTTGAACATTGACCGTTGGATCAAGACTATCAAATCCAAACATTGCCAAATGCTGGATCTTCTTTTCCATTCTTAGCATCTAGAAAGATTCTACTTTAGCACAATGAACGCTAGTATGCGTAAACCTAAAACACAAACTCCATTGCTTGGTTTTCAGGGTCCGTGTGCTAATAAATAAAAGGACTTGGATGCAATTTTCATTTTTATGAGGTCCATGATGTAACTTGTACTTCCACCGACCGTGTTAACTCATCTCAAGCACCTCTCTCCTATGAGACCTACCATTTGGTAGGCCATTCGTGGTACTTATTATCTTCTCTTTATCGTGTCTTATCTGTTACAATACAATAAACCACTGCATAGTGTACGGATTAACTTTGAACATTGACCGTTGGATCAAGACTAGCAAATCCAAACATTGCCAACTACTGGATCGTCTTTTCCATTCTTAGCATCTAGAAAGATTCTACTTTAGCACGATGAACGCTATTATGTGTAAACCTCAAAACACAAACTCCATTGCTTAGTTTTCAAGGTCCTTGTTATAATAAATGCGTGGACTTGGATGCAATTTTCATTTTGATGAGGTCCATGATGTAACTTATACTTCCACCGACTGTGATAACTCATCTCAAGCACCTCTCTCCTACGAGACCTACTATTTGGTAGGCCATTCCTAGTACTTCTTATCTTCTCTTTATCATGTCTTATCTCTTACAATACAATAAACCACTTCATAGTGTACGGATTAACTTTGAACATTGACCGTTGGATCAAGACTAGGAAATCCAAACATTGCCAACCGCTGGATCATCTTTTCCATTCTTAGCATCTAGAAAGATTCTACTTTAGCATGATTAACGCTATTATGTGCAAACCTCAATACACAAACTCCATTGCTCAGTTTTCAGGGTCCTTGTGCTAATAAATGCATGGACTTGGATGCAATTTTCATTTTTATGAGATCCATGATTTAACTTGTACTTCCACCAACCGTGTTAACTCTCAAGCACCTCTCTCCTACGATACCTACCATTTGGTAGGCCATTCGTAGTACCTCTTATCTTCTCTTTATCGTGTCTTATCTCTTACAGTACAATCAACCACTACATAGTGTACGGATTAACTATGAACATTGACCGTTGGATAAAGACTAGCAAATCCAAACATTACCAACCGCTGGATCTACTTTTCCATTCTTAGCATCTAGAAAGATTCTACGTGTGGCGCCCCGCAAAAACCACTACTAGAAAATCGCGGTGTTTTTGTGCATTGCATCATCATGACCGCATGCTCATGTCATCATGCCACATTGCATTTGTGCATCGTCATCATCATGCATGGTTTTGTCTAAAACTATTTTCAAAAAGTCTATTATTGTTTTCTAAATACCCCGTCTTTAATTCAAATCAAAAACACCGGGCTTGTCCAGAATATTTTGTTTCCTCTACCAACGGTTTGCAAAAGCCTCGTTTTTAATAAATAAAATATTTAAATTATTTTTGGGAGGCAGCCAGCCAGGCCCGAAAGCCCAGCCGTCCACCTCCAGATAAAAATCCTACCTACCCCAGATCCACCCAAACCCTTTTTCTACCTAGTCTATTCTACCCAGCCTCCCTCCACCTCACTCCTACCAATCGTCGCTTGCCACCTCACCCCAGCCGCCACCTGCCAGCCCACCTGGCACCACACCGGCCGCCAACCCTCCACACAGCCGGCCACCACCCCGCACGCCGACCGCACATCACCTGGGCACGCCCCTACTCCCACATGCCGCCTGCCGCTAGCCTAGACCCGCCCCACCGACCGTTTTCCCGCTCATCCGCGCGCGCCCCCACGACCTCGCCAGCGGACAGACCACCCCGGTCCCCGCGCCCTGGCCCACCACTCTGATCCCCACCGCCACGAAACCCCTCTCATTCGATCCCCGCGCGACCCCATCCCCTCCCACCTACCGCGCCGTCTCCCCGCGCCTCTCTCCTCCCGGGAATCTCGCCTCCGCCGTCGGCTGCCGCCGGGCCGCCCGCCTCTGCTCTCCTCCCCTCTGCCTCCTCCGCTCGAGCGCTTCGCTCCCCTCGGACCCCCGGCTGCCTCTCCCCGCCGGCCTCGCATCGCCGCCTGGAGCCGATCCCGCCGCCCTCACCCTCGAGCAGCGCGAGCTCGCCGGCCGCCAGGAGCCCGCGCCGCCAACTGCCCTCTGCTCCTCCAACGCCGCCTCTGACCCCTGTCGCTGTCGCGCTCGCCCCCGAGCCCCTCTTCCGCGCCTCCCCGCAGCGAGGTCCGCCGCCGGCGGCCCTCTCTGCCTCGCCTCGCCTCCGCCACCTTGTAGCGTCACCGAGCCCGCCTCGCCGGGGCTCCGCCTTCCTCCTGCAAGACACGGTCGCCGCCACCATCTTGCTCTTCTCCGGCGCAGTCTGCGCGTTGGCCTCCACCTCGAGGTCCGTCTCGATCCTGACCCCGATGAACCCCAGCGTGCACCGTCACCGGTTTTCTCCATCTCAAGACCGGCGCGTCCTCGACTGCCGTCCGCCTCCCTGCTGCCTCCTGCCGTCCGCCTCCAGCACCTCGCTTCTGCCCGCGACCACCGCCTGATGCTCCCAGGCTCACTAGACTGCTGCAAGGTTCTCTTGCCCAGTTTTTTTTATTTGCTCGTTGTCCGCACGTGAGGTACAGGTGGGCGCCTATGCTTAATTTTTTGCGAGGTGTAGCGAACACAATTTGTTGGTCGCCAGTTCAATCTAGCTCCTCCGACAGTGTTAGTGCAACATTGAAGCCATGTACTCAGTGACAAGATACGACAAGACAATACCGTCGACCCGGTACCTCTGGAGCATGGACACGGTACAAAACAAAGACCATATTGGTGATGATCCCGAGAACCCCGGCATCAGAATCTGAGTCCATCACCGACCAACGAGTGGAACCTCAAGATCTCCTTCTCGGTCCCGAAGCCGAATCCCCGAAGACCGAACCCCGTGGATCGACGTGATCTTCTTCATGAACGCCAAGACCTCGACCGGAAGGTGCCCGGAACACCAAGATCTGCTTCCTAACGCTTTGACCGAGGCCGAACCAAGATCTCCACGGATGCGACAAGTTCTCCTTCCCGGTTACGATGCCCGAGAACCCGGAACGCCAAGATCTTCATCCTGGATGCCATGACCGTCTACATGGACCCGAAGATCACCGGTACCCGATCCATTCAAGTTTGCCATCAACGACAAGGTCGACCGCTTGGAACCCAAGTTCTCCGTCACGACACGACAAGTTCTCCATCTTGTATCTGAACCTCGCCGATCCCTGCCGAACCCCCCCGAACCCCTGGAACCAAGATCTTCCGAACCCAGATGTATGCACCTTTTTTCCGAGCCCCTATTTTATAAATGCTATATATAAAATCTGTTGCATAATAATTGTTCATCTCGCATGCATATCATAATCATGCCGGATCTTCTGTCATAGTATTAAATATTGCATCCGGTGTTTCTTCTAGTGTTTGCTTCTTCGCGGATTAGGCCGATGAGTTGATGCGAGTATCGACAAGTTCTCCAGATATGAACCTTCGACAGTGTTTCCCAAGCAAGCATCTCTCCCCCTTCTACCTATTTTGCATTATAGTCTTTATTTCCTCCTGTTGATCTATTGCTATCCGTGCCGCGATGCTTTAGTTTCCGTACACCATTTATATCCCGTGCAGCCTCTATATTGCCTTGGACAACTCCTATTACCCGTGTTTGGTAGATAGCTGGCCTTGCGAGTCGTAGCGGCTTGCTCAGGTGCGATCTCGTGTTGTTAAGTACCACAGTTGTTGAGATGCTGGCAGATGTTTCTTGGTGGAGATGCTTATTGGTGGAGATGATCATGACTTTAAATACAACTATTAAAGTGCTAGATATAACTAATGCAGAGGCATCGGTGGGCAATAGATGTTATTTGGTTCTTACACGCTCACTTGTGTCCCGTAGGACCCCGAGTACTTGATACATGTTCCTTGATTTTCGCACTATCCACATCCGGGAGGCCTTATGGACCCCCCGAGCCAGAGCTTGATTCATTTCTATTTCTTGGGGCCACAAACTAGTTTGGGGTTTTATTACTATCTTGTACTTATGCCATGCTTTACTGCTTTATTTACGGTTGTGCGTGGAGCACCTGTACTGTTTAGGATGCGGAGTGTTTTCGCGGTATCGACAAGCCCAGTCACACTTTCGGGTTCCCAGTCGTTTACAGCCATTGGCGCAAACCTTGGGTCCATCTCGGAGCCGGCCAACTTCGTTGCGGGTAGCTTAATGGGGTGGCCCCTGAAATATTTTATGAATCCTGTGATTGCTTTGTCGTGAAAGCCTCGTTGGGTTTTGATTTGGTTTCTCCGAGGTTGATCGTGTGTGTGTTGCTATTTGTGCACCCCTGCAGGGTAAATCTTTCTGAAAGCCGTGTCCGCGGTTATGGATGACTTGGAGCACAGTATCTCGATCATAGACAAGCATAAATAAAGTACTGTTATAAATTAGACTTAATATGTGACTAGTAATTCAACTTCACTACAATGGAATGGATAATAAAAAGGCCAACAACTGGTGGATTTGTGGTGATCTGTGTCATACTATACCTGCCTAGTAAGTATTGCAACTCCAATGGAAAGTGATAAAAGTGCCAACAACTGCTGGGTTTTGGGATTCCTCAGGACAATTATATCTGACTAGTAACTGATCGAGCTACAACGGAAT
Organism: Avena sativa; assembly: GCA_916181665.1. Classification (NCBI taxonomy): domain Eukaryota; kingdom Viridiplantae; phylum Streptophyta; class Magnoliopsida; order Poales; family Poaceae; genus Avena; species Avena sativa. Next base: position 381,878,893 of record OV702286.1, on the reverse strand, counting down.
GTTAACTAAAACTGCCCACTACTTATGCTCTCAGGATGACGGAAGCTCTATATCTGATTAGTAATTGCTACAACTACAATGGAATGAGTAAAATTGCCAACTGTGTGAGTTCCTTGGTCTGACTTCCTCGATTGGTCTCGAGGGGGAAATACAAGGATGGGTTTGTTTCGTGTTAGTTTCAGGTTGGATCCGAATAGGTCTTTCTTATCCCTCTCTGATAACCGCCAGTTGTTTCGAGTCTCTATAGGTTGTTTAGTGCCGCTGCGCTGCCGCTTCAGCCCACCATACCTATGTAGGCGAGAGCCGCCGAATTCTAGCCTCGCCATGTACTAGCCTCAGTACTGACGCTCCTCTTTTCCCTTTGCCCTTTGTCGGCACCCCTTTTGTTTTAGCAGGTTTGAGATCGACGTTGTTAGCAGGGTTACCCTTCCGGCTTGGCCTGGGCAGGGTTATGGACGCCATTGGTTATTCTTCAGGGCTCTTAGCCCCATTTGCATCTTGTCCGTAGTCGGACGCTCTATCGTTTTCAAGGTGATTTGGATCTTTGTATTGTATATCTGTATTCTTGACACATGGAGTCGTTGATGTATATAAATCTGTCTGTGGGTCCCATCGAGGACTGATGTGTAATGGTATTACTTTGTTTTCCACCCGCATGAAAGTGCCTGGTGGGCGATCTTGAATCGTTTCTATGCGGGTTTGGCGGGAAGCGCTAAAACTTGCATAGGGCCGATTTGAGGGTGTTACACTACGTTAGCACGATGAACACTATTATGCACAAACCTCAAAACACAAACTCCATTGCTTAGTTTTGAAGTTCCTTGTTATAATAAATGTGTGGACTTGGATGCAATTTTCATTTTTATGAAGTCGTTGGTGTAACTTGTTCTTCCACCGACCATGGTAACTCATCTCAAGCACCTCTCTCCTACGAGACCTACCATTTGGTAGGCCATTCAAGTACTTCTTATGTTCTCTTTATTGTGTCTTATCTGTTACAATACAATAAACCACTACATAGTGTATGGATTAACTTTGAACATTGACCGTTGGATCAAGACTACCAAATCCAAACATTGCCAACCGCTGGATCTTCTTTTCCATTCTTAGCATCTAGAAAGATTCTACTTTAGCACGATGAACGTTATTATGTGAAAACCTCAAAACACAAACTCCATTGCTTTGTTTTCAAGGTCCTTGTTATAATATATGTGTGGACTTGGATGCAATTTTCATTTTTATGAAGTCCTTCATGTAAGTTGTTCTTCCACCGACCATGTTAACTCATCTCAAGCACCTCTCTCCTACAAGACCTACCATTTGATAGGCCATTCGCAGTACTTCTTATCTTCTCTTTATCGTGTCTTATCTCTAACAATACAATAAACCACTACATAGTGTACGGATTAACTTTAAACATTAATCGTTGGATCAAGACTAGGAAATCCAAACATTGCCAACCGCTAGATCTTCTTTTCCATTCTTTGCTTCTAGAAAGATTCTACTTTAGCATGATGAACGCTATTATGTGCAAACCTCAAAACACAAACTCCATTGCTCAGTTTTAGGGTCCTTGTGCTAATAAATGCATGGAATTGGATGCAATTTTCGTTTTTATGAGGTCCGTGATGTTACTTGTACTTCCGCCGACCATGTTAACTCATGTCAAGCACCTCTCTCCTACGAGACCAACCATTTGGTTGGATATTCGCAGTACTTCTTATCTTCTCTTTATCGTGTCTTATCTCTTACAATACAATAAACAACTAAATAGTGTACAGATTAACTTTGAACATTGACCGTTGGATCCAGACTAGCAAATCCAAACATTGCCAAACATTGGATCTTCTTTTCCATTCTTAGCATGTAGAAAGATTCTACTTTAGCACGATGAATGCTAGTATGCATAAACCTAAAAAACTCCATTGCTCAGTTTTCAGGATCCTTGTGCTAATAAATGCATGGACTTTGATGCAATTTTCATTTTTATGAGGTCCTTGATGTAACTTGTTCTTCCATCGACCGTGTTAACTCATCTCAAGCACCTCTCTCCTACGAGACTTGCCATTTGGTAGGCCATTCGCAATACTTCTTACCTTCTCTTTATCGTGTCTTATCTCTTACAATACAATAAACCACTTCATAGTGTACGTATTAACTTTGAAAATTGACCGTTGGATCAAGACTAGAAAATCCAAACATTGCCAACCACTACATCTTCTTTTCCATTCTTAGCATCTAGAAAGATTCTACTTTAGCACGATGAATGATATTATGTGCAAACCTCAAAACACAAACTCCATTGCTTAGTTTTCAAGGTCCTTGTTATAATATATGTGTGGACTTGGACGCAATTTTCATTTTTATGAAGTCCTTCATGTAACTTTTTCTTCCATCGACCATGTTAACTCATCTCAAGAACCTCTCTCCTATGAGACCTACCATTTGATAGGCCATTCGTAGTACTCCTTATCATCTCTTTATCGTGTCTTATATCTTACAATACAATAAACCACTACATAGTGTACTGATTAACTTTGAACATTGACCGTTGGATCAAGACTAGCAAAAATATTTTTGCCAACCGCTGGATCTTCTTTTCCATTCTTTGCTTCTAGAAAGATTCTACTTTATCATGATGAACGCCATTATGTGCAAATCTCAAAACACAAACTCCATTGCTCAGTTTTTAGGATCCTTGTGCTAATAAATGCATGGAATTGGATGCAATTTTCATTTTTATGAGGTATATGATGTTACTTGTACTTCCACCGACCGTGTTAACTCATCTCAAGCACCTCTCTCCTATGAGACCTACCATTTGGTAGGCCATTCGCAGTACTTCTTATCTTCTCTTTATCGTGCCTTATCTCTTACAATGCAATAAACAACTACATAGTGTACGGATTAACTTTGAACATTGACCGTTGGATCAAGACTAGCAAATCCAAACATTGCCAAATGCTGGATCTTCTTTTCCATTCTTAGCATCTACAAAGATTCTACTTTAGCACGATGAACGCTAGTATGAGTAAACCTAAAAAACAAACTCCATTGCTCAATTTTCAGGGTCCTTGTGATAATAAATGCATGGACTTGGATGCAATTTTCATTTTTATGAGGTCCTTGATGTAACTTTTTCTTTCACCGACCGTGTTAACTCATCTGAAGCACCTCTCTACTACGAGACCTACCATTTGGTAGGCCATTCGCAGTACTTCTTATCTTCTCTTTATTGTGTCTTATCTCTTACAATACAAAAACACTACATAGTGTACGGATTAACTTTGAACATTGACCGTTGGATAAAGACTAGCAAATCCAAACATTACCAACGGCTGGATCTTCTTTTCCATTCTTAGCATCTAGAAAGATTCTACTTTAGCACGACGAACACTATTATGTGCAAACCTCAAAACACAAACTCCATTGCTTAGTTTTCAAGGTCCTTGTTATAATAAATGTGTGGACTTGGATGTAGTTTTCATTTTTATGAAGTCCTTCATGTAACTTGTTCTTCCACCGACCATGTTAACTCATCTCAAGCACCTCTCTCCTACGAGACCTACCATTTGATATTCCATACGCAGTACTTCTTATCTTCTCTTTATCGTGTCTTATCTCTTACAATACAATAAATCACTACATAGTGTATGAATTAACTTTGAACATTGACCATTGGATCAAGACTAGAAAATCCGAACATTGCCAAACGCTGGATCTTCTTTTCCATTCTTTGCATCTAGAAAGATTCTACTTTAGCACAATGAGCTATTATGTGCAAACCTCAAAACACAAACTCCATTGCTCTATTTTTAGGGTCCTCGTGCTAATAAATGCATGGACTTGGATGCAATTTTCATTTTTATGAGGTTCGTGATGTAACTTGTACTTCCACCAACTGTGTTAACTCATCTCAAGAACCTCTCTCCTACCAGACCTACCATTTGGTAGGCCATTCGCAGTACTTCTTATCTTCTCTTTATAGTGTCTTATCTCTTACAATACAATAAACCACTACATAGTGTACGGATTAACTTTGAACATTGACTGTTGGATCAAGACTAGCTATTCCAAACATTGCCAAATGCTGGATCTTCTTTTCCATTCTTAGCATCTAGAAAGATTCTACTTTAGCACGATGAACGCTAGTATGCGTAAACCTAAATACACAAACTCCATTGCTCAGTTTTCAGGGTCCTTGTGCTAATAAATGCATGGACTTGGATGCAATTTTCATTTTATGAGGTCCTTGATGTAACTTGTTCTTCCACCGACCGTGTTAACTCATCTCAAGCACCTCTCTCCTACGAGACCTACCATTTGGTAGGCCATTCGCAGTACTTCTTATCTTCTCTTTATCGTGTCTTATCTCGTACAATACAATAATCCACTTCATAGTGTACGGATTAACTTTGAACATTGACCATTGGATCAAGACTAGCAAATCCAAACATTGCCAACCGCTGGATCGTCTTTTACATTCTTAGCATCTAGAAAGATTCTACTTTAGCACGATGAACGCTAGTATGTGCAAACCTCAAAACACAAACTCCATTGCTTTGTTTTCAAGGTCCTTTTTATAATAAATGTGTAGACTTGGATGTAATTTTCATTTTTATGAGGTCCATGATGTAACTTGTACTTCTACCGACCGTGTTAACTCATCTCAAGCACCTCTCTCCTACGAGACCTACCATTTGGTAGGCCATTTGTAGTACTTCTTATCTTCTCTTTATCGTGTCTTATCTGTTACAATACAATAAACCACTTCATAGTGTACGGATTAACTTTGAACATTGACCGTTGGATCAAGACTAGCAAATCCAAACATTGCCAAACGCTGGATCTTCTTTTCCATTCTTAGCATCTAGAAAGATTCTACTTTAGCAAGATGAACGCTATTATGTGCAAACCTGAAAACACAAACTCCATTGCTCAGTTTTCAGGGTCCTTGTGCTAATAAATGCATGGACTTGGATGCCATTTTCATTTTTATGAGCTCCATGATGTAACTTGTACTTCCACCGACTGTGTTAACTAAACTCAAGCACCTCTCTCCTACGAGACCTACCATTTGGTAGGGCATTCACAGTACTTCTTATCTTCTCTTTATCGTGTCTTATCTCTTACAATACAATAAACCACTTCATAGTGTACAGATTAACTTTGGACATTGATCGTTGGATCAATACTAGAAAATCCAAACATTGCCAAGCACTTGATTTTCTTTTCCATTCTTAGCATCTAGAAAATTTCTACTTTAGCATGATGAACGCTAGTATGTGCAAACCTAAAAACACAAACTCCATTGCTCAGTTTTCAGGGTCCTTGTGCTAATAAATGGGTGGACTCTGATGCAATTTTCATTTTTATGAGCTCATTGATGTAACTTGTACTTTCATTGACCGTGTTAACTCATCTCAAGCACCTCTTTCCTACGAGACCTACCATTTGGTAGGCCATTCACAGTACTCCTTATCTTCTCTTTATCGTGTCTTATCTCTTACAATACAATAAATCACTGCATAGTGTACGGATTAACTTTGAACACAACGAGACTAGCAATTCCAAACATTGCAAATCGTTGGATCTTCTTTTCAATTATTAGCATCTAGAAAGATTCTACTTTATCACGATGAACGCTAGTATGCACAAACCTCAAAACACAAACTCCGTTGCTCAGTTTTTAGGGTCCTTTTTATAATAAACGCGTGGACTTGGACGCAGTTTTCATTTTTATGAAGTCCTTGATGTAACTTCTTCTTCCATCGACCATGTTAACTCTGAAGCAATTCTCTCCTACGAGACCTACCATTTTATAGGCCATTCGCAGTACTTATTATCTTCTCTTTATTGGGTCTTATCTCTTACAATACAATAAAGCACTACATAGTGTACGGATTAAGACTAGCAATTCCAAACATTGCCAACCACTGGATCTTCTTTTCCATTCTTAGAATCTAGAAAGATTCTACTTTAGCACGATGGATGCTAGTATGCGCAAACCTCAAACCACCGAGATTTTGGACAGCAGGTTTAACTTTTTGATACTCCACCTGATCCAAATTAATTGACTCAAGCTTTTCTAGATTCGGATGTATCTAGTACTAAAATATGTCTAGATACATCCGAATGTAGACAAATCTCAGTCAATTAATTTGGATCAGATGGAGTAATATTTTGCATCTTGAAATTTTAACGAAATTTGGTCAAACCTGAGCTACACAAGTAGAGAACGGGAGGGAGGCAGTGCGAGACTTTCAAAAAAAAGCAGCGCAAGATCAGCGCAGAAGAGGACTTGAAGGCGGTGCGATATTAGAGCAAAGCTATGATGGGCTACTGACATGAGGTACAGGGTACACTCCAATAGTAGTAAATGTATGGACCTACTACTAGTAGGAGTATATGCACTCAAAACAAGTTACATTTTCTCTCTCCTTTGCTGGCTCTCACCATCCATCCTCCATCGATTTCTTCTCTGCAGCCGCGGGTGCATAGTCCGGCTTGTCTCTTCCTCGTCCACAACAGGTTCAACTTCTTGCTACGATTTTGCATCTTGACAGTTTATCAAAATTAGGTCAAACTTGAGCTACAAGTAAGCGTGGTAGATTGCTCTTAAATTAATTGTATTTTCGAAGGTATGTGGGTGCATCTATTCTTGTAAAAGTATTGTAGTCGGTGTGAGTGTCCAATTACCAGGAAAGAACATTCTCAATTGATGATGACTAGTTCGGACTCTAGCTAAGATTTTGCATCTTCCTCAAAGAAAAAAAAGATTTTGCATCTTGAAAATATTGAACCCCTTTTGAAAACGATCACATGAAATAGGGAGAGAGGGGAAATGATATTTCTATTCTCTATGGGCAATCCATAAGCTTGAGGTGCACCATAGGCTTAAAGATAACTTTATTTTTTCCACTATGTATAAGGTGAACCTTAGCGGATGCCACATCGTAGGCCTTATTAAGGTGTGCTTTTTTACACATTGCGGGAGTAGTATATTTCCTTGCTTAGACATATGGTCACCTCTGTCCATGCGATGTACATGCTGAGAGAATAAAACTTTGGCAGTGGAAGAGGGCAGAAGCGAAGAGAAGTTGAAGGCGGTTCCATGTCAGAGAAAAGTTATGATGGGTTTCTGACATGAGGTACTCCTGCGGCCACTCTACTAGTACTAAATTCCAGGACCTATGCACGCAAAATAAATCGTGTGTTTTCTCTCTCCTTCCCTATGCTCCATCTCTCCTCCCATTTCCCCTCGCGAACTGGTTCGGCTGATCTCTCTCCCCTCGTCCATAGCGTGGCGTTGCGCACGTGTGCCTTGGTATGGCAGCTCTGTGTCTCTAGCGTGTTCGGCAGCCACGCGTTGGTGTGGAGTAGGGACGAGGAGTACATAGGAAGGAAACCACTTTGGTCTTGGCGGCACAAAGTTTCAAAGTTTTCCGGTTTTCGAAATTTTCACTTGCTTCCCAAACATCGAGAGGGAAGGTTATTCAAAAGATCTACCATTCGCAGTACTGTACTTCTTATCTTCTCTTTATCGTATCTTATCTCTTGAAATACAATACAATACAATACAATAATCCACTTCATAGTGTACGGATTAACTTTGAATATTGACCATTGGATCAAGACTAGCAAATCCAAACTTTGCCAACCTCTTGATCTTCACTTACATTCTTAGCATCTATCAGGATTGTACTTTAGCACGATGAATGCTAGTATGCGCAAACCTAAAAACACAAACTCCATTGCTTAGTTTTCAGGGTCCCTGTGCTAATAAATGCATGGACTTGGATGCAATTTTCATTTTTATGAGGTCCTTGATGTAACTTGTACTTCCACCGACCGTGTTAACTCATCTCAAGCACCTCTCTCCTACGAGACCTACCATTTGATAGGCCATTCATATACTTCTTATCTTCTCTTTATCGTGTATTATCTCTTACAATACAATAGACCACTGCATAGTGCATGGATTAACTTTAAACATTGATCGTTGGATCAAGACTAGCAACTCAAAACATTGCCAACCTCTTGATCTTCTTTTCCATTCTTAGCATCTAGAAAGATTCTACTTTAGCATGATGAACGCTATTATGCGCAAACCTAAAAACACAAACTCCATTGCTTAGTTTTCAGGGTCCCTGTGCTAATAAATGCATGGACTTGGATGCAATTTTCATTTTTTTGAGGTCCTTGATGTAACTTGTACTTCCACCGACCGTGTTAACTCATCTCAAGCACCTCTCTCCTATGAGACCTACCATTTGATAGGCCATTCATAGTACTTCTTATCTTCTCTTTATCATGTCTTATCTCTTACAATACAATAAACCACTACATAGTGCATGGATTAACTTTAAACATTGACCGTTGGATCAAGACTAGGAACTCAAAACATTGCCAACCTCTTGATCTTCTTTTCCATTCTTAGCATCTAGAAAGATTCTACTTTAGCATGATGAACGCTATTATGTGCAAACCTAAAAACACAAACTCCATTGCTTAGTTTTTAGGGTCCCTGTGCTAATAAATGCATGGACTTGGGTGCAATTTTTATTTTTATGAGTTCCTTGATGTAATTTGTACTTCCACCGACTGTATTAACTCTCAAGCACCTCTCTCCTACGAGACCTACCATTTGATATCCATTCGCGGTACTTCTTATCTTCTCTTTATCGTGTCTTATCTCTTACAATACAATAAACCACTTCATAGTGTACGGATTAACTTTGAACATTGACCGTTGGATCAAGACTAGCAAATCCAAACATTTCCAACCTCTTGATCTTATTTTCCATTCTTAGCATCTAGAAAGATTCTACTTTGGCACGATGTATTATTCATGAACCTAAAAACACAAACTCCATTGGTCAGTTTTCAGGGTCGTTGTGCTAATAAATGCTTGGACTTGGATCCAATTTTCATTTTTATGAGGTCCTTGTTGTAACTTGTACTTCCACTTACCATGTTAACTCTCAAGCAACTCTCTCCTACGAGACCTACCATTTGGTAGGCCATTCGCAGTACTTCTTATCTTCTCTTTATCGTGTCTTATCTCTTACAATACAATAAATCACTGCATAGTGTATGGATTAACTTTGAACATTGACCGTTGGATCAAGTCTAGCAAATCCAAACATTGCCAAACGCTAGATCTTCTTTTCCATTCTTAGCATCTAGAAAGATTCTACTCCCTCTGACCCAAATTAGTTGACTTAGATTTTTCTAAATTCGAATGTATCTAGACTTATTTTAGTGTTAGATATGTCCGAATCTAGATAAAACTAAGTCAACTAATTTGGGTCAGAGGGAGTACTTTAGCATGATGAACGCTAGTATGCGCAAACCTCAAAACACAAACTCCATTGCTCAGTTTTCAGGGTCCTTGTTCCAATAAATGCGTGGAGTTGGACACAATTTTCATTTCTATGAGGTCCTTAATGTAACTTGTACTTCCACCGACCATGTTAAATCTCAAGAAACTCTCTCCTACGAGACCTACCATTTTATAGGACATTCACAGTACTTCTTATCTTCTCTTTATCGTGTCTTATCTCTTACAATACAATAAACCACTTCATAATGTACGAATTAACTTTGAACATTGACCGTTGGATCAAGAGTAGCAAATCCAAACATTGCCAACTTCTGTATCTTCTTTTCCATTCTTAGCATCTAGAAAGATTCTACTAATAGTTTTTAGCACGATGAACACTAGTATATGCGCAAACCTCAAAACACACACTTCATTGCTCTCAGTTTCAGGGTCTTTGTGCTAATAAATGCATGGACATGGATGCAATAATTATCATTTTCATGAGGTCCTTGATGTAGCTTGTACTTCCACCGACCGTATTAACTCTCAAGCACCTCGCTCCTACGAGACCTACCATTAGATCGGCCATTCGTAATACTTCTTATCTTATCCTTATCTTCTCTTATCTCTTACAATATCATACCATCACTATAGAGTGTACAAACCATTGACCGTTTGATCAAGACTAGCAAATCCAAACATTACTAATAACCATTAGATCTTATTTTCCATTCTTAGCATCTAGAAATATTCTACTGAAAGTCTTTAGGACGATGAATGCTAGTATGCGCAAACCTCAGAACACACACTTCATTGCTCAGTTTCAGGGTCCTTGTGCTAAATGCATGGACTTGGATATAATTTTTTATTTTTTACGAGGTCCTTGATGTAACATGTACTTCCACCGACCGTGTTAACTCTCAAGCACCTCGCTCCTATGAGACCTAAAGTTAGATCGGCCATTCGCAGTACTTCTTATCTTATCTTTATCTTGTCTCTTATCTCTCACAATACCATATATACCACTACATGGTGTACGGAACAATGAATGTTTGAATAAGACAGGCAATTCCAAACATTGTTAACCATTGGATCTTATTTTCCATTCTTAGCATGTAGAAAGATTCTACTTTAGCATGATGAACGCTAGTATGCGCAAACCTCAAAACACACACTTCATTGCTAAGTTTCAGGGTCCTTGTGCTAAATGCATGGACTTGGATGCAATTTTCATTTTTTATGAGGTCCACTTGTACTTGCTTAACAAAGAAAATCAGTGTGGTGCTCACTCCTTCAGCCTTACAGTGTGCTACTCCTCCTCTATGCAAGGAAAGTAAATTGTATACTACTCTCTCCTTTGCTGCATCACACCCATCCTCTAGCTGGTATCTCCCTCGCCCATGGTGTGGCGTTGTGCACGTGTGCCATGGTACTACGGCGGCTCTGTTTCTATCTCTTTTTTTCATAACTTTGCTCTGACATCGAACCGCGTTCAACACCTCTTCGATGCAGCCCTCTTGGGATGCCTTCTCTAACCCCATAATTTCTTCTACAGTAGCTCTTCGTTTCCCCCCTCCATTTTGATCCTTCTTTTTCCTAGTACTACTATTTTCTTTGCAGAAAACAACGTTCCAGTTTTCGCAAAAAAAATCCTGTCACATGGAAATTTGAGATCATCTCTTTTCATAATACTTCTTGGAAACTCCCCTTGGCAAAATATTGTTTACAATAATGCCAAGATGCACCAGTATACATAATATGGGGAAATTACCATAAACTATGATGTGGATCACATGATATGGCATTGACCTTGGTCGTCCGACTCGAAACCTATTCATACGCATTGAGGACAATTTTGTGAACCAGGTTTTTGAAAAGTTGTCAAAACACAAGTTTATCATTATGCATGGTATGTGATACTTTCAAAAGGACGCCATGCACATGTCTTCTGTAAAATTTTAAGAACAATCTACCTCAGCCTCATGTTACAATTCCTTTACTTTCATGTGAATCTAACACTTCTTTAAGAAAAAATCCCGTAGGCTCCGAATCTTGTAGGATTCAACTAGACATGATATTCTAATAATACTGTGTTTTCCGTATTCCTTTGTTTTTCCTATCCCGCGAATCAAACAGGCCTAATGTTGAGACTCCCACGGGCAACATTTCCCAAATTAATGTGGGAACAGTTCATTCACTATGATGTCCATATGGCCATGACCTTTTTTGGTCATCAGGGTTGAAACCTAATAATATTCATACATGGTGGGAAAATATCATGGGACTGGTTTCCAGAAGTTGTCAAATCCCATGGTTACCAGTTTCCTGGCAGGCTGTACACGTGACGTGATAGGATGCCATGCGTAAATATTTATTTTTCTATTTTTCTTTATTAGATGTGATTGTTTCAAAACGGATTCAAAATTGTCAAGATACAAATTCTTAGCAGAAAGTTGAATTTGTCAAAACTCTCGATTGTTATTGATATATTAACTACCTGATGCGTACCACCAAAAGCTTTTTGTAGAACTTCGATAGAAATCTACCACTTTATAGAGCTTCTAGTTCAAATATGACATGATTTTGTTAATAGATACATAAAGTCATTTGAGTGTTCCAAGTTAGCTCGGAAGCTTTGAAAACTCATAAAACTTGGGAATCATACATAAAACATTGTCCACTATATATGGAAACTTGGCTTGTGGCATTCAAAACCATGTTCTCTATACTTTCTGTGCATAGTATATTCATGGTGCTAGAGGCCAACAATAATGGGATCTTCTATATGCTAGACATGACATAATCAAATGTAATGAAAGAGATCCAATGGTCAACAATGTCGGGTTTTGCCAATCTATATCCAACTGCCAACGTTCGAAGTTATTCGTACACTATATAGTGGTATGGAAATTGTGAAGCAACATAGTCATTTTTTGTTTTGAAAAGAAGTGTCAAGCACAAATTTCTGATTTTTGTGGCGAGCAATACGCATTAGAGGACGCCACATGAAAGTATTTGGTTTATTATTTGTTTTATTTCAGTGTCTTCAAAACATTATCAAATTTGAAGGCATGCATATTCTTAGCACGAAGTTAGTTGCATTTTTAAATCTCGCGATGGTTCTCGATATATTGACGACATTGGTACCAACAAACGACATCTGTAAAATTCAAGAGCAACCTATCATGCATACTTGTACTCCCTCCGATTCATATTAGTTGTCCCTAGATTGGATGTGTATACACTAAAACATGTCTAGATACATCCATTTCCGCGACAAGTAATATCGATCAGAGGGAGTAATTCATATCTGACATAATTTCGTTAAATTGGCATAAAGTCCTCTAAGTGGGGGAAGTTACCTAGCTAGGAAGATTCAACAATTCTAGAACAATGAAGTTATAAGAAAGCATGGTCCACTTTGTCTGAAATGTGGTGTGGTGGCACCTTTTTCAACTAGGTTTGGCCTAGAAGGAGCGAGATGCTTCGGTTAGCAACTTAACATGGTTAGTGGAAGTGTACATGTTACATCAAGGACTCAAAAACGAGAAAATAACACCTAACCCTTGTTTTAGTACAAAGGGGCCAAAAAATAAGCATGGAAAATCAGTCGGGACTGGCTCTCCTTCTCCATCCACTAGCTGAGCCATACCGTTTGTACTAGAACAACAACAACAACTTGCTTAACAAAAAGGAAATCAGCACGGTACTCACTTTTGTCAGATCTTGCTAATGAAGTGCATCGAATGCGATGGGACGTGTATATATTTATATATACATACCAAGTACAATATCCCTTCTCTAGTGTTGTGAGTGTTGATCCTTGTAATAACCTTCCATGCGATGTTTGGGATGAAGCAAGTGAAAAAATCAAAACCCGAAAAGTTTGATTCGCGACTACTTTTTTGCCACCGCCCCAAGCCAATGCCCAAAGTGGTTCCTTCATATGCACACCAACACAATGTAGCTGATGAACACATGATAGACAGACACAGAGCCGTCGAACCAATGTTAGAGTTGAAAGCGGCATCCCGCAGAAGTTCTGCTTCTAGTTCATTTTGATGTACTCCTATAGAAACTTCAAAATGAACTAGAGGCAGGACTTTGCGGGATCCTGCTCGCAACCCTAACCATGGCACATGTGCTGAGCGCCACACTCCGGACGAGGGAGAGATCAACTAGAAGGTGTGTGCGCGGGGTGCCGAGAAGATACATACTTGATTACATTGTGTAAAATTTGACCGAATAAATAGAGTAACTAATACACTTGATTAATTTGTGTAAAATTAGTACTCGTACTGTTGGAGGTAGAGTAAAACTTTCCAATAATGCTAATTTTCTACCAACATTCTTTATACTATATATTTAGAGTAAATCTTGGTCAAAGAAAAAACACCCAAAACAAGGACGCCTTATTATTCCTCGAGGCAGAGGTAGAGTAATACTCCTACCTACTACTCATACTTATGCAAACAGTACTACAGTAGGACCTGTAAATAAATAATGTGTCTAGTCAAACCGATGTGATGAGACTATACTGCGCCATGAGGTGACATGGTTAATTTATTACAAGAAAAGAAAAAACCTCTTCGAAAGAGCCATCACATCTTCCCCATCTCTGTTTAGTTTATCCACACTCGCCGACGATGCCGCCTGGCCGCATTTGGGATCCTCTCCACCGCGTTGATCACACATTTTCCTTGCCATCTCGCCCGATGCATCTCTCCTTCTAGACCAGCACCCCTCTCCTCCAAAAAACCAAACAGTTCTATATAGATCCGCCCTCGCCCCAAATCCTCTTCGACGCGATGGCGGATCGTCTATACAAAATTTGGAGAGGTTCAAGGGAGAGCCGATGTTGCAGCGGCTTTAACAAGGTCGGTGATGACGTCATCAACCAAATCATTGAGTGTCTCGACGCTAAAAGTGTTTTCCAGCTGGCTGCATGATCCAAGGAGCTACACCGCAAAGTCGTCGACGGAGAAGGTTACAGCTGCCTGAACTACAACTGCCCGGAAGTGGTCTCCTTCAACGAACTCTATGCCCACATGATCTCCTACATCTATAGCCTGTTTATCTGCACGGAGCCAGGATGCAACTAGGTCGACAATAAATTAACATTGTATCTGCACCTCAAATCCACCCACTCGATCGAGGTGCCCACAATCCTCTACAGCGTCAAACAATGGGACCCATCTAAGCCGGTGCCTGCAGGGAGCTTGCGAAGAACAAATGTCATCGGCATCGGGAAGACGGGCATGCTGTTCATGAGCCAGATTGATGGTCATAGCATAGAGATTGTTCTGTCCATCAGCCGCGTAAGGTCCGCGGCGTGGGAATTGGAGGAGTACGAGGTGAGGATATCATCATTGGTCGATTTTCGTGGGTTCTATCAGCTCGAGTTTTATTCTGAGCAAAAGATTGTGGAGCCGCCGGCTGAAGCCGCGCTGGATGCACTCAACCATTACCTGTCGGTAGCAAGGACTTATTGTCAAGCTCCTCAATTGTTGGTCAGAGTTCCTTGTGGAGTTCCAATGTTGGATCGACGATGACATCAACCCATTGTGAGATATCACATCTTAATATTCTCCTGATGATCCTAATATGAATGTATATGTAATTTTCTAGTCCCTCTATTCTAATATTAATTACTATATTTATTTTAGTGGCAGATTCCTTTCGCAATCGGAGTGGTGGAAATGGCTGGAAAGATCCGTGAATTTTACATCTATCTTGCTAAGGGTGAACAGGCGAAAGCCTATTATGAGGATCCACAGACGACGGTAAAATGAGAGAAGCATGCCAGGCGGGAAAGCAAGCTCTACCAGGCCATGACCTGGACACGCGGAATCATTGGCATACAGATCTTGTGGTGATTCTGACCTCTCTCTTTCTCTCATGCATGTTTAGAGTATATGATGGGACATGTAATCGTTCCTAGCTAGATTAAGGTTCTACTGAGAGTAGTTTTATACTTCTACCGAGTATTTTGTATGGAGTTCTGCAACTGCTAATATATTTTGTAATAATTCCGATGTACTGGGAATTGTTCAGGTCGAGTGCAGAATATGGCCTATACTGCTGAATCTTTCAAAAGCTACCGAATCTCTCAAATGTGCTGATGTTGCTATTATTAAAGTATTTTGTAGAACTAATACTCTTGTACTGGTACTTGTTTTGATCAATGGCAGTAGATTATTTTGCTTTTCTTTTGAAACATGGCCTTCTCAATCTAGATGAGGCCTGGGCTTCTTGGTGTTGCATATATGTTGGTCACGCATGCATTGATGTAAGAACGAGGTATGCACAGAAATGCATACTTAATCGTCAGTCTTGCTTGATCCAATGATGGAGTGTGTTCGGAGAAAAAGGGCAAACTCATCCCTTGTCCGATAAAAAAACAGGCCCAATGTTGAGACTCCCACCGGCAACATTTCCTACTATGCCAAGATGCACACATATACCAAATTAATGTGGGAACAATACATTAACTATGATGTCGATATGGCCATGACCTTTTTTGGTCATCAAGGTTGAAACCTAATAATATTCATACATGGTGGGAAAATATGGCATGGCTGGTTTCCAGAAGTTGTCAAATCCCATGGTTACCAGTTTCCTGGCAGGCTATACACGTGACGTGATAGGATGCCATGCGTAAATATATTTTTTCTGTTTTTCTTTATTAGATGTGATTGTTTCAAAACGGGTTCAAAATTGTCAAGATACAAATTCTTAGCAGGAAGTTAAATTTATCAAAACTCTCGATTGTTTTCGATATATTAACTACCTGATGTGTACCACCAAAAGCTTTTTGTAGAACTTCGATATAAATCTACCACTTTCTAGAGCTTCTAGTTCAAATATGACATGATTTTGTTAATAGAGACATAAAGTCATCTGAGTGGTCCGAGTTAGCTTGGAAGCTTTGAAAACTCATAAAACTTGGGAATCGTACATAAAACATTGTCCACTATATCTGGAAACTTGGCTTGTGGCATTCAAAACCATGTTCTCTGTACTTTCTGTGCATAGTATATTCATGGTGCTAGAGACCAACAATAATGGGATCTTCTATATGCTAGACATGACATAATCAAATGTACTGAAAGAGATCCAATGGTCAACAATGTCGGGTTTTTCCAATATATATCCAACTGCCGATGTTTGAAGTTATTCGTACACTATATAGTGGTATGGAAATTGTGAAGCAACATAGTCATTTTTTGTTTTGAAAAGAAGTGTCAAGCACTATATAGTGGTATGGAAATTGTTTCACGTGCCTTTTACTAGTATGGATATGGATGATCAGTTGATGTGACTCTCGGCCTTGAATTCCTAGACAGATAGGTTATGGTCTACTATCTATTTCTATTACTAGATGGACGCTAGCCAAATTCAAAATCTGAATCGAGTGGCAAAATCACCCACCGACCTTGAAGCATTTCCCTCCCAACCGATTAAAAACCTTTGAGCCAAAATCTCCCACCGGATAGTACCATTTTTCTATTATTATTAGCTGGATGCGGGTCAAATTCAAATCTCAATCGAGCAGCAATATCACACACCGACCTTGAAGCATTTCGCGCCCCTCTGTTTCAAAAACTTTTGTCTTTAAATTTCCTGTTCTACCCATTGTTCAAACGATAGATGGGCATGCTAAAGTCAGTACCTCGAGGGCATGATCATAATTATATTACTATTCACCTATATTATGGTCCTGATTCGCACAGTTTTTCCCACTGGCCCTCCCAAAAATCCCAAGATCCTTTGTGACCTCCACAGCCACCGCGCGCACCGACTTGATCTCTGGTCTCGTGCGCCGCCGCGGAGCCGCTTCACCGGCGCTCACCCACACGATCTAGTTCATCGGGTCTCTCTGCCACTGCACCGGAGCTATGGTGTCGTTCACCATGCCGATGGCGTCATCGACCACCCAAGCTTTGCTTCCTCGCCGCCGATGGCGTCATCGACCGCCCAAGCTCTACTTCCGTGCTGCCGAAAGCTACCCAACCGTACCGGATCCGCTTTATTGGTGTCCACCGAACGTGATCTAGTTCAAGGAGTTCCATGTCCACCGCTCCAGACCAGCTGCACGGTCGTCGCTGTTCACTGCACCGGATCTGCCTCAGCGACGCTCTCGTCCACCACGTTCAAGCCAACATCGACCACCCAAGATCTGCTTCCCCGACGCCAACAACCACCAGAACTGCAGCACCCTCGGTGACCTGGACGTCACTCGCATGGTATCGACGATGCTTAGACACCTCTCCGACCAAGGTTAACCTAATCTCCAACTTGTTTTTGTTTTATCAGCAGTATAGCAGGTTCAAGCCTGTCGCAGTGAACTGCATTTTTGTAATTGTGCTAGTACATACAAGTCACTGGGCACGCCTATTCTTCGTGCTAGTACATGCAAGATCGTTATACATGTTGGTTTGCATTCGCTGCTCTACAAATTTCAAGTCATGCACATGTCTGTTATTTTATCATGCACATGTTCTTAGCTACTCCATACAATAGTAATTGCCTGCTACCGTGTAATTCTTATAAAATCTGTAGTCAGTGGAAAATATTAGTGTGGATTCCCTGCTCTACAGTTGCTGAATCTATCTGGTTCGTCCTGAGACCAGTTCCTGCTATTATTTCCTCCTTGGCATCGTTCTGCTATCCTATAGTAGTCGTTTAAACTCTTCGTACTAATTCGATTATAATTTTGTTGTTGCCATAATGCCATCTAGTTCTTCAAAAGCTGCATCACTAACTATTTCTTTTTTCTTGCATAGAGCTCAGAATGGAACAATGAACATGTTGGTTTGCATAGCCTATTCTACGGGTTCACAAGGGATGCCATTACTTCCTTATCTGGTGCTGGTTCGTCCTGAGCAACGGCATAACTGTCCTCTACTATGTAGTTCACTCGTGGTTTGAATTCCTGCTCTAGAATTTCTCTTATGACGCCATTATAATTTCTACCTGGTTGACTTTTATCTACGACAGTAACTACTTTCCATTGTGTAGCTCACCGCAAATTCTGAGTCACCCCACGACTCTATGCATTCCAGGTCATGCCACTGCTTCCATATATATTTGCTGAAATTCTAAGAAACACTTTGTTTGATTGCTCATTTCATTCTAGGTATGTTTGTCTAATGCTTGTTTGTCCTGATCTACAGGTTCACGAGCGACGCCATTATATCTCACATCTGGTTCTGGGTCTAGTTCGTCCTAAGTCACGACATAACTATCCTCTACAATATATAGTTCATTCGTGGTCTGCATTCCTACTCTATAGGTTCTCGTATGATGCGGTTATAATTTCTATCTGGTTCATTCTTCGCTATGATAGTAACTACATGCCATTTTGTGGCTCAGCGCAAATTCCGAGTAACCCAACGTCTCTTGCATTTTAGGGTATAGAACTGCTTCCATATATATTTGTTCAAAATGACCTCGCTAGTTTATATCTGCTAAAATTCTAAGCCACACACACACATTTTTTGATTGCTTGTGTCACGGTAGTCACACTTGTTTAATGTGTCCTTGCTTGTCATGTTTGTTTGACATGTTGGTCAATAATTGAACATTGACCAGTTGTAAACTCCAGTTCATAGCTCCTATCATATCCGTCAAATAAGTAGTTTGTCTTGTTTGATGTATTAACTTGTTATTACTTAGTTTCAGACTGCAATTATTGCTAGGCCCACCAAAAAGCGGGCTACAAGATCATGTCTCCTCCAATGTAGCTGTCACACTCAATGGAAGATGCAGGTGATCGATTGAGAAAGCAAATTGAGGACTCTGCTTTCAACTTGATTGTCAACTGAAATGCCGATTTTTCTTTCCCTTGAGTTGATAATATGTAATAATTTTAAGAAGTTTGCAGCTGATGTAATATCAAGATAACTCGCGTAGGCCATGTAGGCATTTAGTTGACGCTGTCCACACATTGTGGTAGTCGTTACAGTAACTACGCCAGGAAGATCGATTAGGGAACAGTACCATGCTGTATTCGGCCGACGATGAAAAGTAAAAAAATGTTGGATTATTATACACGTTTTATGATATTGGCATGGGCTTCAGAATTGACAAAACTGTAAAAGGCCATAAACATAACGGGCCAATGCGCATGTGGTAACAGGCCTAACGGGCCGTAACAGAAACAGGTCGTTACTGAAGTAGGCCGTAACAGTAACATGTCGTAACAGTAGCAGGCTAGAACAGAAATAGCCTATTACAGTAACAGACAAGAAACTTCACAAATCGCAAAACAGTAATAGGCCAAAATAGTAGCGGGCCAAAACAGTAGTGGGACAAAACAGTAAAAGGCCAGAATAGTGACAAGCCTGAACAGTATGGACCGAGAAATTCCCGGACGAGGGTAGTAACAGGCCGACAAATTTACCAGGCTAGAACAGTAAAGGGCATTTTGTGGGCCTGAACAGCTAAAGACCAGAACAGCAAAAGGCCAGAACAGTAATGGACCATCTCAGAGAAGGGTCGTTAGTAGGTGGTCGACGATGGGCTGCGATAATAGTGATGGGCTGACCGCAGGCCTTATGTTTATAGGAGCGACTTGTCGCAGACTGATAATGGGCCGCACAGTGTTGGACCAACATGAGCCTTCTGTAGGCCGAAATAGAATCAGGCCTAAAAGTTTGCGGGTCGCTGCTGGCTGCATTTTTGGGCCCATTTCAAACGGTGCAGGACAAAATAGTAATGGGCCATCTTCTTATTGGGCTCCCCTTATGGGTTGGCCCAGTTAGTATTTAGCAGGACTTGACCGGGCATGGCTTCCGCCACAGTTTATATGGCCGTTAATGGCGGTAACCGACCGCTAACGGCGGCTGCCACCTGGCAGTTCGCATGACATTAGCAGTCAGCGCGGCTGGCGAACAGATCTACGACGGAACAAGTTTTCGTGGCTGAAGGGTGCGATCCGCCACGGTCTAAGAAAAAACTGTGGTTAATTCATTTGTGACGGGGCTTTTACCACGAAGGTCATCCGTCGCGGAAGACTCTTTGGCCACAAAAAACGGGCCTTCAACCACGAGAATCGTTCGTTGTAAAAGCCAACTTTTCTTGTAGTGGATGCCACTCCAGCATGTGGTATTCTACCACTAGTTTGAAAGATGCTGCATCACCACACCCACTTCGATGTGTGTGTGTCAGTGTGCATCATTGTGGTTTGGAAAAGAACACATGCAATGATGCCACTTCGTCCAACCATGTCTAGGAACTCTAGCATCATGTTGGGATTCAACTCCAGCATGCATTCTACCACTAGTTTGAAAGATGCTGCATCACCACACCGACTTGGATGTGTGTGTGTGTGTCACTGTGCATCATTGTGGTTTTGGAAAAGAACACATGCAATGATACCACTCTAGCATGTGGTGTTGAACCATGTCCAAGAACCCTAGCAGCATGTTGGGATTCAACTACAGCATGCATTCTATCACCAGTTTGAAAGATGTTGCGTCACCACACCCACTTTGACATGTGTGTCTGTGTGTCAGTGTGCATCATTGTGGTTTTGGAAAAGAACACATGCAATGATGCCACTCTGGCATGAGGTGTCCAACCATGTCCAGGAACCCTAGCAGCATGCTAGGATTCAACTGCAGCATGCATTCTACCACCAGTTTGAAAGATGCTGCATCACCACACCAACTTGGATGTGTGTGTGTTAGTGTGCGTCATTGTGGTTTTCGAAAAGAACACATTCAATGATGCCAATCCAGCATGTGGTGTCCAACCATGTCCAAGAACCCTAGCAACATGCTGGGATTCAAGTGCAACATGCATTCTACCACCAGTTTGAAAGATGATACATCACCACACCCACTTCGATGTGTGTGTCTCAGTGTGCATCATTGTTGTTTTGGAAAAGAACACATGCAATGATGCCACTCTAGCATGTGAGTCCAACCATGTCCAGGAACCTTAGCAGCATGCTAGGACTCAACTGCATCATGCATTCTACCAACAGTTTGAAAGATGTTGCATCACCACACCCACATAGATGTGTGTGTGTTTGTGTGTTTTAGTGTGCATCATTGTGGTTTTAGAAAATAACACATGCAATGATGACACTCCAGCATGTGGTGTCCAACCATGTCCAAGAACCCTAGCAGCATGCTGGGATTCAACTGCAACATGCATTCTACCACCACTTTGAAAGATGTTGTATCATCACACCCACTCGGATGTGTGTGTGTCAGTGTGCACATTGTGGTTTTGGAAAAGAACACATGCAATGATGCCACTCCAGCATGTGTATCCAACCAAGTCTAGGAACCCTAGTAGCATGCTAGGATTCAACTTCAGCATGCATTCTACTACCAGTTTGAAAGATGCTGCATCACCACACCCACTTGGATGTGTGTGTGTGTTAGTGTGCATCATTGTGGTTTTGGAAAAGAACACATGCAATGATGCCACTCCAGCATGTGGTGTCCAACCATGTCCAGGAACCCTAGCAACATGCTGGGATTCAACTACAACATGCATTCTACCCCCAGTATAAAAGATGCTGCATCACCACACCCACTTGGATGTGTGTATGTGTTAGTGTGCATCATTGTGGTTTTGGAAAATAACACATGCAATGATGCCACTCCAGCATATGGTGTCGAACCATGTCCAGGAACACTAGCAGCATGCTGGGATTCAACTACAGCATGCATTCTACCACGAGTTTGAAAGATGTTGCATCACTACACCCACTTGGATGTGTGTGTGTGTTAGTGTGCATCATTGTGGTTTTGGAAAAGAAAACATGCAATGATGCCACTCCAGCATGTCTGTTCTTTTCCTAAACCACATGGATCCACTAGAGTCATTGCATGTGTGTTCATTTCATAAACTACATGGATCCACTAGATGTCATTGCATGTGTGTTCTATTCCAAAACCACATGGATCCACGAATGTCATTGCATGTGTGTTCTTTTCATAAACCATATGGATCCAATAGATGTCATTGCATGTGTGTTCTTTTCGTAAACCACATGCATCCACTAGATGTTAGTGCATGTGTGTTCTTTTCCTAAACCACATGGATCCACTAGAGTCATTGCATGTGTGTTCTTTTCATAAACCACATGGATCCACTTGATGTCATTGCATGTGTGTTCTTTTCCAAAGCTACATGGATCCACTAGATGTCATTGCATGTGTGTTCTTTTCATAAACCACATGGATCCACTAGAGTCATTGGATGTGTGTTCTTTTCCAAAACCACATGGATCCACTAGATGTCATTGTATCTTTGTTCTTTTCATGAACCACATGGATCCACTAGAGTCGTTGGATGTGTGTTGGTTTCCAAAATCACATGGATCCACTAGATGTCATTGCATGTGTGTTCCTTTCATAAACCACATTGATCCACTACATGTCTTGGATGTGTGTGTGTATTAGTGTGCATCATTGTGGTTTTGGATAAGAACACATCCAATGATGCCACTCCAACATGTGGTGTCCAACCATGTCCAGGAACTCTAGCTGCATGCTGGGATTCAGCTGTAGCATGCATTCTACCACTAGTTTGAAAGATGCTGCATCACCACACCCACTTGGATGTGTGTGTGTCAGTGTGCATCATTGTGGTTTTGGAAAAGAACACATGTAATGATGCCACTCCAGCATGTTGTGTCCAACCATGTCCAGGAACCCTAGCAGCATGCTGGGATTCAACTGCAGCATGCATTCTACCACTAGTTTGAAATATGTTGCATCACCATACACACTTGGATGTGTGTGTGTGTTAGTGTGCATCATTGTGGTTTTGGAAAAGAACACATGCAATGACTTCTAATGTGTGTGTGGTGGCCGTTAGATCGTAACCTTAGCCCCCAATGGTGGCCGTTAGATCGAGTCTTCTAAAAGGCATGCCCCAAGACACCTATTCTGCATGACGATTGTTACAGACCATTCGATCAGGGCGCTTGGATGATTGGATGGTTCTTCGTAAGTGTTATCCGCAAGTAGGCCGTTCTACGACATGATTGGCCATGCTTACTGTCTGCTTGCTCTAGACAAACTTGCAACACCGCGTGCTCCCACTTGCCAGTGTCACGTGTTCTGTGGACCCACCTGCCAGTGTCCCGTCCCCTTTACTTCTCTTCCTCCCCATACTTATCTTCCTTCCCCTCGAAGCCACTTTCCACACTTCTCTCCCATCCTTCCGTAACTGCAAGCCGACGGCGCCTCCAACAATCTCTCCCGCAGCCACCCCAGTCCCCCACCTCCCTTCCCCATGGGTTTAAGGGGAGAAGGTGAGGAAACGCGTCGTGACGACAGCAGTGGTGATTTCGATGTGAGTCGTCTCATCTCTAACATATGTGGCCTTTTATCTATTTTGAGCTAGATCTACTCTGATTACACATGCATGTATGATGTGTTAGGCCAACAAGACGATGTATGACTCCGACTATCATGGTTTAGCGGAGGAAGACAGTCCTCTACTATGTGAACATGGATATGTGCCCGCTAAATTTGTAGCGTTCGAAGGATGAAACGCAGGCAGGAGGTTTTTAGGTTGTCAAGGACATGGTGCAATGTTGCCATGCAGAAGTTGCGGTGTTGTTAAATGGGTAGATCCAGATTGGCCCAAATCGATGTAGAAAACGCTGGACAAACTATGGGATATGACTGTTGAGTTGAAAGAATCCATAGTCATCTCAATTCTTGAGAGTGCTGAGATGAAGTTGTTTGACCATGTTGACACAACCAAGCTTAACCGAGATCTCAGGAGGGTGCAAGACAAGGTTAGCAAAGTCGAGAAGGACAGGGGCATGGCGTTGGCCCTGAAGGCTAAAGCAGAGCAAGAACTGACTCAAGAAAGGAATGAACTTCACCAGGCCAAAGTCATGCGGTTCACAACTACTAGTATTGACAAGTGCATGAGGATAAATGCAGAGAAACAATTGAAGTTGTATGAGGAAGATGCTAAAAGGACAGAGCAGACGATTCGATCCTTGCTCTCACAGGAAGATGCGCATCGGGCTAAGATTAGGAAGATTAAGGAGATGTGTGATAACTAGTTCTATTTAGCTTGAGATCCGAACTTTTTTAATTATAATAGTGGTATTATTGACCTAGCGGTCTAAACAAGTGGTATCGGAGTCCTGGGAGAAAAAAATTGGTCGCCTGTTAATCTATCTTAGCCCTCCATTACTTCCTTTTGTCTGATGATGGTGGTATTCTGACTTTGGTGGTTTGTTTAAATGTAATCTACATGGATTCTGTTGCATGCAAATGGCACAACCACAATTTATAAAGTGGAAGCACGTACATCCTATTACTGGAGATCCGGGAGCTTCGCCAGATGCAGGGGATGAAGGAGCAGGGAGGTGGTGAGATAGACGGGCTCAAGATTAGGACAGAAAGTGGTACCAATTTCCTCATTATCTGGGCATTATCGGTTTCCATTGCTATTTATGTTGCCATGTCCTTGTGCAGCAGCTGAAATGAGTTGTTGCTTCATGGAGTGTAGGAGCCTAAATAATTTATTTCTGTGCCACTAACATTCCATCTAATTTGGAGACCTCCTGCCCCTCCACAATCATGGAACCGGTGCTGCGTGTTTTCAGATAGTAGTGGCACAATCACAGTTTCGAATTCAACTAGTCACTCGGCCGTTTCCAAACCTCAAGTCGCGATACATTTTACTCCGAGAATGTGGTAGATTGTTTCGCCTGACAAGTTCCATGCACAGAGCTCCAGAATTTAACCGAATTACATATATATGTTCAAGTTCAACACATTATTATGCATCTTCATTGCTAGCAGCCTTCTTCCCCTGCCTAGGTGCCAAGCCTTCACTTCCACTGGCTTCTTCATTTCCTGCCTTCTTCCTCTTCCTCGGTGCCAATTTTATTAGCTTCACATAGTCTGCATTGCCGGGACAATCAGCACCAGAATCATGCCCAGCATCATCACTCGCCTCATTTTGATTTCTTCCGGCAGCAAAATGACTGACATGGGAGTCATGTTTCTAACCTTGTGGCGCTTCCTGTCAAAGAAACATGACTATTGCATAACTGCCTAATATCTACGGAGTAAACAAAACAAAAAATACAATTCAGCACAAACATGCGAACCCGAAGAGACTTTTGCTTACCAGGAGCTAATTGGGTTTGAGTGACCACCCTGTCCAAGAATAGCGGGGCGACTCCTAGTTGCAACAGCTTCCACATCCAGTACATTACAATTCAGTGTAAACATGCAAGCCAAAGCATACCTTTTCATCAACCCAATTAGCTGACTATCACACGTTAGAGGAACCATGATGCCATCCATGAAGATAAACTTTGCAGTCTGCTTCGGCCCTATTTTAGCATGTTTATGTAGAGCATCAACCATACCAGGGATAGTGCAGATCTACACAGGTGCTTCTTCCATTGTGAGATAATGGTGTCCATAACACTTGCCCTTCACCCTTGCTGATTTAGAGTCGTAGCTGAAGAGGGCTACCGTAACCAGTAAGGGTGGTCCACGGAGATCCCACTTGACAGAAAACTATGGACAAAATATGTTTGTCAGCATTGGGCTAGCAAACAATTCTAGGTTCAATAGCCAGCTAGCAGTTATAGTTAGTGCGAATAGCAGAGAGAAGAGTAGCTCACCCACATGTAGCCAAAACTTCTTATTCCTTGGTAGTAGGATCTGCCATCCTCCGTGTTGCTTAGATCGTTAGCGGTGGAGGCGGGCTAGAGCCTCGCAACGGCGACTACGGTATGTGACATTGGAGCTCGGGATCATCAAATGGGCGCAGCAAAATTGTCGCCAGAAGTCACATGTCCGAAGGGATTGTTCTGCTTGGAGGGTGAATTTCGATGTCACGGTGCTAGGGGAAAGGAGGGAGTGGATTTGTGAAATTGGTCCACGCACCAAGCCACTTACTTCCTCGATTAGCCTACGATGTTACCGCATTGGCGCTCACGGCATGGACATATTACTGACATGTGGGTCCCGACCGTCTACTTCACGGGGTAGTTTAATGGAATGTTTGAATTTGGTAGGGGTGAGATGAGTTTGCCTCGAAATGGCCCCTCTCAGTAGTGAGCAGCCCAACTTTGCGAAATGCGGCAATTTTAGGCAACTCGGGCCCCGCGATGCACTCGCCCAGGAACTTTGGGGCTGCAAACGAACAAGCCCACTAGCTCGGTGTCTAGAGGCGACTAGCACTTGAGGACAAGGTAGAATGGACCCTCACCAAAGTTGGTGTTGTACTGTCTGATCGAAAGCTCGAGCATCACCTGAGGGTTGAGGCGGTAGTGGCGTGGGAGGTCGACGAGGTCTAGCTTAGCCGGCACAGTCATAGATAGAGGTCGTCTAGCTGGGAAGAATGGCCCGGGCGAAGATGCCCAGGTCAAGAACTTTGTGTGGGGGGGCCCTCCTACGGCGGGAGCAGGCTGCGGCAGCTGGGAAGGGTCCCCGTAAGGGAAGGACTCTTGCCCTCGTCCGATCCCTCAAGACTCCTCACGTGTGGACTGGCGGCCAGCCCCCTGGTTTCCACCAGAGAGGAAGGGCGAGGGAGAGGGTGATGGCGGCCTAGCCTGGTCCTCGTCAAGCTCCACCACCATGTCCAAAATTGAAGCATATTTACCTTTTGTTTTTGCATAAATAGAGTAGGGATTTTTGTATTTCACCACGCCTACGCGCGCTATTTTGTTCTTGTTTCAACAGGATCCAAATCATGGAGTCATTATATGAACATATCAATTAGAGATATCATATTGTGTAACTGTATGACATTTCTAAGTAATAAAAGTCATTTTATGAAGGCAACCTTTGCACCTGGAAGAATTCCAATCAAAGAGGAGGCATCAGTATGGTTAACGACCAGTGGAGCGGGCGGAGCCCGCCCGTACCAGGTGCCATCACAACCGCCTTGTCAAATATTTCTCCCTGGCGAAGACGAGAGAGAGATCCGACATTCACATCCACCAGAAACCACGAAACACCACATCCGAGAGGGATGTGAAGGAGGAACTTGGATAGGGTAAAATCCCAGCTGATCCACGGATCATTGGAGGAAAATGCATCATCCCCTTCATCATTAGCCACTTCATCTTCATCACCACCATTACTCCATCTTTCATCTATTAGATCTCTTTGTAATTCCAAATCCAATTGTGGTTTGCATTAGATCTACCCCCATACTTTGATCCATTCATTTGATTATGATGATGTTGTTGATTGCTTCCATGAGTGAGTAGTTCCTTTGTTCTTGGGGAGATGGAGAAACCCTAGCACCATTATGAACTTGTAATAAAGATGATCTATTCTTGTGTCCGTATGACTTAGTTGTATATGATATATTTACGATTTGTGTTTGATCTATCTCTTTAGATGGTATGCATAGTTGGCCTCATATCATTTTCCTTCGGGACTAAAGAGAGGGAGAAATCCTTTGGACGTGTCTTGGAAACGTACCCGGAATGCCTCACGACAGATTGGCGTCGGCTCTTAACCTACACGATCAAAGGGGATTAAAGAGGGACTCCCTAAGCTAATTACGATATCCACAGGGAAACCCTTAATTATGGTGGTTTGTATGGGTGATCTCTCTTAGACATCACAATGGTTATTTAGAGGTGACCTCACACTTGGCTCAACAAAGTGGCTTCCTACGAGCCTTGTCATGAACATCTTATTATGGGGCTCTCTCCACACATATCATGACACAAGAAGTATGTTATCTCGGTTGCACATAACAATAATAATATGCTAGTGGTGTATCCTACATCCCCGAGAACGTTTTAGCCCTATTGGGTGCAACCATGCTTTCACGTAAACTTGTTACTTGTTTCCTTTTTACTTGTTTTAATTACTTTTCTGCAAACAACCATAAATCATTCAAACACCCTTTACTCGAGATCAAATATAGCTTATAAGTATTCTATGGTACATAGTAACTAGAGCCATAACGGCCTTTACCAATAGCTCTCTGTGGGTTTTATATCTTTACTTCAAAACTAGCTACAATTGGTCTGTGCACTTGCAGTCATCAAGCTATTTTCCGGCACCGTTGCCGGGGAGCTAAGCGCTTTTGGTATTTGTTCTTGGTTACTTATTTTACTTGTTGTTTTACTAAAGTTGTTTATTAGTTTCAGGTAAGCACCATGATAGCACTCGGATTGATTAATCATCTCGATGCTACTAAATACCTCGGGAAGTTCAATAGAGGACTAGTTAAAGAATTCCTGACTGGGAGCAAACTAGAATACAAGGTCAACCCTTGGTTTATCGCTATTATTAAAGAGAAAACTTTTGCAGGAGATGATCCCGATGAGGATCCTTACAATCATTTAATGCATTTTACCGAGCTATGTTGGACTCTTAAATTGAGAGGCTATTCTGATGATGAATTGAAACTTAAACTATTTAGCCAATCTCTAACTAACACTGCTTTGGCTTGGTATAGAATTTTCCCTATAGAGAAAATTGATACCTGGGAAAAACTTAAAGGAGAGTTTGTGTCTCGATTCTTTCCCAAGGTAAAAACTGCTAAAGTAAGGAGGGCAATTACAAACTTCAAGAACTGCCCAGGTGAAGGTTTAGTAAGAGCCTACAAAAGTTACAAGTCTCTACTTCATAAATGTCCCCATCATGATTTACCTGAATGGTACGTTTTGCATATTTTCTATGGAGGACTTAATCAAGAAATTAAACATGAGCTTGACACGAATTTAGGAGGTTCTTTCATGGAGTTAACTATAATTAAAGCTTGGGAACTTTTAGAACATATTCGGCGTAATAGAGAAACATGGGGATTTGATTTAGGAGGGGAAGGAGGTATAGAAATTGAATATGATTGTCTCAATGCTTATAAAGACTCTGATAAGGTAAAAGAAACTGCTAATGAACTGCAACTTGATGATGATATTATCTTGCAAATCCTTCAGTCTTTTACAAAACATATTGAAGCTCCAAACGAAGACTGGCTTTATTATACTCCACCACCCAAGCCAGTTGTAGAAGAAGATCCAATAATCATGTCCCCTGTCGAGCCAATAAGGGAGGTACCCCCATATGTTGAACCCTTTCCTTTTCCAAGGACGGTGAGAAAACATATGATGGCTTAGCAACTTGAGGATCAACGCAAAGAGGAAGAATTATTTCTCAAGGAGCTGGAAGAGAAAACACAAAAAAGGAAAACTGAAGAAGAGTGTGTACAAGAGGCGGAGGCATTAATAAACGAAGATATTTTAACCATGTTTGCACATTGCAACATAATCGAGCTAGATACCGAAGCTTCACAATTTGTTGAAGGAAAGGTAAAAGCTAAAGAAGTGGGTAAGCCTATCCTCCCTTGCACTTTTGGAGGAACTTCCTATTATGTCCTTTGTGATATTGGTACAGCTGTTAATGTTACCCCTTTTAATTTTTATTTAAAAATTCAAAATGAATTAGCTCCAGCTGAATTGGATCACACAGATATTACTATAATGCTTGCAGATAAAACTCTAAGAGTCCCTATGGGAACAATTAGGAACGTACCAATCCTTATTGGACCTTACAAATATCCTATCGATTTTGTGCTTATTCATATGCCCACTGATGTTTATTGTCCCATCATTTTTGGAAGAACTTTTCTAAATACCGTAGGAGCAAACATAGACTGCAATAAGCAGACTCTTAGACGATGATGAGTACGAACGTGATGAAGAAGGTAATATCATAAACTTAGCCTCATTAGTCATCATGACTCCCGATGATGATCTAGCAAGATGTTAGGTCAACAATAATAATATTCTTCAAGACGTAGAAAAAACTGAAATAGATAACTATCTCGACTCCACACCTGAGGTGGACATCGAGATCAAACAAAAATATGAAGAACCCATAAGGAAAGGAGATGAGGCTCTTCCTCCTCCAATTCTTAAAACTCTACCAAAGGAACTAAAACATAGGTTTCTTGATGAGACAAATAATTTTCCTGTTATTGTAAGTGCTAACCTCGCAGAGAAAGAGAAGGAAAACTTAATGAAGTTTCTCCGCATGCATCAAAATGCTCTTGGGTATTTGATGAGTGACTTGAAGGGGATTAGTCCCTCGATAGCCACCCATAAAATATTCATTGAAGAAGGAGCTTATCCGGTCGTGGACTTTCAGCGACGTCTTAAACCTCACAAGAAAGAGGAGGTAAGAAAAAATAATACGTTTGTTGGATGCAAGCGTCATCTTTCATGTAGAGGAGAGTGAATGGGTAAGTCTTGTTCATTGTGTTCCAAAGAAAGGTGGGTTTACAGTTGTAGAAAATGAACCTAATGAAATGGTACCTACTAGGACTATTGTTTGACACAGGATGTGCATTGACTATAGGAAACTAAATAAGGAAACTCGAAAGACCACTACCCGTTACCTTTTATAGATTAAACTTTAGAAAGGCTTGCTATGCATTCTCATTTTTGCTACTTAGACAGCTATTCTGATTTTTCCCAAATTGTTGTAAACCCTGATGATCAACTAAAAACTACTTCCATTTTTCCTTATGGCCTTTATGCTTATCGTCATACGCCTTTGGTCTTTGCAATGCTCCTGCCACTTTTCAAAGATGCATGACTACTATTTATGCCAATAATGTTGAAGGTATTATGGAAGTGTTCATGGACGATTTCTCTGTTTATGGAACTTCCTTTAATCATTGTCTCCATAATCTTCATAAAGTTTTGCAGAGATGTGAAGACACTAACTTAGTCTTGAACTGGGAGAAATGTTATTATATGGTTCAAAAAGGCATAGTACTCGGTCACAAAGTCTCTGGTAAGGGCATAGAAGTAGATAAGGCAACGATTGAAGAAATAGAAAGATTACCCCCTCCCCGAGATATAAAAGGTATAAGAAGCTTCTTAGGTCATGTAGGATTTTATAGAAGATTCGTTAAGCATTTTTTTCAAAACTGCTAGACCATTAACTAACCTTCTTCAAAAGGATGTTCATTTTAATTTTGATGAAAAGTGTCTTACTTCTTTCAACATATTAAAACAAGCCCTTCTTGAAGCTCCCATTATAAAACCACCTAACTGAAATAAACCTTTTGAGCTATTTTGCGAAGCTAGTCAAGAAGTTGTAGGAGCAATTCTTTGTCAGTATGATGGTGATGACCTTAATATCATCCATTATGCTAGTCGCACCTTAAACAGGGCCCAAATGAACTATCCTATGGCAGAAAAAGAATTCTTCGCAGTAGTTTTCTCCTATGATAAATTTAGATCTTACATCATGGACTCCAAAGTTAGAGTACATACTGATCATGTTGGCTTAAAGGAAATTCTAGAAACGAGAGATGTTAAGCCAAGAATGATCTGTTGGACTCTACTTTTGCAAGAATTTGATTTATAGATTCTACAAAGGAAGGAAGAGATGGAGGCAGCGTTCATGGACACTCAAGAAGTTTCTCATCCAAAGGAGGTGTCATCCGTGTACATACCCGGGAACCACACTACCAAAAAGGAAGTTCTCTATATCTTCTTGCAAAGGTTTTGGTGATTTTCTATGACCTATTTTATTCGAAGAGAGGAAGAAAAGAAACTCAAATGAGACCATATTCCCTCGATGATCATGGCTTATGAAATCCTAAACATATATTTATTTTGGATGATTTTCTGCTATTTCTTTCTGCATATATGATTTCCCCTCATTTTTCTGAGTTTATTGTCGGTCTTACGAGATCGGTACGGGCGGGCGGTACAGCCGGATCCTCCCATACCAATGGCCGTTAAGCCTGCAGTACCTCGGTTCTATTTTTGCATATTCGGTACGACCACACTGTACGGTCGCAGTCCCCCGTACGGTCGGTCGCTATCTATTCTGAGACCGTCCTCCAATTATTTGTTTACTATTGTATAAAAAAACTGAAATTGAACCGCCATGAAGTCGGTATGGACGGGCAGTACGGACGGAACCCGCCTGTACTGCTTAGTCGGTTGACTAATTACCGACTTCAACCTGTGTCATTTTTGGAAACAACCCGGTATGGGCGCGCCGTACGGGCGTCCGCCCGTACCGTCTGGTCATTACAACCCAAAGTTCCTTCTTTTGCACTTATTTGTTTCCATATTTATTATGATTCTTTTTATGGGCGACCCTTTTCTTCCCAGTATGAATTTTACCTTGCCTCTAAGGTCTCTTTAGAGATCCACCTCTCTCTTATATCAACAGATCTAATCTACTTGATGCGCTACTCGATCCAAGGGAAAGGCAAGCCTCTAAACCTCATGGCTCATTTGTGAGATAGTTTCTAGACCTCCTCCATTGAAGCCGATGATCGTGAATCTCAAGGCCTAAGCCTGAAGGACAAGCGGTACACGTATGATTCTGATGATGATTCTGAAGACGACGAATTCCAGATCTTCATGGAGCAATCAAAGAGGGGATGGAAGCAACCAGACTACTTGGTGATGGTGAAGCCTAAAGATGAGGAAGAATCCAAGAAACGGTATGGGAAGGGGTGCACGGAGTTGCTCAAGCTCATATCCGTCAACTACTCTTCACCAAAGCGTAAGAAGTCTAACCGCTCCAATGCAGGAACTTATCAGGAAACTATGGCTCATACGTCAACAACAAAGAAGATTACCATGAATGCGCGAATGAGTGTGAAGCCACAAGAGGATTGGGGGTTCAACCTCCTGGACATGCCAATTGGCACACATGTCCCGGACAATGAACACCGCCTTAACAAGATAGAGAAGTACCAGAAAGAAAAGCTCATCCACAGGGAGATCATCCGCAAGCGCCTTTTGGATCTTGAAGGCAAGAAGGAACTCAATGAAATGATGAGTAAAGTTGCTGATGGGATGTTCCTCTTTCATTATAAAAGTGCCTTCAATGTTTATCTTCTCTGGAAAATACAAACAAGAAGCTTCGAGTGGCACTCTCCAACAAGACTTCTTCGCCATGAAGCATGCCACGGTATCAAATAATCACAAGGGATTATTTGATCTACATGGCTTGATTACAAGCTTGGGGGATCGGTGAGAACCTTGTAATCTATCTTACAGTTTTTGCATATTTACTTTTCTGCATGCATGGTTAGGTTTAAATTTCTGAATTTGCATTAGTTGCATCAACTTCGAGTTCCCTTTTGTTCAAGAGAAGAATTATATCCGTTGAGTTATGAGCCTTTATGATAATTGAAGTTATGTTTGATTCAAGATTGTTATATTAGATGATTAAACTCGGTTGAGTCTTATGATACTTGTACAGTTGTAATAATTTTAGGGACTTCCACACCAACAAAAGTATTGATTATGTTATGAGAAGAAGAACTCTGGTAGCATATTATAATTAAGAGTTTTTTAAAGCCATGGAAGTAGTGAGCATGATCAAATAGCTGTACTGAAAATAAGAAGAGAAAAGGATTAAGCAAAAAAATATTGGCATACAAGTATCAAACGAAAAGAAGAAAGCAGTTATCAAAAGAATCAAACATAGAAAAAGAAAAAGAGAGAGAAGAAGAGAGAAAATGATCATGAATCTTCACTATTAAACTTAGCGCTCTATATCTTTAAACTCCGTGATTATATGATATGTTGAATCACTAGTAGCTTCTTATAATTTCATTGATACTGAAAAATGTGTGGAAGCCTCTAAGTTATGTAATGTGTAAGGGTAAGGTAATACCCCCGACGTATCTCTACATCCGATGTTGCATTCCTCCTTCAATTCCTACCTCATTTATTGTAACGACTCATGTCTCATGAACATGTTGGTTTGCATAGCCTATTCTACAGGTTCACAAGGGATGCCATTACTTCCTTATCTGGTGTTGGTTCGTCCTGAGCAACGGCATAACTGTCCTCTACTATGTAGTTCACTCGTGGTTTGAATTCCTGCTCTAGAATTTCTCTTATGACGCCATTATAATTTCTACCTGGTTGACTTTTATCTATGACAGTAACTACTTTCCATTGTGTAGCTCACCGCAAATTCTGAGTCACCCCACGACTCTATGCATTCCAGGACATGCCACTGCTTCCATATATATTTGCTGAAATTCTAAGAAACACTTTGTTTGATTGCTCATTTCATTCTAGGTATGTTTGTCTAATGCTTGTTTGTCCTGATCTACAGTTTCACGAGCGACGCCATTATATCTCACATCTGGTTCTGGGTCTAGTTCGTCCTAAGTCACGACATAACTATCCTCTACAATATATAGTTCATTCGTGGTTTGCATTCCTACTCTATAGGTTCTCGTATGATGCGGTTATAATTTCTATCTGGTTCATTCTTTGCTATGATAGTAACTACATGCCATTTTGTGGCTCAGCGCAAATTCTGAGTAACCCAACGTCTCTTGCATTTTAGGGTATAGAACTGCTTCCATATATATTTGTTCAAAATGACCTCGCTAGTTTATATCTGCTAAAATTCTAAGCCACACACACACATTTTTTGATTGATCGTGTCACGGTAGTCACACTTGTTTAATGTGTGCTTGCTTGTCATGTTTGTTTGACATGTTGGTCAATAATTGAACCATTGACCAGTTGTAAACTCCAGTTCATAGCTCCTATCATATCCGTCAAATAAGTAGTTTGTCTTGTTTGATGTATTAACTTGTTATTACTTAGTTTCAGACTGCAATTATTGCTAGCCCCACCAAAAAGCGGGCTACAAGATCATGTCTCCTCCAATGTAGCTGTCACACTCAATGGAAGATGCAGGTGATCGATTGAGAAAGCAAATTGAGGACTCTGCTTTCAACTTGATTGTCAACTGAAATGCCGATTTTTCTTTCCCTTGAGTTGATAATATGTAATAATTTTAAGAAGTTTGCAGCTGATGTAATATCAAGATAACTCGCGTAGGCCATGTAGGCATTTAGTTGATGCTGTCCACACATTGTGGTAGTCGTTACGGTAACTACGCTAGGAAGATCGATTAGGGAACAGTACCATGCTGTATTCGGCCGACAATGAAAAGTAAAAAAATGTTGGATTATTATACACGTTTTATGATATTGGCATGGGCTTCAGAATTGACGAAACTGTAAAAGGCCATAAACATAACGGGCCAATGCGCATGTGGTAACAGGCTTAACGGGCCATAACAGAAACAGGTCGTTACTGAAGTAGGCCGTAACAGTAACATGTCGTAACAGTAGCAGGCCAGAACAGAAACAGCCCATTACAGTAACAGACAAGAAACTTCACAAATCGCAAAACAGTAACAGGCCAAAACAGTAGCAGGCCAAAATAGTAGTGGGACAAAACAGTAAAAGGCCAGAACAGTGACAAGCCTGAACAGTACGGACCGAGAAATTCCCGGACGAGGGTAGTAACAGGCCGACAAATTTACTAGGCTAGAACAGTAAAGGGCCTTTTGTGGGCCTGAACAGCTAAAGACCAGAACAGTAAAAGGCTAGAACAGTAATGGACCATCTCAGAGAAGGGTCGTTAGTAGGTGGTCGACGATGGGCTGCGATAATAGTGATGGGCTGACCGCAGGCCTTATGTTTACAGGAGCGACTTGTCGCAGACTGATAATGGGCCGCACAGTGTTGGACCAACATGAGCCTTCTGTAGGCCGAAATAGAATCATGCCTAAAAGTTTGCGGCTCGCTGTTGGCTGCATTTTTGGGCACATTTCAAACGGTGCAGGACAAAATAGTAATGGGCCATCTTCTTATTGGGCTCCCCTTATGGGTCGGCCCAGTTAGTATTTAGCAGGACTTGGCCGGGCATGGCTTCCACCACAGTTTATATGGCCGTTAATGGCGGTAACCGACAGCTAACGGCGGCTGCCACCTGGCAGTTCGCATGACATTAGCAGTCAGCGCGGCTGGCGAACAGATCTACGACGGAACAAGTTTTCGTGGCTGAAGGGTGCGATCCGCCACGGTCTAAGAAAAAAATTGTGGTTAATTCATTTGTGACGGGGATTTTACCACGAAGGTCATCCGTCGCGGAAGACTCTTTGGCCACAAAAAACGGGCCTTCAACCACGAAAATCATTCGTTGTAAAAGCCAACTTTTCTTTTAGTGGATGCCACTCCAGCATGTAGTATTCTACCACTAGTTTGAAAAGATGCTGCATCTCCACACCCACTTCGATGTGTGTGTGTCAGTGTGCATCATTATCGTTTGGAAAAGAACACATGCAATGATGCCACTTCGTCCAACCATGTCTAGGAACCCTAGCATCATGTTGGGATTCAACTCCAGCATGCATTCTACCACTAGTTTGAAAGATGCTGCATCACCACACCCACTTGGATGTGTGTGTGTGTGTGTGTCACTGTGCATCATTGTGGTTTTGGGAAAGAACACATGGAATGATGCCACTCTAGCATGTGGTGTTGAACCATGTCCACGAACCCTAGCAGCATGTTGGGATTCAACTACAGCATGCATTCTATCACCAGTTTGAAAGATGCTGCGTCACCACACCCACTTTGACATGTGTGTCTGTGTGTCAGTGTGCATCATTGTGGTTTTGGAAAAGAACACATGCAATGATACCACTCCAGCATGTGGTGTCCAACCATGTCCAGGAACCCTAGCAGCATGCTAGGATTCAACTGCAGCATGCATTCTACCACCAGTTTGAAAGATGCTGCATCACCACACCAACTTGGATGTGTGTGTTAGTGTGCGTCATTGTGGTTTTCGGAAAGAACGCATTCAATGATGCCAATCCATCATGTGGTGTCCAACCATGTCCAAGAACCCTAGCAACATGCTGGGATTCAAGTGCAACAAGCATTCTACCACTAGTTTGAAAGATGATGCATCACCACACCCACTTGGATGTGTGTGTGTGTGTCAGTGTGCATCATTGTTGTTTTGGAAAAGAACACATGCAATGATGCCACTCTAGCATGTGAGTCCAACCATGTCCAGGAACCTTAGCAGCATGCTAGGACTCAACTGCATCATGCATTCTACCAACAGTTTGAAAGATGTTGCATCACCACACCCACATAGATGTGTGTGTGTTTGTGTGTTTTAGTGTGCATCATTTTGGTTTTAGAAAAGAACACTTGCAATGATGACACTCCAGCATGTGGTGTCCAACCATGTCCAAGGACCCTAGCAGCATGCTGGGATTCAACTGCAACGTGCATTCTACCACCACTTTGAAAGATGTTGTATCATCACACCCACTCGGATGTGTGTGTGTCAGTGTGCACATTGTGGTTTTGGAAAAGAACACATGCAATGATGCCACTCCAGCATGTGTATCCAACCAAGTCTAGGAACCCTAGTAGCATGCTGGGATTCAACTTCAGCATGCATTCTACTACCAGTTTGAAAGATGCTGCATCACCACACCCACTTGGATGTGTGTGTGTGTTAGTGTGCATCATTTTGGTTTTGGAAAAGAACACATGCAATGATGCCGCTCCAGCATGTGGTGTCCAACCATGTCCAGGAACCCTAGCAACATGCTGGGATTCAACTACAACATGCATTCTACCACCAGTATAAAAGATGCTGCATCACCACACCCACTTGGATGTGTGTATGTGTTAGTGTGCATCATTGTGGTTTTGGAAAATAACACATGCAATGATGCCACTCCAGCATATGGTGTCGAACCATGTCCAGGAACACTAGCAGCATGCTGGGATTCAACTACAGCATGCATTCTACCACGAGTTTGAAAGATGTTGCATCACTACACCCACTTGGATGTGTGTGTGTGTTAGTGTGCATCATTGTGGTTTTGGAAAAGAAAACATGCAATGATGCCACTCCAGCATGTGTGTTCTTTTCCTAAACCACATGGATCCACTAGAGTCATTGCATGTGTATTCATTTCATAAACCACATGGATACACTAGATGTCATTGCATGTGTGTTCTATTCCAAAACCACATGGATCCACGGATGTCATTGCATGTGTGTTCTTTTCATAAACCATATGGATCCAATAGATGTCATTGCATGTGTGTTCTTTTCGTAAACCACATGCATCCACTAGATGTTAGTGCATGTGTGTTCTTTTCCTAAACCACATGGATCCACTAGAGTCATTGCATGTGTGTTCTTTTCATAAACCACATGGATCCACTTGATGGCATTGCATGTGTGTTCTTTTCCAAAGCTACATGGATCCACTAGATGTCATTGCATGTGTGTTCTTTTCATAAACCACATGGATCCACTAGAGTCATTGGATGTGTGTTCTTTTCCAAAACCACATGGATCCACTAGATGTCATTGTATCTTTGTTCTTTTCATGAACCACATGGATCCACTAGAGTCGTTGGATGTGTGTTGGTTTCCAAAATCACATGGATCCACTAGATGTCATTGCATGTGTGTTCCTTTCATAAACCACATTGATCCACTACATGTCTTGGATGTGTGTGTGTGTATTAGTGTGCATCATTGTGGTTTTGGATAAGAACACATCCAATGATGCCACTCCAACATGTGGTGTCCAACCATGTCCAGGAACTCTAGCTGCATGCTGGGATTCAGCTGTAGCATGCATTCTACCACTAGTTTGAAAGATGCTGCATCACCACACCCACTTGGATGTGTGTGTGTCAGTGTGCATCATTGTGGTTTTGGAAAAGAACACATGTAATGATGCCACTCCAGCATGTTGTGTCCAACCATGTCCAGGAACCCTAGCAGCATGCTGGGATTCAACTGCAGCATGCATTCTACCACTAGTTTGAAAGATGTTGCATCACCATACACACTTGGATGTGTGTGTGTGTTAGTGTGCATCATTGTGGTTTTGGAAAAGAACACATGCAATGACTTCTAATGTGTGTGTGGTGGCCGTTAGATCGTAACCTTAGCCCCCAATGGTGGCCGTTAGATCGAGTCTTCTAAAAGGCATGCCCCAAGACACCTATTCTGCATGACGATTGTTACAGACCATTCGATCAGGGCGCTTGGATGATTGGATGGTTCTTCGTAAGTGTTATCCGCAAGTAGGCTGTTCTACGACATGATTGGCCATGCTTACTGTCTGCTTGCTCTAGACAAACGTACAACACCGCGTGCTCCCACTTGCCAGTGTCACGTGT
Organism: Avena sativa; assembly: GCA_916181665.1. Classification (NCBI taxonomy): domain Eukaryota; kingdom Viridiplantae; phylum Streptophyta; class Magnoliopsida; order Poales; family Poaceae; genus Avena; species Avena sativa. The sequence continues at coordinate 381,839,559 of OV702286.1, read as the reverse complement.
TCTGTGGACCCACCTGCCAGTGTTCCGTCCCCTTTACTTCTCTTCCTCCCCATACTTATCTTCCTTCCCCTCGAAGCCACTTTCCACACTTCTCTCCCATCCTTCCGTAGCTGCAAGCCGACGGCGCCTCCAACAATCTCTCCCGCAGCCACCCCAGTCCCCCACCTCCCTTCCCCATGGGTTTAAGGGGAGAAGGTGAGGAAACGCGTCGTGACGACAGCAGTGGTGATTTCGATGTGAGTCGTCTCATCTCTAACATATGTGGCCTTTTATCTATTTTGAGCTAGATCTACTCTGATTACACATGCATGTATGATGTGTTAGGCCAACAAGACGATGTATGACTCTGACTATCATGGTTTAGCGGAGGAAGACAGTCCTCTACTATGTGAACATGGATATGTGCCCGCTAAATTTGTAGCGTTCGAAGGATGAAACGCAGGCAGGAGGTTTTTAGGTTGTCAAGGACATGGTGCAATGTTGCCATGCAGAAGTTGCGGTGTTGTTAAATGGGTAGATCCAGATTGGCCCAAATCGATGTAGAAAACGCTGGACAAACTATGGGATATGACTGTTGAGTTGAAAGAATCCATAGTCATCTCAATTCTTGAGAGTGCTGAGATGAAGTTGTTTGACCATGTTGACACAACCAAGCTTAACCGAGATCTCAGGAGGGTGCAAGACAAGGTTAGCAAAGTCGAGAAGGACAGGGGCATGGCGTTGGCCCTGAAGGCTAAAGCAGAGCAAGAACTGACTCAAGAAAGGAATGAACTTCACCAGGCCAAAGTCATGCGGTTCACAACTACTAGTATTGACAAGTGCATGAGGATAAATGCAGAGAAACAATTGAAGTTGTATGAGGAAGATGCTAAAAGGACAGAGCAGACGATTCGATCCTTGCTCTCACAGGAAGATGCGCATCGGGCTAAGATTAGGAAGATTAAGGAGATGTGTGATAACTAGTTCTATTTAGCTTGAGCTCCGAACTTTTTTAATTATAATAGTGGTATTATTGACCTAGCGGTCTAAACAAGTGGTATCGGAGTCCTGGGAGAAAAAAATTGGTCGCCTGTTAATCTATCTTAGCCCTCCATTACTTCCTTTTGTCTGATGATGGTGGTATTCTGACTTTGGTGGTTTGTTTAAATGTAATCTACATGGATTCTGTTGCATGCAAATGGCACAACCACAATTTATAAAGTGGAAGCACGTACATCCTATTACTGGAGATCCGGGAGCTTCGCCAGATGCAGGGGATGAAGGAGCAGGGAGGTGGTGAGATAGACGGGCTCAAGATTAGGACAGAAAGTGGTACCAATTTCCTCATTATCTGGGCATTATCGGTTTCCATTGCTATTTATGTTGCCATGTCCTTGTGCAGCAGCTGAAATGAGTTGTTGCTTCATGGAGTGTAGGAGCCTAAATAATTTATTTCTGTGCCACTAACATTCCATCTAATTTGGAGACCTCCTGCCCCTCCACAATCATGGAACCGGTGCTGCGTGTTTTCAGATAGTAGTGGCACAATCACAGTTTCGAATTCAACTAGTCACTCGGCCGTTTCCAAACCTCAAGTCACGATACATTTTACTCCGAGAATGTGGTAGATTGTTTCGCCTGACAAGTTCCATGCACAGAGCTCCAGAATTTAACCGAATTACATATATATGTTCAAGTTCAACACATTATTATGCATCTTCATTGCTAGCAGCCTTCTTCCCCTGCCTAGGTGCCAAGCCTTCACTTCCACTGGCTTCTTCATTTCCTGCCTTCTTCCTCTTCCTCGGTGCCAATTTTATTAGCTTCACATAGTCTGCATTGCCGGGACAATCAGCACCAGAATCATGCCCAGCATCATCACTCGCCTCATTTTGATTTCTTCCGGCAGCAAAATGACTGACATGGGAGTCATGTTTCTAACCTTGTGGCGCTTCCTGTCAAAGAAACATGACTATTGCATAACTGCCTAATATCTACGGAGTAAACAAAACAAAAAATACAATTCAGCACAAACATGCGAACCCGAAGAGACTTTTGCTTACCAGGAGCTAATTGGGTTTGAGTGACCACCCTGTCCAAGAATAGCGGGGCGACTCCTAGTTGCAACAGCTTCCACATCCAGTACATTACAATTCAGTGTAAACATGCAAGCCAAAGCATACCTTTTCATCAACCCAATTAGCTGACTATCACACGTTAGAGGAACCATGATGCCATCCATGAAGATAAACTTTGCAGTCTGCTTCGGCCCTATTTTAGCATGTTTATGTAGAGCATCAACCATACCAGGGATAGTGCAGATCTACACAGGTGCTTCTTCCATTGTGAGATAATGGTGTCCATAACACTTGCCCTTCACCCTTGCTGATTTAGAGTCGTAGCTGAAGAGGGCTACCGTAACCAGTAAGGGTGGTCCACGGAGATCCCACTTGACAGAAAACTATGGACAAAATATGTTTGTCAGCATTGGGCTAGCAAACAATTCTAGGTTCAATAGCCAGCTAGCAGTTATAGTTAGTGCGAATAGCAGAGAGAAGAGTAGCTCACCCACATGTAGCCAAAACTTCTTATTCCTTGGTAGTAGGATCTGCCATCCTCCGTGTTGCTTAGATCGTTAGCGGTGGAGGCGGGCTAGAGCCTCGCAACGGCGACTACGGTATGTGACATTGGAGCTCGGGATCATCAAATGGGCGCAGCAAAATTGTCGCCAGAAGTCACATGTCCGAAGGGATTGTTCTGCTTGGAGGGTGAATTTCGATGTCACGGTGCTAGGGGAAAGGAGGGAGTGGATTTGTGAAATTGGTCCACGCACCAAGCCACTTACTTCCTCGATTAGCCTACGATGTTACCGCATTGGCGCTCACGGCATGGACATATTACTGACATGTGGGTCCCGACCGTCTACTTCACGGGGTAGTTTAATGGAATGTTTGAATTTGGTAGGGGTGAGATGAGTTTGCCTCGAAATGGCCCCTCTCAGTAGTGAGCAGCCCAACTTTGCGAAATGCGGCAATTTTAGGCAACTCGGGCCCCGCGATGCACTCGCCCAGGAACTTTGGGGCTGCAAACGAACAAGCCCACTAGCTCGGTGTCTAGAGGCGACTAGCACTTGAGGACAAGGTAGAATGGACCCTCACCAAAGTTGGTGTTGTACTGTCTGATCGAAAGCTCGAGCATCACCTGAGGGTTGAGGCGGTAGTGGCGTGGGAGGTCGACGAGGTCTAGCTTAGCCGGCACAGTCATAGATAGAGGTCGTCTAGCTGGGAAGAATGGCCCGGGCGAAGATGCCCAGGTCAAGAACTTTGTGTGGGGGGGCCCTCCTACGGCGGGAGCAGGCTGCGGCAGCTGGGAAGGGTCCCCGTAAGGGAAGGACTCTTGCCCTCGTCCGATCCCTCAAGACTCCTCACGTGTGGACTGGCGGCCAGCCCCCTGGTTTCCACCAGAGAGGAAGGGCGAGGGAGAGGGTGATGGCGGCCTAGCCTGGTCCTCGTCAAGCTCCACCACCATGTCCAAAATTGAAGCATATTTACCTTTTGTTTTTGCATAAATAGAGTAGGGATTTTTGTATTTCACCACGCCTACGCGCGCTATTTTGTTCTTGTTTCAACAGGATCCAAATCATGGAGTCATTATATGAACATATCAATTAGAGATATCATATTGTGTAACTGTATGACATTTCTAAGTAATAAAAGTCATTTTATGAAGGCAACCTTTGCACTTGGAAGAATTCCAATCAAAGAGGAGGCATCAGTATGGTTAACGACCAGTGGAGCGGGCGGAGCCCGCCCGTACCAGGTGCCATCACAACCGCCTTGTCAAATATTTCTCCCTGGCGAAGACGAGAGAGAGATCCGACATTCACATCCACCAGAAACCACGAAACACCACATCCGAGAGGGATGTGAAGGAGGAACTTGGATAGGGTAAAATCCCAGCTGATCCACGGATCATTGGAGGAAAATGCATCATCCCCTTCATCATTAGCCACTTCATCTTCATCACCACCATTACTCCATCTTTCATCTATTAGATCTCTTTGTAATTCCAAATCCAATTGTGGTTTGCATTAGATCTACCCCCATACTTTGATCCATTCATTTGATTATGATGATGTTGTTGATTGCTTCCATGAGTGAGTAGTTCCTTTGTTCTTGGGGAGATGGAGAAACCCTAGCACCATTATGAACTTGTAATAAAGATGATCTATTCTTGTGTCCGTATGACTTAGTTGTATATGATATATTTACGATTTGTGTTTGATCTATCTCTTTAGATGGTATGCATAGTTGGCCTCATATCATTTTCCTTCGGGACTAAAGAGAGGGAGAAATCCTTTGGACGTGTCTTGGAAACGTACCCGGAATGCCTCACGACAGATTGGCGTCGGCTCTTAACCTACACGATCAAAGGGGATTAAAGAGGGACTCCCTAAGCTAATTACGATATCCACAGGGAAACCCTTAATTATGGTGGTTTGTATGGGTGATCTCTCTTAGACATCACAATGGTTATTTAGAGGTGACCTCACACTTGGCTCAACAAAGTGGCTTCCTACGAGCCTTGTCATGAACATCTTATTATGGGGCTCTCTCCACACATATCATGACACAAGAAGTATGTTATCTCGGTTGCACATAACAATAATAATATGCTAGTGGTGTATCCTACATCCCCGAGAACGTTTTAGCCCTATTGGGTGCAACCATGCTTTCACGTAAACTTGTTACTTGTTTCCTTTTTACTTGTTTTAATTACTTTTCTGCAAACAACCATAAATCATTCAAACACCCTTTACTCGAGATCAAATATAGCTTATAAGTATTCTATGGTACATAGTAACAAGAGCCATAACGGCCTTTACCAATAGCTCTCTGTGGGTTTTATATCTTTACTTCAAAACTAGCTACAATTGGTCTGTGCACTTGCAGTCATCAAGCTATTTTCCGGCACCGTTGCCGGGGAGCTAAGCGCTTTTGGTATTTGTTCTTGGTTACTTATTTTACTTGTTGTTTTACTAAAGTTGTTTATTAGTTTCAGGTAAGCACCATGATAGCACTCGGATTGATTAATCATCTCGATGCTACTAAATACCTCGGGAAGTTCAATAGAGGACTAGTTAAAGAATTCCTGACTGGGAGCAAACTAGAATACAAGGTCAACCCTTGGTTTATCGCTATTATTAAAGAGAAAACTTTTGCAGGAGATGATCCCGATGAGGATCCTTACAATCATTTAATGCATTTTACCGAGCTATGTTGGACTCTTAAATTGAGAGGCTATTCTGATGATGAATTGAAACTTAAACTATTTAGCCAATCTCTAACTAACACTGCTTTGGCTTGGTATAGAATTTTCCCTATAGAGAAAATTGATACCTGGGAAAAACTTAAAGGAGAGTTTGTGTCTCGATTCTTTCCCAAGGTAAAAACTGCTAAAGTAAGGAGGGCAATTACAAACTTCAAGAACTGCCCAGGTGAAGGTTTAGTAAGAGCCTACAAAAGTTACAAGTCTCTACTTCATAAATGTCCCCATCATGATTTACCTGAATGGTACGTTTTGCATATTTTCTATGGAGGACTTAATCAAGAAATTAAACATGAGCTTGACACGAATTTAGGAGGTTCTTTCATGGAGTTAACTATAATTAAAGCTTGGGAACTTTTAGAACATATTCGGCGTAATAGAGAAACATGGGGATTTGATTTAGGAGGGGAAGGAGGTATAGAAATTGAATATGATTGTCTCAATGCTTATAAAGACTCTGATAAGGTAAAAGAAACTGCTAATGAACTGCAACTTGATGATGATATTATCTTGCAAATCCTTCAGTCTTTTACAAAACATATTGAAGCTCCAAACGAAGACTGGCTTTATTATACTCCACCACCCAAGCCAGTTGTAGAAGAAGATCCAATAATCATGTCCCCTGTCGAGCCAATAAGGGAGGTACCCCCATATGTTGAACCCTTTCCTTTTCCAAGGACGGTGAGAAAACATATGATGGCTTAGCAACTTGAGGATCAACGCAAAGAGGAAGAATTATTTCTCAAGGAGCTGGAAGAGAAAACACAAAAAAGGAAAACTGAAGAAGAGTGTGTACAAGAGGCGGAGGCATTAATAAAGGAAGATATTTTAACCATGTTTGCACATTGCAACATAATCGAGCTAGATACCGAAGCTTCACAATTTGTTGAAGGAAAGGTAAAAGCTAAAGAAGTGGGTAAGCCTATCCTCCCTTGCACTTTTGGAGGAACTTCCTATTATGTCCTTTGTGATATTGGTACAGCTGTTAATGTTACCCCTTTTAATTTTTATTTAAAAATTCAAAATGAATTAGCTCCAGCTGAATTGGATCACACAGATATTACTATAATGCTTGCAGATAAAACTCTAAGAGTCCCTATGGGAACAATTAGGAACGTACCAATCCTTATTGGACCTTAAAAATATCCTATCGATTTTGTGCTTATTCATATGCCCACTGATGTTTATTGTCCCATCATTTTTGGAAGAACTTTTCTAAATACCGTAGGAGCAAACATAGACTGCAATAAGCAGACTCTTAGACGATGATGAGTACGAACGTGATGAAGAAGGTAATATCATAAACTTAGCCTCATTAGTCATCATGACTCCCGATGATGATCTAGCAAGATGTTAGGTCAACAATAATAATATTCTTCAAGACGTAGAAAAAACTGAAATAGATAACTATCTCGACTCCACACCTGAGGTGGACATCGAGATCAAACAAAAATATGAAGAACCCATAAGGAAAGGAGATGAGGCTCTTCCTCCTCCAATTCTTAAAACTCTACCAAAGGAACTAAAACATAGGTTTCTTGATGAGACAAATAATTTTCCTGTTATTGTAAGTGCTAACCTCGCAGAGAAAGAGAAGGAAAACTTAATGAAGTTTCTCCGCATGCATCAAAATGCTCTTGGGTATTTGATGAGTGACTTGAAGGGGATTAGTCCCTCGATAGCCACCCATAAAATATTCATTGAAGAAGGAGCTTATCCGGTCGTGGACTTTCAGCGACGTCTTAAACCTCACAAGAAAGAGGAGGTAAGAAAAAATAATACGTTTGTTGGATGCAAGCGTCATCTTTCATGTAGAGGAGAGTGAATAGGTAAGTCTTGTTCATTGTGTTCCAAAGAAAGGTGGGTTTACAGTTGTAGAAAATGAACCTAATGAAATGGTACCTACTAGGACTGTTGTTTGACACAGGATGTGCATTGACTATAGGAAACTAAATAAGGAAACTCGAAAGACCACTACCCGTTACCTTTTATAGATTAAACTTTAGAAAGGCTTGCTATGCATTCTCATTTTTGCTACTTAGACAGCTATTCTGATTTTTCCCAAATTGTTGTAAACCCTGATGATCAACTAAAAACTACTTCCATTTTTCCTTATGGCCTTTATGCTTATCGTCATACGCCTTTGGTCTTTGCAATGCTCCTGCCACTTTTCAAAGATGCATGACTACTATTTATGCCAATAATGTTGAAGGTATTATGGAAGTGTTCATGGACGATTTCTCTGTTTATGGAACTTCCTTTAATCATTGTCTCCATAATCTTCATAAAGTTTTGCAGAGATGTGAAGACACTAACTTAGTCTTGAACTGGGAGAAATGTTATTATATGGTTCAAAAAGGCATAGTACTCGGTCACAAAGTCTCTGGTAAGGGCATAGAAGTAGATAAGGCAACGATTGAAGAAATAGAAAGATTACCCCCTCCCCGAGATATAAAAGGTATAAGAAGCTTCTTAGGTCATGTAGGATTTTATAGAAGATTCGTTAAGCATTTTTTTCAAAACTGCTAGACCATTAACTAACCTTCTTCAAAAGGATGTTCATTTTAATTTTGATGAAAAGTGTCTTACTTCTTTCAACATATTAAAACAAGCCCTTCTTGAAGCTCCCATTATAAAACCACCTAACTGAAATAAACCTTTTGAGCTATTTTGCGAAGCTAGTCAAGAAGTTGTAGGAGCAATTCTTTGTCAGTATGATGGTGATGACCTTAATATCATCCACTATGCTAGTCGCACCTTAAACAGGGCCCAAATGAACTATCCTATGGCAGAAAAAGAATTCTTCGCAGTAGTTTTCTCCTATGATAAATTTAGATCTTACATCATGGACTCCAAAGTTAGAGTACATACTGATCATGTTGGCTTAAAGGAAATTCTAGAAACGAGAGATGTTAAGCCAAGAATGATCTGTTGGACTCTACTTTTGCAAGAATTTGATTTATAGATTCTACAAAGGAAGGAAGAGATGGAGGCAGCGTTCATGGACACTCAAGAAGTTTCTCATCCAAAGGAGGTGTCATCCGTGTACATACCCGGGAACCACACTACCAAAAAGGAAGTTCTCTATATCTTCTTGCAAAGGTTTTGGTGATTTTCTATGACCTATTTTATTCGAAGAGAGGAAGAAAAGAAACTCAAATGAGACCATATTCCCTCGATGATCATGGCTTATGAAATCCTAAACATATATTTATTTTGGATGATTTTCTGCTATTTCTTTCTGCATATATGATTTCCCCTCATTTTTCTGAGTTTATTGTCGGTCTTACGAGATCGGTACGGGCGGGCGGTACAGCCGGATCCTCCCATACCAATGGCCGTTAAGCCTGCAGTACCTCGGTTCTATTTTTGCATATTCGGTACGACCACACTGTACGGTCGCAGTCCCCCGTACGGTCGGTCGCTATCTATTCTGAGACCGTCCTCCAATTATTTGTTTACTATTGTATAAAAAAACTGAAATTGAACCGCCATGAAGTCGGTATGGATGGGCAGTACGGACGGAACCCGCCTGTACTGCTTAGTCGGTTGACTAATTACCGACTTCAACCTGTGTCATTTTTGGAAACAACCCGGTATGGGCGCGCCGTACGGGCGTCCGCCCGTACCGTCTGGTCATTACAACCCAAAGTTCCTTCTTTTGCACTTATTTGTTTCCATATTTATTATGATTCTTTTTATGGGCGACCCTTTTCTTCCCAGTATGAATTTTACCTTGCCTCTAAGGTCTCTTTAGAGATCCACCTCTCTCTTATATCAACAGATCTAATCTACTTGATGCGCTACTCGATCCAAGGGAAAGGCAAGCCTCTAAACCTCATGGCTCATTTGTGAGATAGTTTCTAGACCTCCTCCATTGAAGCCGATGATCGTGAATCTCAAGGCCTAAGCCTGAAGGACAAGCGGTACACGTATGATTCTGATGATGATTCTGAAGACGACGAATTCCAGATCTTCATGGAGCAATCAAAGAGGGGATGGAAGCAACCAGACTACTTGGTGATGGTGAAGCCTAAAGATGAGGAAGAATCCAAGAAACGTCATGGGAAGGGGTGCACGGAGTTGCTCAAGCTCATATCCGTCAACTACTCTTCACCAAAGCGTAAGAAGTCTAACCGCTCCAATGCAGGAACTTATCAGGAAACTATGGCTCATACGTCAACAACAAAGAAGATTACCATGAATGCGCGAATGAGTGTGAAGCCACAAGAGGATTGGGGGTTCAACCTCCTGGACATGCCAATTGGCACACATGTCCCGGACAATGAACACCGCCTTAACAAGATAGAGAAGTACCAGAAAGAAAAGCTCATCCACAGGGAGATCATCCGCAAGCGCCTTTTGGATCTTGAAGGCAAGAAGGAACTCAATGAAATGATGAGTAAAGTTGCTGATGGGATGTTCCTCTTTCATTATAAAAGTGCCTTCAATGTTTATCTTCTCTGGAAAATACAAACAAGAAGCTTCGAGTGGCACTCTCCAACAAGACTTCTTCGCCATGAAGCATGCCACGGTATCAAATAATCACAAGGGATTATTTGATCTACATGGCTTGATTCCAAGCTTGGGGGATCGGTGAGAACCTTGTAATCTATCTTACAGTTTTTGCATATTTACTTTTCTGCATGCATGGTTAGGTTTAAATTTCTGAATTTGCATTAGTTGCATCAACTTCGAGTTCCCTTTTGTTCAAGAGAAGAATTATATCCGTTGAGTTATGAGCCTTTATGATAATTGAAGTTATGTTTGATTCAAGATTGTTATATTAGATGATTAAACTCGGTTGAGTGTTATGATACTTGTACAGTTGTAATAATTTTAGGGACTTCCACACCAACAAAAGTATTGATTATGTTATGAGAAGAAGAACTCTGGTAGCATATTATAATTAAGAGTTTTTTAAAGCCATGGAAGTAGTGAGCATGATCAAATAGTTGTACTGAAAATAAGAAGAGAAAAGGATTAAGCAAAAAAATATTGGCATACAAGTATCAAACGAAAAGAAGAAAGCAGTTATCAAAAGAATCAAACATAGAAAAAGAAAAAGAGAGAGAAGAAGAGAGAAAATGATCATGAATCTTCACTATTAAACTTAGCGCTCTATATCTTTAAACTCCGTGATTATATGATATGTTGAAACACTAGTAGCTTCTTATAATTTCATTGATACTGAAAAATGTGTGGAAGCCTCTAAGTTATGTAATGTGTAAGGGTAAGGTAATACCCCCGACGTATCTCTACATCCGATGTTGCATTCCTCCTTCAATTCCTACCTCATTTATTGTAACGACTCATGTCTCATGAACATGTTGGTTTGCATAGCCTATTCTACAGGTTCACAAGGGATGCCATTACTTCCTTATCTGGTGTTGGTTCGTCCTGAGCAACGGCATAACTGTCCTCTACTATGTAGTTCACTCGTGGTTTGAATTCCTGCTCTAGAATTTCTCTTATGACGCCATTATAATTTCTACCTGGTTGACTTTTATCTATGACAGTAACTACTTTCCATTGTGTAGCTCACCGCAAATTCTGAGTCACCCCACGACTCTATGCATTCCAGGACATGCCACTGCTTCCATATATATTTGCTGAAATTCTAAGAAACACTTTGTTTGATTGCTCATTTCATTCTAGGTATGTTTGTCTAATGCTTGTTTGTCCTGATCTACAGTTTCACGAGCGACGCCATTATATCTCACATCTGGTTCTGGGTCTAGTTCGTCCTAAGTCACGACATAACTATCCTCTACAATATATAGTTCATTCGTGGTTTGCATTCCTACTCTATAGGTTCTCGTATGATGCGGTTATAATTTCTATCTGGTTCATTCTTTGCTATGATAGTAACTACATGCCATTTTGTGGCTCAGCGCAAATTCTGAGTAACCCAACGTCTCTTGCATTTTAGGGTATAGAACTGCTTCCATATATATTTGTTCAAAATGACCTCGCTAGTTTATATCTGCTAAAATTCTAAGCCACACACACACATTTTTTGATTGATCGTGTCACGGTAGTCACACTTGTTTAATGTGTGCTTGCTTGTCATGTTTGTTTGACATGTTGGTCAATAATTGAACCATTGACCAGTTGTAAACTCCAGTTCATAGCTCCTATCATATCCGTCAAATAAGTAGTTTGTCTTGTTTGATGTATTAACTTGTTATTACTTAGTTTCAGACTGCAATTATTGCTAGCCCCACCAAAAAGCGGGCTACAAGATCATGTCTCCTCCAATGTAGCTGTCACACTCAATGGAAGATGCAGGTGATCGATTGAGAAAGCAAATTGAGGACTCTGCTTTCAACTTGATTGTCAACTGAAATGCCGATTTTTCTTTCCCTTGAGTTGATAATATGTAATAATTTTAAGAAGTTTGCAGCTGATGTAATATCAAGATAACTCGCGTAGGCCATGTAGGCATTTAGTTGATGCTGTCCACACATTGTGGTAGTCGTTACGGTAACTACGCCAGGAAGATCGATTAGGGAACAGTACCATGCTGTATTCGGCCGACAATGAAAAGTAAAAAAATGTTGGATTATTATACACGTTTTATGATATTGGCATGGGCTTCAGAATTGACGAAACTGTAAAAGGCCATAAACATAACGGGCCAATGCGCATGTGGTAACAGGCTTAACGGGCCATAACAGAAACAGGTCGTTACTGAAGTAGGCCGTAACAGTAACATGTCGTAACAGTAGCAGGCCAGAACAGAAACAGCCCATTACAGTAACAGACAAGAAACTTCACAAATCGCAAAACAGTAACAGGCCAAAACAGTAGCAGGCCAAAATAGTAGTGGGACAAAACAGTAAAAGGCCAGAACAGTGACAAGCCTGAACAGTACGGACCGAGAAATTCCCGGACGAGGGTAGTAACAGGCCGACAAATTTACCAGGCTAGAACAGTAAAGGGCCTTTTGTGGGCCTGAACAGCTAAAGACCAGAACAGTAAAAGGCTAGAACAGTAATGGACCATCTCAGAGAAGGGTCGTTAGTAGGTGGTCGACGATGGGCTGCGATAATAGTGATGGGCTGACCGCAGGCCTTATGTTTACAGGAGCGACTTGTCGCAGACTGATAATGGGCCGCACAGTGTTGGACCAACATGAGCCTTCTGTAGGCCGAAATAGAATCATGCCTAAAAGTTTGCGGCTCGCTGTTGGCTGCATTTTTGGGCACATTTCAAACGGTGCAGGACAAAATAGTAATGGGCCATCTTCTTATTGGGCTCCCCTTATGGGTCGGCCCAGTTAGTATTTAGCAGGACTTGGCCGGGCATGGCTTCCACCACAGTTTATATGGCCGTTAATGGCGGTAACCGACAGCTAACGGCGGCTGCCACCTGGCAGTTCGCATGACATTAGCAGTCAGCGCGGCTGGCGAACAGATCTACGACGGAACAAGTTTTCGTGGCTGAAGGGTGCGATCCGCCACGGTCTAAGAAAAAAATTGTGGTTAATTCATTTGTGACGGGGATTTTACCACGAAGGTCATCCGTCGCGGAAGACTCTTTGGCCACAAAAAACGGGCCTTCAACCACGAAAATCATTCGTTGTAAAAGCCAACTTTTCTTTTAGTGGATGCCACTCCAGCATGTAGTATTCTACCACTAGTTTGAAAAGATGCTGCATCTCCACACCCACTTCGATGTGTGTGTGTGTCAGTGTGCATCATTGTCGTTTGGAAAAGAACACATGCAATGATGCCACTTCGTCCAACCATGTCTAGGAACCCTAGCATCATGTTGGGATTCAACTCCAGCATGCATTCTACCACTAGTTTGAAAGATGCTGCATCACCACACCCACTTGGATGTGTGTGTGTGTGTGTCACTGTGCATCATTGTGGTTTTGGAAAAGAACACATGGAATGATGCCACTCTAGCATGTGGTGTTGAACCATGTCCACGAACCCTAGCAGCATGTTGGGATTCAACTACAGCATGCATTCTATCACCAGTTTGAAAGATGCTGCGTCACCACACCCACTTTGACATGTGTGTCTGTGTGTCAGTGTGCATCATTGTGGTTTTGGAAAAGAACACATGCAATGATGCCACTCCAGCATGTGGTGTCCAACCATGTCCAGGAACCCTAGCAGCATGCTAGGATTCAACTGCAGCATGCATTCTACCACCAGTTTGAAAGATGCTGCATCACCACACCAACTTGGATGTGTGTGTTAGTGTGCGTCATTGTGGTTTTCGGAAAGAACGCATTCAATGATGCCAATCCATCATGTGGTGTCCAACCATGTCCAAGAACCCTAGCAACATGCTGGGATTCAAGTGCAACAAGCATTCTACCACCAGTTTGAAAGATGATGCATCACCACACCCACTTGGATGTGTGTGTGTGTGTCAGTGTGCATCATTGTTGTTTTGGAAAAGAACACATGCAATGATGCCACTCTAGCATGTGAGTCCAACCATGTCCAGGAACCTTAGCAGCATGCTAGGACTCAACTGCATCATGCATTCTACCAACAGTTTGAAAGATGTTGCATCACCACACCCACATAGATGTGTGTGTGTTTGTGTGTTTTAGTGTGCATCATTTTGGTTTTAGAAAAGAACACTTGCAATGATGACACTCCAGCATGTGGTGTCCAACCATGTCCAAGGACCCTAGCAGCATGCTGGGATTCAACTGCAACGTGCATTCTACCACCACTTTGAAAGATGTTGTATCATCACACCCACTCGGATGTGTGTGTGTCAGTGTGCACATTGTGGTTTTGGAAAAGAACACATGCAATGATGCCACTCCAGCATGTGTATCCAACCAAGTCTAGGAACCCTAGTAGCATGCTGGGATTCAACTTCAGCATGCATTCTACTACCAGTTTGAAAGATGCTGCATCACCACACCCACTTGGATGTGTGTGTGTGTTAGTGTGCATCATTTTGGTTTTGGAAAAGAACACATGCAATGATGCCGCTCCAGCATGTGGTGTCCAACCATGTCCAGGAACCCTAGCAACATGCTGGGATTCAACTACAACATGCATTCTACCACCAGTATAAAAGATGCTGCATCACCACACCCACTTGGATGTGTGTATGTGTTAGTGTGCATCATTGTGGTTTTGGAAAATAACACATGCAATGATGCCACTCCAGCATATGGTGTCGAACCATGTCCAGGAACACTAGCAGCATGCTGGGATTCAACTACAGCATGCATTCTACCACGAGTTTGAAAGATGTTGCATCACTACACCCACTTGGATGTGTGTGTGTGTTAGTGTGCATCATTGTGGTTTTGGAAAAGAAAACATGCAATGATGCCACTCCAGCATGTGTGTTCTTTTCCTAAACCACATGGATCCACTAGAGTCATTGCATGTGTATTCATTTCATAAACCACATGGATACACTAGATGTCATTGCATGTGTGTTCTATTCCAAAACCACATGGATCCACGGATGTCATTGCATGTGTGTTCTTTTCATAAACCATATGGATCCAATAGATGTCATTGCATGTGTGTTCTTTTCGTAAACCACATGCATCCACTAGATGTTAGTGCATGTGTGTTCTTTTCCTAAACCACATGGATCCACTAGAGTCATTGCATGTGTGTTCTTTTCATAAACCACATGGATCCACTTGATGTCATTGCATGTGTGTTCTTTTCCAAAGCTACATGGATCCACTAGATGTCATTGCATGTGTGTTCTTTTCATAAACCACATGGATCCACTAGAGTCATTGGATGTGTGTTCTTTTCAAAAACCACTTGGATCCACTAGATGTCATTGCATCTTTGTTCTTTTCATGAACCACATGGATCCACTAGAGTCATTGGATGTCTGTTGTTTTCCAAAATCACATGGATCCACTAGATGTCATTGCATGTGTGTTCCTTTCATAAACCACATTGATCCACTACATGTCTTGGATGTGTCTGTGTATTAGTGTGCATCATTGTGGTTTTGGAAAAGAACACATCCAATGATGCCACTCCAACATGTGGTGTCCAACCATGTCCAGGAACCCTAGCAGCATGCTGGGATTCAGCTGCAGCATGCATTCTACCACTAGTTTGAAAGATGCTGCGTCACCACACCCACTTGGATGTGTGTGTGTCAGTGTGCATCATTGTGGTTTTGGAAAAGAACACATGCAATGATGCCACTCCAGCATGTTGTGTCCAACCATGTCCAGGAACCCTAGCAGCATGCTGGGATTCAACTGCAGCATGCATTCTACCACTAGTTTGAAAGATGTTGCATCACCATACACACTTGGATGTGTGTGTGTGTTAGTGTGCATCATTGTGGTTTTGGAAAAGAACACATGCAATGACTTCTAATGTGTGTGTGGTGGCTGTTAGATCGTAACCTTAGCCCCCAATGGTGGCCGTTAGATCGAGTCTTCTAAAAGGCATGCCCCAAGACACCTATTCTGCATGACGATTGTTACAGACCATTCGATCAGGGCGCTTGGATGATTGGGATGGTTCTTCGTAAGTGTGATCCGCAAGTAGGCTGTTCTACGACATGATTGGCCATGCTTACTGTCTGCTTGCTCTAGACAAACGTACAACACCGCGTGCTCCCACTTGCCAGTGTCACGTGTTCTGTGGACCCACCTGCCAGTGTTCCGTCCCCTTTACTTATCTTCCTTCCCATACTTATCTTCCTTCCCCTCGAAGCCACTTTCCACACTTCTCTCCCATCCTTCCGTAGCTGCAAGCCGACGGCGCCTCCAACAATCTCTCCCGCAGCCACCCCAGTCCCCCACCTCCCTTCCCCATGGGTTTAAGGGGAGAAGGTGAGGAAACGCGTCGTGATGACAGCAGTGGTGATTTCGATGTGAGTCGTCTCATCTCTAACATATGTGGCCTTTTATCTATTTTGAGCTAGATCTACTCTGATTACGCATGCATGTATGATGTGTTAGGCCAACAAGACGATGTATGACTCCGACTATCATGGTTTAGCGGAGGAAGACAGTCCTCTACTATGTGAACATGGATATGTGCCCGCTAAATTTGTAGCGTTCGAAGGATGAAACGCAGGCAGGAGGTTTTTAGGTTGTCAAGGACATGGTGCAATGTTGCCATGCAGAAGTTGCGGTGTTGTTAAATGGGTAGATCCAGATTGGCCCAAATCGATGCAGAAAATGCTGGACAAACTATGAGATATGACTGTTGAGTTGAAAGAATCCATAGTCATCTCAATTCTTGAGAGTGCTGAGATGAAGTTGTTTGACCATGTTGACACAACCAAGCTTAACCGAGATCTCAGGAGGGTGCAAGACAAGGTTAGCAAAGTCGAGAAGGACAGGGGCATGGCGTTGGCCCTGAAGGCTAAAGCAGAGCAAGAACTGACTCAAGAAAGGAATGAACTTCACCAGGCCAAAGTCATGCGGTTCACAACTACTAGTATTGACAAGTGCATGAGGATAAATGCAGAGAAACAATTGAAGTTGTATGAGGAAGATGCTAAAAGGACGGAGCAGACGATTCGATCCGTGCTCTCACAGGAAGATGCGCATCGGGCTAAGATTAGGAAGATCAAGGAGATGTGTGATAACTAGTTCTATTTAGCTTGAGCTTCGAACTTTTTTAATTATAATAGTAGTATTATTGACCTAGCGGTCTAAACAAGTGGTATCGGAGTCCTGGGAGAAAAAAATTGGTCGCCCGTTAATCTATCTTAGCCCTCCATTACTTCCTTTTGTCTGATGATGGTGGTATTCTGACTTTGGTGGTTTGTTTAAATGTAATCTACATGGATTCTGTTGCATGCAAATGGCACAACCACAATTTATAAAGTGGAAGCACGTACATCCTATTACTGGAGATCCGGGAGCTTCGCCAGATGCAGGGGATGAAGGAGCAGGGAGGTGGTGAGATAGACAGGCTCAAGATTAGGACAGAAAGTGGTACCAATTTCCTCATTATCTGGGCATTATCGGTTTCCATTGCTATTTATGTTGCCATGTCCTTGTGCAGCAGCTGAAATGAGTTGTTGCTTCATGGAGTGTAGGAGCCTAAATAATTTATTTCTATGCCACTAACATTCCATCTAATTTGGAGACCTCCTGCCCCTCCACAATCATGGAACCGATGCTGCGTGTTTTCAGATAGTAGTGGCACAATCACAGTTTCGAATTCAACTAGTCACCTCGGCCGTTTCCAAACCTCAAGTCGCGATACATTTTACTCCGAGAACGTGGTAGATTGTTTCGCCCAACAAGCATGCACAGAGCTCCAGAATTTAACCGAATTACATATATATGTTCAAGTTCAACACATTATTATGCATCTTCATTGCTAGCAGCCTTCTTCCCCTGCCTAGGTTCCAAGCCTTCATTTCCACTGGCTTCTTCATTTCCTGCCTTCTTCCTCTTCCTCGGTGCCAATTTTATTAGCTTCACATAGTCTGCATTGCCGGGACAATCAGCACCAGAATCATGCCCAGCATCATCACTCGCCTCATTTTGATTTCTTCCGGCAGCAAAATGACTGACATGGGAGTCATGTTTCTAACCTTGTGGCGCTTCCTGTCAAAGTAACATGACTATTGCATAACTGCCTAATATCTACGGAGTAAACAAAACAAAAAATACAATTTAGCACAAACATGCGAACCCCAAGAGACTTTTGCTTACCAGGAGCTAATTGGGTTTGAGTGACCACCCTGTCCAAGAATAGCGGGGCGACTCCTAGTTGCAACAGCTTCCACATCCAGTACATTACAATTCAGTGTAAACATGCAAGCCAAAGCATACCTTTTTATCAACCCAATTAGTTGACTATCACACGTTAGAGGAACCATGATGCCATCCATGAAGATAAACTTTGCAGTCTGCTTCGGCCCTATTTTAGCATGTTTATGTAGAGCATCAACCATACCAGGGATAGTGAAGATCTACACAGGTGCTTCTTCCATTGTGAGATAATGGTGTCCATAACACTTGCCCTTCACCCTTGCTGATTTAGAGTCGTAGCTGAAGAGGGCTACCTTAACCAGTAAGGGTGGTCCACGGAGATCCCACTTGACAGAAAACTATGGACAAAATATGTTTGTCAGCATTGGGCTAGCAAACAATTCTAGGTTCAATAGCCAGCTAGCAGTTACAGTTAGTGCGAATAGCAGAGAGAAGAGTAGCTCACCCACATGTAGCCAAAACTTCTTATTCCTTGGTAGTAGGATCTTCCATCCTCCGTGTTGCTCAGATCGTTAGCGGTGGAGGCGGGCTAGAGCCTCGCAATGGCGACTACGGTATGTGACATTGGAGCTCGGGATCATCGAATGGGCGCAGCAAAATTGTCGCCAGAAGTCACATGTCCGAAGGGATCGTTCTGATCGGAGGGTGAATTTCAATGTCACGGTGCTAGGGGAAAGGAGGGAGTGGATTTGTGAAATTGGTCCACGCACCAAGCCACTTACTTCCTCGATTAGCCTACGATGTTACCGCATTGGCGCTCACGGCATGGACATATTACTGACATGTGGGTCCCGACCGTCTACTTCACGGGGTAGTTTAATGGAATGTTTGAATTTGGGAGGGGTGAGATGAGTTTGCCTCGAAATGGCCCCTCTCAGTAGTTAGCAGGCCAACTTTGCGAAATGCGGTAATTTCAGGCAACTCGGGCCCCGAGATGCACTCGCCCAGGAACTTTGGGGCTGCAAACGAACAAGCCCACTGGATCGGTGTCTAGAGGTGACTAGCACTTGAGGACTAGGTAGAATGGACCCTCACCAAAGTTGGTGTTGTACTGTCTGATCGAAAGCTCGAGCATCACCTGAGGGTCGAGGCGGTAGTGGCGTGGGAGGTCGACAGGGTCCAGCTTAGCCGGCACAGTCATAGATAGAGGTCGTCTAGCTGGGAAGAATGGCCCGGGCGAAGATGCCCAGGTCAAGAACTTTGTGTGGGGGGGCCCTCCTACGGCGGGAGCAGGCTGCGGCAGCTGGGAAGGGTCCCCGTAAGGGAAGGACTCTTGCCCTCGTCCGATCCCTCAAGACTCCTCACGTGTGGACTGGCGGCCAGCCCCCTGGTTTCCAACAGAGAGGAAGGGCGAGGGAGAGGGTGATGGCGGCCTAGCCTGGTCCTCGTCAAGCTCCACCACCATGTCCAAAATTGAAGCATATTTACCTTTTGTTTTTGCATAAATAGAGTAGGGATTTTTGTATTTCACCACGCCTACGCGCGCTATTTTGTTCTTGTTTCAACAGGATCCAAATCATGGAGTCATTATATGAACATATCAATTAGAGCTATCATATTGTGTAACTGTATGACATTTCTAAGTAATAAAAGTCATTTTATGAAGGCAACCTTTGCACCTGGAAGAATTCCAATCAAAGAGGAGGCATCAGTATGGTTAACGACCAGTGGAGCGGGCGGAGCCCGCCCGTACCAGGTGCCATCACAACCGCCTTGTCAAATATTTCTCCCTGGCGAAGACGAGAGAGAGATCCGACATTCACAGCCACCAGAAACCACGAAACACCACATCCGAGAGGGATGTGAAGGAGGAACTTGGATAGGGTAAAATCCCAGCTGATCCACGGATCATTGGAGGAAAATGCATCATCCCCTTCATCATTAGCCACTTCATCTTCATCACCACCATTACTCCATCTTTCATCTATTAGATCTCTTTGTAATTCCAAATCCAATTGTGGTTTGCATTAGATCTACCCCCATACTTTGATCCATTCATTTGATTATGATGATGTTGTTGATTGCTTCCATGAGTGAGTAGTTCCTTTGTTCTTGGGGAGATGGAGAAACCCTAGAACCATTATGAACTTGTAATAAAGATGATCTATTCTTGTGTCCGTATGACTTAGTTGTATATGATATATTTACGATTTGTGTTTGATCTATCTCTTTAGATGGTATGCACAGTTGGCCTCATATCATTTTCCTTCGGGACTAAAGAGAGGGAGAAATCCTTTGGACGTGTCTTGGAAACGTACCCGGAATGCCTCGCGACAGATTGGCGTCGGCTCTTAACCTACACGATCAAAGGGGATTAAAGAGGGACTCCCTAAGCTAATTACGATATCCACAGGGAAACCCTTAATTATGGTGGTTTGTATGGGTGATCTCTCTTAGACATCACAATGGTTATTTAGAGGTGACCTCACACTTGGCTCAACAAAGTGGCTTCCTACGAGCCTTGTCATGAACATCTTATTATGGGGCTCTCTCCACACATATCATGACACAAGAAGTATGTTATCTCGGTTGCACATAACAATAGTAATATGCTAGTGGTGTATCCTACATCCCCGAGAACGTTTTAGCCCTATTGGGTTCAACCATGCTTTCACGTAAACTTGTTACTTGTTTCCTTTTTACTTGTTTTAATTACTTTTCTGCAAACAACCATAAATCATTCAAACACCCTTTACTCGAGATCAAATATAGCTTATAAGTATTCTATGGTACATAGTAACAAGAGCCATAACGGCCTTTACCAATAGCTCTCTGTGGGTTTGATATCTTTACTTCGAAACTAGCTACAATTGGTCTGTGCACTTGCAGTCATCAAGCTATTTTCCGGCACCGTTGCCGGGGAGCTAAGCGCTTTTGGTATTTGTTCTTGGTTACTTATTTTACTTGTTGTTTTACTAAAGTTGTTTATTAGTTTCAGGTAAGCACCATGATAGCACTCGGATTGATTAATCATCTCGATGCTACTAAATACCTCGGAAAGTTCAATAGAGGACTAGTTAAAGAATTCCTGACTGGGAGCAAACTAGAATACAAGGTCAACCCTTGGTTTATCGCTATTATTAAAGAGAAAACTTTTGCAGGAGATGATCCCGATGAGGATCCTTACAATCATTTAATGCATTTTACCGAGCTATGTTGGACTCTTAAATTGAGAGGCTATTCTGATGATGAATTGAAACTTAAACTATTTAGCCAATCTCTAACTAACACTGCTTTGGCTTGGTATAGAATTTTCCCTATAGAGAAAATTGATACCTGGGAAAAACTTAAAGGAGATTTTGTGTCTCGATTCTTTCCCAAGGTAAAAACTGCTAAAGTAAGGAGGACAATTACAAACTTCAAGAACTGCCCAGGTGAAGGTTTAGTAAGAGCCTACAAAAGGTACAAGTCTCTACTTCATAAATGTCCCCATCATGATTTACCTGAATGGTACGTTTTGCATATTTTCTATGGAGGACTTAATCAAGAAATTAAACATGAGCTTGACACGAATTTAGGAGGTTCTTTCATGGAGTTAACTATAATTAAAGCTTGGGAACTTTTAGAACAAATTCGCCGTAATAGAGAAACATGGGGATTTGATTTAGGAGGGGAAGGAGGTATAGAAATTGAATATGATTGTCTCAATGCTTATAAAGACTCTGATAAGGTAAAAGAAACTGCTAATGAACTGCAACTTGATGATGATATTATCTTGCAAATCCTTCAGTCTTTTACAAAACATATTGAAGCTCCAAACGAAGACTGGCTTTATTATACTCCACCACCCAAGCCAGTTGTAGAAGAAGATCCAATAATCATGTCCCCTGTCGAGACAATAAGGGAGGTACCCCCATATGTTGAACCCTTTCCTTTTCCAAGGACGGTGAGAAAACATATGATGGCTTAGCAACTTGAGGATCAACGCAAAGAGGAAGAATTATTTCTCAAGGAGCTGGAAGAGAAAACACAAAAAAGGAAAACTGAAGAAGAGTGTGTACAAGAGGCGGAGGCATTAATAAACGAAGATATTTTAATCGAGCTAGATACCGAAGCTTCACAATTTGTTGAAGGAAAGGTAAAAGCTAAAGAAGTGGGTAAGCCTATATTGAAGCTCCAAACGAAGACTGGCTTTATTATACTCCACCACCCAAGCCAGTTGTAGAAGAAGATCCAATAATCATGTCCCCTGTCGAGCCAATAAGGGAGGTACCCCCATATGTTGAACCCTTTCCTTTTCCAAGGACGGTGAGAAAACATATGATGGCTTAGCAACTTGAGGATCAACGCAAAGAGGAAGAATTATTTCTCAAGGAGCTGGAAGAGAAAACACAAAAAAGGAAAACTGAAGAAGAGTGTGTACAAGAGGCGGAGGCATTAATAAAGGAAGATATTTTAACCATGTTTGCACATTGCAACATAATCGAGCTAGATACCGAAGCTTCACAATTTGTTGAAGGAAAGGTAAAAGCTAAAGAAGTGGGTAAGCCTATCCTCCCTTGCACTTTTGGAGGAACTTCCTATTATGTCCTTTGTGATATTGGTACAGCTGTTAATGTTACCCCTTTTAATTTTTAATTAAAAATTCAAAATGAATTAGCTCCAGCTGAATTGGATCACACAGATATTACTATAATGCTTGCAGATAAAACTCTAAGAGTCCCTATGGGAATAATTAGGAACGTACCAATCCTTATTGGACCTTACAAATATCCTTTCGATTTTGTGCTTATTCATATGCCCACTGATGTTTATTGTCCCATCATTTTTGGAAGAACTTATCTAAATACCGTAGGAGCAAACATAGACTGCAAGAAGCAGACTCTTAGACGATGATGAGTACGAACGTGATGAAGAAGGTAATATCATAAACTTAGCCTCATTAGTCATCATGACTCCCGATGATGATCTAGCAAGATGTTAGGTCAACAATAATAATATTCTTCAAGACGTAGAAAAAACTGAAATAGATAACTATCTCGACTCCACACCTGAGGTGGACATCGAGATCAAACAAAAATATGAAGAACCCATAAGGAAAGGAGATGAGGCTCTTCCTCCTTCAATTCTTAAAACTCTACCAAAGGAACTAAAACATAGGTTTCTTGACGAGACAAATAATTTTCCTGTTATTGTAAGTGCTAACCTCGCAGAGAAAGAGAAGGGAAACTTAATGAAGTTTCTCCGCATGCATCAAAATGCTCTTGGGTATTTGATGAGTGACTTGAAGGGGATTAGTCCCTCGATAGCCACCCATAAAATATTCATGGAAGAAGGAGCTTATCCGGTCGTGGACTTTCAGCGACGTCTTAAACCTCACAAGAAAGAGGAGGTAAGAAAAAATAATACGTTTGTTGGATGCAAGCGTCATCTTTCATGTAGAGGAGAGTGAATAGGTAAGTCTTGTTCATTGTGTTCCAAAGAAAGGTGGGTTTACAGTTGTAGAAAATGAACCTAATGAAATGGTACCTACTAGGACTGTTGTTTGACACAGGATGTGCATTGACTATAGGAAACTAAATAAGGAAACTCGAAAGACCACTACCCGTTACCTTTTATAGATTAAACTTTAGAAAGGCTTGCTATGCATTCTCATTTTTGCTACTTAGACAGCTATTCTGATTTTTCCCAAATTGTTGTAAACCCTGATGATCAACTAAAAACTACTTTCATTTTTCCTTATGGCCTTTATGCTTATCGTCGTACGCCTTTGGTCTTTGCAATGCTCCTGCCACTTTTCAAAGATGCATGACTACTATTTATGCCAATAATGTTGAAGGTATTATGGAAGTGTTCATGGACGATTTCTCTGTTTATGGAACTTCCTTTAATCATTGTCTCCATAATCTTCATAAAGTTTTGCAGAGATGTGAAGACACTAACTTAGTCTTGAACTAGTAGAAATGTTATTATATGGTTCAAAAAGGCATAGTACTCGGTCACAAAGTCTCTGGTAAGGGCATAGAAGTAGATAAGGCAACGATTGAAGCAATAGAAAGATTACCCCCTCCCCGAGATATAAAAGGTATAAGAAGATTCTTAGGTCATGTAGGATTTTATAGAAGATTCGTTAAGCATTTTTTCAAAACTGCTAAACCATTAACTAACCTTCTTCAAAAGGATGTTCATTTTAATTTTGATGAAAAGTGTCTTACTTCTTTCAACATATTAAAACAAGCCCTTCTTGAAGCTCCCATTATAAAACCACCTAACTGAAATAAACCTTTTGAGCTATTTTGCGAAGCTAGTCAAGAAGTTGTAGGAGCAATTCTTTGTCAGTATGATGGTGATGACCTTAATATCATCCATTATGCTAGTCGCACCTTAAACGGGGCCCAAATGAACTATCCTATGGCAGAAAAAGAATTCTTCGCAGTAGTTTTCTCCTATGATAAATTTAGATCTTACATCATGGACTCTAAAGTTAGAGTACATACTGATCATGTTGGCTTAAAGGAAATTCTAGAAACGAGAGATGTTAAGCCAAGAATGATCTGTTGGACTCTACTTTTGCAAGAATTTGATTTATAGATTCTACAAAGGAAGGAAGAGATGGAGGCAGCGTTCATGGACACTCAAGAAGTTGCTCATCCAAAGGAGGTGTCATCCGTGTACATACCCGGGAACCACACTACCAAAAAGGAAGTTCTCTATATCTTCTTGCAAAGGTTTTGGTGATTTTCTATGACCTATTTTATTCGAAGAGAGGAAGAAAAGAAACTCAAATGAGACCATATTCCCTCGATGATCATGGCTTATGAAATCCTAAACATATATTTATTTTGGATGATTTTCTGCTATTTCTTTCTGCATATTCGATTTCCCCTCATTTTTCTGAGTTCATTGTCGGTCTTACGAGATCGGTACGGGCGGGCGGTACAGCCGGATCCTCCCATACCAATGGTCGTTAAGCCTGCAGTACCTCGGTTCTGTTTTTGCATATTCGGTACGACCGCACTGTACGGTCGCAGTCCCCCGTACGGTCGGTCGCTATCTATTCTGAGACCGTCCTCCAATTATTTGTTTACTATTGTATAAAAAAACTGAAATTGAACCACCGTGAAGTCGGTATGGACGGGCAGTATGGACGGAACCCGCCTGTACTGCTTAGTCGGTTGACTAATTACCGACTTCAACCTGTGTCATTTTTGGAAACAACCCGGTATGGGCGCGCCGTACGGGCGTCCGCCCGTACCATCTGGTCATTACAACCCAAAGTTCCTTCTTTTGCACTTATTTGTTTCCATATTTATTATGATTCTTTTTATGGGCGACCCTTTTCTTCCCAGTATGAATTTTACCTTGCCTCTAAGGTCTCTTTAGAGATCCACCTCTCTCTTATATCAACAGATCTAATCTACTTGATGCGCTACTCGATCCAAGGGAAAGGCAAGCCTCTAAACCTCATGGCTCATTTGTGAGATAGTTTCTAGACCTCCTCCATTGAAGCCGATGATCGTGAATCTCAAGGCCTAAGCCCGAAGGACAAGCGGTACACGTATGATTCTGATGATGATTCTGAAGACGAGGAATTCCAGATCTTCATGGAGCAATCAAAGAGGGGATGGAAGCAACCGGACTACTTGGCGATGGTGAAGCCTAAAGATGAGGAAGAATCCAAGAAACGTCATGGGAAGGGGTGCACGGAGTTGCTCAAGCTCATATCCGTCAACTACTCTTCACCAAAGCGTAAGAAGTCTAACCGCTCCAATGCAGGAACTTATCAGGAAACTATGGCTCATACGTCAACAACAAAGAAGATTACCATGAATGCGCGAATGAGTGTGAAGCCACAAGAGGATTGGGGGTTCAACCTCCTGGACATGCCAATTGGCACACATGTCCCGGACAATGAACACCGCCTTAACAAGATAGAGAAGTACCAGAAAGAAAAGCTCATCCACAGGGAGATCATCCGCAAGCGCCTTTTGGATCTTGAAGGCAAGAAGGAACTCAATGAAATGATGAGTAAAGTTGCTGATGGGATGTTCCTCTTGCATTACAAAAGTGCCTTCAATGTTTATCTTCTCTTGAAAATACAAACAAGAAGCTTCGAGTGGCACTCTCCAACAAGACTTCTTTGCCATGAAGCATGCCACGGTATCAAATAATCACAAGGGATTATTTGATCTACATGGCTTGATTCCAAGCTTGGGGGGATCGGTGAGAACCTTGTAATATATCTTACAGTTTTTGCATATTTACTTTTCTGCACGCATGGTTAGGTTTAAATTTCTGAATTTGCATTAGTTGCATCAACTTCGAGTTCCCTTTTGTTCAAGAGAAGAATTATATCCGTTGATTTATGAGCCTTTATGATAATTGACATTATGTTTGATTCAAGATTGTTATATTAGATGATTAAACTCGGTTGAGTGTTATGATACTTGTACAGTTGTAATAATTTTAGGGACTTCCACACCAACAAAAGTATTGATTATGTTATGAGAAGAAGAACTCTGGTAGCATATTATAATTAAGAGTTTTTTAAAGCCATGGAAGTAGTGAGCATGATCAAATAGCTGTACTGAAAATAAGAAGAGAAAAGGATTAAGCAAAAAAATATTGGCATACAAGTATCAAACGAAAAGAAGAAAGCAGTTATCAAAAGAATCAAACATAGAAATAGAAAAAGAGAGAGAAGAAGAGAGAAAATGATCATGAATCTTCACTATTAAACTTAGCGCTCTATATCTTTAAACTCCATGATTATATGATATGTTGAATCACTAGTAGCTTCTTATAATTTCATTGACACTGAAAAATGTGTGGAAGCCTCTAAGTTATGTAATGTGTAAGGGTATGGTAATACCGCCGACGTATCTCTACATCCGATGTTGCATTCCTGCTTCAATTCCTACCTCATTTATTATAATGACTCATGTCTCATGAACATGATGATCTTGTCCGTAAGCCACCATCTTGCTTGTGGACAAGCAATAGCCTAGCTTGGGGGAGTTGATGCATCTTAAATTGAAGCATACTTACCTTTTGTTTTTGCATAAATAGAGTAGGCATTTTTGTATTTCGCCGCTCCTACGCGCGCTATTTTGTTCTTATTTCATCAGGATCCCAAATAATGGAGTCATATATGAACATATCAATTAGGGCTATCACATTGTGTAATTATATGATATTTCTAAGTGATAAAAGTCATTTTATAAATTTGCCTTCGCACCTAGAAGAATACCAATCGAAGAGGAGGCATCAGTATGGTTAACGACCACTGGTACGGGCGGAGCCTGCCCGTACCATCCGCCCGTACCAGGCGCCATTGTGACCGCCTCGTCTAATACTTCTCCCTGGAGAAGACGGGAGAGAGATATCCGACATTCACAGCCACCAGAAACCATGAAACACCACATCCGAGAGGGATCTGAAGGAGGAACTTGGCTAGGATAAACTCCCAGCTGATCCACGGATCATTGGAGGATAACGCATCATCCCCTTCATCATCAACCGCTGCATCTTCATCACCACCGTTACTCCATCTTTCATGTATTAGATCTCTTTGTAATTCCAGATCCAATTATAGTTTGCATTAGATCTACCCCCGTACTTGGTCCATTCATTTGATTATACTGATGTTGTTGATTGCTTCCATGAGTGAGTAGTTCCTTTGTTATTGGGGAGATGGAGAAACCCTAGCACCATTGTGAATGTGTAATAAAGATGATATATTCTTGTGTCCGTATGACTTGCTTGTCTATGATATATTTATGATTTGTGTTTGATCTCTCTCTTTAGATGGTATGCGTAGTCGGCCGCATATCATTTGCCTTCAGGACTAAAGGGAGGGAGAAATCCTTTGGATGTGTCTTGGAAACGTACCCGGAATTCCCCGTGACAGATTGGCGTTGGCTCGTAACCTACACGGTCAAAGGGGGATTAAAGAGGGACTCCCTAAGATAATTACGATATCCACAGGGAAACCCTTAATTGTGGTGGTTTGTATGGGTGATTGCTCTCAGACATCGCAGTGGTTATTTAGAGGTGAATTCACACTTGTCTCAACAAAGTGGCTTCCTACGAGCCTTGTCGTGAACATCTTATTATGGGGCTCTTCCACACATATCATGACACAAGAAGTATGTTACCTTGGTTTCACATAACAATAATATTATGCTAGTGGTGTATCCTACATCCCCAAGAACATTTTAGCCCTATTTAGTTCAACCACGCTTTCACGTAAACTTGTTGCTTGTTTCCTTTTTACTTGTTTTAATTACTTTTCTGCAAACAACCATAAATCATTCAAACACCCTTTAGTCAGGATCAAAGACAGCTTATAAGTATTCTTTGGTAGATAGTAACAAGGGGAATAAAGACCTTTACCAATAGCTCTCTATGGGTTCGATATCTTTACTTCGAAACTAGCTACAATTGGTCTGTACTTGCAGTCATCACCGACCGAGCCGCAGACCTGCGGTGGCAGGACACCTCGGTGTGGCACATGTTGCACGGAGGGGAGCGGGACGGGTGGTGGTGGTCCTGCTCGTGAGAGGCGGTGGGTGGTAAAGAGCCACCAGTGCCTACTTGTGGGCCTCATCTGCAGCGCGGGGGGCGGGAGGGTGGTGCGGGGAGGCAGGGTGGTGGCATGGAGAGGCCTCCCTGGGGCGCGCCGGCGGTGGGGTGCGGGCCCTCTTCTGGATCACCACGTCAGTGAAGGTGCGGATGAGCAACGGTGGGGGTGGAGTTTCCCTAACAGTGCAGGCTTTTGCACGATGTCAATCGTAGTCAGCGGCATAAGTTGGGGATGACCCTGTTAGGTCACACGATCCCCTGGGAATCTAGAGCTAGGCTCCTGACCACGAGCTAGGCAGGATATGCGGCCCAATGCTTGAGTCGTTAACATGTCGTGGCCCAGTGACAACCCTAACGTCCATACTCCGCCAGCCCAGCATTGGATCTGGGATCGGGCTTAGCCCATGAGAAGCCCTGGGGTCTAGCCTTCTAGGCCCGTCCCCTTCCTCATGCGCGAGTTACCCTGAGCCCCCTTCCGTGTCACCGCCGTCGGAGAGGCAGGCCCTCCCGCAGGCACCGGAGATGAGTTGGTCCCAGGGGTCCTCCCCAGGTCCAATCCCCTTTCCACGCTAGTAGGTGAGCCCTTCCCCAGTCTCCGAGGTGACTGATGCAGCCGCGCCAGCGCCAAGTGCGGAGGACTCAGTGGCCCTGACCGCCTGCGAGGGGTGTGCCTTGCCACCTCCAGGAAATCCCCCAACATGGGGAGGGTAGGATACTCCATCCCTCGCTCCGCTTCCGGCGGGTCGCGGTGTACCTACACAGAGGTTGGCTCCGGCCCCTGAATTTTGTCCTCCACGTCTCCCCAACGCTGCCATGGAGATCGGCACTAGCGGAGCGCCTTGGAGGCGAAACGGGGCGATAGCCGCCCTTCCAAAAGTAGTGCACATATGCTTATAGTCATATTTCTCCATCGCAGTCTTTTGTTTCCCATTTGGAAAACGATACGAAGCCCTAGGGATAACAAGCCGCAATCCCCTGGGTCGATCGCGTGTAGTGAACTCGGATTCGTGGTGGGCCCCCCGATTCCTTATCTTATCCTATCTTCTTCTCTCCCATCGTCTTCACATGCCATCGAGGACTCCGCAAGACGACGCCCTTGCCCCGGATGCCGCCTTCGCCTCCCTAGCTACTGTAGGCCGCCACTGCCTCTCCCCAGCAAGCTACCACTGCCTCTCCCTAGCAACACACCGTTGCGCCCGACCTTGCTCCTCTACCCTCTAGTAGTCTCTTCCTCCCATCCCTCTCTTCCTTCTAGCCGCCTCCCTTCCATGGCCATGGGGCTAGGGAGCTCGGTTTGTCGATGGTATCATGCTGCCGCTGCCCTTGAGCACCACCGCCTCTCCCCAGCAAGCCGCAGCGGCATGCCCTCTCCCCAGCAAGGTGCCTTTCTCCCCAGCAACGCGTCGTCGCGCCCGACCTTGCTCCTCTATCCTCCAAACGTCTCCTCCTCCCATCCCTCTCTTCCTCCTAGCCGACTCCCTTCCATGGCCATGGGGCTACGGAGCTTGGGTTGTCGATGGTGTCATGCTTCCCGCGCGTGGTGGCGGTGTGACCACGACGCCAGACTCCCGCAGCCATGGTCTCCAACGATGCTACATAGTGGTGATGCTACACGTGTTGGTTAGGTTTGCTACCAATAGTCATCGATTCTGCTACCAAAGGTGCTCCGTGTTGCTACCAGCGGGTCGATGATGCAACTGGTCAGGGATTTCATTTGTGGATTTGCTAATGCATATTTTTTGCTACAACCGTTTTGTGTTTTTGCTACAATGGCATAAAATTCTTGCTCCAAGGTGTTCGATGAGATCTCCGACGAGGTCTCTGGCGAAGTTGGATTTGCTATAGTAGGTCATTTTTTACTATAACCCTTTAGTGGTTTTGCTACAATAGAGCAAAGTTTTTGCTACAAGGTCTCCGGCGAGGTCTCCCGGCGAAAGTCTCCGGCGAGGTCGGGGGTTTGTTACATTAGCACAACTTTTTTACTACAAAGTCTCCAGCGAAGTCTCTGGTGAAATAGTCTTTTTATTCTATTTTTTTGACACGAACCATTTTTACTACACGTAGCAAAAGCAAGAATTTTTGTAACAAAAATGGGTATGTTTGTAGCAAAAGCAGGATTTGGGGCTTTTATGGGGACATGTATCAGCAGGGAAGGTGGGGGTCTAGGGGAAATATCCCCTGGGGGACGCCTAGCACTCTCCTTCTCGTTTCCTGTTCCTGGTTGCCAATCAAGCAGAGCAGCAAGAAGAAAGAGGCCTAGTCACATCGGCGCATTGATGAGTGTTGGCATGTGAGAGCAAGTACAATAGATCCTTGTCAGCTGGCTATAGTATACTCCACATCAGCAAAATCTTATGTGGAGGAGAGATAGTGGAAGAGCGAGAATAAAGCAGGCTCTATATCTACAGCCCGGCTGCACACACAAAATGAGGACTAAGAGCCAGCATGTAGCCGGTGAAGAGCTTTTCGCTAGCTCTTATTCTTGACTACCAATTACTCGTCCTCGTTTAACTTCATGCATTTAATGCTATAGCCAATCTGATAGCTAATATATGTCCAATCTATTGTATGAGTGGGCATTTAGGTGACATGGCATTGCCATAGAGCCGGCAGCAGGCTCTTCTATTAGCCATGCTCTGATAGGATGGGCCCTGCTAGGCAGTAGTAGTTTTTCTTTTTCTACCTCGGGGTTTTAGAAAAAGTACAATGGTGGGTTATAAGCCTGCTGACTAGGCATTTTTTTCTATGTGGAGGAGAGAGATCAGCAAAAATACAAGTTGTTGGCTCTCATGCAAGAGCTAGCTCTACACTTGCTCCTAGGCAAAAACATTAAATGAGAGGAAAGAGAAAGAGAGAAGATAGCAACTAGTACTAATATAATAGCCAACCTTATAGCCAACACTATTGTACAAGCTAGCTCTTGATGACATGACAACCTCATATAGCCAGCTTGCTAGCTATACTATTGTCCTGCTCTTAGACATTAACTGTTTCTTAATGTTTTTCCTTGCTGCCCATCGTTGCATGGATTTTGGCCTTTGGTCCCCTTTTATTTTATATAAAAGGACCCGTTTAATCTAGAACTACTAGTCTCTTACTACTAAGCAAGAAATCAGGAATCTGCTGGTCATCTCGGTAGATCCCCTCGGTAGAATGTGGTTAAAAGAAATAGTCTCTTTGTCCCAAAATAAATAACTTGGATTTGTCTAGATTCAAGTGTATTTATATACTAAAACATGTCTAGATACATACGAATCTAAACAAACACAAGTCACTTATCTTGGGACGGAGGAACAAGGCCAATTCCCGCGTAAATCAAGAAATGGGGTGCATTTGCAAGCTTGAAAATCATCGTTTGTTTACAACTAGGAAAACGATACTAGTCCCCCGGGGGATCGAACTAATTGATCCCCCAGATTGCTAGATCCGCAGCGTCCGGCCGCACGTCCCGCGTGGACCCACAGCCTAGTGCCGATGCTCCTTCCTTTTCCTTTTCCTCTTCCTTATCTTTTTTGGGACTCGGCTCCTTCCTTTTCCTCGCAGCGCCGACGATGTGCTGCCTCGCAGCGGCCGGAGCACCTCGTCCGCCGCCTCTCTGATGTGCGCCGCCGGTCGGAGCGCCTCCTCCCCCGCCTCCCTGCTGTGCGCCGCTGGTCGGAGCGCCTCCTCCCCCGTCTCCCTGTTGCGCGCTACCGCCTCCCTACTGCGTGCCGCTGGTCGGAGCAGCTCCTCCCCCACCTCCTTGCTGTGCGGCGCCGCTGGCTGGAGATAGTGGCCACGAAAGGTGCTCGCCGCCGGAGCTCGATGCTTCTTCCTCTCTTCAGCAGGCACCCGCCACCTTCCCGCCGTGACCAGCCTGTGTTGCGTGTGGCGACGTTGAGGAGGTCGTGGCTGCCTTCCCTCCATGGCCTCTCTCCGGCGAAGTTGCTCAGCCGCGCGCCGGCGTTGCTACCGAAGGTCACTAGCGCTGGTATGTACGTCATCGAATTTTGCTACATGGGGTAGTCAGCGGTGCTACATGTGGCGGCGGCGGTGCTTCAAGTAGCGTCGTGTTTTGCTACATGCGGCCGACGATGATGCTACAATAGTATAAATGTTTTGCTACGATATCTTCGGCGAGGTCTCCGGCGAAGTTGTATTTGCTACAATAGGATATTTTTTTGCTACACCTGTTTAGTGGTTTTGCTACAATAGCGTATTTTTTTGCTCCATGGAAGGTGTCCCGGTGAAAGTCTCCGTCGAGTCTCTCGGAGAGATCTTTTTGCTACATTAGCACAATTTTTTTACTACAAAGTCTCCGGCAAAGTCTTCGGTGAAACGGTCTTTTTGTTCTATTTTTTGACACGAACTATTTTTTGCTACATGTAGCAAAAGCAGGCTTTTTTTGCAGAAAAAAATAGGTGGTTTGTAGCAAAAGCGAAATTGGGGGTGTTTTTCTGGGACACGTGGCGGGCAGGGATCCGGGAGAGTTATCCCCGGGGGACGCGCTTCCCTTACAACTAGATCTTGAAATTGCAGAAAATTTTCGGATGCATTGTTAAAAGAAACCCGAAAACGTTTAGTTTGGCCCCTCTTTTGCTTTTGGTCACGCTCCGCCACTCAGATCGGCAAGCGCCGCCAGCTCCGCTGCTGGGACAAGGGGCTCACCCACGGGCGGCACCGCCATCCCACCTGGGCAGATCGAGGACAACAGGGGCAGCCGGTCGTCGTCAGCAAGCGGGCGCCGCCGCGGGAGACGACCGCAAAGCCATCGCCTTCGGTCGCCTTCACAAGATCTCTATAATTAGGAACTACCACGGTTCCGAGATGATAAGATTTTATCTCCTTTTATTAATCTATTTTCCTCCTACTACTAGATCAGTTCGTCGCAAGCGAGCGATCAACAGCAACCTTGTAATAACTTATACACTATATACACAGACGAAGAAACAAATGGCGCGCTGGGAGTTTCACATTCAGATCTCGGAGAGGTTCACTGCAGGGTAACCACTAAATTACCTTCTGCTAGAGAGTGTAGATACTATCTAAATGTAGAGAAATTGTGTACTGCTGCCTGGCACCTCATGCATGCAAGTGCAGGCGCCGACTGCATAGAGCTTATTCATTTGAGATGAACCTGACTGCACGCGCAGGCGGGTTGTGGTTGCATCGATCGGCAATTGGCTAGTTGGCTTAACCTGACTGCCGGTTGGAGCAGCGATCCCTGCCAGGCAACCCTATGTAGAGCTCCGTCTCCACTTCCTCATCGCTCTGCACAGGCTCCGGGGCGTCTCGCAACTGCAGGGGCGCGACGCAGTCCAGAGCGGGAACCACCAGCGGCACTTTGAGAGTGCGCTGCTGCAGACACAAGACTGACGTCAGAGACTGATCCGGATTGAGTACATGAACACGATTGGTGTGAAATTAATGGGGGGTATGCTCTCGTAGTCTCTTGCACATAAGATATCAGGTTCCTATTCTGCAGTTCTACTTGCAAAAACAGACTAGTAGTTCGGACTTTGCACTGTGACCCTTGTAGGAAGTTGTTCATTGTCATCACCTTTTCGCGCAAGTCTTCGTTGTCTTTGAGAAGCGTCTTCTCCTGATCATACAGATTCAAAAACCATTCATCATTAGTTGGGGTGTGTATTGTGAGTTATGTAGGTTACTGTAATAAGAAATTAAAAACACACACGTGGAACCACCATATAGGTTGGTGGTATACCTTCTCTTTCAGCTTAGCTATCTGCTGCTCCAGCACCTGGGACTGGTGGCAGTGCATTGACACAAAAACAAAACATGTTAGTTTGTGTAAAATTAAGCAGTCTTTTCCAGCAATGCAGGAATTTTTAACTAGACAACCTTCTTTCCTCTGATTATCCGGAGGCTCTTCTCAATTTTAACTTCAAGACAATGTAGTTCTTCGGCAGAGCATTCTCCTAAATTTTCACCCATGATCTTTCTGCATCTCATATAACTCGGCATTAATTTCGCCTGCCTAACTAGTCCATTCTTTAGAAAGTGGCAAGATCCCTTACCGTTTCGTATCTTCAAGAGCTTCAAGTTTCTTTGCCAAGCTTATAGTGTCAGCTTTTATTTGCTGCAGTTCAGAGTTCAGATGATTAAGCATTGAAATATGTGCTATCACATCGCATGTCATACTGCCCGACACAAATAATTGAGTAGTCCTTATTTATGGACAACTAATGGGCGATATTGCCAATATCATGTTTTTGTTGTTATCATGTGACATTGCAATTAAAATTAAATAGCTTGCATAGTTATTTAATTTTCAGCAACATTGATGGATCCTGATGTTTGATAGGTTAAATAATGCATATCATGATCCTCCATGGTTTAGACACACAAGCCCTCATGCAAATATTGCAGCTGTATTCATTAAGAATGTACTAGATTTGTGCAGTCATCAGTCAACATGGCAAATTACTATTAACAAAGAGCATGTTATGACTTTCCTACATGTAGTACATATAAGGGTCTTGCAGATGTTAATTTAGAATAACTGTACCAATTGAATATGCAATAGTGTAGATGTGTTTAATTGTCATGTTGGCCATTGACAAATTAATATACTGCTATAAGCAAGACTAAGTTGCATCATTGCTGTATTGTGGCATGACTATTCTGAATAAGGCCTCAAAAAATGAAATTGGTTATTATTTTAACTTGAAATCACTTCCAGATATTCACATGATGTGCTTGCATGATTCAAGTCTTCATCAATCAGCAAATTCATATTCAGGATATTACCTGTATATCTTGTTGTACTGTCTTGTGATTAGCAGTATCCTTTGTATACTCCTTATAGCGGTAAATCGATTTTTGCAAGCTGAATTGCACATACAACAAGAAAGTAAAAGTTACAACATACTAATCCATTTTTTTCTGAGTAAAGGACATAAAATGTTAGGCATGTTTTGATGTAGTGCCAACTGTGCAGTGTCTTGCCAAAGAGTTCATGACATCAAGATATACAAACAATGTAGGAAATGCTAAATATTTTTTAAAGGACAAATAATGTAAAAATGAGATAACAAAGAATATAACATTTGGCTAGAACATACCATGCAATGTTTTCTGATGTGATGGCACTTTCATGATGAGGTTTTAAGCCATAGGAGATTAATTAAACCATGATGGACAGAGGCTTAAGGTCATAAGATAGACATTGGTGCTAACCCTAGAAAAGGATTATTAGTGCTAGTACTACAAGTATGCTCATTCTCCAAATTGTTGTGAATGAATGCATAATGGTTTGTTCAAGTGTATATCTATCGCTAGGTGCTAATTTGCAAACTTGGTTTGGAGGTTAGATATCATTTGATGGATGTGAGGATCAAATGGCTGGAGTGGCACACCAAGAGACCAGTAAGGACTATTTCTTCAAAGATAACTTTGCCAGAACTAAGCTTAGGAAAAAGTCTGGCTTATTTTCTGAGGAATCGCATCTAACCATAGTACTCCCCATCTCTTAAATTAATTGAACTTTTAGCTTTGTCTTGAGTCAACTTCCTTAGGATTGACCAAGTCTTTTTTGAAATAACATCTACACTGCCAAATTTGTTTTCTCAAATTCATCATAAAATCGTACTACATATTTGATATTGTAGATTATAGCACATATTTATGTAGACTTGGGAAAGGTTAAAGAATTTGATCGGCTGGCCCGAAAATGGCGATTTTTTGGCGTATCAACTGATAAACTGGCTTACGCACGATTATTGAAACATTGCTTAGGAGATGAGACAACATGTTAATTATCCAAACGTTATATTATATATTCGATAGTTGTACACTTGTCTGTTAATCAGTTCAAAATCATGCTACAATCTTAGCACTTTTAAATTCGACCCGCGGAAGGAATATGGACCCACAAATTTCCTGGATCAATAGCTCCTATGCGACATCTTTTCTTAGAATTGGACAGAACAAGACATAGCTGATAAAAATGGCTACCATGCGACGTTTCTTTGGTAGAATAGCCCAGGTGCGACACTACTGCTTAATCCAAAGACACACGTTGACAACTCGAATCAGGTGAGCCGAGCGGGACCCACTACGTAAGGACCTGAGTGCTGGACCCACAGAGTGTCTCCCGATGGTGGGACCCACAGTGTGGGACCCATTAACTTATCCAGCTCAGCATTGGTACAAGAGAGGACCCCGAGCCGTGCAGCACCCGAGCCCTACCGCGACCTTCCCATCCTCCCTCCCCGACTATTGTTGTTCTTCTTCGCCGGCGACGACGCACAACAACGGCTGGCAAACGGGCCATGACCTTCCCATGTCGAGCTCCACTTCAGCCTCCCGCCGCACATGGCCGCGCTATGGCGCAGTGCCAATGACAAGCTGCCATGTATGCCCATGTACTGCGCCCTTGAAGCGGCTGGTCACATTGACCAACAAGAATGGCAACCTTGGACGGGAATTCGTGAAATGCGAGAGTAAACTAGAGCAGGGGAAGGTCAGATTTTACTTCTCAATCTGCCAATTTTGGTTTTTGTGTCCCAATTTCATCATTTTTCATCCGATTTGGGATTTAGGGTTCATCTTTCTGATTTCAGAAATTGAATCAATGCGCCCATTTTGAGTGGCTAGATGAGTACATAGAGCGGATTCAACTGGCTGGCGCATCAGGGGAGATCGATTTACCGTTGGAGGCAGAGAAGTTTGGATCGGGCCTATCTAGATCTGGCAATTTCATTGGTGCTACTGTGGGGGATGCAGGAGTGACGGCAGTGACGGCAGAGCTAAAGAACCTGAACAAGCAGATGAAGACAATCATCGAATTGAAAAAGCAGGACAATTTGGTGGCCGGTCTTTTTTATGTTTGTGTAATTGCTCTCGCATTTGTTTATGTGATGATAATTAGTCGTTAGTTTAGGCTATCACTGTTGAAGTTAGCTTGTGCATCACTTGTAATCGTAAAAGATGTTTGAATAAAAGTGTTGTGCTGCACAAATTCGGCATGTCTTCTTCACTCTTTGTCGTTTCTTCACTTCTTCAGTCCGTCATCAGTGAGGTGTGGGCAGAGTGTACAGTTCAGTGGTAGAGGGAGAAAAGGTAAAAAAAAGTTGGTTGGCAGTTTTCAGAAAAGGCCAGGCCCAATTATAACGTACACAGGGACGAATAGGACATAGCCAGGCCCATTGATAAAAGAAGTGTAGCTAGTGCAAAAAAAAGTGCACACGGTTATTCACATAGATATATCTTTTCGTCTTATCGTTATTTCACAAATATGACTACAGGAAGCTTCAAATTATTTGAGTTGTCCCAGGTTGTTTTGGCTCTTTTATCGTGTCTTGCTGCTAGGGTGCACCCGCGTGTTGTTTTGGCCGAAATAAAAGGTTGGTTCTAGTTAGCAGTCTTTGTGAACCAAAACCCGACTAGCACTTTTTTTAACCAAAAGGTGCACTCGAAGTAACAATTTAAAATTTTTTTGGTTTGTGCATGCTATGGTGTTTTTAAAGTTTTTACACGTGTGTTTCTACCTAAAATGGTTGTGCCCCTCTCAAAGAAAGAAGATATAGTGTGCCAATAGGCACAAAGTTTATGATTGATCATGTTTGAGTGCATTTTGGTTTTTACTACACACGGCCACATAGTTTAACAATGTAAATAGAATGCAATGAAGAAACTTTAGACACGAATCAATATTAATATATTATTGGATTATGTTTGACTGCATTTTTTACTACACACGGTCACATAGTTTAACAATGTAAATACAATGTAATGAAGAAACTTTAGGCACGAATAAATATTAATATATTAGTACGACCAACATAGATAACACGATAGAGGGGCATCGGATACCCTATATAGCATCCCCTTACAACATATAGAGGGGCATCCTCTTACAAGATATAGTGCATAAAACATAAAACGAAAATATTTAAAACTAGACACGGGCACACACGCCCCAACCAACACAACACAAGCTAGATAGAAAGACTCGGCCAGCGCTCCTTGGCCCCTCCTTAGCCGGCGCCTCTCACTCGTCCTCCTCCGGCATCTGGTAGGGGAGGGTGTGCATGCCGTTGGGCTCGGGGAAGATATGATGGAAATTTGTGAAGATATTGTAGGTGGTGAATGCGATAAACTCGCATCCACACCAGAACACCTGGCTGAGGAGGTGGTAGGCGTCGTAGGGGTTGGTGAAATTCACGTACAGGCCGATGGCGAAGTTGCCGTGGCCGCCGTCGTAGTGCTCTTGGAGCTGGAACATGGGCGGAGTGCCCGCGGGGAGGTGGCGATAGCCGGAACGGAGGAAGAAGCGAGCCAACTCAAAAGGGCCCCTCCACCTCGATATCGCCCACACCCTGAGGCTGCTCTCGACGATTCTGCCCGCCGGGTACTGCAACTCCGGCACGGTGCGAGGGCGGCGGTAGGTAGGACCGGTGAACTGCATGGTGGCTTGGAAAGTGGAGTGGTTGCTCGAGTGGTGGATTTGGCTCGAAAGGAAGAAGCGGGGGCGACTTGAGAGATGAGTGTGAGGGGGAGAGGGATGAGGAAATGGTGCCCTTATATAGCCGCGTTGCAGCCGTGGTCAATGTACACGATGCTTCATTTTCTCTCCTCCGTTCGTGGTGACATAAGTGCATTAAATCGGCGGGGCAGAGAATCCAAAGAGGCACGGGCGCATGAGCTAGATGCTTCGTTTTGGCGCGTGACGGTAAGGCTGCCGCGTGAGAAACCGTTCCATCGCGCGTGACACTGCGAAAGGGAGCTGCACTACCACCAACGCGTCCGTCCCGTGTTTGCGTGCATGAAATTGTTAAAATGGTTTAAATAGCTTAGATGCGACGTACCTATATGCTGCACGTCTGCTGCTGCTTTACTGCGTCACTGCGTGCATGCAAATCAGCCTGCGTCGTTCACGAGCAGAATAGCTAGGCTGCGACGCTATTACATGCATGCCAACACATCGCGGGCAGCCCTCCCTCTCGCATGCATGCCAACAGAGCACGTCGTGGCAGCCCGGCCCGGTCCAATCGACCCAACGGTCACTCAGATGCTCCCCCCTCGCTCAACGTTATCTGTTTATCGGAGAAAAAACGGTGGCCAATCAGATTGGAGAATCAGGGCTCCCACGGATCGCCCACAACTACACCCGCGGAATCCTTCTAGAAGGCTTATCCGACGGCCACAGTTAGGCGTTAGGGTTAGATCGACGCTCCACGTTTGGCGTTAGGGTTAGATCGACGGCTGACGTTTGGCCTTAGGGTTAGATCGACGGTCGACGTTTGGCGTTAGGACTAGATGGGGTTTAGAGGCGGTCAACGGGGTTTTGAAAGGTTTGACCGAACTTCAAATGTGCATAACTAATTCAAAAAAAATCGAAAAAATATAAAACTTGCGCACATAGTCTTGTTATGTTACATACTTATGATATAAAATGATAGACTTGATCTAATAATCTTTGCACGAAAAAACCTTCACAAATTGGACTATCTCGACTGAGGTTGCATAGAGTTCAAAGGAGTGAGAAGAGGGTTTGAGGTTTTGAAAATGCAAAAAATCAAAAAACCTCACCTTAGCTTCATTTTGGACTGACTAAGGAGGATCTGAAGTTATTTTTGCATTTTCGACTTTTAATCTTGTTTTATTACTGACTTTGTATTAAAGGGTGTTTTTTAAAAATAAATTAATAATATGAATACTTATTCAAAAAAATGTGAGACTTCGTATTGATGCTATATAGGTAGATAAGCTAAGAAAATCTTTTTGAGTGATTTTGAGAAGGTCGAAAAAAACTTGCTTAGAAATTGGGTCGTTTTCCCTAGCTTTGGAGCCTGTTTGGACAACATTTCAGTGACTATGAGTTCGACTTTGCAAAAAGGCTTGGATTTATTAACTAAAGTGCATAGTAGTACATACAACAGTGCAACATCACATAACAAACAAATGAACTCCAAAAATATTATAGATAGGCTCAAATTTGAATTGAATCAAGTCAAATCAACATCATAGCACATAACTTTTCACATGAAATGACATAACCCATTATATCAATCAAGTTTTATATCAGAGAACATAAGTTTTCACATCAAATGACAACAAACTTAAGTTTTCACATCAAATCACATCATAGTTGAATGATTTCGACTCTATTTCTTTTGCTTCTTTCTACCACTCGATTTTTTCACCTTCTTTCCACTACTTGGTTCCACATCGCACAGTTTGTGGATACTCTTGGTTTTCCTGCCAACTCCACTAGGCCCCCTCAACTTATGCACCTGACCATGTCCAACTTCTTCAGTTTGCACTTCTGCAGATTGAGTAGATGACAGCACAACCTCCAAAGATGGCAACTCAACACTTGGCAGCACAACCTCCAAAGATGGCAACTCAACACTTGGCAGCACAACCTCCAAAGATGGCAACACAACTGCCAAAGCAGATTCACATGGCAGGACAACAGCCAAATCATCTGCAACAGTTTCAGATTGCACTTCATCCTCAACAGCATTAACAGGTTCAGATTGCACCTCAATAGTTTGCACTTCATCCTCAACAGCATTAACAGGTTCAGATTGCACCTCAACAGTTTGCACTTCATCCTCAACAGCATTAACAGGTTCAATTTGCACCTCAATAGCACCAAACATGATCTGGTTAGTTCTCTTCTTTCTTGAGCCATTGATTCTTGCCTTTTTCACTGGCCAGCATTCTTCAACAACAAGAGGTGGGGCTTTTTCTCCATGCTTCCTCCTGAAAACAAGCAAGTTAGTTGGGGGAGAAAAATCATCAACAAGAAATATAGAGATTCTTGATGAACATACTTTGGCTTTTCAGCAGTGTATCTGCACTTGGTAGAGCCAGCTCGGTGTCCAAGTTCTTCACAGAGTTTACATCTATTCTTGTTACCTTTTTGGGCCCTTTTTGGCTTGCCATCTTTCTTCCCCTTCTTGCTGCTCCCACCTTTCTCAAACCA
Organism: Avena sativa; assembly: GCA_916181665.1. Classification (NCBI taxonomy): domain Eukaryota; kingdom Viridiplantae; phylum Streptophyta; class Magnoliopsida; order Poales; family Poaceae; genus Avena; species Avena sativa. The sequence goes on along the minus strand of OV702286.1, from coordinate 381,798,076 downwards.
AGCCTTGAATCTACTATGCTTAGGCCTCCCAGCCTTTCTTTTCATCAATGGAGGACACAAGGAGAACTGAATGTCCACTTCAGGCCACTGAGACTGGTCTGTAAGTGCTGGAATTGGTGTTGCATATGCAGCCTTGAATTTTGCTACAGAATAATACTCATGCAAATATGGGTGCATATTTAGCTTATGTTTGGAGGCCAAGAAAAGTATGGCATGCTCACAAGGCTTCCCAGTGTGTTGCCACTCAAGGCATGTGCATTCATGCAAATGAGTGTCAACAACATGCCTCCTGCCAGTCTTTGTATCTCTGACTTCAGCACCCCACAATAAGGATTTCTCAACACACAAATGTGCAAGATCTCTGCTCCTGTTGACTACCTGCTGCACTACATCAGGAAGCTTATCTCCTTGAAGAACATCACCAAACCTTCTTCTCAATTCCCACAACCTCATGATCATAATCCTGATCTGGTCAACCATGTCATGGACAGGCAAGTCTTTTAACTCCTTCACTTTGTTGTTGAAACTTTCTGCCAAATTATTGTTGATATGATCACATTTGATGGCAGTGTTAAAACCTGACATGTACCATAAAAGAGAATGGTAGGTGTCCAACCATGTACAAAACTTGACCCTATCCTCCTCAGAGCATGTAGCCTTAATCTTCTCAAGGTGATATGAATGTGTCTGTCTGTTGTAAGATCTTGCTGCTGGCCACATGCGCCCAAAATCATCTCCTCTGAATTTTTTGATCAAATTCATCCACATATGGCTGAAGCACTCCCTCTGCTCAGCATGAGGGAAAACAATTTTCACTGCATTTTCTAAACCTTTAAATGCATCTGTGTGCACTGCCAAAGGAGAGACTGGCCCTATGCATCTTTTCAACTGCATCATGAACCATGTCCATATGCCCCTGACTCAGACTGAAACATGCCAATAGCTACAGGGAACATCCAATTGTTTCCATCTAAAGCATTGCATGCTGCTAGTTGACCATTCCACTTGCCAATCAAGAATGATGAGTCTATACTCAAATATGGACGGCACCCTGCTTTGAAGCCATCGATGCAAGGCTTTAAAGCTATGAAGAATTTAGAGAAGACGACTTTCCCATCAGCTGTTACCTCAGTATCTATCTCCACAACACTGCCAGGTGACCTCTTCTCTACTTCTGCTTTAAAGTTATAAAGCATTCGAAAGGTATTTGCCCAATCACCATATAGCTCCTTCATTGCCCTTTGCTTTGCCTTCCACACTGTAGTATAATTCAGCTTAATGGGGTACTGCTTTTCCAAGTCTGTTTTTAGTCTCTTTGCAGTGTTGTTTGGTGTTGTGGCTAAAATAGGCTTGATTTTTTCTGCAACCCATAATTGTGATGTCATCTTTGTAACTTTTTGAGAAGTTGTAATACAAGTATGAGCTTTTGGAATTTGATTCACTCTTATTGTCCTTCCATCAGGTTGGCGTCTAGCAGATATATACCACTTGCAAGGCTTTCCACCACCATCATAACCTATGCATTTTGCATAGAACTTCTTTTTATCAGTCCACAAAGTCTTGGTAGCAAACTCATGTTTGACTGCATATATCCTGAAACGCATCCTGAATTCATCCATGCTTGGAAACAATCTCCCAACTTCAATAACTGGGTTCTCTTTGTCATAAACTGTTACTATCTCATCATCATGTGCATCATCTACATGAACTGCAGCATATTGCAACAACTCTGGATCTATATCTGCCTCTTCATCTCTTGAATGGTTGTCACCATCATTTGCAGCTTCATCCCTCTCCTTGTCTCTGTCATCTATAGGAATGCCAAAAAGCTTTGTCATTTCAATGTCAGACATTGGTGCAATGACCAAATCAGTCCGGGCAGTTATCTGAACTGAATTCCAATCAACAGTTACAATCTTTTCAGCCTCCCCGTGTGCATTAGCATCTGCAGCCTCCACTGTTAACACTGCCAACTCAGTAACTATAGGCATTATTTGCCTCTGTGCAGCCCAAACATCCTCAACCATCTGAGAAGCCAACTTCGAGGGCACATATCCAACCCTCGAATCAGATTTTAGATCAATGAGCTCTACTAAAAACATAGCACTTTTGCTTCTCTAACCGTCTCGCTCATCGATTTCATCAACCATCTGTTCCCCTGTCTCAATCCTAACATACTCACCTTTCCAATCATCAAATCGTAACAAAGAAACTTCTTGCTCTGGCCCCCAAATCACACTCTCCCCAATTTTGTCCACCATATTCCTCACCGCCTCCTCTTCCATGCTTTGTAGCTCTTGGGGATCAACATCTTCCAATTCCACCTCCCATTTAACAATTGTGTCTCTCTCAATTACTTGCGTGCTGCCATCAACTAACACAGCCCTAGAGGGAAAGAATTTGATGCAAAATTCGAAGGTGTGCCGTGCAACATCGTCTCCCCTGTTTTTGGCGGCCACTGTGAGCTAGCGGAAGCGAACAAGGAGCCAAACCAAACAGAAATCAAGTGTTAGAGATGCGGAATATACCGATTAGAAGTCCCCTCTCGCGGCTCCATCTCGTTCCCCTCGTTCAGCACACCCGGCCTCCACAATCTAGCATCAATGGGCACGCTCAGATCTCGATTTGAGAAGAATGAGAGAGGAATTAGGTTGCAAATGGCACTCACCACCTTCGCCGTCGAACTAAATCGCTTCCGCCTCAAAGAATGTTGCGTTGTCGCCGCCGTCGAAGACGAGAACTATGGGTGAGGTCCGCCGCCGCCGTCGGGGAAGCTACAGTACGTGTGACGCGCGCGTTCGGTCGGAAGCGGTTTGTTTGACTGGCTGTACCAACCGACCGGTCTGTCTTAACCTAATCTTGAAACTAAGTTAAATGTGTCCGTAACGACCGTTTTAATGCCCATGTGGCCCTAGGCTATTTTCTACCAAAGAAACGTCGTATGGTAGCCATTTCCTTCAGCTATGTCTTGTTCTGTCCAATTCCAAGGAAAGATGTCCCATAGGAGCTACTGACCCCAAATTTCCTACAAAGGCAAGAAACCACCCAAATGTGGTCTGAGGCCGCTCAACTGCAGGGAGCAGTCAAGCACATGCCAACGAGGAGGATTTCGTATGCGAGCTGAAGGCTTTGAACCTGGCTTGGCCACCCCACTGAAGGAGGCATTATTATCATGCTATGGATGTGTAATTTGTTCTTAGAAGTTTTGGCGTGCCATCGAAGTAATTAACATTAATTGATCATATAAGAAAAAATAAATAAGTTCCATAGTTTCTTTGATGACTGAATTAGAAACAATAATAAGTTATTGATATGAAAGTTACAAAAAAATTAACAAGATATTAAATTGACCTCGAAAAGGTATATTGGCGAAATCATCATGGTACGTGTGTAGAGATGAAGTTCAACTTTGCCTTGACTCCAGTTCATCATGGTACATGTTCTTTTGCAACATATTCTTATGTAGCAAGGGGATCCTAGTCTTTGGTTCAAGTCTCGGCATATTAATGAACCTAGAGGTATGGAAGTATTAGACTACCCACAAGCTGGCTTTGATGGTATTAGGCTACCCAATTCGGTACATATTTGAATTGGAGTACAAGCAAAGTTGATCTCTAGCGGCCTCTCAATTCTTTCTAAGCAACATACTAGTATCATATGGTGTTTGAGAAGCGCTGAAATCGATATACCTGAAACGTTTCAAGATCTTTTTTCACATAGTGAGATTGAAGCAGTGCGACCCACCATCATCATCTCTCGACAATTTGATGTTCACGATAACATCATGTAATCCTAGATCCTTCTTCTCAAAAGAATGAGATAATAAATTCTTGACCTCCCTAATTACATTAAGGTTGGTTTCGAATATCAGTAGGTCGTCTACATACAAACAACGAATTTCTCCGTTGGCCCACTAAGGTAATATTATACACACTTATAAGATTTGTTCACAACAAAGCCTACAACAGTTAAGGTTCATTCAAACTTTTCACGTCACTGCTTAGGAGCTTCTTTTAGGCTATATAAAGACTTGAACAACTTGCACACTTGAATTGGAGTACAAGATGGCTTTGAACATAGTCGTTGGTATTAGTCCAGCATATTACATGTACTCCAATTCATCAGAGTATTAGACTACCCACAACGGGGTGCCTTTGATGGTATCATGTACTATTATCTCTTTCATCATTAATTACAGTGACATACCAGCTTTTAGTATCATAGTAAGTAGATAACATGTCATAGCACGTATAACTAGAAAAATTAGCGTGAAATAAATCTTGAACACAAATTTGCGTTGAGAATCTAGAAATCAATACTAAATATAATGAGAACATGATACCATGCATTGTAGAGGCAGTGTCATACACTAATATCATACGCATGATACTACTATATGTTACTACCCACTGTGATCAGTCTCACACGACAAGTTTTGAGTTCAGATCTCAGATTTCACAATGTAAAAATAAATTGCTCTTAGCCTCTTTCTATCCAAGTGGAGGCTTCATCAAGTCACACATGAGAGGGGGGTGTCAAATATATGTTAATTGTCCACCTTCTCTCCGTTAGTTCGGAGTTTTAGTTATATTGGTTTGGGCATGAAACTTACTCCCTCCCTCCCACTTTAAGATGCGCATAATTTTTTTCAAGATTTCTCAAATTAGGATGTGTATTGTGCATGGAAGCCTAAATTAGTGCTAACCTGACCCTTTTGACCCTGAGTAAATACTACATGCAATTAACTTCTGATACGTTTCCTTTCCCAAAGCGACTAACGAATGCATGCATGAGTATTAATGGGGGAGGCTCCACATCATGGCATGCATATAAATCAGGAAAGGGCTAATTTAGTCCAGGATTTTTTCTCACAACCTTGCATGCAGTCCATTGGTATGCGGATCAAAAACTATACACATCTTAGTGCAACCACTCCAATCTCAATCTTCTCTTATGTGTAAAGTAGAAGTATTTGGTTAGAGTATTGACATTCACAATTCAATTAAAATTTTCCAGTGTCCTCTTTCTACCACGTGTGGTCCTTGTAACATGTTTAATAGTATAGCCAAATGATAGCTATAAGAAGCTACCATGTTATCTAAAGCCATCATCTATTTAAGCATATAGTATTAGCTATTAGACACATATTCAAACTTTCCTCTATAACTTTCCTCATATTTATCACATTTACATGGGAGCACATGTCAAGGTGGGCTCTGTTGAAATTCTTGAAATATGGCCTAGCCCATTTAGTCTATTTCAATAATTCTTGAAATCTCAGAGGACCACTTGGCACATTTATGCATGGCAAGACGTGGGACTAAAGTTTAGTCTCACGGGTAGTTGAGTAAGAGTTAGAACTCCTTATAATAAGGGAGATTCCACTATCACGTGTATGAGCATGATAAGAAGAGATACGTATACACACGCTCCTCCGCCACCTGCCTTGACACGACACTCACACGCGTTGCGGGTAGCGGGAATGAGCCAAGCCGAGGACCCACCTATGCCCCCACGTGCAAATTGTCTCTCTTTTGCCACGTAGGAACATGAATGGTTGTTCGTCTTCAGTCATTTCTTGTTCGGTTTGCCTTCCGGCTCTTTGTTTTACCTCCCGACGATGTCTGTTTGCCTCTCTATAGTGTGTCGATAAAACAGAGGTCACTCCTCTGCTACGAGACACACCACAACACACAACGCCCATACAGTTCCAAAGCACTACATAGTCTCCAGCTATTTCCCATCCCTTCTTGCGGTGTGTTGTGCAAGTCAGGATATTAGGCCTCCGGGATCGCGCTTCTTCGGATACTGTACAGGAGAAGGGCGATAAGATTTTCAGGGAGCATTGACGCATGACTAATGGCTTCATTACGGACTCCTTCACGGATGTTGATGACTTCTTCCCGGATGACGGTTACTTACGCGACGTCGATGACCTCTTTGACGACATGGTTGACGAATATGCCAACGCCAACTTGATTGGATTCCCTTTCATCTTGTTCAGATCATAGTTCAACTACTACAAATTATGTCTTATATATTATGTGTAGAAATCTGTTTAGACTTTCTATTCACAATCTATATGTTAGATCGTATGACAAATTTTATTCCTACATCATGAGTCATGTTTTTTTTATGGACTAAATCTTTTGGTAAATTTCTCATATTTTCAACAATACAAAAACCTTATTATAGGTAATTTACTCCAAGTGGCTTTGCTACGTTAATGAGGTCACTACTCTTTGAGGGTGCACATTACTAGAGATGGCGTACGAGAGTAGTCCTCTAGTTCTGCTATCCAAGGAAAACCTGAGGGAGAGCACTTCTCGGTGTTCTTGAGGAAAAATGTTGACCCGTATATGTTATTTGATAATGACAAGGACATGTGGTCTGTGCTCGAGACCAAGTCTGGGTCTCAAACATTGGTAGTAAACTGTATGTCATGGAACATCTCTATGACTACAAGATGGTTGATGTCCGCTCCATGGTTGAGCAGGCTCTTGAGATACAGTCACTTGCCAAGAAACCGGATCACTTTACTTGTGTGTTATCGGACAATTTTGTTGCCGGAGACATCATTATCAAGCTTCCTTCTTCGTGGAGGAACTTTGTTAGTTCTCTGAAACACAAGATTCAGGATGTGGAAGAAAAGGTGATAGGAAAATACACACGTTCTTGAGGTTCTTAGGGAGGTTCTAGTGCCAACTTGGTAGAAAAGAAGAACTTCTAGTCCCACAAGTTCAAGAACAAGAGCAAGTTCCATGGCAAAGGAAAGTTTGATGGGAAGAACAAGGCATCATAGTCTACCAACTTCAAGAAGAAGACGGTGAAGATCAAAGGTGCTTGTTATGTGTACGGTGATCCTGATCAAACTCCTAGTTGCCCTAACCGCTTTGATAAGCGACGCCATAGGAAAAGTAGAGAGACAGCTAATATTGTCATTGGTGATACTGAGATGAAGAATGGTGGGTATGGTATATTTCCTACTATCCTTCCAGTATGATATTCCCTTGATTGGTGGATTTACACGGATGACAATGTACATGTTTTCTCTAATATTTCCATGATTTCTTCGTATCAAAATGCCAGCTTGGACCAAAAACCATTGATTGTGTTTTTCTGGGCTATGCTTTCCACGACATTGGTTATAGATTCCTGATAGTAAACTCTAAGGTACCTGATATGCATGTTGGTACAATCATGGAGTCAATCGATGTGACTTTTTTGAGGATATCTTTCCTATGAAGGATATGCCTAGTTCATTTAGTCAGGAATTTTCTACAATTTCTAAACCTACCATTCTAATGGAACACTTTGAAAATCTTGAGGAGGATGATAATAAATTTCACAAAGGAGCTAGAGATAGAGGACTACAGAGTATTTTGGTGATGATTTTATTGTGTACCTCGTGGATGAGACTCCAACTTCTATTTCGGAAGCCTATGCATCTCCTAATGGTGACTACTAGAAGGAAGTCGCCCATAGTGAGATGGATTCTATCTTAGCTAATGGAACATGGGAGATCATTGATCGTTCTTCTGGGTGCAAACTTATAGGATGTAAGTGTGTGTTTAAGAAGAAGCTTGGGCCTAATGGTACTATTGAGAAGTACAAGGCATCTCTTATAGCCAAGGGTTATACTCAGGACTTTTTTGATACTTACTCACATGCTGCTAGATTGACCACCATTCGTGTACTATTTTCATTGGATGTCTCACACGATCTTCTCTTTCATCAAATGGATGTTAAGGCGGCTTTCCTAAAAGAAGAGTTGGACGAGGAAATTACATGGATCAGACAGATGGTTTTGTAGTAAGTGGTCAAAAAGGAAAGGTGTGCAAGTTGTTAAAATCTTTATATGGCCTAAAATAAGCTCCTAAGCAGTGGCGTGAAAAATTTGAAAGAACCTTAACTGTTGCAGGATTTGTTGTGAACAAAGCTTACAAGTGTGTATACTATTGCCATGGTGGGGGCAAGGGATAAATTCGTTGTTTGTATGTCGATGACATACTGATCTTTGGAACCAACCTTTAATGTAATTAGGGAGGTCAAGAATTTATTATCTCATTCTTTTGAGATGAAGGATCTAGGATTACCTGATGTTATAATGAACATCAAGTTGTTGAGAGATGATGATGGTGGGTCACACTACTTCAATCTGACTATGTGACAAAGATCTTGAGTCACTTCGGGTATATCGATTTCAAGGCTTCTGAATCACCATATGATGCTAGTATGTTGCTTAGAAATAATTGAGAGATAGCTAGAGATCAACTAAGATATTCTCAAATTATTGGATCGCTTATGTATTTTGCTAGCGCTACGAGGCCTAACATCGCTTTTGATGTAAGAAAACTTAGTCGATTTGTTTCAAATCCAGGAGATAACTATTGGCAAGCTCTTGAGAGAGTTATGCTCTATCTAAAAGGCACTATGAGCTATGGCATTCACTATACCAGGTATCCAAGGGTACTAGAGGGTTATAGTGATTCGAACTAGATATCCGATCTTGATGAGATAAAGACCACGAGTGGATATGTATTTACACTTGGTGATGGTGCTGTTTCATGGAAGTATTGTAAGGAGACCATCCTAACAAGGTTAAATATGGAAGCAGAACTCACAACATTGACAGAGCCACTGTTGAAGCAGAATGGCGTCATCAGCTCTTAGTGGACTTGCCTATAGTTGAAAAATCAATACCAGTTGTCCTAATGAATCATGATAATCAGACTTTGATAGCAAGGTGAATATTTCTAAGGATAATATGAAGTCCTCAATGCATGTGAAGAGGAGACTCAAATCTATCATGGAAATGAGAATCTCTGGAGAGATATTGTGTTGGATTATATCCAAACAAAAAACCGGTAGATCCCTTCACAAAGGGTCTATCATGTAACGTGATAGAGAGTGCATCAAAGGAGATGGGCATGAGACCCATAATATGAGTTGCCCATAGTTATAAACCACTCTTTATGAGCAGAGATCCCATGAATTAAAATTAGGAGATAAGCTATTGGTCAACTAAGAAGGGAATAACCTTACTTTCAATAATACAACACCATAAAGATGCAATATTCTCCTATTGTACACAACAAGATGGTTTTTATTTTAATGTGTTCTAAGTGGCTTATTTTAAGAAAAGATGTGGTCCTGCAGAATATCTTTTGAAGGATAAACATATATGAGTGACTATTAAACACCATAGTCTATGAGAGTTGGTTTCTCTCTAATGAACTCATAAAAGCTAGGAGTATGATGCATAAGCTCCACTCGCAGGGAAGTCATGCAACAACCTATTATCCTTCAAGGGTTTGTGTGAAGCTAGACTCGTAGTAAACTTGCAATTAAGGGAACAATCTAATGTTCTGGTTGCTTACTAGTGTAGCATAAGGTTCTAGGTGGAAGTTTAACTTAATCGACACCACTGCAGTACCGGTATATAAAACAATATTTTGAAACCATAGGTGATTTTTTTGTGCCTCTGAGATCTGGTGGGGTATTGTTGGAATTTTGAATAAATATGGCCTAGCCCATTTATCCTATTCAATAATTTCCGAAATATCGGAGATCCACTTAGCCGATTCATGCATGGCAAGAGGTGTGACTAAAGTTTAGTCTCACATTGCTAATTGAGTGAGAGTTGAACCTCCTTATAAGGGAGACTCCACTACCACTTGGATGAGCATGAGAATAAGAGAGATGTGCAACTACATTCCTCCTCCACCGCCGGCCTCCCACGCCTCATCTCAACGCAACGACACGCGGGAATGAGCCGAGCAAAGAACCCACCTATGCCTCACATGCGAGTTGTAAGGATGGGTGTCTTAGAGTATATGTAATAGGCCCACTTATGTGTTCCCTCCTCCGTCCGCATGAAAACTTCAAAATTGACTCACATCAATTTTGATCTTACCTCGTTTGATGATTGGCCAATGTTTATTGGATCAGATAGGAAGGAACAGCACGCTCGCAACGCTCTCATGCCGTGTTTCGGGCAGAAAGCCTAGAGCTATCCTCCTTCCCTTTTCCATCTCTCCCTAGAGGCCCACGCGGCGGACATAACATAGGGGTGTCACTGGGTTGTTTGCAGTGGTTGGCCGTCTTCTTGCACAAGTCAGGTGGGCCTAGTCAACATAGTAGGGAGCTCCGCATTGGTCCCCAACGTCAAAATCCATCACCACGGTAGCTGCATTTCCCGGAGGAGGCTGGCGTGGCATGACAAGGGCTAGGCCTCTGCAGGGTGAGGCGTGCGTAGTTCTAGGCGCTACAGCGGACAAGCTTTGTTTCGATCATTGGAGGTTGCAACCCCATGGTGGTGCATCCCAATGGTGGCGTAAAAAACTAGCATAGACCCATCCTGCTATGGCGTTATCATCCTTGCACATCTCCACCTCATCTCGGTGGCATTTTTGCAACCTATTACAAAACTAAACGATGTATTATGGAATATTACCTCTCCTTGTTATCAATTAGTGTATCGGTGCTATGATCTTTCTCGAATGGGCTCAAAATTATTTCAATAGTAGTGCTTTAGGCCTATTTCACATTATGCTAGATTTTTAGATAAAAATCTGTGTTTTATTTTCTTGCCTGTACCTAAAAAATCTAGTTTTTATTTATGTTACCATTATTTTATCTAACTTTTCTTATCTTCTTTACTATTTACCATAGCAGATTGTAATAGCATAAGTTCATCAAATCAAGGTTCAACTACAACAAATTGAGTCCTAATCGTCGTACATCAAATGGTTGGTTTTTTGCTTAGAATACAAAGATAGTATGTCAGATCAAAATTATTTGAGGTACAAGAAAATCTCTTGACTTTCGAACGACAAGGCGATGGACAGATCACGATGTTGCTTAAGTGTGCAATCAATGGTGCCCGTTCTGCATCATACAAAGTTCATACTTATTTTGTCGTACGTGAAGCATGCTGCCTTAGGAGCAACATTTAATGTGTATGATTTACATATGATGTTTAGTTGTGTGCATGATAGTCTTCGCAATAATACTTGGCATGCCCTTTTCTTCCTTTATATATATCACACACTCCCCATAGAATACCAGGCTTTCCAATTCAATACAAGGATGATTCACGATTTTAGGATCATTGTTATATCTTTTCCACTTACTACAAGAGTGCAAATGCTTCTAATTAAAGTATTGACAACTATAAGTGGTTATAGTTCGACATCACTTGGAGCTAGAATCACGATTTAAGCCCTTGTTGCCACTGACCCACTACTAGAAAATTGCATCATAGATGAATTTTAAACAGACTACGAGTAGGAGCATGTGAAGAGATCACCTCATTACAACCGATCTTTGAACCATCTATGACAAGGCAAGTACCACACGAGATACTCTACAATCACTTGTGGCATGTTTTAGGAATTATGCTAATGGATGGCAGTCGAGAACAAACATCCCAAGAGGTGGACAATAACATTGCTAGCTTCATCAACTCGATGTATACCCGAAGGACTACTGAGAAATGAAGGACACGGATATAAAGTGGGTACATGCCAATAGGGACACGAGTACGGTCACCCTAAGAAAAACTATTGTTGGATCAGATCTCTATGGGGACGCGGATGCACGGTGTTTTCCTCCACACAAACACCTCTTTATTGCTCGCCAAATGAAAAGATGGTCTTTTCTAATTTATTCCACGCCATCTATAAAAGATGAAAATACATAGCGTATGATGGAATATCTAGAGATTACTGTTTGCACGCTCCTACAATTATGGGGTTATTAAAATTAAGCAGGAACACTTGTGAGTAAGAAAAGGCATAGCTTACAACAAAGAAACGCCTTAGATCTTAGTAAGAAATCATCTCTTAGCAAGGAGAAGTCAAACCACATGTCATTGGATAGAATACGGTCGTACATACCCTAATGTAAATGCCAATGGTGTAGTTGGGTAAGGGCCCATTTGATTGGTTGAGGTGTATTAAAAATAGACTTTAGTATCTAGAAACGTTTCGAACAAACATAGAAAAGAATAGCCTGCAAATAAGTTTGTCCATCTAATAATATTAGATAAGATAGGGAACAATTTATTTTAAACAGCCTACGGTAGATGAATTTTAAACAGACTAAGAGTAGGAGCATGTGAAGAGATCACCTCATTACAACCGATCTTCGAACCATCTATGACAAAGCAAGTACTGCGCGAGATACTCTACAATCACTTGTGGCATGTTTTAGGAATTATGCTCATGGATGGCAGTCGAGAACAAACATCCGAAGAGGTCGACGATAACATTGCTTGCTTCATCAACTCGATGTATACCCGAAGGACCATTGAGAAATGAAGGACACAGATATAAAGTGGGCACATGCCAATAGGGACGCGAGTACGGTCACCCTAAGAAAAGCTATTGTTGGATCAGATCTCTATGGGGACGTGGATGCACGCACAATCAGAGTCGAGGAGCGCACGGTGTTTTCCTCGACACAAACACCTCTTTATTGCTCGCCAAATGAAAATACGGTCTTTTCTAATTTATTCCACGCCATCTATAAAAGATGAAAATACATAGCGTATAATCGACTATCCCTTATGTTATATCTAGAAATTACTGTTTGCACGCTCCTACAATTATGGGGTTATTAAAATTAAGGAGGAACACTTGTGAGTAAGAAAAGGCATAGCTTACAACGGAGAAGCGTCTTAGATCTTAGTAAGAAATCATTTCTTAGCAAGGAGAAGTCAAACCACATGTCATTGGTTAGAATACGATTGTACATACCCTAATGTGTAAATGCCAATGGTGTAGTTGGGTAAGGGCCCATTTGATTGGTTGAGGTGTATTAAAAATAGACTTTACTATCTAGAAACGTTTCAAACAAACATAGAAAGGAATAGCCTGCAAATAAGTTTGTCCATCTAATATTAGATAAGATAGGGACCAATTTATTTTTATCCATGGAAATATATAAATTATTTATTTTCCCAATTAAGAAATAACTTATTCATGGAATAAGATAGCCTGGTTCAGAAGAAGAATCACCATACTCCAGTTTTCGAAGTTAGACCGTTGCTATGTTACCATTGATATTATGCCTTTTCATGAAACATGCACATGAACAATAGTTTTTCCATTTGACATCTATAGACCATTCAAGTAGAAAAATATTATACTAAGATTGCTTGTTTCTTATAGAAATTTTCGTTATTTATTATTTTTTAATAGAGGACATTTCAGTTCTTATACAAATAGATGCCATACTGTGTGGACTCGTTCCTTCCATTGTGGCTGTAAACATACAATATGGAAATGAACACTTGATTCTCATGGACCGTAGTTAAAGCATTTCCATAGTCTGGTATCTGAATATATCATCTAAACATATTCGTTTAAATCAAAAGAACTTGCATTATCACATGGCTGAGTCTAGCAAAATTTTGGAAATAATTACCCCCTTTGTCCCGAATTACTTGTCGCAGATTTGTTTAGATACGCATATATTTAGACGTGTTTTAGTGTATAGATACATGCGAATCTAGACAAATCTCTGACATCTAATTCGGGGAAAAGAGAGTTTTTTTTTGCAATACAATTGAATTCGTCAACAACGTAATTGATAAATGTTTGTTTTGAGATGCGTGAAACTGATTCAGACCGTATAGGGTAAAAAAACTACTTACTAGCTAGCTAACCAGCCTACACAGTTAGTACGCTTTGCATGCCGAGCAATCTATCGTAGGGTTGGTCATGTTGTAGTACAACTTAATTAGTTCCTTGAATCTTTTCTGTCATGCATGATGTGTTTAATTCATGCTTTCATTGAGTTATTCATTTGAAAAATACATGTTGATAGCTCAGGAAAAATAAGAATTTGGAGAAGTTGAACCAAAAATAACTTACTTCAATGATGTACTCTTTGTAATATTTTCGAATTATTGAGTACTAGATATATTTCTAACAATCGGTGCCTTCTTCAAAACTTGGTAGTGCTGATTGAGTACCCAGTACTATATATAGAATGCTGAAGGGAAACGAAGAGACTACTACATATAGTGTTTACATTTCTGGTCAGGGTATAAAAGGATGTACTGTTCTTATAAACAAATTTTCCTAGTACCCCCTCCATCTTGAAAAAAAATGTCGCAGATTTGATTAAATATGAATGTATATGGACATATTTAGTGTACATATACATTCAAACCTAGACAAATCCGCGACATCCTTTTTAGGACGGAGGGAGTAGTATGTCTAAAGGCAGTGGTAATGCACATGATGGGAAGATCAATTTGGACACACTTTAATACATTCCTGGTTGTGAGAATTTATGTGTTTAACAATGTCAGCATTAATTAACTTGGTGATAGTCATAACATACAAGTTAGATTTCATACAGATGTTCCAGAGGCTGGTTCGTCTAGCCCATAAAGTACTCACAATCGTACATCTAAAGTAATAAGCCAAATCGACAGATGAGGATGAACGCCCAACACTCTCTAGATCCAGGGAAACACAGAGTCTTCCTGCTCAAGATTAAACTGAAACTCGCCAAATGATAAGTATACTCAGAGCAAAACTAGCTAGTTTGCACTAGAACCAAAAGTGGAGCAGAAATCTCGCCGAAACCACAGTATCGCATGTACGACGGCTTCACCAAATTAATGAAGCGAGAAATCAGCCTACGGTAGCTAGCTATACTGTGCCCAGCGTCACACAGCCCCATGACCGCAAGACGTAGGCCATGCCTCGAACGGAACTGACGCGATTGCAAGATCAAATCGGCAGTACTGCCAAGTGCCAAGTGCCAAACATGAGAAATTATTATTTTGCTTTTATAGGTGAAGCTCACTGTCCCGAGTCCGGACGTCACATGAGCATCTCTCTATTTGTAGCGGTAGTACTCTTTCTCCGGCCGGCCTGCCTCCTTTTCCAATCACCCTCGCTCCCACTGGGAGCACATTGATTTCGGCCTTGTGCTTCATGTACCAGGCGCACCATGGCTGTCCTTGGTTCTTCAGAACCTCTTTTGACTCCCTCGGCCGCCCGTGATCGAACGGAGGACAGAAATAGGAGAGACAAGAAATAAGGAAGCAAGACTCCATGAGCTAGCTGGTGATACTGCTGGGGGAGTGAGAAAGACGGAGGAAACCGATAGATGCATGCGAGAAGAAAGGAGAAAAGGGTGTGCCGTGTGAGAGAAAGAGAGAAGGAGAAGGAGAAAGAAGGAAGAGGAAGCTAGCTAGGAGGCTTGTGCTTTTGACAACGAGCTTTAATTTGTCCATCGAGGCCGTACAGATATTTTGAGGAGGACTAGCAGCAGGTCAAGGAGTTCTTGAGCATACCGCGGCATTTCAAACGCCTGCCAGCTGGTGCTGTCGCCTCCAACCTTGACCAAAACACACACGCAGAAACCCAATCGAAACAACCCAATTCAAGCTAGGAGTACCAAAGTTCTTAACGGCAGCAACAAAAACGAAGAGAGATTTCAAGTTTGTTTGGGACAGAAGATTGGAGTACCTGGTAGCGCTGGCGAACTCGTAGAGTCTGCCGCGCGGGGAGAAGACGACGAGCGCGACCTCGGCGTCGCAGAGCACCGAGAGCTCGAAAGCCTTCTTGAGCAGCCCGTTCCGGCGCTTGGAGAAGGTGACCTGCCGGCTCGTCGCGTTCTCTATCCGCTTCATCTCCGTCTTCCCCCGCACCATCCTTCCTCCCCGAAACGGAATCCGACCCAATCCTCAGACAACCCCCTTCTGAACTGTGGATGCCGCGACCAATCACGAACCACACAGCGCAGTAAATAACGGAGTAAATGAATAAATTCGAGCCAGCGGAGATGTAGCGAGCCAAAAGTGGGTAGATCTGAGGGAGGAGGGCGCTCACCAGAAATGGCAAAGCGAGCAGACGAGAGGAGAGTGGAGCAGTGGGGCGGCGCGGCCGCGGCTTCCCTTTCTGGTCTCCCGCTGCCTCCTGGCCGTGTAGCCCGGAGCGGAAAGCCAATGGTGTGGGGTGTGTGAGCACTGTGCTGCGGATTTATAAGGTGGGGACGAAAACGCTCGCGTGGCTGCCGATTAGTGGACGGGGTGGGAAGGCGGCCGGAGAGAGCCGCGAGGTATAAAAAGGGTAAAAATGGAAGCGATCCGGCCAAATAAAGAAGGCGACCGCGCGAGGAATTTCCCATCCTGTGAAAAATCAGGCGATCCGGTCGGTGGCGCAGCAGACCCGTGGGAGGAGCGCCATTGGCCGTCGCCGTGCGTTCTCGGAAATTAACGTGCCCGAAGGGTGTTGGCGTCTTTGTGGCGGTCCACCTGGGTTGGCACCTATTTGTGGTTAGAGGTGATTGATTTGGAAAGACCTACTCTCTCTTTTTTATTTATTTGTAAACTCTGCGTTGCTTTAGTCAAAGTTAAGTATTTGTAAAGTTTTAACCAAAGATGTATATCAAAATAATAGTATCAGCATCCATAATGCCATGCCGTCATAATAAAGAAATAATTTTATAGTGATCCCTTTTTTTGCGAATGAATTTATAATGATTCTAATCATACATATTTTATATTTTTAGATAGTGATATGTTTTCCTGTGTATTTGGTCAAACTTAGTGAAGTTTGACTTTTCCTAAACCTAGAACGCAAAGCAGGCCCGACTCTGATCCATGGCAGTCTTGGGCGCCGCCCTACGGCCCATGCCTATGGGGGGCCCATGACAACATACTCATCTATGTTATATACCTTGCACAACTGCCTCAAAAAATATTGCAAAAAATCCCAGCCTAGCCTCCCCTGGAATCATTCTACTATGGAGAGGATCGCGTCGAGCGGTTTCCCTACACGCAATTGACCGACGATAGGCCCCAGTGTGTGGCGATCAAGCCTTGGTGGCGATCGATATCTTGCTTCTACCTCTTCGTCTCATCTTCAAGAGTTGGACTCTTCGACAGGTGTTGAGCCGCTCGATCTCCTCTTCATATAAGTGAACTTTGAGGCCCAAGCCCCTAACCCGATTGGCTATTTGGAAATTGAATCAATTGATCAGGCTCGTGTCCGTTGCTGGCCCTAGTATGTCCATTGCTCTCAGCCAATGATTAACGAAAAGTCAGGTGTACATGTTAAATTACGGTTCTATATCAGTAATATATTTAATTCCTTCATACTTTTATCTGCTACCATGCTGAAACGTCATGTGTTATATTTTAGGTGCTTGACTATACCTATGACTTAGCCTCAGCTGAAAGAAGCTAATCTAAATTGGATCTATTTAAAAATTGTTAAAGAACAACTATGCTAGAAGACTGATTGAATGGCTTGGCTACATGTTGTATTGAGAAGGATATCCTGGATAATATTGATCTTGAGTATGTACTCAATGATTTTACATCTAGAAATGTTTGAAGAAGTCTTTTCAAAGCACCAAAGTGAGTGTAATCATTGGAATTATTTCTTATTTGAGATAATCAAATTATTAGAGAATACTACTACTTTATATATTTTGCTTCTCTTTTATTCTTTTTGTTGTAATATGACACTGCTTAAATTGTTAATAATTCTATATAGACACCTTAGACAAAAAGTGTGATTGGATGTTAACTTTTAACATTGTGGAAGTAAAAAATAGATACATATGTGTCTATATTTCTAGAAATGCGTATATATATTAGCCTTAGGGGCATGCAGTCAACTTTGCCGAAGGGTCCCGCAAAATGTAGAGCCAGCCCTGACACAGAGTATTCGTTAACAGAGCGAGTACAAAGTAAAAATAAAATTGTTCAGATACTAGTAAGGCACCGTGGGATTAAAAGAGGTTGTCTCATTGCCCCATCCACATCATTCCTCAAAAGGATTACAATTTATTTATGTGAACCATCAAATGGCTTCACTAATAAAACGTTTAACGTTTCAAATCATTTAGGAACGAGTGTTACATGAGATCACTGCATTCTCACACTTGAATGATTTAATGGGCCATAATATCTTTCTCCATGCACAACTATCGTGACTATCAGATTTTATTTTGATATACTCCCACCGTTCATAAAAGAATGTCGTAAATTTGTCTAGATTTATATGTATGTAGATCTGAGAACTAGAACAATGGGTTCTTTATGTTTCATATACTTAGAATTATTATTATTATTTACTTTTTCATTTGGATAGTTTTCAGAACTATTATACATGTCTATTATGGTGAAGCCTCCTTGAGCTACTATGCTAAAATTTGTGGATATATCTACTTCATAAAGTGTCTCCGTCATGTGGCAAGATCCCCTTTACTAAGAGCATCTCTAGCAGATCCTCGACAATAGCCCAAAATCGGAAAGCTCAGGTCTTTTTCTAGTTTTGGGTTGTTCTGTGCTCCGAATAGATCCACTAAAACAACCTAGCCTAGGTAAAAGTATCCAGTGGCTCGGATATCGGCCCACTCTTATTTTATATACCCGGGTCAGAGGGGGATATAGGGTTTCATTCCCTCAGCCCCTCCGCAGCACCAGCCCACTCCCTTCGGCGAGAAATTCCTGCGAAAATAGCAATGTCTCAGGGCTCCATCAATCACCCTCGAGGTGGTTCAAACACGGCCAACTGCTCTAGTGGTTCGAACAGGGTTTGTTGCTATGATGCTCCCACCCACCACGCGGAAGTGGCGAGCTCCTGCGCATGAGCCGGCAACTAGCGCTATGTCCAAGCGCGACACCCTCTCTTGGTGCGGCGACTCGGTCTAGCGCTTTGTCTGGGGGACATCCTCTGCGACATCATCTTGTTCGTGATCACTAGTAGAAAACGGACCTTTGGTCCAGGGGCATTAGTCCCGGTTCTGCTACAAACCGAGACTAATGCCCCGGTCCCAACGACTCTATCTGGCCACAGGGGGCGGCAGACACTAGTCCCGGTTCGAACAGACCCTTTAGTCCTGGTTCGTGTAACAAACCGGGACTAAAGAGCATCAGGCAGGCTGGGTCCGGCGCCAGACCCTTTAGTCCCGGTTTGTTATACGAACCGGACCTTTAGTCCTGGTTCTAGAAACAAACCGGGACTAAAGGCCTGGCTATATCTTCTTCCTCAACCTGTCCGAGCCACCATTTCAAGCTGGTGGCTCCTCTCTCTTTCTTTCTTTGTTCAACAAGCTCGAGTTCATGCCCAATTTTCTCTCGAGATTTTTCTATATTTTGTGGTGCCCCATCTATCCAAAAGTTCTAAAAGGTGAGCAACTTCATCCTTTGAACTCTCATTGCTATACTAGCTCATTTCATGCTCTATCTTGTAGATGGATTTAGTTTGGCAGTAATTTTTGCAATGATAACATGAGATCGATGTTTAGATTCTATCTATCTTGTATTAATATAAGGAACTCCAAGATAAATATCACAATATGTGGATTCTATCTATATATCTTGTTTTGGCACATAGTCTCGAAATTTGATTTTAGAAGCACTCACGTGCGTGAGTTCATCATTCTAACTAGCTGGGCAAAATACCCTTCTTCGTCTTCTAGCTGCCTTCAGCAAACTGAAAAAATTATAACAAAGATAGGGTTAATTCATAAAAGCTTGATAAGAAGACATCACAGTACAACTTCGAGAAGCTCCTCTATGGCGAGCTCCTCGAAGATGTCTGAGGATAGGATCCTAAGACATCTTCGAGAAGCTCCGCCATAGTGGTGTCCCTCTCGCACCATCTTGGAGTTAATAACTTCTCTAGCTATAGATTAATACGCCGGGTAACTAAAACAATTCACATATTAGGGAGTGTCTCTATGGCGAGCTCCTCGAAGATGTCTGAGGACGGGATCCTAAGACATCTTCGAGAAGCTCTACCGTAGTGGTGTCCCTGCTCTCGCACACCATCTTTCAGTTTATATCTTCTCTAGCTAGATCAGTATGCTGGTGGAGCTAACTAATTTCACATATTAGGGAGTGCCTCTACTACGAGCTCCTCAAAGATGTCTGAGGATGAGGTCCTAAGACATCTTCGAGAAGCTCTGTCGTAGTGGTGTTCCTTGTCTCGCACACCATCTTACAGTTCTTCACAAGAATGCATACCTATTTATAGATTAAGCAGCACAACATAGTGTCGGGCACTGAAGACATAATGTCGACACACTCACCCCTAGCATAGTGCTGTCACCCACCCAAAATAGTGTCATCATTTACTGGCTTAGTGTTTCCCACTGAGAACATAGTGTCGACATGTTGTCGCCACATCCACATTCAGTTCATCATATCTTTAGTCCCGGTTGTTGGCTTTAATTTTGTTTTTTAGACCAGTATTAATTTTATCATCATGATTCTATTTGATGTACTTAATTATATAATGTAGATGAGCCAGCAATGGATGTACGCTAACCGACTCTCTAGCGAGTTCATTAAAGGTGTGCATTCTTTTCTCCTTGTGGCTGAGGCAAACAAGCGGAATGGTTTTATGTCTTGTCTATGTGGTGTCTGTCGGAAACATAAGGAATACTCTTCCTCAAGAGTCCTTCACAACCACCTGTTTCGGTCCGGTTTCATGACCGGCTATAATTGTTGGACCAAGCACGGAGAAAGAGGGGTTATGATGGAAGACAACGAATAAGAAGAGAATGATAACGACTATCCTACTATGTCCCCTGAATACGATGGTACTACAATGGAAGACAATGATGAAGAACGGGCATCATATCTGCCCGATGATGATCTTAGTCGGGCCATTGCTGATGCCCAGGAAGAATGCGTAACTGAAAGGGAGAGGTTGAAGTTCAAGCAGATGTTAGAGGATCACAGCAAATTGTTGTACCCAAATTGTGAAGATGGGCACAAAAAACTGGGTAGCACACTGTAATTGCTGCAATGAAAGGCAGAGAACGGTGTGACTGACAAAGGATTTAAAAAGTTGCTGAAAATAATGAAGAAGTTGCTTCCAAAGGATAATGAACTGCCCGCCAGTACCTACGAAGCAAAGAAGGTTGTCTGCCCTCTAGGATTAGAGGTGCAGAAGATACATGCATGCATTAATGACCGCATCCTCTACCGCGGGGAGGAGTACGAGAATTTGGATGCATGCCCAGTATGCACTGCATTGCGGTATAAGATAAGACGAGATGACCCTGGTGATGTTAAGGGCGAGCGCCGCATGAAGAGGGTTCCTGCCAATGTGATGTTGTATGCTCCTATAATACCATGGTTGAAACGTTTGTTCAGGAACAAAGAGCATGCCAAGTTGTTGCGATGGCAGATGGAAGGCTGTAAGAAATACGAGATGTTGAGACACCCCGCTGATGGGTCGCAGTGGATAAAAATCGAGAGAGAGTTCCCGAACTTTGCAGTTGATGCGAGGAACTTATGATTTGGTCTAAGTACAGATGGCATGAATCCTTTTGGGGAGCAGAGCTATAGTCATAGCACCTGGCATGTGACTCTGTGTATTTATAACCTTCCTCCTTGGTTGTGCATGAAGTGGAAGTTCATTATGATGCCAGTGCTCATCCAAGGCCCGAAGGAACCCGGCAACGACATTGATGTGTACCTAAGGCCATTAGTTGAAGAACTCTTACAGTTGTGGCACAGACAAGGTGTACGTGTGTGGGATGAGAACAAGCAGGAGGAATTTGACCTACGAGCGTTGTTGTTCATAACAATCAATGACTGGCCTGCTCTTAGTAACATTTTAGAACAGATAAACAAGGGATACAATGCATGCACACACTATTTAAATGAGACTGAAAGTATATATTTGGATAAATGTAAGAAGAATGTGTACCCAGGGAATCATCGTTTTCTTCCGCCCACACACACCCTAAGAAAGAAAGGTAAGCATTTCAATGGTGAGGCAGACAGCCGGTGTAAGCCTATCCACCGTACTGGTGATGATGTATTTGATATGGTGAAGGATATAAAAGTAATCTTTGGAAAGGGTCCTGGTAGATAATCTGTTCCGAAGGACGATGTCGGACACGCACCCGTGTGGAAAAAGAAATCTATATCTTGGGAGCTACCCTATTGGAAAGTCCTAGAGGTCCGCTCTGCTATTGACATGATGCACCTGACGAAGAATCTTTGCGTGACGCTGCTAGGCTTCTTGGGCGTGTATGGGAAATATAAATATAAACCGGAAGCACAGCAGGACCAACAACGTATGAAAGTCTGAGATGACATGCATCTAGAGCTGTTTGAATGTACTGCCAGCTACGCTCTTACCAAAGAAGAGAAGGTAATCTTTTTTGAAGTCCTTTACAGTATCAAGGTCCCGTCTGGTTTCTCGTCGAACATAAAGGGAATAATAAATATGGCAGAGAAATTTTTTCAAAACCTAAAGTCTCATGACTGCCACGTGCTTATGACACAGCTGCTTCCAATTGCATTAAGGGGACTCCTGCCGGAAAATGTTCGAGTACCATTGTGAAGCTATGTGCGTTTCTCAATGCAATTTCTCAGAAGGTAATCAATCTAGATAGTCTACCAAGGTTACAGAAAGATGTGGTCCAATGTCTTGTCAGCTTCGAGTTGGTGTTCCCACCATCCTTCTTCAATATTATGACGAACCTCCTAGTTCACCTAGTCGAAGAGATTAACATTCCCGGTCCTGTATTTCTACACAATATGTTCCCCTTTGAGAGGTTCATGGGAGTTTTAAAGAAATATGTTCATAACCGTGCTAGGCCAGAAGGAAGCATCTCAAAGGGATATGAAACAAAGGAGGTCATTGCGTTTTGTGTTGACTTTATTCCTAACCTTAAGCCCATCGGTGTTCCTGAATCACGGGATGAGGGTAGACTGAGTGGAAATGGCACGCTAGGAAAGAAAGCAAGGATATGTATGGACGGACATTCTCTCACTAAAGCACACTACACAGTTCTGCAGAGTTCCACCTTGGTGGCTCCGTATATCGAGGAACACAAGAATACTGTACACTCCAACAACCCGGGGAAGCCTGGCTCCTGGATTAGAGATGAACACATGAGGACTTTTGGCGGTTGGTCGCAGACACATCTCATGAATGACATCAATGTTAGAGAGCGGTTGTACTTATTGGCCAGGTCACCATCTTCGACTATATTGACTTTCCAAGGGTACGAGATAAATGGGAATACATTTTACATGATCGCCCAAGATAAAAAGAGAACCAACCAAAACAGTGGTGCCCGATTTGATGAAACTGACGAGAATGGGCAAAAGGATACATATTATGGTTACATAGACGAGATATGGGAACTTGACTATGGACCTTATTTTAAGGTCCCTTTATTTCGGTGCAAATGGGTCAAGCTGACAGGATGCGGGGTTGAGGTAGACAAGAAATATGGAATGACAACAGTAGATCTCAAGAACCTTGCGTATAGAGATGAACCATTTGTCCTATCCAATGATGTGGCTCAGGTTTTTTATGTGAAGGACATGTCTACCAAACCGAGAAAAAGGAAAGATAAGCAAAAGAATATAGCATACGATGAGCCAAATCACCACATAATTCTTTTAGGAAAAAGAAACATCGTGGGGGTGGAGGATAAGACAGACATGTCAGAAGATTATGATAAGTTTTATAAAATTCCGTCCTTCGCTGTGAAGGATGACCTAAGCATCCTGGTTTTTTTTTGAAGTAACCATATATTTCATTAAACAAAACGTTTACAAAGATTACACATATGGCCATCATATGAAATAAAAATGCATGTCAAGCAACTTTGCACAAAGGACCCCACAAGGAGTAAAACTACAAGTCCACCCTTGGAGAAACTTGTGCCTTGCCGAAACGTTGTCCACCATCGTCCTCTGCCGCCACCATGGCCACGCTAGAAAAAGGGGTGAAAAGCCACCATACCAAGATCTGGGAGAGCACGTTCGCATACAATGATGCCTTTTGAGCCGATGAATCGGACCGCTGCAAGCAACGAGACCGAGACTTTGTGGCACGTCGGCCGGGGATCTTCCCCGTGATCACCAGATCCCGACGCCATCAACTTCATCCGATGTAGTCGAAGAAGAGGAACGACGTCGCCTGCCGTCATCTACGCACCCAACTGCAAGATAGCAAACACAACTAGAGCAGCCGACCAGACCGCCACCCGCGAGGGTGCCAACCGCCGACCACCAGACATGAATCTCGTTAGATCCAAAGATCTGCGAGACGACCATGCCACTTGCCTCCCAACGCCACCGGTTAGAGCGACGTCGAGATGGGGGAAGAGCAGAGGCAAATTATTCCGACGCGGCGCCTTCTCCTCCATGAAAACAACGCCTCAAGGAAAACACTAGGCCAACCCTCACTACAGGAGCCGGAGCACCAGGGTCCCCACCCCCTCCCGTCGCCGGAGCGGTGGACGGAGGAGGTAGGGACCAGCGGCGGCGTTGTTTGCTGGGGGGCAGATGCGATCGCCTCCGTTTCTTACGGAGCGAAACGGTTTGGCTCTAAGGATACTTCGACCCAAGCATCCTGTTAAGTAAGGAAGATGCTCCATGGTTACGGATTAGAAGAAAACCATAATAATAGAGATGTGTGGATGTTGGTGATATACAATATTATTAAACCTATATTTTTAATGGATATGAACTGTCTCGATCTCAATAGGTAGTATTGCAACTTGTTGTGGCCAACAACAAAGACATTTATTAATATTAAAACATAAAAATTAGTCATAATCATATCTAGCCCTGTAGTACACAGCTTCAGGGTCGTCTTTGGAATCGTCATCATCATCGTCATCGCTCGTAGCACGCGGCTGGATCCTTAGCCCTTCCCCGGCTTGTGCGCGGGGGAATGGGGGAGGGGGCACCTACCACTCCGGCCTCGGATTCACGACGCACGGGGGAGGGAGCTCCCGGATGACGTCCCCGGTACGCCCTCGGCCTTCACCACCACCACCATTCTTGTGGCTATGCGGCTGGTGAAAGTGCGGGTACCTCAGGCGAGGATGGTCTCCCATGGCGATGTAGCGCATCACGCCAGCGATAGTCTGGTTCGCCCACCACATGCGGCGACCGGCCTCGTTATGGTTCACTGGGGGCGGGCCGTCACCCTCATACCTGGTGAGCTCCCTTTCCTGCCGGTTTGCAAAGAAGACATTCCAGGTGTCGAGGTTGTTGGGATCCCAATGGGGATCCATCCGCTGTTCCGGCGTGAGGTCGAGGTAGAAGTGGTTCGTGATGGCCACCTGGCGGGCCGAACCTTGAGGCACAGGAGGAACAGGAACCCCTCTAGCGCTCAGCATCTAGCCGGCGGGCAGCCGGTACCCCAGCGGGCATGGGTAGCTAGATGTGTGGATGGGCCGTCAGAAAGGCCCAGTAAGCGGTGTCCATTGTTGTGAGAGAGAAGGTGTGGATGTATGGATGGACATGGCGGTCGGCCTAGATATAGAGGGAAATGGCGGGAAATGGGGGGAATTGTGGGAAAACATGGCAGAAAGCAGGGGAAAATGACGGGAAAACATGGCGGGAAGCGAGAGAAATGGCAGGAAATATCTAGTCCCGGTTAGTGGCTCCAACCGGGACTAAAGGCCCCTGAAATATCTTTTAGTCCCAGTTACTAGTTTTAGTATTAAATATTATATTTCTAATGAGTATATTATTTTTTGTGAATTTTTGGTATATTATATGTATTTTTCTGTTTTTTAAATAATAAACTATATTTTTCCAACATTTATACTAAATATAATACTTGTTAAACAATAGATAATTTCATTTAAGTTATATAATAGAGTATGATAATAGATCTTCTTTTTCTAAAAAAGTTGATATATAATACATAACTTTCTGAAAACTATAAACCATTTTTCTTTTTGGCGCCAAAAGTCCCACCCTTTAGTCCCAGTTTGTATTACATACCGGGGCTAAAGGGGTATGGCGCGCGGGAATAGCGGCGGGCCAAAAACACCTTTAGTCCTGGTTTGTATTAAACCGGGACTAAAGGCCTTTAGTCCCGGTTTGTATTAGAAACCGGGGCTAAAGGTCTGGGGGTATAAATACCCCACCTCCACCCTAGGTTATTCCACGACCCGGAGCACTTGATCTTCTTCATGAGAACGACCGCCGTCGCCGCGCCCGAGCACGCCGCTGCCCGCTCCTGAGCTCACCGCCGTCGTGCCCATACGTGGAGGAGCACGCCGCCGCCGTCTGCGCACACCGCCGCCTGAGCACGTCGCCGCCGCCCGTACGTGGAGGACGCCGCCCACGCCCACCGTCCCCCCGTGCCGCCGCCCGCTGCGAGGAGGTCCAGCGCCGCGCCACTGCCCGTCGAGGATCTCGCCTTCGCCGCGCCCTCCACCGCCCCTGCAGGTGAGTTAGGGTTAGTGTTATTGTTAGGGATTTTAGTTAGTATTAGGGTTAATTAGTATAGGTTAAATTAGGTGAATTTAGTTAGTATTAGAATTAGTATTAGTTGTTAGTATTATTAGTATTAGTTAGGTTAATTTAGAATTAGTATTAGTATTAGTATTAGTTGTTAGAATTAGTATTAGTTGTTAGTATTAGTATTAGTATTAGTATTAGTATTAGTTAAGTTAGAATTAGAATTAGTATTAGTTGTTAGTATTAGTATTAGTTAGGTAAATACCCCCACCTCCACCCCGGGTCTAGCCACGACCCTTTAGTTAAGTTAGAATTAGAATTAGTATTAGTTGTTAGTATTAGTATTAGTTAGGTAAATACCCCACCTCCACCCCGGGTCTAGCCACCACCCGGAGGGTCCGATCCGTTCCGGGGGTATAACTAACCCTAAATAGTTGTTTATAGTAGTTAGTGTTAGGCTATTTTCTTCATTGTACCTTGTGCCTTCTCTTGTCAAAACAATTTCATTAGGGCTAGTTAGGGTTAGTTAGAATACTTAGTTAATTAGGTTTAGTTTATTAGTGTTAGGTTTAGGGTTAGTGTTATTAGGGCAATACTTAGTGATTTAGTTACTGTTTATGTTTTATGATTGTTTATTGCTATTATTTAGTTATGCCGCGTCCTCCTCGTTCGAGCCTACTGGACTCCGTCGGTTCCGGGGATGTCCGAGCCTAGGCTCCGCCGGGTTAGCACTGGGAGGTGTTACCTGTCGGGACTCGTACCTTGGTGAGGAATCGGGGTATCATCGTCGACCTGGAGCTTCTTTGGTGGCATCCACGAGGTCTAGGAGCGGTGCAGAGGGAGCCGGCCCCCGAGGAGGTGGTACGTCGTCGTATTAGGGAGGAGGACGAGTATGTCCGCCGATATATGTATCTTTTGGAGACCAGGTTCTCCAATATCTGGCAGGTTCACGGATCTCGCTCGACCTATTCTCCGGTGATGGTTCCTCTTCTCTGGGTGCAGAGCTGCCGTGGCACAGAACGCGACAGCCGAGTTTGCTAGTTTGATTATTATTGTACTTTATCTTATGAGCGAGATATGAGCGAGATGTATTATTGTACTTTATCTTATATTATAGTACTTTATCTTAATGCAAAATTGTTTCATTATTAGTACGTAATCTTTTTTCTATATCCGAGTTGTCGCAATTGTAATATTCTTTTACTTAATTCAAATTTTTTTTATCTTTTTCTGTATTAGTTAAGCTGGACGTTAGACAGAATGAAGAGGAGATTCTCAACATGATAGATGAGGGTACTGGGGGTTCTTATTACGATGATGGCTCCCAGTATCTTAATTTGTCTGGAGGAGACGAGGGTGGAGACGATAGTGGAGACGATGGTGCTGACCATGGTGGAGACCATGGTGAAAACACCTTAATAACAAAGTCCTGCGAGGTATATAAAGCCTCTACCGATCGATCACTAGTATAGATGCACTAATTGATTCGTATATATGTACTGACGAATGTTTCTTCTCTTAGACCTCCGCATCGGGCCAATCTTCTACAAGCAAAAGAGGGCCGACACAAAAGTTGCCCGCTGATGTCCGTTTCAGCATTGACTTAGTCTCTGCGCTAGGTCAACCATTAGAGCCCAAACAATCTGTGAATGCATTTATACATCAATGCGGAGTGATTGTTAGAGACACCATCCCGATCACCACGCGAGAGTGGAATAAGCCAGGAAAGAAAAGGGATCCAGACGGGGCTAGTTTTGTACATGACAGAGCGAGAGATGTGATGTGGAATTCTCTCATGACACATTTCACCCTTCCAATCTTGGAGACTGATGATCTCATACATCAAATGACGAGGAAAGTCAAGGAGTGGGCTCTTAAGAAGATGGGCGAACTATTCAAGGAGTGGAAGAAAATATTGTACCACAACTATGTATTGAAGAAAAAAACTCCTCCATTCACTGCACCACTAGAGATGCAGCAGGATAACTGAGCCGCATTTGTGGAATACAAGACCTCGGCACTAGTTGTGGCAATGTCAGAAAAGAATAAGCTAAATGCATCCAAAAAGAAATATCACCATCATATGGGCATAGGTGGCTACAAGAGTGCCATGCATAAGTGGGATAAAGCCGATGCCGACCTGGCGGCTAAAGGGGTCACTCCAGCTATGTATGGTTGGCCCTTCAGGTCAAGAAATTGGTTACACGGGCATGGGGCATTGTATGACCTAGAAACATGCGAGATTGTTGCAGCCAAAGAAGTTGCTGCACCCAAGGATGAACTTATTAAAGTGATAAAAGAGGTTGAAGAGGGAAAGTTTGTTCCCGACAGAGAGAACAATGAGATGACAAAGGCCCTCGGGAATCCTTAAAAGGATGGACGAACAAGACGGTTCGGACCTTCTTGTCCATGGGCTATCGGGTTTCCCGAGGACCTTGACATGTACAGAAGCCGATCGGGAAAAACAAAGCGGCAAAAAGAGGAGGATGTGGAGCGGTTCGCGAGGTTTGAAGCCATGCTACAGGAGCATCGACAGGAGCTTAATGAACTTAAAGGACTCCGACATCAAGATCCTGCACCAGACAGTACGGTCGGCCCATCGCAACAGAAAAGCAGCGTGGCTTCCACGGAGGGCCACGGTAATGATGCAACGATGGATGTGTACCCCGTGGATGCAATTAAGGAGAAGACTAGTTGTGAGCTGCATGTTGAACTAAAAAACATATCCATGAAGGTGGCGGTCGGCTTTGCTTTACCATCTACACCGGGCGCGACCTACCATTGCAATCTGATTCTAGCTGGCTATGCTCGTGTCGGTGTGGATGAAGTTGAACCGTTGTGTAAGTCACTACTGCTTGACTTCCCTGGAGGTGAAGGGGAGACGACACTGGGAGGAGTCACGAGTGGCTTCATTCTTTGGAAAAAGGAATACATCAAGTTTCCAGGCTCGGCATCAGGGCCACCTTCTCCACCGAGAAACAATCCATCACCTCCAAGGCCACCGTCTCCTCCTAGTAAAAGTCCACCTCCAAGGGCACCGTCTCCTCCTAGTAAAAGTCCACCACCTCCAAGTACAATCCATGACCTCAACACGAGTCCATCTCAATCTACGCAGCCGCCTCCACCCACTAAGGGCCAAAAGCGGAAGAATAGAACCACTCCGTCGAGTGATAACCAACGCCCAAAGCGACAGTTGTCGCCCCTCCCAAGAGTACCGCCAGTTCCTCCCAAGAGGGCTTATGACCTGAACGATGAGGAGACCGATGCGGTCGTATGGGCCGAAGTGGATGCTCATTTTAAAAAGAAACAACTTGAGCCAGAGGTCCAAATAAAACCGGAAACCAAGGAGCACTTTAGGAAATTACTGACGCAGCCATCCCAAGCTTAGTTAAATGCTCCAGATGACTATACATGATGTCTTCAGAAGACACTGAAACATAAGAGATCAAGTGGTAGAGGAAACATCACAAAAGACGTTCCCCAGCAGGGGGAACAAGCAAAACAATCGAGTGGTAGCGGAAGCATCAGAACGAATGTTCCCCAGCTGGGGAAACAAGCAAAACAATCGAGTGGTAGCCGAAGAACCAAAAGAGACGTTCCCCAGCTAGGGAAACAAGCAAATCAATCGCTCCCCCCGCTCCAGGTGTACATACCCGAACCTCAACTATATGGGGGAGAACCTTTGCATATGGAAACGGCTAGGATATTGGCCGAGCAATGTAATATGTTTATTCATGACATTATTCACGACGATCATATGACCAAGGCTGAGGTAGCACCCAAATTTGTTCACGGGGAGCCTTTGGTCAGTTCTGAGAGGCTTCGGGATATGCCAAAAAAATGCAACGATTGCATGAATGGTACATGAAAGTTTCAAAAGAAGAGTGATATTGGCTCATAGAGAATGTTCGAAAATAGCATTACTTCACTGAAGACGAGGTCCCTATTGAATTTACAGATTTTTTTCAGTTATTCAATCTAAAGGAACTCGACAAATCTATCCTCAGTTGCTATTGTCTGTAAGTGATTACTTTATTTATGTAATTAAGTCTCTAGCTCAGCTTATTTAATTTATTACCGGTAAGTATACTCACTATATTCTTTTGTACGCTATATATAATGATGCAGATTGAAGATTCTTGAATATAAAAGAAAGGCTATCAATGAATTTGGGTTCATTGACCCACATCGAGTTAATGGAGCTATGCTAAAGGATAAGCCACTGGAGACCGAGCAAAACTTGCTCCAGTTTCTCACGAACCAGCATTTCTATAATAAAATACTATTTCCTTACCACTTCGGGTGAGTGTGTTATTATACACATTAACTTTTGCTTACTCGATATTCAGTGTAAATGATGAGTTACTGACGTATGTAAACCTTGCGTAGCTATCACTGGATTCTTCTAAGAATTTCAGTTGACTTGGGAAGATTTCAGATCATGGACTCACTAAACAAAGACATGGAAGAGTACCGCAGCATTATCGATATGCTCCAGAGGTAATTTCAACCATTATCGCACTATATTGGTTTTTTTCGTTCATTTTCTAGGATATCAAGTAGTTATTAACTCATACATTCATTTTCTTTGTCGGGTAGTGTTTGGACATGGTTCAAGAACAAGGTCTGCGGTCAATGGCATGAGGAGCTATTTTTTAAATCAGTCTCGGTAAGTAGTACAAGCTAGGTCCGTGCATCTATTTAATTCTAGTTTATGTACATTTATCATCCTAGAGTTGTTATTTGATTAAATTCTATTCTTGTAAAGTGCGCGAGACAGCCATAGGGAACTAACCTATGTGGATTCTACGTGTGCGAGTTCATTCGCATCACTACGAAACTGTTCGAGTAAGTAAACAATATATTCACCCTTTATTTTTATTACAAAAAGTTGTGTTGAGTCTAATTCATATGATCTCCTTCTTTATAGTTGGACGCGATGCGGGACAAGCTCCTACCACAGGACCGCCTACTAGCAATCCAAGAGGAATTGGCTGGATTTTTGGTCGACGAGGTCATAGACCCATATGGAGAATACTCTTTAGATAGACCCTAAAGCATCCATGTAATGATCTCCATGTAATCAAATAGACAGGCTCTGGACCCGGTTGGGACTCCATGTAATGATCGACCTCCATGCATGTATGCTTGTAAGAGAAATTATATTATATATGCATCAACGTGTACAAGTACGGTGTAGTAGCATTCTGTATGTATACGAAAACTTGTTTGTAATGAAAACATAGAATGAAAAATAATTGAACACAAAATACAAAAGGAAAAGAAAAACACAAAACCCTAAAACCCCATCTCCTGCTGCGGCAGCCAAATTATGAACCGGGACTAAATGTCCTCCAGCCTAGCGCGGCTTGCGGGGCCACGTGGTGGACCTCTAGTCCCGATTCGTAACAGAATCGGGACTAAAGGCCGGACCTTTAGTCCCGCTTTGGCAGTCCCGGTTTGCAATCCGGGACTAAAGGTCCTTATGAACCGGGGCTAATGGCCTAGTTTCTACTAGTTGATGCACCACGAGCATGATCCAGATCTGGCGTTCTAGGACCATTGACTCTTGGATCAACAAACCCCGATGACGTGGTTGCATGCCGCTACCTCGAGGAGGCACGGGATGAGATCGACCTGGCAACCTTGATCCTCCACTCTCTCAAGGAGGAGTAGGGGTTGAATCGTCCATATTCGGTGAACCCACAAGACGAGGCGGTGTCACTGATCTAAGGTTAGGGTTCGATCTAGGTTAACTTTAGAACAATTAGCTAAGTGTATAGTTCTGATTTTTTGCTTCGAGTAGTGTAAAATATATCCACAGATGTATGTTGAATCAATATATGCAATGAACTAGTTCAAGAAATCCCATGGTTTGTTCTAATTTTTTCAAAAGTTTTTGCAATTCTTGTTTGCATGTTTTGTTCTTCCAAATCCTTTTCTCATGCCGGATACGAATATCCAGCTCCCCTCATCCGAGTTTTCCAGGTTTGATATATGGAGGGTCCGCTAGAGATGCTCTAAATGTTCATATTGCTTTGCCTCGATTTTATGACGGTGTGTTAGGCGGATGCTACTGGGTCAGGGAAGAATGAAAAATGCATATGTTCACGAGCTAAAATGCTACTCCCTCCGCGCTAAAATAAGTGAGGAAACTTTATCTAACGTATTTTAGTGTTTTGATATATACATATCTAGAGAACCGTGTCGCTTATTTTGAGACAAGGGGAGTAATATTAACTAACTGCAGATAAATACACTAGTAGAAAACTGACCTTTGATCCAGGGGTATTAGCCCTGGTTTTGCTACAAACTGGGACTAATGCCTCGGTCCAACGGCTAGATCTGGCCCCAGGGGGTGGCAGGCACTAGCCCCGGTTTGAACGGGACCTTTAGCCCTGGGTCGTGTAACAAACCAGGACTAAAGGGTTTTAGGCAGGCCGGGTCGGGCGCCAGATCCTTTAGTCCCGGTTTGTTATACGACCCGAGGCTAAAGGTGGACCTTTAGCCCCGGTTCTAGACACGAACTGGGGCTAAAGGTCTGGCTATATCTTCTTCCCCTGCCCGAGCCACCATTCAAGCTGGTGGCTCTCCTCTCTCTCTTTCTTGCTTCAAGCTCGAGTTCATGCCCTTTTTTCTCAAGATTTGTCTATATTTTGTGGTGCCCCATCTATCCAAAGGTTCTAAAAGGTGAGCAACTTCATCCTTTGAACTCTCATTGCTATATTAGCTCATTTCATGCTCTATCTTGTAGATGGATTTGTGGATTTAGTTTGGTAGTAATTTTTGCAATGATAGCATGAGATCGATGTTTAGATTCTATCTATCTTGTATTAATGTAAGGAACTCTAAGGTAATATCACAATATGTGGATTCTATCTATATATATCTTGTTTTGGTACATAGTCTCGAAATTTGATTTTAGAAGCACACACATGCGTGAGTCCATCATTCTAACTAGCTGGGCAAAATATCCTTCTTCGTCTACCTGCGTTCAACAAACTGAAAAAATTGTAACAAAGATAGGGTTAATTCATAAAAGCTTGATAAGAAGACATCACAGTACATCTTAGAGACGCTCCTCTATGGCGAGCTCCTCGAAGATGTCTGAGGATAGGATCCTAAGACATCTTCGAGAGAAGCTCCACCGCAGTGGTGTCCCTCTAGCACCATCTTGGAGTTAATAACTTCTTTAGCTATAGATTAATATGCCGGGTAACTAAAACAATTCACATATAGGGAGTGCCTCTATGGCGAGCTCCTCGAAGATGTCTGAGGACGGGATCCTAAGACATCTTCGAGAAGCTCTGCCGTAGTGGTGTCCCTGCTCTCTCACACCATCTTTTAGTTTATATCTTCTCTATCTAGATCAGTATGCTGGTGGAGCTAACTAATTTCATATATTAGAGAGTGCCCTCGAAGATGTCTGAGGACGAGGTCCTAAGACATCTTCGAGAAGCTCCGCCGTAGTGGTGTCCCTGGTCTCGCACACCATCTTGCAGTTCTTCACAAGAATGCATATCTATTTATAGATTAAGCAGCACAACATAGTGTCGGGCACTGATGACATAATGTCGACACACTCACCCCTGGCATAGTGCTGCCACCCATCCAAAATAGTGTCGTCATTTAATTTACTGGCTTAGTGTTGCCCACTGAGGACATAGTGTCGACATGTTGTCTACACATCCACATTTAGTCCTGGTTGGTGCCTTCAACCGGGACTAAAGGTTCATCATATCTTTAGTCCCGGTTGCTGGCTTTAATTTTGTTTTTAGATTGGTACTAATTAATTATGATTATGCTTCCACCCACCCAAAATAGTGTCATCATTTAATTTACTGGCTTAGTGCTGCCCAATGAGGACATAATGTCGACATGTTGTCTCCACATCCACATTTAGTCCCGGTTGGTGCCTCCAACTAGGAATAAAGGTTCATCATATCTTTAGTTCCGGTTGCTGGCTAATTTTGTTATTTACATTAGTACTAATTAATTATTATTATGTTTGATGTACTTAATTAATTATAATGCAGATGAGCCAGCAATGGATGTACGCTGACCGACTCTCTAACGAGTTCATTAAAGGCGTGCATTCTTTTCTTCTTGTGGCCGAGGCAAACAAGCGGAATGGTTTTATGTCTTGTCCATGTGGTGTTTGTCAGAATCATAAGGAATACTCTTCCTCAAGAGTCCTTCACAGCCACCTATTTCGGTCCGGTTTCATGACCGGCTATAATTGTTGGACCAAGCACGGAGAAAGAGGGGTTATGATGGAAGACAACGAAGAAGAAGAGAATGATAACGACTACCCTACTATGTCCCCTGAATACGATGGTACTACAATGGAAGACATTGATGAAGAAAAAGATGAAGAACGGGCATCAGATCTGCCCGATGATGATCTTAGTCGGGCCATTGCTGATGCCCAGGAAGAATGCGTAACTGAAAGGGAGAGATTGAAGTTCAAGAAGATGTTAGAGGATCACAACAAATTGTTGTACCCAAATTGTGAAGATGGGCACTGGAATTGTTGCAATGTAAGGCAGAGAACGGTGTGACTCACAAAGGATTTGAAAAGTTGCTGAAAATAATGAAGTTGCTTCCAAAGGACAACAAACTGCCCGCCAGTACCTACGAAGCAAAGAAGGTTGTCTGCCCTCTAGGATTAGAGGTGCAGAAGATACATGCATGCATTAATGACTGCATCCTCTACCGCGGCGAGGAGTACGAGAATTTGGATGCATGACCAGTATGCACTGCATTGCGGTATAAGATAAGACGAGATGACCCTAGTGATGTTGAGGGCGAGCGCCGCATGAAGAGGGTTCCTGCCAAGGTGATGTGGTATGCTCCTATAATACCATGGTTGAAACGTTTGTTCAGGAACAAAGAGCATGCCAAGTTGTTGCGATGGCACATGGAAGACCGTAAGAAAGACGAGATGTTGAGACTCCCCGCTGATGGGTCGCAGTGGAGAAAAATCGAGAGAGAGTTTCTGGACTTTGCAGGTGATGCGAGGAACTTATGGTTTGGTCTAAGTACATATGGCATGAATCCTTTTGGGGAGAAGAGCTGCAGTCATAGCACCTGGCCTGTGACTATGTGTATCTATAACCTTCCTCCTTGGTTGTGCATGAAGCAGAAGTTCATTATGATGCCAGTGCTCATCCAAGGCCCGAAGCAACCCGACAACGACATTGATGTGTACCTAAGGCCATTAGTTGAAGAACTCTTATAGTTGTGGCACGGACAAGGTATACGTGTGTGGGATGAGAACAAGCAGGAGGAATTTGACCTATGAGCGTTGTTGTTCATAACAATCAATGATTGGCCTGCTCTTAGTAACATTTCAGGACAGACAAACAAGGGATACAATGCATGCACACACTGTTTAAACGAGACTGAAAGTATATATTTGGATAAATGTAAGAAGAATGTGTACCCGGGGAATCATCATTTTCTTCCGCCCACGCACACCCTAAGAAATAAAGGTAAGCATTTCAATGGTAATGCAGACAGCCGGTGTAAGCCTATCCACCATATTGGTGATGATGTATTTGATATGGTGAAGGATGTAAAAGTAATCTTTGGAAAGGGTCCTGGTAGACAATCTGTTCCGAAGGACGATGTTGATGGGTTCGTAGCATGGAAAACAAAAAATTTCTACCGCAAGAACGAACAAAACCCAGATCTAATCTAGATAAAAGCCAAGATCTAATCTATTAGACATGTGAAACGAGATAGATCTGTACTAATCCTCGTAGATCCGAAAGCGTTACGAGATTGGATCTCATGGTTGATGTAGTCGATCACTTGCCGATCTCAAGATCGTGTGGACGATCCTTCCGGCGCCGCGTTCCGGCAGCGCTTCCGCAGTCAGTCACACGTGCGGAGTCGAAGCCGACCTTCCTCTCCCCGTTCCAGCGAGCAGCGGAGGTAGTAGATCTTATCCACGGAATCCTAGCAGCACGACGGTGTGGTGGTGGTGGTGGAGTAGAGAATTCTGCAGGGCTTCGCCTAAGCCTGAGCAGAGGGAAGGAGGAGGAGAGAGGCGGCGGCTAGGGTTTGGAGTGGAGGGGGCAAGGGGTGGCGCCCCCACCCCTCTATTTAAAGGAGGGAGGGGCCGTGGGAGGGGGAGTCCTAGTAGGACTCCCCTCCCTTCCTTGGCCGGCGGATTGGGAGGGGGGAGGAGTCCTCCTCCCCCACAACTCCTTGTCTTGCCCCACAAGGACTCCTTGATCCTTTCTTGGTTTTCAAGCAAACTCCAAGAAATCTCCTAGAACCTTCCGGAACATTCCGAAACCTTCTAGAATCCCCATACAAATACTCCGGAACATTTCCTAACTTAGAAAATGATCCCCAATATATGAATCTCATTCTCCGGACAATTCTGGATCTCCTCGTGATGTCCCGGATCCAATCCGAGACTCCAAACAACATTCGGTCTCCAACGCACATTCCATATCTACTTAAAAACAACTTCGAACCTTAAGTGTGTCACCCTACGGTTCGTGAATAT
Organism: Avena sativa; assembly: GCA_916181665.1. Lineage (NCBI taxonomy): Eukaryota > Viridiplantae > Streptophyta > Magnoliopsida > Poales > Poaceae > Avena > Avena sativa. Next base: position 381,761,330 of record OV702286.1, on the reverse strand, counting down.
GCAGACATGATGGAGACACCTCTCCGATCAATAACCATCAGCGGGATTTGGAGATCCATAACGGCTCCCACATACTCAACGATGACTTCGTGATCGATAGAACCATTAACATACGAAACCAATTCCCTTTATCACACGATATTCTACTTATCCGAGGTTTGATCATCGGTATCTCCATACCTAGTTCTACCTCGTTACTGATAAGTACTCTTTACTCGTTCCATGTTATGTCATCCCTTGTGACCTAGTCACATGCTTGCAAGCTAACTAGATGACATTCCACCGAGAGGGCCCAGAGCATATCTATCCGTCATATGGATGGAGAAATCCCAATCTTGGTCCATGCGCTTCAACACATACTTTCAGAATACCCAATGACACCTTTATAACCACCCAATTATGAAGCGGTGTTTGATGTCATCAAAGTACCCATCCGGTGATGGTGATTAACATAACCTCATGGTCGAAGGATTAGGTTACTATGCATTTGACAGCTTATAGCAATACGAACTTAATGACTTGATCTTATGCTACGCTTACTATGGGTGTGTGTCCATCACATCATTCTCCTAATGATATAACCTTGTTATTAATGACATCCAATGTCCATGATCAGGAAACCATGATCATCTATGAATCAACAAGCTAGTTCAACAAGAGGCTTACTAGGGACCCTTTTATATTTACAAAACACACATGTATCAGTGTTTCCTTATAATACAATTATAGCATGGGATGTAAACATTCATCATAAACACAAAGATATAATAATAACCAGTTTTATTATTGTCTCTTGGGCATATCTCCAACAGTCTCCCATTTGCACTAGAGTCAATAATCTAGATTACATGGTAATGTACCTAACACCCATGGCGTTCTGGTGTTGGTCATGCTTTGCTCTAGGGAGAGGTTTAGTCAACGGATCTGCCACATTCAGATCAGTGTGTACTTTGCAAATCTTTATGTCACCATCTCAGACACACTCGCGAATAGCATGGAAACGTAGCTTGATGTGCTTCAGCTTGCTATGTGACCTTGGCTCCTGTGCATTAGCTATGGCACCTATGTTGTCACAGTAGATGGCCATCGGGTCCAGCGCACTGGGAACCATGCCAAGTTCAGTAATGAACTCCTTCATCCATATGGCTTCTTGTGCAGCCTCCGAAGCAGCTATGTATTCCGATTCAGTTGAAGATTTCGCCACAACGCTTTGCTTGGCACTCCTCCAGCTCACTGCAGCACCATTCAAAATAAATACGTATCCAGACTGTGACTTCGAGTCATCTGGATCGGTGTTCCAACCAGCATCAGTGTAACTGTTTACAACAAGCTGTTCATCACCTCCATAAGAAAGAACCATATCCTTAGTCCTATTCAGGTACTTTAGGATATTCTTGACCGCTGTCCAGTGTTTCATTCCAGGATCACTTTGATATCTGCTAGTCAAACTAACAACATGTGCTATATCCGGTCTTCTACACTGCATGACATACATGATAGAACCTATGGCCGAGGCATAGGGAATATTATTCATCTTTTCTCTATCTTCTGCCGTAGCCGGACTTTGAGTCTTACTCAAGGTCTTACCTGACAACATGGGCACGAAGCCCTTCTTGCTCTCTTCCATTCTAAACTTCTTTAGAACTTTGTCTAAGTATGTACTTTGTGAAAGCGCTATTAGGCATCTTGATCTATCTCTATAAATCTTGATGCCTAGAATATATGCCGCTTCGCCAAGATCCTTCATTGAAAAACTATTATTCAAATAGGTTTTGACGCTATTAAGAAGTTCTATATCATTCCCAATCAACAATATGTCATCTACATATAGTACTAGGAATGCTACAGAGCTCCCACTCACTTTCTTGTAAATACAAGCTTCTCCATAAGTTTGTATAAATCCAAAGTTTTTGATTACTTTATCAAAACGTTGATTCCAACTCCAGGATGCTTGCTTCAGTCCATAAATGGAGCGCTGAAGTTTGCATACCTTGTCAGCATCACTAGGATCGACAAAACCCTTGGGTTGTACCATGTACAACTCTTCCTCAATGTCACCATTAAGGAACGCCGTTTTGACATCCATCTGCCAAATCTCATAATCGAAATATGCAGCAATTGCTAACAAAATCCTCACAGACTTTAGCTTCGCTACTGGTGAGAAAGTATCATCGTAGTCAACTCCTTGAATTTGTCGAAACCCTTTCGTGACAAGTCGAGCTTTATAGATGGTAACATTACCATCAGCATCTGTTTTTCTTTTGAAAATCCATTTGTTCTCGACAGCCTTACGGCCATCCGGTAAGTCCACCAAAGTCCACACTTGGTTTTCGTACATGGATCCCATCTCGGATTTCATGGCTTCTAGCCATTTGTCGGAATCTGGGCTCACCATAGCTTCTTCATACATCGCAGGGTCATCAGTGTTGTCCACCAACATGATGTTCAAGGAAGAGTCATACCAATCAGGAGTGGTACGAACTCTCGTTGACCTGCGAGGTTCAGCAGTAACTTCGTTCGAAGTTTCATGATCACCATCATGAGCTTCCTCTCCAATTGGTGCAGGCGGCACAAAAACATCTTCCGGTGCTGCGCTACTCTCAACTCCGAGAGAAGGTTCAGTAACCTCGTCGAGTTCTACTTTCCTTCCAGTCACTTCTTTCGAGAGAAACTCCTTCTCAAGAAAGGATCCATTCTTGGCAACGAAAACTTTGCCTTCGGATCTATGATAGAAGGTATACCCAATTGTTTCTTTAGGGTATCCTATGAAGACGCATTTCTCTGCTTTGGGTTCAAGCTTATCAGGTTGTAACTTCTTTACATACGCTTCACAAACCCAAACTTTAAGGAACGACAACTTAGGTTTCTTACCAAACCACAATTCGTACGGTGTCGTTTCAACGGATTTAGATGGTTCCCTATTTAAAGTGAATGCGGCTGTCTCTAATGCATGGCCCCAAAACGATAGCAGTAAATCTGTAAGAGACATCATAGACCACACCATATCTAAGAGAGTTCGATTACGACGTTCGGACACACCATTACGCTGTGGTGTTCCCGGCGGTGTCAACTGCGAAAGTATTCCACATTTCTTTAAATGCATGCCAAACTCATAACTTAGATATTCACCTCCGCGGTCAGAACGCAGAAACTTAATCTTCTTGTTACGATGATTTTCCACTTCACTTTGAAATTCCTTAAACTTCTCAAAAGTTTCGGACTTATGTTTCATAAAGTAGACATACCCATATCTACTTAAGTCATCCGTGAAAGTGAGAACATAACGATATCCACCACGCGATGCTACACTCATTGGACCGCACACATCGGTATGTATTATTTCCAATAAGTTTGTAGCTTGCTCCATTATCCGAGAGAATAGAGTCTTAGTCATTTTTCCCATTAGACATGCTTCGCTTCTTTCAAGTGATTCAAGAAGTCCATCAGAATGGAGTTTCTTCATACGCTTCACTCCAATGTGACCAAGACGACAGTGCCACATGTATGTAGAATTATCATTCAATTTTATTCGTTTAGCATCTATGTTGTGAACATGTGTATCACTACTATCGAGATTCAATAAGAATAAACCATTCATCTCAGGTGCATTACCATAAAAGATATTACTCATATAAATCGAACAACCTTTATTCTCAGACTTAAAAGAGTAACCGTCTCGCAATAAACAAGATCCAGATATAATGTTCATGCTTAACGCAGGCACCAAATAACAATTATTCAAATTTAAAACTAATCCCGAAGGTAGATGTAGAGGGAACGTGCCGACGGCGATCACATCAACCTTGGAGCCATTTCCAACGCGCATCATCACCTCGTCTCTCGCCAGTCTTCGTTTATTCCGCAACTCCTGTTTCGAGTTACAAATATGAGCAACCGAACCAGTATCAAATACCTAGGCACTACTACGATTACTAGTAAGATACACATCAATAACATGTATATCGAATATACCTTTCTTCTTGATGTTGCCATTCTTCAGATCCGCCAGGTACTTGGGGCAGTTACGCTTCTAGTGACCAGCACCCTTGCAGTAGAAGCATTCAGTTTCAGGCTTAGGACCAGCCTTGGGCTTCTTAGCAGGTGCGGCAGCTTTCTTGCCGTCCTTCTTGAAGTTGCCCTTTTTCTTAGGCTTGCCCTGTTTCTTGAAATTGGTGGTCTTATCGACCATCAACACTTGGTTCTCCTTCTTGATCTCCACTTCAGCAGTTTTCAGCATGGACGATAGTTCAGGCAACGTCTTGTTCATGCAGTGCATATTGTAGTTCATCACAAAGTTCTTATAACTTGGTGGCAGTGATTGGAGGACACGGTGAATCCCTAACTCATTAGGAATCGTTATCCCCAACTCTTGGAGCTTGTTTGCGTGCCCAGACATGGTGAGCACGTGCTCGCTAACGGAGCTTCCCTCTTCCATCTTACAGTTAAAGAACTTTTCGGAGGCCTCATAGCTCTCCACGGCCGCGTGAGTCTCAAAAATGAGCTTGAGCTCCTTAATGATCTCGAACGGGTCGTGGTGCTCAAAGCGCTTCTGAAGCTCCGTTTCTAAACCGTACAGGATGGCACACTGAACTGTGGAGTATTGATTTTTCCGAGTGGCGTAAACATTCTTTACGTCATCGGTGACATCTTCTGCAGGTGGGTCACCTAGCGGTGCTTCGAGCACATAGGTCATCTGACCAGCCCTGAGGACAATCTTCAGACCACGGAGCCAGTCCGTGAAGTTGCTTCCATTGTTCTTAAGCTTTTTTTTCTCTAGGAACGCATTGAAATTGATGGAGAGGTTCGCCATAATCTACAAAAAATTTGCAAGTAGTTTAGACTAAGTTTATGATAAATTGAGTTCAATTTTAATTCTTAAATTAACTAGGTAAACTCCCACTCAAAACAACATCCCTCATATTATCTTAGTGATTACACGAACCAAGTCCACTACACCAAGTCCGATCTTCACGAGAGAAGATGTAGTTTCATCGGCGAACAATCTTCATATTCATCATATCATTTATATGACTCGTGCTCTACCTTTCGGTATTCCGTGTTCTGAGACCATGTCTGTACATGCTAGGCTCGTCAAGATTAACCTTAGTTTCCGCATGTGCAAATCTGGCTTGCACCCGTTGTATGCATACGTCGAATCTATCACATCCGATCATCACGAGATGCTTCGAGACGACGAGTCTTAGCAACGGTGCCAACTAAGGACGAACACTTTGTTACTTGAAATTTAGTGAGAGGGATCATCTTATAATGCTATGGTCGCAATCTAAGCAATAAAAGATGCATAAAGGGTTAACATCACAGGCAATTCATAATTAGTGTGATATGATATGGCCCTTTCTTCTTATGCCTTTGATCTCCATCTCCAAAGCACGGACATGATCTCCATCATCACCAGCATTGCGTCAAGGTCAGTGGCGCCGCTTCATGGTTGTCCATCATCACTAGCAACTATTACAACTACTTGGAATAAAGCTATTACAAGATGAATAGACACGCAGGTCTTAACAGAATTAAAGACAACCATTAGGATCCTGCCGGTTGCCATATTACAACAAGGATCATTGCATACATCAAATATAATCACAATCACATGATGGCCATATCACATCACAAAACCCCTGCAAAAACAAGTTAGACGCCTCTAATTTTCTTTGCATGTTTTACGTGGTTTGGGGCTTTCGAATAAGAATGGATCTTACCTACGAAACTGAACCACAACGTTGATACAAGTGCTATCAAGTGCAAAGTGTAAATTGGATCTATACTATGGTGGGAGAGACAGACACCCGCAAAGCCACTTGTGCAAAGCAAGTTACACGTCAAGCGTGGAGAAAGTCTCATGTGCGATGACATGTAAGGTTAGCCCGAGCCGCTTCATCCCACCATACCACAAGATGCAAAGTAAACAAAGCAAAAGATGACACGAGCACCAACGCTCACAAAACCATTGTGTTCTACTCGTGCAACAGATCTACGCATAGATACGGATCTGATACCACTGATGGGTTCGTAGCACGGAAAACAAAAAATTCTACCGCAAGAACGAATAAAACCCAGATCTAATCTAGATAAAAGCCAATATCTAATCTATTAGACATGTGCAACGAGATAGATCTGTACTAACCCTCGTAGATCCGAAAGCGTTACGAGATTGGATCTCGTGGTTGATGCAGTCGATCACTTGCCGATCTCAAGATCGTGTGGATGATCCTTCCGGCGCCACGTTCCGGCAGCGCTTCCGCAGTCGGTCACACGTGCGGAGTCGAAGCAGACCTTCCTCTCCCCGTTCCAGCGAGCAATAGAGGTAGTAGATCTTCTCCACGGAATCCCAGCAGCACGACGGTGTGGTGGTGGTGGTGGAGTAGAGAATTCTGCAGGGCTTCGCCTAAGCCTGAGCAGAGGGAAGGAGGAGGAGAGAGGCGGCGGCTAGGGTTTGGAGTGGAGGGGGCAAGGGGGTGGCGCCCCCACCCCTCTATTTAAAGGAGGGAGGCGCCATGGGAGGGGGAGTCCTAGTAGGACTCCCCTCCCTTCCTTGGCCGGCGGATTGGGAGGGGGGAGGAGTCCTCCTCCCCCACGACTCCTTGTCTTGCCCCACAAGGACTCCTTGATCCTTTCTTGGTTTTCAAGCAAACTCCAAGAAATCTCCTAGAACCTTCCGGAACATTCCGAAACCTTCTAGAATCCCCATACAAATACTCCGGAACATTTCCTAACTTAGAAAATGATCCCCAATATATGAATCTCATTCTCCGGACAATTTCGGATCTCCTCGTGATGTCCCGGATCCAATCCGAGACTCCGAACAACATTCGGTCTCCAACGCACATTCCATATCTACTTAAAAACAACTTCGAACCTTAAGTGTGTCACCCTACGGTTCGTGAATATGCAGACATGATGGAGACACCTCTCCGATCAATAACCATCAGCGGGATCTGGAGATCCATAACGGCTCCCACATACTCAACGATGACTTCATGATCGATAGAACCATTAACATACGAAACCAATTCCCTTTGTCATGCGATATTCTACTTATCCGAGGTTTGATCATCGGTATCTCCATACCTAGTTCTACCTCGTTACTGATAAGTACTCTTTACTCGTTCCATGTTATGTCATCCCTTGTGACCAGTCACATGCTTGCAAGCTAACTAGATGACATTCCACCGAGAGGGCCCAGAGCATATCTATCCGTCATATGGATGGACAAATCCCAATCTTGGTCCATGCGCTTCAACACATACTTTCAGAATACCCAATGACACCTTTATAACCACCCAGTTATGAAGCGGTGTTTGATGTCATCAAAGTACCCATCCGGTGATGGTGATTAACATAACCTCATGGTCGAAGGATTAGGTTACTATGCATTTGACAGCTTATAGCAATACGAACTTAATGACTTGATCTTATGCTATGCTTACTATGGGTGTGTGTCCATCACATCATTCTCCTAGTGATATAACCTTGTTATTAATGACATCCAATGTCCATGATCAGGAAACCATGATCATCTATTAATCAACAAGCTAGTTCAACAAGAGGCTTACTAGGGACCCTTTTATGTTTACAAAACACACATGTATCAGTGTTTCCTTATAATACAATTATAGCATGGGATGTAAACATTCATCATAAACACAAAGATATAATAATAACCACTTTTATTATTGTCTCTTGGGCATATCTCAAACAGATGTCTGACACGCACCCATGTGGAAAAAGAAATCTATAATTTGGGAGCTACCCTATTGGAAAGTCCTAGAGGTCCTCTCTTCGATTGACATGATGCACCTGACGAAGAATCTTTGCGTGACGCTGCTAGGCTTCTTGGGCGTGTATGGGAAGAGCAAAGATACACCTGAAGCACAGCAGGACAAACAACGTATAAAATACTAAGACGGCATGCATCCAGAGCTGTTTGAAGGTACTGCTAGCTACGCTCTTACCAAAGAAGAGAAGGAAATCTTTTTTGAAGTCCTTTACAATATCAAGGTCCCATCTGGTTTCTCGTTGAACATAAAGGGAATAATAATTATGGCAGAGAAAAAATTCAAAACCTAATGTCTCATGACTTCCACGTGCTTATGACCCAGCTGCTTCCGATTGCATTGAGGGGACTCCTGCCGGAAAATGTTCGAGTACCCATTGTGAAGTTTCTCAATGCAATTTCTCAGAAGGTAATTAGTCTAGATAGTCTAACAAGGTTACAGAAAGATGTGGTCCAATGTCTTGTCAGCTTCGAGTTGGTGTTCCCACCATCCTTCTTCAATATTATGACGCACCTCCTAGTTCACCTAGTCGAAGAGATTAACATTCTTGGTCCTATACTTCTACACAATATGTTCCCCTTTGAGAGGTTCATGGGAGTGTTAAAGAAATATGTTCATAACCGTGCTAGGCCAGAAGGAAGCATCTCAAAGGGATATGGAACAGAGGAGGTCATTGAGTTTTGTGTTGACTTTATTCCTGACCTGAAGCCCATCGGTGTTCCTGAATCACGGCATGAGGGTAGACTTAGTGGAAAAGGCACGCTAGGAAAGAAAGCAAGGATATGTATGGATGGACATTCTCTCACTAAATCACACTACACAGTTCTGCAAAGTTCCACCTTGGTGGCTCCGTATATCGAGGAACACAAGAATATTGTACACTCCAACAACCCGGGAAAGCCTGGCTCCTGGATTAGAGATGAACACATGAGGACTTTTGGCGGTTGGTTGCAGACACATCTCATGAATGACATAAATGTTGGAGAGAAGTTGTACTTGTTGGCCAGGTCACCATCTTTGACTATATTGACTTTCCAAGGGTACGAGATAAATGGTAATACATTTTACACGATCGCCCAAGATAAAAAGAGCACCAATCAAAACAGTGGTGTCCGATTTGATGCAACAGACGAGAATGGGCAAAAGGATACATATTATGGTTACATAGAGGAGATATGGGAACTTGAAAAATGGACCTTTTTAAGATTCCTTTGTTTCGGTGCAAATGGGTCAAGCTGACAGGAGGCGGGGTTGAGGTAGACAAGAAATACGGAATGACAATAGTGGATCTCAACAACCTTGCCTATAGAGATGAACCATTTGTCCTAGCCAATGATATGGCTCAGGTTTTTTATGTGAAGGACATGTCTACCAAACCGACAAAAAGGAAAGATAAGCAAAAGAATACAGCATCCGATGAGCCAAAGCGCCACATAGTTCTTTCAGGAAAAAGAAACATCGTGGGGGTGGAGGATAAGACAGACATGTCAGACGATTATGATAAGTTTCATGAAATTCCACCCTTCGCTATGTAGGATGACCCAAGCATCCCGTTAAGTAAGGAAGATGCTCCATGGTTACGGATTAGAAGAAAACCCTAACATGTGTAGATGTTGGTGATGTACAATATTATTAAACCTTTATTTTTAATGATCTTCTTATATGTATATGGATATAAACTATCTCGATCTCAATAGGTAGTATTGCAACTTGTTGTGGGCAGACATTTATTAATATTAAAACATAAAAATTAGTCATAATCATATCTAGCCCTATAGTACACAGCTTCAGGGTCGTCTTCGGAATCGTCATCGTCATCGTCGTCGCTCGTAGCACGCGGATGGATCCTCAGCCCTTCCTCGTAGCACGCGAATGGATCCTCCGGCCTCGGATTCACAACGCGCGGGGGAGGGGGCTCCCGGATGACGACCCCAGTACGCCCTAGGCCTTCACCACCACCACCATTCTTGTGGCTATACGGCTGGTGAAAGTGCGGGTATCTCAGGCGAGGATGGTCTCCCATGGCGATGTAGCGCATCACGCCAGTGATAGTCTGGTTCGCTCACCATAGGCGGCGACCAGCCTCATTGTGGTTCACTAGGGGCGGGCCGTCACCCTCGTACCTGGCGAGCTCCGTTTCCTGCCGGTTTGCAAAGAAGGTCCCCCTTTAGCCCCGGTTTGTATTACAACCCGAGGCTAAAGGGGGGGGGTGGTATAAATACCCCACCCCCATCCCGGGTCGTGCCACGACCCGGAGAGCCGCCAGATCACACCACCTCGTCGCGTCTCTATGCCGCCCCGCCGCCCCGCCGTGTACGTCTCCACGCCGTCCGCCGTGTCGCCGCTCGCGCCCGTGAGAAGAGGAGCGCAGCCCCGTCTCCGCCCCGCCCCGTGCCCCGCCGCGCCGCCGCCCCGCCGCGTACGTCTCCCCGCCGCGTCTCCACGCCGCCCCGAGCTGCCACGCCGCCGCCCCGCCACACCTCCTCTGCCGCCCCTGCAGGTGAGGATTATGTTAATTAGTATTAGCTAGGTTAATTAGTATTAGTAGGTTAATTAGTATTATGTTAGTATATATATAGTTAGTAGGTTAAGTATTAGCTAGGTTAATTAGTATTAGTAGGTTAAGTATTAGCCAGGTTAATTAGTATTAGTAGGTTAAGTATTAGCTAGGTTAAATAGTATTAGTAGGTTAAGTATTAGTCGGTTAAGTATTAGCTAGGTTAATTAGTATTAGTAGGTTAAATATTAGTAGGTTAAGTTAGTATATAGTTAGTATATAGGTTAAGTTAGTATATAGTTAGTATATTGGTTAAGTATATAGGTTAATTTAGTATATAGGTTAAGTATTAGGTTAATTTAGTTATTAGTTAGTATAAATACCCCCACCTCCACCCCGGATGTTAGGCTTACGGTTAGTGTTATTAGGGCAATACTTAGTGATTTAGTTACTGTTTATGTTTTATGATTGTTTATTGTTATTATTTAGTTATGCCGTGTCCACCTCATCCGAGCCTACTGGACTCCGTCAGTTCCAGCGATGTCCGAGTCTGGGCTCCGCCGGGTTGGCACTGGGAGGTGCTACCTGTCGGGAGTCATACCTTGGTGAGGAATCCGGGTATCATCATCGACCCGAAGCTTCTTTGGTGGTGTCCACGAGGTCCAGCAGCGGTGCAGAGGGAGCCGGCCCCCGAGGAGGTGGTACGTCGTTGTATCAGGGAGGATGACGAGCGTGTACGACGATACATGTATCTTTTGGAGACTAGGTTCTCCAATATCTGACAGGTTCACGGATCTCACCCGAGCTATTCTCCAGTGATGGTTCCTCTTCTCTGGCTGCAGAGCTCCCGTAGCACAGAACGCGGCAGCCGCGTTCGCTAGTTTGATATGAGCGAGATGTATTAATAATGAACTTTATATTATGAGCGAGATGTATTAATAATGTACTTTATCTTATATTATTGTACTTTATCTTAATCACTAAGTACTGTATCTGAGTTGTCGCAATTATAATATTCTTTTACTTAATGCAATATTCTTTTTCTGTATTAGTTAAGCTATGGACGGTAGACAGAATGAAGAGGAGCTTCTCAACATGATAAATGAGGGTACTGGGGGTTCTTATTACGATGACTCCGAATATCTTAATTTGTCTGGAGGAAACGATGGTGGAGACGATAGTGGAAATGATGGTGCTGACCATGGTGAAGACACCATAATAATAACAAACTCCGTCGAGGTATATAAAGCCTCTATCGACGTTCACTAGTATAGATGCACTAATTGATTCGTATATATATACTGACGAATGTTTCTTCTCTTAGACCTCTGCTTCCGGCCAATCTTCTACAAGGACAAGAGGCCCGACACACAAGTTGCCCGCTGATTTCCGTTTTAGCATTGACTTAGTCTCTCCGCAGGGTCAACCGTTGGAGCCCAAAAAATCTGTGAATGCATTTGCAAGTCAATGCAGAGTGATTGTTAGAGACACCGTCCCGATCATCACGTGAAATTGGAATAAGCCAGGAAAGAAAAAGGATCCAGCTGGGCTAGTTTTATAGATGACAGAGCGAGAGATACGATGTGGAATTCTCTCATGACACATTTCATCCTACCAGTCTTGGAGACTAATGAGCTCACACAGCAAATAACGAGGAAAGTCAAGCACTTTGCTCTTAAGAAGATGGCCAAACTATTCAAGGAATGGAAAAAAAGATTGTACCACAAGTATGTCTTGAAGAAAAAAACTCCTCCATTCACGGGACCACTAGAGTTGCAGCAAGATAACTGGGTCGCATTTGTGGAATACAAGACCTTGGCACCAGCTAAGGCAACGTCAGAAAAGAATAAGTTAAATGCAGCCAAAAAGAAATATCACTATCATATGGGCACAGGTGGCTACAGGAGTGCCATGCCTAAGTGGGATAAAGCTGAGGCTAACCTGGAGGCTAAAGGGGTCACTCCAGCTACGTCTCGTTGGCCCAGGAGGTCAAGAAATTGGATACTCGGGCATGGGGCATCGTTAGACCCAGAAACAAGCGAGATTTTTGCAGCCGAAGAAATTTCTTCACCCAAGAATGAACTTATTAAAGTGATAAAAGAAGTTGAAGAGGGAACGTTTGTTCCCGACAGAGAGAACGATGAGCTGACAAAGACTCTCGAGAATCCTGAAAAGGCTGGACGAACAAGAGGGTTCGGACCTTCTTATCCATGGGTTATCGGGTTTCCCGAGCACCTTGACACGTACAGAAGCCGATCGAGAAAAACAAAGCGGCAAAAAGAGGAGGATACGGAGCGGTTCGCGAGGTTTGAAGCCATGTTGTAGGAGCATCTCCAGGAGCTTAATAAACTTAAAGGACTCCGACAGCAAGATCCTGCACCAGACAGTACGGTCTGCCCATCGCAACGGAAAAGCAGCGTGGCTTCCACGGAGGGCCACGGTAATGATGCAATGATGGATCTGTACCCCGTGGATGCAATTAAGGAGAAGACTAGTTGTGAGTTGCATGTTGAACTGAAGAATATATCCATGAAGGTGGCGGTCGGCTTTGCTTTATCTTCTGCACCGGGAGCGACCTACCATTGCAATCTGATTCTAGCTGGCTATGCTCATGTCGGTGTGGATGAAATTCAACCTATGTGTTAGTCACTGCAGCTTGACATCCCTGGAGGTGAAGGGGAGACGACACTGGGAGAAGTCACGAGTGGCTTCATTCTTTGGAAAAAAAGAATACATCAAATTTCCAGGCTCGACACCAAGGCCACCTTCTCCACCGAGAAATAATCCATCACCTCCAAGGCAACCGTCTCCTCCTAGTAAAAGTCCACCTCCAAGTCCACTTCCAAGTGCACCGTCTCCTCCCAGTAAAAGTCCACCACCTCCAAGTACAATACATGACCCCAACACGAGTCCATCTCAATCTACGCAGCCGCCTCCACCCACTAAGGGCCAAAAGCGGAAGAATATCACCGCCCCGTCAAGCGATAACCGACGCCCAAAGCGACAGTTGTCGCCCCTCCCAAGAGTACCGTCGGTTCCTTCCAAGAGGGCTTACGACCTGACCGATAAGGAGACTGATGCGGTCGTACGGGCCGAAGTGGATGCTCATTTTAAAAAGAAACATCTTGAGCCAGAGATCAAAATAAAACTGGAAACCAAGGAGCACTTTAGGAAATTACTGATGCAGCCATCCCAAGCTCAGTTAAATGCGCCAGATGACTATACACGATGTCTTCATAAGACACTGAAACAAAAGAGACCAAGCGGTAGAGGAAGCATCACAAAAGAAGTTCCCCGGCAGGGGGAACAAGCAAAACAATCGAGTGGTAGCGGAAGCATCAGAACAGACATTCCCCAACTGGGGAAACAAGCAAAACAATCAAGTGGTAGCCGAAGAACTAAAAAAGATGTTCCCCAGCTGGGGAAACAAGCAAATCGATCGCTCCCCCACTCCAGGTGAACATACCCGAACCTCAACTATATGAGGTAGAACCTATAGATCCGGAAACGGCTAGGATATTGGTCGAGCAATGTAATAAGTCTATTCATGACATTCTTCTCAGCGATATGCCCAAGGCTGAGGTAGCACCCAAATTTATTCACGAAGAGCCTCTAGTCAGTTCTGAGAGGCTTCAGGATATGCCAACACAAATGCGACGATTCCATGAATGGTACATGAAAGCATCAAAAGAACAACAATATTGGCTCTTACTGAAAGTTCGAAAATCGCATTACTTTGCTGAAGACGAGGTGCCTGTTGAATTTACAGAATTATTTCAGTTATTCAATCTAAAGGAACTCGACAAAACTATCCTCAGTTCCTATTGTCTGTAAGTGATTACTTTATTTATGTAATTAAGTCTCTATCTTAGCTTGTTCAATTTATTGTCGGTAAGTATACTCACTATATTCTTTTGTACGCTATATATAATGATGCAGAATGAAGATTCTCGATTGTAAAAGAAAGGCTATCAATGGATTTGGATTCATTGACCCACATCGAGTTCATGGAGCTATAGTAAAGGATAAACCACGGGAGACCGAGCACAACTTGTTCCGGTTTCTCACGAACCAGCATATCTGTAATGAAATACTATTTCCTTACCACGACGACAAGTGAGTTCTTGTACACATTAAATTTTGCTTACTCGATGTTCAGTGTAAATGATGAGTTACTGACATATGTAAACCTTGCGTAGGTACCACTGGATTCTTCTAAGCATTTCAGTTGACTTGGGAAGAGTTCACATCATGGACTCACTAAGCAAAGACATTGAAGACTACCGCAGCATTATCAATGCCCTCCAGAGGTAATTTCAACCATTATTGCACTATATCGGTTTCTTGCGTTTATTTTCTGGGATATCAAGTAGTTATTAACTCATACATTAATTTTCTTTGTCAGGTAGGGTTTGGACACGGTTCAAGAACCATGTCTGCGGTTAATGGCGTGAGGAGCTATTTTTTAAATCACTCTCGGTAAGTAGTATGAGCTAAGTCCACGCATCTATTTAATTCTAGTTTATGTGCATTTATCATGCTAGAGTTATTATTTGATTGAATTCTATTCTTGTAAAGTGCGCGAGGCAGCCACAGGAGACTAATCTACGTGGATTCTATGTGTGCGAGTTCATTCGTATCAGTATTGAGAAGCCCTTAGAAAATGTTCGAGTAAGTAAACAATATATTCACCCTTTATTTTTATTACAAAAAGTTATGTTGAGTCTAATTCATATGATCTCCTTTTTATATAGTTGGACGCGATGCGGAACAAGCTCCTACCAGAGGACCGCCTACTAGCAATCCAAGAGGAATTGGCTGGATTTTTTGTCGACGAGATCATAGACCCACGCGGAGAATACTCTATACGTAGACCCTAAAACATCCATGTAATGATCTCCATGTAATCAAATAGACATGCTCTGGACCTGGTTGGGACTCCATGTATGCTTGTAAGAGAAATTATATTATATATTGCATCAATGTGTACAAGTACTGTGTAGTAGCGTTCTGTATGTATACGAAAACTTGTTTCTAATGAAAACACAGAATGAAAAATAATTGAACACAAAACACAAAATAAAAAAAACACAAAACCCTAAAACCCCATCCCTTGCCGCTGCAGCCAATGGCCCAAAATGCTGCCGCGGCAGGGATAAATGTCCTGCCGCCTAGCGCGGCTCGCAGGGCCACGTGGTTGGACCTCTAGTCTCGGTTCGTAACAGAACCGGGGCTAAAGTTTGGACCTTTAGTCCCGGTTCGCAATCCGGGACTAAAGGTCCTTACGAACCGGGACTAATTGCCTGGTTTCTACTAGTGATAGGCAAAGAGCAAATCTTCCTTATGGGAACATATGAGTACCGTTCGACTCATTTTTGGTGGGTCCTGTCAAATACTTGTGTTCATCTGCTCTTCAAAATTAATGGTAAGTGATTCCCACTCGTTCCTGCTTACGGAGTACCAGATTGCCATGCGTAACAGTCAGAAGGTCGTCATATGTGTAAAACTGCAAGAGCATGGACTACGGTGAGGGCATGTCCACCGTGTCGACCTAACCCGTCTGAGCGTGTCCGCGCGTACGCGCGGAGCGTGCGCAACGTCGCAGCGGTACGACCTATCCGGCCTGACGCGCGCGGACCGATCCATCCATCCACCTAATTTGCATGGCCGTTGCGTCGGCCGGACACGGGTGGGGTGAGGCCATGTCCTCCCCGCGCGCTACTGGCCCACCCGCCAACGACTGGTGAGGCAACCGCGGCACCGATTCAGACGCAACCGACACAGCGATTCAGAGGCGCGGCAGCCTGACCGGCGGCACCGATTTAGACACAAACGTGGCAGCTTTCGCCATCAATACCGACGAGGCGCGATAGCCTGTGACTAACGGGACGCCGCCTGAGTTCCCACGCCAGCATTTGTTGTGGTGGTGTCACGGCAGATGCCATGGATAGGCTAAAGGTGGGGACTAATACACGCTAGGGGAATCCAGGGAGGGATAGTGGAGTGATTCTCCACACAGAAGTTTGTATCGCTATATCTCCAAGATTACAAGTGCTCCTTGAGCTGTATTGGTGAGAGGAGGAAGAAGGAGCTCTCTTACTCTTGCCTACTATGTTTTCCTAAAACCCTAGATCAACTAGCACTATGTAATCACCAAACCAACTAGAGCTCAACCAACCCCCTCTACCAGAAACCTAGCCTCCCTTATATAGAGGAAATTTGGTCCCTGCCTAGGGCATACGTGGAGGCATATTCCTAAGAATATGCCCCCTCCCAAAGAGGTAACCCGACCGGGGTGCTTTTCTCCCGCGTCACACATGCTTTAGCGACGTAAGCCTCTGCGGTGCCTGCGTCAGCCGACATGGGCGTCGTCACCCTTGTCGGCCATGACCCGGTGGTCCTGCCCTTGCTTTCTCCGCTCATGCAGTACGTACCGGACCTTCTTTTTAACCAGAGAGATTCCTTCCTTCTCCCAGAAGCTAAGCGAGGACCCGGATCATAGTAGATCCGGCCACACATGTTCCTGCATATTAGTTAGACAAGCACTTCCGACTTACTCCTTAAGTCGGATGAGACAATGTTAGGCGACCCCCCTAGTCCGGGTTACTCCGTGATCCGGCCTGCCTTGAGGTGACCCGGCCAGCATCCGCTTTGACCTTGCCGAACCTTGGCTAACTCGGCCCTTATACCCCGGAGTGACCCTACCCGGGGGTATCCCCCCAACATTAGTCCCCGAAGTTGGTGCGGTCTTAGCTTCCTTGGCCGCTAAGGCCACATCAGGTTCATTTATGTTCGAGCCTTGGACGTTTAATTCCGGGTTAGCTCTTTATCTCGGATTATATGGATTTACGTTCCCTTCGCACGTTCTAAGTTTTCACTTGCCGGCCGGGTTACCACTTTGGCTCGGATCCCATGGTTATCATGGTTTGATCCGGGCCCCGTTTCCTTCTCTCATACGCCAACCCACGTGGAGGCTCAGAGTAATTGTCAGTTATCACTATGCGTGGGTCACGTCATGCCTGCCTCCTCGTTTACCGCATCAACGCGTCGCGTCATGGGATTACTTCTACCCTGTGGCCCCCTGTGTGGCTTTTCTCCGATTGGCTGATGTAGGTGATACACGGCCACACCGTGTGGCTCGTAGGCGCAGCGCGATCCCACTCACCCATCTCAGGGGGCGGTTAAGTAGCGGAGGGGAGCACCCCTTAGCATTTTTCCACTTCTGCACCGCTCTGCCCACTGCCTTTCTCCTTCGTCTTCCCAGCGACCGCGCCGCCGGCAGTGCTTCTAGCAGCAGCGCCGCCGCCGCACCTTCCCCGTGCCTCTACATCGCAGCCACCACTGCGCAGCTTCTTCGCCACGGGTCCACGCCAATCCAGGCCTCAGACCTCCGCCGCCGCTAGCTCCAGCGAGGATAACGAATACGAGATGACGGAGGAGGATCTCGTCGTCGCCGAGCAGGAGATGGAGGAGGACACCGCCGCGGCGGACCGCGGCGCGTGGGCCGGATCGTGGGTCTGTCAAGATGACCTTGACTGGCTCTACCGGACTAGACGCATTCCTGCCGGCGTTGCCGCTCGTCTCCCCTCCTCCGAACTGGCCCCCTCACCCAATCCGGGTGAGTTCGTCGTATTCCTGTCCCACTTCCAACGGGGATTTGGTCTGCCGGTGAGCGATTTCTTCCGGGATTGGGTTAGGACCTACCACTTGCAGCCGCACCATCTCCCAGCCAACGCTATCACCTCTCTCTCCGCCTTTGCTTCTACGATCGAAGGCTACACCGGACTATGGCCCACGAAGGAGCTGTGGATCCGGTTTTTCAGCCTTCGTCGCAACGTCATCCCCAACATCCAAGTAGAGTCGGAGGATAAGCAGCTCACCCAATTCGGAGCTGCCTCCATCTCGCCCCGGAGACTTTCCGTCTTTCCTCGGGTTACTGGGCTTCACTCCTGCAAAGGATGGGCCCGGACCTTCTTCTACGTCCGGAATGAGGGTACTGAAGATTTGATTCGGTTGCTGCCCTATGCTCCGGGTCTACCTGACACGGAATTCTGGGAGGAGGTCCCCAAGAAGCCTATAGCTCTGGCCAACCAAGTTAACAAGAGGTTCGCGGAGCTGAAGAAACTCGGATTGCGCAACGAGGATGCCATGATCACGTTTGTGCGCAACCGAATCTCTCCCCTCCAGAAGCGCACCCACAAGTTGTGCCACATGAGTTTCGGCCGCGACCCCAACCGGACCTCCTCCTTCGAGCTGAGCAACACGGAGATCTTTCGCCGGGTTAAGGCTCTTTTCACCACCCACAAGGATTTCTCCGCCGAATGGATGTGGGGAGTCGAGCACTACTGTCGTGACAGGCTCCCTCCCGCGGTAAGCTTCACGGGGCAAACTTATTTCGGATCAAGTATGTGTCGGTTTTTGTTGTATTTTTGACTCTGTTCTTCGTGCTTTTTCTCAGCTGTTCCTTCAACAAACTCTCGAGGATGGTACGGATCCGACCCTTAAGTGGGCGCCGGACCGAGAAATCCCGGATGAGGAGGAGCCGGACCAGGAGATGTCCCTCCCTATGACCGACGCTACCAAATGACCCAGCGGTAAATTCTCTTCTCTTAGAGATTGGTCCGATGATGAGGATGACTCGGATGTCGACGTGATTGAATCTGTTGAGGCTGTCCCTCTTTCTTTTGCCTTTTCGGCATCAGCTAACCCCGGTGGGCATATCCACGAGGATCCTCCACTTGCTACGGGCGAGCCAGTTCCGGTGGCGTCGAAGAAGAAGCGCGGAGCCGCAGCAAGTTCTTCCTCCAAACCTTCTCAGCCCACAAAAAGGCAAAAGAAGGCCGGAGACAAGACTACCTCCAAGCGGGCAGGCAAAGCCCCAACACGGAGGGCTCAGAAACCCAAGGAGGCCGAAACCTCGGATGCGTAAGTCATTTTTCGTCGCGTAACTCACTTTTCCTTGCATCGCGGTAATTTCTCTTCTGACATTATTCTCTTTTTCAGGCCTTCGGTGGAGGTACCTCATAGCGGATCAAGCATCTCTTCACCCCTTCGGTCCGGCCCTTCTCCTCCTCGTGACGACGAGTCACGCCCACTGATCCCTATTCCGGAGAGTTCTGCGGCTGCTCCGGGTTCCGCAGTACCTCATCGAGAGGAACGCGACCTCAGAGCGGGAGGGGTCGTTCCAGCCGAGGCGACGACGTCCACCACTTTCTTTTGCCTTTCCGGCATCAGCTAACCCCGGTGGGCATATCCACGAGGATCCTCCACTTGCTACGGGCGAGCCAGTTCCGGTGGCGTCGAAGAAGAAGCGCGGAGCCGCAGCAAGTTCTTCCTCCAAACCTTCTCAGCCCACAAAAAGGCAAAAGAAGGCCGGAGACAAGACTACCTCCAAGCGGGCAGGCAAAGCCCCAACACGGAGGGCTCGGAAGCCCAAGGAGGGCGAAACCTCGGATGCGTAAGTCATTTTTCGTCGCGTAACTCACTTTTCCTTGCATCGCGATAATTTCTCTTCTGACATTATTCTCTTTTTCAGGCCTCCGGTGGAGGTCCCTCATAGCGGATCAAGCATCTCTTCACCCCTTCGGTCCGGCCCTTCTCCTCCTCGTGACGACGAGTCACGCCCGCTGAGCCCTATTCCGGAGAGTTCTGCGGCTGCTCCGGGTTCCGCAGTACCTCATCAAGAGGAACACGACCTCGGAGCGGGAGGGGTCGGTCCAGCCGAGGCGACGGCGTCCACCACTCCGGTATTGCCGCAACCAGCAACCATCGAGTCTATCTCAACACCAGCACCAGCAGCAGCTCCAGTACCAGCGATCGAGCCAGCACCAGCACCTGTCTCGGCACCAAGGAAACCAACAACAGCTCCAAGTCCAGCCACAAGAGCTCCAGTGCCAAGTTCTTCTGCCTCATCCGAGTCATCTCAACCTCGGCGAGGAACTACTCCAGCAACCTCTAAGGGGAAATCCACCGCAGTTACTTCTTCCCAGCAAGCTAAGGGCAAAAAGGCTCTGGATGCCACCAAGTCTGCATCTGTCGAGGCTGGGCAGCGAACCCTATCGTCGATGCTTCTGAAGAAATCACCCGCAGCGAAGGATGTTCCTGCCGAGCCAACTGATGCGCAGCAGATGGTTCTGCATACCAGCCCAGCTCTTGCCCTAGTTGAGAGGAAAGAAGCTCACGCGAAGGGCTTGGTGGCACCCCACATGCCCACTGGCGAGCGATACCCTCCGAGCCTTATCGAGTTCGTCATGAACTGGAACAAGGCGGAGTTCGTCCACAACGACGATCTCCCGGAAAAGTTCGGCCCCGCCGAATTTTCCGCTCAGATGAATACCGCTGCTAAGGCAAATAACCTCGCGGGGCGAATGATGGAGGTATGTCGTTTCTCCTTTACATGCTGTAGATAATAACCATTAGTCCCCGAGCCTCCGGTCGAGTAGCTTGTTACTCGGCCGGATGCTCATTAGAAAACTAACTTAACTGCATGTAAACTTCGAATCTGCACACACTTAGAGCCGGGTTAAGTTCCACTTGGCCTGGATCTTGTACACTTCAAATATGCACACACCTAGAGCCGGGTTAAGTTCCACTTGGCCCGGATCTTGTACACTTCGAATATGCACACTCCTAGAGCCGGGTTAAGTTCCACTTGGCCCGGATCTTGTATACTTCGAATATGCACACACCTAGAGCCGGGTTAAGTTCCACTTGGCCCGGATCTTGTATACTTCGGATATGCACACACCTAGAGTCGGGTTAAGTTCCACTTGGCCCGGATCTTGTATACTTCACATATGCACACACCTAGAGCCGGGTTAAGTTCCACTTGGCCCGGATCTTGTACACTTCGAATATGTACCAAGCTAATTTTACACTTCTGTACTTTTTTCAGGTAACCACCAATCGCCGGAGCGCTGAATTCCAACGCTTGCTTGATACCCACAAGATGCTATGCGCGAAACATGTTGCACTTGGTGCAGAACATGAAAAAAGGGGTAATTTCCTCCCTCAGCACCTCTCCGTTTTTCTTTACTTTCTTCCGCCAAACTAATCTCCTCATTCGGTTTCTGCAGCTGGGGTGGAGGCTGAGAACAAGATCATGCGGAAGAACTTGGAGGAAATCCGGGGTATGTCCTCTTTTGCTCGACCTCATAGTGTTTTCCCTCCTTGGCTCGGCAAACATTCACTCCTCGGCTCTGTCGGGTCAACATACTATTTCAGCATCGCTTGAGGATAGTGTGCCCGTGCCTGATATGATGCTACATTTTCTCGAACAAGCAGGACAGCATCAAGCCGAGCTGAAGAAAAAGGATGACGAGCTCGCTCTCCTCCGGACCAAGGACGACGAGATTGCCAAGCTCAAGGCTGAGATGGAGAAGATGAAGGCCCAGCACCGAACTGAACTCCAAAAGGTTGGCCAGAACTTCACAGAAGAGCGTGAGCGCCTTACTCTCCAGATCTCCAAGGACCAGGACCTACTCAGAGAATCCGACCTCCAGCTTGGGTCGGCAAACGCTGAGCTTGAGCAACTTCACAAAAGACGCGATGCCTGCATCAAGGAGTTAACCCGGATCCATAGCCATATTTCTCGTAAGTTCCTTTCCCTTATCCGACATAATTCTCCGGGTTACCTTATATGTCTTTTCTTTACCTTCTTCCTTTGCCTTGTTTCCAGACCACTTTCCAGAGGGTACTTCTATTGCAAGCGCTGCTGTTGCCAAATTTCGCCGAGAGAGGGGTACTCCCGTCGTACCTGACGGTGAGAGCATTCCCTTAGACATGGAGGACCTATTGGTCAGCCTGTCAGCTCGCGTGGAAACCATCAAGAATTATGGCAAGGATATCCTCGACGTTGCAGTTCACATTTTCAATACGTTCTGGCCTAGAGAGAGTAGCCCGGAGACCATCGCGACTCTCGTCGAGAAGTTAATGGAGATTGAGACCCAGCTTGACCTCTGGAGAGAGTCCGCTGGGCGTGCCGCAGCCGATACCATCCTTCACCATATTCTCACATGGTACGAGAAGATCGACCTCAGCCTCCTTACGCGCCGGTGCACCGGATCCAGATGGACCGATGATCCGGAGTGGGTAGCTCGGCGCCAGGCTTGCGCCTACAGCCTCGTCGAATATTCTCCTATTCATGACTGGGTTGAAGGACCGAGCTTCCTGGAATCCGCTGGGGACGAGCATAATGAGAACGTTGAAGATGGGTCGGATGAGGGCGGAGAAGATGGTGTTTTAGATATCGAAGACAGCGATGATGATGCCGAACTTCCTCCTCCTGCTGCTCCTTAGTTCCAAAAAACTCGAAAATTTATCAGATCCCCGGTATGCCGGGTGCAATTGTATGCTGGATATGCAAAATTTTGCTACTGCATTTCTATGCCGGATTAACTTGGGCGCAGTCCCCGAGTTTCATTTTCTTGTTCGTCCAATTCTCTGGCTCGGTCCGTGTCTACCTTGATTCGGTTTTATGACTTACGAACCCGAGCTTCAAAAATTGTTTTAACAATACTTAGAAACTTTTAGGCTTAGCTCAAGATAATTCAGCATAATAACTTGAAAGTAAATACAGGGTTAGTCCAAAAAACAAACATTAGCTCGAATAAAGTCGTTTCCTTAGTCATTTTTCATGTGCTACACAATTCCAAACTTGTTCTCTTGCTTGCCATGAAGCCAATTCTTGTTGGACAGCAGCAAGTCTAAGAGTTGGGTTTTTGGTGCTCACACATTACTAATCCGGGTTAAGTAGAACGACTTATTCCAGCTACCGCATAAGAAGTAACAACAAACATTATTAAGGCAGTCCCTGAGTTACTGTTCGAGGCGCTGCTATTTCATTGATAAGCTCATTGCCGACATACATACCGACATATGAGACGACTTGGATACATACATTTCTTAGCTAAGTGTAGAAGGGACGAAGTAGTGCTACATTCCACGGTCGCTTAGATTCCTCTCCGGACCTATCCGCCTTGTTCTTTTCCTGTGGCTTTGCATCTATAAGATAGTAAGAATCATTGTGCAATGCTTTGTTCGCAATGAATGGCCCTTCCCATGGGGAGGGATAATTTATGCATGCCAGTAGTACGTTGTACCAACCGGAGCACAAGATCGCCTTCCCGAAAGACTCGGGGGCACACTTTCCGGCTATGATAGCGTCGGAGATTTTGCTGATATATGGCGGATCTGGACAGTGCCAGTTCTCTCGCTTCTTCCAGCAGATCAACATCATTTTGCCGGGCTTCTTTCACTTCGGCTTATGTGTATTGGGTGACCCTAGGCGAATCATGATCTATGTCGGCTGGTAATACAGCTTTTGCCCCATATACCAGAAAAAATGGCGTATAGCCTGTTGATCGATTCGGAGTTGTTCTTAAACTCCGCAGTACCGCTGGTAGTTCTTCTATCCAGCACCCCGCTAATCTTTGCAGCGGCTCAATGAGCCGGGGTTTTATCCCGGATAATACTAATCCGTTGGATCTTTCCACTTGTCCGTTCGATGCGGGGTGGGCTACCGAGGCGACATCGAGTCGGATCTTCTTGTCTCGGCAAAAGCGCGCAAATGCTCCTTCCACAAATTTTTTTCCATTATTATTTATAATACTGTGTGGATAACCGTATCTCAAGATGATGTCTTTGAGAAATGTCATGGCCGTAGCTCCATCACATTTTCTTATAGGTTTCACTTCAATCCATTTTGTAAACTTGTCCACCATGACCAAAATGTGTGTCATGTTTCCTCTTGCTGGTTTGAACGGACCAACCATATCCAAGCACCATACAGCAAATGGCCACGTAATTGGTATGGTCTTGAGTTCCGACATAGGCATATGTGTCTTGGTGGTGTACCTTTGACAACCATTGCATTTTCTCACCAGATCTTCTGCTTGTTCTAAGGCACTTGGCCAGTAGAATCCATGCCAGAACGCCTTTGCCACCAAGGCTCGGGATGAGGCATGATGCCCGCATTCTCCTTGGTGTATATCTCGGAGGATGTCAAGTCCTTCTTCCGGGTCAACACATCGCTGGAGGACATTGGTTACACTCCGTTTGTACAGCTCGGAATTGATGATCGTGTATGCCTTTGCTCTCCTCTGAGTTTGCCTGGCCAACACCTCCTCAGCGGGTAACGTTCCGTCTTTCAGGAATTGGAATATAGGCAGTGCCCAAGCTGGTATCGCTCGTGGAGGGAATACGTCCTCATCAATTTCCATCTGATCCATCGGCATAACTTCAGCCGGATCACGTTGAGCAGTCCCCGGGTCTAGCGAGGTAGTCCCCGGGTTTGCTGATGCAGTCCCCGGGTCTCGCGTACTACCTCCCGTGTCAATGTCCATGGGCTCAGCTCCGGATTCCGTATTTTCCGGGACATAGATCGAGTCGGTTCCTGGGGACGGCCTGATAGATGGTTTTCTGAGGTGTTCCAATGCTACACCCGGTGGAATTGCCTGTCAGGTCGATCCGAGCTTCGACAACATGTCGGCAGCCTCGTTTTCCACTCGAGGTACATGGTGAAATTCACATCCCTCGAAGTAACCAGATATCTTCTGCACGTGAAATTTGTATAGTGCCATGTTTGGATCCAGGGCGTCCCACACTCCGGACACTTGTTGCACCACCAGATTCGAGTCGCCAAAGCATATTATCCGACGTATGCCAATCTCCTTTGCCACTTTGAGCCCATGCACAAGAGCCTCATACTCAGCGACATTGTTTGATGCCGCGAAATGGATCTGCAATACGTACTTTAGCTAGTCCTTCTTTGGCGAGGTAAGCACAACCCCGGCGCCTAATCCGGTTTTGGTTTTTGACCTGTCGAAGTGCATCCTCCAGTAGTTCGGATCTGGTGGCGGTGGTTCGTATTGTACCTCGGCCCAATCCACAAAAAAGTCCACCATAGCCTGGGACTTGATCGCTTCCCTTCTGTCGTATTGGGGCACATAAGGGGCTAACTCAATTGTCCATTTTGCAATTCTGCCACTCGCATCCTTGTTACCCATTATCTCGGATATGGGGGCTTCACATATCACTTTGATGGGGTGCTCCTCAAAGTAATGCTTTAACTTCTTTGCCGCCATATAGACACCGTATGCCACCTTTTGAAAGTGCGGGTATTTCTGTTTTGAGGCAGACAATACCTCGCTCAAGTAATATACTGGCCTCTGCACCGACTTACCCTCTTCATTGCGCTCCACTACAATTACTGCACTTACAACTCGGTTGGTTGCGGCTATGTAGAGCAACATTGGCTCCTTTGATAGTGGAGAAGCTAACACTGGTGCAGTGGCCAACATCTTTTTTAAGTGGGCAAAGGCTTCGTTGGCCTGTGGCGTCCAAACGAATTTATCCGACTTTTTCAAGAGTTGGTAGAGAGGCAGTGCCTTTTCTCCCAACCGACATACAAACCGACTCAATGATGCCAGGCATCCAGTAAACTTCTGGACGTCGTTAAGACATTTCGGCAGCTCCATTCGTTCGATGGCTTGGATCTTAGTTGGATTAACTTCGATACCTCGGCTGGAAACGAGAAATCCGAGTAATTTTCCAGCCGGGACACCGAAGGTATATTTTTCCGGGTTAAGCTTCATCCGGAACCTTCTCAAGTTCGCGAATGTTTGCCTTATGTCGTCAAGGAGCGTTGTGCTTTCCTTGGTCTTGATAACCACATCGTCCACGTATACTTGTACGTTTTGACCTATTTGGTCATGCAAACATTTTTGCATACATCTTTGGTATGTTGCGCCTGCATTACGTAAACCGAACGACATAGTGCGATAGCAGTAAGCCCTATACGGGGTAATAAACGCAGTCTTTATTTGATCATCCGGGTTCAGAGGTATCTGGTGGAAGCCAGAATATGCATCAATGAATGACAATAGTTCACATCCCGCGGTCGAGTCTATGACCTGATCTATCCTCGGCAGTGGAAATGGATCTTTTGGACACGCCTTGTTCAGGTTCGTGTAATCGATACACATACGCCAAACCACTACCACGTTCGGATCGTCCTTCTTCTTTTCTACCAGCACCGGATTAGAGAGCCAATCCGGATACAATACCTCCATGATAAATCCTGCTGCTAGCAATCGAGCTATCTCGTCTCCAATGACTTTTCTCCTATCCTCGGTGAAGCGGCGGAGAGGTTGCTTCACCGGCCTTGCTCCGGGTCTTACGTTCAAAGAGTGCTCGGCCAACTCCTTCGGAACACCTTACAAGTCCTGTGTAGACCAAGCAAAAATTGTTACGGAGGAAGTTGACAAGCTCGCTTTCCTATTTGTCAGTTAACCCGGCACCAATTGTTACGGTGCGCTCCGAGAACATGTCATCAACTGGAACCTTCTTGGTGTCCTTTGCGGCTTGAAATGAAACGCTGCCATGCGGGTTACTTAACACCGACATATATTGCTGCGCGGACTGAGCTAATGCCGCCACCTCTTGGATTTTTCTTTTCTCTTGCGCGATTACGAGTGACTCGGCTAGGTTAGACCCGGCTGAAGCGCACTCAATGGAACGTCGGAAATCTCCAGCAATGGTAATCACTCCATTTGGCCTGGGAAATTTCATCTTTAGATAACTGATGTGGCAGCTTGCCATGAACTTGTTCAATGATGGCCTTCCGAGTAACGCGTGATATGCACTTTCCAAGTTCACCACCTCAAACTCCAGATTTTCAGTTCGGCAGTTATCCCTTGTGCCGAATAGCACGTCGACCCGGACTTTGCCTATGGGCTCACAAGAAATGCCTGGTACAATGCCATAGAAAGTTGTTCTCGTAGCCTGGAGCATGTTCTCCGAGATGCCCAACTTGCGCATCGTATCCGCATACATTATGTTAATGCTACTGCCATTATCAATTAGTACCTTGGAGAACCTCACATTGATGTTCGATCCAATAAATGTCGGATCTAGTACTAGCGCATACGAACCTGGACTCGGCATAAGCTTAGGATGATCTTTGATGTTCCAGGTGATTTCCTGGTCCGACCAAGGCATGTACCTCGTCACTGCAGGCATTACCGCATTGACCTCCATATGTCGGTGTTGCAAGCTTTTCCTATCTGTTTCCTCAGTTGTGAACACACAATAGCTCTAGTGATGTTCTCGGTACTCATTCCTTCCCTCGTTTCCGGGGTACCTCTGATCCGGTTGTTGCTGATTTTCCACCTGATGCACTGCATCCCTTCTCTCATTGTTGTCATAACTCGGCGGAGGGGGAGGCAACATTAGCTGTTGCATGTTCGCCCCGGAGAGCAATTGCTGCCGAGGTAACTCCTGCCGAGGTTGATCATTCCGGGGTGCCTGAGCATTCCCCGAACCACCTTGTTCTATCTTACGCATCCACTCACATTGCCTCGTTGTGTGACCCGCCGGGCTATTCGGATTTGGCGTGTGAACCTTACACGGCTGGTCCAACATCGACTCATAGGTATACCTCGAACGGTCTTTCTTTTCTTGCCACTGTTTCTTTTGCTCCGGAGTCCATGTCTTCTTGCCATCATTTCTTGGAGTCCATTGCCCTCCCGTTCTCTGGCGTTGGTTGCTCCCTGCTCCGGGTTGATCTTGATTCACAGCTGCAACTTGTTGCGAACCATAGCGATGATCCGGTCTATCATCTCTCCTTTTTCCTCTGTAATCGTTCCTCCGGGATGACCCAGCTCCATCCCTCTGATAGTATTCCTTGTTCGACTCGTTTGACGTGATCCTAGGTTGAGTCAGATCACCCAAAGCATATGAATCAGCAATCTGGATCATCTCTGCCAGTGTAATTGGCATTTTCCTTTGCAATTTCATCCACAACTTGCTGCCATATCTGCACCCTTGTGCAAACCACACTATGGCCTGTGACTCTATGACACCCTCACATGAGTTTCTAACGGTACACCACCGGGTCAAGAATTCACGATCCGTCTCATTAGGTCTTTGCTTGCACATTGCTAGGGTCTGCGGTCTATTCGGCCTCTGATATGTACTTGAGAAGTTGCTGATAAACATTTCTTCAAAATCTATCCAGCAGTTGATGCTTCCGGGTGGTAAATTATTCAGCCATACTCTGGCCGGACCTTCCAACATCTAGGGTACGTATCGTACAGCCCATCTCAAGTTGCCTGTGGCAATTTTCACAGCCGTAGCATAGTTTATCAGCCAATCCTCCGGCTTGGTACTGCCATCATACGTCTTCGTGCCTCTGGGTAATTGGAAGTTGGGTACCGGTGGCTCCTTCATCATCCGGGGTCCACAACACGCTGGACCCGGGGGACCTTGACATTCGATCTGTTCCGACCTATACAGGCGATCCAGTTTTAACCTGGCATCATCCGGCATCAAGTCCCTGCTTCCCAATCTTGACCCTATCACATGATAGTCCGGTCTGGGGTACCCTGCGTTCACCATTTCCGAATCACCGTCATTGTATCGGTTTTGCTCTCGTTGCACATCTTTCTGCTGCATACCTCGGTCGGCGCTTTGCTCTTGCCTTGGTATATTCCGCTGCTGCGGTTGTCCTGCTGCTGCGGAGTTTCGCTGTCCGGCATTGCCGTTGGCAGCGTTTCCTTGACCGGCATTTCCTTGGTCGTGATTACCTCGGCCAGCTTCACCTCGGCTCACACTCCGTCGATCATCATTTTTCCGTGTTTCTTTTTCTTTTCCCGCACGCGTCGGGTCATACGGGACGATCTGTTTGTTCCGTCTGGCCGAGGTTACTACCTCTTCTCTCCTTGGACCACCATGAGGCGATGATGCGGCTCCAGCGGATTTCTCCGGGTTACCCATCACCGAATGGACGATTTTGGAAGCTCCATATCTCTCCGGGTTAGCTCTCAGTAGCTCTTCATTCTGTCTATTCACGATTCGAACCAGCTTGTTAACCCTATCTTGTTGTCTCTGACGGGCCTCACCCGTCAGACCCTCTAACTCGGACACAGCCGCATCTGCTGCTCTGAGGTTCTTCGCCGGGGTACTATACTTCGGCAACCCCACAGACAGATAGTTTTTTGACCCTTCTGCTCCATCATCACCTTCTCTGTTCATCTCGCTTATGATATTTCTCCCTTTTACTTTTACCGTATCAACTTTGTTTGCCTTTGCATACTCACGCAGCGTCATGTTCAGCGACTGCTGAGCCGCGGCTATTTTCTTTGCGCCCTCCAGTATCTTTTGCCTAGTTTCCTCTAGCTCGGCCTGTGCCTGAGCCGGATCTACCACTGCTGCTACCGGGTTAGCCAAGCTATCCATAGCTTCTCTCAGTACGTTCTCAGGCCTCTCTAGTGGAGGTCCTCTACCTTTCCTCGGTGCCTTAGGTGTTACCTCCGGGTTTGGTGCTGGGTCCTTGCTCGCGCCTGCACCTGGCGCAGTCATCATCACCTCCGCATGGTGCGGGGAGCGAGCGATACACGCCCCGCGAGCCACAGTGAGGGGTGGTTCCCCCGCATCAAGAACGCGGCGCGGATGAACACACGATACGTCCACAGCAACGTAGACCTTGTGCGCACCGAGCTTGACGAAGAGGCCGTTGCACGGAAGTGGGCGCGTGCCGAAGCAGCCAGCGTTGTCGCTGACGAAGTCCAGCGCTCCAAAGCGCTGAACGAGCCCAGAGACGATGCGTTCGCCAGTGCCGATGAGGTTTCCCGTCCGGATCTTCACCCCTGCTAGCGCCGCTAGCCCCACGGTGGGCGCCAACTGTCGTGGTGGTGTCACGGCAGATGCCATGGATAGGCTAAAGGTGGGAACTAATACACGCTAGGGGAATCCAGGGAGAGATAGTGGAGTGATTCTCCACACAGAAGTTTGTATCGCTATATCTCCAAGATTACAAGTGCTCCTTGAGCTGTATGGGCGAGAGGAGGAAGAAGGAGCTCTCTTACTCTTGCCTACTATGTTTCCCTAGAACCCTAGATCAACTAGCACTATGTAATCACCAAACCAACTAGAGCTCAACCAACCCCCTCTACCAGAAACCTAGCCCTCCTTATATAGAGGAAGTTCGGTCCCTGCCTAGGGCATACGTGGAGGCATATTCCTAAGAATATGCCCCCTCCCAAAGAGGTAACCCGACCGGGGTGCTTTTCCCCCGCGTCACACATGCTTTAGCGACGTAAGCCTCTGCGGAGCCCGCGTCAGCCGACATGGGCGTCGTCACCCTTGTTGGCCACGACCCGGTGGTCCTGCCCTTGCTTTCTCCGCTCATGCAGTACGTACCGGACCTTCTTTTTGACCAGAGAGATTCCTTCCTTCTCCCAGAAGCTAAGCGAGGACCCGGATCATAGTAGATCCGGCCACACCTGTTCCTGCATATTAGTTAGACAAGCACTTCCGACTTACTCCTTAAGTCGGATGAGACAATGTTAGGCGACCCCCCCTGATCCGGGTTACTCCGTGATCCGGCCTGCCTTGAGGTGACCCGGCCAGCATCCGCTTTGACCTTGCCGAACCTCAGCTAACTCGGCCCTTATACCCCGGAGTGACCCTACCCGGGGGTATCCCCCCAACAGCATTGATGGCGAAGGCGCATGAACCTTGCACGCGCTCTACTTAAGCAGGCCCCCGCCCCGTGGGTGTCGGTGCGGCACTCCCATCGCCATCTCCCAGTACATACCGCAGACGCAGCCACTCCCGCGCACCGACAGCGATGAAGAAGCCGTCTTGGTTCAGGAAGAACAAGAATGACCATGAGGCTAGCGAGTCCGGATCGAGCGGCATGCCGAGCTTCCTCCGGGGGGTTGTGCCACCGCCGCCTCGCCCAGAGGACTTCGTCAGCCTCCCCGCCGTGTGCCAGGAGGAGGAGGCGCCCGACCACGATCGCCGCTACTTCCACATGGTGGGATGCGAGCGGCGGTGGAGGCAGGAAGAGGCATCGCTCACCATGATGTCTCCCTCCCAACGTGATGGCACTTCAACCGGTAGCGGGTGCCAGTGCCGCCCGCACCGAAGGATGGTAGGGCGCTAGAGGATAAAATGGCCCGCCACATCCGCAAACTCCCGTAGGCCTTCCGGTACGACCGCGCATACTAGAACAAGCAGTTCTAGAAGGAGTTCCTGAAATGGGAACACACGTCGTGTCATCGTAGCGCCTACTGCGGCGAGTTCGATCCATGGGGGCCTGCGACCTCCCCGCCTTCGGGTCCGATGATGACGGCGTCGTCAACCACTCCGACGCCGACCTCGGTGACGACGGCCTCGACATCATTGTCAAGGAGGAGGACGAGGAGTCGTCGACCTCGTTCGCCTCCGCGCACCTGCCCTCGAAGTACCAGGAGGTCCTGGCACGGGGCTACGATGAGGACTCCTTCCTCGAGTAGGCATCGCGGCCAGCGCGAGGGAGGAGGACCGAATGTGGGACGGCTACCAGGAGGCCGTCCAACTCACCGGCCTCGTGGCGCAGGTGAACGCGGGGCAGCCGTTGGCACCGCCACCGCCCCACCACAACCGCTACGGGGGTGGGCTGCTCTGTCCTCTATGGGGGTGGGCTGCTCCACCGGCGCCTGTATGGTATGCTCCGCCCGCGCCGGCTGAGATTGATGCGTGTCCGGCGTGGCCAGGTTAGGTGATCGCCCAGCCCGCTCCCGCACCCGCACCGGCGCAACTCCAGGCATGCCGCCGCCATACCTCTGGACGCTGCCCGATTACATCGACCTCGATCCATAGATGGACGGGGCGGCGCCGGCAGCGGGGAGATCATCAATAGCTAGGGCTAGGTGCAGTTTTTTTTTCCTTTTTCATGTAATATTTTGTATAATTAAGTACGAATTTTGCTAGTTTACGCGCGAAATGTCTCGGTTTGAAATTTGGAAAAAAATGACATGCCTCCGTTGACCAGGCGCAGACAGATGGATCGCGCTGCTAGGCGTGGCTGGCCGAACAGACCGGATCACGACCCTAAAACGTTCGCGGACCGATCCAAACGGAATAAAAATAGACAATTTCTGTCGCCCATGCAGATCGGGCCGGTAGAGATGTCCCGAGGGAGCGAGGAGCAGAAAAGTGCTTCTATACTTCCAGCGGTGTAGTTTCGTGTGCAATCGGTGTCAAACTCTTTCATGCTACACGTCTACGAGGGCCCTACACCAAGTCCCATCGACCCCCCAGATTCCCACCCTACAGGAAACATCTCACTGAAAGCATGACCCCATATACTACAAGGACCACGTCTACCGAGGGGCCTACACCAAGTTGCAGCAGCACCGAACCAGGGTTCCCAATCCCGGTAAAGGTAGGGCCCACGTCCCTGTACGAGTGTGGAGGAGCCAGTCGGCCTCTGGCCCGGGTCCGTACGGATGGGATGCTCCGATGGCGACACGTAGCGCGGAGGACCTCGGGCCACAGCATGGGTATCCGGGAGATCCGCACAGAAGGACCTCTTTGTCACGTGAAAACCAGTACGAGCGGGAGTGGCTGACACAAGGCCTTCCCATTGAAATTGGTACTCTCCCGGTCCCACTTTATAATAAGGCTACTAGGCCTATTTTTTGTTGCATGGTGAAGTCGCTAATTTGAGAACACTTTTAGACGAAAATATATGTTTAACATTCTTCCAATTCGTGGGTACAATTGGCATTTAGGAAAATACACCTAATATTTCATCAAAATAACCTAAAGATAAATGCACCTAATACATCAGTGTTGGCTCTCTATGTTCATCAAATTGAATTAGGCCCATACACATAGATATGGACTATACATATAGGTTAACTACGATTTTTACCATGTGCCCAGTTAACATAGGTAGGCCCCTATCAGAACCGAACCGGTACGCCAAGAGGCAAGAAGGCGGTGACTTCAAACAAAACCCATCTAGGCTTGTGTCACTCTTGTCGGCAATGCCGTCCATCCGCTCCCCCAGGTGGCCTTCGGGCCTGGAGCAATGGCGGATCATGGTCTCTCGCCGGTGAGAGTTTTTTGTTTAGCCTATTTTTCAGTGTCTTTTTCGAGATGTTGAGATGATAGTTACGTCCTGAAGTCAGAATAAGGTCCTTCCCGCTCTATCCTCGTTTCGGTGGTGCATCTAGCACTGACGGAAGACATTTGGATTCATGTGTCTGGCGGATCTCGCGGGATCCATTTCATCTTCGTATTTGTTGTTGTGTTTTCAGCTCAGTATCTTCCGATTTGCGGTTGTGATCAATGACGGTGGTTGCTTCTCTGGTGTGCTGGTCATTCGTGGCCTTAGCTCGACGATTTCCCGTGTGTCTGTTACAACAAGCCCTGCTACGACAAGCTTTTGCCCGTCTCCGGTATGGAGGAGCGAGAACGGCGCACCTTCTGCTCGCACTAGTGATTGTAGTCGTCGCTATGTGGTCCAAAGACTTATTTATATTTTTTTTACTTTCAGGCCTCTTTGTACTCCCGTTGATGATTTTTAATAGATTAGTAGAATTTTGCAAAAAAAAAAAACATAGGTAGACCCCTGTTACATCCCGTGCAATTCTAGTGGATTTATTCAGTGTGTTCTGTCTGCGATTTTTTTGTTCTTCGACCTAATGGGTGCATGTTTTAAAAAAAGAGTTTGCTTATTTTGATGGAACCTAGACCAAAACTTATAATGCTCGACTAATTGGATCAAAAACAAGACAAAAACTATGACCGTAGTGGGTTCCTATCAAGCTATAAATTGGGCTCAGAGAACCACCAAAGAACATTAACCATGACAACAGGGTGAACAAACTGAACACACATAAATAAGGAGCCATTCCCATTTAGGAAGACCGTTGTGTCATCATTGTCATTATCACACATGTCGACCAAGCGATTGCAACTTCGCTAATCTTCGCTTGAAGAAAACAATAGTTGTATGATTGACAAGTGACACGCCACTGCGTAACAAAATCCGATAACAGTCTATACCCGTAAGTGTAGGATTATTACCTACTATACAGTAACGAAAAGACACTTATATCATGTATATCTAGACTTAATATACACATAATTTTTTACTTTTTGACACGATATATAAACTTAGACTACTCAGATTTTCGATTTTCATCGTGTTAAACGACCCTTCTCGATGTTACCGTGCACGTTTCGTGATAGGGAGCGTGCATGATGATGTGGAAGGATGGTCGATTGTCCCGCCGGTAAGTGATCTTGCAGTATATAGTTCTATCCACGTTTTGAAACAAGTATAAGCTTCTAAGTACTTGTACTTTCTCCCTCTCTCTCTCTCATGGCAGATGATGATACTACTTTTATTGTGCAAATGATGCGTGTAGTATCTTGATATACCTTTATTTTCACCCCAAATGGCAAGCTACGAGAAAAAAGCACCTCCCCACGACATGCTTACCTGTCATCATTGCACTGCATAAAACAAACTTCTGAAATTCTCACTTGTTTTTTGCCACCTTCAAAATTCTCTTGGAGGCAGCTACTTGGCCTTTTCTGTTTGGGGGACTTGTTTACCTACCCTTGCTACCATGTCATTGTGGAACGACCTACTATAGGTCCTTAGGACAATAATATTGTGAACAAAGAAATAACTGGATTTTTTTCCGCATGTTGGCATATTTTTCTCATTCTCACTCTTGTGAGGCTACTGTAATATTCTTCCTTCTCTTTTGCCCTTGTTATCTGATGTTCAACCTATCATTCTTTGCATCTTCCATGGGCTTTCCCACTTTTCATTGTTTGGGTTGCTCACTTCCTCCTTGGTATTGACCTGACTTTTTTGCTACTGTGACTAACTTAGAAATTTACTAAATCGGATTGTTGCAGCTTTTGTAGTTTATCTATGTTACGACCTTGGGGTTCACTTGCATGGAAATGTACAACATCTCTTGTAAGAGAACTGTAATAACATCTGACGACATCTAGAGTATGCTACAATACTAGGATACATAGATCCCGAAAGTCATAGGATGATGGAGAACATGGTCCTTCGCTATTAAAAAACTATATTCCTAGGCTAGATCGCACACCGATTATCGTGCATTCCGGGGCTCCCGGCTCCAAATTATCACCTAATGTTAGGTAACGGTTATCCTGCTGGTACTCGGGCGTCCACCATGGCATGTTCCTACTTGTGATTGATGTAATATTTTGTACGCACTTGTCAAAAAAATCTGTTCCAGCACAAAAAAGATTCAACACATTAAATTTTGAATCTTTTTCATTGGCAAGTTTGTGGAGCTCGTCTATGAGACCGTGCAAAACCACTGGAAACTTCTTTTGAGATTTGCAGACGTACTAGGCAGCTTAAAATAGCAGTTAGTGGATTTGTGGTCCATACAATTATGGTAAGTGTCCAACTAATTAAAAGGTTTATAGCATGTATCTGACACGGCAGCTCGTGCCTTTTGAAGTCCCGTGCCTGTTAGAAAACGTAGTACATGAGCAGTGATTGGTCTATGAGAATTTGTACGGTGGTGGTAGTGACCTCCCACGTCGGTCCCAAAGTTGGAACCGCTGGCTGGCATTGTGCAGGGAGGTAAAGCCTTCCTCGAGAGAATCCAATCAACTTGGCATTTCATATGTGTAATCTGTAGAGTGTTGAGCACATAGTACGACTGACAGCAGTACCCAGTTTCTTTTTGAAGCAACTTGTATACAGTATATGCGTAGTAATTAAGCATCTCAGCAATCTATCGTGTTTTCTTTTTTTCTTAATTTTTACACAAACAATTCCTTAGGATTTTCTGAACATTGAGATGTTGCCTTGCAAGCAAAAACATCGTGGTTTCTCCAACATAAAAAATTGGCAAGGATTAAGGACACGATTTCATTCCATAGGTTATGTATAGATGCACCAAGAAGGGATTATGTGGAGAACAGAGACTCGAGTATATAACATAAAACCACCACTTTTCTGTTTACATTTTGAAAAACCACCATCTTTCTTCAAATCATAAAAAACCACCACTCTACTACAGGTTTTTTCCACCGTGCTCTAAACCAGATTTTAAGATAGATTGACACCAAAACTGACACTAGGACCTACTCTCCAGGCTGACGTGGCGGCGCGGGACGGTGTGCCGTTTTGCATGCAAGTTCTCAAGTTTTGAAAGCAAGTCATGCAAGAGTCCCTATCGCCTTGTATTTTTTAGAAAACCTCCTACTCCCTCCGGTCCATATTAATGACATCAATTTTGTCTAAATTTGTATATATCTAGTTAAGTAAATATATTTATATCTAGACAAAGTTGAGGCTATTAATATGGACCGGAGGGAGTATTTATTTTTCAAACCATCATAACGTTTTAATACAAACTCAAATGGTAAACTTTTAATATGAAAAGTGTTTAGAAATGTATGAATATTTTGAATATAAACTTGCTTCACTATTTTAGATAACTAAAAGATGTAAATAGTTTAAATTGTTTCTATTATTAATAATGCAAAATTTGGAAATTCATAACTTCAATTATATAACTCTGAATAGTATAAATAATATGTGTAAATTTATTTAAAAAATCAAGGATCTACCATGCATGAATCACATACGTTATTCTCGAAGTGTGGTGCGATCGAGGTGACGTCGAGTGATACGCGTGGCCTACACACGCGTATATGTGTATAAGCGTATATGCGTATATCCATGGATTCAGATCCTACTTACCTACCTACATGCTGCGCGATAAGTACAACACCACTTGTTGCATGCCACATGCATCTCGAGTACTCCACGTCGGACAACCTATGTCAGCTTGCAGCACGACTAGCACATCCCAGTTGGACACGTACGTACTAACGTAGGTGTATACAAGAATGTGAGACCCAGCCCTGACACGTCTTTTAGTTCAGAAGTTTTGGCGCTTTGTTGTACCTTGACAATTTTGTTCCTACACACGACCAGAGCGGTGATTCGCCAGGATGAGCTACAAATTGTGATCTGGACAAAACCGAAGATACAATACATTAATATGCAAGAATAAATAAAATTGAACACATGTAGTATTATGAATGCTTGCATAATAAAAATATCCAAGGACAACACATGTGATTCATGCATGATGGATGTCAGAAATAGATTCCTTGAATTTTTCTAATTAATTTAGACATATTATTTATATTATCCAGGGTTATATAATTAAAGTGATGAATTTCCAAAGTTTGGGTTATTAATAATAGGAGCAATTTCAATTATTTACATATTTTAGTTATCCAAAATAGTGAACTAAGTTTATATTCAAAATATTCAGACATTTCTAATCATATTTTATACTCCCTCCGTCCCAAACTAAGTGACGTGAGTTTGTCTAGATTTGGATGTATCTAGACATGTTTTAGTATATATGTATATGCGAATTTAGACAAACTCAAGTCACTTATTTTGGGACGGAGGGAGTATTAAAAGTTTTTCTATTTAAATTTGCATTCAAAAGTTACCAACGTTTGAAAATAAATAGGAGGGTTTTCTGAAAAAATATTGGGTGCTAGGGACCACTGACATAATTTTCTTTCAAAACTTGATGACCTGCGTGCAAAACAGCAGACGACGAGCCGTCCGGTACCGCCACATCAGCCTCAAGGGTGGGTCCGAGTGTTAGAAATCATGTCAATCCCGTTTAAAATCTGGTTTAGTGTACATTGCAAAAGAAAAATACAGTAGAGCAGTGGTTTTTTGCAATTTGAATGAATGAGAGTGTCTTTCAAAATTTAAACAGAATAGTGGTCGTTTTATACTTATATACTCCCGAGACTCATTTAGGGCACGTAAAATGTTCTTATCTTAGCAATGCCACATAGGATGATTGCTGAGTTGGAGGATAGAGGAACGAAAAAAAAACGACTGTCTTATCTTGGCTAAGAGATCATCTCTTAGCATCAATATGTCTTACCACATATTTAGGAACATCTAGTGCTAGAGAAACGGGCATGTACAACGGTTGATAAAACAGTCTTATCTTATACATGCCACGTCATTTGATATGACAATAAAATATGGCATACAATAGGTTTTTTTTTAGTCTTATCTCTAGCACTAAATGTTCCTAAATATGTGGTGAGACATATTGATGCTAAGAGATGATCTCTTAGCTAAGATAAGACAAACGTCTTGTTTTCGTTTCTCTATCCTCCGACTCAGCAATCATCCTATGTGGCATTGCTAAAATAAGACCATTGTACGTGTCCTAAGACTAAAAAACGTATTATATGTCATATTTTATTGTCATATAAATGATGTGGTATGTATAAGATAAGACTGTCTTATCAGCCGTTGTGCATGCCCTTAGCAATGGACGAATGGCAAGCTATTCTCGTCCAGAATGACGGAGCGCCAATGTGGGAACGCAACCGTTGCTATCTTACACGATGCTAGAAAATCTCACCCAATCGCCCATCCATCATCCAATCCGTCTATCCATCTTGAATCTTGACTTTGTAGCCGATCGAATAAAGCAGCCGATGGGGGTCCGGGGACACGGCAATTATTTCCGTCGATCAGCCGTGACCGCGATCGAATCTTCATCTCCATCGATCATATCGGCTGCCGGAGGTTGCCAAAACCGGAAAAGAACGTGTCTTTTCCAAAGGGGGTAAGCGCAGACAAGGTTGGAGACTCCTAGTGGATGTGATCATCGTCGCCGACGTCTCGGTGAGGGCCAGGTAGCTTAGCTAGTAACTTTTCCCCCGTAGCTAGCCCTATATAGGCTATTGCCCCTGTCGACTTGCAGCTTGCGTGCCTCTTATCGTGGACGTCGGGCGTCTCCTGAGATGATTTGCTAGTATTGTTAAGTCGAACTTGTTAGGCCTATACTATCTGGGTTGGTGTAGCGATAAGTAAGAGATCGATCCCATCACTGGCCGCCATTGATGCAAAGTTGATGATGCTTCCCTTGGTATCTTTTGCATGTTCGCGTGTCCAAACTGCATCGATGCGTAAGTGCGTATGGTTTTTTGCCTACCATTCTACACGACGATGCTACCTACACGATTGGCATAAGCCGTTGTACTATTACTTCTTTTCTCCAAACAGAGGGCAAATTCACGGCCGGCGGCACACAATCATTGGTTATTCGAAAAATTTAGAGGACATACATACGCATAGTTGTCTTCTCATGGGGTTCGTTCGGCTGCGAATCCAAAGTTTTTGGACGAGTGCATCGCGGGACTCGAGTTGTCTGAAATTGCCGTGTTTCGTAAAGTTGGACTGCCAACTATCGAGAGGCGCTATTTCGAGGCAAAATCATCTCACCCATATCAAATCCAAACATTCCGTCAAACTGCCCCGTGAAATAGACGGTCGGGACCATCGTGTTAGTAATATGTCCGTGACGCGAGCGCCAACACGGCAACCACGTAGGCAAAACGAGGAACTAATGGGCTTGGTGCGTTGACCAAATTCACAAATCCAATCCCTTCTTTCGCATGAACCCTAGCACCGGC
Source organism: Avena sativa (assembly GCA_916181665.1). NCBI lineage: Eukaryota > Viridiplantae > Streptophyta > Magnoliopsida > Poales > Poaceae > Avena > Avena sativa. Next base: position 381,721,718 of record OV702286.1, on the reverse strand, counting down.
GGCGTCAAAATTCATCCTCCAACCACAACGATTCCTTCGGACATTTGACTTCGGGCGCCAAGTTGCTGCGTCCACTCGCTGATCCCGAGCTTCAATGCCGCATGCCATGCCCGTCGTTGCGAGGCTCTAGACGGCTCCGTCGGCGACGAGCTGAGCAGCACGAAGTATGACAGATCCTACTACCAAGGAAAAAAAAGTTCTGGCTAACCGTGGGTGAGCTACTATTCTCTTTGCTATTCCCACTAATATAACTGCTAGTTAGTTATTGACATTATAGAGATAGATCGAACCTAGAATTGTTTGATAGCACAATGCTGACAAACAATTCTTATCTTTTGTTCCTAATTTTCTGTCAAGCAGGATCTCCGCAGACCACCCTTACACGGTTACGGTAACCTTCTATGGCTACCATGTTAAATTAGCAGATGTGAAGAGCAAGTGGAATCAACTTCACTGTCTGAAGATGAAAGTAGTGCATGCGCAGTTATACACTATCTCTGGTATGGTTGCTGTTGTGCGTAAACGTGCTAAAATAGGGCCGAAGCAGATTGCACGGTTCAGCTTCATGGATGAACGAGGCATTATGGTTCATGTGACGTGCGGCAGTCAGCTAATTGGGTTGATTAAACAGTTTCGTGGGCTTCACGTGTTTATGCTAAATTGTAAAATATTGGATGTGGAAGCTGCTGCTACTAGGAGTAGCCCAGCTATTCTTGGACAGGGTGGTCTAACTCGAACCCCTGCTGCTGTTAAGCAAAATGTGGTTCCTCGTACGAGCCATGCTTCTGTCGGGCAACCTTCTTGTAGGAGTCCCCGTATTGCCGTTGTGCAAATCTCTGTTGTGGAATCTACTGGTACTGCTGTTGTTGCCAAGACTGTTGCCTTGTGTGTTGATCCTCCTCGAAACCATGCTCAAGTTGTGCAAACCCCTGCTCCAAAATCTGCTGGTACTGGTCGTCCCCGTGGTGTTGCTGCTCTGGCTGTTGTTGACCCAATCCCTGCCTCTGTTGAGCAAACTAAGTGACAGTGGTATGATTACTCGGGTGCTTATGATTTGTTACCCTAGCTGCATAAAGGCTCACGGCCCATGAAGATTCAAGATGATGGCCAAGAGAGCATCCGATAAAAGCTTTAGTTGTATTTGGAAAGAAACTATGAAACCAACATTGTATTAGAGTTCTAATCATACATATGTAGCCTATCCGTATACAACTTTGAGACCTGGCCTATTATATATAGGATGGAAGAAGCCTATGAGGAGGTACCGAAAAACCCCCAAGCGATCTGTAATAGTGCTATTCACCAACTATTCAAGCGACTTCGACTATCTTATTTGCCTGATATCCGACGAAATCCCCAGCGTCCTCTTTTCCGCAAACCCTAAGTCCATCATCATGGGCATTGCCGAGGTTACCCCTCGTGAATTGGCACCGTCTGTGGGAACTCTGAACGTTGGAGTCATGGATTCGGCGGACCTCTTTTCACCAAGCAGCAATCCAGCAAAAGAGATACCACACCCACCCACCCCTGTTTTAGTACCCGCCGATTTCAACGGTGGATCCGATCTCATCATCCGAAGTTTCCACTTCTAGTAGAGGATCCCGAAGAATCACACCTCTCGGCTCCGATCTCATCGGAACCGTCAGTCAAGAAATCTGCCCCTATGGCGATAACTGTGTTACCCGATGAATCATCCACCAAAGCCACACCGCATATGGAGATGGCCAACAAAAACAATCAAGGCACAGAAGATCTAGGGGACCTTGATGGTCCCTACAACGATCTCTCCCTTAGGTTGGATAATCAGTCAACTACACTACGAGGAACAAGCTCGGAAAACAAGGAACCCGACGAAAGTAGAGAAAGTATTGACTTCGGAATTAGGAAGGCTGAAATCTACCCAGAACAGGAACCGCTGGATTTCACTGGTCCCCTAGACAGTGTCTCCTTTGGATCTAACAATGACACCCCTAGGTCATACAGAACACGCCACCAAGTGAAATCACAGCAACAAAGGGAATCACGGAAACAAAGGGGACCCGACAGACAACCACATAACCGTAGGAGGAGGCAGATCACGCGGAGGCAAGAGGAGAACTCTTCGATTCAGCATGGCAAAAACCAAGGGAAGCAATCTCGTGTGCAGTTCCAATGACAGTCGACGCCACACACAAAGATTTACTATCATATCAATACCTACTTCATCACAAGAAGAGAGACTTACTAAGGATGCATAGACAACTCGGGGAAATAAAAAGGCTAGCCAATGAATCTAGCCTAAGACGGGCACAACTAAGTTCTACCAGAGCAGAAGCGTAATAGGGGAGAACCGCCGAGAAGGGGAACCTCTCGACTACATAACATCCCTGAAGACAAAAAAAAGGAGCTAATTCGATACCTCGATCTATCATTCATGTCAGTAGATCAAGCAGGAAACATCAAAGAAAAAATAGCCCAGGCAGCAATAGTGGCTGCGCAAACGTATCTAATCACAACTCAACCCGCACCTGACGATCCCCATGCGGCTCTTCATCGCTCGGCTTAATTACCTCGGCATGGTGGGAGCATCTCTTGCACAAGCATAACAAGGAATCACACACCAACCCGAAAGATCCCCAAGCCATCGTAGCAGCCCTCGGCAGGTGGGGCAAACCCGAGGATCGTGATCACCACATCGGGTGCACTTCTCAGGATCTGAACCGAGGAACAACACAAGAAACGATAACATGTAGCACAGGAACGACGGATCAAGGGATCAGAGCCGCAACCGAAGATACCGAAACAACGACAGTGAAGATGAGCACGAGTTATGCGGGGCCAGCTATTTTACCCAACAGATTCGCAAAGCTTCTATACCCAAGGACTTCAAACTCCCGCACGACTGACAAAAGTACGATGGACTACAGGAACCCGAAGCATGGCTAGCAGATTACCTGGCCAGCGTCAAGCTACATGGTGGCTCCACGGCCACCACAATGCAAAGCTTGCAGTTGCACTTAACAGGCGCTGCACGGTCATGGCTCAGACAACTACCCGAAGATTCAATCAGTAGCTGGAACGATCTAGAGGATAAGTTCATCTGACACTTTCACTCCACATTTAAACCACCCGCATCTCTGGAACAATTACGGGCGTGCAAGCAGAAAAATGGAGAATCAATAAGAGCCTTCATTCAGTGATGGAACATTATCAAAAACTCAGCCGAAGCCATATCCGATGAAAGGGCCATCGACGCCTTCAATGCCGGCCTCCGACACTGAGAGTTTATAGAAGAACTAGGACAGGTCAAACCCAAGACGATCTCATAGCTAATGTACATAGCCAATCGATGGGCTGATGGAGAGGACGCGCTACACAACAAGCGGACATGTTCACCCAAAGAAGACAGGGATAAATGCAGCAATGACAGGAGACGGAGTAACAATGATGGACACGCGGGACCAAGCTATGTCGCAGATAGCTTCTTAGGAGAGGGCGATCACAGGAATGACGATTACAACAGCAGGTACCACGGTATCAGAGACAACGTCAGAGGAGGCCAATCAACGCAATGGTATCAGCCAAGAGCTCGGGACCCACCTACGTCCATAATGCAAATGCTGGAAGGACCCTGTAATATGCACTTCTATGTCAACTCAGCGGGCAAAAGACGATGCAACCACCTCATGAAAGACTGCCGAACGTTCCTAAAGATGCAAGAGATGTGCAACACAAAGGCAACTGAAGCAGCAAACCGAGGATACACCACCACGCCTGGCACATTAGCCATCAGCACACCACCACCGCCACTGGAACACCAGCCAGGAGGACAACCGTAGAACACAGTAGACCAAGGTAGTGAATACCCCAGATCAAAGGGAGCAATGTCAATGATTTAGAAAAGTCGCCCATCCATCAGGATCCAAAAGCTAATTACAAGACAAGTAAACATGGCTAAGACTTCCCCACCAAACACACTCGAGTATCTTCATTGGTCTGAATAGGAAATCACATTCAGCAGCGCTGATCACCCACTACGAGTACCAAGACCGGGTCATTCAGCCTTAACAGTTGAAGCGCAAGTGGGAGGATTCGACATGAGCAAAGTGTTCATGGATGCAGGAAGTAGCATAAACTTGATCTACGCCAAAACACTGAGAGAAATGAACTATTCTCTGGTAAATCTAGCGCCAACAAAAACATCCTTCCATGACATAGTACCAGGTAAAGCCGAAATTCCGTTAGGTAAAATATTTCTTGACGTTGTTTTTGGTTCCAAATAAAATTTCAGGCGAGAAAAACTAGAGTTTGAAGTCATGGACTTGCAATCACAATATCACGCGATCCTGGGACGACCAGCTTTTCAACGATTCATGGCAGTCCCCCATTATGCATACCTAGTTACGAAAATGCTAGCACCAAAAGGAATTATAACAGTAAAGGGAAGCTTCACACGATCCGACAAATGCGGTTAGGAGTTCAACAAATTGGCAACTGAAAACATCAACAACCACATAACCTCTGGAAATAGCACGTGTCAATCCCGATCAGGCCTTTGACACCACGAAAGATACAAAGGAAGTACAGATCCACCCTACCAACCCAAAAAAGACGACATTTGTGGCTTCCAATCTCGGTCCCGCATAGGAAAGTGCGCTCATCGAGTTCCTCCGTGAGCACTGGGAGATCTTTGCATGGTTACCTTCTGACATGCCGGGATTCCCAGGGAACTTGCTGAGCATGCATTAAATTTGGACCCAAAAGCAAAGCTAGTAAAATAGTCGCTACGTCGCTTCGTAGAGCCAAAACGTAAGGCCATTGGAAAAGAACTCCATCACCTTACTGATGCCAAATTTAGCAAAGAATTAAAGAAAGCATAGTGGGTTGCCAATCCAGTATGTGTCCCAAATAAAAATACAAAAGAATTACGGATGTGCATAAACTTCACTACACTGAACAAGCATTGTCCAAAGGATCACTTCCCATTACCATGAATCGATCAGATAATCGATACAACCACAGGATGCGAACGTATTTCCTTCCTGGATGCATATTTGGGATACCATCAAATTCAGATAAAGGAGGAAGATCAAGAGAAAAAAACATGTATCACGTCATATGTCGTATTCTGCTATACAACAATGCCCTTTGGCCTAAAAAATGTCGGGGCAACATATCAACGGAGGATGCAGAATTTCCTACGAAACCAAACCAGCACAAATATACAAGTATATATTGATGATGTCATAGTTACAACGAAGCAAGGGTCTTCACTTATCAAAGATCTCCAAGAAACATTCGAGAACCTTGACAAATTCTGCATCAAACTTAACCCGACAAAGTGCTCCTTTGGAGTCCCAACAGGCAACTCCTCGGATACCTTGTTTCAGCAAGAGGAATTGAAGCTAATCCCAAAAAAATACAGGCTATTCTAACAATGAAAACAACAACGAATCATCGGGGTGTTCAGCAGCTGGTTGGACGGGTTACAGAACTCAGCCGTTTCATTGCTCGTTTATGAAGGAAATATGCCCTGAGAGGCAATAATAAAGTTGTTATTATGTATTACTTATAGATGATAGATGTTTATTTTGCATGCTATAATTGTATTGATCGGAAACATCAATACATGTGTGTTTAATAAACAAAAAAGGGTTCCTAGTTATGCCTCTCTTATAGACTAGCTTGTTAATTAACAAGATGATCAAGGTTTCCTGATCATGGACATTGGATGTTGTTAATAACAAGGTCACAACATTTGTGAAATGATGTGATGAACATTTATCCGAAGTATAGCATTACGATCAAGTCATTATGTTTACATTACTATAACATCATACGAAGTAATCTTTATCCTTAGACCATGAGTTAATTGCTAACACCGGAAGAGTATCTTGATAACATCAAACGTCACACCGTAACAGGGTGACTATAAAGATGGGTTCAGTGCTATGAAGGTGTTATGTTGAGGCTCATGTATCAAGAGTGGAATTTGTCAATCCCGATGATGGATAGATATACTCTGGGCCCTCTCGGTGATATCACATTAAGATAGCTTGCAAGCAAGTGATGTGATCACTAGAATGTTATATCACGGGAACGAGAAAAGAGTGCATGTCGGTAACAAGATCAAACTAGGTATTTGGATACCGATGATCGAATCTCGGACATGTATTATATCATGAGACAAAGGGATTAAATTACAAGCGTTAAAGGTTCTCACGATCGCAGAAGTCATCGTTGAATATGCAGGAGTCAGTATGGATCTCCAGGTCCTGCTTCTGATTATTGATCTGAGAGGAGTCTCAATCACGTCTGCATTATTCGCGAACCTTAGGGTGACACACTTAAGAGTTACCGGACACCATTTTGGAGCATATATGTTTCAGACGAAAGAATTGCAAAGCACAGGAATTGTTTCGATAGAAACCGGAAATTGTTTCGGGTGAAATTGCAGAAAGTGGTTCTGCATGTGATATTGAAATATTGCAAGGGGTTATATGTGAATGTTTGTTAATTAAAGTAATTAAAAAAATTCTGAATAAATTTAATAAAAGAGTTTTATTAAATGAGAGAGCATTAAACTTAGAGAATTTTAATGCATTTAAAGTGGGGATTTTAAAAGGGAATGTGAAGAGGCATTTTAATATGGAGGGGTTACCACCACATGAATGGGGGAGGTGAGGGGTCACCCCCATGAGGCGCCGGCCATGGGGAGGGGCACCCCCTCGTCCTATAAAAGGTCCCCCTCTTCCTCCTTCTTCCTCACACCTCCTCGTGAAGGATCTCTCTCCCCCTCTAGAATTATTCCCCCATGGTCTCGGATTAGCGAGATACATGTTCCCGGTGGCATTTCGTCTAGAAGGAGTTGCTGCTTCCGCTGGATCGCTGGAGCGAGGAGGTGGAGGTTGTCCGGTGGCTTGAACGTGTGTGCGAGTACAGATGCGGTGCTGATTTGCGGCGCTCGGACTTCCACACGATCTTGAGATCGACAAGTGTACGACTACATCAACCACGAGTTCCTACTCGTTAACAAAACTTGTTGTCTTCGAGGGTAAGTTCTGATGGATGTATGTCCACCCGTTGCTCTTTACCTAGTAGATAGATCTTGGCGTGTAGTTCTCATCGTAGGAATTTTTTTGTTTTCTATGTTGCGGACCCAACAGTGGTATCAGAGCCTGATCTATGCGTAGGTGCTTTGCACGGGTAGTACACATATGTTTATATGTGGGCGATGATGATCATGTTATTGCATCTTCTATGTATTTTGGATATTGGTGGCATAGTGGGATGAAGCGTCCCAGACCAACCTTCCATGTCATCGTACATGAGACCGGTTCCACGACTGACATGCAACTAGTTTTGCATAAGTGGCTGGCGGGTGTCTGTCTCTCCTACTATAGTCAATATCTGATTTACAACGAGTTGCTAATAACTTGGTTATCCTCGTTGTGGTTCATGTTCGTAGGTAAGAACGGTTCTATCTCCGAAAGCCCTAAGCCACATAAAACTTGCAATTGATAAATTAGAGGCGTCTAGTTTAGATCTTTGCTAGGCTAGTGTATTGATATGGTATTGTTGTAAGTAGATGTATGATAGATACTCTTACAACACATTCAACGTGTAAGTTCCATAGACCTTGGCCTTACACACAAAGGAATGATATAGATCATACCACGATGCAAATGATAGAGGTCAAATGCATGGACCATATCATGTCACTTTACACATTAGATGTTAGCATCTTATACTGCTAGTTTGGCGCTTTTGGTAGCATTGTAAGATGATCCCTCATTTAGATATCAAGATAAAATGTGTTCTTCCTTAAATATGCACCGTTTTATGGATCGTGTTTCGAGACATCACGTGATGATCAGGTGTACTCGACTCTACGCTTTCATACAACGGGTGTAAGACAGTTTTACACACGCGAGTACTAAGGTTCTTACTTGGCGAGCCTAGCATGTACAGACATGGCCTCGGATCACGGACCGAAAGGTTAAGCATGAGTCATATAGTTGATATGATGCCCATATAGATGCTCGCCTTTGAAGCTACACCGACTCACGTGATGATCGGACTTGGTGTAGTGGATTTGGTTCATGTAATCACCAAAAAGGCACGAGGGATGTCGTTTTTTAGTGGGAGTTTATTAGTAATTTGGATTAGTTGAACTCACTCTATCATAAACTTAGTCTAAATAAACTTTACAAATTCTGTTGTAGATGGCACCACCTACTTTTAATTTCAATGTGTTCATGGAGAAAGAGAAACTTGCTGCGAATGGTAACAACTTCACCAACTAAGCTATGAATTTGAGGATTCTCCTCACTGCTGCACAAAAGCAATATGTGCTAGAGGCGCCGCTAGGCCCCTCACCAGCTCTTGATGCCCCTGACGAGGAAAAGAATGTCTATATGACTCGTCAGGAGGACCACAACTTAGTTCATTGCGGCATACTGTATGGGCTAGAGCCAGAACTTCGAAAGCGTTTCGAAAATGGAAATGCCTTTGATACCATGGGAGAATTGAAAATGATTTTCGATACCCATGCTGCCGTAGAGAGTTATAATGCTTCAGAAAAGTTCTTTAGCCGCATGATGGAGGAGAACAACTCCGTTAGTGAGCACGTACTCAAAATGTCTAGGTACGCCGATAAGCTTGTGTCCTTGGGAATAATGATTCCCATTGACTTAGGCATACATTGTGTTCTCCAATCTCTGCCACCTAGCTAGAAGATCTTCGTGATGAACTATAATATGCAGGGCATGAATAAGTCTCTTCCCGATCTTCTGTCAATGCTTAAGACTGCAGAAGTGGAGATTAGGAAAGAACATCAAGTGTTGATGATCAATAAGACCACCAGTTTCAAGAAGGACAAGAAAGGCAAGCACAAGGGAAAGAAGGGTGGCAAATCTGTTGCCGCACCTGAAAAGAAACCCCGAGCTGGCCCTAAGTCTGACACCGAGTGTTACTATTGCAAGGGGACTGGCCATTGGAAGCGCAATTGCCCCAAGTATTTGGTGGACAAGAAGTCCGGCAAGGCAAACAAAGGTATATGTGATATACATGTTATTGATGTGTACTTGACTAGTACTCGCAGTAGCACCTAGGTATTTGATACATGATCGGTTGCTAATATATGTAACTCGATTCAGGGGCTGCGGAACAAGCGACAACTAGCAAGGGATGAGGTCACGATGTGGGTCGGCAATGGATCAAGAGTTGATGTGATCGCCGTCGGAACGCTGCCTCTCCATATGCCATCAGGATTAGTTATAAACCTAAATAATTGTTATTTGGTGCCTGCACTAAGCATGAACATTGTATCCAGATCATGTTTGATGCAAAGTGGTTATTTGTTTAAGTCTAAAAACAATGGTTGTTCGATTTATATGGATAATATCTTTTATGGTCATGCACCTGTGTTGAATGGTTTATTTCTATTGGATCTCAATAGTAATATTACGCATATTCATAATGTTGATGCTAAAAAGATTAAACTTGATGATGATATATCTACATATATGTGGCACTGCAGTCTAGGTCATATTGGCGTTAAACGCATGAAGAAACTCCATTTTGATGGACTTTTGGAATCACTTGATTTTGAATCATTTGATACATGTGAGCCATGCCTTATGGGTAAGATGACTAGAACGCTGTTTTCCGGTTCAATGGAACGGGCGACAGATTTATTGGAAATCATACATACTGATGTATGTGGACCAATGAGTGTGTCGGTGCGAGGTGGATATCGTTATTTTGTTACTTTCACGGATGATTTAAGTAGATACGGGTATATCTATTTGATGAAACACAAGTCTGAAACCTTTGAAAAGTTCAAGGAATTTCAGAATGAAGTGGAAAATCATCGTAACAGAAAGATCAAATTTCTGCGGTCCGACCGTGGAGGTGAGTATCTAAGTTACGAGTTTAGCACACACATGAAAGAGTGTGGAATAGTTTCACAACTCACGCCTGCCGGAACACCACAACGTAATGGTGTGTCGGAACGTCATAATCATACTTTATTGGATATGGTTCGATCTATGATGTCTCTAACTGACTTGCCATTGTCATTTTGGGGTTATGCACTGGAAACAGCTGCATTCACTTTAAATCGGGCACCATCTAAATCCGTTGAAACGACACCGTATGAATTATGGTTTGGAAACAAACCTAAGTTGTCATTTCTTAAAATTTGGGGATGCGATGTTTATGTGAAGAAACTTCAGCCAGATAAACTCGAACCCCAAGCGGAAAAATGCGTCTTCATAGGATACCCTAAGGAAACTATTGGGTATACCTTCTATCACAGATCCGAGAGCAAGGTTTTTGTTGCCAAGAATATCCTTTCTTGAGAAGGAGTTTCTCGCGAAAGGTGTGAGTAGTTGGAAGGTAGAACTCGAAGAGGTTATTGAACCTTCTCTTCATGAAATGGCGAGTTGCGCAGCACCGGAAATTGTTTCAGAGTTGACTTCACCTAATGAAGATTGAGCTAATGATATTGATCATGAAACTCCCAAAGAGGACACTACCGAACCTCGCAGGTCTAGTAGGACACATGCAGCTCCTGAACTGTACGGTAATCCTGTTGTGAATTTCATGGTTGATGAAATAGATGACCCAACGACGTATGAAGAAGCGATGATGAGCCCGGATTCCAACAAATGGCTAGAAGCCATGAAATCCGAGATGGAATCCATGTATGAGAACCAAGTTTGGACCTTGGTGGACTTACCTCACGATCGAAAGGCCATTGAGAATAAATGGATTTTCAAAAGAAAAACTGATGCTGATGGTAATGTGACCATCTATAAGGCTCGACTTGTTGCAAAGGGGTTTCGACAAATTCAAGGAGTTGAATATGATGAGACATTCTCTCCCGTAGCGATGCTTAAGTCGGTTAGGATTATGTTAGCAATTGCTGCATATTTCGATTATGAAATATGGCAGATGGATGTCAAAACTGCATTCCTCAATGGTAATATTGAAGAAGAGTTGTATATGATACAACCTAAGGGTTTTGTCGATCCTAAGGATGCTAATAAGGTATGCAAACTTCAGCGTTCCATCTATGGACTGAAGTAAGCATCCGGAGTTGGAATTTCCGCTTTGATGAGGTGATCAAAGAGTTTGGATTTGTCCAAACTTATGGAGAGGCTTGTATTTACAAGAAAGTGAGTGGGAGCAATGTGGCATTTCTGATATTATATGTGGATGACATATTATTAATTGGAAATGATATAGATCTTTTAAACAGTGTTAAAAGTTATCTAAACAGCAAATTTTCTATGAAAGACCTTGGTGAAGCGTCATATATATTAGGCATTAAAATCTATAGAGATAGATCAAGGCACCTAATTGGGCTATCGCAGAGTACATACCTTGATAAGATATTAAAGAAGTTTAATATGGACGGAAGTAAGAAGGGGTTCTTACCTATGTTGTAAGGCAAGACATTGAGAAAGACTCAAAGTCCGGCTACGGCGGAAGAAAGAGAGATAATGGATAAGATCCCCTATGCCTCGGCCATAGGCTCTATTATGTATGCCATGCTATGTACAAGACCGTATGTGGCACATGCTATTAGTTTGACTAGTAGGTACCAATCTGATCTAGGTTTAGAACACTGGATAGCGGTCAAGAACATCCTCAAGTACTTGAGAAGAACTAGGGATATGTTTCTTATATACGGAGGTGAAGAAGAGCTAGTCGCTAAGTGTTATGTCGATGCTAGCTTTGACACCGATCCGGATGACTCTAAGTCTCAATCCGGATACGTATTTCTCTTGAACGGAGCAACAGTTAGTTGGAGGAGTTCCAAACAACCTGTGGTGGCTATATCAACGACAGAGGCGGAATATGTTGCTGCTTCAGAAGCGGCGCAGGAAGCGGTTTGGATGAAAGAGTTCATTACGGAACTAGGTGTGGTTCCTAGTGCATTGGACCCAATGGTGATCTATTGTGACAACAATGGAGCCATAGCCAACGCCAAGGAACCGAGGTCTCACAAGAATTCCAAGCATATTAAGCGCCGGTTTCACTCCATCCGCGAACATGTCAAGGATGGAGATATAAAGATTTGTAAAGTACACCCGGACCTAAATGTAGCAGATCCGTTGACTAAAGCTCTCCCTAGGGCAAAACATGTTCAACACCAGAACTCCATGGGTGTTAGATTTATCACTATGTGAACTGGATTATTGTCTCTAGTGCAAGTGGGAGACTGAAGGAAATATGCCCTGAGAGGCAATAAAAAGTTGTTATTATGTATTCCTTATATATGATAGATGTTTCTTTTGCATGCTATAATTGTATTGATCGGAAACATCAATACACGTGTGTTTAATAAACAAAAAGGGTTCCTAGTTATGCCTCTCTTATAGACTAGCTTGTTGATTAACAAGATGATCAAGGTTTCCTGATCATGGACATTGGATGTTGTTAATAACAAGGTCATAGCATTTGTGAAATGATGTGATGAACATTCATCCAAAGTATAGCATTACGATCAATTCATTATATTTACATTGCTATAACATCATACGAAGTAATCTTTATCCTTAGACCATGAGATCATGTTAATTACTAACACCAGAAGAGTTTCTTGATAACATCAAACGTCACACCATAACAGGGTGACTATAAAGATGGGTTCAGTGCTATGAAGGTGTTATGTTGAGGCTCATGGATCAAGAGTGGAATTTGTCAATCCCGATGACGGATAGATATACTCTGGGCCCTCTCGGTGATATCACATTAAGATAGCTTGCAAGCAAGTGATGTGATCACTAGAATGTTATATCACGGGAACGAGAAAAGAGTGCATGTCGGTAACGAGATCAAACTAGGTATTTGGATACCGATGATCGAATCTCGGACATGTATTATATCATGAGACAAAGGGATTAAATTACAAGCGTTAAAGGTTCTCACGATCATACAAGTCATCGTTGAATATGCAGGAGTCAGTATGGATCTCCAGGTCCCGCTTTTGATTATTGATCTGAGAGGAGTCTCAATCATGTATGCATTATTCGCGAACCTTAGGGTGACACACTTAAGGGTTACTAGACACCATTTTGGAGCACATATGTTTCAGACGAAAGAATTGCAAAGCGCAGGAATTGTTTCGATAGAAACCAGAAATTATTTCGGGTGAAATTGCAGAAAGTGGTTCTGCATGTGATATTAAAATATTGCAAGGGATTATATGTGAATGTTTGTTAATTAAAGTAATTAAAAAAATTCTGAATAAATTTAATAAAAGAGTTTTATTAAATGAGAGAGCATTAAACTTAGAGAATTTTAATGCATTTAAAGTGGGGACTTTAAAAGGGAATGTGAAGAGGCATTTTAATGTGGAGGGGTTACCACCACATGATTGGGGGAGGTGAGGGGTCACCCCCCATGAGGTGCCGGCCATGGGGAGGGGCACCCCCCTCGTCCTATAAAAGGCCCCCCTCTTCCTCCTTCCTCACACCTCCTCGTGAAGGATCTCTCTCCCCCTCTAGAATTATTCCCCCATGGTCTCGGATGAGCTTCGCAAACGCATCCAATAATGAAGCTGAGTATGAGGCCTTGGTTCACGGTATGCGTATGGCTAAAGCTTGCGGTGCAACTCGTCTTAAGATATTTGGTGACTCCAATCTTGTAGCACATCAAGCAATAAACAAATGCGATGCAGTCAGCGATAACATGATCACCTACCGTGATCTGTATAGCATTATGGAGGCTCAGTTTGATGGATGTGAAGTGTCGCACATAGGAAGAGCAAGTAATGAAGAAGTCGATAATCTAGCAAACATTGGGTCCCTGTGCCTACCAGTGCCACCCGGTTTTTTTGGAGGAAATAACTAAGCGGTCTATCAAGGCCAAGAGAGTTTCTGAGGTCGTAGCACCCATGACAGGGAAAAGGATTAAGCCACGAAAGGACTCGGGGACTTCACCAGCTAGCACAAGTACAACAGAAATCCCGGAAGAAAAACCAGAAGTTTATGAGGTTATGATAATAGAGCCTACATGGATGCATCTATACATAGCATACATGAATAGAGGAGAGATACCCGAAGATGTGACAGAAGCTCGTCGAATCACTCAAAGATCAAAAGCCTTCAGAATCATCATAGGAGAATTATATAAAAGAAGCATTTCGGGTGTGCTATAGTGATGTGTCACAACCGACTAAGGAAAACTTATACTTAAGGATATACATGAAGGAGTATGTGGACATGATGCCAAGAGCCAAGCAATACCGCCAAAGCATTCATGGCAGGATTCTACTGGTTTATAGCAGTACAAGATGCAAAAGATATAGTCAGAACATGTGAAGCCTGTCAGCGCTTTGCAACAAAACCTGGTGCACCCGCCGCTGAGTTAAATCCTATAACTCTCATGTGGCCTTTGCTCAGTGGGGACTCGATATGGTGGGTAAACTTCACAAATCATCTCCAGAAGGACACGTCTTTCTGGTTGTAGCAGTCGACAGATTTACTAAATGGATTGAAGCAATGCATGTCACCGGTCAGGATGGAACTTCGGTTGTGAATTTGATCAAATCCATTGTGTTCCGGTTTGGTGTGCCAAATAGCATCAACACAGATAATGGAACTAACTTTAACTCCAATGAGTTCAAGGAATATTGTGAGGAGATGGGTATTAAAGTAAGTTACTCCTCAGTAGCCCACCTGCAAACCAATGGGCAAGTGGAAAAAGCCAATGGCCTAGTAACTGTTGGCCTCAAGAAAAGAGTACTAGCACCACTCAACAGGGAAAAAAGAGCTTGGGTTGATGAGATACTATCTTTTTGTGGAGTTTGCGTACTACTTCAAATAATTCGACACAAGAAACACCCTTCTTTCTGGTCCATGGCGCTGAAGTCGTCCTTCTAGTCGAAGTATCACACAACTCCCCACGGGTATCTACATATGATGAAGAAGCGTCGAGAGAGGCACTTGAAGATGACATTGATGCACTCGATGTATCATGTGACACTGCCCTACAAAGAGCAACTATATATCAGCAAAACTTGCGCAACTATCACAGTCGATGTTCGCGTCCTAGGTCCTTCACTGTAGGGGACCTAGTTCTTCGCCTCAAACAAGATGGTCACCAAAAACTGGAGTTACCCTGGTAAGGGCCTTACATCGTTACAGAAGTTATCCCTCGAGGAGCATATCGTCTACAAGACAAGAAGATAGGAGTCAAGTACTCCAATCCATGGAACATCACACAACTACGGCTCTTTTACGCTTAGAATTTATGTTTTCTCGCAATTTAAATTACAATAAAGCCTATGGCTCGGCTTTCTTAGCCAGAATATTAAGGCCAACGGCCAAGAGGAAATGTGCCAAAGAATGTATCTTCGGCTTCGGAATAATAAATAAAAGGTAAGTTCTTCGTACTATGAGTATTTATTTATACTTTTTATCAATAAAGAAGGAGATATCTATTTTTCTTTATAAGCATTATTCTGATAAAACTAACAATAATTATGAGCCTATGTCTAGATACAGGCATCTGAACATAGCCTCGGGGGCTACTCCCATTGGGAGTGCTGGCGTGCACCCGCTAGAAACCAAATTGTACATATCGAGTTAAGACAATTTTCACCCAGACCTATGAGTTTTACTTTGGTGTATTCTCAACAGGTTACTCCCATCGGTAGATTCAATAAAATTGTTATAGAAAGAATATGATAAATTTCAAAAAAATCCAGCAGCCGAACAAGACAGTTGACAAAAACAAATACAAAAATCTCGGATCGCACCCGACGGGATAAAACTCTGAATGCCGTGTCCAAGACATGAAGGTAAGACCTCGAGATTTGTCCTGTGTGGCCTGGTAATCGTACAAGAATGCGCTCTGCCAGTAAAATATCCATCTCAACGATACGACAAAAAATCCTGATGGATGCGTTGGGTACCCGATAAAATAAGACTCGGATTCCGTATTTGATAAGACCTCAACGGCTCGAACTGAATTACGCCAGTAAAAAATCCTAATTCAGGCCTGGGGACTTGAGTTTGATGTAGGTCTACATCATTTTTTCCCATGAGTAATTAACCGATTCCCGATCCGTCGGATGCATCAGGCCTGTTGTACCAAATCCCTATAAAATAAGAAAAATAGAAACAATTCATAACATGAAAAATTGAAGATATCTTTGAGATTCAACCAGAATCTACGGTTCAGGTAGAGTCTCAGGGGCACTGGCATGGGTATGATTACTCAAGTGCTTATGGTTTTTTACCCTAGCTGCATAAAGGCTCACGGACCATGAAGATTCAAGATGATGGCCCAAGAGAGCATCCGATGAAAGTTTTAGTTGTATATGGAAATAAACTATGAAACCGACATTGTATTAGAGTTGTAATCATACATATGTAACCTATCCGCATACAACTTTGAGACCCGACCTATTATATATAGGACGGGAGAAGCCTATGAGGAGGTACCCAAAAAACCCCAAGCGATCTGTAATAGTGTTATTCACCAAGTATTCAAGCGACTTCGACTCCCTTGTTTGCCTAATATCTGATGAAATCCCCAGCATTCTATTTTTCGCAAACCCTAAGTCCATCATCATGGGCATTGCCGAGGTTACCCCTCGTCAATAGGCACCATCTGTGGGATATCTGAACGCTGGAGTCATGGATTCGGCGGATCTATTTTCACCAAGTAGCAATCCAACAAAAGAGATACCACGCCCACCCACCCCTGTTTCAGTATCCGCCGATTTCAACGGTGGATCCGATCTCATCATTGAAAGTTTCCACTTCTAGTAGAGGATCCCGAAGAATCACACCTCTCGGCTCCGATCTCATTGAAACCATCGGTCAAGAAATCTGCGCTTATGGCGATAACTGTGTTACTCGATGAATCATCCACGCCGCTGATACATTGCAAATGTATCTATAATTTTTGATGTTCCATGCTTGGTTTTATCTACTTTCTTATGTTTTGTTCCAACTTTGGAGTACTTTTCATATGATTTCTTGGACTAACCTATTAACAAGAGGACACAGTGCCAGTTGCCTATTTTATGCTATTTTTGGTTCCAGAAAAGTCAGAAAATGAATATTCTCGGAATTGGACCGGACAAAAGCCAAAGTTGTTATTTTCCCAGAAGACTCACAGAGCTAGAAGGAGAGTCGGAGAGGGGCCACAGGTTGGCCACACCACCCCTAGGTGTGGGTCCCCCTTGGCCGCACCAGGCCATGGTGTGGTCCCCCTGGCCGGCCACCGACCTTGCCTCTTTCGTCTATATATCTCCCCCGAGGCAAAAACCCTAGATCATCAATCAGAAATCCACGAAAAGTTCCGCTACGCCGCCACCACCGAAGGGGAGATTCGGGGGACAGAAAGTCTCTATTCTGGCACCCTGCCGAGACGGGGAAGTGCCCCCGGAGCCATCTCCATCGATCTCCACCACCATCTCCATCGCCGTTGCTGATTCCCATGATGAGGAGGGAGTAGTTCTCTCTCGAGGCTAAGGGTTCTATCGGTAGCTATGTGTTCATCTCTCTCTCTATGCATGATCTTATTAAGATCATGAGCTTGTAATCTATAGATCGACCTTGCTACTCAAGTGCTTTAATAGATCTCTGCTCTCCCCATGCGTGTGAAAGTGACAGCATGCACACCATGGTGGCACTTAGGCTAGAGATTTCAGATACTTGTTATGAGTTATATTTGGAGTTGGATGTCTTTATGAAATTGTGGTGTTTGTTTGAACCATCTAGTGCTCAAGGTGATAGTGTGGGGTTATCTAGATGGGAAAGGCTTACTTTGAGGTGTGCTGTTATAGCCCTACCATGGATTAGAGTGTCCAACCGGAGAGTAGTTCAGCGTAGTATCATAAAGAAGAATATATTTATATGAGAGTGTTCACTAGTGAAGGTATGATCCCTAGGCTTTGTTTCTAAGCACTGAAACACCGTTTGCTATTAGATCTATTACATGTTTGCTTGATTCTATCTTTATTTCAGTTTTACTTAGTATTTTCCTCCCGTCAATCTATTTTCTGGCACCGTTGTCTTATATCCATACCACTTGTATTTCACTATCTCTTCGCCGAACTAGTGCACCTATACACCTGACAAGTGTATTGGGTGTGTTGGGGACACAAGAGACTTCTTGTATCTTGATTGCAGGGTTGCTTGAGAGGGGATACCTTTGACCACTTCCTCCCTGAGTTCGATAAACCTTGGGTGATCCACTTAAGGGAAAACTTGCTGTTGTTCTACAAACCTCTGCACTTGGAGGCCCAACAACTGTCTACAAGAATAGAAGTGCGTAGACATCAAGCTATTTTCTGGCGCTGTTGCCGGGGAGGTAAGGTAAAAGGTACTCACATCCTCCGGTGTGAGTGCTCGAAGTTATTTCCTTTAGATTTCTGCAATTTTGTCTTTTTGTTTCTTGTTTTCACTAGTTAGGCTTAATGGAAAACAACAAAAAAATCAGAGAGCTTTATAGTATTTATCTTGAGTTAGGACATGAAGTGTTTGAAGAGGAAATTAAAAAACCTATGGAAATTTATTTGCATGCTAATAGCAATGTTATTATTATGAATTCTTTGAACACCATTATTGCTAATGCTATGGAAAAATCTAAGCTTGGGGAAGCTGGTTTTGATGAGCATAATCTTTTTAGTTCCCTAGCTTTGGAAGATAGCTATTCCATTACTTATGATGATACCAAACCTCCAATATATGATGATTACAATGCTGAATATGATATTTTCAGTCCACCTACTATTGAGGAGAAAATTAATTATGATTACAATATGCCTCCTATATTTGATGATTATGGTGATGAGAATAATAATGATAGCTATTTTGTTGAATTTGCTCCCACTACAATTAATAAGAATGACTATGTTTATGTGGAGAGTATTAATTCTTGTATGCATGTGGCTCATGATAAGAATGTTTTATGTGATATTTATATTGTTAATTTTATTCATGATGCTACTGAAAGTTATTATGAGAGAGGGAAACATGGTTTTATGTGTCTCAACAATATTAAGTTTCCCCTCTTTATGTTGAAAATTTGAAGCTGCACTTGTTTTGCTTTCCTATGCTTGTTGCTTTATGCTTTCATGACTTGTTTCTTTACAAGATTCCTATGCATAGGAAGTGGGTTAGACTTAAATGTGCTTTGAATTTGCTTCTTGATGCTCTCTTTTACTTCAATTCATATTTCTAAATGTGAGCATCTTTTCAAACTATCAAGCCTAACTTAAAGGCGTTAAAGAAAAGTACTTATTGGGAGATAACCCAAAAGTTTTAGATGAGTCTTGGAAGTTATTACTTCAGTAATAACCACTCCTTATCCTTTTTATTTGCTTTTTCTGCCAAGAGTAACCTCTAATGAGAGAGAAGTAATGATTGGGAAAGTTGCTATCCCGAAACAGATTTCTGTGCTTCACCGTAAACATTCGTGTAAAATCTCTGTACGTCCTTTTGAGGCGTGAATTTTTGTGCTTCTGACCCAGGTTGTTATCTAACTTTAGTTAGTTCAGCACTTTTTGATTTTAGCAACATAAGGTCTTCGAAAAAATTTGTCTTTACCTGCTGGTCTGTTTTGACAGATTTCTGCCATTATTTGCATTTGCTTCTTGTTGGTTCCTTTTTGAGTTCTTTTAGGGAACTGAGCTTTTTGAGGGAAGTGCTACGGTAGATTTTTTTAATTGGAAGTTTTATTGGTGTTATAACTAAACCTAAAAGACCTATTATCTTGAGTGCACTAATGTTGCTAATAAAGATTGTGTGAAGTTTTGTATGAAGGAAAAATTTCAGGTGTATGGAAGGAATGAGTAATGAGATGAAGGATGGACTAAAGCTCAAGCTTGGGGATTCCACGCATGTCACCCCAAGAAATATATCCAAGAAGTACAAGCGTCAAATCTTGGGGATGCCCAAGGCATCCCCCTCTTCATCAATAAAAATCCCAGGTTTCTTCCAAACACTTCATTTTTATTGTTTCATGCACAATTGTGTTGTTCTTGGAGCGTCTTCTTTTTCGTTTTTGTTTTGGTTTTTAGTTTGCTTGGTTTTATTAGTTTGCTAAATAAATTGGTTGGACCCCCTCTTTCATACATTGGTTTTCAAATAGTTTGCTTTGGATTGGAAAAGAGTAGGAAAGTTCATACTTAAGTGGTAAAGAGAGCTTGTTTTTGACTGTGGCCTATGCTTTGTCATGCCATGCTTTATATTGTTTTGTATTTATGCTTAGTATTCTTTTCTATAGCATGACTTGTTATAAACAATTAAGATTGCTTAATGTGCCTTTAAAGAATCATGCATTGTTTTAGCATATTAAAGCATAGTATTGTGGTATTCTCCTTTGATGCTTTATTTGGGTTGACTTGGCACATACTCACACCATGTTATGACTATCCCAAGTCACCATAGCCTTTATGATCCTTTACTTTTCAACTTGTAGTATCACTTTATGCTTTGATCAATGATGTTTTGTCGCTCTGCATGATTATGGCCATTATTGCTCTCTTAGTTAGTCGCTCCCAGTCTTTTGCTAGCCTCCACAACCAAGTATGAGTTCCACTCATGCATCCAACTCCTGAAACCAAGTTATTCCAAAGAGTCCACCATACCTACCTATTAGCATATGCTATTCCAAGTATATTCATGTTTTTATTTACCTTCCGAATTAAACTTGTTATGAGAAAACTAGTGATTAAAGCTCTCACGAACTTGATGGCGCACTTTACTTTTCTTGCCCTTAATAAACTTGAACCATTGTGTCGTCTATGTTGTATATGCTTGCACTTATTTGTTGGGGATTAGCAGAACCATGCTGTCATGGGGAATGCTTTCAACATTGCACTTGTACTTTGTACCTAGTTGATATCATGCTCTTTTGTCTATGGATGTCGTCGGTGTGAAATGAAAGGGGAGCTTGTAAGTCCATGGAGTTATGTATATGTGTTAGAGAAACGCCTGGGCCGCTGGTCTAATCCATGCTGTCATGGTGGAAACCTATAGCGTAACCATAATGAGCTGTCTATGAAGCATTCTTCTTATAAAAAAAAGAGTCAGATATTGAGAAAAAAGAGAAAAAGAAAAAAAGAGATTATGAAAAGAGGAAAGAGAGAAAAAAGCACCATATTCCCATGGTAAATAAGAAGATTGCTGAGATGCTTGTTGTCTGCTTGCCTTGTCATGTTGATATGGGGATTCTTCCGTATCATCGGGCAAGCGGTACCCCGTTGGCGGTTCTCTATGATACACATGTACTTACGATGAAAAGAACTTACCGTTAACTAAACTTGAGTAGCATGAGAAGCGGCCCTCGTATTCAAGGGACATGAGATTTCCAACTTATACTTCGTCAAGCATATACTCCATAGTTTGTTCACTTTAACCTTAATCACTTCAAGATGCTTATAATAGGGGAAATGTGAGCTGAAAGCTATTAAGTACCATAATTTTTGGAAGCTCTTTATGTAACTTGAATCCCTGCTTCCTTCTTTGAAGGCTTTTCTTCCACCATTATATTGAGTCTCCACCTTCTACCTTTATGCACCTACTTTGAGAGCATAGTGGCCATTCTTAGTTCTATGTGCATTGTCCCAAGACTAGTTGATTGATGCATAACTTGATATTGCTTGTTTTAAACTATTTGTATCTAGTCACTCTTATGAACTTTGAAGGTGTCCTATGCATTTATATTTGCTACTCTATGAGGGACAAGCTGAATGCTATTATGCTATGTTTTCTTTATGTGAAACAAACTAACGTCTTGCAAAGCATTGTTATTCATGAATCTTTTGTTTGTGCCTTTTCATGTTGCATCATAGTTTCTTTGTCTTATTTCTAGAACTTTGTCTTTCATGTTATGATTGAAGTATTATGATCCCAGCTATCAATGTTTTACAAATACATTGATCAAGTTTATGATGGTGCATGTCACCTCAAAAATTATTCTTTCTTTTTATCACTTACCTACTCGAGGACGAGCAGGAGTTAAGCTTGGGGATGTTGATACATTGCAAATGTATCTATAATTTTTGATGTTCCATGCTTGGTTTTATCTACTTTCTTATGTTTTGTTCCAACTTTGGAGTACTTTTCATATGATTTCTTGGACTAACCTATTAACAAGATGCCATAGTGCCAGTTGCCTGTTTTCTGCTGTTTTTGGTTCCAGGAAAGTCAGAAACTGAATTTTCTCGGAATTGGACCAGACAAAAGCCAAAGTTGTTATTTTCCCGGAAGACTCACGGATCCAGAAGGAGAGTCGGAGAGGGGCCACAGGGTGGCCACACCACCCCTAGGGGTGGGTCCCCCTTGACCGCGCCAGGGCATGGTGTGGCCCCCCTGGCCGGCCACCGACCTTGCCTCTTTCGCCTATATATCTCCCCCGAGGCAAAAACGCTAGACCGTCAATCAGAAATCCACGAAAAGTTCCACTGTGCCGCCGCCACCGAAGGGGAGATTCAGGGGACAGAAAGTCTCTGTTCCGACACCCTGCCGGGACGGGGAAGTGCCCCCGGAGCCATGTCCATCGATCTCCACCACCATCTCCATCGGTGTTGCGGATTCCCATGATGAGGAGGGAGTAGTTCTCTCTCGAGGCTAAGGGTTCTACCGGTAGCTATGTGTTCATCTCTCTCTCTCTCTATGCATGATCTTATTGAGATCATGAGATTGTAATCTATAGATCTACCTTGCTACTCAAGTGCTTTAATAGATCTCTGCTCTCCCCATGTGTGTGAAAGTGACAGCGTGCACACCATGATGGCACTTAGGCTAGAGATTTCAAATAATTGTTATGAGTTATATTTGGAGTTGGATGTCTTTATGAAATTGTGGTGTTTGTTTGAACCATCTAGTGCTCAAGGTGACAGTGTGGGGTTATCTAGATGGGAAAGGCTTACTTTGAGGTGTGCTGTTATAGCCCTATCGTGGATTAGAGTGTCCAACCGGAGAGTAGTTCAGCGTAGTATCATAAAGAAGAATATATTTATATGAGAGTGATCACTAGTGAAAGTATGATCCCTAGGCTTTGTTTCTAAGCACTGAAACACCGTTTGCTATTAGATCTATTACATGTTTGCTTGCTTGTATCTTTATTTCAGTTTTACTTTAGTATTTTCCTCCCGTCAATCTATTTTCTGGCACCGTTGTCTTATATCCATACCACTTGTATTTCACTATCTCTTCGCCGAACTAGTGCACCTATACACCTGACAAGTGTATTGGTTGTGTTGGGGACACAAGAGACTTCTTGTATCTTGATTGCAGGGTTGCTTGAGAGGGGATACCTTTGATAACTTCCTCCCTGAGTTCGATAAACCTTGGGTGATCCACTTAAGGGAAAACTTGCTGCTGTTCTACAAACCTCTGCACTTGGAGGCCCAACAAATGTCTACAAGAATAGAAGTGCGTAGACATCAAGATATTTTCTACCGCATATGGAGATGGCCAACAAAAACAATCAAGGCACAGAAGATCTAGGGTACCTTGATGGTCCCTACAACGATCTCTCCCTTAGGTTGGATAATCAGTCAACTACACTACGAGGACCAAGCTCGGAAACAAGGAACCCAACGAAAGTAGAGAAAGTATCAACTTCGGAATTAGGAAGGCTGAAATCTACCCAGAATAGGAACCGCTGGATTTCACTAGTCCCCTAGACAGTGTCTCCTTTGGATCTAACAATGACACCCCTAGGTCATACAGAACACGCCACCAAGTGAAATCACAACAACAAAGGGAATCACGGAAACAAAGGGCACCCGTCAGACAACCACATAACCGTAGGAGGAGGCAGATCACGCGGAGGCAAGAGGCGAACTGTTCGATTACCAGCCGCAGCATGGCAAAAACCAAGGGAAGCAATCTCGTGTGCAGTTCCAATGATAGCCGACACCACACACGATGATTTACTATCATATCAATACCTACTTCATCACAAGAAGAGAGACTTACTAAGGATGCATAGACAACTCAGGGAAAGAAAAAGGCTAGCCCATGAATCAGCCTAAGACGGGCACAACTAAGTTCTACCAGAGCATCAGGAAGCGTAACATGGAAGAACCGCCAAGAAGGGGAACCTCTCAACTACATAACATCCCTGAAGCCAAAAGAAATGAGCTAATTCGAGACCTCGATCTATCATTCATGTTAGTAGATCAAGCAGGAAACATCAAAGCAAAAATAGCCCAGGCAACAATAGTGGCCGCGCAAACGTATCTAATCACAACTCAACCCGCACCCGACGATCCCCATGCGGCTCTTCATCGCTCAGCTTAATGACCTCAGCATGGTGGGAGCATCTCTTGCACAAGCAGAACAAGGAATCACGCATCAACCCGAAAGATCCCCAAGCCGTCGTAGCAGCCCTCGGCTGGTGGGGCACACCCAATGGTCGCGATCACCACATCGGGTGCACTTCTCAGGATCTGAACCGAGGAACAACACAAGAATGATAACACACAACACAGGAACGACGGACCAAGGGATCAGAGCCGCAGCCGAAGATACCGAAATGATGGCAGTGAAGATGACCACGAGTTATGCAGGGCCAGCTGTTTTACCGACCAGATTCGCAAAGCTTCCATACACAAGGACTTCAAACTCCCGCACGATTGACAAAAGTACGATGGACTATAGGAACCCGAAGCATGGCTAGCAGATTACCTGGCCAGCGTCAAGCTACAGGGTGGCTCCACGGCCACCCCAAATGCAAAGCTTATAGCTGCACTTAACAGGCGATGCACGGTCATGGCTCAGACAATTACCCAAAGATTCAATCAGTAGCTGGAACGATCTAGAGGATAAGTTCATCTGACACTTTCACTCCACATTTAAACCACCCGCATCTCTAGAACAATTATGGGCATGCAAGCAGAAAAATGGAGAATCAATAAGAGCCTTCATTTAGCGATGGAACATTATCAAAAACTTAGCCGAAGCCATATCCGACGAAAGGGCCATCGACGCCTTCAATTCTGACCTTCGACGCCGAGAGTTTATAGAAGAACTAGGACGGGTCAAACCCAAGACGATCTCACAGCTAATGTACATAGCAAATCGCTGGGCTGATGGAGAGGACGCGCTACACAACAAGCGAACATGTTCACCCAAAGAAAAGACAGGGATAAATGCAGCAACGACAGGAGACGGAGTAACAATAATGGAATGATACGTTGCTAACATATCCATAATTTTTGATGTTCCATGCTTGGTTTTATCCACTTTCTTATGTTTTGTCCACACTTTGGTGTACTTTTCATATTATTTCTTAGACTAACCTATTAACAAGAGCCACAGTGCCAACTGCCTGTTTTCTGCTGTTTTTGGTTCCAGGAAAGTCAGAAAATGAATATTCTCGGAATTGGACGGGATAAAAGCCAAAGTCAGTTTTTCACCGAGGGACACCCGGAGCCAGAATACAAGACGGAGAAGGGCTAGAGGGCGGCCACACAACCTGGCCATGCGGCTAGGCCTGGCCCGCACCAGGGGGTGGTGTGGCCAGCCCAGGCACCCCCTCGGCCTCTCCTTCCACCTATAAGATGCCTCCGAGACAGAAACCCTAAGTACGCGATCAAAATTCCACGAAAGAGTCTATAGCCGCCGTCATCTCCATCCCTAGATCGGGAGGGATATGAAGCTCTTCCCGGCACCCTGCCGGAGAGGGAAATTCACCCTGGAGGCCTTCTTCATCATCATGCAAGCCTCCGCTGTGATGTATGGGTAGTTCATCTCTAGACTATGGGTCCATGTAGTAGCTAGATGGCTGGTTCTCCTCCGTTGTGCTATCATGTCTAGATCTTGTGAGCTCCGTTCATGATCAAGATCATCTATTTGTAATTCTGCATGTTGTGTTTGCGGGGATCCGATGGATATTCATATGCTATTTCAGATTGATTATTGATTCTAATGTCTTTGTTATTTGTGATCTTTAATGCTTTCCGTTGTTAGTAGCTATCTTGGCCAAGTAGATGCTAGCAACTCCAAGAGTTAGTATTTATGCTCGATAGTGGGTTCATGCCTCTGGTAATCTGGGGAAGTGACAGAAATCTCTAAGGTACTAGATGTGCTGTTGCTAGTAGGGAGAAAACAACAATCCTTTTATCATAGAACAATCGTATTGTTTACTTTACACGCAATTCATAATGCA
Organism: Avena sativa; assembly: GCA_916181665.1. Taxonomy (NCBI): domain Eukaryota; kingdom Viridiplantae; phylum Streptophyta; class Magnoliopsida; order Poales; family Poaceae; genus Avena; species Avena sativa. The sequence continues at coordinate 381,695,582 of OV702286.1, read as the reverse complement.
ATTATCCGTTGCTTGCAACTTAATACTGGAGGGGGTTCGGATGATAACCTGAAGGTGGATTATTAGTCATAGATGCAGTTGGATGGCAGTCTATGTACAATGTTGTAATGCCCAATCGAATCTCAAAGGAGTCAAGATAAGTAGTATATGCTTGTATGCTTTCTCGATGTTTGTCAATTGCCCCGCTGTAATTTGTTCACCCAACATGTCATCTATCTTAAGGAGAGCCACCTCTAGTGAACTATGGACCCCAGTCCTTTCTTTTACTATCAATCTACAATCAACTATTTACTACTTTGTGTTTACTTTCTGCAAACTATTACTTTCTTCCACTCGATACGTTTAATCCTTTGTTTTCAGCAAAACCGATGAGATTGACAACCTCATCTCTAGTTTGGGCCAAAGTTCTGTGGTTGTGTTGTGCAGGTCTCCACGTTGCTACTGGCACCGGTAGTGCGCCCTGCCAAAGTCCAGCTAGCAACACCTTTGGGATGTTTCCTTGCTCCTACTGGTTTGATTAAACCTTGGTTTCGTAACTGAGGGAAAACTTGCTGCTGTGCTCATCATACCTTCCTCTTGGGGTTCCCCAACGAGCTTGATATATTTTGGGCCATCAAGCTATTTTTCTGGCGCCGTTGCCGGGGAGTCAAGGACATCTTCACAAGGGGAGTCCCTCATAACCAATCTCTTTACTTTCTTATTTTTGTTTTGCTTAGTTTACTTTTGCTTTGTTTGCTTGTTCCTTTATCAAAAACACAAAAAAATTAGTTTTACTAGTTTGCTTTCTTTATTAAAAACAGAAAAAAAATTAGTTCCTATCTTAAGTTGCCTTTATTTCTAGCATTGCTCCAATCACTATGTCACCTGAGGAAATGATTTTCACTTTTAAACAAGGAATTGAAGAGAGTTTCAAAGAAGCTTGGTCTAGAATCTCTGATCTACATGAAAAAACTGAACCTAAAATGACTCAAAGCTTGTTCCTTAGCAACTTTTACCTTGGAATCGCTCTTTGCTATAGATATGCTTTAGATGTTGTAGTGGGAGGAGATTTCCTCCAATGCAATGAGAATGATTCTTTTAATGCCATAAAGAAGTTGGTCTTTACTTACAACTTGCCTAGCAAATCTGATTCTTCCTTCATAAACATATTTTTTAGATTGAATACTCTTGAGACCAGCACTGCTAGTTTGAAAGATTGCTATAATACACTTAGAGAGCATCATAACTATGTTCCAATAAATTCTGAACCCTCAAAATGGCTTCCCACAGTAAAGATTGCTATAAACAATGAAACTTTTCATGCTCGCTGTGATATCATGTCTGAATTTTGTCTTATGCCCAAAGATATTTATGATTCTTTGAATCTTTGGGGGCTTTCTGAAGGAGGAGAAGAATTTTTTTACTAATAATGCCACAATATTACCCATTGGAATAGCTGAAGGAGTGTTTACAAAGATCCTAGGGAAAATGGTTTCTACTGATTATCTTGTTATAGAATGTGTAGGAAAAGGACAAATCACACTTGGAAGATCCCTATTGAAACTCCTTGGAGCAATAATAGATGTGGAAAAGGGCACCATGCACTTTGTTTCTCCACCAAGCATTCGTAAGTTCCCCAAGGTTAAGAATAAAAGTAAGGGAGGTAAGGGCAAGAAATTTGGTTTTAATGCTTCTTCAAACACTTGATTCTTTTTCTTGTTTCTTATGCCTAACTTAAAGGCGTTAAAGAAAAGTACTTATTGGGAGATAACCCAAAAGTTTTAGGTGAGTCTTGGAAGTTATTACTTCAGTAATAACCGCTCCTTATCCTTTTTATTTGCTTTTTTGTGCCAAGAGTAACCTCTAATGAGAGAGAAGTAATGATTGGGAAAGTTGCTATCCCGAAACATATTTTTGTGCTTCACCGTAAACATTCGTGTAATATCTCTGTACGTCCTATTGAGGCGTGAATTTTTGTGCTTCTGCCCCAGGTTGTTATCTAACTTTAGTTAGTTCAACACTTTTCGATTTTAGCAACAGAAGATCTTCGAAAAAATTCGTCTTTACCTTCTGGTCTATTTTGACAGATTTCTGGCATTATTTGCATTTGCTTCTTGTTGGTTCCTTTTTGAGTTCTTTTGGGGAATTGAGATTTTTGAGGGAATTACTACAGTAGCTTGTGTTTTAATGGAAGTTTTATTGGTGTTAGAACTGAACCTAAAGACTTATTATCTTAAGTGCACTAATGTTGCTAATAAAGATTGTGTGAAGTTTTGTATGAAGGAAAAATTTCAGGTGTATGGAAGAAATGAGTAATGAGATGAAGGATGGACTAAAGATCAATCTTATGGATGCCACGCGTGTCACCCCAATAAATATCCAAGAAGTACAAGCGTCAAAGCTGGGGGATGCCCAAGGCATCCCCCTCTTCATCAATAAAAATCCCAGGTTTCTTCCAAACACTTAATTTTTATCGTTTCATACACAGTTGCATTGTTCTTGGAGCGTCTTGTTTTTCATTTTCGTTTTGGTTTTTCGTTTACTTGGTTTTCTTAGTTTGCTGAATAAATTGGTTGGACCCCCTCTTTCATACATTGGTTTTCAAATAGTTTGGTATGGATTGGAAGAGTAGGAAAGTTCATGCTTAAGTGGTAAAGAGAGCTTGTTTTTGACGGTGGCCTATACTTTGTCATGCCATGCTCGATATTGATTTGGATTTATGCTTAGTATTATTTGCTATAGCATGACTTGTTATGAACAATTGTGATTGCTTAATGTGCCTTAGAAGGATCATGCGTTGTTTTAGAATATTAAAGCATAGTATTGTGCTATTCTCATTTGATGCTTTATTTGGGTTGACTTGGCACATGCTCACACCATGTTATGACTATCCCAAGTCACCATAGCCTTTATGATCCTTTAGTTTTCAACTTGTAGTACGAATTTATGCTTTGATCAATGATGTTTTGTCGCTCTGCATGATTATGGCCATTATTGCTCTCTTAGTTGGCCGCTCCCAGTCTTTTGCTAGCCTCCACAACCAAGTATGAGTTCCACTCATGCATCAAACTCCTAAAACTAAGTTATTCCAAAGAGTCCACCATACCTACCTACTAGCATATGCTATTCCAAGTATATTCATGTTTTTATCTACCTTCCGAATTAAACTTGTTATGAGAAAACTAGTAATTAAAGCTCTCACGAACTTGATGGCACACTTTACTTTTCTTGCCCTTAATAAACTTGAACCATTGTGCCGTCTATGTTGTATATGCTTGCACTTATTTGTTGGGGATTAGCAGAACCATGCTGTCATGGGGAACGCTTTCAACATTGCACTTGTACTTTGTACCTAGTTGATATCATGCTCTTTGTCTATGGATGTCGCCGGTGTGAAATGAAAGGGGAGCTTGTATATGTGTTAGAGAAACACCTGGGCTGCTGGTATAATCCATGCCGTCATGGTCGAAACCTGCAGCGTAACCATAATGAGCTGTCTATGAAGCATTCTTCTTATAAAAAAAGAGTCATATATTGAGAAAAAATAGAAAAAAGAAAAAAGAGATATGAGAAAAGAGGAAAGAGAGAAAAAAGCACCATATTCCCATGGTAAATAATAAGATTGCTGAGATGCTCGTTGTCTGCTTGCCTTGTCATTTTGATATGGGGATTCTTCCGTATCATCGGGCATGGGGTACCCCATTGGCGGTTCTCTATGATACACATGTACTTACTATGACAAGAACTTACCGATAACTAAACTTGAGTAGCACGAGGAGTGGCCCTCGTATTCAAGGGACATTAGATTTCCAACTTATACTTTGTCAAGCATATACTCCATAGTTTGTTCACTTTAACCTTAATCACTTCAAGATGCTTATGATAGGGGCAATGAGAGCTCAAAGCTATTAAGTACCATAATTTTTGGAAGCTCTTTATGAAACTTGAATCCCTACTTCCTTCTATGAAGGCCTTTCTTTTACTTTTATGTTGAGTCTCCACCTTCTATCTTTATGCACCTACTTTGAGAGTATAGTGGCCATTCTTAGTTCTATGTGCATTGTCCCAAGACTTGTTGATTGATGCATAACTTTGATATTGCTTGTTTTAAACTAGTTGTATCTAGTCAGTCTTATGAACTTTGAAGGTGTCCTATGCATTTATGTTTGCTACTCTACGAGGGACAAGCTGAATGCCACTATGTTATGTTTTCTTTATGTGAAACAAACAAACGTCTTGCAAAGCATTGTTATTGATGAATCTTTTGTTTGTGCCTTTTCATATTGCAACATAGTTTCTTTGTCTTATTGCTAGAACTTTGTCTTTCATGTTATGATTGAAGTATTATGATCCTAGCTTTGAATGTTTTACAAATACTTTGATCAAGTTTATGATGGTGCATGTCACCTCAAAAATTATTATTTCTTTTTATCACTTACCTACTCGAGGACGAGCAGGAGTTAAGCTTGGGGATGTTGATACGTTGCTAACGTATCCATAATTTTTGATATTCCATGCTTGGTTTTATCCACTTTCTTATGTTTTGTCCACACTTCGGAGTACTTTTCATATGATTTCTTGGACTAACCTATTAACAAGAGCCATAGTGCCAGCTGCCTGTTTTCTGCTGTTTTTGGTTCCAGGAAAGTCAGAAAATGAATATTCTCGGAATTGGACAGGACAAAAGCCAAAGTCAGTTTTTTCACCGAGGGACACCCAGAGCCAGAATACGAGATGGAGAAGGGCCAGAGGGTGGCCACACCACCTAGCCGCACGGCCAGGCCTGGCCCGCGCCAGGGGGTGGTGTGGCCAGCCCAGGCACCCCCTCGGCCTCTCCTTCCGCCTATAAGATGCCTCCGAGACAGAAACCCTAAGTACCCGATCAAAATTCCACGAAAGAGTCTGTAGCCGCTGTCATCTCCATCCCTAGATCGGGAGGGATATGAAGATCTTCCCGGCACCCTGCCGGAGATGGGAATTCACCCTGGAGGCCTTCTTCATCATCATGCAAGCCTCCGGTGTGATGCGTGAGTAGTTCATCTCTGGACAACGGGTCCATGTAGTAGCTAGATGGCTGGTTCTCCTCCTTTGTGCTATCATGTCTAGATCTTGTGAGCTCCGTTCATGATCAAGATCATCTATTTGTAATTCTACATGTTGTGTTTGCGAGGATCTGATGTATATTGAGATGCTATTTTAGATTGATTATTGATTCTATCATGTCTTTGTTATTTGTGATCTTGCATGCTTTCCGTTGCTAGTAGCTATCTTGGCCAAGTAGATGCTAGCAACTCCAAGAGTTAGTATTTATGCTCGATAGTGGGTTCATGCCTCTGGTAATCTGGGGAAGTGATAGAAATCTCTAAGGTACTAGATGTGCTGTTGCTACTAGGGAGAAAACAACAATCCTTTGTTCATAGAACAATCGTATTGTTTACTTTACACGCAATTCGTAATGCAATTATCCGTTGCTTGCAACTTAATACTGGAGGGGGTTCGGATGATAACCTAAAGGTGGATTATTAGTCATAGATGCAGTTGGATGGCAGTCTATGTATAATGTTGTAATGCCCAATCGAATCTCAAAGGAGTCAAGATGAGTAGTATATGCTTGTATGCTTTCTCGATGTTTGTCAATTGCCCCGCTGTAATTTGTTCACCCAACATGTCATCTATCTTAAGGAGAACCACCTCTAGTGAACTATGGACCCCAGTCCTTTCTTTTACTATCAATCTACAATCAACTGTTTACTACTTTGTGTTTACTTTCTACAAACTATTACTGTCTTCCACTCGATATTTAATCCTTTGTTTTCAGCAAAACCGATGAGATTGACAACCTCATCTCCAGTTTGGGCCAAAGTTCTGTGGTTGTGTTGTGCAGGTATCCATGTTTCTACTGGCACTGGTAGTGCGCCCTGCCAAAGTCCAGCTAGCAACACCTTTGGGATGTTTCCTTGCTCCTACTGGTTCAATTAAACCTTGGTTTCATAACTGAGGGAAAACTTGCTACTGTGCTCATCATACCTTCCTCTTGGGGTTCCCCAACGAGCTCGATATATTTTGGGCCATCATGGACACGCGGGACCAAGCTATGTTGCTGCTAGCTTCTCAGGAGAGGGCAATCACAGGAATGACGATTACAACATTGGGTACCACGGTAGCAGAGACAACGATCTGTAATAGTGTTATTCACCAAGTATTCAGGCGACTTTGACTCCCTTGTTTGCCTTATATCCGACGAAATCCCCAGCGTTCTATTTTTCGCAAAACCTTAAGTCCATCATCATGGGCATTGCCGAGGTTACCCCTCGTCACTAAGGCTTCTAGAGGCCTCCCCACTGTTGTTGCCAAGACTACTTCCTTGTGTGCTACTCCTCCTCGAACCCGTGCTCAAGTTGTGCAAACCCCTGCTCTGGAATCGGCTGGTACTGGTCGTCCCTGTGCTGTAGATGCTCTGGCTGCTGCTGACCCAATCGATGCCGCTATTGAGAAAACTAAGTCTTTCGGAGGTAGCCCCATTGTTGTTGCCAAGACTGCTATCTTGGGTGCTCCTCCTCCTCGAACCCATGCTCAAGCTTAGCGCGCTACTATTCTGGAGCTAGCTCATGGTCTGGACTCTGCTAGCACTCGAAGCACTGCTGTTGTGGGAACTTCTCATGTCATCGATCTTGCGTGGCAGTAGCTGCTCCTGTTGTGGCTACCGTTAGCCGTGGCCCTGCCTGTCCACCAGGTCTTGTAGCTCCTGCGGCTAATGGCCCTCGCCTTGCTCTTTGTGCTGATACTTCCACCGAGGTTGCACCAGCTACCGATGATGCTGGTGATGTCGACAATGGAGTTGTGGCTGGGTATGATGGTGCCGCTCCACCTCTCGAACCTCTCGGAGGTTTCGATCCCGCAGCACCTGATGATGGCAAAGTAAGCATTCATATTGGTGTCGTGAAGTTCACTAGAAAATTATATGATGGCATAGAAAAAATCTATGACGACATTGATAAAATCCTTGGGAGATATGATCCCAAAGTGGTATAGTTATCTGACCTGATGGCAGCTTTAGGTGTGAAGGTGGAGCGGGGTCCTCCCAGGTAGCATAGTTGGTATATTATTGTTACAGGACCAAAAAGGCTATACAACTGAAAGTTACTAGTGAGTTAGACATACCGTTTACAAGGAAACATAGTAGACGTGAAGTGTACATCCACTTGATGGTGCAAATGGTTGGAGAGGAATTGGATTTTGACAATAGAGATGATGGACCTGTAGAAGGCATGTATGGCCTGCTCCATGGCACATCAATAAGGAATGTGCGACTGAGGGTAGCTTCAAACAGAGAAGAGTCTTACCGAGGAGCATCATAAAGAGGAGTAAGAAGTGCATCCTGAAAAAGTGCACCCTGAAGAAGAACATCACCAAGCAGACCACACTAGAGAAGAGGACGCCCAAGAGTTGCACGAAAAAAGGCACCACACCGTAGAGTACACCCCTGAGATCCAATCAAAATGCCACACCGAACAGTAGCAGAAAAAACACTAAGAGGGTGAGGACGTTGGTGAACACACCCAGGAGTGGTAGCAAAAAGGCTAAGATGGCCAGCACGGAGGATACCACACCCAGTGGTAGCAGAAAAAAATGCTAATTTGGAGCGGAACACGCCACTGAGGTTCGGCAATAATGCCAACATGAAGGAGAACACACCCAATAGTAGCAGCAAAAGGACTAATTCAAATAAGAACATGCCGCAGAAGTCGGGCAATAATGCCAGCACGCTGGAGCCAACACCCGTGAGGGGAAGAAGGAAGGATATCACACCCAAGAGCAGCAGCAAAAAGCCTAGTTCGATGGGGGAACAAAACGCAGATGTCAAGCCCTACTGATACCATCAGGAAATATTACACCAGGAAGGAGGATGTACACAAGAAGAGCAAGAGGGTTCTGTACAGTCAAGATGAAATAGATTCTGGCTGATGTTTGTCTACTGAAGAACCTGGGATATGTGCAAATGTAAGACTACCCCCTGTGGTTGCAGTAGAACCAACAGAGTGTCTGGGAGAAAACAGAGTTGCGGGTGAGGTAGATTGGGCCAATGTTCCGGTCCATCTGGGTGGAGATGATGGTGCATCCCCACCCCTGGGAGTCAATATGATGTGTGGAGTACTAGGCATTAGAGACGATGACCAAATTCTGAATCAGATGTAGAAGATCAAGAATCTAGTGATGATGAAATAGACGAGAAACTTAACGATGAGGCTAGCATTCCAATCGATGATTTGGGTGTCGACATAGAAGAAATGAAACATGACCACGAGTATCCTATAATTTCGGTCGGCATCGAGTTCAGGAGCATGCATGAGTTCAGGATGTCGCTCCGGAATTTTTGTATCAAGGGGGAGTTCGATGTTCATCGAATGAAGAACACTGCCCAGAGGTATGAGGTCATTTGCAGGTTAATGTGGAGGAATGGATGGGTCGCAGCACGTTGTCCATGGAGGATTGTAGCCATAGCCTTACCTGCATCAAAGGCAATTAGGATATTGGGGCAATGAATGCAGCAAACCATTCGAACTTTCTCTTTTTCACACTTTAACTGCAATTGATGTGCAAGATCTTTCTGGCAACGGGTCGACTACGCTTATCTTGTAAATGAATCTATGTTGCAGGTGAACATAATGGGCCCTCCCCACATGTGTCCGACAGGCAGCAAGCTAAAATCCTCAATGGCTGATACAGAGTGGGTGGCTATACAAGCTATGTCCATACTAAAGGATAACCCTAAGGATACCACGAAGAATATTTTGACTAGCCTTGGTTCTAAATACAACATCGTCCTACCGTATTACACGGTTTGGAAAGGTAAATAGAAAGCTCTGGGGGTCTTGCATGGCGATTGGACTAATAGCTTAAGGATGCTATACAACTTCAAGGATGAGGTACCAGAAAGGTGTCCGAGGAGTGTTGTGGAGATTGAAACCAAATCAGAAGGTGGGAAAATATGTTTCAACAATTTTTTCATGGCGCTTAAACCTTGCATCCAGGGATTCAAGGATGGTTGTAGGCCATATCTGAGTGTAGACAGCACTGTCCGAACAGGCAAATGGAAAGGCTACTTGGCATCTGCGACAACACTTGATGGTCACAACTGGATATTCCTAGTGGCATTCCGGCTGTTCGAAATAATACAGAGGAAAACTGGGTCCGGTTTAGGAGGCAGCTCGGGAGATCAATATGCCACATGGATCCATTGGTTATATCCACGGATGCATGCAAAGGGCTGACGAATGTAGTGAAGGAGGTGCTCCTGCGAGCTGAAGGTAGAGAATGCCATGCCCATCTAATCCGAAACTTGTACGCACACAACGTAGGCAGCGTATTTTGTTACATGTTTCCTGCCGCTAGAGCTTACAAAGCTCGGAGCAGCGAATATTTCATGAGTAACATTTTTGCGGAAGCCCCTGAACTTCTGTAGTACTTAGCCATCCATCATTACAGCTATGGAAGAGGAGTCAATTTAGAACTGACATCAAAGTTGATTACATAAACAACAACCTTGCAGAATGCCTGAATAATTGGGTGAAGGACATAAAAGTACATCTTGTTCATATCTTGATGGACAGCATACGTGGTATGATCATGAAGCTATTAAATATAAGGAGAGAGATTGGTAGGAGACTTAGAGGGCATATGCTACCACCTGTTGTACAACAACTGCACAAGAGAAGCTGAGGACTTGCTCATCTTAGGGTTCTCCCTTCAAACAGCAGCTGCTGTGAGGTGGTCGATATGTCCAATAGTGGCCACAGTGATGTTGTGAAAATCGAGTGGCGAGAATGCACCTGCTTAGAGAGGCAGCATACCGGGAAACCTTGCGACCATGCCTTGGCCTTCTTGGTGAACAAAAGAACTCTAGCACATTTGGATCAATATTTGTCCAACTACTACTCTTTGGAAAAGTTCAGAGCTGCGTACGCTGGATCCACCGATCCCTATACAGACCCATCTCAGTGGCCTCAAGTCCAACTGAGTTTCGAGTTTTGCCAGCCAGTTACAAAAAGAGGCAGAGGAATACCTTAGGTGAATAGGTTTAAGAATTTTCTCGAGAAGAAGGGTTCGACTTTTTGTGCTAGTAAGAAGGGCAAAAACAGATGCAAGACCTACCATCTTATAGGCTATAGAGCAGCATGCCTAGGTATGAGATGGTACATTCAATTTTGTTTTGTTTATAATCTATAGATATTAGGTAGTAAGCCATGTACTATTTTTTACAAGAAGTGCAAGGTAAGAAACAAGACTGTCGACTTGCTGATTTTGTTACGGGAAGAAATCCAAAACGAGTGGAGTGATGATGTTGGACACGATTCTGGTGCTGATTGGCCTAACTTACCTCGACCCGGAGATGCAGAGTACGTGAAGGTAAGAAAATTGGCACCCAGGAAGAGGAAGAAGGTAGGAAATAAAGAAGCCAGAGGATGTGAAGGCAAGAGGAAGAAAGTAGGCATCCAGACAGAGGAAGAAGGCTAGTAATGTAGAAGCCTAATAATGTGTTGAACTTGAACCTATATATGTAGTTCAGTTAAATTATGAAGCTGTGTGCATGGAACTTGTCGAGCGAAACAATCTGCCTCCTGTTCTCGGAGTAAAATGTATCGTGACTTGATGTTTGGACACGGCCGAGGCCACTAGTTGAATCCAAAATTATGACTATGCCACTACTATCTAAACAATCGCACAACCGGGACCGCTATAGCTGAGCGGTGAAGGGGTCTCCAAATTCGACGGATGTTAGTGGAAGACATAAATTATTGGGATTTCTATTTTCGTGCCCTCAGTTTGTTAGTTGTACTCAGTTTTCTCCAGCTGCTTAGTTTTTCCTCACTTTTTCCCATCTCCTTGTACGAAACTCTCACATGGTATGAAACTCACCGTTCGTTAGCCTTGCTGTTACATGCTAACAAGTGGGGCCGTGTTCAGTCAGGTCCCATAGTGGACCCTTGCCATTACGTGCTGACGAGTAAGGTCACGTTCTATCGGATCCCGTAGTGTACCCTTGCCGTTACATGCTAACAAGTGGAGCCTCGTTCAGTCGATTCCCGTAGTGGACACCTCTCTCAACTTATCCAGATCAGCACCGGACCCACAACTTATCCACGTGAGCGTCATACCCATAGCTTATCCACGTGAGCGCCGGACCCACAGCTTACCCAGGTTGGTATTGCAAGATGGGACCCTAGGCCAGCCCTGCGCCTGTGCCGTTGCTTCATTTTCATATAGTGAAATGTAATGCATATACAAAAATTATACGAAAATTATACACCTTTGAAGTCTTTTAAATCGCACTTAGAACATGATAATGTTGTGCTAATAAAATCCTGACCATTTATCTTTTCCATGGAGTCAAATATAATGCATAAACTTGCGTATGCAAAAATTATACACCTTTGAACTCTTTGAAATCGCACTTAATACGAGATAATGTTGTGCTAAGAAAATCTTGAGAGATTATCATTTTCATAGAGTGGAATGTAATGCACAAACTTGCATATACGAAAATTATAAACCTTTGAACACTTTTAAATCGCACTTAATACGTGATAATGATGTGCTAACACAATTTTGAGACATTATTATTTTCTCCCCCATTTTCATAGAGTGGAATGTAATGCATAAACTTGCATATACGAAGTTTATACACCTTTGAACTCTTTGAAATCGCACTTAATACGTGATAATGTTGTGCTAAGGAAACCTTGAGAGATTATTATTTTCATAGAGTGGAATGTAATGCATAAATTTGCATATACGAAAATTATACACCTTTGAACTCTTTGAAATCGCACTTAATACGTGATAATGTTGTGCTAAGAAAATCTTGAGAGATTATGATTTTCATATAGTGGAATGTAATGCATAAACTGGCATATACGAAAATTATACACCTTTGAACACTGTGAAATAACACTTAATAACGAGATAATGATGTGCTAGCAAAATTTTGAGAGACTATCATGTTCTCCCCCCATTTTCATAGAGTGGAATGTAATGCATACACTTGCATATATGAAAATTATACACATTTGAACTCTTTGAAATTGCACTTAATACGTGATAATATTGTGCTAAGAAAATCTTGAGAGATTATCATTTTCATAGAGTGGAATATAATGCACAAATTATACACCTTCGAACACGTTCCCTTCAAATTATATTCAAGTTCATTTGTTTATGGAGTTAAAGTACCAGTGGCAAACTTGTTATTTTGCATGGATAGAGGGGTGCCCCTGATAGATATAGGGGTTATCCTGTCCGCTAGATCATAGAGGATCAATAGTTGGTGGGCACGATCTATGTGACAACTGTCTCGACCAATTAGAGCATAGCAGCGAAGATGAGCACAGGTGCGAGAGATTGATACTAAGAGAGGGGAAAACTGAGTAGCACTTAAGAACCAAGGGCAAAACTGAGTAGAACTTAAAAACCAAGGGTAAAGACTAACAAAGGGATTCAAATAGAAAATAGAAAAAAGATTTAAAAAATTGAAAATGCGTCTTTTATACAATAAAATACATCTTGGCATACATCAAACTATTTGCAATTCAAATATACACCAGTTTGACAATTATTGCCTCATTCAGACAAACTATGTTTTGGGGAGGGATGTTTTGGTAAGAGGCTTGAGTAGAAAGCCATGAACCTTCATAGATAGTAGGTGATTCGAGAAATGGTGATTTAGGTTTAAAACTTGGTTTATATACATTTCTTATGGTGGCAGGTCACATAATAAGACTTCCTGGGTAGATGCCACTATGTTTTTCTGTTTTTCAATTTGTTGTGCATAAAATGACTCAATTAGCTAGCTAAAACCTATTCATTGACTCTCTGTTGACCAGCCACGAGGGTAAAACTGAGTATATTGCACACGGCAGTGTTAGTACTGGAGGCCAAAACTGAGTACAACCAAACTGCTCGTGTTACACTCGAGCGCAAAACTCAATACAACTGATTCGCTAGGGTTAGACACGAGGGGAAAATGTGACTCATGGTACGCGTGTGCGGTGCACGGGGCGGTAGTGGACACGTGTGGCTGTGCATGGTGCAGTAGCGTACGCGGTGCACATTAGTGCAACGAAATGTCGCTTCCCTTCTCCTTTAATAGAGGCCTCCCCACTCTCACTCATCACTCACTCAACCGTCTCCACTGTCCCATCACCTTCTACAAACCCCCAAGAAAACCCCAACCACGCCGGTGATGGAGAAGAACAGCATGGTGGCCATCGGCACCTCCAAGGCCGCCGGCAAGGAGCCCCATCCCTGTATAGGCCCCCGTCCCTGCATCCGTCGTAGCCGCTGGTGAGGAGGCCCCCGCCGGTCTCAGGCAGATCCCGCTCAGCTGGGACCCCTATGAGGAGGTTGATTACATAAGGCCGAAGAACCCCTACGACACCAGCATCGCCGACCCATGGTTGGAGGTAACCAAGGTTTTCTCCCCTTCCCTTGTTCTTCCCCCGTTCCCATCGTTGGATGCTAGATTGTATGTTATTAGGGCTCGGCTATTCATATTTTTACAATAGCTAATCCTCCTGTGTTAGATCTCGTATTTCGATGAATCCCCCTGTTCGTATTTGAACCCCCTATTCGTAGTTGGGATCAGTATTTGATTTGGTTTGAGATTTGGAGAATAATCAGGAGATCTCAATCGGTTAATTTATGCAAATAATAAATCCCGATAATCAAAGTATCTCAATCACGTCCTTATTACACTCTACTGTTTTTCCAACAGGAGGATAGCAGCAACGTCCGGAGCGACGACGAGTCCAAGGACACCAAGACTCGTCATGTGCTGAGGAGGCTAAAGTCCGGCCAGTACAACAACTTTTTCACCGGCGACGTGTACATGTGCCCTTTCTGCCCCACTAGGAGGCTCCACGCCATGGACTTCAACTCCCTCGTGAAGCATGCCGAGGACGTGAGGACCTGCGGCGAGTCCGTGAACGTCCACGGCTTCATAGCGGATACATTGCAAATGTATCTATAATTTTTGATGTTCCATGCTTGGTTTTATCCACTTTCTTGTGTTTTGTTCCAACTTTGGAGTAGTTTTCATATGATTTCTTGGACTAACCTATTAACAAGAGCCACAGTGCCAGCTGCCTGTTTTCTGCTGTTTTTGGTTCCAGGAAAGTCAGAAAATGAATATTCTCGGAATTGGACGGGACAAAAGCCAAAGTGCCTATTTTTCCGGAAGGGATCAAGTGCCAGAATACGAGACGGAGAAGGGCCAGGGAGCCACCACACCACCTGGCCACGCGGCCAGGCATGGCCCGCGCCAGGGGTGGTGTGGCTGCTCCCGGCACCCCCTCGGCCTCTCCTTCCGCCTATATATTGCCCTCAGGACGAAAACCCTAAGTACCCGATCAAAAATCCACGAAAGAGTCTGTAGCCGCCATCATCTCCATCCCTAGATCGGGAGGGATCTGAAGCTCTTCCCGGCACCCTGCCGGAGAGGGGAATTCACCCTGGAGGCCTTCTTCATCACCATGCAAGCCTCCGGTGTGATGCGTGAGTAATTCATCCTTGGACTACGGATCCATGTAGTAGCTAGATGGCTGGTTCTCCTCCTTTGTGCTTTCATGTTTAGATCTTATGAGCTCCGTTCATGATCAAGATCATCTATTTGTATTTATACATGGTGTGTTTGCGGGGATCCGATGGATATTGAGATGCTATTTCAGATTGATTATTGATTCTATCATGTCTTTGTTATTTGTGATCTTGCATGATTTCCGTTGTTAGTAGCTATCTTGGCCAAGTAGATGCTAGCATCTCCAAGATTTAGTATTTATGCTCGATATTGGGTTCATGCCTCTGGTAATCTGGGGAAGTGACAGAAATCTCTAAGGTACTAGATGTGCTGTTGCTACTAGGGAGAAAACAACAATCCTTTGTTCATAGAACAATCATATTGTTTACTTTACACGCAGTTCGTAAAGCAATAATCTATTGATTGCAACTTAATACTGGAGGGGGTTCGGATGATAACCTGAAGGTGGATTATTAGTCATAGATGCAGTTGGATGGCGGTCTATGTATTATGTTGTAATGCCCAATCAAGTCTCAAAGGATTCAAGATGATTAGTATATGCATGTATTGCTTTCTCGGTGTTTGTCAATTGCCCGCTGTAATTTGTTTACCTAGCATGTTATCTATCTAAGGAGAGCCACCTCTAGTAAACTATGGATCCTGATCCTTTCTTTTACATACAATCAAACTCTTTACTGCTTTGTGTTTACTTTCTGCAAACTTTTACTTCTTTCCATT
Source organism: Avena sativa (assembly GCA_916181665.1). Lineage (NCBI taxonomy): Eukaryota > Viridiplantae > Streptophyta > Magnoliopsida > Poales > Poaceae > Avena > Avena sativa. The sequence continues at coordinate 381,680,293 of OV702286.1, read as the reverse complement.
CGATACGTTTAATCCTTTGTTTTCCGCAAAACACGGTGAGATTGACAACCTCATCGCAAGTTGGGGACAAAGTTCTGTGGTTGTGTTGTGAAGGTCTCCATGTTGCTACTAGCACCGGTAGTGCGCCCTGCCAAAGCTCAGCTAGTAACACCTTTGGGGTGTTTCCTTGCTCCTACTGGTTCGATTAAACCTTGGTTTCATAACTGAGAGACAACTTACTACTGTGCTCATCATACCTTCCTCTTGGGGTTCCCAACGAGCTCTACATCGAATGATGATCATATCAAGATCTTTTCTAGCGCCGTTGCCGGGGAGTCAAGGACATCTTCACAAGGGGAGTCCCTCATAACCAATCTCTTTACTTTGTTGTTTTTGTTTTTCTTAGTTTCTTTTTGCTTTGTTTGCTTGTTTTGTTCTTTCAAAAACACAAAAAATAGTTTTACTTGTTTCCTTCTTATTTGAAAACCCAAAAAAAATGACTACTCTTGAAAACACTAAGTTGTGTGACTTCACTAGCACCAACAACAATGATTTTATGAGCACACCTATTGCTCCACCTGCGGCTAAAAATACCCTCTTTGAGATAAAACCTGCTTTGCTCAATCTTGTTATGAGAGAACAATTTTCTGGTATTGGTAATGAAGATGTTGCTTCCTGTAACTACCTCGGACACTACGCTCTAAGTTGCATGCCTGGATGAGCGAAAGTGGTTAAAATAGTACGGTGGGGGCCCAGGGGCCACCCACAGGTAGACCTGTCGGCCGTCCTAACCACTTCCAGAACATCGGGACAAGAACGAGCGACGTAGTCGGCAGGCGAAGGGATTAACTACATACACAAGTGAGTATGTATGCAAGCCACCATACATCTGTTCTCAGAGCCATACCATCTAAAAGAAATAGAAATATTGCAACGCCATACGGCAAGATCCAAATATCCTAGATAGAGATAATAGTTTAGGATAGCTCCTCATACATCAAACATCAGAGTATCAGGCGGAAGCAGAAAACAAGATCCGAGTACGGATAAGAAGAAAATCGGCATAAGATGCCACATAAATAAACACACCCCGCCCGCAGATATCGTGGATCCCCATCCCCGGAATCTCTACACCGAGTGATCGTTGCCAACATCATCCATCTCCTCCACCCAGTATCCATCTTGCGAATACACCTGTTCATCTGAATCAAACAATTTATCGTGTGAGACCCTAGGGGTACTCAGCAAGTCTTTATGCCTCTAAAGGGGACATATACCTGGGGTGACACAATTGCAGCAAAACATAATAACTAACAAGTCTACAGATACTCGCTAACCATCCGCCTAACCAATGATAGGTGGATGTCCGTTAATTAGTAACAACAGTTATAACAGTATAAATAACAGATCCACCCTCCCTCTCGCTTACCAACGAGAAAGCGGACGAGCAACCCATCCGTTGGTAGTTTTATTAACCATTCCATGAGTATTGCACTATTTACTAGTCAGGTACTTAGTCAAATTAAAAGTGGTACTTTAGTTATACTTGTCTATGATCAAGAAACTGTGCTCCAAGTCGTCCATAACCGCGGACACGGCTTTCAGAAAGATTTACCCTGCAGGGGTGCACAAATAGCAACACACACTCGATCAACCTCGGAAAAACCAAATCAAAACCCAACGAGGCATTCATGAAAAAGCGATCACAGGATTCAGAAATATTTCAGGGGGCCACCCCAATAAGCTACCGGCAACGAAGTTGGCCGGCTCCGAGACGGACCCAGGGTTTGCGACGACGGCTGTAAACGACTGGGAACCCGAAAGTGTGACTGGGCTTGTCGATACCGCAAAAACATGGCACGATCCAAAATAGTACAGGTGCTCCACGCACAATCTTAAATAAAGCAGTAAAGCATGACATAAGTACAAGATAGTAATAAAGCCCCAAACTACTTTGTGGCCCCAAGAAATAGGAATGAATCAAGCTCTGGCTCAGGGGGGTCCATAAGGCCTCCCAGATGTGGATAGTGCGAATAGTCAAGGAACATGAATCAAGTACTCGGGGTCCTACGGGGCACAAGTGAGCATGAAAAACCAAATAGCAGATATTGCTCACCGGTGTCACTTTCATTAGTTATCCCATTACTACTCAGGTTAAGTTGTTTAGGTACCTCATTATCCATCAGACACTCACATACCCTACACATGCTGTTCTACGACTCGCATGGCTCAAACAACTCCTGTAGTAATGGCTCATGGGATGGAGGAACAAGTTTCGGTGGGGTTTAAAAGTAAAGGCTATGCAGTACTTGGGATTCAATTTAATCCAATCGTGACTCAATGATGCAAGAATAAGATAGAGGCAATAGATACTATATGTATGCAAGCATGTGGTAGTGCTTGCCTGGCAGCTCAGTTGAAGCGGGAGACGGATCTGGGTAGTACTCCTAGGATTCCTGGTATTTCCCCTGCTCGGCGTCTATTCGACGAAGAACCAAATAAAACAAGGGCCAACATAAATAAAGTGCACAAGCATATCAATTAAAATGCGACAAGCAAACAAGCATGCCATGATGAATGATGCACAATTTACATGGCAATAATGTAGCATGGCATGGGTGAGGTGTGGGGTACAAGAATAAAACATTTTATTGAGTTTTAGCCATATTTTGCTCCCATAACACTTGTTGTCCACTTAATATTTATATGATGCATGCTGCAATTCATAACATGGTATGCATGGTTAGAACGGGGTCATCGCGTTAATCGATTTAGACATATTATTTGTCAAATTTGGAGTTGTAGAATTAAAGTTATTAATTAATTAAGAAAAGGCCTTTTTATTGCATGTAAACAATTTCGAAATTTTAAAGTGCTCGAATGATATTTTGAAAGGCATATTTGAAATCCTCACATTTTTCTGATTCCAAAACATATGTCATTTGTATTATTTGGATTTACAAATTAAAAGTTATTTAAAACAGAATTTAAATCATATTTAAACATTTCTGAAATTGTTTTATTAAACAGAAAACGCACACTTTTTATACCCACGCAGATCTAGCCCGAGCCACCGACAGGTGGGGCCAACGCTGACTGGGCGAAAACGGCATCGCAGCGGTTTTTCTTACCGCCCACTCAACCAGCCGCAGAGACTGACGGGCGGGACCGGCCAATCCGCGGGGCCACACACGGGTGTGCCAGTAGGGGCCTGCCACGTGTGGGACCCGGGGGAGTGCGGGTTGAGAAACCCACAACCCCGGGGGCCTTTTTGCAAAACAAAACAGGGGAGGCTGACTGGTGGGTCTACAGGCCGTCGAGGGGCTTGCGCGTGATCGACAAAAGGTGCGGGGGCTTTCTGCAAAACCGCTATGGCTGTTAACTGAACCCTACGCGTACTGAACCCCGACGATCCTGACGGCGGCGAGGTTTTCCGGCGGGGTTTGCGGCGAAGCGGTCGGCGAAAAACAGGGGCGACAAAAACCGAAACTGAGGAGGGATCCTAGGGCTACCGGTCCCCTTCAGGCTTCTCGGCTGGAGAGCGACTAGGGTCACCGGATTTGTGGGGGAAACAGGGGGAGCAGCGAACGAACTGACGAAGACCCTCCGGCGGCGCGGCTCGCCAGCGGAAACCCCAAATCGGCGGTGTTAGGGGGACAGAGAGGAAGCTAGGAGGGGTAAGCACGGAGGTGATCCTCACCTGGCTCGGTTCCCACCGGATCAGGGAGGAGGAAGGACGGGGAGGCGCGATTCGGCGGAGGGGAGGTGGTTCGGAAGCGGTCAACGACGGAACGCTACGCCAGGCTGCCCCGGGCCCTTCGCTGCCACCGGCTCGACGCGACACCTGAACAGGGAGATCCTCCTTCTCCTTCGACCTTCCGGCGTTGCTCAGAGCTGCAGAGCCGAGGCACAAGGGACGGCGGCCATGGTGGGGAGAGGAAGAGGGAGATGGACACGGAGGGGAAACAGGGGCCTGCGAGACCTAGCAAAAAAGGGGGGGGTAAGACGACGTGCTCGCACACGGCACATGCTGGTGACGCGGATGACGGCGGGGACGGCTACCTGCTCGAGCCTCACTTTTCCGTCTGCAGCGCTGCGCGAGCGGAGGCAACGACGTTAGTCGAGCTGGGACGAAGAACAGGAGCAGAGGCTGGCCCCCCGTCGAAGCAGTACGGGCTGGCATCGCACTGCTGGGCCGGAAGCGGCCTCGGGAAGGATTACGCGCGCGCGGGACACTGCGCTGGGCTGCTCCGCATGCGGGCTGGGATGCTGGCGGCTGCACAGAAGAAGAAAACAAAACTGCTGCTACTGCTGTTTGCCTTGCCTGTTTTCAAATTTTTTAAACCAGATCTGTTTAAGAAAGGCAACAACTTTCCAGGTTCCAAAGAGGAAGAGAAAAGCCACCAAATTCCTGGCCGGTAAGGTAGGGAGAAAAGAGGACATTATGAATCAAGACTTCATTAGAATTTGACTTAGTCTTGTTTGGCCTCAAGTCGAACAAGACTCTATCAAACCCACATGATCGTCAAAGAGGTTGTATGGGACTTGCATGCATAATTAAATAAATGCCTCCTCTAGTAGTGAAAACCTCCAGAATTTCTCATGGCATTTATAGAAGCAAGATTCCAAGAATTTGAATATGGCCCAACAAAAGGAAAAGGAAGCTTGTTTACCACATGGACTAGCATAAAGGATCATGCATGAATATAAGGTGGCCAAGCTTGTGTGTAGGTGCCACTAGCCAACATGAACCACAATGGTATTCCTACATGAGCTTATATTCAAAATTAACCCATAGGGAAACTTGACAAGGGATTCCACTCACATAGCATGCAAACGTGGCCATGTGGCTCTCATATACCAATAATGTGAAAACAACATGGTGCATATATGGGATCATGTGGAGTTGTAAGAGGGTCACATCCCAACCCACATGAGCTAGAGGTAAACCCAGATAAGATGCAAAGCTCACATATAGTTGGATGGTGGAATTATAGGGTGGTGACAAGAAAGGTGGTGGAATTAATAAAAGATATGCCCCCAACTCAACTTGGGCATCAAGCATTTATCAAGAACCAAATACAATATATCAAGAGCCAAATGCAATTACTAATGCATATGAGAGAAGAACCAAATGAAAAGGGTTTTATATGATGCTCAAATGCAAGATGGCATGATGACATGATATAATTATGATGCAACAATTATATGTAGGAAGTAGCAATTATATTACTAGACCATGTAGCATTACATATGTTAGACAGATGGGATGCTACAACTCTCCCCCACTAAACAGGAATCTCGCCCCGAGATTCTAGGAAGAAGAAGACACGGAGAGGGTAGGATACTTTGCACGGAGCTCATCCTCGCGTTCCCAAGTGGCTTCATCAATGGAATGGTTCGACCACTGCACCTTGCAGAACTTGATGGACTTGTTGCGAGTCCTTCTTTCTGCGACTTCTAGAATTTTTATGGGGTGTTCTTGATAAGACAGGTCTTCTTGGAGATTGATAAGCTCATGGTCCACGGTCCTGCCGGGGTCCTTGAAGCACTTCTTGAGTTGAGAGATATGGAACACATCATGGACCTTGAGTTTTTCAGGGAGCTCAAGAGCATAAGCAACTTCTCCTCTTCTTCCACGAATTTTGAAAGGGCCGATGTATCTAGGAGCCAGCTTTCCTTTGATATCAAAGCGGTGCGTGCCCCTCATGGGAGTGACACGAAGGTAAACGAGATCACCAGGGACATACTCCATGTCCGTGTGCTTTCTGTCATAGTTGCTCTTCTGGCGACTTTGAGCAACCTTCAGATTTTCAAGAATGATGTGAACCTTCTCCTCCACTTGAGTTACAATGTCGGGGCCAAACAATGTTCTTTCACCTGCGCCCGACCAACCAATCGGAGTTCTACATTTGCGACCATAGAGAACCTCAAATGGTGCCACCTTTAGACTTTTCTAGAAGCTGTTGTTGTAAGAGAATTCAGCATAAGGAAGACATTCTTACCACTTCATGCCGAAAGAGATAATGCAAGCACGGAGCATATCTTCCAGAATCTGATTGATCCTTTCAACTTGTCCTTGCAACTGAGGGTGGTAAGCTGTGCTGAAGTTCAATTTTGTTCCCAAAGCGTTTTGGAAACTTCCCCAGAACTTGGAAGTGAAGATGCTTCCATGGTCTGAACTGATCTCAAGAGGAACCCCATACAGAGAGACAATTCTATTGATATAGAGCTCAGCCAACTGAATTGCAGAAATTGTTTCCTTGACAGAAAAGAAGTGAGCCACTTTAGAAAGCCTGTCGATGACAACAAGATTGCATTGTTGCCCTTCTGCAACCTTGGAAAACCAGTTATGAAGTCCATCTCTACTTTTCTCCCATTTCCATTCGGGAGGCTTCAATGGCTGTAGAAGACCGGAAGGTCTCTGATGGACAGCTTTAACTCTGCGGCAGACATCACACTCCGAGACATACTTGGCACAATATCGTTTCAACCCAGCCCACCAATACTGTGTTTTCAGATCCATGTACATCTTAGTGCTGCCAGGGTGGATAGAAAGAACAGAATCATGCGCCTCCTTGAGAACTTGCTCTCTTAAACCCGGGTAGTTCGGAACAAACATCCGGTGTTCAAAGAAAAGAGCGCCTTGGTCGTCGACGTGGAAGGACTCATACTTCGGAAGCTGAATGTTGGAGATGATCTTTTTAGTGTAAGGATCACCAAGTTGAATGGAGCGAACTTTTTTTTCCAAGAGAGGGGTTGCCAGAAGGTTCAGAAGATACCCTTGATCCACAATTTCAAGGTTGAGCTGACGGAATTCCTCGCACAAGAGAGGCTATTGTTCTTCCACCATGAGGTTGTTGACATAAGCTTTTCGGCTGAGGGCATCGGCCATCACATTAGCTTTGCTCGGAGTGTAGTTGATGGTCAAATCGAAATCATTAATTGCTTCAATCCACCTCCTCTGACGAAGGTTGAGATCAGGCTGTGTGAAGATATACTTCAGACTCTTGTGATCAGAAAAGATCTCACAACGGTTGCCAAGCAAGTAGTGCCTCCATACTTTCAAAGCAAAGACAACTGCTGCGAGTTCAAGGTCATGTGTTGGATAGTTGAGCTCATGAATTTTCAACTGACGAGAGGCATATGCAACGACTTGCTTTTCTTGCATGAGGACCGCACCTAATCCTTGCAAGGAGGCGTCACAGAATATCTGGAAAGGCTTTGATGTATCTGGAGGAATCAAGACTGGTGTGGAAGTGAGCTTCTCTTTGAGTGTTTCAAAGCTGGCTTGACATGCAGGAGACCAAAGGTATTTATTGCCTTTCTTGAGGACATCGGTAAGAGTCTTCGCAATCTTCGAGAAATTCTAAACGAAGCGACGGCAGTAACTAGCCAAACCAAGGAAACTCCAAACTTCTTTGACATTTATGGGTGGAAGCCAGTCAACAATTGTCTTAACAGTTTCTGGGTTGACGGCAATGCCCTTGGCAGAGATGACGTGACCAAGGTAGGTGACTTCAGGCAGCCAGAACTCACACTTGGAGAACTTTGCATACAGGCGGTTCTCACGAAGCTTATTTAGGACACACCGAAGGTGTTCTTCATGTTCTTCCTTTGACTTAGAATAGACTAGGATGTCATCCAGATAGACCACAACAAACTTATCAAGATACTCCATGAAAACCGAGTTCATAAGCCTCGAGAAGGTGGCAGGTGCGTTGGTGAGACCGAAAGACATGACCGTGTACTCGTACATGCCATAGCGGGTGGTGAAAGTTGTTTTGGGAACATCTTCCTTGCGAATCTTGATTTGATGATATCCACTTCTCAAGTCAAGCTTAGAGAATACTACAGCTCCAGCTAGCTGATCGAAGAGATCATTAATCCGCGGAAGGGGATATTTATTCTTGATGGTTTTAGCATTGAGAGCCCGATAGTCAACACAAAGTCTATCAGTCTTGTCTCGCTTCTTCACAAAGATGGTTGGGCTACCCCAAGAAGAAGTACTGTGATGAATGAAACCCAACTTCTCTTGTTCATCAAGCTAACGTTTGAGTTCAGCCAACTCAGCAGGACCCATTTTATAAGGCCGCTTGGAGATAGGAGCGGTACCAGGTTCAAGCTCAATCACAAACTCGACCTCACAATCAGGAGGCATACCTGGCAAATCTTCAGGAAAAACATCTGGGAACTCACAGACCACCGGAACACTCTGAATAGCTTCCATAGCATCATCATTCAGAGTCGCCAAAGAGAAAAGCTGAATTGCAGGAGTCAAACTTGGAGAATAGACTATATGGCCTTCAGGAATTTTCAGAGAAACCGAGCGTTCAGCACAATCAATCACAGCTGCATTTGTTGTTAACCAATCCATGCCCAAGATAACATCAATGTCAGAATTGCCCAGAATAATTAAGGAAGCCGGGAACGAAGAACCACCAATCTCAATTTGATTGCCATGGCTGATTTTAGAAGCCCTCATGTTTGATCCAGGAGATTGCACCATGAGGCGAGTTGGTAAAGCATCAGAAGGTAACCCATTATTCTCCGCAAACTTGTATGACACGAATGAATGTGATGCACCAGAATCAAACAAAAATCGTGCAGGAACTGAGTTAACAGGAAGCATACCCATCACAACTCCAGGTGCATGCTCAGCTTGAGCGACGTTGACACAGTTGGCATGAGCAACACTAGACCCGGGCTTGGTGTTGATGTTGAGAGCCCGAGGTGGAGGTGCACGAACCATAGAAGAACTTGCCGCAGGTCTTGGAGGTGGTGGAGGAAGAGCTTTGTTGTTCATGGGACAACTCTAGTGTTGATGCCCAGTGTTTCCACAAGTGTAACATGCACCAGGTGGTCGTGGAGCAGCATAGCCAGGGACTCCGCCAGGCGCTCCAGGGTAGTTGTGGTTGTAGCCCCTGGGAGTCGCGGTGAAGGAGTTTGGTGGCCTTGCCGCGTAGCTTGAAGGTCTTGGTGGAGCCGGGAGCGACGGTGGGGTGTTAGGGACCCACACACGGCGCTTAGAAGGAGTTGTCATAGCTGAAGAGCTTGCTGCGTCACGGCTGTGTTTCTTGGACTCCTCAAACACTTGCCTACTTGCTTCTTCCTGCAGAGCTGTATGTTGGAGTTCCAGAAAAGACCCCGGCCTTGCATGAGTGATTGCATATTTGATTGACGCATTGATTCCTTGTCTGAACCTCTTTTGCTTCTTCTTGTCATCAGAGATCTCATCGCCACCATACCGAGAAAGGTTCATGAAGTTCCTGATATAGGTATTGACATTGCCATTGCCCTGCTTAAGGTTGAGAAACACTTCCTTCATCCTTTCCATGACAATTTCTGACAGATATTGCTCTTTGAAAGCTCTAGTGAACTGTTCCCAAGTAGGCTGAAACTCAGAGTGGTTTGCCTTCAGGTAATTCTCCCACCACAGAGCTGCATCTCCCTTCAGAAGGTGAGTGGCACATTTTACCCATTCTTGCTCAGGAACATCAGCAGTCATCAGCAACCTTGACATCTCACGCAGCCAATCATCTGCGTCCAGAGACTGATCAAACACCTCAAAGTGGCGCGGGTTGAACTTCAGAAAACTCTTGATGTCTCCTCGCTTGGGAGGTGGAGGTAGTGGAACAAACTCATTCCTCCTGACCCTTTCTTCAAATCGCTGCTGGTTCTGCTGCATTGCTCCCAAGGCATTAGCAATACTTGCCAACACAGCCCCCAGTTCAGGTGGTATGTCCTCCTCAGAACGACGTGGTGGTGCCATCCTGTGATTAATATAAAACACAAGTCAGTACCATAATGGAGAATAATAATAATCCAAAATAGTACCAAAATGGAATTAACCAAGATTAAAGGATACAAATTACTAAGATGATATTAAAATATCAACAAAGTTCAAAGCACCTAGAAGATATTAAGCATATCGCACACGACTGAACAAGGAGTGTGGTACACAAAACTATCAAAGAAAAATTTCCCGCAAATTTCGGCATTAAAATACCACTATATGCGTAAAACCACTTTACAAGTCAAGATTAGTAACTCTACCAATTCAATATACAAGAGCGAATGATAAAATTAGTGGTATGGTCGCGACTCCATCCCGCACTCAAATCATTACTCCGCACATGAATAAGTAAAACACATATCCCAACACCTTCATTCTTAAGATGAACCTAAAGATTAGCAACTACGTAAACAAACACCCCAAACAAGATAGCGTCGGATAACAAAGAGTAAGACAGATCGCGTTTGTTTACAACGAATCAGATAGATCGCGTCGGTTTACAAAAGCCTGTCGGTATGGAATGTACCAACAGTTGATACCCAAAAGGCAGATAGTGATAACAAGTTGGATGCAATAGATAGACAAGGAATTACACACACACACAAAAACGTTACACTTCCTTACCAGAAAAGGGTAGGTGGGTGGGTAAGAAAAAAAATGGAAGCAGTCCTACTCTCACGTTTGGTTTTTCCCTAGTATACATAGCTACCAAAATATTTGCTAGACTGACAACGACCATTTGGCTGAGACCCTGAAGGGCGGGATGGCTCTGATACCAATTGTAACTAACTCGGACACTACGCTCTAAGTTGCATTCCTGGATGAGCGAAAGTGGTTAAAATAGTACGGTGGGGGCCCAGGGGCCACCCACAGGTAGACCCGTCGGCCGTCCTAACCACTTCCAGAACATCAGGACAAGAACGAGCGGCGTAGTCGGCAGGTGAAGGGATCAACTACATACACAAGTGAGTATGTATGAAAGCCACCATACATCTGTTCTCAGAGCCATAACATCTAAAAGAAATATAAATATTACAACGCCATACGGCAAGATCCAAATATCCTAGATAGAGATAATAGTTTAGGATAGTTCCTCATACATCAAACATCAGAGTATCAGGCGGAAGCAAAAAACAAGATCCGAGTACGGATAAGAAGCAAATCGGCATAATATGCCACATAAATAAACACATCCCGCCCACAGATCTCGTGGATCCCCATCCCCGGAATCTCTACACCGAGTGATCGTTGCCAACATCATCCGTCTCCTCCACCCAGTATCCATCTTGCGAATACACCTGTTCATCTGAATCAAACAATTTATCGTGTGAGACCTAGGGGTACTCAGCAAGTCTTTATGCCTCTAAAGGGGATATATACCTGGGGTGACGCAATTGCAAGAAAAGATAATAACTAACAAGTCTACAGATACTCGCTAACCATCTGCCTAACCAATGACAGGAGGATGTCCGTTAATTAGTAACAACAGTTATAACAGTATAAATAACAGATCCATCCTCCCTCTCTCTTACCAACGAGAAAGCGGACGAACAACCCATCCGTTGGTAGTTTTATTAACCATTCCATGAGTATTTCACTATTTACTAGTCAGGTACTTAGTCAAATTAAAAGCGGTACTTTAGTTATACTTGTCTATGATCGAGAAACTGTGCTCCAAGTCGTCCATAACCGCGGACACGGCTTTCAGAAAGATTTACCCTGCAGGGGTGCACAAATAGCAACACACACTCGATCAACCTCGGAAAAACCAAATCAAAACCCAACGAGGCATTCATGAAAAAGCGATCACAGGATTCAGAAATATTTCAGGGGGCCACCCCAATAAGCTACCTGCAACGAAGTTGGCCGGCTCCGAGACGGACCCAGGGTTTGCGACGACGGCTGTAAACGACTGGGAACCCGAAAGTGTGACTGGGCTTGTCGATACCGCAAAAACGTGGCGCGATCCAAAATAGTACAGGTGCTCCACGCACAATCTTAAATAAAGCAGTAAAGCATGACATAAGTACAAGATAGTAATAAAGCCCCAAACTACTTTGTGGCCCCAAGAAATAGGAATGAATCAAGCTCTGGCTCAGGGGGGTCCATAAGGCCTCCCAGATGTGGATAGTGCGAATAGTCAAGGAACATGAATCAAGTACTCGGGGTCCTACGGGGCACAAGTGAGCATGAAAAACCAAATAGCAGATATTGCTCACCGGTGTCACTTTCATTAGTTATCCCATTACTACTCAGGTTAAGTTGTTTAGGTACCTCATTATCCATCAGACACTCACATACCCTACACATGTTGTTCTACGACTCGCATGGCTCAAACAACTCCTGTAGTAATGGCTCATGGGATGGAGGAACAAGTTTCGGTGGGGTTTAAAAGTAAAGGCTATGCAGTACTTGGGATTCAATTTAATCCAATCGTGACTCAATGATGCAAGAATAAGATAGAGGCAATAGGTACTATATGTATGCAAGCATGTGGTAGTGCTTTCCTGGCAGCTCAGTTGAAGCGGGAGACGGATCTTGGTAGTACTCCTGGGATTCCTAGTATTTCCCCTGCTCGGCGCCTATTCGACGAAGAACCAAACAAACAAGGACCAACATAAATAAAGTGCACAAGCATATGAATTAAAATGTGACAAGCAAACAAGCATGCCATGATGAATGATGCACAATTTACATGGCAATAATGTAGCATGGCATGGGTGAGGTGTGGGGTACAAGAATAAAGCATTTTATTGAGTTTTAGCCATGTTTTGCTCCCATAACACTTGCTGTCCACTTAATATTTATATGGTGCATGCTGAAATTCATAAAAGGGTATGCATGGTTAGAACGGGCTCGTCGCGCTGATCGATTTAGACATATTATTTGTCAAATTTGGAGTTGTAGAATTAAAGTTATTAATTAATTAAGAAAAGGCCTTTTTATTGCATGTAAACAATTTCGAAATTTTAAAGCGCTCAAATGATATTTTGAAAGGCATATTTGAAATCCTCACATTTTTCTGATTCCAAAACATATGTCATTTGTATTATTTGGATTTACAAATTAAAAGTTATTTAAAACAGAATTTAAATCATATTTAAACATTTCTGAAATTGTTTTATTAAATAGAAAACGCACACTTTTTATACCCAGGTAGATCTAGCCCCAGCCACTGACAGGTGGGGCCAACGCTGACTGGGCGAAAACGGCATCGCAGCGGTTTTTCTTACCGCCCACTCAACCAGCCGTAGAGACTGACGGGCGGGACCGGCCAATCCGCGGGGCCACACACGGGCGCGCCAGCGAGGGCCTGCCACGTGTGGGATCCGGGGGAGTGCGGGTTGAGAAACCCGCAACCACGGGGGCCTTTTTGCAAAACAAAACAGGTGAGGCTGACTGGTGGGTCTACAGGCCGCAGAGGGGCTTGCACGTGATCGACAAAGTTGCGGGGGGCTTTCTGCAAAACCGCTATGGCTGTTAACTGAACCCTACGCGTACTGAACGCCGACGATCCCGACGACGGCGAGGTTTTCCGGCGGGGTTTGCGGCGGAGCGGTCGGCGAAAAACAGGTTGCGACAAAAACCGAATCTGAGGAGGGATCCTAGGGCTACCGGTCCCCTTCAGGCTTCTCGGCTGGAGAGCGACTAGGGTGGCCGGATTTGAGGGGGAAACAGGGGGAGCAGCGAACGAACTGACGAAGACCCTCCGGCGGCGCGGCTCGCCGGCGGAAACCCCAAATCGGCGGCGTTAGGGGGAGAGAGAGGAAGCTAGGAGGGGTAAGCGCGGAGGTGATCCTCATCTGGCTCGGTTCCCACCGGATCGGGAAGGAGGAAGGACGGGGAGGCGCGATTCGGTGGAGGGAGGTGGATCGGAAGCGGTCGACGACGAAACGCTGCGCCAGGCTGCCCCGGGCCCTCCGCTGCCACCGGTTTGACGCGACACCTGAACAGGGAGATCCTCCTTCTCCTTCGACCTTCCGGCGTCGCTCAGAGCGGAGAGCCGAGGCACAAGGGACGGCGGCCGTGGTGGGGAGAGGAAGAGGGAGATGGACACGGAGGGGAAACAGGGGCCTGCGAGACCTAGCAAAAAAGGGGGGGTAAGACGACGTGCTCGCACACGGCGCGTGCTGGTGACGCGGATGACAGCGGGGACGGCTAGCTGCTCGAGCCTCGCTTTTCCGTCTGCAGCGCTGCGCGAGCGGAGGCGACAGCGTCAGTCGAGCTGGGACAAAGAACAGGAGCAGAGGCTGCCCCCCCGTCGAAGCGGTACGGGCTGGCATCACGCTGCTGGGCCGGAAGTGGCCTGGGGAAGGATTACGCGCGCGCGGGACACTGCGCTGGGCTGCTCCGCATACGGGCTGGGCTACTGGCGGCTGCACAGAAGAAGAAAACAAAACAGCTACTGCTGCTGTTGTTTGCCTTGCCTGTTTTCAAATTTTTAAAACCAGATCTGTTTAAGAAAGGCAGCAACTTTCCAGGTTCCAAAGAGGAAGAGAAAAGCCACCAAATTCCTGGTCGGTAAGGTAGGGAGAAAAGAGGACATTATGAATCAAGACTTCATTAGAATTTGACTTAGTCTTGTTTGGCCTCAAGTCGAACAAGACTCTATCAAACCCACATGATCGTCAAAGAGGTTGTATGGGACTTGCATGCATAATTAAATAAATGCCTCCTCTAGTAGTGAAAACCTCCAGAATTTCTCATGGCATTTATACAAGCAAGATTCCAAGAATTTGAATATGGCGCAACAAAAGGAAAAGGAAGCTTGTTTACCACATGGACTAGCATAAAGGATCATGCATGAATATAAGGTGGCCAAGCTTGTGTGTAGGTGCCACTAGCCAACATGAACCACAATGGTATTCCTACATGAGCTTATATTCAAAATTAACCTATAGGGAAACTTGACAAGGGATTCCACTCACATAGCATGCAAACATGGCCATGTGGCTCTCATATACCAATAATGTGAAAACAACATGGTGCATATATGGGAGCATGTGGAGTTGTAAGAGGGTCCCATCCCAACCCACATGAGCTAGAGGTAAACCCAGATAAGATGCAAAGCTCACATATAGTTGGATGGTGGAATTATAGGGTGGTGACAAGAAAGGTGGTGGAGTTAATAAAATATATGCCCCCAACTCAACTTGGGCATCAAGCATTTATCAAGAACCAAATACAATATATCAAGAGCCAAATGCAATTACTAATGCATATGAGAGAAGAACCAAATGAAAAGGGTTTTATATGATGCTCAAATGCAAGGTGGCATGATGACATGATCATGATATAATTATGATGCAACAATTATATGTAGGAAGTAGCAATTATATTACTAGACCATGTAGCATTACATATGTTAGACAGATGGGATGCTACACTTCCCATCTAAATAACTTTGTTGAACTTTGTGAGATGCAAAAGCATAGAGATGTAGATGGTGATATTATTAAACTGAAATTGTTTCCTTTCTCTTTGAGAGGAAAAGCTAAAGAGTGGCTGAATTCGTTAACTAAGAATAGTATTGATTCTTGGACTAAGTGCAAAGATGCTTTTATTGGAAAACATTATCCTCCTGCTAAGATTATATCCATGAGAAGTGAAATAATGAAGTTTAAACAACTTGATAATGAGCATGTTGCTCAAGCTTGGGAAAGAATGAAATCTTTGGTAAAGAATTGTCCCACTCATGGACCGACTGCTTGGATGATCATCCAAACTTTTTATGCAGGATTGAACTATTCTTCAAGGAACCTATTGAACTCTGCTGCTGGAGGTACCTTTATGACCATTACTTTGGGTGCTGCAACTAAGCTTCTGGACAATATGATGGTTAATTATTCTGAATGGCATACTGAGAGAGCTCCACAAGGTAGGAAGGTAAATTCTGTTGAGGAAACCTCCTCCTTGAGTGATAAAATTGATATTATTATGTCTATGCTTGTTAATGGGAAAGCCCATATTGATCCAAATAATGTTCCTTTAGCCTCTTTGGTTGCTCAGGAAGAGCAAGTTGATGTGAACTTCATAAGAAATAACAACTTTGGCAACAATGCTTATGGTAATAATGCTTATAGGAACAATTTTGGTAACAACAATTATAAGCCATATCCTCCGAACAATGGTAATGCTTATGGGAATTCTTATAACAATGATAAGAGTGGTCCCTCTG
The DNA here is from genome assembly GCA_916181665.1 of Avena sativa. Classification (NCBI taxonomy): domain Eukaryota; kingdom Viridiplantae; phylum Streptophyta; class Magnoliopsida; order Poales; family Poaceae; genus Avena; species Avena sativa. The sequence goes on along the minus strand of OV702286.1, from coordinate 381,664,340 downwards.
AACTTGAAGTTATGCTTAAAGAGTTTATTAGTAAACAAACTTCTTTCAACAAAACTATTGAGGAAAAACTCTCTAATGCTGAAAGAGATATAACATATTTGGCTGAAACTCAATCTTCTTTGAATAAAATGGCTGCTAAACCTAAAACTATGGTAATCCCTTTGCAGCTACTAATGCTATACAAGTAAGAATTGATGAATATGTTAGACTATTAGCTGAATTACATGCTAAGTGGGAAAGAGAAGATGAAATTTCTAGAAACATTAGTGTTTCTACTATCACCACCACTAGTGTTGGAGCTAGTAATAGTTCTACTACTTTAGATGGTAAAGTTGATTTTGATCTTGATAGTTGCAGCATCTCTGAAGTTATTAAGTTCCTACAAAAGCTTGCTAAAAGTCCTAATGCTAGTGCTATGAACATGGCCTTTACAAAACACATTACTGATGCTCTCATAAAGATTAAAGAAGAAAAGATGAAACATAAAGCTTCTATTCCTATAAAACAAGAAGATGATTGGGAACCCATCATTAATATGAAAGTGAATGACTTTGATTTCAAAGCTTTATGTGATCTTGATAGTAGTGTTTCTATTATGCCTAGAAGGATTTATGATATGCTTGATTTGCCTCCTCATAAAGATTGTTATTTGAATGTCCCACTTGATGATAATGCTAAAAAGAAACTCATGGGGAGTCTTAATGATGTCCTTATTATGATTAACAATTCCTATGTCCCCGTTGATTTCTATGTTTTGGATGTTGAATACAATGCTTCTTGTCCTATTACTTTGGGAAGACCTTTTCTTATAACTATTGGTGCCATCATTGATATGAAAGAAGGCACCATTAAATATCAACTCCCACTCAAGAAAGGTATAGAACATTTCCCTAAAAATAGGGAAAAGATTTCTTTTGCTTCTCCTATGAAAACAAAATTTGGTCTTAATGCTTCTTCATTTGAGAACACTTGATTCTTTCTTTGCTTCTTATGCCTAACTTAAAGGCGTTAAAGAAAAGTACTTATTGGGAGATAACCCAAAAGTTTTAGACGAGTCTTGGAAGTTATTACTTCAGTAATAACCTCTCCTTATCCTTTTTATTTGCCTTTTGTGCCAAGAATAACCTCTAATGAGAGTGAAGTAATGATTGGAAAAGTTGCTGTCCCAAAACAGATTTTTGTGCTTCACCGTAAAAATTCGTGAGAGAGCTCTGTATGTCGGATTGAGCTGTTATTTTTTGTACTTCTGACCCAGGTTGTTATATAACTTTCGTTAGTGCAACACTTTTTGATTTGAGCAACAGAAGGTCTTCGAAAAAATTCGTCTTTACCTGCTGGTCTGTTTTAACAGATTTCTGCCATTTTCTGCATTTGCTTCTTGTGGGTTCCTTTTTGAGTTCTTTTGGGGAATTGAGATTTTTTGAGAGAAGTGCTACGGTAGCTAGTGTTCTAATGAAAGTTTATTTGGTGTTAGAACTGAACCTTAAGACTTATTTATCTTAAGTGCACTAATGTTGGTAATGAGATTGTGTGAAGTTTTGTATGAAGGAAAATTTCAGGTATATGGAAGGAATTAGTAATGAGATGAAGGATGGACTAAAGCTAAAGCTTGGGGATGCCACGCGTGTCACCCCAAGAAATATCCAAGAAGTACAGGCGTCAAAGCTTAGGGATGCCCAAGGCATCCCTTCTTCATCAATAAAAATCCCAGATTTCTTCCAAACACTTCATTTTTATTGTTTCATGCACAATTGTGTTGTTCTTCGAGCGTCTTCTTTTTCGTTTTTGTTTTGGTTTTTAGTTTGCTTGGTTTGCTTAGTTTTATGAATAAATTGGTTGGACCCCCTCTTTCATACATTGGTTTGCAAATAGTTTGGTTTGGTTTGGAAAAGAGTAGGAAAGTTCATACTTATGTGGTAAAAAGAGCTCGTTTTTGACTGTGGCCTATGGTTTGTCATGCCATGCTTGATATAGTTTTGGCTTTATGCTTAGTATTCTTTGATGTAGCATGACTTGTTATAAACAATTGAGATTTCTTAATGTGCCTTGGATGAATCATGCGTTGTTTTAGCATATTGAAGCATAGTATAGTGGTATTCTCCTTTGATGCTTTATTTGGGTTGACTTGGCGCATACTCACACCATGTTATGACTATCTCAAGTCACCATAGCCTTTATGATCCTTTAGTTTTCAACTTGTAGTATCACTTTATGCTTTGATCAATGATGGTTTGTCGCTCTGCATGATTATGGACATTATTGGTCTCTTAGTTTGTCGCTCCCAGTCTTTTGCTAGCCTCCACAACCAAGTATGAGTTCCACTCATGCATCCAACTCCCTAAACCAAGTTATTCCAAAAGAGTCCACCATACCTACCTACTAGCTTATGCTATTCCAAGTATATTCATGCTTTTGTTTACCTTCCAAATTAAACTTGTTATGAGAAAACTAGTGATTAAAGCTCTTACGAACTTGATGGCACACTTTACTTTACTTGCCCTTAATAAACTTGAACCATTGTGTCGTCTATGTTGTATATGCTTGCACTTATTTGTTGGGAATTAGCAGAACCATGCTTTCATGGAGAACACGTTCAACATTGCACTTGGTACTTGTACCTAGTTGATATCATGCTCCTTTGTATATGGATGTCATCGGTGTGAAATGAAAGGGGAGCTTGTAAGTCCATGGAGTTATGTATATGTGTTAGAGAAACGCCTGGGTCGCTGGTCTAATCCATGCTGACATGGTGGAAACCTGCAGCATAACCATAATGAGCTGTCTATGAAGCATTCTCCTTATAAAAAAAAGAGTCCTATATTGAGAAAAAAAGAGAAAAAAAGAGATACTATGAAAAGAGGAAAGAGAGAAAAAAGCACCATATTCCCATGGTAAATAAGAAGAATGCTGAGATGCTCGTTGTCTGCTTGCCTTGTCATTTTGATATGGGGATTCTTCCGTATCATCGGGCAAGGGGTACCCCGTTGGCGATTCTCAATGATACACATGTACTTACGATGACAAGAACTTACCGCTGACTAAACTTGAGTAGCATGAGGAGCGGCCCTCTTATACAAGGGACATGAGATTTCTGACTTATACTTCATCAAGCATGTACACCATAGTTTGTTCACTTTAACCTTAATCACTTCAAGATGCTTATGATAGGGGGCAATGAGAGCTGAAAGCTATAAGGACCATAATTTTTGGAATCTCTTTATGAGACTTGAATCCCTACTTCGTTTTATACAAAAGGCCTTTCTTCCAGCATTATATTGAGTCTCCACCTTCTATCTTTATGCACCTACTTTGAGAGCATAGTGGCCATTCTTAGTTCTATGTGCATTGTCCCAAGACTAGTTGATTGATGCATAAATTGATATTGCTTGTTTTAAACTATTGTATCTAGTCACTCTTATGAACTTTGAAGGTGTCCTATGCATATATATTTGCTACTCTATTGAGGGACAAGCTAAATACTTTTATGCTATGTTTTCTTTATGTGAAACAAACAAACGTCTTGCAAAGCATTGTTATTCATGATTCTTTTGTTTGTGCCTTTTCATGTTGCATCATAGTTTCTTTGCTTATTGCTAGAACTTTGTCTTTCATGTTATGCTTGAAGTACTATGATCCCAGCTTTGAATGTTTTGCAAATACCTTGATCAAGTGTTTGATGGTGCATGTCACCTCAAAAATTATTCTTTCTTTTTATCACTTACCTACTCGAGGACGAGCAGGAGTTAAGCTTGGGGATGTTGATACATTGCAAATGTATCTATAATTTTTTATGTTCCATGCTTGGTTTTATCCACTTTCTTGTGTTTTGTTCCAACTTTGGAGTACTTTTCATATGATTTCTTGGACTAACCTATTAACAAGAGCCATAGTGCCAGCTGCTTGTTTTCTGCTGTTTTTGGTTCCAGGAAAGTCAGAAAATGAATATTCTCGGAATTTGACGGGACAAAAGCCAAAGTGCCTATTTTTCCGGAAGGGATCAAGTGCCAGAATACGAGACGGAGAAGGGCTAGGGAGCCACCACACCACCTGGCCACACGGCCAGGCCTGACCTGCGCCAGGGGGTGGTGTGGCCGCTCCCGGCACCCCCTCGGCCTCTCCTTCCGCCTATATATTTCCCTCGGGACAAAAACCCTAAGTACCCGATCAAAAATCCACAAAAGAGTCTATAGCCGCTGTCATCTCCATCCCTAGATCGGGAGGGATCTGAAGCTCTTCCCGGCACCCTGCCGGAGAGGGGAATTCACCCTGGAGGCCTTCTTCATCACCATGCAAAGCCTCCAGTGTGATGCGTGAGTAGTTCATCCTTGGACTACGAATCCATGTAGTAGCTAGATGGCTGGTTCTCCTCCTTTGTTCTTTCATGTTTAGATCTTATGAGCTTCGTTCATGATCAAGATCATCTATTTGTATTCATACATGTTGTGTTTGCGCGGATCTGATGGATATTGAGATGCTATTTCAGATTGATTATTTATTCTATCATGTCTTTGTTATTTGTGATCTTGCATGCTTTCCGTTGTTAGTAGCTATCTTGGCCAAGTAGATGCTAGCAACTCCAAGAGTTAGTATTTATGCTCGATAGTGGTTTCATGCCTCTGGTAATCTGGGGAAGTGACAGAAATCTCTAGGGTACTAGATGTGCTGTTGCTACTAGGGAGAAAACAACAATCCTTTGTTCATAGAACAATCGTATTTTTTACTTTACACACAGTTCGTAAAGCAATAATCTGTTGCTTGCAACTTAATACTGGAGGGGGTTCGGATGATAATCTGAAGGTGGATTATTAGTCATAGATGCAGTTGGATGGCGGTCTATGTATTATGTTGTAATGCCCAATCAAGTCTCAAAGGAGTCAAGATGATTAGTATATGCATGTATTGCTTTCTCGGTGTTTGTCAATTGCCCCGCTGTAATTTGTTTACCCACCATGTTATCTATCTAAGGAGAGCCACCTCTAGTGAACTATGGATCCCAGTGCTTTCTTTTACATACAATCTACAAACTGTTTACTGCTGTGTGTTTACTTTTTGCAAAGTTTTACGTCTTTCCATTCGATACGTTTAATCTTTTGTTTTCCGCAAAACACGGTGAGATTGACAACCTCATCGCAAGTTGGGAACAAAGTTCTGTGGTTGTGTTGTGCAGGTCTCCACGTTGCTACTAACACCGGTAGTGCACCCTGCCAAAGCTCAACTAGTAACACCTTTGGGGTGTTTTCTTGATCCTACTGGTTCGATTAAAGCTTGGTTTCATAACTGAGGGAAAACTTACTGCTGTGCTCATCATACCTTCCTCTTGGGGTTCCCAACGAGCTCTACGTCGAACAACGAGCACATCAATAACCAACCACCAGGCGCTCGGTCTTCACCTCCGCAACCTCTAGAAGGTGGCTATCGAGGAGGGTCGCATGCCCCTGATCAAGCCCAAGACGCCCAAGGTCAAGGGATTGGGCAACAAGAAGTGGAGGAGGCACCAGAGGGAGGAGGCGGAGGCCCTCCTGGCAGAGGCTATGAGGGGCCACTGATCTGCTGCTGCTGTAAAGCAGCTTCTTTTGTCTTGTTTGTGTTGAACTTGTCTGCTGCTGCTAAGAAGTCTAATTGTTGAACCTCGTTAAGTACTGTACTATATAACCTATATTAGCTGCTTTATCTACATCCGCTCTGTTTACTGAATTTATTTATGGTGCTGGTTAGTTTTGCTACTCTAGATTTGCTACCAGATTGAAGAAAAACGAGGGCAAAAGGAACAATGAATGAAGAGAGAAGCTTCTCTAGATTCGCTACCTTTCTGGGAAAAAAACACAAGTGTTAGCGAGAGAGAGGGGAAAAGGCGCTCTTAAAAGGCCAATCATAAAAATAACAAAAAGGAAAACTTCCAATTTAGGCCACAGGGCGCATGTAACCACCAAATACGCCCCACCTGGTCCCACACCATGTTCCCCATAATCAGCGAGATATGGATGGCTGGTCCGCTGTGTATCCTGGCCCCACCTGTCAGGATTTAACGTTCTAGGTGACGCTCAACGCACGACCTTCCCCAACACGGTCCCACCGGTCAACATGTAATGGTCAAGCCTTTGACCTAACGACATCCCCCTGTCCGAGCGCATGTGAGGGTTTCAGGATGGAAGAGGGCAAAAGTGAGGAAAAACTAAGCGACTGGGGAAAACTGAGTACAAATAAAGAACCTGGGGCATGAAAATAGAAATCCCTAAATTATTTATAGGCGTTTAATAAATCCCTACTTTTGGTATTACACTTATGATAAAGCTCTAAGCTGAAAAACAAGTTCTAAGATGGTTGCTACACTCCATGAAGCAGCAACTTATTTCAGCTGCTAGACAACGACATGGCAACATAAACTACAAAGGAAACAGTTAATGCCCACATAATGAGGAATTTTTTTTCACTATCTGGCCTAATCTTGAGCCAGCCTATGTCACCACTTCCCTGCTCCTGCCTCCCCTACATCCGGCAAAGCTCCCGGATCTCTCGCTCCAACGCACGAAGCTCCTCTTTCTTGTCCCACACAGCATCACGCAGATCCTAGACAAGCTCTTTGTGAAAACATGTTAGGGGATCTTCGATCCATAGAAACTTGTCATAACCATTTCCCCTCCCTTCCTGTGAAGTAGATCGAATGAAATAAAAAAATAAATACACTACGCTTCCCGGATCTGGGTTACCATTGTACCTAGCATGGTAAATTACTACTCTAATGCTGCAGTTACTAAATTTTCTTGCAGGATTTTCATCGGTCCATGAAATCCATCTGGGCATATTATCAACGCACAAACACAACATCTCGGGGTAGTAATTATAGGACGTCTTCCGGTACCTGATGGGGGCACCTGCCTGACGGTGTTGAGCCGACCCTGATTCCGCCCGAGACGAACTGCATGAGCTGCGAGCCACGAGCGAGGGAAGTGAGGGCATAGGAAAGAGAAGCCTTTGGATGTCAGAGTAGGGGCACGGTGAATCGTGATACTCCACTTAACTCGGGCAGAATCCTACCATCCACATTCGGCTGATAGGTGGGGGACCTAGCGTGTGGAGTTGTCAACCAAACCTCGTGCCTTTGTGGTTCTCTTCAAAGGCCCTCTTACGCGCATTGGCCAAAAATTTTTGGCACCTTGCCCGCGTACATATCGCTGGGAGGCCTTGCCCAGGAACCAGACACGCCTGGCCCACACTCTTACACCCTCGGAACTTGTCATGGCTCGCGCCGATAGATCCATCCGCTCCCCCGCTCGTGGTTGAGATCGCCGCGACGGATCCACCCCAAGATCGTACCGTTACAGTATAAAATGGTCACGGTTTCTTGATCCAAACGGCTGCGCTACGTCTCCCTGTTTGACCCCTCCTATCTATAGAAGGACTTCTATGGAGTCAAGCTCGAGCAGGAGCCGCCAGGCACGACAGGGCTCGGTCCATGCCAACATGTCCCCTTCGTCATTGTCGATTCTGATGTGGAGGACGACGGGGATGAAGCAATGCAAAATGCCATTTTTGCCTCCTTGGTGAAGGGAAAGCCACTGGTGGGAGTGGATGTTGCTAGGAAGGGTATAGCAGGATCACCAATCGAGGTGGACTCTGACGATTATGCTGTGATATGGGTTTAGATGTTGTTTAGGCTGGTTGCAATTTCGGTTGTAATTAGTGCAAGTATGATTATTGTAATGGGTTTGGCGAGCTATATTGAGAAATATGGATAGTTGCGTTTAGTGCAATAACAATGTGCAAGTGCTTCAACTTTAGAAATTGTGTCTATGTCATTTGCATATTGCAGGATCCACATAGATTACATGTAAACAAACCAACGAAATCAGATTGCAACCATCAGATGGTACAGGCAGAATGGAAGAGAAGTGGGGACAGTGGCTTCGAGAGGGAGGAAGAGAAGTAAAGGGGACGTGACACAGGCAGGTGGTCTCACGGAACACGTGACACTCACAGGCGGGAGCACGTGGTATTGCTAGTCTGTCTAGAGCAAGCGGACTTTGCAACGTGACAACAACAAGCTGAAGCGAGTTATTATTATCCGTCGGATAAGTAAACTCATCGAATTATTATGGAGTACTAAAAAACTGCAACTGGGATACGTTCGCACAACACGTATGCTCTCCACACCGGAGTAACATCGCATAAATCTTACACTTAATTACATCATAAGTACTACAACTTTCTATCGGTCTTCTCTATACAAATGTAGAAATGCATCTGCTTGTACGGTCTAGCACCACAAGGTACTAAGATGGCACACATAGGACTTTTAGGTCCGCAAAGTCTACCTCGCATGGCGTCGGGCAGCTCGGTGCCTCAGCTGTCACATGCATGGTATCCGACGATGGCGGTAGGGCATGCGTCCACATGTGATGGGAGAATACCAATCGGGGTATGCCCACGAAGCGGAGTCGCCAGCTGGAGCGAGCCAATTGAAGCCAATCCCACAGCGGGTCGACTCGCTGAATGCAGCGACTGGCGTATTTTGGACCCAGGCGACTCGCCGACTGGAGGCCCAAGACGACGACTTCAACAAAAAGCCCATTAGCACTTGTAAACCCTAACTGCCTGCATATATAAAGCCACCAGGGGCACTCCCACGGGGACTTCTCTCCCACGTCTCATTAGATCTAGTTCCTCCCACCGCCTCCGGCGACTCCATTGTAATCCAATCTATGAACATATACTAGATTGACAGCAGGACGTAGCGATCCTCCATCGAGGGGACGTGAACCTGGGTACATTATGTGCCAATCTCGTTTCCGGATTCTCCTACGTCGCCTTGCCCTTTCCTCTACGTAAGCTATCCTGTAGCATCTGCCGTGGTCAATACCACGACAGTTGGCGCCCACCGTGGGGCAAGCGGTGCTTGGAAGTGATGATTCGGGCGGGATCCCTCATCATCAACAGCAAGATAGGATCATCCGTGTCGCCGTACTAGATTTCTTCAACCACAACATGTGACTACCGATTTTGTCTTTAGTGCATGCGTGCCATGTGCTGATCGATTCGGTCCATCGGCCAAGCACACACATGCGCACGCGTGGAGACGAGCGTACACCGATCGGTCTCCGTATCTAGTTTAATTTCAATCCGTCTTCCCTTGATTATTCATTAATTATTTTATTTGAATTTAATGATTGGATGCAATCTGTTATACCGCATGGAGAGTGGATGACTGATTCCATGGCGACTCGTGAGTGCTAGATGGAACCATCCGGTTGTTGCACCCTATAGCAAGGCGGACATGCGCCAGCGGCCCGGCGACAGGCCTGGAATCAAGAAGGCTTGGCTCACGGCTGCGGCAAATTGATTCCCGACGAATCGACCCTCTATAGATTGGTATTTGTTGTCATTTATTCAGCATCTAATTCATGTTTTCTTGATGTGTTGTTACATGTGAACAAAGACGATAAAGAAGACATGTTTACGCCGCTCTGGACGAATGAAAATCTGGTCGATCCCGTCCACACGAGTCGACTCAGTCTCGCTGGCTACAAGATTAATACCACGACAGTTGGTGCCATAGAAGTGCTATCGGATGACTCGGAGTTGGATGTCGATCAGTCCGATCTAGCTGCTGCCCGCCGACGCGGAACACGCGCACGCGGTCGACTCGGAAAATTTCAACGGCGCATATCATCTTTCCCATTTATTTTCCTACTGATTGGTTAATTTATTTAGACTTAATCTATCTGACATGCATGCTACCTGTGCGCTATTATTTTGGAGGACCGATCCATGAAGGAAGGAGTGAATCACTCGTGGCTGTTAATCCATGAGCCAAAGGAAAAAGAAGGGAAGCATGCCGAATCGGTAGATCAAGTTCCGAGATGCAAATTCATAAGCGCTGGCATACACGATCGGTTATGGCTGATCGTTTTTTATTTTGATTCCCTCATTGATTACTTTTTCAGTTTATTATTTATTTAAACTAATCTCTTTCGTTCAATTGACATGCATGGAATCGTTTGGAGAATTAAATCCTCCATGCGGAGCGGAGCTGAACAGGAGCATGTCCTCCATATACGAATGGAATTCGTCATCAAGTGCCGACTCACAATTAGGCATCGCAAAAGCAGACCAGTTCGTGAACCTCTGATGAGATCGAGTGCCGCAACTAGATCGAACCAGTCTTCGTGATGCCAGGCTATCGATAAAAGCGGTGATGCATACACCAGAGAGACGGCTCTGATCTGCTAGCGCCAAAGTAAGAAGAAACCACACATACGTGGGGATCAAGTCCCGTGAGAAAATCATCGCATGAAAAGTAAAGGTTAATCGTCACCCATGCACCACACGGGAACCAGGTGATATTATTTCAACCATTCCTTCACTATGATTAACTCGTTTCCTCCAAATCGAGTACTCGGCCCACGTGTGTGGCAAATTTCATATCTTTGCTGATTCTGTAAACTAATCTGAATCATATGAATCTTAGTTATTGTTGTGCGAGGGACTGACGAAAATCAAGTTGGTCCGAGCCGCGACGACTCCGCCTTGTCCGTAAAAAATCCGGTTAACGCCATCGCGTGACCTGGTCCGCCACATCCGCTCCTTCCGGCTTAACGCTGCTCCAGTCGTCGTGAACTCGCCTGTCGCGACTCGCCCCTCGCGGACTCACTCATCACGGACTATCCATGCTCGGGGGACTCGACTCGCCTGTCGCGACTCGTCCCTCACACACGCGCCTGATGCGGACTCGCCTTTTGCTCGGAAACGCGCTCTCCGCGAACTCGCCATCGCAGATTCGCCATGCTCGGGGACTCGCCGCCCTCGCAGACTTTTCGCGCTTGGGGACTCGCCCACCGCCGAATCATTAAGCTACCGGCTAAACGCCACACGGCTCCGCCAAAGCGCGACCTCCGTCCGCCGCGTCAACCACGTGTCCGCCGCGTCGACTTTGCCAAAGCGCGACCTCCGTCCGCCGCGTCGACCACGTGTCTACCGTGTCGACTTCGCCATAACACGACCTCCATCCGCCGCGTCGACCACGTGTCCGCCGCGTCGACTTCGCCAAAGCGCGACCTCCGTCCTCCGCATCGACCACGTGTCCGCCACGTCGACTTTTTCATAGCGCGACCTCTGTCCACCGCGTCGACTCTATGTCCGCCGCGTCAACTCTGCCAAAGCGTGCCTATACTTCCGATACGTCGAATGCGTACGCGGCGCCTATTAAGGGACCTTCATCGTCCGAGTCGCCAGAGAGGGTCATATGCCACGGTGCATGGACTCACCACTGGGCGTCTCTTCCCCCCGGGAAAAATTAATTCGCTTTTGTCAACCTTTGAAAGAGCGACTCGCAACAGCCAAGTACCGCCGACAAGGACTCGCAAACCGAGCCTCAGATCGTCCATGAAAAATGCTAACCGAGAGCCATCATTGGAGTCGCCTTGCTCGAGTGGCCTTCCGGGCCAAGACAAATGGCAGTGCTACACAAGCACCATGTCCTCCTCAACCTTAGACAGTGTGACTCGCACGACCAAGTACTGCGGACGAGGACTCGCAAACCCAGCCTCGGATCGTCCAGGAAGAACGCTAAGCCGAGAGCCATATTTGGAGTCGCCATGCGACTGGCCCCCCGGGCCAAGATGAGAGACACGCTAACAAAAACAGCGCAATCAACGTCATCGCGGACTCACAATCATCGCAGACTCGCCATACTCAGGGATTATCCCCTCGCGGACTCGCAATCATCGCGGACTCGCCACACTCGGGGACTCTCCCCTCGCGGACTCGCTCACCGTGAACTCTCCGCACACGGACTTGCCATGCTCGGCAACAACCACTACAATTTTCAGAATATGCATCTCTAAAGAGCCTCAAGTCGCCTCTACAAGCCAACTCGAGCCTCAAAGACTACTCCTAGGCATACTGCTTGTGCGCGTGGTTCCACGACCGCGTACTCAGCATGCTCGGGGACTCGCCACCGCGGACTCACCCTCGCGTACTCAACACGCTCGGGGACTCGCCACCGTGGACTTACCCTCGCGTACACAACACGCTCGGGAACTCGCCACCGTTGACTTGCCCTCGCGTACTCAACATGCTCGGGGACTCGCCACCGCGGACTCTCCCTCGCGCACACAACACGCTCGGGAACTCGCCACCGTGGACTCGCCCTCACGTACTCAACACGCTCGGGGACTCGCCACCGTGGACTCGCCCTCGCGTACTCAACACGCTCGGGGACTCGCCACCGCTGACTGACCTTCGCGTACTCAACACGCTTGGGGACTCGCCACCGCGGACTTGCCCTCGCGTACTCGCCACGCTCGGGGACTCGCCACCACAGACTCGCCCTCGCGTATTCCCCTGCACTGACTTGGCGACTTCACCATCAATGATTTGGTGGCCTTCACATCCTCTACGACAGCAAGTTGACAAGTCGCCGACCAAATTTCTTCAAGGGGTGACTCGACCCAATGGCGACTCTCCTGGCGTGTCAACTTGCCTACACGAATGTACTACTTCATGAGCTATTTCTCTGTTTCAGGAGCTCGCCAACAACTCACCATCGACTCCACCCTGGAACCGCCTACGCCGATTCGATGGCTCGAAGTCATTGCCGAGTCCCTGACACGCTCGGGGACTACTGATGGGGGAATACCAATCGGGGTATGCCCACGTAGCAAAGTCGCTAGCTGGAGCGAGCCGACTGAAGCCAATCCCACAGCGGGTCAACTCACCGAATGCAGCGACTGACGTATTTTGGACCCAGGCGACTCGCCGACTGGAGGCCCAAGACGATGACTCCAACAAAAATCCCATTAGCCCATTAGCACTTGTAAACCCTAACTGGCTGCATATATAAAGCCACCAGGGGCACCCCCATGGGGACTTCTCTCCCACGTCTCATTAGATCTAGTTCCTCCCACCGCTTCCGACGACTCCATTGTAATCCAATCTATGAACATATACTGGATTGACAGCAGGATGTAGCGATCCTCCATCGAGGGGATGTGAACCTGGGTACATCATGTGCCAATCCCGCTCCTGGATTCTCCTACGTCGCCTTGCCCTTTCCTCTACGTAAGCTACCCTGTAGCATCTGCCGTGGTCAATACCACGACAACATGTGCACCGTGTATAGGGGCCAGGCACTCGAGACCGACCTGACGCATACCGCACACACAAAGGTGGGCCTAGATTCGGTTCCCAGGACACCACGGTGATGGTCAGGATGAAAACAGAGCCGTTCTCCCCTCGCAAATGAGCCGGCGGCGTGCGGAGTCAGGGAACGACACCTATTCTTGGAGACGTTGGGTGTGTCCATACGAGATCCTAATCACTTTGATTAAGTGATCCTCCACAAGATGGACCACGAGCTCTGCCGGTGGGGCAGTGTAGTTGCAGCCCGACTCCATGTAGGCGCACGCACCATGAAGGCATGCGATATTGTGGTCGGGGAGCTCGTAGTAGGAGTAACGGCGAAAGCATCCTAGGTGGGAGCACACGAGCATGTACGTCGCCAGGATGTTGCGCGCGATGATCTCCCGATTCTTGGGCTGTAGCATCCCGCACTCCTCCTTCGGCGGCTCCCACATCTAAAATTCGTCGAGATATCGGAAAAAGATCCGCAGCTAGTTAAGCCAATAGCAGGAATATGTAAGATACATTCAAATGATAGTTAAATGATTTCCTACGTGAAGGTAGTGACCCGAAAGTCAGCAACTGTCATCCTAGCACGATGCACGAAAGCCGGTGGCATCGTCCGGGCACGGGGAGTGGGGTGGAGGAGGGGCAGGAGTGGGCTGTGGAGGAGACGTGCTCACTCACGAGCTCTATGAATACTACTAGTAGTAGACTAGAGGAGAGTGGAAATAATAATAATATAAGTGAAAAGTAAGCGAGGCCAATCATGTCGCAGAACAACCAACTCGCAGATCGCACTTACAAAGAACCATCCTAATCGTCCATGCGCCCCGATAGAATGGTCTGTAACAATCGGGACAGACAACATGTGTTATTTTTTGGTTCCAATATGGACATTGTTGGGGGGATACCCCCGGATAGGGTCACGCCGGGGTATAAAGGCCGAGTTACCTAAGGTACGGCACGGTCAAAGCAAGTGCCGGCCAGGTCACCTCAAGGCAGTCCGACTTACGAAGTAACCCATCCCGGTGGGTGTTTGCCTAGCATTAACCCGACCGGCATGAAATATATGTGGGCCATGTTTATCTACCATGTGTGCAGGTACCCTTGTTGCCAGGTTAGTTAGGTGCTAGCCGGGCTACCACTTGGCTTCCAAGAGAAGGAAGGAATCTCCCGTTGGTCAAAAGGTGGCCTCTGCCCGCTGTAGCATGAGCGAAGCGACCAGAGGGAAGGACTAGTGGGGCGTGGCCAACAAAGGTGACGCGGGCAACATTGGCTAATGTAGCCTGTGTCTGGTGACGCTAAAAGGCAAGGGGCACGCAGAGGGATACGTCCATAGTCCGGACTAGCCGTTTAAAGTGAATAAATAGGCATCTAGCTTTAACTAAAGGGCATATTCGGGGAATATGCCTCCACGCAAACCCTAACTTTGTAACCTGGGTTCCCCTATATAAGGAGCACTAGGACCTCCATAGCAGGGGATGGACATTTTCTCTGTCTAAGGTAGAACTCTAGAGCATAATTATGTGTGTGTGTGGGGGGAGGGGGGGTAAGAGACTTAGTCTCCTTCTCGCGAACAGCTCAACAAGCCTTTCTAAACCTCCATTGCTAGAGCAAATATACAAACACTTGTGTGTGGAATCACCATACTATCCCTCCCTGGATTCCCCTAGCGTACTTTGGCCCCATCTTTAGCCTATCCATGGCATCCGCCGTGCCACCCACCATGGGGCTAGCGACGCTAGCAGGGGTGAAAATTCGGATGGGAAACATCATCGGCACCGGCGAGCTCATCGTCCCCGGCCTCTTTCAGCGCTTTGGAGCACTAGACTACGTCAGCGACAACGCTGGAAGGTTCAGTAGGCTTCCACCTCCGCGCAACGGCCTCTTCATCAAGCCTGGCAGGCACAATATCTATGTTGGTGTCGATGAGTCCTGCGTTCATCCGCGGCATGTCGTTGATGGAGGCGAACCACCTCTCAGCGCGGCTCACGGCGTGTGCATCACTCGCCCCGCTAACAGCGTTGAGGTCTGATACGTTGCAAACGTATCCATAATTTTTGATGTTCCATGCTTGGTTTTATCTACTTTCTTATGTTTTGTCCACACTTTGGAGTACTTTCTCTACACTTTCTTGGACTAACCTATTAACAAGAGTCACAGTGTCAGCTGCCTGTTTTCTGCTGTTTTTGGTTCCAGCAAAGTCAGAAAATGAATATTCTCGGCATTGGACGGGACAAAAGACAAAATCAGTTTTTCACCGAGGGGGACACGGAGCCAGAATACAATACGGAGAGGGGCCAGAGGGCCCCCACACCACCTAGCTGGGCGGCCAGGCCTGGCCCGCGCCAGGGGGTGGTGTGGCCGCCTCGGGCACCCCCTCGGCCTCCCCTTTTGCCTATAAGATGCCTCCGATACAAAAACCCTAAGTACTCGATCAAAATTCCACGAAAGAGTCTGTAGCCACTATCATCTCCATCCCTAGATATGGAGGAATCTGAAGCTCTTCTCGGCACCCTGCCGGAGGGGAGAATTCACCCTGGAGGCCTTCTTCATCACCATGCAAGCCTCCGGTGTGATGCGTGAGTAGTTCATCCTTGGACTACGGATCCATGTAGTAGCTAGATGGTTGGTTCTTCTCCTTTGTGCTACCACGTTTAGATCTTGTGAGCTCCATTCATGATCAAGTTTATCTATTTGTAATCCTACATGTTGTTTTTGCGGGGATCCGATGGATATTGAGATGCTATTTCAGATTGATTATTGATTCTATCATGTCTTTGTTATTTGTGATCTTGCATGCTTTCCGTTGTTAGTAGCTATCTTGGCCAAGTAGATGCTAGCAACTCCAAGAGTTAGTATTTATGCTCGATAGTGGGTTCATGCCTCTAATAATCTGGGGAAGTGACAAAAATCTCTAAGGTACTAGACGTGTTGTTGCTACTAGGGAGAAAACAACAATCCTTTGTTCATAGAACAATCATATTGTTTACTTTACACGCAATGCATAATGCAATTATCTGTTGCTTGCAACTTAATACTGGAGGGGGTTCAGATGATAACCTGAAGGTGGATTATTAGTCATAGATGCAGTTGGATTACGGTCTATGTATAATCTTGTAATGCCCAATCAAATCTCAAAGGAGTCAAGATGAGTAGTATAGGCTTGTATGCTTTCTTGATGTTTGTGAATTGCCCCGCTGCAATTTGTTCACCCAACATATCATCTATCTTAAGGAGAGCCACCACTAGTGAACTATAGACCCTGGTCCTTTCTTTTACCATCAATCTACAACTGTTTACTGCTTTCTGTTTACTTTCTGTAAACTATTACTTTCTTCCACACAATACATTTAATCCTTTGTTTTCGAAAACGCTAAAAAAAGGGCGCGTTGTACAAAGCTCGCGCGACGTCCCTCTTGTAGTCAACACGTGGAGGTCTCTAAGTGTGTCCTGTGTCTCCAACTCCCCATCCTTGCGTGACACGTGGCGCCTTGCCGGTCGATGGATTTTCCCTTTGCTCTATTCTCGTGCGTAATCCGTGGAGATCCATGTGGGGAGGCCACAGTTTGGCCTTTTGACTTTTCTTTTGTAGGTTTGAATACGAAAAAATAAATAACTTTTTAGCCAAGGGTTAAAATCACGAACCGTTTTCACATCAGTGTTAGTCAGACCGAGATCTTTAAAACTAGATCCCATGTTGATAGGTTTTGATGAATTTTTTTCTTGCACCGCCTTCATTACCTACATTGCACTGCCTTCGGTCTGTAGTGCATGTGCGATGCACTACCACTTTACCCGGGCACTGCCTTTTTGTTCAGTGTCGTACTACCTTCGGTCGCAGTGCAACACATCGGTCCTGGCAGTGCACCGCTCGTGCACTGCCTTATTGTACTGTGTTGCACTTCTCTTAGTATCAGTGCACGGTGCGGTATCCTGGCAATGCACCGCCCGTGTACTGCCTTGTTGTTCTACGTTGCACTGCCTTCGGTCTCAGTGCATGGTACGTTATCCCGGCAGTGCATCACCCGTGCACTGCGTTGTTGTACTCTATTGCACTGTCTTCGGTTGCAGTGCACGGCTTTGTATCCTGGCAGTGCACCGCACTTGCACTTCCTTGTTATACCGTGTTGCACTGCCTTTGGTCGCAGTGCAAACATCGTAGTGTCCTAGTAGTACACTACCTGGGTACCGCCTTTTCACTTTTTCGATGCAATGTTTTTTCTCTTTTGGGTTTTGGTTTTACTTTTAGCATGATGCCCTCATTTTTTAGCTATGCATGCATACAACACTACACGATAGTGGCCGCAAATGCGAGCATGGCCAATGCCTATAGCAGCAGCGCATGCATGCAGCCAGCTAGCGAGCCATCGGTCAACAATGCATGCACCCCATGCATGCGGCCAGCTAGCGAGCCTTCAGTCAACAACGCACCTGGCAACAACGTGCAGCCCCATGCAGAGCATGCGCTCAGAGATAATAGCAGGCTGACACGTGGCACGCGACCGGAGTCCCTTACGCGCAGTCTCTCGTTCCCATGCGCGTGTTGTAAAGAGCGCGCTTACGCTAGTCACTCTCCTTTGTTTTTAGCAAAATCGGTGAGATTGACAAACCTCACTGTAAGTTGGCGCAAAGTTTTTTGGTTGTCTTGTGCAGGTTTCCACATTGCTACTGGCGCCGGTAGTACGCCCTGCCAAAGTCCATCTAGCAACACCTTGGAGGTGTTTCCTTGCTCCTACTGGTTCGATAAACCTTGGTTTCATAACTGAGGGAGAACTTGCTACTGTGCTCATCATACCTTCCTCTTGGGGTTCCCCAACAAGCTTGATACATTTTGGGCCATCAAGGACTTTTTCTGGCGCTGTTGCCAGGGAGTCAAGGACATCTTCACAAGGGAAGTCCCTCATAACCAATCTCATTACTTTGTTGTTTTTGTTTTGCTTTGTTTGCTTCTTTCTTTATCAAAAACATAAAAAAAATAGTTGTAGTAGTTTGCTTTCTTTATTAAAAACACAAAAAATGACTACTCTTGAAAACACTAAGTTGTGTGACTTCACTAGAACCAACAACAATGATTTCATGTGCACACCTATTGGTCCACCTGTTCCTGAAGCTACTTTCTTTGAAATTAAACCGGCTTTACTCAATCTTGTTATGAGAGAACAATTTTCTGGTATTGGTAATGAAGATGCTGCTGCTCATCTAAATAACTTTGTTGGACTTTGTGAGACGCAAAAGCATAGGGATATAGATGGAGGTATTATTAAGCTTAAATTGTTTCCTTTCTCCTTGAGAGGAAAAACTAAAGAATGATTGAATTCCTTAACTAGGAATAGTATCGATTCTTGGACTAAATGCAAAGATGCTTTCATTGGAAAATACTATCCTCCTGCTAAGATTATATCTATGAGAAGTGAAATAATAAAGTTTAAACAATCTGATAATGAACATGTTGCTCAAGCTTGGAAAAGAATGAAATCTTTGGTAAAGAATTGTCCCACTCATGGACTAACTGCTTGGATGATTATTCAAACCTTTTAAGCAGGATTGAACTATTCTTCAAGAAATCTATTGGATTCTGCTGCTGGAGGTACCTTTATGACCATTACTTTGGGTGCTGCAACAAAGATTTTGGATAATATGATGGTTAACTATTCTGAATGGCATACTGAAAGAGCTCCACAAGGTAAGAAGGTAAATTCTGTCGAGGAAACCTCCTCCTTGAGTGATAAAATTGATGTTATTATGTCTATGCTTGTTAATGGGAAGGGGACTTGCCCTCGCGTACTCGCCACGCTCGGGGACTCGCCACCATAGAGTCGCCCTCATATATTCCCCTAGACTGACTTGGCGACTTCACCATCAATGATTTGGTGGCCAAGACATCCTCTACGACAGCAAGCTGACAAGTCGCTGACCAAATTTCTTCAAGGGCGACTCGACCCAATGGCGACTCTCCTGGCGTGTCAACTTGCCTATGCGAATGTACTACTTCATGAGCTATTTCTCTATTTCAGGAGCTCGCCAACAACTCACCATCGACTCCACCCTGGAACCGCTTGCGCCGATTCGACGGCTTGAAGTCATTGCCGAGTCCCTGACACGCTCGGGGACTACTGATGGGGGAATACCAATCGGGGTATGCCCACGTAGCAAAGTCGCTAGCTGGAGCGAGCCGACTGAAGCCAATCCCACAGCGGGTCAACTCACCGAATGCAGCGACTGGCATATTTTGGACCCAGGCGACTCGCCGACTGGAGGCCCAAGACGACGACTCCAACAAAAAGCCCATTAGCCCATTAGAACTTGTAAACCCTAACTGGCTGCATATATAAAGCCACGAGGCGCACCCCCATGGGGACTTCTCTCCCACGTCTCATTAGATCTGGTTCCTCCCACCGCCTCCGGTGACTCCATTGTAATCCAATCTATGAACATATACTGGATTGACAGCAGGATGTAGCGATCCTCCATAGAGGGGATGTGAACATGGGTACATCATGTGCCAATCTTGCTCCTTGATTCTCCTACGTCGCCTTGCCCTTTCCTCTACGTAAGCTACCCTGTAGTATCTGCCGTGGTCAATACCACGACAACATGTGCACCGTGTATAGGGGCCAGGCACTCGAGACCGACCTGACGCATACCGCACACACAAAGGTGGGCCTAGATTCGGTTCCCAGGACACCACGGTGATGGTCAGGATGAAAACAGAGCCGTTCTCCCCTGGCAAATGAGCCGGCGGCGTGCGGAGTCAGAGAACGACAACTATTCTTGGAGACGTTGGATGTGTCCGTACGAGATCCTAATCACTTTGATTAAGTGATCCTCTGCAAGGTGGACCACGAGCTCTGTCGGTGGGGCAGTGTAGTTGCATCCCGACTCCATCTAGGCGCACGCACCATGAAGGCATGCGATATTGTGGTCGGGGAGCTCGTAGTAGGAGTAACGGTGAAAGCATACTAGGTGGGAGCACACGAGCATGTACATCGCCAGGATGTTGCGCGTGATGATCTCCAGATTCTTGGACTGTAGCATCCCGCACTCCTCCTTCGGCAGCTCCCACATCTGAAATTCGTTGAGATATCGGAAAAAGATCCGCAGCTAGTTAAGCCAATAACAGGAATATGTAAGATACATTCAAACGATAGTTAAATGATTTCCTACGTGAAGGTAGTGACCCGAAAGTCAGTAACTGTCATCCTAGCACGGTGCACGAAAGCCGGTGGCATCGTCCGGGCACGGGGAGTGGGGTGGAGGAGGGGCAGGAGTGGGCTGTGGAGGAGACATGCTCACTCACGAGCTCTATGAATACTACTAGTAGTAAACTAGAGGGGAGTGGAAATAATAATAATATAAGTGAAAAGTAAGCGAGGCCAATCATGTCGCAGAACAACCAACTCGCAGATCGCACTTAGAAAGAACCATCCTAATCGTCCATGCGCCCCGATAGAACGGTTTGTAACAATCGGGACAGACAACATGTGTTATTTTTTTGTTCCAATATGGACATTGTTGGGGGGATAACCCCGGGTAGGGTCACGCCGGGGTATAAAGGCCGAGTTACCTGAGGTACGGCACGGTCAAAGCAAGTGCCGACCAGGTCACCTCAAGGCAGTCCGACTTACGAAGTAACCCGTCCCGGTGGGCGTTTGCCTAGCATTAACCCGGCTGGAATGAAATATATGTCGGCCATGTTTATCTACCATGTGTGCAGGTACGCTTGTTGCCAGGTTAGTCAGGTGCTAGCCGGGCTACCACTTGGCTTCCAAGAGAAGGAAGAAATCTCCCGTTGGTCAAAAGGTGACCTCTGCCCGCTGTAGCATGAGCGAAGCAAGCAGAGGGAAGGACTAGCGGGGTGTGGCCGACAAAGGTGACGCGGGCAACATCGGCTAATGTAGCCTGTGTCTGGTGACGCTAAAAGGCAAGGGGCACGCAGAGGGATACGTCCATAGTCCAGACTAGCCATTTAAAGTGAATAAAGAGGCATCTAGCTTTAACTAAAGGGCATATTCAGGCAATATGCCTCCACGCAAGCCCTAACTTTGTAACCTGGGCTCCTTATATAAGGAGGACTAGGACCTCCATAGCAGGGGATGGATCATTTTCTATGTCTAAGTTAGAACTCTAGAGCACAATTGTGTGTGTGTGTAGGGAGGGGGGTAAGAGACTTAGTCTCCTTCTCACGAACAGCTCAACGAGCCTTTCTAAACCTCCATTGATAGAGCAAATATACAAACACTTGTGTGTGGACTCACCACACTATCCCTCCCTGGATTCCCCTAGCGTACTTTGGCCTCATCTTTAGCCTATCCATGGCATCTGCCGTGCCACCCACCATGGGGATAGCGACACTAGCAGGGGTGACAATTCGGACAGGAAACATCATCGGCACCGGCGAGCGCGTCGTCTCCGGCCTCTTTCAGTGCTTTGGAGCACTAGACTACGTCAGCGACAACGCTGGAAGCTTCGGTAGGCTTCCACCTCCGCGCAACGGCCTCTTCATCAACCCTGGCGGGCACAAGATCTATGTTGGTGTGGACGAGTCCTGCGTTCATCCGCGGCATGTCGTTGATGGAGGCGAACCACCTCTCAGCACGGCTCGCGGCGTGCGCATCACTCGCCCCGCTAACAGCGTTGAGGTCTGATACGTTGCAAACGTATCCATAATTTTTGATGTTCCATGCTTGGTTTTATCTACTTTCTTATGTTTTGTCCACACTTTGGAGTACTTTCTATACACTTTCTTGGACTAACCTATTGACAAGAGTCACAGTGTCAGCTACCTGTTTTCTGCTGTTTTTGGTTCGAGCAAAATCAGAAAATGAATATTCTCGGAATTGGACGGGACAAAAGACAAAATCAGTTTTTCACCGAGGGGGACACGGAGCCAGAATACAAGACGGATAGGGGCCAGAGGGCCCCCACACCACCTGGCTGGGCGGCCTGGCCTGGCCCATGCCAGGGAGTGGTGTGGCCGCCTCAGGCACCCCCTCGGCCTCCCCTTTTGCCTATAAGATGCCTCTGATACAGAAACCCTAAGTACCCGATCAAAATTCCACGAAAGAGTCTGTAGCCGCTGTCATCTCCATCCCTAGATCGGGAGGAATCTGAAGCTCTTCTCGGCACCTTGCCGGAGGGGAGAATTCACCCTGGAGGCCTTCTTCATCACCATGCAAGCCTCCGGTGTGATGCGTGAGTAGTTCATCCTTGGACTACGGATCCATGTAGTAGCTAGATGGCTGGTTCTTCTCCTTTGTGCTACCATGTTTAGATCTTGTGAGCTCCATTCATGATCAAGTTCATCTATTTGTAATCCTACATGTTGTGCTTGCGGGGATCCGATGGATATTGAGATGCTATTTCAGATTGATTATTGATTCTATCATGTCTTTGTTATTTGTGATCTTGCATGCTTTCCGTTGTTAGTAGCTATCTTGGCCAAGTAGATGCTAGCAACTCTAAGAGTTAGTATTTATGCTCGATAGTGGGTTCATGCCTCTATTAATCTGGGGAAGTGACAAAAATCTCTAAGGTACTAGACGTGTTGTTGCTACTAGGGAGAAAACAACAATCCTTTGTTCATAGAACAATCGTATTGTTTACTTTACACGCAATGCATAATGCAATTATCTGTTGCTTGCAACTTAATACTAGAGGGGGTTCGGATGATAACCTGAAGGTGGATTATTAGTCATAGATGCAGTTGGATTACGGTCTATGTATAATGTTGTAATGCGCAATCAAATCTCAAAGGAGTCAAGATGAGTAGTATAGGCTTGTTTGCTTTCTTGATGTTTGTCAATTGCCCCATTGCAATTTGTTCACCCAACATGTCATCTATCTTAAGGAGAGCCACCACTAGTGAACTATAGACCTTGGTCCTTTCTTTTACCATCAATCTACAACTGTTTACTGCTTTCTGTTTACTTTCTGCAAACTATTACTTTCTTTCATACAATACGTTTAATCCTTTGTTTTCGAAAACGCTAGAAAAAGGGCGCGTTGTACAAAGCTCGCGCGACGTCCCTACTATAGTCAACACATGGAGGTCTCTCAGTGTGTCCTGCGTCTCCAACTCTCCATCCCTGCGCGACACGTGGCGCCTTGCCGGTCGATGGTTTTTCCCTTTACTCTATTCTCGTGCGTAATCCGTGGAGAGCCATGTGGGGAGGCCACAGTTTGGCCTTTTGACTTTTCTTTTGTAAGTTTGAATACAAAAAAATAAATAACTTTTTAGCCAAGGGTTAAAATCACGAACCGTTTTCACAGTAGTGTTAGTCAGACCGAGATCATTAAAACTATATCCCATGTTGATAAGGTTTTGATGAATTTTTTTCTTGCACCGCCTTCATTACCTACATTGCACTGCCTTCGGTCTGTAGTGCATGTGCGATGCACTACCACTTTACCCGGGCACTGCCTTTTTGTTCAGTGTCGTACTGCCTTCGGTCGCAATGCAACACATTGGTCCTGGCAGTGGACCGCTCGTGCACTGCCTTATTGTACTGTGTTGCACTGTTCTTAGTATCAGTGCACGGTGCGGTATCCTGGCAATGCACCGCCCGTGTACTGCCTTGTTGTTCTACGTTGCACTGCCTTTGGTCTCAGTGCATGGTGCGTTATCCCGGCAGTGCACCACCCGTGCACTGCCTTCTTGTACTCCGTTGCACTGCCTTCGGTTGTAGTGCACGGCTTTGTATCCTGGCAGTGCACCGCACTTGCACTTCCTTGTTATACCGTGTTGCACTGCCTTTGGTCGCAGTGCAAACGTCATAGTGTCCTAGTAGTACACTGCCTGGGTACCGCTTTTTCTCTTTTTCGATGCAATGTTTTTTCTCTTTTGGGTTTTGGTTTTACTTTTAGCATGATGCCCTCATTTTTTAGCTATGCATGCATACAACACTACACGATAGTGGCAGCAAATGCGAGCGTGGCCAATGCCTATAGCAACAGCCCATGCATGCAGCCAGCTAGCGAGCCATCGGTCAACAACGCATGCACCCGATGCATGCGGCCAGCTAGCGAGCCTTCGGTCAACAATGCACCTGGCAATAGCGTGCAGCCCCACGCAGAGCATGTGCTCAGAGATAATAGCAGGCTGACACGTGGCGTGCAACCAGAGTCCCTTACGCACAGTCTCTCGTTCCCACGCGCGCGTTGTAAAGAGTGCGCTTACGCTAGTCGCTCTCCATTGTTTTCAGCAAAACCGGTGAGATTGACAACCTCACTGTAAGTTGGGGCAAAGTTCTTTGGTTGTGTTGTGCAGGTTTCCACATTGCTGCTGGCGCCGGTAGTGCGCTCTGCCAAAGTCCATCTAGCAACACCTTGGAGGTGTTTCCTTTCTCCTACTGGTTCGATAAACCTTGGTTTCATAACTGAGGGAGAACTTGCTACTGTGCTCATCATACCTTCCTCTTGGGGTTCTCGAACAAGCTTGATACATTTTGGGCCATCAAGGACTTTTTCTGGCGCTGTTGCCGGGGAGTCAAGGACATCTTCACAAGAGAAGTCCCTCATAACCAATCTCATTACTTTGTTGTTTTTGTTTTGCTTAGTTTATTTTTGCTTTGTTTGCTTCTTTCTTTATCAAAAACACAAAAAGTTAGTTGTACCAGTTTGCTTTCTTTATTAAAAACACAAAAAAATGACTACTCTTGAAAACACTAAGTTGTGTGACTTCACTAGAACCAACAACAATGATTTCATGTGCACACCTATTGGTCCACCTGTTCCTGAAGCTACTTTCTTTGAAATTAAACCGGCTTTACTCAATCTTGTTCTGAGAGAACAATTTTCTGGTATTGGTAATGAAGATGCTGCTGCTCATCTAAATAACTTTGTTGAACTTTGTGAGACGCAAAAGCATAGGGATATAGATGGAGGTATTATTAAGCTTAAATTGTTTCCTTTCTCCTTGAGAGGAAAAACTAAAGAATGGTTGAATTCCTTAACTAGGAATAGTATCGATTCTTGGACAAAATGAAAAGATAATTTCATTGGAAAATACTATCCTCCTGCTAAGATTATATCTATGAGAAGTGAAATAATAAAGTTTAAACAATCTGATAATCAACATGTTGCTCAAGCTTGCGAAAGAATGAAATCTTTGGTAAAGAATTGTCCCACTCATGGACTAACTGCTTGGATGATTATTCAAACCTTTTATGAAGGATTGAACTATTCTTCAAGAAATCTATTGGATTCTGCTGCTGGAGGTACCTTTATGGCCATTACTTTCGGTGCTGCAACAAAGCTTCTGGATAATATGATGGTTAACTATTCTGAATGGCATACTAAAAGAACTCCACAAGGTAAGAAGGTAAATTCTGTTGAGGAAACCTCCTCCTTGAGTGATAAAATTGATGTTATTATGTCTATGCTTGTTAATGGGAAGGATCATATTGATCCAAATCATGTTCCCTTAGCCTCTTTGGTTGCTCAAGAAGAGCAAGTTGATGTGAACTTTATAAGAAATAACAATTTTAGAAACAATGCCTACAGGAATAATTTTGGTAATAATAACTATAGGCCATATCCTCCCAATAATGGTAATGCTTATGGAAATTCCTACAACAATAATAGGAGTGCTCCTCTGAACTTGAAGTTATGTTTAAAGATTTTATTAGCAAACAAACTACTTTCAATAAAACTATTGAGGAAAATATCTCTAATATGGAAAGAAATATAGCATCATTAGCTGAAGCTCAATCTTCTTTGAATAAAATGGCTGCTAAACCTGAAACTATTGATAATCCCTTTGCTGCCACTAATGCCATACAAGTTAGAATTGATGAAAATGTTAGACTATTAGCTGAATTGCATGCTAAGTGGGAAAGAGAAGATGAAATTGCTAGAAACATTAGTGTTTCTACTATCACTACCACTAGTGTTGAGGCTAGTAATAGCTCTACTACTTTAGATGATAATTATGATTTTGATCTTGATGGTTGCAACATCTCTGAAGTTATTAAGTTCCTACAAAAGCTTGCTAAAAGTCTAATGCTAGTGCTATGAATATGGCCTTTACAAAACACATTACTGATGCTCTCATAAAAATTAAAGAAAAAAGATGAAACATAAAGATTCTATTCCTATGAAACAAGAAGATGGATGGGAACCCATCATTAATATGAAAGTGAATGCTTTTGATTTCAAAGCTTTATGTGATCTTGATAGTAGTGTTTCTATTATGCCTAGAACGATTTATGATATGCTTGATTTGCCACCATTGGAAGATTGTTATTTGAATGTCCCACTTGATGATAATGCTAAAAATAAACTCATGCGGAGTATTAATGATGTTCTTATTATGGTTAACAATGCCTATGTCCCCGTTGATTTCTATGTTTTGGATGTTGAATGCAATGCTTCTTGTCCTATTACTTTGGGAAGACCTTTTCTTAGAACTATTGGTGCCATTAATGATATGAAAGAAGACACCATTAAATATCAACTCTGTAACATCCCAATTTCAGCAACCCTGATTAGTTGTCTAGAATGCAAAAATCAGGGGGAACAAAAACTTTTTCTTGTAGAGTGCTGAAGTGTTTGCTTGCTGTTTGGATATGCTTATGCATATGAATGTGTATTAGATGATATACTCCTTATCTCAACCCCAGTTGACCAAAGCTACTTCCCAAAACTGCCTTGGCTTAATTTCCATATTCTCAAATGTTCTGGCATTTCAAAAACATGAGCCAACATGTTTATAAAACCAAAACTACTTTACTAGCTTCTATTGACAAAACTATGGAGAAATATAGGATACTATCTCCTTATGTTTTCAAGACAGAACCTTCAACTACTCTTACCTCTAGATTTAACAAAACCTTTTTGTAAAGTTTTGGATATTGCTCTTGGTAGAGATACCAAGGACCTTACCTTGTTCAAACTCCAACCTATTTCAAAATACCCATCCTTACCTCAAGCTAAGCTTAGTGGTACCCTCAGTAGTAGTTGATTTGTTCGTAAGATGAGTTGCCTTGATATGTTGTTTGAATTGTCTGCTTAGGAGATAGTATGAGCTACTCTAGGAGCTCATCACTAGGATCAAGAAGTTTCCAAATCACCACAACCTAAACCAGAATGCAAAGCAAGATCAAATCTCTAGCTACTAGAGATCATCTGAAACCCTTAACCATATCCATTCTGAAGATGTCCCTTCTAGAAGCTTCCAATTCAATGAAGACCAATAGCAAGCATGGATCCTTTCTACTCAATATACTCTTCAATATCATCCACTTGATGATGTTTGGGTACTTTGCAACCCACCAATATCATCTCCACCAACATTCTAGTCAAAAACCCTAAATCTGCCAAATTTGACTAAGTCTGGAAACTGTTTCAACATCACCTTTTTGAATGCCTCTCTTTCTCAACCCTTGTGCATTTTTGGTAATGAATTTGGACCATATTGTTAACCATCCTAAGGACTACCAAGGCCCACTCTTTCCCTTGGTTAGATCACTCTCCAACCCACTTGTTCTTGATGGTTTTGCAGATAAGAAAATAACAATTCCTGCAAATCTAGTCATCATACCTACTTTGGTAAAAGCTCACATCACCATCCAAACCTCTATGGACCAACTCTCTGCATGGTTGTGTTCTAATCCTTGTTGTATATCATAACCTACTTCACTTACCCCAAGTGGATCTCTGTGCTGATTTAACCCACATGGTTTAGAAGGCATCATGACCCATCTTGTATGACAACCTTAATTTCAACAAAGTTTGCCATCACTTCTAGAACACCTCAAATACCATTAATTCAAAATCCTTCTTACATGATCATCTATATGACTTGGTCTACTCACCCATCTATCCCTTGCATCAAGGTGAGCTCTGAGCCTCAAGATGCAAGCCTGTTTTGGTGGTATAAAAATAACCTCACCCTAGATCCCTAACTCCTTGTGTTCCATCTTATTCAAGTTGGAATTTCATTCCTCAAGGTTGAAAATGCTTGATAAACCTTGTCTACACCCTCTACATTGATCCTCAATATTTATCTATAATTATCCATAATTATTATGGCCCCAAAAATATTTAATTACTTAAATAGTCAAAATCTCTAAAACTCCCTCCATAGAGGAAAGTTTGGTTTTTACCAAAACACTTCCCCAACTTTTGGCTCATGTGAGTCCCACTAATCATACACTATATTTCCATCTCAAAAATAAATACTTTTGAGAAGCTTTATTATTTCTTTTTGCCCTTTTTCTTAAAAGGCTGAATTGGAATAATACTTGTTTTAATCACTTTTAGTACTCAATAAATCTTGGGAAAATTCCCCTAAGTGTTTATTCACAATTGGGACCCTCCCACACCAAAATCCAACATTGCCCAATGGAAATTTATCAAATGATATTCTAGAAATCATTTTTGTCCTTTTTGAGTAATTGGATTTAAGTGGACTTAAAATCCACATAAAAATCCCAATTAAATCTTAGAAGTCCACCTTGACCTCACCTATCTACCAGTACCATTTTCTCTTATGGTCCAAGGCACGTTTGTGGTTTTCCTTCACAAACATCTACTAGATCAATAATTGTCAATTAAGCCAATCACGAGTCTAAGCAATTCCTTTTTCCATCAATTCTTGATCAATGCTTATCCTCAACATCAAAACACACCATTAGTCAACCAGCACTGTAGCATCACCCCAACAAATCCCCATTTTAGCCCTTGTACTAATAGAAAGAGAGAGATACAACCCTAATTCTTACAAGAATCAATCCAACTTAACTACCACTAATGCCACCCTACTCCCTGGTTCAGCATGACCCAATTACCATCCTACCCCTCTCCACCTCCCCTTGGACCAATCCCTGGCCAACATTGCTCTCCCCCATGCCCACATTGGTAATTTACCACATCCACTCCCTCCTTGTGGTATAAAGGCCAGCAGCCCTCCCCCAGCCAGCTACCTGCCCTCATTTTCTTCCTCCCACCTCCACTCACCTCCCCCAGCACGCCCTACCTCTCCCTTGCTCTATGCTGTCCGAAGGAAGAAGAAGAGGAGAGCCTCGGCCTCCTCACAAAATCGAGCAAGGCACCTCCCCCTCTGCTCCATTCCCTCTGCATGTCAGCCCACAAGATCTCCTTGCTCTCCTGCATCTAACGGTGCCGTCCTTTTTGCCTAGGACCATCTCCTCCGCCGTCACCGCCGAGCTCCAGCGAGGTCGCTCTCGGTCGCTGCCGCTCGAGCAGCTCCCAGTGGTCCTCCGCCGCCGTGTCGCCTACCGATCTGCTCCGCACTGACTACCGCATCGTCCTGCAGAATCCCCGACCCTCCTCGAGCCCTGAGGTGAGCTCCCCTCTCCGTGCCACCCTCTGCTAGGGTTTGTCTCGTCGCCGGCGAGGCCCGGGTGGACGATGATGCTGCGCCGTCGATCGTCACTTAAGCGGACGGCTGAGATCCACCGATACCCCTTCGGCCCCCTCCTCTCGCTAACGGCCGGGCCCCGCCTGGCAGGTTCGACTGCCGGCTCCCGCGCGCCCTGCTGAGCGCCGTGGGTCGTTTTTCCCTCTGTGCGTCCCAATACTCCCCAGATCCAGCCCAGTGCAGCCCTTTTTCTTTTTCCTTTTAGCAGATCCATTTATTCCAGATAATCCTGCTAGGTTTAAATCCAAAGAAAATAGTAAAACACTTCCCAATGCCTCGATCTAATTCTCTGGTGGTTCTTTGATGTTTTCTCAAACATGCAGAGGCAACCCCATGGTCATATTAATCTTCCTTAATTCCTGATAATTAATCTGCTAGAATATATCTGGTACACTAATTAATTTCTACAGAGAGTTCTACATCTCCATTTGATATGAATCCAAGACCTACTGGAAGGTATTTGAAAACCTATTTTCTAGCACAGGTCCCATCCCAAGGTGAACTGTATACTGCCTTTAGGAAAATTAACAAAACTAACAACTTTCTGTATTAGATAAATTCCCTAGGTCAAAACAAATAGGGTATTGACCTGATTCCAACTCCAAGTACACACCAGTACACATATCTACCAAACCCCAGCAGGTCATAATTTATTGAGCTCTGGATGAATTTTAGTGATTTAAATACTTCTGCAAGGGGTATTTTCACTAATTAAATCCCTCCAGGAGTTTGGCAACTCCAAAAAGGGTGACTCCAAATCCTACAGAAAGGTACTATAAATACCTAACACCTTCCCTTGGAACCAACTAAATACCTCCTATAGTTTTAATCTGGTAAAAAGGAGAAGAATCATACAGAACTGTCTTTGGGAATTTCTTGAGGGCATCCTGTTAATTATATCGACTCGATTCCAACTCCCAGTGAACAAGTACATCAAGCCCTACCTAGCCATCCAAGTAAATAATTTTTGGAGCTCCAGAACTTTTCTGGTGAATTATTTCCTCAAACTAGGGCCTTTATCACTAGAAAAGTCATAGGAAATCAAGGAAAAGTGATAAAATAGTGAAACCACTTTTGCGGGTTTCATTGTATCAACTCCTATCTGATGGTATCATGTTTTTTACAATGGTACCTTACAGAATGTGTCCTTGGTCCAAAACCCCTCCTAGGTAATTCCTAGACTATAAATCCTAAGGGATTTTCTCCCATAGTTCCAAGACAAGGCCAATATTATCAAATCCCTTCCTCCTAAGACCTAATTAAGTGTAAACTTGTATTGTTCAATTGTTTGATGTATGTATTGGTTCTTGTATGCCTGGTGTTGATTGTGGCTTGGTTTGCTTGCATGTGTTGTCTGGACGATGATAGTTGCGACGAAATCGGAGAGCAGAAGAAGGGGTATTTATTATTGATATTGGTATTATTGGGTATTCTGGGTCATCTCAAGAAGTCCAGGGACAATTATGCAATATTGCTGATCATCAGGCAAGCCACCTTCTTGCTCATAAGCCTTGTCCTACTATTTTACTTATGCATGTTTTATCTTCTGTTGATTTAAAATTGCATTGTTTTACTATATGTTGATTGAATATATGGTAGTGGTTTGGCTCCTCCGAACCCTTACCCTATTCTACTACTAAGTACATCCCCCTTGGTGACACCTACATGTCCCTAATAGAATAGATGGTGCATATCCACCATACCCCTTTAGAGACCCCGATTTAGCCAAAGCAAAGCTAGAGGATGGGAAGACCCCGGAAAAGTCTTACTAAATGTTTTATGATAAAACCTTGGTGGGGTGGGACCTCCCAAGAGATGTTGAGCAAGGAAAAGGTTTTGGTTTTACAAAATGTTGGAGAAAAACCGGAGAAAAAGGGTTTACAAAAACACACCTGGTTCTCCGCAGTTTTGCTAGAACAATTAACCTGTGCAACCACATTACTCTGGAATGGGACAGGGCTGGATTTGATGTTTGTCTACCCTGGTATAAGCTGCCTCGCAACGACTACAGGGGACCGAAAGTCCCTGGAGGGTGGGCCTTCTCACGTAAGGGTCCATGTGGTACATCGACCTAGAGAAGGAATGAAGGGTCGGCAGGCCTCCACGCGTTACTATGAGCCCCTCATTGAAAGCACACCTGGGAGGTGTTCCGGTTGGTCCTCGCCCGATGTCCCGGTGTTGAGGGGATTAACACTCATAGGGTAGGCACTTATATTGGAGTAGACATCCGGAGAGTCTTGATTGGTTACTCGACCCACGATCAGCGAAGATCAGGGTAGTGTACCCGGATGGTGTGGGTAAAGTGTACAACCTCTGCAGAGTGTAAATCTATTCGAACAGCCGTGTCCGCGGTCATGGACGGTTGGGAAGGTTGCTGTAGAGCGGTGCTGGTTTTGTTTTCAAAAAGGATTTCTAAGAAGATATTGATTTGAATATGTTTTGACCATGGGATGGTCGGAAAGGATCCCTACTATGACCATGGGATGGTCAGAAAGGGATGGAAGGAGTTTGTGTTGAGCCACGTAGAGATAAACAAAACTTTTTCCCTACGTGGTGATCCCAAGATCCAGCTCATGTAGAAGGCCACGAGGATTACCACTAGACGCGCAGTTGCGGAATTGATGAAGCACGTCGCTTGATGCAGTGCAGTCCTCGCGATCCGTTCCGATTCCACGATCCACGATCCATACTTTCTTCACGATCATCGAAGTGATGAACGTACAACACCTCCGCCGGTATCCACACGTACGAGGAGGAGTGCCGGCGATGGACTGCTAGGTCCGGTATGGCGGCGACAGGACGGACTGGAGCTAGGGTTTCCAACACATGGAGTGACCTAAACTCGTGCTCTAAGCACCTATGCCCCAGCTTATATAGGGAGTGAAAGTGGGCTCCACCCAAATAGGTTTCCTGTTTGGGTCTAACCCAAACTGCTCCCGCTCTTAAGTGTGTGACCCGACAGGCTCATGGTAACCCGGACACAATTCCGAGTCTCACTCATGATCGATCAGTTGGTAGCGGCTCCTAGCAGAACGTGCCAACTCCCAAGTACCAATAAGTCATGACGACATACCTTCCAATGCGACTTTTGCCTGAGTCCCTTTTGCCTCACGATATACCTTCTCGAACTATAGGCGAATGATCGTCATCCCTTAAATAGTCCGACCCTCTTTCTCGATCCGAGATAAGTGATTCATCCGACTAACTCTTAGTCGGCTGCCTCGGTTAGCACTTATCCGAGACGCGCATGGCCATGCTTTCTGAATCATATCTTCCGAGAGGGCCCAGAGAATATCTCTCTAGATAGAGGGGAAAAATCCCATCTCGGTTATTCACATCACGCATCTTGATTCTCAGTCGACCCGAACTCCGCCTTTATAACTGCCCAGTGACGGAACAACGTTTGACAGAACCTAAGTCGGTGATCCTCAACTCGGATTGTGCAATAACCTCAGGTCTAAGGATTACATTGATTGAGACATGCAAATGACTACTTGTTCGTTGCATCTCAATATGGGTCAGTCCGACTCGCTAAACTCTTTAGCCGAATCCGTGTAAGTCAGAATAGCATCCCCATGCCCATGACAAGTGGAACCTAGTCATCTGCCGACTTTCACATTGGTCTAAGTTGTGTCTCCAGCACAACCTCAATGACCAAGGACAACTAGTATGAACAACATGAATATATAGTTCCACAATCAAATCACATATTCGATGATACATATCAGCAGTTCATACATGGACCATAACCTTATGAATACATTGGGAATAACATCATACATGATTGCCTCTAGAGCATATTCCCAACAGTCTCCCACTTGCACTAGAGTCAATCATCTGACATCACATGTCTAGGCACCTAATGCCCATAGCTCTCAGGTGTGCCTCATGCTTTGGCTATGGAAGTGGCTTTGTCAATGGATCCGCAATGTTTGCATCCGTGTGTACCTTGCATAACTTGATATCACCTTGATCCACGAACTGGCGAATAAGGTGGTACCGCATGAGTATATGTTTGTTCTTCTGGTGCTATCTAGGTTCCTTGGCTTGTGCAATAGCACCATTGTTGTCACAATACACGTCTAACGGATTGGACGAGCCCTGAACCACACCAAGATCTATGAGGAAATTCCTCATCCAAACGGCTTCTTTTGCCCCCTCCGAGGCAATAATATACTCAGCCTCTGTCGTAGACGCAGACACCGTCTCTTGCTTGGAACTCTTCCAGCTCACAGCCCCTCCGTTTATCACAAACACATATTCGGATTATGAACGAGAATCATCCGAGTCAGTGAGATAACTCGCATCCGTGTAACCCCTTACACTGAGTTCATCCTCACCTCCATAAACCAGGAACATATCCTTAGTCCTTCTCAAGTACTTGAGGATATTTTTAGCCGCTGCCCAGTGGATTTCTCCAGGGTCAGCCTGGTACCTGCTCACAACACTTAGAGCATAGGAAACATCCGGCCTAGTACAAATCATAGAGTACATGATGGATCCGACTGCAGAAGCATACGGAATCGCACTCATCCGACTTCGCTCATCAGTTGTCGAAGGACACTGAGTCTTGTTAAGTTTTACGCCATGGGACATCGGTAAGAACCCCTTCTTAGACGATTCCATGTTGAACTTCTTCAACACTTTGTCCAAATATGTACTTTGACTCAATCCAATGAGCCGCCTTGATCTATCTCTATAGATCCGGATTCCTAGTATGTAAGTCGCCTCACCCAAGTCTTTCATCGAAAAACTCTTTTCCAATGATTCCTTGGTCTCTTGCAACATCTGGACATCATTTCCAATCAGTAATATGTCATCCACATATAAGATCAGAAAGTTCACTTTGCTCCCACTAAACTTCTTGTATAAACAAGAATCATGATAACTTTTGATGAAGCCAAACGATTTGACTACCTCATCAAAGCGAATGTTCCAACTTCGAGATGCTTGCTTCAACCCATAAATGGATTTCCGAAGCTTGCATACCTTGTCAGCATTAGCCGGATCGACAAAACCCTCGGGCTGTATCATATACACGTCCTCGGTTAAATTTCCATTAAGGAAAGCCGTTTTGACATCCATCTGCCATATCTCATAATCGAAATAGGCTGCTATAGCTAACATGATCCGAACTGATTTAAGCATCGCTACAGGAGAGAAAGTCTCATCGTAGTCAACTCCTTGAACTTGTCGAAACCCTTTCGTGAAAAGCCGTGCCTTGTAGATAGAAACATTTCCATCCATATCAGTTTTCTTCTTAAAGACCCATTTGCACTCGACGGGTCTTGCACCGTCTGGCAGATCAACCAAGTTCCAAACTTGATTTTCATCCATGGACTTTAACTCGGATATCATGGCTCCAAGCCATGACTCGGAATCAGAACCCACCATCGCTTCCGAATAAGTTGCCGGCTCATCACTGTCCAACAGCATCACATCACGAACACTTCGCAATCTGGCCGATCTTCGTAGTGTCGGTGCAATTTCTGGCTCAGGTACCACATCCGGCTCAACCTCTAAGGCTTTTGCCGACTCGCTGCTAGCCGGTATTTCTTGAATTTCTTCGAGACGCACCATACTCCCACCGACTCCCCAACTGAGAAACTCTTTCTCAAGGAAGACACCGTTTTGAGCGACAAACACTTTGCCCTCTTCTCGGTTGTAGAAGTAGTAACCCAAGGTTTCCCTCGGATACCCCACGAAAATACACTTATCCGACTTAGCTGTAAGCTTGTCTGACTGAAGTCGCTTGACAAAAGCTTCACAACCCCAAATCTTGAGAAAAGACAAACTCGGCTTCTTGCCAGTCCACATCTCATGTGGTGTCTTCTCTACCGACTTTGATGGTACTCTGTTTAGTGTGAACGCTGCAGTTTCTAGACAATAACCCCAAAATGATAAAGGCAGATCTGTCCGACTCATCATTGATCATACCATGTCCAACAAGGCCTGATTCCTCCTTTCCGATACACCGTTTCTCTGCGGCGTTCCTGGAGGAGTGAGCTGGGGAACTATTCCACAACTCTTCAGATGGTCATCAAACTCATGGCTCATGTACTCGCCTCCTCGGTCCGACTAAAGAAACTATTTTCTTGCCAAGTTGATTTTGTACCTCATTCTGGAATTCCTTGAACTTTTCAAAGGCTTCTGACTTATGTTTCATCAAGTAGATATATCCATATCTACTGAAATCATCAGTGAAGGTAATGAAGTACTCATAACCACCTCTGGCTGTCATGCTCATTGGGCCACATACATCACTATGTACTAGTCCCAATAAGTCGGATGCCCTTTCACAACTCTTTGCAAAAGGTGTCTTGGTCATCTTGCCGAGAAGGCAGGATTCGCATGTCTCGAACGACTCCAAGTCGAACGAAGTTAGGAGTCCATCATCATGGAGCTTCTTCATGCGTTTCCATCTTATATGACCAAGCCGACAATGCCAAAAGTAAGTCATATTCAGATCATTTGGTTTTAACCTTTTCACATTTATGTTAAAGACGGATTCACCCTCAAGATTCAAAATAAATAATCCGTCCTAGACGGGTGCAAAGCCGTGAAACATATCATTCAAATATAAAGAACAACCATTATTCTTAATATTTGACTCATAGCCCTGTCTCATCAAACATGAGGCAGAAATAATGTTTCGACTAAGCACTGGAACATAATAACAATTATTCAGCTCCATTAAGAATCCGGAAGGTAAATGAAGTTGCATCGTGCCGACTTCCAACGCAGCAACTCTTGCTTTGTTTCCGACTCTAATGTCAACCTCGCCTCTTGCCATGCTCCTAGTTTTTACAAGTCCCTGCAACGAGTTGCAGATGTGAATGACTGATCCGGTATCATATAACCAAGAACTACCAGGTGCATCAGCAAGATAAATGTCTATAACATTGCAAACAAGCGTACCTGATCCGGAAGTCACACCTCCGCTCTTGGCTTTGTCATCCAGATACTTGCTGCAATTCCTCTTCTAGTGGCCATCCGACTTATAGTAGAAGCAAGTGGATCCGGCTGCAGGAGATGGCTTAGTCCCTGAGGAAGCGCGTTGGACTCGGTCCTCAGCCTTACCTCCTGACTTTGCCTTCTTCTTCTTAGTCCAAGAACTCTTCTTGAACTTAGCCTTGTTTTGTACCATCAACACTTGACTGGCACCTTTCTTGAGATCCGCCTCAGCCTGCTTGAGCATCCCATGTAATTCAGTGAGCTTCTTATCCATACCATGCATGTGGTAGTTCGATATGAACTGGCCATACGCACTAGGAAGAGAGTTCAGAATTATGTCTGTAGCGAACTCTTTGCTAATGGGGTAGCCAAGTCTTTCCAGAGATTGCATGTAACCAACCATCTTGATCACATGCGGACTCAGTGGATCGCCATCCTTAAGCTTGCAGCTCAACAAAGCCTGACAGACTTGATACCTCTCAGTCTTTGCCTGAGCCTGGAACATACTTTTGAGGCTTTCGATCATATCGTAGGCCTCAACATTCTCGAACTGCTGCTGCAAGTCCGGTTCCATGTGAGCAAGCATAAGACAGCTAATCTCCGTGGATTCATCACAAATCCGACGGTAGGCATTGGTGGCTGCGACAGTAGCATTCTCATCCGGCTCAGCTGGAAGTGGGTTGTCTAGGACACGATCCCTCTTTTCTTGTTTGAGAACAATTCTCAGATTACGATACCAGTTGGTGAAATTAGTTCCATTCAGCTTATCTTTCTCTAAAATGGCTCTCAAAGCAAAACCGGAAATCTGAGGAAGACTGCTAGGTGCCATTGATCTACAACAGAAAATATGCAAAACAGTTAAGACATGTATCCACAAAAGAGCAAGCATATTAAACTTTTTAATATTTTTTCTCCCACTAGAACCAACACCCCTCCGATGGTTACTTAGTGATTCAGGACCCTAAATAAGCAAGTCGACTAGTGAGCTTTAGCATCACTGCTAGCCGTCAAGTGATCTAGGTAGACAACTCCTTGTCAATCGTATCTCATACGACTCCTGTTGGATGGGTGGCATCACATGCCCCGGCTCCCATCCGACTTTTCCCCAAGTCCCACAACCGTTGTGATAGACCTGTCTAGATTACCAAGTGCTTCCGTTGTAAGAGTCCGACTCAAACCCACCTAGTCGGAAAGAATTGATAGCACCTCAATTTTATGAGCCCACTGTCAAAAATGTCCGACTTGTGATGGTGCAGCACTGGCGGGGAAACCGACTAGACCTTCTTTGAGGGATTACTTTCTACCAACTATCTAATAGAGGTAAAACAAAGACATAACAATAACACAAAATAAGGCAATTATAATGTGAAATGGTTTGGCTCTCTTCATGGCGATCTCCATCTCCATAGAGCCTGTAATCCGACTCGTGTCAACTCTTGTCACGTGCCGTCTTACACAATGTGGCCGACTTGCACACCGACTTTCATGCCCTCCGGATTCTCCAAGCAGCTACACTAGCTAGTAATGCAAATTACACAGAGAATCCGACACGCAGGCCGTTATACAATAAGATGACAGCACCTAGGCTCTAGCCGGCTGACAAAAACCGTGATACGCAGATCACGTATGGATTACACACATCACATGCACATAAGCTATACCATTCACAACATCATCCTGCAAAAACAAGTTATGCATAGATACGATATCTACCGGTGTTGTGAAACTCGCAACGACATCTAAGGCGCTACGACAGGGCGAAGCCGGCGGTC
This sequence comes from Avena sativa, assembly GCA_916181665.1. Taxonomy (NCBI): domain Eukaryota; kingdom Viridiplantae; phylum Streptophyta; class Magnoliopsida; order Poales; family Poaceae; genus Avena; species Avena sativa. The sequence continues at coordinate 381,626,111 of OV702286.1, read as the reverse complement.
CCGCTAGCCGGATAGTGGGCAGGGATCGAAAGCGCGGATCTCATCTGCATTCCGGACATGGATTTCGTCATCGGATAAAACAATTTTACCCAAATCCGATCCGGACTCCGATTCGACCAAACTCTTTGATCTTCGATCACCGCATCCAGGTTTACGTGTCACAGTCTACCCCGATGGCGAAAGCCGACCGGTAGAGGTATGTCGTTCCACGACCTTAGCAGTTAGATCATGGAAACCAGATCATCCATTCCCCCGAGTACAGTTGATCCAATCAACTTTGTACAAAACCGATCTATCTCATAGATCGACCACCAAAACTACAATTAGATCCAATCTAACGCCAACCGCATATCACATATGCACGATCACGAGCCTAAAACCAGAAGCTAACGCTCTGATACCACTGTTGGGCCACGTAGAGATAAAAAAAACTTTTTCCCTACGCGGTGATCCTAAGATCCAGCTCAAGTAGAAGGCCACGAGAATTACCACTAGACGCGTAGTTGCGGAATTTGATGAAGCACATCGATTGATGCAGTGCAGTCCTCGCGATCTGTTCCGATTCCACGATCCATGATACGTACTTTCTTCATGATCGTCGAAGTGCTGAACGTACAACACCTCCGCTGGTATCGACACGTACAAGGAGGAGCGCCGGTGATGGACTGTTAGGTTCGGTACGGCGGCGACAGGACGGACTGGATCTAGGGTTTCCAACACATGGAGTGACCTAACCTCGCGCTCTAAGCACCTGTGCCCCAGCTTATATAGGGAGTGAAAGTGGTCTCCACTCACTTGTGGCCCATTCACTAAAAGGCCTATATTTGCCACTACAAGTCTCACTTGCTGACTAAGTCCATGTCACTATTTGGGTCCAACCGAAATAGGTTTCCTGTTGGGTCTAACCCAAACTGCTCCCGCTCTTAAGTGTGTGACCCGACAGGCTCATGGTAACCTAGACACAATTCCGAGTCTCACTCGTGATCGATCAATTGGTAGCGGCTCCTAGCAGAACGTGCCAACTCCCAAGTACCAATAAGTCATGACGACATACCTTCCAATGCGACTTTTGTCTGAGTCCCTTTTGCCTCACGATATACCTTGTCGGACTATAGGTGAATGATCATCATCCCTTAAATAGTCCGACTCTCTTTCTCGATCCGAGATAAGTGATTCATCCAACTAACTCTTAGTCGGCTGCCTCGGTTAACACTTATCCGAGACGCGCATGGCCATGCTTTCTGAATCATATCTTCCGAGAGGGCCCAGAGAATATCTCTCTAGACAGAGGGCAAAATCCCATCTCGGTTATTCACATCACGCAGCTTGATTCTCAGTCGACCCGAACTCCGCCTTTATAACTGCCCAGTGACGGAACAATGTTTGACAGAACCTAAGTCGGTGATCCTCAACTCGGATTGTGCAATAACCTCAGGTCTAAGGATTACATTGATTGAGACATGCAAATGACGACTTGTTCGTTGCATCTCAATATGGGTCAGTCCGACTCGCTAAACTCTTTAGCCAAATCCGTGTAAGTCGGAATAGCATCCCCATGCCCATGACAAGTGGAACATAGTCATCTGCGACTTTCACATTGGTCTAAGTTGTGTGTCCAACACAACCTCAATGACCAAGGACAATTAGTATGAACAACATGAATATATAGTTCCACAATCAAATCACATATTCGATGATACATATCAGCAGTTCATACATGGACCATAACCTTATGAATACATTGGGAATAACATCATACATGATTGCCTCTAGAGCATATTCCCAACAGTTTGGTCGTGGGACGACCGGGAGAAAGGAACAAATGGGTGACCCAGTCCTAATGTTTTCCAAAACTTTTCAAAAAGGTTCCCAAAACTGTTTACAAAGGTTTTCAACAAAGATATGTAGATGCTATATCTACAAGAGAAACTATTTGAGAAAAGAACCTCTCTTGGAGCCCTCCTAATACCACAGCCATATTGCATAGCCTCTTGTTATTATTTTATTAAGGTGGTTTGCGAGTACATTCAAAGTACTCACTGGCATTGTCCCTGGCTATTAACTTAGCCAGATCCCAAGAAGAAGACGAGGACGGTGACTATGCGAGCTAGGACGTTCTCCCAGTCAGTTGCCTGTGGGTTAAGGCATGGCTTGGGCCCTACGCCTAATGAAGTTTCGCTGTTGTTGATCGATGTAGCCATAATGGCAAATAAGGTATGTCATGTATTCATTATGTACTGGATGCTTACTTTGATACTTGTCGGTTATGTGCCACGACTAACTGATCATGGGATCGTGGTTGTATGCATAACAGGGATTCTCGGAGGATTAATCCGGGGCCCCCCACAGACTTGGTATTAGAGCCATCCTGACTGTAGTAGAACCTTAGTTAGCATGGTCATTAGACAGGAACCTTATTTTTGAAAACCCTGACTTTCGAAAACTAGTTTCTCAATGAGTTTCAAAAAGTTCTACTTCTTATATTACTCTAAGTAAAGGTTTTCGAAAATGGTTTACTTCAACTCCTGTCCCCAAACTTCAAACCTCGGGATTTTGAAGAACTAGGATCTGGAACCCGGTGAAGAAAATGAGAACAAGATGAAGAGAAGCAACTACCAGCAAACACAAGGAGACAACAATATCGCCCTACCAGCGGAATCCTCTTACTTAGAAGAACTCAAATATTGCACCATCAAGAAGCGTCCAAGATATGATGAATGCTTCACCTGCAAGATAGTGACTCCGACCTGAAGAAAGACGATTAGCTAGGGTCAATAGTCCTAAGAATAGGATTCCCCTACTTCACGAGTAGTTAACTCCTTGGTCCCTGGAGTTGACCGTGTTTGCTTGCCTAAGTGCATCCTGTGTTGCTTGATGTGTGTTGGTTGCCGAGGACATTGCGACCCCCTCGCTCTGTTCGCCTTGTTTGTATGATCCGATTTGCTTTGACCTCCTTAAAAATGTGACTTGAGAAGCGATAACCCACCTAGTAACTCAGGAAACCCCTGTGTTAGATGTCGGTAATGAGACCCAAACTAACCTCGAGAGCATATGAGAAGAAAAGCCCCGGGCAAATCAGGAGTTGATCTCGTCAAGTAAGAACCACTAGAAGACTTCACCTCAGCAGGATGGCATACCTCGTCAAACTCACCATGCAAGACTCATCAATAGCCCCACACTCCCTTGTTCCTCAGTCCACTACAGCAAGATTCCCGTTGAAGCCAGAAGTCAATTCATGAAGGATCCTCAATATCCACAGGAAACCACCTGATAAGTCAACCAAGACAAGAAGTGGAGACCAAACCACACTAACCTTTAGTGTCTTAGAGCTTCTGACTGCCTCAATATACTAATTAATCTAGTCGACCCTACCCAAACCAATGGGAAGTTCCTCCATAGAAGGTGAGAACTACCGCTAAAGCCAGATGATAAGGAAGCGTGAAGACAACGAGTTTACTCCATCTTCGAGCAGGAGCAACCTCAAGTGATCAAGAGACGACCACCTCCCTAAAACTAGATGACTCTACCCGGAGGAAGCACTACTACGAAGAGTCATAAACCGCTATTTTACCTTGAGCTAACCCCCCCTAAAGGCTTCGTTAGGAAACCACCCCGCCAAGGTTGATAAAATAAGGCGTCACTCGGAGACCCCAGCTCAAGACAACAGGAAGATATAGCTTTCCGCTAAACATCGGGTCAGCACTCCAAGACAGAAGATCCGTACCCTTCTTGATGAATTTTAGTGAAGCTCTAAGGAGGAAAGACTGCATCTTTCCAACTCAATCTCCAGAAGATGGTCTACCGAAAGGTACTTCAGAAGAGATCTCAGGATCCGACGTCCTTTCTCCAAGCAACAACTCATGAGTTATCCGATGAGAAAATAACTGAAGATTCTACAAAGGCCCTCCCCTACTTCAGCTGAAGACTCACCCGAAGGACCGCCGAACCGCTAACCCCTAGGTTCCATAATGCTTAGAGGATGTGAGACTCCAACGACTCCACCACGCTAATTATGAATAATAGTAGTATATAAGCCCCGTAGGCCATAGCTTCAGGGACGCCCTCTGAAGATCTCGACTCCAGGAGAAGGATGAACGACAACCTTCCCAAACTTCATCCAAGGACTTCAGGAAGGAAGGACATGTTATCCCCGAGCAAACCTAGTCTAATCCTACCCCTCGAGGAAGCAGATCGAATTCAATCAAGTGTGACTATTTCTTAACCGATAAGAATCCTAGTGAACCTAGAAAAAGAATACAGGCCCAGAAAAAATTACCCCTTTTTCGAGAACCTTTTAGAAGTTCTACCCATACATGTTCGGATCGCCAATTCATATTAGATATACTAAATCCAGCAGTGGTCTATTGAAATTGAGAGAATAAGCTAAATAATTTTGACTTTATTTTTTTATTCTGAAATCGTCTTCAGCAATTAGTCCTCATTTTTTCTTCGTCACTGGGGTCCTCTGGACCTGTAGATCCGGGTTTGTGTCCTTTTTCGCTATTCTTGGGTTGGATGAATTATCAGAAGAGGATCGTTTAACTGTAATCAACACCAATGATGAAATAGAATTTATGGCTACACAGACCGTTGAAGATAGTTCTAAACCCAGGCCAAAACAAACTGGGATCAATAACCAAACCACCCATTTTATGAAAAATAAGGAGCTTGCCCTTATTCAAATTCAAAGCGCTTCGTAATCTTCAACCAGTTCTGTGTTAAACATAGTGTGAGTTAGACAGATCCCCCTTCTCAAATAGAGAAAGAAGAACCTTGCAATTCTTCCTGAATAGACTCGATTCTCCCATCGAGAGTTTCTTTGAAAGCCCACCAAAAATAGAGTAACCCTTCGCTGAAGCAACCTCAGGAGGTAGATAGGATACGCTACGACCCTAAGGAAGAGCTGTGAATCCTTAGAGCGAGGTACCCCTAGCCGTAGATTCTACCCTCCGACGAGTACCCCTTGAGGTTCAGCATCAAGGTAGTCTGCCCCGTCTAAGCTCTCGAGATATAGAGTCCGGAAGGAAAAGAAAGTCTTCTCTCGAAATCAAGACGGGACTCTGCTCAACTCTCAGTGCATCCCAGAAGACTGAAGCTCAACCTCATCGACAGAGTAGTCACTTTCAAAGACGGAGTCCGTAAGATAGTATGCGTAAGACACCTAGTATCAACCCAGCCCAAAAATCCCCTAACCCTACCCTCCGGAATCTCGGGATGAGATTCTTTTAAGGGGGAAAGATCTGTAACATCCCAATTTCAGCAACCCTGATTAGTTGTCCAGAATGCAAAAATCAGGGGGAACAAAAAACTTTTTCTTGTAGAGTGCTGAAGTGTTTGCTTGCTGTTTCGATATGCTTATGCATATGAATGTGTATTAGATGATATACTCCTTATCTCAACCCCAGTCGACCAAAGCTACTTCCCAAAACTGCCTTGGCTTAATTTCCATATTCTCAAATGTTCTGGCATTTCAAAAACATGAGCCAAGATGTTTATGAAACCAAAACTACTTTAGTAGCTTCTATTAACAAAACTATGGAGAAATATAGACTACTATCTCCTTATGTTTTCAAGACAGAACCTTCAACTACTCTTACCTCTAGATTTAACAAAACCTTTTTGTAAACTTTCGGATTCTGCTCTTGGTAGAGATACCAATTACCTTACCTTGTTCAAACTCCAACCTATTTCAAAATACCCATCCTTGCCTCAGGCTAAGCTTGGTGGTACCCTCGGTAGTAGTTGATTTGTTCGTAAGATGAGTTGCCTTGATCTGCTGTTTGAATTGTCTCCTTAGGAGATAGTATGAGCTACTCTAGGAGCTCATCACTAGGATCAATAAGTTTACAAATCACCACACCCTAAACCAGAATGCAAAGCAAGATCAAATCTCCAGCTAGTAGAGATCATCTGAAACCCTTCACCAGATCCATTCTAAAGATGTCCCTTCTAGAAGCTTCCAATTCAATGAAGCCCAATAGCAAGCATGGATCCTTTCTACTCCATATACTCTTCAATATCATCCACTTGATGATGTTTGGGTACTTTGCAACCCACCAATATCATCTCCACCAACATTCTAGTCAAAAACCTAAATCTGCCAAATTTGACTAAATCTGGAAACTGTTTCAACATCACCTTTTTGAATGCCTCTCTTTCTCAACCCTTGTGCATTTTTGGTAATGCATTTGGACCATCTTGTTAACCATCCTAAGGAATAACAAGGCCCACTCTTGCCCTTGGTTAGATCACTCTCCAACCCACTTGTTCTTGATGGTTTTGCAGATAAGAAAATAACAATTCCTACAAATCTAGTCATCATACCTACTTTGGTAGAAGCTCACATCACCATACAAACCTCTATAGACCAAATCTATGCATGGTTGTGTTCTACTCCTTGTTTTCTATCATAACCTACTTCACTTACCGCAAGTGGATCTCTGTGCTGATTTAAGCCACATGGTTTAGAAGGCATCATGATCCATACTGTATGACAACCTTAATTTCAACAAAGTTTGCCATCACTTCTAGAACACCTCAAATACCATTAATTCAAAATCCTTCTGCCATGATCATCTATATGACTTCTTCTACTCACCCATCTATCCCTTGCATCAAGGTGAGCTCTGAGCCCCAAGATGCAAGCCTGTTTTGGTGGTATAAAAATAACCTCACCCTAGATCCCTAACTCCTTGTGTTCCATCTTATTCAAGTTGTAATTTCATTCCTCAAGGTTGAAAATGCTTGCTACACCTTGTCTATACCCTATACATTGATCCTCAATATTTATCTGTAATTATCCATAATTATTATGGCCCCAAAAATATTTAATTACTTAAATAGTCAAAATCTCTAAAACTCCCTCCATAAAGGAAAGTTTGGTTTTTACCAAAACACTTCCCCAAATTTTAGCTCATGTGAGTCCCACTAATAATACCCTATCTTTCCATCTCAAAAATAAATATTTTTGAGAAGCTTTATTATTTCTTTTTGCCTTTTTTCTTAAAAGGATAAATTGGAATAATAATTGTTTTAATCACTTTTAATCCTCAATAAATCTTGGGAAAATTCCCCTAAGTGTGTATTCACAATTGGGACCCTCTCACACCAAAATCCAACCTTGCCCAATGGAAATTTATCAAATGATCTTCTAGAAATCATTTTTGTCCTTTTTGAGTAATTGGATTTAAGTGGACTTAAACTCCACATAAAAATCCCAATTAAATCTTAGAAGTCCAACTTGACCTCACCTATCTACCAATACCATTTTCTCTTCTGGTCCAAGGCACGTTTGTGGTTTTCCTTCACAAACATCTACTAGATCAATAATTGTCAATTAAGCCAATCACCACTCTAAGCAATTCCTTTTTCCATCAATTCTTGATCAGTGCTTATCCTCAACATCAAGACACACCACTAGTCGACCAGTACTGTAGCATCACCCCAACAAATCTCCATTTTAGCCCTTGTACTAATAGAAAGAGAGAGATACAACCCCAATTCTTACAAGAATCAATCCAACTTAATTACCACTAATGCCACCTCACTCCCTGGTTCAGCACGACCCAATTACCATACTACCCCTCTCCACCTCCCCTTGGACCAATCCCTGGCCAACATTGCTCTCCCCCATGCCCACATTGGTAATTTACCACATCCACTCCCTCCTTGTGGTATAAAGGCCAGCAGCCCTCCCCCAGCCAGCTCCCTTCCCTCATTTGCTTCCTCCCACCTACACTCACCTCCCCCAGCACGCCCTACCTCTCCCCTGCTCTGTGTTGTCCGAAGGAAGAAGAAGAGGAGAGCCTCGGCCTCCTCACAAAATCGAGCAAGGCACCTCCCCCCTCTGCTCCATTCCCTCTACATGTCAACCCACAAGATCTCCTTGCTCTCCTACATCTAACGGTGCCCTCCTTTTTGCCTAGGACCATCTCCTCCGCCATCGCCGTCGAGCTCCGGCGAGGTCGCTCTCTGTCGCCGTTGCCCGAGCAGCTCCCAGTGGTCCTCCGCCGCCGTGCCGCCTACCGACTACCGCATCGTCCTGCAGCATCCCCGACCCTCCTCGAGCCCTCAGGTGAGCTCCCCGCTTCGCGCCACCCTCTGCTAGGGTTTGTCTCGTCGCCGGCAAGCCCCGGGTGGACGACGATGTTGCGCTGTCGATCGTCACTTAAGCGGATGGCTGAGATCCGCCGATACCCCTTCGGCCCCCTCCTCTCGCTGACGGCCGGGCCCCGCCTAGCAGGTTTGACTGCCGGCTCCCGCGCACCTCGCTGAGTGCCGTGGGCCGTTTTTCCCTCTGTGCGGCCCAATACTCCCCAGATCCAGCCTAGTGCAGCCCTTTTTCTTTTTTCCTTTTAGCAGATCCATTTATTCCAGAGAAGCCTTCTAGGTTTAAATCCAAAGAAAATAGTAAAACACTTCCCAATGCCTAGATCTAATTCTCTGGTGGTTCTTTGATGTTTTCTCAAACATGCAGAGGCAACCCCATGGTCATATTAATTTTCCTTAATTCCTGATAATTAATCTGCTAGAATATATGTGGTACACTAATTAATTTCTACAGAGAGTATTTGAATCCAAGACCTACTGGAAGGTATTCAAAATACCTATTTTCCAGCACAGGTCCCATCCCAAGGTGAACTATATACTGCCTTTAGGAAAATTAACAAAACTGACAACTTTCCTTCTTAGATAAATTCCCCAGGTCAAACCAAATAGGTTATTGACCTGATTCCAACTCCCAGTACACACCAGTACCCATATCTACCAAACCCCAGAAGCTTATAATTTATTGAGCTCTGGATGAATTTTAGTGATTTAAATACATCTGCAATGGGTATTTTCACTAATTAAATCTCTCCAGGAGTTTGGCAACTCCAAAAAGGGTGAATCTAAATCCTACGGAAAGGTACATTAAATACCTATCACCTGCCCTTGGAACCAACTCATTAGCTCCTGTATTTTTAATCTGGTAAAAAGGATAAGAATCATATAGAACTGTATTTGGGAATTTCTTGAGGGCATCCTGGTAATTATCTCGACTTGATTCCAACTCTCAATGAAAAAGTTCATGAAGGCCTACCTGGATATCCAAGGAAATAATTTGTGGAGCTCCAGAACTTTTCTGGTGAATTATTTCCTCAAACTAGGGCCTTTATCACTAGAAAAGTCATAGGAACTCAAGGAAAAGTGATGAAATAGTGAAACCACTTTTGTGGGTTTCATTTTATCAACTCCTATCTGATGGTATCATTTTTTTACAATGGTACCTTACAGAATGTGTCCTTGGTCCAAAACCCCTCCTAGGTAATTCCTAGACTATAAATCCTAAGGGATTTTCTCCCATAGTTCCAAGACAAGGCCAATATTATCAAATCCCTTCCTCCTAAGACCTAATTAAGTGTAAACTTGTATTGTTAAATTGTTTGATGTATGTATTGGTGCTTGTATGCCTGGTGTTGATCGTGGCTTGGTTTTCTTGCATGTGTTGTCTGGACGACGATAGTTGCGACGAAATTAGAGAGCAGAAGAAGGGGTATTTATTATTGATATTGGTATTATTGGGTATTCTGGGTCATCTGAAGAAGTCCAGGGAAAATTATGCCATATTGCTGATCATCAGGCAAGCCACCTTCTTGCTCATAAGCCTTGTCCTACTATTTTACTTATGCATGTTTTATCTTCTGTTGATTTAAAACTGCATTGTTTTACTATATGTTGATTGAATATATGGTAGTGGTTTGGCTCCTCCGAACCCTTACCCTATTGTACTACTAAGTACATCCCCCTTGGTGACACCTACCTGTCCCTAGTAGAATAGATGGTGCATATGCACCATACCCCTTTGGAGACCCCGATTTAGCCAAAGCAAAGCTAGAGGATGGGAAGCCCCGAAAAAAGTTTTACTAAATGTTTTATGATAAAACCTTGGTGAGGTGGGACCTCCCAAGAGACGTTGAGAAAGGAAAAGGTTTTGGTTTTACAAAATGCCGGAGAAAAACCGGAGAAAAGGGGTTTACGAAAACGCACCTGGTTCTCTGTAGTTTTGCTAGAACAATTAACCCGTGCAACCACATTACTCTGGAATGGGACAAGGATGGATTTGAGGTTTGTCTACCCTGGTATAAGCTGCCTCACAACGACTATAGGGGACCGAAAGTCCCTAGAGGGTGGGCCTTCTCACATAAGGGTCCATGTGGGACATCGACCTGGAGAAGGAATGAAGGGTCAGCAGGACTCCACGCGTTACTATGAGCCCCTCATTGAAAGCACACCTGGGAGGTGTTCCGGTTGGTCCTCTCCCGATGTCTCGGTGTTGAGGGGATTAACACTCATAGGGTAGACACTTATATTGGAGTAGACATCCGGAGAGTCTTGATCGGTTACTCGACCCACGATCGGTGAAGATCAGGGTAGTGTACCCGGATGGTGTGGGTAAAGTGTACAACCTCTGCAGAGTGTAAATCTATTCGAATAGCCGTGTCCGCGGTCATGGACGGTTGGGAAGGTTGTTGTAGAGCGGTGCTGGTTTTGTTTTCAAAAGGATTCCAAAACTGTTTACAAAGGTTTTCAACAAAGATATGTAGATGCTATATCTACAAGAGAAACTATTTGAGAAAGGAACCTCTCTTGGAGCCCTCCTAATACCACAGCCATATTGCATAGCCTCTTGTTATTATTTTATTAAGGTGGTTTGCGAGTGTATTCAAAGTACTCACTGGCATTGTCCCTGGCTGTTAACTTGGCCAGATCCCAAGAAGAAGACGAGGACGGCGACTATGCGAGCTAGGATGTTCTCCCAGTCAGTTGCCTATAGGTTAAGGCATGGCTCGGGCCCTACGCCTAATGAAGTTCTGCTGTTGTTGATCGATATAACCATAATGGCAAATAAGGTATGTCATGTATTCATTATGTACTGGATGCTTACTTTGATACTTGTCGGTTATGTGCCACGACTAACTGATCATGGGATCGTGGTTGTATGCATAACAGGGATTCTCGGAGGATTAATCCGGGGGCCCCCACAAACTCCCACTCAAGAAAGGTATAGAACAATTCCCTAATAAGAGATAGAAGATTTCTTTCGCCTCTCCTATGAAAACAAAATTTGCTCTTAATGCTTCTTCATTTGAGAACACTTGATTCTTTTTCTTACTTCTTATGCCTAACTTAAAGGCGTTAAAGAAAAGTACTTATTGGGAGATAACCGAAAAGTTTTAGATGAGTATTGGAAGTTATTACTTCAGTAATAACCTCTCCTTATCCTTTTTATTTGCTTTTTGTGCCAAGAGTAACCTCTAATGAGAGAGAAGTAATGATTGGGAAAGTTGCTGTCCCGTAATAGATTTCTGTGCTTCACCGTAAATATTCGTGTAAAATCTCTGTACATCGTTTTGAGGCGTGAATTTTTGTGCTTCTGCCCCAGGTTGTTATCTAACTTTTGTTAGCTCAACACTTTTTTATTTGAGCAACAGAAGGTCTTCAAAAAAATTGGTTTTTACCTGCTGGTCTGTTTTGACAGATTTCTGCCATTATTTGCATTTGCTTCTTGTTGGTTCCTTTTTGAGTTGTTTTGGGGAATTGAGCTTTTTGAGGGAAGTGCTACAGTTGCTTTTGTTTTAATGGAAGTTTTAGTGGTGTTGACACTGAACCTAAAGACTTATTATCTTGAGTGCACTAATGTTGCTAATAAAGATTGTGTGAAGTTTTGTATGAAGGAAAAATTTCAGGTGTATGGAGAGAATGATGTAATGAGATGAAGAATGGACTAAATCTCAAGCTTGGGGATGCCACCCCGTGCCACCGCAATAAATATTCAAGAGGTACAAGCGTCAAAGCTTGGGGATGCCCAAGGCATCCCCTTCTTCATCAATAAAAATCCCAGGTTTCTTCCAAACACTTCATTTTTATTGTTTCATGCACAGTTGTGTTGTTCTTGGAGCGTCTTCGTTTTTTGTTTTTGATTTTTCGTTTGCTTGGTTTTATTAATTTGCTGAATAAATTGGTTGGATCCCCTCTTTCGTGCATTGGTTTTCAAATAGTTTGATTTGCATTGGAAAAGAGTAGGAAAAGTTCATGCTTAAGTGGTAAAAGGAGCTTGTTTTTGACTGTGGCCTATGCTTTGTCATGCCATGCTTGATATTTTTTTGGATTTATGCTTAGTGATATTTGCTATAGCATGATTTGTTATAAACAATTTTGATTGCTTAATGTGCCTTGGAAGAATCATGCGTTGTTTTAGCATATTAAAGCATAGTATTGTGGTATTCTCCTTTGATGCTTTATTTGGGGTGACTTGGCGCATGCTCACACCATGTTATGACTATCCCAAGTCACCATAGCCTTTATGATCCTTTAGTTTTCGACTTGTAATATCACTTTATGCTTTAATTAATGATGTTTTGTCGCTTTGCATGATTATGGCCATTATTGCTCTCTTAATTTGTCGCTCCCAGCCTTTTGCTAGCCTCCATAACCAAGTATGAGTTCCACTCATGCATCCAACTCCTAAAACCAAGTTATTCCAAAGAGTCCACCATTGCGTCCATCTTGTTAGCATTTGCTATTCCTAGTATATTCATGTTTTTATCTACCTTCCGAATTAAACTTGTTATGAGAAAACTAGTGATTAAAGCTCTCACGAACTTGATGGCACACTTTACTTTCTTGCACTTAATAAACTTGAACCATTGCGTCCATCTTTGTTGCATATATGCTTGCGCTTTATAAGTTGAAGTTAGAAGAACCATGTATCATGGGGAACGCTTTCAACATTGCACTTCTACATTGTACCTAGTTGATATCATGTTCTTTTGCTTATGGATCCCGGCGGTGTGAAATAAAAGGGGAACTTGTAAGATCATGGAGTTTGTATTTGTGTTAGAGAAACGCCTAGGCCGCTAGCCTAAGCCATGCCTAATCATGGTGGAAACTTCCAGCATAACCATAATGAGCACTCTATGAAGCATCCTCCATATAAACCTATGCAAATAGCAAATAAAAAGATCGCTGAGATGCTCATTGCCTACTTGCCTTGTCATTTTGATTATGGGATAGTTCCTGTATCATGTGCAAGGGGTACCCCGTTGGCGGTTCTCTATGATACATATGTACTTACAATGACAAGGGCTTACTTGTGACTAAAGTTGAGTAGCATGAGGTTCGATCTTCGTAAGTAAGGGACATGAGATTTCGCCTTATAACTTGTCAAGCATATCCTCTTAGTTGTGTCACTTTAACCTTAATCACCTAAAGATGCTTATGATAGGGGCAATGAGAGCTGAAAGCTAAAAAGTACCATAATTTTTGGAAGCTCTTTATGAAACTTGAATCCCTACTTCCTTCTATGAAGGCCTTTCTTTTACTTTTATGTTGAGTCACCACCTTCTATCTTTATGCACATACTTTGAGAGCATAGTGGCCATTCTTACTTCTATGTGCATTTTCCCAAGATTTGTTGATTGATGCATAACTTTGATATTGCTTGTTCTTAAACTATTTGTATCTAGTCACTCTTATGAACTTTGAATGTGTCCTATGCATTTATGTTTGCTACTCTATGAGGGACAAGCTGAATGCCACTATGCTATGTTTTCTTTATGTGAAACAAACAAACGTCTTGCAAAGCATTATTATTCATGAATCTTTTGTTTGTGCCTTTTCATGTTGCAACAATAGTTGCTTTGTCTTATTGTTAGAACTTTATGTTTCATGTTATGATTGAAGTACTATGATCCCAGCTATCAATGTTTTACAAATACTTTGATCAAGTTTATGATGGTGCATGTCACCTCAAAAATTATTCTTTCTTTTTATCAGTTACCTACTCGAGGACGAGCAGGAGTTAAGCTTGGGGATGTTGATATGTTGCAAACATATCCATAATTTTTGATGTTCCATGCTTGGTTTTATCTACTTTCTTATGTTTTGTCCACACTTTTGAGTACTTTCTATACACTTTCTTGGACTAACCTATTAACAAGAGCCAAAGTGCCCGCTGCCTGTTTTCTGCTGTTTTTGGTTCCAGGAAAGTTAGAAAATGAATATTCTCGGAATTGGACGGGACAAAAGTCAAAGTCAGTTTTTCACCAAGGGGGACACGGAGCCAGAATACGAGACGGAGAGGGGCCAGAGGGCCACCACACCACCTGGCCGTGCGGCCAGGCCTGGCCAGCGCCAGGGGGTGGTGTGGCCGCCTCGGGCACCCCCTCGGCCTTCCCTTTCTCCTATAAGATGCCTCCGATACAGAAACCCTAAGTACCCGATCAAAATTCCACGAAAGAGTCTACAGTCACCGTCATCTCCATCCCTAGATCGGGAGGGATCTAAAGGTCTTCCCGGCACCCTGCCGAAGGGGAGAATTCACCCTGGAGGCCTTCTTCATCACCATGCAAGCCTCCGGTGTGATGCGTGAGTAGTTCATCCTTGGACTACGGGTCCATGTAGTAGCTAGATGGCTGATTCTTCTCCTTTGTGCTACCATGTTTAGATCTTATGAGCTTCGTTCATGATCAAGATCATCTATTTGGAATCCTACATGTTGTGTTTGCGGGGATCCGATGGATATTGAGATGCTATTTCAGATTGATTATTGATTCTATCATGTCTTTGATATTTGTGATCTTGCATGCTTTCCGTTGTTAGTAGCTATCTTGGCCAAGTAGATCCTAGCAACTCCAAGAGTATATCTTTCCGTTGTTAGTAGCTATCTTTCCGTTGTTAGTAGCTATCTTAGAGTTGCTAGGATCTACTTGGCCAAGATAGCTACTAACAACGGAAAGCATGCAAGATCACAAATAACAAAGACATGATAGAATCAATAATCAATCTGAAATAGCATCTCAATATCCATCGGATCCCCGCAAACACGGCATGTAGGATTACAAATAGATGATCTTGATCATGAACGGAGCTCACAAGATCTAAACATGAAAGCACAAAGGAGGAGAACCAGCCATCTAGCTACTACATGGACCCGTAGTCCAAAGATGAACTACTCACACATCACACCGGAGGCTTGCATGATGATGAAGAAGGCCTCCAGGGTGAATTCCCCTCTCCGGCAGGGTGCCGGGAAGAGCTTCAGATCCCTCCCGATCTTGGGATGGAGATGACAGTGGCTACAAACTCTTTCGTGGAATTTTGATCGGGTTCTTAGGGATTCTGTATATAACACCCCGGGAAAACCCCAACTACAAAATTGTTTTCTTTTCTTTTCTTTCTGCATCTTCATGACATAACCATCATGTTCATCATGCCTCATTGCATGGATCGTAATTGAAATTGTTGCATTATAATTATTGCAATGCATTTGGTTCTTGATAATTTATTTGATCTTTGTGGCGCCCCGCAAAACCACTACTAGAAAATCGCGTTGTTTTTGTGCATTGCATCATCATGACTGCTTGCTCATGTCATCATGCCACATTGCATTTGAGCATCGTCATCATCATGCATTTGTTTGTCTGAAACTATTTTCGAAAAACATATTTTGTTTTCTAAATATCCCGCCTTTATTTCAAATCCAAAACCCGGGTCTTCGGATTATTTTGTTTCGTCTACCAATGGTTTTCAAAAGCCCCGTTTTAAATAAATAAATTGTTAAATTATTTTTAAGGGGCAGCCGAACCGGGCCGATCCGACCCAGCCGGCCACCCCAGTACAAAAACCAGAACCGCTCAGACCTTTTCCTACCTACACCTAATTCTACCCACCCTGCCTCCACATCACCCCGTCCAATCCCCTCTCGCCACCTCACCTCTCCTTTTCCCCCAACCTATCCCAGCCTGCCACCTCAGCCGACCACCCTCCCCTGGCCCCACCAACCACCACCCCTCCCGCACTGATCCCAACCCCCACGCCACCTGTGCCGCCCCGGCCCCACCACTGACCCTGCTCCTCTCCACCACTCGCGTCCCACCCCGCGTCTTCCTCTCCCTCACGCAATCCCCGCCGCCGCCTCCCTCCGCGTCGCTCTCCTCTCGACCTCGCCGCCCCCGGCCCTGAGCACCGCCGCTCGACACCGCCACCAAGGTCACCGCCGACCTCCTCCGTCAGCGAGCCGCAGCCGCGTCGCCCTTCCTCTGTGCGTGGCGCCGCCGAACATCACCGCCCCTCCTCCCGCACCTCCGTCCGCCGCCAGGACCCGCGCCTGCCCCGCCTCGACGTCACCGTCGCCAGGCCCGTCGACCTCCACCTCCGCCGCGTCGATCCCAAGCCGCCCTGCGTCGGCCACCCCTCCGTCGTCCGCCGCCGCGAGTTCCTCTCCACCGAGCCATCCCTGGCCGAGTCCTCCCGTTGACCTCCGGCCGCCATCTCCTCTGCTCCCGAGCCGCGCTTCGTCTGCCTCGTGTGGCCTCGCCGGCCGCATCTCGCCCCTTCGCCGTTCCTCCGCCCTAGACCGTCCGTACGAGCCAGGGGCTCCCCGGCGATGGTCCTGTCGCCCCGGCTGCCGCTCCGTCGCGGCCTCTGTCTCCTCCGCCTGGCTGCCTTCCCGCGAGCGCGCCCTGGTGCCGCCCTGCTCCGGCCCACTCGCGTCGTCTCGTGGCCAGAGCCCGCGCAGGCTACCCCTCGCGTGTCTCTCTGTAACATGAAGATCGATGGCAAACTGGACCTATCCGACAAGCTGTGGCCCAGACCGATTTCTCCACCGACCACGAAGCCGAGAACCCCTACAGGATCAAGACCCCGAACCCGAAGCTGTCCCTCGCAGAATGCCAAGATCTTCATGGACAACACGTTCGTCGACACCGGAACCGGACACGGCGATGCCCCTCCCAAGATCTTCGTCACGGAACTTCGAGTACTTGTTCGCAGGCTCAAAGGACCCCGGTCCCGGACCCGAAGACGCATCGACGCCAGACCAAGTACATCGTCGGCAACCGACGCCGGAATACCATGATCTCCAACACGGGACGCAGGGCGCATCGACACGAACCCGAAGACCGAACCCAGGCATGCCAAATTCTTCGACCCGAAGGACACAAATGCGACAAGTACTTCTTCCCGGATCTGATGCCCGAGGACCCGGACGCCCAGGTCGTCGACACGGATACGCCAAGCACTTCGCCGCGGAACGCCAAGTTCTTCACCCTGAATGCCAAGACCGACTCGATGGCGCGGAACCGACAAGATCTTCGTAACGACAAGATCGACACCGACCAGGACGAATCCGATGCGCCCCGACGCCGAACCAAGTCCTTCTTCGCGGAACGCCAAGATCTACTCTGTTATCCGAGAACGATTCCGCCGCGACCGAACCCCAGATCCGGACCCTGAGGCCGACCCCGAACCCCTCGGAGCCCAAGTTCTTCGAACCCTAATGTGATTCCCTATCTGAGACCCCCATTATTTTTATAATATAACAGTATCAACTGATGCACATTAATTGTTCATCTCACATGCATATTTGTGTGGTTTGGGGGCATTATGCCGATTCACTCATAATTAAATATGGGGTCCATATGCGGGCAAATCTAGTCTTATATCGGCCCCATTTAAATTTGTGCATCGAACCGACGATATATTTTGCCTTGTTAAGACAACATTTAAATTGCGGGGTATCTAAACAACTTGAACCGTCTAACTAATTGCCGGGGCCTCGGTTCCGCTTAATATGACCTAAATGCATCGCATCTTGCCATGTCATACATCATGCATGTATCATGCCCGATCTTTTGTCGTAGTATTAAATAGTGCATCCGGTGTTTATTCTAGTGTTTTGGTTCTTCGCGGATAAGGCCGTTGAGTGGATGCGAGTGTCGACCCGATCTTCGGATGAACCTTCAGCAATGTTTTTCAGGCGAGCATCTCCCCCTTTCTACCTATCTTACTTTTATAGTATTTATTCCCTCCTGTTGATCTATTGCTATCTGTGTTGCGATGCTCTAGTTTTCGTACCCGTGATATCCCTTGCAGCCTTATATTGCCTTGGACACATCCTATTACCTGTTGATTGGTAGATAGTTGGACTCGCGCGTTGTAGTCGCTTGCTCGAGTGCTGTTGCGTGTCGTCAAGTACCACAGTTGTTGGAGTAATGCCGCGTGTTTAATGTTGGAGATGATCATGGCTTTAATTACTGTTTAATAACTAAAATTGAAGTAGGTAATGCAGAGGCACCGGTGGGTGATAGACAATATTTGGTTTCCGACCGCTCACTGGTGTCCCGTAGGACCCCGAGTTCTTGACACCTGTTCCGAGATCGAGCGCGCTAACCACATGTGGGATGTGTGGCCACCCCATCGATTAGTACCTGATTTCAAAGTATTGTACTGGGGGCCACAACTAGTTTGAGGTTTTATTTACTATTCTGTACTTATGCCATGCTTTACTGCTTTATTTAAATTGTGCGATGTACTGCACCTGTACTGTTTAGGATCGGGACACGTTTTCGCTGTATCGACAAGCCCAATCATCTTTTCGGGTTCCCAGTCGTTTACAGCCGTCCACCCAAACCCTGAGTCCGTCTCGGAGACCGGCCGACTTTGTTGCGGGTAGACTTAGTGGGGTGGCCCCCATGTACTTGCTTTGGGTCTGGGAAACGTCATGACTTAGGCCCCGCCGACATACCGATGGATGTATGTTAATTGATCTGGCAAAAAGGGTCGAAGTGCGTGTGGATACTTTGGTGCACCCCTGCAGGGTTAAATCTTTTCGAAAAGCCGTGTTCGCGGTTATGGACGACTTGGAGCACAGTTCTCGATCATAGACAACTATAACTAAAGTTTACTGTTATAATTTGACTTGTATCCGATGTGACTAGTAATCAGCTCAACTACAACGGAATGGCTAAATAAAAGTACCAACAACTGCTGGGTTTTGGGATATCTCATGCTAATCGTATTTGACTAGTAAGTGTCACAACTACAACGGAATGGTTAAATAAAACTGCCCACTGCTTATTTTATCAGGATGACTATCTATACTTGACTAGTAATTGCTGCAACGATAACTGAATAAATAAAACTGCCAACTGTGTGAGTTCCTCGGTTGACTTCCTCGTTTGGTGTCGAGGGAGAAATACCAGGATGGGTATGTTTGGTGGTAGTATCAGGATGGTTCCGAATAGGTCTTTCTTATCCCTCTCTGATAGCCGACAGTTATATCGAGTCTCTATAGGTTGTTTAGTACATGCTGCGCTGCCGCTTCAGTCCACCATACCTATGTAGGCGAGGACCGCCGAATTCTAGCCTCGCCGTGTACTGGCCTCAGTACTGACCGCTCTCTTTTTCCTTTGCCCTTTGTCGGCACCCCTTTTGTTTAAGCAGGCTTTGAGATCGACGTCGTTAGCAGGGTTACCCTTCCGGCTTGGCCTGGGCAGGGTTATGGACGCCATTGGCTATTCTTCAGGGCTCTTAGCTCAATTTGCATCTTGTCCGTACTCGGACGCTCTATCGTTTCAAGGTGATTTGGATCTTTGTCTTGTATATCTGTATTCTTGACTTAGGGAGTCGTATTGAATATATATCTGTTCTGTGGGTCCCATCAAGGACTGTTGTGTAATGTTATTACTTCGTTTTCCACCCGCACGAAAGTGCCTGGTGGGCACCTTTGAATCGTTTCTCTGCGGGTTTGGCGAGAATCGCTAAGACTTGCATAGGGCCGATTCTGAGGGTGTTACAGAGTGGTATCAGAGCCCAGCAGTTGCGATACCCCACAAGTCTAGCCTGTAGGATAACCTAGCTAACGGCCGAAGTAGAGTGTCAAAACTATTTTTGCAAAATCGGTTGGATAGATCTGATTAGGTTTGCTTTTACTCCTTACCCCTCTGCTATTCTCCTCTTACCTCTACGCGTTTTGAATCCGCTCTCTTCTCTCTCTTCGAGTCCAGGATTTCTCGTGGTTGGATTCCATCGTACCTTTAGGGTTTCGCTTCCTCCTTTGGTAACGGTGTTGCTACATCTGGTCTTCATGCTATCCGAGGAATCCTTCGACTGGTGGACTTCTCTTTGTTCCTTGTCGTGCCTTCTGGTGTTTTTCGACGCGACGACATCACCTACACCAGATCCGGTGCAGGGCATGCAACACTCCTTTGTTCCGACCCTCGTTTGTCAAGATCTTCAGTCTAATTCCGAGAATGGTTGCACGCTTTTCTACTGATTGTGCGGAGTAATAGTTTGGGTGCGTGATGGATTGGCCCCCATGCCGACTACCCCTTCTATTCGCTTTTGTACATTGAAGTGGATGAGAATGCATCGTATCCCTCTTTCTATCGAAGCTAGAGGTGGCTTTATTTGTTGATACCTCTACCTTCGACCTTTTGTTCCCGGAGTGTTCTCTCGACGATCACGGACAACGACCTCTTGTTAGTGGTGTCACGAGGATCTACACGAAGCGAGAAGACGCAGATCGCCGACCTTCCTTCCGGTACCATGAGGCGGATCTCGAGGGCGAGATCCATTGTTAGTGGTGTCGAATTGTGGCGCCCCGCAAAACCACTACTAGAAAATCGCGTTGTTTTTGTGCATTGCATCATCATGACTGCATGCTCATGTCATCATGCCACATTGCATTTGAGCATCGTCATCATCATGCATTTGTTTGTCTGAAACTATTTTCGAAAAACATATTTTGTTTTCTAAATATCCCGCCTTTATTTCAAATCCAAAACCCGGGTCTTCGGATTATTTTGTTTCATCTACCAATGGTTTTCAAAAGCCCCGTTTTAAATAAATAAATTGTTTAATTATTTTTAAGGGGCAGCCGAACCGGGCCGATCCGACCCAGCCGGCCACCCAAGTACAAAAACCAGAACCGCTCAGACCTTTTCCTACCTACACCTAATTCTACCCACCCTGCCTCCACATCACCCCGTCCAATCCCCTCTCGCCACCTCACCTCTCCTTTTCCCCCAACCTATCCCAGCCTGCCACCTCAGCCGACCACCCTCCCCTGGCCCCACCAACCACCACCCTCCCGCACCGATCCCAACCCCCACGCCACCTGTGCCGCCCCGGCCCCACCACTGACCCCGCTCCTCTCCACCACTCGCGTCCCACCCCACGTCTTCCTCTCCCTCACGCAATCGCCGCCGCCGCCTCCCTCCGTGTCGCTCTCCTCTCGACCTCGCCGCCCCCGGCCCTGAGCACCGCCACTCGACACCGCCACCAAGGTCACCGCCGACCTCCTCCGTCAGCGAGCCACAGCCGCGTCGCCCTTCCTCTGTGCGTGGTGCCGCCGAACATCGCCGCCCCTCCTCCCGCACCTTCGTCCGCCGCTAGGACCCGCGCCTGCCCCGCCTCGACGTCGCCGTCGCCAGGCCCGTCGACCTCCGCCTCCGCCGCATCGATCCCAAGCCGCCCTGCGTCGGCCACCCCTCCGTCGTCCGCCACCGCGAGTTCCTCTCCACCGAGCCATCCCTGGCCGAGTCCTCCCGTTGACCTCCGGCCGCCATCTCCTCTGCTCCCGAGCCGCGCTTCGTCTGCCTCGTGTGGCCTCGCCGGCCGCATCTCGCCCCTTCGTCGTTCCTCCGGCCTAGGCCGTCCGTACGAGCCAGGGGCTCCCCGGCGATGGTCCTGCCGCCCCGGCTGCCGCTCCGTCGCGGCCTCTGTCTCCTCCGTCTGGCTGCCTTCCCGCGAGCGCGCCCTGGTGCCGCCCTGCTCCGGCCCACTCGCGTCGTCTCGTGGCCAGAGCCCACGCAGGCTACCCCTCGCGTGTCTCTCTGTAACATGAAGATCGATGGCAAACTGGACCTATCCGACAAGCTGTGGCCCAGACCGAGTTCTCCACCGACCACGAAGCCGAGAACCCCTACAGGATCAAGACCCCGAACCCGAAGCTGTCCCTCACGGAATGCCAAGATCTTCATGGACAACACGTTCGTCGACACCGGAACCGGACACGGCGATGCCCCTCCCAAGATCTTCGTCACGGAACTTCGAGTACTTGTTCGCAGGCTCAAAGGACCCCGGTCCCGGACCCGAAGACGCATCGACGCCAGACCAAGTACATCATCGGCAACCGACGCCGGAATACCATGATCTCCAACACGGGACGCAGGGCGCATCGACACGGACCCGAAGACCGAACCCGGGCATGCCAAATTCTTCGACCCGAAGGACACAGATGCGACAAGTACTTCTTCCCGGATCTGATGCCCGAGGACCCGGACGCCCAGGTCGTCGACACGGATACGCCAAGCACTTCGCCGCGGAACGCCAAGTTCTTCACCCTAAATGCCAAGACCGACTCGATGGCGCGGACCCGACAAGATCTTCGTAACGACAAGATCGACACCGACCAGGACGAATCCGATGCGCCCCGACGCCGAACCAAGTCCTTCTTCGCGGAACGCCAAGATCTACTCTGTTATCCGAGAACGATTCCGCCGCGACCGAACCCCAGATCCGGACCCTGAGACCGACCCCGAACCCCTCGGAGCCCAAGTTCTTCGAACCCTAATGTGATTCCCTATCCGAGACCCCCATTATTTTTATAATATAACAGTATCAACTGATGCACATTAATTGTTCATCTCGCATGCATATTTGTGTGGTTTGGGGGCATTATGCCGATTCACTCATAATTAAATATGGGGTCCATATGCGGGCAAATCTAGTCTTATATCGGTCCCATTTAAATTTGTGCATCGAACCGACGATATATTTTGCCTTGTTAAGACAACATTTAAATTGCGGGGTATCTAAACAGCTTGAACCGTCTAACTAATTGCCGGGGCCTCGGTTCCGCTTAATATGACCTAAATGCATCGCAACTTGCCATGTCATACATCATGCATGTATCATGCCCGATCTTTTGCCGTAGTATTAAATAGTGCATCCGGTGTTTATTCTAGTGTTTTGGTTCTTCGCGGATAAGGCCGTTGAGTGGATGCGAGTGTCGACCCGATCTTCGGATGAACCTTCAGCAATGTTTTTCAGGCGAGCATCTCCCCCTTTCTACCTATCTTACTTTTATAGTATTTATTCCCTCCTGTTGATCTATTGCTATCTGTGTTGCGATGCTCTAGTTTTCGTACCCGTGATATCCCTTGCAGCCTTATATTGCCTTGGACACATCCTATTACCTGTTGATTGGTAGATAGTTGGACTCGCGCGTCGTAGTCGCTTGCTCGAGTGCTGTTGCGTGTCGTCAAGTACCACAGTTGTTGGAGTAATGCCGCGTGTTTAATGTTGGAGATGATCATGGCCTTAATTACTGTTTAATAACTAAAATTGAAGTAGGTAATGCAGAGGCACCGGTGGGTGATAGACAATATTTGGTTTCCGACCGCTCACTGGTGTCCCGTAGGACCCCGAGTTCTTGACACCTGTTCCGAGATCGAGCGCACTAACCACATGTGGGATGTGTGGCCACCCCATCGATTAGTACCTGATTTCAAAGTATTGTACTGGGGGCCACAACTAGTTTGAGGTTTTATTTACTATTCTGTACTTATGCCATGCTTTACTGCTTTATTTAAATTGTGCGATGTACTGCACCTGTACTGTTTAGGATCGGGACACGTTTTCGCTGTATCGACAAGCCCAGTCATCTTTTCGGGTTCCCAGTCGTTTACAGCCGTCCACCCAAACCCTGAGTCCGTCTCGGAGACCGGCCGACTTTGTTGCGGGTAGACTTAGTGGGGTGGCCCCCATGTACTTGCTTTGGGTCTGAGAAACGTCATGACTTAGGCCCCGCCGACATACCGATGGGTGTATGTTAATTGATCTGGCAAAAAGGGTCGAAGTGCGTGTGGATACTTTGGTGCACCCCTGCAGGGTTAAATCTTTTCGAAAAGCCGTGTCCGCGGTTATGGACGACTTGGAGCATAGTTCTCGATCATAGACAACTATAACTAAAGTTTACTGTTATAATTTGACTTGTATCCGATGTGACTAGTAATCAGCTCAACTACAACGGAATGGCTAAATAAAAGTACCAACAACTGCTGGGTTTTGGGATATCTCATGCTAATCGTATTTGACTAGTAAGTGTCGCAACTACAACGGAATGATTAAATAAAACTGCCCACTGCTTATTTTATCAGGATGACTATCTATACTTGACTAGTAATTGCTGCAACGATAACTGAATAAATAAAACTGCCAACTGTGTGAGTTCCTCGGTTGACTTCCTCGTTTGGTGTCGAGGGGGAAATACCAGGATGGGTATGTTTGGTGGTAGTATCAGGATGGTTCCGAATAGGTCTTTCTTATCCCTCTCTGATAGCCGACAGTTATATAGAGTCTCTATAGGTTGTTTAGTACATGCTGCGCTGCCGCTTCAGTCCACCATACCTATGTAGGCGAGGACCGCCGAATTATAGCCTCGCCATGTACTGGCCTCAGTACTGACCGCCCTCTCTTTTTCCTTTGCCCTTTGTCGGCACCCCTTTTGTTTAAGCAGGCTTTGAGATCGACGTCGTTAGCAGGGTTACCCTTCCGGCTTGGCCTGGGCAGGGTTATGGACGCCATTGGCTATTCTTCAGGGCTCTTAGCTCAATTTGCATCTTGTCCGTACTCGGACGCTCTATCGTTTCAAGGTGATTTGGATCTTTGTCTTGTATATCTGTATTCTTGACTCAGGGAGTCGTATTGAATATATATCTGTTCTGTGGGTCCCATCGAGAACTGTTGTGTAATGTTATTACTTCGTTTTCCACCCGCACGAAAGTGCCTGGTGGGCACCTTTGAATCGTTTCTATGCGGGTTTGGCGAGAATCGCTAAGACTTGCATAGGGCCGATTCTGAGGGTGTTACAATCTTGGTATTTGCCTATCTCTATTTTAGTACCTAGTTGGTGCCATGTGTGAAACCATAATGTCAGGTTGGTTTTTGTTTGTCAAATGTCCAAATTGAGTTGGGGGTATCATCTCTTAAATCTACTCTAGCCCTATCTTGTGGACTCATGTTGTTCAAAAGATCAAATCTAAAATTCTACCATATAATACAAATTGGTTATTTTAGTTGTTTGGATTTAATTCATGCCCATGTTTATTTGTGTGGATCCATCCATAGCTTGCCTCAAGAACTTCCCTATTCTCTACCACACATAGACATGTGGATTCTATTTGTTTTTTTTATTTAATTTACGGTCATATGATCTATGTACGGATCCACCTTTTAAATCTTGCATGCTGGCTCATGCCACCCTGTATCTTGCATCAACTCCAATCTATGCTAATCTTGCATCTATCTTTCATGCTCTCCGATTCCATCTATCTTTTCTTTCATATCAATGTCACCGGATACATGCATATTTTTTCTTTATATGAGTTCCTATGTATGTATCATGTTATTCATACCTCTACTCTTGTTTAATTAATTTATTTATTTTTCCACATCTATATGTTTAGCTGCTATTTTAAAACTCTCTAGAAAAACCTATTCTAATTCTATTATATTTAGACTATCTTATGCCATAATATTCCCCTCTTTATCTTCTTTGAAATATTCCCTCTTGTCCATTATTTTAAATCTCTATAAATGATTTTAATATGACAAGCAATGTTTGTAGCAATATTCCTCTATCTTGTTTTACCTCCCTCCCAAACTCTGAATATTTAAAAAAAACGAATTTAAAATTAATCCTAAACAGCAATCTGGGAGGTTGTTTTTTTCCTTTCCGAGAGATAGCTGTGTAGTTCTGAACCCATCCAAGCCAGCCTCCTTTTCTCTGAACCTGAACCTACCTAGTCATGTCGGAACTCTGAACCTAGAGACCGGTCCTGTTTCTCTTCTTGCCGAGCGCACATGCCTCGCTCGTGCTCGCCTCCTGCCAGCCTTGCGTGACCATGTCCACAAAAACCAGCACTGGAATCTGCCTATTCAACCACTCCTTCATCCATACCTATCCCTTCCCATTTTTCCCCCCTTCACTTATATGTCTTCTCCACGGGAACCCTGCTGCCATGGCCGCGGGCTCATGGGTCTTCCCGCGGTCGAAGTAGCCACCACCACCAGCCGCCAAGGACAACATCAGCTTCTCCATCCTCTTCCGTGTTGAACGCGCCCTGCAGAAGGAGATGGAGGTACCTGGGGCGCCGTTCCCCTTTCGAGCCCAAGAGCACGACGCAAGGCGCCAGCGGCGCCATCGATCTGGAGCTTCCCCGACTTATCCAAGGCTAGAGGCACTTTCAGGTTGTTCTCCTTGTTCTTCCCCTTTGCCCCCGTCTGATTCTGTTCGAAATTAGCCGTGGCCGTGTTCACCTACTCGCGCCGCCGTCGTCCACCATTGTGGTCCTCTTTGTGGTGCGCCCCTGCGTATTTTATCTGCACGAAGGTGTGTTTCCGTGTTCTCCTTCGTCGTCTGATGTACAAGAGAGACTTCCCGCTACTCTGAGTTGCTTTTGTCACCGGAGACTGTGGTCGTCCGTCGCGCACGCAAGCCTGCCTCAATCCACCCGCACATGGTCGTCGCCGCGCACATGCTACACTTCACCGCACAGCCATTTTATTCAAATGAGCTGGCTCTTTTTGCAACACACTTTGATTCAGCAGTATTCCTGTGTGCTTAGCTATCCTCGCGTACGTCCTTGTCCCGCTGATCATTTTGCTGCTGCCCTCCGCTGTCCACCGCGCGTACTCCTCTTCTATACAAATTCAGAATTCAGGTTCGAGTGCAGGTTGCTCTGCAACTTCGTCGGTAAACAAAATCCCCAGATCTCCAGCTTTTTCCATTATAAAAAAATGGAGCCCACACTACCTTATGTACAATAATTTGACACCGTTATTGTGGTTACGTAGATGATCATTCTGCACATTGGTCCGGAGTTCAAGTCCTCTATTGGTCATTTTGTTTTATTTTTGAATAATAAATTCCATAAAATGAGTCTGTCTTGTTGATTTCACAACCGTCTCCCTGTTCTTTAGAAATATTATAGTATTACACATCAAAATGCCCTGAAAATTAAACGCTATCTGCATATGGCATCTCCATGCACCGCCACAACATTTAAATCTGATGTTGAGTTTAAACATGATTAAACATAATCTTATGCATATGTGTGAATGGAAATTGCTATATAATCTATTCCAGCCTCATTTAAACTTTGTAGCTTAAGGCCATGATTACTCATGCCATGCTCTACCATGTTAAATAACATTTATTTGATGGTTATAAAAATAACTTGAATCATATCTTAATTGTCGGGAATTTGATCCCGCTTAATCTTGCTAACTTGCATCGCATCTCGACATATCATGCATCATACACACATCATGTCGGATCTTTTACCGTAATATTAAATATTGCATCTGGTGTTTCTTTTAGTGCTTTGCTTCTTCGCGGATTAGACCGATGAGTTGATGCGAGTATCGGCAAGTTCTTCGGATATGAATCTTCGGCTATGTTTCTCAAGTAGTCTTTACTTCCTCCTGCTGATCTATTGCTATCTGTGTCACGATGCTTTAGTTTCCGTACACCATTTATACTCCTTGCAGCCCCGATATTGCCATGGACACATCCTACTGCCAGTTGTTTGATAGATAGTCGGCCCTGCGAGTCGTAGTTGCTTGCTTCTGTGTTCCTTCGCGTCATTGTCGTTCCACCGTTGACGGCAAGTTGGCACATGATAAACGGTGGAGATGCTTAATGGTGGAGATGATCATGTCTTTAACTACAACTATTAAATTGCTGTGATAACTAAAGAAAGTGGCACCGGTGGGCAGTGTATGCTATTTGGTTTTTCATGTCCACTTGTGTCCCGTAGGCCCCGAGTACTTGATACCTGTTCCTTGACTATTCGCACTATCCACATCCGGGAGGCCTTATGGACCCCCCCTGAGCCAGAGCTTGATTCATTTCTTATTTCTTGGGGCCACAAAATAGTTTGGGGTTTTATTACTATCCTATACTTATGCCATGCTTTACTGCTTTATTTACGATTGTGCGTGGAGCACATGTACTGTTTAGGATTGCGGAGTGTTTTTGCGATATCGACAAGCCCAGTCCAACTTTCGGGTTCCTAGTCGTTTACAACCATTGGCGCAAACCTTGGGTTCGTCTCGGAGCCGGCCAACTTCGTTGCGGGTAGCTTAATGGGGTGGCCCCCTGAAATATTTTATGAATCCTGTGATCGCTTTGTCGTGAAGGCCTCGTTGGGTTTTGATTTGGTTTTTCCGAGGTTGATCATGTGTGTGTTGCTATTTGTACACCCTGCAGGTAAATCTTTCTGAAAGCCGTGTCCGCGGTCATGGACGACTTGGAGCACAGTATCTTGATCATAGACAAGCATAACTAAAGTAGTGTTATAAATTTGAATTAATATGTGACTAGTAATCAGCTTCACTACAATGGAATGGATAATAAAAATGCCAACAACTGGTGGATCTGTGGTGATCTGTGTCATACTATACCTGCCTAGTAAGTATTGCAACTCCAATGGAATGTGGTAAAAGTGCCAACAACTGCTGGGTTTTGGGATTCCTCAGTACAATTATATCTGACTAGTAAATATTCCAACTACAACTGAATGGTTAATTAAAACTGCCCACTACTTATGTTATCAGGACGACTCGTGCTATCTATATTTGACTAGTAAGTGCTACAACTATAACGGAATGAGCAAAATTGCCAACTGTGTGAGTTCCTTGGTCCGACTACCTCGTTTGGTCTCGAGGGGGGAAATACCAGGATGGGTATGTTTGGTGTTAGTATAAGGTTGGTTTCGAATAGTTCTTTCTCATCCCTCTCTAATAGCCGACAGTTGAATCGAGTCTCTATAGATTGTTTAGTGCATGCTGCGCTGCCGCTTCAGTCCACCATACCTATGTAGGCGAGAGCCGCCGAATTCTAGCCTCGCCGTGTACTGGCCTCAGTACTGACGCTCCTATTTTTCCTTTGCCCTTTGTCGGCACCCCTTTTGTTTTAGCAGGTTTGAGATCGACGTCGTTAGCAGGGTTACCCTTCCGGCTTGGCCTGGGCAGGGTTATGGACGCCATTGGTTATTCTTCAGGCCTCTTAGCCCCATTTGCATCTTGTCCATAGTCGGACGCTCTATCGTTTTCCAGGTGATTTGGATCTTTGTATAGTATATCCGTATTCTTGACTCATGGAGTCGTTTTTGTATATATATGTTCTGTGGGTTCCATCGTGGACTAATGTGTAATGGTATTACTTCGTTTTCCACCCGCACGAAAGTGCCTGGTGGGCGTCCTTGAATCGTTTCTATGCGGGTTTGGCGGGGAGTGCTGAAACTTGCATAGGGCCGATTCGAGGGTGTTACACTGTATCGGAGGCATCTTATAGGTGAAAGGGGAGGCCGAGGGGGTGCCGGAGGCGGCCAAACCACCCCCTGGCGCGGGCCAATCTGGGTCGCGTGGCCAGGTGGTGTGGCGGCCCCCTGGCCCCTCCCCGTCTCGTATTCTGGCTCCTTGTGTCCCTCGGTGAAAAACTGACTTTGGCTTTTGTCTCGTCCAATTCCGAGAATATTCATTTTCTGACTTTCCTGGAACCAAAAACAGCAGAAAAAGGTAGCTAGCACTGTGGCTCTTGTTAATAGGTTAGTCCAAGAAAGTGTATAGAACGTACTCCAAAGTTGGAACAAAACATAAGAAAGTAGATAAAAACCAAGCATGGAACATCAAAAATTATGGATACATTAGCAATGTATCACCCGGTCCTTTCTTTTACCATCAATCTACAACTGTTTACTGCTTTCTGTTTACTTTCTACAAACTATTACTTTCTTCCACACAATATGTTTAATCCTTTGTTTTTAGCAAAACCGGTGAGATTGACAACCTCACTGTAAGTTGGGGGCAAAGTTCTGTGATTGTGTTGTGCAGGTTTCCATGTTGCTGCTGGCGCCGGTAGTGCGCCCTGCCAAAGTCCAGCTAGCAATACCTTGGAGGTGTTTCCTTGCTTCTACTGGTTCGATAAACCTTGGTTTCATAACTGAGGGAAAACTTGCTGTTGTGCTCATCATACCTTCCTCTTGGGGTTCCCCAATGAGCTTGATATATTTTGGGCCATCAAGGTCATGATGGCCGCACCAGATGGGGGAGCAAGCAAGGACCCGACACCAGATCCGAAAGTCATGCCAAAGCAGGCAAGGTCTAGATTTCCTCCACTAGAGAGGCTAGAGAATGTACTGCAGCAAGCAATAGATAGCCTAGCAACGCCAATAGCCCTTGTAGTAGATCTGGCTCAGGCGCAAGCGGACTTAGAGGAAACTTGGCAGAAAATGCTAGTTGGCGCGAAGAAGGTAGCGAGTTACAGCAGTCATTGAACATCACTTTGAGGGAATATGCAAAGGAAAACCACATAGATGGGGTGAAAATCCGAGGCAGAAACTTGATTACTGAGATTGACAAGGAGTGTGAGACTAGGTCGGGTCAGACAGCTACAATAGTAACAGGACGACTGGAGAGGTACAGTACCCCGACAAAGAACCTTAGGGCTGCGAATGCAGCTGCATCCGAGTTAGAGGGCTTAACCGGAGAGGCCCTGGAAAGGCAACAGGAGAGCGTAAACCACTTTTTGAGAGTGGCTTGCAAGCAAAATGAGGAAATGAACAAGGCAAACTCGGCACCACCTGGAGTGTCAAATGTAGTTCATTTGGCCAGAAATAACCTGGCAAAATCTGCTGGAGCTGCATCATCCCTGGGCCATGACCCAAGGAGAGAAGAAGTAGTGAACTCGGGTAGAAAAGACAAACAGATGGTCCCTTATGCTCCGGTGAGAGCAGTAAAGGAAAAGCAGTGCAAGTTGATGAGGATCGTGTCAACACCCGGATTTTTAATCCCAGATGCCTGTTATGCCATACCTCGCAATCCCAGGATTAACATTTTTGCGAGACATAATAGATTGAATATCACAGTACATCATCCATTACAAACCATAATAAGGTCTTACACAAATAAAGAATCTCATGATCCAGTCTT
Source organism: Avena sativa (assembly GCA_916181665.1). Lineage (NCBI taxonomy): Eukaryota > Viridiplantae > Streptophyta > Magnoliopsida > Poales > Poaceae > Avena > Avena sativa. The sequence continues at coordinate 381,595,286 of OV702286.1, read as the reverse complement.
AGTACAATCAAGCAGCGGAATAAATAGCATAGCGGTGGGGTCCATCTTCAGAGTCACAGGCAATGCTAACGATGGGAGATAGTCCTAGTTATCATAGCCGTCCTGCTGTCCTTCATCTTGGTAATCTCCTTCATAGTCTGGCCATAGGAATAGCCAGGGACAAAAGCCATGAGTACTCTTTAAGTACTCGCAAACTACCACTAACAAGTCGTATAGTTCTAGTAAGAATGCTAACTCTAAGTTTACTTGTAAAGTTAAGTTTGAAACCTAAGCTGAGTTTAGAAACAAAGAAAGATAAAAGAAGTTTGAAAAAAACACTTAAGTGGGAACTTAATTGTCATAGTCACAACTCTGTTGTGGTCAAGTCATGTCACAATTCATTTCATAAGTTGTTTTGAAAACATCTGACAACGGAACAGTATGGCCACTCCAATTGTCCATAACCGCGGACGCGGCTTGATGACCCACAAGTATAGGGGGTGTATCACAGTATTTTCAATAAGTAAGAGTGTCGAACCCAACGAGGAGCAGAAGGTGCTGGCTAGAGGTATGGATCAGGAATTCTCTGCAAATACTTAGCAAACAGATTTTTAGGGTTTTTTGATAAAACAAGTAAACAAAGTACGAGTAAATAAAAGACAGTAGGAATAAATGCAGCAAGTGGCCCAATCCTTTATGCAGCAAAGGACAAGCCGGTTGTATTACTTAAGATGACCAAACGTTCTCGAGGACACATGGGAAGACTGTCAAGTGCTTTCGCTTCATATAGTTGATTAATCTTCTTTAGCTTGCTAAGTGTAGTGTGGGTGAACCTGTGCTAATGTACCGACCTTCCTAGGACTAATACATACTTGTGATTATACCCCTTTCAAACATTCGTAAGTACAAGAAAGTAATTAAGGTAGAAACCTAACCACAACTTTAAACTCTAAGACCCTTACGTCCCTTGTGCAATGGTTTCCTAATGGGGGTTCAGGTATCTGTCACTCTGGCAACCCCTACGATTAGTAGCCAAATATACAATGCATTCCCCTAGGCCCATATAGGTGAAGTGTCATGTCGTCGATGTTCACATGACACCACTAGAAGAAGTACACCACAACTTAAATATCAAACTATTGAATCTTTCTCAACACAACTCCACTACTAACAACATGACTTCTCCCATGTCCTCCAAAACAAAACGAACTACTCACAAGACATCATATGGATCATGATCAGAGATGGAATAATGATGTATAACAATCTGAACATAAACAATAATTCAATGGTTCACTCAATAGCATCAACTACAAAGAGTAATCAACACCGTGAAAGTTTTCCCTATGAACCAATGCAAGATTCAACTCAATTGTTACAGCAATATGGAGATGGCGATGATGGTGCTGGTGGTGATGATGATGATCCCAATGAAGTCCATCTTGATGGTGCTGTTGATGGCGACGATCTCCCCTCTCCGGGAAGGAATTCCCCCGACAAAAATCTATCTTCCAGAGAGATCTTTCTCTCTTGGTGTTTTCTGCCCCGCAGATGCGGCGGAATCTTTCTGTGGTCGCTCCCCGAGTCTTAGGGTTTCGGGAGGATAATATACGCTAGAGGGGAGTGCCAGGGGTGGACCAGGGCAGCCACACCACCTGGTGGCGCGGCCTAGGCTAGCCCGCGCCAGGGGGTGGTGTGGGCCCCCTGTGGCCCATCTCCAGCCCCCCTTCTGGCTTCCTTCGTCTTCTGGAAAAATAGGATTTTCCGTATTATTTTCCCGGATTTTCTGATCTTCGCAAATTTTGCCTCCAAACAACACCTTTTCCATCAGAATCCTGACTACAGCGGTCCATGCTCCAAAAGTCATCAACCATGCAAAAACAGATGAAATAACATAAGTATCATCTCCTAATACGAAATATATGAATGAATAACAGTGAATTATGACAAAGGATAGTGATGCAAAATGGACGTATTAACTCCCCCAAGCTTAGACTTCGCTTGTCCCCAAGTGAAACTGAGCTCAATAAACATGGCCTCAGGTTTTATGGAGTGAAGAGTCGATAAAAGAAATACGGACAAGAAGCATCACATTCATTAATACACAGATCATAATAGAAGACAACTCACTATTATATAACTCAACTTGCAATGAGTAAAGGAAACACAAAATAAAGATACATAAAGTAAATCATAATTGGTAATGGCAAACTTAGCTCTTGGTCTAAGAATAGTTGATAATTTGCTGGAGTTCACAAATAACTGGTTTTCAAAGATAGCTTTCAGAGTAGTAAACATCAAGATAAGAGCAATGTGCAAAACAAGGAACATAAGAAACATGATTGAATAAATCATTATATGACAACAACTCAAAATACTTGCTAAGATAGAACGGAGTAGGTTTACTGACTCAACTACAAAGTAAAAGAAAGGCCCTTCGTAGAGGGAAGCAGGGATTGCAAGTCTCATAAAGAGCTCCCAAAAATTATGATACTTACTAGCTTTCAGCTCTCATTGCCCCTATCATAGGCATCTTTAGGTGATTAAGGTTAAAGTGATCAAATATGAGGATATGCATTGACAAATTGTAAATTGAGAATCTCATGTCCCTTGAATACGAGGGTCGCTCCTCATGCTACTCAAGTTTAGTCACCGGTAAGTTCTTGTCATCGTAAGCATATGTGTATCATAGAGAACCGCCAACGGGGTACCCCTTGCCCCATGATACAGAAGAATCCCCATATCAAAATGACAAGGCAAGCAGACAACAAGTATCTCAGCAATCTTCTTATTTACCATGGGAATATGGTGCTTTTTTCTCTCTTTCCTCTTTTCATAATATCTTTTTTTCTTTTTCTCTTTTTTTTCAATATCGGACTCTTTTTTATAAGAAGAATCCTTCATAGATGCTCGTTATGGTTACGCTGCAGGTTTCCACCATGTCAGCATGGATTAGACCAGCGGCCCAGACGTTTCTCTAACACACATGCATAACTCCATGGACTTACAAGCTCCCCTTTCATTTCACACCGACGACATCCATAGACAAAAGAACATGATATCAACTAGGTACAAAGTACCAATGCAATGTTGAAAGCGTTCCCCATGACAGCATGGTTCTGCTAATTCGCAACTCACAAAGCGCAAGCATATACGCAACATAGGTGAGCACAATGGTTCAAGTTTATTAAATGCAAGAAAGTAAAGTGTGCCATCAAGTTCGTGAGAGCTTTAATCACTAATTTTCACATAACAAGTTTAATTTGGGAGATAGATAAAACATGAATTTACTTGGAATAGCAATAATGCTACTAGGTAGGTATGGTGGACACAAATGGCAAAGGTTTTGGTTTAAAGGAGTGGATGCACAAGAAGAATTCCCTCTCAGTACAGGTTTTTGGCTAGCAAGGCTGGGTAACAAGTATAAGAGTTGAAGGAAACAAACAAACATACAAGTGATAAAGACAAACATGCAATCTTCCTTGGAATCACAAAAGATCTTAACTAGAGAATACTAGACTTATGAGAAAATCAAGAAAGAAAGATGATGAAATTATTTTTCTTTAGAGTACTTTTATCTTTTTCATTCAACTCTCAAAAATTGTTGCTACTGACCGAGCCAGGTTTGCCAAAACCAACTAAATTAACTCAATGATCCCAAAGTGACACCAATACTAACAACAAGATCAATCATATAACCACGAATTGAAAACTAATATAAGCTATGCAAAAGAGTGAATGATAGATGTAACACCCTCGGAATTAGCCCTATGCAAGTTTTAGCCCTTTCCGCCAAACCCGCATAGAAACGATTCAAGGACGCCCACCAGGAACTTTCGTGCGGGTGGAAAACGAAGTAATACCATTACACAACAGTCCTTGATGGGACCCACAGAACAGATATATATATACAACAGTGACTCAACGAGTCAAGAATACAGATATACAATACAAAGATCCAAATCACCTTGAAATCGATACAACGTCCGAGTACGGACAAGAAGCAAATTGGGCTAAGAGCCCTGAAGAATAACCAATGGCGTCCATAACCCTGCCTAGGCCAAGCCGGAAGGGTGACCGTGCTAACAACGTCAATCGCAAACCTGCTAAAAACAAAAGGGGGCGCTGACAAAGGGCAAAGGAAAAATAGGAGCGTCAGTACTGAGGCCAGTACACGGCAAGGCTAGAATTCGGCGGCTCTTGCCTACATATGTATGGTGGGCTGAAGCGGCAGCGCAGCGGCACTAAACAACCTATAGAGACTCGATACAACCGGCGGTTATCAAAGAGGGGTAAGAAAGACCTATCCGGATCCAACCCGAAGCTAACACCAACCAAACCCATCCTGGTATTTCCCCCTCGATACCAAACGAGGAAGTCGGACCAAGGAACTCACACAATTGGCAATTTTACTCATTTCGTTATCGTTGCAGCAATTACTAATCAGATATAGATAGCATGAGTCATCCTGAAGCATAAGTAGTGGCAATTTTAATTACCATTCCGTTGTAGTTGGAACATTTACTAGTCAGATATAATTGTCCTGAGAAGTCCCAAAACCCAGCATTTGTTGGCACTTTTATTACATTCCATTGGAGTTGCAATACTTACTAGGCAGATGTAACAAAACAACCCAGGTCTACCAGTGGTTGGCATTTTTAATATCCATTCCGTTATAGTGAAGCTGATTACTGGTCAGATATATTAAGTCAAATTTATAGCACTACTTTAGTTATGCTTGTCTACGATCGAGATACTGTGCTCCAAGTCGTCCATAACCGTGGACACGGCTTTTAGAAAGTTTTACCCTGCAGGGGTGCACAAATAGCAACACACCCTCGATCAACCTCGGAAAAACCAACTCAAAACCCAACGAGGCATTCACGACAAAGCGATCACATGATTCATAAATATTTCAGGGGGCCACCCCACTAAGCTACCCGCAACGAAGTGGGCCAGCTCCGGAACGGACCCAGGGTTTGTGACAATGGCTGAAACGAGTGGGAACCCTAAAGTGTGACTAGGCTTGTCGATACCGCGAAAACATTCCATGTTCCAAAACAGTACAGGTGCTCCACGCACAATCGTAAATAAAGCAGTAATGCATGGCAGAAGTACAGGATAGTAATAAAGCCCCAAACTACTTTGTGGCCCCAATAAATAGAAACGAATCAAGCTCTGGCTCAGGGGGGTCCATAAGGCCTCCTAGATGTGGATAGTGCGAATAGTCAAGGAACAGGTATCAAGTACTCGGAGTCCTACGAGACACAAGTGAGCATGGAAGAACCAAATAACATATATTGCCCACCGATGCCTCTGCATTAGTTATATCTAGCAATTTAATAGTTGTATTTAAAGTCATGATCATCTCCACCATAAACATCTGTCAGCATTCCAACAACTGTGGTACTCGACAACACGAGATCGCACCTGAGCAAGCAACTACGACTCGCAAGGCCAGCTATCTACCAAACAACATGTATTAGGAGGTGTCCATGGCAATATAAAGGCTGCACGGGGTATAACTGGTGCACGGAAACTAAAGCATCGCGACACGGATAGCAATAGATCAACAGGAGGAAATAAAGACTATAAAAGCAAAATAGGTAGAAAGGGGGGAGATGCTCGCCTGGGAAACACTGACGGCGGTTCATATCCGGAGAACTTATCGGTACTCGCATCAACTCATCGGCCTAATCCGCGAAGAAGCAAAAACTAGAAGAAACACCGGATGCGATATTTAATACTACTGCAGAAGATCCGACATGCTTATGATATGATGCATGGCATGGCACAGATGCGGTGCAATTAGGCAGTATTAAGCGGAACCGGGGTCCCGACAATTAATTAGACGGTTCAAGTTGTTTAGCTACCCCGCAATTTAAATGTTGTATTAACAGGAGAAACATGGCATCGGTTTGCTACGCCAATTTAAATGGAATCCGGAATAAGACAAAGATATCCCGCATATAGACTCCATATTTAATTATGATGTGATTTGACTATACAACCCAGACCCGCGAAATATGTATGCAAGCATGTATAAATGATATGCAACAATTTATATAGATGTCAATTTATAAAATAGGGCTCGGAAAAGGTGTCACACATGTCAATTCGAATATCTTGGGGTTCACCGAGGGGTTCGACGGGATCGGTCTTCAGGGTTCGACGGGGTCAGCGGGATCGGTCTTCGGTGGTCTTTGCAGGACTTGGTTTGGCGTCGGCGGCTCATCGGACTCGCCCTGGTCGGTGTCGATCTTGTCGTCATGAAGATCTTGTCGAGTCCGCTTATCGGGTTGGTCTTGGCGTTCGGGGAGACGAATTTGGCGTTCCGGGATGGAGACCTTGTCGTTCCGTGTAGGCAACCTTGGCGTCCGGTCCTCGGGCATCGGTGCGGGAAGGAGGCCTTGTCGTACCGGGGTCTCGGCGTCTCGGATTTCGATTGGAGATCTTGGTGGGATCGGTCTTCCGGGTCTTGGCGGCGATGAAGAAGATCATGGTGTTCCGTGACGGAGAACATGGTGTCCTTGTTGGAGAACTTGGTTTACGAGGTCTCGGTGGAATCGGGACGGTCTTATCGAACTTGTTTATCGGAGTGGCTTAACGTGTAGAGGTGTCCGATCTCGATACCGGTTTGAACATCCTTGCTGCACTCGGGTCGGACTTGATGACATTCTTCGGAGCAAGCAGCATCAGGAACCAACGCTGCACCAAGGCGGAACGCGACAAGGGAAAACTAAAGCGACACGCTGGCCTCGTGGGGGGAGCACAAATAGGCAGATGCGAGGAACCACATGGGCAACAGAGGTGCTCAAGATGGAGCTTGCTGCGGCTCGGTGATGCATCAACTGGTGGCAGGCGAGGCGGCGGTCTCTCAGGACCGATCAGAAGCACGAACAGGGCTTACGAGGAGCCGCTCGACAGACGTCAACGGGCCGATGCAGGGCCGGGTCAGGCTCGGCGCAGGAGGCGAGCACAGAGCAGAAGGCGAGCGCGGGAGGCGAGATGCACGCGAGACGGGTGCTTAGACTCGCACGAAGAGGGACAGAGAGGAGGGGGCGCCGTCCTCCGCCGGCGGGAGGGGCGAGGACGCACTGGGGCGAGGAGGGGCTGTAGCGGCGGCAGAGGAAACCGGCACAAGACTGTGCCTCGCTAGAACGACGACCATGGGCGGCAGAAGCAGAGACGGCTCGAGCGGGCTGCAGCCGGGCGCAGGGGTCCGGCGAGGACGGAGCTCTGTGCGGCAGCCGAGGCGAAGGCCGACCGGAGGACGCCGCTGGAGGATCGGGCGAGGATGGCCGCGGAAGGAAGGCGCGGGGAGGAGGGCACATGCGCAGAGGTGGGGAAGGCGGAGGCCATGGCCGTGCGGCGCTGCTGGAGAGCCGGGGCGAGGAGGGCGGTAGCGGTGGCTCTGCATCTGGGGAAAACGACGAGGGAAGAGCGGTTGGTGGACGCAGGGGTCGGTGGGGATTTCGTGGTTCGAGGCCAGGGGCGAGGCCGGTTGGTGTGCGTGCTGGGGAGTGGGGCCAGGCGGGGGTGCGTGGCGATGGGGTGTGGGCAGGAATTCCGGCCAGGGGACGTGGGGGAGCGGGCTAGGTGTGGAGGCTGTTAATCGGCGGTGGGCGGGAGATATGGGGAGGTGGAACCGGGCTAGCGGGGCAGGTGGAAAGGATAGAAGGGGATTGGGGGGTGGTTGCGGTCAGGTGTGGGTGAGCTGGCGGTGAGGGAGTGCGTGTGTGCCTGGGTGCTTGCGCGTGCGTGTGTTGCGTGTTGTGTGGGTGTGCGCGTCCACCGGTGAGGTGAGTGGCGGCGGGGTGGAGGGAGAAGGTGCGGCTGGGGTGTGGGGGTTTGAGAAGCTAGGGTTGGCTTAGGTGGGTTAGGCTGCTGGGGTTTCGAGGTGGCCGACCGGGCTTTCGGGCCTGGCGGGCTGCCTCCCAAAAATAAACAAATAATTTTATTTATTAAAAACAAGGCTTTTGCAATCCATATGTAGACAAAACGAAATATTCCGGACAAGCCCGGGTTTTATAGCTTGAATAAAAGACGAGGCGTTTAGAAAACAAAACCAGGTTTTTCGAAAAATAGTTTTTAAACAAACCATGCATGATGATGACGATGCTCAAATGCAATGTGGTATGATGACATGAGCATGCAGTCATGATGATGCAATGCACAAAACAGCGTGATTTTCTAGTAGTGGTTTTGCGGGATGCCTGGCATGATAACATGAGCATGCGGTCATGATGATGCAATGCACAAAAACAACGCGATTTTCTAGTAGTGGTTTTGCGGGATGCCACAATAGAACTTCTCATTAATATTCCATAACAGCAACTCACACCAAGGGATAGATATCTAATGAGAGAGGGGACACTTCCATAATGCAAACCATCCTACATAATAACTTCTCTATTCATGATATGACTCTACTAATAAGGTAAAAAGATAGAAGATAGTGATGTGATACCGCGACACTCCCCCAAGCTTGGAACAAACCAAGGGGATGCCAAACCTGATGACAAATTACTCCTTTGGTGGTGGTGGTATCCTCTCGATGAGCTCTTTCCCTGCATAGCTAGAACGAGGCAAATCCTAATTGGAGGGTAATTTCCCCTTGGGCATGGAAACGGTCTCTGCAGGTCTCTGAATTTGGTATTTAGTAGATTCTTCCGGAGTCACCACTTGAATAATCAACAGTATCTTCAGCTTCATACACTTATTACTTGAGTAATAAAACCTTTCTCTTCCTTATTATCTATTATCTCCACTACCTGGAAATTTCTTTCACACAAAACTTCACACAGTTCTCATTAGCAACATTAGTATAAGTGAAGTGATAAAACCTTTTGTGTCCAACTTCAACTGAAAACCATCAAAACATAAGCTACTGTAGCAACTCCTTCCTAAAACCCAAAAAGAATTCAAAAAGGAAATCGAATAAAGAGGCAAATGCAAGAGTGGCAAAATCTATCAAAACAGACCAGCAGGTAAAGATCAATTTTTTCGAAAATCTTATGTTGCTCAAATCAAAACGTGCAAAACTAACGAAAGTTAAATAACAACCTGGGTCATAAGCACAAAAAATTACAGCTCAATCCGACATACAGAGATCTCTCGCGAATTTTTACGGTGAAGCACAAAAATCTGTTTCGGGACAGAAACTTCCCCAAATATTACTTCTCTCTCATTAGAGGTTGATATTGACACAAAAACCAAACAAAACGGATAAGGAGAGGTTATTACCGAAGTAATAACTTCCAAGACTCAAATAAACACAAACAAACTGAAAGCAAAAATAAACCGGGTTGTCTCCCAAAAAGCTCTTTCTTTATAGCCATTAAGATGGGCGTGATGATTTTGAAGATGCTCACCTAGGAATATGAATTGAAGTGAAAGAGAGAATTAAGAAGCAAAAATACACACATTTAAGTCTAACCCACTTCCTATGCAAGGGAATTTTGTAAACAAACAAGTTGTTGAAACCAGAGGCTACTTGCATAAGAAGGCAAAAAAAGTGCAACATAAAAACTTTCAGCATAAAACTAGGAAACTTGATATTATTGAGATACATAAGAACACTTTTCCCTCTCTCATAGTAACTTTCAGTATCATGCGTAAACTTAACAATATAACTATCACAAGAACCATCATAGCAATGATCACTTATTCTAACAGAAAACACAGGAATACTAGCTCTCATAACACTATTATGTGAAACAATATTAGAGGTATCCTTACAAAGGATAGTGTGTCCCTCTTCTACATATTTAGTAACAAAGTCTTTCACATTTTCTATTATAGGTTCATCAACCATTTGTTTATTAGGTTCAACAGCTTTATTTGTACTTTCATTAACCATACTAGCTATCATAGAATGCTCCTTTATCTTAACTGGAAAAGGCATTTTCTCAATGTAAGGTTTAGGTAAAACATGATTAGCAATATAAACTTCAGTATTTCTTGTAGGAACACTCTTAGCAACATCTTTATAAGGTTCATGATACTTATTCCACTTCTTTTTAGCCACTTCAATATAGGAAGCAAAAGCCTTAAAATAAGAAGCAATAGCTTGAGAGTCTAGACCATAAGCATTTTTAATATTTTGAAAGTCATCAGTTCCCATAAAAGATTCAATGCATTCATAATCATAATTTATACCTGACTTTCTACCTTTGTCATTCTCCCAAGCTTCAGCATTGTCTTGAATACGGTCCAGAAGATCCCATTTAGCTTCTTCTTCCATGCGAGTGAATGATCCAGCACAAGAAGCATCCAATAAATCTTTGTCATGTAGAGGAAGCCTTGCATAGAAGTTATTGATAATAATATTTTTGGGGAGCTCATGAATGCGACATTTGAGCATTAGTAACTTCAATCTCCCCCAAGCTTGAGCTGTACTCTCTCGATCAAGAGGACAAAAGTTGTATATTTGATTCCAATCTTTATGAATCTCACTAGAAGGATAAAACTTTGAATAAAAGAGAGGCACTATTTCCTCCCATTCCAGAGCTTGACCATTCTTCAACAGCTTATACCATTCCTCAGCTCTTCCTTTCAGCGATAATGAGAATAACTTCTTCTTAACTTGATCTGTAGTAATACCTGCACACTTGAACAACCCGCATAATTCATGTATAGAGAGTAAATGATCACCGGGATGGACAATTCCATCCCGAACATAGTAGTTATCCATAACACGATCAATAATTCTTGTAGGTATTTTAAAAGCATCATTCTCAGCAGGTGGTGGCTTATCTACTACCTTAGAAATGGTAGTAGCATTACCAAATAAGAAACTCAGCGAATTATCCATAACGAAAATAAAGCAACTAACAGAAGTAAACAATACTCACAGTAGAAGTTTCCTTTACCAGTTCCACTCTCCAATAGCGCTTCACTCCCCGGCAACGGCGCTAGAAAATAGTCTTGATGACCCACAAGTATAGGGGGTGTATCGCAGTATTTTTGATAAGTAAGATTGTCGAACCCAACGAGGAGCAGAAGGTGCTGGCTAGTGGTATGGATTAGGAATTCTCTGCAAATACTTAGCAAACAGATTTTTAGGGTTTTTTGATAAAGCAAGTAAACAAAGTACGAGTAAATAAAAGACAGTAGGAATAAATGCTGCAAGTGGCCCAATCCTTCATGCAGCAAAGGACAAGCCGGTTGTATTACTTAAGATGACCAAATGTTCTCGAGGACACGTGGGAAGACTGTCAAGTGCTTTCGCTTCATATAGTTGATTAATCTTCTTTAGCTTGCTAAGTGTTGTGTGGGTGAACCTGTGCTAATGTACCGACCTTCCTAGGACTAATACATACTTGTGATTATACCCCTTTCAAACATCCGTAAGTACAAGAAAGTAATTAAGGTAGAAACCTAACCATAGCTTTAAACTCTAAGACCCTTACATCCCTTGTGCAATGGTTTCCTAACGGGGGTTCAGGTTTCTGTTACTCTGGCAACCCCTATGATTAGTAGCCAAATATACAATGCATTCCCCTAGGCCCATATAGGTGAAGTTTCATGTAGTCGACGTTCAGATGACACCACTAGAAGAAGTACACCACAACTTAAATATCAAACTATTGAATCTTTCTCAACACAACTCCGCTACTAACAACATGACTTCTCCCATGTCCTCAAGAACAAAACGAACTACTCACAAGACATCATATGGATCATGATCAGAGATGGAATAATGATGTATAACAATCTGAACATAAACAATAATTCAATGGTTCACTCAATAGCATCAACTACAAAGAGTAATCAACACCGGGAAAGTTTCCCCTATGAACTAATACAAGATTCAACTCAATTGTTACAGAAATTTGGAGATGGTGATGATGGTGCTGGTGGTGATGATGGTGGTGATGATGATGACGATGATGATCCAGATGAAGTACAGCTTGATGGTGGTGTTGATGGCGACGATCTCCTCTCTCCGGGAAGGAATTCCCCCGGCATAAATCTGTCTGCCGGAGAGATCTTTCTCTCTCAGTGTTTTCTGCCCCGCAGAGGCAGCGGAATCTTTTTGTGGTCACTCCCCGAGTCTTAGGGTTTCGGGAGGATAATATATGCCAGAGGTGAGTGCTAGGGGTGGACCAGGGCGGCCACACCACCTGGTGGCACGGCCTAGGCTGACCCGCGCCAGGGGTGGTGTGGGCCCCCTATGGCCCATCTCCAGCCCCCCTTCTGGCTTCCTTCGTCTTATGTAAAAATAGGATTTTCCGTATATTTTCCCGGATTTTCTGATCTTCGCGAATTTTGCCTCCAAACAGCACCTTTTCTATTAGAATCCTGACTGCAGCGGTCCATGCTCCAAAAGTGATCAACCATGCAAAAACAGATGAAATAACATAAGTATCATCTCCTAATACGAAATATATCAACGAATAATACTGAATTATGACATAGAATAGTGATGCAAAATGGACGTATCACGACTATTCGAATAGTTTGACACTCTGTAGAGGTGGTACACTTTCACCACAAGATTCGATACATCTGTCAGGGATAACCCTGAATCATCATACTTAGTATGCAGATAATCAAACATAACCTTTCCTTTACACACCCTAGTATAAGCACCTCTCCTATGAGCATGGCCTCCCAATCATGACCATCTGCCATTTTGGGCACCTCATAGGTGGACAACATCGAGAGGTAGCCTTAGCTCAAACCTCTCCCACGAGGAAACTAATACTAATGCATATAAACTTCTAGCTAATCCTTACCCAATTCAGGTATTGTGGTTGTACGGTAAAATTGGAATGGTATCGCATCCGAACCCAACCATCAGTTTTGTAAAAGGGCTAAGGCTCAAGCCTCAACATTTTCATCATCATAAACCATTTGGGTTTCTCAACACATGTCAAAACATCTCAATAGAATGACTCATCATTCCAAGGTTTTCACAATTCATTTTCACCAAGTATTTCCATCTAAAGTGAATCAAGTTTTGAGTTTTGTTCCAACTACTAAGTTAAGAGTGTTCACTAAAGTGGGATGCTAATGTCAATCTCATGCCATAGAATGACTTTTAATTCTAACTAGATAGGTCAAGTTTTATACTCTTTATGCTACCTTCAAACAAGTAAAGGACTTTGGTAAAGTAAAGGAAGTAAAGCTTGTAAATAAGACATGGAAAAGATATAAGTCAAGGTGGTATAACCAAAGCATGCCTAATGCCTTTGCTTAGGTTATCTAGATTGCAACGGTTAGCTTGCATTGTTAATGATGGCTTGCTAGTATAATACTTGCAAGTGTTAGCTTGCCTTGGGTAGTGCAGTGGTTGAAGTTTTCTTCCTCCCCCTCTTGGTAGAACTCCTCCTCGTATGCTTGGTCGATACTATCGTCTATAAATACATACGGAATACAGAATCACCAAACAATACTTAACTAGTCTACTTAGCACACTAAGGCACACATTTGATGATCTAGTATCATCACAAACATCACAAGGTTTAATGAACTTGCTTCATTCTTTTTATTTGAGAAAAGTAATTTCTATTCATTGAAATTAACTAAGATTTAATATTCTCCATTTAAAATATGGGATCATGTGGGCACATGTCATCACCACATATTCTAACATATGGGAATGTGATTTAAGGGTTGGATCACATTTTAATAAGTTTAAGCTTAATACTTAATGATTTAAAGTGACTAGAAATGCCTATATAGCATTATTTTGGTAATAGTCCAAAGTCATTGCATGTAAACCTTAATATTATTACATATTCAGATAGATATGGTTACATGTGTTTTTTGAGAGTTGGAATCAACTCAAAAGCTATTATGGTTGATTTTATAAAAATGTTTGAATGTGCAAAAGCTCTTGTCTTGTTATTTTTACTAGGAGAGATCTCTAACTCTAAATGAATTACATCCAACGGGCTTGGATAGATCTTTTCATTAGCTTTCTAACAAAATTAGAATCACTCGATTTGGTTCAGTAAATCTTTCTGAATTGATTTTTGAACTAAGGGACAAAATTGATTGTTAGTCTAAAATAGAAAAACTCTTATTTGAACTTGTGGGCTAGCGCGGGAAAACTAATGGGCCGGCCCAGTGACGCTCAGCGGCACAAAGGGCGACTAACAAGGGGAGTCCGTCTGTCAGCGACACTTAAAACCCAAAATGGTATCGAGCGATCTGGGCCACACGATTATAACGCGGATCAACGGCTCACAGTCGTCGTCGACGACGGACTCGTCGCCGGCGAGACTGAACCCTAAACGGCCGGTGGGGGTCTACTGGGGACGTACCATGGCTCCATCTAGTGCGGCGAGGCGGGCAAACGAACTGGTGGATGACGGCGAGCTCAGGCGAAGTCGCGGCAGGGGCTGCGGTGGACGGAATCGACGGCAGCGTCTCCTCCTCTACAACGGCCTCCTCCGGTGCAATTCCGGTGAACAGCGGCTCCGGCGAGAGAGGGGAAATGTTCTAGGGAGAGAGGAGAGTGAGATGGTGTGAAGAGATGGTGCGGGGGACGTCTCCTTATATAGGCTCGATGGTGAGACCGAAAGGCATGGGCGCGGCTCGTTGTTGACGGTGAAACAGGGGGGCTACCGGCATGGCGAGGTAGGCAGACGGTGGGCGGTCTGCTGGCGGTCAGCTATGGTGCAATGGCGCGGCTAGGGACGGTGTCATATGGTTGGGAGCTTCACGCGCTCTGGGGGACAGAGGCGGTGCTCGACGCGGCTCCCGACGACTGTGGGTCGCACGGCGGTGCACGACCGTGTCTGGCGGGGTGTGAGGGTCGAGGCGGAGCGGCGTGCGATATGGTGTCAAGGCGCGGTCTACTGCATGCTGACGGCGATCGCGCTCTGGCACGCTCTGGCTTGCTCGCAGAGAGAAAGGGCGGCGAGGCTGGGGAGTGGTCCAGGGGCTGGGGTTGAGTGAGGGGTGGACCGTGGGCGGTGGTAGGGTTGGGCGGAGCTAGTGGGCACGCTGGGATGGCGCGGCTCGGTCTCTAGCATGCTGCCCGGTTTGGCCGGCGGTGACCTTATTTGGGCGGCGCGGTACTGGTGCTGCGGGCAAGGGGGAGGTTGGTTGATGGCTTGGTTGGACTCAGGAGGGACAGCGGAGATTAGAGAGGGCTAAGAGGGGGACAGGGGCTTAACTAGAAACAGTATTAGTTAGGCCATTGGATCTCTGCCTGCCACCTGTTCGGCACAATGGCCGCAAGAGATTTTAATTTGAATTTTGAAAAGATTTTTGGTGGGTGCTTCGATCTGATGCTTCGTATACTGTGGTTGCTAGGATTTGTTAAATGGAATTCATTTGAGTGGTTTTTGCAAAAGTGTGATCTATACATATGGACTGCATTCAATTTTCAAATATCATTTAAATTTAGTGTTTGAAAGTTTTTGGGATGAAGCAAAGTGGGCCTTGGCACATCACTACTTGTACTAGCAAGGGGTTCAAAGAACCACAATTGTTTCTGTTAAGATTTGAGTTCGAGGAATAGCCAAAGTAGGCTATGTGATGAAAATGGCAAAAGTGACCATTAACTTAATTAATTCGTTTTGATTTCTTTTTATTTGGAATTTGTTTGGGAATGATCTAGATGATGTTTAATTCACCTTAGAATCATTTTATAATCAATAGATCACTCAAACATGGCATTTCAAACAAGTCCTATTTTAAATGCATACACATATGAATGCTTAAAGATTTTTAAATAGAAAAAGGTTTTGTTAACCCTAAATTGGGTGGATTGGATCTTGATCACTTGGATTAGAGTTTTGGGATGTTATAGATCGCCATAGTACCAGCCGAGGTGAAGCTGGCCAAGGTAACCGCGAACAAGGAAATACCGTTCAAAGGAATGTTGCCAATGGCAATGCCGAACAACATGATCCGGCGGGGGCAGGACAAAATCCACCTCGGCAGCAGCAGCAGCAGCAGTACGCACCTTGACAGGAAAGAAGTGAAGGTCCAGCAATGCAGCAGCTGTATGCTCGTCCGGATTAGGACAAGTATAATGATGGTTACTTGGCAATGGTCAATGACAGGTTCCCTAGACTGGAGCACTATGTGATTGGATCAAGACTAGGGCACATGAACTTGCAGCCGAATGACGCAAGGCTGAAGCTGGACCAGATTTATAGAGATGATAAAGGTACAAGTTCCTCCAGGTCCGGCATGCTTTGGACCTCGGATCGTGAGGGAACCACCAATACCGAACTTTTAGCTGGCCAGAGGAACAAAGACCTACGATGGTAGCACCAATCTAGAGGATTGGCTCATTGACCATGCGACAACAGTTAAAATTGCAACAGGAAATTTGAGATGGGCAGTGAGGTATGTGCCCCAAATGTTGGAAGGACCTGCGAGAGTTTGGCTGAACAACTTGCCGCTAGGGAGTATCAACTGTTGGTTGGATTTTGAAGAGCTATTCATTAGTAATTTCTCAAGCACCTACAAGAGGCCCAACAGACCACAGACTTTGGCGTTATGCCGACAGAGATCGAATGAGCTACACCGATATTTTCTGACTCAGTGGTGCAACGTGCGTAACTCATGTGAGGGGGTGATTGAGTCACGAGCAATTGCGTGGTTCTCCCAAGGCTGCAGATATGGAAGTATGCTATGGCAAAGGTTGCAGCGAGATATGCCAACCACCTTGGCTGAGACGATCTGGATCGCGGATTCGTATGATCTGGGAGACCCGACCCAACCCCGGCTAATGTCAAGCGAGCCAAATGAGGAGTAGTACAACGGGGATGGCTCCGGATCATCCAGGACAAATGATTTCCGAGGTAAAAGAAGGTATGATCGTCCGGATTACAGGTATAGTTCACAGCAGGTGGCGGCAGTAGACCGAGATCAGCCCAATGCCGGCGCTAGCCAGCGCTAGAAAACTGGAGGATACCACTGGCAGCAAAAGGGTGAAGGCAGGAAGCCTTGGACACTCTAGAACAGAAAAAGCAGTGGCAGGAACGAAAGGACCATCCGAGGTACACATTCGAGTCTATGTTGGACTAGCCTTGCAAATTTCATACGCCAAGTCTGAATAGCCCAGCAAACCATACGACCCGGCAATGTGAGTGGATGAGGAAGCTAGAACAAGGTAGCTCGAGGAATGCTCAAGCACCTCGAAATGAGGCACCTCGGCAGCAATTTCTCACAGGGGGGAATGGACAGCAACTCATGTTACCTCCACCCCCACCGAGGTATGAAAATCAGGAAAAAGGGATGCAGCACATTAGGTGAATAACAACCAACAACAAGACCAAGGTTACCATGGTAATGAGGGAAGGAATGAGTACAAGGATCATCACCAAAGCTACTGTGTGTTTACCATAGAAGAGACTGACCGGAAAAGCTTGTAGCGCCGGCATATGGAGGTGAATGCAGTAATGCCTGCAGTGACGAGGTACATGCCTTGGTTGGATCAGGATATAACTTGGAACATCAAGGATCATCCTAGGCTCATGTGGAGTCCTGGGTCGTATGCACTGCTGTTGGATCCTACATTCATTGGCCCAAATATCAACGTAAGATTTTCCAAGGTACTGATAGACAATGGCAGTAGCATTAACATCATGTACAGGGATACCATGCACAAGTTAGGAATCTCGGAGAACATTCTCCAAGCTACAAGGACCACTTTCCACGGAATCATGCCAGGCCTCTCTTGCGAGCCTATTGGTAAGGTTCGGATTGATGTGCTATTCGGTACAAGGGATAACTGCCGAACTAAGAACTTGGAGTTTGAAGTGGTGAACTTGGAGAACACTTATCACGCGTTACTCGACAGGCCTGCTTTGAACAAGTTCATGGCAAGCACTCACATCAGTTACCTGAAGATGAAACTGCCCGGACCAAGAGGGGTGATTATAGTATCAAGGGACTTTAGGCATTCGATTGAGTGTGCTTCCACCGGATCTAACCTAGCTGAGTCACTCGTGATAGCTCAAGAAAAAAAAGGAGAATACAGGAAGTGGCGGCATTGGCTTAGTCTGCGCAGCAACATATGCTGGCTCTGACCAACCCGCATGGAAGTGTGTCATTTCAAGCGACAAAGGATACTAAGAAAGTGCCAATCGATGATCAGTTCCCAGAGCACACCATGAATATTGATGCCGGGTTAAGCGACAAATAGGAAAGCAAGCTCATCAACTTCCTCGGTGAGAATCAGGATATCTTTGCTTGGTCCACACAGGATCTGCAAGGTGTACCGAGGAAGTTGGCTAAGCACTCTTTGAATGTGAGACCTAGGGCTAAGTCGGTGAAGCAACCTCTTTGCCGCTTCGACAAAGATAGGAGAAAAGTCATTGGAGATGAGATAGCTAGGATCCTTGTAGCCGGATTTATCATGGAAGTGCTTTACCCGGATTGGCTCTCTAATCCGGTGCTCGTGGAAAAGAAAAAGGACGATCCGAACGTGGATGTGGTGTGGCGTATGTGCATTGATTACACGAACCTGAATAAGGCGTGTCCAAAGGATCCATTCCTGCTACCTAGGATAGACCAAGTCATAGAATCAACTACCAGATATGAACTGTTGTCATTCATATACGCGTATTCTGGTTTCCATTAGATTCCTCTAAATCCAGATGATCAAATAAAGACTGCATTTATCACCCCTTACGGGGCTTATTGCAATCACACAATGTCATTCGGATTATGTAATGCTGGAGCAACGTATCAGCGATGCATGCCAAAATAGCTACATGACCAAATAGGTCAAAATTTCCAAGTTAATGTGGATGATGTCGTGATAAAAACTAAGGAAAGAAATACGCTCCTTGATGATATACGACAGATGTTCGTGAACCTCAGACGGTTCTGGATGAAGCTTAACCCGAAAAAATGTAACTTTTGTGTGCCGACTGGCAAGTTAATCGGCTTTCTCGTGTCCAGCTGAGGTATCGAAGCTAACCGAACAAAAAACTGGGCTATCGAGAGAATGGAATGGCCAACATCCCTTAATGATGTGCAGAAGTTCACTGGTTGTCTGGCATAGTTAAGTCAGTTCGTCAGTCGGCTGGGAGAGAAGGCATTAACCCTCTACCAGTTAATGAAAAAAGCAGACAAATTTACATGGACACTGTAAGCAGATAGTGCGTTTCGGGAATTAAAAAAGATGTTATCCTCTGCACCAATGTTAGCCGCCCCACTACGCAAAGAGACAATGCTGCTCTATATAGCCGCAACCAACCGGGTTGTAAGTGCAGTAGTAGTGGTGGAACATGACGAGGAAGGAAAATCGATGCAGAGGCCGGTGTATTACCTAAGCGAGGTATTGTCGACCTCAAAACAGAATTACCCACACTACCAAAAGATGGCATATGGTGTGTATATGGCGGTCAAGAAACTTAAACATTACTTTGAGGACCACCCGATCAAGGTGATATGTGCGGCATCCATATCAGAGATTATGAGCAACAAAGATGCTAGCAGATGAATAGCAAAGTGGGCAATTGAGCTAGCCCAATACGCGCCATAGTTCGACAGAAGAGATGCGATCAAATCATAGGTTGTGGCAGATTTCTTTGTGGATTGGGCCGAGATGCAATATGAACCACCTTTGCCAGAATCAAATTACTGGCGGATGCACTTTGACGGATCAAACATGAAAGAAGGACTGGGCGTCGGGGTAGTGCTTACCTCGCCCAAGAAAGGTCAATTGAAATATGTCCTCCAAATTCACTTCAGCATGTCAAACAACGTTGCAGAATATGAAGCACTTGTGCATGGGCTTAAAGTGGCAAAGGAAGTAGGAATACGTCGGATACAATGCTTTGGAGACTCGGATTTGGTGGTGCAACAAGTATATGGCAATTGGGATGCCCTGGATGCCAACATGGCCCTTTATAGATTCCATGTTCAAGATTAAGTGGGTTCTTCGAGGGATGTGAATTTCATCACGTACCCCGGATTGAGAATGAGGCAACCGATGTATTGTCCAAGTTTGGGTCATCCCGACAACCTATCCTGCCAAATGTTGCTTTGGAGCACTTAAGAAAACCATCTATTACACCATCACCAGAGTCTGAGTCAATCTATATCTCGACCCTCTCTGGATCAGAAGCTACTCCTATGGAAATAGATTGGGGGAGCACCTCAGCAAACCCGGGGACTGCTTCAGCGAACCCGGGGACTGCCTCACAGAACCTGGGGACTGTTCAGCTAGATCCTACTGGGGTTATGTCGGTGGATGCAGATGAAATTGATGAACAACTTTTCCCTATCCGGCCTATACCTGATTGGGCTAAGCCAATATTTGATTTCCTAAAAGAAGGAATTTTGCGGAGTGATGAGATTCTCTCAAGGCAAATCTAGAGAAGGGCGAAGGCGTATACTATCATCAACGCCGAGCTATACAAAAGAAGTGTAACCACTGTGCTGCAGCGATGCGTAGATCCGGAAGAAGGGCCTGACATACTCCAAGATATCCATCAAGGTGAATGTGGTCATCATGCATCTTCAAGAGCACTAGTGGCAAAGGCTTTCCGACATGGATTTTACTGGCCAAGTGCCTTGGAACAAGTAGAGGATCTTGTGAGGAAATGCAATGGATGTCAGAGGTACGCCACCAAGACCCATGTGCCAATGTCGGAACTCAAGACCATCCCCATTACTTGGCTATTTGTTGTATGGTGCCTAGACATGGTAGGACCATTTAAGCCGGCTAAGGGAGGAATGACCCATATCTTGGTTATGGTAGACAAGTTTACCAAATGGATTGAGGTAAAGCCGATCAGGAAATGTGATGGGGCAATAGTAGTAACTTTCCTCAAAGATATAATCTTGAGGTATGGTTATCCCCATAGTATCATAACTAGTAATGGCACGAATTTTGCTGAAGGAGCATTTGCTAGGTTCTACCGAGAAAAGAAGATCCGGCTAGACATTACCTTAGTAGCCTACCCAGCATTGAATGGACAAGTGGAAAGATCCAACGGATTAGTCTTGTCCGGGATAAAACCCCAGCTCATTGAGCCGCTGCAAAGATCAGCGGGGTGCTGGATAGAAGAACTCCCAGTGGTACTGTGGAGTTTGAGAACAACTCCAAATCGATCAACATGCTATACGCCATTTTTTCTGGTATATGGGGCAGAAGTTGTATTACCAGCCGACATAGAGCATGATTCGCCAAGGGTCAGCCAATACACAAAAGCTGAAGTGCGTGAGGCCCGGCAAAATGATGTTGATCTACTGGAAGAATCGAGAGAACTGGCCTTGTCCAGATCTGCCATATATTAGCAAAATCTTCGACGT
This sequence comes from Avena sativa, assembly GCA_916181665.1. Lineage (NCBI taxonomy): Eukaryota > Viridiplantae > Streptophyta > Magnoliopsida > Poales > Poaceae > Avena > Avena sativa. The sequence continues at coordinate 381,574,064 of OV702286.1, read as the reverse complement.
TACCATAGCCAGAAAGTAAACCCCCGAGTTTTCCAAGAAGGTGATCTCATACTTCGGCTGGTGCAACGCACTGCTGGCATGTAGAAGTTATCCCCTCCATGGGAAGGACCTTTCATTGTAAGCAAAGCTTTGCACAATGATTCCTACTATCTTATTGATGCACAGCCACATGAAAAGAACAAGGCGGATAGGTCCGGCGAGGAAACCAAATGTCCGTGGAATGTAGCTCTAGTTCATCCATTTTACACCTAGCAAATAGGTGAATGTATCTGAGTTACTCATATGTCGGTATGTATGTCGGCAATGAGCACATCAATGAAACTTCGGCACCCCGGGTTGAAAAGCGGGGACTGATGTCTACGCACTTCTATTCTTGTAGACAGTTGTTGGGCCTCCAACTGCAGAGGTTTGTAGAACAGCATCAAGTTTTCCCTTAAGTGGATCACCCAAGGTTTATCGAACTCAGGGAGGAAGTGGTCAAAGGTATTCCCTCTCAAGCAACCCTGCAATCAAGATACAAGAAGTCTCTTGTGTCCCCAACACACCCAATACACTTGTCAGGTGTATAGGTGCACTAGTTCGGCGAAGAGATAGTGAAATACAAGTGGTATAGATAATTATAAGTGGTAATGGTGCTATAAAATAGCTTGATGGCGTGGAAAAGACTAAAGGCAAACTGAAATAAAGAAGGAAGCAAGCAAACATGTAACAGATCTAATTGCAAATGGTGTATCAATGCTTAGAAACAAGGCCTAGGGATCATACTTTCACTAGTGAACACTCTCATATAAATATCTTCTCTTCATGATACTACTCTTAACTACTCTCCGGTTGAACACTCTAATCGATGGTAGGGCTATAACAGCACACCTCAAAGTTCATCTTTCCCATCTAGAAAACCCCACACTGTCACCTTGAGTACTAGATAGGTCCAACAAACACCACAATTTCATAGAAACATCCAACTCCAAATATAACTCATAACAAGTATTTGTAATCTCTAGCCTAAGTGCCACTATGGTGTGCACGCTGTCACTTTCACACACATGGGGAGAGCAGAGATCTATTAAAGCACTTAAGTAGCAAGGTAGATCTGTAGATTACAAGCTCATGATCACAATATGATCATGCATAGAGAGAGAGATGAATACATAGCTACCAGTAGAACCCTTAGCCTCGAGAGAGAACTACTCCCTCCTCATCATGGGAATCAACAATGGTGATGGAGATGGCGGTGGAGATCGATGGAGATGGCTCCGGGGGCACTTCCTCGTCCCGGCAGGATGCCGGAACAGAGGCTTTGTGTCCCCCCGAATCTCCCCTTCGGTGGTGGCGGCGCTGCGGAACTTTTTGTGGATTTCTGATTGACTATTTAGGGTTTTGGTATCGGGAGGCTCTTATAGGCGAAGGAGGCAAGGTCGGTGGTCAGCCAGGGGGGCCACACCACCTGGTGGCGTGGCCAGGGCTAGCCCGCGCCACCACATGGTGTGGCCACCCTGTGGCCCCTCTCCGACTCTCCTTCTGGCTCTGTGAGTCTTCCGGGAAAATAGGAACTTTGGCTTTTGTCCCGTCCAATTCCGAGAATATTCATTTTCTGACTTTCCTGGAACCAAAAACAGTAGAAAACAGGCAACTGGCACTGTGGCTCTTGTTAATAGGTTAGTCCAAGAAATCATATGAAAAGTACTCCAAAGTGTGGACAAAAAATAAGAAAGTAGATAAAACCAAGCATGGAACATCAAAAATTATAGATACATTTGCAATGTATCAGGGACTGCCTTAATAATTGTCTTTTCTGTATTTACTTTTTATATATCGGTTGGCTTAAATTACTTGGATCTTAGCCGGATTAGTAATGTGTGAGCACCAAAAACCCAACTCTTCGACTTTGCTGCTGTCCAACAAGAATTGGCTTCATGGCAAGCAAGAGAACAAGTTTGGAATTGCAAAGCACATGAAAAACAACTAAGGAAAAGAACATAATCGAGCCGACATTTGTTATTTGTACTAACCCTCTATTTACCTTATTTATTTTGTGTGGGATTATTTGGAGCTGATCTCAAAGTTTCAATATTGTTGCGTCAATTTTTTGAACCTCGGACTCATAAGTCAAAAACCGAATCAAGGTAGACGCGATCCGAGTCATAAAATTGGGGGAACAGGAAAAGGAAACTCGGGGACTTTGTCCAAGTTAATCCGGCATTTAAAAACTTAGTAGCAAAACATAACAAATTGTAGAAAAATAAAACCACTGTGTATTGGGGATCTCACAAACATTGTTCAATTGCACCCGCATTATTGGGGATCTCACGAACATTGTTCAAGTGTTTGATAGATCAAGGAGCAGCAGCAGGAGCGGAGTCATCGGTCGAGGGAGGAGGTGCTTCAGCATGTGTAGGTAGGGCACTAGCCTCGGCCTCATCTTCAGGGTTGACCTCCTCATCCTCCGGGTCTTCGGCGTCGTCGCCAATTTCGTAGGCTTCCTCCTCATCCTCTTCACCCTCAGCGCCATCAGAGACATAGGCATCATCAAATGCGTCAAGGTAGCTCAGACCATCATTCCAACTATGGCAGAAGGCATATTGGATGAGCTAGTTGGCACATGCTTTGCGTTGAGTAATGCACTCTGGATCATTGGACCATTTAGATCTAGTGCGCATACGGTCAAGCAACCCCAAGTCTATCCCTTCATACCATGAAAGAACAAAGTTCAACACTGTGTCAGCTCCGGCTCGAGCAGCAGATTCCCGCCACAGGTGAACTTGGGTCTCGCACTCCACAAGTTTTGCCAGAAAAGCAGTGCTTCCTTTGGGGGTGACTTCAGTTGGCCAGAGAGCATGGAACATCCAAACTGCTGCCGGCATTATGTCTGTGCCATAGTTCTTCATAACTTTGAGGCGGGCAGCAAGGCTAACAAGCAAATCCTCCATATCATAAGGAATTGACCCGGCGGTAGGACCTGTTGGAATACCCTGCTGCTGGCGAGACCTAGCCACAACACCAGAAGAAATAGACTCACTCTCTAGAAACTTGACTATAAGCAAAATGGAAGGTGTCAATGAGGAAAAGCATGTAACCCGAAGAAACAAATGTCGAAGGATGGAAAAGTACTTATGGGTGATGCCGCTGAGAATGCGAGTCAGCTTGTTGTGCACATCGGCATTTCTGGACTAGAGCTTTTCATATTCAGAGGTCACCGACTTAATTTTTACGTCGGTTTCCTGCAGCAAGTCCTTGTCCTTGGAAATCTGGGTCTTCAACCGCTCTTTCTCCTTGGAGAACTCCTGATCAGCCTTATCCAACTCAGATTTGTGGAGGTCCTTGAGCCTTTGGATTTCGGCGTTCAGCCGAGTAATCTCAGAATCCTTGAGGATCAGTTGGGCAATTTCATCATCTTTTTTCTTTAGCTCAGCCTGGTGCTTCCCTGCTTGTTCGAGAAAGTGAGTCATCATGTCAGGAATGGGCATGCTATCTTGAAGTGTAACTACAATAGTGGATTGACCCGACAAAACCAAGGTATAAATATCTGTCGAGTCAAGGAAAGAGCACGCAAGGGCTAAGGGGACAAGGGAAGTTACCTTGGATCTCAGCCAAAGTTTTGCGCATGATGACATTCTCAGCCTCAGCCTCAGCTGCATATTTCGGATAAAAAATTAAAACGGATAGCGAGGAACTCGAAGGATCGAGAAGGAAAAGGTCTTAAGCAAAGAAATTTACCCTTCTTCTGGTGATCAACCAACAATTTTCCGTATCTAGCATGAAGATCTTTATATGAGCCCAGAAGGCGCTGGAACTCAGCAGTTCGTCGGTTGGTGGTGATCTGAAAATAAGCCAATATTAGTTCACAGATAGAACGAAAGATATTCGAAGTCTACAAAATCCAGGCCAAGTGGAACTTAACCCGGCTCTAGGTGTGTGGATATTCGAAGTCTACAAAATCTGGGCCAAGTGGAACTTAACCCGACTCTAGGTGTGTGGATATTCAAAGTCTACAAAATCCGGGCCAAGTGGAACTTAACCCGGCTCTAGGTGTGTGGATATTCAAATTCTACAAAATCCGGGCCAAGTGGTACTTAACCCGGCTCTAGGTGTGTGGATATTCGACGTCTACAAAATCCGGGCCAAGTGGAACTTAACCCGGCTCTAGGTGTGTGGATATTCGACGTCTACAAAATCTGGGCCATGTGGAACTTAACCCGGCTCTAGGTGTGTGGATATTCGAAGACTACAAAATCCGGGCCAAATGGTACTTAACCCGGCTCTAGGTGTGTGGATATTCGAAGTCTACAAGATCCGGGCCAAGTGGAACTTAGCCCGGCTCTAGGTGTGTGGATATTTGAAAATGCTAAGGACTTGCGCTAATTCTCTAAGAGCATCCGACCGAGTAATAAATTACTCCCTCGGAGGCTCAGGGACTAGTGGGTATATCTATATGTGTTTGCATACATAAAAATCATAGAAGAAAAAGGGTTACCTCCTTCATCCGGCTAGCAAGGGATATGGCCTTGGTAGCGGAATTCATCTGAGCGCTGAACTCCGCTATACCAAACTTCTCCGGCAAATCATCTTGCGGGTTGATAAACTCGGTGCCATTCCAGTTATGGACATATTCTATGACCACTAGATTATAACTTTCACCGCTAAGAGAATGGCTTGTCACCAAGCACTTGGCATGGGCCTTCCGCCTCGCGGACTGAGCAACAGCAAGACTGGTATGCAAGGTCAATTGCTTGCTGCTCTCTGATCCGGTGGCAGGAGAGCCAGAAGTTGAATCTTTGGCTGGCTCAGCGGGTTTCTTGCTCTTGCCAGATGATGTTGGCCGCTGAAGAAGAGCCTAGGCTGCAGAGCCAGACTGAGCTTGGGAGTCTGGCTAAAAAATGTCTTTAATAGACACCATGGATTCGGAGGTAGTGGACTGAGATTTGTTCTTGGAAGCTGGCTTGGTTGTGGCTCATGCTGCTGCTGCTGATGTTGCTGTTGGTGCTGGTGCTACAGGTACTGGTGCTGCTGGTGCTGGTGCTACCGGTACTGGTGTTATTGGTGCTGCTGGTGCTACTGGTGCTGTTGGTGCTGGTACTGTTGATGCTGTCAGTACAGATACTGGTGATGCTGGAGAAACAGGAACTAAAGAAACTGTCTGGGGCGGTGCCGATGAAGCTGGCACCTCAGAACTTGATGGTTGCGGTGGAGCAGAGAAGCTGGGAAGATCCGGCATTGCCGTATCCTCGGCCGCTCCACTGCCCCCGCATCAAAGTTGCGCTCCTCATGACGAGGTGGGCTCTGATCTGGCGCTGCCGCGGAATCCTCTTGGATAGGACTCAGTGGACGAACGTCATCGTCGCGGGGGGGGGGGGGGGAGAGCCACTCTGGATTGGAGAGAAAATGCTGGGGCCACTCCGGGGAATAACCCTAGGAGCGTTGCAGAAATGTAAAGCAATACGTCAAAAGGAGAAAGAAAGTCAAGTAAAAGGCAAAGGCAAAAGGAGCAAGACCCGGAAATGAGTAGGGAAAGAAAAATGACTTACTCATCCGAGGTAGGAGGCTCCCAAGGTTTGGGCGTCCTCCGGACGGTGCTCTTGGCAGCAGGCTTGGCCAGAGCTTTCACCCTGGACTTTTTCTGCCTCTTCTTGGGCGGTGGCGCCTCCGAAGCTGCGGCCGAGGTAGCCGGGCGTTTCTGGGAAGGTCCGGGAGCTGGATCATCCATGGCGAGAGGGGGAAACTCGAGGACCTGACCGGCCAGGTTAGTTGAAGATTTGGACATAATCGGGAACATGTAAGAGATAGGCACCGGATCAAGTACCTCCATAACCTCAACATCCGAGTCATCGTCATCCGTCTAATCCCTTAGAGAAGAGGCCTTACCAGAGGTGCACTTGATGATGTCTGGAGCGGGCAGGAACCTCTCCGAGTCAGGATCCTCCTCGTCCGGCTCTATGCGGTCTGCCACCCATTTGAGGACCAACTCCTTGCCGTCCTCAACTGTCTGCTGGAGAAATAGCGAAGAGCAAAAGTACTAAATGGTTAAGTTAGGAAGCTATCCAACATACCACAAGACCCGGAAAAGATACCAAGAGGAGGGTTTACCTTAGGAGGCAAGTTGGCCCGGGTGAAGGGCGCAAGCCCCCACTTCCACGCCTCGGAGAACTCCTTCTCCACCTTAAAAATGGCCTTGACCTGGCGGAACACCTCGGAGTTGTTAAGCTCGAAGGAGGAGGTCTGCTAGGGGTCAAGGGGGCCACTCAAATGGTAGATCTTATGGGAGCATTTCTGCAGGGGGAGACTCGGTTGTGGACAAATGTGATCATTATGTCCTTGCTGTGTAGCCGCAGCTCGACGAGCTTCTTGATCCGGCGATCTACCTGGTTCGCCAAGGCGGTAGGCCGTTTCGGGATTTTCTCCCATAGAGAGGTGTCTGGGACACCCATCTTGAAGGGGAGGAGCCGGATCAAGTCTACATCTGAATTGTTCCGGACATAGAAGAAGGTTCGGGACCAGCCTTTGCAAGATTCGAGGCCGGTAACCCGAGGAAAGGCAGAATTCTTGCAGGGAGAGATTGAGGCTCCACCGCACTGGGTCAGGTGCTTATCAGCAGGGGCAAGGTGCTTGTCAGGGATGACGTTTTTCTTGAGACCAAAGAACTTGATCCAGAGTTCTTTGGTAGGCTAGAGGCCGATGTAGCCCTCAATGCCAGAGGTGAAAGAGGATAGAGATGTAATGGCATTGGTGGGGAGATGGTACCGATGAAGTTGATAAGTGGAGATGAAATTATGGAAGAAATTAGAGACGGGCAAGCCAAGGCCACGTTGGAAATGGGAGAGAAAGACAACGAATTCACCTGGATTTGGAGAGGGGGTTATCTCCTCGGCAGCGAGGCGACATGTGACGCCCTGCTGGGATGCGGCACGTCGCATACAGCCAGTCGATGTCGAGCTGGCACATGAACGCACCCGCCTAGGCACCGCGCTCGTGAGCCTCGTCTTCCTCCTCCTCCTTAGCGACGACAGTGGCCTCCTCCTCTGTCATGGCTAAATCAAGTTCTCCGAGAATGTAATCAGATAAGATGTAGCTGGAGGAGGGGAATTTGGAGGTGTAGGGCCCCGTGGCAAAAGGCTCGAGCGGAAGTGGTGGCATGGTCGCGAAAGGGCGGCAAGGCACGACAGCGGTGGCGCAGCGCTAACACAGAAGCAGCGGCGGCGGTGGCGTTGCCATGGAGAAGAAGGGGGCAAAGGGCAGGGAAGCGTATGAAGTGGGGGAACTTCCCCAAGGGTCGCCCTTCCCCCTATATAACCGCACCTCACGGGCGCATAGTGGTATTGGTATCTGCAGCCAAATTGCACGGTGTGGCTGTGTATCTTCCAAACCAGCCAATCAGGCTCGTGCCACAGCAAGGGCTACAAGGAGCAGGAGATCCCACGACGTGATGTTATCATACAGTTAACGAGGGGCTGCCGCGACAGGACGTGCGTAGCAGTTATTCCTGACACTTACTACAGTAATCGGCATAGTAAACTGGCGCGGCCCTTCAAATGAGGCAAAGTGATGATTACCCTCCACGTAGGACGTGGGGAAGCGTATGAGAGAAGGAAAGGTAACCCGGATACATGGACAAAAAGTCGGCCAGCGAGAAGTAACTCAGATTGAGCCAAGGGAGCATTGTGGAAAAGATTCCGGGTTACGGAATAACTCAGCTGAAGAAGTGCAGATTCGGGTAAGGGGAACCTGCTGTGGCCTTAACAGCTGAAGTTGCTAAGACCGCACTAGCTTCGGGGACTAATGTTGGGGGATACCCCCGGGTAGGGTCACACCGGGGTATAAAGGCCGAGTTAGCCGACGTACGGAGCGGTCAAAGCAAGTGCTGGCCGGGTCACCTCAAGGCAGGCCTACTTACGAAGTAACCCGACCTGATGGGAGTTTTCCTAGCATTAATCCGGCCAGCATGAAATATATTCCGGCCATGTTTATCTATCATCTGTGCAGGTACCCTCGGTGCCAGGTTAGTCGGGTGCTAGCCGGGCTACCACTTGGCTTCCAAGAGAAGGAAGGAGTCTCCCATTGGTCAAAAAGTGGCCTCTTCCTGCTATAGCATGAGCGAAGCGAGCAGAGGGAAGGACCAGTGGGGCATGGCCGACAAAGGTGACGCGGGTGACGTCGGCTGACGTAACCTGTGTCTGGTGACACCAAAATGCAAGGGGCACGTAGAGGGCTACGCCCATATTCCGGACTAGCCGTTTAAAGTGAATAAAGAGGCATCTAGGTTTAACCAAAGGGCATATTCAGGGAATATGCCTCCACGCAAGCTCTAACTTTCTAACCTAGGCTCCCTATATAAGGAGCACTAGGACCTCCATAGCAGGGGATGGATCTTTTTCTCTGTCTAACACTACTAGAAAACAGCATGTTCGTGGCGCACTGTTTTTCATCATCCATGCCGCACATGGAGTGCGCCACTAAACTCGCGCCACGGCTAGAAGTTAGCCGTGGCGCACTACCTAGTGCGCACGCCTATATCGGCAGATCCGTGGCACACCGTATAGTGCGCCACTGTTCTTTGAGGCAATGCGCCACGGCTAAGTTTGTTCGTGGCGCAGTTGGTGGTGCGCCACAAACACTAGCCATGTGCGCCACTTCTATATTTGCTCTCATTTTTTTTAATTGCTAGTCCATACTTACGTGCAGCATATATTCACAGTTTGCGAAATAGTACAAATACATACATGCATACACAGTTTGCAAAACAGTACAAATATACATAGTATATTACAAGTGCAATCATTACACAACTTATCGCCGGTGTCGTGATCGGAGAGGGAGCTAAGTTCACAATCTCTCTAAGTAGCTAGTCACCTAAAGTACTATCAAATACAATAGAACCACAAACACGGTGATCAAGATAGAGATTACTATGACGAAGGTTCCCCTCTCTCTCTTTCTCACGGTCTTGCAGATCCTGTGCCCCTCCTCCATCTCTTCCTCATGGAGGTGGTCCATCCACATAGCATCCGCCACCTCCTTACTCTTGTAGCCTTTGTAGCTATTGCCCGAGAACTCGTTCACTTGTTTTTGACAGTGTTTCCACTCGTCTTAGATTCCTGGAACATGGCCTCTGTACACCACATACCACTTCTTCGCCATCTCTATACACAAGACAAATAATATTAGATAAGGGAAAGTTAGAGTTCACATACATACTGTGCCACAACATTTTAATCATCGACATTGTCAAAAAAGGACCAAAGTAAGCAAAGAAAAGAACCAAAATGTAAGAAAAAGAACTAAGCATTGATTCATAACCATAATAAGTAGCATCGACCACAATTATTAAGTTCAACACACCCATCGAAACTATATAGAGCTATACACAAGTTTACAACTACAACTATAGAGGCAAACATCAAGACTCCTGACTCGGCTTAGGGAACGGGAGGATGCCTTCTTTCGTCATGAACGGCCTGAGGTCACCCTGCATCGGTAGGCGATGTTCTATGTCACAGTTAGGTGGTGTGTAGCCTCCGCAGTGGAAGATCCCCCCCGAGGTCATGACATCATGATAGATGATTGTGGCAAACTGCTGTTGGATGCGATAAAACTCTTGTCTAAGATCTGAATCTTGGATCTTTGCCTTGGCTTGGGCCCACTATCGGAGTTGAGCTGGTAGCGTACAGTGTTGTTGGTCCTGTAGGAAAGACCAGATGTGATGGAGCGTGTAGTAGGCTTCCTTCCGACTGTCATCACTCTTCTTCACGCAAGGGAACTTTGTTACGTGGTTGAACATGTGCTTGCCGAACTTGACCTTTTTGGTCATGAATGTGGTGCCTTCCACCGCGGCATAGCCACTCAGAGCATGATCTAGAACATCCTTGATTTTGTCATAGGTTTTCTTCTTTCTCGCACTCCCCGAGTCGAAATATGTGGCGTGCGAATATTTCGGAGAAAGGATGATGAGTGTGCAGTCTTCCTCTCTGTGCAAAACAATTCAAACAGACCGTTATGTTGGAAAAGAAACGATGGATATCTAAAAAATCATGTTCTGGCGGCGAGGCTTTGACTTACTCAGGGAAGTAAGGCATGAGAATGTATTCCTTTGTATTGTTCGCCACCAAGATGTCTCGGAGGTAATTCTCCATGAATATGCATTCGACGGAGCTGCCCAAGTAGCCGTCACGCATGTAGAAGGGATCCACGACCGCGATGCCCAGTGTGTTCTCTCTAATGATTTGCATCGCCATACTGAGCGAAAATAGACGGACCATGGTATAGTGCAGAGGTTGCATGCGTAACATACCGAAGATGTCAGAAAACCTCACGAAGAACATATCCCCGGGGTTATTATCAACGAAGCCCAAACCATGTGGCACCTTATCCACGAAAACCGGGTACAACGGATCTTTATCTCGAAGAAGGCGTTCCTCGATTGTCAGCACACGTCATGCACACTCTTCATAACCGAACTTGCGAGCATGTACAATTTCTTAGTTATCATCGGCTTACCCGCCACATGCATCCTCCACATATTAGCCTTGGGTCTTGGTGGTCCGTCCTGTGCCGGGATTGGATTTGGAGCCGACAGCACCACCGGTTGGCTCGCAGACTTGTTAGGTTTTCTCTTCCGTTGCTTCTTTATAGTGGGAGCATCATGGACCGCATTCTCCTCACCAACCACCCTGTGTAGTGTGTTGGGGCTTATAACAATTGGCCTTTTGGATGTTTGAGGCTCAGTGAAGAAGGCGCCATCAGCTGGACGCGTCTCCTGAGAACCGAACAGATGCTTGTTGCAAGCGGGTTTCTCTGGGGATGCATCATGGCAGGGTTCTTCATTATTACTAGGACCATGCTTGTCCATGCCGTCAACGCCTTGCCAAGTGTTGATGTACAAATCGATATCTTCATCGATGTTGTCATTGTACAGATCCTGTGCCATAGGCATGTCATCAACATAAGGAAACACATCGCGTGGAGGTGACGGCTCGGGCAGCGGCACAAGTGGCGGTGTAGTCTGTGGGGTGGTGGACCCCGTCCCTGAACGAATCATGATCTTCGGCCAGAGCATGAAAATGTCGAAGCAATCTCTGAGGACAGACAACTCGTCTTCATCGGCTCCTGAGGGTTGAATGGGAGATTCCACGCTATCGCAGCCCTATAGCACCTGAACAATTTGAACCCTATGCACGGTATCTGGCATCGGCTTTGAGTGGAACACGCGGTTTAACGGTTGAATGATAGTGCCCTTGGCAACATCCCTTAACTCGCTGTTCACGTAGCCTAGGAGAGTGCATTGAACATTAGCCTGCGGAAAAACATATACGACATCAGATATGCCTTCAGAGTAATTAAAGGCAAGGAAGTGAAGTGATCAACTTCAGAGTAATTAAAGGCAAGGACGCTTAGTAGTTACCTTGATGGCGTCGAGCTCGGCTAATGTCGAGGCACTGACGACGGAGGGCATGCAACTGACGGGGGGGCTGCTTGATGGCACGGTGCCGGCCACCGGTGTATTCTCCCTGACACCGGCAGCATTAAGCTTCGGTGCCACGGTGATTGCGGGTGGAGTCACCAACACGTCCGGCAACGCCGGTGACGACGGGCGGAGTCACCAACACGTCCGGCGCCATGGTGCTGGTGGGCAGAGTCACCAACGCGTCTGGCGCCGCGGTGTTCGCGGTGGGAGTCACGAACACGCGATCACCGTTGTTGGAGTTGCTGCCGACATGCTAGGAATCGGGCACAGCCCTTGACGACCCTCCGCATTCCATTTCGCTATCGACTCCACCAAGGTAGGTATGATTTCAGTGAGGCTAATTGCCAGGTTGTCTTTGACAATCTGCGGAATCCGCGCCACTTGTGCCTTAAGTTCTTCAACCTCGCTCCTCCCAGACACGTGCCTCTTCGGCTCCGGTGTACCATAATGATCTGTCCATGTCTTAGCCCCGAAGCTGATGACATGCCCAGCCGAGGGCTTCTTCATAACCGGTGTGACTTTCTTAGCCCGGTTCATCGCCCTGTTAAAAGGGGTGTCCCACCGGGTGGCCGCCGTCGACCCCTGGGATGAGGAGGTTCGGGTAGCCTCACTAGCGATTTCCTCATCCTGCAGAAGAAGGAACGTGAACCGTTTAGAAATTTGACTTCATCGATTAGAATGCAATATACTTGATCCACGGTAATTAAATTCCTTACTGCAAGACCCTCGAAATCCTTCACGATCTTTTCTGCGGTGAGTTGTTTAGTTTTTGGGTCCACATGGTACTGGGCCCTGACAAAGTTTCGAAGCTGCTTGTTTTCGAATTTTGCGAAGGGGTTAGGTTGCCCCTTAGCTATAAAATCGTCGTTCTCCTTCTGCCATTTGGACTCTGCAGCTCTGTAACCGCCAGATCCGAGATGGTGGTTACCTATATTCATCTCCCACATCTCCTTCCCCCGCTTACTCGAGGCCTTGGCTGCTTCAGATTTGCACCTGGCCTTGAACTCCAGGTACCGAGCTTCGGTGATCTGAGGATAGTTCTCCTGGATCTTCGCAAGACTTTGACCTTTTAAAAAAATCATCATCTTTAGCCAGGTTCTCCAGCTAGCCAGGGTGGTGCTCATCTTTGTGAGGGCGGATTTGTTTACTTCATTCCCATGGTAATTTGTGTTATGGTATTCAAGTGGGAACTTGTATCGTGCGTGCAGCTTCTTGAAGAGGAGTGTGCGCAAATGGCCATTTGCTTTATCCTGGAGATTCTCTATGTTGATCGAGATAGTGGCCCGGGTGATTGCCGCCACTTGCCCACCGTACCCTTTGATGATGTGTTCGGGCGCTAGCGGAACCCCTTTTAGGGTTACTTCGGTAATTTCCTCTCTAACGGTGCCGACCGTGTTCGGGCGTCATTCCTTCTTCTTCTTCGGATTGCTACTCCCGGTGCCATCAGTGGTTTCATCCTTGGTGTCCTCTGCCTCCTCGCTGGCATTGGTCTCTTCCTCCTCGTCCTCCATCTCATCATCGTTGCTCTCTTCAGGCAGATATTCTTCATCACCCTATTCATTTCTTTCCATCTGCTGGGCAGCCTCCCAGAATGACAATTTTGTTGGAGCTGTGACTTCTTCTTCAATGTTTATGCGCCGAGAAGAGCCGCCGGCCTAGTCGTTGTCAGCCATGTTTGCACTAAGTAACAAAAAAGTCAAATAAATATTAGAAATTCACAGGAAAATCCGGCATGACCTCCCCTATTTTTCTTAACCTAGGAGTTTCCGTTTTTTGCCGAAACGGAAGTTAATCAACATTTCAGCAAATATCGGAAGTCATTTCAAATGTCAACAACAAGACTAATAAAGCAAAGGGTCAAAAGTAGCTGATGTACACCACAAGATGTCTCGGTTTGAGAAAAAGTCAAGCCCTAATGAGCAATTAATATAACTCAAATGCTGCCTTATTAGCAGCAGCAGCCAGCACTAGCCGGTGAACCACCATCAGCAGTACACCATGACTTTCTTTAAGCTACCTACCTAGTACTATTGCACAATAATAATCATCCAGCACCAGCAACAACATCCAAGCACACACAAAGACCAAGCTGGAAAAGCATCGCACAAGCCTATCGCTCCCGCTCAAAACAAGTCGCTTCCGTCTTCCTAGGCACCTCACCGCAGTCACCGGATCCAACTCGATCAGGAGGACATGATGTTTCCTCCTTCGAAAAATAACATTCCAAAGTTCTTTATAGATAAATAAATTCTAAATAACACAACTCGGCATCATAGACCGGTGTTACATGCTGCAGAATTAATGAATCAACACTAACATTCCAAAGTTCTTTATCAGCAAACATGATGCAAATGACAGGGCCTTTCAATGCTCATTCCAGCTCTTAATGTAGTCCTAGGAAAACATGATATCATGGCATTTGGAGTATGGAGCTAAATCAGTTTATGTGCCTGATTTGAGCCATGCCCGGGCAGACCAGGCCCTCAATGGCACACAAGGCACAGGAGGCAATCGCCAGTACAACAGCGGCACTAGCCGGTGAACCATCATCAGCAGTACAACATGACTTTCTTTAAGCTAAACTACAGTAATGCCATTTTTATGCCCAAGGTAAATTAGGGCATTAATTAATTAAACTATACAAAAACCATTTGAGATATTGAGCTAGATTAATTTATTGAAATCCAAACAAGAAAGCCATGACCCATGAGTTTGTTCTGTTGCATCAGTGATGACCCACAAGTATAGGGGGTGTATCGCAGTATTTTCGAGGGAAGTGAAACCCAATTTATTGATTCGACACAAGGGGAGCCAAAGAATATTTATAAGCCTTAACAACTGAGTTGTCAATTCAGATGCACCTGGAAACAATCTTGCTCACAGCAGTTTATCAACAGTTTGGTAGTAGGAATAGTAAAGTAACAGCAGTAGTAAAGCAAAGACATTAGTAACAAAAGCAGCAAATAGTGGGATTTGAGTGCGGTAGGCATAGGGATGGATGGACGGGCGTTGCATGGACAAGACAATTCACATAGCAATCAGAACATAGGGCAATTGCAGATAAATAAGATAAAGCATCCAAGTACTAGACAATCCTAGGCATGTGTTGCATATATAGTCATACGTGCTCGCAATGAGAACTTGCACAACATCTTTTGTCCTGCCAGCCCGTTTGCAGCGGGGCCTCTAGGGAACTACTGGCAATTAAGGTGCTCCTTTTAATAGAGCACCAGCGCAAAGCATTAACACTCCGTGAACACATGTGATCCTCACATCAAAGCCATTCCCTTCCGGTTATCCCGATTTCTGTCACTTCGGGGCCATAGGTTCCGGACAACAACGTGTGTATACAACTTGTAGATAAGACCAAGAACCATACTATCATAATGAATCAATAACATGTTCAGATCTGAGATCATGGCACTCGGGCCCTAGTGACAAGCATTAAGCACAACAAGTCGTAACAAAGTCATAAAGCACTAATAAAAGATACTAGGCACCATGCCCTAACAATCTGATGCCATTACATGAACGATCTCATCCAATCCCTACCATCCCCATAGCCTACAACCGGGGATTACTCACTCATAGATGGAGGAAACATGGATGGTTAATGGAGATGATGGTGGAGATCGATGGAGATGGCTCCGGGGGCACTTCCCCGTCCCAGCAGGGTGCCGGAAAAGAGACTTTCTGTCCCCCGAATCTCCCCTTTGGTGGCGGCGGCGCAGCGGAACTTTTCATGGAAAAACATCGAACCCCCCGGAGTTTTTAGGTTAGAAGGCTTCTTATTGGCGAAGAGGGAGACCGAGGGGGTGCATGGGGCCACCACACCATGCCCTGGCACGGCCAGGCCTAGCCCGCGCCTGGGGGGGTGTGGCCAGCCCCTGGCCCTCCTCCGTCTTGTATTATGGCTCCTGGAGTCTTCTGGAAAAATAGGCACTTTGGCTTTTGTCCCGTCCAATCCCGAGAATATTCATTTTCTGACTTTCCTGGTACCAAAAACAGCAGAAAACAGGCAGCTGGCACTGTGGCTCTTGTTAATAGGTTAGTCCAAGAAATCATATGAAAATTACTCCAAAGTGTGGACAAAACACAAGAAAGTGGATAAAACCAAGCATGGAGCATCAAAAATTATAGATACATTTGCAATGTATCAACATCCCCAAGCTTAACTCCTGCTCGTCCTCGAGTAGGTAAGTGATAAAAAGCAAGAATAATTTTTGAGGTGACATGCACCATCATAAACTTGATCAAAGTACTTGTAAAACATTCAAATCTGGGATCATAGTACTTCAATCATAACATGAAAGACAAATTTCTAACAATAGGACAAAGAAACTATGATGCAACATGAAAAGGCACAAACAGAAGATTCATGAATAACAATGCTTTGCAAGACGTTTGTTTGTCTCACATAAAGAAAACATAGCATAGTGGCATTCAGCTTGTCCCTCATAGAGTAGCAAACATAAATGCATAGGACACCTTCAAAGTTTACAAGAGTGACTAGATACAAATAGTTTAAAACAAGCAATATCAAGGTATGCATCAATCAACA
This sequence comes from Avena sativa, assembly GCA_916181665.1. NCBI lineage: Eukaryota > Viridiplantae > Streptophyta > Magnoliopsida > Poales > Poaceae > Avena > Avena sativa. Next base: position 381,558,048 of record OV702286.1, on the reverse strand, counting down.
AGTCTTGGGACAATGCACATAGAACTAAGAATGGCCACTATGCTCTCAAGAAAGTGCTCATAGAATGTGTGGAGACTCAACAAGGAAATGAAAAGGTTTTGAATAGTTTGAAAGGCTTCCAAATGCTGAAAGTATGGTACTCATTAGCTTTGAGCTTTCATTGCCCCTATCATACGGATCTTTAATGTGGTTAAGGTGAAAGTGAGGTCCAATCTGAGTTATAGGCTTGATAGACTATAAACTGAAAATCCCAAGTCCCTTGAGTACGAGGGCCGCTCCTCATGCTACTCAACTTTAGTTACCGGTAAGTTCTTGTCATCATAAGTATGTCCATATCATAGAGAACCACCAACGGGGTACCCCTTGCCCGATGATACGGAAGAATCCCCATATCAAAATGACAAGGCAAGCAAACAATGAGTATCTCAGCAATCTTCTTATTTACCATGGGAAAATGGTGCTTTTTTTCTCTCTTTCCTCTTTTCGTAAATCTCTTTTTTTTCTTTTTCTCAATATCTATCTCTCTTTTTTTATAAGAAGAATGCTTCATAGATATCATTATGGTTACGCTGCAGGTTTCCACCATGTCAGCATGGATTAGACAAGCGGCCCAGGTGTTTCTCTAACACACATACGTAACTCCATGGACTTACAAGCTCCCCTTTTATTTCACACCGACGACATCCGCAAACAAAAGAGCAAGGTATCAACTGGGTATATATTTACAATTGTTGAAAGCGTTCCCCGTGACAGTACGGTTCTGCTAATCCCCAGCCTATAATTTGCAAGCATATAACTTTCATGGAGAGTTCACAATGGTTGAGGTTTATTAAGTGCAGGAAATAAAGTGTGCCATCATGTTCGTGAGAGCTTTACTAACTAACTTTCTCATAACAAGCAAACATTTTATTCGGAAGAAAACAAGGCATATTGAATATGCACGGGAGTAGCAAATGATGCTAATAGGTAGCTATGGTGGATACTTTGGCAATATTTGGTTTAAGGGAGTTGGAAACATGAGTAAAACACTCAGTGGAAGTGAAGGCTAGCAATAGTAAGGGAGCGACAAACGAGAGAGCAATAATGGCCATAATCATGCAGAGCGACAAAACATCATTAATCAAAGCATAAAGTGATACTACAAGTTGAAAACTAAAGGATCATAAAGGCTTATGGTGACTTGGGATAGTCATAACATGGTGTGAACATGTGCCAAGTCAACCCAAATAAAGCATCAAAGGAGAATACCACTATACTATGCTTTAATATGCTAAAACAACACATGATTCTTCTAAGGCACATTAAGCAATCTCAATTGTTTATAACAAGTCATTCTACAGCAAAGAATACTAAGCATAAAGCCAAAACAATATCAAGCATGGCATGACAAAACATAGGCCACTGTCAAAACAAGCTCTTTTTACCACTTAAGCATGAACTTTCCTACTCTTTTCCAATCCAAACCAAACCAAACTATTTGAACACCAATGCATGAAAGAGGAGGTCCAACCAATTTTTTCAGCAAACTAAGCAAACCACGCAAACTAAAAAACCAAAATGAAAACAAAAAAGAAGACGCTCCAAGAACAACACAACTGTGCATGAAACAATAAAAATGAAGTGTTTGGAGGAAACCTGGGATTTTTATTGATGAAGAAGGGGATGCCTTGGGCATCCCCAAGCTTTGACACTTGTACTTCTTGGATATTTCTTGGGGTGACACGCGTGGCATCCCCAAGCTTGAGCTCTAGTCCATCCTTCATCTCATTACTCATTCCTTCCATACACCTGAAATTTTTCCTTCATACAAAACTTCACACAATCTTTATTAGCAACATTAGTGTACTCAAGATAAATAAGTCTTAAGGTTCAGTTCTAACTTGAAATAAACTTCTATTAAAACACAATTTACTGTAGCACTTTCCTTAAAAGGCTCAGTTCCCCAAAAAAAACTAAAAAAGGAAGCAACATGAAGCAAATGCAGAAAATGGCAGAAATCTGTCAAAACAGACCAGCAGGTAAAGACGAATTTTTTTGAAGACCTTCTGTTGCTCAAATCAAAAATTGTTGAACTAACGAAAGTTAGAAAACAACCTGGGGCAGAAGCACAAAAATTCACGCCTCAAAAAGATGTTCAGAGATTTTATACGAATTTTTATGGTGAAGCACAGAAATCTGTTTCGGGACTGCAACTTTCCCAATCATTACTTCTCTCTCATTAGAGGTTACTCTTGGCACAAAAAGCAAATAAAAAGGATAAGGAGCGGTTATACAGAGGTAATAACTTCCAAGACTCATCTAAAATTTTTGGGTGATCTCCCAATAAGTACTTTTATTTAACGCCTTTAAGTTAGGCATAAACAAAAACTAAAATGGATAGAATAGAAGTAAGCTGAGATAATCATGGTGAAAACATTGTTTTGTTCAATGAAATCCTTTTGTTAACAAGGTTGATCAGGTCTTGCTACCAAAAAATTTTCATATGAGACAAAACTTTCTATTCCACTTATGATTATGTTACCTCAACCTTGATAGCAATGGTCCCAATCATAATAGTTTCAAATTTTTCTCTTGGTATGGGACAATATATTTCTCCAACTTGAATGCCCTCAACATGTTCAATTGAATTCAAACCATAAATCCTTTCAATCTTCTTGAGGAAATAGACAATGTGTTCCCTGTTATTAACATTGAAGGTCACCTTCCCTTGATTATAATTAATAACAGCTCCTGCAGTATTTAAGAAAAGGTCTCCCAAGAATAATAGACATATTATCATCTTCAGGCATAATAGTTTGAGAGGATGCTCACATAAGAAATATGAGTTGAAGTAAAAGAGAGAATCAAGAAGCAAATTCAAAACACATTTAAGTCTAACCCACTTCCTATGCATAGAAATCGTGTATGCAAATAAATTCGCAAAGAACAAAGTGACAGGCATAGGAAGATAAAACAAGAGTAACTTCAAAACTTTCAGCACATAAAGAGGTATTTCAATACCATCAAAAATTCTACAACCATATTTTCCTCTCTCATAATAATTTTCAGTAGCCTCATGAATAAACTCAACAATATAACTATCACATAAAGCATGCTCTTCATGATCTACAAGCACTAGAGATTTATTATAAACATTTTCAAAAGAAACCTCAGGAACATAACATTCATCCTCCTTTAGTAAGCATGGAGGACAATCAAATAAAGTAAGGGATAAAGAGTTACTCTCATTAGAAGGTAGGCATGGGTAGCTAATCCATTCTTCCTCCTTCTGTTCATCATTCTCCTCCTATTTTTCATCTAATGAGATTTCAGGTTCAGCAATTTCTTCTTCCATAGGAACCTGCAAGGCATTAGTCTCTTCCATTTGTGGAAAGCATCTATTAAAATATTCAAGAATATAGCCATTTTCATCCTTGTAATTATCAAAGCAAAATTTAAGTATACCATAAACCTCATATTTGTAAGGTGAATCATCAATATTTTCAAGCAAACTAGCAAGTTCAAAAGCACCCTTCCAAGCAATAAATTCTTCAATTTATTCCGCATCATAAAAGTCATAAATTCCTTTAGCATAAGAAGATATGGTATCATTATCATTATACTCACATTGAAAAGGGAGGTGTTTATACCTCTTTCTGCAACAAGATTCATCACAGCAATAAGTAACATTATAAGTAGAGCACATGTTTCTAGCAATGGTATACAATCTATCAATTAGTTCCCATAAGTGTTTCCCTTTTTGTGACAAGCGGTGTTCCTTATAATAATATTTTTGATCTTCCATGAACCCACCTTGCCAATAAGCTTCAGTTTCAAAGAAACCAACCATTGACAACAAGCATGATAAGGCAAGACAATAACAGACCAACGAAAATAACAACTAGAGTAGGAACTACTTTTTTGTATTTTTGATAAAGAAACAAGCTAACAAGGCAAAAATAAACTTAGCTTGAACAATAGTGAATCCAGGTGAACTTGACAAATAAAGCTATGCTCCCGAGCAACGGCGCCAGAAAATAGTCTTGATGACCCACAAGTATAGGGGGTGTATCGCAGTATTTTCGAGGGAAGTGAAACCAAATTTATTGATTCGACACAAGGGGAGCCAAAGAATATTTATAAGCCTTAACAACTGAGTTGTCAATTCAGCTACACCTGGAAACAATCTTGCTCACAACAGTTTATCAGTAGCAACAGTTTTGTAGTAGGAATAGTAAAGTAACAACAGTAGTAAAGCAAAGACAGTAGTAACAAAAGCAGCAAACAGTGGGATTCGAGTGCAGTAGGCATAGGGATGGATGAACGGGCGTTGCATGGACAAGACAATTCACATAGCAATCAGAACATAGGGCAATTGCAGATAAATAAGATAAAGCATCCAAGTACTAGACAATCCTAGGCATGTTTTCCATATATAGTCATTCGTGCTCACAATGAGAACTTGCACAACATCTTTTGTCCTGCCAGCCCGTTTGTAGTGGGGCCTCTAGGGAACCGGAGCAATTAAGGTGCTACTTTTAATAGAGCACCGGAGCAAAGCATTAACACTCCGTGAACACATGTGATCCTCACATCAAAGCCATTCCCTTCCGGTTATCCCGATTTCTGTCACTTCGGGGCCATAGGTTCCGGACAACAATGTGTGTATACAACTTGCAGATAAGACCAAGAACAATACTATCATAATGAATCAATAACATGTTCAGATCTGAGATCATGGCACTCGGGCCCTAGTGACAAGCATTAAGCACAACAAGTCGCAACAAAGTCATAAAGCACTAATAAAAGATACTAGGCACCATGCCCTAACAATCTGATGCCATTACATGAACGATCTCATCCAATCCCTACGATCCCCATAGCCTACAGCGGGGGATTACTCACTCATGGATGGAGGAAACATGGATGGTTGATGGAGATGATGGTGGAGATCGATGGAGATGGCTCCGGGGGCACTTCCCCGTCCCGGCAGGGTGCCGGAACAGAGACTTTCTGTCGCCTGAATCTCCCCTTCGATGGCGGCGGTGCAGCGGAACTTTTCGTGGAAAAACGTCGAACCCCCCAGAGGTTTTAGGTCAGAAGGCCTCTTATAGGCGAACAGGGAGACCGAGGGGGTGCCTGGGGCCACCACACCATGCCCTGGCGCGGCCAGGCCTAGACCACGCCATGGGGGGGGGGGGGGGGTGGCCAGCTCCTGGCCCTCCTCCGTATCGTATTCTGGCTCCTGGAGTCTTCTGAAAAAATAGGCACCTTGGCTTTTGTCCCGTCCAATTCCGAGAATATTCATTTTCTGACTTTTCTGGAACCAAAAACAGAAGAAAACAGGCAGCTGGCACTGTGGCTCTTGTTAATAGGTTAGTCCAAGAAATCATATGAAAAGTTCTCCAAAGTGTGGACAAAACACAAGAAAGTAGATAAAACCAAGCATGGAGCATCAAAAATTATAGATACATTTGCAATGTATCAATCAGTTGTGAATGTTGAGCAAGCTATACATGTAAATTAGTGCAGTGTGTGTAAAACGACCTGCATATGTAATTGAGGAAGAATACACGTCCAGACTGCTTGCAATACAGTAACAAAAATGAGATAGAAGGGAAATCGTACTGCCATTCCTATTTGCATTGGTTCAGACCATTAAATCGAGTTCCAATCAGTATGGTATCTCAAGCTATAAGCATTACCATCTCCACTTGTTAAGGTAGAAGCTAGCATGAATTTTTGTGCATGTCATGTCAATAAAATGTGTGCTCCTACTTGTGTATGCTAGTTTAGGTGAGTCAACTCCAGCCATCAATGCACAACCACAGGATGCCATGACAATGTCCTAACTATATATAACCTGGTTCACATATAACTGATATGCAACCAAACGTAATCGATAAAAAAATTCCTGATTTGCAATTCTTGTGCTCCCATAAAAATTTCAAGGTATGGAGGTACAATAAAGCAGCAGATCACGGAATTTGTTTCTGGAGTAGGCAAAAAAAATCAACCTTTGGGTGGCTGTGGACTGTGGTAGTCCTTGGTGGTGAGAAATTTCCTAATTGACCTGGGAGCAGGCGGTGGTGGAGGTCGGGGACGGACCTGTGGGCGCTCGCGGGTGGAGATGAGGGAAGGTGGGCGGTCGTGGTAAAAGGAGAAGGACGGGGACAGGGACGGACCTGCGAGAAGGCGGTGGCGGAGGTTGGGGACGGACCTGTGGGAGCAGGTGGTGGTGTAGGCGGCGGTAGGAGCATGCGGTGGCCCTCCTCCTCCTCCTCGACGGCTACCCTCCTCCTCCTCCTCCTCGGTGGCGCGAAGGCGACAACACGACGGCGGTGCTAGGGATCGGCAGATTGGGGAGGCGCGGTTGGGGATTGGGGATCGTCGCGGGCGGGCTGAGGCACGTTGATGACGATTGGGGAGAGAAAGGGAACCATAGCAAAGGGATAGACAAGTGGGCCAAGTGCATTAGGCATGGCGCACTAGGGCCAAGTGCGCCACGCCTAACCTGGTACTATAGTCAAATAAAGATGAGGCCAGGCGTGGCGCACTAGGTCCAAGTGAGCCACGCCTAACCTGGTACTATAGTCAAATAAAGACGAGGCCTAGTTTCTAACAGCTGACTCGTCTTACCCTAGTGGTTGTAGTTCCCAGCCACTCCTGCAAGCACCCAGGTTCGAACCCTGGTGCAGTGGGTGCCAATTTTTTTTCTATTTTTTATTTTAAACATAATTTTAAATGTTAAAAAATTGATTTAAGGTAGAATGAAATTATAAATTACTTTTCAGTTATAATATATTTAAATGTGGCACAATAGTGGTACAAAATTGATTCAAGGGTGGTACAAAATTGATTCTATATATGTTATATATTTAAATGTCAAAAGTGGTACATAAAATGACAACACGTGCGTGGATTATAATAAGAGCTAGCGTTTTACAATCTTCTTTCCCTTCTTTGTCGTGGTTGAATAGTTTAGCCCTAGAACTTTCATGTTTCTTCTCTCGAACGGGCTACCTTTTTTGGGTAGGGTTGTCCTTTGTCTTCTTGGGATATTTGTTGCTTCATCGTAGTCGTCGTCATCTTCAATCTTTGGATCGCCGTACTGGTCAAAGTCTTGCTCATTGGCGACTCCATCCATTTCGATGATGTTTCTTTTTCCTCTCCTAACGACAACCCGACTAGGCTTTGCCGGGTCGGTAATAAAAAACATTGGTCCACTTTGCTAGCCAATACCCATGGCTCATTTTTCGTGGCTACTTTCGCACTGGCAACCTTGGATTTGTTGGCTTCTGGTATAACCATGGTTGTGAAATACCGATCTTCTCTTTTGACACTCTTGGCCCATCTAACATGGAACATCGACACCTTTTCTCCACAGTAGTCGAGCTCCCATATCTCCTCGATCCTTCTGTAGAATCTTTCCTTCAAGTCGTCATCGATATAGAATTCCGCAGTTAACCCAGAGTTCTGATAGTCACACTTGCTATCCTTTTCCTCCGTGTAGAATGTGTAGCCATTGATGTCGTATGCCTGATAGGTCATCAGGCTGCGCAATGGTCCCTGCGACACGGCGAATATGATGTTTTCCTCCGCAGAAGCAGAATCCGTTTGTGGGGGACTATCTAGGAGTGTCTCACTGAACCAACGCGTGAAATCGGAGTTGTGCTCTTTGATTATTTTTCCCTTCGTCCTCTGCTGGCCCCGGTCACTATACTTCTTCTCTAAACTGTTTGTGCTTTTGTACCCAAGGATTGACCACTTCTATATGTTGTAGCGCGACTAGGTTTTCTCTATTAAAGTTTGCGAGTTGACCATTGAAGTCCACATGCATTACGCGGCGACCCTCTTGGTGACCCGATCCATCGAGTCTACCAATGTGCCTGTTGATGGAAAGACTGACAGGGTTCTCGATGTCTAGATAATTCGTGTAGAAAGAGATGCACTCTTTGGCTAGAAATCCCTTGGCTATGCTTTCATCTAGACGGGACCTGTTGTGGACGTATCCTTTGATGTGTCCATTCATCCTTTCGAATGGCATCATGCTGCGGAGAAACATTGGCCCGAGTTGGATGATATCCTCCATGATATGGACCAGCAGATGCACCATAATGTCAAAGAATGCAGGCAGGAAGTAGATCTCAAGCTCGCATAGTATCACAACAATATCCTCTTGTAGCCTCTTGAGCTGATTCACGGCAATCGACTTTTGAGAGATGACGTAGAAGAATTTACAGAGCCCAAATAACGTTTCACGAACGTGCTCGTCCATTATCCCTCGTAGTGCAACCGGAAGTATTTGCGTCATTAGCACGGCACAGTCGTGAGACTTCATTCCACTGAACCTATGCTTCGCCTCGTCTAGGTATCTGCTTATCTTGCCCGCGTAGCCGTAAGGAAATTTGACTCCTAGGAGGAAGTTGGAAAACTATTTGATCTCATCCTGGCTTAGAGTGAAGCACGAAGGGGGACAGTAATATTTGTTCTTCTTGACCTTTTTCCCCTTTCAGCGACCTTGTGTCGCCTCCGACTGATCATTGTCATCATCCTGATCATTAGGAGTAGTGCGTCCTCCGTGAAGATCATGCCCGATGTCCATGAGTATCAAGTCGTGTCTTGCTTTCGGACCATCTTTTGTCCTATCCGGCATGTTGATCAGGGTGGCAACCAGACTCTCGCACACGTTCTTCGTGATATGCATGATGTCAAGGCTATGAGGCGTGCGGATGATCTTCCAGTATGGCAACTCCTAGAAAACAGACCTCGTTTTCCATACCTTCAGCAACGGCTTATCTGGTTGTTGCCTCTTTCGCTTCTTTCCCGGCTTAGGACACTCTTTCCAGTTTCTCAGTAAATCATCGATTTCTTCGCCAATCCTCCGATCTGGAATTCCTCAGATCTCTGATTTCCCATCAAACAGATCTCCACGTTTTCTCCATGGATTGTTCTTGCGAAGCCACCTCCGATGCCCCATGAACACGGTTTTTGAAGACCCGGGATCTCTCTCTAGTTGGATATAGGTTGTGTTATCCATGCACCTAACGCATGCGAAGAATCCTTGGATCACTTGCCCCGACATATATCCGCAACCGGGATAGTCTTTCACTGTAGTGAGCAACACGACTCTCATAGTGAAATAATCTTGTGTGACAGCGTCGTACGTATTGGCTCCAGCTTCCCATAATGTGCCTAGCTCCTCTTTCAACAGGCCGAGATACAGATTGATGTTGGTACCAGGTTGTTTCGTACCTTGAATTAGCATACTCATTTGTATGTACTTCTTCATGCACAACCATGGAGGGAGGTTATACATCCATACAAACACGGGACACGTGCTATGCGTGCTGCTTTGACTCCCGAACGGATTGAGTCCATCGGTGCTTGCACCTAGCCTGACGTTCCTTGAATCCCCTCGAATTCTGGAAATTCGAGGTCTAGTGCTTTCCACTGGCTAGCATCTGAAGGGTGCGTCTGCATCTCGTCCTTTTCCGTATCATCATCTGTCTTCTTTCTTTCCGCGTGCCAGCGCATGAGCTTTGCTTCCTTAGGGCCTGCGAAATACCGCTGCAGATGAGGAGTGATGGGAAAGTATCATACCACTTTTCGAGGAGCTTTCTTCCCTTTCTTGTATCGACTAACGCAGCACACCGGACATGTGGTTCTCTCCGCATCCTCACCCCGATAAATGATGCAATCATTGATGCATATGTGGTATCTAACATAAGGTAGATCGAGAGGACACATGATTTTTTTGGCCTCCTCGATACTAGTTGGACACGTGTTCCACTCTGGAAGACAATCATGGCAGAATGCCATCATATCGTTGAAGCTTGCATCGGTCCATTTGTGTTTTGCCTTGATCTCCATAGCCTTGAGCGTTACATTCAAGCGGGTATTATCGGGCTTGCATCCTTCATACAATGGAGTAACCGCGTCTTTCTCAAGTTGCGTAAGCTTGGCTTTCTCTCTAGCGGCAGCTCTTGCATTACTCGTCTGCTTGAGTAGAAGTTCTTGAACATAAGGGTCATGTACCCAGCCTGGCGATATTGGTCCATCTACTCCGACGACGTCTAGATCTTCATGATCATCCTGATCTGCTTCGGCATCTTGATCTTGGCCGGGATATGCTTCATCAAGTCTGTTATTATCCTGTTGTACTTCCTTGTTTCCTTCCGCCCCATCAATTACGTCATCATCATTGTCTTCATCACTTATCCACTGAGTGTAGCCATCCATGAAACCATGACGGAGCAGGTGCGCCCGCTGTTTTCCGGAATCAGGATCGATCAACCACTTGAGTTTGCATCTTATACACGGACATCTTATCTCCGTCATGTTATTCCGTATCATGTCGGGCATCGTGCATTGCAAATATCTAGCCACAATGCCTTCGCTCATTATGCGGACCATGGTTGCCCTATACACGTTATTACACATAGCAGTGATCAGCACAATAGAAGTTTAGAACCACGCATGCAATGCATATGCATATGCATATGCATGCAATGCAAAAAGGTCGCCGAAAATTTCGGCATGACCTATCCTCAAAGTAGCTCCTTAATTGCAAGAAATGCCAGAAATGTACCGAAATGGAAATGAATCAACATTTCGGCAAAACATTGGCAACTCATTCACACACACATACCCATGAGATATACAAACACATGAGAATCCTCCATATATACATACATGCACATCCTCCATATACACATGCACATAATTAATCCTCTTACACACATATGAGAGCATCATACACACATAAATGAGCATTCATCATCTCCATATACACACACATGCACATCCGGATCCATACGCATATAATAATCCTCTTACACTACAAACAAGAGAGCATCATACAAATACATGAGAGCATCCTCCATACACATGGATAACTTACCGATCGATATGAGAGGCCGAAGATCGAAGGAGAGGTGAGTAGAGCTTAATTTCTCTTATGTAGCATCCAAGTGAAGTTTCACAAACTATTAACCGGTGAAAAATATGAAGAAATAAGGTGGCAAGGAGGAGGATCTCGAGCATATCTAAGAAGGAAGAGGGGAAAGTGAAGAAGAAGAGAGAGGGGAAAGTGAGGTGGTTGGGGGGTTGGCCATGTGTTGATCTATACAGTGCGACACATCCATGGCGCACATGATCCCATGCGCCACAGATGATCTGCGTAGCCGTGGCGCACACCCTCTCCATGCTCCACGGGCAAGTTGGCCGAGACTTGCGGGTTGACCACACTCCCCTTGCCCGTGGCGCATGAACAGCAAGTGCGCCACGGCTATGAAGATTGGCGTAGCGCACATGTGCACCATGCACCACGGGCAAGTGGAGTGTGGTCGCACGCACCCTGGCCCACACATAGTGGTGGCGCACTCCAGGACAGTACGCCACGGCTATGTTGCCTACTTGTGGCCCACTCCAGGAAGGTGCGCCACGGCTATTTGCCCATGGCGCATTATCCCGCATGTGCGCCACAGCCTCGCGGATTACGTATAGCTGTTTTCCTAGTAGTGTAAGGTCGAACTCTAGAGCACAGTTGTGGGGGGTAAGAGACTTAGTCTCCTTCTCATGAACAGCTCAAGGAGCCTTTGTAAACCTCCATTGATAGAGCAAATATACAAACACTTGTGTGTGGAATCACCACACTATCCCTTCCTGGATTCCCCTAGCATACTTTGGCCCCATCTTTAGCCTATCCATGGCATCTTCCGTGCCACCACAACAACAGACATTGCATGTGTTCTTTTCCTAAACCACATTCATCCACTAGTGTCATTGCATGTGTTCTTTTCCTAGACCACATTGATTCACATGACCATACACACTCCAGTGCATTATGTGATGCAACTTATACCTCACTGGTGCAACATGCAATCTGGAAGCTGCTCTTCCTATGTGCTTTTGGTCTTTGTGACCATGGTTTGACACATGGATCACCTATGGAGATTGCATGTGTTCTTTTTCTAAACCACATTGATCCACTAGTGTCATTGCATGTGTTCTTTTCCTAGACCACATTGATCCACATAACCATACACACTCCAGTGCATTATGTGATGCAACTTCTTCCTAGTCTAACATGCAACATGAAAGCTGCTCTTCCTACGTGCTTTTGGTCCTTGTGACCATGGTTTGACACATGGACCCACTATAGACATTGCATGTATTCTTTTCCTAAACTACATTGATCCACTAGTGTCATTGCATGTGTTCTTTTCCTAGACCACATTGATACACATAACCACACACACTCCAATGCATTATGTGATGCAACTTCTGCCTCACTGGTGCAGAATGCAATGTGGAAGATGCTCTTCCTATGTGCTTTTGGTCTCTATGACCATTGTTTGACACATGGAAGCTGCTCTTCCATAGACATTGTATGTGTTCTTTTCGTAAACCACATTGATCCACTAGTGTCATTGCATGTATTCTTTTCCTAAACCACATTGATCCACTAGTGTCATTGATCCACATAAACACATTGCATGTGTTCTTTTCCTAAACCACATAGATCCACATCACCACACACACTCCAGTGCATTATGTGATGCAACTTCTGCCTCATTGGTGCAAACTGCAATGTGGAAGCTGCTCTTCCTATGTCCTTTTGGTCTCTGTGACCATGGTTTGACACATGGATCCGCTATGAACATTGCATGTGTTCTTTTTCTAAACCACATTGATCCAGTAGTGTTATTGGATGTGTTCTTTTCCTAGACCACATTGATCCAGTAGTGTCATTGCATGTGTTCTTTTCCTAGACCACATTGATCCAGTAGTGTCATTGCATGTGTTCTTTTCCTAGACCACATTGATCCACATGACCACACACACTCTAGTGCATTATGTGATGCCACTTCTTCCTCACTGGTGCAACATGTAATGTGGAAGCTGCTCTTCCTATGTGCTTTGGTCTCTGTGACCATGGTTTGACACATGGATCCACTATAGACATTGCATGTGTTATTTTCCTAAACCACATTGATCCAGATGACCACATTGCATCTGTTCTTTTCCTAGACCACATTGATCCACATGACCACAGACACTCCAGTGCATTCTGTGATGCAACTTCCGCCTCACTAGTGCGACATGCACTGTGGAAGATGCTCTTCCTATGTGCTTTTGGTTTCTGTGACCATGGTTTGACACATGAATCCACTATGGTCATTGCATGTGTTCTTTTCTTAAACCACATTCATCCAAATGACCATATTGCATGTGTTCTTTTCCTAGACCACATTGATCCACATGGTCACACACACTCCCGTGCATTATGTGATGCAACTTCTGCCTCACTGGTGCAGAGGCAATGTGGAAGATGCTCTTCCTATGTGCTTTTGGTCTCTATGACCATTGTTTGACACATGGAAGCTGCTCTTCCATAGAAATTATATGTGTTCTTTTCCTAAACCACATTGATCCACTAGTGTCATTGCATGTATTCTTTTCCTAAGCCACATTGATCCACTAGTGTCATTAATCCACATGACCACATTGCATGTGTTCTTTTCCTAAACCACATTGATCTCCATGACCACATACACTCTAATGCATTCTGTGATGCAACTTCTGCCTCATTGGTGCAACATGCAATGTGGAAGCTACTCTTCCTATGTTCTTTGGTCTCTATGACCATGGTTTGACACATGGATCCATTATAGACATTACATATGTTCTTTTCCTAGACCGCATTGATCCACTAGCTAGTGTCACTACATGTGTTTTTTACCTAGACCACATTGATCCACATGACCACGCACACTCCAGTGCATTATGTGATGCAACTTCTGCCTCACTAGTGAAACATGCAATGTGGAAGATGCTCTTCCTATGTGCTTTTGGTCTCTATGACCATTGTTTGACACATGGATCCACTATAGACATTGCATGTGTTCTTTTCCTAAACCACACTGATCCACATGACCACATAACATGTGTTCTTTTCCTAGACCACATTGATCCACATGACCACACACACTCTAGCACATTATGTGATGCAACTTCTACCTCACTGGTGCAACATGCAATGTGGAAGCTCGTCTTCCTATGTGATTTTGGTCTTTGTGACCATTGTTTGACACATGGATCCACTATGGACATTGCATGTATTCTTTTCCTAAACCACATTGATCCACCAGTGTCATTGCATGTGTTATTTTCCTAGACCACATTGATCCACATGACCACACACACACTCTAGTGCATTCTGTGATGCAACTTCTGCCTCACGGGTGCAACATGCAATGTGCAAGCTGCTCTTCCTATGTGCTTTTGGTCTCTATGACCATTGTTTGACACATGGATCCACTATGGACATTGCATGTGTTCTTTTGCTAAACCACATTGATACACATGACCACACACACTCCAGTGCATTATGTGATGCAACTTCTGCCTCACTGGTGCAACCTGCAATGTGGAAGCTGCTCTTCCTATGTCCTTTTCGTCTCTGTGACCATGGTATGACACATGGATCCACTATGGACATTGCATGTGTTCTTTTCCTAAACCACATTGATCCAGTAGTGTCATTGCATGTGTTGTTTGCTTTTCCAACTACATCAATTTAATCTTGGAGTGCAGCACCAAAAACTCTTTCTGCTGGAATGTATGGAGCAGTCGAGATCGTGTACCTACGTGAGCAATATGCACTATCACTACTGCTCTGTCCAAAGAGATCTACACTTGAGGTAGTTGTTTTCTATTCTGCCTTCATATTTGTATTTGCAACCTAAAACAAAAAGAAACGTCATATAACATCATTACCAAGAAAAACAAAAACCAACAAATTTCAAATCAGTCCTTTTGCTAAAAGGAAGAAAGCAATTAGTAACGGCAGGGCATCATACATCTCTTTCTTCTGGAATAACTAGAACAGTTGACTTCATAGAGGGATGAGATAGTGTGCACCTATCACTTCTGCCCTGTGAAATGACTGCTCTACTTGATGAAGGATGAAACTAAAATAAAAGAATTTACAACATCATACGAAGAAACAAAACTACCATGTTCATTCTCAAAGATTTTCAAAAGATTATTTGGTCTGTTATACAATGTAAGCCTTCAACACAAGGACCTCATGCATATGTGTGCCTCTAATAGACTAGCCAAATCATTTTAGAGAAATGGTCAAACAATCTATCGAACAGTTAGAATGTTTAAATTTTTTGATTGTCTACCCAAAGACAAAGTGTACTATCATGTGCCTCATATTAAAATAGCCATACACGTGTAGATACCGGAGTGAGATTTGAAGTGGTGCGTTGCTTATGATCCTTCCATTTTTGTTATATTGGATTTCATTGCATTTCCGGCCTTGTTATAATCACCCTAGTGCCTCCGACAAAAATAACAATTCAACTAGAGTCAATGGCATGACACCAGGGGACTTAAACCTTAAAGAAGGGGGGGGTGTCCTTATAGTATCTCTATGTAGAGTCTCAGGGTTGCTAATATGGTTACATGTATGTTTGTCGACGATGTCCGCTGCATAAAGTAATTGGACTGGTGGTCTCCATAATTCAGTGAGGGTCCTCTGCATAATGGTGCAGTGAATAGTAAACACAAAGTGATTCTAGTCTCACAGATGTTAGCATGAAGTGATACAAAAGAAATAGATAATTACGAGATTATAGGGGCCATTCATTCTACGGTTTCTATTGTAAATTGCACTGTTCATTGTGTAACAATAGCAAACGGTTAGGAATATTGGGGTAAGCAGAAGAAAATGAAACAGACATCTTAGTGGAAGCAGTATAACGAATGTAAACATGTATTGCATAGATAGGACAAAAGCATCAAGCAAGAAATAACAATTAGTGCCATAGCCTACGCTAAGACAGAGAGAAATTATAACCGCATCACATATGGGCACGTACTACAGTAGATAATGGAAACAAATGTGTTAACCGTTGGCTGACTCATATTTCGCCATGACATACAAAATCGTAGTTGAATGCCTTACGGTTAAACCTGATTACAAAAAAATTATTTAGGAAGATATGGGTAACAAGTATAGTACTTGTAAGTTACTACAAAAGTAGCACCAATACAAAATACAGTTAACTGCTACATATTTATCTTACCAAACTCCAAGGAGATATGGTTACCTCGGTCACGATGGTGTTTTGGCATCCTGCAAATCCTGGGTGGTGACGTCGAGGTTGTCGAGGGTGCTGCGGTTGTGGTGCTTGTGGGCGAAGGTGAAGCAAAACAGGGGTTCCTTCAAGCGCTGGACGATAGCGGTGAAGTAGCAGATTCCTGGTGGTGGGATTGTGTTCAGCGCGCCAGGAGAGTGGGTCGGTGAAGCAGATCTGGTGCAGTGCACGATGATGATGGTGAATCAGATCTAAGGTGGTGAAGGTAGATCTAGGGTTTTCCGCAGGTCTTGCGCAGCTGGGGGCGAGGATTGTGTGTGGGTGTGGGGGTGGGGGGGGGTCGGTGGTAGGGGCGGGGCTATAGAGGTACTGAACAGGGAAATTACGATTGAATCCCCAACGAACCGACTTCACTAGGGGTAGAAGGGGGATTCCAAGATGTTTGAAACATTGGATAGCGGGAGATTTTGCCGCTCGACTAAATTCAGATTTATGTATAGTCCAAGTAGTAAATTGGTAAGCCGTACTCCCTGGAATCAAAGGCCGACAGGCACATCGGTGCTAATCCATGGCCCATACTGCCTCAGTTCAGAAATTAAGGGCCCATTTGGCCATTTGGCATTTAAATACTGATCATCCATGGCCCAGATTGGCTCGGTTCAGATATTAAGGCCAAGTTTGGCATCAAAGTATTTTTAAATTATTTAGAAAACATTTTGATATCTGAATTAACTGAACTATTGAATACCTTTTAGTGTTTTGTTCCAACAAATAATAGGGGTTTAAACTGAAGTATTCTCCAAAACTATGTTTTTTAAATAATTGAGAAAGAGGTCGGACCCCTTTTTGAAGAAACTGAGAAGAGAGAAAACTGAAGTATTACTTTGGTAGGCACTAAAATACTATGGCATTGATATATTTCCATATTATATCTATTCATCAACGATGATGCGTATGAAGATGTTGTCAACAAGACAGGTAGTGAGCACAAAAATTACGATTAAAGCCCCAACCAACTCGAGTGAATTTGTTTATCCATAGTCCAACTAATAACAACAGAATGGTAGGCCGGTGCTATGGGGAATCGAGTTTTATAATAAAGCACCCTGACCTTTAAAAAAATAAAGTGCCCTTTCTCGATAACTTTTCAATCACTATGGTTGGGAATGTTCATACTTCTATTCTAAACAAAAATATGGGAACCCACTATTTCGCTAACATGAATAATCTAGCGCCTGAGGGACGACATCAAACCACTCATAAGGTAAGCAGCGACGGTGTTTCATCGAAAAAATGTGAAAGTTGCTAGGCCCCACAAGTACTTTGTTCTCACAACTCTTATTGTCTCTTCGTGCTAAGGATGGCAGTTTTACCCACGAGTGCCCACAGGTACTGTACCCGTGTTGGTAGGGTATGGGCATAATTTTATACCCATGGGTAATACCCATAACCTAACCCGTTAAGAAATGGGTACGGGCATGAGTAGATAGACCCATACCCTACTCATTTAAACTGACATAGTAGTAAAACTTACCTGTAGAGTTACAACCTATGGGGCCAAGCAACCTAGGGAAGAGTATGATACCGTGACTTCTAAACTTCGATATTTTTCATGGGTACGGGCATGGGTAAAGTTTTATACCCGCGAGTACGGGTATGGGTAACATTTTCTACCCATTGACTAAATAGGAGTGGGTATGATATTGCTCTACCCTACTCATACCCTACCCATTTCCATCCTTACTCCGCGCTCATTCCTTAATGCGGCCACGTTTTCCTTCAGTTTTTTCGAAAGTTGTTCGGTCATGCACACATCGCATATTCTATGAAGTACAGTAGTATAACATATGTAGACAGCAATTAATTATTCGAGCTAATCACTATTGTTCTTATTTAAAAAGAAAAATTATTGGGAATTGGAGAATGTCCAACAACCTTTTTTATTGAATTGCTAAAATTTGACTCTAGGAAGAGGAGCACGAAGGTTTATCAATGGAACACAATTTCCATTTTCCTAGCCTTCCTATAAGAATCCATTAGTGTTTTCCCTTCCTAGCAAAAAATCATGTCTACTCTCTCCGTTCCGAAATATAAGACGTTTTATCTTTGTGAAATAAATGTATCTAGACGCCTTTTAGTGTAAAGGTTCACTCCGAACCTCTACGAACCTATACACTAAATGACGTATAGATACATTTGATTCACAAAGCTAAGACGTCTTATATTTCTGAATGGAGGGAGTACATGACAATGACATGTGGAGTCAACCACTTGGCCACCCAATAAATAATTCCCCTTTATTGATAAATTTTGAATCAGTATGGTTGGGAGTGTTCAACCTTATGTTTAAAACAAAACTTTGGGAGCCCACTTGACATGGGTATTACCCTACAGGTACTCGAGCTTGGTATATACGGCCTGAATATAGTGGAAGCCCACGGTGTCGCCAAGGCCCAAAGAGAGAACTCGAGTAGCCTACGGACTCTCGATTGCTTGAAGAACAAGAAGAAGCTAAAGATAGAAAGTTCAAAGGGAAAAACCCTAACCTGTAACCGACTTGGCCTGCTACCCGAGACCTAGCCCATCTATATAAAGGCTAGGAGGGGGCGGCGAGAAGGACACACGCAACCCTAGTTTTCACAACCCTCGCCAGATTGCATCTGCACACCACCGTAATCTTCGATTCTTCTGATAATTCCACGAGCAGACAAGTAGGAGTAGGGACCTCTACGAGGACTGAACCTGGGTAAATCTTCGATTCCCCTGTGTGCTTGTTTGCTAGCCGATAGATGCTTCCAGCGCTCCCTCCTTCTCCAAAACCCAAGTCCATAACAATGGGCATTGACGAGTTAAACCCTCGTCAATTGGCGTCGTCTGTGGGAACTAGGAGTGCTGATGGTGCGGATTCTTCGGCCCCATCAACCGCGATCTACAACTCCGCAATAGCGGAGATTCGCCTACTCTTCGGCATGTTCGACTTCACCGTCCACACGCTAGCCACTCGCCCGGCTTTCGAGTCCGTGGGCAATGGAATCAGCCTGGCGATTGGCAGCTTCTGCTTCCAAGTTGGTCAGATGGGCACGCTTCGCATGCCTGATCAGCCGATGACACCATCGATTGCTCCAGCATCGTGGTTTTCTCCGCCGATCGGCACCCTCAGTGAGCTCAATGCCTTGACAATAGTTGACAAAACGGTCA
Source organism: Avena sativa (assembly GCA_916181665.1). NCBI lineage: Eukaryota > Viridiplantae > Streptophyta > Magnoliopsida > Poales > Poaceae > Avena > Avena sativa. Next base: position 381,538,756 of record OV702286.1, on the reverse strand, counting down.
GCGATAGCAGTCGCGAATCCGATCTGGGCGATCTGGCAACTGAAGATGGAGCTTACGGCTCCGAATCTAAAAGTTGTGGGAGCAGCAGCCTCCCCAACCACTTCATGTGCACCGTCATCAACGCGGGCGACTCCTCCGCCAATCGCGACAACACGGCAATCGTGGCCATGAAGCCGACACGCCAAACAGCGGCATACCCAATGGCGGACCACCCAACGGCGGACCTACCAACGGTGCCCCCGTCAACAACGGAGGGGCAGCCGAACCTCCCACCATGGTGAATGAGCACACCGGCGAGCGTGTCGTGATCAGGCTCAACGATCTCGAGTGGGCCCGTTGCCGAGAAGCTCTACGAGGCAATCCCCTGCCTCCAGGCACGTCGCAAGAGATGCTAATGGGCTACCATTGGCTACTTAAGGAAGAAAACATACGCCAGCTACAAACAATCACGCAATTCGAAGCGCGTAAAAAGGCGGCAGATGAGTCGAGCCTTCGACGGGCCGGACTCTCCTCCCATGTAGGATCCTCCTCCAAGGGCAACGAGTACGTGGCCAACAAGAGACGATCTCGAATGGCCCATCTCCCCGATCAGGAGCGCATAGAAGCTGCAAAAGTCCTCGACTTCAGCTCTATGATAGTCGACACCCGGGGCAACGTGGTCCCAAAGACGTCGCAGGCAGCGGTGACAGCGGCCACCATGTACCCGATCAACAATCAGCCGCTAGCTGGAGATCCCTGAGCTGCCATGCACCGATCTACGATCGCAGGTTTGGGATTAGTCGAGGCTGCTCTCGACAAAGAGCCAACGCCGGAGCTGAAGAAAGGCAAGGCCCTGGTGAAACGCTACTCCTCACCCTCATCCAGCGACGACAGTCACGACCTGTCTCGACGCTGTGGCTCACGAAGACACGACCACGACTACGACGCGCCTGATGACATCACGTAGTGCAAAATCGACAAATCAAGGGCACGACGTGCCCGATCGACTGACTCAAAAGACGAAGATGTGGAGCTCTGTGGCGCTAGATGCTTCAGCAGGGCCATCAGGAAAAACCGAATTCCCAAGGGGTTTAAGCTCCCATCAGAAAACCCGAAGTTCGACGGTCCGCAGGACCTGAAAATCTAGCTAGAAGACCATATCTCCTTCGTCAGGCTCCACGGCGGGAGTCGAAGCACGGCTATGCAATGCCTGCAGCTACAGTTGTAGGGCGCCGCCCGAGCATGGCTCAACAACCTCCCATGTGAATCCATTCGCAGTTGGGAAGAGCTGGTCTACAGCTTTGTGCGCAACTTCAAGGGCACCTACAAAAGGCCCGCATCAATCGAAGAGCTGAGATGCTACCAGCAAAGATCGGGCGAGTCACTCCGCTCATACATCCAGAGGTGGTCCATCATCAAGAACTCCGTAGAAAATATCTCGGAGGATCGCGCGATTGACGCATTCAACGGCGGCGTACGCCACATAGAGCTCAGGGTGGAGCTGGGCCGCTCGAAGCCCAAAACCATCGACCACCTGATGGAAATCGCGAATTGATGGACAAATTTAGAAGATTCGGTGAAGAATCGTGTGCATTCCGATGATGAAGCAGAACTCGAACGCATACGCGACCGCCAAAGAAAACGTTGCATGCGCATCTACGATGACCGCGATGACATCAACATGGTCGCAGACGGTTACACCGACAGACGCGACGACAACCGCAACAACGGCTACCGCAGCAGTGGATACCGCGACTCCGGGAAAACCATGCAAGTATGGCAGCACCGCACTCGCGATGAGGCACCCGCAACATCCATCGAAGACAAGTTGTCTGGGCCATGCATTGTGCACTTCTACATCGACAAGCACGATAGCAAAAAGAAGTCCAGCCACCTCCTCAAGGACTGTTGCGAGTTCCTCAAGCTTCATGAGGGTCTAGGTCGGATGAATCGCGACGCTGTCAACAGGGGCTACAGAGCCGCCCCAGGAGCTGTGGCACATGGAGCTCCGCCACCACCACCTGGACCACCCCCAAATGCACCTGCGCCGGACCAGCACCACGGAGGCGAACCATACCCACGGGCCATGGGTACCATGATGATCCAAAGGGACGCCCCTCGAATCGGGTGCAGAAGGCCATCACTCGCCAAGTCAACTTGGCGACAAACTTACCACCATCCACCACTGAGTACCTCAGTGGAAGCGACTCCTGCATTACCTTTGACAAGCGCGACCACCCGCGCTAGGTACCTCGTCCAGGCCATTGTCCCCTCGTCCTCGAGGCACAAATTGGAGGTTTCAACATGAGCTGCGTCTTCATGGACGGCGGAAGCGGCATCAACCTTATGTTCACGAGTACCTTGCGAGTGATGAGGATCCTTCTGACCTGCCTAGAGGCCTCAGACACAACATTCCACGGCATCGTCCTAGGCAAAGGCGTGTGGCCTCTTGGTAAAATCAACCTCGACGTCATCTTTGGCACGCCGAAAAACTTTCGACGTGAGCGCATCGACTTCGAAGTCGTCGACTGGCCCGCATAGTACCACTGCATCCTCGGACGCGTCGCGTTTGCCAGGTTCATGGCCGTGCCTCACTACACCTACTTGTAGATGAAAATGCCAGGCCCTAACGACATCATAACAATCAACTGGAGCTTCAAGAGATTCGATAGATGCGATAGGGAATTCAATAGAATCTCCCAGTCCTTCGGCATGCAGGAGGAACTCGCAAGATTGAAGGAGTCGACAGACAACAGTCTGCCTCCCCTAAGCCGGTCAAGCTCACCCGATTTATCATTCGACTCATCGGTGCACACGAAGAAAGTTCAGGTCCACCCATCGGATCCCGCCAAGACGGCCCTAATCGCCAACAACTTGAGTCCCGCATAGGAACTCGCGCTCGTCGAATTCCTCCGTGAGCACTGGGAAATCTTCGCCAAGTGTCCAGCGGACATGCCAGGAGTTCCCAGGGAATTCGCCGAGCACGCACTCAATGTCAACCCAGACGCAAGGCCAGTCAAACAAACAATTCGGCGACTGTCTGAACCAAGAGCAAAGGCAGTTGGAATGGAGATCAACAGACTACTCGATGCAAAATTCATACGCGAAATCAAGGAAAGCACTTGGCTCGCTAACACGGTGCTAGTACCAAAAAAGGACACGGATATCCTGCGGATGTGCGTAGACTTCACCTCTCTGAATAAGCACTGCCCGAAGGACCACTTTCCGCTATCGCGAATCGACCAGATCATCGACTCCACCGCAGGATGTGAGCGCCTCTACTTCCTCGACGCCTACTTAGGCTACAACCATATTTGAATGAAGGAGGAAGATCAAGAAAAAACGGCATTTATAACGCCTTTTGGCGTGTTCTGCTACAACACAATGCCCTTCAGGCTAAAGAACGCAGGAGCCACCTACCAGCGGTGCATGCAGGCTTGCCTCAAAAACCAACTTGGTCGCAACATTCAAGTATATGTCGATGACATCGTAATCAAGACCAAAGAGGAAGCTTCACTAATCGACGACTTGCGTGAAACCTTCGCCAACCTTGACCGCTACCGGATCAAGCTCAATTCGAACAAATGCGCCTTCGGCGTACCATCTGGGCAACTACTCGGGTATCTTATCTCCGCGAGAGGGATCGAGGTGAACCCGAAGAAAATAAAAGCCATACTGGCCATGGAGAAGCCGAAGAACGTAAGAGGTGTCCAACAGCTGGCTGGGCGAATCACGGTGCTCAGTCGATTTTTTTTCATCAGTCGAATGGGCGAAAAGGCACTACCCTTCTACCAACTCCTCCGCAAAGCTGACAAATTCGAGTGGACCAACGAGGCACAGGAAGCATTCGAAGACCTCAAGCGCCTATTGTCCACCTCGCCAGTACTGGTGACCCCATGTTAAAGGGAACCACTGTTGCTATACATCTCTGCCACCAACCAGGTGGTCAGCACGGTGCTCATGGTAGAACGAGCCAAGGAAAACAAGGTCCACGGGGTATAGCGCACAGTCTACTACCTCAGCGAGGTACTTACGCCAACAAAATAGCGGTACCCGCACTACCAAAAACTGGCATACGGCGTCTTCATGACAGCCTGGTGACTACGCCACTACTTCCAGGAACACCCAATCGTGGTAGTCAACGATGCCCCGCTAGGGCATATCCTCAACAATCTCGACACAACTGGACGAGTCGTGCTTTGGGGAATCAAACTGTCTCCACGATACATTACATATGAAAAATGCGATGCAATCAAGTCGCAAGTCCTCCGTGACTTCCTCGTGCATTAGATGGAGAACCAGCTCCCCAAAAGACCAGATATATCCTACCTCTGGACAATGCACTTCGACGGTTCAAAGCGAAAGGATGGGGTCGGCGCAGGTGTCATACTGACATCGCCCCAGGGAGACAAGCTAAAATATATCCTATGAATGCAGTTCACCGCCTCCAACAATGAAGCTGAATACGAGGCCCTACTGCACGGGATGAGGATGGCAAAAGCCTAAGGCGCCAAGAGGCTCATAATATATGGCGACTCCAAGCTGGTCGTCAACCAGACAATGCACGAGTGCGACGCACTGAACGACAACATGATCGCCTACCGCGACCTCGACGACACACTCGAAGGGACTTCGACGGTTGCGAGCTGCGGCACATAGGCCATGAAAGCAATGAAGAGGCAGACACACTCGCCAACATAGGCTCTACCTGCGCCCCCATACCACCTGGGGTATTTCTCGAGCGCATCTGCGAACGCTCCATCAAGACAAAGGCCACAGACAAGAAAACAAGCGCAACAACGGACTCGGGGGCTGCGCTGCCCAATGATCCAATGGCACTCGACGACTTGGAGCTGGACACAGGACTCGAAGGACCAATGAGCGTCATGATGATCGAGCCATCCTGGACTCAACCGTATATCACGTACCTTCTCAGCAAGAGGCTACTGGACGATCCGACTAACGCACAGCACATCCCGCGGCGATCCAAGGCATTCGATGTTATCAACGGCGAACTATACAAGCGCAGCATCACAGGAGTACTCCAACGATGCGTCTCCACGGCTGACGGAAGAGCTATTCTCCTCGACATCCATGAGGGGACTTGCGGGCACCACGCCGGCAGTCGCGCCCTCGCCGCCAAAGCTCTACGAGCTGGATTCTACTGGCCTACATCCATGCGTGATGCCAAGAACATTGTCCAAAAATGCAACGCTTGCAAGCGATTCATGGACAAGCCACACGCACCTGGCACAGAACTCTGGCCAATTCCATTGGCCTGGCCCTTCGCGCAATGGGGACTCGACATGGTCGGCAAGCTCCCAAAGTTCTCACAAGGAGGCTACGTCTACCTCCTAGTCGCAGTCGACAAATTCACCAAGTGGATAGAGGCCATGCCAGTGACTAATCAGTCAGGATACAGTGCAGTCAAGTTCTTCGAGTCCATCGTCTACCGCTTCGGAGTACCACACAACATCATCATGGACAATGGGACGAACTTCATATCCAAGGAGTTCCAAGAATTCTACGAGAATCTGGGAATCAACGTCAGCTATGCCTCCGTAGCACATCCACAGACCAACGGTCAGGTCAAAAAAGCTAACGGGCTCGTCTGCGGCGGCATCAAGAAGCGACTCCTCAGGCCACTCGAACAGGCCGCGAGCTGCTGGCCAGACGAACTGCAATCGGTACTCTGGAGCCTACGCACAACTCCAAACAGTGCCACGGGGTACACCCTGTTCTTCATGGTGCACCGTGCTGAAGCGGTGCTACTAGCCGAGGTACAATACAAAGCACCACGAGTGGTCACTTACAGCGAGCAAGAGTCAACTCTTGCACTCGAAGACTCCGTCGACCTCCTTGACGAGGCATGGGAAATCGCCGCGGAAAGATCAACGATCTACCAGCAGAACTTGTGCAACTACCACAGCAGAAGGCTACGCCCCAGGTCCTTCGTCAAAGGAGACCTGGTCCTGCGATTGAAACAACAAGGACATCTCAAGCTCGAGTCCCCCTGGGAAGGACCATACGTGATTACAGAAGTAATCCAAAGTGGCGCCTATCGCCTTAAAGATTTTGAGACAGGAGTCGCATACTCCAACCCCTGGAACGTCGCGTAGCTGCAACGCTTCTACCCTTAGTCGTCTTTTATTTTTACAAATAAGGCTACTCAGCCACACATTATACCCCGCACTATCCTGCGAATTAATAAAGCTAAGTGTCCCAAAACTCTGTGTTCCTTTTATTTTTGCAAAATATCCACTCGGGGGCTGCGCCACCCTATACACATCTGTTCTACAAACTAACACGATATCCTGAGTAGCTGGCACACCAATCGAAACCCTTGACAAACACCAACCCAGTTGCAATGCTCCTGACAGGTTGGCAAGGGGCTGAGATAAACACAAGTCAGGCTAACGAAAAGGAATCGCATATGGCAACGCACTCACAAAACATACACGCTAACAAGCTCTTTATATACATCAATGTTAATCAATTATACACAGCATATATATGAAATTTACAACACTAGTACAACTATGTGTAGGATACAAACTAAACTACTGTTGCAGCAAAGGAATGTTGGTCTACTCCTCGAAGAAGTCGACGATTTCCTCCGCTGGACAATCCACCGCCTGGTAGTGAGGAACCATGTTCCAAGTCGACCCTGCTGGCGGTGCTGGCGGTCCGGCCGCAATTGCTGCAACGTCCACACCAGGCCTGTGCATTCGCACCAGCGACAGAGCAGCCTTGGCACCAGGTACTAGCTGTTGCCGTACACACTTGCGGACTGCATTCAAATCTTGAAATTTGGCAAGAAGGGCCAGCAGGCTCGATGGAACGATGTCCAACGGGAACATCGTCTGGTAAATATTCTTCAAACACTATTTCGACTTCTTCAAGAAGTGAAGCACTCGCGACGCACAATCCTGCAGGGTCGCTAGTGTGATTGCACGATCATGATCCACCTAGAAGTATCCACTCGCCTAAAGCTGCTCTTGGGTTAGATCATTCATGCGAATGGCAATCCTATCCTTCTCATCCTGCGGATGACGTGCACTGACAACTATACCAAGCAAAGGCAGAAGTATGAAGACAACGGACTACTGCGAGTGACTACAAGGAAAAGATAAGGAAGAAGAAAACTAACATTTGAATTGGTCGCCTAGCTGCGTCACCTCCCCTAGCAGATATTGTTCTCGGGCGGTGGCTTTCTCTGCCCTCGATTTCCATACATCCGCATTACCACGGAGTACGGGCAATTCACGTTCCAACTGCTTCACGCGGTCTTGGAGTCGCGAGAGGAGAGACAGCTCATCCACCCTTGAGCGCGGCTGCGCCAAGGTATCATCAAGGGGTGGTGTATCCTGAGGTTCCCTCAAAGGACCACTCGATGTGCCCTATCACAAGTCAAGCAAGAGACAATAAGAAGACTAAGGCGAGGCATAGGCAAAAGACTCGAGTGCATTCAAGCATAATAAAAGTATCAGCAGATACACTCGCCAAAAGGCATGTTCCAGACAAAAGAAATAGGCTATCTAACTATTACAGACACAACTACTGAGGAGCAACTGGTTTCTTTGACTTGGACTATGGTTTTGGGGGCATCATCGAGTCCGTAGCGGTATCAGACGCCACAGACTTTCCGCCGGCCCCTGACGTCGCAGCCTTCGCTGCCTTCTTGGCTCGCTGCAGCTCCTCAGAGTACTTCGCAACTATGTTGATCAGTTGCGGCCCGTACTTGCCACAAGAAGTTGCGAAAGGATCAAATACTACCTATTGGCCATTCGTGCTGACAAACATCGCCTTGGAGACCGCTGCAGGATCAACCTCAACTCCGTGGGCTTGAACCATCGCGAGTGACGTTGAAGCGCCAGCCGCACGAAGTGAGTTCTTGAAGCTCGAAGGAATGCCTCCAGCAAGGGACTCCACTAGCTCATCCATATTCTCGATCAACTCAGCCTTGGGGGCTAGCTCCTCCCGAAGGAGACTGAGCATGCCCTTGGCCTTGGTGAGCGTCCCTTGAACAGCAGCGCTGCGATCTTCGGCTGTCGAAATGACACCCGCCAGGGCATCATCACGATGGAGTGCCTGGGGATCGAAGCTCAGACCGCTGGCATCTACACAAAACCCAAGCATGGGCACAAAAGTCAGCACCAACAACAAATTCGAAAGAAGAGAAACAGCGAAAATTCAGACAAGGGAATACCTGAGAGAGACTTCGCAATTGAGAAAAGCTGTTCCTCGAACAACTTCTCCCTAGCCATTATGGAGGCGCGTAGATCCTCTTCGTGTTTCCGCGATTCGTCACATGCTGCGACTGCCTCATCGCGACTCTTCACCATCGCGTCAAGCGCCTTTTCAAGGGAAGCGGAATCGCGAAGGAGTTCATTATGCTTAGCTATGAAACAAAGAAAGATAGACTATCAGTCGGATATATCACAAGGAGGAAGAAGAATAAGCAAAACACTTACTTTCAACTACGCGATGGCGATTATCCAGCATTGCATGCTGGCGACCCATCGCAAGAACTTGCTTCGCCAAGTGAGCGGCTTCCTTCACAATAATCTACGACAGAAGAAACAGTAGAGGATAAGCAGATGATAGGAGATGATACATTCGACTGCAAAAAATCAGAAGAAACAACGCTCCACATACATGATCCTCCAATGACTCCGAAGTAGATTGACGTGCAGTCATCGGGATAACCATCTGGTGCTCCACATCATGCGGTGAACTTGATGAAGTATGGGCGGAGTGGGCCGCCAATGGAGGAGAAGGAGTGCACTCAGCCATTTTCTTGGCCTTGGAGGTTGTGACTCCAGATTCCTTGAAAAATTCGACGTCGCCAGAAGAAGAAGACGCCGGCTGACTGCAGAGCAAAACCAACATCAAGAGAATGCAACCCCAAAGAAGAACCAAAAAGAAGATTCCTATACTTACCAATCAAACTTGTCAAAATCGAAGGTTTGATCCCCCGACTCTGACGATGACTCCTTCGGTAGCCGCATCTTCTTGCGGGAAGGTGGCGCCACATCACTCACGGGAACGGCAGGTATCGGCGACTCAGCACCCATAGCTGCACCTTCTGGAGTCGAAGGAGATGATGCATCCGAATCCTCGCTGCGCGAACGCTTGCGAGTGTCTGGACCACTCGACTCGGGGGCTTCCTCCTCCACATCAGATGGGACGGTCGACTCCGACTCGTCCTCTTCCAGGGCTTCACGAGGGATAACCCCCTTAGCAAGAGGGGGCATACAGGGCGACACCCCCCAATCCTGCACACAGAAAACAATTCAGCACAAGTCAAGAAAAACAGAAAAGAAGCAGTCGACAAACAAAGCTACTACGTAGCACAACTATACCTCAGGTGGAGGATTAGCAGCATCGAATGGAGGTACGACTGGATCATTGGGGGAGCACATCATTATCGGTGTACTTGGTGACTAGTCGCACCCTTTTATCTACCTCACTCGCGGAAATGCCATCGGCAGATATGCGAGTGACATCGTCCGTGCCAGCCCACTAGAACATAGGGTGGACTCTGGCCTGCAGGGGCTGGACGCGACAGTGCAGCTACGTACGAATGAGGGCGTAGCCTCCCTCTTCTTTCCCCAAGCGACTCTCGAGGTCGCAGACGCGCTCGTACATCACATCTATCTCCACGGACTCGCCGGGCATCACTACGTTCTTGCAGGAGCGCCTCCTCTTGCACGGCATCGCAGGATCGAAAGGCGCGAGTCCGAAGTGGTCTCCATCGGCCTTCAGGTTGCGGATGTAGAACCACTTGTCCCTCCACCCTTGGATGGATGCCGTGAGTTTGATGTCGAAGTACATGGTGGAGGAGTCGACGTGGATACCGCATCCCCCTACATCATAGACTATGGAGCCAGATGCTGACTGGCGCTTCAGCTTGAAGAGACGCTTAAAGAGACCGAAGTGTGGGTCCATTCCGAGCCAGCACTCGCAAAGAGTAATGTAGCAAGCTACATGGAGGATGGAGTTGGGGGACAGCTGATGCAGCTGGAGCCCATAGAAACAGAGAAGGCCCCTGAAGAAAGGATGCAGGGGCAACGAGAGACCGCAGATGATGTATGCTAGGAACATCACCCGAAAACTGGCAGGAGGCGAAGGGATTACCTCGCTTCTGGGGACACGTGCGTCAGCGACTGCGGAAGATAGAACTCCGTCTTGGCGTAGAAGATGGAGCTCAGAAGACTTGATCACGGATGCACGCCACGCGCCCTTGGTGACGCGAGTGCCCGTGCCCTTCTTTTTCCCGGCGGCGGCGGTGCTGGTGCCCATAGCAGCGGAGCCACCCTTCTTCTTGGCAGCAGCGGTGGCGGCGGCGGAATCAGCCGCGACACCCCCTTTCTTCTTTCCCATCTTACGGTGGCGGTGTGACCAGAGAAAGTAATTGGGGAATACGCCGAGCTGGTCCATCGCCGCGAGAAATATGAACACAAAGGAGTAGAGGAGCAATAGCAATGGCGACGGAGGCAAAGGCAGAGAAAAGAAGAAGATGTGAAAATTACCATCGCATCACTACTACTTAACCCCCTGGAAGATGCAATCCAATGGCCAGGAAAAACCCTATCATACGCGTGGCGTTCATCGTGATCGACACGTGGAGGACCCGAAGCGTGAACCGTCCCCCACTACCCCCATTACGTGTGGAAATCGAGGAGGCACAGTTAAAACAAAGATTACGCATGCCCGGTCAAGTCAGAGTCAGAAAATGGGACCCAGCGCTCGTGACATCCCGTCAAACCCGCTCACACAGGCAACTGAGGTCATCACATCGTAAGCACTGATGTCATCCAAAATTGAGCAGCAAAAGACTTCGACTAGTTTAGTCCTTACTCGAGTCTTCGAGTCCACCAAGCACTCGGGGGCTACTCCCACAGGGAGCGCTGGTCGTGCACCCTACGATTTTTTTCTTTTCTTTTCTGCAGGAACATGAACACCCAAAGCCTACCCAATCACTCGAATCCGTGATTCGACTATGGACATGGGTTACTCCCATAGGGAGCTCTGGAAATAAATTCGACTGGAACAAGCAAACAAAAGACGACAGCAGTCGCAAAAGTTCTTTAGTCCCTGCCTGAGTCTTCGATTCAACAGGCACTCGGGGGATACTCCCATAGGGAGCGCTGGTCGCGCACCCTATGATTATTTGTACATCGTACTGTGTGTTGATAACATCCACACTCGAAGTTTATGGCGACACCGCCTCATGATTTTTCCCTATAGAGAGACTGCGTCTCCTGGGTCACCCGAATCATCTCCGCGATGACAAAATTCGGATGCCGTGCTTGCAGCGTGAAGGTAAGACCTGAATAAGGCCTGGCAACGCATTCGCTGTGCACTACCAGAAATACATCCATGCCTGCAGGTACGATGAACATGCCTTGACGGACGCGTCGAGTGCTCACACCCGTATACTAGAATTTGACTCCTGTAAGACCTCCGCGGCTTGAGTCGAATTACACCAGCACTTTTCTGGATTCGAGTCCGGGGACTCGAGTTCGAGTAGATTGCGTTGTTTTACCCTAAGGTAGTTAACTGATACCGATACATCGGTTAAATCAGGCACGCACATCAACAATCCCTATGACACAAACAGAGCAGTCGAAAATATACTCATTCATGCACTCGAAAGGCTTCATAAAGTCCCGAGTCGAATCTGCGATTCCACTGGACACTCGGGGGCTACTGACATGGGTATACCCTATAGGTACTCGAGCTTGGTATATACAGCCTGAATATAGTGGAAGCCCACGATATCTCCAAGGCCCAAAGAGAGAACTCGAGTAGCCTACAGACTCTCGATTGCTTGAAGAACAAGAAGAAGCTAAAGATAGAAAGTTCAAAGGGAAAAACCTTAACCTGTAACCGACTAGACCTGCTACAAGAGACCTAGCCCATCTATATAAAGGCTAGGAGGGGCGATGAGGACACACGCAACCCTAGTTTTCACAACCCATGCCAGATTGCATCTACACATCATTGTAATCTTCGATTCTTCTGATAATTCCACGAGCAGACAAGCAGGAGTAGGGACCTCTATGAGGCCTGAACCTAGGTAAATCTTCGAGTCCCCTGTGTGCTTGTTTGCTAGCCGATAGATTCTTCCAGCGCTCCCTCCTTCTCCAAAACCCAAGTCCATAACAATGGGCATTGACGAGTTAAACCCTCGTCACCAGTATTCCGCTAATGTGAATAATATAGTGCACCTGAGCAACGACATCAAAACCACCCATGAGGTAAGCTCATTAAAAAACAAGAAGAAATGTGGGGTTGCTAGGCCCCATAAGTAATCTGTCTTCACAACTCTTATTGTCCATTCATGCTCATTGATACATGCAGCCTTGTTTTTCCTTGAGATTATCCGAAAGTTGTTCGGTCATGCAAATATAACATCATCGCCAATGTTTTCGAATTATCTCTACTACTATAATGGAGCAGTTTTGAATTGGATCCATAGCACCAATCTTGACTGTTGGGTTGTTAGATCTAATGGTTCAGAGCAGCTGGATTCATGTTGAAGGAGTAGTACCTAGAGCAAACTCCACCATATTCTAGAACCATCATGTCACCCCCTTCCCGCAAAAAAAAGTTCATAGCATAGTAGGTTGTATTCTCAATATGTGTAGATAGTTATTATTAATATACTTAATGTATGCCTTTTTTTCTCTAACAAGACTATTGGTTAATAACAACTTAATGTTCATTAAATCACATTCAAGTGTGGCATGTGCCTTTTACTAGTAGGAAGTAGCATGTGACTTCTTGCAAAACTTGCCACTATATAATGTACGAGTAACTTTGAACAATGAAAATTGAATCAAGACTGGCAAATCCAAACAATGTTAACTCTTGGATCTTTTTTTCCATTCTAGCATGTAGAAGATTCTATCCATAGTCCTTAGCACAATGAACGCTATGAAAAAACCACAAAGATTCTAATGACATGTTATACATTTAATTATCTTAGCATACCCAATATATAGTGTACGAATAACTTTCAACTTTAACCGTTGGATGAAGATTGGAAATCCCAACATTTTCCTTCCACTCTAACATTTAGAAGATTCTATTGATATATTCTTTAGCACAATGAACGCTATGCATAAACCTCAAAACACACTTTCCATCATTATAGAATATGTATAACATTTCTCTAGAGCATGTCGGGAATTATGTACCTACTAATAGGTTGATTTCTAAATGATACAACTTACAAGAACCAAAAATACACCAGATACTTTATGGATGTGGCTCAAAGTTATAATTATTTTTTGAGCTTTAACTATTATTAATTTAGATAAAAATTATATTTTAGTACTATATTATATAATTAACTATGAAACGTTTCACAAAAATACTAAGAAATATTCAATGATTAGTTATGTATTATGTGCAACGATTACAAAAAATGTCTGTATTTTGCGTAGAAAAGGTCTATGGTTGTTGTTGTGTGCAAAAACCTCCCAAACATGTGGTGGTACTTGCAATATCGTCGCTGCTAATCCTCTCGGGGTGAAGGAGTACTAAACATTCGATCTTGTTTCAACGATGGAAAGGAAATTTTGTAAAAAATGATGGAAGGGAACTCTTGTATAAAAAAACGATGGAAGGGAACTGCTAGGCTGCTCCTACGGCACGTGGCAACTCTTGGATATCCTGAGCAAGCCTTTTTAAGTATCCTGCTAGGCTGCTCCTACGACACACATAGCGAAGAACTCTCTCTGTCTCTCCCTGTCCCTTTAGGCCGGCCAAGCCACCACACACACAAAAATGCTGCGCAGCTTCTCCGATTAGTGCACCTCCATTGACGAGTCCAATGCATGGGCGAACGGGGATATCAATCCCTACCATGGTGATAGCGGGGAGTTCGTTGAAGGGCCATACTATTCTGACAAACAGGAAGGTAATTTTTCCACTGAGGACCCTGCTTACCATCATCTGATGGAGAGGACGCCACCAGCAAAGAGCAAAGAGGAGGAGGAGGAGGGGAAGGAGGATCCTTAGTCTTTCATCTATGAAGGAGATGTCATCTTCAAGAAGAGTTCACTTGATCCATCCTCCATCGACAAGAAGAAGAGGGAGCACGAGCAGGAGGATGAGGGGTCAGAAGATTTATGGCCATTTCCCGACTTCGTCTCCAAGAAGAGTGCACTCGATCCTGCCTTCATCAACAATGAAAAGAGGAAGGAGAAGCAGGCGGGAGGCTTGAAGAAGAAGATAGCGAGAGCTGGGGGATGCCACGGGAAGTTGAAGGACGATGCCAGTACAAAGGTGACAGCGGAAGGATTCAGATCCAAGAAGACAAAGAAGTCTTAGGATTAATTTTGTTTAATTTCACCTCTACTTCTTTTCTATAAAAATGTTCAGAGATTGAATATTATTATCAAGTGCAAATTGGAACGGTGTTTGCGATCTAGTACTAGCATAAGTACTCCGTTTGTCATTTCATCTTCCACTGCGACGCAATAAAACCTCTTGTATTACCAAGGAAGGTAAAATTACTTCTTGCCCTTAATTTCCGCATGCATTCGAGGAAAGAAGGGCGCCAATACAGAGAAAACCACGTTAATTACTCACGTGAATTTAGGTAATTAATACTAAAAGGAAGTAGCCTGGAACCCGCATGTATTCTTTAATTACTAATATCAATCATTATAAGTGAAATACGGATTAGTTGTATATCAAAGTCCATGGATAAAAAATAACCTCTGTACAGTCTACGTAAATCATCTCCATGCGCGGCATTCATTTGAAATTATCTAATGTCACATTGATTTGAAAAATCAATTATGCCCAATGTGCCACGTGCTCTCCCTATCCCCTGGCCGTTATCGTGGCACGTCAAAAAGGCTGTGTCGCCTTCAAAATCAAGCAACCACGAAACATCGGTCTATATACACTAGAAGAATCTAGCAAACACGCAAACATCAGAATCATAGCCCTAGATAGCCTCGGTCCCATCGGTGCTCACCGGCGAGGCACCTGCGACTACATCAGCATTAAGGCGCACCTCAAGCTTGTGGGTTGCCCACAAGAAGTAGAAAACTGATTTTCCCTCTCTCCTCTCTCTTCCATTTTCTGAGTTCATGCCAATTTTCACTAGAAACGTCCTCTGTTTGCACTATAGGTATCACATAGTTTTTCTCATGTTTTTTTAAACATTGGTAGCTCCACAATATGTCATTTCATCAAATTTTCCAAAAAAATATTCACGGAACACCTTTTTCGGTGCACAAGGTGTTCTTCTATGTGTTGTAGGGTCGGGCCCTGATTGGTCGAGACCTACCTCACACGGATCGTGGCCACCCACTTTAGGATCCTCTACGATCCAACAAGCTTGATATCTCCATGTTATCTCCCTTTTCATTCAAATTTGGCACTAGATCACTAGTTTGACACTGAAGCCATAAAAAAACTTTTTTTGAAAAACACTAGGCTTTTTCGATGATGTTTTTTATAATTTGAAATTTGTGAGGGTTTTGGGTATCGTTCCCTTTGTAATTTGAAATTTGTGAGGCGTTTAATGATGTTTTTTTATAATTTCAAATTCGTGAGTCATTTTGTGATCCTTTTTATAAGCTAAGATTTATGAGATATTTAGAAATATAGGATCCCTTTTATAATTTGAATTTTGTGTGGACTTTTGATCCTTTTTATAAGTTGAAATTTGCAAGGATGTTTATAAATATATGACCCTTTTATATTTTAAAATTGTGAGGCTCTTTGTGTTGCTTTTTATAATTTGAAATTTGTAAGGTTGTTTATGAATCCGTTTTGCTTTCTAGAATTGTATTCAAACCACGGGCAAATTTTATGGCATGCATATTCTTAGCAAGAAGTTGAATCTTGCCAAACTCTCACTCGTTCTTGATGCATTGACTGCTTGGTGGGTCCATTGAACAGATTTTCGCAAGGTGTGAAGTTAATTTTGAAACACAGTCAAAATTTCAAAACACTGTGAGTCATAGCCTCTTTGATTGTTTTCAAAACACGGTCAAGTTTCTGGGCATGCATATTCTTAGCAATAAGTTGAATCATTCCAAACTCTCACTCGTTCTCGATACATTGACTGCCTGGTGGGTCCAGTGAACACATTTTCGCAAGGTGTGAAGTTAATTTCAAAACACAAGCAAAATGTACCGACCTTCCTAGGACTAATACATACTTGTGATTATACCCAATCCTTTCTTTATCAAAGGACAAGACGATTGTATTACTTAAGATGACCAAACGTTCTCGAGGACACACGGGAATATCGTCAAGTGCTTTCGCTTTATATAGTTGATTAATCTTCTTTAGTTTGCTAAGGGTTGTGTGGGTGAACCTGTGCTAATGTACCGACCTTCCTAGGAATAATACATACTTGTGATTATACCCTTTGCCAGCATCCGCAAGTACAAGAAAGTAATTAAGGTAGAACCTAACCACAGCTTTAAACTCTAAGACCCTGACGTCCCTTGTGCAAAGGTTTCATAACGAAGGTTTAGGTTTCTGTCACTCCGGCAACCCCTATGATTAGTAGCCAAATACACAATGCATTCCCCTAGGCCCATAAAGGTGAAGTGTCATGTAGTCGATGTTCACATGACACCACTAGAAGAAATACACCACAACTTAAATATCAGACCATTGAATCTTTCTCAACAAAACACCACTACTAACAACATGACTTCTCCCATGTCCTCAAGAACTAAATGAACTACTCACAAGACATCATATGGATCAAGATCAGAGATGATATGATGATATGTAACAATCTGAACATAAACGATAATTCAATGGTTCACTCAATAGCATCAACTACAAGGAGTAATCAACACCGAGAAAGTTTCCCCTAAGAACTATGCAAGATTCAACCCAATTGTTACAGCGGTATGAAGTGGTGATGATGGTGCTGGTGGAGATGATGGTGGTGATGATGATGATCCCGATGAAGTCTAGCGTGATGGCGGTGTTGATGGCGACGATCTCCCTTCTCCGGGGAGGAATTCCCCCGGCATAATTCTGTCTACTGGAGAGATCTTTCTCTATCGGTGTTTTCCGCCCCGTAGAGGCGGCATAACCTTTATGTGGTCGCTCTCCCAGGTATTAGGGTTTTGAGGGGATAATATACGCCAGAGGGAGAGAGCCTGGAGTGGGCCAGGGTGGCCACACCACCTGTTGGCGCGGCCTAGGGCTGCCCGCGCCAGGGGGTGGTGTGGCCCCCCTGTGGCCCATCTCCACTCCCCCTTCTGGCAATCTTCGTCTTCTGGAAAAATAGAATTTTCCATGTATTTTCCCAAATTTTCTGATCTTCGTGAATTTTGCCTCCAAACAGCACCTTTTCCATCAGAATCCTGACTGTAGTGGTCCATGCTCCAAAAGTCATCAACCATGCAAAAACAGATGAAATAACATAAGTATCATCTCTAAATATGAAATATATCAATGAATAACAGTAAATTATGATATAGAATAGTGATGCAAAATGGACGTATCAACTCCCCCCAAGCTTAGACTTTGCTTGTCCCCAAGCAAAAACTGAGCTCAATAAACATGACCTCAGGTTTATGGAGTGAAGAGTCAATAAAAGAATATGGACAAGAAGCATCACATTCATCAATACATAAATCATAATAGAAGACAACTCACTATTATTTAACTTAACTTGCAATAAGTAAAGGAAACACAATAAAGATGCATAAAGTAAATCATAATTGGTAATGGCAAACTTAGCTCTTGGTCGAAGAATAGTTGACAATTTGCTGGAGTTCACACATAACTGGTTTTCCATGATAGCTTTCAAAGTAGTAAACACTAAGATAAGAGCAATGTGCAAACCAAGGAACATAAGAAACATGATTGAATGAATCATCATATGAATGAATGAAACACAACAACTCAAAATACTTGCTTTAGATAGAAGGGAATAGGTTACTGACTCAACTAAAAAGTAAGAGAAAGGCCCTTCGCAGAGGGAAGCAAGGATTTCAAGTTTCATAAAGAGCTTCTAAAAATTATGGTACTTATTAGCTTTCAGCTCTCATTGCCCCTATCATAGGCATCTTTAGGTGATTAAGGTTAAAGTGATCAAATATGAGGATATACTTGACAAGTTGTAAGTTGAAAATCTTATGTCCCTTGAATACGAGGGTCGCTCCTCATGCTACTCAAGTTTAGTTACCGGTAAGTTCTTGTCATAGTAAGTATATGTGTATCATAGAGAACTGCCAACGGGGTACCCCTTGCCCGATGATATGGAAGAATCCCCATATCAAAATGACAAGGCAAGCAGACAACGAGCATCTCAACAATCTTCTTATTTACCATGGGAAAATGGTGCTTTTGTCTCTCTTTTCTCATATCTCTTTTCTTCTTTTTCTCTTTTTCTCGATCTCTATCTCTTTTTTTATAAGAAGAATGCTTCATAGATTGCTCATTATGGTTACGCTGCAGGTTTCCACCATGATTAGGCATGGATTAGACCGGTGGCCTAGGCGTTTCTCTAACACACATACATAACTCCATGGACTTACAAGCTCCCCTATCATTTCACACCGACGACATCCATAGACAAAAGAGCATGATATCAACTAGGTACAATGTACAAGTGCAATGTTTAAAGCGTTCCCCATGACAGCATGGTTCTGCTAATTCACAACTTACAAAGCGCAAGCATATACGCAACATAGAAGGTAACAATGGTTCAAGTTTATTAAGTGCAAGAAAGTAAAGTGTGCCATCAAGTTCGTGAGAGCTTTAATCACTAATTTTCACCTAACAAGTTTAATTCGGAAGGTAGATAAAAACATGAATTTACTTGTAATAGCAATAGTGCTAGTAGTTAGGTATGGTGGACACAAATGGCATAGGTTTTGGTTTAAGTATTGGATGCACGAGAAGCATTCCCTCTCAGTACAGGTTTTTGGCTAGCAAGGCTGGGTAGCAAGCACAAGAGTTGAAGGAAACAAACATACAAGTGATAAAAACAAACATGCAATCTTCCTTGGAAGCACAAAATATCTTAACTAGAGAATACTAAACTTATGAGCAAATCAAGAAAGAAAGATGATGAAATTATATTTTTTTAGAGTACTTTTATCTTTTTCATTCAATTCTCAAAATAGTGTTGCTACTGATCGAGCTAGGATTGCCAAAACCAACTAAATTAACTCAATGATCCCAAAGTGATGCCAATACTAACAACAAGATCAATCATGTAACATAAATTGTAAACTAATATAAGATATGCAAATGAGTAAATGATAGAACTTCTCATTAATATTCCATAATGGCAACTCACTCCAAGGGATACATAGATATCTAACGAGAGGAGGGACACTTCGATAATGCAAACCATCCTACATGATAACTTCTCTATTCATGATATGACTCTACTAAAAAGGTAAAAAAGATAGAAGATAGTGATGTGATACCGCGGCACTCCACCAAGCCTGGAACAAACCAAGGGGATGCCAAAACCTGATGATGAATTACTCCTTCGGTGGTGGTGGTATTCTCTTGTCATTATCCGACTTCCAAGGTAAGGGCTCCCCATCAACAAAAGACATCCTAGTCTCCATCATCCTGGAACTAGCAGCAACACTTGTGCGTTTAAACCTAACCTCATACTCATAGTTTTGAGTTTGCACGTCGTAGAGTTGTGCTTGTAGTTGGTTGTTCGTTTGGTGGAGTGAGAGAATTTCATCCTTAAGCTCAGTAGTCTCCTTTTGGTGCTCGGCGATGAGTTTGGGACAAATCTTATGTATGATGTCCACTTCACGTTCCGCCATCTTCTTGTGCCTAAAGACTTCTTGCTCTAGTGCTTCCATCCTGTCCTCCAGACTTCCTTCACCTTTGGGGCCCTGAACCTCTTTTATTTGTACCTCCCCATCTTCAAGCAACAACTCCTTGGGATGAATCTTCAACTCACGCATGTATGAGTTGATGATATCCACGGAGGAATCTTCCTTGGCTGATCCCGAGGAAGACATCGTGGCTCCAAAACAGAGACTCTACCTGTTAGAAATAGATCGAAACTAAACACGATGAGAACATGATATGCGAACCTAGGGGGATCCGGGGGATTATATATTACGAATTTTTACAATAAAAAGGAAGGTACTGGGAGAAAACGGGTCGGAGATGGAGTCCGAGGTGGCCACACCACTTGCTGGCGCAACCAGGGGGCCTGCGCCAGGGGGTGGTGTGATCCACCCTGGCTTCGTTGCTTTCCTTGTTAGATAAAAACTGCAGAAATATAACTTGACAGAATTTTCGTAGAACTTTTCTTACCAGAACTATTACCTATTCTAAAATGGACTCTACAAGTCTCTAAATTTGGTCTTTGTTAAATTTTTCCGTAGTTACTACTTGAATAGCATCAATATCTTCATTGTAAGAATCTCTAGCAATATAGTGCTTGAGTCGCTGACCATTCACCACTTGTGTAGTGATGTCTACGCACTTCTATTCTTGTAGACAGTTGTTGCGCCTCCAAGTGCAGAGGTTTGTAGAACATCAGCAAGTTTTCCCTTAAGTGGATCACCCAAGGTTTATCGAACTCAGGGAGGAAGTGGTCAAAGGTATCCCCTCTCAAGCAACCCTGCAATCAAGATACAAGAAGTCTCTTGTGTCCCCAACACACCCAATACACTTGTCAGGTGTATAGGTGCACTAGTTCGGTGAAGAGATAGTGAAATACAAGTGGTATGGATAATTATAAGTGGTAATGGTGATAGAAGATAGCTTGATGGCGTGGAAAAGACTTAAGTAAAACTGAAATAAAGATGGAAACAAGCAAACATGCAATAGATCTAATAGCAAACGGTGTTTCAGTGCTTAGAAACAAGACCTAGGTATCATACTTTCACTAGTGAACACTCTCATATAAATATATTCTTCTTTAAACCATATGGTGTGGCCAGGCCCTGGCCCTCCTCCGTCCCTGTTTCTGGCTCCGTGAGTCTTCCGGTAAAATAGGAACTTTGTCTTTTGTCCCGTCAAATTCCGAGAATATTGATTTTCTGACTTTCCTGGAACCAAAAACAGCAGAAAACATGCAACTGGCACTGTGGCTCTTGTTAGTAGGTTCGTCTAAGAAATCATATGAAAAGTACTCCAAAGTGTGGACAAAACATAAGAATGTAGATAAAACCAAGCATGGAGCATCAAAAATTAGAGATACATTTGCAATGTATCAACATCCCCAAGCTTAACTCCTGCTCGTCCTCGAGTAGGTAAGTGATAAAAAGAAAGAATAATTTTTGAGGTGACATGAACCATCAAAGACTTGATCAAAGTATTTGTAAAACATTCAAAGCTGGGATCATAGTACTTCAATCATAACATGAAAGACAAAGTCCTAGCAATAAGCAAAGAAACTATGATGCAACATGAAAACGCACAAACAAAAGATTCATGAATAACAATGCTTTGCAAGACATTTGTTTGTTTCACATAATGAAAACATAGCATACAAGTATTCAGCTTTTCCCTTAATAGAGTAGCAAATATAAATGCATAGGACACCTTCAAAGTTCATAAGAGAGACTAGATACAATAGTTTAAAACAAGCAATATCAAGTTATGCATCAATCAACTAGTCTCGGGACAATGCACATAGAACTAAGAATGGCCACTATGCTCTCAAAGTAGGTGCATAAAGATAGAAGGTGGAGACTCAATATAATGGTGGAAGAAAGGCCTTCATAGAAGGAAGAAGAGATTCAAGTTCCATAAAGAGCTTCCAAAAATTATGGTACTTATTAGCTTTCAGCTCTCATTACCCCTATCATAAGCATCTTGAAGTGATTAAGGTTAAAGTGAACAAACTATGGAGTATATGCTTGACGAAGTATAAGTCAGAAATCTCATGTCCCTTGTATACGAGGGCCGTTCCTCATGCTACTCAAGTTTAGTCACCGGTAAGTTCTTGTCATCGTAAGTATATGTGTATCATAGAGAACCGCCAATGGGGTACCCTTTGCCCGATGATACGGAAGAATCCCCATATCAAAATGACAAGGCAAGCAGACAACGAGCATCTCAGCAATCTTCTTATTTACCATGGGAATATGGTGCTTTTTCTCTCTTTCCTCTTTTCATAATCTCTTTTTTTCTCTTTTTCTCTTTTTCTCAATATAGGTATCTTTTTTTATAAGAAGAATGCTTCATAGACAGCTCATTATGGTTACGCTGCAGGTTTCCACCATGTCAGCATGGATTAGACCAGTGGTCCAGGCGTTTCTCTAACACATATACATAACTCCATGGACTTACAAGCTCCCCTTTCATTTCACACCGACGACATCCATATACAAAAGAGCATGATATCAACTAGGTACAAGTACCAAGTGCAAAGTTGAAAGCGTTCCCCATGACAGCATGGTTCTGCTAATTCCCAACAAATAAGTGCAAGCATATACAACATAGACGACACAATGGTTCAAGTTTATTAAGGGCAAGAAAAGTAAAGTGTGCCATCAAGTTCATGAGAGCTTTAATCGCTAGTTTTCTCATAACAAGTTTAATTTGGAAGGTAAACGAAAGCATGGATATACTTGGAATAGCATAAGCTAGTAGGTAGGTATGGTGGACTCTTTGGAATAACTTGGTTTAGGGAGTTGGATGCATGAGTGGAACTCATACTTTGTTGTGGAGGCTAGCAAAAGACTGGGAGCGACAAACTAAGAGAGCAATAATGGCCATAATCATGCAGAGCGACAAAACATCATTGATCAAAGCATAAAGTGATACTACAAGTTGAAAACTAAAGGATCATAAAGGCTATGGTGACTTGAGATAGTCATAACATGGTGTGAGCATGCGCCAAGTCAACCCAAATAAAGCATCAAAGGAGAATACCACAATACTATGCTTTAATATACTAAAAAACGCATGATTCATCCAAGGCACATTAAGGAATCTCAATTGTTTATAACAAGTCATGCTACAGCAAAGAATACTGAGCATAAAGCCAAAACAATATCAAGCATGGCATGACAATGCATAGGCCACAGTCAAAAACAAGCTCTCTTTACCACATAAGCATGAACTTTCCTACTCTTCTCCAATCCAAACCAAACTATTTGAAAACCAATGTATGAAAAAGGGGGTCCAACCAATTTATTCAGCAAACTAAGCAAACCAAGCAAACTAAAACTAAGAACAAAAACTAAGACGCTCCATGAACAACACAATTGTGCATGAAACAATAAAAATGAAGTGTTTGGAAGAAACCTGGGATTTTTATTGATGAAGAAACCTGGGCATTCCCAAGCTTTGACGCTTGTACTTCTTGGATATTTCTTGGGGTGACAAGCGTGGCATCCCCAAGCTTGAGCTTTAGTCCATTCTTCATCTCATTACTCATTCCTTCCATACACCTGAAATTTTTCCTTCATACAAAACTTCACACAATCTTTATTAGCAACATTAGTGCACTCAAGATAAATAAGTCTTAAGGTTCAGTTCTAACACCAAATAAACTCCCATTAGAACACTAGATACTGTAGCACTTCCCTCAAATAGCTCAATTCCCCAAAAGGACTCAAAAAGGAACCCACAAGAAGCAAATGCAGAAAATGGCAGAAATCTGTCAAAACAGACCAGCAGGTAAAGACGAATTTGTTCGAAGACCTTCTGTTGCTCAAATCAAAAAGTGTTGAACTAACGAAAGTTAGATAACAACCTGGGGCAGAAGCACAAACATTCACGCCTCAAAAAGACGTTCAAAGATTTTACACGAATGTTTACGGTGAAGCATAGAAATCTGTTTCGGATAGCAACTTTCCCAATCATTACTTCGCTCTCATTAGAGGTTACTCTTGGCACAAAAAGCAAATAAAAAGGATAAGGAGAGTTTATTACTAAGGTAATAACTTCCAAGACTCATCTAAAACTCTTGGGTTATCTCCCAACAAGTACATTTGTTTAACGCCTTTATGTTAGGCATGATAGTTTGAGAAGATGTGCACATAAAAAATAAGAATTGAAGTAAAAGAGAGCATCAAGAAGCAAATTCAAAGAACATTTAAGTCTAACCCACTTCCTATGCATAGGAATCTTGTAAAGAAACAAGTCATGAAAGAACAAAGCAACAAGCATAGTAAAGCAAAACAAGTGCAACTTCAAAAATTTCAACATAAAGAGGGGAAACTTAATATTATTGAGATGCATAGAACCATGTTTCCCTCTCTCATAATAACTTTCAGTAGCAACATGAATAAAATTAACAATATAACTATCACATAAAACATTCTTATCATGAGACACATGCATAAAAGAATTAATACTCTCCACATAAACATAGTCATTCTTATTAATTGTGGTTGGAGCAAATTCAACAAAATAGCTATCATTATTATTCTCATCACCATAATCATCAAATATAGGAGACATATTGTAATCATTAATTTTCTCCTCAATAGTTGGTGGACTGAAAATATCATATTCATCATTGTAATCATCATATATTGGAGGTTTGGTATCATCATACGCAATAGAATAGCTATCTTCCAAAGCTGGGGAACTAAAAAGATCATTTTCATAAAAACTAGCTTCCCCAAGCTTAGACTTTTCCATAGCATTAGCAATAATGGTGTCCAAAGAATTCATACTAACAATATTGCTATTAGCATGCAAATAAAGTTCCATAGGTTTTTAAATTTTCTCTTCAAACACTTCATGTCCTAACTCAAGATAAATACTATAAAGCTCTCTAATTTTTTTGTTGTTTTCCATTAAGCCTAACTAGTGAAAACAAGAAACAAAAAGACAAAATTGCAAAATCTAAAGGAAATAACTTCGAGCACTCACACCGGAGGATGTGAGTACCTTTTACCTTACCTCCCCGGCAACAACGCCAGAAAATAGGCATTTGCCGTGGGAGGTTCTTCTTCTTTAATCCTCCGGTGTGAATACCTTTTACCTTACCTCCCCGGCAACGGCGCCAGAAAATAGCTTGATGTCTACGCACTTCTATTCTTGTAGACAGTTGTTGGGCCTCCAAGTGAAGAGGTTTGTAGAACAACAGCAAGTTTTCCCTTAAGTGGATCACCCAAGGTTTATCGAACTCAGGGAGGAAGTGGTCAAAGGTATCCCCTCTCAAGCAACCCTGCAATCAAGATACAAGAAGTCTCTTGTGTCCCCAACACACCCAATACACTTGTCAGGTGTATAGGTGCACTAGTTCGGCGAAGAGATAGTGAAATACAAGTGGTATGGATAATTATAAGTGGTAATAGTGATATAAGATAGCTTGATGGCGTGGAAAAGACTAAAGTAAAAGTGAAATAAAGATGGAAACAAGCAAACATGCAATAGATCTAATAGCAAATGGTGTTTTAGTGCTTAGAAACAAGGCCTAGGGATCATACTTTCACTAGTGAACACTCTCATATAAATATATTCTTCTTTATGATACTACGCTGAACTACTCTCCGGTTGAACACTCTAATAGATGGTAGGGCTATAACAGCACACCTCAAAGTTCATCTTTCCCATCTAGAAAACCCCACGCTGTCACCCTGAGCACTAGATGGTTCCAACAAACACCACAATTTCATAAAGACATCCAACTCCAAATATAACTCATAACAAGTATTTGTAATCTCTAGCCTAAGTTCCACCATGGTGTGCACGCTGTCACTTTCACACACATGGGGAGAGAGAGATCTATTAAAGCACTTGAGTAGCAAGGTAGATCTACTTGATTACAAAGCTCATGATCTCAATAAGATCATGCATAGAGAGAGATGAACACATAGCTATCGGTAGAACCCTTAGCCTCGAGAGAGAACTACTCCCTCCTCATCATGGGAATCAGCAATGGTGATGGAGATGGCGGTGGAGATCGATGGAGATGGCTCCGGGGGCACTTCCCCTTCCCGGCAGGGTGCCAGAACAGAGACTTTCTATCCCCCAAATCTCCCCTTTGGTGGCGGTGGCGCATCCAAAGTTTTCGTGGATTTCGGATTGACTATTTAGGGTTTTGGTATCGGGAGGCTCTTATAGGCGAAGGAGGCAAGGTCGGTGGAGTGCCAGGGGGCCCACACCACCTGGTGGCGCGGCCAGGGCTAGCCCGCGCCACCATATGGTGTGGCCAGGCCCTGGCCCTCCTCCATCTCTACTTCTGGCTCCGTGAGTCTTCCGGTAAAATAGGAACTTTGGCTTTTGTCCCGTCCAATTCCGAGAATATTGATTTTCTGACTTTCCTAGAACCAAAAACAGCAGAAAACAGGCAACTGGCACTGTGGCTCTTGTTAATAGGTTACTCCAAGAAATCGTATGAAAAGTACTCCAAAGTGTGGACAAAACATAAGAAAGTAGATAAAACCAAGCATGGAGCATCAAAAATTATAGATACATTTGCAATGTATCATGTAATGTTATCTTTTAAAGAAGAAATTTTTATTGCAGCTGAATGATATACTTATTCGATAGCAAAAGGTCCTTCCCATTTTGAAAGTAGTTTCCCTGCAAAAAGTCTGAGACGAGACCTATACAATAGAACATTCTCACCAACATGGAACTCCCTCTTAAGAATTCTCGTGTCATGCCATCTTTTAACTTTTTCCTTAAAGAGTCTAGCATCTCATATGCTTCACTCCTCCATTCATCCAACGAACTTAAGTCAAATAATCTTTTCTCACCAGCAAGTTTACAGTCTCTATTAAGTTCTATCACTACCTAGTAAGCTGTGTGTTCTAATTCTAAAGGCAGATGGCAATCTTTCCCATAAACCATTTTGTAAGGAGACATTCCCATAGGATTTTTACAGGCAGTCCTATAAGCCCATAAAGCATCGTTCAACTTTTTAGCCCAATTTTTTCTAGATCTATTAACAGTCTTTTGCAAGATGGATTTAATTTCTCTATTTGATAGCCCTATTTGCCCACTAGTTTGGGGATGATAAGCTGAAGAAATTCTATGATTAACATCATATTTAGCAAGGGTCTTTCTAAAACCACCATGAATGAAATGAGACCCTCCATCAGTCATGAGATACCTACGCACTCCAAACCTAGGAAAGATAATATCCTTAAGCATTTTTAAAGAGGTCTCCCCATCAGCACTTTTTGTAGGTATGGCTTCTACCCACTTAGTAACATAGTCAACAACAACAAGAATATGGGTATAACCTTTTGAAGGGGGAAAAGGACCCATAAAGTCGAATCCCCAACAATCAAATGGTTCGATAACGAGAGAGTAATTCATAGGCATCTCATTGCATCTAGAAATGTTACCAACTCGTTGGCACTCATCACATGATAAGACAATGTTTCTTGCATATTTAAAAAGGGTAGGCCAGTAAAAACCTGATGGTAGCACCTTCTTTGCGGTTCTATTTCCTGCATGATGTCCTCTGTAGGCACTACCATGACATTTCCGTAATATCTCCTTTTGTTCATATTCTGGAACACATCTTCGCATAATACCATATACTCCTTCTTTATATAAATGTGGTTCATCCCAAAAATAATGCCTCAAATCGTAAAAGAACTTCCTTCTTTGCTGAGCTGTAAAAGTTGGAGGCAAATACTTGGAGACAATAAAGTTAGCATAATCAGCATACCAATGGCCCCCTCGCGAGCTTACCCCTACTGCAGCCAGCTGTTCATTTGGGAAACTATCATTAATAGGCATAGGATCAAAGAGATGTTTTCCAATCGAGATAAATTATCAGCAACAAGATTTTCAGCACCTTTCCAATCTACAATATGTAGGTCAAACTCTTGTAAGAGAAGCACCCATCTAATGATCCTAGGATTAGCATCTTTCTTTGTCATAAGGTACTTAATAGCAGCATGATCAGTATGAATGGTAACTTTTGAGTCAAAAATATAAGGTCTAAACTTATCACAAGCAAAGACAACATCTAAGAATTCTTTTTCAGTAGTAGTATAATTCTTTTGATCAGCATCAAGAGTCTTTCTAGCATAATGGATAACATTTAACTTTTTATCTATTTGTTGCCCAAGGACAGCACCAACAGCAAAATCACTAGCGTCGCACATGATTTCAAAGGGTAAGCTCCAATCAGGTGGTTGAACAATAGGAGCAGTAGTTAAAGCCTTCTTTAGAGTTTCAAAAGCTTCCTTACAATCATCATCAAAAACAAAGGGTACATCCTTCTGAAGAAGATTAGTGAGGGGTTTTGATATCTTAAAAAATCTTTAATAAACCTTCTATAGAAACTAGCATGACCAAGGATACTACAAATACCTTTGACGTCTCTTGGGCAGGGCATTTTCTCAATTGCTTCAACTTTCGCTCTATCAACTTCTATGCCTCTTTCGGAAATCTTATGTCCAAGTACAATCCCTTCATTGACCATGAAGTGGCATTTCTCCCAATTAAGAACAAGATTAGTTTATTCACATCTCTGCAAAACTTTATCAAGGTTGTGCAGACAATTATCAAAAGAAGTCCCTGATACGTTGCTAATGTATCCATAATTTTTGATGTTCCATGCTTAGTTTTATCTACTTTCTTATGTTTTGTCCATACTTTGGAGTACTTTTTATACACTTTCTTGGACTAACCTATTAACAAGATGCCACAGTGGGAGTTGCTTCTTTTCTGCTATTTTTGGTTCCACGAAAGTCAGAAAATGAATATTCTCGGAATTGGATGGGACAAAAGCCAAAGTCAGTTTTTCACCGAGGGGGACACGGAGCCAGAATACGAGACGGAGAGGGGCCAGAGGCCAGCCACACAACCTGGTCATGCGGCCAGGCCTGGCCCGCGCCAGGGGGTGGTCTGGCCGCCTAGGGAACCCCCTCGGCCTCCCCTTTCACCTATAAGATGCCTCCGATATAGAAACCCTAAGTACCTGATCAAAATTCCACGAAAGAGTCTATAGTTGCATCATCTCCATCCCTAGATTGGGAGGGATCTGAAGCTCTTCCCGGCACCCTGCCGGAGGGGAGAATTCACCCTGGAGGCCTTCTTCATCACCATGCAAGCCTCCGGTGTGATGCGTGAGTAGTTCATCCTTGGACTACGGGTCCATGTAGTAGCTAGATGGTTGGTTCTTATCCTTTGTGCTACCATGTCTAGATTTTGTGAGCTCCGTTCATGATCAAGATCATCTATTTGTAATTTTACATGTTGTGTTTGCGGGGATCTGATGGATATTGAGATGCTATTTTAGATTGATTATTGATTCTATCATGTCTTTGTTATTTGTCATCTTGCATGCTTTCCGTTGTTAGTATCTATCTTGGCCAAGTAGATGCTAGCAACTCCAAGAGTTAGTATTTATGCTCGATAGTGGGTTCATGCCTCTAGTAATCTGGGGAAGTGACAGAAATCTCTAAGGTACTAGATGCGCTGTTGCTACTAGGGAGAAAACATCAATCCTTTGTTCATAGAACAATCGTATTGTTTACTTTACACGCAATACGTAATGCAATTATCTGTTGCTTGCAACTTAATACTGGAGGGGGTTCAGATGATAACCTGAAGGTGGATTATTAGTCATAGATGCAGTTGGATTATGGTCTATGTATAATGTTATAATGCCCAATCAAATCTCAAAGGAGTCAAGATGACTAGTATATGCATGTTTGCTTTCTTGGTGTCTGTTAATTGCCCCACTGTAATTTGTTCACCCAACATGTCATTGATACGTCCATAACGTATCTATAATTTTTGATGGTTTGATGCTAATAATATGCTTTTGACACTCCTTTTTGTATAAAGTTTATGATTTATTTGGACTAACCTACTAATAGTTGCAAAAGTGCACAATGTTTTTATTTTACACTTTGATGTGTAGGAATTACCAAGAATCCAAGTGGAAACCTTGTTGGAGTCAAAGTGGGATTTTTCCAAAAATCTGTCTGAGAACTCTTTTTGAAGATGGTCACGTTTCGGGTCGAAGACCGCGTCAAACGGAAAACTATTCAACTACAAAGTTGTTGGAATTTCGCGGCAAACGTTCTGGACATAAAATTTAGCTGATTCCGAGTTCGGATGAGCCTTTTAAAACCGATTTACTGCATCCCAAAATGGGGTGACGGGAATCCGAGAAGCTATATAAAGGGATGAAACCTAATTCGCCCAGGGAATCTCCACCCACGAATTTGCAGCCACCAAAGCCACGTTTTTGCCTACCCCATGGATACCATCTCCATGGGGGAGGGCTCCCAAGAAACCATGAAGGAAGGGGGCTAAGGGGCGGTGCTCCCCCATGGTACCGGCGCCGCCGCCCTCTTCACCATCTTCACCGCCATCTCCATCACCTAATCCTCCTACTATGCAGTGGTTCATCATCCCACACACCTCTGTATCATACTTTGTAAACATGGTGTTTGATGTTATAAGTTATAATCCTATGATCTATGTCATGTTTGCGTAGTTTCTTTGTTCTTAGATTAAATGGTTGACGTCTTTGGTTCATTAGAGTTGTATGTTGATATGGTACAGTCCTTTGGTGTCCATTATATTTGTGCGCGCATGGATTAAACATCATAGGGTTTGTAGTATGTGTAAGAGGAAGGGGGAAGTTCTGACAGAGTGACAGAAACCTGAGGACGCGAACCGGAACGTTGCACGTATGGGAGTAAGAGGACCATTAAACTTAAGGCTATGGTTGGGGAAACCTTGATGCATTGATTAGTACTTACGGATGTTTGCTAACAATCCAATCATATAGTACATGTAATTCCAAGTAGTGAAGCACATGTATATTTACCCTCTCCCACATAGAAAACTGCATCAAAGACAATGAATCCGATCTATTCGCTATTTAAACTTGGACAAAACCACCACAATTACCACCACTATTCCACACTCATGGTTCTGTTAGTTTAGTGTATTTTATTGCTTCAGCAACTAACTTTACTTTCTTGTTATTTATTATCATGCAAAGCTATTTCTATTACTCGTACTGTTGCTCTAGTTTTATTTCCTAGATAATGCAAACGTTTAGTGTGCGTAGAGTTGTATCAGTGGTTGATAGAACTTGAGAGAATATTTATCCTACCGTTAGCTCCTCGTTGGGTTCGACACTCTTACTTATCAAAAAGGGTACACACTATCCCCTATACTTGTGGGTTATTAAGACCTTTTCTGGCGCCGTTGCCGGGGAGCAATAGCGTGTGGGTGAATATTCTGGTGTGCACTTGTTTGCTTTATCTCTAAGTAGGTTTTACTTTCAGTTTTAAGTTGTTCTCTATCTTAGTATGGATAGGGAATGCGAATTACAAAAAAAATTAGTTGTACTTGTTACCTAAAAACATTTTAAAAAAGGAAAGTGATTGGAAAGATGAGTAATGGTTAAGTGGGGGTCGACCTTGAACACTTGTGTTCATGCCTATGAAACCAAAACAAATCTTTCCATGGAAGCTTTTC
The DNA here is from genome assembly GCA_916181665.1 of Avena sativa. Taxonomy (NCBI): domain Eukaryota; kingdom Viridiplantae; phylum Streptophyta; class Magnoliopsida; order Poales; family Poaceae; genus Avena; species Avena sativa. Next base: position 381,507,406 of record OV702286.1, on the reverse strand, counting down.
AGTTAAAAACTTGTAGGAATGCATGAAGCCTTGAAAAATAAAGATATTTCTGGTATTGATCTTACTTCTTATTCATTCGAAAATACTTGAATCTTGATCCTATGCCTAACTTAAAGGCATTAAAGAAAAGTACTTATTGGGAAATAACCAAAAAGTTTTAGTTGAGTCTTGGAAGTTATTGCTTCAGTAATAACCTATCCTTATCCTTTTTATTTGCTTTTTGTGCCAAGAGTAACCTCTAATGAGAGAGAAGTAATGCTTGGGAAAGTTGCTGTCCCAAAACAGATTTTTGTGCTTCGCTGTAAAAATTCGTGTACAATCTTTGTACGTCGGTTTGAGCTGTAATTTTTTGTGCCTCTGCCCCAGGTTGTTATACAATTTTCGGTAGTTCAACACTTTTCAATTTGAGCAACAGAAGGTTTTCGAAAAAATTGGTTTCTATCTCCTGGTCTGTTTTGACAGATTTCTGCCATTATTTGCATTTGCTTCTTGTTGATTCCTTTTTGGGTTCTCTTTGCGGAATTGAGATTTTTAAGGGAAGTGCTACAGTAGCTTGTGTCTTAATGGAAGTTTAATTGGTGTTGAAACTGAACCCAAAGACTTATTATCTTGAGTACACTAATGTTGGTAATGAAGATTATGTGAAGTTTTGTATGAAGGAAAAATTTCAGGTGTTAAGGAAAGAATGATGTAATGAGATGAAGAATGGACTAAAGCTCAAGCTTGGGGATGCCACCCCGTGTCACCCCAAGAAATATCCAAGAAATATAAGCGTCAAAGCTTGGGGATGCCCAAGGCATCCCCTTCTTCATCAATAAAAATCCTAGGTTCTTCCAAACACTTTATTTTTATTGTTTCATGCACAATTGTGTTGTTCTTGGAGCATCTTCGTTTTTGTTTTTGGTTTTCGTTTGCTTGGTTTTCTTAGTTTGCTTGAATAAATTGGTTGGACCCCCTCTTTCATACATTAGTTTTCAAATAAGTGTGGTTTGGATTGGAAAAGAGTAGGAAAAGTTCATGCTTAAGTGGTAAAAGGAGCTCGTTTTTTATGGTGGCATATGCTTTATCATGTCATGCTTCATATTGATTTGGATTTATGCTTACTGATTTTTTCTGTAGCATGACATGTTATAAACAATTGAGATTGCTTAATGTGCCTTGAAAGAATCATGCGATGTTTTAGCATATTAAAGCATAGTATTGGGGTATTCTCTTTTGATGCTTCATTTGGGTTGACTTGGCGCATGCTCACACCATGTTATGACTATCCAAAGTCACCATAGCCTTTATGATCCTTTAGTTTTCGACTTTTGATATCACTTTATGCTTTAATTAATGGTGTTTTGTCGCTTTGCATGATTATGGCCATTATTGCTCTTTTAGTTGGTCGCTACCAGTCTTTTGCTAGCCTCCATAACCAAGTATGAGTTCCACTGATGCATCCAACTCCAAATAAAACCAAGTTATCCCAAAGAGTCCACCATACCTACCTATTAGCATTTGCTATTCCAAGTATATTCATTCTTTTATCTACCTTCCGAATTAAACTTGTTATGAGAAAACTAGTGATTAAAGCTCTCACGAACTTGATGGCACACTTTACTTTTCTTGCCCCTAATAAACTTAAACCATTGTGTCATCTATGTTGTATATGCTTGCACTTATATGTTGGGAATTAGTAGAACCATGCTGTTATGGGGAACGCTTTCAACATTGCACTTGTACATTGTACCTAGTTGATATCATGCTCTTTTGTCTATGGATGTCGTCGGTGTAAAATGAAAGGGGAGATTGTAAGTCCATGGAGTTATCTATGTGTGTTAGAGAAACGCCTAGGCCGCCGGTCTAATCCATGCCTAATCATGGTGGAAACCTGCAGCGTAACCATAACGAGCAATCTATGAAGCATTCTTCTTATAAAAAGGAGATAGTGATTGAGAAAAAAGAAAAAAAAGAGATGAGAAAAGAGGAAAGAGAGAAAAAAGCACCATTTTCCCATGGTAAATAAGAAGATTGCTGAGATTCTCATTGTCTGCTTGCCTTGTCATTTTGATATGGGAATTCTTCTGTATCATCGGGCAAGGGGTACCCCGTTGGCGGTTCTCTCTAATACACATGTACTTACTATGACAAGAACTTACCGGTAACTAAACTTGAGTAGAATGAGGAGCGGCCCTCGTATTCAAGGGACATGAGATTTCCAACTTGTACTTTTTCAAGCATATACTCCATAGTTTGTTCACTTTAACCTTAATCACTTCAAGATGCTTATGATAAGGGCAATGAGAGCTGAAAGCTAATAAGTACCATAATTTTTGGAAGCTCTTTATGAGACTTGAATCCCTACTTCCTTCTATGAAGGCCTTTCTTCCACTTTTATATTGAGTCTCCACCTTCTATCTTTATGCACCAATTAAGAGAGCATAGTTGTCATTCTTAGTTCTATGTGCATTGTCCCAATACTTGTTGATTGATGTATAACTTTGATATTGCTTGTTCCTAAACTATTTGTATCTAGTCACCCTTATGAACTTTGAAGGTGTTCTATGCATTTATGTTTTGCTACTCTATGAGGGACAAGCTGAATAGCATTCTTATTATGCTTTCTTTATGTGAAACAAACAAACGTCTTGCAAAGCATTGTTATTCACGAATCTTTTGTTTGTGCATTTTCGTATTACAACATAGTTGTTATGTCTTATTGTTAGAACTCTATCTTTCATTATTCATGTTTAGATTACCTTAATCCCAGCTATCAATACTTTTACAATAATGATGATCAAGATTGTGTTGTCTGCATGTCACCTAAAAAATTATATTGTTTTGATCGTTTACCTACTCGAGGACGAGAAGGAACTAAGCTTGGGGATGTTGATACGTCCATAACGTATATATAATTTTTGATGGTTTTATGCTAATAATATGCTTTTGACACTCCTTTTTGTATAAAGTTTATGATTTATTTGTACTAACCTAATAATAGTTGCAAAAGTGAACAATGTTCTTGTTTTACACTTTGATGTGTAGGAATTACCAAGAATACAAGTGGAAACCTTGTTGGAGTCAAATTGGAATTTTTCTAGAAATCTGTCTCAGAACTTTTTTTGAAGATGGTCATGTTTCGGGTCGAAGACTGCGTCAAACGGAACACTATTTAACTACAAAGTTGTTGGAAATTTTGCGACAAACGTTCTGGACATAAAATTTAGCTGATTCCGAGTCCGGATGGGCCTTTTAGGACAGATTTACTGCATCCCAAGATGGGGTGACGGGAATCCGAGAAGCTATATAAAGGGATGAAACCTAATTCGTCCAGGACATCTCCACCCACGAATTTGCAGCCACCAAAGCCACATTTTTGCCTCCCCCATGGATCCCATCTCCATGGGGGAGGGCTCCCAAGAAGCCATGAAGGAAGGGGGCTAAGGGGCGGTGCTCCCCCATGATACCGGCGGCGGGGAAGGAGTCCCCCGCACCGCCGCTGATAGCGCCGCCGCCCTCTTCACCATCTTCACCGCCATCTCCATCACCTAATCCTCCTACTATGTAGTGGTTCATCATCTCACACACCTCTGTATCGTCCTATATAAACATGGTGTTTGATGCTATAAGTTATAATCCTATGATCTATGTCATGTGTGCGTAGTTTCTTTGTTCTTAGATTAAATGGTTGACGTCTTTGGTTCATTAGAGTTGTATGTTGATATGGTACAGTCCTTTGGTGTCCATTATATTTGTGCACGCATGGATTAAACATCATATGGTTTGTAGTATGTGTAAGAGGAAGGGGAAGTTCTGCAAGAGTGATAGAAACCTGAGGACGTGAACCGGAACGTTGCACGTATGGGAGTAAGAGGACCATTAAACTTAAGGCTATGGTTGGGGAACCTTAATGCATTGATTAGTACTTACGGATGTTTGCTAACAATCCAATCATGTAGTACATGTAATTCCAAGTAGTGAAGCGCATGTATATTTAGCCTCTCCCACATAGAAAACTGCATCGAAGATAATGAACCCGATCTATTCGCTATTTAAACATGGACAAAGCCACCACAATTACCACCACTATTCCACACTCATGGTTCTGTTAGTTTAGTGTATCTTATTGCTGCAGCAACTAGCTTTACTTTCTTGTTATTTATTATCATGCAAAGCTATCTCTATTACTCGTATTGTTGCTCTAGTTTTATTTCCTAGATAATGCAAACGTTTAGTGTGCGTAGAGTTGTATCAGCGGTTGATAGAACTTGAGAGAATATTTATCCTACCTTTAGCTCCTCGTTGGGTTCGACACTCTTACTTATCGAAAAGGCTACACACGATCCCCTATACTGGTGGGTTATCAGTCATCTATCTTAAGTAGAGCCACCACTAGTGAACTATGGACCCTGGTCCTTTCTTTTATCATGAATCTACAACTGTTTACTGCTTTCTGTTTACTTTCTGCAAACTATTAATTTCTTCCACACAATAAGTTTAATCCTTTGTTTTCAGCAAAACCGGTGAGATTGACAACCTCATTGTTAGTTGGGGGCAAAGTTCTATGGTTGTGTTGTGCAGGTTTCCACGTTGCTGCTAGCACCGGTAGTGCGCCCTACCAAAGGCCAGCTAGCAACACCTTGGAGGTATTTCCTTGCTCCTACTGGTTCGATAACCTTGGTTTCATAACTGAGGGAAAACTCGCTGCTGTGCTCATCATGCCTTCCTATTGGGGTTCCCCAACGAGCTCGATATATTTTGGGCCATCAAGCTATTTTTCTGGCGCTGTTGCCGGGGAGTCAAGGACATCTTCACAAGGGGAGTCCCTCATAACCAACCTCTTTACTTTGTTATTTTTGTTTTGCTTAGTTTATTTTTTCTTTGTTTGCTTGTTTCTTTATCAAAAACACAAAAAAAATAGTTTTACTAGTTTGCTTTGTTTATCAAAAACATAAATAAAATTAGTTCCCACTTCAAGTTGTTTTTATGTCTAGTTCTGCTCCAATCACTATTTCATTATGGATAGCCCACTCGGTTTCCTATTAGGGAAACCTACTATCACTGCTAAGGTAGTAGATGAACCACCGCCTGCTAGAACCTCCATGGAAAATTTTATAAGGTATAGAGGATCTTATAAGGGTAAAGTCATGAGAGCCGTGTTAAAAAGGTTGGATCTAATTGCTAAAATTTTGCTTAAACGCCATGATATAAATTGTTGCTCTAAACAGGATACTAAACATCTTAAATTCCAATGTGGCTTTAGAAAAGAATTTGTAATTATGAACTATCATTGGAATAACTATATTCATCTTGGATTTGAAGAAGTAGAACAATTCGTTTTGTTTATGGGAGCTTCTGAAATAGAATCCTTCATGTCTAAAAACTATGAAACCCGTGTTGCTTGTAAAAACCTTAAAGATATGGTCTCTTCTATCCTTGATCATTGCATAGAAAATTTCAGCAATAATTGTTATATCATTGATTATAAAGAGAGACTCGGTCATGCACAAGAATGTGTCCACCATTTGCAGGAGGCTATGGAAGAAGAAATTACTGAACCTGAAAGCTCATTAGATGAAAAAAAGGAGGAGAGTGATGGACAAAAGGAGGAAGAATGGATTAGCTACCCATGCCTACCTTCTAATGAGAGTAACTCTTTATCTCTTACATTATTTGATTGTCCCCCATGCTTACTAAAGGAGGATGAATGTTATGTTCCTGTGGATTCTCTTGAAAAATCTACTATGGGTAAAACTTGTGATGATGATTATGCTCTTGTTATCTATGATAATCCTTTATTAGTGCCTAACTTCGAAATGCATGGTATTAAAGAGCGTTGCTTAGAAAATGTTCATGATAAAGCTTTAGATGATGGTCCTATATTGGTTGATAATATTAATCTTACTACTATTAAAAATGAGATTGGAGGGGTCTTGACCTTATCTTGGAACCCCATACCTCTTGAGAATGATTAGTCATCTTGTTATAAAATTGTTAAAAGTGGGTTTGAAGGTTTTAATCCCACTATTTTTGAGCTTGATAAAAATTATGTGTTTGTAGATCATGAAAAGCATGCTTTATGTGATAGTTATATTGTTGAGTTTATTCATGAGGATACTGAAAATTATTATGAGAGAGATAAAAATGGTTGTAGAAGTTTTCATGGTACTGAAACACCTCTCTATGTGCTGAAAGTTTTGAAGTTGCTCTTGTTTTAACTACCCATTCTTGTTACTATGTGCTTCTTTGATTTACTTTCTTACAAGATTCCTATGCATAGGAAGTAGGTTAGACTTAAATGTGTTTTGAATTTGCTTATTGATGCTCTCTTTTACTTCAATTCAATTTCTTATGTGAGCACCTTCTCAAAATATCAAGCCTAACTTAAAGGCGTTAAACAAAAGTACTTATTGGGAGATAACCCAAAAGTTTTAGATGAGTCTTGGAGGTTATTGCTTCATTAATAACCTCTCCTTATCCTTTTTATTTTCTTTTTGTGCCAAGAGTAACCTCTAATGAGAGAGAAGTAATGATTGGGAAAGTTGCTGTCCTGAAACAGATTTCTGTGCTTCACCGTAAAAACTTGTGTACAATCTCTGTACATCGTCTTGAGGAGTGAATTTGTGTGCTTCTTCCCCGGGTTGTTATTTAACTTTTCGTTAGTTCAACACTTTTTGATTTGAGGAACAGAAGGTCTTCGAAAAAAAAATGGTTTTTACCTGCTGGTCTGTTTTGACAGATTTCTGCCATTATTTGCATTTTCTTCTTGTTGGTTCCTTTTTGAGTTCTTTTGGAGAATTGAGTTTTTTGAGGGAAGTGCTACAGTATCTTGTGTTTTAATGAAGTTTTATTGGTGTTGAAACTGAACCTAAATACTTATTATCTTGAGTGCACTAATGTTGCTAATAAAGATTGTGTGAAGTTTTGTATGAAGGAAAAATTTTAGGTGTATGGAAGGAATGAGTAATGAGATGAATGATGGACTAAAGCTCAAGCTTAGGGATGCCACCCCGTGTCACCCCAAGAAATATTCAAGAGGTACAAGCGTCAAAGCTTGGGGATTCCCAAGGCATCCCCTTCTTCATCAATAAAAATTCCACGTTCCTTCCAAACACTTCATTTTTATTGTTTCATGCACAGTTGTGTTGTTCTTGGAGCGTCTTCTTTTTCTTTTTGGTTTTGGTTTTTTTTTGCTTGGTTTTCTGAATAAATTGGTCGTACCCCCTCTTTCATACATTGGTTTTCCAATAGTTTGGTTTGGATTGGAAAAGAGTAGGAAAAGTTCATTCTTAAGTGGCCTATGCTTTGTCATGCCATGCTTGATATTGTTTTGGCTTTATGCTTACTGATATTTGTTGTAGCATGACATGTTATAAACAATTGAGATTGCTTAATGTGCCTTAGAAGAATCATGCGTTGTTTTAGCATATTAAAGCATAGTATTATGGTATTCTCCTTTGATGCCTCATTTGGGTTGACTTGGCGCATGCTCACACCATCTTATGACTATCCCAAGTCATGATAGCCTTTATGAACACTTAGGTTTCGACTTGTAATATCACTTTATGGTTTGATCAATGATGTTTTGTCGCTCTGCATGATTATGGCCATTATTGCTCTCTTAGTTGGTCGCTCCCAGTCTTTTGCTAGCCTCCATAACCAAGTATGAGTTCCACTCATGCATCCAACACCTAAAACCAAGTTATTCCAAAGAGTCCACCATACCTACCTATTAGCATTTTCTATTCCAAGTACATTCATGTTTTTATCTACCTTCCAAATTAAACTTGTTATGAGAAAACTAGTGATTAAAGCTCACACAAACTTGATGGCACACTTTAATTTTCTTGCCCTTAATAAACTTGAACCATTGTGTCATCTATGTTGTATATGCTTGCACTTATATGTTGGGGATTAGCAGAACCATGCTATCATGGGGAACGCTTTCAACATTGCACTTGTACTTTTACCTAGTTGATATCATGCTCTTTTGTCTATGGATGTCGTCGGTGTGAAATGAAAGGGGAGCTTGTAAGTCCATGGAGTTATGTATGTGTGTTAGAGAAATGCATGGGCCGCTGGTCTAATCCATGTTGTCATGGTGGAAACCTGCAGCGTAACCATAATGAGCTATCTATGAAGCATTCTTCTTATAAAAAAACAGTTAGATTGTGAGAAAAAAAAGAGATATGGGAAAAGAGAAAGAGAGAAAAGGCGCCATTTTCCCATGGTAAATAAGAAGATTGCTGAGATGCTCGTTGTCTGTTTGCCTTGTCATTTTGATATGGGGATTCTTCCGTAGCATCGGGCAAGGGGTACACCGTTGGCGGTTCTCTATGATACACATGTACTTACTATGACAAGAACTTACCGGTAACTAAACTTGAGTAGCATGAGGAGCGGCCCTCGTATTGAAGGGACATGAGATTTCCAACTTATACTTTGTCAAGCATATACTCCATAGTTTGTTCACTTTAACCTTAATCACTTCAAGATGCTTATGATAGGGGCAATGAGAGCTGAAAGCTAATAAGTACCATAATTTTTGGAAGCTCTTTATGAAACTTTAATCCCTACTTCCTTCTATGAAGGCCTTTCTTTAACTTTTATGTTGAGTCTCCACCTTCTATCTTTATGCACATATTTTGAGAGGATAGTGGCCATTGTTAGTTCTATGTGCATTGTCCCAAGACTTGTTGATTGATGCATAACTTTGATATTGCTTGTTCTTAAACTATTTGTATCTAGTCACACTTATGAACTTTGAAGGTGTCCTATGCATCTATGTTTGCTACTCTATGAGGGACAAGCTAAATCCCACTATGCTATGTTTTCTTTATGTGAAACAAACAAACATATTGCAAATAATTGTTATTCATGAATCTTTTGTTTGTGCCTTTTCATGTTGCAACATAGTTGCTATGTCTTATTGTTAGAACTTTATCTTTCATGCTATGTTGAAGTACTATCATCCCAGCTATCAATGTTTTACAAATACTTTGATCAAGTTTCTGATGGTGCATGTCACCTCAAAAATTATTATTTCTTTTTTTATCACTTACCTACTCGAGGACGAGCAGGAGTTAAGCTTGGGGATGTTGATACGTTGCTAACGTATCCATAATTTTTGATGTTCCATGCTTGGTTTTATCTACTTTCTTATGTTTTGTCCACACTTTGGAGTACATTTTATACGCTTTCTTGGACTAACCTATTAACAAGATGCCACACTGCCAGTTGCCTGTTTTCTGCTATTTTTGGTTCTAGGAAAGTCAGAAAATGAATATTCTCGGAATTGGACGGGACAAAAGTCAGTTTTTCACCGAGGGGGACACGGAGCCAGAATACGAGACGGAGAGGGGCTAGAGGATGGCCACACCACCTGGCCACGCGGCCAGGCCTGGCCCGTGCCAGGGGGGTGGTCTGGCCACCTAGGGCACCCCCTCGGCCTTCCCTTTCGCGTATAAGATGCCTCCGATACAGAAACCCTAAGTACCCGATCAAAATTCCATGAAAGAGTCTGTAGCCGCCATCATCTCCATCCCTAGATTGGGAGGGATCTAAAGCTCTTGCTGGCACCCTGCCGGAGGGGAGAATTCACCCTAGAGGCCTTCTTCATCACCATGCAAGCCTCCGATGTGATGCGTGAGTAGTTCATCCTTGGACTACGGGTCCATGTAGTAGCTAGATGGTTGGTTCTTCTCCTTTGTGCTACCATGCCTAGATCTTGTGAGCTCCTTTCATGATCAAGATCATCTATTTGTAATCTTACATGTTGTGTTTGCAGGGATCCGATGGATATTGAGATGCTATTTTAGATTGATTATTGATTCTATCATGTCTTTGTTATTTGTTATCTTGCATGCTTTCCATTGTTAGTAGCTATCTTGGCCAAGTAGATGCTAGCAACTCCAAGAGTTAGTATTTATGCTCGATAGTGGGTTCATGCCTCTAGTAATCTGGGGAAGTGACAGAAATCTCTAAGGTACTAGATGTGTTGTTGCTACTAGGGAGAAAACAACAATCCTTTGTTCATAGAACAATCGTATTGTTTACTTTACATGCAATGCGTAATGCAATTATCTGTTGCTTGCAACTTAATACTAGAGGGGGTTCGGATGACAACCTGAAGGTGGATTATTAGTCATAGATGCAGTTGGATTACGGTCTATGTATAATGTTGTAATGCCCAATCAAATCTCAAAGGAGTCAAGATGAGTAGTATATGCATGCATGCTTTCTCGATGTCTGTCAATTGCCCCGTTGTAATTTGTTCACCTAACATGTCATCTATCTTAAGGAGAGCCACCACTAGTGAACTATGGACCCCGGTCCTTTGTTTTATCATCAATCTACAATTGTTTACTACTTTCTGTTTACTTTCTACAGACTATTACTTTCTTCCACACAATACGTTTAATCCTTTGTTTTCAGCAAAACCGATGAGATTGACAACCTCACTTTTGGGGGCAAAGTTCTGTGGTTTTGTTGTGCGGGTTTCCACGTTGCTGCTAGCACCGGTAGTGCGCCCTGCCAAAGGCCAGCTAGAAACACCTTGGAGGTGTTTCCTTGCTCCTACTGGTTCGATAGCCTTGGTTTCATAACTGAGGGAAAACTTGCTGCTATGTTCATCATACCTTCCTCTTAGGGTTCCCCAACAAGCTCGATATATTTTGGGCCATCAGTCCCATAGACGGAAAAATCATCCATGAATACTTGCACAATTTCCTCACAAAAACCATGAAAGTTAGCAGACATGCATCTTTGAAAAGTAGCAGGAGCATTACACAAACCAAAAGGCATACGTCTATAAGCATAGGTTCCATAAGGGCATGTAAAAGTAGTTTTTTCTTGATCTTGTTGTTTAACAACAATTTGAGAGAACCCAGAGTATCCATCAAGAAAACAAAAATGGGTCTTTTTAGACAATTTGTAACATTTGATCAATAAAAGGAAGTGGGTAATGATCTTTCTTAGTAACTTTGTTAACCTTTCTGAAATCAATGCACATCCTATAACCTACTACTATTCTTTGGGGAATAAGCTCATCATTATCATTAGGCACAACCGTAATTCCCCCTTTTTAGGGACACAATGAACAGGACTAACCCATTCACTATCAGTAATAGGGTAAATAATACCAGCATCAAGGAGTTTTAATACATCATTTCTTACCACTTCCTTCATCTTAGGATTTAAACGACGTTGATTCTCTACCACTGTCTTTGCATCTGGTTCTATATTGATAGCGTGCTGACATATAGTAGGAGAAATCCCCTTTAAATCATCCAGAGTATAGCCCATAGCCCCTCAGTGTTTCTTCAATACCTCCAATAATCTTTCCTCCTCCTTCCCTGAAAGTTTAGAACTAATAATAACAGGATATATTTTATTATCATCAATGTAAGCATATTTAAGATCGTCAGGTAAAGGTTTTAGATTAAAGACCAGATCCTTTTTAGGTGGCAATGTGGTACCCAAATCTTCCATAGGCAAGTTATGCTTAAGCATCTTAGGTTGACGACGGAGAATCTCATCAATCTCATTTCTTTCTTCCATGAAGATTTCACTTTTGTGGTCTTCCATAAATTGCTACAAAGCATTCTTAGGAGCAAGAGAAATAGAAGCAAGTTGTTCAACTCTAAAATCCTCATTATGGGTTTCGTTTTCACAAGGTTCTTTAGTAAATTTCGAAAAATTAAACTCATAAGATTCCCCATCAAATTTAGTTAAAATTTTCTCCCTTTTGCAGTCTATAATGGCTCCACATGTACTCAAGAAAGGTCTACCAAAAATGATAGGATAGGTTTTACTAGCAGCTGAACCAAATACGAGAAAATCAGCTGGATATTTAGTCTTACCACAAAGAACTTCCACATCTCTTACGATACCAATTGGAGAGATGGTCTCTCTATTAGCCAGGTGAATAACCACATCAATCTCTTCTAGTTCGCAAGGACTGATTTCATGCATAATTTCTTTGTAAAGCTCGTAAGGAATAGAACTTGAACTTGCACCAATATCACATAAACCATAATAGCAATAATCACCAATTCTAACAGAAAGCACAAGGACACTAGCCTTTTTAGTTCCATTAGGATGTGAGACAATATTAGAAGCATCCTCACAGAAGACAATGTGTCCATCTTCTACACTTTTGGTGACAAGGTCTTTCACAATTGCTACAGCAGGTTCAATATTTATTTGTTCATCAGGTTTTATAGTTCTCTTTGTACTTTTATTGATTACACTAGTTATCATACAATGCTCCTTTACCTTATCCGGGAAGGGTATTTTCTCGATATAAGGTTCAGGTAAGATGTTATCAATAGTGCAGAATTCAGTACTTCTAATAGGAACATAATCAACAATATCTTTATATGGTGCATGATACTTGTTCCATTCCTTTTTCGGAATTTCAATATAAGAGGCAAAGGCCTTAAAACAATTTGCCATAACTTGAGAGTCTAGACCATAAGCATTACTAATATTATGAAAGTCATCAGTTCCCATAAAAGATTCAATGCATTCATAATCAAAATTTATACCTCACTTCCTTCCTTTGTCATTCTCCCATGCTTCAGCATTATCTTGAATACGGTCTAGAAGATCCCATTTAGCTCCTTCTTCCATGCGTGTAAATGATCCAGCACAAGAAGCATCCAATAGATCCTTATCATGAAGAGAAAGCCTTGCATAAAAGTTATTGATAATAATATTGTGAGGGAGCTCATGAATAGGACATTTGAGCATTAGTAATTTCAATCTCCCCCAAGCTTGAGCTGTAATCTCCATCAAGAGGCCAAAAGTTGTATATTTGATTCCGATCTTTATGAATCTCACTAGGAGGATAAAATTTAGAATAAAAGAGAGGTACTACTTCCTCCCATTCAAGAGCTTGACCATTCTTCAACAGCTTATACCATTCCTCAGCTCTTCCTTTCAGTGATAGTGAGAATAACTTCTTCTTGACTTGATCTGTTGTAATACCTGCACACTTAAACAACTTGCATAATTCGTGTATAAAGAGCAAATGATCACCAGGATGGACAGTTCCATCTCCAAGATAATAGTTATCCATAACACGATAAATAATTCTTGTAGGTATTTTAAAAGTATCATTCTCAGCAGGTGGTGGTTCATCTACTACCCTAGCAGTGGTAGTAGCATTACGAAATAAGAAACTCGGCGAATTATCCATATTGAAAATAAAGCAACTAGCAGAAGTAAACAATACTCACAGTAGAAGTTTCCTTTACCAGTTCCACTCTCCAATAGTGCTTCACTCCCCGGCAACGGCGCCAGAAAATAGTCTTGATGACCCACAAGTATAGGGGGTGTATCGTAGTATTTTCTATAAGTAAGAGTGTCGAACCCAACGAGGAGCAGAAGGTTTTGGCGAATGGCTTGGAGCAGGAATTCTTTGTAAATACTTAGCAAACAGATTTTTAGGGGTTTTTGATAATGCAGATAAATAAAGTACGAGTAAATAAAAGACAATAATAATAAATGCAGCAAGTCGCCCAATCCTTTCTTTAGCAAAGGACAAGCCGGTTGTATTACTTAAGATGACCAAACATTCTCGAGGACACACGGGAATATCGTCAAGTGCTTTTGCTTCATATAGTTGATTAATCTTCTTTAGTTTGCTAAGTGTTGTGTGGGTGAACCTGTGCTAATGTACCGACCTTCCTAGGACTAATACATACTTATGATTATACTCCTTGCAAGCATCCGTAAGTACAAGAAAGTAATTAAGGTAGAACCTAACCACAGCTTTAAACTCTAAGACCCTGATGTCCCTTGTGCAAAGGTTTCCTAACGGGGGTTCAGGTTTCTATCACTCTGGCAACCCCTAGGATTAGTAGCCTAATGCACAATGCATTCCCCTAGGCCCATAAAGGTGAAGTGTCATGTAGTCGACGTTCACATGACACCACTAGAAGAAATACACCACAACTTAAATATCAGACCATTGAATCTTTCTCAACACAACTCCACTACTAACAACATGACTTCTCCCATGTCTTCAAGAACTAAACGAACTACTCACAAGACATCATATGGATCAAGATCAGAGATGATATAATGATATGTAACAATCTGAACATAAACGATAATTCAATGATTCACTCAATAGCATCAACTACAACGAGTAATCAACGCCAGGAAAGTTTCCCCTAAGAACTATGCAAGATTCAACCCAATTGTTATAATGGTATGAAGTGGTGATGATGGTGCTGGTGGAGATGATGGTGCTGGTGGAGATGATGGTGGTGATGATGATGATCCCGATGAAGTCCAATTGATGGTGGTGTTGATGGCGACGATCTCCCCTCTCCGGGGAGGAATTCCCCCGGAAGAATTCTATCTGCCAGAGAGATCTTTCTCTCTCGGTGTTTTCCGCCCCGTAGAGGCGGCGAAATCTTTCTGTGGTTGCTCTCCCATGTATAAGGGTTTTGAGGGGATAATATACGCCAGAGGGAAGAGCCTAGAGTGGGCCAGGGTGGCCACACCACCTGCTGGCACAACCTAGGGCTGCCCGCGCCAGGGGGTGGTGTGGGCCCCCTATGGCCCAACTCCACTCCCCCTTCTGGCAATCTTCGTCTTCTGGAAAAATAGAATTTTCCATGTATTTTCCCGAATTTTCTCATCTTCGCGAATTTGCCTCCAAACAGCACCTTTTCCATCAGAATCCTGACTGCAGCGGTCCATGCTCCAAAAGTCATCAACCATGCAAAAACAGATGAAATAACATAAGTATCATCTCTTAATATGAAATATATCAATGAATAACAGTAAATTATGATATAGAATAGTGATGCAAAATGGACGTATCAGTGAGTCATAGTCTCTTTGATTATTTTCAAAACACTATCAAATTTATAGGCATGCATATTCTTAGCAAGAAGTTGAATCTTTCCAAATTCTCACTCGTTCTCGATACGTTAACTGCCTGGTGGTGGGTCCACTAAACAGATTATCGCAAGGTGTGAAGTTAATTTCAAAACACAACCAAAATTTCAAAACACGGTGAGTCATATTCTCTTTGATTGTTTTAAAAACACGGTTAAATTTCGAGGCATGCATATTCTAAGCAAGAAGTTAAATCTTGCCAAACAACTCTCACTCATTCTCGATACATTGACTGCCTGGTGGTCAGTCCACTTAACAGATTATAGCATGGTGTGAAGTTAATTTCTAAACACAACCAAATTCCAAAACACGGTGTCATAGACTCTTTGATTGTTTTCAAAACCTGGTCAAATTTCTAGGCATGCATATTCTTAGCAAGTTTAATCTTGCCAAACAACTCTCACTCGTTCTCGATACATTGACTGCCTGGTGGGTCCACTGAACAGATTTTCACAAGGTGTGAAGTTTATTTCGAAACACGGGCAAAATTTCAAAACACGGTGAGCCATAGTCTCTTTGGTTGTTTTCAAAAGACGATCAAATTTCTAGGCATGCATATTCTTAGCAAGAAGTTGAATCTTTCCAAACTCTCACTCGTCTCGATACACTGATTGCCTGGTGGTGGGTCCACTGAACATATTTTAGCAAGGTGTGAAGTTAATTTCAAAACATGGTCAAAATTTCAAACCACGGTGAGTCGTAGTCTCTTTGATTATTTTCAAAACACAGTCAAATTTCTAGGCATGCATATTCTTAGCAAGAAGTTGAATCTTTCCAAACTCTCACTCGTTCTCGATACATTAACTGCCTGGTGGTGGGTCTAGTGAATAGATTATCACAAGGTGTGAAGTTAATTTCGAAACGTAGCCAAAATTTCAAAACACGGTAAGTCATAGTCTCTTTGATTGTTTTCAAAACACGGTCAAATTTCGAGGTATGCATATTCTTAGCAAGAAGTTGAATCTTGCCAAACAACTCTCACTCGTTCTCGATACATTGACTGCCCGCTGGTGGGTCCACTTAACAGATTATCGCAAGGTGTGAAGTTAATTTCGAAACATGGGCAAAATTTAAAAACACGGCGATTCATAGTCTCTTTGATTATTTTCAAAACATGGTCAAATTTGTAGGCATGCATATTCTTAGCAAGAAGTTGAATCTTTCCAAACAACTCTCACTCGTTCTTAATACATTGACTGCCTGGTGGTGGGTCCACTAAATAGATTATCGCAAGGTGTGAAGTTAATTTCGAAACACAAGCAAAATTTCAAAACACGGTGAGTCATGGTCTCTTTGATTGTTTCCAAAACACGGTCAAATTTCGAGGCATGTATATTCTTCACAAGAAGTTGAATCTTGCCAAACAACTCTCACTTGTTCTCCCTCTATAATTTTACATTTTGAGGCTTTTATGATGCTTTTTATAATCAAGAGGTTGTGCACCATGCCAAGAAATGAAGAGCGAGCAGAGAGAAGAAAATCACCGAGAAATAGTAGTAGAGAGTAGCAAAATGAATTTCCTTGGCTATGTGGTTAGGCAGCAAGGCTTTATCCAATCGCTACGCATCGGGGCCCACCTGGGACATGCATTTGAGCACTTGTGTCTCTGGCGTCTCCCTAGGAACCGTGGTATGATGATAGTTGTATCTGAGCAGTACAGGACTACAGTACACTACTAAAGTCTTACTTCATGAATCAGTGAGCAGGAGTACTCGAGTACTACTCTATACTACTAGAACCCTACTGCCACCGCTGCCCGCCGGCTGATGCCCTAGGAGTAGTAAAAAGCCGCAAATAGCAACTGCCACTCGTAACCCACCGCCTGTAGATGCCTACCTACTTGAGTAGTAGTATAGTAAAAATAAGATATATGTATTACTATTGGAGTACTGGTAGTACAACTCGAGTATAAAAAGACATATAATTCATATTACTAGAGTACTAGTTCAAATGTACTACTACTAGTACTCTGTATCTGGACAAGCTTTAACCACAAGAAAGAAATGGAGAAGAGAAACGAGTCTGCCATGCCGAGAAAGAAAGATCTAGAAGAGACAAGCAGATAGAATAAAATGCAGATGGTGTTGAAGACATGCATGCGGTCCTCATTCTCTCCCCCGCATCACTGTACACTTTGCGCCAGGCCCCAGGTTTCTCTATCTCTCTCTAGTTGTAGACCTTCTCCATTTCCAAAAAAAGGCGTAGACCTTCTTATTACCACTCACGCGGGTAGGATCTGCTTGTCTGGTACAGTACTGTACAGGGTAATAAGTGCCTGATTTACTCTCACCCGTCAACTTTCTGCAACCTCCGTTCTAAAAAAACTCAATAGTGCATAAAAATTCTGGACCGCGAGCACTACATCAGCGAACCGAACTTCTAGGGAACCACACCAACGCTGGGCGTGTCAGTGGATTCCACCAAGACCTAGCCGGTGATGGACAAAGACGGGCTAGCTCCGATAACTATTCTATGCCCCCACGACGGCTCCCTCACCACGGTCGCCTACCACAAGCTCGACGACCACAATGTTGCGTGCCCATACAGCCCGTGCGGCTGCATGGAGGTCGGCTGCATATTCACTGCATCGCCGGTTGAGATCCTTTTGCACCTCAACGGCATCCACAACGTACAAGTGCATAGGCTATCGTACGACCAGCCCATGGAGTGTATATTAACGATGTCGTTACCGTCCTTTCCACCATCCATGGACATCGTCTATGGTGATGACGCTACCATGTTCAGCCTCATCATTAGCAAGCTCGGCCAGGCTGCCGCTGTTTCCTCAGTGTGTGTTAGCGTGGCCTCGTGCTCGTGGCCTCGGTACAGGGTGAAGCTGCGCGCCACTGGCCCGCAGTCGCCGGTGGACTTCTTGACGGACACCCTTAATGGGGTCATTGAGCCGACGAGCTGCGTGTCGCCTGGTAGTGTTGGCCTTGAAGATATGACGTTCCTCACGGTGCCACCACGGTACATTACCGTGGCTGATGGATAGTACCGGACGATCAAGGTGTTATCTTTCTGTGTTTGCATCGACATGATGAATTGATCTTAATCGTCGGCTAAGTGATCCTAATGCGATGGTAATGATGTATTACTATTTAATTTAGTTGTATATAAGTACCACTCGTTTACTAGTTAATGTAGTAGTAGTCGGAGGCAGGGTCTCTTTTGGCTCTAGGAAGGGTGTATTCTGGCTGTAAACTGTCTTTGCTACTAATGTTTATATTTTGGATTTTAAGTGTTTTCTGAAATTGTTCAACTACTACTCCACGTGCCCACTGCTAGGGCGACTCGGATCAACATGCCCCCGTATCTACCATCTAATATTCATCAGATGGACAAAAGTGATCCAAAGCAATGTAGAAAAGAAAACATCTCACACTTACACCCCAATTTTCAACTATGTTTAATTTTTTAGACACTAGACAATAAAAACATTTTGTCAGTCATTAATAGTTCAAATACATGCATATATTTCTTAAAAAATATAGACATATAATTTTAATGAATTTGCATAAATTAATTTGCATACATTTGTCTGCACACTATATATAACAGTGGTAAGATAAGAAAACAAAGACTATCAAAAGTATCATCTCGATTCTAAAATGCAAATGAAGATCCAACGTCTGACAATGTTGGGATTCGAGTCTTGATCCAACGGTCAATATTCAAAGTTATTCATACAATATACAATGCTAAGAAAAAAATGAGAAACATGTGTTTTAACCCTTTGAATACAAAAAAAATTCTTTGGCTTCTTCACAATGTGTATTGGCCTACGGTGTATGAACATTCCTAGTTTTGACCCGAACAACCAAGGTCTTGACCATATTGACATCATATATAGTTTATGATACAGTTCCCACATATGGTAGATTTGTGCATCTTATTCAAAAAGATATGCTGAAAGTGAGCAGTGCGCTATTTTCTTTTGTTAAGCAAGTATACTAGTCTTACCATTACCACTATCTTAACACTATATGGTGTAGGAAAAACTTTGAATATTAATTGTTGGATCAAGACTCATGAATCCCAACATTTCCAGCCATTGGATCTTTTTTTTCATTCTAGCATCTAGAAGATTCTATTGATAGTCTTCATCACAATGAAATGATATATGCACAAACCTCAAAACACACTTCTCCGTCATTCTAGAATCTCCCCCCTTGTTTCCATAGACCATGTTATCAAAATTTTCAAGTATTTGACTTTAGGGTCCTTTGTGCTAAATGTATGGATGTGGATGTATTTTTCTTCTTTTGAGGTCCTTGGTGTAACATTTGTACACATCCACTTACCATGTTAATTAATTGAAGAATCTTGCTCCCTCGGGACATATACCTTAGTAAAAACTAGTATGAAGAGTATGGCTCGATGAGCTGCTCTCTCGAGAAGGAGCCGTACCCGATGTTTTCCCTTCTTGGTTTTTGGTTCCTTTGTGCTAAACGTATGGACCTCGATGTAATTTTCCCTTTTTTATGTCCTTGGTGTAAAATGTAGTACTCCCACCATCCGTTTTAAATTCTAACCAAAAAGTGTAAGTGGTGAAATTTAAACGAATTTAAGCTTACTTGTCAACGAGTATGAACATTCTTGAATTTCAAGCCGAACGACCAAGGTCAAGGCCATATCAACATCATACTTTATGTTGATGACCCGATACCAGCGAATTTGCATGGCAACAGATTTAGCCATATTTTGGAATAATTGAAGTAGTATGAAGAGTTTGACTCAGGTCAGCTGATCTCTCGAGAAGGAGCCAAACTAGAAAGTTTTCCTTTTAGGGTCCTTTGTGATAAATGTATGGACTTCGATGTAATAATTTTCCCTTTTTAGGTCCTTGATGTAAAATGTACTCCCACCGACTGTGTAAAATGTTAACCTAAAAGTAAATGGTGAAATTTAAACGAATTTAAGCTTAGTTGTCAATGAGTATGAACATTCTTGGATTTCAAGCCGAACGACCAAGGTCAAGGCCATATCAACATCATAATTTATGCTGATGATCCCATGTTAGAGAATTCGCATGGCAACAGATCTGGCCATGTTTTTAAAACAATCGAAGAGGAAGTAGTATTAAGAGTTTAGCTCACATCAGCTGATCTCTTGAGAATTTGCTGAACCAGAATTTCTTTCTTTAGGGTCCTTTATGCTAAATGTATATGGACCTCGATGTAATTTTTAATTTTTTGAGGGCCCTGATGTAAAATGTACTCTGATCGACCGTGTAAAGTTCTAACCAAAAAGTAAGTGGTGAAATTTAAATGAATTTAAGCTTAGCTGTCAACGAGTATGAACCATTCTTGTATTTCAAGACCAATGGCTAAGGTCAAGGCCATATCTAGATCATACTTTATGCTAATGATCCCATATCCAAGAATTTGCATGCCGACAAATTTTGCCATATTTTTAAAACAATCAAAGATGAAGTAGTATGAAGAGTATGGCTCGATCAACACTCTCTAGATAAGGAGCTGAACCGACTATTTTCCTTGCTTAATTTTAGGGTCATTGGTGCTAAATGTATGGACCTCGATATAATTCCCCCTTTTGTTAGGTCTAAAAGTGTAAGTGGTGAAATTTAGATGATTTTAAGCTTACTTGTCAATGAGTATGAGCATTCTTGGATTTCAAGCCGAATGACCAAGGTCAAGGCCATATCAACATCATACTTTGTGCTGATGATCCCATGTTAGAGAATTTGCATGGCAACAGATTTGGCCATGTTTTGAAAACAATCAAAGAGGAAGTAGTATTAAGAGTTTGGCTCAGATCAGCTGATCTCTCGAGAATGAGCCAAACTAGATTTTTTTTCTTTTAGTATCCTTTATGCTAAATGTATATGGACCTCGATGTAATTTTTGCTTTTTTGAGGTCCGTGATGTAAAATGTACTTCGATCGACCGTGTAAATTTCTAACATAAAAGTATTATGGTGAAATTTAAACGAATTTAAGCTTAGTTGTCAACGAGTATGAAGCATTATTGTATTTCAAGATGAACCACCAAGGTCAATGCCATATCTACATCATACTTTATGCTAATGATCCCTTATCCAAGAATTTGCATGACGACAAATTTGGCCATATTTTGAACACAATCGAAGATGAAGTAGTATGAAGAGTATGGCTCCGTCAGCTACTCTCTCGAGAAGGAGCAAAACCCGAGTATTTTCCTTGCTTAATTTTAGGGTCCTTTGTGCTAAATGTATGGACCTCGATGTAATTTTGTAACACCCCGTCCACTCCTGGGCCCGGGGGGTGTCACTCCTGGCAGCTTAATAGGATATCTAGACTGGCCCCACAGACCAACACTAGTCTTTTCTGCGCACTTTGTCCTCACTCGTGCGCACCCGGTTACCCACTTCCCGGTCGGTCACCCATCCTAGAATTGCTTTAGGCCAAGCACGCTTGACCTTAGAGTTCTTTTCGAATGAGCTCCCGGAAAAGAAGTTGCAACTTGTTGATATGGGTATTCTATCAATCCTATTAAGCCATGTGCCTGGTCTCACAAATTTCCCCCTTTTTGGTCTAAAACTATAAGTGGTGAAATTTAGATGATTTTAAGCTTACTTATCAATGAGTATGAACATTCTTGGATTTCAAGCCAAACGACCAAGGTCAATGTAACAACCCAAGTTTGTAGTATCTCTAATTAGTACTTAAGCATTGCATGCATGTGTTGAAATCAATAAAATATATGCATGTGAACTATATGTATGAACAATGCAAGTGAAAAACCTTAGTTTCTTTACAAATGGTTTCAAAATGTGCCCAAATTCAAATTTTGGGTTGCCCTATTATATTACAAAAAGGTCCCTCCCTTTTCCCTACTTAAAAAAGACTTAAAAATCAATTAAAAAGGGATTTTTATAATAAACGTGCAGGTTTTATTAAAACCCATGGGTTTCCTGCAAAATCCAGTCCATGGAACGAACTGTGTGGACCGCAGGTTGATTCTTCGCTTTCCTAGGGGATTTTCTGCAAAACCGCCATCGTCTTCTCTAGCTGGAAGTAGCTGCGTGCCGTTGCCGCCGCCGTCGACCGCTGCTTCACGATTCCCTCCTGTTCGTCGAGGTGGAGACGAGGATAATACCGCTGAGACGTGCTCTTCCTTCTCCCTATCCTCTCACTTACCCCAGATCGCCCTCTCTTCCTCTCTCTCGCTCTCACCACATTGCCAAAACCCTAGCTGCCATGGCTGTCGGCTAGCCACCGATTTTGTTGCCCCAGGCCGTACTGACCTCGCCTTGAGCTCTGCCTCGTTGCCCGCTTCTTCTCCACCGAAGGAATTGACCCGAGAAGCTCCCAGACGCCCGCATCGATGCCGCCTTCCTCGACACCGACGAGATCCGCTGCCGCCCTAGCTTCCTCTCCAGCCTCCCTCTCTCCTCTCCGCCTGCATAGTTAGCTTCACGGGGAGCTCCTTCTTCTCCCTGTACCTTCCTTGCTTCCTGGCATCGCATGTGCTGCCCCCGTGTCGCGTGTCGCCGTAGCCCACCGTCGCAGCCACGCCTCCGATGACCAATCCAGGGCGACGCCACCCTTGTTAAGTTTGCCACGATGCCCAGGTTCGAACGCACACGTTCACGTAGCCCTGCCCGCTCTCCTCCGTCATTGCCGGTGACCACCCGACGGTGGCCGTCGTGGTGACGTCACCCTGACATCACGGTGACGTGGGCCTTGGACCCGCTGACCGCTAACCTCCAGCGAGGCATCTGACCTGGTCCTGGCCCCACTAGTCAGTCTCTACGGCTAGACATGCCTGCAGTGTAAAATTTTTAGGGTTAGGGTTAGTTGACGTCAAGCTGACATCATAAAGGCTTTATTATTTTCAGAAATGTTTTAAATAAGGCAAAAATTGTTATAATCTTACAAAATTCTTAACTAATTCATATTTAATCAAAAAAAATATGAATAATATATCAAAA
Organism: Avena sativa; assembly: GCA_916181665.1. Taxonomy (NCBI): domain Eukaryota; kingdom Viridiplantae; phylum Streptophyta; class Magnoliopsida; order Poales; family Poaceae; genus Avena; species Avena sativa. The sequence goes on along the minus strand of OV702286.1, from coordinate 381,484,573 downwards.
TGTTCATAAAAATGAGATATACACTTTAAAAATATAATCATGCATTGATAAGCAACCTAAACCCTATCTAGTTTAGAGGAACATCGACCGCCCCTAATTGCATATGGGATCGATGGAATGCCAAACCCTCGGCACTTCGAACCCATTTACATCGATGTTAATCCAAGAGTTTCCATGATAACTTTAATCTGACATATCATTCATGTGCTTGCGCATTGCCTGGATCGAGATGTTGATTGTTGCCTTTCTTTCCGGTATTGCTTCTTCGTGATAGGATCCGAGCATGAGGCCGAAGTCAACGACACTAAAGATCCATACCTGTCTACTGAAGTACAAGGCAAGCGTAGCCTCTCATTCTGAACCTATGTTTTACAAAGTATCTACTTTCTCTCTATATTGCACATGATTCCAATGTGGTCATTTGTCAGTAGCTAGAGTTACCTATCTGCTGCATAGTTTCCTTGTTGTAGCCTTATACACCTGATCCACTGCTCATAGCAAACCTAGGACTGGCATGTGAGCGTTGCTAGAGCTATTTCGACCGTCAAGCCTAGCCATGCTTAGTAATTACACCTGATCCATCTCGATGATGATGCTTTGGAGATGCCACAGAATTCTAGAAAGGTAGGAGATGGAGACAAGATCGAAGGTGATGGATAAACATGCTAAGGCTTGTATGGGAGGCCACGTTGGGTGTGGTTTTTGTAGTCCTATGCTCGCCACCACTGGAAACCGAGTTCTTGCCTCTTGAACCAAGACGAGCGTACAGCCACACGGGGCCTAGAAAAGCCCTCGACTAACTAACTTGCCTAGTAGATTCCACGAGTCACATAGTTTAGGCGTTCCATTCGACATATGCATTCTGGTTGTTCTTGAAGGCGGTGTAGGAGGTGCATTCATACATGAAGGTAAGCATGGTCGGGAACAAGAGAGGCACGACCTCCGTAATCTTGAACCCTGCACACATCTCTAGGGACCGGCTTCAGGACTTGACCCGTTACGGTGGCATCTCCTTAGGGCGTGACTCATGGTCTCGGCGAAAGCAAGGTAAAGGCCGTGTCAACCACCCTCTGTCGGCCTTCCAAGGAAGAGGGCTAATAATTTGGCACTAAGAGTCGGTTGGTACGTGTGGGTAAAGTTGTACACCCCTGCAGGGTTAAAACTTTTCGAAAAGCCGTGTTCACGGTTATGAACAACTTGGGAACAGACGTGATGATCATAGAGAACGATAACTAAATATAAAAATTGATGTTTCATGTGTGCTTAAGGATGCTTCCTTGGGGGTTCGAGGGGGTTATCCTAGATGAGGAGTTCAGATGTTCTTGGTTAACAAGTTCGGATTTTCAAGATGGAGTCGTCGCTCCCTTACCCCATTTCAAAAGTACTTTGTGTAGTTGAGCCTCTACCCTCTCTTGTTTACAAATGAAGTTGGGTTTACACAAAGAAAATCTAGAGAAAGCTTTTCTAGCTAGAGCATGTAGATACTAGGTTATCTAAGTCTTGCGGAGTACATTCTCGTACTCAGCCTTGCGCCATTGTTGTTTTTCTACAGATGATTTAGTTGCAACTGAAGGTGGCTTCTACGTTGACATCGACGAGTAGTTGGGGTCCCAGGTAGCACCCTAAAGACTATGGGTTGGACATCGCTTAGGTTTATGGCCTCTTAGGCCCTTTGTTAAGTTTGTTGTGTAGAAAAACATAATTTGCTTTCATTGTTTGGTGTGATGATGGGTCTGTGACCCCTGGTTTGTAATATTCTGATATCGTACTCTATTAAGAGTTTAAACTTATGTTGTTGTATCCATGTGTTCTGTAATGTTACCGAATTATATAATGTGAGTCTCCGAGGTTGGAGTTAAGTTTATGTAGGATGTTAATCTGAGGTTTGTTTAACCCTAACTCCGGGGGTGTTACAGGTTTTCGTATCAGAGCCGGACTGCCTGTAGGAAACCCTAGTATTGGTCGATGTTGAGTCTAGATAAAACTATTTGAAAGTTGAAAATTATTTGTAAAAACTCTAACTAGGATTCTTTTTACTCCTTTCCTGGTATGATTCTAATGCTTGAGTTCTCTTACCGTATTTGGTTTGAAAAGGTTTTCATTTCTTACCTTATATTCCAAACTTTTAGGATCATGGTTCCGGGGTTGTTTTTCTAAGTACATCGTATCTGGTTGCAAAGCTCAGATTTCCAAGATGTATCTGGGCATCTGAAGCATTGTTCTTAACCTTGCTAAGGGTGTTTGGAATTCCCCCTCTTTTCTCTCCTATGGTTTGTTGGTATCATACAATGTTTGGAATCCATTATTATGGTTTGTATTTAAGTTGGTAGCGTATACCTTTACTATGCTTGTTCTACTGTCATACTTGGTGTTATGATATGACTTCAATTCATATGGGTGTTTCCACCGTGACCGTTCGTTGTGGTTCAAGTCATCTTTTGATGTACTTCTCTTGGTTATCTAATCTCACGGGTTCTGTTTTGATGGGGATATGCCGAATGGGGTATGCCCAGCAGGACGTTCCGATCAGGCCAAAGGCCTCGCAAGTGGGCCTGCAGGACGGCGACTGGAATGCGACTAAGATGAAGGCCTGGCGATTGGAGATTGGAGGCCCAGAAGTGTAGTTGAAGCCCAGTCGGATTAGGTCAAAGCCTCTGAATCCATATCTTGTTCGGTTGTAAACTGTAAACCCTAGCAAGCTGCCCCCTATATAAACCTCCCTAGGGTAGCTTGAGGACTTACGTTCCATCATACACCCCTTCAAGCGACTCGCTGTTTAGACGCCGAGCTCACCACCCTTGTAACTCGCTCTCCATCAATCTAATCTAGCGGGAGTAGGCCTTTACCCTCCTGGGGGTCGAACCTTGGTAAATCCATGTGCATCCGTCCCTATCTCGCACCACAGATGGTCGCGAGCTCTCGCCCCCAATTCTATCAATCACTGCCTATGGCAGTGACTGCCCTGGCCATTTCCATGACAGTGGCACCCACCGTGGGGCCTGGCCGGTCTGGCTTGCATTATGGGGCGAGACCCTACGCACCAATCGATCGACCGATCGCCACCCGTCACATGATCGCCACTGGCGGGATCTTATAGATCCTACCGAGCAGCTACATACCGGCGTCACACCCGATCACGCATGGCGCAGTGATGCCGATCGGCACCATCAGCCTGTTTGTCAGCTTCACTGATGCGGTCGACCTAGCAAGAATGACAATCATCAGCGGATCACCGCCGCGCCGCGATCTGCTCTCGGAGAAGCAGGTCCGCTCCATCAGCCGCCTCGCCACCGAGTACGACTCGGCCGCTAGCAACGCGGTCGGGGCTGACACCGCCACGGACGACGCGGCTCTCCACGACGATGCCGAATCCACGACCCCTGCCTCGGTCGATGAATCCATCACCACCGTCACGAGTGGACTCCATCACGCGGGTCTCCAACCCTGAGGACTTCAAGGATCCTTCCATCCTCAGGATCTTCGACTCTGACTCTGGCTCGGAGTCCCCCGAGGACTTCCGCGCCAGATCCAATCGCTGCGACAGGATCTACATGGCGTGCAGCGCGGCCGCCCCGCCAGATCCATTCTCCACGCCGATCCCAGCAACCGCCGCAGCCACGGAGGTGGAGGAAGCCTGCCTGCGACTGGAGGAGGCGCAGTGCAGGGAGCTAGCTAGGCGCGAGAAATTCCGCCTCGAGTGGGCAATGGCGCAAGAGCTGCTGCTCTACCACCAACGCCGCATCAGGACCCGCCTGAACTCCAACGTTCAGGGCCGCGTCCTGAACTTCAACGACGAAAGAGACCCCACACGAGCGGGCGAGCGCGAATACTGCGAGAACGTGCCACCAGGTGGTAGCAGCCGACCACCACCCGGTACACCGGCGACTGGGGCCCTACCGCCACCCATCGGTCGCGCGACCCCACCGGACCAGCCACGGATCATAATCTCACCACAAGACCGCGACGCCAATGGGCTCCCACTATACTCCACTCCGATGGACAACGTCATCGCGGCCAACGCCATAGTCGCCCGCCTTGACATCCAAGGGGAGGGCACGCTGCAGATCCAATACGCTAAGTCCCTACTCGCCAGGGCCGTCGAGCAGCAAGCCGCAGGAGTCGACCCGTGGGGGCAGATGTATTCCTGCTCATCGGCAAGCAGGGCAGCCTCAAGTGGCCCTCCAACCGTCGCCAACACTGTAACCTCCATGGGCTCAAGCCACAACTTCAAGTGCCCCTCAAGCGAACCACAGGATGCTGGGTTGAAGAGCTCCCTTCTATAATCCGGGGCATCCGCACCTCCGTCAACCGCTCCACGGGGTTCACACCCTTCTTCATGGTGTACGGTGCCGAGGCCGTAATGCCAACCGACCTGGACCACGACTCACCTAGAGTCGCCAACTACGTCGAGGAGACAAACGAGATTGCCCTCCAAGACAGCATCGACCAACTCGACGAGGCACGCGACCTAGCTCGCTCCCGCACCGACATTTTCTAGCAGGGGCTCTGCTGCTACCACAGTCACCGAGTCCGGACCCGCACCTTCCAGGAAGGCGACTTGGTCCTACGACTGGTCCAGGACAAGAAGGACATGCACAAGCTTCCCCCCCCATGGGAGGGGCCATTCGCCATAGGGTGTGTCCTCGGCAACGACGCCTACTACCTCATCGACGTATGAGGCAATGGCCAGCTTGAGGTCGAGAGACCATGGAATGTAAACCTCCTCCGAAAGTTCTATACATACAACTCAAACTTGTACCCAGCTGATATATAATGAAATACATTCGGATTGCACAAATTGTGTCTACTCGCTATCTTCTTGTGCCACTCGCACTCGTATATTCAGCAATATGCTACCTACGGAAGTCAACCCTTGGTCGAGCGACCGGCACACGGCTAAGTAGTGTGACCCAAGGGCACCGAAGATATTCAGGCTTTGTGTCATCCACGAACACGCCAACCTGGAGCCACCATCGAAGTCACCCCGCTCGACTGGCCTACCGGGCCAAGACGACCGATAAACGCTTCCCACAGTGACCTGTCCTCCCCATCCTCGTTCAAAGTGACTCGAACGGTTAAGTACCACGCACGAGGACTTCGCAACAAGAAAACCTCACGCAGCTCGGGGACACACCAAGTAAGAGAGCTACCTTGGACTCGCCACGCGACTGGCTTTCCGAGCTAGGGGAAGAGACGCGTTACAATCAACGCATCAGACCTTACAATAGGCACACGCCCAAAACTGCTAAGTACCACGGTCGGGGACGTGCCTAAATCGACCTTACTCGTGCTCAGGGAGTCAGCTAAAAACAGAGCCCCTTCGGAGTCACAAGGCGACTAGCCCCACACGCCACGACAAATCAGTCTCAACCAAAACAGAAATCCAAAGCAAACACACATGCACATAAACGAGTTATACCCCACTGAAGGGCGGACGTGCTCGATGACTCACTCAAACATAAGTCAACATATCACATAACTGACCATGCATTGCGAATCGATTGACTCCCCTTACTTTCATACATATGTATTGTTCATATCACAAAATGGCCATCAGGCATAACTTACAAAATCCCCCAGGGCAGCTATATATTTTGCAGGCTCCGATGAAGAAGCACCACCACCACCCTTGAAACGAACGTATGGCTCCCACAGATTCGTCGGGTACGTCATCAGCAACTTCGGTAGCACCGACCGGAAGGGCTGCTCCGACTTCAGGTCATGATGCTCCTGCTCGGGGTGGCACGGTGCCACCACCGTCTCCTGGTACGGTAGCAAGTACCCCATCGCCAGCACCCGATCCGCGAAGGGAGCAGCCTTGGCGGTCAGCCTCAACACCTACGACATCTCCACCAAGCCAGTCGCCGAAGGGTAGCCGCTGGTGACATTGTCGAGGTCGAAGTCATTAGGGAAATGCATGAGCCCTAGGCTCAACACCGTGGTGGCCCCGCGCCTGAAGGCCAAATGTGCCATCCATTCTACAACGGCGGGCGCCTCTTCCATGTAGGGCCATATTTCAGTCAGTCCCCTAGGTATAACCTTGGTAGGGGACATCCCTTGAAGCACCGCCTAGACGCACAACACTGAGGTGGTGGCCGTGTTCACCACCGCGGTCACGCATTATGAGGTGTCGAAGGTCTGCACCACCGGATCGCCTTGCCCTATCAAAGCTGCAATGTCATACACCCAATGTCACTACAGACTCACCCACTCGGGGACTCACCGCATATATCAAAGGGAAGAGCAGCCACTCACCAAGGAGTTTCCGGCAATTCTCCGTCACGTGCTTCTCAAGGGCAACAAGATTGCCCTGCATCCCAAGGATGACTGAATTAGCAGCCTTCTGCTCCTCCTCCGCCGCAGCGACCGTGGCCTTGGCCCTCTCCTCTGAAGAGATCATCGACGCCTTCGCCTCCTCCAACTCCTTCACCAACGAGTCGATCCGCCCATTTGCTATGTCCAGCTCCGCAGCCGGGACATACCCATCTTGGGCCTGGGCAATAGCAGCCGGAAGACCATCTAAAAGGAATAGCAACAAAAGTCAGTCTCCTGCAAACACTAGCAGCTCGCGATCGCCAAGTAAAACGATAAATCACCAGCAGTCTCCTGGAGTCGTCGGTTAGCCTCCTGCGCCACACGCAGGTCACGCTCCAGGTGCTCCCTCGCGGCTTGTCGTTCAGCCGATTCGCTCTGCAAACCCTGCAAACAGAATGAACAATCAGCAAATGTAAAACCACATTTTTTAGTGCCTAGCCGGTGAAATTCAGCGACTAGACACTCGGGGACTGGCGACTAGAAGAATTTTAGTGCCTAGTCGCTGAAATTCAGCGACTAGACACTAGGGGACTAGCAACTAGAAGAATTTTTGTGCCTAGCCGCTGAAATTCAGCGACCAGGCACTAGGGGACTAGACATACCTGAATGGCGGCACCAAGCATGCCATGAAGCTTGCTGGCGTCCATTGAAGGAACTACGAAGGAGGTGCGCCCGTGATGAAGCCCAACATCCTCATCAACAATCTCTAGCATCTGCGGAGATTGTTTCTCCTCCACGAATGGAAACCCCTTCACCATGAAGCACGGAAACAACACAGCCGCCCTCGTCGGGGCACTGGTCGTTGGGGCCGGTGGTTCTATCGATGGAGCCCCCTTAGCTGGCTCCGATTGGGTGACCGCCACCTCCTTGGCCCCAGCGGCAGGGTCATTCCCCATGGTGCTATCTACTGCTGCAGCATCGTCGGCATCTCCCTTCTGCCTCTTCGTGCCCTCAGCAGGCGCGACCTCCATAGCAGGATTCCTCTTCCTGGGAAGATCGGCCTCCCCTGCGGTGACGACCGAAGGAATCCTAGCCACTGAAGGGCGACCTATCTTCTTGGCACCGGACCTACGAAATCACCAAGGTTAGCAAAGAAACCATACAATAAAGTACCCAAGAATAGAAAGGAAAATTCACGACTCACTTGGCGACCGGAAGAACGTGTAGCCCCGTACTGATGTGGGCGGGTTTATCCAGTTCCGGGCCCAGCTTGCACGAGAGACCCTTCTCAAAAACATCCGAGGCCCACGACACCGCGGGCTTCTTCGATGATGAAGCTGCAGTCACCGAAATTTCTTGGCCGGATGACGCGGTTTCCCCTGCCGGTTGCAGCGACTTGGTCATTGCAGTTTCAGCAACTTCTGGCTCCGATGCGGCCGAGACTATCAGCGCGATCACCGCAAGCGGAACTTATATCTCCACCGCCGGACCCGCTACCTCTGGTCCCATCATCGGATTCGTATCCTCCGGGACCTTAGGCAAGATCTTGGTCACGTCATCGTCGGACTCATCATCCGATCCAAACGCCACCGCCGACCTGGGTGGCGACGCTGGCTTCGAAGCGTATTTCTTCTCGGGCGACTTCGGTTTATGCACGGGTTGCACCGGCGTGGCGGTGCGCCATGAAGTGTGCTCCTGCAAAATGTCGTCGTCTTCATCCCACTCATCAAGACTGTGGCTCGCGTCGATCTCGCGTTGTTTCTGCATGCGAGACTTGCGAGCCACGGGCGCTGGGGGTGGAACCTTCCTCTCCTCTTCTTCACTTTCGGAGGAGTCCTCTTCGGACCCCTCTTCGAGCTCTATGGGAACCTCCTCGTCGAGTGGGGGAAGCCAGCCCTCGAGAACCTGAAACAACTGAGAATGGACACAAACAAACATCAAAGGATGCGGTTGCAAATTGCCCCGCGAGAGTCACGACTGAAGAAAAATCTAGTGAGAGCGGCTTACCGTAGGAGCTTCATTCTTCCTGGGCACGTATGGGGCAAGCCCGACCGACGTGGTGGTGAATTCCGCGTCGGTGATCTTATTGAGGGCGGTCTTGTAGTCCGCGGCGTCCCACCACTCCTTGCTAGTCCGGGAAGGATCATTCTTCTCGGTGTATTCATACATCCAATGGGGTCGGGTCGCCAACGGGACTAAGCGCCACCCAAGCAGGCAGTTGTACAGATTGATTGTGGACAATCCCTGGTGCCTTAGGTTCTGGATCTGGTCCATCATCCCCGCGACGGCCATTCTCTGATCATCGAGGAGCTTCTCCGCTGTTAACCGATGGGGCTCGCTTCTCTCCATGACGAACTCGGGAAGCGCCACTTCGCTGAAGGGGGCGGATTCTTTCACATAGAACCATCTTTTCATCCACTCGCTCGCGGCCTTCTTCGGCAGCTGGAGCTTGAAGAAGTTCACCTTCAGCTTCAACTGGAATGTAACGCCGCCTGTCGCCAGGATAGGGCCGCCGAACCCCTCGCGCCTGATGCGACAGTGGAATATCTTCAACCACAGTGGGAAGTACGACCTGTAGCCGAGGTAGCATTCGCAAAAGGCAACAAAGATCGCCAGTTGCTCAATCCTGTGCGGTCCAAGGTCCGGTGGCTGGATCGCATAGTACGCACAGAACCGCCGGAAGAAGGCCGAGGTGGGGAATCCCAAGCCCCTCTCCAAGTGGCTTGGAAAGCAGATGAACTCGTCGGCGCGTGGTTTCGGCTCAACCTCGTAGGACGCGGGAATCCGCCAATTCCCCTTACAGAGGACCCCCCACGTCTTCAAATGACTTGAGTTGCGCCGTGGTGCACTTGGACTTCCCCCATAGATCTTTTAGAGGCGCCATCAGAAAAGGAGCAAGATCGCTCGGTCTGGGGAATTTGGATCAAGGAGAGACATATAGAATGGATGCGCGAAGGTGAGGAATGCGGGGAAGGGTCTACAGGACTGTTCTGTTGCTCTCCTTATAAAGAAGCGTTATCCGCCAATCTCGGGATAGCCGTTACCCGCGGTAATTGTGCCAAAGTTACCGTTGGATTACCCAACAGCTAGTTTGACCGAGCTAACGGTCCAACTCCTTCAACTAGACTCGCCTGTAGTTGTACCTTGTTTAGTTGACAGGAGCAGCGACTCGGTAGTGAGTGCATTCGCCAAAGCTACGATTGGAAACCCGGTGGAAAATTTCCTCGGTTTTCGACAGAGTCCATCACTGATTCGACTGGGCATCCAAATTGGACTCGCCTACTCCGACTGCCAAATGAACACATGTGTTTGACTCAACGATGGCCTCGAGGACTACTGATGGGGATATGCCGAATGGGGTATGCCCAGCAGGACGTTCCGATTGGGCCAAAGGCCTCGCGAGTGGGCCTGCAGGACGGCGACTGGAATGCGACTAAGATGAAGGCCTGGCAATTGGAGATTGGAGGCCTAGAAGTGTAGTTGAATCCCAGTCCGATTAGGTCAAAGCCTCCGAATCCATATCTTGTTTCGTTGTAAACTGTAAACCCTAGCGAGGTGCCCCCTATATAAACCTCCCTAGGGTAGATTGAGGACTTACGTTCCATCATACACCTCTTCAAGCGACTCGCTTCTTAGATGCCGAGCTCGCCACCCCTGTAACTCGCTCTCCATCAATCTAATCTAGCAGGAGTAGGTCTTTACCCTCCGGGGGGCCAAACCTGGGTAAATCCATGTGCATCCGCCCCCATCTCGCACTGCAGATGGCCACCAGCTCTCGCCCCCGATTCTATCAATCGCTGCCTATGGCAGCGACTGCCGTGGCCATTTCCACGACATGTTTTCTCCTCGGGATGTCTTCCGGTACTCGTAGTTCTGTTGGCCATCAAGGCCACAACAATGCTGGTGAGGAACTGTCGCCACCTCCCACAATGGCCGAGGTTCTCAACAATATTGAGACCAACCGTCTAAGGAATGAACTTCTTCTTGAGCGTGTGGCTCAGAACACTAAACGTCACCCTGATGACTGTGTCACACATGGGGATTTCATCCGCTCTTTCCCCCAATTTTCACCCACCCCAAAAAAACCTTGATGCTAATGATTGGCTCCGCACAATTGAATGCAAGTTCAGTGCTCTACGTGTTCATCAGAATGATCGTGTCAACTTCGCCACCTATGAGATAAAAGGTGAGGATGGTGTTTGGTGGGATGGGTATTTGGATATGCAACCTCAAGGACATGTTGTTACCTGGGAGGAGTTTGTTCCAGCTTTCAGCGCCTCCTATATTCCTAAGCCCATCATTGATCTCAAAAGGAAGGAGTTTTTGGATCTGACTCAAGGGCGTATAGATATTGAAGCATATGGGTGTGAGTTCACTCACCTGGCTCGTTATGCACCCCGGGATGTGACCAATGATGAAGATAAGCAAGAGCTGTTCCATAAGGGACTTAGTCCTACAGTTCACTATGAGTTGTTACGTTTCAAGTTCAGAACCTTCCATGAACTGCACAAGTAGTATCTTACCCTAGAGCATGGAAGAAATGAAATGGAGGTCTCCTAGAAGCATGAAGAAGGGAACTCTCGTGTGTCTTCCTCTACCAACAAGAAGTGTCGAGTCTTTGTTCCATACAGTGATGTGCCTCATGCTCCTTATGCACCCAAGTCATCTAGCAATGCTCCTCGTCCACCACCGTCAAATACTGGTGGAGCAAGTTATCGTCCTCCTGCTGGTTCCTTCTCTAGAACTACCTATTACTCATGCGGTCAGCCTAGTCACTAATCAAGGGAGTGTCCACAAAGATTTGTTGGTCGCAATGATTAACCGACGAAGAAGTATGATAAAGCTTAGGGTGTTGGACGTGGTCGCCTGACCCATGTGACTGTTGAAGAAGCCCAGGAAGATCCATGCGTCATTCTGGGTACGCTTCATGGCAATTCAATTCTAGCAACAACTTTATTTGATTCTGGAGCATCGCATAAATTCATATCTCAAGAGTTTGCACGGGTGCATGATATAACTTTTGAATCAACGCCTTCCCCTCCAGATATTAGAACTCCTTGGTATCGTTGGTAGACCCTCTGGGTTACTCATGGGGTTGAGATAGATATTGGATACCAGAAGTTTCCCACTTCCCTCATTGCGCTCAAGTCAACTGGCATTGATGTCATTCTAGGCATGGACTAGTTATCCAAGTATCAAGCAGTCATTGACTATGCACTTAGGACTGTTAGAGCATCTCTAGTGGAAGGTGTAAATTTGGTCGTCTATATGTCGATATAGACGGTCTTCTAAAAAGATTTTTTTTAAACGTTCTCAATTTTTCAGCGGATCGTCTATAACTAAAAGGTCTATATTCTCTCTCCTATAGTTTAATATTATTTTTTAAGTACCAATTCAACTACAATGTGTCAACAGTGCAAAATTCAGTATAAACTTTGACAATACAGAGGCAGCACCATTTAGTACATCTTTGGTAGCTAGCAAACAACAACATTCATTACAAACAACAACTTCAAATCGATTTGTATCTAGACAGCAGCAACATTCAGTCAATATTTTTTACAGCAGGACATCGGTCCTTTGGATGATTCTCTTCAGTTTCCACATTCAGTACAGGAAACATTCAGCACACAGCACTGTCTTCTCCACGAGAGCGTTCTCTCCAACTAGCCACCCTGCTCCATCCCCTACCCCTGCAGAATAAATCCGCCCTGCAGAGACCGCGACGGCTCCCCTGCAGAGACCGCGCCTCTGCCCTGCACAGCCCGCGCCCCCGCCTTGCACAGCTCCCTGCGCAGCCAGCGCCGCCGCCCTGCAGTGCCCGTGGCTGCCCCGTGTACAGCCCGCGGCCGCCTCGACGCATCCTGCCCCGCCCCTGCCCATCGACACGTGCGCGTGGCCATCACCATCTCCCTGTCTCTGAATCGGGAAGAAACGGAATGCCGGCGGCCAGATCTGGCGCCTACCTGGTTCTAGAACAGAAATCCCCCTCTACCCCGTCCAATTTCTCACCCTCTCTCGCCTATTCTATAGGGGAACGATGTGTACCTAAATCCGGCAAGCGGGGCGACGGCGAGACGGGAGTAGCGCTCTAGTGAAATTTCGCAACTCCTCTGGACAAGCGCGGGAGCAGGGACGCGGCTGCGCGGGACGGAAGGCTCGCGAGCGGGCAGTTGCGCTTGGACGTCGTGGCTAGGTCATCCAAATGTGGACGACGGGTAGCAGAAATGGATGCTCGTCTAAATTTAGACGACGGTTTAGACGAGCCTCTGGAGAGTATTTTTTGCCTCACATCGTGTATATTTCATTTAGACGGTCGTTTGGACGAGCCACTAGAGATGCTCTTACCATGACCTCCCCTGCTGGCATAACAATCAAGTACTTGTCTGATGGGTCGAAGTCGTCATCGACAGTTTCTGTTCCGTTTTTGGAGTTGTATGCCATGGAGGGTATGGAAGAGTTACCCCCTCTAGAAATTCAAGATGTCTAGGTAGTCTGTGATTTTCCGGATGTCTTTCCTGAAGAATTGCCTAGCATGCCACCTGATCGAAGTGTGGAGTTTGTCATCGAGCTGGTTCCTAGAACTGCACCTGTTTCCAAGAGACCTTACTGTATGCCTCCTCATGAGCTAGTGGTGTTGAAGAAGCAAATAGAGTAGTTGGAGATAAAAGGGTACATTCAGCCTAGCACATCTTCTTGGGGATGTCCTACCATCTTTGTTAAGAAGCGGGATACCAATATACCGCGTTTCGTTGTGGATTATCGCCCTCTCAATATTGTGACTATTAAGAACAAGTATCCTCTCCCTAGGATCAATGATCTTTTTGATCAGTTAAGTGGTGCCCTCGTATTTTCCAAGATGGATTTGAGGTCAGGGTATCATCAAATCAAGATCCTAAAGGAAGACATTCCAAAGACTGCTTTCACTACTCGTTATGGTCTTTACGAGTACACTGTCGTGTCCTTTGGTCTTACCAATGCTCCAGGAACTTTTATGCGGCTCATGAACTCTGTCTTCATGGAGTATCTCGACAAGTTCATTGTGGTCTATATTGACGATATTCTGGTCTACTCCAAGACTGAAGAAGAACACACTAAACATCTATGTTTGGTGTTGACAAAGCTTCGAGAACATCGTATCTATGCCAAGTTCTCCAAATGTGAGTTTTGGTTACAAGAACTCATATTCCTTGGTCATGTTGTTTCTACCAAAGGGGTTACTGTTATTCCGGATAAGATTCCATCCATTCTTAACTGGGAATCCCCCAAGTCTATTAAGGATATTCAAAGTTTTCTCGGGTTGGCGGGTTATTACCGTCGATTCATCGAGAACTTTTCCAAGATTGCTAAGCGAATGACTGATCTTCTTAAGAAAGATAAGAAGTTTGAATGGTCTCACAAGGCTAAAGAAAGCTTCCAGGTTTTGAAAACCAAGCTAACTACTGGTCTGGTCCTAGTTCTTCCAGACACCAACAAAGACTTTGTTATCTTATGTGATGCTTCACATCAAGGTCTCAGATGTGTGTTGATGCAAGATGGTCATGTGGTGGCTTATGCCTCTCGACAGCTGAAACCGCATGAGAACAACTATCCAACTCATGGTCCTGAGCTTGCAACTATTGTTCATGCTCTTAAGAAATGGCGACAGTACCTTATCGGTAGTCATTGTGAGTTATTTTTACACAACCTGATATGAATCTCAGGAAAATAAGATGGTTGGAACTCATCAAAGATTATGATTTCGGTCTCAACTATCAACCCAGCAAAGCTAATGTCGTTGCTGATGCGCTAAGTCGGAAGTCTTATTGCAAAAATCTGTTGATCAAACAAGCTCAGCCTTCTCTTCATGAGGAAATTTCTCGACTGAATCTTGAAGTTGTTCCTCGTGGATTCCTTTCTACTCTTGAGGTGAAGTCTTCTATAGAGGATGAAATCAAGCTTGCTCAAAAGAATGATTCCGAGGTTGCTGAGATCAAAGAGAGCATTGCTAAGGGACTTGCTAAATGTTTCTCTGTTAATGATCAAGGTATTGTCTACTTTAGTAACCGTCTGGTAGTGCCGAAGAGAACAGAATTGAGGGATTTGATTCTCCGAGAGGCTCATGAATCACCTCTATCGATTCACCCCGGAGGTACCAAGATGTATCAGGGTCGCCGTCAAAAATTCTGGTGGTCTGGCATGAAGCAAGATATCGCCCTTTTTGTTGCTAAATGTGACGTTTGCCATCGCGTCAAGGCTAAACACTAAAGACCCGCGGGTCTCCTTCAACCGCACCATATTCCTAAGTGGAAATGGGATCAAGTTGGTATAGATTTTATCACCGGTCTTCCCAAGACTCAAAAAGGAAATGATGACATCTGGGTAGTCATTGATTATATGTCCAAGGTTGCTCATTTCCTCCCTATTCCAAAAACCATATGAGCTAGCTCCTTGGCTGATCTTTACATATCCCAGATCATTATTCTTCATGGAGTTCTTAAGAAGATAGTATCTGATCATAGAAGTTTGTTCACCTCAAGGTTCTGGGAGAGTTTTCAAACTGCTATGGGAACTCGTCTATCCTTTAGCACAACTTATCATCCTAGCAGTGGTGGTCAAACCGAGAGGGTGAATCAAATCCTTGAGGACATGCTCAGAGCATGTGTTATATATTTTGGCAAGAACTGGGAGAAATGCTTACCTTTTGCTGAGTTCTCCTACAACAACAATTATTGGTCCAGTATAGACATGACATCTTTCTAGTTCTTATATGGAAGAACATGTCGTACTCCTCTGAATTGGTCTGAAACCGGGGAAAGAAAGTTCTATGGACCGTATATGATCAAGGAAGCAGAAGATCAAGTTTGAATTATACGAGATCATTTGAAAACTGCTCAGTCTCGCCAGAAGAGTTATCATGATCATCACCATCAACATGTTGAATATGTAGTTGTTGATCAAGTTTATCTCTGAGTCACTCTATTAAAGGGTGTCCATCGCTTCGGTATCAAAGGCAAACTGGCTCCTCGCTACGTTGGTCCTTTCCGTGTTCTTTCCAAATGTGGTAAACTCACATATCAATTGGAGCTGCCTGCAGACTTCCCTGAGGTAATGATGTCTTCCATGTGTCTCAACTCAAGCGTTGCTTCAAAGACCCTGTTCATGGTGTTAATCACCAAAGTCTTCACCTTCAAGAAGATCTGACTTATCGAGAGTATCATGTATGTATCCTTGATGAAGCCGAGCGCAAGACTCGTCGTCAAAACATCAAGTTCCTGAAAGTTCAGTGGTCTCATCACTCCGAGGACGAAGCAACCTAGGAACGAGAAGATCGTCTCCGATTTAAGTACCCTGCCTTCTTTTCTAAAACCTAGGAATCTCGGGACGAGATTCTTGTAAGGGGGTAGAGAGGTAACAACCCAAGTTTGTAGTATCTGTAATTAGTACTTAAGCATTGCATGCATGTGTTCAAATCAATAAAATCTATGCATGTGAACTATATGGATGAACAAATGCAAGTTAAAAACCTTAGTTTCTTTACAAATGGTTTCAAAATGTGCCCAAATTCAAATTTTGGGTTGCCCTAGTATTTTACAAAATGGTCCCTGCCTTTTCCCTACTTAAAAAGACTTAAAATCAATTAAACAGGGCTTTTTATAATAAACAGACATGTTTTATTAAAACCTTGGGGTTTTCCTACAAAACCTAGTCCCTGGAACGAGCTGTCTAGACCGTGGGTTGATTCTTCGCTTTCCTAGGGGGTTTTGCACAAAACCGCCATCGTCTTCTCCAGCTGGAAGCAACTGCGTGCCCTTGCCATCGCCGTCAACCGCCGCACCGCGATTCCCACCCGTTCATCAACGTGGAGACGAGGATAAGACCGCCTAGACATGCTCTTCCTTCTCCTTATCCTCTCACTCACCCCAGATCGCCCTCTCTTCCTCTCTCTCGCTCTCACTACGTCACCAAAACCCTAGCTGCCATGGCCGTCGGCTAGCCACTGATTCCGTCACCCCTAGGCCGTACTGACCTCGTTGCCCGCTTCTTCTCCACCAAAGGAATCAATCTGGGAAGCTCCCAGACGCCCGCATCGACGTCGCCTTCCTCGACACCAACGATATTCGCCGCCGCCCTAGCTTCCTCTCCGACCTCCCTCTCTCCTCGCTGCTTGCACAACTAGCTTCACGGTGACCACAATGGGGATGGCGCTGCTACTTCGTGGTAGGGGTCTATGGTGGCGGTGAACTCACCGGTGGACGGAGGAGTAGAGACTAGAGCTAGGGTTGACAGCGATAGTGACACCTTTGCTGCAGTGTGGCGGCAGGGCTTCACGAGTCCTTTTGGGCTCGGCTATCCAAAGAGGGCCTAGTTTGCCCTTATTATTACATCCTGTCAGGTATCACCCTCCAGCGATGGAGTTAGTTCCCTTCCGCGTGTCATTGTACCGCTGACTCCCATCGAAGTTGCTTCTCTTCGGTCGTAGCAGCCTCATATCGTGGGCCATAGTGAGACGACAGTGGTGACTGCATGACAATTCAAAGCGTCCGGAGTTTGGTTTTTGAGGGGTCAGGAGAAATCATTATCATCTAGACACCAACGTGGCGATGCCTACTGGTGTCGCCGTCCTTCCTGAGGGGCATCAGATGCATCTCTTCCCCACCTCCCATAGCGTATTAGGGGAAACCTTAGGACCAGTCTAGGCAGCAGCGTCGTTGTTGTCACTTCCCTTCTTGGAGGTGTTGCTTGGTACGCGAAGCTTTGGAGCGCTAGGAGCGGGGTGGTAATTCTCCGGAGGGCACGATGCTTTTGGGTCATCCTCGTTCTCATCGAGCCACTTTTGTTGGCTTTGTTTTCTCTTCTTTTTTTCTTTGTTGTCTGGCCCAGCAGCAGTATCAAACGGTTGATATATTAATACAGTTGGGCGAAAGCCTGTTTTTAGGAGTAGACAACCACAATACAGATTACATATTTCATGCATGCAATACTAGTAATCATATTAATATGCTGCACGCTAGACCGATTGAATATAGCGCGTGAGAGAGCACTAGTAGAAAAAGAGCCTCTCATTTGTGTTGGGGATATGCTAAATGGGTATCATCGTAGCATTTCTCTAATCCGGCTAACCCGGCTGGCCCATAGTTGGTAGTAAGGCCTATGGCCTGCTGAGCGGCCCAGTTAGACGGATCCAGAAGGGAGGCCCATGCTAGATAAAGGAAGGCTATGCAGGAGTCACCGACGTACTCGGAACTTTGGAGTGAAAGACACAAAAGACTAGTTAGTATTAGTGGACTCTTTACCTTGTCCGAAAAGGTCCTTTCCCTGTAACCTTAGGTTTTGGTGCCTTTATAAACCGGACCTATGGGAGCCTTAGGGCAACGATTCATAACACCCTCGCATAGCGAACCAATCTCTGTAACTCGGTGTATTGCCACTATAGTGATTTATAGCAAGAGTAGAGTTCCACCACCATTGTGGGACTTGAACCTGGGTAAACTGTGTTACCTCGTACCCGCCAGCTCTCTGCCTTACCCCACGTCTCTAAACACGTACTGTGAGGACCCCTCCATGGGGTACTCGTCGACAATACCACAACAATTCGGTAGCACCCTAGATCTTTGTTCCCGGTCGTGCCACGAACCGGGACTGATGCTAGCATTCGTCCCGACTCGAGCAGCCGGAGCATGATGAGTACATATTTGCATCATGTTTTACATTATTATTTTGCATTGTAGATGTAGCATTTTGGTATTTTACAGCGTTCGC
Source organism: Avena sativa (assembly GCA_916181665.1). NCBI lineage: Eukaryota > Viridiplantae > Streptophyta > Magnoliopsida > Poales > Poaceae > Avena > Avena sativa. The sequence continues at coordinate 381,466,576 of OV702286.1, read as the reverse complement.
ACACACATTTTATGTCTGTTTTCACTAGGATCAGGACAGATGATGGATCCAATGGATACAATTATTGGAGCAGTTGTACTGTGGAGAAAAGGAGTCAAAAACAACGTAAATCGCTTATTTGGGAAATATCAATAATACCAGAAGAAAACCAGAAGCGAACGAGGGAGGCAGAGAGCCCAACGACCAACTATACGGGCGGATCAACTTTTCCGGCCGTATAGCTCCGGTCGTATAGTTGGCATCGCCTCCGCCTCGTCAAATAGTTTCACCCCATGCAATTGGTTCGAGAAGACGACATACATAACACCCAGAAATCACGAACACCTCACCTCAGGAAGGCATCTGGAGGGGGAACTCATCTGCCAGGGATCCATCTTCATCCTGCGCAGATCCGGGAGGCTAAGGCATCGATCTTCATCAACCACCGCTGCATCACCACCATCTCTATCCATCCCATCTACATCTTGTCTAGATCTTGTTGTAATTCCCATACCCATTGTGGATTTATACAAGTACTATTCATCTATGATTGTTCCCATTACCATTGCTATGATGATTGATTGCCTCCATGTCTGAGTAGATCTCTAGTTCTTGGGAATATGGAGAAACCCTAGCATATGACTGAGATGAGATAGAGATTATTATGTTATACATCATTATATGTCCATGTTAATTGTCTTCATCTTGATATTGGGAGTTGTGCACCTCCTTAATATTTGCCTCCTATGGGGACTCGATGAAGGGGATTACTTGTTAGTAGACAGAGGGATGATAACACTTACTGTGACTATAAAGTTGTTGTCATTCGTTACGTACTAACTTGGGCAATCAAGGAGAACTCACCAATCCAAGTCCATGCCGCGGGAGAAATCCCTTAATAGCGCGGTAACACGATGGTTGTCAGTTACTGTCTAATGTGGTTATGAGGACGATGTGTGAAGTGGTTCCTATAAAATCATCCATATATGGAGCTCCTCCCACATACATACACATTATGAGAATATCCGTTTTAATACTCTTGATTACTTAGTCTAAATTTCTAGCGGTGTATCCACTATTCCCTGAGAACGCCTTTTCCCTAATGTAGTTTCAAAGTTCTATTACGCACGCGATTCTCACTTTCTCCATTAAATTTTGTTTTACTTTAAATCACCTTGTTCAACCAAAAACCGAAAAACAACTCTACTTTACTTGCATCTTAAAGTTATTTCTTAAGTATTACATTTAGTTATAGTTAAAAGCATTTTAGTCTTTCACCTACTGTTCCCTGTGGAATAGATGTCTTTATTTCGAAACTAGCTAGAAACGATATGTGCACTTGCAGTCATCAAGCTATTTTCTGGTGCCGTTGCCGTGGAGCTTAGCGCTATAAGTCACTTTACTTTTAGTTATTTACTTTTGTTGTACTAATTTTTACTTGAGTTGCAAGACCACAACAATGGACAATACTCAACACTTAAACCAGCTTGAGGCAGTAAGGAAAATGGGTTCGCCCATGGACGCTTTTATAACTATCAACAAAAGCATAAATCCGAATGGAGTCGAGATAAATCCTTTATTATTTGAATTATTACATTCTAAGAAATTTGCAGGAACGAATGAAGAAAGTCCATATGGACACTTACAATTCTTTGAAGACATTCTTAGTTCCTTTATTTTTTACGACTGTAATCTTGATATGGTTAAAACCCAGTTGTTTAGACAAACTCTCTCTAATAATGTTTGTGACTAGTACAGATCTTTTTGTGCAGAAGAACCAAGGACTTGGGAGGAATTGACAACCAAGTTCCTATCAAAATATTATTCTGAAAGCAAAGCTCATAGGATGAGAGGTATTATTATCAATTTCAAAAATAATCCTAGTGAGGGCTTATATGAAGGATATCTAAGGTATAAAAGCTACCTAGATAATTGCCCCCATCATCGTTTACCTGATTGGTTAATTACCCATACCTTTTATGGAGGGCTAACTATTGAAAATAGAACGAATCTAGACACTGCTTCTAATGGCAGTTTTCTATCTTATACCTATGATGAGGCTTGGAATCTAATAATAAAAATGAGAGAAGCAACTGAAAATTTTAAAGATAAGGAAAATATTAAAAAAAAAAAATTTTGAATATGCTTGCATTAACGATTTCCTTGCAGATGAGAGGACAGATACAATGATTAAAACCCTCATTATTGATTCTTACTCAGTAAAGAAAAATATTGAGAATTATGCAGGGCATTTGTAGGTACCAATAGAATGGGAACCCCGCAAACCTCTCGAAGAAAATAAGCACGCAAGAGCGCTAATGGAAGAGTTCTCTTCGATACCTATATAGGGGATCTTTGAAAAAAGACAAAGAGAGGAAGAACAAACGAAGAAGAGACCAAATAAACCAGAAAGGAATTCCGAAGCTACAAACATAAATAATGTAATAATGAAGGATCTTATGGAAGCACGAATAGTGGAAGATTAAGTGGTTATGTTAGATCTTGAAACCTCAGAATTCATCAAAGGTAAGGTTCGAGGTAATGAAACTTCTAAACCAATGACCCCCATATATTGTGGAGAAACTTTCTTATATGGAATTTGTGAACCAATTTCCACCATAAATATTATGCCTTCATCACTTTATGAGGAACTCCGCTACAATTTAAATAATCCAGATGTGGAACCGGTAGACACTATTATTAAATTGTCTAATAGAACCAATATAAAACCGAAAGGAGTAATCAAAAATATCTATGTCTTTATTAGCTCACTCATGTACCCCCTTGATTTTCATATAGTTGATATGCCTCAAGATTCTTTTTGTCCTATTCTTTTAGGCAGGCCTTTTATTTCCATCACCAAAGCTCGAGTACATAATCAGAAGGAAACTATTTCATTGAAGTTTAGAGAAGAGGAAATGACATTCTACTTTGCCAAACTAAAGAAGAGGCCATATGAAGTGGAGGATATAAAGGAAGAAAAGACAATTGCCAAGCTAGCAGTAATTCATTTCAGTACTCCACAAGATGAATTAGAAAGGAGCCTGATTAATTGGGAAGAAATACCAGATGATGAGAAGAAAGAAGACATGGATGATTACCTTGATTCAATTACGGAAGCACAAAACCAAATGACTATGAAGAATTGGTAAGAATAGGATATGAAGAACCTCCGCCAATAGAATTGAAAAAACTTCCAGACAATATGAGGTATGAGATTTTAGATAATGAAAATAAATGTCCCATTATTATTAACAAGAATCTATCAGAAAATGAAACGAATAAACTCATTTTAGTTTTTGTTAAGCATCGTGAAGCCTTTGGATATACATTGAGTGATATTATAGGAATAGATCCATCTATTGTAACACATAATATTACCATGCTTGATGATACCGAACCCGTAGTAGATACGCAAAGAAGGCTTAATCCTAAGATGAAGGAAGTAGTAAGAAAAGAAGTTATACGCTTACTTGATGCTGGCATAATATATTCTATTTTGGATAGTAAGTGGGTTAACCCTACTCTTTGCATGCCAAGACAAGGTGGTCTTGATGCTACTATGAATGAGGAAGGTGAGCTAGTTCCTGTGAGGCCAATTGCAGGATATCGTATGTGCATTGATTTTAGGAAGCTAAACCGAGAGACACGGAAAAATCATAAACCTATACCATTCATGGATAAAATATTAGAAATACTTAGTAATAATTCTTACTTTTGTTTTCTTAATGGTTATTCTGGATATTCTCAAATTTTCGTACAAACAAAAGATAAAGAGAAAACAACATTCACTTCTCCTTATGGGGCGTATGCTTATAGATTGATTCCATTTGGCTTATGTAATGCAGCAGCAACTTTTCAGGAATATGTTCTAAAGATTTTTGATGATTTTGTTGAGAAGACTATGGAAGTTCTAACAAACGATTTTGTCATTTGTGGAACAACTTTTGATAATTGCCTCTACAAACTGACCAAAGTTATGCAGAGATGCAGGCAATCAAACTTGGTTTTGGATTGGGAACAATGCCGGTTCATGGAAAGAGAAGGTAAAGTTTTCAGGCACAAAGTTTTAGAAAAGGGAATAGAAATAGATAAAACTAATATAAATGCTATAGAAAATCTCCCCATATATCTTAGGACATTAAAAACTTAAAAATGTTTCTGGGACATGCAGGTTTTTATAAGCGGTTTATAAAAGATTTTGCTAAACTATATATGCCGCTCACCAATCAAGAAGAAACTCCATTCTATTTAGATCATGACTGCATTGCAGCTTTTGAGAACCTTAACGATAAACTAGTTTCAACACCTATCATACAATCTCCAAAGTGGGATGAACCTTTCGAAATTATGTGTGATGCTAGTGATTATGCTTTAGGGGCTATTTTAGGACAGCGAGATGGAAAGAATTTGAATGTTATTTATTATTCTAGTAGACCTCTTAATAAGATTCAGAAACATTATGCTACTATAGAAAAAGAGTTTCTAGCTATAATTTTTGCTTGTGACAAATTTAGATCTTACATAATTTATTCTAAGGTAATAATTCATATGGATCACCAAGCTTTGCGTCACCTCCTTGTGAAAAAGGATGCTAAGACCAGGTTGATTAGGTGGGTTTTATTACTACAAGAATATGATTTGCAAATAGTAGATATGAGGGGTAAGGATAATCCTGTAGCAGATCATCTCTCTAGGATGGAGGGAATAATTAATGACCCCGTACCTATTAATGAATCATTTCCGGGAGAATATTTAGCAAAATTAGAAATTGCTGATCCATGGTACGCAAATTATGCTAACTGTCTAGCAACAAAATTTATACCTCCTAGTATGTCAAGAAATGAAATAATGAAATTCTTTAATGATCTTAAATATTACTTTTGGGATGATCCGTATCTATATCGTCATGGACTTGACAGAATGATTCGGAAGTGTGTTCCTAACCATGAAATGAATGTGATATTGAAAGCTTGTCATGACAGTCCATATGGAGGTCATCATGCAGGAAAGAGAACTGCTACCAAGGTACTTTAATCCGGATTCCATTGGTTGACCCTGCTCAAGGATGCACACAGGTATGTGGAATACTGTGATGCTTGCCAAAGAAGAGGTAATATAGGTAGGAGACAAGAAATGGCAATGAACTATAGTCTCATAATTGAACCCTTTGATGTTTGGGGAATGGATTACATGGAACCATTTATAGAGTCAAATGGTTATACTCATATTCTTGTTGTTGTTGACTATGTTACTAAGTGGGTTGAAGCTATCCCAACAAATCATGCGGATGCAGCTACCTCAGTGAAGATGATCAAGGATGTCATATTCCCTAGGTTTGGAGTTCCTAGATTTTTAATTACTGACGGTGGTTCTCACTTTATGAAAGGGACTTTCAGGAAAATCCTCAGCAAGAATGGAGTAACTCACCACGCTACTTCACCATATCATCCCCAAACAAGTTGTCAACTGGAACTCTCTAATAGAGAACTAAAGACCATACTCGAGAAGAGGTGGACAAATCAAGAAAGGATTGGTCATACAAGTTAAATGACACTCTATGGGCATATTGTACTGCGTTTAAAAATCCAATGGGTATGACACCTTATAAGATGGTGTATGGTAAGGCATGCCATTTACCTTTAGAACTAGAACACCAAGCTTTTTGGGCAATCAAGAATCTAAATTATGATCTCAAAGCAGCAGGGGAAAAGCATTTATTAGATATGCATGCTTTAGATGAGTTTAGAAGTGAAGCCTATGAGAATGCTAGATTGTTTAAGGAAAAAGTGAAAAGATGGGATGATAGAAAAATAGAGAATAAAACTTTTAAAAGTGGAGACAAAGTGTTTCTCTATAATTCTTGTCTTAAGTTGTTTCCATGAAAACTCAGATCGAAGTGGGAAGGTCCATACGTAGTTGAAGAAGCCTATTCGTCGGGAGCAGTGAAGCTCCAAGGAAAACACTCTCTATTGCATGGGTGGTAAATGGACAATGCTTGAAGAATTATCGGGTGAAATAAGATATAAGTGCAATCACCATAGAATTGAGCACCCCCGAAGAAGTGATAAAGTGAAGATATACAAATAACAGCAATTACAAGAAGAATGGACTCAAGACGGAATGAGCGATAGCACGGTCAAGCTATTGACCATAAAAGAGTGCTTCATGGGAGGCAACCCATGTGAAATAAAGGTTTGAGTAAGTTTTAAGTTTTCAGCTAAAGTCTAGTTTTAGTATTGTGCTAAATGAGAAACAATTCGTGCTCAAGCAAATAAGAAGGAAGATTGATTTTGCAAAAATAGGTCGAAAATTTAAGCTGATATTTCTCTGTCAAAACTCGATATTTAAGTTAAGTTTCAGATTAATAAAGAATTCTTGGAGAAGAAGAAAAAATTTGATGGCCATAGAAGGTTTAACGACCAACTATACGGCGGGAATAAAAATTCCAGCCGTATAGTTCCGGCCGTATAGTTGTTGCAACAATAACACTTCCATCCATAAAAGGTACTGAGAGTTTAACGATCAACTATGTGGCCAGAATAAAAATTCCGCCCGTATAGCTGCGGTCGTATAGTTGTCAATGCCTTTGAGGAAATAATTTTTAGGATACTGAGATTTTAACGACCAACTATACGGCTGAATTTAAAAATTCCGTTCGTATAGTCGCGGTCGTATAGTTGTCAACCCCTCTCCAATTTTTTTATCAAGGATACAGAGAGTTAACGACCAACTATACAGCTGGAATTAAAAAATTCCGCCTGTATAGGTCCGGCCATATAGTTAGGTTCCACCATAGATCCAATCTATAGTCAGTACATAACTATACGGCGGGAACTATACAGGTTGCACCCATATAGTTGCTCGTTACGCGAGGCGGCTAGGGTTTTTGACTGTAACACCCCTAGTTTTAATGACTCTCTAATTAGGGTTTGAGTGTGCATAGCATAAGCATCGTATCTTAAAAGGCTTGCAACAAATAATCACAAAACCCTATTTTTGTCCCCTTTTAAACCTTCAAAATGGTTTTATATTTTGGAAATTATCAAACCTTGTGGAACCCAAATGGATTAATAGGGCCCCACAAGTATTTTAACACTTTTACAAAGCCCTAGTATTATCAAACTGTTTAAAACAGAAAAATAAATTGAAAATACAAAAGAGAATAGAAAAAAGAAATAGAAAAAGATTTTACAGAAAAAATAGGAACCCGAGCTACCTGGGCCGCAGCCCAACCTCTCTCTCTTCCCTCTGCATCCGCGCGCACAGCAGCCAGTAGCCGCTGCCCTTGCTTCGCTGCAGCCTAGCAACAGCCCGCAGCCGGCCCATATAGCCCATCCGGCCCGATAACCGTTCGACGTGTTTCTTCTCTCTTCTTCCTCGCACCGAAGGAGAAGTCGCTCACTGTCAGTCGCCTCGCCGTCGATCTCCCTTGCACTGCGATGCACGCTGCCGCCTTCGAAGAGGAGGATAAGAACAGCCTCGCTCCGCTCTCTCTCTCCCCATCCCCATTTCTCCTCGTCTCGCCCCCTCTACCGTTTTTCCCTCTCTGGTCGAACCCTAGCCGCCGAAGTGCCGCTCGCTGCCGGTGTTCTGGACGTCCCCAAGCCCCACCGAGACTCCCAGGAGAACCGCCGTGCTCTCCTCGTCCACCTTCCGGAAGGAATCGTCCGTGGGAGCCTGCAATCGAGCAGGTAGTTCGTGCCTTCCCCGACTCCGGTCGTCGTGTCCGCCACCGATCCCGGCCATCCCCGACCCTCTCCGGCCTCTCCGTCATGCCCACGAGCATCAGGGTGAGCTCATGGCTCTTCCGAGCCCCTCTACTTCTTCCCTCTCGCTCTCTACCTCTTTCCCGATGTGCATCACCAACCGCCGCCGTAGATGCTCGCTGGTGCGGCGTCTTCGGTGACCATATCCTAGTAGCGCCGCCACTATTCGGTCCAGCGCAGCGCCCCGCGTCGAGCCAGCCCGCCCCTGAAGCCCCGCATCGCCCCTAGTGTCACACCTGCCCTTGATCTAGAGCAATGTCGTCTATAACGTCAGCATGACGTCAGCATGACGTCAGCGTGATGCAATAATCCCTTTTCCTTTTTTAACAAATGTTTGATTATTGTTTTCTGGAATATTAATATGACAGGTGGGCCCTGTCTGTCAGGGTTTTATTCATTTTGGATTTAATTTCTGAAATTATTTAAACTTCTGACATGTGGGTCCAGCTGGAAATAATTTAATATAATCCAAAAATGTTTAATTGTTTTAATAATGATTTAAAAATGGATTAAAATTGGAAAAAATCATAACTAATTCATTTTAAGTCAGAAAAATACAAATAATATATCAAAATGTTCAGAAAAATGAGATCTACACAATAGCATCATAATAATGCAATGTTAAGAAACTTACATGACAAGTTTAATTAGAAGAACAAAATAACCCCTCTCATATGCATCCGGGGTTTCTCCAAATTAGGGTTTGTACCCCCTCGGACCCTACTTAAATTGCCAATCTTGCTTTAGGGTAACATTTCAATACAATTTAACTTGTCATATAATCATCCTTGCTTGAGCATTGCACCGATGCCATGTGTTGATTGTTGTTTCCTCTTTCTTTTCAGTGTTTGGTTCTTTTCGGTAGAATACGATATTAAGATCGAGATCGAAGACCAAGATCAACACCATTGAAGGTTATCGACGAATGACACCAAGAAGATGAACCTAAAGTTCTAGATCTGAGTATCAACAGGCAAAGGCAAGCAAAGCCCCACACATGATAAAATCATATGCTTTTAAAGTATTTCATTCTTGCCATGTGCATACGATTCCAAAGTATTTTATCGATAGATAGAGTAACCCTATATAATGCATGTTTCCTTTGTAGCCTATATTCCCTGATCCACTGCTCCTAGCATAACTAGAGTTTGGCTTATGTGCTTTACTTGAGCTGCTATATCTGTTGCGCTTAGCCATGCTTAGTTGTTACCGCTGGTCCATCCGGTTGATGAATTAGAGCTACGAATGAACCTAGTTGGACAGGATGTCATGGTATGATCAGAGATGGAAGTTAAACATGCTAAGGCTTGTATGGGAGGCCATGGTGGGTTGTGGTTTTTGCAGTCCCATACTTTCCACCACTAGGACCTGAGTTCTTGCCTCTTGAACCAAGACGAGCGTACAGCCACACAAGGGCCTTGAAACCCCTTCGACCAACTAACTTGCCTAGTATATTCCATGAGTCACATAGTTCGGGCGTTCCATTCGACATATGCATTTTGGTTGTTCTCGAAGGCGATGGAGGAGGTGCATTCATACAGGTAGGTAAGCGTGGCCAGGAACAAGAGAGGCACGGCCTCCGTAATCTTGAACCCTTTGCACATCTCTAGGGACCGGCTTCAGGACTTTACCCATTACGGCGGCATCTCCTTAGGGCGTGACTCATGGTCCCGGCGAAAGTAAGGTAAAGGTCATGTCCATCCGCTCTCTGCCGGCCTTCCAAGGAAGAGGGCTAACAATAATTGGCATTAAGAGGAGGGGTACGTGTGGGTAAAGTTGTGCACACCTGCAGGGTAATAATATTTTCGAAAATCCGTGTCCACGGTTATGGACGACTTGGGAACGGATTCTAAGATCATAGAGAACTATAACCTAATCATAAAACTTAACAAGAAATGTGAGGTGTGCTTAAGGATGCTTCCTCAGGGATCGAGAGGGTGATCCTAGTTGGTAGGTTCAGCTGATAAAGATTCGGTGGATACCAAAAGAAGATCAAAGCTAGAGATATCGCTTTCTTATCCCCTTTTGAAAGGTTCTATTAGTCGAGCTTCCCTCCCCCTTTTACAAAGAACGTTAGCTTTATGCAAATGAACCCCACTAGCCATAAGTCTTGCGGAGTACACCCTGTACTCAACCTTACTTTCTTGATACTTTTGCAGCAGGTAAGAGTTACCACAAAAGGTGAGTTTGTTACAACATCTAGATCGACGAGTAGCTTGGGGTTCCCGATCGGCAGCCTGGAATCTATGGTTTGGGACGTCATCGTGATGCTTCAGGCCTCTTAGGACATTTGTTAAGTTTGATATACTTAATAGCATAATTTGCCTTCCGTTGTTTAATGTTTGTGGTCAGTGACCTCTACTTGTAATATTTTGGTTCTTTGCTCAGTTATGAGCTTGCTGTAATAATTTTTGTGTCGTAGGGTCACTGTAATGTTACCGATTCTCCCTCTGTATGCTTCTGAGATTTAGATTAGTCTTATATCAGACAGAGGTCTGGGATTTTTCTAGCCTTAATCTTGGGGGTGTCACGGCTTTTGGTATCAGAGCAGTACTGACTGTAGGAAAACCTTTCTACTGGTCGATGTTGAGTCTAGTGCTTGTGAAAACTATTTGAAAGTTGAAAATTATTTGTGAAAACTCTAGTATGCTTATTTTTCTCCTTATCTAGTTTCACTCTAACTCTGGGTCACCTTATCTTGTGTTGACTTTGAAAAGGTTTTGCTATCTCGTCTCGTCTTTCAAAGCTTAGGTGCCTTATAGGCATGACGGTTCTTAACTAGTTGACCTAGTGTTGAGTTCTTCAGAGTCAGTGTGTGTGTTCCTTGTTTCCCTTTGCTCTTCTTCAGTTGAGAGATTCCTTTCCATCATGATCTCTCTATCTTACAGGCCCACAACTTTATGTTGATGGTTCCACGGTGTTTTGTTGTAGGCCTCGAAGTTTCCTTTCGCCTTGTGTGCCTCCTTTTCATTTGTTTGGGTACTCCAGAAGTTATTTCTTCTCTTGGAAGCTACCTCGTGGTTACTACCTTGTATTACCCTCTGTATTACTAAGATAGTAGTAACTCCTTTCTTTGAGTTTTAACCCTTGGACTTGAACCGAAGATCCCGGATTGTGCTGGATTCTGGTGTTGTGAATCTTGTACATGAAGCTGACCTTTAACCCAAGATTTATGTTGATCCCAGATGTTAATGATTTAACATTACCTCAGGATGGCTAGTACCTTCTAGTACATCCTTCAAGCTTGTGGTTATTGTTGTGATTAAATTGCAACAAACATAGGACTTCCCCTACCACATGTTATGGAAGATGTTCTTTAATGGAACCAAATAGATCACGACAAAAGAGCTCCTCATGAGTCTCACTTCTATAATCGTGACTCTGCCACACCTCCCTTTTCTACGCATCGGTCCTCGGAAGATTGTTGACTTATGCATCTACATCTCGGGATTCTATCCTGAGCATGTTCCTTTGCTCTTATTGTTTCCGACCTTCATCTACCAGTTGGTAGCCAAGTAGTAAATGTGCATCGGTGTCTTTCGGTGCAAGATACTCTTGTGGTCCGTCAAGATAAACCATATCGGGATGTCTAGGAGAAACAAACTCCAGTATCTTGTCATATCTACGACCAGGTCAAAGTGTTGTAATCCGCAGGTCAATAGGCGATGATTAGCTTCTATTCTATTCTACCTTAAAGTATCACACTCTTTTATACTAAGAGGTTGTGTGGAGTTTCATAACCCTCTTAATGAAGTGATGCTCTTACACATAATTACCCATCCTTCTTCTGAGCTTCCGTGCTCATGAATGATGCGTGTGCGTAATAATGTGGTCATATGAGATTCTTAGCAATCAATACTGCTTTGGACCTCAACAAGGACATTTGTGTCATTCTTAGCATCATGGTTAACCTATCACTAAGCGAAGTTTGACTGTGCCACCTAGTCTGCTATTTAGTCAAAGAGTTAGGCTAATGCCAAAGCTTTGAGACTATGTCTTATTGCATTACCAAGCAAGTTTCCTCTCGAACTAAGTGACATATCGGTAGTTCGTGATATTCTGGATGTCTCTCTAGAAGTATCGCCATGTTGCCACATGACCATGCAGTCGAGTTCTCGAGCAAGCTAGTTCTTTGAACTGCTCCTTCTCCAAGGATCCGTACTGGATACCCCTGAACTAGTTGGTTGAGCTTAAACAACAACTTGGAGAGTTGTAAGACAAAAGTTCTATCAAACTTGTTCCTTCTAATGGGATGTCTAGTTTTGTTCGTGCCGAAGGAAGATAGCATCTCCTTCATGGATATGTTATCTTCCCCGCCTTTGATTTGATTTGGGATATCGTCAAATCAAACTTAGTCCTAAGGACTATCCTAATGGTGTACCTATTCGTGATGTTTCACCTGGGTACATCTTCATGTTCTTTGGTCTGACCAATATTCATGCTTTGTTTATATAACATATGAGTCCATATTCATGGAGTATTTTAAGTTTGTTATTGAGCCCATCGATGACATTCTTATCTTCTCCCTGCTATATTAGATTCATATGGAACAGTTAGCGGTAATGTTGGAAACTTTTGAGAACCAATTTCATGTCACCTTGAAGTATGTATTCTAGATGCTTGATGTGACCTTCTCCAGTTCACGAGCAATAGTTGAAAGTTGTTGCCATGGATTTTACAAGAGTTATCTGTGTTTCCTCGGGAATCATTTCAAGTTAGTATAGCATGTGCAAAGTATTCTTGATATGGTAGGTCAATATCTTCCAATCTCGAGAACATCCTCTAAGCATGCTAAGACACTGATGATTTTTCATGGAAGAGAAGAAGTTCTACAAACTTCAGTATCTTCCTAAATGCTTCCCAACAAGGATTCATTTGTGTTTTGTTGCAAGAAATTCATGTAGATGCAATTATCTTTATGATAACTTACCAATGCATGGGTTCCGCAACCTAGCTTATCTTTTGGATCTTGACAATGTAGTACATGTCTTGAGAATCTAGTGACTTTACCTCTGGGTAAATGTTGCAACCTTTCTATTTAGACATGCTGAGTCTAAAGTATATTTCCACTTAACCGAAGATGAATCTCAAGAAGCAGTGATGGTTAGTGTTCATCAAGGTTTTTGACGTAGGTCTCTTTGAAAATCTAGCAAGATTGATGTGATGGTTCATACAATTAGCTGGAAGACCTCTTGTCACATTCTTTGATCAGCAATAACAACCACTCCTCTTTAGACATCTTCTATGATTTGTCATAGGAGTTGTGCTCATGGTTTATTTTGTATCTGATGTCTGATCTTTACTTGATCTCCGCTTCTCGAACATCAAGGAGAACATTTAAACTAGTGTTGCTAAATGTCTCTCGATCGATCCTCTAGACCCTTTTATGTTGGCAAGCATCTTGTTGTGCCAAGTAACTGAAGTCTGAGAATGAAGTTTCTTTTTCCTCGTGTCATCAGGAATCTTCCTATATATTCATCTTAGCGGTGTAAAGTGATATCACGATCTATGGCAAAGATTTTGATAGACCTGGATGAATAAAGAGTTTCCTTCGATTCATGTAACATGTTCGAAGAGCGACTATATTTTCGTTAATCAGAAGTTCCTCTTGTTACATGTTCCTTGTGACTCTTATGAGTCCTCTCCACCAAAACAACCTTTCTATCTTGACCTTCTATTGAATGAAGAATGATCCTCCTGTATCCAAAGTAGTTCAACCACTTGGTTCTCCACGTCTCTGTACCTTGGAAGCTCTACTTAAGTTGTTTAGTAGAGGTTCCCCTTTCAAAGTCTATGGTCATGTTCTTTCCTTTGTAAACTCTCCTTTTCAGAAGCTTAAACTCCTCTGAAGCTCCATGGTCTCAATCCTTATGAAGACCAGTTATCTAACAACTTGAAAACCTTCTCCTTTTGTTTCCTCCTTTACCTTGACGTGTTTCATGTTCGTTGGCTCCAGAGATGTTATGAAGCATCTATCCATGAGTTAACCATGAGATACTCCGTTTGTGGTTTCGTGTCATTCCCTCTCTTCTTTAGTGTGTGCATCTACCTCGAACAAAATGAAGCGCTTTAGTCATTCATTAATGGTGGCATGGACCAACCTCTTCGAGAAGATCGTCGAAGTTTAGTGTAACCCCGTTTCTTCTATCTTCCTACCTAGGAATCTCGGGACAAGATTCTGTTAAGGGGGATCGAACTATAACACCCCTAGTTTTAATGACTCTCTAATTAGTGTTTGAGTTTGCATAGCATAAGCATCATATCTTAAAAGGCATGCAACAAATAATCACAAAACCCTATTTTTGTCCCCTTTTGTAAACCTTCAAAATGGTTTTATATTTTGGAAATTATCAAACCTTGTGGAACCCAAATGGATTAATAGGGCCCCACAAGTATTTTAACACTTTTACAAAGCCCTAGTATTTTCAAAATGTTTAAAACAGAAAAATAAATTGAAAATACAAAGGAGAATAGAAAAAGGTTTTACAGAAAAAATAGGAACCCAAGCTACCTGGGTCATAGCCCAACCTCTCTCTCTTCCCTCTGCCTCCGTGCACGCAGCAGCCTGTAGCCGCTGCCCTTGCTTCGTTGTAGCCCAGCAACATCCCGCAGCCGGCCCATCTAGCCCATCCGTTCCAATAACTGTTCGACGTGTTTCTTCTTTCTTCTTCCTCGCGCTGGAGGAGAAGCTGCTCGTTGTCAGTCGCCTCACCGTCGATCTCCCTTGCGCTGCGATGCACACTGCCGCCTGCGAAGAGGAGGATAAGAACAGCCTTGCTCCGCTCTCTCTCCCCATCCTCATTTCTCCCTATCTCGCCCCCCTCTGCCGTTTTTCCCTCTCGGGCCGAACCCTAGCCGCCGAAGTGCCGCTCTCCGCCGGTGTTCTGGACCTCCCCAAGCCCCACTGAGAGTCCTAGGAGAACCGGCGTGCTCTCCTCGTACACCTTCCAGAAGGAATCGGCCGTGGGAGCCCGCAATCGAGCAGGTAGTTCGCGCCTTCCCGGACTCTGGCCGCCGTGTCCGCCACTGATACCGACCGTCCCCGACCCTCTCCGGCCTCTCCGTCATGGCCACGAGCATCAGGGTGAGCTCCTGGCTCTTCCGAGCCCCTCGGCTTCTCCCCTCTCGCTCTCTATCTCTTTCTCGACGTGCATCACCAACCGCCACTGCAGATGCTCGCCGGTGCAGCGTCTCCGGCGACCATATCCTAGCAGCGTCGCCACTATTCGGTCCAGCGCAACGCCCCGCCTCGAGCCAGCCCGCCCCTGAAGCCCCCGCGCATCGCCCCTAGCGTCACGCCGGCGCTCGATCTGGAGAAATGGCGTCGCTTACGTCAGCATGATGTCAGCGTGATGCAATAATCCCTTTTCATTTTTTGAAATGTTTTATAATTGTTTTCTGGAATATTAATATGACAGGTGGGCCCTGTCTGTGAGGGTTTTATTCATTTTAGAATTAATTTCTAAAATTATTAAACTTCTGACATGTGGGTCCAGCTGGAAATAATTTAATATAATCCAAAAATGTTTAATTGTTTTAATAATGATTTAAAAATGGATTAAAATTGGGAAAAATCATAACTAATTCATTTTAAGTCAGAAAATACAAATAATATATCAAAATGTTCAAAAAAATGAGATCTACACAATAGCATCATAATCATGCATTGTTAAGCAACTTACATGACAAGTTTAATTAGAAGAACAAAATAACCCCTCTCATATGCATCCGGGGTTTCTCCGAATTAGGGTTTGTACCCCTGGGACCCCGCTTAAATTTCCAAGGATGCTTTAGGGTAACATTTCAATACAATTTAACTTGTCATATCATCATCCTTGCTTGAGCATTGCAACGATGCCATGTGTTGATTGTTGTTTCCCCTTTCTATCCGATGTTTGGTTCTTTCCTGTAGAATACAATATCAACATCGAGATCGAAGACCAAGATCAACACCATCAGAGGTTATCGACGAATGACGCCAAGCAGATGAACCTAAAGTTCTAGATCTGAGTATCAACAGGCAAAGGAAAGCAAAACCCCACACATGATAAAATCCTATGCTTTCAAAGTATTTCATTCTTTCCATGTGCATACAATTCCAAATTCTTTTATCGATAGATAGAGTAACCTTATCTGATGCATGTTTCCTTTGTAGCCTATATTCCCTGATCCACTGATCCTAGCATAACTAGAGTTTGGCTTATGTGCTTTGCTTGAGATGATATATCTATTGCGCTTAGCCATGCTTAGTTGTTACCGCTGGTCCATCCGATTGATGAGTCAGAGGTACGAATGAACCTAGATGGACAGGACGTCGTGGTATGATTAGAGATGGAAGTTAAACATGCTAAGGCTTGTATGGGAGGCCACGGTGGGTTCTGGTTTTTGCAGTCCCATACTTGCCACCACTAGGACCCGAGTTCTTGCCTCTTGAACCAAGAGGAGCGTATAGCCACACAGGGGCCTGGAAACCCCCTCGACCAACTAACTTGCCTAGTAGATTCCATAAGTGACATAGTTCGGGCGTTCCATTCGACATATGCATGTTGGTTGTTCTCGAAGGCGGTGGAGGAGGTGCATTCATACAGGTAGGTAAGCATGGCCGGGAACAAGAGAGGCACGGTCTCCATAATCTTGAACCCTGCGCACATCTCTAGAGACCGGCTTCAGGACTTGACCCGTTACGGCGGCATATCCTTAGGGCGTGACTCATGGTCTCGGTGAAAGTAAGGTAAAGGTCGTGTCCATCCGCTCTCTGTTGGTCTACCAAGGAAGAGGGCTAATAATATTTGGCATTAAGAGGAGGGTGGTACGTGTGGGTAAAGTTGTGCACCCCTGCATGGTAATGATCTTTTCGAAAAGCCGTGTTCACGGTTATGGATGACTTGGGAACGGATTCTAAGATCATAGAGAACTATAAGCTAATCGTAAAACTTGACAAGAGATGTGAGGTGTGATTGAGGATGCTTCCTCAGGGATCGAGGGGGTAATCCTAGTTGGTAGGTTTAGCTGATAAAGATTCGGTGGATACCAAAAGAAGATCAAAGCTAGAGATATCGCTTTCTTATCCCCTTTTGAAAGGTTCTATTAGTCGAGCTTCCCTCCCCCTTTTACAAAGAAAGTTAGCTTTCTGCAAATCAACCCCACCAGCCATAAGTCTTGCGGAGTACACCCTGTACTCAGCCTTGCTTTGTTGATACTTTTGCAGCAGGTAAGAGTTACCATAGAAGGTGAGTTTATTACAACATCTACATCAATGAGTAGCTTGGGGGTTCCCGGTCGGCATCCTGGAATCTATGGATTGGGACATCATCGTTATGCTTCAGGCCTCTTAGGCCATTTGTTAAGTTTGCTATACTTAATAGCATAATTTGCCTTCCGTTGTTTGATGTTTGTGGTTAGTGACCTCTGCTTGTAATATTTTGGTTCTTTGCTCAGTTATGAGCTTGCTGTAATAATTTTTGTGTCGTAGGGTCACTGTAATGTTACTGATTCTCCCTCTGTACGCTTCTGAGATTTAGATTAGGCTTATATTAGATAGAGGTCTGGGATTTGTCTAGCCTTAATCTTGGGGGTGTCACATTGGGGCCTGTTCGTCTGCAGTACCAAAGTTCGCAGGCCAACGCATGGCAATACCTAAGTTGCCTGAAATTGCCGTGTTTCGAAATGTTGGGCCGCCAACTATTGAGAGGGGCCATTTCGAGGCAAACTCATCTCAGCCCTACCAAATTCAAACATTCCATTAAACTGCCCCGTGAAGTAGACGGTTGGGACCCTCATGTCGGTCATCTGTCCATGACGAGAACGCCAACGCGGCAACCTCTTAGGAAAATCGAGTAGCTAAGTGGGTTGGATGCGTTGACCAATTTCAAAAATCCATTCCCACCTTTCCCCTAGCACCGGCAGCGTCGGAATCCACCCTCCGGGTAGGACGATCCCTTCGGACATTTGACTTTTGGTGTCAAGTTGCTGTTCCCAGTTGCTGCGCCGAGTCGCTGATCCCGAGCTCCAATGGCGCATGCCGTAGCCGCTGTTACGAGGATCTAGCCCGCCTCCGACACTGATGAGCTGAGCAGCTCGTAGGATGGCAGATCCTACTACCAAGGAAGAAGAAGTTCTGACTACAAGCGGGTGAGCTACCCTTCTCTTTGTTATTCGCACTAATTATAACTGCTAGCTAGCTACTGAACCTCAAATTGTTTGTTAGCCCAACGCTCACAAACATATTTTTTCCACAGTTTTCTGTCAAGTGGGATCTCCGCGGACCTTCCTTACCTGGTTACGGTAGTCCTCTTCAGGTACGACTCTAAGGGCAAGTGGTATGGACACCATTGTATCACGATGGAAGAAGCGCCTGCGCAGATCTGCACTATATCTGGTATGGTTGCTGCTCTACATAATCATGATGAATTATGGCCGAAGCAGACTGCAAAGTTCAGCTTCATGGATGAATGTGGCATCATGGTTCCTCTAACGTGTGACAGTCATCTAATTGGGTTGATGAAAAGGTATGCCTCGGCTTGCATGTTTGAGCTGAATTGTGATGTACTGGATGTGGAAGCTGCTGCAACTGGGAGTCGCCCTTCTATTCTTGGACAGGGTGGTTGCTCGAAACCAATTAGCTCTTGGTAAGCAAAGGTCTCTTGGGGTTCGCATGTGTGTGCTGAATTGTAATTTTTGTTTTATTTACTCTGTAGATATTGGGCAGTTATGCAACAGTCTTGTTTCTTTGATAGGAAGCACCGCAAGGTTAGAAACATGACTGCCAGGTCAGTCATTTTGCTGCCCGAAGATATTAAAAGCGAGTGGAAAGATGATGCTGGGCACAATTCTGGTGCCCATTGTCCCAACGATGCAGAGTACGTGAAGCTAAGAAAATTGACACCAAGAAAGAGGAAGAAGGCAGGAAATGAAGAAGCCAGTGGATGTGAATGCTTGGCACCCAGGCTGCGGAAGAAGGCTGTTGGCAATGAAGATGCATAGTAATGTGTTGAACTTGAACCTATATATGTAATTCGGTTAAATTCTGTAGCTCTGTGTGTGGTACTTTGCTGGGCAAAACAATCAATCCACGTTCTCTGAATAAAATGTACCGCGACTTAGAGTTTGGTAAGGCCCGAGACAGTAGTTGAATCTGAAACTGTGATTGTACCACTGCTATCTGAAAACACGCAGCAACGATTCCACGATTGCTGAGGGGCAGAAGGTCTCCAAATTCGATGGAATGTAAGTGGCATAGAATAAATTATTTAAGCTTCCACACTACACGAAGCAGCAACTTATTTCAGATGCTGCACAACAACGTGGCAACATAAATAGCAATGGCAACCGATAATGCCCAGATGAGGAGGAAATCGATACCACTTTCTGGCCTAATATTGAGCCTGTCTATCTCACCGCCTCTCTGCTCTTGCATCCCCTGCATCTGGCGAAGCTCCCGGATCTCCAGTAACCGGGTGTACGTGCTTCCACTTTATAAATTGTGGTTGTGCCATTTGCATGCGGCATAATCCACGTAGATTACGTTTAAACAAACCACCAATGTCAGAATACACTAGTAGAAAAGGGGTCTTTGGTCCACGGTCACGTTCCCAATCCGGGACAGAGATCTAAATCGAGGCAAAAATTGATCTAAATCACTAATTCTTCCACAAATTAATCGAGACAGAGATCTAAATCGAGGCATTTCATTAATTCAACCACAAATTCTTCTAAACAAAGGTGTGATTTCACATCCTAGATTAATTCAACCACTAGTCAACAATTTCACTTCCGCTGCCACTGTCCTCCGAGCCGCCGGCTTCCTCATCATCGTCGGATGGAACCTCCACGATTTCCGCATTGTTCGCGAGACGGAGCACCTCTTCGCGGTGAGCGGTGGCGATGACGGTGTACTTGGTCCATCCAGGGACGGACCAGAACCTCTCCCGCCCTTCTCGGTTGCGGAGATCCCGGTGCACCACGCGCTCGTCAATGATGCGGTTGCCAATCTTGGCCTTCCGCTCCTTCTTGAACAACGCCGGCCAGTATGGGCTGGCCGCCGCGTACCAGGGCAGCGCCCTCTTCCATGCAGGCATCTGGCGGCGGCGCGCCACAATTTCACTCTCCATCTCGACTGGGCCATGGAGCGAAGCCACCAGCACCCCCGCATAGCTGATGCACCATACATGGGGCACCGTCGCGGCCGGCGGCGCGAGGATGTCGAAGTGCACGAACATCACCACCTCGTAGAAGTTCAGCGCGGGCATCTCCATGGCGGCGTGGTGGAGATTGGAGAGGGAGCGAGGGGATGGACGACGAAGCAATGGTGTGGTGGAGATTGGAGAGGACGAGGGGATGGACGACGAAGCGACGCGCTGTGGCACCACCTATTTGTACACGAGGACGACGAAGCGACGGGCGGAATATCCAAGGGGTATTGGTCAGACAAAAGGAAGTAAGGCAAGGTTAAGACAGATTAATGGGCGACCAATTTTTTTCCTCCCAGGACTCCGGGGCCAATAGTTCAGACCGCTAGGTCAACAAGTACAACTATTACAACTTAAAAAGGCACGGAGCTTAAGCTAAATAGAACTAGTTATCACACATCTCCTTGATCTTCCTAATCTTAGCCCGATGCGCATCTTCCTGCGAGAGCAAGGATCGAATCGTCTGCTCCTTCCTTTTAGCATCTTCCTTGCACAGCTTCAATTGTTTCTCTGCATTTTTCCTCATGCACTTGTCAATACTCGTAGTTGTGAACTGTAGGACTTTGGCCTGGTGAAGATCATTCCTTTCTTGAGTCAGTTCTTGCTTTGCTTTAGCCTTCAGGGCCAACGCCGCGTCCCTCTCCTTCTCGACTTTGCTAACCTTGTCTTGCACCCACCTAAGATTTCGCTTATGCTTGGTCGTGTCAACTGGTTCCCATAGCTTCATCTCAACACTGTCAAGAAGTGAGCTGAATACGGATTCTTTCAACTCAACAGTCCTTTCCCATAGTTTGTCCAGCGTTTTCTGCATCGATTTGGGCCACTCTGGATCTACCCATTTTACAACACCGCAACTTCCGCCTTGCATCATTGCACGATGTCCTTGACACCGTAGAAACCTGCTGCCTGCATTTCGTCCTTCAAACGCTACAAATTTAGCGGGCACATATCCATGTTTACATAGTAGAGGACTGTCTTCATCCGCTAAACCGTGATAGTCGGAGTCATACATCGTCTGGTTGGTCTAACACATCATACGCGCATGAGTAAACAGATTAGATCTAGCTCAAAAAATAGATAACTGGCCACAGATGATAGAGATAGAGATGACACGACTCACATGGAAATCACCGTCCATGTCGTCACGACGCGTTTCCTCGTCATCTCCCCTTGAACCCATGGCGAGAGGGGAGGGGGGTGGCTGCCAGAGAGGGGATTGGGATGGAGGCGCCGTTGGCTTGTGGCTACGACAGGATGGGAGTGAAGTGGGGAAAGTGGCTTCGAGGGGAAGGAAGAGAAGTACGGGGAGGAAGAGAAGTAATGGGGACGTGACACTTGGATATGACCCACTGAACTCGTGAGTCGTGACACTCGCAACAGGGAGCGCCCGGTGTTGCCAGTTTGTCCAGAGCAAGCGTGGCCAATCATGCCGCAGAATAGCCTACTCGTGGATCGCTCTCATGAAGACCATCCCAATCGTCCAAGCGCCCTAATCAAATGGTATGTAACAATCATCAAGCAGAACAACTGTGTTAGGGCGTGCCTTCTAGAAGACTCGGTCTAACAGCCACCCATTGGGGGGCTAATGTTAGGGCTCTCCTAAGGTTAATTAGGATCCATATGTGGTTTGTGAAAAGAGCAAACATGCAATGACACTGGTGGATCCATATGTAGTTTGTGAAAAGAACAGACATGCAATCATACTGGGTGGATCCATGTGTGGTTCATGAGAAGAACACACATGCAATGACACTGGTGATATGTGGTTTGTGAAACGAACAGACATGCAATGACTCTAACTGTGGTTAATGAAAAGAGCAGACATGCAATGACACTGGTGGATCCATGTGTGGTTCATGAGAAGAAAACACATCCAATAACACCGGTGGATCCTTATGTGGTTTGTGAGAAGAACAGACATGCAATGACTCTAGCTGTGGTTCATGAGAAGAACACACATTCAATGACACTGGTGTATCCTTATGTGGTTTGTGAGAAGAACAAACATGCAATGACTCTAGTTGTGGTTCATGAGAAGAACACACATGCCATGACACTGGTGTATCCTTATGTGGTTTGTGAGAAGAACACACATGCAATGACTCTAGATATGGTTCATGAGAGGAACACACATCCAATGACACTGGTGGATGCATGTGTAGTTTGTGAAAGGAACACACATGCAATGACACTGGGTGTGGTTCATGAGAAGAACACACATGCAATGACACTGGTGGATCCATGTGTGGTTTTTGAGAAGAATAGACATGCAATCACACTTGGTGGATCCATGTGTGGTTCATGAGAGGAACACAACTGCAATGACACTGGTGGATCCATGTGTGGTTCATCAGAAGGACACACATCCAATGACACTAGGTGTGGTTCATGAGAAGAACACACATGCAATGACACTGGTGGATCCTTATGTGGTTTGTGTAGTAGAACACACATGCAATGACTCTAGTTGTGGTTCATGAAAAGAACACACATGCAATTACACTGGTGGATGCATGTGTGGTTTGTTAAAAGAACACACATGCAATGACACTGGTTGTGGTTCATGAGAAGAACACACATGCAATGACACTGGTGGATCCATGTGTGGTTTATGAGAGGAACAAAGATGCAATGACACTAGGTGTGGTTCATGAAAAGAACAGACATGCAATGACACTGGTGGATCCATGTGTGGTTTGTGATAAGAACAGAAATGCAATCACAATTGGTGGATCCATGTATGGTTCATTAGAGGAACACACATGCAATGACACTAGTGGATCCATGTGTGGTTTATGAGAGGAATAGACATGCAATGATACTGGGTGTGTTTCATGAAAAGAATAGACATGCAATGACACTGGTGGATCCATGTTTGGTTTGTGAGAAGAACAAACATGCAATCACACTTGGTGAATCCATGTGTGGTTCATGGGAGGAACACACATGCAATGACACTGGTGGATCCATGTGTGGTTCATGAGAAAAACACACATCCAATGACATTGGGTGTGGTTCATGAGAAGAACACGCATGCAATGACACTGGTAGATTCTTATGTGGTTTGTGTAGAATAACACACATGTAATGACTCTAGCTGTGGTTCATGAAAAGAACACACATGCAATGACACTGGTGGATCCATGTCTGGTTTGTGAAAAGCACATACATGCAATCACACTAGGTGGA
The DNA here is from genome assembly GCA_916181665.1 of Avena sativa. Classification (NCBI taxonomy): domain Eukaryota; kingdom Viridiplantae; phylum Streptophyta; class Magnoliopsida; order Poales; family Poaceae; genus Avena; species Avena sativa. The sequence goes on along the minus strand of OV702286.1, from coordinate 381,443,451 downwards.
TCCATGTGTGGTTTGTTTAGAGGAACATACATGCAATGACACTGGGTGTGGTTCATGAAAAGAATAGACATGCAATGACATTGGTGGATCCATATGTGGTTTGTGGAAAGCACAGACATGCAATGACTCTAGCTGTGGTTCATGAAAAGAACAGACATGCAATGACACTAGGTGGATCCATGTGTGGTTCATGAGAACAACACACATCCAATGACACTGGTCGATCCTTATGTGGTTTGTGAGAATAACAGACATGCAATGACACTGGTTGTGGTTCATGAGAAGAACACACATGCAATGACACTAGTGGATCCATGTGTGGTTTGTGATAAGAATAGACATGCAATCACACTAGGTGGATCCATGTGTGGTTTGTGGAAAGAACAGACATGCAATGACTCTAGTTGTGGTTCATGAAAACAACACACATGCAATGACATTGGTGGATCCATGTGTGGTCACTACTAGGAAAAACGTTATCAGTGGCGCACCAAAACAACTTTCTGTGGCGCATCTAGCAGTCGCCACTAACTCGTCGCCACTAAAATTATATTTCTGTGGCGCATATGCATATGCACCACAGAATTTTCCAAAGCTATATGCGCCACAGAATTATGTCCCAGATTCTGTGGCGCATATAGCTATATGCGCCACCGAATTCTATGGTACATTCTATGCACAGAATCTTTTTTTCAGAATTTTGAAATTTTCAGAATCTGGTACAAATACAGTATATAACAGGTATATTTTAGGAAATACACAAAAATTAACAGAAATTCACAGAAAAGCTGCACACAGCAGTACAAATGTTCCAGTTCACATATAATACATCAACAAGCACAAATGTTCACAAGTGTTCATCAATCACATCACTTAGAACCGACTAAGTGTACAAGTATATTTCACAAGTGTTCATCTCACTCACATAACTTACAACTGCGCAATGTTGTCACCGCCTATACCTTAGGACAGAATGTAGTACACCGTAACCTCGATGCCGGTGAGGAGGAGCGGCACCAAGATCTTCGTTCGGTTCTTCTTCCACACGTGTCTCCTCCACTTGGCCATCGCCTCCTCTCTAGTCGCGTATACCTTGTAGTTGTTGCCGCTGAACTTGTCCACTTGTTGGTGGCAGTCCACCCACTCCTCGTATACACCTGGAACCCGACCCTTGTACACAACGTACGTCGACATCTCTATTGACAAGGCATATTAGTACATGATGCAAATATATATGTTGACAAATATTAGAGCATGGCATTCATAAACTTAAAATAATGCGTCGATGACAATGAAAGAAACACGACAACATGTCCGACACAATAACAACTACGGTTTCAAGCTAGGCAAGTTAAGTTTTTTGACACGCAGACTACATGTCCACCGATACACACGCTCTCTCGGTCAAGTAGCCTTCTCCTCGCAGGGCGTCAGGAACGGCTTGTACATGTCTTTCGTTGTCCATGTCCTAAAGTCACCCTGCGCCTTGAGGCGGGCTTCGATCTCCCTCTTGGTGAACGACCTGGGCTGGTGTAAGAGCCCACCATGTGTGTTAACCTGTTCCATGATGATATGTGACAGCTTCACCTGCGTATCATGGAAGTCTTCCCTGAGATCGGGGTCACTGATCCCATGCAACTTTTGGGCCCATCCTTGGAGAGCATATGGCAGCGTTTGCATCTCGCAATCCCGGACAGACCCTTTGAGGTGATGGCAAACGTAGAAGGCCTCCTTCACACTATCAGACGGCTGCTTGACACAGGGGAACTCGAACACATGCTTGAACTTGTGTCGGCCATCGTCCTTGTAAGCCTCCCCCTTATAGTTGAAGGGGCCTCCCTGATTGGCATAGCCCTCGATAGCATCATCCAGAACGCTCCTTACTCTGGCGTAGTTCTTCCTCCTTGCACTCCCCGAGTCGAAGTAGGTGGCAAGCGAATACCTCGTGGAGAGGACGATGAGCGTGCAGTGCTTATCTCTGCACAACACACAATGTGGAACGGGATGTTGGAAAAGAGCAATGGAAAGAAATATTTATGTGTTACGACGGCGGTGGGAGGATGTGTACACTTACTCAGGAAAGAAAGGCACAAGGATGTTGTCCTTCCTCTTGTTGTCCATCAATAGCTTCTAAAGGTAGGACTTTGCCCGGGCCCGGGTCCTTGTTCCTTCTTCCAGCTGGCTATCCTGCATGTAGTAGGGATCCGCTATCGCGACGAACAGGGTGTCCTCTCTCTTGACCTTCATCGCCATATTGAGCGCGAATAGGCGGACCAAGTTATAGTCCAGCCGTCTCGAGTGGAACAGCTTGAAGATGTCCTCATAGGCTATGAAGAACACATCCGCGGGGGCATCGGTGATGAAGCCCACGTCCTCCGGCACCTTGGCGGTGAACACCGGGTAACTCGGGTCCTTGTCCTTGAGAAGGAGGCCCTCTAGTGTTAGGACACCTTCATGCAAACTCATCTTAGCTCCCGAAGCCAGGCGGCGCAGTTCCGGAGGCAGTATGGGCTGACCAGCTTCGTGCACTCTAGTCAAGCCATCCTTGCGGGGTGGTACAACATCGTCCCGGTAACGGATCGGAGCGGGCTGGCTCGCAGCCTTGTCGTTGTTCCTATTCGGCCTCTTCCTCACCCTCTTCCTCTTTGCATCAGCAGCCTCCACTAGCGATGCTAACCCGTCACCGGCCGTCCTGCGGAGTGTGTCAGGGCTAAAAATGATTCCGGCTGATGGAGGTTGTGTCTCGGTGGCCGGAGGCGTCTCCTGAGAAAACCCACGGAAGACCAGGCGCTTCCTGGGATGGCTAGCTTGATCACGGAATGATGGTTCTTCAATGAGAGGAGGCATGAACAGTCCTTTGCTGGCGCCGGTGTTGACGAAGGCATTGACGTCGACCGGTGCATCATCATCATCATCCACCTCGATGTTGGCATCGAAGGCCACCATGTCCATGTCATCCTGGGGTGGTGGCGATGGCTGTTGCGGTGCCACGGCCTTGCCTTTAGGCGGGGGCGATGGCGGTCGAGGAGCAACCACGCCCTTGGCTGCTTGTGGCGCTGGTGCATACGCTCCCAAGAGTCTCTGGTGACGGCTTGTGGTGGTGGCGACGACGACCGGTGCAGCAGGAGGCTTCGTCCTTGGCGGCCGGACGACCGAGGTGGCACCGGTGGAGCGAGACCCAATACGAATCTGGGTCTTTGGCCAAATCATGGGATAGCCATGGCAACCTTCCAGGGTCAGGTGCTCGTCGGCTCCTGGAGGTTGCATGGGAGGGTCCATGTCTTCACACCCCCCCAACACCCGACCCAACTCGATGCGCATCACGGCATCGTCCATGGGCTTGCAGTGCATCGTGCAGTTTGCCGGTTGTATTAGCTTGCCCGTGGCAAAATCCTTCAACTCGCCGCCGGGCACCTTATGCAGGAGCACGCACGGAGTGTCCTGAGGCATCAAGATATGCATCATGAGATGACAGCCAATCAAAGGCATTAAGTAGAGCACGCTGACTAACTACTTATTTTACCTTGGTGAGGGCGCCGAGCTCGGCTAATGTCGAGACACAGGCGGCCGGTGGCTGATCCTTCTTCTTCTCCGTCTTGGGTGCATTAGGAAGCACCGCCGCCGCCGGCTGCTACGCCTTGGTAGTCTCGGTAGGAGGGGGTAGCTCCGGCGCATCCAACTCCATCGGTTGCACCGTGGGGATGGAGGGCGGCGGGGTAACCATGTCTGGCGACACTTGGTGGCTCGAGGTGCTGCCGCTAGTGCTGGGCACTTGTATCGGCCCCACCTGACCATCCGCATTCCATTTTTCTATCCCCTCCATCAGCCGAGGGGGTAGCATCTCGAGGATCTTCTACTGCACTATCACGTTCACCTCGTCCTGGTCCACCTTGCTGGCCTCTAGATGCGCGATCTTTCGCTTCAGCTCTTCCTTCTCGGCTTGATCCTGAGCCGTCGACTGGGTCCGCCTCTCCTTTCTCTCCTTGGATTCCTCGCTATAGTACTCGCGGAACTTTGTGCTCGTACCAAAGCCAGAGATACAGCCAAATGACGTGGGCGGCTCGGACTGTGGCCTCCCCTTGAAGGCGTTGGTCGCCCTGTTGAAAATCGTGTCCCACGGCTCCGTCGAGACCTAGGACAACGAGTCCAGCGCCTCGCGTGTAGCCTTGATTTCAGCGTCCTGCAGATAAGGAAAGGTGAACCCATTTAGGAACTTGCCTTGATTATTCAAAATGAAATCAAATGGACCGCGGGTAAATTCCTTACCAGTTTACTCTCAAACTTCCTCACATCGTCATCATCGGTGACGAATTCCTTGGAATCCTTGTCCAGATAGTAGCGGGCCCGGACAAAGTTCCGGGTCTGCTCGTCCGTGATTTTTAAAAACGGGTTTTCTTTCCCGAGATGCTCAACCTCGGCGTCCTCCCTTGCCCATATGGCCTTCTTTCCCCTGTAACCGCCGCTTCCACATCGGTGGTTACCTATGTTCTGTTCCCGCATTTCCCGACCCCACTCCGTCCATGTCTTCGCTTCGTCAGTCTCCATCTCCGCCTTGAATATCTTGAACTCGTCTTCGTCGATCATGGGCTCACCCTTCTTGATCTTCTCCCAGCTTTCCTTTTTCGCGATCTTGTTCTTCACCCGGGTTCTCCAGCTGCTCAAGGCATTGGCCATCTTCGTGATGGCTAACCTGTTCACCTTATTGGATTTTTCCAGTTTGTCGGTGTACGGTGCTGGGAACTTGTACCGTTGGTGAAGCTTCTTAAGGCAGTTTGCCACCAACCGCTCATTCGCTTCACTTCTCAGGTGCTTCGTGTTGATCGACATGCTTTCCCGGATGATGCACCCGAGTTGCATGCCGTACCTGGCGGGAACATCCGGAGGCTCCAATAGAAGGCCACTTTCCGAGACCAGAGTGATCTCATCGGTGGTGTCAGCGAGCTTTTGCGGCTTCCGATCCTTCCTCGGCTTCTTATTCTTCTTAACAGACGGGTTGCTGCTACCGCCATCCGTGCGGTCCCCGCCATCGGTCGTGCGGCCTCCGCCATCGGTCGTGCGGCCTCCACCATCGGAGGTGGTCGCATCCTCCTCCTCGGCTTCATCTATCCAGTAGTCCTCGTCCCCCTCTTGCTCATCATCCCCATCGTGGCCTGCAGTATCTGCCACGTTCTCATGCTGAGACTCCGCCGCCTCGTGCTGCGCCACCGCCTCCCAGAAAGTGAGGTTCGCCGCTCTAGCTTGGTCTTCGACGCTCATTGCGGCCTTAGAAGTGTCGGCCCCATCGGCGGCCGACATGTTTGCACACTTCTAAACAAATTAAAATAAGGAAGTTAGTATTAGTTATTGTTGACAATATTTAAAATGAGCTGTCCATTTCTCCCAAGTGTCAATTCACTTCCAGCTCGGTCGAGAAATGGGGCTCATATGTCAAAAAATTACTAAGTGTCGACCGAAATGGATCGAAATCAACATTTCAGGAGAAATGGGCAGCTCGGGTGATTTCCCTGCAAACATTTCACATACAAAAATGCACAAATTGTGCTCCACAGTCACATATGGTGCTCCAACACCATATAATCCAACAGGGTACAGAGATTTCTGTCATCGTATATATACACAATGTAATTTTTTTGGTTTTCATTTTTTCGTGATCCCAGACACCCATGCTTATGACAGATGATCCGTTAAGCACTCGCATACCACTGACATGAGCTAATTTTATTTACCATCCTCAGTTGTGAACACGTTTTCCTTATCTCTATAACCAGCAGCTATGGCAAGTTCAATACTATAAACTCAACTAGCAATATATCTTCCAGCTTTACCACCACCATGCCCCATGCATCCTTGCTAAATACAGCAGGGTACATCTGAACTTTACGTGTGTTTTTTTGAAAATTTTGAAACCAGTATTACCAATGCATTGTTGGAAAAACTCAGTATAACATGATAAACTTCCTTAACTAACTAGTCAACAAGATCATCATACATGCATGAAATGACATGTTGATCGAATTCTCTAGATATGTAAGTCCTCCAGCTCCACTGCATTACTGTTGTACATATAAACAAGAGTAGGGCCCATAGTGGCAGTGCTGGGTCCTGGCTCAAGTTGCAGAAAAAGGAAGACCCTATCTCATGATCTATATACCAAGGCTGAAATTCTTAGGTAGTGTCTTAGCACCATTAGAGGTTTCATTCCTGCAGGTTGCTAAGGAGGAAACAATATTGACTACCCAATAGGTCGAGCCATAAAAACCAGGGATGCCAAACTTGGCCAATGGGATACCCTCATCATTCCCTATTACATATTAGTGGCACTTCTGGTTCATTCTATCACAACTTTGGTAGCAAACAGGATCACCATCTCAGCCATTGGCAGAATATCTAAAGGCTGGTATCAGGAGGGGGTAAGAGGTGAATGGACCATCACCACTAATCAACATATATATAGGAGTTATTAAAAGTAACATTTAGCTCCATCGCTTTCACCTGCACCCAAAAGACACACATTGCTAGACAAGTGTTATCAGCTATTGTTCAGCTCCAAATATGCAGATAAAACAAGCGTGCACCCAGATATGGTAATTAATAGCTGTAATTAAAATGGCAACCATGATGAATAACTACAGTAGTTGTAGAGTAAGCTTACAACTAGTACTATCTTTTACTCCACACTTTGTAAAATCTTGGGACTTAGTACATGACCTAGTAGTATCTGAAACTATCCGTATTTAGTTAGAACTACAATAGTATCGATCACCAAAATTAAAAGGTATATTAATTAATTCAGTAACTATAGCTTGGGTTTTCCTAGTCTCGCACATCTGTGTCAACAGAACCAATTATAAGCTAGGGTATTATACATACTTGTTGAAGGATAATAAGAGATTTCACAAACAAGAATAATCACCCAAAAAAAGGCAACATCTTACAGATGAGTAGCAGTACACTAGTATAGCACTTGTACTAGCTTGTTCATTTTTGACAGAATGAAGCTAGTGATGGATCTCAACGACTAAAAGGCAAGGAAGGAGGAGAGGGGGTCACCTGCGGGGTGGTGGTGGCGGTGGTCCTAGACGCTGGAGCGGGCCTCCTCCTCCTGGTGTTCTGCAGGGTGGTGGTGGCGGTGATCCTGGACGCCGGAGCGGGCCTCCTCCTCCTGGTGCTCTGCGGGGTGGTGGTGGTGGTCCTGGATGCTGGAGCGTGCCTCCTCCTCCTGGTGCTCTGTGAGGCCACGGCGAGGCAAGGAGGGTGGTGGTGGCGGTCGTCCTGGACGCTGGAGCGGGCCTCCTCCTCCTGGTGCTCTGTGAGGCCATGGCGAGGCAAGGCGGTGCGGTGCAGCGAGGCGATATGGGGAAATCTGAGGCATGCTAGGGTTCTAGGCGGCGCGGCGCAGCAAGGCGATATTATTTCTAAGTCACAGAATTCTATGGCGCATCTGTTCAGATATGCGCCACAGAAATTTTGGGGATAGTACAAAACGCGCGTTGTGCTGTTGTTTGACAGAAAACGAAGCTTACCACATTGGTTGCTCCTCTCTGTTCTAAACCTGGGGGGCCAGGTTCGATTCCTAGCACAGCCACATTTTTTTTGACTTTTTAAAAAATATTTTAAGGATGGTAATAATATATTAAAAGCAAGAACTAATATATTTGCCTATTAAAAATATTTGATGGATGGTAATAATATATTAAAAGCAAGAACTAATATATTTGCCTATTAAAAACAAGAATTAATATATTTGCCTTAATATATTTGCCTCAATATTATCCGCATACATTAGTTTGTCAAAGTAATACATATATGCAAGCGCGCGAGCACACATGTGCATTAATTAGTACAAAAAAGGCGTCAAAAACCGCTAAGTCGGCTCTGAGGTAGCTAGTGTCTCTTCACAACAACTTTCTTGCCCTTCTTCTTCGCGGTAGAATACTTTAGGCCGGGCACCTTGAGATTTCTTCTCGTGTACGGGCAACCTTTAGCCAGTAGGGTGGTCTTCCTTCTTACTTTAGCATAAGTAGTTGGCTTGTCGAAGTACTTGTCGAATTCCTCTTTGATCTTGGGATTGCTATTCTTGTCGATGTCTTGCTTGTTGGCGGGTCCTTCCATTCCGATGATGCTCCTCTTGCCCCTCCTCACGACAACATGGCTTGGCTTTGTTGGGTCGGTAATGAAGAAGCATTGGTCAACTTGGCTACCCAGCACCCTTGGCTCATTTTTCGTGGAGGCGTTCTTCGATTTGGCATCGGGTATAACCATGGTAGTGAAAAACCGGCCATCTTTTTCGACGCTCTTGGCCCATCTGACACGAAACATCGGCACCATCACTCCGCAGTAGTCGAGTTCCCATATCTCCTTGATCCTTCCGTAGAATCTTTCCTTAACATCAGTCTCGTCATCAGCGTATGATAGCATAGTTACTCCTGAGTTTTGGTATTCACTATTCTTGTCCTTCTCCTCGGCGTAGAATCTGTAGCCGTTGATGTCGTACGTCTGATAGGTCCAAACATTGCACCCGGGGCCCTGTGAGAGTGAGAATATGAGTTTCTGATCTTCAGTATAAGGCGTCAGCATGGGACTTTCCAGTAGCCTTTTCTTGAACCACCCCGTGAAGTTGGCGTTGTGCTCTCTGGTTACGTCTCCCTTCTTCGTCGGCTTGCCCATGTTGGCGAGCTTTTGCTCGATTAAGGTTTTGAACTCATCCAATCAGGGGTCGACCAACTGTATGTGTTGTAGCGCGACTCGGTTTGCCCTATCAAAGTTGGCGTGTTCGAGTTTGATGCCGACGTGGAGTGCGCGGTAGCCCTCGCAGTGACCAAATCCAGCGAGCCTCCCGAGGTGCTTCCTGGTGGGCAGACCGACATCCTGGTTCTCGGTGCTTAGGTAGTTCTAGCAGAAGGAGATGCACTCGTAGGTCAGAATGCCCTTGGCTATGCTTCCATCTGGACGGGACCTGTTGCGAACGAATCATTTGATGACACCGTTTAGCCTTTCGAACGGCATCATGTTTTGCAGGAACATCGGCCCGAGATGGATGGTGTCATCCACGACATGGACAAGCAGATGCACCATGATATCGAAGAATGCGGGAGGGAAGTAAATCTCGAGCTTGCATAGTATCTCGATGATCTCTTTCTGTAGCTTGCCGAGCTGCTTCACGCTGATAGACTTCCTAGATATGACATCGAAGAAGTTGCAGAGGCCAAATAGCGTCTCAGGGACGTGCTCGTCCATTATCCCTCGGATCGCAACGGGGAGTATCTGCGTCATCAGCACGTGACAGTCGTGAGACTTCATCCCACTGAACCTCTTCTTCGCTACGTCCAGATATCTGCTTATCTTCCCAAAGTAGTCGTGCGGAACCTTGACTTCTAGGAGGCAACGGAAAAACCTCTCGAGCTCCTCCTCGCTTAGAGTGAAGGATGCAGCTTTAAGCACCACCTCATTCTTCTTAGCCCTTTTGCGGCGACCCTGGGTCCCTTCCGTCTGTTCATCGTCATCGTCGGCATCGTCACTATTGGGGTACTGAAGTTCCTTCTTAATTCCAAGCAATTTTAGGTCGCTTCTTGCTTTCGGCCCATCCTTGGTCCTATCCAGCATGTTCATCAGAGTGCCGAGCAGGCTCTCGGTAACGTTCTTCGTGACGTGCATCATATCGAGGCTATGGGGCGTGTGGAGGACCTTCTAGTAAGGAAGGTCCCAGAAAACGGACCTCGCCTTCCATACTCCATGCAGCGGTGATGGCTGTTTCCTCGGCCGCTTCTTTCCTGGCGCAGGGCACTCTTCCCAATTGTCCAGAAGCTCCTTGATTTCTTCGCCGCTTAACGGTCGACATGGGGCATTTTCGAGCTCGTCTTTGCCATTGAACAGGTCTCCACGTTTTCTCCACGGGTGATCCTTGCGGAGCCACATTCGAGTCCTTGGGAACACGGTTTTCGAAGACCCAGGATCCCTCGGCAGCTGCAGATGCGGGGTCTTATCCATGCACCTGACACATGCACAAAATCCGTGGTTCACCTGACACGCTACATATCCGTAACCAGGATAGTCCTGCACCGTCATGAGCAACGCAGCTCTTAGGTTGAAATAATCTCCAGTGTAGGCATCCCACGTATGTGCCGGCGTCTCCCACAGCGTCGCTAACTCCTCTTTCAGGAGCCCGAGATACATATGCATGTCGACACCCGGTTGTTTTGGCCCCTGGATAAGGATACTCATGTGTACATACCGCTGCTTCGTGCACAACCAGGGTGGGAGGTTGTACGGCCATACAAACACGGGCCAGGTGCTGTGCGTGCTACTTTGGTTGCCAAAGGGATTGAGTCCATCGGTGCTCATGCCCAGCCTAACGTTCCTTAGATCGAGCCCGAACTCATCTTGGAATTTGATGTCCATCGCATTCCACTGGCTAGCGTCCGCGGGGTGTGTCAGGATCTTGCCCTTCTCCGGATCATCTTCCGGCTTCTCCCTCTTCGCGTGCCATTGCATAAGCTCTGCTTCCTTAGGGTCTACGAAATACCGCTGCAGACGGGAAGTGATAGGAAAGTACCACACCACTTTTCGAGGAACTTTCTTGTTCCCTCACTTGTACCGTCCCTGGCCGCACACCGGGAATGTGGTTATATCCTTGTACTCGTTCCGGTAAAGTGCGCAGTCGTTGATGCATGTGTGGTACTTCACATACGGTAGGTCTAGTGGGCAAACTACTTTCCTCGCCTCCTCGATACTTGTTGGCAATGTGTTGTCCTTGGAAGACGAGCGTGCCAGAATTTCATGTGAGCGTTAAAGCTAGTGTCAGTCCATTGGTGCTCCGCCTTCATCTCCAGAGCCTTCAGCGTTACACTCAAGCGTGTATCCTCGGGCCGGCACCCAGGATACAATGGAGTCCTCCCGTCTACCTCCATTTGTGTCAGCTTGGCTTTCTCTCTAGCTGCAGCTCTTGTGTTGGCCGTCTGCTTGAGGAGTATTTCTTGAAGATGAGGGTCCCGCAAGGCCGAAGTTAGCGGCGTGTCCGTGCTCCTGTCTTCTCCACCGCCACCACCACCATTTGCTCCGGCATCGTCTCCTTCATGATGATCGTGTCTCCCGGCATCTCCTTCTTCATCATGGCCACCACCATCTACCGACGGCTCCTCATTCACTAAGAAGCCAGGCATGAAACCGTGCTTCAATAGGTGAGACTCCAGTTGTCTGGAATCAGGGTTGATCCACTTCTGGTGTTTGCATGTTCGGCACGGACATCTTATCTTGGTCATGTTGTTCCGAACCATGTCGGCTACCGCGTCAGCCTTGTATCTAACCACCCAGCGTTCGCTCATATGGATGACCATGGTCGCCTGCGCGCGAACATAGACCAAATTAAAGAGAGTATGTTAGAACCATGCACACACACGACACGCACACATACATTCATGCGCATGATCGCCCGGGAAATTTCGGCATGACCTATCCTAAAAATAGGACGTATGGCTAGTGCAAAAATTTGCCGAAATGGACGTGAATCAACATTTCGGTAAACCTCCATGCACCCGGCGCCGACAACATGCATTCAAGCACAACACAACCTCACTCCACAAGCAACATGTATTCAAGCACAACACAAAGCGAAGGAACATCATCTCTCGCCATCGCACACCGCCCGCGGGACCATCTTCACCTACAAAACATCCATACACACCGCGCCGAGGCCCGCCGGCCACACAAAACATGCATCACACAAGTACCCATGCACACATGCCTCACAAATCTACAAACCCCATATGCATATATATAGTGTAGCAAGAGGGGGTGTTGGGATGTGCGGAGGAGGAAAGTATGAGTGGTTTACTACCTTTACAAGTAGGAGTAGCTTCCCCTCACAAGTACATGAACCAAAGTAGGTCTAGCTATCAACAATGGAGGTGACTATGAGCAAAATGGAGTGGGAGGGAGGAGGGGGACGAGCTAGCTAGTTGGAGGTGGTGGGAACAAGGGAAAGGGGGCTGCCACCTTTTGTAGATCTGTTTCGCACATTCTGTGGCGCATATGGAAAATGCTCCACATAATGTCAACATTCTGTGGCGCATATAGCTACATGCGCCACAGAAAGTGAGAATTCTATGCCGCATATGCGATATGCGCCACAGAATTTTGACCTGCCCATGTGCTGGGGTCAGGCCCACATGGGCCCACAGGAATTTTGTGGCGCATGTAGCTATATGCGCCACAGAATTCTCACTTTCTGTGGTGCATATATCCATATGCGCCACAGAATTGCAGGAATTCTGTGGCGCATTTGCTACATGCGCCACAGAATTAATTTTAGTGGAGCATTTTTTGCATATGCGCCATAGAATTAAAATCTACCTATAATCATTTTCCTAGTAGTGGGTTTGTGAAAAGAACAGACATGTAATCACACTAGGTGGATCCATGTGTGGTTTGTGGAAAGAACAGACATGCAATGCCTCTAGCTGTGGTTCATGAAAACAACACACATGCAATGACACTGGTGGATCCATGTGTGGTTTGTGAAAAGAACAGACATGCAATCACACTAGGTGGATCCATGTGTAGTTTGTGGAAAGAACAGACATGCAATGACTCTAGGTGTGGTTCATGAAAAGAACACACATGCAATGACACTAGTGGATCCATGTGTGGTTTGTGAAAAGAGCAGACATGCAATCACACTAGGTGGATCCATGTGTGGTTTGTTTAGAAGAACACACATACAATGACTCTAGTTGTGGTTCATGAAAAGAACACACATGCAATGACACTGGTGGATCCATGTGTGGTTCATGAAAAGAACAAACATGCAATGACACTGGTGGATCCTTATGTGGTTTGTTCGGAGGAACAAACATGCAATGACATTGGGTGTGGTTCACGACAAGAACAGACATGCAATGACACTGCTGGATCCATGTGTGGTTCATGAGAAGAACACACATCCAATAACACGGGTGGATCCTTATATGGTTTGTAGAAAGCACAGACATGCAATGACTCCAGCTGTGGTTTATGAAAAGAACAGACATGCAATGACACTGGGTGGATCCATGTGTGGTTCATGAGAAGAACACACATCCAATGGCACTGGTGGATCCTTATGTGGTTTGTGAGAAAAACATACATGCAATGACACTGGTTGTGGTTCATGAGAAGAACACACATGCAATGACACTGGTGGATCCATGTGTGCTTTGTGTAAAGAAATCACATGCAATCACACTAGGTGGATCCATGTGTGGTTTGTGGAAAGAACAGACAACCAATGATGCTAGCTGTGGTTCATGAAAAGAACACACATGCAATGACACTGGTGGATCCATGTGTGGTTCATGAGAAGAACACACATTCAATGACACTAGTGGATCCTTATGTGGTTTGTGTAGAAGAACACACATGCAATGACTCTAGCTGTGGTTCATGAAAAAAAACACATGCAATGACACTGGTGTATCCATGTGTGGTTCATGAGAAGAACACACATGCAATGACACTGGGTGTGGTTCATGAGAAGAACACACATGCAATGACACTGGTGGATCCTTATGTGGTTTGTTTATAAGAACGCACATGCAATTACTCTAGCCGTGGTTTATGAAAAGAACTCACATGCAATGTCACTAGTGGACCGATCTGTGGTTTGTGAAAAGAACTGACATGCAATGACTCTAGGTGGATCCATGTGTGGTTTGTTTAGAGGAACAGACATGCAAGGACACTGGCTGTGGTTCATGAAAAGAAAAGACATGCAATGACACTGGTGGATCCATATGTGGTTTGTGGAAAGCACAGACATGCATGACTCTAGTTGTGGTTCATGAAAACAACAAACATGCAATGACACTGGGTGGATCCTTATGTGGTTTTTTTAGAGGAACAGACATGCAATGACACGGGCGGATCCATATGTGGGTCATGAGAAGAACACACATCCAATGACACTGGTGGACCCTTATGTGGTTTGTGGAAAGCACAGACATGAAATGACTCTAGCTGTGGTTCATGAAAAGAACAGACATGCAATGACATTGGGTGGATCCATGTGTGGTTCATGAGAAGAACACACATCCAATGACACTGGTGGATCCTTATGTGGTTTGTGAGAAGAACAGACATGCAATTACACTGGCCGTGGTTCATGAGAAGAACACACATGCAATGACACAGGTGGATCCATATGTGGTTTGTGAAATGAACAGACATGCAATCACACTAGGTGGATCCATGTGTGGTTTGTGGAAAGAACAGACATGCAATGACTCTAGCTGTGGTTCGTGAAAAGAACACACTTGCAATGACACTTGTGGATCCATGTGTGGTTTGTGAAAAGAACAGATATGCAATCACACTAGGTGGATCCATGTGTGGTTTGTTTAGAAGACCACACATGCAATGACTCTAGCCGTGGTTCATGAAAAGAACACACATGCAATGAAACTGGTGGATCCATGTGTGGTTCATGAAAAGAACAGACATGCAATGACACTGGTGGATCCTTATATGGTTTGTTTAGAGGAACAGACATGCAATGACACTAGGTGTGGTTCATGAATAGAACAGACATGCAATGACACTGGTGGATCCATATGTGGTTTGGGAAAAGAACAGACATGCAATCACACTGGGTGAATCCATGTGTGGTTCATGAGAAGAACGCACATGCAATGACTCTAGCTATGGTTCATGAAAAGAACAGACATGAATGACACTGGTGGATCTATATGTGGTTTGTGGAAGTAACATACATGCAATGACTCTATATGTGGTTCATGAAAAGAACAGACATGAAGTGACACTAGTGGATCCATGTGGAGTTCATGAGAAGAACACACATCCAATGACACTGGTGGATCCTTATGTGGTTCATGAAAAGAACAGACATGCAATGACACTAGTGGATCCTTATGTGGTTTGTTTAGAAGAACACACATGCAATGACACTGGGTGTGGTTCATGAGAAGAACACACATGCAATGACACTGGTGGATCCTTATGTGGTTTGTTTAGAAGAAGAGACATGCAATGACTCTAGTTGTGGTTCATGAGAATAACACACATGCAATGACACAGGTGGATCCATGTGTGGTTTGTGAAAAGAACTGACATGCAATGACTCTAGGTGGATCCATGTGTGCTTTGTTTAGAGGAACAGACATGCAATGACACTAGATGTGGTTCATGAAAAGAACAGACATGCAATGACACTGGTGGATCCTTATGTGGTTTGTTTAGAAGAACACACATGCAATGACTCTAGCTGTGGTTCATGAAAAGAACACACATGCAATGACACTGAGGGATCCTTATGTGGTTTGTTTAGAAGAACACACATGCAATGACACTGGTGGATCCTTATGTGGTTTGTGACAAGAAAAGATATGCAATGGCACTGGCTATGGTTCATGAGAAGAACACACATGCAATGACACTGGTGGATCCATGTGTGGTTTGTGAAAAGAACAGACATGTAATCACACTAGGTGGATCCATGTGTGGTTTGTGGAAAGAATAGACATGCAATGACTCTAGATGTGGTTCATGAAAAGAACACACATGCAATGACACTGGTGGATCCATGTGTGGTTTGTGAAAAGAACAGACATGCCATCACACTAGGTGGAACCATGTGTGGTTTGTTTAGAAGAACACACATGCAATGACTCTAGCAGTGGTTCATGAAAAGAACACACATGCAATGACACTGGTGGATCCATGTGTGGTTCATGAAAAGAATGGACATGCAATGACCCTGGTGGATCCTTATATGGTTGCTTTAGAGGAACAGACATGCAATGACACTGGGTGTGGTTCATGAAAATAACAGACATGCAATGACACTGGTGGATCCATGTGTGGTTTGTGAAAAGAACAGACATGTAATCACACTAGGTCGATCCATGTGTGGTTTGTGGAAAGAATAGACATACAATGACTCTAAATGTGGTTCATGAAAAGAACACACATGCAATGACACTGTGTGGATCCATGTGTGTTTGTGAAAAGAACAGACATGCAATCACACTAGGTGGATCCATGTGATGTTTGATTAGAAGAACACATATGCAATGACTCTAGCAGTGGTTCATGAAAAGAACACACATGCAATGATACTGGTGGATCCATGTGTGGTTCATGAAAAGAACAGACATGCAATGACACTGGTGGATCCTTATGTGGTGTGTTTAGAGGAATAGACATGCAATGACACTGGGAGCGGTTCTTGAAAATAACAGACATGAAATGACACTGGTGGATCCATGTGTGGTTCATGAGAAGAACACACATCCAATGACACTGGTGGATCATTATGTGGTTCATGAAAAGAACAGACATGCAATGACTCTAGCTATGGTTCATGACAAGAACAGACATGCAATGACACTGGTGGATCCATATGTGGTTTATGGAAGTAACATACATGCAATGACTCTAGCTGTGGTTCATGAAAAGAATTGACATGCAATGACACTGGTGGATCCATGTGGGGTTCATGAGAAGAACACACATCCAATGACACTGATGAATCCTTATGTGGTTCATGAAAAGAACAGACATACAATGACACTAGTGGATCCTTATGTGGTTTGTTTATAAGAACACACATGCAATGACACTGGGTGTGGTTCATGAAAAGAACAGACATGCAATGACACTGGTGGATCCTTATGTGGTTTGTTTAGAAGAACACACATGCAATGACTCTAGTTGTGGTTCATGAAAAGAACACACATGCAATGACAATGGTCGATCCTTATGTGGTTTGTTTAGAAGAACACACATGCAATCACTCTAGATCTGGTTCATGAAAAGAACACACATGCAATGACACTGATGTATCCATGTGTGGTTCATGAGAAGAACACACATGCAATGACACTAGGTGTGGTTCATGAGAAGAACAGAGATGCAGTCACACTAGGTGGATGCATGTGTGGTTTGTTTACAAGAACAGACATGCAATGACTCTAGCTATGGTTCATGAAAAGAACACACATGCAATGACACTGGTGGATCCATGTGTGGTTTGTGAAAAGAACAGACATGTACACTTGGTGGATCCATGTGTGGTTTGTGGAAAGAATAGACATGCAATGACTCTAGATGTGGTTCATGAAAAGAACACACATGCAATGACACTGGTGGATCCATGTGTGGTTTGTGAAAAAAACAGACATGCCATCACACTAGGTGGATCCATGTGTGGTTTGTTTAGAAGAACACACATGCAATGACTCTAGCAGTGGTTCATGAAAAGAACACACATGCAATGACACTGGTGGATCCATGTGTAGTTCATGAAAAGAACAGACATGCAATGACACTTGTGGATCCTTATTTGGTTTGTTTAGAGGAACAGACATGCAATGACACTGGGTGTGGTTCCTGAAAATAACAGACAAGCAATGACACTGGTGGATCCATGTGTGCTTCATGAGAAGGCACACATCCAGTGACACTAGTGGATCCTTATGTGGTTTGTGAGAAGAACAGACATGCAATGACACTGGCTATGGTTCATGAGAAGAACACACATGTAATGACACTGGTGGATCCATGTGTGGTTTGTGAAAAGGACATGCATGCAATCACACTAGGTGGATCCATGTGTGGTTTGTGGAAAGAACAGACACTCAATGACTCTAGCTGTGGTTCATGAAAAGAACACACATGCAATGACACTGGTGGATCCATGTGTGGTTTGTGAAAAGAACAGACATGCAATCACACTAGGTGGATCCATGTGTGGTTTGTTTATAAGAACACACATGCAATGACTCTAGCCGTGGTTCATGAAAAGAACACACATGCAATGACACTGGTGGATCCATGTGTGGTTCATGAAAAGAATAGACATGCAATGACCCTGGTGGATCCTTATATGGTTTGTTTAGAAGAACAGACATGCAATGACACTAGGTGTGGTTCATGAAAAGAACACACATGCAATGACACTAGTGGATCCATGTGTGGTTTGTGAAAAGAACAGACATGTAATCACACTAGGTGGATCCATGTGTGGTTTGTGGAAAGAATAGACATACAATGACTCTAGATGTGGTTCATGAAAAGAACACACATGCAATGACACTGGTGGATCCATGTGTGTTTGTCAAAAGAATAGACATGCAATCACACTAGGTGGATCCATGTGTGGTTTGTTTAGAAGAACACACATGCAATGACTCTAGCAATGGTTCATGAAAAGAACACACATGCAATGACACTGGTGGATCTATGTGTGGTTCATGAAAAGAACAGACATGCAATGACACTGGTGGATCCTTATGTGGTTTGTTTAGAGGAACAGACATGCAATGACACTGGGTGTGGTTCCTGAAAATAACAGACATGAAATGACACTGGTGGATCCATGTGTGGTTCATGAGAAGGACACACATCCAGTGACACTGGTGGATCCTTATGTGGTTCATGAAAAGAAACGACATGCAATGACTCTAGCTATGGTTCATGAAAAGAACAGACATGCAATGACACTGGTGGATCCATATGTGGTTTGTGGAAGTAACATACATGCAATGACTCTAGCTGTGGTTCATGAAAAGAATAGACATGCAATGACACTGGTGGATCCATGTGGGGTTCATGAGAAGAACACACATCCAATGACACTGGTGGATCCTTATGTGGTTCATGAAAAGAACAGACATGCAATGAAACTAGTGGATCCTTATGTGGTTTGTTTAGAAGAACACACATGCAATGACACTGGTGGATCCTTATGTGGTTTGTTTAGAAGAACACACATGCAATGACACTGGTGGATCCATGTGTGTTTCATGAAAAGAATAGACATGCAATGACCCTGGTGGATCCTTATATGGTTTGTTTAGAGGAACAGACATGCAATGACACTAGGTGTGGTTCATGAAAAGAACACACATGCAATTACACTGGTGGATCCATGTGTTGTTTGTGAAAAGAATAGACATGTAATCACACTAGGTGGATCCATGTATGGTTTGTGGAAAGAATAGACATACAATGACTCTAGATGTGGTTCATGAAAAGAACACACATGCAATGACACTGGTGGATCCATGTGTGTTTGTGAAAAGAATAGACATGCAATCACACTAGGTGGATCCATGTGTGGTTTGTTTAGAGGAACACACATGCAATGACTCTAGCAGTGGTTCATGAAAAGAACACACATGCAATGACACTGGTGGATCTACGTGTGGTTCATGAAAAGAACAGACATGCAATGACACTAGTGGATCCTTATGTGGTTTGTTTAGAGGAACAGACATGCAATGACACTGGGTGTGGTTCCTGAAAATAACAGACATGAAATGACACTGGTGGATCCATGTGTGGTTCATGAGAAGGACACACATCCAGTGACACTGGTGGATCCTTATGTGGTTCATGAAAAGAACAGACATGCAATGACTCTAGCTATGGTTCATGAAAAGAACAAACATGCAATGACACTGGTGGATCCATATGTCGTTTGTGGAAGTAACATACATGCAATGACTCTAGCTGTGGTTCATGAAAAGAATAGACATGCAATGATACTGGTGGATCCATGTGGGGTTCATGAGAAGAACACACATCCAATGACACTGGTGGATCCTTATGTGGTTCATGAAAAGAACAGACATGCAATGAAACTAGTGGATCCTTATGTGGTTTGTTTAGAAGAACACACATGCAATGACACTGGTGGATCCTTATGTGGTTTGTTTAGAAGAACACACATGCAATGACACTGTTGGATCCATGTGTGGTTCATGAAAAGAATAGACATGCAATGACCCTGGTGGATCCTTATATGGTTTGTTTAGAGGAACAGACATGCAATGACACTGGGTGTGGTTCCTGAAAATAACAGACATGAAATGACACTGGTGGATCCATGTGTGGTTCATGAGAAGAACAGACATCCAATGACACTGGTGGATCCTTATGTGGTTCATGAAAAGAACAGACATGCAATGACTCTAGCTATGGTTCATGAAAAGAACAGACATGCAATGACACTGGTGGATCCATATGTCGTTTGTGGAAGTAACATACATGCAATGACTCTAGATGTGGTTCATGAAAAGAACAGACATGCAATGACACTTGTGGATCCATGTGGGGTTCATGAGAAGAACACACATCCAATGACACTGGTGGATCCTTATGTGGTTCATGAAAAGAACAGACATGCAATGAAACTAGTCGATCCTTATGTGGTTTGTTTAGAAGAACACACATGCAATGACACTGGTGGATCCTTGTGTGGTTCATGAAAAGAATAGACATGCAGTGACCCTAGTGGATCCTTATATGGTTTGATTAGAGGAACAGACATGCAATGAAACTGGGTGTGGTTCATAAAAATAACAGACATGCAATGACACTGTTGGATCGATGTGTGGTTTGTGAAAAGAACAGACATGTATCCACACTAGGTGGATCCATGTGTGGTTTGTGGAAAGAATAGACATACAATGACTCTAGATGTGGTTCATGAAAAGAACACACATGCAATGACACTGGTGGATCCATGTGTGTTTGTGAAAAGAATAGACATGCAATCACACTAGGTGGATCCATGTGTGGTTTGTTTAGAAGAACACATATGCAATGACTCTAGCAGTGGTTCATGAAAAGAACACACATGCAATGATACTGGTGGATCCATGTGTGGTTCATGAAAAGAACAGACGTGCAATGACACTGGTGGATCCTTATGTGGTGTGTTTAGAGGAATAGACATGCAATGACACTGGGTGTGGTTCCTGAAAATAACAGACATGAAATGACACTGGTGGATCCATGTGTGGTTCATGAGAAGAACACACATCCAATGACGCTGGTGGATCCTTATGTGGTTCATGAAAATAACAGACATGCAATGACTCTAGCTATGGTTCATGAAAAGAAAAGACATGCAATGACACTGGTGGATCCATATGTGGTTTGTGGAAGTAACATACATGCAATGACTCTAGCTGTGGTTCATGAAAAGAATAGACATGCAATGACACTGGTGGATCCATGTGGGGTTCATGAGAAGAACACACATCCAATGACACTGATGAATCCTTATGTGGTTCATGAAAAGAACAGACATGCAATGACACTAGTGAATCCTTATGTGGTTTGTTTAGAAGAACACACATGCAATGACACTGGGTGTGGTTCATGAAAAGAACAGACATGCAATGACACTGGTGGATCCTTATGTGGTTTGTTTAGAAGAACACACATGCAATGACTCTAGTTGTGGTTCATGAAAAGAACACACATGCAATGACAATGGTGGATCCTTATGTGGTTTGTTTAGAAGAACACACATGCAATCACTCTAGATGTGGTTCATGAAAAGAACACACATGCAATGACACTAATGTATCCATGTGTGGTTCATGAGAAGAACACACATGCAATGACACTGGGTGTGGTTCATGAGAAGAACAGAGATGCAGTCACACTAGGTGGATGCATGTGTGGTTTGTTTACAAGAACATACATGCAATGACTCTAGCTGTGGTTCATGAAAAGAACACACATGCAATGACACTGGTGGATCCATGTGTGGTTTGTGAAAAGAACAGACATGTAATCACACTTGGTGGATCCATGTGTGGTTTGTGGAAAGAATATACATGCAATGACTCTAGATGTGGTTCATGAAAAGAACACACATGCAATGACACTGGTGGATCCATGTGTGGTTTGTGAAAAGAACAGACATGCCGTCACACTATGTGGATCCATGTGTGGTTTGTTTAGAAGAACACACATGCAATGACTCTAGCAGTGGTTCATGAAAAGAACACACATGCAATGACACTGGTGGATCCATGTGTAGTTCATGAAAAGAACAGACATGCAATGACACTTGTGGATCCTTATTTGGTTTGTTTAGAGGAACAGACATGCAATGACACTGGGTGTGGTTCCTGAAAATAACAGACAAGCAATGACACTGGTGGATCCATGTGTGGTTCATGAGAAGGCACACATCCAATGACACTCGTGGATCCTTATGTGGTTTGTGAGAAGAACAGGCATGCAATGACACTGGCTATGGTTCATGAGAAGAACACACATGTAATGACACTGGTGGATCCATGTGTGGTTTGTGAAAAGGACATACATGCAATCACACTAGGTGGATCCATGTGTGGTTTGTGGAAAGAAGAGACACTCAATGACTCTAGCTGTGGTTCATGGAAAGAACACACATGCAATGACACTGGTGGATCCATGTGTGGTTTGTGAAAAGAACAGACATGCAATCACACTAGGTGGATCCATGTGTGGTTTGTTTATAAGAACACACATGCAATGACTCTAGCCGTGGTTCATGAAAAGAACACACATGCAATGACACTGGTGGATCCATGTGTGGTTCATGAAAATAATAGACATGCAATGACCTTGTTGGATACTTATATGGTTTGTTTAGAGGAACAGACATGCAATGACACTAGATGTGGTTCATGAAAAGAACACACATGCAATGACACCGGTGGATCCATGTGTGGTTTGTGAAAAGAACAGACATGTAATCACACTAGGTGGATCCATGTGTGGTTTGTGGAAAGAATAGACATACAATGACTCTAGATGTGGTTCATGAAAAGAACACACATGCAATGACACTGGTGGATCCATGTGTGTTTGTGAAAAGAACAGACATGCAATCACACTAGGTGGATCCATGTGTGGTTTGTTTAGAAGAACACACATGCAATGACTCTAGCAGTGGTTCATGAAAAGAACACACATGCAATGACACTGGTGGATCTATGTGTGGTTCATGAAAAGAACAGACATGCAATGACACTGGTGGATCCTTATGTGGTTTGTTTAGAGGATCAGACATGCAATGACACTGGGTGTGGTTCCTGAAAATAACAGACATGAAATGACACTGGTGGATCCATGTGTGGTTCATGAGAAGAACACACATCCAATGACACTGGTGGATCCTTATGTGGTTCATGAAAAGAACAGACATGCAATGACTCTAGCTATGGTTCATGAAAAGAACAGACATGCAATGACACTGGTGGATCCATCTGTCGTTTGTGGAAGTAACATACATGCAATGACTCTAGCTGTGGTTCATGAAAAGAATAGACATGTAATGACACTGGTGGATCCATGTGGGGTTCATGAGAAGAACACACATCCAATGACACTGGTGGATCCTTATGTGGTTCATGAAAAGAACAGACATGCAATGAAACTAGTGGATCCTTATGTGGTTTGTTTAGAAGAACACACATGCAATGACACTGGTGGATCCTTACGTGGTTTGTTTAGAATAACACACATGCAATGACTCTAGCTGTGGTTCATGAAAAGAACACACATGAAATGACAATGGTGGATCCTTATGTGGTTTGTTTAGAAGAACACACATGCAATCACTCTAGATGTGGTTCATGAAAAGAACACACATGCAATGACACTGATGTATCCATGTGTGGTTCATGAGAAGAACACACATGCAATGACACTGGGTGTGGTTCATGAGAAGAACAGAGATGCAATCACACTAGGTGGATGCATGTGTGGTTTGTTTAGAAGAACAGACATGCAATGACTCTAGCTGTGGTTCATGAAAAGAACACACATGCAATGACACTAGTGGATCCATGTGTGGTTTGTGAAAAGAACTGACATGCAATGACTCTAGGTGGATCCATGTGTGGTTTGTTTAGAGGAACAGGCATGCAATGACACTGGGTGTAGTTCATGAATAGAACAGACATGCAATGACACTGGTGGATCCTTATGTGGTTTGTTTAGAAGAACACACATGTAATGACACTGGGTGTGGTTCATGAGAAGAACACACATGCAATGACACTGGTGGATCCTTATGTGGTTTGTTTAGAAGAACAGACATGCAATGACTCTAGTTGTGGTTCATGAAAAGAACACACATGCAATGACACTAGTGGATCCTTCTGTGGTTTGTTTAGAAGAACACATATGCAATGACTCTAGCAGTGGTTCATGAAAAGAACACACATGCAATGATACTGGTGGATCCATGTGTGGTTCATGAAAAGAACAGACGTGCAATGACACTGGTGGATCCTTATGTGGTGTGTTTAGAGGAATAGACAGGCAATGACACTGGGTGTGGTTCCTGAAAATAACAGACATGAAATGACACTGGTGGATCCATGTGTGGTTCATGAGAAGAACACACATCCAATGACGCTGGTGGATCCTTATGTGGTTCACGAAAATAACAGACATGCAATGACTCCAGCTATGGTTCATGAAAAGAA
The DNA here is from genome assembly GCA_916181665.1 of Avena sativa. Classification (NCBI taxonomy): domain Eukaryota; kingdom Viridiplantae; phylum Streptophyta; class Magnoliopsida; order Poales; family Poaceae; genus Avena; species Avena sativa. The sequence goes on along the minus strand of OV702286.1, from coordinate 381,419,179 downwards.
AAGACATGCAATGACACTGGTGGATCCATATGTGGTTTGTGGAAGTAACATACATGCAATGACTCTAGCTGTGGTTCATGAAAAGAATAGACATGCAATGACACTGGTGGATCCATGTGGGGTTCATGAGAAGAACACACATCCAATGACACTGATGAATCCTTATGTGGTTCATGAAAAGAACAGACATGCAATGACACTAGTGAATCCTTATGTGGTTTGTTTAGAAGAACACACATGCAATGACACTGGGTGTGGTTCATGAAAAGAACAGACATGTAATGACACTGGTGGATCCTTATGTAGTTTGTTTAGAAGAACACACATGCAATGACTCTAGTTGTGGTTCATGAAAAGAACACACATGCAATGACAATGGTGGATCCTTATGTGGTTTGTTTAGAAGAACACACATGCAATCACTCTAGATGTGGTTCATGAAAAGAACACACATGCAATGACACTGATGTATCCATGTGTGGTTCATGAGAAGAACACACATGCAATGACACTGGGTGTGGTTCATGAGAAGAACAGAGATGCAGTCACACTAGGTGGATGCATGTGTGGTTTGTTTACAAGAACATACATGCAATGACTCTAGCTGTGGTTCATGAAAAGAACACACATGCAATGACACTGGTGGATCCATGTGTGGTTTGTGAAAAGAACAGACATGTAATCACACTTGGTGGATCCATGTGTGGTTTGTGGAAAGAATATACATGCAATGACTCTAGATGTGGTTCATGAAAAGAACACACATGCAATGACACTGGTGGATCCATGTGTGGTTTGTGAAAAGACCAGACATGTCATCACACTATGTGGATCCATGTGTGGTTTGTTTAGAAGAACACACATGCAATGACTCTAGCAGTGGTTCATGAAAAGAACACACATGCAATGACACTGGTGGATCCATGTGTAGTTCATGAAAAGAACAGACATGCAATGACACTTGTGGATCCTTATTTGGTTTGTTTAGAGGAACAGACATGCAATGACACTGGGTGTGGTTCCTGAAAATAACAGACAAGCAATGACACTGGTGGATCCATGTGTGGTTCATGAGAAGGCACACATCCAATGACACTGGTGGATCCTTATGTGGTTTGTGAGAAGAACAGGCATGCAATGACACTGGCTATGGTTCATGAGAAGAACACACATGTAATGACACTGGTGGATCCATGTGTGGTTTGTGAAAAGGACATACATGCAATCACACTAGGTGGATCCATGTGTGGTTTGTGGAAAGAACAGACACTCAATGACTCTAGCTGTGGTTCATGGAAAGAACACACATGCAATGACACTGGTGGATCCATGTGTGGTTTGTGAAAAGAACATACATGCAATCACACTAGGTGAATCCATGTGTGGTTTGTTTATAAGAACACACATGCAATGACTCTAGCCGTGGTTCATGAAAAGAACACACATGCAATGACACTGGTGGATCCATGTGTGGTTCATGAAAATAATAGACATGCAATGACCTTGTTGGATCCTTATATGGTTTGTTTAGAGGAACAGACATGCAATGACACTAGATGTGGTTCATGAAAAGAACACACATGCAATGACACCGGTGGATCCATGTGTGGTTTGTGAAAAGAACAGACATGTAATCACACTAGGTGGATCCATGTGTGGTTTGTGGAAAGAATAGACATACAATGACTCTAGATGTGGTTCATGAAAAGAACACACATGCAATGACACTGGTGGATCCATGTGTGTTTGTGAAAAGAACAGACATGCAATCACACTAGGTGGATCCATGTGTGGTTTGTTTAGAAGAACACACATGCAATGACTCTAGCAGTGGTTCATGAAAAGAACACACATGCAATGACACTGGTGGATCTATGTGTGGTTCATGAAAAGAACAGACATGCAATGACACTGGTGGATCCTTATGTGGTTTGTTTAGAGGATCAGACATGCAATGACACTGGGTGTGGTTCCTGAAAATAACAGACATGAAATGACACTGGTGGATCCATGTGTGGTTCATGAGAAGAACACACATCCAATGACACTGGTGGATCCTTATGTGGTTCATGAAAAGAACAGACATGCAATGACTCTAGCTATGGTTCATGAAAATAACAGACATGCAATGACACTGGTGGATCCATCTGTCGTTTGTGGAAGTAACATACATGCAATGACTCTAGCTGTGGTTCATGAAAAGAATAGACATGTAATGACACTGGTGGATCCATGTGGGGTTCATGAGAAGAACACACATCCAATGACACTGGTGGATCCTTATGTGGTTCATGAAAAGAACAGACATGCAATGAAACTAGTGGATCCTTATGTGGATTGTTTAGAAGAACACACATGCAATGACACTGGTGGATCCTTAGGTGGTTTGTTTAGAAGAACACACATGCAATGACTCTAGCTGTGGTTCATGAAAAGAACACACATGAAATGACAATGGTGGATCCTTATGTGGTTTGTTTAGAAGAACACATATGCAATCACTCTAGATGTGGTTCATGAAAAGAACACACATGCAAGGACACTGATGTATCCATGTGTGGTTCATGAGAAGAACACACATGCAATGACACTGGGTGTGGTTCATGAGAAGAACAGAGATGCAATCACACTAGGTGGATGCATGTGTGGTTTGTTTAGAAGAACATACATGCAATGACTCTAGCTGTGGTTCATGAAAAGAACACACATGCAATGACACTAGTGGATCCATGTGTGGTTTGTGAAAAGAACTGACATGCAATGACTCTAGGTGGATCCATGTGTGGTTTGTTTAGAGGAACAGGCATGCAATGACACTGGGTGTAGTTCATGAATAGAACAGACATGCAATGACACTGGTGGATCCTTATGTGGTTTGTTTAGAAGAACACACATGCAATGACACTGGGTGTGGTTCATGAGAAGAACACACATGCAATGACACTGGTGGATCCTTATGTGGTTTGTTTAGAAGAACAGACATGCAATGACTCTAGTTGTGGTTCATGAAAAGAACACACATGCAATGACACTGGTGGATCCATGTGTTGTTTTGTGAAAAGAACTGACATGCAATGACTCTAGGTGGATCCATGTGTGGGTTGCTTAGAGGAACAGACATGCAATGACACTGGGTGTGGTTTTGAAAAGAACAGACATGCAACAACACTGGTGGATTCTTATGTGGTTTGTTTAGAAGAACACACATCAATGACTCTAGCTGTGGTTCATGAAAAGAACACACATGCAATGACACTGAGGGATCCTTATGTGGTTTGTTTAGAAGAACAGACATGCAATGACACTGGTGGATCCTTATGTGGTTTGTGACAAGAACATACATGCAATGCCACTGTCTGTGGTTCATGAGAAGAACACACATGCAATGACACTGGTGGATCCATGTGTGGTTTGTGAAAAGAACAGACATGTAATCACACTAGGTGGATCCATGTGTGGTTTGTGGAAAGAACAAACATGCAGTGACTCTAGCTGTGGTTCATGAAAAGAACACACATGCAATGACACTGGTGGATCCATGTGTGGTTTGTGAAAAGAACAGACATGCAATCACACTAGCTGGATCCATGTGTGGTTTGTTTAGAAGAACACACATGCAATGACTCTAGCTGTGGTTTATGAAAAGAACACACATGCAATGACACTGGTGGATCCATGTGTTGTTCATGAAAAGAACAGACATGTAATGACACTAGTGGATCCTTATGTGGTTTGTTTAGAGGAACAGACATGCAATGAAACTGGGTGTGGTTCATGAAAAGAACAGACATGCAATGACACTGGTGGATCCATGTGTGGTTCATGAGAAGAACACACCTCCAATGACACTGGTGGATCCTTACGTGGTTCATGAAAAGAACAGACATGCAATGACTCTAGCTGCGGTTCATGAAAAGAACAGACATGCAATGACACTGGTGGATCCATATGTGGTTTGTGGAAGTAACAGACATGCAATGACTCTAGCTGTGGTTCATGAAAAGAACTAACATCCAATGACACTGGTGGATCCATGTGTGGTTCATGAGAAGAACACACATCCAATGACACTGTGGATCCTTATGTGGTTCATGAAAAGAACAGACATGCAATGACACTGGTGGATCCTTATGTGGTTTGTTTAGAAGAATACACATGCAATGACACTGGGTGTGGTTCATGAAAAGAACAAACGTGCAATGACACTAGTGGAGACTTATGTGGTTTCTTTAGAAAAACACACATGCAATGACTCTAGCTTTGGTTCATGAAAAGAACACACTAATGACCCACAAGTATAGGGGGTGTATCGCAGTATTTTCGATAAGTAAGAGTGTCAAACCAACGAGGAGCAGAAGGTGGTGGCTAGTGGTATGGATCAGGAATTCTCTGCAAATACTTTGCAAATGGATTTTTAGGGGTTTTTGATAAAGCAAGTAAACAAAGTACGAGTAAATAAAAGATAGTAGGAATAAATGCAGCAAGTGGCCCAATACTTTATGCAGCAAAGGACAAGCCGGTTGTATTACTTAAGATGACCAAACGTTCTCGAGGACACATGGGAAGACTGTCAAGTGCTTTCGCTTCATATAGTTGATTAATCTTCTTTAGCTTGCTAAGTGTTGTGTCGGTGAACTTGTGCTAATGTACCGACCTTCCTAGGACTAATACATACTTGTGATTATACCCCTTGCAAACATCCGTAAGTACAAGAAAGTAATTAAGGTAGAAACCTAACCACAACTTTAAACTCTAAAACCCTTACGTCCCTTGTGCAATGGTTTCCTAACGGGGGTTCAGGTTTCTGTCACTCCGGCAACCCCTACGATTAGTAGCCAAATACACAATGCATTCCCCTAGGCGCATATAGGTGAAGTGTCATGTAGTCGACGTTCACATGACACCACTAGAAGAAGTACACCACAACTTAAATATCAAACTATTGAATCTTTCTCAACACAACTCCACTACTAACAACATGACTTCTCCCATGTCCACAAGAACAAAACGAACTACTCACAAGACATCATATGGATCATGATCAGAGATGGAATAATGATGTATAACAATCTGAACATAAACAATAATTCAATGGTTCACTCAATAGCATCAACTACAAAGAGTATCAACACCGGGAAAGTTTCCCCTATGAACTATGCAAGATTCAACCCAATTGTTACAGCAATATGGAGATGGTGCTGATGGTGATGATGGTGGTGATGATGATCCCGATGAAGTCCAGCTTGATGGTGGTGTTGATGGCGACGATCTCCCCTCTCAGGAAGGAATTCCCCTGGCAGAAATCTGTCTACCGGAGAGATCTTTCTCTCTCGGTGTTTTCCGCCCCGCAGAAGCGGATGAATCTTTCTGTGGTCGCTCCCTGTGTCTTAGGGTTTCGGGAGGATAATATATGCCAGAGGGGAGTGCCTGGGGTGGACCAGGGCAGCCACACCACCTGGTGGCGTGGCCTAGGCTGGCCCGCGCCAGGGGGTGGTGTGGGCCCCCTGTGGCCCATCTCTAGCCCCCCTTATGGCTTCCTTCGTATTCTGGAAAAATAGGATTTTCTGTATATTTTCCCGGATTTTCTGATCTTCACGAATTTTTCCTCCAAACAGCACCTTTTCCATCAGAATCCTGACGGCAGTGGTCCATACTCCAAAATTCATCAACCATGCAAAAACATATGAATTAACATAAGTATCACCTCTCAATACGAAATATATCAATGAATAACAGTGAATTATGACATAGAATAGTGATGCAAAATGGATGTATCAACTCCCCCCAAGCTTAGACTTCGCTTGTCCCCAAGCGAACTGAGCTCAATAAACATGACCTCAGGTTTATGGAGTGAAGAGTCGATAAAAGAATACGGACAATAAGCATCACATTCATCAAATACATAGATCATAATAGAAGACAACTCACTATTATATAACTCAACTTGTAATGAGTAAAGGAAACACGATAAAGATACATAAAGTTAATCATAATTGGCAATGGCAAACTTAGCTCTTGGTCGAAGAATAGTTGATAATTTGTTGGATTTCACAAATAACTGGTTTTCAATGATATCTTTCAAAGTAGTAAACATCAAGATAAGAGCAATGTGCAAAATAAGGAACATAAGAAACATGATTTGACTAAATCATCATATTAATGAATGAAACACAACAACTCAAAATACTTGCTGAGATAGAAGGGAGTAGGTTTACTGACTCAACTACAAAGTAAAAGAAAGGCCCTTCACAGAGGGAAGCAGGGATTGCAAGTCTCATAAAGAGCTCCCAAAAATTATGATACTTACTAGCTTTTAGCTCTCATTGCCCCTATCATAGGCATCTTTAGGTAATTAAGGTTAAAGTGACACAACTAAGAGGATATGCTTGACAAGTTATAAATTGAAGTTCCATGCCCCTTACTTATGAGTACCGAACCTCATGCTACTCAACTTCAGTCACGAGCAAGCTCATGTCATTGTAAATACATGCATATCATTGAGAACCACCAACGGGGTACCCCTTGCACATGACACAGGAGCTATCCCATAATCAAAATGACAAGGCAAGCAGACAGTGAGCATCTCAGTGATCTTTTTATTTGCTATTTGCATAGGTTTTTATTGAGGATGTTTCATAGAATGATCACTATAGTTATGCTGCAAGTTTCCACCATGATTAGGCATGGCTTAGGCTAGCGGCCCATGCGTTTCTCTAACACACATATAAACTCCATGATCTTACAAGTTCCGCTCTTATTTCACACCGCCGGGATCCATAAGCAAAAGAACATGATATCAACTAGGTACAAGTACCAATGAAGTGTTGAAAGCGGTCCCCATGATACATGGTTCTGCTAACTTCAACACATAAAGCGCAAGCATATACGCAACAAAGAAGGACCCAATGGTTCAAGTTTATTAAACACAAGAAAATAAAGTGTGCCATCAAGTTCGTGAGAGCTTTAATCACTAATTTTTACATAACAAGTTTAATTTGGGAGGTAGATAAAACAAGAATTTATTTGGAATAGCAATAATGCTAATAGGTAGGTATGGTGGACACAAATGGCAAAGGTTTCGGTTTAAAGGAGTGGATGCACGAGAAGAATTCCCTCTCAGTACAGGCTTTTGGCTAGCAAGGCTGGGTAGCAAGTATAAGAGTTGAAGGAAACAAACAAACATACAAGTGATAAAGACAAACATGCAATCTTCCTTGGAAGCACAAAAGATCTTAACTAGAGAATACTAGACTTATGAGCAAATCAAGAAAGAAAGATGATGAAATTATTTTTCTATAGAGTACTTCTATCATTTCATTCAACTCTCAAAAATAGTGTTGCTACTGACCGAGCCAGGTTTGCCAAAACCAACTAAATTAACTCAATGATCCGAAAGTGATACCAATACTAACAACAAGATCAATCATATAACCACGAATTGAAAACTAATATAAGCTATGCAAAAGAGTAAATGATAGAACTTCTCATTATTAATCCATAACGGCAACACACACCAAGGGATACATATCTAACGAGAGAGGGGACACTTCCATAATGCAAACCATCCTACATAATAACTTCTCTATTCATGATATGACTCTACTAATAAGGTAAAAAGATAGAAGATAGTGATGTGATACCGCGATACTCACCCAAGCTTGGAACAAACCAAGGGGATGCCAAACCTGATGACGAATTACTCCTTTGGTGGTGGTGGTAATATTTTCTTAGTTGACGTGAGGAAATCTTCCAGCATCTTGCGAAGCTTATTATTCTCCCATTAAAGCATGTCCACCTTCATATGCAAGTCTCGGTACTTATCACAGAACTCCTTAGTGACTCGTAGGGCTTCCGTTGATGCAAGGCAAGAGACTAAAGGTACCAGCCCCTCCTTGGGGTCTTGGAAATCCTCCTCCATGGGCTTCTTCCCTTTATCCTTGGCAGACACCATTATGCTTCTAAGCTTTCAAGAATAATTCCTGGCAGAAACAGATCGAAACAAAATCACGACGAAAACACGATATACGAACCTCGGGGGATCCGGGGGATTATGTATTATGAAGTTTCATGACAAAAGGAAGGTACTGGGAGAAAACAAGTCGGAGGCGGAGTCTGGGGTGGACTCACCACCTGGTGGCGCTGCCAGGGGTGGGCCCGCGCCACAGGGTGGTGTGAGCCACCCTGGCTCCGTTTCCGTCCCTTTTCGCTTCATAGCTTTCCTTATTGTCTAAAAACTACAAAAATATAGTTGGATAGTATTTTCGCGGAACTTTTCTTACCAAAATTGTTACCTATCTAAAAACGGACTCTGCAGGTCTCTGAATTTGGTATCTAGTAGATTCTTCCAGAGTTACCACTTGAATATCATCGATATCTTCATCTTCATACACTTATTACTTGAGTCATAAAACCCTTCTCTTCCTTATTACACCATTATCTCCACTTCCTGGAAATTTCTTTCACACAAAAGTTCACACAGTTCTCATTAGCAACATTAGTATAAGTGAAGTGATAAAACCTTTTGAGTTCAACTTCAACTGAAAACCATCAAAACATAAGCTACTGTAGCAACTCCTTCCGAAAACCCAAAAAGAATCCAAAAAGTAAATCGAATAAAGAAGAAAATGCAAGATTGGCAAAATCTGTCAAAACAGACCAGTAGGTAAAGATCAATTTTTTCGAAAATCTTATGTTGCTCAAATCAAAAAGTGCAAAACTAACGAAAGTTAAATAACAACCTGGGGCAGAAGGAAAAACAATTACAGCTCAATCCGACATACAGAGATCTCTCACGAAGTTTTACGGTGAAGCACAAAAATCTGTTTCGGGACAGCAACTTTCCCAAATATTACTTGTCTCTCGTTAGAGGTTGATCTTGACACAAAAACCAAACAAAACGGATAAGGAGCGGTTATTGCCGAATTAATAACTTCCAAGACTCAAAGAAACAAAAACAAACTAAAAGCAAAAACAAATTGGGTTGTCTCCCAAAAAGCTCTTTCTTTATAGCCATTAAGATGGGCATGATAATTTTGAAGATGCTCACTCAGGAATATGAATTGAAGTGAAAGAGAGCATTAAGAAGCAAAAATACACACATTTAAGTCTAACCCACTTCCTATGCAAGGAAATTTTGTAAACAAACAAGTTGTTGAAACCAGAGGCTACTTGCATAAGAAGGCAAAACAAGTGCAACATAAAAACTTTCAGCATAAAACGAGGAAACTTGATATAATTGAGATACATAAGAACACTTTTCCCTCTCTCATAGTAACTTTCAGTATCATGCATAAACTTAACAATATAGCTATCACAAGAACCATCGAAGCAATGATTGCTTATTCTAACAGAAAACACAGGAATACTAACTCTCATAACACTACTTTGTGAAACAATATTAGAGGTATCCTTACAACGGATAGTGTGTCCCTCTTATACATATTTAGTAACAAAGTTTTTCACATTTGCTATAATAGGTTCATCAACCATTTGTTTATCAGGTTCAATAGCTTTGATTATACTTTCATTAACCATACTAGCTATCATAGAATGTTCCTTTATCTTAATTGGGAAAGGCATTTTCTCAATGTAAGGTTTAGGTAAGACATGATTAGCAATATAAACTTCAGTATTTCTCGCAGGAACACTCTTAGCAATATCTTTATAAGGTTCATGATACTTATTCCACTTCTTTTTAGGCACTTCAATGTAGGAAGCAAAAGCCTTAAAATAAGAAGCAATAGCTTGAGAGTCTAGACCATAAGCATTTTTAATATTTTGAAAGTCAATAGTCCCCATAAAAGATTCAATGCATTCATAATCATAATTTATACCTGACTTTCTTCCTTTGTCATTCTCCTAAGCTTCAGCATTGTCTTGAATACGGTCCAAAAGATCCCACTTAGCTTCTTCTTCCATGCGAGTGAATGATCCAGCATAAGAAGCATCCAATAAATCCTTGTCATGTAGAGGGAGCCTTGCATAAAAGTTATTGATAATAATATTGTTGGGGAGCTCATGAATGGGACATTTGAGCATTAGTAACTTCAATCTCCCCCAAGCTTGAGCTGTACTCTCTCTATCAAGAGGCCAAAAGTTGTATATTTGATTCCGATCTTTATGAATCTCACTAGGAGGATAAAACTTTGAATAAAAGAGAGGCACTATTTCCTCCCATTCTAGAGCTTGACCATTCTTCAACAGCTTATACCAGTCCTCAGCTCTTCCTTTTAGTGATAATGAGAATAACTTCTTCCTAACTTGATCTGTAGTAATACCTGCACACTTGAACAACCCGCATAATTCGTGTATAAAGAGCAAATGATCACCGGGATGGACAGTTCCATCCCCAACATAATAATTATCCATAACACGATCAATAGTTCTTGTAGGGTATTTTAAAAGCATCATTCTCAGCAGGTGGTGGCTTATCTACTACCTTAGAAGTGGTAGTAGCATTACCAAATAAGAAACTCAGTGAATTATCCATAACGAAAATAAAGCAACTAACAGAAGTAAACAATACTCAAAGTAGAAGTTTCCTTTACCAGTTCCACTCTCCAATAGGGCTTCACTCACCGGCAACGGCGCCAAAAATAGTCTTGATGACCCACAAGTATAGGGGGTGTATCGCAGTATTTTTGATAAGTAAGAGTGTTGAACCCAACGAGGAGCAGAAGGTGCTGGCTAGTGGTATGGATCAGGAATTCTCTGCAAATACTTTGCAAACGGATTTTTAGGGGTTTTTGATAAAGCAAGTAAACAAAGTACGAGTAAATAAAAGATAGTAGGAATAAATGCAGCAAGTGGCCCAGTCCTTTATGCAGCAAAGGATAAGCTGGTTGTATTACTTAAGATGACCAAACGTTCTCGAGGACACATGGGAAGACTGTCAAGTGCTTTCGCTTCATATAGTTGATTAATCTTCTTTAGTTTGCTAAGTGTTGTGTGGGTGAACCTGTCCTAATGTACCGACCTTCCTAGGACTAATACATACTTGTGATTATACCCCTTGCAAACATCCGTAAGTACAAGAAAGTAATTAAGGTAGAAACCTAACCACATCTTTAAATTCTAAGACCCTTTCGTCCCTTGTGCAATGGTTTCCTAATGGGGGTTCAGGTTTCTGTCACTCCGGCAACCCCTACGATTAGTAGCCAAATACAAAATGCATTCCCCTAGGCCCATATAGGTGAAGTGTCATGTAGTCGACGTTCACATGGCACCACTAGAAGAAGTACACCACAACTTAAATATCAAACTATTGAATCTTTCTCAACACAACTCCACTACTAACAACATGACTTCTCCCATGTCCACAAGAACAAAACGAACTACTCACAAGACATATGGATCATGATCAGAGATGGAATAATGATGTATAACAATCTAAACATAAACAAGAATTCAATGGTTCACTCAATAGCATCAACTACACAGAGTAATCAACACCAGGAAAGTTTCCCCTATGAACTATGCAAGATTCAACCCAATTGTTATAGCAATATGGAGATGGTGATGATGGTGTTGATGGTGATGATGATGATGATCCCGATGAAGTCTAGATTGATGGTGGTGTTGATGGCGACGATCTCCCCTCTCCGGGAAGGAATTCCCCTGGCAGAAATCTATTTACCGGAGAGATCTTTCTCTCTTAGTGTTTTCCGCCCCGCAGAGGCGGCGGAATCTTTCTGTGGTCGCTCCCTGAGTCTTAGGGTTTCGGGAGGATAATATACGCAAGAGGGGAGTGCCAGGGGTGGACCAGGGTGGCCACACCACCTGGTGGCGCGACCTAGGCTGGCCCGCGCCAGGGGGTGGTGTGGGCCCCCTGTGGCCCATCTCCAGCCCCCCTTCTGGCTTCCTTCCTCTTCTAGAAAAATAGGATTTTCTGTATATTTTCCCGGATTTTTTGATCTTCGCGAATTTTGCCTCCAAACAGCACCTTTTCCATCAGAATCCTGACTGCAGCGGTCCATACTCCAAAAGTCATCAACCATGCAAAAACACATGAATTAACATAAGTATCACCTCTCAATACAAAATATATCAATCAATAACAGTGAGTTATGACATAGAATAGTGATGCAAAATGGACGTATCACACACATGCAATGACACTAGTGGATCCATGTGTGGTTTGTGAGAAGAACTGACATGCAATGACTCTAGATGTGGTTCATGAAAAGAACAGACATGCAATGACACTAGTGGATCCATATGTGGTTTGTGGAAGTGATACATTGCAAATGTATCTATAATTTTTGATGTTCCATGCTTGGTTTTATCCACTATCTTGTGTTTTGTTCCAACTTTGGGGTACTTTTCATATGATTTCTTGAACTAACCTATTAACAAGAGCCACAGTGCCAGCTGCCTGTTTTCTACTGTTTTTGGTTCCAGGAATGTCAGAAAATGAATATTCTCGGAATTGGACGGGACAAAAGCCAAAGTGCCTATTTTTCCAGAAGGGATCAAGTGCCAGAATACGAGATGGAGAAGGGCCAGAGGCCGGCCACACCACCTAGCCGCGCGGCTAGGCCTGGCCCGCGCCATGGGGTGGTGTGGCCAGCCCAGACACCCCCTCGGCCTCTCCTTCCGCCTATATATTGCCCTCGGGACGAAAACCCTAAGTACCTGATCAAAAATCCACGAAAGAGTCTGTAGCCGCCGTCATCTCCATCCCTAGATCGGGAGGGATCTGAAGCTCTTCCCGGCACCCTGCCGGAGAGGGGAATTCACCCTGGAGGCCTTCTTCATCACCATGCAAGCCTCCAATGTGATGCGTGAGTAGTTCATCCTTGGACTACGGATCCATGTAGTAGCTAGATGGCTGGTTCTCCTCCTTTGTGCTTTCATGTTTAGATCTTGTGAGCTCCGTTCATGATCAAGATCATCTATTTGTATTCATACATGTTGTGTTTGCGGGGATCCGATGGATATTGAGATGCTATTTCAGATTGATTATTGATTCTATCATGTCTTTGTTATTTGTGATCTTGCATGCTTTCCGTTGTTAGTAGCTATCTTGGCCAAGTAGATGCTAGCAACTCCAAGAGTTAGTATTTATGCTCGATAGTAGGTTCATGCCTCTGGTAATCTGGGGAAGTGACAGAAATCTCTAAGGTACTAGATGTGTTGTTGCTACTAGGGAGAAAACAACAATCCTTTGTTCATAGAACAATCATATTGTTTACTTTACACGCAGTTCGTAAAGCAATAATCTGTTGCTTGCAACTTAATACTGGAGGGGGTTCGGATGATAACCTGAAGGCGGATTATTAGTCATAGATTTAGTTGGATGGCGGTCTATGTATTATGTTGTAATGCCCAATCAAGTCTCAAAGGAGTCAAGATGATTAGTATATGCATGTATTGCTTTCTCGGTGTTTGTCAATTGCCCCACTGTAATTTGTTCACCCACCATGTTATCTATCTAAGGAGATCCACCTCTAGTGAACTATGGATCCCGGTCCTTTGTCTTTTACATACAATCTACAACTATTTACTTCTTTGTGTTTACTTTCTGCAAACTTTTACTTCTTTCCATTCGATACGTTTAATCCTTTGTTTTCAGCAAAACACGGTGAGATTGACAACCTCATCGCAAGTTGGGGACAAAGTTCTGTGGTTGTGTTGTGCAGGTCTCCATGTTGCTACTAGCACCGGTAGTGCGCCTGCCAAAGCTCAGCTAGTAACACCTTTAGGGTGTTTCCTTGCTCCTACTGGTTTGATTAAACCTTGGTTTCATAACTGAGGGAAAACTTACTGATGTGCTCATCATACCTTCCTCTTGGGGTTCCCAACGAGCTCAACGTCGAACGACGAGCACATCAGGAAGGAACATACATGCAATGACTCTAGCTGTGGTTCATGAAAAGAATAGACATATAATGACACTGGTGGATCCATGTGTGGTTCATGAGAAGAAAACGCATCCAATGACACTGGTGGATCCTTATGTGGTTCATGAAAAGAACAGACATGCAATGACACTGGTGGATCCTTATGTGATTTGTTTAGAAGAACACACATGCAATGACTCTAGCTGTGGTTCATGAAAAGAACACACATGCAATGACACTGGTGGATCCTTATGTGGTTTGTTTAGAAGAACACACATGCAATGACTCTAGCTATGGTTCATGAAAAGAACACACATGCAATGACACTAGTTGATCCTTATGTGGTTTGTTTAGAAGAGAACACATGCAATGACTCTAGCTGTGGTTCATGAAAAGAACACACATGCAATGACACTGGTGTATCCATGTGTGGTTCATGAGAAGAACACACATCCAATGACACTGGGTGTGGTTCATGAAAATAACAGACATGCAATCACACTAGTGGGATCCATGTGTGGTTTGTTTAGAAGAACACACATGCAATGACTCTAGCTATGGTTCATGAAAAGAACACACATGCAATGACATTGGTGGGTCCATTTTTGGTTCATGAAAAGAATAGACATGCAATCAGACTAGGTGGATCCATGTGTGGTTTATGGAAAGAACAGACATGCAATGACTCTAGCCGTGGTTCGTGAATAGAACACACATGCAATGACACTTGTGGATCCATGTGTGGTTTGTGAAAAGAACAGACATGCAATCACACTAGGTGTATCCATGTGTGGTTTGTTTAGAGGAACAAATATGCAATGACACTAGGTGTCGTTCATGAAAAGAACACACATGCAATGACACTGGTGGATCCATGTGTGGTTTGTGAAAAGAACTGGTATGCAATGACTCTAGGTGGATCCATGTGTGGTTTGTTTATAGGAACAGACATGCAATGACTCTAGTTTTGGTTCGTGAAAATAATAGACATGCAATGACACATGGTGGATCCATGTGTGGTTCATGAGAAGAACACACATCCAATGACACAGCTGGATCCTTATGTGCTTTGTGAGAAGAACAGACATGCAATGACACTGTCTATGGTGCATGAGAAGAACACACATGGAATGACACTGGTGGATCCATGTGTGGTTTGTGAAAAGAACAGATATGCAATCACACTAGGTGGATGCATGTGTGGTTTGTGGAAAGAACATACATGCAATCACACTAGGTGGAATAGACATGCAATGACACTAGGTGTGGTTCATGAAAAGAATAGACATACAAGGACACTGGTGGATTCTTATGTGGTTTGTTTAGAAGAACACACATGCAATGACTCTAGCTGTGGTTCATGAAAAGAACAGACATGCAATGACACGAGCGGATCCTTATGTGGTTTGTGGAAGTAACAGACATACAATGACTCTAGCTGTGGTTCATGAAAAGAACAGACATGCAATGACACTGGTGGATCCATGTGGGGTTCATGAGAAGAACACACATCCAATGACACTAGTGGATCCTTATGTGGTTCATGAAAAGAACAGACATGCAATGACACTAGTGGATCCTTATGTGGTTTGTTTAGAAGAACACACATGCAATGACACTGGGTGTGGTTCATGAAAAGAACAGACATGAATGACACTGGTGGATCCTTATGTGGTTTGTTTAGAAGAACACACATGCAATGACTCTAGCTATGGTTCATGAAAAGAACACACATGCAATGACACTAGTGGATCCATGTGTGGTTTGTGAAAAGAACTGACATGCAATGACTCTAGGTGGATCCATGTGTGGTTTGTTTAGAGGAACAGACATGCAATGACACTGGTGGATCCATATGTGGTTTGTGGAAAGCACAGACATGCAATGACTCTAGCTGTGGTTCATGAAAATAACAGACATGCAATGACACTTGGTGGATCCATGTGTGGTTCATGAGAAGAACACACATCCAATGACACAGCTGGATCCTTATGTGGTTTGTGAGAAGAACAGACATGCAATGACATTGTCTGTGGTTCATGATAAGAACACACATGCAATGACCCTGGTGGATCCATGTGTGGTTTGTGAAAAGAACAGACATGCAATCACACTAGGTGGATCCACGTGTGGTTTGTGGAAAGAACAGACATACAATGACTCTAGCTATGGTTCATGAAAAGAACACACATGCAATGACACTGGTGTATCCATGTGTGGTTTGTGAAAAGAACAGACATGCAATCACACTAGGTGGATCCATGTGTGGTTTGTTTAGAAGAACACACATGTAATGACTAGTTTTGGTTCATGAAAAGAACACACATGCAGTGACACTGGTGGATCCATGTGTGGTTCATGAAAAGAAGAGACATGCAATGACACTGGTGGATCCTTATGTGGTTTGTTTAGAGGAACAGACATGCAATGACACTGAGTGTGGTTCATGAAAAGAACAGACATGCAATGACACTGGTGGATCCATATGTGGTTTGCGAAAAGAACAGACATGCAATCACACTCGGTGAATCCATGTGTGGTTCATGAGAAGGACGCACATGCAATGACTCTAGCTGTGGTTCATGAAAAGAACAGACATGCAATGACACTGGTGAATCCTTATGTGGTTTGTGGAAGTAACAGACATACAATGACTCTAGCTGTGGTTCATGAAAAGAACAGACATGCAATGACACTGGTGGATCCATGTGGGGTTCATGAGAAGAACACACATCCAATGACATTGGTGGATCCTTATGTGGTTCATGAAAAGAACAGACATGCAATGACACTAGTGGATCCTTATGTGGTTTGTTTAGAAGAACACACATGCAATGACACTGGCTGTGGTTCATGAAAAGAACAGACATGCAATGACACTGGTGCATCCTTATGTGGTTTGTTTAGAAGAACACACATGCAACGACTCTAGCTGTGGTTCATGAAAAGAACACACATGCAATGACACTGAGGGATCCTTATGTGGTTTGTTTAGAAGAACACACATGCAATGACTCTAGCTGTGGTTCATGAAAAGAACACACATGCAATGACACTAGTGGATCCATGTGTGGTTTGTGAAAAGAACTGACATGCAATGACTCTAGGTGGATCCATGTGTGCTTTGTTTAGAGGAACAGACATGCAATGACACTGGTGGATCCATATGTGGTTTGTGGAAAGCACATACATGCAATGACTCTAGCTGTGGTTCATGAAAATAACAGACATGCAATGACACTTGGTGGATCCATGTGTGGTTCATGAGAAGAACACACATCCAATGACACAGCTGGATCCTTATGTGGTTTGTGAGAAGAACATACATGCAATGACAGTGTCTGTGGTTCATGAGAAGAACACACATGCAATGACACTGGTGGATCCATGTGTGGTTTGTGAAAAGAACAGACATGCAATCACACTAGGTGGATCCACGTGTGGTTTGTGGAAAGAACAGACATACAATGACTCTAGCTATGGTTCATGAAAAGAACACACATGCAATGACACTGGTGTATCCATGTGTGGTTTGTGAAAAGAACAGACATGCAATGACACTAGGTGGATCCATGTGTGGTTTGTTTAGAAGAACACACATGCAATGACTAGTTGTGGTTCATGAAAAGAACAAACATGCAATCACACTGATGGATCCATGTGTGGTTCATGAAAAGAAGAGACATGCAATGACACTGGTGGATCCTTATGTGGTTTGTTTAGAGGAACAGACATGCAATGACACTGAGTGTGGTTCATGAAAAGAACAGACATGCAATGACACTGGTGGATCCATATGTGGTTTGCGAAAAGAACAGACATGCAATCACACTCGGTGAATCCATGTGTGGTTCATGAGAAGAACGCACATGCAATGACTCTAGTTGTGGTTCATGAAAAGAACAGACATGCAATGACACTGGTGGATCCATATGTGGTTTGTGGAAGTAACAGACATACAATGACTCTAGCTGTGGTTCATGAAAAGAACAGACATGCAATGACACTGGTGGATCCATGTGGGGTTCATGAGAAGAACACACATCCAATGACACTGGTGGATCCTTATGTGGTTCAAGAAAAGAACAGACATGCAATGACACTAGTGGATCCTTATGTGGTTTGTTTAGAAGAACACATATGCAACTACACTGGGTGTGGTTTATGAAAAGAACAGACATGCAATGACACTGGTGGATCCTTATGTGGTTTATTTAGAAGAACACACATGCAATGACTCTAGCTGTGGTTCATGAAAAGAACACACATGCAATGACACTGAGGAATTCTGATGTGGTTTGTTTAGAAGAACACACATGCAATGACTCTAGCTGTGGTTCATGAAAACAACACACATGCAATGACACTGGTGTATCCATGTGTGGTTCATGAGAAGAACACACATGCAATGACCCTGGGTGTGGTTCATGAGAAGAACACACATGCAATGACACTGGTGGATCCTTCTGTGGTTTGATTAGAAGAACAGACATGCAATGACTCTAGTTGTGGTTCATGAAAAGAACACACATGCAATGACACTGGTGGATCCATGTGTGGTTTGTGAAAATAACTACCATGCAATGACTCTAGGTGGATCCATGTGTGGTTTGTTTAGAGGAACAGACATGCAATGACACTAGGTGTGGTTCATGAAAAGAACAGACATGCAATGACACTAGTGGATACTTATGTGGTTTGTTTAGAAGAACACACATGCAATGACACTGGGTGTGGTTCATGAAAAGAACAGACATGAATGACACTGGTGGATCCTTATGTGGTTTGTTTAGAAGAACACACATGCAATGACTCTAGCTATGGTTCATGAAAAGAACACACATGAACAACCCGCATAATTCGTGTATAAAGAGCAAATGATCACCGGGATGGACAGTTCCATCCCCAACATAATAATTATCCATAACACGATCAATAGTTCTTGTAGGGTATTTTAAAAGCATCATTCTCAGCAGGTGGTGGCTTATCTACTACCTTAGAAGTGGTAGTAGCATTACCAAATAAGAAACTCAGTGAATTATCCATAACGAAAATAAAGCAACTAACAGAAGTAGACAATACTCAAAGTAGAAGTTTCCTTTACCAGTTCCACTCTCCAATAGGGCTTCACTCACCGGCAACGGCGCCAAAAATAGTCTTGATGACCCACAAGTATAGGGGGTGTATCGCAGTATTTTTGATAAGTAAGAGTGTCGAACTCAACGAGGAGCAGAAGGTGCTGGCTAGTGGTATGGATCAGGAATTCTCTGCAAATACTTTGCAAACGGATTTTTAGGGGTTTTTGATAAAGCAAGTAAACAAAGTACGAGTAAATAAAAGATAGTAGGAATAAATGCAGCAAGTGGCCCAGTCCTTTATGCAGCAAAGGATAAGCTGGTTGTATTACTTAAGGTGACCAAACGTTCTCGAGGACACATGGGAAGACTGTCAAGTGCTTTCGCTTCATATAGTTGATTAATCTTCTTTAGTTTGCTAAGTGTTGTGTGGGTGAACCTGTCCTAATGTACCGACCTTCCTAGGACTAATACATACTTGTGATTATACCCCTTGCAAACATCCGTAAGTACAAGAAAGTAATTAAGGTAGAAACCTAACCACATCTTTAAATTCTAAGACCCTTTCGTCCCTTGTGCAATGGTTTCCTAATGGGGGTTCAGGTTTCTGTCACTCCGGCAACCCCTACGATTAGTAGCCAAATACACAATGCATTCCCCTAGGCCCATATAGGTGAAGTGTCATGTAGTCGACGTTCACATGACACCACTAGAAGAAGTACACCACAACTTAAATATCAAACTATTGAATCTTTCTCAACACAACTCCACTACTAACAACATGACTTCTCCCATGTCCACAAGAGCAAAACGAACTACTCACAAGACATATGGATCATGATCAGAGATGGAATAATGATGTATAACAATCTAAACATAAACAATAATTCAATGGTTCACTCAATAGCATCAACTACACAGAGTAATCAACACCGGGAAAGTTTCCCCTATGAACTATGCAAGATTCAACCCAATTGTTACAGCAATATGGAGATGGTGATGATGGTGTTGATGGTGATGATGGTGGTGATGATGATGATGATCCCGATGAAGTCTAGATTGATGGTGGTGTTGATGGCGACGATCTCCCCTCTCCGGGAAGGAATTCCCCTGGCAGAAATCTATTTACCGGAGAGATCTTTCTCTCTTAGTGTTTTCCGCCCCGCAGAGGCGGCGGAATCTTTCTGTGGTCGCTCCCTGAGTCTTAGGGTTTCGGGAGGATAATATACGCAAGAGGGGAGTGCCAGGGGTGGACCAGGGTGGCCACACCACCTGGTGGCGCGACCTAGGCTGGCCCGCGCCAGGGGGTGGTGTGGGCCCCCTGTGGCCCATCTCCAGCCCCCCTTCTGGCTTCCTTCCTCTTCTAGAAAAATAGGATTTTCTGTATATTTTCCCGGATTTTTTGATCTTCGCGAATTTTGCCTCCAAACAGCACCTTTTCCATCAGAATCCTGACTGCAGCGGTCCATACTCCAAAAGTCATCAACCATGCAAAAACACATGAATTAACATAAGTATCACCTCTCAATACAAAATATATCAATCAATAACAGTGAGTTATGACATAGAATAGTGATGCAAAATGGACGTATCACACACATGCAATGACACTGGTGGATCCATGTGTGGTTTGTGAGAAGAACTGACATGCAATGACTCTAGATGTGGTTCATGAAAAGAACAGACATGCAATGACACTAGTGGATCCATATGTGGTTTGTGGAAGTGATACATTGCAAATGTATCTATAATTTTTGATGTTCCATGCTTGGTTTTATCCACTATCTTGTGTTTTGTTCCAACTTTGGGGTACTTTTCATATGATTTCTTGAACTAACCTATTAACAAGAGCCACAGTGCCAGCTGCCTGTTTTCTGCTGTTTTTGGTTCCAGGAAAGTCAGAAAATGAATATTCTCGGAATTGGACGGGACAAAAGCCAAAGTGCCTATTTTTCCAGAAGGGATCAAGTGCCAGAATACGAGATGGAGAAGGTCCAGAGGCCGGCCACACCACCTAGCCGCGCGGCTAGGCCTGGCCCGCGCCATGGGGTGGTGTGGCCAGCCCAGACACCCCCTCGGCCTCTCCTTCCGCCTATATATTGCCCTCGGGACGAAAACCCTAAGTACTGATCAAAAATCCACGAAAGAGTCTGTAGCCGCCGTCATCTCCATCCCTAGATCGGGAGGGATCTGAAGCTCTTCCCGGCACCCTGCCGGAGAGGGGAATTCACCCTGGAGGCCTTCTTCATCACCATGCAAGCCTCTAATGTGATGCGTGAGTAGTTCATCCTTGGACTACGGATCCATGTAGTAGCTAGATGGCTGGTTCTCCTCCTTTGTGCTTTCATGTTTAGATCTTGTGAGCTCCGTTCATGATCAAGATCATCTATTTGTATTCATACATGTTTTGTTTGCGGGGATCCGATGGATATTGAGATGCTATTTCAGATTGATTATTGATTCTATCATGTCTTTGTTATTTGTGATCTTGCATGCTTTCTGTTGTTAGTAGCTATCTTGGCCAAGTAGATGCTAGCAACTCCAAGAGTTAGTATTTATGCTCGATAGTGGGTTCATGCCTCTGGTAATCTGGGGAAGTGACAGAAATCTCTAAGGTACTAGATGTGTTGTTGCTACTAGGGAGAAAACAACAATCCTTTGTTCATAGAACAATCGTATTGTTTACTTTACACGTAGTTCGTAAAGCAATAATCTGTTGCTTGCAACTTAATACTGGAGGGGGTTCGGATGATAACCTGAAGGCGGATTATTAGTCATAGATGTAGTTGGATGGCGGTCTATGTATTATGTTGTAATGCCCAATCAAGTCTCAAAGGAGTCAAGATGATTAGTATATGCATGTATTGCTTTCTCGGTGTTTGTCAATTGCCCCACTGTAATTTGTTCACCCACCATGTTATCTATCTAAGGAGAGCCACCTCTAGTGAACTATGGATCCCGGTCCTTTGTCTTTTACATACAATCTACAACTGTTTACTTCTTTGTGTTTACTTTCTGCAAACTTTTACTTCTTTCCATTCGATACGTTTAATCCTTTGTTTTCAGCAAAACACGGTGAGATTGACAACCTCATCGCAAGTTGGGGACAAAGTTCTGTGGTTGTGTTGTGCAGGTCTCCATGTTGCTACTAGCACCGGTAGTGCGCCCTGCCAAAGCTCAGCTAGTAACACCTTTAGGGTGTTTCCTTGCTCCTACTGGTTTGATTAAACCTTGGTTTCATAACTGAGGGAAAACTTACTGATGTGCTCATCATACCTTCCTCTTGGGGTTCCCAACGAGCTCAACGTCGAACGACGAGCACATCAGGAAGGAACATACATGCAATGACTCTAGCTGTGGTTCATGAAAAGAATAGACATATAATGACACTGGTGGATCCATGTGTGGTTCATGAGAAGAAAACGCATCCAATGACACTGGTGGATCCTTATGTGGTTCATGAAAAGAACAGACATGCAATGACACTGGTGGATCCTTATGTGGTTCGTTTAGAAGAACACACATGCAATGACTCTAGCTGTGGTTCATGAAAAGAACACACATGCAATGACACTAGTGGATCCTTATGTGGTTTGTTTAGAAGAACACACATGCAATGACTCTAGCTATGGTTCATGAAAAGAACACACATGCAATGACACTAGTTGATCCTTATGTGGTTTGTTTAGAAGAGAACACATGCAATGACTCTAGCTGTGGTTCATGAAAAGAACACACATGCAATGACACTGGTGTATCCATGTGTGGTTCATGAGAAGAACACACATCCAATGACACTTGGTGTGGTTCATGAAAATAACAGACATGCAATCACACTAGTTGGATCCATGTGTGGTTTGTTTAGAAGAACACACATGCAATGACTCTAGCTATGGTTCATGAAAAGAACACACATGCAATGACATTGGTGGGTCCATTCTTGGTTCATGAAAAGAATAGACATGCAATCAAACTAGGTGGATCCATGTGTGGTTTATGGAAAGAACAGACATGCAATGACTCTAGCCGTGGTTCGTGAATAGAACACACATGCAATGACACTTGTGGATCCATGTGTGGTTTGTGAAAAGAACAGACATGCAATCACACTAGGTGGATCCATGTGTGGTTTGTTTAGAGGAACAAATATGCAATGACACTAGGTGTCGTTCATGAAAAGAACACACATGCAATGACACTGGTGGATCCATGTGTGGTTTGTGAAAAGAACTGGTATGCAATGACTCTAGGTGGAACCATGTGTGGTTTGTTTATAGGAACAGACATGCAATGACTCTAGTTGTGGTTCATGAAAATAATAGACATGCAATGACACATGGTGGATCCATGTGTGGTTCATGAGAAGAACACACATCCAATGACACAGTTGGATCCTTATGTGCTTTGTGAGAAGAACAGACAAGCAATGACACTGTCTATGGTTCATGAGAAGAACACACATGGAATGACACTGGTGGATCCATGTGTGGTTTGTGAAAAGAACAGATATGCAATCACACTAGGTGGATGCATGTGTGGTTTGTGGAAAGAACATACATGCAATCACACTAGGTGGAACAGACATGCAATGACACTAGGTGTGGTTCATGAAAAGAATAGACATACAAGGACACTGGTGGATTCTTATGTGGTTTGTTTAGAAGAACACACATGCAATGACTCTAGCTGTGGTTCATGAAAATAACAGACATGCAATGACACTAGTGGATCCTTATGTGGTTTGTGGAAGTAACAGACATACAATGACTCTAGCTGTGGTTCATGAAAAGAACAGACATGCAATGACACTAGTGGATCCATGTGGGGTTCATGAGAAGAACACACATCCAATGACACTAGTGGATCCTTATGTTGTTCATGAAAATAATAGACATGCAATGACACTAGTGGATACTTATGTGGTTTGTTTAGAAGAACACACATGCAACGACTCTAGCTGTGGTTCATGAAAAGAACACACATGCAATGACACTGAGGGATCCTTATGTGGTTTGTTTAGAAGAACACACATGCAATGACTCTAGCTGTGGTTCATGAAAAGAACACACATGCAATGACACTAGTGGATCCATGTGTGGTTTGTGAAAAGAACTGACATGCAATGACTCTAGGTGGATCCATGTGTGCTATGTTTAGAGGAACAGACATGCAATGACACTGGTGGATCCATATGTGTTTTGTGGAAAGCACAGACATGCAATGACTCTAGTTGTGGTTCATGAAAATAACAGACATGCAATGACACTTGGTGGATCCATGTGTGGTTCATGAGAAGAACACACATCCAATGACACAGCTGGATCCTTATGTGGTTTGTGAGAAGAACAGACATGCAATGACATTGTCTGTGGTTCATGAGAAGAACACACATGCAATGACACTGGTGGATCCATGTGTGGTTTCTGAAAAGAACAGACATGCAATCACACTAGGTGGATCCACGTGTGGTTTGTGGAAAGAACAGACATACAATGACTCTAGCTATGGTTCATGAAAAGAACACACATGCAATGACACTGGTGTATCCATGTGTGGTTTGTGAAAAGAACAGACATCCAATCACACTAGGTGGATCCATGTGTGGTCTGTTTAGAAGAACACACATGCAATGACTAGTTGTGGTTCATGAAAAGAACAAACATGCAATGACACTGGTGGATCCATGTGTGGTTCATGAAAAGAAGAAACATGCAATGACACTGGTGGATCCTTATGTGGTTTGTTTAGAGGAACAGACATGCAATGACACTGAGTGTGGTTCATGAAAAGAACATACATGCAATGACACTGGTGGATCCATATGTGGTTTGCGAAAAGAATAGACATGCAATCACACTCGATGAATCCATGTGTGGTTCATGAGAAGAACGCACATGCAATGACTCTAGCTGTGGTTCATGAAAAGAACAGACATGCAATGACACTGGTGGATCCATATGTGGTTTGTGGAAGTAACAGACATACAATGACTCTAGCTGTGGTTCATGAAAAGAACAGACATGCAATGACACTGGTGGATCCATGTGGGGTTCATGAGAAGAACACACATCCAATGACACTGGTGGATCCTTATGTGGTTCAAGACAAGAACAGACATGCAATGACACTAGTGGATCCTTATGTGGTTTGTTTAGAAGAACACATATGCAACTACACTGGGTGTGGTTCATGAAAAGAACAGACATGCAATGACACTGGTGGATCCTTATGTGGCCACATGCAATGACTCTAGGTGTGGTTCATGAAAAGAACACACATGCAATGACAGTGGTGGATCCTTATGTGGTTTGTTTAGAAGAACACTCATGCAATGACTCTAGCTGTGGTTCATGAAAAGAACACACATGCAATGACACTGGTGTATCCATATGTGGTTCATGAGGAGAACACGCATCCAATAACACTAGGTGTGGTTCATGAAAAGAACAGACATGCAATAACACTAGGTGGATCCATGTGTGGTTTGTTTAGAAGAACACACATGCAATGACTCTAGCTGTGGTTCATGAAAAGAACACACATGCAATGACACTGGTGGATCCATGTGTGGTTTGTGAAAAGAACAGACATGCAATCACACTAGGTGGATCCATGTGTGGTTTGTTTAGAGGAACAAAGATGCAATGACACTGGGTGTGGTTCATGAAAAGAACACACATGCAATGACACTGGTGGATCCATGTGTGGTTTGTGAAAAGAACTGACATGCAATGACTCTAGCTGGATCCATGTGTGGTTTGTCTAGAGGAACAAACATGCAATGTCACTGGTGGATCCATATGTGGTTTGTGGAAATCATAGACATACAATGACTCTATCTGTGGTCCATGAAAAGAACAGACATGCAATGACACTTGCTGGATCCATGTGTGGTTCATGAGAAGAACACACATCCAATGACATTGGTGGATCCTTATGTGATTTATGAGAAGAACAGACATGCAATGAGACTGGTTGTGGTTCATGAGAAGAACTCACATCCAATGACACTGGTGGATCCATGTCTGGTTTGTTAAAAGAACAGACATGCAATCAGACTTGGTGGATCCATGTGTGGTTTGTGGAAAGAACAGACATGCAATGACTCTAGTTGTGGTTCATGAATAGAACACACATGCAATGACACTGGTGGATCCATGTGTGGTTTGTGAAAAGAGCAGATATGCAATCACACTAGGTGGATCCATGTGTGGTTTGTTTAGAAGAACACACATGCAATGACCCTAGCTGTGGTTCATGAAAAGAACAGACATGCAATGACACTACTGGATGCTTATGTGGTTTGTTTAGAGGAACAGACATGCAATGACACTGGGTGTGGTTCATGAAAAGAACAGACATGCAATGACACTGGTGGATCCATATGTGGTTTGGGAAAAGAACAAACATGCAATCACACTGGGTGAATCCATGTGTGTTTCATGAGAAGAACACACATGCAATGACTCTAGCTGTGGTTCATGAAAAGAATGGACATCCAATGACACTTGTGGATCCATATGTGGTTTGTGGAAGTAACAGACATACAATGACTCTAGCTGTGGTTCATGAAAAGAACATACATGCAATGACACCGGTGGATCCATGTGGGGTTCATGAGAAGAACACACATCCAATGACACTAGTGGATCCTTATGTGGTTCATGAAAAGAACAGACATGCAATGACACTAGTGGATCCTTATGTGGTTTGTTTAGAAGAACCCATATGCAACTACACTGGGTGTGGTTCATGAAAAGAACAGACATGCAATGACACTGGTGGATCCTTATGTGGTTTATTTAGAAGAACACACATGCAATGACTCTAGCTGTGGTTCATGAAAAGAACACACATGAAATGACACTGAGGAATCCTTATGTGGTTTCTTTAGAAGAACACACATGCAATGACTCTAGCTGTTGTTCATGAAAACAACACACATGCAATGACACTGGTGTATCCATGTGTGGTTCATGAGAAGAACACACATGCAATGACACTGGGTGTGGTTCATGAGAAGAACAGACATGCAATGACACTGGTGGATCCTTATGTGGTTTGTTTAGAAGAACAGACATGCAATGACTCTAGTTGTGGGTCATGAAAAGAACACACATGCAATGACACTGGTGGATCCATGTGTGGTTTGTGAAAATAACTACCATGCAATGACTCTAGGTGGATCCATGTGTGGTTTGTTTAGAGGAACAGACATGCAATGACACTAGGTGTGGTTCATGAAAAGAACAGACATGCAATGACACTGGTGGATCCTTATGTGGCCACATGCAATGACTCTAGATGTGGTTCATGAAAAGAACACACATGCAATGACAGTGGTGGATCCTTATGTGGTTTGTTTAGAAGAACACTCATGCAATGACTCTAGCTGTGGTTCATGAAAAGAACACACATGCAATGAAACTGGTGTATCCATGTGTGGTTCATGAGAAGAACACGCATCCAATAACACTAGGTGTGGTTCATGAAAAGAACAGACATGCAATCACACTAGGTGGATCCATGTGTGGTTTGTTTAGAAGAACACACATGCAATGACTCTAGCTGTGGTTCATGAAAAGAACACACATGCAATGACACTGGTGGATCCATGTGTGGTTTGTGAAAAGAACAGACATGCAATCACACTAGGTGGATCCATGTGTGGTTTGTTTAGAGGAACAAAGATGCAATGACACTGGTGGATCCATGTGTGGTTTGTGAAAAGAACTGACATGCAATGACTCTAGGTGGATCCATGTGTGGTTTGTCTAGAGGAACAAACATGCAATGTCACTGGTGGATCCATATGTGGTTTGTGGAAATCATAGACATACAATGACTCTATCTGTGGTTCATGAAAAGAACAGACATGCAATGACACTTGCTGGATCCATGTGTGGTTCATGAGAAGAACACACATCCAATGACATTGGTGGATCCTTATGTGATTTGTGAGAAGAACAAACATGCAATGAGACTGGTTGTGGTTCATGAGAAGAAATCACATCCAATGACACTGGTGGATCCATGTGTGGTTTGTTAAAAGAACAGACATACAATCAGACTAGGTGGATCCATGTGTGGTTTGTGGAAAGAACATACATGCAATGACTCTAGCTGTGGTTCATGAATAGAACACACATGCAATGACACTGGTGGATCCATGTGTGGTTTGTGAAAAGAGCAGACATGCAATCACACTAGGTGGATCCATCTGTGGTTTGTTTAGAAGAACACACATGCAATGACCCTAGCTGTGGTTCATGAAAAGAACACACATGCAATGACATTGGTGGATCCATGTGTGGTTCATGAAAAGAACAGACATGCAATGACACTGGTGGATGCTTATGTGGTTTGTTTAGAGGAACAGACATGCAATAACACTGGGTGTGGTTCATGAAAAGAACAGACATGCAATGACACTGGTGGATCCATATGTGGTTTGGGAAAAGAACAGACTTGCAATCACACTGGGTGAATCCATGTGTGGTTCATGACAAGAACACACATGCAATGACTCTAGTTGTGGTTCATGAAAAGAACGGACATCCAATGACACTTGTGGATCCATATGTGGTTTGTGGAAGTAACAGACATACAATGACTCTAGCTATGGTTCATGAAAAGAACGGACATCCAATGACACTTGTGGATCCATATGTGGTTTGTGGAAGTAACAGACATACAATGACGCTAGCTGTGGTTCATGAATGGTTCATGAAAAGAACGGACATCCAATGACACTTGTGGATCCATATGTGGTTTGTGGAAGTAACAGACATACAATGACTCTAGCTGTGGTTCATGAAAAGAACATACATGCAATGACACTGGTGGATCTATGTGGGGTTCATGAGAAGAACACACATACAATGACATAGGTGGATCCTTATGTGGTTCCTGAAAAGAACAGACATGCAATGACACTGGTGGATCCTTATGTGGTTTGTTTAGAAGAACACACATGCAATGACTCTAGTTGTGGTTCATGAAAAGAACACACATGCAATGACACTGGTGGATCCTCATGTGGTTTGTTTAGAAGAACACACATGCAATGACTATAGTTGTGGTTCATGAAAAGAACACACATGCAATGACACTGGTGTATCCATGTGTGGTTCATGAGAAGAACACACATCCAATGACACTAGGTGTAGTTCATGAAAAGAACAGACATGCAATCACACTAGGTGGATCCATGTGTGATTTGTTTAGAAGAACACACATGCAATGACTCTAGATGTGGTTCATGAAAAGAACACACATGCAATGACATTGGTTGATCCATGTGTGGTTCATGAAAAGAACAGGCATGCAATGACACTGGTGGATGCTTATGTAGTTTGTTAAGAGGAACAGACATGCAATGACACTGGGTGTGGTTCATGAAAATAACAGACATGCAATGACACTGGTGGATCCATATGTGGTTTGGGAAAAGAACATACATGCAATCACACTAGGTGAATCCATGTGTGGTTCATGAGAAGAACACACATGCAATGTCTCTAGCTGTGGTTCATGAAAAGAACGGACATGCAGTGACACTGGTGGATCCATATGTGGTTTGTGGAAGTAACAGACATACAATGACTCTAGCTGTGGTTCATGAAAAGAACGGACATGCAATGACACTAGTGGATCCATGTGAGGTTCATGAGAAGAACACACATCCAATGACACCGGTGGATCCTTATGTGGTTCATTAAAAGAATAGACATGCAATGACACTAGTGGATCCTTATGTGGTTTGTTTAGAAGAACACACATACAATGACACTGGTTGTGGTTCATGAAAAGAACAGACATGCCATGACACTGGTGGATCCTTATGTTGTTTGTTTAGAAGAACACACATGCAATGACTCTAGCTGTGGTTCATGAAAATAACACACATGCAATGACAATGGTGTATCCTTATGTGGTTTGTTTAGAAGAACACGCGTGCAATGACTCTAGCTATGGTTCATGAAAAGAACACACATGCAATGACACTGGTATATCCATGTGTGGTTCATGAGAAGAACACACATGCAATGACACTAGGTGTGGTTCATGAGAAGAACACACATGCAATGACACTGGTGGATCCTTATGTGGTTTGTTTAGAAGAACAGACATGCAATGACTCTAGTTGTGGTTCATGAAAATAACACACATAGAATGACACTAGTGAATCCATGTGTGGTTTGTGAAAAGAACTAACATGAAATGATTCTAGGTGGATCCATGTGGGGTTTGTTTAGAGGAACATACATGCAATGACACTGGGTGTGGTTCATGAAAATAACAGACATGCAATGACACCGGTGGATCCTTAGGTGGTTTGTTTAGAAGAACACACATGCAATGACTATAGCTGTGGTTCATGAAAGGAACACACATGCAACGACACTTAGGGATCCTTATGTGGTTTGTTTAGAAGAACACACATGCAATGACCCTGGTGGATCCTTATGTGGTTTGTGAGAAGAACAGACATGCAATGACACTGGCTCTGGTTCATGAGAAGAACACACATGCAATTACACTGGTGGATCCATGTGTGGTTTGTGAAAATAGAAGACATGCAATCACACTAGGTGGATCCATGTGTGGTTTGTGGAAAGAACAGACATGCAATGACTCTAGATGTGGTTCATGAAAAGAACACACATGCAATGACACTGGTGAATCCTTGTGTGGTTTGTGAAAAGAACAGACATGCAATCACACTAGGTGGATCCATGTGTGGTTTGTTTAGAAGAACACACATGCAATGACCCTATATGTGGTTCATGAAAAGAACACTGATGCAATGACACTGGAGGATCCATGTGTGGTTCATGAAAAGAACAGACATGCAATGACACTACTGGATCCTTATGTGGTTTGTTTAGAGGAACAGACATGCGATGAAACTGGGTGTGGTTCATGAAAAGAACAGACATGCAATGACACTGGTGGATCCATGTGTGGTTCATGAGAAGAACACACATCCAATGACACTGGTGGATCCATATGTGGCTCATGAAAAGAACAGACATGCAATGACTCTAGCTGTGGTTCATGAAAAGAACAGACATGGAATGACACTGGTGGATCCATATGTGATTTGTGGAAGTAACAGACATACAATGACTCAAGCTGTGGTTCATGAAAAGAACAGACATGCAATGACACTAGTGGATCCATGTGTGGTTCATGAGAAGAACACACATCCAATGACACTGGTGGATCCTTATGTGGTCATGAAAAGAACAGACATGCAATGACACTGGTAGACCCTTATGTGGTTTGTTTAGAAGAATACACATGCAATGACACTGGGTGTGGTTCATGAAAAGAACAGACGTGCAATGACGCTGGTGGATCCTTATGTGGTTTGTTTAGAAGAACACACATGCAATAACTCTAGCTATGGTTCATGAAAAGAACACACATGCAATGACACTGGTGGATCCATGTGTGGTTTGTGAAAAGAATAGACATGCAATGACACTGGTGGATCCTTATGTGGTTTGTTTAGAAGAACACACATCCAATGACTCTAAATGTGGTTCATGAATAGAACACACATGCAATGACACTGGTGGATCCATGTGTGGTTCATGAAAAGAACAGAGAGGCAATGACACTGGTGGATCCTTATGGGGTTTGTTTAGAGGAACAGACATGCAATGACACTGGGTGTGGTTCATGAAAAGAACATAGATGCACTGACACTGGTGGATCCATGTGTGGTTCATGTGAAGAACACACATCCAATGACACTGGTGGATCCTTATGTGGTTCATGAAAAGAACATAAATGCAATTACTCTAGTTGTAGTTCATGAAAAGAATAGACATGAAATGACACTGGTGGATCCATATGTGGTTTGTGGAAGTAACAGACATGCAATGACTCTAGCTGTGGTTCATGAAAAGAACAGACATGCAATGACACTGGTGGATCCAGGTGTGGTTCATGAGAAGAACACACATCCAATGACACTAGTGGATCCTTATGTGGTTCATGAAAAGAACAGACATGCAATGACACTGGTGGATCCATGTGGGGTTCATGAGAAGAACACACATCCAATGACACTGGTGGATCCTTATGTGGTTCATGAAAAGAACAGACATGCAATGACACTAGTGGATCCTTATGTGGTTTGTTTATAAGAACACATATGCAATTACACTAGGTGTGGTTCATGAAAAGAATAGACATGCAATGACACTGGTGGATCCTTATGTGGTTTATTTAGAAGAACACACATGCAATGACTCTAGCTGTGGTTCATGAAAACAACACACATGCAATGACACTGGTGTATCCATGTGTGGTTCATGAGAAGAACACACATGCAATGACACTGGGTGTGGTTCATGAGAAGAACACACATGCAATGACACTGGTGGATCCTTATGTGGTTTGTTTAGAAGAACAGACATGCAATGACTCTAGTTGTGGTTCATGAAAAGAACACACATGCAATGACACTGGTGGATCCATGTGTGGTTTGTGTAAATAACTACCATGCAATGACTCTAGGTGGATCCATGTGTGGTTTGTTTAGAGGAATAGACATGCAATGACACTAGGTGTGGTTCATGAAAAGAACAGACATGCAATGACACTGGTGGATCCTTATGTGGCCACATGCAATGACTCTAGCTGTGGTTCATGAAAAGAACACACATGCAATGACAGTGGTGGATCCTTATGTGGTTTGTTTAGAAGAACACTCATGCAATGACTCTAGCTGTGGTTCGTGAAAAGAACACACATGCAATGACACTGGTGTATCCATGTGTGGTTCATGAGAAGAACACACATCCAATAACACTAGGTGTGGTTCATAAAAAGAACAGACATGCAATCACACTAGGTGGATCCATGTGTGGTTTCTTTAGAAGAACACACATGCAATGACTCTAGCTGTGGTTCATGAAAAGAACGCACATGCAATGACACTGGTGGATCCATGTGTGGTTTGTGAAAAGAACAGACATCCAATCACACTAGGTGGATCCATGTGTGGTTTGTTTAGAGGAAGAAAGATGCAATGACACTGGGTGTGGTTCATGAAAATAACACACATGCAATGACACTGGTGGATCCACATGTGGTTTGTGAAAGGAACTGACATGCAATGACTCTAGGTGGATCCATGTGTGGTTTGTCTAGAGGAACAAACATGCAATGTCACTGGTGGATCCATATGTGGTTTGTGGAAATCATAGACATACAATGACTCTATCTGTGGTTCATGAAAAGAACATACATGCAATGACACTTGGTGGATCCATGTGTGGTTCATGAGAAGAACACACATCCAATGACATTGGTGGATCCTTATGTGATTTGTGAGAAGAACAGACATGCAATGAGACTGGTTGTGGTTCATGAGAAGAACTCACATCCAATGACACTGGTGGATCCATGTGTGGTTTGTTAAAAGAACAGACATGCAATCAGACTAGGTGGATCCATGTGTGGTATGTGGAAAGAATAGACATGCAATGACTCTAGCTGTGGTTCATGAATAGAACACACATGCAATGACACTGGTGGATCCATGTGTGGTTTGTGAAAAGAGCAGACATGCAATCACACTAGGTGGATCCATGTGTGGTTTGTTTAGAAGAACACACATGCAATGACTCTAGCTGTGGTTCATGAAAAGAACACACATGCAATGACATTGGTGGATCCATGTGTGGTTCATGAAAAGAACAGGCATGCAATGACACTGGTGGATGCTTATGTGGTTTGTTTAGAGGAACAGACATGCAATGACACTGGGTGTGGTTCATAAAAAGAACAGACATGCA
The DNA here is from genome assembly GCA_916181665.1 of Avena sativa. Classification (NCBI taxonomy): domain Eukaryota; kingdom Viridiplantae; phylum Streptophyta; class Magnoliopsida; order Poales; family Poaceae; genus Avena; species Avena sativa. The sequence goes on along the minus strand of OV702286.1, from coordinate 381,385,447 downwards.
ATGACACTGGTGGATCCATATGTGGTTTGGGAAAAGAACAGACATGCAATCACACTAGGTGAATCCATGTGTGGTTCATGAGAAGAACACACATGCAATGACTCTAGCTGTGGTTCATGAAAAGAACGGACATCCAATGACACTTGTGGATCCATATGTGGTTTGTGGAAGTAACAGACATACAATGACTCTAGCTGTGGTTCATGAAAAGAACATACATGCAATGACACTGGTGGATCCATGTGGGGTTCATGAGAAGAACACACATACAATGACACAGGTGGATCCTTATGTGGTTCATGAAAAGAACAGACATGCAATGACACTGGTGGATCCTTATGTGGTTTGTTTAGAAGAAGACACATGCAATGACTGTAGTTGTGGTTCATGAAAAGAACACACATGCAATGACACTTGTGTATCCATGTGTGGTTCATGAGAAGAACACACATCCAATGACACTAGGTGTAGTTCATGAAAAGAACAGACATGCAATCACACTAGGTGGATCCATGTGTGATTTGTTTAGAAGAACACACATGCAATGACTCTAGATGTGGTTCATAAAAAGAACACACATGCAATGACATTGGTGGATCCATGTGTGGTTCATGAAAAGAACATGCATGCAATGACACTGGTGGATGCTTATGTGGTTTGTTTAGAGGAACAGACATGCAATGACACTGGGTGTGGTTCATGAAAATAACAGACATGCAATGACACTGGTGGATCCATATGTGGTTTGGGAAAAGAACATACATGCAATCACACTAGGTGAATCCATGTGTGGTTCATGAGAAGAACACACATGCAATGACTCTAGCTGTGGTTCATGAAAAGAACGGACATGCAGTGACACTGGTGGATCCATATGTGGTTTGTGGAAGTAACAGACATACAATGACTCTAGCTGTGGTTCATGAAAAGAACAGACATGCAATGACACTAGTGGATCCATGTGGGGTTCATGAGAAGAACACACATCCAATGACACTGGTGGATCCTTATGTGGTTCATGAAAAGAACAGACATGCAATGACACTGGTGGACCCTTATGTGGTTTGTTTAGTAGAATACACATGCAATGACACTGGGTGTGGTTCATTAAAAGAACAGACGTGCTATGACACTGGTGGTTCCTTATGTGGTTTGTTTAGAAGAACACACATGCAATGACTCTAGCTATGGTTCATGACAAGAACACACATGCAATGACACTGGTGGATCCATGTGTGGTTTGTGAAAAGAATAGACATGCAATGACATTAGTGGATCCTTATGTGGTTTGTTTAGAGGAACAGACATGCAATGACACTGGGTGTGGTTCATGAAAAGAACAGACATGCAATGACACTGGTGGATCCATGTGTGGTTCATGAGAAGAACACACATCCAATGACACTGGTGGATCCTTATGTGGTTCATGAAAAGAACAGACATGCAATGACTCTAGCTGTGGTTCATGAAAAGAACAGACATGCAATGACACCAGTGGATCCATAGGTTGTTTGTGTAAGTAACAAACATGCAATGACTCTAGTTGTGGTTCATGGAAAGAACAGACATGCAATGACACTGGTGGATCCATGTGTGGTTCATGAGAAGAACCCACATCCAATGACACTGGTGGATCCTTATGTGGTTCGTGAAAAGAACAGACATGCAATGACACTGGTGGATCCTTATGTGGTTTGTTTAGAAGAACACACATGCAATGACACTGGGTGTGGTTCATGAAAAGAACAGAAATGCAATGACACCGGTGGATCCTTATGTGGTTACTTTATAAGAACACACATGCAATGACTCTAGCTATGGTTCATAAATAGAACACACATGCAATGACACTAGTGGATCCTTATGTGGTTTGTTTAGAAGAACGCACATGCAATGACTCTAGATGTGGTTCATGAAAAGAACACACATGCAATGACACTAGTGGATCCATGTGTGGTTTGTGAAAAGAAATGACATGCAATCACACTAGGTGGATCCATGTGTGGTTTGTTTAGAGGAACAAACATGCAATGACACTAGGTGTGGTTCATTAAAAGAACACACATGCAATGACACTGGTGGATCCATGTGTGGTTTGTGAACACAACTGACATTCAATGACTCTAGGTGGATCCATGTGTGGTTTGTTTAGAGGAACAGACATGCAATGTCACTGGTGGATCCATATGTGGTTTGTGGAAAGCACAGACATGCAATGACTCGAGCTGTGGTTCATGAAAAGAACAGACATGCAATGACACTTGGTGGATCCATGTGTGGTTCATGAGAAGAACACACATCGAATGACACTGGTGGATCCTTATGTGGTTTGTGAGAAGAACATACATGCAATGACACTGGTTGTGGTTCATGATAAAAACACACATGCAATGACACTGGTGGATCCATGTGTGGTTTGTGAAAAGAACAGACATGCAATCACACTAGGTGGATCCATGTGTGGTTTGTGGAACGAATAGACATGCAATGACTCTAGTTGTGGTTCATGAAAAGAACACACATGCAATGACACTGGTGGAGCCATGTGTGGTTTGTGAAAAGAATAGACATGCAATCAAACTAGGTGAATCCATGTGTGGTTTGTTTAGAAGAACACACATGCAATGACTCTAGTTGTGGTTCATGAAAATAACACACATGCAATGACACTAGTGGATCCATGTGTGTTTCTTGAAAAGAATAGACATGCAATGACACTGGTGGATCCTTCCGTGGTTTGTTTAGAGGAACAGACATGCAATTACACTAGGTGTGGTTCATGAAAAGAACAGACATGCAATGACACTAGTGGAACCTTATGTGATTTGTTTGGAAGAACACACATGCAATGACACTGTGTGTGGTTCATGAAAAGAACAGACATGCAATGACACTGGTGGATCCTTATGTGGTTCGTTTAGAAGAACACACATGCAATGACTCTAGTTGTGGTTCATGAAAAGAACACACATGCAATTGAAATGGTGGATCCTTATGTGGTTTGTTTAGAAGAACACACATGCAGTGACTCTAGCTATGGTTCATGAAAAGAACACACTTGCAATGACACTGGTCTATCCATGTGTGGTTCATGAGAAGAACACACATGCAATGACACTAGGTGTGGTTCATGAGAAGAACACACATGCAATGACACTAGTGGATCCTTATGTGGTTTGTTTAGAAGAACATACATGCAGTGACTCTAGTTGTGGTTCATGAAAAGAACACACATGCAATGACACTAGTGGATCCATGTGTGGTTTGTGGAAAGAACTAACATGGAATGACTCTAGGTGGATCCATGTGTGGTTTGTTTAGAGGAACAGACATGCAATGGCACTGGGTGTGGTTCATGAATAGAACAGACATGCAATGACAGAGGTGGATCCTTATGTGGTTTGTTTAGAAGAACGCACATGCAATGACTCTAGCTGTGATTCATGCAAAGAACACACATGCAATAACACTGAGGGATCCTTATGTGGTTTGTTTAGAAGAACAGACATGCAATGACACTGGTGGATCCTTATGTGGTTTGTGAGAAAAACAGATATGCAATGACACTGGCTGTGGTTCATGAGAAGAACACACATGCAATGACTCTAGCCGTGGTTCATGAAAAGAAGACACATGCAATGACGCTGGTGGATCCATGTGTGGTTCATGAAAAGAACAGACATGCAATGACACTGGTGGATCCTTATGTGGTTTGTTTAGAGGAACAGACATGCAATTACACTAGGTGTGGTTCATGAAAAGAACAGACATGCAATGACACTGGTGGATCCATATGTGGTTTGGGAAAAGAATAGACATGCAATCACACTACGTGAATCCATGTGTGGTTCATGAGAAGAACACACATGCAATGACTCTAGCTGTGGTTAATAAAAAGAACAGACATACAATGACACTGGTGGATCCATATGTGGTTTGTGGAAGTAACATACATACAATGACTCTAGCTGTGGTTCATGAAAAGAACAGACATGCAATGACACTGGTGGATCCATGTGGGGTTCATGAGAAGAACACACATCCAATCACACTGGTGGATCCTTATGTGGTTCATAAAAAGAGCAGACATGCAATGACACTAGTGGATCCTTATGTGGTTTGTTTAGAAGAACACACATGCAATGATAGTGGGTGTGGTTCATGAAAAGAACAGACATGCAATGACACTGGTGGATCCTTATGTGGTTCGTTTAGAAGAACACACATGCAATGACTCTAGCTGTGTTTCATGAAAAGAACACACATGCAATGACAATGGTGGATCCTTATGTGGTTTGTTTAGAAGAACACACATGCAATGACTCCAGCTGTGGTTCATGAAAAGAACACACATGCAGTGACACTGGTGTTTCCATGTGTGGTTCATGAGAAGAACACACATGCAATGACACTGGGTGTGGTTCATGAGAAGAACACACATGCAATGACACTGGTGGATCCTTAGGTGGTTTGTTTAGAAGAACAGACATGCAATGACTCTAGTTGTGGTTCATGAAAATAACACACATAGAATGAAACTGGTGGATCCATGTGTGGTTTGTGAAAAGAACTGACATGAAATGACTCTAGGTGGTTTGTTTAGAGGAACAGACATGCAATGACACTGGTGGATCCTTATGTGGTTTGTTTAGAGGAACAGACATGCAATGACACTAGGTGTGGTTCATGAAAAGAACAGACATGCAATGACACTGGTGGATCCATGTGTGGTTCATGAGAAGAACACACATCCAATGACACTGGTCGATCCTTATGTGGTTCAAGAAAAGAACAGACATGCAATGACTCTAGCTGTGGTTCATGAAAAGAATAGACATGCAATGACACTGGTGGATCCATAGGTTGTTTGTGGAAGTAACAGACATGCAATGACTCTAGTTGTGGTTCATGAAAAGAACAGACATGCAATGACACTAGTGGATCCATGTGTGGTTCATGAGAAGAACACACATCCAATGACACTGGTGGATCCTTATGTGGTTCGTGAAAAGAACAGACATGCAATGACACTGGTGGATCCTTATGTGGTTTGTTTAGAAGAACACACATGCAATGACACTGGGTGTGGTTCATGAAAAGAACAGACATGCAATGACACTGGTGGATCCTTATGTGGTTACTTTATAAGAACACACATGCAATGACTCTAGCTATGGTTCATAAAAAGAACACACATGCAATGACACTAGTGGATCCTTATGTGGTTTGTTTCAAAGAACACACATGCAATGACTCTAGATGTGGTTCATGAAAAGAACACACATGCAATGACACTAGTGGATCCATGTGTGGTTTGTGAAAAGAAATGACATGCAATCACACTAGGTGGATCCTTGTGTGGTTTGTTTAGAGGAACAAACATGCAATGACACTGGGTGTGGTTCATTAAAAGAACACACATGCAATGACACTGGTGGATCCATGTGTGGTTTGTGAACACAACTGACATGCAATGACTCTAGCTGGATCCATGTGTGGTTTGTTTAGAGGAACAGACATGCAATGTCACTGGTGGATCCATATGTGGTTTGTGGAAAGCACAGACATGCAATGACTCGATCTGTGGTTCATGAAAAGAACAGACATGCAATGACACTTGGTGGATCCATGTGTGGTTCATGAGAAGAACACACATCGGATGACACTGGTGGATCCTTATGTGGTTTGTGAGAAGAACATACATGCAATGACACTGGTTGTGGTTCATGATAAGAACACACATGCAATGACACTGGTGGATCCATGTGTGGTTTGTGAAAAGAACAGACATGCAATCACACTAGGTGGATCCATGTGTGGTTTGTGGAAAGAACAGACATGCAATGACTCTAGTTGTGGTTCATGAAAAGAACACACATGCCATGACACTGGTGGAGCCATGTGTGGTTTGTGAAAAGAATAGACATGCAATCAAACTAGGTGGATCCATGTGTGGTTTGTTTAGAAGAACACACATGCAATGACTCTAGTTGTGGTTCATGAAAAGAACACACATGCAATGACACTAGTGGATCCATGTGTGGTTCTTGAAAAGAATAGACATGCAATGACACTGGTGGATCCTTCTGTGGTTTGTTTAGAGGAACAGACATGCAATTACACTAGGTGTGGTTCATGAAAAGAACAGACATGCAATGACACTAGTGGAACCTTATGTGATTTGTTTGGAAGAACACACATGCAATGACACTGTGTGGTTCATGAAAAGAACAGACATGCAATGACACTGGTGGATCCTTATGTGGTTCGTTTAGAAGAACACACATGCAATGACTCTAGTTGTGGTTCATGAAAATAACACACATGCAATTGAAATGGTGGATCCTTATATGGTTTGTTTAGAAGAACACACATGCAGTAACTCTAGCTATGGTTCATGAAAAGAACACACTTGCAATGACACTGGTGTATCCATGTGTGGTTCATCAGAAGAACATGACACTGGGTGTGGTTCAGGAGAAGAACACACATGCAATGACACTAGTGGATCCTTATGTGGTTTGTTTAGAAGAACATACATGCAATGACTCTAGTTGTGGTTCACTAAAAGAACACACATGCAATGACACTAGTGGATCCATGTGTGGTTTGTGGAAAGAACTAACATGCAATAACTCTAGGTGGATCCATGTGTGGTTTGTTTAGAGGAACAGACATGCAATGGCACAGGGTGTGGTTCATGAATAGAACAGACATGCAATGGCAGAGGTGGATCCTTATGTGGTTTGTTTAGAAGAACGCACATGCAATGACTCTAGCTGTGATTCATGCAAAGAACACACATTCAATGACACTGGTGTATCCATGTGTGGTTCATGAGAAGAACACACATCCAATGACACTGGTGGATCCTTATGTGGTTCATGAAAAGAATAAACATGCAATGACACTGAGGGATCCTTATGTGGTTTGTTTAGAAGAACAGACATGCAATGACACTAGTGGATCCTTATGTGGTTTGTGAGAAGAACAGACATGCAATGACACTGGATGTGGTTCATGAGAAGAACACACATGCAATGACACTGGTGGATCCATGTGTGGTTTGTGAAAAGAACAAACATGCAATCACACTAGGTGGATCCATGTGTGGTTTGTGGAAAGAACAGACATGCAATGACTCTAGCTGTGGTTCATGAAAAGAACACACATGCAATGACACTGGTGGATCCATGTGTGGTTTGTGAAAAGAACAGACATGCAATCACACTAGGTGCATCCATGTGTGGTTTGTTTAGAAGAACACACATGCAATGACTCTAGATGTGGTTCATGAAAAGAACACACATGCAATGACACTGGTGGATCCATGTGTGGTTCATGAAAAGAACAGACATGCAATGACACTGTTGGATCCTTATGTGGTTTGTTTAGAGGAACAGACATGCAATGACACTGGGTGTGGTTCATGAAAAGAACAGACATGCAATGACACTAGTGGATCCATGTGTGGTTCATGAGAAGAACTCACATCCAATGACACTAGTGGATCCTTATGTGTAACTACCTCGGTGAATTACGCTCCTAGTTACAAGCCTGGATGAGCAGAAATGGTTGAAATAGTATGGTGGGGCCCAAATGCCACTCACAGGTAGACCTTTCGGCCGTCCCAACCATTTCCAAACATCGGGACAAGAACGGGCGGCGTAATCGGCAGGCGAAGGGATCAACTACATACACAAATGAGTATGTATGCAAGCCACCATACAATAGTACATCAGAGCCATTCCATCTAAAAAGAAAGGAAATATAGCAACGCCATACGGCAAGATCCAAATATCCTAGATAGATATAATAGTTTAGGATATCTCCCCATACATCAAACATCAGAGTATCAAGCGGAAGCGGAAGACAAAATCCGAGTACGGATAAGAAGCAAATCGGCATAAGATGCCCCATAAATAAACACATCCTGCCCACAGATCTCACGGATCCCCGTTCCCGGAATCTCTACACCGAATGATCGTTGCCCACATCGTCCGTCTCTTCCACCCAATATCCATCTTGCGAATGTACCTGTTCATCTGAACCAATAATTTATCGTGTGAGACCCTAGGGGTACTCAGCAAGTCTTTATGCCTCTAAAGGGGACACAACCTGGGGTGACGCAATTGCAGCAAAAGATAAACCCTAGCAATTCTATAGATACTCGCTAACCATCCGCCTAACCAAAGATAGACGGATGTCTGTGAATTAATAACAACAATTATAATAGTAATCTTAACAGATCCATCCTCCTCCTCGCTTACCGACGAGGAAGCGGACGAACAACCCCTCCCATCCGTTGGCCATTTTATTATCCATTCCAAGAGTGTTGTACTATTTACTAGTCAGGTACCTAGTCTAGTCAAATTAGAAGCGGTACTTTAGTTATGCTTGTCTATGATCGAGAAACTGTGCTCCAAGTCGTCCATAACCGCGGACACGGCTTTCAGAAAGTTTTACCCTACAGGGGTGCACAAATAGCAACACACACTCGATCAACCTCGGAAAAACCAAATCAAAACCAACGAGGCAGTCACGAGAAAGCCATCACAGGATTCAGAAATATTTCAGGGGGCCACCCCATTAAGCTACCCGCGACGAAGTTGGCCGACTCCGAGACGGACTCAAGGTTTGCGTCAATGGCTGTAAATGACTGGGAACCCGAAAATGTGACTGGGCTTGTCGATACCGCGAAAACACTCCGCTTACCTAAACAGTACAGTGTGCAGTACCTCGCACAATTTAAATAAAGCAGTAAAGCATGGCATAAGTACAGGATAGCAAATAAAACCTCAAACTAGTTTGTGGCCCCAAGAAATAAGAATGAATCAAGCTCTGGCTCAGGGGGGTTCATAAGCCTCCCGGATGTGGATAGCGCGAATATTCAAGGAACAGGAATCAAGTACTCGGGGTCCTACGGGACACAAGTGAGCCTGAAAAACCAAATAGCAAATATGGCTCACCGACGCCACTTTCATTAGTTATCCCATTACTACTCAGGTTAAGTTGTTTAGGTACCTCGTTATCCATCAGACACTCACATACCCTACACATGCTGTTCTACGACTCGCATGGCTCAAACAACTCCTGTAGTAATGGCTCATGGGATGGAGGAACAAGCTTCGGTGGGGTTTAAAAGTAAAGGCTATGCAATACTTGGGATTCAGTTTAATGCAATCGTGACTCAATGATGCAAGAATAAGGTAGAGGCAGTAGGTACTATATGTATGCAAGCATGTGGTAGTGCTTGCCTGGCAGCTCAGTTGAAGCAATTGATGGATCTGGGTAGTGCTCTTGGTTCTCTTGATATATCCCCTGCTCAGCGTCTATTCGAAGAAGAACCAAACAAACAAGGGCTAACATAAATAAAGTGCACAAGCATATGAATAAAATTCATCAAGCAAACAATCATGCCATGATGAATGATGCACAATTTGCATGGCATTAATGTAGCATGGCATGGGTGAGGTGTGAGATACAAGATTAAATCATTTTATTGAGTTTTGGCCCCATTTTATTCTCATATTAGTTGCTGTATACATTATATTTACATGATGCATGCTTCAAATCAAACCATGGAATGCATAAACAGAAAGGTCTCGTCGAGCTAATCATTTTAGACATATTATTTGTTAAATTTGGACTTATAAAACAAAAGTTATTAATTTATTTAGGAAAAAGGGCAATTTATTGTAATTTTAATTAACTTGGAAAATAAAGTGTTCAAAATATATTTTGAATGGCATATTTGAATTCCTCATGTTTTTCTGATTTGAAAACATATATTATATGTATTATTTGGAATTATATTTGAAAAGTTATTTTAAAACAGATTTGAATTTTGAATTTGAATTAAATTTGAAAAGATTTGAATTAAAACAGAATAGACAGAAACTTTTATTACTTTGCTCAGTTCTAGCCACAGACGCTGGCCAGTGGGGTCATGCTGACTGGACGACACGGGCACACAGAAAACTTCTGTCACCGCGAGCTAAGCCAGCCACAGAGGCCGACAGGTGGGGTCAGGGCCACAGGAGACCACGTGACAGAGACGAGCGGGCCAGGGACTGACAGGTGGGTCTGGGCTGGAGCGCGGGTTAAGGGTTACAAAAAGCCAGGGGGTTTTCTGGGAGAATTCTGCGGCGGCTGACTAGTGGGCCAGGCGGACCGCGGGTTAAGCATCAAAAAGACGCAAGGGGGTATCTGCAAAACGAGGGCGCGGCACTGTGGATCTTCCTCGTGGACAGATCGGTGCTCGCGCGTGGTGCAGAGCGGGGTGGGAGATCGAACGCGGGACCTAGGGCTCACGCGCGGAGGGCGGAGCCACTGCGCTGGCCTAGGCTTGGTGTCAGGGAGGGTCGGCGCGGCCTCGATAGGGTGCTATGCGGGGCGGAAGCGAGCAGACGCTGCGCTCGCCGGCGCACAGAGCGTGCTCGATGAAACACATAGCGGCCCTAGACGACGACAGCGCGGCGGAGCATGTCCAGGAGGTTTAGGGGCTCACCGAGAGTTGGTTGACGGTGTTGGATCGGGTCGGCGAGCAGCGGATCGGCGGCGAGGCAGACGCGGGCGAAGCTAGGGTTTGGGCTCGGGCATCGACGGTGTCCAGCGTCCTGGCCTTCTCCTTCCTGGCTCCGTGTACAGGGTGACGTAGGGGAGCTGCGTGGTCTTCCTCGACACCTTAGAGCGCCACGCCACCGGCTGGATAAGGAGGGGGCGGTGGAGGCCGAGGGTTTTGCCGGCGATGGTGTGGCGGTGGTGAGGGACGGCAGGGAGAGAGGGGAGCGTCCTGGGTAGATCTGGGGGTAGCCGGGCGAGGCAGAGAGGTGGTGGGGTGGATAGGAACGGAGGAAGGGAGGGGTAGTTGGCGTGGTGGAGGGGAAAGGTGGCGTCGGCCGCTTTTGCTCCTCCTTCACGTGCTGGCAGGCTCGGGCTGGACCAGGGCAGGGCAGGTGTGAGGCTTCTAGGTGGGGTCTACGTGAGGGCAAGGAGGCAGGGACAGGCTCGGGCTGGAGGGGCCCCTATGGCATAGAGAGAAAAAGAGAGAGGGAGGAGTAGCCTCGGGTTAGAGCTAGGGTAGGAGGGGAGAGGGGTATGGCTCGGGCTAGGGCTTGCTTGGGTGGGTAGCTAGGTGGCATGGTGGGGCCAGCTAGGTGAGAGAGAGAGGCCGAGAGAGGGGGTAGACTTAGGGTTTAGGTGAGAGGGGGATGTGAGGGTTAGGGTTAGATGGGGGTATGGTTTAGATTAGATGTAGATTGGAGAAAAGATAAAGAAGAGAGGGTAGGGCTTAGGGTTTAGAGAGAGATGGAGTGGTTTGAAGCTAGGGTTTGCTATGGACAAGGTCAAGCCAAGAACAACCAAGATCAAACAAAAAAAACAAGGCAAGAAAAAGAGAGGGATGTGATGATAGGGTTTAAGCTATATTAACTTAGATCAAGCCAAAAGAAAGGATAGAGATAGAGATGATCCACTCAAAAATCAAATAAAAACCAAATACTAGAAAAGGTGGCACTTGCATGGCCCATGCAAAAATATTTATTGCCATATTGACTCTTGTGAAAACAATGTTATTACATGGCATTATTATTTGGCATTCCCAAAAATTGGAATATAGCCAAGCAAAAAGGATTAACAGGATGCCCCATGTGGAGTAGATGGAGATGACCATGTTTGAATAGAAATGGGACTTGCTAGTGTGTATGTGCCACTAGATGCTCAATAGTCCCAAAAATATCCCAACATGGCATAATCCATAATATTCCATGTGGAAGCTAGGAAAAAGGGTTCCACTCACAAGGCATGCAAGGGTGGCCATGTGGCTCTCATATATCAATAATGTGAAAACAACATGATGCTAAGATGAGAGCATGTGGAAAAGAATTGGATCCATCCCAACCCACATGAGCTAGAGGTAAAACCAATAAGTGCCAAGCTCATATTTAGTTGGATGGTGGAATTATAAGGTGATGAAAGAAAAGGTGGTGGAGTTAGTAAAAGACATGCCCCCAACTCAACTTGGGCATTTAAACAATATATCAAGACCCAAATACAATATCAAGAGTCAAATACAATTAACAATGCATATGAGAGAAGAACCAAAACAAAAAGGGTTTTATATGATGCTCAAATGCAAGGAGGCATGATGGCATGAGCATGATATAATGATGATGCAACAAATATATGTTTGAAGTAGCCATTATATTACTAATCCAAGTAGCATTACAATTGTTAGACAATTGGGATGCTACATTATGTGGTTCATGAAAAGAACAGACATGCAATGACTCTAGCTGTGGTTCATGAAAAGAACAGACATGCAATGACACTGGTGGATCCATAGGTTGTTTGTGGAAGTAACAGACATGCAATGACTCTAGTTGTGGTTCATGAAAAGAACAGACAAGCAATGACACTGGTGGATCCATGTGTGGTTCATGAGAAGAACACACATCCAATGACACTGGTGGATCCTTATGTGGTTCTTGAAAAGAACAGACATGCAATGACACTGGTGGATCCTTATGTGGTTACTTTATAAGAACACACATGCAATGACTCTAGCTATGGTTCATAAAAATAACACACATGCAATGACACTAGTGGATCCTTATGTGGTTTGTTTAGAAGAACACACATGCAATGACTCTAGATGTGGTTCATGAAAAGAACACACATGCAATGACTCTAGATGTGGTTCATGAAAAGAACACACATGCAATGACACTAGTGGATCCATGTGTGGTTTATGAAAACAAATGACATGCAATCACACTAGGTGGATCCATGTGTGGTTTGTTTAGAGGAACAAACATGCAATGACACTGGGTGTGGTTCATTAAAAGAACACACATGCAATGACACTGGTGGATCCATGTGTGGTTTGTGAAAAGAACTGACATGCAATGACTCTAGGTGGATCCATGTGTGGTTTGTTTAGAGGAACAGACATGCAATGTCACTGGTGGATCCATATGTGGTTTGTGGAAAGCACAGACATGCAATGACTCTAGCTGTGGTTCATGAATAGAACAGACATGCAATGACACTTGGTGGATCCATGTGTGGTTCATGAGAAGAACACACATCGAATGACACTGGTGGATCCTTATGTGGTTTGTAAGAAGAACATACATGCAATGACACTGGTTGTGGTTCATGATAAGAACACACATGCAATGACACTGGTGGATCCATGTGTGGTTTGTGAAAAGAACAGACATGCAATCACACTAGGTGGATCCATGTGTGGTTTGTGGAAAGAACAGACATGCAATGACTCTAGTTGTTGTTCATGAAAAGAACACACATGCAATGACACTGGTGGAGCCATGTGTGGTTTGTGAAAAGAATAGACATGCAATCAAACTAGGTGAATCCATGTGTGGTTTGTTTAGAAGAACACACATGCAATGACTCTAGTTGTGGTTCATGAAAAGAACACACATGCAATGACACTAGTGGATCCATGTGTGGTTCTTGAAAAGAATAGACATGCAATGACACTGGTGGATCCTTCCGTGGTTTGTTTAGAGGAACAGACATGCAACTACACTGGGTGTGGTTCATGAAAAGAACAGACATGCAATGACACTAGTGGAACCTTATGTGATTTGTTTGGAAGAACACACATGCAATGACACTATGTATGGTTCATGAAAAGAAAAGACATGCAATGACACTGGTGGATCCTTATGTGGTTCGTTTAGAAGAACACACATGCAATGAGTCTAGTTGTGGTTCATGAAAAGAACACACATGCAATTGAAATGGTGGATCCTTATGTGGTTTCTTTAGAAGAACACACATGCAGTGACTCTAGCTATGGTTCATGAAAAGAACACACTTGCAATGACACTGGTGTATCCATGTGTGGTTCATGAGAAGAACACACATGCAATGACACTGGGTGTGGTTCATGAGAAGAACACACATGCAATGACACTAGTGGATCCATATGTGGTTTGTTAGAAGAATATACCTGCAATGACTCTAGTTGTGGTTCATGAAAAGAACACACATGCAATGACACTAGTGGATCCATGTGTGGGTTGTGGAAATAACTAACATGCAATGACTATAGGTGGATCCATGTGTGGTTTGTTTAGAGGAACAGACATGCAATGGCACTGGGTGTGGTTCATGAAAAGAACAGACATGCAATGACAGAGGTGGATCCTTATGTGGTTTGTTTAGAAGAACGCACATGCAATGACTCTAGCTGTGATTCATGCAAAGAACACACATGCAATAACACTGAGGGATCCTTATGTGGTTTGTTTAGAAGAACAGACATGCAATGACACTGGTGGATCATTATGTGGTTTGTTAGAAAAACAGATATGCAATGACACTGGCTTTGGTTCATGAGAAGAACACACATGCAATGACTCTAGCTATGGTTCCTGAAAATAAGACACATGCAATGACGCTGGTGGATCCATGTGTGGTTCATGAAAAGAACAGACATGCAATGACACTCGTGGATCCTTATGTGGTTTGTTTAGAGGAACAGACATGCAATTACACTAGGTGTGGTTCATGAAAAGAACAGACATGCAATGACACTGGTGGATCCATATGTGGTTTGGGAAAAGAACAGACATGCAATCACACTACATGAATCCATGTGTGGTTCATGAGAAGAACACACATGCAATGACTCTAGCTGTGGTTCATAAAAAGAATAGACATGCAATGACACTGGTGGATCCATATGTGGTTTGTGGAAGTAACATACATACAATGACTCTAGCTGTGGTTCATGAAAAGAACAGACATGCAATGACACTGCTGGATCCATATGTGATTTGTGGAAGTAACAGACATACAATGACTCTAGCTGTGGTTCATGAAAAGAACAGACATGCAATGACACTAGTGGATCCATGTGTGGTTCATGAGAAGAACACACATCCAATGAAACTGGTGGATCCTTATGTGGTTCATGAAAAGAACAGACATGCAATGACACTAGTGGATCCTTATGTGGTTTGTTTAGAAGAACACACATGCAATGACAGTGGGTGTGGTTCATGAAAAGAACAGACATGCAATGACACTGGTGGATCCTTATGTGGTTCGTTTAGAAGAACACAGATGCAATGACTCTAGCTATGGTTCATGAAAAGAACACACATGCAATGACAATGGTGGATCCTTATGTGGTTTGTTTAGAAGAACACACATGCAATGACTCCAGCTGTGGTTCGTGAAAAGAACACATGCAATGACAGTGGTGTATCCATGTGTGGTTCATGAGAAGAACACACATGCAATGACAGTGGGTGTGGTTCATGAGAAGAACACACATGCAATGACACTGGTGGATCCTTATGTGGTTTGTTTAGAAGAACATACATGCAATGACTCTAGTTGTGGTTCATGAAAATAACACACATACAATGAAACTGGTGGATCCATGTGTGGTTTGTGAAAAGAACTGACATGAAATGACTCTAGGTGGATCCATGTGTGGTTTGTTTAGAGGAACAGACATGCAATGACATTGGTTGTGGTTCATGAGAAGAACAGACATGCAATGACACTGGTGGATCCATGTGTGGTTTGTGAAAAGAACAAACATGCAATCACACTAGGTGGATCCATGTGTGGTTTGTGGAAAGAACAGACATGCAATGACTCTAGCTGTGGTTCATGAAAAGAACTGTCGTGGTGGTGTCACGGCAAATTCCATGGATAGGCTAAAGGTGGGGCCAATATGCACTAGAGGAATACAGGGAGGGATAGTGTGGTGATTCCACACGCAGATGCTTTTTATTCTCCAAGCTCACAAGGTTTACAGATGCTCCTTGAGCTGTATTGGGGAGAGGAGGAAGAAGAAGCTCTCTTACTCTCACCACTACTTGTCTCTCTACCAATGAACTACTCAAGTGCCAACCAGCCAGCTCGCGATCCCCTTCTACTAAGGTCCTGGCGCTCCTTATAAAGGGGAGGCCAGGCTACTAGCTAGGGCATATGTGGAGGCATATTCCTGGGAATATGCCTCTCCCAAAATAGCAAATCGACCGGGTCACCTTTTTCCATCGTAAGCCATGCAGAGGCTACTTAAGCCTCTGCGGCGCCAGCGTCAGCCGGCATAGGCTGCGTCACCCTTGTCGGCCACGCCTCGGTGGTCCTTCCCTCTGTCCGCTTCGCTCACGCTCCAGCGTACAGTGACCACCTTTTGACCAGCGAGATACCTTCCTTCTCTTGCAAGCCTAATGTACCCCGGATCATGCCTGGTTAATCCGGCCTCGTGGGTACCTGCATACAAGTTATAAAAAGCTTGCCGACATACGACATATGTCGGCCGGGACTCAGTTAGGTGGACATCCTCCGGTCCGGGTTACTCCGTAAGTCGGCCTGCCTTGAGGTGACTCGACCAGCATAAGCTTTGACCTTGCCGTACCTCGACTAACTCGGCCTCTATACCCCGGCGTGACCCTACCCGTGGGTATCCCCCCAACATTAGTCCCTGAAGCTAGTGCGTTCTTAGCAACTTCAGCTGCTAAGGCCACGGCAGGTTCAATCTTTTTGCTCCTTTGTCCTAGTCACTCTGTAGCTCGGATCCCGTGGCGTAGCATTCCCTTGGCACATTCCGAGTCATCACTTGCTGGCCGGGCTACCCTTCAGTTTTCTGGGTTATCCTTCCTTCTCTCATACACTTCCCCACGTCCTACATGGAGGGTAATGTTGGAGATATGCCCTAGAGGCAATAATAAATATAGTTATTATTATATATCTTTGTGTTTATGATAAATGTTTGCATTCATGCTATAATAGTATTAACAAGGAAACCATTAATACTTGTGTGATTTGTAAACTTAAATTGAAGTCCCTAGTATAGCCTCTATACTTCACTAGCTTGTTGGTTGATTGATGATGTGGTTTCTTTGTCATGAACATTGAGATGTTATCAACAACAAGATCATATCGTTAGGAGAATGATATGGTGGACATACTCCTATAGACAAGCGTAGCATAAAGATCAAGTCATTTCAATAGTTCAATTGCTATATGCTTTCTGATACATAGTAACCTAATTCCTTCGACCATGAGATCATGCATATCACCTTTACTGGATGGATGCTTTGATGTCATCAAACACCACACCGTAACAGGGTGGCTATAAAAGTGGCATTGAGTGTTCGGAAAGTATTGGTTGAAACACATGGATCAAGAGTGGGATTTGTCCATCCACATGACGGATAGATATTCTCTGGGCCCTCTCGGTGAAATGTCATCCAATTAGCTTGCAAGCATGTGACTTGGTCACAAGGGATCACATATCACGGGAACGAGAAAAGAGTACTTATCAGTAACGAGGATGAACTAGGTATGCAGAGATACCGACGATCATAACCTCGGATAAGTAACATATCGTGAGACAAAGGGAAATTGGTATCGTATGTAAGTGGTTCATTCGATCGCAAAGTAATCGTAGAAATATGTGGGAGCCATATGAATTTCCAGATTCCTCTATTGGTTATTGTTCGGAGAAGTGTCTCGATCATGTCTGCATAATTCACGAACCGTAGGGAGACACACTTAAGGATTCGACGTTGTTTGAGTAGTTATGGTATTATGAGAAAGAGACCGAATGTTGTTCGGAGTCTCGGATGGGATCCGGGATATCACGAGGTGATCCGGAATGGTCCGGAGAATAAGATTCATATAAGGAAAGACCCGTTTCGGAGTTCGGGAATGATTCCGGTGTTTTCATCGGGGATATTCTAGAAGGTTCCGGATTGTCCGGCACTCCGGGGGGGAAGGGGTACATGAATGTGTCATTACATATTGGAATGATTGCATCATGTACTAAGTGTTCTTGCTGTCCCAAATATAGGATTAAATTGAATCCTAAAAACAGAAAAGTCAAATGTCCAGTTTGAAAGTCAAACTGCCAAAAACAAGAAACTGTGGGAAACAAGCAAGAGGAGTTGGAGTCGACTTGGAGGAGGAATTTCTCTCCTCCAAGCCGGCGGCCAGCCCTAGGCCGATTTGGGGAGGGACTCCCTCCCTCCCCTGGCGCGCCCACACCCTCCCACCTATATAAGGAGGGGCAGGGCTCCCCTCCTAGACACACAAGTTTCCTATCCTCTAAACTAAACCCTAGATCTAGACTCCGGTTTAGAGCTATTCGGTTTAGAGCCTTCTAATTGGTTTAGAGCCCTCTAATTGGTGTGTCTAATTACTAGACCACTAATAGCCTCTCTCATAAGCTCCACCATACTCGCACCGGCTTAAGGCGAAGCCCTGCGGGATTTCCCCTCTACCTCCGGTACCACGCCGTTGTGCTGCCGGAATCGCGAGGAGAGTGCTACAACCTCCGCTGCCTGCTGGAACAAGGGAGAGGAAGGTCTTCGTCGAGTACCGAACGTGTGACCGACTGCGGGAGCGCTGCGGGAACGCGGCGCCGGAAGGATCGTCTACGCGATCTTGAGATCGGAAAGAGTACGACTACATCACCCACGAGAATCTGCTCTCGTTAAACACTTTGGAATCTTCGAGGGTGAGTTATTCCATCGACTCGTTGCTACAATCTAGTAGATAGATCTTGGCTTGGTTGTTTGTATGCGATAGAAAATTTTTGTTTTCCATGCTACGAACCCCTACAGTGGTATCAGAGCCGTGTCTATATGTAGATCTGTTGCACGAGTAGAACACAATGGTCATTGTGGGCGTTGATGCTTTTATTGTAGATTGCTTTTTGTGTACTTTGCATCTTGCGGTATGTTGGGATGAAGCGGCCCGGGCTAACCTTACATGACATCGTTCATGAGACTTGCTCCACGCTTGACATGCAACTCGTTTTGCATAAGTGGTTTTGCGGGTGCCTGTTTCTCCTAGCATAGTAAAGATCCAATTTACAACGGGTGATCAACAATGCTAGTATCAATGTTGTGGTTCTTGTTCGTAAGTTAGAACGACACTTATGGAAAGCCCCAAACCACGTAAAATATGCAAAGAAAGTAGAAGCGTCTAACTTTGTTTTGCAGGGGTGTGCAGTGATGTGATATGGCCATGATTGTGATTATATTTGATGTATGCAATGTTCCTTATTGTAAGTTGGCAACCGGCAGGAGCCATATGGTTGTCTTTAATTTCTGTTAAGACCTGCGTGTCTATTCAAAATAGTTGTAATAGTTGAAGCTGGTGGACGACAACCATGGAGAAGCGTCATTGACCTTGATGCTATGCCGGTGATGATGGAGATCATATTCGTGCTTGAAGATGGAGATCGGAAGCACAAAGAAGAAAGGCCATATCATATCACATATTATGAATTGCATGTGATGTTAATCCTTTATGCATCTTGTATTGCTTAGTAGACGACGGTAGCATTATAAGATGATCCCTCATGCACATAAATTTCAAGTTCTAGAGTGTTCACCCTTAGTATGCACCGTTGCCAAAGCTTGCTGCTTCGAAGCACCACGTGATGATCGGGTGTCTTTGATTCCGCGGGTGAATACAACGTAAGCAAGCCAGATTTGCTTATGCGGAAGCTAAGGTTTGATCTTGACGAGCCTAGCATGTACAGACATGGCCTCAGGAACACGGATCGCCGAAAGGCAAAGCATGAATCATATAGTAGATATGATGAACATGATGATTGTTCGCCATTAAAACTATATCAGCTCTCGTGATGATCGGTGTTGATGTAGTGGATTTGGTTCATGTGATCACTAAAACAATGTGAGGGATGTTGTTTTGAGTGGGAGTTCACCTAGTTTAATTTCATTAATTAATTTGAACTCAATTTGTCATAAACTTAGTCTAAACTATTGCAAATATGTTGTAGATCAATGGCAGCCCCTACCATCAATTTTAATGCGTTCCTAGAGAAAGAAAAGTTGAAAAACAATGGAAGCAACTTCGCGGATTGGTTCCGCAATTTGAGGATTGTCCTCACAGCTGGTAATTTGACCTATGTGCTGGATGCACCGCTAGGTGACCCACCTGCAGCTGATGCTACCGATGAAGTAAAGAATGTTTACCTCGCTCGGAAGAATCAGTACTCCATAGTTCAGTGTGCTATCTTGTATGGTTTAGAATCGGAGCTTCAGAAAAGGTTTGAAGAGTCAGATCCATATGATATTGTCGAGGATCTCAAATTAATCTTTGAGACTCATGCGGCAATTGAAAGTTATGAAGCTTCTGAAAAGTTCTTTAACTGCAAGATGGAAGAGGGTAGCTCCGTCAGTGAGCATGTGCTTAAGATGTCTGGGCACGCAAATAAACTTCAAAGTTTGGGTATAGTGATTCCTAATACTTTGGGAGTTTACCGCATCCTCCAATCACTACCACCAAGTTACAAGAACTTTGTGATGAACTACAACATGCAGAACATGAACAAAGAGTTGCCAGAACTATTTGCTATGTTAAAATCTGCAGAAGTGGAGATCAAGAAAGAGCACCAAGTGTTGATGGTCAATAAGACCACCAAATTCAAGAAAGGCAAGTCTAAGCAAAAGGGACACTTCAAGAAGGGTGGTAAGAAAGTTACCACGCCGACGAAGAAGACCAAGGCTGGACCTAAACCTGAAACTGAGTGCTTTTACTGCAAGGGAGAAGGTCACTGGAAGCGGAATTGCCCAAGGTACTTGGCGGATTTGAAGAACGGCAACATCAAGAAGAAAGGTATATCTGATATACATGTTATTGATGTGTATCTCACTAGTACTCGTAGTAGTGCCTGGGTATTTGATACTGGTTCGGTTGCTCATATTTGTAACTCGAAACAGGAGCTGCAGAATAAACGGAAGCTAGTGAAGAACGAGGTGACGATGCGCGTAGGAAACGGATCAAAGGTTGATGTGATCGCGGTCGGCACGCTACCTCTTCATCTACCATCGGGATTAGTTTTATACTTAAATAATTGTTATTTGGTGCCTGCATTAAGCATGAACATTATATCAGGATCTTGTTTATTGCGAGACAGTTACTTGTTTAAATCCGAGAATAATGGTTGTTCGATTTATATGAGTAATGTGTTTTATGCACATGCACCTTTGATAGATGGTCTATTCATATTGAATCTCGATAGTAGAAATACACATATTAATAACATTGAGGCTAAACGTTTGAAATCAAGCGATAATTTGACCTATATGTGGCACTGTCGTCTTGGTCACATTGGAGTGAAACGTATGAAGAAACTCCATTCCGATGGACTTCTTGAATCACTTGATTTTGAATCACTTGAAAGATGCGAAGCATGTCTGATGGGTAAAATGACTAAGACTCCATTTTCTGGTATAATGGAGCGAGCTACGGACTTACTGTAAATCATACATACCGATGTGTGTGGTCCAATGAGTGTAGCATCGCGCAGTGGTTATCGTTATGTTCTTACCTTCACGGATGACTTGAGTAGATATGGGAATATCTATTTCATGAAACATAAGTCCGAAACTTTCGAGAAGTTTAAGGAGTTTCAAAGTGAGGTAGAGAATCAACGTAACAAGAAGATTAAATTTCTATGTTCTGATCGTGGAGGTGAATATCTAAGTTACGAGTTTGGCGAGCATTTAAAGAAGTGCGGAATACTTTCACAATTGACACCGCCGGGAACACCACAGCGTAATGGTGTGTCTGAACGTCGTAATCGAACTCTCTTAGATATGGTTCGTTCTATGATGTCACTTACAGATTTACCGCTATCATTTTGGGGTTATGCATTAGAAACAGCCGCATTCACTTTAAATAGGGCACCATCTAAATCTGTTGAAACGACACCGTATGAATTATGGTTTGGGAAGAAACCTAAATTGTCGTTCCTTAAAGTTTGGGGATGCGAAGCCTATGTAAAGAAGTTACAGCCGGACAAGCTTGAACCCAAAGCGGAAAAATGCGTCTTCATAGGATACCCGAAGGAAACTATTGGGTATACCTTCTATCATAGATCCGAAGGCAAAATCTTTGTTGCCAAGAATGGATCCTTTCTAGAGAAGGAATTTCTCTCGAAAGAAGTGACTGGAAGGAAAGTAGAACTCGACGAGGTTGTCGAACCTTTTCTCGAAATTGCGAGTAGCGCAGCACCGGAAGAAGTTCCTGTGGTGCCTGCACCAATAAGAGAGGAAGCTAATGATAGTGATCATGAAACTTCGGTTGAAGTTGCTACAGAGCCTCGGAGGTCAACGAGAACTCGTACCACTCCAGATTGGTATGGTTCCGTTATGAATGTCATGTTGGTGGACAACACCGATGACCCCGAGACATATGAGGAAGCGATGATGAGCCCAGATTCCAATAAATGGCAAGAAGCCATGAAATCCGAGATTGGATCCATGTACGAAAACCAAGTATGGACTTTGGTGGACTTACCGGATGGCCGGAAGGCTGTCGAGAACAAATGGATTTTCAAGAAGAAAACATATGCTGATGGTAATGTTACTGTCTATAAAGCTCGACTTGTCGCAAAAGGGTTTCGACAAATTCAAGGAGTTGACTGCGATGAGACTTTCTCACCGGTAGCGAAGCTAAAGTCTGTGAGGATTATGTTAGCAATCGCTGCATATTATGATTATGAGATATGGCAGATGGATGTCAAAACAGCATTCCTCAATGGAGACATTGATGAAGAGTTGTATATGATACAACCCAAAGGTTTTGTCGATCCTAAAGATGCTAACAAGGTATGCAAGCTTCAACGGTCCATCTATGGATTGAAGCAAGCATCCCGAAGTTGGAATCAACGTTTTGATAAAGTAATCAAAAGTTTTGGTTTTATACAAACTTATGGAGAAGCTTGTATTTACAAGAAAGTGAGTGGGAGCTCTGTAGCATTCTTAATACTGTATGACATATTGTTGATTGGGAATGATGTAGACCTTCTTAATAGTGTCAAAGAGTATTTGAATAATAGTTTTTCAATGAAGGATCTTGGCGAAGCAGCTTACATATTAGGCATAAAGATTTATAGAGATAGATCGAAACGCCAAATATCATTGTCACAAAGTACATATTTGGACAAAGTTCTAAAGAGGTTTGGAATGGAAGATAGCAAGAAAGGGTTCTTGCCCATGTTGCCCAATACGACCTTGAGTAAAACTCAAAGTCCGACATCGGCAGAAGATAGAGAAAGGATGAGTAAGACTCCCTATGCCTCAGCCATAGGATCTCTAATGTATGCCATGCTATGTACTAGACCCGACATCGCATATGCTGTTAGTCTAACTAGCAGATATCAAAGTGATCCAGGAGTGGATCATTGGACAGCGGTCAAAAACATCCTTAAGTACTTGAGAAGAACTAAGGATATGGTTCTTTCTTATGGAGGTGATGAACAGCTCGTTGTTAATGGTTACACCGATGCTAGTTGGAACACCGATCCGGATGATTCTAAATCACAATCTGGATACGTATTTATTTTGAATGGTGCAGCAGTTAGCTGGAGGAGTGCAAAGCAAAGCGTTGTGGCGAGATCTTCAACTGAATCGGAATACATGGCTGCTTCGGAGGCTTCACAAGAAGCGATATGGATGAAAGAGTTCATTACAGAGCTGGGTGTGGTTCCTAGTGCGCTGGACCCAATGTCTATCTACTGTGATAACATGGGCGCCATAGCCAATGCGCAAGAACCAAGGTCACACAAGAAGCTGAAGCATATCAAGCTGCGTTTTCACGCTATTCGAGAACATATCCAGGATGGGGATATAAAGATTTGCAAAGTACACACAGATCTGAATGTGGCGGATCCGTTGACTAAACCTCTCCCGAGGGCAAAACATGACCAACACCAAACTGCCATGGGTGTTCGGTATATTACCATGTAATCTAGATTAGATGACTCTAGTGCAAGTGGGAGACTGTTGGAGATATGCCCTAGAGGCAATAATAAATATAGTTATTATTATATATCTTTGTGTTTATGATAAATGTTTGCATTCATGCTATAATAGTATTAACAAGGAAACCATTAATACTTGTGTGATTTGTAAACTTAAATTGAAGTCCCTAGTATAGCCTCTATACTTCACTAGCTTGTTGGTTGATTGATGATGTGGTTTCTTTGTCATGAACATTGAGATGTTATCAACAACAAGATCATATCGTTAGGAGAATGATATGGTGGACATACTCCTATAGACAAGCGTAGCATAAAGATCAAGTCATTTCAATAGTTCAATTGCTATATGCTTTCTGATACATAGTAACCTAATTCCTTCGACCATGAGATCATGCATATCACCTTTACTGGATGGATGCTTTGATGTCATCAAACACCACACCGTAACAGGGTGGCTATAAAAGTGGCATTGAGTGTTCGGAAAGTATTGGTTGAAACACATGGATCAAGAGTGGGATTTGTCCATCCACATGACGGATAGATATTCTCTGGGCCCTCTCGGTGAAATGTCATCCAATTAGCTTGCAAGCATGTGACTTGGTCACAAGGGATCACATATCACGGGAACGAGAAAAGAGTACTTATCAGTAACGAGGATGAACTAGGTATGCAGAGATACCGACGATCATAACCTCGGATAAGTAACATATCGTGAGACAAAGGGAAATTGGTATCGTATGTAAGTGGTTCATTCGATCGCAAAGTAATCGTAGAAATATGTGGGAGCCATATGAATTTCCAGATTCCTCTATTGGTTATTGTTCGGAGAAGTGTCTCGATCATGTCTGCATAATTCACGAACCGTAGGGAGACACACTTAAGGATTCGACGTTGTTTGAGTAGTTATGGTATTATGAGAAAGAGACCGAATGTTGTTCGGAGTCTCGGATGGGATCCGGGATATCACGAGGTGATCCGGAATGGTCCGGAGAATAAGATTCATATAAGGAAAGACCCGTTTCGGAGTTCGGGAATGATTCCGGTGTTTTCATCGGGGATATTCTAGAAGGTTCCGGATTGTCCGGCACTCCGGGGGGGAAGGGGTACATGAATGTGTCATTACATATTGGAATGATTGCATCATGTACTAAGTGTTCTTGCTGTCCCAAATATAGGATTAAATTGAATCCTAAAAACAGAAAAGTCAAATGTCCAGTTTGAAAGTCAAACTGCCAAAAACAAGAAACTGTGGGAAACAAGCAAGAGGAGTTGGAGTCGACTTGGAGGAGGAATTTCTCTCCTCCAAGCCGGCGGCCAGCCCTAGGCCGAGTTGGGGAGGGACTCCCTCCCTCCCCTGGCGCGCCCACACCCTCCCACCTATATAAGGAGGGGCAGGGCTCCCCTCCTAGACACACAAGTTTCCTATCCTCTAAACTAAACCCTAGATCTAGACTCCGGTTTAGAGCTATTCGGTTTAGAGCCTTCTAATTGGTTTAGAGCCCTCTAATTGGTGTGTCTAATTACTAGACCACTAATAGCCTCTCTCATAAGCTCCACCATACTCGCACCGGCTTAAGGCGAAGCCCTGCGGGATTTCCCCTCTACCTCCGGTACCACGCCGTTGTGCTGCCGGAATCGCGAGGAGAGTGCTACAACCTCCGCTGCCTGCTGGAACAAGGGAGAGGAAGGTCTTCGTCGAGTACCGAACGTGTGACCGACTGCGGGAGCGCTGCGGGAACGCGGCGCCGGAAGGATCGTCTACGCGATCTTGAGATCGGAAAGAGTACGACTACATCACCCACGAGAATCTGCTCTCGTTAAACACTTTGGAATCTTCGAGGGTGAGTTATTCCATCGACTCGTTGCTACAATCTAGTAGATAGATCTTGGCTTGGTTGTTTGTATGCGATAGAAAATTTTTGTTTTCCATGCTACGAACCCCTACAGGTAATCATTACCTTGCCTCATTTTAAGGGCCTGCCCCAGTTACTGCACTTATTGTCAGGGGTTACTGTTGCACACATCGTGTCACAACTGCCTCCTCGTTAACTATATCACCATGTCACGTCATGGGATCCCCTATTTTCTGTGGCCCTTCCTGTGGCTTGCCTCTGATTGGCTGATCCGGCTGGTACACGGCCACACCGTGTGGCCTTGACGCACAACACGATCCCACTACCCATCGCTGGGGCATGGTTAAATAGGGGAAGGGGCGCGTCCCTTGGGTGTTTTCCCCTTCTCGCGCCCCGTAGCCTCTCTGCCTCTTCTTCTTCCTTGCGACAGCATCGCCGCTGCCGCATTTGCTCTGCAGCGCCGCCACCGCACCGTGCCTTTTCTCACTAGCCTTGCTGCAATTCCCACGCTGCTTCAGCGTCACGGGTCTGCGCCAATCCAAGCCACTGCCTCCCTCGTTTGAACGGGCCAGCGAGGACAGCGACCTGGAGATGACTGAGGAGGAGCTCGCCGTCATTGAAGAAGAGATGGAGGAAGGGGGGAAACCATGGAGCGTGGTGCCTGGGCCGGTTCTTGGGTGTGCCAAGATGACCTGGATTGGCTCTACCGCACCCACCGCATCCCAAAGGGCGTGATTTCTCGCCTTGCCTCCGAGGAGCTCGCTCCCTCACCCAATCCGGGTGAGTTCGTCGTGTTCCTCTCTCACTTCCAGCGCGGCTTCGGCCTGCTAGTGAGCGATTTCTTCCACGACTTCATCAACATCTGCGAACTCCAACCTCACCATCTTCCGGCGAATGCCATCACATCCCTCTCTTCCTTTGCATCCGCCATAGAGGGATACGTCGGCCTATGGCCTACCAAGGAGCTCTGGATCCGGTTCTTCGGCCTGCGAAGGAACATTGTTCCGGATAAGCTTCTTGCCTCAGAGGACAAGCACCTGACCCAATGTGGTGTGGCCTCCATCTCACCGTAGAAACAATCCATCTTTCCCCGGGTCACGGGGCTTGATTCCTACAAGGGCTAGGCCCGAACCTTCTTTTATGTGAGGAACGGCACGAATGAAGATCTGATCCGGCTGCGCCCCTTTGTGATGGGTCCTCCTAATCCGGATCTGTGGGACCGGGTTTCCAAGAAACCAATTGTCTTGGCGAATCAAGTCAATAAGTGGTTCCAGGAGCTGAAGGATCTGGGGCTGCGCAACGAGGATGTGATGATCACATTCGTCCGCAGCCGGATTTCCCCCCTACAGAAGAGCATGCACAAACTTTGCCACATGAGATGGAGACTTGACCCCAACCGGACCTCCTCCTTCGAACTGAACAACATTGAGATCTTCCGCCGGATCAAGGCCATCTTCACGACCGATAAGAACTTCTCCGCTGATTGGGAGTGGGGGATGGAGCATTTCTACCGGGACAAGCCTCCTCCTATGGTGAATCTCATTACCCACCCCTTTTCCGAGTTATATTCTATATCGGAGCATGTTGTTTATTTGATCCCTTTTGTATTTTCCTCTTAGTTGTTTCTTCAGCAGACCCTTGAAGATGGCACCGAGCCTTCCCTCAAATGGGGGAAGGATCGACTTGTCTCAGACAAGGAGGAGCCGGATCAGGAAATGTTCCTTCCCACCCCAGACGCATCCAAGCGACCCTCTGGTAACTTCTCTTCCTTAAGGAATTGGTCTGACGATGAAGATGATTCCGACGTTGAGGTCGTGGAGGTATTTGACGTTGTACCCATTTCTTACGCCTTTCCGGCTTCAGCTAACCCGGCTAGGCAGATCCATGAAGATCCCCCTCTTGCTTTGAGTGAGCCGGCCCCAGCCGCATCTAAGAAGCGGGCCGCTACCTTAGCTACTTCCTCCAAGCAACCCCAGGCAACCAAAAGGCGGAAGAAGTCCGCCGACAAGGCCGCCACCAAGCCTCCGACTAAAGGCATAGTTCGGAGAGCTCGGAAGCCCAAGGAGCCTTTGACTTCTGATGAGTAAGTCACTTTTTCCTTTTGGCCAATTTTCTGCTTCATGCTTCTCTGTCTATATGCCTTTCTTTTTGTTATAACCTGTTATTCGTTGTTTGATTTCACAGGGATACGATGGAGGTTCCCCAGAGCGGCTCCAGCATCGCTTCGCCCCTCCGGCGTACCCCATCTTCCCCTCATGGTGACAACACACGCCCACTGAGCCCAATTCATGAGGGTTCCGTGGCTGCTCCGGGTCATAGCCCATCTCGTCCAGAGGAGGGAAACCTCGAAGAAGGGGGAAGTGGCACGGCCGAGGTGGCTGATGCTCCCAGCTCTTCATTGGCTCAGCCGCAGCCCGTCACATCCGAGGTACCATCAGCAGCAGTAGCACCACCGCCAACACCAGCACCAGCACCAGCACCAGCGCCAGTACCAACAGCAGCACCAGTATCAGCCGCAACTCCTTCTGCCTCATCCGAGTCTTCCAAGACCCGACGAGAAGACTCCGCTAGCACCAAAGCAGCACCCAAGTCCAAATCAGCAGCTCAAGCTTCTGCCTCCCAACAACGACCCAAGGCCAGGAAAGGTTCTGGGGCCACCAAGGCATCATCTATCGAAGTTGGTCAGCGAACGCTCGTGCCATGCTGCCGAAGAAAGATGTCCCCTCCGGATCAGCTGGCAGTAAGCAACTCGCACTGCACACCAGCCCTGTTGCTGCCCTAGTTGCAAGGAAGGAGGCCCACGCCAAAGGCTTGGTTGCACCTCACATGCTTAGTGGAGAGAGTTATCCTCCAACTCTGATTGAATATGTAAACAATTGGAACACACGGAGTTCATCACTCCAAAAGATGATCTCCCGGAAAAGTTTGGGCCCGCCGAGTTCAGCGCACAAATGAACACAGCAGCCAAGGCTATCAACCTTGCTGGCCGGATGATGGAGGTATGCTACTTTGTCTTTTCCTTACTAGGCACAAGTGCTTAGAGACATATCCATTAGTCCCCGAGCCTCCGAGGGAGTAACTTGTTACTCGGCCGGATGCTCCTTAGAGAACTAACATAGCTCCTTCGTAGCTTCGAGTACACACACATCTAGAGCCGGGTTAAGTTCCACTTGGCCCGGATTTTGTACACTTCGAATATGCACACATCTAGAGCCGGGTTAAGTTCCACATGGCCCGGATTTTGTACACTTCGAACATGCACACACACCTAGAGCCGGGTTAAGTTCCACTTGGCCTGGATTTTGTACACTTTGAATATGCACACACCTAGAGCCGGGTTAAGTTCCACTTGGCCCGGATCTTGTATAGTTTGAATATGCACACACACCTAGAGTCGGGTTAAGTTCCACTTGGCCCGGATCTTGTACACTTCGAATATGCACACACCTAGAGCCGGGTTAAGTTCCACTTGGCCCAGATCTTGTACACTTCATATGCACACACCTAGAGCCGGGTTAAGTTCCACTTGGCCCCGATTTTGTACACTTCGAATATGCACACACCTAGAGCCGGGTTAAGTTCCACTTGGCCCGGATCTTGTACACTTCAAATATGCATACACCTAGAGCCGGGTTAAGTTCCACTTGGCCCGGATTTTGTACACTTCGAATATGCACATAATGGAGCCAACCTTACTCTTTTCAGGTCACTACCAATCATTGGAGTGCTGAGTTTCAGCGCCTCTTGGACACACACAAGGCGCTGCGCTTGAAACATGCTGCGCTTCTTTCTGAGTTCGAGAAAAGGGGTAAGTTTTCTCTTTGACTTTTTCCCCATATTTCTGTGCCTTTTCCCGCCGAACTAATCTGTCATTCGGATTGTGCAGCCGGAGTGGAGGCCGAAAAAATTGTTATGAGAAAAAACTTGGCCGAGATAAAAGGTAATTCACCTTGGTTACTCAATTTCCGTGCTCTCTCTCTTTTCTCCTAAGCTTGGCAGATATTCATACCTCAGCTCTGCCGGGTCAACAAACCATTTCAGCATCCCTTGAAGATAGTGTGCCCGTGCCTGATATGATGCTGCATTTTCTCGAACAAGCAAGGCAACATCAGGCCAAACTCAAGAAGAAGGATGATGAGCTTGCCAAACTCCGAGCCAAGGATGATGAAGTTGCCAAGCTCAAGGATGAGATGAAAAAAACTTAAAGAGCTCCACAAAACAGAGATGGACAAGGCTGGCCATGACTTCAACAAAGAGCGAGAGAATCTTAGCCTTCAACTTTCAAAAGATCAAGATTTGCTAAAGGAGGCCGACGTCAAGCTTGACTCGGCTAACGTTGAACTTGAGAAGCTCCGGAAGAGGCGTGCTGATTACACCAATGAGATGACCAGGATCCATAGTCATATCTCCCGTAAGTTCTTTTCCTTCAGCTGACATATATCTCTCCGGATTAAACTCTTTTACTCATTTCACTAGTTTTGTTTTCAGGAAAATTCCCCCAGAGCGATGCCATTGCGGCTACTGCCGTCGCCAAGTTCCGCCAGCAAAGGGGTACCCCAACTGGTCATGGGTCGGAAACTATTCCTTATGACATGGAGGAATTGCTGGTCAGCCTATCTGCCCGGATTGAAATTGTGAAGAACTATGGCTCGGGTCTCCTGGATGCAGCCGTCCGGATCTTACGTGCCCTTTGGCCTGATGAGGATGTTCCGAAGGGATCCACTATTCTTATCAACATGCTTATGGATTGCG
This sequence comes from Avena sativa, assembly GCA_916181665.1. Classification (NCBI taxonomy): domain Eukaryota; kingdom Viridiplantae; phylum Streptophyta; class Magnoliopsida; order Poales; family Poaceae; genus Avena; species Avena sativa. The sequence continues at coordinate 381,355,042 of OV702286.1, read as the reverse complement.
AGACCCAGCTTGACCTCTGGACAGAATTCGCCACACGCGCTGGAGCTGATACCGTCCTCCACTTCATGCTCACGTGGTATGAAAAACTGGATCTGAAGGTTCTCGAACGCTTGCGCACCGGGTCCAGGTGGTCAAATGAACCGGATTGGGTTGCTCGGCACAAGACTTGTGCCTACAACCTTATCCAGTTTGTCCCTATCCACCAATGGAACGAAGGACCAAGCTTCCTCGGTGTCGTTGACGACGAATACGTCGAAGATGGTTCGGATGAGGAGGAAGAGGACGAAGCCTCAGATCTCGAAGAGAATGAAGATGACGATGAGGCTGAAGCCAGAGTTCCACTCGCTGGCGCCGAGTTACCTCCCCCTGCTGCTGCTCCTTGAGCAAAAAAACACTTTGAAATTTATCAGATCCCCCGGTATGCCGGGTGCAGATGTATTTAAGCATATTGATTATGTGTTGCTACTAAGTTGTTCATGCCGGATTAACTTGGGCGTAGTCCCCGAGTTTCATTTTCTTGTTCCTTCAATTTCATGGCTCGGCTCGCGTCTACCTTGATTCGGTTTTCTGACTTACGAGTCCGAGTTTCGAAAATTGACTTAACAATACTTGGAAACTTTAGGATTAGCTCAAAATAATTCAGCATAGTAACGATTAAATAAACATAGAGTTAGTTCGAATAAAGAATGTCGGCTCGATTATGTTCTTCTCCTTAGTCGTTTTTCGTGTGCTACGCAATTCCAAACTTGTTCTCTTGCTTGCCATGAAGCCAATTCTTGTTGGACAGCAGCAAGTTGAAGAGTTGAGTTTTTGGTGCTCACACACTACTAATCCAGCTTAGGCAGAAGCAACTTAAGCCAGCCGACGTAAAAATAAATAGCAAACACAGAAAATAACAAATATTACTAAGGCAGTCCCCGAGTTACTGCTCGAGGTGCCAAGATTTCATTGATAAACTCATTATCGGCATACATACCGACATATGAGAAACTCGGATACACACACTTCTTTGTTAAGTGTAGAATGGACGAAGTAGGGCTACATTCCATGGATGCTTAGATTCCTCGCCAGACCTGTCCGCCTTGTTCTTCTCCTGTGGTTTTGCATCGATGAGATAATAAGAGTCATTGTGCAATGCTTTGCTCACAATGAATGGCCCTTCCCATGGGGGGGATAACTTATGCATGCCAGCAGTACGTTGTACCAGCCGGAGTACCAGATCACCTTCCCGTAAGCCTCGGGGGTTTACTTTCCGGCTATGATAGCGTCGGAGATTTTGCTGATATATGGCGGATCTGGACAATGCCAATTCTCTTGCTTCTTCCAGCAGATCAACATCATTTTTCCGGGCTTCTTGCACTTTGGCTTCTGTGTATTGGGTGACCCTAGGCGAATCATGCTCTATGTCGGCTGGTAATACAGCTTCTGCCCCATATACCAGAAAGAATGGCGTATAACCCGTTGATCGATTCGGAGTTGTTCATAAACTCCACAGTACCACTGGTAGTTCTTCTATCCAGCACCCCACTAACCTTTGTAGTGGCTCAAGGAGCCAGGGTTTTATCCCGGATAACACTAATCCTTTGGATCTTTCCACTTGTCCGTTTGATGCGGGGTGGGCTACTGAAGCAACGTCCAGCCGGATCTTCTTATCCCATCAGAATCGCGCAAATGCTCCTTCAGCGAAATTGGTGTCGTTATCTGTTATGATACTGTGAGGATAGCCATATCTCAGGATGATATCTTTGAGGAACGTCATGGTTGTAGCTCCATCACATTTTATTATCGGCTTCACTGTTGGGGATATACTTTCCGGGTATCCTCACAGTTCCTCACTGACCAGGGTGGTCCACTTCGGGTTAGAGCTTTGCTTCACGGGCGGCCCAGTCAGGGAGAAAGACAGAGTCCAATCCGGCTACGGGAAGGCCCAGAAGACTTACCGACTTAGGCCCATAATGTTACTTGTACATCAAGATGTACTCTATAACCGACTCTTAGACGTAGCCGGATAGACCTCTCCTGTAAACCCTAGGCCGGATATCTATATAAGCCATCCTAGGGAGAGCCTTTAGGGCACACCAATACTCTAGACCCTCAACTCGCACAGGCGAAACCCTTGTAACCCATATTCCGGCTCTGCCGTATTATTGGATTGCTAGCAGGAGTAGGATCCGTCCAAAGCCGGCGGATTCGAACCTGGGTAAACTTGTGTGCTCACCGTCCCGGAACACCATACGTCTCACACCCCTCTCTTCCGCACGCCTCGAGGACCCCCTCATGGCGTACTTGTCATCAATCCGACGATAGTTGGCGCCCACCATGGGGCAAGTGAGCTTCGGGTCTGCGTTCCGAGCGGAATCTGCAAGAATCAGAATCGGCGAGACTATCGCCGTCGGTCGCATCCTCTACGCCAGCCACGTCCCTCTCGTCGTTCTCGACGAGACTTGGATTCCGGCAAGGGAGGCTGTGACTGCCTACACAATCATGTCTTTCGGTGAGATCGATGTATACATCGGTTTCGCTGAACCCGCCCAACCCACCCCAGCGATGATGATAGGGGCAGAAGAATTTTCTGGGTGCCCTTTGACCGCGGAGGCGGCAAGGTTCCGGATCTCAAAAAACAATAATCCCACCCAGCCCGCACCAGTTGCGAAGATAGTGGAGAAACCCGAACCTGAAGAAGACCTAGCGGACCAAGTCGAATCTAGAGTGGATCTCTCCGGAGAAGCCAGATCCAAGATCGACCCACCCGTGGAAGTCGAAATCCAGGAGGAGCATATCAACGACACTGATTCTGGCTCTAATGATGCCGAAACAGACAGGCCTTTCCTATGGTAAACACTACGACGTATGATACTGCAAGGCGAAAGCGCAGATGCAATCCTCGAAATCATCAAAAGTTTTGATATGGCTGATCGCGAAGGCCGCAGGTACCTCAGGAAGCACGCGTCGCACTTTGTCAGATACGTGGGATCTGATCCGGCTTTGCCGATGCCGGAGAAAACACCGACTCTGTGCTGGAGGCAATTGGAACAAACACTGACGAACCCGCATCTTCGTATGAGTCGATGACGTCAGCAGATTTCCGAAAGTTCTCCGCGGAATATGAAGAGGAGTACAACTCCAAAGCTGCAGAAGAAGGAGAAACCATGGATGAAGGATCCGGGGAACACTCTCCCAAAACGCAGGATGACATGGACGTCGGAGATAATCCCGAGGTCCAGATGTCCGAAAGTACCGATTAGAGCTTCACTCCGGGAAACGGACCCAAAGCCGTCTTTGCTACCGGCGCTGCCAAGAAGGCAAAGAAGAAGAGCAAGAAAAACAAGACCCCGGCAAAAGACCCTCTGACAGAGGAGGTGATTGCCGGGGAATACGAGGAAGACTCGGATGGAGCACTTATCCCAGACGAGCCGAAAAAAGAAGCATCGGTGGATGGACACGTGATCACAGAAGGTGCGCGTAAACTCATCGATGCCGCATTAACCAGACCTATCCCCACAGCTGCAGAACTTACTGCAGATGAGCTGGACGAAAGGGCGCAAGCCCTAGAAGCGCGTCGTCAACAACTCCTCGATGAAGCAAAAAACATCGAGGTGGAGAAGAAACGCATGTCAAACAAGGAATACATGTCTCATCTACATCAGAAGACACGGAAGCGTCACACAGATGACAACCAATTCCCACGTGTCCATGCTGCCCTTTTTGGAGATGAGATGGGGAAGCCACGGAAACATAGCAATGGAGATTGGGTAATACCCAACACCAGTACAAAATACCGTGGCAGCCCGAGAAATTCTATCGGCTAATCCAGGACCAGAGGAGATACGCTTGGGTATCAAGCTACTCAACAAGGGACTAGAGCAGCAAAAGGTAGCCCTATCCGGAAGTCAAAAACTGGTCTCGGATTCTGACCAATGTCGCACAGATCCCACATGGGCTGACATAAAACCCCATTACGTTCGGGCATAATACCATCACCCCAAACACAGGGAGGACAATTATTCAAGAACCAGATCGTCGGGACAGCATCACAAAACTACACATAACTGGAGCAACGTCGCTCCAGCGGCTGAAAAAGACGCCATCGCTGCCCTGAATCCGACGAACCCTTCCTGGCGACAGAGAGAAGATAAGGAGAAACGTCGGGAGGAGGATCGTCAGAGAATGCCACCTCCTAGACACGAGAACCGTCTGGCTGAGCCTCACCACAGTGGGAACGACGGACGAAGAACGACGGAAATCATGCCGGCACAAGCCAGCAGGAGGCTCGTCGTAGTCAAGCTGCTCCACCCTCTCCACCACATAGTCATCACAACAGCTCCCATGGAGGGCAAGGAGGACGACATGGGGGGGTGGCAGAAGCCGAAGTCCGGCTCCACGGCACTGTGGCCACAGCCGGCATTCGGGACGATCCTTATCCCCGAACGATGCAAGGCACAGGATCAACTCCAACATAGAGGCTCGGCTCTATGAAAACGATGACGTGTACGTGGGCCCAAAGTGCTTCGGTCCGTGCATCAGATCTACAAAATTCCTGGAAGGATTTGCCATCTCAAGACATATCCAAGCCTACGACGGCATTGCTCGGCCAGACACCTGGTTACAGGATTTCTTCCAAGCTTGCTGCATCGCCAAAGGCAAAAACGGCCTGGTCGCAACCCGATATCTCCCACTTATGTTGCGGAAGATGGCACGATCATGGCTCAATGAACTTCCGGCAAACACCATTCATAACTGGTATGGCCTGCAAAGTGCGTTCTTTCGGAATTTCGAAGGCACATATCGGAGGCCCTGTACGGTTGGAGACCTACAGCGCTGCACCCAGAAAGCCGGAGAAACTTGCCGGGATTACCTCGGACGATGGATCGACACCAAGAACTCCTGCGAAGGAGTAAATGATCAAACTGCGATTGAAGCTTTCATCGCAAGTTTCCCTATTGGTTTACTGCGCCATCGCTTAAAGTGTGACAAAGTTACTGATTTGGGAGAGATGATAGAAACAACGAGAAAGTATGCGGATGCTGACGACGATGCAGAAGGACTACTCAATGCCCTAGTTGTGCCTCAGTCGGCAAAACAACCAAAGCAACAAGCTCAGAAACGCAAAAATACCTCGGAAGAAAAACCCAACGCGGAAACAGCGGTAGTTACTACTGTTTCTGGGTCTAGAGGACGAGGAGGACATGGCGGAGGCCGCGGGCGTGGCCGTGGGACATCAAGGGTCCAAGGTAGAGGAGAACAACAACCAGGCAAAACCTACTCTTGGACCGACATTGCCAATAACCCATGTGTGCATCACTTAGACGCCAATGGGGGCTCGTCCCACACCAACGCTGAATGTTGTTTTAATGACGACATCAAGAGAGATGACACCGCAGGCTACAAAGCTAAGCGAAAGAAGGGAAATAAAAATCCCGAAAAAGACAAGGAGACCAAGGAAGATTCTGACATGGAGGAAGCTGATGCTTCAAATCCCAAGTCGGAAGGGAAGAAAACTTTTCCTACCAAGAAGGACACTTATGTCACCTTCCTCGGATCTCAACCAGCAAAGGTCAAGAAAGCAGTTCTACACGAGCTCAATGCAACAGTTCTGGCTGTCCCCCAGTATCTGGATTGGTCAGAAGTGGCAATCACGTTTGACCGCGATGATCATCCGCCTAAGTTACATAGGCGAGGAACATACGCCTTAATCGTCAACCCACTTATTGACAGTTATGGTTTCTCCAAGACCCTCATGGACGGTGGTAGCAATATCAATATTCTCTATGTCGAAACGCTATGCCAGATGAAGACCTCGGAGACCCAGCTGAACCATAACTCTGTGATTTTTCATGGAGTTGTCCCAGGAAGACAAGCTAATTCCCTGGGAGAGATCACTTTGGATGTTACCTTTGGAACCCCAAAGAACTATCGGACGGAGGCGCTTTCCTTTGAAGGGGTCCCGTTCAAGAGTGCATATCATGCTATATTCGGACGTCCGGCTTACTGGGCTTTTATGGCTCGTCCGTGTTACATTTACAATATGATGAAAATTCCAGGTCCCAACGGCGTGATCACCATCAGGGGAGACCCGAAGAAAGCGCGAGAGTGCGAGGATGGAAATGCCGCCTTTGCCGAAGCCGTGCTGCACGCCTAGGAGTACCAGGAGATCAAGAAGAGCATAGATCCGTCCGAGATGCCCGCAACAAAGAAGGAGGTTACCAAGCCAAATCCGGAGTTCAAGGCATCAGAAGAGACGAAGAAAGCGTCGTTGAAGGATGATGACCCCTCCAAGGTGACCCAGATAGGCCTAGGCCTAGATAGCGCATAGGAAAGCGTGCTCGTCAAGTTCCTCCAAGCAAATCAAGATATCTTCGCATGACAGCCATCTGACATGACCGGAGTACCTAGGGAACTTGCCGAGCACTCTCTAAATGTAAACCCGAACGCTAAACCCGTCAAACAGTCCTTACGACGGTTTGGCGATGAAAAGCGTAAGGCAATACTTAAAGAACTAGCACGACTCGAGTTAGCCGGATTCATAGAAGAGGTCATCCACATTGAGTGGCCGGCCAATCCTGTAATGGTCCCTAAAAAGGACACCACTGATTTAAGGATGTGTGTTGATTATACTGCCTTGAACAAGGCTTGTCCAAAAGATCCGTTCGCTCTACCTAGAATTGATCAAGTTATCAATTCTACGGTAGGCTCGGAACTCCTCTGTTTTCTCGACGCATATTCCGGTTATTACCAAATTCGGATGAAGGAATCTGACAAAATCAAAACTTCATTCATAACCCCCTTCAGAACCTTCTGTTTTGTTACGATGCCCTTTGGGCTGAAGAACGCAGGAGCTACGTACCAGCGCACGATGCAGCGTTGCCTCCACGACCAACTCGGACACAATGTACATGCATACGTGGATGATATCGCGGTGATGTCCAAAAAGAAGGAAACACTCATTTCTGACTTGGAGGAAACGTTCGCCAATCTACGAAAATACAACATCATGCTTAACCCGAAGAAATGTTTCTTTGGAATACCGGGCGGAAAATTGTTAGGTTTCATCGTGTCTCAAAGAGGCATAGAGGTGAACCGCGACAAAATCAAGGCTATACTCAATATTTCCAGGCTAACCCGCCTGAAGGACATACAAAGATTAACTGGTTGCATTGCTGCGGTCAGTCGATTTGTAAACCGGCTTGGTGAAAGAGCCGCACCATTATACAAACTCCTGAAGAAGACCAAAGATTTTGTCTGGACTGATGAAGCTGAAGCTGCACTGCAAGACCTGAAAAAAGTACTCTCATCTGCTCCTATCCTTGCAGCGCCGGAACCTTAGGGAACCGATGTTGCTTTATATTACTGCGACAAATAGAGTCGTTAGTATCGTCATGGTGGTGGAGAGACCAGAGGAAAATCAGGAACACCTAGTACAGCGTCCGACTTACTTTGTCAGTGAGGTCTTGACAGAATCAAAACAGCGATATCCGCACTATCAAAAGTTGGCTTACGATGTTTTTCTAGCATCTCGTAAGTTACGACACTATTTTCAGGAGCATCCGATTACCGTGGTGAGCAAAGCTCCCATGAGGGATATAATCAACAAAGTGACGCCACAGGTCGTGTCGCCAAATGGGGCATAGAGGTCTTAGCTTTCGATATTGAGTATAAACCTCGGACAACAATCAAATCCCAGATCCTTGCTGACTTTGTCGTTGATTGGACAGAGACGAAGGAGAACATGGTCCTCCCTGAGTCGGAATACTGGACCCTCTTTTTCGATGGGTCTAAGGCTCGAGGGGGCTCGGGGGCTCGGGGGCTGGCGTGGTGCTCAAATCACCCCAAGGAGATAAACTTTTATACGTGTTGCAGATCCACTTCACAGTGACAAACAATATTACCGAGTATGAAGCATTGCTGCATGGAATCTGGATTGCCAAGGATATTGGCATCTGATGTTTGATGTGTTACGAAGATTCGGATCTTGTTGCTCAGCAAGTCTCGGATATTTGTAATGCAAATAAGCACATGGCAGCATATAAAGCTGTCATGGATGATCTATCTAAATCGTTCGAAGGGTTTGAAGTTCAACACATCCCTCGAGCAGAAAATGAGGAAGCAGATGCACTATCTCGGATAGGCTCTGCGCAGAAAGAGGTCCCAGATGGCGCATTTTTAGAGCACCTCAAAGTTCCCTCGATAAAGGGAGTAGATGAGGAATATCCGACCAAATCCGACTCACCTTTAATAGCAGTTCTGGTTGTAATTCCCAGCTGGACTCAACCCTACCTCGATTATTTGGTAGATGGCAAATTACCCAAAGACGAGGTGCTGAGCCGGCAGATTATCCGACGAGCAAAAGCCTATACCATTGTTAAGGGTGAGCTCCATAAACAGAGTGTTTCTGGGGTTTTTCAGCGTTGTGTATCTCTGGAAGAAGGAGTGGAAATCTTAAGGGAAATCCACGAAGGCGAGTGTGGTCACCACGCTGCAGCCAAATCTTTAGTGGCAAAAGCTTTTCGACATGGATTTTTCTAGCTTACAGCTCAAGCAGATGCCGAACGATTAGTCAAGACATGCAAAGGCTGCCAAAAGTACGCCAAGCAAGCTCATGTTCCGGCTGATCAGCTACGAACAATACTTATAACATGGCCTTTTGCAATCTGGGGGCTTGATATGGTAGGACCTTTTAAACGAGCTCCAAGTGGATTTACTCACCTCTTAGTGATGGTGGATAAATTCACCAAGTGGATCGAGGATAAACCTCTCACTAGTTGTGATGGAGCAACAGCCAAAAGATTTGTCGAGGATGTTATAATCTGGTATGGTTATCCGCATAGCATTATCACGGACAACGGGAATAACTTTTCTATGGGAGAACTGGCCGAATTCTGTGATGAACAAAATATCCAGCTTGACATTGCGTCAGTCGCACATCCACAGGCTAATGGACAAGTTGAAAGAGGAAATGGTTTAATTCTACAAGGCCTGAAACCAAGACTCGAAGCACCACTACGGCTTGCTGTGGGGGCTTGGGCAGAGGAATTGCCCTCTGTAATTTGGAGTTTACGAACAACTCCGAACAGGTCAACAGGATACACACCTTTCTTCTTGGTCTATGGCGCAGAAGCAGTTCTTCCTAGTGATTTAATTCATACTTCTCCTAGAGTGGCCGCGTATATCGAAGAGGATGCCGAGATTTCTCGACAAAATGATCTCGACTTAGTCGAAGAAGTTCACGTCATTGCTGAAATGAGATCTACAGCCTATCAGCAGAAGTTACGCAAGTATCATAGCCAGAGAGTCCGAAGTAGATCTTTCAATAAAGGTGATTTGGTTCTCCGGCTTGTGCAACAAAGAAAGCACAAACTTTCCTAGTATGGGAAGGGCCCTTTTTAGTTAGTCGAGTATTGCACAATGGATCGTACTACTTAACTGACATGAGGCCAGTCAAAGAAAGACCTGCTACTAAGAAGAGAAAGAGAGCTGGAGGTAGTACAAATCCGGATGAGTTGGACAGACCATGAAATATTGCTCAGCTAAGTCCCTTTTATTCTTATTTTATCCTTCTTTGTAATCATACATATGTACATGTTTTGTGAGAAATAAAAGTTTTGGTTGCCTCAAGTTTTTTCTGAGAAGTTCTTAAACCATCTTATTTCCGAATGATCATGTCATAGTCGAAAATCCCAAAATGCTTGAAACTACTTTATGCTCATGTTCGTTCTGGTCTAGATTTTCGATTCTAAAACTGCTACCTTCGGGTATAACTCTAAAAATTCTAGTCTTTTACTTTGGTTATTTGTCTGATTGCTGGATGTGGGCATTTTCCGAGTAGTGAATTGTTGGTACTAGAAGCCGGCTTTGTTTCCGAGTTTAAACTGGTTTAGCAATTGAGCTCCGTTGCTCGGCAAAGTTTCCGGCTGAAGGTTTAGCCAGCTCACGAAAGGGACGAAGCGGAAAGCCAGATAAACAATGAGTAGAGACAAAAAATACAAGTGCTTATGTAAAAATTTCACGCACACAAAAAGTCTAAGACAAAAGTGCTGAATAGATAAAAAACTTAGCACTAGCAAAAATCAATAATACTTAATATTTACAATCGCATCAGGTTTTTCCGGAGTAATACATAAATTTCTGGTCTATGATGCAGGAGGAGATGAAGGATCTGCCGGCTCGCTGGTCACTCTGCCTTGATATCGTTCCGAGATGTCCACATCCGAGTTGGTGCGTTCATCGTCGGAAACTTCTTCGGCTTCTTCTGCAGGAGGAGGCGGAGTATCCACGCGGGTGAAGAAGGGGATCTCGTAGCTGGTCAGATCAGCTACGTGGCACCCGTATCCGGTGCATGAGTGCATGATGGCTTGAAGGTCCTGCTCCTGGCCGTCTTCGTCTACCTTGCAGTACCCTCTGGTCACTTGCCATATTTCCATGTTTCCATGGTGGCTCATGACCATGGTGAGAGCGTTCTACGCAGCAGTCCGCGCGTAGGACATGTTCTAGTCCCGAACAAGCTGCGGCATCTCCTTGGCCCTGTCCCACACCTCAAAATCTGACATGCTTGGCATGTACGGAATCCTGAGAGACTCGCCAATGTCCTCAAGGGACTGGCGGTAGTCGTGAAGAAGATCACCGACTTGGGTAAGTCGGTGGGTGCGGGGCTCGGACGAGGAAGACTCCGTCAAGTTCAGAGGACCTATACATCAAAATAAAGTTAAGAAAAGCCGACATTGATAGAAGTCAAAGAAAAAGATAAGTCAGAGAGATGAAACGTACCAAAAATGACGTCGTCAATCTTGGTCTTCTCCTCCCGGAGACTCTGGAGTTCAGCCCGGAGCGCCTAGGATATATCCTTCTCCCTGCCAAGCTCATTCCTGAGGCCCGAAATTATTTTATCCTGAGCAGCAATCTTGCGATCACGCTCATCGGTGGCCATGGAGGAGGATTCAAGGACTTGAGTTATGCTCTTTTCATGATCTGCCTTGAGCTTATCTAGCTCTTGGCGAAGTCCCTTGTTCTCCACCACCAAGGTCTTGAGGTTCTCGGCCTCTTCAATCATAGCGATGGATTGTTTCACCAACGCTGTAAGACAAAAGAGAACAACAGTTCAGAAAAATTCAACATTGAAAAAAGCAAATACAAGGTTTGAATCTCGGAATATTTACCTTCGGCTTCATCCTTGGCTACTTTGAGCTCAGCATTTTTAAGCCGGAGAGCTTTGATCTCTCTCCGCTTATCACAGACATTGGTCAATAGTTCCTTGTTATAGGAACATACTTTCTATAAGTCAGAATACCCAAAGTCAGAAAGCTACTTAAGACTCAGGCTAATATTTTTGCTAAATATCAGCACGAGCCTTGGGGGCTGCACTAGTTCGTTCTTTGGCATCCTAATGAAGCATAAACCCGGATTCTATATCCTACTTCATGCTTGGGGGCTAGAGGATATGATATAGCATAATCTAAAAACAAGAGTTGGAATTCCGACTTACATATTGCTCACGGGTGAGTTTATCTAAACCCGCGTTCACTTCAGCTGCCACCTTCTCGGCGAGGGTAAGAGGGATTACTGGGGCTGTTGGAAGCTCGCCAGTCCTAATCCTCTCATTGCGAAGGCGGACTTGAGCGAGAAGATCGGTGAACTTGACGTCCTCTGCTTCTTGCGCTTCCTCTTCAGGGGATAGATGGCTTTTGTCCAGGACTTGCCTGTCCAGCCGCTAGATCTCCTCTGCAGATTTCTGGGTCAGGCCAAACTTGGCAAGACCCGGATTGCTAAGGAGGTTTTCGGCGAAGACTTCAGCCGAGGGATCATTACCCGAAGAGGGTTCACCCTTATCTTGAGCTGACGCACCCACAGTGACGTCAGTTTGCGACCCAAGGATCGCAGGCTCTGTTTGAGGAGCCGGATCTTCTGTAGCATCCGACGAGATAACCGGAGTTGCAGAAGGTTGAGGGGCCGGAGTCGGAGGAGCCACGACAGGGGAAGCTATGGTAAGATTCGTCTGGCGTAAGGGCTTCGAAGAAACCCCTTTCCCCTTGCCCTCGATGATCGATTTTTCTCTAAGAAGGTGACAAAGTTGGAAACGTTACATCTCGGAAAGAAATTTGAGTAAAGTACAAAGACGGAAATGTTGTGACTGAAAGGATACCTCTTCACGACAGGCACCTCCTTTGTGCCAACCGCTACTGTTGGAGCTTTGTGCTTCTTGAGCACAAGGTCCGGCAGTGGAACTACTTCCACCTCCTGAGAGAACTCTGGAGGGTATCCTTCGAGCGGAGCAAGTTCCGACTCGGGGATGTCAGCAAGCTGAAAAAAGAAGACATATCAGTATTGCAGTTTAATTCAAAGATAGAAACACGCAAAAGATGTGATGATAGAAGCTTACCGGCACCACGGGGTTTTCCGCCGTGTGCATGTCCAGAGAAACCTCCGGAATCCGCCTTTCGATCCGCTCCCTGATCAGCCACTTGATTTGGCTTATGTAGCCTTGGGTGGTGTAGGCATTAGGGCTGATGCGGAGGGAATCGGTTGGCGAAGACGTGATGGAGTGCATCAGTTTGTCCCCGTGGTATTTGAGTGGCTGGATCCGGCGTGAGACCCAGCACTGGACCAAGTCGGGTACCTTCAGACCACTGTGCTTGATCAGATATTCGATCCGCCTTTTGGCACGGATCAGATCATCAGTGAGAGCCGGAGCAGCCTCGTACCAGGAAGGCTGGGCCGTGGCGGCTCTGTCGACAAAAACCGGCGGGAGCCAGAATATCCCTATGGTAGAAAAAAGTGGCTGGCCATTGTTTGACCGAGTCACTGGCAGAAATTTTGGGATATGCCCGGTCTCGTCTAAGAGAAAAACTAATGGTGCCGGTGATGTAAGGAACACCGACAGTAATGCAATTCCTCCGGACATGGAAATAAAACCGGAAGAGAAGCAAGCTCGGCCTAATGCCGAGAAAGCCCTCGCAAAGTGCAGCATATGCGCTCATTTCTAGAAGAGAATTGGGAGGAAGATTATGGAGTTGAACTCCATAGTGATCTATCACCTCGGAGAAGAACTCCGAGGGAGGAAAAGACAGATATCGGTCCAGATGAGTGCCGAAGTGGACTCGCTCGTGCTCGCGCGGGCTGGGGATGGTTTCGCCGGAGCCGCTCCGCCAATCGCCAGCGGCGAGAAGCCCCTCCTTCTCCACATTCTTGAGGCCTGCTTCGTCGAGGGCGCAGGGGATCCAGATTCCCCTGAAGCTTTCTTTCTCCGCTGCTGCTTCCGCCTTCGCCGTCGCCGCTGCCGCCGCCAAACTGGAGGAAGAAGATGAAGCCATTTTCTCTGGTGGAAAGGTGACCTTAAAGGGGCGGCGCTAGGAGCTTTGTGGAGGGAGAACGAGGAGGCTCTATGCGCGCAGGAGGATTGGGAGGAAAGGAATGGCAAAGGATTGGTGGAAAGGAGAAGAAGAAATCCGAACCCCTTATATCCACCTGCATGGGCCAAGATTCGTGCAAACGCTACAGTGTAACCGCCACGCATCGTGGAAAGAACTGGGAAGGGCCCGCGCGATGATTGCGTCGCCTCAATCTCCACGCACGCATTGAAATGGCGCCTCGGTTCCACGAACCGCGGACCCACCAACGGTCATGCTGACGGAACGTCTGTCAGATGACGTGACTTGACCATGCTTGTGTCAGGTGGCATTAGAGACCAAATTCCGGCTTAGTTCAAAATCGAGCTGGAAAATCCGAAGTAACCTACTGATAGGTCCGACTTATTTTTAAGACTCGGATCGTATCTTTTGTTGTGAAGTTTCAGGAACCCTTCAAGATTCTGCAAGCCAAAGATCAAGCTAGACGATGATAAATCCGACTTTGGATCTTGGAGGCCTCCGGGGGCTGCTATTGGGGATATACTTTCCGGGTATCCTCACAGTTCCTCACTGACCAGGGTGGCCCACTTCGGGTTAGAGCTTTGCTTCATGGGTGGCCCAGTCAGGGAGAAAGACGGAGTCCAATCCGGCTACGAGAAGGCCCAGAAGACTTACCGACTTAGGCCCATAATGTTACTTGTAGTTCAAGATGTACTCTGTAACCGACTCTTAGACGTAGCCAGATAGACCTCTCCTATAAACCCTAGGACGGATATCTATATAAGCCGTCCTAGGGAGATCCTTTAGGGCACACCAATAATCTAGACCCTCAACTCACACAGGCGAAACCCTTGTAACCCATATTCTAGCTCTGCCGTATTATTGGATTGCTAGCAGGAGTAGGATCCGTCCAAAGCCGGCGGATTCGAACCTGGGTAAACTTGTGTGCTCACCGTCCCGGAACACCGTACGTCTCACACCCCTCTCTTCCACACGCCTCGAGGACCCCCTCATGGCGTACTTGTCATCAATCTGATGACATTCACTTCAATCCATTTCGTAAACTTGTCAACCATAACCAAGATATGGGTCATATTTCCTCTCGCCGGCTTAAATGGACCAACCATATCCAAACACCATACAACAAATGGCCAGGTAATTGGTCTGGTCTTGAGCTCCGACATTGGCATGTGTGTCTTGGTATCATACCTCTGACAACCATTGCATTTTCTTGTATAGCTTGACATTGATAATCGTGTATGCCTTTGCCCTCCTCTGAATTTGCCTTGAAAGCACTTCTTCATTAGGCAAAGATCCATCCTTCAGGAACTAGAATATGGGCAGTGCCCAAGCTGGTATAGCTTGCACCGGAAACACATCCTCGTCAATTTCCATTTGATCTACCGACATAACCTCAGCCGGATCTCGCTGTGCAGTCCCCGGGTTTTGCGAAGCAGTCCCCGGGTTTCCTGAACCACTTCCCACATCAATGTCCATGGGCGCAGCTTCCGACTCTAGATTTGCCGGGATATAGATTGACTCAGATTCTAGGGATGGCCTGATAGATGGCTTTTTGAGGTGCTCTAGTGCTACCCCTGGTGGAATTGCTTGTCGGGTTGATCCAAGCTTCGACAATACATCGGCAACCTCGTTTTCCAGCCGGGGTACATGGTGAAACTCGCATCCCTCAAAGTATCCTGATATATTTTGCACATGAAATCTGTATAATGCCATGTTTGCATCCAAAGCATCCCATTGCCCCGAGACTTGCTGAACTACCAAATCCGAGTCACCAAAGCACTGGATCCGACGTATTCCAATTTCTTTTGCCACTTTGAGCCCATGCACAAGTGCTTCATATTCTGCAACATTCTTTGATGCCGCGAAGTGGATCTGCAGTACATATTTCAGTTGGTCTTTCTTGGGTGAGGTAAGCACAACTCTGGCGCCTAACCTGGTTTTCGTTTTTGATCCGTCAAAATGCATTCTCCAGTAGTTCGGATCTGGCAACGGTGGCTCATATTGCATCTCGGCCCAATCCACGAAAAAAATCAGCCACAGCCTGAGACTTGATCGCATCCCTCCTGTCGTATTGTGGAGCATAAGGGGCTAGCTCAATTGCCCATTTTGCGATCCGGCCGCTCGCATCCTTGTAGCTCATTATCTCAGATATGGGGGCCTCACATATCACTTTGATGGGGTGTTCTTCAAAATAGTGCTTCAGCTTCTTTGCTGCCATATATACACCATATGCCATCTTCTGATAGTGAGGATAGTTCTACTTTGATGCTGATAATACCTCACTCAGGTAATAGACTGGCCTTTGCACTGACTTACCCTCCTCGTCGCGCTCTACCACTACTACTGCACTTACAACTCGATTGGTTGCGGCTATGTAGAGCAACATTGGCTCTTTTGATAGTGGAGAGGCTAACACTAGTGCAGTGGCTAACATTTTGTTTAACTGGATGAAGGCTAAATTGGCCTGTGGCGTCCATATGAACTTGTCCGACTTTTTCATTAGCTGATAGAGAGGCAGTGCCTTTTCTCCCAACCGACATACAAACCGACTTAAGGATGCCAGGCAACCAGTGAACTTCTGGACATTGTTAAGACACTTCGGCAATTCCATTCGCTCTATGGCTCGGATTTTAGTTGGGTTAGCTTCGATACCTCGGCTGGAGACAAGAAATCCGAGCAATTTCCCAGCCGCGACACCGAAGGTACACTTCTCCGGGTTAAGCTTCATTCGGAACCTCCTTAGGTTCGCGAACGTTTGCCTGATATCATCAAGGAGCGTTTTGCTTTCCTTGGTTTTTATTACCACATCATCCACATACACTTGCACATTTCGACCAATTTGATCGTGTAGGCATTTTTGCATACATCTTTGATACGTTGCCCCTGCATTACGTAAACCAAAAGGCATGGTGCGATAGCAATAAGCCCCATACGAGGTAATAAACACAGTCTTTATTTGATCATTCGGGTTCAGAGGTATCTGGTGGAAACCAGAATATGCGTCTATGAATGACAACAGTTCACACCCAGCAGTAGAATCTATGATCTGATCTATCCTTGGCAGTGGGAATGGATCTTTTGGGCACGCCTTATTTAGGTTAGTGTAATCGATGCACATACGCGAAACCACTACCACATCCGGATCATCTTTCTTCTTTTCCACCAGCACCGGATTAGACAGCCAATCTGGATAAAGCACTTCCATGATGTACCTGGCTGCGAGGAGCCGAGCTATCTCATCTGCAATGAGTTTTCTCCTATCTTCGGTGAAGCGGCGGAGAGGTTGCTTCACCGGCTATGCTCCGGGTCTTACATTTAAAGAGTGCTCGGCCAACTCCCTCGGAACGCCTTGCAAGTCCTGTGTGGACCAAGCAAAGATATCCCGATTCTCACGGAGGAAGTTGACGAGCTCGCTTTCCTATTTGTCAGTTAACCCGGCACCAATTGTTACGGTACGCTCTGGAAACAGATCATCAACAGGTACTTTCTTTGTATCCTTTGTTGCTTGAAATGATACACTTCCATGTGGGTTACTCAGCACCGGCATATACTGCTGCACGGACTGAGCCAATGCTGCTACTTCCTGGATCTTTCTCTTTTCTTGTGCAATCACGAGTGACTCGGCCAGGTTAGACCCGGCCGACGCACACTCAATGGAACGTCGGAAATCCCCAGCTATGGTAATTACTCCATTTGGACCGGGCAACTTCATCTTCAAGTAGCTGATATGAGTACTTGCCATGAATTTGTTCAGGGCTGGCCTGCCGAGTAACGCGTGGTATGCGCTTTCTAAGTTCACAACCTCAAACTCCAAATTTTCAGTTCGGCAGTTATCTCTGGTGCCGAATAACACGTCAACCCAGAATTTGCCAATGGGTTGACAGGAGATACTAGGCACAATTCCATGGAAAGTTGTCCTCGTGGCTTGGAGCATGTTCTCCGAGATGCCTAACTTACACATTGTATCCACATACATGATATTGATGCTGCTGCCATTCTCAATCAGTATCTTAGAAAACCTCACATTTATATTTGGCCCGATGAATGTTGGGTCCAACACTAATGCATACGAACCAGGGCTCGGCATGAGCTTGGGATGGTCCTTGATACTCCAGGTAATTTCTTGATCCTACCAAGGCATATACCTTGTCACTGCCGGCATAACCGCATTCACTTCTATATGTCGGTGTTGCAAGCTCTTCCTATCTGTTTCTTCACTGGTGAACACATAGTAACTCCTGGATTCATTTCTCCCTTCATTGCCGGGATACCTTTGATCTGGCTGATGCTGGTTTTCCACCAGATGCACTGCATCCTTTCTTTCATGATTCTCATACCTCGGAGGAGGTGGTGGTAACATTAACTATTGCATATTTGCTCCGGAGAGCAACTGCTGCCGAGGTAACTCCTGTCGAGGTTGACCGTTACGAGGTTCCTGAGCATTCCCCGAGCCACTTTGTTCTATCTTCGTCATCCACTCACATTGTTGGGTTGTATGACCCGCCGGGTTACTCGGATTTGGCGTGTGAAATTTGCATGGCTGATCCAGCATTGCCTCATACGTATACCTCGTCCGGTCTTCCTTTTCTTGCCACTTTCTATTTTGCTCGGGCTTCCAAGTTTTCTTGCCATCATTTCTTGGGGTCCACTGTTGCCCTCCAGTTTTCTGCCGCTGATTACTCCCTACACCGGGTTGATCTTGGTTTACAGTAGCAACTTGTTGCGAACTATACTTGTAATCCGGTCTATCGTCTCTTCTCTTACCACGGTAATCATTTCGTTGGGATGATTCGGCTCCATCTCGCTGGTAGTACTCCTCATTTGACTTGTTTGACACAAGACGGGGTTAAGTCGGATCACCCAAAGCGTATGAATCAGCAATCCGGATGGTCTCAGCCAGTGTAGTTGGCATATCCCTTTGTAACCTTTGCCATAGCATGCTTGCATATCTACATCCTTGTGCAAACCAAGCTATGGCCTGGGATTCAATCACGCCTTCACACGAGTTTCTCACGTTGCACCAGCGAGTTAGGAACTCCCGGTCTGTTTCATTTGGTCTCTGTTTGCACATTGCTAAGGTTTGTGGCCTATTCGGCCTCTGATACATGCTCGAGAAATTACTGATGAACATTTCTTCAAAGTCGATCCAGAAGTTGATACTACCGGGTGGTAAATTGTTTAACCATACCCTCACTGGCCCTTCCAGCATCTGAGGTACATATCTCACCGCCCATCTCAAATTTCCTGTCGCAATCTTCACTGCCGTTGCGTAGTTGATCAACCAATCCTCCGGCTTGGTGCTGCCGTCATATGTTTTCGTCCCTCTGGGTAATTGGAAGTTAGGTACCGGAGGATCTTTCATGATCCGGGGTCCAAATCACACTGGACCCGGAGGACCTTGCCCCTCAATCTGCTCTGACCTATAGAGCCGATCCAGCTTTAACCTCGCGTCGTCAGGCATCAAGTTCCTGCTTCCCAACCTCAACCCTATCACATGATAATCCAGCCTAGGGTATCCTGCGTTCACCATTTCTGAATCACCGTCAGTGTATCTGTCTTGCTCTTGTTGAGCGCAATTTTGCCACATACCTTGGCCGGCATTCTGCTCTTGCCGAGGTACACTCCGCTGCTGCTGTTGGCGAGGTGGGGTTTGCCCTACACCCGCCAAGTTGCGCTGTCCAGCATTGCCGTTTTCAGCGTTTCTTTGACCGACATTGCCTTGGTCGCGGTTACCTCAGCCATCTTCACCTCGGCTGACACTTTGTCGATCCTCATTTCGCTGCACTGCTTTTCCTTTCCTTGCCCTTGCTGGGTCATACGGGACTATCTGTTTGTTTCTCCTCACCAAGGTTACCACTTCCTCTCTTCTAGGGCCATCATGAGGTGATGATGCAGCCCCAGCGGATTTCTCCGGGTTTCCCACTGCCGAATAAACGACCTTGGAAGCCCCAGCTCTTGCCGGGTTAGCCCTGAGCAATTCCTCATTCTGTTTGTTAGCGATCTGAACTAACTCGTTGACCCTCTTCTACTGTCTTTGCCGGGCTTCACCTATCAAACCCTCTAACTTGGATGCAGCTGCATCCGCTGCTCTGAGGTTCTTTGCCAAGGTGTTGTACTTTGGCAACCCCATGGACAAAGGGTTCTCTGATTCCTCAACTCTAGTGTCACCCTCTTTGTTCATCTCACTGATGAGGTTTCTCCCTTTTACTTTTACAGCATCTACCTTTTTTGCTCTTGCGTACTCGCGCAGCGTCATGTTCAATGACTGCTGAGCCGCGGCTATCTTTTTCGCACCCTCTAGTATTTTCTGCCTAGTTTCCTCTAACTCGGCCTGTGCCTGAGCCGGATCTACCACAGGTGCTATGGGGCTTTCCAAGCTATCTATCGCCTGTTGCAACAAGTTTTCTGGCCTCTCTAGTGGAGGACCTCTACTTTTCCTAGGCGCCTTGGGTGTTACCTCCGGATCTGGTGCCGGGTCTTTGCTCGCGCCAGCGTCAGGCGTTGTCATCATCACCTCAGCACGGTCAGGGGAGCGAGTGATACGCGCACTGCGAGCCGCGCTAAGGGGTGGCTCGCCTCCCTCGACGACGTGCCGCGGGTGAATGCAAGACACATCAACGCCGACGTAGATCCTGTGGGCGCTGAGCTTGACAAAGATGCCATTGCACGGTGGAGGTCGCTTGCCGAAGCAACCAGCATTGTCGCTGATGTAGTCCAGCGCTCCAAAGCGCTGAACGAGCCCAGAGACGATGCGCTCGCCGTTGCCGATGATGCTTCTCGTCCGGATCTACACTCCTGCTAGCACCGCTAGCCCCACGGTGGGCGCCAACTGTCGTGGTGGTGTCACGGAAGATGCCATGGATAAGCTAAAGGTGGGCCCAATATGCACTAGAGGAATCCATGGAGGGATAGTGTGGTGAGTCCACACACAGATGCTTTTTATTCTCCAAGCTCACGAGGTTTACAGATGCTCCTTGAGCTGTATTGGGGAGAGGGGGAAGAAGAAGCTCTCTTACTCTCACCACTACTTGTCTCTCTACTAATGAACTACTCAAGTGCCAACCAGCCAGCTCGCGATCCCCTTCTACTGAGGTCCTAGCTCTCCTTATAAAGGGGAGGCCAGACTACTAGCTAGGGCATACGTGGAGGCATATTCCTAGGAATATGCCTCTCCCAAAATAGCAAACCGACCGGGTCACCTTTTGCCATCGTAAGCCATGTAGAGGCTACATAAGCCTCTGCGGCGCCAGCGTCAGCCGGCATAGTCTACGTCACCCTTGTCGGCCGTGCCTCAGTGGTCCTTCCCTCTGTCCGCTTTGCTCACGCTCCAGCGTACAGTGACCACCTTTTGACCAGCGAGATACCTTCCTATTCTTGCAAGCCTGATGTAACCCAGATCATGCCTGGTTAATCCGGCCTCGTGGGTACCTGCATACAAGTTATAAAAAGCCTACCGGCATACGACATATGTCGGCCGGGACTCAGTTAGGTGGACATCCTCCGGTTCGGGTTACTCCGTAAGTCGGCCTGCCTTGAGGTGACTCGGCCAGCATACGCTTTGACCTTTCCGTACCTTGGCTAACTCGGCCTCTATACCCTGGCATGACCCTACCCGGGGGTATCCCCCCAACAAGAACACACATGCAATAACACTGGTGGATCCATGTGTGGTTTGTGAAAAGAACAGACATGCAATCACACTAGGTGGATCCATGTGTGGTTTGTTTAGAAGAACACACATGCAATGACTCTAGCTGTGGTTCATGAAAAGAACACACATGCAATGACACTGGTGGATCCATGTGTGGTTCATGAAAATAACAGACATGCAATGACACTGGTGGATCCTTATGTGGTTTGTTTAGAGGAACAGACATGCAATGCCACTAGGTGTGGTTCATGAAAAGAACAGACATGCAATGACACTGGTGGATCCATATGTGGTTCATGAGAAGAACAAACATCCAATGACACTGGTGGATCCTTATGTGGTTCATGAAAAGAACAGACATGCAATGACTCTAGCTGTGGTTCATGAAAAGAACAGACATGCAATGATAGTGGTGGATCCATATGTGGTTTGTGGAAGTAACAGACATACAATGACTCTAGCTGTGGTTCATGAAAATAACAGACATGCAATGACACTGGTGGATCCATGTGGGGTTCATGAGAAGAACACACATCCAATGACACTGGTGGATTCTTATGTGGTTCATGAAAAGAACAGACATGCAATGACACTAGTGGATCCTTATGTGGTTTGTTTAGAAGAACACACATGCAATGACACTGGGTGTGGTTCATGAAAAGAACAGACATGCAATGACACTGGTGGATCCTTATGTGGTTTGTTTAGAAGAACACACATGCAATGACTCTAGCTGTGGTTCATGAAAAGAACACACATGCAATGAAAATGGTGGAACCTTATGTGGTTTGTTTAGAAGAACACGCATGCAATGACTCTAGCTGTGGTTCATGAAAAGAACACACATGCAATGACACTGGTGTATCCATGTGTGGTTCATGAGAAGAACACACATGCAATGACACTGGTGGATCCTTATGTGGTTTGTTTAGAAGAACAGACATGCAGTGACTCTAGTTGTGGTTCATGAAAAGAACACACATGCAATGACACTAGTGGATCCATGTGTAGTTTGTGAATATAACTGACATGCAATGACTCTAGGTGGATCCATGTGTGGTTTGTTTAGAGGAACATACATGCAATGACACTAGGTGTGGTTCATGAAAAGAACAGACATGCAATGACACTGGTGGATCCTTATGTGGTTTGTTTAGAAGAACACACATGCAATCATTCTAGCTGTGGTTCATGAAAAGAACACACATGCAATGAC
The DNA here is from genome assembly GCA_916181665.1 of Avena sativa. Lineage (NCBI taxonomy): Eukaryota > Viridiplantae > Streptophyta > Magnoliopsida > Poales > Poaceae > Avena > Avena sativa. The sequence continues at coordinate 381,332,817 of OV702286.1, read as the reverse complement.
ACTGAGGGATCCTTATGTGGTTTGTTTAGAAGAACAGACATGCAATGACACTGGCTGTGGTTCATGAGAAGAACACACATGCAATGATATTGGTGGATCCATGTGTGGTTTGTCAAAAGAATAGACATGCAATCACACTAGGTGGATCCATGTGTGGTTTGTGGAAAGAACAGACATGCAATGACTCTAGCTGTGGTTCATGAAAAGAACACACATGCAATGACACAGGTGGATCCATGTGTGGTTTGTGAAAAGAATAGACATGCAATCACACGAGGTGGATCCATGTGTGGTTTGTTTAGAAGAACACACATGCAATGACACAGGAGGATCCATGTGTGGTTTGTGAAAAGAACAGACATGCAATCACACTAGGTGGATCCATGTGTGGTTTGTTTAGAAGAACACACATGCAATGACTCTAGTTGTGGTTAATGAAAAGAACACACATGCAATGACACTGGTGGATCCTTATGTGGTTTGTTTAGAGGAATAGACATACAATGACACTTGGTGTGGTTCATGAAATTACAGACATGCAATGACACTGGTGGATCCATGTGTGGTTCATGAGAAGAACACACATCCAATGACACTGGTGGATCCTTATGTGGTTCATGAAAAGAACAGACATGCAATGACACTGGTGGATCCTTATGTGGTTTGTGAAAAGAACATACATGCAATGACACTAGTGGATCCTTATGTGGTTCCTGAGAAGAACAACCAAGTAATGATACTGGGTGTGGTTCATGAAAAGAGCAGACATGCAATCACACTGGTGGATCCATGTGTGGTTTATGAGAAGAACACACATCCAATGAACTCTAGTAGATCTATGTTGGCATAATTTGATGTATGCCACGATGTATTTCATTGTACAAGACACTTTCCATATTTATACTACTCAGTTTTGCCCTTGGTTTTATGTGGTACTACTCAGTTTTGCCCCCCTCTCTCTATCTTTCGTAGAAGCCCAACCCTGTGCTCACCCTATCAGCTACTCCCTGATTGGTTGTCACAGTTGTCACGCGGATCGTGCACACCAACCGTTGATTCTGTGCGATCCAACGATGATCGTTGCACATTACGTGCCCTTCACAGTACATCGTGAGATAGCACGGACGTCTCCCTCGGCGAGACTTCTACAAGAAGGAACACGATGCCGTCCATGGAAAAAGTCGGCGAGCGGTCATGTCACGTTTAATCAAGTCTGAAAGGCCTACTACTGCTATTATAACACACACAGCAACAGGGTCATCAAGTGCATGGTTGTCGACGGGACGCTGCAATTTATTGCCACTTGATTTTAATAAGACATATCCCATTTTTACGCAGCGCTCTCAATCTCACTTCCAACTAGGCCCTACTGCTAGTAACTTCCATGAGTCAAGGGCCCCCCTCGAGTAGATCTAACGTTGCTAGAAATTGGTTCCGTGCCACTTGCATGCAGTGGAATCGAGGTCTGCCATGAGCGTGTTTTCAATGCAGCTCTAAAGTGGAGATCGTGGCTGTTTCAAAAAAAAAGGGAACCCAAAAAAGAGGGTGGAGAACGTGGTAGCCCCCCGCCCACCACACGTGTCCACTCGAGGACTACGAACGGTCCGGTGTTTATAACCCCCCTCGAACTTCTTCTTACATGATCTCGTGTCATTTTCCCCCAGTCTGTCTAGTCCCAAGACCCTAATCTACACCTACCGCGCGCGCCGAAGCTCCCTCGCTTGCACTACCTCCTTCCCTTGGTGCGCTATGAAGCGTACGCGTGGAGACGCGACGAAGGTGAAGCCAGTTGAAGGTGCATCAGCAGATGGCTCGGTCGTCGCCAAGCAGGCGAAGGCGTCTTCTCTGGGCACGAACCCTGCTCGTCGCTGCGCCGTCGAGGGTGCGAGCTCATCTGTCCAGCCAGTAGCTGTCGCTACCGAGCAGCAGGTAGTAGCCGTCGCTGCCGAGCAGCAGGTGGCCGACAACATCGTGGTGCCAGCGGCAGATCTAGATGGGGGGCATGCGGCAGGCGGAGGCAATCCGGTGCTCTACATCAATGACCCCATCGCCGTACAAGAAATCTTAGACGCAATCACGGAGAATGACGAGTTCGAGGAGGAGGTCCCTGACGAGGAGTCCCATAGCCGCAGATTTCACTGTTCATACATAGGATTTGCTCAATCATGTACATATTCTTTTGCTCTTGAAGGAGGGTAGTATTGATGTCTACGCACTTCTATTCTTGTAGACACTTGTTGGGCCTCCAAGTGCAGAGGTTTGTAGAACAGCAGCAAGTTTTCCCTTAAGTGGATCACCCAAGATTTATCGAACTCAGGAAGGAAGTGGTCAAAGGTATCCCCTCTCAAGCAACCTTGCAATCAAGATACAAGAAGTCTCTTGTGTCCCCAACACACCCAATACACTTGTCAGTTGTATAGGTGCACTAGTTCGGCGAAGAGATAGTGAAATACAAGTGGTATAGATAATTATAAGTGGTAGCGGTGATAGAAAATAGCTTGATGGCGTGGAAAAGACTAAAGTAAAACTAAAATAAAGATAGAAGCAAGCAAAAATGTAATAGATCTAATAGCAAACGGTGTTTCAATGCTTAGAAACAAGGCCTAGGGATCATACTTTCACTAGTGAACACTCTCATATAAATATACTCTTCTTTATGATATTACATTGAACTACTCTCCGGTTGGCCACTCTAATCCATGGTAGGGCTATAACAGCACTCCTCAAAGTTCGCTTTTCCCATCTAGATAACCCCACACTGTCACCTTGTGTACTAGATGGATCTAACAAACACCACAATTTCATAAAGACATCCAACTCCAAATATAACTCATAACAAGTATTTGAAATCTCTAGCATAAGTGCCACCATGGTGTGCACACTGTCAACTTCACCCACATGGGGAGAGTAGAGATCTATTAAAGGACTTGAGTAGCAAGGTAGATCTATATATTACAAGCTCATGATCTCAATAAGATCATGCATAGAGAGAGAGACATGAACACATAGCTACCGGTAGAACCCTTAGCCTCGAGAGAGAACTACTCCTTCCTTATCATGGGAATCAACAATGGTGACGGAGATGGTGGTGGAGATCGATGGAGATTGCTCCGGGGGCACTTCCCCATCCTGGCAGGGTGCCTGAATAGAGACTTTCTGTCCCCCGAATCTCCCCTTTGGTGGCGGTGGCGCTGTGGAACTTTTCGTGGCTGGAGCCTTGACGATTTAGGGTTTTTGCATCGGGAGGCATCTTATAGGCGAAGAGGTAAGGTCGGTGTAACTACCTCGATGAATTACGCTCTTAGTTACATGCCTGGATGAGTGAAAGTGGTTAAAATAGTACGGTGGGGCGCAGGGGCCACTCACAGGTAGACCTTTCGGCCGTTCTAACCACTTTCAGAACATCGGGACAAGAACGAGCGGCGTAATCGGCAGGCGAAGGGATCAACTACATACACAAGTGAGTATGTATGCAAGCCACATACAACAGTCCTCAGAGCCATTCCATCTAAAAGAAATAGAAATATTGCAATGCCATATGGCAAGATCCAAATATCCTAGATAGAGATAATAGTTTAGGATATCTCCTCATACATCAAACATCAGAGTATCAGGCGGAAGCGGAAAACAAGATCCGAGTACGGATAAGAAGCAAATCGGCATAAGATGCCACATAAATAAACACATCCCGCCCATAGATCTCATGGATCCCCGTTCTTGGAATCTCTACACCGCGTGATCGTTGCCAACATCATCCGTCTCCTCCACCCAGTATCCATCTTGCGAATACACCTATTCATCTGAATCAAACAATTTATCATGTGAGACCCTAGGGGTACTCAGCAAGTCTTTATGCCTCTAAAGGGGACATATACCTGGGGTGACGCAATTGCAGCAAAAGATAATAACTAACAAGCCTATAGATACTCGCTAACCATCCGCCTAACCAATGGTAGACGGATGTCCGTTAATTAGTAACAACAGTTATAACAGTATAATTAACAGATCCATCCTCCTTCACGCTTACCAACGAGAAAGCGGACGAACAACCCATCCGTTGGCAGTTTTATTAACCATTCCCTGAGTATTGCACTATTTACTAGTCAAGTACTTAGTCAAATTAAAAGCGGTACTTTAGTTATACTTGTCTATGATCGAGAAACTGTGCTCCAAGTCGTCCATAACCGTGGACACGGCTTTCAGAAATATTTACCCTGCAGGGGTGCACAAATAGCAACACACACTCGATCAACCTCGGAAAAACCAACTCAAAACCCAACAAGGCATTCATGACAAAGCAATCACAGGATTCAGAAATATTTCAGGGGGCCACCCCATTAAGCTACCCATAACGAAGTTGGCTGACTCCGAGACGGACCCAAGGTTTGTGCCAATGGCTGTAAACGACTGGGAACCCGAAAGTGTGACTGGGCTTGTCGATACCGCGAAAACACTCCGCAATCCCTAAATAGTGCAGGGGCTCCTCGCACAATCTTAAATAAAAGAGTAAACATAGCATAAGTACAGGATAGTAATAAAGCCCCAAACTACTTTGTGGCCCCAAGAAATAAGAATGAATCAAGCTCTGGCTCAGGGGGGTCCATAAGGCCTCCCGGATGTGGATAGTGCGAATAGTCAAGGAACAGGAATCAAGTACTCGGGGTCCTACGGGACACAAGTGAGCATGAAAACCAAATAGCAGATATCGCTCACCGGTGCCACTTTCATTAGTTATCCCATTACTACTCAGGTTAAGTTGTTTAGGTACCTCGTTATCCATCACACACTCACATACCCTACACATGCTGTTCTACGACCCGCATGGCTCAAACAACTCCTGTAGTAATTGGTCATGGGATGGAGGAACAAGCTTCGGTGGGGTTTAAAAGTAAAGGCTATGCAGTACTTGGGATTCAATTTAATGCAATCGCGACTCAATGATGCAAGAATAAGAAAGAGGCAATAGGTACTATATGTATGCAAGCATGTGGTAGTGCTTGCCTGGCAGTTCAGTTGAAGCGAGAGTCGGATCTGGGTAGTGCTCCTAGGATTCCTGATATATCCCCTGCTCAGCGTCTATTCGAAGAAGAACCAAACAAACAAGGGCCAACATAAATATAGTGCACAAGCATATGAATTGAAATGCGACAAGCAAACAAGCATGCCATGATGAATGATGCACAATTTGCATGGCAATAACGTAGCATGGCATGGGTGAGATGTGGAATACAAGAATAAAGCATTTTATAGAGTCTTAATCACTTTTTATTCCCATTTAAGTTGCTGTATACTTATTATTTAGATGATGCATGCTGCAATTCAGAACATGGAATGCATAGTTGGAATGGGCTCGTCGCGCTGATCGATTTAGCCATATTATTTGTCAAATTTGGAGTTATAGATTTAAAGTTATTAATTTATGAAGAAAAGGCATTTTATTGTAATTTTAATCATCTCGAAAATTTAAAGTGTTTTAAAGATATTTTGAATGACATATTTGAATTCCTCACATTTTTCTGATTCAAAAACATATATCATTTGTATTATTTGGATTTATAATTTAAAAGTTATTTAAAAAAACAGATTTGAATTTATATCTAAACATTTTCTAAAATTGTTTTTAAAACAGAGAAACAGATGGACTTTTTACACCTAGACAGCACTAGCCCTAGCCATAGACAGGTGGGCCAGCGCTGACTGTGCGGGTACGACGCGCAAAACCTTTTTACACCGGCATAGAGGCTAGCCCAGGAGACCGACAGGTGGGTCCAACGGGGCCGCGGGTCCACTGCGCGCGCGGCTAGCCGGTGGGCGACACGTGGTGGATCCGGGACTGCAGGTTAGGGTTTTCGGAACCTGGGGGGCTTTTCTGCTAAAGAGTTAGAGGGGATGTCTGGTGGGACCCGATGGATTGCGGGTTAAGCGGCCAAAAAGCGCAGTGGGGTAGGTGCAAAAGGGGCGACGTCTACTGTGGATCTTCTCGCGCTGTCTGTCGAACTGACGGACGCGCGGCATGGTGCAGCGCAGCAAGGGCTCGAACCGGGGACCTGGGGCACGCACGCGGAGGCGGTAGCCACTGCGGCTAAGGGGGGTTGATGCTGTGCTTTTGCTACGCGGCCAGGTGTAGCATCTGTAGCGCAACGTCGGGGTGACTAGCGCGAGCACAGTGCACCGAGAGTGTTCGGCGATTCGCGCGGCACAGCTAGGGAGAAGATCAGCGAGGGGAGATGTCTGGGAGGACCGGGCGCTCACCGTGGGGGCGTCGGTGGTGGTGGAACAGAGAGAGGCACGGCCGATCGCCGGAGAAACAGAAGCACCGCCGGATTAGGGTTTGTCTCGGGCGTCGGCGTGTGTGGCCGGGACAGGGCGTCTCCTCCTCGCTGGCGTGTACGGGGCGACGCAGGGGTGCACGCTGGTCCTCCTCAACACCCGAGATCGCCACGCCACCGGCTGTAACGGCGAGGGGGAAGTGAGGCCGACGGCGGTCGGAGTTGGAGAAGAGCGAGACAGGGGAGGTAGAGGCGAGGCCCTGGAGATCTGGGGCTTCTACTAGACGAGGGAGAGGGGGTAGATAGGGACGGGAGAGAAAGAGGGGTTATCGTGGGGGATCAGGGTGGAGAACAAGAAAAGGTGGCTCAGGTGTCACCTTCCCTCCTTCCTCACGTGCTGAGCATGGGGAGGCCAGGCAGGCAGCTGCAGGTGGGCCAGGGCGAGGTTGAGGAGGGGCAGCAGGCTCGTGTGTGGGGCCAGCATGGTAGGGAGAGAGAGAGAAAAGAGAGGCTCGGGTGGTGGGGTAGCTTGTCATGGAGCTAGGGTTAGCCTCGGCCAGGTTTAGGAGGGCTCAGGTTAGGGTTGGTGATCTAGGTTAGGGAGGGTTAGCTAGGCCAGGTTAGGAGGGTGCTTCGGCATGGAGGTAGCTCATAGGGTGGTGGTGTGGTGATGGTTAGAGTAAGGTTGGGGTTAGGGTTTAGGGTAGGGAGGCGGTTAAGCCTAGATTAAAGTCGGGTGAGGTGGTCATTAGGGTTTGAACATGCACAAGACAAGATCAAGCAAGTAGAAGTGGTGAGATGAAGAGGTAGGGTAGGGCTAGGGTTTTGGCATGGTTCCACATGATCATGCATGGAGGCATACACACATGAGGGGTGATGAGGGTGGAAGGTGTAAAGGAAAAGGTGGTGAGGATCTCGATGAAGAAAAAGGGCTCCACTCTAAATTCCAAGTAAAACACAAAGGATAGAAGGGTGGTGATTTGCATGGCTCATGCATGGGCATTAAATGCCATGTTTTATTCTTGTGAAAACAATAATAATGTGTCATGGCATTATTCCTATGCATTACCAAAATGTGGAGTAAAGGCCAAGCAAAAGAATTTAAATGAAAGTTCCAAGTGGAGTAGATGGAGATGATCATATTTGATTATAATTGGGACTTGCTAGTGTGTATATTCCACTAGATGTTTAATAGTCCCAAAAATATCCCAACATGAGCATAAATCCATAATAATCCATATGAAAGCTAGGAAAAGGAGCACTACTCATAATGCATGCAAAGGTGGCTCCACATATCAATAATGTGAAACAACATGATGCTAATATGAGAGCATGTGGAAATAGAATTGGATCCATCCCAACCCACATGAGCTAGAGGTAAAACCCAATAAAGTGCAAAGCTCATATTTAGTTGGATGGTGGAATTATAAGGTGGTGACAGAGAAAGGTGATGGAGTTGAATAAAAGATATTCCCCCAACTCAACTTGGGCATCAAGCATTTATCAAGAACCAAAAACAATATATCAAGACCCAAATACAGTTAATCATGCATCTGAGAGAAGAACCAAATGGAAAAGTGTTTTATATGATGCTCAAATGCAAGGTGGCATGATGACATGAGCATGATATAATTATGATGCAACAATTATATGTAGGAAGTAGCCATTATATAGATTAGGCTAGTAGCATTGCAATTGTTAGACAATTGGGATGCTACAACTCTCCCCCACTAAACAAGAATCTCGCCCCGACATTCCTAGGAAAAAGAAAACAACACAAGGAGAGGCGGGTGTTCGGAACGAAGGTGACCCTCACGTTCCCAAGTTGATGAACCACGGAATGGTGCGACCCTTACACCTTGCAAAACTTGCTAGACTTGTTGCGAGTCTTGCGTTTGCTTGAGACATAAAGGGTTAGAAGAATTAAAGGATTATCGTGAGGCAAGAAGGGTAGGATGAACATAGCTCCGGTTTTTCGAGAAACAAGATAAAAGACTAGAACCACTTGTGAAAGAAAAGGAAAGGATGATGTATCATGGATAAAGAAAAGACACACCGTTAAGATTAAAGATTTACCGATACTAGAGAGGATGAATCTTTGTCTCGCTGGAAGAAAGAGCTAGATTGGAGAGGTTTTGAACCACTATGACAATAGCATTGTATCTTCTCTCGGATTAAAGGAATGGAGACTGGGAAACATTATTGCCTTCAAACAACAACGCTCCTTGATATCAACGGAAGTATTGAGTTCGACATTGTCGGATTGGATTCTTGTTACACCGGTAAGAACCAAAGGATCACGCAATTGAGGTGCCTGAATATATCTTCAAGATAAGGAGGTGATGCTAGATTATGGTGGGATCCCGAGAAGAAAAGAATATAGAGGATCTGGAGTTTATTGTAGGGATACTTGTTCCTTTCTATCACCTTGAGGCTAATGCAATAGATTTGCGGCTGATGGCATCAACCATAATTGGCTTTACCACAGAAAAATAATTGATGAAACAAAGAGATAGATAGTTTCCTTCCATCTAGTTTGGGAATGTCGAGCACCGGTAGAAAGACGAGGACAGAAAAGAGTTTGAGTTTGTTACCACCGGATAATTGATGATTTGCTCCCTCTAAAATAGACAAGACCACCAACAAGAGATTATTGCTTATGTTCTTCGAGAGAGCACTCCGGAAAACAAGGACGAAAGTAGAAGTATCGAGGGATAAAGGCCACTTCTAACTTCCGTGGAATGAGTTGAATCACATTAATTCACCAATTCAATGTACAAGAGTGAATGATAAAAGTAGTGGTATGGTAGCTACTCCATCCCGCACTCAAAGCATTACTCCGCACATGAATAAGAAAATCATGCACCCAACTACTAAACAGACTGAAGGTACTGACAATAACTCATGGAACTCCGTCAGAAAACAAGGATAGATGCAGACAATTCGCCGGATTCAAAGATAGATAAAGATGATGATGTTGTCGTCATGTCAGAAGTACCAAGCCACCGGAATTATGTGAAGGAAGATTACGGAGAACAACTGCAATATTCAATAGATAAAGGAAAAGATAGCACCAACTTGAACAGAAGGATTACAAAAGATTTGAAAAGTCTTCATGGCTTCCGGTGGAATGAGCATAGCGATAGAACGAGATGATTCCAAAGATTACTTAACGAGACAGAGGTGAAAAGACAACTCCATGTTCTTATTGAAATGATTGAGAGAGATTTAGCAGTCTTGAGGAAATCTTCAGCGGAACGACGATGATAACTCGCCAACAAGGAAAACTCTAGGTTTAACTGAAGATGGAAGATGGAATTAACAATGGACTTGCTGATTCCAGAATTGAAGCGATATATTTAGCAGAATGACGTGGTCGAGATAGGTGACTTCAAGAAGCCAGAATTCACACTTTGAGAACTTTGCACACAAGCGGTGTTCTCGAAGCTTGAGAGAAAGAGACACAGATGATCTTCCATGTTCTTCCATTAATATAGAATAGGCAAGCATATTATCAACATATACCACCATGGATTAACAAGATATTCCCTGAATACCAAGTTCAAGAGGCGAGAGAAACGAACAAATGCTCGAAACACTTCCTAAGCTCAACGCTCTTTGAAAGATCAATATTAAGACCTGGTTCACATCATCGATCGGGTCACCGGTTACAAAGATAAAGAGATCTTGGATAAAGAAACGATGATAGCTCATACCTTAAGCAAAGACATCATAGACGAAAAAGATGCAATTCCCTCGTGTCGAAGAGAATTTTCAGATATGGAGTTCAAAAAGATGTGGAGCATGATAACAGATGATAGACCACCGTAGAGCCTCAAGAAAAACTCCGGATTGGCAAGGATACTTGAATATGATAAAGATATGATCACGGTATAACTCAAAATCACAGGAGATAACCGCCATCATTTGGAGGATAGGGTCGATAGCATTGTCCATATTCCACTCATGATAAGTGTCATATAGCTATGCCGCGAACCAAATTACAATACAAGCATCGGATCGACACACGTTATGTATTTTAGCCCAAAAGAATTGAAGATGACGTAAAACTCCAGGATTAAGCGCCGGTGACAAAAGAATGGGTTAGCATGAACATGCCGATAAAAGGAAGATAGATAATGTTTCACACACGACTAAAGAGGAGTGTGGAAACACAGATGTATCAAAGAAAAAATTTCCACATTTTCGGCATTAAAATACCAATAGATGTGCAAAACCACTTATCAGATAGAGATTAGCAACTCCACATTCTATGAAACATGCTAAAGAATGAACACCCTTAACAAGATGGCACTGGTTAACAAAGAGTAAGACAGATCGCGTCGGTTACAACGAATCAGATAGATCGCGTCGGTTTACAAAAGCCTGTCGGTATGGAATGTACCAACAGGTGATAACCAAAAGGCAGATAGTGATAACATGTTGGATGCAATAGATAGACAAGGAATTCACACACACACACACACAACCTATGGTACTACGAAACCCAGAACACGTGAATCCTAGTTTGAATTTTAGAAGAGGATTGAAAACGTTACACTTCCTTACCAGAAAAGGGTGGGTGGGTGGGTAAGAAGAAAAATGGAAGCAGTCCTACTCTCACGTTATGTTTTTCCCTACTATACATAGCTACCAAAAATATTTACTAGACTGACAACGACCATTTGGCTGAGACCCTGAAGGGCAGGATGGCTCTGATACCAATTGTAACTACCTCGGTGAATTACGCTCTTAGTTACATGCCTGGATGAGCGAAAGTGGTTAAAATAGTATGGTGGGGCCCAGGGGCAACTCATAGGTAGACCTTTCGGCCGTCCTAACCACTTTCAGAACATCGGGACAAGAACGAGCAGCGTAATCGGCAGGCGAAGGGATCAACTACATACACAAGTGAGTATGTATGCAAGCCACATACAACAGTCCTCAGAGCCATTCCATCTAAAAGAAATAGAAATATTGCAACGCCATACGGCAAGATCCAAATATCCTAGATAGAGATAATAGTTTAGGATATCTCCTCATACATCAAACATCAGAGTATCAGGCGGAAGCGGAAAACAAGATCCGAGTACGGATAAGAAGAAAATCGGCATAAGATGCCACATAAATAAACACATCCCGCCCATAGATCTCATGGATCCCCGTTCTTGGAATCTCTACACCGCGTGATCGTTGCCAACATCATCCGTCTCCTCCACCCAGTATCCATCTTGCGAATACACCTATTCATCTGAGTCAAACAATTTATCATGTGAGACCCTAGGGGTACTCAGCAAGTATTTATGCCTCTAAAGGGGACATATACCTGGGGTGACGTAATTGCAGCAAAAGATAATAACTAACAAGCCTATAGATACTCGCTAACCATCCGCCTAACCAATGATAGACGGATGTCCGTTAATTAGTAACAACAGTTATAACAGTATAATTAACAGATCCATCCTCCTTCTCGCTTACCAACGAGAAAGCGGACGAACAACCCATCCGTTGGCAGTTTTATTAACCATTCCCTGAGTATTGCACTATTTACTAGTCAAGTACTTAGTCAAATTAAAAGAGGTACTTTAGTTATACTTGTCTATGATCGAGAAACTGTGCTCCAAGTCGTCCATAACCGCGGACACGGCTTTTAGAAAGATTTACCCTGCAGGGGTGCACAAATAGCAACACACACTCGATCAACCTCGGAAAAACCAACTCAAAACCCAACAAGTCATTCACGACAAAGCGGATCACAGGATTCAGAAATATTTCACGGGGCCACCCCATTAAGCTACCCGCAACGAAGTTGGCCGACTCCGAGACGGACCCAAGGTTTGCGCCAATGGCTGTAAACGACTGGGAACCCGAAAGTGTGACTGGGCTTGTCGATACCGCGAAAACACTCCGTAATCCCTAAACAGTACAGGTGCTCCTCGCACAATCTTAAATAAAACAGTAAACATGGCATAAGTACAGGATAGTAATAAAGCCCCAAACTACTTTGTGGCCCCAAGAAATAAGAATGAATCAAGCTCTGGCTCAGGGGGGTCCATAAGGCCTCCCGGATGTGGATAGTGCGAATAGTCAAGGAACAGGAATCAAGTACTCGGGGTCCTACGGGACACAAGTGAGCATGAAAACCAAATAGCAGATATCGCTCACCGGTGCCACTTTCATTAGTTATCCCATTACTACTCAGGTTAAGTTGTTTAGGTACCTCGTTATCCATCACACACTCACATACCCTACACATGCTGTTCTACGACCCGCATGGCTCAAACAACTCCTGTAGTAATTGGTCATGGGATGGAGGAACAAGCTTCGGTGGGGTTTAAAAGTAAAGGCTATGCAGTACTTGGGATTCAATTTAATGCAATCGCGACTCAATGATGCAAGAATAAGAAAGAGGCAATAGGTACTATATGTATGCAAGCATGTGGTAGTGCTTGCCTGGCAGTTCAGTTGAAGCGAGAGTCGGATCTGGGTAGTGCTCCTAGGATTCCTGATATATCCCCTGCTCAGCGTCTATTCGAAGAAGAACCAAACAAACAAGCGCCAACATAAATATAGTTCACAAGCATATGAATTGAAATGCGACAAGCAAACAAGCATGCCACAGACAGCACTAGCCCCAGCCACAGACAGGTGGGCCAGCGCTGACTGTGCGGGAACGACGCGCAAAACCTTTTTACACCGGCATAGAGGCTAGCCCAGGAGACCGACAGGTGGGTCCAACAGGGCCGCGGGTCCACTGCACGCGCGGCTAGCCGGTGGGCGACACGTGGTGGATCCGGGACTGCGGGTTAGGGTTTTTGGAACCTGGGGGGCTTTTCTGCTAAAGAGTTAGAGGGGCTGTCTGGTGGGACCCGATGGATTGCGGGTTAAGCAGCCAAAAAGCGCAGGAGGGTAGGTGCAAAAGGGGCGACGTCTACTGTGGATCTTCTCGCGCTGTCTGTCGAACTGACGGACGCGCAGCATGGTGCAGCACAGAGGGGGCTCGAACCGGGGACCTGGGGCACGCGCGCGGAGGCGGTAGCCACTGCAGCTAAGGGGGGTTGATGCTGTGCTTTTGCTGCGCGGCCAGGTGTAGCATCTGCAGCGCAACGTCGGGGTGACGAGCGCGAGCACGGTGCACCGAGAGTGTTCGGCGATTCGCGCAGCACGACTAGGGATCAGATCAGTGAGGGGAGATGTCTAGGAGGACCGGACGCTCACCGTGGGGGCGTCGGTGGTGGTGGAACAGAGAGAGGCATGGCCGATCGCCGGAGAAGCAGAAGCACCGCCAGATTAGGGTTTGTCTCGGGCGTCGGCGTGTGCGGCCGGGATAGTGCGTCTCCTCCTCGCTAGCGTGTACGGGGCGACGCAGGGGTGCACGCTGGTCCTCCTCAACACCCGAGATCGCCACGCCACCGGCTGTAACGGCGAGGGGGGGGAGGCCGACGGCGGTCGGAGTTGGAGAAGAGCGAGGCAGGGGAGAAGGGGAGGCAGAGGCAAGGCCCTAGAGATCTGGGGCTGCTACCAGACGAGGGAGAGGGGGTAGATAGGGACGGGAGAGAAAGAGGGGTTGCCGTGGGGGATCGGGGTGGAGAACAAGAAAAGGTGGCTCGGGTGTCACCTTCCCTCCTTCCTCACGTGCTGAGCATGGGGAGGCCAGGCAGGCAGCTGCAGGTGGGCCAGGGCGAGGTTGAGGAGGGGCAGCAGGGTTGGGTGTGGGGCCAGCATGGCAGGGAGAGAGAGAGAGAAAAGAGAGGCTCGGGTGGTGGGGTAGCTTCGCATGGAGCTAGGGTTAGCCTCGGCCAGGTTTAGGAGGGCTCGGGTTAGGGTTGGTGAGCTAGGTTAGGGAGGGTTAGCTAGGCCAGGTTAGGGGGGGTGCTTCGGCATGGAGGTAGCTCATAGGATGGTGGTGTGGTGATGGTTAGAGTAAGGTTGGGGTTAGGGTTTAGGGTAGGGAGGAGGTTAGGCCTAGATTAAAGTTGGGTGAGGTGGTGATTCGGGTTTGAACATGCACAAGACAAGATCAAGCAAGTAGAAGTGGTGAGATGAAGAGGTAGGGTAGGGCTAGGGTTTTGGCATGGTTCCACATGATCATGCATGGAGGCATACACACATGAGGGGTGATGAGGGTGGAAGGTGTAAAGGAAAAGGTGGTGAGGATCTCGATGAAGAAAAAGGGCTCCACTCAAAATTCCAAGTAAAACACAAAGGATAGAAGGGTGGTGATTTGCATGGCTCATGCATGGGCATTAAATGCCATGTTTTATTCTTGTGAAAACAATAATAATGTGTCATGGCATTATTCCTATGCATTACCAAAATGTGGAGTAAAGGCCAAGCAAAAGAATTTAAATGAAAGTTCTAAGTGGAGTAGATGGAGATGATCATATTTGATTATAATTGGGACTTGCTAGTGTGTATATTCCACTAGATGTTTAATAGTCCCAAAAATATCCCAACATGAGCATAAATCCATAATAATCCATATGAAAGCTAGGAAAAGGAGCACTACTCATAATGCATGCAAAGGTGGCTCCACATATCAATAATGTGAAACAACATGATGCTAATATGAGAGCATGTGGAAATAGAATTGGATCCATCCCAACCCACATGAGCTAGAGGTAAAACCCAATAAAGTGCAAAGCTCATATTTAGTTGGATGGTGGAATTATAAGGTGGGGACAGAGAAAGGTGATGGAGTTGAATAAAAGATATGCCCCCAACTCAACTTGGGCATCAAGAATTTATCAAGAACCAAAAACAATATATCAAGAGCCAAATACAATTAATCATGCATATGAGAGAAGAACCAAATGGAAAAGGGTTTTATATGATGCTCAAATGCAAGGTGGCATGATGACATGAGCATGATATAATTATGATGCAACAATTATATGTAGGAAGTAGCCATTATATAGATTAGGCTAGTAGCATTGCAATTGTTAGACAATTGGGATGCTACAGTCGGTGGGTGGCCAGGGGGCCCACACCACCTGGTGCCACGGCCAGGGCTAACCCGCGCCACCATATGGTGTGGCCACCCTGTGGCCCCTCTCCGTCTCGTCTTCTGGCTCCATGAGTCTTCCGGTAAAATATCGACTTTGGCTTTTATCTGGTCCAATTCCGAGAATATTGATTTTCTGACTTTCCTAGAACCAAAAACAGCAGAAAACTGGCAACTGGCTCTATGGCATCTTGTTAATAGGTTAGTCTAGGAAAGTGTATAAAAAGTACTCCAAAGTTGGAACAAAACATAAGAAAGTAGATAAAACCAAGCATGGAACATCAAAAATTATGGATACGTTAGCAACGTATCAACATCCCCAAGCTTAACTCCTGCTCGTCCTCGAGTAGATAAGTGATAAAAAGAAAGAATAATTTTTTAGGTGACATGCACCATCATAAACTTGATCAAAATATTTGTAAAACATTGATAGCTGGGATCATAGTACTTCAATCATAACATGAAAGATAAAGTTCTAACAATAAGACAAAGCAACTATGTTAAAACATGAAAAGGCACAAACAAAAGATTCATGAATAACAATGCTTTGCAAGACATTTGTTTTTTTCACATAAAGAAAACATAGCATACTGGCATTCAGCTTGTCCCTCATAGAGTAGCAAACATAAATGCATAGGACACCTTCAAAGTTCATAAGAGTGACTAGATACAAATAGTTTAAAACAAGCAATATCAAAGCTATGCATCAATCAACAAGTGTTGGGACAATGCACATAGAACTAAGAATGGCCACTATGCTCTCAAAGTAGGTGCATAAAGATAGAAGGTGGAGACTCAATATAAAAGTGGAAGAAAGGCCTTCATAGAAGGAAGTAGGGATTCAAGTTTCATAAAGAGCTTCCAAAAATTATGGTACTTAGTAGCTTTCAACTCTCATTGCCCCTATCATAAGCATCTTGAAGTGATTAAGGTTAAAGTGAGCAAACTATGGTGTATATGCTTGACAAAGTATAAGTTGGAAATCTCATGTCCCTTGAATACGAGGGTCGCTCCTCATGCTACTCAAGTTTAGTTACCGGTAAGTTCTTGTCATAGTAAGTACATGTGTATCATAGAGAACTGCCAACAGGATACCCTTTGCCCGATGATACGGAAGAATCCCCATATCAAAATGATAAGGCAAGCAGACAATGAGCATCTCAGCAATCTTCTTATTTACCATGGGAATATGGTGCTTTTTTCTCTCTTTCCTCTTTTCTCATATCTCTTTTTTTCCTTTTTCTCTTTTTTTCAATATCTGGCTCATTTTTTTATAAGAAGAATGCTTCATAGACAGCTCATTATGGTTACGCTGCAGGTTTCCACCATGACGGCATGGACTAGACCAGCGGCCCAGGCGTTTCTCTAACACGTATACATAACTCCATGGACTTACAAGCTCCCCTTTAATTTCACACCGACGACATCCATAGACAAAAAAGCATGATATCAACTAGGTACAAAGTACAAGTGCAATGTTGAAATCGTTCCCCATGAAAGCATGGTTCTGCTAATCCCCAACAAATAAGTGCAAGCATATACAACATAGACGACATAATGGTTCAAGTTTATTAAGGGCAACAAAAGTAAAGTGTGCCATCAAGTTCGTGATAGCTTTAATCACGAAATTTCTCATAACAAGTTTAATTCGGAAGGTAGATAAAAACATGAATATACTTGGAATAGCATAAGCTAATTGGTAGGTATGGTGGAATCTTTGGAATAACTTGGTTTTAGGAGTTGGATGCATGAGTGGAACTCATACTTGGTTACGGAGGGTAGCAAAAGACTAGGAGCAGCCAACTAAGAGAGCAATAATGACCATAATCATGCAAAGCGACAAAACTGTTGGGGTTAGCAACATAGAAAGCAAAAACATTCCTACGATGAGAACTATACGCCAAGATATATCTACTAGGTATAGAGCAATGGGTGGACATACATCCATCGAGAACTCACCCTCGAAGACAACGAGTTTTGTTAATGAGTAGGAACTCGTGGTTGATGTAGTCGTACAATTGCCGATCTCAAGATCGTGTGGAAGTCCGAGCAGGTCCGGCTCCAGCACGTCCTTCAGATCCAGCTCCAGCAAGTCCAGCACCACCAAGTCCAGCACCGCAAAGCAGCGGTGCAATCGTGATCGCACACATGTCCGGTACCCCGACAACCTCCGTCCCTCGCTCCAGCAAAGCAGCAGAAGCAGCAACTCCTTTCCAGATAAAGCCACCGGGAACATGTATCTCGCTAATCCGAGGCCATGGGGGAATAATACTAGAGGGGGAGAGAGATCCTTCACGAGGAGGTATGTGTATGAAGGTCTGAGAGGGGGGCCTTTTATAGGAGGAGGGGAGGGTACCCCTCCCCATGGCCGGCGCCCCATGGGGTGACCCCTCACCTTCTCATTCATGTGGTGGTAACTCCCTCCACATAAATTTGCCCCTTCATATTCTCTTTTAAAGTCTCCACTTTAAATGCATTAAATTTCTCCAAATTTAATGCTCTCTCATTTAATAAAACTCTTTTATTAATTTTATTCAGAATTTTGTTAATTACTTTAATTAACAAACATTCACATAAAACACCCTGCAACATTTCAATATTACATGCAAAACCAATTTCAGCAATTTCACCTGAAATAGTTTCGGTGTCTATTGAAATAATGCCAGCGCTTTCTTAAATCTTTATCAGAAACATATTTTCTCCAAATGGTGTCGGTATCCCTTAAGTGTGTCACCCTACGGTTCGTGAATAATGCAGACATGATCGAGACCCCTCTCAGTCAGAAGCGGGACCTGGAGATCCATACTGACTCCTACACATTCAACGATGACTTCTGTGATCGTGAGAACCTTTAACGCTAATAACTAAATCCCTTTTTCTCGCGATATATTACATGTCCGAGATTCGATCATCGGTATCTCCATACCTAGTTTGATCTCGTTGTCGTCATGCACACTTTTCTTGTTCCCGTGATATAACATTCTAGTGATCACATCACTTGCTTGCAAGCTATCTTAATGTGATATCACCGAGAGGGCCCAGAGTATATCTATCCGTCATCGGGATGGACAAATCCCACTCTTGATCCATGAGCCTCAACATAACACCTTCGTAGTACTGAACCCACCTTTATAGTCACCCTGTTACGACGTGACGTTTGATGTTATCAAGATACTCTTCCGGTGTTAGCAATTAACATGATCTCATGGTCTAAGGACTAAGATTAGTTCGTATGATGTTATAGCAATATAAACATAATGACTTTGAGTGTAATGCTATACTTTGGATGAATGTTCATCACATCATTCCACTAATGTTGTGACCTCGTTATTAACAACATCCAATGTCCATGATCGGGAAACCTTGATCATCTTGTTAATCAACAAGCTAGTTTATATGAGAGGCAGTACTAGGAACTTTGTATTTTGTTTATTAAACACACATGTATTAACGCTTACAATTAATACAATTATAGCTTGCAAAATAAACATTTATCATAAGCATGGAATAAGATAATAACCACTTTATTATTGCCTCTCGGGCATATTCCCTTCAAAAACATTATTAATTAAAGCATAAAGTGATATCACAAGTCGAAAACTAAAGGATCATAAAGGCTATGGTGACTTGGGATAGTCTTAACATGGTGTGAGCATGCGCCAAGTCAACCCAAATAAAGCATCAAAGGAGAATACCACAATACTATGCTTTAATATGCTAAAACAATGCATGATTCTTTCAAGGGACATTAAGCCAAAATTACTAAGCATGTCATGCTACAGCAAAAAATACTAAGCATAAAGCCAAAACAATACCAAGCATGACATAACAAAGCATAGGCCACAGTCAAAAACAAGCTCTCTTTACCACTTAAGCATTAACTTTTCCTACTCTTTTCCAATCCAAACCAAACTATTTGAAAACCAATGCATGAAAGAGGGGGTCCAACCAATTTATTCAGAAAAATAAGAAAACAAAGCAAACTAAAAACCAAAACAAAAACGAAAAAGAAGACGCTCCAAGAACAACACAATTATGCATGAAACAATAAAAATAAAGTGTTTGGAAGAAACCTGGAATTTTTATTGATGAAGAAGGGTGATGCCTTGGGCATCCCCAAGCTTTGACGCTTGTACTTGTTGGATATTTCTTGGGGTGACATGCGTGGCATCCCAAGCTTGAGCTTTAGTCCATCCTTCATCTCATTACTCATTCCTTCCATACACCTGAAATTTTTCCTTCATACAAAACTTCACACAATCTTTATTAGCAACATTAGTGCACTCAAGATAATAAGTCTTTAGGTTCAGTTCCAACACCAATAAAACTTCCATTAAAACACAAGCTATTGTAGCACTTCCCTCAAAAAGCTCAATTCCCCAAAAGAACTCAAAAAAGGAACCAACAAGAAGCAAATGCTAATAATGGCAGAAATCTGTCAAAACAGACCAGCAGGTAAAGACGAATTTTTTAGAAGACCTTCTGTTGCTCAAATCGAAAAGTGTTGAACTAACGAAAGTTAGATAACAACCTGGGGCAGAAGTACAAAAATTCACGCCTCAAAAGGACATACAGAGATTTTACACGAAGTTTTACGGTGAAGCACAGAAATCTGTTTCGGGATAGCAACTTTCCCAATCATTACTTCGCTCTCATTAGAGGTTACTCTTGGAACAAAAAGCAAATAAAAAGGATAAGGAGCGGTTATTACAGAGGTAATAACTTCCAAGACTCATCTAAAATTTTTGGGTTATCTCCCAATAAGTACTTTTCTTTGATGCCTTTAAGTTAGGCATGATAGTTTGAGAAGATGCTCACATAAGAAATATGAATTTAAGTAAAAGAGAGAATCAAGAAGAAAATTCAAAGCACATTTAAGTCTAAACCACTTCCTATGCATAGGAATCTTGTAAATAAACAAGTCATGAAAGCACAAAGCATCTAGCATAGGAAAGCAAAACAAGTGCAACTTCAAAATTTTCAACATAAAGAGGGGAAACTCAATGTTGTTAAGATACATAAAACCATGTTTCCCTATCTAGTAATAACTTTCAGTAGCATCATGAATAAAATTAAAAATATAACTATCACATGAAACATTCTTATCATTAACCACATGCATAAAAGAATTAATACTCCCCACATAAACATAGTCATTCTTATTAATTGTAGTGGGAGCAAATTCAAAAAAATAGCTATCATTATTATTCTCATCACCATAATCATCAAATATAGGAGGCATATTGTAATCATAATTAATTTTCTCCTCAATAGTAGGTGGCCTGAAAATATCATATTCGTCATTGCAATCATCATATATTGGAGGTATAGTATCATCATAAGCAATAGAACAGTTATCATCCAAAGTGTGTTCATTTGTAAACATATCATCATTGGAAGGAACATGGATAACACTAATAGTACAACGATTATTAATATCATCATTTTCAGAATTAGTACCGAAGAGATTTTCAATATCAAAAGTAGTGTTCTTTTCCCAATCTTGATCACTACTATAGGTAACAGGCATAGGAACATCATCGAGTCAGACTCATCAAAAACTATAATAGGAGCAACATGCTTAGGGGAAATACCGTTTCCTCTCTCCTTTTACTCCTCCTTTTCTTCTTTTTTTTCTTCTCTTTAGGAGGGAGAGGCTTGAAAGGAAGCTTCTCGATATACCCTGGTTAATTGTTAGAGACAATAGAAGAAACTTTGGAGGATTCCTCCTTTTCATTAATAAGAACAAAACACATATTAGTCCTGTCATATTTTGGTAAAACCTCATCTTTTACAATATTTTGTATGTAAGTATTTGTGTGGCAATTATCAACATAATAAATATGACAACCATGCAGGACACTATTCATATCAAAGGCATCCATATATGCCAAAGAGGTTTTTCTTGATAACTCTTCACATCCCAAAAATAATGTAAGTTCATCATGCTGATTAGGAGTGATCATGTCATCACAATACAAACTTGTAGTACTCATTGGATTAGAAGGGATATTATTATGGCCTGAGCATTGAAAATTGAAATGAGCCACTTCAAAGCAAAGTTCACAAATAAAAGGATAGAGGGCACAAACTTTTTTACGAAGATCATTTAGTGCCCTATACCACGTTCTAGTTTTTTCATTCCTGAGGGTGATACAATATTCTTCTTCAATTTGATTATTCTCACAAGGTCTATGTATTCCACAGAAATTAACATGCTTATAAGAAGTAGTACTTTCAGAGGTTTGAGCATGTTTATTGCTATCATTAATAACAATTTCATTTTCCATGCAAGTGTCCTTAAAAGGCTCATGATACATGTCCCATTTTTCTTTAGGAGAATTAATATGAGAAGCAAAGGATCTAAAATAATCAATAAGAATTTGAGGATCAAGATCATATTTAGCACTAAGCTCTTGAAAATCACTAGTTTCAGCGAAAGACTTAATGCAATCATACTCATAGTTTATACATGGTTCTTTACCTTTGTTGTTATCCCAATCTTAGGTATTGCTTTGAATTGTTTCAAGAAGATCCCACTTAGCTTCGACATTCTTACTTGTGAAGGATCCCTCTAAAAAAGTATCTAGATAGTCCTTGTAATGTCCTGAAAGCCTTGCATAGAAATTATTAATAACAATATTACTAGAGAGCTCATGAATGGGACATTTGAGCATTAGTGACTTCAATCTCCCCCATGCTTGGGAAATACTTTCTCCATCATGTGGATGAAAATTATAAATGTAATTCCTATCTTTATGAATTTCATGAGGAGGATAAAATTTAGAGTAAAAGAGAGATTCAAGTTCCTTCCACTCCAAATGATGAGGATCATCTAGTAGCTCATACCACTCCCATGCTTTGCCCTTGAGTGACAATGGGAATAGCTTCCTCTTAACTTGGTTCATTGAAATACCTGCACACTTGAACAACTCGCATAATTTGTGTATAAAGAGTAAATGATCACCAGGATGGACAGTTCCTTCTCCCAAATAACAGTTGTTCATAACACGTTCAACAATTTTTATAGGTATTTTAAAAGAGATGCTTTCAGTATGTGGATTTAAAATATCACAAGTATCATTAGAATTACCACATATGGGAGATAAAGTATCATCAGAGAAAAATTTCTTCTTTAAAGCTGGGGAACTAAAAAGATCATTTTCATAAAAACTAACTTCCCCAAGCTTAGACGTTTCCATAGCATTAGTAACAAAGGTGTTCAAAAGATTCATACTAATAACATTGCTATTAGCATGCAAATAAAGTTCCATGGTTTTTTTAATTTTATTTTCAGACAATTCATGTTCTACATGAGGAAAAATACTAAAAAGCTCTCTAATTTTTTTGTTATTTTCCATTAAGCCTAACTAGTGAAAACAAGAAACAAAAAGACAAAATTGCAGAATCTAAAGGAAATAACTTCTAGCACTCACATCGGAGGATGTGATTACCTTTTACCTTACCTCCCCAACAACGGCGCCAGAAAATAGCTTGATGTCTATGCACTTCTATTCTTGTAGACAGTTGTTGGGCCTCCAAGTGCAGAGGTTTGTAGAGCAGCAGCAAATTTTCCCTTAAGTGGGTCACCCAAGGTTTATCGAACTCAGGGAGGAAGTGGTCAAAGGTATCCCCTCTCAAGCAACCCTCCAATCAATATACAAGAAGTCTCTTGTGTCCCCAACAAACGCAATACACTTTTCAGGTGTATAGGTGCACCAGTTCGGCAAAGAGATAGTGAAATACATGTGGTATGGATATAAGATAACAGTGCAAGAAAATAGCTTGATGGCGTGGAATAGACTAAAGGAAAACTGAAATAAAGATGGAAGCAAGCAAACATGTAATAGATCTAGTTGCAAACGGTGTTTCAATGCTTAGAAACAAGGCCTAGGGATCATACTTTCACTAGTGAACACTCTCATATAAATATCTTCTCTTTATGATACTACTCTTAACTACTCTCCGGTTGGACACTCTAATCCATGGTAGGGCTATAACAGCACACCTCAAAGTTCTCTTTCACATCTAGATAACCCCACACTATCACCTTGAGCACTAGATGGTTCCAACAAACACCATAATTTCATAAAGACATCCAACTCCAAATATAACTCATAACAAGTATTTGAAATCTCTAGCCTAAGTGCCACCATGGTGTGCACACTGTCAACTTCACACACATGGGGAGAGCAGAGATCTATTAAAGCACTTGAGTAGCAAGGTAGATCTATAGATTACAAGCTCATGATCTCAATAAGATCATGCATAGAGAGAGATGAACACATAGCTACCGGTAGAACCCTTAGCCTCGAGAGAGAACTACTCCCTCCTCATCATCGGAATCAGCAACGGCGATGGTGATGGTGGTGGAGATCGATGGAGATGGCTCCGGGGGCACTTCCCCATCCCGGCACGGTGCCGGAACAGAGACTTTCTGTCCCCCGAATCTCCTCTTCGGTGGTGGCGGTGCTACGGAACTTTTCATGGCTAGAGGCTTGACGATTTAGGGTTTTTTCATCGGGAGGCATCTTATAGGCGAAGAGGCAAGGTCGGTGGGCGGCCAGGGGGCCCACACCACCTGGTGGTGCGGCCAGGGCTAGCCCGCGCCACCATATGGTGTTGCCACCCTGTGGCCCCTCTCCGTCTCGTCTTCTGGCTCCGTGAGTCTTTCGGTAAAATATCAACTTTGGCTTTTGTCCCGTTCAATTCCGAGAATATTCATTTTCTGACTTTCCTAGAACCAAAAACAGCCGAAAACAGGCATCTGGCACTATGGCATCTTGTTAATAGGTTAGTCCAAGAAATCATATGAAAAGTACTCCAAAGTTGGAACAAAACATAAGAAAGTTGATAAAACCAAGCATGGAACATCAAAAATTATGGATACGTTAGCAACATATCAAGTATATATATGGTTTGATCGGTCGATTGATGTATCTACCATCTAGTCACAAAACCCCTATCTGCTCATCTGCCATCTAGTTGAGTTTGCTAGTTGAGAGTTGATTTCAATACACAACATGCCTATAACATTACATTTCTATTCCTTACTGAGCCCAATGATTCAATTTTGCCCCAAAATAGTGCAAGGGCATCTGATGGTGTCGTTTTCTTAGGGATGGTTAGTGAACCTGAGGCAGCAATGCACATAAACAATATAGGTTATGGTGTTGGTATTTTGGTTCTCCGACTCCATCGCTGAAAAAAATGAGGACCTAATTTTTCTCTCATATGGAACCTATATATAATCTTTCTATTGTTTCCGATCTATGAATGTGTTGTATGATGCATATGTATATCCCTGAATATTGTTTTGTACGATTACATTTCAATTTCTTATTGTGGCCAATGATTCAAATTTGCCCCAAAGAGAAGCAGACACATTGGTGTCAGATTTTTTCAGGGATGAGTGAGCGAACCGGGGGCCATGTACAAGATCAATATAAGCTGTGCAATTGTTACTTGGTTCGCTTATGTCATCTCTGTAGAAACTTATGAGGCTGCAATCTTTATTCTACATTCATAGAACTATGATATTTGAATTATCTATTCCATGCATTCATAGTGTATAAGAATTACATTTTAGTTTGTCACCGAGGCCGATGATTGAAATTTGCCCCAAAAGAGTTCAAGGGGAGACACGTATGATGGTGTTATGTTTTAGGGATGGGTTGGTGAACCTGAGGCAGCAATGCACACAAACAATATAGGTTGTGATGTTGGTACTTTGGTTCTCCAACTCCATCTGTGAAACAAATTATGAGGCCCTTGATTTATTCTCATATGGAACTACATGTATGATCCTTGATTTGTTTTTGATCTTTTAATGATTGGTATGATGCATATGTATATGAATGGTTTAGATCATAAGTATTTTTAACATGTACCTGAAGATTAATTGTTTGGTTTTTTATTTATAATTACAATATTTAGGCTTGTTTTTGTACCTGACTATGTATATCCCTGAATATTGTTTTGTATGATTACATTTCAAATTATTATTGTGGCCAATGATTCAAATTTGCCCCAAAGAGAGGCAGACACATTGGTGTCAGATTTTTTCAGGGATGAGTTAGCGAACCTGGGGCCATGTACACGATCAATATAAGCTGTGCAAGTGTTACTTGGTTCGCTTATGCCATCCCTGTAGATACTTATGAGGCCGCAATATTTATTCTACATTCATAGAACTATGTGTAACATCCCAAAACTTTAATCCAAGCTTATCAAGATCAAATCATCCAAAAATAGGGTTAACAAAAACTTTTCCAAATTTAAAATGAAAGCATTCATATGTGTGTGCATTTAAAATAGGAGTTGTTTGAATTGCCATGATTGAATGATCCAATGCTTGTAATATGTTTCTTAGGTGATTTAAACATCATCTACATCATTCCCAAACTTTTCCTAAAGAAAATCAAATCAAAAAGAATTAAAAAGGAGGAATGGTCATTTTGGCAAATTTAACTCCCATGCCTACTTTGGCTATTCCTAGTACTCAAAACTTAACAGAAACAATTCTTGATCTTTGCACCCCTTGCTAGTACACATAATGAGGTACCAAGGCCCACCTTTGGATCTGCTAAAAACATTCTGTTAACTATTTTAAATGACAGTTTAAAATTGAATCTAATGCATATGCATAGATCACCCCTATTTCAAAAACCATCTATTTGAGCTCCACTTTCAAAACCCTTGCAACCAGAGACTACCTATCACTAGTGGAGATCACTCAAAAATTTTGAAACCAAAATTCAAAACTTTCTTTCATGCGGCCATTTCATCAAACACTTGGCATGCATAATCTCTACTCTAATACTAGCTCGCTGTTTACTACAGGGTTTTGCCCCCATTTGATCTTCATTTATCTCCCCTGTCCTCTTGATCTAACCAGAGTCTAACCACCCACTCCCCTAGCCCCTAGTGGCACGGCCATGCCATGCCGAGCCGCCTCTCGCCGGCCAACCTTGCCCTCACCGCAGCAGACTGCCCCTCTCCCTCTCTCCATGTCTAGGAGGTAGCTCACACCTCACCGCCACCCCCTGTCCCTTGCCTGAGCCCAGCCGTGCAGTGGACCACCGAGGACAAGCCGCGCCCAGTGCCACCGCACCATGCCAGTGTCGCCCCCAGAGCGTGCCCTGTCCCCGCTCGCACAGACCGCCCCTTGGCAGCAGCCCGCGCCCGCCGCTCCGCCTTGACCTGGAAAACACCTCAGACAAACCCGCTGGCCGCCCAACGCCTCACAGCCACTGCTCTCCATGGACACCGCCGCCTCTGCCTCTCAGAGCGCCACCTCGCCCAGACCGCGTGCCACCGCCCCTACGGCCGCATTCAGGTTCTAGAGCACCGCCAGGGAACCACCCATCGATCGCCAACCCTAGCCATGCCTCTACCCCGCCGTAGCCTTGTCGCCGGAGTCGCCTGCCCATCCCGCTCGGTCTCACCATCGGGCCTATAAAAGGAGCCCTCCCCAGCCACTTCTCTCCACACCATTCTACTCTCCTCACCTCTTTGAACCTCGCCCGCCTCTCGCCGGAGCAAAGGGAGCAACAGCTCGCCGGAATTGGAGCCGGAGCAGCCGCGGCAGGAGGAGAAGGGCGCCGTTGATTGCGACCACCCCAAGCTCCGCCGCAACCGCGCCTCACCTTACTGTCGTCTTCCACGTCGTTTGCCCGCCTCGCCAACCCCGCCGGAGCCCTGGTACGCCCCCAGTAGACCCCCACCGAGCCGCTAGGGTTTGAGCTCGCCGGCGACCTGTTCGTCGTCGACGACGACCCTCAGCCATAGATTCCTATTCTAATCGCATGGCCCACAGCGCGCGTACCGTTTCGCATTTTAAGTGCCGCTGACACGCGGGACCCCCCTGTCAGCTGAGCCCCGTGCCGCGGAGCGCCACTGGACCGGCCCATTTCTTTTTCCGCGCTAGCCCACCTATTCAAATCTGGATTTTTCTTTTTAGTTAAATCTAGTTTCTGTCTCCTAGTTTGAAAATCAATTAAGAGAGTTTTAGAAATCCAAATTGCATGAAACCAATTTTGTCTGAAAGGTATTAAAATGATCTATCCAAGCCCGTTGGATTTAATTCAATTAGAGTTATAGATCTCGCCTAATAAAAATAAGAAGATAGAAGCTTTTACAACTTGCGACATTTTTATAAAATCAATAAAGTTATATTGTGAGTTGATTCCAACTCTCAAAAATCACATTTCATCATATCTATCTAAATATGTAATAATACTAAGGTTTACATGCAGTGACTTTGGACTAGTACCAAAATAATGCTATATAGGCATTTCTAGTCACTTTAAATCATTAAATAATGAACTTAAACCAAAGTAATATTGATCCAACCCTTAAATCTCATTCCCACATGTTAGAATATGTGGTGATGACATGTGTCAACATGATCCCATGTTTTAAGTGGTGAATATTAAATGTTGGTTAATTTTTCAATGAGTAGAAATTACTTTTCTAAAATAAAAAGAAAGAAACTATTGAATTAAACTTGTGATGATAATAGATCATCACTTGTGTGTCTTAGAATGCTATCTAGCCTAGTTAAGTATTGTTCGGTTATTGTCTACTCCGTATGTATTGTTATAGAAGATAGTACCGACCAAGCTTACGAGGAGGAGGAGTGCTACCAAGAAGAAGAAGAAGAAAACTTCAACCACTGCACCAACCAAGGAAAGCTAGAATTAAGCTAGATGAATGAGCAAGGATGCTTTAGGCATGCTTTCATCACACCCCTTTTAACTATTAGTACCCCAAGTCTTACTTACAAGTTTTACTCCCCTTAGTATGCAAAATCCCTTACTTATTTTGAAGGTAGCATAAAAAGTATAAAACTTGACCTACTTAGAAACCTTTAGATGTCATTCTATGGCATGAGATTGATCCCATCCTTCCACCTTAGTGAACACTCTTAACTTAGTCTTTTAGAGTAGATCAAAAACTTGAGTCACTTTAGATGGGAACAATTGGTGAAAATGAATTGTGAAAACCTTGGAATGGTGAGTCATTCTATTGAGATGTTTTGACATGTGTTGAGAGACACAACTGGTTTATGATGATGAAAATGATGAGGCATGAGCCTTAACCCTTTTATAAAACTGATGGTTGGATTCGGATGCAATACCATTCCAAGTTTACCATACAACCACATTACCTGAATTGGGTAAGGCTTAGCTGGAAATTTATATGCATTAGTATTAGTTCCCTCACGGGAGAGGTTTGAGCTAAGGCTACCTCTCAATGTTGTCCACCTATGTAGTTCCCAAGATGATTGATGGTCATGGTTGGGAGTCCATACTCATAGGAGAGGGGCTTATACTAGGGTGTGTAAAGGGAAGGTTATGTTTGATTATCTACATACTAAGTATGATGATTCGGGGTTATCCCTGACAGATGTATCGAATCTTCTGGTGAAAGTGTACCACCTCTGCAGAGTGTCAAACTATTCGAATAGCCGCGTCCGCGGTTATGGACAGTTGGAATGGCCATACTGTTTCATTGTCAGGTGTTTTCTAAATAACATGAAATGAATGATGAACTTTGACTTGACCACAACAGGGTTGTGTTTATGATAATAGCTTCCCAACTTAAGTGATTCTAGAACTTAACTTTATCTTTCTTTGCTTCTGAACTCAGCTTAGGTTTCAAACTTAACTTTATAGTTAAACTTAGCTCTAGCACTTTAACTTAGAATTATACTCCTTGTTAGTAGTAGTTTGCGAGTACTTAAAGAGTACTCATGGCTTTTGTCCCTAGCTATTATCATGGCCAGACTATGAAGGAGATTATCAAGATGATGGTCAGCAGGACGGCTATGATAACTAGGACTATCTGCCTTCGTCAGCATTGCCTGTGCCTCTGAAGATGGACCCCACCGCTACGCTTATCTTTTATTTCCACTGCTTGTTGTATTAAAGACTGGATCATGAGATCCTTATTTGTGTAAAACCTTATGTATGGTTTGTAATGGATGATGTACTGTGATATCTAATCCGTTATGTCTCGCAAAAATGGTAATCATGGGATTGCGAGGTATGGCATAACGGGCATCTGGGATTAAAAATCCGGGTGTTGACACTATGATATTCCAATTATCTATTCCATGCATTCATAGTGTATAAGAATTATATTTTAGTTTGTCACCGAGGCCGATGATTGAAATTTTCCCCAAAAGAGTTCAAGGGGAGACACATATGATGGTGTCGTGTTTTAGGGATGGGTTGGTAAACCTGAGGCAGCAATGCACACAAACAATATAGGTTGTGCTGTTGGTACTTTGGTTCGCCAACTCCATCTCTGAAACAAATTATGAGGCCCTAGATTTATTCTCATATGGAACTACATATATGATCCTTGAATTGTTTCTAATCTTTTAATGATTTGTATGATGCATATGTATATGAATGGTTTTGATCGTAAGTATTTTTAACATGTACCTGAAGATCAATTGTTTGGTTTTTTATTTATAATTACAATATTTAGGCTTGTTTTTGTACCTAACTATGTATATCCCTGAATATTGTTTTGTACGATTACATTTCAATTTCTTTTTGTGGCCAATGATTCAAATTTGTCCCAAAAGAGAGGCAGACACAGTGGTGTCGGATTTTTTCAGGGACGAGTTAGTGAACCTGGGGCGATATACAAGAACAATATAGGTTGTGCAATTATTACTTGGTTCACTCACGCTGTCCCTGAATAAACTTATGAGGCTGCAATCTTTATTCTATATACACTCTGATGCAATTATTTGTCATTGTGTTGAGATGAAATGATATTATTAACCGATCAAACTATTGCTGAGATGCTTTATCTTTGATATCCATGGAAATATTGTCTTTCATATACATGTTGTCAATTCTTGAGTTGTAATACAATTCAATCATATGTATGTGTTCTAATTTATGTTCTTAAAAATCAACAGGAGGATGATGATGAAGTGGACGATAGCAAGGTATACAGGGACAACAAGAGCCGCTACGTGCTGAGGCGGTTACGGTGTGGGATAATCCGTTTCCACCGTAGGGGGAGACTGTTTTGCCCATTCTGTGGCATAGCAATCAACGTGGACCTCAACAGCATGATCCAGCACGCAGAGGGCATTGACAGAGGCGGAGGCAGAAGCCATAGGCCGATTACCTTGGCACGACACGCAGCCTACGGCAAATTCCTCCAGGAGTATGTCAGGACTGACTTGTATCCCATTGACTAGGTTATCGCTGCCTCCTGCTGATATGCCCCTGCCCTGCTAGGCATCTCCGTGTCCTGGCCTCCTGCTGTCGCCCCTGCTTTTATTTTGTTTTAGTTAATTATTACCTGTGTGTGGCATGTAAGACAATATATTCTTGGTGTCTCTAGTGAACCTTCTATATTAATCTACTCCTTTATATGGAGTGCCTTAAAATTTCTAGTGTTCAATTATATTACTGATCATGCTCATGCACACTACAAAATATTTCTAGTGATCGATTATATTATAATTGTCAAGGAATACATCAACAAGTTAAATTGGTCAAAATTTTGTATTGAAGTAACTAAATGATCTCACATCGGCGATGGATGTTGGCATCAGCCGAAGACCTTGGAGCGGCACGCAGTCTTCAGCAAATTCCTTGCAGGTTCAACAACGGGTTGCCGCCGCCTAGCTCCGAATTCGCTTACAGGTCCAACATGACAGAACTTGAGCTACCATAGAGACCTCGGCAGAGGTGGCAGAATTGGTGCAGGTGCAACCACGGCAACCGTGAGCTCGGATTTTAGAGGAGGAAAACATAACCAAGCATGGTCGACACGGTTACAGATCTCACCGGGAACCAATTCTCGTCCCCGCACCGTGCCATGGGTGTGTCCATGGTGAGGGCGAGCTCCGACTCGGGATGGGGAGGAGAGCGGGGCCGAGCAGGTTTTCCACGTCCTAGCTCTGCGCCATGGCCGCGACCATAGATTGCCGTTCCGGGGAAGAAGAAGACGCGTAATGAATGCAGGCTCCAACCCTGCAAGCCTACAGGGAGGAGAGCTAGGCCGAGCAGGTTCGTCCACGTCCTAGCTCCGTGCCATGGCTGCGACGCCCCACAAATTGCCGCTCCAGGGAAGAAGAAGACACGTAATGGATGCAGGCGCCAACGCTGCAAGCCTAATTGACACCTAAGGACGGGAGCGACATAACGGCGAGAACTGATAGGGGGTCCAACTTGACGGCCATTAGCCTGATTTTTTGTATTGAAGTGTAAAGTTGAATTCGTGCTGAAAAAGACCCTCTGAGTATTTGGCACACCAACTGTAGTCATCTCGGCTGATTTCAGGGAACTTGGGTACCGCGTTGCCTGGGCGCCCCAACTTTTGGACCGCAAAATGATATTCTCGTCACATTGACCCTCCTTTTAAAGCTGATTGCATCTAATCTTTTTCATTAAGTTTTTGTAGAGCCACAGCCTCCAGCCTCGAAAGATCTTCGTCATCCCTATACAAGCCCCTTTTACAACATCCATACAGCAAAGCCATGCAGCCCTTCCACGTCAACAAGATATGGAAGAAGAAAGAAGAGAAGCCCGTTAAGAGGATCAAAGAAGTCGAACCAAAAGGATCATCGTCATCATCCGGTTTGGAGATCAAGCCTCTCCCAAATTGGGAGGACATGTTCCCGCAAAGGATGGAGATGATGAGACAAGCTGAGCAGGGAAGGAACAAGGATGAGTACCTCCCTAATCCTTATCGTTACAACATAGGATCCTATCATAAACCTCCTCTTGGTCCATCACCTCTTAAACCTAAGAAGGTGCGACAAGACGAGATTCATGATAAGATCTATGAGTTGGAGAAGGCTTCCAAGGCATGTGTTGAAACAATTGGACAAGGGATTGACTCCTACTGGATGATGAGCAAAGACCTTGAGAAAAAGGTCGATGACATCGATGGTAGAGTTGGTTTCTTAATCAAAACTATCTTTGAGTTGACAGATGAGAAGAAATTCCTCAAGAGGAAAATGTTGAAGCTCCAATACGACATGGCCGAGCTCAGCATTCGCTTTGCAAGCATAGTTAAAGAGGGCAACATGAAAGAATAAGGCGACGCTCTTTCTACCTAGGAGGAGTAATAGGTACCAAAAAGGAGTTAATTAATCCCGCCTGGCTTGATTCCAAGCTTGGGGAGATCTTTAAGGACCATGTAATCTTTCTTACAAGTTTTATATTATAGCTTTTGCATTAGTTCAAACTACAAATAAAGTTTGCATCATTAGGATTCCCTTCAGGAATAGTCGATCCCTTTTATGAAATTCTAAGTTTATTATTATATATGGAGCAAATTTCGAGTTTGTGTTTGTTTTATTGATATATGAATGGCTTGAGTATAATTTTACTTGCATATGATGATAGCAATAGGAGTATTCCACATCGTTGGTATTAATGGAACACCAAAAGATAATTTGGTCAATATGCTGTAAGTTTATGGTTTGATTTACAAACAAAATTATCTATACAGTCAAACTGAAAAAGAAACCTTGGATAAAGGAAAGTAAAAGTGTTACCAAAATAGAATGAGAACAAGTGGAGGTAGATTCTTCAAGTCATAAGAATGCTTCATATACAATTGGAATTTGGTAATCGAGATCGCTAGAACTTTGAATTCCTACATGAAGTGGAATATATGGATAGCTCCTTTGCACAACACTTAAACAAAAAGTGTGAGCATATATACAAAAGAAAAGAAAGAAGAAGAAGAAAAGAGCGAGTGTGCAAAGAGAAAGTAGGTATATATCACTGAATTGTAGTATGACAAATAGATACTTTTGAGATTCTGAACCCCAAGTGAATACGTTGATCCTAAAAACACTTGGGACTACCTCGCTAACTCATTCAGTTAAACCAAAACTTTTACATTATGTTGAGATTAATCTTTTATGAACCATTGATTACTAAGGTGTGGAAGCCTGCTAATACTATTTCAGATGGTTCGAGTAAGGTACTATTCATGAACTTATTCCTATGTATCATACATGATAAAACACATGCTGCAGTTGCCTCATTTATTTTATCGACTCAGCTTCATGAATATGAGGATCACATCCATTAAGCTAAAACTTTCTCGGGACGAGCAAGAGTCTAAGCTTGGGGAAATTGATGATTGCATATTTGCATCATGTTTTACATTATTATTTTGCATTGTAGATGTAGGATTTGGGTATGTTACGGTGTTCGTGCGCATATTTTATGTCGTTTTCACTAGGATCAGGACAGATGATGGATCCAATGGATACAATTATTGGAGCAGTTGTACTGTGGAGAAAAGGAGTCAAGAACAACGTAAATCGCTTATTTGGGAAATATCAATAATACCAGAATAAAACTAGAAGTGAACGAGGGAGGCAGGGAGCCCAACGACCAACTATACGGGCGGAGCAACTTTTCCGGCCGTATAGTTGGCGTCGCCTCCGCCTCGTTAAATAGTTTCACCCCGTGCATTTGGTTCGAGGAGACGACATACAGAATACCCAGAAATCACGAAAACCTCACCTCCGAAAGGCATATGGAGGGGGAACTCATCCGCCAGGGATCCATCTTCATCCTGCACAGATCCGGGAGGCTAAGGCATCGATCTACATCAACCACCGCTGCATCACCACCATCTCCATCCATCCCATCTACATCTTGTCTAGATCTTGTTGTACTTCCTGTACCATTGTGGATTTGTACAAGTACTATTCATCTATGATTGTTCCCATTACCATTGCTATGCTGATTGATTGCCTCCATGTCTGAGTAGATCTCTAGTTCTTGGGGATATGGAGAAACCCTAGCATATGAGTGAGATGAGATAGAGATTATTATGTTATACATCATTATGTCTATGTGTTAATTGTCTTCATCTTGATATTGGGAGTTGTGCACCTCCTCAATATTTGCCTCTTATGGGGACTCGGTGAAGGGGATTACTTGTTAGTAGACGGAGGGATGATAGCACTTACCATGACTATAAATCTATTGGCATTCGTTACGTACTAACTTGGGGAATCAAGGAGAACTCACCAAGCCATGTCCATGCTGCGGGAGAAATCCCTTAATAGCGCGGTAACATGATGGTTGTCGGTTACTGTCTGCTGTGGTTATGAGGATGATGTGTGCAGCGGTTGCTGGCAAATCGTCCATATATGGAGCTCCTCCCACATACATACACATTATGAGAATATTTTTTATAATACTCTCGATTACTTAGTCTAAATTGCTAGCGGTGTATCCACTATTCCCTAAGAATGCATTTTCCCTATTATAGTTCCAAAGTTCTATTACACACGCGATTCTCACTTTCTGCATTAAGTTTTGTTTTACTTTAAATCACCTTGTTCAACCAAAAACCCAAAAACAACTCTACTTTACTTGCATCTTAAAGTTATTTCTTAAGTACTATGTTTAGTAATAGTTAAAAGCATTTTAATCTTTCACCTACTGCTCCCCATGGGATCGATATCTTTATTTCGAAACTAGCTACAAACGATATGTGCACTTGCAGTCATCAGAGCGTCGCACAGGATCCGGGGGCATACGTCTTGGTTCGTAAGCGAGTATTCGTCCCAGTTTGTAACATATATCGGGACTAAAGGTGTTGCGTAAGACACGTGGCCTGCTGCACACCTTTAGTCCCGGTTTGTGTTACAAACTGGGACGAATAGTATGCCTATAATAAATATGCCACCCCAGCCATCCCTCCCTCCTCTGTTTTTTGTTGGT
Source organism: Avena sativa (assembly GCA_916181665.1). Taxonomy (NCBI): domain Eukaryota; kingdom Viridiplantae; phylum Streptophyta; class Magnoliopsida; order Poales; family Poaceae; genus Avena; species Avena sativa. The sequence goes on along the minus strand of OV702286.1, from coordinate 381,297,805 downwards.
GGAAGGTGTGAGGTGTGTGTGCTTGTTTGTTTTTTCCTATGCACATGAGGTGTTCGATGAAATGTCTGAGAGAATGATGTCGCTTGAATTCACACAAAACAAAAATGATATGAGGTGCTCGAGCCACACTTAAGCTTTCTCCTCTTTCTTTCCTCCTTGATAGAGTTTAGCAACCTTATCCTTTCATCTGTCATTGATACAATGCATGTGTCGATCTACAATGGTCATTTCACTATTCCTGATGTTCTGTAATGGTTTTTGAGAAACTTAATTATATGATGCAGATGAACTGGCAGGGATGGATGTACGGTGACCGACGCACTTCTGAGTACATTAAAGGTATGGATAAATTTATCGTGGCTAAGGTAAATAAAGGGAATGGTTTTATGCATTGTCCATGTGTTGACTGTCAGAACGTTAAAGAGTACTCTTCCTCGAAAATTCTTCATGACCACCTACTTGGGAGAGGTTTCATGCCCAGCTATAATTGCTAGACCAAGCACGAAGAAAGAGGGGTTATGATGGAATACAATGAATAAGAAGAGGATGATGAAAACTATCCGCCTATGTTCCCTGTATACGATGATACTACAATGGAAGACAATGAAGAAGAAGGAGGTGAAGAATGGGCATTAGATGAGCCCGTTGATGATCTTGGTAGGGTCATTTCTGATGCAAAGCGAGACTGTGAAATAGAAAAGGAGAAGTTGAAGTTGGAGGGCATGTTAGAGGATCACGAAAAATTATTGAACCCAAATTGCAAAGATGGCAGCACAAAGCTCGGTACCACACTGGAATTGCTAACATGGAAGGCAGAGACCGGTTTATCTGACAAGGGATTTGAGAAGTTACTGAAAATAATGAAGTTGGAGCTTCCAAAGGAGAATGAATTTCCCGAGAGTACGTACGAAGCAAAAAGACTCTCTACCCTCTAGGTTTAGATGTGCAGAAGATACATGCATGCATTAATGACTGCATCCTCTACCGTGGTGAGGAGTACGAGAATTTAGATAAATGCCCGATATGCACTACACTGCGGTATAAGATCAGACGAGATGACCCTGGTGATGTTGAGGGCGATGATGAGCCCACCAGGAAGAGGGTTCCTGCTAAGGTTATGTGTTATGCTCCTATAATACCACAGTTGAAACGTCTGTTCAAAAACAAAGAGCATGCCAGGTTGTTGCGATGACACAAAAATGCCCGTAAGAAAGACGGGAAGTTGAGACACCTCATTGATGGGCCGTAGTGTAGAAAAATCGAGAGAGACTTCCAGGACTTTATAGGTGACACGAGGAACTTATGGTTTGGTCTAAGTACAGATGGCATGAATCCTTTTGGGGAGCATAGCTATAGTCACAGCACCTGGCCTGTGACTCTATGTATCTACAACCTTCCTTCTTGGTTGTGCATGAAGCGTAAGTTCATTATGATGTTAGTGCTCATCCAAGGCCCGAAGCAACCCCGCAACGACATTGATGTGTACCTAAGGACATTAGTTGAAGAACTCTTACAGTTGTGGGGAAAACCAGGTGTACGTGTGTGGGATGAGCACAAACAAGAGCCATTTTGACCTACAAGCATTGCTTTTCGTAACCATCAATGATTTGCCTACTCTTATTAACCTTTCAGGATAGATAAACAAGGCATACAAGGTATGCCCGCACTGTTTAGATGAGACCGAAGGTACATATTTGCATAAATGTAAGAAGGTTGTGTACCTAGGGAATCGTCGATTTCTTTCGACCAATCATCCCGTAAGAAAGAAAGGCAAGCATTTCAAAGGTGAGGCATATGACCGGAAGAAGCATGACCTCCGTACTGGTGATGATGTATTTGGTATGGTCAAGGACATAGAAGTAATCTTTGGAAAGGGTCCTCGCGGTCAATCTATTCTGAACAATGTCGCTACCAGACACGCGCCCATGTGGAAGAAGAAATCTATATTTTGGGAGCTACCCTATTGGAAAGTCATACGTGTCCGCTCTTCAATCAACGTGATGCATGTGATGAAGAATCTTTGCATGAACCTGCTAGGCTTCATGGGCGTGTATGGGAAGAAAAAAAGATACACCAGAAGCCCAGGAGGACCAGCAATGTATGAAAGACCCAGATAACATGCATCCAGAGAACAAGACGGATAAAGGGCGTCACTTAAGTACTTCTAGCTACGCTCTTACCAAAGCAAAGAAGGAAATCTTTTTTGAAGTCCTTTATAGTATCAAGGTGTTGTCTGGCTTCTCGTCAAATATAAAGGGGATAATAAATATGGTAGAGAAAAAATTCCAAAACCTGAAGTCTCATGACTATCACGTGATTATGATGCAGTTGGTTTCGGTTGCATTGAGGGGGCTTCTACCAAAAAATGATCGAGTACCCATTGTGAAGATGTGTGCATTCCTCAATACAATATCTCAGAAGGTGATCAATCAAGATATTCTGACAAGGTTACAGAAGGATGTGGTCCAATGTCTTGTTAGTTTTGAGTTGGTGTTCCCACCATCCTTCTTCAATATTATGACGCGTCTCCTGGTTCACCTAGTCGAAGTGATTGCCATTCTCGGTCTTGTATTTCTACACAATATGTTCCCCTTTGAGAGGTTCATGGGAGTCTTAAAGAAATATGTTCATAATCGTGCTAGGCCAGAAGGAAGCATCTCCAAGGGCTATGGAACAGAGGAGGTCATTGAGTTCTGTGTTGACTTTATTGCTAACCTTAATCCGATTGGTGTTCCTAAATTGCGGCATGAGGGGATACTGAGTAGAAAAGGCATGCTAGGAAAGAAAGCAATGATATGTAGGGATGGGCAATCATTCACTCAAGCACACTACATGTTTCTAGAAAATTCCACCTTTGTGGCTTCGTATATCGAGGTACACAAGAATATTGTACGCTCCACAAACCCGGGGAAGCCTTACTCCTGGATTAAAGACAAACACATGAAGACTTTCGGAAGTTGGTTGCGAATGCATCTCATGAATGACACCACTATTGGAGATCAGCTCTACTTGTTGGCTAGGTCATCATCTTCTACTATGCTGAATTTCCAAGGGTACGAGATAAATGGGAATACATTTTACACGATCGCCCAAGATAAAAAGAGCACCAACCAAAACAGTAGTGTCCGCTTTGATGCAACAGACGAGAATGGGCAAAAGGACACATACTATGGTTACATAGAGAAGATATGGGAACTTGACTATGGAGTTTCTTTTAAGGTTCCTTTGTTTCGGTGAAAATGGGTCAACCTGGATGGAGTAGGCGTAAAGGTAGACCTAGGTGTACGGAATGACAACAGTGGATCTCAGCAATCTTGGTTACAGAAATGAACTATTCATCCTAGCCAATGATGTGGCTCAGGTTTTCTATGTGAAGGACATGTCCTCTAGACCGAAAAAATAAAAAATAAGCAAACTAATACATCACACGATGAGCCAAAGCGTCACATAGTTCTTTCAGCGAAAAAACATCATGGGAGTCGAGGACAAGACAGACATGTCAGAAGATTATAATAAGTCTAATGAAATTCCGCCCTTCACATTGAAAACTGACCCACGCATCTCGTTAAGTAAATAAGATGCTCCATGGTTAAGGCCAAAGCGATCATAAGCAAGGGACATACGCCAAGATGGGTTCATGGCCTCATATTGTGAACCTAAATGCCATGAAACCTCGAACATGACAGCTCATTTTGTGAAGGATTTTTTGTGATGTTTGCAATTTTCCAATTTTAATATTTTTTGTGATGTGTGCACAATATGGGCACATTATCACAAACTATGCCGCGATTCTAAACATAACATTGGTCGTTTGGCCTAAATGCCATGAAACCTCGAACATGATAGCTCGTTTTGTGAAGGATTTTTTGTGATGTTTGCAATTTTCCAAGTTTAATATTTTTCCTTGCAACTATAACACATAATATGACACCACGTTAAGGTTTCACATTGTTTGGATTGGTTTTGAAATTCTTATGCCCGTTTCAAACTATATTTGAAACGGTGGGCATGAATATTCTTAGCACGTGGTCGAGCCTCGCTAAACTTGTAGTGGATCTCTGATAAAATAGCAAATTGTGAACCTAAAAATGATTTTTACAAAAAATCATGAGCATTATATCATGTACCTCTAGTTCAAATATGGCCAGCCTCTTACCGATTCGGCAGGAATTTGTATTTTTCATGAGGGGTGGACGGAAAGGTTTCAGATACCCCGGTTGGGAAATTGTCCATGTTATATGGTCTAGTATTTTTGATAAATGGATTGGTACCAATGTGAAACTTTAATTTGGTTGTTTCTTCACAAAACACCACGTTTCTGGCACCTCAAAAATGGAAAATGGCTTTTTCATGCAATGAAAAGGAAAACTTCCTCCTACAACATCGTAAGTCATCACAAGATGCACATGTGTGCACAATATGGGCACATTATCACAAACTATACCGTGATTATAGCCATAACATTGGTTGTTTGGCCTAAATGCCATGAAACTTCGAACATGATAACTCATTTTGTGAAGGATTTTTCATGATGTTTGCAATTTTCCAAGTTTAATATTTTTCCTTGTAACTATAACACATAATATGACACCATGTGAAGGTTTCACATTGTTTGGATCATTTTTGAAATTCTTATGCCTGTTTCAAACTATATTCAAAATGGTGGGCATGAAGATTCATAGCCCGGGGCCAAGCCTCGCTAAACTTGCAGTGGATCTCTGATAAAATAGTATATTGTGAACCTAAAGATATTTTGGGGACCTTTAGTCCTGGTTGGACCCACTAACCAGGACTAAAGATATTTCCCGCCATTTCCCTCCCCCCCCCCCCCCGCTTCCCGCCATGTTTTCCCACCCTTTCCCTCTAACTGGGGCTTTTAATCCTGGTTGGAGCCACTAACCGGGACTAAAGATATTTCCCGTCGTTTCCCACTACTTCCCACCATGTTTTCTCGCCCTTTCCCTCTATATCTAGGCTGACCACGCCATAGATATCCATACATCCGCACATTCCTCTCTCACAACAATGGACACTGCATACTGGCCAGTCTGACACTCGAGGAGACCGAGGTGATGTGCGCCTCCAGCTACCCATGCTCGTCGGGCTACTGGCTGCCCGCCGACTGGATGTTGAGCATTGGAGGGGTTCATGTCCCTCCTGTGCCTCAAGGTTCCGCCCGCCAGGCGGCCATCATGAACCACGTCTACCTAGAGCTCATGCTAGAGCAGTGGATGGATCCCCATTGGGATCCCAACAACTATGACACCTGGAATACCTTCTTCGCTAACCGGTAGGAAATGGAGCTCACCAGGTATGAGGGTGATGGCCCGCACCCGGTGAACCACAACGAAGCCTGTTGTCGCTTGTGGTGGGCGAACCGTACTATCGCCGGTGTGATGCGCTACATCGCCAAGGGAGATCATCCTCGCATGTGGTACCCGCACTTTCACCTGCCACAAAGCCACAAGAAGGGTGGCGATGGTGAAGGCCACGGGTGTAGTGGCGTCGTCATCTCGGAGCCCCCTCCCATGCGCGTCGTGAATCTGAGGACGGAGTGGAAGGTTCCCCCAGAATATGCCATGGTTGACGGTCCCCGGTTCGGCCGTGCACAAGCCGGGGAAGGGCTAAAGATCCCCAGAATATGTCATACCAACAACGACGGAGACAATGACGAAGATGACCCTGAAGCTCTGTACTATAGTGCTAGAGATGATTATGACTAAGCCATTGGCTAGGACGAATGGTTCGTCTCTGTACCCAAGATTATTGAGATCCACTGTTAGCTTGACCCATTTGTACCGAAATAAAGGGAAAACAGAAAATGATTTTGGATTAGTTATTCAAATTCAAACACTTTTCATGTTAAAAGTTTTTCTAAATTCCAAAGTATGCAAAAAATATTAGTTAATGCATTTTTAATTGAAAATGGCAAAATGGTTAATACTTTGAATAGTTAGAATAATTATTTTATAAAACAGAAAATGGTTTTGTATTAGTTATGTAACATCCCAATTTCAGCAACCCTGATTAGTTGTCCAGAATGCAAAAATCAGGGGGAACAAAAACTTTTTCTTGTTAAGTGTTACAGTGTTTGCTTGTTGATTGTCTGTGCTTATGCTTCTGATTGTATAGCTGATGATATACTCCTTACATCAACATCAGTTGTCAAAAAGCTATTTAACAAAACTATCCTGGCTCATTTTACATATTCTCAAATGTTCTGGCATTTCAAAACATGAGCCAAGATGCTTATGTAACCAAAACTATTTTAGTAGCTTCTATTGACAAAACTATGGAGAGAGATATAATATAATCTCCTTATGTTTTCAAGACAAAACCTTCAACTACTCCTACCTCTAGGATTCTCAAAACCTTGTATAAAACTTTTGAATTCTACTCTTGGTAGAGATACCAAGGACTCTTACCTTATTCAAACTCCAACCTTTCAAAATTGCCCATACCTACCTCAAGCTAAGCTTGATGGTAACCCTAGTAGTAGGTTTGCTTAGTTTATAAGATGAGTTGCCTTGATCTGCTGCCTGATGAATTGCCTTGATCTGCTGCTTGATTTGTCTGCTTAGGAGATAGTATGATCTACTCTAGGATCTCATCACTAGGATCAAGATGTTTCCCAATCACCAAACCCTAAACAAGAATACAATCTGGATCTAATCCCTAGCCAACAGGTGATCATCTAAAACCCTTAACCAGATCAATTCTACAGTGATCCATTCTAGAAGTATCCAAGTAAATGAAGACCAGTAACAAGCAAGGATCCTTCCTACTCAATCTACACTTAAAAATCATCCACTTGATGATGCTTGGGTACCTTGCAACCCATAAAAATCATCACCACCCACATTCTAGTCAAAAACCCTAAATCTGCCAAATTTGGATGTCTAGAAAACTATTTCCAACATCACCTTTTTGAATGCCTCCCTTTCTCAACCCTTATGCATTTTTTGAAAATACATATGAACCATCTTGTTAACCATCCTAAGGACTACCAAGACCCACTCTTGACCTGGGTTAGATCATCCTCCAACCCACTTGTTCTTGATGGTTTTGCAGGCAAGAAAATAACTATTTCTGCAAATCTAGTCAACATGCCTCCTTTGACAGAAGCTCACACCATCATCCAACCTTCTATGGACCAACTCTTTGCATGGTTGTGTTCTAATCATATAGGTCTATCAACATCTAATTCACTTGTTCCAAGTGGATCTTTTTGCTTCTTAAACCAACATGGTTTATAAGGCATCATGACTCATCTGGTATGGCAGCCTTATTTTCAACAAAGTTTGCCATCACTTCCAGACCACCTCAAAGGTAACCAATCCAAACTCCCTATGCCTTGATCATCTATAGGACTTGGTCTAACTACCCATCTATCCCTTGCATCAAGGTGAGCTCTTAGCTCCAAGATCCAACAAGGTTAAATAACATCACCATAGATCCACAACTCCTTGTTTTCCATCTAATTCAAGTTGGATTTCCACTTCCCAAGGTTGCAAATGCTTGATACACCTTGTCTACATCATCTACCATGATCATCTAGATTTATCAAATATTATCCATAATTATTATGGCTCCAAATCTAATTAATCTCTTTAATAGTCAAAACCTCCAAAACTCCTCTCCCAAAGGAAAGTTTGGTTTTTGCCAAAACACTTCCCCAACTCTAAGCACTTTTGAGGCCCATATATCATACCCTATCTTCCCACTTCAAAAATAAATATTTAGGGTTTAGGGTTTTTGAAGAGCTTTATTATTTCTTTTTGCCCATTTTCTTAAATGGCTGAATTGGAATAATAATTGTTTTAAATGTTGCCCATTTTCTTTTTACCCTATCTTCCCCATTTTCTTAAATGGCTGGATGGGAAGACCCCTGGAAAAAATTTACCAAATGTTTTATGATAAAACCTTGGTGAGGTGGGACCTCCCAAGAGATGTTGAGAAAGAAAAGGGTTTTGTTTTACAAAATGCTGAAGGAAAGATGGAGGAAAAAGGTTTACAAAAACACACCCGGTTCTTTGTAGTTTTGCTAGAACAATTAACCCGTGCAACCACATTACTCTGGAATGGGACAGGGCTGGATTTGATGTTTGTCTATTCTGGTATAAGATGCCTCGCAACTACTACAGGGGATCGCGATCCCCGGAGGCTGGGCCTTCTCCCTTAAGGGTCCATGTGGGACATCGACCTGGAGAAGGAACAAACTGTCTGCGGGCAGCCAGGCGTTACTATGAGCCCCTCATTGAAAGCGCCCACTATGTAAAGTGTAAAATGCGCTCCGGTTGGTCCTCGGTACCCGACGTCCCGGTTTTGAGGGGAGTAACACTCATAGGGTAGGCACTTATATTAGAGTGGGCATCCGGAGAGTCTTGATCGGTTACTCGACCCACGATCAGTGTAGATCAGGGTAGTGTACCCGGATGGTGTGGGTAAAGTGTGCAACCTCTGCAGAGTGTAAATCTATTCGAATAGTCGTGTCCGCGATCATGGACGGTTGGGAAGGTTGCTGTAGAGTGGTGCTGGTTTTGTTTTCAAAAAGGATTTCGGAAAAGAAATGGCTTTGGAAATGTTTTGACCATGGGATGGTCGGAAAGGATACCTGTTTTGACCATGGGATGGTCAGAAAGGGATGGAAGGAGTTTGGTCATGGGATGACCATAAAGGAGGAACAAATGGGTGACCCAGTCCTAGTGTTATCTAAAACTTTTCAAAAAGGTTTCCAAAATGTTTACAAAGTTTTCAACAAAGATATGTAGATGCTATATCTACAAGAGAAACTATTTGAGAAAAGGACCTCCCTTGGAGCCCTCCTACTACCACAGTCGTAATGCATATCCTCTTGTTATTATTGTTATCTTAAGGTGGTTTGCGAGTACATTCAAAGTACTCACTGGCATTGTCCCGGGTTATTAACTTGCTCAGATATCAAGAAGCGGATGAAGTTGATGGCTATGCGAGCTAGGATGTCCTCCCAGTCAGTTGCCTGTAGGTTGAGGCATGATTGAGCTCTGCGCGTGATGATGTTCCGCTGCTAAAGATGGTATAGCCATAACGGCATTTATGTAAGTCTTGTAATTCGGTATATCTCGGATGTTGCAATGATACTTGTCGGTTATGTTCCATGGCTCACTGATCATGGGAACATGGATATATACATAACAGGGATTTCTCGGATGATTAATCTGGGGGCCCATAGACTTGGTATCAGAGCCATCCTGACTGTAGGAGAACCTTAGTTAGCATGGTCGTTAGACAGGAACCTTATTTTGAAAACCCCGGCTTTCGAAAACTAGTTTCTCAATGAGTTTCAAAAAGTTCTACTTCTTCTCTTACTCTAAGTAAATGCTTTCAAAAATGGTTTCCTCTAACTCTCGTCCAAACTTCAAACCTAAGGATTTTAAATAACTAGGATCTAGAACCTCGTAAAGACAATGAGAACAAGATGAAGACAAGCAACTACCAGCAAACTAAAGGGGACTACAATATCACTCTACCAGCGGAATCCCCATAATTAGAAGACATCCAGTGTTGCACTATCAAGAAGCGTCCAAGATATGATGAAGGCTTCATATGCAAGATAGTGACTCCAACCTGAAGAAAGACGATATCTAGGGACAATAGTCCTAAGAATAGGATTCCCCTACATCGCGAGTAGTTAACTCATTGGTCCCTGGAATTGACCGTGTTTGCTTGCCTAAGTGCATCCTGTGTTGCTTGATGTGTGTTGTTTGCCGAGGACATTGCGATCCCCTCGCTCTGTTCGCCTTGTTTGTATGCTCTGGTTTGCTTTGACCTCCTTAAAAATGTGACTCGAGGAGCGATAACTCACCTAGTAACTCAAGAAACCCCTGTGTTAGCTGTCGGTGATGAGACCCAGACTAACCTCGAGAGTATATGAGAGGAAAAGCATCACAAGAACCAGGAGTCCGACATCGTCAAGTCAGAATCAACTCAAATATTTCACCTCAGCAGGATGACATACCTCGTCCAACTCACCTCTCAAGACTCGTCAATAGCGCAACACTCCCTTGCTCATCAATCTACTATAGCAAGAATCCTGTTGAAACCGGAAGTCAATCACCCAAGAGTCTTCCCTACCCGCAAGGAATCACCAGACTTACCTACAAAGACAAGAGGTGAAGACCTAACCACACTAATCTTTAGTGTATTAGAACTTCCGACCGCCTCAGGAGACTACCTATTATAGTCCAACCTACCCAAACCAACGGGAAGTTCCTCCCTAGAAGTCAGAAGAACCCCTGAATCCGGATGCTAAGGAAGCGTGAAGATAACGAGTTCACTCCACCATCGAGCAAAAGCAACACAAAGAGTTCAAGTGAAGAGGTTTTCTATGATGTTAGCTACCCTGCCTTGTCCGAAGACTAGCAAGAGAGTCGTTAACCGCTAACTTGCCCTAAGCTAAAACCATCAAACTTTGATAGGAAGCCACCCCCCCCCCCCCCCCCGCAAGAGTTGAATCAATAGAACTTCCCTCAAGGACCTCATACCAAGACCCAAGGAGATACAACCTCCCTTAGCATCACACCATCATTTCAAAACGGAAGATCGGCATCAATCCTAAAACACCTTAGTGAAGCCCTAAGGTGGAAAGACGACGTTTTCCACTCAATCCTCAGAAGACTGTATACCAGAGGATACTTCAGAAAACCTTCAGAATTGGACGCCTTCCCTCCAAACAACAACCTGGAAGTTACCAGAGGAGGAACTAACTGAAGATCCTATGAAGTCCCTCTGCCGTTTTAGCTGAAGACCCACCAGAAGAGCCACCGGATCGCTAACCGCTCAGTTCCAACCGCTTAGAGGACGTGAGACTCCAACGGCTCCAACATGCTAAGTACTAATAATAGTAGTATATAAGCCCAGTAAGTAATAATCCCCGGAGGACTTCCGAAAGTCCCTACTCCAGAAGAAAGATGGACGACACTCCCCCAAGAACCCCATGCAATGACTTCAAGAAGGAAGGACTATGTCAACTCTCCAATCTAACCCAGTTTAATCCTAAGGGGGGAAGACTACGTCTTCCCACCAAAAATAGAGTAACTATTCACCAGAAGCAAACTCAAGAGTTTCGACCCTAAAATCGTTAAATAGGATACGCTATGACCCTAAGGAAGAGCTGTGAATCCTTAGACAGAGGTACTCCCAGCTGTAGATTCTGTCCTCCGACGAGTACTCTGTGAAGTTCAGCATCGAGATAGTCTGCCAAGTCTAAGCCCTCAAGATATAGAGTCCAGAAGGAAAAGAAGGTCATCCCTCGCAATCGGGACTAGACTCTGCTCAACTCTCTACGCATGCCGAAGACTGAAGCAACTTCCTCGACAGAGTAGTCACTTTCAAAGACGGAGTCTGTAAGATAGTACGTGTAGGACACCTCGTATCAACCCGACTCAAATCCCCTAACCCTACTCTCCTGAATCTCAGGACGAGATTCTTTTAAGGGGGAAAGGTCTGTAACATCCCAATTTCAGCAACCCTGATTAGTTGTCCAGAATGCAAAAATCAGGGGGAACAAAAACTTTTTCTTGCTAAGTGTTGTAGTGTTTGCTTGTTGATTGTCTGTGCTTATGCTTCTGATTGTATAGCTTATGATATACTCCTTACCTCAACATCAGTTGTCAAAAGGCTATTTAACAAAACTATCCTGGCTCATTTTACATATTCTCAAATGTTCTGGCATTTCAAAACATGAGCCAAGATGCTTATGTAACCAAAACTATTTTAGTATCTTCTATTGACAAAACTATGGAGAGAGATATAATATAATCTCCATATGTTTTCAAGCCAAAATCTTAAACTACTCCTGCCTCTAGGATTCTCAAAACCTTGTATAAAACTTTTGAATTCTACTCTTGGTCGAGATACCAAGGAATTTTACCTTATTCAAACTCCAACCTTTCAAAACTGCCCATACCTACCTCAAGCTAAGCTTGATGGTAACCCTAGTAGTAGGTTTGCTTAGTTTATAAGATGAGTTGCCTTGATCTGCTGCCTGATGAATTGCCTTGACTTGTTGCTTGATTTGTCTGCTTAGGAGATAGTATGAGCTACTCTAGGAGCTCATCACTAGGATCAAGATGTTTCCCAATAACCAAACCCTAAACAAGAATACAATCTAGATCTAATCCCTAGCCACCAGGTGATCATCTAAAACCCTTAACCAGATCAATTCTGTAGTGATCCATTCTAGAAGTTTCTAAGTAAATGAAGACCAGTAACAAGCAAGGATCCTTCCTACTCAATATACACTTCAACATCATCCACTTGATGATGTGTGGGTACCTTGCAACCCATAAAAATCATCACCACGCACATTCTAGTCAAAAACCCTAAATCTGCCAAATTTGGCTGTCTGGAAAACTATTTCCAGCATCACCTTTTTGAATGCCTCCCTTTCTCAACCCTTATGCATTTTTGAAAATACATCTGAACCATCTTGTTAACCATCCTAAGTAATACCAAGGCCCACTCTTTCCCTGGGTTAGATAATCCTCCAACCCACTTGTTCTTGATGGTTTTGTAGGCAAGAAAATAACTATTTCTGCAAATCTAGTCAACATGCCTCCTTTGACAGAAGCTCACACCATCATCCAACCTTCTATGGACCAACTCTTTGCATGGTTATGTTCTACTCATATAGGTCTATCAACATCTACTTCACTTGTTCCAAGTGGATCTTTGTGCTTCTTAAACCAACATGGTTTATAAGGCATCATGACTCATCTGGTATGGCAGCCTTATTAAAGTTTTCCATCACTTCCAAACCACCTCAAAGGTAACCAATCCAAACTCCCTCTGCCTTAATCATATATAGGACTTGGTCTAACTACCCATCTATCCCTTGCATCAAGGTGAGCTCTTAGCTCCAAGATCCAACAAGGTTTTGGTGATATAAAAATAACATCACCCTAGATCCACAACTCCTTGTTTTCCATCTAATTCAAGTTGGATTTCCACTTCCCAAGGTTGCAAATGCTTTATACACCTTGTCTACAACATCTACCATGATCATATAGATTTATCAAGTATTATCCATAATTATTATGGCTCCAAATCTAATTAATCTCTTTAATAGTCAAAACCTCCAAAACTCCTCCCAAAGGAAAGTTTGGTTTTTGCCAAAACACTTCCCCAACTCTAAGCACTTTTGAGGCCCATATATCATACCCTATCTTCCCACTTCAAAAATAAATATTTAGGGTTTAGGGTTTTTTAAGAGCTTTATTATTTCTTTTTGCCCATTTTCTTAAATGGCTGAATTGGAATAATAATTGTTTTAAATACTTTTATCTTCCAATAAATCTTGGGAAAATTCCCTTAAGTGTTTATTTACATTTGGGACCATCTCCAACCAAAAACCAACCTTGTCCAATGTAAAATTATCAAATTATCTTCTAGAAACTACTTTTGTACTTTTTGAATAAATAACTATAAGTGGAATTAAAACCCTCAGAAAAATCCCAAATAATTCCTGGACATCTACCTTGACCTCATCTATCTACCAGTACCATCTTCCCACCTTGTCCTATGCAAAATTTTGAACTTCCTTCACAATCACCTATTTACTCAATTTAGCAAACCTAGCTAGTATTGAGTTAAATCAAGATCAAACCATCACCAAAGCTTTTCAAGCACTCCTATCCAACCACCATGACCCTCCTGGTCGTCACCACTGTAGCACTATAGTACCACCCATCACACATCTATTTGTCCTTTACCCCTTGGAAGAGTAGAGAGAGGAGAGACAAGCCACTTGTGGCCAACCAACACAGAACTACTCATCCTATCTGTCCCTACCGACCAGATGACTCACACCACCCCTCCACCGCCCTCCTTGACCAATCCCAAGCCAGCTACACCCCTCCTCCATGTCCAAAATGGACATTCCCCTCTTGAGCCCCCATCTCCATTTAAATAGGCCAGAGACTGCCCAGCTTGCCTCTACCCCCTCATTCTCCTCTCCTCCCCTCCACTTACCTCCCCAGAGCCCCCTCTCCTCCTCCCTTGCTCTATTCTGCTCGAGATAAGGAGAAAGAGGAGCCTCGGCCCTTTTCCAAAAATCGAGCAAGGCCTCCCCTCCCGCACCCCTCTTCCTCTGCATGTCGCCGTGTGAGATCCCCTACTCCTGCTGCTTCTAATCCTCGTTGTTTCCCTGCTCATGATGGCCCCTGGAAGCTTCTCCGGCGAGCTCCCGAAGTCGCGTCATGGCTGCTCTTGCACGAGCCACTTCCCGGAAGCGAAAGGCGTCATGTCGCCCATCCCCAGAGTCGCCGTCGTCGCCCGCGTCTCCCTGTCGCCTCCACGGCCGTTGGAGAACCCCCGGTGAGCCTCTCCCGAGCCGCCCTCATCGCTCTAGGGTTCCGTCGCCGCCGGGATTCCTCTCTGGGAACGACGACCCAGGGCCGTTCGTGCCCACTTAATCAGACGGTCGGAGTTCATCGGTACCCCTTCGGCCGACCACGGTCACTGACCATTGGGTCCCACCAGCCAACGGTTTAAACCGTGCTCCCGCTTGTTGCGCACCGCAACGTGGGCCGCATCCGCTCCACCGGCCCATCCACCTTTAGATCTGGCCCAGCACTGCTCCATCCCCTTTTCTTTTAAACATTTTTGTAAATCCATATCTAGCTATTTACTTTAAGTCCAAATAAAAATGTTAAATACCTCCAAATGACCTGATACAAATTTCCTAGCAAACCTTATGGTTTTGTCTATCATGCAGTATCAATAATGTAACAAATTAGTATTTAGCCTTTTTGTAAGAAATCAGGCACCTTGAGGTGTCTTATTTGCCATTAAATCATTTCTGGGAGTTATACAACTCCAATTGAGGTAAACACAAGTTCCTTTGGTAGGTACTCCATGTACCTATCTCAAGGACTGAGCCTCATGCCAAGTGGATCTCTAGTTTCTCCTTGGTAAAAATAACAAAAGATCCTCATTTCTATGTTTAGAAAATTACCTAGGTCAAACCAAAGATGGTATTGCCCTAATTCAAACTCCCAATACACCTGCTTACCAGTATATATCAAACCCCAGGAGTTCATAATTTTCTAAGCCTCTATGGATTTATCATGAATTAATTTGTTCTGGGCTTAGTTAATTCACTAGAAAAATCATCATAGTAGTTCCACAACTTCAAAAAGGTTGATTCCAATTCCTGCAGAATGGTATTCTAAATGCCTACCATGTTCCCTTAGAATCAACTCAAAATCTTCTGTAGATTTAATCTGGTGAAAAAGACAAAACAGCTCCAGAACTGCCTTTGGGAATTTTCAGAGGGCATTAAGGTAGTTATCTTGACATCATTCCAACTCTCAGTGAACAAGTACATCAATACTTACCTAACCACCCAAGAAAATAATTTTTGGAGCTCCAGACCTTTTCTAGTGATTTATTCCCTAAAACTAGAAGTTAATTCACTAGGAAAATCATAACTATTTAAAGAAAAGTGATAAAATAGTGAAACCACTTTTGTTGGTTTCATTTTATCAACATCTACCTGTAGGTATCATTTTTATACAATGGTATCATACATAATATGTCCTTGGTCCAAAACCCCCTCTTAGGTAGTTCCTCGACATTAAACCCTAAGGGGTGTTCATCCCCTTCTCCAAGGCCATCTCAACCCCCTAAATCCAATCCTCTCTAAAACTATTGAACCATAATTGAAGATTATTCAATTGCTTGTTTGCTGAGTGGTATTGGTGATCGTATGCCTTGTATTGATTGTGCCCTTTTGTTTGTTTGCATGTGTTCCCTATCGACGATAGTTGCGATTATATCAGAGAGTAGAAGAAGATGGTTATTATTGTATATTATTGGGTATTATAAGAAGAATTCCAGGGAAATATTGCCATATTGCTGATCATCAGGCAAGCCACCTTCTTGCTCATAAGCCTTGTCCTACTATTTACCTATGCATGTTTTATCTTCTGTTTCTTAAAACTGCCCTGTTTTTACTATATGTTGATGCATATATCTGGTAGTGGCTTGGCTCCTCCAAACCATTACTCAATGGTACTAATAAGTACAACCCCTTTAGGATACCTATTTGTCTGTAGTGGAATAGATGGTGTATTACACCATACCCCTTTGGAGACCCCGTTTTAGCCAAAGCACAACTAGAGGATGGGAAGACCCCTGGAAAAGTTTTACCAAATGTTTTATGATAAAACCTTGGTGAGGTGGGACCTCCCAAGAGATGTTGAGAAAGAAAAGGGTTTTGTTTTACAAAATACTGAAGGAAAGATTGAGGAAAAAGGTTTACAAAAACGCACCTGGTTCTTTGCAGTTTTGCTAGAACAATTAACCCGTGCAACCACATTACTCTAGAATGGGACAGGGCTGGATTTGATGTTTGTCTATTGTGGTATAAGCTACCTCGCAACTACTACAGGGGATCGCGATCCCCGGAGGCTGGGCCTTCTCCCTTAAGGGTCCATGTGGGACATCGACCTGGAGAAGGAACGAACTGTCTGCGGGCAGCCAGGCGTTACTATGATCCCCTCATTGAAAGCGCCCACTGTGTAAAGTGTAAAATGCACTCCGGTTGGTCCTCGGTACCCGACGTCCCGGTTTTGAGGGGAGTAACACTCATAGGGTAGGCACTTATATTGGAGTGGGCATCCGGAGAGACTTGATCGGTTACTCGACCCACGATCGGTGTAGATCAGGGTAGTGTACCCGGATGGTGTGGGTAAAGTGTGCAACCTCTGCAGAGTGTAAATCTATTCGAATAGCCGTGCCTGCGGTCATGGACGATTGGGAAGGTTGTTGTAGTGTGGTGCTGGTTTTGTTTTCAAAAAGGATTTCAGAAAAGAAATGGCTTTGGAAATGTTTTGACCATGGGATGGTCGGAAAGGATACCTGTTTTGACCACGGGATGGTCAGAAAGGGATGGAAGGAGTTTGGTCATGGGATGACCGTAAAGGAGGAACAAATGGGTGACCCGGTCCTAGTGTTTTCTAAAACTTTTCAAAAAGGTTTCCAAAATGTTTACAAAGTTTTCAAAAAAGATATGTAGATGCTATATCTACAAGAGAAACTATTTGAGAAAAGAACCTCCCTTGGAGCCCTCCTACTACCACAGCCGTAATGCATATCCTCTTGTTATTATTGTTGTCTTAAGGTGGTTTGCGAGTACATTCAAAGTACTCACTGGCATTGTCTCGGGCTATTAACTTGGTCAGATATAAAGAAGCGGATGAAGTTGACGGATATGCGAGCTAGGACGTCCTCTCAGTCAGTTGCCTATAGGTTGAGGCATGATTGAGCTCTAGGCGTGATGATGTTCCGCTGCTGAAGATGGTATAGCCATAACGGCATTTTTGTAAGTCTTGTAATTCGGTATATCTCGGATGTTGTAATGATAGTTTTCGGTTATGTTCCATGGCTTACTGATCATGGGAACGTGGATATATACATAACAGGGATTTCTCGGATGATTAATCCGAGGGCCCCACAAGTTATTCAAATTTAAACCCTTATCATGTTAAAGTTTTTCCAAATTCAAAATGATTTACCATTTAAAAACCATTTCAAATTAAAACACCTAAATAAGAAATAAGGCAAGAACCTGGACTAAAAAGTTTCAAAAACATTTGAAAAAGTACATACGTCCTGGTTGGTGGCTCCAACCAGGACGAATAACCAGAGAATTCATCCCGATTGGAGCCACCAACAGGACTAATGACCAGAGCATTTGTCATGGTTGGTCGCTCTAACCAGGACGTATGACCATTTAGTCCCGGTTGGAGCCACCAACCGGGAGGAATGATCTCTTGGTACTTAACTGCCGTGCCCCTTTCTCTCCTTCCCCATTCTTCTTTCACGTGAAACAGATCGTCAAAATGCCACCGCCGCTAGGAAGCTCAGACAATGCCGTCAGGCTGCCCAATCGCTGCCCCACCGCCAGCCTCCATGTGCCGCCCTCGACGTCCGCCATGCCCTCGGGTAGGTACCACCCTAGCCTCCTCCTCGATCTAGTCCTTGTCCCCCTTGCCGTCGGTTGTTCTTGCGGCTGCAGCTGCAGTGATGGCTATGCACCCACGCCGCCATGTGCCCCTGCCGGCTGGCCCTGTCCGGCGATGGCGATGCAATCGATCAATTTTTTCCCTGGAGTTTGGCCCCTGTCCGATATGGTATTGCTTTTTTACAAACTTTAGCAGCTTAACAGTTTATATACAGTCTATTTTTACCCCGGGCCTCCAAAATCTCAGGGTCGGCCCTGTCTCTGGATGTAATATGACAAGCTAATCAAAGATTCGGTTCTATAATTTAATGTACTATTAATTTCATCAAAGTTCGAGAATTAAGAAGGATTTCATTATATTACTTTTAGTTTGTAGATTACATTTTTTGTTTTTACATGGTTTTCTTCACATAATTGCTAATCACAGTCTCCTATTTGTTTCTTGTCAGTGTGGATCATACCAGAACATGTATTTGTTTTTATATTATTAGAGATAAAATCATACAATGTGATTTAAGGGTAGAAATTGACTTGAGCATATAAATATTTTGTAGTGGCCTATGCAATAGATGCTCCCTTTTGACATCACACAAAAGCGCAAAACAAGTTCGCTAGCTCATGCACTACTTGGAAAATCACCGTCGAAATAACCTTTTGAAAGATACAGATGTCACGTAGAGGGGGTGAATAGGCGATTTAAAACTTTTACGAGAGGGGCTCAACAAAGGCGGAATTAAACTAGCATTTACTTTGTCAAGCACAAAATCTAGAACAACTAGGGTTCACCTATGTGCACCAAGAACTTATGCTAAGTAGGACAAGCAACTATGTGATAGCAATGTATAGAATTCAAGCACGAAGGCTATCACAAAGTAAAGTGCATAAGTAAGAGCTTGGGTATAGAGATAACCAAGGCACGCAGAGATGCCGATGTATTACCAAGTTCCTCCCAACAATGGAGTACGTCTCGTTTGGAGAGGGGGTGGTATCAAACCACCAATGCCACAAAAGGCCTCCCTTATTCTCTGATGAATCTCACCCCAATGGGATCGATCCACCCTTCCACTATATCGGCAACCTTCGAGGTGGTAGCCAGCACCTTTACAACAAGTTTGAGGCACACATCCACAAATTAATTGGAGGCTCCCGAATCCAAGCAAGCTGTCACAAAAATCAAAGACAAGCTTGAAAGAATCAAATCAACCAAAACAAGGCTTAGGGTTTCCAAGAAACCCTAGAGCAAGGGGCCCTCAAGTGAATAAGGGGGAATGAAGATCTCTCTTGGTGAAGCTGTAGATCAAGGCCTCATCCTTCGATTCCCCAAAGATCAGGGACTTTGGGTGGTTGGGGAGGGAGAACTTGGAGTTTTGGTGGATCTCAAATGGTGTCCTTCTTTTTCTGGAACGAGCAGCTAGAGGTTGAAGAAGAGGTCCCTTATTTATAGACTTCGATCTACACCGGAAACTCCGGCCCATCTCCGGTCCATCTCCAGACGGCTCTCTGATTGTCTTGGGCAGTGTCTTGTCATTCACTCCAAGGATTTGTCAGGAACTCCAGACTGGGGAACACCAGAGAATCCGGTGTTTGTACATAGGAAACTTCGGTCAGAGCACCACACCGGAGATTCTGGCCCGCCTCCGGTACATCTCCGGACCTTCTAACAGATTAGCCATGGGCACTATCTTCGATCCACTCCGGAGACTCGGGGGAAACTCCAGGCCATGCTGGAGACTCCGATCTTCGCACACCGGAGATTTCGGTCCAAAACCTACCAGAGGCAAAACTGACAGAAACAACAAAACTGTTGACGAGGGTTTAACTCATCAATGCCCATTGTTATGTACTTGGGTTTTGGAGAAGGAGGGAACACTGGAGACATCTATCGGCTAGCAAACAAGCACACAGGGGATCGAAGATTTACCCAGGTTTAGGCCTCGCAGAGGTCCCTACTCTTGCTTGTCTGCTCGTGGAATTATTGAAGGAATCGAGGATTACAATGGTGCGCAGATGCAATCTGGCAAGGGTTGTGGAAACTAGGGTTGCGTGTGTCCTCCTCACTGCCCCCTCGTAGCCTTTATATAGATAGGCTAGGTCTCGGGTAGCAGGTCGAGTCGGTTACAAGTTAGGGTTTCCTCTTTGAACTTTCTAACTTTAGCTTCTTCTTGTTCTTCAAGCAATCGAGAGTCCATAGGTTACTCGAGTCCCTCATTTGGGCCTTGGCGAGACCGTGGGCCTCTACATATTCAGGCCGTATATACCAAGCTCGAGTACCTGTAGGGTATACCCATGTCAGTAGCCCCCGAGTGTCTAGTGGAATCGTAGATTCGACTGGAGACTTTATGAAGCCTTTCGAGTGCATGACTGAGTATGTTTTTCGACTGCTATGTTTATGTCATAGGGATTGTTGATGTGCGTGCCTGATTTAACTGATGTATCGGTATCAGTTAACTACCTTAGGGTCAAACAACGCCATCTACTCGAACTCGAGTCCCCGGACTCGAATCCTGAAAAGTGCTGGTGTAATTCGACTCAAGCCACGGAGGTCTTACAGGAGTCGAATTCTAGTGTATGGGTGTGAGCTCTGGACGCGTCCGTCAAGGCATGTTCATTGTGCCTGTAGGCACGGTTATATTTCTGGTAGTGCACAGCAAATGCGTCGACAGGCCTTATTCAGGTCTTATCTTCACGCTGTAAGCGCGGCATCTGAATTTTTGTCATCGCGGAGACGATTCGGGTGACCCAAGAGACGCAGACTCTTTGTAGGGAAAAGTCATGAGGCGGTGTCGTCATAAGCTTCGAGTGTGGATGTTATCAACACACAGTACTTTGTACAAATAATCATAGGGTGCGCGACCAGCGCTCCCTATGGGAGTAGCCCCCGAGTGCCTGGTTGAGTCGAAGACTCAGGCAGGGACTAAAGAACTTTTGCGACTGCTGTCGTCTTTTGTTTGCTTGTTTTAGTCGAATTTGCTTCAGGCGCTCCCTATGGGAGTAACCCATGTCCATAGTCGAACCGTGTTTCGAGTGGTTGGGTTTGCTTTGATTGTCCATGTTCCTACAAAAAGAAGAAGAAAAAATTGTAGGGTGCGCGACAAGCGCTCCCTATGGGAGTAGCCCCCGAGTGCTTGTTGGAGTCGAAGACTCGAGCAAGCACTAAAGTAGTCGAAATCTGCTGCTGCGTAATTTTGGATGACATCAGTGCTAACGATTCCATTACCTCAGTTGCTCGTGTGAGCGAGTTTGACGGGACGTGACAAGCGGTGGGTCCCATTTCCTGAATCTGATTTGACCGGGCGTGCGTAATATTTATTTGAACTGTGCCTCCTCGATTTCTGCGTGTAATGGGAGTAGTGGGGGACGGTTCACATTTCAGGTCCTCCACGTGTCGAGCTCGATGAACGCCACGCATCTGATAGGGTTTTTCTGAGCCGTTGGATTGCATCTTCCAGGGGGTTAAGTAGCGATGCAGCGCCGGTAAATTTCACATCTACTTCTTTTCTGCCTTTGCCTTTATCGCCATTGCCGCTGCTCCTCTGCTTCTTTGCGCTCCTTTCCTTCACGGCGCCGGACCAGCTCCGCGTATTTCCCAGCTACTTCCTCTAGTCACATCGCTGCCGCGGAATGGGGGAAAAAGGGAGGTGCTGCGGCCGATTCCGCTGCTGCCGCGGCTATGACGAAGAAGAAGGGCGGCTCCGCCGCAGCGAGCACCAGCACCGCCACCAGCAGAAATAAGAAGGAAATGGGCACTCGCGTCACAAATGGTGCGTGGCGCGCATCTGTGATCAAGTCCTCAAAGCTTCGTCTTCTTCGCCAAGACGGAGTTTTATCGTCCACAGTCGTGGATGCGCGTGTCCCTGGCAGCGAGGTAATCCCCTCTCCTCCTGCCGGCTTTCGAGTGATGTTCCTAGCATTCATCATCCGCGGCCTCTCGTTGCCCTTGCATCCTTTCTTCAGGGGCCTTCTCTGTTTTTACGGGCTCCAGCTCCATCAGTTGTCCCCCAATTCCATCCTCCACGTTGTAGCTTGCTACATTACTCTCTGCGAGTGCTGGCTCGGAATCGAGCCGCACTTCGGCCTCTTCAAGCGCCTCTTCAAGTTGAAGCGCCAATCAGCATCTAGTTCCATAGTCTACGATGTAGGCGGCTGCGGTATCCACGTCGATCCTTCCGCCACGTACTTCGACATCAAGTTGATGATGTCCGTCCAAGGGTGGAGGTACAAGTGGTTCTACATCCGCGACCAGAAGGCTGACGGAGACCACTACGGACTCGAGCCCTTCGACCCCGCGACGCCGTGCAAGAGGAGGCGTTCGTGGAAGAATGTAATTATGCCTAGCGAGTCCGCAGAGACAGATGTGTTGTACGAGCGCGTCTGTGACCTCGAAAGTAGCATGGGCAAAGAGGAGGGAGGTTGTGCCCTCATTCGCACGTGGCTGCACCGTCGTGTCCAGCCCCTGCAGGCCAGAGTCCACCCCATGTTCCAGTGGGCTGGCACAGACAATGTCACTCGCGTGTCTGCCGATGGCATGTCCGCGAGTGAGGTAGATAAAAGGGTTCGACTAGTCACCAAGTACACTGTCAAGGATGTGCTCCCCAGTGAACCAGTCGTTCCTCCGTTCGATGCTTCTAACCCTCCTCCTGAGGTACGGTTGTGCTATGTAGTAACTTTGTTTGTCGATTGCTTCTTTGCTGTTTCTTGACTTTGTGTTAAATTTGTTTTCTGTATGCAGGATTGGGCGGTGTCGCCCTGTATGCCCCCTCTTCCTGAGGGGGTTATTCCTCATGAAGCCTTGGAAGAGGACGAGTCGGAGTCGACCGTCCCATCTGACGTGGAGGAGGAAGCCTCCGAGTCGAGTAGTCCGGATACGCGCAAGAGTTCGTGAAGCAAAGATTCGGATGCATCGTCCCCTTCGACTCTGGAAGGTGCAGGTGTTGGTGCGGAGTCGCCAATCCCTGTCGTTCCTATGAGTGCCATGGCTCCATCCTCTCGCAAGAAGATGCGGCTGCCGAAGGAATCATCGTCAGAGTCGGGGGAGCAAACCTTCGACTTTGATAAGTTTGATTGGTAAGTATTCGAGTCTTCCTTTTTGGTTCTTCTTTGGAGTTGCCTTTTCTTGATGTTGGTTTGGTCTTGCAGTCAGCAGGCATCGTCATCTTCTGGCGACTTTCCAATTTTTGAAAGAATCTGGAGTCGCGACCTCCAGGGCCAAGAAAGAGGTTGAGCGTGCTCATTCTCCTCCATTAGTGGCCCACTCCGGGCATAACTCATCAAGCTCTCCACACGATGGGGAGCATCGGATGGTTGCTCGAATGACTGCTCATCAATCAACTTCGGAGTCATTGGAGGATCATGTAAGTGTAGTATCTATTTTTTCTGATGTTGCGGTCGATTTTATCTATGTCATCTGCTGATCCTTTGTTGTTTTACTTTTTCGATAGCTCCTTGTGAAGGAAGCCTCTCACCTGGCGGAGCAGGTGCTTGCGATGGGTCGCCAGCATGCAATGCTGGATACGCGCTATCGCGTGGTGGAAAGTAAGTGCCTTTTACTTCTTCTTCTTCTGCACCATTGTTATGTAGTCGACTGATAGTCTATCCTTTTTGTTTTGTTCTGCAGCTGAACATAATGCCCTTCTTCGCAACACCGCCACCATGGAAAAGACGCTCGTCGCGGCTGTGAAGAGCCACGATGAGGCAATCGCGGCACGTGACGAGGCGCAAAAGTGCGAAGAGGATCTGCGTGCCTCCATCGTAGCTAGGGAGAAGTTGTTCGAAGAACAGCTTTTTTCGATTGCCAAGGCTCTCTCAGGTATTTGTTGGTCTACAATTTTACCAACTGCCTCTTTTTCGATTGCCTTCGATATTGCTATTTGTTGCTGACGTTGTGCCAATGTTTGATTCTTGTGTAGATGCCAACGGTCTGAGCTTTGACGCACAGGCGCTCCGCCGTGGTGACGCATTGGCGGGTGCTGTCTCGGCAGTCGAAGACCACAACGCTGCCGTGCAGGGTACGCTCGCCAAGGCTAAAGGCGTGCTCAGCCGTCTTCGGGAGGAGATGACACCCAAGGCTGACTTGATCAAAAATATGGATGAGCTGGTGGAATCTCTTACCGGAGGCGTTCCTGCGAGCTTCAAGAACTCGCTCCATGCGGCTGTTGCGTCAATGTCACTCGCAATGGTGCAAGCCCATGGAGTCGAAGTTGATCCTGCAGCGGTTTCAAGGGCAATGCCTGTCAGCGCGGACGGCCAGCAGGTATTCTTTGCCCCTTTCGCGACTACTTGTGGAAAGTATGGGCCACAGCTGATCAACACAGTGGCAAAGTATTCTGAGGAGCTGCAATGAGCCAAGAAGGCGGCTAAGGCTGCGGCGTCAGGGGCCGGCGGAAAGTCAATGGCATCTGATACTTCCACGGACTTGATGAGGCCCCCAAAGCCAAAGTCCAAGTCAAAGAAACCAGTTGCTCCTCAGTAGTCTTGTAATAGTTAGATAGTTTATGTCTTCTGTCGAAAAACATGCCTTTTGGCGAGTGTGTCTGCTGATACTTTTGTTTAATCTTGAATGCACTCGAATCTTTTGTCTGTGCATCGCTTTAGTCTTCTTATTGCTTCTTGCCTGATTTGTGATAGGGCACATCAAGTGAACCGTTGAGGGAACCTCAGGATTCGTCGCCCCTTGATGACACTTTGACACTGCCGCGCTCAAGGGTGGATGAGCTGTCTCTGCTCTCGCGACTCCGTGATCGCGTGAAGCAGTTGGAGCGTGAATTGCCCATACTCCACGGTAATGCGGATGTATGGAAATCGAAGGCAGAGAAGACCACCGCCCGAGAACAATATCTGTTGGGGGAGGTGACGTAGCTAGGCGACCAATTTAAATGTTAGCTTTCTTACTCTTATCTTTTCCTTGTAGTTACTCGCGATGGTGTGTTGTCCTCATACTTCCGCTTTTGCTTTGTATACTTGTCAGCGCGCGCCATCCGCAGGATGAGAAGGATCGAATTGCCATTCGCATGAATGACCTGACCCAAGAGCAACTTCAGGCGAGTGGGTACTTCTGGGTAGATCATGATCGTGCAATCGCGTTAGTGACCTTGCAGGATCATGCGTCGCGAGTGCTTCATTTTTTGAAGAAGTTGCAATCATGCTTGAAGAATATTTATCGGATTATGTTCCCGTTGGATGCCGTTCCATTGAGCCTACTGGCCCTTCTCGCTAAATTCCATGACTTGAGTGCAGTCCGCGAGTGTATACGGCAACAGTTGGTGGCTGGTGCCAAGGCTGCTCTGTCGCTGGTGCGACCGCATAGGCCTGATGTAGACGTTGCAGCAATTGCGGCTGGGCCACCTGCGCTGCCAGCGGGTTCTACCTGGAACATGGTGTCGCACTACCAGGCAGTGGATCGCCCAGCAGAGGAGATCGTCGACTTCTTCGAGGAGCAAACCAATGTTCTCTTGCTACAATAGTAGTTTAGTTTGTATCCTGCACAAAATTGTACCAATGTTGTAAAGTTCGTATATATGCTGTGTATAACTGATTTTCGATGATGTATAAAAGAGCTTGTTAGCGTGTTTGTTTTGTGAGTGCGTTGCACTATGCGACTCCTTTTCGTTAGCCAGGCTATGCACTTATCTCAGTCCCTTGTCAACCTGTCAGGTGCGTTACAACTGGGTTGATGTTTGTCAAGGGTTTCGATTGGTGTGCCAGCTACTCAGGATATCGCGTTTTAGTTCGTAGAATAGATGTGTACAGGGTGGCGCAGCCCCCGAGTGGATAATTGCGAAAAATAAAGGAAAACACAGAGTCTTTGGGGCACTTAGCTTTATTTATTCGCGGGATAGTACGAAGTACAATGTGTGGCTAAGTAGCCTTGGCTGAGTAGCCTTATTTGCAATATAAAAGAAAAAGGGCGACTAAGGGTAGAAGCGTCGCTGCTGCGCGACGTTCCAAGGGTTGGAGTATGCGACTCCTGTCTCTAAATATTGAAGGCGATAGGCGCCACCTGGGATTACTTCTGTAATCACGTATGGTCCCTCCCAGGGGGACTCGAGTTTGAGATGCCCTTGCTTCTTCAGTCGCAGGACCAGGTCGCCTTCGACGAAGGATCGGGGGCGTAGCCTCCTACTGTGGTAGTTGCGCAGGTTCTGCTGGTAGATCGTTGATCTTTCCGCGGAGATTTCCCTTGCCTCGTCAAGGAGGTCGACGGAGTCTTCGAGTGCCAGAGTTGACTCCTGCTCACTGTAAGCGACCACGCGCGGTGCTTTGTATCATACCTCGGCGGGTAGCACCGCTTCAGCCCCGTGCACCATGAAGAACGGGGTGTACCCCGTAGCACAGTTTGGAGTTGTGCGTACGCTCCAGAGTACTGATTGTAGTTCGTCTGGCCAGCAACCCGCGGCTTGTTCGAGTGGCCGGAGGAGTCGCTTCTTAATGCCGCCGTAGACGAGCCCGTTAGCTTTTTCGACCTAACCATTGGTCTGTGGATGTGCCACCGAGGCATAGCTGACGTTGATTCTCAGATTCTCGCAGAATTCTTGGAACTCCTTGGATGTGAAGTTGTCCCATTGTCTATGATGATGTTGTGTGGCACTCCGAAGCGGTACACGATGGACTCAAAGAACTTGACTGCGTTGTGCCCTGATTGATTGGTCACTGGCATTGCCTCTATCCACTTGGTGAATTTGTCGACTGCGACCAGGAGGTAGACGTAGCCTCCTTGTGGGGACCTTGGGAGTTTGCCGACCATGTCGAGTCCCCATTGCACAAAGGGCTAGACCAATGGGATTGGCCGGAGCTCTGCGCCAGGTGTGTGCGGCTTGTCCACGAATCGCTGGCAAGCATTGCATTTTTGGACGATGTCCTTGGCGTCACGCATGGCTGTAGGCCAGTAGAATCTAGCTCGTAGAGCTTTGGCAACGAGGGCGCGACTGCTGGCGTGGTGCCCGCGGGTCCCCTCATGGATATCGAGGAGAATAGCTCTTCCATCGGCCGTGGAGACACATCATTGGAGTACTCCTATGATGATGCGCTTGTATAGTTCGCCGTTGATAACAGCGAATGCCTTGGATCGTCGTGCGATGTGCCATGCATCAGTCAGATCATCCGGTAGCCTCTTGCTGAGAAGGTACGTGATGTACAGTTGAGTCCAGGATTGCTCGATCATCATGACGCGCATTGGTCCTTCGAGTCATGTGTCTAGTTCCAAGTCGTCGAGTGCCATTGGCTCATTGGGCGGCGTAGCCCCCGAGTCCGTTGCTGCGCTTGTTTTCTTCTCTGCGGCCTTTGGCTTCATGGAGCATTCACAGATGCGCTCGAGAAATACCCCAGGTGGTATGGGGGCGCAAGTAGAGCCTATGTTGGCGAGTACGTCCGCCTCTTCATTGCTTTCGCGACCTATGTGCCGCAGCTCGCAGCCGTCGAAATCCCCTTCGAGTGTGTCATAGAGGTCGCGGTAGGCGATCATGTTGTCGTTCAGTGCATCGCACTCGTGAATTGTCTGGTTGACGACCAGCTTGGAGTCTGCGTATATTATGAGCCTTTTGGCGCCGCAGGCTTTTGTCATCCTCATCCCGTGTAGCATGGCCTCGTATTCAGCTTTGTTGTTGGAGGCGGTGAACTGCATTCGCAGGATATATTTCAGCTTGTCCCCCTGGGGTGATGTCAGTATGACACCTGCACCAGCTCCGTCCTTCCGCTTGGATCCGTCGAAGTGCATTGTCCAGAGGTAGGACATATCTGGTTTTTCGGGGAGCTGGTTCTCCATCCAGTGCACGAGGAAGTCAGGGAGAACTTGTGACTTAATTGCGTCGCATTTTTCATATGTGATGTCTCGTGGAGACAGTTTGAGGATATGCCCAAGCGGGGCGTCGTTGACTACCACGATTGGGTGTTCTTGGAAGTAGTGGCACAATCGCCGGGCCGTCATGAAGACGCCATACGCCAGTTTCTGGTAGTGCGGGTACCGCTGTTTTGTTGGCGTAAGTACCTTGCTGAGGTAGTAGACTGGGCGCTGTACCCCGTGGACCTTGTTTTCCTCGGCTCGTTCGACTACGAGCATTGTGCTGACCACCTGGTTGGTGGCGGAGATGTATAGCAACAACGGTTCCCTTTCTCGTGGGGTCGCCAGTACTGGCAAAGTGGATAGCAGGCGCTTGAGGTCTTCGAATGCTTCCTGTGCCTCATTGGTCCACTCGAACTTGTCGGCTTTGCAGAGGAGTTGGTAGAAGGGAAGTGCATTTTCACCCATCCGACTGATAAATCGACTAAGGGCCACGATTCGCCTAGCCAGCTGCTGGACGCCCCTTATGTTTTTCGACTTCTCCATGGCCAGTATGGCTTTTATTTTCTTCGGGTTTGCCTCGATCCCTCTCACGGAGATAAGATACCCGAGTAGTTTCCCAGATGGTACGCCAAAGGCGCACTTTTCCGGATTGAGCTTGATCCGGTAGCGATCGAGGTTGGCAAAGGTTTCACGCAAATCGTCAATTAATGAGGCTTCCTCTTTGGTTTTGATTACTATGTCGTCGACATAGACTTGAATGTTGCGACTGAGTTGGTTCTTGAGGCAAGCCTGCATGCACCGCTGGTAGGTGGCTCCTGCGTTCTTTAGCCCAAAGGGCATTGTGTTGTAGCAGAACACACCAAAGGCGTTGTAAACGTTGTTTTTTCTTGATCTTCCTCCTTCATTCAAATCTGATTATAGCTTGAGTAGGCATCGAGGAAGCAGAGGTGCTCGCATCCCGCGGTGGAGTCGATGATCTGGTCGATTCGTGGTAACGGGAAGTGGTCCTTTGGGTAGTGCTTATTCAAAGAGGTGAAGTCCACGCACATCCACAGGATATCCGTGTCCTTTTTTGGTACTAGCACCGTGTTGGCGAGCCAAGTGCTTTCCTTGATCTCGCGTATGAATTTGGCATCGAGGAGTCTGCTGATCTCCATTCCGACTGCCTTTGCTCTTGGCTCAGATAATTGCCGGATTGTTTGCTTGACTGGCCTTGAGTCTAGGTTGACGTTGAGTGTGTGCTTGGCGAATTCCCTGGGAACTCCTGGCATGTCCGCTACACACCAGGCGAAAATTTCCCAGTGCTCACGGAGGACTTCGAAGAGCGCGAGTTCCTATGCGGGACTCAAGTTGTTGGCGATGAGGGCCGTCTTGGCGGGATCCGATGGGTGGACCTGAACTTTCTTTGTGTGCACCGATGAGTCGAAAGATAGATCAGGCGAACTTGGCCGGCTCAGGGGAGGCAGACTATTGTCTGTCGACTCCTTTAGTCTCGCAAGTTCTTCCTGCATGCCAAAGGACTGGGAAATTCTGTTGAATTCCCTGTCGCAACTGTCGGATCTCTCGAAGCTCCTATTGATTGTGATGACGCCATTAGGACCTGGCATTTTCATCTGCAGGTAGGCGTAGTGTGGCACCGCCATGAACCTGGCGAACACGACACGTCTGAGGATGCAGTGGTACTGTGAGGGCCAGTCGACAACCTCAAAGTCGATGCGCTCACGCCGAAAGTTTTTCGGCGTGCCAAAGATGACATCGAGGTTGATTTTGCCAAGGGGATACATGCCTTTGCCTGGGACGATGCCGTGGAATGTTGTGTCCGAGGCTTCTAAGCAAGTTAGAGGGATCCTCATTGCTCGCAAGGTACTCGCGAATATAAGGTTGATGTCGCTTCCACCGTCCATGAAAACGCGGCTCATGTCGAAAACTCCTATTTGCGCCTCGAGTACAAGGGGACAATGGCCTGGACGAGGTACTTGAGGCGGATGATCGCGCTTGTCGAAGGTGATGCAGGACTTGCTTCCGCTGAGGTACTCAGTGGTAGATGGTGGCGAGTTTGTGGCCAAGTTGACTTGGCGAGTGATGGCCTTCTGCACCCTATTCGAGGGGCGTCCTTTTTGGATCATCATGGTACCCATGGCCCGTGGGTATGGTTCGCCTCCCTGGTGCTGGTCCGGCGCAGCTGCATTTGGGGGTAGTCCAGGTGGTGGTGGCGGAGCGCCATGTGCCATGGTGCCTGGAGCGGCTCCGTAGCCCCTTTCGACTGCGTTGCGATTCATCCGAACCAATCCCTCATGTAGTTTGAGGAACTCATGGCAGTCCTTGAGGAGGTGGCTGGACTTCTTCTTTCTGTCATGCTTGTCGATGTAGAAGTGCGCAGTGCATGGCCCGGACAGTTTGTCTTCGATGGATGTTGCGGGTGCCTCATCACGATTGCGGCGCTGCCACACTTGCGTGGTTTTTCCGGAGTCGCGGTATCCACCGCTGCGGTAGCCGTTGTTGTGGTTGTCGTCGCGTCTGTCGGCGTAGCCGGCTGCGACCATGTTGACGTTGTCTCGGTCATTATAGATGCGCATGCGGCGTTTGCCTCGGCGGTCGCATATGTGCTCGAGCTCTGCCTCGTCGTCGGAGTGAGCACGATTTTTCACCGAATCTTCTCCATCTGCCCAGCGATTCGCGATTTCCATCAGGTGGTCAATGGTTTTGGGCTTTGAGCGGCCTAGCTCCTGCCTGAGCTCTATGCGACGCACTCCACCGTTGAATGCGTCAATCGCACGATCTTCCGAGATGTTCTCTACGGAGTTCTTGATGATGGACCACCTCTGGATGTAAGAGCATAGTGACTCGCCCGATCTTTGCTGGCAGCATCTCATCTCTTCGATTGATGCGGGCCGTTTGTATGTGCCCTTGAAGTTGCACACGAAGCTGTAAACCAGCTCTTCCCAACTACGAATGGACACGCGTGGGATGTTCTTGAGCCATGCTCAGGCAGCGTCTTGCAGCTATAGTTGTAGGCATTGCATGGTCGTGCTTCGACTTCCGCCGTGAAGCCTGACGGAGGAGATGTGGTCCTCCAACCAGATCTTCGGGTCTTGTAGGCCGTCAAACTTCGGGTTCTCCAACGGGAGTTTAAACCCCTTGGGCATTCGCTTTTGCCTGATGGCCCTGCTAAAGCATCTGGCGCCACAGAGCTCCACATCTTCATCTTCTGAGTCAGTCAATCGAGCACGTCGCGCCCTTGATTTGTCGATCTTGCGCTGCGTGAGGTCATCACGCGCATCATAGTCATGGTCGTGTCGCCGTGAGCAGCAACATCGAGACAGATCGTGACTGTCGTCGCTAGATGAGGGCGAGGAATAGCGTTTTGCCAGAGCCTTGCCTTTCTTCGGCTCTGGTGCTGGCTCTTTATCGAGGGCGGCCTCGACTAGTCCCAAGCCCGCGATCGTAGATCGGTGCATGGTGGCTCGGGGATCTCCAGCTGGTGGCTGGTTGTTTAGGAGGTACATGGTGGCTGTCGTCACTGCAGCTTGCGGCGTTTTCGGGACCACGTTGCCCCGCGTGTCGACTGTCATAGAGCTGAAGTCGAGGACCTTTGTAGCTTCTATGCATTCTTGCTCGGTGAGATGGGCCATCCGAGATCGCCTCTTGTTTGCGATGTACTCGTTGCCCTTTGAGGAGGATCCTCCGTGGGAGGAGAGCCCAGCACGTCGAAGACTCAACTCATCTGCCGCCTTTTTGCGCGCCTCGAGTTGCGCGATTGTTTGCACTTGACGCTTGAATTCTTCCTTCAGGAGCCAATGATAGCCCATTAGCAGCTCTTGTGGGGAGCCAAAGGGTAGAGGGTTACCCCGTAGGGACTCGCGGCAGTGAGCCCATTCGAGTTCATTGAGCCTGATCACGACGCATTCGCCAGTCTGCTCGTTTATTATGGTTGGAGGCTCGACTGCTCCCCCGTTGTTGACAGGGGCGCTGTTCGGTGATGGTCCGCCATTTGGAGGTGGTCCGCTGTTGGGTATGCCACCGTTTGGCGGGTCAGCTCCGTGGCCGTCGTTGCCCATGTTGTCGCGATTGGCGGAGGTGTTGCATGCGTTGATGACGGCGCACATGAAGTGGTTGGGGAACCTGCTGCTCCCGCAACTCTCAGATCCGGAGCCGTAGGCTCCATCTTCAGTTGCCAGATCGCTCAGATCAGAGTCGCGACTGCTGTCGCTGACCGTATTCTCGACTGTTGTCGGGGCGTTGAGCTCACTGAGGGTGCCGATCGGTGGAGGGAACCACGATGCAGGAGCAATCGATGGTACCATCGGCTGGTCAGGCATGCGAAGCGTGCCCATCTGACCAACTTGGAAGCGGAAGCTCCCGATCGCTAGGCTGATTCCGTTGCCCACAGACTCGAAAGCCGGGCGAGTGGCTGCCGTGTGGACGGTGAAGTCGAACACGCCGAAGAGCTGGCGGATCTCCGCTGTTGCAGAGTTGTAGATCGCGGTTGATGGGGCCAAAGAAGTCACAACATCAGCACTCTCAATTCCTACAGACAGCGCCAATTGATGAGGGTTTAACTCATCAATGCCCATTGTTATGGACTTGGGTTTTGGAGAAGGAGGGAGCGCTGGAGACATCTATCGGCTAGCAAACAAGCACACAGGGGACTCGAAGATTTACCCAGGTTCAGGCCTCGCAGAGGTCCCTACTCTTGCTTGTCTGCTCGTGGAATTATTGAAGGAATCGAGGATTACAATGGTGTGCAGATGCAATCTGGCAAGGGTTGTGGAAACTAGGGTTGCGTGTGTCCTCCTCGCTGCCCCCTCCTAGCCTTTATATAGATAGGCTAGGTCTCAGGTAGCAGGTCGAGTCGGTTACAAGTTAGGGTTTTCCCATTTGAACTTTCTATCTTTAGCTTCTTCTTGTTCTTCAAGCAATCGAGAGTCCATAGGTTACTCGAGTCCCTCATTTGGGCCTTGGCGAGACCGTGGGCCTCTACGTATTCAGGCCGTATATACCAAGCTCAAGTACCTATAGGGTATACCCATGTCAACTGTAATGATCATAACTTTTGCATCCAGACTCTGATTACCCCAAAACCAATTTTGTTGGAAAGGGACGACAAGAGAAACACAACAAAGAGAGAACATTTCATGTATTATAATGTTAGATGCCACCAAGAGAGAACATTTCATGTATTATAATGTGACATACCTCTCTTGGTGAGAAATTGGAAAAACCTCCACGATCAAAAACGCAATAAGGTATAAAGGGAAATCCGTTTTTGATGAACTAGAGCTTGTTATGAATATTACCACAAGCTCTAGAACCTCACATGGATAATATCCAAATAACAACAAGAAAGATGATGCCAAGTATGCAAAGGTTTGAGCTCTCGTCGAAGGATATGATCAAGATACTCACTCGAGAGCCCCTCTTGATAGAACGGTTATCTATCCTATAAACCGGTTTCTCCACCTAACACCACAAGACCGGTAGGATGGAAACCCTATCTAGAACATACCTTTGCCTTGCGCATATTCCACTTGAGCTTGATGATGATGATCTTCTCTACCTCAAGATGGAACACCTTTCTTGATTGTGCTAGCTTGGTGAAGACTTGCAAATTGCTCCCCCATACTCCACTATGGTAGAACTTCTCTTTTGGACATATCATCTTCCCATATCCATGATCACCATACGATGGCAAGCTTCAAGCAAATGATCTCTTCGAGATGGCTCATATTGAGCTTGCACATCATTTCTTCTCTCTTCATTATGTTGGTGCCTTGAAGGTACATAAGAGATACACTCCAACTTTATTCTTCAAGACACACTTGCTATAGGCCCAAATCTCACTTGACCAATCATCGGATCACTCATTGAAACCTTGGTCAATACTTGATCTTCTCTACTTTCTTCTTCTCCCAACCTTGAAGCCAACATATGGTTCAAGCATTATCTATGGACAAATCCTACAAGTAAAAACTCAATGCAAACATAAGTCCATAAAGATTGTCATTAATTACCAAAACCACAGATGGGGGCACACATGCACTTTAACCTTTACTTTGATCAAATACTATATATAGAGTGAACTACATGAGCTTACACAAAACCATCTTATTAGAAGCCACACAAGGTGACATGTCCCTAGGCCCCACTGGCCAGTGGCCGTGGTTAGACCTAACCCCGGTCTAAAAAGGTTTAACGCCCTCGCTGACAATAGCCATGCGCAATAAAAGTTTGGTGAATTGTCCTTAATTTATTAGTGTTTTGTTGTGTGTTTACAGCATTACAATAACTTGCAGTTCTTAATTTGCAGAAACTATGGAACCACATGGCAGAGACGAAGAAGAGGAAAAATTGCTCGATGATATGATCCACAAGGGAGGAGATTTCGATGTCACCTCGTTGTATCTTAACAACTCCTGTGAGGGAGATCCGGAGCTCGACCGAAGAGATGGCTTCAGTGAGGGAGAAGCCGACCGCTCCAGTGAGGGAGAAGCCGACGGCTCCGGTGGAACACTAAATGTTACAAACTCTGGCGAGGTGCATATATATATTAATTAATTAAGCCTCGGTTGTCTATATATATATTAATGCTCCTTATTATTTTAGCGCTCCGGATCGAGCAAATCTTCTACAAGGAAGAAACGAGGCCCAGCCAAAAAGTTGGGAGACCATGAAAGGTATAGGATCGAACAAGTCACTGAAGACGGCGAACCGAAGGCTCCCACTGATGTTGCAAATAAATTTGTAAGGCAATGCGGAGTTATTGTTAGGGACTACATCCCAATCACCGTTCGAGAATGGAATAGGCCAAAGGAGCCGGGAGTCCAATATGTTGGCGAAAAAGCCAAAGATGCACTTTGGAATAATCCCATGGTTAATTTCACCCTACTGACGACAGAGGTGGATCCAAATGAGGAGGATCTAAAGAATATCATAGAGCAAAAACTCAAGGAGTGGGATCTTAAGAAGATGGCCCAACAATTCACCAACTAGAAGAAAAGATTGCACCTTGACTTTCTCGTGGAAGATAAGACTCTAGATTTCACTGGAGCATATGAGAAGATAGAAGACTACTGGGCTAAATTTGTGGCATACAAGAAATCGGAGCTAGCTCTGAAAATGTCTGAAACGAATAAGAAAAATGCTGCTAAAAAGCAGTATCACCATACTATGGGGCAAGGTGGCTACAAGGCTAGCATGCCTAAGTGGGAGAAACTTGAGGCCGACCTACTTGCTAAAGGGATCACTCCAGAGCCATACAATTGGATCGAACGGGTAAGGAATTGGTTTTACAGGCATGGGGGGACGTTGGACTCAGAAGGGAAGTGCATATATAACAAAAGACATAAATAAACCCCCATACCCATCGAAGACATTAGAAATGCAGTAAAGGTTGTTGAAGAGGGGAGGTTCATTCCCGATAGAGAGAATGACGATCTCGCACTCACCCTTGGGAACCCTGAACACGAGGGACGAACACGAGGCATAGAATGCTTCAAACCATGGAAAATTGGGTTTCCCTTCGACAGGAAGAAATATCCCGATAGAAGCCATTAGAGGAGAAAGGAAAAGGAGGAAATTGAAGCAAGGAAGCAGGCAGAGCGGATGCATAATATAGAAGAACAATTAAAGCGGTAGCAGGACCAAATTGACACACTTATCCAGCAAGGTACTATCATCCCATCTCAGCGGCACATGGTAGAAGTTGCATTCGATGCTACCGGCCCATCTACTAATCAGAAAATCAGCATGGCTTCCACAAAGCTCTCGGGTGATGATGTTGATGATGCACCAGCGATGGATCCTCTTTGCTACCTAGTGGATGATATCACAGATATGACACATTGTGACCTACATGTGAAAGTTGTGAACATAACCATGAAGGTGGAGGTCGGCTATGCCTTACCAATTGGACCTAAACCAACTTACCATTGTTGTCCGGTTCCACAGGGCTACGCTATTATCGGGGTAGATGAAGTTGTGAAGGAATTTGCGTAGCTGAAGCTTGACTACCTTGCAGGTGAAGGGGATGTGACCGAACTGGGAGAAGGAAAAAACGTCACCATTCTATGGCGAAAGGAAAACATCATACTTCCAAATCGGGCGCCAAGGACATCGACTCCTCAGAGCACTCCATCTTCGCCGCAGCCTCACTCGTCTCAAGCGCATCAGTAGTCTTTGCCGCTGCCTCATAAGGCGCTGCCTCCGCTGCCTCACCCGTCTCCAGCACAACCGTCTCCCACTAAGGCTTAGGGCGAAAGCGGAAGAGTACCACCGCTACTCTGGGGAGTGGTAACTGATCACTAAAACATCGACTGGAGCCCCTCCCAAAAGTACCAAAGGTTCCTCCCATGAGACCTTACGACTATACTCTAGGAGAATGAGGTCATCACAAAGGCCCAAACGAAACATTGGTTTGAAAACCTGAAGCGGCCGAAAGAGCCAGAGTTCCCCAACACCGAAGAAGAAAAATCCAAAGTGCAAAAAATGCTGAAGACCTTTCATCAACACGAGTCAAGGCTGTCATCAGACTATGACCGCTCTATTCTCAAGTCACATGAGTCAAAGGTGCGGTCGAAGAGTAGTAGTTGATACATTGCAAATGTATCTATAATTTTTGATGTTCCATGCTTTATTTTATCTACTTTCTTGTGTTTTGTCCATACTTTGGAGTACTTTTCATATGATTTCTTGGACTGACCTATTACCAAGAGCCACAGTGCCAGCTGGCTGTTTTCTGCTGTTTTTGGTTCCAGGAAAGTCAGAAAATGAATATTCTGGGAATTGGACGGGACAAAAGCCAAAGTCATTATTTTACCGGGGGACACCTAGAGCCAGAATACGAGACGGAGAGGGGCTGGGGCCCGGCCACACCACCTGGCCGTGCGGCCAGGCCTGGCTCGCGCCAGGGGGTGGTTTGGCCACACCAGGAACCCCCTCGGCCTCTCCTTCCGCCTATATATTGCCTCTGATATGGAAACCCTAAGTACCCGATCAAAAATCCACGAAAGAGTCTGTACCTGCTGTCATCTCCATCCCTAGATCGGGAGGGATCTGAAGCTCTTCCTGGCACCCTGCCAGAGGGGAGAATTCACCATAGAGGCCTTCTTCATCACCATGCAAGCCTCTGGTGTGATGCGTGAGTAGTTCATCCCTAGACTATAGGTCCATGTAGTACCTAGATGGTTGGTTCTTCTCCTTTGTGCTACCATGATTAGATCTTGTGAGCTCCATTCATGATCAAGATCATCTATTTGTAATCCTACATGTTGTGTTTGCAGGGATCCGATGGATATTGAGATGCTATTTCAGATTGATTATTGATTCTATCATGTCTTTGTTATTTTTAATCTTGCATGCTCTCCGTTGTTAGTAGATATCTAGGCCAAATAGATGCTAGCAACTCCAAGAGGGAGTATGTATGCTCGATAGTGGATTCATGCCTCTAGTAATCTAGGGAAGTGACATAAATCTCTAAGGTACTAGATGTGATGTTGCTCCTAGGGAGAAAACAGTAATCCTTTGTTCATAGAACAATCGTATTGTTTACTTTACACGCAATGCTTAATGCAATTATCTGTTGCTTGCAACTTAATACTGGAGGTGGTTCAGATGATAACCTGAAGGTGGATTATTAGTCATAGATGCAGTTGGATTACGGTCTATGTATAATGTTGTAATGTCCAATCAAATCTCATAGGATTCAAGATGATTAGTATATGCATGTATGCTTTCTCGGTGTCTGTCAATTGCCCCGATGTAATTTGTTCACCCAACATGTCATCTATCTTAAGGATAATCACCACTAGTAAACTATGGACCCCGGTCCTTTCTTTTACAACCAACCTACAATCAAACTGTTTACTGCTTTGTGTTTACTTTCTGCAAACTAGTACTTCCTTCCATTCGATACGTTTAATCCTTTGTTTTCAGCAAAACCGGTGAGATTGACAACCTCATCGCAAGTTGAGGACAGAGTTCTATGGTTGTGTTATATAGGTCTCCACGTTGTTGCTGGCAACGGTAGTGCGCCCTGCCAACGTTTGGCTAGCAACACCTTTGGGGTGTTTCCTTTCTCCTACTGGATTGATAACCTTGGTTTCGTACTGAGGGAAAACTTGCTACTGTGCTCATCATACCTTCCTCTTGGGGTTCCTTGATGTCTACGCAATTCTATTCTTGTAGATAGTTGTTGGGCCTCCAAGTGCAGAGGTTTGTAGAACAGCAGCAAGTTTTCCCTTAAGTGGATCATAGTACTTCAATCATAACATGAAAGACAAAGTTCTAGCAATAAGACAAAGAAACTATGTTGCAACATGAAAAGGCACAAACAAAAGATTCATGAATAACAATGCTTTGCAAGACGTTTGTTTGTTTTACATAAAGAAAACATAGCATAGTGGCATTCAGCTAGTCCCTCATAGAGTAGCAAACATAAATGCATAGGACACCTTCAAAGTTCATAAGGGTGACTATATACAAATAGTTTAAAACAAGCAATATCAAAGCTATGCATCAATCAACAAGTCTTGGGACAATGCACATAGAACTAAGAATGGCCACTATGCTCTCAAAGTAGGTGCATAAAGATAGAAGGTGGAGACTCAACATAAAAGTAAAAGAAGGGCCTTCATAGAAGGAAGTAGGGATTCAAGTCTCATAAAGAGCTTCCAAAAATTATGGTACTTTTTAGCTTTCATCTCTCATTGCCCCTATCATAAGCATCTTGAACAAACTATGGAGTATATGCTTGATGAAGTATAAGTTGGAAATCTCATGTCCCTTGAATACGAGGGTCGCTCCTCATGCTACTCAAGTTTAGTCACCGGTAAGTTATTGTCATCGTAAGTACATGTGTATCATAGAGAACCGCCAACGGGGTACCCCTTGCCCGATGATACGGAAGAATCCGCATATCAAAATGACAAGGCAAGCAGACAACAAGCATCTCAACAATCTTCTTATTTACCATGCGAATATGCTATGTTTTTCTCTCTTTCCTCTTTTCATAATCTCTTTTTTTCTTTTTCTCTTTTTTCTGAATATCTGACTCTTTTTTTATAAGAAGAATGCTTCATAGACAACTCATTATGGTTACGCTGCAGGTTTCCACCATGTCAGCATGGATTATACTAGCGGCCCAGGCATTTATCTAACACACATACATAACTCCATGGACTTACAAGCTCCCCTTTCATTTCACACCGACGACATCCATAGACAAAAGACCATGATATCAACTAGGTACAAAGTACCCGTGCAATGTTGAAAGCGTTCCCCATGACAGCATGGTTCTGCTAATCCCCAAGAAATAAGTGCAAGCATATACAACATAGATGACACAATGGTTCAAGTTTATTAAGGGCAAGAAAAGTAAAGTGTGCCATCAAGTTCGTGAGAGCTTTAATCACTAGTTTTCTCATAACAAGTTTAATTTGGAAGGTAAACAAAAACATGAATATACTTGGAATAGCATATGCTAATAGGTAGGTATGGTAGACTCTTTGGAATAACTTGGTTTAAGGAGTTGGATGCATGAGTGGAACTCATACTTGGTTGTGGAGGCTAGCCAAAGACTGGGAGTGGCAAACTAAGAGAGCAATAATGGCCATAATCATGCAGAGCGACAAAACAT
This sequence comes from Avena sativa, assembly GCA_916181665.1. NCBI lineage: Eukaryota > Viridiplantae > Streptophyta > Magnoliopsida > Poales > Poaceae > Avena > Avena sativa. The sequence continues at coordinate 381,258,391 of OV702286.1, read as the reverse complement.
CATTGATCAAAGCATAAAGTGATACCACAAGTTGAAAACTAAAGGATCATAAAGGCTTATGGTGACTTGAGATAGTCATAACATGGTGTGTGCATGTGCCAAGTCAACCCAAATAAAGCATCAAAGGAGAATACCACAATACTATGCTTTAATATGCTAAAACGATGCATGATTCTTCCAAGGCACATTAAGCAATCTCAATTGTTTACAACATGTCATTCTACAGCAAAGATCACTAAGCATAAAGCCAAAACAATATCAAGCATGCCATGACAAAGCATAGGCCACAGTCAAAAATGAGCTCTCTTTACCACTTAAGCATGAACTTTTCCTACTCTTTTCCAATCCAAACCAAACTATTTGAAAACCAATGCATGAGAGAGGGGGTCCAACCAATTTATTCAGCAAACTAAGAATACCAAGCAAACGAAAACCAAAAACAAAAACGAAAAAGAAGACGCTCCAAGAACAACACAACTGTGCATGAAACAATAAAAATGAAGTGTTTGGAAGAAACCTAGGGTTTTTATTGATGAAGAAGGGGATGCCTTGGGCATCCCCAAGCTTTCATGCTTGTACCTCTTGAATATTTCTTGGGGTGGCATGGTTTGGCATCCCCAAGCTTGAGCTTTAGTCCATTCTTGATCTCATTACATCATTCTCTCCATACACCTGAAATTTTTTTGCTTCATACAAAACTTCACACAATCTTTATTAGCAACATTAGTGCACTCAAGATAATAAGTCTTTAGGTTCAGTTTCAACACCAATAAAACTTCCATTAAAACACAAGCTATTATAGTACTTCCCTCAAAAATCTCAATTCCCCAAAAGAACTCAAAAAGGAACCAACAAGAAGCAAATGCAAATAATGGCAGAAATCTGTCAAAACATACCAGCAGGTAAAAACCATTTTTTTGAAGAACGTATGTTGCTCAAATCAAAACGTGCTGTACTAACGAAAGTTAGATAACAACCTAGGAAATAAGCACAAAAATTCACGCCTCAAAACGACGTACAGAGATTTTACACGAATTTTTACGGTGAAGCACAGAAATTTGTTTCGAGACAGCAACTTTCCCAATCATTACTTCTCTCTCATTAGAGGTTACTCTTGGCACAAAAAGCAAATAAAAAGGATAAGGAGAGGTTATTACTGAAGCAATAACTTCCAAGACTCAACTAAAACTTTTGGGTTATCTCACAATAAGTACTTTTCTTTAACGCCTTTAAGTTAGGCATGATAGTTTGAGAAGATGCTCACATAAGAAATATAAATTGAAGTAAAAGAGAGCATCAAGAAGCAAATTCAAAGCACATTTAAGTCTAACCCACTTCCTACACATAGGAATATTGTAAATAAACAAGTCATGAAAGCACAAAGCAACAATCATAGGAAAGCAAAACAAGTGCAACTTTAAAATTTTCAACATAAAGAGGGGAAACTTAATATTGTTGAGACACATAAAACTATGTTTCCCTCTCTCATAATAACTTTCAATAGAGTCATGAATAAAATTAACAATATAACTATCATATAAAACATTCTTATCATGAGCCACATGCATAAAAGAATTAATACTCTCCACATAAACATAGTCATTCTTATTAATTGTAGTGGGAGCAAATTCAACAAAACAGCTATTGTTATTATTCTCATCACCATAATCATCAAATATAGGAGGCATATTGTAATTAATTTTCTCCTCAATAGTAGGTGGACTGAAAATTTCATATTCATCATTGTAATCATCATATATTGGAGGCTTTGTATCATCATAAGAAATAGAATAGCTATCTTCCAAAGCTGGGGAACTGAAAAGATCATTTTCATAAAAACTAGCTTCCCCAAGCTTAGACTTTTCCATAGCATTACCAATAATGGTGTCCAAAGAATTCATACTAACAACATTGCTATTAGCATGCAAATAAAGTTCCATAGGTTTTTTAATTTTCTCTTCAAACACTTCATGTCCTAACTCAAGATAAATACTATAAAGCTCTCTAATGTTTGTTGTTGTTTTCCATTAAGCCTAACTAGTGAAAATAAAAACAAGAAACAAAAAGACAAAAATTGCAGAATCTAAAGGAAATAACTTCGAGCACTCACATCGGAGGATGTGAGTACCTTTTACCTTACCTCCCCGGCAACGGCGCTAGAAAATAGCTTGATGTCTACGCACTTCTATTCTTGTAGACAGTTGTTGGGCCTCCAAGTGCAGAGGTTTGTAGAACAACAGCAAGTTTTCCCTTAAGTGGATCACCCAAGGTTTATCGAACTCAGGGAGGAAGTGGTCAAAGGTATCCCCTATCAAGCAACCCTGCAATCAAGATACAAGAAGTCTCTTGTGTCCCCAACACACCCAATACACTTGTCAGGTGTATAGGTGCACTAGTTTGGTGAAGAGATAGTGAAATATAAGTGGTATGGATAATTATAAGTAGTAATGGTGCCAGAAAATAGCTTGCTGGCGTGTGGTTGACGTGGGAAAAGACTAAAGGCAAACTGAAATAAAGAAGGAAGCAAGCGAATATGTAATAGATCTAATAGCAAATGGTGTTTCAGTGCTTAGAAACAAGGCCTAGGGATCATACTTTCACTAGTGAACACTCTCATATAAATATATTATCTTCATGATATTACTCTAAACTACTCTCCGGTTGAACACTCTAATCCATGGTAGGGCTATAACAACACACCTCAAAGTAAGCCTTTCCCATCTAGATAACCCCACACTGTCACCTTGAGCACTAGATGGTTCAAACAAACACCACAATTTCATAAAGACATCCAACTCCAAATATAACTCATAACAAGTATTTGTAATCTCTAGCCTAAGTGCCACCATGGTGTTCACACTATCAACTTCACACACATGGGGAGAGTAGAGATCTATTAAAGCACTTGAGTAGCAAGGTAGATCTATAGATTACAATCTCATGATCTCAATGAGATCATGCATAGAGAGAGAGATGAACACATAGCTACCGGTAGAATCCTTAGCCTCGAGAGATACCTACTCCCTCCTCATCATGGGAATCAGCAATGGTGATGGATATGGCGGTGGAGATCGATGGAGATGGCTCCGGGGGCACTTCCCCATCCCGGCAGGGTGCCGGAACAGAGGCTTTCTGTCCCCCAAATCTCCCCTTCGGTGGCGGCGGCGCTGTGGAACTTTTCGTGGCTGGAGGCTGGATTATTTAGGGTTTTCGCATCGGGAGGCATCTTATAGGCGAAGAGGCAAGGTCGGTGGGTGGCCAAGGGGCCCACACCACCTGGTGGCACGGCCAGAGATAGCCCGCGCCACCATATGGTGTGGCCACCATGTGGCCCCTCTCTGTCTCGTCTTCTGGCTCCGTGAGTCTTCCGGTAAAATATCGACTTTGGCTTTTGTCCGGTCCAATTCCGAGAATATTGATTTTCTGACTTTCCTGGAACCAAAAACAACAGAAAACAGGCAGCTGGCACTGTGGCTCTTGTTAATAGGTTAGTCCAAGAAATCATATGAAAAGTACTTCAAAGTGTGGACAAAACATAAGAAAGTAAATAAAACCAAGCATGGAACATCAAAAATTATGGATACATTAGCAATGTATCATTCCCCAACGAGCTCGATATATTTTGGGCCATCAAGCATATTTTCTGGCACCGTTGCCGGGGAGTCAAGGACATCTTCACAAGGAGAGTCCCTCATAACCAATATCTTTACTTTGTTATTTTGTTTTGCTTAGTTTCTTTTTGCTTTGTTTGCTTGTTTCTTTATCAATAACACAAAAAAAATAGTTTTACAAGTTTGCTTTCTTTATTAAAAATACAAAAAAATGACTACTCTTGAAAACACTAAGTTGTGTGACTTCACTAGCACCAACAACAATGATTTTATGAGCACACCTATTGCTCCACCTGTTCCTGAAGCTACTTTCTTTGAGATAAAACCTGCTTTACTCAATCTTGTTATGAGAGAACAATTTTCTGATATTGGTAATGAAGATGCTGTTGGCCATCTAAATAACTTTGTTGAACTTTGTGAGATGCAAAAGCATAAGGATATAGATGGAGATATTATTAAGCTTAAATTGTTTCCTTTCTCTTTGAGAGGAAAAGCTAAAGAGTGGTTGAATTCCTTAACTAGGAATAGTATCGATTCTTGGACTAAGTGCAAAGATGCTTTCATTGGAAAATACTATCCTCCTACTAAGATTATATCTATGAGAAGTGAAATAATAAAGTTTAAACAATCTGATAATGAACATGTTGCTCAATCTTGGGAAAGAATGAAATCTTTGGTAAAGAATTGTCCCACTCATGGACTAACTGCTTGGATGATTATTCAAACCTTTTATGCAGGATTGAACTATTCTTCAAGAAATCTATTGGATTCTGCTGCTGGAGGTACCTTTATGACCATTACTTTGGGTGCTGCAACAAAGATTCTGGATAATATGATGGTTAACTATTCTGAATGGCATACTGAAAGAGCTCCACAAGGTAAGAAGGTAAATTCTGTCGAGGAAACCTCCTCCTTGAGTGATAAAATTGATGTTATTATGTCTATGCTTGTTAATGGGAAGGGGACTTGCCCTCGCGTACTCGCCACGCTCGGGGACTCGCCACCACGGACTCGCCCTCGTGTATTCCCCTGGACTGACTTGGCGACTTCACCATCAATGATTTGGTGGCCTCCACATCCTCTACGACAGCAAGTTGACAAGTCACCGACCAAATTTCTTCAAGGGCGACTCGACCCAATGGCGACTCTCCTGGCGTGTTAACTTGCCTACGCGAATGTACTACTTCATGAGCTATTTCTCTGTTTCAGGAGCTCGCCAACAACTCACCATCGACTCCACCCTAGAACCGCCTGCGCCGATTCGACGGCTTGAAGTCATTGCCGAGTCCCTGACACGCTCGGGGACTACTGATGGGGGAATACCAATCGGGGTATGCCCACGTAGCAAAGTCGCCAGCTGGAGCGAGCCGACTGAAGCCAATCCCACAGCGGGTCAACTCACCGAATGCAGCGACTGACGTATTTTGGACCCAGGCGACTCGCCGACTGGAGGCCCAAGACGACGACTCCAACAAAAAGCCCATTAGCCCATTAGCACTTGTAAACCCTAACTGGCTGCATATATAAAGCCACCAGGCGCACCCCCATGGGGACTTCTCTCCCACGTCTCATTAGATCTGGTTCCTCCCACCGCCTCCGGTGACTCCATTGTAATCCAATCTATGAACATATACTGGATTGACAGCAGGATGTAGCGATCCTCCATCGAGGGGATGTGAACCTGGGTACATCATGTGCCAATCTCGCTCCTTGATTCTCCTACGTCGCCTTGCCCTTTCCTCTACGTAAGCTACCATGTAGCATCTGCCATGGTCAATACCACGACAACATGTGCGCCGTGTATAGGGGCCAGGCACTCGAGACCGACCTGACGCATACCGCACACACAAAGGTATCTACAATTGATGTTGATACATTTCAAATGTATCTATAATTTTTGATGTTCCATGCTTTGTTTTATCTACTTTCTTGTGTTTTGTCCACACTTTGGAGTACTTTTCATATGATTTCTTGGACTAACCTATTAACAAGAGCCACAGTGTGAGCTGCCTGTTTTCTGCTGTTTTTGGTTCCAGGAAAGTCAGAAAATGAATATTCTCGGAATTGGACGGGACAAAAGCCAAAGTCATTATTTTATCGGGGGACACCTAGAGCCAGAATACGAGACGGAGAGGGGTTGGGGCCCGTCCACACCACCTATCCACGTGGTCAGGCCTGGCTCGCGCCAGGGGGTGGTCTGGCCACCCCAGGCACCCCCTCGGCCTCTCCTTCCGCCTATATATTGCCTCTGATACAGAAACTCTAAGTACCCGATAAAAAATCCATGAAAGAGTCTGTAGCCGCCGTCATCTCCATCCCTAGATCGGGAGGGATCTAAAGATCTTCCTGGCACCCTGCCGGAGAGGGGAATTCACCCTGGAGGCCTTCTTCATCATCATGCAAGCCTCCGGTGTGATGCGTGAGTAGTTCATCTCTGGACTACGGGTCCATGTAGTAGCTAGATGGATGGTTCTCCTCCTTTGTGCTTTCATGATTAGATCTTGTGAGTTCCGTTCATGATCAAGATCATCTGTTTGTAATTCTACATGTTGTGTTTGTGGGGATCCGATGGATATTGAGATACTATTTCAGATTGATTATTGATTCTATCATGTCTTTGTTATTTGTGATCTTGCATGATTTCCGTTGTTAGTAGCTATCTTGGACAAGTAGATGCTAGCAACTCCAAGAGTTAGTATTTATGCTCGATAGTGGGTTCATGCCTCTGGTAATCTGGGGAAGTGACAGAAATCTCTAAGGTACTAGATGTGTTGTTGCTACTAGGGAGAAAACAACAATCCTTTGTTCATAGAACAATCATATTGTTTACTTCACACGCAATTTGTAATGCAATTATCTGTTGCTTGCAACTTAATACTGGAGGAGGTTCAGATGATAACCTGAAGGTAGATTATTAGTCATAGATGCAGTTGGATGGTGGTCTATGTATAATGTTGTAATGCCCAATCGAATCTCAAAGGAGTCAATATGAGTAGTATATGCTTGTATTCTTTCTCGATGTTTGTCAATTGCCCCGCTGTAATTTGTTCACCTAGCATGTTATCTATCTTAAGGAGAGCCACCTATAGTGAACTATGGACCCCGGTCCTTTCTTTTACAATCAATCTACAATCAAACTGTTTACTGCTTTGTGTTTACTTTCTGCAAACTATTACTTCCTTCCATTCGATACGTGTAATCCTTTGTTTTTAGCAAAACCGGTGAGATTGACAACCTCATCGCAAGTTGGGGACAGAGTTCTGTGGTTGTGTTGTGCAGGTCTCCACGTTGCTGCTGGCACCGGTAGTGCGCCCTGCCAACGTTTAGCTAGCAACACCTTTGGGGTGTTTCCTTGTTCCTACTGGATTGATAACCTTGGTTTCGTACTGAGGAAAAACTTGCTGCTGTGCTTATCATACCTTCCTCTTGGGGTTCCCCAACGAGCTCGATATATTTTGGGCCATCAGTAGTGCAAGCGGGAAATCAGTTCCCCAGCTCGAAGAATAGAAACACCAATCGTGCCCCCCACTCAAGGTGATTTCCGATATCGAGGTGGGGTCGAGCAAAGGTGCGATCGAGCAGTATGATCCGAAGTTTGTTGCAATATACAGAGAAGCGGTCGCTGCTCATGGTTTGACTATTGCTCAGTACGTATCCCAGTTAGAGTCCCCGTGGCTGATGAAGCATACAAATACCGGCATGTGAAACGTCTCGTCAAACCTGAGGAGGTCAATCATCTATCAATAAAAATGCGAAGATTGCATAAGTGATACATGCAAGCCTCGAAGGCAGGGGAAACTGGATACTGTTAGGAGTTAGAAACGAGCATTACGGGTATGGAGATGCCCAGATAATGATTGAATTTGATGAACTATTTCAGTTATACAATCAAAACTCCATCGACAAAGTGATCGTCAGTGCCTATTGTTTGTAAGTATTATTTCTGTAATTAAGTTTCTAGCTAGCTCACCTTGTTTATTGCATGTATAATCATACTCACTATATTATGCAGAATGAAGATTCTCGAATGCAAAAGAGGACAAATCTATAACATTGGGTTCATTGACCCATATTGTGTTCATGAACATAATGTCCAACTATCTTCCAAGGATACAGAGGATAAAATTGTAAAGCCGTTAAGGTTTCAAGAAACCAAAAGGGAAATACTATTACCTTACAACTTTGAGTGAGTGTTATTGTCTTGTACACATTCTATTTCGCTTACTCGATGTTATGTGTATAATTGATGAGTTATGCGTGCGCAGCTTCCACTATATTCTGCTAATCATTTAACCTGACAAAGGAGCAGTACAAGTAATGGACTCAAAATGTAAACCCCTTGCGAAGTGGGCGGACATGTAGGAAATGCTCCAGCGATAATTTCAATCATTATGACACTATATCGGCAACTTTCATTTATTTTTTGATATCAAGTAATTAATAACTCCTTTTATTCATTTTCTTTGTTGGACAGCGCTTGGAAACGGTTCACCAATAAGACTAAGGGTTCCTAGAAAGAGGATCTTACATTTGAACCACTAGATGTAAGTACTACTAGCTAGATCCGCGCATCTCTTTGATTCTAGTTTCGATACCATTATCATGCTTGATTATTATTTTGATTGAACTCTGTTCTTGTAAAGTGCCTAAGACAGGAAGACGGTAATATATGTGGATACTATGTTTGTGAGTTCATTCGTCAAACGATCTGTGAGACTGGCATAAATTTAGAACAACTTCGAGTACGTAAATAATATTCATAATTTTATTTTATTACCATCAATTGTGTTTAACTAGTTTTATTTATATATGTTGACTCCTTCTTTAAATTAGATCGAACGGATATGAGACAATTTTCTACCAAAGGATTGCGTACGAGCAATTTAAGAGGAAATTGCGGGATTCTTAGATACAGAGATCCTAGATCCTAAAGGAAAATACTATCGACGGATGTTGATAGTGGAATAGAGATCGTAAAAGACATTATATTATATATGCATGAAACTCGTGTACCGTATGTAATATGTTCGACACTTTGATCTCTATATTCATGACGATGTTGTGTAATATAATGGTTCCTTCATTGTTGAGTGCAAAACACAAAATAAAAAGGAAATAAATAAATAGAAAAAATACAAAATGAGTTCTCTGTCGCGGCACAAAAAGTATCCAAAATGCTGTCGTGGTAGAGAAACATAGATCCCGGTCCGTAACCGGGACAAATGGTCCTCCCTCCTCGCTCCAGACAGCGGCCACGTGGATCCCCTTTCGTCCCGGTTCGCAGCACAATCGGAACTAAATGGGTGGGGCTTTAGGCCCGATTGTCCCGTCCTGGTTGCGTAACTGGGACTAAAGCCTCTTACGAACCGGGACAAGAGGCCATGTTTCCATTAGTGGAGGGACATGGTCTTTTGACTCACATGTCTAAATACACCTATTATAAAAGCAATGCAATTTAAAGAATTCTGACAAGAATTACCCGGTGTACATCCGGACATCATATGTTCTCACATAAAAAAATTCAGTAAAAAGACATATATTGTGGCATGAATAAGAAAGGACAAAAAAATGTCTCGCGAAAAGCTATTTTGGAGTACTAAAAATTGTCTTCTTAAAGCAAGCCACAAAAACAGTGTTTCTTTGTGAAAGTTTGCGTGTAAACTTAAAATGTCTACACGTACACCCGGATATTTTTAAAAAAATTCAAACATTTTAAAGTATGTTTTTTTGCCAGTAGTGCATCTAGAGCCAAAGTGGATTTCCCGGGAGACATCTCAATTTGCTTGCACCAAATTCTAGAGTATCTACGCCTCCAACGCTGCAGAAAGAAACTTATTTTTCTTGTTAAAGCAACATCATCGTTACGGTTCCAAATAGCTTAGCATAATGCGCATAGCCACTGGATATGCTCCTCAACAGTCTTTTGCTAACACTTGCCAACCAATTTCCTAGCATATCTTCAGCCAGTGGTTGAGGACGAACGAAACTGGGATAGTGCGAACTCTTAAGGATAATTTAAGTATATGCAAAATCAAAGTAGTCCATACACGTAAGTATCTACACGTTCTAGCTTGCTAAAACGTCTTAGATTTTGTAACAGAAGGATTATTTGATCTTAAATATAATCATCAATTACAATGGAAGTACTACATCATACTTACATCAAAATAAAATGGAAGTACAAAGCATGTGCCGCTGATCTTGCCGCTTTCCGAGCCGCCTAGCCGTCGTCTTCGAAATTGCATTGGTCTCTTAGTTGGTCAGCTACCCTCTATTTAGAGTGAGTTGGGCAGCTACCTAGATTAGTGGTTTCTGTCCAGGGTCCGCAGCCACTATATATCGCTTCCTGCGTGGTGTACCTCCGACTCGCCCGTGTCTTTTTTCGTCTTGGGCCGGGCCTTTTCTCTTCCCCACTCGATGCTCCACAACATCCCGTTTTGGAACGCTTCTTTGTTTCTGCCATCGAGAGAGCGAGCACGAGTCCAGACTTCCGATTTCCATCGCTATTCCACGGGGTTCCTCCTCGGCTGTCTTTTTTTCTTACCGTTTTTTCTGCCTGTCTTTTCTTATTGTTTTTTCATGTTTTTCCATTTTTTCCTTTTTGCTTATTTTCCTTTTTTATTTTGTGATTGATTTTTAAAATATGAACCTTTTAAATCATGACTATTTTAAAATCCGAACCATTCTAACCAGTGTGGACTATTTTGAACTTTCCAAAATCATGATTTTTTTTAAAAAAATTGAACATCTTTAATCTTGATTTTTTTATAATCTGAATCATTTTAAATTTGTGAACGAAATTTAAATTCTGAACCATTTTAAATTATGAACAAAATGGTTACGGTAATGTGTCGAGATAAATATTAGGAAAGAGTAGGGAAGTGTCTCGGGAAGGTCATGACTAGTAGCCAAAGGGGCATGCCATCCGAGGCCCACCCTAAGCAGGTTGCCCTTTGCACCCTTGCCACCGACTCACTAAAGAGGCCAAGAACACTCCCTTTTGTCGAGCCACGCCCCTTTTCTCCTCGCTCTGCTGACCTGCCACCAACCACCCTAGCTAGCCACCGGACACCACCATCATCGGTTGACCCGACCGAGTTGCGCCACCCTCTCTTCCTCGGCTTTATTTTGCTCTAACCCGTTGGACTTAGTATCTCGTGATTGGAGGGTTGTCCCGCCCTCATGTGATGCAACTTAAGGTTGGCTACCCAAGCCGGTCAAAGTTCGTGCCCTTGTGCTAAAGGTCACGGTCGGAACCTATTTTCCCCACCAACATGTAGGCTATCCTTGTTTTCCAAGCCACACTACACCAATAGTAGGTCTAGGTCGAGTCTTTCCCCGCATGTGGTCCACACTCGCGTACGCCTCGCTACTAGTCCACTTGCACATGCCTCGTGTGATCCACAACTCTCCATTCAGAGCTTTGTCGATCCACACCCTTCCTTCCAGAGTTTGTGTTTCCCCTAAAGATCTACACTCCTAATAATACCTCTAGGTTTGGCTTGTGTGCACTGCTAGAGCTTATATCTGTGTCAACAACACACACCAATCCAAGACCCGCATGAATTCCGAGGCATGCCTCTCTGAGGATCCTCCTATCGGCTCTCGCCGGCGCCACTCCGGCGTCGTCGCACACCAAATCATGGGCTCTTCTTCACTTGATTCATCTGGTGGTGGTTGGAAAATCACCTATTCCGGGAGTTCCACCGATGGTAAGTTCCTTGTTGGATATTTGGTTCTCTCGGCTAATCGCTGGCTGGTCATTCTCAATGCCAACGGTTCTCCACTTGAGGGTAGAAGCATGGAAAATGGTGAGGTACTCACGATTGGTTCTGTGGTGAGGTTCCCCTCTCATCTTGCAAGAATCAATGATATTTTGACACCATCTTCTGGTTTTCTTGGGACTTCTCATGTTTCTGATAACAAGATTGAAGATTTGAAACTTATGTGGCATGTTACTAGCTCTTCCTTGCCATCTGATGATTTGGACAGAGCTCCTGGTTTTTTTGGTCCTTTATTCTCTTGCTAAGCGGGTTGTGTTGCTAAATCATGACAAGATGGTTATAGATGCTAGATTCCTTCTTCAAAATGAGAAAATCTTCTCTGGTGTGACTTTGGATCTTGTTATCAAAAAGGTGGTGGTGGGTGCTCAAATTGTCGACGTGCCTCTTGCATCATCAGACAAGCTCAACAAATGCACATCATTGGATTTCACTAAAGGGAAGTTTTTTGAAACAAATATGTTCAAAAAAATTGGCCATCACATCAATTTCTCTGGAGGATTTCGCAGAAGGCCTTTCTTCCTGGTTGGCTCATTTGGTCGTGCAAATTTTAAGATTGATGTTCATACTATTAGCATTGTGCTACAAGCATGTTTTGGGGGCATGCATCAAAATTTCAAGTCAAAATCCTCCAAGATAGAACCTTTAGGTTCTCTGTTGCATCAAGAGCTGTGGGTTTTGAAATATATAATTCTGGTTCTTTCTCAGATGAATCATTTATCTTGAAGATCAACCTTTGGGGTGATGGAGGTCCAAATTGGAAATTCGAAGAGAAGGAATATTACAAAGAATTGGACTTTTGTTTCATACAAAAAGAAAAATAAGATTTCAGTCTTTGATCGTATTAGTTTGCCGACGTCAACGGTCCCATGCAATAACGGTCAAATAAAAGGTGACATTAAACGAGTTGTACCGGGTACATCATTTGCGGAAATTGTGATTAATGGTCAATTTATTGAGGGTGCGAAATCTCCTACAGACAACAAATCAACCTCAATTAATTTGCCTGGTCTTTTACCATTTTTGAAATTCCCAACTTTCCCTTCTTGTCCCTAGCCCGACAAATCTTACCTGCATTGGTTCAAGGCCCATGTCACGCCGCAAGTATCGCGGTCCAGGGTGTTTGATTGAATTAAAGATTATGCTCTTGCCCAAAAAAAAGTATTCGCCCGAACCCCCTGCCTCCTCAACTCCCACGCCTGCAGAAACCCCAACTTCCTTGCTCTGCTCGTCGCCGGCGACAATGGCCGACCCAATGGCAAACATTCCACCTGACCCTCAGCCTTTCCTACCCCATGGCTTCGAGATTCTGCAGGTGGCTGGCCAGAATCAGGTCAAGAGGGTGGTGGTTCCTCGTCGACCAAGGGCGCATGAACAGTATGCCATTGCACACATCCATCCCCTTCCCCCTGGTCCAGTTCCTTTTGATAATATCAGAGATGTGTTGCAAGATTTCTTTTTCAATGAAGCTCGTGTTAATTTTCGTGATATTCAAGATTGTCCATTTGGCTCTACATATGTTCAATTTACCAATGTCAGTGACCGAGACCGGTTAATTGCTGCAGGTCCAATACCCTTCCAGGATGTTACAATCTCTTTTGTTAGGCACAATGAGGGAATTAACTGGCGTAGGACTCAATTTAACAATGAATGTTGGGTTATGCTCCTGGGTCCTCCACTTGATCATTGGCACACTGAGGACCTGAATGCAGTCTTCTCTGATATTGGTAAAGTGCTGCTCTGGGAAAGAGACCCTGAGCACAAGGGCAGGATCATTGCTAAGCTAAGAGTCACTAACCTTTTAGATGTTCCTAAAAGTATTAGACTCACCATTGGGGACCTTGTAGAAACAGAATCATGGACGTTCTCTGTTGAAATTTTAAACAGCAATCTCCTGGGAGGGGGCCCACCTGATGAGGATCCACTACCTGATGATGGTGATGACCCTCATCCCCTGCCTGTGGTGGGACCCATTTTTGGCCCCCCTCCACCACCACCTCCTCCACAACCGGAAGGGGACATTGGTGGATGGGACCAATGGGTTGAGCCTGCTCCTCAACAAAATAATGTTGGTTGGGGTAACTGGAATGTTGTACATGGACCTGTGTTTGCTGAGGGTGTTGACATGCCTATTGATAACCTGGATTTGCCACCTCAGGAGGCTGACAGTGTTGTTACTGGTTTAATTCTTGCCAATGTTTCATCTGACAATGACAAGGCATCTATCCATGGTGCTGAGGATATTGAAGTGGAGCAAATAATTGCTAATGCTAACCAGGATGTGGGCATGGGAGAAGGACTGCTTAATATTCTACAGAATTACCAGGATGATGAGGAGGACAGCCACCATGCTAATGATGGTAATCAACAGGATGACTGGATGATTGAGGACACAAACCTTCTCTCCCCCAATGAGGCACATCTGCAAGTTGGAATGGCCATCATTCCATTTGTCAATTCCTCTGAGGTGCTATTTGCTAGGCAGTCATTCTCTAAGCAAGGCCTGGAACTATGGGACAGATTCTTTGCTCCACACATCAATCCCTCACCTGACAAAGGCAAACTGCAATGTGATATCCATGTAAGTTGGTTTAACTTTATCACCCTCATGCTCATTACTCCTGAAAAATTCAGTTGGGTAAGACACTTCCTTACCTCTCCCCTTTGGGATATTATTAAGGAGCCAATTGCAGAAGAAAATACTTTCACTTTCATTATCCCTGATGAATGTGTTGGACAGATGCCTCCTCACTGCCTGAATGAATCCCCATCAAACATGATGGTGCCAAATGCTCCTGCAAAAAAGAGGAGGGGTAAAGAACCACTGGTGGACTCTGAGGTGAGAAGGAGCCCCAGAATTGTAGAACTTAATGGGGGGGGTTTAAAATCCATATGAATTGTTCTGATCCTAATTGTCTCTCTTGCAATGCTGCACCACCTTGTCTCAGTAATAAAGTTGTTAAGAACCTTGCTGATTCATTTTGCAACGTTAAGGAGGGGGAGCTTGAGAAAAGGCTGCTGAAGAAGAGCAGGATCAATGATATAATCATCAAGCCACCTAGAAAACCTGGACCAAAGAAGACTGGTTCTGACTCAAACCTTCCAAGCAAGAAGAAGGGTGGAGCTGCTGAATCTTGTGGACAGCAGTCTAAGAAGAAAGCACCTAAATAATGTTGTTAATGTCTACAAAATACTGTCCTTTTGTGACTGGATCATTTACCTTTGGAGTTTGTTATGAGTTGTTAAAGACCTTTATGCTGCTATGCATGTTTATGAATTCAGTACCCTATGATTTTCAATCTTGTTTGTGTGACTACAAACATTGTGTCACCACAATACTCACTCAACCTATTTATCAATGAGTAACAATAGAAATTGGAAGATTCTGAACTGGAACCTCAGAGGAATTAACTCTGAGAAAAAATGGTTGGCATTAAAAAGCAAAATCATGGAATCTGAATGTGATATCATTTGTCTACAAGAAACCAAGAGAGAAAACTTTGATACCAATTATTTAAAGAAATTCTGTCCAAATAAGTTTGACAGCTTTGACTTCTTACCTTCAATTGGTGCTTTTGGAGGAATCATCATCATTTGGTGCAGTTCATTATTTAATGGCATCAGAGCTTTCCAAAATGAATTCTCCACTTCTGTCACTTTCACCTCACAATTATCCAATGACTCCTGGACTCTTACAAATATCTATGGTCCATGTCAAGCTGATAGGAAAATTGAATTTTTGGACTGGTTTTCCAACATCTCTATGCCTGATAATGTAGACTGGCTTGTCTTAGGGGATTTTAATCTTATCAGAAGACTTACTGATAGAAATAAAAATGGGGGGATGTTAATGAAACTATGTTTTTCAATGATGCTATCAGCAACCTGGGACTTATTGAGCTACCACTGAAAGGAAGGAAATTCACTTGGAGTAACATGCAAAAAGATCCACTTCTGGAAAGACTTGATTGGTTCTTTACTTCTAGCTCATGGACAACCAAATACCCTTATACTTTGGTTACCCCATTATCCAAGCCCACTTCTGATCATCTACCATGTGTCATCTCTATTGGAACTAACATTCCCAAGGCACAAATTTTTAGATTTGAAAATTACTGGCTTCACCATTCTGATTTTAAGATGATTGTGCAAAATGCCTGGAATATACCAGTGAATTATCAGGACTTGGCAAAAAGAATATGTGCCAAATTGAAAAATGTGAGGAGAGGCATCAAGATATGGGCCAAGCAGTTACCATACTTAAGGGACCAAATTGCTAAGGTGAATGGCACCATTGACCTTCTGGATCTACTTGAAGAATCTAGAACATTAACCATCAATGAATAGCACCTCAGAGATATCCTGAAATCCCATATTATCTCTCTTCTCCAGAACCAGAACACATACTGGAAACAAAGAGGAAAAATTAAATGGGTGAAACTTGGAGATGAAAACACACAGTTTTTTCATTCCAAAGCTACCATCAGTTATAGGCACAATTATATCTCAATGATCAAAAATGAAAATGGCCATGAATTCTTCAATCATTATGACAAGGCTGATATTCTTTGGAATGACTTCAGAGCAAGAATGGGTACATCAATCAAAACTGAGATGCATTACAACCTAGCAGATTTCTATGGAAATGGAATGACTGATGAGATGAAGAATTCACTTGAAAAACCATTTCTTGACAAGGAAATTGAGGAGGTTATCTCTGATTTACCAAATGACAAGTCACCTAGGCCTGATGGTTTTAATAATGAATTTATCAAAAGCTGCTGGTCTATCATTGGAAATGATATCAAATTACTGATTCATGATTTCTTCAATGAGAAAGTTTCCCTTGAGAGCATCAACTCATCCTACATTGCTCTCATTCCTAAAGTCACATGCCCTTCTACCTCTGCTGATTTCAGATCAATTTCCTTACTAAACTGTGTGTTCAAAATCATTACCAAACTTCTTGCAAATAGACTGCAATCTGTTATTCTGGAATTGGTGCATAAAAATCAATATGGTTTTCTCAATAATAGATCTATTCAGGATTGCCTTGGATGGGCATTTGAATACCTATTCCAATGCCACAAGTCAAAGGAGGAAATTCTAATTCTAAAACTTGATTTTGAGAAGGCATTTGATACAATTAATCACTCTGCCATCATAAATATCCTTAAAGCTAGAGGATTTGGAAGGAAATGGATCAAATGGATAGAAATGATCTATGAATCTGGAACCTCTAAAATCCTATTAAATGGAGTGCCTGGTAAAAAGTTCTATTGCAGGAGAGGTGTGAGACAAGGAGACCCCCTTTCACCATTACTATTTGTTCTTGCTGCTAACCTTCTACAATCTGTCCTAAATAAAGCCATGCATATGAACCTTCTAACACCACCTATAGAGGAACCACCCAACAGTGATTTCCCAGTTATTCAGTATGCTGATGATACACTAGTGATACTTAAGGCAGATGCTACTCAATTATTGTGCTTGAAAGCACTTCTTCAAACATTTGCAAATTCCACTGGGCTCAAAGTCAACTATTTGAAATCTAGCATGATGCCGATAAACTTATGTAATGATAGGTTAATGCATTTTGCTATGACAATCAATTGTCAAACTGGTAGCCTCCCTTTCACCTACCTTGGTTTACCACTAAGCATTTCAAAACCATCTATGGAGCACTTTCTGCCCATTGTTAAAAGAGTTGAAAGAAGATTATGTGGTATATCTGATTTCTTAAACTATGGAGGAAAATTGCAACTGGTAAAATCTGTTCTGTCCTCACTCCCTCTGTTCTTCATGAGCTGTTTGGAGGTACCAATTGCCATCAAGGATCAAATTATAAAATACATGAGATATTGTCTATGGAGAAAGAAGACTGAAGATGTACAAGCAAAAGGACAAGCTCTGGTGTCTTGGGATAAAATCTGTCGTCCTAAAAATCAGGGGGGTCTAGGGGTGCTAAACCTACAGATTCAAAATACTGCCCTCCTTCTAAAAAACTTGGACAAATTCTACAACCACCATGACATCCCTTGGGTTCATCTCATATGGGAAACTTACTACAAACATGGAAAACTACCTGGAAGAAGCATGGAAGGATCATTCTGGTGGAAATCTCATATCAAATTAATTGATAATTTTAAAGGCATGGCTAAGTGCAATCTGAATTCAGAAAAGTCTGCTTATTTCTGGTCTGACCTTTGGCAAGATGAGTGCTTGATGAATAAATTCCCTCACCTTCTGTCCTATGCTAAGTTTTCAAATATCAGCGTATATGACTTCTTACATGCTGAATACTTAGAGGATAATTTTCACCTACCACTCTCTCAACAAGCATACTCTAAGTTTATAGTCATGGAAGAAAGGTGCCAGGAAATCATGCATACCACTCAGGGGGATACCCATGATAATTGGTGCTATATTTGGGGGTCAGATAAATTTGAAGTAAAAAATGCCTACTCAGCCATGATTGGATATTCACCATCACCACCATACTTCTCTTGGGTATGGGCATCCTCTTGCCAAAATAAACACAAGTTCTTCTTCTGGCTCTTGCTTCTGGACAAATTGAATACAAGGAATCTTCTGAAAAGAAAGCAGTTCATCCTGCCTGACTACAAATGTGTAACTTCCAACTGTTACTTGGAAGAATCAGTAAATCATCTATTCTAGGAATGTCCATTTGCAAACAAATGTTGGGACCATATTTACAGAAACAGAACTGCAAACCTAACAGGATTGGAAGCTATTTCAGACATCAAAGAAAAGTTACACCTACCATTTGCAATGGAAATCATTATCATGACTATCTGGAGTATCTGGATATGCAGACATGAGAAGATTTTTAATGACAAAAGACCCACATTCGAAAGATGGAAAGCAATCTTCTATCAAGAAATGAGATGGTTACAATTCAGAATCAAAGGAAAATACAAGGAGAAATTCAAAGCCTGGCTAAACCAGCAATTAGATCAGGGATAGAGTAGATTTTACCCATCTTAGAATGATTTTACTTTACTGTTTTGATCTACCTTAGATCTTTATTTATCATTGTAACTATTCATATCTATAATAAAAATTGCAGTGGGGAATTTTCCCTACTGTTTCACCTCAAAAAAAAATACCTCTTCGGAGCATCATTGATCCACCCCTCCCCTCTCTCTCCTCCGAATGAACCGCGTCATAACATTCAAACAAGAGACAAATAAGCAAAGGAGGACTCAGACCCCATTTATAGATATCACCCAGAGGAGTTCACCTTCCAAACCGTGATCCCCTTACCGTCTAGAGATTCTCATTGCTGACATGAGTTGTCATGGCATGTGCACACATGTAGGTTATAGTTTGCTCTTATAACGCACGCTCCCGTTCGCAGGCACCTAGAGTGGTAAACAGGTCCGGCCTCGAGGGGGGTCGGGAGGGGCGGGCACCCCGAGACCAAGGGGGGCCATCTAGGTACGACATATGCGATGGGGATAAAACATTTCACTGGCGGCGCCATTAGAAATATGTACGAAGATTTTCCTCATCTCTCTCCTATTGTTCAGGGAGAGGTGGAAGTTGGGACAAATCGTTACGTCCGAGTGGACTGGCTGTTAAACTATTTTAACTAGGCCTTTCTTTCAGTTAGTAGTGAGATAATTGAGTGGAGCGGACCGTTGGGCTATAAAATGACCGCATCACTAATCCAGGGAATATATCACACAATCTACGACTTGTTTCCTAAAAACCAATCTACACATAGTTCCCTAAAAAAATCTAGGCATCCGAAAATAGTAAAAAACTCTACGCGTGATAGATGTAAGGCATTTTCTAGTTCTAAATAAAGTAACACTTTTCCGTTTTATTTCATATTGCATTTATTAGGTCTCAAAAAAAATCCCTTTCCATTTGTTCAAGGTCTACTTGAACTGAAAAAAAATCAACATTTTAGTTTAAATAGTAGCTTGAAGACACAAGAAGAATTGCAAGATAATTGACAAGTTCAGGTGCAAGATTCCAGGTGCTTGGCGTCGTTTGATCATTCCCACATGACTCCTCCTTGCTCATGTGATGGGCGAGAGGTCAATGATACCTCATTGCACATGCGGTGTATTGCCACGATAAAACTATACAAAGAGACGACTGATTATAATAATTTTTAGAACGGTTGTAGTATTTTTTATATACAAAGTTTCTATAATGTTTGAATTAAGGGGCTCGAGTTTTAGTTTCGTCTCGGGTCCTCGAAATATGAGGGCTGACCCTGGTGGTACCACGACTTGTCATATCCAGTGGCTGCGGCCTACACATGTGATGGCGTGTTCGGATACTCAAAATCATGTTACTCGTGGCTTACATCTACTAGGTATAAGGTCTGGAAATGCCACTTTTAAAACAAGTATGTAGCTATCAATAATACGGGTTGGACGGCGAGTGGAAACATATATAGTTCGCTAACCTAACAAACAAATCTTGGCCAACCTAACATAAAAATAGACAAAACCGGATCAAAAGTTAGAGTATCCATTGGCAAAGGCAATCGAGTTCCTAGGGAGTTAACTTAACAATTACTAGTTCCCCTCATAAAAAGAATAATATTTTGGCAGAATCATACTATGCATGTATCTGTAGAACAGTTTTTTTGAATAGAGTTAATTGCAAAAAACCATGACAATTGCACGAGAGGTTCAAAAATCCACCACTTTTGAGCAGATTCGTAAAAATCCATATACATTGAGTCTATGACTTGCAGTATGCACTAACACTGAGATTTGGCCGCGCTAACGACATTTCTAACAGCAAGGCCCACTGTCAGGGTCGATGTGGTGTGATAATTACGGTTGAGGGTGACAAAAGCTAGGTGAATTAAAAAATAGGGGTTTCTGTATTTTTCTGTGGGCCCCACTTGTCTGTTCCTCTCTCCTCTCTTTTTAATATTTATTTTTTCTACTTTAAACTCCATATCTTCCTCCAATAAAAAAGAAACGGAGAGAGAATAGACTGGCCCAGAGCCAACGTGGCCGACGTCGACAGCGAGGAAACCGTCGTGGCTTTGGCCGGCGAAGCGCGTAGGATGGCCCCTGGTGCGCACGACATCGAAGCAGGTGGAGCCGCCGGGGCAGGAACCAGCAGCGTCGGAACCGAGGTCGGCAAGGCGCGTGTCCTCTAGAACGCCGGGTAGCCGGACCTCTATGGGGATGAGCGTGTCATGGAGAAGGCAGCGGCGGGTCCCAGATCACCGGTGCAGCGGCACAGTGGGTCGCGCACATCGGGATCCAAATGCCAGTGCTGGGGATCCGTCCGGAGGCAGGACAACGGGGACTATCGGGGACGAATGTGGTGGTAGGGAGAGACGCCTTCGATGGCCGTAACAGAGGTGGTGTTGGGGAGGGGCTCCGCCGTCGTCCGGAGGCGGCGGCGGTGCTCGGGAGGGGTGCCGTCGGAGACTAGGACGAAGCTGGTGGTCGGGATGTGTTGGGTGGTGTAGGGGATTTGGGGCACGAGCGAAGTTGTGGGAAGGGGCAGCGACGGAGGTGGTGGTGGCGAGGGGTGGCGCTGGCGGTTGGGAGGGTGGTGGTGGTGGGGAGGGGCGGCGGCGGCCGGGCCAGTGGTGGTGGTTGGGATGGTGTAAAAAGATAAAAAAAGTACTAAAATAAATAAAATATGTAATTTGATTTTGTGCGAGAGAGGAGCTGACATGTGGGGTCCATGGAAAAATTGCAGAACCCCCTCCCCCATTTTAAAATCGGTCTTAGTTTTGTTATCCTGGCCATAATCAGTGTGCCACGTCACGTCTAGCATCGGGTCCCACTGTCACAATCGTTGTTAGCGTGGCTAAAAAGAAATCAAGCATCAGTACACATTGCAAGTCACAGACTCAATGTATATGGATTTCTACGAATTTGCTCAAAAGTGGTGGATTTTTAATTTCTCGCAGAATTGTCAATTTTTTTTTCCGCAATTGACTCTTTAGAATGGAATGAAAAAAAAGAGAAATTCGTTTTGAAACCCGGGTCTAGATGCTCCCTTTATGGTGGACCAACCATTGGCTTCCACATTGGTTTACTCCATTGCAGTATCAGCATTTTATGAACAGCGCCCACTGTCCAGGACAACCAACTGTGAGCATTTAAGTCAGCTAGACAAACGGCATGCACCGTTAACTGTCGTCGACGGCGGTTCTGCACAACCTTGGCAAGGGCGAGGTGCTCCACATGTCTACACGTCCTGGTCTGCTGCCAGAGCCCAGAGGTCCATTTACTAAATTCACTAGATTAGCACCGGCGCCTTGCATGCACAACAATGTCAAGCTAGCCAGTGTCTTTCCGGTTCAGTGTAAGCTTCTCCTATCAATATTTTCGAAAGCTCTAGTTTCTTAGTTTGCCTTTCTAGTTTGTGTATCTGCTGGTTCGAAATATTTAGAATATTTTCAGTACGTGTTTCTCCATTCAAATGTTTATAAAACATTTTGAAATGCGTTTCTCCATCTTGATTAATTGCACATCTATTCTTGCAAATATGATTATGGATTAGTCCACGTCATCGGTGATTCTTTTTTTACGGGTAAAAAAGGCGGATACTAATCCGGCAAAGTTACAGAAACTGCAACTCGATGACAATGGCGACACGACGTTGTCGGTGGCGCGTGCCGCCTCTATTCCCCTTGACGCCTTGGATCAGGAGCATCCCCTGGCGGGCGGGAAGTCGCTGAGCACCGGCCGCAAAGGGCCTACACTGAACGTCCTCGTCGTCATCGAACCGAAACTCACCATCCTCTTCCACGATTTCTTCGGGAGCCGGAGCCGCCGTCCCACGGCCTCTGGCAAGGGGAAGTCACCCACGCCAACTCTGAGGATATGCGAATGCGACGGAGATGGTAGATCGCCTGCAGAACTCTGTCGAGCACCACCGACGAAGAGGAAGTCCACACCTGCAAAAGCCACTCCGGACGCGCCTCCACCTCTCCGCCGCCGCCGACTGGCCACCAAAGACAACCTACACTATGTACACGTCGCGAATCGAGGTTCCCCCGTCCTACCTCAGCCGGAGCGGCGGGCGAAGGGCGGGGCAGCCGCCGATTCTATGACTGCGAGGTGGCTCTCTGTTGGTCGCTCACAAATCGCCTTCCGGGTACTGTAGACAGGGAAAGGATAAGGTCCAAGGTCCTTCACTCCTTTTTAGCTATCATCTCACATGATCGGTCATTCGATGGCTCGTAATATTTTACAAGACAAGTTCGTTATGTTGAAGTATGATCTAAATTCAATTAAGCAGGTTAACTTCTGACGGAGCGGAGCGAGGCCCGATGCCTGGGGGTGCAGATAGTCGAAGACCTAGGTTTCTACCGTTATATATACCTCTTGTAAGCCGCCAGTTGGAATAAGTTGCATATATGAAAATCTTCGGCATTATGTAAACACTTTTCGTTATAGTAAAATTTTGCGGGCTGACGCCCATGGTTTTTTTCTCTCTTTGTTGGAGAAGTTTTTCCACGTTAAATCTGTGTCCTCTTGCTACGACTTTTTTCATTCTTCGTTATTTGCTTGTCATGAATCTAACACGTCAAATGAAAGATATTACGGGTAATGAGTGAAAGTATACTTGCACTCCCGCCGTATAAAAATAAGTGACTCGGATCTATCTCTATCTGGATTAGCACGTACGTAGACGCAGTTTAGTGTGTAAAACATGCAAATCTATTTATTTTTTTCGAAAAAGCCCATCCATTAATAATCATCAACAGTAGTTAAAAAAGGTCTAAAAGTAATAAAAATTACAAATAGGTCAATGAACCACCTAGCGAAGACTACAAACATTAGCACGAGCCGAAGACACGCCGCCGTCCTCGCCCCTCCATCACCGAAACCAGACAAAGCTTGTCGTAGTAGAGCTTGTTGTAGTAGACAGACGGAAAATCGTCGTGCTAAAGTCCCAAAGAACCAGCGCACTAAAGCAGCAACCATCGCCAATGATGACATCAATAGATTGGAAGAGACCTGAAATTAACACGAGAAACGACTAGATTCCAGGAGATCAACCGGACACACGACTCCACGCACCCTCCGCCAGCGCTAGACGCACCACCAGAGCGAGGATAGAGCGGAGAGGACTTTATTCTGACTTTAGGATGTAGCCATCGCCTCAACATCCCCAAAAAGATACGAGAAAATAGCCTAAACTAAGAACAAAAACCTCCCGCCGACGAGAGGTCGTGGTCCGCCACACCTCCAAGGCCCTAAGGCCATCGAAGACGGAGCGGACCGATGGCGTCACCGGCGAAAGAAAGAAACCCTAGATGGGGATTTTTCGCCGCCGCCTCTCGCCTTCTAGGAACAAGCACGTACCGGTTGGTTGTACATGCAAATCTAATTCAAGTCTCTTATTTGCGGATGAGGAAGAAAGTAGACAGACCTTCTTCAGTTTTTCTTTGCGGTGACCTCGTTCGATTTTTTATGCGCGCACACAGACAAAGTGATTTACTTGACAAATCTAGTTCCCATTATAATGTCAACAATTTTTTTTGGCTTGATTATACTCGTGGCAGAACTTTTTACCATGAAGTAATTCTGTACCATGGGGCATACATTTGAGCAATTCCTGGACCGCTGGTCCACGAGCTAGCATTACTGCTCGCCATCGAGCCGTAACGGCATCCCATTCTCTGTGTCAGGACCCACTGCATTAAATTGGCCAATACACAGCACCGTATATTGGTTTCCCACGGGAAGGTATAGACACTGTAAATTAAATTGGGCACAGATCCCAGTCCAGGTTGAACGGACCAGACAACAGGAGCAAATGCTCTCGGGTGCCAAAACGCTGCCCCCGAAAAAAAATGCCAAATAAAAGGAAAGAGAAAACCAACTCGTCGTCATCTCTAATCTCCGAAACCCAAACCCCAAACTGATAGACAGACATCAGCCAGAGCAGCTTCCCTCGTCGCCGCCCATGTCGGGAGGAGGGATCGCGCGCGGCCGCCTCGCGGAGGAGCGCAAGGCTTGGCGCAAGAACCACCCCCATGTCCGTACCGTCTCACCTCCTCCCTCTTACCCCCACCCACCTGATCCCGGTGCCGCAGATTCGGGTCTTGATTTGGTCGTACTGTTTCGCAGGGATTCGTCGCGAAGCCGGAGACGGTGGCCGACGGGTCGGTGAACCTCATGGTCTGGCACTGCACCATCCCCGGCAAGCAGGGGGTAAGCACCCCCCCCCCCCCCCCACCCCCACCCCTACGCACACACACACCACATACATACACATCGATTCGACCTGGTTCGTTTGTGAAGGTGCTGTCTTTGGTAGTGCTACTGCGCAATTCGATCTGGTTCGTTTTCTGAAGGTGCTGTCTTTGTTAGTGCTAGTGCGCAATCGTGTCTCGCATGAGTCGCATGTGTAAGAAAATTGAAGTTTTGTGCACTGTCGAGTGTCAACCATCGTGGTTGTAAATCATGGCAAAAATAAATCATGCTAGACTACTGCGACTGGTCGATTGCTGCTAGATGTTTGCCTCTGGTCTATGTGTGGTGGTTTATCTACTCCCTCCGTCTCAAAATAGATGTCTCGGGTTTGTCAAAAAATGGATGAATCTAGACACTATTTAGTATATCGATTCATCTAAATTTTGACAAACCTGCGACATCTATTTCAAGACGGAGGGAGTATTATAATTATGTTGCTTGTTGGTATGATTGTGTATTAGGAAGTATGTGTTATTCCTGCCAAACTATTAGCCATCAATTCTTCCTCATTAGTGTACTTGTTTGCCCATTAAAAAAGGTACTCGCTCCATCCACTAGTATAAGACGTTTTGTCAAACTAATTTTGTTTGCCAGAACATCTTATATTAGGGAACAGATGAAGTACCTGCTATCCAAACCTAGGAGCCATAGAACTAGTGAGGTGCCATTTTTCCATACTTCGCTTGCAACAAAAGGATGGCACGAAGAACTCAGCGTGACACCTGCGCAGTGGGTTGGAGATCAGCCCAGACATCATCAAGAGCGGCACTGGATGGCCGCGATGTCACCAGGAAACTCCAGTTGTTTCACTTAGACTAGTGGTTTATTAGTGTTGCGCAGACGCAATACTGGAGTGGGAAAGGATTCTCAACAGCAACAGACATGCAAAATTATTGGTTCAACAAGGAATGATTGTTGTAGGACGGAGATGCTAGTAGATAGATTGTTGCTGCCACCACTCTGACACTCTTCTTCATAGTCAGACCAATCTGCCTTGCATCTGGTGGATTTTGCTAAAATGTCGCGTCTGTTTTCTTATATGTGATGTTTCTTATCTTTCTCCAGTTCTGTCAAATGACTATTGTAGTGAATATGTGCTCTTCACTTTGAATTTCTCTTTCATGTTTTGTCTTCCCTGTTAATTCATTGCACACAGTCTGGAATCTATGACAAAGTGGATATTTTAACTACTTGTCATTTATGCAGACTGATTGGGAAGCTGGATACTACCCTCTTACCCTCCATTTCAGTGAGGACTACCCTAGCAAACCTCCCAAATGCAAGTTTCCACCGGGTTTTTTCCACCCAAATGTCTATCCCTCAGGGACAGTCTGCCTCTCGATTCTTAATGAGGATAGTGTAAGCATGCAAGCTATTTCGTTGGTTTAATTGAAATGCTGCACTATCGATTTTACATTTCTAGTTGCACATTCTCAGGGCTGGAGACCTGCCATCACTGTTAAGCAGATTCTAGTTGGAATTCAGGATTTGCTTGATCTGCCAAATCCAGCTGATCCTGCACAGACTGATGGTTATCACCTTTTTATCCAGGTTAGAAAATAAGATCTGAACGAGATACTTTAGTTCATTAATTTTTCCATATCATCCATTTGCAGTATTTTCTTTTGTTTTGCAGGATCCGGCAGAATATAAGAGACGTGTCCGGCTGCAGGCCAAGCAGTACCCTGCTCTGGTTTGAGGATCCATGTAGTGGTTCTAAAACATAAATTACTGTACCTGAAAATATGAAGTTTGACCAAATATAACCGAAAGCGGGATCTGTGACAACTTTCCATTGTCACCATGGACATCTGTGATGTGTGGCCTGGCATAGGCCAAACAAAATCGTTTGTTAAGCTTGAATATGGGCGTATGGATAATCTTGAACTTAATCCCTTGATTGCGTCTTCTCTGGAAAAAAAATGATTGTTCCTTTTGTCTCTTTAAAAAAGGAGGCAACCAAGTTAAACCAGGATTTTTGAAGCTCGATGGGTCGGGAGAATCGTTTTTTGCATGGTGTTTTCACAAATCAGTGTTCTGCTGAATTTTGCCCTGTTGCTTGACATTACTTAGTATTACCCCCTCCATATCTGAACTGTCAAAACGTCTTATATTAAGGAACTGTGATAGTATCTACCCGCAAAAAAAGGAACTGTGATGGTATCAATTAGAATGTTTTCAACTTGCTGTGAGCAGGATTGCTTCTATTTCGAAATGCGATCCTAAACTGCTGTTTGGTTCGATGCTTTTGAAATGCGATCCTACAGATTGTCGGGAAGGATCATGTTGAGGCATTTATACAGATTGGCAGGAAGCAGCATATTAACTCAAATACAGAGAACGGAGCAATGGAATAGATCATGGTTTTGGTAATAAAAAAACATCACTTCTAACTGAATATAACGTTGAACTGAACAGGTAGGAATAACTTGATAATCCTAGCTATGATCCAAACACGTTCATCTATGTGGCTGAATGAAATTGTTCTAGACTCATGTATAATCGAAAACAGAAAAAATCTTAATAGTGGAGTAGATTTGTAAGGCACAATACAATCAGCAAATCTTTTGCCTTGATCGTGCTACAGAGTTTAAGTAGTCCGTGCGTGCGTCAAACCAGCAGTTCCACTGGGATGGGGGCAACGCTCGAGCGAGAATGTCCTAACTCGACTGAACTGAAAAATCTGGAACGAAACAACGACAACAATGGAAGCAACGCAGAGCAGATCGAGCGTCGACAGTGTCACAGCTCCTGCTACTTGTGCAGTGCTTGAGAGCTTCTCCTGGCCCCCGTCTATCTGAAGTTGGCGCGGGCCTGGTATGTGAGGCCGATGCACCAGGTCGGTGGCGCGACGTCGGCAGCGAGGATGGTCTGGCCGGTGGTGTAGGATGTGAGCTTGAAGCTGAGCGCCTGGCCGCCGAGCTGCCCGAACGCCTGGTAGGAGGCGCCCCAGTTGTGGCTCATGCGCATCCACCCCTCGCCGCCGCCGCCGCTCCCCTTCACCCACATGTCCCGGACGTCCCTGCTTGTATGGTTGTGGGAGGATAAATGGCTAGGCAATGCTACACTTTGGGAACGATATCCTGCTTGTATAATATTATTCTTCATAAGGGTGATACAATCGCCATAGTGATGAAGTATTCTCCTTCGAATGTGACTTTTATAAAAGATTTAATTGGACCTAGACTTGCATCTCGGAGTGCCTTACTTCATCGCTTGATATAAGTCCAATTAGCACCTGGGTGAATTTCGTTGTAACTTGAACGAGAATACTCAATTCTCAGTTAGTTCTATTTACAATACACTAATCTAGCCTGACTTACCAGTTGATAATAATAGGAAAATCTTGAAGATAAAGATACCTCTAATTTTTTTTTGCTTGGTATCTTCACCGGGGGTTATTCTTACAAAGAAAATCTTATTAAGCGAAATTGGCACGAGAATATAAAATGTGTTTTTTTATCACGATGAGACAATTAAACATTTGTTCTTCCATTGTAATTTCGCATGTTCTATATCGCCAGTCATCCAAACAAGTTCAAGCTTGTATCCATCGTGTAGCATTGCCAATATTTTTAGAAATTAGTTACACGGTATATATTACAAGTACAGAATACCTTTTAGGATGGAAGCGGTTGCCATTATCTGGTCGTTGTGGCTATGTAGAAATGATAAAGTGTATAATGATAAAAAATTCTCTCTTCCAGGTTATCTACCGGTGTACCGGTACCTTCTCCTTATGGTCGTCTCTATATCATGTGGAGTTTCACTATCTCTTTACGGAGGTGTGTACACGTCTGGAGGATACTACGTGATATTTCTTTACCCTAGACATGGATGACAGCATAATCTTTGGATCGCCCATTCACCACCTTAGGCTTTTTCGTGGTGGTGTCACAACAGATGTCATTGATAGGCTAAAGATGGGGCCAATGTGTTCTAGTGGTATCCGAGGAGGGATAGTGCAGTGAATCTACACGCGAAGAACAAGGAAATCTACACATGATGTGCCCAGGATAGAGGCTCTCCTATGGAGATAAAACCTCTACTCCTGCTCTAGATCTTATATTATGATCTTTCTTGCTGTTACAAGTGCTTCTTGAGCTGTTTTGTTGAGAGGAAGGAGATGGCGTGCTCCTGCTCTCTACTCACTCTAGGGTTTCTCGCTTAGCCAAATGAACCCACCCCCTCCTTGGAGGCCCTGGCCCACCTTATAAAGGGGTGGCCAGGTTACAACTAGGGCTTACGTGACCCCGATATCCTACGAATATGCTTGTCCAAATATAGTAACTCGGCACCCTCCTTTTCTCCGTCGCCAGCCTCTACATGGCAATGGCGTAGAGGACACGCTGTCTGACCGTTAGGGTCAGACACTGTCACGTCTGTGATGATTTGCTCTATCTCTTGCCAATTTGTCTCTTGTCGCTAGCACTTGTCTCTCCCTAGATTCCTTTTAGAGAGAAAAGCGTTGGCCTTGGGATGACTCTCTCCTTCTTGAGCAAGCCAACTCCTGACTCGTCCTTGGTAAGAATAACTCGACCAAGATGGTTCCTGCAAAGAGAGAACAACTCAATCCTTGTGCCGACATACTGCATATGTTGGCCGAGTCTCGCCGGTGCTGTCCGCCTTAGGGTAACCTGGCCGTAATTCAGTCGTCCCTCTAATACTTCGGCCAGATCATGCTTTAGCCTACTCTTACCTCGGTGGGCCTTGTCCTTATACCTCGGCTTGACCCTACCTGGGGTCATCCCCCCAACATTAGTCCCTGAAGCTCGTGTGATTTTAGCAGCTTTAGCTTGAAAGGCCATAGTAGGTTCAAATCATCCAGATATTTGTCCGGTTTGCCGACATATTTATATGTCGGCTCATATTGAGTTTAACTCGGTTGCACCCATTGGTGACTTGGTATTCACTTACTCTTTCTGAGATATATCTCGTTGGCTGAGTCATGATGTTGCATCCGGGGTATCCCTCTTAGATGATTATCTTCTCGTGTACTCCTCCTCGTATCCTACGTGGAGTGTAATCATCGCTCTTGCCTCATTTTAAGGGTCGTGGCAGCAGTTACTGCCACGTGCTGTCAGGGATAACTGCACCCCATCACATTGTTGTGTGTCTCCTCGATAACCGCAGAGCCACGACATGTCGTTTGCTCTCCTGCGCCGTGTAACCGTGCGTGTGGCATGATCTCATGCATCAGTTGAGGGGATACACGCCCACGTCATGTGGCATGTGGGGTTAACCGATCCCACTACCATGATTTTCTGCACCGTTAAATAGGGGAGCGGGGGAGGCCCTTAGTCACTTCCTCCGCTCTCGCCTCTCCTTCTTCTTCTTCTTCTTCTTCTTCTTCTTCCTCCTCCTCCTCCTCCTCTTCTTCTTCCTTGCACCACCGTCGTTGCTGCTCTCTATTCCGGCGATTGCACCGCCCCTTCACTCTTTTCTTCCTCCTCGCTTCACCGGAGCGCCGCTCCTCGCTGCCGCCACGGGGCCTCGCCAATCCGTGCCCCTCTCCCCAAAATCAAGCTCCGCCTAAGAGGGTCGGGATCTACCCATAAATGGATAGTGCTCATCAAGTCACTAGCTATGCTATTTCTTGATGGAGATGCTGCGGGAAGTAGCTACCGTGGATGAGCAAGAAGAGGGCAACGCCGTCCATGAGCGCAGTGCCTGGGCCAGATCCAATGTTATACAGCAGGAGATTGACTGGCTCGTGCGCATGCACCGGATCCCGCCGGAGGTTAGCTGCCGCCTCCTAGTGACGAACAAGCCCCCTTCCTTGAGAATGGTGAGTTCGTCGGTTTTGTTGCTCACTTCGCTCGTGGCTTCGGTCTTCCAATTAGGGAGTTCTTCAAAGTTTTTCTCGACACTTTTGGTCTACAACCTCATCATCTTCCCGCAAACACCCTTGACTCTCTGCCTTTGCTTCTGGTACCGAAGGATACCTCGGCCTTTGGGCCACTATCCAAATCTGGGCCAAATTCTTCCAAATTCGGGCCAACATTGTTCCCAACAAAGAGCTTCCTCCTGGAGAGAAGTCTCTGACTCAGTGTCGGCCGGCCAGTATTACACCCCGGAAATCCTCCATCTTCCCCCGGATCACGGGCCTCGAGTCTTGCAAAGGGTGGGCGAAGACGTTCTTCTACGTGAAGAATAATACCCCAAACGGCATGATTCGGCTTCCTGCCTTTTCAGTCAGCGTCCCTGCTAGGAAGAATTGGGACCTTGACCCCAAGAAGAGCAATACCCTCACCAATCTCGTGGTGAAGCGTCTCCTCGAGCTGATGGATGCCGGGTTAACCGGCGAGGACCTGATGGTCACCTTCATTCGTAGCCAGGTTTGCATGCTACAACAATGCAACCACAAGATCTTCTACATGAGCGGTCCCCTTGATCCCAACCGAGTTTCCTTGATCGAGCTATCTAATGCTCAGATCCATCACGGAGTCAAGTCCATCTTCAAGACGGGCTTGACCGAGGAATGGGAATGGTTGGGAGCCCTTTAGCCGAGATAGGCCCGTTCCCAAGGTATGTCCTTCGAGTGATCCTTTCTGAGTTATTATTTATGTCAGTCCATTATACTTACTTGCCCTTTCTATGCCCCTTTGTATAGAAATTTCTTCAGCAGACAGTTGAGGACACCCAAACCCCGACACTCACTTGGGGCAAGGATCAGGAGACCTTGGATCCAGAGGAACCGGACTATGAGGAGTTCATGCCTATTCCAGACTCTAGCTCCGGCCGATCCTCTGGTAAGACTTCTGTCTTAAAGGATTGGATGGATGATGATAGTGATGATTGCTGTGAGATTCTCGAGGTATTTAACCCAATTCGCATCTCATATGCATATCCAACTGATCCCACTTCAGCTAACCTGACTAGTCAGGTGCATAATGCGCCTCCCATCGCCACTGAGGTCAAGGTGTAGTGAAGAAACGAGCCACGACCTCGGCTCCTCCGGCCGAATCTTCCTGGGCCGGGAAAAGGGTTAAGAAACCCAGCAAGATGTGACCCGGAAGGCTCCCACGCCCAAAGCTCCTCCATCAGTGTCCGGGTAAATCCCTTTCTCCGGGTTACTCTTGTGTCACATATTTCTTCTTTCATGTATTTTTTGTTTCTCTCTTTCTTATTTGATTCGAACGTTTTCTTTTCCTAGCTTGGCAGGGCCACCGTGGATGTCTCCTAGAGCGGCCCCAGCATCACCTCTCCTATTCATGAGGAACCACCTCTACTCCTCATGATGATGCTCTCGTTCTTAGCCCTGTTTGGGAGAGTTATCCTGCCGCCTCGAATAACAACCCATCTCGGCAGGAGGAGGGTAATGTCGGCACATGTGGAGAGGGCGCCACAGAGGACGTGGCTATGCTGGATCATCAGGGTGACTTCTCTGCCCCCAAAAGATAAGAAGAAGAAGATCGTGGTGTCGTCCATGCCGGTGCCGAAACAGTTTCTACCGAGGTGCCAAAAACTCCGGCACCCGTCCAATCTCAACCTGAGCCTCAGCCTCAGCCAACCCCTGCACTAGCTTCTAGCCAGCAACAACCAGCACCAGCAGCATCATCCGAGTCTCCTAAGACTCGGCGAGATGACCAGCCTCAGCAGAGCCCGCATGTCAAATCTCCATTGGCTTCACAGTCTCGGCATACGCCAGCCTCGGCAGCCGACACTCAGCCAATAGCCTCCCAGCGGCGGGCCAATCCGGCCGCTAAAGTGAAGAAAACATCCGAGGTGGCCAAAGGGACCAACTGCTGGATCTGGGCAACGCACCATTGCTTCTATGATTCATAAGAGTACGGCTCCTGGTTCTCCCCTGAAAAAGCAGATCACTTTACACATTGGCCCGGCCACTACAAAGGCCGCCCAACAAACAGCTCTCGGGAAAGGCTTAGTCCTTACTCAAACTCTCAGTAGTGGAAGCCTTGGCTCACTCTCTGAATATGCCAAGAACTGGAATAATGCTGAGTACTTCGAGGTTAGCTCCGGGAATCCCCAGAAATTCGGTCCTACCGAGATAGGCGCAAAGATGTATACCGCCGAAAAGGCTATCAATCATGTTGGCCGAATGATGGAGGTAAACATTTCTATTATCTCTTTTATATTTGCATAAGTATATGTGTATTATATCCTCTAGTCCCCGAGCCTCCGGGGGAGTAAGATATTACTCGACCGGATGCTCCTCTAGTTTCAAACTAAGTAAATCAACTTGTTCTCTTAGCTGATCCGAAGTATATAGCCGAGTCATTTTACCTTAGCCAAAATTCCTTTTAATATCATATATCTAGCCACCTAGATTCGGATCGAGTTTACTCGGTTCGAATCTTGATTAGCTTCGAATATCCAGCCACCTAGATTTGGATCGAATTTACTCGATTGGAATCTTGATTAGCTTCGAATATCTAGCCACCTAGATTTGGATCGAGTTTACTCCGTTTGAATCTTGAGTAGCTTCAAATATCCAGCCACCTAGATTCGGATTGAGTTTACTGGGTTCAAATCTTGAGTAGCTTCAAATATCCAGCCACCTAGATTTAGATCGAGTTTACTCGGTTCAAATCTTGAGTAGCTTCAAATATCCAGCCACCTAGATTCAGATCAAGTTTACTCGGTTCGAATCTTGATTATCTTAGAATATCTAGCCACCTAGATTCGGATCGAGTTTACTTGGTTCGAATTTTGAGTGGCTTCAAATATCCAGTCACCTAGATTCGGATCGAGTTTACTCGGTTCAAATCTTGAGTAGCTTCAAATATCCAGCCACCTAGATTCAGATCGAGTTTACTCGGTTTAAATCTTAAGTAACTTCGAATATCCTTATTACTCAGTGACTAACAGTTGTTCTTTTTAGATTATCACCAACCGGCGTACTGCCGAGTTCTAGCGGCTCCTCAATGTGCATAAGGAGCTCTCTAAGAAGCATAAGGCATTGATGCTGGAGCTGAAGAAGAAAAGTAATTCTTTGCCTTACTGCCTTCAGTTCAGTTCCTGTGTTCTTGGCTTGTCAAGTTAAATTATGACCCAAATTTTGCCAGCTGGTGTGGAGACCTAGAACAAGGAGCTGCAGAATTAGGTGGCCGATCTGAAAGGTATTTTCCCTCTTGTCCTTTGAGCATTTGATTCGGCTTGTAATTATACCTCGACTTTGGCCGGGTTAAAAATCTTTGCGGTGTCCCTTCAGGATTGCATATCCATTCCTGAATTGATGCTTCATTTCCTCAAACAAGCAGGCCAGCATCAATCCAAGCTTAAAGAGAAAGATGAAGAAATCTCTCGGCTCCGTGCCGAGAATGAAGAATTGAAGAGGCTTCATCAGGTCGAGCTTGACGAGGTGGATCAAGCCTTTGCTAAAGAGAAAGACTGGCTCAAGACTCAACTCAAGAAGGAGCAGAATCTAGTCAAGGAGGCCGAGGTCAAATTTGACTCAGTGAGCCTTGAGCCAGAGAATCTCTGGAAGAAAACTACTGCTTGGCTGATGGAGCTCACTGAATCAATAGTGTCATATCCCGTGTGTTTTCCCCCCGACTTTTTCTTGTTTGCTGACATTCCTCTTATGTTTTCTGTTTCTTTTGCTAATTTGTTCCTTTTCCTTATTATGTAGATCAATATCCAGAATCCTAGACCCGTGATGCCATTCCGTATCCAATTTCAGAGCATAGAAAGGTGACTCCGTGAATGCTTTTGTGGCGTACGACATGGATGACTCATTGGTCAGTCTCGCGGCCTGGGTTAAGTTGATGAAGACCTTAGGGGTGGACCTTGTGAATGTCGCCATCCGAGTTTTCCATATTCTCTGTCCGCAAGAAGCTACGCCCAAGCGCCCCTTCGAGTTGGCCAAGAAACTGATGGAAAGCGAGACAACCTTGAATCTGTGGTGGGAGTCCGCCGCGTGAGTTGGTGCTAACATAAGTTTATCCTTCATGCTATCATGGTACAATGGGATCAATCTGGATACACTTCAAAACATGCACACTGGCTCCAGGTGGACAACTGACCCGACCCTCATCTAGCAACACCAGACCTGAGCTTATCAGTTAATCCAATATGGCAGTATTCATGCTTGTACTGATGGGCCGAGCTTTCTCGATGAGGTGGATGATGAATACATCAAAGAAGATGCAGGCAAAGACGAGGAGGATCCTAAGGATCTCGAAGCTAACCCAGATGAAGAAATAGAAGTCGAGGTTGCTGACCCTGAAGCTATTGTTCCCCCTCCAGCTCATGACCTGGCCGTTACTGCTCCTTGAGCACATAAACTCTAAACTTAGTTAAATCCCCAGTATATCGAGCGGAGATGTATGAAACAATTTAAGTTATTTTTGCTACTACAATGCTTTTATGTCAAATCTGTTTGGGCGAAATCCCCGAGTTTCAATTTCTTGTTCTCTCAATCTTATGATTCGGCTCACGCCTACCATTTTTCGGTGTTCGACTTATGAGTCTGAGATCAGAAAATCAAATTAATAATACTTGAGATTATGGGGATTAGCTCAAAATGATTCGGCATACCATTATAGAAAGTAAATACAGGGGTTAGTCCAAAAAACAAATGTCGGCTCGATTAGTTTCCCCTGCCTTAGTCATTTTTCATGTGTCTAGCATTTGCGAGCTTTTTCTCTTGCTTGCCATGAAGCTAGTTTTTTGGAAAACAGCAAGTCGAAGAGTTATCCCTTGGTGTCGACGCATTGCTAACTCGGTCTAAGGGGTAGAAAATTTAAGCCAGCCGACATATAAAATGTAAATATAGAACAAAGACAATTACTACTAAGGCAGTCCCCGAGTTTCTGCTCGAGGTGCCGAGGTTTCATTAATTAGCTAATTGCTGACATACAACCCGACATATGAGAGTTTGAGATACATACACTTCAGCAAAGTATAAAATGGACGAAGGAGTTCTATATTCCATGGCCTTTTCAATTCTTCTCCTAACATGTTCGCCTTATTCGATCTTCTCCTGTGGTTGAGCATTTATAAGATAGTATGCATCATTGTGCAGTGCCTTGCTTACAATAAATGGTCCTTCCCATGGAGGTGATAGCTTGTGCATGTCGGTAGTGCGTTGCACTAGACGAAGCACTAAATCCCCTTCCCAAAAAACTCGGCGGTTCACTTTCCGGCTATGATAGCATCGGAGATTCTGCTGATATTTGGCGGATCTGAAC
Organism: Avena sativa; assembly: GCA_916181665.1. NCBI lineage: Eukaryota > Viridiplantae > Streptophyta > Magnoliopsida > Poales > Poaceae > Avena > Avena sativa. The sequence goes on along the minus strand of OV702286.1, from coordinate 381,222,617 downwards.
AATTCCAATTCTCTTTCCTCTTCTAAAAGAGCAACATCATTTTGCTGGGCTTCTTACACTTTGGCTTTTGTGTACTGGGTGACCCTAGGCGAGTCATGCTCTATGTCGGCTGGTAATACAGCTTCTGCCCCATATACCAGAAAGAATGACGTATAGCCAGTTGATCGATTTGGAGTTGTCCTGAGGCTCCATAGTACTGCCAGAAGTTCATCACCAACACCCCGCTGATCTTTGCAGCGGCTCAATGAGCCAAGGTTTTATGCCGGACAGTACTAGCCCATTGGATCTCTCCACTTGCCCGTTCAATGCGGGGTGTGCGACTGATGCAACATCCAGTCTTATTATTTTATCTTGGCAAAACCGAGCAAATTCTCCCTCGGTAAAATTTGTGCCATTATCTGTTATGATACTGTGTGGATACCCATACCTCAGGATAATGTCCTTGAGGAATGATACGGCAGTGGGTCCATCACACTTTATGATTGGCTTAACCTCGATCTACTTTGTAAACTTGTCCACCATGACTAGGATATGAGTCATGTTTCCACGGGCCGGCCTAAATGGTCCAACCATATCTAAACACCATACAACAAATGGCCAAGTGATAATTATAGTTTTGAGTTTAGAGGATGGCATATGTATCTTGCTCGAATACCTCTGACACCCATTATACTTACTCACAAGGTCCTTGGCATCTTGTAAAGCACTAGGACAATAAAATCCATGCTGGAATGCCTTGGCGACTAAAGCTCTGGATGAGGCATGATGCCCATATTTGCCCTGATGTATATCTCGGAGGATCTCCTGTCCTTTTGCTGGATCAACACATCGCTGAAGGACATTTGTGACACTTCTCTTATATAAATCGACATTTATTATGGTATATGATTTTGCTCTTCTCTAAACTTGCCTGGAGAGTACCTCATCATTTGGCAAACTCCCATCTTCCAAGGAGCAAAAAATTGGCTACGCCCATGCTGGTATAACACATGCCGGGAAAATCTGTTCATCCACTTCCATTGGGCCAGCCGGCATAAATTCTGCCAGGTTAAGCTGAATAGTCCCCAACTTCTGTGAGACAGTTCATGGGTTCACCAAGGTAGTCCCTGGGTGTGCCGAGGCAGTCCCCGGGTTACTCGAACTATTCCCCCAATCGATGTCCATTGGGACAACCTTGGATCCTAGATTGGTCGGGATGTAGATTCACTTGGATTCTGGCGATGGTTTGGTAGATGGTTTTTATGAGATGTTCCAGAGCTACACTTGGCAGGATTACTTGCCAAGATGAACCAAGTTTCGATAATACATCGGCTGCCTCATTTTCAGCTCGAGGTATGTGATGGAATTCACATCCTTCAAAGTACCCACATATTTTTTGCACCTGAAATCTATATAAAATTATATTTGTATCCAAAGCATCCCAATGACCCAAAACTTGCTGTACCACCAAATCCGAATCACCAAAATATTGGATCCGACGTATTCCAATTTCTTTTGCTACTTTTAAGCCGTGCACAAGTGCCTCATATTCGGCCACATTGTTTGATGCTCTAAAGTGAATCTGCATCACATATCTCAACTGGTCTTTTTTGGCAAGGTAAGAACTAACTCGGCACCTAAACCATCTTTCAGTTTTGACCCGTCAAAATGAATTATCTAGTAATTTGAATCAGGCAAAGTTGGCTCATATTGCATTTCATCCCAATCCACAAAACTGTTGGCCACTACCTGAGACTTGATTACATCTCTCCTATCATATTGTGGAGCATATGGGGCTAAATCAATTGCCCACTTAGCTATTCATCGACTTGTATCTTTGTTACTCATTATCTCGAATATGGGTGTTTCACATATCACTTTTATGAGGTGTTCTTCGAAGTAATGTTTAAGCTTTTTGGCCGCCATATAGATGCCATATGCCATTTTCTGATAATGGGGACAATTTTTCTTCGAAGTAGAAAGTACCTCGCTTAGGTAATAGACTGGCCTTTGCACCGACTTACCTTCCTCGTCATGCTCCACCACTACCACGACACTTACGACTGAGTTGGTCGCTTCTATGTAGAGCAACACCAGCTCTTTGGATAGTGGTGATGCTAAGACAGGTGCATAGGCTAGCATCTTTTTAACTCATGAAATGCGTCATTCGCCTGCGGTGTCCATATGAACTTATCTGACTTTTTCATTAGTTGGTAGAGAGGCAAAGCCTTTTCTCCCAGCCGACATACAAAACGACTCAATGATGCCAGGCAACCAGTGAACTTCTGAACATCGTTGAGACTATTCGGCAATTCCATGCATTCAATAGCTCGGATCTTAGTCGGATTAGCTTCGATACCTCGGCTAGATACGAGGAAACCGAGTAATTTCCTGGCCAGGACACCGAAGGTGCATTTATCCGGGTTAAGCTTCATTCGAAATCTTCTTAAATTCGCAAACGTTTGTCGTATATTATCTAAGAGAGTTTGACTCTCCTTAGTTTTTATCACCACATCATCTACATACACTTGGACATTTTTTTCCAATTTGATCATGCAAGCATTTTTGCATGCATCTCTGGTAAGTTGCCCCTACATTACGTAAACCGAATGGAATAGTGTGATAGCAATAAGCCCCATACAGGATAATAAAAGCAATATTTATTTGATCAGCCGGGTTTAATGGTATTTGGTGAAAACCAGAATACGCATCTATAATTGATAGCAGCTCACAACTAGCTGTCGAGTCAACGACTTGATCTATCCTTGTCAAAGGAAATGGATCTTTTGGACATGCTTTGTTCAAGTTCGTGTAATCGATATATATTCGCCATACAACTGCCACATTCGGGTCATCTTTTTTTCTTTTCCACCAGCACCGGATTAGAAAACCAATCTGGATGAAGCACTTCCATGATAGAACCGTCTGCAAGGAGCCGAGCTATCTCATCCCCTATGCTTTTTCTCCTATCCTCGGTGAAGCGGCAGAGAGATTTCTTCACCGGCCTTGCATCAGGCCTAACATGCAAAGAGTGCTCAGCCAGCCCTCTTGGCACACCTTGCAGATCCTGTGTGGACCAAGCAAAGATATCCCAATTCTCACGGAGGAAGCTGATGAGCTCTCTTTCCTATTTGTCATTCAGGCCCGCACCAATGGTGACGGTGTGCTCTAGGAACTGCTCGTTAATTGGAACTTTATCGTTGTCCTTAGTCGGCTGGAATGATACAGTCCCATGTGGGTTACTCAGTGCTGGCATACTTAACTGAGCCAACTAAGCCAATGCCACTGCATCATGGATTCTCTTCTTCTCCTGTACTATTAAGAGTGACTCGGCTAGACTTGATCCGGCTAAGGCCACTGCATTGAACGCCTATAATCTCCTGCGACTGTGATGATCCCATTCGGCCCTAGCAATTTCATCTTCAAATAGCTTATGTGATAACTTACCATGAACTTTGATATAGCTGGTCTGCCTAACAATGCATGGTAATAACTTTTTAGATCCACAATCTCAAACTTCAGGTTTTCTATCCGATAGTTCTCTCTTGTCCCGAATAAAACATCTATCCGAACTTTCCCGATTGGCTCACATGATAAACTCGGCACAATGCCATAAAACGTGGTTTTGGTCACCTGGAGCATATTTTCCGAGATTCCCAACTTGTGCATTATGTCCTTATAAAATATATTGATACTATTGCCACTATACATCAACACCTTGGAGAACTTGACGTTCAGACTCAGCCCAATAAATGTCGGATTGAGCACCAGAGCATATGCTCCTGGACTCAGCATGATCTTGGGGTGGTCCTTTATGCTCCATGTGATTTCCTAATCTGACCAGTACATATACTTCGGTACTGCCGGCATAACTGTGTTGACCTCCATATGTCGCCTTTGCACATGTTGCCTATCATTTTGCTCTGTGGTGAATACACAATATCTCTGATGATGCTCCCTGTACTCATTTCGGCCTCCTCGTCCGGCATATTCATAGTTCGCCTGATTCTGTTCCTCATCTCTATGCACTTCCCTTCTTTCCTGATTCTTATACCTCGGCGGGGGTGGTGGTAACATTACTTGCTGAGCATTTGCCCCTGTAAGCTGTGGTTGCCGAGGTGTCTGAGGAGGTCCCATATTACCTTGTCCTGCACGCTAAAACCATTCACATTGACGGGTTGTATGATTCGTCGGTTTACTCGGATTGGGCGTGTGGAACTTGCACGGATGATCCAACATGAACTCATATGTATACTTTGGCCTATCTCTCTTCTCTTGCCACTGCCTTTTCTGTTCATTGGTCCAAGTTTTCTTCCCATCGGTCTTTTGTGTCCAGTGTTGGTTACTATTCTTCTGCCGCTGGTTACTTCCTGCATCTGGCTGATCTTGAGTTACTTCAGCAACATGGTTCAAATTGTACTGATAATCTGGCCTTTCATCTCTTCTTTTTCCCCTGAAATCATTCCGTCGAGATGACCCGGCCCCTTACCTGGAGTAGTACTCCTCATTCGGCTCAACCGACATAAGCAGGGGTTGGGTCGGATCTCCCAGTGCATACAAATCTGTAATCTTGATTGTCTCGGCCAACGTAGCTTGCATGTCTCTCTGTAGCCTCTGCCACAATACGCTTCCATGTCCGCATCCTTGCACAAACTAAGCAATTGCCTGTGACTCGATCACACCTTCACATGAGTTGCGCATTATACACCACCGAGTCAAAAACTCCAGGTCGATTTCATTCGGCATCTGCTTACACATTGTCAAGTGCTCTGGCCTATTTGGCCTCTTATATGTGCTAGTAAAGTTACTGATGAGCATTTACTCAAAATCCAACTAACAGTTAATACTTCCCGGTGGCAGATTATTCGGCCAAACTCTTGCTGGTCCCTCTAGCATCTGAGGCACATATATCACTGCCCATCTGAGATTGCCCTGTGCGATGTGCACAGCTGTGGAATAGTCAATCAACCAATCTTGTGGCTTGGTGCTACCATCATATATCATTTTTCCCCGGGCTAATTGAAAGTTCGGCACAGGTGGTTCTCACATAATTCGAGATCCAAAGCATGTAGGACCCGTAGGACCTTGTCCTTCTAACAGCTCCGACCTATAAATTCTCTCCAGCGGCGATGAAGTTTCCTGTCCGGATCTTGACACCAGCTAGCACCGCCACTCGGCCCACGGTGGGCGCCAATTATCGTGGTGGTGTCACGGCAGATGCCATGGGTAGGCTAAAGATGGGGCCAATGTGCTCTAGTGGTATCCAGGGGGGATAGTGTAGTGAATCTACACGCGAAGAACAAGGAAATCTACACACCATGTGCCTAGGATAGAGGCTCTCCTATGGAGATAAAACCTCTACTCTTGCTCTAGATTTTATATTATGATCTTTCTCGCTGTTACAAGTACTCCTTGAGCTATTTTGTTGAGAGGAAGTAGATGGCGTGCTCCTGCTCTCTACTCACTCTAGGGTTTCTCGCTTAGCCAAGTGAACCCACCCCCTCCTTGGAGGCCCTGGCTCACCTTATAAAGGGGTGGTCAGGTTACAACTAGGGCTTACGTGGCCCAGATATCCTATGAATATGCTTGTCCAAATATAGTAACTCGGCGCCCTCCTTTTCTCTGTCGACAGCCTCTGCATGGCAATGGCGCAGAGGACATGTTGTCTGACCATTGGGGTTAGACACTGCCACGTCCGTGACGATCTGCTCTGTCTCTGGTCGCTAGCACTTGTCTCTCCCTAAATTCCCTTTGGACAGAGAAAAGCGCTGACCTTGGGCTGGCTCTCTCCTTTTTGAGAAAGCCAACTCCTGACTCGGCCTTGGTAAGAATAACCCGGCCAAGATGGTTCCTGCAAAGAGAGAACAGCTCACTCCTCGTGCCGACACACTGCATATGTCGGCCGAGTCTTGCCGGTGATGTCCGGCTTAGGGCAACCCAGCCATAATTCGGCCGACCCTCTAATACTTCGGCCAGCTCATGCTTTGACCTAGTCTTACCTCGGTGGACATTGTCCTTATACCCCGGCTTGACCCTACCTGGGGTCATCCCCCAACATGCTGAGACTGGATAGAATACTTAAAACTCTTTAAGTAATAAAAGCGTCCCTTATAAAAAAAAGGCATCCGAGCATTCCTATTCCTTGACCTAGCCGCTGGAAACGAAGAAAACCCACGACACAAGACAAAAACCCCGATCAAAACCCTTGCCCCACTCCCATGGTGTCTTCCTCAACATCGACTGCCCATGCCGCTCTAGGATCCCCTCCCTCCCAAAAATTGACACGGTGAACTTCCTCTTCTAGAAAACCCTCGTGTTCCCTACCCTGCAAGGTGCCCAAGTTGTCAGCCTGCTCGATGACACTAATGCCACCTCCGCGAAGATCCTGTAGGTTGAAGACTCCACGAAGACCAACATCTTGAACCCCCCCCCCCCCCCATACTCTGGTTGGATCTCTCGGGATCGGACGGTGATGGGGTTTGCATCGAATTTGCGACAAACTATATTATATAGAGCTGGATATTGTTCTCTGAGAGTGGCATTCCCTAGCGAGTTATCCTCGCATAACCTAATTTATAATCCGTCTTTGATAGTAAACGAACTAAAGCAGGATAAATGCTATTCTTCGTTGTCATTAGACGAGCCGAGAAGATATGTTAGCATTATATTCATGTTAGATTTCTTATTCTATGTTTGACTGCAGGGAATCTCAATACAAGGAAAATGCCTGCCGACAAGGTCTTAAACAAATTTGCTTCGGTTTTGTTAATGTAATGTTGGTAAATTGCGAACTTGGGTTGTGTTATCGAGCTTCATCTCATGAAGAAAATGAGGAAGTACTAGTTCTGGATGAGTGGCGAGATAATCGTGATATATCAATTTATTCCCATTGTATATGAAGAATGTCTCTGGAAGTGGAATCGGTGAGATGAAGCTCGCCGTCCCCACAGAGAAAATTGCAAGTTCACAACAAAATCGCTCGCCAAATGGAACATGAAACAGTTTACATGTTCACGACGGTGTACAAACAACATATTCTATCCAGCTAGATGATCTCCATCCATTCCTCCAGCATCAACCGGAACATGAAGGTATGCCGGCTGCGGCTCGTACCCGAACTGAGGCGGCACGGCACCTACTGGTAGATGCGCGACATCTGCTGCGTTGGAGGAAACGCCATCGCGGTGACGTTGAGCGTGCCGTCCCTCTTGTCCATCTCCACCTTGTGCTGCGTCTGAAGTTCCACCGCAGATTCCATGCGTTAGTGCCAATGTAAACAAACGAGAAAACTTGAGTTGAATGGAGTAAGCTAGTGTGCCATTACCTGCATACAGGAGCAGACCCTGCACAGATATGAAGACACCAGTTAGGCGTGTCTGTTTCAGTTAAGAGTGAACATTTTGTAAAATGTTCCAGGGAAGTGAGAGTGTCTTACGTCCAGTAGACCATGTCAGATAAGCAAGAGATCGCCCTCGATGCCTCGGAGAGTTGCTGGTTGCCGACGATGCAGGCGACCAGGGAGCAGATGCAGGCCAGCCGCCGGAGGATGAACATGAAACTCTGCACGCAGTAACCAAAACCAGTTCTGAGGTTAGCTTGATCAGTTGCAGAGTTCTGAAACAACAACAGCGGAAAAGAGGTAGGGGCAGTGAGTACGATGATGCAGTTGTCGCACTGGGTCGTCTGGATGTTGAACTCGTCCTGGAGCAGGAACCTGGTCGAAGCAACTGAGCTGCCGAAGCAGCAGAACACCTGGAAAGTAATCGGTGGAGTATCAGTTGATCAGAGCTGAAAATTAAGTGGAAACCAAGAGCAAAAAAAGGTGTGGATCACGCACGCACCTCTGTGGCTAGGCATACTTCTGGGCATTTGCTCTCGCCGCACCTCCCGCTGCATGGCATGTACCCTGCGCAGCACACATATCTGAAACACGCACAGAGACATGGATGGAACTGAAGGTCAGAGAACTGTTTTGCTAATCCTGAGTGAGAAGAAGAAGAGGAAAGTTTAAGGGAACTTTACTTTGACATGTCGTTGTAGAGTGCACGCCTGCGGAGCATGTAGGAGACGCATGGACCGCTGCAGCGAAACGAATTAAGAGCAGATTTACAGTTAGGATTTGATTTGGCAACAGAGAGCTTGAACACCATGGGCAGCAGAGAATGGAAAGAGCGCCCACTCACCACCACAGCGATAGACAGCAGTCTGCAGGAAAAGGAAGAAAACAGAAACAAAAACTGCATAAGTCCAGACCCATATGAAGAAATCAACATCCCAGAATCGACAGGAAGGTTGAGGCACATCACGAGTTGGCAGGATACCCACATGGGAAATCAGACTGGGTGGCGTTGGTGAGGTCGGTGTGCCAGACGTTGCGGTAGCTCTGCCGCAGCTGCGCCTTGTCCAGGTACTCCTGCGACGCCGCCATCTCGATCGATGCCGCGCACACTCGCTCGCTCGCTCGATCAGGGTAACGCGGACTCACGTAATCGTCAAATCGTCTTCACGCTGGCTAGGTAGCTAGGTAAGGTGGCAATGGCGAATTGGCGATGGCTGGTCGCTTAATATAAGCGCGCTTTGGTGGCACTCCTCGTCGTCGTCGGCCACCCGGAAGAATGCTCGACGGTCAATGCCAGAGTCGTCGTCGTTTCCAAAGTGGGAAGCAGTTACTTTGAACGTACGCGTTTCTAGTAGTGCTTGCAAGCATGCAGTCAAGGCGAGGGGTGAGTGGATCAGGAAGCGTCCGCAACAAGAATCCGCCCGGTGTGTCCAGTAAGAATCCGTATGCAGTAACATCCACACGAGAAAGGATAAGTGGGGGTGCTTAACCCCGAAGAAAATTGGGGAGGCTTTGCAGGCCAAATCTTGTTTTTTTCGAGGAAACAGATCTAGTCTTGTTTCTTGTCTTTCGTTTGTTTCGTTTTGTCAAATAGCCCGAAGATTTGGTGCGGCTCATGCGTGCATGCACCTAGTTCCAAGTGGCGGCTACGTGTGCCCTCACCCCATGGATGTAGAGAATGAGAGCCAAGGTGGGTGCTTCGGCAGCTTGGTTGCATGATATACCGAACCTTCAACTGGCGGCCGGCATTTTGTTCATCGGAACACGCTTTTGTCCCGTTATATTATGGCAACCAACCGATACAATCTGGGGAAGTGAAATTCTCTCCAATTTTTAAGAGAATTGTACCGCTCAGTCTCGCTCGCGTCCTCACGTTCGCGACCTGGAGACCGGCGGCGCAGAAGCGTCCAGGGTGAGAAAATGAGGGGCGCACGGCGAAGCTTGCATTGACCCTAGCATCGTCGGGCGAGATCCCACCACCACAGCCTTATTCTCCGGTCGGGGCGCCTCCGTCCAGATCAAGGTTTCACTGCCTATAGGTTATGATTCCGAGGCGGATGAGATCTCTGGTGCTGTAGATTGGGTGGCGCTCGAAGAATTGGAGGATGAAACTGGGGAATTGGGGTGCACAACGGTGGCTCGTCGCAGGTGAAAGACTGATGCAGAGCACCGACAGGACTTGGGAGGAGATGGGATTCCCCACTCCGGCATCTCGGTTCTGGGAGAGGAGATCGACGTTGCCGAATGTTGTGCATTCGCCGGTGGCCGACATTTCTCAGCGACGGCGATCGTCATCGCCATGGAGTCGGGATCGCGCCGTGGATAGCCGCACATGGGCCTCTGCTTCGCTGGTGGGCCTCAAGCTAGCCCACGGCGCGAGGATGAAGCCGTGGAGGGGGTTGCTTCCTCCTCGACGTGTTCCTGCATCGCCGATGCTCAGTGATCTATTGGCAGCGGTGGTAGCTCAATGCCCAGTGCGGGCTGATCCGATATTGACGCGGACAGGCGCTGATTTCCCGAGCGTTGGGCCAGGTGACGTGGCACGGCAGTTTTTTCCTAGACCGGTATTGGGCATAGGTGTCAGTCCATGTGGAATAGGAAACCGATCTCTACAGTGACATCATCGACTTCCTACCGTCTGCCTCTACACGCTACGACCTCCTCCAACTCACGATCTTCGCCCACATCGCCCTCATCGCGATCGCCGCAGTCACCCGTCAAGTCTACCTCGACATCGCCTGGGCTTGGGTGATCCTACATGATAAGGGGTAACCTCAAGGGTGGCCCAATCTTCACGGATCTCCTGGTCAAATCAATGGGAAAGCCAGGGAAAAGAGAGAAGGTAGCGGAAGCGGACACACACGTCGTGAAGAACACGGTGAACACACACAAAACTCACACGATACAAGGCCAATTTCTCCCGCCAGCGGCCACCGGTCCGACAGAATCCTCGCAAGGAAAGATCGGTCAACGTGCTCCCTTTGATCCCAAGTGGAGAGAGAAGAACACCTTGGAGAGGGTCTTGACAACTATGCTCACGCACTCGCAAACGTAGGCCTTGTACAATGATGGATGCGCGATACAAACTCCAACGAGGTTGGTGACGATAGTCGGTCCCCTTGGTAAAGGGGATGAGGCAAAACTAGAGATTCCACAAAGGGGGTTGTCTTTAATCTATCATCTATGCCTAAGGGATACATGAGGGGGTGGAGGCTCTATTTATAGGCCAGACACTAGAATGGGGTAGTTTAGGCAAAAGGATAAGTAAAGGGAATATTCTAGAGCATCAAACCCAGATCCGTGCGCAGACTGATAATTCCGGAAGTAAGTCCGGCGGCGCCGGATCTGGCGCTGGAATTTCCGGTCGGCACCGGTTATTCCGGTCGTTCGTCGGACTGGCAAACAGAAACACGTTCCAGCGGGATTTCTGGTCCGCCGGTCCTAGCGTCGGTTTGTTCCGCACGGGTTCCGATCTGCCGGTTCTAGCGCCGGGAGTTCCGGCGATGGGTCCGGCGGCGCCGAGACCTTCGCTGGTTTGGCTCTGCCTCCTCCTTCTCTTCCAAGCCTCCATCTTGTCGGGCATGAGTCCTCAGGCTTCCTCCCTTGTCTCCGTACTCATCGGTGTGAACCTAGCATGGTCATAGGACAGAGTATGAAGTAGTATACCATTCAATAGGGTAGGAAGTGGGATCTCATAGAGGATAGGATTCACCTTTGGAGTCCATGAAGACTTGGCATAAGTTGGAGACATTGATGTGGTAACAATCGTAGGTCGGGCTACATCAGTTCCCCCCTTCAAAAAGAGTCGTCCTCGACTCTACATTCTCATAACAAAGTCGAAGAGGTCGAGAGACATTCTTGATCTTGGGGTTCACCATATAGTCGTCCTCGAGAAGATTGATTTGACAACACTCCAATGTTCCTTCACCTTCTATGAAGCCTACCAAGCTCACCATAAAAGCGAAGCAACACTCAAAGAGTAGCCCATTCATGAAGATTATAGTATGAGTCCTCAAGTAGAAGGAAGTCACCTTAGTATGTAGAGATAGCTCTATTAAGGGCAGCCTTAGGTAACTCTCTACGGTTCGTCTTGTCAACTCTCGGTCCATAGATGTTGACACGTATGCAATTGTACCTTCACACAACAAAGACCAAGCAAAATATTTTCGTGCGTGATAGAGGAGCATGTCATGTGTGGCATGCCCATTCTTGTTCACAATGCTATTAGCACAATACAAGGATAGCAAATGAGATGCAGATGCAAGGTCAATGTGCATGGAAATCATTTAAACATTATCCAAATGTGGAAACTCAAAAACTCAATATAACGTCTTAGTGTGGCACTCAAAGCAATTGACTAAAATTTTGATCAACATCTTTGATGCAAAGTTAGGAGAATTCGGCAAAAAACACATGAGGAATGCCATCCAAAAAACATCATTATGTGTGCAAACCAACCATTGGAAAGAGAAATTGTTCGACATGTTGGATGCCACACACAAATCATCCAAATCAAAGATCATGGATGTATGTGTATCACGAGCGGAAGCAAAAACAACATGTTTGCAAACAAACCATTGATCACCCACAAGTATAGGGGGTGTATCGCAGTATTTTCGATAAGTAAGAGTGTCGAACCCAACGAGGAGCAGAAGGTGTTAACGAGTGGCTTGGAGCAGGAGTTCTCTGTAAATACTTAGCAAATGCATTTTAGGGGTTTTTGATAATGCACATAAATAAAGTATGAGTAAATAAAAGACAATAATAATAATTGCAGCAAGTGGCCCAATCCTTTCCTAAGCAAAGGACAAGCCGGTTGTATAACTTAAGATTACCAAACGTTCTTGAGGACACACGGGAATATCGTCAAGTGCTTTCTCTTCATATAGTTGATTAATCTTCTTTAGTTTGATAAGTGTTGTGTGGGTGAACCTGTGCTAATGTACTGACCTTCCTAGGACTAATACATACTTGTGATTAAACCCCTTGCAAGCATCCGCAAGTACAAGAAAGTAATTAAGATAAAACCTAACCACAACTTTAAACTCTGAGATCCTACACTCCCTTGTGCAAAGGTTTCCTAAAGGGGGTTTAGGTTTCTGTCACTCCGGCAACCCCTATGATTAGTAGCAAAATACACAATGCATTCCCCTAGGCCCATAAAGGTGAAGTGTCATGTAGTCGACGTTCACATGACACCACTAGAAGAATAACACCACAACTTAAATAACAAACTATTGAATCTTTCTCAACACAATTCCACTACTAACAACATGACTTCTCCCATGTCCTCAAGAACTAAATGAACTACTCACAAGAAATCATATGGATCAAGATCAGAGATGAAATAATGATAAGTAACAATCTGAACATAACAATGATTCAATGGTTCCACTGAATAGCATCAACTACAACAAGTAATCAACATCGGGAAAGTTTCCCCTAAGAACTATGCACGATTCAACCAATTGTTACAGCGGTATGAAGTGGTGATGATGGTGCTGGCAGAGATGATGGTGGAGATGATCCCGATGAAGTCCACCTTGATGGTGGTGTTGATGGCGACGATCTCCCCTCTCCGGGAAGGAATTTCCCCGGCAGATTTCTGCCTGCCCGAGAGCTCTTTCTCTCTCTGCAGTTTTCCGCCCCGTAGAGGTGGCGGAATCTTTCTATGGTCGTATCCCCAGTCTTAGGGTTTCGTGGGGATAATATACGCCAAAGGGCAGAGCGAGAGGTGGGCCAGGGTGGCCACACCACCTGGTGGCGCGACCAGGGCTGGCCCACGCCAAGGGGTGGTGTGGGCCCCCTGTGACCCATCTCCACTCCCCCTTCTAGCACCCTTCGTCTTCTGGAAAAATAGGATTTTCCGTGTATTTTCTCGGATTTTCTGATCTTCGTGAATTTCGCCTCTAAACAGTGCCTTTTCCATCAGAATCCTGACTTCAGCGGTCCATCCTCCAAAAGTCATCAACCATGCAAAAACAGATGAAATAACATAAGTATCATCTCTTAATATGAAATATATCAATGAATAACAGTAAATTATGACATAGAATAGTGATGAAAAATGGACGTATCAACTCCCCCCAAGCTTAGACTTTGCTTGTCCCCAAGCGAAAACTGAGCTCAATAAACATGACCTCAGGTTTATGGAGTGAAGAGTCGATAAAAGAATACTGACTAGAAGCATCACATTCATCAATACACAAATCATAATAGAAGAAAACTCACTATTATATAACTTAACTTGTAATAAGTAAAGGAAACACAATAAAGATACACAAAGTAAATCATAATTTGTAATGGCAAACTTTTCTCTTGGTCAAAGAATAGTTAACAATTTGCAGGAGTTCAAACATAAAGGGGTTTTCAATGATAGCTTTCAAAGTAATATTCACTAAGATAAGAGCATTGTGCAAACCAAGGAACATAAGAAACATGATTGAATAAATCATCATATGAATGAATGAAACACAACAACTCAAAATACTTGCTGAGATAGAAAGGAATAGGTTTACTGACTCAACTAAAAATGAAAAGATAGGCCCTTCGCAGAGGGAAGCAGGGATTTCAAGTTTCATAAAGAGCTTCCAAAAATTATGGTACTTATTAGCTTTCAGCTCTCATTGCCCCTATCATAAGCATCTTTAGGTGATTAAGGTTAAAGTGATCAAATATGAGGATATGCTTGAGAAGTTATAAGCTAAAAATCTCACGCCCCTTACTTACGAGTACCGTTCGTCATGCTACTCAAGTTTAGTCACAAGTAAGTTCTTGTCATTGTAAGTACATGTGTATCATAGAGAACCGCTAACGGGGTACCCCTTGCCTGATGATACGGAAGAATCCCCATATCAAAATGACAAGGCAAGCAGACAATGAGCATCTCAGCATCCTTTTATTTCCTATTTGCATAGGTATCTCCTTTTTTTATTTTCTTTCTCTCTTTTTTCTTTCCTATTTGCATAGGTTTTTTATAAGGGATGCTTCATAGATTGCTCACTATGGTTACGCTGCATGTTTCCACCATGATTAGGCATGGCTTAGACTAGCCACCCAGGCGTTTCTCTAACACATATACGAACTCCATGAGCCTTACAATCTCCCCTTTCATTTCACACCGCCGGGATCCATAAGCAAAAGAACATGATATCAACTAAATAATGTGCAATGTTGAAAGCGTTCCCCATGACAACATGGTTCTGGTAATTCACAACTTACAAAGCGCGAGCATATACGCAACATAGATGGGCACAATGGTTCAACTTTATTAAGTGCAAGAAAGTAAAGTGTGCCATCAAGTTCATGAGAGCTTTAATCACTAATTTTCACATAACAAGTTTAATTCAGAAGGTAGATAAAAACATGAATTTACTTGGAATAGCAATAGTGCTAATAGGTAGGTATGATGGACACAAATGGCATAGGTTTTGGTTTAAGGATTGGATGCACGAGAAGCATTCCCTCTCAGTACAGGTTTTTGGCTAGCAGGGTTGGGTAACAAGCATAAGAGTTGAAGGAAACAAACAAACATACAAGTGATAAAAACAAACATGCAATCTTCCTTGGAAGAACAAAAGATCTTAACTAGAGAATACTAACCTTATGAGCAAATCGAGAAAGATTATGAAATTATATTTCTTAAGAGTACTTTTATCTTTTTCATTCAATTCTCATAATAGTGTTGCTACTGACCGAGCCAGGTTTGCCAAAACCAACTAAATCTAGTTAATGATCCCAAAGTGATACCAATACTAACAACAAGATCAATCATATAACAGAAATTGAAAACTAAAATAAAATATGCAAAAGAGTAAATGATAGAACTTCTCATTAATATTCCATAACGGCAGCTCACACTAAGGGATACATAGATAACTAATGAGACGGGGGACACTTTCGTAATGCAAACCATCCTAAACAATAACTTCTCTATTCAGGATATGACTCTACTAAAAAGGTAAAAATATAAAAGATAGTGATGTGATACCGCGGCACTCCCCCAAGCTTGAAACAAACCAAGGGGATGCCAAAACCCGATGACGAATTACTCCTTCGGTGGTTGTGGTGTTCTCTCGATGAGATTTTCAATGAATTTCCTCAAATCCTTGATCTCGAAGGTGAGAGTACGAATCAACTCCGAGTTGTGCTCAATGCGGTTCATGATCATGTCGGGCTGTGAATCCCAGCTCTTGCAATTATTTCCCCACTCTTCCTCCTTAAAGTCTTCTTTTCTTGCATGGTTAGAACGGGCCATATCCCAATTGGATGGTAGTTTCTCCTTTGGCATATTATGGAATTGATGCTCATGGATAAGGGTATGGAAGGGATTCTTGGTGCGTGGAGGAGGTGACCGTGAAGCCAAGCAATGACGCGGAGTCTTCCCCCCAGTGGACATCCGTGCAGTCCTTTTGAACCTGGCAGGGTTTGCCACCACTCCAATGCTTGCAATGGTGGTGCTGGTGTGTGGATGCTGGTCTTCCTTTGCCTCCTCTTCAACTTAACTCTCGATCTCCTCCCCTTGTTCAGAGTCTTGGAGATCCTCCTCCACAGGCTCCTTGCCCTTATCATTGGCGGAGACCATTGTGCTTCTAAACTCTAAGAATAGTTCTTGGCAGAAATAGATCAAAACGAAAACACACGAGAACACAATATACGAACCTCGGGGGATCCGGGGGATTATATATTACTAAGTTTTACAACAAAAGGAAAGTACTGGGGGAAAACGGGCCGGAGACGGGCTCCATGGTGGCCACATCCCCTGGTGGCGCGACCAGGTGGGACCGCGCCACGGGGTGGTGTGAGCCACCCGGGCTCCATTTCCATCCCTTTTTTTGACTCATTGCTTTCCATGTTAGGTAAAAACTACGAAAATATAAATTGACAGATTTTTCGCGGACCTTTTCTTACCAGAACTGTTACCTATTCGAAAACAGACTCTGTAGGTCTCTGAGCTTGACATTTAATAAATTCTTCTAGAGTCACCGCTTGAATAACATCAATATCTTCATCTTCTTAAACATATTGTTTGAGTCATTTAACCATTGACCATCTTATTACACCATTTTCTCCAATAACATGAAAATTTCTTTCATACAAAACTTCACACAATTCTCATTAGCAACATTAGTGCATCCGAGGTAATAAACCTTTTAAGTTAAATTTCAACTGAAATCCATAAAATCATAAAGTACTGTAGCAACTCCTTCCGAAAGCGCAAAAAGGAATTCAAAAAGGAAATCGATATAAGAAGCAAATGCAAGAGTAGCAAAAATCTGTCAAAACAGACCAGCAGGTAAAGATCAATTTTTTCAAAAATCTTCTGTTGCTCAAATCAAAAAGTGCAAAACTAACGGAAGTTAAATAATAACCTGGGGCATGCACACAAAAAATTACAGATCAGTACGAAGTTCTGGGATTTTTCACGATTGTTTATAGTGAAGTAGAAAAATCTGTTTCGGGACATCAACTTCCCCAAATCTTACTTCTCTCTCATTAGAGGTTGATCTTGACACAAAGACTAAACAAAAAGGATAAGGAGAGGTTATTGCAGAAGCAATAACTTCCAAGTCTCAAATAAATGAAAACTGAAAGCAAAAATATATTGGGTTGTCTCCCAAAAAGCTTTTTCTTTATAGCCATTAAGATGGGCATGATAATTTCAATGATGCTCACATAAGAATATGAATTGAAGTAAAAGAGAGCATCAAGAAGCAAAAATACACATGTTTAAGTCTAACCCACTTCCTATGCAAGGGAATTTTTTAAGAAAATAAATTGTTAAAACCAGAGGCTACTAGCATAGGAAGGCAGAGCAAGTGCAACATAAAGATTTTCAGCATAAAGCGAGGAAACTTAATATTATTGAGATGCATAAGAACATTCTTCCCTCTCTCATAATAAATTTCAGTATCATGCATAAATTTAACGATATAACTATCACATGAACCATTGTAGGAATGATCACTTATTCTAACAGAAAACACAGGGACACTAGCTCTCATAACACTACTTTGTGAAACAATATTAGAAGTGTCCTTACAGAGGATAGTGTGTCCATCTTCTACATATTTAGTGACAAAGTCTTTCACATTTGCTATTACAGGTTCATCATCCACTTGTTCATCAGGTTCAACAGCTTTATTTGTACTTTCATTAACCATACTAGCTATCATAGAATGTTCCTTTATCTTAACTGGGAAAGGCATTTTCTCAATGTAAGGTTCAGGTAAAACATGATTAGCAGTATAAACTTCAGTATTTCTTGCAGAAACACTATTAACAATATCTTTATATGGATCATGATACTTATTCCATTTCTTTTTAGGAATTTCAATATAGGAAGCAAAAGCCTTAAAATAAGTTGCAATAGCTTGAGAGTCTAGACCATAAGCATTACTAATATTACGAAAGTCATCAGTTCCCATAAAAGATTTAATGCATTCATATTCATAATTTATACCTGACTTTCTTCCTTTATCATTCTCCCATGCTTCAGCATTGTCTTGAATATGGTCTAGAAGATCCCATTTAGCTTCTTCTTCCATACGTGTAAATGATCCAGCACAAGAAGCATCCAGTAGATCCTTATCATGAAGAGAAAGCCTTGCATACAAGTTATTGATAATAATATTGTTGGGGAGCTCATGAATAGGACATTTGAGCATTAGTAACTTCAATCTCCCCCAAGCTTGAGCTGTACTCTCTCCATCAAGAGGATAAAAGTTGTATATTTGATTCTGATCTTTATGAATCTCACTAGGAGGATAAAACTTTGAATAAAAGAGGTACTACTTCCTCCCATTCAAGAGCTTGACCATTCTTCAGCAGCTTGTACCATTCCTCAGGTCTTCCTTTTAGTGATAATGAGAATAACTTCTTCTTGACTTGATCTGTTGTAATACCTGCACACTTGAACAACCCGCATAATTCGTGTATAAAGAGAAAATGATCATCAGGATGGACAGTTCCATCTCCAAAACAGTAGTTATCCATAACACGATCAATAATTCTTGTAGGTATCTTAAAAGTATCATTTTCAGAAGGTGGAGGTTCATCTACTACCTTAGCAGTGGTAGTAGCATTACAAAATAAGAAACTAAGTGAATCCATATTGAGAATAAAGTAACTAACAAAAATAAACAATACTCACAGTAGAAGTTTCCTTTACCAGTTCCACTCTCCAATAGCACTTCACTCCCCGGCAACGGCGCCAGAAAATAGTCTTGATGACCCACAAGTATAGAGGGTGTATCGCAGTATTTTCGATAAGTAAGAGTGTCGAACCCAACGAGGAGCAGAAGGTGTTGACGAGTGGCTTGGATCAGGAATTCTCTGTAAATACTTAGCAAATGGATTTTTAGGGTTTTTTGATAATGCAGATAAATAAAGTACGAGTAAATAAAGGACAATAATAATAATTGCAGCAAGTGGCTCAATCCTTTCTTTAGCAAAGGACAAGCCGGTTGTATTACTTAAGATGACCAAACTTTCTCGAGGACACACGGGAATATCATCAAGTGCTTTCGCTTCATATAGTTGATTAATCTTCTTTAGTTTGATAAGTGTTGTGTGGGTGAACCTGTGCTAATGTACTGACCTTCCTAGGACTAATACATACTTGTGATTAAACCCCTTGCAAGCATCCGCAAGTACAAGAAAGTAATTAAGATAAAATCTAACCACATCTTTAAACTCTGAGATCCTACACTCCCTTGTGCATAGGTTTCCTAACGGGGTTTAGGTTTTTGTCACTCCGGCAACCCCTACGATTAGTAGCCAAATACACAATGCATTCCCCTAGGCCCATAAAGGTGAAGTGTCATGTAGTCGACGTTCATATGACACCACTAGAAGAATAACACAACAACTTAAATAACAAACTATTGGATCTTTCTCAACACAATTCCACTACTAACAACATGACTTCTCCCATTTCCTCAAGAACTAAACGAACTACTCAAAAGACATCATATGGATGAAGATCAGAGATGAAATAATGATAAGTAACAATCTGAACATAACAATGGTTCAATGGTTCCACTGAATAGCATCAACTACAACAAGTAATCAACATTGGGAAAGTTTCCCCTAAGAACTATGCAAGATTCAACCAATTGTTACAGCGGTATGAAGTGGTGATGATGGTGCTGGCAGAGATGATGGCGGAGATGATCCCGATGAAGTCCAGCTTGATGGTGGTGTTGATGGCAACGATCTCCCCTCTCCGGAAAGCTCTTTCTCTCTCTGCAGTTTTCCGCCCCGTAGAGGTGGCAGAATCTTTCTGTGGTCGCTCCCCCAGTCTTAGGGTTTTGTGGGGATAATATACGCCAAAGGGCAGAGCAGAGGTGGGCCAGGGTGGCCATACCACCTGGTGGCGTGGCCAGGGTTGGCCCGCGCCAGGGGGTGGTGTGGGCCCCTGTAGCCCATCTCCGTTCCCCCTTTTAGCACCCTTCGTCTTCTGGAAAAATAGGATTTTCCGTGTATTTTCCCGTATTTTCTGATCTTTACGAATTTCGCCTCCAAACAACGCCTTTTCCATCAGAATCCTAACTTCAGCGGTCCATCCTCCAAAAGTCATCAACCATGCCAAAACAGATGAAATAACATAAGTACCATCTCTTAATACGAAATATATCAATGAATAATAGTAAATTATGATATAGAATAGTGATGCAAAATGGATGTATCAACCATATCAAAGAGCAAGTGGTCCTTATGTTTTTTGCAACAACTATACAAGATACTTGGAAGCTCTCATGACAATACATGCTCAAAATGGCATTATGGTTGCACACAAAACATCGAAAAGAGAAATTGGTCAACATTTTTGTTGCAACACACAAAGCATAAATATCCAATAGCAAATAAACATAATTGTCACAAGGTGAAAGAATACCATTAATATGCTTGAAACCACCCATAAGAAAGAGCAATTTTACAACATAAAAGATGCAAAGCATGCAAAAGGTATCAGAGTTGGGTTCGATCTTGAACTCACTTGGGGGATGCTCTCTAGAGCTCTTTTTATCAACTCGTGCTCAACCGAGGTTGACATTGTAGTGTGGGTACCTACACACATCATAGATAAAAGGAAGAACGTGTGTGCATGGTAGAGAAACACATTATCCATCATGACGTATCTCTTCTTGTGCACATCACCATTAATGTCAATCAAGTGTATAATAGATGCATGGTGAGTATGCAAGTGGGGAACATGCTTATCATGGCATTTACCAAAATCTCCAAAATTTGAGAAAGCTATGGGGGTCATCTCAATAGAAACCATACAAGAATTATTGTTGCAAGCAAAACAAGTGAAAGAGCAATCATCCATATTATTGCTAGCAACGGGAGAAATTATAAAACATCCATGACAAAGCATGGTCCGAGATATACCGTTGTTAACATCATTGGAAGCAAAACATTGGAAAGAGCAATTGTTCAACAAAGTGCAAGCAATGATATCATCAATGTAACATTTAGATCATAACATGTTTATGGCAACATCAGCACATCATCAACACCCTTATTTTTACCTTGTTCATACCTCTCATATGAAGTGGGTGTTGCGGTAGTATTGGCCTCCATGTGGGCAACTTCTTCATCTAATATGGGGATGGCGTCATCTTCATCCACCATGTATATATTCTCGGTAGGAGGAATCATTATCTCCAAGCTTGACACTTCTTGATCCATGGTACCTGGCACATCATGATAAAACACACTAGAGGTAGAGTGTAAGTCGTTAGAAATCAAAATGGTCTCACATGACCTATCAACTACCACTCTCAACTCACTCGGTGTATCACTCATGCCCTCAAAGTGGAAGCACTCAATGTCACGTATGGTGGAGTCATTCATCTCACTTTTGTTCTCACTCAAGTGGGCTAAGTGGCTCTCATACTCACATGGTATTGGTACCACATCATCACTCAAGCATATAGGCATAGGCTCGGTTCTCTCAACTACATGCACCTCCTTTGGTGAAGGGAAAGTCCCACTCTCACCATTCTCAACCTTTTTGCCTTCAAAGTTGGATGCCATAAGATGGTCATCGCTCAACTCCATGGTCTAAGGGAAAATCCCATGCTCGACCGTCATGTTGCCATCCTGTAGTAGTGGTGGAAGTAGGATCATGTTGTTGTCGAGAGTGGTGCTCGGATTGACTTCATCACATATGTGGCCTTGTCTTCCTCCATCTTGAAGTGTAGACTCTTTACTTGGCACTTGCTCATCCTCTTCCATGACCACCTTGGCTTGTTGATACATTGCAAATGTATCTATAATTTTTGATGTTCCATGCTTGGTTTTATCCACTTTCTTGTGTTTTGTTCCAACTTTGGAGTACTTTTCATATGATTTCTTGGACTAACCTATTAACAAGAGCCACAGTGCCAGCTGCCTGTTTTCTGCTGTTTTTGGTTCCAAGAAAGTCAGAAATGAATATTCTCGGAATTGGACGGGATAAAAGCCAAAGTGTCTATTTTTCTGGAAGGGATCAAGTGCCAGAATACGAGACGGAGAAGGGCCAGGGGCCGGCCACACCACCTGGCCACGCGACCAGGCTGGGCCCGTGTCAGGGGGTGGTGTGGTGGCTCCCGGCACCCCCTCGGCCTCTCCTTCTGCCTATAAGTTGCCTCCGATACAGAAACCCTAAGTACCCGATCAAAAATCCACGAAAGAGTCTGTAGCCGCCGTCATCTCCATCCCTAGATCGGGAGGGATCTGAAGCTCTTCCCGGCACCCTGCCGGAGAGGGGAATTCACCCTGGAGGCCTTCTTCATCACCATACAAGCCTCCGATGTGATGCGTGAGTAGTTCATCCTTGGACTACGGATCCATGTAGTAGCTAGATGGCTGGTTTCTCCTCCTTTGTGCTTTCATGTTTAGATCTTGTGAGCTCCGTTCATGATCAAGATCATCTATTTGTAATTCATACATGTTGCGTTTTCGGGGATCCGAT
Organism: Avena sativa; assembly: GCA_916181665.1. Classification (NCBI taxonomy): domain Eukaryota; kingdom Viridiplantae; phylum Streptophyta; class Magnoliopsida; order Poales; family Poaceae; genus Avena; species Avena sativa. The sequence continues at coordinate 381,200,334 of OV702286.1, read as the reverse complement.
GGATATTGAGATGCTATTTCAGATTGATTATTGATTCTATCATGTCTTTGTTATTTGAAATCTTGCATGCTTTCCGTTGTTAGTAGCTATCTTGTCCAAGTAGATGCTAGCAACTCCAAGAGTTAGTATTTATACTCGATAGTGGGTTCATGCCTCTGGTAATCTGGGGAAGTGACAGAAATCTCTAAGGTACTAGATGTGCTATTTCTACTAGGGAGAAAACAACAATCCTTTGTTCATAGAACAATCGTATTGTTTACTTTACACGCAGTTCGTAAAGCAATAATCTGTTGCTTGCAACTTAATACTAGAGGGGGTTCAGATGATAACCTGAAGGTGGATTATTAGTCATAGATGCAGTTGGATGGCGGTCTATGTATTATGTTGTAATGCCCAATCAAGTCTCGGAGGAGTCAAGATGATTAGTATATGCATGTATTGCTTTCTCGGTGTTTGTCAATTGCCCCGCTGTAATTTGTTCACCCAGCATGTGAACTATGAATCCCGGTCCTTTTACTTTACATACAATCTACAATCTTTTACTTCTTTGTGTTTATTTTCTACAAACTTTTACTTCTTTTCATTCGATACGTTTAATCCTTTGTTTTCCACAAAACACGGTGAGATTGACAACCTCATCGCAAGTTGGGGACAAAGTTTTGTGGTTGTGTTGTGCAGGTCTCCATGTTGCTACTAGCACCGGTAGTGCGCCCTGCCAAAGCTCAGCTAGTAACACCTTTGGGGTGTTTCCTTGCTCCTACTGGTTCGATTAAACCTTGGTTTCATAACTGAGGGAAAACTTGCTGCTATATTCATCGTACCTTCCTCTTGGGGTTCCCAACGAGCTCTACGTCGAAAGTCGAGCGCATCAAGATTTTCTGGTGCCGTTGCCGGGGAGTCAAGGACATCTTCACAAGGGGAGTCCCTCATAACCAATCTCTTTACTTTGTTGTTTTTGTTTTGCTTAGTTTCTTTTTGGCTTTGTTTGCTTGTTTTGTTCTTCAAAAACACAAAACAATTAGTTTACTAGTTTGCTTCCTTATTTCAAAAACACAAAAAAAATTAGTTCCTTTCTTAAGTTGCCTTTATGACTAGCTCTTCTCCAATCACTATTTCATTATGGATAGCTCACTCAGTTTCCTATTTGGGAATAGTATTATGACTGCTAAGGTAATAGATGAACCACCGCCTGCTAGAACCTCCATGGAAGAAGAAATTGCTGAACCTGAAAGCTCATTAGATGAAAAAGAGGAGGAGAGTGATGGACAAAAGTAGGAAGAATGGATCTACCCATTCCTACCTTCTAATGAGAGTACCTCTTTATCCCTTACATTATTTGATTGTCCCCCATGCTTATCAAAGGAGGGTGATTGTTATGTTCCCGAGGATTCTTTTGAAAATGCTTATAATAAAGCTCTAGTGCTTGTAGATCATGAAAAGCATGCCTTATGTGATAGTTATATTGTTGAGTTTATTCATGAGGCTACTGAAAATTATTATGAGAGAGGAAAATATGGTTGTAGAAGTTTTTATGGTAATGAAACACCTCTCTATGTGCTGAAAGTTTTGAAGTTACTTTTGTTTTATCTTCCTATGCCTGTCACTTTGTTCTTTGTGCATTTATTTGCGTACAATATTCCTATGCATAGGAAGTGGGTTAGACTTAAATGTGATTTGAATTTGCTTCTTGATGCTCTCTTTTACTTCAATTCATATTTCCTATGAGAGCATCTTCTCAAATTTTCATGCCTAACTTAAAGGCGTTAAAGAAAAGTACTTATTGGGAGATAACCCAAAAGTTTTAGTTGAGTCTTGGAAGTTATTACCTCTGTAATAACCTCTCCTTATCCTTTTTATTTGCTTTTTGTGCCAAGAGTAACCTCTAATGAGAGAGAAGTAATGATTGGGAAAGTTGCTGTCCCGAAGCAGATTTTTGTGCTTCACCGTAAAAATTCCTGAGAGAGCTCTGTATGTCGGATTGAGCTGTCATTGTTTGTGCTTCTGCCCCAGGTTATTATCTAACTTTCGTTAGTTCAAGACTTTTTTATTTGAGCAACAGAAGGTCTTCGAAAAAATTTGTCTTTACCTGCTGGTCTGTTTTGACAGATTTCTGCCATTTTCTGCATTTGCTTCTTGTTAGTTCCTTCTTGAGTTCTTTTGGGGAATTGAGCTTTTTGAGGGAAGTGCTACAGTATCTAGTGTTCTAATGGAAGTTTATTTGGTGTTAGAACTGAACCTTGAGACTTATTTATCTTAAGTGCACTAATGTTGCTAATGAGATTGTGTGAAGTTTTGTATGAAGGAAAAATTTCAAGTGTATGGAAGGAACGAGTAATGAGATAAAGGATGGACTAAAGCTCAAGCTTGGGGATGCCATGTGTGTCACCCCAAGAAATATCCAAGAAGTACAAGCGTCAAAGCTTGGGGATGCCCAAGGCATCCCCCTTCTTCATCAATAAAAATTCCAGGTTTCTTCCAAACGCTTCATTTTTATTGTTTCATGCACAGTTGTGTCTTTCTTGGAGCGTCTTCTTTTTCGTTTTTGTTTTGGTTTTTAGTTTTCTTGGTTTGCTTAGTTTTCTGAATAAGTTGGTTGGACCCCCTCTTTCACACTTTGGTTTGCGAATAGTTTGGTTTGGTTTGGAAAAGAGTAGGAAAGTTCATGCTTTTGTGGTAAAAAGAGATCGATTTTGACTGTGACCTATGCTTTGTCATGCCATGCTTGATATTGTTTTGGCTTTATGCTTAGTATTCTTTGCTGTAGCACGACTTGTTATAAACAATTGAGATTTCTTAATGTGCCTTGGATGAATCATGCGTTGTTTTAGCATATTAAAGCATAGTATAGTGGTATTCTCCTTTGATGCTTTATTTGGGTTAACTTGGCACATGCTCACACCAAGTTATGACTATCTCAAGTCACCATAGCCTTTATGATCCTTTAGTTTTCAACTTGTAGTATCACTTTATGCTTTGATCAATGATGTTTTGTCGCTCTGCATGATTATGGCCATTATTGCTCTCTTAGTTTGTCGCTCCCAGTCTTTTGCTAGCCTCCACAACCAAGTATGAGTTCCACTCATATATCCAGATCCCTAAACCAAGTTATTCCAAAGAGTCCACCACACCTACCTACTAGCTTATGCTATACCAAGTATATTCATGCTTTTGTTTACCTTTCTCTTGTTATGAGAAAACTAGTGATTAAAGCTCTCACGAACTTGATGGCACACTTTACTTTACTTGCCCTTAATAAACTTGAACCATTGTGTCTTCTATGTTGTATATGCTTGCACTTATTTGTTGGGAATTAGCAGAACCATGCTTTCATGGGGAACGCTTTCAACATTGCACTTGGTACTTATACCTAGTTGATATCATGCTCTTTTGTATATGGATGTCGTCGGTGTGAAATGAAAGGGGAGCTTGTAAGTCCATGGAGTTATGTATATGTGTTAGAGAAACGCCTGGGCCGCTGGTCTAATCCATGCTGACATGGTGGAAACCTGCAGCGTAACCATAATGAGCTGTCTATGAAGCATTCTTGTTATATAAAAAGAGTCCTTTATTGAGAAAAAAGAGAAAAAAAAAGATACTATGAAAAGAGGAAAGAGAGAAAAAAGCACCATATTCCCATGGTAAATAAGAAGAATGTTGAGATGCCCGTTGTCTGCTTGCCTTGTCATTTTCATATGGGGATTCTTCTGTATCATCGGGCAAGGGGTACCCCGTTGGCGGTTCTCAATGATACACATGTACTTACGATGACAAGAACTTACCGGTGACTAAACTTGAGTAGCATGAGGAGCGGCCCTCGTATACAAGGGACATGAGATTTCTGACTTATACTTCGTCAAGCATATACTCCATAGTTTGTTCACTTTAACCTTAATCACTTCAAGATGCTTATGATAGGGGCAATGAGAGCTGAAAGCTATAAGTACCATAATTTTTGGAAGCTCTTTATGAGACTTGAATCCCTACTTCCTTTTACAAAGGCCTTTCTTCCACCATTATATTGAGTCTCCACCTTCTATCTTTATGCACCTACTTTGAGAGCATAGTGGCCATTCTTAGTTCTATGTGCATTGTCCCAAGACTAGTTGATTGATGCATAACTTTTTATTGCTTGTTTGAAACTATTGTATCTAGTCACTCTTATGAACTTTGAAGGTGTCCTATGCATTTATATTTGCTACTCTATTGAGGGACAAGCTGAATACTATTATGCTATGTTTTCTTTATGTGAAACAAACAAACGTCTTGCAAAGCATGTTATTCATTAATCTTTTGTTTGTGCCTTTTCATGTTGCATCATAGTTTCTTTGCTTATTGCTAGAACTTTGTCTTTCATGTTATGATTGAAGTACTTTGATCCTAGCCTTGAATGTTTTGCAAATAGTTTGACCAAGTCTTTGATGGTGCATGTCACCTCAAAAATTATTTATTTTTATCACTTACCTACTCGAGGACGAGCAGGAGTTAAGCTTGGGGATGTTGATACATTGCAAATGTATCTATATTTTTTGATGTTCCATGCTTGGTTTTATCCACTTTCTTGTGTTTTGTTCCAACTTTGGAGTACTTTTCATATGATTTCTTGGACTAACCTATTAACAAGAGCCACAGTGCCAGCTGCCTGTTTTGTGCTGTTTTTGGTTCCAGGAAAGTCAGAAAATGAATATTATCGGAATTGGACGGGACAAAAGCCAAAGTGTCTATTTTTCTGGAAGGGATCAAGTGCCAGAATACGAGACGGAGAAGGGCCAGGGGCCGGCCACACCACCTGGCCGCGTGGCCAGGCTGGGCCCGTGCCAGGGGGTGGTGTGGTGGCTCCCGGCACCCCCTCGGCCTCTCCTTCCGCCTATAAGTTGCCCTCGGGACGAAAACCCTAAGTACCCGATCAAAAATCCAAGAAAGAGTCTGTAGCCGCCGTCATCTCCATCCCTAGATTGGGAGGGATCTGAAGCTCTTCCCGGCACCCTGCCGGAGAGGGGAATTCACCCTGGAGGCCTTCTTCATCACCATGCAAGCCTCCGGTGTGATGCGTGAGTAGTTCATCCTTGGACTACGGATCCATGTAGTAGCTAGACGGCTGGTTTCTCCTCCTTTGTGCTTTCATGTTTAGATCTTGTGAGCTCCGTTCATGATCAAGATCATCTATTTGTGAATCATACATGTTGTGTTTGCGGGGATCCGATGGATATTGAGATGCTATTTTAGATTGATTATTGATTCTATCATGTCTTTGTTATTTGAGATCTTGCATGCTTACCGTTGTTAGTAGCTATCTTGGCCAAGTAGATGCTAGCAACTCCAAGAGTTAGTATTTATGCTCGATAGTGGGTTCATGCCTCTGATAATCTGGGGAAGTGACAGAAATCTCTAAGGTACTAGATGTGCTATTGCTACTAGGGAGAAAACAACAATCCTTTGTTCATAGAACAATCATATTGTTTACTTTACACGCAGTTCGTAAAGCAATAATCTGTTGCATGCAACTTAATACTGGAGGGGGTTCGGATGATAACCTGAAGGTGGATTATTAGTCATAGATACAGTTGGATGGCGGTCTATGTATTATGTTGTAATGCCCAATCAAGTCTCGGAGGAGTCAAGATGATTAGTATATGCATGTATTGCTTTCTCGGTGTTTGTCAATTGCCCCGCTGTAATTTGTTCACCCAGCATGTTATCTATCTAAGGAGAGCCACCTCTAGTGAACTATGGATCCCGGTCCTTTTACTTTACATACAATCTACAATCTTTTACTTCTTCCCATTCAATACGTTTAATCCTTTGTTTTCCGCAAAACACGGTGAGATTGACAACCTCATCGCAAGTTGGGGACAAAGTTCTGTGGTTGTGTTGTGCAGGTCTCCACGTTGCTACTAGCACCGGTAGTGCGCCCTGCCAAAGCTCAGCTAGTAACACCTTTGGGGTGTTTCCTTGCTCCTACTGGTTCGATTAAACCTTGGTTTCATAACTGAGGGAAAACTTGCTGCTATATTCATCGTACCTTCCTCTTGGGGTTCCCAACGAGCTCTACATTGAAAGTAGAGCGCATCACTTGTGTAGACATCCTCTTGACATACTGGTCCAACTTGGCGAAGTAGAGGTCTTGGGCCTTGACATGGGTATGATTACTCGGGTGCTTATGTTTGGTTACCTTAGTTACATGAAGGTTCACGGCCCATGAACTCTAAGAAGAAGGCCCAGGAAGCATCCGACAGAAGACATAGTTTTGCTAGATAAGGAAATGGAAACTGATATTGTATTGGAGTTGTAATCATAAGTCTTTAACCTATCCGTATACGGCCTTAGGACCCAGCCTATTATATATAGGCTGGGAGGAGCCAGCGGAGAGGTACCAAAAAAGCCTTAAGTGATTTGTAACTGATTGGATCATAAGCAATAAGACAACATTGATACCCCAGTTTGTCTGATCGGCCGACGAAATCCCCAGTGTTCTCTTTTCCTCAAAACCCTAAGTCCATAACCATGGGCATTTCTGAGGTTACCCCTCGTCAATTGGCGCCGTCTGTGGGAAACCTGAACGCTGGAGTCATGGATTCGGTGGACCCATTTTCATCAAGGAACAATCTGACGGAAGCGGCACCACGCCCGCCCACCCCTGTCTCGGTTCTCGTCGACTTCAACGACGGATCTGATCTTATCATCGGAAGTTTTTACTTATCGGCTCCGATTTCGTCGAGACCGGTCGAAAAATCTGCGCCTACTGCAATACCTGCATCTTCTATTGGATCATCCACAGAATCTATGCTGGAGCCAGCAAACAGCAAAGAAAAATCTAGAGAATCAACAGGTCTGGGGGATCTTGACGGTCTTTATGATGGTCTCTTCCTCGAATTACACTCCTAGCCAATGCCACCACGTGGAGCAAGCCCAGTAAACACGGAACCCGAAGAAAGCGGTAAAAGTATCGACTTCGGAATCAGGATGGCCGAAATCTACCCAGAACAGAAACTGCTGGACTTCACTGATCCTCCGAACAGTGTCTCCCTCAGATCCGATGACAACGTCACTAGTTCATACATAACGCACCACCAAGTGTGCGTAATTATCGGGGACGCCTCAACTCAGTGCGACTCCAGCGGTAACCCCATCCTTGATCCCAATGATATTTTATTAGATGACAATACAGGAGACCACAAAAACGAAGGAGACCTCACAAACAACCGCATAACCCAAGGAGGAGGAGAATCACGTGGAGGTGAGCGGCAAACCCTCCGGCTATTAGTCGAAGCATGGCAAAAAGCAAGGGATGCAGTATCGGGTGCGGTCCTGATGACAACAAAAGTCACACGCGAAGAATTAATGGCCTATCAATACCTGTTACATCACAAGTAAAAGGATCTACTAAGGATGCGGCGGCAACTCGACGAAAGAAAAAGGCTAGCTGATGAATCTAGTCTTCGGCGGGCTCAGCTAAGTTCTACCCGAAGATCAGGTAGTGTAACTGGAGGAGCACAACCAAGGAGAGGGGCCTCACGACTGCAGAACATCCCCGAAGCCAAAAGAAACAAACTGACCCGAGATCTTGATTTATCGTTTATGTCAGTAGATCCAACTGGACACATCAAGGCAAAAATAGCACAAGACACAATTATAGCTGCGCAAACATACCTGATTACAATTCAACCCACACCTGGCGGTCCTAGTGTGGCTCTCCATCACTCTGCTCTCATGAACCTAGGCATGGTGGGTGCGTATCTTGTGCAAGCAGAACAAGGAAACACATGACAGCCTGACAGATCCCCACACCATCGCAACAGCCCTCGACAGGTGGGACACACCCGACAATCATAGTCGCCACATCGGGTGCACTTTTCGAGTTCTAAGCCACAAAACGGCGCAAGAGACGACATCACACGACGTAGGATCGACAGATCCAGGGAAGAACACAACAGTTGAAGATACTATGACGGTGAAAGTGAGGACGAGTACGGATTATGTGGAGCCAGTTGCTTTACTCGATGGGCTTGTAAGACTCCAGTACCCAAGGATTTCAAACTCCCCCATGACCACCAGAAGTATGACGGCCTCCAGGAACCTGAAGCTTGGTTGGAAGATTATCGGGCTACCGTCAAACTACAGGGTGGCTCCAAGGCCACAGCAATGCAAATCCTACAACTGCACCTAAGTGGCGCTGCTCGTTCCTGGCTAAGGAAATTACCTGAAGAATCCATCAGCAGCTAGAACGACCTTGAAGACAACTTCATCCAAAATTTCCACTACATGTTCAAGCGGCATGCATCCCTGGAGCAATTGCGAGCGTGCAAACAAAAATCCAGAAAATCAATACGAGCCTTCATCCAGCGGTGAAACATCATAAAAAATTCGGCTGAAGCTATATCCGATGAAAGGGCAATTGATGCCTTCAATGATGACCTTCGCTGACGAGAGTTCATAGAAGAGATGGGACGGGTCAAGCCCAAAAAAAATCACAGCTGATGGATATGGCAAATCGCTAGGCTGATGGAGAAGACGCGGTACACAACAAGCGAGCACGTTCACCCAAAGAAGACCGGGACAGGTGCAACAACGATAGGAGATGACGAAGCAACGACGCATACGCGGACCAAGCTACGTGGTAGCTGGTTTCTCAGGAGAGGATAACCGAAGAAAGAACGATCACAATAATGGATACCGTAGCAACAAAGACGATGCTGGGGGAAGCCAACCAACACAGCGATACCAGCCAAGAGCTCAGGACCCACTAATGTCCGCAATGCAAATGCTGGAAGGACCCTACAATATGCACTTCTACGTCGATTCAACAGGCAAAAGGCCATCAAACCACCTCATGAAGGATTTCCAAATGTTTTTATAGATGCAGGAAGTATGCAATGCAAAAGAAACTGAGGCAGCAAGCTGAGGATACGCCACTACACCCGGAGCTTTAGCCATTGGTGCATCGCCGCTGCCGCCAGTACATCCGCCAGCGGGACAACCACAAAACACAACAAATCAAGAAGACAAATACCCAAGGTCTAAGGGCGCAATCTCGATGATTCAGAAAGGGCGGCCGTCTAATAGGACCCAGAGGGGAGGGAAGTCCCAGCGACATGGCATCTAAATCCAATAGATGATGGTGCACATGTACCCAGGAAAGCGCAAGTTTAGCACCCACCACAAGATGCAGCTTCACAAAGTGAGGAATCCTTTCGCCTTGCCTAAACTCTGCCATTAGATCTGTCAGGCTCTAGGGCTGAGGATCCCGGGGAAACGTAGCATTATACACAATAGCAAAGGACATACGGCATCACTCGACGAATTGTTCCACCTCCGATACATGATCCTGTAGCAAGGCCACCGCATACGCATGGCGGTGATCAGTCCAAAATTCATTATCGGTGCCTTCAGAGGCGGCCACTAGAGCATTCATTTGACTGATCAAACATTGGTTTTCCTCCCTCTCGCACAGTCGAATACCTAGAGAAAAATAAGATCAATTCCCACGACTAAGCAAGAAAAACTGGGAGCGTTGTGGAAAACTTACATAACATCTTTTCGCTCGCCCTGGAAATTTCCTCACGAAATACGATTCACGATCTAGGGCCTCGTGCATCTTCGTCTGAGACACATCTACAATCGCTTGTACAACCTGAAGGTTACCCTCGAGCCTCTTCACCTGTTCAATCTTTTCTAGATATAATGGCGAATTGATCATGCAAACAATAACAGTTTCGGATGTGCCCACCCCAGATGAAGATGGATGCGCATCCAAAGCCTGAGTGGACTGATACGTTGCTAATGTATCCATAATTTTTGATGTTCCATGCTTGGTTTTATCTACTTTCTTATGTTTTGTCCACACTTTGGAGTACCTTTCATATGATTTCTTGGACTAACCTATTAACAAGAGCCACAGTGCCAGTTGCCTATTTTCTATTGTTTTTGGTTCCAGAAAGTCAAAAAATGAATATTATCAGAATTGGACCGGACAAAAGCCAAAGTCGTTATTTTCCCGGAAGACTCATGGAGCCAGAAGAAGAGACGAAGGGGGGCCATAGGGTGTCCACACCACCCCTAGGCGCGCGTCCCCTGGCGTGCCAGGGCATGGTGTGGGCCCCTGGTTGGCCACCGACCTCGCCCCTTCGCCTATATATTCCTCCTGATATAGAAACCCTAAATAATCAAGCCTCCAGCCATGAAAAGTTCCACGGCGCCGCTGCCACCGAAGGGGAGATTCGGGGGATAGAAAGTCTCTGTTTCGGCACCCTGCCGGGACAGGGAAGTGCCCCCGGAGCCATCTCCATCGATCTCCACCACCATCTCCATCACCATTGCTGATTCCCATGATGAGGAGGGAGTAGTTCTCTCTCGAGGCTAAGGGTTCTACCGGTAGCTATGTGTTCATCTCTCTCTATGCATGATCATATTGTGATCATGAGCTTTGTAATCAAGTAGATCTACCTTGCTACTCAAGTGCTTTAATAGATCTATGCTCTCCCCATGTGTGTGAAGTTGACAGTGTGCACACCATGGTGGCACTTAGGCTAGAGATTTCAAATACTTGTTATGAGTTATATTTGAAGTTGGATGTCTTTATGAAATTGTGGTGTTTGTTCGAACCATATAGTGCTCAAGGTGACAGTGTGCGGTTATCTAGATGGGAAAGATGAACTTTGAGGTGTGCTGTTATAGCCCTACCAAAGATTAGAGTGTCCAACCGGAGAGTAGTTCAGCGTAGTATCATAAAGAAGAATATATTTATATGAGAGTGTTCACTAGTGAAAGTATGATCCCTAGGCCTTGTTTCTAAGCACTGAAACACCGTTTGCTATTAGATCTATTACATGTTTGCTTGCTTCAATCTTTATTTCAGATTTACTTTAGTCTTTTCGATGCCATCAAGCTATTTTCTATCACCATTACCACTTATAATTATCTATACCACGTGTATTTCACTATCTCTTTGCCGAACTAGTGCACCTATACACCTGACAAGTGTATTGGGTGTGTTGGGGACACAAGAGACTTCTTGTATCTTGATTGTAGGGTTGCTTGAGAGGGGATACCTTTGACCACTTCCTCCCTGAGTTCGATAAACCTTGGGTGATCCACTTAAGGGAAAACTTGCTACTGTTCTAAAAACCTCTGCACTTGGAGGCCCCACAACTGTCTACAAGAATAGAAGTGCGTAGACATCAAGCTATTTTTTGGTGCCGTTGCTGGGGAGGTAAGGTAAAAGGTACTCACATCCTCCGGTGTGAGTACTCAAAGTTATTTCCTTTAGATTCTGCAATTTTATCTTTTTGTTTCTTGTTTTTATTTTCACTAGTTAGGCTTAATGGAAAACAACAAAAAAATTAGAGATCTTTATAGTATTTATATTGAGTTAGGACATGAAGTGTTTGAAGAGAAAATTAAAAAACCTATGGAACTTTATTGCATGCTAATAGCAATGTTGTTAGTATGAATTCTTTGGACACCATTATTGCTAATGCTAGGGAAAAGTCTAAGCTTGGGGAAGCTAATTTATATGAAAATATTCTTTTTAGTTCCCTAGCTTTGGAAGATAGCTATTCTATTGCTTATGATGATACCAAACCTCCAATATATGATTATTACAATGATGAATATGATATTTTCAGTCCACATACTATTGAGGAGAAAATTAATGATTACAATATGCCTCCTATATTTGATGATTATGGTGATGACAATAATAATGATAGCTATTTTGTTGAATTTGCTCACACTACAATTAATAAGATTGACTATGCTTATGTGGAGAGTAATAATTATTATATGCATGTGGCTCATGATAAGAATGTTTTATGTGATAGTTATATTGCTAAGTTTATTCATGATGCTACTGAAAGTTATTATGAGAGAGGGAAGCATGGTTTTATGCATCTCAATAATATTAAGTTTCCCCTCTTTATGTTGAAAGTCTTGGAATTACACTTGTTTTGCTTTCCTATGCTTGTTGCTTTGTGCTTTCGTGACTTGTTTCTTTACAAGATTCCTATGCATAGGAAGTGGGTTAGACTTAAATGTGTTTTGAATTTACTTCTTGATTTTCTCTTTTACTTCAATTCATATTTTTTATGTGAGCATCTTCTCAAACTATCATGCCTAACTTAAAGACATTAAAGAAAAGTACTTATTGGGAGATAACCCAAAAGTTTTAGATGAGTCTTGGAAGTTATTACTTCAGTAATAACCGCTCCTTATCCTTTTTATTTGATTTTTGTGCCAAGAGTAACCTCTAATGAGAGAGAAGTAATGATTGGGTAAGTTGCTGTCCCGAAACAGATTTCTATGCTTCACCGTAAAAATTCGTGTAAAATCTCTGTACATCGTTTTGAGGCGTGATTTTTTGTGCTTCTGCCCCAGATTGTTATCTAACTTTAGTTAGCTCAACACTTTTCAATTTGATCAATATAAGGTCTTCGAAAAAAATCGTCTTTACCTGTTGTTCTGTTTTGACAGATTTCTGCCATTATTTGCATTTGCTTCTTGTTTGGTTCCTTTTTGAGTTATTTTGGGGAATTGAGCTTTTTGAGGGAAGTTCTACAGTAGCTTGTGTTTTAATGGAAGTTTTATTGGTGTTGGAACTGAACCTAAAGACTTATTATCTTGATTGCACTAATGTTGCTAATAAAGATTGTGTGAAGTTTTGTATGAAGGAAAAATTTCAGGTGTATGGAAGGAATGAGTGATGAGATGAAGGATGGACTAAAGCTCAAGCTTGGGGATGCCAGGCGTGTCACCCCAAGAAATATCCAAGAAGTACAAGCGTCAAATCTTGGGGATGCCCAAGGCATCCCCTTCTTCATCAATAAAAATCTCAGGTTTCTTCCAAACACTTCATTTTTATTATTTCATGCACAGTTGTGTTGTTCTTGGAGCGTCTTCGTTTTTGTTTTTGGTTTGCTTGGTTTTCTTGATTTGCTTGAATAAATTGGTTGGACCCCCCTTTCATACATTGGTTTTCAAATAGTTTGGTTTGGATTGGAAAAGAGTAGGAAAGCTCATGCTAGGTGGTAAAGGGAACTTGTTTTGACTGTGGCCTATGCTTCGTCATGCCATGCTTGATATTGATTTGGCTTTATGCTTAGTATTCTTTGCTATAGCATGACATGTTATAAACAATTGAGATTTCTTAATGTGCCTTGGAAGGATCATGCGTTGTTTTAGCATATTAAAGCATAGTATTGTGGTATTCTCCTTTGATGCTTTATTTGGGTTGACTTGGCGCATGCTCACACCATGTTATGACTATCCCAAGTCACCATAGCCTTTATGATCCTTTAGTTTTCGACTTGTAATATCACTTTATGCTTTGATTAATGATGTTTTGTCGCTCTGCATGGTTATAGCCATTATTGCTGTCTTAGTTGGTCACTCCCAATCTTTTGCTAGCCTCCATAACCAAGTATGAGTTCCACTCATGCATCCAACTCCTAAAACCAAGTTATCCTAAAGAGTCCACTGTGAGGCCCTCGGATTAATCATCCGAGAAATCCCTGTTATGCATACACCATGTTCCCATGATCAGTGAGCCGTGGAACATAACCGACAAGTATCATTACAACATCCGAGACATACCGAATTTACAAGACTTACATAAATTTTGTTATGGCTACACCAATAATCATCAGCAGAACTTCATCAAGCATAGAGCCCGATCCATGCCTTAACCTATAGGCAACTAACTGGGGGAAAACGTCCTAGCTCGCATAGTCGCCAACATCATCTTCTTCTTGATATCTGACCAAGTTAATAGCCAGGGACAATGCTAGTGAGTACTTTGAATGTACTCGCAAACCACCTTAAGATAACAGTAATAACAAGGGAATATGCATTATGGCTATGGTAGTAGGAGGGCTTCAAGACGGGTTCTTTTCTCAAATAGTTTCTCTTGTAGATATAGCATCTACATATCTTTGTTGAAAACTTTTGTAAACATTTTGGAAACTTTTTTAAAAGTTTTATAAACATTAGGACTGGGTCACCCATTTGTTCCCGTCTTCAGGTCGTCCCACGACAAAACTCCTTTCTCCTCCTTCCGACCATCCCATGGTCAAACCTTTCTCCTTTACGACCATCCCATGGTCAAAACACTTCCCAAACCATTTCTTTTCTGAAATCCTTTTTGAAAACAAAACCAGCACCGCTCTATATAAGTTTGTCCAACCCGTCCATGACCGCGGACACGGCTATTCGAATAGATTTACACTCTGCAGAGGTTGTACACTTTCCCCACATCATCTGGGTACACTACCCTGATCTTCACCGATCATGGGTCAAGTAACCGATCAAGACTCTCCGGATGCCCACTCCAATATAAGTGCCTACCCTATGAGTGTTATTCCCCTAAAAACTGGGACATCGGGTATCGAGGACCAACCGGAGCGCTTTTTCCACTTATCGAGTGTACGCTTTCAATGAGGGGCTCATAGTAACGCGTGGAGGTTGGTTGACCCTTCGTTCCTTCTCCCGGTCGATGTCCCACATGGACCATTTGTCCGGAGAAGGCCCACCCTCCAGGGAGTTTCATCCCCTGTAGTAGTTGCGAGGCAGCTTATACTAGGGTAGACAAACATCAAAATCCAGCCCTGTCCCATTCCAGAGTAATGTGGTTGCACAGGGTTAAGTTGTTATAGCTAAACTGCAAAGAACCGGGTGAGTTTTCGTAAACCTTTTTCCTCCAACTTTCCTTCAGCATTTTGTAAAACAAAACCTTTTTCTTTCTCAACAACTCTTGGGAGGTCCCACCTCGCCAAGGTTTTATCATAAAACATTTGGTAAAACTTTTCTGGGATCTTCCCATCCTATAGCTTTGCTTCGGCTAAATCAGGGTCTCCAAAGGGGTATGGTGTGTTACACCATCTATTCTACTAGGGACAAGTAGGTTCCACCAAGGGGGTTGTACTTAATAGTACAAACGTGTAATAGTTCGGAGGAGCCAAACCACTACCATATATACATCAACATATAGTAAAACAATGCAGTTTTAATAAATAGTAGATAAAACATGCATAAGTAAAACAGTAGGACAAGGCTTATGAGCAAGAAGGTGGCTTGCCTGATGATCAGCAATATGGTAATATGTCCCTGGACTTCTCCATAGAAAACCATAATACCAATAATATACAATAATAACCATCTTCTTCTGATCTCCGAGATAATCGCAACTATCGTCGTCAGGGAACACACATGCAAACAAGCAAGAGCACAATCAACACAAGGTATACAAGCAACAATACATACAGCAAGCAATGAGCAAAACAAGTTTATAAATCAGTAGGTCTTAGGAAGAATGGATTTAATAAGATGGGCCTTGTTTTGGAGATATGGAAGAAAATCCCTTAGGATTTATAGTCTAGGAATTACCTAAGAGGGGTTTTGGACCAAGGACATATTCTGTAAGATACCTTTGTATAAAAATGATACCTACAGGTAGATGTTGATAAAATGAAACCAACACAAGTGGTTTCACTATTTTATCACTTTTCTTTAAATAGTTATGATTTTCCTAGTGAAATAACTTCTAGTTTTAGGGAATAAATCACCAGAAAAGTTCTGGAGCTCCAAAAATTATTTCCTTGGAGTATTTTGTAAAGTTTTATGTAATTAATCACTGAGAGTTCGAATCATGTCAAAATAATTACCATAATGCCCTCATAAAATTCCCAAAGGCAGTTCTATAGCTGTTTTGTATTTTCACCAGATTAATTCTGCAGTCGATTTTGATTTGATTCCAAGTGCACACGGTAGGAATTTAGAATACCCTTCTGTAGGAATTGGATTCACTCTTTTTGGAGTTGTCAAACTCCTGGAGTGTTTTATTTAGTGATAATACCCCTTACAGAAGTACTTAAATCACTAAAATTCAACAGAGGGTCAATAAATCCTTATCTCCTGCTTTTGGATAGGTATTGATGGTCCAATGCTCTGGGAGTTGGAATTAGCCTATTAGATGCTGTAGATATGCCTAGAGAATTTTCTAAAGGCTTAACTGCATGTATTTTGTTATTTTTGCTACAGCAACTCCAAGGTCCACTTGGCATGGGACCAAGTCTTGCTAACAGGTATTTCAGATACCAAACAATTTCAGTTGGATTTACTCCATTTGGTGGTGTGGTACTCCTTTAAAGATTTATTGAATGGAAAAGGTACTATCTAGGAGATAAATATACAGAAAATATACAAAGGTTATTTGGCCGAACTTTTGGTACTGCATGTTAAAGAAAACCTTCATAAACATTAGGAATTTTAGATCTAGGCATTTGGAAGCATTTTCCATTTTTATTTCGATTTGAACCAAATAGCTGCTTTTCAGATCTGGAATAAATGATTTAAAAGAATAAATGGGCAGGGCACTAGGCCAGATCCGTGGGGGTACTGGGCCGCGGAGGAGGGAATCGGCCCACCCAGTGAGGCCAGCGCGCGGGAGCCCGCGTCTTTGAACTGCCAGCGCGGGGCCCCATGGTCAGAGGTGGTAGCGGCGAAGGGGTATGGAGGGAGGAGGGCCGTTCGATTTATTGCAGATCGACGGCGCGGGGCTTTCTTCCTCCCCTCGCTATGTGCGACGGGGACAGAACCCTAGCAGCGGCATGGAGGGTATGGGGAGCTCACCTGAGCGCCTGCCAGCGGCGGGGAAGGCGGGGAGGCGACACGGTGCAAGACAATGATCAGGATGAGGGTCGGCACGGGTAGATTCGTCATCAGGGAGGGTCTCGCGTGCGAGGACGACCGGCGGGTGGCTCGGAGGTTCACCGACGACATTGTTCTGGGGGTTCCTGAGCAGAGAGGAAGGCATAGTTAGAATCAGGAGGTTGAGGGGATCTCGAAGGAGTAGCATGCAGGGAGAGATGAGTAGCAGAGAGGGCACCCGAGCAGGTCCTTTAAAACGGCCGAGAGGCCATCTCTTCCTTGTTCTGGCCAGGTCTGAGCATATGAGAGGGAGGGGTGCTAGGAGCGGTCGAGTGAGAGGGAGAAAATGAGTCGAGAGAGGGGCACTGTGGTGGCCAGAGGCCTTATATTCTAGGGATGGGGCGATCTATGATGGTCTTGGCTCATGGAGGATAGAGGGGGAGGTGGGGAAACCTTTGTTGGTCGACAGGGGCGGTGGAGAGGAGGGTGTGGTGCCAAGGACCAGAGGAGGGGCGACATCTCTTCCCCAGGAGCCTTGGGGGCTCCTCTCTTTTTACCTCGGGTGAAAATAAAAGAAGGGAGGAAGAGAGGGCTAGGGGGAGCTAGGGAGGCTCTCAGTGGTGCAGACGGGAGGGAAGTGGGGTCATGAATGGACTAGAGAGGGAGTGAGGCGTGCTGCAGCTGCTGTGGTGATTACTCCACAAGATATGCAAGATATGGTGTTTCTCTCACTTGCTTGCTCCAAGAGCTAAATACAAAAGGATGGCCTTGCTACAGTGTAGTGCTATAGGGATCACGACCAGGGGTGTGATGGGTGGTGGAGAGAAGTGCTGGTCAGGCTTTGATGATGGTTGGAGGTTATTTGATTAGTGAATTTTGATTAGTTTGCATAATTGGTCAAATCAAGGGTTATGAAGGAAGTACATAGATGTAGTTTTTATAAAATGAGGGAGTGGTACTGGTGGATAGATATAGTCAAGGTATCTCTCCTAGAATTATTTGAGATTTTTCAAATGAGTTTTAGTCCACTTAAATCCATTTATTCAAAAAGTGCAGAAGTAGTATCTAGAAGCTTATTTGATATTTTTACATTGGACAAGATTGGTTTTTGATGTGAGATGGTCCCAAATGTGAATATACACTTAGGGGAATTTTCCCAAGGTTTATTGGAAGATAAAAGTTTTTAAAACATTTATTATTCCAATTCAGCCATTTAAGAAAATGGGCAAAAAGAAATAATAAAGCTCTTCAAAAATATTTATTTTTGAAGTGAGAAGATGGAGTATGATATATAGGACTCAATTGTGCTTAAATTTAGAGAAGTGTTTTGGCAGAAACCAAACTTTCCTTTGGGAAAGGAGTTTTGGAGATCTTGACTATTAAAGAGATTTACAAGATTTGGAGCCATAATAATTATGGATAAAATTTGATAAATCTTGGTGATCAAGGTATATGATGTAGACAAGGTGTAGCAAGCATTTTCAACCTTGGAAATGGAAATCCAACTTGAATTAGATGGAAAAACAAGGAATTGGGGATCTACGGTGAGGTTATTTTCATACCACCAAAACCTTGTTGGATCTTGGGGTTCAAAGCTCACCTTGATGCAAGGGATAGATGGATAGATAGACCAAGTCATATAGATGATCGTGGCAGAAGATTTTGGATTGGTTACATTTGAGGTGGTCTAGAAGTGATGGCAAACTTTGTTGAAAATAAGGCTGCCATACCAGATGAGTCATGATGCTTTATAAACCAGGTGGGTTCAAGAAGCACAAAGATCCACTTGGAACAAGTGAAGTAGATGTTGATAGACCTATATGAGTAGGACACAACCATGCAAAGAGTTAGTCCATATAAGGTTGGATGATGGTGTGAGCTTCTGTCAAAGTAGGCATGATGACTAGATTTGCAGGGATAGTCAATTTCTTGCCTGCAAAACCATCAAGAAAAAATGGGTTGGAGGATTATCTAACCAAGGGAAAGAGTGGTACTTGGTATTCCTTAGGATGGTTAACAATATGGTTCAAGTGCATTATCAAAAATGCACAAGGGTTGAGAAAAGGAGACATTCAAAAAGGTGATGTTGAAACAGATTCCAGACTTGGCCAAATTTGGCAGATTTAGGGATTTTGACTAGAGTATGAGAGGGGATGTTTTTGATGGGGTGCAAGGTACCCCAAGCATCATCAAGTGGATGATTTTGAAGTGTAGATTTAGTAGGAAGGATCCTTTCTTGATTTTGGTATTCACTGACTTGGAAGCTTCTAGAAGGGATCACTTCAGAAGGGATCTGGTTAGGGTTTTAGAAGATCACCTAGTAGCTAGAGATCAGATCCAGGTTGGTACTCTGGCTTAGGATGTGATGATTTGGAAGCATCTTGATCCTAGGGATAAGCTCCTAGAGTAGCTCATACTACTTCTAAGCAAACAAGTCAAACAGTAGATCAAGGCAATTCATCAGACAACAGATCAAGGAAACTCATCTTATAACCTAAGAAAATCCACTACTGGGGTTACCATCAAGCCTGGCTTGAGGTGAGGTTGGGGAATTTTGAAGAGGTTGGATTTTGAATGAGATGAGAGTCCTTGGTATCCCTACCAAGAGTAGAGATCTAAGGTTTTATACAAGGTGTTGGAAATCTTAGAGGTAAGAGTAGTTGAGGGTTCTGCATTGAAAACATAAGGAGATAGTATTCTATAGCTCTCCATAGTTTGATAAATAGAAGTTACTAAAATAGTTTTGGTTACCAAAGCACCTTGGCTCATGCTTTGAAATGCCAGAACATTTGAGAATGTGTAAAATGAGCCAGGTTAGTTTTGTTAGATAGCTTTTTGTCAACTGAGGGTGAGGTAAGGAGTATCATATGGTATACACTCATATGAACAAGTGCAAACAAACAATAAGCAAACACTGCACCTATGAACAAGAAAAAGTTTTTGTTCCCCCTGATTTTTGCATTCTGGACAACTAATCAGGGTTGCTGAAATTGGGATGTTACAGACCTTTCCCCCTTAAAAGAATCTCGTCCCGAGATTCAAGAGAGTAGGGTTAGGGGATTTGGGTCAAGGTTAGCGCTACTAGTTTCAAGCGTGCTAACATACGGACTCCGTCTTTGAAAGTGACGACTCTGTCGATGAAGTTGAGCTTCAGTCTTCCGGGATGCACGGAGAGTTGAGCAGAGTCTAGTCCCGATTTGCAAGGGATGACCTTCCTTTCCTTCCGGACTCTATATCTCGAGGGCTTAGACTTGGCAGACTACCTCGATGCTGAACTTCATGGAGTACTCATCGGAGGATAGAATCTACAGCTGGGGGGTACCTCTCTTTAAGGATTCACAGCTCTTCCTTAGGAATGGTAGCGTATCCTATTAATGATGTTGGGTCCAGGCTTCTGGGTTTGCTCCTGGCGAAAGGTTACTCTATTTTTGTGGGAAAGATGTAGTCTTTCCCCCTTAGGATTAGACTGGGTTAGCTCGTGGATAACTCATTCCTTCCGTCTTGACTTCATTGGTGGCGGTTCTGAAGATTGTCGTCCATCTTCCTCCTGGAGTCGAGGTCTCCAGAAGGCGTCCGAGAAACTATGAATTACGGGGCGTATATCCTACTATTGTTCGTACTTAGCCTTTTGGAGTCGTTGGAGTCTCACGTCCTCTAAACGATTGGAACTGAACGGTTGGTGGTCCTGTGGTCCTTCGGATGAGTTTTCAGCTAACGTAGCAAAGGGATTTTGTAGAATCTTCGGTTCGTTTCTCCTCTGATGAACCGCGAGTTGCTACTTGGTGAAAAGATGTCAAATCTGGGGATCCTTTCTGAAGTATCTTCCAGTAGACAGTCTCCTGGAGATTGAGTGGAAAGGCGCAGTCTTTCCACCTTAGAGCTTCACTAAGGTGCTTTAGGAGTGGTGCAGATCTTCTGTCTGGGAGTGCTGACCTGATGTTAGCAGAAGGCTGTATCCTCCCGGAGTCTTGAGCTAGGGTCTTCGAGTGTCCTTCTATTGTGATAGACCTTGTCGGTGTGGTTTTCTAGCGGAGTTAGCTCGAGGAAAGTTAGCGGTTAATGATGCTTCTTGCTAGTCTTCAGTCAAAGTAGAGACATTCAGCTTCGGGGAAACTGTCTTCACGCTTCCTAATCATCTGACTTCAGGGGTGGCTCTGACCTTCTAGGGAGGAACTTCCCATCGATTTGGGTAGGTTTGACTATAATAGGTAGTCTCCTGAGGTGGTCAGAAGTTCTAATGTACCGAAGGTCAGTATAGTTAGGTCTTAACTTCTTGTCTTGGTTGACTTATCGGGTGGTTTCCTGTGGATATTGAGGATCCTTCGGTGATCGACGTCCGGCTTCAACGGGATTCTTGTTGTAGTAGACTGAGGAACAAGGGAGTGTGGTTCTATTGACAAGTCTTGCGAGGTGAGTTTGACGAGGTAGGCCGTCCTGCTGAGGTGTCGAGTTGATTCTGACTTGACGATGTCGAACTCCTGGTTCCTGCGAGGCTTTTCCTCTCATATACTCTCGAGGTTAGTCTGGGTCTCATTACCGACATCTAACACAGGGGTTTCCTGAGTTACTAGGTGGGTTATCGCTCCTCGAGTCACATTTTTGAAGAGGTCAAAGCAAACCAGGACATACAAACAAGGCGAACAGAGTGAGGGGACCGCAATGTCCTCAGCAAACAACACACATCAAGCAGCACAGGATGCACTTAGGCAAGCAAACACGATCAACGCTAGGGACCAAGGAGTAAACTACTCGCGTGGTAGGGGAATCCTATTCTTAGGACTATTGACCCTAGATATCGTCTTTCTTCAAGTCGGAGTCACTATCTTGCAGATGAATCCTTCGTCGTATCTTGGACGCTTCTTGGTAGTGCAACACCCGATGTCTTCTGATGGTGAGGATTCCACTGGTAGAGCGATATTGTAGTCTCCTTGTGTTTGCTAGTAGTTGCTTATCCTCATCTTGTTCTCATTGTCTTCACTGGGTTCTAGATCCTAGTTATTTAAAATACGTAGGTTTGAAGTTTGGGCAAGAGTTAGAGGAATCCATTTTCGAAAGCATTTACTTAGAGTAAGAGGAGAAGTAGAACTTTTGGAAACTCATTGGGAAACTAGTTTTCGAAAGCCGGGGTTTTCAAAATAAGGTTCCTGTCTAACGACCATGCTAACTAAGGTTCTCCTACAGTCAGGGTGGCTCTAATACCAAGTCTGTGAGGCCCCCGGATTAATCATCCGAGAAATCCATGTTATGCATACACCACGTTCCCATGATCAGTGAGCCATGGAACATAACCGACAAGTATCATTACAACATCCGAGACATACCAAATTTACAAGACTTACATAAATGTTGTTATGGCTACACCAATAATCATCAGCGGAACTTCATCAAGTGTAGAGCCTGATCCATGCCTTAACCTACAGGCAACTGACTGGGGGAAAACGTCCTAGCTCGCATAGTCGCCAACATCATCTTCTTCTTGATATCTGACCAAGTCTTTGCTTTCTATCCAGCAGCTGATACTTTATGCAGTAAAGAGCCTTTTCTTGGCTTGGAGGTCGCACATTCTCCTCGTGGATATTTGGTATCTCCAATCTTTTTAGAAAACCAGTTCACTGCGCGCCCCGAGAGGCCCTCTTGCTCCCTTTTTATGAATCTGGGAGAGAGGCAAAAGCATCTTCTTCTTGATATCTGACCAAGTTAATAGCCAGGGACAATGCCAGTGACTACTTTGAATGTACTCGCAAACCACCTTAAGATAACAGTAATAACAAGGGAATATGCATTATGGCTGTGGTAGTAGGAGGGCTTCAAGAGGGGGTTCTTTTCTCAAATAGTTTCTCTTGTAGATATAGCATCTACATATCTTTGTTGAAAACTTTTGTAAACATTTTGGAAACCTTTTTAAAAGTTTTATAAACATTAGGACTAGGTCACCCATTTGTTCCCGTCTTCAGGTCGTCCCACGACCAAACTCCTTTCTCCTCCTTCCGACCATCCCATGGTCAAACCTTTCTCCTTTACGACCATCCCATGGTCAACACTCTTCCAAAACCATTTCTTTTCCGAAATCCTTTTTGAAAACAAAACCAACACTGCTCTACAGGAGTTTTTCCAACCCATCCATGACTGCGGACACGGCTATTCGAATAGATTTACACTCTGCAGAGGTTGTACACTTTCCCCACATCATCCGGGTACACTACCCTGATCTTCACCGATCGTGGGTCGAGTAACCGATCAAGACTCTCCGGATGCCCACTCCAATATAAGTGCCTACCCTATGAGTGTTATTCCCCTCAAAACCAGGACGTCGGGTACCGAGGACCAATCAGAGCGCTTTTTCCACTTATCAAGTGTGCACTTTCAATGAGGGGCTCATAGTAACGCGTGGAGGTCGGTTGACCCTTCGTTCCTTCTCCCGGTCGATGTCCCACATCGGCCGTTTGTCTAGAGAAGGCCCACCCTCCAGGGAGTCTCATCCCCTGTAGTGGTTGTGAGGCAACTTATACCAGGGTAGACAAACATCAAATCCAGCCCTGTCCCATTCCAGAGTAATGTGGTTGCATAGGGTTAAGTTGTTATAGCTAAACTGCAAAGAACCGGGTGCAATTTCGTAAACCTTTTTCCTCGAGCTTTCCTTCAGCATTTTGTAAAACAAAACCTTTTTATTTCTCAACAACTCTTGGGAGGTCCCACCTCACCAAGGTTTTATCGTAAAACATTTGGTAAAACTTTTTCGGGGTCTTCCCATCCTATAGCTTTGCTTCGGCTAAATCAGGGTCTCCAAAGGGGTATGGTGTGTTACACCATCTATTCTACTAGGGACAAGTAGGTGCCACCAAGGGGGTTGTACTAATAGTACAAAAATGTAATAGTTTGGAGGAGCCAAACCACTACCATATATACATCAACATATAGTAAAACAATGCAGTTTTAATAAATAGTAGATAAAACATGCATAAGTAAAACAATAGGACAAGGCTTATGAGCAAGAAGGTGGCTTGCCTGATGATCAGCAATATGGCAATATGTCCCTGGACTTCTCCTTAGAAAACCATAATACCAATAATATACAATAATAACCATCTTCTTCTGATCTCTGAGATAATCGCAACTATCATCGTCAGGGAGCACACATGAAAACAAGCAAGAGCACAATCAACACAAGGTAAACAAGCAACAATACATACAGCAAGCAATGAGCAAAACAAGTTTACAAATCAGTAGGTCTTAGGAAGAATGGATTTAATAAGATGGGCCTTGTTTTGGAGATATGGAAGAAAATCCGTTAGGATTTATTGTCTAGGAATTACCTAAGAGGGGTTTTGGACCAAGGACATATTCTGTAAGATACCTTTGTATAAAAATGATACCTACAAGTAGATGTTGATAAAATGAAACCAACAAAAGTGGTTTCACTATTTTATCACTTTTCTTTAAATAGTTATGATTTTCCTAGTGAAATAACTTCTAGTTTTAGGGAATAAATCACCAGAAAATTTCTGGAGCTCCAAAAATTATTTCCTTGGAGGATTTTGTAGTGTTTTATGTAATACATCACTGAGAGTTGGAATCATGTCAAAATCATTACCAGAATGCCCTCAGGAAATTCCCAAACGCAGTTCTGTAGCTGTTTTGTCTTCTTCACCAGATTAATTCTACAGTAGCTTTTGATTTTATTCCAAGGGAACACGGTAGGCATTAAGAATACCTTTCTGTAGGAAATGGATTCACTCTTTTTGGAGTTGTCAAACTCTTGGAGTGTTTTTTTAGTGATAATACCCCTGACAGAAGTATTTAAATCACTAAAATTCTACAAAGGGTTAATAAATCCTTATCTCCTGGTTTTGGATAGGTATTGATGGTCCACTTCTCTGGGAGTTGGAATTAGCCTATTAGATGCTGTAGATATGCCTAGAGAATTTTCTAAAGGCTTAACTGCATGTATTTTGTTATTTTTGCTACAGCAACTCCAAGGCTCCACTTGGCATGGGACCAAGTCTTGCTAACAGGTATTTCAGATACCAAACAATTGCAGTTGGATTTACTCCATTTGGTGGTGTGGAACTCCTTTGAAGATTTATTGAATGGAAAAGGTACTATCTAGGAGATAAATATATAGAAAATATACAAAGGTTATTTGGCCGAACTTTTGGTACTGCATGTTAAAGAAAACCTTCATAAACATTGGGAATTTTAGATCTAGGCATTTGGAAGCATTTTCCATTTTTATTTCGATTTAAACCAAATAGCTGCTTTTCAGATCTGGAATAAATGATTAAAAGAATAAAGGGGGAGGGCACTGGGCCAGATCCGTGGGGGTACTAGGCACGGAGGAGGGAATCGGCCCACCCGGTGAGGCTAGCGTGCGGCAGCCCGCGTCTTTGAACTGCCAGCGCGGGGCCCCGTGGTCAGAGGTGGTAGCGGCGAAGGGGTATGGAGGGAGGAGGGCCGTTCGATTTATGGCAGATCGATGGTGCGGGGCTTTCTTCCTCCCCTCGCTATGTGCGATAGGGACAGAACCCTAGCAGCGGCATGGAGGGTACGGGGAGCTCACCTGAGCGCCTGCCGGTGGCGGGGAAGGCAGGGAGGCGACGCGGTGCAAGACGACAATTAGGATGAGGGTCAGCACGGGTAGATTCGTCATCGGGGAGGGTCTCGCGCGCGAGGACGACCGGTGGGTGGCTCGGAGGTTCGCCGACGATGTCGTTCTGGGGGGTTCCTAAGCAGAGAGGAAGGCATAGTTAGAATCAGGAGGTTGAGGGGATCTCGAAGGAGTAGCATGCAAGGAGAGAGGAGTAGCAGAGAGGACACCCGAGCAGGTCCTTGAAAACGGCCGAGAGGCCATCTCTTCCTTGTTCCGGCCAGGTCTGAGCATATGAGAGGGAGGGGTGCTGGGAGTGGTCGATTGAGAGGGAGAGGGAGCAAATGAGTCGAGAGAGGGGCGCTGTGGTGGCCAGACGCCTTATATTCCAGGGATGGGGCGGTCTACGATGGTCTTGGCTCATGGAGGACAAAGGGGGAGGTGGGGAAGCCTTGGTTGGTTGACATGGGCGTTGGAGAGGAGGGTGTGGTGCTAGGGACCAGAGGAGGGGCGACATCTCTTCCCCAGGAGCCTTGGGGGCTCCTCTCTTTTTACCTCGGGTGAAAATAAAAGAAGGAAGGGAGAGAGGGCTAGGGGAGCTAGGGAGGCTCTCAGTGGTGCAGAGGGTAGGGAAGTGGGGTCATGAATTGACTAGAGAGGGAGTGAGGCATGTTGCAGCTGTTGTGGTGATTACTCCACAAGATATGCAAGATATGGTGTTTCTCTCACTTGCTTGCTCTAAGAGCTAAAGACAAAAGGATGGCCTTGCTACAGTGTAGTGCTACAGGGGTCACGACCAGGGGTGTGATGGGTGGTGGAGAGAAGTGCTGGTTAGGCTTTGATGATGGTTACAGGTGATTTGATTAGTGAATTTTGATTAGTTTGCATAATTGGTCAAATCAAGGGTTATGAAGGAAGTACATATATGTAGTTTTTATAAAATGAGGGAGTGGTACTGGTGGATAGATATAGTCAAGGTATCTCTCCTAGAATTATTTGAGATTTTTCAAATGAGGTTTAGTCCACTTAAATCCATTTATTCAAAAAGTGCAGAAGTAGTTTCTAGAAGCTTATTTGATATTTTTACATTGGACAAGATTGGTTTTTGATGTGAGATGGTCCCAAATGTGAATATACACTTAGGGGAATTTTCCCAAGATTTATTGGAAGATAAAAGTATTTAAAACATTTATTATTCCAATTCAGCCATTTAAGAAAATGGGTAAAAAGAAATAATAAAGCTCTTCAAAAATATTTATTTTTGAAGTGGGAAGATGTAGTATGATATATACGACTCAATTGTGCTTAAAGTTAGAGAAGTGTTTTGGCAAAAAACCAAACTTTCCTTTGGGAAAGGAGTTTTGGAGATCTTGACTATTAAAGAGATTTACAAGATTTGGAGCCATAATAATTATGGATAAAATTTGATAAATCTTGGTGATCATGGTAGATGATGTAGACAATTTGTATCAAGCATTTGCAACCTTTGAAATGGAAATCCAACTTGAATTAGATGGAAAAACAAGGAATTGGGGATCTAGGGTGAGGTTATTTTCATACCACTAAAACCTTGTTGGATCTTGGGGATCAAAGCTCACCTTGATGCAAGGGATAGATGTATAGATATACCAAGTCATATAGATGATCATGGAAGAAGGAGTTTGGGTTGGTTACATTTGAGGTGGTCTGGAAGTGATGGCAAACTTTGTTGAAAATAAGGCTGCCATACCAGATGAGTCATGATGCTTTATAAACCAGGTGGGTTCAAGAAGCACAAAGATCCACTTGGAACAAGTGAAGTATATATTGATAAACCTATATGAGTAGGACACAACCATGCAAAGAGTTAGTCCATATAAGGTTGGATGATGGTGTGAGCTTCTGTCAAAGTAGGCATGATGACTAGATTTGCAGGGATAGTCAATTTCTTGCCTGCAAAACCATCAAGAAAAAATGGGTTGGAGGATTATCTAACCAAGGGAAAGAGTGGTACTTGGTATTCCTTAGGATGGTTAACAATATGGTTCAAGTGCATTATCAAAAATGCACAAGGGTTGAGAAAAGGAGACATTCAAAAAGGTGATGTTGAAACAGATTCCAGACTTGGCCAAATTTGGCAGATTTAGGGATTTTGACTAGAGTATGAGAGGGGATGTTTTTGATGGGGTGCAAGGTACCCAAGCATCATCAAGTGTATGATGTTTAAGTGTAGATTTATTAGGAAGGATCCTTTCTTGATTTTGGTCTTCACTGACTTGGAAGCTTCTAGAAGGGATCACTTCAGAAGGGATCTGGTTAGGGTTTTAGAAGATCACCTAGTAGCTAGAGATTAGATCCAGGTTGGTACTCTAGCTTAGGATGTGATTATTTGGAAGGATCTTGATTCTAGGGATGAGCTTCTAGAGTATCTCATACTACTTCTAAGCAAACAAGTCAAACAGCAGATCAAGGCAATTCATCAGACAGCAGATCAAGGCAACTCATCTTATAACCTAAGCAAATCCACTACTGGGGTTACCATCAATCCTGGCTTGAGGTGAGGTTGGGTAATTTTGAAGAGGTTGGATTTTGAATGAGATGAGAGTCCTTGGTTTCCCTACCAAGAGTAGAATTCTAAGGTTTTTTACAAGGTGTTGGAAATCTTAGAGGTAAGAGTAGTTGCGGGTTCTGTCTTGAAAACATAAGGAGATAGTATTCTATAGCTCTCCATAGTTCGATCAATAGAAGTTACTAAAATAGTTTTGGTTACCAAAGCACCTTGGCTCATGCTTTGAAATTCCAGAACATTTGAGAATGTGTAAAATGAGCCAGGATAGTTTTGTTAGATAGCTTTTTGTCAACTGAGGGTGAGGTAAGGACTATCATATGGTATACACTCATATGCACAAGTGCAAACAAACAATAAGAAAACACTGCACCCATGAACAAGAAAAAGTTTTTGTTCCCCCTGATTTTTGCATTCTGGACAACTAATCAGGGTTGCTGAAATTGGGATGTTAGATCCACCATACCTACCTATTAGCATTTGCTATTCCAAGTATATTAATGCTTTTATCTACCTTCTGAATTAAACTTTTTATGAGAAAACTAGTGATTAAAGCTCTCACGAACTTGATGACACACTTTACTTTTCTTGCCATTAATAAACTTGAACCATTGTGTCGTCTATGTTGTATATGCTTGCACTTATATGCTGGGGATTAGCAGAACCATGTTGTCACAGGGAACGCTTTCAACATTGCACTTGTACTTTGTACCTAGTTGATATCATGCTCTTTTGTCTATGGATGTCGTCGGTGTGAAATGAAAGGGGAGCTTGTAAGTCCATGGAGTTATGTATGTGTGTTAGAGAAACGCCTAGGCCGCTGGTCTAATCCATGTTGTCATGGTGGAAATCAGCAGCGTAACCATAATGAGTTGTCTATGAAGCATTCTTCTTATAAAAAAAGAGTCAGATATTGAGAAAAAAGAGAAAAAGAAAAAAAAGAGATATGAGAAAAGAGGAAAGAGAGAAAAAAGCACCATATTCCCATGGTAAATAAGAAGATTGCTGAGATGCTTGTTGTCTGCTTGCCTTGTTATTTTGATATGGGGATTCTTCCGTATCATCGGGCAAGGGGTACCCCGTTGGCGGTTCTCTATGATACACATGTACGTACTATGACAAGAACTTACCGGTAACTAAACTTGAGTAGCATGAGGAGCGGCCCTTGTATTCAAGGGACATGAGATTTCCAACTTATACTTCGCCAAGCATATACTCCATAGTTTGTTCACTTTAACCTTAATCACTTCAAGATGCTTATGATAGGGGCAATGAGAGCTGGAAGCTAATAAGTACCATAATTTTTGGAAGCTCTTTATGAAACTTGAATCCCTACTTCCTTCTATGAAGGCCTTTCTTTTACTTTTATGTTGAGTCTCCACCTCTATCTTTATGCACCTACTTGGAGAGCATAGTGGCCATTCTTAGTTCTATGTGCATTGTCCCAAGACTTGTTGATTGTTGCATAACTTTGATATTGTGTGTTCTTAAACTATTTTTATCTAGTCACTCTTATGAACTTTGAAGGTGTCCTATGCATTTATGTTTGCTACTCTATGAGGGACAAGCTGAATTCCACTATGCTATGCTTTCTTTGTGTGAAACAAACAAACTTCTTGCAAAGCATTGTTATTCATGAATCTTTTGTTTGTGCCTTTTCATGGTACAACATATTTGCTATCTCTTATTGTTAGAACTTTATCTTTCATGCTATGTTAAAGTACTATGATCCTAGCTATCCATGTTTTACAAATACTTTGATCAAGTCTATGATGGTGCATCTCACCTCAAAAATTATTCTTCCTTTTTATCACTCACCTACTCGAGGACGAGCAGGAGTTAAGCTTGGGGATGTTGATACGTTGCTGACGTATCCATAATTTTTGATGTTCCATGCTTGGTTTTATCTACTTTCTTATGTTTTGTCCACACTTTGGAGTACCTTTCATATGATTTCTTGGACTAACCTATTAACAAGAGCCACAGTACCAGTTGCCTGTTTTCTACTGTTTTTGGTTCCAGAAAGTCAGAAAATGAATATTCTCGGAATTGGACCAGACAAAAGCCAAAGTCGTTATTTTCCTGGAAGACTCACGGAGCCAGAAGGAGAGACGAAGGGGGGCACAGGGTGGCCACACCACCCCTAGGCGTGGGTCCCCGTAGCTGCGCCAGGGCATGGTGTGGGCCCCCTGGCTGGCCACCGACCTCGCCCCTTCACCTATATATTCCTCCCAATACAGAAACCCTAAATCATCAAGCCTCCAGCCACGAAAAGTTCCACAGCATCGCTGCCACTGAAGGGGAGATTCGGGGGATAGAAAGTCTCTGTTTCGGCACCCTGTCAGGATGGGGAAGTGCCCCCGGAGCCATCTCCATCGATCTCCACCACCATCTCCATCACCATTGCTGATTCCCATGATGAGGAGGGAGTAGTTCTCTCTCGAGGCTAAGGGTTCTACCGGTAGCTATGTGTTCATCTCTCTCTATGCATGATCATATTGTGATCATGAGCTTTGTAATCAAGTAGATCTACCTTGCTACTCAAGTGCTTTAATAGATCTCTGCTCTCCCCATGTGTGTGAAGTTGACAGTGTGCACACCATGGTGGCACTTATGCTAGAGATTTCAAATACTTGTTATGAGTTATATTTGGAGTTGGATGTCTTTATGAAATTGTGGTGTTTGTTCGAACCATCTAGTGCTCAAGGTGACAGTGTGGGGTTATCTAGATGGGAAAGATGAACTTTGAGGTGTGCTGTTATAGCCCTACCAACGATTAGGGTGTCCAACCGGAGAGTAGTTCAGCGTAGTATCATAAAGAAGAATATATTTATATGAGAGTGTTCACTAGTGAAAGTATGATCCCTAGGCCTTGTTTCTAAGCACTGAAACACCATTTGCTATTAGATCTATTACATGTTTGCTTGCTTCTATCTTTATTTCAGTTTTACTTTAGTCTTTTCCACGCCATCAAGCTATTTTCTATCACCATTACCACTTATAATTATCTATACCACTTGTATTTCACTATCTCTTCGCCGAACTAGTGCACCTATACACCTGACAAGTGTATTGGGTGTGTTGGGGACACAAGAGACTTCTTGATCTTGATTGCAGGATTGCTTGAGAGGGGATACCTTTGACCACTTCCTCCCTGAGTTCGATAAACCTTGGGTGATCCACTTAAGGGAAAACTTGCTGCCCTTCTACAAACCTCTGCACTTGGAGGCCCAACAACTATCTACAAGAATAGAAGTGCGTAGACATCAAGCTATTTTCTGGTGCCGTTGCTGGGGAGGTAAGGTAAAAGGTACTCACATCCTCCGGTGTGAGTACTCGAAGTTATTTCCTTTAGATTCTGCAATTTTGTCTTTTTGTTTCTTGTTTTTATTTTCACTAGTTAGGCTTAATGGAAAACAACAAAAAAATTAGAGATCTTTATAGTATTTATCTTGAGTTAGGACATGAAGTGTTTGAAGAGAAAATTAAAAAACCTATGGAACTTTATTGCATGCTAATAGCAATGTTGTTAGTATGAATTCTTTGGACACCATTATTGCTAATGCTAGGGAAAAGTCTAAGCTTGGGGAAGCTAATTTATATGAAAATGATCTTTTTAGTTCCCTAGCTTTGGAAGATAGCTATTCTATTGCTTATGATGATACCAAACCTCCAATATATGATTATTACAATGATGAATATGATATTTTCAGTCCACATACTATTGAGGAGAAAATTAATGATTACAATATGCCTCCTATATTTGATGATTATGGTGATGACAATAATAATGATAGCTATTTTGTTGAATTTGCTCACACTACAATTAATAAGATTGACTATGCTTATGTGGAGAGTAATAATTATTATATGCATGTGGCTCATGATAAGAATGTTTTATGTGATAGTTATATTGCTAATTTTATTCATGATGCTACTGAAAGTTATTATGAGAGAGGGAAACATGGTTTTATGCATCTCAATAATATTAAGTTTCCCCTCTTTATGTTGAAAGTCTTGGAATTGTACTTGTTTTGCTTTCCTATGCTTCTTGCTTTGTGCTTTCATGACTTGTTTCTTTACAAGATTCCTATGCAAAGTAAGTGGGTTAGACTTAAATGTGTTTTGAATTTACTTCTTGATTTTCTCTTTTACTTCAATTCATATTTTTTATGTGAGCATCTTCTCAAACTATCATGCCTAACTTAAAGGCGTTAAAGAAAAGTACTTATTGGGAGATAACCCAAAAGTTTTAGATGAGTCTTGGAAGTTATTACTTCAGTAATAACCGCTCCTTATCCTTTTTATTTGCTTTTTGTGCCAAGAGTAACCTCTAATGAGAGAGAAGTAATGATTGGGAAAGTTGCTGTCCCGAAACAGATTTTTGTGCTTCACCGTAAAAATTCGTGTAAAATCTCTGTATGTCGTTTTGAGGCATGAATTTTTGTTTTTCTGCCCCAGGTTGTTATCTAACTTTCATTAGTTAAACACTTTTCAATTTGAGCAACATAAGGTCTTCGAAAAAATTCGTCTTTACCTGCTATTCTGTTTTGACAGATTTCTGGTATTATTTGCATTTGCTTCTTGTTTGGTTCCTTTTTTAGTTCTTTTGGGGAATTGAGCTTTTTGAGGGAAGTGCTACAGTAGCTTGTGTTTTAATGGAAGTTTTATTGGTGTTGGAACTGAACCTAAAGACTTATTATCTTGAGTGCACTAATGTTGCCAATAAAGAATGTGTGAAGTTTTGTATGAAGGAAAAATTCCAGGTGTATGGAAGGAATGAGTGATGAGATGAAGGATGGACTAATGCTCAAGATTGGGGATGCCACGCGTGTCACCCCAAGAAATATCCAAGAAGTACAAGCGTCAAAGCTTGGGGATGCCTAAGGCATCCCCTTCTTCATCAATAAAAATCTCAGGTTTCTTCCAAACACTTCATTTTTATTGTTTTATGCACAATTTTGTTGTTCTTGGAGTGTCTTCGTTTTTGTTTTTGGTTTTTCGTTTGCTTGGTTTTCTTATTTTGCTTGAATAAATTGGTTGGACCCCCCTTTCATACATTGGTTTTCAAATAGTTTGGTTTGGATTGGAAAAGAGTAGGAAAGCTCGTGCTAAGTGGTAAAGGGAACTTGTTTTTGACTATGGCCTATGCTTCGTCATGCCATGCTTGATATTTATTTGGCTTTATTGCTTAGTATTCTTTGTTGTAGCATGACATGTTATAAACAATTGAGATTTCTTAATGTGCCTTGGAAGGATCATGCGTTGTTTTAGCATATTAAAGCATAGTATTGTGGTATTCTCCTTTGATGCTTTATTTGGGTTGACTTGGCGCATGCTCACACCATGTTATGACTATCCCAAGTCACCATAGCCTTTATGATCCTTTAGTTTTCGACTTGTAATATCACTTTATGCTTTGATTAATGATGTTTTGTCGCTCTGCATGATTATGGCCATTATTGCTCTCTTAGTTGGTCGCTCCCAATCTTTTGTTAGCCTCCATAACCAAGTATGAGTTCCACTCATGCATCCAACTCCTAAAACCAAGTTATCCTAAAGAGTCCACCATACCTACCTATTAGCATTTGCTATTCCAAGTATATTCATGCTTTTATCTACCTTCCGAATTAAACTTGTTATGAGAAAACTAGTGATTAAAGCTCTCACGAACTTGATGGCACACTTTACTTTTCTTGCCATTAATAAACTTGAACCATTGTGTCGTCTATGTTGTATATGCTTGGGCTTATATGTTGGGGATTAGCAGAACCATGTTGTCATGGGGAACGCTTTCAACATTGCACTTGTACTTTGTACCTAGTTGATATCATGCTCTTTTGTCTATGGATGTCGTCGGTGTGAAATGAAAGGGGAGCTTGTAAGTACATGGAGTTATGTATGTGTGTTAGAGAAACGCCTAGGCCGCTGGTCTAATCCATGTTGTCATGGTGGAAATCTACAACGTAACCATAATGAGCTATCTATGAAGCATTCTTCTTATGAAAAAAGAGTCAGATATTGAGAAAAAAATAGAAAAATAAAAAAAAGAGATATGAGAAAAGAGGAAAGAGAGAAAAAAGCACCATATTCCCATGGTAAATAAGAAGATTGCTGAGATGCTCATTGTCTGCTTGCCTTGTCATTTTGATATGGGGATTCTTCTGTATCATCGGGCAAGGGGTACCCCGTTGGCGGTTCTCTATGATACACATGTACTTACTATGACAAGAACTTACCAGTAACTAAACTTGAGTAGCATGAGGAGCGGCCCTCGTATTCAAGGGACATGAGATTCCCAACTTATACTTCGTCAAGCATATACTCCATAGTTTGTTCACTTTAACCTTAATCACTTCAAGATGCTTATGATAGGGGCAATGAGAGCTGAAAGCTAATAAGTACCATAAATTTTGGAAGCTCTTTATGAAACTTGAATCCCTACTTCCTTCTATGAAGGCCTTTCTTTTACTTTTATGTTGAGTCTCCACCTTCTATCTTTATGCACCTACTTTGAGAGCATAGTGGCCATTCTTAGTTCTATATGCATTGTCCCAAGACTTGTTGATTGTTGCATAACTTTGATATTGCGTGTTCTTAAACTATTTGTATCTAGTCACTCTTATGAACTTTGAAGGTGTCCTATGCATTTATGTTTGCTACTCTATGAGGGACAAGCTGAATGCCACTATGCTATGCTTTCTTTATGTGAAACAAACAAATGTCTTGCAAAGCATTGTTATTCATGAATCTTTTGTTTGTGCCTTTTCATGTTAGAACATAGTTGCTATGTCTTATTGTTAGAACTTTATCTTTCATGCTATGTTAAAGTACTATGATCCCAGCTATCCATGTTTTACAAATACTTTGATCAAGTCTATGATGGTGCATGTCACCTCAAAAATTATTCTTTCTTTTTATCACTCACCTACTCGAGGACGAGCAGGAGTTAAGCTTGGGGCTGTTGACATGTTGCTAACGTATCCATAATTTTTGATGTTCCATGCTTGGTTTTATCTACTTTCTAATGTTTTGTCCACACTTTGGAGTACCTTTCATATGATTTCTTGTACTAACCTATTAACAAGAGCCACAGTACCAGTTGCATGTTTCTGCTATTTTTGGTTCCAGAAAGTCAGTAAATGAATATTCTCGGAATTGGACCGGACAAAAGCCAAAGTCGTTATTTTCCCGGAAGACTCACGGAGCCAGAAGGAGAGACGAAGGGGGGCCACGGGGTGGCCCCACCACCCCTAGGCGCAGGTCCCCCTAGCCGTGCCAAGGCATGGTGTGGGCCCCTGGCTGGCCACCGACCTCGCCCCTTCGCCTATATATTCCTCCCGATAAAGAAACCCTAAAGCATCAAGCCTCCAGCCACGAAAAGTTCCACAGCGTCGCTGCCACTGAAGGGGAGATTCGGGGGACAGAAAGTCTCTGTTTCGGCACCCTGCCGGGATGGGGAAGTGCCCCCAGAGCCATCTCCATGGATCTCCACCACCATCTCCATCACCATTGCTAATTCCCATGATGAGGAGGGAGTAGTTCTCTCTCGAGGCTAAGGGTTCTACCGGTAGCTATGTGTTCATCTCTCTCTCTATGCATGCTCATATTGTGATCATGAGCTTTGTAATCAAGTAGATCTACCTTGCTACTCAAGTGCTTTAATAGATCTCTGCTCTCCCCATGTGTGTGAAGTTGACAGTGTGCACACCATGGTGGCACTTAGGCTAGAGATTTCAAATACTTGTTATGAGTTATATTTGGAGTTGGATGTCTTTATGAAATTGTGGTGTTTGTTCGAACCATCTAGTGTTCAAGGTGACAGTGTGGGGTTATCTAGATGGGAAAGATGAACTTTGAGGTGTGCTGTTATAGCCCTACTAACAATTAGTGTCCAACCGGAGAGTAGTTTAGCGTAGCATCATAAAGAAGAATATATTTATATGAGAGTGTTCACTAGTGAAAGTATGATCCCTAGGCCTTGTTACTAAGCATTGAAACACCGTTTGCTATTAGATCTATTACATGTTTGCTTGCTTCTATCTTTATTTCAGTTTTACTTTAGTATTTGCCATGCCATCAAGCTATTTTCTATCACCATTACCACTTATAATTATCTATACCACTTGTATTTCACTATCTCTTCGCCGAACTAGTGCACCTATACACCTGACAAGTGTATTGGGTGTGTCGGGGACACAAGAGACTTCTTGTATCTTGATTGCAGGGTTGCTTGAGAGGGGATACCTTTGACCACTTCCTCCCTGAGTTCGATAAACCTTGGGTGATCCACTTAAGGGAAAACTTGCTACTGTTCTACAAACCTCTGCACTTGGAGGCCCAACAACTGTCTACAAGAATAGAAGCGCGTAGAAATCATGGACCTAGATGGATCTGACGAGTCACAAAATATCTGGCAGAGCAGACAAAAAATACAGGAGTTTCAGTACACAAAAGGAAATTTGCATACACAATAAACAGATACACCATATCCTTCTCGACAAAAGGAGTGATTAAACAAAAGGAGCCACATTCATTACGGTGTAGAATAAAACAGAGGCCCCTATGACTACAAACTAAAACTACAGGGCAGTTTTCTCCACAGACAAAGTGGCACTAGCAGATGGAGCATCATCTGAAGAAGGGATAATTGGGGCAGCACTCAATGAAGGAGCGCCGCCTAACGAATGGGCAGTTGATTTTTTTGGCCCAGCACCTATGCCTAGGGGCAGCCGAGGATACTTGGCCTTCTTAATGAAAGGTTTTAAGTCAACTACTTGGCCATCATTGGTGACTGGAAGAGATGAGCTAACCTTCTACAAATCGACCTTTTCGTCGTGCGCCATTGCCAAAGCCATCGAAGTCTCGGCTCCGCTCTTCGATTGCGTCATGTTGTAGCCTACCAGCGGATTCGGATCAGCACTGAAACCATTAACAAGATCGTTCAAATCCGCCGTCACCTCCTTGGTCAGAAAAATCTCGGCATGGAGACTCTTGAAGGCGCGGCATGAACGAATCAGAAGATTGCACCCACGAACATTATTGGCTTCTAAAGTACCAACAACATCTGATAAAGGGTCAACCCTC
This sequence comes from Avena sativa, assembly GCA_916181665.1. Classification (NCBI taxonomy): domain Eukaryota; kingdom Viridiplantae; phylum Streptophyta; class Magnoliopsida; order Poales; family Poaceae; genus Avena; species Avena sativa. The sequence continues at coordinate 381,163,483 of OV702286.1, read as the reverse complement.
TTGTCCTTGTCCAGCACTAGAGACTGACCAATGAGCTCTGCGATATAAAGACTTATGATATAAGACCAAGAACCAAAGGAAAATATCAGAGAAAAAATATAAATTATCTTTTGAAGATAGGAAACTTACGAGTCAAAGAAGTATTGAGGGTTTCCAATTGCCTCCAAAGATTTTCATCTTGTCCGGCAAGAGCAACTGTTTGTTTCTCCCTCTCTTCGGTGTTAGCCTTGGTCTTCTGCTTTTCCTCCTCCAAAGCTTTCTCAGCGACCCACATTTTTTCCTCCAAATCGTCGGCATGCTTTATTGCCTCGTCTCGGATAGCCCCGGACTCTTTGGTAGCGGCTGAACATTCACAAGGGGGCATAAAATCAATAGAAGTGAATGGCGCAAATTTCTTTTAATGGATGAAGGAAACAAACCTTTGGATTCTTCATCTTTGTTGCGGATCTTAATAAAGCGAGAGGCCATATCAACCATCTCATGCATTAATGGTTGTAAATACAAAGAGGAGGAAGTTAGAAAAATAAGAACAAGGATAAGCCATGACAATAGCATCCGCAAAAGTACTCACATGCTGCATGTCAACCTTTGCGGGATTTTAAGATATAACTACACCTTTGTCCACAAGTTTTCTTCTTTTCTATGGCGGTGGTTTTAGCAAAGTGGCAACATATTCTAGGACCACCTTCCCCGCAAGAGATACATGTGTTTTCTTCAGATCCGCCGATGGCTCAGGTGACTTGACCGAAGGAGGAGCAACGGAAGTACCAAGGGGAGACACGGGAGGATCTTCTTCTCATCATCACTACAAAAGAAAAGTAAAAACTCTAGGAAACCACCACTAGCAAAAACCAAGAAAGAAACAAACAAATACTCACGTGGAAACATTCTGAGTCATCTAGAAGAGATTCATTTGCGGTGGAGCCGACGAGATAGGAGCAGCGCACAACGGCTTTGAGCCAGTTGAATCATCTGAGTCTTCAACTATTTCCATAACCTCAGCACATTTCCTTTTTTCACCAGTGGGAACCCTTCGAAAATCTTCAGACCAAGCTGAAGCAACAAACTGGGAATGCGAATAAGATTCAACAATAGATGTCTCCATTTCTTAATCAGCAGTAGTCCCAGCCCTAGCAAAATCTTTGGATAGAGAGGTACTGGTTGGGAGCTCACCACTTTCAGGAAGAGGAGGAAGTGCAGAGAGGTGATCATAATCCTACACCATCAAGGGGGGCAATATATAAGCGACAGACTATGATGGCATGAAAAAACAAAGGGGAAATCAACGAAAACTTACGTCTAGGAGACAACTTTTCTTGCCAAAGGGCGCTACCCTACAATCTGAAGGAACTGGGCTTTTCTTGGTCAGTGTGGTGAAGGAACAAACCCTCTTCTCGTACATCTTGAGAATGAGGTCATCTGGAAAAATCCTCATAGGATAAACCCACATACCAGATAACCTTGCCTAAAGAGGCTGAATATGCACCCGAAGAAATTATGCTAGGATCTATAATCCCGACAGCCCCTTGCCAATCTCAGTATGCAACTTCTCTATCCGTGTTAGCAAGGGTTGGATCTCCATCATTTCTTTGGGAGTTGGTTGTTGGTCCCATGAATCAAGCCTTCGGCATGTCTTTTTTGGGTTAAAAGGGGCCAACCCGAAGGTCCGGCCCTCGTTTTTCTGGTCCTTGATGTAAAATCATTTGGTTTTCCACCCTTGGACGAAATCCAAAATTTTCAAGTCGAAATAATCAACTTCAGAACAAACAGAGAAAATGGTTCCACCAACATCGTGAACAAGAGTATCAGTTGCATTGCGGTGGACATAAAAGTAATACTTCCACATGCCCCAATGGGGATGAATCTCAAGCAAGCACTCGCAAAGAGTGATAAAACAAGCAACATGGAGAATGGTATTGGGCGTGAGCTTGTAAACCTGCACACCGTAGACAAAGAGAAGACCACGGAGGAACGCATGAATGGGAAGAGAGAGGTCACGATACAAGAAGGAAAGGAACACTACCCGCCAGCCAGATTCGGGGGTCGGGGCAGCCTCGTCCCCTGGGAGCTTGAAGGAGCCCTCCTCAAGGAGACAGTTGTTGCGTGCTTCGTGTAGATCTCGTGGAGTACATTTTGTGGGAGCCCATCCAAGTGCTCGCTTCTTCGTGGTCTTGGTGGTAGCAGTAGAAGTTCCAACCTTGCTTTTTCCCATGGTGGCTGGAGAGTGACACATGTGTGCAAGGAGGAAGGACTAGGCGAAAGCAGCGAGCGAAGGTGCAGCGCAAGGAAGAAGAAGCGGGCAACAAGGGGAGGTAGTAAAATAGTAAAAGGACTCTCCCTTGTTTATAAAGAGAAGAAACGTAAAGCTCAACCGTTCGATAAAAACAGCGCAAAACACACATGATGATGACACATGTCAAGATTTCACAGAAGGATAAAAATCATGGGCAGTTATTACCATGGTAAACATGGAGGAAATCTGCATGATGCCTTGATCTTTGTGCGTAAAGGGGATGTGCGGTCAAAAAGATCCACTGACATGCCGCTCAAGCGACATCATTACTGCAGCATGGGCCCACAATTGAAACGTCACATCGGGTCTTATCTCTCAGAAGCCATGCATCACAACTTCGTCAGCAATGACGTCATAAAAAGCAGTGACAAAACTTCCACTCTATTTAAGAAAGGACCCGAGAAAGTAGTTACAAGACCTGAGTTGAAGTAAATTCCTCAGCGGAAATAACTTGAGCCTACAATCGAATACAAATATTCGACTGTAGCCTCGGGGGCTACTCCCATCGGGAGCGCTGGCCGTGCAACTGACAAAAATATCGTGATAGTTCTAGACAAATGAACTGAAATTGAAGATTTCCACGGATGACTAGAAGCTTTGAGCCTATGTCCTGATGAAGACATCCAAACATAGCCCCGGGGTCTACTCCCATCAGGAGCGCTATGCGCGCACCCAATAGAAAACTATGTTATGGATATAAGATCAAAAATATGACCCGAAGAAATACTATCATCACCTATGAGTATTATATTAGTGTATCCTCAAAAGGTTACTCCCATCGAGAGTGTCTACAAAACATCATTTGAGAAAATAAAAAGCTGATAAACTTCAGCAATTTCAGCAGCCAAACAAGGTAGTCGATAAAATCATACAAAAATCTCGGATCACGCCTGACGCGATAAAACTCCGAATGTTGTGTCCATGACATAAAGGTAAGACCCCGGGATTCGTCCTATGTGGCCTGGTAATCGCACAAGAATGCGCTCTGCCAGTAAATTATCCGTATGGACAATACGATGAAAAATCCCGACGGACGCGTTGGGTACCTGATATTATAGAACTGGAATTCAGTATTCGATAAGACCTCAACGGCTTGAACTGAGTTACGCCAGCAAATTTCCAAGTTCAAGCATGGGGACTTGAATTTGATGAAGGTTTATAGTGTTTTTGCCTAGGAGCAATTAACTGATTCCCGATCCATCGGATGCATCAGGCCTATTGTACCAAATCCCTACAACTTAAACATAAAACATATAAAATATTTCATAAAAACTTCAGATCATAAATAGTAAAAATATCTTTGAGTCTCGGGGGCTACTAACACGGGTATGATTACTCGGGTGCTTATGTTTGGTTACCTTAGTTACATGAAGGTTCACGGCCCATGAAGACCAAGAAGAAGGCTCAGGAAGCATCCAACGAAAGACATAGTTTTTATAGATAAGGAAATAGAAACCGACATTGTATTGGAGTTGTAATCAGAAGTCTATAACCTATCTGTATATGGCATTGGGACAAAGTCTATTATATATAGGCTAGGTGGAGCAAGCGGAGAGGTACCGAAAAAAGCCTTGAGCGATCTATAATCGATTGGATCATAAGCAATAAGATAACTTCGACTCTCCTGTTTGTCTGATTAGTTGACGAAATCCCCAGCGTTCTATTTTCCTCGAAACCCTAAGTCCATAACCATGGGCATGGCCAAGGTTACCCCTCATCAGTCCTCCTCATCCATGAAGTTGCATGCGTCATCTTGGACATCAAGTCTTGGCGTTGAACACCAAAACCAACTAACCACTAAAACACACACACACACAGCTTATGGTGGATAGGTATGGAAGGTGGCTTGTCAAGAAACAATCTGAAATCAAGATGTTGCAATGGCAAGTAAAGAACCACGACGATCACAAAGCAAAACAAGTCAATCCACAAGAAAGGAATTATGTAAAAAAACACATGGTGGGATAAATGGGACTTGTGCGACGGAGAAAGTGAGCTAAGAACCAAATGATTACCTAGAGAAGACTGTAATCTCGTGTCTCACAAGTGCAAGGAGAGACGCTAGTTCGATTGCACAAAACTTGGTGGGCTACAAGATATGCACAATAAGTACCACCTATATGATGTTCATCGAGCTTGCGCTTCCTATTCTATGAGGCACTTGTTTCTTTCTTTTTCTTTATATTTTTCTTTTTTCTATATTTTTTCTTTTCTCTCTTTTTATTTCTTTTTCTTTTATTTTTCACTTGCCTCTTCCTTGTGCCAACAACTATACAAGACAACTATATGAGATATCGCGCTCACAACATTTTCTCGGAATTCTACAAGGTATCAAATGTGCATAGACCAAGAAATCATAGGAGGAACTAGTCTCAATAGGTGTTTGTTGGTCACAATGATAGTGGAGTTTCACAAAGGAATGCAAGTGGGGAGAAGTCGTGGAATATTTATACCTTTCATCGTCGATCTTCATCCTTTATTGTTGGATTCCGCCTTGCTCATGGAATTTTTACAGCATCAACCACCTAGACGATGATGTAGATCTCCTTCTCCTCTTTGAAACAAGCTAAAGAACATCAAAATCCGAGTTCAGATGCAAAAGTTATGCTCAAAACGATGCAGAGCTGAAACTGCTGGCGGCAAAACCGGTCGCGCCGGAACTGGTGCCGGAATTTCCGGCGGTGGGGCCGGTTGCACCAGAATTCTCAGCGGAAATTCCGGTGGCTGTTCCGCTTCACCGGACCTAGCATCGGAACGAGTTTGTGAACGCGAAAAACATGATTTCTATGGAAAAACTCGACGGAAAACTTCGGAACTAAGGGGCAAACGATGGAATTAGGCCATGGAAACACAGGGGAAGGTAGATCAACAAGTTTATCAAGTAATACACGGATAAAAACCTACCAAAATGCACTCAAATCACAAATTAATCCAAAACACGAATTAGGGCTATTTTTGGTGGAAATTTTCGAATTTATGGGGGAAAGGCTAAATCGATGTGAAATCCGTGGCAAACAAAAGCTATTGATACCAGATGATAAGGGGTGACCTCAAGGGTGGCCTGATCTTCATGGATCTCATGGTCAAATTGATGGGAAAGCGAGGGGAAAGGGAGAAGGTAGCGGAAGCAGACACACACCTCGCAAAGAACACGATGAACACACGCAAAAATCACATGATACAAGGCCAGTTGCTCCCATCGGCGGCCACCGATCCGATAGAATCCTCGCAAGGAAAGATCGGTCAACGTGCTTCCTTCGATCCCAAGCGGAGAGGGAAGAACACCTTGAAGAGGGTCTTTACAACTATGCTCACACACTCGCAAACGTAGGCCTTGTACAACGATGGATGCGCAATGCAAACTCCAACGAGGTTGGTGACGATAATCGGTCCCCTTGGTAAAGGGGATGAGGCAAAACTAGAGATTCCACAAAGGGGTTGTCTTTAGTCTATCATCTATGCCTAAGGGATACATGAGGGGTTGGGGGCTCTATTTATAGGCCAGACACTAGAATAGGGGTATGTTAGGTAAAAGGGTAAGTAAAGGGAACATTCCAGGGCATCAAACCCGGATCTGTGCGCAAACGGGTAATTCCGGCAGTAAGTCTGGCGGCGCCAGATCTGGTGCCGGAATTTACGGTCGGCATCGGTTATTCTGGTTGTTTGCCGGAATGGCAAACAAAAGCGTGTTCCAATGGGATTTCCGGTCCACCGGTCCTGGCACCGGTTTGGTCAACGCTTGTTCTAGTCCGCTTGTTCTAGCGTCGGGAATTCCGGCGGTGGGTTCGATGGCGCCGAGACCTTCGTTAGTTTGGCTCTGCTTCTTTCTTCTTCTCTTCCAAGCCTCTGTCTTGTCGAGCATGAGTCCTCGGGCTTCCTCCCTTGTCTCTGTACTCATCGGTGTGAACCTATCATGGTCATAGGACGGAGTATGAAGTAGTATACCATTCAATAGGGTAGGAAGTAGGATCTCATAGAGGATAGGATTCACCTTTGGAGTCCATGACGACTTGGAATAAGTTGGAGACCTTGATGTGGTAATGACCGTAGGTCGGGCTACATCACTACGCCTCGGTGGTCGCCACCACGCCGCCCATGGCTGGCCAGAACCCTAGAGGGCCACCCATCGTGCCTTCTCATGGTCTGCCCTTTCTCGGGGCTACCTATGCAGACACTAGTGATACTACTATCAGGGATGCAGCCGAGGGTGAATGCTCAGACCCCGGTTTCACCTATAGCCTACTTCAACTCCGTGTTGCCGGTGCAGCATCATCCGCTTCAGCTGCCATATCATGGTCCACCGCCATTGGGATTCAGTGGGGTGCATGGCTCTGGATTCGTTGGCGGTCAGCCTAATTGGGCCTAGGGTCCTGTGCACCTTGATGGTCAGCCAGGTAATGTTCCGTTGCATCCCGTCATGGCAAGGGTGTTGTCCACCTCGCAGTTAGTTGTGAGGGTGGGTTCTGCGGCGTCAGTTGTTCTGAAGAGGAAGAAATAGAATAAGAAGCCACAACCACATGTGAACCAGGGGCATCTGGTGAATCAGTTGCAGCCTGATCCTCAGTTATTTACTCAGCAGCCAAGTTCACATCAGTATGGGTATCCATAGGTGTAGGCTCCTGGTGTGTATGTTTCACCATATCCACCTCAAGGCCAAGAGACATAGTATGAGTTTAATCCATAGGGACATCAACATACCCAAGGTATTATCACTCTTGTTGACACTCCCTAAGTAACAAATACTATTTTTGTGGCCGCCACTATTGGCAAGAAGAATAAAAAGGTGGTGGTGCTAGAAGTGTGCGGTTGATACCCATGATTCGAAAGATTGCAAAGTTGTGCATTATTGTTACATTTGTGACCGCTCATCCTACTATGAGATGCCCTGCTTTGAAGCAACCACGTCTTACACCTTATATGGTTGGTATTGGAAATGAGCTAACTTTATTCACATAGTTCCTAGATAGTGTGGTTTGAGATCATTTGGCACCAAATCATCCACCTATTGCTTTAGTGCATGTCTTTGTACAGACAATTTCTATCGATGTGGATGAGAGATTGATTGCTAGGAGATGTTCTGTTCGGGCTTAGTGGAAGTGGAGGCTATGCTGTATAGAGAGAATGCATTCTTAGTTAGCTTCCCTTATTTTGAGGATCTGGATAGGGTTGATGGGATTCAAGTTTCGGTGCCATTGAGTAATGCTCAGATCACTATATCTTCTTACAGATTGCAGGAGGTTCCCCATAAATGTGAGCTTCAACAGGTCTGGTTACATGTTGAACTTCAACAAATCTATTGCATTGGCAACATGGGAGCATCTAGCGAGAGTTTGTCAGCTACATATGATTTATATTCAACATCCAAAGTAGTTCCCATGAACCAGTCTCCGCCACGCCACTTTAAGGTTGACGACAAGGTTGACGATAAGGGATGCAAAAGTGTACAAACCCTGGTTTCACTCGCTGCCTACTTCAATACTGTGGTGCCAGTGCCGCATCATCCGCTTCAGCCGCCATATCATGGCCCACCACCATTGGGATTCGGTGGGGTGCATGGCCCCAGATTCATTGGCGGTCAGCCTAATTGGGCCTAGGGTCCTGTGCACCTTTATGGTCAGCCAGGTAATGTTCCATTGCAGCCCGTCATGGCAGGGGTGCCATCCGCCTCGCAGTTAGTTGTGAGGGTGGGTGCTGCAACGTCAGCTGCTCACATGCGACACACTGAAGTTAATGAGCTCGATACGGTAGTTCTCGTGGGTCCTGAATGTGACGGGGAACTTCATCTGTCCAATGGGCACCCAGCAGGGCACACTACCAAGTTGTGCTCGATCACCTCCCTAGGTACGCCGGGCATGTATGACGGTGTTGACGCGAACATGTCAACGTTAGCCCACAGGATGGCGATGAGCGTGCTTTCCTATTTGTTATGAAGGTTCTCGCCAATGGTGAGGGTAGCCCCAAAGCCACTGGCGTCCAGTGGCACCTTCTTGGTTGCGGCCCGCTCCTGGGAGAACAACTATTTTTTCTTCATAGGGAGCTCGATGGCGTCTTCGTCGGGTGGGGTGGGTGGCAGTGGCAACCTTGTACACATGCTCAATTGAGCACACATCGTCTTTTTCATCGCCATGGATGGTGATGGTGTCGCTGATGTCAGGTAACTTGATGATGTTATAGACGTGATGAGTCATTGCCATGAACTTTTCCAGTGCGGGGTAGCCGAGGATGGTGTTGTAAGGCAAGCTCAGATGCGCCACATTGAAGTTGATGAGCTCGGTATGGTAGTTCTCGCGGGTCCTGAATGTGACGGGGAACTTCACCTATCCAATGGGCACGGTTGTTCCTTCAGTCACTCCCGAGAAGGGTTGGGTAGGCATGAGGCGCTCGTAGTGCACTTGTAGTTTCTCGAACAGCTCCACAGAGATGACATTGAGGCCTATGTCTCCATCGATCAACGTCTTGGTGATGACGACATTGTTGATGGTGGGCGTGCAAACCAGAGGAATGGTGCCCACAATCTTTGGTGATTTGGGGTGATCCCCAGTGTCCAAGGTGATGGGGAATTGCAACCACTTGAGCTTCAGGTCGTCCGTTGCGGGGAGAGCTACAATAGTTTCGCGAGTGAGTTGCTTGAGGTGACAGTTCAAGAGCGAAGCTTGTGCTCCACCGAGGATACACGCCATCTCTTGGGTTCTTGATAACCTCCACCTTCTTCTTCGAGGAGGGCACTGTTCCCCTCGGCGAGGCGCTACTGGGTAGCATTCCCTTGGTGGTGCGGCTAGAAGCCACCATTGATATTGTTGTTTTGTTGTGGTTGTTCCATCGGCCGCCATTGCTCCATCGACCGTCACCTCGACCGCCTCCGCGACCATAACCGTGATTGTTCCCTTGGCTCCTTTGGTACTCACGTTACCCGTGGAGCTTCTCCAGATCAAAAAAGTCTTTTGTGCTATGTAAGTGCATTTTGTGGAAAATGCAGTAGGGACAATTCGTCTGTCTTCTCATCATTGCCGGTGCATTGGTGCTTGTGCCCAGGCTCGGCCATGACCACGACCGGAGCCATGCACTTGGTCTCCGCGAGCTTGTCTATGGTTTCGCTCTTGCTCTTAAGCGTCGGGGTAGTGATCGCGTCAGGGTCATTGTGCTTGAACATGTGTCCCTCTTTGTCCTCGGTGCACTTGTTCGCTAACTCAAAGAGTTCGACCACGGAGCTGAGCTCAATGTTCATGGCGAGCTTCTCAAGCATCCAGGTATCAGTGACACCCGCGGAGAAGATGGAGATGATGTCCATGCATGTGACCCTTCGCACTTGTCCCGCACCTGACTGAAATGTTGAACGTACTTTCAGAGTGTCTCACCTGGCTCTTGGCGCACGGCGCGAAGGTTGTTGAGCGTGCGGGTAGTCATATGTCCCCTTGAAGCTAGCAACAAAATTTCCGCAGAGGTCCCTCCATGAGGTGACGAATTCCTCTGGAAGATTGTTCATTAGCCAAGAGCGGTCCGCATCCTTGAGAGCCATTGGGAACAAATTAGGCATGACCTTATCGGACGCCCACGATGTACAGCTGTAGGAACTCGACAGGGTTCCCTGAGCCGTCGTAGCGGGGAGGGAGGTCCGGTTTGAAGTTGAGGGGCTAGACAATGGTGCACAGTTCCTTGGTGAATGCGATGCATTGGTTCGAAGGGGTACCGCCAGCGAGTGTGACATGATTATTGTTTCCCGCCATGGCACCGTCGGCGACGGTATGCTCTTGGCTCTTGTGGCATTTTTCTACGGAGATGCAGACATCCTTCGAGGAACGCTCGATGATGCAGTGAGGGGGAACCATGAGAGCGAGGTGGAGCTCTTGCCACACCTCCACCAGCAGGCGGTGGTGGCAGCAAGGGAGCGTCGTACTCGACTTGGACCACTTGAGGAACTTGCGTTGGCGGAGGCACCACGGAGTGAGACCGTGCCAGGGCGATGCCGGCAACACCAACAAGCTCAGCGATATGCCAGATCCATGCATCGTGCTTGGCGGGGTCATGTCTATAGCGTAACAACTCTTGAGCCATGAGCAACGCCGCCTTAGATGAGGGGTCACTGCTAGGTCCGCTGCGAGAGCCAGACGTGGCGCGGGAGAGGGCCCGCTGCTACTACGGTGCGATAGGGACGGAGGAGTGAGCTTCGTCTTCTCCCGTCCCGCGCTCTTAGTGAGGCGGGGCGTCATTGGCGCGACGAGGGTTGCCATTGGCGACGGGTTCCACACGGGCGCCCGGTGCAGCAACGCGCATGCTTGCTACTGGTTTCCTCAGCCATGCCAATGAAGGGGTTGGGGATATGCCTCAGCCCCCTACCCGACACGCCAAATGTTGGAGATTTGTCCCGACAGGGTATCTCGCGAAGTAGGATGAATCGAACGCAGGGGCTGAAAACGATCTCCCCAAGACTTCTCAGTGACTTTAGCGAGGAACAACGGAAACACGACAATGAGGACATGGGGAGTTTACCCAGGTTCAGACCACTGTGCGTGTAAAACTCTACCACTACTTTGTTGTATTGCTTGCACTGCTTGGCGAGGTTACAAATACAAGAGGCTGATCATGCACTCAGGTGGTGGCTCCCGGGAGGAGAGAGGTAGGGTTTCCAAGATGGAAGAAGGTCGCCTCCTATGGTGCCCTGCCCCTCATTTTATAGGAGCCTCGGTCCTCTTCTCGCCAATATGGCGGGAAGAGTTCCCACATGAGGCAAGGAAGGGGCAGGTGAGTCAAAGATGCTCTCCCGCTGGGCGTGATCCATGCTAAGGTTTGGATGATCCCGGTGGTTGCTCTGCTCTCTCTTTAGAGAGAGAGGGTGCCCCCCCAGGTGGCAGCAGTTGTCGTCCACTTACGGCTTGCGAAAGGGGAAGATGCTATCCTTGGGCAACAAGCATGAGCTGGGACAACTGCCCTATCCCTGGTCATCATTACCGAGCGTCACGGAGATCTCCGACAGGAGTTTTGTCCCTCTGAAAATGAGAAGTGTTGCTTGACAAGGGGAGTCCTTTGGTTACTCGGTGACGATCACTTATCTTCGCGAGGTGGTCTCTCTAAGGCGTAGTGATCTCGCCGAGAACCAGAGTCCAATAGAAGATGGGCTATGGTACCATGGTTACCACTGACCCGACACAAAGCTACCTCAAACTGTAGGTAAGTTATTATTTCAATCTATATTGGCGATTCTGCTGCTACCAGCAACTTTGTCCGTGTCTACATCCTTCTCTCAAAAATTTGAGATGAGACGAGATGGATAAACTAACCCCAACAAGGATCTGTGAAAAGGATTGACAGAAGAAATTGTTAATTCGTTTTGGCCTTTTACCAAGGCAACAATACATTTCATTAGCATTTTCCTTATCTCAAAAACTTTTGATGTTCTTACGATTGACATGATTAGCATTTTATTTCTCTAAAAAAATTGTGTTGTTCTTACTATTGACGTAACATTGCAATTTGTGATATTATAGTATGAATGTAATGATTATGAATAAGATATGTTGCAGTTTTCACGCTTCTGCTATCAGCATTTTACCAGTGGTGTGATTTTTTTCTCCTATGATCCTGATGCAAATGAGTGAAAGCAAAGTAATTGTAACTAATGAGTTTTACCTTAAGGAAATTTATAGAAGACGAAAACCCTCTTATCGGTAATTGTTTTTTGGCTCCGTTGACCGATGTCTTCACATAATTGATAGGTCCCTAGCAATATATTGTTTTCCATTGCTGATGGGGATTTGAACTAGTGTCCATAGCGTCGCTCCGTAGTAGCGATTTTTTGGCATCCATGTAGCAAAATGAAAAACATAGGCAGCAAATCCCTGGAACCCTTCCTAGCCATTTTGTTACATGAAACATTGAAAAAGGTGTGTTGTTGCTTTCAACATTTTGAACAGACTCATGTAGCAGAAACCAACAGGTTGTGCAAAAAAAATCCCGATTTGGTCAAAGCGGAACTTTTAAAAAATTGGGTTTGTGACATGTAGCAAAAAAAGGTTGTGCACTTTGAGTAGCACAAAACCAATAATGTATGCAATAAGTCATAGTTTGGTTTGAGAGGAACATGGAAGAGTGTGTCGTCGTTTGCTACATCTTTAACACACTCATGTAGCAGAAAACCATACTCCATCCATTCCAAAATATAAGGATTAGTGTCAAAAGTCTAGTTTTGCTAATTTTGACCAAATGTTTAGAAAAAAAGCTACATCTACATTCTACAATATTAAATACTCCCTCAGTTCTAAAATATAAGATGTTTTAGCTTTGTAAATGAAGTGTATCTAGACCCCTTTTAGTGTGTAGGTTCATCTAGGTTTGGAGTGGACCTACACACTAAAGGATCTAGATACACTCTTTTTCACAAAGCTAAAATATCTTATATTTTAAAACGGAGGAAGTAGACACGTTAGTAAATTAAACATTACGGTGAATCTATCGATATGAATTTAGTATTGTAAATATTTACATATTTATGTATAAATTTGGTTAAACTTAGATGCCTGAAAGCTTGCATTACCGTGTCAGTGATAGTGGCGGCAGATGTGTGGAAGAGAGGAGGTACACGCGTGTGAAAGACAAAAGAGAGCGACACAACCGGCCGTAGGTACCTTTTTTCAGGGACCGGCTTGAGACACATCTTTTTTCCAAAATTATATGCTAGGCTTAATAAAACAAAACGAAATGGGCTCTCTTAGAAAATATAATGGGCTTTTGAAATTGGACAAAATTATCATGCCCCCACTAGTCCTATCATCATCGCGCAGATCAAAGACTTGTCCCAAAACACTTAATGGGCTGTTGAAATTGGATAAAATATAATGGGCTGTTGAAATTGCAAGTGTTGGAGCTTGGCAGGGAGAAAAAATTTCGGGCAATTTTTTTTCATCCTATAATCCTCATACGACTTGTCCCAGACACTTGTTCCAAAACTTTTTTTTAATCAATGCAAAATGCCAACTTTTTTGCGTTGTTTTTCTTTAAAGAAAATCTAAGCTTGTCTATAAAAATAGTTAGCTCTCGCTGATATGGAAGGTTATATTTTTGCAGAGAGCAGGCTAATATCAAAGGTTATCTAGCTTGTCCTTGCGGCGTGAAAGTACAGAGCTCGCTGCCGTGGTTAAACAAGACGAGAAAGGTTAAAACGCCGTCTACATCGTCCGTACGGGCGCCAGCTCTATCCACGTACGTAGCTACGGCATTAGAAGTACTCCGTGCATAAATAAGTGACGCCCACAAGAAGATGCGCTTGTTTGATTTGTTAGCACGGTAAAGAATTGTTTTGTTAGTTAGCCGTGTCGTTCCACGACAAAAAACAAAACCCTGAGTATCCAAACGCGACTCCAGCTCCGACGCCAACTCCAAAGTCCACATCGTCACGTACTAGAAGAGCTGATTTAAAAACCTCATGACTAACACACAGTTGTCATGAGATATATACCCACAGAGCAAGAGATGATCGAGTTTGTCAGTTTCTTCTCTTCTTCCTTCTTTATTTCTCCAGTCAATTCTTGGGCGATGGAGGGGGGGTCCCAACTCCAAACCAAGATCAATCATGGCTGGATAGTTATTAAACTGGCGACAGTTAGCGGTTACTGTGGCGCTTCCACATGGGCGCTGACGATGGCGAGTACTCCCTCTGTCCGCATATAAGTGTACTTTTAGCTTTGTCTTAAGTCAAACTTTACTATGTTTGACTAACTTTTTAGGACAACGTATCAACATTTATGACACTAAATTGATACCATTAGTTTTATTTTTAAATCTAGTTTCATAATGTGTCAATTTGATATAACATATGTTTTTATATTTCTCTATAAAGTTGGTCAAATTTGGTTGTCTTTGACTTAGGCAAAAGCTAGATGTACACTTATTTGCGGACGGAGGGAGTAGGTCCGGTTTCTGGTTCTAGAAGAGCTAGCTAGGCACAGGCAGGGGCTGTGGACCTTGGACGGCACCGTGGCAGTTTTAGGATTCCGGCTGGCCGGCGCGTGTGTGATCGGTATCCTGTTTGCGTGTTTCGGCCATGCATCAGCGTATATGCCGCACGCACGGCCGCCATGTGTTGTCGCGCGATTGCACCGGCCTGCACTAATCAGCTTGCGATTTTGTTGGGATATCGGAATGAAGAAGAAAAAAACAACATACGTGCTGACAAACGGGGTTGGATGTTTCTTCACCTACACATTGCTACCACGCCCATTTTTTACATCGATCGAACTGGGAAGCGGGAGTACTACCGTTTTTGACGGGGCAGAGTTTTTTCTTCACCTGTGAGGGCATGAGCAATAGTTTAGACGGTGGCTGTCTATAGTGCTCCTCCACGTCACCTGTAGACGGCATGATAATCGCATCGTACAGTGGGCTTGTGTCTGTTGAGCAAAACTGCAAGTTTGCATGCACGCGTGGACCCATGGGATTTCTCATGACCCAGGACGGGTGAAATAATGACTCTTGCGTACAACGGGAAAGAGGCTATCTGTAAGACCCGATTTACACGGGACTAGATCGTCGGTAATTCAACAGACGGTCTCGTTCGTTTTTGTTTCTCTCTCCTCCACGTCATTAAAATTCCTACATGGCACATGCTACAGACGGCTGATGCTGGAGTATTGTACATGCCCTCACGATTCACCGATTCGCCAACTTCCCAAGACCCGCGACCACGATCGAGTCCAAGTAGGATGAAATCAGGTCATAGCTCCACACACACGGTGGTGAAATCGTGGTCTTGGCACCGCAGGCAGTTACCTCCCTGTCCATCCTCGCCGGAGCATCTGCATACGTACCCGCGCTCGCTCCTAGTATTTGGGCAGTTGCTGCCGAGTCAAACTCGCAAGTCACCACGCCTCGTCCCCATCAACCATCGGACTCCACGCGGCGAAGCAAACTAAACCATCACAGCTGCCTCCGGCTCCATCCACTTCCCTTTTTCACCTTGCCGTCCCTGCCGGCCTTAAAACAATCCCGCCACCCAACCCAACTGCCCGATCACCACCACAGCTCCATCGCAACCCAACGCCCTGCCCGCGGCAGCCTCCTCGCCGTCATCGTCCATTCATCATCTGCTGTCTATATACGCGCGTTCCACTGGCCGGCGGCAAGGCAGCTTCTGGTGGCGGCCCGGCGAGGGGGAGATGGAGAAGAAGCTGCCGCTCGCCCTCGCGCTGGCGCAGAAGCACGGCGCCGGCGAGCCCATGTGGGCGCGGCCGTGGCGGTGGGCCAAGACGGCCTTCTTCCTCGTCGCCATGCTCGCCTCCCTGCTGCTCGTCTGCGCCCCGCCGCTGCTCGTCGTGCTGCTCGACCTCGCCCTCCCGCCCGCGCTACTCTCCGCGCACCTCCGTGCCGGCGCCGACCCGCCGTACCGGTCCTTCGCCCCTGTCGTGCTCGACCAGGCGCGGGCGTTCGACTTCCGGTCCTCCCTCGTCGACCTGCCCGCGGTCTCGGCGGCGCGCGCCTTGCTCATCCTCTGTGAGTTTTGCCAAATTGTTTTCTTGGCATTGCTTCGATTACTTCTCGACATATATACCTGAACTGACAGATCGAGGTTTTGCTTGTGGTGGCTGCAGGCGCGTACACGGTGTGCGGGGGAGGCGGCGCCTACTTGTGGGTGGTGGTGGCGAGCGTCGCGGCGTCTGTCTCCTACGTGCTAGCCAAGGCCGCGGCCATGCCCGTCGCGCTGCAGGGGAAGGGCGCGGACGGACCGGAGCCCATGCTATTGCTGTCCCTGTCGCTCGCGGCCGCGCACCTCGCCGCGGCCTACCGGACCAGCTGCCGCGAGCGACGCCGTCTGCTCGTATACAGGATCGACGTCGAGGCCGTGAGTACTCGCCCTCTTTCCCTCCACTTTCTTCTCTGCAAATTCCACTCATCTCCCTCTTCCTGAAAAATCACCTTCGGCGCCACCAAAAAAAAAAAAAGTGGCACCAAGCCCCAAGGCTTATTCCCGAGAATAATCCAGGCATTATGTGGGGTTTATCGTACTCGTGTGTGCTTTCGGTGAGAAAGAGGGTCGAGGAACCAAATACGATTCCCTCGCCAAGTCATTAACGCGTATCTGCCCAGTTGTTAAGGCAAAAAGGAATGGATAAGACACTTTTGGCAATCTTTTTTACAGAAGCATCATCTGAAAAACAATCTTTTGTGCAGGTACGTCTGAAAGGAGGCCACCAAACACCCAAAGGGCTGAAGCAGTGTAGCGTCTGACATGATGTTCTGAACTTTCTGTTCGGCACCAGTAGTACTAGGTCTAGGTGTGGCGTAAACCTAGCGAGCGATATATAGGCGTAGAAGATTTTTTTCCTTCGTAGCCATTTTTTTTTGTCACGGTCTGCGTTGTGAGGAAAGTACATTTGGACGGTTACATGTAAGAGAAGATACTGTAAATATGGAACAAGCGTGTTTAGTTCGGCCTCCTGCAATGCAATGCTACGGAATGCTGGACGAGCCGTGTGGAATGGCCATCCGTTGTTTATGATCTTACTTTTCCTGCAATTGAAGACCTACTTACATCAGTCCTACTCCCTCAGTGGAGAAATATAAGAAATTTTAGATTTGTGCAATGAATGTATCTGTATAGATTCACTCCAAATCTCTATGAACATATACACTAAAAGACGTCTAAATATATTTGATTCATAAAACTAAACCGTCTCATATTTCTAAACGAAGAGGGAGTACTTTCTTCTAGGAACCAAGTGCTTCTCCAGTATCACAGCAAGAAAATTCAGTGCTGTGTCTAACATGTTGGTACGCAACTCTGTTTTCAGCACACAATTTTCAGAAACACGGCGCGGACCTGGTTAAGTCGAGCCGGCGCCGGGTCAACATAAGACGGCAGTGGTTTTCTTTCCACTGCCCGGTCTAACGTTTCATACAGAACTAGTCGATGTTAAAAAAGTGGAAGAGACAGGAACATGCCGTTGCAAAAGATCCGAACTTTTGATCTTTCCTCTGGTTTGCCATTTGTGGCTATACAGTTCGGAGATAAGATACTCCCTCCGTTTCAAAATAAGTGACTTGAGTTTGTGTAGATTCGGATGTATCTAGAGTTTGTATAGATTCGTATGTATTTATATACTAAAACATATATAGATACATCCGGATCTAGACAAACTCATGTCACTTATTTTGAGACGGAGGGAGTAGTTTTTTCAAGCCGGCCAGACCGATTTTATGGCATCACATCGGAACACCCTGATTAGCTGAGGCCAAATGTATGTCATTCGTCGTGGGATGGTTTGGGCACGGCGTTTTCATCGGTGGCGTGGTCAGGACGTGGTACCTACCGTCGGAGCTAAAAGGAAAAGTGGCGTTGGTTTGCCAAGCACGTCTCTCTCTTCGATAGTACTACTCAGAGATCAAGTTCGAAATATTGATTAAAAAATACTGATATTTTAGCTTTATAAAAAGAACGTATCAAGACTCCATTTAGTGCGTAGGTTCATATAGATTTAGAATGAACCTACACAACAAAAAGTGTCTAGATACACTTCTTTCACAAAAGCTAAAACATCTTATATTCTGAAACGGAGGACGTATTACTGGTAAAGCGACAACTAATTTTTAGTCTAAAAAAGGTGACAATTAATATGAAACGGGATGAGTAACAAACAGGGTCTGAAAACAAATATTCATTTGGTCCAAAAACATGTTTTCAGAGATTAAAAAATATTATCGGGTTCAAAAAAAAAATCATAGGGTGAAAGCAAATATGCTTTACATTATTAAACTGACTTTATACTATAAATAAAAACTTGATAATTTATTTGGGATTTATTAGAAAATAAATAAAAACAATACCTTTCTATTGGACAAGATTTGATGTAGCCATGAAACCCCCTCTAACAATGCAGCTCCATAGAGTATCTTCAATCGCATGCCCCAAACGACGCTCCAAAGGCAAATGGGGCACGCTTGGCAGAAAAAAACACGTCCAACGGCGTGTCCTAAAGCAATTTTCAGTCTGGTGCGGTCCAATACCTTCGGCGCGCCGAGACAATCCCTGCTCCACTGGGGATGTGCTCGGCACCCGGACGCAAGGTGTGGCCCTTGCTACGTAGAAAAAAGGCAGCCAGGTACCACCTGGTAGCGTTCGATCCCTACCACCGCCTATTCGTCGTTTTTCTCTCCCGCGCCTTGCCTCCCACTACCCCTAAATCGTCGTCGCCGCCGCCAGTTTTGACGCGGTAGTTCACATGCACCTCCATCCCAACACTTCTTCCTTACCTCCCAGTCATCTCGTCATCGGGTTGTGTAACACCCTAGTTTTAGTTAATCCTAAATTAGGGTTTGTTTTTATATTTCATGAGCATCATCTAATTTTGCTAAGACAAAAAATGCAAAGAAAACCCTAAACCCTAATTGAAAACCTCTCAAAAGGTTTTGATATTTTGAAAAGGTACCAAAATGTATGGAGCCCAAATGGACTAAAAGGACATCACAATATTTCAATAGTTTTACAAAGCCCTATTTTTGAAATGATCAAAAACAGTTTTGAAATGTTTTTACAAAAGGAAAAGTGAGAAAATTAAAAAGGAAAACAATTTTATAGAGAAAATATGGAACCAGAGCTCCCATGTCGGATAATCTATTTATCTCCCTCTCTTTGCCACCCGCCCGCAGCAGCCACAACCCATGGCCGGCCGAGCAATGGCCCAACCCGCGTACCCCTTCGGTTAGTCGTCTTCGTCGATGACGAAAGCAACTCCGTGTCGCCGGCGCCCTCTATGCCAGGATTCATGCCTGCCGTCGCCCTAGGAGAAGGGGATAAGACCTGCGCATGCGGCCGTCGGAGCTCGTCGGAGCCGAAGCTCCGGTGAACAATTAAGGGTGGATCAGCTACTCTCGTGTCCGCCTCGTCGTGCTTGTTCTAACAAGCTAAGCCGCTTGTGCTAGAGTGGCCTAGATCGCCGCTAGTGACCACCGTCTACCGTGTTGTCCGGCGAGCCATCATGGATCCACCCTGGATCCTACGTGGCTGCCGCGTGGACCCGACGTGATGCTTGCGTCAGCGTCGTTCAAGGTTTGCCATGGTGTCAAGCCAACGTGGCATCAAGCCCATCTTTCAGTGTCTGAGTCTAGCCCAGTCTCTGTACAAAATGGTTCGGTGCCCTTGATGACGTCAGCCATGCGTCATAAACATTTTTATAATTGGTTTAATAATTTTAGAAAAGTTTTAATCTTATAGAATCAATAACTAATTCATTTTAACTCTGGAAAATATTTATAATATATCAAAATATTTAGAAAAATAAGATCTATCTATTAACATCAAATTCATGCATTGTTAAGCAATTTCAACTAACAAGTTTATTGGAAGAACATGATGAACCCCCATAGGTGATTCTGAGGTAATCTCAGAACTAGGGTTTATATTCCTCAGACCCCGTTTAAATTGTCAAGCATGCTTTAGAGTTTTATCTCAGTAACCTTTAACTTGTCATATCATCATTCTTGCTTGATCCTTGCATCGATGCCATGTGTTAATTATTTCTCTTTCTTTCCGGTGTTTGGTCTTCCGATAGAATATGATATCATAATCAAGATTGAAAGAAGAGATCATCACCATCGAAGATCGAAGATAAATACTTGAACAACTGTAATAAAGTCAAGTACAAGGTGTCTGAATATATACTTATTGGTTATCAACGGAAAAAGGCAAGCATAGCCCCACCATTATACAACCTATGTTTCCGAAAGTATTTCAATTCTTGCCATAATGCATACGATTCTAATGTGGTCTTTTATCGATAGATAGAGTATCCTATCTGTTTCATTACTCTCTTTGAGATTATATTACCTAATCCACTACTCCTAGCATAACTAGGTCTAGCTTGTGTGCACTGCTAGAGCTTATATCTATGTCCTACATAGCCATGCTTAGTTGTCAGTGCTGGTTCATCCTAATGATGTATCAGATGCAAGAATCTGCTATGGCAGGAGAACATGATATGAGGTAAGATCAGTGATGAAGGTTAAACATGCTAAGGCTTGTATGGGAGGCCACGATGCGATGTGGTTTTTGTAGTCTCATACTTTCCACCACTAGGAACCGAGTTCTTGCCTCTTGAACCAAGACGAGCGTGCAACCACACGGGGCCTGAAAAACCCCTCGACTAACTAACTTGCCTAGTATATTCCATGAGTCACATAGTTGGGGCATTCCATTAGACATATGCATTTTGGTTGTTATCGAGGGCGGTGAAGGAGGTGCATCATAACAGGTAGGTAAGCATGGTCGGGGTTGTGTGGGGTCGATAGAGCCCCTTGTGAACCAACATCGAATCACATCTCTAGGGACCGGCTTCGATATTTGAACTATTACCGTGGAATCCTCCTTAGGAAGTGACACATGGTCTCGGCGAAAGCAAGGTCAAGGTCGTGTCTAACCACCCATTGTCGGCCTTCCAAGGAAGAGGGCTAATGTACTCTCATTAAGATTCGGTTAGTACATGTGGGTAAAGTTGTACACCCCTACAGGGTTAAATCTTTTCGAAAAAGCCGTGTCCATGGTTATGGACAACTTAGGAACGTATGTGATGATCATAGAGAACATGAACCTAATCATAAAACTTGGAAGGTAAATGTTTGCTTAAGGATGCTTCCTCAGGGTACAAGGGGGTGATCTTAGTTGATATGTGATGGTGATAATTTGGTGGATATCAATAGATGATGATCATTATAGTTGGAAATGTCACTCTCATATCCCCTTTTAAAATGTTCTGATTAGACGAGTTTCTACTCCCTCTCATTTTATAAACAAAGATAGCTTTATGCAAAATAACTTCACTAGCCATTGGTCTTGTGGAGTACAACCTGTACTCACCCTTGCTTCGTTGATACCCTTGCCGCAGAGTAAGTGTCCCCCTGAAAATGAGTTCTTACTACATCGACACCGACGAGTAGCTTGGGATTCCCAGTCAGCAGCCTAGAATATATGGGCTAGGATGTCATCGTTATGCTTCATTCCTATTTGTCCATTTCTTAATTAGCTATACTTAATAGCATAATTTGACTTCCGTTGTTTGATGTTTGTGTTTAGTGACCTATGCTCATAATATTTTGGTTCTCTGCTCAGTTATGAGCTTGCTGCAATAATTTTTGTGTCGTAGGGTCATTGTTGTGTTACTAATTCTCTCACTAGATATTCTCGAGCTCTAGGTTAGGCTTATGTCAGACTGAGGTCTGGGATTTGTCTAGCCCCAATCCTGGGGGTGTCACGGGCTTTGGTATTAGAGCAGTACTGACTAGAGGAAAACCTTGCTATTGGTCGATGTTGAGTGTAGTGTTTATAAAACTATTTCAAAGATGAAAAGTAATTGCAAAAACTCTAGTATGCTTCTTTTACTCCTTATCTGGTATTGCTCTAACTCTGGTTCATGTTATATTGTGTTGACTTTGGAAAAGTTTTGATGTCTCCTCGAGTCTTTCAAATCTTAGGTGCCTTCTAGGTATGTCGTTTCTCAAACTAGTCGACCTAGTTGTTGAGTTCTCTAGAGTTGTATGTTGCGAGTTCCTTGTTCCCCTTGCTATGTTTCAACGGAGAGATTCCTTTCCATCATGATCTCTCTACCTTGTAGTCTCACAACGTTATGTTGTAGGTTCCATAGTGTTCTGTTCTAGGCTTCGAGGTTTCCTTTCGCCTCGTGTGCGTCCTTTTTATTTGTTTGGGTACTTCCGAAGTCATTTCTTATATTGAAAGCTACCTTGTGATTACTACCTTGTAGTGTACGTTGTTTCACTCAAGCAGTAGTTTAACCCTTGGACTTGAACCGAAGGTCCTATATTGTGCTGGATTCTGTTGATGTGAATCTTGTACATCAGAGTGACTTTTAACCCAAGATTCATTCTATTTACCCCTGTTGTAAATGTTCAAACATTACCTCGGGATGGCTAGTACTACAATTCTATCCTTCAAGCTTGTGGTTATTGCCGCAATTTAATTGTGACAATTAAGGAGTTCCCCTACCACTAGCTATCGCAAATGTTCTTTAATGGAACCAAATAGATCACGACAAGTGTACTCCTCGTGAGTCTCTCATCAATATTCATGACTCTCCCACACCTTTCCTTCTGGAAAAAACAGAAGATTGTTAATCTATGCATCCACATCTCGGAATTTTATCTTGAGCATGTTCTTTTTCCCCTTGTTGTTTCCGACCTTTGTCTACAAATTGGTATCCAAGTAGTAAATGTGCATTGGTGCTTTATGATGCAAGATACTCTTATGGTTTTTAAAGACAAACTATTTTGGGATGTTAGGAGAAACAAACTCCAGTACCTTGCCAATTATAGGAGTTGTAATCTATAGATCTAGAGGCAATGATTAGCATCTACCTATTCTACCTTAGAGTGTCACACCCTTATACACTAAGAGGTCATGATGAGTTTCATGACCCTCTTAAATGAAGTTCCGCTCTTACACATTTTTACCCACCCTTCCTGTGAGTTTTTCACGCTCATGAATGATGCGCGTGTTTAATAATGTGGCCATCTAAGATTCTTAGCAATTTCTATTGCTTTGGACTCTAAGGACATTTGAGCCATTCTTAGCATGATTGGTTAACCGTATCACTAAGCAAAGGATGATTATGCTACCAAGTCCGTTATTATGGTGCATTTCCTTGGTCAAAGAGTTAGGCTTGTGCCGAAGCTCTGATACTATGTCTTCTTGCCTTGTAAAGCAAGTTTCCTCTCAAACTAAGTGACATATTGGTGGTTCGTGATATTATAGACACATTTTATAGAAGCATCGCCTTGTTGCCACATGATTGTGTTGTCAAGTTCCTGAGCAAGCAAGTTCTCTGAAGTACTCCTTTCTCCAAGGATCTGTACTAGATACCCTTGAACTAGTTGGTTGAGCTTAAACAACAACTTGGAGAGTTGTAAGACAAATGTTCTATCTAACTCAGTTCCTCCTTAAAGTGATGTCTAGTTT
The DNA here is from genome assembly GCA_916181665.1 of Avena sativa. Classification (NCBI taxonomy): domain Eukaryota; kingdom Viridiplantae; phylum Streptophyta; class Magnoliopsida; order Poales; family Poaceae; genus Avena; species Avena sativa. The sequence continues at coordinate 381,140,243 of OV702286.1, read as the reverse complement.
TGCTCGCGTTGAAGAGGATAGTATTTCCTTCATGGATATGATATCTTCCCTACCTTTGATTTGATTTGGATTGTCTTCAAATCAAACTCAGTACCAAGTACTATCTTGATGATGTCACTACTCGTGATATTTCACCTGAGTGCATCATCCTGTCCTTTGGTATAACCAATATGTTTGCCTTGTTCAAGCAACATATGAGTACATCTTCTTGGAGTGTCACAATAAGTTTGTTGTTGAGCCCATTGATGACATCCTTATCTTCTCCATGCTAGACTAGATTCGTATGGAACATTTGACAATAATGTTGGAAATTCTTGAGAACCATCTTCGAGTCATCTCGAAGAATGTGTTATGGATGTTAGAAGTATCCTTCTTTGATTCACGTACAATTGTTGAAAGATGTCGTCATGGATTCGAGTAGAGTTATCTATGATCCCTCCAAGGACACAGTTATATTCCATTACAAGTACTTCATGTAGGTGCATTTGTCTTTTGACCAGTTGTTAATACACGGGTCTAGCAATCTAACTCAGTCTTTCTGAGCTTGACACTATAGTCCATATCTTGAGAATCTAGTAACTTTATCTTTGTGGTAAATGTTGCAAACTTTCTATTCGAACATGCTAAGTTTGAAATATCTTCCCACCTAACCAAATGTGAATCTCAAGCAGATATGATGGTTGGTGTTCTTTAAGGTTTTGACATAGGTCTCTTTGAGCATCCGACAAGGTTGATGTAGTGGTTGACACAATTAGTTGGAAGGCCTAATGTCATATTCCTTCGATTCAGCAAGAACCACCCCTCTTCTTGAGGCTTCTTCTATAACTTATTATAGGAGTTGTGCTTATGGTTTCCTTTGTCTCCAAAGTCTGACCTTTACTTGATGTTTGGTGTCTAGAACATCAAGGAGAACATTTAAAGTAGAGTTGCTAAATGTGTCTCGGTCGATCCTCCAGACCCTTTTATGTTGGCAAGCATCTTGTTGTGCTAAGTAATTGAAGTCTGAGAATGAAGTTTATTTTCTCATGTCATCAGGAATCTTGTTATTTACTTATCCTGGTAGTGTAAAGTGATATCATGATCTTTGGCAAAGATTTGATAATCCTAGGTGAATAAAGAGTTTCCTTGCATTGTCTTGAGTCATGTTCGGAGAGCGACTATGATTTTGGAAATCAGAAGTTTCTCTTATTACATGTTCCTTGTGACCCTTATGAGTCCTATACACCAAAATAGTCCTTTCTATCTTGGCCTCCTGTTGAACGAAACAATGACCCTTTCATGTCAAAAATAGTTCAACATCTTGGTTTTGTTGATCTATATATTTGTATCAATGAAATCTCTACTTAATCCGTTTAGTAGAGGTTCCCCTCTTGAAGTCTGTGACCATGTTCTTTCTATTGTAAATCTTCCTCTTTAGAAGTTTAAACTCTTCTGCGAGCTCTATAGTCTAAATCCTTATGAAGATCATCTATCTAACAAACCATCTCCTTTTGTTTCCTCCGTTACCTTGACATGTTTCATGTGTGTCACCTCAAAATTGTTTCGAAAAATCCTTCCATTAGATGACCATGGGATACCCGGTTGTTGTTAGGTGTGTTCCCTCTTATCCTTAGTATAACCCTATTCCCTTCTTCCTTCCTACCTTAGGAATCTCAGGTTGAGATTCTCATAAGGGAGATAGAGCTGTAACACCCCAATTTTAGTTAATCCTAATTTAGGGTTTGTTTATGCATTCCATGAGCATCATCTAATTTTTCTTAAGACAAAAAATGCAAAGAAAAACAAATCAAAACCCTAGTCCCCTCTCCTCTCTTTGAAAACATCTCAAATAGTTTTGATATTTTGAAAAAGTACAAAAATGTACGGATCCCAAATGGACTAAAAGGGCCCCCCACAATATTTCAATAGTTTTACAAAGCCCTCTGATATTTTTGAAATGATCAAAAACAGTTTTTAAATGTTTAAAAAAGGAAAGTGAGAAAAGGAAAAAGGAAAATAGTTTTACAAAAAATGGAACCAGAGCTCCTAGGTTGGCGCATCTATTTCTCTCCCTCACTTTGACGCCCGCGCGCAGCAGCCGCAGCCAGCCCAGCAACAGTCGAACCCGCGTACCCCTTCGATCCATCATCTTCATCGATGATGGAAGCAACTCCGTGTCACCGGCGCTGCTGGAGCCCTCTGCGCTAGGATTCACGCCAGGTACTGCCCAACAGAAGGGGATAAGACCCCGACAATGCCCCCTCTTCATCCTGATCCTCTCACTCGCCCCTGATTCCTCTCTCTCTCATTCCCAGTTTGGAGCCGAACACTATCTTCGAAGCTCGCTGGTGACCTGCCGTCCCGTCCCTTTCCTCACCTCCTTGAGCAACCCCCAAGCTCCACCTCTTTGCCAATAAGCTCACCGTAGAAGGAATCGACATGGACCGCTCGGAATTGTCACCGCCAAGCTCGTCTTCCCGCCTCTAGCCATCGTGTACGTCATTGTTGCCGACACCACCCTACCTCCCCTGCCTCTATGTCACACCCTCCGTGTTCCTGGTGAGCTCGTGCTCCTATATGGCCTCTATGATTCGCCCCTAGCCCCCTCTATCGCTCCTCCACGGTGACATGCGCATTCCACCATCGGATCTCGTCGGAGCAGAAGCTCTGTTGACCAATTAAGGGCGGCGCCGCTACTCTTGTGTTCATCTCGTTGCGCTCGTTCTAATGAGCTAACCCGCGTGTGCTGGTGTGGCCTAGATTGCCGCTAGTGATCGCTGTCTGCTGGATTGTCCGGTGAGCCATCGTGGAGCCCGCGTGGCTACCGCGTGGACCCGACGTGGCACTTGCGTCGGTGCCACACAAGGTTTTCCATAGTGGCAAGCCAAAATGGCCTTGGATCCATCCACCAATGTCTGAGCCTAGACCAGTCTCTATACAAATAAAATGGTTCGGTGCCCTTGATGACATCACCCATGTGGCATAAACCTTTTTATATTGGTTTAATAATTTTATAAAAAGGTTTAATCTTGTAAAAGCAATAACTAATTCTTAACTCAGAAAAATATGTATAATATATCAAAACATTCAAAAAAATAAGACCTATCTATTAGCATCAAATCCATGCATTGTTAAGCAATTTCAACTAACACGTTTATAGAAGAACATGAAGAACCCCTATAGGTGATTCCGAGGTTTCCTAGAACTAGGGTTTATATCCCTCAGACCCCGTTTAAATTGCCAAGCATGTTTTAGGGTTTCATCTCACTAACCTTTAACTTTTCATATCATCATTCTTGCTTGATCATTGCGTTGATGCCATGTGTTGATTGTTACCCTTTCTTTCTGGTGTTTGGTCCTTCTGATAGAATACAATAGCAAGATCGAGGTCGAAGGATGAGATCAACACCATCGAAGATCGAAGATCAATACTTGACCAACTATAGTAAAGTCAAGTACAAGGTACCCAAAGATCTATGTATTGGTTATCAACGGGTAAAGGCAAGCACAACCCAACCATTATACAATCCTATATTTCTAAAAGTATTTCAATTCTTGCCATGATACATACAATTCAACTATGGAATTTTATTGATAGATAGAGTATCCTATCTGTTCCATTACTCCCTTTGAGCTTATATTACCTAATCCACTTCTCTTAGCATAACTAGGTCTAGCTTGTGTGCACTGCTAGAGCTTATATCTGTGTCATGCTTAGCTATGTTTAGCTGTTGGTGTTGGTTCATCCTAATGATGTATTAGATGCAAGAATCCACTATGATAGGAGAACGTGATATGAGGTGAGATCAGTGATGAAGGTTAAACGTGCTAAGGCTTGTATGGGAGGCCACGAAAGTTGGGGTGGCCAGGCAACACGGTACCCAAGTTGCTTACAATCAGCTGCGTTGCCCAAAGTTGGCGTGCCAAATACTCAGAGTGTCTTTTTCGGCACGAATTCAACTTTACATTTCAATACAAAATATCAGGCTAACGGCCGTCAAGTTGGGCCCCCTTGTCAGTTCTCGCTGTTATGTCGCTCCTGTCGCTTAGGCGGGGTGGATGTCACGTAGGCTTGTAGCATTGGCACAGTGGATAGGACAACACCCCCTGCCTAGTGTATTGACGTGACAAAACAGGGCACATGTATTAGCATTATAATTATTTTTTGTTTACTCAGAAGCTGGAACGGCCACCGCCACGCGTCTCTCCTTGGACTTCCGTCCCCGTCGTTAACCAGTACCTTAAAAGCGCATTGATGGTTCCACCATTCCCCTGCCTCGCAGAAACCACTCTTCTTCTTCCTGTCATCTATCTTCTTCCCGTCTTCTCCTTGCCGCCATGGAAGGTCGTTGCACTCTAGAGACAAGCTTCACTACCCATGACAATAAGAAGATAGACGTTGTCTACACCAATGAGGAGGAGACAGTGGTGCGTGTCTTGAGGATGTACGAGGGTTGGCTTGAGAAAGACGAGGACAAGTTTGTGGGATTGGACCTCGAGTACACCCCGGAGCACCCATATAAAGGGAGTGAAGTCGTCGTCGTTCAACTGGCCAAGAGGAAACACGTCATCGTCTACCACCTCTCCTGGTTTGTAGATCTGCTCTCTATAGCTAACCGCTTTTAGGGTTTTCTCCTCTTGTTCTTTATCCATTTTCTCATCTTGCAACTACTGGATTTTATTTAGGACCAAATAAATTATGACAAGACAATGTTGAGAGTCTTGATCTTGCATTTACTAAACTTTTCAAAATTATATTCAGATGATGATCTTGCATTGACAAAATATTTGTAGTTACAATTTTTGGTGATGAGAAACTACATACTTTCAGGACTGATAGGAATTGTCCGGCACTGCGCCAGTTCCTTGTAGAAAAGGGGATTGTTTTCTGCACTATCGACAATACAACTGATTTTTTGAAATTTTATCAAGAGGGAATTATAATTCCTGCGCACAACTGGATCGATATTCAGAGTCTTGTCAAGATCCTAGGGGGCTCGAGGAAGGATGGAATGGCATCACTCGCAACTAGAATCCTCGATGAGTCGTACGACAGAATGAAGGCAGATTTCTCTATGGATAGGCACGATTTCTGGGACGAGTGGTCGTTGTCTGATATAAACTTGAAGTATGTAGCCATAGATGCTTACGTGACCTATCAGATGTACAAGAAGATCCAGTTTTTTCTATGTTACCTCGTGTTTTGCCCTATTTGCAAGAGGGAAGACGAGCTTAGGGGAGCCCTTTGTAGAAAATGCAGAATAGATGAGTTTGAAGCTGCATATGCAAAGGAAATGGCTGCATCTGAAGCAGCTGACAGAGAGGCTGCAGAAGCAGCTGAAAGAGAGCTTGCAGCTGAAGCTGAAGCAGCTGACAGAGAGGCTACAGCTAAAGCAGCAAACAGAGAGGCAACATCTTCTAGCGGTAACAATCAGGTCTGTGATGCACCGCTAATTGTGTCACAGGACGCTGAAGATAGGGAAGGCAAGTCAGATCCTAGGTGGTACGAAGCATTTCATGAGTTGTGGAGTGCTAATAAAGTAAGATCCACCTGGAATGATTGCAGTTGGTCACCTAGGAACGATGGCAAGCGCCTCAAGTGGGCCGATGAGAAGTGAATTAAATTTTAGTTCTCAGTGTTATGTTTCTATTTTGTGGAACTCAGTTATCTTATCAAGATGTCTAGCGCCTCAAGTGAGAGTAGTAAAATAAATTTAGCCCTCTTTGTGTTATGTTGATGTATGTGTCTTGTAGCTTGTCAAGATGGTAGCTCGTTAACTGGTAGTTTGAAAGAGTACCCTTTTCCTCTCTCGCTAAACAGATATGTTTCATTTTGCCCAAATTGGTAGCAAATCTAGAGAAGATTCTCTCTTCGATAATTCGTTCCCTTTTGGACCTCTTTTTGCCTCCGATCAGGTAGAAAATCTAGAGTAGCAAATCACACTAGGCAGAATACATTCATTCAGAAAACAAAACAAATGTAGATATAGCTGTGCGCAGCTAAATAGGATATATCAATAGAAACTAGGTTGCTTAACGAGGTTCGATGAATTCAGCCAGAAATAGGATGCAAGCAAAATATAGAAAATCAAAAGAATCTGCTTAGCAGCAGCAGCCGCCGCAGCTGCAGGTACATTCAAGGCCTTCAAGCGCCCGCGCCTCCGTCTCCTCCCTCCGGCGCTTCCTCCACTTTTTTCTGCCCAGTCCCTTGATCTTGTGGTCCTTGGGCCTGATTGGAGGCATGCGACCCTCTTTGATGGCCACCCGCTGGAGGTTTCGGAGGTGAATGCCGAGAGCCTGTTGTTCAGCGATGTAGGCGTTGATGTTCACGGTCTCGTGCTCGCCGCCTTTGTGGATGCCGGAGCCCGTGGCCTCTGCATGCTTTAGTAAGGAGTTGAAGTCGGTGCCGCCAGCGAGCCTCACCCAGCAGAAGGCGATCCCCTTGCGGAAGGGGAAGCTGTAGTCGCTACCCCTGAAGAAGGCGTCGTACTGGCCGGCCCACAGCCTCCTTAGCACCTGACGAGTCTTGGTGTGCATGGACTCGTCATCACTACAGACGTTGTTGCCGGAAACCTATTGGAAGAAAAGGAAAATGGGGAGTAGATGATCTAAGAAGACCGAGCAATCGAAATGCGAACAAGCGAATCCTAATAAACCAAGATCTAGCATCCAACAATGGGAAGGAGGGGAGCAAACCCTAGTTACCTCCAACCATGGGTCGTCTATGCTGGTGTCGTAGGGGTTCAGCGGAGCGATCGTAGGTGCCCAAGAAGTGCTTGATCTGCTTGTGACTGGCGGGGGCCTCCTCGCCGACGGGGGGGCTCCTCTTCGGCTGCTCCGTCGGTAGCGGGGACGGGGGCCTGGATGGGAACAGCGGCTGCCATCGATGCCTCGACTGGGGCCTGGACAGGGATGGCGGCTGCTTTCAACACATCGAGGGGGACCGGCAAGGAGACGGGGGCCTCCTCGCTGGCGGCCTCGGAGGCTACGATGGCCACCTTATCCTCCTCCGCCATCGCTGGCGCGGATGGGGTATTCTCGGGAGTTTGCGGATGTTGGCGGGACAGTGGAGAGGGTTGCATGGGGAGAGTGAGCGAGAGTGAGAGTGGGTGTGCGGAGAGGGGCTCTATAGTTAAGGTGGATGGAAGAAAGGCATGTTTCATTGCACCACCGTGCAACGCGCCGCGCATTCTACTGCACCGTGCACCACGACACGCACATAGTACATCACTTTTTTTCCTGGGCCATGCATGGCAGTTCTGTATTGAGCCGCATGCAAAGGGCACATACACAATTTCTATGTACGAAGTTTGACACAGCCCTAAAATTGGCGATAGTTAAAAGTGGAAATGCAAAGGGGAAGGTAGGTGGCTGTACGGCGAGATTGGTGGGGTTATGCTAGATCAGGTATGTGTTGATGACTACGAGTGACTCGATGAAGGCGGAGACGTTAGGTCCCGTCGAGCTCAGCTCTTCGGCCTCCGGCTAGCGCATGCAAGTTTCTTACGGTGGGGCCTAGTTGGAAGTGAGATTGAGAGCCACTGCGTAAAAAATGGGATATGTCTTATTAAAATCAAGTGGCAATAAATTGCAACTGTCCATCGACGATCGTGCACTCAATGACGCATGTGTTGTGGCATAGTAGTAGCAGTAGTAGGCTTTTCAGACTTGATTAAACATGGCATGACCGCTCGACGACTTTTTCCATGGACGGCATCGTGTTCCTTCTTGTAGAAGTCTCGCTGAGGGAGACGTCTGTGCTGTCTCACGCTGTACTGTGAAGGGCATGACTTGTGCAACGATCATCGTTGGATCACACAGAATCAACGGTTGGTGCGCATGATCCACGTGACAACTGTGACAACCAATCAGGGAGTAGCAGACAGGGTGGGCACAGGTTTGGGCTTCTACAAAATATAGAGAGAGGGGGGCAAAATTGAGTAGTATCAAAAAACCAAGGGCAAAACTGAGTAGTATAAAAATGGAAAGTGAGTTCCTTGTACAATGACATACATGGATCAACCAATGGCATTGCATGTCTGTTCTTTCCACAAACCACACATGGATCCACCAGTGTCATTGCATGTCTTTTCTTTTCATGAACCACACCCAGTGTCATTGCATGTGTGTTCTTCTAAACAAACCACATAAGGATCCACCAGTGTCATTGCATGTCTGTTCTTTTCATGAACCACATCCAGTGTCATTGCATGTCTGTTCCTCTAAACAAACCACACATGGATCCACCAGTGTCATTGTATGTTTGTTCTTCTCACAAACCACACATGGATCCACCAGTGTCATTGCATGTGTGTTCTTTTCATGAACCACACCCAGTGTCATTGCATGTTTGTTCTTTCCACAAACCACACATGGATCCACCAGTGTCATTGGATGTATATTATTTTCATGAACCACACCTAGTGTGATTGCATGTCTGTTCTTTTCACAAACCACACATGGATCCACCAGTGTCATTGCATGTGTGTTCTTTTCATGAACCACAGGTAGAGTCATTGCATGTCTGTTCCTCTAAACAAACCACACATGGATCCACCTAGTGTGATTGCATGTCTATTCTTCTCATGAACCACACATGGATCCACCAGTGTCATTGCATGTGTGTTCTTTTCATGAACCACAACTAGAGTCATTGCATGTGTGTTCTTCTCACAAACCACATAAGGATACACCAGTGTCATTGCATGTGTGTTCTTTACATGAATCACACCCAATGTCATTGCATGTCTGTTCTTTACACAAACCACACATGGATCCACCAGTGTCATAGGATGTGTGTTCTTTTCATGAACCACACCCAGTGTGATTGCATGTCTGTTCTTTTCACAAACCACACATGGATCCACCAGTGTCATTGCAAGTGTGTTCTTTTCATGAACCACGGCTAGACTCATTGCATCTGTGTTCTTTCCACAAACCACACATGGATCCACCTAGTGTGATCGCATGTCTGTTCTTTTCACAAACCACACATGGATCCACCGGTGTCATTACATGTGTGTTCTTTTCATGAACCACAGCTAGAGTCATTGCATGTCTGTTCCTCTAAACAAACCACACATGGATCCACCTAGTATGATTGCATGGCTATTCTTCTCATGAACCACATATGGATCCACTAGTGTCATTGCATGTGTGTTCTTTTCATGAACCATATCTAGAGTCATTGCATGTGTGTTCTTCTAAACAAACCACATAAGGATCCACCAGTGTCATTGCATATCTATTATTTTCATGAACCACACCAAGTGTCATTGCATGTTTGTTCCTCTAAACAAACCACACATGGATCCACCTAGTGATTGCATGCCTGTTCTTTTCACAAACCACACATGGATCCACCAGTGTCATTGCATGTCTGTTCTTTTCATGAACCACGGCTAGAGTCATTGGATGTCTGTTCTTCTAAACAAACCACATAAGGATCCACCAGTGTCATTGCATGTCTGTTCTTTTCATGAACCACACCAAGTGTCATTGCATGTTTGTTCTTCTGACAAACCACATAAGGATCCACCAATGTCATTGGATGTGTGTTTTTTTTCACAAACCACACATGGATCCACCAGTGTCATTGCATGTGTGTTCTTTTCATGAACCACACCCAGTGTGATTGCATGTCTGTTCTTTTCACAAACCACACATGGATCCACTAGTGTCATTGCATGTCTGTTCTTTTCATTAACCATAGCTAGAGTCATTGCATGTCTGTTCCTCTAAACAAACCACACATGGATCCACCTATTGTGATTGCATGTCTATTATTCTCATGAACCACACATGGATCCACCAGTGTCATTGCATGTGTGTTCTTTTCATGAACCATAGCTAGAGTCATTGCATTTTTGTTCTTATAAACAAACCACATAAGTATCCACCAGTGTCATTGCATGTCTGTTCTTTTCATGAACCACACCTAGTGTCATTGCATGTTTGTTCCTCTAAACAAACCACACATGGATCCATCTAGTGTGATTGCATGTGTGTTCTTCTAAACAAAACACATAAGGATCCACCGGTGTCATTGCATGTCTGTTCTTTTCAAGAACCACATCTAGAGTCATTGGATGTCTATTCTTCTAAAAAAACACATAAGGATCCACCAGTGTTATTGCATGTGTGTCCTCTTCATGAACCACACCTAGTGTCATTGCATGTTTGTTCTTTTCACAAACCACACATGGATCCACAAGTGTCATTGCATGTCTGTTCTGCTCACAAACCACACATGGATCCACCACTGTCATTGCGTGTGTGTTCTTTTCATGAACCACAGGTAGGGTCATTGCATGTCTGTTCTTTCCACAAACCACACATGGATCCACTAGTGTCATTGCATGTATGTTCTTTTCATGAACAACAGCCAGTGTGATTGCATGTCTGTTCTTCTCATGAACCACACATGGATCCACCAGTGTCATTGCATGTGTGTTCTTTTCATGAACCACAACCAGAGTCATTGCATGTATGTTCCTCTAAACAAACCACAGATGGATCCACCTAGTGTGATTGCATGTATGTTCTTCTCATGAACCACACATGGGTCCACCAGTGTCATTACATATGTGTTCTTTTCATGAACCACATCCAGAGTCTTTGCATGTCTGTTCTTTCCACAAACCACACATGGATCCATCGGTGTCATTGCATGTCTGTTCTTCTCATGAACCACACATGGATCCACCAGTGTCATTGCATGTGTGTTCTTTTCATGAACCACAACTAGAGTCATTGCATGTTTGTTCTTCTAAACAAACCACATAAGGATCCACCAGTGTCATTGTATTTCTGTTCTTTTCAAGAACCACACCCAGTGTCATTGCATGTCTGTTCCTCTAAACAAACCACACATGGATCCACCTAGTGTGATTGCATGTCTGTTCTTTTCACAAACCACACATGGATCCACCAGTGTCATTGCATGTGTGTTCTTTTCATGAACCAGAGCTAGAGTCATTGCATGTCTGTTATTCTCATGAACCACGCATGGATCCACCAGTGTCATTGCATGTGTGTTCTTTTCATGAACCACAGCTAGATTCATTGCATGTGTGTTCTTCTCACAAACCACACATGGATCCACTAGTGTCATTGCATGTGTGTTCTTTTCATGAACCACACCTAGAGTCATTGCATGTCTGTTCTTTCCACAAACCACACATGGATCCACCATTGTCATTGTATGTATGTTCTTTTCATGAACCACAGCCAGTGTGATTACATGTATGTTCTTCTCAAGAACCACACATGGATCCACCAGTGTCAATGCATGTGTGTTCTTTTCATGAACCACAGCTAGAGTCATTGCATGTCCTTCTTTCCACAAACCACACATGGATCCACCTAGTGTGATTGCATGTCTGTTCTTCTCATGAACCACACATGTATCCACCAGTGTCATTGCATGTGTGTTCTTTTCATGAACCACAACTAGAGTCATTGCATGTGTGTTCTTCTAAACAAACCACATAAGGATCCACCTGTGTCATTGCATGTCTCTTCTTTTCATGAACCGCACCCAGTGTCATTGCATGTATGTTCCTTTAAACAAACCACACATGAATCCACCTACTGTGATTGCATGCCTATTCTTTTCACAAACCACATATGAATCCACCAGTGTCATTGCATGTGTGTTCTTTTCATGAACCATAGCTAGAGTCATTGCATGTCAGTTCTTCTCACACATCACATAAGGATCCGCCAGTGTCGTTGCATGTCTATTCTTCTCACAAACCACATAAGGATACACCAGTGTCATTGCATGTATGTTCCTTTCATGAACCACACCCATTGTCATTGCATGTTTGTTCTTTCCACAAACCACACATGGATCCACCAGTGTCATTGGATGTGTGTTCTTTTCATGAACCACACCCAGTGTGATTGCATGTCTGTTATTTTCACAAACCACACATGGATCCACCAGTGTCATTGCATGTGTGTTCTTTTCATGAACCACAGGTAGAGTCATTGCATGTTTGTTCCTCTAAACAAACCACACATGGATCCACTTAGTGTGATTGCATGTCTGTTCTTCTCATGAACCACACATGGATCCACCAGTGTCATTGCATGTGTGTTCTTTTCATGAACCATAGCTAGAGTCATTGCATGTGTGTTCTTCTAAACAAACCACATAAGAATCCACCAGTGTCATTGCATGTCTGTTCTTTTCATGAACCACACCCAGTGTCATTGCATGTCTGTTCCTCTAAACAAACCACACATGGATCCATCTAGTGTGATTGCATGTCTATTCTTTTCACAAACCACACATGGATCCACCAGTGTCATTGCATGTCTGTTGTTTTCATGAACCACAGCTAGAGTCATTGGATGTCTATTCTTCTAAACAAACCACATAAGGATCCACCAGTGTCAATGCATGTCTGTTCTTTTCATGAACCACACCTAGTGTCATTGCATGTTTGTTCTTCTCAGAAACCACATAAGGATCCACCAGTGTCATTGGATGTGTGTTCTTTTCACAAACCACACATGGATCCACCAGTGTCAGTGCATGTGTGTTCTTTTCATGAACCACACCCAGTGTGATTGCATGTTTGTTCTTTTCACAAACCACACACGGATCCACCAGTGTCATTGCATGTCTGTTCTTTTCATGAACCACAGCTAGAGTCATTGCATGTCTATTCCTCTAGACAAACCACACATGGATCCACCTAGTGTGATTGCATGTCTGTTCTTTTCACAAACCACACATGGATCCACCAGTGTCATTGCATGTCTGTTCTTTTCATGGACCACAGCTAGAGTCATTGGATGTCTATTCTTCTAAACAAACCACATTAGGATCCACCAGTGTCAATGCATGTCTGTTCTTTTCATGAACCACACCTAGTGTCATTGCATGTTTGTTCTTCTCAGAAACCACGTAAGGATCCACCAGTGTCATTGGATGTGTGTTCTTTTCACAAACCACACATGGATCCACCAGTGTCATTGCATGTGTGTTCTTTTCATGAACCACACCTAGTGTGATTGCATGTTTATTATTTTCACAAACCACACATGGATCCACCAGTGTCAGTGCATGTCTATTCTTTTCATGAACCACAGCTAGAGTCATTGCATTCCTATTCCTCTAAACAAACCACACATGGATCCACCTAGTGTGATCGCATGTCTGTTCTTCTCACGAACCACACATGGATCCACCAGTGTCATTGCATGTGTGTTCTTTTCATGAACCAAAGCTAGAGTCATTGCACGTGTGTTCTTATAAACAGACCACATAAGGACTGCATAAAAAGAAAGGTCTCATCGAGCTAATCATTTTAGACATATCATTTGTTAAATTTGGAGTTATAAAACAAAAGTTATTAATTAATTAAGGAAAAAGGGCATTTTATTGTAATTTTAATCAACTTGAAAATTAAAGTGTTCAAAATATATTTTGAATGGCATATTTGAATTCCTCACATTTTTCTGATTTCAAAACATATATTATTTGTATTAGTTGGAAAGATATTTGAAAAGTCATTTAAAACAGATTTAAAATTTGAATTTAATTTAATTTGGAAAAGTTTGGAATTAAAACAGAAAAGCAACAATACTTTTCTCACTCAGGCAGATACAGACCCAGCCGCTGACGGGTGGGCCAGCTGCTGACTGGGTGACACGGTGGCGGAACAGGGTTTTCTCACTGCGAGCTGAGCTAGCCTCAGTGAATGACAGGTGGGTCCCAGGGCTGCGGGGCCACTGCGCGCGCGCGGCCAACGCGTGCTGGACACGTGGGCGATCCTGGGCCCGGGGAGGGGTCGGTCCGTGGTGGCCAGGATCTTCCGGGGGTTTTCATACAAAAATCGCATCGAGGCTGACATGTGGGCTTCGGGGGCCGCGGGTTTAGGCGGGAAAAAGGGCAGGGTTATCTCTGCAAAAACGACGTCGTCGCTGGACTGTCTGCTGCGCGCCGACCTGCAGAGAACAGGGAACCGGCCGGAGTTTGGGCGACGATGGCGACCAAACGATGGCGGATTTCGCCGAGCCGCAAAAACGAAAAACGACGAGGGGACTTAGGGCTACAACTTTCGTTCAGAGAGCTAGCACGGTGGTGGTCTGCAGCGCGCGGGGCAGGGTGCGGAACATGGCGGCGGATGCTGCGGTTGCTGCTGTCTGCCAGAGCACGGCGCGCGGCGGTGCCCGGAGGCTGCTCGACGGAACGTCCGACGAGGCTGGGGCGCTAGAACGAGGACGGGCTTGTCTAGGGGATCGAGATGCTCACCAGGAACTCGTCGGTGTGGTCGCTGGAGCTGGAGGTGGATCGGATCGGAGCAGAGGCAGAGGTTCCGCGAGCGTTTGTTCCGGTGGCCGCGGCGTGCCCAGGGAGCTCCAGAGGACTCCGGCGAGGCTTGGCCGGTGCAGGGTGAGGTAGACGAAGCAGACGAGGCTCCTCGTGCTCCTTGTACAGCCTGGCGCGCTCGGGATCGTCGGCTAGCAAGGCAGGCCGGAGCTAGGGTTTGGAAAAACCATGGCCATGGCTAGGAGGTTGTGGGGAGGAAGGAGAGGGTCTGGGTCTTCCTGGATCTCGATCTGGTTGAGGAGAAAGCACGTGGGTGGAGCTGGTGCTACAGATAAGAAGAGAGGGAGGGGCTCACATGGTTGGAGAGATGCAAAGGAGGGCTCGGGTGGCTTTCTTCCTTCTTTCCTCTTCTTGTCTTGAAGCTAAAGAAGGAGATAGAGAGGGACCAGGGGAGGGCAGAGAGGCTGCAGGGTGGGCCGGCGTGGTGGTGGGGCTACCTGGCAGGGAGAGAGGGGGTGAAGCCAAGAGAGAGAGAGGGGGAGGGGTAGCTCGGGCTAGGGTAGTTTGGGGCTCGGGTTAGGTTTTGATTAGGGTTAGAGAGAGGTGGTATCGGGTTAGGTTAGAGGGGTAGATCATGGGGTAGGGTTTAAAGAGAGGGAAAAGGGGAGAGGGTGTAGGGTTAGAGAAAGAAAAGAGAGAGAGAGCTTTGGTTTGCATGATCAAGAGAGAGAAAAGATGGGCATGGAGATGGTCTTGCATGGCACTACACAAAAGAGGTGGATGAGGTTTGGTGGCACAAGGCAAGAAACAAAGCAAGGTAGAAAAGATTGAGAGAAAGAGAGAGAAGAGAGGATGATCCACTCAAAAACAAATAAAACCAAAGGAGGACAAAAGATGGTGATGGTTGCATGGCCCATGCAAAATATTTATTTCCATGTTTATTCTTGTGAGAACAATAATATTAACATGGCATTATTATTATGCATTCCCAAAAATATGGAATTAAGCCAAGCAAAGAATTTAAAGGAAAGTTCCAGATGGAGTAGATGGAGATGATCACATTTGATTATAATTGGGACTTGCTAGTGTGTATATTCCACTAGATGTTTAATAGTCCCAAAAATATCCCAACATGATAATAACCCCAAAACAACCCATATGGAAGCTAGGAAAAGGTTCCACTCACAAGGCATGCAAAGGTGGCCAGGTGGCTCTCATAAACCAATAATGTGGGAACAATATGGTGCATATATGAGAGCATGTGGAGATAGAATTGGATCCATTCCAACCCACATGAGCTAGAGGTAAAACCAAATAAGTTGCAATGCTCATATATGGTGGAATGGTGGTGGAAATATGGGGTGGTGACAAGAAAGGTGGTGGAGTTAACAAAAGATATGCCCCCAACTCAACTTGGGCATTTAAACAATATATCAAGAACCAAATACAATATCAAGAGGCAAATACAATTAATGATGCATATGAGATAAGAACCAAAACAAAAAGGGTTTTATATGATGCTCAAATGCAAGGTGGCATGATGACATGAGCATGATATAATTATGATGCAACAATTATATATAGGAAGTAGCATCTATGTAGACTAGGCTAGTAGCATTGCAATTGTTAGACAATTGGGATGCTACAAGGATCCACCAGTGTCATTGCATGTCTGTTCTTCTCACAAACCACACATGGATCCACCAGTGTCATTGCATGTGTGTTCTTTTCATGAACCACAGCTAGAGTCATTGCATGTCTATTCTTTCCACAAACCACACATGGATCCACCAGTGTCATTGCATGTATGTTCTTTTCATGAACCACAACTAGTGTGATTGCATGTCTGTTCTTCTCATGAACCACACATGGATCCACTAGTGTCATTGGATGCGTGTTCTTCTGTTCTTTCCACAAACCACACATGGATCCACCTAGTGTGATTGCATGTCTGTTCTTCTCATCAACCACACATGGATCCACCAATGTCATTGCATGTGTGTTCTTTTAATGAACCACAGCTAGAGTCATTGCATGTGTGTTCTTCTAAACAAACCACATAAGGATCCACTAGTGTCATTGCATGTCTGTTCTTTTCTTGAACCGACCCAGTGTCATTGCATGTCTGTTCCTCTAAACAAACCACACATGGTTCCACCTACTGTGATTGCATGTCTATTCTTTTCACAAACCACACATGGATCCACCAGTGTCATTGCATGTGTGTTCTTTTCATGAACCATAGCTAGAGTCGTTGCATGTCAGTTCTTCTCACAAAACACATAAGGATCCACCAGTGTCATTGCATGTCTGTTCTTCTCATGAACCACACCCAGTGTCATTGCATGTGTGTTCTTCTCATGATCCACACCCAGAGTCATTGCATGTCTGTTCTTTCCACAAACCACATATGGATCCACCAGTGTCATTGCATGTCTGTTATTTTCATGAACCGAGCTAGAGTCATTGCATGTGTGTTCTTCTCAGAAACCACATAAGGACACACCAGTGTCATTGCATGTATGTTCTTTTCATGAACCACACCCAGTGTGATTGCATGTTTGTTCTTTTCACAAACCACACATGGAGCCACCAGTGTCATTGCATGTGTGTTCTTTTCATGAACCATAGCTAGAGTCATTGCATGTCTGTTCCTCTAAACAAACCACACATGGATCCATCTAGTGTGATTGCATGTCTATTCTTCTCATGAACCACACATGGATCCACCAGTGTCATTGCATGTGTGTTCTTTTCATGAACCATAGCTAGAGTCATTGCATGTTTACTCCTCTAAAAAAACCACACATGGATCCACCTAGTGTGATTGCATGTCTGTTCTTTTCACAAACTACACATGGATCCACCAGTGTCATTGCATGTCTGTTCTTTTCATGAACCACAGCTAGAGTCATTGGATATTTGTTCTTCTAAAGAAACCACATAAGGATCCACCAGTGTCATTGCATGTCTGCTCTTTTCAAGAACCACACCCAGTGTCATTGCATGTTTGTTCTTCGCACAAACCACATAAGGATCCACCAGTGTCATTGGATGTGTGTTCTTTTCACAAACCACACATGGATCCACCAGTGTCATTGCATGTGTGTTCTTTTCATGAACCACACCCAGTGTGGTTGCATGTCTGTTTTTTTCACAAACCACACATGGATCCACCAGTGTCATTGCATGTCTGTTCTTTTCATGAACCACAGCTAGAGTCATTGCATGTCTGTTCCTCTAAACAAACCACACATGGATCCACCAAGTGTGATTGCATGTCTGTTCTTTTCACAAACTACACATGGATCCACCAGTGTCATTGCATGTGTGTTATTTTCATGAACCATAGCTAGAGTCATTGCATGTGTGTTCTTCTAAACAAACCACATAAGGATCCACCAGTGTCATTGCATGTCTGTTCTTTTCATGAACCACACCTCGTGTCATTGCATGTTTGTTCCTCAAAACAAACCACACATGGATCCACCAGTGTCATTGCATGTCAGTTCTTCTCACAAACCACATAAGGATCCACCAGTGCCATTGCATGTCTGTTCTTTTCATGAACCACATCTAGAGTCATTGCATGTCTGTTCCTTCCACAAACCACATATGGATCCACCAGTTTGATTGCATGTCTGTTATTTTCACAAACCACACATGGATCCACCTGTGTCATTGCATGTCTGTTCTTTTCATGAACCTCACCCAGTGTCATTGCATGTGTCTTGTTCTAAACAAACCACATAAGGATCCATCGGTGTCATTGCATGTCTGTTCTTTTCATGAACCACACCTAGTGTAATTGCATGTTTGTTCCTCTAAACAAACCACACATGGATCCACCAGTGTCATTGCATGTCTCTTCTTCTCACAAACACACATGGATCCACCAATGTCATTGCATGTGTGTTCTTTTCATGAACCATAGCTAGAGTCATTGCATGTCTATTCTTTCCACAAATCACACATGGATCCAACAATGTCATTGCATGTATGTTCTTTTCATGGACCCTAGCCAGTGTGATTGCATGTTTGTCCTTCTCATGAACCAGACATGGATCCACCAGTGTCATTGCATGTGTGTTCTTTTCATGAACCACAGCCAGAGTTATTGCATGTGTGTTCTTTCCACAAACCACACATGGATCCACCTAGTGTGATTGCATGTCTGTTCTTCTCATGAACCACACATGGATCCACCAGTGTCATTGCATGTGTGTTCTTTTCATGAAGCACAGCTAGAGTCATTGCATGTGTGTTCTTCTAAACAAACCACATAAAGATCCACCAGTGTCCTTGTATGTCTATGCTTTTCATGAACCACACCTAGTGTCATTGCATGTGTGTTCCTCTAAACAAACCACACATGGATCCACCTAGTGTGATTGCATGTATGTTCTTTTCACAAACCACACATGGATCCACCAATGTCATTGCATGTGTGTTCTTTTCATGAACCATGGCTAGAGTCATTGCATGTCAGTTCTTCTCACAAACCACATAAGGATCCACCAGTGTCATTGCATGTCTATTCTTCTCATGAATCACACCCAGTGTCATTGCATGTGTGTTCTTATCATGAACCACACATGGATCCACCAGTGTCATTACATGTGTGTTCTTTTCATGAACCACAGCTAGAGTCATTGCATGTGTGTTCTTCTCACAAACCACACATGGATCCACTAGTGTCATTGTATGTGTGTTATTCTCATGAACCACAGTCAGTGTCATTGCATGTCCGTTCTTCTCACAAATCACATAAGGATCCACCAGTGTCATTGGATGTGTGTTCTTATCATGAAGCACACATGGATCCACCAGTGTCATTGCATGTCTGTTCTTTTCATGAACCACAACTAGAGTCATTGCATGTCTCTTCTTTCCACAAACCACATATGGATCCACCAGTGTCATTGCGTGTCTGTTCTTTTCATGAACCACAGCTAGAGTCATTGCATGTATGTTCCTTCCACAAACCACATATGGACCACCAGTGTCTTTGCATGTGTGTTCTTTTCATGAACCACTGCTAGAGTCATTGCATGTCCGTTCTTCTTAGAAACCACATAAGGATACACCAGTGTCATTGCATGTGTGTTCTTTTCATGAACCACACCCAGTGTCATTGCATGTCTGTTCCTTCCACAAACCACACATGGATCCACCAGTGTCATTGCATGTGTGTTCTTTTCATAAACCACAGCTAGAGTCATTGCATGTGTGTTCTTCTCATGAACCACATAAGGATACACTAGTGCCATTGCATGTGTGTTCTTTTCATGAACCACAGCCAGAGTCAGTGCATGTCTGTTCTTTCGACAAACTACACATGGATCCACCTAGTGTCATTACATGTCTGTTGTTTTCACAAACCACATATAGATCCACCAGTGTCATTGCATGTCTGTTCTTTTCATGAACCTCACCCAGTGTCATTGCATGTTTGTTCCTCTCATAAACAACATATGGATCCTAACCTTAGGAGAGCCCTAACCTTATCCCCCCAATGGGTGGCCGTTAGACTGAGTCTTCTAGAAGGCACGCCCTAACACAGTTGTTCTGCTTGATGATTATTACATACTGTTCGATCGGTGCGCTTGGACGATTGGGATGGTCTTCGTGAGTGCGATCCGCGAGTAGGCTATTCTGCGGCATGATTGGCCACGCTTGCTCTGGACAAACTGGCAACACCGGCGCTCCCCTGTTGCGAGTGTCACGACTCACGAGTTCAGTGGGTCATATCGCAGTGTCACGTCCCCATTACTTCTCTTTCTCCCCGTACTTCTCTTCCTTCCCCTCGAAGCCACTTTCCCCACTTCACTCCCATCCTGCCGTAGCTGCAAGCCGACGGTGCCTCCATCCCAATCCCCTCTCGGGCAGCCACCCCCCTCCCCTCTCGCCATCAGTTCAAGGGAGACTACGAGGAAACACGTCGTGATGACAGGGACGGTGATTTCGATGTGAGTTGTCTCATCTCTATCTCTATCATCTGTGGACAATTATCTATTTTTTTGAGCTAGATCTACTCTGTTTACTCATGCGCGTATAATGTGTTGGGCCAACCAGACGATGTATGACTCTGACTATCACGGTTTAGTGGATGAAGACAGTCCTCTACTATGTAAACATGGAAATGTGCCCGCTAAATTTGTAGCATTCGAAGGACGAAACGCAGGCAGGAGGTTTCTACGGTGTCAAGGACATCATGCAATGATGCAAGGCGGAAGTTGCGGTGTTGTCAAATGGGTAGATCCAGAGTGGCCCAAATCGATGTAGAAAACGCTGGACAAACTATGGGATATGACTATTGAGTTGAAAGAATCCGTAGTCAGCTCACTTCTTGACAATGTTGAGATGAAGCTATGGGACCCAGTTGACACGACCAAGCTTAATCGAGATCTCAGGAGGGTGCAAGACAAGGTTGCAAAGTCGAGAAGGAGAGGGACGTGGCATTGGCCTTGAAGGCTAAAGCAGAGCAAGAACTGACTCAAGCAAGGAATGATCTTCACCAGGCCAAAGTCCTGTAGTTCACAACTACGAGTATTGACAAGTGCATGAGGAAAAATACAGAGAAACAATTGAAGCTGTGCAAGGAAGATGCTAAAAGGAAGGAGCAGACGAATCGGTCCTTGCTCTCGCAGGAAGATGCGCAATGGGCTAAGATTAGGAAGATCAAAGAGATTTGTGATAACTAGTTCTATTTAGCTTGAGCTCCGTGCCTTTTTAAGTTGTAATAGTAGTACTTGTTGACCTAGCGGTCTGAACTAGTGGTCCCGAAGTCCTGGGAGGAAAAAATTGCTCTCCTGTTAGTCTGTCTTAACCCTGCATCACTTCCTTTTGTCTGATCATGGTGGTATTCTGACATTGGTGGTTTGTTTAAACATAATCTACGTGCATTGTGCTGCATGCAAATGGCATAGCCACAATTTATAAAGTGGAAGCACGTACACCCAGTTAATGGAGATCCGGGAGCTTCGCCAGACGCAGGGGATGTAGGAGCAGGGAGGCGGTGAGATAGACGGGCTCAAGCGTCTGGGCATTATCGGTTGCCGTTGCTGTTTATGTTGCCACGTCGTTGTGCAACATCTGAAATAAGTTGCTTCTTCGTGGAGTGTGGCAGCTTAAATAATTTATTTATGTACCACTTACATTCCGTCATATTTGGAGACCTCCTGCCCCTCAGCAATCGTGGAACCGGTGCTACGTGTTTTCAGATAGCAGTGGCACAATCACAATTTCGGATTCAACTACTGACTCGGGCGTTTCCAAACCCTAAGTCGCGGTACATTTTACTCAGAGAACGTGGGTAGATTGTTTCGCCTAGCAACATGCCACACACAAAGCTCCAGAATTTAACAGAATTACATATATAGGTTCAAGTTCAACATATTACTATGCATCTTCATTGCCAGCAGCCTTCTTCCGCAGCCTGGGTGCCAAGCCTTCACGTCCACTGGCTTCTTCATTTCCTGCCTTCTTCCTCTTCCTCGGTGCCAATTTTCTTAGCTTCACGTACTCTACATCGCCAGGACAATGGGCACCAGAATCGTGTCCAACATCATCTTTCCACTCGTTTTTAATTTCTTCGGGCAGCACAATGCCTGACCCGGCAGTCATGTTTCTAACCTTGTGGCGCTTCCTGTCAAAGAAACAGGACTGTTACATAACTTCCCAATATCTACAGAGTAAATGAAACAAAAATTACAATTCAGCACAAACATGCGAACCCCAAGAGACTTTTGCTTACCAGGAGCTAATTGGGTTCGAGCGACCACCCTATCCAAGAATAGAAGGGCGACTCCCAGTTGCAGTAGCTTCCACATTCAGTACATCATAATTCAGCTCAAACATGCAATCCGAAGCATACCTTTTTATCAACCCAATTAGCTGACTGTCACACGTTAGAGGAACCATGATGCCACGTTCATCCATGAAGCTGAACTTTGCAGTCTGCTTCAACCATAATTCATCACGATTATGTAGAGCAGCAACCATACCAGATATAGTGCAGATCTGCGCAGGCGCTTCTTCCATCATGATACAATGGTGTCCATACCACTTGCCCTTAGAGTCGTACCTAAAGAGGACTACCGTAACCAGGTAAGGGTGGTCCACGGAGATCCCACTCGACAGAAAACTATGGACAAAATATGCTTGTCAGCGTTGGGCTAACAAACAATTTGAGGTTCAGTAGCCAGCTAGCAGTTATAATTAGTGCGAATAGCAAAGAGAAGGGTAGCTCACCCGCTTGTAGCGAGAACTTCTTCTTCCTTGGTAGTAGGATCTGCCATCCTCCGAGCTGCTCGGCTTGTCGGCGGCGGAGGCAGGCTAGAGCCTCGCAACGACGGCTACAGCATGCGCCATTGGAGCTCGGGATCAGTGACTGGGCGCAGCAAGTGGGCACAGCAACTAGGCGTAGCAACTTGGCGTCGTAAGTCAAATGTCCGAAGGGATCGTCCTGCCTGGAGGGTGGATTCGGCCGCCGCCGGTGCTAGGGTAAAGGTGGGAATGGATTTGTGAAATTGGTCAACGCATCCGATCCACTTAGTTACTCGATTTGCCTAAGAGGTTGCCGCGTTGGCGCTCGCGTCACGGACAGATGACCGACATGAGGGTCCCGACCGTCTACTTCACGGGGCAGTTTAACGAAATGTTTGTATTTGGCAGGGGTGAGATGAGTTTGCATCAAAATGGCCCCTCTGAGTAGTTGGCGGCCCAACATTTCGAAACGCGGCAATTTCAGGCAACTTAGGTACGGCAGTGCGCTGGCCTGCGAACTTTGGTACCACAGACGAACATGCCCGGCCACGGTGGGATGTGGATTTTGCAATCTCATACTTGCCACCACTAGGAACCGAGTTCTTGCCTCTTGAACCATGATGAGCGTGCAACCACACGGGGCCTAGAAAACCTCTTGACTAACTAGATTGCCTAGTAGATTCCATGAGTCACATAGTTCATTTGTTCCATTCGACATATGCATTTTGGTTGTTCTCGAAGGCAGTGAAGGAGGTGCATCATAATAGGTAGGTAAGCATGGCCGGGGTTGCTTGGGGACAATAGAGCCCCTAGCGAATCAACCTTGACTCACATCTCTAGGGACTGGCTTCAGGATTTGACCCGTTACGGCAGAACCCTCCTTAGGGCGTGACTCATGGTCTCGGTGAAAGAAAGGTAAAGGTCGTGCCTAACCACCCTCTACTGGCTTGCCAAGGAAGAGGGCTAATGTAGTGGCATTAAGAGTCGGTTAGTACGTGTGGGTAAAGTTGCGCTGGTAGAAAAATGGTCGTTGGTCTAGCACCCAAATATCATTGGCCCCGGTTCGTTTCCTTAATCGGGACCAATGCCAGGCACCGGTCCTGGTTCATGTCGCCTGGGCATTGGTCCCGGTTCATCTCTAAGCATTGGTCCCGGTTGGTGGCATGAACCGGGACCAATGCCACCACGACGCACATGTGGCGCTCTGTGGAGCATTGGTCCCGGGTCATGCCACGAACCGGGACCAAAAACCCCACGACGGTCCGCAATCCGGGACAGTCTAAATTAATTCGAGCCAGAAATTGAATCGAGGTAGAAATTAATTCGAGGCAGAAATTGAATTGATCAGTATTTTTGAAAAAATCTTCCACAAATTAATCGAGACAAAGATCTAAATCGAGACATTTTATTAATTCGACCACAAATTCTTTCCAAACAAAGGTGCGATTTTACAAATTTTCCCAGTCAACAATTTTACTTCCGCTGCCGCTGTTCTCCGAGCCGCCGGCTTCCTCGTCATCGTCAGATGAAACCTCCACGATTTCCGCATTGTTCGGGAGAAGGAGCTCCTCTACGCGGCTAGAGGCGTCGATGGCAGTGTAGATGGTCCGTCCAGGGACAGACCAGAACATCTCCCACCCTTCTCGGTTGTGGAGATCCGGGTGCACCACGCGCCCGTCCACGATGCGGTTGCCAAGCTTGGCCTTCCGCTCCTTCTTGAACAGCCGGGGCCAGTACGGGCTGGCCGCCGCATACCGGGGCAACACCCTCTTCTACGCGGGCATCTGGCGACGATGCTCTGTGATTACACTCTCCATCTCGTATCCGCTGGGGATAAGGAGCAGAGCCACCAGCACACCCGCAGAGCTGATGCACCATCCGGCGGGCACTGTCGCGCGCGGTGGCGCGAGGATGTCATAGTACGTGAACATCACCGCCTCGTAGAAGTTGAGCGTGGGCACCTCCATGGCGGCATGGTGGAGATTCGAGAGGGAGGGGAGGCGAGACAACGTCGCGGTGGACAGGTGCAGAGGACGAGGCGATGGCGCGGTGGAGACTGCAGAGAGGCCGAGGCGATGGCGAAAGCGACGCGTTGTGGCCTCCTATTTGTACACGGGGACGATGAAGCGACGGTGGGCATTGGTCCCGGTTCATGCCACGAATCGGGACCAAAGCCCCTCCCCGCGACACGTGGTGGCCCAGCAACACCCCCCACCCAGGTCATTGGTCCCGGGTCGTGCCTTCAACCAGGACCAATGACCTGGGTGGGGGGCGTGTTGCTGGGCCGCCACGTGTCGCGTGGGAGGGGCTTTGGTCCCGTTTCGTGGCATAAACCGGGACCAAAAACCCTCCCCTGGCTATAAATAAGCCCAACCCATCCACTTATTTTTTCTAGAATTTTGTGTGGGAGGTGGATTCTAGGTTTTTTTCTTCACACTACACACAAGGTGGTCGACGAAATGTCCGAGCCACGCTTAAGTTCGCACAACACGGTATCCTCGACCGAGGTTAGCAACCTTATCTTCTTTATTTGTCATTGATACAAAAATATTGCATGTGTCCATGTAGGGTGGTCATTTCACTATTCACGATGTCATTGTCATGGTTAATTATTATGACGCAGATCGATGCGCGGATGCGATGGATGTACGGCGACCGACGCGATTCCGATTTTATTGCAGGCCTGCATAAATTTATCGAGTTGGCTAAGGCAAACAAAATGGATAATTTTATGCCTTGTCCTTGCGTCGACTGTCGGAACGTGGCGGAGCACTCTGCCCTGAGAATCCTTCAAAGCCATCTGCTTCAGAGAGATTTCATGCCCGGATATTATTGTTGGGCCATGCACGGAGAAAGAGGGGTTAGGCTAGAAGAAAATAAAGAAGAGGAGGATGATGACAGCTATCCTATGTCGCCTGAAGAATACGGTGATACTGCAATGGAAGACAATGAAGAAGAGGGAGGCGGCAATGAAGAAGAACAGTGGGCATCGGATGAGCCCGCTGATGGTCTTGGTCGGGTCATTTCTTATGCAAAGCAACAATGCGATACAGAAAGGGAGAAGCTTAAGTTGGAGGCCATGCAAAAGGATCACAAAAAGTTGTTGTACCCAAATTGCGAAGATGGCAGCACAAAGCTCGGTACCACACTTGAACTCCTGAAATGGAAGGCAGAGACTGGCTTATCTGACAAGGGTTTTGAGAAGTTACTGAAAATAATGAAGCCGAAGCTTCCAAAGGATAATGAGCTGCCCGAGACAACGTACGAAGCAAAGAAGACTATCTGCCCTCTAGGATTAGATGTGAAGAAGATACATGCATGCATTAATGACCGCATACTATACCGCGGTGTGAAGTACGAGAATATGGATAAATGCCCGGTATGCACTGCATGTCGATACAAGATCAGACAAGATGACCCTGGTGATGTTGAGGGCGATGATGAGCCCCCCAGGAAGAGGGTTCTTGCTAAGGTTATGTGGTATGCTCCTATAATACCACGGTTGAAACGTCTGTTCAGAAACAAAGAGCATGCCAGGTTGTTGCGATGGCACAAAGAAGAGCGTAAGAAAGACGGGAAACTGAGACACCCTGCCGATGGGTCGTAGTGGAGAAACATCGAGAGAAAGTACTCAAACTTTGCAGGTGACGCGAGGAACTTATGGTTTGGTCTAAGTACAGACGGCATGAATTCTTTTGGGGAGCAGAGCTGCAGTCACAGCACCTGGACAGTGACTCTATGTATCTACAACCTTCCTCCTTGGTTGTGCATGAAGCGGAAGTTCATTATGATGCAAGTGCTCATCCAAGGACCGAAGCAACCCGGCAATGACATTGATGTGTACCTAAGGCCATTAGTCGATGAACTTTTGCAGTTGTGGGCAGAACCAGCTGTAAAGGTGTGGGATGAGCACAAACAGGAGCCATTTGACCTACAAGCGTTGTTGTTCGTAACCATCAATGATTGGCCTGCTCTTAGTAACATTTCAGGACAGTCAAACAAGGGATACAATGCTGATGGGTCGTAGCATGGAAAACAAAAAAATTCTACCGCAAGAACGAACAAAACCCAGATCTAATCTAGATAAAAGCCAAGATCTAATCTACTAGACATGAGCAACAAGATAGATCGGTACTAACCCTCGTAGAACCGAAAGCGTTAACGAGATTAGATCTCGTGGATGATGTAGTCGATCACTTGCCGATCTCAAGATCGAGTAGATGATCCTTCCGGCGCCGTGTTCCGGCAGCGCTTCCGCAGACAGTCACACGTGCGGAGTCGAAGCAGACCTTCCTCTCCTCGTTCCAGCGAGCAGCGGAGGTAGTAGATCTTCTCCACGCAATCCCAGCAGCACGACGGCGTGGTGGTGGTGGTGGAGAGAATTCTGCAGGGCTTCGCCTAAGCCGGAGCAGATGGAAGGAGGAAGAGAGAGGCGGCTAGGGTTTGGAGTGGGAGAGGGCAAGGAGGGGTGGCGCCTCCACCCCTCTATATATAGAGGGAGGGGTGTGGCCTAGGGTTCCCACCCCTAGGCCCACCCCTTAGGGCCGCACTAGGGAGCTTGGGGGGAGAGTCCTTCCCCCCAAGTTTCCCCTTTAAACTCCCCTTATCTTATCTTATCTTATCTTATCTTATCTCGGTTTTCAAATAAACTCCAAGATATCTTCTAGAACCTTCCGGAACATTCTGAAACCTTCTAGAATCCCCATACAAACACTCTGGAACATTTCCTAACTTAGAAAATGATCCCCATTATATGAATCTTATTCCCCGGACAGTTCCGGATCTCCTCGTGATGTCCCGGATCCAATCCGAGACTCCGAACAACATTCGGTCTCCAACGCACATTCAGTATCTACTTAAAACAACTTCGAACCTTAAGTGTGTCACCCTACGGTTCGTGAATATGCAGACATGATGAAGACACCTCTCCGATCAATAACCATCAGCGGGATATGGAGATCCATAATGGCTCCCACATACTCAACGATGACTTCGTGATCGATAGAACCATTAACATACGAAACCAATTCCCTTTGTCACGCGATACTTCTACTTATCCGAGGTTTGATCATCGGTATCTCCATACCTAGTTCTACCTCGTTACTGATAAGTACTCTTTACTCGTTCTGTGTTATGCCATCCCTTGTGACCTAGTCACATGCTTGCAAGCTAACTAGATGACATTCCACCGAGAGGGCCCAGAGCATATCTATCAGTCATATGGATGGACAAATCCCAATCTTGGTCCATGCGCTTCAACACATACTTTCAGAATACCTAATGACACCTTTATAACCACCCAGTTACGAAGTGGTGTTTGATGTCATCAAAGTACTCATCCGGTGATGGTGATTAACACAACCTCATGGTCGAAGGATTAGGTTACTATGTATCGAAAGCTTATAGCAATGTGAACTTAATGACTTGATCTAATGCTACGCTTACTATGGGTGTGTGTGTCCATTACATCATTCTCCTAATGATACAATCTTGTTATTAATGACATCCAATGTCCATGATCAGGAAACCATGATCATCAATTAATCAACAAGCTAGTTTAACAAGAGGCTTACTAGGGACCCTTTTATGTTTACAAAACACACATGTATTAGTGTTTCCTTATAATACAATTACAGCATGGGATGCAAACATTCATCATAAACACAAAGATATAATAATAACCATTTTTATTATTGCCTCTTGGGCATATCTCCAACAGTCTCCCACTTGCACTAGAGTCAATAATCTAGATTACATGGTAATATACCTAACACCCATGGCGTTCTGGTGTTGGTCATGCTTTGCTCTAGGGAGAGGTTTAGTCAACGGATCTGCCACATTTAGATCAGTGTGTACTTTGCAAATCTTTATGTCACCATCTCGGACATACTCGCGAATGACATGGAAACGTAGCTTGATGTGCTTCATCTTGCTATGTGACCTTGGCTCCTGTGCATTAGCTATGGCACCTGCGTTGTCACAGTAGATGGCCATCGGGTCCAACGCACTAGGAACCACGCCAAGTTCAGTAATGAACTCCTTCATCCATATGGCTTCTTGTGCAGCCTCCGAAGCAACTATGTATTCCGATTCAGTTGAAGATTTCGCCACAACGCTTTGCTTGGCAATCCTCCAGCTCACTGCAGCACCATTCAAAATAAATACGTATCCAGACTGTGACTTCGAGTCATCTGGATCGGTGTTCCAACTAGCATCAGTGTAACTGTTTACAACAAGCTGTTCATCACCTCCATAAGAAAGAACCATATCCTTAGTCCTATTCAGGTACTTAAGGATATTCTTGACCGCTGTCCAGTGCTCCATTCCAGGATCACTTTGATATCTGCTAGTCAAACTAACAACATGTGCTATATCCGGTCTTGTACACAACATGGCATACATGATAGAACCTATGGCTGAGGCATAGGGAACATTATTCATCTTCTCTCTATCTTCTGCCGTAGCTGGACTTTGAGTCTTACTCAAGGTATTTCCTGACAACATGGGCACGAACCCTTTCTTGCTCTCTTCCATTCTAAACTTCTTTAGAACTTTGTCCAGGTATGTACTTTGTGAAAGCGCTAGCAGGCGTCTTGACCTATCTCTATAAATCTTGATGCCTAGAATATATGCCGCTTCGCCAAGATCCTTCATTGAAAAACTATTATTCAAATAGGCTTTGACGCTATTAAGAAGTTCTATATCATTCCCAATCAACAGTATGTCATCTACATATAGTACTAGGAATGCTATATAGCTCCCACTCACTTTCTTGTAAATACAAGCTTCTCCATAAGTTTGTATAAAACCAAAATTTTTGATTACTTTATCAAAATGTTGATTCCAACTCCGGGATGCTTGCTTCAGTCCATAAATGGAGCGCTGAAGTTTGCATACCTTGTCAGCATCACTAGGATCAACAAAACCCTTGGGTTGTACCATGTACAACTCTTCCTCAATGTCACCATTAAGGAACACCGTTTTGACATCCATCTGCCATATCTCATAGTCGAAATATGCAGCAATTGCTAATAGAATCCTCACAGACTTTAGCTTCACTACTGGTGAGAAAGTCTCATCATAGTCAACACCTTGAATTTGTCGGAACCCTTTCGCGACAAGTCAAGCTTTATAGACAGTAACATTACCATCAGCATCTATTTTTCTTTTGAAAATCCATTTGTTCTCGACAGCCTTACGGCCATCCGGTAAGTCCACCAACGTCCATACTTGGTTTTCGTACATGGATCCCATTTCGGATTTCATGGCTTCTAGCCATTTGTCGGAATCTGGGCTCACCATAGCTTCTTCATACGTCGCAGGGTCATCAGTGTTGTCCACCAACATGACGTTCAAGGCAGAGTCATACCACTCAGGAGTGGTACGAACCCTCGTTGACCTGCGAGGTTCAGTAGTAACTTCGTTCGAAGTTTCATGATCACCATCATTAGCTTCCTCTCCAGTTGGTGCAGGCGGCATGAAAACATCTTCCGGTGCTGCGCTACTCTCAACCCCGAGAGAAGGTTCAATAACCTCGTCGAGTTCTACTTTCCTTCCAGTCACTTCTTTCAAGAGAAACTCCTTCTCAAGAAAGGATCCATTCTTGGCAACGAAAACTTTACCTTCGGATCTTTGATAGAAGGTATACCCAATTGTTTCTTTAGGGTATCCTATGAAGACGCATTTCTCCGCTTTGGGTTCTAGCTTATCAGGTTGTAACTTCTTTACATACGCTTCGCAACCCCAAACTTTAAGGAACGACAACTTAGGTTTCTTACCAAACCACAATTCGTACGGTGTCGTTTCAACGGATATAGATGGTGCCCTATTTAAAGTGAATGCGGCTGTCTCTAATGCATAGCCCCAAAACGATAGCGGTAAATCTGTAAGAGACATCATAGACTGAACCATATCTAAGAGAGTTCGATTACGACGTTCGGACACACCATTACGCTGTGGTGTTCCCGGCGGTGTCAACTGCGAAAGTATTCCACATTTCTTTAAATGCATGCCAAACTCATAACTTAGATATTCACCTCCGCGGTCAGAACGCAGAAACTTAATCTTCTTGTTACGATGATTTTCCACTTCACTTTGAAATTCCTTAAACTTCTCGAAAGTTTCGGACTTATGTTTCATAAAGTAGACATACCCATATCTACTTAAGTCATCCGTGAAAGTGAGAACATAACGATATCCACCACGCGGTGCTACACTCATTGGACCGCACACATCGGTATGTATTATTTCCAATAAGTCTGTAGCTCGCTCCATTATTCCAGAGAATGGAGTCTTAGTCATTTTTCCCATTAGACATGCTTCGCATCTTTCAAGTGATTCAAAATCAAGTGATTCAAGAAGTCCATCAGAATGGAGTTTCTTCATACGCTTCACTCCAATGTGACCAAGACGACAGTGCCACATGTATGTAGAATTATCATTCAATTTTGTTCGTTTAGCATCTATGTTGTGAACATGTGTATCACTACTATCGAGATTCAGTAAGAATAAACCATTCATCTCAGGTGCATTACCATAAAAGATATTACTCATATAAATCGAACAACCTTTATTCTCGGACTTAAAAGAGTAACCGTCTCGCAATAAACAAGATCCAGATATAATGTTCATGCTTAACGCAGGCACCAAATAACAATTATTCAAATTTAAAACTAATCCCGAAGGTAGATGTAGAGGGAGCGTGCCGACGGCGATCACATCAACCTTGGAGCCATTTCCAACGCGCATCGTCACCTCGTCTCTCGCCAGTCTTCGTTTATTCCGCAGCTCCTATTTCGAGTTACAAATATGAGCAACCGAACCAGTATCAAATACCCAGGCACTACTATGATTACTAGTAAGATACACATCAATAACATGTATATCGAATATACCTTTCTTCTTGATGTTGCCGTTCTTCAGATCTGCCAGGTACTTGGGGCAGTTGCGCTTCCAGTGACCAGCACCCTTGCAGTAGAAGCATTCAGTTTCAGGTTTAGGACCAGCCTTGGGCTTCTTAGCAGATGCGGCAGCTTTCTTGCCGTCCTTCTTGAAGTTGCCCTTGTTCTTAGGCTTGCCCTGTTTCTTGAAATTGGTGGTCTTATTGACCATCAACACTTGGTGCTCCTTCTTGATCTCCACTTCAGTAGTTTTCAGCATGGACGATAGTTCAGGCAACGTCTTGTTCATGCAGTGCATATTGTAGTTCATCACAAAGTTCTTATAACTCGGTGGCAGTGATTGGAGGACACGATGAATCCCTAACTCATTAGGAATCATTATCCCCAACTCTTGGAGCTTGTTTGCGTGCCCAGACATGGTGAGCACGTGCTCGCTAACGGAGCTTCCCTCTTCCATCTTGCAGGTAAAGAACTTTTCGGAGGCCTCA
Organism: Avena sativa; assembly: GCA_916181665.1. Taxonomy (NCBI): domain Eukaryota; kingdom Viridiplantae; phylum Streptophyta; class Magnoliopsida; order Poales; family Poaceae; genus Avena; species Avena sativa. The sequence continues at coordinate 381,108,321 of OV702286.1, read as the reverse complement.
TAGCTCTCCACGGCCGCGTGAGTCTCAAAATGAGCTTGAGCTCCTTAATGATTTCGAACGGGTCGTGGTGCTCAAAGCGCTTCTGAAGCTCCGTTTCCAGACCGTACAGGATGGCACACTGAACTGTGGAGTAATGATTTTTCCGAGTGGCGTAAACATTTTTTACGTCATCGGTGGCATCTTCTGCAGGTGGGTCACCTAGCGGTGCATCGAGCACATAGGTCATCTGACCAGCCCTGAGGACAATCTTCAGACCATGGAGCCAGTCCGTGAAGTTGCTTCCATTGTTCTTAAGTTTTTCTTTCTCTAGGAACGCATTGAAATTGATGGAGAGGTTCGCCATAATCTACAACAAATTTTGCAAGTAGTTTATACTAAGTTTATGATAAATTGAGTTCAACTTCAATTCTTAAATTAACTAGGTGAACTCCCACTCAAAACAACATCCCTCACATTGTCTTAGTGATTACACTAACCAAGTCCACTACACCAAGTCCGATCTTCACGAGAGAAGATGTAGTTTCATCGGCGAACAATCTTCATGTTCATCATATCATTCATATGACTCGTGCTCTACCTTTCGGTATTCCGTGTTCCGAGGCCATGTTTGTACATGCTAGGCTCGTCAAGATTAACCTTAGTTTCCGCATGTGCAAATCTGGCTTGCACCCGTTGTATGCACACGTAGAATCTATCACACCGATCATCACGAGATGCTTCGAAACGACGAGTCTTAGCAACAGTGCCAACTAAGGACGAACACTTTTGTTACTTGATATTTAGTGAGAGGGATCATCTTATAATGCTACCGTCGCGATCTAAGCAATACAAGATGCATAAAGGATTAACATCACTGGCAATTCATAATTAGTGTGATATGATATGGCCCTTTCTTCTTGTGCCTTCGATCTCCATCTCCAAAGCACGGACATGATCTCCATCATTACCAGCATTGCGTCAAGGTCAGTGGCGCCGCTTCATGGTTGTCCATCATCATAAGCAACTATTACAACTACTTGGAATAAAGCTATTACAAGATGAATAGACACGCAGGTCTTAACAGAATTAAAGACAACCATTAGGCTCCTGCCGGTTGTCATATTACAACAAGGATCATTGCATACATCAAATATAATCACAATCACATGATGGCCATATCACATCACAAAACCCCTGCAAAAACAAGTTAGACGCCTCTAATTTTCTTTGCAAGTTTTACGTGGTTTGGGGCTTTCAAATAAGAACGGATCTTACCTACGAAACTGAACCACAACGTTGATACAAGTGCTATCAAGTGCAAAGTGTAGATTTGATCTATACTATGATGGGAGAGACAGACACCCGCAAAGCCACTTGTGCAAAGCAAGTTGCACGTCAAGCGTGGAGCAAGTCTCATGTGCGATGACATGTAATGTTAGCCCGAGCCGCTTCATCCCACCATACCGCAAGATGCAAAGTACACACAGCAAAAGACGGCACGAGCACCAACGCCCACAACACCATTGTGTTCTACTCGTGCAACAGATCTACGCATAGACAAGGCTCTGATACCACTGATGGGTTCGTAGCATGGAAAACAAAAAATTTCTACCGCAAGAACGAACAAAACCCAAATCTAATCTAGATAAAAGCCAAGATCTAATCTACTAGACATGAGCAACGAGATAGATCGGTACTAACCCTCGTAGAACCAAAAGCGTTAACGAGATTAGATCTCGTGGATGATGTAGTCGATCACTTGCCGATCTCAAGATCGAGTAGATGATCCTTCCGGCGCCGCGTTCCGGCAGCGCTTCCGCAGACGGTCACACATGCGGAGTCGAAGCAGACCTTCCTCTCCTCGTTCCAGCGAGCAGCGGAGGTAGTAGATCTTCTCCACGCAATCCCAGCAGCACGACGGCGTGGTGGTGGTGGTGGTGGAGAGAATTCTGCAGGGCTTCGCCTAAGCCGGAGCAGATGGAAGGAGGAAGAGAGAGGCGGCTAGGGTTTGGAGTGGGAGAGGGCAAGGAGGGGTGGCGCCTCCACCCCTCTCTATATAGAGGGAGGGGTGTGGCCTAGGGTTCCCACCCCTAGGCCCACCCCTTAGGGCCGGCGCACTAGGGATCTTGGGGGGAGAGTCCTTCCCCCCAAGTTTCCCCTTTAAACTCCCCTTATCTTATCTTATCTTATCTCGGTTTTCAAATAAACTCCAAGATATCTTCTAGAACCTTCCGAAACATTCCAAAACCTTCTAGAATCCCAATACAAACACTCTGGAACATTTCCTAACTTAGAAAATGATCCCCATTATATGAATCTTATTCCCCGGACAGTTCCGGATCTCCTCGTGATGTCCCGGATCCAATCCGAGACTCCGAACAACATTCGGTCTCCAACGCACATTCAATATCTACTTAAAACAACTTCGAACCTTAAGTGTGTCACCCTACGGTTCGTGAATATGCAGACATGATGAAGACACCTCTCCGATCAATAACCATCAGCGGGATCTGGAGATCCATAACGGCTCCCACATACTCAACGATGACTTCGTGATCGATACAACCATTAACATACGAAACCAATTCCCTTTGTCACGCGATACTTCTACTTATCCGAGGTTTTATCATCGGTATCTCCATACCTAGTTCTACCTCGTTACTGATAAGTACTCTTTACTCGTTCCGTGTTATGCCATCCCTTGTGACCTAGTCACATGCTTGCAAGCTAACTAGATGACATTCCACCGAGAGGGCCCAGAGCATATCTATCCGTCATATGGATGGACAAATCCCAATCTTGGTCCATGCGCTTCAACACATACTTTCAGAATACCTAATGACACCTTTATAACCACCCAGTTATGAAGTGGTGTTTGATGTCATCAAAGTACTCATCCGGTGATGGTGATTAACACAACCTCATGGTCGAAGGATTAGGTTACTATGTATCGAAAGCTTATAGCAATGTGAACTTAATGACTTGATCTAATGCTACGCTTACTATGGGTGTGTGTGTCCATTACATCATTCTCCTAATGATACAATCTTGTTATTAATGACATCCAATGTCCATGATCAGGAAACCATGATCATCAATTAATCAACAAGCTAGTTTAACAAGAGGCTTACTAGGGACCCTTTTATGTTTACAAAACACACATGTATTAGTGTTTCCTTATAATACAATTACAGCATGGGATGCAAACATTCATCATAAACACAAAGATATAATAATAACCATTTTTATTATTGCCTCTTGGGCATATCTCCAACAAATGCATGCACGCACTATTTAGATAAGACTAAAGGTACATATTTGGATAAATGTAAGAAGGTTGTGTACCTGGGGTGTCGTAAATTTCTTCCGACCAATCATCAAGTAAGAAAGAAAGGCAAGCATTTCAACGGTGAGGCAGATTACCGGAAGAAGCCTAAGCTCCCTAAAGGTGATGATGTATTTGGTATGGTGAAGGACCTAGAAGTAATCTTTGGAAAGGGTCCTGGCGGTCAATCTGTTCCGAAAGACCCCATTACCGGACATACGGCCATGTGGAAAAAGAAATCTATATTTTGGGAGCTTAAGTATTGGAAAGACCTAGAGGTCCGTTCTTCAATCGACATGATGCACGTGACGAAGGATCTTTGCGTGAACCTGCTAGGCTTCCTGGGCGTGTATGGGAAGACAAAAGATACACCAGAAGCACGGGAGGACCAGCAACGTATCAAATACCCATACAACAAGCATATTGATAAAGGACGTGAATACTTAAGCAGCTACACTCTTACCAAAGCAGAGAAGGAAATCTTTTTTGAAGTCCTTTACAGTATCAAGGTCCCGGCTGGGTTCTCGTCAAATATAAAGGGAATAATAAATATGGCAGAGAAAAAATTTCAGAACCTGAAGTCTCATGATGGCCACGTGAATATGACGCAGTTGCTTCCGGTTGCATTGAGGGGGCTTCTACCGGAAAATGTTCGATTAGCCATTGTGAAGCTATGTGCATTCCTCAATGCAATATCTCAGAAGGTAATCGATCGAGAAAGTCTGGAAAGGCTACAGAAGGATGTGGTCCAATGTCTTGTCAGTTTTGAGTTGGTGTTCCTCCCGTCCTTCTTCAATATTATGACGCATCTCTTAGTTCACCTAGTCGAAGAGATTTCCATTCTCGGTCCTGTATTTCTGCACAATATGTTCCCCTTCGAGAGGTTCATGGGAGTCTTAAAGAAATATGTTCGTAACCGTGCTAGGCCAGAAGGAAGCATTTCCAAGGGCTATGGAACAGAGGAGGTCATTGGGTTCTGTGTATACTTTCTTCCTGACCTTAAGCCGATTGGTGTTCCTGAATCACGGTATGAGGGGAGACTGAGTGGAAAAGGCACGCTAGGAAAGAAGGCAATGATATTTAGGGACGGGCATTCTTTGAATCAAGCACACTACACAGTTCTACAAAGTTCTACCTTCGTGGCTCCGTATATCGAGGAACACATGAATGTTGTACGCTCCAAGTTCCCGGGGAAGGATGAATACTAGATTAAAGAAAATCACATGGAGACTTTCGGCACTTGGTTGCAATTACATCTCATGAATGACACCACTATTGGAGATCAACTCTACTTGTTGGCCGCGACACCATCTGCGACTGTATTGACTTTCCAAGGGTACGAGATAAATGGGAATACATTTTACACGATTGCCCAAGATAAAAAGAGCACCAACCAAAACAGTGGTGTCCGCTTTGATGCAACATGAGAGAATGGGAAAAAAGACACATACTATGGTTACATAGAGGAGATATGGGAACTTGACTATGGACCTACTTTTAAGGTCCCTTTGTTTCGGTGCAGTTGGGTAAACATGAATGGAGAAGGGGTAAAGGTAGACCAGCTGTACGGAATGACAACAGTGGATCTCAAGAATATTGGTTACAGAGACGAACCATTCGTCCTAGCCAATGATGTGTCTCAGGTTTTTTATGTCCAGGACATGTCCTCTAGACCAAAAAAAGAAAAAATAAGGAAACGAATACATCAGACGATGAGCCTAGGCGTCACATAGTTCTTTCAGGGAAAAGAAACATCACGGGAGTCGAGGACAAGATAGACATGTCAGCAGATTATGATAAGTTTGATGAAATTCTGCCCTTCACTGTGAAAACTGACCCAAGCATCCCGTTAAGCAAAGAAGATGCTCCATGGTTACGGCCTAAGAAGCGATCATAGGCAAGGGATCGACATACGCGATGAAGGATTCATACCCTAAACCCTAAACCCTATGTAAATCTATGTAATGTATGGAAACTTTATGTGATGTATGAAAACTTTATGTGATGTATGAAGGCATACATATATAGTGGCGCCCTAGCATTTTAATCACCGACCGTTTAAGCAAACCAGAAACATGAACACGTCGAGGAGCTACCATATTAAATTAGGGAGTGCCTCTATGGACATAGTGTTGCCACCCACCCGCATAGTGCTGCCACCCACCCCTGGCACTGATGACATAATGTTGACACACTCACCCTTGGAATAGTGCTGCCACTCACCCAAAATAGTGTCGTCATTTACTGGCTTAGTGCTGCCCACTGAGGATATAGTGTCGACATGTTGTCGCCACATCCACATTTAGTCCCGGTTGGTGCCTCCAACCGGGACTAAAGGTTCATCATATCTTCAGTCCCGGTTGTTGGCTTTAATTTTGTTTTTTAGATTAGTACTAATTAATTGACTAACGGCGGGCATGAAGCTTCTTAGCCCGGGGCTAAGCCTCGCTGAACTTGAAGTGGATCTCTGATGAAATAGCATGTTGTGAACCTATAAATGATTTTTTAAAAAAATCACAAACATTAGATCATGTACATATCCCCGTCAAGCAACAAAATATTCTTCTTCTTCTATTTGCCGTCACAAAATCCATTGCAACAAAAATAAGAACCAAAACTATGAAGGCATACATATATATAGTGGCGCCCTAGCATTTTAATCACCGACCGTTTAAACAAACCAGAAACATGAACACGTCGGGGAGCTACCAAATTAAATTAGGGAGTGCCTCTATGGCGAGCTCCTCGAAGATGTCTGAGGACGGGATCCTAAGACATCTTCGAGAAGCTCTGCCGTAGTGGTGTCCCTGCTCTTGCACGCCATCTTTCAGTTTATATCTTCTCTAGCTAGATCAGTATGCTGGTGGAGCTAACTAATTTCACATATTAGAGAGTGCCTCTACGGCGAGCTCCTAGAAGATGTCTCAGGACGGGATCCTAAGACATCTTCGAGAAGCTTCGCCGTAGTGGTGTCCCTGGTCTCGCACACCATCTTGCAGTTCTTCACAAGAATGCATACCTATTTATAGATTAAGCAGCACAACATAGTGTCGGGCACTGATGACATAATGTCGACACACTCACCCCTGGCATAGTGTTGCCACCACCCAAAATAGTGTCGTCATTTACTGGCTTAGTGCTGCCCACTGAGGACATAGTGTCGACATGTTGTCGCCACATCCACATTTATTCCCGGTTGGTGCCTCCAACTGGGACTAAAAGTTCATCATATCTTTAGTCCCGATTGTTGGCTTTAATTTTGTTTTTAGATTAGTACTAATTAATTGACTAACGGCGGGCATGAAGCTTCTTAACTCGGGGCTGAGCCTCGCTGAACTTGAAGTGGATCTCTAATGAAATAACATGTTGTGAACCTATAAATGATTTTTTTAAAAAATTCACAAGCATTATATCATGTACTTGTAGTTCAAATCTAGGCAACCTCCTACCGATTCGGCAGGAATTTGTCTTTTTCATGAGGGATGGACAGAAAGGTTCCAGATACACCGGTTGGGAAATTGTCCATATAAGGTGGTCTAGTATTTTTGAAAAATGGGTTGGTACCAATGCCAAACTTTAATTTGGTGGTTGCTTCACAGAACACCCTGATTTCGGCACCTCAAAAATGGAAATTGGCCTTTTCGTGCGTCGAAAAGGAAAACTTCCTCCTGCAACATCGTAAGCCATCCCAAGATGCACATGTGTGCATAATATGGGCACATTATCACAAACTATGCCCTGATTCTAGCCATAACATTGGTGGTTTGACCTAAATGCCATGAAACCTCGAACATGATAGGTCATTTTATGAAGGATTTTTTATGATGTTTGCAATTTTTCAAGTTCAATATTTTTCCTTGCAACTGTGACACATAATATGACACCACGCGAAGGTTTCACATTGTTTGGATCATTTTTGAATTTCTTATGCCCGTTTAAAACTATATTCAAAATGGCGGGCATGAAGCTTCTTAGCCCGGGGCTGAGCCTCGCTGAACTTGAAGTGGATCTCTGATGAAATAGCATGTTGTGAACCTATAAATGATTTTTAAAAAAATTCACAAGCATTATATCATGTACTTGTAGTTCAAATCTGGGCAACCTCCTACCGATTCGGCAGGAATTTGTCTTTTTCATGATGGATGGACGGAAAGGTTCCAGATACACCGGTTGGGAAGTTGTCCATATAAGGTGGTCTAGTATTTTTGAAAAATGGGTTGGTACCAATGCCAAACTTTAATTTGGTGGTTGCTTCACAGAACACCCCGATTTCGGCACCTCAAAAATGGAAATTGGCTTTTTCGTGCGTCGAAAAGGAAAACTTCCTCCTGCAACATCATAGGCCATCCCAAGATGCACATGTGTGCACAATATAGGCACATTTTCACAAACTATTCCCTGATTCTAGCCATAACATTGGTGGTTTGACCTAAATGCCATGAAACCTCGAACATGATAGGTCATTTTGTGAAGGATTCTTTATGAGCTTTGCAATTTTTCAAGTTCAATATTTTTCCTTGCAACTGTGACACATAATATGACACCACGTGAAGGTTTCACATTGTTTGGATCATTTTTGAATTTCTTATGCCCGTTTCAAACTATATTCAAAATAGCGGGCATGAAGCTTCTTAGCCCGAGGCTGAGCCTTGCTGAACTTGAAGTGGATCTCTGATGAAATAGCATGTTGTGAACCTATAAATGATTTTTAAAAAAATCACAAGCATTATATCATGTACTTGTAGTTCAAATCTGGGCAACCTCCTACCGATTTGGCAGGAATTTGTCTTTTTTATGAGGGATGGACGGAAAGGTTCCAGATACACCGGTTGGGAAATTGTCCATATAAGGTGGTCTAGTATTTTTGAAAAATTGGTTGGTACCAATGCCAAACTTTAATTTGGTGGTTGCTTCACAGAACACCTCGATTTCGGCACCTCGAAAATGGAAATTGGCCTTTTCGTGCGTCGAAAAGGAAAACTTCCTACTGCAACATCGTAATCCATCCCAAGATGCACATGTGTGCACAATATGGGCACATTATCACAAACTATGCCCTGATTCTAGACATAACATTGGTGGTTTGACCTAAATACCATGAAACCTCGAACATGATAGGTCATTTTGTGAAGGATTTTTTATGATGTTTGCAATTTTTCAAGTTCAATATTTTTCCTTGCAACTATGACACATAATATGACACCACGCAAAGGTTTCATATTGTTTGGATCATTTTTGAATTTCTTATGCCTGTTTCCAACTATATTCAAAACGGCGGGCATGAAGCTTCTTAGCCCGGGGCTGAGCCTCGTTGAACTTGAAGTGGATCTCTGATTAAATATCATGTTGTGAACCTATAAATGATTTTAAAACAAATTCACAAGCATTATATCATGTACTTGTAGTTCAAATCTTGGCAACCTCCTACCGATTCGGCAGGAATTTGTCTTTTTCATGAGGGTTGGACGGAAAGGTTCCAGATACACCGGTTGGGAAATTGTCCATATAAGGTGGTCTAGTATTTTTGAAAAATGGGTTAGTACCAATGTCAAACTTTAATTTGGTGGTTACTTCACAGAACACCCTGATTCCGGCACCTCAAAAATGGAAATTGGCTTTTTCATGCGTAGGAAAGGAAAATTTTCTCCTGCAACATCGTAGGCCATCCCAAGATGCACATTTGTGCATAATATGGGAACATTATCACAAACTATGCCCTGATTCTAGCCATAACATTGGTGGTTTTACCTAAATGCCATGAACCTCGAACATGATAGGTCATTTTGTGAAGGATTTTTTATGATGTTTGCAATTTTTCAAGTTCAATATGTTTCCTTGCAACTGTGACACATAATATGACACCAAGTGAAGGTTTCACATTGTTTGGATCATTTTTGAATTTCTTATGCCCGTTTCAAACTATATTCAAAACGGCGGGGATGAAGCTTCTTAGCCCGGGGCTGAGCCTCGCTGAACTTGAAGTGGATCTCTGATGAATCAGCATGTTGTGAACCTATAAATGATTTTTAAAAAAATTCACAAGCATTATATCATGTACTTGTAGTTCAAATCTGGGCAACCTTCTACCGATTCGGCAGGAATTTGTCTTTTTCATGAGGGATGGATGGAAAGGTTCTAGATACACTAGTTGGGAAGTTGTCCATATAATATGGTCTAGTATTTTTGAAAAATGGGTTGGTACCAATGCCAAACTTTAATTTGGTGGTTGCTTCACAGAACACCCCGATTTCGGCACCTCAAAAATGGAAATTGGCTTTTTCGTGTGTCGAAAAGGAAAACTTCCTCCTGCAACATCGTAGGCCATCCCAAGATGCACATGTGTGCACAATATGGGCACATTTTCACAAATTATGCCCTGATTCTAGCCATAACATTGGTGGTTTGACCTAAATGCCATGAAACCTCGAACATGATAGGTCATTTTGAGAAGGATTTTGTATGATGTTTGCAATTTTTCAAGTTCAATATTTTTCCTTGCAACTGTGACACATAATATGACACCACGCGAAGGTTTCACATTGTTTGGATCATTTTTGAATTTCTTATGCCCATTTCAAACTATATTCAAAACGGCGCGCATGAAGCTTCTTAGCCCGGGGCTGAGCCTCGCTGAACTTGAAGTGGATCTCTGATGAAATAGCATGTTGTGAACCTATAAATGATTTTTAAAAAAATTCACAAGCATTATAAATAGCATGTTGTGAACCTATAAATATTTGGTAATGCAATTTTAATTGAAAATAGTAAAATTGTATAGTTCAAATAAAAATATTTGAAAACATAAAATGATTTTTGATTAGTTATTTAAATTAAAGCACTTTTCCTATTGAAAGTTTTTTCAAATTCCAAATTATGCAATAAATATTTGTTAATGAAATTTTAATTGAAAATAGTAAAATTGTATAGTTCAAATAAAAATATTTGAAAACAGAAAATGGTTTTTGATTAGTTATTTAAATTGAAGCACTTTTCTTGTTGAAAGTTTTTTCAAATTCCGAATTATGCAATAAATATTTGTTAATGCAATTTTAATTGAAAATAGTAAAATTGTATAGTTCAACTAAAAATATTTGAAAACAGAAAATGATTTTTGATTAGTTATTTAAATTGAAGCACTTTTCTTGTTGAAAGTTTTTTCAAATTCCGAATTATGCAATAAATATTTGTTAATGCAATTTTAATTGAAAATAGTAAAATTGTATAGTTAAAATAAAAATATTTGAAAATAGAAAATGGTTTTTGATTTGTTATTTAAATTGAAGCAATTTTCCTATTGGAAGTTTTTTCAAATTCCAAATTATGCAATAAATATTTGTTAATGCAATTTTAATTGAAAATAGTAAAATTGTATAGTTAAAATAAAAATATTTGAAAACAGAAAATGGTTTTTGATTAGTTATTTAAATTGAAGCACTTTTCCTGTTAAAAGTTTTTTGAAATTCCAAATAAATAATCATCTTAAATTGAAACATCTTATTAATTAAAAAAGAAAACAAATTTGAAAATGGCGGGGCCAAAATCTGAAAAACGGGTCAAAGATCCCGGTTCGTCCCACGAACCGGGACTGATGACCCTAGGTGCACGCGCTGCCATCAATATGCCTTTGGTCCCGGTTCGTCCCACCAACCGGGACCATTGATCCTTTGGTCCCGGTTGGTGGGACGAACCGGGACCAAAGGCCTGTACAGTTAACAACCCCGACCCTTCGTCCTCCCCAACTCCCCCAAATCACAAAGCACATCGACGCGCGGCTAAGGAAAATTTCTGGCGGAGCAAAATCACGCCGTTAGGCTGCCCAAATCTAAAGCAGCCGCTTCGCGCCGTCGACGCTCGCCGCCGCCACGCCACCACCGTCTGAGGAATCGGCCGCGCACGCTGGAAATCGATGCCACGGTCACCGTCTGCTCCGACTATGACCGTCGCCATTGCCGCTGCTTCCGAGCTCCTCCGGCCTCGTCGACCCATCCATCGTCTTCGTGGTGAGCCGCTGGTCCTCCAGGACCTCTCCTTTCTCTCTCTCACTCCGTTTTGTTCTGTCGCCGAGCACCACTGTCCGCCGCCGTCGGACGCCCTTGCAGACGACGCTCTGATGACCAATAAGGGGCAGCGCGACCACCGTTAGCTTCCTTGCGACGCGCTCGTTTGAACCCGACCTTCTATGCGTTCCATCAAGCCCTCTAGTGCCGCTAACCACCGCCGGCTGACGTGCCCTCCGGCGAGCCCATCTGGCGCCAAGGTGGCGCTCATGTGGCCTTGACGTGGGCGTCGAGCAAGCTCTGCCAGCGTGGCAGACCAACGTGGCCCTGGCCCCACTCATCAGTCACTGTGGGTAGGCGCTGCATCGGTGAGAAAAGGTTCCCCAGCCCTAGGTGACGTCAGCCTTCACCTATGCTGACGCAACAAAGGTTTAATAATTGTTTTAATAATTTCAGAAAAAGGATAAATCTTATAAACGTAATAAGTAATTATTTATAAGTCAGAAAAATACAAATAATATATCAAAATGTTCAGAAAAATGAGATTTACACTTTACCATCAATATCATGCATTGTTCAACAACTTTAATCACAAGTTTAATTATAAGAACAAATGAACCCCCGTAGGTGATTCGAGGGCCTCTCCTGTATTAGGGTTTGGACCCCTCGGATGCCGCTTAAATTTCCAAGCATGCTATAGGATTTCATTACAATACTAATTAACTTGTCATATCATCATCTTTGCTTGAGCATTGCATCAATTCCATGTGTTGATTGTTGTTCCCCCGTTCTTTCCGGTGTTTGCTTCTTCCCGGTAGAATACGATATCGAGATCAAGATCGAAGACCGAGATCAACACCATCGAAGATCGAGTGCATAGTGTTTTGCATTATTTGCATTATAGTAACTTGCAAATCTTAATTTGTGGATACTATGGATCCAACATAGCAAGATACTATGATTCCAGAACATCAGGAAAACATCCTCCACGGAATGATCTGTGAAAATGAAGATATCGATATCGATGTCACCAGTGAGTTTATGAACAATTCCGGTCAGGGAGATGAGTCTCTCAACCGAGGAGACGACTCCGGTGAGGTAGAAGCCGAAGCCTAGGATAGGGGAGAAGCCGATGAGGGAGAAGGCGACGGCTCCGGCGGAACCTTAAATCTCGCAAACACCGGTGAGGTGTATATATGTATTTTTGTAATTAAAATGTTGTTGTCTATATATATACATGCATATATTAACACTCTTTATTCTTTTAGCCATACGGATCGAGAACTTCTTCCATAAGAACGAAACGAGGCCCAACAAAAAAGTTGGATGACACTGTGAGGTATAGGATCGAAGTGGTCGGTGTAGATGGCGAACCGCAAGCTCCCGTCGATGTCGTAAGAAAATTTGTCAAGCAATGCGGAGTTCTTGTGAGGGACTACATCCCGATCACCATTCTAGAATGGAATCGGCCAAGCAGCGGTGGAGTCCCGCATGTCGGCGACAACGCCAATGATAAGCTTTTTGAGAAGCTCATGATTAATTTCCTCCTTCCGATGCCAGATGTGAATCCAGATGAGGAGGAGAGAGCAAGAATGGAGCTTGTGCAAAGAGTTAAGAAGTTTGCTCTCATCAAGATGGCCGATGCATTCAAGAACTAGAAGAAGAAACTGTACAATAACTTTGTCAAGGTAGAGAAGACTCTGGATTTCACTCAAGGTGGCTATGCTAAGTTAAGACACAAGTGGGAGGATTTTGTGAAGTACAAGACTTCGGAGAAAGCTAAGGAAAGGTCTAGAATAAATACGGAGAACGCTGCTAAGAAAGTGTACCATCCTAACAAGGGGCATGCTGGCTACGCCGGTTGCATGCCTAAGTGGGATGCACTCGAGGTCAATTACATTGCTGCCGGAATCATACCAGAGCCCACAACATGGACACCACAGGCGGGAAACTGGTTTTACGGCCATGGGGGCACGTTGGACAAAGAAGAGAGGGCAATATATAATCAGAAACACAAACATGATCCCCTACTGCCCATCGATGATATTAGAAATGCAGTAGATGATGTTGCAGCGGGACGGTTCGTTCCCGATAGAGAGAATGACAAGCTCACACGCGCCCTTAAAAATCCTGAACACGAAGGACGAGCACGAGGCACACCAGGCTCCAAGTCGTGGAAGGTTGCCTTCCCCGTGGAAATGAAGAGATATCCCGATAAAAGCCATCAGAGGAGAAAGGAAAGGGAGGCAGTTGAGAAAGCGACCGCTGCAAACCGGCTGCGTAATGTAGAAAAAGCACTAAAGCGGCACCAGGATCAACTCGACAGACTTAGCCAGCAAGGTACTAGTAGCCAATCTCAGCGGCACGTGGTAGAAGCTGCATTCGAGGGTACCAGCGCCCTATCGAATAAGAAAAGCAGCGTCGCTTCCACGCAGCTCCATGATGTTGATGATGATGCACCGACGACATCTCCTCCTAAACGCTACCCAGTGGATGATATCACGGAGAGCACATCTTGTGAGCTAAAGGTGCCGGTTATGAACTTAAGGGTGACGGCGGCGGTCGGCATGGCCGTACCAATTGCGCCTAACCCAACTTGGCATTGCAGACCGGTTCCAAAAGGGTACCCTGTCATCACGGTGGATGATGTGAAGGAAGATTTTGAGGAGCTGAAGCTAGACCACCCTGCGGGGGAAGATATGGAGCTAACTCAACTAGGAGAAGCCAAAGGGGGGACTATTCTATAGCCAAAAGAGCGCATCGTGCTTCCAAATTATGTGCCGCCAAGGCCAACCACTTTTCAGAGCAGCAATCCACCTTTGCCGCCACCTCACCATTCTCCAGCGCAACCGTCGCCTTCACCGCCTCACCACTCAGCGCAGCCATCTCCATCGCCGCCTCAGCCGTCTTCGCCGCCGCGTCAGCCGTCTCCGTCCCCTGAGCCTCAGAGACAAAAGCGGAAGTATACTAAGAGGGACAGCACCACCAACAGCAGCAAGAGCACGTTCCGATCACCGAAACATAAGCTATCGCCCCTCCCAAAAGTACCTCATAAGAATATGAAGAAGCTACTGATACATTGCAAATGTATCTATAATTTTTGATGTTCCATGCTTGGTTTTATCCACTTTCTTGTGTTTTGTTCCAACTTTGGAGTACTTTTCATATGATTTCTTGGACTAACCTATTAATAAGAGCCACAGTGCCAGCTGCTTGTTTTCTGCTGTTTTTGGTTCCAGGAAAGTAAAAAAATGAATACTCTCGGAATTGGACGGGACAAAAGCCAAAGTGCCTATTTTTCCGGAAGTCATCAAGTGCCAGAATACGAGACGGAGAGGGGCCAGAGGGCGGCCACACCACCTGGCCGCGCGGCCAGGCCTAGCCCACGCCAGGGGATGGTTTGGCCAGCCCAGGCACCCCCTCGTCCTCCCCTTCCGACTATAAGATGCCCTCGGGACGTAAACCCTAAGTACCCTATCAAAAATCCACGAAAGAGTCCGTAGCCGCCGTCATCTCCATCCCTAGATCGAGAGGGATCTGAAGCTCTTCCCGGCACCCTGCCGGAGAGGGGAATTCACCCTGGAGGCCTTCTTCATCACCATGCAAGCCTCCGGTGTGATGCGTGAGTAGTTCATCCTTGCACTACGGATCCATGTAGTAGCTAGATGGCTGGTTCTCCTCCTTTGTGCTTTCATGTCTAGATCTTGTGAGCTCCGTTCATGATCAACATCATCTATTTGTAATTCTGCATGTTGTGTTTGCGGGGATCCGATGGATATTGAGATGCTATTTCAGATTGATTATTGATTCTATCATGTCTTTGTTATTTGTGATCTTGCATGCTTTCTGTTGTTAGTAGCTATCTTGGCCAAGTAGATGCTAGCAACTCCAAGAGTTAGTATTTATGCTCGATAGTGGGTTCATGCCTCTGGTAATCTGTGGAAGTGACAGAAATCTCTAAGGTACTAGATGTGTTGTTGCTACTAGGGAGAAAACAACAATCCTTTGTTCATAGAACAATCGTATTGTTTACTTTACACGCAGTTCGTAAAGCAATAATCTGTTGCTTGCAACTTAATACTGGAGGGGGTTTGGATGATAACCTAAAGGTGGATTATTAGTCATAGATGCAGTTGGATGGCGGTCTATGTATAATGTTGTAATGCCCAATCAAGTCTCAAAGGAGTCAAGATGATTAGTATATGCATGTATTGCTTTCTCGGTGTTTATCAATTGCCCCGCTGTAATTTGTTCACCCAGCATGTTATCTATCTAAGGAGAGCCACATCTAGTGAACTATGAATCCTGGTCCTTTTTCTTTATATACAATCTATAAACTGTTTACTCCTTTGTGTTTACTTTCTGCAAACTTTTACTTCTTTCCATTCGATACGTTTAATCCTTTGTTTTCCGCAAAACACGGTGAGATTGACAACCTCATCGCAAGTTGGGGACAAAGTTCTGTGGTTGTGTTGTGAAGGTCTCCACGTTGCTACTAGCACCGGTAGTGCGCCCTGCCAAAACTCAGCTAGTAACACCTTTGGGGTGTTTCCTTGCTCCTACTGGTTCGATTAAACCTTGGTTTCATAACTGAGGGAAACTTGCTGCTGTGCTCATCATACCTTCCTCTTGGGTTTCCCAACGAGCTCTACATCAACACCGCCATCAAGCATTTTTCTAGGCGCCGTGCATTGAGCCATCAAGCGATTTTCTAGCGCCGTTGCCGGGGAGTCAAGGACATCTTCACAAGGGGAGTCTCTCATAACCAATCTCTTTACTTTGTTGTTTTTGTTTTGCTTAGTTTCTTTTTGCTTTGTTTGCTTGTTTTGTTCTTCAAAAACAAAAAAAAATAGTTTTACTAAGTTGCTTTCTTTTCAAAAAACAAAAAAAATTAGTTTTACAAGTTTGCTTTCTTATTTGAAAACGCAAAAAATGACTACTCTTGAAAACACTAAGTTGTGTGACTTCACTAGCACCAACAACAATGATTTTATGAGCACACCTATTGGTCCACCTGTGCCTGAAGATACTTTCTTTGAGATAAAACCTGCTTTGCTCAATCTTGGTATGAGAGAACAATTTTCTAGTATTGGTAATGAAGATGCTGCTTCCCATCTAAATAACTTTGTTGAACTTTGTGAGATGAAAAAGCATAGGGATATAGATGGTGATATTATTAAGCTTAAATTGTTTCCTTTCTCTTTGAGAGGAAAAGCTAAAGAATGGTTGAATTCCTTAACTAGGAATAGTATTGATTCTTGGACTAAGTGCAAAGATGCTTTTATTGGAAAATACTATCCTCCTGCTAAGATTATATCGATGAGAAGTGAAATAATGAAGTTTAAACAACTTGATAATGAGCATGTTGCTCAAGCTTGGGAAAGAATGAAATCTTTGGTAAAGAATTGTCCCACTCATGGACTGACTGCTTGGATGATCATCCAAACTTTTTATGCAGAATTGAACTATTCTTCAAGGAACCTATTGGATTCTGCTGCTGGAGGTACCTTTATGACCATCACTTTGGGTGTTGCAACGAAACTTTTGGACAATATGATGGTTAATTATTCTGAATGGCATACTGAGAGAGCTCCACAAGGTAGGAAGGTAAATTCTGTTGAGGAAACCTCCTCCTTGAGTGATAAAATTGATATTATTATGTCTATGCTTGTTAATGGGAAAGCCCATATTGATCCAAATAATGTTCCTTTGGCTTCTTTGGTTGCTCAAGAAGAGAAAGTTGATGTGAACTTCATAAAAAATAACAATTTTGGCAACAATGCTTATGGTAATAACAATTATAGGCCCTACCCTCCTAATAATACTTATGGCTATAATGGTAAACCTAGATTACCTAGTGAAGGAAGAATTTTAGAAGTTGAAAGAGCCACTAAAAACTTCATGCAAATGCAATATGAGCAAAATAAACTATTCACTAAAACTATGGAGGAACAATCTATCATTTTGAAGAACATTAGCCATCAACTTGAGAGTCTAAATAGGGAAATCCCTAGTTTACAATTGAAACTCTCTAATGCTGAAAGAAATATATCATGTTTGTCTGAAGCTCAATCTTTATTGATTAATAAAATGGCCCTTTGCAGCTACTAATGCCATACAAGTAAGAATTGATGAAAATGTTAGACTATTAGCTGAATTACATGCTAAGTGGGAAAGAGAAGATGAAATTACTAGAAACATTAGTGTTTCTACTATTACCACCACTAGTGTTGAGGCTAGTAATAGTTCTACTACTTTAGATGATAAATTTGACTTTGATCTTGATGGTTGCAATATCTCTGAAGTTATTAAGTTCCTACAAAAGCTTGCTAAAAGTCCTAATGGTAGTGGTATGAACATGGCTTTTACAAAGCACATTACTGATGCTCTCATAAAGATTAAAGAAGAAAAGATGAAACATAAAGCTTCTATTCCTATAAAACAAGAAGATGGTTGGGAACCCATCATTAATATAAAAGTGAATGACTTTGATTTCAAAGCTTTGTGTGATCTTGATAGTAGTGTTTCTATTATGCCTAGAAGGATTTATTATATGCTTGATTTGCCTCCTCTTGAAGATTGTTATTTGAATGTCCCACTTGATGATAATTCTAAAAATAAACTCATGGGGAGTCTTAATGATGTTCTTATTATGGTTAATAATTCCTATGTCCCCGTTGATTTCTATGTTTTGGATGTTGAATACAATGCTTCTTGTCCTATTACTTTGGGAAGACCTTTTCTTAGAACTGTTGGTGCCATCATTGATATGAAAGAAGGCACCATTAAATATCAACTCCCACTCAAGAAAGGTATAAAACACTTCCCTAAAAATAGAGAAAATATTTATTTTGCTTCTCCTATGAAAACAAAATTTGGTCTTCATGCTTCTTCATTTGAGAACACTTGATTCTTTCTTTGGTTCTTATGCCTAACTTAAAGGCGTTAAAGAAAAGTACTTATTGGGAGATAACCCAAAAGTTTTAGATGAGTCTTGGAAGTTATTACATCAGTAATAACCTCTCCTTATCATTTTTATTTTCTTTTTGTGCCAAGAGTAACCTCTAATGAGAGAGAAGTAATGATTGGGAAAGTTGCTGTCCCAAAACAGATTTTTGTGATTCACCGTAAAAATTCGTGAGAGAGCTCTGTATGTCGTATTGAGCTGTAATTTTTTGTGCTTCTGCCCAGGTTGTTATCTAACTTTCGTTAGTTCAACACTTTTTTATTTGAGAAACAGAAGGTCTTCGAAAATTTTTGTCTTTACCTGCTGGTCTGTTTTGACAGATTTCTGCCATTTTCTGCATTTGCTTCTTGTTGGTTACTTTTTGAGTTCTTCTGGGGAATTGAACTTTTTGAGGGAAGTGCTTCAGTAGCTAGTGTTCTAATAGAAGTTTATTTTGTGTTAGAACTGAACTTTAAGACTTATTTACCGTGAGTGCACTAATGTTGCTAATAAAGATTGTGTGAAGTTTTGTATGAAGGAAAATTTTCAGGTGTATGGAGGGAATGAGTAATGAGATGAAGGATGGACTAAAGCTCAAGCTTGGGGATGCCACGCGTGTCACCCCAAGAAATATCCAAGAAGTACAAGCGTCAAAGCTTGGGGATGCCCAAGGCATCCCCTTCTTCATCAATAAAAATCTTAGGTTTCTTCCAAACGCTTCATTTTTATTGTTTCATGCACAATTGTGTTGTTTTTGGAGCGTCTTCTTTTTCGTTTTCGTTTTGGTTTTTCGTTTGCTTTTTTTTTGCTTAGTTTGCTGAATAAATTGGTTGGACCCCCTCTTTCATACATTGGTTTGCAAATAGTTTGATTTGGTTTGAAAAAGAGTAGGAAAGTTCATGCTTATGTGGTAAAGAGAACTTGTTTTTGATTGTGGCCCATGCTTTGTCATGCCATGCTTGATATTGTTTTGGCTTTATGCTTAGTATTCTTTGTTGTAGCATGACTTGTTATAAACAATTGAGATTGCTTAATGTGCCTTGGATGAATCATGCGTTGTTTTAGCATATTAAAGCATAGTATAGTGGTATTCTCCTTTGATGCTTTATTTGGGTTGACTTGGCACATGCTCACACCATGTTATGACTATCTCAAGTCACCATAGCCTTTATGATCCTTTAGTTTTCAACTTGTAGTATCACTTTATGCTTTGATAAATGATGTTTTGTCTCTCTACATGATTATGGCCATTATTGCTCTCTTAGTTTGTCGCTCCCAGTCTTTTGCTAGCCTCCACAACAAAGTATGAGTTCCACTCATGCATCCAACTCCCTAAACCAAGTTATTCCAAAGAGTCCATCATACCTACCTATTAGCTTATGCTATTCCAAGTATATTCATGCTTTTGTTTATCTTCCAAATTAAACTTGTTATGAGAAAACTAGTGATTAAAGCTCTCACGAACTTGATGGCACACTTTACTTTAATTGCCCTTAATAAACTTGAACCATTGTGTCTTCTGTGTTGTATATGCTTGCACTTATTTGTCGGGAATTAGCAGAACCATGCTTTCATGGGGAACGCTTTCAACATTGCACTTGGTACTTGTACCTAGTTGATATCATGCTCTTTTGTATATGGATGTCGTCGGTGTGAAATGAAAGGGGAGCTTGTAAGTCCATGGAGTTATGTATATGTGTTAGAGAAACGCTTGGGTCGCTGGTCTAATCCATGCTGACATGGTGGAAACCTGCAGCGTAACCATAATGAGCTGTCTATGAAGCATTCTTCTTATAAAAAAGAGTCCTATATTGAGAAAGAAAAAAAAAGAGAAAGGAAAAAAAGAGATACTATGAAAAGAGGAAAGAGAGAAAAAAGCACCATATTCCCATGGTAAATAAGAAGAATGCTGAGATGCTCGTTGTCTGCTTGCCTTGTCATTTTGATATGGGGATTCTTCCGTATCATCGGGCAAGGGGTACCCCGTTGGCGGTTCTCTATGATACACATATACTTACGATGACAAGAACTTATCGGTGACTAAACTTGAGTAGCATGAGGAGCGACCCTCGTATACAAGGGACATGAGATTTCTGACTTATACTTCGTCAAGCATGTACACCATAGTTTGTTCACTTTAACCTTAATCACTTCAAGATGCTTATGATAGGGGCAATGAGAGCTGAAAGCTATAAGTACCATAATTTTTGGAAGCTCTTTATGAGACTTGAATCCCTACTTCCTTTTTACAAAGGCCTTTCTTCCACCATTATATTGAGTCTCCACCTTCTACCTTTATGCACCTACTTTGAGAGCATAGTGGCCATTCTTAGTTCTATGTGCATTGTCCCAAGACTAGTTGATTGATGCACAACTTAATATTGCTTGTTTTAAACTATTGTATCTAGTCACTCTTATGAACTTTGAAGGTGTCATATGCATTTATATTTGCTACTCTATTGAGGGACAAGCTGAATGCTATTATGCTATGTTTTCTTTATGTGAAACAAACAAACGTCTTGCAAAGCATGTTATTCATGAATCTTTTGTTTGTGCCTTTTCATGTTGCATCATAGTTTCTTTGCTTATTGCTAGAACTTTGTCTTTCATGTTATGATTGAAGTACTATGATCCCAGCTTTGAATGTTTTGCAAATACTTTGATCAAGTCTTTGACGGTGCATGTCACCTCAAAAATTATTCTTTCTTTTTATCACTTACCTACTCGAGGACGAGCAGGAGTTAAGCTTGGGGATGTTGATGCATTGCAAATGTATCTATAATTTTTGATGTTCCATGCTTGGTTTTATCCACTTTCTTGTGTTTTGTTCCAACTTTGGAGTACTTTTCATATGATTTCTTGGACTAACCTATTAACAAGAGCCACAGTGCCAGCTACCTATTTTCTGCTGTTTTTGGTTCCAGGAAAGTAAAAAAATGAATACTCTCGGAATTGGACGGGACAAAAGCCAAAGTGCCTATTTTTCCGGAAGTCATCAAGTGCCAGAATACGAGACGGAGAGGGGCCAGAGGGCGGCCACACCACCTGGCCGCGCGGCCAGGCCTAGTCCGCGCCAGGGGGTGGTGTGGCCAGCCCAGGCACCCCCTCGTCCTCCCCTTCCGACTATAAGATGCCCTCGGGACGTAAACCCTAAGTACCCTATCAAAAATCCACGAAAGAGTCTGTAGCCGCCGTCATCTCCATCCCTAGATCGGGAGGGATCTGAAGCTCTTCCCGGCACCCTGCCGGAGAGGGGAATTCATCCTGGAGGCCTTCTTCATCACCATGCAAGCCTCCGGTGTGATGCGTGAGTAGTTCATCCTTGGACTACGGATCCATGTAGTAGCTAGATGGCTGGTTCTCCTCCTTTGTGCTTTCATGTCTAGATCTTGTGAGCTCCGTTCATGATCAAGATCATCTATTTGTAATTCTGCATGTTGTGTTTGCGGGGATCCGATGGATATTGAGATGCTATTTCAGATTGATTATTGATTCTATCATGTCTTTGTTATTTGTGATCTTGCATGCTTTCTGTTGTTAGTAGCTATCTTGGCCAAGTAGATGCTAGCAACTCCAAGAGTTAGTATTTATGCTCGATAGTGGGTTCATGCCTCTGGTAATCTGGGGAAGTGACAGAAATCTCTAAGGTACTAGATGTGATGTTGCTACTAGGGAGAAAACAACAATCCTTTGTTCATAGAACAATCGTATGGTTTACTTTACACGCAGTTCGTAAAGCAATAATCTGTTGCTTGCAACTTAATACTGGAGGGGGTTCGGATGATAACCTGCAGGTGGATTATTAGTCATAGATGCAGTTGGATGGCGGTCTATGTATAATATTGTAATGCCCAATCAAGTCTCAAAGGAGTCAAGATGATTAGTATATGCATGTATTGCTTTCTCAGTGTTTGTCAATTGCCCACTGTAATTTGTTCACCCAGCATGTTATCTATCTAAGGAGAGCCATCTCTAGTGAACTATGGACCCCGGTCCTTTTTCTTTACATACAATCTATAAACTGTTTACTACTTTGTCTTTACTTTCTGCAAAATTTTACTTCTTTCCATTCGATACGTTTAATCCTTTGTTTTCCGCAAAACACGGTGAGATTGACAACCTCATCGCAAGTTGGGGACAAAGTTCTGTGGTTGTGTTGTGCAGGTCTCCACGTTGCTACTAGCACCGGTAGTGCGCCCTACCAAAGCTCAGCTAGTAACACCTTTGGGGTGTTTCCTTGCTCCTACTGGTTCGATTAAACCTTGGTTTCATAACTGAGGGAAACTTGCTGTTGTGCTCATCATACCTTCCTCTTGGGGTTCCCAACGAGCTCTACATCAACACCGTCATCAAGCATTTTTCTGGGCGTCGTGCATTGAGCCATCAGCTACCTTGCAAGAAGACAGATGAGGAAACTGCTGCGACCGCAGATGCCCATTATGAAAAGTGGAAGATTGACATGGCTAACAAGAAAAAGGCGATAGAGCCATTCTTCCCAGTCACCGCAGAAGATAAAGCCAAAGCAGCCGCGCTTAAGATTCAGCTTCACCAACCCATAGCGCTCACATCAGACTATAATCGTTCTATTACCAAGTCGGCTGAGGCAAAAGAGAGGAGAGTCGGGAAAGAAGTTATCCAGCTCGGACAACAGAAAAATCAATCGATCGAACCGCTCAAAGTGTACGATACCAATGAGTGGAGAGCCTAGGAGCGGCATGATCCGAACATTGATCCGGAGTTTGTTCGACTGTACGGAGAAAAGGCCCAATTATATGGACTGTCTATTACTGAGTACATGAGCCATATGGATGTGTTCGAGGGGTACCAAGAAACATCATACGTGCACCAGTACGGGGCTCCTCTCGTCAAACCCGAGTTAGTCAAAGATCTACCAACAAAAATGCGAAGATTGCATAACTGGTACATGCAAGCCTGTGCTGAATCCAAAAACTGGATCTATGCTGTATATAAACACCACCATTATGGTCATAGAGATGGCTTCCTACTGATCGAATTTCCAGAATTATTTCAGTTTTACCAACAAGACGCCCTTGACAAAACTATCGTCAGTGCCTATTGTTTGTAAGTATTATTAACTTCTGTAATTAAGTCTTTCTAGCTCAGCTCATTTGTTGCTTGTATAATCTTACTCATCACTATACTAATTATATATGCAGAATGAAGATTCTCGAATGCAACAAAGGACAAATCTATGACCTTGGGTTTGTTTACTGCAATTTCGTTCATGAAGTTACTCTAAAAACAAAACCCAAAGAGACAGAGGATAACTTGCTACAAGCGTTGAAGCATTTCAGCAATAGAAGGGAAATACTATTTCCTTACAACGCTAGGTGAGTGTTACTGTCTTGTACACATTCTATTTTCGCTTACTCAATGTTAAGCGTATAATTGACTCGTGTTATATTTTATAGTGTGTCCAGCTTCCACTATATTCTGTTAATCATTGCTGTTGACACCGGAGTAGTAAAAGTCCTGGACTCGAAATGCACACCATTAGAAAAGTGGGCAAACATGCAGGAATGCCTCTAGAAGGCTTGGAAACGGTTCACCGCCAAAACTAGGGGTGTTTGGAAGCCAAAGCTTACATTTCAACCATTGACTGTAAGTACTACTTGCTAGATCCACGCATCTCTTTGATTCTAGTTTCAATACCACCATTATCATGCTTGATTATTATTTTGACTGAACTCCGTTCTCGTAAAGTGCTTGAGGCAGGAAGCCGGGAATAACTTACGTGGATACTATGTCTGCGAGTTCATTCGCCAGACGACCAAAGAGAAGGGCGCAAACCGGAACATCAAAAAATTGAAGTACGATAAACAATAATCACAACTTTATTTTATTACCACCAATTGTGTTTAGTTTCATTCATATATATTGATCCCCTTCTTTAAATTAGATTGAACGGATGCAGGACGGTCTTCTATCACAAGAACGCGTGCAAGCAATTCAAGAGGAAATTGCCGGATTTTTGTTAGAACAAGTCATAGATCTGAAAGGAGAATACTATTACCCGCTTCATTTGGAAGGATGAAGTGTAAAAAAGAAGATGTAAATTAGTTCAAATTTGTGTGCGAGTACCGTTTGTAATTATAATATGTTTCGACCAAGAAGACGGATGTGACCAATGGCCCTTATGAACCGGGACTAGAGGCCCTTTTTCCACCAGTGTTGTACACCCTTGTAGGGTTACATCTTTTCGAAAAGCAGTGTTCGCATTTATGGACGACTTGGGAACGAACATGATGATCATTGAGAACATGGACCTAATGGTAAAACTTGGTAGGTCAATGTGTGCTTAAGGATGCTTCCTCAGGGTACAAGGGGTGATCATAGTTGATAGGTGATGGTGATGATTTGGTGGATATCAAAAGATGATGATCATTATAGTTGGAGATGTCGCTCTCGTATCTCCTTTTAAAATGTTGTGATTAGACGAGCTTCTACTCCCTCTCGTTTTATAAACAAAGATAGCTTTATGCAAAATAATTCCACCAACCATAAGTCCTGCGGAGTACACCTTGTAGTCACCCTTGCTTTATTGATACCTTTGCCACAGAGTAAGTGTTCCCCTAAAGATGAGTTCTTATGATATTGACATTGACGAGTAGCTTGGGGTTGCTGGCCGGCAGCCTAGAATCTATGGGATGTGATGTCATCGTTCTGCTTGAGGCCTCTTAGGATATTTGTTAAGTTTTCTATATTTAATAGCATAATTTTCCTTCCGTTATTTGATGTTTGTGGTCAGTGACCTCTTCTTGTAATATTTTGGTTCTCTGCTCAATTATGAGCTTGCCGTAATAATTTCTATGTCGTAGGGTCACTGTTGTGTTACTGATTCTATCACGGTATATCCTCGAGCTCGAGGTTAGTCTTATGTGAGACTGAGGTATGGGTTTTGTCTAGCCCAGATCCCGGGGGTGTCACGGGCTGCTACAAGACGCAAAGGCTCGCACATGTCGTCCACTCCGTGCGCTCGCCGTGCACGGGAGCTATTCGGCGATTGCTTCAGTAGGGCATGTTTTCGTAGTTCTTGCCTATCTCGCTACTGCCTCTCGGTTCATTGACAGTTTTCTATGTTCACTCGTAGACATGGACAACAAGGATGATATGATGATCCATCAGTTGATGGAGGATGACGTCGCTAACGCAGACATTCAGGAGCACCTGTCTGTCCTTGCTTGTCTGGGAGAAGAAAATGACAGCTTCGGCATAGGATGGATGGGCATACGATGATCTACACCAACTACTTTGCAGGACAAGGCGGGTCCAAAGATCGGCGGTTCCAAGTTTGGGATTTGGAAATGACAGTCACGGTAGAGGATGGATGGGCATACAATGCTCTACACCGACTACTTTGCCAAGAATGCAACATATACCGCAAAGGATTTTCGGAGGTGGTATAGTATGGGAAAGGGCTAGTTCATGGAGATTCTTCATGACGTGAGAGAGTATGACAACTACTTCATGCTAAAGCATGACACCATCGGGATGGCTAGTTTCTCACTAATTCACAAATGCACCGCTACTATGAGGTTGCTTGCATATGGAGCGTGAGCAGTCCACAATCATTGATTGCATGTACAAATTCCATAGATCAGTTGTGGCAAAGTGTAGCTCAGACTATTGGAGAGGGCCAAATGAAGCAGAGACTGCTAGGATCATGGCACAAAATACCGTTAGAGGATTTCTTGGGATGCTTGGAAATCGATTGCGCACTGTTCATGGAATAACTGCTTGTTTGATTGTCTGATTGTCCAGGTTGGTTCTTAAAGCTGTGGAAAATCAAGACTTGTGGATTTGGTATGCTTTGTTTGGCATGCCAACATTGCAAAATGATATCAATGTGCTGCAACGCTCTCTGGTGTTTGCCAAACTGATGGAAGGTCATGCTCTGGCCTACAACTATGAGATCAACGGGCACCCGTATACCAAAGGATACTACCTAGACGACGGCTTCTATCCAAGATGGGCGATATGTGTCAAGACTATCTCCAATCTAGTGACTCGGATGAAGTGTCACTTTGCTTCATGGTAGGAGTCTTACAGGAAGGATGTCGAGCGAGAATTTGGTGTTCTCTAAGCTTGATTTTCTATTGTGGTTCTCTAAACTTGATTTTCTATTGTCAGGTAGCCTACTCTTACCTAATCTCAAGTTCAAATACGGGAGGTGATGGATGCTTGTGTGATCATGCATAACATAATCATCAAGAATGGGCGTAAGAATCCAGTGATGGATGTATGTCCCTAAGCGTGCCAAAATCCTTTTTCCCATGTTGATCACCAAGTGCCCATAGATTTTGCTGATTTTCTCGCCTGGATGGAGAAATCCATGACGCCGATGCTCACGAGCGACTATGTAATGATCTTCTTAGATCACCTATGGAGAATCATAGGCTAGTCAACCATGCCCAAGACTTCATTTACTTGTATTATTTGAATATATTGGATTGAATTTATTTGTATAGACTGAATTTATTTAAAATTGTTGTGAAACATATGTATGGTCTGGTGTTCAAATACTAGAAGTGCATAAATAAATAAAATTCATATTTGGAAGAATATTTTGGGAATGCGGCTGGGAATAGGCGTGCCCCAAACGCGGTATGATGCGGTGGCATCCCCCAAGCGGCAGATCCGACGCTTCTGACAGATGTCATTTGGGGACATGACTGGAGATGCTCTTAACACACACAGCGAGGGAGCTCCTGTTTGACATTTTATAATCAAATTTGAAGAATTTGGATCCTACACACACCCTCCTCCGCTTTGTGAGCCAGGCCATGGTTTGAAATGTTTGTGTTTCACTTCGTACATCCGTGTTTGGCCTTGTCCTTTTTAACTTATTTTCGTCCATTTCACCTTTAGATGAAATTTACAAAATAGACACCATTTAGTCTAGGAATTGGACACGGAAATGAAAATCATCAATTAGTACTCCCTCTGACCCAAATTAGTTAACTTGAATTTGTCTAGATTCTAATGTATCTAGACTTGTTTTAGTACTAGATACATCCGAATCTAGACAAAACCAAGCCAACTAATTTGGGTCGGAGGGAGTATTACTATTATTGGAACTAGAAACCATTTAAAAGTCCATATATGGCTAACACTACATCCCCGTGCCCTCATGGTTACTAGATTTAGGGTGCGCCTTGGCGCACGACCCCGTAATCTTCGTCTTAATTTATCTCGTATGTTGTGACGGTAAACATCGAGCTGAGAAAACTCCGTGGAGCTTGTACTTTTTTATTTATATTACCGAACGCTAAAAAAGATGGAAAAATAATATTGTGTTAGCATAATGAAAGTAAGCAAAGAGTCATCCCGCTATGCCACGTTGCAGCAAAGCGTTGATGAATGCCACACTTTCGTAATGAACCGAGCTGTCAATAACATCCGAGAAACTCGGTGACAACATTGTTTTATATATTTTACATAACGCTAAAAAAGGAAGTAAGCAAAGAGTCATCTTGCTATGCCACGTTATAACAAAGCATCGATGAATGCCACCGAGCTGTCAAGAACATCTGTTGTCCAAGCTGCTAACAATGTGGAATTGTGTAATACCAAGTCATTTTTTCTGAAGAATTAAGAAATTAGGATACTTAAAAAAGAAAAACCGAGCGGGCAAGAAGAATTTGTGTAACAGCAAGACATTTTTCTGAAGAATTAACGATATTAGTCCAGAACAAATTTCTTGTAAGTTGTTTTCTCGGGTCATATTTGTAAGGGGGTATAAGAAATTTCTTTCAGCCAAGAATATTGTGCACGACCATGTTACTATATTGAAGGGTGCGCCTTGGCGCATGACCCCCGACTCTCGCGCTGACCTATATTTGGTATAACACAAAGAAAAACACCAGGATTTATAAAAATCGATGATAAGCAAGCATTGTCAAACACGGCTTGGCGAACATAGTATAGAATACACATAACTCATAAATTATATACTTAAGAAATTAAAGACGGTAAAAGAGAAATGCACTGCATATTCAACTGGCTCGTCATAGAATGATAAAATAAAAAACATCACGTGCACAAATCAACATGACACGATCAGGACATTGGAACCGTTTGATAGTATTATAAAGAAATACATTATTTGGCTAAGCTCGGACCACCTAGGCTTGCAGCACACCACACAACCAAAGCTTATCTCACTTGCCTCCCTGCCTCTGTGGCCCTCTCACTGGTCCTGATCCCCTTTTCTTCCTTTCGTCCATGGTGACTGGTGAGGCATCTCCCGATTCTTCACCATCTCCTTCACAAATCGATTTTCCTTGCGGGTGAGCATAGGTTGAGGTGCTTGACGGCGCCTGCAGAACACAAGTACATCGGCCTCATGGGTGTTGGAGTCAGCACGGAGCCAGCTTCAGGCAAGAGCGCGTTGGTCACAAGGTGCTTGCTGTGCTGAGTGGTCCGCCTGCAGGCTGCAGCAACTCCCTCCCTGCATACACATAGCGGCGTCGCTGGCGACCCTTGTTGAGGGCTTTCGACATCTGTGGTGTGCTATTGTACCATGTCGCCATCATAATCAGGTACATCGTTTTTTCTTCCCCTCAAATCTTCCTCATCTTAGCTTAGGGAAATTGGTAAACCAAAGACTGCATGTACATCATGAGCATACAAACAATGTACCTGTGTATACAAATATTGCATTTAGAAATTATAGACGGTACATCATTCGGTACATCATTTAGATGGTTTAGTCTAAAGAATCTAAAGGAAAAAAGTCAAACATATATAAGACATAGATACTAATCATACATGCACAGGTGGTACCAATATCAATGAGAGAATCACAAGAATTTCTATTATGTCATTGCTCCATCCTCCAATCCACTAAATGCAACAAAATTAAAAGTAGATCGACTCTAATAGTTACATGATTTCAAATGAGTAGCCTAACGTCTGCCAATATAGTAGACAAAACACATTATGTAGTCTAGAAATCGCTATGTGTTCTCCGGCCAAAGAAAATAGAAGAAAATAGCTAGCGCGGTTAAATATTTTGCACACAGTTATAACTTAATGAGAGACGAGACGGAGATTACGATAGCAACATGAGCTCATAAATATGATCGTAATTCTGAACCAGAACATCTGGCAGAAAAAAAAGTCGAAGAGGTAGATATTCGTGCAATTCTTGGCGCATGACCCCGTGATGTTCTCACAAATTTACATTGTGCGTTGCGAAGATAAAATTCGAGCCAGGAAAATATTTGTTGTGTAACCGCAAGGGAAAACTCAACTTCCCCGCAA
Source organism: Avena sativa (assembly GCA_916181665.1). Taxonomy (NCBI): domain Eukaryota; kingdom Viridiplantae; phylum Streptophyta; class Magnoliopsida; order Poales; family Poaceae; genus Avena; species Avena sativa. The sequence goes on along the minus strand of OV702286.1, from coordinate 381,078,788 downwards.
AAAAAAAGGAAAACTCAACTACTTTTAATTTTATACCTACTTTCGATCAAAGCACTTCTTTGGGTCATTCCCTTTTTTAATTGAGGAATATAATTCTCTGTGACATGGCAAAATTTGACCCTTTTGAATCCTTTTATTCTAAAGATGTGTTGGGTTGAACCTCGGAGTGATAAAAATTAGGCAATTCTATTTTGAAAAAAAAAACAATTTAAAACGGTATCCAAGCTAAATAAGTCTTAGAAATCAGAGCACACATTCATCGTGTACAGTGTGTGTTTGACATAGTAAGGCCTCGTTCGTTTTGCTGGGTTTGAATCTAGACATGGAACGGATCCAGACTTCGTTTTGCTGGGTTTGAATCTAGACATGGAACGGATCCAGACTGGGATTGGGTTGATCCAGTCCGCTCACCCAAACTGCACTAACCCCAATTAATCCCACCTCCATAACCGGCCAACACGTTTCAGCCGTTCGGTTGATCCATGCATACTAGGCTAGAAATGACTCAGCTTGAACTTTTTTTTTCGGTTACCAGCTTGGCCGCTACCTACTGCTCACTCTCACCATTCTTTCTCCGTGCAACACACTACTGGTATAACAGAAAATTCCGAAAAAAAGTAAAATATTTAAATTTGTACTCCCTCCATCTCAAAATAGATGTCGGAAATGTTTCTAAATATGAGTCTATCTAGACACTATTTAGTACTAGAAACATCCAAATTTAGACAAATTTGTGACATCTAATTTGAGACGGAGGGAGTACTAGAATTTGAAGAAACATAAAAACTTGCAAACATGATCATTTTTTCCAATATTTAATAGTACATTAACAAGTGAAATAATTCAGACTACAAAGATGAAACATGCTTTGTAGATGAAAATACAGCAACATGGCTCAACCTAGCCTGTTTGCATTGCATGGCTGAATCAAACACGAGCTTAATATTCTTTTTTGCCAATATTTCATCACATTTATTCATGACTATATATCAAAAGGCAACACCGAATAACTTCATCAAAATAACTTGCCAGACATCTGACGAAGATAATTTGATCAAAATTAACTTGCTAGTCATAACTTTTGCACTTCATGGACATCACAAGATTAATCAGCAAAGGTATTTTGAACACTTCATTCTTCATCTAGTATCTCCCATCTATTCATCCTAGATCTAGCATTATATGATCTTGACATCCAAAAAAAAATTGTGACGGCCGACAAGATCTAAAAAAGTTTAAGAATCATGTCATGCCTTCCTCCTGTATTGAAAAAAATAAGAGGAACTTTAGATTTTGTATACGAATGTAAACAATGTATTTTACAAGTCTTCTTAAAATAATACGCAAAGCCAAAATATTATATGAAATACTAGTACATATGTTGCCTCTAGAAAATAACTAAAATCAGCAATGGATATGGGGACGTTCAGATAATAAAAACTCAGAAAGTAATATGAAGCTCCAATTAGTTTTGACCTATACATCCATTCATATGCGTGTGCAGAAACTTCATAGAATGGCACAACAATTACATGTTAATGTTAAATACAAAGATATGTGGTACAAAGAACATCAATAATCTAGAACTTCTGCTATCAACTCCAATACAGATAACTAAAATCAGCAATGGATATGTTGAGAAACAGGCTGTTTGTAATCACACAAAAGACCAAATATCTATCCACATACTGAACCGTACCATACCAAGCACACACCACTCTCTGAATTTATTTTCATATCCATGGATACGATCAAATATCAACATTCTATTTTGACCTATACATACATGCACTATCACTTAAAATTTTCAGTACAAACTATGCTAAGAAGACCCTGAGTTTACATACAGCAGGACATTGCAATTGCACGTTACAGAGGCGAGCTGCTCGCTTTCAAGGAGAGCATCACTAGCAACTAATCAGAATTACTAAAAATTCTAGTAGTGGCAAATGCGGTGACTGCGGCCACTAAACAAGCATCATGTGCAGCAACAGAACAATTGGACACAATAGAACATGCTAGATGCATTGCTAGCAACTTGGCCTAGTTCCTATCTCTAAACCTAGTTCCTATCTCTCAATCTGAACTCTCGAGTCTGACAGTACGTGATCTTTCCATTTGTTGGTTGAAAAAACTTATTATTGTAAGAGAGCATTCTTAGTAAACTGACATGATTGTTGTTTCAGTGCAAACTTTGTCTTTGTTCATTGAATCGTTGGCAATAATCAACTCAGACTGTTCAACCTTTTCTGAATTAACTACGGATGAAGGTATATGGTCTCTCCCACTGGCGTGTGTATGCAAATCCCAAATTCACGGTTGGATGACCTCTGGCTAGCATAAGAAATACACCTTGTCAGGCAAAATAGAAATACGTCATGCGCCTGGGGACAGGGAAATACGCGAGCATGTCCATGCTCTGTATTCGCGAGTGGAATCATGTTGCTTCAAGGGAATTGGAAGAAATCTCAGCATCTGCTTTTCAGATCCGTCGACAGGATGCAGTCTAATACAAAGAAAAAATTCGCCTATCTACCCATCCTCATCCTACTGACACCCTACCTCTCCCTCCTTCCCATACCGACGGCCTTCTTCTCCTTGCACATCTTCCGCCATCTTCCTCCAAGATTTCATCCTTACCAAGAACCCTACCGAACCCTAGTTACAAGATGGGAAGGATGAGAAGTAGGGGGCGGACATACCGGGGAGAACGTTGCCGACGGAGGAGAAAGCTGGCGGTGGAGGGGGAGGCGTCGAGTCGCCGTCGCAGACGAGATCACCGCGTTGTCGTCTTCGCGTCGCCCTTCACTCTCTCTGTCGTACGCGTGCTGGAGGAATTTCCACGGGTCGGGTGGCGAGAAAAAAAATCCAGACCAAATGAGAAGGGGTTGGATGAATGGGCTGGGTTGTAATCCCGCCGGGGGTTAAACGAACACCAAAATTTGGTGGGCTGGAAAAATTATCTCGTCGGGCTGGATCGAGTTGGGTCGGGAAGCAATCCAGTGCAATCCAGGCCTCCTGGGGATTAAACGAACGGGGCCTAAGTCTTGTTTTCCGTGTTCATATAAATTGGTCTAAGTTGAAAAACCAAACCAGGAAATTAAGTACACACGGACACACAAACCGTAGACCATTAGCAAGTGAACTGGTTACAACGATAAGAATTGACACAAAGGCAGATGGCATAAACGATATACTCATAGTTTAGTTCCCCTAAAAATATAAATAGTGAAATAGCAACATTTATTTTGTTGTAATATGATCATAGGTTAATTCCGTTGTATAAGCTTGTCAGATGATTGTGTTCGGTCAACTGTTCAGGAATTATGATTTGCATATATCGAGCTCTCATGTATCTAATTATTTGAAAAGGGCACTAAGTACTTAGACTTGTTGTATATTCTAAATGTTACAAATATTTGTGAAATAAATTCATTAATAGTTCATCTTATAATTTTGTAAATTACAGTTTACGCCTTTGTTTGAGTTACAATTTTGACTTTTATATTTGATTAAGTAAACAAAAAGCAAACTCATACACTTAGTGGCAGTGTACACGTAACACAGTCCTGACCACTCATTCCTGATCCTTTCTCTGACATATACAGCCACGAAGCACGCATGCACACCGAAGAGTCAGTCCAGTCCCCTTTTGCTTCCATTCTCAGTCTGATCCCCTCTTGCATTCTCTTCCGTGATGTTGCTGCCACCACCTGTCCTCAATTCCAGTCGATGGAGTATCAATCGTTGCAGGCGAGCAAACCACGGTGCTCCCCATGGCCTGCATCGCCAATTCGTGACCACCGACATGTCCTTTTGCCCCTTCTCGCGTGGTACGCGCACACAGCCTAGCTCGTGAGCCTTGTCTGCCCTGTAGCCGCTGCTTGGGAAGAGCGCCACGCATCGCCGCATCGGCGGAGCCATGAAGCGCTAGAAGCTGAGGGTACGTCGCCACCGCCGGTCGGGCGAAGGGGGGCGCATTTCGCTGGCGGCAGTGAAGCTCCGAACGTACCTGGATGCGCCACCGTGCTGTTCTTGAGGACAGTAGACATGACCATGTCCGCCCTGCGTCTTCTTGAATGCGACCACTCACCTCTCCAGGCACCATGGCCACAAGTCCACCCGTTGACGTGCTACCTCCCCTTTTCTGATAAAACCAAAAGGTTTTTTCCTTCACCTCTACCTATCTCACTCTCTGATTTTGCATATTTGCAGGAATTTGTGCCGAGTTTCTTCTCTCTTCTTGTGATTTATTGACTCTTCTTGTCCAGAAATGACCGAGCTGCTGAGAACTGAGAAAATATCACTCCAACATGATCAAACAGGCAGCAGCGCAAAGGAATCAATTTAAAGACAGGTAGTTTTTCTTGATTCTTCATAATTTTACTTAACTCGTTAAGAAGTTAAACATGCCATACATATACAATATTAATTAAAAGACGATGTATACCATCACGATTCTTCGAAATTCTACTCTTTTAAGCAAATTCTGCATGAGAAAGCTTAAGCTATGACAGGAAGTAAAGTTCATTCCAAGAAATTATCCGTAGACATTGTTTCTTGATTAGACATCTAACTTATGCACGAAGCAGAAAATTATATTCGGGTATCTTTGATTCTGCAAAACTATATACCCTTCTTTATTCTACAATATATTTTCAGCCTTTTTTCCAAATTTTTATGTTTCTTTCGGCAAAGGTAGCATACAAGGTTAGCTAACTTACTGAACTATGTTCTAGACAGCTGATCTGTTGAGCTAATTAACGGAGGCTGGAGCACTGGTGAGGCAGTGGCCGCAGGGAATGCCCAATCAAAAGCGGAAAAAGAGAAGCCTTTCCGGTAGGTACCGGCTACTGCTAAAGAAGAAAAACAATCAACAGGCACTAAGAGACATGAGATAAGCTCCACCTGCAGTGGTAAGTCATGACAAAGTTCAAGTGTATACCTTCTCATTTGTTAAGTCATGACAAAGTTTAAGTGTATACCTTCTCATTCATTTACTTAGATGTGATGATTTTTTTTGGTCCATTATCACCACTCAAGTAGCAGATCGTCATTCTTGATCTTAGCATGTCCTTTTGTACACTTACATCGCCCAAACCAAGAATACTGCATGTAAAAATTATATTAGAAAAGGTAAAATATCATGCATTCAACTCGCGCCAACCAGATTATAACATAAGACGAAACATGCCAGATGTTCCAGCTGATGTTCTAGACTTCTTGTGTAAGCATGCCAGTCACCCCCAGATTCGTTTGTAAACATCTCTTGCCAGGATACTTATAATTTTGTTTTAAGATGGTACTACTACATTGCCCATGCAGTGAGCAACATACCTGATCCTTCTGTTTGAAAGTTCACATATAATTTCAACTTCAGTTAGAAGCCAATTTCTGAAAATATATAGTACTAATTATTTCAAGTATGAGTTAAACATGAATAGTAGCACAAAACTCCAGCCCGGAAGATGCGAATAAATGGGAAAATTGGGTGAAGATTATCCTAAGGTAGCATAGCCTGTAGTAGATGGATGATCATAATTAACTATTGAATGGGTGAGGTTTGTCCTATTCATGTCGATTTTTTAAAATCTAAAACTACGACACCTTGCTTTAATTGATAATTGAGAGCCTTTAGCAACAGATGACTAATAACTGTCAAAACATGTGTTTAAACTTTAGGAAGAGCTAAGCTGGCACATCATCTAGGTCTGTATGATCTATAGATTATTTTGGAACCTGAACTAAATAGAATTCGATTAATTAATGCATTGTGTCTGAATTGTAGGAGCTAAAAATTATTCATGTTAAATTTTTTTAACCAGAAACCAGAAACAGAAGGAACAGAACTGTTGAATTAGGATGCCTGCAACGACATAAAAACCTGCAACGACATAAAAACTAAGAAAACCCATGAACAAACCAAAAATCAGGAAAAAATCTATTTTGAAACATTTGCGCATTCTCACATATTCCTGATGTTCTTACACAAGATCACGAACAATTCAGTGCCAGCATACCTGGAATGATTACTGGTCAATAAAGGTGATGGTAATCATAGAACTGCAATCAAACAAAGGAAATGAGGTAAAGTAAATACCTTCATGTATGACCCAGCAATTCTCTAAGCAAAGGAACTTGAAAAATTGAAAAACTGATAAGAGGTGAAGGTGTATAGTGAAGACAGAATATCCAGAGAGGCGCTATCAACCACAACTGCAAGAAAGAAACAAATAGGGAAACCAGTGAACCGATTAGATGTGCTAGCTAGGTACAAAATAGGACGTAGGTAACAATTAGCTAAAATACCAAATAACAAATACCTTATTATACGTCCACCAAAACATTTGTAACGTAAGCATTCCTGTTCTTGGTCTACTCTAAACAAAGATCGTTGCTGTGCATAATCCTAAAGCAGTAGAAAGGTAGATATATTCGAAATATGAAGTGCTAAAAAAATGAAAACCCAAAAAGAAGAGATCCTCTAATGACTTAAAAACTAAGCACATGGAAATATCTCTAGTGATAAACCTATGATGAATAAGCATTACTTCTAAATATTTATGGATAAGAATTACTTCTAAATATTTATGGCATATCATCGTGTGTCAATAATAAATACAATCAATTTTGTGCTATTGAAATGACTCCTAACATGTGTGATGCCAAAGGCATAGAAAAATAAGGAAAACCTCGATCAATTTGATATCTGCACTCCATCTGTTACCTAATCCAAGGAGTGTCAGAAAAACGCCTGAAACACAACATTCAAGTTTGAAGTTTATAATATGCAAGAAATTGAATCAATCTCATCCTTGCAGAATATCGTACCTTCCAGCTGGTCTTAGCACCAAACAGTTCAAGCTGTGCCAACCAGCGATGGGACGGGAGCTCGGCAAGCACGACCCACATTCATCATTTTGAGTACCGAGCTGAAGGCGGAAGCGGAGCATCCAACACTATGCCGCTAGAGGCCAGTCGGAATTTTTGTGATTGTCAGAGCAAGACAAAAACCTGTTGTTGGCCATCATAAACAAAATAAATCAAAGACCCACAATAAATCATGAAAGAAAAACCTAGCTATTTGTGTACTGAATTTCACCTTGATTTTTTTCATTTCAATTCAATCACCACCATTCAGTTATTGTCCAAAGCACTGCCATATGTATATAAAACTGCTCCAAGATTTGATTTTCTCTTCATCAGGGAACAACACACTTGCAAATTAAACACACCACTTTGAGTTAGAGCAATTGATGCTGGAGGTGACGGGGCAAGAAACAAAGATTAATTGTTCACTCCAACCTGATTTAGCCAAATTACCTACAGATGTACTAATGTGCATTAACATGCCCATTGACATATCAATTAAACAAGAAATCCATCATATGAATCCTTCACACCTCAAGTAAAATACCAGGAGTACTAATCACCAACCTAGTAGGCAACAAACAAGCCACTAAATGCAAGCACACAAGGTCGCACACACAACAAGAAACCATGAGGAGATGAGGGGATCGAATTTGGAGTGGTACCTTTCTGGACAGTAGCAATGGCCATGGTAGCGAGGTGACTCCGGCACGCTCCTCCTAGCGAGGAGGTGACGCACGACACAGGTTCAATACAAGGGCGGCAACCCTCCCGCCGGCCGCCAAAAATTCCTCCAGCCGCAGCAAGGCCGTGCTTCTCGTGCCCAGTGGCGGGGCTGCTGATCTCCACTGTGTTCAGCACCGTCAGATCACCTCGTCATCCATCCGAAGAGAGAGAGAGAGAGCTCGAACCGGTGAGTCGGAGCCCTCCTTTTGCCCCAGCTAGTGCCTAAACATTTTCCAAACAATGAATGGAGAACACAGTACAAAATTGACTTCAAAATATGGTACTATCCAATCAAGAGAAGCTCACCAGCCTGACCTCTAGGTTGAGCTCCCTCGTCCTCCTCCACTGAAGATCCTCCACCGACGCGTCCTGCTGAAACATCATGCTCCATGTAGCCTTGTCCATCGAAGTACACACCGGCGCCACCGGCCAAGGCCTCTGCTGCTGCTTCTCCCCCTTTTGCGTTGTTTCTCACCTAGAACGAGACACAAATCGGCGAGGGCTCTATTTTTTGAGGTAGAAGGAGGAGGAAGAAGGGGAAGCGACGCCTACCACGACAGAACCGACAGCGTGGTGCAGGCTCGGGGCTAGCCTGTGCACCTCTTGCCAGCGAGGACACGTGACCTGGAAGAGGAGAACGAGAGGGAAGACATGACAGAGAAGACCTGCGTTGTTGCTGCTGCTTGCTCATCCAGGCAGCTCGGCCAGTAGATGTGTGGAGGTGGGGGCTAGGGGAGAGAGACGAGGGTTGGTGGCGGTAGCAGGCGGGAGAGGAACGAGGGAGGCGAGGGAGCGGCAGCGGGATTGGAGGAAGAGGACATCGTGAGGCTGGGCTAATTGTGGATGGCTAGGGTTTTCAGCCAATCGCCGTGCGCGGGGCTCTGCCCCTGTCCAAACCCGGAGCACACGCTAATTACCCACCGTAAACATTGCGTGCGAGCCTAACATGCGGGCCCGGTCAATTTTTGGCAGGGACACGACGAGGCCAGATAGAGAGAGGCACGGACGTGGGTTGATGAGCCGGTAGGCTCAGCAGATTCATTTGTTACTGGTCACCTGGGTAAAACGATCTAACCACAGGGCAACGGCCCAGATTTCGTTTTAGGACATAATCGAACGGCTGGACTGGACTAAGCGCTGTGGTGACAGCCAGAGAGTGCCCCTATTATACCTTTGGATAAATGCCGAGGCGCACGTCAGGGTTAGGCGGCAAATAAAAGGCAGGAATAACTAAGTGAACACACATAATTTTTTACAGCAAATCGAATCCGCTGTGTGATGTATACTGAAGCACCATACAGAGGCGCCTCAGTAGATTATAAAAGACGACACAATTTTATGACATGTAATTGTAATAGCAGCGCAATATTTTGTCTTGTTGGTACATTTTTTAATGACATAAAAGTTAATGACAATTAGTGGTAACAAATTAATTTCTATATTACATTTGGATTGTGTTCAAAATTTCATTAAGATATAAAATTACATTACATAAACACATAAAAACGCATTACATTAAATTGTAACTACTTTTAATGATATCCATTCGAATCTTAGTATCCCTTCGTATGGATCAACAGCTGCCGATTTGAATTTGTAGAGAAGGAAGCCTGGAAGCTCCTCTCTATGTAGCAAACCCTATATCTAAGAAATCCAACTAAAAATTAAAAAAATCCTAACTAGGAGAAGACTCATTATGAGCCTTCTAGTCATTGAGTGTCTCTATTCTGTTTTAAATTTTGCATTGTGAATGAGTGGAATATCTCCCAGTGCCATTTGTTGGGGATATACTTTCTGAGTATACCCACAATGACTCGCTGATCAGGGTGTCTTACTTCAGGTTAGATCTTTGCTTCACGGGCGGTCTAGTCAGGGAGAGAAGATGGAAGCCCATCCTGCTACAGAAAGGCCTAGAAGACTTACCGACTTATGCATGTATAGTTACTTATAGTCCAAGATGTACTCTGTAACCGACTCTGTATCATAGCCGGATAGGTTTCTCCTATAATCCTAGGCCGGACATCTATATAAGTCGTCCTAGGGACCAGCCTTTAGAGAAACCAGAACTTACAACCTGAACTCGCATAGGCGAAACCTCTCTTGTAATCTGTACTTCCGACTCTGCCATATTACTGGATTACTGGCAGGAGTAGGATCCATCCACTGCCGGCGGATTCGAACCCGGGTAAAGCTTGTGTTCTCACCGTCCCTGAATACCGTCGCCTCACACCCCTCTTTCCACACGCCTTGAGGACCCCATCTCGGCATACATGTCTTCAATCCGACGACAGTTGGAGCTCACCGTGGGGCATGTGAGTTTTGGATCTGCGTTTCGGGCGGAATCAGCGCGAATCAAAATCAGAGAGACAATCACCATCGGTCGGGTCCTCTACGCCAGTGATGTCCCTCTTGTCCTTCTCGACGAGACTTGGATTCCGGCTAGGGAACCTGTGACCACCTACACAATCATGTCCTTGGCGTGATCAATGTTTACTTCGGTTTCGCTGAAACTGCCCAACCCACCCCAGCAGTGATGATAGAGGCAGAAGAAATTTCTGGATCCACTTTGTCCATGGAGGCGGCAGAGTTCCGGGTCTCAGAAAATCTTAATCCCACCTAGCTCGCACCTGAAGCGGAGATAGTGGAGAAGATCGGATCTGAAGAGGATCTCCTCAAGGAGGCCAAACCTGAAGCAGATCTCCCCAAGGAGGTTGAATCTCAGGAATATCTCCCCAAAGAGGTTGAATCTTAGAAATAGCAAAGCAGCAACAGCTCTGGATCTAGCTCTACCGATGCTGAATCAGGAAAATTACTCTTGAGGAACACGTTGAGGCGGATGCTGCTACATGGAAACGCCAACATGGAATATATCCTTGAGACCATACAATGGTTTGAGGAAGCCAACGAAGAAAGTCGCAACTACCTCAGGCGCCGCGTCGCACTTTGTTGGATACGTTGGATTCGGATCTGGCTCTGCTGATGCTGGAGATGACAACGACTCGGTGCTGGACGCAATCGGAACAATTCCGGTTACATGGTCCTTTGCGGTCTGGAGGCTTGACATGGTAGGACCATTTAAACGGGCTCCAAGTGGATTTATCCATTTTTTGTGATGGTGGATAAATTCACGAAATGGAATGAGGCAAAACCTGTCACAAGTTGTGATAGAGCAACAACCAAAAATATTCGTCGAGGATGCTATAATCCGATTAGGGTATCCGCACAATATTATTACAGACAATGGGAGTAACTTTTCCATGGGAGAACTCGTTGAATTTTGCAATGATCAAGGGTTCCAACTCGATATTGCATCATTAACTCATCCACATGCCAATGGACAAGTCAAAAAATTTAATTCTTCAAGGCCTACGACCAAGACTCGAAGCACCACTTCATCATGCTGCGGGGGCTTGGGCAGACGAATTGACGTCTGTTGTATGGAGTTTACGAACTACTCCTAACATGTCAACAGTATATACACCTTTCTTCTTGGTCCACGGTGCAGATGCAGTTCTTCCAAGTGATCTTATTCATACTTCTCCCTGAGTCACTGCGTATCACTACAAGAAAAGTTGGCTTTTACAACGAACAATTTTCATGGTTGAAGGCCCATTTTTCCTGGTCAAAAATTCTTCCACGACGGATGACCTTCGTGGTAAAAGCCCCGTCACAAATGAATCAACCACGGTTTTTTTTTCGACCATGGCGGATCGCACCCTCAGCCACGAAAACTTGTTCCGTCGTAGATCTGTTCGCCGGCCGCGTTGACTGCTGATGTCATGCAAACTACCACGTGGCAGCCGCCGTTAGCGGCCGGTTACCGTCGTTAACGATCACAGAAACCGTGGTAGAAGCCAGGCCCAGCCAAGACCTACTAAATACTAACTAGGCCGGCCCATGAGGAGAGCGCAATAAGAAGATGACCCGTTATTGTTTTGTCATGCACTGCTTGAAATGAGCCCAACAATGCAGCCATCAGTGGCCCGTGAACTTTTAGTCCCAATTTTATTTCAGCCTACAGAAGGCTCATGTTGGTCCAACACTATGTGGCCCATTAGCAGCCTGCGCCAAGTTGCTCATGTGCACTTAAGGCCTACGGTTAACCTATCACTGTTATCGCAGCCCGTCGTGGGCTGCCTACTAACGACCCTTCTTTGAGATGGTCCGTTCCTGTTCTGACCTTTTACTGTTCTGGCTATTAACTGTTCAGGCCCACAAGCGACCTGTTACTATTTTAGCCTGGTAAATTTGCCGGCCTATTACTGTCCTCATCAGGAAATTTCTCGGACCGTTACTGTTCAGGCTTGTCACTGTTTTGACCTTTAACTGTTTCAGACCTTTATTGTTGTGGCCCTTTACTGTTGAGGCCTGCTACTATTTTGACTCGTTAATGCTCTGGCCTATTACTATTCTACCATTTTGCAGTTTCTTGCTATTACTATAATGACCTCTTTCTGTTCTGGCCTACTACTACTCTAGCCTGCTACTGTTATGGCATGTTACTACTACAACCTATTACTATTATGGCCTGTTACCACACGTGGGTCAACCCATTACGTTTACGACCTTTTACAGTTTCGGCCTTTCTAAAGCCCATGCCAATATCATGAAACATGTATAATTAGCGATTTACTGTTCATGGTAGGCCTAATACAAGACAGGCCAATAAGAAAGCCCTATATTGTTCCCTGATCGACCTGGCTAGCGCAATTATAGTATCACCTACCTCCATGCGTCGACAACATCAACTAAATTCCTACATGGCCTATGCGAGTTATCTAGATATTACATCAGCTGCAAACTTCTTAAAATTATTACATATCATCGACTCAAGGGAAAGAAAATTTGGCATTTCAGTTGACAATCAAGTTGATAGCAGAATCCTCAATTTCTTTCTCAATCTATCACCTGCATCTTCCTTTGAGTGTGAGAGCTACATTGGAGGAGACACGATCTTGTAGGCCCTTGTTGGTGACGATAGCAATAATTGCAGTCTGAAACTAAGTAATAACAAGTTAATACATAAAACAAGACAAACTACTCATTTGACTGATATGACAGGAGCTATGAACTGGAGTTTACAACCGGTCAATGGTTCAATTATTGACCAACATGTCAAACAAACAGAACAAGAAAGCATGCATTAAACAAGTGTGCCTACCGTGAAACGAGCAATCAAAAAATGTGTGTGTGACTTATAATTTCAGTAAATATAAACTAGCCAGGTCATTTCAACAAATATATATATATATATATATATGGAAGCAGTTGTATACCCTAAAATGCAAGAGAGTTGGGTGACTCGGAATTTGTGCTGAGCTACACAATGGCATGCAGTTACTGTTGTAGCTAAGAATGAACGAGATAGAAATTATAATCGCATCATACGAGAACTTATAGAGCAGGAATAGAAACCACAAATGAACTATATATAGTAGAGGATATTTATGTTGTTGCTTAGGACGAACCAGAACCAGATGCGAGATATAGTAGCATCACACATGAACCTTTAGGACAATACAAACAATCACCTTATAAGTGTGCCTACAATGAAATGAGCAATCAAACAAAGTGTTTTTTAGAATTTCAGCAAATATAAACTAGCTAGGTCATATACGCTAATATATATGGAAGTAGTGGTATTTCCTGGAATGCAAGAGACGTTCGGTGACTCAAAATTTACGATGAGCTACACAATGACATGTAGTTACTATCATAGCTAAGAATCAACTAGATAGAAATATAATAGCATCATAAGGGAACTTATAGAGCAGGAATGCAAACCACGAGTGAACTACATAGTAGAGGACAGTTATGCCATTGCTTAGGATGAACCAGCACCAGATAAGGAAATAATGTCGTCGCTTGTAAACCTGTAGAAGAGGCTATGCAAACCATCATGTTCATTGTTCCAATCTGGGCTCTATGCAAGAAAAAGAAAATAGTTAGTGTTGCAGCTTTTGAAGAACCAGATGGCAACAACAAAGTTATAATCAAATTAGTATGAAGAGTCAAAACGGATACTACAGGATAGCAGAACGATGCCAAGGAGTAATAACAGGAACTTATCTTAGGACGAACCATATAGATTCAGTAACTATGGAGAAGGGAATCCCCACTAATATTTTCCACTGATTTTACATTTTACAAAAACTACATGATTGTAGGCAATTACTGTTGTTCGGAGTAGCTAAGAACATGTGCATGACTTTAAAATTTGTAGAGCAGCAAATGCAAACCAACATGTCTAGTGACCTACTCCGTAGTATGTAGCACAAAGAATAGGCGTGCGCTTTGACTGGGTGTACAACACGATTACAAAAATGCAGTTCACTACGACAGGCTTGAACCTGCTATACTACTGACAAAAAAAGAGTTGGATATTTGGTTACCATGGTCAGATAGGCTTCTAAGCATCATCCATACCGGCACGGGTGACTGATGGCTGTGAAATACCACTTATTTTAGCCATATAAAATGTGTCATTTATCTCTCATATCATGTTTCTTCTAGCCATAGCTATTCCTTATATGCACGACTTCTAGATCTCATTTACTTTCATATGAGCTTTGCACATTTAGTAGTTTACGTAGAATTTTATCACTTTCCTTGTCTATGACATGTGTGTAGGTGTTGGTGAAGATTATGAATAAAAAAGAACAAAGAGAGCATAGTATGGAGGAGCTGTAGGGACCAGCCTTAGCCATCTGAGAGGTTGGAAAAGTGATTTTTTCCAACTTCTCAAAATAAATATCCAAGACCATAGGGTTGTATACCTCGACGATACTAACTCAACAAGCCCAAGAACATCCAAAACGGAGTCCGTATGAAGAAATGGCGACCAAAATACTAAAGGATCTATAAGTTCAACGACTAACTATACGACCAGAACTAAAAGTTCCCGCCGTATATTTTAGCCGTATAGTTGGTAAAAAGGTCGCAAACGATAGGATTTCGCCCTAGAGAAGCTTCAGAACCTTCGCTAAGTCATATGACGGTGTTGAGGGAATCCTAGTGTCAACACCCGAATTTTTAATCCCAGATGCCTGTTATGTCATACATCGCAATCCTAGGATTACCATTTTTGCAAGACATAACAGATTGGATATCACAGTACATCATTCATTACAACCCATAAATAAGGTCTTACACAAATAAGGATCTCATGATCCAGTCTTAATACAACAAGCAGCAGAATAAATAATAAGCGTAGCGTAGCGGTTGGAAATAATACTTGGGGTAAGTAATAGTCAAAGTGGTATAACCAAAGCATGCCTAGTGCATCTTTCTCAGATTGTCTAGCTTAATTCTAGCTTGCTAAGCATTATACTTGCAAGTGTTAGCTTGCATTGTTAATGATGGCTTGCCTTGTGCAGTGGAGTGGTTGAAATTTTCTTCCTTCTCTTGATAGCACTCCTCCTTGAAAGCTTGGTCGGTACTATCGTCTATAAATACATATGGAGTATACAATCACCAAAGAATTCTTAACTAGTCTACTTAGCACACTAAGGCACACATTTGATGATATATTATCATCACAAGCATCACAAGATTTTATTAACTAGTTTCATTCCTTTTATTTAAAAAAAGTAATTTCTACTCATTGAAAATAACTAAGATTTAATATTCACCACTTAAAATATGGGATCATGTGGACACATGTCATCACCACATATTCTAACATGTGGGAATGTGATTTAAGGGTTGGATCACATTTTAATAAGTTTAAGTTTAGAATTTAATGATTTAAAGTGACTAGAAATGCCTATATAGCATTATTTTGGTACTAGTCCAAAGTCACTGCATGTAAACCTTAATATTATTACATATTCAGATAGGTATGGCTAAATGTGATTTTTGAGAGTTGGAATCAACTCAAAAGCTATCATGGTTGATTTTATAAAAATGTTTGAATGTGCAAATGCTTCTGTCTTGTTATTTTTACTAGGAGAGATCTCT
The DNA here is from genome assembly GCA_916181665.1 of Avena sativa. NCBI lineage: Eukaryota > Viridiplantae > Streptophyta > Magnoliopsida > Poales > Poaceae > Avena > Avena sativa. Next base: position 381,063,233 of record OV702286.1, on the reverse strand, counting down.
AACTCTAAATGAATTAAATCCAACGGGTTTGGATAGATCTTTTCAGTAGCTTTCTAACAAAATTTGAATCACTCAATTTGGTTTAGTAAATCTTCCTAGATTGATTTTTGAATTAAGGGACAGAAATGAATTCAAAATAAAATAGAAAAACCTAAATTTGAATTCATGGGCTAGCACGGAAAGGAAATGGGCCGGCGTAGTGGCGTTCCACGGCGCAGAGAACAGCTGACAGGGGGGTCCACATGTCATTGGCTCTTTACACGCGAAGAGGTACGGGGCGATGTGGGCCGTTAGGTTAAAAGGAAGATCTACGACTGTGGCTTGTCGTCGATGACGGACAGGTCACCGGCGAGGCGGAACCCTAGCGGCTCGGTGGGGGTCTGGGGCGGCTTACCGGGGCTCCAGTGAGGGTCGGCGAGGCGGGAAAACGAGCAAGTAGAGGACGGCGGTTCTCCTGGTACCGGCGGCGTCCGAGAGGTGGTCTTGATCAACGGCCCCCTTCTTCTCCCTCCGCGGCAGACTCCGGTGAAATTCCGGCGCTGCGGACGGTGGCTTGCTCCAGTGGGGCTCTGGGAGTGTTCTGAGAGGGTGTGGATGAGAGTGGTGTGAGGAGTTGGTGCTGGGGTGGCCTCCTTTTATAGGTGCGGCGAAGTAGCAGAGGAGTATGGGTAGTGCTCGCCGGTGACGAGGCACAGCGAGCTAGAGGTGTGGGCGGTGGGCTAGGACGGTGGACGGTGCCCTGGCGAGTGTCACGACGATACGTGTGCAGTGGTTTGTGGTCAGGGGATGTGAGTGGCATAAATGACCATTTCTTTCTTTTATTCATTTTGATTTGTTTTTCTTTGGGATTTGTTTGGGAATGATCTAGATGATGATGATGTTTGTTTCACCTAAGAATCATTTTACAAGCAATGGATCACTTAATCATGGCAATTCAAAACAACTCCTAATTTAAATGCACACACATATGAATGCTTTAATATTTTTAAATGGAAAAGTTTTTGTTAACTCTTAATTTGATGATTTGGATCTTAATAACCTTGGATTAAAGTTTTGGGATGTTACAAACCTTCCCCCCTTAAACAAAATCTCGCCCTGAGATTTACGAAAGAAAACTAGGAACTAAAGAGATCTGGGAACTCTGTCCTAATGTAATCTTCTCGCTCCCAAGTGGCTTCCTCTTCGTTATGGTTACTCCATTGAATCTTGAGAAACTTGATACTCCTGGTTCTAGTGGTTCTGTAAGCTTCTTCCAAGATACGGATGGGCACTTCACGATATGTCAGGTCCTTGTTGATCTCCACAGCTCTGTGATCGATGTTCTTGAAAACTTCAGTCTTCTCCGGCACTTCTAGGCATTTGCGAAGTACCGAGATATGGAACACATTGTGGATGGCAGACATCTCTTCAGGCAGTTCCAGTTGATACGATACTTCTCCTCGGCGATTCAGAATCTTGAAGGGCCCGATATATCTGGGGGCTAACTTTCCTTTTCGACTAAAGCGTTGGGTTCCCTTCAATGGTGGAACCTTGAGATATACAAAATCTCCAACATTGAAAGTCAGGTCTCTCCTTCTCTTGTCAGCATAACTCTTCTGTCTGGATTGGGCGGTCTTAAGGTGCTCACGGACTTTGTGAACCTTCTCTTCGGCTTCTCGAACAATGTCGGGTCCAAAGATCTGACTCTCTCCTACTTGAGACCAATTCAAAGGGGTACGACACTTCCTTCCGTATAGGAACTCAAATGGGGCCATTTGCAAACTAGCTTGATAACTATTGTTATATGAGAATTCTGCGAAAGGCAGGCAGTCTTCCCATTTTGATCCGTATTCTAACACACAAGCTCTGAGCATATCCTCTAAGATTTGGTTGACTCTTTCAGTCTGCCCATCAGTTTGCGGGTGATAAGCGGTGCTGAAGTTCAACTTGGTTCCTAATCCTTCCTGGACTTTCTGCCAAAATCTCGAGGTAAACTGGGTTCCTCAATCTGATACTATGGTCTTGGGAGTTCCATGCAGACTAACAATTCTTGCAATATACAACTCTGCTAGCTTCGAACTTTGGTAGGTTGTCTTGACAGGTATAAAGTGAGCTACCTTGGACAGTCTATCAACGATGACCTAGATTGAGTCATTCCCCTACTAGAAGTAGGCAAACCGGTGATAAAGTCCATTCCGACGGAATCCCATTTCCATGCCGGAATCTGCAATGGTTCCAATAGTCCTGCAGGTCTCTGATTCTCCGCTTTGACTCTTTGAAGATGTCATACTTGTCGATGTAGCTTCCGATTTCTCTCTTCATCTTGTGCCACCAAAATTGCTCTTTCAAATCTTGATACATCTTCGTTCCTCCGGGGTGGATAGAATAAAGAGTATCATGAGCTTCCTGCATGATAACCTGCTTCAACTCCGAATCTGCTGGTACACATATACGTCCTTTGTACCACAGAACTCCGTCTTCGGTGAATCTAGGTACCTTTCCTATACCAATACGATGTTTGATTCCATCGATACTCTCATTTCCTTTCTGGGCTTCCTTGATTTGGTTAATCAGAGTGGGTTGAAGTTCAATGCTAGCTAAAAATCCTTTGCTAACTAGCTCAGTTCTAAACTGCTCCAACTCCTCATACAAACTTGGCTGCTTCTCTTTGATCATAGTGTTTAGCCTACACGACAATCTCCTAAGAGCATCCGCTACCACATTGGCTTTGCCGGGGTGATAGTGGATGTTAAGGTCATAATCCTTGATTAACTCCATCCATCTCCTTTGCCTCATATTCAGCTCCTTCTGAGTGAAAATATACTTCAAGCTTTTGTGATCTGAGTAAATCTCACAACGATTACCCATTAGATAGTGACGCCATGTCTTCAATGCCAACACTATGGCTGCTAATTCAAGATCATGGGTTGGATAGTTCTGCTCATGCTGCTTCAGTTGTCGAGACAGATACATGATGACTTTGCCTTCTTGCATCAGTACACATCCGAGACCAATCTTGGATGCATCACAATACACATCAAACGGCTTCCTGATATCTGGCATGATCAGTATTGGGGCTGATATCAATCTCTTCTTCAGCTCCTGAAAACTGGCTTCACATTTGTCAGTCCATTCAAACTTCTTGTCTTTCTTCAGCAGTTGGGTCATGGGTCTGGCGATGCTCGAGAATCCTTCGACAAACTTGCGGTAATATCCCGCTAATCCAAGAAATGCACGAACTTGGGTTTGAGTGGTTGGGGCTTCCCATTCTTCGACATCTTTGATTTTGGCGGGATCAACAGAGACTCCTCCGGCAGACACAATATGTCCTAGGAATCCTACTTCTTTCAGCCAAAACTCACACTTGCTAAACTTGGCATATAACCGATGCTCTCTCAGGGTTTCTAGAATGATTCTCAGATGTTGCTCATGTTCTTCTTCTGACTTGGAGTAGATAAGGATATCGTCGATAAACACAACGACAAACTTATCTAGGAAATTCATAAAGATCTTATTCATGAGATTCATGAAATAAGCAGGGCATTGGTTAATCCAAAATACATAACCGTATACTCGTATAAACCATAGCGAGTAGTAAAGGTGGTCTTCAGAATATTCGTTGCACGAATCTTAAGTTGGTGATAACCAGTCCTAAGATCAATCTTTGAGAATACCTGAGCTCCAGTCAACTGATCAAATAGATCCTCTATCTTTGGCAAGGGGTACTTGTTCTTGATGGTGACGTTATTCAGTTTTCTGTAATTTGTGCACAAACGGTTGCCTCCATCTTTCTTGTCGACGAATAACACTGGTGATCTCCATGGTGACGCGCTTGGTTGAATCAAGCCTGTTGCTAACATGGCATCCAACTGCTTCTTCAATTCTACTAACTCTGAGGGGTTCATGCTATAGGGTCTCTGGGCTATGGGTCCGGTTCCGGGGATTAGTTCGATAATGAACTCAATATCCCTATCCGAGGGCATACCTGGCAATTTATCTGGGAATACGTCGGGATATTCACAGACTACTCGGACTTGGTCAATGGTGGGTAGGGCTAGACTCTTGTTGCACTTGAATTGACGGGGTAAGGTTTCAGATATATGCTCTACTGTGACTCTAGAGCTACCGGTCATGGTGATGGCTTTCTTAGCACAATCTATCAGCCCTTTATGCCTTGACATCCAGTCCATACCTAGTAGTACTTCCAATCCTTTGGTTCCGAGTATGATTAGGTTGGCATAAAAATCTATCCCATGTATTCTGATAGGTACAACTTTGCAAATTTTTCTAGCTTTTGTAGTTGAACCGGGGATTTGAACTATCATGACATGCTTCAAGTTGGTTGGGTGGATCTTACTAGTGCATGCAAATTCTTCGGTGACAAATGAACGCGATGCTCCCGAATCAAACAATACTCTTGCTAAAACTGAGTTGACAGAAAACATACCCAACACTACGTCTGGCGCTTCTTGAGCTTCCTCGGTGTTCATGTGGAAGAGACGACCGTTGCGGTTGTGAGGGTTCCCTGGGGAAAATCTTCTCCCTGGTTGAACACGACGCTGCTGTTGAGCTGGGGCATTCACATTGGCAGTGGCGGTAGTCTTCTTGGGACACTCATTGGAATAGTGGCCCTTAACTCCACACTCGAAACAAGTTATCTGAGACTTGTCTTTTGCTGCAATAGGCACAACATTGCTGCCAGTTCTGGGTGCAGTGTTGTTGTTGTTGTTGCCCTTGGGGGGGCATGGTTGAAATTGTTGGTGTTGCCGGAGTTGTGGTTGTTTCCTCCGGACTTCACATTGCCTCCACTACGGTTGGGGTAGCTTGGGCGAGACATTGGGGGTCTGTTGTTCCTTGGTGCATATCCTGGTGAGGGGTTGGGACAGTACTTCTGGTGACTGCTGGATCTAGATTGCTGCATCATACGACGTTTGTGTTTGTCGTTTGCCTAGTTAATCTTCCCTTCCATCTGAATGGCAGAGTCGACTAGCTCTTCGAGATCCTCGAAGCGGATGTTGACGAGGACAGTCTGCATCTCGTCATGCAGTTCGTTTAGGAATCTCTCCTTCTTCTTGGCCTCCGTGTTGATCTCATCAGGGGCGTACCTTGCAAGTGACAAGAATCTGTCACAGTACTCTACCACAGTCATTCTGCCTTGCTTCAACTCTCTGAATTCATCCCTCATTCTGGTGACTAAGCCCTGCGGCACGTGGGTGCGGCTGAACTTGATTTTGAAGGCTTCCCATGTCATCACTTGACCATGGTTCATGTTACGGATGCTAGTCCACCAAGCGCTTGCATTTCCCGCCAGGTAGTGGGTGGTGAAGAGAACTTTCTCGTTGTCATCAACTCCTGCTACTTCTAAGTTGTTTTCCATTGTCTGCAGCCAGTCATCAACATCTAGTGGGTTTTCAGCCTGGTTAAAGATTGGGGGATTGGTATTCTGAAAGTTTTTGAGTTTGGATCCATGATGATCCTGGTTTCCATGTCCTTGGTTCTTCAGAGCCATCTAGGCAATCTGTTGCAATGTTGCTAGATTAGCTTGGCGCTCTGCCCTGCTGGCTTCTCTGTCTGCGATGAGATTCTGCAAGATCTGCAGCATTGGGTCTTGCGACGAGCTGCTCCCTCCTTGGTTTCCACGAGTCATCTGAAGATTGAGGTAGATAAAGGGGTAAGAGGGAAAGTTCTAAGGTTCCTGGTTTTGGTTTCAAGACTAAAACTTTGAGTTTGACTCAGATTTTGCAACTAACTCCATTTCATTAATTCAAACAAGCATACAATACAAACACACACCACAACAACAAAGGAAAATAGATGGTTTGAAGAACCATTCTGCAAGCTACGATACAGTGGGACCGATACATCTCATGCTACGACAGTGCTCTAGTGCATCTACTCATCGTCGATGAAGTCGGAGTCCTCATCGTCAGTGTAGAAGTCCACGGCATCCTCCTCTAGAAAGTCATCATCATTGCTGAGGTAAGAATCCATATCTCCCTGGATGTCTTCACCCTCCTCTTCTGCCTCCTTTGCTGCAAGCTGAGCCTCCTGCTCTTTGACGGTCTTCTCGATGTCCACCACCTTCTTGCGAAGACGAGCGATGGTGCGATCCTTCTTCTCGCGCTGGAGGTGAAGAGACTGACGGTCCTCGACAAGCAGTGAGAAAGTCTGGGCCTTCTGAGCGACAATGGCACGGTTGTGGTTGGCGAACTCCCTAGCATTGTCCAATTCCTTCCAGCGATCGTACAATAGGAAGTCAAGGTTCTCCACTTGACGCTTTAGCTCCGGGTGACTGGGCATCTCCATCGGCATCCCCATGAAGTCACGTCTTGCATAGTGAGCAAAACGGGTTCTTTGGATTTGGTTGACACTGAGGGCACACAGACGTGCGAGAGATTCATGCATTGCCCTGGCTAATCCATCTAGCCAGTTGTTCTTTCTCATGGAGAACTGGATTCTCCCGGATGTTGGTGCTTCTATGCTTCCTCGAAGATCGGCGGTGACTAGCCACTGTAAATATCCTCCTAGGGGTCCTGGAAGTTGAGCTCCAAGAAACTCCGGATGCGAGCGTCCCAATAACCTAGACAGTGAATCCAGATCCCTCTCGAAGATCAGCTGGCCTCCATTGCCCATTGGTAGAACTTGCTGAACTGAGTCTCCATCTACAAGAATTAAGGATGAGGAAGTTAGGGAAGTGATCAAGTGTGTCAAATTTTAGGTAGTAATGTAAGAATTTGAGGAACATGAATTTTTGAGAAAGAATGAATTCCCAAGGATAAGAGAGGAAATAGTTTTTCATAAATAATCACTTTGGTTTTGAAACTAAGGTTTTGTTTGAACGTCCATTCTAACTAGGGTCTCCTATGGTCAGGATGGCTCCGATACCAACTTGTCAACACCCGGATTTTTAATCCCAGATGCCTATTATGTCATACATCGCAATCCTAGGATTACAATAACAGATTGGATATCACAGTACATCATTCATTACAACCCATAAATAAGGTCTTACACAAATAAGGATCTCATGATCCAGTCTTAATACAACAAGCAGCGGAATAAATAATAAGCGTAGCGGTGGGGTCCATCTTCAGGGGCACATGCAATGCTGACGAAGGAAGATAGTCCTAGTGATCATAGCCGTCCTACTGACTGTCATCTTGGTAGTCTCCTTCATAGTCTGGCCATAGGAATAGCCAGGGACAAAAGCCATGAGTACTCTTTAAGTACTCGCAAACTACCACTAATAAGTAAGATAGTTCTAGTGTAAAGTGCTAACTCTAAGTTTTCTTGTAAAGTTAAGTTTGAAACCTAAGCTGAGTTCAGAAACAAAGAAAGATAAACTAAAGTTCTAGAATCACTTAAGTTGGGAAGCAGTGTCATATTCACAACCCTGTTGTGGTCAAGTCGAGATTCATCATTCATTTCATACGTTATTTTGAAAACATCTGACAACGAAACAGTATGGCCACTCCAACTGTCCATAACCGCGGACGCGGCTACTCGAATAGTTTAACACTCTGCAGAGGTGGTACACTTTCACCACAAGATTCGATACATCTGTCAAGGATAACCCTGAATCATCATACTTAGTATGCAGATAATCAAACATAACCTTTCCTTTACACACCCTAGTATAAGCACCTCTCCTATGAGCATGGCCTCCCAACCATGACCATTTGTCATCTTGGGCACTGCATAGGTGGACAACATTGAGAGGTAGCCTCAGCTCAAACCTCTCCCGCGAGGGAACCAATACTAATGCATATAAACTTCCGGCTAAGCCTTACCCAATTCAGGTATTGTGGTTGTACGGTATATTTGGAATGGTATCGCATTCGAATCCAACCATCAGTTTTGTAAAAGGGTTAAGGCTCATGCCTCCACATTTTCATCATCATAAACCATTTGTGTTTCTCAACACTTGTCAAAACATCTCAATAGAATGACTCATCATTTTAAGGTTTTCACAATTCATTTTCACCAAGTGTTCCCATCTAAAGTGGCTCAAGTTTTTATCTACTCTAAACTACTAAGTTAAGTGTGTTCACTAAGGTGGAAAGATGGAATCAATCTCATGCCATAGAATGACATCTAAAGTTATCTAGATAGGTCAAGTTTTATACTCTTTATGCTACCTTCAAAACAAGTAAGGGACTTTGGTAAAGTAAAGGAAGTAAAGCTTGGAAATAATACTTGGGGTAAGTAATAGTCAAAGTGGTATAACCAAAGCATGCCTAGTGCATCTTGCTCAGATTATCTAGCTTAATTATAGCTTGCTAAGCATTATACTTGCAAGTGTTAGCTTGCATTGTTAATGATGGCTTGCCTTGTGCAGTGTAGTGGTTGAAGTTTTCTTCCTCCTCTTGATAGCACTCCTCCTCCTCGAAAGCTTGGTCGGTACTATCGTCTATAAATACATATGGAGTATACAATCACCAAACAATTCTTAACTAGTGTACTTAGCACACTAAGGCACACATTTGATGATCTATTATCATCACAAGATTTTATTAACTAGTTTCATTCCTTTTATTTAAGAAAAGTAATTTCTACTCATTGAAAATAACTAAGATTTAATATTCACCACTTAAAATATGGGATCATGTGGACACATGTCATCACCACATATTCTAACATGTGGGAATGTGATTTAAGGGTTGGATCACATTTTAATAAGTTTAAGTTTAGAATTTAATGATTTAAAGTGACTAGAAATGCCTATATAGCATTATTTTGGTACTAGTCCAAAGTCACTTCATGTAGACCTTAATATTATTACATATTCAGATAGGTATGGTTAAATGTGATTTTTGAGAGTTGGAATCAACTCAAAAGCTATCATGGTTGATTTTATAAAAATGTTTGAATGTGCAAATGCTTCTGTCTTGTTATTTTTACTAGGAGAAATCTCTAACTCTAAATGAATTAAATCCAACGGGCTTGGATAGATCTTTTCAGTAGCTTTCTAACAAAATTTGAATCACTCAATTTGGTTTAGTAAATCTTCCTAGATTGATTTTTGAACTAAGGGACAGAAATGAATTCAAACTAAAATAGAAAAACCTAAATTTGAATTCACGGGCTAGCGCGGGAAAGGAAATGGGCTGGCCCTGTGGCGTTCCGCGGCGTAGAGAACAGCTGACAGGGGGGTCCACATGTCATTGGCTCTTTACACGCGAAGCGGTACGGGGCGATGTGGGCCGTTAGATTAAAAGGAAGATCTACGGCTATGGCTTGTCGTCGACGACGGACAGGTCGCGGGCGAGGTGGAACCCTAGCGGCTCGGTGGGGGTCTGGGGCGGCTTACCAGGGCTCCGGCGAGGGTTGGCGAGGCGGGAAAACGAACAAGTCGAGGACGGCGGTTCTCCTGTTACCGGCGGCATCCCGAGAGGTGGCCTTGATCAACGGCCCCATTCTTCTCCCTCCGCGGCAAACTCCGGTGAAATTCCGGCGCTGTGGACGGCGGCTTGCTCCGGTGGGGATCTAGGAGTCTTCTGAGAGGGTGGGGATGAGAGTGGTGTGAGGAGTTGGTGCTGGGGTGGCCTACTTTTATAGGCGCGGCGAAGCGGCAGAGGAGTATGGGCAGTGCTCGCCGGTGACGATGGCACAACGAGCTAGAGGTGTGGGCGGTGGGCTATGACGGTGGGCGGTGCCCTGGCGAGTGTCACGGCGGTACATGTGCAGTGGTTTGTGGTCGGGGGAGGTGAGTGACGCTGCGCACACTATGTCTCTGCCGATGGCGAGTTTCGCAGCGGCCGGCGACTATGGGGCATGGTCGGGGGAACGGGCATGTCCGTTGGCTTCCTAGGCCGATGGTGATCGTGTAGGCGGGCGGCTAGAGCGAGGCGGGGTCTGGTCGAGCGGGGACCGTGCGCGCTCTGCGGGCGGCGGCGGCATGGCTGACAGTCTCCGGGCGCGGCGGTTCCTGGCTGCTCCGGTCGCTATCCTCGGGCTGGGGCTGGTTGGGCGGTGGAGGTGGACCACACGTGACCTCCTGGACATGGTGGGCGACGCTGGCGGTGGCTGTGGCGTGCTGTCGTCGGTGGGGTGCCCAAATGGTGCTCGGCCTTAATGGCCATGACCATTTGGTCGTGGCACAGTGGGTGGCCGGGCTAGAGAGGGGTAGGGAAGTGCACTGGGTGGCTGTGGTTGCAAAATGGGAGACCAATTTGGTCCAAACACTGCTCCAAATAGTGTTTTTGGTTTTTGTTTGAATTCTGCCCACAAGGTGTTTGTAGAAATGGCCGCAAGAACTCAAGTTTTGAATTTTTGGATGATTTTTGGTGAAGTTGCTAGACACATGCTTAACCATCTGTGGTTGCTTGGGATTTGAAAATGAAGCTCATTTGAGTGGTTTTTGAATAAGTGGGATCTTCCCATATGAACTACATTCAATTTTTAAATGCCTTTTAAAATTAGTGTTTGAAAGTTTTTGGTAGATCACAAGATGGGCCTTGGTACATCATTACATGTACTAGCAAGGGGTGCAAAGATCCACATTTGTTTCTGTTAGGTTTTGAGTTCTAGGAGTAGCCAAAGTAGGCATGGTAGTTAAAATGGCACAAATGACCATTTCTTTCTTTTATTCATTTTGATTTGTTTTTCTTTGGGATCTGCTTGGGAATGATCTAGATGATGTTTGTTTCACCTAAGAATCATTTTACAAGCAATGGATCACTTAATCATGGCAATTCAAAACAACTCCTAATTTAAATGCACACACATATGAATGCTTTAATATTTTTAAATGGAAAAGTTTTTGTTAACTCTTAATTTGATGATTTGGATCTTAATAACCTTGGATTAAAGTTTTGGTATGTTACACCTAGGGCACCCCCAATGCCTATATAAAGGAGGGAGCAACCAAGAGAGAGCCACCAAGCCATATCCTCCACCACGGCGGAGCCCTGCCGTCGTGCCACCGCCATAGCCACCTACAATCAGATCTACACCATCACCATCACACAAGAGGAGAAGGGACTAGGATCTTGAAGGCCTCCACATCGATCTACATTGTCATCTTCATCAACAATATCTCCATCACCGATCCCGTTTGGTACTTGTTGTAATTCTAGATTGAATCTTGGATTTGCACTTGTCTTCAATTGTATCATCATACTTCATCCATATTCTATCTATGATGTTGATTGCCTTCATGTGTGAGTAGTTTCCTTTGTTCTTGGGGAGATGGAGAAACCCTAGTATGAGATTGAATTGAGATAAAGATTATTATGTGATATTGTTCATTATGTGTCTGTGTTAGATTTCCTTCATCTTGATGTTGGGTGAAGCGCGCCACTCAATATTTGCCTCACCAAGGACTAGATGGAGGGAACTACTTGTTGGTAGACGGAGGGAACTACTTGTTGGTAGACGGAGGGATGATAGCACTTACGGTGACTATAAAGCTGTTACCATTCCTTACGTATCAACTTGGGAACCGAGGAGAACTCACGAAATATTGTCCATGTCATGGGATACATCCTACGGGGTAAAGTCCCTTAATAGCGCAGTAATTCGATTGATGTCGATCGCTGTCTGATATGGTTATACGTATGATGTGTGCAGCGGTTGCTGGCTATTCGTCCATATATGGAGCTCCTCCCACACATATCATAAATGGTCTTATTCATTATAATAATTTTGATCACTCTTTCTAATTACTAGCGGTGGATCCACTACTCCCTAAGAACTCTTTTCATCATCTTGCATACTTTCATAATCATACTTTCATGCTCTTGTTTACTTACATCTTTAGTTTACTTATTGTTCTCTTATTTGAAAACCCAAAAATATCTTTTACACAAAACTCACATTTTATCTTGTTACTTAGAACATTATTTAGTATTACTATTTCAGTATTTAGTTCAAAGAATTATTGGACTTTAGACTCCTACTCCCTATGGGATCGATATATTTATTTCGAAACTAGCTATAAACGATATGTGCACTTGCAGTCATCAAGCTATTTTCTGGCACCATTGCCAGGGAGCTAAGCACTGTAGGTCTTTTAGCTTTTGTTTATTTATTTTAGTTTTGCTAGATTTTCTTTTAAGATTTCTTTATTTGCTGCATTTGTATTTTTGCTTTTGTTTACAAACCAAAAACCCATAAAAATATTTGTTACTAATCATGTCTTCCGAGTTAACTACCTTCCAACAGATGAAATCTATAATGGAGGAGTCAAAGGGAAAGACTTTGGGAGATATTCGTAAGAGGCAAGGCATATTAAAAGATGGTTAACTTGGGTGGACAAGTATTCATCCACACTATGTGCCTCTTATCAATTATGTTGTGATTATTGCGGATTTCCAGATCACCTCAATTATCAATGTAAGTATAATTATTTTGATGCCGAACTAGCAGACTATAATAGAGATGAGTTTAAATGCCTTGCTGGGGAGGACACATTACAATTTGTGCTTTTTACTGGTTGCAAAGAGTTGTTATCTTGTTTAAGAGATATACAGGTAGAAAGTAAATCACTCGATATGATCTATCAAGAAGTTCACCCTATATTCTTCTATTGCCAAGATAACTTCCATGATACTGCCATGGAAGAATCTAACCTTTTGCAGGGTGCTCCAAAAGATAATGTGGAAGGAACCCGACTCAAAGATCCTCCACCCAAACCACCGGAACATGTTGTTAATAAAGAGGTGGCACTTGATGTTGCACCCTCTCAACTAGTGGAAGGTAATCCCGAAGGTAAGACTATCGCTGAGCGACTCACAAATTATCTTAGTAAGAATGAAGAGGAGCAACTTGATCAACCACTTGAATCTCCTACTTCTGAAAATAACTTTACACACACAAATAGTATGCATGCAAATGATATCTCATTACCTAGTAATGATTTCTATAAGTCCCAAACTTATGATGATTGTTCTGAGGAGGATTCGTGCCTAGACAATGATTTTGGGGACTTTGGTGAGGGACTAATAGTGCACAAAGGTACTTGTTTGCAGGAAATCTCATGTGAGAAGGACGAAGTTCCTTCCCAAGAAGAGGATGAACACGAAGAAGAACTGCTAATCCTTGAGGATATGCAACTACTGGACATGTGGAAGCAGGTGGATTACTGTTCTGGTAATTTGTTAAATTTATTTGAAGGGATGAGGCAATATAATGGTAAGCCTAACAAGATTTATGATTATGAATGCATTCCTCTCTTTAAAGAATATTTATCAATCAATACTCACATAAACGATAATAATGTAAAACTCTTGGAATACATAGTTTATGAAGGGTCTCATGAGCTGCTTAGGAAAATTGGTATTATTATGAAAAGTAGCGATAATGAGGATTTATCAAGGTATCATAATATTATGGATTATATTGTCAATTATTGTCAAGAACATTTTAGTGTGAATGCACTTATGATAAAGAGTAAGGAGCTATGTAAAACAATAGTTCCTGAAACTAACATTTTGCAGGAATCACTGGATAATGAGGAGGAACACCAAAAAGGTGAGGTTGAAGACAAACAACATTCTACTAATAATAAGTTTGTTTATGATGTCGCAGTCTCTAGTAATGATTCTTATTGTGTTGAAACTGAAGATCATTTATCTGCGGAGGCTTTATGCCTAGATACTCATTTGGAGAACACTAATAATGATGAACTGGAGATAAATCCTCGTAGTATTAATGAGCCGATTTTGGGAGAGCACATCTTTGATGAAACATTTTTTGATGATGCTTCTTATTGTGATTGGATTGATAACTCTAGAACTGATGAACTTGATAGCAAGGGTGATGAACTAGATAATAGAGACACTTTTGATTTTTTTCCTGCCACTAACGATGAGTATTATGAAGTGTTCCCTTGTGATAGTGTAGCCCAAAAAGAGTACTATGAATTGTATCCCGATGATGCTATCAAAGGTAAAATGTTTAACTTTACATGTAAATATCTAATCCTTTTGTTGAAGCTATCTAGGGAGGTATGCTCACCGCACATGGCTCATCAATAATCATTTGTGAGCAATAACACATTTATCTACAAGACTCCGATGCACCACAAGCGGGCGAGCCTTCGACCAGGCTATAATATTAAGTGCTCCAAACCTCTTTTGGAGGTAAGAATAAATAATTCTATGTCTCCTATCTATTGAAATAATAATGGATAATATCCTGGCTACTTGGTTATAAGAAAGCGCTTCCCGGGAGGCAACCCGGAAGTCAATAGGTGTCTTTCTTAGTTTTGTGTCTTGAGTCTTGATGCATTCATGTTGCATTGGAATTTTTATTCTTTGCATGATTTGCTATTAGAGTTATCTTGTTGTAGTTTTTAAAAGGTAGAATGTATTGTTATTATGTGTTGCATAACCCAGTTGTACTTAAAAATCCTGCTTTATTCATGCTGTTGCTGGTCGACAATTTTTTTTGTTAGTTTTCTTTCAAAAACAAGGTATATCACTAAGTTACATGAAAAGAAATAATTTTCGAAGAAACATAATTTTTTGATGCATACAGAGAGTTTAATGACCAACTATACGGCGGGAATAAAAATTCTGGCCGTATAGTTCCGGTCGTATAGATATCTTGGACATCAACAATTTTTCTTTCATATGTACTGAGAGCTTAACGACCAACTATACGGCGGTAATAAAAATTCCGGTCATATAGATATCGGTGCCTCCGTACAATTTCTTTTTCAATGTACTGAGAGTTTAACGACCAACTATACGATGGGAATAAAAATTCCGGCCGTATAGATATTGATGCCTTCATCAAATTTATTTTCTAGGATACAGAAGGTTTGACGATAAACTATACGGCAGGACCTTTTTGGTCCGGCCATATAGTTGCGCCCGTATAGTTGAGGAAACCCCTCAAACGCCAACTAGAAGGTAACCATTGCTTAAAATTTTATTCTTTCTTCTTCTAAAAACCTCGAAACACCACTTGGGAGCTTCTCCCATGATCTAGAGAAGCCGAGCATATGTAAGCAATAAATTTTTACCTTAGAAACCACCTAGACTATAATTCTCTATAGAAGTTCATGTTTTCTTTTTTACTTTTCTTTTATCGGTGGGGTAAATGAACTATGTTTGTATACCAAATCGATTCATTTTATTTTATGTGTTATTTTCACAGGGACTTGAACCTTGTGTGACGATGTGTACGGTAGTGTCGACCATGCAAACAATCACATGAGCCACTTGGTTGCTTCAATTCAACGCTTCGACAATTAGTGTCTGGTAAAACCTTCCAACTCGAACCTCTTTTAATAAGCGCATAGGGGTTGCACACTCGTGTCTCGTATCATGTTTCGCTTGCACCTCATCACAATCTAGGAGAGGCATCTTCTAGAACTAGTTTGTTGACTTAAGCATGGTGCTTAGGTTGATGAACCGACTCAGTGAGACTTGTATTTTTATCACTTGTGAGCTAAACCCGTGTCTTCAGAAACACAAAAATATTTTGTTTCCTTTTTAGTTTTTAAGTAGGTCCTCAAGGAAGGCACACCGGGTCATATCAAGAAATACATGCTGAAGCAAAGGTTCTTCGTCCATCAAAAGAGAGGTTACTTGTATCTCAACGGTAAAGTGTGTCACCCTTGTTTTCAACTAAGCTTGGGGAGGTAACCACTTATCACACTCTCTTTTGGAAACGGTATTTTCTCTTTTCCTTTGGTGATATACTCAAGTTTGGTTCTTGCGAAGTTCCAAGCTTGGGGAGGTTACTTCTGCATGTGTAAAGTCTTGTGCAATGTTCATATTCGATGAAGGTTTAATGCAATCATGTATCCCGCTATTTTTAATGCTTGTTTAAGTGAGTCTAGTTCTGTATTCATATGTGGATACACTTGCTCATGATAGGCACCATTGGAGTTGACTTAGAGCTTGTATGCATCTTGCCAAATTGTTTATCAAGCTTGTGACACTATTTGTGATCCTCTAGAAAACATTGCCATAATCTCTACACTTGGAAAGAATGAATACTTGATCAAGATCTTTTGAAATTTGTTGGTTGTCACTAAATATCTTACTCTTAAATGAATAGGTTATGCTCGACCCCATAATGTCAAAACAATAGACTTGATAGTTTGCTTACAGAAGGAGTTGTCAATTGGAAATGATATTTCAAAGTTTTGAGTTATATGCTAAATAAGGTGTTGTTTAATTGTCTTACGAGTTTAGCCTTAAAGATACTCAACACAATAGATGTTATGATCGACTTTATAGTACTCTTTGAAAGGATTTGTTTGAAGAAACTAATATTTAGCGGTAATTGAGATGCATGCCATTGACCTGTTGATTAGAGTATGATATTGCTTTATGCGTGTATGCACCACTGTCACACAACATGGGATGCTAACAACTCCGCTGGCCTTTGAATAGCCCAAAAAGAGGAAACTCTTGGAGTTTGGCTATGAGTTGCTCAACATATGTAGCAAAAATGCTATATTTGGTATGCATTGGTATTCTCATGGGCCTGCGTTCAAAGCAAAAGAGGGAATAATCCTCTATCCGTTATGATAAATCATTATACCGAAAAGGAAAACCTTGGTAATGGTCACGAGTATCCATTCTTAGCCTTCATAGTCTGATTAAACACACTAAGTTTTGGCATGATCTCATTATTGATGAACTGAAGTTTTAGAAAGACAAAGAATAGAAAATGAGTGTTTGATAGCCATGATTCATTGATGTGGATGACCAAATGAGACACTCTAATGCTATACTTCTTTTGACATGTTCTCGCATCTCCTTTTGGCATAAATCTCGTTACTAAGAGATAAACTTTCTAAAAGCTCAATAACTGATGTTTGCACTTGAGAGCCTTAACTAGATGACATGATTGGGTATAATCGATAAACTTTATTCTTATTTATTCTTGACATCTATTTGTGACTAAGGTTTGCCTCATAAAAAATAATGATATGAAAAGTTATACAAAAGGTGCAATAAGAGGATCACAAGTTTGTCTGCAAGTTAGATTCACTGTTGACATGGAACATATAAGTTTTGATGAATCTTTAGTGGTCTTTATAACTGAGCTTGTGTTGCCTTGTATGAATACATGTTTTCTCTCTTCAAGCTTGTAGAAGAAATAAGGATGCAAGACATTGATTTCCAATGATAAGCTATTTCACAACCATTAATTTATTATCGACCCTTCCTGCTCGAGGATGGGCAAGGTCTAGCTTGGAGAAGTTAATGGCTATGAAATACCACCTCTTTTAGCCATATAAAATGTGTCATTTATCTCTCATATCATGTTTCTTCCAGCTATAGCTATGCCTTATATGACTTCTAGTTCTCATTTACTTTCATATGAGCTTTGCACATTTAGTAGTTTAGGTAGAATTTTATCACTTTCCTTCTCTATGACATATGTGTAGGTATTGGTGAAGATTATGAATAAAAAGGAACAAAGAGAGTATAGTATCGAGGAGCTCTAGGGACCAGCCTTAGCCATTTAAGAGGTTGGAAAAGTGATTTTTTCCAACTTCTCAAAATAAATATCCAAGACCATGGGGTGGTAGCCCTTGATGAGACTAACTCAACAAACCCAAGAACACCCAAACGGAGTTTGTATGAAGAAATGGCGACCAAAATACTAAAGGATCTACAAGTTCAATGACCAACTATACGGCCGGAACTAGAAGTCCCCGCTGTATAGTTTGGCCGTATAGTTGGTAAAAAGGTCGCAAACGACGAGATTTCGCCCCAGAGAAGCTCCAGAACCTTCCCTAAGTCATATGACGGTATTGGGGGAACCCTAGGGCACCCCCAATGCCTATATAAAGGAGGAAGGACCCAAGAGAGAGCCACCAAGCCATATCCTCCACCACGGTGGAGCCCTGCCGTCGTGCCACCACCATAGCCGCCTATAATCAGATCTACACCATCACCATCACACAAGAGGAGGAGGGAATAGGATCTTGAAGGCCTCCACATCGATCCACATCGTCATCTTCATCAACAACGTCTTCATCACCAATCCCCTTTGGTTACTGGTTGTAATTCTAGATTGAATCTTGGATTTGAACTTGTCTTCAATTGTATCATCATACTTCATCCATATTCTATCCATGATGTTGATTGCCTTCATCTATGAGTAGTTTCCTTTGTTCTTGGGGAGATGGAGAAACCCTAGTATGAGATTGAATTGATATAAAGATTATTATGTGATATTGTTCATTATGTGTCTGTGTTAGATTTTCTTCATCTTGATTTTGGGTGAAGCACGCTACTCAAATTTTCCTCACTAAGGACTAGATGGAGGGAACTACTTGCTGGTAGACGGAGGGATGATAACACTTACGATGACTATAAAACTGTTGTCATTCCTTACGTATCAACTTGGGAACCGAGGAGAACTCACGAAACATTGTCCATGCCATGGGATACATCCTATAGGGTAAAGTACCTTAATATCGCAGTAATTCGATTGATGTTGATTGCTGTCTGCTGTGGTTATGACGGATGATGTGTGTAGCGGTTGCTGGCTATTCGTCCATATATGGAGCTCCTCCCACACATATCATAAATGGTCTTATTCATTATAATAATTTTGATCACTCTTTCTAATTACTAGCGGTGGATCCACTAGTCCCTGAGAACTCTTTTCATCATCTTGCATACTTTCATAGTCATACTTGCATGCTCTTGTTTACTTACAACTTTAGTTTACTTATTGTTCTCTTATTTAAAAACCCAAAAATATCTTTTACACAAAACTCACATTTTATCTTGTTACTTAGAACATTATTTAGCATTACTATTTCAGTATTTAGTTCAAAGAGTTATTAGACTTCAGACTCCTACTCCTTGTGGGATCGATATCTTTATTTAGAAACTAGCTACAAACGATCTGTGCACTTGCAGTCATCAGTGACATTCTTGTCACCCAGGATGCTGCGGTTGTGCCAACTGTTTGCGTCAGGGAAGCAGATCTTGGGCGCTCGATGCCAGCTTGAGCACGATGGACGAGGGAGAATGGTGCACTACATGGTGGCTTCGGTACGGTATGGGTGGGGAGGATGTCGGCGGTGTTGATGCAAATCTTGGGTAGTCGTTGACAGATTCGGCACCATGGACAGGAAAGTAGGAAAAGGAAATCAGGTACAGTGGATGACGACGGACTCAGTGACCTCGGTCGGGTGCGGTGGACGTCGGTGAAGCGGCAATGTTGCTTTGTATGAGACCGCAGATGATGCAGCTCTGGTATATGTTGGGTGAGAAGTGCTACAGGAGGTTCCGGGCGTGAGAAATTTCAAAGTGTTTGAAATGGAGGGGCGTGAGGGAGTGGGGACCACATGATTTTGGTATTTTTTGAAATAGCGGGGCACGAGAATTTTCGCAGTGTTTGAAATGGAGGGGCGCGAGGGAGTGGAGACCAAGTGATTTTGGTATCGTTTGAAACGGAGGGGCGCGAAAAATTTCACAGTGTTTGAAATGGAGGGGCATGAGGGAGTGGGGACCACGTGATTTTGACCGTCTAGCAATCTTGTCCGTCCATCCCAAATCAACGGGCGAGAGGGGATACCTTCCCTTCGAAGGATCTGGTGCGGATGCCTATGCAAGCAATCGTTGGGTGTCCCAGGGTAGACTATAGGGGTAGATGCGTAGGTTACTGTAGTAGCAAACCATTAATCGAGCTAGCTGGGGCGCATGTCATTTTGTTGCTCCACGAGTTCAAACTTTTACTTATGGTGTTCAGGAGTGAATGCATGCAACTCAAAAAAAGATACTTACGTGATTACGTGCATGATATTATTAGGATACTGAGTTGCATGCATTGTGTAGTAATGAGTGAATTCTATTGGGTTGATCATTGTATTACTCGTATTCTCTCCGTATATACGTTGACAACTGTCTAGTTACTGAGTTGCATGGATGTGCGCATAATTTATTGAGTGACAAACCTTTTTTGTGTGCGGTCGAGGCCCCCGTCCACTGATAACTCTCGTTAATCAACGCAACTCACACATACTGTAGTTTGCAGTCATAACCAGACTTGTAATGAAATCATACTAGTAACTCAAAAGCACAGTTATATTTGTTGTTTTAGAAGTGTATTTTACGTAGTAGTAGTAGGAACATCATCCAGGGAGACAAAGTTCAGCATCTAGCGATCTTGTCCGTCCAATCCGAAATCTATGGGTCAAAGCGGATACCATCCCTGTGAAGGCTCTGGCGCGAATGACTATGCAAGGAATAGTTGGGTGTCTCTGGGTATACTATAGAGGTACCTGTTCTTGTGACCCAAAGTATTCCAGACAATAGTTGGGTGTCCCTGACGCTGACGGTGCATTTTCTTTTCTAGATAGACACCGCGCCTCCTAATAGTATATATGTATAAATGGTAGAGCAATTGAGTAAGAAAAAGATTCCTTGAGGTGATTCTAGTACTACTATACACAATGTATACTGCAATAAAGAAATGAAAAAGGAATCAGAGAAGAGAACAAGGTTGAACAAAACTTGTAAGTTAAACATAGACTATAATATGCATAAGTTATTAGTCTATGTTAATATAGGAGTAGTTCATTTATTAGGTAATAGACTCATTTTAGCTTGGTATGTGTGAATAACTCACTGCCACATAAGCAATTTTACTGAGTTGGACCCTTAGTTACTCATGAAGTTATTTGCACTATGACTAGCCTAAAAAGATTCTTTCCCTAAATTTTGCTTATCTCCAGCAGCAACCCTATATTATCTCCCCTATTTCATATCCACAATATTTTAATAGGGAAGAGCAAAAAAATCACCCAATAACTCACTCATCGATGTAGGGGACACATATAGGGGAGACAGAACAAATGATAAGTATACTAGACACTGGATCCCTACACATCTGACAAAGTAGAAAGTATGACCAAATTTAAAGATCACTCATTGACGATTTAAATATTTTGATTTATCAGACATATTCTCCCTCCATCCTAATATTTCTGAAAATGCCCTCCAACCTAATTAAAAAGGATGTCACATATTTAACTAAATTTGAATGTATATGTACACTAAACAGTGACTACTATACAATAAGTATATCATTACAAAAGCTCCATATAGCGCATTCGATTGTTAAGGGTGCAATATAATTATGCGAAGACGGATGAGTAAAAATGATCCATGCACCCAAAAGAAATAAAAAAGAGGGCCAGATCGAGAAGTCCTCTCGCTTCCTAGTTCCTACTCTAAGGTTCGGCGATTGCAACACTGTGGCTTCCCTACGGAGGCAGGGCCTCGACGACCTCCATAATGGTTGTGACCTTGATGGCCAACATGAGATGGCTTCTCTCTTCCTACTTAGCGGGGCGTGACCTGGACGATATCCGCAATGGTAGCTGCTGGTTGCAGAGCTCCGTGACTTCCTTCTTCAAATTTTTGCACTCTGCGCGAAGCGTCGAGGAGTCACGCTCGTAAGATTGTGCGAGCTTCATTTGAAAAGCTAAATCGGCTCGGAGGCGATCACACTCTAGGTTGAGCTTGAAGTTTTCTTGCAAAATATTGATGTTATGACTATTGATTTCATCTACTTTGGACGAGATTCTCGCCCTAACTTCCTACATGGAAATGCATCATCAGTAAGAGAGCATGGAGTGCATGTAGAGAAAAAATAAAATGCCAATACATGTATAGTGACTATAGTAGCTCTCTTCTTCGACCGAGACTGGGCATGACATCATCATACACGTTAGATATATCCATCATGCTATCGACCCATGGGGTGGAAAATTCGATGCTCGAGCCGCCTGACCTGGAATATGTATAGAGACGATTGAATATTAGGAGTAGACAACCTAGGAATCAATGGAAGTACAAACCTACCCGGACTCTTGGTCCCCATGATAGCCGCTCTTCGGATACATGCGTGAAGACGAGCCCTTGCCCCATGGCTGGTCTCCTTTCTCGATCCGAGCCTGCAGGTCACCCTACCAGCGGGATTTCTCCATGGCTCTAACCACCGCCATGTTGATGTTCTTCCGATGACACATGATATTTTTTGACATTGCTGGATGAAGAAGTAGAGAAGAAAGGGAGGAGCAGTGAAATAAAATGGTTTCTGCGAAGGCGGAGCGAGGAAGTACTAGTAGGAGGAGAGAGGAGAGTGAATAGTGGAAGCAAAATGTTAAGGTCTGGGTCTCGTCGCCGGTCTTCGAGCAATCTAGTAGTAGTAGTAGTAGCAGGAGTAGTAGTAGTAGCAGTAGCAGTAGCAGTAGTAGTAGGAGTAGCAGTAGGAGTAGCAGTAGCAGTAGGAGTAGGAGTAGTAGTAGGAGTAGTAGTAGCAGTAGGAGTAGGAGGAGTAGGTAGTAGTAGTAGGAGGAGTAGGTAGTAGTAGTAGTAGTAGCAGTAGTAGAAGTAGTAGCAGTAGTAGTAGTCAGTAGCAGTAGCAGTAGCAGCAGCAGTAGCAGTAGCAGTAGCAGTAGCAGCAACAGTAGTAGCAGCAGTAGCAGCAGCAGCAGCAGCAGTAGTAGTAGTAGGAGGAGGAGGAGTAGGTGATAGTAGTAGTAGTAGGAGTAGGTAGTAGTAGTTGTAGTAGTATTAGTAGTAGTAGTAGCAGCAGTAGTAGTAGTAGTAGAAGCAGTTGTAGCAGTAGTAGAAGCAGTTGTAGCAGTAGTAGCAGTAGGAGCAGTAGTAGCAGCAGTAGCAGCAACAACAACAGTAGTAGCAGTAGCAACAACATCAGTAGCAGTAGTAGTAGCAGCAGTTGTAGTAGTAGTAGTAGTAGTAGTAGTAGTAGTAGTAGTAGTCACATTGAATATACTTAGGGCTTGACGCATAAGCATCACAAACGGTCGTCAAAAGATTGAATGGCAAACTTAAAAAACTTAGGGCTTCTTTGGCTAACAGGATTTAAAAATACAGGAATTTGAATCGGTCACAGGTACAAAACAATGGATTGCAAAACAGAGGAAATAACTTTCTTTGGATCACAGAATTTCAAAACACAGGATAATAGGGTCGGAGGTACAAAACAGATGAAATATGTAGGCTTAACGTCATTTCGATGAAACACAGGAAACACGTAGGAAAATTGCCTCAATCCTACGCGAATGAGTGTAAAAAAGTGGATATTGAAATTCCTATGGGATTGGGGGTGTATAAATGCAATCCTTATGAATTTTGGAGGTATGATTCCTTTCATCCAAAGGGCTTCCTTATAAAAAAAAATCCTATGGGTCGAATTCCTCCAAAATTCCTTTGAAAACATTCAATCCAAAGAGGCTCTTAATCAAGATGTGCGTGCTCATGATATACGAACACCTTCCGGCAGGAGGTGATGCGGTCGTAGATTTTCATATTGAACCCGTCTATGGTGACCTTGAACATAAGGCAGTCACCTTCCTTTAGCTCATGGAAAGTAGCAAAGGTAGCCCACTCTTTGTCCATGACGATCTAGTCTTTGTTGCGGTTGGCATGGACAACCCACTCGCATTCCTCACATGCTTGGACCACTACTAGTTGTGGGTAGGGGCCTCCTTTCATGTAAGGCTTGAAGTAAGTCAGGATGATAAGCATATACAAGTCATGCTAGACTAACTAGATGTAGAAGTGCCTAGGACGATGCGCGGTGGCATGATGTCCAAACAACCTAGGGCGTCTTCTCGGTTTGGCAGAACTAGCGACCAACCTGGCAGCACTTGCCCTTTCCAAGGCCTCCACTCTCCTGCCCGGTAGCTTCAACTCCCTTGGTATGATGGGGAGATCATCTTCATATCCACCTAGAGACGGAGCAGTCTGATCAAGAATGTAGTCTAAGTTTGGCATTACAACTGGGCCGTCCTACATGAAAATTACTATTGCGCCAGTCCTTTGGAATTACCAAAACACCACAATGCATTGTATAAATTGACTAAAGATCACAATGCATCATTGCACCATCAAAAATACGTAAACAGCACAAGGTATCAGGTACATTAAATTGCCTACAGAGCACAATGCATCATCAGAATCACCTAACCCAATGGGTCCTCAAAATTATTTGAACAGTTACTAGAATGCATACCATTTAATTAGATTGATTAAACAACACAATGCATAATCTGAATGGATAAAACAACACAATACATTAACTGGATAGACAATATAGCATATATGCAGCGCATCATCAAAAATACCAAAACAGATCAAGGTATCATGTAATTAAATTTAATAAACACTGTCTGCACAATCAAAATTACCTAAATTGATGGGTCATTGAAATAATCTGAACAGCTAGAAGGCATATCATTTAATTCTAAATAGCAGAACACAAATCAAAATGGACAAAAAAACACAGTGAGGAGACAGGACACAATGCATCATAAAAAATGCCAAAACAACACAACGCGTCATGGCAAATTCCTAAACAGCACAATGCATCATCTAAGTACCAAAACAGAACCCTGCATCATCGTCATCAAGAATATTCCATAACTAAGCAGAATAGCACAAAAGACAATTATCAAGAATATGACATATAAAGAACAACACAAAAGACAATTATCAATAATATGACATATAACTAAGCAGTTCAACAAAGGACCTGCAGTACACATTGCAAAAATCTAACTAGATGCACATTGGATTTGGGTTAAAGCCCCAATCCTCCAGATCTAACCTCATTGCAGCTGGGGGGCGTGAAATTGCACAGGGGTCGATGGGTTAAGCAGATGAACATGGCACCACTGACGAAGAACTAGCCACATACATCGAAGAAGCATACAAAAATCATTGATGAAGGGGGAGCCACTGATAGGGGTTTCGCCACATACACTCCGAAATTTGGCACATTGTAAATGAGAGTCCAACCTACAGACGAAAAGGACGCGACCGCCGCCGCATGAGCATTTGGTCCCAACACACGCGATGCCAGAGGCTTGGATGACCGCTCGACGGGCGATGAGGGTTTCGACGTGGCTGGCCAAAACCCTAAGGGCGACGGACACCTCATCTTGGGCACGACCTGCACACACGCGAAAGGCGAAGGACGCTTCAGAGAGGGTGTTGTGGCCGGCGGAATCAAACAATCCACCTGCAGCTCTGAAGCAGAGCTTGATGAGGAGTCCAACTCAACCACAGACAAAGGTTTTGGCATTGGTTTCATCGAAGCAATGGCTGGGTTAACGACTGAGAGTTGTCAGGTGAGTGTGGGAAAGTGATAGCGAGAGAGGGAATGGTGGGGGAGGAGTTAGAGAATGGGAGTGAGTAACCCTCTATCCGTTTTAGTAGTACCGTACTACAAAAAACTACATTTCACATATCATCACTTTTTAACAAACTAGTTCATTTCTTTAAACCGACTAAAATAGTGGGTACCCTTTAGGTTTCAATCTTCCATCTGGTACCTGTTTTACTAGTAGTAAGTACAGTACAATACTTTGTATTACCCTCCATGGTAGTATAAAACATTTTTTTAGATAGACGAAATTGCACGATCCACCATTGTTTCATCGCACTTTTGCAAAAAAAACTTGGTGGACATCATTTTTTCACATTTTAACATTTTTTGGCCTAATACGCACAAATTTGGCCAGTTAGTCCTGTAATGACCGATTTAACCTCATTGGTAGCAATACTTACAAGTGGTCCCCGAATTTCATTGTTCCCATTCACACACAAAGATTGAATGATGCTAAAAACTGGATACTAACGACATTTTTCACCCAAAATACTTTTTGGATGCATGTAGCTGGGATGTAAGAGACCTATTTCATATGAAATCTTAATGTTTACACAGAGGTACCAAAATATTAGTCCGTCGCACATTGAATTTGTGAAGGCTTTATTTGGTCATAATATACTTGTTTTTGAACTTAACTTGTTTGTACATAAGATTTGTTGTTTCATTCACATAACTAAATGTCCATCGAAGAGTTTATTTTAAAGTGTCAGATGAACGACATATGTATGTTTATTACACCTCACACAAAAAGCACCCCGATTTATCATAAACTTTAAGAAGATAATTATTTTCCTGGGATTTATTTTCTTGAGAGCAAGCACGGGGAATATGCCTTAGAATGCCATAAGCCCACTTTCTAGACAAAGTTTAAACATGTTTCACTTACGATTACGAAGTTTTTTGAGTTCTGAAGGTTTCCTAGCAAACTTCACACTCTTAAACTAATTTAAGCTGATTTATCAACGTTTGATAAAATTTGAACTATAAGTAAGTAGTAGATTGCTCTTAAAGTTATACAAGTATCTTTTGAAGGTACCCACCCAGACTGTCAATATATTGAAAACCAATGAATTTGTTGAATTCCACTTCTTGCTAAGAATTTGCATGTACAAAATTTGACTTTTATTTGAAGCAAAAAACATTGCACGATGACCTCTAACTTGTACTACTTGCCGTTAAAAATGATTATTATCAAGAGAGTTCACATATAAAAAACAAACTAATTGAAAATATGGTCTGTCATGTATGAACATATCCTTAGGCTTCAGGACAAAAGACAAGCTAAATGGCCTTATAAATGTACAACATACTTTATGGTAATGTTCTCATATTTGGTAGATGAGTGCATCTTGGCATGGTGAACAATAATGCTACCAGTACTAGGAGTTTCCAAAATTTAGTAATAAAAAATCATTTTAAAATTTGAACTACAAGTAAACATGATAGAATGCTCTTAAAAAGATATAAACATCCTTTGAGTCTTTATGGTACCGAGGCGGTCAATACTTCAAAAACCAATGAGAGTTCTGTAGGATTAAAGTTCTTGCTAAGAATATGCATGTTGATAATTTGATGCTCACTAGCTATGAACGGAAGTAATGAAAACCCTAAAAATGAAGCCTTGTTCATGGCGTCCTCTTGCGTTTACTACTATTTGCACTGAAAAATAATTAATAACCGTGAGTCATCATAAATTACAAAAAAATAGTTACACAATATATGGCCCATAGTGTATGAACACTCTTGGGTTTCAAGCCGAACGACAAAGGTAACAACCATATGCAGATCATATTGTATTGTAATGTTCCCATATTTGGTGGATGTGTGCATCTTGGCAAGCTGAAAAATGGTGGCATCCACATTTCCAACTTATAGGAACAATAAAACTTTTTCAGTTTTAAAAGCGACAATCTTTTTTTGTAAGCAAGTACGAAGAAAAATGGCTCAGAGTACCACACCAACAACCCTAGTTTTCAGACAAAGCGTGACCTTGATACACTTACGATTGATTACCAAGTTTTATGAATTCTCAAGCTACCCAGCCAACTATTTTCCTTGCTTAATTTTAGGGTGCTTCGTGCTAAATGTATGGAAATTGATGGAATTTTACCTTTTTAGGTCCTTGATGTAAAATCTAGTCCCACCGTCCATGTAAAATTCGAACCTAAAAGCAAGTGGTAAAATTTAATCGTATTTAAGATTATTAGTTGTCAATGAGTATGAACATTTTTGGAGTTTCAAGCCAAACGACCAAGGTCATGGCCATATCAACATCATACTTTATGCTTATGATGATCCCATATCCAAGAATTTGCATGCCGACAAATGTGGCCATATATTTTGAAAACGAATGAAGAGGAAGCAGCGATATGAGAGTATGGCTTGATCAGCTTCTCTCGAGAAGGAGCCGAACCCGAATATTTTATTTCCTTGCTTAATTTTGGGGTACTTCATGCTAAATGTAAGGATCTCGATGTAATTTTCCCCTTTTTAGGTCCTTGATATAAACTGTACTCCCACTACCCGTGTAAAACTCGAAGCTAAAAGCAAGTGGTAAAATTTTAAATGTATTTAAGATTATTAGTTGTCGATGAGTATGAACATTCTTGGATTTCAAGCCGAACAACCAAGGTCATGGCCATATCTACATCATACTTTATGTTGATGATTCAAGATCCCATATTCAAGAATTTGCATGCTGCCAAATTTGGCCATATTTTGAAAACAAACAAAGAGGAAGTAGTATGAAGATTATGACTCGATCAGCTTCTCTCACGAGAAGGAGCAAAATATAACTGTTTCCCCTGCTTAAATTTAGGGTGCTTCATGCTAAATGTATGGACCTTGATGTAATTTTACCTTTTTTAGGTCCTTGATGTAAAATGTACTCCCACCGCTTGTGTAAACTTTGAACCTAAAAGTAAGTGGTAAAATTTAAATGTATTTAAGATTATTAGTTGTCGATGAGTATGAACATTCTTCGATTTCAAGATGAACAACCAAGGCCATGGCCATATCTACATCATACTTTATGCTGATGATGATCACATATCCAAGAATTTTCATGCCGCCGAATTTAGCCATATTTTGAAAACAAACAAAGAGAAAGTAGTATGAAGAGTATGTCTCGATCAGCTTCTCTCTCGAGAAGGAGCCAAACATGATTGATTTCCCTGCTCAATTTTAGGGTGCTTCGTGCTAAAATATGGACCTTGATGTAATTTTACCCCTTTTTAGGTCCTTGCTGTAAAATGTACTCCCACCGTCCATGTAAAATTCGAACACAATAGCAAGTGGTAAAATTTAAACGTATTTAAGCTTAGCTGTGAATGAGTATGAACAATCTTGGATTCCAAGCCGAACGACCAAGGTCATGGCCATATCTACATCATAATTTATATTGATGATTCATGATCCCATATCCAAGATTTTGCATGCTGCCAAATTGGGCCATATTTTGAAAACAAACGAAGAGGAAGTAATATGAAGAGTATGGCTCGACCAGCTGCTCTCTCGAGAAGGAACCGAATCCGACTATTTTCCTGCTTAATTTTAGGGTTCTTCGTGCTAAATGTATGGACCTCGATGTAATTTTACCTTTTTTAGGTCCTTGCTATAAAATGTACTCCCACCGTCCGTGTAAAATTCGAACATAAAAGCAAGTGGTAAAATTTAAACATATTTAAGCTTATTAGTTATCAATGAATATGAACATTCTTGTATTTCAAGTCGAATGACCAGGGTCATGGACATATCTACATCATACTTTATGCTGATCATTCATGATCCCATATCGAAGAATTTGCATGCCGCCAAATTTGGCCATATTTTGAAAACAAACAAAGAGGTAGTAGTATGAAGAGTATGGCTCGATCAGATTTTCTCTCGAGAAGGAGCAAAACATCATAGTTTTCCCTTTTTAATTTTAGGGTGGTATGTGCTAAATGTATGGACCTCGATGTAATTTTATCTTTTTTTAGGTCCTTGATGTATCATGTACTCCCACCATCCGTACATGTAAAATTCGAACCTAAAAGCAAGTGGTAAAATTTAAAGGTATTTAAGATTATTAGTTGTCGATGAGTATGTACATTCTTGGATTTCAAGATGAACGACCATGATCATGGCCATATCTACATCATACTTTATGCCGATGATTCATGATCCTATATCCAAGAATTTGCATGTCGCCATATTTGGCCATATTTTGAAAACAAACAAAGAGGAAGTAGTATGAAGAGTATCGCTCAATCAGCTTTTCTCTCGAGAAGGAGCAAAACATGACTTTTTTCCCAGCTTAATTTGATGGTGCTTCGTGGTAAATGTATGGATCTCGATGTAATTTTACCTTTTTTAGGTCCTTGAGGTGAAATGTACTCCCACCGTCCCTACGTGTAAAATTCGTCCCTAAACGCAAGTGGTAAAATTTAAAATTATTTAAGATTATTAGTTGTCGATGAGTATGAATATTCTTGGATTTAAAGACGAACGACCAAGATCATGGCCATATATACGTCATGCTTTATGTTGACGATTCATGATCCCATATCTAAGAATTTGCATGCCGCCAAATTTGGCTATATTTTGAAAACAAACGAAGAGGAAGTAGTATAAAAAGTATGGCTCGATCAGCTTCTCTCTCGAGAAGGAGCCAAACATGACTGTTTTCCCTGCTAAATTTTAGGGTGCTTCATGCTAAAATATGGACCTTGATGTAATTTTACCCCTTTTTAGGTCCTTGCTGTAAAATATACTCCCACCGTCCGTGTAAAATTCGAACACAAAAGCAAGTGGTAAAATTTAAACGTATTTAAGCTTAGTTGTGAATGTGTATGAACAATCTTGGATGTCAAGCCGAACAACCAAGGTTATGGCCATATCTACATCATAATTTATATCGATGATTCATGATCCCATATCTAAGATTTTGCATGCCGCCAAATTGGGCCATATTTTGAAAACAAACGAAGAGGAAGTAGTATGAAGAGTATGGCTCGACCAACTGCTCTCTCGAGAAGGAACCGAATCCTACTATTTTCCTGCTTAATTTTAGAGTTCTTCATGCTAAATGTATGGACCTCGATGTAATTTTACATTTTTTAGGTCCTTGCTGTAAAATGTACTCCCACCGACCGTGTAAAATTTGAACATAAAAGCAAGTGGTAAAATTTAAACATATTTAAGCTTATTAGTTGTCAATGAATATGAACATTCTTGTATTTCAAGTCGAATGACCAGGGTCATGGACATATCTACATCATACTTTATGGTGATCATTCATGATTCTATATCGAAGAATTTGCATGCCGCCAAATTTGGCCATATTTTGAAAACAAACAAAGAGGTAGTAGTATGAAGAGTATGCCTCGATCAGATTTTCTCTCGAGAAGGAGCAAAACATCACTGTTTTTCCTGCTTAATTTTAGGGTGGTATGTGCTAAATGTATGGACCTCGATGTAATTTTACATTTTTTAGGTCCTTGATGTAACATTTACTCCCACCATCCGTACGTGTAAAATTCGAACTTAAAAGAAAGTGGTTAAATTTAAAGGTATTTAAGATTATTAGTTGTCGATGAGTATGTACATTCTTGGATTTCAAGATGAATGACCATGATCATGCCCATATCTACATCATACTTTATGCCGATGATTCATGATCCCATATCCAAGAATTTGCATGCCGTCATATTTTGAAAGCAAACAAAGAGGAAGTAGTATGAAGAGTACCGCTCAATCAGCTTTTCCCTTGAGAAGGAGCAAAACATGACTGTTTTCCTAGCTTAATTTGATGGTGCTTCGTGGTAAATATATGGATCTCGATGTATTTTTACCTTTTTAGGTCCTTGAGGTGAAATGTACTCCCACCGTCCCTACGTGTAAAATTTGTGCCTAAAAGCAAGTGGTAAAATTTAAAATTATTTAAGATTATTAGTTGTCGATGAGTATGAACATTCTTGGATTTGAAGACGAACGACCAAGGTCATGGCCATATCTATATCATGCTTTATGTTGATGATTCATGATCCCATATCCAAGAATTTGCATGCCGCCAAATTTGGCCATATTTTGAAAACAAACAAAGAGGAAGTAGTATGAAGAGTATGGCTCGATCAGCTTCTCTCTTGAGAAGGAGCCAAACATGACTGTTTTCCCTGCTAAATTTGAGGGTGCTTCATGCTAAAATATGGACCTTGATGTAATTTTACACCTTTTAAGGTCCTTGCTATAAAATATACTCCCACCGTCCATGTAAAATTCGAACACAAAAGCAAGTGGTAAAATTTAAACGTATTTAAGCTTAGTTGTGAATAAGTATGAACAATCTTAGATTTCAAGCCAAACGACCAAGGTCATGGCCATATCTACATCATAATTTATATCGATGATTCATGATCCTATATCCAAGATTTTGCATGCCGCCAAATTGGGCCATATTTTGAAAACAAACGAAGAGGAAGTAATATGAAGAGTATGGCTCGACCAACTGCTCTCTCGAGAAGGAACCGAACCCGACTGTTTTCCCTGCTTAATTTTAGGGTGCTTCGTGCTAAATGTATGGACCTTGATGTAATTTTACCTTTTTAAGGTCCTTGCTGTAAAATGTACTCCCACCGTCCATGTAAAATTCGAACATAAAAGCAAGTGGTAAAATTTAAACATATTTAAGCTTATTAGTTGTCAATGAATATGAACATTCTTGTATTTCAAGTCGAATGACCAGGATCCTGGACATATCTGCATCATACTTTATGCTAATCATTCATGATCCCGTATCAAAGAATTTGCATGCCGTGAAATTTGGCCATATTTTGAAAACAAACAAAGAGGTAGTAGTATGAAGAGTAGAGCTCGATCAGATTTTCTCTCGAGAAGGAGAAAAAACATCACTGTTTTCTCTTCTTAATTTTAGGGTGGTACATGCTAAATGTATGGACCTCGATGTAATTTTATATTTTTTAGATCTTTGATGTAACATGTACTCCCACCGTCCGTACGTGTAAAATTCAAACCTAAAAGCAAGTGGTAAAATTTAAAGGTATTTAAGATTATTAGTTGTCGATGAGTATGCACATTCTTGGATTTCAA
The DNA here is from genome assembly GCA_916181665.1 of Avena sativa. NCBI lineage: Eukaryota > Viridiplantae > Streptophyta > Magnoliopsida > Poales > Poaceae > Avena > Avena sativa. The sequence continues at coordinate 381,031,031 of OV702286.1, read as the reverse complement.
GATGAACGACCAATATCATGGCCATATCTACATCATACTTTATACCGATGATTCATGATCCCATATCCAAGAATTTGCATGCCACCGTATTTGGCCATATTTTGAAATCAAACAAAGAGAAAGTAGTATGAAGAGTATGGCTCAATCAGCTTTTCTCTCGAGAAGAAGCAAAACATGACTGTTTTCCCAGCTTAATTTGATGGTGCTTCGTGCTAAATGTATGGATCTCGATGTAATTTTACCTTTTTAGGTCCTTGAGGTGAAATGTACTCCCATCGTCCCTACGTGTAAAATTCGTACCTAAAAGCAAGCGGTAACATTTAAAATTATTTAAGATTATTAGTTGTCGATGATTATGAACATTCTTGGATTTGAAGACGAACGACCAATGTCATAGCCATATCTACATCATGCTTTATGTTGATGATTCATGATCCCATATCCAAGAATTTACATGCCACCAAATTTGGCTATATTTTGAAAACAAATAAAGAGAAAGTAGTATGAAGAGTATGGCTCGATCAGCTTTTCTCTTGAGAAGGAGCAAAACATGACTGTTTTCCTTGTTTACTTTTAGGGTGCTTAGTGCTAAATGTATGAATCTCAATGTAATTTTACCTTTTTAGGTCCTTGATGTAAAATTTACTCCCACCGTCCGTACGTGTAAAATTCGAACATAAAAGCAAGTGGTAACATTTAAACGTATTTAAGATTATTAGTGGTCGATGAGTATGAACATTCTTGGATTTCAAGCCGAACGACCAAGGTCATGGACATATCTACATCATACTTTACGCTGATGATGATCCCATGTCCAGAAATTTTCATGCCACCAAATTTAGCCATATATTTTGAAAACAAACAAATTGAAAGTAGTATGAAGACTATGGCTCGATCAGCTACTCTCTCGAGAAGGAGCCGCACCCGACTATTTTCCTTGCTTAATTTTAGGGTGCTTCGTGCTAAATTTATAGACCTCGATATAATTTTACCCCTGTTTAGCTCCTTGCTGTAAAATGTACTCCCACCATTTGTGTAAAATTCGAACATAAAAGTAACTAGTAAAATTAAAATGCATTTAAGCTTATTAGCTGTCCATGAGTATGAACATTCTTGCATTTCAAGCCGAACGATCAGGGTCATGGACATATACATCATACTTTATGTTGATGATTCATAATCCCATATCGAAGAATTTGCATGCCACAAAATTTGGCCATATTTTGAAAACAAACAAAGAGAAAATAGGATGAAGAGTATGGCTTGGTTAGGTTCTCTCTCGAGATGGAGCCGAACCCGACTATTTTCCTTTGCTTAAGTTTTAGGCATGCTTCGTGCTAAATTTATGTAACTCGATGTAATTTTCCCCTTTCAGGTCCTTAATGAAAACAAACAAAGAGGAAGTACTATGAAGAGTATGGCTCGATCAGCTGCTCTCTCGAGAGGGACCAAACCCGACTATTTTATTTGCTTAATTTTAGGGTACTTCGTGCTAAATGTATGGACCTCGATGTAATTTTCCCGCTTTTAGATCCTTGATGTAAAATGTAATCCCACCATCGGTGTAAAATTCAAACCTAAAAGTTACTGGTAAAATTTAAACAAATTTAAGGTTAGTTGTGAATGACTATGAACAATCTTGGATTTCAAGACGAACGGCCAAGGTCATGGCCATATCTATATCATACTTTATATCGATGATTCACGATCCCATATCCAAGAATTTGCATGCCGCCAAATTGGGCCATATTTTGAAAACGAACGAAGAGAAAGTAGTATGAAGAGTATGACCCGACCAACTTCTCTCTCGAGAAGGAGCTGAATTCGACTGTTTTCCCTGGTTAATTTTAGGGTGCTTTGTGCTAAATGTATGGACCTCGATGTAATTTTACCCTTTTTAGGTCCTTGAGGTAAACTATGCTCCCACCGTCCGTGTAAAATTCAAACATAAAAGCAAGTGGTAAAATTTAAACGTATTTAAGCTTATTAGTTATCAATGAATATGCAAATTCTTGCATTTCAAGCCGAACGACCAAGGTCATGAACATATCTACATCATACTTTATGCTCATGATTCATGATCCCCTATCAAAGAATTTGCATGCCTCCAAATTTGGCCATATTTTGAAAACAAACAAAGAGGAAGTAGTATGAAGAGTATGGCTCGATCAACTTCTCTCTCTAGAAGGAGCAAACCATGACTGTTTCCCTACTTAATTTTAGGGTGCTTCGTGCTAAATGTATGGACCTTGGTGTAATTTTACCCTTTTTAGGTCCTTGATGTAAAATGTACTCCCACCATCCGTGTAAAATTCAAACCTAAAAACAAGTTGTAAAATTTAAATGTCTTTAAGATTATTATTTATCGATGAGTATGAACATTCTTGGATTTCAAGACGAATGACCAAGGTCATGGCCATATGTACATCATACTTTATGCTGATGTTTCGTGATCCCGTATCCAAGAATTTGCATGCTACCAAATTTGGCCAAATTTTGAAAAAAACAAAGAGGAAGTAGTATGAAGAATATGGCTCGATCAACTTCTCTCATGAGAGGGAGTAAAACATGACTATTTTCTTTGCTTAATTTTTGGGTTCTTTATGCTAAATGTATGGACCTCGATGTAATTTTACCTTTTTTAGGTCCTTGATGTAAAATGTAATCCCACCACCATATAAAATCTATTATATATTAAAAGTACATCACGGGCTACCAGAAAAAAGAGAAATAGACTAGAAAATCTCAAAAAAATAGAAACATCTGGCCATTTGTTTGACTAGACAACCAATAATAGCCAATAGTTCTTACAACTAATCCATTGACACGGAAGTTAAAAGACAATTACCCACCAATGCCCTACATAATTTTCCAGTACCCCTTTGTTGATATTGCAACTAGCTAATTGATGAAAAGAAAACTAAGGTTCTCGACATACGCAAGCCGCCGTCCCGCCCCGTCCGCCGTCTCTGCGCCGTACAAACTGCCGTGCATGTACATCGGCAGATTAGAGTTCAGTTTTGGTTTCCATGGTGTAGCAGACCAGCACCAGTGCACATGCATCCCGCACGATTTGCCTCATCGTGGTATCCCACATCTAGGTCAGATCGATGATTACAACTGCTCCCTCCGATCGAAATTAGTTGATTTGGTTTTGTCAATCTAGACAAATCTAAGTCAACTAATTTAGATCGGAGGGAGTAGCTAATTGCCATGCAAGTCCTTTCTCTTGAGGTTGCTCTGATCCTCTCTTGCGCCGTTATGGTATTCTCCATAAAAATCAGGAAAAACAGAGATTGATAAAGCTCGGAGATGGAGATCGATCTACTCACGCGATGAGGTAGTGGAAACGGGCGGTGGCTAGGTCAGATGAGTCATGCACTCAAGGCGTCACTAGTCACTTGCCCATCCACCAGCAACCTGTTTGCCCGGTGGCTCAATAGTCAATAATAATCTAGTCTTTGGCGCTGATGTCAGATGAAAAAGGAAAGCAATGCATACACACAAGTACGCTGGTGGCCACGCAGATGAAGGGCGCGGCGAACAGGCGGATGAAGGGCAAGGTTCTTTGCAAGGTCGTGCAAAGTGGATAGGAGATCAAAAGAGAGATTACCTGCACTAGAAAGCAGTGGGCAATCGGGCGCCGACGGCCTGCCTCAGTCGTTTGACGTGAGAATAGTATGTCCGTGCAGAGATAAAACTCATCTGTCAGGATGTTGTGTTCGACTTGGTGGCGAGTAATTAGCACATCTTTGTAACCAAGTGCACTCATCTTGAATCCTTTTGCCCTGAACTAGCAGCTGCAGCAGCGAGAGAAAAAATATGTCACAAATTGGCAACAAAATTATGAGTGTTCCAGATGCTGAATATTTTAAAAAGACGGTGAAGATTATCTTGAGCTCCAAGTCCGCATCCATACATAGCCTGTGTAGTTCCTGTCTGTAAATAGGCACAGAGAATGTTGGTGCAGAATATTGCTAGAAGACGATGAAGATTATCTAAGCATACTCAATCTGGAACTCGATGTATGTTTTCTAAGCCCTTACTTCGAATTTGAGGTAAATAAGCACCACTGATATTTGTGTGATATAATTTTTTGTTTTCACACGAATAAAGGAAAAATAAACATTTACATATTAAGAATTAATCGATAATTCATGAATTTTGTTTTTGTAGAATTTAAGGACACATAAACATTTATTAAATTCAGAATTACTAGCTATAATTCCCGATTAGCTTCTAGCTTTTCTAGCAATGACAAATATTTTTCTACTGTCGTTTATGGTTTTAAGTACTTCGTCACATGCAACAGAAAGGGTAAAATGAACAAAACTATAGTCGACACAAGTGCTATTTTATTTAGTTAACATTTTTGGTAGTTATAGAGCTATATTATTTATGACATCATTGTAATAAATATTATTATGAAATTATAAAATTAACTTTCAAATTATTAACCATTCTTTTGATAGGGTATACAAATTTAATTTCATCTAGTGAAGTCATAAAAGATATTTGTATATCCAATTGTTACAATGTTACGGTATTTTAGAGCCGTGTGAGATGGAGGATAGAGCTCTATCGTGCTTTTACCTACTAAATATTGTTTTGTATCACGATAAGTCATACCTCTATTTCTTTACAAATATGAAGGTTTGTGATACCAATGTACATGAATTTCCTATGTGGCTTGCATAAAAGATTTTTGGTTCAGCAAGTTGAATTGCAAAGAAAGCCGCTGATGATTGCCATATTTGCTGCAGTGAGGTACCTTCTTGATCATATTTCTGACATGTTTATCGCCATTACACAAGAGTCAACCTCCTTTTTGTTAAAATATGTGGAAAACATGTTCACTCTCAAATGGTAAAATATGTGTATACTGCTATAGTGTATATGCTGATCTGCATTGCATCCACAAGCTTTGGAATGGTGGTATAGTTTCCTCCCAAGACGTGATGATGGACATATAATATGCTCCTTGCTTTATACATTCTAAGATCAAGATCACTAAATTCTATACAAAGGGATGAGCTCATGGTATTGTAGCTTATTGTGGACCAAGGGATTCTCAAGGGTGCAATCTTTGCTATGCTTACAATCCTATTGAGAGGCTGGTGAGTGACAGTTCCTCGCTTCAAAGAACACTTGGTTAGCTCCTACCTCACAGGTCATATTCTTTGTATTTTGGCCCTGAGAAAATGTAAGAACATCACAAGATTATTCAGTCGTATCAAACTATTGGATAGTCGGTTTTAGTCTTTTTAGAAAGGATTTTTTATATTCCTATGTCCATGGAAGATTGCAGACTCAATTCGCTTAGCTTTTCTTATGATGGCAACAATTCTGAACATCGACAACATTAATGAGATACTTTTATTGCTCTCACACCTCATGATTATGCCGTATGTTGAGAGGTGACTAATGCTAGAATCTTCTTCCGGCCATCACCAAGATGTTACTCTCAAAGGAGAACCACTACTATTGCTTGCATATGCCAACTTAATTTCACCTTTTGTGGGATCCCCTATTGTTCATGGTCGGACAAAAATTTAAAGGGCACGAATGTCGGGTATCACACCTCTATATTAGTTCGGAAGAGTTGTAAGGATTATACATAAACCTAAATGTCGAAATGTGAAGAGTTGAATATTAGGCATATAAAGGGATATAATACATTGTACTACCACATAATTATCTGATCTGAAAATGTTCCACATATTTGTAAATAACATTAACTTTGTGACAAATTCTAGGCTGGCATTGATTGTTGTTACTAGAATATTTTGTCATGAAACTACATAAATATCTTAAATTAAGACATCGTACAGTCAGAGTTTATAGTAAAGAGTATTATATGTTTAGTTATTTTTGCCTATATATTACATTTTAGATTCGTTCCTCAAGATTTTATCAGGTCCATCAGTGACCGCAGTCACGTGGAACCGTCACCTGGAATACTACATGGGTCCATCCTATAAGTGGAAAATGCATGGCAATCTCGAGAGAATGCATTTCTGTCGACCAAGAGGCAATGAAGCTCTTGGTTCCCAATAGACATTTAATTGTTTTATCTACTCTAATATAAAATTAAGTTAGGCATGTATGATCTTTGACTCAGTTCATATCATTTGAAATAATAATCCGTTTGAATAATAAAGTGTTAAGCAACATGGAAATTATTGTAGTATTTGTAACAATGAGAAATGTGTTCGGTTTTTGTTCTCCCGTGTTTAGGTAATAACTAAGGGAAGGAGACAGAGAATTATGTTGTAATAAAGTTATGTGTTCATTATAGTTATAGGTCAAACAATAATTCTAGGAAAGCATCAATAATATGTATATATAAAAAACTGTAGATTCTAACACTAAAAATTGTTAGGCAACATATCTAAACTATATACGCATAGAGAAGGTCAAAATACTAATGATCCCTCTATAGGAAAGAGAGTCAACTTTCTATTGTACATAGATGGTAATTGGTTAATTAGATGAATTTGTAGTTCATGGTAAATATATGTTTCATGCAGATTCACACATGATGGCTGCATATTTACGCGGGCCACTCTGCTAGTTCGAACCTAAAAGCAAGTGGTAAAATTTAAACATATTTAAGATTATTAGTTGCCTATGAGTATAAACATTTTTGGATTTCAAGACGAACGACCAAGGTCATGACCATCTCTACATCATACTTTATATTGATGATTCATGATCCCATATCGAAGCATTTGCATGCTGTCAAATTTGGCCATATTTTGAAAACAAACAAAGAGGGAGTAGTATGAGAGTATGGCTTGATCAGTTTTTCTCTCGAGAAGGAGCAAAACATGACTGCTTTTCCTGCTTAATTTTAGGGTGCTTTGTGCTAAATGTATGGACCTCGATGTAATTTTACCTTTTTTAGGTCCTTAACGTAAAATGTACTCCCACCGTCCGCATGTGTAAAATTCGAACCTCAAAGCAAGTGATGAAATTTAAACGTATTTAAGATTATTAGTTGTCGATGAGTGTGAACATTATTGAATTTCAAGATGAACGACCAAGATCATGGCCATATCTATATTATACTTTATGCTAATGATTCATGATCCCATATCCAAGAATTTGAATGCCACCAAATTTGGCCATATTTTGAAAATAAACGAAGAGGAAGTAGTATGAAGAGTATGGCTTGATCAGCTTTTCTCTCGACAAGGAGCAAAACATGACTGTTTTTCCTGCTTAATTTTAGGGTGCTTCGTGCTAAATATATGGACCTCGATGTAATTTTACCTTTTTTAGGTCGTTGTTATAAAATGTACTTGTGGCGCCCCGCAAAACCACTGCTAGAAAATCGCGTTGATTTTGTGCATTGCATCATCATGACATCAGCGTGCATCTAATTGATTAAAACTATTTTTGCTAAAAGACCTACTTTGTTTTCCTATATTAATATCCTCCCCCTTTGTTCAAACCAAACCGTCGGTCCAGCCGGATCTTTTATTTATCTAAAACTAATTACAAAATTTATTTTAAGGTAAAAGAAAACCCTAGTCAAAAATATCTAATCCTAAAACTACCTAGTCCTATTCTACCCAGCCCCCTCCACCTCACCCCGACCAACCAGAGCTTGCCACCTCGCCGTTCCCTCCACCTCATCAACCGACACAGCCACCTCACCAATCCCAGCCGGCTCTGCCTCTCTCCCTGGGCCCCACCCCAACCCCACCCGACGCAACACCCCCACCCCTGCCCAACACCACACACGCCACCTGCCCCAGTCCCCACCTGCCCCCGCTCCCTCTCTCCTCTGGCCCCACCAAACCGGCCCCACCCCATCGACCCAACCCCGCGTCCCCTCCTCGCTCGTCTCCTCCCCCAACCCGACCCAGATCGCCGCCGCCTCCTCCGTCGTTGGATCCCGCCTGGCCACCCTCGTTCCTGTCGAGCGCCGCCGGGGCCGCCCCTTCTCCGCGAGCCTGGCCGCCTCCTTCCCCCTTTGGCAACCGCCGTCGTTGCCATCCCCGAACCCCGTGGCCGCTCCTCCCGGTCGCCTCTGGCTCCCGACCTCGCCGCCTTGGCCGGGCACGGCCCGTGCCCTCCCGTCACCGAGCGAGCCGTCGCCCCGCGTCCTCTCCCGCGACCCTGTCGCTCGGCTCCGCGCTCACCTCCCCCGCCTCCTCTGCAACCCGGCGACGCCCAGAGGCTTTGGCCTCCGACGCCACCCGTGTTCGCCGTCGCCTGCTGCCGTCCCCGGCGACCTCCTTCCTCGGTCCTGTCACCGGCCTGCAGCGCCTCGTCCCCGCCCTCTTCTGCATCAACCCACGCGCGTCCCTGCAAGCCGCCTCGTGTCCGTGACCTCGCGCGCGTGTCTGGCCGCTGTGCCACGACCCCCTGCTCGTCCTCACCTGCACGCGCTCCTCCATGCCCTGCAGCTGCCTCCCGTTATGCCTGTGTGAGCGAGTGAGGCCATGTTTTTTGCAGTTCTCGTTGGATGGTGTGACCGTGGGTGTTTCGGTGAAGGGTCGATCTATGGATGGATGTTGTGGGGTGGACTGGAGGTGATGTTTGGTGGCGATGTGGTGGTCATGCCTCCCGACGAATAGAATCAACAAGTGTACAAGAACCTCGCCACTAACAAAATATGGACGAACAAGTACTTAGACATGGGACGTCAAGGCTTCCTTCATGGACCAGAAGACGGAACCCGAACCTCGTGGAACGCTAAGACCCTGGATCCAACGTGTTGAAGCCATACCCGAAGACCGATCCCGGAGTTCGAAGACCGACCCTGCCGAAGACTGAACCCTGGCGCGCCAAGTTCTTCGACCCCGAGGACCAATCCATAGATGCGTGAAGTACTTCCTCGAGGACGCCAAGTACTTCACCCCGGACACCGAGACCCTGAACGACAAGTTCTCCTTCCCGGAAGCATTGACGCCCGTGCGACAAGATCTACTTCCCAGATCCGAAGACCCCGGTACCCGATCTACTCAAGTTCGCCATCGCGAGCCCGAACTTCATCGTTTCCCCGTCGAACCCTGAGACCCGACCCGAACCCCTCAGAGCCAAGTTTGCCGAACCCTAATGTGTGACCCCCTTTCTCGAGCCCTATTTTATAAATGATATTACTTGTTGCATATAAAATTGTTCATGCATGCATACTTGTTTGTGGTTTGGGGGCATTATGCCGATTCACCTCATAATTAAATATGGAGTCTATATGCGGGATATCTTTGTCTTATTCCGGACTCCATTTAAATTGGTGTAGCGAACCGGTGCTATATTTTACCTTATTAAGACATCAGTTAAATTGCGGGGTAGATAAACAACATAAGACACCTAATTAAATGTCGGGACCCCGGTTCCGCTTAATATGGCCTAATTGCATCGCACCTTTGCCATGTCATACATCATACATGCATCATGCCCGATCTTCTGTCATAGTATTAAATAGTGCTTCCGGTGCTTATTCTAGTGTTTTGCTTCTTCGCGGATAAGGCCGTTGAGTTGATGTGAGCTTCGCCCCGACTTTTGGATGAATCTTCGGCAATGTTTTCAGGCGAGCATCTCCCCCTTTCTACCTATCTTACTTTTATAGTATTTATTCCCTCCTGTTGATCTATTGCTATCTGTGTTGCGATGCTCTAGTTTTCGTACCCGTGATATCCCTTGCAGCCTTATATTGCCTTGGACACCTCCTATTACCTGTTGTTTGGTAGATAGTTGGACTTGCGCGTCGTAGTCGCTTGCTCAAGCGCCGTTGCGTGTCGTCAAGTACCATAGTTGTTGGAGTATTGATGTGTGTTTATTGTTGGAGATGATCAAGACTTTAATTATTGTTTAACAACTAAAATTGAAGTAGGTAAGCAGAGGCACAGGTGGGCAATAGATGTTATTTGGTTGTTAACCGTCCACTTGTGTCCCGTAGGACCCCGAGTTCTTGACACCTGTTCCGAGATCGAGCGCGCTAACCACAGGTGGGGAGATATGGGCCCCCCATCGATTAGTACCTGATTTCAAAGTATTGTACTGGGGGCCACAAACTAGTTTGAGGTTTTATTTACTATCATGTACTTATGCCATGCTTTACCGCTTTATTTAAATTGTGCGATGGATAGCACCTGTACTGTTTAGGATCGGGACACGATTTCGCGGTGTCGACAAGCCCAGTTTTGGGTTCCCAGTCGTTCACAGCCGTCTACCCAAACCCTAAGTCCGTCTCGGAGACCGGCCGACTTCGTTGCGGGTTCGACTTAGTGGGGTGGCCCCCACGTACTTGCTTTGGATCTGGAAACGTCATGACTTAGGCCCCGCCGACATACCGATGGGTGTATGTTAACTGATCTGGCAAAAAGGGTCGAAGTGCTTGTGGATACTTTGGTGCACCCCTGCAGAGTTTAATCTTTTCGAAAAGCCGTGTCCGCGGTTATGGACGACTTGGAGCACAGTGCTTGATCATAGACAACTATAACTAAAGTTTACTGTTATAAATTGACTTGTACCCGTTATGACTAGTAATCAGCTTCACTACAACGAATGGCTAATTAAAAGTACCAACAACCGCTGGGTTTTTGGGATATCTCATGCTAATTGTATCTGACTAGTAAGGGTTGCAACTACAACAGAATGGTTAACTAAAACTGCCCACTGCTTATTATATCAGGACGACTATCTATACCTGCCTAGTAATTGCTGCAACGATAACTAAATAACTAAAACTGCCAACTGTGTGAGTTCCTCGGTTGACTTCCTCGTTTGGTCTCGAGGGGAAAATACCAGGATGGGTATGTTTGGTGGTAGTATCAGGTTGGTTCCGAATAGGTCTTTCTCACCCCTCTCTGATAGCCGACAGTTATATCGAGTCTCTATAGGTTGTTTAGTGCATGCTGCGCTGCCGCTTCAGTCCACCATACCTATGTAGGCGAGGACCGCCGAATTCTAGCCTCGCCGTGTACTGGCCTCAGTACTGACCGCTCCTCTTTTTCCTTTGCCCTTTGTCGGCACCCCTTTTGTTTAGCAGGTTTGAGATCGCCGTCGTTAGCAGGGATACCCTTCCGGCTTGGCCTGGGCAGGGTTATGGACACCGTTGGTTATTCTTCAGGGCTCTTAGCCCCATTTGCATCTTGTCCGTAGTCGGGCGCTATATCGTTTTCAAGGTGATTTGGATCTTTGTATATTATATCTGTATTCTTGACTCTTTGAGTCGTTGTTGTATATCTCTGTTCTGTGGGTCCCATCGAGGACTGTTGTGTAATGTTATTACTTCGTTTTCCACCCGCACGAAAGTGCCTGGTGGGCACCTTTGAATCGTTTCTATGCGGGTTTGGCGGGATTCGCTAAAACTTGCATAGGGCCGATTCTGAGGGTGTTACAGTACTCCCACCATCCGTACGTTTAAAATTCGAACCTAGAAGCATGTGGTAACATTTAAACATATTTAAGATTATTAGTTGTCGATGAGTATGAACATTCTTGGATTTCAAGCCGAACTACCAAGGTCATGGCCATATCTACACCATACTTTATGCTCATGATGATCCCATGTCCAGGAATTTTCATGCCACCATATTTGGCCAATATTTGAAAACAAACAAAGAGAAAGTAGTATGAAGAGTATGGCTCGATCAGCTGCTCTCTCGAGAAGGAGCCGCTCCCGACTATTTCCCTTGCTTAATTTTAGGGTGCTTCATGCTAAATGTAAGAACCTCTATGTAATTTTCTCCATTTTTAGATCCTTGATGTACATTGTACTCCCACCATCCGTGATGTTCTCATATTTGGGAGTAAATGGGTGTGAATCATGGCATGGTAACAATATTACCACTTGGAGTTTCCAACCATTAGGAAAGGGAAAAATCAATTTTCTAAGTGACATGAGTGTATTTTGTGTAAAGCAAGTAGGAAGAATATGTATTTTCTATAGAAAAGAAACAAAGAGAAAGAAGAGAAACTATGAGCACAGAGGAAGCAGCTCGAGAGAGCAGTGAAGAGGAGGAGTGACCAGCTTCTCTCTCGAGAAGGAGCCAAACATGACTATTTTCCCTTCTTGGATTATTTAAACGTAATTAAGATTATTAGTTGTCGATGAGTATGAACATTCTTGGATTTCAAGATGAACAACCAAGGTCATGGCTATATGTACATCATACTTTATGCTGATGATTCGTGATCCCATATCCAAGAATTTGCATGCCACCAAATTTGGCCATATTTTGAAAACAAACAAAGAGGAAGTAGTATGAAGAGTATGGGCCGATCAGCTTCTCTCATGAGATGGAGCAAAACATGACTGTTTTATCGGCTTAATTTTAGGGTGCTTCGTGCTAAATGTATGGACCTCGATGTAGTTTTACCTTTTTAGGTCCTGATGTAAAATGTACTCCCACCGTCCGTATGTGTAAAATTCAAACCTAAAAGCAAATGGTAAAATTTAAACATATTTAAGATTATTAGTTGTCGATGAGTATGAACATTCTTGGATTTCAAGCCAAACAACCAAGGTCATGGCCAAATCAACATCATACTTTATGTTGATGATGATCCCATGTCCAGGAATTTGAATGCCGCCAAATTTGGCCATATATTTTGAACAGAAAGTTGTATGAAGAGTATGGCTTGATCAGCTGCTCTCTCGAGAAGGAGCCGGACCCGACTATTTCCCTTGCTTAATTTTAGGGTGCTTCGTGCTAAATGTAAGGACCTCTATGTAATTTTCTCCATTTTTAGGTTCTTGATGTAAATTGTACTCCCACTGTCCGTGATGTTCCTATATTTGGGAGTAAATGGGTGAATCACAGCATGTTAAAAATGTTGCCACTCAGAGTTTCCAACCATTAGATAACTCTAGCACTAAAACATGACTATATACATTCTAATCTAGATAAATCTGAGAACATTATATGGATCGAAGGGAGTAGTATATATGCACTCAACAAATTGTTCTTTCTCTCTTCTTGAGTGCCTCATCACCATCCACACACGAAAAACAAATTTGAGGAAATTTTGAAGTTTTTTTCTTCGGCACGGTGTGATTTGCTATCCCTAGCTACCGACAAGAAAAAACAGTAGCGCCTCAAACTAGGGGCTAGCATTGCGGGCTGCACCATTTAAGAAATATATCTAATTTTATGTATTATTTCTTTTTGCATAAGCATCTATATTAACGTCCCGCGTTAGTTTTGCCCTAATATACCGGGTCGGAGGAGTCGATCCTACAACCGGAGGAGAACCGCCCATCCCCATCTTTTTTTGGCTAAGAAACCGCACGCCCCTGATCGTCTTCCTCTGCCGCTCCGGCCGCTTGTGCACCATCGTAGCCCCTCTCCACCCTTTGCGGAAAGGTAGAAACTGCCAACCCATCCCGACTAATCTTCCGCAGTACTCTTCCCCGGAATGACATCTAGAGCAATGAAGCGTAAGATATCTGAGCGCTACAACCAGACAATGGGATTTGGCAACCTCCACTATGGAACTCTGAGCAACATCACCGGTCACATCGATCTTTTGAGCACCGCTTGCCTGGCTCGCGGCATGGTTGGCATGCGTCGAGGGATTGCAGAAGATCCTGGTCTCCTACTTGGTTTGCCCTCCCTACTTCACTCTGACCCACAGACATGGCCACTAGACCATGACGAGTAGGTAAAAATCAGTTTTGCATGATTTTTGTAAGATCCGAATCCTTAGATTCTTTCCTATGGATTGCATTTGGATCAAAGGAATCGTGGTACCCAAATTCTTTTGAACTACAACCCCCACCCATGCTTAAATCCCGTAGGAATTGGAACATCTAGTTGAGGCTCAACTCTCATCGTGTGCGTAAGATCGAATCATGCCATTCACGTAGGTAGGTTTCCTATGTTTTATAATCGCCTATTTTCACCCGCAAACCTATGAAACTCCTGTGTTCTCAATCCTGCGATCCAAAGGGGCCCAAGACTTTTGCTTCAGTGTCCCCCTCTCCTCCAAAAATACTAATACGAAAACACAAGAAAGACCAGGATTGTTGATACCCGTAACGGAAGGTGTATTGGCCAATCAAGGCTGGCATTATATTTTAAGTTTCATGTGTTTTACAAACACAAGATTTTTGTAAAAAGTTGGTTGTTTGGTTTACATCAATACAAAAACATAGGGTTACTTTAAAACATGGTAAAATAAAAGTCAAACCTCGCAGGAGAGTATATTTATGATGTTATCGTGTCTCTTGGGACCTCATTCTTGTTCTTTGCGGATGTAGGAATTTGAAAATAAGGTCCAAGTTGGATATGAAGAATTGCCTATGAGTTTTGGAGGATTCTAACCCATAGGATTTTGGAAGATATCAAATTCCTATGGAGTCCCTTCTTAGTTCATATGCCCTCCATTCCATAAGAATCTAAACATGAGCTCCAACCTCATTCTATTTATCCTTTGAGAAGTCCAATGTGCTCAAACTATATTCCTGCAAAACTCTTGTATTTGTTTCCTATTCACCATCCAAAGACACCTGTTACAAAATTCCTATGTTTTTAATTCCTATATGAATTTACTGTACCTACCATGTCAATCCTGTGTTTTTCCTATTCCTACGTTTTAAAAAACCATTGATCGAAAGAGGACCCTAATCTTGTTAATCAATCATAGGAAAATTGCCTGTGTTTTCCTCCAGTCCATTCCACTGAACCAAATGGCTGAATAGTGCCAGCATAGGAAACTTAACTATTTCTACACATTTTCTTTAATGCAAAAAAGACCTTATTCCTTGGTGTGTTTGTCTGCATGCATTCATGATTTATTCATCATGTTTCTGCATCTTTCAAATAGTAGTTTTTTTGCAAAGCTAGCTAGCACTCCTCCCTTTGCTAAACACCTTGCATGCCCCTAGATATGAAGAAAATCTGTTGCAGGGCATTGACGCGTTGCTGATGCCACTAGACAATCCAACAGTAGAAGCATTTGTACCAGTTGATGATGACATACCCGGAACATGGGATGATGAAGGATTTGAAAACAAGGATCGTTGGGTTGGTGCCAATGGAGAATGGATTGTGATTGCAAAGCACCAGGGGCATTGGTACCTCCAAAACATCTACAGTATGGCACGTATCGAGCTGCCATGTGCGCAACGTGTTGATATTTATCCATCGGGTAAGCAATGTTTCCCCGCCCCCATGCATTTACACCTATAAGCACATGATTATCGAGCTACTGAAGATACTAATAGCAAAGAAACCGTACAGATTTTACAACCAATAGCACTACAAAACGATGGCGGTGTTTGACAAAATTATTGCTACCATAGATTTTCCTAGTCACAGGGACTGGATTATCCTTCGAAACGACTATCTTGCACCAGCAATGTAATGCCATTGCCATGAGTCTAATCAGTGGTTCTATTGAGATGTTCTTGTCTAGGAACCAAACAAGTGGAGTGAGTCCCGTTATTTTAAAGTAAAATTTATAAATTACTTACAACTGCATTGTTCGTGATACTTTTTCTAACTGAAATGCACACACATGTATACTTGCAGGCCCATGTGTCATACATGCTCCAGTAATTGAAGAATAGGCAAACATCCAAGCTGGTGACAATGCTAAGGCTGAAGATATTGCATTATGCAGCTGGTACTTGGAAGAGCTTGGCTGGGATATCCTATGGATTCACACCAGGGGTGCACGAACCAATAGTCATGGTGATCCTGTATCATACATGGATAGAGAGATGCTCTCTTATCCCTCGCTCTGCTGCCACGTTTCTAGAGGTCCCTTAATTTGGATGACGCTGTAGCACCGGACTGGATCAGAAGGGATAATCTTGAAGGGAGGTCAGTGTTTGTGAGAATCAACCATCCATTCATCCTCGAGCCCCCTACTAACCCCGAACCTAGTTCTGTCGATGTTGACGAAGCTCTACCAGTGTTCAGAGGAAACTGTGTGTTTGCTACACACGTGCACTGCGAATATCGCCCACAGCCAGTTCCAGATTGGAGCCGCATGCACGTCAATGGGGGGTTATCATAGGGGCTTGTTCGTCTGCGGTACCAAAGTTGGCAGGCCAGCGCATGGCGGTACCTAAGTTGCCTGAAATTACCGCGTTTCGAAAAGTTGGGCCGCCAACTACTGAGAGGGGCCATTTCGAGGCAAACTCATCTCACTCCTGCCAAATACAAACATTCCGTTAAACCGCCCCATGAAGTAGACGGTCAGGACCCACATGTCGGTTATCTGTCCGTGACGCGGGCGCCAACGCGGCAACCTCTTAGGAAAATCGAGCAGCTAAGTGGATTGGATGCATTGACCAATTTCACAAATCCATTCCCAGCTTTCCCCTAGCACCGGTGGCGTCGGAATCCACCCTCCAGGCAGGACGATCCCTTCGGACATTTGACTTCTGGGGCCAAGTTGCTGCGCCCAGTCGCTGATACCGAGCTCCAATGGCGCATGCCATAGCCGCCATTGCGAGGCTCTAGCCCGCCTCCGCCGCCGACGAGCCGAGCAGCTCGGAGGATGGCAGATCCTACTATCAAGAAAGAAGAAGTTTTGTCTACAAGCGGGTGATCTACCCTTCTCTTTGCTATTCGCACTAGTTACAACTGCTAGATGGCTACTGAACCTCAAATTGTTTGTTAGCCCATCGCTGACAAACATATTTTGTCCACAGTTTTCTATCAAGTGGGATCTGCGTGGACCCCCCTTACCTGGTTACTATAGTCCTCTATAGGTACGACTCTAAGGGCAACAGGTATGGACACCATTGTTTCACGATGGAAGAAGCGCCTGCACAGATCTGCACTATATCTGGTATGGTTGCTGCTCTGCATAATCATGTTGAAGTATGGCCAAAGCAGACTGCAAAGTTCAGCTTCATGGATGAACGTGGCATCCATGTTCCTATATCGTGTGACAGTCAGCTAATTGGGTTGATGAAAAGGTATGCTTCGGATTGCATGTTTGAGCTGAATTGTGATGTACTGGATGTGGAAGCTGCTGCAACTGGGAGTCGCTCTTCTATTCTTGGACAGGGTGGTGCTCGAACGCAATTAGCTCCTGGTAAGCAAAGGTCGCCTGGGGTTTGCATGTTTATGCTGAATTGTAATTTTTGTTTTATTTACTCTGTAGATATTGGGCAGTTATGCAACAGTCTTGTTTCTTTGACAGGAAGCGCCGTAAGGTTAGAAACATGACTGCCGGGTCAGTCATTTTGCTGCCCAAAGAAATTAAAAACGAGTGGAAAGATGATGCTGAACACGATTCTGGTGCCCATTGTCCCGGCGATGCAGAGTACGTGAAGCTAAGAAAATTGGCACCGAAAAGAGGAAGAAGGCAGGAAATGAAGAAGCCATTGGACGTGAAGGCTTGGCACCCAGGCTGCGGAAGAAGGCTGCTGGCAATGAAGATGCATAGTAATATGTTGAACTTGAACCTATATATGTAATTCTGTTAAATTCTGATTGCTCTATGTGTGGCACATTCTGGGCGAAACAATCTACCCACGTTCTCTGAGTAAAATGTACCGCGACTTAGGGTTTGGAAATGCCCGAGTCGGTAGTTGAATCCGAAATTGTGATTGTGCCACTGCTATCTAAAAACAATGATCCACCGGTTCCACGATTGCTGAGGGGCAGGAGGTCTCCAAATACGACTTAGGGTTTGGAAACGCCCGAGTCGGTAGTTGAATCCGAAATTGTGATTGTGCCACTGCTATCTAAAAACAATGATCCACCGGTTCCACGATTGCTGAGGGGCAGGAGGTATCCAAATACGACGGAATGTAGTGGCACATAAATAAATTATTAAGCTGCCACACTCCACGAAGTAGCAACTTATTTCAGATGCTGCACAACGACGTGGCAACATAAACAACAATGTTCTCACCGATAATACCCAGATGAGGAGGAAATGGGTACCACTTTCTGGCCTAATCTTGAGCCCGTCTATCTCACTGCCTCTCTGCTCCTACATCCCCTGCATCTGGCGAAGCTCCCGGATCTCCAGTAACCGGGTGTACGTGCTTCCACTTTATAAATTGTGGTTGTGCCATTTGCATGCGGCACAATCCACGTAGATTACGTTTAAACAAACCACCAGTGTCAGAATACGCTAGTAGAAAAGGTGTCTTTGGTCCACGGTTACGTTCCCAATCCAGGACAGAGATCTAAATCGAGGCAGAAATTGATCTAAATCACAAATTCTTCCACAAATTAATGCGGGGTCAGAGTAATTTTTTTCCTCCCTGGAATCCGGGACCAATAGTTCAGACCGCTAGGTCAACAAGTACAAATTTTACAACTTAAAAAAGCACAAATCTTAAGCTAAATAGAACTAGTTATCACACATCTCCTTGATCTTCCTAATCTTGGCCCGATGCACATCTTCCTGCGAGAGCAAGGATCAAATTGTCTGCTCCTTCCTTTTAGCATCTTCCTTGCACAACTTCAATTGTTTCTCTGCATTTTTCCTCATGCACTTGTCAATACTCGTAGTTGTGTACTACATGACTTTGGCCTGGTGGAGATCGTTCCTTGCTTGAGTCAGTTCTTGCTCTGCTTTAGTCTTCAGGGCCAATGCCGCGAGAATATCATTTTGCGGCCCGAAAGTTGGGGTGTCCAGGCAACGCGGTACCCGAGTTCCCTGATATCATCCGCGATGACTATAGTTGGCGTGCCAAATACTCAGAGGGTCTTTTTTGGCACGAATTCAAATTTATGTTTCAATACAAAAAATCAGGCTAACGGTCGTCAAGTTGGGCCCCCTGTCAGTTCTCACCGTTATGTCGCTCCTGTCGCTCCCGTCGCTTAGGTGTCAATTAAGCTTGCAGCGTTGGCGCCTGCATCCATTACGCGTCTTCTTCTTCCCCGGAGCGGCAATTTGTGGGGCGTCGCAGCCATGGCACGGAGCTGGGACATGGACGAACCTGCTCGGCCTAGCTCTCCTCCCTGTAGGCTTGCAGTGTTGGCGCCTCCATTACTCGTCTTATTCCCCGGAGCGGCAATCTGTGGTCGCGGCCATGGCGCAGAGCTGGGAAGTGACGAAGCTGCTCGGCCCTGCTCTCCTCCCCATCCCGAGTCGGAGCTCACCCTCACCGTGGACGCACCCATGGCACGGTCGGGGACGAGAATTGGTTCCCGGTGAGATCTATCACCTTGTCGACCATGCTCGGTTCTGTTTTCCTCCTCTAGAATCCGAGCTTGCCGTCGCCGTGGTTGCACCCACACCAATTCTGCCACCTCTGCCGAGGTCTCTGTGGTAGCTCAAGTTCTAGGGATCTCCAAGTTCTGCCATGTTGGGCCTGTAAGTGTTGTTGTATGTTAAACTAGCAAATCTCGTTTGTTCAAATCTCTTGGGCTGTACCAACTTCATTGTGTTTAATTATGAAATACAAAATATAAATGACTTCTCTCAATTTCTCGCATAGAAAAATGCACAGCTAATTTCATATTCTCGCAGGAACTGGCCCGACTTGTTGAACCGGCAACACTGCCACGATCTCCACGTAACCACGATGAGTTCTCGAACCGAAAGTTGCAGTTACCACGTTTCTTCTGCAGTCATTCCTCTTCCTCAGTCATTCCTCTGCAGTTTTTCCTGGGCGCTTCTTCTTCCTCTGTTCTGGAACTGTCGGTTCATCTTCTTCTTCCTCTCGAAGGCAGTTCCTTGCAGGCAGTTCCTTTCACCCATTTCCTTGCAGGCATGGACGATGGGAAACGCACAACAGAGACCCACTTGGTCCCTGCCCATGGCACCACGACTTTGATAGTGGTGTACACAAATGATGAAGCGACTGTGGAGACAACTCTCGCCAGGTTTGAGCAATTGCTTGAGAAAGAGAAGCACAAGTTTCTGGGGCTAGACTTGGAGTACACCCATGCAAATAAGCGAAAAAATCCTCCACAAGAGATCGCTGTCGTGCGAATCGCCATACATGAGGAGGTCCTTGTTTACCACTTCTGCAGGTATGTGAAATTTAAATTTGAGATCACCACTTCTGCATCGCTTGTTCCCTTACATCCCTAGAACCATCTAAGTGCAGGAGTAAACCAACTGAGATGTGTTGTCTGGCTCTGGTCGAGTTCTTGTGTAGGAAAGGGATAACTTTCACTAGCGTGGATATCACAAATGACACAATTATGCTTTCTCGTGCGTTGATAAAAATCCCAGAGGGGCACCACATCGACATCCAAAATCTGTACAAGATCAAATCATACCCAGCGAAGGATGGCATGGGTGATCTGGCAGTGGAAATCATCGATAAATCCTATGAAAAACTGAAGAAATTGAAGCGACTCGATCACGACTACTGGGAGTGGAAGCCGATGAGCCAGGCGCGCCTCGAGTATGCAGCTAGAGACGCCTACATGGCGTACGAGTTGTACAGTAAGCCCATTACCATGAAAGACGAGATGGTTAAGGCGGGGTTTTTCGCGAGAGAGCTATGCCCTGGTTGCAAACTAGCCCAGGAGAAGAAGCGCGAGGAGGACAGAAAGCGGTTTCAGGATGAGCAGGGATCTTGGGACGATGGCGACATCAAGCGGCTGAAGGGGAAGCAAGTCAAGGACGACAACAAATGGTGGTGATACATTATGTGTTTGAACTAGATTTTAGTTTCTAGTTTATTATGTGTGTGATACATTTAGTTACTTCAATACAAAATTTGGACCAATTTAACTTGTTGATGTATTTCTTGACAATTATAATATAATCAATCACTAGAAATATTTTGTAGTGTGCATGAGCATGATCAGTAAATATAATTTAACACTAGAAACTTTAAGGCACTCCATATAAAGGAGTAGATTAATATATAAGGTTCACCAGAGACACCACGGATATATTGTCTTACATGCCACACACATGTAATAATTAACTAGAACAAAATAAAAGCAGGGGCTACAGCAGGAGGCCGGGACACGGAGACGCCTAGAAGGGCAGGGGTTTATCAGCAGGAGGCAGCGACAGCCTAGTCGATGGGATACAGGCCAGTCCTGACATACTTTCGGAGGAATTTGCCGTAGGCTGCGTGCCGCACCAATGTAATCGGCCTATGGCTTGTGCCTCTACCTCTACCAACGCCCTCCGCGTGCTGGATCATGCTGTTGAGGTCCACGTTGATTGCTCTGCCACAGAATGGGCAAAACAGTCTCCCCCTAAGGTGGAAACGGATTAGCCCACACTATAACCGCCTCAGCACGTAGCGGCTCTTGTTGTCCCTGGATTCCTTGCTATCGTCCACTTCATCATCATCCTCCTGTTAATTTTTAAGAACATAACTTAGAACTCGTACATATGATTGAATTGTATTACAACTCAAGAATTGACAACGTGTATATGTAAGACAATATATCCGTGGATATCAAAGATAAAGCATCTCAGCAATAGTTTGATCGGTTCATATATCATTTCATCTCAACACAATGACAAATAATTGCATCAGATTGCGGCCTCATAAGTTTATTCTGGGACGGTGTGAGTGAACCAAGTAACAATTGCACAGCCTGTATTGTTGTTGTACATCGTCCCAGGTTCACTAACTCGTCCCTAAAAAAATCTGATACCAATGTGTCTGCCTCTCTTTTGGGACAAATTTGAATCATTGGCCACAATAAGAAATTGAAATGTAATCATACAAAACATTATTCAGGGATATGCATAGTCAGGTACAAAAACAAGCCTAAATATTGTAATTATAAATAAAAAACCAAACAATTAATCCTCAGGTGCATGTTAAAAATACTTATGATCAAAACCATTCATATACATATGCATCATACCAATCATTAAAAGATCAGAAACAATTCAAGGATCATATATGTAGTTCCACATGAGAATAAATCTAGGGCCTCATAATTTGTTTTAGAGATGGAGTAGACGAACCAAAGTACCAACAACACAACCTATATTGTTTGTGTGCATTGCTGCCTCAGATTCACCAACCCATCCCTAAAACACGACACCATCATACGTGTCTCCCCTTAAACTCTTTTGGGGCAAATTTCAATCATCGGCCTTGGTGACAAACTAAAATGTAATTCTTATACACTATGAATGCATGGAATAGATAATTTGAATATCATAGTTCTATGAATGTAGAATAAAGATTGCGGCCTCATAAATTTATTCAGGGACGGCATGAGTGAACCAAGTTTCAATTGCACAGCCTGTATTGTTGTTGTAGATCGTCCCAGGTTCACTAACTCGTCCCTGAAAAAATCTGACACCAATGTGTCTGCCTCTCTTTTGGGAAAAATTTGAACCATTGGCCACAATAAGTAATTGAAATGTAATCGTACAAAACATTATTCAGGGATATACATAGTCAGGTACAAAATCAAGCCTAAATATTGTAATTATAAATAAAAAACCAAACAATTAATCCTCAGGTGCATGTTAAAAATACTTATGATCAAAACCATTCATATACATATCCATCATACCAATCATTAAAATATCATAAACAATTCAAGGATCATATATGTAGTTCCACATGAGAATAAATATAGGGCCTCATAATTTGTTTTAGAGATGGAGTAGGCCAACCAAAGTACCAACAGCACAACCTATATTATTTGTGTGCATTGCTGCCTCAGGTTCACCAACCCATCCCTAAAACACGACACCATCATACGTGTCTCCCCTTGAACTCTTTTGGGGCAAATTTCAATCATCGGCCTTGGTGACAAACTAAAATGTAATTCTATACACTATGAATGCATGGAATAGATAATTTGAATATCATAGTTCTATGAATGTAGAATAAAGATTGCAGCCTCATAAGTTTATTCTGGGACAGCGTGAGTGAACCAAGTAACAATTGCACAGCCTGTATTGTTGTTGTACATCGCCCCAGGTTCACTAACTTGTCCCTAAAAAATCTGACACCAATGTGTCTGCCTCTCTTTTGGGACAAATGTGAATCATTGGCCACAATAAGAAATTGAAATGTAATCGTACAAAACATTATTCAGGGATATACATAGTCAGGTACAAAAACAAGCCTAAATATTGTAATTATAAATAAAAAACCAAACAATTAATCCTCAGTTGCATGTTAAAAATACTTATAATCAAAACCATTCATATACATATGCACCATACCAATCATTAAAAGATCAGAAAAAATTCAAAGATCATATATGTAGTTCCACATGAGAATAAATCTAGGGCCTCATAATTTGTTTTAGAGATGGAGTAGGCGAACCAAAGTACCAACAGCACAACCTATATTGTTTGTGTGCATTGCTGCCTCAGATTCACCAACCCATCCCTATAAAACGACACCATCATACGTGTCTCCCCTTGAACTCTTTTGGGGCATATTTCAATCATCGGCCTCGGTGACAAACTAAAATGTAATTCTTATACACTATGAATGCATGGAATAGATAATTTAAATATCATAGTTCTATAAATGTAGAATAAAGATTGCAGCCTAATAAGTTTATTTAGGGACGGCGTGGGTGAACCAAGTAACAATTGCACAGCCTGTATTATTGTTGTACATCGCCCCAGGTTCACTAACTCGTCCCTGAAAAAATCTGACACCTATGTGTCTGCCTCTCTTTTGGGACAAATTTGAATCATTGGCCACAATAAGAAATTGAAATGTAATCGTACAAAACATTATTCAGATATATACATAGTCAGGTACAAAAACAATCCTAAATATTGTAATTATAAATAAAAAACCAAACAATTAATCCTCAGGTGTATG
The DNA here is from genome assembly GCA_916181665.1 of Avena sativa. NCBI lineage: Eukaryota > Viridiplantae > Streptophyta > Magnoliopsida > Poales > Poaceae > Avena > Avena sativa. The sequence goes on along the minus strand of OV702286.1, from coordinate 381,007,360 downwards.
TTAAAAATACTTATGATCAAAAACATTCATATACATATGCATCATACCAGTCATTAAAAGATCAGAAACAATTCAAGGATCATATATGTAGTTCCACATGAGAATAAATCTAGGGCCTCATAATTTGTTTTAGAGATGGAGTAGGCGAACCAAAGTACCAACAACACAACCTATATTGTTTGTGTGCATTGCTGCCTCAGGTTCACCAACCCATCCCTAAAACACGACACCATCATACGTGTCTCCCCTTGAACTCTTTTGGGGCAAATTTCAATCATCGGCCTCGGTGACAAACCAAAATGTAATTCTTATACACTATGAATGCATGGAATAGATAATTTGAATAACATAGTTCGATGAATGTAGAATAAAGATTGCGGCCTCATAAGTTTATTCAGGGATGGCGTGAGTGAACCAAGTAACAATTGCACAGCCTGTATTGTCGTTGTATATCGCCCTAGGTTCACTAACTCGTTCCTGAAAAAATCTGACACCAATGTGTCTGCCTCTCTTTTGGGGCAAATTTGAATCATTGGCCACAATAAGAAATTGAAATGTAATCGTACAAAACATTATTCAGGGATATACATAGTCAGGTACAAAAACAAGCCTAAATATTGTAATTATAAATAAAAACCAAACAATTAATCTTTAGGTGCATGTTAAAAATACTTATGGTCAAAACCATTCATATACATATGCATCATACCAATTATTAAAAGATCAGAAACAATTCAAGGATCATATATGTAGTTCCATATGAGAATAAATCTAGGGCCTCAAAATTTGTTTCAGAGATGGAGTTGGCGAACCAAAGTACCAACATCACAACCTATATTGTTTGTGTGCATTGCTGCCTCAGGTTCACCAACCCATCCCTAAAACACGACACCATCATACGTGTCTCCACTTGAACTCTTTTGGGGCAAATTTCAATCATCGGCCTCAGTGACAAACTAAAATGTAATTCTTATACACTATGAATGCATGGAATAGATAATTCAAATATCATAGTTCTATGAATGTAGAATAAAGATTGCAGCCTCATAAGTTTGTACAGAGATGGCGTAAGCGAACCAAGTAACAATTGTACAGCTTATATTGATCTTGTACATGGCCCCAGGTTCGCTCACTCATCCCTGTAAAAAAATGACACCAATGTGTCTGCCTCTCTTTGGGGCAAATTTGAATCATTGGCCACAATAAGAAATTGAAATGTAATCGTACCAAACAATATTCAGGGATATACAAATGCATCATACAACGCATTCATAGATCAGAAACAATACAAATATTATATATTTAGGTTCCATATGAGAGAAAAAATTAGGGCCTCATTTTTTTCAGCGATGGAGTTGGAGAACCAAAATACCAACAGCACAACCTATATTGTTTATGTGCATTGCTGCCTTAGGACCACTAACCATCCCTAAGAAAACGAGACCATCAGATGCCCTTGCACTATTTTGGGGAAAAATTGAATCATTGGGCTCAGTAAGGAATATAAATGTAATGTTATAGGCCTACTGTGTATCGAAATCAACACTCAACTAGCAAACTCAACTAGATGGCAGATGAGCAGATTGGGGTTTTGTGACTAGACGAATTGGGGTTTTGTGACTAGATGGCAGATGCATCAATCAACCGATTGAATCATATATATACTACCCTACTTCAAGAGCAAAAGAATCTGTACACGATTGAGCAAATCCTATGTATGAACAGTGAAAACTACGACTGCGACTAGAGAAGCTAGCAATGTAGTACCTCGGACTCCTCATCAGGGACCTCCTCCTCGAACTCATCATTCTCCGCGATTGCGTCAAAGATTTCTTGAACGGCGATGGGGTCGTCGATGTAGATCACCGGATTGCCTCCGCCTGCCGCTTGCCCCTCATCCAGATTTGTCGCTGGCACCACGACGTTGTCGGCCACGACGTTGTCGGCCACCTGCTGCTCGACGGTGACGTGTACTACCGGCTGCTCGGTGGTGATGGCTACCACCTGCTGCTCGGCGGCGACAGCTACCAACTGCTGCTTGGCGGCGACGGCTACCACCTGCTGCTTGGTGGCGACGGCTACTAGCTGGACGGATGAGTTCGCACCCTCGACGGTGCAGCGACGAGCGGCGTTCGTGCCCGGAGAAGACGCCTCCGTCTTCTTGGTGACGACCGAGCTATCTACTGCTTCGCCTTCAACTGGCTTCACTTCCGGATCTTCTCCATGCATACGCTTCATGGCGCACCAAGGGAAGGAGGTAGTGCAAACGAGGGATATTCGGCACGCGCGGCAGGTGTAGATTGGGGTCTTGGGACTAGATAGACTGGGGGGAAATGACACGGGCTCATGGAAGAAGAAGGTCGAGGGGGGTTATAAACACCGGACCGTTCGTAGTCCTCGAGTGGACACGTTTGGTGGGCGGGGGGGGGGGGGGGGGGGGGGGTGGGGGTGGGGGGTGGGGGGCTACCACAATCTCCACCCTTTTTTTCGGTTCCCTTTTTTCGAAACAGCCACGATCTCCACTTTAGAGCTGCATTGAAAACATGCTCATGGCATACCTCGATTCCACTGCATGCAAGTGGCGCGAAACTAATTTCTAGCAACGTTAGATCTACTCGAGGGGGGCCCTTGACTCATGGAATTTACTAGCGGTAGGGCCCAGTTGCAAGTGAGATTGAGAGTGCTGCGTATAAATGGGATATGTCTGATTAAAATCAAGTGGCCATAAATTGCAGCGTCCCGTCGATAACCGTGCACTCGATGACCCCGTTGCCGTGTGCGTGAGTTGTAGTAGTAGTAGGCTTTTCAGACTTGATTAAACTTGACATGACCGCTCGATGACTTTTTCGATGGACGACATCGTGTTCCTTCCTGTAGAAGTCTCGCGGAGCGAGACGTCCGTGCTGTCTCACGCTGTACTGTGAAGGGAACGAGGTGTGCAACGATCATCGTTGGATCGCACAAAATCAATGGTTGGTGCGCACGATCCGCGTGACAACTATGACAACCAATCAAGGAGTAGCAGACAGGGTGAGCATAGTTTTGGGCTTCTACGAAAGATAGAGAGGGGGGTGGGCAAAACTAAGTAGTACCACATAAAACCAAGGGCAAAACTGAGTAGTATAAAAATGGAAAGTGTCTTGTACAATGAAATACATCGTGGAATACATCAAATTCTGCCAAGATAGATCCACTAGAGTTCATTGGATGTGTGTTCTTTTCATAAACCACACCTAGTGTCATTGGATGTGTGTTCTTCTAAACAAACCACATAAGGATCCACCAGTGTCATTGCATGTCTGTTCTTTTCATGAACCACATAAGGATGGGCCCACTAGTGTCATTGCATGTCTGTTCTTTTCATGAACCACACCCAGTGTTAGTGCATGTCTGTTCTATTCATGAGCCACACCCAGTTTCACTGCATGTCTGCTCTTTTCATGAACCACATAAGGATCTACCAGTGTCATTGCATGTCTTTTACTTCCATAAACTACATGTGGATCCACCGGTGTCATTGCATGTGTGTTCTTCTAAACAAACCACATAAGGATCCACCACTGTCATTGCATGTCTGTTCTTTTCATGAAACACATAAGGATGGGCCCACCAGTGTCATTGCATGTATGTTCTTTTCATGAACCACACCCAGTGTCAGTGCATGTCTGTTCTATTCATGAACCACACCTAGTTTCACTGCATGTCTATTCTTTTCATGAACCACATAAGGATCTACCAGTGTCATTGCATGTCTTTTACTTCCATAAACCACATGTGGATCCACCGGTGTCATTGCATGTTTGTTCCTCTAAACAAACCACATAAGGATCCACCAGTGTCATTGCGTGTGTGTTCTTCTCATGAACCACACCCAGTGTCATTGCATGCGTGTTCTTAGAAACAAACCACATAAGGATCCACCAGTGTCATTGCCTGTCTGTTCTTTTCATGAACCACATAAGGATCCACCAATGTCATTGCATGTCTGTTCTTTTCATGAATCACAGCCAGTGTCATTGCATGTCTTTTACTTCCATAAACCACATATGGATCCACCTAGTGTGATTGCATGTCTGTTCCTCTAAACAATCCACATAAGGATCCATCAGTGTCATTAATTGTCTGTTCTTTTCATGAACCACACCCAGTGTCATTGCATGCGTGTTCTTCTAAACAAACCACATAAGGATCCACCAGTGTCATTGCCTATATGTTCTTTTCATTAACCACACCCAGTGTCATTGCATGTGTGTTATTCTAAACAAACCACATAAGTCATTGCATGTCTGTTCTTATCATAAACCACACCCGGTGTCATTGCATGTCTATTCTTTTCATGAACCACGGCTAGAGTCATTGCATGTCTGTTCCTCTAAACAAACCACATAAGGATCCACCAGTGTCACTGCATGTCAGTTCTTTTCATGAACCACATAAGGATCTACCAGAGTCATTGGATGTGTGTTCTTCTCATGAACCACACGTGGATCCACCGGTGTCATTGCATGTCTGTTCCTCTAAACAATCCACATAAGGATCCACCAGTGTTATTGCGTCTGTGTTCTTTTCATGAACCACACCCAGTGTCATTGCATGTGTGTTCTCCTAAACAAACCACATAAGGATCCACCTGTGTCATTGCATGTCTGTTCTTTTCATGAACCACATAAGGATGGGCCCACCAGTGTCATTGCATGTCTGTTATTTTCATGAACCACCCCCAGTGTAAGTGCATGTCTGTTGTATTCACGAACCACACCCAGTTTCACTGCATGTCTGTTCTTTTCATGAACCACATAAGGATCTACCAGTGTCATTGCATGTCTTTTACTTCCATAAACCACATGTGGATCCACCGGTGTCATTGCATGTCTGTTCCTCTAAACAAACCACATAAGGATCCACCAGTGTCATTGCCTGTGTGTTCTTCTCATGAACCACACCCAGTGTCATTGCATGCGTGTTCTTCTAAACAAACCACATAAGGATCCACCAGTGTCATTGCCTGTCTGTTATTTTCATGAACCACATTAGGACCCACCAGTTTCATTGCATGTCTGTCCTTTTCATGAATCACAGTCAGTGTCATTGCATGTCTGTTACTTCCATAAACCACATATGGATCCACCTAGTGTGATTGCATGTCTGTTCCTCTAAACAAACCACATAAGGATCCACCAGTGTCATTGCGTGTCTGTTCTTTTCATGAACCACACCTAGTGTCATCGCATGCGTGTTCTTCTAAACAAACCACATAAGGATCCACCAGTGTCATTGCCTATATGTTCTTTTCATGAACCAAACCCAGTGTCATTGCATGTGTGTTATTCTAAACAAACCACATATGTCATTGCATGTCTGTTCTTTCCATGAACCACACCCGGTGTCATTGCATGTCTGTTCTTTTCATGAACCACGGCTAGAGTCATTGCATGTCTGTTCCTCTAAACAAACCACATAAGGATCCACCAGTGTCATTGCATGTCTGTTCTTTTCATGAACAACATAAGGATCTACCAGTGTCATTGCATGTCTGTTCTTTTCATGAACCACACCCAGTGTCATTGCATGTGTGTTACTTCCATAAACCACATGTGGATCCACCGGTGTCATTGCATGTCTGTTCCTCTAAACAAACCACATAAGGATCCACCAGTGTCACTGCATGCCTGTTCTTCTCATGAACCACATAAGGATGGGCCCACCAGTGTCATTGCATGTCTGTTCTTTTCATGAACCACACCCAGTGTCAGTGCATGTCTGTTCTATTCATGGACCACACCCAGTTTCACTGCATGTTTGTTCTTTTCATGAACCACATAAGGATCTACCAGTGTCATTGCATGTCTTTTACTTCCATAACCCACATGTGGATCCACCGGTGTCATTGCAAGTCTGTTCCTCTAAACAAACCACATAAGGATCCACCAGTGTCATTGCGTGTGTGTTCTTCTCATGAACCACATAAGGATCTACCAGTGTCATTGCATGTCTGTGTTCATGAACCACACCCAGTGTCATTGCACGTGTGTTACTTCCATAAACCACATATGGATCCACCGGTGTGATTGCATGTCTGTTCCTTCCATAAACCACATAAGGATCCACCAATGTAATTGCATGTCTGTTCTTTTCATGAACCACGGCTAGAGTCATTGCATGTATGGTATTTTCATTAACCACGGCTAGAGTCATTGCATGTCTGTTCCTCTCAGCAAACCACACAAGGATCCACCAGTGTCATTGCATGTCTGTTCTTTTCATGAACCACCAGAAAATCGCTGTGTTTTTCTTTTGTGATCATCATGACTGCATGCTCATGTCATCATGCCACATTGCATTTGAGCATTGTCATGTCGTCATGTCATATATTTGTCTAAAACTATTTTCGAAAACCTAATTTTGTTTCTAGATATCCCTTCTTCAATTCAAAACAAAACCATCGGTCCACTCGCATCTTTTATTTGTCTAAAAATATTTACAAAAAATATTTACAAAAGTTTATTCTTAAACAAAAGAAATAAAAACTATTTTGTTCGGGGATGGCCGCCACCTGCCAGGCCCAAAGGGCCCAGCTGGCAGCAGCCTAATACCCCGAAAATCCTAAATCTAGTCCTAACGCTAGCCACACCTAACCCCACACACCCATGCGCGCCGCCGCAACTAGCACGCACCGCCACCACCCCTCCCGCTTGGCCCCTCCACGTCCTCGCTCGCGAGCGACGCAAACGCCCAGCCCTGCCCGCTCCCGCATGACCCAGTCGCCACCAACCCCGCCCCAGATCCCATCAGGCCTGGACCCCCTCGCCCTGGCGCCCGCGTCGCCTCCTCGGCCTCCTCTGGCCGCCCTTCGCACAGGCGACCCCAGCTGCGTGCCTCCCCATCTTCGGCCGCCGCAGCGAGCCCGCAACCTCAACAGGCCCTGCTCCGCCACCGGGCACTCCCTCCTCGTCGGCCTTTCATTGTGGTTGACCGCCATCCCTCCGTGCCGGCTCGTGTAGACCCTCGACCTCGGCCTCCTCCCTCATGGGCGAGCTCCGTCGTCACCTTGCCCGCCTTCCACCGTCGGGCGCTCTTGTCCTCACGGGCGTCGCCTCCCGGGGACACGACCGCCGCTGCCAGGGTCTGTCCTCCTCCTGGGGTCCCCTCTCGTAAGCTCCGTCCTCTGCTCCAACCACCGCCGACCATGCTCCTTGACGGCGAGGTCCCCAGCGTCTTCCTCCGTCCACAGCTGCGGCAAGCCCCAGCACCCGTGCTCGCTTCCGTCTCTGCGTCCCCTGACATCCGCCTTGCCTCGCCCTTCTGGTTGACCTCTATAGCCACAGAGCATCGTCGGGTCCTCCTCACTGCAAGCCCTGCCAACCCTCTCCCCGCCGCCAAGCTCCACCGACCCACCGACCAGCTCTTCCTGGGCCTCCAGGCACGCGAGCGCGGCCAGTCTATACCTCCATTGTTTTTGGGTTTCCCTTTGGGTGCCTCGGTTGTGATCCGTACATCACGTTGTTGTTACTGCTTGTTCACGGTTGTAACCTCAGGATGAGAAGAGTGTGCCTGAGGCCAACCGAAGACCGTACCGATGCCAAATCCTAGTTCGACACCGTCAATCGAAGGCGCAAGATCTCGAATTCTTCCACGCAGACATCGAGCAACAAGATCTCCTTCATGGGTTGGATGGAACCGCCATGACCTTCTTCACGGATCCGATGGCCGAGACCCTGGAGACCCCAAGATCGGATCCGAAGACTGATCCCGCCAAGACTGACCCCGTTAAACCCTCGGGACCCCCAAGGTCGCCGAACCCTCCGAGCCCCCCCAAGATCTTCGATCCGAGATGTGTGATCCCTTTCCGAGGCCCCTATTTTTATAATATGTCATATACTTGTTGCATATTAATTGAACATGTTTGCATACATATTGTGGGTGCTTGAGGGTATTTTGATGACTCACTTAAATTAAATATGGAGACTATATGGGAGCTTTTCTAGTCTTAGATTGGCTCCATTTAAATTTGTGTAGAGAACCGGTGCCATGTTTTGCATTGTTAATACACCATTTAAATTGCGGGTAGCTTAAACAACTTGAACCTTATAATTAAATGTCGGGACCCCGGTTTCTCTTAATATTTCCTAATTGCACTGCATCTTTGCCATGCCATGCATCGTATCATGAACATACCGGATCTTCTATCGTAGTATTAAATAGTGCATCCGGTGTTTCTTCTAGTGCTTTGGTTCTTCGCGGATTAGGCCGTTGAGTTGATGCGAGTATCGGCAAGTTCTTCGGATAATGAACCTTCAGCAATGTTTCCCAGGCGAGCATTCTCCCCCTTTCTACCTATTTTGCATTTATAGTCTTTACTTCCTCCTGTTGATCTATTGCTATCCGTATTGTGATGCTTTAGCTTTCGTGCACCATTTATATTCCTTGCAGCCCTATATTGCCTTGGACACATCCTATTTCCTATTGTTTGACAGATAGTCGGCCTTGCGAGTCGTAGTTGCTTGCTTAGGTGCTGCTTCGCGTCGTTGTTGTGCCATCATTGTTGGAAGGTTGGCACATGCTTAATGGTGGAGATGCTTAATGGTGGAGATGATCATGACTTTAAATACAACTATTAAACTGTTGGGATAACTAATGAAAGAGGCACCAGTGGGCAATATATGCTATTTGGTTTTTCATGTCCACTTGTGTCCCGTAGGCCCCGAGTACTTGATATCTGTTCCTTGATTATTTGCACTATCCACATCCGGGAGACCCTATGGATCCCCCTTAGCTAGATCTTGATTCATTTCTTATTTCTTGGGGCCACAAAGTAGTTTGGGGCTTTATTACTATCATGTACCTATGCCATGCTTTACTGCTTTATTTACGATTGTGCATGGAGCACCTATACTGTTTTGGAATGTGGAATGTTTTTGCGGTATCGATAAGCCCAATCACACTTTCGGGTTCCCAGTCGTTTACAACCATTGTCACAAACCCTAGGTCCGCCTCGAAGCCGGCCAACTTCATTGCGGGTAGCTTAGTGGAGTGGCCCCCTGAAATATTTTTTGAATCCTGTGATTGCTTTGTCATGAAAGCCTTGTTGGGATTTGATTTGGTTTTTCCGAGGTTGATCGTGTGTGTGTTGCTATTTGTGCACCCCCTGCAGGGTAAATCTTTCTGAAAGCCGTGTACGCGATTATGGACGACTTGGAGCACAGTATCTCGATCATAGATAAGCGTAACTAAAGTAGTGCTATAAATTTGACTTAATATGTGACTAGTAGTCAGCTTTACTACAATGGAATGGATAATAAAAGTGCCAACAACTGGTGGAACTGGTGTATATCGTGTCATGTATACCTGCCTAGTAAGTATCGCAACTCCAATGGAATGAAATAAAAGTGCCAACAACTACTGGGTTTGGGATGTCACATGCTAATGGTATCTGACTAGTAAGTACTGCAACTACAACTGAATGATTTACTAAAACTGCCAACTACTTATGCTACCAGGATGACTCATGCTATCTATATCTGACTAGTAAGTGCTTCAACTATAATGGAATGAATAAAACTGCCAACTGTGTGAGTTCCTCGGTTTGACTTCCTCGTTTGGTCTCGAGGGGGAATACCAGGATGGGTATGATTGGTGTTAGTATAAGGTTGGTTCTGAATAGGTCTTTCTTATCTCTCTCTAATAGCCGATAGTTAATAGAGTCTCTATAGGTTGTTTAGTGCATGCTGCGCTGCCGCTTCAGTCCACCATACCTAAGTAGGAGAGAGCCACCGAATTATAGCCTCGCCGTGTACTGGCCTCAGTACTGACGCTCCTCTTTTTCCTTTGCCCTTTGTCGGCACCCCTTTTGTTTTAGCAGGTATGAGTTCGATGTCGTTAGCAGGGTTACCCTTCTGGCTTGGCCTGGGCAGGGTTATGGACGCCATTGGTTATTCTTTAGGGCTCTTAGCCCAATTTCCTTCTTATCCGTACTCGGATGTTGTATCGTTTTCAAGGTGAATTGGATCTTTGTACTGTATATCTGTATTCTTGACTCAATGAGTCGTTGTTGTATATATATGTGTTGTGGGTTCCATCGTGAACTATTGTGTAATGGTATTACTTCGTTTTCCACCCGCACGCAAGTGCCTGGTGGGCGTCCTTGAATCGTTTCTATGTGGGTTTGGTGGGAAGCGCTGAAATCTTCATAGGGCCGATTCGAGGGTGTTACAGAGTGGTATCAGAGCTCAGCAGTTGCGATACCCCACTGGTCCAGTCTATAGGCTAACCTAGCTAACGGCCGATATAGTGTCAAAACTATTTTTGCAAAATCCGTTGGATAGATCTGAGTACGTCTATTTTTACTCCTTACCCCTATGCTATTCTCCTCTTACCTTTGCGAGTTTTGAATCTATTCTCTTACCTTTCTTCAAGTCCAGGAAATTCTCGTGGTTGGGTTTTCTGTTGTACCTTCAGGGTTTCGCTTCCTTCCTTTTGTAACGGTGTTCTGCACCCAGTCTTCATGCTATCTGATGAATCCTTCCTCTATTGTACCTTTTTCTGTTCTAAAATCCACTAATTTGTTTTCTTTGTACCTTCCGGAGTTTTCCAACATGACAACAACATCTGCATCAGATCTGATGAAGAGCCTCCATCAATCTTTTGTTTCCTAAACGCTGTTTGTCAAGATCTTCAGTCTAATTCTGAGAGTTGGTTGCATAATTCTCCTATTCATATGCAGAGTAATGCTTTGGGTGCGCGATGGACTGATCCCCATCCGACTACTCTTATCATTCGCTCTTGTACATTGAATCGGTGGATCTGCAATTACTCCTTCCACTGAAGTTAGAGGTGGCCTGACCTTTTGCTGCCTTTACCTTCGTCCTTTGTTCTCCGGAGAGTTCTCTCGACGAATGTGAGCAACAATCCTTGTTGGTGGTGTCGACGATTCCAAGATGGAGTAAGCACCCTTGTTAGTGGTGTCGCGAGGATCTACACGAAGCGAGAAGATTCAGATCGCCAGCCTTCTTTCGGTACCATGAGGCGGATCTCGAGGGCGAGATCCATTGTTAGTGGTGTCGAATTGTAGCACCCCGGGTAAAACCACTACTAGAAAATCGCTGTGTTTTTGTTTTGTGCATCATCATGACCGCATGCTCATGTCATCATGCCACATTGCATTTGAGCATCGTCATGTCGTCATGTCATATATTTGTCTAAAACTATTTTCGAAAACCTAATTTTGTTTCTAGATATCCCTTCTTCAAATCAAAACAAAACCATCGGTCCGCCCACATCTTTTATTTGTCTAGAAATATTTACAAAAGTTTATTCTTAAACAAAAGAAATAAAAACTATTTTGTTCGGGGATGGCCGCCACCTGCCAGGCCCAAAGGGCCCAGCTGGCAGCAGCCTAATACCCCGAAAATCCTAAATCTAGTCCTAACCCTAGACACACCTAACCCCACACACCCCTGCACGCCGCCGCAACCAGCACGCACCTCCACCACCCCTCCTGCTTGTCCCCACCACGTCCTCGCTCGCGAGCGATGCAAACGGCCAGCCCTGCCCGCTCCCGCATGACCCGATCGCCACCAACCCCGCCCCAGATCCCATCAGGCCTGGACCCCCTCGCCCTGGCGCCCGTGTCGCCTCCTCGGCCTCCTCTGGCCGCCCTTCGCACAAGCGACCCCAGCTGCGTGCCTCCCTATCTCCGGCCGCCGCGGCGAGCCCGCAACCTCGACAGGCCCTGCTCCGCCACCGGGGACTCCCTCCTCGTCGGCCCTTCATCGTCATTGACCGCCATCCCTCCGCACCGGCTCGTGTAGACCCTCGACCTCGGCCTCCTCCCTCGTGGGAAAGCTCCGTCGTCACCTTTCCCGCCTTCCGCCGCTGGGCGCTCTTGTCCTCACGGACGTCGCCTCCCGAGGACACGACCGCTGCTGCCAGGGTCTATCCTCCTCCTGGGGTCCCCTCTCTCGCGAGCTCCGTCCTTTGCTCCAACCGCCGCCGGCCATGCTCCTTGACGGCGAGGTCCCCAATGTCTTCCTCCGTCCACAGCTACGGCAAGCCCCAGCACCCGTGCTTGCTTCCGTCTCCGCGTCGCCTGACATCCGCCTTGCCTCGCCCTTCTGGTTGACCTCTACAACCACAGAGCATCATCGGGTCCTCCTCACTGCAAGCCCTGCCAACCCTCTCCCCGCTGCCAAGCTCCACCGACCCGCCGACCAGCTCTTCCCGGGCCTCCAGGCACGCGAGCTCGGCCACGTCTGTACCTCCAGTGTTTTCGGGTTGCCCTTTGGGTGCCTTGGTTGTGATCCGTACATTGTGTTGTTGTTACTGCTTGTTCACGGTTGTAACCTCAGGATGAGGAGAGTGTCCCCGAGGCCAACCGAAGACCGTACGGATGCCAAATCCTAGTTCGACACCGTCAATCGAAGGCGCAAGATCTCGAATTCTTCCACGCAGACATCGAGCAACAAGATCTCTTCATGGGTTGGATGAAACCGCCATGACCTTCTTCACAGATCCGATGGACAAGTCCCTGGAGACCCCAAGATCGGATCCGAAGACTGATCCCGCCAAGACCGACCCCGTCAAACCCTCGGGACCCCCAAGGTCGCCGAACCCTCCGAGCCCCCCCAAGATCTTCGATCCGAGATGTGTGATCCCTTTTCGAGGCCCCTATTTTTATAATATGGCATATACTTGTTGCATATTAATTGAACATGTTTGCATACATATTGTGGGTGCTTGAGGGTATTTCGATGACTCACTTAAATTAAATATGGAGACTATATGGAAGCTTTTCTAGTCTTATATTGGCTCCATTTAAATTTGTGTAGAGAGCCGATGCCATGTTTTGCATTGTTAATAAAACATTTAAATTGCGGGTAGCTTAAACAACTTGAACCTTATAATTAAATGTCGGGACCCCGGTTCCTCTTAATATTGCCTAATTTCACCGCATCTTTGCCATGCCATGCATCATATCATGAACATGCCGGATCTTCTATCATAGTATTAAATAGTGAAGGGTTTCGTAGCATAGTAAATCAAAATTTTCTACGGAAGCAAACAGAGGGAAAGCCAAGATCTAATCTAGGAGATGCAAACAACGAGAGAGATTGGATTAGATCTTCATACCCTTGAAGATTCGCACAGCGGAACGTTCGTCGGAACGTGGGTGATGTAGTCGTACTCGCTTCTCCTCCTCGCGATCCGATCCGATCTAGCACCACAAGTGGCGGTGCCTCCGTGAGATGCACACGTGCAGCACCTCGACGTCTCCTCCTTCCTCAGACCAGCAAGTAGGGTGGAGAGATGGATTGGATCTACAACATGACGGCGTGGTGTATATGGTAGAGAATTTCTGCCACAGGGCTTCGCCTACAAACAGTCGGGAGGGGGAGAGGAGGGCAGCAGGGCAACTAGGGTTTGGAGGAAGGTGTGTGTGTGGGGAGAGGGGGCGCACCAGCCTTCTATATATAGAGGGGGGGTGCGGCCAGCCCTTGCCCATCCTCCAAGCCTATCTCTAGTTTAAACGATTTAAACTCTCCCTTCTAGAAACCCTATCTTATCTCTAGTTTAAACGATTTAAACTCTCTAGGATCGGCTGGGCCCTATGGGGCCTTGTGCCCCTGGCCCAATGCGGCCAGGACACTCCCTCATAGGCCCATGCCCCCTCCCGGAAGGTGGGACCACGTTGGCCCCCTTCCAGAAGGTTCTAGAAGCTTCCGGTACAATACCGATTAACCCGGAACAATTCCGAACTCCAAAAACTGCACTGCCTTATATGAATCTTATTCTCCGGACCATTCCGGAACCTCTCGTGATATCCCGGATCCCATCCGAGACTCCGAACAAAAATTCATAAACCATTTATCCAATCTATCCTAGCGTCGAGACACGTTAAGTGTGTGACCCTGCGGGTTCGAGAATATACAGACATGATCTTCTATCAATAATCAACAGCGGGGTCTGGGCACCCATATTGACTCCCACACATTCATCGATGATCATATAGGATGAACCACGATGCCAGGATTCAATCAATCCCATATATATATTCCCTTCGTCTCGCGATATTTTACTTGCCCGAGATTCGATCGTCGGCATCGTCATACCTAGTTCAATCTCGTTCACAGCAAGTACTTTACTCGTTCCGTAATCCGATATCACTTTGTGATTAACTCCTTAACCACATGCTTGCAAGCGGTGTTGATATCGATTACCGAGTGGGCCCGAAGTATATCTCTCCGACTTGGGAGGGACAAATCCCATCTCAATACATACAACCCAACAGATACTTTCCGATCACCTGAGAGACACCTTTATGATCACCCTCTCATAGGATGACGTTTGATGACCTCAAAGCTTTCTTCCGATACCAGGGAGTTGTATTATCTCATGGTCTAAGGAATACAATATTTGACATAAGAAAAGCTTCGCAAAGACGAACACGATGACACGATCTAATTGCTTCGCTTAGTTTGGGTCTGTCCACCATATCATTCTCCCAATCATATGATCTCATTATCAATTGACAACTCATGTCTATGATTAGGAAACCTTAACCATCATTGATCAATGAGCTAGTCCATAGAGGCGTACTAGGGACACAGTGTTGTTCACAAACCACACAAGTATTAAAGTTTCCGCTTAATACAATTCTAGCATGGAATATAAACTTTATCATGAACAAGAATTATAATAATAACATCTTTATTATTGCCTATAGGGCATAATTCCAACAGTCTCCCACTTGCACTAGAGTCAATAATCTAGTTTACATTTGGCAACAATCTCACACCCATGGCACTGAGGTGCTGATCATGTTTTACACGTGGAAGAGGTTTAGTCAATGGATCTGCGACATTCAGATCTATATGTACTTTGCTGATCTTCAGATCTCCATCTGCTATATAATCTCGGATTATAGGAAACTTGCGGTTGATATGCTTGGTCTTTGGATGATATCTTGGTTCCTTAGCGAGTGCTATGGCGCCAGTGTTGTCACACAATATCTCCAGTGGGTCCAATGCACTTGGAACCACGCCAAGCTCAGTGATGAAGTTTCTGATCCAAACTCCTTCACTTGACGCTTCTGCAGCAGCCATGTATTCCGCTTCTACTGTAGATCCCGCGATCACGCTTTGCTTGCAGCTTCTCCAGCTCACAGCTCCTCCATTCAAAATATACACGTATCCTGTCTGAGATTTATGATCATCCTTGTCGGTGTCGAAACTAGCATCGACGTAACCTTTTACGACGAGCTGTTCATCACCCCCATAGACTAAGAACATTTCTTTAGTCCTATTCAGGTACCTTAGGATGTTTTTCACGGCTGTCCAGTGTTCCACTCCTGGATCACTTTGATATCTGCTCGTCAAACTAAGAGCATTGGACACATCCGGTCTAGTACACAGCATGGCATACATGATGGAACCTATGGCCGAGGCATAAGGCACTTTGCTCATAGCTTCCCTATCATTTACCGTAGCTGGACACTGAGCCTTGCTCAATATCTTACCTAACAACATAGGCACTGAACCTTTCAATGCCTTATCCATTCTGAACCTTTTCAGAACTTTGTCCAGGTATGTACTCTGGCTTAAAGCTATCAGGCGTTTTTGTCTATCTCTATAGATTTTGATGCCCAATATATAAGCAGCTTCACGTAGGTCTTTCATTGTAAAACACTTGTTCAAATAACTCTTCACATCGTTAAGCATGTTGATGTCATTTCCAATAATCAATATGTCATCCACATATAGTACTAGAAACGTCACCGAGCTCCCACTCACTTTCTTGTAGATGCATGCTTCGTAGCAATTTGGAACAAATCCAAAGCTTTTGATCACTTGATCAAAACGAAGGTTCCAACTCCGAGATGCTTGCTTCAGTCCATAAATGGAACGCTGAAGTTTGCATACTTTATCAGCATCCTTAGGATCGACAAAACCTTCGGGTTGCATCATATACAACTCTTCATCAATGTTGCCATTGAGGAAAGCAGTCTTGACATCCATTTGCCATATTTCATAATCATGAAACGCAGCAATTGCTAATAAAATCCGAATGGACTTAAACATCGCTACGGGAGAGAAAGTCTCATCGTAGTCAACACCTTGAACTTGTCGAAAACCTTTTGCGACAAGCCGTGCTTTATAGACGGTAATATTACCATCCGCGTCCGTTTTCTTCTTGAAGATCCATTTGCACTCAACGGCCTTTTGGTCGCTAGGAGGGTCCACCAAAGTCCATACTTGGTTTTCGCTCATGGATACCAATTCGGATTTCATGGCTTCTAGCCATTTCTCAGAGTCTGGGCTCATCATCGCTTCCTCATAGTTCGTAGGTTCACTGTCTTCTACTAACAAGACAGTCAAGACAGGGTTGCCGTACCACTCAGGAGGGGCACGCGACCTTGTCGACCTGCGACGTTCAGTAGCAGCATCGTCCGAAGCTTCATGATCCTTGTCATTAGCTTCCTCTATTGTTGGTGCAGGCGGCACTGGAACAATTTCAGGTGCTGCGCTACTCTCCAATTCAAGAGAAGGTTCAATAACCTCGTCAAGCTCTACTTTCCTCCCACTCACTTCTTTCGAGAGAAACTCCTTCTCAAGAAAGGAACCGTTCTTTGCAACAAACACTTTGCCTTCGGTTCTGTGATAGAAGGTATACCCAATAGTTTCCTTAGGGTATCCTATGAAGACGCATTTCTCCGCTTTGGGTTCGAGCTTGTCCGGCATCAACTTCTTGACGTAAGCTTCGCATCCCCAAACTTTAAGAAATGACAACTTAGGTTTAGCACCAAACCATAGTTCATACGGTGTCATCTCAACGGATTTAGATGGAGCCCTATTT
The DNA here is from genome assembly GCA_916181665.1 of Avena sativa. NCBI lineage: Eukaryota > Viridiplantae > Streptophyta > Magnoliopsida > Poales > Poaceae > Avena > Avena sativa. Next base: position 380,990,512 of record OV702286.1, on the reverse strand, counting down.
AAAGTGAATGCAGCGGTTTCTAATGCATAACCCCAAAATGATAACGGCAAATCAGTAAGAGACATCATCGATCGGACCATATCTAATAGGGTTCGATTCCGGCGTTCAGACACACCATTGCGCTATGGTGTTCCGGGTGGCATGAGTTGTGAAACGATTCCACTTGCTTTGAGATGCGTGAGAAAATCATAACTCAAATATTCGCCCCCACGATCGGATCGGAGAAACTTAATCTTTCTGTTACGATGGTTCTCCACTTCATTCTGAAATTCTTTGAACTTTTCAAACGTTTCAGATTTATGTTTCATTAAATAGATATACCCATATCTACTTAAGTCATCGGTAAAAGTGAGAAAATAGCGATATCCACCGCGCGTCGAAACACTCATCGGTCCGCATACATCGGTATGTATGATTTCCAACAAGTCCGTTGCTCGCTCCATCATACCGGAGAATGGGGTTTTGATCATCTTGCCCATGAGGCATGGTTCGCATGTGTCAAATGATTCAAAATCAAGAGACTCCAAGAGTCCATCAGAATGGAGTTTCTTCATGCGCTTTACACCAATATGACCTAGACGACAGTGCCACAAATAAGTAGTATTATCACTATCTACTTTGCATCCCTTAGCCTCAATGTTATGGATGTGTGTTTCATCCCTTTCGAGATTTAGAAGAAATAAACCATTCACAAGAGGTGCATGACCATAAAAGATGTTACTCATATAAATAGAACAACCATTATTCTCCAATTTAAATGAATAACCGTCTTGCAATAAACACGATCCAGAAAAAATGTCCATGCTCAACGCAGGCACATAATAACATTTATTAAGGTTTAAAACTAATCCCGAAGGTAAAACTAAGGAGAGCGTGCCGACGGCCATCACATCAACTCTTGATCCGTTGCCAACGCGCATCGTCACCTCATCCCTCGCAAGCCGCCGTCTATTCCGTAGCTCCTGTTTCGAGTTACAAATATTAGCAACTGAACCGGTATCAAATACCCAGGCACTACAACGAGGGCTAGTAAGGAAAACATCAATAACATGTATATAAAATATACCTTTGATGGTGCCAGCCTTCTTGTCCGCTAAGTACTTCGGACAGTTGCGCTTCCAGTGACCCTTGTCCTTGCAATAGAAGCACTCAGTGTCCGGCTTAGGACCAGACTTGAGCTTCTTCTCAGCAGGGGCATTGCGCTTGCCGCCGCCCTTCTTGAAGGGCTTCTTTGCTCCCTTACCTTTCTTAAAGGAGGGCTTGTTGACCATCAACACATGATTATCTTTCTTGATGTCCACCTCCGCAGCCTTCAGCTTTGCGAAGAGCTCGGTAATCGTATCAGTGGAACCAATCTGATTATGAGTCACCTCAAAACTTTTGTATCTGGGAGGGAGTGATTGCAGAACCCTGTCAATCTTGAGCTCCTCTGGAATCTTGCAGTCCAGTTGCTCAAGGCGTTGAGTGTAGCCCGGCATCTTAATGGCGTGCTCACTAACGGAACTCCCTTCCTCCATCTTGCAGTTAAAGAACTTCTCGGAGATCTCATATCTCTCAGAACGGGCCTGAGTCTGAAACATGGTTTTCAACTCTTCGAGAATCTCAAAGGGCCTGGGATAGTTTTCAAAATGATTTTGAAGTTCCGGTTCCATAGCAAACAACATGGTGCTCTTAATCACACCATAATCATCCTTGCGCGACTGATAGACAACTTTATCATCAGCCGGCGCAGTTGCAGCAGGGGGTTACCTAACGCTTTCTCAAGGACATAGTCCTTTTGTCCGCCAGACAGGATGATTCTTAGATTGCGGAACCAGTTGGTGAAGTTAGACCCATTGTTTCTAAGCTTTTCTTTCTCAGCAAAAACATTGAAGTTGAAGTTGGACTTGGCCATTGGATCTACAGTATTTGCAAGTACAATTTAGACTATGTTCATGATAAATAGTTCAACTTAATCAAATTACTAGATGAACTCCCACTAAATTCAACATCCCTCAAGTTGTTTAGTGAACACGATCCAAATTTACCACACCTAATCCGATCATCACGAGAAGAGATGTGGTTTCAATGGTGGACAACGAAGTGTCGATCATATCATTCATATGACTCATGCTTAACCTTTCGGTTCTTGTGTTCCGAGGCCATGTCTGTACATGCTAGGCTCGTCAAGTTAGACCCAAGTATTTCCGCGTGTGCAAAACTGGCTTGCACCCGTTGTATGTGAGCGTAGAGTCTATAGCACCCGATCATCACGTGATGCTTGGACACGACGAACTTTCGCAACAGTGCATACTTGGGGAGAACACAGTTTTTATCTTGATCTTTAAGTGAGGAATCATCTTATAATGCTACCGTCGCGATCAAAGCATAATAAGATACATAAAAGGATAAACATCACATGCATATAACTTTATGTGACATGGTATAGCCAATCTTCGCGCAATGATCTCCATCTTGTGCGTTCCGGCATGATCTCCATCACTCCACCATGATTGCCTCCACCACGAATAGCAACTACAACTATTGCTAACTACTTAGCGATAAAGTAAAGCTATTACATGGCGTATAAGAAGTTGACTCGCAGATCATACACAATTATAAAGACAACCATATGGCTCCTGCCGGTTGTGTACTCATCGACATGCAAGTCGTGAAACATTACAAAACATGATCATCGCATACATTATACACATCACATCTTGGGCCATACCATATCACAGAAAACACTCCCTGCAAAAACAAGTTAGACGCCTCTACTTTGTTGTTGCATGTTTTACGTGGCTTATGGGAGTAGATGCTAAGAACGATTCTTACCTACGGTAAGCCACAACGGTGATATTATGGTTGCCAAACTCCGGTGTTAATCCCATGACAACTATAGTGAGAGAAACTGACATCCACCAGCCGCATGTGTGGTACAAGCCACACGTCAAGTGCGGAGCCGGTCTCGCGAACGACGTCGCGTAAGGTTGGCCTGGACTGCTTCAATCTCACTATCCCGCGTCATAAGAAGAACACAAACAAGAGGCTTGCAACAGAAAACATCAACGCCCGCAACAACCATGTTGCGTTCTACTCGTGAATCACATCTACGCATAGATCTAGCTCTGATACCACTGAAGGGTTTCGCGGCATAGTAAATCAAAATTTTCTACGGAAGCGAACAGAGGGAAAGCCAAGATCTAATCTAGGAGATGCAAACAACGAGAGAGATTGGATTAGATCTTCATACCCTTGAAGATTCGCACAGCGGAACGTTCGTCGGAACGTGGGTGATGTAGTCGTACTCGCTTCTCCTCCTCGCGATCCGATCCGATCTAGCACCACAAGTGGCGGTGCCTCCGTGAGATGCACACTTGCAGCACCTCGACGTCTCCTCCTTCCTCAGACCAGCAAGTAGGGTGGAGAGATGGATTGGATCTACAACACGACGGCGTGGTGTATATGGTAGAGAATTTCTGCCGCAGGGCTTCGCCTACAAACAGTCGGGAGGGGGAGAGGAGGGCAGCAGGGCAACTAGGGTTTGGAGGAAGGTGTGTGTGTGGGGAGAAGGGGCGCACCAGACCTCTATATATAGAGGGGGGGGGGTGCGTCCAGCCCTTGCCCATCCTCCAAGCCTATCTCTAGTTTAAACGATTTAAACTCTCCCTTCTACAAACCCTATCTTATCCCTAGTTTAAATGATTTAAACTCTCTAGGATCGGCTGGGCCCTATGGGGCCTTGTGCCCCTGGCCCAATGTGGCCAGGACACTCCCTCATAGGCCCATGCCCCCTCCCAGAAGGTGGGACCACGTTGGCCCCCTTCCGGAAGGTTCTAGAAGCTTCCGGTACAATACCGATTAACCCGGAACAATTCCGAACTCCAAAAACTGCACTGCCTTATATGAATCTTATTCTCCGGACCATTCCGGAACCTCTCGTGATATCCCGGATCCCATCCGAGACTCCGAACAAAAATTCATAAACCAATTATCCAATCTATCCTAGCGTCGAGACACGTTAAGTGTGTGACCCTGCGGGTTTGAGAATATGCAGACATGATCTTCTATCAATAATCAACAGCGGGGTCTGGGCACCCATATTGACTCGCACACATTCATCGATGATCATATCGGATGAACCACGATGCCAGGATTCAATCAATCCCATATATATATTCCCTTCGTCTCGCGATATTTTACTTGCCCGAGATTCGATCGTCGGCATCGTCATACCTAGTTCAATTTCGTTCACAGCAAGTACTTTACTCGTTCCGTAATCCGATATCACTTTGTGATTAACTCCTTAACCACATGCTTGCAAGCGGTGTTGATATCGATTACCGAGTGGGCCCGAAGTATATCTCTCCGACTTGGGAGGGACAAATCCCATCTCGATACATACAACCCAACAGATACTTTCCGATCACCTGAGAGACACCTTTATGATCACCCTCTCATAGGATGACGTTTGATGAGCTCAAAGCTTTCTTCCGATACCAGGGAGTTGTATTATCTCATGGTCTAAGGAATACAATATTTGACATAAGAAAAGCTTCGCAAAGACGAACACGATGACACGATCTAATTGCTTCGCTTAGTTTGGGTCTGTCCAACATATCATTCTCCCAATGATATGATCTCATTATCAATTGACAACTCATGTCTATGATTAGGAAACCTTAACCATCATTGATCAATGAGCTAGTCCATAGAGGCGTACTAGGGACACGGTGTTGTTCACAAACCACACAAGTATTAAAGTTTCCGCTTAATACAATTCTAGCATGGAATATAAACTTTATCATGAACAAGAATTATAATAATAACATATTTATTATTGCCTCTAGGGCATAATTCCAACAAATAGTGCATCCGGTGTTTCTTCTAGTGCTTTGGTTCTTCGCGGATTAGGCCGTTGAGTTGATGCGAGTATCGGCAAGTTCTTCGGATAATGAACCTTCGGCAATGTTTCCCAGGCGAGCATTCTCCCCCTTTCTACCTATTTTGCATTTATAGTCTTTACTTCCTCCTGTTGATCTATTGCTATCCGTATTGCGATGCTTTAGCTTCCGTGCACCATTTATATTCCTTGCAGCCCTATATTGCCTTGGACACATCCTATTGCCTATTGTTTGACAGATAGTCGGCCTTGCGAGTCGTAGTTGCTTGCTCAGGTGCTGCTTCGCGTTGTTGTTGTTCCATCATTGTTGGAAGGTTGGCACATGCTTAATGGTGGAGATGCTTAATGGTGGAGATGATCATGACTTTAAATACAACTATTAAACTATTGGGATAACTAATGAAAGAGGCACCGGTGGGCAATATATGCTATTTGGTTTTTCATGTCCACTTGTGTCCCGTAGGCCCCGAGTACTTGATAACTGTTCCTTGATTATTCGCACTATCCACATCCGGGAGACCCTATGGATCCCCCTTAGCCAGAGCTTGATTCATTTCTTATTTCTTGGGGCCACAAAATAGTTTGGGGATTTATTACTATCCTGTACCTATGCCATGCTTTACTACTTTATTTACGATTGTGCGTGGAGCACCTGTACTGTTTTGGAACGTGGAATGTTTTCGCGGTATCGACAAGCCCAGTCACACTTTCAGGCTCCCAGTCGTTTACATCCATTGTCACAAACCCTGGGTCAATCTCGGAGCCAGCCAACTTCGTTGCGGGTAGCTTAGTGGGGTGGCCCCCTGAAATATTTTATGAATCCTGTGATTGCTTTGTCGTGAAAGCCTCGTTGGGACAAGCATAACTAAAGTAGTGCTATAAATTTGACTTAATATGTGACTAGTAATCAGCTTTACTATAATGGAATGGATAATAAAAGTGCCAACAACTGGTGGAACTGGTGTGTATCGTGTCATGTATACGTGCCTAGTAAGTATTGCAACTCCAATGGAATGAAATAAAAGTGCCAACAACTGCTGGGTTTGGGATGTCACATGCTAATGGCATCTGACTAGTAAGTACTGCAACTACAACTGAATGGTTTACTAAAACTGCCAACTACTTATGCTATCAGGATGACTCATGCTATCTATATCTGACTAGTAAGTGCTTCAACTATAATGGAATGAATAAAACTGCCAACTGTGTGAGTTCCTCGGTTTGACTTCCTCGTTTGGTGTCGAGGGGGAATACCAGGATGGGTATGATTGGTGTTAGTATAAGTTTGGTTCCGAATAGGTCTTTCTTATCTCTCTCTAATAGCTGGCAGTTAATCGAGTCTCTATAGGTTGTTTAGTGCATGCTGCGCTGCCCCTTCAGTCCACCATACCAAAGTAGGCGAGAGCCGCCGAATTCTAGCCTCGCAGTGTACTGGCCTCAGTACCGACGCTCCTCTTTTTCCTTTGCCCTTTGTCGGCACCCCTTTTGTTTTAGCAGGTATGAGTTCGACGTCGTTAGCAGGGTTACCCTTCCGGCTTGGCCTGGGCAGGGTTATGGACACCATTGGTTATTCTTCAGGGCTCTTAGCCTAATTTGCTTCTTATCCGTACTCGGATGTTGTATCGTTTTCAAGGTGAATTGGATCTTTGTACTGTATATCTGTATTCTTGACTCAATGAGTCGTTGTTGTATATATATGTGTTGTGGGTTCCATCGTGAACTATTGTGTAATGGTATTACTTCGTTTTCCACCCGCATGCAAGTGCCTGGTGGGCGTCCTTGAATCGTTTCTATGCGGGTTTGGCGAGAAGCGCCGATTCGAGGGTGTTACAATAAGGATCTACCAGTGTCATTGCATGTCTGTTCTTTTCATGAACCACACCCAGTGTCATTACATGTGTGTTACTTCCATAAACCACATGTGGATCCACCGGTGTCATTGCATGTCTGTTCCTCTAAACAAACCACATAAGGATCCACCAGTGTCATTGCCTGTCTGTTCTTCTCATGAACCACATAAGGATGGGCTCACCAGTGTCATTGCGTGTCTGTTCTTTTCATGAACCACACCCAGTGTCAGTGCATGTCTGTTCTATTCATGAACCACATAAGGATCTACCAGTGTCATTGCATGTCTTTTACTTCCATAACCCACATGTGGATCCACCGGTGTCATTGCATGTCTGTTCCTCTAAACAAACCACATAAGGATCCACCAGTGTCATTGCGTGTGTGTTCTTCTCATGAACCACATAAGGATCTACAAGTGTCATTGCATGTCTGTTCTTTTCATGAACCACACCCAGTGTCATTGCATGTGTGTTACTTCCATAAACCACATGTGGATCCACCGGTGTGATTGCATGTCTGTTCCTTCCATAAACCACATAAGGATCCACCAGTGTCATTGCCTCTCTGTTCTTTTCATGAACCTCTCCTAGTGTCAGTGCATGTCTGTTCTTTTCATGAACCACACCCAGTGTCACTGCATGTCAGTTCTTTTCATGAACCACATAAGGATCTACCAGAGTCATTGGATGTGTGTTCTTCTCATGAACCACACGTGGATCCACCGGTGTCATTGCATGTCTGTTCCTCTAAACAAACCACATAAGGATCCACCAGTGTCATTGTGTGTGTGTTCTTTTCATGAACCACACCCAGTGTCATTGCATGTGTGTTCTTCTAAACAAACCACATAAGGATCCACCAGTGTCATTGCATCTCTGTTCTTTTCATGAACCACATAAGGATGGGCCCACCAATATCATTGCATGTCTGTTCTATTCATGAACCACACCCAGTTTCACTTCATGTCTGTTCTTTTCATGAACCACATAAGGATCTACCAGTGTCATTGCATGTCTTTTACTTCCATAAACCACATGTGGATCCACCGGTGTCATTGCATGTTTGTTCCTCTAAACAAACCACATAGGGATCCACCAGTGTCATTGCCTGTCTGTTCTTCTCATGAACCACATAAGGATGGGCCCACCAGTGTCATTGCGTGTCTGTTCTTTTCATGAACCACACCCAGTGTCAGTGCATGTCTGTTCTATTGATGAACCACATAAGGATCTATCAGTGTCATTGCATGTCTTTTCCATAAACCACATGTGGATCCACCGGTGTCATTGCATGTCTGTTCCTCTAAACAAACCACATAAGGATCCACTAGTGTCATTGCGTGTGTGTTCTTCTCATGAACCACATAAGTATCTACCAGTGTCATTGCATGTATGTTCTTTTCACGAACCACACCCAATTTCATTGCATGTGTGTTACTTCCATAAACCACATATGGATCCACCGGTGTTATTGCATGTCTGTTCCTTCCATAAACCACATAAGGATCCACCAGTGTCATTGCCTGTCTGTTCTTTTCATGAACCACTCCTAGTGTCAGTGCATGTCTGTTCTTTTCATGAACCACACCCAGTGTCACTGCATGTCAGTTCTTTTCATGAACCACATAAGGATCTACCAGAGTCATTGGATGTGTGTTCTTCTCATGAACCACACGTGGATCCACCGGTGTCATTGCATGGTTGTTCCTCTAAACAAACCACATAAGGATCCATCAGTGTCATTGCGTGTGTGTTCTTTTCATGAACCACACCCAGTGTCATTGCATGTGTGTTCTTCTAAACAAACCACATAAGGATCCACAAGTGTCATTGCATGTCTGTTCTTTTCATGAACCATATAAGGATGGGCCCACTAGTGTCATCGCATGTCTGTTCTTTTCATGAACCACACCGAGTGTCAGTGCATGTCTGTTCTATTCATGAACCACGACCAGTTTCACTACATGTCTGTTCTTTTCATGAACCACATAAGGATCTACTAGTGTCATTGCATGTCTTTTACTTCCATAAACCACATGTGGATCCACCGGTGTCATTGCATGTGTGTTCTTCTAAACAAACCACATATGGATCCACCAGTGTTATTGCCTGTCTGTTCTTTTCATGAACCACATAAGGATGGGTCCACCAGTGTCATTGCATGTCTGTTCTTTTCATGAACCACACCCAGTGTTAGTGCTTGTCTGTTCTATTCACGAACTACACCCAGTTTCACTGCATGTCTGTTCTTTTCATGAACCACATAAGGATCTACCAGTGTCATTGCATGTCTTTTACTTCCATAAACCACAAGTGGATCCACCAGTGTCATTGCATGTCTGTTCCTCTAAACAAACCACATAAGGATCTACTAGTGTCATTGTGTGTGTGTTCTTCTCATGAACCACACCCAGTGTCATTGCATGTGTGTTCTTCTAAACAAACCACATAAGGATCCACCAGTGTCATTGACTGTCTGTTCTTTTCATGAACCACATAAGGATCCACCAGTGTCATTGCATGTCTGTTATTTTCATGAATCACAGCCAGTGTCATTGCATGTCTGTTCTTTTCATGAACCACACCGAGTGTCATTGCATGGGTAGCCGTTAGACCGAGTCTTCTAGAAGGCATGCCCTAACATAGTTGTTCTTCTTGACGATTGTTACATACCGTTCGATTGGGGCACTTGGACGATGGGTAGCCGTTAGACCGAGTCTTCTAGTAGGCTGTTCTGCGGCATGATTGGCCACGCTTGCCTTGGACAAACTGGCAACACCGGGCTCTCCCCTGTTTTGAGTGTCACGTCTCACGAGTTCAGTGGGCCACATCCCAGTGTCACGTCCCCATTACTTCTCTTCCTCCCCGTACTTCTCTTCCTTACCCTCGAAGCCACTTTCCCCATTTCACTCCCATCCTGCCGTAGCCGCTAGCCGACGGCGCCTCCATCCCAATCCCCTCTCCGGCAGCCACCCCCACCCCTCTCGCCATGGGTTCAAGGGGAGATAGCGAGGAAACGCATCGTGACGACAGGGACGGTGATTTCGATGTGAGTCGTCTCATCTCTATTTCTATCATCTGTGTCCAGTTATCTATTTTTTGAGCTAGATCTAATCTGTTTACTCATGCGCGTATGATGTGTTAGGCCAACCAGACGATGTATGACTCCGACTATCACGGTTTAGAGGATGAAGACAGTCCTCTGGTATGTAAACATGGATATGTTCCCGCTAAATTTGTAGCCTTCGAAGCACAAAACGCAGGCATGAGGTTTCTACGGTGTCAAGGACATCGTGCAATGATGAAGGCGGAAGTTGCGGTGTTGTCAAATGGGTAGATCCAGAGTGGCGCAAATCAATGCAGAAAACGCTGGACAAACTATGGGAAATGACTGTCGAGTTGAAAGAATCCATATTCAGCTCACTTCTTGACAGTGTTGAGATGAATCTATGGGAACCAGTTGACACAACCAATCATAAGCGAGATCTCAGGTGGGTGCAAGACAGGGTTATCAAAGTCGAGAAGGAGAGGGACGCGACATTGGCCCTGAAGGCTAAAGCAGAGCAAGAACTGACTCAAGCAAGGAACGATCTCCACCAGGCCAAAGTCCTATAGTACACAACTACGAGTATTGACAAGTGCATGAGGAAAAATGCAGAGAAACAATTGAAGCTGTGCAAGGAAGATGCTAAAAGGAAGGAGCAGACAATTCGATCCTTTCTCTCGCAGGAAGATGCGCATCGGGCCAAGATTAGGAAGATCAAGGAGATGTGTGATAACTAGTTCTATTTAGCTTAAGCTCCGTGCCTTTTTAAGTTGTAATATTTGTACTTGTTGACCTAGCGGTCTGAACTATTGGTCCCGGATTCCAGGGGGAAAAAAATTGCTCTGACCCCGTATTAATTTGTGGAAGAATTTGTGATTTAGATCAATTTCTGCCTCGATTTAGAACTCTATCCCGGATTGGGAACGTAACCGTGGACCAAAGACACCTTTTCTACTAGTGTAATCTGACACTGGTGGTTTGTTTAAATGCAATCTACGTGGATTGTGCCGCATGCAAATGGCACAACCACAATTTATAAAGTGGAAGCACGTACACCCGGTTACTGGAGATCCGGGAGCTTCGCCAGATGCAGGGGATGCAGGAGCAGGGAGGTAGTGAGATAGACGGGCTCAAGATTAGGCCAGAAAGTGGTACCCATTTCCTCCTCATCTGGGCATTATCGGTGAGAACATTGATGTTTATGTTGCCACGTCGTTGTGCAACATCTGAAATGAGTTGCTGCTTTGTGGATTGTGGCAGCTTAAATAATTTATATATGTGCCACTTACATTCCGTCGTATTTGGAGACCTCCCGCCCCTCAGCAATCGTGGAACCAGTGGATCATTGTTTTCAGATAGCAGTGGCACAATCACAATTTCGGATTCAACTACCGACTCGGGCGTTTCCAAACCCTAAGCCACGGTACATTTTACTCAGAGAACATGGGTAGATTGTTTCGCCCAGCAACGTGCCACACACAGAGCGATCAGAATTTAACAGAATACATATATAGGTTCAAGTTCAACACATTACTATGCATCTTCATTGCCAGCAGCCTTCTTCCGTAGCCTGGGTGCCAAGCCTTCACGTCCAATGGCTTCTTCATTTCCTGCCTTCTTCCTCTTCCTCGGTGCCAATTTTCTTAGCTTCACGTACTCTGCATCGCCGGGACAATGGGCACCAGAATCGTGTCCAACATCATCTTTCCACTCATTTTTAATTTCTTCGGGCAGCAAAATGACTGACCCGGCAGTCATGTTTCTAACCTTGCGGCGCTTCCTGTCAAAGAAACAAGACTATTGCATAACGGCCCAATATCTACAGAGTAAATAAAACAAAAATTACAATTCAGCACAAACATGCGAACCCCAAGCGACCTTTGCTTACCAGGAGCTAATTGCGTTCGAGCAACCACCCTGTCCAAGAATAGAAGGGCGACTCCCAGTTGCAGCAGCTTCCACATCCAGTACATCACAATTCAGCTCAAACATTCAATCCGAAGCATACCTTTTCATCAACCCAATTAGCTGACTGTCACACGATATAGGAACATGGATGCCACGTTCATCCATGAAGCTGAACTTTGTAGTCTGCTTCGGCCATACTTCAACATGATTACGTAGAGCAGCAACCATACCAGATATAGTGTAGATCTGCGCAGGTGCTTCTTCCATCGTGAAACAATGGTGTCCATACCTGTTGCCCTTAGAGTCGTACCTATAGAGGACTACAGTAACCAGGTAAGGGGGTCCGTGCAGATCCCACTTGACAGAAAACTATGGACAAAATATGTTTGTCAGCGATGGGCTAACAAACAATTTGAGGTTCAGTAGCCAGCTAGCAGTTGTAACTAGTGTGAATAGCAAAGAGAAGGGTAGATCACCCGCTTGTAGACAAAACTTCTTCTTTCTTGATAGTAGGATCTGCCATCCTCCGAGCTGCTCGGCTCGTCGGCGGCGGAGGCGGGCTAGAGCCTTGCAACGGCGGCTACGGCATGCGCCATTGGAGCTCGGTATCAGCGACTAGGCGCAGCAACTTGGCCCCGGAAGTCAAATGTTCGAAGGGATCGTCCTGCCTGGAGGGTGGATTCCGACGCTACCGGTGCAAGGGGAAAGCTGGGAATGGATTTGTGAAATTGGTCAACGCATCCAATCCACTTAGCTGCTCGATTTGCCTAAGAGGTTGCCACGTTGGCGCCCGCGTGATGGACAGATAACCGACATGTGGGTCCCGACCATCTACTTCACGGGGCGGTTTAACGGAATGTTTGTATTTGGCAGGGGTGAGATGAGTTTGCCTCGAAATGGCCCCTCTCAGTAGTTGGCGGCCCAACTTTTCAAAACGCGGTAATTTCAGGCAACTTAGGTACCGCCATGCGCTGGCCTGCCAACTTTGGTACCGCAGACGAACAAGCCCCAACGCCGCGTCCCTCTCCTTCTCGACTTTGATAACCTTGTCTTGCACCCACCTGAGATCTCGCTTATGCTTGGTCGTGTCAACTGGTTCCCATAGATTCATCTCAACACTGTCAAGAAGTGAGCTGAATACGGATTCTTTCAACTCGACAGTCATTTCCCATAGTTTGTCCAGCGTTTTCTGCATCGATTTGGGCCACTCTGGATCTATCCATTTGATACACCGCAACTTCCGCCTTGCATCATTGCACGATGTCCTTGACACCGTAGAAACCTCCTGCCTGTGTTTCGTGCTTCGAAGGCTACAAATTTAGCGGGCACATATCCATGTTTACATACCAGAGGACTGTCTTCATCCTCTAAACCATGATAGTCGGAGTCATACATCGTCTGGTTGGCCTAACACATCATACGCGCATGAGTAAACAGATTAGATCTAGCTCAAAAAATAGATAACTAGCCACAGATGATAGAAATAGAGATGAGACGACTCACATCGAAATCACCGTCCCTGTCGTCACGACGCGTTTCCTCGCCGTCTCCCCTTGAACACATGGCGAGAGGGGTGGGGTGTGGCTGCCGGAGAGGGGATTGGGATGGAGGCGCCATCGGCTAGCGGCTACGGCAGGATGGGAGTCAAGTGGGGAAAGTGGTTTCGAGGGTAAGGAAGAGAAGTACGGGGAGGAAGAGAAGTAATGGGGACGTGACACTGGGATGTGGCCCACTGAACTCGTGAGACGTGACACTCAAAACAGGGGAGCGCCCGGTGTTGCCAGTTTGTCCAAAGCAAGCATGGCCAATCATGCCGCAGAACAGCCTACTCGCGGATCGCTCTCACGAAGACCATCCCAATCGTCCAAGCGCCCCAATCGAACGGTATGTAAAAATCATCAAGCAGAACAACTGTGTTAGGGCGTGCCTTCTAGAAGACTCGGTCTAACGGCTACCCATGCAATGACACTTGGTGTGGTTAATGAAAAGAACAGACATGCAATGACACTGGCTGTGATTCATGAAAAGGACGGACATGCAATGACACTGGTGGATCCTTATGTGGTTCATGAAAAGAATAGACAGGCAATGACACTGGTGGATCCTTGTGTGGTTTGTTTAGAAGAACACGCATGCAATGACACTGGGTGTGGTTCATGAGAAGAACACACACGCAATGACACTGGTGGATCCTTATGTGGTTTGTTTAGAGGAACAAACATGCAATGACACCGGTGGATCCACATGTGGTTTATGGAAGTGCAATGACACTGGTAGATCCTTATGTGGTTCATGAAAAGAACAGACATGCAGTGAAACTAGGTGTGGTTCGTGAATAGAACAGACATGCAGTGACGCTGGGTGTGGTTCATGAAAAGAACAGACATGCAATGACACTGGTGGGCCCATCCTTATGTGGTTCATGAAAAGAACAGACAGGCAATGACAATGGTGGATCCTTATGTGGTTTGTTTATAAGAACACACATGCAATGACACCGGTGGATCCACATGTGGTTTATGGAAGTAAAATACATGCAATGACACTGGTAGATCCTTATGTGGTTCATGAAAAGAATAGACATGCAGTGAAACTGGGTGTGGTTCATGAATAGAACAGACATGCACTGACACTGGGTGTGGTTCATGAAAAGAACAGACATGCAATGACACTAGTGGATCCTTATGTGGTTTGTTTAGAAGAATACACATGCAATGACACTGGGTGTGGTTCATGAAAAGAACACACACGCAATGACACTGGTGGATCCTTATGTGGTTTGTTTAGAGGAACGTACATGCAATGAAATCGGTGGATCCACGTGTGTTTCATGAGAAGAACACACATCCAATGACTCTGGTAGATCCTTATGTGGTTCATGAAAAGAACTGACATGCAGTGACACTGGGTGTGGTTCATGAAAAGAAGAGACATGCACTGACACTAGGAGTGGTTCATGAAAAGAACAGACAGACAATGACACTGGTGGATCCTTATGTGGTTTATGGAAGGAACAGACATGCAATCACACCGGTGGATCCACATGTGGTTTATGGAAGTAAAAGACTTGCAATGACACTCGTAGATCCGTATGTGGTTCATGAATAGAACATACATGCACTGACACTGGGTGTGGTTCATGAAAAGAACAGAGATGCAATGACACTGGTGGGCCCATCCTTATGTGGTTCATGAGAGGAACAGGCAATGACACTGGTGGATCCTTATGTGGTTTGTTTAGAGGAACAGACATGCAATGACACCGGTGGATCCACATGTGGTTTGTGGAAGTAACACACATGCAATGACACTGGGTGTGGTTCATGAAAAGAACAGACATGCAATGACACTGATAGATCCTTATGTGGTTCATGAAAAGAACAGACATGCAATGACACTAGTGGATCCTTATGTGGTTCATGAAAAGAACAGACATGCAATGACACTGGTGGATCCTTATGTGGTTTGTTTAGAGGAACAGACATGCAATGACTCTAGCCGTGGTTCATGAAAAGAACAAACATGCAATGACTCTAGTCGTGGTTCATGAAAAGAACAGACATACAATGACACTAGTAGATCCTTATGTGGTTTACGGAAGGAACAGACATGCAATCACATCGGTGGATCCATATGTGGTTTATGCAAGTAACACATGTGCAATGACACTGGGTGTGGTTCATGAAAAGAACAGACATGCAATGACACTGGTAGATCCTTATGTGGTTCATGAGAAGAACACACACGCAATGACACTGGTGGATCCTTATGTGGTTTGTTTAGAGGAACATACATGCAATGACACCGGTGGATCCACATGTGGTTTATGGAAGTAAAAGACATGCAGTGACACTGGTAGATCCTTATGTGGTTCATGAATACAACAGACATGCACTGACACTGGGTGTGGTTCATGAAAAGAACAGACACGCAATGACACTGGGTGTGGTTCATGAAAAGAACAGACATGCAATGACACTGGTAGATCCTTATGTGGTTCATGAAAAGAATAGACATGCAATGACACTAGTGGATCCTTATGTGGTTTGTTTAGAGGAACAGACATGCAATGACACCGGTGAATCCACATGTGGTTTATGGAAGTAACACACATGCAATGACATTGGGTGTGGTTCATGAAAAGAACAGACATGCAATGACACTGGTAGATCCTTATGTGGTTCATGAAAAGAACAGACATGCAATGACACTGGTGGATCCTTATGTGGTTTGTATAGAGGAACAGACATGCAATGACTCTAGCCGTGGTTCATGAAAAGAACATACATGCAATGACACCGGGTGTGGTTCATGAAAAGAACATACATGCAACGACTTATGTGGTTTATTTAGAATAACACACATGCAATGACACTGGGTGTGGTTCATGAAAATAACATATAGGCAATGACACTGGTGGATCCTTATGTGGCTTGTTTAGAAGAACACACATGCAATGACACTGGGTGTGGTTCATGAAAAGAACAGACACGCAATGACACTGGTGGATCCTTCTGTGGTTTGTTTAGAGGAACAGACATGCAATCACACTAGGTGGATCCATATGTGGTTTATGGAAGTAAAAGACATGCAATGACACTGGCTGTGATTCATGAAAAGAACAGACATGCAATGACACTGGTGGATCCTTATGTGGTCCATGAAAAGAACAGACAGGCAATGACACTGGTGGATCCTTATGTGGTTTGTTTAGAAGAACACGCATGCGATGACAGTAGGTGTGGTTCATGAGAAGAACACACACGCAATGACGCAGGTGGATCCTTATGTGGTTTGTTTAGAGGAACAAACATGCAATGACACCGGTGGATCCACATGTGGTTTATGGAAGTAAAAGACATGCAATGACACTGGTAGATCCTTATGTGGTTCATGAAAAGAAAAAACATGCAGTGAAACTGGGTGTGGTTCATGAATAGAACATACATGCACTGACACTAGGTGTGGTTCATGAAAAGAACAAACATGCAATGACACTGGTAGATCCTTATGTGGTTCATGAAAAGAATAGACATGCAATGACACTGGTTGATCCTTATGTGGTTTATTTAGAGGAACAAACATGCAATGACTCTAGTCGTGGTTCATGAGAAGAATAGACATGCAATGACACCGGGTGTTGTTCATGAAAAGAACAGACATGCAATGACTTATGTGGTTTGTTTAGAATAACGCACATGCAATGACACTGGGTGTGGTTCATGAAAATAACATATAGGCAATGAAACTGGTGGATCCTTATGTGGTTTGTTTAGAAGAACACGCATGCAATGACATTAGGTGTGGTTCATGAAAAGAAAAGACACGCAATGACACTGGTGGATCCTTATGTGGTTTGTTTAGAGGAACAGACATGCAATCACACTAGGTGGATCCATATGTGGTTTATGGAAGTAACAGACATGCAATGACACTGGCTGTGATTCATGAAAAGAACAGACATGCAATGACACTAGTGGATCCTTATGTGGTTCATGAAAAGAACAGACAGGCAATGACACTGGTGGATCCTTATGTGGTTTGTTTAGAGAACACGCATGCAATGACACTGCGTGTGGTTCATGAGAAGAACACACACGCAATGACACTGGTGGATCCGTATGTGGTTTGTTTAGAGGAACATACATGCAATGACACCGGTGGATCCACATGTGGTTTATGGAAGTAAAAGACATGCAATGACACTGGTAGATCCTTATGTGGTTCATGAATACAACAGACATGCACTGACACTGGGTGTGGTTCATGAAAAGAACAGACACACAATGACACTGGGTGTGGTTCATGAAAAGAAGAGACATGCAATGACACTGGTAGATCCTTATGTGGTTCGTGAAAAGAATAGACATGCAATGACACTGGTGGATCCTTATGTGGTTTGTTTAGAGGAACAGACATGCAATGACACCGGTGGATCCACATGTGGTTTATGGAAGTAACACACATGCAATGACATTGGGTGTGGTTCATGAAAAGAACAGACATGCAATGATATTAGTAGATCCTTATGTGGTTCATGAAAAGAACAGACATGCAATGACACTGGTGGATCCTTATGTGGTTTGTATAGAGGAACATACATGCAATGACTCTAGCCGTGGTTCATGAAAAGAACATACATGCAATGACGCCAGGTGTGGTTCATGAAAAGAACATACATGCAATGACTTATGTGGTTTGTTTAGAATAACACACATGCAATGACACTGGGTGTGGTTCATGAAAATAACATATAGGCAATGAATCTGGTGGATCCTTATGTGGTTTGTTTAGAAGAACACGCATGCAATGGCACTGGGTGTGGTTCATGAAAAGAACAGACACGCAATGACACTGGTGGATCCTTATGTGGTTTGTTTAGAGGAACAGACATGCAATCACACTAGGTGGATCCATATGTGGTTTACGGAAGTAAAAGACATGCAATGACACTGGCTGTGATTCATGAAAAAAACAGACATGCAATGACACTGGTGGATCCTTATGTGGTCCATGAAAAGAACAGACAGGCAATGACACTGGTGGATCCTTATGTGGTTTGTTTAGAAGAACACGCATGCGATGACACTGGGTGTGGTTCATGAGAAGAACACACACGCAATGACACAGGTGGATCCTTATGTGGTTTGTTTAGAGGAACAAACATGCAATGACACCGGTGGATCCACATGTGGTTTATGGAAGTAAAAGACATGCAATGACACTGGTAGATCCTTATGTGGTTCATGAAAAGAACAAACATGCAGTGAAACTGGGTGTGGTTCGTGAATAGAACAGACATGCACTGACACTAGGTGTGGTTCATGAAAAGAACAAACATGCAATGCCACTGGTAGATCCTTATGTGGTTCATGAAAAGAATAGACATGCAATGACACTGGTTGGTCCTTATGTGGTTTATTTAGAGGAACAAACATGCAATGACTCTAGTCGTGGTTCATGAGAAGAATAGACATGCAATGACACCGGGTGTTGTTCATGAAAAGAACAGACATGCAATGAATTATGTGGTTTGTTTAGAATTACACTCATGCAATGACACTGGGTGTGGTTCATGAAAATAACATATAGGCAATGAAACTGGTGGATCCTTATGTGGTTTGTTTAGAAGAACACGCATGCAATGACACTAGGTGTGGTTCATGAAAAGAACAGACACGCAATGACACTGGTGGATCCTTATGTGGTTTGTTTAGAGGAACAGACATGCAATCACACTAGGTGGATCCATATGTGGTTTATGGAAGTAACAGACATGCAATGACACTGGTTGTGATTCATGAAAAGAACAGACATGCAATGACACTGGTGGATCCTTATGTGGTTCATGAAAAGAACAGACACGCAATGACACTGGTGGATCCTTATGTGGTTTGTTTAGAAGAACACGCATGCAATGACACTGCGTGTGGTTCATGAGAAGAACACACACGCAATGACACTGGTGATCCTTATGTGGTTTGTTTAGAGGAACAGACATGCAATGACACCGGTGGATCCACATGTGGTTTATGGAAGTAAAGAACATGCAATGACACTGGTAGATCCTTATGTGGTTCATGAAAAGAACAGACATGCAGTGAAACTGGGTGTGGTTCGTGAATAGAACAGACATGCACTAACGCTAGGTGTGGTTCATGAAAAGAACAGACATGCAATGACACTAGTGGGCCCATCCTTATGTGGTTCATGAAAAAACAGACAGGCAACTACACTAGTGGATCCTTATGTGGTTTGTTTAGAAGAACACACATGCAATGACATCGGTGGATCCGCATGTGGTTTATGGAAGTAAAAGACATGCAATGACACCGGTCGACCCATATGTGGTTCATGAAAAGAACAGACATGCAGTGAAACTGGGTGTGGTTCATGAATAGAACAGACATGCACTAACACTGGGTGTGGTTCATGAAAAGAACAGACATGCAATGACACTAGTGGGCCCATCCTTATGTGGTTCATGAAAAGAACACACATGCAATGACACTGGTGGATCCTTATGTGGTTTGTTTAAAAGAACACACATGCAATGACACTTGGTGTGGTTCATGAAAAGAACACACACGCAATGACACTGGTGGATCCATATGTGGCTTGTTTAGAGGAACAGACATGCAATGACACTGGTGGATCCACGTGTGGTTCATGAGAAGAACACACATCCAATGACTCTGGTAGATCCTTATGTGGTTCATGAAAAGAACTGACATGCAGTGACACTGGGTGTGGTTCATGAAAAGAACAGACATGCACATACACTAGGAGTGGTTCATGAAAAGAACAGACAGGCAATGACACTAGTGGATCCTTATGTGGTTTATGGAAGGAACATACATGCAATCACACCGGTGGATCCACATGTGGTTTATGGAAGTAACACACATGCAATGACACTGGGTGTGGTTCATGAAAAGAACAGACATGCAATGACACTAGTAGATCCTTATGTGGTTCATGAGAAGAACACACACGCAATGACACTGGTGGATCCTTATGTGGTTTGTTTAGAGGAACATACATGCAATGACACCGGTGGATCCACATGTGGTTTATGGAAGTAAAAGACATGCAATGACACTGGTAGATCCTTATGTGGTTCATGAATACAACACACATGCACTGACACTAGGTGTGGTTCATGAAAAGAACAGACACGCAATGACACTGGTGGGCCCATCCTTATGTGGTTCATGAGAAGAACAGACAAGCAATGACACTGGTGGATCCTTATGTGGTTTGTTTAGAGGAACAGACATGCAATGACACCGGTGGATCCACATGTGGTTTATGGAAGTAACACACATGCAATGACACTGGGTGTGGTTCATGAAAGTAACAGACATGCAATGACACTGGTAGATCCTTATGTGGTTCATGAAAAGACCAGACATGCAATGACACTGGTGGATCCTTATGTGGTTTGTTTAGAGGAACAGACATGCAATGACTCTAGCCGTGGTTCTTGAAAAGACAGACATGCAATGACTCTAGCCGTGGTTCATGAAAAGAACAAACAAGCAATGATACTGGTAGATCCTTATGTGGTTTATGGAAGGAACAGACATGCAACCACACCGGTGGATCTATATGTGGTTTATGGAAGTAACACACGTGCAATGACACTGGGTGTGCTTCATGAGAAGAGCAGACATGCAATGACACTGGTAGATCCTTATGTGGTTCATGAAAAGAATAGACATGCAATGACACTGGTGGATCCTTATGTGGTTTATTTAGAGGAACAAACATGCAATGACTCTAGTCGTGGTTCATGAGAAGAATAGACATGCAATGACACCGGGTGTGGTTCATGAAAAGAACAGACATGCAATGACTTATGTGGTTTGTTTAGAATAACACACATGCAATGACACTGGGTGTGATTCATTAAAATAACATATAGGCAATGAAACTGGTGGATCCTTATGTGGTTTGTTTAGAAGAATACGCATGCAATGACACTAGGAGTGGTTCATGAAAAGAACAGACACGCAATGACACTGGTGGATCCTTATGTGGTTTGTTTAGAGGAACAGACATGCAATCACACTGGTTGTGATTCATGAAAAGAACAGACATGCAATGACACTGGTGGATCCTTATGTGGTTCATGAAAAGAATAGACATGCAATGACACTGGTGGATCCTTATGTGGTTTGTTTAGAAGAACACACATGCAATGACACTGCGTGTGGTTCATGAGAAGAACACACACGCAATGACACTGGTGGATCTTTATGTGGTTTGTTTAGAGGAACAGACATGCAATGACACCGGTGGATCCACATGTGGTTTATTGAAGTAAAAGACATGCAATGACAGTGGCAGATCCTTATGTGGTTCATGAAAAGAACAGACATGCAGTGAAACTGGGTGTGGTTCATGAATAGAAGAGACATGCACTGACGCTAGGTGTGGTTCATGAAAAGAACAGACATGCAATAACACTGGTGGGCCCATCCTTATGTGGTTCATGAAAAGAATAGACAGGCAATGACACTGGTGGATCCTTATGTGGTTTGTTTAGAAGAACACACATGCAATGACACCAGTGGATCCACATGTGGTTTATGGAAGTAAAAGACATGCAATGACACTGGTAGATCCTTATGTGGTTCATGAAAAGAATAGACATGCATTGAAACTGGGTGTGGTTCGTCAATAGAACAGACATGCACTGACACTGGGTGTGGTTCATGAAAAGAACAAACATGCAATGACACTGGTAGATCCTTATGTGGTTCATGAAAAGAACATACATGCAATGACACTGGTGGATCCTTATGTGGTTTGTTTAGAGGAACAAAGATGCAATGAGTCTAGCCATGGTTCATGAAAAGAATAGACATGCAATGACACCAGGTGTGGTTCATGAAAAGAACAGACATACAATGACTTATGTGGTTTGTTTAGAATAACACACATGCAATGAAACTGGGTGTGGTTCATGAAAATAACATATAGGCAATGACACTGGTGGATCCTGATGTGGTTTGTTTAGAAGAACACGCATGCAATGACACTAGGTGTGGTTCATGAAAATAACAGACACGCAATGAGACTTGTGGATCCTTATGTGGTTTGTTTAGAGGAACAGACATGCAATCACACTAGGTGGATCCATATGTGGTTTATGGAAGTAACAAACATGCAATGACACTAGTTGTGATTCATGAAAAGAACAGACATGCAATGACACTGGTGGATCCTTATGTGGTTCATCAAAAGAACAGACAGGCAATGACACTGGTGGATCCTTATGTGGTTTGTTTAGACGAACACGCATGCAATGACACTGAGTGTGGTTCATGAGAAGAACACACACGCAATGACACTGGTGGATCCTTATGTGGTGTGTTTAGAGGAACAGACATGCAATGACACCGGTGGATCCACATGTGGTTTATTGAAGTAAAAGACATGCAATGACACTGGCAGATCCTTATGTGGTTCATGAAAAGAACAGACATGCAGTGAAACTGGGTGTGGTTCGTGAATAGAACAGACATGCACTGACACCGGGTGTGGTTCATGAAAAGAACATACATGCAATGACACTGGTGGGCCCATCCTTATGTGGTTCATGCAAAGAACAGACAGGCAATGACACTGGTGGATCCTTATGTGGTTTGTTTAGAAGAACACACATGCAATGACACCGGTGGATCCACATCTGGTTTATGGAAGTAAAAGACATGCAATGACACTGGTAGATCCTTATGTGGTTCATGAAAAGAATAGACATGTAGTGAAACTGGGTGTAGTTCATGAATAGAACAGACATGCACTGACACTGGGTGTGGTGCACGAAAAGAACAGACATGCAATGACACTGGTGGGCGCATCCTTATGTGGTTCATGAAAAGAACAAACATGCAATGACACTGGTGGATCCTTATGTGGTTTGTTTAGAAGAACACACATGCAATGACACTGGGTGTGGTTCATGAAAAGAACACACACGCAATGACACTGGTGGATCCTTATGTGGTTTGTTTAGAGGAAAAGACATGCAATGACACCGGTGGATCCACGTGTGGTTCATGAGAAGAACTCACATCCAATGACTCTGGTAGATCTTTATGTGGTTCATGAAAAGAACTGACATGCAATGAAACTTGGTGTGGTTCATGAAAAGAACAGACATGCACTGACAGTAGGAGTGGTTCATGAAAAGAACAGATAGGCAATGACACTAGTGGATCCTTATGTGGTTTATGGAAGGAACATACATGCAATCACACCGGTGGATCCACATGTGGTTTATGGAAGTAACACACATGTAATGACACTGGTTGTGGTTCATGAAAAGAACAGACATGCAATGACACTGGTAGATCCTTATGTGGTTCATGAGAAGAACACACACGTAATGACACTGGTGGATCCTTATGTGGTTTGTTTATAGGAACATACATGCAATGACACCGGTGGATCCACATGTGGTTTATAGAAGTAAAAGACCTGCAATGACACTGGTAGATCCTTATGTGGTTCTTGAATAGAATAGAGATGCACTAACACTAGGTGTGGTTCATGAAAAGAACAGACACACAATGACACTGGTGGGCCCATCCTTATGTGGTTCATGAGAAGAACAGACAGGCAATGACACTGGTGGATCCTTATGTGGTTTGTTTAGAGGAACACACATGCAATGACACCGGTGGATCCACATGTGGTTTATGGAAGTAACACACATGCAATGACACTGGGTGTGGTTCATGAAAAGAACAGACATGCAATGACACTGGTAGATCCTTATGTGGTTCATGAAAAGAACAGACATGCAATAACACTGGAGGATCCTTATGTGGTTTGTTTAGAGCAATAGACATGCAATGACTCTAGCCGTGGTTCATGAAAAGAACAGACATGCAATAACTCTAGCCGTGGTTCATGAAAAGAACAGACATGCAATGACATTGGTGGATTCCTTATGTGGTTTATGGAAGGAACAAACATGCAATCACACCGGTGGATCCATATGTGGTTTATGGAAGTAACACACGTGCAATAACACTGGGTGTGGTTCATGAATAGAACAGACATGCAATGACACTGGTGGGCCAATCCTTATGTGGTTCATGCAAAGAACAGACAGGCAATGACACTGGTGGATCCTTATGTGGTTTGTTTAGAAGAACACACATGCAATGACACCGGTGGATCCACATCTGGTTTATGGAAGTAAAAGACATGCAATGACACTGGTAGATCCTTATGTGGTTCATGAAAAGAACAGACATGCAGTGAAACTGGGTGTGGTTCATGAATAGAACATACATGCACTGACACTGGGTGTGGTGCACGAAAAGAACAGACATGCAATGACACTGGTGTGCCCATCCTTATGTGGTTCATGAAAAGAACAGACATGCAATGACACTGGTGGATCCTTATGTGGTTTGTTTAGAAGAACACACATGCAATGACACTAGGTGTGGTTCATTAAAAGAACACACACGCAATGACACTGGTGGATCCTTATGTGGTTTATTTAGAGGAACAGACATGCAATGACACTGGTGGATCGACATGTGGTTCATCAGAAGAACACACATCCAATGACTCTGGTAGATCCTTATGTGGTTCATGAAAAGAACTGACATGCAAGGACACTAGGTGTGGTTCATGAAAATAACAGACATGCACTGACAGTAGGAGTGGTTCATGAAAAGAATAGACACGCAATGACACCGGTGGATCCTTATGTGGTTTATGGAAGGAACAGACATATAATCACACCGGTGGATCCACATGTGGTTTATGGAAGTAACACACATGCAATGGCACTGGGTGTGGTTCATGAAAAGAACAGACATGCAATGGCACTGGTAGATCCTTATGTGGTTCATGAGAAGAACACACACGCAATGACACTGGTGGATCCTTATGTGGTTTGTTTAGAGGAACAGACATGCAATGACACCAGTGGATCCACATGTGGTTTATAGAAGTAAAAGACCTGCAATGACACTGGTAGATCCTTATGTGGTTCATGAATAGAACAGACATGCACTGACACTGGGTGTGGTTCATGAAAAGAACAGACACGCAATGACACTGGGGGGCCCATCATTATGTGGTTCATGAGAAGAACAGACAGACAATGACACTGGTGGATCCTTATGTGGTTTGTTTAGAGGAACACACATGCAATGACACCGGTGGATCCACATGTGGTTTATGGAAGTAACACACATGCAATGACACTGGGTGTGGTTCATGAAAAGAACAGACATGCAATGACACTAGTAGATCCTTATGTGGTTCATGAAAAGAACAGACATGCAATAACACTGGTGGATCCTTATGTGGTTTATTTAGAGCAACAGACATGCAATGACTCTAGCCGTGGTTCATGAAAAGAACAGACATGCAATAACTCTAGCCATGGTTCATGAAAAGATAAGACATGCAATGACACTGGTGGATTCCTTATGTGGTTTATGGAAGGAACAGACATGCAATCACACCGGTGGATCCATATATGGTTTATGGAAGTAACACACGTGCAATGACACTAGGTGTGGTTCATGAAAAGAACAGACATGCAATGACACTGGTGGGCCCATCCTTATGTGGTTCATGCAAAGGACAGACTGGCAATGACACTGGTGGATCCTTATGTGGTTTGTTTAAAAGAACACACATGGAATGACACCAGTGGATCCACATCTGGTTTATGGAAGTAAAAGACATGCAATGACACTGGTAGATCCATATGTGGTTCATGAAAAGAACAGACATGTAGTGAAACTGGGTGTGGTTCATGAATAGAACAGACATGCACTGACACTGGGTCTGGTGCACGAAAAGAACAGACATACAACAACACTGGTGGGCCCATCCTTATGTGGTTCATGAAAAGAACAGACATGCAATGACACTGGTGGATCCTTATGTGGTTTGTTTACAAGAACAGACATGCAATGACACTGGGTGTGGTTCATGAAAAGAAAACACACGCAATGACACTAGTGGATCCTTATGTGGTTTGTTTAGAGGAACAGACATGCAATGACACCGGTGGATCGACGTGTGGTTCATGAGAAGAACACACATCCAATGACTCTGGTAGATCCTTATGTGGTTCATGAAAAGAACTGACATACAATGACACTGGGTGTGGTTCATGAAAAGAACAGACATGCACTGACAGTAGGAGTGGTTCATGAAAAGAACAGACATGCAATGACACCGGTGGATCCTTATGTGGTTTATGGAAGGAAAGACATGCAATCACACCGGTGGATCCACATGTGGTTTATGGAAGTAACACACATGCAATGACACTTGGTGTGGTTCATGAAAAGAACAGACATGCAATGACACTGGTAGATCCTTATGTGGTTCATGAGAAGAACACACACGCAATGACACTAGTGGATCCTTATGTGGTTTGTTTAGAGGAAAAGACATGCAATGACACCAGTGGATCCACATGTGGTTTATCGAAGTAAAAGACCTGCAATGACACTGGTAGATCCTTATGTGGTTCATGAAAAGAACAGACACGCAATGACACTGGTGGGCCCATCCTTATGTGGTTCATGAGAAGAACAGACAGGCAATGACACTGGTGGATCCTTATGTGGTTTGTTTAGAGGAACACACATGCAATGACACCGGTGGATCCACATGTGGTTTATGGAAGTAACACACATGCAATGACACTGGGTGTGGTTCATGAAAAGAACAGACATGCAATGACACTGGTAGATCCTTATATGGTTCATGAAAAGAACAAACATGCAATAACACTGGAGGATCCTTATGTGGTTTGTTTAGAGCAACAGACATGCAATGACTCTAGCCGTTGTTCATGAAAAGAACAGACATGCAATAACTCTAAACGTGGTTCATGAAAAGAACATACATGCAATGACACTGGTGGATTCCTTATGTGGTTTATGGAAGGAACAGACATGCAATCACACCGGTGGATCCATATGTGGTTTATGGAAGTAACACACGTGCAATGACACTGGGTGTGGTTCATGAAAAGAACAGACATGCAATGACACTGGTAGATCCTTATGTGGTTCATGAGAAGAACACACACGCAATGACACTGGTGGATCCTTATGTGGTTTGTTTAGAGGAACAGACATGCAATGACACCGGTGGATCCACTTGTGGTTTATGGAAGTAAAAGACATGCAATGACACTGGTAGATCATTCTGTGGTTCATGGAAACAACAGACATGAAGTGAAACTGGGTGTGGTTCATGAATAGAACAGACATGCACTGACACTGGGTGTGGTTCATGAAAAGAACAGACATGCAATGACACTGGTGGGCCCATCCTTATGTGGTTCATGAGAAGAACAGACATGCAGTGACACTGGTGGATCCTTATGTGGTTTGTTTAGTGGAACAGACATGCAATGACACCGTTGGATCCACATGAGGTTTATGGAAGTAACACACATGCAATGACACTGGGTGTGGTTCATGAAAAGAACAGACATGCAATGACACTGGTAGATCCTTATGTGGTTCATGAAAAGAACATCCATGCAATGACACTGGTGGATCCTTATGTGGTTTGTTTAGAGGAACAAACATGCAATGACTCTAGCCGTGGTTCATGAAAGGAACAGACATGCAATGACACCGGGTGTGGTTCATGAAAAGAACAGACATGCAATGACTTATGGGATTTGTTTAGAATAACACACATGCAATGACACTGGGAGTGGTTCATGAAAAAAACATATAGGCAATGACACTGGTGGATCCTTATGTGGTTTGTTTAGAAGAACACACATGCAATGACACTAGGTGTGGTTCATGAAAAGAACAGACACGCAATGACACTGGTGGATCCTTATGTGGTTTGTTTAGAGGAACAGACATGTAATCACACTAGTTGGATCCATATGTGGTTTATAGAAGTAACAGACATGCAATGAAACTGGCTATGATTCATGAAAAGAACAGACATGCAATGACACTGGTGGATCCTTATGTGGTTCGTTTAGAAGAACACACATGCAATGACACTGGGTATGGTTTATGGAAGTAACACACATGCAATGACACTAGGTGTGGTTCATGAAAAGAACAGACATGCAATCACACTGGTAGATCCTTATGTGGTTCATGAAAAGAGCAGACATGCAATGACACTGGTGGATCCTTATGTGGTTTGTTTAGAGGAACAAACATGCAATGACTATAGCCGTGGTTCATGAAAAGAACAGACATGCAATGACACCGGGTGTGGTTCATGAAAAGAACCGACATGCATTGACTTATGTGGTTTGTTTAGAATAACACACATTCAATGACACTGGGTGTGGTTCATGAAAAGAACATATAGGCAATGACACTGGTGGATCCTTATGTGGTTTGTTTAGAAGAACACACATGCAATGACATTGGGTGTGGTTCATGAAAAGAATAGACACGCAATGACACTGGTGGATCCTTATGTAGTTTGTTTAGACGAACAGACATGCAATCACACTAGGTGGATCCATATGTGGTTTATGGAAGTAACAGACATGCAATGACACTGGCTGTGATTCATGAAAAGAACAGACATGCCATGACACTGGTGGATCCTTATGTGGTTCATGAAAAGAACAGACAGGCAATGACATTAGTGGATCCTTATGTGGTTTGTTTAGAAGAACACACATGCAATGACACTGGGTGTGGTTCATGAGAAGAACACACACGCAATGACACTGGTGGATCCTTATGTGGTTTGTTTAGAGGAACATACATGCAATGACACCGGTGGATCCACATGTGGTTTATGGAAGTAAAAGACATGTAATGCCACTGGTAGATCCTTATGTTGTTCATGAAAAGAACAGACATGAAGTGAAACTGGGTGTGGTTCATGAATAGAACAGACATGCACTGACACTGGGTGTGGTTCATGAAAAGAACAGACATGCAATGACACTGGTGGGCCCATCCTTATGTGTTTCATGAAAAGAACAGACATGCAATGACACTGGTGGATCCTTATGTGGTTTGTTTAGAAGAACACACATGCAATGACACCGGTGGATACACATGTGGTTTATGGAAGTAAAAGACATGCAATGACACTGGTAGATCCTTATGTGGTTCATGAAAAGAACAGACATGTAGTGAAACTGGGTGTGGTTCATGAATAGAACAGACATGCACTGACACTGGGTGTGGTTCATGAAAAGAACAGACATGCAATGACACTGGTGGGCCCATCCTTATGTGGTTCATGAAAAGAACAGACATGCAATGACACTGGTGGATCCTTATGTGGTTTGTTTAGAAGAACACACATGCAATGACACTAGGTGTGGTTTATGAGAAGAACACACATCCAATGAACTCTAGTGGATCTATCTTGGCATAATTTGATTTATTCCACGATGTATTTCATTGTACAAGACACTTTCCATTTTTATACTACTCAGTTTTGCCCTTGGTTTTATGTGGCACTACTTAGTTTTGCCCACCCCCCTCTCTATCTTTCGTAGAAGCCCAAAACTGTGCTCACCCTGTCTGCTACTCCCTGATTGGTTGTCATAGTTGTCACGCGGATCGTGCGCACCAACCGTTGATTCTCTGCGATCCAACGATGATCGTTTCACACCTCGTGCCCTGTACATTACAGCGTGAGACAGCACGGACGTCTCCCTCCGCGAGACTTCTACAGGAAGGAACACGATGCCGTCCATCGAAAAAGTCGTCGAGTGGTCATGTCAAGTTTAATCAAGTCTGAAAAGTCTACTACTGCTACTACAACTCATGCACAGGGCAACGGGGTCATCGAGTGCACGGTTGTCGACGGGACGCTGCAATTTATTGCCACTTGATTTTAATCTGACATATCCCATTTATACGCAACGCTCTCAATCTCACTTCCAACTGGGCCCTACCGCTAGTAAATTCCATGAGTCAAGGGCCCCCCTCGAGTAGACCTAACGTTGCTAGAAATTAGTTCCGCGCCACTTGCATGCAGTGGAATCGAGGTCTGCCATGAGCGTGTTTTCAATGCAGCTCTAAAGTGGAGATCGTGGCTGTTTCAAAAAAAAAGGGAACCGAAAAAAGGGTGGAGATCGTGGTAGACCCCCACCCCCACCCCCCGCCACCACACGTGTCCACTCGAGGACTATGAACGGTCTGGTGTTTATAACCCTCCTCGACCTTCTTCTTCCATGAGCTCGTGTCATTTCCCCCAGCTTGTCTAGTCCTAAGACCCCAATCTACACCTACCACGCGCGCCAAATCTCCCTCGTTTGCACTACCTCCTTCCCTTGGTGCGCCATGAAGCGTACGCGTGGAGAAGATCCGAAGCTGAAGCCAGTTGAAGGCGAAGCAGCAGATGGCTCGGTCGTCGCCAAGTAGACGGAGGCGTCTTCTCCGGGCACAAACGCCGCTCATCGCCGCGTCTTCGAGGGTGCGAACTCATCCATCCAGCCAGTAGCCATCACCGCCGAGCAGCAGGTGGTAGCCATCGCTGCCAAGCAGCAGTTGGTAGCCGTCGCCACCGAGCAGCACATGGTAGCCATCACCGCCGAGCAGCCGGTAGTATCCGTCGCTGCCGAGCAGCAGGTGGCCTACAACATCGCGGCCGACAACGTCGTGGTGCCAGCGGCAAATCTGGACGGGGGGCAGGCGGCAGGCGGAGGCAATCCGGTGATCTACATCGATGACCCCATTGCTGTTCAAGAAATCTTCGACGCAATCGTGGAGAATGATGAGTTCGAGGAGGAGGTCCCTGATGAGGAGTCCGAGGTACTACATTGCTAGCTTCTCTAGTCGCAGTCGTAGTTTCACTGTTCATACATAGGATTTGCTCAATCATGTACAGATTCTTTTGCTCTTGAAGTAGGGTAGTATATATATGATTCGATCGGTTGATTGATGCATCTGCCATCTAGTCACAAAACCCCAATCCGTCTAGTCACAAAACCCCAATCTGCTCATCTGCCATCTAGTTGAGTTTGCTAGTTGAGTGTTGATTTCGATACACAGCAGGCCTATAACATTACATTTCTATTCCTTACTGAGCCCAATGATTCAATTTGGCCCCAAAATAGTGCAAGGGTATCTGATGGTCTCGTTTTCTTAGGGATGGTTAGTGGCCCTGAGGCAGCAATGCACATAAACAATATAGGTTTTGCTGTTGGTATTTTGGTCCTCCGACTCCATCGCTGAAAAAAATGAGGCCCTAATTTTTTCTCTCATGTGGAACCTAAATATATAATATTTGTATTGTTTCTGATCTATGAATGCGTTGTATGATGCATTTGTATATCCCTGAATATTGTTTGGTATGATTACATTTCAATTTCTTATTGTGGCCAATGATTCAAATTTGCCCCAAAGAGAAGCAGACACATTGGTGTCAAATTTTTACAGGGATGAGTGAGCAAACCTGGGGCCATGTACAAGATCAATATAAGTTGTGCAATTGTTACTTGGTTCGCTTATGCCATCTCTGTAGAAACTTATGAGGCTGCAATCTTTATTTTACATTCATAGAACTATGATATTTGAATTATCTATTCCATGCATTCATAGTGTATAAGAATTACATTTTAGTTTGTCACCGATGCCGATGATTGAAAGTTGCCCCAAAAGAGTTCAAGTGGAGACACATATGACGGTGTCATGTTTTAGGGATGGGTTGGTGAACCTGAGGCAGCAATGCACACAAACAATATAGGTTGTGCTGTTGGTACTTGGGTTCCCCAACTCCATCTTTGTAACAAATTATGAGGCCCTAGATTTATTCTCATATGGAACTACATATATGATTCTTGAATTGTTTCTGATCTTTTAATGATAGGTATGATGCATATGTATGTGAATGGTTTTGATCATAAGTATTTTTAACATGCACCTGAAGATTAATTGTTTGGTTTTTTATTTATAATTACAATATTTAGGCTTGTTTTTGTACCTGACTATGTATATCCCTGAATAATGTTTTGTACGATTACATTTCAATTTCTTATTGTGGCCAATGATTCAAATTTACCCCAAAAGAGAGGCAGACACATTGGTATCAGATTTTTTCAGGGACGAGTTAGTGAACCTGGGGCGATGTACAACAACAATACAGGCTGTGCAATTGTTACTTGGTTTACTCACGTCGTCCCTGAATAAACTTATGAGGACACAATCTTTATTCTACATTCATAGAACTATGATATTCAAATTATCTATTCCATGCATTCATAGTATATAAGAATTACATTTTAGTTTGTTACCGAGGCCGATGATTGAAATTTGCCCCAAAAGAGTTCAAGGGGAGACACGTATGATGGTGTCGTGTTTTAGGGATGGGTTGGTGAACCTGAGGTAGCAATACACACAAACAATATAGATTGTGATGTTGGTACTTTGGTTCGCCTACTCCATCTCTAAAACAAATTATGAGGCCCTAGATTTATTCTCATGTGGAACTACATATATGATCCTTGAATTGTTTCTAATCTTTTAATGATTGGTATGATGCATATGTATATGAATGGTTTTGATCATAAGTATTTTTAACATGCACCTGAGGATTAACTGTTTGGTTTTTTATTTATAATTACAATATTTAGGCTTGTTTTTGTACCTGACTATGTATATCCCTGAATAATGTTTTGTACGATTACATTTCAATTTTTTATTGTGGCCAATGATTCAAATTTGTCCCAAAAGAGAGGCAGACACATTGGTGTCAGATTTTTTCAGGGACGAGTTAGTGAACCTGGGGCGATGTACAACAACAATACAGGCTGTGCAATTGTTACTTGGTTCACTCACACCGTCCCTGAATAAACTTATGAGGCCGCAATCTGATGCAATTATTTGTTATTGTGTTGAGATGAAATGATATATGAACCGATCAAACTATTGCTGAGATGCTTTATCTTTGATATCCACGGACATATTGTCTTACATATACACGTTGTCAATTCTTGAGTTGTAATACAATTCAATCATATGTACGAGTTCTAAGTTATGTTCTTAAAAATCAACAGGAGGATGATGATGAAGTGGACGATAGCAAGGAATCCAGGGACAACAAGAGCCACTACGTGCTGAGGCGGTTACGGTGTGGGCTAATCCGTTTCCACCGTAGGGGAGACTATTTTGCCCATTCTGTGGCAGAGCAATCAACATGGACCTCAATAGCATGATCTAGCACGCGGAGGGCGTTGGCAGAGGCAGAGGCAGAAGCCATAGGCCGATTACCTTGGCGCGACACAGAGACTACGGCAAATTCCTCCTTAAGTATGTCAGGCTTGGCCTGTATCCCATCGACTAGGCTGTTGCTGCCTCCTGCTGATAAACCCCTGCCCTGCTAGGCGTCTCCGTGTCCCGGCCTCCTGCTGTAGCACCTGCTTTTATTTTGTTCTAGTTAATTATTACCTGTGTGTGGCATGTAAGACAATATATCCATGGTGTCTCTGGTGAACCTTATATATTAATCTACTCCTTTATATGGAGTGCCTTAAATTTTTTAGTGTTAAATTATATTTACTGATCATGCTCATGCACACTACAAAATATTTCTAATGCTCGATTATATTATAATTGTCAAGAAATACATCAACAAGTTAAATTGGTTCAAATTTTGTATTGAAGTAACTAAATGTATCACACACATAATAAACTAGAAACTAAAATCTAGTTCAAACACATAATGTATCACCATCACTTGTTGTCATCCTTGACTTGCTTCCCCTTCAGCCGCTTGATGTCGCCACCGTCGTAAGATCCCTTCTCGTCCTGAAACCGCTTTCTGTCCTCCTCGCGCTTCTTCTCCTGGGCTAGTTTGCAATCAGGGCAAAGCTCTCTCGCGAAAAACCCCGCCTTAATCATCCCATCTTTCATGGTAATGAGCTTACTGTACAACTCGTACGCCATGTAGGCATCTCTGGCTGCATACTCGAGGTGCGCCTGGATCATCGGCTTTCACTCCAAGTAGTCGTGATCGAGTCGCTTCAATTTCTTCAGTTTTTCATAGGATTTATCGATGATTTCCACTGCTAGATCACCCATGCCATCCTTCGCTGGGTATGATTTGATCTTGTACAGATTTTGGATGTCGATGTGGTGCCCCTCTGGGATTTTTATCAACGCACGAGAAAACATAATTGTGTCATTTGTGATATACACGCTAGTGAAAGTAATCCCTTTCCTACACAAGAACTCGACCAGAGCCGGACAACGCATCTTAGTTGGTTTACTCCTACACTTAGATGGTTCTAGGGATGTAAGGGAACAAGGGATGCAGAAGTGGTGATCTCAAATTTAAATTTCACATACCTGCAGAAGTGGTAAACGAGGACCTCCTCATGTATGGCGATTTGCACAATAACGATCTCTTATGGAGGATTTTTTTCGCTTATTTGCACGGGTGTACTCCAAGTCTAGCCCCAGAAACTTGTGCTTCTCTTTCTCAAGCAATTGCTCAAACCTGGCGAGAGTTGTCTCCACAGCCGCTTCATCATTTGTGTACACCACTGTCAAAGTCATGGTGCCATGGGCAGGGACCAAGTGGGTCTCTGTTTTGCGTTTCCCATCGTCCATGCCTGCAAGGAAATGGGTGAAAGGAACTACCTTCG
This sequence comes from Avena sativa, assembly GCA_916181665.1. Taxonomy (NCBI): domain Eukaryota; kingdom Viridiplantae; phylum Streptophyta; class Magnoliopsida; order Poales; family Poaceae; genus Avena; species Avena sativa. Next base: position 380,955,719 of record OV702286.1, on the reverse strand, counting down.
AGAGGAAGAAGAAGATGAACCGACGGTTCCAGAACAGAGGAAGAAGAAGCGCCCAGGAAAAACTGCAGAGGAATGACTGAGGAAGAGGAATGACTGCAGAAGAAACGTGGTAACTGCAACTTTCGGTTCGAGAAGTCACCGTGGTTACGTGTAGATCGTGGCAGTGCCGCCGGTTCAACAAGTGGGGCCAGTTCCTGCGAGAATATGAAATTAGCTGTGCATTTTTCTGTGCGAGAAATTGAGAGAAGTCATTTATATTTTGTCTTTCATAATTAAACACAATGAAGTTGGTACAGCCCAAGAGATTTGAACAAACGATATTTGCTAGTTTAACATACAACAACACTAACAGGCCCAACATGGCAGAACTTGGAGAGACCCAGCACTTGAGCTACCACAGAGACCTCGGCAAAGGTGGCAGAATTGGTGCGGGTGCAACCACGGCAACGGCGAGCTCGGATTCTAGAGGAGGAAAACAGAACCGAGCATGGTCGACAAGGTGATAGATCTCACCGGGAACCAATTCTCGTCCCCGACCATGCCATGGGTGCGTCCATGGTGAGGGCGAGCTTCGACTCAGGATAGGGAGGAGAGCAGGGCCGAGCAGCTTCGTCACTTCCCAGCTCTGCGCCATGGCCGCGACCACAGATTGCCGCTCCGGGGAAGAAGACGAGTAATGGAGGCGCCAACGCTGCAAGCCTACAGGGAGGAGAGCTGGGCCGAGCAAGTTCGTCCATGTCCTAGCTCCGTGCCATGGCTGTGACGCCCCACAGATTGCCGCTCTAGGGAAGAAGAAGACGCGTAATGGATGCAGGCGCCAACGCTGCAAGCTTAATTGACACCTAAGTGACGGGAGCGACAAGAGCAACATAACAGCGAGAACTAACAGGGGGGGCCCAACTTGACAGCCATTAGCCTGATTTTTTGTATTGAAACATAAAGTTGAATTCGTGCCGAAAAAGACCCTCTGAGTATTTGGCACGCCAACTATAGTCATCGCGGATGATATCAGGGAACTCGGGTACCGCGTTGCCTGGACACCCCAACTTTCGAGCCGCAAAATGATATTGTCCTATCATAGCTTCATCACTTAACTACACTAGAGCGGAACATATGGAGCAAATGTTCGAGGCGCCAATGTGGTTCGTGCCAACCCTGCCTCATTTGAACTATGTGAAGTTTGACCAAAATGTAGAAAAGCTGATTATGAGCACTCGCAACATCATTTCTATAACTAATACTTGTCACCGTACAATACTACGTACGTAGTACTTTCATACTGTATTATAGTATCAGCACTTGCAATATCATTTCCACTATTTCTTGTACTAGGCACTATGTACATAATAATATACTTTCATAGTATGTGTTTGATGTTTCCATATTCAAGCACTCAAGCTGTCGCGCCCAATTTTCTAGGCTATTAATTTTGGCATGACAATTAGTAGTACTATATCGGTGGCCGTTGGATTTGCGATACGGTGGATATTGCGACGGAACTACCACGAAATAAAGGCAAGGTTTGCTTTGTCCATAGCATATGTCTGACCTCGCCGCATTTATTCCCTCACCAGCCCTAGCCCCAGCCCCATCTCTCTCTCTCACACATCACTCCTTAATCACCATTGCGCTTCCCTCCATTGACGACCACCACCACCACAACTTAATCGTCATAGGAGGGTCGGTTGCGGGCGATGGGCCCTGCAACCTCATCTATAGAGCCGTCGCATCCCTCAGACATCATGGTGGCAGTGTGGTATGTACATAATCCCCGAAACCCTTGATCTTGATGATGAGATGTGGTCAAGCTTTTATTAGCGCTTGGCTAACATTGGGTTGGTGTTGAGTATAGTTCTCATCTAGTCCATTTAACCCGTTTGTATACTACAATTCAGTTTTACACATGCAAGCTAGTTCTAAGGATAGATCTATGGTGAACTGTAATAATAAGTTCAAATTTTGTATTGATTGATCCATGACTGATGATGATTTGGGAGGCCACTCGGCATGTTTTGCTTGATTGGTCTCAGGGGCGGAGGTCCCTTTAATTTGGCCAAGTTAGGGCAGCTGCTTCCCTACCCTGATTTTTGCCAAAATTTCAAGTATATGTATGCATATCTAGCATCGGCATCAGATAGAGCTTATCCTGTTCGTCCGTTCGTCTGTTCTTGGGTGTTCGGTATCTGCACCGCTCGATAATGAACTCCACTTATGTGATGCCTAGACCTTGGAAGTAGTACTAATATAATCGACGTTCATGCTAACTAGAGTTAAGACTTTAATTTGTGTACTTCGATAATAAAATTTCTCCACTTTACTTTCTTAGCTGATCTTGTATTGTACTCTATCAGCTAATATTGTACTATTTCACAATTATAGATAGCTCGTAGAGACATTATCTATCCATGGGATTTTTTTGTAGTGTTCGGGCAAGAAGCTCAAGCTTGGAGAGACTCATCACCGAAGAAGACAAGAGAGTCCTATGCAGTCTAGATGGAGAGGCGAGCTAGGAACACCCACGTGGAGAACATCTGTGACGAGTTCTGCAAGATGCTATTAATACCGGGAGGGTTAGACGTGCGGAGCATACCTAGCTCCCTTTTTGCCAATGTTTGGATGTGATTATCTAGAGGCCGTCAAGCTGAAGATATGCAAAACCTGCAGCTGGGACGTCGACGTGAAGAAGCAAGATGGCAAGGTAATCCTTGACGAAGGATGACTAGATTTTGTCAAAACACATGACTTGAAAGTAGCATACTTTCTGGTATTCAAGAATCTTGCCACCACTTCCTTTAAGGTGATAGTATTTGATCATGATAACTCTGAGAAGGTGATCAGATGTGTAGGTTATCACCCATCATTTGATGGACAATTTACTATATCGTAGGTATATTAATGTAGTAACTGTTCGCTTCTAATTATAACTATTCTATAAAGAGGTGCATTAACACCTTCCGTTATCATGCATCGTGTTGGAACACTATGGTACTTGACCGTGCTAGGCTCCAATGTGGAGGTATTTACTGTACTATGTTTGCAACAAAACTGCAAAACAAACATCTAGTGTACTACTGCTAGTATTGTATTACCTCTGTTCCACAGTATAATCCTCTTTAGCAAACTAAACAATCATCTTGTTAGTTCAGCCGCATACAAGAGTTGTGCTGTGTTGGTGTACCTAACAATCAAGTGGGTAGGTGTAGTACAACTCCTGTATGCAGCGGAACTAATGAGATGATTGTTCGTTGTACTCTACGACTAGTAGTAGTATGTATCGTACTAGTACAAGTGTATTACTACTAGGTGGGAGTACTATTTTTTATGAAAATAGAAGCTGTAAATAAACATCATTTGGTCAAACATGATAGTAGTAACTCTAGTCAGCATACACGGCAGCGTGCCAGCCTAGCTGTAATGGCCCAGGTTGTGACATGGTTAATTTGGTGCACGGCAGCGTGCCAGCCTAGCTATAAAATGCGCCAGGATTTAAGATGATTAATTTAGTGCACTACAGCATGCCAGCGAAGCTAGTTGGCGTCCTGGATGCAGCTCCAGAGGCCTTGCAAAAAAACTCATTCAAAGAACCATCCCATCTTCCCCATCTCGACTGTTTTTATCCCCACTCGCTAACGCCGCCTAGCCCCGCATATGGGATCGTCTCCAGTACACGCTTCACACATTTTCCTCGCCATATTGCCCGCTGCATCAGATCTTGCAGGCCGCACCACCCATCTCAAAAAGTCCCACGACAGTCATACTCTGGTCCGACCTCTTCCCCCAATCCATCTCGATATCTCAATCGATGCACAACCCGCTGCACGGCATCTAGAGCAAGGTCGGCGAAAATGTTTTCAATGAAATCGCTATGCGTCTAGACACTACTAGCACCGCCTGGCTAGCCGCATGCTCCAAGGAGCTGTACCGCGAAGTCGCGGGCGGAAAAGGTAGCAGATGCCCCAATTACCACATCAGGACATTCGTCCCCTACAACAACGTCTACGACCACATAATTTGGTGCTTTCACAGCTAGCAAGTCTACAAGGAGCGTGGATGCGAGTTCATCACCTCGTCGGTAGAGATAACACCTATGGTAGAGCTCATCTACCACCTCAGAGTTGCCCACTCGAGGACTACGCCCATAATGCCCTATAGCCACAAACACTGGGAGCCGTCTAAGCCGGTGCCCACAACAGGCTCGTGGAGAGCAGATATCATCGGCATTGGGAAAGAGGGCACCATGTTCATCGCCCAAATTGATGGCCACACCACGGACATCGTCATATCCCCCAGGTTCATCAGTTCAGGGGTGTGCGAATCACCTCAGTACAAGGTGAAGCTTTGGTCGTTGTCTCTGTGGCATGAGCTCCATGCTGTCGAAATGGTGGCGACATCTGAGCTGACGAGTAGGCCGTCGTCGGCCAAAGTTGCCCTGGAAGGGCTCAGGTCATACATGTCGCAGCCGCGATGTTACCTGGAAGCTTCAGAACCATTCGTCAGAATTTCCTGTGGATTAGGAGTATTGCATCGACAAGTTTCAAAAGTGAGATAAAACATCTAAATCTTCTTGTGATGATCCTAATGTTAAGATATGTAATGTCGTACTAATTAATTACTACTTTATGTTGGTGACCGATTCAATTTTTATGGGGAGAGGTGGAACAAGATTGTGGCAGTGTATACCTATTTCCAATGTACGCATCTGACATAGTGGGCCCACAGGCGACGGTGTGACAAGGAAAGCGTAACAGGAAGGAAAGAAAGCGCTACCCATCCGGCACTTGACACGCTATTGTGTTATGCCGAGTATTTTGTATGGAGGTCCTAACTTGCTACTGCTAATATATTTTGTAGTAATACATATGTACAGGTACTTGTTCAGATCGACCGATCGAGTGCTAAATATGGACTCTCTTTCCTTTTGAGTCATGGTCTTGCTACAACTATTGAATTTAAATGTATGCATTGTTGAATTTGTCATTTCTTTTGGCCATTGTCTATACTGCTGAATCAGACACTTTGAAATGCTGCTGAATTTGTCAAGTGGTGTTGAATATGAACTGGGAATCTGTAGATATTTTTCTGTCTTATTCTATACTACTCAATCTTCAAATGCTACTCAATCTGTCAAGTGTTATGTCGTTACTATTACTAAGGTATTTTCTAGAACTAATACCGATGTACTGGTACTTCTTTAGATCAAGTGCAATAGATGGTCCTCCTTTCCTTTTTAAACTTGGCCTTGTCAAAATCTAGATGAGGCTTGGGCATTTTGGGGTGCATATATGGGGGTCACACTGGTATTGACGTGAAAAGGAGGTATGCACACAAAAGCATACTTGATCGTCAGTTTTGCTTGCTCCAATGATCGAGTGTGTTTGGAGAAAAGGGCAAACTGATTGTGCTGCAAGGTTTTTAGAGCTGAAACATGAATGGGTTCTCTCTGTACTGCTATTGAGTTTCAGTGTATGTATTGCTGAAACAGTCACTTTGGAATGCTGCAGAATCGGTCAAGTGCTGCTAAATATGAACTAGGAATCTGTCGATATTTTTTTGTCTTATTCTATACTACTGGATCTTTCAAATGCTAATGAATTTGTAAAAAAGTTCTATCGCTACTGCTGGGCTGCTTGCACTAGAGCTTTTTCTTGTGTGTCATCGGAACCATTGGATCTATTTTGGACAGAGATGAGAGGGTACCAAGTGAAGTCATTGGATACCAGTCCAGTTTTGGTGCACGTGGTCTATGTCCCTTGTTGTTTAGATATTTTTACACGAATATCTTTCAAAATAATTATCACTTTTTTTCGTCCGGTAGTGAGGTCTGTGTTCCGAATCCGGCCGAGCCACAACACAATGCAAATTTTACTAAAGAGGAGGTAAAATCTAGCCCATTCGGCCCCTCTTTAGCCTAGAACAATTTAATTAGGCCTTTTAGGGGTCAGGAGACTTGCTGACGACAACCCATTTAAATTTTTATCAAGGATCCCATGGATAATAGCGCATGGAGTATAGCCCATTGAGTATAGTAGATGTAGAATAGCCCAAAATCTTTAATTCACCGTTTTTGGAATTGCCCTTTAAAACAAAAAATCCACCTACCCATGTTTTTAAGAAACTACTCCATTATCTGACATTTAATAAATTGAGATGCTAGGATCGCTTCCCTTTTATTTTAATAAGAGAGATAACATGGACCCATAAAATATTTTTAAGAAGGCTAATATAAGTTATAGGTACTATAAAGCTTTTAATGATAATGTTCATCTTATTTGTTTGTTGTAGTGGCAACGCACATGGTTTATATGTGTTTTGAAGTCTTGAGTTCGATTCTCTGTGCTTGACATAAATTATCTTGGGTTTACATTTTTTCTTCTAGCAATATTGCTTTATGGAGAGGTTGATGATGAGTGCATATTTGCATCATGTTTTATATTATTATTTTGCATTGTAGATGTAGTATCTTAGTATTTTACGGTGCTCGTGCGCATGTTTTATGTCTATTTTCACCAGGATCAGGACATATGATGGATCCAATGGACACAATTATTGGAGCAATTGTATTGGGATGAAAATGAGTCAAAAACAATGTAAAAGGCTTATTTGGGAAATATCAATAACACTAGAAGAAAACTTGAAGCAATCGAGGCATACAGACGGTTCAATGACCAACTATACGACCGAAATACTTTTTCTGGCCGTATAGTTCCAGTCGTATAGTTGGTGCCGCGACCGCCTCTTCAAATAGTTTCACCCCGTGCAACTGGATCAGGGAGACTACATACAGAACATCCAAAAATCGCTGAAACCTCACCTCTGGAAGGCATCTGGAGGGGGAACTCGTCCACCGGGGATCCATCTTCACCCTGCACAGATCCGGGAGGCTAAGGCATCGATCTTTGTCATCAACCACTGCATCACCACCATCTCCATTCATCCCATCTACATCTTGTCTAGATCTTGTTGTAATTTCCGTACTCATTGTGGATTTATACAAGTACTATTCATCTATGATAGATACCATTCCCATTTCCATGATGTTTATTGCCTCCATGTCTGAGTAGATATCTAGTTCTTGGGGAGATGGAGAAACCCTAGCATATGATTGAGATGAGATAGAGATTATTATTTTATACATCATTATGTGTATGTGTTAATTGTCTTCATATTGATGTTGGGAGTTGTGCACCTCCTTAATATTTGTCTCTTATGGGGACTCGATGAAGGGGATTACTTGTTGGTAGACAGAGGGATGATAGCACTTACTATGACGATAAAGTTGTTGTCATTATTTATGTACTAACTTGGGGAATCAAGGATGTCAACACCCGGATTTTTAATCCCAGATGCATGTTATGCCATACATCGCAATCCCAGGATTACCATTTTTGCGACACATAACAGATTGGATATCATAGTACATCATCCATTACAAACCATAATAAGGTCTTACACAAATAAAGGATCTCATGATCCAGTCTTAGTACAAACAAGTAGCGGAATAAATAGCGTAGCGGTGGGCTCCATCTTCAGTGTCACGAGCAGTGCTGACGATGGGAGATGATCCTAGTTGTCGTAGCCGTCCTGTTGTCCTCCTTCCAGATAGTCCTCCTCATAGTCTGGCCATAGGAATAGCCAGGGACAAAGCCATGAGTACGCTTTAAGTACTCGCAAACTATCACTAACAAGTAAGGTAGTTCTAGTAGGAATGCTAAGTTCTAAGTTTATTTGTAAAGTTAAGTTTGAAACCTAAGCTGAGTTCAGAAACAAAGAAAGATAAAATAAAGTTTGAAATCACCTAAGCGGGAACTTAGTTATCATAGTCACAACCATGTTGTGGTCAAGTCATGTCACAATTCATTTCATAAGTCATTTTGAAAACATCTGACAACGGAACAGTATGGCCACTCCAACTGTCCATAACTGCGGAGGCGGCTATTCGAATAGTTTGACACTCTACAGAGGTGGTACACTTTCACCACAAAATTCGATACATCTGTCAGGGATAACCCTGAATTATCATACTTATTATGGAGATAATCAAACATAACCTTTCCTTTACACACTCTAGTATAAGCACCTCTCCTATGAGCTTGGCCTCCCAGCCATGGCCATCTGCCATCCTGGGCACTGCATAGGTGGACAACATTGAGAGGTAGCCTCATCTCAAACCTCTACCACGAGGGAACTAATACTAATGCATATAAACTTTCGCCTAAGCCTTACCCAATTCAGGTATTGTGGTTGTACGATAGAATTGGAATGGTATCGCATCCGAACCCAACCATCAGTTTTTATAAAAGGGCTAAGGCTCATGCCTCAACATTTTCATCATCATAAACCATTTGTGTTTCTCAACACATGTCAAAACATCTCAATAGAATGACTCATCATTCCTAGGTTTTCACAAGTCATTTTCACCAAGTATTCCCATCTAAAGTGAACAAGTTTTTGGTTTAGCTCTAATCACTAAGTTAAGAGTGTTCACTAATGTGGGATGCCAATCTCAATCTCATGACATAGAATGACATCTAAGTCTAACTAGATAGGCCAAGTTTTATACTCTTTATGCTATTTATAAACAAAGTAAGGAACTTTGGTAAAGTAAATGAAAGTAAAGCTTGTAAGTAAAACTTGGGAACGGTATAAATCAAGAAAGGGTATAACCAAAGCATGCCAAAAGCTTTTGCTCAAGTTAAGTGGGCAAGTGTGAACTTGCTTAGTTCTAGCTTGCATAGTTAAGAAACTTGCAAGTGTTAGCTTGAATTGTTAATGATGGCTTGCCTTGGTTGGTGCAGTGGTTGAAATTCTCCTCTTCTTCTTCGGGGTAGAACTCCTCCTCCTCGTAAACTTGGTCGGTACTATCGTCTATAAATATATACGGAATACACAATCACCAAACAATACTTAACTAGTCTATTTAGCACACTAAGGCACACACTTGATGATCTAGTATCATCACATTCATCATAAGATTTAATGAACTAGTTTCATGTATTTTATTTGAGAAAAGAAATTTTTACTCATTAAAATTAACTAAGATTTAATATTCTCCATTTAAAATATGGGATCATGTGGACACATGTCATCACCACATATTCTAATACATGGGAATGTGATTTAAATGTTGGATCACATTTTATAAAGTTTAAGTTTAATATTTAAAATATTTAAAGTGACTAGAAATGCCTATATAGCATTATTTTGGTACTAGTCCAAAGTCACTGCATGCAAACCTAAATATTATTACATATTCAGATAGGTTTATCAAATGTGATTTTTGAGAGTTGGAATCAACTCAAAAGCTATTATGGTTGATTTTTGAAAAATGTTTAAATGTAGAAAAGTCTCTGTTTTGTTATTTTTGCTATAGATGATCTATAACTCTAATTGATTTAGATCCAACGGTCTTGGATAGATATTTAAATTATCTTTCCAACAAAATTGGAATCATGTCATTTGGTTAAGTAAATCTTCCTGAATTGATTTTTAAACAAGGGGAGAGAAACTAGATTAAGTCTAAATCGAAAAACCTAAATTTGAATTCTAGGGCCAGCGCGGGAACACTAATGGGCCGGCCCAGTTACACTCTGCGGTGTAGAGGACAACTGACAGGGGGTCTTGCATGTCAGCGGCTCTTCTAACGCGAAGCGGTACAGGGCGATGTGGACCGCACGATTAGAACCTAGATCGACGGTGGGGGCTCGTCGTCGATGACGGACAGGTCGCCGGCGAGACGGAACCCTAGCGGCTCGGTGGGGGTGCAATGGGGGCATACCAGGGCTCCAGCTAACGTGGCGATGGGGGCAATCGAACGGGGAGACAACGACGGACTCAGGCGAGGTCGCATCGGCTCCTGGGGTGGATGAAATCGTCGGGCCCCTTTCTTCTCTGCCGCGGCGAACTCTGGTGCAATTTCGGCGAATGGCTGCTCAAGCGGCTCTAGTGAGAGGTGGGGAAGGATCAGTGGTGAGAGGGGAGTTGAGTGGTGTGAGGAAATGGTGCTGCGGAGGGCTCCTTATATAGGCTCGACGAGACGGCAGAGAGGCATGGGCGCGGCTCGTCGGAGACGACGGTATTGGGCACTAGAGGCATGGGTGGTGTAGGCGGATGGTGGCTTGCCTCCTGGCGGTCAGCTACGGCTTAATGGAGATTCTAGGGGCGGTGGCATGTGGTCAGGAAATGGCGATGCTCTGCACGGCAGAGGCGGTGCTCGACGTGGTTCATGGCGGCTGCTGGTCGTGCGACGGGAAAAGGGCGTGTCTAGGGAAGTGCTGGGGTTATGGCGGAACGGCGCACACGAGCTGAGGGCAAGGTGCGGCTTGTGCGGGCCTCCCAGGGACGATGCTCTGGCGAGCTCTGTGCATGGCGCGGAGGCGGTGGGCGCGAGCGTTCCTCGATGGTCCAGGGGCTGGATGCGTCCGTGGGGTGGACAGGGGGTCGCGGTGTGGTCTGGCCTACCTCCTAGACATGGTGAGAGAGGGCGAGGCGGTCTCCTGTGGCTGGGGCATGGTTGGCCGGCAACGACCATTCTCTGGCGGCACGGTACTGGCGCTGTGGTGAAGAGGGGATGTTGTCTAGGGCTGGGTGAGTCCAGAAGGGACAGAGGAGAGATGAGAGTGGCTAGAGGGGGACAAGAACTTAATTTGCAACTGTATTAGTTAGGCTAGAAGATTTTTGCCTGCCAAGTGTTCGACACAATGGCCGCAAGAGATCAAACTTTGAATTTTTAAAAGATTTTTGGTGGGTGTGTTAGTCATATTCTTAAGCATTTGTGGTTGCTTGGGATTGTCAAGGTGAACTCATTTGAGTGGTTTTTAGAAAAGTGTGATCTATGCATATGAAATGGATTCCATTTTCAAATGCCATTTAAATTTAGTGTTTAAATGTTTTTGTAAGATTTCAAAGTGGGCCTTGGTAGATCTTTACTTGTACTAGCAAGGGGTGCAAAGAGTTAGAATTGTTTCAGTTAAGAATTGACTCCTAGGAACACCTAATGGGACCTAGTGGATTAAAATGGCACAAATGACCATTTGCCTTTATTAATTTCATTTGATTTCTTTTTCTTTGGATTTTTCTTGGGAATGATCTAGATGATATGGAATTCATCTTAGAATCATTTTACAACCATTAGAACAAACAAACATGGCAATTCAAAACAATTCCATATTAATGCAACACACATATGCATTCTTAATTACTAAAAAGTGAAAAAGTTTCTATTAACCCTAAATTGGGTGATTTGGATCTTGATAATCTTGATTAAAGTCTTGGGATGTTACAAAGGAGAACTCATAAAGCCATGTGCATGCCATGGGAGAAATCCCTTAATAGCGGTATAATACGATTGATGTCGTTTATTCATCAGCTGTGGTTATGAAGGATGATGTGAGCAGTGGTTGCTACCTATTTTTCCATATATGGAGCTCGTAAAACATACATACATATTATGAGAATATTTGTTATAATAATCTTGATTGCTTAGTATAAATTGCTAGCGGTGTATCCACCACTCCCTAAGAACGCATTTTCCATATTGAAGTTCCACGGTTCTTTACACACGCGATTCTCACTTTCTGCATTAAGTTTTGCTTTACTTTAAATTACCTTGTTCAATCAAAAACCCAAAAACAACTCTACTTTTCTTGCATCTTAAAGTTATTTCTTAAGTACTTCATTTAGTTGTAGTTAAAAGGTTTTTATTTTTTCGCCTACTGCTCCCTGTGGGATCGATATCTTTATTTCAAAACTAGCTACAAACAATCTTCACCCTCCTCTTCTTCCTACTTTGCTGCAAGCTGAGCTTCTTGCTCCTTGACGGTCTTCTCTAGGTCGGCCACCTTCTTGCAAAGACGGGCGATGGTGCGATCCTTCTTCTCGTGCTGGAGGCGAAGAGACTGACAGTCCTTTACTAGAAGTGAGAAAGTCTAGGCCTTTTGGGCCGCAGTGGCACGATTATGGTTGGCAAACTCCCTAGCATTGCCTAATTTCTTCTGGCGATCGTACAACAGGAAGTTAAGGTTCTCCACTTGACGCTTCAACTCCGGGCGACTGGGCATCTCCATCGGCATTCCCATGAAGTCACGTCTTGCATAGTGAGCAAAACAGGTTCCTTGGATTAGGTTGACACTGAGGGCACATAGACATGCGAGAGCTTCATGCATTGCCTTGGCTAATCCATCTAGCCAGTTGTTCTCTCTCATGGAGAACTGGATTCTCCCGGATGTTGGTGCTTCTATGCTTCCTCGAAGATCAACGGTGACTAGCCATTGTAAATCTCCTCCTAGGGGTCCTGGAGTTGAGCTCCAAGAAACTCTGGATGCGGGCGTCCCAATAACTCAGACAGTGAATCCAGATCCCTCTCGAAGATCAGCTGGCCTCCATTGCCGAACTGGTAGAACTTTCTGAACTGAGTCTCCATCTACAAGAATTTAGGATGAGGAAGTTAGTGAAGTTATCAAGTGTGTCAAATTTTAGGTAGTAATGTAAGAATTTGAGGAACATGAATTTTTGAGAAAGAATGAATTTCCAAGGGTAAGAGAGGAAATAGTTTTTCATAAATACTCACTTTGGTTTTGAAATTAAGTTTTTGTTCGGACGTCCATTCTAACTAGGGTCTCCTATGGTCAGGATGGCTCTGATACTGACTTGTCAACACCCGGATTTTTAATCCCAGATGTCTGTTATGTCATACATCGCAATCCCAGGATTACCATTTTTGCGAGACATAATATATTGGATATCATAGTACGTCATCCATTACAAACCATAAATAAGGTCTTACACAAATAAGGATCTCATGATCCAGTCTTAATACAACAAGCAGCGGAATAAATAATAAGCATAGCGGTGGGGTCCATCTTTAGGGGCACAGGCAATCTTGACGAAGGCAGATAGTCCTAGTTATCATAGCCGTCCTGCTGACCGTCATCTTGGTAGTCTCCTTCATAGTCAGGCCATAGGAATAGCTAGGGACAAAAGCCATGAGTACTCTTTAAGTACTCGCAAACTACCACTACCAAGTAAGATAGTTCTAGTGTAAATGCTAACTCTAAGTTTAACTATAAAGTTAAGTTGGAAACCTAAGCTGAGTTTTGAAACAAAGAAAGATAAAATAAAGTTCTAAAATCACTTAAGTTGGGAAGCTAGTGTCATAGTCACAACCCTGTTGTGGTCAAGTCAAGATTCATCATTCATTTCATAAGTCATTTTGAAAACATCTGACAACGAAATAGTATGGCCACTCCAACTGTCCATAACCATGGATGCGGCTATTCGAATAGTTTGACACTCTGCAGAGGTGGTACACTTTCACCACAAGATTCGATACATGTGTCAGGGATAACCCTGAATCATCATACTTAGTATGCAGATAATCAAACATAACCTTTCCTTTACACACCCTAGTATAAGCACCTCTCCTATGAGCATGGCCTCCCAACCATGACCATCTGTCATCTTGGGCACTGCATAGGTGGACAACATCGAGAGGTAGCCTTAGCTCAAACCTCTCCCGCGAGGGAACTAATACTAATGCATATAAACTTCCAGCTAAGACTTAGCCAGTTTAGGTATTATGGTTGTACGGTAAAATTGGAATCGTATCGCATCCGAATCCAACCATCCGTTTTGTAAAAGGGTTAAGGCTCATGCCTCAACATTTTCATCATCATAAACCATTTGTGTTTCTCAACACATGTCAAAACATCTCAATATAATGACTCATCATTCCAAGGTTTTCACAAATCATTTTTACCAAGTGTTCCCATCTAAAGTGGCTCAAGTTTTAGTTTAGCTCTAAACTACTAAGTTAAGCGGGTTCACTAATGTGGGATGCTAAGATCAATATCATGCCATAGAATGACATCTAAAGTTATCTAGATAGGTCAAGTTTTATACTTTTTATGCTACCTTCAAAACAAGTAAGGACTTTGGTAATGTAAAGAAAGTAAAGCTTGAAATTAAATCTTGGACCGGGTATAAATCCAAATGGTATCACCAAAGCATGCCTAATGCCTTTGCTTAGGTTATCTAGCTTGCAAGGGTTAGCTTGCATTGTTAATGATGGCTTTCTAAGCATAATACTTGCAAGTGTTAGCTTGCCCTGGGTAGTGCAGTGGTTGAAGTTTTCTTCCTCCTCTTGGTAGAACTCCTCCTCCTCGAAAGCTTGGTCCGTACTATCGTCTATAAATACATACGGAGTACACAATCACCAAACAATACTTAACTAGTCTACTTAGCACTCTAAGGAACACACATTTGATGATCTATTATCATCACAAGCATCACAAGGTTTTATTAACTAGCTTCATTTTTTATTTAAGAAAAGTAATTTCTACTCATTGAAAATAACTAAGATTTAATATTCACCACTTAAAATATGGGATCATGTGGACACATGTCATCACCACATATTCTAACATGTGGGAATGTGATTTAAGGGTTGGATCACATTTTAATAAGTTTAAGTTTAGAATTTAATGATTTAAAGTGACTAGAAATGCCTATATAGCATTATTTTGGTACTAGTCCAAAGTCACTGCATGTAAACCTTAATATTATTACATATTCAGATAGGTATGTTTAAATGTGATTTTTGAGAGTTGGAATCAACTCAAAAACTATCATGGTTGATTTTGTAAAAATGTTTGAATGTGCAAAAGCTTCTGTCTTGTTATTTTTACTAGGAGAAATCTCTAACTCTAAATGAATTAAATCCAACGGGCTTGGATAGATCTTTCAGTAGGTTTCTAACAAAATTTGAATCACTCAATTTGGTTCAGTAAATCTTCCTGAATTGATTTTTGAACTAAGGGACAGAAGTGGGTTCAAACTAAAATAGAAAAACCTTTATTTGAATTCGTGGGCTAGCGCGGGAAATAAAACGGGCCGGCCCAGTGGCGCTCCGCGGCGCGGATGACAACTGGCAGGGGGGTCCCGCAGGTCAGTGGCACATCAAACACGAAGCGATATGGGCAACATGGACCATGCGATTAAAAGGAAGATCTACGGCTAAGGATCGTCGTCCCCGGTGAATAGGTCGCCGATGAGAGCTAACCCTAGCGGCTCGGTGGGGGTGCAATGGGGGCATACCAGGGCTCCAACTAGCATGGCGATGGGGTCGACCGAACGTGCTGTCGACGGCAGACTCAGGCGTGGTCGCGGCGGTTCCTGGGGTCAACGAAATCGACGACGCCTCTCCTCCTTTGCTGCGGCAAGCTCCAGCTAAATTCTGGCTAACGGCGGCCTGCCTTGCTCCGGGGATGGGGTGGAAGGATCAGTGGAGAGAGGGGAGTGAGATGGTGTGAGTAGTTTGTGCTAGGGAGGGCTCCTTTTATAGGGCGACGAAGCGACCGAGCGGGATGGGCCGGTGACTCCGACGAGGGCTGCACAACATGCTAGCGTCGTGGCTGGAGGTAGGGGATGGTGGGCTGCCTCCTGGCGGTGCTCTACGGCTTAAATGCGTGGCTAGGGGCGGTGGCCTTTGGTCGGGAGCGTCCCGCGCTCTGGGAAACAGAGGCGGTGCTCGACGCAACGCACAACGACTATGGGTCGCGCGGTGGCGCACAACTGTGTCTAGCGGGGTGCTGGGGTCGAGGCGGAGCGGCATGCACGGTATTGGGTCGAGGGGCGGTTTGTGGCGTGCTGGCGGCTAACACGCTCTGGCACGCTCTGGCGAGCTCACAGAGAGAATGGGCGGCGGTGCTAGGGAGTGGTCTAGGGGCTGTGGGTGATCGAGGGGTGGACAGGGAGGTGCGGTCAGGTTAGGCGGAGCTAGAGGGCTTGCTGGTTTGGCGCGGCGCTGTCCCTGGTGCTCTGCCCTCTTCTAGCCGGCGGCGACCATAAAGTGGCGGCGCTCCACTGCTGTTGCAGCTTAGGGGTAGGCCGGTGAGGGTCTGGTTGGTCTTAGGGGGGACAAGGGAGAGTAGAGAGGGTGCAATGGGGGACAATGGCTTAATTAGAAATAGTAATAGTTAGGCCATTTTATTTCTGTCTGCAAGGTGTTTGATCAAATGGCCGCAAGAAATTTAAATTCGAATTTTGAAAAGATTTTTGGTGTGTGATCTGATCTTATGCATGGGAGTCTCTGGTTGCTGGGAAATGTCAAGGTGAATTGGTTTGGTTGGTTTTTGCGTAAGTGGGATCTTCTCATATGAACTACATTCAATTTTCAAATTCCATTTAAAATTAGTGTTTGCAAGTTTTTGGTAGATCACAAAGTGGTCCTTGGTACATCACTATATGTACTAGCAAGGGGTGCAAAGATCCACATTTGTTTCTATTAAGAATTGATTTCTAGGAATAGCCAAAGTAGGCATGTGGATTAAAATGGCACAAATGACCATTTGGGTATTTTATTCATTTTGATTTGTTTTTCTTTGGGAATGATCTAGATGATGTTTATTTCACCTAAGAATCATTTTACAATCAATGGATCACTTAATCATGGCAATTCAAAACAACTCCTATTTAAATGCACACACATATGACTGCTTTAATATTTTTAAATGGAAAAGTTTTTGTTAACTCTAAATTTGAGGATTTGGATCTTGATAACCTTGGATTAGAGTTTTGGGATGTTACATAGGGGCGGTGCCATGTGGTCAGGAAATGGCGATGCTCTGCACGGCAGATGTGGTGCTCGACGTGGTTCACGGCGGCTGCTGGTCGCACGACGGGAAAAGGGCGTGGCTAGGGAAGTGTTGGGGTTATGGCGGAACGGCGCACGCGAGCTGAGGGCAAGGTGCGGCTTGTGCAGGCCTGCCGGGGACGACGCTCTGGCGTGCTCCGTGCATGGCGCAGAGGCGGTGGGCGTGAGCGTTCGTTGGTGGTCCAGGGGCTGGCTGCGTCCGTGGGGTGGATAGAGGGTCGCGGTGTGGTCTGGCCTACCTCCTAGACATGGCGAGAGAGGGCGGGGCGGTCTGCTGTGGCTGGGGCACGGTTGGCCGGCAGCGACCATTCTCGGGCGGCGCGGTACTGGCGCTGCGGTGAAGAGGGGATGTTGTTTGGGGCTGGGTGAGTCTAGAAGGGGACAGAGGAGAGATGAGAGTGGTCAGAGGGGGACAAGAACTTAATTTGCAATAGTATTAGTTAGGCCAGAAGATTTTTGCCTGCCAAGTGTTCTACACAATGGCCACAAGAGATCAAACTTTGAATTTTGAAAAGATTTTTGGTGCGTGTGTTAGTCATATGCTTAAGCATCTGTGGTTGCTTGGGATTGTCAAGGTGAACTCATTTGAGTGGTTTTTAGAAAAGTGTGATCTATGCATATGAAATGGATTCCATTTTCAAATGCCATTTAAATTTAGTGTTTAAATGTTTTTGTAAGATTTCAAGGTGGGCCTTGGTAGATCTTTACTTGTACTAGCAAGGGGTGCAAAGATTTAGAATTATTTCAGTTAAGAATTGACTCCTAGGAACACCTAAAGGGACCTAGTGGATTAAACTGGAACAAATGACCATTTGCCTTTATTAATTCCATTTGATTTCTTTTTCTTTGGATTTTTCTTGGGAATGATCTAGATGATGTGGAGTTCACCTTAGAATCATTTTACAACCATTAGAACAAACAAACATGGCAATTCAAAACAATTCCATATTAATGCAACACACATATGCATTCTTAATTACTTAAAAGAGAAAAAGTTTTTGTCAACCCTAAATTGGGTGATTTGGATCTTGATAATCTTGATTAAAGTTTTGGGATGTTACAAAGGAGAACTCATAAAGCCATGTGCATGCCATGGGAGAAATCCCTTAATAGCGGGATAATACGATTGATGTCATTTATTCATCAGCTGTGGTTATGAAGGATGATGTGAGCAGTGGTTGCTGCCTATTTGTCCATATATGGAGCTCCTAAAACATACATATTATGAGAATATTTTTTATAATAATCTTGATTGCTTAGTCTAAATTTCTAGCGGTGTATCCACCGCTCCCTAAGAATGCATTTTCCCTATTGCAGTGCCAAAGTTCTTTACACACACTTTTCTCACTTTCTGCATTAAGTTTTGCTTTACTTTAAATTACCTTGTTCAATCAAAAACCCAAAAACAACTCTACTTTTCTTGCATCTTAAAGTTATTTCTTAAGTACTGCATTTAGTTGTAGTTAAAAGCATTTTAGTCTTTCCCCTACTGCTCCCCGTGGGATTGATATCTTTATTTCAAAACTAGCTACAAACGATCTGTGCACTTGCAGTCATCAAGCTATTTTCTGGCACTGTTTCCGGGGAGCTTAGCGCTATAATCACTTTAATTTTATTTATTTACTCTCGTTGTACTAATTTTTATTTAAGTTGCAGGACCGTGACAATGGACAACACTCAGCATTTAATCCAACTTGAGGCAGTAAGAAAAATGGGTTCGCCCATGGACGCTTTTATAACTGTCAATAAAAGCATAAATCTGGATGAATTGAGATCCACCCTTTATTATTTGAACTATGGCACTCTAAGAAATTTGCAGGAACCAACAAAGAGAGTCCATATGGACACTTACAATTCTTTGAAGACATTCTTAGTTCCTTTATATTCGATGATTGTAATCTTGATATGGTTAAAACCTAGTTGTTTATACAAACTCAATCTAATAATGTTTGCGACTGGTATAGATCTTTTTGTGCAGAAGCACCGAGGACTTGGACAGAATTGACAACCAATTTCCTATCAAGATATTACTCAGAAAGCAAAGCTCACAGGATGAGAGGTATTATTATCAGTTTCAAAAATAATCCTGGTGAGGGTTTGTATGAAGGATATCTAAGGTACAAAAGCTACCTAGATAATTGCCCCATCATCGTTTGCCTGATTGGTTAATCACTCACACTTTTTATGGAGGGCTTAATATTGAAAATAGAATGAATCTAGACACTGCTTCTAATGGCAGTTTTCTATCTTATACATATGACGAAGCTTCGAAATTAATAATAAATATGAGGGAGGCAACGGAAAATCTTAAAAATGAGGAGAACATTACAAATAGTTGTTCTGAATATGAATGTGTTAATGATTTCCTTGTAGATGAAAGGACTTGTGAAATGATTAAAACCCTCGGTATTGATTCTTACTCAGTAAAGAAAAATATTGAGAATTATGCAGGGCATTTGCAGGTACCTACAGAATGGGAACCCCATAAACCCCTCGAAGAAAAGAAGCGTGCAAGAGCGCTAATGGAAGAGTTCTCCTCAATACCTATTCAAGAGATCATCAAGAAAAGGCAAAAAGAGGAAGAACAAATAATGAAGAGACCGAAGAAACTAGAAAAGAACCCCAAAGCTACCAATATAAATAACATTATATTAAAGGATCTTATGGAAGCACTAATAGTGGATAATGAAGTGGTTATACTAGACCTTGAAACTTCGGAGTTCATCGAAGGTAAGGTACGAGGTAACGAAACTTCTAAACCTATGACTCCTATATATTGTGGAGAAACTTTCTTATACGGAATTTGTGAGCCGATTTCCACTATAAATATTATGCCTTCATCACTTTATGAGGAAATTCACTACAATTTAAATAATCTAGATGTGGAACCGGTAGGTACTACTATTAAATTGTCTAATAGGACTAATATAAAACCAGAAGGTGTAATTAGAAACATCTATGTATTTATTGGATCTACCCCCTTGATTTTCATATTGTTGATATGCCTCGAGATTCTTTTTGTCCTATTCTTTTAGGCAGGCCTTTTGTTTCCATAAACAAAGCTGGAGTTGATAATAAGAAGGAGACTATTTCACTGATGTTTGAGAAGAGGAAATGACATTCCACTTCGTGAAACTAAAGAAGAGGCCATATGAAGTGGAAGATATCAAGGAAGAGAAAATGATTGCTGAGCTGGCCGCAATTCATTTCAGCACTCCACAAGATGAATTAGAGAGGAGCCTAATTAATTGGGAGGAAGCACCAGATGATGAGGAGAGAGAAGACATGGATGATTACCTTGATTCAGTTCCAGAAGCACAAAATCCACATGACTATGAAGAACTAGTAAGAAAAGGAGATGAAGAGCCTCCACCGATTGAATTGAAACAACTTCCAAACGATATGAGGTATGAGTTTTTAGATAATGAAAATAAATGTCCTGTCATTATTAGCAAAAAATTATCAGAGAATGAAACAAATAAACTCATTTTGGTCTTGGTTAAGCATCGTGAAGACTTTGGATATACTCTAAGTGATATTAAAGGAATAGATCCATCTATTGTAACGCATAAGATTACCATGCTTGATGATGCTGAACCTGTAGTGGATACACAAAGAAGGCTTAATCCGAAAATGAAGAAAGTAGTAAGAAAAGAGGTTATACGCTTATTTGATGCTGGCAAAATATATCCTATTTCTGATAGTAAGTGGGTTAGACCAGCTCATTGCATACCAAGACAAGGTGGTCTTGATGCTGCTATGAATGAGGACGGTGAGCTAGTTCCTGTAAGGTCTATTGCTGGATATTGTATGTGCATTGATTTTAGGAAGCTAAACCGTGAGACACAGAAAAATCATAAACCTATACCATTCATGGATAAAATTTTAGAAAGACTTAGTAATAATTATTATTTTTGTTTTCTTGATGGTTATTTTGGATATTCTCAAATTGCCATACAACCGGAAGATCAAGAGAAAAAAACTTTCACTTGCCCTTATGGCACATATGCTTATAGATTAATTCTGTTTGGCTTATGTAACGCGGCAGCAACTTTTCAAGAATGTGTTCTAAAGATCTTTGATGCTTTTGTTGAGAAGACTATGGAAGTTCTAACAAATGATTTTGTTGTTTGTGGAACAACCTTTGATAATTACCTCTACAATCTAACCAAATTTTTGTAGAGATGTAGGCAATCAAATTTGGTTTTGAAATGGGAACAATGCTGTTTCATGGAAAGATAAAGTAAAGTTTTCAGGCATAAGGTTTCAGAGAAGGGAATCAAAATAGATAAAACTAATATAAATGATATAAAAAATCTTCCAATAGCTCATTCCATTAAAAACTTAAAAATGTTTCTGGGACATGCAGGTTTTTATAAGCGTTTAAAAAATATTTTGCTAAAATAGCTATGCCTCTCACCAACCTTCTTGATAAAGAAACTCCATTCTACTTAGATCATGACTGCATTGCAGCTTTTGAGAACCTTAAGAGTAAATTAGTTTCAGCACCTATCATGAAATCTCCAAAATGGGATGAACCTTTCAAAATCATGTGTGATGCTAGTGACTATGCTTTAGGGGTTGTGTTAGGACAGCGACACGAAAAGAATTTGAATGTTATAGTAGACCTCTTAATAGATTCAAAAACATTACGCTACTACAGAAAAAGAGTTCCTAGCTATAATTTTTGCTTGCAACAAATTTAGATCTTACATCATTAATTCTAATGTAATAGTTCATACGGATCACCAAGCTTTGCATCACCTCCTTGTGAAAAAGGATGTGAAGCCCAGGTTGATGAGGTGGGTTTTATTACTACTAGAATACGACTTGCAAATAGTAGATAGGAGGGGTAAGGATAATCCGGTAGCAGATCATCTCTCTAGGATGGAGGGAATAATTACTAACCCCGTACCTATAAATGAATCATTTCTGGGAGAATATTTAGCAAATGTTGAAATTCCTGATCCGTGGTATGCATATTATGCTAATTATCTTGCAACAAAATTTATACCTCCTGGTATGACAAGAAATCAAAGAATGAAATTCTTTATTGATCTTAAATATTACTTTTGGGATGATCCGTATCTATATCGTCATGGACCTGATGGAATGATTCGGAAGTGTGTTCCTATCCATGAAATGAATGCAATATTGCATGCTTGTCATGACAGTCTGTATGGAGGACATCATGCAGGTAAGCAAACTGTAGCGAAGGTACTTCAATCCGGATTCTATTGTCCCACCTTGCTCAAGGACGCACACATGTATGTGGAATAATGTGATGCTTGCCAAAGAAGAGGTAATATAGGTAGGAGCCAAGAAATGGCAATGAATTATAGTCTCATAATTGAACCCTTTGATGATGGGGAATGGATTACATGTGACCTTTTATAGAATCAAATGGTTATACTCATATTCTTGTTGCTATTGATTATGTTACTAAATAGGTTGAAGCTATTCCGACAAGTCATGCAGATGTAGCCGCCTTAGTGAAGATGATTAAGGATGTTATATTCCCTAGGTTTGGAGTTCCTAGATTTTTAATCACTGATGGTGGTTCTCATTTTATGAAAGGAACTTTCAGGAAGATCCTCAACAAATATGGAGTAACTCACCGTGTTGCGTCACCATATCATCCTCAAACAAGTGGTCAAGTGGAACTCTCTAATAGAGAATTAAAGACCATACTCGAGAAGATGATGTACAAATCAAGAAAAGATTGGTCATCCAAGTTAAATGACACTCTATGGGCATACCATACTGCGTTTAAAAATCGAATGGGTATGACACCTTATAAGATGGTGTACAGTAAGGCATGCCATTTACCTTTAGAATTGGAACACAAAGCTTTTTGGGCAATCAAGAACTTAAATTATCATCTTAAAGCAGCAGGAGAAAAACATGTATTAGATATACATACTTTAGATGAGTTTAGAAGCGAGGCCTATGAAAATGCTAGGTTGTTTAAGGAAAAAGTGAAAAGATGGCTGATGTCTGCAAGAGCATAGATAATTTGTAGCTAGTTTCGAAGTTCAGATATGGATCCCATAGGGAGCCCAAAGGTAAGTGTTTATTGGTGAAGTCTCTGTCACACCTGAAGTTGTCACAGGTCTTCGAGTGAATTGACTGCAAGTGTTGAAATAAGAATGGGTTTTGATTAAATGCGATAGATTTAAATAAGACTAGAATGTAAACTTCGGAAATAAAAAGCATAAAAATAAAGAACGGCTTTGCTTGTTTGTTGTTTCCTGCAGATACCGAAAGAAGGAGCAGGGAAATTTAGTTCATGGTGATAGTGAATGTGCCAGGGGGATGAATGGTGAATGTAACAATTACAATCTTATAGATATATGTGTAGGCGAATAACCCATAATTAGCTGGAACTCCTCTTGGTAGATTTCATTCCAACTTCAGTAATCCTACTAGCCTGCTACCAAAACCATGGTCAGACACTAGACGATTAAGACCCTTCAGGTTGCTTAGCGATTAAGCTCCTTGGACCGGACTAATGCAATAAGCACAGTGGTTACTCGTTATCCTCGAGTCAACTAGCTTTCCATTGATATCCCTGTGTCACCCAGGGTCACCGGTCCACTAGCGTACAAGATCTTACCTATGTAGAACAAGGTATCATGTTGTATGGGCCCTTAATTGGACAACAAGCATTAGGCATCCCACAGATAGTCAAGCACACATATTATAGTATTTAGAATCAATCAAAAATCAATGGAATATATGAAGGCACATCACATCTCACAAATCCCCTACATCTCCCACACCCAAGGGAATTACTCACACATGAGAGAAGAATAGATCATCAATATAATTGAATAAAGGGAATTCATCTTGGTATTACCATGGAGATCCACAATAAGAATAGAAAAATATCCAACACAAGTCAAGATGGGAAGAAACAATCTCAAACCCTAGTCTTGCAATGTGGAGATCCCTGTCTCTCTCAAGTACAAGTAGTGGCTATGGGGGTGAATTGGCTAGGAGGTCGAAGATCGTGGAGAGAGATGAAGAACGTCTCCTCCTTCTTCTCTGGATCTCTTTTTTCTCCCTTATGGATAGTGTGGCGGCTGCTGTGTTCTGTTTTTGTCCCCCGTCCCTGATACGTCGTAAACGTATCTATAATTTTTGATGTTCTATGCTTGTTTAGTATCTACTTTCTTATGTTTTCTCCACACTTTGGAGTATTTTTACACATTTTCTGGAACTAACCTATTAACAAGATGCCACAGTGCTAGTTGCCTGTTTTCTGCTGATTTTGGTTTCAGAAAAGCTAGTAAGGAAATATTCTCGGAATTGGACCGGACAAAAGCCAAAGTCAATATTTTACCCGGAGCAACACGGAGTCCGGAGGGGAGACGAAGTGGCACACCAGGGCGTCCACACCTGGTGGCGGTGCGGCCTAGGGGGCGCCACCAGGGGTTGTGGCCCCCTAGTGCTCCACCGACCTTGCCCCTTCACCTATAAAAGCCTCCCGGGAAGAAAACCCTAAGGAACCGATAAAAATTCCACGAAAGTGTCTGTAGCTGCCGCCATCTCCATCCCTAGATCAGGAGGGATCTGAAGCTCTTCTTGGCACCCTGCCAGAGGGGAGAGATCACCCTAGAGGCCTTCTTCATCACCATGAATGCCTCCGGTGTGATGCGTGAGTAGTTCATCCCTGGACTACGGGTCCATGTAGTAGCTAGATGGTTGGTTCTCCTCCTTTCTGCTATCATGTTTAGATCTTGTGAGCTCCGTTCATGATCAAGATCATCTATTTGTAATCTTACATGTTGTGTTTGCAGGGATCCGATGGATATTGAGATGCTATTTCAGATTGATTATTGATTCTATCATGTCTATGTTATTTGTGATCTTGCATGCTTTACGTTGTTAGTAGCTATCTTGGCCAAGTAGATGCTAGCAACTCCAAGAGGGAGTATTTATGCTCGATAGTGGGTTCATGCCTCTAGTAATCTGGGGAAGTGACAGGAATCTCTAAGGTACTAGATGTGCTGTTGCTACTAGGGAGAAAACAACAATCCTTTGTCCATGGGACAATCGTATTGTTTACTTCACACACTTTGCTTAATGCAATTATCTGTTGCTTGCAACTTAATACTGGAGGGGGTTCGGATGATAACCTGAAGGTGGATTATTAGTCATAGATGCAGTTGGATTATGGTCTATGTATAATGTTGTAATGCCTAATCAAATCTCATAGGAGTCAGCATGATTAGTATATGCATGATGCTTTCTCGGTGTCTGTCAATTGCCCCGCTATAATTTGTTCACCCAACATGTCATCTATCTTAAGGAGAATCACCTCTAGTGAACTATGGACCCTGGTCCATTCTTTTACCATCAATCTACCATCTATTTACTGTTTTCTGTTTACTTTCTGTAAGCAATTACTATCTTCCACACAATACGTTTAATCCTTTGTTTTTAGCAAAACCGGTGAGATTGACAACCTCACTGTAAGTTGGGGAAAAGTTCTGTGATTGTGTTGTGCAGGATTCCAAGTTGCTAGCAACACCTTGCAGTTGTTTCCTTGCTCCTACAGATTCAATAACCTTGGTTTCATAACCGAGGGAAAACTTGCTGTTGTGATCATCATACCTTCCTCTTGGGGTTCCCCAACGAGCTCGATATATTTTGAGGCATGAAGCCTTTTTTCAGGCGCCGTTGCCAGGGAGTCAAGGACATCTTCACAACGGGAGTCCCTCATAACCAATCTCTTTACTTTGTTTTTTGTTTTGCTTAGTTTATTTTTGCTTTGTTTGCTTGTTTCTTTTATCAAAAACACACAAAAAATTAGTTGTACTGGTTTGCTTCCTTTATTAAAAACACAAAAAATGACTACTCTTGAAAACACTAAGTTGTGTGACTTCACTAGCACCAACAACAATGATTTCATGTGCACACCTATTGCTCCACCTGTTCTTGAAGCTACTTTCTTTGAAATTAAACCTGCTTTCCTCAATATTGTTATGGAAGAACAATTCTCTAGTGTTGGTACTGAAGATGCTGCTGCTCACCTTAATAACTTTGTTGAACTTTGTGAGATGCAAAAACATAGGGATATAGATGGAGATATTATTAAGCTTAAATTGTTTCCTTTCTCTTTGAGAGGAAAAGCTAAAGAATGGTTGCTATCCCTAACTAGAAATAGTATTGATTCTTGGACTAAATGCAAAGATGCTTTCATTGCAAAATACTATCCTCCTACTAAGATTATATCTATGAGAAGTGAAATAATGAAATTTAAACAATCTGATAATGAACATGTTGCGAAAGCTTGGCAAATAATGAAATCTTTGGTAAAGAATTGTCCCACTCATGGACTGACTGCTTGGATGATTATCCAAACCTTTTATGCAGGACTGAATTATTCTTCAAGAAATCTGTTGGATTTTGCTGCTAGAGGTACCTTTATGACCATTACTTTGGGTGCTGCAACAAAGCTTCTTGATGATATGATGCTTAACTATCCTAAATGGCACACTGAAAGAGCTCAACAAGGTAAGAAGGTAAATTCTATTGAGGAACCTCCTCCTTGAGTGATAAAATTGATGTTATTATGTCTATGCTTGTTAATGGGAAAGCTCATATTGATCCAAATCATGTTCCCTTAGCCTCTTTGGCTCAAGAAGAGCAAGTTGATGTGAACTTCATTAGAAATAACAATTTTAGCAACAATGCCTACAGGAACAATTTTGGTAATAATAATTATAGGCCATATCCTCCCAACAATGGTAATGCTTATGGAAATTCCTACAACAATAATAGAAGTGCACCCTCTGAACTTGAAGTCATGCTCAAAGATTTTATTAGTAAACAAACTGATTTCAATAAAACTATTGAGGAAAAACTCTCTAATGCTAAAAGAAATATATCCTCTTTGTTTGAAGCATAGTCCTCTTTGATTAATAAAATGACTGCTAAACCTGAAACCATAGAAAATCCCTTTGCTGCTACTAATGTCATACAAGTTAGACTTGATGAAAATGTTAGATTGTTAGCTGAATTGGATGCTAAGTGGGAAAGATAAGATGAAATTGCAAGAAATAGTAGTATTTGTACTTTCACCACCACTAATGTTGAACCTAGCAACCACATGAAGTCCCCATTCCTTTTGCAACAATGCCTAAAACCAATGGAACCTTTTCTAATAAAAATGCTGAAATTCTTCGAAATATGGGAAACAATGGCTCTACTACTTTAGATGGTAATTATGATTTTGATATTGATGGTTGCAATATCTCTGAAGTAATTTAAGTTCCTACAAACGCTTGCTAAAAGTCCTAATGCTAGTGCTATGAATATGGCCTTTACAAAACACATTACTGATGCTCTCATAAAAATTAAAGAAGAAAACATGAAACATAAAGCTTCAATCCCTACGAAATTAGAAGATGGTTGGGAGCCCATCATTAATATGAAAGTGAATGATTTTGATCTCAAAGCTTTATGTGATCTTGATAGTAGTGTTTCTATTATGCCTAGAAACATTTATGAAATGCTTGATTTGCCACCATTGGAAGATTGTTATTTAAATGTCCAACTTGATGATAAAGACAAAAATAAACTCATGGGGAGTATTAATGATGTTCTTATTATGGTTAATAATTCCTCTATCCCCGTTGATTTCTATGTTTTGGATGTTGAATGCAATGCTTCTTGTCCTATTGTTTTCGGAAGACCTTTTCTTAGAACTGTTGGTGCCATTATTGATATGAAAGAAGACACCATTAAATATCAATTCCCACTCAATAAAGGTATATAACACTTATCTAAGAAGAGAGATAATATTCGTTTTTCCTCTCCTATTAAAACAAAATTTGATCTTAATGCTTCTTCATTTGAGAATACTTGATTCTTGCTTCTTATGCCTAGCTCAAAGGCGTTAAAGAAAAGCACTTATTGGGAGATAACCCAAATTTCTTTAGAAATATTTTATTGATTCTTGGAAGTTATTTCTCAGTAATAACCTCTCCTTATCCTTTTTGTGTGGTTTTTGTGCCAAGAATAACCACTAATAAGAGAGAAATAATGCTTGGGAAAGTTGCTGTCTCGAAACAGATTTTTGTGCTTCGCCGTAAAAATTCGTGAAAAATCTCTGTATGTCGGATTGATCTGTAATATTTTGTGCTTATGCCACAGGTTGTTATCTAACTTTCGTTAGTTCAACACTTTTCGATTTGAGCAACAGAAGGTCTTCGAAAAAATCGGGTTTTACATGCTGGTCTGTTTTGACAGATTTCTGCCATTATTTGCATTTGTATCTTAATCTCTTTCTCTTTGAGTTCTCTCTGATCTTTTGAACTTTTAAAAGGAAGCGATACAGTATCGTGTGTTTTAATGTAAGTTTTACTTGTGTTGAAATTGAACCAAAAGACTTATTATCTTGAGTACACAAATATTGTGAATGAAGATTGTGTGAAGTTTTGTATGAAGGAAATTTTAAAGTGTAGTGAAGAATAATGTGATAGGATAAAGTATGGACAAAAGCTCAAGCTTGGGGATGCCACCCGTGTCACCCCAAGAAATATTCAAGAAGTACAAGCGTCAAAGCTTGGGGATGCCCAAGGCATCCCCTTCTTCATCAATAAAAATCTCAGGTTTCTTCCAAACACTTCATTTTTATTCTTTCATGCACAATTATGTTATTCTTGGAGCGTCTTAGTTTTTGTTTTTAGTTTTATTTTGCTTAGTTTACTTAAATAAATTGGTTGGACCCTGCATTCATACATAGTTTCGAATAAGTTGATTTGGATTGGAAAAGAGTAGGAAAGTTCATGCTTATAAGTGGTACAAAAAGGAGCTTGTTTTTGACTGTGACTTAGACTTTATCATGTCATGCTTGATATTGCTTTGAATTTATGCTTAGTGATCATTGTTGTAGCATGACTTGTTACAAACAATTGAGATTGCTTAATGTGCCTTGAAAGAATCATGCGTTGTTTTAGCATATAAAAGCATAACATTGTGGTATTCTCTTTTGATGCTTTATTTGGGTTGACTTGGCGCATGCTCACACCATGTTAAGACTATACCAAGTCACCATAGCCTCTATGATCATTTAGTTTTCGACTTGTAATATCACTTTATGCTTTAATTAATAATGTGTTCTCGCTTTGCATGATTATGGCTATTATTGCTCTCTTAGTTGGTTGCTCCCAGTCTTTTTCTAGCCTCCACATGTACCTGATGACCCACAAGTATAGGGGGTGTATCGCAGTATTTTCGAGGGAAGTGAAACCCAATTTATTGATTCGACACAAGGGGAGCCAAAGAATACTTATCAGCCTTAACAACTGAGTTGTCAATTCAGTTGCACCTGGAAACAATCTTGCTCACAGCAGTTTATCAGTAGCAACAGTTTTGTAGTAGGAATAGTAAAGTAACAGAAGTAGCAAAGCAAAGACAGTAGTAACAAAAGCAGTAAACAGTGGGATTCGAGTGCGGTAGGCATAGTGATGGATAGACGGGCATTGCATGGACAAGACAATTCACATAGCAATCAGAACATATGGCAATTGCAGATAAATAAGATAAAGCATCCAAGTACTAGACAATCCTAGGCATGTGTTCCATATATAGTCATACATGCTCGCAATGAGAACTTGCACAACATCTTTTGTCCTGCCAGCCCGTTTGCAGCGGGGCCTCTAGGGAACTACTGGCAATTAAGGTGCTCCTTTTAATAGAGCACTGGAGCAAAGCATTAACACTCCATGAACACATGTGATCCTCACATCAAAGCCTTTCCCTTCCGGCTACCCCGATTTCTGTCACTTCGGGACCATAGGTTCCGGACAACGACGTGTGTATACAACTTGTAGATAAGACTCAAAACAATAATATCATGATGAATCAATAACATGTTCAGATCTGAAATCATGGCACTTGGGCCCTAGTGACAAGCATTAAGCACAACAAGTCGCAACAAAGTCATAAAGCACTAATAAAAGATACTAGGCACCATGCCCTAACAATCTGATGCCATTACATGAACGATCTCATCCAATCCCTACCATCCCCATAGCCTACAGCAGGGGATTACTCACTCATAGATGGGGGAAACATGGATGGTCGATGAAGATGATGGTGGAGATCGATGGAGATGGCTCTGGGGGCACTTCCCCATCCCGGCAGGGTGCCGGAACATAGACTTTCTGTCCCCCGAATCTCCCCTTCGGTGGCGGCGGCGCAACAGAACTTTTCATGGAAAAACGTCGAACCCCCCGAAGTTTTTAGGTCAGAAGGCTTCTTATAGGAGAAGAGGGAGACCAAGGGGGTGCCTAGGGCCACCACACCATGCCCTGGCGTGGCCAAGCCCAGCCCGCGCCTGGGGGTGGTGTGGCCAGGCCCTGTCCCTCCTCCGTCTCATATTCTGGCTCCGTGAGTCTTCTGGAAAAATAGGCACTTTGGATTTTGTCCCGTCCAATTCCGAGAATATTCATTTTCTGACTTTCCTAGAACCAAAAACAGTAGAAAACAGGCAGCTGGCACTGTGGCTCTCGTTAATAGGTTAGTGTGGACAAAACAGAAGAACGTGAATAAAACCAAGCATGGAGCATCAAAAATTATAGATACATTTGCAATGTATCATCATCCCCAAGCTTAACTCCTGCTCGTCCTCGAGTAGGTAAGTGATAAAAAGAAAGAATAATTTTTGAGGTGACATGAACCATCAAAGACTCAACCAAAGTATTTGTAAACATTCAAAGCTAGGATCATAGTACTTCAATCATAACATGAAAGACAAAGTTCTAGCAATAAGACATAGAAACTATGATGCAACATGAAAAGGCACAAACAAAAGATTCATGAATAACAATGCTTTGCAAGATGTTTGTTTGTTTCACATAAAGAAAATATAGCAAAGTGGCATTCAGCTTGTCCCTCATAGAGTAGCAAACATAAATGCAAAGGACACCTCCAAAGTTTACAAGAATGACTAGATACAAATAGTTTAAAACAAGCAATATCAAGGTATGCATCAATCAACAAGTCTTGGGACAATGCACATAGAACTAACAATGGCCACTATGCTCTCAAGAAAGTGCTCAAAGAATATGTGGAGACTCAACAAGGAAATGAAAAAGGTTTTGAAAAGTTTGAAAGGCTTCCAAATGCTGAAAGTATGGTACTCATTAGCTTTGAGCTCTCATTGCCCCTATCATAAGCATCTTTAATGTGGTTAAGGTGAAAGTGAGGTCCAATCTGAGTTATATGCTTGACAGATTATAAACTGAAAATCCCAAGTCCCTTGAGTACGAGGGCCGCTCCTCATGCTACTCAACTTTAGTTACCGGTAAGTTCTTGTCATCGTAAGTATGTGCGTATCATTGAGAACCGCCAACGGGGCACCCCTTGCCCGATGATACGGAAGAATCCCCATATCAAAATGACAAGGCAAGCACACAATGAGTATCTCAGCAATCTTCTTATTTACCATGGGAAAATGGTGCTTTTTTCTCTCTTTCCTCTTTTCATAAATCTCTTTTTTTCTCTTTTCTTTTTCTCAATAGCTATCTCTCTCTTTTTTTATAAGAAGAATGCTTCATAGATATCATTATGGTTACGCTGCAGGTTTCCACCATGTCAGCATGGATTAGACCAGCGGCCCAGACGTTTCTCTAACACACATACATAACTCCATGGACTTACAATCTCCCCTTTTATTTCACATCGACAACATCCGTAAACAAAAGAGCAAGGTATCAACTGGGTATATATTTACAAGTGTTGAAAGCGTTCCCCATGACAGCACGGTTCTGCTAATTCCCAGCCTATAATTAGCAAGCATATAACTTTCATGGAGAATCACAATGGTTCAGGTTTATTAAGTGCAGGAAATAAAGTGTGCCATCAAGTTTGTGAGAGATTTACTAACTAACTTTCTCATAACAAGCAAACATTTTATTCGGAAGAAAACAAGGCATATTGAATATGCACGGAAGTAGCAAATGTTGCTAATAGGTAGGTATGGTGGACACTTTGGCAATATGTGGTTTACGGGAGTTGGAAACATGAGTAAAACACTCAGTGTAAGTGAAGGCTAGCAATAGTAAGGGAGGGACAAACGAGAGAGCAATAATGGCCATAATCATGCAGAGCGACAAAACATCATTGATCAAAGCATAAAGTGATACTACAAGTTGAAAACTAAAGGATCATAAAGGCTTATGGTGACTTGAGATAGTCATAACATGGTGTGAGCATGTGCCAAGTCAACCCAAATAAAACATCAAAGGAGAATACCACTATAATATGCTTTAATATGCTAAAACAACGCATGATTCATCCAAGGCACATTAAGAAATCTCAATTGTTTATAACAATTCATGCTACAACAAATAATACTAAGCATAAAGCCAAAACAATATCAAGCATGGCATGACAAAACATAGGCCACAGTCAAAAACAAGCTCTCTTTACCACTTAAGCATGAGCTTTCCTACTCTTTTCCAAACCAAACCAAACCAAACTATTTGAACACCAATGCATGAAAGAGGAGGTCCAACCAATTTATTCAGCAAACTAAGAAAACCACACAACCTAAAAAACAAAAACAAAAAGAAGACGATCCAAGAAAAACACAACCGTCCATGAAACAATAAAAATGAAGCGTTTGGAAGAAACCTGGGATTTTTATTGATGAAGAAGGGGATGCCTTGGGCATCCCCAAGCTTTGACGCTTGTACTTCTTGGATATTTCTTGGGGTGACACGCGTGGCATCCCCAAGCTTGAGCTTTAGTCCATCCTTCATCTCATTACTCATTCCTTCCATACACCTGGAAATTTTCCTTCATACAAAACTTCACACAATCTCATTAGCAACATTAGTGCACTTAAAATAAATAAGTCTCAAGGTTCAGTTCTAACACCAAATAAACTTCCATTAGAACACTAGCGACTGTAGCACTTCCCTCAAAAATCTCAATTCCCCAAAAGAACTCAAGAAGAAACCAACAAGAAGCAAATGCAGAAAATGGCAGAAATCTGTCAAAACAGACCATCAGGTAAAGACGAATTTTTTCGAAGACCTTATGTTGCGCAAATAAAAAAGTGTTGACCTAAAGAAAGTTAGATAAAAACCTGGTCCAGAAGCACAAAAAATTACATCTCAATCCGACATACAGAGCTCTCTCAGAAATTTTTACGGTGAAGCACAGAAATCTGTTTCGGGACAGCAACTTTCCCAATCATTACTTCACTCTCATTAGAGGTTTCTCTTGGCACAAAAAGCAAATAAAAAAGATAAGGAGAGGTTATTACAGAGGTAATAACTTCCAAGACTCATCTAAAACTTTTGGGTTATCTCCCAATAAGTACTTTTCTTTAACGCCTTTAAGTTAGGCATAAGGAAAAACTAAAATGGATAGAATAGAAGTAAGCGGAGATAATCATGGTGAAAACATTGTTTTGTTCAATGAAATCCTTTTGTTAACAAGGTTGATCAGGTCTTGTTACCAAAACAATTTCATATGAGACAAAACTTTGTATTCCACTAATGATTATGTTACCTCAACCTTGATAGCAATGTTCCCAATCTTAATAGTTTCAAATTTTTCTCTTGGTATGGGACAATATATTTCTCCAAATTGAATGCCCTCAACATGTTCAATTTAATTCAAACCATAAGTCCTTTCAATCTTCTTGGGGAAATAGACAATATGTTCCTTGTCATTAACATTGAAGGTCACCTTCCCTTGATTATAATTAATAACAGCTCCTGCAGTATTTAAGAGAAGGTCTCCCAAGAATAATAGACATAATATCATCTTCAGGCATAAAAAGTTTGAGAGGATGCTCTCATAAGAAATATGAGTTGAAGTAAAAGAGAGCATAAAGAAGCAAATTCAAAACACATTTAAGTCTAACCCACTTCCTATGCATAGGAATCGTGTATGCAAATAAATCCGCAAAGAACAAAGTGACAGGCATAGGAAGATAAAACAAGAGTAACTTCAAAACTTTCAGCACATAGAGAGGTGTTTCAATACCATGAAAACTTCTACCACCATATTTGTCTCTCTCATAATAATTTTCAGTAGCCTCATGAATAAACTCAACAATATAACTATCACATAAAGCATGCTTTTCATGATCTACAAGCACTAGAGCTTTACCATAAACATCTTCAAAAGAATCCTCAGGAACATAACATTCATTCTCCTTTAGTAAGCAAGGGGGGCAATCAAATAATGTAAGGGTTAAAGAGTTACTCTCATTAGAAGGTAGGCATGGGTAGCTAATCCATTCTTCCTCCTTTTGTTCATCACTCTCCTCCTCTTTTTCATCTAATGAGATTTCAGGTTCATCAATTTCTTCTTCCATAGGAGCCTGCAAGGCATTAGTCTCTTCCATAGGATCCTGCAAGGCATTAGTCTCTTCCATTTGTGGAAAGCATCTATTAAAATATTAAAGGATATAGCTATTTTCATCCTTGTAATTATCAAAGCAAAATTTAAGTATACCATAAACCTAATGATTATAAGGTGAATCATCAATATTTTCAAGCAAACTGGCAAGTTCAAAAGCACCCTTCCAAGCAATAAATTCTTCAATTTGTTCCACATCATAAAGATCATAATTTCCCTTAACGTAGGAAGATATGGTAACATTATCATTATACTCACATTGAAAAGGGAGGTGTTTGTACCTCCTGTAGCAATAAGATTTATCAAGGCAATAAGTAACATTATAAGTAGAGCAAAAATTTCTAGCAATGGTATACAATCTATCAATTTGTCCCCATAAGTGTTTCCCTTTTTGTGACAAGCGGTGTTCCTTATAATAATATTTTTCATCTTGCGTGAACCCACCTTGCCAATAAGCTTCAGTTTCAAAGAAACCAACCATTGACAACAAGCATGATAAAGCAAGACAATAGCAGACCAACGAAAATAACAACTAGAGTAGGAACCAATTCTTTTGTATTTTTGATAAAGAAACAAGCAAACAAGGAGAAAATAAACTTAGCTTGAACAACAGTGATTCCAAGTGGACTTGATAAATAAAGCTATGCTCCCTGGCAACGGCGCCAGAAAATAGTCTTGATGATCCACAAGTATAGGGGGTGTATCGCAGTATTTTCGAGGGAAGTGAAACCCAATTTATTGATTCGACACAAGGGGAGCCAAAGAATACTTATCAGCCTTAACAACTGAGTTGTCAATTCAGTTGCACCTAGAAACAATCTTGCTCACAGCAGTTTATCAGTAGCAACCGTTTTGTAGTAGGAATAGTAAAGTAACAGCAGTAGCAAAGCAAAGACAGTAGTAACAAAAGCAGTAAACAGTGGGATTCGAGTGCGGTAGGCATAGTGATGGATAGACGGGCATTGCATGGACAAGACAATTCACATAGCAACCAGAACATACGGCAATTGCAGATAAATAAGATAAAGCATCCAAGTACTAGACAATCCTAGGCATGTGTTCCATATATAGTCATATGTGCTCGCAATGAGAACTTGCACAACATCTTTTGTCCTGCCAGCCCGTTTGCAGCGGGGCCTCTAGGGAACTACTGGCAATTAAGGTGCTCCTTTTAATAGAGCACTGGAGCAAAGCATTAACACTCCGTGAACACATGTGATCCTCACATCAAAGCCTTTCCCTTCCGGCTACCCCGATTTCTGTCACTTCGGGACCATAGGTTCCGGACAACGACGTGTGTATACAACTTGTAGATAAGGCTCAAAACAATAATATCATGATGAATCAATAACATGTTCAGATCTGAAATCATGGCACTCGGGCCCTAGTGACAAGCATTAAGCACAACAAGTCGCAACAAAGTCATAAAGCACTAATAAAAGATACTAGACACCATGCCCTAACAATCTGATGCCATTACATGAACGATCTCATCCAATCCCTACCATCCCCATAGCCTACAGCAGGGGATTACTCACTCATAGATGGGGGAAACATGGATGGTCGATGAAGATGATGGTGGAGATCGATGGAGATGGCTCTGGGGGCACTTCCCCATCCCGGCAGGGTGCCGGAACATAGACTTTCTGTCCCCCGAATCTCCCCTTCGGTGGCGGCGGCGCAACAGAACTTTTCATGGAAAAACGTCGAACCCCCCGAAGTTTTTAGGTCAGAAGGCTTCTTATAGGAGAAGAGGGAGACCGAGGGGGTGCCTGGGGCCACCACACCATGCCCTGGCGCGGCCAAGCCCAGCCCGTGCTTGGGGGTGGTGTGGCCAGGCCCTGGCCCTCCTCCGTCTCATATTCTGGCTCCGTGAGTCTTCTGGAAAAATAGGCACTTTGGATTTTGTCCCGTCCAATTTTGAGAATATTTATTTTCTGACTTTCCTGGAACCAAAAACAGCAGAAAACAGGCAGCTGGCACTGGGGCTCTCATTAATAGGTTAGTCCAAGAAATCATATGAAAAGTACTCCAAAGTGTGGACAAAACACAAGAAAGTGAATAAAACCAAGCATGGAGCATCAAAAATTATAGATACATTTGCAATGTATCGGTACCAAGTATGAGTTCCACTCATGCATCCAACTCCAAATAAAACCAAGTTATTCCAAAGAGTCCACCATACCTACCTATTAGCATTATTGCTATTCCAAGTATATTCATGTTTTTATCTACCTTCCGAATTAAACTTGTTATGTGAAAATTAGTGATTAAATCTCTCACAAACTTGATGACACACTTTACTTTCTTGCACTTAATAAACTTGAACCATTGTGCCCATCTATGTTGCGCATATGCTTGCGTTTTGTAAGTTGTGAATTAGCAGAACCATGTTACCATGCGGAACACTTTCAACATTGCACTTTATTTAGTTGATATCATGTTCTTTTGCTTATGGATCCCGACGGTGTGAAATGAAAGGGGAGATTGTAAGGCCCATGGAGTTCGTATATGTGTTAGAGAAACGTATATATGTTCGTATCATGCTGGAAACCTGCAGCATAACCATAGTGAGCAATCTATGAAGCATCCTCCATAAAAAAACTATGCAACTAGGTAACAAACAAGAAGCCTATGCAAATAGGAAAAGGATCGCTAAGATGCTCATTGTCTGCTTACCTTGTCATTTTGATATGGGGAATCTTCCGTATCATCGGGCAAGGAGTACCGCGTTGGCGGTACTTACAATGATAAGAACTTACCTGTGACTAAAGTTGAGTAGAATGAGGAATGGTACTTGTTGGGGATATACTTTCTGGGTATCCTCACAGTCCTCACTGACCAGGGTGGCCCACTTCAGGTTAGAGCTTTTCTTCACGGGCATCCTAGTCAGGGAGAAGAGACGGAGTCCAATCCGGCTACGGGAAGGCCCAAAAGACTTACCGACTTAGGCCCATAGTGTTACTTGTAGCTCAAGATGTACTCTGTAACTGACTCTTAGTCGTAGCCGGACAGATCTCTCCTGTAAACCCTAGGTCAGATATCTATATAAGTTGTCCTAGGGAGAGCCTTTAGGGCACCTAACCTCAATAGTCTACAATCTCAACTCACACAGGCGAACCCTTGTAACCCATATTCCGGCCCTGCCGTATTACTGGATTGATAGCAGGAGTAGGATCCGTCCAAAGCCGGTGGATTCGAACCTGGGTAAACCTGTGTGCTCACCGTCCCGGAACACCGTATGTCTCACACCCCTCTCTTCCGCATGCCTCGAGGACCCCCTCATGGCGTACTTGTCATCAATCTGACGACAATTGGTGCCCACTGTGGGGCAAGTGAGCTTCGGATCTGCGTTCCGAGAGGAATCTGCAAGAATCGGAATCGGCGAGACTATCATCGTCAGTCACATCCTCTACGCCAGCGACGTCCCTCTCACCGTTCTCGACGAAACCTGGATTCCGGCTAGGGAGGCTGTGAATGCCTACACCATCATGTCTTTTAGCGAGATCGATGTTTACATCGGCTTTGCTGAACCTGTCCCACCCACCCTAGCGGTGATGATAGAGGCAGGAGAAATTTCTGGATCCCCTTTGTCCGCGGAGGCGGCAGAGTTCCGGATCACAAAAAACCCTAACCCCACCTAGCCCGCACCAGTTGTAGAGATAGTGGAGAAATCTGAGCCTGAAGAAGACCTAGCGGTCCAAGTCGAATCTGGAGTGGATCTCCTTGGAGAGGCCAAATCCCAGATCGACCCACCCGTTGAAATCGAAATCCAGGAGGAGCATATCAACGAAACTGATTCCGGCTCTGATGAAGCCGGGACAGACAGGCCTTTCCTGAGGTACACACTATGACGCATGATAATGCAAAACTTAGGCATAGATGCAATTCTCGAGACCATCAAAAGTTTCGACGAAGCTGATCGCGAAAGCCGTAGGTACCTCAGGAAGCATGCATCACACTTCGTCGAGTATGTGGGATCCAGATCCGGCTCTGCCGATGCTGGAGACAACACCGACTCTATGCTGGAGGCAATTGGAACAAACGCCGACGTACCCGCATCCTCGGATGAATCGATGACGTCAGCAGATTTTTGAAGGTTCTCTGCGGAATATGAAGAGGAGTATAACTCCAAAGCTGCAGAGAAAGGAGAAGCCATGGATGAAGGATCCGGGGAACACTCTCCCAAAATGCAGGATGGCATGGAAATCAGAGATAATCCCGAGATCCGGAGGTCCAAAAGTACCGATCAGAGCTTGACTCTAGGAAACGGACCCAAAGCCTTCTTTGCTACCGGCACTGTCAAGAAGGCAAAGAAGAAGAAGAACAAGAAGAACAAGATCCCAGCAAAAGACCCTCTGGCAGAGGAGGTAATCGCCGAGGAATACGAGGAGGACTCAGATGGAGCACTTATCCCAGAAGAGCCCAAGAAAGAAGAACTGGTGGATGGACACGTGATCATTGAAGGTGCGTGTAAATTCATCGATGCTGCATTAACCACACCTATTCCTATAGCTGCAGAACTTACTGCTGGAGAACTGGACGAGAGGGCACAAGCCCTGGAAGCGCGTCGTCAAGTACTCCTTGACGAAGCCAAAAACATTGGCGAGGAAAAGAAACGCATAGCATCTGCGGGGAAGTACAACTCCAGGCAATACCAGAAGACCAGGAAGCGTCATACTAATGACAACCAATTCCCGCAGATTCACGCCGTCCTTTTTAGAGAAGAGATAGGGAAGCCTCAGAAAGATAGCAAAGGGGATTGGGTCTATCCAAACCCAGTACAGAATACCGTGGCGGCCCGAGAGATTCTATCGGCTAATCCAGGCCCGGAGGAGATCCGGTTGGGAATCAAACTACTCAACAAGGGACTGGAGCAGCAAAAGGTCGCCATGTCCGGAAGTCAAAAGCTGGTCTCTGATTCCGACCAGTGTCGCACATACCCGGCATGGGCTGACGTAATACCCCAGCGTGTTCCGGAGCAGCATCACCGTTCCGACCGCAGGGAGGATAATTACTCAAGAACCAGATCTTCAGGACAACACCACAAATCTGCCTGTTATTAGCATAAAGTCAACCCAGTTGCGGTGCAAGAGGCAATTGCTGCACTGAATCCGAGGAACCCGCCCTGACGAGAGTCGAAAGACCACAGGGACGATGATAAAGAGAAGCGTCGGGAGGAGGATCGACAAAAAATGCCACTTCCTAAACATGAAAGCCGTTCGAACGACGGACGAAGGAACGACAGACATCGTGCCAAGACAAGCCGGCAGGGGCTCGCCACAATTAAGACCCTCCCCGGGACCGGAATAATGATGTTCCGGATGGAGGTCGGCGATCAGCCGGAAATAACCCAACTGCTCCACCCTCTCTGCCAAGTAGCCATCACAACAGCCCCTAGGGAGGCAATGGAGGGCGTCGTGGTGGAGGAGGTTATGGCAGAAGCCGAAGTCCGGCTCCAAGGCACCACAGCCACAGCCGACACTCGGGACGATCTCTATCACCAAATGACGCAAGACACAGGATCAACTCCAACATAGAGGCGCGGCGCTACGAAAATGATGATATCTATGTGGGCCCAAAGTGCTTCGGACCACACATAAGAGCCACAAGATTCCCAGAAGGATTTGCTATCTCAAGACATATCCAAGCCTACGACGGCATTGCTCGGCCAGATACCTGGCTACAGGATTTCTTCCAAGCTTGCTGCATCGCCAAAGGCGAAAACAACCTGGTCGCAACCCGATATCTCCCACTCATGTTGCGGAAGATGGCATGATCATGGCTTAATGAAATTCCGGAGAACACCATCCATAACTGGTATGACATGCAAAGTGCGTTCTTTCAGAATTTCAATGGCACATACCGGAGGCCCTGTACGGTCGGAGACCTACAGCGTTGCACCCAGAAAGCCGGAGAAACTTGCCGGGATTATCTTGGACGATGGATCGACACCAAGAACTCCTGCGAGGGAGTAAATGATCAAACTGCGATTGAAGCTTTCATTGCAGGTCTCCCAATTGGTTTGCTACGTCATCGCTTGAAGTGCGACAAAGTCACTAATTTGGGAGAGATGATAGAAACAGCGAGCAGGTATGCAGACGCTGATGACGATGCAGAGGGATTACTCAACGCCCTAGCTGTGCCACAGTCGACAAAATAACCAAAGCAACAAGCTCAGAAGTGCAAAAATACGTCGGAAGAGAAACCTAACACGGAAACGGTAGTGGTTACTACTACTTTCGGGTTTGGAGGACGAGGAGGACGCGGCGGAGGCCACAGGCGTGGCCGTGGGACTTCGAGAGTTCAAGGTAGAGGAGACCAGCAACCAGGTAAAACCTACACTTGGGCCGACATTGCCAACAACCCATGTGTGCATCACCTAGACGCCAATGGGGGCTCGTCCCACACAAACGCTGAATGTCGTTTCAATGACGACATTAAAAGAGATGATACCGCAGGCTACAGTGCTAAGCGGAAGAAGGGAAAGAAGAATCCCGAAAAGGATAAAGAGACCAAGGAAGATTCCGACATGGAGGAAGCCGATGCTTCAAATCCCAAGCCGGAAGGGAAGAAAAATTTTCCGACCAAAAAAGACACTTATGTCACCTTCCTCGGTTCTCAACCAACAAAGGTGAAGAAAGCAGTTCTACATGAGCTCAACGCAATAGTTCCGGCTGTCTCCCAATACCTGGACTGGTCAGAAGTGGCAATCACATTTGACCGCGCTGATCATCCGGCTAAGCTACACAGCCGAGGAAAATACGCCTTAATCGTAAATCCACTTATTGACGGTTATGGTTTCTCCAAGACCCTCATGGACGGCGGCAGTAGTATCAATATTCTCTATGTCGAAACGCTACGCCGGATGAAGATCTCGGAGACCCAGCTGAACCATAGCTCTGTGATTTTTCACGGAGTTGTCCCAGGAAGACAAGCTAATTCCCTGGGAGAAATCACTTTGGATGTTACCTTTGGAACTCCAAAGAACTATCGGACGGAGGCACTTTCCTTCGAAGTGGTCCTGTTCAAGAGCGCGTACCACGCTATATTCGGACGTCCGGCTTACTGGGCTTTTATGGCTCGTCCGTGTTACATTTACAATATGATGAAAATTCCAGGTCCCAACGGCGTAATCACCATCAGGGGAGACCCGAAGAAAGCGTGAGAATGCAAGGATGGAAATGCCGCCTTTGCTGAAGCCATGCTGCACGCCCAGGAGTACTAGGAGATCAAGAAGAGCATAGACCCGCCCGAGATGCCCGCAACAAAGAAGGAGGTGACAAAGCCGAATCCGGAGTTCAAGGGGTCAGAAGAGACGAAGAAGACACCATTGAAGGATGATGACCCCTCCAAGGTGACCCAGATAGGCGTAGGCCTAGATAGCGCATAGGAAAGCGTGCTCGTCAAGTTCCTCAAAGCAAATCAAGATATCTTCGCATGCCAGCCATCTGACATGACTGGAGTACCTAGGGAACTTGCCGAGCACTCTTTAAATGTAAACCTGAACGCTAAACCCGTCAAACAGTTCTTACGATGTTTCGGCGATGAAAAGCGTAAGGCAATAGCTAAGGAACTAGCGCGGCTCGAGTTAGCCGGATTCATAGAAGAGGTCATCCACACTGAGTGGTCGGCCAATCCTGTAATGGTCCCTAAAAAGGACACCACTGATTTAAGTATGTGTGTTGATTATACTGCCTTGAACAAGGCTTGTCCAAAAGATCCGTTCGCTCTGCCTAGGATTGATGAAGTTGTCGATTCTATGGCAGGCTCGGAACTCCTCTGTTTTCTCGACGCATATTCCGGTTATCACCAAATCCGGATGAAGGAATCTGACAAAGTCAAAACCTCATTCATAACCCCTTTCGGAACCTTCTGTTTTGTTATGATGCCTTTCGGGCTGAAGAACGCAAGAGCTACGTACCAGCGCACGATGCAGCGTTGCCTCCACGACCAACTCGGACGCAATGTACATGCATACGTGGATGACATTGTGGTGATGTCCAAAAATAAGGAAACTCTGATTTCCGACTTGGAGGAAACATTCGCCAATCTATGAAAATATAACATCATGCTTAATCCAAAGAAATGCTTCTTTGGAATCCCAACCAGAAAATTGTTAGGTTTCATCGTGTCTCAAAGAGGCATAGAGGTGAACCGGGACAAAATCAAGGCTATACTCAATATTTCCAGGCCAACTCGCCTGAAGGACGTACAAAGACTAACTGGTTGCATCGCTGCAGTCAGTCGGTTGGTTTGTAAGCTGGCTCGGTGCAAGAGCCGCACCATTATACAAACTCTTGAAAAAGACCAAGGATTTTGTGTGGACCGATGAAGCTGAAGCTGCACTACGAGACCTGAAGAAAGTACTCGTATCTGCTCCTATCCTTGCTGTACCAGAACCACAGGAACTGATGTTGCTTTATCTTGCTGCGACGAACAAAGTCGTTAGTATCGTCATGGTGGTGGAGAGACCGGAGGAAAATCAGGAACACTTAGTGCAGCGTCCGACGTACTTTGTCAGTGAGGTTCTGACAGAATCAAAACAGCGTATCCGCACTATGAAAAGCTGGCTTGCAGTGTTTTCCTAGCATCTCGTAAGTTACGACACTATTTTCAGGAGCATCCAATTACCGTGGTGAGCACAGCTCCCATGAGAGATATAATCAACAACAGTGATGCCACAGGACGCGTCGCCAAATGGGGCATAGAGCTCTCAGCTTTCGATATTGAGTATAAAGCTCGGACAGCAATCAAATCCCAAATCCTTGCCGACTTTGTTGCTGATTGGACAGAGACAAAGGAGAATATGACCCTCCCTGAGTCGGAATATTGGACCCTATACTTTGATGGGTCTAAGGCTCGAGGGGGCTCGGGGGCTGGCGTGGTGCTCAAATCACCCCCAAGGAGATAAACTTCTATACGTGTTGCAGATCCACTTCACGGCGACAAATAATATTGCCGAGTATAAAGCACTGTTACATGGAATCCGGATTGCTAAGGATATCGGCATCCGACGTTTGATGTGTTATGGAGATTCGGATCTTGTTGCTCAACAAGTTTCGGATATTTGTAATGCAAATAAGCACATGGCAGCGTACAAAGCTGTCGTGGATGATTTATCTAAATCGTTCGAAGGGTTTGAGGTTCAACACATCCCTCGAGCAGAAAACAAGGAAGCAGATGCATTATCTTGGATAGGCTCTGCACGGAAAGAGGTCCCATATGGCGCTTTCTAGAGCACCTCAAAGTTCCCTCAATAAAGGGAGTAGATGAGGAATATCCGACCAAATCCGACTCACCTCTAATAGCAGTCCTGGCTCTAATTCCTAGCTGGACTAAACCCTACCTTGATTATCTGGTAGATGGAAAATTACCCGAAGACGAGGTTCTGAGCCGGCAGATCGTCCGACGAGCGAAAGCTTATACCATAGTTAAAGCTGAGCTCTATAAGCAGAGTTTTCTGGGGTTTTTCAGTGCTACGTATCTCCGGAAGAAGGAGTGGAGATCCTAAGAGAAATCCACGAAGGCGGGTGTGGTCACCACGCCGCAGCCAAATCTTTAGTGGCAAAAGCTTTTAGACATGGATTTTTATGGCTTACAGCTCAGGCAGATGCCGAGCGGTTAGTCAAGACGTGCAAAGGCTACCAAAAGTACGCCAAACAAAGCTCATGTTCCGGCTGATCAGTTGCGAACAATACCTATAACATGGCCTTTTGCGGTCTGGGGGCTTGATATGGTAGGACCGTTTAGACGTGCTCCAAGTGGATTTACTCACCTCTTAGTGATGGTGGATAAATTCACCAAATGGATTGAGGCTAAACCCGTCACTAGTTGTGATGGAGCAACAACCAAAAGATTTGTCGAGGATGTTATAATCCGGTATGGTTATCCACATAGTATTATCATGGACAACAGGAGTAATTTCTCTATGGGAGAATTGGCCGAATTCTGCAACGAACAAAATGTCCGGCTTGACATTGCGTCAGTCGCACATCTACAGGCTAACGGACAATTCAAAACAGCAAATGGTTTAATCCTACAAGGCCTAAAACCGAGACTCGAAGCACATCTATGACGTGCTGCGGGGGCTTGGGCAGAGGAATTACCCTCTATAATATGGAGTTTGCGAACAACTTCGAATAGGTCAACCGGATACACACCTTTCTTCTTGGTATATGGTGCAGAAGCAGTTCTTCCCAGTGATTTAATTCATACTTCTCCTAGAGTGGCCGCGTATATCAAAGAAGATGCCGAGATTTCTCGACAAAATGATCTCGACTTAGTCAAAGAAGTTCGCGTCGTTGCGGAAATGGGATCAACAGCCTATCAACAGAAGTTACGCAAGTATCGTAGCCAGAGAGTCAGAAACAGATCTTTCAATAAAGGCGATTTGGTTCTCCGGCTTGTGCAACAAAGAAAGCACAAACTTTCCCCAGTATGGGAAGGGCCCTTTTTAGTTAGTCGAGTATTGCACAATGGTTCGTACTACTTAACTGACACGAGGCCAGTCAAAGAAAGACCTGCTACTAAGAAGAGAAAGAGAGCTGGAGGCAGTACAAATCCGGATGAGTTAGACAGACCATGGAATATTTCTCAGCTACATCCCTTTTATTCTTAGTTTATCCTTCTTTGTAATCATACATATGTACATGCTCTGTGAGAAATAAAAGTATTGGTTGCCTCAAGTTTTTTCTGAGAAATTCTTACCATCTTATTTTCGAATGATCATTTCATAAGTCGAAAATCCTAGAATACTTGAATGTACTTTATGCTCATGTTTGTTCTAGTTTAGATTTCTGGTTCTAAAAATGCTACCTTTAGGTATAACTCTAAAGTTTCTAGTCTATACTTTGGTTATTTGTCTGATTGCCGGATGCGGGTATTTTCCGAGTAGTGAATTGTTGGTACTAGAAGCCGGCTTTGTTTTCCGAGTT
This sequence comes from Avena sativa, assembly GCA_916181665.1. Lineage (NCBI taxonomy): Eukaryota > Viridiplantae > Streptophyta > Magnoliopsida > Poales > Poaceae > Avena > Avena sativa. The sequence continues at coordinate 380,910,740 of OV702286.1, read as the reverse complement.
TAAACTGGTTTAGCAATTGAGCTCCGTTTCTCGGCAAAGTTTTCGTGCAGAAGTTTTAGCCGGCTCACGAAAGGGACGAGGCGGAAAGCTAGATAAGCGATAAGTATAGACGAAAAAGTATAAGTGCTTATGTAAACATTTCAGGCACATAAAAATTTAATGCCAAAAGTGTTGAATAGATCAAAAGCTTAGCACTAGCAAAATTATAATACTACATATTTTATAGACCCATAATGTTTCTCGGAATAATACAATTGTTTCTGGTAATCTATGGTGCAGGAGAATAGGCAGGCGCTGCCGGCTCGCTGAACGCATCGGCCTCGGTTTGATAACGATCTGAGATGTTCAGATCCGATACGGCCTGTTCATCATCGGAAAGTTCAGCTGCTTCTTCCGGAGGCGGGGGCGGTGTATCCACGCGAGTGAAGAAGGGAGTGTCGTAGCTGGTTAAGTCAGCCACACGACATCCATATCCGGCGGAGGAGTCCATAATGGCACTAATATCTTGCTCCTGGCCATCTTCATCCACTTTGCAATACCCTATGGTAACTTGCCATATCTCCATGTTTCCATGGTGGCTCATGACGATGGTGAGAGCGTTCTGCGCCGCGGATTGCGCGTAGGACATGTTCCAGTCCTAGACAAGCTGTGGCATTTCCTTTGCCTGGCCTCGCACCTAAAAGTCCGACATGTTGTGCATGTCCGGAACCCTGAGAGCTTCACCAATATCCTCGATGGATTGGCGGAAGTCATGAAGTAGATCACCGACTTGGGTAAGTCGGCGGGTGCAAGGCTCGGTGGAGGCAGAGTCCATCAAGTTAAGAGGACCTATACATATAACACAAAAATGGTTAAGGAAATCTGACATAAAAAAATTCGAAGAATATATACAAAGTCAGAAAGTTGGAAACATACCGAAGATGACGTCGTCAACTTTGGTCTTCTCTTCTCGAAGACTCCGGAGTTCAGCCCGGAGCGCCTCAGAAAGGTCCTTCTCTCTGCATAGCTCGTTGTTGAGATTCGAGATTCTCTAATCTTGAGCTGCAATCTTACGATCACGCTCATCAGTAGCCATGCAGGAGGATTCGAGAACTTGAGCGATGATCTTCTCATGATCCGCCTTGAGCTTCTCCAGCTCTTGGCGAAGTTCTTTGTTCTCCACCACCAAGGTTTTGAGGTTCTCGTCCTCTTCAATCATAGCGCAGGACTGTTTTACCAGTGTTGTAAGTCAAAAAGAACAACAGTTCAGTAAAAATAAAAAATAAAAAATAATAATATTCGACTATGAAAACACAAAGACAAGCTTTCAGACTCGGAATGTTTACCTTCGGCCACATCCTTGGAAACCTTCAGCTCAGCATTTTCAAGTCGGAGAGTCTTATCTCTCTCCGCTTGTTGCAGATGTTCTTCAACAAATCCTGGTTATATGAATTAACTTTCTGTAAGTCAGAATACCGAGGGTCAGAAGTCTACTGAAGTCTCGGGCTAATATTTTTACTAATATCAGTACGAGCCTTGGGGGCTACACTAGTTCATTCTTTGGCATCCTAAGAAAGCATAAACTTGGATTTGAATATCCTACTTCATGCTTGGGGGCTAGAGGATATGATATAAAATGCAATAAAGAAAATCATGAGTTGGAATCCCGACTTACATGATGTTCATGTGTGAGCTTGCTCAGACACATGTTCACCTCGGTGGTAACCTTCTCGGCGAGGGTGAGTGGAATAACCAGAGGTGGTGGAAGCACACCAGCTCTAAGTCCCTCATCGCGAAGACGAACTTGTTCAAGAAGGTCAGAGTATTTGATGTCCTCCGCCTCCTGTGCTTCTTCTTCTGCAGAGATATTTCTCTTCTCCAGGCATTGCCGGGCCAGAATCTGGATTTCTTCTACAGATTTCCGAGACAGGCCAAATTTGGCAAGTCCCGGATTATTCTGGAGGTTTTTGGCAAAGGTCTCTGCCGAGGGATCATTACCCGAAGAGGGTTCACCCTTATCTAAACCTGAGCTACCCGTGGTGGCGTCAGTCTGCGACTCAAGGGTCGCTGGCCCCAAAGTAGGAGCCGGATCTTCTGCGACAGCCGGCGAAGGACTAATCACCAGCGTTGTAGAGGGTTGTGGGGCAGGAGTCAGAGGAGCCACGGCAGGAGAAGCTATGGTCAGCTTCGTCTGTCGAAGGGGCTTCGAAGAAGTTCCCTTCCCCTTGCCCTTGATGAGCTGCTTAGCTCTGAGAATGTAATAGAATGGAAAACTTTACATCTTGGAAGAAAATTCGAGTAAGGTACAAAGGCGAAAGTTGTGTTGAAAGTTACCTCTTCACGACGGTCACCTCCTTTGTGCTGACGGCCACTGTCGGAGCCTTGCGCTTCCTGGGCACAATGTCCAGCAATGGGACCAGTTCCGCCTCCTGAGAAAACTCTGGAGGATATCCCTCGAGTGGAGCAAATTCCGACTCGGGGAGGTCGGAAACCTAACAAGAAGAAAACATCTCAGTATTGTGAGATAACTTAAAGGATGAAACACATAAAAGGGTTTATTATTGAAGCTTACCGGAACCAAAGGGTCTTCCGCTGTATGCATGTCCAGAGACAAGTCCAGAATATTCCTTTCAATCCGCTCCTTGATCACCATTTAATTTGGCTTATGTAATCATATGGCTTTAAAGCCTTAGGACTGATGCGGAGGGAGTCGTTCTTTGACGCCGTGATGGAGTGCATCAGATGGTCGCTGTGGTGTTGGAGAGGCTGGATCCGACGTGCGACCCAGCATTGGACTAGGTCGGATCCTTTCAAGCCTTTGTGTTTTATCACATATTCGATCCGCCTCTTAGCGAGGATCAGATCGTCACTGAGAGCCGGAGGGGCCTCGTCCCAAGACGGTCGGGCCGTGGCGGCTTCGTCGATGAAAGCCGGCAAAGCAGTAGCTTTGCCGGGAGTGATGGCTCAGTGTATGACGCCAGAAAAGTGTTGGCGCCGTGTTGATGTAGAGCTCGTTGGGAACCCCAAGAGGAAGGTATGATGAGCACAGCAGCAAGTTTCCCTCAGTTATGAAACCAAGGTTTAATCGAACCAGTAGGAGCAAGGAAACACCCCAAAAGTGTTGCTAGCTGAGCCTTGGCAGGGCGCACTACCGGTGGTAGTAGCAACGTGGAGACCTGCACAACACAACCACAGAACTTTGTCCCCAACTTGCGATGAGGTTGTCAATCTCACCGTGTTTTGTGGAAAACAAAGGATTAAACTTATCGAATGGAAGGAAGTAATTGTTTGCAGAAAGTAAACACAAAGTAGTAAACAGTTTATAGATTGTATGTAAAGAAAAAGGACCGGGATCCATAGTTCACTAGAGGTGGCTCTCCTTAAGATAGATAACATGCTGGGTGAACAAATTACAGCGGGGTAATTGAAAAACATCGAGAAAGCAATACATGCATATACTAATCATCTTGACTCCTTTGAGACTTGATTGGGCATTACAACATTATACATAGACCGCCATTCAACTGCATCTATGACTAATAATCCACCTTCAGGTTATCATCTGAATCCCCTCCAGTATTAAGTTGCAAGCAACAGATTATTGCTTTACGAACTACGTGTAAAGCAAACAATATGATTGTTCTATGAACAAAGGATTGTTGTTTTCTCCCTAGCAGCAACAGCGCATCTAGTACCTTAGAGATTTCTGTCACTTCCCCAGATTACCAGAGGCATGAACCCACTATCGAGCATAAATACTAACTCTTGGAGTTGCTAGCATCTACTTTGCCAAGATAGCTACTAACAACGGAAAGCATGCAAGATCACAAATAACAAAGACATGATAGAATCAAATAATCAATCTGAAATAGCATCTCAATATCCATCGGATCCCCGCAAACACAACATGAAGAATTACAAATAGATGATCTTGATCATGAACGGAGCTCACAAGATCTAAACATGAAAGCACAAAGGGGAGAACCAGCCATCTTGCTACTACATGGATCCGTAGTCCAAGGATGAACTACTCTCGCATCACACCGGAGGCTTGTATGGTGATGAAGAAGGCCTCCAGGGTGAATTCCCCTCTCCGGCAGGGTGCCGGGAAGAGTTTCAGATCCCTCCCGATCTAGGGATGGAGATGACGGTGGCTATAGACTCTTTCATGGATTTTGATCGGGTACTTAGGGTTTTCGTCCCGAGGGCATCTTATAGGCGGAAGGGGAGGCCGAGGGGGTGCCGGAGGCGGCCACACCACCCCCTGGCGCGGGCCAGGGTGGGCCGCGTGGCCAGGTGGTGTGGTGGCCCCCTGGCCCCTCGCCGTCTCGTATTCTAGCATCTGATGACTTCCGGAAAAATAGGCACTTTGGCTTTTGTCCTGTCCAATTCCGAGAATATTCATTTTCTAACTTTCCTGGAACCAAAAACAGCAGAAAACAGGCAGCTGGCACTGTGGCTCTTGTTAATAGGTTAGTCCAAGAAATCATATGAAAAGTACTCCAAAGTGTGGGAAAAACACAAGAAAGTGGATAAAACCAAGCATGGAACATCAAAAATTATAGATACATTTGCAATGTATCAACATCCCCAAGCTTAACTCCTGCTCGTCCTCGAGTAGGTAAGTGATAAAAAAAGAATAATTTTTGAGGTGACATGCACCATCAAAGACTTGATCAAAGTATTTGTAAAACATTCAAAGCTGGGATCATAGTACTTCAATCATAACATGAAAGACAAAGTTCTAGCAATAAGACAAAGAAACTATGATGCAACATGAAAAAGGCACAAACAAAAGATTCATGAATAACAATGCTTTGCAAGACGTTTGTTTGTTTCACATAAAAAACATAGCATAATAGCATTCAGCTTGTCCCTCATAGAGTAGCAAATATAAATGCATATGACACCTTCAAAGTTCATAAGAGTGACTAGATACAAATAGTTTAAAACAAGCAACATCAAGTTCTGCATCAATCAACTAGTCTTGGGACAATGCACATAGAACTAAGAATGGACACTATGCTCTCAAAGTAGGTGCATAAAGTTAGAAGGTGGAGACTCAAAATAATGGTGGAAGAAAGGCCTTTTTATAAAAGGGAGTAGGGATTCAAGTCTCATAAAGAGCTTCCAAAAATCATGGTACTTATAGCTTTCAGCTCTCATTGCCCCTATCATAAGCATCTTGAAGTGATTAAGGTTAAAGTGAACAAACTATGGTGTACATGCTTGACGAAGTATAAGTTAGAAATCTCATGTCCCTTGTATACGAGGGCCGCTCCTCATGCTACTCAAGTTTAGTCACCGGTAAGTTCTTGTCATTGTATGTACATGTGTATCATAGAGAACCGCCAACGGGGTACCCCTGGCCCGATGATACGGAAGAAACCCCATATCAAAATGACAAGGCAAGCAGACAATGAGCATCTCAGCAATCTTCTTATTTACCATGGGAATATGGTGCTTTTTTTCTCTCTTTCCTCTTTTCATAATCTTATTTTTCTCTTTTATCTTTTTTCTCAATATAGGACTCTTTTTTTATAAGAAGAATGCTTCATAGACAGCTCATTATGGTTACGCTGCAGGTTTCCACCATGTCAGCATGTATTAGATCAGCGAACCAGGCATTTCTCTAACACATATACATAACTCCATTGACTTACAAGCTCCCCTTTCATTTCACACCGACAACATCCATATACAAAAGAGCATGATATCAACTAGGTACACGTACCAAGTGCAATGTTGAAAGCGTTCCCCATGAAAGCATGGTTCTGCTAATCCCCAACAAATAAGTGCAAGCATATACAACATAGACGACACAATGGTTAAAGTTTATTAAGAGCAAGAAAAGTAAAGTGTGCCATCAACTTCGTGAGAGCTTTAATCACTAGTTTTCTCATAACAAGTTTAACTTGGAAGGTAAACAAAAGCATGAATATAATTAGAATAGCATAAGCTAGTAGGTAGGTATGGTGGACTCTTTGGAATAACTTGGTTTAGGGAGTTGGATGCATGAGTGCAACTTATACTTGGTTGTGGATGCTAGCAAAAGACTGGAAGCGACAAACTAAGAGAGCAATAATGGCCATAATCATGCAGAGCGACAAAACATCATTGATCAAAGCATAAAGTGATACTACAAGTTGAAAACTAAAGGATCATAAAGGCTATGGTGACTTGAGATAGTCATAACATGGTGTGAGCTTGTGCCAAGTCAACCCAAATAAAGCATCAAAGGAGAATACCACTATACTATGCTTTAATATGCTAAAACAACGCATGATTCATCCAAGGCACATTAAGCAATCTCAATTGTTTATAACAAGTCATGCTACAGCAAAGAATACTAAGCATAAAGCCAAAACAATATCAAGCATGGCATGACAAAGCATAGGCCATAGTAAAAAACGAGCTCTTTTTACCACATAAGCATGAACTTTCCTACTCTTTTCCAAACCAAACCAAACTATTTGCAAACCAATGTATGAAAGAGGGGGTCTAACCAATTTATTCAGAAAACTAAGCAAACAAAAGCAAATGAAAAACCAAAACGAAAACGAAAAAGAAGACGCTCCAAGAACAACACAACTGTGCATGAAACAATAAAAATGAAGTGTTTGGAAGAAACCTAGAATTTTTATTGATGAAGAAGGGGATGCCTTGGGCATCCCTAAGCTTTGACGCTTGTACTTCTTGGATATTTCTTGGGGTGACACGCGTGTCATCCCCAAGCTTGAGCTTTAGTCCATCCTTCATCTTGTTACTCATTCCTTCCATACACCTCAAAATTTTCCTTCATACAAAACTCTCTTACTTTTATTCTTAACCTTGGGGAAAATATGATTGTTTGGCGGAGAAGAAAGGTGCATGGTCCCCTTTCCCACATCTATTATTGCTCCAAGGAGTTCTAATAGGGACCTTCCAAGTGTAATTTGTCCTTTTCCTGCACATTCAATAACAAGATAATCAGTAGAGATCATCTTCCCAAGGATCTTTGTAAACACTCCTTCAGCTATTCCAATAGGTAATATGGTAGCATTATTAGCAAGAGATATTGCTTTTCCTCCTTCAGTAAGCTCCCAAGTATTCAAAGATTCATAAATATCGTTGGGCATAAGACAAAATTCAGACATGATATCACAACGGGCTTGAAATTTTTTGGTGTTTATCTCAATCTTTACTGTAGGGAGCCACTTTGATGGTTCAGAATTTATTGGAACATAATTGTGATGATCCCTATGCGTATTATAGCAATCATTTAAGCTAGTAGTGCTAGTCTCAAGAGTGTTCAATCTAGCAAATATTCTTGCGAAAGAAATATCAGTTTGGCTAGGCAAGTTGTAAGTGAGGATCAATTACTTTATAGCATTAATAGCATCATCCTCATTACATTGGAGGAAATCTCCTCCCACAATAGCATCTAAAGCATATCTATAGCAAAGAGCAATTCCAAGGTAAAAACTGCTAAGGAACAAGCTTTGAGTCATTTTAGGCTCAGTTTTTTCATGTAGATCAGAGATTCTAGACCAAGCTTCTTTAAAACTTTCCTCAATTCCTTGTTTAAAAGTGAAAATCATTTCCTCGGGTGACATAGTGATTGGAGCAAGGCTAGACACAGTGGCAACTTAAGAAAGGAACTAATTTTTTTGTGTTTTTCAAATAAGAAAGCAAACTAGTAAAACTATTTTTTGTGTGTTTTTGATAAAGAAACAAGCAAACAAAGCAAAAAGAAACTAAGCAAAACAAAAAGAACAAAGTAAAGAGATTGGTTATGAGGGACTCCCCTTGTGAAGATGTCCTTGACTCCCCGGCAACGGCGCCAGAAAAATGCTTGATGGCTCAGTGTACGGCGCCAGAAAAGTACTGGTGCGGTGTTGATGTAGAGCTCGTTGGGAACCCCAAGAGGAAGGTATGATGAGCACAGCAGTAAGTTTCCCTCAGTTATGAAACCAAGGTTTAATCAAACTAGTAGGAGCAAGGAAACACCCCAAAGGTGTTGCTAGCTGAGCCTTGGCAGGGCGCACTACCGATGCTAGTAGTAACGTGGAGACCTGCACAACACAACCGCAGAACTTGGTCCCCAACTTGCGATGAGGTTGTCAATCTCACCGTGTTTTGTGGAAAACAAAGGATTAAACGTATCGAATGGAAGGAAGTAATAGTTTGCAGAAAGTAAACACAAAGCAATAAACTGTTTATAGATTGTATGTAAAGAAAAAAGACCGGGATCCATAGTTCACTAGAGGTGGCTCTCCTTAAGATAGATAACATGCTGGGTGAACAAATTACAGCGGGGTAATTGACAAACATTGAGAAAGAAATACATGCATATACTAATCATCTTGACTCCTTTGAGACTTGATTGGGCATTACAACATTATACATAGACCGCCATCCAACTACATCTATGAGTAATAATCCACCTTCAGGTTATCATCTGAACCCCCTCCAGTATTAAGTTGCAAGCAACAAATTATTGCTTTACGAACTGTGTAAAGTAAACAATACGATTGTTCTATGAACAAAGGATTGTTGTTTTCTCCCTAGTAGCAACAACACATCTAGTACCTTAGAGATTTCTGTCACTTCCCTAGATTACCAGAGGCATGAACCCACTATCGAGCATAAATACTAACTCTTGGAGTTGCTAGCATCTACTTGGCCAAGATAGCTACTAACAACGGAAAGCATGCAAGATCACAAATAACAAAGACATGATAGAATCAATAATCAATCTGAAATAGCATCTCAATATCCATCGGATCCCCGTAAACACAACATGTAGAATTACAAATAGATGATCATGATCATGAACGGAGCTCACAAGATCTAAACATGAAAGCACAAAGGAGGAGAACCAGCCATCTAGCTACTACATGGATCCGTACTCCAAGGATGAGCTACTCACGCATCACACCAGAGGCTTGCATGGTGATGAAGAAGGCCTCCAGGGTGAATTCCTCTCTCAGGCTGGGTGCCGAGAAGAGCTTCAGATCCCTCCCGGTCTAGGGATGGAGATGACGGCGGCTACAGACCCTTTCGTGGATTTTTGATTGGGTACTTAGGGTTTTCGTCCCAAGGGCATCTTATAGGTGGAAGGGGAGGCCGAGGGGGTGCCGGAGGCAGCCACACCACCCCCTGGCACGGGCCAGGCTGGGCTGCACGGCAGGTGGTGTGGTGGCCCCTGGACCCTCTCCGTCTCGTATTCTGGCATCTGATGACTTCCAGAAAAAATAAGCACTTTGGCTTTTGTCCCGTCCAATTCCGAGAATATTCATTTTCTGACTTTCCTGGAACCAAAAATAGCAGAAAACAGGTAGCTGGCACTGTGGCTCTTGTTAATAGGTTAGTCCAAGAAATCATATGAAAAGTACTCCAAAGTGTGGGCAAAACACAAGAAAGTGGATAAAACCAAGCATGGAACATCAAAAATTATAGATACATTTGCAATGTATCAGGGAGCAGGAATATCCTTATGGTAGAAGAAAGTGGCTGGCCATTGTTTGACCGAGTCACTGGCAGAAATGCGAGGATAACTACGCTCGTGACTAACAGAAAGGCTAATAGTACCGGTAATATACGGATTACCGGCAGTGATGGAGTTTCTATGGACATGGAAGTAGAAACGAAATAAAGTGAGACTCAGCCTAATGCCGAGATACCCCTAGCACAAAGTTGCGTAAGAACTCATCTCTAAGAGAGAGTTCAGGGGAAGATGGTGGAGTTGTACACCGTAGTTATCAATCACCTCAGAAAAGAATTCCGAGGGAGGAAAGGACAAACCTCTGTCGAGGTGGGTGCCGAAGTGGACCCGCTCGTTGGCGCGTGGGTGGGGGATGGTTTCGCTGAAGCCGCTCCACCAGTCGCCAGCGCGGAGGAGACCTTCATTTTCCACACCTTGGAGTTTCTCGTTGTCGAGCAGGCACGGGATCCAGACGCCCCGGTTGCTTTCCTTCTCTGCCGCAGCCGTTGCCGCCGGTACGCCGGTGACCTTGGATGGGCGGCGCTAGGAAATCTGGGAGGAGGGAGAGCTCTGTGCGCTGGGGAGATGTGGAGGAGAAGAAACAACAAAGGGAACAGGTGAAGAGAGGAGAAGGAGAATCCTCACCCCTTATAACCACCTACCTGTGCCAAGATTCGTGCGAGTAGCACTGTGTAAATGCCACGCATCGTGGAAGGAACTAGGAAGGACCCACGTGATGATTACGTCGCTTCGATCTCCACGTACCCATTAAAACGACGCCACGGTTTTGCGAACGGCGGACCCACCAACGGTCGTGCTGACATGATGTTTGTCAGATGACATGACTTGACCATGACGAGTGTCAGATGACGTCAGGGACCAAGTTCTGACTTAGTTTGAAATCAAGCTGGAAAGTCCGAGTAACATGTTGATAGGTCCGACTTATTTTTAAGACCCGGATTGTATTTTTGTTGTGAAGTTTCAGAAACCCTTCAAGATTCTGCAAGCCGAAGATCAAGCTAGACGATGATGAATCCGACTTTGGATCTTGGAGACTTCCGGGGGCTGCTGTTGGGGATATACTTTTCGGGTATCCTCACAGTCCTCACTGGCCAGGGTGGCCCACTTCAGGTTAGAGCTTTGCTTCACGGGCGGCCCAGTCAGGGAGAAGAGACGGAGTCTAATCCAGCTACGGGAAGGCCCAGAAGACTTACCGACTTAGGCCCATAGTGTTACTTGTAGCTCAAGATGTACTCTATAATTGACTCTTAGTCGTAGCCGGACAGATCTCTCCTGTAAACCCTAGGCCAGATATCTATATAACCTGTCCTAGGGAGAGCCTTTAGGGCACCTACCTTCAATAGTCTACAATCTCAACTCACACAGGCGAACCCTTGTAACCCATATTCCGGCTCTGCCGTATTACTGGATTGATAGCAGGAGTAGGATCCGTCCAAAGCCAGCGGATAAGAACCTAGGTAAACCTGTGTGCTCACCGTCCCGGAACATCGTACGTCTCACACCCCTCTCTTCCGCATGCCTCGAGGACCCCCTCATGGCGTACTTGTCATCAATCCGACGATAGTACTCGTAAGTAAGGGGCATGAGATTTTCAGCTTATAACTTGTCAAGCATATCCTCATATTTGTTCACTTTAACCTTAATCACCTAAAGATGCTTATGATAGGGGCAATGAGAGCTGAAAGCTAATAAGTACCATAATTTTTGGAAGCTCTTTATGAGAATTGAATCCCTGCTTCCTTCTATGAAGGGCCTTTCTTTTACTTTTATGTTGAATCTCCGTCTTCTATCTTTATGCACCTATTGAGAGAGCATAGTGGACATTCTTAGTTTAATGTGCATTGTCCCAAGACTTGTTGATTGATTCATAACTTTGATCTTGCTTGTTCTTAAATTATTTGTATCTAGTCACCCTTATGAACTTTGAAGGTGTCCTATGCATTTATGTTTTGCTACACTATGAGGGACAAGCTGAATACCATTCTCATTATGTTTTCTATATGTAAAACAAACAAACGTCTTTCAAAGCATTGTTATTCATGAATCTTTTGTTTGTACCTTTTCATGTTACAACATAGTTGCTACGTCTTATTGTTAGAACTATATCTTTCATGCTATGTTAAAGTACTATGATCCCAGCTATCAATGTTTTACAAATACCTTGATCAAGATTATGATGGTGCATGTCACCTCAAAAATTCTTCTTCTTTATTTAACACTTACCTACTCGAGGACGAGCAGGATTTAAGCTTGGGGATGTTGATACGTCGTAAACGTATCTATAATTTTTGATGTTCCATGCTTGTTTAGTATCTACTTTCTTATGTTTTGTCCACACTTTGGAGCATTTTTACAAATTTTCTGGAACTAACCTATTAACAAGATGCCACAATGCCAGTTGCCTGTTTTCTGCTATTTTTGGTTTCAGAAAAGCTAGTAAGGAAATATTCTCAGAATTGGACCGGGCAAAAGCCAAAGTCAATATTATACCCAAAGCAACACGGAGTCCAGAGGGGAGACGAAGTGGCGCACCAGGGCAGCCACACCTGGTGGCAGCGCGGCCTGGGGGGCGCCACCAGGGGGTGTGGGCCCCTGGTGCTCCACCGACTTTGCCCCTTCGCCTATAAAAGCCTCCCGGGACTAAAACCCTAAGGACCCGATCAAAATTCCACGAAAGAGTCTGTATCTGCCGCCATCTCCATCCCTAGATCGGGAGGGATCTGAAGCTCTTCCCGGTACACTGCCAGAGGGGAGAGATCACCCTGGAGGCCTTCTTCATCACCATGACTGCCTCCGGTATGATGTGTGAGTAGTTCATCCCTGGACTATGGGTCCATGTAGTAGCTAGATGGTTGGTTCTCCTCCTTTGTGCTATCATGTTTAGATCTTGTGAGCTCCATTCATGATCAAGATCATCTATTTGTAATATTACATGTTGTGTTTGCGTGGATCCGATGGATATTGAGATGCTATTTCAGATTGATTATTGATTCTATCATGTCTATGTTATGTGTGATCTTGCATGCTTTCCGTTGTTAGTAGCTATCTTGGCCAAGTAGATGCTAGCAACTCCAAGAGGGAGTATTTATGCTCGATAGTGGGTTCATGCCTCTAGTAATCTGGGGAAGTGACAGGAATCTCTAAGGTACTAGATGTGCTGTTGCTACTAGGGAGAAAACAGTAATCCTTTGTCCATGGGACAATCGTATTGTTTACTTTACACACTTTGCTTAATGCAATTTTCTGTTGCTTGCAACTTAATACGGGAGGGGGTTCGGATGATAACCTGAAGGTGGATTATTAGTCATAGATGCAGTTGGATTATGGTCTATGTATAATGTTGTAATGCCCAATCAAATCTCATAGGAGTCAAGACGATTAGTATATGCATGATGCTTTCTCGGTGTCTGTCAATTGCCCCACTGTAATTTGTTCACCTAACATGTCATCTATCTTAAGGAGAATCACCTCTAGTGAACTATGGACCCCGGTCCATTCTTTTACCATCAATCTACCATCTATTTACTATTTTCTGTTTACTTTTTGCAAGCAATTACTATCTTCCACACAATATGTTTAATCCTTTGTTTTCAGCAAAACCGGTGAGATTGACAACCTCACTATAAGTTAGGGCAAAGTTCTATGATTGTGTTGTGCAGGACTCCAAGCTTCTAGCAACACCTTGCAGTTGTTTCCTTGCTCTTACTGGTTCGATAACCTTGGTTTTATAACTGAGGGAAAACTTGTTGTTGTGCTCATCATACGTTCCTCTTGGGGTTTCCCAATGAGCTCGATATATTTTGACCCATCAATCCCTTCATGGAAGTTGTCCCTTTTGACAAGACAGAGGCAGCTTGAACTATACGGCCATTCCCGCTGTATAGTTGGTCGTCACACCGTCTGTGAGCTCCACTCGCGTGCTTCCAAAGTGGGACTTGCTTGTTTTCTCCAGAATATTGTATTTCTCTTGTTAAATCCTTCTGTTGATGTTCAGAACCTGAAACACAGATTAAAATCCAAGTTTTCTTTGCTACCCAAGTATTAGCGTTAGGTAAAACCAGAAAACAATCAAATCCAAGAGAAAACCATCAATAAAAGCCATCAAAAATGTGTTGAATCTCATAGCTATCAATGGCACGATAGAAAAAAGAGAATAAGACCTTTAAAAGTGGAGACAAAGTGTTACTCTATAATGCTCGTCTTAAGTTGTTTCCAGAGAAGCTTAGATCAAAGTGGGAAGGCCCATATATAGTTGACGAAGCTTATTCGTCAGGAGCAGTGAAGATCCAGGTAAAAACACCCTCTCTTTTATGGGTGGTAAACGGACAATGCCTGAAGCATTATCGAGTAAAAGAGGATATAAGTGCAGTCACCATAGAAGTGATAACCCCAGAAGAAGTGATTAAGAAAAGATATACAAGGAATGGGAACTGCAAGAAGAATGGACTCAAGGCGGAATGAACAACACTACGTTCAAGCTATTGACCATAAAAGAGCGCTTCATGGGAGGCAACCCATGCGAAGTAAAGGTTTGAGTATGTTTTTATAATTTTTAATTAAAGTTTCATTTGAGCATTGTGTTAAATAAGGAATATTTGATGCTCTAGCAAAGAAGAAGGAAGATTCATAATGCCAAAATTGGTCGAAAATCTAAGCTTACATTTTTCTGTCAAAACTTGATATTTCGTTAAGTTTTAGATTATCAAGGAATCTTTGGAGAAGCAGAAAATTTTTGGTCGACACAAAAGGTTTAACGACCAACTATATGACGAGAATAAAAATTATGTCCGTATAGCTGCGGTCGTATAGTTGTTTCGCCATCACCCCTGCCATCCACGAAAGGTACTGATAGTTTAACGACCAACTATACGGCTGGAATTAAAATTCCGCCCGTATAGCTGCCGTAATATAGATATCGATGCCTTTGACAAACTTATTTTCTGAGTACTGATAGTTTAACGACCAACTATATGAAGGGAATAAAAATTCTGCCCGTATAGTTGCGGTCATATAGATATCGACCCATCTCCAAAAATCTTATTCAGAGTCCAGAGAGTTTAACGACCAACTATACGGCGAAATAAAAAAATTCCTGCCCGTATAGTTCCAACCGTATAGGTGGTTCCACCATAGATGTATTCTATAGTCGGTTCATAACTATACAGCGGGATCTATACGGGTCGCGCCGCATAGTTTCTCTTTACGGAAGGCGGCTAGGGTTTTTGACCTCCCCTTTTAAAGCTGATCGCATCTAACATTTTTCATTAAGTTTTCACAGATCTACGGCGTCCAACCTAGAAAAATCCTCGCCATCCTTATACAAGCCTGTCTAACAATATCCATGCAGCGAAGCCATGCAGCCCTTCCATGTCAACAAGATCTGGAAGAATAAAGAAGAGAAGCCCGCAAAGAGGATTGAAGAAGTAGAACCTAAAGGATCATCGTCATCATCTAGCTCGGAGATCAAGCCTCTCAAAAATTGGGAGGACAAGTTCCCGTAAAGGATGGAGATGATGAGGCAAGCAGAGCGGGGAAAGAGCAAGGATGAGTATCTCCCTAATCCCTATCGTCACAACATAGGATCCTATTATAAACCTCCTCTTGGTCCATCCCCTCTTAAACCTAAGAAGGTGCGGCAAGATGAGATTCATGATAAGATCTATGAGTTGGAAAAAGCTTCGAAGGCATGCGCTGAAAAAATTGGAGAAGGGATTGACTCCTACTGGATGATGAGCAAACACCTGGAGAAAAAGGTCGATGACATCAATGGTAGAGTTTGTTTCCTGATTAAAACTGTCTTTGAGTTAACATATGAGAAGAAAATCATCAAGAAGAAAATGCTGAAGCTTCAATACGACATGGCCAAGCTCAGCACCCTCTTTGCAAGCATAGTTAAAGATGGCAACATAAAAGAAGAGGTGTCGTGGAAATGGCCACGGCAGTCACTGCCATAGGCATCAATTGATAGAATCGAGGGTGAGAGCTGGCGGCCATCTGCAGTGCGAGATGGGGGCGGATGCACATGGGTTTACCTAGGTTCGCCCCCCAGAGGGTAAAGACCTACTCCTGCTAGATTAGATTGATGGAGAGCGAGTTACAGGGGTGGCGAGCACAGTGTCTAAGCAGCGAGTCGCTTGAAGGGGTGTATGATGGAACGTCCGTCCTCAGACTACCCTAGGGAGGCTTATATAGGAGACACCTTGCTAGGGTTTACAGTTTACAACCGAACAAGATATGGATTCAGATGCTTTGACCTAATCTGACTGGGCTTCAAGTATGCTTCTAGGCCTCCAGTCTCCAATCGCCAGGCCTTCTCCCCAGTCGTATTCTAGTCGCCATCCTGCAGGCCCACTCGTTAGGCCTTTGGCCCAATCAGAACATCCTGCTGGGCATACCCCATTCGGCATATCCCCATCAGTAGTCCCCGACGCCATTTTTGATTCAAACGCAGGTGTTCAGTTGGCAGTCAGAGTAGGTGAGTCCAATTTGGATGCCCAGTTGAAACGGCGATGTACTCTGCCGAGAGCCGAGGAAATTTTCCACCGAGTTTCCAGTCGCAGCTTTGGCGAATGCAATCACTTCCGAGTCGATGCCCCGTCGACCAGACAGGGTATAGCTACAGGCGAGTCAAGTGGGAGGAGTTGGACCATCAGCTTGGTCAAACTATCCGTTCGGTAGTCCAATGGTAACTTCGACATGATTACCGCGGGTAACGGCTATACTGAAATTGGCGAGTAACACTTCTTTATAAGGGGAGTGACGAATCAGTCATGTAGACCCTTCCCCACATTCCTCATCTTTGCACTTCCATTCTCTCTGTCTCTCCTCGATCTAGATTTTCCAGACCAAGTGACCCTGCTTTTTCCCTGATGGCGCCCCCGAAAGATCTGTGGGGGAGATCCAAGTGCTCTGCAGCACAGCTCAAGTTGTTTGAGGACGTAGGGGTCCTCTGCAAGGGGAATTTGTGGATCCCCGCGTCTTCCGAGCTAAAGCCACGCACCGGCGAGGTCATCTGCTTCCCAAGCCACTTGGAGAGGGGCTTGGGATTCCCCACCTCGTTGTTCTTCTAGTGGTTCTGCGCGTACTACGTGATCAAGCCGTCGGATCTTGGCCCGCACAGCCTCGAGCAACTGGCAATCTTCGTTGCCTTCTACGAATGCTACCTCGGTTATAGGCCATACTTCCCACTGTGGTTGGAGCTGTTCCACGGCTGCATCGGGCGGCCCGATCTTGGTGGCCGGAGGCGTTACATTTCAGTTGAAGCCAAAGGTCAATTTCATCAAGCTCCTGTTGCCAAAGAAGGCCGCGAGCGAATGGAATAAGAGTTGGTTTTATGTGAAAGAGTCCACCCCCTCCGGCGAAGTGGCGCTTCCTGAGTTCGTCGCAGAGAGAAGCAAGCCCTGCCGGCTGACAGCGGACAAGCTCCCCGATGATCAGAGGATGGCCGTCGTGGAGATGATGGACCAGATCCAGAAGTTGAAGGACCAAGTGTTGTCCACAATCAATCTGTACAACTGCTGGCTCAGGTGGCGCTTGGTCCCATTGGCGACCCAGCCCCATTGGATGTACGAGTACACTGGGAAGAGCGATCCTTCCCGGACCAGCAAGGAGTCATGGGATGCTGCAGACTACAAGGCCCCCTTGAAGAAGATTACCGACGCAGAATTTACAACCACGTCGGTCGGGCTCGCCTCGTACGTGCCCGAGAAAAATGAAGGTCCCACGGTAAGCCTCTCTCTCCGGATTTGTCTTCAGTCGTGATTCTTGCGGTGCAATTTGCAACCGCACCCTTTGATGTTTGTTCGTGGCCACTCTTAGTTGTTTCAGGTTGTCGAGGGCTGGCTTCCCCCGCTCGACAAAGAGGTCCCCAATGAGCTCGAGGAGGGGACCGAAGGAGAGTCTTCCGAGAGCGAAGAGGAAGAGAGGGAGGTCCCTCCCCAGCGCCCGTGGCTCGCAAGACTCGCATGCAGAAGCAACGCGAGTTCGAGGCAAGCCGTAGTCTTGACGAGCGCAACAAAGACGACGAGATTTTGCAAGAGCACAACTCACGGCGAACGGCCATGCCGGCAAAACTTGTTCACAAACCGAAGTCGCCCGCGAAGAAGCCGGCTCCGAAGCTGGCATCGCCACCCAAATCGGTGGTGGTGTTTGAGTCGGACAATGAATCCGAAAACAACATGACCAAAACCTCACACAAAATCCTGGAGGGTGCAACTCCGATGATGGGATCGGAGGCTGAGGACGCGGCAGCGGCAGTGGAAGTACCGCTTGTGGCGATCACGCGACAGCTTCGGCTACGTCGGAGCGGGAGGCTGCTGAAGCTACGGCGTCAAAGTCACCACAACCTTCGGGGATGGCCGCATCGTCTGAGCCGGAGATTCCTGCGACCGCGGCTTCATCATCGAAGAAGCTTGTGGTGTCATGGGCTTCGGATGCTTTCGAGAAGGTTCTTACGCGCAAGCTGGGCCCAGAGCTAGACAAACCCGCCCACATCAGCACGGGGTTACGCATTCTTTTGGTCGCCAAGTGAGTCATGAGTTTTCCTTTCAATTCTTGGGCGACTTCTTGTATGATTTCTTTGCTGACCTTGGTGATTTTGCAGGTCCAGCGCTAAGAAGATAGGTCGCCCTTCAGGGACGTTGCGCTTGCTGAGGGCGCGAAGAAGCAGAGGGGTGAGCCCGATGATGCTAAAGCAAAAGACAGAACCAAGGGGAGTGACCCTGCCGCCAGCGGTGAGGAGGTGGCGGCCACTCAATCATAGCCAACTAAGGGGGCTCCGATGACAGAACCACCGGCCCCAACAACTAGTGTCCCTGCAAGGGCGTCTGCGTCGTTTCCGTGCTTCATGGCAAAGGGTTTTCCGATTGTGTCGGAAAACCAGTCTCCGCAGATGCCAGAGATCGTCGATGAGGACGTTGGACCTCCTCACGGGCTCGCCTCCTTCGTGGTCCCTTCAAGGGACGCAAGTGGGCTTCATAGTATGCTTGGTGCCGCCATTCAGGTAAGTCTAGTCCCCGAGTGTCTAGTTGCTGAATTTCAGCAGCTAGGCACTGAGTTTCTTCTAGTCGCTAGTCCCCGAGTGTCTAGTCGCTGGATTTGAGTGGCTAGGCACTGAATTTCTTCTAGTCGCCAGTCCCCGAGTGTCTAGTCGCTGGATTTGAGCGGCTAGGCACTGAATTTCTTCTAGTCGCTATTCCCTGAGTGTCTAGTCGCTGAATTTCAGCGGCTAGGCACTGAATTTGTGTTTTTGCAATTGTTAATTGTTCATTCTTCTTGTAGGGCTTGCAGAGGGAATCGGCTGGTCGGCAGGCCGCGAAGGAGCGCCTGGAGCGTGACCTGCGCGTGGCGCAGGAGGCTAACCGACGACTCTAGAAGACTGCCGGTGAGTAATTGTTTTGTTTGGCGATTGCGAGCTGCTGGTGTTTACGGTAAGCTGACTATTGTTGCTGATCCTTTTAGATGGTCTTCTGGCTCCCATTGCCAAATCCCGAGAGGGGTATGTTCTGGTTGCAGAGCTAGATGTGGCGAATGGGCGTATCTACTCTCTGGTGAAGGAGTTGGAGGAGGCGAAGGCGTCTATGATCTCTTTTGAGGATAGGGCCAAGGCCGCAGTCGCTACGACTGAGGAGGAGTGAAAGGCTCCTGACTCGATCGTCCTTAGGGTGCAAAGCAATCTTGCTGCCATGGAGAAGCACGCGAAAGAGAACTGCCAGAAACTCCTTGGTGAGTCGTTGCTCTTTTCTTTGGTATATATTGTGAATCCCCGAGTGCGTGAGTCCGTAGTGACACTGGGCGTCTGACGTTGCATCTTTGATAGGGCAAGGCGATCCAGTGGTGCAGACCTTCAACGCCTCATAGTGCATGGCCGCGGTGGTGAACGCGGCCACCGCCTAGTCGTTTTGCGTCCAGGCGGTGCTTCAAGGGATGTCCCCCACCGAGGTTATACCTGGGGGACTGACTAAAGTATGGCTCTACCTAGAAGAGCCACCCGCCATTGTAGAATGGATGGCGCGTTCGACTTTTAGGCGCGGTGCCACCACAGCATTGAGCCTGGGGCTCGCGCATTTCCCTGACGACTTCGACCTCGACGACGTCACTAGCGGCTACCCGTCGGTGACTGGCTCGGTGGAGATGTCGGAGGTGTTGAGGCTGACCGCCAAGGCTGCTCCCTTCGCATATCGGGTGCTAGCAATGGGGGACTTGCTGCCGTACCAGGAGACAGTGGTGGCGCCGGGTGACCCCAAGCCAGAGCATCGCGACCTGAAGTCGGAGCAACCCTTCCGGTCGGTGCTGTCAAAGTCACTGACAACGTACCCAACGAATCCTTGGGAGCCATATGTTCGTGTCAAGGGCGGTGGTGGCGCTTCTTCGTCAGGGCCTGCAAAATAGATAGCTGCCTTGGGGCTTTTGTAAGATATGCCAAGTGGCCACTTGAACAATATTTATGCATGGAAGTAAGAGGAGTTAATCGACTCGCAATGCATGGTCGGTTATGTGATATGTTTGACTTTTGTTTGAGCGAGTCCCCGAGCGCGTCCGCCCTTTAGTGGGGTATAACTTGTTTATGTGTATGTGTGTTTGCGTTGGGTTTTTGTTTTGGTTTGAGATGATTTACCCTGGCGTATGGGGCAGTCGCCTTGCGACTCCGAAGGGGCGAGTCCCCGAGCGTGGGTAAGGTCGCATTAGGCGAGCCCCCGAGCGCGGGTGAGGTTGCTTTAGGCGAGTCCCCGAGCATGGTACTTAGCCGTTTTGGGCGTGTTCCTTTTGCAAGGTCTAATGCGTTGTTTGTAACGCGTCTCTTCCCCTGGCTCAGAAAGCCAGTCGCGTGGCGAGTCCAAGGCAGCTCTCTTGCTTGCTGTGTTCTCGAGCCGCATGAGCTTTTCTTGTTGCGAAGTCCCCGTGCATGGTACTTAACCGTTCGAGTCGCTTTGCACGAGGATGGGGAGGACAGGTCGTTGTGGGAAGCGTTTATCGGTCGTCTTGGCCTGGTAGGCCAGTCGAGCGGGGCGACTCCGATGGTGGCTCCGGGTTGGCTTGTTTGTGGACAACGCAAGGCCCGAATATCTCCGGTGCCCTTGGGTCGCACTACTTAGCCGTGTCGGTCGCTCGACCAAGGGTTGACTTCCGTAGGTAGCATATTGCTAAACTATGAGTGCGAGTGGCACAAGAAGATGGCGAGTAGGCACAATTAGTGCGATCCGAATATATTTCATTATATATCATCTGGGTACAAGTTTGAGTTCTATGTATAGAACTTTCGGAGGAGGTTTACACTCCATGGCCTCCTGACCTCGAGCTGGCCATTGCCTCGTACGTCGAAAAGGTAGTAAGCATCGTTGCCGAGGACACGCCCTATGGCGAATGGCCCTTCCCATGGGGGGGGAAGCTTGTGCATGCCCTTCTTGTCCTGGACCAGTCGCAGGACCAAGCCGCCTTCCTGGAAGGTGCGGGTCCGGACTCAACGGCTGTGGTAGCGGCGGAGTCCCTGCTGGTAGATGGTGGTGCAGGAGCGAGCTAGGTTGCGTGCTTCGTCGATCTGGTCGATGTTGTCTTGGTGGGTGGTCTCGTTGGTTGCCTCGATGTAGTTGGCGACTCGAGGTGAATCGTGCTCCAGGTCGGTTGGCATTACGGCCTTGGCGCCATACACCATGAAGAAGGGTGTGAACCCCGTGGAGCAGTTAACTGAGGTACGGATCCCCCATATTATGGAGGGGAGCTCTTTGACCCAGCATCATGGGGTTCGCTCGAGGGGCACTTGAAGTTGCGGCTTGAGCCTGTGGAGGACGCTCTGATTAGCACGTTCCGCTTGGTCGTTTGACTCCGGGTGGGCGACTGAGGTGAGGTCGAGTCGTACGCTGTGTTCTTCGCAGAATTCTGCCATGGCACCCTTGGTGAAGTTGGTGCCATTGTCTGTTATGATGTTGTGCGGGTAGCCGTACCGGTAGATGAGCTCACGGAGAAACTTGGTGGCCGTCTTGCCGTCACACTTTTTGATCGGCTTCGCTTCAACCCACTTGGTGAACTTGTCGACCGCGACCAGGAGGTGAATGAATCCGGATGGGGCCTTCTTGAACGGGCCGACCATGTCCATGCCCCATACGGCGAATGGCCAGGTGATGGGGATGGTCTTGAGTGCCAAACCAGGGAGATGCGTCTGGTTGGCATACTTCTAGAACCCGACGCATCGTTGGACGATGTCAGTGGCGTCGGTGTGTGCAGTGAGCCAGTAGAAGCCATGCCGCATGGCTTTAGCGACTAGCGATTTGGCGCCGGCATGATGGCCATAGTCGCCGGCGTGGATGTCTTGGAGGATCTTGCGTCCTTCCTCTGGCTATACACAGTGCTGGAACACGCCGGTCACGCTGCGCTTGTGGAGCTCGCCATTGATGATGACGAAGGATTTGCAGCGACGCGCGATCATTCACGGTTCCGTCTCATTGTTTGGGAGGATCTTGTGCTCGAGGAAGGCGACGTATGGTGTAGTCTAGTCGCTAGGCTCTGTGCCCATGGTGATGAGGGCAGGCTCGGGTTGCAGTGGTATGCCGATGTCGATCTCCTTTGGAGAGGAGACCGAAGGCTTGTGGATGATGTCGAGGAAGACTCCTGCGGGTGGCGTTTGCCTAGCCGAGCCGATGCGGGAGAGGGTGTCTGCCTCCTTATTCTTTCGTTTGTCGATCCACTCGAGTGTGTAACCATCGAAGTGTCCTCCCAGCTAGTCTACCGCTTGGTGGTATGCTATCATTATCGGGGATATGGCGTCGCAGGTCTCGGCAACTTGGCCGGCGACTAGGTCGGAGTCGCCGTAGCACCGTAGGCGGTTGATGTTCATCTCCTTGGCGGCCCGCATGCCGTGAAGGAGGGCCTCGTACTCTGCCATGTTGTTGGTGCAGGGCTTGAAGTCGAGGTGGAGCATGTAGCGGAGCTTGTCTCCCTTGGGGGAGGTCAGTATGACCCCGGCCCCGGCACCGTCGACGTTCTTGGACCCGTTGAAGTGGAGCAACCAATAGTGGAGGTGTGGGAGCTTCTCCGGCTGCTGTGCTTCTTCCCAGTCTGCGAGGAAATCAGCTAGGGCTTGCGATTTGATCGCTTTGCGGGGCTATTATTTGATGTTGTGGACGCCGATTTCGACGGCCCACTTGGCGACTCGCCTAGTTGCCTCGCGATTGCATATGATGTCTTGTAGTGGCGCAGAGGAGAAGACTATGATTGGGTGCTCCTAGAAGTAGTGAGGGAGTCGCCATTGAGCTCGGAATACTGCGTATAGCAGTTTCTGGTACTGCGGGTAGCGCTGCCTTGAGTTCGTCAGGACTTTGCTAATGTAATAGATGGGGCGCTGCACGGGGCGCTCCTTGCCATCCTCTGGCCGTTCGACGACCATCACGATGCTGACGACTCGAGTGGAGGCCGCCACATAGATAAGCATTGGCTCTTTGTCGATTGGGGCAGCGAGTAGTGGAGCCGTGAGTAGCACCTCTTTGAGTGCTTTGAGTGCGTTGTCCACCTCCGCGTCCCATTATAACGTGGGGTTCTTGCGCATTAGGCGGTAGAGGGGCATTCCCTTCTCAGCGAGCCGGCGGATGAAGCGACTGAGAGCCGTGACTCGCCCGGCCAACTTCTGGACGTCACGTAGGCACTCGCGTTCCCGAGTTGCGCGATGGTGTCGATCTTGGTGGGGTTGGCCTCGATGCCTCGTTTGGAGACCATGTATCCCAGGAGTTGTCCGGTGGGGACACCAAAAGTGCATTTTCCTAGGCTGAGCTTGGTGTTGTACCTCCGCAGGTTTGCGAAGGTTTCGGCCAGGTCGGCGATCAGGTCGTCCTGGCGGGTGGACTTTACCACCACGTCGTCAATGTAGAAATGTATGTTGCAGCCAATTTGGCTCGTGAGGAACCCCTGCATGCACCTTTGGTAGGTGGCGCCGGCATTCTTGAGGCCGAACGTCATGGCAGTGTAACAGAAGGCACCAAATGGTGTGATGAACACCGTCTTCTCCTCATCCTGGATCGCCATTTTGATCTGGTTGTAGCCAGAATACACGTCGAGGAAGCACAACAACTCCAATCCCACGGTCGAATTGATGATCTGGTCGATGCGCGGTAGGACAAACTCCTCCTTCGGGCAGGCGCTGTTGAGGTTGGTGTAGTCGATACACATTCTCCAGGTGTTGTTCTTTTTCAGGACCAGGACTGGGTTTGCCAGCCACTTGGAGTATTTGATTGGCCGAATGAAGCCTACGGCTAGCAGGTGTTGTACTTCTTCCGTGATTGCTCGGCGGTGCTCTTCATTGAATAGCCGTAGCGACTGCTTCACTGGTCGCAATTTGGGGTCGGTGTTGAGTTTGTGCTCATCGAGTGCCCTCGGGACACCGAGCATGCTAGATGGTTTTCATGCGAAGATGTCGCGATTCTCATAGAGGAACTCGATGAGTGCGCTTTCCTATGCAGTGCTCATGTGCGCCCCAATGGTGACCGTCTGGTTGGAGTCGCCCGGGACGAGCTCGATGGTGCGGGTGTGCGTGGTCGCCTCGAACGTGGAGCTCGCGGCGGTTGGCTTCCTCGGAATGGTGGGGTCGTTCTTGTTGATGTTGCCCACGTATTTCGCGAGTTCCTCCGCGTGGTAAGTTTCCGTGGTGATGACGGCGTTGACAAGCTCAGCGCCTTTGTCTTCGCATTCCACGGCCATATCGGGGTCGCTGTGGACGGTGATGATGCCGCTTGGACCTGGAAGCTTCATCATGTTGTAGGCATAGTGGGGGATTTCCATGAATTTGGTGAATGTTTGGCGTCCCAGGACGCAGTGGTAGGGGTTGCGGAAGTTCACCAGCTCGAATATGATCCGCTCGGTGCGGTAGTTTGCTGGTGTGCCGAAGGTGACTGGCAGCGTTACTTTTCCAATCAGGTATGCCTTCCGACCGGGGACGATGTCGTGGAAGGTTGTCAGGGTCGGCTTGATTGCTGATTCTGGGAGCTGGAGCCTCTTGAACGTGTCCAAGTACATGATATTGATGGAGCTCCCGCCATCCATCAGTGTCTTGGGCAGCCAGTAGTCGGCCACTTTGGGCCTGACCACCAGGGCGACTCGCCCTGGGTACTCGATCTTGGGTGCATGGTCCTGGTGACTCCAGGTGATGCTTTTCTCAGACCAGTTGAGGAAGCGGGGGATATCGACCTGTGTCACCGCATTGACGGCGACTGCACAGGCGAGCACCTTCTTCTCGTGCTTGGTGTCGAGCCCGCTGAAGGTGTGGAGTGATCCGACGGCGTTGCCGAAGCCGCCGGCGTTTCCGTTGTCCCTTGGCGGGTTGTTGTTGGGGTCGTCCCGTGCCCACCTTGCCTTTTCGATTTCCTTGAGGGAGTGGCAATCTGCGGTAGTGTGGGTGGCGGGCTTTCCCTCCCTGCTGTGGTAGACACAGGGTTGGTTGAGCAGGGCGGCAGGGTCGAATTTCGGCCTCGCCGCGTTGTTGGAGCGGTAGTTTCCACTATCGTGATAGTTTCCTCCATCATGGCAGAAGTTCTTTGGGTTGCGTTGGCCATAGCTGGAATTGGCGACGAAGTTGACTCGCCCATCACCGCGGCGCTTGCCGATGATGCGAGTGTTGCTGTAGCGCATGTCGCGCTGTCGCCCGCTGTCGTGGGCGCTGGTGCGGCGTCTTCCTCTCGACTCGTCGTCGGAGTCCTGGTTGGGGTCCTCTTCCGCGTAGCGCTTGGCGATCTCGAGGAGGTCAGGGATGTTGTCGAGCGTCCGGTAGACCCTCTTGATCTTAGCGACCAGGGGTTCATACCGGCACATGTTCTTGAAGTAGTGTATCGCTGTGTCTGGGTGGATGCCGGAGGCGTTAATCCATAGTTCCTGCCACCACTGGATCCAGTGGCAGGTCGACTCACGTTGTCCCTGGATGCATCGCTCCAGGTCCTCGATGGTGGTGCCGCAGGTGTAGGAGCCCTCAAAGTGCCTAACGAAGGCATGCCGCATCTCTTCCCATCGCCATGAGGTATGTGTCCAGCCACACCGCTGGGTCATACGTTGGGTCGTACTTTTCGATCTCCTTGGGAGCCTTGAAGTTGGCGGGGTACTTCTCGCCTCGGATCATAGGTCTAAAGCGCTGGGGACCGACTCGGCTGAGCGAGCCCCTAGGTTCGGGGTCACTGTGGTTGGTGAGGGTGTGCCTCAAGTTGTTGGGCTGGCACACCCACCAAGCCTGGTTGTTGACGATGTTGGTTCGGGCGTCGATAGGTTTCCCGTTGGCAGCGACCGTGTTGTTTACTGGCCGCGGCTCGTTGGTGGAGAGCGCGGGGTTGGCGGCCCGTGGCTGGTGCGCCAGGGGCTGGGGCGATGGGCAGGTCACTGCGTTGGCGATGGTTGGGTGGCCGCTTGAGGCTGCCCTGCTTGCCGATGAGCGGGAATACATCTGCCCCCGCCGGTCGACAACCGTGGCTTGCTGCTC
This sequence comes from Avena sativa, assembly GCA_916181665.1. NCBI lineage: Eukaryota > Viridiplantae > Streptophyta > Magnoliopsida > Poales > Poaceae > Avena > Avena sativa. The sequence goes on along the minus strand of OV702286.1, from coordinate 380,884,830 downwards.
GACAGCCCTGGCGAGTAGGGCCTTGGCTTACTGGATCTATAGCGCGCCTTCTCCTTGGACGTCGAGGTGGGCGACTGCAGCATCGGCCGCGATGACGTTCTCCATTGGAGTGGAGTACAGTGGGAGCCCATTGGCGTCGCGGGCATGTGGCTAGATTATGATCCGTGCCTGGTCCGGTGGGGGCGTGCGACCAATGGATGAAGGTGGGGCCCTAGTCGCCGGTGCGCTGGGTGGTGGTCGGTTGCTGCCACCTGGTGGCACGTTCTCGCAGTATTCATACTCAGCCGCGCATGCGGGGTCGCTTTCGTCGTTGAAGTTTAGGATGCGGCCCTGGACATTAGAGTTTAGGTGGGTCCTGATGCAACGCTGGTGGTAGAGCGACAGCTCCTACGCCGTTGCCCGCTCGAGGCGGAATTTCTCGCGCTTGGCTAGCTCCTTGTGCTACGCCTCCTCCAGTCGCAGGCGGGCTTCCTCCACCTCCGTGGCTGTCGCGGTTGGAGGGATTGGTATAGAGAATGGATCTAGCGAGGCGATCGTGCTGCCCGCCATGTAAATTGCGTAGAAGCGATTGGATCTGGCGCGGAAGTCCTCGGGGGACTCCGAGCTAGAGTTAGAATCGAAGATCCCAAGGATGGAGGAATCCTCGAAGTCCTCAGGGTTGGAGACCCGCATGATGGAGTCCTCATGTGATGCTGCAGTGATGGATCCCTTGACCGAGGCAGGGGTCGCGGAGTCGGTGTCGTCATGGAGGGCCACATCATCCACGGAGGCGTTGGTCTCGACCGCGTTGCTAGCGGCCGAGTTGTATTCGGTGGCGTGGCGGCTGATGGAGCGGACCTGCTCCTCCGAGAGCAGATCGCAGCGTGGCGGCGATCCACCGACGATCACCGTTGCCACCTGGTCGACTATGTTGGTGAAGCTGATGAACAGGTGGATGGTGCCGACCGGCATTATCGCATTGTGGGTGATCGGGCGCGACGCCGGGATATAGCTACTAGGCAGGATCTATAAGATCCCGCCAGTGGAAATCATGCGACTGGTGGCAATCGGCCGATCGATCAGCGAGTAGGGTCTCTCCGCAGAACTCAGGCCAGTCCGACTGGGCCCCACGATGGGCGCCACTGTCGTGGAAATGGCCATGGCAGTCGCTGCCATAGGCAGCGATTGATAGAACCAGGGGTGAGAGCTGGTGGCCATATGCGGTGCGAGATGGGGCGGATGCACATGGATTTACCGAGGTTCGGCCCCCCGGAGGGTAAAGACCTACTCCTGCTAGATTGGATTGATGGAGAGCGAGTTACATGGGTGGCGAGCTCGGCGTCTAAGCAGCGAGTTGCTTGAAGGGGTGTATGATGGAACGTCCATCCTCAAACTACCCTAGGGATTCTTATATAGGAGACACCTCGCTAGGGTTTACAGTTTACAACCGAAAAAGATATGATTCAGATGCTTTGACCTAATCCGACTGGGCTTCAAGTACGCTTATGGGCCTCCTGTCTCCAATCACCAGGCCTTCTCCTCGGTCGTATTCCAGTCACCGTCCTACAGGCCCACTCACTAGGCCTTTGGCCCAATTGGAATGTCCTGCTGGGCATACCCCATTCGGAATATCCCCATCAAGAGGGCATCACTCTTCCTACCCAGGAGGAGTAATAGGTACCAACAAGGAGTTATTTGATCTCGCCTGGCTTGATTCCAAGCTTGGGGAGATCATTAAAGATCTTGTAATCTATCTTATTAGTTTTATATCACTATTTTTGCTTTGCATTAGTTCAAACTAGAAATAAAGTTTGCATCATTAGAATTCCCTTCAGGAATAGTCGAACCCTTTTATGAAATTCTGAGTTTATTATTATATATGGAGAAATATTGAGATTGTGCTTGTCTTATTGGATATATGAATGGCTTGAGTATAATTTTACTTACACTCGATGATACCAATAGTAGTCTTCCACACTATTGGTATAAATGGAACATATAAAGATAATTTAGTCAATATGTTGTAAGTCTATGGTTTGATTTACACAGGAAAATTATCTATGCAGTTAAGTTGAAAAAGAAACCTCGAACAAAGGAAAATAAAAAATGCTATCAAAATAGAGTGAGAACAAGTCGAGGTAGAATCTTCAAGTCATTAAAATGCTTCATATACAATTAGAATTTGAAAATTGAGATTGTTAAACTTTGAATTCCTACATGAAGTGGAATGTATGGCTAGCTCCTTTGCACAACACTTACACAAAAGTGTGAGCATATACACAAAAGAAGAAGAAAAGAAAGAATAAAAAGAGCGAGTGTGCAAAGAGGAAATAGGCATACATCACTATATTGTAGGATGACAAAAATACACTTTTGATATTTTGAATCCTAAGTGAATACGTTGATCCTAAAACACTTGGGACTACCTCGCTAACTCATTCGATTGAACTGGATACTTTTACATTATGTTGAGATTCATCTTTTGTGAATTGTTGATCACCAAGGTGTGGAAGCCTGCTAGTACTATTGAGATGGTTCGAGTAAGGTACTATTCATGAACTTATTCCTATGTATCATATATGATAAACACATGCTGCAACTGCCTCATTTATTTTATAGACTCGGCTTCATGAATATGAGGATCACATCCATCAAGCTATACTTGCTCAGGACGAGCAAGAGTCTAAGCTTAGGGAAGTGATGACCCACAAGTATAGGGGGTGTATCGTAGTATTTTCGAGGGAAGTGAAACCCAATTTATTGATTCGACACAAGGGGAGCCAAGGAATATTTATAAGGCTTAACAACTGAGTTGTCAATTCAGCTGCACCTGGAAACAATCTTGCTCACAGCAGTTTATCAGTAGCAACAGTTTTGTGGTAGGAATAGTAAAGTAATAGCAGTAGTAAAGTAAAGACAGTAGTAACAATAGCAGTAAACAGTAGGATTCGAGTGCGGTAGGCATAGGGATGGATGGACGGGCGTTGCATGGACAAGACAATTCACATAGCAATCAGAACATAGGGCCATTGCAGATAAATAAGATAAAGCATCCAAGTACTAGATAATCATAGGCATGTGTTCCATATATAGTCATACGTGCTCGCAATGAGAACTTGCACAACATCTTTTGTCCTACCATCCCGTTTGCAGCGGGGCCTCAAGGGAACTACTGGCAATTAAGGTGCTCCTTTTAATAAAGCACGGGAGCAAAGGATTAACACTTCGTGAACACATGTGATCCTCACATCAAAGCCATTCCCTCTAGTTATCCTGATTTCTGTCACTTCGAGGCCATTGGTTCCGGACAACAACGTGTGTATACAACTTGCATGTAAGACGAAAAACAATACTATCATAATGAATCAATAACATGTTCAGATCTGAAATCATGGCACTCGGGCCCTAGTGACAATCATTAAGCATAACAAGTCGCAACAAAGTCAAAAAGCACTAATAGTAGATACTAGGCACCATGCCCTAACAATCTGATGCCATTACACGAACAATCTCATCCAATCCCTACCATCCCCATAGCCTACAGCGGGGGATTACTCACTCATAGGTGGGGGAAACATGGATGGTCGATGGAGAAGCGATGGTGATGATGATGGCGATGATCTCCTCCAATTCCCCGTCCCGGAAGGGTGCCAGAACGGAGTTTCTGGTTCCGAATCGTGGAATCTGGTGGTGGCGGCAAAGCGGAACTCTTTCTGGAAAAACATCGACCCCCCTGAGTTTTTAGGTTAGAAGGCATCTTATAGGCGAAGAGGGAGAATGAGGGGGTGTCTGGGGCGGCCAGACCACCCCCTGGCATGGCCAGGCCCAGTCCGCGTGTCCAGGTGGTGTGGCTGGACCCCAGCCCCACTCCATCTCGTATTCTGGCTCTGGGAGTCTTCTGATGAAATAGGATTTTTGGCATATTTTCCGGGATTTTTCCTGATAGTTGATTTTCTGCACAAAAACTAGACACCAAGGTAATTCTGCTGAAAATAGCATCACTCCGTGTTAGTTGCATCCAAATCACACAAGTTTAGAGGAGAAACAATAGCAAAAGTGTTCGGGAAAGTAGATATGTTTTGGACGTATCAACTCCCCCCAAGCTTAGCTTATTGCTTGTCCTCAAGCAATTCAGTTGAAAACTGAGTGCGATAAAAGAAACTTTCACGAACACATTTGCTTCATATGATGTATATATTCTCAGCATGTGATCAACTACTTAGACAATACATAATAAGGAGTATGCAACTAAGTTTACTTAATAGGCATTGCAAGCTATGAAGAGATTCCAACTCAAAAATAATAAGTAGCATGAAACATAAACATAAGCAACATTACAATGCTCATAACAAGGTATGATAGAGTGGTATCTCGCTTGCCTTTTTATTGTGAATGCCAAGGCACCTCTGAAGTTCAAGTGAAAACTAGAAGTAAAGATATCAAAGATACAGGCATCAAAGTCATAACACAAATAATCAAGTTTTGAGACAAGCACATTACACTAAGAATGACAATTATGCTCTCAAGAAGGTGTTCATAGAATATGTGGAGACTCAACAAGGAAATGAAAAGGTTTTGAATAATTTGAAAGGCTTCCAAATGATGAAAGTATGGTACCCATTAGCTTTGAGCTCTCATTTCCCCTATCATAAGCATCTTTAATATGGTTAAGGTGAAAGTGAGGTCCAATCTGAGTTATATGCTTGATAGACTATAAACTGGAAATCCCATGTCCCTTGAGTACGAGGGTCGCTCCTCATGCTACTCAACTTTAGTTACCAGTAAGTTCTTGTCATCATAAATACGTGTGTATCATAGAGAACCGCCAATGGGGTACCCCTTGCCCGATGATACGGAAGAATCCCCATACCAAAATGACAAGGCAAGCAAACAATGAGTATCTCAGCAATCTTCTTATTTACCATGGGAAAATGGTGCTTTTTTCTCTCTTTCCTCTTTTCTCAAATCTCTTTTTTTGTGTTTTTCTCAATAGCTATCTCTCTCTTTTTTATAAGAAGAATGCTTCATAGAGACTTATTATGGTTACGCTGCATGTTTCCACCATGACAGCATGGATTAGACCGGCGGCCCAGGCGTTTCTCTAACACGCATACATAACTCCATGGACTTACAAGCTCCCCTTTTATTTCACACCGATGACATCCGCAAACAAAAGATCATGGTATCAACTGGGTATATATTTACAGGTGTCGAAAGCGTTCCCCGTGACAGCACGGTTCTGCTAATCCCCAACCTATAATTTGCAAGCGTATAACTTTCATGGACAGTCACAATGGTTCCAGTTTATTAAGTGCAGGAAATAAAGTGTGCCATCAAGTTTGTGAGAGCTTTACTAACTAACATTCTCATAACAAGCAAACATTTTATTCGGAATAAAACAAGGCATATTGAATATGCACGGAAATAGCAAATGATGCTAATAGGTAGGTATGGTGGACACTTTTGGCAATATTTGGTTTTAGGGAGTTGGAAACACGAGTAAAACATACTCAGTGTAAGTGAAGGCTAGCAATAGTAAGGGAGCGACAAACGAGAGAGCAATAGCTGTCATAATCATGCTTGCAACAAAACAGGACTAATCATGGCACGAAAGTGATTCAAGACCCTCAAGGCAAAATAATCCATCGAGGCTTAACTGATTATTTCAGTCATATGCATGCGTGAGCATATGCCAAGTCAATTCACATGAAACATTCACAGGAGGATACCACAGTGTCATACCAAGTTATGAATAGAGTAATGCAAGCAAACATTCATATGACATGCTACAAACTATTAGCAAGATGGAACTAATCATATGAAAGCAAGAACTACTAAGCATCCATAAATAACATACACCCTACACGAACAGGCTAAGCATGCCCACAATGATGAGTATATGTACAAAAATGAAAACAAATAGAGTTCGTTACCAGCCTCTTACCACACCTCAAGTTGTCATTAATCCTCATTATTGCCCTTCACTTGTGTGGCTTGTATAATCACATGAAACCAAATCCCACTAAGGACTGCTGAACCCTGCAACAAATTCACAAAACCAAAGAAGAACAACAAATATTTTTGGTGTTTCTGATTTTTAAAACAAGAACCGAAAAGGAAAAACAAGCAAAGCAAAATCTTTTTGGGTTTTTCGAATAGTTCAAACAAAGCAAAAGGAAAAAGCAAACCAAGGCAAAAAGAAGAAGCAAACAAAGAGAAACAACAGAAATATTTTTGGTCTTTTTGTGTTTTATGAAAGAAAAAACAAAGAAAGAACGAAAACTAAAAAAGAGAACGAAACATGAATATACAAAGTACCGATGCAAAATGAGTGTGGTGTCGGTGTACCTCCCCCCAAGCTTAGGCTTTTGACCTAAGTGGGTGTCAATCCCAAGCTGGCCAAGATGGAGAGCCTCCGTGGTACGGTGAAGAGGTACCCTCGTCCTGGTGCAAGCTCGGAGATGCCCCACCGTAATGTTCAGAGTAATCGTAGGAGGGCACATCCTCCTGGTGCTGCCTATGGAAACCCAGCAAGCAGAGCTGCTCGTCCACCTCCTCCTTGGAGCGCGACCACGGCCTCCTGTGAACACTAAACAAGGTGGATTGCGGCAAAGGGATCTCCCTCTCATCCCTATTAGTAAACAACATCCTATATACTAAACTGTCCAACTCAGAATCAGCAGTGACAAAGTGATGTGTTTTCATAGCAGCAAGGTCAAGCCTTTGTGGTGCCAATATAGTATATTGGGATCCACAGAAAGCTCTAATACATTGACCATACGTGAAGCGATTATGCCCCCATAGATAGGCCCCCTAGCAGCTAGGTGGCGAGCAATAAGCGAGCCAAGGTTGTACCGAGTATCATTGTTAAGCGCAGCAGCAAGGAAGGCTAAATGATAGTTGGAGATATTACTCGTATTCTCCCTACCCAGAACGCTAGTAGCAAGATAATATGCAAAGTATCTAAGAGCAGGGAGTTGGATGTTTCTTATCTTTCCGCGCTGGGCTACGCGGTCATCATCATTGGTCACCCCTCGGTAGAGCTCCAGCAAATCAGCGGGTCGCCCTTGAATCTTCTCCATGGTTCCTGTCATGCCCACACCTACAATACTGCAAAATCTTTCCAATGGCATGGTAAAGGGCAGATTATAAATTCTGAAAGAGACAGTTGACTGATAGGGCGTGTTAGTAAACACGAAGCTCTCAACAAAAGTCTTGGTGAGCATAGCGTATTGCTCACTCTCATCTTGCATGTATGAGGTCAAACCAACCCTCTAAATCAGTATCAAGAAATCATCAAGAATCCCTACAGCTTGTAAGAAAGTAAAACAAGGAAAAGTAGATGGGTGAGCATCCCCATCATCTCCTTCATTACCAATACAAGGTGCAATGAGATATTCATTGTATGATGGCCTAAACTCAGAGGCTGATCTTGAGGGCCTTGACCTCCTAGGTGCATCCCTCTCAAATATTTCTCCAAAGGTATGGTTGTTCATGCTTGATATTCTGAAATTTAAACATCTATTAAACAAGTGATTGGAAAGTGAATATAATGAAGGGCACTACTTATAGGGACTTGTAAGAGGCCTAAACATGCATCAAAACTATATCTCTAAGCATCAAACAAGCTTACAAGATCTCATAACTTGTCACCTACAGCAGCAAAATACTCAAGATATAAACCACTAAACACAAATCTACTTGGACAAGCAGAGGAGTCACATACCGGAGAACAAATGCTCCAAATTTCAGCAGCAAAGATGGGTTGAGCAAGGAGATCGAAAAATCAAGGGCAAGCAAAGCAAGAACGCGATTTTGAGCAATGAACTGGTGTCTAATCAGGAGAGAGAAGAAAGTGGAAACTAAGAGAGTGAGTGGAGGGCTAGGGCTGGCCCACACCATAGGCAAGCACGCCCCCGGGCTGGCCGCGCCACCAGGTGGTGTGCCTGCCTGGTGGGGGCCCATGGTACCTTCTAGGCACTCCTCTGCCCGTTTTTGCATGTAAAAATTTAATATGAATTTTCTAGAATTTTTCGAGACACTTTATTTTTGAGCATTTTCAGGCATAGATGAATGATTTTCTGACAGACAGAGATTTTTTTTTGGAATGATGCAATGACAAAACAAGTCTAGAACTACAGAAGTTCTAAGACACTCTAATATGCAAGCAACTAACAATAGAAAAGAAAACTAAACGAAAGCAAAAACTAAATGGATAGAATAGAAATGCGCGGAGATAATCATGGTGAAAACATTGTTTTGTTCAATGAAATCCTTTTGTTAACAAGGTTGATCAGGTCTTGTTACCAAAACAATTTCACATGGTACAAAACTTTGTATTCTACTAATGATTATGTTACCTCAACTTTGATAGCAATGGTCCCAATCATAATAGTTTCAATTTTTTCTCTTGGTATGGGACAATATATTTCTCCAACTTGAATGCCCTCAACATGTTCAATTGAATTCAAACCATAAGTCCTATCAATCTTCTTGGGGAAATAGACAGTATGTTCCTTGTCATTAACATTGAAAGTCACCTTTCCTTGATTACAATTAATAACAGCTGCTGCAGTATTAAGAAAAGGTCTCCCAAGAATAATAGACATATTATCATCTTCAGGCATTTCAAGCACAACAAAATCAGTTAATATCAAGCAATTATGAGCCACTTGAACAGGTACATACTCACATATACAAACAGGAATAGTGGTAGATTTATCAACCAATTGCAAAGATATATCAGTTGGTATTAGTTGGTATTAGTTTATCAGTTGAAGCCAATTGCAAAGAGAGAAAAAGGCATAACACTAACTCTTGCTCCCAAATCACACAAAGCAGTTCTAACATAACTATTCTTAATAGAGCAAGGAATAGTTGGAATCCCTGGGTCTCCAAGTTTCTTTGGAATCTTACCATTAAAGGCATAATTAGCAAGCAAAGTAGAAATTTCTTCATTAGGTATCTTCCTTTTATTCGAGAAAATATCCTTCATATACTTTGAATAAGGAGGCAATTTAAATATCATCAGTCAAAGGAATTTGCAAGAATAAAGGTTTCATCCACTCACAAAACTTATTATAGTGTTCATCTTCCTTCGACTTGTGTTTCTTATCAGGGAAAGGCATAGGTTTTTGCACCCAAGGCTCTCTTTCACTACCATGTTTCTTAGCAACAAAATCTTCTTTAGTGTATTTAGTGTTCTTAGTGTGCCTTTCAGGTTCTTCTTCAACTTTTTGTTTATCAGGAACATCATTTTCTTCATTACCACTTTCAGTTTCAGCATCAGAGACAGATATACTATTAGGATCTTTAGCAGGTTCAGAGGGTTCTATAATAGTTTTATGTTTCTTTTTCCTTTTCTTACGAGTAGTACCACTATTTTCAGCTTGTTGAGAATCCTGCTCAATTCTTTTGGGATGCCCCTCGGGATATAGAGGATCCTGGGTAGCAGCACCACTTCTAGTTCTAATTTCATAAGCATGTTTTTTCTTTGGCAGCATTAACTAGCAAGTCTTTTTGCACTTTAATAAGTTGATCTATTTGAGTTTGAACCATTTGAAAATGTTTAACAATCATTTTAACATCATTAGTTTCCACAATATCCTTCAACTCAACAATAGCTCTAGTGTTTTCCATTAGATGATTTTGCACTCTTTTATTAAAATTATCTTGCTTAACAATAAAAATATCGAATTCTTTTAAGCATTGATCAGGAGGTTTAGAGTAAGGGATATCACCTTCATCAAAGTGTTGGAGAGAGTGTACCTCAATAGTGGATGAGTGGGGAATTGGTTTACATAATTCTTCTATAGGAGGTAAATTCTTGACATCTCCAGCTTTAATTCCCTTCTCCTTAAGACATTTCTTAGCTTCCTTCATCACTTCATCATTTAATTCAATAACTCCCCTCTTCTTAGATGATGGTATAGGCGCTGGTATAGCTGGTTCAGGTATAATTGTTTCAGGTATAGCTGGTTCAGGAGGAGTCCAGTCTTCATAATTCTTGCTTATTTTAGCCATTAATTCCTCAGCTTCCTTGGGAGTCCTATTCCTAAAAACACAATCAGCACAACTATCTAGGTATGTCCTAGATTCTTCGGTTAGTCCATTATAAAATATATCAAGAAGCTCATTCTTAGGTAATGGACTTCCAGCCTGTGCATGAATCAAAGCACAAAACCTTGCCCATGATTCAGGTAATCTCTTTTTCTCCCTGTTTAAAGTCAAAAAGTTCTTGCAAAATAACATGTTTGGCACTAGGAGGAAAATATTTCTGCAGGAAAGTACTAATCAAGCAATCAGGGCTATCAATAGATCCGAGAGGTAAATTACTAAACAATGTTTTAGCTTCCCCTTTCAGTGAAAAAGGGAAAATCTTAGCAACAAAGTAGGTGCGCAACTTAATATCATCAGAAAACAGGCCACTCATGGTAGAAAGCTCAGTCATATGTGCTACCGCACTTTCATTCTTAGTCCCACAAAAAGGTTCTTTCTCAACAATAGCTATGTAAGATAGATCAAGAGAGAAATCATAATCTTTATCTTTAATGTTTATGGGAGAAGCAGCAAACTTAACATTAGGAGATAATTTGGGTCTAATAGTACGCCTCTCAAGGAGATTCTTAGCAGCACTCCTATCATGGGTGTTTTGACATTCTTTAATAAATTCATCGGGCATCTCAACATAACCATCTTCAATATCATAACTCTCACTAGACTGAGGTGAACTAATAGGTGTAGTAGTGTCTTCATTAGGAGTTTCAGTATTTCCAGCTATAGTTCTAGCAATCGTAGCATCTAGGAAAGGACCTAATGAACCACTCTTATTAAGCACAGTAGAAGCAGTATCATTAGTATCAGAAGTTTCAGATTCAGCAGTAGTAGCAGTGTGTGTAGCATGTGTATGTGGTGGTGTAACGAGCTTACTCATAACAGATGGTGAATCAAGAGCAACAGAGGTGTTCAGAACCGTACCTCTTCTTGTAGTGGATGGTAAAATAGGAACCTTTCCATCACGAGACTTACCCATGATGGATGGATGGCAGCGAACAATAAAGAATCCAAGTGAACTTGAAAAATAAAGCTATGCTCCCTGGCAACGGCGCCAGAAAATAGTCTTGATGACCCACAAGTATAGGGGGTGTATCGCAGTATTTTCGAGGGAAGTGAAACCCAATTTATTGATTCGACACAAGGGGAGCCAAAGAATATTCAGTAGTAGAAAATGGGCCTTTGGTTCGGGCCACTAGTCCCGGCCGTGGCTGGGGCCGGGACTAATAGTCCTAACCAGACGACCCGAGGAGGCCGAGGTACTTTGTCCCGGCCCGTAAGGGACCATTAGTCCCGGTTTGAGATACAAACCGGGACTAATGGGTCTGGGCACGCGTGCGTGCTCCTGGCAGAACCATTAGTCCCGGTTTGTATCTCAAACCGGGACTAATGGTCTGGCCCTATATATGCACCTAGCCCTCCACTCTCTCCTGTTTTTTTTCCTATGCGTGAGGTGGGTATATGTTGGGAAAATTCCCTAGAGGCAATCAGGGTTGATAATATTTCTCAATGTATTCATAAAGTTATAGTCCATGTATGAACTACTGATATGTATCATCGAATATGTGATTCGATTGTGAAACTATATATTCATGTTGTTCATGCTAATTGTCCTTAGTCATTAAGGTTGTGTTGGACACACAACTTAGACCAATGTGAAAGTCGGTAGATGACTAGGTTCCACTTGTCATGGGCATGGAGATGCTATTCCGACTTACACAGATTCGGCTAAAGAGTTTAGCGAGTCCGACTAACCCATATTGAGATACAACGAGTAAGTCGTCATTTGTATATCTCAAACAATGTAATCCTTAGACCTGGGGTTATTGCACAATCCGAGTTGAGGATCACCGACTTAGGTTCTGTCAAACAATGTTCCGTCACTAGGCAGTTATAAAGGCAGAGTTCGGGTCGACTGAGAATCAAGCTGCGTGATGTGAATAACCGAGATGGGATTTTGCCCCTCCGTCTGGAGAGATATTCTCTAGGCCCTCTCGGAAGATATGATTCGGAAAGCATGGCCATGTGTGACTTGGTTAAGTGTAAACCGAGGCGACCGACTAAGAGTTAGTCGGATGAATCACTTATCTTGGATCGAGAAAGAGAGTCGAACTATTTAAGGGATGACGATTAATCACCTATAGTTCGACAAGGTATATCGTGAGGCAAAAGGGACTCAGACGAAAGTCGCATTGGAAGGTTTGTCGTCATGACTCTTTGGTACTTGGGAGTTGGCACGTTCTGCTAGGAGCCGCTACCAACTGATCGATCACAAGTGAGACTCGGATCGTGTCCGGGTCACCATGAGCCTGTCGGGTCACACACTTAAGAACGGGAGCAAGTTTGGGTTAGACCCATACAGGAAATCTATTTGGGTTGGACCCAAATAGATACATGGACTTAGTCAGCAAGTGGGACTTGTAGTGGCTAATATAGGCCTTTTAGTGAATGGGCCACAAGTGAGTGGAGCCCACTTTCACTCCCTATATAAGCTGGGGCGCAGGTGCTTAGAGAACATGGCTAGGTCACTCCATGTGTTGGAAACCCTAGCTCCAGTCCAGTCCAGTCCAGTCCTGTCGCCGCTGTACCGGACCTAGCAGTCCATCACCGGCGCTCCTCCTTGTATGTGTGGATACTGGCGAAGGTGTTGTACGTTCAGTACTTCGATGATCATGGATCAGAACGGATCATGAGGACTGCACTGCATCAAGCGATGTGCTTCATCGATTCCGCAACTGCGCGTCTAGTGGTAATTCTCGTGGCCTACTACCTCAGCTAGATCTTGGGATCAGCGCATAGGAAAAAGTTTTGTTTTTCTCTACGTGGCCCAACAGTGGTATCAGAGCATTAACTTCTGGTTTTAGGCTCGAGATCGTGCATATGTGATATATGGTTGGCGTTAGATTGGATCTAATTGTAGTTTTGGTGGTCGATCTATGAGATAGATCAGTTTTGTACAAAGTTGATTGGATCAACTGTACTCGGGAGAATGGATGATCTGGTTTCCATGATCTAACTGCTAAGGTTGTGGAACGACATACCCCTACCGGTCGGCTTCCGCCATCAGGGTAGACTGTGACACGTAAACCCGGATGCGGTGATCGAAGATCAAAGAGATTGGTCGAATCTGAGTCTTCGCCCTGTCGTAGCGCCTTAGACGTCGTTACGAGTTTCACAACGCCGGTAGATATCGTATCTATGCATAACTTCTTTTTGCAGGATGATGTTGTGAATGGTATGGCTTATGTGCATATAATGTGTGTAATCCATATGTGATCTACGTATCACGGTTTTTATCAGTCGGCTGGAGCCTAGGTGTTGTCACTTTATTGTATAACGACCCGCGTGTCGGATTCTCTATGTAATTTACTCTACAAGCTAGTGTAGCTGTTTGGAGAACCCGGATGGCATACAAGTCGATGTACAAGTCGGCTACATGGTGTAAGGCGGCACGTGACAAGACTTGACACGATTCAAATTACAAGCTTTGTGGAGATAGAGATCGCCATGAAGAGAGCCATACCATTTCACATTATAATTGCTTTATTTTGTGTTATTGTTATGTCTCTGTTTTACCTCTATTAGATAGTTGGTAGAAAGTAATCGCTCAAAGAAGGTCTAGTCGGTTTCCCCGCCAGTGCTGCACCATCACAAGTCGGACATTTTTGGTAGTGGGCTCATAAAATTGAGGTGCTATCAATTCTTTCCGACTAGGTGGGTTCGAGTCAGACTCTTACAGCAGAAGCACTTGGTAATCTAGACGGGTCTATCACAACGGTTGTGGGACTCGGGGAAAAGTCGGATGGGAGCCGAGGCATGTGATGCCACCCATTCAACAAGAGTCGTATGAGATACGATTGACAAGGAGTTGTCTACCTAGATCACTTGATGGCTAGCGGTGATGCTAAAGCTCACTAGTCTACTTGCTTATTTAGGGTCCTGAATCACTAAGTAACCATCAGAGGGGTGTTGGTTCTAGTGGGAGCATAAGTATTAAAGTGTTTAATATGCTTGCTCTTTTATGGATACATGTCGTAAGTGTTTTGCATATTTTGTGTTGTATATCAATGGCACCTAGCAGTCTTCCTCAGATTTCCGGTTTTACATTGAGAACCATCTTAGAGAAAGATAAGCTGAATGGAACTAATTTCACCAACTGGTATCATAATCTGAGAATTGTTCTCAAACAAGAAAAAAGGGACCATGTCCTAGACAACCCACTTCCAGCTGAGCCGGATGAGAATGCGACTGTCGCAGCCACCAATGCCTACCATCGGATTTGTGATGAATCCACGGAGATTAGCTGTCTTATGCTTGCTCACATGGAACCAGACTTGCAGCAGCAGTTCGAGAATGTTGAGGCCTACGATATGATCGAAAGCCTCAAACGTATGTTCCAGGCTCAGGCAAAGACTAAGAGGTATCAAGTCTCTCAGGCTTTGTTGAGCTGCAAGCTTAAGGATGGCGAACCACTGAGTCTGCATGTGATCAAGATGGTTGGTTACATGTAGTCTCTAGAAAGGCTTGGCTACCCCATTAGCGAAGAGTTCTCTACAAACATAATTCTGAACTCTCTTCCTAGTGCGTATGGTCAGTTCATATCGAACTACCACATGCATGGTATGGATAAGAAGCTCACTGAATTACATGGAATGCTCAAGCAGGCTGAGGCGGATCTCAAGAAAGGTGCTAGTCAAGTGTTGATGGTACAGAATAAGGCTAAGTTCAAGAAGAGTTCTTGGACTAAGAAGAAGAAGGCAAAGTAGAGAGGTAAGGCTGAGGACCCAGTCCAAAGCGCTTCCTCAGGGACTAAGCCATCTCCTGCAGCCGGATCCACTTGCTTCTACTGCAAGATGGATGGCCACTGGAAGAGGAATTGCAGCAAGTATCTGGCTGACAAAGCCAAGATCGGAGGTATGACTTCCGGCTCAGGTACGCTTGTTTGCAATGTTATAGACATTTATCTTGTTGATGCACCTGGTAGTTCTTGGGTATATGATACCGGATTAGTCATTCACATATGCAACTCGTTGCAGGGACTGGTAAGAACTAGGAGCGTGGCAAGAGGCGAGGTTGACATTCGGGTCGGCAACAAAGCAAGAGTTGCTACGTTGGAAGTCGGCACGATGCAACTTCATTTACCTTCCAGATTCTTAATGGAGATGAATAATTGTTATTATGTTCCAGTGCTTAGTCGAAACATTATTTCTGCCTCATGTTTGATGAGACAAGGCTATGAGTCGAATATTAAGAATAATGGTTGTTCTTTATATTTGAGTGATATGTTTCACGGCTTTGCACCCGTCCAGGACGGGTTATTTATTTTGAATCTTGAGGGTGAATCTGTCTTTAACATAAATGTGAAAAGGTTAAAACCAAATGATCTGAATATGACTTACTTTTGGCATTGTCGGCTTGGTCATATAAGTTGGAAACGCATGAAGAGGCTCCATGATGATGGACTCCTAACTTTGTTCGACTTAGAGTTGTTCAAGACATGCGAATCCTGCCTTCTCGGCAAGATGACCAAGACACCTTTTCCAAAGAGTTGTGAAAGGGCATCCGACTTATTGGGACTAGTACATAGTGATGTATGTGGCCCGATGAGCACGACAGCCAGAGGTAGTTATGAGTACTTCATTACATTCACTGATGATTTGAGTAGGTATGGATATATCTACTTGATGAAACATAAATTGGATGCCTTTGAAAAGTTCAAGGAATTCCAGAATGAGGTACAAAATCAACTTGGCAAGAAAATAAAGGTTCTTCGGTCCGACCGAGGAGGCGAGTACATGAGCCATGAGTTTGATGACCATCTAAAGAGTTGTGGAATAGTTCCCCAGCTCACTCCTCCAGGAACACCGCAGAGAAATGGTGTATCGGAAAGGAGGAATCGGACCTTGTTGGACATGGTACGATCAATGATGAGTCTGACAGATCTTCCTTTATCATTTTGGGGTTATTGTCTAGAAATTGCAGCGTTCACACTAAACAGAGTACCATCAAAGTCGGTAGAGAAGACACCGCATGAGATGTGGACTGGCAAGAAGCCGAGTTTATCTTTTCTTAAGATTTGGGGTTGTGAAGCTTTTGTCAAGTGACTTCAATCGGACAAGCTTACAGCTAAGTCAGATAAGTGCATTTTCGTAGGATATCCGAGGGAAACCTTGGGTTACTACTTCTACAACTGAGAAGAGGGCAAAGTGTTTGTCGCTCGGAACTGTGTCTTCCTTGAGAAAGAGTTTCTCAGTCGGGGAGTCAGTGGGAGCACGGTGCAACTCAAGGAAATTCGAGAAGTACCGGCCAGTAGCGAGTCGGAAAAAGGCTTGGAGGTTGAGCCGGTCCTGGTACCTGAGCCAGAAACAGCACCAACACTGCGAAGATCGGCCAGATTGCGAAGTGTTCGTGATGTGTTACTGTTAGACAGTGATGAGCCGGCAACTTATTCAGAAGCGATGGTGGGTTCTGATTCTAAGTCATGGCTTGGAGCCATGAGATCCGAGTTAAAGTCCATGGATGAAAATCAAGTTTGGAACTTGGTTGATCTGCTAGACGGTGCAAGACCCGTCGAGTGCAAATGGGTCTTTAAGAGGAAAACTGATATGGATGGAAATGTTTCTATCTATAAGGCACGACTTGTTGCGAAGGGGTTCCAGCAAGTTCAAGGAGTTGACTACGATGAGACTTTCTCACCCGTAGCAATGCTTAAATCAGTTCGGATCATGTTAGCTATAGCAGCCTATTTCGACTATGAGATATGGTAGATGGATGTCAAGACGGCTTTCCTTAATGGAAATTTAACTCGAGGACGTGTATATGATACAGCCCGAGGGTTTTGTCGATCCGGCTAATGCTGACAAGGTATGCAAACTTCGGAAATCCATTTATGGGTTGAAGCAAGCATCTCGGAGTTGGAACATTCGCTTTGACGAGGTAGTCAAATCGTTTGGCTTCATCAAGAGTGATCATGATTCTTGTTTATACAAGAAATTTAGTGGGAGCAAAGTAAACTTTCTGATCTTATATGTTGATGACATATTACTGATTGGAAATGATGTCCAGATGTTGCAAGAGACCAAGGAATCATTGGAAAAGAGTTTTTCAATGAAAGACTTGGGGGTGAGGCGACTTACATACTAGGAATCTGGATCTATAGAGATAGATCAAAACGGCTCATTGAATTGAGTCAGAGTACATATTTGGACAAAGTGTTGAAGAATTTCAACATGGAATCGTCTAAGAAGGGGTTCTTACCGATGTCCCATGGCGTAAAACTTAGCAAGACTCAGTGTCCTTCGACAACTGATGAGCGAAGTTGGATGAGTGCAATTCTGTATGCTTCTGCAGTCGGATCCATCATATACGCTAAGATTTGTACTAGGCCAGATGTTTCCTATGCTCTAAGTGTTGTGAGCAGGTACCAGGCTGACCCTAGAGAAATCCACTAGGCAGCGGCTAAAAATATCCTCAAGTACTTGAGAAGGACTAAGGATATGTTCCTGGTTTATGGAGGTGAGGATGAACTCAGTGTAAGGGGTTACACGGATGCGAGTTATCTCACTGACTTGGATGGTTCTCGTTCGCAATCCGGATATGTGTTTGTGATAAACGGAGGGGCTGTGAGCTGGAAGAGTTCCAAGCAAGAGACAGTGTCTGCGTCTACGATAGAGGTTGAGTATATTGCTGCCTCGGAGGCGGCAAAGGAAGCCGTTTGGATGAGGAATTTCCTCATGGATCTTGGTGTGGTTCAGGGCTCGTCCAATCTATTAGACGTGTATTGTGACAACAATGGTGCTATTGCACAAGCCAAGGAACCTAGACAACACCAGAAGAACAAACATATACTCATGCGGTACCACCTTATTCGCCAGTTCGTGGAACACGGTGATATCAAGTTATGCAAGGTACACACGGATGCAAACATTGCGGATCCGTTGACAAAGCCACTTCCACAGCCAAAGCATGAGGCGCACTTAAGAGATATGGGCATTAGATGCCTAGACATGTGATGTCAGATGATTGACTCTAGTGCAAGTGGGAGACTGTTGGGAAAATGCCCTAGAGGCAATCATGGTTGATGATATTTCTCAATGTATTCATAAAGTTATAGTCCATGTATGAACTACTGATATGTATCATCGAATATGTGATTCGATTGTGGAACTATATATTCATGTTTTTCATGGTA
This sequence comes from Avena sativa, assembly GCA_916181665.1. Taxonomy (NCBI): domain Eukaryota; kingdom Viridiplantae; phylum Streptophyta; class Magnoliopsida; order Poales; family Poaceae; genus Avena; species Avena sativa. The sequence continues at coordinate 380,866,607 of OV702286.1, read as the reverse complement.
ATTGTCCTTGGTCATTCAGGTTGTGCTGGACACACAACTTAGACCAATGTGAAAGTCGGCAGATGACTAGGTTCCACTTGTCATGGGCATGGAGATGCTATTCTGACTTACACGGATTCGGCTAAAGAGTTTAGCGAGTCGGACTGACCCATATTGAGATACAACGAGTAAGTCGTCATTTGTATATCTCAATCAATGTAATCCTTAGACCTGAGGTTATTGCACAATCCGAGTTGAGGATCACCGACTTAGGTTCTGTCAAACGTTGTTCCGTCACTAGGCAGTTATAAAGGCGGAGTTCGGGTCGACTGAGAATCAAGCTGCGTGATGTGAATAACTGAGATGGGATTTTGCCCCTCCGTCTAGAGAGATATTCTCTAGGCCCTCTTGGAAGATATGATTCGAAAGCATGGCCATGCGTGACTCGGTTAAGTGTTAACCGAGGCGACCGACTAAGAGTTAGTTGGATGAATCACTTATCTCAGATCGAGAAAGAGAGTCGAACTATTTAAGGGATGACGATTAATCGCCTATAGTTCGACAAGGTATATCGTGAGGCAAAAGGGACTCAGACGAAAGTTGCATTGGAAGGTATGTCGTCATGACTCTTTGGTACTTGGGAGTTGGCATGTTCTGCTAGGATCCTCTACCAACTGATCGGTCACGAGTGAGACTCGGATCGTGTCTGGGTCACCATGAGCTTGTCGGGTCACACACTTAAGAGCGGGAGCAAGTTTGGGTTAGACCCATACAGGAAATCTATTTGGGTTGGACCCAAATAGAGACATGGACTTAGTCAGCAAGTGGGACTTGCAGTGGCTAATATAGGCCTTTTAGTGAATGGGCCACAAGTGAGTGGAGCCCACTTTCACTCCCTATATTAGCTGGGGCGCAGGTGCTTAGAGCACACGGTTAGGTCACTCCACGTGTTGGAAACCCTAGCTCTAGTCCAGTCCAGTCTTGTCGCCGCCGTACCGGACCTAGCAGTCCATCGCCGGCGCTCCTCCTTGTACGTGTGGATACTAGCGGAGGTCCTGTATGTTCAGCACTTCGACGATTGTGGATCGGAATGGATCGTGAGGACTGCACTGCATCAAGCGACGTGCTTCATCGATTCCGCAACCGCGCATCTAGTGGTAATTCTCGTGGCCTACTACCTCAGCTAGATCTTGGGATCACCGCATAGGAAAAGGTTTTGTTTTTCTCTGCGTGGCCCAACAGTATAACTTTGTGCTAATTTTTTTCTAATATGCACTAGAGGTGTTCGGTGAAATGCCTGTTAGAGCGATGTCACTTGAGTTCACACAAGACAAAACATGATATGAGGTGCCAGAGCCACACTTAAGTTTTCTCATCTTTGTTTCCAGGTGTCCTAAAAGGTTAGCCACTATTTTCTCGTTTAGACCGTGTGGTACTAATTTGAGCATCATGATTGCGTTTGATATATATGCATGGTTGTATGATGCAGATGAGCCATCCATGGATGTACGGTGACCGACGCTCTGACGCTTACAAAGTAGGCGTGCTTTCTTTTCGCCTTGTGGCCAAGGCGAACAAGCAGAGCGATGGTTTTATGTGTTGTCCATGTGTTGAATGTCGAAATGACAGGCTCACACTTCCTCAAGAGTCATTCAGAGTCACCTGCTTCGGTCTGGTTTCATGTCCGGCTATAATGTTTGGACCAAGCACGGAGAAAGAGGGGTTATGATGGAAGACAGCGATAAAGAAGAGAACGATGATGACAACTACCGATCTATGTTCCCTAAATACGCTAATACCGCAATGAGAGACAATGAAGAAGAAGGGGTGAAGAACGGGAACCAGATGAGCCCCCTGATGATCTTGGTCGGGTCATTTCTGATGCAAAGCGAGACTACGACACAGAAAAGGAGAGGTTGTAGTTTGAGAAGATGTTACAGGACTACAACAAATTATTGTACCCAACTTGTGAAGATGGCCAGAAGAAGCTGGATAGCACACAAGAATTGCTGAAGTGGAAGGCAGAGACCGGTGCGACTGACTCAGGATTTGAAAAGTTGCTGGTAATAATGAAGAAGCTGCTTCCAAGAAATAACAAATTGCCCTCCAGTACGTACGAAGCAAAGAAGGTTGTCTGCCCTCTAGGATTAGACGTGCAGAAGATACATACATGCCCTAATGACTGCATCCTCTACCGCGGTGAGAAGTACGAGAATATGGATAAATGTCCGGTCTACACTGCATTGCGGTATAAGATTAGAAAAGATGACCCTGGCGATGTTGAGGGCGAGCCACCCAGGAAGAGGGTTCCTTCCAAGGTGATGTGGTATGCTCCTATAATACCATGGTTGAAACGTTTGTTCAAAAACAAAGAGCATGCAAAGTTGTTGTGATGGCACATGGAAGACCGTAAGAAAGACGGGAAGTTGAGGCCCCCTGGTGATGGTCGGCAGTGGAGAAAAATCGAGAGGGACTTCCTGGACTTTACTGGTGATGCAAGGAACTTATGGTTTGGTCTAAGTACCGATGGCATGAATCCTTTTGGGGAGCAGAACTGCAGTCACAGCACATGGCCCGTGACTCTATGTATCTACAACCTTCCTCCTTGGTTGTGCATGAAGCGGAAGTTCATTATGATGTCAGTGCTCACCCAAGGCCCGAAGCAACCCGGCAATGATATTGATGTGTACCTAAGGCCATTAGTTGATGCACTTTTACAGTAGTGGGCCAAACCAGGTGTATGTGTGTGGGATGAGCACAAACAGCAGGAATTTGACCTACAAGCTTTGTTGTTCGTAACCATCAATGATTGGCCTGCTCTTAGTAATATTTCAGGACAGACGAACAAAGGATACAATGCATGCACGCACTGTTTAGATGAGACTGAAAGTATATATCTAGATAAATGTAGGAAGAATGTGTACCCGTACAATCGTCGTTTTCTTCCGCCAAGTCATCAATTAAGGAAGAAAGGCAAGCATTTCAATAGCAAGGGAGAAGCCCGGACGAAGCCTGTCCCCCGTACTGGTGCTGATGTATTTGGTATGGTCAAGGATTTAGATGTAATCTTTGGAAAGGGTCCTGGAGGACAACTTGTTCCAAAATACGCCGACAGACACGCACCCATGTGGAAGAAGAAATCTATATTTTGGGAGTTACCCTTTTGGAAAGTGCACGAGGTCCGCTCTGCAATCGACGTGATGCACCTGACGACGAATCTTTGCGTGAATATTCTAGGCTCCATGGGCTTGTATGGGAAGTCAACAGATACCCAGGCAGCACGGGAGGATCGGCAACATCATAAAGGACGAGACGGCAAGCATCCAGGGCAGTTTCAAGGGCTTGCCAGCTACGCTCTTACTAAAGAAGAGAAGGAAATCTTTTTTGAAGTCCTTTTCAGTATCAAGGTCCCATCTGGCTTCTCGTCGAATATAAAGGGAATAGTAAATATGAAAGAGAAAAAATTTCAGAACTTAAAGTCTCATGACTGCCACGTGCTTATGACGCAATTGCTTCCGGTTGCATTGAGGGGAATTCTACCAGAAAATGTTCGACTAGCCATTGTGAAGGTATGTGCATTCCTCAGTGCAATTTCTCAAAAGGTAATCGATCAAGAAAGTCTATCAGGGTTACAGATTGATGTGGTCCAATGTCTGGTCAGCTTCGAGTTGTTGTTCCCGCCATCCTTCTTCAATATTATGACGCACCTCCTAGTTCACCTAGTCGAAGAGATTAGAATTCTTGGTCATGTGTTTCTACACAATATGTTCCCCTTCGAGAGGTTCATGGGAGTCTTAAATAAATATGTTCATAACCGTGCTAGGCCAGAAGGAAGCATCTCCAAGGGTTATGGAATAGAGGAGGTCACTAAGTTTTGTGTTGACTCTCTTCCTGACCTTAAGCCGATTGGTGTTCCTGAATCTCGGTATGAGGGGAGGCTGACTGGAAAAGGCACACTAGGAAGGAAATCAATGGTATGTAGGGACGGGAATTCTTTCACTCAAGCACACTACACAGTTCTACACAATTAAACCGTGGTGGCTCCGTATATCGAGAAACACAAGAATATTCTACGCTCCGAAAACCCGGGGAAGCCTGACTCCTTGATTAAAGGGGAACACGAGAAGAATTTCGGCAGTTGGTTGCAGACACATCTCATGAATAACACCACTGTTGGAGATCAGTTGTACTTGTTGGCCAGGTTACCATCTTCGACTATATGTAATTTCCAAGGTGACGAGATAAATGGGAATACATTTTACACGATGGCCCAAGATAAAAAGAGCACCAACCAAAATAGTGGTGTCCGCTTTGATGCAACAGATGAAAATGGGCAGAAGGACACATATTATGGGTACATAGAGGAGATATGGGAACTGGACTATGGACCTACTTTCAAGGTCCCTTTGTTTCGGTGCAAATGGGTCAAGCTGACAGGAGGAGGGTTACATGTAGACCAAATGTACGGCATGACAACAGTGGATCTCAACAATCTTGCGTACATGGATGAACCATTCGTCCTAGCCAACGATGTGGCTCAGGTTTTCTATCTGAAGGACATGTCTACCAAAACGAGAAAAAGGAAAGATAAGCAAAAGAATACAGAATACGATGAGCCAAATTGCCACATAGTTCTTTCAGGGAAAAGAAACATCGTGGGAGTGGATGACAAGACAGACATGTTAGAAGATTATAATAAGTTTCATGAAATTCCGCCATTCAAAGTGAAAACTGACCAAAGCATTCTGTTAAATGATAAAGATTCTCCATGGCTACGGTGCAGAAGAAAACCACAACACTAGATGTTGGTGATGTGTAATAATGTATTAATTAAACCTTTTATTTGAGACATAAATCTATGTAATGTATTAAACCTTTTATTTGAGACATAAATCTAGGGAATGTGTGGATGTGTGGATATGTGTGTGAGAGTGGTGCAAGGTTAGTACGTGCCATGTGTAGGCCCCAGGTGTGACCCCCTTCTCGGACATGCGTTAACACTTAGTGAAATCCTGGATCTGTACGTGGAAACTCCCGCCGCGGGACAACCGGGGCCTAGAATGTGGCAAAGTTGGCCCAACATTTGCTCTCCATGTACATATGTCCTAAACAAACCAAAACAAATAAAAAGGTCCACCGTGCTACCCTCGTACGGAGAAAGCTATAGGGGTAGACGATCCGGGGCCCCCGGTCTAGGGTTTCGCCAAAGGAAGACCACCGGAGCGTCGAAATCACATGAAAACTTGCATGTGCCCCTAGGATATGTGTGTGAGAGTGGTGCAAGGTTGGTAGATGCCATGTGTAGGCTCCAGGTGTGACCCCCCTTCTCGGACATGCGTTAACAATTAGTGAAATCCTGGATCTGTACGTGGAAACTCCCGCCGCGGGACAACCGGGGCCTAGAATGTGGCAAAGTTGGCCCAACATTTGCTCTCCATGTACATATGTCCTAAACAAACCAAAACAAATAGAAAGGTCGACCGCGCTACCCTCGTACGGAGAAAGCTATAGGGGTAGACGATTCGGGGCCCCGGTCTAGGGTTTCGCCGGAGGAAGACCACCGGAGCGTTGGAATCACATGAAAACTTGCATGTGCCCCTAGGATATGTGTTTGAGAGTGGTGCAAGGTTGGTAGGTGCCATGTGTAGGCCCCAGGTGTGACCCCCTTCCTGGACATGCGTCGGAATCACATAAAAATGGCAAAATGTTTAATAGTTTGACTAGTTAGAATAATTGTTTTATAAAACAGAAAATGGATTTGAATCGCTTATTCAAATTCAAGCATTTTTATGTTAAAAATTCAGTGAGATTCAAAAATATGCAAAATATAATAGTTAATGCATTTTTAAATTGAAAATGGCAAAATGGTTATTAGTTTCACTAGTTAGAATAATTATTTTATATAAAAAAAAATAGATTTGGATTACTTATTGAAATTCAAGAACTTTTCATGTTGAATTTTTTTTTGTCCCGGTGCGTGCTACACATCGGGACTAAAGGTGTGGCGTTGGCGTGCGCGCATTGGGCGGTGCCGAAAACCCTTTAGTCCCGGTGGGTGGCACACACCGGGACTAAAGGGGGGGGGGACCTTTAGTCCCGGTCCGTATAACACACTGGGACTAATACGGACCGGGGCTAAAGGTCCCCCACCTATATATTGGCGCGTCCCTTCTTCTCCTCACGCAGAGAACCCCCACGTGCGAGGACGATGAATCGACGCCGGCAGGCTGCCCGATTCTCTCCGGCCGCCACCACCCCAACCGCCGCCGCCGCCACTCACTCCAGCCGCCACCGCCCCCAACCGCCGCCGCCACTCTAGCCGCCACGCGCGCGCCCCTGGCTAGAGGTACCCCGCTGCCCCCTCCCCTTCGCTCCCCGTCCGGCTACACGGCGGCGCGGCGCCGCCGGCCACTATGGGCGAGCAGGCCGGGCCGGCGGCGGTGCGGGCGATGTGGCCGGGGCGGTGCCCCCGGCCAAGTTCTCTTTTTTTCCATTTTTTTATTTTGTAGTATATAGTTGTAATTTTATTTTGTAGTGTAATATTATTTAGTAGTGTATAGTTGTAATATTATTTAGTAGTGTAATATTATTTTGTAGTGTATATAGTTGTAATTTTTTAGTAGTATATTGTAATAGTAGTATATTGCATTATAGTAGTATATTATAATATTATTTTGTAGTGTATATAGTTGTAATATTATAGTAGTATATTGTAATAGTAGTATATTGCATTATAGTAGTATATTGCATTATAGTAGTATATTGTAATATTATAGCCGTGCTCGCGGGCCCCCGTACTTAGGGTTAGGGTGGTGGTGCTTGCGGGCCCCCGCACTTAGGGTTAGGGTGGTGGTGCTTGCGGGCCCCCGCACTTAGGGTTAGGGTGGTGGTGCTCGCGGGCCCCCGGACTTAGGGTAGGGGTTGTAGTGCTCGCGGGCCCCCGCACTTAGGGTTAGGGTGGTAGTGCTCCCGGGCCCCTGGACTTAGGGTTAGGGTGGTAATTCTCGCGGGCCCCCAGACTTAGGGTTAGGGTGGTAGTGCTCGCGGGCCCCCGCACTTAGGGTTAGGGTGGTGGTGCTCGCGGTCCTCCGGACTTAGGGTTAGGGTGGTAGTGCTCGTGGGCCCCCGCACTTAGGGTTCGGTTGGTGGTGCTCACGGGCCCCCGGACTTAGGGTTAGGGTGGTGGTGCTCGCAGGCCCCCGGACTTAGGGTTAGGGTGGTAGTGCACACGGGCCCTGGACTTAGGGTTAGGGTGGTAGTGCTCGCGGGCCCCCGGACTTAGGGTTAGGGTGGTAGTGCTCACGGGCCCCCAGACTTTTTGTATATAGGAAATATATTTTTGTATATAGGAAATATTTGTATATAGGTAATATTTGTATATAGGAAATAATATTGTGTGCATCTCGCATTTTGCAGAAACTATGGATCCACCTAGTCCAATGCGCAGAGACCTAGCACAAGAAGAAATTCTCGAGGATATGATCAACGACGGCCCCCATGTTGATCCACCCGAATCTCTGTCGATGTATCTGAACCCCTCCGGTGAGGGTGAGGAGGTCGACCGAAATGATCAGGGAGAAGCCGACGGCTCCGTTGATGGAGAAGCCAACGGCCTCGATGGAACCTTAACGAAGTCTGACGAGGTATATATATGAAGTCCGGTGATTAGTAGATGCATTAATTGAGTTGTATATATATAAATTGACGAATGTTTCTTCTCTTAGGCCTCCACATCAAGCAAAAAAATTCCAAACGAGGCCCAACCAAAAAGTTGGACGCATCTACGCGTTATACAATTACGGTGGTATCACCACGGGGTGAACCGTTGGAACCCGAAAAGGCTTAAACTGTATTTAAACAACAATGCGGAGTTATGGTTAGGGATCGCATCCCGGTCACCGTTCGAGAGTGGAATAAGACCAAAGGGGCGAAAGAGGGTGAGTATGTCGCCGACAGGTACAAAGAGGGTCTTTGGAATGACCTCATGACACATTTCACCCTGCCAGAATGTGACGATGATGCCGACACAGCTGCATTGAGGAAGAAAGTCAAGCAGTGGACTCTTACGAAGATGGCCAAACTATTCAAGAACTGTAAGAAAGCATTATGGAAAAAGTATCAAAAGACGAAGACTCCTCCTAAATTCAAAGGCTATCTAACGAAGCAGTAGGCTAACTGGGATGCATTTGTGAAGTACAAGAAGTTAGAACCTGCTATGGAAAAGTCGGAAAAAATAAGAAAAATGCCACGATGAAGAAATATCACCATCACCTGGGGCCAGGGGCTATGCGACTGCCATGCCAAAGTGGGATGCTAAAGAGAGTGAGCTGCTTGCTAAAGGGATCACTCCAGAACCAATACGCGAAGAATGGGATCTGAGGGCAAGAAATTGGTTCCTTGGGCATGGGAGTGAGTATGACGAAAAAACAGGGGACCTTATTTGCAGTGACGGGATTAGGATACCCAGGGAAACATGGCAGAGAGTGGTTAAGGAAATTAAAGAGGGGACAACAAAGTTCTGTCCCGATAGAGAGAATGACTTGCTGACAAAGGCCCTCGGGAATAAAGAACGCGGAGGATGAGTACGAGGCCTTGGCACTAGTTATACTTGGGAGATGGGGTTTCCCAAAGACAGAGATACTTATAGGAGCCTAGAGAGAGCAAAGAGGTGATGGCAGGAGGAGGATGGAGACAGGTTCACCGAGTTGCTAGGAACACTTCGAATGCATCAGCAACAGATTGACGAACTTCGAGGAGTAGCGCGCCTGCAAGATCCTGCACTCGATATTACCGCCGTTCCATCTTAGCGGAGAAGCAGCGTGGCTGAATCAGAGGTCCTGTCTGACGATGCACGGATGATAGACGGCGGTCCCGGCTACCCCGTGGATGGAATTAAAGAGCAGGCATCTTGTGAGCTCCATCAGAAGGTGAATAACCTATCCATCAAGGTGGCGGTCGAATGTGCTTTACCTTGTCCACCTGACGCACGCTGGCATGGCCGTGAGATTCCAGCTGGCTATGCTAAAGTCGGGGTGGATGAAATCGCAATGGGGTGGGACTCAATGGAGCTTGACATCTATGTGGATTCTACGTTTGCGAGTTCATTCGCATGTTTACCAGTGAGCTGAATGATTATAGAGTCGATGTAAGCAATACATTCACAACAATATTTTATTACCGTCACTTTTTGTTATCATGATTGATATTCATATTGATCTCCTTTTCTTATATAGTTCGAGAAAATGTGGGATCAGCTCCTACCAGAACAACGCGTAGTAGCAATTGCTAAAGAACTGGCAGGATTCTTGATGAACGAGATGATAGATGACGCCGAAGAATTTTGTGTGAATAGGCGCCGATGATCCCCGACCGTGTAATTGAATAGACGGGCTCTAGTCCCGATAATTGTGATCTCCCATGTGTAACTATCATGTATATATTTGTATGCTTGATCTTAATTAAGAGAAGTTATCTTATGTATGCATGAACATGTACGGTATGCGGTAGCGTAAAAAACTATTTTGAAATGAAAAAAAAAGGATACAAATTGAATTCTCTGCTACGGCAGAGAAAGTGCCTAAAATTCTGCTGCGGCAGAGAACCATTTGTCCCGGTTCGTAATACGAACTGGGACTAATGGGTGGCGCCCCGCGCCCGCAGAGACGGCCATGTGGATGCCCATTGGTCCCGGCTGGTAAGAGGGCTGGGACTAGTGGATGGGCCTTTAGTCCCGCCTTTCTAGTCCCGGTACCACAACCGGGACTAAAGGCTCTTACGGGCCGGGACTAAAGGCCCGTTCTCTGCTAGTGATTTATAAGCCTTAACAACTGAGTTGTCAATTCAGCTGCACCTGGAAACAATCTTGCTCACAGCAGTTTATCAGTAGCAACAGCTTTGTAGTAGGAATAGTAAAGTAATAGCAGTAGTAAAGTAAAGACAGTAGTAACAATAGCAGTAAACAGTAGGATTCGAGTGCGGTAGGCATAGGGATGGATGGACGGGCGTTGCATGGACAAGACAATTCACATAGCAATCAGAACATAGGAAAATTGTAGATAAATAAGATAAAGCATCCAAGTACTAGATAATCCTACGCATGTGTTCCATATATAGTCATACGTGCTCGCAATGAGAACTTGCACAACATCTTTTGTCCTGCCAGCCCGTTTGCAGCAGGGCCTCAAGGGAACTACTGGTAATTAAGGTGCTTCTTTTAATAAAGCACCAGAGCAAAGCATTAACACTCCGTGAACACATGTGATCCTCACATCAAAGCCATTCCCTCCGGTTATCCTGATTTTTGTCACTTCGGGGCCATTGGTTCCGAACAACAACGTGTGTATACAACTTGCAGGTAAGACCAAAAACAATACTATCATAATGAATCAATAACATGTTCAGATCTGAAATCATGGCACTCAGGCCCTACTAACAAGCATTAAGCATAACAAGTCGCAACAAAGTCAAAAAGCACTAATAGTAGATACTAGGCACCATGCCCTAACAATCTGATGCCATTACATGAACGCTCTCATCCAATCCCTACCATCCCCATAGCCTACAGCTGGGGATTACTCACTCATAGATGGGGGAAACATGGATGGTCGATGGAGAAGCGATGGTGATGATGATGGCGATGATCTCCTCCAATTCCCCACCCCGACTGGGTGCCAGAACGGAGTTTCTGGTTCCGAATCGTGGAATCTGGTGGTGGTGGCGGAGCGGAACTCTTTCTAGAAAAACGTCAAACCCTCCTGAGTTTTTAGGTCAGAAGGCATCTTATAGGCGAAGAGGGAGACCGAGGGGGTGTCTGGGGCGGCCAGACCACCCCCTGGCGCGGCCAGGCCCAGCCCGCGCGGCCAGGTGGTGTGGCTGGGCCCCAGCCCCACTCCGTCTCGTATTCTGGCTCTGGGAGTCTTCTGGTGAAATAGGATTTTTGGCATATTTTCCTGGATTTTTCCTAATAGTTGATTTTCTGCACAAAAACTAGACACCAAGGTAATTCTGCTGAAAACAACATCAGCCCATATTAGTTGCATCCAAATCACACAAGTTTAGAGGAGAAACAATAGCAAAAGTGTTCGGGAAAGTAGATACGTTTTGGACGTATCAGGAAGTTGATAAGTGCATATTTGCATCATGTTTTATATTATTATTTTGCATTGTAGATGTAGGATCTTGGTATTTTACGGCGCTCGCGTGCATATTTTATGTCTATTTTCACCAGGATCAGGATAGATGATGGATCCAATGGACACAATTATTGGAGCAGTTGTATTAGGGATAAAAGAAGTCAAAAACAACGTAAAATGCTTATTTGGGAAATATCAATAACACCAGAAGAAAACCCGAAGCAATCGAGGCATACAGACGGTTCAATGACCAACTACACGACCGGAATACTTTTTCTGGCCATATAATTCGGTCGTATAGTTGGCGCCGCCACCGCCTCTTGAAATAGTTTCACCCCGTGCAACTGGATTGGGGAGACGACATACAGAACATCCAGAAATCACCGAAACCTCACCTCCAGAAGGCATCTGGAGGGGGAACTTGTCCACTACGGATCCATCTTCACCCTGCGCAGATCCCGAAGGCTAAGCCATCGATATTCGTCATCAACCGCTGCATCACCACCATCTCCATCCATCCCATCTACATCTTGTCTAGATCTTGTTGTAATTTTCGTACTCATTGTGGATTTATACAAGTACTATTCATCTATGATAGATACCATTACCATTGCCATGATGTTGATTGTCTCCATGTCTAAGTAGATCTCTAGTTCTTGGGGAGATGGAGAAACCCTAGCATATGATTGATATGAGATGGAGATTATTATTTTATACATTATTATGTGTATGTGTTAATTGTCTTCATCTTGATGTTGGGAGTTGTGCACCTTCTTAATATTTGTCTCTTATGGGGACTCGATGAAGGGATGATAACACTTACTGTGACTATAAAGCTGTTGTCATTCTTTACGTACTAACTTGGGGAATCAAGGAGAACTCATAAAGCCATGTCCATGCCATGGGAGAAATCCTTTAATAGAGGGGTAATACGATTGAAGTCGTTTATTCGTCAGCTGTGGTTATGAAGGATGATGTGAGCAGTGGTTGCTGCCTATTTGTCCATATATGGAGCTCCTCCCACGTACATACATATTATGAGAATATTTGTTATAATAATCTTGATTGCTTAGTCTAAATTGCTAGTGGTGTATCCACCACTCCCTGAGAATGCATTTTTCCCTATTGCAGTTCCAAAGTTCTTTACACACGCGATTCTCACTTTCTGCATTAAGTTTTTCTTTACTTTAAATTACCTCGTTCAATCAAAAACCCAAAAACTACTCTACTTTTCTTGCATCTTAAAGTTATTTCTTAAGTACTTCGTTTAGTTGTAGTTAAAAGCATTTTAGTCTTTCGCCTATTGCTCCCTATGGGATCGATATCTTTATTTCGAAACTAGCTACAAACGATCTATGCACTTGCATTCATCAGCTGACATCGCAGACCCACCATCCTTCAGCATCCCTCAAGTTTAATGGTCAGGTTTGAAAAAAAGTTAAATACTTGTATAGAGAGGCTGGCATCAGGGACCCACCCGTCAAAACATACAAGGCTGCATGAGGGACCCACAAGCCAGAACATACCAGAGAGTTTGACATGGGGGCCTCAGCAGCAAGACTATACACGGCTGCGACATCGAGCAACGTTGCCAAGGTCCAAACAGCGGACGCGGCCAAAAAAAAGTCCATCATACGCAGGTTTCATTTATAGAGAGACCAGCATGTGGGACCCAGTAGCGCGGCCTTATATAGGTTCTGCCTCGAGCGATGTTGCCAAGTTCGAAACAGGGAGACGCGAGCGAGAAAAAAGTTTAGCATGCACACGTTTCTTCTAATGAGAGGCTCACATGGTGGACCCAGCAACCTGGAAAAACGGCTAATGCATCGAGCAACGCTATCAAGTTCGAAACACGGAGGCGCGACCGAGGTCAAAAATTCCATCATACACACGTTTCTTCTAATGAGTGGATGACATGTGGGGCCCAGCAACATGATTAAACGGTAGATGCAGCGAGCAACGCTATCAAGTTCGGAACACAGAGGCACGACTGAGGGAAAAATTCTATCATACACACGTTTCTTCTAATGAGAGGATGATATGTGGGGTCAAGGAGTTTGATTAAATGCTAGATGCGTCATGCATCGCTATCAAGTTCAGAACAGGATAGTGAGAGCGAAGAAAAAATTCCATCATACATACGATTCTTGTAATGTGAGGCTGACATGGGGGACCCAGCAGCCAGACTAAACGGTAGAGAGATCGATCAACGTGATCGAGTTGAAATCAGGGAGGCAATAGCCAAGGAAAAAATTCCATCATGCACACGTCTCTTCTAATGAGAGGATGACATGTAGGACCCAGCAGCGTGATTAAACAGCAGATGCATCGAGCAACGCTATCAAGTTCAGAACAGGGTAGCACGAGCGAAGGAAAAAAGTTCCATCATACACACGATTCTTCTAATGAGAGGTTGGGATCCAGCAGCCTGACTAAACGGCAAACGCATCGAGCAGCGTTATCAAGTTCAAATCAGAAAGGCGTGACCGAAAAGTATGGTCCGCTAGAGACACTGACGTCCGGGACCCACATGCCTCAAAGGACTTCGGCGAGTCAACATCGCGCCAGGAAACGAAAATCTTGCTTCTACCACGTGTTGGCTGAGCTTCCTCCACATTATTAGAGGTTCCGTCATAGTAGAGGGCCATGAAACCGGAAAAAAGCTTTCCATCAGCCACGGTCGAGCCGAGAAATTCGTTGCAGAAGATGCGCCTTCTACGATGACCGTCGAGCCAAGTCGTTGCGGAAGGAAACATTTCTTGTAGTATATGTCGAAGAGGATGCCGCAGTCACTCGACAAGATGACATCGATATGCTTGAGGAAGTTCAAGTCGTTGCTGAACAAAGATCTACAACCTATCAGCAGAAGTTACGCAAGTATCATAGTCAGAGAGTCATAAACCGGTCTTTTAGGAAGGGCGGTCTGGTTCTCCGACTAGTGCAAAAAAAGAGCACAAACTTGCCCCTATATGGTAAGGGCCCTTTATGGTTAGTAGAGTATTGCACAATGGTTCTTACTACCTAACTGACCTGAGGATAGAAAAGAAAGACCTGCTACTAAGAAGAGAAAGAGAGCTGGAGGTAGTACAAACCCGGATGAGATAGACCATCCATGGAATATTGCTCAGTTACTCCTTTTATTCTTTAATTTCTTTTTTTGTAATCATATCAATGTACATGTTCAAAATGAAATAAAGAATTGGTCTCCTAAATGTTTTTTTAGATTTTTTTAAGTACCATCTTATTTCCGAATGATCATGTCATAGTCGAAAATCCCAGAATACTTGAATCTATTTTATGCTCATGTTTGTTCTGCTTAGATTTCCGATTCTAAAATGCTACCTTCGGTTATAGGTTTAATTTTTTTAGTTTATACTTGCCTTTTTTGTATGATTGCTGGACGCGGGTATTTTTCGAGTAGTGAATTGTTGGTACTAGAAGCCAGCTTTGATTCCGGTTTTAAACTGGTTTAGCAATTGCGCTCCGTTGCTCGGCAAAGTTTCCTTACTGAAGGTTTGTCGGCTCATGAAAGGGACGAGCCAGAAGACCAGATAAACGATAAGTATAAACAAAACAATGCTTAAGTATTTTTTGAGCACAAAAATAAAAACCAAAAGTGCTAACAAGTAAAGCATAAGTTCTTACAAGCTAGCACAACAAAATAATATTCTAGCTATTACATCAAATTGTTTTTCAGAATAACACATTGTTTTTCTGGCGAACTCTATGATGCAGGTGAAGATGAAGGATCTGTCGGCTCGCTTGAGACATCACCTACATCACCCTGATATCTTTTTGAGATGAGTATATCAGACTCAGTATGTTTGTCGTCTTCGGAAGCTTCAACAACTTCTTTCTAGGGGGAGGTGGCACTTCAATGGTCGTGAAGAACGGGTTCTCGTACCAGGTCAACTCGGCCACATGACAAGCATATTCGGCACAAGTATCCCAGATTTCTTTGATATTCTGCTGCTTGCCGTCTTCATCGATACTCGAATAACCCTTAGTAACTTGCCATATCTCCATGCTTCCATGGTGCCTCATTACCATTGTTAGGGCATTTTGTGCCCGTGCGTGCATAGGACATATTCCAATCCTTAACAAGCTTGGTAATATCCTTCGCCTTGTCTCGTACTTCAAAGGCAGACAGTTTTTCTAAGCCGAAGAGTTGGACGGATTCACTGATTTCCTCCAAAGATTGGTGGAAGTCAAGGATCAGGTCTTCGATAGCAACAAGCCGGCTGGTACAAGACTTGGATGAAGAGGCATCAAGAATGTTGAGAGGACCTGGCAATAAGAAAATAAGGTCTATAATATATCCTCGTAAACAAAGCCAGAAAAACAACAAACTCAGGGACAACAACTTACCAAAGATAGAGTCATCTACTTTGGTCTTCTCCTCCTGAAGACTTCGGAGTTCATTCCAAAGAGCTTCGGTGGTATCTTGTTGCCTGTCCAACCCATCCTTCAAGTCCGAGATAGCTTTGTCTTGTTTTGATATGGTGTGGTCACGCTCTTCAGTAGCCATGTTGCTGGATTCAAGAACGTTGTTGATGTTGCGCTCATGGTCTACCTTGAGTTTGTCCAGCTCAGCACGCAAGTCAACATTTTCAACTTCCAACACTTTGTAATCTTCGGCTTGTTTAATAAGCTTGCAGGACTACTTCACAAGATCTGAAGCGGTAACAAATAAAGTCGAATAAACATTTGGCCACAATTTAAACAGACTAAGAAAATGAAGCTGGAAATACTTACCTTCTGCTTCATCTTTCGCAACTTTTAGCTGCGCATTTTCAAGTCGGAGAGCTCTGATCTCTCTCTGCTTGTTGCAGATATTCTTCAATAGTTCCTGGTTATAAGCATTAACTTTTTGTAAGTCAGAATGGTAACCGGAGTCAGAAGTCTACTAAGACTGGCTGCTATTTTAACTAAGTTAAATATCAACACGAGTCTTGGGGGGCTATATCACTTCATTCTTTGGCATCCTATAAAATCATAAACTCGGATTCTTATCCAACTTCATACTTGGGGGCTAGAGGGTATGATACAAAATTTAATAAAAAGAGTCGAAATATGACTTACAAAATGTTCATGAGTCATTTTGTTGAGGCTCATGTTAACTTCATAAGAAACCTTCTCCGCGAGGGTTAAATGAACCACTTGTGGAGGTGGAACCACACCGGCCTTTAACTTGTCATCACGAAGATGAACTTTATGAAGATGCTCTAAGAGTTCGATATCTTCGGCCTCTTGAGCCTCCTCCTCAGCTGTGATATTTTGTCTCTCCAGGAAATGGAGAGCCAGCTTCTGAATTTCTTCTGTGCTCTTATGAGTAAGGCCAAGTTTGGCAATACACGGATTCTGTAGAAGGTTCTCTATGAAGTTCTCAGCTGAGGGATCATTACCCTTTAAGGGTTCACCCTTATCAAGTCCCGATTCACTCATGGTGATGTCGGTCTATGAACCAAGGTTCACTGGCTTTGAAGATTGAGCCAGAACATCTTCAGCACGAGGAGATGAAGTATCCTCTAGTACTGATGATGGCATCGGGGTAGGAGCCGGAGGCGGGGCAGCAAGCGAAGCCAGAGTCAACTTTTGCTGGCGCAAAGTCTTCCGTGGATTTCCTTTTCACTTGCCCTTGGTGAAGGTTTTATCTCTGAATGGTAACAGAGTAAGATCATTGCAATTCGGAAAGAATACGAATTAAGATACAAAACCTTGTGAAGAAATTTACCTCTTTACAATAGGCACTTTCTGTGTGCCAACAGAAACGGTCGGAGCTTTACGCTTCCGGGTAAGCGCCTCGAGAAAAATCTCAAGATCTTCATCCTCCTGGAACCGGATCCTCAGGCGGATATCCCTTGAGAGGAGAAAGCTCTGACTCGGGGAGGGTAGCAAGCTAAAAGATGGAATAGCTCAGTATTGCAAATAAAACGCACAAATGTAAGTACAAGGGATATCACTCGAAAATCTTAGAGGAGTAAGGGGTTCATCCACTGTGAACATGTACATGGAAACACCTAGAATCTTCTTCTCCACCCGCTCCTTGATCAACCATTTGATCCAGGTCTTGTACTCCCTGCTAGATATTGCGAGCCCGCAAACCCTCAAGCTATGTTTTTTGCTCTTGTTGATCGTATGCATAAGTCGGTCACCATGGTGCTGGAGGTGTTGGATCCGATAGGTTAACCAGTACTGGATCAAGTCGGATCCACGCAGACCGTTATGCTTCATCAAGGATTCAATCCGCCTCTTGGCACGGATCAAATCTGTAGAGAGAGCCTATGCCTCCGCGCCCAGGATTCTTTGGGAGCGGTGGCACCGTCGACAACAGCCGGCAAAGCTTCTTGCTTCCCCAGGGACGGTTTGTCCTTATGGTAAAAGAACATGGACGGCCACTTTTTCATTGAATCACTAGCCATGATCTTAGCATAGGTTCAGTCTCTCCTAAGAGCTAGGCTAAGCATTCTGGTAATGTAAGGATTGCCGGCAGTGATGGAATTTTTCCGGGTACCGAAGTAGTACGAGAATAGGATAAGACTCGGTTTGATTCCGAGATACCCCTCACAAAGAGAAACAAAAGTGCTAAGCTCTAGAATCGAATTGGGAGGAAGATTGTGGAGTTGAACTCCATAGTAATTGATAACCTCAGAGAAGAACTCTGAGGGAGGAAATCTCAAACCTCGGTCTAGATGGGTGCCGAGGTGGACCCTCTCGTCGGCATGAGGGGTGGCGACGATTTCGTTGAAGCCGCTCCACCATTCACCAGCGTAGAGGAGACCTTCCTTCTCGGCGCCGCATAGCTTATCGTCATCAAGCACGCAGGGGATCTAGACCCCGTGAAAGTTCTACTTCTCCATCGCTGCCACCACCGTTGTCGCCACCGTCGTTGCCATGTGGCTGGATGAAGAAGCGTCAGCCATCTGGTCGGGGGGATCACCTTTGGTGGGCGGCACTGTGGGATTGGAGAAGGAAAGGAAGCAAATGCGCTGGGTTGTTTGGAGGAAAAAGAGAGCAAGGGCGCTGATGAGAGGAGAATGAGAGAATCTCAACCCCTTATGTATCATGTCTGCGCCAAGATCTGTGTGAATGAACAGTAGTTTGTGCCACATGTTGCGGAAGGAACTGGGCAACTTCCTCGAGAATATTACTCCTACTCGATCTCCGTGTGCGCATTAAATGGCGCCTCAGTTTCGCGCGAAGCGGACCCACCAACAGTCATGCTGATAGGAATGTAGACCTTGACTGATGCCAGGTTGCGTCAGAGACCAACTTCTGGCTTAGTTTGAAATTGAGCTGGGGAAAACCCAATGGAATATTCACAGGTCCGACTCATTTTTTAGACCCGGATCCTACTTTTATTTTGGAGTTTCAGGAACCCTTCAAGACTCTACAGCCGAAGAATGATCAAGCAAGACGATGAAATCTGACTTTGGATCTTGCAGGCTTCCGAGGGCTACTGTTGGGGATATACTTTCCGGGTATACCCACTGTGACTCGCTGACTAGGGTGGCCCACTTCAGGTTAGAGCTTTGCTTCACGGGCGACCCAGTCAGAGAGAGAAGACGGAAGCCCATCCGGCTATGGGAAGGCCCAGAAGACTTACCAACTTAGGCTTGTATAGTTACTTGTAGTTCAAGATGTACTCTATAACCGACTCTGAATCGTAGCCGGATAAGTCTCTCCTGTAACCCTAGGCCGCACATCTATATAAGCCGTCCTAGGGACCAACCTTTAGGGCATCCTCAACTTACAACCTCAACTCGCACAAGAGAAACCTCTCTTGTAGTCTATACTTCTGGCTCTGTTGTATTACTGGATTGCTAGCAGGAGTAGGATCTGTCCACCGCCGACGTATTCGAACCTGGGTAAAGCTTTTGTGATCACCATCCTGGAATACCATCGCCTCACACCCCCTCTTTCCACACGCCTCGAGGACCCCCTCTCGACGTACATATCTTTAATCTGACGACACCATCCTCCAACGCTATCGTTGACTACATCACTATGGATCTGATCGCATTGCCAGCACGCCATGCACTGACGACCTCGCCGAGGATCTAAAAGAGATATAGGAGCGATCTAAAGAGAAATAATATATTTAGAGAAAATAAAGACGGAAGAATATATCTATAGATTTGAATGAACAAGTCAAAACGTGGTGTATAGAAAGAGTGAAGAAGATAATTGCCGACTAGGAACTTGGTGGAGAATCCTAATGAGTAGAGAAGTGTGATGATTGGCTAATAGCAGGGGAAGGTAGTGCTACGATCTATGGTTGGTTCTAATCATCGAGATCTAGGAGTCAATTCGAGAGTGGGAAGTGCGGCGTCATGAGGGTGACAACGTGGAGTGGTGCTAAGATTTCGTTTGTTATATAGAAAACTGTATGGGCTATTTGAGCAAGTGAGACCTAGCTATATGGACCGCAATTACTCTGATGAGTCCTTTCTAGGTAATTGGTGGTTGGACACAAGTGTCTACCTTGGATGTTGATGTGCATACACTCCCATTTATTTACACTTAATAAATACTGAATAATATATTTCTAAATCAACTAACACACTCCTTATTTTATTATTTATTTTAGAAAAGAACAAGACTACGCCGATGATAGAGAACACGAAATCAATGCATCTAAGATCAGAGAGAAAATATGGTTTAGTAAAATATAATACAGCTAGAAAGAATATTCAAATAAACAAAAAATACACTCAGACATATAACATGCCTTTAATTAATCATTAGGATCGGCAAGAGCATCGAGTTGTTCCCAAATCGGTTGTATCACATCAGCCACATCCAAGCACATCGACTAAATTCATGCTAACATGTCCGTGCCTTTCCAGCCTTACTTCCACAACTGCATGCTAGTAATCGTACTTGGATACCATGATTTTTTTTTTTGAAAAACACGGTATAATCGTAGACGTTTACAACACGTACATGCATCCACCCTATGAACGCACACACGCACACTCTACCCCTATAAGCACCTCCGATAGACTGAGCCGGCAGAGCAGGTCTTAAGATTGACGAAGTCACCACGGACGCCTCGCTGTCGACGGGAACGTCGTCTCCCACTGAAAGAATATTCCGTCTTTTATGCAACACCACAGTGTCAAACCCATGATTTTCTTCTCCTGCACGTCTACATCACTTCCAACACACGAGAAAGCTCCTTTCTGTGTGAGGTTTCTTGACCCACTCCATGGAGGCGCATCTCTGGATTTCTAGTTGCATTTCATGAGCACAACCAAAATCTTCTTGCCACCTACGTCGTCAGTCACCAAAGATTCGATCGTCTCGCGAGCAAGATCGTGGAAGGTTGAGAGGAAGAGTGGCGGGTGGTTGTGTATACGGGGATAATTTCTTAGTGGTGGGCGGTTATTAATAGTGGTCGGTCAAATATAACACCGTGCCTAACCAGGCAGAGGGACATGGTTGAATATTCTACAACATATGACACATTTATCGTCGTTTGCAATGCATGACGCAATTGTATATGCCAATGTTCCCGGACTCAGTCATGATGTATAATTATCCGGGGCCCCTTGCTAGGTGCCAAGAAATCTCATCCGCTGGGTAAAAACCTTTACATGTACTTTTGACTTTTGACATAAAAAGTATCGGCTATGGGTGTGGGCATATTTTTTAGCATAATAAGAACTATTAACATTTGGAAAGAACAATTTTATGTAAAGATCAAAACATATATGATACCTATTTTTAAGTAATATAGTCATAAAGTTTTTAAAAAATGTTTGCGAGGTTAAAGATGCACATAGGTGGAAAGAAGTGCTCGCTTGGTTTACAAAAATGTTTCCCGTATTTTAAAAAACCATATGAGGAAAAAAGTTTGTATGGCTAAAAAATTATTGTACGTGAGTCCCAACAATGTAGAGAAGAGAGAAAAAGTGTTCGTGCGGTTCAAGATAATTGTTCACGTGGTTTAGAAAATGTTCGATTGTTATAAAATAAAAGAGATTCATAAGATTTTGAAATACAAAAAAGAAACTAGAAAGAAAAATGACAAGAAAATGTTCATATGGGTAGAAAATTATTGGCCACATGATTCAAAAAACAATAATGTAATCCCTCCTTTCCATATTAGTCGTGGCTGATTTATTTCAAATTACTACTAAGTCAATGACTACTAATATGGCACAGAGAGAGTATTACACAAAAAATCTGACTATTCTCAAAAGTAAAGGAATAAATAAAAAAATTGAAAAGAAAAATGAAAACATGGACAAAATTGAAAAGAAAGAAATAAAGAGTTACTCCCTCCGGTTCATAATACTTGTCGTGGTTTTAGTTCAAAAACTAAAACCATGCCAACTATTATGTATGGATCATAGGGAGTAACAAAAATAGAAAAGAATACAGAATAACAGAATAAAAATAAAAATAAATGATAAATAAAATAAGAAAATGAAAAGTTAAAAACAAAATAGAAACTACAACGAAAACGAAAATCGTAAAGGACCTCACTTAATTTGGGCCAGCCCAACAGCGACGAGCGCCTAGGCGTCGGCGCAAAGGCCGCTAGATAGGTTTTACCCGCAAGGAGCGGCGAATAGGAGTTCACATATTCAGCGTAGATAAGAGATCGTCTTTAAGAATAGCCCAGCACGTCTTCAAAAGCTCCTGTTCAGTTAGCTTGGCACATGCTCGAACCGACCTATGATTAACCAAGTAAAAAAAAAACCTATGATTAACCTCAACCGTACGGGGCAATTAACAAGGCTCGCAGCCAAGCACAAAGAAAGAAGTATATGTATACAAGCTCGGTTTCGTGCATGAGACCATGTGATGGGTCTATACGTGTTAGCGTATCTCCACCGGGCCGACTTAAACGCGCGACCAGAATTGTCCATTTCTATCTGTTTGGATCGGCCCGCGATCACTCTGGGGTAGCGGTCCGGTCTGTCCGGCCGATCGCGCCCAGTGGCGCGACCCAAATGTTCGCGCCTGGCCATGGACCACATTTTTCAAAAATTCAAACCAACGCGATTCGCGCGTAAAATACACTAGCAAAGTTCATACAAAATATATTACATTTAAAAACATAAAAAAGGAAAAGAAAAACTAGCCCTAGCCCTACCTGTCGTCGGATTGATGACAAGTACGTCATGAGGGGGTCCTCGAGGCGTGCGAAATAGAGGGGTGTAAGACGTACGGTGTTCCGGGACGGTGAGCACACAAGTTTACCCAGGTTCGAATCCGCCGGCTTTGGACGGATCCTACTCCTGCTAGCAATCCAATAATACGGCAGAGCCGGAATATGGGTTATAAGGCTTTCGTCTGTGCGAGTTGAGGGTCTAAAGTATTGGTCTGTCCTAAAGGCTCTCCCTAGAACGGCTTATATAGATATCCAGCCTACGGTTTACAGGAGAGATCTATCCGGCTATGTCTAAGAGTCGGTTATAGAGTACATCTTGAACTACAAGTAATATTATGGACCTAAGTCGGTAAGTCTTCTGGGTCTTCCCGTAGCCGGATTGGACTCCGTCTTTCTCCCTGACTGGGCCGCTCGTGAAGCAAAGCTCTAACCTGAAGTGGGCCACCCTGGTCAGTGAGGAACTGTGATGATACCCGGAAAGTATATCCCAAACAGCAGCCCCCGGAGGCCTCCAAGATCCAAAGTCAGATGTATCATCGTCTAGCTTGATCTTCGGCTTGAAGAATCTTGAAGGGTTCCTGAAACTTCACAACAAAAGATACGATCCGGGTCTTAAAAATAAGTCGGACCTATCAGTAGGTTACTCGGATTTTCCAGCTTGATTTTGAACTCACACACGTAAAATCCACATAGATTAGTCCCCCATGGCTGCCTCGTGCACTTTACAAGAATAGAATTCAATCAAATAATAACTCTAGCATGATAAATGCACATAAACTAGAATTAAATAAATGCGCGGACTTAGCTCGTACTACTTACCGAGACCGATTTAAAAAATAGCTCCTCACGCTATTGACCGAGGACCTTGTTCTTGAACCGTGTCCAAACCCTACCCGACAAAGAAAATGAATGTATGAGTTAATAACTACTTGATATCCTAGAAAATGAACGAAGGAAACCGATATAGTGCAATAATGGTTGAAATTACCTCTAGAGCATATCGATAATGCCGCGGTAGTCTTTAATGTCTTTGTTTAGTGAGTCCATGATGTGAACTCTTTCCAAGTCAATTGAAATGCTTAGAAGAATCCAGTGGTACCTACGCAAGGTTTACATACGTCAGTAACTCGTCATTTACACTAAACATCGAGTAAGCAAAAGTTAATGTGTACAAGAACTCACTTGCCGTCAAGGTAAGGAAATAGTTTTCATTACAGAAATGCTGGTTCACGAGAAACCGGAGCAAGTTTTGCTCGGTCTCCAGTGGCTTATCCTTTAGCATAGCTCCATTAACTCGATGTGGGTCAATGAACCCAAATCCATTGATAGCCTTTCTTTTACATTCGAGAATCTTCATTCTGCATCATTATATATAGCGTACAAAAGAATATAGTGAGTATACTTACCGGCAATGAATTGAACAAGCTGAGATAGAGACTTAATTACATAAATAAAGTAATCACTTACAGAGAATAACAACTGAGGATAGATTTGTCGAGTTCCTTTAGATTGAATAACTAAAATAATTCTGTAAATTCAACAGGGACCTCGTCTACAGTGAAGTAATGCGATTTTCGAACTTTCAGTATGAGCCAATATCGCTCTTCTTTTGATGCTTTCATGTACCATTCATGGAATCGTCGCATTTTTGTTGGCATATTCCGAAGCCTCTCAGAACTGACCAGAGGCTCCCCGTGAACAAATTTGGGTGCTACCTCAGCCTTGGGCATATCGCCGTGAATAATGTCATGAATAGACATATTACATTGCTCGGCCAATATCTTAGCCGTTTCCGGATCCATAGGCTCTCCCTCATATAGTTGAGGTTCGGGTATTTGCACCTGGAGCGGGGGGAGCGATTGATTTGCTTGTTTCCCCAACTGGGGAACGTCTCTTTTGGTTCTTCGGCTACCACTCGATTGTTTTGCTTGTTTCCCCAGTTGGGGACTAATGGCCCAAAATATATCGAGCTCGTTGGGGAACCCCAAGAGGAAGGTATGATGAGCACAGGAGCAAGTTTTCCCTCAGTACGAAACCAAGGTTATCAATCCAGTAGGAGCAAGGAAACACCCCAAAGGTGTTGCTAGCTGAGCCTTGGTAGGGCGCACTACCGGTACTAGTAGCAACGTGGAGACCTGCACAACACAACCACAGAACTTTGCCCCCAACTTACGATGAGGTTGTCAATCTCACCGGTTTTGCTGAAAACAAAGGATTAAATGTATCGAATGGAAGCAAGTAGTAGTTTGCAGAAAGTAAACACAAAGCAGTAAACAGTTTGTAGATTGAATGTAAAAGAAAGGACCGGGGTCCATAGTTCACTAGAGGTGGATCTCCTTAAGATAGATAACATGCTGGGTGAACAAATTACAGCGGGGCAATTGATAAACATCGAGAAAGCATACAAGCATATACTAATCATCTTGACTCCTTTGAGATTCGATTGGGCATTACAACATTATACATAGACCGCCATCCAACTACATCTATGACTAATAATCCACCTTCAGGTTATCATCCAAACCCCCTCTAGTATTAAGTTGCAAGCAACATATTATTGCTTTACGAATTGCGTGTAAAGTAAACAATACGATTGTTCTATGAACAAAGGATTGTGGTTTTCTCCCTAGTAGCAACAGCATATCTAGTACCTTAGAGATTTCTGTCACTTCCCCAGATTAACAGAGGCATGAACCCACTATCGAGCATAAATACTAACTCTTGGAGTTGCTAGCATCTACTTGGCCAAGATAGCTACTAACAACGGAAAGCATGCAAGATCACAAATAACAAAGACATGATAGAATCAATAATCAATCTAAAATAGCATCTCAATATCCATCGGATCCCCGCAAACACAACATGCAGAATTATAAATAGATGATCTTGATCATGAACGAAGATCACAAGATCTAAACATGATAGAAAAAAGGAGGATAACCGGCCATCTAGCTACTACATGGACCCGTAGTCTAGAGATGAACTACTCACGCATCACACCGGAGGCTTGCATGATGATGAAGAAGGCCTCTAGGGTGAATTCCCCTCTCCGGCAGGGTGTCGGGAAGAGTTTCAGATCCCTCCCGATCTAGGAATGGAGATGACAGCGGCTACAGACTCTTTCGTGGAATTTTGATCGGGTACTTAGGGTTTCCGTATCAGAGGCAATATATAGGCGGAAGGAGAGGCCGACGGGGTTCCTGGGCTGGCCACACCACCCCTTGGCATGGGCCAAGCTTGGCCGCGTGGCCAGGTGGTGTGGCCACCCTCTGGACCTTCTCCGTCTCATATTCTGGCTCCAAGTGTCCCCCAGTAAAATAATAACTTTGGGTTTTGTCTCGTCCAAGTCCGAGAATATTCATTTTCTGACTTCCTGGAACCAAAAACAGAAGAAAACATGCAGTTGACACTATGGCTCTTGTTAATAGATTAGTCCAAGAAATCATATGAAAAGTACTCCAAAGTGTGGACAAAACATAAGAAAGTAGATAAAACCAAGCATGGAAAATCAAAAATTATAGATACATTTGCAATGTATCAGGGACGTGCGTTTTGATGCTTCCGCTACCACTCGATTGTTTTGCTTGTTCCCCCTGCTGGGGAACCTCTTTTGTGATGCTTCCTCTACCGCTTGATATCATCTGTTTCAGTGTCTTCTGAAGATATCGTGTATAGTCATCTGGCGCATTTAACTAAGCTTGGGATGGCTGCATCAGTAATTTCCTAAAGTGCTCCTTGGTTTCTGGTTTTATTTGGACCTCTTGCTTAGGTTGTTTCTTTTTAAAATGAGCATCCACTTTGCCTCGTATGACCGCATCGGTCTCCTCATCGGTCAGGTCGTAAGCCCTCTTGGGGGGAACTGGAGGTACTCTTGGGAGGGGCGACAACTGTCGCTTTGGGCGTCGGTTATCGCTCGACAAAGCGGTGCTATTCTTCTGCTTTTGGCCCTTAGTGGGTGGAGGCGGCTATGTAGATTGAGATGGACTCGTGTTGGGGTCATGGATTGGACTTGGAGGTGGTGGACTTTTACTAGGAGGAGTCGGTGCCCTTGGAGGTGGACTTGGAGGTGGACTTTTACTTGGAGGAGACGGTGGCCTTGGAGGTGATGGATTGTTTCTCGGTGGAGAAGGTGGCCTTGGTGTCGAGCCTGAAAACTTGACGTATTCTTTTTTCCAAAGAATGATGCCATTCGTGACTTTTCCTAGTCTCGTCTCCCCTTCACGTCTAGTGATGTCAAGCTGTAGTGACTGACACATCGGTTGAACTTCATCCACACCGACACGAGCATAACCAGCTGGAATTGGATTACAATGGTAGGTCGCTCTCGGTACAGAAGGTAAAGCAAAGCCGACCGACACCTTCATTGATATGTTCTTCAGTTCAACATGCAGCTCACAACTAGTCTTCTCCTTAATTGCATCCACGGGGTACACATCCGTCGTTACATCATTACAGTGGCCCTCCGTGGAAGCCACACTGCTTTTCTGTTGCGATGGGCCGACCGTACTATCTGGTGCAGGATCTTGCTGTCGGAGTCCTTTAAGTTCATTAAGCTCCTGGCGATGCTCCTGTAGCATGGCTTCAAACCTCGCGAACCGCTCCGCATCCTCCTCTTTTTGCTACTTTGTTTTTCTCGATCGGCTTATGTACGTGTCAATGTCCTCGGGAAACCCGATAACCCATGGACAAGAAGGTCCGAACCCTCTTGTTCGTCCAGCCTTTTCAGGATTCCCGAGAGCCTTTGTCAGCTCATCGGTCTCTCTGTCGGGAACAAACATTCCCTCTTCAACGTCTTTTATCACTTTAATAAGTTTATTCTTGGGTGAAGAAACTTCTTTGGCTGCAACAATCTCGCATGTTTCTGGGTCATACGATGCCCCATGCCCGAGTACCCAATTTCTTGACCTCCTGGGCCAACGAGACATAGCTGGAGTGACCCCTTTAGCCTCCAGGTCAGCCTCAGCTTTATCCCACTTAGGCATGGCACTCCTGTAGCCACTTGTGCCCATATGATGGTGATATTTCTTTTTGGCTGCATTTATCTTATTCTTTTTTGACATTGCCACAACTGGTGCTGAGTTCTTGTATTCCACAAATACAGCCCAGTTATCCTGCTGCATCTTTAGTGGGCCAGTGAATGGAGGAGCTTTTTTCTTCAAGACATACTTGTGGTACAATCTTTTCTTCCATTCCTTGAATAGTTCGCCCATCTTCTTAAGAGCGAAGTGCTTGACTTTCCTCGTCATTTGTTGTGTGACCTCATCAGTCTCCAAGACTAGTAGGGTGAAATGTGTCCTGAGAGAATTCCACATCGCATCTCTCGCTCTGTCATCTACAAAACTAGCCCCAGCCGGATCCCTTTTCTTTCCTGGATTATTCCAATTTTGCGTGGTGATCGGGACGGTGTATCTAACAATCACTCGGCATTGAGTTATAAATGCATTCACGGATTCTTTGGGCTCCAACGGTTGACCCAGCGGAGAGACTAAGTCAATGCTGAAACGGACATCAGTGGGCAACTTGTGTGTCGGGCATCTTGTCCTTGTAGAAGATTGGCCGGAAGCGGAGGTCTAAGAGAAGAAACATTCGTCAGTACATATATACGAATCAATTAGTGCATCTATACTAGTGATCGATCGATAGAGGCTTTATATACCTCGACGGAGTTTGTTATTATTATGGTGTCTTCACCATGGTCAGCACCATCGTCTCCACCCTCGTCTCCTCCAGACAAATTAAAATACTCGGAGCCATCGTAATAATAACCCCCAGTACCCTCATCTATCATGTTGAGAAGCTCCTCTTCATTCCGTCTACCATCTATAGCTTAACTAATACAGAAAAAGAATATTGCATTAAGTAAAAGAATATTACAATTGCGGCAACTCGGATACAGAAAAAAGATTACGTACTAATAATGAAACAATTTTGCATTAAGATAAAGTAAAATAATATAAGATAAAGTACATTATTAATACATCTCGCTCATATCTCGCTTATAATATAAAGTACATTATTAATACATCTTGCTCATATCAAACTAGCGAACTCGGTTGTCGCGTTCTGTGCTACGGCAGCTCTGCAACCAGAGAAGAGGAACCATCATCGGAGAATAGCTCGGGTGAGATCCGTGAACCTGCCATATATTGGAGAGCCTAGTCTCCAAAAGATACATATATCGCCGTACGTGCTCGTCCTCCTCCCTGATACGACGACGTACCACCTCCTCGGGGGCCGGCTCCCTCTGCACCGCTCCTAGACCTTGTGGACGCCACCAAAGAAGCTCTGGGTCGACGATGATACCCGGATTCCTCACCAAGGTACGAGTCCCCACAGGTAGCACCTCCCAGTGCCAACCCGGCGGAGCCCAGGCTCGGACATCCCCGGAACCGACGGAGTCCAGTAGGCTCGGACAAGAAGGACGTGGCATAACTAAATAATAGTAATAAACAATCATAAAATATAAACAGTAACCAAATCACTAAGTATTGTCCTAATAACACTAACCCTAAACCTGACACAAACTAAACTAAACCTAATTAACTAAGTATTCTAACTAACCCTAGATAATACTAACCTATAAAATTAACCTAATACTAATACTAACTAATACTAATACTAATACTAAATACTAACCTAATACTAATACTAACTAAATACTAACCTAATACTAATACTAACTAATACTAATACTAAATACTAATACTAACTAATACTAATAGTAATACCAAATTAACCTAATATTAATATTAACCTAATACTACTATTAACTACTAAATACTAATACTAATAATAATACTAAATACTAACCTAATACTAATACTAACTAATACTAATACTAACCTATAATACTAATTAATACTAACCTAATTAATACTAACCAAAATTGACGGGCGACGATCACCTGAAGACAGCGAGGCGGCGCGGGGCGGCGCGCGGGGCGGCGGGGCGGTGCGGGCGGCGAGCTCCACGGGCGTGAGCGACAACGGGACAGATGGCGCGGAGATGCCGGTGGCGGGACGGACGGCGCGGTGGCTCTAGCTCTGGAAAGGTGAAAACGGCTCTCCGGGTCGTGGCACGACCCGGGGTGGGGGTGGGGGTATTTGTACCCCCCTTTAGCCCCGGGTTGTAATACAAACCGGGCGTTTGTATTACAACCCGGGGCTAAAGGTCCCCCTTTACCACGGTTTGTATTACAACCCGGGGCTAAACGTGTTTTCGCCCGCCGCTCTTCCCGCGCGCGTACACCCTTTAGCCCCGGTTTGTATTACAACCCGGGGCTAAAGGTGATTTTTGGCGCCAAAAAGAAAAATGGTTTATAGTTTTCAAAAAATTATGTATTATATATCAAAATTTTCAGAAAAAGAAGATCTATAATTTAAATCTATTATCATACTTTATTATAAAACTTAAATAAAATTATCTATTGTTTAACAAGTATTATATTTAGTACAAATGTTGGAAAAATATAGTTTATTATTTAAAAACAGAAAAATACATATTATATACCAAAATATTTACAAAAATAATATACTCATTAGAAATATAATATTTAATACTAAAACTAGCAACTAGGAGTAAAACATATTTCCCGCCATTCCCCCCGCTTCCCGCTATGTTTTCCTGCCATTTCCCCCACTTCCCGCCATTTCCCCTGCTTTCCGCCATGTTTTCCCGCTATTTCCCCCGCTTCCCGCCATGTTCTCCCGTGATTTCCCTCTATACCTAGGCCGATCGCCATGTCCATCCATACATCCACACCTTCTCTCTCACAACAATGGACACCACTTACTGGGCCTTTCTGACGCTCGAGGAGACCGAGGCGCTGTGCGCCTCCAGCTACCCATGCCCGTCGGGGTACCGGCTGCCCGCCGGCTGGATGTTGAGCACTGGAGGGGTTCATGTTCCTTCTGTGCCTCAAGGTTCGGCCTGCCAGGCGGCCATCACGAACCACTTCTACCTCGAGCTCACACTGGAGCAGCGGATGGATCCCCATTGGGATCCCGACAACCTAGACACCTGGAATGCCTTCTTCGCAAACCGGCAGGAAAGGGAGCTCGCCAGGTATGAGGGTGACGACCCGCCCCTAGTGAACCACAACGAGGCCGGTCGCTGCCTGTGGTGGGCGAACCGGACTATCGCCGGCGTGATGCACTACATCGCCATGGGAGACCATCCTCGCCTGAGGTACCCGCACTTTAACCAGTCGCATAGCCACAAGAATGGTCGTGGTGGTGAAGGCCTAGGGCGTACTGGGGTCGTCATCCAGGAGCCCCCTCCCCCGCGCGTCGTGAATCCGAGGCCGGAGTGGCAGGTGCCCCTCCCCCGTTCCCCCGTGCACAAGCTGGGGAAGGGCTGAGGATCCAGCCGCGTGCTACGAGCGACGACCATGACGATGACGATTCTGAAGACGACCCTGAAGCTGTGTACTACGGGGCTAGATATGATTATGACTAATTTTTACATTTTAATATTAATAAATGTCTGGCCACAACAAGTTGCAATACTATTGAGATCGAGATAGTTCATATCCATATATATATATAAGCAGATTATTAAAAATAAAGGTTTAATAATATTATACATCACCAACATCCACACATCTCTATTGTTAGGGTTTTCTTCTAATCCATAACCATGGAGCATCTTTCTTACTTAACGGGATGCTTGGGTCATCCTTCACAGCGAAGGGCGGAATTTCATGAAACTTATCATAATCTTCTGACATGTCTGTCTTATCCTCCACCTCCATGATGTTTCTTTTTCCTGAAAGAACTATGTGGCGCTTTGACTCATCGTATGCTGTATTATTTTGCTTATCTTTCCTTTTTCTCGGTTTGGTAGACACGTCCTTCACATAAAAAACCTGTCCTTCACATAAAAAACCTGCGCCACATCATTGGCTAGTACAAATGGTTCATTTCTATATGCAAGGTTGTTGAGATCCACTGTTGTCATTTCGTATTTCTTGTCTACCTCAACCCCGCCTCCTGTCAGCTTGACCCATTTGCACCGAAACAAAGGGACATTAAAATAAGGTCCATAGTCAAGTTCCCATATCTCCTCTATGTAACGATAATATGTATCCTTTTGCCCATTCTCGTCTGTTGCATCAAATCAGACACCACTGCTTTTATTGGTGCTCTTTTTATCTCGGGCGATCATGTAAAATGTATTCCCATTTATCTCATACCCTTGGAAAGTCAATATAGTCGAAGATGGTGACCTGGCCAACAAGTACAACTGCTCTTCAACATTTATGTCATTCATGAGATTTGTCTGCAACCAACCGCCAAAAGTCCTCATGTGTTCATCTCTAATCCAGGAGCCAGGCTTCCCCGGGTTGTTGGAGTGTACAATATTCTTGTGTTCCTCGATATACGGAGCCACCAAGGTGGAATTTTGCAGAACTGTGTAGTGTGCTTTAGTGAGAGAATGTTCGTCCATACATATCCTTGCTTTCTTTCCTAGCGTGCCTTTTCCACTAAGTCTACCCTCATGCCGTGATTCAGGAACACCGATGGGCTTAAGGTCAGGAATAAAGTCAACACAAAACTCAATGACCTCCTCTGTTCCATATCCCTTTGAGATGCTTCCTTATGGCCTAGCATGGTTATGAACATATTTCTTTAACACTCCCATGAACCTCTCAAAGGGGAACATATTGTGTAGAAATATACAGGACCGAGAATGTTAATCTCTTCGACTAGGTGAACTAGGAGGTGCGTCATAATATTGAAGAAGGATGGTGGGAACACCAACTCAAAGCTGACAAGACATTGGACCACATCTTTCTGTAACCTTGGTAGACTATCTATACTGATTACCTTCTGAGAAATTGCATTGAGAAACGCACATCGCTTCACAATGGGTACTCGAACATTTTCCGGCAGGAGTCCCCTCAATGCAATCGGAAGCAGCTGGGTCATAAGCACGTGACAGTCATGAGACTTTAGGTTTTGAAATTTTTTCTCTACCATATTTATTATTCCCTTTATGTTCGACAAGAAACCAGACGGGACCTTGATACTGTAAAGGACTTCAAAAAAGATTTTCTTATCTTCTTTGGTAAGAGCGTAGCTAGCAGTACCTTCAAACAACTCTGGATGCATACCGTCTCGGTCTTTCATACGTTGTTGGTCCTGTCGTGCTTCAGTTGTATCTTTGCTCTTCCCATACACTCCCAAGAAGCCTAGCAGCGTCACGCAAAGATTCTTCGTCAGGTGCATCACATCAATTGCAGAGCGGACCTCTAGGACTTTCCAATAGGGTAGCTCCCAAAATATAGATTTCTTTTTCCACATGGGTGCGTGTACGATATCGTCCTTTAGAACAGATTGTCTACCAGGACCCTTTCCAAAGATTACTTTTAAATCCTTCACCATATCAAATACATCATCACCAGTATAGTGGATAGGCTTACACCGGCTGTCTGCCTCACCATTGAAATGCTTACCTTTCTTTCTTAGGGTGTGCGTGGGCGGAAGAAAACGACGATTCCCCGGGTACACATTCTTCTTACATTTATCCAAATATATACTTTCAGTCTCATTTAAATAGTGTGTGCATGCATTGTATCCCATGTTTGTCTGTCCTGAAATGTTACTGAGAGCAGGCCAATCATTGATTGTTATGAACAATAATGCTCGTAGGTCAAATTCCTCCTTCTTGTTCTCATCCCACACACATACATCTTGTCCGTGCCACAACTGTAAGAGTTCTTCAACTAATGGACTTAGGTACACATCAATGTCGTTGTCGGGTTGCTTCGGGCCTTGGATGAGCACTGGCATCATAAGGAACTTCCGCTTCATGCACAACCAAGGAGGAAGGTTATAGATACATAGAGTCACAGGCCAGGTGCTATGACTGCAGCTCTGCTCCCCAAAAGGATTCATGTCATCTGTACTTAGACCAAACCATAAGTTCCTCGCATCACCTGCAAAGTCCGGAAACTCTCTCTCGATTTTTCTCCACTGCGACCCATCAGTGGGGTGTCTCAACATCTCGTCTTTCTTACGGTCTTCCATGTGCCATCGCAACAACTTGGCATGCTCTTTGTTCCTGAACAAACGTTTCAACCGTGGTATTATAGGAGCATACCACATCACCTTGGAAGGAACCCTCTTCATGCAGCGCTCGCCCTCAACATCACCAGGGTCATCTCGTCTTATCTTATACCGCAATGCAGTGCATACTGGGCATGCATCCAAATTCTCTTACTCCTCGCCGCGGTAGAGGATGCAGTCATTAATGCATGCATGTATCTTCTACACCTCTAATCCTATAGGGAAGACAACCTTCTTTGCTTCGTAGGTACTGGCGGAAAGTTCGTTATCCTTTGGAAGCAACTTTTTCATTATTTTCAGCAACTTTTCAAATCCTTTGTTAGTCACACCGTTCTCTACCTTCCATTGCAGCAATTTCAGTGTGCTACCCAGTTTTTTGTGCCCATCTTCACAATTTGGGTACAACAATTTGTTGCGATCCTCTAACATCTGCTTGAACTTCAACCTCTCCCTTTCAGTTACACATTCTTCCTGGGCATCAGCAATGGCCCGACTAAGATCATCATCGGGCAGATCTGATGCCCGTTCTTCATCTTTTTATTCATCAGTGTCTTCCATTGTAGTACCATCGTATTCAGGGGACATAGTAGGGTAGTCGTTATCATTCTCTTCTTCTTCGTTGTCTTCCATCATAACCCCTCTTTCTTCGTGCTTGGTCCAACAATTATAGCCGGTCATGAAACCGGACCGAAACATGTGGCTATGAAGGACTCTTGAGGAAGAGTATTCCTTATGATTCCGATAGACACCACATGGACAAGACATAAAACCATTCCACTTGTTTGCCTCGGCCACAAGGAGAAAAGAATGCATGCCTTTAATGAACTCGCTAGAGAGTCGGTCAGCGTACATCCATTGCCGTCTCATCTACATTATATAATTAATTAAGTACATCTAACATAATCATAATTAATTAGTACTAATCTAAAAAACAAAATTAAAGCCAGCAACCGGGACTAAAGATATGATGAATCTTTAGTCCCAGTTGGAGGCACCAACCGGGACTAAATGTGGATGTGGCGATAACATGTCGACACTATGTTCTCAGTGGGCAACACTAATCCAGTAAATGACAACACTATTTTGGGTGGGTGGCAACACTAGGGGTGAGTGTGCTGACATTACGTCTTCAGTGCCCGACACTATGTTGTGTTGCTTAATCTATAAATAGGTATGCATTCTTGTGAAGAACTTCAAGATGGTGTGCGAGACCAGGGACACCACTACGGCGGAGCTTCTCGAAGATGTCTTAGGACCTCGTCCTCAGACATCTTCGAGGAGCTCGCCATAGAGGCACTCTCTAATATGTGAAATTAGTTAGCTCCACCAGCATACTGATCTAGCTAGAGAAGATATAAACTGAAAGATGGTGTGCAAGAGTAGGGACACCACTACAGCAGAGCTTTTCGAAGATGTCTTAGGATCCCGTCCTCAGTCATCTTTGAGGAGCTCGCAATTGAGGCACTCCCTAATATGTGAGTTGTTTTAGTTACCCGGCATATTAATCTATAGCTAGAGAAGTTATTAACTCCAAGATGGTGCGAGAGGGACACTACTACGGCGGACACTACTAGGAAAACGCATGTCTGTGGCGCACCTATTTTCCCCTTCCGTGGCGCACTAGGGGTGCGCCATGACTTCTGCGCTACGGCTAAAAAGTGCCCGTAGCGCACTGCCAGGTGCGCTACAGGTATTTCAAGTTAGTGGTAGCGGACTGCCTTGTGCGCCACTACTATTTTCCCTGTGGCGCATGACATAGTGCGTTACTAGTATCTAGTTAGTGGTAGCGCACTACCTTGTGCGCCACTACTGCTTTTCCTGTGGCGCATGACATAGTGTGCTACTAGTATTTGACCACGTGCGCCACCAACGTAGTGCGCCACTAACCAAGTATATGTGTGCCACGGCTGAGCTTTTCAAAAAAAAGTACTCAATACAGATGATACTCAATACATATTATATACAATACAGCTGATATACACAGATATACAGTACAAAAATAAATACACAGATATACAATACAAAAATAAATACACAGACAAGATAGAAACAAATACATATAGATAAGTCACATACATAAATACACAGTATAAGTTACATTATTTCGATCAAGTTACAAAGTAGCTAGTGATGACATGAATACATGTCTCAACCAAGTTAGAGCTCGCGGAAGCTCGCCTAGACATCTAAAGTAGGAACATGCAGGACAGACAACCAAGGACGATAACCATCACCGCGACGGAAGTATAGGTCTTCATCCGGTTCCTCGTCCTAACTCCCGCTAGATAGCGTGCGTATCTAGCTTCTGCCTTCGCCATAGTGTTGTACCCTTTGTAGCTATTTCCGCTCAAACGGTGCACCTGTCTCCGGCAGTCTTCCCAATCATCGTAGACTCCGGGAACCCGTCCCTTGTACACGACGTACCACGTCATCTAAAAGTTGGCAATAATAATTAAATGGTGGGTGAAAAAACAAGTAAAAGTCGCATATAAAGATATACTTATCAAATAAGGTAACAAAGTAAGCAAAAAATACCAAGTAGTAGCATGTACATGTCGACATACACAAGTACTTGTGGGGATAAAGAACTACAACTAGACCAACAAATCAAGACTTCTGGCTCGGCTCAGGGAACGGGAGGACGCCTTGTTTCGTCATGAACGCCTTATAGTCACCCTACATCTTTAGGCGATCTACTACGTCACGGTTATTCGGGGGATTGCCTCCGTAGAAGACCCCCCTGAAGTCATGACATCACGGCTAATGATTGCCCCAAACTGTTGCTAGATGCGATACATCTCTTGTCTAATATCTGAATCATTGATCCTGGCCTTGACTTCGGCCCACCGTTTGAGATGATCTGGCAGCGTAGAATTCTGTTGCTCTAGTAGGAACGCCCTCATGTGATGGAGTGCATAGTAGGCTTCCTTTTGACTGCCTGCCGGCTGCTTCATGCAGGGGAATTCCGTCACATGGGTGAAGACGTGCCTGCCAAACTTGAGCTTCTTACGCACGAAGGTGGCGCCTTCTGCTGAGGCATAGCCGGTGAGAGCATCATCCAGAACTTCCTTGATCTTGTCAAAGTTTTTCTTCTTTTCTTGACTCCCTGAGTCGAAATACGTGGCTTGCGAATGTTTCAGCGACAAGCAGATGAGTGTGCAGTGTTGATCTCTGCGCAAAACAATTCAAACGAAATGTGTTGGAAAAAGAATGATGAAAATCTAATAAAGCATGTTATGGCGGCGAGTGAATAATGACTCACTCGGGAAAGAAAGGCACGAGAATATATTCCTTTGTCTTGTTCGCCACCAAGATGCCTTGGAGGTACGAGGCCATGAATCGCCGTTCAATGGCGCTTCCCAAGCAGCCATCACGCATGTAGTAGGGGTCCACTATAGCTATGCCCGGGGTGTTCTCTCTAATGATCTGACTGGCCAGGCTGAGAGAAAACAGGCGTACCATGGTATAGTGCAGCGGATACAGGTGGAACATATTGAAGATGTCATCAAACCGCAGGAAGAACAGATCCGCGGGGACATTATCGACGAAGCCCAAGCCTCGTGGAACCTTAACCACGAATACCGGGTGCGAGGGATCTTTCTCCGCAAGAAGGCATCTCTCTATCATCAGCACACCGTCATGCACACTCCTCATTTCTGAAGTGGCGAGCCTAAGCAATTTCTTAGTTAGCATGGGCTCACCCGCCACATGCATCCTCCACATAATACCCTTTGGTCTTGGTGGCCCGTCCTGAAACCTGATCGGATTCGCAGTTGACACCACCGGCTGGCTCGAGCTGCGAGATTTTCTTTTCCTGGTCTTCTTGCCTTTTGGGAAGTGGGTAGGCACCGCAATCTGAGCATTGATTGCCCTATGTAGTGTGTCAGGGCTTAGAACAAAGGGCCAGTTGGATGTATCCGCTGGCTCGGTGAAGGTGCAAGCTGGAGGCGTCTCCTGAGAACCAAAGAGACGTTTGTTGCAAGTGGCTTTCTCTGCGGGGCCACTAGCTGGGTCTTCGTTTAGGTCACCGGGGAAAAGATTAGTGTTGATGAAATCATCGAAGTAATCTTCGTCATCCTCGTTCGGATCCTGCCCCATGGTCATGTCAATATGACCAGCCGAACAATCGCGTGGAGGTGACGACGGTAGCGGTGTGGGGGTCTTGCCATGGCTTGGCGCTGGCACGGCAGGCAGTGTTGTTGTCTGTGGGGTGATGGCCTTGGCCGTCCCTAAACAAATCATGCTCTTTGGCCATAGAAGGAATAAGCCGCAGCAACTTCTGAGGACAGTCGGCTCTTCTTCATCCGCTCCTAGGGGTTGAATGGGAGGTTCCAGGTCATCGCAGCCCCTTAGCACCCAGATAATTTTAACCCTATGCTCGCTATCTGGCATCGGCTTTGAGTGGAACGTGCGGTGCAAGGGTTCAATGATGGTACCCTTGGCAACATCCCTCAACTCGTTGTTCACGAAGCTTAAGAGAGTGCATGGAACATCCGTCTGCGAAAAACATGTATGGTATTAAAAAGATGCCATAAGAGTAATAAATGGCAAGGCGGTAAAGTATTTGGTTTACCGTGATGGCGTCGAGATCGGCTAATGTCGAGGCACCGCATACGACGACGAGCGTGCAAGAGACGGAGGGGCTGCTTGATGGTGCGGTGCCGGCCGCCGGTGTATTATTCCTATCGGTTGCATTAAGCTCCGACGCCGCAGTGATGGCAGGGGGAGTCACCAATGCTTCCGGCGCCACCGTGCTAGCGGGCGGAGTCACCAATGCTTCCGGCGCCACCGTGCTAGAGGGCGGAGTCACCAATGCTTCCGGCGCCGCCGTGCTAGCGGGCGGAGTCACCAATGCTTCCGGCACCGCCGTGCTAGCGGGCGGAGTCACGAACACATAATTCACCGGGTTCGCCGGCGCCGCATTGTTTGAGTGGCTACTGACCATGCTTGGAATCGGGCACTGTCCTTGTCGACCACCCGCACTCCAGTTCGCTATTGACTCCACCAAGGTAGGCAGGATGGAGGTGAATGCGATTGCTAGGTTGTCTTGGACGATCTGCAGGATCCGTGCCACTTGTTCCTTAAGTTCCTGAACCTCGCGGTTTTCCTCGTCGCTCCTTCCCTCCACACGCGTCCTCAGGGGTGGACCAAAATGATCCACCCAATTCTTAGCCCCGAAGCCGGCCAGACGGCCAGCCGACGATGGCTTCTTTGTAACCGGCGTGATTTTCTTGGCCCGGTTCATCGCCCTGTTAAAAGGGTTATCCCACCGGGTGGCCGCCGTCGACCCGTGGGATGAGGAACCATGGGATCCCTGACTAGCAATTTCCTGCTCCTGCAGAAGAAGTAACATGAACCTTTTAGAAATTCGACTTGATCGATTAGAATGTAATCGACTTGATCCGCGGTAATTAAATTACTTACCGCAAGAACCTCGAAGTCCTTCACCTTAGTTTCCATGGTGAGTGCTTTGGTTTTGGGGTCCACATGGTAACGAGCCCTGATAAAGTTTCGAAGCTGCTTGTTTTCGAATTTCGAAAAGGGGTTAGGTATCCCCTTAGCTCTATACTCGTCATCCTCCTTATCCCATTTGGGCTCCACAACTCTGTAACCACCAGATACGAGATGGTGGTGACCTATATTCATCGCCTGCAATTCCTTTCCCCGCTTACTCGAGGCCTTGGCTGCTTCGGATTTGCACTTGGCCTTGAACTCCTGGAATTGATCTTCGGTGATCTGCGGGTCAATCTTCTGGATCTCCTCGAGACTTTTCCCTTCTTTAAATATCTTCTTCTTTATCTGGGTTCTCCAGCTGGCCAGGGCGGTGCTCATCCTCATGAGGGCGGATTTATTTACTTCATTCCCATGATAATCTGTGTTCCGATACTGAAGGGGGAACTTGTATCTTGCGTGCAGCTTCTCGAAGAGGAGTGTGCGCAAATGGCCATTATCTTTATGCCGGAGATTCTCGGTGTTGATCGAGATGGCGGTCTGGGTGATAGCCTCCACTTGCCCACCGTACCCTTTGACCACATGGTCGAGCGCCAAAGGAACCCCTGTTGGGCTCACTTCGGTAATTTCCTCTCTGACGGTGCCGACCGTGTTCGGGCGCCTTTCCTTCTTCTTCTTAGGCGGATTACTACCACTTGTTGTGCCCTCGCCGCCATTAGTGGTTTCATCATCTGCCGTTCCTTCGTCCGCTTCTTCTTCCTCCGCATCTTCCATCTCATCAGCGTCGCTCTCGGAAGGGTTGTATTCTTCATCACCCTCTGTCATTCTTTCTAGCCGCTCGACCTCCTCCCAGAATGACAAGGGTCTGTTTTGAGGTCTCACTTCTCCTTCAGCGTTGATACGCTGAGAAGATCCAGCCTCGTCGTTGTCACACATGTTTGCACTAATAAAAGGCAAATAATGGTTAGTAAAGTGCGCGGAAAAATCCGGCATTACCTTTGCTCATTTTTGTTAAACTAGGAGTGCCTGATTTCTACCAAAACGGAAGTTAATCAACATCTTGGCGAAAATCGGGACTCATTTCATAGAAGCACCTGCATACGAATATAACTAGGCAGGGTAATATAGCTACGAATACAACAAAGCACAGCAACCACTCTAACTAGGATTTAAAGGAGAGCATAACCAAGAATTACAACTAGGCAGGGTAATATATTAGATGTAGAACTTTCAGGTGGTCTTGAAAACAAGCAAATTACAGCAGCAGAGATCAAACTAGTAGCCAAAGACATCTCTCCAGTAGAACTACCAGAGATCAAACTAGTAGCCAAAGACATCAGTACAAGAAACAACCATTACATGATATATTGTCTAGTTAATCATTTAGTAAAAGCTTTCTAAATGTAATTCATCATTTTCCTAACAACCAACTTATGAATCAGATCTTTATACAATTGCTATCAAGAATGAAAGAAAACAAGAATAGTATCATGTAATCATATTTTACCATAGCAGCTAGACCACCTACAGAAGCCACTTAAGATCATGTGCTAAATAGAAGTAAATATATTTCTTATCATCTTCCTAGCTAGTTTAGCCAGGAATCATTGCAAGCACTCAGAGTATAAATTTAAATCATATTCCTTTGATAAATCATCTAGACATTCCTGAAGGAATACTGTTCTATTAGCAACATCACAAGAACATGCAAGCTATGCTTGTGTAGCATATACAAATGAGGTAAAACATATTTCTAATTCAGCATATGGGGTTACCACTATGGCATCCAAGAATTAATCAAGGCACACTACAAAATTCAGTAACTATCATCAACACTACAACCAAAAGCCTAGGATCAACACAAATCAACTATTTACAACAACAAAGACAAGGCATCATCTAGCTGTCAATCCTTTTGGCATCATCTCAACCCGCTTTCTGGACATTCACTTCACAGATACACACTCTACAGAAATGGATGTCACAAAGTGCAATACCACTAAACATTATAAGAAATGGATGTCTTATATTTCATATTTGTCATCCATCTCTACTTACACTGTCAGATTTGGTAATCAATTAAACTTTAGGAATCAAACCTATACATCATTACACTGTCAGATTTGATAGAAAACAAATCAATTTCCTAGAAAGTATTTCTACAAATCATTTCAGTATATTCCTCGTGTATCACCAACAACACTATCACTGAATCAAGCTAGGGTTCATGTGCTCGAAGCTATTCACTAGGTAAAACACTGTCCAATATCAGACACCAAAGAGAGGAGGAAACCCTAATTTGGGTTGAAATTTTGTGTTCTAGGTCAGGAAACCCTCGGCAGGATGACCTCAAATAAGAGCACGATGTTTTTGTCTACGAATCAAGTAAGAAGAGCACGATGCAGAGGAACCCTAGGTCAGAGAGGGGAGAGAGGGAGAGAGGGGAGAGGGGACGCTCACCTCAAATACGACAATGATGAAGAGCGCACGGACGATGACGAAGAGCGTGGACAGAGCTCCTCCACGGACGCGCGGCGGCCTCCTCTCCTCCTCCTCGGACGCGGTGGCCTCCTCTCCTCCTCCACAGACGCGGCGGCCTCCTCTCCTCCTCCTAGGACGCGGCGGCCTCCTCTCCTCCTCCACGGACGCGGCGGCCTCCTCTCCTCCTCCTCGGCAGGCAGCGGGCGAGCGGAGGCGGCAGATCGAGCGGAGGCGGCGCGTCGGTAGCAGCTTAGGTTATGAGATAGATGGGAGATGGGAGATGACCGTGTGCAGCAGACTTGTCACAACACTTAGCTGTAGCGCACCCTTACCTAGTGCGCTACTGGTAACCGTAGCACACTAGGTAAGGGTGCGCTACGACTAAGTGTCGTGTCAAGTTAAACAAAAGGCTGCCGCCCCATTTGTTGACACTAGCACTTGCATATTCCACTGGTTCCGCCCTAGCTTTGTACGCTCACTAAAATTGGAGCACCCAGGTTCGAACCCTGGTGCCCCTATTTTTTATTTTTATATTAAAACTACTTTAAAATGTTAAAAAATATCCCAAAAATTATGTAAACTATATAAAATATCTGTTATATGTTTTATATGACAAAAATGGTACATATATATCATCAAAAGTGGTACAAAAGTGATTCAAAATAGAAAGAAATTAAATAATAATGTGTCCATTAATAATATGCCATCCATATGCATCAATACAATCTTTTTTGAGCATGCGTTTTACAATCTTTTTTGAGCTAGCGTTTTACAATATTTTTTCCCTTCTTTGTCGTGGTTGAATAATTTAGCCCTGGCACTTCGTAGTCGTCGTCATCTTCAATCTTTGGATCACCATACTGGTCGAAGTCTTGCTCGTTGGCGACTCCATCCATTCCGATGATGTTTCTTTTTCCTCTCCTCACGACAATACGGCTAGGCTTTGTCGGGTCGGTAATAAAAAAATATTGGTCCACTTTGCTAGCCAGTACCCACGGTTCATTTTTCGCGGCGACGTGCGCACCGGCGGCCTTGGATTTGGCTGATTCGGGTATTAACATGGTTGTAAAACCGGTCTTCTCTTTCGACGCGCTTGACCCATCTGACACGGAACATCGGCACCTTTTCTCCACAGTAGTCGAGCTCCCAGATCTCCTCGATCCTTCCGTAAAATCTTTCCTTCACGTTGTCATCAGTGTAGAATTC
Source organism: Avena sativa (assembly GCA_916181665.1). Classification (NCBI taxonomy): domain Eukaryota; kingdom Viridiplantae; phylum Streptophyta; class Magnoliopsida; order Poales; family Poaceae; genus Avena; species Avena sativa. The sequence goes on along the minus strand of OV702286.1, from coordinate 380,824,164 downwards.
CGATGTTACGCCTGAATTCTGATAGTCACACTTGTTGTTCTTTTCCTTCGTGTAGAATGTGTAGCCGTTGATATCATACGCCTGATAGGTCACCAGGTTGTGCATGGGTCCCTGTGACAAGGTGAATATGATGTTTTCCTCCGCAGAATGCGATTGCGGGGTATTATTAGGAGCGTCTGCCTAAACCAACGCGTGAAATCTGAGTTGTGCTCTTTGATTATTTCTCCCTGCGTCCTTTGTATGCCCCGGTCACTATACTTCTTCTCGATTGACCTTTTGTGCTTTTGTACCCAAGGATCGACCAGTTCTAAATGGCGTAGCGTGACTAGGTTTGCTCTATCAAAGTCTACGCGTCGACAATCATAGTCTGCATGCAGTACGCGACGACCCTCTCGGTGACCCGATCCATCGAGCTTGCCAAGGTGCCTATTGACGGGAAGACCGACAGGGTTCTTGATGCCTAGATAATTCGTGCAGAAAGAGATGCACTCTTCGGCCAGAAAGCCCTTGGCTATGCTTCCATCTGGATGGGACCTGTTGCGAACGTATCCTTTGATGTGTCCGTTCATCCTTTCGAATGGCATCATGCTGCGGAGGAACATCGGCCCGAGTTGGATGATATCCTCCATGATATGGACCAGCAGATGCACCATAATGTCGAAGAATGCGGGCGAGAAGTAGATCTCGAGCTCGCATAGTATCACCACGATCTCCTCTTGTAGCCTCCCGAGCTGTTTCATGCCAATTGACTTTCGAGAGACGACGTCGAAAAACTTGCAGAGCCCAAACAATGTTTCTCGGACATGCTCGTCCATTATACCTCGTAGTGCAACCGGAAGTATCTACGTCATTAGCACGGCACAGTCGTGAGACTTCATCCCACTAAACCTCTGCTTAGCCTCATTTAGGTACCTGCTTATCTTGTCCGCGTAGCCATAAGGAAATTTGACTCCTAGAAGGCAATTGAAAAACTGTTTGATCTCATCATGGCTTAGTGTGAAGCACGAAGGGGGTAGTAATATTCATTCTTCTTGACCTCTTTACCCTTTCAATCCCGACTGATGATCATCGTCATCTTCCTGATCATCAGGAGTAGGGCATCCTCCGTGAAGATCCTTTCGGATGTCCATGAATATCAAGTCGTTCCTTGCTTTAGGACCATATTTCGTCCTATCTGGCATGTTGATTAGGGTGGCGACTAGACTCTCGCACACGTTCTTTGTGATATGCATGATGTCGAGGCTATGAGGCGTGCGGAGAAACTTCCAGTATGGCAACTCCCAGAAAACAGACCTTGTTTTTCATACCTTCATCAACGGCTTGTATTGCTGCCTCTTTCGCTTCTTTCTCGGTTTAGGACACTCTTTCCAGTTTTTCAGCAATTCATCCACCTATTCGCTGCTCCTCCGCTCTGGGATTCCTCGGGTCTCGGATTTTCCATTGAACAGATTTCCATGTTTTCTCCATGCATCATTCTTTCCAAGCCACCTTCGGTGCCCCATGAACACAGTTTTCGAAGACCCTGGATCTTTCTCTAGTTGGAGATAGGTCGTGTTATCCATGCACCTAACGCATGCGTAGAATCCTTGGATAACCTACCCCGAGAAATATCCGCAACCTGGATAGTCTTGCACCATAGTGACCAACGCGGCTCTCATAGTGAAATAATCTTGTGCGACAGCGTCATACGTATTGGCTCCAGATTCCCATAACATGGCTAGATCCTCTTTCAACAACCCGAGATATAGATTGATGTCGGTACCAGGTTGTTTTGGCCCTTGAATTAGCATACTCATTTGTATGTACTTCTTTTTCATGCACAACCAGGGAGGGAGGTTGTACATCCATACAAACACGGGCCAAGTGATGTGCGTGCTGCTCTGGATACCGAACGGATTGAGTCCATCGGTGCTTGCACCTAGCCTGATGTTCCTCGAATCTCCACCAAATTCTTGGAATTCGAGGTCTAATGCTTTCCACTGGCTACCATCTGAAGGGTGCATCAGCAGCTCGTCCTTTTCAGGGTCATCATCATCTGCTGGCTTCTTTCTTTCCGCATGCCAGCGCATGAGATTTGCTTTCTTAGGGTTTGCGAAATAGCGCTACAGACGAGGAGTGATAGGAAAGTACCATACAACTTTTCGAGGAGCTTTCTTCCCTTTCTTGTATCAACTAACGCCGCACACCGGGCATGTGGTTTTCTCCGTGTCCTCGCCCCGATAAATGATGCAATCGTTGATGCAAACGTGGTATCTAATGTGCGGTAGATCAAGAGGACACATGATTTTCTTGGCGTCCTCGATACTAGTTGGACACGTGTTCCCCCCGGGAGACGATCGTGCCAGAATGCCATCATATCGTCAAAGCTTGCGTCGGTCCATTTATGTTTTGCCTTCATCTCCATAGCCTTGAGCGTGACATTCAACCAGGTATCATCGGGCTTGCATCCTTCATACAATGGAGTAACCGCGTCTTTCTCAAGTTGCGCAAGCTTGGCTTTCTCTCTAGCGGTAGCCCTGGCGTTACTCGTGTGCTTGAGAAGCAGTTCTTGAACATAAGGGTCCTGCACCCAGCTTGACGTTGTTCCATCGTCCGCTCTGGCATCTAGACCATCATCATCCTGGTCTGCTTCCGCACCTTCACCATCTCTAGGAGACTCTTCTTCATCTCGCCCGTCCTTGCCGTGATCATGATCATGTTGCCTGCCTTCCTCATTTTCGGCCGCCCCATTTACGGCCTCATCGTCTTCGTCATCACTTATCCACCGAGTGTAGCCATCCATGAAACCATGGCGGAGCAGGTGCGCCTGCAAATTTCCGGAAGCTGGGTCGATCAACCAATTGAGTTTGCATCTTCTGCACGGACATCTTATCCCGTCATGTTATTTCGTATCATGTCGGCCGTCGCGCATTTCAAAAATCTAGCCACAATGCCTTCGCTCATTATGCGGACCATGGTTGCCTGCGCGGTGTACACGGTAAAATTAGAAGTTTATTACAACCACAGAACCAATGCATGCATGCAATGGTCGATGGAAAATTTCGGCATGACCTATCCTAAAATTCGGACCTTTGCGAAATGCCAAAGTCTTGCCAAAATGGAAATAAATCAACATTTTGGCAAAACAATGCCAATATATGAGAGAGCATGCATGCTCTCCAAACACATGAGAGCATTGATCCTCTCCATAGATATGTGACCATATTATCCATACACATAAACACATCCCTCTTACATAGACAACTTACCGAGACGAGAGACCACGAGAAGATCTCGAAGGAGAGGTGAGAGACCGAGAGATGGTGGCCAGAAGGAGAGCCTTCCTCTATTATGTATGTAGCATCCAAGGTAAGTTTTACAAGATACAAATGGTGAAAGAGTGGAGAAATTGAGGTGGTAAGGAGGAGGGGGGCGAGATACAAAGAGGAAGAAGGAGGGGAAAGTGAAGTGGGAGATGGTGGATCTAGGCAATGTGCAAAAGGCTATCTGCCAAAATGTAGCAGGCAGCACGCACATCCGTGGCGCACGTGGCGTGGTGCGCCACAGGCATAACGAACAGCCGTGGCGCACATACCACCCGTGCGCCACGGACTTGTTTTCCCAGTTGCACAGCAGTGCGGCCCAATTTTTCCTGTAGCGGATGGTGCCCAAGTGCGCCACAACTGCCGGTCACACTCAAAGCACACTAGCTGTTGGTGCGCTATGGCTATGTGGTATACGGCCGGCAGTGCCCTGGCCCACACACATCCGTGGCGCACCACGCACATGTGCGCCACGCCTACTGTAGTTATCCGTAGGGCACCTCTATGCAGTGCGCCACGCCTATTTTAGCCGTGGGGAACCACTAGCACGTGCGCCACGGATGTGCATATTACCTATAGCCGTTTTCCTAGTAGTGGGAGCTTCTATCGAAGATGTCTTAGACATCTTCCAGGAGCTCGCCATAGAGGAGCTTCTCGAAGATGTACTGTGATGTCTTCTTATCAAGCTTTTATGAATTAACCCTATCTTTGTTACAATTTTTTCAGTTTGTTAAACGCAGGTAGACGAAGAAGGATATTTTGCCCAGCTAGTTAGAATGATGAACTCACGCATGTGTGTGCTTCTAAAATCAAATTTCGAGACTATGTGCCAAAACAAGATATATATATAGAATCGACATATTGTGATATTTACCTTAGAGTTCCTTACATTAAAGATAGAATCTAAACATTGATCTCATGTTCATTGCAAAAATTACTACCAAACTAAATCCACAAATCCATCTACAAGATAGAGCATAAAATGAGCTAATATAGCAATGAGAGTTCAAAGGATGAAGTTGCTCACCATTTAGAACCTTTGGATAGATGGGGCACCACAAAATATAGACAAATCCTGAGAAAAAATGGTTATGAACTCGAGCTTGAAGCAAGAAAGAGAGAGAGGAGCCACCGGCTTGAAATGGTGGATCAGGTAGGTGGGGGAAGAAGATAAATCCAGGCCTTTAGTCCCGGTTCATGTCTCGAACCGGGACTAAAGGTCCATCTTTAGTCCCGGGTCGTGTAACAAACTAGGACTAAAGGGTCTGGCGCCCGACCCAGCCTGCATGAAACCCTTTAGTCCCGGTTTGTTACAAGACCCGGGACTAAAGGTCCCGTTCGAACCGGGGCTAGTGCCTGTCACCCCCTGGGACTAGATCTAGCCGTTGGGACCGGGGCATTAGTCCCAGTTTGTAGCAAAACCGGGACTAATACCCCTGGACCAAAGGTCCGTTTTCTACTAGTGCCAGGATCTTGATCCTCGGGGCATGCCACCAAAGAGACGAGAAACCCTGCGGGCAAACAAACACTACAAGAATGGCGCGCTACACGGAGGGCCAAAAGCCGTCGGCGTAGGCTACGTCGAGCGCTGCCCTCGGCGTAGCATCCTCGACAAAGACCTCACTCGGTGGAGCGACGGAGGCCGTCGGCGTAGCCTACGCCGATGGTTTCCCTTGGCATAGAGGCCGTCGATATAGACTAAAGGCCGGTTGCAAAAATAATTTTATAATATAATTCCGATTTTTCCCAACTTTTAAATCTTTGAATTGTTTGACTCGTTAATCTCTCACATGGAACATTTTTAACACTAATTACACTTAATCTTTGATTAACTTTCCATCTTGGTCAAACTTCCCGGTCAGTCACTCGTCCTCACTGCTCCACCTCTAGCACGCTTAACTTCTCCGTTCCTTCAGAATCTGTTTTCGCAAATAAATTTATATCTTATTGTCAATACTATGATATCAATCCTATTAACTCTTATATCATCATGTCACATGTTTGTATTTTTTGAAATTACAAACAATTATTTAAGTAAACAATAATGAACAAGTAAAAATATTACTGAATTCAAATTAAAATATAAATTTTATTTTTTTATTTTTCTATTTAATATGGAATAATTAATATCTTTAAATCCGTAAATCGGAATTTGACAAATCATATGTCTAAATTGATCAAAAAAATGATAGGAATCCTAATATGATATCCATATTAACTTATCACAACCTATGCCATCATTCTATCCATAATTTCATTTGTCCGTTTAAAACGGCAGGCGTAAAGATTGTTAGCTTGGGGTTGGGACTCGCTAAACTTCAAGTAGATTTCTGATGAAATAACATATTGTGAACCTAAAAATGATTTTTGTAAAAAATCATGAGTATCAGATCATGTACCTGTAGTTCATATCTGACCCACTTCCTACCGATTCAGCAAGAATTTGTCTTTTTCATCAGGGATAGACGGAAAGGTTTGAGATCCCTGTTGGAACATTGTCCATATAAGGTGGTCTAATATTTTTGAAAAATGGGATGGTAGCATTTTGGATTAGCCGTTTGGTTGTTGCTTCACAAGACCCCTCTTTTTTTGCGCTCGAAAAATGGAAAAAGGATTTTTGGTGCGATGAAAAGGAGAACTTCCTCCTGCAGCATTGTTCACCATCCCATGATGCACATGTATGCACAATACGGACACATTATCACAAACTAGGCCTTGATTCTAGCCATAACATTGGTCATTTGATCCGAAAGCCAGGAAACCTCGAGTGAGATAGGTCATTCTGTGAAGGTTTTTTGAGACATAATCAATATACCAAATTTGATATTTTTCCTTCCAACAATGTCGCATAATATGACACCACGCGAAGGTTTTGCATTGTTTGGATCTTTTTGAATTTCTTATGCCCATTTTAAACTATCATCGACGAGCATGAAGATTCTTAGCTCGGGGCTGAGCCTCGCTAAACTTGAAGTGGATCTTTGATGAAATAGCATGTTGTGAACCTAAAAATGATTTTTGTAAAAAATCATGAGCATCAGATCATGTACCTTTAGTTCATATCTGACCCACTTCCTACCGATTCAGCAGAAATTTGTCTTTACCAGGGATGGATGAAAAGGTTTAAGATCTCCCTGTTGGGACATTGTACATGTAACATGGTCTAGTATTTTTGAAAAATTGCATGGTAGCATTTCGAATTAGCCATTTGATGGTAGCTTCATAAAACCTCCCCGTTTTTTGCGCTCGAAAAATGAAAAATTGCTTTTTGGTGCGATGAAAAGGAAAACTTCTTCCTGCAACCTTGTTCGCCATCCCATGATGCACATGTATGCACAATATGGACACATTATCACAAACTATGCCTTGATTCTAGCCATAACATTGGTCATTTGACCTGAAAGCCACGAAACCTCGAATGAGATAGGTCATTTTGTGAAGGTTTTTTGAGACATAATCAATATACCAAGTTTGATATTTTTCCTTCCTAATATTTCACATAATACGACACCACGCGAAGGTTTCACAATGTTTGGATCATTTTTGAATTTCTTATGCCCGTTTTAAACTATCATCAAACTTTGTCGAATGGTAGGCATGAAGATTCTTGCTCAGGGCTGAGCCTCGCTAAACTTGAAGTGGATATCTGATGAAATAGCATATTGTGAACCTAAAAATTATTTTTGTAAAAAATCATGAGTATCATATCATGTACCTGTAGTTCATATCTGACCCACTTCCTACAGATTCAGCAGAAATTTGTCTTTTTCACCAGGGATAGACATAAAGGTTTGAGATCCCCCTGTTGGGACATTTTCCATGTAAGGTGGTCTAGTATTTTTGAAAAATAGGGTGGTAGTATTTTGAATTAGCCATTACGTGGTTGCTTCCCAAACCCCCCGTATTTTGCGCTCGGAAAATGAAAAATGGCTTTTTGGTGCAATGAAAAAGAAAACTTCCTCCTGCAACATTGCTCGCCATCCCATGATGCACATGTATGCACAATATGGACACATTATCACAAACTATGCCTTCATTCTAGCCATAACATTGGTCATTTGACTCGAAAGCCAGGAAACCTCGAATGAGATAGGCCATTTTGTGAAGGCTTTTTTAGACATAATCAATATACCAAGTTTGATAATTTTTCTTCCAACTATTTCACATAATATGACACCACGCGAAGGTTTCACAATGTTTGGATCATTTTTGAATTTCTTATGCTTGTTTTAAACTATCATCAAACATTATCGAATGGCGGGCATGAAGATTCTTAGCTTGGGGCTGAGCCTCGCTAAACTTGAAGTGGATCTCTAATGAAATAGCATATTATGAACCTAATTTTTTTAAATCAGGAGCATCAGATCATGTACTTGTAGTTTATATCTGACCCACTTCCTACCGATTCAACAGGAATTTGTTTTTTTCACCAGGGATAGACAAAAAGGTTTGAGATCCCCCTGTTGGGACATTGTCCATGTAAGATGGTCTAGTATTTTTGAAAAATATGGTGCTTGCATTTTGAATTAGCCATTTGATGGTTGCTTCATAAACCCCCCCCATTTTTTGCGCTCGGAAAATGGAAAATGACTTTTTGGTACGACGAAAATGAAAACTTCCTCCTGCAACATTATTACCATCCCATGATGCACATGTATGCATAATATGGACACATTATGACAAAGTATGCCTTGATTCTAGCCATAACATTGGTTATTTGACCCGAAAGCCAGGAAATCTCGAATGAGATAGGTCATTTTGTTAAGGTTTTTGAGACATAATCAATATACCAAGTTTAATAATTTTACTTCCAACTATGTCACATAATATGATACCACACGAAGGTTTCACATTGTTTGGATCGTTTTTAAATTTCTTATACCCGTTTTAAACTATCGTCAAACTTTATCGAATGGTGGGCATGGAGATTCTTAGCTCGGGGCCGAGTCTCGCTAAACTTAAAGTGGATCTCTGATGAAATAGCATGTTGTGAACATAAAAATGATATTTGTAAAAAAATCATAAGCATCAGATCATGTACATGTAGTTCATATCTGACCCACTTCCTACCCATCCGGCGGAAAATTTGTTTTTTTCACCAGGGATGGACGAAAAGGTTTGAGATGCCCCTGTTGGTACATTGTCCATGTAAGAATGGTCTAGTATTTTTTTTAAATGTGGTGATTGCATTTTGAATTAGCCATTTGATGGCTGCTTCACAAAACGCCCCATTTTTTGCGCTCGGAAAATGGAAAATGACCTTTTGTTGCGACGAAAATGAAAACTTCCTCCTGCAACATTGTTCACCATCATTATGCACATGTATGCATAATATGGACATATTATCACAAACTATGCCTTGATTCTAGCCATAACATTAGTCATTTGATCCAAAGCCAGGAAACCTCGAATGAGATAGGTCATTTTGTGAAGGTTTTTTGAGACATAATCAATATACCAAGTTTGATATTTTTCCTTCCAACCATGTCACGTAATATAAAACGACGCGGAGGTTTCACATTGTTTGGATCGTTTTTGAATTTCTTATGCCTGTTTTAAACCATCGTCAAACTTTGTCGAATGGTGGGCATGAAGATTCTTAGCCCGGGGCTGAGTCTCACTAAATTTGAAGTGGATCTCTATGAAATAGCATGTTGTGAACCTAAAAATGATTTTTGTAAAAAATCATGAGCATCAGATCATGTACATGTAATTCATATCTGACCCACTTCCTACCGATTCGGCGAAAATTTGTCTTTTTCACCAGGGATGGAAAAAAGGTTTGAGATCCCCCTGTTGGGACATTGTCCAGGTAGGGTGGTCTAGTATTTTTGAAAAATAGGATGCTAGCATTTTGAATTAGCCATTTGGTAGTTGCTTCACAAACCCCCCGTTTTTGCGCTCGGAAAAATGGCTTTTTGGTGCGATGAAAAGGTAAACTACATTGTTCGCCATCCCATGATGCACATGCATGCACAATATAGACATATTATCACAAACTATGCCTTGATTCTAGCCATAATATTGGTCATTTGACCCGAAAGCTAGGAAATCTAGAATAAGATAAGTCATTTTGTGAAGGTTTTTTAAGACATAATCAATATACCAAGTTTTATATTTTTTCTTGCAACTATATCACATAATATGACACCACGCAAAGGTTTTATATTGTTTGGATCGTTTTTGAATTTCTTATGCCCATTTTAAACCATTTTAAACTATATGTAATTTTTATTTATAAATATATAATATTTGAGTGCAGATAGATAAACCTTATTTTCTTGCAAATTTTTATATATTATTTATATTTTTTAAATTAGAATGATTTAGTTATAATTTTTCTAAGATTAATAATGTAAAATGGAAAATAGGTACGCCGAGGGCAGCCGTCGGCGTAGCCTGTCCTACACCGAGGACAATTCTAAGTCGCGGCTAGCTTTGTTGGGCGCCAACTCGTGACCTACGCCAACGGCCCTGACTTTTGACCATCGACGTCTAGCTCCATTCCAATAGTGAAACGTGTTCTAACTTGGAAGTTAGGACGTGTTCGGTTGTCCGCAGGGTTTCTCGTCTGGTTAGCTAACTGATTGCCGTTCGGAAATCAATAAGACAACAGCTACCATACATCATTATCTCCATAAATGTTTTCACAGACTTTTCATCGTAGCATACGTGTATGTCTCTCGCCCTGAACTGCACCTTTCTACTCCTTCCGTTTCAAAATATAAGATGTTTTAGCTTTATAAAAATATGTATCTAGACCTAGTGTCTAGGTTCACTCCAAATCTAAATGAACCAATCTAGACACTAAAAGAGGTTTAGATATACTTTATTCACAAAGCTAAAACGTCTTATATTTTAAAACGGAGGGAGTAGTTCTGAATGCAAATGAATTTCCTCAACACGACCGCTTCCAAGATGTGCATGCATACATATGCATCATCATGAGAAAGCTCGATCCCAGGAGCTGTTTTGGATAGTCGGATGTATGTACTAACGCACGGTGCTTGCCATTCCTATCATGGTGGAGATCTAGAAACATGAGATTTGTATACGTAGGAAAACGAAACCTCCGGTTGGAACCGAGGATTGCGAGATCAATCAGCCCTTATCGGAATGTCAAGTCTAGCTCTTCATCCATGTCTTGATGTCCAGCCGAAGCAAACCCAGCCAAGAGGTACCCTTTTTGCTCTGCGTCAATCAAGTTTAACGAAGGAATAACGTACATCCGAACCCACCAGCAATTTCGCATGGAAGCCGAGGAGATCTCTTGTTTTTTGCGAAATAAGTAAAAGACAGTTCATACACATACATAGAGGTTGACTGTTCATTGATCTCTTGTCTTGTTACCTCCTTCCTCTTTCTAGTAGCTGCCTTGTAGGTAAGGCAGTGCAATGGTGTCGGGGGTAGCTCCATATCAACATGGGTCCAGTAAATAATAAGTAGATGACCATTAATTAGCACCATTTCGTCCCACATCGCTAGATGACCCTGAAGAGGATATGTCGTAGATAGAAGGAGCAGAATCTCATAACCTTACCTTTTATTTTATTTTAAGAAACCTCGAAAAATATTTTCTTTCCCGTGAGAAAGTAGCTCAATTCATGCAATTTAGGTTTTCAGAAAATAATGAAAACCTTGGATATATATAAGTAAACTGTACAAAAATAATATGTGGGGGAGAGCAAGGATTGTTGTGAAGAGAGTGTCAAGACTGGAGAAGGTGCCTCGTTCGTTCGTATACTAGCCTAGAGTATGCAACTTGACGATTTGGCGCCATGAAAATATCGAGGAGAAAAATATGTGTGTGAAGCAAGAAGGGGTAAGAAATCAATGGGCATTTTGAGGATTTTGAAGGTACCATCTCTTATACCATTGCGGGAGTTTTGCGACATGTTTTGGCAAACCATTTTTTTTTTGCCAAAAAAATGGAGACGATTTGAAAATGGAGTGTGGCTAATTCATGCTTTCAGGGGGGCTATTTTGCCCTGACACCGACTTTTATCTCAAAAAAAAAGGCACGTATAGCAAATTATGCATACACAAGAGTAAACGATCCTCAAACCAATGCAACTGCACTAATCAATTACTATTAATGTTGCCACACTAATCGCCTAAACGCTTTTGACATTTAGCAATCCTGGATCTATACACTGGATTTCGCGATCACTCCAAAGCCCCAACACAACCTCTCCGTCTCGGGCAGGACTTTGACACCGTTTCTTACTCTCGTCCTACGTCCGGTACGTCGCTAGCTTACGAGAAAACAATGGAGGAAGAGAGTAGTAAAAAATACTTCAGGAGATTTCCCTCTTATCACACACACACACATAATCCACCGGACCTACTCGTAGCACAAGCAAGCAGGGAGATGCGCTATAGCGATATTCCTGGTCCCACTCAAGGGTCTGTGGGCCCCGCGGTCTCCGTCGTGTGCAATAGGCCAATTTTCCTTGTGGCGATTAGTTGGTCCGTCGACGACTAGCCGTACGTGGACCACTCTTGCCCGCTGACCAGACGTCGTCGGCGCCCTTCTCTCCCGGAAGTTTGCAGCTAGCCTAGCGCAACTTGCATCACGGAGAGGCTAGCGAGCGAGCGAACGGGAGCCCGACGCTGCAACCACCGCGTTTTTCTTTCGGAGGATCCGAGCCCGTAGGTACCTGTGCCCTGCCGATGGAACCAAGGGCGCGTTTGGTAGGTCGCCGCAAGTCCAGCCAGCCCATAGTAAGAAGAAATCGGTCCGCTCAGGGCGTGTTTGATGGGTCCCACGACCGTTTTCTACATCGGACCCAAAAAAAAAAGACCGTTTGGATACATGCACGGTGGTCCAAACTTGTATCGCACGGGTCTTAAAACAGCCAAATCTTGGCCCGTTAGGAATGCCAAGTCGGACCTAGGGAGCCAAGAGAGGGCACACAGCTGCATGCGAGGAGAAGAGCGGAAGACGGCGCGACGCATGGATAACGCGTGCCATAAATCCCCTCACCGCTCGCTCACCACTCTCACTCTCTCCCCATTCACAACCGCTCTTCCTCCCGTCTCACCGCCGGCGGTTCCACTCTCGTCGGAAGATCGAAGACCATCGCGGGGATAGCAGGCGGCGGCAGATCCATGCAACTTCTACTACGACTGCGATGCTTCTTCCCGTTCATCTACAAGCCCCAAGCTCCAACACCCGCAGCAATGGCGGTAAGTCTTCGAACCACCAACTCTGTAAGCCCATAGCAGCGTAGATCTATCGATTACCGTGCGATTCTCCTAGTTTGATTGAAATGCACAGTATATTTGTACCGATTTGTGCTTGTTTTGGTAGATTAGATGGGTTAGGGTCTTTTTTTTCATTGTTACGCCTTCGTAAGGACTAGATTTGTCGTCACATTCGTACCGATTTGTGCTTGTTTGTGGGTAGATGTATGCCCAGTTTAGTTTTAGGGTTTCGCAGACCTTGAAAATTGGGGATTATTACACTGTTCATGCTCTTCATATAGGGCGATGATTAATTTGCATTCTTTGGCCAAGATCCCAATAGGTTGCTTCATAGCATGCCGATTATGATTGATCTTAGACACACAATGCCTAATATGAGGCACACAATCTAGTTGTTCATTTATGGAACTGCCGATGATTATATACGCACCGCACAAAGATGGGAGCGATGATCCTCTCGAACCTGGTTCTGCCATCTATTCAAGCTGATGGAACTTGGTTTGGTATGATCATCGCTTCATGCTGCATATGCTGTGAACTATGAGGCAAATATTGTTTGTGCTGTGTAACTACCTCGGTGAATTACGCTCCTAGTTACAAGCCTGGATGAGCAGAAATGGTTGAAATAGTACGGTGGGCCCAAATGCCACTCACAGGTAGACCTTTCGGCCGTCCCAACCATTTCTAAATATCGGGACAAGAACGGGCGGCGTAATCGGCAGGCGAAGGGATCAACTACATACACAAATGAGTATGTATGCAAGCCACCATACAACAGTACATCAGAGCCATTCCATCTAAAAAGAAAGGAAATATAGCAACGCCATACGGCAAGATCCAAATATCCTAGATAGATATAATAGTTTAGGATATCTCCTCATACATCAAACATCAGAGTATCAAGCGGAAGCGGAAGACAAAATACGAGTACGGATAAGAAGCAAATCGGCATAAGATGCCCCATAAATAAACATATCCCGCCCACAGATCTCACGGATCCCCGTTCCCGGAATCTCTACACCGAATGATCGTTGCACACATCGTCCGTCTCCTCCACCCAGTATCCATCTTGCGAGCTTACCTGTTCATCTGAATCAAACAATTTATCGTGTGAGACCCTAGGGGTACTCAGCAAGTCTTTATGCCTCTAAAGGGGACACAACCTGGGGTGACGCAATTGCAGCAAAAGATAAACCCTAATAATTCTATAGATACTCGCTAACCATTCGCCTAACCAGAGATAGACGGATGTCCGTGAATTAATAACAACAGTTATAACGGTAATCTTAACAGATCCATCCTCCTCCTCGCTTACCGACGAGGAAGCGGACGAACAACCCCCATCCATTGGCAGTTTTATTAACCATTCCATGAGTGTTGCACTATTTACTAGTCAGATACTTAGTCAAATTAAAAGCGGTACTTTAGTTATGCTTGTCTATGTTCGAGAAATTGTGCTCCAAGTCGTCCATAACCGCGGACACGGCTTTCAGAAAGTTTTACCCTGCAGGGGTGCACAAATAGCAACACACACTCGATCAACCTCGGAAAAACCAAATCAAAACCCAACGAGGCAGTCACGACAAAGCGATCACAGGATTCAGAAATATTTCAGGGGGCCACCCCATTAAGCTACCCGCAACGAAGATGGCCGGCTACGAGACGGACTCAAGGTTTGTGTGGCCGGCTGTAAACGACTGGGAACCCGAAAGTGTGACTGGGCTTGTCGATACAGCGAAAACGGGTCACGGTCCTAAACAGTACAGTGTGCAGTACCTCGCACAATTTAAATAAAGCAGTAAAGCATGGCATAAGTACAGGATAGTAAATAAAACCTCAAACTAGTTTGTGGCCCCAAGAAATAAGAATGAATCAAGCTCTGGCTCAGGGGGGTTCATAAGCCTCCCGGATGTGGATAGCGCGAATATTCAAGGAACAGGAATCAAGTACTCGGGGTCCTACGGGACACAAGTGAGCCTGAAAAACCAAATAGCGAATATGGCTCACCGATGCCACTTTCATTAGTTATCCCATTACTACTCAGATTAAGTTGTATAGGTACCTCGTTATCCATCAGACACTCACATACCCTACACATGCTGTTCTACGACTCGCATGGCTCAAACAACTCCTGTAGAAATGGCTCATGGGATGGAGGAACAAGCTTCGGTGGGGTTTAAAAGTAAAGGCTATGCAATACTTGGGATTCAATTTAATGCAACCGCGACTCAATGATGCAAGAATAAGATAGAGGCAATAGGTACTATATGTATGCAGGCATGTGGTAGTGCTTGCCTGGCAGCTCAGTTGAAGCGAGAGAAGGATCTGGGTGGTACTCCTGGTTCTCTTGGTATATCCCCTGCTCAGCGTCTATTCGAAGAAGAACCAAACAAACAAGGGCCAACATAAATAAAGTGCACAAGCATATGAGTTAAATGCATCAAGCAAACAATCATGCCATGATGAATGATGCACAATTTGCATGGCAATAAGGTAGCATGGCATGGGTGAGGTGTGAAATACAAGAATAAATCATTTTATAGAGTTTTAGCCTCATTTTAACCTCATATTAGTTGTTGTACCCATTATATTTATATGATTCATGCTCCAAATCAAAACATGGAATGCATAAACAGAAAGGTCTCGTCGAGCTAATCATTTTAGACATATTATTTGTTAAATTTGGAGTTATAAAACAAAAGTTATTAATTAATTAAGACAAAAGGGCATTTTAATGTAATTTTAATTAACTTGGAAAATAAAGTGTTCAAAAATATATTTTGAAGGCCATATTTGAATTCCTCATGTTTTTCTGATTTCAAAACATATATTATTTGTATTATTTGAAGTTAAGAATTAAAAGTTATTATAAAACAGATTTGAATTTGAATTTGAAATAAATTTGATAAGATTTGAATTAAACAGAAAAACACAGAAACTTTTTATACCCAAGTTAAGCTAGCCACAGACACTGACCAGTGGGTCCAGCGCTGACTCAGCAGCACAGCGCGCAGAAAAGCTTTCCCCACCGCGGCTAACCTAGCCTCTGCGGCTGACAGATGGGGCCAGCGGCCACGGGGGTCCACGCGACAGTGGCTGGGCGAGCTGGGGCCATGCGGCAGAGCCAGGGACCGCGGGGTGGTGGAAACAGATAGCAGGTACCTTTTTGAAAAACAGTATCAGACGCTGACTAGTGGGCCTGGGCTGGACCGCGGGTTGAGCATCTAAAAGGCGCAGGGGGGTATGTGCAAAAAGGACGCAGCCACTGTTTTTCTTCTCTGCCTCGAGCGACAGATCGGTGCACGTCAGCGGCAGAGAGCGGCGCGCGGGCTCGAACCCGCGACGCGGGCCACGCGCGTGATGGGCGTAGCCGTTGCGGTAGGGGTGGGGGTTACGGTCAGGAGGTAGCTGGGCGGCTAGATCTGCCTAGACGACGACACGGTCTGGAACACGAGCGCGGACACCGGCGCGCGCAGAGCGTTTGCTGGAACGACCGGTGCGACCAGGCCACGACTGCAACGATGAGGATGTCTGGGAGGTTGGATAGCTCACCGAGGGTGGGTCGGTGGTGTCGGATCGGGCAGGGGAGCGGTTGATCGGCGACGACGCAGACGGACCAGCGGCTAGGGTTTGGTGGCGGGCTCGTCGATGTTCTCCGGCTCCGGTGCTTCTCCTCGGCGACGACGCGTACAGGGTGAAGCAGGGGGTTCTCCTGGTACTCCTCAACCACTCCCACATCGTGCTGCACGGCTGGTTCGACGGGGTGCGGTGGAGGCCGACGGTGGCTGGCGAGAGAGGGTGGCCAGTGGTGGAGAGGAAGGAGAGGAGAGGCAGGTCCTGGGGTAGATCTGGACGAGAGCGAGGAGACGTGGAGGAGGAGATAAAGCAGAGAGGGGGGAGGAAGGTGCCGTGGGGAGCAGGTAGATGGAAAAGGTGGCCTCGGTGCCACCTTTCTCTCCTTCTCCTCACGTGCTCGGGTAGGGGCAGGGGCAGGGCAGGGGCAGCTGGGGCTTCCAGGTGGGGACGGTAGGCTCGGTGGGGAGAGGCTCGGGCTGGGGGCCCTTAGGCAGGGAGAGAAAAGAGATGGGCAGGAAAAGAGGGAGCTCGGGTTGGAGCTAGGGTTGGGTAGCTAGGTGGCTCGGGCTAGGGTTTCTGCTGGGGATGGGGTAGCTAGGTGGGGCCAGGTGATCAGGTGGCCAAGTGGGGCCAGCTAGGTAGAGAGAAGAGAGAGGCCGAGAGAGAGGGGTGGTGAGGTAGCTAGGGTTTGGCTTAGAGAGAGAGGCTAGGGTTTAGGTTAGATGTTAGGGTTTGGAGAGAGAGATGAGAGGTGGTATGGTAGCTAGGGTTTTCTTTTGTCAAGATCAAGCCAAGCATAAGCCAAACTCCAACAAGATCAAGACAAGAAAAGAGAGGGATGTGGTGATATGGTATAAGCAAGATCAAACTAGGTCATGCCAAAAGGAGGGAGGGAGAGATGAGGGGTAGAGAGATATGGGGAAAAGATTCATTCAAAATTCAAATAAAAACCAAAGGCTAGAAAAAGGTGGTACTTGCATGGCCCATGCAAAATATTTAATGCCATGTGTATTCTTGTGAGACAATAATATTACATGGCATTATTATTATGCATTCCCAAAATTGGAATTAAAGCCAAGCAAAAAGAATTTAGAAGAAAGCTCCAAGTGGAGTAGATGGAGATGATCACATTTGATTATAATTGGGAATTACTAGTGTGTATATTCCACTAGATGCTTACTAGTCCCAAAAATATCCCAACATGAGCATAAATCCATGATTATCCATGTGGAAGCTAGGAAGAAGGGTTCCACTCACAAGGCATGCAAAGGTGGCCATGTGGCTCTCATATATCAATTATGTGAAAACAACATGATGCTAAGATGAGAGCATGTGGAAAGTAGAGTTGGATCCATCCCAACCCATATGAGCTAGAGGCAAAACCCAAAAGAAAACAATTGCAAGCTCATGGATAATGGAATGGTGGAAAGATGGGGTGATGACAAGAAAGGTGGTGGAGTTAAATAAAAGATATGCCCCCAACTCAACTTGGGCATTTAAACAATATATCAACAACCAAATACAATATCAAGAGGCAAATACAATTAATAATGCATATGAGATAAGAACCAAATGGAAAAGGGTTTTATATGATGCTCAAATGCAAGGTGGCATGATGACATGAGCATGATATAATTATGATGCAACAATTATATATATGAAGTAGCCATTATATAGACTAGGCTAGTAGCATTGCAATTGTTAGACAATTGGGATGCTACAACTCTCCCCCACTAAACAAGAATCTCGCCCCGAGATTCCTAGGAAAAAGAGAACAACACAAGAAGAGGCGGGTGTTCGAACGAAGGTGACCCTCATGTTCCCAAGTTGATGAACAACGGAATGGTGCGACCACTACACCTTGCAAAACTTGCTAGACTTGTTGCGAGTCTTGCGTTTTGCTTCAAGAACAACGGATAGAAGAGTTGAAGGATTGTCGTGAGACAAGAAGGATAGGATGGACAAAGCTCCGGTTTTCTCAAGAAACATGATACAAGAGAAGATCCACTATGACAATAGCATCGTATCTTCTCTCGGATTGAGAAATGAAGTACGGAAACAATATTGCCTTCAAACAATAGAGTCCCTTGATATCAACAGAAAGATTTAGATAGACATCGTCGGATTAGATTCTTCTTGTGCTGGTAAGAACCAAAGGATCACGCAATTGAGGTGCGTGGATATAACTTCCAGAGGCGGATGTGAAGCCAGATCATGGTGGAATCCCGAGAAGCAAAGAATATGGCGGATCTGGAGTTTATTGTAGAGATACTTATTGCTTTCTTTAGCCTTGAGGCTAACGCAATAGATTTGCGGCTGATGGCCTCAACCATAATTGGCTTTACCACAGAGAAAGAATTGATGAAACAAGGAGAGATAGTTTCCTTTCATCTTGTTTGGGGATGTCAAGCACCGGTAAAAACGAGGATAGAAAAAGAGTTTGCGTTTGTTTCCACCAGATAATTGAGGATTTTGCTCCGTGTAGAAAGGGTGAGATCACCAACAAGAGATTATTGATTACTTTCTTCGAGAGAGCACTCCGGAAAACAAGGACGGAAGTAAAAGTATCGAGGGATAAAGGCCACTTCTAACTTCCGTGGAATGAGTGAAATCACATTAATTCACCAATTCAATGTACAAGAGCGAATGATAAGAGTAGTGGTATGGTAGCTACTCCATCCCGCACTCAAAGCATTACTCCGCACATGAATAAGAAAACCATGCAACCCAACTACCGAAACAGACTGAAGGTATTGATAAGAAGAGCTCATGGAACTCCATAAGAAAACAAGGATAGATGCAAACGATTCGCCGGATTCATAGATAGATAAAGATGATGATGTTGTCGTCATGTCTGAAGTACCAAGCCACCGGAAAGATATGAAGGAAGATTACGGAGAACAACTGCAAGATTCAACAGCTACAGAGAAGATAGCACCAACTTGAACATAAGGATTACAAAAGATTTGAAAAATCTTCATGGCCTCCGGTGGATTGAGCATAGATGATAGAGCGAGAGGGTTCAAGAGATTACTTAACGAGATAGAGGTGAAAGGAACTCCATGTTCTTGAAATGATTGAGAGAGATATAGTAGTCTTGAGGAAAAATCTTCGGCGGAACGACGATGATAACTTGCCAACAAGGAAAACTCCGGGTTTGATTGAAGATGGAAGATGGAATTAACAATGAACTTGCTGATTCCAGAATTAAAACGATCTATTTAGCAGAAGGACGTGGCCGAGATAGGTGACTTCAAAAGTCAGAATTCTCACTTTGAGACTTTGCACACAGGCAGTGTTCACGAAGCTTGAGAGAAGAGACACAGATGATCTTCCATGTTCTTCCATAGATATCGAATAGGCAAGCATATTATCAACATATACCACCAAGGATTAACAAGATATTCCCAAAATATCAAGTTCAAGAGGCGGGAGAAACGAACAAATGCTCGAAACACTTTCTGAGCTCAACGCTCTTAGAAAGATCAATATGAAGAGCATGGGTTCGTGTTGAAGAAGATGCACTGGAAGAATAGATTATCTGGTCCTTCGGAAGAAAAAGAGATGGCACCTGGTTCACATTGTCGATCGGATCACCAGTTACAAAGATGAAGAGATTTCGGATAAAGAAAAGATGATAGATCATACCTTAAGCAAAGCTATCATAGACGAAAAGATGCAATTCCCTCGTCTCCAAGAGAATTTTGCAGATATGGAGTTCAAAAAGATATGCAGCATGATTTACAGATGATAGACCGCCGTAGTGCCTTGAGAAACTCCAGATTGCCAAAGATGCTTGAATATGCATAGATATGATCACGGTGTACTCAAAATCACAGGAGATAACCGTCACCATTTGGAGGATAGAGTTGATAGCATTTTCCATATTCCAATCGACACTTATCATGAGTGGAATATAGCTATGCCGAGAGCCAAATTACAATCATCAGCATCGGATCGACACATTTTATGTAATTAGCCCAAGAGAGAAGGAGATGAAAAGAAACTCCAGGATTAAGCGCCGGTGACAAAAGAATGAGTTAGCATGGACATGCTGATAAAAGAGAGATAGATAATGTTTCACACACGACTGGAAAGGAGTGTGGAAACACAGATGTATCAAAGAAAAATTTTCCGCATTTTTCGGCATTAAAATACCAATAGATGCGCAAAAACACTTATCAGGTAGAGATTAGCAACATATGGTTTCACAGAATGTGGAGTTGCTAGAAGGAAGGACACCCTTAAGAAGATGGCACCGGTTAACAAGGAGTCAGATAGATCGCGCCGGTTTGCAAAAGCCTGTCGGTATGGAATGTACCAACAGTTGATAACCAAAAGGCAGATGGTGATAACAAAAAGGATGCAACAGATAGACAAGGAATTACACACACACACAAACTTTCTATGGTACTACGGAAACCCAGAACACGTGAATCCTAGTTTGAATTTAAGAAGAGGATTGAAAATGTTACACTTCCTTACCAGAAAAGGGTGGGTGGGTGGGTAAGAAGAAAAGTGGAAGCAGTCCTACTCTCACGTTTTGTTTTTCCCTAGTATACATAACTACCAAAAATATTTGCTAGACAGACAACGACCATTTGGCTGAGACCCTGAAGGGCGGGATGGCTCTGATACCAATTGTAACTACCTCGGTGAATTACGCTCCTAGTTACAAGCCTGGATGAGCAGAAATGGTTGAAATAGTACGGTGGGGCCCAAATGCCACTCACAGGTAGACCTTTCGGCCGTCCCAACCATTTCTAAACATCGGGACAAGAACGGGCGGCGTAATCGGCAGGCGAAGGGATCAACTACATACACAAATGAGTATGTATGCAAGCCACCATACAACAGTACATCAGAGCCATTCCATCTAAAAAGAAAGGAAATATAGCAACGCCATACGGCAAGATCCAAATATCCTAGATAGATATAATAGTTTAGGATATCTCCTCATACATCAAACATCAGAGTATCAAGCGGAAGCGGAAGACAAAATCCGAGTACGGATAAGAAGCAAATCGGCATAAGATGCCCCATAAATAAACACATCCCGCCCACAGATCTCACGGATCCCCGTTCCCGGAATCTCTACACCGAATGATCGTTGCACACAACGTCCGTCTCCTCCACCCAGTATCCATCTTGCGAGCTTACCTGTTCATCTGAATCAAACAATTTATCGTGTGAGACCCTAGGGGTACTCAGCAAGTCTTTATGCCTCTAAAGGGGACACAACCTGGGGTGACGCAATTGCAGCAAAAGATAAACCCTAACAATTCTATAGATACTTGCTAACCATCCGCCTAACCAGAGATAGACAGATGTTCGTGAATTAATAACAATAGTTATAACGGTAATCTTAACAGATCCATCCTCCTCCTCGCTTACCGACGAGGAAGCGGACGAACAACCCCCCATCTGTTGGCAGTTCTATTAACCATTCCATGAGTGTTGCACTATTTACTAGTCAGATACTTAGTCAAATTAAAAGCGGTACTTTAGTTATGCTTGTCTATGTTCGAGAAACTGTGCTCCAAGTCGTCCATAACCGCGGACACGGCTTTCAGAAAGTTTTACCCTGCAGGGGTGCACAAATAGCAACACACACTCGATCAACCTCGGAAAAACCAAATCAAAACCCAACGAGGCAGTCACGACAAAGCGATCACAGGATTCAGAAATATTTCAGGGGGCCACCCCATTAAGCTACCCGCAACGAAGCTGGCCGGCTACGAGACGGACTCAAGGTTTGTGTGGCCGGCTGTAAACGACTGGGAACCCGAAAGTGTGACTGGGCTTGTCGATACAGCGAAAACGGGTCATGGTCCTAAACAGTACAGTGTGCAGTACCTCGCACAATTTAAATAAAGCAGTAAAGCATGACATAAGTACAGGATAGTAAATAAAACCTCAAACTAGTTTGTGGCCCCAAGAAATAAGAATGAATCAAGCTCTGGCTCAGGGGGGTTCATAAGCCTCCCGGATATGGATAGCACGAATATTCAAGGAACAGGAATCAAGTACTCGGGGTCCTACGGGACACAAGTGAGCCTGAAAAACCAAATAGCGAATATGGCTCACCGATGCCACTTTCATTAGTTATCCCATTACTACTCAGATTAAGTTGTATAGGTACCTCGTTATCCATCAGACACTCACATACCCTACACATGCTGTTCTACGACTCGCATGGCTCAAACAACTCCTGTAGAAATGGCTCATGGGATGGAGGAACAAGCTTCGGTGGGGTTTAAAAGTAAAGGCTATGCAATACTTGGGATTCAATTTAATGCAACCGCGACTCAATGATGCAAGAATAAGATAGAGGCAATAGGTACTATATGTATGCAGGCATGTGGTAGTGCTTGCCTGGCAGCTCAGTTGAAGCGAGAGAAGGATCTGGGTGGTACTCCTGGTTCTCTTGGTATATCCCCTGCTCAGCGTCTATTCGAAGAAGAACCAAACAAACAAGGGCCAACATAAATAAAGTGCACAAGCATATGAGTTAAATGCATCAAGCAAACAATCATGCCATGATGAATGATGCACAATTTGCATGGCAATAAGGTAGCATGGCATGGGTGAGGTGTGGAATACAAGAATAAATCATTTTATAGAGTTTTAGCCTCATTTTAACCTCATATTAGTTGCTGTACCCATTATATTTATATGATTCATGCTCCAAATCAAAACATGGAATGCATAAACAGAAAGGTCTCGTCGAGCTAATCATTTTAGACATATTATTTGTTAAATTTGGAGTTATAAAACAAAAGTTATTAATTAATTAAGACAAAAGGGCATTTTAATGTAATTTTAATTAAATTGGAAAATAAAGTGTTCAAAAATATATTTTGAAGGCCATATTTGAATTCCTCATGTTTTTCTGATTTCAAAACATATATTATTTGTATTATTTGAAGTTAAGAATTAAAAGTTATTATAAAACAGATTTGAATTTGAATTTGAAATAAATTTGATAAGATTTGAATTAAACAGAAAAACACAGAAACTTTTTATACCCAAGTTAAGCTAGCCACAAACACTGACCAGTGGGTCCAGCGCTGACTCAGCAGCACATCGCGCAGAAAAGCTTTCCCCACCGCGGCTAACCTAGCCTCTGCGGCTGACAGATGGGGCCAGCGGCCACGGGGGTCCACGCAACAGTGGCTGGGCGAGCTGGGGCCACGCGGCAGAGCCAGGGACCGCGGGGTGGTGGAAACAGATAGCAGGTACCTTTTTGAAAAACGGTATCAGACGCTGACTAGTGGGCCTGGGCTGGACCGCGGGTTGAGCATCTAAAAGGCGCAGGGGGGTATGTGCAAAAAGGACGCAACCACTGTTTTTCTTCTCTGCCTCGAGCGACAGGTCGGTGCACGTCAGCGGCAGAGCGCGGCGCGCGGGCTCAAACCCGCGACGCGGGCCACGCGCGTGATGGGCGGAGCCGCTGCGGTAGGGGTGGGGGTTACGGTCAGGAGGTAGCTGGGCGGCTAGATCTGCCTAGGCGACGACACAGTCTGGAACACGAGCGCGGACACCGGCGCGCGCAGAGCGTTTGCTGGAACGACCGGTGCGACCAGGCCACGACTGCAACGATGAGGATGTCTGGGAGGTTGGATAGCTCACCGAGGGTGGGTCGGTGGCGTCGGATCGGGCAGGGGAGCGGTTGATCGGCGACGACGCAGACGGACCGGCGACTAGGGTTTGGTGGCGGGCTCGTCGGTGTTCTCCGGCTCCGGTGCTTCTCCTCGGCGACGACGCGTACAGGGTGAAGCAGGGGGTTCTCCTGGTACTCCTCAACCACTCCCACATCGTGTTGCACGGCTGGTTCGACGGGGTGCGGTGGAGGCCGACGGTGGCCGGCGAGAGAGGGTGGTCGGTGGTGGAGAGGAAGGAGAGGAGAGGCAGGTCCTGGGGTAGATCTGGACGAGAGCGAGGAGACGTGGAGGAGGAGATAAAGCAGAGAGGGGGGAGGAAGGTGCCGTGGGGAGCATGTAGATGGAAAAGGTGGCCTCGGTGCCACCTTTCTCTCCTTCTCCTCACGTGCTCGGGTAGGGGCAGGGGCAGGGCAGGGGCAGCTGGGGCTTCCAGGTGGGGACGGTAGGCTTGGTGGGGAGAGGCTCGGGCTGGGGGGGCCCTTAGGCAGGGAGAGAAAAGAGAGGGGGAGGAAAAGAGGGAGCTCGGGTTGGAGCTAGGGTTGGGTAGCTAGGTGGCTCGGGCTAGGGTTTCTGCTAGGGATGGGGTAGCTAGGTGGGGCCAGGTGATCAGGTGGCCAAGTGGGGCCAGCTAGGTAGATAGAAGAGAGAGGCCGAGAGAGAGGGGTGGTGAGGTAGCTAGGGTTTGGCTTAGAGAGAGAGGCTAGGGTTTTGGTTAGATGTTAGGGTTTGGAGAGAGAGATGAGAGGTGGTATGGTAGCTAGGGTTTTCTTTTGTCAAGATCAAGCCAAGCACAAGCCAAACTCCAACAAGATCAAGACAAGAAAAGAGAGGGATGTGGTGATATGGTATAAGCAAGATCAAACAAGGTCATCCCAAAAAGAGGGAGGGAGAGATGAGGGGTAGAGAGATATGGGGAAAAGATTCATTCAAAATTCAAATAAAAACCAAAGACTAGAAAAAGGTGGTACTTGCATGGCCCATGCAAAATATTTAATGCCATGTGTATTCTTGTGAGACAATAATATTACATGGCATTATTATTATGCATTCCCAAAATTGGAATAAAAGCCAAGCAAAAAGAATTTAGAAGAAAGCTCCAAGTGGAGTAGATGGAGATGATCACATTTGATTATAATTGGGAATTACTAGTGTGTATATTCCACTAGATGCTTACTAGTCCCAAAAATATCCCAACATGAGCATAAATCCATGATTATCCATGTGGAAGCTAGGAAGAAGGGTTCCACTCACAAGGCATGCAAAGGTGGCCATGTGGCTCTCATATATCAATGATGTGAAAACAACATGATGCTAAGATGAGAGCATGTGGAAAGTAGAGTTGGATCCATCCCAACCCATATGAGCTAGAGGCAAAACCCAAAAGAAAACAATTGCAAGCTCATGGATAATGGAATGGTGGAAAGATGGGGTGATGACAAGAAAGGTGGTGGAGTTAAATAAAAGATATGCCCCCAACTCAACTTGGGCATTTAAACAATATATCAACAACCAAATACAATATCAAGAGGCAAATACAATTAATAATGCATATGAGATAAGAACCAAATGGAAAAGGGTTTTATATGATGCTCAAATGCAAGGTGGCATGATGACATGAGCATGATATAATTATGATGCAACAATTATATATATGAAGTAGCCATTATATAGAGTAGGCTAGTAGCATTGCAATTGTTAGACAATTGGGATGCTACATGCTGTGAACCGAGCTTGTGATTTTTCTTTGTACAATACATTCATAGAGCTAGTGCTATAGGAACCGGATGGTGCGCACAACAAAATTGGTTGTGCGCCTCCTTGGATCCCTGTAGCACCAGCTCTATCTTGTTTGTGCAAGTTATTCTGAAGCTAGGCATTGTGTTTTTCTTCCTTTGGCTGATGATTACAAAGTAGCACAATGAAATGCAAGGGGATCCTCTTCATGAACAAACTTGTAAGCTACCCAAATGCAGTGTTCATTTGTGTTGCTCCTCAGGAGTATCCCTTTGCATCTGTGCCATTCTATATGAGGCCATGTTTGATTGTTTATGTATGATCACCTGAATGTATGTGCTTATATTTGTTGCTTCTTTTTTTAGTGCTCGAAGATGCTGATCGGAGTTGCTCTCCCCACCAATGGAGGAGCATGCTCCAGGGATAGTGGTGAGTGCAGTGCCTCCAAGAGAGCAAATGATGGTGGTGAGGGCAGCGGCGCTAAGAGGCCAAGGGGGAGGCCTCTGAAGATTGGACACTTCCATGACCAGGTAGGACCAACCCATTTTGCCAAGGTCATCTTGGCACCTTGGTTAGACCTGCTACCTATCCCCGATGGCTTCAGGCCTTTCCTCGGCACTATGCCGAGGACAATCACGCTGAAGACGAACACCGGATGCAGCTGGATGGTGAAGCTCCAGGACATCAGCGGCAGGATTTGCCTTGACCAGGGGTGGGCTGGCTTTGCCATTGCCCACTAGATCAAGATCGGGTACTTCCTGACCTTCAAGATGTTGAAGGGTGACCTGTTCATGGTCACCATCTGTAACATCCCAAAACTTTAATCAGGATTAATCAAGATCAAATCTACCCAATTTAGGGTTAACAAAACCTTTTTCCATTTAAAATCTTTAAGCATTCATATGTGTGTGCATTTAAAATATGAGTTGTTTGAAATGCCATGATTGTGTGTTCTAATGGTGGTAAAATGGTTATATGATGAATGTCACATCATCTAGATCATTCCCAAGCAAAAACCTAAGAAAAAGAAATCAAAAGGAATTAAATAAAGGAAATGGTCACTTTTGCCATTTTAATCACTTAACCCACTTTGGGTGTCCCTAGCACTCAATGTCCAATAGAAACAAATGTGGATCTTTGCACCCCTTTCTAGAACAAGTAATGTTGTACCAAGGCCCACTTTGTGATCTTCCAAAAACTGTTGAACTCTAATTTTAAATGACAATTGAAAATAGAATCTAGTTCATATGTATAGATCACCCTTTTTCAAAAACCACTCAAATGAATTCCATTTGGAAAATCCTAGCAACCACAGATGTTTAAGCTTGTGATAAACCACTCCACCAAAAATCTTTGAAAAATTCAAATCTTTTCTTCATGCGGCCATTTAATCAAACACTTGGCATGCACTGATCACACTCTAGTTTAGGTTCACTATTTATACAGGGTTTTGCCACCCATTTGCACCCCATTTACTCCCTATGTCCCTCTTTTATCTAACCAAGCCTAAACTAACCCATCCCCTAGTCCCCAGCGCTAGTACCATGCTACCCCGAGGCCATGCTCGCCGACCAAACATGCACAAGCCACAGCAGACCATCAGCCCCTCTCCGCCACTCTAGGGAGTGAAGCGTGACCTCACCGCCGCCCACAATCCACCCCACGATCACTGACAGCCCCTGGACCACCCCAGAGAAGCGCCGCACTATCCTCTTTGCGCCGCGCCAGAGCACGCCAGAGCGCCTTCACCGCCAGCACGCCACAGACCACGCCTCGACCGTAGACCATGCACGCCGCTCCTCCTTGACCACCTCACCTCGCCAGACACGGCCGTGCACCGCCGCGCGACCCACAGTCGCCAGGAACCCTCTCGAGCATCACCCGTGTCTCCTAGAGCACGCGACACTCCCGACCGCTAGCCACCGCCCCTCGCGTCGCCATTAAGTCCTAGCTGACCGCCAGGGAACCGCCCACCGTCCACCTATCTCGCCCACGCTGGTAGCTCGTTGTATCATCGTCACCGACGAGCTGCACCCACACCTCTCTGCCGCTTCGCCGCGCCTATAAAAGGAAGCCTCCCCAGCACGAATTCCTCACACCATCCCACTCACCTCTCACCCCCAGTCCTTCCCTACCTCTCGCTGGAGCAGCTCGAGCAGCAGGTCGCCGGAATTTCACCGGAGGCAGCCGCAGTAGAGGAGGAGACGCTGTCGTTGATTTTGTCCACCTCAGCCTCTGCCACGACTTCACCTGAGCCCGCCTCGCCGCACTAGCTGGAGCCCTGGTACGCCCCCACTGCACCCCCGCCGAGCCGCTAGGGTTCAGTCTCGTCGGCGACGAGTCCTTCGTCGACGACGACCGTGAGCCGTTAGATCTAGTTCTAATCTTGCGGTCCATATCGCCCCATACCGCTTCGCGTGTAATGAGCCACTGATAGGCGGGACCCCCCTGTCAGCAACCCTCAGTGCCGCACAGTGAATCTGGGTCAGCCCAATTAGTTTCCCGCGCCAGCCCTGTGATTCAAATTAGGATTTTTCTTTTTAGACTTAAACTAAAATCTATCCCTTAGTTTAAAAATCAACTTAGAGAGTTTTATAAATCCAAATTGAGTGATTCCAATTTTGTTGGAAAGCTAATGAAAATATCTCTCCAAGCCCGTTGGATTTAAATCATTTAGAGTTAGATATACCTCCTAGTAAAAATAACAAGACATAAGCTTTTGCACATTCAAACATTTTTATAAAATCAACCCTGATAGCTTTTGAGTTGATTCCAACTCTCAAAAATCACATTTAAACATACCCATCTGAATATGTAATAATATTAAGGTTTACATGCAATGACTTTGGACTAATACCAAAATAATGCTATGTAGGAATTTCTAGTCACTTTAAATCATTAATTATTAAAATTAAACTTATTAAAATGTGATCCAACCCTTAAATCACTTTCCCATATGTTAGAATATGTGGTGATGACATGTGTCCACATGATACCATATTTTAATTGGAGAATATTAAATCTTAGTTAATTTGAATGAGTAGAAATTACTTTTCTCAAATAAAAAGAATGAAGCTAGTTCATTAAACCTTGTGATGTTTGTGATGATACTAGATCATCAAATGTATGTGCCTTAGTTTGCTAAGTAGACTATTTAAGTATTGTTTGGTGATTGTGTATTCCGTATGTATTTATAGACGATAGTATCGACCAAGCTTTCGAGGAGGAGGAGTTCTACCAAGAGGAGGAGGAAGATAATTTCAACCACTGCACCAACCAAGGCAAGCTATTATTGGCAAGCTAACACTTGCAAGTATTATACCTAGCAAGCTGTGGTTAGAAAGTTAGAATTAAGCTAGATAACCTAAGCAAATGCATTAGGCATGCTTTGGTTATGCCATTTTGACTTATACCTACTTCAAGTTTTATTTACAAGCTTTACATTATTTACTTTACCAAAGTCCTCTACTTGTTTAAAGGTAGCATAAAGAGTATAAAACTTGACCTATCTAGTTAGACATAGATGTCATTCTATGGCATGAGATTGAGATTAGCATTCCACATTAGTGAACACTCTTAACCTAGTAGTCTAGAGCTAAACCAAAACTTGATCACTTTAGATGGGAATACTTGGTGAAAATGACTTGTAAAAACCTTGGAATGATGAGTCATTCTATTGAGATGTTTTGACATGTGTTGAGAAACACAAATAGTTTATGATGATGATGAAAATGTTAAGGCATGAGCCTTAACCCTTTTACAAAACCTGATGGTTGGGTTCGGATGCGATACCATTCCAATTTTACCGTACAACCACAACACCTGAATTGGGTAAGGCTTAGCCGGAAGTTTATATTCATTAGTTTTAGTTCCCTCGCGGGAGAGGTTTGAGTTGAGTCTAGCTCTCAATGTTGTCCACCTATGCAGTGCCCAGGATGACAGATGGTCATGGCTGGGAGGCCGGATACATTGCAAATGTATCTATAATTTTTGATGTTCCATGCTTGGTTTTATCTACTTTCTTGTGTTTTGTCCACACATTGGAGTACTTTTCATATGATTTCTTGGACTAACCTATTAACAAGAGCCAGAGTGCCAGCTGCCTGTTTTCTGCTGTTTTTGGGTCCAGGAAAGTCAGAAAATGGATATTCTCGGAATTGGACGGGACAAAAGCCAAAAATCCTATTTCACCAGAAGACTCCCGGAGCCACAATATGAGACGGAGTGGGGCTGGGGCCTAGCCACACCACCTGGCCGCGCGGGCTGGGCCTGGCCGCGCCAGGGGGTGGTCTAGCCGCCCCAGACACCCCCTCGGTCTCCCTCTTCGCCTATAAGATGCCTTTTGACCTAAAAACTCTGGGGGTTCGACGTTTTTCCAGAAGGAGTTCCGGTCCGCCGCCACCACCAGATTCCATGAAACAGCACCAGAAACTCCGTTCTGGCACCCTGCCGGGACGGGGAATTGGAGGAGATCATCGCCATCATCATCACCATCGCTTCTCCATCGACCATCCATGTTTCCCCCATCTATGAGTGAGTAATTCCCCGTTGTAGGCTATGGGGATGGTAGGGATTGGATGAGACCGTTCATGTAATGGCATCAGATTGTTAGGGCATGGTGCCTAGTATCTTTTATTAGTGCTTTATGACTTTGTTGCGACTTGTTGTGCTTAATGCTTGTCACTAGGGCCCGAGTGCCATGATTTCAGATCTGAACATGTTATTGATTCATTATGATAGTATTGTTTATGGTCTTATCTACAAGTTGTATACACATGTTGTTGTCCGGAACCAATGGCCCCGAAGTGACAGAAATCGACATAACCAGAGGGAATGGCTTTGATGTGAGGATCACATGTGTTCACGGAGTGTTAATGCTTTGCTCAGGTGCTCTATTAAAAGGAGTACCTTAATTTCCAGTAGTTCCCTTGAGGCTCCGCTGCAAACGGGCTGGTAGGACAAAAGATGTTGTGCAAGTTCTCATTGCGAGCACGTATGACTATATATGGAACACATGCCTAGGATTATCTAGTACTTGGATGCTTTATCTTATTTATCTTCAATTTCCCTATGTTCTGATTGCTATGTGAATTGTCTTGTCCATGCAACGCCCGTCCATCCATCCCTATGCCTACTGCACTCGAATCCTACTGTTTACTGCTATTGTTACTACTGTCTTTGCTTCTACTACTGCAGTTACTTTACTATTCCTACTACAAAAATGTTGCTACTGATAAACTGCTGTGAGCAAGATTGTTTCCAGGTGCAGCTAAATTGACAACTCAGTTGTTAAGGCTTATAAATATTCTTTGGCTCCCCTTGCGTCGAATCAATAAATTGGGTTTCACTTCCCTCGAAAATACTGCGATACACCCCCTATACTTGTGGGTCATCAAGACTATTTTCTGGCGCCGTTGCCGGGGAGCATAGCTTTATTTATCAAGTCCACTTGGAATCACTATTGTTTAAGTTTAGTTTATTTCCGCCTTATTTTCTTGTTTCTTTATAAAAAATACAAAAAAATTAGTTCCTACTCTAGTTGTTATTTTCGTTGGTCTGTTATTGTCTTGCCTTATCATGCTTTCTATCAATGGCTGGTTTCTTCGAAACTGAATCTTATTGGCAAGGTGGGTTCACGAAGAACAAAAATATTATTATAAGGAACACCGCTTGTCACAAAAAGGGAAACACTTATGGGAACAAATTGATAAATTGTATACCATTGCTATAAACGTGTGCTCTACTTATAATGTTACTTATTGCTTTGATAAATCTTGTTGCTGTAGGAGGTACAAACACCTCCCTTTTCAATGTGAGTATAATGATGATGTTATCATATCTTCTTATGTTAAGGGAAATTATGATTTTTATGATGTGGAACAAATTGAGGAATTTATTGCTTGGAAGGGTGCTTTTGAAATTGCTAGTTTGCTTGAAAATATTGATGATTCACCTTATAAATATGAGGTTTATGGTATACTTAAATTTTGCTTTGATAATTACAAGGAAGAAAATGGCTATATTCTTGAATATATTAATAGATGCTTTCCACAAATGGAAGGGACTAATGCCTTGCAGGATCTTATGGAAGAAGAAATTGATGAACCTGAAAGCTCATTAGATGAAAAACAAGAGGAGAGTGATGAGCAAAAGGAGGAAGAATGGATTAGCTATCCATGCCTACCTTCTAATGAGAGTAACTCTTTATCCCTTACATTATTTGATTGCCCCCCATGCTTATCAAAGAAGGATGAATGTTATGCTCATGTTATCTGTGATAATCCTTTATTTGTGCCTAACTTCGAGATGCATGGTACTAAAGAGTTTTGCTTAGAAATTGTTTATGATAAAGCTCTAGACGATGGTCCTATATTGAATGATCAGTCATCGTGTTATAGAATTGTTAAAAGTGGGTTTGAAGGTTTTAATCCCACTATTTTTGAGCTTGATAAAAATTATGTTTTTGTAGAACATGAAAAGCATGATTTATGTGATAGTTATATTGTTGAGTTTATTCATGAGGCTACTGAAAATTATTATGAGAGAGGAAAATATGGTTGTAGAAGTTTTCATGGTATTGAAACACCTCTCTATGTGCTGAAAGTTTTGAAGTTACTCTTGTTTTATCTTCCTATGCCTGTCACTTTGTTCTTTGCAAATTTATTTGCATACAAGATTCCTATGCATAGGAAGTGGGTTAGACTTAAATGTGTTTTCAATTTGCTTCTTGATTCTCTCTTTTACTTCAATTCATATTTCTTATGTGAGCATCCTCTCAAACTATCATGCCTAACTTAAAGGCGTTAAAGAAAAATACTTATTGGGAGATAACCCAAAAGTTTTAGATGAGTCTTGGAAGTTATTACTTCAGTAATAACCGCTCCTTATCCTTTTTATCTGTTTTTTGTGCCAAGGGTAACCTCTAATGAGAGAGAAGTAATGGTTGGGAAAGTTGCTGTCCCGAAACAGATTTCTATACTTCACCGTAAACATTAGTGTACAATCTCTATACGTCCTTTTGAGGAGTGAATTTTTGTGCTGCTGCCCCAGGTTGTTATCTAGCTTTCGTTAGTTCAACACTTTTCGATTTGAGCAACAGAAGGTCTTCGACAAAATTCGTCTTTACCTGCTAGGATGTTTTGATAGATTTCTGCCTTTATTTGCATTTGCTTCTTGTTGGTTCCTTTTTGAGTTCTTTTGGGGAATTGAGATTTTTGAGGGAAGTGCTACAGTAGCTAGTGTTCTAATGGAAGTTTATTGGTGTTAGAACTGAACCTAAAGACTTATTATCTTTAGTGCACTAATATTGCTAATAAAGATTGTGTGAAGTTTTGTATGAAGGAAAAATTTCAGGTGTATGGAAGGAATGAGTAATGAGATGGAGGATGGACTAAAGCTCAAGCTTGGGGATGCCACGCGTGTAACCCCAAGAAATATCCAATAAGTACAAGCGTCAAAGCTTGGGGATGCCCAAGGCATCCCCTTCTTCATCAATAAAAATCCCAGGTTTCTTCCAAACGCTTCTTTTTTATTGTTTCATGCATAGTTGTGTTGTTCTTGGAACGTCTTCTTTTTTGTTTTTTTTTTGGTTTTTTGTTT
Organism: Avena sativa; assembly: GCA_916181665.1. Taxonomy (NCBI): domain Eukaryota; kingdom Viridiplantae; phylum Streptophyta; class Magnoliopsida; order Poales; family Poaceae; genus Avena; species Avena sativa. Next base: position 380,791,082 of record OV702286.1, on the reverse strand, counting down.
GATTTGTTTGCATAGTTTGCTGAATAAATTGGTTGGGCCCCCTCTTTCATATATTGGTTTTCAAATAGTTTGGTTTGGATTGGAAAAGAGTAGGAAAGTTCATGCTTAAGTGGTAAATTGAGCTTGTTTTTGACTGTGGGCTATGCTTTGTCATGCCATGCTTGATATTGTTTTGGCTTTATGCTTAGTATTCTTTGCTGTAGCATGACTTGTTATAAACAATTGAGATTGCCTAATGTTCCTTTGAAGAATCATGCATTGTTTTAGCATATTAAAGTATAGTATAGTGGTATTCTCCTTTGATGCTTTATTTGGGTTGACTTGGCACATGCTCACACCATGTTATGACTATCTCAAGTCACCATAAGCCTTTATGATCCTTTAGTTTTTAACTTGTAGTATCAGTTGATGCTTTGATCAATGATGTTTTGTCGCTCTACATGATTATGGCCATTATTGTTCTCTTAGTTTGTCGCTCCGAGTCTTTTGCTAGCCTCCACAACCAAGTATGAGTTCCACTCATGCATCCAACTCCTTACACCAAGTTATTCCAAAGAGTCCACCATACCTACCTACTAGCTTATGCTATTCCAAGTATATTCATGCTTTTGTTTACCTTCCAAATTAAACTTGTTATGAGAAAACTAGTGATTAAAGCTCTCACGAACTTGATGGAACACTTTACTTTTCTTGCCCTTAATAAACTTGAACCATTGTGTCGTCTATGTTGTATATGCTTGCACTTATTTGTTGGGGATTAGCAGAACCATGCTGCCATGGGGAACGCTTTCAACATTGCACTAGTACTTTGTACCTAGTTGATATCATGCTCTTTTGTCTATGGATGTCGTCGGTGTGAAATGAAAGGGGAGCTTGTAAGTCCATAGAGTTATGTATGTGTGTTAGAGAAACGCCTGGGCCGCTGGTCTAATCCATGCTGACATGGTGGAAACCTGCAGCGTAACCATAATGAGATGTCTATGAAGCATTCTTCTTATAAAAAAAGGGATTCCTATATTGGAAAAAAGAGAAAAAAAGAGATTATGAAAAGAGGAAAGAGAGAAAAAAGTACCATATTCCCATGGTAAATAAGAAGATTGCTGAGATGCTCGTTGTCTGCTGGCCTTGTCATTTTGATATGGGGATTCTTCCGTATCATCGGGCAAGGGGTACCCTGTTGGCGGTTCTCTATGATACACATGTACTTACGATGACAAGAACCTACCGGTGACTAAACTTGAGTAGCATGAGGAGCGGCCCTCGTATTCAAGGGACATGAGATTTCTAACTTATACTTCGTCAAGCATATACACCATAGTTTGTTCACTTTAACCTTAATCACTTCAAGATGCTGATGATAGGGGCAACGAGAGCTGAAAGCTATTAAGTACCATAATTTTTGGAAGCTCTTTATGAGACTTGAATCCCTACTTCCTTCTATGAAGGCCTTTCTACCACCATTATATTGAGTCTCCACCTTCTACCTTTATGCACTTACTTTGAGAGCATAGTGGCCATTCTTAGTTCTATGTGCATTGCCCCAAGACTTGTTGATTGATGTATACCTTTATATTGCTTGTTTTAAACTATTTGTATCTAGTCACTCTTATGAACTTTGAAGGTGTCCTATGCATTTATATTTGCTACTCAATGAGGGACAAGCTGAATACTACTATGCTATGTTTTCTTTATGTGAAACAAACAAACGTCTTGCAAAGCATTGTTATTTATGAATGTTTTGTTTGTACCTTTTCATGCTGTATCATAGTTTCTTTGTCTTATTGCTAGAACTTTGTCTTTCATGTTCTGATTGAAGTACTATGATCCCAGCTTTGAATGTTTTACAAATACTTTGATCAAGTTTATGATGGTGCATGTCACCTAAAAAATTATTCTTTCTTTTTATCACTTACCTACTCGAGGACGAGCAGGAGTTAAGCTTGGTGATGTTGATACATTGCAAATGTATCTATAATTTTTGATGTTCCATGCTTGGTTTTATCTACTTTCTTGTGTTTTGTCCACACTTTGGAGTACTTTTCATATGATTTCTTGGACTAACCTATTAACAAGAGCCATAGTGCCAGCTGCCTGTTTTCTGCTGTTTTTGGTTCCAGGAAAGTCAGAAAATGAATATTCTCGGAATTGGACGGGACAAAAGCCAAAAATCCTATTTCACCAGAGGACTCCTGGAGCCAGAATATGAGATGGAGTGGAGCTGGGGCCTAGCCACACCACCTAGCCGTGGGGGCTGGGCCTGGCCGCGCCAGGGGGTGGTCTAACCGCCGCAGACACCCCCTCGGTCTCCCTCTTCGCCTATAAGATGCCTTCTGACCTAAAAACTCAGGGGGGTTCGACGTTTTTCTAGAAGGAGTTACGCTCCGCCGCCACCACCAGATTCCACGAAACAGCACCAGAAAGTCCGTTCTGGCACCCTGCTAGGATGGGGAATTGGAGGAGATGATCGCCATCATCATCACCATCGCTTCTCCATCGACCATCCTTGTTTCCCCCATCTATGAGTGAGTAATCCCCCGCTGTAGGCTATGGGGATTGTAGGATTGGATGAGATCGTTCATGTAATGGCATTAGATTGTTAGGGCATGGTGCCTAGTATCTTTTATTAGTGCTTTATGAGTTTGTTGCGACTTGTTGTGCTTAATGCTTATCACTAGGGCCCGAGTGCCATGATTTCAGATCTGAAAATGTTATTGATTCTTATGATAGTATTGTTTATGGTATTATCTACAAGTTGTATACACACGTTGTTGTCCGGAACCAATGGCCCCGAAGTGACAGAAATCGACATAACCAGAGGGAATGGCTTTGATGTGAGGATCACATGTGTTCACGGAGTGTTAATGCTTTGCTCCGGTGCTCTATTAAAAGGAGCACCTTAATTGCCAGTAGTTCTCTTGAGGCCCCGCTGCAAACGGGCTGGCAGGACAAAAGATGTTGTGCAAGTTCACATTGCGAGCATGTATGACTATATATGGAACACATGCCGAGGATTATCTAGTACTTGGATGCTTTATCTTATTTATCTGCAATTACCCTATGTTCTGATTGCTATGTGAATTGTCTTGTCCATGCAACACCCGTCCATCCATCCCTATGCCTACCGCACTCGAATCCTACTGTTTACTGCTATTGTTACTACTTACTTTGCTTCTACTACTGTTGTTACTTTACTATTCCTACTACAAAACTGTTGCTACTGATAAACTGCTATGAGCAAGATTGTTTCTAGGTGCAACTGAATTGACAACTCAGTTGTTAAGGCTTATAAATATTCTTTGGCTCCCCTTGTGTCGAATCAATAAATTGGGTTTCACTTCCCTCGAAAATACTGCGATACACCCCCTATACTTGTGGGTCATCTAGGCCATACTCATAGGAGAGGTGCTTATACTAGAGTGTGTAAAGGAAAGGTTATGTTTGATTATCTGCATACTAAGTATGATGATTCAGGGTTATCCCTGGCAGATGTATCGAATCTTGTGGTGAAAGTGTACCACCTGTGCAGAGTGTCAAACTATTCGAATAGCCGCGTCCGCGGTTATGGACAGTTGGAGTGGCCATACTGTTCCGTTGTCAGATGTTTTCAAAATGACTTAAGAAATGAATTGTGACATGACTTGACCACAACAGAGTTGTGACTATGATAACTAAGTTCCCACTTAGGTGTTTTCCAACGTTATTTTATTTTTCTTTGTTGCTGAACTCAGCTTAGGTTTCAAACTTAACTTTACAAATAGACTTAGAACTTAGCATTTCCTATTAGAACTAAGTTACCTGTTAGTGATAGTTTGCGAGTACTTAAAGAGTACTCATGGCTTTTGTCCCTGGCTATTCCCGTGGCCAGACTATGAGGAGGACAACCCTGAAGGAGGACAACAGGACGGCTATGACAACTAGGATCATCTCCCATCGTCAGCATTGCCTGTGACACTAAAGATGGACCCCACCGCTATGCTATTTATTCCGCTACTTGCTTTTACTAAGATTGGATCATGAAATCCTTTATTTGTGTAAGACCTTATTATGGTTTGTAATGGATGATGTACTGTGATATCCAATCTGTTATGTCTCACAAAAATGGTAATCCTGGGATTGCGATGTATGGCATAACAGGCATCTGGGATTAAAAATCCGGGTGTTGACAAGTTGGTATCAGAGCCATTCTGACCATAGGAGACCCTAGCTAGAATGGACGTCCGAACAAAAACTTAGTTTCAGAAACCAAAGTAAGTATTTATGAAAACTATTTCCTCTCTTACCCTTGGGATACATTCTCTAAAAAAATTCATGTTCCTCTAAATTCTTACATTACTACATAAAACTTTGACACACTTGATCACTTCACTAACTTTCTCATCCTAAATTCTTATAGATGGAAACCCAGTACAACAAGTTCTACCAGTTGGGCAACGGAGGCCAACTGATCTTCGAGAGGGATCTGGATTCACTGTCTGAGTTCTTGCAGCGTCCGCATCTGGAATTCCTTGGAGCTCAACTCCCGGGTCCACCAGGAGGAGATTTACAATGGCTAGTAACTGTTGATCTTCGAGGCAAGATAGAAGCACCAGTATCTGGGAGGATTCAGTTCTCCGTGAGAGAGAACAACTGGCTAGATGGATTATCCAGGGCAATGCATGAAGCTCTCGCACGTATGTGTACCCTGAGTGTCAACCTAATCCAAGGAACCCGCTTTGTTCACTATGCAAGGCGTGATTCCATGGGAATGCCGCTAGAGATGCCAAGTCACCCAATATTGAAGCGTCAAGTGGAGAACCTCGACTTCCTACTGTACGACAGACAGAAGGAGTTGGACAATGCTAGAGAGATCACCAACAACAACCTCGCCCTTGCCGCCCAGAAGGCCCAGATTTTCTCACTACTAGTTAAGGATCGTCAGTCTCTTCGCCGTCAACGTGCAAATTAAAGAAGGATCGCACCATCGACCATCTTCGCAAGAAGGTGGCCGACCTCGAGAAGACCATCAAGGAGCAAGAAGCTCAGATTTTAGCAAAATAAGAAGAAGATGAAGGTGAAGATATCCAAGGGGATATTGACTTCTACCTCAGCAATGATGATGACTATCTGGAGGAGGATGCCGTGGACTTCTACACCGACGATGATGACTCCGACTTCATCGATGATGAGTAGATGCACTAGAGCACTATCATAGAGTGAGGAGTATCGGTCCCATTGTATCGTAGCTTGCAGAGTGGTTCTTAAAACCATCTGTTTTCCTTTGATGTTGTGGTGTGTATGTGTTTGTATCGTGTGCTTTGCTTGAATGAATGAAAAGAAGTTAGTTGCAAAACCTGAGTCGAACTCAAAGTTTAGCTTTGAAATCAAAACCATAAATCTTAGAACTTTCCATCTTACCCCTTTATCTATCTCAATCTTCAGATGACTCATGGAAACAAAGGAGGGAGCAGCTCATCGCAAGACCCAATGCTGCAGATTCTACAGACTCTCATTGCAGACCATGAAGCTAGTAGGGCAGATGTAGCATCCCAATTGTATAACAATTGTAATGCCACTTGGTCTAGTAATATAATGGCTACTTCCTATATATAACTGTTGCATCATAATTATATCATGCTCATGTCATCATGCCACCTTGCATTTGAGCATCATATAAAACCCCTTTTTCTTTTGGTTCTTTATCTCATATGCATTATTAATTGTAGTTGCCTCTTGATACATTGTATTTGGTTTTTGATAAATGCTTGATGCCCAAGTTGAGTTGGGGGCATTTCCCTTTCAACTCCACCACCTTTCTTTGGCTTCATCTAAATTCCACCACCCTAGTCATATATGAGCCATTGCTTTTCTTTTGCTACTTAAATCTAGCTCATATGTGTTGGTGTGGATCCATTCTATGTCTACATGTTCCATATAGGATGTATGTTGTTTTCACAACATTAATTATGTGGAGCCTCATGGCCATCTTTGAATGTCATGTGAGTAGAATCTTCCTTTTACCTTCCATATGGTTGTTTTGGCTAATTGAGCTTGTTTAGATATAATTGTGGCCAAATAATCTTTTAGTGGAATATACACACTAGCATGGCCTATATATTCAACTATGCTTGATTCTACCATTCCCATATATTCCTCAAGCTTGTATCTAGTGGGTTGGGATTTTATCAAATAGTGATGTGCATGCATGTAATGAGTTCCCATATGTACTATAGTTGTTTTTACAACTAATAGAAGTGGCCATTCACATTCATGCATGCCCCATGCAACATCACCATCCCCTCCTCCCTACCCATTCATGTGAGTTTGTTTGAGGTTATTTCATTTTTGTGTGGATTTAAATCACATGGGCATCTCCATGCTAACAAGTGGATTTTCCCCTCTCTCTTCTTCTAACTCTAAACCCTACCACCATGATCTACCCCAAACCCTAAACCCCCCTCTCTCTTTTCCATCTAACCTAACCTCTCTCTCTAACTCCTCTCTCTCCAAACCAAACCCTAACCCTCCCCCCTTAGTCTCACCATGCCGAGCCTCACCTTGCAGGCCCCACCTGGCCACCCTGGCCCCACCTAGCTACCATCCACCCCAAGCCCTAACCCGAGCCACTACTCCTACTCCAACCCTAGCTCCATGCCACCCCCTCCCTCTCTTCTCTCCCTGCCACGAGGGCCACCTAGCCCGAGCCTCCCCACCGAACCTGCCCTGCCCTGCCTGGACCAGCCCCAGACCGAGCCCTTCTCCCTGACACCTCCGTCCTCGCCATGGCTCCCTGTGCTCGCCGAACCTTTCGTCGAGCGGCCTCTGAGCGTCGGCGTGCACGCGCGTATGCTCGTTGCGCGCCACGGTAGCTACACCTAGCCGTGCCGCGCTTACCCTGCATCAACCCCCGCCTAGCCCAGTGGTCACCGCCGCCTACGCGCGCGCCCCAGGTCGCGTGTTCGAGCCCCACGCGCCGCGCTCTGCCGCTGTCGTGCACCAACCCGTCGTCAAATATCAGAGAAGAAGCACAGTGCCGCCGTGCGTTTTGCGGAAACCCCCCTAGCTTTTTAATCCTAACCCGCGCTCCTAGAGGCCCCACCCGTCGGTCACCCTGGCGTTTTCGCGATTAGGTCCCTGGTTTTTCCACAGCCTCAGCCCGCGCTCCCTCGGATCTGCCGCGTGTCACGCCCCGGCTGGCGCGCCCGCGTGTGGGTCCGCGTGTTCTCCGGCCCCATCTGTCAGTCTCGCGGGCTAGCCACACCTGCGGTAGGAAAAGCCCCGCGCAGCCGCTGCGCCCCACCTGCTGCTGAGTCAGCGCAAGGCCCACCCATCAGCGTCAGTGGCTGGATCTGCCTGAGAACAAAAAGGATTTTCTGTTATCTGTTTTAATTTAAATCTTTTCATTTTGATTTAAATTTCAAATTTAAATCTGTATTTAAATAACTTTTAAAATACAATTCCAAATTAAACATGTAATATATGTTTTGAAATCAGAAAAATGTGAGGATTTCAAATATGCCATCCAAAATATATTTTGAACACTTTAATTTTCGAGTTGATTAAAATTACAAATAAAATGCCCTTTTCCTTAATTAATTAATAACTTTCGTTTTATAACTCCAAATTTAACAAATAATATGTCTAAATCGATCAGCGCGACGAGACCTTTCTGTTTATGCATTCCATTTTCTGAATTGCAGCATGCATAATATAAATATAGGGTATACAGCAACTTATTTGAATATAAAAGGTGACTAAAACTCAATAAAATGCCTTATTCTTGTATTCCACGCCTCACCCATGCCATGCTACCTTATTGCCATGCAAATTGTGCATCCTTCATCATGGCATGATTGTTTTCTTGTCACATTTTACTCATATGCTTGTGCACTTTATTTATGTTGGCCCTTGTTTGTTTGGTTCTTCTTCGAATAGACGCTGAGCAGGGGATATATCAAGAAAACCAGGAGCACTACCCAGATCCTTCTCTCGCTTCAACTGAGCTGCCAGGCAAGCACTACCACATGCTTGCATACATATAGTACCTATTGCCTCTATCTTATTCTTGCATCATTGAGTCGCGATTGCATTCAACTGAATCCCAAGTACTGCATAGCCTTTAATTTTAAACCCCACCGAAGCTTGTTCCTCCATCCCATGAGCCATTACTACAGGAGTTGTTTGAGCCATGCGGGTCGTAGAACAGCATGTGTAGGGTATGTGAGTGTCTGATGGATAACGAGGTACCTAAACAACTTAACCTGAGTAGTAATGGGATAACTAATGAAAGTGGCACCGGTGAGCAATATCGGCTATTTGGTTTTTCATGCTCACTCGTGTCCCGTAGGACCCCGAGTACTTGATTCCTGTTCCTTGAATATTCGCGCTATCCACATCCGGGAGGCTTATGAACCCCCCTGAGCCAGAGCTTGATTCATTCTTATTTCTTGGGGCCACAATTAGTTTGGGGCTTTATTACTATCCTATACTTATGCCATGTTTTACTGCTTTATTTAAGATTGTGCATGGAGCACCTGTACTATTTAGGTTCGTGACACGTTTTCGCTGTATCGACAAGCCCAGTCACACTTTCAGGTTCCCAGTCGTTTATAGCCGTCCACACAAACCTTGAGTCCGTCTCGGAGCCGGCCAACTTCGTTGCGGGTAGCTTAATGGGGTGGCCCCCTGAAATATTTCTAAATCCTGTGATCGCTTTGTCGTGACTGCCTCGTTGGGTTTTGATTTGGTTTTTCCGAGGTTGATCGAGTGTGTGTTGCTATTTGTGCACCCATGCAGGGTAAAAACTTTCTGAAAGCCGTGTCCGCGGTTATGGACGACTTGGAGCACAGTTTCTCGATCATAGACAAGTATAACTAAAGTACCGCTTTTAACCTGACTAAGTACCTGACTAGTAAATAGTGCAATTCTCATGGAATGGATAATAAAACTACCAACGGATGGGGGTTGTTCGTCCGCTTTCTCGTTGGTAAGCGAGGAGGAGGATGGATCTGTTAATATTACCGTTATAACAGTTGTTATTAATTCACGGACATCCGTCTATCTTTGGTTAGGCGGATGGTTAGCGAGTATCTATAGAATTGTTAGGTATTATCTTTTGCTGCAACTGCGTCACCCCAGGTTGTGTCCCCTTTAGAGGCATAAAGACTTGCTGAGTACCCCTAGGGTCTCACACGATAAATTGTTTGATTCAGATGAACAGGTAAACTCGCACGATGGATACTGGGTGGAGGAGACGGATGATGTTGGCAACGATCACTTGGTGTAGAGATTCCGGGAACGGGGATCCGTGTGATCTGTGGGCGGGATGTGTTTATTTATGGGGCATCTTATGCCGATTTGCTTCTTATCCGTACTCGGATCTTGTTTTCCGCTTCCGCCTGATACTCTGATGTTTGATGTATGAGGAGATATCCTAAACTATTATATCTATCTAGGATATTTGGATCTTGCTGTATGGCGTTGCAATATTTCTATTTCTTTTAGATGGAATGGGTCTGAGGACTGTTGTATGGTGGCTTGCATACATACTCATTTGTGTATGTAGTTGATCCCTTCGCCTGCCGATTACGCCGCTCGTTCTTGTCCCGATGTGTGGAAATGGTTAGGACGGCCGAAAGGTCTACCTGTGAGTGGCATTTGGGCCCCACCGTACTATTTTAACCATTTCCGCTCATCCAGGCTTGTAACTAAGAGCGTAATTCACCGAGGTAGTTACAATTGGTATCAGAGCCAGCCCACCCTTCAGGGTCTCAGCCAAATGGTCGTTGTCAGTCTAGCAAATATTTTGGTAGCTATGTATACTAAGGAAAAACAAAACGCGAGAGTAGGACTGCTTCCACTCTTCTTCTTACCCACCCACCCACCCTTTTCTGGTAAGGAAGTGTAACGTTTTCAATCCTCTTCTTAAAAATTCAAACTAGGATTCACGTGTTCTGGGTTTCCGTAGTACCATAGGAAGTGTGTGTGTGTGTGTGTGTGTAAATTCCTTGTCTATCTGTTGCATCCAATTTGTTATCACAATCTGCCTTTGGTTATCAACTGTTGGTACATTCCATACCGACAGGCTTTTGCAACCGACGTGATCTATCTGATTCGTTGTATACCGCCGCGATCTGTCCTACTCTTTGTTATCCGACGTTATCTTGTTTGGGGTGTTCGTTTCCGTAGTTACTAATCTTTAGGTTCATCTTGAGAAGAAGGTGTTGGGATACGTGTTCTACTTATTCATGTGCGGAGTAATAATTTGAGTGCGGGATGGAGTCGCGACCATACCACTACTTTTATCATTCGCTCTTGTATATTGAATTGGTAGAGTCACTAATCTCGATTCGTTAAGTGATTTTGCGCATCTATTGGTATTTTAATGCCGAAATTTGCGGAAATTTTTTTCTTTGTTAAGTTGTGTACCACACTCCTTTTCAGTCGTGTGCGATATGCTTAATATCTTCTAGGTGCTTTGAACTTTGTTGATATTTTAATATCATCTTAGTAAATTGTATCCTTTAATATTGGTTAATTCCATCTTGGTACTATTTTGGATTATTATTATTCTCCATTATAGTACTGACTTGTGTTTTATATCAATCACAGGATGGCACCACCACGCCGTTCTGAGGAGGACATACAACCTGAAATGGGGGCCGCATTGTCAAGCATCGCCAATGCCTTGGCAGCAATGCAGCAGAACCAGTAGCGTTTTGAAGAAAGTGTCAGGAGGAATGAGTTTGTTCCGCTACCTCCACCTCCCAAGCGAGGAGACATCAAAAGCTTCCTGAAGTTCAACCCACGCCAATTTGATGTGTCCGATCAACCACTTGATGCTGATGATTGGTTGCGTGAGATGTCAAGGTTACTGCTGACTGCTGATGTTCCTGAGCAAGAATGGGTAAAGTGTGCCACTCACCTTCTGAAGGGAGATGCAGCTCTGTGGTGGGAGAATTACCTTAAGGCAAACTGCACTGGTTTTCAGCCTACTTGGGGACAGTTCACTGGAGCTTTCAAAGAGCAGTATCTGTCAGAAATTGTCATGGAGAGGATGAAGGAAGTGTTTCTCAACCTCAAGCAGGGCAATGACAATGTCAATACCTACATCAGAAACTTCATGAACCTTTCTCGTTATGGTGGCGATGAGATCTCTGATGATAAGAAGAAGCAAAAGAGGTTCAGACAAGGGCTCAATGCATCGGTTAAATATGCAATCACACATGCAAGGTCGGCGTCTTTTCTGGAACTTCAGCATACAGCTCTGCAGGAAGAAGCAAGTAGGCAAGTGTTTGAGGAGTCAAAGAAACACAACCGTGATGCAGCAAGCTCTTCAGCTATGTCAACTCCTACTAAGCGTCGTGTCTGGGTTCCTAACACCCCACCGTCGCTCCCGGCTCCACCAAGACCTTTAAGCTACGCGGCAAGGCCACCAAACTTCCTCACTGCTGCTCCTAGGGGCTACACCCACAACTACCCTGGAGCGCCTGGCGGAGTCCCTGGCTACGTTGCTCCACGTCCACCTGGTGCTTGTTACACTTGTGGAAACACTGGGCATCAATACTGGAACTGTCCGATGAAAAACAAAGCTCTTCCTCCACCACCTCCAAGACCTGCGGCAAGCTCTCCTTTGGTTCGTGCACCACCACCTCGGGCTCTCAACATCAACACCAAGCCTGGGTCTACTGTTGCTCGTGCCAACTCTGTCAATGCCGCTCAAGCTGAGCCTGCACCTGGAGTTGTGATGGGTATGCTTCCCGTTAACTCAGTCCCTGCACGAGTTTTGTTTGATTCTGGTGCTTCGCATTCTTTTTTTTTGCATAAGTTTCCTCATGAGCATGATCTGGATATGGTTCCCTTATTGCATCGTCTGGTGGTACAATCTCCTGGTTCAAACATGAGGGCTGCTCATATCAGCCATGGCAATCAAATTGAGATTGGTGGCTCTTCGTTCTCGGCGTCCTTAATTGTTCTGGGCAATTCTGACATTGATGTCATCTTGGGCATGGATTGGTTGACAGCAAATGCAGCTGTGATTGATTGTGCTGAACGCTCGGTTTCTCTGAAGATTCCTGAAGGCCATATAGTCTATTCTCCAAGTCTGACTCCTGCTATTCAGCTTTTCTCTTTGGCGTCTCTGAATGATGATGCTATGGAAGCTATTCAGAGTGTTCTGGTGGTCTGTGAGTTCCCAGATGTCTTTCCTGAAGAGTTGCCAGGTATGCCTCCGGATCGTGAGGTTGAGTTTGTAATTGAGCTTGAACCTGGAACGGCTCCTATCTCCAAGCGGCCTTATAAAATGGGTCCTGCTGAGTTGGCTGAACTCAAACGTCAGCTTGATGAACAAGAGAAGTTGGGCTTCATTCAACACAATACCTCTTCTTGGGGCAGCCCAACCCTCTTTGTGAAGAAGCGAGACAGGACTGATAGACTTTGTGTTGACTATCGGGCTCTCAATGCTAAAACCATCAAGAATAAATATCCCCTTCCGCGGATTAATGATCTCTTCGATCAGCTAGCTGGAGCTGTGGTATTCTCTAAGCTTGACTTGAGAAGTGGTTATCACCAAATCAAGATTCGCAAGGAAGATGTTCCTAAAACAGCTTTCACCACCCGCTATGGCCTGTACGAGTACACGGTCATGTCTTTCGGCCTCACCAACGCACCTGCCACCTTCTCGAGGCTCATGAACTCGGTTTTCATGGAGTATCTTGATAAGTTCGTTGTGGTCTATCTGGATGACATCCTAGTCTATTCTAAGTCAAAGGAAGAACATGAAGAACACCTTCGGTGTGTCCTAAACAAGCTTCGTGAGAACCGCCTTTATGCAAAGTTCTCCAAATGTGAGTTTTGGCTGCCTCAAGTAACCTATCTTGGTCACGTCATCTCTGCCAAGGGCATTGCCGTCAACCCGGAAACTGTAAAGACAATTGTTGACTGGCTTCCTCCTGTAAATGTCAAAGAAGTCCGGAGCTTCCTTGGTTTGGCTAGTTATTGCCATCGCTTCGTTCAGAACTTTTCGAAGATAGCGAAGCCTCTTACCGATCTCCTCAAGAAAGGCAAGAAATACCTTTGGACTCCTGCATGTCAAGCAAGCTTTGAGACACTCAAAGAGAAGCTCACTTCCACACCAGTCTTGGTTCCTCCAGATACATCCAAGCCTTTCCAGATATTCTGCGACGCATCTTTGCAAGGATTGGGTGCGGTCCTTATGCAAGAAAAACAAGTTGTTGCTTATGCCTCTCAACAGTTGAAGAAGCATGAGATCAACTATCCTACACATGACCTCGAACTCGCAGCAGTTGTCTTTGCTTTGAAAGTATGGAGGCATTACTTGCTCGGCAACCGTTGTGAAATCTTTTCTGATCACAAGAGTCTGAAGTATATCTTCACTCAGCCTGATCTCAACCTTCGGTAGAGGAGGTGGATTGAAGCAATCAATGACTTCGATTTGACCATCATCTACACTCCGGGAAAAGCTAATGTCATGGCCGATGCTCTCAGCCGTAAAGCTTATGTCAACAACCTCATGCTGGAAGAACAACAGCCTCTCTTGTGCGAGGAATTCTGTCAGCTCAACCTTGAAATTGTGGATCAAGGGTATCTTCTGAACCTTCTGGCAACCCCTCTCTTGGAAGAAAAGGTTCGCTCCTTTCAGCTTGGTGATCCGTACACCAAAAAGATCATCTCCAACATCCAGCTTCCGAAGTATGAGTCATTCCACGTCGATGACCAAGGCACGCTTTTCTTTGAACACCGGATGTTTGTTCCGAACTACCCGGGTTTGAGAGAGCAAGTTCTCAAGGAGGCGCATGATTCTGTTCTTTCTATCCACCCTGGCAGCACAAAGATGTACATGGACTTGAAAACACAATATTGGTGGCCAGGATTGAAAAGATATTGTGCCAAGTATGTCTCGGAGTGTGATGTCTGCCGCAGAGTGAAAGCTGTCCATCAGAAACCTTCCGGTCTTCTACAGCCATTGAAACCCCCGGAATGGAAATGGGAGAAAGTAGAGATGGACTTCATCACTGGTTTTCCAAGGTCGCAGAAGGGCAACAATGCAATCTTTGTTGTCATTGACAGGCTTTCTAAAGTGGCTCACTTCTTTCCCGTCAAGGAAACAATTTCTGCAATTCAGTTGGCTGAGCTCTATATCAACAGAATTGTCTCTCTGTATGGGGTTCCTCTCGAGATCAGTTCAGACCGTGGAAGCATCTTCACTTCCAAGTTCTGGGAAAGTTTCCAAAAGGCTTTGGGAACAAAATTGAACCTCAGCACAACTTACCACCCTCAGTCGCAAGGACAAGTTGAAAGGATCAATCAGATTCTGGAGGATATGCTCCGTGCTTGCGTCATCTCTTTTGGCATGAAGTGGGAAGAATGTCTTCCTTATGCTGAATTCTCTTACAACAATAGCTTCCAGAAAAGTCTAAAGATGGCACCATTTGAGGCTCTCTATGGTCGCAAATGCAGAACTCCGATTGGTTGGTCGGGTGCAGGAGAAAGAATATTGTTTGGCCCCGACATTGTAACTCAAGCAGAGGAGAAGGTTCACATCATTCTTGAAAATCTGAAGATTGCTCAAAGTCGCCAGAAGAGCAATTATGACAGAAAGCACACAGACATGGAGTATGTCCCTGGTGATCTCGTTTACCTTCGTGTCACTTCCATGAGAGGCACGCACCGCTTTGGTATCAAAGGAAAGCTGGCTCCTAGATACATCGGTCCATTCAAATTTCGTGGAAGAAGAGGAGAAGTTGCTTATGCCCTTGAGCTCCCGGAAAAACTCAAGGTCCATGATGTTTTCCACATCTCTCAACTCAAGAAGTGCTTCAAGGATCCCGGCAGGACCGTGGACCATGAGCTTATCAATCTCCAAGAAGACCTGTCTTATCAAGAACACCCCACAAAAATCCTTGAAGTCGCAGAAAGAAGGACTTGCAACAAGTCCATCAAGTTCTGCAAGGTGCAGTGGTCGCACCATTCCGTTGATGAAGCCACTTGGGAACGTGAAGATGAACTCCGTGCCAAGTATCCTACCCTCTTGGAGTCTTCTTCTTCCTAGAATCTCGGGGCGAGATTCCTGTTTAGTGGGGGAGAGTTGTAGCATCCCAATTGTCTAACAATTGTAATGCTACTTGGTCTAGTAATATAATGGCTACTTCCTATATATAACTGTTGCATCATAATTATATCATGCTCATGTCATCATTCCACCTTGCATTTGAGCATCATATAAAACCCCTTTTTCTTTTGGTTCTTTATCTCATATGCATTATTAATTGTAGTTGCCTCTTGATACATTGTATTTGGTTTTTGATAAATGCTTGATGCCCACGTTGAGTTGGGGGCATTTCCCTTTCAACTCCACCACCTTTCTTTGGCTTCATCTAAATTCCACCACCCTAGTCATATATGATCCATTGCTTTTCTTTTGCTACTTAAATCTAGCTCATATGTGTTGGTGTGGATACATTCTATGTCTACATGTTCCATATAGGATGTATGTTGTTTTCACAACATTAATTATGTGGAGCCTCATGACCATCTTTGAATGTCATGTGAGTAGAATATTCCTTTTACCTTCCATATGGTTGTTTTGGCTAATTGAGCTTGTTTAGATATAATTGTGGCCAAATAATCTTTTAGTGGAATATACACACTAGCATGGCCTATATATTCAACTATGCTTGATTCTACCATTCCCATATATTCCTCAAGCTTGTATCTAGTGGGTTGGGATTTTATCAAATAGTGATGTGCATGCATGTAATGAGTTCCCATATGTACTATAGTTGGTTTTACAACTAATAGAAGTGGCCATTCACATTCATGCATGCCCCATGCAACATCACCATCCCCTCCTCCCTACCCATTCATGTGAGTTTGTTTGAGGTTATTTCATTTTTTTGTGGATTTAAATCACATGGGCATCTCCATGCTAACAAGTGGATTTTCCCCTCTCTCTTCTTCTAACTCTAAACCCTACCACCATGATCTACCCCAAACCCTAAACCCCCCTCTCTCTTTTCCATCTAACCTAACCTCTCTCTCTAACTCCTCTCTCTCCAAACCAAACCCTAACCCTCCCCCTTAGTCTCACCATGCCGAGCCTCACCTTGCAGGCCCCACCTGGCCACCCTGGCCCCACCTAGCTACCATCCACCCCAAGCCCTAACCCGAGCCACTACTCCTACTCCAACCCTAGCTCCATGCCACCCCCTCCCTCTCTTCTCTCCCTGCCATGAGGGCCCCCCAGCCTGAGCCTCCCCACCGAACCTACCCTGCCCTGCCTGGACCAGCCCCAGACCGAGCCCTGCCCGAGCATGTGAGGAGAGGTAGAAGAAAAAGGTGGCCGAGACCACTTTTTCCTCCACCTTCCCCACAGCACCCTCCCCTCCCTCTGCTATCTACCACCACCTCACGGCTCTCCTCTGCCCTCCCAGATCCGCCCCAGGGCCTTTCCCTCTCCCCTCTCTTCTCCACCGCCACCATCTACCCCATCGCCGGCGATCCGTCGGTCTCCTTCGTTCTCCCTCCTGCAGCCGGTGGCGAGGTGCTATGGGTGTCGAGGAAGACCGAGGACCCTCCCCTGCTTCGTCCTGTACGTACCAACGAGGAGGAGGAGGACCAGAGCCCCAGGACCATCACCGCTAGCCGAAACCCTAGATCGCCGGACCGCCAGCCTCGTCGTCGATCCGCTGCTCCTCTGCCCGATCCGACTGCATCAACAACCTCCTGGTGAGCTCCTCCTTCTCCCTGACACCTCCGTCCTCACCGTGGCTCCCTGTGCTTGCCGAACCTTTCGTCGAGCGGCCTCTGAGCGTCGGCGTGCACGCGCGTCTGCTCGTTGCGCGCCGCGGTAGCTACACCTAGCCGTGCCGCGCTTACCCTGCATCAACCCCCGCCTAGCCCAGTGGTCACTGCCGCCTGTGCACGCCCCAGGTCGCGTGTTCGAGCCCCGCACGCCGTGCTCTGCCGCTGTCGTGCACCGACCCGTCGTCAGAGATCAGAGAAGAAGCACAGTGCCGCCGTGCGTTTTGCGGAAACCCCCCTAGCTTTTTAATCCTAGACCGCGCTCCTAGAGGCCCCACCCGTCGGTCACCCTGGCGTTTTCGCGATTAGGTCCCTGGTTTTTCCACAGCCTCAGCCCGCGCTCCCTCGGATCTGCCGTGTGTCACGCCCCGGCTGGCGCGCCCGTGT
The DNA here is from genome assembly GCA_916181665.1 of Avena sativa. Taxonomy (NCBI): domain Eukaryota; kingdom Viridiplantae; phylum Streptophyta; class Magnoliopsida; order Poales; family Poaceae; genus Avena; species Avena sativa. The sequence goes on along the minus strand of OV702286.1, from coordinate 380,773,898 downwards.
GTGGGTCCGCGTGTTCTCCGGCCCCATCTGTCAGTCTCGCGGGCTAGCCACACCTGCGGTAGGAAAAGCCCCGCGCAGCCGCTGCACCCCACCTGCTGCTGAGTCAGCGCAAGGCCCACCCGTCAGCATCAGTGGCTGGATCTGCCTGAGTACAAAAAGGATTTTCTGTTATCTGTTTTAATTTAAATATTTTCATTTTGATTTAAATTTCAAATTTAAATCTGTATTTAAATAACTTTTAAAATACAATTCCAAATTAACACATGTAATATATGTTTTGAAATCAGAAAAATGTGAGGATTTCAAATATGCCATCCAAAATATATTTTGAACACTTTAATTTTCGAGTTGATTAAAATTACAAATAAAATGCCCTTTTCCTTAATTAATTAATAACTTTTGTTTTATAACTCCAAATTTAACAAATAATATGTCTAAATCGATCAGTGCGACGAGACCTTTCTGTTTATGCATTCCATGTTCTGAATTGCAGCATGCATCATATAAATATAGGGTATACAGCAACTTATTTGAGTATAAAAGGTGACTAAAACTCAATAAAATGCCTTATTCTTGTATTCCACGCCTCACCCATGCCATGCTACCTTATTGCCATGCAAATTGTGCATCCTTCATCATGGCATGATTGTTTGCTTGTCACATTTTACTCATATGCTTGTGCACTTTATTTATGTTGGCCCTTGTTTGTTTGGTTCTTCTTCGAATAGACGCTGAGCAGGGGATATATCAAGAAAACCAGGAGCACTACCCAGATCCTTCTCTCGCTTCAACTGAGCTGCCAGGCAAGCACTACCACATGCTTGCATACATATAGTACCTATTGCCTCTATCTTATTCTTGCATCATTGAGTCGTGATTGCATTAAACTGAATCCCAAGTACTGCATAGCCTTTAATTTTAAACCCCACCGAAGCTTGTTCCTCCATCCCATGAGTCATTACTACAGGAGTTGTTTGAGCCATGCGGGTCGTAGAACAGCATGTGTAGGGTATGTGAGTGTCTGATGGATAACGAGGTACCTAAACAACTTAACCTGAGTAGTAATGGGATAACTAATGAAAGTGGCACCGGTGAGCAATATCGGCTATTTGGTTTTTCATGCTCACTCGTGTCCCGTAGGACCCCGAGTACTTGATTCCTGTTCCTTGAATATTCGCGCTATCCACATCCGGGAGGCTTATGAACCCCCCTGAGCCAGAGCTTGATTCATTCTTATTTCTTGGGGCCACAATTAGTTTGGGGCTTTATTACTATCCTATACTTATGCCATGTTTTACTGCTTTATTTAAGATTGTGCGTGGAGCACCTGTACTGTTTAGGTTCGTGACACGTTTTCGCTGTATCGACAAGCCCAGTCACACTTTCGGGTTCCCAGTCGTTTACAGCCGTCCACACAAACCTTGAGTCCGTCTCGGAGCCGGCCAACTTCGTTGCGGGTAGCTTAATGGGGTGGCCCCCTGAAATATTTCTGAATCCTGTGATCGCTTTGTCGTGACTGCCTCGTTGGGTTTTGATTTGGTTTTTCCGAGGTTGATCGAGTGTGTGTTGCTATTTGTGCACCCCTGCAGGGTAAAAACTTTCTGAAAGCCGTGTCCGCGGTTATGGACGACTTGGAGCATAGTTTCTCGATCATAGACAAGTATAACTAAAGTACCGCTTTTAACCTGACTAAGTACCTGACTAGTAAATAGTGCAATTCTCATGGAATGGATAATAAAACTGCCAACGGATGGGGGTTGTTCGTCCGCTTTCTCGTTGGTAAGCGAGGAGGAGGATGGATCTGTTAATATTACCGTTATAACTGTTGTTATTAATTCACGGACATCCGTCTATCTTTGGTTAGGCGGATGGTTAGCGAGTATCTATAGAATTGTTAGGTATTATCTTTTGCTGCAATTGCGTCACCCCAGGTTGTGTCCCCTTTAGAGGCATAAAGACTTACTGAGTACCCCTAGGGTCTCACACGATAAATTGTTTGATTCAGATGAACAGGTAAACTCGCACGATGGATACTGGGTGGAGGAGACGGACGATGTTGGCAACGATCACTTGGTGTAGAGATTCCGGGAACGGGGATCCGTGTGATCTATGGGCGGGATGTGTTTATTTATGGGGCATCTTATGCCGATTTGCTTCTTATCCATACTCGGATCTTGTTTTCCGCTTCCGCCTGATACTCTGATGTTTGATGTATGAGGAGATATCCTAAACTATTATATCTATCTAGGATATTTGGATCTTGCCGTATGGCGTTGCAATATTTCTATTTCTTTTAGATGGAATGGCTCTGAGGACTGTTGTATGGTGGCTTGCATACATACTCATTTGTGTATGTAGTTGATCCCTTCGCCTGCCGATTACGCCGCTCGTTCTTGTCCCGATGTGTGGAAATGGTTAGGACGGCCGAAAGGTCTACCTGTGAGTGGCATTTGGGCCCCACCGTACTATTTTAACCATTTCCGCTCATCCAGGCTTGTAACTAAGTGCGTAATTCACCGAGGTAGTTACAGCAGAGCACCAAGTTAATCTAGCAACACTGCAGCAGATCGCCCAGATGGCTCACAACAGTCAGAACCATGGAAATCAGGATCATCATGGATCCAAACTCAAAAACTTCTAGAATACCAATCCCCCAATCTTTAGCACTTCGGAGAACCCACTGGATGCTGATGACAGGTTGCAGATAATGGAGAACAACTTAGAAGTAGTAGGAGTGGATGCCAACAAGAAAGTTCTTTTTTCCACCCACTATTTGGCAGGAGATGCAAGAGGATGGTGGAACAGCACCCGCACAATGAACCAAGGTCAAGTGATGACATGGGAAGCCTTCAAAATCAAGTTCAGCCGCACCCACATGCCGCAGGGTCTAGTCACCCGAATGAGGGATGAATTCAGAGAGTTGAAGCAGGGCAGAATGACTGTAGTGGAGTACCGTGACAGATTCTTGTCCCTTGCCATGTATGCACCTAATGAGATCAACACGGAGGCCAAGAAGAAGGAGAGATTCCTGAATGGACTGCATGATGAGATGCAGACTGTCCTCGTCAACATCCGTTTCGAGGATCTCGAAGAGCTAGTCGACTCTGCCATTCAGATGGAAGGGAAGATCAATCAAGCAAACGACAACCGCAAACGTCGTATGATGCATCAAGCTGGATCCAACAGTCACCAGAAGTACCGTCCCAACCCGTCTGCAAGATATGCACCGCGGAACAATCGACCCCCAATGTCTCGTCCAAGCTACCCCAACCGTAGTGGAGGAAATGTGAAGTCTGGAGGAAACAACAATCACCCCGGCAACTCCAGCAATTTCAACCGTGCACCTCCCAAGCACAACAACAACAACACTGCACCCAGAACTGGAAGCAATGTTGTGCTCGTGGTAGCGAAAGACAAGTCTCAGATTACTTGTTTCGAGTGTGGAGTGAAGGGTCACTATTCCAATGAGTGCCCCAAGAAGATTGCCGCCAATGCCAATGTGAATGCCCTAGCTCAACAACAGCGTCGTGTTCAACCAGGAAGAAGATTCGCCCCAGGGAACCCTCACAACCGCAACGACCGTCTCTTCCACATGAACGCCGAAGAAGCCCAAGAAGCGCCAGATGTAGTGCTGGGTATGTTTTTTGTCAACTCAGTTTTAGCAAGAGTGTTGTTTGATTCTGGAGCATCGCACTCATTTGTCACCAAAGAATTTGCATGCACTAGTAAGATTCACCCAACCAACTTGAAGCATGTCATGATAGTTCAAATCCCCGGTTCAACTACAAAAGCTAGAAAAATTTGCAAATCTATGCCTATCAGAATACATGGGATAGATTTTTATGCTAATCTAATAGTACTTGGAACCAAAGGTTTGGAAGTAGTGCTAGGAATGGATTGGATGTCAAAGCATAAAGGATTGATTGACTATGCCAACAAAGCCATCACCATGAACAGTAGCTCTGGAGTCTCAGTAGAGCATATCTCTGAAACCTTACCCCGTCAATTCAAGTGTAATAAGAGTCTAGCCCTACCCACCATTGACCAAGTCAGAGTAGTCTATGAATACCCCGACGTATTCCCAGATGAATTGCCCGGTATACCCCCAGATAGGGATATTGAGTTCATCATTGAACTAATCCCCGGAACCGGACCCATTGCCCAGAGACCCTATAGTATGAACCCCTCAGAGTTAGTGGAATTTAAGAAGCAGTTGGATGCTATGTTGGCAATAGGCTTGATTCAACCAAGCGCATCACCATGGAGATCGCCTATGTTATTCGTCGACAAGAAAGATGGAGGCAACCGTTTGTGCATAGATTACAGGAAGCTGAATGACGTCACCAGCAAGAACAAGTACCCATTGCCAAAGATAGAGGATCTATTTGATCAGTTGACTGGAGCAAATGTGTTCTCTAAGATTGATCTTAGGACTGGTTATCACCAACTTAAGATTCGTGCAACGGATATTCCAAAGACCGCCCTTACTACTCATTATGGATTATACGAGTATACGGTCATGTCTTTAGGATTAACCAATGACCAACTGCTGCTGCATCAGGGAGGCGGGAGTCATCGTCAGGCACCGGACGTGTGTAACTCCCCGTGAGGTGTTGCACTTGAGGCACTCAAGTTGTTGGATCCAGAAGGAGCGCAAGGACTTTATCACAACCTTGAGGTTGGCTTCGGCTCGTCTACATCAACCACACTCTCCTGAGCGTTGACAACGCTTTTCGGTCTTCAAGGGTAAGTTCGCGAAAAGCCCCTCCCGTTACTGTATTACTAATAGATAGGTCCTGGCAGCTTCAGGGGTTCAGGGGCGTAGAGTAAAATTTATTGTTTTCATACGCGGAACCCCTACAGTGGTATCAGAGCTAGATCTATGCATAGTAATGCTAGTACGAGTAGAACACACGAGATGTAGCATGTGGGCGTTGATCTTTTAGTTGTTACCCTCCCACGTGTACTTGTGTATACCGTAGTAATGCTTGATGACGCGGCCCCCAACCGACTTTATGCGTTCATTCGCGAGACTGGTCCACGCTTGACATACGGCTTGTACCGTATAAACTGGCTTAGGGGGGTGTCTGTCTCTCTCGCATTAGTTGGTATGCCATTTGCAACGGAGGGCCCGAAAGGGGTGTAGTATAGACAACTACTTGATCAACATTGTGCTGAAAGTTCATAGGTAAGAACGGTTCTTGTGCGAAAGCCCATTCAGCCACGTAAAACATGCTAAGATAAAGTAGAGGCATCTAACTTTGTTTTGCAGGGGGGCGTTGCTTTGTGATATGGTTGTGGCAAAGGTAAAGTGATTACCTTTTGTTACGTAGTAGTAGATAGTCACGGAGGTGACGCACTACCACGCCGGAATGACACCGGTACCCTGGTGTCTACGGCGCCGGAACCCGGTGACGGCGGATGAAAATCACGACGTGAAGGACCATATCACATAGCATTTACATTCAATGTTATTGTTTGTATGTCTTATTGTGTGCTAGTATTAGATACTCGATGGTAGCCTAATAAGATGATCCCTGTTAAAATTACCAACGGTTGTGTTCCCCCTTAGTGTGCACCACCAAGAAAGTTCTTCGGTATGAGGCGATCCAGGGTGACAGGCCTGGGTGTCAGACATATCTACGTTCGCATACAGTGGGTGTAAGCCATGTTGCACAGCGAAGACACTAAGGTTGAGTTGGCGAGCCTAGCACGCTAGAGAAGCGTGGCCTCGGAACACGGATGGTCGAAAGATCGAGCACGAGTCATATGAATGATGTGACCGATGTTTAGCGTCCACGCTTGAACCCACATTGATGGCCATGACGATCGGGGGAGATGTGGCTGATAGGGGTCATGTTATCACTAGGGACCCTCATTGGGGATAGGTGTTTCTGAGTGGAGTTATTATTAACTCATTTAATTATAAACTTAGTCTAAATTCCTTTTGCAATTATAAATGTAGATGGCTCACCGTGAAGCTTACTTTGTCATTGAGGATTGGGTAAAGGGTGAGAAACTTAGACTTGATGGATCCAACTTCCCTATTTGGCTTGTGCGCCTGAATGATCTCCTTACTAAAAATCATGTGGTAGACTACATACGTCGCACGATGGATTTGACTGAGCTAGAGTACTATGAGACCCCACAAGAGCTGGCAGACCGCTACTATCGCCAAGAGATGTCCACCTACATTCAGATAATAATGCGTTACGGGATGGTGGATGAACTACATCCGCTCATGGGTGATCTTGACCCATATTCGATGGTGGATCAGCTGAGAGCAGAGTTCATAGGCCATGTGCGCATGTGGAAACACAAGTTGCTTGGAGAGTTCCTTTCCATACAGATGGAGGAGCATACATGTCCGAAGAGTCACTTGGAGTGCATGCTTGATGCACACACGAGACTGGTTCACTTCGTGGATTACTGGATGGCTGATCCATTTGCGATAGACATACTGCTTCAGTCGTTGCCTCCCAGCTACAAAGGACATGTCCAGAGTAGCATCATGAGTGGTGATACGGAAGCATTGGATTTCCATGAGTTCATATTACGTTTTCGGAACGTAAAGGTTGAACCAATCACCGGAGAGGTCATCGATGACCAAGGTATATATTTGATATACAGTTTTATAAATGTTATAATCTTGCAAACACATTTGCAGTGTTAAGTATATCTGATACTTGTTCTGTTTTGCTGAAAACAGGTCCTTCTGCATGAGAGGTGCTTGCTAGAGAGGAGGTGACGTTGCGTGTTGATGGTGAGCATGATGATGACGGCCAACGACACTCTCCCTCGACATTTATCATTTAGTTTATGTTTTAGGATGATTATTGTAATCAAGATATCATGAACTTCTTTAGTGTGTCTCACATTTCGTGAGACGGTTATTCATATGAGTTTGTAACAAACAGTTGTTCTACTTTTATGAATGATTTCTATTCGTGTTCATATCTTGTTTGATTACCTGTGAATTATCCTTATTGTTTGAAACTAATTGATAATGCATGAACATTTGTAAAACATTAAAATGCCTTATTTAAAATACCCAATTTAATGATATGTTCATTAATGAATGAAAAACCATTGTTTAAATTCAAAGTTATGTGATAATATGTGAAAGATATTCAATTTCTTATCACATATAAATCATGCCTAAGTTCGGCAGATTAACTTGAACACTGAGTATTACTTGAATACAAAGTGTTTAATGAATTGTTAAAAGTAAATACATATCCGATGTATTTTAACGAAAATGGTAATTATCATTAAATGATTGTTTAAATGTGTAAAGTAGTTTACCAAAGGAAACATGAATATGAAACTATTTGATTTGATCAAGATGTTTCATCAACAAAGGGTATAAATATAAAAGAGAATCAAATTGCTATGATTTGATCAATAGCAATGAAATTCGAATTTATAAGAATGGCATAAAAGACATTGTGGAATGCAAAGCATTTTGAAATGTCAAAATGTATAGCATCACAATGTGATATTAGATATCAAAAGAGGTTTGAATAGAAGGCACCAAATAAATTGTTGTAGTGTAGATGTAGATACCATTAGTTAGAAATAGTTAGCACTCAATTAGAATTTACAATAAACCATTTGAATTCGTGAAAGTTTTGGGGCTATTCGATATAACCAAAACAATAACGAATAAGTCCTTGTAGTGTATTCATTCGAAACTTTGAATACAAAATCCATAGCTGAGACCAAAAGGAAAGCAAAACTTGTATTGCTTGGATTTTGGTACATTCTTGAGAAAGCTCACTTCTAGTGATGTTTCTCAATTATGAAGCAAATGGAATATAGTGAAAAATACGATGAGGATTCAAAACCCTGCATCAGAGTGTTGAGAAGCGCAACGGACAACGTTCCTGAACGATTCTCTTCACAGAAGGAAAGAATCAATAATATTAATCATTGTGTTTTTTCTCACTAGTGTTTTCACTACATGAAGTAGGATTCAAAATGTAATCCATATCTTGTATGGAGACATTTGTGAATCATTTGTCATGATTTTTGGAATGTGACATACCTACGAACTGCAAAGGAAATAATGGTAAACTAAATTATGAGAAATCCTAGAAGTAAAATTCCCTTGAGATTAGAAAGCAATTTGTTGCTAAATCTCACAAGTAAAAGGAGTTACTTGAATTTTCCCAAATGACTACAAAGCCATAGTAGGAAAAAGGGGTAAATGACAAAAGCACAATTTATCAAGTATTGGATAAATTCAGATGAATTTGATTCATGTGTGCTAAATGTCTAGTGGATTTAAAACTAGTAAAGTACTAGTATCTCATAGTAAATCTCCAAGTTTGATATTTGATCAAAGGATTTTGAAATTTTTCAAAATAGTGGGAGGATATGCAATTTGCATAATATTGAGTGGGAGCTATGAAAGTCTTCCTGAAATAATATGTGATTGACATATTTTTAAGTGGGAGCAATATAAGACTCAAATTCAAATATGTAGGAGCATATTTTGAGTGGGATCTTATAGGAGTGATTCTTAAGTATGTTAAAAATGAAGGCACAAATACTTATAAATAATGATTTATAAGATGTAGAAGTTGATGATAAGCGTATTATGATATTATGTAGTATTCCTTAAGGGATTCTGAAAAATGTTTCAGAATAGAAGTTAATTAAGGAACCAGAACTTAATAACTCAAATTAGGAATAGCATTAAGTTTAATATCAATGGTTGAAAGAAAGAAAAGGATGATCGTCATCCACTATGTTGAGACATAGGTTCTATCTTAGAAAACCATGATGATGGCTTAGCATATTATGTGATCCAAATAAGGAACGTTTGAAAGTGATTAAGTTCGAATCACAGAACGTTGAGCTAAGTTTGTCCACAGTGTCTAATAGAGAACTGTAGACATGTTTTCCAAATCGATAAAGGATGACATATCTTAAAGCATAAAGAGTTATGTTATAAGGGAATATGTTGGAAACTCCTGTAGATACCAATCGAAGTCAAGTAGGAAGCGAGATGAACAAAACATCGAAAGTTGCATAGAGTGCACTAGTGTTTCGATGAATACATATATAATAATAGATAAGGGTACCATCTAAAGTGTTGTATAATGTTATGGCGGGGCTAGTTCACTTTTAACGTGGAATGATGTGTCCCAGGGCACAGTGCCCATGAGAAAGCCCTCGAGGTTAATCTAACGTCACTGTAGGCTCCTAGAATCAGGCCTCGTTCTGTTGCCATAGCGTCGATGCATTCACACAGATGCTATCATGAGATGATAGAGTATTAATGTCAATCAAAGTGACATTAGTAAGTTGCAAAGGATTTGGGACTGTAAAGTATAGACCCAAGACTCAACCTCTTCCATGAGTATAGACCCAGCCACTTATGCAAAACAAGCTGCATGTCAGTCGTGGAACCGGTCTCATGTACGATGACATGTAAGGTTGGTCCGGGCCGCTTCATCCCACTATGCCACCAATATCAAAAATACATAGAAGATGCAATAACATGATCATCATCGCCCACATATGAACATATGTGTACTACCCGTGCTAAGCACCTACGCATAGATCAGGCTCTGATACCACTTTTGGGTCCGCAGCATAGAAAACAAAATTTTTCCTACGGTGTGAACTACACGCCAAGATCTATCTACTAGGTACAAAGCAACGGGTGGACATACATCAACAAGAACTTACCCTTGTAGACAACGAGCTTTGTTAACGAGTAGGAACTCGTGGTTGATGTAGTCGTACACTTGCCGATCTCAAGATTGTGAGGAAGTCCGAGCGCCGCAATTCAGCAGCGCATCCGCACTCGCACACACGTTCAAGCCACCGGACAACCTCCACCTCCTCGCTCCAGTGATCCAGCGGAAGCAGCAACTCCTTCCAGACGAAATGCCACCGGGAACATGTATCTCGCTAATCCGAGACCATGGGGGAATAATTCTAGAGGGGGAGAGAGATCCTTCACAAGGAGGTGTGAGGATGAAGGAGGGAATGCGTGGCCTTTTATAGGAGGAGGGGGGGTGCCCCCTCTCTCCATGGCCGGCGCATGGGGGGGTGACCCCTCACCTCCCCCATTCATGTGGTGGTAACCCCTCCACATTAAAATGCCTCTTCACATTCCCTTTTAAAGTCTCCACTTTAAATGCATTAAATTTCTCCAAATTTAATGCTCTCTCATTTAATAAAACTCTTATTATTAAATTTATTCAGAATTTTGTTAATTACTTTAATTAACAAACATTCACATATAGCCCCTTGCAATATTTCAATATCACATGCAGAACCACCTTCTGCAATTTCACCCAAAACAATTTCCGGTTTCTATTGAAACAATTCCTGCGCTTTGCAATTCTTTCGTCTGAAACATATGTGCTCCAAAATGGTGTCCGGTAACTCTTATGTGTGCCACCCTACGGTTCGCGAATAATGCAGACATGATCGAGACCCTTCTCCGATCAATAATCAACAGCGGGACCTGGAGATCCGTATTGACTCCTACACATTCAACGATGACTTCTGTGATCGTGAGAACCTTTAACGCTTGTAACTAAATCCCTTTGTCTCTCGATATATTACATGCCCAAGATTAGATCATCGGTATCTCCATACCTAGTTTGATCTCGTTACCGACATGCACTCTTTTCTCGTTCCCGTGATATAACATTCTAGTGATCACATCACTTGCTTGCAATCTATCCTAATGTGATATCACCGAGAGGGCCCAGAGTATATCTATCCGTCATCTGGATTGAAAAATTCCACTCTTGATCCATGAGCCTCAACATAACACCTTCGTAGTACTGAACCCATCTTTATAGTCACCCTGTTACGGTGTGACGTTTAATGTTATCAAGATACTCTTCCGGTGTCAGCAATTAACATGATCTCATGGTATAAGGATAAAGATTACTTTGTATGATGTTATAGCAATATAAACATAATGACTTGATCGTAATGCTATACTTCGGATGAATGTTCATCACATCATTCCACCAATGGTGTGACCTTGTTATTAACAACATCCAATGTCCATGATCAGGAAACCTTGATCATCTTGTTAATCAACAAGCTAGTCTATAAGAGAGGCATGACTAGGAACCCTTTTTGTTTATTAAACACACATGTATTGATGTTTCCGGATCAATACAATTCTAGCATGTAAAATAAACAGATAACATGTATAAGGAATATATAACAACAACTTTATTATTGCCTCTCAGGGCATATTTCCTTCAAATTCGTTGCTGAATCTCATAAGTGAAAGGAGTTACTTGAATTTTCCCAAATGACTGCAAATCCATAGTGGAAAAGTGGGTGGATGACAAAAGCACAATTTGTCAAGTATTGGACGAATTCAAATGAACTTGATTCAAGTATGCTTAATGTCTAGTGGATTTAAAACTAGTAAAAGTACTAGTGTCTCATAGTAAATCTCTCACTTTGATATTTGATCAAAAGGATTTTGAAGTTGTTCAAAATAATGAGTAGGTATGCAATTTGCATGAAATTGAGTGGGATCTATGAAAGTCTTCCTAAAACAATATGTGAATGACATATTTTTGAGTGGGAGCAATATAAGTCTCAAATTCAAATATGTAGGAACATATTTTGAGTGGGAGCTTATAGGAGTAATTCTTAAGTGTGTTAAGAATAAAAGCGCAAGTACTTATAAATAATGATTTATGAGGTGTAGAAGTTGATAATAAGTGTATTATGATATTATGTCGTATTCTTTAAGGGATTCTGAAAAGGGTTTCAGAATAGAAGTTAATTAAGGAACTAGTCCTTAATAACTCAAGTTAGGAATACTATTAAGTTTAACGTCAATGGTTGAAAGAAAGAAAAGGATGATCATCATCCACTATGTTGAGACATAGGTTCTATCTTAGAAAACCATGATGATAACTTAGCATAATATATGATCCAATAAGGAACGTTTGAAAGTGATTAAGTTTGAATCATGAAACTTTGATCTAATTTTGTCCGCAGTGTCTAATAGAGAACTGTAGACATATTTTCCAAATCCATACAGCATGACAGATCTTAAAGCATAAAGAGTTATGTTATAAGGGAATATATTGCAATCTCCTATAAATACCGATTAAATTCAAGTAGGAAGCGAGGTGAACAAAACATCAAAAGTTGCACAGAGTGCACTTGTGTTTTGATGAATACATTTATAATAATAGATAAGGGTACCATATAAAGTGTTGTATAATGTTATGGCGGGGCTTGTTCGCTTTTAACGTAGAATGATGTGTCCCAGGGCACAGTGCCCATGAGAAAGCCCTTGAGGTTGATCTAATGTCACTATAGGCTCCTGGAATCAGGCCTTGTTTTGCTGCCATATCGACGATGCATACAGATAGATGTTATCATGTGATGATAAAGTATTAATGTCAATCAAGGTGACATTAGTAAGTTGCAAAGGATTTGGGACTGTAAAGTACAGACCCAAGACTCAACCTCTTCCATGAGCAAGCATGTTCAGGGTACCGGATATATGGTGCCAATGATTAAAGAACAAATGCAGCTAGTGTATTTGTACTCTAGTGCAAGTGGGAGACTGTTGGAAATATGCCCTAGAGACAAATAGTAGTAAGGACTATTATCATATTTCATATAGTTTATGATTAAGTTTTATATCATGCTATAACTGTATTGAGTGGAAACATCAATACACATGTGATATACAAACAAACCAGGGGTTCCCAGTGAAACTCTAGTCACTGGTTCATTGGTCAACAGATGATCATGTTTCCTGATCATGTGGCATTCATGCCAGTTGGAAATGGAGTCATCTCATTCTGAGAATGAGATGATGAACCGATACCCAAGCTAAACATCATGACCCGATCATGTCATGAATTTCAAGTTATGATGATTAGAAAAGGATCCTCGTAGACTATTCCTTAGAGCGTGAGACTATATCAATCATTATGTCCCGAGAGTGCTTAGATAGCATCAAACGCCATATGGTAAAATGATGGTTATAAAGGTGTGTTCAGGTACTCGAAGGAAACCGTAGAGGCAATATATGTCAAGAGCGGGATTTATCTGTCCATGTGACGGGAAGATACTCAAGGGCCCACTCAGAGAAGTTATATCCAATAGCCGCACATCATGTGATTTGATCACGGGGACATCACTTGTCGGAACGAGTCAAATAGCATTATTTTGTAACGAGATTGAACATGACATGTGATGTCATTGATCAGATCTCGAGCAATGCAAGTATCGAGAGACAAAGGGAATAAGACACGACTGTCCCGGTTCAAACGACAAAAGATCTTCGTGGAACGCATAGGGGTCACATGGCCATCCAGGTCCCTCTATTGATCATTGGTGCGGGAGTGTCCCGACTATGTCTGGAGTGTTCCCGAACCGTGGGGTATCACGCTTAAGGGCTTGATGATGCTTAGAGAGTGTTTATAGGATCGGTAGAATCGCCGAAGAAAAGAAGGGAGAAAACCGGAAGGGTTTCGGTAAGTCCGGAGGATGTCCGGAGTGGAAGTGGAAGGTGTTCCATGGCCACAGATATCGAATAATAGGTGAATGAATATTAAATGTTGATTTAATCATTTATGAATAATTATTTAATAAAGAGAAAATCAATTAAAGGTCAAAAAGGCTTAATGGGCCAATTCCGGAGGGAGAGGGCCCATTAGGGGAAAGGAGAGAGGGAGAAGGGGCAAAGGGGAGGCCGGCTGGGCCTAACCCCCCCCATGCGGGGCCCACTAGGTGGCCGGCGGCCACCTCCTTCCCCTCCTCTCCTTTAGTCCCACCCCGGGACTTTGAGGGAGGTAGTACCTCCCCTTCCCCTATATATAGTGGGGTATTTGGCCTAGAAAAATACACCAATAATCAATAAAGGTCTCCCCACTTTTGGGAGGACCTCTAATTCATATTTTCTCTCTCCCCTCTCTCTCTCTCTCGTGACCGTGGTCCCAAGTCTGGACTGCGCGAGCGAGAGACATCTTCACCGCGGAGCACCGTCGCGCTGCGGGATTCAGATCCGGGAGCTCTACTTCCGCAACTGCTGCTGGATCGGGGAAGCGGGAGTCATCGTCAGGCACAGGAGAGCGTTGGATCCCGCGAGGTGTCGAACTTGAGGCACTCAAGTCATTGGAGCCAGAAGGAGCACAGGGACTTCATCACGACCTTGAGGTCGGCTTTGGCTCGTCTACATCAACCACGCTCTCCTGAGCGTTGACAACGCTTTTTCGGTCTTCAAGGGTAAGTTCGCGAAAAGCCCCTCCCGTTACTGTATTACTAATAGATAGGTCCTGGCAGCTTTAGGGGTTCAGGGGCGTAGAGTAAAATTTATTGTTTTGATACGCGGAACCCCTACATGTCAAACTATTTGAATAGCCGCGTCCGCGGTTATGGACAGTTGGAGTGGCCATACTATTCCGTTGTCAGATGTTTTCAAAATGACTTAAGAAATGAACTCTGACATGACTTAACCACAACAGAGTTGTGACTATGATAACTAAGTTCCCACTTAGGTGTTTTCGAACGTTATTTTATCTTTCTTTATTTCTGAACTCAGCTTAGGTTTCAAACTTAACTTTACAAATAGACTTAGAACTTAGCATTTCCTATTAGAACTAAGTTACCTGTTAGTGATAGTTTTGCGAGTGCTTAAAGAGTACTCATGGCTTTTGTCCCTCGCTATTCCCGTGGCCAGACTATGAGGAGGACTACCCTGAAGGAGGACAGCATGACAGCTATGACAACTAGGATCATCTCCCATCGTCAGCATTGCCTATGACACTGAAGATGGACCCCACCGCTACGCTATTTATTCCGCTACTTGATTGTACTAAGACTGGATCATGAGATCCTTTATTTGTGTAAGACCTTATTATGGTTTGTAATGGATGATGTACCGTCATATCCAATCTGTTATGTCTTACAAAAATGGTAATCATGGGATTGCGATGTATGGCATAACAGGCATCCGGGATTAAAAATCCGAGTGTTGACACCATCTTCGACTACACCATGACTGAAGTGACGAAGAAGTGCCCAGAGCATGATCCTACCATTGCCATGATCGACTTGTAAACTTTGTTGTGAAATTTGTCTGTCCTCGTTGCTGTGAACTTTGCATGTATGCCGTGTGATTGTCGTGCTACAATGTTTATGTTAGCATCGTTAAATATGTTTTACTGATATATATTTTGCTTGTTCTATGCATATTAGTGTGTGCTTGTTGTGGTCTGGTAAGCTCACCATCTGGGGAAGAGGTTACCAGACCACACGAGAATGCTGGAACCAAACATGGGAAATCCTTTCTCCCAAGCCTAATACAACCCACCAAACAATAAGCCTCATTTCCGCCCAGTGCTAAATAGTGTCAATGCGGGCAACCAAATAACTGGGGATTTTGGCCCAGGTGCGGATCCCCACGTGCAGTCCCTACGCGTGCAACTTGCATGCAGGGGGAAACTTGCACCAGAACCAAACACACCCTTAGATGTCTGGGCTTTCTCCATGTTGTGTCCACCCCGTTTCTCAAAGCATCCTGGGCTAGACCTGCTGGAAACTACTGATTCAGCCATTTCCAATAAGCCACCCTCCTGAAGGCAAAAAAGGGAACACCCTATCTCCATCAATGCAGTAGAGGGAGATGACGCACGCTCCCGCACTGTGGTGAAAATGTGGTGGGAGGATTTCGGTCACATCTCGCGGAAAAACGCCACCCTTTTAGCAGCACCACGGTCTCCTCCAGCTCGAAATCCATCATTTCCCCTCCATCGAGATCTTCCACGGTTCGAAATTGACGGCCATGGCGGTAGCTGATACATTGCAAATGTATCTATAATTTTTGATGTCCCATGCTTGGTTTTATCAACTTTCTTGTGTTTTGTCCACACTTTGGAGTACTATTTATATGATTTCTTGGACTAACCTATTAACAAGTTGAATGTGATAAGTTTCAATATGACCTTTGCTAAAACCTTATCTTTGGGTAATATAATTTGATCTATGGGTAGATCAAATAGATCTAAGCTAAACCCACCACACATTTATGAAGGATCTTATAGAGATCATATCTAGGTATTCATTATAAAAACTCTTGAATACTCAATTAAGTTTATAACTTAAGAAAATAAATTATTAACTAAACCTTGGTACACATGTTTACTATAGTTATTACTACCATGAGAATCATGGTAGTTCTTAAACATTAGCTCTTATCACATGTAG
The DNA here is from genome assembly GCA_916181665.1 of Avena sativa. Taxonomy (NCBI): domain Eukaryota; kingdom Viridiplantae; phylum Streptophyta; class Magnoliopsida; order Poales; family Poaceae; genus Avena; species Avena sativa. Next base: position 380,757,671 of record OV702286.1, on the reverse strand, counting down.
AGTAGAAAAGGAAGTTGAGCCAAGACCATTCATCTCATATCTTTGTTGCCATATTAGTAGGTGACATTCCTATTTAACCAAGTCCTAGTGCCAATTGATCATCAAGGTTGAGTGGTTAATTCCCGACCTAGAACTTATTGACTCCGAGCTTTGACCTATTATATTGACCTTCCAAAGATCTTAAGTAGATTAATAAGGAGAAGGAACTAGATATGGTAGAGTGTGCCATCATCAATGGAATGTGATCCTTAGTGGTGATCAAATCATCTGATGCTGGAGGAGTTAACTCACTCATAAGTTAACTAGAAGAAGTATCTAAACCTAAGGGTTAAGTTAGTAATTATGGAGCTGTGAGAAAGCTAGTAGTGTTAGTGTATCAACTAATAATCTTGTTAAGACATGTAGGTATAAACCTAAAGTAAGTTTCCTTAACAAGATAAGCCTATAGAGATACTAGAACAAATCCAGTACTTAGTGATAACAGATTTTTATCAAACAATTAGAAGCCTAAGCATACTTTGATCAAAGTATGGTAGCCATTATTCTCAAATCATTTGAGGATAGATGGCTAGATGTTGAAGAAGAGTTGTGAGAATACCAAATTAGGCAAGCCCTAGTAAGATGGATCATCTAGCTTTATCTTGAATAGTCAAGCTAGGGTATGAGGAAGTTTAGAACTTAAGTGGAATGGAGTAGTTGAAGGCATAGTATTCTGACCAAGATAATACAAGAACAATCTTGTATTATGGGAGTAGCACCCTACCCATTCCAGAGGTTTAATATCATATGTGATATGGAGAGAATTGTAATCTTGCAAGCCTTGAAAGTAGAGGCAAGGTTATTATAAAGGAGTAATGGAAGTTATATACTAAGAGAAGAATGTAGGGGAATATTGTTGTAGTGGCATGACCATGTCATCATATGATGATGGATATGGTGAAGCCAGATGACTAGTTCATTTAAGCAAAGGAGAGCTTAGTGAATTAGATGAGAGATTTAGATAGAGTATTTTTAGGAAAGGAATTCCTTAACTATGACCCAATCTTAGTGAAGTGTGAGGATAGGAAGTCTTGAGAAACCTTTAAACAAGGTCTTATCAAGCCATGAATAGAATCCTGTCTACTTCTTTGCCTAAAAACGTAGGATTATCAAGGTCTTATTATTTTTAGGCAACCAATGAATAGTATCTCTTAGTCAAATGAAATGTCTAAGAGATAATTAGATTACTGATGTCTGCAAGAGCACAAATCATTTGTCGCTAGTTTCAAAGTTCAGATATCGATCCCACACGGAGCCCAAAGGTAAGTTTTTATTGATGAAGTCTTTGTCACACCCGAAGTTGTCACAGGTCTTCGAGTGAATTGACTGCAAGTGTTGAAATAAGAATGGAATTTTGATTAAGTGCGATAAATTTAAATAGAACTAAAATGTAAACTTCAGAAAATGCATAAAAGTAAAGAACGACTTTGCTTGTTTGTTGTTTGCTGTAGATGGCGAAAGAAGGCGCGGGGAGATTCGATTCATGGTGATAGTGACTATGTTAGGTGGACGAGTGGTAAATGTAACAATTATAATCTTATAGATATATGTGTAGGCAAGCAACCCATAATTAGTCGGAACTCATCTTGGTAGATTTCATCCCAACTTCAATAATCCTACTAGCCTCTTACCAAAACCATGGTCAGACACTAGACGATCAAGACCCTTCAGGTCGCTTAGCGATTAAGCTCCTTGGATCGGACTAATGCAATAAGCACAGTGGTTACTCGTTATCCGTGAGTCAACTAGCTTTCCATTGATATCCTTGTGTCACTCGAGGGTCGCCGGTCCACTAGCGTACAAGAACTTATTTATGTAGAATAAGGTATCATGTTATCTGGGCCCTTAATTGGACACCAAGCATTAAGCATCCCACAGATAGTCAAGCACACATAATATAGTAATTAGAATCAATCACAAACTAATGGAAAATATATCAAGGCACATCACATATCACCAATCCCCTACATCTCCCACGCCCAAGGGAATTACTCACACATGAGAGAAGAACGGATCATCAATATAATTAAATAAAGGGAATTCTCTTGGTATTACCGTGGAGATCCATAATAAGAATAGAAAAATATCTAACACAATTCAAGATGGGAAGAAACAATCTGAAACCCTAGTATTGCAAGGTGGAGATCCCTCTCTCTCAAGTACAAGTAGTGGCTATGGGGTGTATTGGCTAGGAGGTCGAAGATCACGGAGCGATATGAAGAATGTCTTCTCCTTGTTCTCCATATCTCTTCTTTTTCCCTTCTGGTTGGTGTGGCGGCTGTTATGTTGTGTTTTCTCCCTTGGTCCCTTCATGGAAGTTGTCCCTTTTGACAAGATAGAGGCGGCAACAACTATACGGCGGGAACTATACGGCCAGAAAAATATTCCTGCCGTATAGTTGCTTGTTAAAGCTTCTGTGAGCTCCCCTCGTGTGCTTCCAAAGTGGGACTTGCTTGTTTTCTCAAGAATATTGTATTTCTCTAGTTAAATCCTCCTGTTGACGTTCAGGACCTAAAACACACATTAAAAACCAAGTTTTCTTCGCTACCGAAGTATTAGCGTTAGGTAAAACTAGAAAACGATCAAATTCAGGAGAAAACAATCAATAAAAGCCATAAAAAATGTGTCGAATCTCACAATCAACTCCCCCAATCTTAGATGTTGCTCGCCCTCGAGTGACAAGGAAATAAGGAAGAATAGCAGAGATTCAAGACTGAAAATAAAGGAACTCACAAGTTTGAATTGGTGTCAAATTCTTTACTTCACAATTCCTAGAATCTTAGATATGATCATACAAATATTCACAAGATTGCACTGAGTCCACTTCCTAACCACGTATATCTTGTTAGCAAATAAATCATATGCCCAAGCAAGTGTCGAAAGTTTAGCTAGGAAGGTGAGACAAATTCCTTTGGTGCCTCTTTTTGTTGAGAGATGAAAACTTTTTGTTCTTGTTCATTTAACCAATTAAGAGTACTCAAGTTGGCATCAAAACATTTAATTTAAGAGCAACCCATCTACTCCCATGTCAAAAAAATTCAAGACTCTCAAAGCACCTTTTTCTTTCTCTTGTCTTTCAAAAACTTCAGCTCTTTCATAGAGAAATCATGCCACTATTTTTAACATGTTAATTGGGGCTGTGTTGTGCACTCGTGACCATGCCAATAAATGATGTTGAGCCATAATGGGCCAGAGGAGTACTACAACTTCACTTGGAACGTGAAACCATGAGGAGACTAAAAAAATTACATGTCATAGCATTGCTGCTACAGATGTTTACATAACTCAATAGCCGAAACCAAGTGGTTTCCCACATTTAGATTGTTCGTTGGCCAGCAGAGTTAATAGTTCCCCATGGAGCACGACAGAGTTGTAATGACACGCGTAAAGCAATATCTTACGGTAATTATTAGAAAAAGTAGTGGCATAATTTCTACTACTTCGAAGCATCCATTAATCAAACAATTTCAATCAAGGGTACTATCGAGTCTATTTATATTAAGCTCAAATGGGATGGAGTAGTTCTAAAATCAAATTCTTTGAGCTAAACATGGACTCAAGTCATCTTTCAGATGCTTTTCTTGTTGTAAAAATGTAGGAAGTATTTTAACCAAGTTCATTGCTCATTGTTTCAAAGCTAAAAAGGGGACACTAGCAAAGGAATATAATTTGTAGGATAACAAGCTAAGTGGGGAGTGACTCTAGTGCAAGCAAGTAAATAATTGTAGGATAAATTTAAGGTTGCAAGGAGTGTGATGAAAGGAATGTGATACATCCTCTTGGTTGCTGGTAGAAGTCGGGGAAGTCGGTCATTAAGTGACTGAAGTTGTGAGTCAAAGTTTTCACATCTTCATTCACATCCTGAGGAGTGTGGTCGATCTCCCCAACGTGTTGGTTGAGCTACTGGAACTCCTGATAGGGGACGTAGCCATACCCCTGTTGTGGCTGGTTAGGCCACGGTTCCTAGGCTCCTCCTGGCTGTTGCTGTTGTCCTTTCCAAGAAGGGTTGTGCCCCTTCTCTAACTCCTTGTCCTGCTCCTGCTCATCCTGGTGCCCTTCATCTTCCTCTTCCTCGGGCTGGAGCTTGACCAAGATCTCCGTCACTTGGTTCTTGGTGAGGATCCAAGTGTCCTTCTCCACAACTGAGAAGGCTTGGGGGCATGGCAACCGGACCTGTGGAACCTGTGTGTCATCAAGATAACCAAATTGATATGCTCGGAGCCTCCTGTTAGCATGGTAAACACCAAGGAAGCCAGAAGCAGTCAAATATTTGACGTCCATAAGTTTGGAGCCATCAACAGGTTCCATAACAGGTAGTGCAATGTTCAATGCATCGGCAAGGTGGGTTACCAATCCACCAACACGAATATCACCTTTAGTCTTGTTGCTTTGGTGGCGAAGTGCTGGATGAGTAGAGCTGCAGGACTGGGGCTTTGTGTTGCATTGGGGAAGAGAGCCTTGGTGATCATTGCCATGTCCGCATTGGCCATGGAACCAGTATCACCCCTTCCCAACGCTGTGTTGGCGAGGAACAAAGCAAAGTAGCGGATGGTTGGGTTCTGAATGGTGGACATCTTCTTCTGATAAAAGTGACTGCCACCATTAACAGAAATAACCTCCCAAGTCTCTCCACTTGTGACGCTATAGAGGTTAGTAATATTGGGCTCCCCAGTATGAGGGAAGCTGAAAGCATTGCCAAATTGCTCGAAATTTACTTCATAGTGTGTTCGGTTCATGGTGAAGATTATAGTGCACATGTTACCTTTCTCCCTATGGTCGTCGTAGAAGGAGGCAAGGAACTCATGGGTGAGCTCGGCGTAGGTGTCGTGGCTTGCGAAGCTAAGCACCACCTGTTAGAAATATGCCCTAGAGACAAATAGTAGTAAGGACTATTATCATATTTCATATAGTTTATGATTAAGTTTTATATCATGCTATAACTGTATTGAGTAGAAACATCAATACACATGTGATATATAAACAACCAGGGGTTCCTAGTGAAACTCTAGTCACTGGTTGATTGGTCAACAGATGATCAAGTTTCGTGATCATGTGGCATTTATGCCAGTTGGAAATGGAGTCAACTCATTCTGAGAATGAGATGATGAACCAATACCCAACCTAAACATCGTGACTCAATCATGTCACGAATTTCAAGTTACGATGATTAGAAATGGATCCTCGTAGACTATTCCTTAGACCGTGAGGCTATATCAATCATTGTCTCCCGAGCGTGCTTTGATAGCATCAAGCGCCACTTGGTAATACAGTGGTTATAAAGGTGTGTTCAGGTACTCATAGGAAACCGTAGAGGCAATATATGTCAAGAGAGGGATTTGTCTGTCCACGTGACGAAAAGATACTCAAGGGCCCACTCGGAGAAGTTATATCCAATAGCTGCGCAGCGTGTGATTTGATCACAAGGATATCACTTATCGGAACGAGTCAAGTAACATTGTTCGGTAACGAGATTGAACACGACATGGTGATGTTATTGATCAGATCTCGGGAAATGCAAGTATTGAGAGACAAAGGGAATAAGAGACGACTGTCTCGGTTCAAACGATGAAAGATCTTCGTGGAACGCACAGGGGTCACATGGCCATCTAGGTCCCTCTGTCAATCATTGGTCTGGGAGTGTCCCAACCATGTCTGGAGTGTTCCCGAACCGTAGGATATCACGCTTAAGGGCTTGATGATGCTTAGAGAGTATTTATAGGATCGGAAGAATCACAGAAGAATAGTAGAGAGAAAAATGAAAGGGTTTCGGTAAGTCTGGAGGATGTCCGGACTGGATGTGGAAGGTGTTCCATAGCCACGGAGATTGAATAATATATGAATGAATGTTAAATATTGATTTAATAATTTATTCATAATTATTTAATAAAGAGAAAATCAATTTAAAAGGTCAAAAGGCTTAATGGGCCAATTTTTGGAGGGGAGAGGGCCCCTTAGGGAAAGGAGAGAGGGAGAAGGGACAAAGGGGGTGGCCGGCTGGGCCTAGACCCCCACGTGGGGCCCACTAGGGCGGGCCGACTGCTGCCCCTCCCCCTCCTCTCCTTTAGTCCTAGCCCAGGACTTTGAGGGAGGTAGTACCTCCCCTCCCCTATATATAGTGGGGTATTTGGCCAGATAAATACACACAATATTCAATAAAGGTCTTCTCACTTTTGGGAAACCTCTAATTGATATTCTCTCTCTCTCTCTCGTGACAGTGGTCCCAATTTCGGACTACGCGAATGAGAGACATCTTCACCGAAGAGCACCGTCGCGCTGCGGGATTCGGATTTAGGAGCTCTACTTCCGCAACTAATGCTGGATCGGGTAAGAGGGAGCCATCGTCAGGCACCGGACGTGTGTAACTCCCCACGAGGTGTCGCACTTTAGGCACTGAAGTCGTTGGAGCCGTTGGAGCACAACGACTTCATCACGACCTTGAGGTCGTCTTCGGCTCGTCTACATCAACCACGCTCTCCTGAGCATTGACAATGATTTTCAGTCTTCAAGGGTAAGTTCACGAAAAGCCCCTCCCATTACTATATTACTAATAGATAGGTCCTGGCAACATCAGGGGTTCAGGCGCGTAGGGTAAAAATTTATTGTTTTCATACGTGGAACCCCTACAGTGGTATCAGAGCTAGACGTATGCGTAGTAATGCTAGTACGGGTAGAACACACGAGATGTAGCGTGTGGCGTTGATCTTTTAGTTGTTACCCTCCCACGTGTACTTGTGTATACCGAAGTAATGCTTGATGAAGCAGCCCCAACCAACTTTACGCGTTCATTCGCGAGACTGGTCCATGCTTGACATACGACTTGTACCGTATACAGTGGCTTAGGGAGGTGTCTGTCTCTCTCGCATTAGTTGGTATGCCATTTGCAATGGAGGGCCCCGAAAGGGGTGTAGTAGTGATAACTACTTGATCAGCATTGTGCTGAAAGTTCGTAGGTAAGAACGGTTCTTGTGTGAAAGCCCATTCAGCCACGTAAAACATGCAAAGATAAAGTAGAGGCGCCTAACTTTGTTTTGCAGGGGGGCGTTGATTTGTGATATGGTTGTGGCAAAGGTAAAGTGATTATCCTTTGTCACGTAGTAGTAGATAGTCACGGAGGTGACGCACTACCACGCCGAAATGACACCGGTACCCTAGTGTCTACGGCGCCGGAACCCGGTGACGGCGGATGAAGATCACGACATGAAGGACCATATCACATAGCATTTACATTCAATGTTATTGTTTATATATCTTATTGTGTGCTAGTATTAGATACTCGACGGTAGCCTAATAATATGACCCCTGTTAAAATTACCAATGATTGTGTTCCCCCTTAGTGTGCACCACCAAGAAAGTTCTTCGGTATGAGGCGATCCACGATACATGCGTGGGTGTCAGACATATCTACGTTTGCATACAGTGGGTGTAAGCCATGTTGCACAGTGAATACACTAAGGTTGAGTTAGCGAGCCTAGCATGTGCAGACATGGCCTCGAAACACGAATGGTCGAAAGATCGAGCACGAGTCGAATGAATGATGTGACCGACGTTTAGCTTCCAACCTTGAACCCACATTGATGGCCGTGACGATCGGGGGAGATGTGGCTGATAGGGGTCGTGTTATCACTAGGAACCCTTCTAGGGATAGGTGTTTCTGAGTGGAGTTATTATTAACTCATTTAATTATAAACTTAGTATAAATTCCTTTTGCAATTGTAAATGTAGAAAAGTTCTCCTTGATGCCACCTTTCCCGTTGACGATTGATTGGTTAGAAGGAGAGAAGCTCAGATTAGATGGATCAAACTTCTCTATATGGGTTGCGCGTCTCCACATTCTCCTTAGTGAGAATGACGTGGTCGACTACATACTCAACGGGATGGATTTGGATCAACCCATTGACCTAGAGACCCCAGAGCTGCGGGAAGACCATTGTCTCCGTCAGGAAATGGCCTCCTTCATTTTAGTTACAATGCGTTATGGAATGGTGGACAAGATGTGGCCTTTCGTGGGTGATGTCAACCCTCGTACGGTAATGCTACAGATTAGGACACATTTCGTGGAACAAGCATGCATATGGGAGCATGAGCTGATGGGAGACTTCCTCTCCATTAAGATGGAGGAGAACTCATCACTTGACGACCACTTGGAGAGCATGCATGATGTGTACATGAGGCCTGCATACTTCCTGGATAGCTGGATGACGGGCTCTTTTGCAAATGGCGTTGTGCTACGGTCGCTGCCACCAAGCTACCAAGCACAAGTCAGGACTTGCATTATGAGAGGCAATGCGGAATCAATGGAATTCCACCGGTTCATAACACATCTCAGGAATGTGTTAGTTTAACCAAATGTCGCTAAGGTCATCAATGACAAAGGTATATATTTGATATATAATTTTATAAATGTTATAATCTTGCAAACACATTTGCAGTGTAAAGTATATTTGATACTTGTTCTGTTTTTCTGAAAACAAGTCCTTCTGCATGAGAGGTGCTTGCTGCAGAGGAGGTGACGTTGCGTGCTGATGGCGAGCATGATGATGATGGCCAACAACGCTCTCCCTCGACATTTATCATTTAGTTTATGTTTTTGGATAGTTATTGTAATCAAAATCTTATGAACTTCTTTAGTGTGTCTCACACATTGTGAGATGGTTATTCATATCAGTTTGTAACAAACAGTTGTTCTACTTTTATGAATGATTTCTATTTGTGTTCATATCTTGTTTGATTATATATGAGTTATCCTTGTTGTTTGAAACTAATTGATAATACATGAACATTTGTAAAATATTGAAATGCCTTAAAATACCCAACTTAATGATATTTCATTAGTGAATGAAACCATTGTTTAAATTCAAAGTTATAATGATAATATGTAAAAGTCATCCGATTTCTTATCACATATAAATCATGCCTAGGTTCGGCAAAATAACTTGAACACTGAGTATTACTTGAATACAAAGTGTTTAATGAATTGTTAAAAGTAAATACATATTCGATGTATTGTGTTTTAACGAAAATGGTAATTATCATTATATGATTGTTTAAATGTGTAAAGAAGTTTACCAAAGGAAACATGAGTATGAAACTATTTGATTTGATCAAAGTGTTTCATCAAACAAAGGGTGTTAAAGATAAAAGAGAATCTAATTACTATGATTTGATCAATAGTAATGAAATTTAACTTTATAAGAATGGCATAAAATAAATTGTGGAATGCAATGCGTTTGAAATGTCAAAATGCAAAGCATCACGATGTGATATTAGATATCAAAATGGGTAAATAGATGGCACCAAATAAATTGTTGTAGTATAGATGTAGAGACCATTAGTTAGAAATAGTTAGCACTCAATTAGAATATATAGTGAACCATTTGAATTCGTAAAAGTGGCTCCATATCTGGTATGGATCGTCGTAAAAGTTTTGGGGTTATTTGATATAACCAAAACAATAGCGAATAAGTCCTCGTAGAGTATTCATTGGAAACTTTGAATACGAAATCCATAGCTAAAACCGAAAGAGAAGCAAAACTTGTATTGCTTGGATTTTGGTGCATTCTTGAAAAGCTCACTTTTAGTGATATTTCTCGATTATGGAGCAAATGGAAGATAGTGAAAAACATGATGAGGATTCAAAACCCTGCATCAGAGTGTTGAGAAGCGCAATGGAAAACGTTCCTGAACGATTCTCTTCACAAAGGAAAGAATCAATGATATTGATTATTGTGTTTTCCCCACTGGTGTGTTCACTACATGAAGTAGGATTCAAAATGTAACACATATCTTGTATGGAGACATTTGTGAATCATTTGTCATGATTATCAGAATATGACATACCTACGAACTACTAAGGAAATAATGGTAAACTAAGGATATAAGAAATCCCAAAGCAAAATTCACTTGAGATTAGAAAGAAATTCTATTGGGTCCGCAGCATAGAAAACAAAAAATTTCCTACGGTGTGAACTACACGCCAAGATCTATCTACTAGGTACAAAGCAACGGGTGGACATACATCCAATGAGAACTTACCCTCGTAGACAACGAGCTTTGTTAACGAGTAGGAACTCGTGGTTGATGTAGTCGTACACTTGCCAATCTCAAGATCGTGAGGAAGTCCGAGCGCTGCAACTCAGCAGCGCATCCGCACTCGCACACACGTTCAAGCCACCAGAAAACCTCCACCTCCTCGCTCCAACGATCCAGCAGAAGCAGCAACTCCTTCCAGACAAAATGCCACCGGGAACATGTATCTCCCTAATCCGAGACCTTGGGGGAATAATTCTAGAGGGGGAGAGAGATCCTTCACAAGGAGGTGTGAGGATGAAGGAGGGAATGGGTGGCCTTTTATAGGAGGAGGGGGGTGCCCCCTCTCTCCATGGCCGGCGCATGGGGGGGTGACCCCTCACCTCCCCCATTCATGTGGTGGTAACCCCTCCACATTAAAATGCCTCTTCACATTCCCTTTTAAAGTCTCCACTTTAAATGCATTAAATTTCTCCAAATTTAATGCTCTCTCATTTAATAAAACTCTTTTTATTAAATTTATTCAGAATTTTGTTAATTACTTTAATTAACAAACATTCACATATAGCCCCTTGCAATATTTCAATATCACATGCAGAACCACCTTCTGCAATTTCACCCGAAACAATTTCCGGTTTCTATTGAAACAATTCCTGCGCTTTGCAATTCTTTCGTCTGAAACATATGTGCTCCAAAATGGTGTCCGGTAACTCTTATGTGTGCCACCCTACGGTTCGCGAATAATGCAGACATGATCGAGACCCTTCTCCGATCAATAATCAACAGCGGGACCTGGAGATCCGTATTGACTCCTACACATTCAACGATGACTTCTGTGATCGTGAGAACCTTTAACGCTTGTAACTAAATCCCTTTGTCTCTCGATATATTACATGCCCAAGATTCGATCATCGGTATCTCCATACCTAGTTTGATCTCGTTACCGACATGCACTCTTTTCTCGTTCCCGTGATATAACATTCTAGTGATCACATCACTTGCTTGCAAGCTATCCTAATGTGATATCACCGAGAGGGCCCAGAGTATATCTATCTGTCATCTGGATTGAAAAATTCCACTCTTGATCCATGAGCCTCAACATAACACCTTCGTAGTACTGAACCCATCTTTATAGTCACCCTGTTACGGTGTGACGTTTGATGTTATCAAGATACTCTTCCGGTGTCAGCAATTAACATGATCTCATGGTCTAAGGATAAAGATTACTGCGTATGATGTTATAGCAATATAAACATAATGACTTGATCGTAATGCTATACTTCGGATGAATGTTCATCACATCATTCCACCAATGGTGTGACCTTGTTATTAACAACATCCAATGTCCATGATCAGGAAACCTTGATCATCTTGTTAATCAACAAGCTAGTCTATAAGAGAGGCATGACTAGGAACCCTTTCTGTTTATTAAACACACATGTATTGATGTTTCCGAATCAATACAATTCTAGCATGTAAAAGAAACATCTATCATGTATAAGGAATATATAATAACAACTTTATTATTGCCTCTCCGGGCATATTTCCTTCAGTCTCCCACTTGCACTAGAGACAATAATCTAGTTCACATAGTGATAAATCTAACACCCATGGAGTTCTCGTGTTGATCATGTTTTGCCCTAGGGAGAACTTTAGTCAACGGATCTGCTACATTTAGGTCCGTGTGTACTTTACAAATCTTTATATCTCCATCCTTGACATGATCGCGGATGGAGTGAAACCGGCGCTTAATATGTTTGGAATTCTTGTGAGACTTCGGTTCCTTTGTGTTGGCTATGGCTCCATTGTTGTCACAATAGATCACCATCGGGTCCAACGCACTGGGAACCACACCCAGTTCCATAATGAACTCTTTCATCCAAACTGCTTCCTGCACCGCTTGTGAAGCAGCAACATATTCCGCCTCCATCATTGATCCAGCCACCACAGGTTGTTTGGAACTCCCCAACTAACTGCTGCTCCGTTCAAGAGAAATACGTATCCGGATTGAGACTTAGAGTCATTCGGATCGGTGTCAAAGCTAGCATCGACATAAGACTTAGCGACTAGCTCTTCTTCACCTCCGTATATAAGAAACATATCCTTAGTTCTTCTCAAGTACTTGAGGATGTTCTTTACCGCTATCCAGTGTTCCGAACCTGGATCAGATTGGTACCTAATAGTCAAACTAATAGCATGTGCCATATCTGGTCTTGTACATAGCATGTCATACATAATAGAGCCTATGGCCGAGGCATATGGGATCTTATCCATCATCTCTCTTTCTTCCACCGTAGCCGGACTTTGAGTCTTACTCAATGTCTTGCCTTGCAACATAGGTAAGAACCCCTTCTTACTTTCGTCCATATTAAACTTCTTTAATATCTTATCAAGGTGTGTACTCTGCGATAGCCCAATTAGGCGCCTTGACCTATCTCTATAGATTTTAATGCCTAATATATATGACGCTTCACCAAGGTCTTTCATTGAAAATTTGTTGTTTAGATAACTTTTAACACTGTTTAAAAGATCTATATCATTTCCAATCAATAATATGTCATCCACATATAATATCAGAAATGCCACATTGCTCCCACTCACTTTCTTGTAAATACAAGCCTCTCCATAAGTTTGGACAAATCCAAACTCTTTGATCACCTTATCAAAGCGGAGATTCCAACTCCGTGATGCTTGCTTCAGTCCATAGATGGATCGCTGAAGTTTGCATACCTTATTAGCATCCTTAGGATCGACAAAACCCTTAGGTTGTATCATATACAACTCTTGTTCAATCTTACCATTGAGGAACGCATTTTTGACATCCATCTGCCATATTTCATAATCGAAATATGCAGCAATTGCTAACATAATCCTAACCGACTTAAGCATCGCTACGGGAGAGAATGTCTCATCGTAGTCAACTCCTTGAATTTGTCGAAACCCCTTTGCGACAAGTCGAGCCTTATAGATGGTCACATTACCATCAGCATCAGTTTTTCTTTTGAAAAACCATTTATTCTCAACGGCCTTTCGGTCATGAGATAAGTCCACCAAGTTCCAAACTTGGTTCTCGTACATGGATTCCATCTCGGATTTCATGGCTTCTAGCCATTTGTTGGAATCCGGGCTCATCATCGCTTCTTCATACGTTGCAGGGTCATCCATTTCACAACCATGAAATTTACAACAGGATTGCCGTACAGTTCAGGAGCTGCCCATGTCCTGCTTGACCTGCGAGGTTCGGTAGTGTCCTCTTTCGGAGTTTCATGATCATTATCATTAGCTCTCTCTTCATCAGGTGAAGTCAACTCCGAAACAACTTCCGGTGTTGCGCCACTCGCCATTCCATGAAGAGAAGGTTCAATAACCTCTTCGAGTTCTACCTTCCGACTACTCACACCTTTCGCGAGAAACTCCTTCTTAAGAAAGGATCCATTCTTGGCAACAAAAACCTTGCCCTTGGATCTGTGATAGAAGGTATACCCAATTGTTTCCTTAGGGTATCCTATGAAGACGCATTTTTCTGCTTTGGGTTCGAGTTTATCCGGTTGAAGTTTCTTCACATAAACATCGCATCCCCAAACCTTAAGAAATGACAGCTTAGGTTTGTTTCCAAACCATAATTCATATGGTGTCGTTTCAACGGATTTAGATGGTGCCCGATTTAAAGTGAATGCAGCTGTTTCCAGTGCATAACCCCAAAATGACAGAGGTAAGTCAGTCAGAGACATCATAGATCGAACCATATCCAATAAGGTACGATTACGACGTTCCGACACACCATTACGTTGTGGTGTTCTGGCAGGCGTGAGTTGTGAAACTATTCCACACTCTTTCATGTGTGTGCTAAACTCGTAACTTAGATACTCTCCTCCACGGTCAGACCGTAGAAATTTGATCTTTCTATTATGATGATTTTCCACTTCATTCTGAAATTCCTTGAACTTTTCAAAAGTTTTAGACTTGTGTTTTATCAAATAGATATACCCGTATCTACTCAAATCATCCATGAAAGTAACAAAATAACGATATCCACCTCGCGCCGACACACTCATTGGTCCACACACATCAGTATGTATGATTTCCAATAGATCTGTCGCCCGTTCCATTGAACCGGAAAACGGCGTTCTAGTCATCTTGCCCATAAGGCATGGCTCACATGTATCAAATGATTCAAAATCAAGTGATTCCAAAAGTCCATCAGAATGGAGTTTCTTCATGCGTTTAACGCCAATATGACCTAGACAGCAGTGCCACATATATGTAGACATATCGTCATCAAGTTTAATCTTTTTAGCATTAACATTATGAATGTGTGTAATATTACTATCGAGATCCAACAGAAATAAACCATTCAACATAGGTGCATGACCATAAAAGATATCATTCTTATAAATCGAACAATCATTGTTTTTAGATTTAAAGGAATGACCACTTTGCATCAAACACGATCCAGATACAATGTTCATGCTCAGTGCAGGCACCAAATAACAATTATTTAGGTTTATAACTAATCCCGATGGCAAATGGAGAGGTAGCGTCCCGACGGCGATCACATAAACTCTTGATCCATTGCCGACCCGCATCCTGACATCATCCGTTGCTAGTTGTCGCTTGTTCCGTAGCCCCTGAACCGAGTTACATATATTAGCAACCGATCCGGTATCAAATACCCAGGTGCTACTGCGAGTACTAGTCAAGTACACATCAATAACATGTATATCACATATACCTTTGTTTGCCTTGCTGGAATTCTTGTCCGCCAAATACTTGGGGCAGTTGCGCTTCCAATGGCCATTCCCCTTGCAATAGTAGCACTCGGTGTCAGACTTAGGGCCAGCCCGGGGTTTCTTTTCAGGCGTGGCAACAGACTTGCCACCCTTCTTTCCCTTGTGCTTGCCTTTCTTGTCCTTCTTGAAACCGGCGGTCCTATTGATCATCAACACTTGATGTTCTTTCCTAATCTCCACTTCTACAGTCTTAAGCATTGACAGAAGCTTGGGAAGAGACTTCTTCATGCCCTGCATATTATAGTTCATCACGAAGCTCTTGTAGCTAGGTGGTAGAGATTGGAGAACACGATGTATGCCTAAGTCAATGGGAATCGTTATTCCCAAGGACACAAGCTTATCGGTGTACCCAGACATTTTGATTACGTTCTCACTAACGGAGTTGTTTTCCTCCATCATGTAGCTAAAGAACTTTTCTGTAGCATTATAACTCTCTACGGCAGCATGGGTATCAAAAATCATTTTCAATTCTCCCATGGTATCAAAGGCATTGCCATTTTCGAAACGCTTTCAAAGTTCTGGCTCTAGCCCATACAGTATGCTGCAATGAACTAAGTTGTGGTCCTCCTGATGAGTCACATAGACATTCTTTTCCTCGTTAGGGGCATCAGGAGCTGGTGGGGGGCCTAGCGGCGCATCTAGCACATATTGCTTTTGTGCAGCAGTGAGGAGAATCCTCAAATTCATAGCCCAGTTGGTGAAGTTGCTACCATTCATAGCAAGTTTCTCTTTCTCCATGAACACATTGAAATTAAAAGCAGGTGGTGCCATCTACAACAGAATTTGTAAAGTTTATTTAGACTAAGTTTATGATAGATTGAGTTCAACTAATCCAAATTACTAATGAACTCCCACTCAAAAACGACATCCCTCGTGTCCTTTTGGTGATTACATGAACCAAATCCACTACACCAAGTCCGATCATCACGTGAGTTGATATAGCTTCAAAGGCGAGCATCTATATGGGCATCATATCAACCATATGACTCATGCTTAACCTTTCGGTCCGTGTTCCGAGTCCATGTCTGTACATGCTAGGCTCGCCAAGTAAGAACCTTAGTATTCGTGTGTGTAAAACTGTCTTACACCCGTTCCTATGAAAGCGTAGATTTGAGTACACCCGATCATCACGTGATGTCTCGAAACACGATCCATAGAACGGTGCATACTCAAGGAAGAACACATTTTTATCTTGATATCTAAATGAGGGATCATCTTATAATGCTACCAAACGCGCCAAACTAGCAGTATAAGATGCTAACATCTAATGTGTAAAGTGAGATGATATGGTCCATGCATTTGATCTCTATCACTTGCATCGTGGTATGATCTCTATCATTCCTTTGTGTGTAAGGCCAAGGTCTATGGAACTTACACGTTGACTGTGTTGTAAGAGTATCTACCATACATCTACTTACAACAATACCATATCAATACACTAGCCCAGCAACGATCTAAACTAGACGCCTCTAATTTATCAATTGCAAGTTTTACGTGGCTTGGGGCTTTCGGAGATAGAACTGTTCTCACCTATGAACATGAACCACAACGAGGATAACTAAGTTATTAGCAACTCGTTGTAAATCAGATATTGACTATAGTAGGAGAGACAGACACCCGCCAGCCACTTATGCAAAACAAGCTGCATGTCAGTCGTGGAACCGGTCTCATGTACGATGACATGTAAGGTTGGTCCGGGCCGCTTCATCCCACTATGCCACCAATATCAAAAATACATAGAAGATGCAATAACATGATCATCATCGCCCACATATGAACATATGTGTACTACCCGTGCTAAGCACCTACGCATAGATCAGGCACTGATACCACTTTTGGGTCCGCAGCATAGAAAACAAAATTTTTCCTACGGTATGAACTACACGCCAAGATCTATCTACTAGGTACAAAGCAACGGGTGGACATACATCAACAAGAACTTACCCTTGTAGACAACGAGCTTTGTTAACGAGTAGGAACTCGTGGTTGATGTAGTCGTACACTTGCCGATATCAAGATTGTGAGGAAGTCCGAGCGCCGCAATTCAGCAGCGCATCCGCACTCGCACACACGTTCAAGCCACCGGACAACCTCCACCTCCTCGCTCCAGTGATCCAGCGGAAGCAGCAACTCCTTCCAGACGAAATGCCACCGGGAACATGTATCTCGCTAATCCGAGACCATGGGGGAATAATTCTAGAGGGGGAGAGAGATCCTTCACAAGGAGGTGTGTGGATGAAGGAGGGAATGGGTGGCCTTTTATAGGAGGAGGGGGGGTGCCCCCTCTCTCCATGGCCGACGCATGGGGGGGGTGACCCCTCACCTCCCCCATTCATGTGGTGGTAACTCCTCCACATTAAAATGCCTCTTCACATTCCCTTTTAAAGTTTCCACTTTAAATGCATTAAGTTTCTCCAAATTTAATGCTCTCTCATTTAATAAAACTCTTTTATTAAATTTATTCAGAATTTTGTTAATTACTTTAATTAACAAACATTCACATATAGCCCCTTGCAATATTTCAATATCACATGCAGAACCACCTTCTGCAATTTCACCCGAAACAATTTCCGGTTTCTATTGAAACAATTCCTGCGCTTTGCAATTCTTTCGTCTGAAACATATGTGCTCCAAAATGGTGTCCGGTAACTCTTATGTGTGCCACCCTACGGTTCACGAATAATGCAGACATGATCGAGACCCTTCTCCGATCAATAATCAACAGCGGGACCTGGAGATCCGTATTGACTCCTACACATTCAACGATGACTTCTGTGATCGTGAGAACCTTTAACGCTTGTAACTAAATCCCTTTGTCTCTCGATATATTACATGCCCAAGATTCGATCATCGGTATCTCCATACCTAGTTTGATCTCGTTACCGACATGCACTCTTTTCTCGTTCCCGTGATATAACATTCTAGTGATCACATCACTTGCTTGCAATCTATCCTAATGTGATATCACCGAGAGGGCCCAGAGTATATCTATCCGTCATCTGGATTGAAAAATTCCACTCTTGATCCATGAGCCTCAACATAACACCTTCGTAGTACTGAACCCATCTTTATAGTCACCCTATTACGGTGTGACGTTTAATGTTATCAAGATACTCTTCCGGTGTCAGCAATTAACATGATCTCATGGTATAAGGATAAAGATTACTTTGTATGATGTTATAGCAATATAAACATAATGACTTGATCGTAATGCTATACTTCGGATGAATGTTCATCACATCATTCCACCAATGGTGTGACCTTGTATTAACAACATCCAATGTCCATGATCAGGAAACCTTGATCATCTTGTTAATCAACAAGCTAGTCTATAAGAGAGGCATGACTAGGAACCCTTTTTGTTTATTAAACACACATGTATTGATGTTTTCGAATCAATACAATTCTAGCATGTAAAATAAACATCTAACATGTATAAGGAATATATAACAACAACTTTATTATTGCCTCTCAGGGCATATTTCCTTCAAATTCGTTGCTGAATCTCACAAGTAAAAGGAGTTACTTGAATTTTCCCAAATGACTGCAAAGCCAGTGTGGAAAAGGGGGTGAATGAGAAAAGCACAATTTGTCAAGTATTGGACGAATTCAAATGAATTTGATTCAAGTATGCTTAATGTCTAGTGGATTTAAAACTAGTAAAAGTACTAGTGTCTCATAGTAAATCTCTCACTTTGATATTTGATCAAAAGGATTTTGAAGTTGTTCAAAATAGTGAGTAGATATGCAATTTGCATGAAATTGAGTGGGATCTATGAAAGTCTTCCTAAAACAATATGTGAATGACATATTTTTGAGTGGGAGCAATATAAGTCTCAAATTCAAATATGTAGGAACATATTTTGAGTGGGAGCTTATAGGAGTAATTCTTAAGTGTGTTAAGAATAAAAGCGCAAGTACTTATAAATAATGATTTATGAGGTGTAGAAGTTGATAATAAGTGTATTATGATATTATGTCGTATTCTTTAAGGGATTCTGAAAAGGGTTTCAGAATAGAAGTTAATTAAGGAACTAGTCCTTAATAACTCAAGTTAGGAATACTATTAAGTTTAACGTCAATGGTTGAAAGAAAGAAAAGGATGATCATCATCCACTATGTTGAGACATAGGTTCTATCTTAGAAAACCATGATGATAACTTAGCATAATATATGATCCAATAAGGAACGTTTGAAAGTGATTAAGTTTGAATCACGAAACTTTGATCTAATTTTGTCCGCAGTGTCTAATAGAGAACTGTAGACATATTTTCCAAATCCATACAGCATGACAGATCTTAAAGCATAAAGAGTTATGTTATAAGGGAATATATTGCAATCTCCTATAAATACCGATTAAAGTCAAGTAGGAAGCGAGGTGAACTAAACATCAAAAGTTGCACAGAGTGCACTTGTGTTTTGATGAATACATTTATAATAATAGATAAGGGTACCATATAAAGTGTTGTATAATGTTATGGCGGGGCTTGTTCGCTTTTAACGTAGAATGATGTGTCCTAGGGCACAGTGCCCATGAGAAAGCCCTTGAGGTTGATCTAATGTCACTATAGGCTCCTGGAATCAGGCCTTGTTTTGCTGCCATATCGACGATGCATACAAATAGATGTTATCATGTGATGATAAAGTATTAATGTCAATCAAGGTGACATTAGTAATTTGCAAAGGATTTGGGACTGTAAAGTACAGACCCAAGACTCAACCTCTTCCATGAGCAAGCATGTTCAGGGTACCGGATATATGGTGCCAATGATTAAAGAACAAATGCAGCTAGTGTATTTGTACTCTAGTGCAAGTGGGAGACTGTTGGAAATATGCCCTAGAGACAAATAGTAGTAAGGACTATTATCATATTTCATATAGTTTATGATTAAGTTTTATATCATGCTATAAATGTATTGAGTGGAAACATCAATACACGTGTGATATATAAACAACCAGGGGTTCCCAGTGAAACTCTAGTCACTGGTTCATTGGTCAACAGATGATCAAGTTTCCTGATCATGTGGCATTTATGCCAGTTGGAAATGGAGTCAACTCATTCTTAGAATGATATGATGAACCAATACCCAACCTAAACATCGTGACCCAATCATGTCACGAAGTTCAAGTTACAATGATTAGAAATGGATCCTTGTAGACTATTCCTTAGACTGTGAGGCTATATCAATCACTGTCTCCCGAGAGTGCTTTGATAGCATCAAGCGCCACTTGGTAATAGAGTGGTTATAAAGGTGTGTTCAGGTACTCAGAGGAAATCGTAGAGGCAATATATGTCAAGAGCAGGATTTGTTTGTCCACGTGACGGAAAGATACTCAAGGGCCCACTCAGAGAAGTTATATCCAATAGCTGCGTAGCGTGTGATTTGATCACAAGGATATCACTTGTCGAAACGAGTCAAGTAGCATTGTTCGGTAACGAGATTGAACACAACATGGTGATGTCATTGATCAGATCTCGGGCAATGCAAGTATCGAGAGACAAAGGGAACAAGACACGACTGTCCCGGTTCAAACAATAAAAGATCTTCGTGGAACGCATAGGGGTCACATGGCCATCCAGGTCCCTCTGTCGATCATTGGTCCGAGAGTGTCCCGACCATGTATGGAGAGTTCCTGAACCGTAGGGTATCACGCTTAAGGGCCTAATGATGCTTAGAGAGTATTTATAGGATCAGAAGAATCGCCGAAGAATAGTAGAGAGAAAACCGGAAGGGTTTCGGTAAGTCCGGAGGATGTCCGGAGTGGAGGTGGAAGGTGTTCCATAGCCACAGAGATTGAATAATATATGAATGAATGTTAAATATTGATATAATCATTTATTCATAATTATTTAATAAAGATAAAATCAATTTAAAAGGCCAAAAGGCTTAATGGGCCAATTTCTAGAGGGGAGAGGGCCCATTAGGGAAAGGAGAGAGGGAGAAGGGACAAAGGGGGTGGCTGGCTAGGCCTAGCCCCCGCCACGTGGGGCCCACTAGGGCCAGCCGGTGGCTGCCCCTCCCCCTCCTCTCCTTTAGTCCCACCCCGGGACTTTGAGGGAGGTAGTACCTCCCCTCCCCTTATATATAGTGCGGTATTTGGCTAGATAAATACATACAATATTCAATAAAGGTCTTCTCACTTTTAGGAAGACCTCCAATTGATATTCTCTCTCTCTCTCTCTCTCTCTCTCTCTCTCTCTCTCTCTCTCTCTCTCTCTCTCTCTCTCTCTCTCTCTCTCTCTCTTGACCGTGGTCCCAAGTTCGGAATGCGCGAACGAGAGACATCTTCACCGTAGAGCACCGCCGTGCTGTGGGATTCAGATCCAGGAGCTCTACTTCCGCAATTGCTGCTAGATCGGGGAAGCGGGAGTCATCGTCAGGCACCGGACGTGTGTAACTCCCCGCGAGGTGTCGCACTTGAGGCACTCAAGTCGTTGGAGCCGTTGGAGCGCAAGGACTTCATCACGACCTTCAGGTCAGCTTCGGCTCGTCTACATCAACCACGCTCTCCTGAGCGTTAACAACGCTTTTCGGTCTTCAAGGGTAAGTTCGTGAAAATCCCCTCCCGTTACTGTATTACTAATAGATAGGTCCTGGCAACATCAGGGGTTCAGGGGCGTAGGGTAAAAATTTATTGTTTTCATACGCGGAACCCCTACACCACCAATCCCGACCTGCTGCACATGAGGTCGAAGTCCGTCTTCAACCCTACCATGGTGAGAAAGTTATGGTCGGCCCAACGTGTGGGTAGCACCCTCTTTGATGAGACAACGTCCATCTTGGAGTTGCACGGGGCATGGGCCCCTGAGCTTGAGCCCTCTCCCCGTTGGCGCGTGCTCGAACGAAAGAGGCTACCGATTTTTTTCATCGTGATGCACTGCAAAATTTCACCATAAAACCTTAGGCATATAGTTTCTATATGATATATGAACGATTCTACGTGGAAAAATTCAATCCTAACTTGAAAAATTAATAGGGAAAACTGAATAAGCTTGAGTTCATCCACTAGATCAATATGAGAGTTTCAAACATGGAAATCTGAAAATAAAGCATGTATAGGGAGAGAAACATACCAATCTATTGATTCCCCCTCTCAAAGAAACGAAATCTGTGAAGAATCAAAAGTTCTAGGTGGATTTTGAGAGGTTTGGAGAGAGAATATGAGAGAAATAATGATGAGAGGAGGAGACCTAGCCGCCCCGGTGCGATTTTGTGGTCGCACCAAATTATACGGCAGGAACTATACCGGCAGGTGATGGTGCTCCGCCCGTATAGTTGCGGCGGTGCCGCCAACTAGGGTTTCTTTATACAGGAAAACAACTATACGGGCACAATTATGCGGCCGAATCAAAGTGATCCCGCTGTATAGTTGGTCGTTAAACTGTTTGTCTCTCGAGATAAATTTCTAAAACTGGCATCAATATCTATACGGCCGGAACTATATGGCCGGAATTTGTATTCCCACCATAAAGTTGGTTGTTAAACTCCCAGTACTTTTGGAATAAAATTCTATGAAGGTATTGATATCTATACCGCCAGAACTATACGGCCGGAATTTTTATTCCCGCTGTATAGTTGGTCGTTAAACTCTCAGTACCTTTCAGAAAAATTTGTACGGAGGCATTGATATCTATATGACCGGAGCTATATGGCAGGAATTTTTATTCCCGCTATATAGTTGGTCGTTAAACTCTTTGTGTCTTCGACGAAAATTTGTTGATGGTAAAGATAACTATATGACCGGAACTATATGGCCAGAATTTTTATTCCCGCCGTATAGTTGGTCGTTAAACCATTAGTAATCATCAAAAAAATTCTATTTCTTCAAGGATACCTTCTTATCCCATAACTTAGCAAAATACCAAGTTTTTAACAGAAAATTGATAGTAAAAATTGTCGACCAATATTAGCATATTAAAAGAAAAAATTTAGCTTCTATAAATAGAAAACTCAAACTTTTATTCTTATTATTATTCTGTACTCATTCAATCGCCATTTCTACTACTTTTTTACAGTTGCATCTTCACGGGCATGCTTCTGTGAGAATGTCTGTGAAAAAGTGGTGGGAATATGATGAACTTCTTATTCTCTATCCTACTGAATTAATGAAAATGGGTTGACTCCCATTAAGCATTTATTAAGAATAGTTGAATCACTCAACCTCTTCTCTCTTCTCGAATTCTTACCTCTGGTTGCCCCTTATCAATGGCACTTACCACATGAACTCGTTTAGCCGGTGGAACATATAATTCTCCTGCTACTAGCTTCTTTGGAAAATATCAGATGATTTCAGCATCATAAACATTAAAGATTATCTTCCCTTCTGCACAATCTACTGACGCACCTGCAGTACGGAGGAAGGGTCTTCCAAGTATTATAGATATTTATAGAGGGAGTATGGCATTACACTAACTCTGACTCCTAGATCACATAAGGAATTATGAATATCTATTTTACCTATTGAGCATGATATAGTTGGTATTCCAGGATCTCTAGACTTAGACAACAACTTCCCATTAGCAGGATATCTAGTTACCATGGAAATAGTTTCAGTTATTTCTTTCTTTCTACTAAGAATATCACGAAGTAATTTACCATAAGTAGGAACTTTGATTGCATCTGCAAATGGAATTTCCAGACGAAGGTCAATGAGTGGCTTTGTAAAAGAGTTATAAATTACCTCATCTGGTGCTTTCTTTTTTCGATCTGGATAAGGAAGCTTTTTCTCACCCGACTTACTCTTGTCTTTTACCTTTTTCGGGGGGTCAGGCTCTTTCGTTGCTTTCTTTTGTTATTGCTTATTGCTTTTCTTGTTTTCTACTACAACAACTTCATCTTCTTTACTTGTTTCTTTATCTTCTCTTGGATCAATTGCCTCTACATCAGAGTCATAATGATCATGTTGTGCATCATTTTGGTCTTCCTTGGTTTGATCTTGTGTTTCAGTCTCATCTTGAGGATCCACCAACGTATCATCTTCTTGACTTTCTTCGAGCAAGGATTTTTTCCTTATTCTCTTTTTCAGCTTCGTATTTCGGTGGTCCTAAGGATCCTTTAACAACTGCAACCCTTCTTGTGACAACATTAGTAGAAACATAAATATCTTTATCATCACGCAGAAAAATTTGATAACCACATGCTATTTGTTCACACTGGGTTTCAATCATACTAAGATACTTATGAAATACTTTTATTTCTTGGCTAATCTCATCATAATTTTCAGTGAGTTCCACCAAAATCTTTTTGTGTTTTTGGAAATGCTTATGCAAGTTATTATGAGATTTTACTTGTCGATGTTTTGATTCTTGAATTTTTTTTATAGTTTCATCTTCTTCAGTTAAAACTTGTAACAAATCCTCTTTGTTTCCTTTAGCAAGTTTAGAAGGTATACCTTTTTCTTTCATAGTCTTGCGTTCCTCAGGCATAAGATCATGAGTTGTCCAAAGTATCCCTTTTCCGGCTTAGTGCCAAAATTAGGATTATATAAAGAATCATTCTTAGCCCTAGTAGACATTAATTCCAAGCATTCTTTAATAGTTAAAGTATTTATTGATCCTCCTGCTGAGAACTCAAGCAATTCTCTACATTGAGTATTGAGACCATGATAAAATAAATGGCAGATTGTTAGCTCAGAATAGCCATGATTAGGAATACTATTGATCATTCCGAAGAATCTTTCCCAAGCTTGTGAGTAGTTTTCTCCCACGTTCTGACTAAAATTGTCTATGTTCTTTCTTAGTTCAATTACCTTTTTAAAAGGAAGAAATATGTTTATGAATTTAGTAATGCAGTTTTCCCAACATTTAATGTAATGGCAAGGGAGAGAATATAACCAGTCTAGAGCTTTACCTTTAAGAGACCATCGAAATAATTTAAGACAAGAAAAGTCTCTTGGCAAACCTTTTGGTGCAAGCGATGTTATCACATCATCAAAATCTCTAATATGTCTTCCTGGTTCTTCATCTTCCCTTCTACTGAAAGCTTTCTCCTGCAAAATTTTAATAATTCCACCATCAAATTGATATTCTCTAACTCCAGGATTAGGGAACTCTATCGGTTGTTTAAGAAATTCAGAACTTGGAGCACTATATTCCCTGAGAATTTTCTAAGGTTTCATAGGAGTTTTCCTATAAATAGACATGATTTCCATAATATTACTCAGGTTTTCAACTTCAACTTTATTTAATCTTAAAATTTTTTCAATAATTTCTTCGCGCCTCTGAGCAGGCACACGCTCAATATAATCTGGCAGTTAGGTCCTACCAGAGCGTGTAGACCCTTTGTCTCCTAAGGAGAACAATTTGTAGTAGAAACACCTGAAATGTCAAAAGACAAACACTCAGCGCTTAGCTCCCCGACAATGGCGCCAGAATATAGCTTGATGTCTGCAAGAGCACAGATCATTTGTAGATAGTTTCGAAGTTCGGATATCGATCCCAGAGGGAGCCCAAAGGTAAGTGTTTATTGATGAAGTCTCTGTCACACCCGAAGTTGTCACAGGTCTTCGAGTGAATTGACCGCAAGTGTTGAAATAAGAATGGGATTTTGATTAAGTGCTATAAATTTAAATAGAACTAAAATGTAAACTTCAGAAAATGCATAAAAGTAAAGAACGACTTTGCTTGTTTTTTGTTTGCTGCAGATGGTGAAAGAAGGCGTGGGAGATTCAGTTCATGGTGATAGTGACTATGCCAGGTGGACGAGTGGTAAATGTACCAATTATAATCTTATAGATATATGTGTAGGAAAGCAACCCATAATTAGTCGGAACTCCTCTTGGTAGATTTTATCCCAACTTCAATAATCCTACTAGCCTGCTACCAAAACCATGGTCAGACACTAGACAATTAAGACCCTTCAGGTCGCTTAGCGATTAAGCTCCTTGGATCATACTAATGCAATAAGCATAGTGTTTACTCGTTATCCTCGAGTCAACTAGCTTTCCATTGATATCCCCGTGTCGCCTGGGGGTCGCCGGTCCACTAGCGTACAAGATCGTATCTATGTAAAACAAGGTATCATGTTGACTGGGCCCTTAATTAGACAACAAGCATTAAGCATCCCACAGATAGTCAAGCACACATAATATAGTAATTAGAATCAATCACAAACTAATAGAAAATATATGAAGGCACATCACATCTGACCAATCCCCTACATCTCCCACGCCCAAGGGAATTACTCACACATGAGAGAAGAAAGGATCATCAATATAATCAAATAAAGGAAATTCATCTTGGTGGTACCGTGGGGATCCACAATAAGAATAGAAAAATATCCAACACAATTCAAGATGGGAAGAAACAAACTTAAACCCTAGTCTTGCAAGGTGGAGATCCCTCTTTCTCTCAAGTACAAGTAGTGGCTATGGGATGTATTGGCTAGGAGGTCGAAGATCGTGAAGCGAGATGAAGAACGTCTTCTCCTTGTTCTCCAGATCTCTTCTTTTTCCCTTCTGGATGGTGTGGTAGCTACTGTGTTGTGTTTTCACCATTGGCCCTTTCACAAAAGTTGTCCCTTTTGACAAGACAGAGGCGGCGACAACTAGACGGCAGGAACTATATGGCCAGAAAAATATTCCTGCCGTATAGTTGCTCGTTAAAGCTTATGTGAGCTTCCCTCACGTGCTTCCAAAGTGGGACTTGCTTGTTTTCTCCAGAATATTGTATTTCTCTAGTTAAATCATCCTGTTGATGTTCAGGACCTGAAACACACATGAAAAACCAAGTTTTCTTCCCTACTGAAGTATTAGCGTTAGGTAAAACCAAACAAACGATCAAATCCGGGAGAAAACCATCAATAAAAGCCATAAAAATGTGTGGAATCTCACAGCTATCAATTACTAGTTGAGAGAGTGTATTGATAAGAGCCTTTACCATTTTTCTCTCTTAGATCTAATAGAAACCTAGTCTCATATACCATCAAGATCACATTAGAAAAGCAATCTCAAATAGCTCACTCTAAGTTGAGTTATTATCCATGGCCACAAAAGATGAAGGAAATTCATCCTAGCTCTTAATCATCATCCATATCCATAATAGATATGAGTCTATTAAACCTTCCCAAAACTCATGGCCATTATTTGGAAATGAACATTTTCATTTCCTCATTAATGATTGATATTCCTGCATAATGACTTAACCAAGATTGTTCTATGGTAGTTATAAACCCCACAAACTAAGTAGAACCATGAAATTCAAATCACCATATTATGAACCATAAGGTTTAATACCTTATAATGTATATATATATAATTCCTTTATGAGGTTAAGTAGGAATCAGATTTTATATATATCATTCACCATCCTAAATCATTACCATTACCATTACCAAGTGAAAACAAATCATCTTCGAGGGATCTTTAAATAAGAAGTAATTCCTAAAACCCTAATTCCTATTACTATCTCTTAATGAAAATGACCTTTCATGTAATTATGAATATTTTTAATGCACAATAAGAAATGAGGAGAAGAGGGCCATACTTGCTTTATACAATAATAATATTCATGACCTACAAATTCTATGGATATCTAAATCCTTGAAGGAATCCATATTTGAAATGGTTTTGTAAAAAGTAGAAAATATAAAAGAGAAATGGAAAAAGAAAAGGAATCAGCCAGCTGCATAGCCCAAGGCCCATTCTCTATTCCTAGCCCGCGAGCAGCAGAAAGTAAAAACTGCCCACTTTGCAAAAGCCCAATAGCAGCCAATTTCTCTCTCTCTCTCTCTCTCTCTCTCTCGCTGACAAGTGGGAAAGCAGATGGACCGTGGGTTGAGACAGAAGAATTTCCAGGGGGTTTTCTGCAAAACCACCATTGTCGTCACCCCCACGCACACAGGTAGCTCGCTGTAGCACCTCGCAGCCACCCGATGTCGTCCGCCGCCGTTAGCAAGTTTTCGATCACCGCTATGGATCACCATTGGTAGGGAGGAGGATAAGACCGCCACCGTGACGCTCCTGTCCATCCTCATCGCCATTTTCCCCTCCCTCTTGTTCTTATCCTCTCCATAGAAGGGGGTCACCGAACCCTAGCTCGCCAGAGTTTGCTGTCCTAGCCACCACAGACCGCCTCCAAGCCAACCAAGGGCACCTTCGTGCTCACCACCATCTCCTTGTTCGTCCTCGACAAACCTCGCAAACAGGCATGCCATGAGTGGCGCGGAATCAAGCTCGGAATCCCGCCGGCCGTTGTAGCCATAGTCGTCAATTTGCCATCGCCAGTCCGCCCCAAGCCCCACCGACCATGGTACAAGCATCAGGGTGAGCTCACGCTTCATCTAGACCTCTCCAATCTCCTCCTCTCGCCTTGAATCTCTTTGTCGTCATGCTCCATCGTGCGCTGCCATTAGTCGTTGTTGTAGCCACTATTCCAGAGGGTGTTTGCTAGCAGTGCCGCCCCTATTAGGTTTCCTGCACCGTGTTATGTCGAACTGGACCATCCGTGTTTGCTGGGGATGTTAGGTTTGCCGCCGCCGACCACTAACTGGCGGTGGTGGCCACGCTTGGGTCACCATGACATCATGCATGCGTCACTACCGGCCACCTCAGCCAGTTTGACCAGTCCATGCCAACGTGGCTTGCCGACATGGCCCAGACCCCACATGTCTACGTCTTACGGTAGAATTGGGGTGAGTAACAAAAGTAGAAGTGACGTCAGCATGAGATATTAAATCTTTGGAAATTAGTTTTATAATTTTAGAAATTGATTAAATCTTAGAAATTCAATGTCTTTTATTTTGTAACTCAGAAAAATATAAATTATATATCAAAATGTTTAGAAAAACAAAATATACATTTTAAACTTATTATCATATTTGATTTTCCAACTTAAATAAAATAATAATAATTATTGGTTAATAGCCTAATAAGGATAAATCTTTTAAAAAAGCATATTTTCCTATTTAAAATTCAGAAAAGTAAGTATAATATATAAAAATCCTTAGAAAAACAAAATCTACATTTATAAACTCGTTTCATATATTTTTGTGTCACTTAACTAAAGAGTATTATTTATTAAGTGTTTATAAAGTGATAAAACTTATAAAAATCAAATCTTATTATTTATAAATCACAATAATATATATATTATACCAAAATGTTCACAAAAATAAAATCTAAACATTAAAAATATCATATTTCATAATTGAAGTAAATAAAAGGTAAAGGTCTAATAAATCTTATTTAAACCATTTTATTTTATTTTAATACATCACAAATATGTGAATCTTTACTATTTCCTTTGTCTTTATTTGTTTAAAGTCTAAAAGTGTAATAACAAGATCAATTGATGTTTAAGTGAAACCAAAATAGGTTTAACCATTTTAAGATGTATTTACTAAAACTACCATTTAAAACCAAGTGTATCTTAATTTTCCTAAAAAGATTCTATCATTTATAAAATCAACATAAAATAGTATGTTGTTTATCACAAGGATTCTATTCACTTATAAAATCATCAAGCTCATATTTACTTATTCTTTTACTTGTTTGGAAAACTACTTAAAGATTTAAACCAAGTTTTTAAGTAATTAAAGTAATGCCATACTCAAAATTTATAAGTCTCCACTTGCTAGTAGAATAGCTGTTCAAATATGCTAATTATTTTCTTCTTGAATACTTATTGAAATGGGTATACCCTATAGGTACTCTAGTTTGGTATATATGGTCCAGATACGGCAGAAGCCCACGGTGTTGCCAAGGCCCAATATGGAATTCGGGTGACCCACAGACTCTTCGATTGCTTGCGAGACAAGAACAAGCTTAAGATAGAAAGTTTAAAGGGTGAACCCTAATCTGTAACCGACTCAACCTGCTACCCGAGACTTAGCCTATCTATATAAAGGCTAGGAGGGGGCAGCGAGGAGGATAATCACAACCCTAGTTTTCACAACTCTCGCCAGATTGCATCTGCGTGCCCCTGTAATCATCGATTCCCTCGATAATTCCAAGAGTAGACAAGCAGGAGTAGGGACCTCTACGAGGCCTGAACCTGGGTAAACCTTGCGTCCCTGTGTGCTTATTTTCTAGCCGATTGATGCCTCCAGCACTCCCTCCTTCTCCAAAACCCAAGTCCATAACAATGGGCATTGACGAGTTAAACCCTCGTCAATTGGTGCCGTCTATGGGAATTGGGAGTGCTGATATCGCGGCTTCTTCGGCCCTATCAACCGTGATCGACAACTCTGCAACAATAGAGATTCGCCATCTCTTTGGCGCGTTCGACTTCACCGTCCACACATCAGCCACTCGCCCGACTTTTGAGTCCGTGGGCGATGGAATCAGTCTGGCGATTGGGAGCTTCCGCTTTCAGGTTGGTCAACTGGGCATGCATCACATGCCTGACCAACCAACAACACCCTCGATTGCTCCAGCATCATGGTTCCTACCACCAATTGGCACCCTCAGCGAGCTCAACACCTCAGCAACAGCTGGGAATACGGACAACGACAGCAGTCGCGAATCCGATCTAGATGACCTAGCCATAGAAGATGGAGCCTACGACTCCGGATCTGAAAGTTGTGGGAGCAACAGCTTCCCTAACCACTTCATGTGCACCATCATCAATGTAGGCGATACCGGCATCAATCGTGAAAACACTAGCACTAGATCTGGCACCGGACCACCCAACGACAGTACGCCCAATGGTGGCATACTAGTCGTAAACAGCATCCCTACCAACGGTGGTAATGGCGCACCAGTCAACAATGGGACGGGGGAGAGAACCATCACTCACGATGAATGAGAACAACGGTGAGCGCATGCTGGTCAAGCTTAACGACAACGAGTGACCCGCTACCGTGAAGCTCTATGGGGCAATCCTCTACCCCCCAACACACCGCAGGACATGCTGATGGGCTACCATTGGCTGCTAAAGGAGGAATTCAAGTGCCAGCAGCAGGTGATCGTGCAACTCGAAGCGCGTAGAAAGGCGGCAGACGAGTCGAGTCTTCGACGAGCTGGGCTCTCCTCCCACGGAGGATCCTCCTCCAAAGGCAACAAGTACGTGGCCAACAAGAGGCGATCTCGACTGGCCCACCTTACCGAGCAAGAACATGTAGAGGCTGCAAAAGTCCTCGACTTCAGCTCTATGATGATGGATACGCAGGGCAACATGCTCCCAAAAACGCCACAAGCCACAGTGACGGTGGCTACCATGTACCTCCTCAACAACCAGCCACCGGCTAGAGATCCGCGAGCTGCCATGCACCGATGTACAATTGCAGGCCTGGGGATAATCGAAGCAGCCCTCGACAAAGAACCAACACCAGAGCCGAAGAAAAGCAAGGCTCTAGACAAGTACTACTCGTACTCCTCCAGTGACGACAGTCACGATCTGTCACGGCGACGTCGCTCGCGGCGGCATCACTACGACTACGATGCACGTGCTGACATCATGCAGTGCAAAGTCGACAAGATGCGGGCAAGGCGTGCTCGTTCGACTAACTCAGAAGAAGACGAGACTAAGCTCTGCGGCGCCAGATACTTCAGCAGGGCCATCAGGCAGAAGCGAATGCCTAAGGGATTCAAGCTCCCGTTAGAGAACCCAAAATTGGATGGCCTACGGGACCCGAAAATCTGGTTGGAGGATCACATCCCCTCCGTCAGGCTGCATGGCATGAGTCAAAGCACGGCCGTGCAATGCCTACACCTACAGCTGTAGGGCGCCGCTCGCGCATGGCTCAACAACCTCCCGCGCGGATCCATTCACAGCTGGGAAGACCTGGTCTACAACTTTGTGCGCAACTTCAAGGGCACTTACAAAAGGCCCGCATCAATCGTAGAACTGAGAAGTTGCCAGCAAAGGTCTGGCAAGTCACTGCGCTCATACATCCAGAGGTGGTCCATCATCAAGAACTCTGCAGAAAACATCTCGGAGGACCGTGCAATCGACGCATTCAACGGTGGCGTTCGCCGTATAGAGCTTAGGGAGGAGCTAGGCTGCTCGAAGCCCAAAACGATCGACCACCTAATGGAAATCGCGAATCAGTGGGCTGATGGAGAAGACTCGGTGAAAATCCGTACCTACTCTGACGATGATGACGACCTCGGGCGCAGACGTCGAATGCACGTCTACGATGACCGTGACAAGGTCAATATGGTCACAGCCGGCTATGCCGACAAATGCAACGACAACGGCAACAGCGGATATCATAGTGGTGGATACCGCGACAGTAGAAAAACCACGCAGGTGTGGCAGCGCCGCACTCGCGAGGAGGCACCCGCAACATCTATCGAGGACAAACTGTCCGGACCATGCAACGTGCACTTCTACATTGACAAGCACGATGGCAAGAAGAAATCTAGCCACCTTCTTAAGGACTGCCACGAGTTCCTCAAACTCCACGAGGGCCTGGCTCAGATGAATCGCGAGACGGTCGACAGGGCCTATGGAGCCGCCCCAGGCGCTATGGCACATGGAGCTCATCCACCACCACCACCTGCGGCCGCGCCGGTCCAGCATCACGGAGGCGAGCCATACCCACGAGCCGTGGGCAACATGGGGATGATCCAAAAAGGGTGTCCCTCAAATCGAGTGCAGAAGGCCATCACTCTCCAAGTCAATCTAGCGATAAACTCTCCGCCCTCCACCACTGAGTACCTCAGTGGAAGCTACTCCTACATCACCTTCGATAGGCGCGATCACCCACGCCAAGTTCCTCGTCCAGGCCACTGTCCCCTTGTACTCGAGGCGTAGATCGGGGGCTTCGATATGAGTCGCGTCTTCCTAGATGGCGGCAGCGGCATTAACCTCATGTTTGCGAGTACCTTGCGTGTGATGAGGATCCCTCTGACTTGTCTGGAAGTTTCAGACACGACGTTCCACGGCATCGTCCCAGGGAAGGGCGTATACCCCCTGGGCAGAATCAACCTCGACGTCATCTTCGGCACGCCGCAAAACTTTCGACGAGAGCGCATTGACTTTGAAGTCGTCGACTGGCCCTCACAATACCGCTGCATCCTCGAACGTGTCGCGTTCGCAAGTTTCATGGCAGTGCCGCACTTTGCCTACCTGCAAATGAAAATGCTAGGTCCAAACGGTGTAATCACAATCAATGTCAAGTTCGAGAGGTCTGACAGTTGCGACAGGGAATTCAACAGAATCTCGCCAACAACTTGAGTTCCGAATAGGAACTCGCGCTCGTCGAATTCCTCCGTGAGCACTAGGAGATATTCGCCTAGTGTCTAGCAGACATGCCAGGAGTTCCCAGGGAAGTCACCGAGCACTCACTCAACGTGAATCCAGACACAAGGCCAGTCAAGCAGACAATTCGGCGACTGTCTGAACCAAGAGCAAAGGCAGTCGGAATGGAGATCAACAGAATCCTCGACGCAAACTTCATACACGAGATCAATGAAAGCACCTGGCTCGCTAACACAGTGCTTGTCCCTAAAAAAGTCACGGATATCCTGCGGATGTGCGTGGACTTCACCTCCTTGAATAAGCAGTACCAAAAGGATCACTTCCTATTGCCACGAATCGACAAAATCATCGACTCCACCGCGGGATGTGAGAACCTCTGCTTCCTCGACGCCTACTCATGCTACAATAAGATTCGAATGAAGGAGGAGGACCAGGAGAAAACGGCGTTTACAACACCATTTGGTGTGTTCTGCTACAACACGATGCCCTTCGGGCTAAAAACACAGGAGCCACCTATCAGCGGTGCACGCAGGCTTGCCTCAAGAACCAACTTGGTCGGAACATCCAAGTCTACGTTGACGACATCGTCATCAAAACCAAAGAGGAAGCCTCACTAATCGACGATTTACGCGAGACCTTCGCCAACCTCGACCGCTACCGGATCAAGCTCAATCCGGACAAATGCGCCTTCGGCGTGCCATCTGGGCAGTTACTCGGGTATCTCATCTCTGCGAGAGGGATCAAGGCAAACCCGAAGAAAATAAAGGCCATACTAGCCATGGAGAAGCCGAAGGACATAAAAGGCGTCCAATAGCTAGCTGGGAGAATCGCGGCGCTCAGTCGATTCATCAGTCGAATGTGTGAAAAGGCACTGCCCTTCTACCAACTTCTCCGCAAAGCTGACAAGTTCGAGTGGACAGACGAGGCGCAAGAAGCATTCGAAGATCTCAAACGTCTACTATCCACCTCGCCAGTATTGGTGACTCCACGCGAAAAGGAACCACTACTGCTCTACATCTCCTCCACCAACCAGGTGGTCAGGACGGTGCTCGTGTTGGAACAAGCTGAAGAAAATAAGGTCCACGGGTTTCAGCGTCTAGTATACTACCTCAGCGAGGTGCTCACGCCAACGAAGCAGCGGTACCCGCACTACCAGAAGCTGGCATATGGCATCTTCATGACAGCCAGGCGACTGTGCCACTATTTCCAAGAGCACCCAATCATGGTGGTTAACGATACCCCACTCCGACACATACTCAATAATCCTGACGTCACCGGACGAGTTGCGCTTTGGGGAATCGAGCTGTCTCCACGCGACATCACATACGAAAAGCGCGACGCGATCAAGTCGCAAGTTCTCTCGGACTTTCTCGTGCACTAGATGGAGAACCAGCTCCCCGACAAGCCAGATATGTCCTATCTTTGGACAATACACTTTGATGGGTCCAAGCAAAAGGACGGAGCTGGCGCAGGCGTCATACTAACATCGCCCCAAGGAGACAAGTTGAAATACATTCTACGAATGCAGTTCACCGCCTCCAATAATGAAGTCGAGTACGAAGCCCTAATCCATTGGATGCGGATGTCGAAAGCTTGCGGCTCCAAGAGGCTCATCATCTACGGCGACTCCAAACTGGTGGTCAACCAAATGATGCATGAGTGCGATGCACTAACCGACAACATGATCGCCTATCACGAACTCTACGAGACACTCGAAGGGGACTTTGACGGCTGTGAACTGCGACATGTGGGTCGCGAAAGCAATGAAGAGGTGGATCTACTCACCAATATTGGCTCCACCTGTGCCCCCATACCACCTGCGGTATTTCTTGAGCGCATCTGCAAACACTCCGTCAAGCCCAAGGCTCCAGAGAAGAAAGCAAACACGTCAATGGACTCGAGGGCTACGCCACTCAGCGAGCCAATGGCACTCGACGACCTGGAGCTTGATACAGGACTCGAAGGACCAATGGGTGTCATGATGATCGAGCCATCTTGGACACAACCCTACATCACATATCTACTCAGCAAGAGGCTGCCAGATGATCCAAGGCATTCACCCTCATCAACAGCGAACTATACAAACGCATCATCACATGAGTACTTCAACGATGCGTCTCCAACGGGGACGAAAGGTCCGTCCTCCTCGACATCCACGAAGGCACTTGCGGGCACCATGCTGGCAGTCCCGCCCTCGTCGCCAAAGCTCTACGAGCTGGATTCTACTGGCCCACGGCCATGCGCGACGCCAAGGACATAGTCTAGCACTGCAATGCTTGCTAGCAATTCGTGGACAAACCACACGCACCTAGCGCGGAACTCAGGCCAATACCATTGGCTTGGCCCTTCACACAATGGGGACTCGACATGGTCGGCAAGCTCCCAAAATCCTTGCGAGGAGGTTATGTCTACCTCTTGGTTGCAGTCGACAAATTCACCAAGTGGATTAAGGACATGTCGGTGACAAATCAATCAGGGGCCAACGCTGTCAAGTTCTTCGAGTCCATTGTCTACCGCTTTGGGGTGCCACACAGCATGATCACGGACAATTGGACGAACTTCACCTCTAAGGAGTTCCAGGAATTCTGCGAAAACCTCGGAATCAACATAAGCTACGCCTCGGTGTATCACCCGCAGACCAACGGTCAAGTCGAAAAGGCCAACACCCTCGTCTACGGTGGAATCAAGAAGCGGCCCCTTTGACCACTCGAACAAGCTACTGGATGCTGGCCAGACGAACTGCAATCATTTCTTTGGAGCCTGTGTACAACTCCAAATAGCGCCAGGGGATACACTCGATTCTTCATTGTGCATGGTGGTGAAGCGGTGCTACCCGCATAAGTACGCTACAAAGCCCCACGAGTGGTCGCTTACAGCGTGCAGGAGTCAACTCTTGCACTCGAAGACTCCGTCGACTTCCTTGACGAGGCACGGGAAATCGCAGTAGAGAGATCAATGATCTACCAGCAAAGCCTCCACAACTACCACAACAGAAGGCTATGCCCTAGATCCTTCGTCAAAGGAGACCTGGTCCCGCGACTGAAGCAACAAGAGAATCTCAAGCTCGAGTCCCCTTGGGAAGGATCTTACGTGATTACAGAAGTAATCCCAGGTGGTGCCTATCGCCTTAAAGATTTTGAGATAGGAGTCGCATACTCCAACCTCTGGAACGTCGCGCAGCTGCGTCGTTTCTACCCCTAGTCGTTGTTACATTACAAATAAGGCCACTCAGCCAGGCTACTTAGCCACACATTGTACCTCATACTATTCTGCGAATAAATAAAGCTAAGTGCCACCCTTTACACCCTCGTTCTACGAACAAATCGCAGTATCCTGGGTAGCTGACACAACACCAATCGAACCCTTGATAAACACCAACCTAGTTGCAACGCACCTGACATGTTGGCAAGGTGCTGAGATAAACACAAGTCAGGCTACCAAAAAGGAACTGCAGAGTATAATACACTCGCAAAAAATACAAGCTAGCAAGCTCTTCACATATCAATGGGTATTAATTACACCCAACACAATCATACGAACACTACAACACTCATACATCTATGTGCAGGATACAAACTACGCTACTACTGTAGAAGATGAACATTCGTCTGCTCTTCAAAGAAGTCGACGATGTCTTCTACTGGCTGGTCAACCGCCTGGTAGTTCGGCACCATGTTCCAGGTCATCCCTTCTAGCGGTGGTGGCGGTCCAGCAGCAATGGACGCCATGTCCACATCTGGTCGGTGTAGTCGCACCACTGATAAGGCAGCTTTTGCACCTGCGACCAAATGCTGACGAACACACTCGCGCACCGCGCTTAAATCTTGAAACTTCGCCAGAAGAGCCAATAAGCTTGAAGGAATGACGTCCAGTGGAAACATCGTCTGATAAATGTGCCTGAGGCACGACTGCGCCTTCTTCAAGCATTGAAGCACGCGAGAAGAACGATCCTACAGGGTCGCCAATGCAATGGCACGGTCGTGGTCCACCCAAAAGTACCCACTCACCTGCAGCTGCTCCTGGGTCAAGTTATTCATTCGAATAGCCACCCGATCCTTCTCATCCCGAGGATGACGAGCGCTAACGACTACACCAAGCAAACAGCAAAGTGTGATTACAAGGCATCGGCGCGACTGACTAAAAGAAAAGATGAGAAGGAAAAAAGCTAACATTTGAATTGCTCATTCAACTGCGCCACTTCCTCCAAGAGATACTTCTCGCGAGCAGTGGCCTTCTCCGCCTTCGACTTCCACACATCCGCATTACCGCGGATGATGGGAAACTCACACTCCAGTTGCTTAATGCGATCGTGCAGTCACGAAAGTAACGATAATTCCTCCACCTTTGAGCACGGCTGTGCCAAGGTTTCATCGGTGGGCAGAGGATCATGAGGACCACTCGAAGGACAACTCGAAGGACCCTAGGTACAATAAAGCAAGAGGCAAAAGAGACTCATCAGGCATTGATAAACAAAGACTACAGTTAAATTCGATAAATGTCAAGGGAATACCCCCCACAAAAGCACGGTTCAAGCAAAAGACTAAAGCTACAGCTATTACACACCAAATACTAA
Source organism: Avena sativa (assembly GCA_916181665.1). Classification (NCBI taxonomy): domain Eukaryota; kingdom Viridiplantae; phylum Streptophyta; class Magnoliopsida; order Poales; family Poaceae; genus Avena; species Avena sativa. The sequence goes on along the minus strand of OV702286.1, from coordinate 380,720,098 downwards.
GAAGCATTTCGTTTCTTTGACTTCGACTTCAGCTTCGGGGGTTTCATCGCATCCGTGGCAGTCTCCGACGCCATGGACTAGCCGGTGGTAGCCCCAGATGTCACGTTCTTCGTCGCCTTCGCTCGCCGCCGCTCCTCGAAGTACTTGGCGATTGTCTCGATAAGTTGAGAACCATATTCAGCACAGCTACCAGCGAAGGGAGCAAACACTACCTTCTGGCCTCCGGTGTCGACAGGCATCGCCTCAGAAATAGTGGCGGGATCCATCTCCACACCATGGGCTTGCACCATCGCGAGTACCATGGTGGTACCGATGGACCACTGAGAGTTCTTGAATTCTGCGGGAACACCTCCAGCGAGGGATTCCACTAGGTCTTCAAGGTTGTCGATCAGCCCGACCTTGGGAGTTAAATCCTCACGGATGCGACTGAGCACATCCTTGGCCTTCCCCAGCGTCTCCTAGAGGGAAACACTGCGGTCTTCGACTACAGCAATGGCACCCGCCAATGCATCTGCACGACGCAGAGACTGGGTGTTAAAGCTCAGGTCACTGGCATCTGCATACACAAAGTGTTAGCACAACAACATGCCATCTAGCAAGGAGCAATGCAAATCCAGCTACAAGAATACCTGAGAGGGACTTGGCAATCAAGAAAATTTGTTCTTCGAACAAATTCTCCCTCTCAGCAGTGGAAGCACGCAAATCCTCTTCGCACTTTTGCGACTCGTCTAGAGTTGCGACTGCTTCATCGTGATTCTTCGCCGCCACGACAAGCTCCTTCTCGAGGGAAGCATCACGACGAAGAAGTTCATTGTGCTCAACTACAAAGCACAGGGTGCATGAACAATCGAATTTATAAATTTCACGAAGACAAAGACAAATCCAAAACTAACCTTCGACAACACGGTGGAGATTGTCCAGCAGAGCGTGCTGTCGACCCATGACAAGGACTTGCTCTGCCAGGCGAGCAACTTCCTTCACAATGAGCTGCATCAAAAGGAATACAAAGGTTCAGTGGCAGTACAAAGTATAAATTCGACTACCAAAACAGCAAAAAGGACACTTACGTGATCCTCCAGGGACTCTGAAGATGACTACCGCGCAGTCGTTCGGGCAACCATCTGGTGTTCTCCAGCATGCGGGGAACTCAAAGAATTGTGCCCGGAGTGGGCCACCAGTGGAGGAGAAGGAGACCGTTCTGCCACCTCCTTGGCCTTGGAGTCTGCAACTCCGGACTCTTTCACAAATTGGACGTCATCTGAAGACGGCGACGCCGTTTGACTACAAAAACATGCCCAACACCACTTCAGAAAAAGTAACTTCAAAGAAAACAAGACGAACTCGAAAACATCAAAAACTTACCAAGCAAATTTGTCAAGGACAAAGGAGTCATCCGACGACTCCTTTGGCAGTCGCAGCTTCTTCCGAGCAGGAGCCATGGCGCGCACAGGCACGGCTAGGATTGGCTCCTCTGCATCCACAGAAGGACCTTCCGGCATCGTTGGGGAAGAAGCGTCGGAATCCTTGCTGCGGGAACACTTGTGAGTGTCCTGATCGCTGGACTCGGGGGCTCCCTCCTCCTCTTCAATTGGTACAGTCGATTCTGACTCATCCTCTTCCTCTGCTTTGCGAGGGATAACCCCTTCAGGTCGAGGAGGCAAATTGGAAGACACTTTCCAGTCCTGCATTCAGAAAACATCAGTATAGAATAAAACACTTGATGACAATCGACAAAGAAAGCTACTTCACAATACAGTTCTACCTCGGGAGGAGGATTAGAGGCGTCGAAAGGAGGCACGACTAGTTCGCCTAGGAGAACGTTCTTGGCAGTGTACTTGGTCACCAATCGCAACCTCCTGTCTACCTCACCCAAACAAATGCCTTCCGCAGATATGCAAGTGACATCACTCGCACCAGCCCAGTAGTACATCAGGTGGATTCTGGCCTGCAGAGGCTGGACGCGGCAGCGCAACCATGTGCAAATGAGAGCAGCGCCACCCTCTTCTTTTCCTATGCGGCTTTCGAGGTTGCAGACGCGCTTATACAGCACCTCCGTTTCCTCGGACTTGCCATGCATCACGACATTCTTCCAGGAGCGCCTCCTCTTGCAAGTCGCCATGGGATCAAAGGGCATGAGTCCGTAGTGCTCTCCATCGGCCTTCTGGTCATGGATGTAGAACCACTTGTCTCTCCACCCTTTGACATATCCTGTGAGCTTGATGTCGAAGTAGACGACAGAGGAGTCAACATGGATTCCGCAGCCTCCTACGTCGTAGACTACCGAACCAGACGCTGACTACCGTTTCATCTTAAAAAGCTTCTTGAAGAGGCCAAAGTGTGGCTCGATTCTGAGCCAGCACTCGCAAAGCGTGATGAAGCAAGAGATGTGGAGAATGGAATTTGGGGACATCTGGTGTAGCTGGAGCCCATAGGAACAAAGGAGACCCCTGAAGAAAGGATGCATGGGAGAGAGAGACCTCAGATGATGAATGCAAGGAACATCACCCCGAAACCCGGAGGAGGACAAGCGATTACCTCATCGTCGGGCACTCACGAGTCATCTTTGTGGGTGGAAGAGCTCCATCTTTACAATGAAGATGCAGCTCCGAAGGCTTGATGATGGACGCTCGCCAGGCGCCGTTGGTGACGCGGGTGCCCGCACCCTTCTTCTTCCCAGCGCCGACAGCGCTAGTGCGCACGGTGGTGGTACCGCCCTTCTTCTTGGTAGCGGAAATGGTGGCCGTAGATTCAGCGGCGACACCTCCCTTCTTCTTACCCATCTTTCGATGGCGGTGCAAACAGAGAAAGTAACTGGGGAAGACATGGAGCTGGTCCAGTGCCACGAAGAGGAAGCACGCAAGAAAACGGAGAGAACAGCAATGGCAAAGGAGGCATGAGGAACAAGAGAGATGGGGAAAATTATCGCAGCAGCACTGCTACTTAACCTCCTCGCTGATGCCATCCAACGACCAGCATAAACCCTACTGGATGCGCGGCGTACATCACCATTGACATGTGGCAAGGGTGAATCACGAACCGTCCCCCACTACCCCCATTACGCGTGGAAATCGAGGAGACGCAGTAAAAATAGAAGATTACGCATGCCCAGTCAAATCGAAGTCAGAAAGTAGGACCCACCACTGGTCACGTCCCGTCAAAGCCGCTCACGTGGGCAACTGAGGTCATCACATCATCAACACTGACGTCATCGATTCCAGCAGTAGAAGATTTTTACTACTTTAGTCCTTTCTTGAGTCTTCGACTCAACCAAGCACTCGGGGGCTACTCCTAACAGGAGCACTGGCCGTGCACCCGAAAGAATTTTTATGCAGGTGTATGAACATTCAAGACAAACTCATCACTCGAATCAACGATTCGATTGTGAGTTACGGGTTACTCCCATAGGGAGCGCCGGAAGCTTATTCGACTAAAACAAGCAACCAAAGACGACAGCAGTCGCAAATGTTTTTAGTTCCCACTCGAGTCTACGACTCGAATAGGCACTAGGGGGCTACTCCCATAGGGAGCGCTGGTCGCGCACCCTATGATTATTCTTCCTTGTACATCGTACTATGTGTTGATAACATCCATAATAGAATGCTATGGCGACTCCGCTTCATATTTTCCCTACAAAGATATTAAGTCTCTTGGGCCACCCGAATCATCTCCGCGATGACAAAAATTTCGGATGCCGCCCTTATAGCGTGAAGATAAGACCTGAATAAGTCCTGGCAACGCATCTGCTGTGCACTACCAGAAATATATCCATACCTACAGGTACGATGAACATGCCTTTACGGACACGTCGAGTGCTCACACTTATACACTGGAATTCGACTCATGTAAGACCTCCACGGCTTGAGTGGAATTACGCCAGCATTTCTCCGAATTCGAGTCCGGGGACTTGAGTTTGAGTAGATTGTGTTGTTTTCCCCTAAGGTAGTTAACTGATACCGATACATCGGATAAATCAGGCATGTATATCAACAATCCCTATGACACAAACAAAACACTCGAAAAAATGCTCAGTCATGCACTCAAAAGACTTCATAAAGTCCCCAGTCGAATCTACGATTCCACTGGACACTCGAGGGTTACTAACATGGGTATACCCTACAGGTACTCTAGTTTGGTATATATGGTCCAGATACGGCAGAAGCCCACGGCGTTGCCAAGGCCCAATACGGAATTTGGGTGACCCACGGACTCTTCGATTGCTTGCGAGACAAGAAGAATCTTAAGATAGAAAGTTTAAAGGGTGAACCATAATGTGTAACCGATTCGACCTGCTACCCGAGACCTAGCCTATCTATATAAAGGCTAGGAGGGGTGGCGAGGAGGATAATCACAACCGTAGTTTCCACAACTCTCGCCAGATTGCATCTGCGCGCCCCAGTAATCTTCGATTCCTTCGTTAATTCAAGAGCAGGCAAGCAGGAGTAGGGACCTCTACGAGGCCTGAACCTAGGTAAACCTTGCGTCCCTGTGTGCTTGTTTGCTAGCCGATTGATGCCTCCAGCGCTCCCTCCTTCTCCAAAACACAAGTCCATAACAATGGGCATTGACGAGTTAAACCCTCGTCACTTATAGTTAATAATAAACCCTAACAAAGTGTAACTTTAAATTGAAATGATTTTTTCCTTTGTAAAGTAACATTTTCCTCAAAATTTGTTCTATTAAGAAACATTAAAAGTAATCCCTAAGTATTTCTTTAAAAACTCTAATGAATTAACAATCCTCTTTAAGAAATCCCTATGTACCCTTCCACACTTGAGTGCTTTACTATTGAATGCTACTTGTTGCTTTTACATATTGTTTCACACACACTCACAAGCCTTAATAAGAATCACAAGTGTGAAACTAGTATAAAAGTGTAACACATTCCAAAGAACTCATCACAAGCTTCAAACCCTAGATCAGATACGATTATTCTGGGGATTCATGTTTATCCAATTGCATTACATTACTTATGCATAATTGCATCTTGCTTCTTTAAACATTCGTCCTTATCGGACAAATAATGCTATTCTCAGATTTTGGATCTTCTAATGTCCTGAAGACCGTGAGTGCATAATATTGCAATCACAAAAGGCAAGTTCACACTTTCTCATTTCCTTTGATTGTTTTCTAGGCTTGTAACTCAAATGTTGTCATAACCTACATTTCAAAAAGGTCGAAAACACTATTTTCATAATTAACTGGAGGTATCGGTTACTGATCCAGTGTGATCAGCTAATCTATTATAATTGGCAATGGAAACACCATTGCACATGAATGTATCATATAGGAATTAACAACCAATGTCGCCAGTGATTCTAGCATCGTATATCAGGCGTTAACCATGAGATCTATAATGGCTCTAGGGAAGTCAACTGTATCTTATTCCTTTCGCATGCATCCGGATGCGTAGGTCATGGCTGTTATCCTTGTAGCATGAGTATGTAATTCGTAGAGGATATGAAGCCTATGGGTGGAAGCCCTCAACGTCCCATGGTAGTTCTGGCATCTATAACGGTCTGTACTAACCATTGCTATAATTCAATATGTGGGCATGGCATACCCCAAGGGGACATGCTGGATCATGGAGAAGGCAATGATTGGCTTGGATCTTATACTGGGCCCCATAGCAAGGAAGTATGGACAAGGTCATAACTTGGATGTGCAACAAGGCTAAGGTCTCTCATGGAAAAAGTGACGCACCTCTACAGAGTGTAAGAACTATAACTTGATACTCCCTGTTCCGGGAAGGAGCTACGAACGCGGCAGGAAAGGAACTCCACGAAAGTTCTAGTAAACCTGTGAAGGCTAACGGACATAGTATTCAGAATAAAAGCAACCTTTAAAGAAATGTTTATGAAAACCTGCATTGCCTACGACCTTTGGTCTATGGCTGTAGATAGTGCATCAAACACTCCTTTTTAGTGAACTTGCTGAGTACGCTCGTACTCAACCGTACCTTCTTAACCCTTGCTAGGTTCTAATGTTGTTGAAGACATCGTCAACACCAACTCCTGCTCAACGAATCGTCACCAAAACTAAAGTTCTTCAATAAACCCAACGAAGTTTGCATATACCTCAAACAGAGTGAAGACAAAGCTCCTGAGTAGATAGGAATAGATTCTCTAGCCATAAAACCGATTCCTGTAGAGCATTGCTTTAGTAGCAACTGCAAGCCAATTAGTTTAGATACTAGTCTTAGTCTAAGGTTAGTTTTGGAATTGTTACTTTGGTTCTTCTTTGTAAGAATATTTTTTCTCCCTCTTTAACCTAGTTGCTCTCTGGATCTTTTGTTAAGAGCCGATTTATAATCTATAGTCATGTCTTGGACCTTCTGTGTTTTTGTTGTACCACTCTAAGGGATGTAATACTAGTGAACGGTGTTTCATTGGTGTTATGTCAATGACTATAGTGTACTATATCATGCAGTGGTATGCTGGGTCACCGCAACAATTTAGTTATTTAGGTACCTCGTTATCCACATCAGACTCGCACAAACCCTACACATGATGTTCTACGAATCACATGGCTCAAACAATTCATGTAGTAATGTCTGATAGGATGGATGGTACAAGCTTCAGTGGGGCCTAAAAGTAAAGGTTGTGTAGTACTTGGGATTGCAATTTATTTCGAAATGCAATTCACGATGCAAGAATAAACATAGAGGCATAGGTGCTATATGAAAATACAAGCATGAGGAATTGCTTGCTTTAAAACTCAACAGTGGGGTAACCGGATTCCGGGTAATACTCTGGTGCCTCTTGATAACCTCCTTGCTCAGCGTTTACCCGGAATAAAAACTAAACAAACAAGGACCATAATAAATAAAGTGCGCAAACATATGAATCATATGCAACAAGAAAAACATGGTATGTCATGATGGAATGATGCACAATTGCATGGTATAACATAGCATGACATGGGTGAGGAATTATATACAAGGATAAGACATTTAGCAATTTTATTTATCATATTTTACTTGCATTAATAGTTCTAGTTTTATAATTTTTATATGAAGCATGCTTCAATTGATATCATGGAATGCATAGTTGGAAACGTCTCATCACTCTGATCGATTTAGACATATCATTTGTCAAATTTAGAATTACGGTTTTAAAGTTATGGATTTAAGAAGAAAATGGAATTTATGGTATTTAAAATAATTCCGAAATTTTATTTGCCAAAAAATTATTTTGGATAGCATATTATTGATCGTTGCACTTTTCTGATCAAAAAACATAGGTTATATGCATTAATTAGATTTATGAATTAAAAGGTGTTATTGAATCATTTAATAAAGCATTTAATATTAGTAGAAAATATTTATTAAAATGCATTTTTTCACAAAATAAACAGAGTGCACATAATTGTTCAACACTTAAAGCTAAGCACTTTTGATTTTTGAATCATGTCAAAATTCCTCACAGATTTGCTTTAAATCTTGGTCAAAAGTAGAACTAGGTTTGACTTGGGGGAATTATTTGGATTGAATTTTTGAAAAAAATTGATTTTTCTCACTGAGCGCAATCTAGCCAGAGTCGCAGAAGCATGGGCATGCAGCTGCCTAGGCGGCTACACTAGCGGGGTGGTTTCTAGGCTGACAGGTGACCCAGACCAGTGGACGTAGGGTTTAGTTCCAAGAACGATAGGGGGTTTTCTACAAAAGCTTTGGCGGCTAACTAACAAAACTAACAATGCCTTTTTCTGAAACTCGGCAGCAACGACATTGATTTACAGCGAGGCTAGTGGCAGCGGTGGTGAACCACCCGAAGCATGCTAGTGTGTGATGGAAAGATGGGAGTGCCGGCTTCAACGGTATGGTCTCGGGGGCGGCTGGTGTTGGCTACACGCGACGCAGGCTTGAAGCAAAGGCACAGACAGAGAACTTGTAGCAGCAAGCTACTATCAGAGATCGTGGAAGTGTTGGCATCTAGGATGCCTAGCTAGGCCGCGACAATGTCGTGGCGGTTCCTAGGAGATCCAGGGTAGAGAGGTGCTGCTCCACAGGCTCATGCAAGCACGCAGGGAGGTCAGCAGACAGGCGATGTGTGGATTGTAGGTGCTCACGGAGGTGCAAACCGGCAGCTGCTCGATGAAACAATGGCGAGCTAGAGGAAACACGGAAGGAGGCGACCATGTCTAAGAGAGAGCCTTTCTCACCTAGGTTTTGTGTGTGAAGGATGTATGTCCTGAGTAGGCAGCGATCTGGAGAGAGGCTCGTCGACAAAGATGGTCAGGATTGCTCTGGTTTGTGGCGGAGGCAAATCTCTGTTGTGGCGACGTTCTCCGGTTCCAGACGATGAGAAGGATGGTGACGAAGCTCCCCTGACTTCCTGCACCTCTAGCTACCATGACTCCTCCGGCTAACAGGTGAAGCAGAGGCTAGGGTTTTGGCTGGCCATGTCCATGGAAGCAAGGAGGAAGGAAGAAGGAGGGAGGCACTGGGGATCTCAATCTCGATCTGGGTGAGCTGGGTAGATAAGGGATAGGGTTGAGGCTCACATGGTTGTGTTGTCCACCTTTTTCCAAAGTAGACAGATGGAAGGGAGGGATCGAGTAGCTAGGGCTCTCTCTGGTTTTCTTGCTCAAAGGGGAAAGAGAGGGGGATCAGGGCATGGTGGTGGTGGTTAGACTTGGTCAGCCTAGGAAGGAAGGGGCGATGTGGTGGGCTGGTAGCCAAGCGGGGCATGGACGACTTGGGTTGGAGGGGAGCTCGAGATTAGCCATGGTTAGGTTGGTGGTTTAGGGTTTGCGGTAGCTAGGTGGGGGTGGGGTGGTCTGGCTCGACCAGACCTAGGAGAGGGGGTATGCTCTGGCTGGGTTAGGTTTAGGCTAGAAAAGGTAGGAAATTTAGCTAGGTTCTCTTAGTTATTTTGTTTTTATTATTTTGGTTCTTTGCAAAATTTATTTGGAACCAAACCATGCAAACAAGCCCAAAAGAAAACATGCCCCAACATAGAGAAAGAGAGGTAGCTATGTGGTAGGTTTCTTTTATTTGGGTTTTGTTTGTTTCAATTGTTTGTTTTCCTCAATATACTAAAGCCATTGTTTAAAATCCAAAAGAAATCTAATAGACGATCAAGGAAGGAAAACAAGAATGGCCATGCATGTAGGCATCAAAACTTGAGCTAGCTTGTTAGAACAAACAAACCCCATAATGAACACCTTCATGTATGATTAAAGCCATGGCAAGGCAAAAATATATGGACCCATTTCCACCTTGTTTACATCATGCACAAATGAAGGATATGCATGCTTGCATGATAGGGCCATGATAGTGTGTGGTTTCCACTATTTTCATTATATGGCCTCCATGCCTCAATCAAGCCCATAGTTCACATAAGATCCAATATAATAAGGAGAAAAGGACCTCTACTACACATAGCATGCAAAGGTGGCTATGTCACTCCCATATTACATATTGTGAAAAATATATGAGATCATGTATGGAGGCATGTAGAACAGAGTTAAGGATCCATACAAACATAGTGATGAACTTGGGTTAAATACCAAAGGAGATGCAAATGCTCATATTAAATGGGATGGTAGAATTGGTGGATAGAATCAAAGAAGGTGGCAATGTAGATGGGTGGATAGATGGTAATAGATATTCCCCAAACTCAACTTGGGCATCATCAATTTAGTAAGAAAAGCAAATAAATTTTATCTAGAAGCAATAATAATAACATGCAAGACAATTGAAATATGAGAAAAAGAACCAAATAAAATTGTTTAATATGATTCTCAAATGCAAGGTGGCATGGTGACAAGAGTATGATATTATTTTGATGCAAAGATATCCAGAATATGGTAGCCTAGGTAGCACCGCAATGTTATACATTTGGCATGCTACAACTCTCCCTCCACTAAACGGGAATCTTGCCCTGAGATTGTAGGAAGAAGAAGACTCAAAGAGGGTAGGGTACTTGGAATGGAGGTGATGCTCACGCTCCCAAGTTGCTTCATCAAAGGAATGGTGCGACCACTACACCTTACAAAACTTAATAGACTTGTTGCGAGTCTTGTTTTTTGCCTCTTCTAGAATTTTGATAGGGTGTTATTTGTAGGAGAGATCTTCTTAGAGATTGATGAGCTCATGATCCACGGTGTGCCCGAGATCCTTGAAGGACTTCTGGAGTTGGGACACGTGAAATACATCATGCACCATGGAGAGTTTTTCTGGAAGCTCAAGCTTATAAGCAACTTCTCCTCTTTTAGCTCGAACTTTGAAGGGGCCGATCTATCTAGGCGCAAGATTGCCTTTGATACTGAAACGATGAGTATCTCTCATGGTAATGACTCATAGGTAAACAAGATTTCTAGCTTGATATTCCATATCCTTGTGTTTTTATCATAGTGACTCTTTTATCGATCCTGAGCAATTTTCAAATTCTCAAGAATAATAAGAACTTTATCCTTTGCTTGGGTGACAATGTCAGGACCAAAGAAAGTTCTTTCACCTGCCCCTGCCAACCAATTGTGGTTCGACACTTACGACCATAGAGTACCTCAAAGGGGGGCAACATGAGACTCTTTTGAAAGTTGTTATTGTTGGAGAACTCAACATAAGGGAGACATTCTTCCCACTTTGTGTCGAAAGAGATCACGTAAGCACCTAACAAATATTCTAAAATCTGATTGACCCTTTCCACTTTACCTTGGGACTGAGGATGGTAAGCTGTGTTGACATTCAGCTGTGTTCCCATAGCTTTTTGGAAACTTTCCCAAAACTGGGAGGTGCAGATACTCCCATCATCTGAGATGATTTCAAGAGGAACCCCATACAGAGAAACAATTATTTGATATATAGTTCAGTTATCCAACTTGCATAAATTGTTGCCTTTATGGGACCTTGGAAATCCAGTTATAAAATCCATCTCCACTTTCTCCCATTTCCATCCTGGAGGCTTCAATGGTTGTAGAAGGCTAGAAGGTTTTTGATGAATGGCTTTCACTCTGTAGCAGACATCACACTATGAGACATACTTGGCATAGTCCTGTTTCAATCTAGGCCACCAATATTGTGCTTTCAGATCCATGTGCATCTTAGTTCTGCCAGGGTGGATAGATAGGATAGCATCACAATCTTGTTTGAGAAACTCTTCTCTTAAGCTGGGAAGTTCTAGAACAACCATTCGGAGAACATAGAAAACGGTTCCTTGATCGTTGAGGTTGAAAGACTCATACTTCAGAGTCTGGACCTTTGGAACGATATCTTTGGTGTATGGATTATCTATTTGAGCAGAACAAATCTTTTCTTCAAGGCGAGGAGTAGCTACCAAGTTTGCGAGGTAACCTTGGGGTACTAGATCGAGGTTGAGTTGGTAGAGTTCCTCAAACAAGTGAGGTTGATGCTCTTTAAGCATGAGGTTATTCACATAAGCTTTATGGCTGGGGGTATTGACCATAACATTAGCCTTGCCGAGGTATTTGATTGAGAGATCAAAGTCGATGATGGTCTAAATCCATCTCCTATGAAAAATGTTGAGACTTGGCTGGGTGAAGGTGTATTTCATACTTTTGCGGTCAGAAAAGATCTCACAACGATTTCCAAGTAAGTAGTGCCTCCATACTTTCAAAGCAAAGACAACCGTTGCATGTTCAAGATCATGAGTCGGGTTATTGATCTCATGGGTTTTCAATTGACATGAAGCACATGCAAAGAATTGCTTGTCTTGCATGAGGACCGCACCAAGTCCTTGAAGACAAGCATCATAGAATATTTGGAACAGTTTTGATGTATTTGGAGGAATCAAGACATGTGTGGAGGTGAGATTTTCTTTGAGGGTTTCAAAGATTGTTTGTTATGCCGAGGACCAAAATAATTTCTTGCATTTCTTGAGGAGATTGGTAAGAGGCTTTGCGAGTTTGGCGAAGTTTGGAACGAATCGGTGGTAATAGCTAGCCAATCCAAGGGAACTCCAGACTACTTTCACATTTTGAGGTGGGAGCCAATCCACAATTGTCTAAACAATCTCCAAGTTGACGGAAATGCCCTTTGTAGAAATGACATGACCGAGGTAGGTGACTTCATGGAGCAAGAATTCACACTTCGATAACTTTGCATAAAGGCGATTCTCATGAAGCTTGGTAAGAACTCAACAGAGATGTTTAACATGCTCTTCCTCTATTTTGGAATAGACAAGAATATCATCGAGATATACCACTACGAACTTTTTGAGATACTCCATGAAAACTGAGTTCATGAGCCGTGAGAAGGTAGCAGGAGCACTGGTGAGACCAAAGGACATGGTCGTGTACTCATATAGTCCATAGCAAGTTGTGAATGTTGTTTTGGGAACATCTTGTTTGCGAATCTTGATCTGATGATATCCACTTGTCAAGTCAGGCTTAGAGAATACTGCTCCTCTAGCGATCTGATCGAAGAGATCGTTGATTCGAGGAAGGGGATACTTGTTCTTGATCATTTTTCAATTGATAGCATTGTAGTCAACACAAAGTCGATCAGTCCGGTCTCGCTTCTTCACAAAGATTGTCGGGATACCCCAAGAGGAAGTGTTATGCTGAATAAAACCAAGCTTCTCTTGTTTATCAAGCTTCCGTTTGAGCTTGGCTAACTTGGCAGGTCCCATTTTATAAGGCCACTTAGAGATAGGATCAGTTCCATTTTATAAGGCCTCTTGGAGATAAGGCCGCTTGAATCACAAACTCGACCTCTCGGTCAGGTGGAATACCTGGAAACTCTTTAGGAAAGACATATTGGGACTCACGAACCACTGGTACACTTTGAAGAGCGTCCATAACATCAACGTTCAGGACACCCAAGGAGTAGAGCTGAATTGATGGAGTCTAACTTAGAGAAACTGAACGTTGAGAATAATTAATCACAGCTTCATTGGCCTTCAACTAATCCATGCCCAAGATAACATCAATATCTGAGCTGCCTAGAATGATCAAAGAAGCCATAATTGAAGAACCGCCAATCTGAACATGATTTCCATGACTAATCTTGCAAGATGCCATCATTTCGCCAGGAGAGAGATCCATTAGATGTTTTGGTAGAGCATCCATAACTACACTACAAAAATAGCCCCATACCCGTCGGATTTTTGGGGCATCACAAGCAAAAAGTACCTCCAAATGTTGGATACGTGGCACATTTGGATACGTGGCGGATGAGCAATCACGACACCATTTAGTCATGGCGTCCACTTATACGGCATGGCCGACGCAACACCGACATTTTTAGCACCGTCAAACATGATCGGAGAAGGCAACGGATTTAATGTCGTAGTAGATGGATGTAGGCATATACTAGTGTGTCGAGCTTTGTAGGTGAAATTTACAGCGTGTCCCACATTGCTGATTGGTCGAGCACCGTGCGTTGACTGGTCAGGTTTGTCTGCTGACTGGTGTGGCCCACTACTGGCGAGGCCTTTATATCTCCTTCTGCAGCTTCCGCTCCTAATATCGATCTAGTCTGTTGTACTCCCTACCATAGGACTCCCCCCAATTCTCCTTCTGGTAATCTGCAGCGGTTGGCGATAGCGAGATCCAGGTCAATTCAACACTATGTAAGTTATTGATAGTTCTTATTGATCTCTACTAATCCTCTATCCTCTATTGATCAAAAGATAATTTGGGGATATTTATCTCTATTAGATATTCTACTACGGCCAGAGCCCTCAGAAATGTCACGTAGTCACTGGCAAGAACGCTGGTCGCAGGTTCCTCCAGTGTAACTACACACCGCTGAGGTGCGTGTACATCAAATGGATCGATCCTCCAAACACCCAAGCCGATGGCGTCGTCAGTGGCTGTGACGATGATAATGACAATGACAATAAGATGCAACTTTCATCCCAGCCAAAATCAAGTACAAAGCTGGTGAACATAGGGCGAAATCCAATGTTCTGGTGGTGCCAGAGGAAAATGTAATTTTCTATTATAGTGTTTAATAAATATATTTGATCACTGCGTTCATCAAATCTTGCTATTTGGTTATTTTACTATTTATGTTGTCAATCACGAGAGAGTCGGACTTGTTAACAACCTAACTAGCCCTAACGAGGGTTCAACTCGTCAATGCCCATTGTTATGGACTTGGGTTTTGGAGAAGATGGGAGCGCTAGAGGCATCAATCGGCTAGCAAACAAGCACATAGGGACGCAAGGTTTACCCAGGTTCAGGCCTCGTAGAGGTCCCTACTCCTGCTTGTCTGCTCTTGAAATTAACGAAGGAATTGAAGATTATAGGGGTGCGTAGATGCAATCTGGTGAGAGTTGTGGAAACTAGGGTTGTGATTGTCCTCCTCGCCGCCCCCTCCTAGCCTTTATATAGATAGGCTAGGTCTCAAGTAGTAGGTCGAGTCGGTTACATATTAGGGTTTGCCCTTTGAACTTTCTATCTTAAGCTTCTTCTTGTCTCGCAAACAATCAAGAGTGCATGGGCCACTCGAATTCTTCATTGGGCCTTGGCAGCGCCATGGGCTTCTGCCATATCTGGATCGTATATGCCAAACTCGAGTACCTGTAGGGTATACCCATGTCAGTAGCCCTCGAGTGTCCAGTGGAATCGTAGATTGAACTGGAGACTTTATGAAGTCTTTCGAGTGCATGTCTGAGCATTTTTTCGAGTGTCCAGTTTGTGTCATAGGGATTGTTGATATACGTGCATGATTTTCTGATGTATCGGTATTAGTTAACTGCCTTAGGGAAAAACAATGCAATCTACTCAAACTCGAGTCCTCGGACTCGAATTCCAAAACGTGCTGGCATAATTCGACTCAGGCCGCGGAGGTCTTACAGGAGTCGAATTCCAGTGTATAAGTGTGAGCACTCGACGCGTCTGTCAAGGAATGTTCATCGTACCTACAGGCATGGATATATTTCTAGTAGTGCGCATCAGATGCGTTGCCATGCCTTATTCAGGTCTTATCTTCACGCTGCAAGCGCGACATCCTAAATTTTGGTCATCGTGGAGATGATTCGGGTGGCCCAGTAGACGTAATCTCTTTGTAGAGAAAATATGAGGCGGAGTCGCCATAGCATTCAAGTGTGGATGTTATCAACACACACTACGATGTATAAGGAAAAATAATCATAGAGTGCGGGACCAGCGCTCCCTATGGGAGTAGCCCCCGAGTGCCTATTTGAGTCGTAGACTCGAGTGGGGACTAAAAACTTTCTGCGACTGCTGTCGTCTTTTTGTTGCTTGTTTTAGTTGAATATGCTTCCAGCGCTCCCTATGGGAGTAACCCATAATTCACAATCGAATCGTTGATTCGATTGATGGGTTTGTCCTGAATGCTCATACACCTGCATAAAAATTCTTTTAGGTGCACGGCCAGCGCTCCTGTTAGGAGTAGCCCCCCGACTGCTTGGTTGAGTCGAAGAATCGAGCAAGAACTAAAGTAGTCAAAATCTTCTACTGCTGGAATCGATGACGTCAGTTCTGACGATGTGATGACCTTAGTTGCCCGCGTGAGCGGCTTTAGCTGACGAGCGATGGGTCCCACTTTCTGACTTTGATCTGACTGGGCGTGCGTAATCTTCTGGTTTAACTGCGTCTCCTCGATTTCCACGCGTAATGGGAGTAGTGGGGGACGGTTAGTGGTTCATCTTCACCACGTGTCGATGGCGATGTGCACCATGCACTCAGTATGGTTTTTGTTGGCTGTTGGATGACATCTGCGGGGAGGTTAAGTAGCAGTGCAGCTGCGGTAAATTTCCCCATCTATCTTCTTGCTCGTGCCTCCTTCGCCATTGCTGATCTCTCTGCTTCCTTGCACGCTTCCTCTTTGCGGCACTGGACCAGCTCCATGTTTTCCCCAGTTACTTTCTCCATTCACATCGCCATCAAAATATGGGTAAGAAGAAGGGAGGCGCCGCCGCTGGATCTGCGGCCACCATTGCCACCACCAAGAAGAAGGGCGGTACCACCACCATGGGCACCAGCACCGCCGGCGCTAGGAAGAAGGGTGTAGGCACCCGTGTCACCAATGGTGCCTGGCACGCGTCCATCATCAAGTCCTCTGAGTTGCACCTTTATCATCAATATGGAGCTCTTCCGCCCGCGGAAGATGACTCGCGAATGCCTGGTGATGAGGTAATCCCTCGTCGTCCTCCAGGTTTCCGGGTGATGTTCCTTGCATTCATCATTGAAGGTCTCTCTCTTCCCCTGCATCCTTTCTTCATGGGTCTTCTTTGTTTCTATGGGCTCCAGCTGCACCAGCTGTTCCCAAATTCCATTGTCCACATCTCTTGCTTCATTACACTTTGCGAGTGCTGGCTCGGAATCGAGCCACACTTTGGCCTCTTCAAGAGGCTTTTTAAGCTCAAATGTCAGTAGGCGTCTGGTTCGGTAGTCTATGACTTAGGAGGCTGCGGAATCCACATCGACTCCTCCGCCGTCTACTTTGACATCAAGCTCACCGCATCTTTCCAAGGGTGGAGAGACAAGTGGTTCTACATCCGCGACCAGAAGGCCGACGGATAGCACTACGGACTCGCGCCCTTTGACCCCGTGGCATCTTGTAAGAGGAGGCGTTCCTGGAAGAACGTCGTGATGCCTGGCGAGTCCGAGGAAACGGAGGTGCTGTATCAGCACGTCTGCAACCTCGAAGGCCGCATAGGCAAAGAAGAGGGTGGAGCCGCTCTCATTCGCACGTGGCTATGCCGCCGTGTCCAGCCTCTACAAGCTAGAGTCCATCCTATGTTCCGCTGGACCGGTACTGGCGATGTCACTCGCATATCTGCCGAGGGCATTTCTACGGGTGAGCTAGATAGGAGGTTGCGATTGGTGACCAAGTACACTGCCAAGGAGGATCTCCCAGGCGAACCAGTCATGCCTCCTTTCGACGCCTCTAACCCTCCTCCTGAGGTAGAACTGTACTGTGAAGTAGTTTTGTATTTGTTCGATTGGCACCAGGTACTTGATATATACTGATGTATCTTCTGATTGCAGGAATGGAACGTGGCTGCCAGTTTACCTCCTCGGCCTGAAGGAACTATTCCGCGTGAAGCGTAGGAGGAGGACGAGTCAGAATCGACTGTCCCAATTGAAGAAGAGGAGGGAGCCCCCGAGTCCAGCGGCCACGACACTCGCAAGCGGTCCTGGAGCGAGGATTCTGACGCTTCTTCACCGACGATGCCGGAAGGTCCCTCTACTGCTGCAGAGGATCCAATCCCTACCGTGCCTGTGAGCGCCATGGCTCCTCCTGCTATGAAGAAGCTACGACTGCCGAAGGAGTCGTCGGATGACTCCTTTGACCTCGAAAATTCGCTTGGTAAGCTTTTTAATCCTCGCGAGTTCGTCTTGCTTTTCTATGAGGTTGCTTTGTCTGAAGTGGCACTGTGCATGTTTTGTAGTCAAGCGGCTTCGTCGTCTTCTGACAATGTCCAGTTTGTTGTAGAGTCTGGAGTCACAGACTCCAAGACCAGGAAGGTGGCCGAACAGTCCCCTTCTGCTTCGGTGGTGGCCCACTCCGGTGCCAATTCTTCGAGTTCCCCGCATGCTGGGGAGCACCGGATGGTTGCCCGGACGACTGGCGACAGTCATCTTCAGAGTCCCTGGAGGAACATGTGAGTGTCCATTTTGCTGTTTTGGCAGTCAAATTTGTACTTTGGAGTTGCCTCTGAATCTTGTTTCCCTTGATGTAGCTCATTGTGAAGGAAGTTGCTCGCCATGCGGAGCAAGTCCTTGTCATGGGTCGACAGCATGCTCTGCTGGACAATCGCCACCGTGCTGTCGAAGGTTAGTTTTGGTTTTGTCTTCGTGAAATTTGTCAACTCGATTGATGCTACACCCTGTGCTTTGTAGTTGAGCACAGTGAACTTCTTTGTCATGTTGCGTCCCTCGATAAGGGGCTTTCCGTGCTGGTGAAGAATCGCGGAGAAGCATTCGCAGCCCTGGAGGAGTCGCGAAATCATGAAGAAGATTTGCGCTCTTCCACTACTGAAAGGGAGATGTTGTTCGAAGAACAACTTTTCTCGATTGCCAAGGCCCTCTCAGGTAATTTTCAGTTTGATTTGCATTGCTCCTTGTTTGATGTCATGTTGCTGTGCTAACACCTTGCGTAGGTAGATGCCGGTGGTCTGATCTTTGACGCCCAGTCCCTCCATCGCGCGGATGCGTTGCCTGGCACCGTTGTTGAAGTCGAGGACCGCAGTGTTTCCCTCAGGAGACGCTGGGGAAGGCCAAGAATGTGCTTAGTCGCCTCCGTGAGGACCTGACTCCCAAGATCGGGTTAATCGACAATCTTGATGACCTGGTGGAATCCTTTGTTGTAGGTATTCCCACAGAATTCAGGAACTCCCAGCGGCCTATTGGCGCCACCATGGCACTCGCGATGGTGAAAGCCCATGGCGTGGAGTTGGATCCCGCATCGATTTCTGAGGCGATGCCTGTCGACGCCGAAGGCCAGCAGGTAGTGGTTGCTCCCTTTGCTAGTAGCTGCACTAAATATGGGTCTCAGCTTATCGAGACAATCACTAAGTACTCTGAGGAGCGGCGTTGAGCAAAGGCAGCGAAGCCCGCGGCATCTGGGGCTACCACCGGCAAATCCGTGGCGTCGGAGACTACCACGGATGCGATGAAGCCCCCGAAGTCGAATTCAAAGTCGAAGAAGCAAAATGCTCCCTAGTCTTCATATGTAATAGTTGTAGCTTAGTCTTTTGTCTGAACCGTGCTTTTGTCAGGGGTGCTCCCTTGACATTTTATCAAGTTTGGCTGCAGTTCTCTGTTTATCAATGTGTGATGAGTCTCATTTTCCTCTTGCTTGATTGTACCTAGGGTCCTTCGAGTGGTCCTTCGAGTGTTCCTCGTGATTCTCCTCCCACCGATGAAACCTAGGCGCAGCCGCGTTCAAAGGTGGAGGAATTGTTGTTGCTTTCGCGATTGCGAGATTGCATTAAGCAATTGGAGCATGAGTTGCCCATCATCCGCGATAGTGCGGATGTGTGGAAGTCGAAGGCGGAGAAGGCCACCGCCCGTGAGAGGTATCTCTTGGAGGAAAAGGCGCAGTTATATGAGCGGTTCAAATGTTAGCTTTCTGCCTTCTCATCTGTTCTTTTAGATAGTCGCGGTGATGCCTTGTCTTCAAACTTTGCTGCTTGCTTGGTGTACTTGTTAGCGCTCATCATCCACAGGATGAAAAGGACCGGGTGGCCATTCGATTGAACAACCTGACCTAGGAGCAACTGCAGGGGAGTGGGTATTTTTGGGTGGACCACGACCGTGCAATTGTGTTGGCGACCCTGTAGGATCGTTCTTCTCTGTAACATCCCAAAATTTTCATCTAAAATCATCATCATTGCACTCATATCATCATGGCATGTAATGGCATTGCATTTAGAATGTCCTCCAAAAATTTGGTGCAATTTTGAGCCTTGAATAAAAAGATATGAATTTTT
This sequence comes from Avena sativa, assembly GCA_916181665.1. Classification (NCBI taxonomy): domain Eukaryota; kingdom Viridiplantae; phylum Streptophyta; class Magnoliopsida; order Poales; family Poaceae; genus Avena; species Avena sativa. Next base: position 380,700,728 of record OV702286.1, on the reverse strand, counting down.
GAAAATAGGATCAAAGAAAATGCTATATTACCTATTAAATCCAAAGTAAATACTTTGGATTAAATAGAAGATAAATATGTTTCATAATACCCTAAAAACCTAACTTGAGCTTTCACAAATGTTCACAAATTGATTTGAATCAATTTGAAACCTTAAATCCAAAGTTGTAGAGAAAACAGAAATAGAAAAAGAAAAAGAATAGGAAAAAAAAGAGAGCAGCAGGCAGCTTCTGGCCTTTGGCCAAATCTGGCCCAGCAACCACCCGGGCTCCCTCTCCCCCTCTTTATGCACACCCCCTCAACTTACCCACTCCCGCTGACAGACTAACCCCACGCCCACGTCACCACCACCCCGTCGTCTTCAACCCCCGAGCGACGAACACCCCTCCTCTTCTCTGCCCTTTCGAAATCGACCCAAATTCGGCCGTTTCCAGCATTAATCCCCCTCGGCGATTACTCCTACTTAACCCTCACCCTCGCCTCATCATTTTCCCCTCAGCCACTTCCCCCGGAGAGCCCCCAGGCTCCCCAATTACGAGCTCAAACCGCCGCTGTCCGACGGACTCCGGCGACGATTTCGGTGAACCCAGGCCGCCCGGCGCCCTTCTCTCTGTCCTACTTTGTTTGCCGTGTACTGACGCGTGTTTTGAACCCGACCACGTGTTTTCTCTTGCCCCAGATCGACGACTCGGACGATTCCGGCGAACTCCTCTGCCGCCACCGTCGGTCACCTTCTCCGGTAAAGGTAGGGCTCCCGCCGCCCCTTTTTGGTCTTTATTAGATCGTGCAGACACTGGCACACCTCGCTGACCTCTTTGCCGGTTGGTTCGAGCCCAGGTCGTCATCTCCGTCACCGAGCCGTGAACTCCGCCGGCAACGCAACTCCGGCGAAGGATCCAGGCCAAGCCCGAGCGCCCCCCGCACCACGGTGACCTCCATCGAGATCGCCACGACCTCCCCGACCTCTGGTACGTGTCCACGGACTCACTGCCCCTGTAGAACCGCCGGACCGTCATTGGCCTACGCTCCACCGCCGCGTGCCGTCGTTAGCACCGCCAGTCTCTGGCGAGATGCTTAGCAGCCGTTCGATCAGATCCTAGCGGTTAAGATTAGATCACTGAAACGAAAGGGTATGGCTGATCTGATCCGTCCAACGTCACTTCAATCTGACGGCCCACAGCGATCGATCCGGCCGAACCAGTACGGGCCAATAGGAAAGCGCCACGTCGCCAGACTAATTCTGTTTAATTAGAAAATAGACAGATTTAGTATTTAACTTAGAAATTCAATAACTTTTGATCCACAAATCAGAAAAATACAAATTTGGTGTCTATGGATTCAGAAAATTAAGACCTTTATTATAGAGGCCTTGTTTCATACTTTTTCCTCAGTAAACTTGGAATTATAGGCAGAATATTTTTAGGAGTATTTTGCTCATAAAAATTGTCAGCTGGTGTATCACACTTGTGGATGGCCACCCAGGAATAAAGAGATTGGAGACGTTCTTGTCGTGAAGCTTCCAGTCCAGCCACATGGCATATGGGCTCTGCCTTGACCGACTAGGTTGCAAGAACTCAGCCAGACGGACAGAAGGTGGTAGATATGATAGGTTGGAACGCGTCCGTGGTGGTCTGAGGGATTGCTTCTGAAAAGTCTCATCTCGATGCATGTCGAGTCTTGTGGGGAAAGTGGACCACCTCTCGGGAGGGTAAAACTAAGTACTTAGCCGTGTCCCCGGTTATGGACATTCCTGAGCCTCAAGACAGTGAAGCAGTTCAATAATCTCCTCATCCAAATTTCTCTAAGTTAAAATTGTGGGTGAACATGGGTAGAGGTTCAGTGATGTCCATCATTGGTACCTTATAGCTGGAATGAAAAACTTCTCCAAAAACTATAAGTTAAACTAATTTTAGCAAAGCCAGCCATAAACCCACTTAGCCATATATTCATGTAGTTGTTGGATTATACTAAGTATCTATGGTATCACTTGCCAATACAATTCCAAATGTATTGACCCTTGTGGCTGTAACTTATTATGTTGCAGGATACTCTGATGATGAGTAGGGTTGCGGGTCTACACTCGACATGCTTGCCTGTGGCACATGAAGACTAAAGACTCTATTATTATTATACTATGTAATGTGAACCTTAAGTGCCTTAGCCTTGGCCTAGGTGAGTTGTAAGAACCATTATATTCCTGTATATGCGATGTAATAATGACCTTTGTTTCTGTGTACTTCATCTTAAACTGTGGGTGCTAGCATTTTCGATCCAGGGACTAGCACTGCAATCACAGGGATCGTACCTTATTATGGTGAGATCCTACAGATGGTATCAGAGCATTGTGTTGCCTGTAGGTTCGTGACCCTAGAATGGATTAGACTAAGGAAAACCTTAGGAAAAATAACTCTATATTTCAACTTTACACTTGTCTTTTCATCTCGTAAAGCTTTCCCTAATCATACTTCTCATCTATTTTTGTAGATGTCCACCATCAATGAATTTGTCAAGAAGGGACCACTGGTGACTATGACTCTGGAGTGTGAGACAGAGTTTCCCAATGTGCTCAAGAACCTCATGCTCGGCTTGGGGATGAATGGTGAAGCCGTGTACAAGGGATTTCCTGTGATAGATGAAGGACAAGGGTATTGGTGGGTGCAACTCCACTTGTATAAGAACAAGGAAGACGATCCCAAGAGTATGGGATTCTGCATGTTCACCAACTATGAAATGCACCCGTCATTCTTTGACTCTGCAAGGAATGCTGCATGGAAGGCTATTGAGGAACTTGGGGAAAGACTCAAGTATAGAATGCTCAATACTCAGGAGGATCTCAAGGAGGAGAAGCGTCTTGCCCAAGACTCAAAGGCCACTGTGAAACGCCTAAGTAAGGATATCATAGGCCTAGCTTTGGAGCTATGCGACCAAGACAAGCAGATGGCTGCCAAGGATGCCCAGATTGCCACCTTGGTTAAGAAGGAGTGAGATATTAGTCGGACCACCACCCTTGACGTTATGTCACGTTAATATCTCGACCATACCAACCTATGTGGTATGGCAAAAATAAAGTTATGTCTGGAACCTTGAGTGCTTGAGTTGAATTAATGTATTGCTACTTGGAATGTTTTGTTGGTTGAATTCCCTCTCATTTTGTGACTTGTATTTTCTTTCTCTATTGTGTTACTAACTTTCTCCATACTATGCAAAAGATGCCGAACTTTGTCTACAACACGGCCGAGGATTTCAAGGGGACTCGCTTTGGGACTCGTATCTTGGAGCTAGTCCAAGTGCTCGCTCTTCCGATTCCCACTATTCAGGGACTTCAGCTGAGGAAGTTTTAGAGGAAGGACTTATGGAGATTCAGAGTTACCCAGCCAGGATGTGAGACAGAGCCCCAAACTGGGTAGATTACCTTCGAGGTTCTCCATGATGACATGGAGAGGGGCCTCGACGTCGCAATGCAGGAACTGTTGGGACGCCTATGTGGACATCATTCTTCCGAGATCAAGAGCCACTACTTCCACTTCTTTGGGAGGCGCGACGAGGATGGAGAGCCTATTGTGTTGGCCAAGGCCACTAAGGAGTCTATCAAGCCCGTGCCTCACTACCTCCAGGACTTAGAGAGCCTTATTAGACACCTTGATACTTATAGGACTAACATGATGCTTAGCAATGATGAACTATGAGTCCAACTCAAGGAGAAAGACAAGGCCTTCCAGGAACAGGAAAATCGAATCAAGGAAATGGAGAAGAAGTTTGAAGACCAAGATAAGAAATTCAAGAACCAAGAGAAGAGAGTTCAGGAGAAGAACAAGAAGATTAGAGACTTGGAGACCGAGTTAGAGCTGGAGAACATAGAGCTAGAAGCGGATCACGAGGTGATAGAGAGGCTACTCACACAGAAGAGAGAGTTACAGACAAAGATCGATGCTCTGACTACCAGCTTGGAGGAACAAGGCAGGATTCACATCAGTGGGACTTGCTCTAGTAGAGGAGGAAGTTGACATGGAGGAGTAGTGATACTATTCCATCTACCTATTGTTCTATTATTATTGGGTGCATAGGTCATACCGACTTGTGGGTGACTATGCTAGTATGTTATCTTTGCAGACTCTGTTATTGTTGTGATGTTGGAACCTGCATGTGCTTGTTTGTCTGAATTGTTGTTTTATTTGGGTTATCTATCATTACTTACCCTTACTAAACCCACAGATGCCTCCTCGACGCAACAACGAGGATAACAATGACAATGACAATGGAATGCAGCAGATGATGACTCCACAGACCCAATTGATGCAAATGATGACTCAATTTATGGCAAACCAGAATCAGAACAACAATAATAACAATAACAACAACCAGAACAATCCACCACCTCTGGATATGCTGACCAGATTTCTAAGGCTGAGACCTGCCAAGTTCTCAGGTACCTCTGACCCTATGGTAGCAAATGATTGGTTATGCTCTGTGAATAAGGACCTAGTCACGGTTGGGTGCACGGATGCAGAGAAGTTCAGATTTGCAGCACACTTGTTGGAAGGTCATGTAGCTGCTTGGTGGGATAATTTTCAAATTACCCACCCTATTGAAGAAGTGACTTGGGCAATGTTTGAAGATGGGTTTCGCACCACTCACATCTCTGCTGGAATAATGGGATTGAAGAAAAAGGAGTTTCATAACCTCAAGCAACACCATCGCAGTATTTCTGAATACGTCAAGGAGTTCAATAATTTGTCACGATATGCACCCGATGATGTTGACACTGATGCAAAGAGGAAGGAGAAGTTCCTAGATGGGTTAAATGATGAAATTTCTATGCAATTATCTGTTGCGTATGTTCCAACTTATCAATCTTTATGTGATAAAGCTACCATCCTGGAAAACAAGATGAAGCTAGTGGAGGGTAGAAAGAGGAAGCATCATTTTGATAAGTTTGGATCAGGATCTCCTCACAAGCGCCCTCATGGTATAGGAAGTGGGAGCTCAGGATTCCACAAGAATGGGAATCATAATAACCATCGTAACAACAACCACCACCATGATGGAAACAATCATCATGGACATAACAAAAGTGGATTCAGGAACAATCACAAGAATCATGGCCATGGGAACCAAAATGGTCAGAACCGTCACAGTCAGCCAGAGAAGAAAGACATCAGTCAGGTGGAATGTTTCAAATGTAAGAAGACAGGACACTATGCTAATGAATGCCCAGAAAAGAAGGCTGATGGGGCTAAGCCAAACCCATTCCAAAAGGGCCATGTGAATCACATTAATGTGGAGGAAATTCAAGAAGGATCTGATGTCGTGATCGGTAAGTTCATGATTAATGCCTTTCCTGCACTTATCCTTTTCGATACTGGCGCATCGCATTCATTCATTTCAAGAGCATTTGTAATCAAAAATGAACTCTCCACTGAAACTATTGGATGTCCTATGAAGGTAAGTTCTCCGGGTGGAGAAATGATAGTAAATTCAGGGTGCCGACATATCACCCTAGAAATTGGAAAACACAAGTTCCCGATTAGTTTAATAATCCTAGAGTCCCAAGGATTAGATGTTATATTAGGGATGGACTGGTTGACCCACTATGAAGGGGTGATTGATTGTGCCAAGCGAACTGTTATGCTCACTACCCCAGAAAAGAAAAGGATCAGGTTCAAGTCTAGCTTTGAACCCAAGGGAAGCAAGGTTAATTATCTTAAGGGGGTTAGCCTAGATAATGTTCCAATAGTGAGGGAATATCCAGATGTGTTCCCCGAGGAATTACCTGGCATGCCACCAGATAGGGACGTGGAGTTTCTGATAGACCTACTACCAGGAACGGGACCTATAGCAAAGAGACCTTACAAAATGTCGGTGGACGAATTAAAAGAACTCAAGAAACAGCTGGGAGAACAGTTAAAAAAGGGATTTATCCAACCAAGCTCGTCGTCTTGGGGAGCACCAGTCTTGTTTGTTGAGAAGAAAGACCAAAGTCAAAGGCTATGCATAGATTATCGTTCACTCAACGAAGTGACCATAAAGAACAAATATCCCCTGCCTAGAATAAATGATCTCTTCGATCAGCTAAAGGGAGCATGTGTTTTCTCAAAAATTGATCTTCGATCAGGATACTTCCAACTAAAGATCAGAGAACATGACGTACCCAAGACTACATTCACCACTAGATACGGGTTGTATGAATATATACAGTGATGCCGTTTGGATTGACTAATGCACCGGCCTACTTCATGAACATGATGAATAAGGTATTCATGGAATTCCTTGACAAGTTCGTAGTGGTATTCATCGATGATATATTGGTATATTCCAAAAGTAGCAAAGAACATGAAGAACATCTACGCCTGATTCTAGAGAAACTTAGAGAACATAAACTTTATGCCAAGGTCAGCAAATGTGAATTCTGGCTGAATGAAGTGGGATTTCTTGGACACATAGTATCTGGTAATGGTATAGCTGTTGATCTAGCAAAAGTGGCAGCTGTGACAGAATGGGAACCTCCTAAATCCGTTAAAGAAGTCTGTAGCTTCCTTGGCCTAGCAGGGTACTATCGAAGGTTCATTGAAAATTTCTCTAAGATTGCAAAGCCCATGACTAATCTGCTGAAGAAGGAGAATAAGTTTAATTGGACAGAAACTTGCGAAACTAGCTTTCAGGAATTGAAAAAGAGGCTAGTTTCAGCACCAGTGTTATGTTTGCCAGATCTTGAGAAAGACTTTCAAGTATACTGTGATGCATCTCACCAAGGATTAGGAGGTGTATTAATGCAGGAAGGTAGAGTGGTAGCTTATGCATCAAGACAACTCAAAAATCATGAAGTGGACTACCCTACTCATGATCTAGAGTTGGCATCAGTTATGCATGCACTAAAAACATAGAGACATTATCTTATGGGAAAACATTGTGAAATGTTCACTGATCACAAGAGTTTGAAATATATTTTTACACAGAAAGAGCTCAACATGAGACAAAGAAGATGGCTAGAACTTATCAAGGACTATGACTTAAGTTTGCAATACCACCCTGGAAAGGCAAATGTTGTAGCCGATGCATTAAGCCGCAAGGCTCATGTAAATGGTCTCAATAAAGGAGAATTTTCGGAGGAGTTATGTGCCCAATTTAGAGAGCTGAGACTTGAAATTGTGCCTGAAGGGTACCTTGCATCCTTGGAAGTGCAACCCACACTAATGGACAAAATTCAAGAATCCCAAAAGTTGGAAAAAGAAATAGAGGAAATCAAAGGTAAAGTTAGTGAAGGAAGGCGAAAGGATTCCATGTGGATGATCAAGGAATCTTATGGTACGAAAAACGTATCTGTGTTCCGCAGGATCTTGAACTTAAGAAGCTGATCTTACAAGAGGCGCACAACTCACCGTATTCAATTCATCCTGGCAATACCAAGATGTATATGGATGTTAAGGAGAGGTTTTGGTGGAATAATTTAAAGAAGGACATAGCAGAGCACATTGCCTTGTGCGACGTGTGCAGTCGTGTAAAGGCAGAACATCAGAAACCGGCAGGATTGTTACAACCACTGCCAATACCTGATTGGAAATGGGATAAAATTGGTATGGATTTATCACCAGGCTACCCAGCACTAAATCTGGATACGATTCCATATGGGTTATCGTTGACCGCTTGACAAAAGTGGCCCATTTCATACCAGTGAAGACCACTTATACAAGTGCCAAATTAGCCAAGATTTACATGAATAGAATTGTATGTTTGCATGGGGTACCTAAAAGTATCGTGTCCGACAGAGGAACTCAGTTTACTTTGCATTTTTGGCGACAACTTCACGAGTCATTGGGAACTCAACTGGAGTTCAGCACTGCGTTTCATCCACAAACTGATGGACAAACAGAAAGGACCAATCAAATATTAGAGGATATGCTAAGGGCATGTGCGTTAGATTATGGATCCAGTTGGGATGAAAGTCTACCGTACGCAGAGTTTTCTTACAATAACAGCTATCAATCAAGCATAGAAATGGCTCCATTTGAATTTCTTTACGGAAGGAAGTGTACTACACCATTACTATGGAATGGAGTAGAGGAAAGAAATTTGTTCGAGCTAGACCTAATCAAAGAGGCCGAAGAGAAAGTCAAGATGGTGAGAGATAGACTAAAGGTAGCCCAATCTCGGCAGAAGAGCTATGCAGATCCAAAACATAGAGAGATTACCTATGAGGTTGGTGATAGAGCCTACCTCAGGGTATCACCACTTCGTGGTGTAAAGAGATTTGGAATCAAAGGAAAACTAGCACCACGCTATGTAGGGCCTTTCAAGATTTTGAGTCGCAAGGGAGAAGTGGAATATGAGATAGAATTACCAGAATCTTTGTCAGCAGTTCATAATGTATTCCATGTTAGTCATCTGAAAAAGTGTCACTCAGAAATGGAAGAAACTTCGTTGAAGGACACCATACCATTGGAGGAAGTTCAGCTAGATAATGATCTCACTTATGAAGAGAAACCTATTAAGATTCTAGAGACCGCATAAAGAATTACCCGTACCAAGACCATCAAATTCTGCAAAGTGCAGTGGAACCATCACACTGAATCAGAAGCAACATGGGAACGAGAGGATGAACTTCGGAGAGACCACCCTCACCTATTTGCTAGCCAACCCGAATCTCGAGGGCGAGATTCATCTTAAGGGGGGTAGATTTGTAAAATCCCAAATTTTTCATCTAAAATCATCATCATTGCACTCATATCATCATGGCATGTAATGGCATTGCATTTAGAATGTCCTCCAAAAATTTGGTGCAATTTTGATCCTTGAATAAAAAGATATGAATTTTTGAAAATAGGATCAAAGAAAATGCTATATTACCTATTAAATCCAAAGTAAATACTTTGGATTAAATAGAAGATAAATATGTTTCATAATACCCTAAAACCTAACTTGAGCTTTCACAAATGTTCACAAATTTATTTGAATCAATTTGAATCCTTAAATCCAAAGTTGTAGAGAAAACAGAAATAGAAAAAGAAAAAGAATAGGAAAAAAAAAGAGAGCAGCAGGCAGCTTCTGGCCTTTGGCCCAATCCGGCCAAGCAACCACCCGGGCTCCCTCTCCCCCTCTTTCTGCACACCCCCTCAACTTACCCCCTCCCGCTGACAGACTGACCCCACGCCCACGTCACCACCACCCCGTCGTCTTCAACCCCCGAGCGACGAACACCCCTCCTCTTCTCTGCCGTTTCGAAATCGACCCAAATTCGGCCGTTTCCAGCATTAATCCCCCTCGGCGATTACTCCTACTTAACCCTCACCCTCTCCTCATCATTTTCCCCTCAGCCACTTCCCCCGGAGAGCCCACAGGCTCCCCAATTACGAGCTCAAACCGCCGCTGTCCGACGGACTCCGACGACGATTCCGGTGAACCCAGGCCGCCCGGCGCCCTTCTCTCTGTCCTACTTTGTTTGCCATGTACTGACGCGTGTTTTGAACCCGACCACGTGTTTTCTCTTGCCCCAGATCGATGACTCGAACGATTCCGGCGAACTCCTCTGCCGCCACCGTCGGTCACCTTCTCCGGTAAAGGTAGGGCTCCTGCCGCCCCTTTTTGGTCTTTATTAGATCGTGCAGACACTTGCGCACCTCGCTGACCTCTTTGCCGGTTGGTTCGAGCCCAGGTCGTCATCTCCGTCACCGAGCCATGAACTCCGCCGGCAACGCAACTCCGGCGAAGGATCCAGGCCAAGCCCAAGCGCCCCCCGCACCACGGTGACCTCCATCGAGATCGCCACGACCTACCCGACCTCTGGTACGTGTCCATGGACTCACTGCCCCTGTAGAACCGCCGGACCGTCATCGGCCAATGCTCCACCTCCGCGCGCTGTCGTTAGCACCGCCAGTCTCCGGCGAGATGCTTAGCAGCCGTTCGATCAGATCCTAGCGGTTAAGATTCGATCACTTAAACGAAAGGGTACGGCTGATCTGATCCATCCAACGTCACTTAAATCTGACGGCCCACAGCGATCGATCCGGCCGAACCGGTACGAACCAATAGAAAAGCGCCACGTCGCCAGACTAATTCTGTTTAATTAGAAAATAGACAGATTTAGTATTTAACTTAGAAATTCAATAACTTTTGATCCACGAATCAGAAAAATACAAATCTGGTGTCTATGGATGCAGAATCTTTTTAGGAGTATTTTGCTCATAAAAATTGTTCTATAAATTATTTTTGAGTATTTCTTCTGCAATTAGTTGAAGTATTCTATCCTCTGTACTGTAGACTCTGTAAGTTGTAGAGTTGTGTTCATATCATTGCATATTGCATGCATTCATGTTTTTGTAATGTTTTATTGATTTAATTATTGTTGTTATTTTGATCTTGTGTAGATTGTGTGGATTGTGAAGTTTGTTGCTGTGAGGATTGTACCTATTCCCCTAGCTACCAAGGCAAGTGATATTTCATCTCATGTCCTATTATTTTCACTATTGCACTAGTGATATTTTGTAGATCTTAGCATGTTAGGATTATTCATATATTACCATACTATGCCATGCTAACCTATAGTGTATATCTTGGTAGTATTCCCTAGATAAAGACTTTGTATGCTAGAATGCTTAGCTATGCTATTAGAATTTGTGGGTGGATTATACACATAAGATAGCATGGAAAGATATTATTTTGTTTAACTAAGAAAACAACTAATGTTAATGAAACACCTGGGTGGAATGGGCTTGCTTGGATTATGTTGAGTGGTTACTTAGGGGCCATGTCTGTGGTCAGCTGGTGTATCACACTTGTGGATGGCCACCCAGGAATGAAGAGATTGGAGATGTTCTTGTCGTGAAGCTTCTAGTGCAGCCACATGGCATATGGGCTCTGCCTTGACCGACTAGGTTGCATGAACTCAGCCAGACGGACAGAAGGTGGTAGATATGATAGGTTGGAACGCGTCCGTGGTGGTCTGAGGGATTGCTTCTGAAAAATCTCGTCTCGATGCATGTCGAGTCTTGTGGGGAAAGTGCACCACCTCTCGGGAGGGTAAAACTAAGTACTTAGCCGTGTCCCCGGTTATGGACATTCCTGAGCCTCAAGACAGTGAAGCAGTTCAATAATCTCCTCATCCAAATTTCTCTAAGTTAAAACTTGTGGGTGAACATGGGTAGAGGTTCAGTGATGTCCATCATTGGTACCTTATAGCTGGAATGAAAAACTTCTCCAAAAACTATAAGTTAAACTAATTTTAGCAAAGCCAGCCATAACCCCACTTAGCCATATATTCATGTAGTTGTTGGATTATACTAAGTATCTATGGTATCACTTGCCAATATAATTCCAAATGTATTGACCCTTGTGGCTGTAACTTATTATGTTGCAGGATACTCTGATGATGAGTAGGTTTGCGGGTCTACACTCGACATGCTTGCCTGTGGCACATGAAGACTAAAGACTCTATTATTATTATACTATGTAATGTGAACCTTAAGTGGATTAGCCTTGGGCTAAGTGAGTTGTAAGAACCATTATATTCCTGGATATGCGATGTAATAATGACCTTTGTTTCTATGTACTTCATCTTAAACTGTGGGTGCTAGCATTTTCGATCCAGGGACTAGCACTGCAATCATAGGGATCTTACCTTATTATTGTGAGATCCTACATTCTCAAATACTTCAATGCTTGAAGAAGGCGCAGTCGTGCCTCAGGCACATTTATCAGACAATGTTTCCTCTGGATGTTGTACCTTCAAGCCTGTTGGACCTTTTCACGAAGTTCCAAGATATAAGCGCGGTACACGAGTGTGTGCGATAGCAGCTGGTTGCTGGTGCCAAGGCTGCTTTATCGATGGTGTGACTGCATCGGCCAGATGCGGACATGGCATCTGTTGCTGCTAGACCGCCGCCACCACCAGAAGGGATGACTTGGAACATGGTGCCAAACTATCAGGCGGTTGATCGGCCGGTGGAGGACATCGTCGACTTCTTTGAAGAGCAGACGAACGTTCATCTTCTGTAGCAGTAGCGTACTTTGTATCCTGCACGTAGATGTATGAGTGTTGTAAAGTTCAGATGATTGTGTTGGGCGTATTTAATACCCATTCATATATAAAGAGCTTGCAAGCTTGTATTTTTGTCAAGTGCATTGTACTCTTGCAATTCCTTTTTGTTAGCCTAACTTGTGTTTATCTCAGCACCTTGCCAACCTGTCAGGTGCATTTGAACTGGGTTGGTGCTTATCAAGGGTTCGATTGGTGTTGTGTTAGCTACTCAGGATACTGTGATTTGTTCGTAGAACGAAAGTGTAAAGGTCGTGCAGCCCTCGAGTGATGAAATTGCAAGGAAATAAGGAAAAATATAGAGTTTCGGGGCACTTAGCTTTATTTATTCGCAGAATAGTACGAGGTACAATGTGTGGCTAATTAGCCTGGTTGAATAGCCTTATTTGTAATGTAAAACGACTAGGGGTAGAAAGGACGTAGCTGCGCTACGTTCCAGGGGTTGGAGTACGCGACTCCGGTCTCGAGATCTTTAAGGCGATAGGCGTCACCTGGGATTACTTCTGTAATCACGTAAGGTCCTTCCCAAGGGGACTCGAGCTTGAGATGCCCTTGTTGTTTCAATCGCAAGACTAGGTCTCCTTCGATGAAGTATCTGGGGCATAGCCTTCTGCTGTGGTAGTTGCGGAGGCTCTGTTGGTAGAGCGTTGATCTCTCTGCTGCTATCTCGCGTGCCTCGTCAAGGAGGTCAACGGAGTCTTCGAGTGCAAGAGTTTACTCCTTCTCGCTGTATGCGACTACCCGTGGGGCTTTGTAGCGTACTTCTGCGGGTAGCACCTCTTTAGGACCGTGCAACATGAAAAACGGAGTGTATCCCATGGTGCTGTTTGGAGTTGTGCGTAGGCTCCAAAGTACGGATAGCAGCTCATCTGGCCAGCATCCAGCGGCTTGTGCGAGTGGTCAGAGGAGTCATTTCTTGATTCCACCGCAGACGAGGCCATTGGACTTTTCGACTTGACCATTGGTCTGCGGGTGAGCTAGCGAGGCGTAGCTTATGTTGATTCCTAGGTTTTCACAGAATTCCTGGAATTCCTTAGAGGTGAAGTTTGTCCCATTGTCCATGATGATGCTATGTGGCACTCCAAAGCGGTAGACAATGGACTCGAAGAACTTGACAGCGCTGGCTCCTGATTGATTCGTCACCGGCATGGCCTCGATCCACTTGGTGAATTTGTTGACTGCTACCAAGAGGTAGACGTAACCTCCTCACGAGGACTTTGGGAGCTTGCCGACCTTGTCGAGTCCCCATTGCACGAAGGGCCAAGCCAATGGTATTGGCCGGAGTTCCGCGCCAGGTGCGTGTGGTTTGTCTGCGAATCGCTGGCAAGCGTTACAGCGCTGGACAATGTCCTTGTCGTCGCACATGGCTATGGGCCAGTAGAATCCAGCTCGTTGAGCTTTGGCGATGAGGGCGCGACTGCCAGCATGGTGCCCACAAGTGCCTTCATGGATGTCTAGGAGGACGGCCCTTTCATCCCTGTTGGAGACGCACCGCTGAAGTACTCCTATGATGCTGCGCTTCTACAGTTTGCCGTTGATGAGGGCGAATGCCTTTGATCATCGTGCGATGTGTCGCGCATCAGTCGGGTCGTCTCGCAGCCTCTTGCTGAGTAGATATGTGATGTAGGGTTGTGTCCAAGATGGATCGATCATCATGCCCCCATTGGTCCTTCGAGTCCTGTATCGAGCTCCATGTCATCGAGTGTCGTTGGCTCATTGGGTGGCGTAGCCCCCGAGTCCGTTGACATGCCTGCTTTCTTCTCTGGAGCCTTGGGCTTGATGGAGCGCTCGCAGATGCACTCGAGAAATACCCTAGGTGGTACGGGGGCACGGGTGGAGCCAATGTTGGCGAGTAGGTCCGCCTCTTCATTGCTTTCGCGGCCCACATGTCGCAGCTCATAGCCGTCGAAGTCTCCTTCGAGTGTGTCATAGAGGTCGCGATAGGCGATCATGTTGTCACTCAGTGCGTCGCACTCGTGCATAGTTTGGGTTACCACCAGCTTGGAGTCACCGTAGATGATGCGCCTCTTGGCACCGCAGGCTTTCGCCATCCGCATCCCATGGAATAAGGCTTCGTACTCAGCTTCATTGTTGGAGGCAGTAAACTGCATTCGCAGGATGTATTTCATCTTGTCTCCTTGGGGTGATGTCAGTATGACACCTGCGCCAGCTCCATCCTTCCGCTTGGACCCGTTAAAGTGCATTGTCCAAAGATAGGACATGTCTGGCTTGTCGGGGAGCTGGTTCTCCATCTAGTGCACGAGGAAATCCGGGAGAACTTGCGACTTGATCGCGTCTCGCTTCTTGTATGTGATGTCTCGTGGAGACAGTTCAATTCCCCAGAGCACGACTCGGCCGGTGGCGTCGGGATTATTGAGTATATGCCCGAGCGGGGCGTCATTTACCACCACGATTGGGTGCTCCTGGAAGTAGTGGTGCAGTCGCCTGGCTGTCATGAAGACACCATATGCCAGCTTCTGGTAGTACGGGTACCACTGCTTTGTCGGCGTGAGCACCTCGCTGAGGTAGTATACTGGGCGTTGGACCCCGTGGACCTTATTTTCTTCAGCTTGTTTTACCATGAGCACCGTGCTGACCACCTGGTTGGTGGCGGAGATGTAGAGCAGTAGTGGTTCTTTTTCGCGAGGCATCACTAGTACTGGCGAGGTGGATAGTAGACGCTTGAGATCTTCGAATGCGTCTTGCGCCTCATCTGTCCACTCGAACTTGTCAGTTTTGCGGAGGAGTTGGTAGAAGGGCAGTGCCTTTTCGCCCATTCAACTGATGAATCGACTGAGCACCACGATTCGCCCAGCCAACTGTTGGACGCCTTTTACGTTCTTTGGCTTCTCCATGGCTAGTATGGCCTTTATTTTCTTCGGGTTTGCTTTGATCCCTCTCGCAGAGATGAGATACCCAAGTAATTGCCTAGATGGCACGCCGAAGGCGCATTTGTCCGGATTTAGCTTGATCCAGTAGCGGTCGAGGTTAGCGAATGTATCACGTAGATCGTCGATTAGTGAGGCTTCCTCTTTGGTTTTGATGACGATGTCGTCAACGTAGACTTGGATGTTGCGACCAAGTTGGTTCTTGAGGCAAGCCTGCATGCACCGCTAATAGGTGGCTCCTGCGTTTTTAGCCCGAAGGGCATCGTGTTGTAGCAGAACACACCAAACAGCGTTGTAAACATTGTTTTCTCCTGGTCTTCCTCCTTCATTAGAATCTTATTGTAGCCTGAGTAGGTATCAAGGAAGAAGAGGCGCTCACATCCCGCGGTGGAGTCGATGATTTGGTCGATTCGTGGCAACGGGAAGTGATCCTTTGGGCAGTGCTTATTCAAGGAGGTGAAGTCCATGCACATGCGCAGGATATCCGTGTCTTTTTTAGGCACAAGCACTGTGTTAGCGAGCCAGGTGCTTTCCATGATCTCGCGTATGAATTTTGCGTCGAGGAGTATGTTGATCTCCATTCCGACTGCCTTTGCTCTTGGTTCAGATAGTCGCCGAATTATCTGCTTGACTGGCCTTGCGTCTGGATTCATGTTGAGTGAGTGCTCAGCGAATTCCGTGGGAACCCCTGGCATGTCCGCTGGACACCAGGCAAAGATTTCCTAGTGCTCACAGAGGAATTCGATGAGCGTGAGTTCCTATGCGGAACTGAAGTTGTTGGCAATGAGGGCCATCTTGGTCGGGTTCGTTGGGTGGACCTGGACGTTCTTCGTGTGCACCGACGAGTCGAAGGATAGGTCGGGTGAGCTTGGCCTGCTTAGGGGAGGCAGACTGTTGTCTGACGACTCCTTCAATCTTGCGAGTTCGTCCTGCATGCCAAAGGACTGGGAGATTCTGTTGAATTCCCTGTCGTAGATGTCGGACCTCTCGAAGCTTCCATTAATTGTGATGACGCCGTTTGGACCTGGCATTTTCATCTGCAGGTAGGCGTAGTGTGGCACTACCATGAACCTAGCGAACACGACATGTCCGAGGATGAAGTGGTATTGTGAGGGCTAGTCGACGACCTCAAAGTCGATCCGCTCTCGCCGAAAGTTTTGCGGCGTGCCAAAGATGACGTCGAGGTTGATTTTGCCCAGGGGATATATGACCTTCCCTAGGATGATGTCGTGGAACATCGTGTCTGAAACTTCCAGACAAGTCAGGGGGATCCTCATCACACGCAAGGTACTCGCGAACATGAGGTTGATGCCGCTCCCGCCGTCCATGAAGACTCATATCGAAGCCCCCGATCTGTGCCTCGAGTACGAGGGGACAGTGGCCTGGATGAGGAACTTGGCGCGGATGATCGTGCTTGTCGACGGTGATGCAGGAGTCGCTTCCACTAAGGTACTTAGTGGTGGAGGGTGGAGAGTTTATCACCAGATTGACTTGGCGAGTGATGGCCTTCTGCACTCGATTTGAGGGACGCCCTTTTTGGATCATACCCATGTTGCCCATGGCTCGTGGGTATGGCTCGCCTCCATGATGCTGGACCTGCGCAGCCGCGAGTGGTGGTGGTACGGGCGGTGGTCGAGGAGCTCCATGTGCCACAGCGCCTGGGGCAGCTCCATAGCCCCTGTTGATCGCGTCACGATTCATCTGAGCCAGGCCCTTGTGGAGTTTGAGGAACTTGCGGCAATCCTTGAGAAGGTGGCTAGATTTTTTCTTGTCGTCGTGCTTGTAGATGTAGAAGTGCACGTTGCATTGTCCGGACAATTTGTCCTGGATAGATGTTGCGGGTTCCTCTTCGCGAGTGCGGCGCTGCCACACCTGTGTGGTTTTCCTGCTATCATGGTATCCACCGCTGCGATATCCGCTGTTGCGGTTGTTGTTGCATTTGTCGGTGTAGCCGGCTGCGACCATATTGAATTTGTCGCGGTCATCGTAGACGCGCATTCGACGTTTGCCTCGGCGGTCGCGTTTGCGCCCGAGGTCGTCATCATCATCAGAGTAACCGCAGTTTTTCATCGAGTCTTCTCTGGGTGCCCACTGATTTAAGATTTCCATCACGTGGTCGATCATTTTGGGCTTCGAGTGGCCCAGCTCCGCCCTGAGATCTATATGGCGGACACCACCGTTGAATGCGTCGATTACGTGGTCCTCCGAGATGTTTTCTATGGAGTTCTTGATGATGGACCACCTCTGGATGTATGAGCGCAACGGCTCGCCAGACCTTTGCTGGCAGCTTCTTAGTTCTCCGATTGATGCGGGCCTTTTGTAAGTGCCCTTGAAGTTGCGCACAAAGCTATAGACCAGCTCTTCCCATCTGCGAATGAATCCGCGCGGGAGATTGTTGAGCCATGCGCGGGCGGCACCCTGCAGCTGTAGTTGCAGGCATTACATGGTCGTGCTTCGACTCCCACCATGCAGCCCGACGAAGGAGATGTGGTCCTCCAGCCAGATTTTCGGGTCCTATAGGCCGTCAAATTTTGGGTTCTCCGACAGGAGTTTGAACCCCTTAGGAATTCGCTTCTGCCTGATGGCCCCGCTGAAGCATCTGGTGCCACAGAGCTCAGTCTCGTCTTCTTCCGAGTCAGTCGAATGAGCACGCCTTTCCCGCATCTTGTCGACCTTGCGCTGCGTGATGTCATCACGCGTGTGATACATTGCAAATGTATCTATAATTTTTGATGTTCCATGCTTGGTTTTATCCACTTTCTTGTGTTTTGTCCACACTTTGAAGTACTTTTCATATGATTTCTTGGACTAACCTATTAACAAGAGCCACAGTGCCAGCTGCCTGTTTTCTGCTGTTTTTGGTTCTAGGAAAGTCAGAAAATGAATATTCTCGGAATTGGGCGGGACAAAAGCCAAATTTCCTATTTTTCTGAAAGTCATCAGATGTCAGAGTACGAGACGGAGAGGGGCCAGGGGGGCACCACACCACCTGGCCGTGCGGCCAGGCTTGGCCCGCGACAGGGGGTGGTCTGGCCGCCCTAGGAACCCCCTCGGCCTCTCCTTCCACCTATAAGATTCCCTCGGGACGAAAACCCTAAGGACCCAATCAAAAATCCACGAAAGAGTCTGTAGCCGCCGTCATCTCCATCCCTAGATCGGGAGGGATCTGAAGCTCTTCCTAGCACCCTGCTGGAGAGGGGAATTCACCCTGGAGGCCTTCTTCATCACTATGCAAGCCTCCGGTGTGATGCGTGAGTAGTTCATCCTTGGACTACGGATCCATGTAGTAGCTACATGGTTGGTTCTCCTGCTTTGTGCTTTCATGTTTAGATCTTGTGAGCTCCGTTCATGATCAAGATCATCTAATTGTAATTCTACATGTTGTGTTTGCGGGGATCCGATGGATATTGAGATGCTATTTCAGATTGATTATTGATTCTATCATGTCTTTGTTATTTGTGATCTTGCATGCTTTCCGTTGTTAGTAGCTATCTTGGCCAAGTAGATTCTAGCAACTCCAAGAGTTAGTATTTATGCTCGATAGTGGGTTCATGCCTCTGGTAATCTGGGGAAGTGACAGAAATCTCTAAGGTACTAGATGTGTTGTTGCTACTCGGGAGAAAACAACAATCCTTTGTTCATAGAACAATTGTATTGTTTACTTTACACGCAGTTCGTAAAGCAATAATCTGTTGCTTGCAACTTAATACTGGAGGGGGTTCGGACGATAACCTGAAGGTGGATTATTAGTCATAGATGCAGTTGGATGGCGGTCTATGTATAATGTTGTAATGCCCAATCAAGTCTCAAAGGAGTCAAGATGATTAGTATATGCATGTATTGCTTTCTCGATGTTGGCAATTGCGCCGCTGTAATTTGTTCACCCAGCATGTTATCTATCTTAAGGAGAGCCACCTCTAGTTAACTATGGATCCTGGTCCTTTTTCTTTACATACAATCTATAAACTGTTTACTGCTTTGTGTTTACTTTCTGCAAACTATTACTTCTTTCCATTCGATACGTTTAATTCTTTGTTTTCAGCAAAACATGGTGAGATTGACAACCTCATTGCAAGTTGGGGACAAAGTTCTATGGTTGTGTTGTGCAGGTCTCCACGTTGCTACTAGCACCGGTAGTGCGCCCTGCCAAGGCTCAGCTAGCAACACCTTTGGGGTGTTTCCTTGCTCCTACTGGTTCGATTAAACCTTGGTTTCATAACTAAGGGAAACTTGCTGCTGTGCTCATCATACCTTCCTCTTGGGGTTCCCAACGAGCTCTACATCAACACCGCTCCAGCATTTTTCTGGCGCCATACACTGAGCCATCAAGCATTTTTCTGGCGCCGTTGCCGGGGAGTCAAGGACATCTTCACAAGGGGAGTCCCTCATAACCAATATCTTTACTTTGTTATATTTGTTTTCCTTAGTTTCTTTTTGCTTTGTTTGCTTGTTTTTTTATCAAAAACACACAAAAATTAGTTTTACTAGTTTGCTTTCTTATTTGAAAACCCAAAAAATGACTACTCTTGAAAACACTAAGTTGTGTGACTTCACTAGCACCAACAACAATGATTTTATGAGCACACCTATTGCTCCACCTGTGCCTAAAGATACTTTCTTTGAGATAAAAACTGCTTTACTCAATCTTATTATGAGAGAACAATTCTCTGGTATTGGTAATGAAGATGCTGTTGCCCATCTAAATAACTTTGTTGAACTTTGTGAGATGCAAAAGCATAGGGATATAGATGGTGATATTATTAAGCTGAAATTTTTTACTTTCTCTTTGAGAGGAAAATCTAAAGAATGGTTGAATTCCTTAACTAGGAATAGTATTGATTCTTGGACTAAGTGAAAAGATGCCTTCATTGGAAAATACTATCCTCCTGCTAAGATTATATCTATGAGAAGTGAAATAATGAAGTTTAAACAATCTAATAATGAACATGTTGCTCAAGCTTGGGAAAGAATGAAATCTTTGGTTAAGAATTGTCCCACTCATGGACTGGCTTCTTAGATGATCATCCAAACTTTTTATGCAGGATTGAACTATTCTTCAAGGAACCTATTGGATTTTGCTGCTGGAGGTACCTTTATGACCATTACTTTGGGTGCTACAACGAAACTTCTGGACAATATGATGGTTAATTATTCTGAATGGCATACTGAGAGAGCTCCACAAGGTAGGAAGGTAAATTCTGTTGAGGAAACCTCCTCCTTGAGTGATAAGATTGATATTATTATGTCTATGCTTGTGAATGGGAAAGCCCATATTGATCCCAAATAATGTTCCTTTAGCCTCTTTGGTTGCTCAAGAAGAGCAAGTTGATGTGAACTTGATAAGAAATAATAATTTTGGCAATAATGCTTATAAGAGTAATTTTGGTAACAACAATTATAAGCCATATCCTCCCAACAATGGTAATGCTTATGGAAATTCTTACAACAATAATAGGAGTGCTCCCTCTGAACTTGAAGTTATGCTTAAGGACTTTATTAGTAAACAAACTTCTTTCAATAAAACTATTGAGGAAAAACTCTCTAATGCTGAAAGAAATATAGCAGCTTTGGCTGAAGCTCAATCTTCTTTGAATAAAATGGCTGCTAAACCTAAAACTAATGATAATCCCTTTGCAACTACTAATGCTATACAAGTAAGAATTGATGAAAATGTTAGACTATTAGCTGAATTACATGCTAAGTGGGAAAGAGAAGATGACATTGCTAGAAACATTAGTGTTTCTACTATTACCACCACTAGTGTTGAGGCTAGTAATAGTTCCACTACTCTAGATGATAAATTTGATTTTGATCTTGATGGTTGCAACATCTCTGAAGTTATTAAGTTCCTACAAAAGCTTGCTAAAAGTCCTAATGCTAGTGCTATGAACATGGCTTTTACAAAACACATTACTGATGCTCTCATAAAGATTAAAGAAGAAAAGATGAAACATAAAAAGCTTCTATTCCTATAAAACAAGAAGATGGTTGGGAACCCAACATTAATATGAAAGTGAATGACTTTGACTTCAAAGCTTTATGTGATCTTGATAGTAGTGTTTCTATTATGCCTAGAAGGATTTATGATATGCTTGATTTGCCTCCACTTGAAGATTGTTATTTGAATGTCCCACTTGATGATAATGTTAAAAAGAAACTCATGGGGAGTCTTAATGATGTTCTTATTATGGTTAACAATGCCTATGTCCCCGTAGATTTCTATGTTTTGGATGTTGAATACAATGCTTCTTGTCCTATTACTTTGGGAAGACCTTTTCTTACAATTGTTGGTGCCATTATTGATATGAAAGAAGGCACCATTAAATATCAACTCCCACTCAAGAAAGGTATAGAACACTTCCCCAAGAAGAGACAAGATTTCTTTTGCTTCTCCTATGAAAACAAAATTTGGTCTTAATGCTTCTTCATTCGAGAACACTTGATTTTTTTTCTTGCTTCTTATGCCTAACTTAAAGGCGTTAAAGAAAAGTACTTATTGGGAGATAACCCAAAAGTTTTAGATGAGTCTTGGAAGTTATTACTTACTTCAGTAATAACCGCTCCTTATCATTTTTATTTGTTTTTTGTGCCAAGAGTGACCTCTAATGAGAGAGAAGTAATGATTGGGAAAGTTGCTGTCCTGAAACAGATTTCTGTGCTTCACTGTAAAAATTCGTGTAAAATTTCTGAACGTATTTTTGAGGCATGAATTTTTGTGCTTCTGCCCCAGGTTGTTATCTAACTTTCGTTAGTTCAACACTTTTTGATTTGAGCAACAGAAGGTCTTCGAACAAATTCGTCTTTACCTGCTGGTCTGTTTTGACAGATTTTTGCCATTTTCTGCATTTGCTTCTTGTTGGTTCCTTTTTGAGTTTGTTTGGGGAATTGAGCTTTTTGAGGGAAGTTCTACAGTAGCTAGTGTTCTAATGGAAGTTTATTTAGTGTTAGAACTGAACCTTAAGACTTATTTATCTTGAGTGCACTAATGTTGCTAATAAAGATTGTGTGAAGTTTTGTATGAAGGAAAAAATTTAGGTGTATGGAAGGAATGAATAATGAGATGAAGGATGGACTAAATCTCAAGCTTGGGGATGCCACGTGTGTCAGCCCAAGAAATATCCAAGAAGTACAAGCATCAAAGCTTGGGGATGCCCAAGGCATCCCCTCTTCATCAATAAAAATCCCAGGTTTCTTCCAAACGCTTCATTTTTATTGTTTCATGCACAGTTGTGTTGTTCTTGGAGCGTCTTCTTTTCCGTTTTTGTTTTTGTTTTTCGTTTGCTTTGTTTTCTTAGTTTTCTGAATAAATTGGTTGGGCCCCCTCTTTCATACATTGGTTTGCAAATAGTTTGGTTTGGTTTGGAAAAGAGTAGGAAAGTTCATACTTATGTGGTAAAAAGAGCTCGTTTTTGACTGTGGCCTATGCTTTGTCATGCCATGCTTGATATTGTTTTGGCTTTATGCTTAGTATTCTTTACTGTAGCATGACTTGTTATAAACAATTGAGATTTCTTAATGTGCCTTGGATGAATCATGCGTTGTTTTAGCATATTAAAGCATAGTATAGTGGTATTCTCCTTTGATGATTTATTTGGGTTGACTTGGCACATGCTCACACCATGTTATGACTATCTCAAGTCACCATAGCCTTTATTATGCTTTAGTTTTCAACTTGTAGTATCACTTTATGCTTTGATCAATGATGTTTTGTCGCTCTGCATGATTATGGACATTATTGCTCTCTTAGTTTGTCGCTCCTAGTCTTTTGCTAGCCTCCACAACCAAGTATGAGTTCCACTCATGCATCCAACTCCCTAAACCAAGTTATTCCAAAGAGTCCACCATACCTACCTACTAGCTTATGCTATTCCAAGTATATTCATGCTTTTGTTTACCTTCCAAATTAAACTTGTTATGACAAAACTAGTGATTAAAGCTCTCATGGACTTGATGGCACACTTTACTTTTCTTGCCCTTAATAAACTTGAACCATTGTGTTGTCTATGTTGTATATGCTTGCAATTATTTGTTGGGAATTAGCAGAACCATGCTTTCATGGGGAACGCTTTCAACATTGCACTTGGTACTTGTACCTAGTTGATATCATGCTCTTTTGTATATGGATGTCATCGGTGTGAAATGAAAGGGGAGCTTGTAAGTCCATGGAGTTATGTATATGTGTTAGAGAAACGCCTGGGCCGCTGGTCTAATCCATGCTGACATGGTGGAAACCTGCAGCGTAACCATAATGAGTTGTCTATGAAGCATTCTTCTTATAAAAAAAGAGTCTTATATTGAGAAAAAAGAGAAAAAGAAAAAAAGAGATATTATGAAAAGAGGAAAGAGAGGAAAAAGCACCATATTCCCATGGTAAATAAGAAGAATGATGAGATGCTCGTTGTCTGCTTGCCTTGTCATTTTGATATGGGGATTCTTCTGTATCATCGGGAAAGGGGTACCCCGTTGGCGGTTCTATATGATACACATGTACTTACGATAACAAGAACTTACCGGTAACTAAACTTGAGTAGCATGAGGAGTGACCCTTGTATATAAGGGACATGCGATTCCTAACTTATACTTCGTCAAGCATGTACACCATAGTTTGTTCACGTTAACCTTAATCACTTCAAGATGCTTATGATAGGGGCAATGAGAGTTGAAAGCTATAAGTACCATAATTTTTGGAAGCTCTTTATGAGACTTGAATCCCTGCTTGCTTCTATGAAGGCCTTTCTTCCACCATTATATTGAGTCTCCACCTTCTACCTTTATGCACCTACTTTGAGAGCATAGTGGCCATTCTTAGTTCTATGTGCATTGTCCCAAGACTAGTTGATTGATGCATACTTGATATTGCTTGTTTTAAACTATTTGTATCTAGTCACTCTTATGAACTTTGAAGGTGTCCTATGCATTTATATTTGCTACTCTATGAGGGACAAGCTGAATACTATTATGCTATGTTTTCTTTATGTGAAACAAACAAACGTCTTGCAAAGCATTGTTATTCATGAATCTTTTGTTTGTGCCTTCTCATGTTGCATCATAGTTTCTTTGTCTTATTGCTAGAACTTTGTCTTTCATGTTATGATTGAAGTACTATGATACCAGCTTTGAATGTCTTACAAATACTTTGATCAAGTTTTGATGGTGCATGTCACCCCAAAAATTATTCTTTCTTTTTATCACTTACCTACTCGAGGACGAGCATGAGTTAAGCTTGGGGATGTTGATACATTGCAAATGTATCTATAATTTTTGATGTTCCATGCTTGGTTTTATCCACTTTCTTGTGTTTTGTCCACACTTTGGAGTACCTTTCATATGATTTCTTGGACAAACCTATTAACAAGAGCCACGGTGCTAGCTGCCTGTTTTCTGCTGTTTTTGGTTCCAGGAAAGTCAGAAAATGAATATCTCGGAATTGGACGGGACAAAAGCCAAAGTGCCTATTTTTCCGGAAGTCATCAGATGTCAGAGTACGAGACAGAGAGGGGCCAGGGGGCCACCACACCACCTGACTGCGCGGCCAGGCTTGGCTCGCGCCAGGGGGTGGTCTGGACGCCCCAGGCACCCCCTCGGCCTCTCCTTCCGCCTATAAGATGCCCTCGGGACGAAAACCCTAAGGACCCGATCAAAAATCCACGAAAGAGTCTATAGCCGTTGTCATCTCCATCCCTAGACCGGGAGGGATCTGAAGCTCTTCCTGGCACCCTGCTGGAGAGGGTAATTCACCCTGGAGGCCTTCTTCATCACCATGCAAGCCTCTAGTGTGATGCGTGAGTAGTTCATCCTTGGACTACGGATCCATGTAGTAGCTAGATGGCTGGTTCTCCTCCTTTGTGCTTTCATGTTTAGATCTTGTGAGCTCCGTTCATGATCAAGATCATCTATTTGTAATTCTACATGTTGTGTTTGCGGGGATCCGATGGATATTGAGATGCTATTTCAGATTGATTATTGATTCTATCGTGTCTTTGTTATTTGTGATCTTGCAGGCTTTCCATTGTTAGTAGCTATCTTGGCCAAGTAGATGCTAGCAACACCAAGAGTTAGTATTTATGCTCGATAGTGGGTTCATGCCTCTAGTAATCTGGGGAAGTGACAGAAATCTCTAAGGTACTAGATGTGTTTTTGCTACTCAGGAGAAAACAACAATCCTTTGTTCATAGAACAATCGTATTGTTTACTTTACACGCAGTTCGTAAAGCAATAATCTGTTGCTTTCAACTTAATACTGGAGGGGATTCGGATGATAACCTGAAGGTGGATTATTAGTCATAGATGCTGTTGGATGGCGGTCTATGTATAATGTTGTAATGCCCAATCAAGTCTCAAAGGAGTCAAGATGATTAGTATATGCATGTATTGCTTTCTCGATGTTTGTCAATTGCCCCGCTGTAATTTGTTCACCCAGCATGTTATCTATCTTAAGGAGAGCCACCTCTAGTGAACTATGGATCCCGGTCCTTTTTCTTTACATATAATCTATAAACTGTTACTGCTTTGTGTTTACTTTCTACAAACTATTACTTATTTCCATTCGATACGTTTAATCCTTTGTTTTCAGCAAAACACGGTGAGGTTGACAACCTTATCGCAAGTTGGGGACAAAGTTCTGTGGTTGTGTTGTGCAGGTCTCCACGTTGCTACTAGCACCGGTAGTGCGCCCTGACAAGGCTCAGCTAGCAACACCTTTGGGGTGTTTCCTTGCTCCTACTGGTTCCATTAAACCTTGGTTTCATAACTGAGGGAAACTTGCTACTGCGCTCATCATACCTTCCTCTTGGGGTTCCCAATGAGCTCTACATCAACACCGCTCTAGCATTTTTATGGTGTCGTACACTGAGCCATCAGCGTGTCATAGTCACGGTCATGCCATCGTGAGCGACATCGTCGTGACAAATCATGATTGTCGTCACTAGAGGAGTACGAGTAATAGTACTTGTCCAGAGCCTTGCTTTTCTTCGGCTCTGGTGTTGGTTCTTTGTCGAGGGCAGCCTCGATTAGCCCCAAGCCCGCGATCGTAGATCGGTGCATGGTAGCTCGCGGGTCTCCAGCCGGTGGCTGGTTGTTAAGGAGGTACATCGTGCCCACTATCACCGCAGCTTGCGGCGTCTTTGGGAGCATGTTGCCCCGCATATCGACCATCATAAAGCCGAAGTCGAGGACTTTCGCGACTTCTACGCATTCTTGCTCGGTGAGGTGGGCCAGCCGAGATCACCTCTTGTTGGTCACGTACTCGTTGCCTTTGGAGGAGGATCCTCCGTGGGAGGAGAGCCCACTCGTTGTCGTTGAGTTTGATCAGCATGCGCTCGCTGGTGTTCTCATTTGTCGTGAGTGACGGTTCTCCTACCGTCCCATTGTTGACGGGCGCGCCGTTGCCACCGTTGGTGGGGCCGCCATTGGGTGCGCTGCTGTTGGGTTTACCGCCGTTGGGTGGTCTGGTGCCAGATCCGGTGCCGGCGTTTTCGCGATTGACGCCGGTGTCGCCCGCGTTGATGATGGCGCACATGAAGTGATTGGGGAAGCTGTTTCTCCCACAACTTTCAGATCCGGAGCCGTAGACTCCATCTTCTGTGACTAGGTCACCTAGATCGGATCCGCGACTGCTGTTGCTATCCGTACTCCTAGCTGTTGCTGAGGTGTTGAGCTCGCTGACGGCGCCGATTGGTGGCAGGAACCACGATGTTGGAGCAACCGCGGGTGCCATTGGCTGGTCAGGCATGCGAAGCGTGCCCAGTTGACCAACCTGGAAGCGGAAGCTTCCAATCGCCAGGCTGATCCCATCGCCCACGGACTCGAAAGCCGGGCGTGTGGACGGTGAAGTCGAACACACCGAACAGCTGGCGAATCTCCGATGTTGCAGAGTTGTAGATCGCGGTTGACGGGGCCAAAGAAGTCGCGACATCAGCACTCCCAATTCCCACAAACGGCGCCAATTGTCGAGGGTTCAACTTGTCAATGCCCATTGTTATGGACTTGGGTTTTGTAGAAGGAGGGAGCGCTGGAGGCATCAATCGGCTAGCAAACAAGCACACAGGGACACAATGTTTACCCAGGTTCAGGCCTCGTAGAGGTCCCTACTATTGCTTGTCTGCTCTTGGAATTAACAAAGGAATAAAACATTACAAGGATGCACATATGCAATCTGGCGAGAGTTATGGAAACTAGGGTTGTGATTATCGTCCTCGCCGCCCCCTCCTAGCCTTTATATAGATAGGCTAGGTCTCGGGTAGCAGGTCGAGTCGGTTACAGATTAGGGTTTGCCCTTTGAACTTTCTATCTTAAGCTTCTTCTTGTCTCGCAAGCAATCGAGATTCCGTGGGCCACTCGAATTCTTCATTGGGCCTTGGCAGCGCTGTGGGCTTCTGCCGTATCTAGACCGTATATGCCAAACTCTAGTACCTGTAGGGTATACCCATGTCAAGCCCACTATGGCCAATGGGATTTTAAGCAAATCAGGCCCATGACACAAACCCTACATCTATATAATACAGGGAACACTAACTTCTATCATGCCGCCGCACTCCCCTCTCTACTAACCCTAGATCTACCTCAATCTTCTCTCGCTCCATTACTAACACAAGATCCCAGAGCCATTGATACATTGCAAATGTATCTATAATTTTTGATGTTCCATGCTTGGTTTTATCCACTTTCTTGTGTTTTGTCCACACTTTGGAGTACTTTTCATAGGATTTCTTGGACTAACCTATTAACAAGAGCCACAGTGCCAGCTGCCTGTTTTCTGCTGTTTTTGGTTCCAGGAAAGTCAGAAAATGAATATTCTCGGAATTGGACGGGACAAAAGCCAAAGTGCCTATTTTTTCGGAAGTCATCAGATGCCAGAATAGGAGACGGAGAAGGGCTGGGGGCCGACCACACCACCTGGCCGCACAGCCAGGCCTGGCCCACGCCAGGGGGTGGTCTGGCCGACCCTAGCACCCCCTCGGCCTCTCCTTCCGCCTATATATTGCCCTCGGGACGAAAACCCTAAGGACCCGATCAAAAATCCACGAAAGAGTCTGTAGCCGCCGTCATCTCCATCCCTAGATCGGGAGGGGTCTGAAGCTCTTCCTGGCACCCTGCCGGAGAGGGGAATTCACCCTTTAGACCTTCTTCATCATCATGCATGCCTCTGGTGTGATGCGTGAGTAGTTCATCTCTAGACTACGGGTCCATGTAGTAGCTAGATGGCTGGTTCTCCTCCTTTGTGCTTTCATGTCTAGATCTTGTGAGCTCCGTTCATGATCAAGATCATCTATTTGTAATTCTGCATGTTGTGTTTATGGGGATCCGATGGATATTGAGATGCTATTTCAGATTGATTATTGATTCTATCATGTCTTTGTTATTTGTGATCTTGCATGCTTTTCGTTGTTAGTAGCTATCTTGGCCAAGTAGATGCTAGCAACTCCAAGAGTTAGTATTTATGCTCGATAGTGGGTTCATGCCTCTGGTAATCTGGGGAAGTGACAGAAATCTCTAAGGTACTAGATGTGCTATTGCTACTAGGGAGAAAACAACAATCCTTTGTTCATAGAACAATCATATTGTTTACTTTACACGCAATTCGTCAAGCAATAATTTGTTGCTTGCAACTCAATACTAGAGGGGGTTTGGATGATAACCTGAAGGTGGATTATTAGTCATAGATGCAGTTGGATGGCGGTCTATGTATAATGTTGTAATGCCCAATTAAGTCTCAGAGAAGTCAAGATGATTAGTATATGCATGTATTGCTTTCTCGATGTTTGTCAATTGCCCCTCTATAATTTGTTCACCCAGCATGTTATCTATCTTAACGAGAGCCACCTCTAGTGAACTGTGGATCCCGTTCCTTTCTTTTACATACAATCTAGAAACTGTTTACTTCTTTGTGTTTACTTTCTGCAAACTCTTACTTCCTTCCATTCGATACGTTTAATCATTTGTTTTCAGCAAAACCGGTGAGATTGACAACCTCATCGCAAGTTGAGGACAAAGTTCTGTGGTTGTGTTGTGCACGTCTCCACGTTGCTACTAGAACCGGTAGTGCGCCCTGCCAAGGCTCAGCTAGAAACACCTTTGGGGTGTTTCCTTGCTCCTACTGGTTCGATTAAACCTTGGTTTCATAACTGAGGGAAACTTGTTGTTGTGCACATCATACCTTCCTCTTGGGGTTCCCCAACGAGCTCTACATCAACACCGAGCCATCAGCCATATATCTCAACTATGTCCTATGGTGTACAGGTCAGCGCCGTGCTAATCCACCACGTGGAGGCGTCCTATGCACCGTGTTGATCCACCGCGTGGAAGGCGCTGACATCCAGCGGCGAGGTCGTATACGTCATGCTGATCCACCATGTCAAAGATTGTGCTCAGGTCATCGGCAAGCCAATGGCGCCGTCTAGATCCACCACCGACCAGATCCACTGATGTCCAGATCCACCCGCGACCAGATCGACCGCTGTGTAGAATCCTGTGCAGAATAGGGAGGATCTCAATTTTAGATTTTTTAGTTTTTCCTCTCTTTCCCTATTAGTATTTCTTTGTTTATTTATTTATTTTATAGAGGCTCAAGAAATCTTGCAACAGAAATGTAATTATATCTTAACGTTATGGTAATTTTAAAGTTGTCATGAATTGCAACGGATTAGCAACCTCAATTAGTTATTGTTAAGATAATTAATTTTCACTAGTGCTAGAAGGTGTAACACAACAAATAATTCATGGTTACAAGGCACTAAAATTCTGCCGTATTTAGTTATGTAATGAGGTGCATCTTCTGTCATGCTAGAGAAGCTCTAGCTCAGCGGATCACGTTGTGCTACGCCAAAAAATCCGTCACCGTTGCAAATCCCTGACAACTTTTTTTGCCGCGCTAACGCTAGCACCGCGACTAAGGCTATGCCTCGGGATCTATAAGTACCAGAGCCTGAGCTCCATGTTGTAGTGCTACCTCATGCTCATTTTCAAACTTGTGAGACATAAATGAATGTGATGCTCCAATATCAAATAACACGCATGTAGAGACTAAGTTAATGGGTAGCGTACCCAGCACAACTCCAGAGGCATGCTCACCTTGAAGGAGCTTGACCTTGTCGACACGAGCGATAGTTGACCTCGACTTAGTATTGATGTTGAGAGCCCGAGGTGCAGGTGCCCGGACAATAGTTATCGAAGTAGGTCTTGGAAAAGGTGGAAGGTAAGCCCTACTGTTGTTTAAAGAGTAGAATGGAATATGTGTCAAATCACCATAGGTGTAGTAACCACTAGTAGGACGAGATCCAGTGTCTGATAGGTGCTCCACCGTATGACGCCCGAGAGTTATTGTTGTTGTAGCCTCTCAGAGCAAAGTTGAAGGGGTTTGGTGGCCTTGGTGCATATCCTGAAGGTCTCGGAGTGCTCGGTGTAGGAGGGAGTGGCGGTGCAATATGAGGTACCCACACTTGGCACTTAGAAGGAGCGGCCATACCAGAAGACCTAGCAGTGTCACGATTGTGGTTACGAGAATCGTCATTAGCTTGCTTACTTGCTTCCTCTTGAAGAGATGCTTGCTGAAGCTGAGCAAAAAACTTGGAGTTGCGTGAGTGAGAGTATACTTGATAGATGCACTGAGCCCTTGGAGAAACCTCTTATGTTTCTTATTATTAGTGGAAACCACACCACCACCATAACGAGACAGGTTTATGAAGTTCTTGATGTATGTACCCACATTATCATTGCCTTTCATGAGGTTAAGTAAAACTTCCTTCATATTATACATCACAATTTATGGAAGATATTGCTCCTTGAAGGCCTCAATGAACTGCTCCCACGAAGGCTGAAAACCAGGCAATCTTGACTCGAGATATTTTTCCACCGGAGTGTTGACTCCCCTTAGAACAAGTGTGCCACAAACTTGACATGATCATGCTTAGAAACATCAGCAGTGTTGAGCAACCTTGTAGTCTCATGGAGCCAATCGTCCACATCAAGCGGTGCTATGGTCACCTCAAACTATCGAGGCTTGAAGCTCAGAAAGTCCTTCATTGTGCCACAATGATAGACCAACGCAAACTCATTGTGGCGGACACTCTCTTCAGACCTGAGATGGTTCTGTTGCATGGTCCCTAGAGTGTTGGTAGTACTGACAAGTGCAGCGCCAAGTTCTAGCAAACCTGGAGCCTCTTCTTCAGTATGGCGTGGCAGCGCCATCCTGTCATTGATGGAAAAACTTGCGCTAGTACCATAATGGATAATTAATAAATAATCCAAAATAGTATTAGAATGGAATTAACCATGATTAAATGATATAAATTACTAAGATGATATTAAAATATCAAACAAAGTTAAAAGCACCTAGAAGATAGTTAGCATATCACACATGACTTAAAAGGAGTGTGGAACACAAATCTATCAAAGAAACAAATTCAGCATTTTTCGGCATTAAAATACCAACTAAATGCGCAAAACCACTTAACAGATAGAGATTAGAAACTCCACATTGTGTGAAAGTATACTAAAGAACGAACACGTTAACAAGATCACACCGGTTAACAAAGAGTTGGATAGATCGCATCCATTTTACACACAAGCCTATCGGTATTGAATGTACAAACAGCTGATAACCAAAGGCAGATTATAAAGCAAAGTTGGATGCAACAGATCAACAAAGGATTAACACATCCTATGGTACTACAGATACCCCAAACACATGAATCCTTGTTTGAATTTTTAGAAGAGGATAGACAAACGTTACACTTGCTTACCAGCATAGGGCAAATGGAAGCATTCCTACTCCCACATTTAGTTTTTCCCTAGTATATAGCTACCAAAATATTTCTAGACTAACAACGATCACCTTGGTTGAGACCCTAAAGGGCAAAATTTCTCTGGTACCAATTGTAATCCCCGAACCTCATGCTCTATATCACAAGGAAGTATAACCCAAAAGTGGATGGAGTCCATGAGGCCGCCCACAAGAAGGCAAAATGGCAGGGCACGATAACAATCCCACCCACTTTCACGGTTATAGCTTAGAGTGCGAGAAACGTGACCAACTGGTCTACGAGTCAAGTGTACACAAATGAATATGTACACCAATGACATACAAGAGTACATCAGATCCAATCCATCTAGAAAAAAATAGAAATATATTGCAACGCTATTATGGCAAGATCCAAATATATCGATAGTAGTAATAATATTTTAGGATTATATCCTCATACATCACTCATCAAACATCATGTGGAAGTGATATCTGCAAGTGCACAGATCGTTTGTTGCTAATTTTGAAGTATAGATATGGATACCACAGGGAGCCTAAAGGTAAGTGTTTATGAGTGAAGTCTCTATCACACTCAAAGTTGTCATAGGTCTTCGAGTGAATTGACTACAAGTGTGTAAATAAGAATGAAATTTGGATTAAACTGGATGTATTTAAATAAAACTAAAATGTAAACTTCAGGAATAAAAATCATAAAAGTAAAGAACGATTCAATTGTTTCTGGTTTTCTGCAGATGACAAAGAAGGCGCGGGGAGATTCAGTTCATGGTGATCGTGACTGTGTCAGGTGGACGGATGATAAGTGTAACAATTGCAATCTTATAAGTATATGTGTAGGTGAGTAACCCATAATTAGCCGGAACTTCTCTTGGTAGATTTCACCCCAACTTTAGTAATCCTACTAGTCTGTTATCAAAACCATGGTCAGACACTAGACGATTAAGATCCTTCAGGTTGCTTAGCAATTAAGCTCCTTGGATCAGACTAACGCAATAAGCACAGTGGTTCCTCATTATCCTCGAGTCAACTAGTTTCCCATTGAAATCCCCGTGTCACTCGAGGGTCGCCGGTCTGCTAGCGAATAAGATGCTATCTATGTAGAACAAAGCATCATGTTGTCTGGGCCCTTAATTGGACAACAAGCATTAGGCATCCCACATATAGTCAAGCACACATAATATAGTAATTAAAATCAATCACAAACTAATGGAAAATATATGGTGGCACATTTCATCTCACCAATCCCTTACATCTCACATGCCCAAGGAACTTACTCACACATGAGAGAAGAAAGCATCATCGATATAATTAAATAAAGGGAGTTCTTCTCGATACTACCATGGAGATCCACAATATAAGAATAGAAAAGTAATCCAACACAAATTCAAGATAGGAAGAAACAATCTCAAACCCTAATCTTACAAGGTGAAGATCTCTCTCTCTCAAGTACAAGTAATGGCTATGAGGGTGTGATGGCTAGGAGGTCGAAGATCGTGGAGCGAGATGAAGAACGTCTTCTCCTCCTTCTCCAGATCTCTTCTTTCTCCTTTCTAGATGGGATGGCGGTTGCTGTGTTATCATTTTGCGTCTGGCCTCTTCACGAAAGTTGTCCCTTTCGATAAGACGGAGGCGGCGGGAACTATATGGCCGGAAAAATATTCCCACCGTATAGTTGCTCGTTAAAGCCTCTGTAGGCCTCCCTCGATTACTTCCAAAAAGAGACTTGCTTGTTTTCGCCTAAATATTGTGTTTCTCTTATTAAAACCTTTTATTGACATTCAGAACCCGAAACACACATTAAAAAACAAGTTTTCTTCGCTACCAAAATATTAGCGTTAGGTAAAGCTAGAAAACGATCAAATCCAGGAGAAAACCATCAATAAAAACCATCAAAAATATGTCGAATCTCACAGCTATCAACTCCCCCAAGCATAGATGTTTCTCGCCCTCGAGTGACAAGGAAATAAGGAAGAATAGCAGAGATTCGAGACTGAAATAAAAGAACTTATAAGCTTGAATTGGTGTCAAATTCTTTTCTTCACAATTCCTACAATCTTAAACATGATCATACAAGTATTCAAAAGATTATACTGAGTCCACTTCCTAACCACATGCATCTTGCTAGCAAAAAAATCATATGCCCGAACAAGTGTCAAAACTTTAGCTAGGAAAGTGAAACAAATTCTTTTGGTGTCTCTCTTTGTTGAGAGATGAAAACTTTTTGCTCTTGTTTCTTTAATCAATTAAGAGTACTCAAGTTGGCACCAAAAACATCCAATTTAATAACAACTCATCTATTCCCACGTCAAAATTTCAAGACTCTCAAAGCACCTTTTTTCCTTTCCTTGCTTTTCAAAAACTTCAGCTCTTTCATAGAGAAATCATGCCACTATTTTTAATATGTTAATTGGGACTATGTTGTGCACTCGTGACCATGCTAATAAATAATTGTTGAGCAATAGTGGGTCAGAGGAGTACTTAAACTTCACTTGGAACGTGAAACCACGAGGAGACTAAAAAATTTACCCATCATAGCATTGCTCCTACAGACGTTTACATAACTCAATAGCCGAAATCAAGTGGTTTCCCACACTTAGATCGTTCGTTGGCCAACTGAGTTAATAGTTCCCCATGGATCACGATAGTGTTGTAATGACACGCGTAAAGCAATATCTTATGGTAATTATTAGAAAAAGCAGCGGCATAATCTCTACTACTTCGAAGCATCCATTTTATCAGACAATTTCATTCAAGGGTGCTATCGAGTATATTTACATTAAGCTCAAATGGGATGGAGTAGTTCTAAAATCAAATCCTTTGGGCTAAACATGGACTCAGGTCATCTTTTGGATGCCTTTTCATGTTGTAAAAATGTAGGAAATAATTTTTAACCAAGTTCATTGCTCATTGTTTCAAAGCTAAAAAGGAGACACTAGCAAAGGAATAGAATTTATAGGATAGCAAGCTAAGTGGGGAGTGACTCCAGTGTAAGCGAGTAAATAATTGTAGGATCAATTTAAAGTTGCAGAAAAGGTGATGAAAGAAATGTGGTACCTCCTCATCCTTGCTTCGTTCTCGTACCTGAGTCGAACCCCCTCTATATTTCCCTATTGCCAAGTCACCTGAAATTGAGCAATCTCCGAGAGAAAATAAGAAATGAATTTACAATAAAAGTTACATCTTTTTTTGTATTTTTGGTTTAGGAATGCAAACTAAAAGTAAACATGAAATTTTGAAGAAGTAAAATAAATTAAAATAAGAAATAAAAATATGAATGCAAGGTTTGGAGGTTTTGAAACCTCCCCCAAGCTTAGGCTATTGCCAGGCTCAGTTGTTGCCGTCATTCGGTGGCTGGTGCGGATACTGCTGGTAGTAGTCGGGGAAGTTGGTCATGAAGTGACTGAAGTTTTGAGTAAAGGTACTCCCATCTTCATTCACTCCTTGTAGAGTGTGGTCAATCTCCCCAACGCGCTGGTTGACCTGGTGAAATTCTTGATAGGGGACCTAGTTGAACCCCTGCAGCGGCTGATTGGGACATGGGTCCCAGGATCCCCCTTGTTGCTACTGATGTCCCTCCCAAGCAGGGTTGTATTCCTGCTCCTCCTCATCCTGCTGCTCTCCTCCTTCATCTTCCTCTTGATCAGGCTAGAGTTCAGCCATGGTCTCCACCACTTGATTCGTGGTGAGGATCCATGTGTCCTTCTCCGCAATCGAGTACGCTTGGGACAGGGCAACGAAACCTGCTCAACCTATGCATCACCTGGATAACCAAACTGATATGCTCGGAGCCTCTTGTTAGCCTGGTAAACACTGAGGAAACCACAAGCAGGCAAATATTTGACATCCATAAGTTTGGAGCCATCAACAGGTTGCATCATAGGTAAGATAATGTTTAATGCATGAGCAAGGTGGGTTACCAACCCACCAATATGAATGTCACCTTTCTTCTTGTTGCTTTGGTGACGAAAGTGCTGGATGAGTAGAGCCCCGGGATTGGGGCTTTGCGGTGCATTGGGGAAGAGTGCCTTGGTGATCATTGCCATGTCTGCATTGGTCATGGAACCAGTATCTCCTCTTCGAAACAGTGAGTCGGTGAGGAACAAGGCGTAGTAGCAAATTGCTAGGTTCTGAATGGTGGACATCTTCTTCTGGTAGAAGTCCCTGCCACCGTTAATAGAAACAACCTCCCAAGTTTCTCCACCTATGTCCGTATATAGATTAGTAACAGTTGACTCCCCATTGTGAGGGAAGCCAAAATCATCACAAAATTGTTCAAAAGTTATTTCATAGTGCCGCTTGTTCATGGTGAATCCTACCATGCACGCATTACCTTTCTCTCTATGGTCATCGTAGAAGGAGGCAAGCAGCTCATATGTGATCTCGGCATAGGTATTTTGGCTTTCATAGGCGAGTAGTGCAAGCCTTGAGTTTGCACACATGAGGTTAAAGTCCGCCCTCAACCCTGAAGCTATCATCGGCCCAACATGTGGGCATAATCCTCCGTGATGATACTATGGCCATCTTAGGGTTGAGCTCGGCCCGGTGCCCTAAACTCTCGCCATGTTGGCGCTTGCTCTTGTGAAAAATGTTACCAATTTTGTTCATCTTGATGCACTAAAAAATTTCACCATGAAACCTTAGGAATATAGTTTCTACATGATATACGAACGATTCTACATGGAAAAATTTAATCCTTACATGAGAAATCAAAAGGAAAACAAAATAAGCTTGAGTTCATCCACTAGATCAATATTAGAGTTTCAGCCATGGAAATCTGAAAATAAAGCATGGATAGGGAGAGAAACATACTGATCAATTGATTCCCAACTCAAACGAACAAAATCTACGAAGAATCAAGAGTTCTAGGTGGATTTTGAGAGGTTTGGAGAGAGAATATGAGAGAAAAAGTGAGGAGGAAGAAGAAACCTAGCCTCCCCATCGTGATTATGAGGTTGCGCCGAACTATAATGCCGCAACTATACGGGCGGGATATATAGTTCCCGCCATATAGTTGCGGTGGTGCCGCCAATTAGGGTTTCTTTAAGCTAGAACACAACTATACGGGCGCAACTATATGGCCGGAGTGGTCCCGTCGTATAGTTGGTCGTCAAAATGTTTGTGCCCTTGAGATAAATTTTCTTGGACATGCCTCGATAACTATACGGCCGGAATTTTTATTCCTGCCGTATAGTTGGTCGTCAAACCATTTGTACCTTTGAGAAGAAATTCGACAAATGCATCTATATCTATATGGACGGAACTATACGGCTAGAATTTTTATTCCCGCCATATAGTTGGTCATTAAATCCTCTGTGCCGACAAAAGAAGATTTGTTGGTGGCAAAGATATCTGTACGGCCGAAATTTTTATTCCTGTCGTATAGTTGGTCGTTAAACCTTCATTACTCATCAAAAAAATTATATTTCTTCGAGAATACCTTCCTATCCTAAAACTTAGTGAAACACCTTGTTTTTGACAAAAAATGAAAGTAGAAATTGTCGACGAAAAAAAGCATGTATAGAGCAGGATTTCTAGTACTACTTAACTTCTTCTCCTCAACTGGAGGTTCACTTTTTAATACGGACAAAATGATTAAGCTAGTTTTTGTAGATAAAACTCAAACTTTTATTTTTATACTTACTCTACGCTTGTTCAATCGATATTTTTACTACTTTTTGACAGCTGCATCTTAACGGGCGCGCTTCCGCAAGAATGTCTAAAAAAGTTGTAAGAATGCGACGAACATTTTATTCTTTAGTTTATTTTATTAATGTGATGGGTTGACTCCCATTAAGCATTTTATTAAGAATGGTTGAATAACTCAACCCCTTCTTTGTTCTCGAATTCTATCCTTGGGTTTCCCCTTATCAAAGGCACTTACCACATGAACTCGTTTTGCTGGTGGAATATATCTTTCTCTTGCTTCTAGCTTCTTAGGAAAATACCGGATGATTTCAGCATCATAAACATTGAATTATTTTTCCCTCAGCACAATCAACTGATGCTCCTGCAGTACTAAGGAAAGGTCTTCCAAGTATTATGGATAATTTTTCATCCTCTAGCATTTCAAGAATAATAAAATCAGTGGGAATAACATGCTCATCTATTCTAAGTAGAATATCCTCAATCATACCAATGGGTTGTTTAGTGGACTTGTCAGCCATCTGTAAGGTGATATTATTAGGGGAGTACTCCCCTAATCCTAACCTTTTATAGAGGGAATATGGCATTACACTAACTCCTGCACCTAAATCCCACAATGCATTGTGAATATCAGTTTTGCCAATTGAGCATGAAATAGTTGGTATTCCGGGATCTCCGGATTTAGACAATAGTTTCCCATTAGCAGGATAACTAGTCACCATGGCAATGGTTTAGTTATTTCTTTC
The DNA here is from genome assembly GCA_916181665.1 of Avena sativa. NCBI lineage: Eukaryota > Viridiplantae > Streptophyta > Magnoliopsida > Poales > Poaceae > Avena > Avena sativa. The sequence goes on along the minus strand of OV702286.1, from coordinate 380,662,671 downwards.
TTTCTACTAAGAATATCACAGAGGAATTTAGAATAGGTGGGAAATTTTATTGCATCCGTAAATGGAATTTCTAGACGAAGATCACCAAGTGCTTTTTTCAAAGAATCATAGATTACCTGATCTGGTGCTTTCTTTTTTCGATCTAGATAAGGAAGCTTTTGCTCACCTTTCTTATTTTTGTCTTTTACCTTTTGCGGGGGATCAAGCTCTTTTGTTGCTTTATTTTGTTGTTGCTTGCGCTTTTGTTCTTCTATACTACAACAACTTCATCTTCATTGCTTGTCTCCTTTTCTTCTCTTGCATCAACCGTCTCTACATTAGAGTCATAACGGTCATCCTGTGAATCATTTTGGTCCTCCTTGGTTTGACCTTGTGTTTCTTGAGCAGTTTCATCTTGAGGATCCACCAGTGTATCATCTTCTTGGCTTGCTTTGAGCAAGGATTTTTACTTTCGCTCTTTTTCAGCTTCATATTCTAATGGTCCTAATGGTCTTGTAACAACTGCACCTCTTCTTGTAACAACATTAGAAGAAACAAGAATATTTATATCATCTTGAAGAAAAATTTGGTAACCAGATGCTATTTGCTCACATTGGGTTTCAGTCATACTAAGATACTTGTGAAATAATTTTATTTCTTGGCCAATCTCATCATAATTTTCCGTGAGTTCTGCCAAAATCTTTTTATGTTTTTGAAAATGCTTATGCAGGTTATTGTGAGACTTTGCTTGTTGATGTTTTAATTCTTGAAAAACATTTCTAGTTTCATCTTCAATAAAAACTTGTAACAAGTCTACTTTGTTTTCCTTAACAATTTCATAAGGTATACCTTTTTATTTCATTGTTTTGCGTACTTCAGGCATAAGATCAGGATTTATACGAAGCATCCCTTTTTCCAGCTTAGTGTCAAAATCAGGATTGTATATAGAATCATTCTTAGCCCTGGTAGACATTGATTCCAAACATGCTTTAACAATTAAAGTATTAATCGATCCTCCTGCTGATAAGTCAAGAAACTCTCTGCTTTGAGTATTAAGACCATGGTAAAATAAATGGAAAATAGTTGATTCAGAATAGCCATGATTAGGAATTATATTGATCATTCCAAAGAATCTATCCCAGGCTTGTGGGTAATTTTCTCCCACGTTCTGACTAAAATTGCCAATGTGCTTTCTAGTTTCAGTTACCTTTTTAAAAGGATTAAACTTGTTTATGAATTTGACAATACAGTTTTCCCAACATTTAATGTAATGGCGAGGGAGAGAATATAACTAGTCTAGAGCTTTACCTTTAAGAGACCAACAGAAAAAATTTAGACGAGAGAAGTCTCTAGGCAAACCTTTTGGTCCAAGCGTTGTCATCAAATCATCAAACTCTCTAATATGTCTTCCTGGGTCTTCATCTTCCCTCCCACTGAAAGCTTTTTCCTACAAAATTTTAATAATTCCACCATCAAATCGATATTCTCCAACTCCAGGGTTAGGAAATTCTATAGGTTGTTTAAGGAAAGCGGAGTTTGGAGCACTGTATTCTCTGAGAGTTTTCTCAGGTTTCTTGGGAGTTGTCCTATAAATGGACATGATTTCCATAAAATCACTCAGGTTTTCAACTTCAAACTTGTTTGATCTTAAAAGTTTTTCAATAATTTCTTCGCACCTTTGAATAGGCACATGCTCAAAATAATCTGGTACATATGTCCTACCTGAGCGTGTAGACCCTTTGTCTCCTAGGGAGACCATTTTGTACTAGTAACACCTGAAATGTCAAGAGACAAACACTTAGCACTTAGCTCCCCGACAACGACGCCAGAAAATAGCTTGATGTCTGCAAGTGCACAGATCATTTGTAGCTAGTTTCGAAGTATAGATATTGATCCCATAGGGATCCCAAAGGTAAGTGTTTACGAGTGAAGTCTCTATCACACTCAAAGTTGTCACAGGTCTTCTAGTGAATTGACTGCAAGTGTGGAAATAAGAATGAAATTTGGATTAAACTGGATGTATTTAAATAAAACTAAAGTGTAAACTTCAAGAATAAAAAGCATAAAAGTAAAGAATGATTCGATTGTTTGTGGTTTTCTGCAGATGACAAAGAAGGCGCAGGGAGATTCAGTTCATGGTGATAGTGACTATGCTAGGTGGACGAATGATAAGTGTAACAATTGTAATCTTATAAGTATATGTGTAGGTGAGCAACCCATAATTAGTCGGAACTCCTCTTGGTAGATTTCATCCCAACTTCAATAATCCTACTAGTCTGTTACCAAAACCATGGTCAGACACTAGACGATTAAGATCCTTTAGGTTGCTTAGAAATTAAGCTCCTTGGATCATACTAATGCAATAAGAACAGTGGTTCCTCGTTATCCTCGAGTTAACTAGTTTCCCACTGATATCCCCGTGTCACTCGGGTGTCGCCGGTCTGCTAGCGAACAAGATCCTATCTATGTAGAACAAAGCATCATGTTGTTTGGGCCCTTAATTGGACAACAAGCATTAGGCATCCCACAGATAGTCAAGCACACATAATATAGTAATTAAAATCAATCACAAATTAATAAAAATATATAGAGGCACATCACATCTCACCAATCCCTTACATCTCCCACGCCCAAGGAACTTACTCACACATGAGAGAATAAAGCATTATCGATATAATTAAATAAAGGGAGTTCTTCTCGATATTACCGTGGAGATCCACAATAAGAATAGAAAAGTAATCCAACACAAATTCAAGATAGGAAGAAACAATCTCAAACCCTAAGCTTGCAAGGTGAAGATCTCTCTCTCAAGTACAAGTAATGGCTATGAGGGTGTGATGGCAAGGAGGTCGAAGATCGTCGAGCGAGATGAAGAACGTCTTCTCCTCCTCCGGATCTCTTCTTTGTCCTTTCTGGACGGGATAGCGGCTGCTGTGTTATGATTTTGCGTCTAGCCTCTTCATGAAAGTTGTCCCTTTTGACAAGACGGAGGCGGCGACAGCTATACAGCAGGAACTATACAGCCAGAAAAATATTCCCGCCGTATAGTTGCTCGTTAAAGCCTCTGTATGCCTCCCTCGATTGCTTCCAAAAAGAGACTTTCTTGTTTTCGCCTGAATATTGTGTTTCTCTTGTTAAAACCTTCTGTTGACGTTTAGAACCTGAAACACACATTAAAAACCAAGTTTTCTTCGCTACCGAAGTATTAGCGTTAGGTAAAGCTAGAAAACGATCAAATCTAGGAGAAAACCATCAATAAAAACCATCAAAAATATGTCGAATCTCACAGCTATCAGGAAGCGGAACGCATAGATCCGAGTATGGATTAAGAGTCAAATCGGCATAAGATGCCATGAACAAAGCACATTTCCACCCACAGATCCCAGAGATCTCCAACCCCAGAATCTCTATGCAAGGGAGTCGTTGCCTCCATCATCAGGCTCATCAACATAGTAGCCTCCATATGGGTATACCTGACAATCTCATCAGCAGAGTGTGAGACCCTAAGGGAACACTCAGCAACTCTTTATGCCACTAAAGGGATAACCTTGGATGATGCAATTATAGCGAAAAATAAAATATCTAACAGTTCTATAGAGACACGATACATCATCCGCCTAACCAGATATATATGGATGTATGTTAATTAGAAACCAATAGTTATATAAGCAACATAAAGTAAATATCTCCCATCCTTCTTCTCGCTTACCAAAAGAGAAGGCGGAATAATACCTCATCTGTTGGCAATCTTATTTACGCTTCTATGAGTATTGCACTAATTACTAGTCATGTTTAGTCAGGATAAACAAGGTACTTTAGTTATAGGTATCTATGATAAATACACTGTGCTCCAAGTCGGCCATAACCACGGACACAGCTTTCGAAAATATTTACCTTACAGGGGTGCACAAATAGCAACACATGCATCATCAACTACGAGAAAACCAAATGAATCCAATGAGGCATCACGACAAGACATTTACAAGATTAAAAAATGATTTTAGGGGACCATCACACTTAGATACCCGCAACAAAGTCGGTCAGGCTTTGATATGGATCTAGGGTTTGCGTCAATGGTTGCAAATGACTAGGAACCCAAAACTGTGATTGGTCTTGTCGATACCACGAAAACACTCTGCATTCCAAAATAGTACAGGTAAACACTCCTTGAGCAATAGTAGTAAATAAAGTAGTAAAGCATGACATAAGTACATGATAGTAGTAAAGCCCCAAAGTATTTGTTGCAGCACCCCAGGAAAACCACTACTAGAAAATCTCTTGTTGTTTTATTTTGTGCATTATCATGATAGAAAGATCATGTCATCATGCCACATCGCATTTGAGCAACATCATGACATCATCACGCATATGTTTGCCTAAAACTATTTTCTCTAAAAGTCTATTTTTCTTTATAATTATCCCCCTCATTGGTTTCAAAGTAAAACCCTGGTCTTTTAGGATATTTTGTTTGTCTAAAACTATTTGAAAAAGGATTTATAAAATAAACTAAATAAGAAAAACATTTTATTAAACCCGAGGGATGCAGCCCAGCCGGCTAGGCCCAAAAGCCCAGCCAGCAGGCCACCTACCACCCCAAACCTTAACCCTAATTCCACCCCACCTAAACCCTAACCTACCTAACCCCCACACCCGACAAGACCTTTCCGGTCAACCTCCACGCACACCTCTGCGCCTCCCTCCTTAACCATCATCATCAGCAAGTCCTAGCCGCTGCCCTCCCTCAAAGCCCTGGCCGTGCCAGTGAGCCTGCGACCGCCTCCCCATCGAGTCGGCCTTGCCTCTCTGCATCACTGCCATCCCTGGCTGTGCTTGGCCCCGTCAACCTCGTCGTCCTCTCTTCTCATGCTGCCGCCCCGAGGATTCCCTCGCCCGCGTGAGCGGTGCCCCTAATTCCCGTCTACAGCTACCGTGGCCCCACCTTCTCGAGCATTGTTGCCGCCTTGCATGCCCTCCATCTCGCCGCCCCGCGCACACCCGCTCCTCGCACGCGTCGTGTGCTACCTGCCGCACTGCCTCATCGCTAGCACCTCCTGGACTGGGTCTCCTCCTCGAACGGCTGCAGGCCACAACCCGTGTATCCACCACCACCTCTCCAACCTCCTATCTGGGCATGCTTGCATCTATACCTGCTCTGGTTGGTGCCACTTTGGCCTCCTGCTGTTACCAACACTGGGAGACACCTCGTGAAGGTTGCATGTTGTTATGAGGGTACTTATGTGTCACGATGACCCATGTTGTTCTGAGTTTGTCCCATTCTCATTGACAAACGCCACCGGATCTCCCAAGACCGACATGTGTCAAGACATCAAGTTCATGGACCCGATGATCCATAGATCCCGACACCAGAACCAAGTCCGTTGTCGACAATCGAAGCCGGAACCCCAAGTGCGCCAACATGGAATCGAGGGATGTTGCACGCCAAGCCCTCCTTCGGGGATCCAGTGACATCGGTACGACAAGATCTTGTTCACGGAAACCGAAGACCCTGATCCATGGATCTGGAGCCCCGATTTCGAGGATTCGAAGACCGCACCTGAACTGCAGATCCGAAGACCGATATCGCCGAATCCTAATGTGTGACCTCTATCCTAGCCCTATTTTTATAAATTCCCATCTATATACCTTGTTACATCAATTGTACATGCTTACATACATATTTTGTGGGTTTCGGGCATTATGCCGATTCACCAAATAATTAAATATGGAGACTATATGCGGGCTATATTTGTCTTACCTCGACTCCATTTAAATTTGTGTAGCGAACCGATGTCATGATTTTCCTTTTTAAGTAAACATTTAAATTGCGAGGTACCTAAACAACATGAACCTTCTAATTTATTGTCGGGATCTCGATTCTGCTTAATATTGCCTAGTTACATTGCATCTTTGCCATGTCATGCACCATATCATGCATCATGCCCGATCTTCTATTGTAGTATTAAATAGTGCATTTGGTGTTCCTTTTAGTGTTTTCCTTCTTCAGGGATTAAGCCATTAAGTTGATATGAGTATCGACAAGTCCTTCGGATAATGTATCGTCGGCTATGTTTCCCAGGCGAGCATTCTCCCCCTTTCTACCTATTTTGCATTTATAGTCTTTACTTCCGCCTGTTGATCTATTGCTATCCATGTTGCAATGCTTTAGTTCCCGCACCCTTTATATTCGTTGCAGCCTCTATATTGCCTTGGACACCTCCTATTGCTTGATGTTTGTTAGACAGTTGGCCTTGCGAGTCGTACTTTCTCGCTCAGGTGTTGCTTCGCGTCGTCGAGTTCCACCATTGTTGGGGGTTGGCATATGCTTAATGGTGGAGATAATCATGGTTTAACTTATAACTTGATAATTAAAATGCTGGAAATAGATATACTGCAAAGGCACTGGTGGGAAATAGTTGAGATCCGGTTATTATCCCGCCCACTTGTGTCCACCTAGGACCCGAGTTCTTGACACATGTTCCGAGACTGAGCGCGCTAACCACATGTGGGGTGAATGGGAACCCCTATCGGCTTATTACCTGATTTCAAAGTATTATACTGGGGGCCACAAACTAGTTCGGGCTTTATATATTCCCTATTGTACTTATGCCATGTATGAGATCTTTATTACATGTTGCTCGATGAGCGTTTATTAATATGTGTAGGTGCGGCACTCTATCGCGGGAATATATTGTCTATGGCCTCTGCTCGCGTGACAAGTCCATGCAACCTCTGGGTCCGTACAAGGATTAGCTATACCTTGTACGGGTAGCTCTTTTGGGTGGCTCCCATGTACTTGCTTTGGGTCTAGGAACACGTCGTGTCGAAGCCCCGCCGACATATCGATGGGTATATGTTAATTGATCTGACAAATATGGGTGGAAGTGCGTGTGGAAACTTTGGTGCACCCCTATAGGGTTAAATCTTTTCGAAAAGCCATGTCCATAGTTATGGATGATTGGAGCATAATATCTTGCTCATAGACAACTATAACTAAAGAATTACTGTTATAATTTGACTTGGATCTGACATGACTAGTAAGTTGGACAACCACCATGGAATGAATGTATAAAACTGTCAACTGTGTGAGTTTCCTTGGAATGACTTCCTCATTTGGTCTCCATGGTGAAATACCAGAATGGGTATGTTTGGTGTTAGTATCAGGTTGGCTCCGAATAGGTATTTCTTATCCCTCTCTGATAGCTGACAGTTGTTTTGAGTCTCTATAGGTTGTTTAGTGCATGTTTTGCTGCCGCTTCACTCCACCATACCTATGTAGGCGAGAGCCGCCAAATTCTAAGACTCGCCATGTAGTGGCCTCAGTACTGACCGCTCCCTTTTTCCTTTGCCCTTTGTTGGCACCCCTTTTATTTCAATAGGTATAAGTTCGACGACATTAGCAGGGTTACCCTTCCGTCTTGGCCTGGGCAGGGTTATGGATGCCATTGGTTATTCTTCAGGGCTCTTAGCCCAATTTGCATTTTATCCATACTCGGATGTGTATCATTTTCAAGGTTATTTGAATCTTTGTATTGTATATTTGTATTCTTGACACATTGAGTCATTGTTGTATACATGTTCTTGTGGGTTCCATCGTGAACTATTGTGTAATGGTATTACTTTGTTTTCCACCCGCACGCAAGTGCCTGGTGGGCGTCCTTGAATCGTTTCTATGCGGGTTTGGCGGGAATCACTAAAATCCATAGAGGGTCGTTTCGAGGGTGTTACATTTGTGTCCCCAAGAAATAAGATGTGAATCAAGCTCATAACAAGGGGTTCAGTGGGCTCATAAGTGGATAGTGCGATAGTCATGGAACATGCATCAAGTACCCGGGTCCTACGAGACACAAGTGAGCGGATAAAATCCAAATCCTGGATGTTGCCAACCGGTGCCTCTTCCTTTAGTTATCTCATTACTACACAATTTAGTTGTTTAGGTACCTTGTTATCCACATCAGACTCAGAACAAACCCTACACATGTTGTTCTACAACTCGCATGGGTCAAACAATTCCTATAGTAATGTCTGATAGGATGGAGGGCACAAGCTTCAGTGGGGATTAAAAGTAAAGGTTGTGTAGTACTTGGGATTGCAATTTAATTCGGAACATGATTCATGATGCAAGAATAAATATATAAGCATATGTGTTATATGTAAATACAAGCATGGAGAATTGCTTTCCTAGAAGCTCAATAGTGCGGTAACTCAGTTCCCGGTAATACTCTGATGCCTCTTGATAACCTACTTGTTCAGCATCTATCCGAAATAAAAACCAAAGAAACAAGGACCATAATAAATAAAATGCATAAACATATGAATCATATGCAATAAGCAAAACATGTCATGTCATGATGGAATGATGCCCAATTGCATGGTATAACATAGCATGGCATGGGTGAGGCATTATATACAAGAATAAAGCATTTAGCAATTTTATTTATCATGTTTTACTTTCATAAACAATTCTGCTTTTATAGTTTTTATATGATGCATGCTTCAATTGATGTCATGGAATACATAGTTGGAAAGGGATCATCTCTCTGTTCGATTTACATATATCATTTGTGGAATTTAGAATTACGGTTTTAAAGTTATGGATTTAATAAGAAAGGGGCATTTATGGCATTTAAAATAATTTCAAAATTTTATTTGCCCAAAAATTATTTTGGATAGCATATTATTGGTCCCAGAATTTTATATCACAAAATATATATTAAATGCATTAATTATATTTATGAATTAAAAGGTGTTAACCATTTAATAAAGCATTTAATATTAGTAACAGAAATATTTATTAAAATGCAATTTTTTACAAAATAAACAGCGGCATTTTAATTGTTCATCACTTAAAACTAAGAACTTTTGGTTTTTGAGTCATTTCAAAATTCCTCACAATTTTTCTTTAAATCTTGGCCAAAGGAAGAACTAGGTTTGACTTGGATTTGAATTATTTGAATTGAAATTTTGAAAACAGCTGACTTTTGTCACCGAGCACAACCTAGCCACGGTCGCAGATGCGTGGGCCCGCGGCTAACTGGGCAGCTGCATTGGCAGGGTGGTTTGTTGGCGGACAGGTGGCCCAGACTGGTGGACGTCGGGTTTAGTTCCAAGAACCACATGGGCTTTTCTAGAAAAGCTCCCATGGTTAACTGAAGAAAGAGATGACGCGTTTTTTCTGAAACTTGACATCGATGACTCTAGTTTTCAGCGAGGCTAGTGGCGGTGGTGGTGAACCATCTAAAGCGTGCTAGGGTACGATGGAAAGCTGGGAGTACCGGCTTCATCCGCTGGTCTCAGGGGCAGCCAGTCTTGGTTGTGCGAGATGTAGGCTTGCAGCAAAGGAGTAGCCAAAGAACTTGCAGCAGCAACATGCTATTAGAGACTATGGCGGTGCCAGCTAGCTTGGGCACGACATCATCAGTGGCGGTTCCGAGGAGATGCAGGGTAGCGAGGCGCTGTTCCATAGGCTCATGCGATCACGTGGGCAGGCCGACAGCGAGTAGGTTTGCGGTGCGCGGGTGCTCACGGAGGCACGCACGATGGCTGCTTGACGAAATGCCGACGAGATAGAGGAAACACGGAAGGAGGTGACCATGTCTGGGACAGAGCCTTGCTCACCTAGGGAAGGGAGGGACATGACGATCAAGTGTGAGGCTCGTCGAAAGAGATGGTTGGTCTTGATCTAGTTTGTGGCGGTGACGAGCTCTGCTCCGATGGGTCCTAGCAAGGCTCTCCGATTCCAAATGGCAAGGATGACGGTGATGAAGCTCCCCTAACTTCCTCCATCTCTGTCTACCATGACTCTTCCGGCTAGCAGGTGAGGCCGAGGCTAGGGTTTCGGCTGGCCATGGCCATGACAGGTAGTAGGAAGGAAGAAGGAGCAAGGCGCTAGGGATCTCGATCTCGATCTAGGTGATCTAGGTAGATAAGGGAGAGGGATAAGGCTCACGTGGCCATGTTGTCCACCTTTTGCCAAAGTAGACAGAGGGAAGGGAGGGATCGAGTAGCTAGGACTCTCTTTGGTTTTCTTGCTCGATGGGGAAAGAGAGTGGGAACCAGGGCATGGTGGTGGTGGTGGTTGGCTTTGGTCTGCACGGGAAGGGAAGGGGCGATGTGGCGGGCTGGTGGCCAAGCGTGGCATGGCTGTTCCGAGTTGGAGGGGAGCTCGGGATTACCCATGGTTAGGTTGGTGGTCTAGGTTTTGGGTAGCTAGGTGGTGGTGGGGTGGTCTGGCTCGACCAGACTGAGGAGAGGGGGTATGCTCGGACTGGGTTAGGGATTTAGGATAGATTAGGTAGGGAAATAGCTAGGTTCTTTTAAATCTTTTGTTTTTTATTATTTCGGTTCTTTGCAAAGTTTGTTTGGAACAAAACCATGCAAACTAGCCCAAAAGAAAACATGCCCCAACATATAGAAAGATAGGTAGCTAAATGGTAGGTTTCTTTTATTTGGGTTTTGTTTGTTTCAATTGTTTGTTTTCTTCAATATAGTAAAACCATTGTTTAAAATCCAAAAGAATTCCAATAGAGGATCAGGGAAGGAAAATAAGCATGGCCATATGTAGGCAACAAAACTTGAGCTAGCTTGTTAGAACAAACTAACCCCAAAATGGACACCTTAATGTTTGATTAAACCCATGGCAAGACAAAAATATATGGACCCATCTCCACTTTGTTACATGGGGCACATATGAAGGATGGGCATTCTTGAGTGATATGTCCATGATAGTGTATGGTTTCCACTATTTTCTTTATATGGCTTTTGATACCTCAATCAAGCACATAGTTCACATAAGCTCCAATATACGAAGGAGAAAAGGACCTCTACTACACATAGCATGCAAAGTTGGATATGTGGCTCCCGTATTACATATTGTGAAAAAATATGAGATCATGTATGGAGGCATGTAGAACAAGGCTAAGGATCCATACTCAAAATAGTGATGAGATTGAGTTAAATACCAAAGGAGATGCAAATTCTCATATTAAATGGGATGGTAGAATTGGTGGATAGAACAAAAGAAGGTGCCAATGTAGATGGTTGATAGATGGCAATAGATATGCCTCCAACTCAACTTGGGCATCAAGCAATCTAGTAAAAGGAAAATACAATTTATCAAGAAGCAATAATAATAATATGCAAGACAAATGCAATGAAAAGAACAACCAAATGAGATAGTTTAATATGATGCTCAAATGCAAGGTGGTATGGTGACATGGGCATGATATTATGATGATGCAAAGATGACCAGAATATGGTAGCCTTGATCTTTATTTATTAGGTAGCATTACAATGTTAGACATTTGGGATGCTACACAAACCTTCTATGGTATGTGAGCCTCCTATGTCAGACTTCGTCCCGAATAGGATTGTTGAACTTGTGACAAGCAAAGTAGATGTTTACTTTAGGATCAGAGTACCCGACATAAACAAAGTCGTCGAAAATGTTCTTGCTTACGCTGTGATCACATTAACCTACAATCAGTTGTACAATCACGTCAGGAATTGGAGGATGAAGTGGAACTACATACTTCACCTTAGAACGGTTGAAGGCATAAAATGGTGTCCGGATAGCACGACCTTCTCATTCCAGCATGAGGACAAGCTGGTGCACTACTCTGGTGTATGTTAGCAATGAGCTAATACAGTGTCTATGAATCGTAGCCTATTGTTATTCCTTTCACTTGTTCCTAGCATTGCACTAACATTACAAAAATAACCCCCTGCTGGGCACTTTTTTGGGACTACACAAGCGAAAAGCATCTGAAAAAGTTGGTTACATGGCGAATGAGCAATCACGACCCCATTTTTCCGGAAGATTTTAGTGTCGTGGTCGGTGGCATGCAAGAGGGCATTTTTATGCTGCGCTTGGGCAACAATGGCATTCACTCACTACGTCATCCATTGCATGTGTCATTAATTGTGGTCATATGCTGGAGAATGATCAAGCATAGCCACAACCTAGTTAGGCTTGTGTAGCTGACGGATATGACCCACGACCGCCCACCCGAGCATGCTCCTTAATGTTGGGATTGACGTATGGGCACTTTGTGCAAGTTTGGCCCACGTGACTGGCCACACTTGTTCTACAACCTATAAAACAAACCCTAGATTTCATCAACTACTCACCGTGTTTCCTATATAATATATGGAACCTTTAGTCCCCTATCTCTCGGCTCCTCTCTTTGTATGGTTCCACACTCGGTAAGGTCAACACTAGATCTGAACATAGTCATTTCTAAACAAAATTTGGAAAGTTCTCACCAACTCCCATCTCTGTTTCTAAACTCCTAAATATGGTGAAGCCTCCAAGCATAAGGTATGTTCATCTTCATCATCTCATCTACAGACCAATCTGTTGTATAATTGATTTTGTTCTTGTTCTTTCTCACCATGTTGCATATTTTCTTCTTCTAATTGATATGTTGTGTCTTTTAGATCCACGATAGGATCGTGGGATGGAGGGCTCTCTGTTGTGGCTGTCACAGTACCGTCCTTGCGGGATGGCTGGCTCGCCGATGCGGCCATCAAAGTACCCGACCGATGGGATGATGGGCTTGTCGCTACAGCCGTCACAGTTCCGTACGCGGAGCATGTGGGCGCGTCACTTTGGTGGATGGTATGTTTCCATGACGCTACAATAGTTAGGGACCAGGGTAGAGAGGTGCTCAATAATAGGTGGTAGGATTTGTGTAGAAATGATGTCTCCTTTTTCTCATGTGATGGGACAAAAGGACACATCGTAAGTTTTAATTTTCTGTTCTTTTCCACTTGTAGTGGGAATAGAGAGGGGCTCAAATCTGTAATGGAAATAAAATATATCAAATTTTCATCAAATTTCAAGTTGAATGGCATGACCAAATTAATTTGTTTATACCAATTATGATTAATATTATTGTGCCGTGAAATGGTATACCACATACGGCAATTGTGTCTATCACGAGACTAACATAATGTGCCGCTATCTAGTGTACCGAGGTGCATTCTCTGTCACACCACAGAAGCGCTAGCTCGGTAGATGACGTTGTGCCGAGGCAAAAAAGCATCGTTGATGCACTTTCTTCGACACAGTTATTCCGGGTGGCTTTTTGTTGTCGTGCCAGCATGAGCGAGGCGATTAGGTGTGTGCCTCGGCTCTATAAGGTCCAAGGCCCAATCGTCCGTGTTGTAGTGTAATACACTGCCGTGTCAATCGTAGGCCTGCCCTAAGCACGATGTGTTCCTGAACACCCCCATAATGAACTATGCTCAGAAGAAGATCATCTTCATGCCCAAGTTTGTTGACGAGTGTCATCTCTGGGATCCAAATATGATGACAAGGGCTCTGGACTTCCTTGCGGACAACAAAGAATAAGGTACAACCTATGCTAACATGGCAAAGATTGACAGGAGGCACTGACTTAGGAACTGGTACGCTTCGTAGTTTAATTAGTGCTACTGATTTACCATTCATGTGCTATTGTTGGTGGTCATGATTTGTTGTTTGAGGTCATATACATTTTGGGAGGTAGTCCGATATCCCTCCTTTAGCTAGGTTTCTGAAGAAAACTGAACCATGGTATATAATATTGCTAGTGAACTTGTGATGCATCACTCCAACGGGTAACTGTCAGTTTGAAAAACCTTCACACTCAAATGGAAGAGGTTACCACAATAGCTAGGCACCTTGCAACCAAATAGGCAACACCTGCATCTGTCTTGGTTTCCCTTCAGATACATAGCCCACCAAACAATGTATGTGTTGTCTCCCTCCTCATGCAAGAATGAGTATACGGCCAACCAAATATAGCGGGAAACATGGCCGAAGTCATGTTTTTGATAGGGCATGCCCCTAGGGCCATGTTCCCAGGAGCTCCAAAAGATTTATAGGGAACCAAATGCGCCTCCAACGAACATCGAGCATGCAGCCTGGTCAGGTTTGCACATTAAGGACATGTTTGGTAAGCTGCAAAGGTTTTTGGCCCAATCGGGCATGGTTGAAGTTGGTAGTGCTAGGCACAAACAACCTTTGGTCCACTTTGTGCAGTCTGTTCGCTATCTTACATGAGGTATCTGGCATGGCTGGGGTTACTATGTCCAAGTAGTTTGGTTGCATGTGTATTACTCTTTTGCCCCATCTCATGCAATACACTTGTTTGGTTGTCTATAGGAGGCTTTGTATAACCACCTTCTTCTACCTTGTGGTGACCTTACCATGAATAAAGTAGCACCACATACAAAACAAGTTCGTTGAACACGAATAACACAAGTATAACAATACGAAGAACACATGCATAAGAATAGGAACAACAAAGGCAGAACATCAGAAACAACACAATCAGGAAGAATAAAGGTAGAACATTAGTAACAACATGGTCAGAACAATAGTAACAACACAAGTAGAAGAACATGAAGCACATAAGCATAAGAACAAGAACAACACAAGCAGAACATCAGGAACAACACATCCATAACAACTGGAAGAACACAATCAAAATATTAGCAAAAACAGAAGAAGAACATCAGGAAGAACGAAAGTAGAACAACCGGAACACCACAATAGAAGAACATGAAGAACATAAGCATGTACTAGTCATAACAAGCAACATATTGCACTAACATGATCATTCATCACTACAAGAAAAGTTGGATTTTACAACAGACGATTTTCGTGGTTGAAGGCCCGTTTTTCATGGCTAAAAAGTCTTCTACGATGGATGCCCTCGTGGTAAAAGCCCCGTCACAAAAGAATCTACCACTTTTTTCTGACCGTGGTGGATCGCACCCTTCATCTACAAAAACTTGTTTCGTCATAGATCTGTTTGCCACCCGTGTTGACTGCCGACGTCATGCAAAAATGCCACCTGGCACCCGCCGTTAATGGTCGGTTACCGCTGTTAACGGTCACAGAAACCGTGGAAGAAGCCTGACCCAGACAAGTCATGCTAATTGTTAAGTGGGCCGGCCCACGAGGAGAGCCCAATAAGATTATGGCCCTTTACTGTCACGACATGTACTGTTTGATGTGGCCCATTAATAAACCCTTCCAGGGCCCGTACGATTTCAGGCCCGCTATAGTTTTGGCCTAAAGAAGGCCCACTCTGGTAGGATAATATGCGGCCCATTAGGGGCCTGTGCCTGAAGGTCAGACACTGTTAAGGCCTGCAGGAAGCCTGTTACTGTTCCTACGGCCCGTGGGGTCCGCTCCTATTCTACCCATTTACTGTTATGGCCTTTTACATTTCTGGGTTGCCAGTGTTAGGATCCTTTACTGTTCTGGCCTTTTACTATTCTGGCCTTCTACTATTCCGGCCGTTCACTATTTAGGCCTTTTGCTATTATGGCATTTTACTGTTCAGGCCATTTACTGTTTAGGCCATTTACTCTTTAGGCCTTTTACTCTTCACACTGTTTTATGGTGCGGGCCCTCTACTGCGTGGGCTTTTTACTATTTAGGCCTTTTTACTGTTTCAGTTCTTTACTGTTCAGGTGTATCAATATTCGGGCCCATTATAGTTCGGGCTCTTTACTGTTCTCGCCCATTGGTGTTCAGCCCTGTACATTTTCAGAGCCTTGGCCACTTATGAGGCCCACAAATATACTGACCTGCCACTTACGGCCTTTTAATGTTTATTTGGCCCATCTGCTAGCCAGCATATTTGGGTATTCTATAACTATGGTGAAATGCTGGTTTTAAATAGACCGTTAATATTTCATCCCGCTAATGGTCGTGCTAGGATCACCCTATTACATCAACCGATATTTTTTGAAAATTATTATAGACCATACTTTCAACAAAAACAAGATGACGCATTACAGAGACATCGCGAGACATGTGTTGGAACAGGGTTTCTACTACGGAGCTTACATCCCCATACAAGTAACAACTGACATACCATGACAGTTGCAGAAGAGATTATCAAGTAGACGGTCCGTCAAATCTTGTTGATCTTTCAGTTCTTGTATCTGTTCATGTGTAACCGTGATTATTCCATCTATTTGCTCTGTTTCTTGTTCAATTAAATCAATTGTTTGGAGTGCAGCTATAACACCTCTTTCTGCTGGAAAAACTGAAATCGTGGGCTGATGCAAGCAATAATCACTGTCACTGCTGCTTTGTGAAATGACATCAATACTTAACGTAGGATTCCTCCCTTCTGCCCCCATAGCTTCATGTGCAGCCGGAAACAAAGAAAACAAGTCAGCACAGCATACCAGCTAACTGGCGGCCATCTTATATGTAAAATAATTCAAATTCATCATTGGCTAGGAACAATTAATGATGTGCCTCGTACATCTCTTTCCGGAATAATAGGAACTGTCGATGTCCTGGACCGATGCGTACATGTGCCAGTATCATAGCCACTCTGGAAGAAACACTACATGTTATTTGCATGCTGAAACTAAGACATATTAAGTTAGAGCAGCAAAGCAGGCGAAAAAACACCATGTTTGTTGTCAAAGAATTTCAAAATTGGCATTGTTCTAATATAACAAATCAAGCCATCAACATATGTGTCTCATGCAGACTAACTGAACTAGTGTGGTAATGAATGTAGGGAATCAAGCAACTCGACTCTTTCCCTCATAAACTAATCATATCACTGCATAACAGAAATATAGAAATATAATAAAAAGAGGTGCATGAGATTCCTTCAGCTGCTTAGAACTGGTCGGGACAACAAAGCATTAACCTAAAATATAAGAATAGCGTTTCAAAATGGTCTATAGTATGAACTAGCCAAAAAAGTGACCTACAACCACATGTGGCATTGCTTTAATCATCAGGCAACTATGATAGTACCTTGGAAAAACAAGCAATAGACTAAGTGTCTTAAATAGACTACCAGAATCATTTCAGACAAACAAGATATCAACCATTCCTTTTTAGTAGCCAGATCATTCAAATATTTTGATCGTCGGGCCAGTAAATAAAAAAAGAAGAGGTCATTTGCTGCCAAAACGATAGTTGGATGCATCCAAAAAGTAGCACAAACCTTCTTTGTAATGCCTACAACTATTGTATTTCCTTCTGATGACAGTATCATTATACATATAACCAGGCAAGAAAATCCAGTAGACAAACAAGAAAATGATACATTGTGCACCTTGCAAGGTCAATGAAGTATTTAAATAATGTATGTCTAGGAACCACATCAGAATATAGCATTGATGCAATCACAAGTCAACTAAAAATTCAGAGGAACCATAACCAATTGAACTATATGGTGGCTAATATTAAACTTGCAAGATCATCTGATGATGTATAGATGAAAATCCCTTGTTTATTATTAATCAAACATTATATTTCTCACAGAAATTGCCATCCCTATTTTGGGACTGATGGGGCTCAAACCCGCAGCTTCAACTTGACAGGGCGGTGCTCTAACCGTTTAAGTTAAGAAAATCAATACATTGCTTTAATGACGAGCAAACTAAGGAATCAAATTGGCAATAGACTCTATATGTGCATCATGTAGAGTAGCTATTGAGGTAATGAATTAAGCAATCAAACAACATGTGCATGATAGACTTCTAGATCATATTAACATGGTCATAGTACATATATATATTAACTAGGGATCATATTAGATGATAATAGCTATGACAATCTCACTATGAGTAGTCTAGATAGAACTCCCTCTGTTTCAAAATATAAGATGTCATGGGTTTTGTCAAACGAATGTATCTAGACACCCTTTAGTGTTGGTAGAGTAACTTGGACTAGTATTGTATGCATTTTTACTAGTCCAAGTTACTCCCCACCAAGACCAAGTAATTTATACTAGTCTCATACATATAACACTAGACTATGTTACTACCTCTAGAGTGCATATAAGCTCAATCATCGTGGCAATCTCTAATATTATAATAGAATATAGATTAGCATAAAAGTGGATATACTTCAATCACCACCACCTAATCATGGTCTAGTTAACGTATATATATATAGAAGATCATCAGTAAAATATAGCAAAAAGAGATCTCCACCATGATTGAGTGAGCAAATTGAATTACAAATCAAGGGATCTATGTTCGGTCTTTGTGCAGTACCGTTGAAGGTCATCTTGTTCTAATCATTGGCCAACTCATGTGGTGCCGACACTAGACAATGTGACTACCTCCAGAGTGCATTCAAACTCTTAATTATAGCAGAAAATACAATAATAGACTATAAATTAGCATAAAAGTGGATATACTTAAATTACCACCACATAATAGATAGATAGATGAACACAATTCAAATATAGAAAGAATAGATCATCACCAAAATCAAGTGAGCACATTGAATTATAAATCGAGGGATTTACGTCTGGTTTTTGTCCAGTATTGGTTAAGGTCAACCTTGTTCTAATAATTAGCCGAATCATGTGGTACCTCGTACAAACAAGCATCTGACACTGTGCACATCTCAGTAAAAAAAGAGACTTACTATTTCTTTTTGTCCAGTCCCGTTGGAGGACATCCTATTGTCAGTTCATTCTTTGAAGACATCCACCACATCGAGTACTTGGATAGACGATCCATCTACTTTATTGTTGCTCCTCTGCATATAGGTTCAGGCCACACAGTTACATAAAATAGGTTTGGATTCAGCAATACAAAGCAACAGGTACTTACAAGATTGTAGGGGTGATTCACTCTACGATTCTCCGTGTTCCCTATGAGAGGAAATAATATCAGATAGTGGATGTTGTTGTTTACAAAGAACTAGATAGACATTATAGTATAATCACTTGTGAACACGTAGAGAAGGGAATGGCGGAATATAAACAAACATTTAAATGATATAAAGATTGCCATGGCGACAAAATAGAATGCAGCTACAGTCACTCCTTAGCACGAACAACATAGAAATTACAATGATTTAACTTGTGAAATAGGATTGCAAACAAATATGAGAAGTGCCATAAAAAGTGTCACCTTCTACAGAGCAGGCAGTTACTATACTAACATTTGGATGAACAAGATAGACATTACAATGGTATATCTCGTGAACTTATAGAGAAGGGAATGCTAACCCATCTGTGAAGTGACTTAAAATGTCATGAACTACATAATAGAAGGTAGATACTGCTGCTACAGAAATTATAATTGAGAAACTTGAATTTATAGAGCAGGGCATGCAGATAACCATGTTAAGTGCCTTAAAACATGCCATGTAATACTACATCCAATCCAAAGTAAATAAGGTGTATAAATTTTTCACAAGTCAATCGATGCAAAAATGGACCATGTTTGTAGAACATATCAGGAACATCTACCATACCAAACCAATGCCATTCGATACATCGGGGCATATATTTTCATAGATGCAAATGCCACAAATTAACCCTTAATATATTTTTCTATGAGCTTGGTAAAAGTCATCATTGTTTGACTTTAAAGTTGTATAGGCATTCTTTTACGGAATGGATGTACTCCCTCCGTTTCAAAAAGTATAAGTCATCATCTAGACCACTTTTAGTGTGTAGGTTCATGTACGTTTGGAGTAAACCTACTCACTAAATGGTGTCTAGATACACTCCTATCACAAAGCTAAAACATCTTATCTTTTGAAACGGGGGGAGTAATAAACAATAGGCGGCAGCTACTATCGGAGCTTAATTGAAACAAACAATAATGGCATAACTTGCAGAGGGAATGCAAAACCAACAAGTTCAATGACATAAAATTTGCGATGAATTACATAAGAGAAGGCAGTTACTGTGTTTTCTTAGAATAACCATATTGAAATTAAAATAGCATAAATTCTGAACTTGTAGAGCAGGGAATCTTAACGTACATGTTCAACCAATGAACTCCAAAATTACATGTAGTCAGTATTGTAGCAACAGACAAAGCAAGTGCACATTATGATGACATAACTTGTGAACTTGTTGAACAGGTAGGCAGCCTCAGATGTTCAGTGAATTAACATTTGCCATGAATTGCATAATGCCAATGAACTCTAATGATGTTTGTTTTGTACTACCAAAATTGTTTATGTATATTAAGAGTAATTGTTGGTCAAAGAAAAACATGCATAACAAGGACGCCTTATACCTTGAAATAGAAGGAGTAGTTTAACGCCTGGATTTAACATAGACTACACCGAATTTATCAAGGGAGAGTGGGATATCAATTAAGCCAGTATTGAGGCAGGAATTTACCACCTATACAAAAATGTAGTTCACTGTCGCAGGCTCATACTTGCTATATTGAAACGAACAAACAAGCAGATATGGTTTACCCGGGCCATGGCGTCGTTTACGCATACACGACATCTTTGCGGGTGACGTTAAGGACGCCGAGGGTGCCCGGTAGTGGTGAGTCAGGCTGAAGCAGATAGATCTCGGCGGCGTCTGTGAAGCAGATCTGTGGAGGTTGTTGATGGGTCTGGCTTGCTTGACAAGATGGCCGGTGAAGGAGATCCGGTGTAGTGCACGTCATCATCGGTGAAGCAGATATGTTACAACCAATTATGGATTCGAGGCGCTGCACAAGAGCGTTGGTGAAGCAGACCTGGTGTAGTAGACTGTTGAGTCCGTGAAGCAGATCTAATACAACGCACCCTAGTGTAGGTGAAGCAAGTCAGGTCTTGTGGACTAGGGAGTCAGCAAAACTAACATGGTTGTATGGAAGAGGGTGTCAGGCGAACTTGGGTTCGGTAAGGTGGACTTCGGCTGATCCCGTAGACTAGTCAGGGGTATATGGTATAGAGGTATGGCGTGTAGGCCGACGAAGTGCGGTGGTGCAGGAGCCGGAGGTGGGATAGGGGGTTTGGGGTGGCGTGTGGGCCGACAAAGTGCGGTGGTGATGTTCCGGTGCGGTGGTGCAGGAGCTGGACATGAGATAGGGGGTTGGGTAGCGTGTAGGCAGGCTAAGTGTGCCGGAGATGATAACGGTGTGGTGATGTAGGTGATGGAGGTGAGAGGGGGTTGGGTGGCATGTAGGCATGCAAAGCGCTCCGGGGATGGGCCAGTGTGGTGGTGCAGGAGCCGGAGGTGAGAAAGGGGTTAGGGTTTTTCGGAGTGCTTTGGGGGAAATGTCATCGGTGGAAGGTGGACTACCCAGCTTCAGAGCAGTGGGTACCCCTGGCCCCCCGGGAGGATTACGAACCATACCCACGCGCCGACATTAGTAGATAGGCCATTATCAGGGGTAGAAAAGGAATTTCATGCGGCTACAACTTGGGATGTGTGACCACTCGAAATATTTCGGTGGAGCTGAGGCGGGATAATTTGCCGCTCTGGGATTTTGAATTTGGCTATATAGTTCAAAAGATATAGAATAATAATATCCCATCCTATCCTAGGAGTATCTATAGTCCAATAACTAGAAAAAATAGTTTACTATGATGTCCTAGCCTTTCTAGGTACGGAATATTTCCGGAGCCATTTTTGCAAAAATAAGGTCTCTACCTTTAGCTCAATTACATACACACATGAAGGTACGTAGTAAGATGAACTAGAGTAGTATGTTTCCCACTATGACCAGCCTAAGAGGATCTCTAGTGGCTAGTGTATCCGGTAGTCTAAGCCAAATATAGACCACCATGGACCAAAAACTGCATTCGGTGGCTTGAGTATCCGGTGGTCTAAAATTTAGACATCATCCAAATAGGCTACTCGTTGTCCATATTTGGACAACCGAGCCACCATGTCTAAAGCAAAGTTGGTCGCTCGCAAGCTCGCTCCCGCGCCAAATCAGAGCATTTGGTGTACTGATTTGCTATGTATATTGACTATTTGTGTACAGATGGACATATAGACTATCAAATTTAGACTATCCACTAGAAAACTAGTCATGTAGAAAGGAATCTTTTTACACCATTATCTATAAAGTGAAAATGTAGACTACCAAATTTTGACAAGCCACTAGAAATACTCTAAGGCCTACCATAGCATGGTCGATGCCCAATAGATAGAAAAGTTTCCACCTCATAAGCGATGCCTAGAAATTCTTTTGAGGCACCGAGTTCACGATGTGATCACTTTGGCCAAAAATAAATAGTTGTCCCACAACGTGATAAACAAATTAACTAGACCAATCTCCATGGCTTATCTTTGGTGAAGGTCCTATCAACAACATGCATAGTACACATATATTGCTATTCTATTAGGTGAAGAGTTTGGGGCATCGGAGCACCTAGGTTCTCTGGTTCCCTAAAAAACTTCGGTGGCATCGATCGGGCAATGGAGGGCACCGGTGCCTGATTCTTGTAAAGTGATTTGGGCACCAATTCTTTCACACACTACGGAAGGCCTAAGAGACTACCAAATTTAGACAAGCAACTAGAGATCAAGGCAAAAAAATACTAGCGTGCTATTTAATTTAGCGTGGCTTTTCTCCAAATGATATGAAAGTTATAGCATGCTAATAACACGCTATTTTACAGAACATCTTTTTGTAAAAAATTAAAAATATAACAGGTATATCATGAATATAAACGATTTCAGCATGTAATGAATTGCCTAGAGTAATACTTCCACATGCATAATCGATTCCGGTGCTATCCAAGTTGGAGTATAACCGGTAGGGCTGAATCTGAAGGAAATATGCCCTAAGAGGCAATAATAAAGTTGTTATTATGTATTCCTTGTATATGATAGATGTTTATTTTACATCCTATAATTGTATTGATAGGAAACATCAATACATGTGTGTTTAATAAACAAAAAGGGTTCCTAGTCATGCCTCTCTTATAGACTAGCTTGTTGATTAACAAGATGATCAAGGTTTCCTGATCATGGATATTGGATGTTGTTAATAACAAGGTCACACCATTGGTGGAATGATGTGATGAACATTCATCCGAAGTATAGCATTACGATCAAGTCATTGTGTTTATATTGCTATAACATCATACGAAGTAATCTTTATCCTTAGACCATGAGATCATGTTAATTGCTAACACCGAAAGAATATCTTGATAACATCAAACGTCACACCGTAACAAGGTGACTATAAAGATGGGTTCAGTGCTACGAAGGTGTTATGTTGAGGCTCATGGATCAAGAGTGGAATTTGTCAATCCAGATGACGGATAGATATACTCTGGGCCCTCTCGGTGATATCACATTAGGATAGCTTGCAAGCAAGTGATGTGATCACTAGAATGTTATATCACGGGAACGAGAAAAGAGTGCATGTCGATAACGAGATTAAACTAGGTATGGAGATAACGATGATCGAATCTCGGACATGTAAT
Organism: Avena sativa; assembly: GCA_916181665.1. Lineage (NCBI taxonomy): Eukaryota > Viridiplantae > Streptophyta > Magnoliopsida > Poales > Poaceae > Avena > Avena sativa. Next base: position 380,639,522 of record OV702286.1, on the reverse strand, counting down.
ATATCGAGAGACAAAGGGATTTAGTTACAAGCGTTAAAGGTTCTCACGATCACAGGAGTCATCGTTGAATGTGTAGGAGTCAGTACGGATCTCCCGGTCCCGCTGCTGATTATTGATCGGAGAAGGGTCTCGATCATGTCTGCATTATTCGCGAACCGTAGGGTGGCACACTTAAGAGTTACCGGACACCATTTTGGAGCACATATGTTTCAGATGAAATAATTGCAAAGCGCAGGAATTGTTTCAATAGAAACCGGAAATTGTTTCGGGTGAAATTGCAGAAGGTGGTTCTGCATGTGATATTGAAATATTGCAAGGGGCTATATGTGAATGTTTGTTAATTAAAGTAGTTAACAAAATTCTGAATAAATTTAATAAAAGAGTTTTATTAAATGAGAGAGCATTAAATTTGGAGAAACTTAATGCATTTAAAGTGGAAACTTTAAAAGGGAATGTGAAGAGGCATTTTAATGTGGAGGAGTTACCACCACATGAATGGGGGAGGTGAGGGGTCACCCCCCCATGCGTCGGCCATGGAGAGAGGGGGCACCCCCCCTCCTCCTATAAAAGGCCACCCATTCCCTCCTTCATCCACACACCTCCTTGTGAAGGATCTCTCTCCCCCTCTAGAATTATTCCCCCATGGTCTCGGATTAGCGAGATACATGTTCCCGGTGGCATTTCGTCTGGAAGGAGTTGCTGCTTCCGCTGGATCGCTGGAGCGAGGAGGTGGAGGTTGTCCGGTGGCTTGAACGTGTGTGCGAGTGTGGATGCGCTGCTAAGTTGCGGCGCTCGGACTTCCTCACGATCTTGAGATCGGCAAGTGTACGACTACATCAACCATGAGTTCCTACTCGTTAACAAAGCTCGTTGTCTTCGAGGGTAAGTTCTCTATGGATGTATGTCCACCCTTTGCTTTGTACCTAGTAGATAGATCTTGGCGTGTAGTTCACACCGTAGGAAAATTTTTGTTTTCTATGCTGCGGACCCAATAGAATCTAGGTACAACGCCAGGTGCTGCAGGAGGAGGCGGCGGCTTGACAAGATCACTTAAGTTTAACAATCAAATTTGCATTGTATGTTTGCTTACTCGACACATTCATCATATGTTATCTTACTCCACAGCCGCCAACAAAAAAATAATGCCCTATACTTGAAATAGCGCTAACGCTATGATGTTTTAGCGCGATATAGCATGCTATTTAAAAAATAGCGTCATACCGAGAAAAATCTTTTAAAAATATCGTGCACTCTCCAAATACGCTATATCACGCTACATAGCGTGAAATAGCGCACTATTTTTTCCATGCTAGAGATGCTCTAAGACTGTCTGAGTGGTAAGTAACTTGGAGTAGTAAGACCATGTACTACGTGTATTCAGTTCAAAGCAAAATGTGTCAGAGTTAGGAACTGGTGGTGTTTTGCTGCAACGTGTGAAGTCGCTTTTTATTTAGAGCCTGATGAGTGTATCAGCCATGCAGTTCTATTTTATGTGCATCCTCTCTCTACAAAGCTAACATCTCTCTCTACCATGTGGGACTAATGCATTGCTCATGACAGATCCAATCCTTTGAACCGCATTGACTTGTTGGTTCGCTTCTTTTCTCTCATGCATTGAATCGCTTGTATGGTTCGCCAAAAATTGTATAGAACCGAAACATGTGGCCCTTTGGTTCGCTTTGTGCTCACATAGTGTATGGTCTAATATGCATACATTGTGCTAAAGACTATCAAAAGTACTCCCTTCGTCCAGAAATAACTGAATTGGTTTTGTCTAGATTCGGATATATTTAGACGCATTTTAGTGTATAGATACATTCGAATATAGACAAACTCAAGTAAGTTATTTATGGATAGAGGGAGTAGTATTTTTTAGATGCTAAAATGGAAAATAAAATCCAACTGCTGGCAATGTTGGGATTCGAGAGTCTTGATCCAACGCTAGAAATGTGTACAAATAACTTTGAATATTGACCGTTGGATCAAGACTCTTGAATCCCAACATTTCCAGCCGTTGGATCTTATTTTCCATTCTATCATCTAGAAGATTTTATTGATAGTCTTCATCACAATGAGTGGTATACACAAAACTCAAAACATACTTCTCCATCATTCTAGAATCTTCTCACTCGTTTCTCTAGACCATGTTACCAGAAGTTTCAAGTTTTAAATAGCTAATAATCGTTGACTTCTAAATGATATAAAAGTACAAGAACCAAATATACACCCATAGTTTATAGATGTTGATCAAATATATATTTTTTATGCTTTACCTATTAAAATTTTATATAGTGGTGATATGCCGGACGTCTAGGTACTATTCAACACGAATCCAGCCCCTTTGAACCATTGGATCTAACAGCCCAACCGTCAGGATTGGTGCTATGGATCCAATTCAAAAATGCTCCATTATAGTAGTAGAGAAAATACCGCCTACTATGCTATGAAATTTTGGGGGTGGTGACATGATGGTTCTCGAAAATGGTGGACTTTGCTGTAGGTACTATTCAACACGAATCCATGTGCTATGAACCATTGGATCTAACAGTCCAACAGTAAGGATTGATGCTAAAGATCCAATTCAAAACTGCTCCATTATAATGGTAGAGATATAGTGGTAAGATAAGATAAGATAATATAAGATAAGATAAGAAATAACTAGTGAGTTGCAAGTGCCTTGCACGCGAGAATCAGATACTTTCGAGCTTCATTCATAAAGTATCCCGTGTGTTTGGTTCTTGTACTTTTTGTATAATCTAGAAATCAACCTACAGCCTAAATAATCCGCGTCCGTAAAACTGATCCGTAAATAAATTATATTCTATAGGAGTACGTGGGCGGGGCCAGGGGGAAACTGCATGCCCTTTCGTCTCCAAAACCACTCATGCATGCATCTCCTGATCTTCCTAGCGGTTCCTTTCTTCTCTATCCCATTCCTTTTCTGTCACCCGGCGGACCTCTGGAAAACAAAAGAAGGCGCCAATCACAGTCCATGACGGTGCTGTTGGACAAGATGTACTACTTCGTGGACCTTGGCAACACCACACTTTAGGTGGCGTATACCAACAGAGCGTCGGTGGTGAATGATTACATCGAGAAAATCCAAAAGCTCCTGGAGGAAATGGATGACAAGATTGTTGGCCTCAACATCGAGTACACCAACGAGCAATCATCGACAAAGAAGGCTATTGTCGTCTAGCTATGTGTGGGCATGGATTGCCTGGTCTACCACATCTGTCGGGCCGACCAGCCATGCTCAAAGCTAGTAGAGTTCCTCGCCAACCCTAACATTTCCTTTGCAGGCGTCGACATCGGCAACGACCGTATCAGGCTTAGGCCTTCTCTAGTACCAATGATGAACTTCGTGGACATCTAGAAGAGGTGGAAGCCTGTGGGCTCCACGAATGAGAAGGTTTCTTTGGCTGACTACACGGTGGCCCTCATAGACATCCGTTACAAAGTCATGAAGAAGAAGGAGGAGGATGTGGATCACAAGCAGTGGGGGAACATGCCCCTGATCGAAGAGCAGATCAAGTATGCAAGCCTCGACGCCTACGCAACCTACGAGTTATACAGGCGGATAGTGAAATTCGAGAGGGGTCAACAAACTCTCGAAATGTTCAACCAAAAAAAGAACTAAGGAAGAAGGGCAAGGGCAAGGGCAAGCAAACCAAAGAAGAACACGAAGACTCAAAATGGTACACCATGTGACCTACGAGTATATCTTTGCGTGTCGGTATATCCTTGTTTGGTACTACTCCTACTTATACTATACTACTCGCAGAAGTTAATGCATGTATATACTATAGGCATGCAAGGGGCGGAGGCAAGAATTAATGTAAGGAATTGCAGCAATTTCTTTTATTTTGAATGAATTGTCTTGTCAATCAACAATCATGGCAGATTATAATTTTATAGGCGGAGTACTGCTGAAAGACATAGGGTGAATGGGCACCTGAAAAACTGCTAGTCGCACTGTAGCAGTAGAACCGCAAGATGAACATTTGTCAATTTCCCGAATGTATGTTGAGTTAGTACAGTATAAACATATATATTACTACTATCTTCTATGTACTAGTACTACTACTAGCAAAAAACCACCATCCCTACTGTGGAAAAAATATGATTTCTTCCAACCAAACTAGTACTATTCCAAAAATGGCTATATTTACTTGTCGCAAAAATGGATGTATCTAGACATGTTTTAGTGCTAGATACGAGTACATCCAATCCAGTGACAATTAATATGAATCGGAGAGGAGTACTACTACTACTACCGTACTCCACTATTGTACTACTACTAGTAGTAGTAGTACATACTAGTACTCCCGAATGTATGTTGACCAGTACTCCTACCTCTGTTTGGGATTATTAGGCCAGAGAGCTTTTTAAAATTGTTAGAAATTATAATAAGTCCTATCCTATTTATTGTCTTAATTCCTGTGACTCATTAATTTACATATCTCTATTTTCTCTCAATCTCCCAATGCATGTTGTATCATCTCTCATCATGTTCCCCTTTTTTATCTAGCGTCTCATGCATGTAAAACTAGTTGTGCATGCATAAATTAATTAGAGTTCATCTACTTGGTAGTATTGCGAATTAACCCTCTGGCCTTCCTAAATAGAGAGCCTTAATACTATTCAGCTTACTACTCAGCAGAGTACATCCACTGATCCACCCAACCCATCGGAAGTTAAGACTTCATAAAAAATACTCAGGAGAGTACTACATCCACGAACTGATCTAGTACCTCCGTTTCAAGGAATAAGGCACACGCGCGCTCCAAAGTAAAGTTTGACGGAATAAATGGAGCAACTAAAATTTACTTATATGTATAAAATTTGTTTCTTTGAATTCGTATTGAAACAACTTTCCAATGATGCTAAATTTGTACAGTACCAACATTCTTTATATATATTTAGAGTAAATCTTGGTCAAACAAAAAACAAAAATAAGGGAGTCTTATTTCTTGGGACGGAGATAGAGTACTAGTACTCCAAAATCCACCATTACTGGTATGCAAACGATCATTCTGCAATTAAACCAATTAATGTCGTCGGATTGATGAAAAGTACGCCATGAGGGGGTCCTCGAGGCGTGCGGAAGAGAGGGGTGTGAGACGTACGGTGTTCCGGGATGGTGAGCACACAAGTTTACCCAGGTTCTAATCCGCCGGCTTTGGACGGATCCTACTCCTGCTAGCAATCCAGTAAATACGGCAGAGCCGGAATATGGGTTACAAGGGTTTCGCCTGTGCGAGTTGAGGGTCTAAAGTATTGGGTGTGTCCTAAAGGCTCTACCTATGACGGCTTATATAGATGTCCGGCCTAGGGTTTACAAAAGAGATTTATCTGGATATGACTAAGAGTCGGTTACAGAGTACATCTTGAACTACAAGTAACATTATGGGCCTAAGTCGGTAAGTCTTCTGGGCCTTCCCGTAGCCGGATTGGACTCCGTGTTTCTCCCTGACTGGGCCGCCCATGAAGTAAAGCTCTAACCCGAAGTGGGCCACCCGGAAAGTATATCCCCAATAGCAGCCCCCGGAGGCCAACAAGATCTAAAGTCGGATTTATCATCGTCTAGATTAATCTTCGGCTTGCTGAATCTTGAAGGGTTCCTGAAACTTCACAATGAAAAATACGATCCGGGTCTTAAAATAAAAGTCGGACCTATCAATAGGTTACTCGGATTTTCCAGCTTGATTTCAAACTAAGCCGGAACTTGGTCTCTAACGCCACCTGACACAAGTCATGGTCAAGTCATGTCATCTGACAGGCATTCCGTCAGCACGACCGTTGGTGGGTCTGCGGTTCGCGGAACCGAGGCGCCGTTTCAATGAGTGCATGGAGATAAAGGCGACGTAATCATCGCGTGGGGTCCTTCCCAGTTCCTTCCACGATGCGTGGTGGTTACACTGTAGCATTTGCACGAATCTTGGTGCAGTTAGGTGGATATAAGGGGTTAGGATTTTCTCCTTCTCCTCTCACCTGTCCTTTGCCTTTTCCTCTCCTTCCAATCTCTCTGCACACACAGAGCTCCTCCGTTCCTCCCCCCAAAACTCCCAGCGCCGCCCATTCTAGGTCAACCGTTCGCCTGAGAAATGGATTCTTCTTCTGCCTCTGGCTTGGCGGGAGGGGCGGCGACGACGGCGACGGAAGCAGTGGCGGAGAAAGAGAGCTTCCGTGGGCTCTGGATCCCCTGCGTGCTCGACGACGAGAAGCTCCAGAACATGGAGAAGGAAGGACTCCTCCGCGCCGGCGACTGGCGGAGCGGCTTCGAGGAAACCGTCCCCAACCCGCGCGACAGCGAGCGGGTCCACTTCAGCACCCACCTCGACAGAGGTTTGTCGTTTCCTCGCTCGGAGTTCTTCTCCGAGATCATTGATCATTACGGAGATCAACTCCATCATCTTCCTCCCAACTCTCTCTTAGAGATGAGCGCTTACGCTTCTTTGTGTGAGCGCTTTCTCGGCATTAGGCCGAGTTTGACTCTATTCCGGTACTATTTTCATGTTCGGAGAAACTCTATTACCGCCGGTGTTCCTTATATCACCGGCACTACTAGCTTTTCACTTAGACGCAAGCGCGCGTATCCCAAAATCTTAGCTAGTGACTCGGTCAAACAATGGCCAGCCATGTTCTTCTATCATAGGCATATTCCGGCTCCTGGCAAAGCCACAGCTTTGCCGGCTTTCATCGACGGAGCTGCCACGGCCCAACCGTCCTAGGACGAGGCTCCTCCGGCTCTCACCGACAATCTGATCCTCGCTAAGAGGCGGATCGAATACTTGATCAAACATAGAGGACTGAAGGGATCCAACTTAGTCCAATGCTGGGTCTCACGTCGGATCCAGCCCCTTCAGTACCACGGAGATCGACTGATGCACTCCATCACGTCGTCCAAGAAAGACTCCCTCCGTATCAGCCCCAAAGCCTAAACCACACAGGGCTATATAAGCCAGATCAAGTGGCTGATCAGGGAGCAGATTGAGAGGAGGATCCCGGAGGTTTCTCTGGATATGCATACGGCGGATAACCCCATAGTTCTTTTAAGCTTCCATTAGTACACTTTTTTATGTGTTTCAATATTTGAGTTACACTGCAATACTGATATGTTTTCTTCTTTTTAGCTTGCTGACCTCCCCGAGTCGGAACTTGCTCCGCTCGAAGGATATCCTCCGGAGTTCTCTCAGGAGGTAGAAGTGGTCCCATTGCCGGATCTTGCGCTCAAGAAGCGCAAAGCTCCGACAGTGGTTGTCGGCACAAAGGAGGTTCCCGTCGTGAAGAGGTAACTTTCAATCACAACTTCCTCCTTTGTACTTTACTCGAATTTCTTTCCGAGATGTAATGTTTCCGACTTTACTACATTCTCAGAGCAAAACCGCTCATCAAGGGCAAGGGGAAGGGAACTTCTTCGAAGCCCTTGCGACAGACGAAGCTCACCATAGCTTCTCCTGCCGTGGCTCCTCCGACTCCTGCCCCTCAACCTTCTACAACGCCGGTGACCATTCCTTCTCCGGTCGTCGCAGAAGATCCGGCTCCTTCAACGGAGCCTGCGATCCTTGAATCGCAAACTGACATCACCATGGGTGAGTCAGATTTAGATAAGGGTGAACCCTCTTTGGGTAATGATCCCTCGACAGAAACCTTCGCCGAAAACCTTATCAGCAATCCGGGACTTGCCAAGTTTGGCCTGTCCCGGAAATCTGCTGAAGAGATCCAGCGGCTAGCCAGGCAATGCCTGGAGAAAAGAAACTTATCTGCCGAAGAAGAAGCGCAAGAAGCAGAGGACGTCAAGTTCTCCGATCTTCTCGCCCAGGTGCGCCTTCGCGACGAGAGGATAAGGACTGATGAGCTTCCAACAGCACCAGTGATTCCTCTGACTCTCGCTAAGAAGGTTGCCGTTGAAGTGAACGCGAGTTTGGATAAACTCACTCGCGAACAATATGTAAGTCGGAATTCCAACTCCTGTTTTTCCTTTATTTCATATCATATCCTCTATCCCCCAAGCATGAAGTAGGATAAATAATCCGGTTTTATGCTTCATTAGGATGCCAAAGAATGAACTAGTGTAGCCCCCAAGGCTCGTGCTGATATTAGCAAAAATATTAGCCCGAGTCTTTAGTAGCTTTCTGACTTTGGGTATTCTGACTTATAGAAAGTATGTTCCTATAACCAGGATTTATTGAAGAATGTCTGTGATAAGCGGAGAGAGGTCAAGGCTCTCCGACTTAAAAATGTTGAACTTAGAGTTGCCAAGGATGAGGCCGAAGGTAAACATTCCGAGACTCAAACCTTGTCTTTGTATTTTTAATGTCGAATTTTTCCTGAACTGTTGTTCTTTTTGACTTACAGCGCTGGTAAAACAATCCTGCGCCATGATTGAAGAGGCCGAGAACCTCAAGACCTTGGTGGTGGAGAACAAGGAGCTTCGCCAAGAGATGGATAAGCTCAAGGCGGATCATGAAAAGAGCATAGCTCAAGTCCTTGAGTCCTCCTCCATGGCTACTGATGAGCATGATCGCAAGATCGCTGCTCAAGATAAAACAATCTCGGACCTAAAAAATGAGCTTAGCAGAGAGAGGGACCTTTCCGAAGCGCTCTGGGCTTAACTCTAGAGTCTTCAGGAGGAGAATACCAAAATCGACGACGTCATTTTCGGTACGTTCCATCTGTCTAACTTGTCTTTTTCTTCGACTTCTATCAATGTCAGATTTTTCTTAACTTATTTTGTGTATAGGTCCTCTGAATTTGACGGACTCTTCCTCCACCGAGCCCCGCACCCACCGGCTTACCCAAGTCGGTGACTTGCTTCATGACTTCCGCCAATCCCTTGAGGACATCGGCGAAGCTCTCAAGATTCCGGACATGCACAGCATGTCGGATTTTCAGGTGCGGGACAAGGCAAAGGAGATGCCGCAACTTGTTCAGGATTGGAACATGTCCTACGCTCGGACGGCGGCACAGAATGCTCTCACCATGGTCATGAGCCACCATGGAAACATGGAATTATGGCAAGTGACCAGAGGGTACTGCAAAGCTGATGAAGACGGCCAGGAGCAGGACCTTCAAGCCATCATGCACTCCTGCGCCGGATATGGGTGTCACGTGGCTGACCTGACCAGCTACGAGACCCCTTTCTTCACCCGCGTGGACACTCCGCCACCTCCTCTAGAAGAATCAGCAGAAGTTTCCGACGATGAACGCACCTCCTCGGATGCGGACATCTCGGAATGATACCAAGGCGGCGTATCCAGCGAGCGGGCATCTCCTTCATCTCCTCCTACATCATAAATTGCCTAAAATATTTGTATTATCCTGAAAAAACATGATGCGTCTGTAAATATGAAGTACTATGACTTTGCTAGTGCTAAGCTTTTGATCTATTCAGCACTTTTGGCTTTTAAACTTTTTGTGTGCCTGAAATGTTTACATAAGCACTTGTATTTTTTCATCCATACTTATTGTTTATCTGGCTTTCCGCCTCGTCCCTTTCGTGAGCCGGCTAAACCTTCTGCCGGAAACTTTGCCGAGCAACGGAGCTCAATTGCTAAACCAATTTAAACTCGGAAACAAAGCCGGCTTCCAGTACCAACAATTCACTACTCGGAAAATGCCCGCATCCAGCAATCAGACAAATAACCAAAGTAAAGACTAGAAATTTTTAGAGTTATACCCGAGGGTAGCAGTTTTAGAATCGGAAATCTAGACCAGAACGAGCATGAGCATAAAGTACTTTCAAGCATTCTGGGATTTTCGACTATGACATGATCATTCGGAAATAAGATGGTAAAAACTTCTCAGAAAAAATTGAGGCAACCAAAACTTTTATTTCTCACAGAACATGTACATATATATGTTTACAAAGAAGGATAAACTAAGAATAAAAGGGACATAGCTAAGCAATATTCCATGGTCTGTCTAACTCATCCGGATTTGTACTGCCTCCAGCTCTCTTTCTCTTCTTAGTAGCAGGTCTTTCTTTGACTGGCCTCATGTCAGTTAAGTAGTACGATCCATTGTGCAATACTCGACTAACTAAAAAGGGCCCTTCCCATAATGGGGAAAGTTTGTTCTTTCTTTGTTGCACAAGCCGGAGAACGAAATCACCTTTATTGAAAGATCTATTTTGGACTCCCTGGCTATGATACTTGTGTAACTTCTGCTGATAGGTTGTAGATCTCATTTCAACAACGACGCGAACTTCTTCGACTAAGTCGAGATCATTTTGTCGAGAAACCTCGGCATCCTCTTCGATATACGCGGCCACTCTATGAGAAGTGTGAATCAAATCACTAGGAAGAACTGCTTCTGCACCATAGACCAAGAAGAAAGGTGTGTATCCGGTTGACCTGTTTGGAGTCGTTCGTAAACTCCATATTACAGAGGGTAATTCCTCTGCCCAAGCCCACGCAGCACGTCGTAGTGGTGCTTCGAGTCTTGGTTTTAGGCCTTGTAGGATTAAACCATTTTCTCTTTCAACTTGTCCGTTAGCTTGTGGATGTGTGACTGACGCAATGTCAAGCCGGATATTTTGCTCGTTGCAGAATTCAGCCAATTCTCCCATAGAAAAGTTACTCTCGTTGTCTGTGATAATGCTATGTGGATAACCATACCGGATTATAACATCTTCGACAAATCTTTTGGCTGTTGCTCCATCACAACTAGTGACAGGTTTAGCCTCAATCCATTTGGTGAATTTATCCACCATCACTCAGAGGTGAGTAAATCCACTTGGAGCTCGCTTAAAACGTCCTACCATATCAAGCCCCCAGACCGCAAAGGGCCATGTTATAGGTATTGTTTAGCCGGAACATGAGCTTGTTTGGCGTACTTTTGGCAGCCTTTACACGTCTTGACTAATCGTTCAGCATCTGCCTAAGCTGTAAGCCAGAAAAATCCGTGTCTAAAAGCGTTTGCCACTAAAGATTTGGCTGCAGCGTGGTGACCACACTCGCCATCGTGGATTTCTCTTAAGATTTCCACTCCTTCTTCCGGAGATACATAGCGCCGAAAACCCCAGAAACACTCCGCTTATAGAGCTCACCTTTAACAATGGTATAGGCTTTTGCTCGTCGGATAATCTCCCGGCTCAGAACCTCGTCTTCGGGTAATTTGCCATCTACCAAATAATCGAGGTAGGGTTGAGTCCAGCTGGGAATTACAGCCAGAACTGCTATCAAAGGTGAGTCGGATTTGGTCGGATATTCCTCATCTACTCCCTTTATTGAGGGAACTTTGAGGTTCTCTAAAAAAGCACCATCTGGGACCTCTTTCCGTGTAGAACCTATCCGAGATAGTGCGTCTGCTTCCTCATTTTCTGCTCGAGGGATGTGTTGAACTTCGAACCCTTCGAACAATTTAGATAGCACATCCATGACAGCTTTATATGCTGCCATGTGTTTATTTGCATTACAAATATCCGACACTTGTTGAGCAACAAGATCCGAATCTCCGTAACACATCAAACGTCGGATGCCAATATCCTTAGCAATCCGGATTCCATGTATCAGTGCTTCATACTCGGCAATATTCTTTGTCGCTATGAAGTGGATCTGCAACACGTATAAAAGTTTATCTCCTTGGGGTGATTTGAGCACCACGCCAGCCCTCGAGCCCCCTCGAGCCTTAGACCCATCAAAGAAGAGGGTCCAATATTCCGACTCAGGGAGGATCATGTTCTCCTTCGTCTCTGTCCAATCAGCGACAAAGTCAGCAAGGATTTGGGATTTGATTGCTGTCCGAGGTTTATACTCAATATCAAAAGCTGAAAGCTCTATGCCCCATTTCGCGACGCGTCCTGTGGCGTCACTGTTGTTGATTATATCTCTCATGGGAGTTGTGCTCACCACGGTAATTGGATGCTCCTGGAAGTAGTGTCGTAACTTACGAGATGCTAGAAAAACACCATAAGCCAATTTTTGATAGTGCGGATACCGTTGTTTTGACTCTGTTAGGACTTCACTGACAAAGTAAGTCGGACGCTGCACTAGGTGCTCCTGATTTTCCTCCGGTCTCTCCACTACCATGACGATACTAACGACCTTATTTGTCGCAGCAAGATAAAGCAACATCGGTTCCTAAGGTTCCAGTGCTACAAGGATAGGAGCAGATGAGAGTACTTTCTTCAGGTCATGTAGTGCAGCTTCAGCTTCATCAGTCCAAACAAAATCTTTGGTCTTTTCAGGAGCTTATATAATTTTGCGGCTCTTTCACCAAGCCGGCTTACAAATCGACTGGCTGCAGCGATGCAGCCAGTTAATCTTTGTACGTCCTTCAGGCGAGTTGGCCTGGAAATATTGAGTATAGCCTTGATTTTGTCCCGGTTCACCTCTATGCCTCTTTGAGACACGATGAACCTAACAATTTTCTGGCTAGTATTCCAAAGAAGCACTTCTTTGGGTTAAGCATGATGTTGTATTTTCGTAAGTTGGCAAATGTTTCCTCCAAGTCGGAAATCAGCGTTCCTTCTTTTTGGACATTACTGCAATATCATCCACGTATGCATGTACATTGCGTCCGAGTTGGTCATGGAGGCAACGCTGCATCGTGCACTAGTACGTAGCTCCTACATTCTTCAGCCCAAAGGGCATCGTAACAAAACAGAAGGTTCCGAAGGGGGTTATGAATAAAGTTTTGACTTTGTCAGATTCCTTCATCCGGATTTGGTGATAACCGGAATATGCATCGAGAAAACAAAGGAGTTCCGAGCCTGTCTTAGAATCGATGACTTGATCAATTCTAGGCAGAGCGAACAGATCTTTTAGACAAGCCTTGTTCAAGGCAGTATAATCAACACACATCCTTAAATCAGTGGTGTCCTTTTTAGGGACCATTATAGGATTGGCCGACCACTCAGTGTGGATGACCTCTTCTATGAATCCGGCTAACTCAAGCCATGCTAGTTCCTTAGCTATTGCCTTATGCTTTTCATTTCCAAATCATCATAGGGACTTCAGGTTTACATTTAGAGAGTGCTCGGCAAGTTCCCTAGGTACTCCGGTCATGTCAGATGGCTGCCATGCGAAGATATCTTGATTTGCTTGGTGGAACTTGACGAGCACGCTTTCCTATGCACTACCTAGGCCTATGCCTATCTGTCTCACCTTGGAGGGGTCATCATCCTTCAACAGCGTCTTCTTCGTCTCTTCTGATGCCTTGAACTCCGGATTTGGCTTTGTCACCTCCTTCTTCATTGCGGGCATCTCGGACAGATCTATGCTCTTCTTGATCTCCTGGTACTCCTAGGCATGTAGCACGGCTTTAGCAAAGGCGGCATTTCCATCCTCGCACTCTCACACTTTCTTCGGGTCTCCCCTGATGGTGATCACGCTATTGGGACCTAGAATTTTCATCATATTGTAAATGTAACATGGACGAGCCATAAAAGCCCAGTAAGCCGGACGTCCGAATATAGTGTGGTACGTGCTCTTGAACGGGACCACTTCGAAGGAAAGTGCTTCTGGAACGATAGTTCTTTGGAGTCCCAAAGGTGACATCCAAAGTGATCTCTCCTAGGGAATTAGCTTGTCTTCCTGGGACGACTCCGTGAAAGATCACAGAGCTATGGTTCAGCTGAGTTTCCGAGATCCTCATCCGGTGTAGTGTTTCAACATAGAGAATATTGATACTACTACCACCGTCCATGAGGGTCTTGGAGAAACCATAACCGTCAATTAGTGGATTGACGATTAATGCGTATTTTCCTCGCATGTGCAACTTAGGCGGATGATCAGCGAGGTCAAATATGATTGCGACTTCCGACAAGTCCAGATATTGGGGACAGCCGAAACTACTGCATTGAGTTCTTGGAGAACTGCTTTCTTGACCTTTGCTGGTTGAGATCCGAGGAAAGTGACATAAGTGTCCTTCTTAGTGGGGAAAGTTTTCTTCCCTTCCGGCTTGGGATTTGAAGCATCAGCTTCCTCCATGTCGGAATTTTCCTTGGTCTCTTTTTCTTTTTCAGGATTCTTCTTTCCCTTCTTCCGCTTAGCTTTGTAGCCCGCGGTGTCATCTCTTTTGATTTCGTCATTGAAACGACATTCGGCGTTGGTGTGGGACGAGCCCCCATTGGCGTCTAGGTGATGCACACATGGGTTGTTAGCAATGTCGGCCCAAGAGTAGGTTTTGCCTGGTTGCTGTTCTCCTCTACCTTGGACCCTTGAAGTCCCCCGGCCACGCCCGCGGCCTCCGCCGTGTCCTCCTCGTCCTACAGACCCAAAAGTAGCAGTGACCACTGTCGTTTCCGCATTGGGTTTCTCTTCAAAGGTATTTTTTCGCTTCTGAGCTTGTTGCTTTGGTTGTTTTGCCGACTGAGGTACAACTAGGGCATTGAGCAATCCCTCTGCATCGTCGTCAGCATCTGCATACTTGCTCGCTGTTTCTATATCTCCCCCAAGTCAGTGACCTTGTCGCACTTCAAGCGGTGACGTAGTAGACCAATTGGGAGTCCTGCGATGAAAGCTTCAATCGCGGTTTGATTGTTTACTCCTTCGTAGGAGTTTTTGGTGTCGATCCATCATCCGAGGTAATCTTGGCAAGTTTCTTCGGCCTTCGGGGTGCAACGCTGTAGGTCTCCAACCATACAGGGCCTCTGATACGTGCCTTCGAAATTCTGAAAGAACGCACTTTGCATGTCATACCACTTGTGGATGGTGTTCTCCGGAAGTTCATTGAGCCATGATCGTGTCGTCTTCCGCAACATATGTGGGAGATATCGGGTTGTGACCAGGCTGTTTCCGCCTTTGGCGATGCAGCAAGCTTGGAAAAAATCCTGTAGCCAAGTATCTGGCCGAGCAATGCCGTCGTAGGCTTGGATATGCCTTGACATAGAAAATCCTTCCAGGAATCTTGTAGCTCTGATGCGTGGTCCGAAGCACTTTGGGCCCATGTAGATATCATCGTTTTTGTAGCGTCGCGCCTCTATGTTGGAGTTGATCCCGTGCCTTGTGTCATTCGGGGATAAAGACTGTCCCGAATGCCGGCTGTGGCTGTGGTGCCTTGGAGCCGGACTTCGGCTTCTGCCACCACCTCCTCCGCCATGTCGTCCTCCATGACCCCCTTGAGAGCCATTGTGATGACTGCTTGGTGGAGAGAGTGGGGCAGCTGGATTATTTCTGGCTGATCGCCGGCCTCCGTCCGGAGCGTCATTATTTCGGTTCCGGGGAGGGTCTTGACTATGATGAGCTCCCTGCCGGCTTGTCCCGGCATGGTTTCCGTCGTTCCTTCGTCCGTCGTTCCCACTATGGTGAGGCTCAGCCGGACGGCTTGCATGTCTAGGAGGTGGCATTTTTTGACGATCCTCCTCCCGATGCTTCTCTTTATCTTCTCCCCTTCGATCGTTAGACTCTCGTTGGGGAGGATTCCTCGGATTCAGAGCAGTGATGGCCTCTTTCTCGGCCGCTGGGGCGACGTTGCTCCAGTTACGCGTAATCCTACGGTGCTGTCTTGATGATCCGGTTCTTGAGTAATTGTCTTCCCGGCTCTCGGGGCGATGATACTGCTACGGGACGCGCTGGGGTCTTACGTACACCCATGCCGGATCTGTGGGACATTGGTCGGAATTTGAGACCAGTTTTTGACTTTCGGACATGGCGACCTTTTGCTGCTCCAGTCCTTTGTTGAGTAGTTTGATTCCCAACTGGATTTCCTCCGGTCCTGGATTAGCCGATAGAATTTCTCGGGCCTCCACGGTATTCTGTACTAGGGTCGGATATACCCAATCTCCTTTGCTATCTTTCCATGGCTTCCACATCTCATCTCCGAAAAGGACGGCACGGATATGTGGGAATTGGTCGTCATTGGTGTGACGCTTCCGTGTCTTTTGATGTAACCGAGACATGTAATCCTTAGTTGCCATGTGTTTCTTCTCCTCCTCGATGTTTTTGGCTTCATCCAGGAGTTATTGACGATGCGCTTCTAGGGCTTGGGCCCTTTCGTCCAGCTCTTCAGCAGTGAGTTCTGCAGCTGTAGGGATAGGTGTGGTTAGTGCAGCATCGATGAGTTTACGCGCACCTTCGGTGACCATGTGTCCATCCACCGATTCTTCTTTTTTGGCTCTTCTGGGATAAGTGCGCCATCCGAGTCTTCTTCATATTCCTCGGCAATCACCTCCTCTGCCAGAGGGTCTTTTGCCGGGGTCTTGTTCTTCTTGTTTGCCTTCTTGGCAGCGCCGGTAGCAAAGACGGCTTTGGGTCCGTTTCCCGGAGTCAAGCTCTGATCGGTACTTTCGGACATCTGGACTTCGGGATTATCTCCGACGTCCATGGCATCCTGCGCTTTGGGAGAGTGTTCCCCGGATCCTTCATCCATGGCTTCTCCATCTTCTGCAGCTTTGGAGTTATACTCCTCTTCATATTCCAGGGAGAACTTTCGGAAATCTGCCAACGTCATCGATTCATCCGAGGATGCGGGTATGTCGATGTTTGTTCCAATTGCCTCCAGCACAGAGTCGGTGTTTTCTCCAGCATTGGCAGAGCCAGATCCGGATCCTACATATCCGACAAAGTGCGACGTGTGCTTCCTGAGGTACCTGCGGCTTTCGCGGTCAGCCATGTCGAAACTTTTGATGGTCTCGAGGATTGCATCTGCGCTTGCATCTTGTAGTATCATACGTCGCAGTGTGTAACCTAGGAAATGCCTGTCTGTCCCGGCGTCATCAGAGCCGGAATTAGTGTCGTTGACTTGCTCCTCCTGAATTTCGACTTCCATGGGTGGGTCGATCTGGGATCTGGCTCCTCCAGGGAGATCCACTCCAGATTCTACTTGGACCGCTAGGTCTTCTTCAGGCTCAGATTTCTCCACTATCTCCGCAACTGGTGCGGGCTGGGTGGGTTTAGGGTTTTCTGAGATCCAGAACTCTGCCGCCTCCATGGAAAAATGGGACCCAGAAGATTCTTCTGCCTCTATCATCACCGCTAGGGTGGGTGGGGCAGGTTCAGCGAAACTGATGTAAACATCGATCTCGCCAAAAGACATGATTGTGTAGGCAGTCACAGCCTCCCTAGCCGGAATCCAAGTCTCGTCGAGAATGATGAGAGGGACGCCGCTGGCGTAGAGGATGCGACCGATGGCGATAGTCTTGCCGATTCCAATTCTTGTAGATTCCGCTCGGAACGCAGATCCAAAGCTCACTTGCCCCACGGTGGGCGCCAACTGTCGTCGGATTGATGACAAGTACGCCATGAGGGGGTCCTCGAGGCGTGCGGAAGAGAGGGGTGTGAGACGTACGGTGTTCCAGGACGGTGAGAACACAAGTTACCCAGGTTCGAATCCGCCGGCTTTGGACGGATCCTACTCCTGCTAGCAATCCAGTAATACGGCAGAGCCGGAATATGGTTTACAAGGGTTTCTCCTGTGCGAGTTGAGGGTCTAAAGTATTGGGTGTATCCTAAAGGCGCTCCCTAGGACGGCTTATATAGATATCCGGCCTAGGGTTTACAAAAGAGATCTATCCGGCTACGACTAAGAGTCGGTTATAGAGTACATCTTGAACTACAAGTAACATTATGGGCCTAAGTCGGTAAGTCTTCTGGGCCTTCCCATAGCCGGATTGGACTCCGTCTTTCTCCCTGACTGGGCCGCCCGTGAAGCAAAGCTCTAGCCCGAAGTGGGCCACCCTGGTCAGTGAGGAACTGTGAGGATACCCGAAAAGTATATCCCCAACAATTAACAGCAGCTTACATCACCACTAAAACTCAACGCGAAAGAAGAAACGTAGCTCCTTCGAGGTAGCAGGACCGACCAGGTAATGAGGTGGCACCGCTAGGTAAGACGTAAGGTCCTCAAACGCGACCTCGCCCGGCTTAGTGGAGCTCGGCGTGTCGAGCTCCACCATCACACTTCCAGTCCTCCTCCTACCGTCCATCCAGGAGAGCAGCGGCGGGCATTCTGCCCACATCCTTACCCTGTACACCGGCAAGTCTCCATCGTGGCCCTAACACAGACCGCAGACACGAGGGGGACCGTGCCTACCGAGCCAATCGTCAGAACGAACACGGCGCCGTCCTGCTCCCCAACGACGATGAGCCAGCGGGACGGCTCGCCCGACAGCGGCACCAGCTCCTAGAAAGCTTTGGTGGTGGCATACTGGATCTTGTGCACTTGGATCTAGTGGACCGCTTCGAGGTGGGTGACGAGCACTGGCGGCGGGGGCGGCGAAGTTGCAGCCGGTCTCCATGCAAGTGCAGGGAGCATACCGGCACATGATTTTGTTCTCGTGGAGTTCGTAGTAGGGAAGCAAACTACTGCAGCCTTTGTGGGCGCACTGGACCCAAGCCGCTGATAGGACAGTGTCCATGGTGGGCTTGTGGGTGAATATGCCGCTAGGGTGCTCGCACTTCTGGAAGGAGGTGATCTTGCAGACACAGCGGTTGCAGACTAGATGAATATCCACGCACTGTAGAAACGGAAGTTTGAAAAATAAAATAGTTGCATAGACAAACTGACAAAATAAAAATCAATGGATTGTGAGGGGGAAATGGAGAGACCTTGTAGACTCGTCGGGGCTTGAGGGGCTGGGAGCAGGAGGAACAGTTGAGAACAGTGGCTTCCATCTTCAGAGTGACTGTCCCAAGCATTGCGATTTGGGTGGGGGGAATGAGGACTCTCTGATCCGGCCTCGAGCCGTGCCCTTCTTTTAGTATACCACAACTGATAATCAATGAAGCTCTACCTGATTGCGCCTTTCCTTTCTGTACTAGGGCCCTCTGTATATTTTGAGGCCTTATTATTTACAAATTCCTGATTTAGTTGGACAAGATTAGCGGCCTCTTTGTATTTGTGCACCATCCTTTTATTAGTAAGTTGGCACATGAGACCCACATAATAATAAAGTATGTCATATCATCACTATATAAAATTATGCTCTATAATAGGTAAAGCTCAAAAAAATATGAAAGAGCCACATCTATAAAAAGTAATGGTGTATATTTGTTTTCACCCTGTACACTTTGAAGGTACTGTAGTAACATGTGAAAGTTTTACTAGCCTAAGTTATTTAGCACTATGAAGAGCAGCCTAATATGGAAGAGAAAGAAAACATCCAGCCAGAGCTCATTTTTGGGCAGAAGCACGAGGCAAACAAAAGGAAAGTTCGCCTAGACCACCACGGGCCCCAACCTTCTCTACATTGTTGTGCCTGCACGGTTGTACTCCATTGTGCGGAAGCTTACATGGGAAGGAAGAGGTGACTGCTACGATGCTTCCCACCTGAACAAGTGCCAGGCATAGATGCAAGAGTGGACATAGCAGATCAATGTCTTAGATTACTCAACGTTGGGAATGTTCTAGAACTGAAGGGCAAAACCAAATTCAAAAACAGTTGTACTATATAGTGGTATAGATATTATAGATATAGAAAATCTCGGACCGGAGGGAGTAGGAAAGAGCTCACTTTATCAATTTATTTTCACCCATCAACTCAATCATCTGCGTAGGGCCCATAGATGGGGGAGGTCGTGGTCGCCTTGGACGCACCACAAAATTATGACTGGGCCACCGAGTGCGGGAAGCAGAGTCAGCGTTCCGTCCAATCGCTTACCCTAGTCATCGTCACCAATATTTGCCACACGCATCGACTTCATCAGCGACATTGATTGTCCCCAAGCTTCAGTAATCTGCCACATTAATATCGGATCATCTCCTTCCTACTAGTAGTATTTATCCACTCCCCTTACCCGCACCACCAATCCATCTCTAATCCTCCTATTCTAGTAACAATCTCCGTCCTCATCTGTCATCCATGGCCACCTTCCGTCTGCCGCCCGCCGTATCGGAGCGCAAAGACCCCGACATCGCCGCACAGCAGGACAATTCCCTGCGCATTTGGGCCTTCTCCCCACGGAGAACAAAGTGGCAGCTGGCGTGCGCCTTCCTCGATGCTGGGTACGGTCGCCGCAAGTACCGTATGTATCGCCTCCACGACAATCCGGACGGGACATTGATGGTCAAGTTTGTCAACTTCAGGGACACTCGTCTCCTCTACAGCCAGGCCTTCCACTGCGGCTGCGAGATGGTGGTGTTCACCAGTGCAAACATTTTCACCAACTACTGGGATCGGTTCCCCAACAATGGCAACTTCATCCACAATGTCCTCCGGAAGCTGCCGATGGCTCCGGAGGTACCGCTACCATATCCGCAGGTGCCTCTGATGGCTCAGGAGGTACTGCCGCCTTATCCGGAGGTGCTGCTGTGTTATCCGGAGGTGCCGCTGATGGCTCAGGAGGTGCCTCCGATGGCTCAGGAGGTGTCGCCGCGTTATTCGGAGGTGCCGCCGTGTTAACCGGAGGTGCCGATGGGTCAGGAGCCGGCTGTGTCGCTGGAGCTGGCATTGGTGCCAATGTCACGAGCTGCCGCTTGCGGCGCAGACTAGTGCTAGGAGGTTCCAGACCTGCACTAGTTCAGCAATGAGTCCTTTATATGTAAACTCGTGCTATTATGTTAGGGGTTGTTTGGTTTAGAGGATGTCATTTAGGGATGAGGATATCCCCAACCAGCTGGTTAGGGGTAGTCTTTTTTGTTTGGTAAAGTGGGATAAAAAGTGGTTAGGGATAGCCAATCAAAATCTATTGGCCCAACTGTTTTTTTCATTTTCCTCTTTCACCGTGTCTTCTTCATCCACCTCACCACTTTCCTAGCAGCGGCCATGACTGCTGGCAGCTCGCCACCCTTTTGCCTTCGACCCCGTGTCAACCTGCTTTCCTGCGCCCCTTCTGCCTGCCCACTCTGCCCGGTGGCCTACGCTCGCATGCGTATTCGAACACCCGCTCTGCCCGATGTCCTATGCTATGGCCGCCCTCTTGTCGAGTCCATAGGCAAGAAAAGATGGTTATTTTCTCTCGAGAGGAAGGGTGAACAAACAAGAAAACGCTTCGGAGGAGCTATCCAAAAGTGGTTGAGCTCATCTAGCTCTTTTTGTGGGATATGCTCAACCACCATTTTGAGCCAAAAGTGGTTATCCATATCCCCTCCACCCTATAAACCAAATACTGGATAACCAAAAAAAAGTGGATATCCCATGTTATCCACTGGATAGCCACTAAACCAAACAACCCCTTAATGGTTGAATGAAGTTTCTTTTGGGACGTCCTTTCTTTTGGTACTATCGTCAAAAAAGTTTCTTTTGTTACTACTCACTGTACCTTGTAATACTAGTAGTACTGCAAATGACGATCTATTGAATATCCTTCCCCCCGATGTTTGTGAAGGAAGTGAAAATTTCGAAACTCGGAAAGTTTGAATTGCTACTCTATTGTACTCCCTCAAATTACTTGACTCGAATTTCTCTAGATTCGGATGTATACAAACATGTTCTAGTGCTAGATGCATTCGAATCTGATAAATGCAAGTCAATTAATTTGGGCTGAAGGGAGTAGTAGTCGGGTTTGGCTCCTTCTCGAGAGAGCAACTGATCGAGCCATACGTTTCATACTACTTCATCTTCACTTGTTTTACAAATATTACCAAATCGGTTGCCATTCAAGTTCTTGGATATGGGATCATAAAGTTTGATGTAGAGATATGGCCTTGACCTTTTGGTCGTTCGGCTTAAAATTCAAGAAGTTCATACTCGTTGACAGCTAAGCTTAAATTCATTTAAATTTCACCACTTACTTTTAGGTTAGCATTTTACATAATCGGTGGGAGCATATTTTACATCAAAGACCAAAAAAAGGGAAATTTACATGGAGGTCCATACATTTAGCCCAAAGGACCGTAAAAGGAAAACTTTCTGGTTCGTCTCCTTCTTGAGAGATTAGTTGATCTGAGCCAAACTCTTCATACTACTTCCTCTTTGATTGTTTTCAAAATAATATGGACAAATCTGTTGCCATGCAAATTCTCTGATATGGGGCTATCAACATAAAGTATGATGTTGATATGGCATTGACCTTTGTGTTCGTCTTGAAATCCAAGAATTTTTCGTACTCGTCGACAACTATGCTTAAATTCATTTCAATTTCACCACTTACTTTTAGGTTAGAATTTTACATGGACGGTGGGAGTACATTTTACATCAAGTACCTAAAAAAGGGAAATTACATTGAGGTCCATACATTTAGCACAAATGACCCTAAAATTGAGCAAAGAAAATAGTCGGGTTCGTTCAGCTCCTTCTCGAGAGAGCAGCTGATCGGGCCATACGTTTCATACTACCTCCTCTTCGACTGTCTTACAAATATGGACAAATTTGTCGCCATGCAAAATCTTGGATATGGGATCATCAGCATAAAGTATGATCTAGAGATATGGCCTTGACCATGTGGTCGTTGAGCTTGAAATCCAAGAAAGTTCCTACTCATTGATAGCTAAGCTTAAATTCGTATAAATTTCACCACTTACTTTTAGGTTAGCATTTTACATGGTCGCGGTGGGAGCATATTTTACATCAAAGACCTAAAAAGGGAAATTTACATTGGGGTCCATACATTTAGCCCAAAGGACCGTAAAAGGAAAACTTTCTAGTTAGGCTCCTTCTCGAGACATCAGTTGATCTGAGCCAACTCATCATACTACTTCCTCTTAGATTGTTTTCAAAATATATGGCCCAATCTGTTGGCATGCAAATTCTCTTGTATCGGGCCATCAACATAAAGTATGATGTTGATATGGCCTTTACCTTGGTCGTTTGGCTTGAAATCCAAGAATGTTCATACCCGTTGAGAAGTAAGTTTAAATTCGTTTAAATTTCACCGCTTACACTTATTGGTTAGAATTTTACACGGATGGTGGGACTACATTTTAGATCAAGGACCTAAAAAAAGGAAAAACTACATCGAGGTCCATACATTTAGCACAAAGGACGCTAAAACCAAACAAGGAATTGAAAATAGTCGGGTACAACTCATCGAGAGAGCAGCTGATCAAGCCATACTCTTCATAATACTTCCTCTTTCCCAATTTTGGACGCATATTAGGTTTGGTCAAAGTCAATCTTCATAAAGTTCGACCAACTATATGTAAAAATATACTGACTTTTCTAATGACAAATGCATATAATATGAAAATATAGTAGTCCATAAGGCTATCCACAAGACAAAAAGTAGTCCATAAGGCTATCCATATACATAGTGGAGGTTCACTTTAGGGGAATTTCCTTAAGGGTGACCTACAAGCTTATGGGTTGTCCATAAGCAATAAACAACTATTTCACTCTCTCCTCTCTCTCCTACTTGTGTGTACTTTTAATAGATAAGTGGGTCCCAACTTACAGTGAACTTGACCTCATACATTGTAGCTATTTCCATAAGCTATGTGGGTCCCATCTTATAGCAAAAGTTCACCTTATACATAGGTGACATTGAGTTGATGTCGTACATTTAGTGAAAGTTTATTAAATTTGACTCTGACCAGAAGTAATACGCGTCCTAATTTGGGAAGGAGGGAGTACTACTTGCTTCACGCAAAAAAAGGAGTGCTCCTCACTTTCGAACCAGCTTGCTGCGGGTGTGCGTGGTGCTTCCTCTTCCTAGGGTATGGAGGTGGAGTAGTGCAGAGTAGATAGGCTGGTCAGATCATAATGGTGAGCATCCAATGTGATGGGACATTTTTTGTTTTTTTTGCTAGCCAGATCAACCAATCCCTTGTCCAGCACTTAAGTAGTACTCGTACTTGTATTAGTAGTACTGCAAATGGCAATCTTTTGAATATCCCCCCCCCCAGATGTTTGTGAAGGAAGTGAAAATTTCGAAACCGGGAAAGTTTGAATTTCTACTCTATTGTACTACTACTATAGTAGTAATACTTTTTGCCGCCAAGGACCAAAATGGTTCCCACCGACGCAGCTGACGAACACGCCAGACAAAGACACGAAGCCACCGACAAAGAAACGGAGCCACCAATGGCAGGTTGTCGGTCGACGCGCATGCACAGCACCACTTTGTGGACGAGGGAGAGATCACCTGGCCGGGGTGTGGGGGTGGTGATGGGGAGTGAAGGAGAGAGTTGTGTGCATATATATTATGGTCCTGAAATTTACTCTACTCACTATACCCTGTACCTCGTGTCAGGAAACCATCCCAGCTTTGCTCTGACATCGCACCGCCTTCAAATCCTCCTCTTCGTAGCTCTCTTGCTCCATCCTCTATGCTCATATAGTCTCTTATCGCTCTTTATGTTTTGTTTTTAATATCTTCAATTGTTTTCAAAAGATGACCAAATTTGTCGGCATGCAAATTCTTGGATATGGGATCATAAGCATAAAGTACATTCTACATAAAGGACCTAAAAAAGGGAAAATTACATCGAGGTCCATACATTTAGCATAAAGGACCCTAAAATTGAGCAAAGAAAATAGTCGGGTTCGGCTCCTACTCGAGAGAGCAGCTGGTCGAGCCATACTCGCCATACTACTTGATCTTTGTTTGTTTTCAAAATATGGCCAAATCTGTTGCCATGCAAATTCTTGAATATGGGATCATCAACATAAAGTATGATGTAGAGATATGGCATTGACCTCGTGGTTGTTCGGCTTGAAAATCTAAGATTTTTTCATACTTGTTGACAACTATGCTTAAGTTCGTTGAAATTTCATCACATACATTTAGGTTAGCATTTTACACGGTCAGTGGGAGTACATTCTACATCAAAGACCTAAAAAGGGGGAGATTACATCGAGGTCCATACATTTAGCACAAAGGACTCTAAATTTGAGCAAAGAAAACAATCGTGTTCTGATCCTTCTCAAGAGAGCAGTTGATTGAGCCATACTGTTCATACTACTTTCTCTTCGATTGTTTTCACAATATGGCCAAATCTATCGCCTTTCAATTTCTTGGATACTCGATCATCAGAATAAAGTATGATGTAGAGATATAGCCTCAACCTTGTGGTCGTTCGGCTTGAAATCAAAGAATGTTCATACTCGTTGACAACTATAAGCTCAAATTCGTTTAAATTTCACCACTTACTTTTAGGTTAGAATTTTACACAGTCGATGGGAGTACATTTTACAACGAGGACCTAAAAAGGGGGAAAATTATTTCGAGGTCCATACATTTAGCACAAAGGACCCTAATATTAAGCAAGCAAAACAGTAGGGTTCGGTTCCTTCTCGAGAGAGTAGGTGATCGAGCCACACTCTTCATACTACTTCATCTTCGATTGTTTTCAAAATATGGCCAAATTTGTTGATATGCAAATTCTTAAATATGGGATCATCAGCATAAAGTATGATGTAGATATGGCCTTGACCTTGGTCGTTCGTCTTGAAATACAAGAATAGTTCGTACCCGTTGAAAACTAAGCTTAAATTCGTTTAAATTTCACCACTTACTTTTAGGTTAGAACTTTACACGGTCAGTCGGAGTACATTTTACATCAGGGACCTCAAAAAAACAAAAATTACGTCGAGGTCCATACATTTAGCATTAAGGACCCTAAAAGAAAAAAATTCTAGTTCGGCTCCTTCTCGAGAGATCAGCTGATCTGAGCCAAACTCTTGATACTACTTCCTCTTCGATTGTTTTTAAAATATGTCCAAATTTGTTGCCATGCAAATTCTCTCATATGTGATCATCAACATAATGTATGATGGTTGATATATATGGCCTTGACCTTGGTCGTTCGGCTTGAAATCCAATAATGGTCATACTCGTTGACCAGTAAGCTAAAGAATCGTCGAAATTTCACCATTTAGACTTTTAG
This sequence comes from Avena sativa, assembly GCA_916181665.1. Taxonomy (NCBI): domain Eukaryota; kingdom Viridiplantae; phylum Streptophyta; class Magnoliopsida; order Poales; family Poaceae; genus Avena; species Avena sativa. The sequence continues at coordinate 380,613,872 of OV702286.1, read as the reverse complement.
GTTAGAATTTTACATGGGAATGGAAGTACATTTTATATCAAGGACCTAAAAAGGGAAAATTACATCGAGGTCCATACATTTGGCACAAAGTACCCTAAAATTAAGTAAGAAAAACAGTCCGGTTCGGCTCCTTCTCGAGAGAGTAGCGAATCGAGCCATACTCTTCATACTACTTCATCTTCAATTGTTTTCAAAATATGGCACAATTTGTCGGGGTGCAAATTTTTGAATATGGGATCATTACCTTGGTCATTCATCTTGAAATCCTGGAATGGTTCATACTCGTTGACAACTAAGCTTAATTTTGTTTAAATTTCACCACTTACTTTTAGGTTAGATTTTTACACGGTTGGTGAGAGTACATTTTACACCAGGGACGTGAAAAAAGCAATAATTACATTGAGGTCCATACATTTATCATAAAGCTCCCTAAAAGGAAAAAAATCTGGTTCGGCTCCTTCTCGAGAGATCAGCTGATCTGAGCCAAACTCTACACACTACTTCCTCTTTGATTGTTTTCAAAATTGTGCAATTTGTCACCATGCAAATTCTCTCATATGGGATCATCAACATAAAGTATGATGTTGATATGGCTTTGACCTTGGTCGTTCGGCTTGAAATCCAATAATGGTCATACTCATTGACAAGTAAGCTTAAAATCGTCGAAATTTCACCACTTACACTTTTAGGTTAGGATTTTACACAGGTGTGGAAGTACATTTGACATCAAGGACCTAAAAAACTGAAAATTACACCGAGGTCCATATATTTAGCACAAAGGACCCTTATATTAAGCAAGGAAAACAGTAGGGTTCGGTTCCTTCTCGAGAGAGTAGGTGATCGAGCCACACTCTTCATACTACTTCATCTTCGATTGTTTTCAAAATATGGCCAAATTTGTTGATATGCAAATTCTTGAATATGGGATCATCAGCATAAAGTATGATGTAGATATGGCCTTGACCTTGGTCGTTCGTCTTGAAATACAAGAATGGTTCGTACCCGTTGAAAACTAAGCTTAAATTCGTTTAAATTTCACCAGTTACTTTTAGGTTAGAACTTTACATGGTCAGTCAGAGTACATTTTACATCAGGGACCTCAAAAAAACAAAAATTACGTCGAGGTCCATACATTTAGCATTAAGGACCCTAAAAGTAAAAATTTCTAGTTCGTCTCCTTCTCGAGAGATCAGCTGATCTGAGCCAAACTCTTGATACTACTTCCTCTTCGATTGTTTTTAAAATATGTCCAAATTTGTTGCCATGCAAATTCTCTCATATGTGATCATCAACATAATGTATGATGGTTGATATATATGGCCTTGACCTTGGTCGTTCGGCTTGAAATCCAATAATGGTCATACTCGTTGACCAGTAAGCTAAAAAATCGTCGAAATTTCACCATTTAGACTTTTAGGTTAGAATTTTACACGGGCATGGAAGTACATTTTATATCAAGGACCTAAAAAGGGAAAATTACATCGAGGTCCATACATTTGGCACAAAGTACCCTAAAATTAAGTAAGGAAAATAGTCGGGTTCGGCTCCTTCTCGAGAGAGTAGCGGATCGAGCCATACTCTTCATACTACTTCAACTTCAATTGTTTTCAAAATATGGCACAATTTGTCGGGGTGCAAATTTTTGAATATGGGATCATTACCTTGGTCGTTCATCTTGAAATCCTGGAATGGTTCATACTCGTTGACAACTAAGCTTAATTTTGTTTAAATTTCATCACTTACTTTTAGGTTAGATTTTTACATGGTTGGTGAGAGTACATTTTACACCAGGGACGTGAAAAAAGCAATAATTACATTGAGGTCCATACAATTATCATAAAGCTCCCTAAAAGGAAAAAAATCTGGTTCGGCTCCTTCTCGAGAGATTAGCTGATCTGAGCCAAACTCTACACACTACTTCCTCTATGATTGTTTTCAAAATTGTGCAATTTGTCACCATGCAAATTCTCTCATATGGGATCATCAACATAAAGTATGATGTTGATATGGCTTTAACCTTGGTCGTTCGGCTTGAAATCCAATAATGGTCATACTCATTGACAAGTAAGCTTAAAATCGTCGAAATTTCACCACTTACACTTTTAGGTTAGAATTTTACACAGGTGTGGAAGTACATTTGACATCGAGGACCTAAAAAAACTGAAAATTACACCGAGGTCCATATATTTAGCACAAAGGACCCTTATATTAAGCAAGGAAAACAGTAGGGTTCGGTTCCTTCTCGAGAGAGTAGGTGATCGAGCCACACTCTTCATACTACTTCATCTTCGATTGTTTTCAAAATATGGCCAAATTTGTTGATATGCAAATTCTTGAATATGGGATCATCAGCATAAAGTATGATGTACATATGGCCTTGACCTTGGTCATTCGTCTTGAAATACAAGAATAGTTCGTACCCGTTGAAAACTAAGCTTAAATTCGTTTAAATTTCACCACTTACTTTTAGGTTAGAACTTTACACGGTCAGTCGGAGTACATTTTACATCAGGGACCTCAAAAAAACAAAAATTACGTCGAGGTCCATACATTTAGCATTAAGGACCCTAAAAGAAAAAAATTCTAGTTCGGCTCCTTCTCGAGAGATCAGCTGATCTGAGCCAAACTCTTGATACTACTTCCTCTTCGATTGTTTTTAAAATATGTCCAAATTTGTTGCCATGCAAATTCTCTCATATGTGATCATCAACATAATGTATGATGGTTGATATATATGGCCTTGACCTTGGTCGTTCGGCTTGAAATCCAATAATGGTCATACTCGTTGACCAGTAAGCTAAAGAATCGTCGAAATTTCACCATTTAGACTTTTAGGTTAGAATTTTACATGGGAATGGAAGTACATTTTATATCAAGGACCTAAAAAGGGAAAATTACATCGAGGTCCATACATTTGGCACAAAGTACCCTAAAATTAAGTAAGAAAAACAGTCCGGTTCGGCTCCTTCTCGAGAGAGTAGCGAATCGAGCCATACTCTTCATACTACTTCATCTTCAATTGTTTTCAAAATATGGCACAATTTGTCGGGGTGCAAATTTTTGAATATGGGATCATTACCTTGGTCATTCATCTTGAAATCCTGGAATGGTTCATACTCGTTGACAACTAAGCTTAATTTTGTTTAAATTTCACCACTTACTTTTAGGTTAGATTTTTACACGGTTGGTGAGAGTACATTTTACACCAGGGACGTGAAAAAAGCAATAATTACATTGAGGTCCATACATTTATCATAAAGCTCCCTAAAAGGAAAAAAATCTGGTTCGGCTCCTTCTCGAGAGATCAGCTGATCTGAGCCAAACTCTACACACTACTTCCTCTTTGATTGTTTTCAAAATTGTGCAATTTGTCACCATGCAAATTCTCTCATATGGGATCATCAACATAAAGTATGATGTTGATATGGCTTTGACCTTGGTCGTTCGGCTTGAAATCCAATAATGGTCATACTCATTGACAAGTAAGCTTAAAATCGTCGAAATTTCACCACTTACACTTTTAGGTTAGGATTTTACACAGGTGTGGAAGTACATTTGACATCAAGGACCTAAAAAACTGAAAATTACACCGAGGTCCATATATTTAGCACAAAGGACCCTTATATTAAGCAAGGAAAACAGTAGGGTTCGGTTCCTTCTCGAGAGAGTAGGTGATCGAGCCACACTCTTCATACTACTTCATCTTCGATTGTTTTCAAAATATGGCCAAATTTGTTGATATGCAAATTCTTGAATATGGGATCATCAGCATAAAGTATGATGTAGATATGGCCTTGACCTTGGTCGTTCGTCTTGAAATACAAGAATGGTTCGTACCCGTTGAAAACTAAGCTTAAATTCGTTTAAATTTCACCAGTTACTTTTAGGTTAGAACTTTACATGGTCAGTCAGAGTACATTTTACATCAGGGACCTCAAAAAAACAAAAATTACGTCGAGGTCCATACATTTAGCATTAAGGACCCTAAAAGTAAAAATTTCTAGTTCGTCTCCTTCTCGAGAGATCAGCTGATCTGAGCCAAACTCTTGATACTACTTCCTCTTCGATTGTTTTTAAAATATGTCCAAATTTGTTGCCATGCAAATTCTCTCATATGTGATCATCAACATAATGTATGATGGTTGATATATATGGCCTTGACCTTGGTCGTTCGGCTTGAAATCCAATAATGGTCATACTCGTTGACCAGTAAGCTAAAAAATCGTCGAAATTTCACCATTTAGACTTTTAGGTTAGAATTTTACACGGGCATGGAAGTACATTTTATATCAAGGACCTAAAAAGGGAAAATTACATCGAGGTCCATACATTTGGCACAAAGTACCCTAAAATTAAGTAAGGAAAATAGTCGGGTTCGGCTCCTTCTCGAGAGAGTAGCGGATCGAGCCATACTCTTCATACTACTTCAACTTCAATTGTTTTCAAAATATGGCACAATTTGTCGGGGTGCAAATTTTTGAATATGGGATCATTACCTTGGTCGTTCATCTTGAAATCCTGGAATGGTTCATACTCGTTGACAACTAAGCTTAATTTTGTTTAAATTTCATCACTTACTTTTAGGTTAGATTTTTACATGGTTGGTGAGAGTACATTTTACACCAGGGACGTGAAAAAAGCAATAATTACATTGAGGTCCATACAATTATCATAAAGCTCCCTAAAAGGAAAAAAATCTGGTTCGGCTTCTTCTCGAGAGATCAGCTGATCTGAGCCAAACTCTACACACTACTTCCTCTTTGATTGTTTTCAAAATTGTGCAATTTGTCACCATGCAAATTCTCTCATATGGGATCATCAACATAAAGTATGATGTTGATATGGATTTGACCTTGGTCGTTCGGCTTGAAATCCAATAATGGTCATACTCATTGACAAGTAAGCTTAAAATCGTCGAAATTTCACCACTTACACTTTTAGGTTAGGATTTTACACAGGTGTGGAAGTACATTTGACATCAAGGACCTAAAAAACTGAAAATTACACCGAGGTCCATATATTTAGCACAAAGGACCCTTATATTAAGCAAGGAAAACAGTAGGGTTCGGTTCCTTCTCGAGAGAGTAGGTGATCGAGCCACACTCTTCATACTACTTCATCTTCGATTGTTTTCAAAATATGGCCAAATTTGTTGATATGCAAATTCTTGAATATGGGATCATCAGCATAAAGTATGATGTAGATATGGCCTTGACCTTGGTCGTTCGTCTTGAAATACAAGAATGGTTCGTACCCGTTGAAAACTAAGCTTAAATTCGTTTAAATTTCACCACTTACTTTTAGGTTAGAACTTTACATGGTCAGTCAGAGTACATTTTACATCAGGGACCTCAAAAAAACAAAAATTACGTCGAGGTCCATACATTTAGCATTAAGGACCCTAAAAGTAAAAATTTCTAGTTCGTCTCCTTCTCGAGAGATCAGCTGATCTGAGCCAAACTCTTGATACTACTTCCTCTTCGATTGTTTTTAAAATATGTCCAAATTTGTTGCCATGCAAATTCTCTCATATGTGATCATCAACATAATGTATGATGGTTGATATATATGGCCTTGACCTTGGTCGTTCGGCTTGAAATCCAATAATGGTCATACTCGTTGACCAGTAAGCTAAAAAATCGTCGAAATTTCACCATTTAGACTTTTAGGTTAGAATTTTACACGGGCATGGAAGTACATTTTATATCAAGGACCTAAAAAGGGAAAATTACATCGAGGTCCATACATTTGGCACAAAGTACCCTAAAATTAAGTAAGGAAAATAGTCGGGTTCGGCTCCTTCTCGAGAGAGTAGCGGATCGAGCCATACTCTTCATACTACTTCAACTTCAATTGTTTTCAAAATATGGCACAATTTGTCGGGGTGCAAATTTTTGAATATGGGATCATTACCTTGGTCGTTCATCTTGAAATCCTGGAATGGTTCATACTCGTTGACAACTAAGCTTAATTTTGTTTAAATTTCATCACTTACTTTTAGGTTAGATTTTTACATGGTTGGTGAGAGTACATTTTACACCAGGGACGTGAAAAAAGCAATAATTACATTGAGGTCCATACAATTATCATAAAGCTCCCTAAAAGGAAAAAAATCTGGTTCGGCTCCTTCTCGAGAGATTAGCTGATCTGAGCCAAACTCTACACACTACTTCCTCTTTGATTGTTTTCAAAATTGTGCAATTTGTCACCATGCAAATTCTCTCATATGGGATCATCAACATAAAGTATGATGTTGATATGGCTTTAACCTTGGTCGTTCGGCTTGAAATCCAATAATGGTCATACTCATTGACAAGTAAGCTTAAAATCGTCGAAATTTCACCACTTACACTTTTAGGTTAGAATTTTACACAGGTGTGGAAGTACATTTGACATCGAGGACCTAAAAAAACTGAAAATTACACCGAGGTCCATATATTTAGCACAAAGGACCCTTATATTAAGCAAGGAAAACAGTAGGGTTCGGTTCCTTCTCGAGAGAGTAGGTGATCGAGCCACACTCTTCATACTACTTCATCTTCGATTGTTTTCAAAATATGGCCAAATTTGTTGATATGCAAATTCTTGAATATGGGATCATCAGCATAAAGTATGATGTAGATATGGCCTTGACCTTGGTCATTCGTCTTGAAATACAAGAATGGTTCGTACCCGTTGAAAACTAAGCTTAAATTCGTTTAAATTTCACCACTTACTTTTAGGTTAGAACTTTACACGGTCAGTCGGAGTACATTTTACATCAGGGACCTCAAAAAAACAAAAATTACGTCGAGGTCCATACATTTAGCATTAAGGACCCTAAAAGGAAAAATTTCTAGTTCGGCTCCTTCTCGAGAGATCAGCTGATCTGAGCCAAACTCTTGATACTACTTCCTCTTCGATTGTTTTTAAAATATGTCCAAATTTGTTGCCATGCAAATTCTCTCATATGTGATCATCAACATAATGTATGATGGTTGATATATATGGCCTTGACCTTGGTCGTTCGGCTTGAAATCCAATAATGGTCATACTCGTTGACCAGTAAGCTAAAAAACGTCGAAATTTCACCATTTAGACTTTTAGGTTAGATTTTTACACGGGCATGGAAGTACATTTTATATCAAGGACCTAAAAAGGGAAAATTACATCGAGGTACATACATTTGGCACAAAGCACCCTAAAATTAAGTAAGGAAAACAGTCGGGTTCGGCTCCTTCTCGAGAGAGTAGCGGATCGAGCCATACTCTTCATACTACTTCATCTTCAATTGTTTTCAAAATATGGCAAAATTTGTCGGGATGCAAATTTTTGAATATGGGATCATTACCTTGGTCGTTCATCTTGAAATCCTGGAATGGTTCATACTCGTTGACAACTAAGCTTAATTTTGTTTAAATTTCACCACTTACTTTTAGGTTAGATTGTTACACGGTTGGTGAGAGTACATTTTACACCAGGGACGTGAAAAAAGCAATAATTACATTGAGGTCCATACATTTATCATAAAGCTCCCTAAAAGGAAAAAAATCTGGTACGGCTCCTTCTCGAGAGATCAGCTGATCTGAGCCAAACTCTACACACTACTTCCTCTTTGATTGTTTTCAAAATTGTGCAATTTGTCACCATGCAAATTCTCTCATATGGGATCATCAACATAAAGTATGATGTTGATATGGCTTTGACCTTGGTCGTTCGGCTTGAAATCCAATAATGGTCATACTCATTGACAAGTAAGCTTAAAATCGTCGAAATTTCACCACTTACACTTTTAGGTTAGAATTTTACACAGGTGTGGAAGTACATTTGACATCAAGGACCTAAAAAAACTGAAAATTACACCGAGTTCCATATATTTAGCACAAAGGACCCTTATATTAAGCAAGGAAAACAGTCGGGTTTGACTCCTTTTCTAGAGAGCAGCTGATCGAGCCATACTCGTCACACTACTTCATCTTCGATTGTTTTCAAAATATGGCCAAATTTGTTGGCATGCAAATTCTTGGATATGGGATCATATGCATAAAGTATGGTGTAGATATGGCTTGACCTTGGCCGTTTGTCTTGAAAATCCAAGAATATGGTTCATACTCGTTGACAACTAAGCTTAAATTCGTTTAAATTTCACCACTTACTTTTAGTTTAGAATTTTACACGGTCAGTGGGAGTACATTTTACATCAAGGACCTAAAAAGGGAAAATTACATGGAGGTCCATACATTTAACACAAATGACCCTACAAAGGAAAACTTTTTGTTTTGTCTCCTTACCGAGAGACCTGTTGATCTGAGCCAAACTCTTGGTACTACTTCCTCTTCGATTATTTTCAAAATATGGCCAAATCTGTTGCCATGCAGATTATCTGATATGGGATCATCAGCATAAAGTATGATGTTTATATGGCCTTGACCTTGGCCGTTCGACTGAAATTGAAGAATGTTCATAGTCATTGAAAAGTAAGCATAAAATCGTCTAAATTTCACCACTTACACTTTTAGGTTAGAATTTTACACGGTGTGTGGAAGTACATTTTACATCAAGTACCCAAAAAAGGCAAAAATTACATCGATGTCCATACATTTAGCACCCCGGTAAAAATAATCAAGGAAAATAGTCGTGTATGACTCCTTCTTGAGAGAGCAGCTGATCGAGCCATACTCTTCGTACTACTTCATCTTTGATTGTTTTCAAAATATGTCCAAATCTATCGGCATGCTAATTCTTGTACATGGCATCATCACCATAAAGTATGATGTTGATATGGCCTTGACCTTGGTCGTTTGGCTTGAAATCCAAGAATTTTCATACTCGTTGACAACTAAGCTTAAATTTGTTAAATTTCACAACGTACACTTTTTGGTTAGAATTTTACATAGATGGTGGGTGTACATTTACACCAAGGATCTAAAAAAAGGTAAAATTACACTGAGGTCCATGCATTTAGTATAAAGGACCATAAAATTTAGCAAAGAAAAAGTAGGGTTCGGCTCCTCGAGAGAGCAGATGATCGGGCCCTACTCTTCATACTACTTCCTCTTTGATTTACAAGAAAGATTTATTGTGGAGGGAACTGGGAGCAGAGTAGTACTATTCTGAAGGGAACTGGAGCAGAGGAACATGCGTCCGTTTTCATTTTATTCAACCTCGCCTATATGCTCTATCCCCACTTCTACGCTAAGCGCTGTCATTCTTCTCCTCCACAATGCCGCTTTCCGATCCTGTTCACCGCACATTATGAGAGTGTTTGTTCTTCTCCCTGTCCCGCCTGCCGCCATTGATCTTCCCTCTTTTCTAGAAAACCAAATCAAGCCACTGTCCCAACTTCCATCAGCTCCCTTGTGATGGCAGGACCGAGCAAGGACAGTGATGATTCTAAGCTGTTCTAGCATGTTTTTACCAAAGGCCCGCTTGAAGAACTCATAACCAAATGCAACATCATCACCGTTGCGAGCCTCGTCGGTTCCTCCAAACATCTTCTTGACTCGGCAAAATATAGTGCAACTTTACATGCTTCTCAGCCGTTTGGCCTCCCCTGTGTTCTTCATTCTCACCCGACTAAGAAACCATGGGAATGCAACGAGTACTTCGAGGGCAAGGGAACGACGTGCAGGCTGACGCCGTTGGATAGGTTCTCCTCTGATGTTGTGTTCCCGAATTGTATGGGTAAGCAGTGGGTAGGTGCTAATGGAGATTGGATCGCCACTGTTGGGTCTGAGTGCAAGTGGGATCTTGTCAATGTGTACACTCATCAACGCGTTCCTCTCCCACAAGTCAATGAGTTTGTACCCACCAAGGATTTGTTTACATTCATGCATAATGATTGCCCTATTCTCCTCCGGAAGATTGCTATTTGCCGAGATCCCACAGTTGTGGCTGATTATTTAGATTTCTCTCTTGTCGCTATCTTCGACTACTCAATTGCTACCCTTGATGGCGATGAGTATGCATGGATAGTTCTTGAGAACCAGTTCCAGTGCTATTTCAGATACAACGATGCACTTATCCACAAGGGTCTGGTGTTTGCAGCCACTGAGAGTGGCAGTGTTTATGTTTGGAATCATCTGTATTTTGGTAAGTTTGATCCATTCCTGTTCTAAACACTAGCTTCAGTTTTAATGGATGTAAACTAGTGTTGGCTGATTTGGCTGTTATTTCTTTTTGTAGGTCATATTTTCCTCCCGTCACCACCTGTCGTGCATCTCGAGGAGGGAAACCTTGATGCCATAGATGATGACAAGCACGAACCTGGTTAATGGTTCTTAGCGATATCTACAGATGAATCTCGCCTTCTTCTTATACATACCGTGGGCATTACTGATGAGGAGTTTTATGGCGGTACTTATTATGGTCATGAAAATCTTGTTGCTGGTCATAGTGTTGATCGCTGCGGTCACACTTGTGGCACCTATGCTACTGGGTTTGGCTGCAAGGTGTACTCAAAGGACACTGCTTACTTGTATCCACCTAAGCCATGGATAGAGATTGCTAACTTGGGAGCATATTCCCTTTTCCTTGGATTGAACTATCCGATTAGTATTGCGGTAGGCGGTGCAGATGTTGCCCCAAGATATCTGACGAGAAGCAACTGTGTATACACCTCCCACCATGCAATAGGACTTGGATATAGGTCGTTTCCTAAAATATGCTAAATACCGAAGAAGCAGCTATTGGTTTCTCAACCAATGTTGCATGGAAATCTCTGGAGACTCCATTATGATTCATCCCGAGCATCACAAATGCCCGCGATTGGAACCAAACTACCGTAATTAATCATAATACTTGATGGAGATATGTTGAAGGGGGTATGCCCAGCAGGACGTTCCGATTGGACCAAAGGGCTTGTGAGTGGGCCTGAAGGACGGCGACTGGAGTGCGACTGAAAGAAAGGCCTGGCGACTGGAGACTGAAGGCCCAGAAGCATACTTGAAGCCCAGTCGTATTAGGTCAAAAGCCTCCGAGTCCATATCTGGCTCGGTTGTAACTTGTAAACCCTAGCGAGGTGATTCCTATATAAACCTCCCTAGGGTATCCTTAGGACTTACGTTCCATCATACACCCCCTCAAGCGACTCGCTGCTTAGACGCCGAGCTCGCCACCCTTGTAACTCGCTCTCCATTAATCCAATCTAGCAGGAGTAGGTCTTTACCCTCCGGGGGGCCGAACCTGGGTAAACCATGTGTATCCGCCCCCATATCGCACCGTAGATGGCCGCCAGCTCTTCCTCACGTTACAATCAATCGCTGCCAATAGCAGCGACTGCCGTGGCCATTTCCATGATAGTGGCACCCACCTTGGGGCATAGCTGGACTGGCCTGAGTTCTACGGCGAGACCCTACTCGCTGATCGATCGGCCGCTCGCCACTGGTCGCATGATCACCATCGGCGGGATCTTACAGATCCTGCCTAGCAGCTACATCCCGGCGTCACGCCCGGTCACTCACGGCACGGTAATGCCGGTCGGCTCCATCAACCTCTTCGTCGGCTTCACTGGCGTGGTCGACCCAGCTGCAACGATGATCGTCGGCGGATCGCCGCCGCACCGCGACCTGCTCTCGGAAGAGCAGGTCCGCTCCATTAGGAGCCTCGTCACCAAGTACGACTCGGCCGCCAGCAGCGCGGCCGAGACCAATGTCGCCACCAACGACGAGGCCCTAAACGACGACGCCGACTCCGCGACCCCTGCCTCGGTCGACGGATCCATCACCGCCGCATCACGGCAGGACTCCATCACGCGAGTCTCCAACCGGAGGATTTCGAGGACCCCTCCATCCTCAGGATCTTTGACTCCGACTCTGGTTCGGAGTCGCCAGAAGACTTCTGCGCCAGATCCAATCGCTTTAACACGATCTACATGGCAGGAAGCACGGCCGCCCCGCCTGATCCATTCGCCACGCCGATCCCGCCGACTGCAACGGCCATAGAGGTGGAGGAAGCCCGCCTACAACTCGTGGAGGCGCAACGCAGCGAACTCACCGAGCGCGAGAAATATCGCCTCGAGTGGGAAACGGCGCGGGAGCTATCGCTCTATCACCAGCGCCACATCAGGACCCGCCTAAACTCCAACGTCCAGGGCCGTGTCCTGAACTTCAACGACGAAAGCGACCCCGCACGCGCGGTCGAGCGTGAATAATGCGAGAACGCGCCGCCAGGCGGAAGCAACCCCGCGAGACCACCACCCGGCGCACCAGCGACCGGAGCCCCTCCACCACCCATTGGCCGCGCACCCCCACGGGACCAACCGCGGATCATCATCTCGCCTCAAGCCCGTGACGCCAACAGACTACCACTCTACTCCACCCCAATGGACAATGTTGTCGCGGCCGATGCCGCGGTCGCCAACCTCGACGTCCAAGGCGACGGCACGCTGTAGATCCAGTACACCAAGTCCCTACTTGCCAGGGCCGTCGAGCAACAAGCTGCGGGAGTCAACCCGTGGGGGCGGATGTATTCCCGCTCCTCAGCAAGCAGAGCGGCATCAAGCGGTCACCCCACCGTCGCCAACACATTGACCTTCCCTCCACCGCAGCCCCTAGCGAACCAGCCACAGGACGCCAACCCCGCGCTGTCCACCAACGAGCCGCGACCGGCGAATAACACGGTCGCTGCAAACGGGCAGCCCATTGATTCCCAAACGAACATCATCAACAACCTGGCGTGGTGGGCGCGCCAGCCCAACGACTTGAGGCACACCCTCACCAACCGCGGTGACCCGGAACCAAGAGGCTCGCTTAGTCGAGTCGGACCGCCATGCTTCGGGCCCATGATCCGTGGGGAAAAATACCCCGCCAACTACAAGGCTCCCAAGGAGATCGAAAAGTACGATCCGACGTGTTGGGTCTGCAGCATAGAAAACAAAAAATTTCCTACGATGAGAACTATACGCCAAGATCTATCTACTAGATACAGAGCAATGGGTGGACATACATCCATGGAGAACTTACCCTCAAAGACAACGAGTTTTGTTAACGAGTAGGAACTCGTGGTTGATGTAGTCGTACGCTTGCCAATCTCAAGATCGTGTGGAAGTCCGAGCGCCGCAAATCAGCAGCGCATCCGTCCTTGCACACACGTTCAAGCTACAAGACAATGTCCACCTCCTTGCTCCAGCGGATCAGCGGAAGCAGCAACTCCTTCCAGACGCAAGGCCACCGGGAACATGTATCTCTCTAATCCGAGACCATGGGGGAATATCTAGAGGGGGAGAGAGATCCTTCACGAGGAGGTGTCTTTTGTGAGAGGGGAGAGGGGGGCTTTATATAGGAGGGAGGGAGACCCCTCCCCTCCCATATCCGAGGCATGAGGGGGGGACTCCTCCCCTCCTTCATTCATGTGGTGAACCTCCACTCACATAAACATGGCCTCCACCCAAAATCCCACTCACATGTATTTAATTTCCACCAAATTAAATGCAACTCTCAATTTAATAAAACTATTTTATTTATTTTATTCAGAATTTTGTTAATTACTTTAATTAACAAACATTCACATAAAACCCTTGCAACATTTCAATATCACATGCAGAACCACTTTCTGCAATTTCACCCGAAACAATTCCGGTTTCTATTGAAACAATTCCTGTTTCTATCGAAACATTTCCTGCGCTTTGCAAACCTTTTGTCTGAAACATATGTGCTCCTAAATGGTGTCCGGCAACCCTTAAGTGTGTCACCCTATGGTTCGCGAATAATGCAGACATGATTGAGACTCCTCAGATCAATAATCAGAAGCGGGACCTGGAGATCCATACTGACTCCTGCACATTCAACGATGACTTTTGTGATCGTGAGAACCTTTAACGCTAGTAATTTAATCCCTTTGTCTCATGATATAATACATGTCCGAGATTCGATCATCGGTATCCAAATACCTAGTTTGATCTTGAAGGGAATATGCCCGAGAGGCAATGATAAAGTGGTTATTATCTTATTCCATGTTTATGATAAATGTTTATTTTGCATGCTATAATTGTATTGATCGGAAACATCAATACATGTGTGTTTAATAAACAAAAGGGTTCCTAGTTATGCCTCTCTTATAGACTAGCTTGTTGATTAACAAGATGATCAAGGTTTCCTGATCATAGACATTGGATGTTGTTAATAACAAGGTCACACCATTGGTGGAATGATGTGATGAACATTCATCCGAAGTATATCATTATGATCAAGTCATATGTTTATATTGCTATAACATCATACGAAGTAATCTTAGTCCTTATACCATGAGATCATGTTAATTGCTAACACCGGAAGACTATCTTGATAACATCAAACGTCACACCATAACAGGGTGACTATAAAGGTGGGTTCAGTGCTACGAAGGTGTTATGTTGAGGCTCATGGATCAAGAGTGGGATTTGTCCGTCCCGATGACGGATAGATATACTCTAGGCCCTCTCGGTGATATCACATTGAAATAGCTTGCAAGCAAGTGATGTGATCACTAGAATGTTATATCACGGGAACAAGAAAAGAGTGCATGTCGATAACGAGATCAAACTAGGTATGGATACACCGATGATCGAATCTCGGACATGTAATATATCGTGATACAAAGTGATTTAGTTACTACCATTAAAGGTTCTCACGATCATAGAAGTCATCGTTGAATGTGTAGGAGTTAGTATGGATCTCCAGGTCTCGCTTCTGATTATTGATCTGAGAGGGGTCTCGATCATGTCTGTATTATTCGCGAACCGTAGGGTGACACACTTAAGGGATACCGACACCATTTGGAGCAAATATGTTTTAGATAAAGATTTAAGAAAGTGCTGGAATTATTTCAATAGACACCAAAACTGTTTCGGGTGAAATTGCTGAAATTGGTTCTGCATGTAATATTGAAATGTTGCAGGGGGTTTTATGTGAATGTTTGTTAATTAAAGTAATTAACAAAATTCTGAATAAAAATAATAAAAGAGTTTTATTAAATGAGAGAGCATTAAATTTGGAGAAATTTAATGCATTTAAAGTGGAGACTTTAAAAGAGAATGTGAAGAGGCATTTTAATGTGGAGGGGTTACCACCACATGAATGGAGGAGGTGAAGAGGCACCTCCTCCATGCGCCGGCCATGAAGGAGGGGCACCCTCCCTCATCCTATAAAAGGCCACCCTCTCCTCACTTCTCACACACACCTCCTTGTGAAGGATCTCTCTCCCCCTCTAGTATTATTCCCCCATGGTCTCGGATTAGCGAGATACATGTTCCCGGTGGATTTATCTGGAAAGGAGTTGCTGCTTCCGCTGCTTTGCTAGAGCAAGGGACGGAGGTTGTCGTGGTACTGGACGTGTGTGCGATCACGGATGCACTGCTGCTTTGCGGTGCTGGACTTGGTGGTGCTGGAGATGGATCTGATGGACGTGCTGGAGCCGGTCCTGCTGGACTTCATCACGATCTTGAGACCGGCA
This sequence comes from Avena sativa, assembly GCA_916181665.1. NCBI lineage: Eukaryota > Viridiplantae > Streptophyta > Magnoliopsida > Poales > Poaceae > Avena > Avena sativa. The sequence continues at coordinate 380,598,464 of OV702286.1, read as the reverse complement.
AGTGTACGACTACATCAACCACGAGTTCCTACTCGTTAACAAAGCTCGTTGTCTACGAGGGTAAGTTCTCGTTGGATGTATGTCCACCCGTTGCTTTGTACCTAGTAGATAGATCTTGGCGTGTAGTTCACACCGTAGGAAATTTTTTGTTTTCTATGTTGTGGACCCAACAGTGGTATCAGATCCTAATCTATCCGTAGGTGCTTAGCACAGGTAGTACACATATGTTGATATGTGGGCGATGATGATCATGTTATTGCATCTTCTATGTATTTTGGATATTGGTGGCATAGTGGGATGAAGCGACCCGGACCAACCTTACATGTCATCGTACATGAGACCGGTTCCACGACTGACATGCAACTTTTTTTGCATAAGTGGCTAGCGGGTGTCTGTCTCTCCTACTATAGTCAATATCTGATTTACAACGAGTTGCTAATAACTTGGTTATCCTCGTTGTGGTTATGTTCGTAGGTAAGAACGGTTCTATCTCCGAAAGCCCTAAGCCACGTAAAACTTGCAATTGATAAATTAGAGGCGTCTAGTTTAGATCGTTGCTGGGCTAGTGTATTGATATGGTATTGTTGTAAGTAGATGTATGATAGATACTCTTACAACACACTCAACGTGTAAGTTCCATAGACCTTGGCCTTACACACAAAGGAATGATAGAGATCATACCACGATGCAAGTGATAGAGATCAAATGCATGGACCATATCATCTCACTTTACACATTAGATGTTAGCATCTTATACTGCTAGTTTGGCGCTTTCTGTAGCATTGTAAGATGATCCCTCTTTTAAATATCAAGATAAAATGTGTTCTTCCTTAAGTATGCACTGTTCTATGGATCGTGTTTTCGAGACATCACGTGATGATCGGGTGTACTCGACTCTACGCTTTCATACAAACGGGTGTAAGAAAGTTTTACACATGCGAGTACTAAGGTTATTACTTGGCGAGCCTAGCATGTACAGACATGACCTCAGAACACGGACCGAAAGGTTAAGCATGAGTCATATAGTTGATGTGATGACCATATTGATGCTCGCCTTTGAAGCTACACCGACTCACGTGATGATCGGACTTGGTGTAGTGGATTTGGTTCATGTAATCACCAAAAGGGCACGAGGGATGTCGTTTTTGAGTGGGAGTTCATTTCTAATTTGGATTAGTCGAACTCAATTTGTCATAAACTAAATCGAAGTGAATTTGCATAATTTGTTGTAGTCATTCGCATCTGTTCACTACCTTATGCTTAGTTTTAATTGAGATAATAGAGCTATAGAATTCTGGATATTTAGTTTATAAGTCCTATTGCATACTTTCAGCAAACTCTATTTACTCCATGAAGTTTAATAAGTAGTATTAAATCAAGAGTAAGAATTCCAATGTTAGTATCTAAAGTATCATGTTTGCCTCCATGATTATTGATATTCAAAAAGTTGTTTTAATATCAAGATTATATTGGAGCTGAAAATTGTTTCAGAAACCATCATGTGTGAAAGATATTGTGATATCTGAAACAATGTTTTTGGTTGCATTATGATAGAGTATTTTTAGCAAAATACTTGTTCTCATATTGTATGAAAATTTGGAAGGATGGAGATGCTAGGCATCCGAATCTACCAAAAGGGTTTTGGGAACTGATATTATACTCGTGATTCTTCCTTATAGGCTATAGTAGCTTGATCATGAAAGTTGTCATGATAAGGATGAATAGAAGATGTAAGTAAAATGTTTACTACACTAATAGATTACTAAAGAATGGATTTTTGAAAGAACACCAAACATTTGATGATGGTGATCCACTTCAAAGTGCAAGTCCAAAGGTATTAGTATTTGACTATATACGCTTTGTACCATGTGTCATGTTGATGACACCACTATTGATGTTGATAGATTCTTTTAAAAGAAAAAGGAATTGCTGAAAGAGAATCTATAAAATATTTGGCAGAAAATAAAAGGTTGGAGATGTCCAACTTAGGTATATAGAAGATATACATGTTATGGCTATATTCCTTGCTTGTTAAACAATGTGGTTCTTAGGTATTGGATACTGGTATTGGATTCCGAATTGGTTGGTATGAAGTGTCATACAGGACAACGCAATTCATGAACTACAATGGCCTAAGTAACCAGCAAAAGAATGAGTGATGATGTTCATCAAAAACAAATAAAGTGTTATTGTGTTTTTCGTTGTCATCAAACCATGCCTTCATGATTTTTTTAAATAATTTTTATTTTGTTCCGGTATCATGAGAACAATGGCTGTTCAAATAATTACCGTATTCCATAAAGGATGGATGAACTTTTACAAGTCTAGTTGGAGAAATCACATCCATAAACACTATTGCTAAAATGTCGCAAGACAAATGATTGAAAGATCACTTATGAAGTGACATCGCTGTTTAAATTATATTTGAAAGAAAACATGAAGAAACTCCATGTTGATGGATTTTTGGAGTCTTTGATTTTGATCAATTGACGCATGTGAGACTTTCCTCGAGATAATTGAAACTCCGTCCATAGGCCAGAGAGGAACGGATGACTAGCTTATTGGAAATTGTGCATGCTGATGTGCATAGTCCATTATGTGTAGCCATATGCGATGGATCTTTTTGCTTCATATGCTTTCTCCGAAAATTTGAGTGAATATATCTGTATATTTACTTAATAAGGAAGAAGTATGAAACATTTGAAAATTGTTCAAAGACTTTCAAGATGAAGTGGAAAATCATTGTAACAAGAAAATAAAGAGTTTATGATTCGATCATAAAGGAAGATATTTGAGTTACATGTTTAGAAAAAACACCTAAGACTTGAGGAATTGTTCCATGATTTGTGTTTCCCGATAAACCATAGGAGTATGGCATATTCGAGAGATAAAATCAAACCATGTTTGACATGGTAAGATCAAGGGTGTCATTTATAAAACTGCCATTATGTTTTAAGGATTGAAGCTTTAGAGACTACCACTTTTACACTGAAAAGAGCACCATCGTGATCCATTGAAATGACACCATATGAGTTATGGTTTGGGATAAAACCCGAATTGTCTTTTCTTAAATTTTGGTATGCTATGCATAAGTAAAATGTTTACAACCAAAGTCAGATAAGCACGTCTTTGTAGTTTACCCCAAAGAATTTTTTGGGAATTTCTCCATAACACCAAGGACAAAAGAGTTTGTTACTTGGAACATCAAGTTTCTTGAGAAGGAATTTTTCGTGAAAATTTAAGTGGGAGGACAATATAACTTTGATAAGGTTGTTGAACCTTAGCTATATGTGCTAAGTAGCGCAGCGCCGGAAAGTGTCCCGGTGGCGACCACAATGCTCATGGCTCTCGTGATTACAAAAGGTGTGATCTCGGAGATTAGAGTTCCTATAGAACCGTGTGGGTCGGTAAGAATCAAATAGTAAGATTTGATAAGCAAGTCGTTATTGTTTTGACAATGATGAACCGACTACATTCAAAGAAGCGATGATGGGCCCTGACTCCATAAAATGACTAGAAGTCATAGAATCCGTGATAGTATCCATACACGAGAAATCAAGTTTCTGAACTTGGAAGACCCTCCGGAAAGGCGTGAAGCCTATCGGTCATGTTTGGATCTATAAAGAAATAGACATGGATGTTTAACATCTATGAAATAGTCGACATGTCGGAAAGAAGTTTACGACAATGTTCAAGGAGTTGACTATGACAAGATTTGATCTTTCATAGCGATATTTAGTCTTGACGGATTAATGTAGCAACCACTACATATAATTTGGTATATGGTAGTTGAATAAACAAAACAAGGTTCTTCTAAAAGAACGGTAACCTAGTACGTGTACAAGACATGGTCCGAAGGGTTTTGTTAATTCAAAGGGTGCTAAAAGGGCATGCAAACTTCAATAGTTGAAGTAAGCATAGCGGAGTTGGAAATTTCACCATGATGAAACTGTTAAAAGAGTTTAAATTCATCGGAGATGATGAAGATGCTTGCATTTGCAAGAAATTAAGTGGGAGCGCTGAGACATATTTCTAATACATTATGTAGAGGACATATTGTTGATTGGAAACGATGTATCTTGTATTGACACAAGTTAAGAATTTCATTAAAATAAGATTTCGATGAAAGACTTGGGCAAACCTGGAATATTTGGCATCAATATCTATATGGATAGATTAAGGCACAAATATGGTTATGCCAGACATACATATATGAGATATTGAATGGGTTCAATATAGAAACAACAAGAAAGGTTCTTGCTGCATAGAAAGAATTGTATCAAGATTCAAGTGTTTCAACACTTGGTGAGTAAAATCACATGAAGATTTTGATCGATTATACCATGATATGTATATATCCAGAATGTCCTATGCTCTAAATGTTATGAGCATATACTAGAATGATTCATGAGATTATCATTGGACAATAGTAAAGATATTCTTATGAGCTTTGGAAGAACTAAGAATATATCATGTATAAGTGACAAATAGTTAAAGGTAGTTCATTGTAAAGTGTTACATTGATACTAATTTTGTCACAAGATACAAATTAAATTTATCTCAATTTAGACTATGGGTGGCACAATGTAATGGAAAGGATGTTCCATGATGGATTTGGATGAGTTTCAAAGTTGAGACATTGTGACGGATACTATAACAAAAGGCTAAGTATATGACTGCTATAGTAGCAGCATAGGAGGGCATTTGTGTTAAGTAGTTTGTTATCAAACTAGGTGTGGTTCAAAGTGGGCTAATACTATGAAGCTATATTGTGTGACAATAATATCAACATATTTTGAGCCGAACGAACTAAAGGTCTCACCAAAGGACCAAATTTATACAATGCCATCTCATTTGAGAATGAGTGATGCGTAGAGACGCAGAGACATGCAAATACACACGGACCTAAAACTGTCAGATCCGGAGATTATATTAACCACTAGCAATAGCGTACATGCAACACCAGAAAGCCTTAGGTGTTCAATACGGAAAGTTTTTGAAACTAGATTATTGACTCTAGTGCAAGTGGGAGACTGAAGGGAATATGCCCGAGAGGCAATAATAAAGTGGTTATTATCTTATTCCATGTTTATGATAAATGTTTATTTTGCATGCTATAATTGTATTGATCGGAAACATCAATACATGTGTGTTTAATAAACAAAAAGGGTTCCTAGTTATGCCTCTCTTATAGACTAGCTTGTTGATTAACAAGATGATCACGGTTTCCTGATCATAGACATTGGATGTTGTTAATAACAAGGTCACACCATTGGTGGAATAATGTGATGAACATTCATCCGAAGTATAGCATTACGATCAAGTCATTATGTTTATATTGCTATAACATCATACGAAGTAATCTTAGTCCTTAGACCATGAGATCATGTTAATTGCTAACACCGGAAGAGTATCTTGATAACATCAAACGTCACACCGTAACAGGGTGACTATAAAGGTGGGTTCAGTGCTACGAAGGTGTTATGTTGAGGCTCATGGATCAAGAGTGGGATTTGTCCATCCCGATGACGGATAGATATACTCTGGGCCCTCTCGGTGATATCACATTGAAATAGCTTGCAAGCAAGTGATGTGATCACTAGAATGTTATATCACGGGAATGAGAAAAGAGTGCATGTCGGCAACGAGATCAAACTAGGTATGGAGAGATCGATGATCGAATCTCGAACATGTAATATATCGCGAGACAAAGGGATTTAGTTACTAGCGTTAAAGGTTCTCACGATCACAGAAGTCATCGTTGAATGTGTAGGAGTCAGTATGGATCTCCAGGTCCCGCTTCTGATTATTGATCTGAGAGGGGTCTCGATCATATCTGCATTATTCGGGAACCGTAGGGTGACACGTATAAGGGGTACCGGCACCATTTGGAGCAAATATGTTTCAGATAAAGATTTAAGAAAGCGCTGGAATTATTTCAATAGACACCAAAACTGTTTCGGGTGAAATTGCTGAAATTGGTTCTGCATGTAATATTGAAATGTTGCAGGGGGTTTTATGTGAATGTTTGTTAATTAAAGTAATTAACAAAATTCTGAATAAAAATAATAAAAGAGTTTTATTAAATGAGAGAGCATTAAATTTGGAGAAATTTAATGCATTTAAAGTAGAGACTTTAAAAGAGAATGTGAAGAGGCATTTTAATGTGGAGGGGTTACCACCACATGAATGGAGGAGGTGAAGACGCACCTCCTCCATGCACCGGCCATGAAGGAGGGGTACCCCCCCTCCTCCTATAAGATGCCACCCTCTCCTCACTTCTCACACACACCTCCTTGTGAAGAATCTCTCTCCCCCTCTAGTATTATTCCCCCATGGTCTCGGATTAGCGAGATACATGTTCCTGGTGGCTTTATCTGGAAAGGAGTTGCTGCTTCTGCTGCTTTGCTGGAGCGAGGGACGGAGGTTGTCGGGGTACCGGACGTGTGTGCGATCACGGATGCATCGTTGCTTTGCGGTGCTGGACTTGGTGGTGCTGGAGCTGGATCAGATGGACGTGCTGGAGCCGGACCTGCTAGACTTCATCACGATCTTGAGATCGGCAAGTGTACGACTACATCAACCACGAGTTCCTACTCGTTAACAAAGCTCGTTGTCTACGAGGGTAAGTTCTCGTTGGATGTATGTCCACGCGTTGCTTTGTACCTAGTAGATAGATCTTGGCGTGTAGTTCACACCGTAGGAAATTTTTTGTTTTCTATGCTGCGGACCCAACAGATCTCGTTACCGACATGCACTCTTTTCTCGTTCCCGTGATATAATATTTAGTGATCACATCACTTGCTTGCAAGCTATCTTAATGTGATATCACCGAGAGGGCCCAGAGTATATCTATCCGTCATCGAGATTGAAAAATTCCACTCTTGATCCATGAGCCTCAACATAACACCTTCATAGCACTGAACCCACCTTTATAGTCACCCTGTTACAGTGTGACGTTTGATGTTATCAAGATACTTTTCTGGTGTCAGGAATTAACATGATCTCATGGTCTAAGGACTAAGACTACTTCTTATGACGTTATAGCAATATAAACATAATGACTTGATCGTAATGCTATACTTCGGATGAATGTTCATCACATCATTTCACAAATGTTGTGACCTTGTTATTAGCAACATCCCATGTCCATGATCAGGAAACCTTGATCATCTTGTTAATTAACAAGCTAGTCTATAAGAGAGGCATAACTAGGAACCCTTTTTGTTTATTAACCACACATGTATTAAAGTTTCCTATCAATACAATTATAGCATGCAAAATAAACATCTATCATATACAAGGAATACATAATAACAACTTTATTATTGCCTCTCATGGCATATTTCCTTCAGTCTCCCACTTGCACTAGAGACAATAATGTAGTTTACATAGTGATAAATCTAACACCCATGGAGTTCTGGTGTTGATCATGTTTTTCCCTAGGGAGTACTTTAGTCAACGGATCTGCTACATTCAGGTCCGTGTGCACTTTACAAATCTTCCTTGACATGCTCGCGGATGGAGTGAAACCAACGCTTAATATGCTTGGAATTCTTGTGAGACCTTGGTTCCTTGGCGTTGGCTATAGCTCCATTGTTGTCACAATAGATCACCATTGGGTCCAACGCACTAGGAACCACATCTAGTTCCGTTATGAACTCCTTCATCCAAACCGCTTCCTGTGTCGCTTCTGAAGCAGCAACATAATCCGCCTCCGTCGTTGATCCAGCCACCACAGGTGTTTTTGGAGCTCCTCCAACTAACTGTTGCTCCGTTCAAGGAAAATACGTATCCGTATTGAGACTTAGAGTCATCTGGATCAGTGTCAAAGCTAGCATCGACATAAGACTTAGCGACTAGCTCTTCTTCACCTCCGTATACAAGAAACATATCCTTAGTTCTTCTCAAGTACTTAAGGATATTCTTGACCGCTATCCAGTGTTCCGAACCTGGATTCGATTGGTACGTACTAGTCAAACTAATAGCATGTGCCACATCCGGTCTTGTACATAGCATGGCATACATTATAGAGCCTATGGCTGAGGCATAGGGGATCTTATCCATTATCTCTCTTTCTTCTATCGTAGCCGGACTTTGAGTCTTACTCAATGTCTTGCCTTGCAACATAGGTAAGAACCCCTTCTTACTTCCGTCCATATTCAACTTATTTAATATCTTATCAAGGTATGTACTCTGTGATAGCCCAATTAGGCGTCTTGATCTATCTCTATAGATTTTAATGCCTAATATATATGAAGCTTCACCAAGGTCTTTCATCGAAAATTTGTTGTTTAGATAACTTTTAACACTGTTTAAGAGATCTATATCATTTCCAATCAATAATATGTCATCCACATATAATATTAGAAATGCCACATTGCTCCCACTCACTTTCTTGTAAATACAAGCATCTCCATAAGTTTGGACAAATCCAAACTCTTTGATCACCTCATCAAAGCGAAGATTCCAACTCCGGGATGCTTGCTTTAGTCCATAGATGGATCGCTGAAGCTTGCATACCTTATCAGCATCCTTAGGATCGACAAAACCCTTAGGTTGTATCATATACAACTCTTCTTCAATATTACCATTGAGGAACGCAGTTTTGAAATCCATCTGCCATATTTCATAATCAAAATATGCAGCAATTGCTAACATAATCCTAACCGACTTAAGCATCACTACGGGAGATAATGTCTCATCGTAGTCAACTCCTTGAATTTGTCGAAACCCCTTTGCGACAAGTCGAGCCTTATAGATGGTCACATTACCATCAGCATCAGTTTTTCTTTTGAAAATCCATTTATTCGCAACGGCCTTTCGATCGTGAGGTAAGTCTACCAAAGTCCAAACCTAGTTTTCGTACATGGATTCCATCTCGGATTTCATGGCTTCTAGCCATTTGTTGGAATCAGGGTTCATCATCGCTTCTTCATACGTCGTAGGGTCATCTATTTCATCAATCATGAAATTCATAACAGGATTGCCGTACAGTTCAGGAGCTGCACGTGTCCTGCTTGACCTGCGAGGTTCGGTAGTGTCCTCTTTTGGAGTTTCATGATCAATTTCATTAGCTCTCTCTTCATTAGGTGAAGTGAACTCCGAAACAACTTCCGGTGCTGTGCTACTCGCCATTTCATGAAGAGAAGGTTTAATACCCTCTTCGAGTTCTACCTTCCGACTACTCACTCCTTTCACGAGAAACTCCTTTTCAAGAAAGGATCCATTCTTGGCAACAAAAACCTTGCCCTCGGATCTGTGATAGAAGGTATACCTAATGGCTCAGTGTATGGTGCCAGAAAAATGCTGGAGCGGTGTTGATGTAGAGCTTGTTGGGAACCCCAAGAGGAAGGTATGATGAGCACAGCAGCAAGTTTCCCTCAGTTATGAAACCAAGGTTTAATCGAACCAGTAGGAGCAAGGAAACACCCCAAAGGTGTTGCTAGCTGAGCCTTGGCAGGGCGCACTACCGGTGCTAGTAGCAACGTGGAGACCTGCACAACACAACCACAGAACATTGTCCCCAACTGCGATGAGGTTGTCAATCTCACCGTGTTTTGCTGAAAACAAAGGATTAAACGTATTGAATGGAAGGAAGTAATATTTTGCAGAAAGTAAACACAAAGCAGTAAACAGTTTGTAGATTGTATGTAAAGAAAAAGGACCAGGATCCATAGTTCACTAGAGGTGGCTCTCCTTAAGATAGATAACATGCTGCATGAAAAAATTACAGCGGGGCAATGGACAAACATTGAGAAAGCAATACATGCATATACTAATCATCTTGACTCCTTTGAGACTTGATTGGGCATTACAACATTATACATAGACCGCCATCCAACTGCATCTATGACTAATAATCCACCTTCAGGTTATCATCCGAACCCCCTCCAGTATTAAGTTGCAAGCAACAGATTATTGCTTTATGAACTACGTGTAAAGTAAACAATAGGATTGTTCTATGAACAAAGGATTGTTGATTTCTCCCTAGTAGTAACAGCACATCTAGTACCTTAGAGATTTCTGTCACTTCCCCAGATTACCAGAGGCATGAACCCACTATCGAGCATAAATACTAACTCTTGGAGTTGCTAGCATCTACTTGGCCAAGATAGCTACTAACAAAGGAAAGCATGCAAGATCACAAATAACAAAGACATGATAGAATCAATAATCAATCTGAAATAGCATCTCAATATCCATCGGATCCCCACAAACACAACATGTAGAATTACAAATAGATGATCTTGATCATGAACGGAGCTCACAAGATCTAGACATGAAAGCACAAAGGAGGAGAACCAGCCATCTAGCTACTACATGGACCCGTAGTCCAAGGATGAACTACACACGCATCACACCGGAGGCTTGCATGGTGATGAAGAAGGCCTCCAGGGTGAATTCCCCTCTCCGGCAGGGTGCCGGGAAGAGCTTCAGATCCCTCCCGATCTAGGGATGGAGATGGCGGCGGCTACAGACTCTTTCGTGGATTTTTGATCGCGTCTTTAGGGTTTTTGTCCCGAGGGCATCTTATAGGCGGAAGGAGAGGCCGAGGGGGTGCCTGGGGCGGCCAGACCACCCCCTGGCGCGGGTCAAGCCTGGTCGCACGGCCAGGTGGTGTGGTGGCCCCCTGGCCCCTCTCCGTCTCGTACTCTGGCATCTGATGACTTTCGGAAAAATAGGCACTTTGGCTTTTGTCCTGTCCAATTCCGAGAATATTCATTTTCTGACTTTCCTGGAACCAAAACCAGCAGAAAACAGGCAGCTGGTATTGTGGCTCTTGTTAATAGGTTAGTCCAAGAAATCATATGAAAAGTACTCCAAAGTGTGGACAAAACACAAGAAAGTGGATAAAACCAAGCATGGAACATCAAAAAATATAGATACATTTGCAATGTATCAACATCCCCAAGCTTAACTCTTGCTCGTCCTCGAGTAGGTAAGTGATAAAAAGAAAGAATAATTTTTGAGGTGACATGCACCACCAAATACTTGATCAAAGTATTTGTCAAACATTCAAAGCTGGGATCATAGTACTTCAATCATAACATGAAACAAAAAGTTCTAGCAATAAGACAAAGAAACTATGATGCAACATGAAAAGGCACAAACAAAAGATTCATGAATAATAATGCTTTGCAAGACGTTTGTTTGTTTCACATAAAGAAAACATAGCATAATAGTATTCAGCTTGTCCCTCATAGAGTAGCAAATATAAATGCATAGGACACCTTCAAAGTTCATAAGAGTGACTAGATACAAATAGTTTAAAACAAGCAATATCAAGTTATACATCAATCAACTAGTCTTGGGACAATACACATAGAACTAAGAATGGCCACTATGCTCTCAAAGTAAGTGCATAAAGATAGAAGGTGGAGACTCAATATAATGGTGGAAGAAAGGCCTTCATAGAAGGAAGCAGGGATTCAAGTCTCATAAAGAGCTTCCAAAAATTATGGTACTTATAGCTTTCAGCTCTCATTGCCCCTATCATAAGCATCTTGAAGTGATTAAGGTTAAAGTGAACAAACTATGGTGTACATGCTTGACAAAGTATAAGTTAGAAACCTCATGTCCCTTATATACGAGGGCCGCCCCTCATGCTATTCATGTTTAGTCACCGGTAAGTTCTTGTCATTGTAAGTACATGTGTATCATAGAGAACCGCCAACGGGGTACCCCTTGCCTGATGATACGGAAGAATCCCCATATCAAAATGACAAGGCAAGCAGACAACGAGCATCTCAGCAATCTTCTTATTTACCATGGGAATATGGTCCTTTTTTCTCTCTTTCCTCTTTTCATAATCCCTTTTTTTTTCTTTTTCTCTTTTTTTCTCAATATAGGACTCTTTTTTTTATAAGAAGAATGCTTCATAGACAGCTCATTATGGTTACGCTGCAGGTTTCCAACATGTCAGCATGGATTAGACCAGCGGCCTAGGTGTTTCTCTAACACATATACATAACTCCATGGACTTACAAGCTCCCCTTTCATTTCACACCGACGACATCCATAGACAAAAGAGCATGATATCAACTAGGTACAAGTACCAAGTGCAATGTTGAAAGCGTTCCCCATGACAGCATGGTTCTGCTAATTCCCAACAAATAAGTGCAAGCATATACAACATAGACGACACAATGGTTCAAGTTTATTAGGGGCAACAAAAGTAAAGTGTGCCATCAAGTTCGTGAGAGCTTTAATCACTAGTTTTCTCATAACAAGTTTAATTCGGAAGGTAAACAAAAGCATGAATATACTTGGAATAGCATAAGCTAGTAGGTAGGTATGGTGTACTCATTGGAATAACTTGGTTTAAGGAGTTGTATGCATGAGTGGAACTCATACTTGGTTGTGGAGGCTAGCAAAAGACTAGGAGCGACAAACTAAGAGAGCAATAATGGCCATAATCATGCAGAGCGACAAAACATCATTGATAAAAGCATAAAGTGATCCTACAAGTTGAAAACTAAAGGATCATAAAGGCTATGGTGACTTGAGATAGTCATAACATGGTGTGAGCATGTGCCAAGTCAACCCAAATAAAGCATCAAAGGAGAATACCACTGTACTATGCTTTAATATGCTAAAACAACGCATGATTCATCCAAGGCACATTAAGCAATCTCAATTGTTTATAACAAGTCATGCTACAACAAATAATACTAAGCATAAAGCCAAAACAATATTAAACATGGCATGACAGAGCATAGGCTACAGTCAAAAACGAGCTCTTTTTACCACATAAGCATGAACTTTCCTACTCTTTTCCAAACCAAACCAAACTATTTGCAAACCAATGTATGAAAGAGGGGGTCTAACCAATTTATTCATAAAAGTAAGCAAACAAAAGAAAACAAAAACCAAAACAAAAATGAAAACAAAGACGCTCGAAGAACAACACAACTGTGCATGAAACAATAAAAATGAAGCGTTTGGAAGAAACCTGGGATTTTTATTGATGAAGAAGGGGATGCCTTGGGCATCCCCCAGCTTTTACGCTTGTACTTCTTGGATATTTCTTGGGGTGACACAAGTGGTATCCCCAAGCTTGAGCTTTAGTCCATCCTTCATCTCATTACTCATTCCTTCCATACACCTGAAATTTTTCCTTCATACAAAACTTCACACAATCTTTATTAGCAACATTAGTGCACTCAAGATAAATAAGTATTAAGGTTCAGTTCTAACACCAATAAACTTCCATTGGAACACTATCTACTGAAGCACTTCCCTCAAAAAGCTCAATTCCCCAAAAGAACTCAAAAAAGGAATCAACAAGAAGCAAATGCAGAAAATGGCAGAAATCTGTCAAAACAGACCAGCAGGTAAAGTCGAATTTTTTCGAAGACCTTCTATTGCTCAAATCAAAAAGTGTTGAAATAAAGAAAGTTAGATAACAACCTGGGACAGGAGCACAAAACTTCACGCCTCAAAAATACATTCAGAGATTTTACACGAATTTTTACGGTGAAGCACAGAAATCTGTTTCGGGGCAGCAACTTTCCCAATCATTACTTCTCTCTCATTAGAGGTTACTCTTGGCACAAAAAGCAAATAAAAAGGATAAGGAGCGGTTATTACTGAAGTAATAACTTCCAAGACTCATCTAAAACTTTTGGGTTATCTCCCAATAAGTACTTTTCTTTAACGCCTTTAAGTTAGGCATAAGAAGCAAGAAAAAGAATCAAGTGTTCTCAAATGAAGAAGCATTAAGACCAAATTTGTTTTCATAGGAGAAGCAAAAGAAATCTTCTCTCTCTTCTTAGGGAAGTGTTCTATACCTTTCTTGAGTGGGAGTTGATATTTAATGGTGCCTTCTTTCATATCAATAATGGCACCAACAGTTTCTAAGAAAAGGTCTTCCCAAAGTAATAGGACAAGAAGCATTGTATTCAACATCCAAAACATAGAAATCAACGGGGACATAGGCATTGTTAACCATAATAAGAACATCATTAAGAATCCCCATGAGTTTATTTTTAGCATTATCATCAAGTGGGACATTCAAATAACAATCTTCAAGTGGAGGCAAATCAAGCATATCATAAATCCTTCTAGGCATAATAGAAACACTACTATCAAGATCACATAAAGCCTTAAAATCAAAGTCATTCACTTTCATATTAATGATGGGTTCCTAGACATCTTCTTGTTTTATAGGAATAGAAGCTTTATGTTTCATCTTTTCTTCTTTAATCTTTATGAGTGCATCAGTAATGTGTTTTGTAAAGGCCATGTTCATAGCACTAGCATTAGAACTTTTAGCAAGCTTTTGCAGGAACTTAATAACTTCAGAGATATTGCAACCATCAAGATCAAAATTGAAATTATCATCTAAAGTAGTAGAACTATTACTAGCCTCAACACTAGTGGTGGTAATAGTAGAAATACTAATGTTTCTAGCAATTTCATCTTCTCTTTCCCACTTAGCATGTAATTCGGCTAATAGTCTAACATTTTCATCAATTCTTACTTGTATAGCATTAGTAGCTGCAAAGGGATTATAATTAGTTTCAGGTTTAGCAGCCATTTTATTCAAAGAAGATTGAGCTTCAGCTAAAGATGCTATATTTCTTTCAGCATTAGAGAGTTTTTCCTCAATAGTTTTATTGAAAGCAGTTTGCTTACTAATAAAGTCTTTAAGCATAACTTCAAGTTCAGAGGGAGCACTAGCTGTGCTCATAAAATCATTGTTGTTGGTGCTAGTGAAGTCACACAACTTAGTGTTTTCAAGAGTAGTCATTTTTTTGGGTTTTCAAGTAAGAAAGCAAACTAGTAGAACTAATTTTTTGTGTTTTTGATAAAGAAACAAGCAAACAAAGAAAAAATAAACTAAGCAAAACAAAAATAACAAAGTAAAGATATTGGTTATGAGGGACTCCCCTTGAGAAGATGTCCTTGACTCCCCGGCAATGGCGCCAGACAAATGCTTGATGGCTCAGTGTACAGCGCCAGAAAAATGATGGAGCGGTGTTGATGTAGAGCTTGTTGGGAACCCCAAGAGGAAGGTATGATGAGCACAGCAGCAAGTTTCCCTCAGTTATCAAACCAAGGTTAATCAAACCAGTAGGAGCAAGGACACCCCAAAGGTGTTGCTAGCTGAGCCTTGGCAGGGCGCAATACTGGTGCTAGTAGCAACGTGGAGACCTGCACAACACAACCACAGAACTTTGTCCCCAACTTGCGATGAGGTTGTCAATATCACCGTGTTTTGCAGAAAACAAAGGATTAAACGTATCGAATGGAAGGAAGTAATAGTTTGCAGAAAGTACACACAAAGCAGTAAACAGTTTGTAGATTGTATGTAAAGAAAAAGGACCGGGATCCATAGTTCACTAGAGGTGGCTCTCCTTAAGATAGAGAACATGTTGGGTGAACAAATTACAGCGAGGCAATTGACAAACATCGAGAAAGCAATACATGCATATACTAATCATCTTGACTCCTTTGAGACTTGATTGGGCATTATAACATTATACATAGACCGCCATCCAACTGCATCTATGACTAATAATACACCTTCAGGTTATCATCTAAACCCCCTCTAGTATTAAGTTGCAAGCAACAGATTATTGCTTTACAAACTGCGTGTAAAGTAAACAATATGATTGTTCTACGAACAAAGGATTGTTGTTTTCTCCCTAGTAGAAATAGCACATCTAGTACCTTAGAGATTTTTGTCACTTCCCCAGATTACCAGAGGCATGAACCCACTATCGAGCATAAATACTAACTCTTGGAGTTGCTAGCATCTACTTGGCCAAGATAGCTACTAACAACGGAAAGCATGCAAGATCACAAATAACAAAGACATGATAGAATCAATAATCAAGCTGAAATAGCATCTCAATATCCATCGGATCCCCGCAAACACAACATGTAGAATTACAAATAGATGATCTTGATCATGAACGGAGCTCACAAGATCTCGACATGAAAGCACAAAGGAGGAGAACCAACCATCTAGCTACTACATGGACCCGTAGTCAAAGGATGAACCACTCACGCATCACACCGGAGGCTTGCATGGTGATGAAGAAGGCCTCCAGGGTGAATTCCCCTCTCCGGCAGGGTGCCGGGAAGAGCTTCAGATCCCTCCCGATCTAGGGATGGAGATGACGGCGGCTATAGACTCTTTCGTGGATTTTTGATCGGGTCTTTAGGGTTTTCGTCCCGAGGGCATCTTATAGGCGGAAGGAGAGGCCGAGGGGGTGCATGGGGCGGCCAGACCACCCCCTGGCGCGGGCCAAGCCTGGCCGCGTCGCCAGGTGGTGTGGTGGCCCCCTGGCCCCTCTCCGTCTCATACTCTAGCATCTGATGACTTCCGGAAAAATAGGCACTTTGGGTTTTGTCCCGTCCAATTCCGAGAATATTCATTTTCTGACTTTCCTGGAACCAAAAACAGCAGAAAACAGGCAGCTGGCACTATGGCTCTTGTTAATAGGTTAGTCCAAGAAATCATATGAAAAGTACTCCAAAGTGTGGACAAAACACAAGAAAGTGGATAAAACCAAGCATGGAACATCAAAAATTATAGATACATTTGCAATGTATCAATACCCAATTGTTTCCTTAGGGTATCCTATGAAGACGTATTTTTCCGCTTTGGGTTCGAGTTTATCCGGTTGAAGTTTCTTCACATAAACATCGCATCCCCAAACTTTAAGAAATGATAGCTTAGGTTTGTTTCCAAACCATAATTCATATGTTGTCTTTTCAACGGATTTAGATGGTGCCCTATTTAAAGTGAATGCAGCGGTTTCTAGTGCATAACCCCAAAATGACAGTGGCAAGTCAGTCAGAGACATCATAGATCGAACCATATCCAATAAAGTACGATTACGACATTCTGACACACCATTATGTTGTGGTGTTCCGGTAGGCGTAAGTTGTGATACTATTCCACAGTCTTTCATACGTGTGCTAAACTCGTAACTAAGATACTCTCCTCCACGGTCGGACCATAGAAATTTGATCTTTCTGTTATGATGATTTTCCACTTCATTCTGAAATTCTTTGAACTTTTCAAAGGTTTCAGACTTATGTTTCATCAAATAGATCTACCCATATCTACTCAAATCATCCGTGAAAGTAACAAAATAACGATGTCCACCTTGCGCCGACACACTCATTGGTCCACACACATCAGTATGTATTATTTCCAATAAATCTGCCGCCCGTTCCATTGAACCGGAAAACGACGTTCTAGTCATCTTGTCCATAAGGCATGGCTCAGATGTATCAAATGATTCAAAATCAAGTGATTCCAAAAGTCCATCAGAATGGAGTTTCTTCATGCGTTTAACGCCAATATGACCTAGACGGCAGTGCCACATATATGCAGATATATCATTATCAAGTTTAATCCTTTTAGCATCAACATTATGAATATGCGTAATACTACTATTGAGATTCAACAAAAATAAACCATTCAACACAGGTGCATGACCATAAAAGATATTATTCATATAAATCGAACAACCATTGTTTTCAGACTTAAACGAATAACCACTTTGCATCAAACACGATCCGAATACAATGTTCATGCTAAGTGCAGGCACCAAATAACAATTATTTAGGTTTATAACTAATCCCGACAGCATATGGAGAGGCAGCGTTCCGACGGCGATCACATCAACTCTTGATCCATTGCCGACCCGCATCGTGACCTCATCCCTTGCTAGTTGTCGCTTGTTCCGCAGCCCCTGAACCGAGATACATATATTAGCAATCGATCCCGTATCAAATACCCAGGTGCTATTGCGAGTACTAGTCAAGTACACATCAATAACATGTATATCACATATACCTTTGTTTGCCTTGTCGGCCTTCTTGTCCGCCAAATACTTGGGGCAGTTGCGCTTCCAATGGCCAGTCCCCTTGCAATAGTAACACTCGGTGTCAGACTTAGGGTCAGCTCGGGGTTTCTTTTCAGGTGCGGCAACAGATTTGCCACCCTTCTTTCCCTTCTACTAGCCTTTCTTGTCCTTCTTGAAACCGGTGGTCTTATTGATCATCAACACTTGATGTTCTTTCCTAATCTCCACTTCTGCAGTCTTAAGCATTGACAGAAGCTCGGGAAGAGACTTCTTCATGCCCTGCATATTATAGTTCATCACGAAGCTCTTGTAGCTAGGTGGCAGAGATTGGAGAACACGATGTATGCCTAAATCAATGGGAATCGTTATTCCCAAGGACACAAGCTTATCGGCGTACCCAGACATTTTGAGTACGTGCTCACTAACGGAGCTGTTCTCTTCCATCATGCAGCTAAAGAACTTTTCAGAAGCATTATAACTCTCTACGGCAGCATGGGTATCGAAAATCATTTTCAATTCTCCCATGGTATCAAAGGCATTGCCATTTTCGAAACGTTTTCGAAGTTCTGGCTCTAGCCCATATAGTATGCCGCAATGAACTAAGTTGTGGTCCTCCTGACAAGTTATATAGACATTCTTTTCCTCGTCAGGGGCATCAGGAGCTGGTGGGGGGCCTAGCGGCGCCTCTAGCACATATTGCTTTTGTGCAGCAGTGAGGAGAATCCTCAAATTCATAGCCCAGTTGGTGAAGTTGCTACCATTCGCAGCAAGCTTCTCTTTCTCCATGAACACATTGAAATTAAAAGCAGGTGGTGCAATCTACAACAGAATTTGTAAAGTATTTTTAGACTAAGTTTATGATAGATTGAGTTCAACTAATCCAAATTACTAATGAACTCCCACTCAAAAACGACATCCCTCGTGTCCTTTTGGGTGATTACATGAACCAAATCCACTACACCAAGTCCGATCATCACGTGAGTCGGTGTAGCTTCAAAGGCGAGCATCTATATGGGCATCATATCAACTATATGACTCATGCTTAACCTTTCGGTCCATGTTCCGAGGCCATGTCTGTATATGCTAGGCTCGCCAAGTAAGAACCTTAGTATTCGCGTGTGTAAAACTGTCTTACACCCGTTGTATGAAAGCGTAGAGTCGAAATACCCGATCATCACGTGATCCCTCAAAACACGATCCACAAAATGGTGCATACTTAAGGAAGAACACATTTTATCTTGATATTTAAATGAGCGATCATCTTATAATGCTACCAAAAACACCAAACTAGCAATATAAGATGCTAACATCTAATGTGTGAAGTGAGATGATATGGTCCATGCATTTGATCTCTATCATTTGCATCGTGGTATGATCTCTATCATTCCTTTGTGTGTAAAGCCAAGGTCTATGGAACTTACACGTTAAGTGAGTTGTAAGAGTATCTATCATACATCTACTTACAACAATACCATATCAAGACACTAGCCCAGCAACGATCTAAACTAGACGCCTCTAATTTATCAATTGCAAGTTTTACGTGGCTTAGGGCTTTCGGAGAAAGAACCGGTCTTACCTACGAACATGAACCACAACGAGGATAACCAAGTTATTAGCAACTTGTTGTAAATCATATATTGACTATAGTAGGAGAGACAGACACCCGCTAGCCACTTATGCAAAACTAGTTGCATGTCAGTCGTGGAACCGGTCTCATGTACGATGACATGTAAGGTTGGTTCGGGCCGCTTCATCCCACTATGCCACCAATATCCAAAATACATAGAAGATGCAATAACATGATCATCATCGCCCACATATAAACATATGTGTATTACCCGTGCAAAGCACCTAAGCATAGATCAGGTTCGCAACATAGAAAACAAAAAATTTCCTACGATGAGAACTATACGCCAAGATCTATCTACTAGATATAGAGCAACGGGTGGACATACATCCATGGAGAACTTACCCTCGAAGACAACAAGTTTTGTTCACGAGTAGGAACTCGTGGTTGATGCAGTCGTACGCTTGCCGATCTCAAGATCGTGTGGAAGTCTGAGCGCCGCAAATCAGCAGCGCATCCGTCCTCGCACACACGTTCAAGCTACCGGACAACCTCCACCTCCTCGCTCCACTGGATCAGCGGAAGCAGCAACTCCTTCCAGACGCAAGGCCACCGGGAACATGTATCTCGCTAATCCGAGACCATGGGGGGATATCTAGAGGGGGAGAGAGATCCTTCACAAGGAGGTGTCGTTTGTGAGAGGGGAGAGGGGGGCTTTATATAGGAGGGAGGGAGACCCCTCCCCTCCCATAGCCGGCGCATGAGGGGGGGGACTCCTCCCCTCCTTCATTCATGTGGTGAACCTCCACTCACATAAACATGGCCTCCACCCAAAATCCCACTCACATGTATTTAATTTCCACCAAATTAAAGGCAACTCTCAATTTAATAAAACTCTTTTATTTATTTTATTCAGAATTTTGTTAATTACTTTAATTAAAAAACATTAACATAAAACCCCTTGCAACATTTCAATATCACATGCAGAACCACTTTCTGCAATTTCACCCGAAACAATTCCGGTTTCTATCGAAACAATTCCTATTTCTATCGAAACATTTCCTGCGCTTTGCAAACCTTTTATCTGAAACATATGTGCTCCTAAATGGTGTCCGGCAACCCTTAAGTGTGTCACCCTACGGTTCACGAATAATGCAGACATGATTGAGACTCCTCTCAGATCAATAATCAGAAGCGAGACCTGGAGATCCATACTGACTCCTACACATTCAACGATGACTTCTGTGATCGTGAGAACCTTTAACGCTAGTAATTTAATCCATTTGTCTCATGATATAATACATGTCCGAGATTCAATCATCGGTATCCAAATACCTAGTTTGATCTTGTTACCGACATGCACTCTTTTCTCGTTCCCGTGATATAACATTCTAGTGATCACATCACTTGCTTGCAAGCTATCTTAAGGTGATATCACCGAGAGGGCCCAGAGTATATCTATCCGTCATCGGGATTGACAAATTCCACTCTTGATCCATGAGCCTCAACATAACACCTTCATAGCACTGAACCCACCTTTATAGTCACCCTGTTACGGTGTGATGTTTGATGTTATCAAGATACTTTTCTAGTGTCAGCAATTAACATGATCTCATGGTCTAAGGACTAAGACTACTTCGTATGATGTTATAGAAATATAAACATAATGACTTGATCGTAATGCTATACTTTGGATGAATGTTCATCACATCATTTCACAAATGCTGTGACCTTGTTATTAACAACATCCAATGTCCATGATCCGGAAACCTTGATCATCTTGTTAATCAATAAGCTAGTCCATAAGAGACGCATAACTAGGAACCCTTTTTGTTTATTAAACACACATGTATTGACGTTTCCTATCAATACAATTATAGCATGCAAAATAAACATCTACCATATACAAGGAAAACATAATAACAACTTGATTATTGCCTCCAGGGCATATTTCCTTCACGATGTACGATCCCGCGATCTGGCTGGACACATACCTCATGGCAATGGGAATCGCCGGCCACACCGACCTGCTCGCCGTCGCTACCTCCCCCTGATGATGGAGGGTGCGACTCGGCAATGGATCAACACCCTCCCCGCCGACAGCATCGATTCCTGGGAAGAAATGTGGGACGCCTTCATCAGACACTTTGAGGGCTCCTACACCCGTGCCACCACCATAGAAGACCTGGAGTGATGCTTCCAGGGACAACGTGAGTCGACTCGCCGCTGGATTCAAAGATGGCAAGAACTGTGGATCAACGCCTCTGGCATCCACCCAGATACGGCGATACATTGCCTCAAGAACGCGTGCCGGTACGAACCCCTGGTCGCTAAGATCAAGAGGGTCTACCGGACGCTTGACAACATCCCCAACCTCCTCAAGATCGCCAAGCGCTACGCGGAGGAGGACCCCAACCAAGACTCCGATGACGAGTCGGGTGGAAGACGCCGAACCAACATCCACGATAGCGGGCACCTACGCGACATGCGCTACAGCAACACCCGCATCACTGGCAAGCGCCGCACGGACGGGCGAGTCGACTTCGTCGCCAACACCGGCTATGGCCAGCGTGGCCCCAAGAGCTACCGCCGCGATGGAGGAAATTACTGCGACAGCGGAAACTACTGCTCCAACAATACAGCGAGGCCAAAATTCGACCCCGCTGCCCTGCTCAATCAGCCCTGCATCTACCATAGCAGGGAGGGAAAATCCGCCACCCACACCACCGCAGATTGCCATTCTCTCAAAGAGGTTGAAAAGGCGAGGCGAGCAAAGGAGGACCCCAACAACAATCCACCACGGGACAACGGGAATGCTGGTGGCTTCGGCACCACCGTCGGCTCGCTACACACCTTCACCGGACTCGGCACCAAGCGCGAGAGGAAGGTGCTCGCCCGTGCGGTCGCCGTCAATGCGGTGACACACGTCGACATCCCACGCTTCCTCAACTGGTCCGAGCAGAGCATCACTTGGAGTCGTCAGGACCATGCCCCCAAAATCGAGTACACAGGGCGAGTCACCCTGGTAGTTAGGCCCAAAGTGGCCGATTACTGGCTACCCAAGACATTGATGGATGGCGGGAGCTCCATCAACATCATGTACCTGGACACGTTCAAGAGGCTACAGCTCCCGGAGTCGGCAATCTAGCCGACCCTGACAACCTTCCACGATATCGTCCCCGGTCGGAAGGCATACCCGATCAGAAAATTGACGCTACCCGTCACCTTCGGCACACTGGCGAACTACCACACCGAACGAATCGAGTTCGAGCTGGTGAACTTCCGCAGCCCCTACCACTGCATGCTGGGACGCCAGACGTTTGCCAAATTCATGGCGACCCCCCACTACGCATACAACATGATGAAGCTCCCAGGGCCAAGCGGCATCATCACCGTCCACGGCGACCCCGACATGGCCGTGGAATGCAAGGACAAAGGAGTCGAGATCGCCGACGCCATCATCGCTATGGAGGCTGACCATGCGGAGGAGCTCGCAAAATACGGGGGCAACATCAACAAGGATGACCCCACCATCCTGAAGAAACCAACCGCTGCGAACTCTACGTTTGAGGCGACCACGCACACCCGTACCGTCGAACTCGTCCCAGGAAACTACAGCCAGATGGTCACCATCGGGGCGCACATGATCCCCACATAGGAAAGCGTGCTCATTGGGTTCCTCCGTGAGAACCGCCACATCTTCGCATGGAAGCCATCTGATATGCCAGGTGTCCCGAGGGAACTCGCTGAGCACAAACTCAACGCCGGCCCCAAAGTGCGACCAGTAAAGCAGTCGCTCTAGCCCTTCAATGAAGAGCGCCATCGAGCAATCGCCGAAGAAGTACAGCGTCTGCTAGCCGCAGGCTTCATTCAGCCAATCAAATACTCCAAGTGGCTGGAAAACCCAGTCCTGGTTCTAAAAAAGAACAACACATGGAGAATGTGTATCGACTACACCAACCTCAACAACGCCTGCCCGAAGGAGGAGTTCGTCCTACCGCGCATCGATCAGATCATCGACTCGACCGCAGGATCGGAGTCGCTGTGCTTCCTCGATGCTTACTCTGGTTATAACCAGATCAAGATGGCAGTCGAGGATGAGGAGAAGACGGCGTTCATCACTCCATTCAGCGCCTTCTGGTACACGGCCATGATGTTTGTCCTCAAGAACTCCGACGCCACATACCAGAGATGCATGTAGAAGTGCCTAGCGAGCCAAATTGGCCGCAACATTCACGTCTACATCGATGACGTGGTGGTAAAATCCACCCGCCAGGATGACCTGCTCGACGACCTGGCAAAAACCTTCGCAAACCTGCGGAGGTACAACATCAAGCTGAACCCCGAAAATGCACCTTCAGCGTCCCCACCGGAAAACTCATGGGATATATAGTCTCCAAGCGAGGCATCGAAGCCAACCCCACCAAGATCGACACCATCGCGCGAATCGGGAAACCCGAGTGCCTGCGCGACGTCCAGAAGTTGGCAGGGCGAGTCGCGACCCTCAGTCGCTTCATCCCCCGACTAGGCGAGAAGGCAATGCCCCTTTACCGCCTGATGCGCAAGAACCCCACGTTCCAATGGGACGCGGAGGCCGATGCCGCACTCAAAGCGCTCAAACAATTGCTACTCGTGGCTCCACTCCTTGCTGCTCCACTTGATAGAGCCAATGCTCGTCTATGTCGCGGCCTCCACTCGAGTTGTCAGCGCCGTGATGGTCGTCGAACAACCAGAGGAGGGAAAGGAGCGCCTCATACAGCACCCTGTATACTACATCAGCGAAGTCCTAACAGATTCATGACAGCGCTACCCACAGTACCAGAAATTGGTGTACGCGGTATCCCGAGCTCAGCGGTGACTCCCACACTATTTCCAGGAGCACCCGATTACGGTGGTCTCCTCCGCACCTCTGCAGGACATAATACGCAATCGCGAGGCGACTGGGCGAGTCGCCAAGTGGGCCGTCAAAATCGGCGTCCACAACATTAAATACGAGCCCTGCAAAGCGATCAAGTCACAAGCCCTAGCTGATTACCTCGCAGATTGGGAAGAAGCATAGCAGCCGGAGAAGCTCCCGTACCTCCACTACTGGTCGCTCTATTTTGACGGCTCCAAGAACGCCGACGGCGCAGGGGTAGGGGTCATACTGACCTCTCCCAAAGGATACAAGCTCCGCTACACGCTCCACCTCAACTTCAAGCCCTGCACCAACAACATGGCAGAATACGAGGCCCTCCTTCACGACATGAGAGCCGCTAAGGAGATGAACGTCAACCGCTAAGGAGATGGCGACTCCGACCTAGTCGCCGGCCAGGTCGCCGGGACATGCGACACCGTCTCTCCAACAATGATCGCGTACCGCCAAGTGGTAGACCAGCTGGGAGGACACTTTGACAGCTATTCCGTCGAGTGGATTGACAGATGCAAGAACGAGGAGGCAGACGCCCTTTCCCGCATCGGGTCGGCCCGACAAGCGCCACCAGCAGGTGTCTTCCTCGACGTCATCCACAAACCTTCGGTCAGCCCACCAAAGGAGATCGACGTCGGGATACCGCTGCAACCAGAGCCGGCCCTAGTCGACATGGTGGTGGATCCTAGCAACTGGACAGCACCATACGTCACCTTCCTGGAGCACAAGATCCTACCAAGCAACGAGACTGAGGCGCGAATGATCCTGCGCCGCTGCAAATCCTTCGTCATCATCAACGGCGAGCTCCACAGACGCAGCGTGACTGGCGTGTTCCAGCGCTGCGTACAGCCAGAAGAAGGCTGCAAGATCCTCCAGGACATTCAGGCCAGCGACTGCGGCCATCACGCCGGCGCCAAGTCGCTAGTCGCCAAGGACATGCGCCGGTTTCTACTGGCTCACCGCACACGCCGATGCCACCATCATCGTCCAGCGATGCGTTAGGTGCCAGAAGTACGCCCACCAAACTCACCTCCCTGGTTCGGCACTCAAGACCATCCCCACTACATGGTCATTCGCCGTATGGGGCATGGACATGGTAGGCCCATTCAAGAAGGCCCCGTCTGGCTTCACCCATCTCCTGGTCGCGATCCACAAGTTCACCAAATGGGTCGAGGCCAAGCCAATCAAAAAGTGCGACGGGAAGACGGCCACCAAGTTCTTACGCGAGCTCATCTATCGGTACGGCTACCCGCACAGCATCATAACAGACAACGGCACCAATTTCGCCAAGGGGGCCATGGCGGAATTCTATGAAGAACATGGCATACGACTCGACCTCGCTTCAGTCGCCCACCCGGAGTCGAACGGCCAAGCAGAACGCGCCAACCAGAGCGTCCTCCATGGGCTCAAGCCGCGACTCTAGGTGCCCCTCGAGCGCACCCCAGGGTGCTGGGTCAACGAGCTCCCATCCGTAATATGGGGGATTCGCACGTCCGTCAATCGCTCCACCGGGTTCACACCCTTCTTCATGGTGTATGGCGCTGAGGCCATAATGCCAACTGACCTGGAGCACGATTCACCTCGAGTTGCCAACTACGTCGAGGCGACCAACGAGGTCGCCCGCCAAGACAGCGTCGATCAACTCGACGAGGCATGTGACCTGGCTCCTCTCGCACCGCCATCTACCAGCAAGGACTCCGCTGCTACCACAGCCGCCGAGTCCGGACTCGCACCTTCCAGGAAGGCGACCTGGTCCTACGACTGGCCCAAGACAAGAAAGGCATGCACAAACTCTCCCCCCCATGGGAAGGGCCATTCGCCATAGGGTGAGTCCTCGGCAACGATGCCTACTACCTCATCGACATACGGGGTGACGGCCAGCTCGAGGTCGGAAGGCCATGGAATGTAAACCTCCTCAGAAAGTTCTATACATAGAACCTCAAATTGTACTCAGCTGACATATATAATGAAATTCATTCAGATCACACAAATTGTGTCTACTCGCCATATTCTTGTGCCACTCGCACTCGTACATATCAGCAATATGCTACTCATGGAAGTCAACCTTTGGTCGAGTGACCGACACGCTAAGTAGTGCGGCACAAGGGCACCAGAAATACTCGGGCCTTGGGACGTCCATGAAAACGCCAACCCAGAGCCGCCATTGGAGTCGCCTAGCTCGACTGGCCCACCGGGCCAAGACAACCGGTATACGCTTCTCACAACGACCTGTCCCTCCCATCCTCGCACAAAGAGACTCGAACGGTTAAGTACCACGCACGGGGACTCCGCAAAACGGAAATCCCCATGCGGCTCGGGAACACACCAAGTAAGAGAGCTGCCTTGGACTCGCCCAGCGACCGGCTCTCCAAGCCAGGGGAAGAGACGCGTTACAAACAACGCATTAACAACCTACAAAAGGAATGCGCCCAACACGGTTGAGCACCACACTCGGGGACTCGCCTACAATCCCACTCGTGCTCAGGGACTCGCCACTCAGAAGACGCGAGAGATAAAACAATGCACAAACAAAATAAAACACAAAAGTATACAATCGAGTTATACCCCATTAAAGGGCGGACGCGCTTGGGGACTCGCACAATCAAAAATAAACACACGACACAATCCTGGTCGCAATACGAGTCGATTGACGCCCCTTGGCATATATTACAAAATGTTGATCATATTACAGCAGTCGCCACTTGGCATACATTACAAACTGCCCAACTACATTGTCTATTCCACAGGACCTGATGAAGAAGCACCACCACACCCCTTGAGACGAACAAAGGCTGCCACGGGTTAGTCGGGTAGGTCGTCAGCGACTTCGACAACACCGACCGGAAGGGCTGCTCCGACTTCATGTCGCGATGCTCCGGCTCGGGGTCACCAGGCGCCAACACCGTCTCCTGGTATGGCAGAAGATCCCCCATCGCCAGGACCCGATCGGCAAAAGGGGTGGCCTTCGCAGTCAGCTTTAGTACCTCTGACATCTCCACCGTGCTGGTCGCGGATGGGTAGCCACTGGTTACGTCGCCAAGGTCAAAGTCGTCGGGGAAGTGGGCGAGACCCGAGCTCAATGTCGTGGTGGCCCCGCGCCTGAACGCCGAGTGCGCCATCCACTCCACAATGACAGGCACCTCCTCCAGATAGCTCCACACCTCCATAAGCCCCCCAGGAATAACCTCGGTGGGGGACATGCCTTGAAGAACCGCTTGGACGCATAACGCCGAAGCCATGGCCGCGTTCACCACGTCACTGACACACTGCAAAGCGTCGAAAGTTTGAACCACCGGGTCGCTTTGGCCTATCACAGCTGCAAAATCAGACATCAGTGAAACTACGGACTTCCCCAATCAAGGACTCGCCAAACAAGTCAGGCAACGACGGAGACTCACCGAGGAGTTTGCGGCAATTCTATGTGACATGCTTTTCCAAGGCGGCATGATCATTGTGCAGCCCCACGATGATCGAATCCGCAGCCTTGTGTTCCTCCTCAGCCACAGCAACAGCAGCCTTCGCTCAGTCCTTAGAAGAAACTGAGGCCGCTCTTGCCTCCTCCAAGTCTCGGATTAGCGAGGAAATTCGCTCATTCGCCGCATCCAGTTCGGCGACTGGAACATACCCTTCACGGGCATTGGAAATTGCAGTCGGGATACCATCTGAAAGAAAAATCATTAGTGAGTCATACAAAAGCAGGTCATATATGAAAGAAAAAGGGAAAGAAAGGCAGGTACTTACCAACAGTTTCCTGGAGTCGCCGGTTAGCCTCCTGCGCCTCGCGTAGATCCTGTTCCAAGCGCTCCCTTGCGGCATGCCGGCCGGTCGATTCCTTTTGCAAACCCTGCAGAGACAACAATGTTCAGTACTTACCAAAGAGCAACATCAAGTTCCCAGCCGCTGAAATTCAGCGACTAGGAACTCGGGGACTGGAGAGTAGAAGCAATTTAGTGCCTAGCCGCTGAAATTCAGCAGCTAGGCACTCGAGGACTGGACATACCTGAATGGCGGCACCAAGCATTTTATGAAGCTCGCTAGCATCAGTCGACGGTACCGTGAAGGAGGTGCGCCCACGATGAGACCCAATGTCTCCATCGACGACCTCCGGGCTCTGCGGAGACTGGTTATCTGCCACGCCTAGGAACCCCCTCGCCATGAAGCGAGGGAACGTCGCTGACGCCCTAGCCGGGGCGCTAGTCGCCGGAGCTGGCACTCCCATCGCAGGGGCGGCTGTCTCCGACTGCACAGCCATCGCCTCTTCGACGACTGCATCTGGGTCGCTCCCCTTGGCGCTAGTCATCTCGACAGAATCATCGACACCGTCCCTTTGCCTCTTCACGCCTTCCACGGCCACGACGTCATTAGCAGACTTCCTCTTCTTGGGGACGTCGTCTTCTCCTGCGGTAGCGGTCGGCGGAATCTTTGCCACCAAAGGACGACCGATCTTTTTGACTCTAGACCTATCAAAACGTCAAAATCAACACGAAGACGACACAAGACGGAACACAATCTGGAACGGAAAACACAAGGCTTACTTGGTGACTGGGAGAACATGCAGCCCGGTACTGATGTGGGCAGGCTTATCCAATTCGGGGCCCAACTTGCGAGTGAGCCCTATTTCAAAGACCTATGAAGCCCACGACACCGCGGGCTTCCTCGACGATGAAGCCATGGTCGCCGGAATTTCCGGCTCCGAAGACGTAGCCGCTCTCGATGGCTGCGGCGACGTTGCTGCCCCAACCGCTCCCTGGCTTGGAGCCCCCGAAACTATCGGCGCAATCGCCGCCAGGGGAACTTCTACCGCCGCCTCGGTGTCCTCGCCCTCCAACCCCTTCGTCGGGATCGCACCCTCCGGGGCCTTGTGCGAGATTTCGGGGGTGTCTTCATCGTCAAAGTCGTCATCTGACTCAAACACCATCGCCGACTTGGATGGCAACGTCGGTTTCTTCGCTGGTGACTTGGGCTTGCGCATGGGCTTCGATGGTGTGTCCGTACACTGGGACGTGTGCTCCTGCGCGACCTCATCGCCTCCTACAAGTTCATCGAGGCTGCGACTCGCCTCGAACTTGCATTGTTTTTGCATGTGAGTCTTGCGAGCCACAGGAGGCGGGGGAGGGACCTCCTCCTCCTCCTCGCCGCTATCGGTGGAGTCTCCTTCGGAGGCCTCCTCGAGCTCCTGGGGGACCTCTTCATCGAGCGGAGGAAGCCAGCCCTCCAACACCTGAAACAGCTGAGAACCACCACGAGTAAGTACCAAATGCCGCGACTGTGAATTGAGGTGCGGAAATGGCGACTGGGGAGAAAACTTACTGTGGGGGCTTCATTCTTCACGGGAGTGTACGGGGCGAGCCCGACCGACACGGTGGTGAATTCCGCGTCAGTGATCTTCTTCAGGGCGGCCTTGTAGTCATCGGCCTCCCACGATTCTTTGCTGGTTCGGGAGGGGTCGTGCTTCCCGCTATACTCGTACATCCAATGCGGCCGAGCCGCTAGCGGAACTAGGGGCCGCCCGAGCCAGCAGTTGTAAAGGTCGATCGAAGTCAACCCCTGGTCCTTCAGCCTCTGGATCTGGTCCATCATCTCCGCGACGGCCATCCTCTGGTCTTCGAGAAGCTTCTTCAGCGCCAACCGGTGAGGCTCGCTCCTCTCGGCAACAAACTCGGGAAGTGCCACCTCGCCAGGGGGAGTAGACTCTTTCACATAGAACCAAGTCTTCTTCCACTCGCTGGCGGCTTTCTTTGGTAAAAGGAGCTTGATGAAGTTGGCCTTCGGCTTCAATTGGAATGTGACGCCGCCTGCTGCCAATATCGAGCCGTCGGACGCCTCGCGCCCGATGCAGCCATGGAAGAGCTCCAACCACAGCGGAAAATACGGCCTGCAACCGAGGTAGCACTCGCAGAAGGCGACGAAGATCGCCAGCTGCTCAATGCTGTGCGGGCCGAGATTTGATGGCTTGATCGCGTAATACGCGCAGAAGCACCGGAAGAAGAGAGAGGTGGGGAATCCCAAACCTCTTTCTAGATGACTGGGGAAACAGATGAATTTATCGGCTCGTGGCTTCGGCTCGGTCTCGGAGGAGGGGGGAACCCGCCAGTTCCCCTTGCGGAGGACTCCGGCGTCCTCGAAGGACTTGAGTTGGGCTATGGTGCACTTGGATTTTCCCCATGAGCCTTTGGGAGGCGCCATCAGGAAGGACGTGGAATCGCACGACGCGGAAGGATCGAATCAGAGGAAGGCGGGAAGAATGAATGTGGGAGAATGAAGAATGCGGGGAAGGATTTGCAGAGCTGATTCGTCACTCCCTTATATGGGAACGCTACCCGCCAAACTCGGGGTAGCCGTTACCTACGGTAATTACGCCGAAGTTACCGTTGGGATTTCCAATGGATAATTTGACCAAAATTGACGGTCCAACTCCTCCATTCCACCCACTGCCCGTTAGTCTTCTCCATTCGCTGAAGCAGTGACTTGGTAGCAGTGACATTTGCCGGAGTGGCGAGTGGAAGCCTAGGGAAAATTTCCTCGGTTCTAGTGGAGTCCATCGCCGACTCGACTGGGCGTCCAAATTGGGCTCGCCTACTTTGACCGCCAAAGGGACACCTGTACCTAAATCAACGATGGCCTCGGGGACTACTAATGGGGATATGCCGAAGGGGGTATGCCCAGCAGGACGTTCCGATTGGGCCGAAGGGCCTGTGAGTGGGCCTGAAGGACGGCGACTGGATTGCGACTGAAAGAAAGGCCTGGTGACTAGAGACTGAAGGCCCAGAAGCGTACTTGAAGCCTAGTCGGATTAGGTCAAAAGCCTCCGAGTCCATATCTAGCTCGGTTGTAACTTGTAAACCCTAGCGAGGTGATTCCTATATAAACCTCCCTAGGGTATCCTTAGGACTTACGTTCCATCATACACCCCCTCAAGCGACTCGCTGTTTAGACGCCGAGCTCGCCACCCTTGTAACTCGCTCTCCATTAATCCAATCTAGCAGGATAGGTCTTTACCCTCCGGGGGGCCGAACCTGGGTAAACCATGTGCATCCGCCCCCATCTCGCACCGCAGATGGCCGCCAGCTCTTCTTCACGTTACAATCAATCGCTGCCAATAGCAGCGACTGCCATGGCCATTTCCACGACAATACTATGTAATAAGATAGCTCAGTTTAGATCAAGTAAAGTAGATGGTCTTTCTTTTCTTTTGTAACTTGGCCTTGTTATAAACTCATAATCTAGACAAGGCTTTGGCCATTTTGAGTTGCCTATGGAGGTCACACAC
The DNA here is from genome assembly GCA_916181665.1 of Avena sativa. Lineage (NCBI taxonomy): Eukaryota > Viridiplantae > Streptophyta > Magnoliopsida > Poales > Poaceae > Avena > Avena sativa. The sequence goes on along the minus strand of OV702286.1, from coordinate 380,566,887 downwards.
AGGCATTAATGCGAGAAGGAGGCATGCACACAAAAGCAGACTTGATCGGCAGTTTTGTTTCTTCCAATGACGAGTGTTTGGAGAAAAGGGCAAACTGAATCTGTCACTTTGAAATGCTGCTGAATATGTCCAAGTGACGCTGAATGTGAACTGTGAATCTGTCGTTTTTTCTTTCTTATTTTGTACTGCTGCATCTTTCAAATGCTACTTAACCTATCAAAAGTTTTGTTCGGTACTTGTTCAGATCGACCGGTCGGGTGCAGAATATGGTCTCGCTTTCCTTTTGAATCAGTCCTTGCTACATCTATTAAATTTTAATGTCCGCATTGCTGAATCTGTCAATTCTTTTGGTCACTGTTTGTGTACTGTCACAATCTGTCAAGTGCTGCTGAATATGAACCGGGAATCGATCTGATATTTTTACGGTCTATTCTATACTGCTAAATCTTCCAAATGCTACTGAATCTGTCAAATGTTCTATCGTTACTATTAGTACAATATTTTGTAGAATGAACTATGATGTACTGGTACTTGGTTAGATAAAGTGCATCAGATTGTCTTGCTTTTCTTTTGAAACTTAGCATTGTTATAATTATCTGGATGAGTCTTGGGCATTTTGGGTTGCTATGGGCGGTCACAGAGGCATTGACGTAAGGAGGAGGTACTCACACAGAAGAAGACTTGATCGTCAGTTTTACTTGCTCCAATGATTGAGTCTATTCGGAGAATAGGCCAAACTGATCGTGAGCCAAGTTTTTTTTAGCTGGAACAAGAACCGATTCTCTTTGTACTGCTATTGAATTTCAAGCAGGAAAGCTACTGAATCTCTCATTCGGCCCCTCTTTAGCCCAGAACATTTTAATTCAGTCTTTTCGGGGTCAGGTACTGCTGACCACAGGCCATCAGAAATTTTAGAAAGGAGCCCATGGAGCATAGCCGAGAACATATTAGTTCGGCCTTTTACGGGTCAGCGGACTGCTGAGCACAGGCCAATGAAATTTTAGAATGAAGCCCATGGACCATAGCCTATGGAATATAACCCACATAGAGCAATAGCCAAACTCTTTTTAATTCGGCCTTTTGGGCACTGCCCCCCACCTCTCATAATAAAAAAAACTCTGCCTACCCATGTTTTTAAGAAAATACCCTATTATGTGGCATTTTATAAATTGAGATGCCAGGAGCGCTGCCCTATTATATTTTAAAAGAGATAAACATAGACACATAAAATATTTTAAGAAGACTAATACAGAAGTTGTAGTACTAATAAAGGTTTAATGATATTTTTTCTATAAATATCTTTGTTGTATTTGTTACTCAGTTTACGTTTATTTGATTTGAAGGTCTTTATTTCGGATCGCCTTTGTGTGTGTATCTTGGGTTTATATTTTTTTTCTTCTATCAATATCGTATTACGGAGAGGCTGACATCACGGACCCACCAGCATGCAACGTCCCTGGAGTTTGTTTGGAGGGTGGGTTCGAAACAAAAGTTTAAATACTTGTACAAAGAGGCTCGCATCAGGGACCCACCAGACAAAACATACAAGGCTGCATCAAGGACCCTTAAGCCAGAACATGCCAGAGAGGCTGACATAAGGGCCCCAGCAGTAAGACCATACACAGCTGCCACGGTGAAAACAGCGGACGCGACCGAAAAAGAAGTCCATCACACACACGTTGCACTTACAGAGAAGCTGATATGTCGGACCCAGCAGGCCCAAGCATAGCCCATGAAATTAGCCTATCAGCTCCAAGCATAGCCTAATACCTTTTAATTCGGCCTTTTCGTGGTCTTGTGGCCACCGACCGTAGCCTATTCAATTTAGAAGTGAGCCCGTGGAATATAAGTCATGACGAATAGGGCATCTGCCCCGAGTTAGCTCAGAATTTTTTTAATTCGGCCTTTCTGAGCATTTTTTGTACTCTAAGGCTGACATCTGGGACCCGAAAAAACAGTCCAACATACACACGTTTCTTTCAAATAGAGGCTGTCAGCTGGGACCCATCATAGACACGTTTCCTGCACAGAGGTGGTTGACATCTGGGACCCAGCAAGTTTCCAAGGTCAAAATAGCGGACATGGCCAAAAAAGTACATCATACGCATGTTTCATTTACAGAGAGGCTGATATGTGGAACCCAGCAGCGCTACCTTATACAAATGCTACATCGAGCAATGTAGCCAGTTCGAAACAGGGAGGCGCGAGCGAGAAAAAAGTTCAGCATGTACATGTTTCTTTTAATGAGAGGCTGAAATGGGGGACCCAGCAGCGTGAGCAAACGACAGATTCGTCGAGCAACGCTATCTAGTTCGGAACAGGATAGCACTAGAGAAGAAAAAAAATTCCATCATACCCACGACTCTTCTAATGTGAGGCTGACATAAGGGACCCACCGGCCTGAATAAACGGCTGATGCAACGAGAAAAGCTATCAAGTTCGGAACACGAAGGCGCGACAGAGGGTAAAAAATCCATCATACACATGTTTCTTCTAATGAGAGGATGACATGTGAGGCTCAGGAAGTTGGTTAAACGGTAGATGCGTCGAGCAGCACTATCAACTCGGAACGGGGTAGCGCGAGCCAAGGAAAAAATCCATCATACACACGTTTCTTCTAATGAGAGGATGACATGTGGGGCTCAGGAGATTGGTTAAACGGTAGATGCGTCGAGCAGGCTATCAACTCGGAACGGGGTAACGCCAGCGAAGGAAAAAATTCCATCATACACACGTTTCTTCTAATGAGAGGATGACATGTGGGGCCCAGCATCATGATTAAACGGTAGATGCATCGAACAACGCTATCAACTTCGGAACAGGGTAGCGCGAGCGAAGGAAAAAAATTCCACCATGCCACACGATCCTTCTAATGAGAGGCTGACATGTGGGACCTAGCAGCCTGACTAAACAACACACGCCTCGAGCAACGTTATCGAGTTCAAATCAGGGAGGCGCGACCGAAAAGTATGGTCCACTAGAGACACTGACGTCCGGGACCCACACACCTCAAAAGACTTTGGCGAGGTAACATCGCACGAGGAAACTAAAATCTTGCTTCTGTCACACGTCAGCCGAGCTTCCTCCATGTTTTTAGTAGATCCGTCGTAGTGGAGGGCTGCGAAACTGGAAAAAAAAGTTTTCCATCGGCCACGGCCGAGCCGAGAATTTTGTCGCGGAAGACGCGCCTTCTACGACGACCGTTGGGCCAATTCGTTTCGAAAGGAAACTTTTCTTGTACTGCATGGTGCTAAAAGGAGATTAGTTTATCATATCACATCAAAAGTGGGTGTGATCATAGCACCACGACCAGTTAATCATCACATGAGCGGTTACCATATACCACATCATGACAATATTTGATCAGTAGTACATAGTTACAACATCAATGCAAGTAGAAGTCATCCATCACAAATTTTCTTGATCTTCTTCAGCTTATCCTTGTTAGCCTCACTAGCCGTGGGCGTATCAAATATGATGTACTCAAGCTTCTTATTTTCCTCCTTCAAACTCTGCATTTTCTCATCCCATTTCTTATGCTTGATTTTCATCATCTCTGCTTAGGTTTTTTATATGTTTTTCCAGCATATCCACTTTATTCTTCAACACTTTTGTCTCCTTGAAATTCATCTCCTTGTTCTTATCCAATGATTCCTCCTCAGCTGTAGCAGTGGTGCCCCTAATCCTGGACAAGTTCTCCTCCAGCAACCTTTTCTTAGTTTCATCCATGAATTTGTTCACATTAACTAACAAACTTGAGTATTTCTTCTCAATCTTGTTCTTCTAATCAGCCATCTCCTTCACTAACTTTGCATTCTCCATTCTCTCGTTGATTCTTGCACTGTTGTTGTCATGATACATGCCCCAAAGCCGTCCTAATGAATTTTTTGCTGGTTCTGGCCATTCCTTATCTACCCAGCTACAAACCCACAGTTTGTGACTTCCTACAAACCAGAATTACATACTCAAAGCTAGTGGATGAGCTAGTAAAGGGTGGATCACAAGCTAAGAACTTACTTTCTGCACTTGGCAACGATAGAATCTGCCACCAGTGTTGCTTCCTTAAAATGCAACACACTTGACAGGCTCAATCTAATGGACGCGACACACCTCGAGACAATCTATAGCTATGCCGTAGAATGTGGGATCTTCGATGCAGTTAGGAGTATAGTCCTTGTCCGTGAGGTCCTAACAGACCAATTCAAGTTCATCCGAGGCCTAATCAGAAATTCCCAAATTTCCAACAAACACTAACCCTTGGCAGGAATTGGGGAAAATTGAGCTTACCCCTAGATACGTTTGGTTTGAGCTCTCGTTGTCATTCCAGCTCGGCATGGCGACTGGAGAGGCGGCTCGACAAAGCGGAGGCAGTAGTCTTCATGGGATCGTTGTCGCTGCCGCCGCTAATGACTGGAGATGAGAGGGAGCCGCCTGCAGCTAACAAGATAGCTCGATGGGCCCGGGGGGGGGGGGGGGGGGGGGGGGGGTTGGTAGTTATGGTTTCGGTGGTGAGCGAGGAGGGGTGTTTCAGCGGGTGGTGGAAGAATATCTCCTGCCCCCTCCCGCTTGCGTCATCGTCGGTGGGGGTGCGCCACTTTTGCATCAGGTGGATGCACAACAAGACTGACTAGCTGGAAACACTCGATTCGAGTCGTTGACAGTGGGCCTAGCTAGTTCAAACTGGCACAGCCCAACCTCCCATGCGGCCAACGGGTCTGCATGAACCTACTGCAGGTTACCAAATCGCATCCTTACTTTTCCCATCTCCTATAGCGGTGTCTGCAAAAGAAACGTTGTGTGCTTCTCGTGCTAGCTACCACCTCTCGCTGTGCCCTCTTCGTGTAGCTGTACTAGAGATAGTAGTAGTACTGCTCGCATATATCGGCGGTACCATGGAGTGAGGAGCTAGCAGCTCCTCATCTCCTGCTGGCTGCTGCTCACGTAACGTCCCATCATCCACCAATCTCATTCCGAGCTAGCTCACGTCCGTCTCCTCCCCACAAAGATATGGCCCTGCGCTGCTCCCCTTTGCGCAAAGGCGCGCGTCTCCATCCATCTCGCTTCGCTTTATTTCCTTCCTCCCCCTCTCGCTCGGTGCTCGCCTCCCTTGTCCCTCCGCTTTAGTACTCCACTTTTCCTTCTGTGAGCTAGCCTGCTTTTCCGTCGTCGATCCATAGATTAAACCAAGCGCCCGGGCAGGCCCATACGTGCGGAAGAGGAGAGAGTGGCCGGGCCGGGTATAAAGATGGCGCACGATCCGAGCCTCGGGTACGCGGACTACTTCGCTGCGCCGGGGAGCGGCATCACGCTGGTACCGGAGGTGGACGCCGGCGGGGAGCATGAGATGTATGGCGACGCTTCGCATCATCAGTCCGCGGTGGACATGTTCGGGGCGAGGGGCTTCGGCATGGCGGCGTCCGCGCAGAGCAAGGCCGCCGCGCTCGACGTCGACGGCTCCTCTACCATCAGCTTCTTTCGCCCCGACCACCACCAGCAGCAGCAGTACCGGCAGATGAGCCAGGCGCCCTTGTCGCTGTCGCTCCACGGGCCGCCGGACGCCGCGTCCTCGTCTTCGTTCATGCTGCAGCACCACCAACAGCAGCACCACCAGACGGCGCCGGCGGCGTGGCAGGCGCAGGGCGCCAGCGGCTGGCACCTGCGTGGCTCCAGGTTCCTGCTTCCGACGCAGCAGCTCCTGCAGGAGTTCTGCAGCATCCCCGTGGATACCACCACCACCAAGACGCCCAAGGGGCCGGCGCAAGAAGACCACGGCGGTGGCGGAGGTGGCTCGTCGTCCTCCGCGTCCTGGCCCCCGACGTCGACGCAGATCCAGAGCATGGACGCCGCGGACCTGCAGAGGCTCAAGGCCAGGCTCTATACCATGATCGAAGAGGTTAGCATAGACTATCGCACCTCGGTTCCTCAACCCGACCGATCATCGATCGGTCATGGGCCATGTTTTCCCCGCGTCAGGAACTTCTTGGAAATTTCAAAAGGTTCAGCAAGAGGAGTGGCAGTTCCATTATGGCTTGCCCAAGGAGGGTTCGCAGTGGGCGTGATTCCTTCCTGGGCCTCACCGTCCGATTTTGGAAACCTCTATTCCTTCGCCTCGCTGCAGTTCTAGCTAGTACTACAGTAGGTGTAGTCTGTCCTGGGCATGCCACCCCCTTCTCTCTCCATTTGGTCTCTGCATGCATGGACTCGGAGTCTCTGATCAGTGGCTCCATGGCGACCCCAGAGATCTCGGCACTTGCGCAGGCCACTGCTCCTCCCTCCTAGCTTCATGCCCATCTCCTCACACATTTACTGCTTCCGTTGCCTTTCTTGTGTACACTGCACACTTGTGCAGTGCAATTCATAGGTAGGTGCAGTTCAGCTTAGTACTAGCTAGCCTAGGTGCCTGTAGCCTATAGGCTAGTACTACTAGCTAGGGACGCAGAGCTAGCCCGGCATGGAGTAATCAAGAGTCAAACACTGTTGCATTTGAGAAGCTACAGGGATCATGATTTCCATTCGTACCGTGTGCTTTTCCTTCCTTTTGCGAATTACGAATTACTACTGTGTGTTGATTTCTGAGGCTATCTGATTCTGGTTGGTAGGTGGACAGGAGGTACCGGAGGTACCGCGAGCAGATGAGGGCGGTGGCCGGGTCCTTCGAGGCCGTGGCCGGGCAGCAGGCGGCGGCGGTGTACACGAGGATGGCGTCGCGGACGATCTCCAAGCACTTCCGGAGCGTCAGGGACGGGGTGGCGGGGCAGATCAGGGCGGTGCGCGGAGCGCTGGGAGAGAAGGACGCCGGGGCTGCCGTGCCGGGGATGACCAAGGGGGAGACGCCCAGGCTGCGGGCGCTCGACCAGTGCCTCAGACAGCACAAGGCGTACCAGTCCGGCATGCTCGACAGCCACCCCTGGCGCCCGCAGCGTGGCCTGCCGGAGCGCGCTGTCTCCGTCCTCCGTGCGTGGCTCTTCGAGCACTTCCTGCACCCGTAAGAGATCACCCCTTACTTAACTACAATGCCCTCCAGCAATTATTAATTAATCTTTTTGTAGCATCATAATTTCCATTCCCGAAGGTTGTCTCATCACTTCAACAAGATACAAGAATTTTTTTTCCGGGAGAAGAACAAGATACAAGATTAACATGCATTGCTCCGCAAATTTAGATTGATTTAGTTATAAGCGAGAGAATTGACATGATATACTTCTACATATACTACAAGCGACCCGCAAAATAAAATAAAATAAAATAAAATACTAGAGAGGTGACAAGACAACCGTATCCTAACGGATATTAAGTGAACAAACTAAATAATTCCTTTTTGCGGGAAACGAACAGTTTAGTAGGGCTAAGAACAACACAAGTATGTCATGTACGTAGTCTAGTCGCAAAATATGCTAACGAACAAAATAGGTTTGCGCATCAAGTGATGCTCAATTTTGCTTCTCATTTTAAACACCTCGTTTGTATTCTAAATTTTTTTTAAACATCTCGTTCGGCCTTGTATTTTGTTCCGCGGCATATATATATATATATGTCTCTGCCATGATATATGTCATCAAATAGTTGTTTTGCGGATTTACAGAAAAGTTCCCGCTGATTTTTTGAAATGTCACTCTTATTTTATTTGTTATTCTCTTCATTCCAAATTAATTAACGCTGATTTAGATAAAATATTGTCTAAATCTGTCTACGTTTAATGAACATGCGTAAATTAAATTGGAAAAGTGCGAGTACTAGTTAATTATGAACACATGATTTATATATGCATCGTATGTTCCCATGTACATATTCTTATGTATGCTACTCCTAATTGCCTAACTGAACCCTGGCAAAACAAAATGTCGCAATACTCATTTTTTTCGATAACGGGCGTTTTATTACTTAAAGAATTGTCGCAATACTCATTTAGTCTCGCTCATATGGTTCTTATCGATAAATGTATATATCTAGATATATTGATATGCCAACAGATGCTTCCAGTACTGTTGCAATGTCCACATCAAATACCACACTTGTCTTGTAGGAATAATATTCCATGTACTATCTATGAGCAATCATATACTACCACAGTATCACTTAGATAGATGTCCTTGTATTAGACAAATCTACCAACAGAATCAAGATTTTTTTTCTTGTTGCATAGTACTTCTTGCCACTAAGTGTACAACCTGTATGATCTCGATGGAAGGGCAGGTTATCTGACGCTATAAATTGGCATCTTCTCATCCAGGTACCCGAGCGACGTGGATAAGCACATCTTGGCACGGCAGACGGGCCTGTCACGGAGCCAAGTAAGTACTCATCATCATCATCATCATCATTAGTTCATCGATCACATGATCGGTCGAGATCGATGATCAGCTGCAATCATACAAAAATGTTAACAAATTCCTATCCAATAATTACCTATACGCGCGCGCGCACACACACAGTACTGCTGGATACTGATCTATCGTCACGTCGTAATCGTTGTGTTGTTCGATCGTGTCATCTGCTACGCTGTTTGCATATATAATGCTGGCCGGTTCTGTGCCACTAATTAAAATCGATTGATTCCAAGTGCACGCATCGTCGCGAGCTGCAACTTGCTACTGAATTAACACGTCAACGTACTACTCACCCTCGGTTGGGTGACATGTCCGAGTCGTACCTAGGTTCGTGTCTTCACGTGCTGATGGACGCTCAAAGGAAGAATCTTCCAACTAAGTGTGTGGTGTGTGCGATCTATACGTGTGTTCTGTGAGTAACAACAATCTTAACTTGTGCGACGCATGCATGGATGCAGGTTTCGAATTGGTTCATCAACGCGAGGGTGAGGCTGTGGAAGCCGATGGTGGAGGAGATGTACGCGGAGGAGATGAAGGATAAGGAGGAGGGGAGCGGCAACGGCGACGGCGGCCACTCGGCGCAGCTGCAGGCCAGCGACCTGGGGAACCCTAATCTGGAGGGGAGCTACGCCTCCGAGGGCGGGCGCGGCGCCGAGGGCGGTAGCGAGCAGAAGCCGACGCGGGCGCAGCTGCACCTGCACGACGCCGGCTCGCTGGCCTCCGTCGTGAGCATTGGGCGGAGCACGGACCACCAGCAGGGCCTAAACTTTGGCATAATGGATCACCTCGGCTTCGACGCGTACGAGGCCGCCGCGGCCGGGTTCGGCAACGGCGTGTCGCTCACGCTGGGCCTTCAGCACCAGCAGCAGCAGCAGCAGTACCACGGACACGCAGGCGTGAACGTTGCCGCATTCGCCGCCGCGTCCCCGTCGTCGTCCACGGCGCATGGCGGCGCGGCCGAGTACCTGTTCATGGCCGGGGACCAGCAGATAGGCGGAGCCGTGCACTCGTCTAACGGCGGCCAGTATGGGGCCGGCATGGCATCAGACACCGACGCAGCGGCGTCGCAGTACCACCGGGGACTGAGCGCAACCGGGTTCCACCTCCTCCGCGACCTTGCCGGGTGATCCGATCCGTCGGTCGATGTGGACAACATCACCCACAGGGATCACGTACACGTACGTACAGGGATTATCATAGACTGGATGGAGATCGGGGAAGGACGCGACCACCACAAGTGATATGATGGGAAATTGGGGATGGTATTCATGGTAGCTTGCGTACGTACTCACCGGCTGTGTACGCACGCGGCTTTCGATTTTTGTAGCGCTTAGATACCTCTATTAAATTCTTGGCTGGATGTCTCCGTCTATGTATACTGTGTTCCACCTCCCACGTCGGCTCGCACGCATGTCGCTGTCGCGACGGAGGCACCGACGTCGGCAGGGCGCTCCGCAGCTCGTGATCGAGCAGTCGAACGGTCAGGGAAAGGTTCCGTAGGACACTGGGTACATGAACTACCAGTACTCCAATAGCAAAGGCACAGCTGCATCTCCCCCTCCCGCTATTCCTAGCATGAGCATTCACAGATTTGGTTTGTTGGGATGTCATTTTCGTATCTTGGTCTTGCAGTTGGGTTTCCGTGGGGAGATGAAAGCAAGTGCCACTTGCAACGGGCGGCCGACGGGCTGGGTCTTTACATGTTTTTTTTTTCTTCAAAAGGGGTAGCCTCCGCATCAACTGATTCACACAACCTTCTATTGTAAAGTTTCAAAGTAGCTAAAAAAACTGAGTTTACATCTCGGAAGTCGCATAGGGTGTACATAAAAATCAAGCAAGAGGTTTACATATCTATGCAATACTTAGTGAATAGTGGCAGGTCTAGAGGGATAATCTCATCGAATCCATGAGTAATATCCGGTTTAAACAAGGATAGAAATGAGTGTATTTTTCACTTATCAACCCATATGAGTACGGGAGCACAAGCGGAAGATAAATAAAGAAGTCCAAAATATAACAGATTTGCATGCATTAACGATCACTTCAGTGACTTGAAAAACTCATGCTCCTGTCCAAAGGCCTAAAAGGACGCAAAATCTGATTTTTTCAAAACCCAGATACCTAGGATCGCCCAACGAAGAAGGATAAGAGAGAATTGTCATAACTAGCCATAGAAGCCTCTAGTAATAAAAAGGGGAGCCTGTTGAGACATGGCACAACGAAAAGTCCCGTACGGGATTCTAGACTTGAAGGTACATATTGAGGGAACACCCAGTGGAGGTGTGAGCACATACATCGGTGTGGAAAAAACTAAAGGACATTGCTCCTATAATGGGAAATACGATAGAGAAAGATGTAGGGACAGAAGCGTCCCATGACGAAATGACTGTAAATTGTATAAATTCAGGAGAATCCGTGGCGATTAACAACATCAACTTTACTAAGAAAATTGCATCAATTATGGATCCTGATCCTAAGCCTAACAATCTCGCTAATTTAAGAGAAGGTCAAACTAGAAAGATTAGCATGAGCCAGTCACCCAAGAATTATTGTATCTCAACAAATGAAAGGTGTGTGAACCTGTCAGCCTAACTCCTCCCCACATTCAACATGTTGTCCATAAGTGGATTTTTGTTCGTAAGAGAAATAAGCAAGGCTCATCTCTCAAGTGTTCACTCAACGACCATGTGTCGATTTTGATAAAACTTACTCTCTAGTCATGGATGGTATAACCATTAGAAACTTCGTCTCATTAGCACTCAATCTAGAGAATTAACAATGAAATTGATGGATGTTGTCATTGTTTACCTGTAATGTAACCTTAAGACGGATACTTACATGAAGGTCCATGATGGTATCCCCATTTCTAATCAAGATAGAGAAAATCTAGGTCTACATAGCGTTCTTCTCAAGAAGTCGTTGTACAAACTTGAACAATCTGGTAAGATGTCATATAATTCCTTAAGTGATTTGTTTCATTAGAAGGGCAACACGAGCACTACAGATTGCCTATGTGTCTTTATATGATGATCCTAAGATGGATTATGTATAACATTGTTGTACGTTGGTGGTTTGAATATAATTCATACACCTAGGGATATTGAGGAAGCAAGGTCGTACCTAATGTCGGAACTGGAGATGGAGATTTTGATGGGATTATCAGCATAGAAAAAACATCCTATGATAGGGCAAACAAGATCTACATCTAATCTGGGATATGCAAGTAAAGAGGGAGATATTATATCTACATACCGTTGTACAACACAACCGGAAACGTTTTATCAAACATGGTTGATGAAAAATTCCCCTCCATGATCTCACCAATCCAACACCACAACGAGCGGCACCGCTGAGATGTACATGTACATATATGGCTTGATGACATCTCCACCATCTTGATTTAGTAAGGAGAGGGAAGAGGTAGATGAGATCGGATCCAACATCACAATGGCGTGGTGGTGGGGATGGTGAAATTCCCGCAGGGCTTCATCAAGTTGTTGTAGAGGAAGAGAGGGAGGATGCGGCCACACTCTGGATGATGTGCCACTGCCCCTCCCTTTCACTTTATATAGGGGGCTAGGGTGCTAGACCAGCTTTTCCCCTCTCCAAGTAAGGGGCCGACAGCTAGGGGGAACTCTCTCCCCCCAAAGTTTTCCCTTTCCCCTCCCCAAGGAAACCCTAGGGCGCATGGACTTGGGGGGGCATACCGCCTTGGTCCATATAGGGTTGAGATGCCCCCACCCAGGTCCATGTGGAACCCTTCATGATAGGTGGGCCTCACTAGAGTACCTCAGAACTTTCTAGACCTTTTTCGATACGATACCAGAAAGAACCTGAACTTTTCCAGAAACAAGAAAACGATTTTCCATATATGAAACTATATCTCCAGAACATTTCAGATCTCCTCGTGATGTCCTGGATCTCATTTGAGACTCCGAGTCAAAAGTATATATCACCATCACATGGAGTGACAAATCACAGTCTTCATCCATGCAACCCAACAAATACCTTACGAGATACCTGAAGAACACCTTTATAATCACCCAATTAGGAAGTGACAGTTTTTGCCTACAAAATATTCTTTCGGTACCACAAAGTAACATGATCTTATGGTCTAAGGTAATGATGCTTGACATTTAGAATGTTATAGCAATTAAAAATTAGTGGCACAATAAAATTGCTATGTTTAGGTTGGGTCTGTCCATCACATCATTCTACTAATGATATGGTCTTATTATTAAATGACAACACATTTCCATGGTTAGGAAACCTTAACCAACATTTAATCAACGAGCTAGTCTAGTAGAGGCTTACTAGGGACACGGTGTTGTTTATGTAGCCACACATGTATTGAGTTTCCATTTAATACAATTTTAGCATGGTCCATAAATATTTATCATGAACCGGAAATATGATAATATCAACTTTATTATTGCCGCTAGGGCATATTTCCAACAGTCTCCCACTTGCACAAGGGTCAATAATGTAGTCAATATTTGTGCATTTAACACATATGACATGCTCGTGTTTCATGTGCTAAACATAATCATTGTATCTGACATTTTCAGTTTCGTGTATGTTTGTATATCTTTGCGTCTCCACGCATTACTCATTTTTAAAATGAGATGAAATTGTATACATTTGGTATTCTAGTGAGACCTTATCACCTCTGCCGGAACGATGTTTCCACTATTGTCATACAATAGATTTTCATAGTACTAGCATGTTTAGAACTACACCTAGTTTGATAAGAAAGTCCTTGAAACACATGTCCTCCTTCACTACTACTAGAGCAGTCGTATAATCATCCTTTGTTGTAGTATCTGCCACAATATTTAACTTTGGAACTCATCCAAATATATCATGGAACTTTATTTAATTTGATTATGCCACATTTTACTAAAAACACATAGCCTAGATTTGAGATAAAATCTGTTTGTATATGTAACAAAACAAGTACAATGTAACACCTTGCAATGGGATATTTGTCACTTCCACATATATAACATATTCTTAGTTATTCTAAAGCATATATGAATATTCTTAATATTTTCCAATGATCATCATATGAATCACTCTAGTATATGCTCACAACATTTTATAGCATATGACATATTTGGATATGTACATATCCTGGTATACTTGACTAATAAAATCATTTATGTGGTTCCACTTATCGAGTGTCAAAACATCTGATTCTTGCTTCAACCTCTTCCATGAAGCAAGAACCCTTCTTATCATTTTCATATTGAACTAATTCAATATTTTATCTATGTACTTTGACTTAACAATATTAGGGCAACAATATATCTGTATAGACATTGATGCCCAATATCCTTTCATCAAAAATATAATTGTAATGAAACCTTATCGTGTTAAGAAAATATACATCATTTCCAATCAACAATATGTTGTCTATATAAAGTATTAGAAATATGTATCAGTGCTCCCACTTTCTTTCTTGTGAATACAAGCATATTCACAGTTCCTGATGAAACTAAACTCTTTAATAATTTCATCGAAGTAAAGATTCCAACTCCACAATGCTCAGTTCAACCACTGAAGTTTGCACACGTCAATGGTCTATGATCCTACGGGTTTGAGAACATGTTGACATGATCAAGACAACCTCTCTGATCAATAACCAATAGCGGAACCATGGATCTCCATAATGGTTTTCACATATTTTACAAAGATCTTTCATCGTTCGAACCAAGATGTCGAAGATTCAAACAATCCCATATTCAATTCCCTTTATCTCGCAATATGTTACTTTCCCGAGATTCGATCGTTGATATCACCATACCTAGTTCAATCTCGTTACCGACAATTTCTCTTTACTCATCTCGTAATACAATACCTCTGTGAATAAACTCATTACTCACTATGGCACCCCAATCCAGGTGATTGAGACACCTCACATTCCCTCCCCAGGAACACAACGAATGTGGTAACACATCAAACAAAGACAAGACCAATATATATTATCACTACAAGAAAATTTTCCTTTCGCAATGACTTGGCCCGACGGTCGTCGTAGAAGGCGCGTATTCCGCGATGAAATTCTTGGCTTGACCATGGCCGATGGAAAACTTTTTTTCCCGATTTCGCGGCCCTCTACTACGATGGAACCGCTAAAAACATAGAGGAAGCTCGGCTGGCGCATGGCAGAAGCAAGATTTTCGATTCCTCACGCGATGTTGACTTGGTCGAAGTCTTTTGAGGCGTGTGGGTCCCGGACGTCAGTGTCTCTAGCAGACCACACTTTTTGGTCGCTCCTCACTGATTTGAACTCGATAACGTTGCTCAATGCGTTTGCCGTTTAGTCAGACTGCTGGGTCCCACATGTCATCCTCTCATTAGAAGAATAATGTGTATGATGGAATTTTTTCTTCGCTCATGCTACCCTGTTCTGAAATTGATAGCGTTCTCGATGCATCTACCATTTAATCAGGCTGCTGGGACCCACATGTCATCCTCTCATTAGAAGAAATGTGTGTATGGTGGAATTTTCTCCTTTGCTCGCGCTACCCTGTTCCGAACTTGATAGTGCTGCTGGCATCTCAATTTTTTTTCCTTCGCTCACGCTACCCTGTTCCAAACATGTTTATCTCTTTTAAAATATAAAAGAGCAGTGCTCCTGGTATCTCAATTCATAAAATGCCTCATAATGGAGTATTTTCTTAAATATGGGTATGCAGAGTTTTTATTTTATTTTGAGAGGTGGGGGGAAATGCCCAAAAGGCCGAATTAAAAAGAGTTTGGCTATTCTACATAGGCTGCTCTACGTGGGTTATACTCCGTAGGCTATGCTCCATGGGCGTCATTTTCAAATTTCACTGGGTTGTACTCAGCAGTCCCCTTACCCATAAAAGACCGAATTAATATGTTCTCGGCTATGCTCCATGAGATCCTTTCTCAAATTTCACTAGGTTGTGGTCAGTAGTTCCCTGACCCCAAAAATACCGAATTCAATTGTTCTAGGCTAAAGAGGGGCCGAGTGAGCTAGATTTGTTCTCCTGGTTAATAAAAATTACATTGTGATGTGCTCGGTCGAATTCAAAACAAATACCTCAGAGAGGGAGGGGGGAAAACGATAATTCTTTTTGGAAGATATTCATGTCAAAATTTAGTAGTACAGAATAAGATAGAAAAATTATCAACAAATTCGAAGTTCACTTTTAGGAGCACTTGACCAATTCAGCAGCATTTCAAAAGTGACCAATTCAGCAATATAGATAATAAAATACAATAGTAGTACAGAGAGAACCAATTCTTGTTTCAGCTCTAAAAACCTTATCACGTGATCAGTTTTCCCTTTTCACCAAACACATTCGACCATTGGAGCAAGCAAAACTGACGATCAAGTTTGCTTTGAGTACCTTCTTCTCACATCAATGCCTGTGTGACCCACGTATGCAACCCAAAATGCCCAAGTCTCATCTAGATTGTGACAAGGCCATGTTTCAAAAGAAAACCAAGACTATCTACTACCCTTGATTTAAACAAGTACCAGTACATCAGTATTAGTTCCACAAAATGCTTTAATAATAGCAATGACAGAACATTTAAGAGATTCAGTAGCTTTCCTGCTCGAAATTCAATAGCAGTACAAAGAGAATCAGTTCTTATTCCAGCTAAAAAAAACCTTGGTGCACGATCAGTTTGACATGTTCTCCGAAGAGAGTTGATCATTGGAGAAAGAAAAACTGAAGATCAAGTCTGCTTCTATGTGAGTACCTTCTCCTTACGTCAATGCCTATGTGACCGCCCATATGCAACCCAAAACTCCCAAGACTCATCTTGATAATTGTGACAATGCTAAGTTTCAAAAGAAAAGCAAGACAATATGATGCACTTCATCTAAATAAGTACCAATACATCACAGTTTGTTCTACAAAATATTTTACTAATAGTAATGATAGAGCATTTGATAGATTCAGTAGTATTTGAAAGATTCAACAGTACAAAATAAGACCGTAAAAATATCAGACCGATTCCCTGTTCATATTCAGCAGCACTTGACAGAGTCAACACAGTATTTCAAAGTGACCGGTTGGCAGTACACAGACAGTGACCAAAAGAATTGACAGATTCAGCAATGCGGACATTGAAATGTTGGAGATATGCCTAAGAGGCAATAATAAAGTGGTTATTATTATATCTTTATGTTTATGATAAATGTTTACATCCCATGCTATAATTGTATCAACCGGAAACATTAATACTTGTGTGTTTTGTAAACATAAAAGAGTCCCTAGTAAGCCTCTTGTTAAACTAGCTTGTTGATTAATAGATGATCATGGTTTCCTGATCATGGACATTGGATGTTATTAATAACAAGGTTATATCATTAGGAGAATGATGTGATGGACAAACACCCATAGTAAGCGTAGCATAAGATCAAGTCATTAAGTTTGTTTTGCTACAAGCTTTCAAATGCATAGTAACCTAATCCTTCGACCATGAGGTTATGTTAATCACCATCACCGGATGGATACTTTGATGACATCAAACACCGCTTCGTAACTAGGTGGTTATAAAGGTGTCATTGGGTATTCTGAAAGTATGTGTTGAAGCGCATGGACCAAGATTGGGATTTGTCCATCCATATGATGAATAGATATACTCTGGGCCCTCTCGGTGGAATGTCATCTAGTTAGCTTGCAAGCATGTGACTAGGTCACAAGGGATGACATAACATGGAACGAGTAAAGAGTACTTATCAGTAACGAGGTAGAACTAGGTATGGAGATACCGACGATCAAACCTCGGATAAGTAGAATATCGCGTGACAAAGGGAATTGGTTTTGTATGTTAATGGTTCTATCGATCACGAAGTCATCATTGAGTATGTGGGAGCCGTTATGGATCTCCAGATCCCGCTGATGGTTATTGATCGGAGAAGTGTCTCCATCATGTCTGCATATTCACGAACCGTAGGGTGACACACTTAAGGTTCGAAGTTGTTTCAAGTAGATATGGAATGTGCGTTGGAGACCGAATGTTGTTCGGAGTCTCGGATTGGATCCGGGACATCACGAGGAGATCCGTAATTGTCCGGACAATAAGATTCATATATTGGGGATCATTTTCTAAGTTAGGAAATGTTTTGGAGTATTTGTATGGGGATTCTAGAAGGTTTCGGAATGTTTCGGAAGGTTCTAGAAGATTTCTTGGAGTTTGCTTGAAAACCAAGAAAGGATCAAGGAATCCTTGTGGGGCAAGACAAGGATTCGTGGGGGAGTAGGACTCTCCCCCCACCTCCTTGATCCGCCGGCCAAGGGAGAGGGGAGTCCTACAAGGACTCGACCTCCCCATGGCGCCTCCCTCCTTTAAATAGAGGGGTGGAGGTGCCACCCCCTGGCTCCCTTGAATCCTCAAACCCTAGCCGCCTCTCTCCTCCTCTTTCCTTCTGCTCTGGCTTAGGCGAAGCCCTGCAGAATTCTCTACTCCACCACCACCACCACACCGTCGTGCTGCTGGGATTCCGTGGAGATCTACTACCTCCGCTGCTTGCTAGAACGAGGAGAGGAAGGTCTGCTTCGACTCCGCACGTGTGACCGACTGTGGAAGCGCTGCCGGAACACAGCGCCGGAAGGATCGTCTAGTCGATCTTGATATCGGCAAGTGATTGACTACATCAACCCCGAGATCTAATCTCGTAACGCTTTCGGATCTACGAGGGTTAGTACAGATCTATCTCGTTGCACATGTCTAATAGATTAGATCTTGGCTTTTATCTAGATTAGATCTGGGTTTTGTTCGTTCTTGCGGTAGAATTTTTTTGTTTTCCATGCTACGAACCCATCAGTGGTATCAGAGCCGTGTCTATGCGTAGATCTGTTGCACGAGTAGAACACAATGGTTTTGTGGGCGTTGGTGCTCGTGCCGTCTTTTGCTTTGTGTACTTTGCATCTTGCGGTATGGTGGGATGAAGCGGCTCGGGCTAACCTTACATGTCATCGCACATGAGACTTGCTCCACGCTTGACGTGTAACTTGCTTTGCACAAGTGGCTTTGCGGGTGTCTGTCTCTCCCACCATAGTAAAGATCCAATCTACACTTTGCACTTGATAGCACCTGTATCAATGTTGTGGTTCAGTTTCGTAGGTAAGATCCGTTCTTATTCGAAAGCCCCAAACCACGTAAAACATGCAAAGAAAATTAGAGGCGTCTAACTTGTTTTTGCAGGGGTTTTGTGATGTGATATGGACATCATGTGATTGTGATTATATTTGATGTATGCAATGATACTTGTTGTAATATGGCAACCGACAGGAGCCTAATGGTTGTCTTTAATTCTGTTAAGACCTGCGAGTCTATTCATCTTGTAATAGCTTTATTCCAAGTAGTTGTAATAGTTGCTAGTGATGATGGACAACCATGAAGCGGCGCCACTGACCTTGACGCAATGCTGGTGATGATGGAGATCATGTCCGTGCTTTGGAGATGGAGATCAAAGGCATAAGAAGAAAGGGCCATATCATATCACACTAATTATGAATTGCCTGTGATGTTAATCCTTTATGCATCTTGTATTGCTTAGATCACGACGGTAGCATTATAAGATGATCCCTCTCACTAAATATCAAGTAATAAAGTGTTCGTCCTTAGTAGGCACCGTCGCTAAGACTTGTCGTTTCGAAGCATCTCGTGATGATCGGATGTGATAGATTCTACGTGTGCATACAACGGGTGCAAGCCAGATTTGAACATGCGGATACTAAGGTTAACCTTGACGAGCCTAGCATGTACAGACATGGTCTCGGAACACGGAATACCGAAAGGTAAAGCATGAGTCATATGGATGATATGATGAACATGTTGATTGTTCGCCTTTAAAGCTACATCATCTCACGTGATGATCGGACTTGGTGTAGTGGATTTGGTTCGTGTAATCACTAAAACAACTCGAGGGATGTTGTTTTGAGTGGGAGTTCATTTGTAATTTGGATTAGTCGAACTCAATTGATCATAAACACAATCAAAGTGAATTTGCATAGTTTGTTGTAGTCATTGGAATCCGTTCACCACCTTACGCTTAGTTATAGTTGAGATAGTGGAACTATAGAAATTCTGGATATTTTCTTTACGAACTGGTATCGTATTGTTTTGAGTGTCAATCTAAACTTTAAAAGTCCTGTTGCAAACTTTCAGCAAACTCTGTTTACTCTGTGAAGTTTAATAAACAATATTAAATCAAGAGTAACAATTCTAGTGTTAGTATCTAATGTATCATGTTTGCCTCCATGATTCTTGATACTCAAAAGATTGTTTTTAATATCAAGTTTATCTAAGAGCTGAAAGCAATGTTTCAGAAACCATCATATGTGAAAGGTATTGCGATATCTAAAACAATGTGTTGGTTACAACATGATAGAGTATATGTCCTCATATTTGATGAGAATTTGTGAAGGTTGGTGACGTTGGTCGTCCTAATCCTCCAAAAGGTTTTGGAAAAGAAACATTATACTCGCAATTCACCTTTATAAGCTATAGCAGCTTGATCATGAAAGTTGTCATGGTAAGGATGAATAGAAGATGTAAGTAAAATGTTTACTACACTAAAAGATTACTAAAGAATGGAATTTTGAAAGAATGCCAAACATTTGATGAAGGTGATCCACTTCAAAGTGCAAGTCCAAAGGTATTAGTATTTGACTATACACACTTTGTACTATGTGTCATGTGAATGACACCACTATTGATGTTGATAGATTCTTTTAAAAGAAAAGGAATTGTTGAAAGAGAATCTATAAAATATTTGGCAGAAAAGAAAAGATTGGAGATATCCAACTTAGGTATATAGAAGATACATGTTATGGCTGTATTCCTTGGTTGTTAAACAATGTGGTTCTGTGGTATTGGATACCGAATTGGTTGGTATGAAGTGTCATACAGGACAACACAATTCATGAACTGCAATGGCCTAAGTAATTAGCAAGAGAATATGTGATGATGTTCATCGAAAACAAACAAAGGGTTGTTGTGTTGCTCGTTAACATTAAAGCTTACCTTCAAGATTTGTTTCAATAATTGTTATTTTGATCAGGTATTATGACGACAAAAGGTTGTTCAAATAATTACCGTATTCCATAATAGATGGATGATATACAAATCTGGTTGGAGAAATAACGACCATAAAACTAATGCTAAAATGTCGCAAGACAAATGATTGAAAGATCACTTGCGAAGTGACATCACCGTTTAAATTATATTAGGGATACATGAAGAAACTCCATGTTGATGGATTTTTGGAGTCTTTGATTTTGATCAAATGACGCTTGTGATACTTTCCTGGAGATAATTAAAACTCCGTTCATAGGCCAAAAGAGGAACGGACGACTAACTAATTGGAATTTGTACATATTGATGTATATAGTCCATTATGTGTAGTCGTGGGCGATGGATTTCAACGTCATATGTTTTCTCCGAAGATTTGAGTGAGTATATGTATATACTTACTCAATAAGGAAGAAGTATGAAACATTTGAAAATGTTCAAAGACTTTCAAGATGAAGTGGAAAATTATTGTAACAAGAAAATAAAAAAGTTTATGATTGGATCATAAAGATGTTTGAGTTACAAGTTTAGCAAAACACCTAAGATTTGAGGAATCGTTCCATGGATTTGCATTTCCCAAAACACCATAGGAGTATGGAGTGTTCAAGATATGTAATGAAACCTTGTTTGACATGGTAAGATCAAAGGTGTCATTTATAAAACTGCCATTATATTTTAAAGATTAAAGCTTTAGTGACTACCGCTTTTACACTGAAAAGATCTCCATCGTGATCCGTTGAAATGACACCATATAAGTCATGGTTTGGGATAAAACCCAGGTTGTCCTTTCTTAAATTTTTGGTATGCTAGGCATAAGTAAAATGTTTACAACCAAAGTCGGATGAGCATGTCTTTGTAGGCTATTTCGAATAACCATTGGGTATTCCTCCATAACACCGAAGACAAAAGTGTTTTTCACTTAGAATGTCGAGTTCCTTGAGAAGGAATTTTTGGTAAAAAGTTAAGTGGGAGGACAATAGAACTTTGACAAGGTTGTTGAACCTTGGCTAATATGTGCTGAGTTGCGCAGCGTCGGTAAGTGTCCCGGAGGCAGCAAAAATACTCATGGCTCACGTGCCTCAAAGGATGTGGTCACGGGGATCTAAGTTCCTATTGAACCAAGTAGGTCGGGTAAGTAATCAAATGCCAAGATTTGAGAGTTAAATCATTGTTGTTTGACAATGATGAACCGATTACATGCAAATAATCAACGATGGGCCCTAACTTCGTTAAGTGGCTTGAAGCCATAAAATCCGTGATAATTCCATACATGAGAAATCAAGCTTTGAATTTGAAAGACCCTCTGGAAAGGTGCAAGACCTTACAGTCGTATATGGATCTATAAAGAAATAGACATGGATGTTTCACATCTATGAAATAGTCGACATGTCGGAAAGAGTTTACGACAATGTTCAAGGAATTGACTATGATAAGATTTGATTTTTCATAGCAATATTTAGTCTGGACGGATTAATGTAGCAACCACTACATATATTTTGGTATATGGTAGTTGAACAAACAAAACAAGTTCTTCTAATAGAATGGTTACCTAGGATGTGTCCATGACACAATTCAAAGGGTTTTGTTAATTCAAAGGATGCTAAAAGAGTATGCAAAACTTCAATGGTTGAAGTGAGCATCGCGGAGTTGGAATCTTCACCGTGATGAAACCGTTAAAAGGTTTAATTTCATTAGAGACGATGAAGATGTTTGTATTTTACAATAAAGTAAGTGGGAGCGCTGAGACATATTTCTAATACATTATGTGAAATACATATTGTTGATTAGAAATGATGTATCTTTTATTGACACAGGTTAAGAATTTCATTTCGATGAAAGACTTAGGCATAACCCAAGAATTAGGCATCAATGTCTATATGGATAGATTGAGGCGCTAATATGGTTTTGCCAAATGTACATAGATAAGATGTTGAATGAGTTCAATATGGAAACAAAAAGAAAGGTTCTTGACGCACGGAAAGGACTGAATCAAGATTCAAGTATGTTGACACGAGATTCAAGTGTTTTGACACTTGGTGAAATCACAAGAATATTTTGATCAATCATCTTTGAGATGTACACATCCAGATATGTCCTATGCTCTAAATGTTATGAGCATATACCAGAATGACTCATAATATGATCATTGGACAATAGTAGGGATATTCCTATGATCTTTGGAAGAACTAAGAATATATTATTTATATAGTGGTGACAAATAGTTCATTGTAAATTGTTGCATTGATACTAGTTTTGTCACAAATTAAGTTTATCTCAATTTAAACTATGGGTGGCACAATGTAATGGAAAGGAAGTTCCATAACGGATTTGGTTGAGTACCAAAGTTAAAACATTATGACAGATACTACAACAAAAGGCTAAGTATATGACTGTTATTGTAGCAGCAAATGAGGGCATTTGCGTCAAGTAGTTTGTTATCAAACTAGGTGTGGTTCATAGCGGGATAATACTATGAAGATACATTGTATGACAATTGTATCAACATGATTTAATCCCAAGGAACTAAAGGTCTCACCAAAGGACCAAATTTATACAATGCCATCTCATTGGAGAATGAGTAATGCGTAGAGACGCAAGGACATGCAAATACATACAGACCTGGAAGTGTCAGATCCGAAGATTATGTTTACCACTAGCAATAGTGTCTATACAACACCGGAAAGCCATAGGTGTTGAATGCACAAGTTTTTAACTAGATTATTGACTCTAGTGCAAGTGGGAGACTGTTGGAGATATGCCCAAGAGGCAATAATAAAGTGGTTATTAATATATCTTTATGTTTATGATAAATGTTTACATCCCATGCTATAATTGTATTAACCGGAAACATTAATACTTGTGTATTTTGTAAACATAAAAGAGTCCCTAGTAAGCCTCTTGTTAAACTAGCTTGTTGATTAATAGATGATCATGGTTTCCGGATCATGGACATTGGATGTTATTAATAACAAGGTTATATCATTAGGAGAATGATGCGATGGACAAACACCCATAGTAAGCGTAGCATAAGATCAAGTCATTAAGTTCGTTTTGCTACAAGCTTTCAAATGCATAGTAACCTAATCCTTCAACCATGAGGTTATGTTAATCACCATCACCGGATGGATACTTTGATGACATCAAACACCGCTTCGTAAATGGGTGGTTATAAAGGTGTCATTGGGTATTTTGAAAGTATGTGTTGAAGCGCATGGACCAAGATTGGGATTTGTCCATCCATATGACGGATAGATATACTCTGGGCCCTCTCGGTGGAATGTCATCTAGTTAGCTTGCAAGCATGTGACTAGGTCACAAGGGATGACATAACATGGAACGAGTAAAGAGTACTTATCAGTAACAAGGTAGAACTAGGTATGGAGATACCGACGATCAAACCTCGGATAAGTAGAATATCGCGTGACAAAGGGAATTGGTTTCGTATGTTAATGGTTCTATCGATCACGAAGTCATCGTTGAGTATGTGGGAGCCGTTATGGATCTCCAGATCCCGCTGATGGTTATTGATCGGAGAAGTGTCTCCATCATGTATGCATATTCACGAACCGTAGGGTGACACACTTAAGGTTCAAAGTTGTTTCAAGTAGATATGGAATGTGCGTTGGAGACCGAATGTTGTTCGGAGTCTCGGATTGGATCCGAGACATCACGAGGAGATCCGGAATTGTCCGGAGAATAAGATTCATATATTGGGGATCATTTTCTAAGTTAGGAAATGTTTCGGAGTATTTGTATGGGGATTCTAGAAGGTTTCGGAATGTTCCGAAAGGTTCTAGAAGATTTCTTGGAATTTGCTTGAAAACCAAGAAAGTATCAAGGAATCCTTGTGGGGCAAGACAAGGATTCGTGGGGGAGTAGGACTCTCCCCCCACCTCCTTGATCCGCCGGCCAGGGGAGAGGGGAGTCCTACAAGGACTCGACCTCCCCATGGTGCCTCCCTCCTTTAAATAGAGGGGTGGAGGCGCCACCCCCTGGCTCCCTTGAATCCTCAAACCCTAGCCGCCTCTCTCATCCTCTTTCCTTCTGCTCTGGCTTAGGCGAAGCCCTGCAGAATTCTCTACTCCACCACCACCACCACACCGTCGTGCTGCTGGGATTCCGTGGAGATCTACTACCTCCGCTGCTTGCTGGAATGAGGAGAGGAAGGTCTGCTTTGACTCTGCACGTGTGACCGACTGCGGAAGCGCTGCCGGAACGCAGTGCCGGAAGGATCGTCTACTCGATCTTGAGATCGGCAAGTGATCGACTACATCAACCCCGAGATCTAATCTCGTAACGCTTTCGGATCTACGAGGGTTAGTACAGATCTATCTCGTTGCACATGTCTAACATATTAGATCTTGGCTTTTATCTAGATTAGATCTGGGTTTTGTTCGTTCTTGCGGTAGAAATTTTTTGTTTTCCATGCTACGAACCCATCATGAAATTCAATAGATGTAGTAAGGCCTCATTCAAATGGAAAGCGAGACCATATTCTGCACTGGACCGATCGATCTGAACAAGTACCGAACAAAACTTTTGATAGGTTCAGTAGCATTTGAAAGATGCAGCAGTACATAATATGAAAGAAAAATATCGATATATTCCTAGTTCACATTCAGCAGCACTTGGACATACTCATCAGAATTTCAAAGTGACTGATTCAGTTTGCCCTTTTCTCCGAATGCTCGATCATTGGAGCAAGCAAAACTAGCGATCAAGTCTGATTTTCTGTGCATGCCTCCTTCGAACATCAATGTCTGTGTGTGACCTCCATAGGCTTCTCAAAATGCGCAAAGCCTCGTCTAGATTATGAGTTTATGACAAGTACAAGTTACAAAAGAAAAGCAAGGCCATCTACTGCACTTGATCTAAACAAGTAGCAGTACATCAGTATTAGTTCTATAAAATGCCAAGTTTCAAAAAAAAAGACAATCTGCTGCACTTGATCTAAACAAGTACAAGTACATCACACTTAGTTCTACAAAATGTTGTACTCCCTCCGTCCCAAAATAAATGACTTGGATTTGTCTAAATTTGGATGTATCTAGACACATTTTAGTATTTAGATACATACGAATCTAGACAAACTCAAGTCAGTTATTTTGGGACGGAGGGAGTATTGTACTAATAGTAACAATAGAACATTTGACAAATTCAATAGCATTTAAAAAAAAGCAGTACAGAATAAGACCGAAAAATATCAATAGATTCGCAGTTCATATTCACTAGAACTTGGTAGATTCAAAGTTCATATTCAGCATCACTTTACAGATTCAACAGCATTTCAAACTGGCCGAATTAGCAGTACACATACAATAATTGACAGTTTCAGCAATGCATACATTGAAATTTAATAGATGTAGGAAGGACTGATTCAAAAAGAAAGCGAGACCATATTCTGCACTTTATCGGTCGATCGGAACAAGTACCAGTACATAGTTATTATTGCAAAATAGATTATCAGAGGAAGAACTCCATAGAAAATACTCAGAACTACCTTAAGCTAGGAACCACATCTCTCAAAATGATAAGTACCAGTACATACATTAGGTATTACTAAAAAATACATTAGCAGTAGTTGAACTCCAAAAAAATACTCCTAATAACAACTACTAAGAACAGCTAGTAAGTCTTTCTAGCAGTTCAAATACTCCAATAAACATTAAGATGTGTTTATCTCACTCATGAATCCTGTTAATGCGAAGATAGTATTCCAGGGTAAACACTGACGGTTGACGAGCGACTAGGTGCGACATCGACACCGGTAGGAGCCACTACAACTCATCGAATAGGATGTCATCCGGCGATGCGGTGCTCTCTGGCATGCATAGCTTGGAATTTTTTATCCTTCTCCCCTTAATCACAGTCGACGACCAAAACTTTACCATGTACAGCGGTGACAAGCACGCCGCCGACCTGATGCATACGATGGATACGACGTGTAGAATTTGGCGGGTGTCAAATCACACCACGAACACAGGACCATCATCCCCGGATCCAATGATATCTACTATCCGCAGGCCTGTTGTCGGCAGGGGCTTAGAGGTGTACATGCGTGATTTTCCGTAGCAGAAACTACGAGCCTCATCGAGTGAGCTTCACTAAGGTGGGAGAGGAGCGCTGCTGGTGAGGCAGCGAACATGCAGTCATCCTCCATGCAGTTGCAAGGGCCATGCGCGCATGCGATCTTGTGGTTGTGGACCTGACGGTAGGCGACCAATGTCCTACAACCGTAGTTGCGGCATCTGCTACCTTTTCCGCTGGTGACTCAGAGGTTCAACTCCTTGGAGCATGCGGCTAGACGAATGGCGCTGGTAGTGTCCATACGTATAGCGATCTCGTCGAAGATATCGGTGCCGACCTTGCTCCATCCGCCATACCACCGGTTGGGCCCCGAATCCGCCATCGTGTCCTGATGGTTTTGGGGCAAGGGCGGATCAATCTATGACTGTTCGGAGGTTTTGGAGGAGAGGGGTGGCGGCCTGGAAGGACCGATGCTGCGAGCGAGATGGCGAGGAAAATGAGTGAAGCACGCACTGGAGATGATACCAAATGCTGCTAGAGATGGGAAGACAGTATGACTCTTTGAACGAGGAGTTTTTTGCGTGTTCCTTCGTCGGTCATCTGCTGCAGGGTGCAACTACATCAAGGAGACTTTAATTTCTAGCTAGTCTAGTGCTGACTCGTGTACTAACGAGCTCGTTGGGGAACCCCAAGAGGAAGGTATGATGAGCACAACAGTAAGTTTCCCTCAGTTATGAAACCAAGGTTATCAATCCAGTAGGAGCAAGGAAACACCCCAAAGGTGTAGCTAGCTGAACTTTTGCAGGGCGCACTACCGGTGCCAGCAGCAACGTGGAGACCTACACAACACAACCACAGAACTCTGTCCCCAACTTGCGATGATGTTGTCAATCTCATCGGTTTTGCTGAAAACAAAGGATTAAACATATCGAGTGGAAGAAAGTAATAGTTTGCAGAAAGTAAGCACAAAACAGTAAACAATTGTAGATTGATGGTAAAAGAAAGGACCAGGGTCCATAGTTCACTAGAGGTGGCTCTCCTTAAGATAGATAACATGTTGGGTGAACAAATTATAGCGGGGCAATTGACAAACATCGAGAAAGCATACAAGCATATACTGCTCATCTTGACTCCTTTTATATTCGATTGGGCATTACAACGTTATACATAGACCGCCATCCAACTGCATCTATGACTAATAATCCACCTTCAGGTTATCATCCGAACCCCCTCTAGTATTAAGTTGAAAGCAACAGATAATTGCATTACAAATTGCGTGTAAAGTAAACAATACGATTGTTCTATGAACAAAGGATTATTGTTTTCTCCCTAGTAGCAACATCACATCTAGTACCTTAGAGATTTCTGTCACTTCCCCAGATTACTAGAGGCGTGAACCCACTATCGAGCATAAATACTAACTCTTGGAGTTGCTAGCATCTACTTGGCCAAGATAGCTACTAACAACGGAAAGCATGCAAGATTACAAATAAAAAGACATGATAGAATCAATAATCAATCTGAAATAGCATCTCAATATCCATCGGATCCCCGCAAACACAACATGCAGAATTACAAATAGATGATCTTGATCATGAAGGAAGCTCACAAGATCTAAACATGATAGCACAACGGAGGAGAACCAGCCATCTAGCTACTACATGGACCCGTAGTCCAGAGATGAACTACTCACGCATCACACCGGAGGCTTGCATGGTGATGAAGAAGGCCTCCAGGGTGAATTCCCCTCTCCGACATGGTGCCGGGAAGAGCTTCAGATCCCTCCCGATCTCGGGATGGAGATGATGGCGGCTACAAACTCTTTCATGGATTTTTTGATCGGGTACTTAGGGTTTCTGTATCAGAGGCAATATATAGGCGGAAGGAGAGGCCGAGGGGGGTGCCTAGGGCGGCCAGACCACCCCCTGGCGTGGGCCAGGCCTGGCCGCGCAGCTAGGTGGTGTGGCCGGGCCCTAGCCCCTCTCCGTCTCGTATTCTGGCTCTAGGTGTCCCTCGGTGAAAAACTGACTTTGGATTTTGTCCCGTCCAATTCCAAGAATATTCATTTTCTGACTTTCTTGGAACCAAAAACAGCAGAAAACAGGTAGCTAGCACTGTGGCTCTTGTTAATAGGTTAGTCCAAGAAATCATATGAAAAGTACTCCAAAGTGTGGACAAAACACAAGAAAGTAGATAAAACCAAGCACGAAACATCAAAAATTATGGATACGTTTGCAACGTATCAACATCCCCAAGCTTAACTCCTACTCGTCCTCGAGTAGGTAAGTGATAAAAAGAAAGAATAATTTTTGAGGTGACATGCACCATCATAAACTTGATCAAAGTATTTGTAAAACATTCAGAGCTGGGATCATAGTACTTCAATCATAACATGAAAGACAAAGTTCTAGAAATAAGGCAAAGAAACTATGTTGCAACATGAAAAGGCACAAACAAAAGATTCATGAATAACAATGCTTTGCAAGACGTTTGTTTGTTTCACATAAAGAAAACATAGCATAGTGGCATTTAGCTTGTCCCTCATAGAGTAGCAAACATAAATGCATAGGACACCTTCAAAGTTTATAAGAGTGACTAGATACAAATAGTTTAAAACAAGCAATATCAAGGTATGCATCAATCAACAAGTCTTGGGACAATGCACATATAACTAAGAATGGCCACTATGCTCTCAAAGTAGGTGCATAAAGGTAGAAGGTGGAGACTCAACATAAAAGTAAAAGAAAGGCCTTCATAGAAGGAAGTAGGGATTCAAGTCTCATAAAGAGCTTCCAAAAATTATGGTACTTAATAGCTTTCAACTCTCATTGCCCCTATCAAAAGCATCTTGAAGGTGATTAAGGTTAAAGTGACACAACTAAGAGGATATGCTTGACAAGTTATAAACCGAAATCTCATGCCCCTTACTTACAAAGATCGAACCTCATGCTACTCAACTTTAGTCACAAGTAAGCTCTTGTCATAGTAAGTACATATGTATCATAGAGAACCGCCAACGGGGTACCCCTTGCACATGATACATGAGCTATCCCATAATCAAAATGACAAGGCAAGGAGACAATGAGCATCTTGATGTGCTCGTCATTCGACGTAGAGCTCGTTGGGAACCCCAAGAGGAAGGTATGATGAGCACAACAGTAAGTTTTCCCTCAGTTATGAAACCAAGTTTTAATCGAACCAGTAGGAGCAAGGAAACACCCCAAAGGTGTTACTAGCTGAGCTTTGGCACGGCGCACTACCGGTGCTAGTAGCAACGTGGAGACCTGCACAACACAACCACAAAACTTTGTCCCCAACTTGCGATGAGGTTGTCAATCTCACCGTGTTTTATGAAAAACAAAGGATTAAATGTATCGAATGGAAAGAAGTAAAAGTTTGCAGAAAGTAAACACAAAGCAGAAACAGTTTATAGATTGTATGTAAAAGACAAGGACCGGGATCCATAGTTCACTAGAGGTGGCTCTCCTTAGATAGAAAACATGCTGGGTGAACAAATTACAGCGGGGCAATTGACAAACACCGAGAAAGCAATACATGCATATACTAATCATCTTGACTCCTTTGAGACTTGATTGGGCATTACAACATAATACATAGACCGCCATCCAACTGCATCTATGACTAATAATCCACCTTCAGGTTATCATCCGAACCCCCTCCAGTATTAAGTTGCAAGCAACAAATTATTGTTTTACGAACTGCGTGTAAAGTAAACAATATGATTGTTCTATGAACAAAGGATTGTTGTTTTCTCCCTAGTAGCAACAACACATCTAGTACCTTAGAGATTTCTGTCACTTCCCCAGATTACCAGAGGCATGAACCCACTATTGAGCATAAATACTAACTCTTGGAGTTGCTAGCATCTACTTGGCCAAGATAGCTACTAACAACGGAAACCATGCAAGATCACAAATAACAAAGACATGATAGAATCAATAATCAATCCAAAATAGCATCTCAATATCCATCGGATCCCCGCAAACACAACATGCATGAATTACAAATAGATGATCTTGATCATGAACGGAGCTCACAAGATCTAAACATGAAAGCACAAAGGAGGAGAACCAACCATCTAGCTACTACATGGATCCGTAGTCCAAGGATGAACTACTCACGCATCTCACTTGAGGCTTGCATGGTGATGAAGAAGGCCTCCAGGGTGAATTCCCCTCTCTGGCAGGGTGCCAGGAAGAGCTTCAGATCCCTCCCGATCTAGAGATGGAGATGACGGTGGCTACAGACTCTTTCGTGGATTTTTGATCGGGTACTTAGGTTTTTTGTCCTGAGGGCAATATATAGGCGGAAGGAGAGGCCGATGGGGTGCCAGGAGCGGCAACACCACCCCCTAGCACGGGCCAGGCCTGGCCGCGTGGCCAGGTGGTGTGGTGGCTCCCTGGCCCTTCTCCGTCTCGTATTCTGGCCCTTGATCCCTTCCGGAAAAATAGGCACTTTGGCTTTTGTCCCGTCCAATTCCGAGAATATTCATTTTCTGACTTTCCTAGAACCAAAAAACAGCAGAAAACAGGCAGCTGGCACTGTGGCTCTTGTTAATAGGTTAGTCCAAGAAATCATATGAAAAGTACTCCAAAGTTGGAACAAAACACAAGAAAGTGGATAAAACCAAGCATGGAACATCAAAAATTATAGATACATTTGCAATGTATCAACATCCCCAAGCTTAACTCCTGCTCGTCCTCGAGTAGGTAAGTGATAAAAAGAAAGAATAATTTTTGAGGTTACATGCACCATCAAAGACTTGATCAAAGTATTTGTAAAACATTCAAAGCTGGGATCAAAGTACTTCAATCATATCATGAAAGACAAAGTTCTAGCAATAAGCAAAGAAACTATGATGCAACATGAAAAGGCAGAAACAAAATATTCATGAATAACAATGCTTTACAAGACGTTTGTTTGTTTCACATAAAGAAAACATAGCATAAAAGTATTCAGCTTGTCCTTCAATAGAGTAGCAAATATAAATGCATAGGACACCTTCAAAGTTCATAAGAGTGACTAGATACAATAGTTTAAAACAAGCAATATCAAGTTATGCATCAATCAACTAGTCTTGGGACAATGCACATAGAACTAAGAATGGCCACTATGCTCTCAAAGTAGGTGCATAAAGATAGAAGGTGCAGACTCAATATAATGGTGGAAGAAAGGCCTTTGTAAAAGGAAGTAGGGATTCAAGTCTCATAAAGAGCTTCCAAAAATTATGGTACTTATAGCTTTCAGCTCTCATTGCCCCTATCATAAGCATCTTGAAGTGATTAAGGTTAAAGTGAACAAACTATGGTGTACATGCTTGACGAAATATAAGTCAGAGATCTCATGTCCCTTGTATACGAGGGCCGCTCCTCATGCTACTCAAATTTAGTCACCGGTAAGTTCTTGTCATCGTAAGTACATGTGTATCATAGAGAACCGTCAACGGGGTACCCCTTGCTCGATGATACGGAAGAATCCCCATATCAAAATGACAAGGCAAGCAGACAACGAGCATCTCAGCATTATTCTTATTTACCATGGGAATATGGTGCCTTTTTCTCTCTTTCCTCTTTTCATAGTATCTTTTCTCTTTTTTCTCAATACAGGACTCTTTTTTTATAAGAAGAATGCTTCATAGACAGCTCATTATGGTTACGGTGCAGGTTTCCACCATGTCAGCATGGATTAGACCAGCGGCCCAGGCGTTTTTCTAACACATATACATAACTCCATGGACTTACAAGATCCCCTTTCATTTCACACCGACGACATCCATATACAAAAGAGCATGATATCAACTAGGTATAAGTACCAAGTGCAATGTTGAAAGCGTTCCCCATGAAAGCATAGTTTTGCTAATTCCCAACAAATAAGTGCAAGCATATACAACATAGACGACACAATGGTTCAAGTTTATTAAGGGCAAGTAAAGTAAAGTGTGCCATCAAGTTCGTGAGAGCTTTAATCACTAGTTTTCTCATAACAAGTTTAATTTGGAAGGTAAACAAAAGCATGAATATACTTGGAATAGCATAAGATAGTAGGTAGGTATGGTGTACTCTTTGGAATAACTTGGTTTAGGGAGTTGGATGCATGAGTGGAACTCATACTTGGTTGTGGAGGCTAGCAAAAGACTAGGAGCGACAAACTAAGAGAGCAATAATGGCCATAATCATGTAGAGCGACAAAACATCATAGATCAAAGCATAAAGTGATACTACAAGTTGAAAACTAAAGGATCATAAAGGCTATGGTGACTTGTGATAGTCATAACATGGTGTGAGCATACGCCAAGTCAACCCAAATAAAGCATCAAAGGAGAATACCACTATGCTATGCTTTAATATGCTAAAACAACGCATGATTCATCCAAGGCACATTAAGCAATCTCAATTGTTTATAACAAGTCATGCTACAGAAAAGAATACTAAGCATAAAGCCACAACAATATCAAGCATGGCATGACAAAGCATAGGCCATAGTCAAAAACGAGCTCTTTTTACCACATAAGTATGAACTTTCCTACTCTTTTCCAAACCAAACCAAACCATTTGCAAACCAATGTATGAAAGAGGGGGTCCAACCAATTTATTCAGAAAACTAAGCAAACCAAGCAAACTAAAAACCAAAACGAAAACAAAAAAGAAGACGCTCCAAGAACGACACAACTGTGCATGAAACAATAAAAATGAAGCGTTTGGAAGAAACCTGGAATTTTTATTGATGAAGAAGGGGATGCCTTGGGCATCCCCAAGCTTAGACGCTTGTACTTATTGGATATTTCTTAGGGTAACACGCGTGGCATCCCCAAGCTTGAGCTTTATCCATCCTTCATCTCATTACTCATTCCTTCCATACACCTGAAAATTTTCCTTCATACAAAACTTCACACAATCTCATTAGCAACATTAGTGCACTTAAGATAAATAAGTCTTAAGGTTCAGTTCTATCACCAAATAAACTTCCATTAGAACACTAGATACTGTAGCACTTCCTTCAAAAAGCTCAATTCCCCAAAAGAACTCAAAAAGGAACCCACAAGAAGAAAATGCAGAAAATGGCAGAAATCTGTCAAAACAGACCAGCAGGTAAAGACGAATTTTTTTGAAGACCTTCTGTTGATCAAATCAAAAAGTGTTGAACTAAAGAAAGTTAGCTAACAACCTGGGGCAAAAGCACAAAACTTACAGCTCAATCCGACATACAGAGCTCTCTCACGAATTTTTACGGTGAAGCACAAAATCTGTTTTGGGACAGCAACTTTCCCAATCATTACTTCACTCTCATTAGAGGTTACTTTTGGCACAAAAATCAAATAAAAAGGATAAGGAGAGGTTATTAGTGAGGTAATAACTTCCAAGACTCATCTAAAACTTTTGGGTTATCTCCCACTAAGTACTTTTCTTTAACGCCTTTAAGTTAGGCATAAGAAGCAAAGAAAGAATCAAGTGTTCTCAAATGAAGAAGCATTAAGACCAAATTTTGTTTTCATAGGAGAAGCAAAAGAAATCTTTTCTATTTTTTTAGGGAAGTGTTCTATACCTTTCTTGAGTGGGAGTTGATATTTAATGGTGCCTTCTTTCATATCAATGATGGCACCAACAGTTCTAAGAAAATGTCTTCCCAAAGTAATAGGACAAGAAGCATTGTATTCAACATCCAAAACATAGAAATCAATGGGGACATAGGCATCGCTAACCATAATAAGAACATCATTAAGACTCCCCATGAGTTTCCTTTTAGCATTATCATCAAGTGGGACATTCAAATAGCAATCTTCAAGAGGAGAAAAATCAAGCATATCATAAATCCTTCTAGGCATAATAGAAACACTACTATCAAGATCACATAAAGCTTTGAAATCAAAGTCATTCACTTTCATATTAATGATGGGTTCCCAACCATCCTCTTGTTTTATAGGAATAGAAGCTTTATGTTTCATCTTTTCTTCCTTAATCTTTATGAGAGCATCGGTAATGTGTTTTGTAAAGGCCATGTTCATAGCACTAGCATTAGGACTTTTAGCAAGCTTTTATAGGAACTTAATAACTTCAGAGATATTGCAACCATCAAGATCAAAATCAACTTTATCATCTAAAGTAGTAGAACTATTACTAGCCTCAACACTAGAGGTGGTGATAGTAGAAACACTAATGTTTCTAGCAATTTCATCTTCTCTTTCCCACTTAGCATGTAATTCAGCTAATAGTCTAACATTTTCATCAATTCTTACTCGTATGGCATTAGTAGCTGCAAAGGGATTATCATTAGTTTTAGGTTTAGCAGCCATTTTATTAATCAATGAAGATTGAGCTTCAGACAAAGATGATATATTTCTTTCAGCATTAGAGAGTTTCAATTGTAAACTAGGAATTTCCCTATTTAGACTCTCAAGTTGATGGCTAATGTTCTTCACGATGATAGATTGTTCCTCCATAGTTTTGGTGAGTAGTTTATTTTGCTCATATTGCATTTGCATGAAGTTTTTAGTTGCTCTTTCAACTTCTAAAATTCTTCCTTCACTAGGCAATCCAGGTTTACCATTATAGCATAAGTATTACTAGGAGGGTAGGGCCTATAATTGTTATAACCAAAAGCATTGTTCCTATAAGCATTGTTACCGTAAGCATTGTTGCCAAAATTATTATTTCTTATGAAGTTCACATCAACTTGCTCTTCTTGAGCAACCAAAGAGGCTAAAGGAACATTATTTGGATCAATATGGGCTTTCCCATTAACAAGCATAGACATAGTAATATCAATTTTATCACTCAAGGAGGAGGTTTCCTCAACAGAATTTACCTTCCTACCTTATGGAGCTCTCTCAGTATGCCATTCAGAATAATTAACCATCATATTGTCTAGAAGTTTTGTTGCAGCACCCAAAGTGATGGTAATAAAGGTACCTCCAGCAGCAGAATCCAATAGGTTCCTTGAAGAATAGTCCAATCCTGCATAAAAAGTTTGGATCATCATCCAAGCAGTCAGTCCATGAGTGGGACAATTCTTTACGAAAGATTTCATTCTTTCCCAAGATTGAGCAACATGCTCATTATCAAGTTGTTTAAACTTCATTATTTCACTTCTCATAGATATAATCTTAGTAGGAGGATAGTATTTTCAAATAAAATCATCTTTGCACTTAGTCCAAGAATCAATACTATTCCTAGTTAAGGAATTCAACCACTCTTTACCTTTTCCTCTCAAAGAGAAAGGAAACAATTTCAGCTTAATAATATCACCATCTATATCCCTATGCTTTTGCATCTCACAAAGTTCAACAAAGTTATTTAGATGGGAAGCAGCATCTTCATTACCAATACCAAAAAATTGTTCTCTCATAACAAGATTGAGCAAAGCAGGTTTTATCTCAAAGAAAGTATTTTCAGCAACAGGTGGAGCAATAGGTGTGCTCATAGAATCATTGTTGTTGGTGCTAGTGAAGTCACACAACTTAGTGTTTTCAAGAGTAGTCATTTTTTTTGGGTTTTCAAATAAGAAAGCAAACTTGTAAAACTATTTTTTATTGTGTTTTTGAAGAACAAAACAAGAAAACAAAGCAAAAAGAAACTAAGCAAAACAAAAACAACAAAGTAAAGAGATTGGTTATGAGGGACTCCCCTTGTGAAGATGTCCTTGACTCGTCGGCAACGGCGCTAGAAAAGATCTTGATGTGCTCGTCGTTCGACGTAGAGCTCGTTGGGAACACAAAGAGGAAGGTATGATGAGCACAACAGTAAGTTTTCCCTCAGTTATGAAACCAAGATTTAATCGAACCAATAGGAGCAAGGAAACACCCCAAAGGTGTTACTAGCTGAGCTTTGGCAGGGCGCACTACCGGTGCTAGTAGCAACGTGGAGACCTGCACAACACAACCACAGAACTTTGTCCCCAACTTGCGATGAGGTTGTCAATCTCACCGTGTTTTGCGGAAAACAAAGGATTAAACGTATCGAATGGAAAGTAGTAAAATTTTGCAGAAAGTAAACACAAAGCAGAAACAGTTTATAGATTGTATGTAAAAGACAAGGACCGGGATCCATAGTTCACTAGAGGTGGCTCTCCTTAGATAGAAAACATGCTGGGTGAACAAATTACAGCGGGGCAATTGACAAACACCGAGAAAGCAATACATGCATATACTAATCATCTTGACTCCTTTGAGACTTGATTGGGCATTACAACATAATACATAGACCGCCATCCAACTGCATCTATGACTAATAATCCACCTTCAGGTTATCATCCGAACCCTCTGCAGTATTAAGTTGCAAGCAATAGATTATTGCTTTCCGAACTGCGTGTAAAGTAAACAATATGATTGTTCTAGGAACAAAGGATTGTTGTTTTCTCCCTAGTAGCAACAACACATCTAGTACCTTAGAGATTTCTGTCACTTCCCTAGATTACCAGAGGCATGAACCCACTATCGAGCATAAATACTAACTCTTGGAGTTGCTAGCATCTACTTGGCCAAGATAGCTACTAACAACGGAAAGCATGCAAGACCACAAATAACAAAGACATGATAGAATCAATAATTAATCTGAAATAGCATCTCAATATCCATCAGATCCCCGCAAACACAACATGCATGAATTACAAATATATGATCTTGATCATGAACGGAGCTCACAAGATCTAAACATGAAAGAACAAAGGAGGAGAACCAGCCATCTAGCTACTACATGGATCCGTAGTCCAAGGATGAACTACTCACGCATCACACCGGAGGCTTGCATGGTGATGAACAAGGCCTCCAGGGTGAATTCCCCTCTCCGGCAGGGTGCCGGGAAGAACTTCAGATCCCTCTTGATCTAGGGATGGAGATGACGGCGGCTACAGACTCTTTCATGGATTTTTGATCGGGTACTTAGGGTTTTCATCCCGAGGGCAATATATAAGCGGAAGGAGAGGCCGAGGGGGTGCTGGGAGCGGCCACACCATCCCCTGGCGCGGGCCAGGCCTGGCCGCACGGCCAGGTGGTGTGGTGGCTCCCTGGCCCTTCTCCATCTCGTATTCTGGCCCTTGATCCCTTCCAAAAAATAGGCACTTTGGCTTTTGTCCCGTCCAATTCCGAGAATATTCATTTTTTGACTTTCCTGGAACCAAAAACAGCAGAAAACAGGCAGCTGGCACTGTGGCTCTTGTTAATAGGTTAGTCCAAGAAATCATATGAAAAGTACTCCAAAGTGTGGACAAAACACAAGAAAGTAGATAAAACCAAGCATGGAACATCAAAAATTATGGATACGTTTGCAACGTATCATCTAGCACGCCAATGCTGTCTAGTAGCATCGAGGAAACTTTAATTATCTAGCTAATCTAGCACGCCAATGTTGTCTAGTAGAATGCCATATCATCACAATATAAAATTATAATAGGTAAAGATGAAAAAATAATTATAATTTTGAGCCGCTTCCATATAGTGTCGGGTGTATATTTGGTTCTTGTACTTGTGCATAGCGTTTATTGTGCTAAAGTCTTTCAATAGAATCTCCTACTTCCTCTGTTGCAAAATATAAGATGGTTTAGCTTTTGTGAAACAAACGTATCTAGACATCTTTTACTACACACTAAAAGTAGTGCGTAGGTTCGGATTGAACCACACACTAAAAGTCGTCTAGATACATTTGTTTCACAGAAGTTAAAACATCTTATATTTATGGAATGGGCCGAGTAGATGTTAGAATGGAAAAGAAGATTCGAGGGTTAGCAATATTGGAATTTGCTAGTCTTGATACATCGGTTAATGTTGAAAGTTAACCGTACACTATATAGTGATAAGATAAGGTAAATCTCTAAAAAATGTGGGCTCGTCACATCAGCTTAACCAAGGAGTAGTGCATGAGGCTAGAATCGTTGAAGGCAAGGCTGTTTACATAGAGTACGACCCTTACACAAGCATTGAGGTGATTGTTCCTTAAAGTGTATGGCCTATGGTCCGTAACGTCGTTTGATGCTAAAATTTTCATAATTTCTAAAGAAACTCTAGAATCGGTAGACTAAAGTGCATTATGCTAAAGATCCAAAAAATATATAGTCAAGTTCATACGAGTAACTAAAAATAGTACCGATATAAGGACATGTTTCAAAGGAGAGACACCAACAAGTTGAAAGTTGATGACTTCAGACAACCAAACAAAATAAACAGTTCAACTGGGTCAAGAACTATTTCTCTAATTGCAGTACCAAGTATTACATATGGATTGCATCAGTATGTACTGTGGCAACATGTCTTGTTTATTAGTTAAGCATGAGGCCGGTTCCAATCGAGGGAGTTCATGAAGGTTGGTACAAACTAAAGCGGATGCTTCACCGTACCTATCGAGAAGCGAGGGTTACTCCAAGACATTGATTTCAGAAGTAACACCACAGTATTTACCACTCAGACTGAAGCGACATAATTCAGGCTGCCACTCTTTGGAAAGCCATGCTATACTTGGTAAGATGTAGACACGGTTTCCTCTCATCAGATAACCTGAGGTAAGATCTGCACCTACGGGCATGATAATCGAATAGTTCAGTCCAAGGATAAGAGAATATGATCCAAGGTCAGCAATCCTTTCCCATGGATTGGCTTGATTAACCTGACTAGTGTTCACTGAGAACACAAAGCAGCCAAACCCGAAAGTATAAGTGGAGATAGTGCGACTGCAATGTACAACACGAGTATGAGAAGCACCAGTATGATGGTGGCAATGACAAGTAAGACAACTAGGATCATAAGAAGCGCCAAGCGTATATATATGAAGAAGTGTAGAACCATATGCAGATCTTGCTAACCACCAAAAACAAAAAAGTAGTCATGCTCGTCTCTAGTAGAATTAAGAAATGAATCCACCAACTCATCCGTGGCAGGCTGGCAGCTGGTCGCGCCAGGACCAGCGCAGGACCTTGAAAAAGGTAAAATGCGTTAACTTATGATTCCGACAGCATGATATAGTGAATCCTACTAAAAAACTTCCTTCCAATTGAACTGCATGCAAAATAGCTCGAACATAGGAAAAACAACTATGGCCTACAATCTTACAAAGGAAACAAAGCATTATATAATAGGGAAATTTCCAAAAGAATGGACTCATCTTTTTTTGTACAATACGGGAAATTTTTGGCTTGTTTTATTTAAAAAAGGCAAAGAGAATTGACAGTTCATTTGTAGGGGAACTTGCCGAAAACCCGTGCAAATGCTGAAAACATAGGATAGGAAAGACATAGGATTTTTCCTTTGCATGTCTATTTATACTCCTATAGGATTGTAGTGTGTTGGATTACATTGCAGGAAAAAACCATTGAACAGATTCTTTTCAGGAGCTTCAAGTATATCTTAAATTCCTATCGAATGAACTAAAAGACATCCGGAAAAATCTACTGTGTAGAATTCAATCTTATGAACCAAATGGCTGCTATAAGAAAAAATCCTACGGAAATCCTATGATTCGTACAATTCATAGAGTCTAAAATAACTACTCGTATTTTCATTTAAATGAAACACTCCCTATGTCAATTCAGTAAAATAGCTTGGACACATGAGTAATTAAGATAGTACACTACATATGAACGAATAATTACCAGGATGCAGAGGATCCCAAACATGAACGTTGCCATACAAAGCTGTGGCGAACACCAGTCCATCATGGGTAATTCCATCATTGTAACTACAAGGGCTCAGGTTGTGGTTAAGAGGAAGTGGAAGAACTGTCCATCCATCATCATCGCCCTGAAGGATGGCAATTCTGAAGTTGAAGACTATAACAAGCGAGAAATCTTTATATCTCCCAACAGCTATGGGAACTTGGCAAATAGCAATCTTCTGCATTACAGCTGGAAGATCATTATCCAACAAGAACATGGTTGGATGGTCGGTTGCTTGGAATGGCAATTCTCGGAGAGGAATCTTGTGACGAGTGTACACGTTACGAAGCTCCAACTTGCCTCTAAACATAGCCATGGAAATCCAATCTCCATTGGCGCCTACCCACTGCCGAGAAGTATAGCCTGGTATCGTAGCATCGGAGGAAAACCTGTCCAGTGGCAACAGCTTGCACGGGAGGGCTATCAATTTTGAAGTAATGCAAGAAATCTAGCGGTCCCTTCGTCGAGGGGAATGAAGAACACATGGGAGGCCAAATGGCATTGAAGCTTCTGGAGTTGCACTAGCTTTCGCAGATTCAAGAAAAAGTTTGGACGAACCAATTAGGCTGGCGGTGGTGATGGTGTCGCATCGGGTTATGAGTTCTTTGAAGGGGCCTTCGGTAAACACGTCGTGAAACAACTAAGAATCATGCTCACTATTCTTGCTCGCTGACGACATCACAAGGCAGCGTCTGTATTTCATTGATTGGGGTTTTAGAAGAGAGGGGGAATCGAC
Organism: Avena sativa; assembly: GCA_916181665.1. Lineage (NCBI taxonomy): Eukaryota > Viridiplantae > Streptophyta > Magnoliopsida > Poales > Poaceae > Avena > Avena sativa. The sequence goes on along the minus strand of OV702286.1, from coordinate 380,526,075 downwards.
GGCGACAACTACTTGAGCGAGACACGAAAGAGAATATGAAAGCGGCATATGGCAGCAGCGGTGCCGCGTGGTGCGGAAGGGGAAGACACCCTAGAGGGGACGGGGGAATAGGCAAGGGGGAAAGCTGGATTAATCAACACGGGCGTGCGCTCCTCAACTGCATTTCGAGGAGACAGTGACCCGCCGACTCCCTACTCCCTAGTACTAGTAGACATCTAGACGGTCGAAGTAGTTAATTTGGAGGAGACTGTGACCGGCCTGACTCCCTAGTACTAGACGCCTAGGGTACGGGTCCTACTGTAATTCGGAAATCCGAGCTCTGTATTTTTATTTTATTTGCATGGAGGCTATATTTATTTTTTCATGGAACAAGATCTATATTAATGAAGATGTGGGTACATTTTACAGAAGGACCAGAATAAAACAAGGAGACACAACTAAGTCCCACAAAAATACAACAAGCACCCTGCAAGGATTTGTCGTAACGTGATCCAGTCCCTATAAGAATGAGCTCTGTATTTGTTTTGTTAATTCCATGCCCATGGAAAGCTAGTTTGGCAAGGAGCTACACTTTTAGTCCTGCTTCTTACATCCGGGGTGCAAATTAGTCTCACATCTTGTAAATGGGGCAAAACTAGACCCACACCTTTCACCCCGGGCGTATTTTAGTATATTTCAAACAGATTGGATGGAATTTGAATGAACTGGGCGGATTTGACCATGCTGGGTTGTCCTTACCGGGCAGTTTTGCGGGTTAGTCCATACTAGTAAGTTGCACCTGTCTTGCATGTCAGACTCAGATAATAGAAGTATGACATATCATCACTATAAAATTATAATAGGTAAAGCTTAGAAAAACAATTATACTTCTGAGCCAGATTCATAAAGTATTGGGTGATCTGGTTCTTGTGCTTTATATAATGTAGATTTCAACCTTTATTAGCTACTTTGGGAACATGTCTTTGAGGTCTGTGCATAAATTCAATTGTGCTAAAGACTAGCAATAGAATCTTCTAGATCCCATAATGAAAAGAAGATACAACCGCTAGCAATGTTGGGATTTGACAATATTGATCCAACGGTCATTGTTCAAAGTTCTTCGTACACTATATAGTTGTAAGATGTAAGATAAGATAAGAAAAGCAAGGCTAGGGTAATATATGGGCCCACATAAGACATTGTTGTTTACAGAAAATTCCATGTGTTGAAGCTAAAATCTTAGGAATTTGACATGATATGCGAACATCATATGTCAATGTGCTGATCCAACGTACTTCACAATGTTCAAGTTGAATTGTCACGTATAAAAAATTGATGCATATGGATTATGAAGTCTATAAGAAAAGAATCAAATTTGGTAAGATTTCAGCTAACTGGAAACTAACGATACAATATTGAGTGAAATACACACATGTGTAGTTTTAGTTAACTTGAGCATTGCGAAGGACATTGTTCAGCCAAGCTGAAACTACATCAATCTATGAAACAATTCTATATGAAATTTCAAAAGCAATAGAAGTCGTGGATGGACACCACTTACAGGCGGGTACTATTTTATTGTCTTAGTCGAAAAACGTGCGTTCAAGATAGTTAAACGTGTACGAATTTGGTCAAATACGCTTAAATTTGTTTGAAATTAATTGATTTGCACCAGGGGTGCATGTTTTGCGATTGAGTTTGCCCACTTTGCAAGATATAGGACTAATTTGTATCCTAGGTGTGAGAAGTAGGACTAAAACTATTTTTATCTTGATCTTTGAAAAGAAACAAGTTATACAGATCCTCTAACTTAAGAAAATATAGAGAAGCTGTAGTACCCTAACTTTTCTTCTTTCAAACAATACAATTAAGACCTAAATGTCGTAAAATTAATTTGTACTACCTCCATCCTAGATCTTAAGGCTTATATGTTTTTTCAAAAGTCAAACTACGTGAAGTTTGACCAAGTGTTTAGAGAAAAATATTAATATTTATAATACAAAATTCATATTGTTTGATACATCATAAAACATATTTTCACATGGTATCTATATAATATCATACGTAGCAGTTATTAATAATTTTTTCTAAAAGTTTGGTCAAACTTTTCGTAGCTTGACTTTCCAAAAAACATAAGTCTTAAGCTCTCGGATGGAGGAAGTATAATGCAAATCTATGTTACTCCCTCCATACTAGTTTATTGGGTTAACATATAGTTTTTTCTAAAAGTTTGGTCAAACTTTCCGTAGCTTGACTTTAAAAAAAGTTAAGCTTTGGGATGGAGGTAGTATGTAGGTACGTAGCCCATTAAACCGGTATGAAACTAGTATGTAGTATTGAGTTACTATTATGTACAATCCAAATTATGGTGTAATAAAATTTAGTCCCGGCTTTCTATGTCTACATCAATTACATATAATAATTAATTACATATTATAATGAGATAATTAAGCTATAGCACACTGACTTTCCTTCTTTCCTTTCTCTAACGTTAGAGGAGCTGGTTGCACCATGTATACTACTCTGTACTGCAGAAGTATCACATGTTCAAACTTACAAAGTTTCGGTTTGACGAAATGCTGGATATATTGAGCTTTACAAAGGCCAGGTGAAACCAACAATATCAAAAGGGGTGAGAGGAGGAAAATAAATTGTATCATCCCTACCATATAAGTTATGAGTACCAAGAACCAATGCCTCACATCATCTCTTCTCAAGAAACAAGATCCATCGTCAGGGCGAGCTTGAGCCAAGAAGACGAGGCACGAACCACATGGTCGCATGTGTGCTGAACTTGCCGGCCCCTACGATTGCAGGTTGTGGTGCTGACTAGTTAGAGACGGGTAGATGAATCCAATCCACCAGCATATAGCTAGTCTCTGAAACTTAGGCGATCAGAAGCAGTATACATATGAAGCCTAACCACCTGAATGGCATGTGCTTGGTGTGAGGGCCATGCATCACACCATTATTCACAAACGCAATAAGAGGATGATTCAGACCCAGAAAGAGAGAAACATGTCGAATATGCCTTTGGACCCACTCAGGCTGAGGAAGGTCGTGGTGGCAACTGCTGCTGCATTGGGCTGATGCCCTCTGGAAGATATGGCACCAAAGCAATGGATACACTTTGAATGTCCTACCTTGGTGACTATCTTCTTCTTGGAAGTGGTCCACTTGCCCCGGATGTGTATCCACATCAGTGTTGGCCTGAAATAAGCTAGGAACCAACACATGCGAGAATCTACGCAGCCACACTCTAGGCCGTCGACATTGTCGTTCAGCACAGTGTGCTCATCCTCGTCTATTATTGGGGCCTACACACCTTCATAGGATATGCACCAACACCTGTCCAATCCACACAACAGACAACAAATATGTATTGTAGTCATTAGCTCGTGCTGTGCTAAATATAGTAATAGAAGCAAGTAAAAAAAGAGCAGTAACTATAGTCTGGTACTGAACTCACCGTATTGGAAGGGTTTGCCAACATGTAAAAACAGATCCATCATTCGATACAACGAAGATAATCTCATCTGCCCACACAACATCCCAATAGCTTCTCGGCACAATATTACTGTGCTTAAGTACACTACATGTATCGTCCCCTAAAAACTACTCCATGTCTAGGATGACAATGAACTTATCAAACTCCGTGATGAGCTTGTACAACCACTTGTTGCAGCGGGTGGACATCTGAGGTTCGCTACCAATTAATATGTATCTTAAGTAGCCTGGTAATGTCCTTTCGATATGAAAATATACCTACATGTGTATCCCGAAACCCGGCAGTTTCGAGTGACGGGACCTGAATGATGGTGCCAGTATACAAATTCACCAAACGCGTACTAATGATTTTCCAGGACCAGGATGACTAGCGAGATTAATCATGGCTACCCAGTTGCGGCTAAAACCAGCCCAATAATCGCAGCCAGATTTTGGGACGATGATGGGGGCTGGCATAGAAGGGTGGTCTAGCGGTATCATGTTGGCATCAATCACTCCCTTTTCAGTAATAGCGGGAGCTGGGGAAGAAGATGGAAAGTATTTTAGAAGGGAAATGATATTATAGGGGAAGTAGAGCGGCTTCTAAAGTGCAACCTGTTCGAGGGAAAGGTATATATCTGGGATGGCCTTGGAGAAACAAGACATGCTAAGAGGATCGGATCATCTAGCGATTACACAGAGAGCATCATCATCTAACTTCGACCAGTTGCAGACAGAGTTACCTGGACCGGCTCCCGCCATGGTGGATTCACCATCGCGCCGATGATGTGTTTCGGGAGGGGGGACTTTGAGGGCACGACAAGGATAAACCTAGTTGTTGTTGAGGGTTCTGAGGGAGATTCGAGGCTTTGAGTTTGTTTGGAAAGGGAGGCCCTATGCGTGATGGGTGGTGGAGTAGTCCGAGCGGGAGGACGAGCGGTGTCACGATATGCGAGGAAGGGGGTCGGTGTAACTCACACTGATAGGGCGACCCACCGTACGCTGGACCTCACAAGTTAGTAAATCTAGATCGATGAATACTATATAGTACTCCATACGACTCCTCCATGGGGAACCCAAACCAGCATGGGAAATCGGAGAATATTTGGAACCCTATTCATATTATGCTCTAGGAGCAATAACTGACACAGGTCTGGCATCATGCATTGAGGACGAGTACACTGTAACATGACGAGTCTAGTATCTGCTCAAGAATAGTACACATGTTGTTGGATTGTGTAGCGTTGCTTTGAAGCTATAGCTAAGAGCAAGTATAATAAGGTCCAGTCAGCAGGCTATAGGAATTAAAATAGTATATTTATGCTTAGTTGGATGAGAGAGAAGGGGAGAGAAGAGGATTGTGCTCTTAGTTAATAGTCAGCTGCAGCACGTGCTCCTAGGCACTATGTGAGAGTGTAAAGTGGACCATACATTAATAAAGTAATATATTTTTTATCTCTATGTCTATTGTACATGTTGGCTATTGGATTGACTCTAGATGATATGGACATGGCTTATAGCCAGCAGTTGGCTCTACTATTGCCCTTACTCTAAGAGAATATTTGCCTAGCTAGACATGAGTCTTAACGCTGCACAACATGAGAGTCTAGAAAAAAGATTCTCGGAGCATCTCCGAGAGGCTTCCTATATTTACCCACAATTGCTATTTTAGCAATTTGGCTCAAAAACATTGCTCCAGCAACATTGCTAAAAGTGGTCCCTACCAAAAATATATATAGGATGCTGAGTATATTTAGCCTCCCACTTGGTATAGTATTTACCAATCCAACATGCCACTTCCTATCCTATCCTAAACTATAGCAATCTAGTTTTAGTGGTTCCCTTCCTCCCCTTTGTCCCATTGACAAGTGGGACCAACCTTGTAGACCATTCGTAATGTATTAGTGTGTGGTGCATAGTGTACACGCATGCTAGTGTGCGTGCACACATTCTAGTGTGTGATGCATATGCTATCGTTTGTATGGCCATGTGTACATGTATTTGTACGTGTCCGTATATGCATGTGTTGTATGTGGCCATGTACATATATACGTGTAGCTGTTTGCGCATGTGTGTGTAGTGTGAGTGGCCAAGTATCTGTAGGAATGTACATATACATGACATGTTTTAGTATCAGTATATGTATGAGAGCGAGCTGTGCTACAAACATATATATATATATATATATATATATATATATGTGCTATTGTGTTGTATGTATGACATACTCGCCTCACCCGTTAGCACACACACAAACAAACATTAAGATTTCTATATCTTATCTTATCTTACCACTATATAGTGTACGAATAACTCTGAATATTGACCGTTGGATCAAGACTCGTGAATCACAACATTTCTAACCATTGGATCTTCTTTTCTATTCTAGCATCTCGAACTAGAAGATTCTATTGATAGTCTTCATCACAATGAATTCTATGCACAAAACTCAAAACACACTTCTCCATCATTTTAGAATCTTCTCCCTTGTTTCTCTAGACCATGTTACCAAAATTTTCAAGTTTTAGATAGCTAATAATCGTTGACTTCTACATGATATACAAAGTACAAGAACCAAATATACATCCATATTTTATAGATGTTCATCAAATTTATATTTCTTCTTCTTTACCTATTATAATTTTATATAGTGATGACATGTTAGACATCTATTATCTGAGTCTCACGTGCAGGGAACATGCAACTTACTAGTATTATAGGAAGGCTAGAAAAGCAGGATTTTTTTGGGATTGCTGAACCTTGATATGTCCATTTTGCATCACTATTCTATATCATAATTTACTATTATTCATTGATATATTTATATTAAGGGATGATACTTATGTTATTTCATCTATTTTTGCATGGTTGATGACTTTTGGAGCATGGACCGCTGCAGTCAGGATTTTGATGGAAAAGGTGTTGTTTGGAGGGAAAGTTCGCGAAGATCAGAAAATCCGGGAAAATACATGGAAAATCCTATTTTTCCAGAAGACTAAGAATGCCAGAAGGGGAAGTGGAGATGGGCCACAGGGGGCCCACACCACCCCTGGTGCGGGCCACCCCAGGCCGCGCCACCAGGTGGTGTGGCCGCCCTGGTCCACTCTAGCCTCTCCCCTCTGGCGTATATTATCCTCCTAAAATCGTAAGACTAGGGGAGCAACCACAAAAAGATTCTGCCGCCTCTGCGGGGCGGAAAACATCGAGAGAGAAAGATCTCTCCGGCAGACAGAATTCTGCCGGGGGAATTCCTTCCATGAGAGGGGAGATCGTCGCCATCAACACCACCATCAAGCTGGACTTCATCGGGATCATCATCATCAGCATCAGCACCATCATCTCCACCAGCACCATCATCACCACCTCAGACCGCTGTAACAATTGGGTTGAATCTTGCATAGTTCTTAGGGGAAACTTTCTCGGTGTTGATTACTCCTTGTAGTTGATGCTATTGAGCGAACCATGGAATTATCGTTTATGTTCAGATTGTTACTTATCATTATTTCATCTCTGATCATGATCCATATGATGTCTTATGAGTAGTTCATTTTGTTCTTGAGGACATGGGAGAAGTCATGTTGTTAGTAGTGGAATTGTGTTGAGGAAGATTCAATAGTTTGATATTTAAGTTGTGGTGTATTTCTTCTAGTGGTGTCATGTGAACGTCGACTACATGACACTTCACCTATATGGGCCTAGGGGAATGCATTGTGTATTTGGCTACTAGTTAAGATAAAGGAACATTCTATGATAGCTAGTATGGGTAATGAAAGTACAAATAAAGCTGTTGAACCAGATAAACAAATGGATGATGAACCTATAATAGCAAATGTGAAAGACTTTATCACTAATTATGTAGAAGAGGGACACACTATCCTTTGTAAAGATATCCCTAATATTGTTTCACAAAGTGGTGTTATGAGAGTTAGTGTCCCTGTGTTTTCTGTTAGGATAAGTGATCATTCCTACAATGGTTCTTGTGATAGTTTCATCGTTAAATTTATGCATGATACTGGAAGTTATTATGAGAGAGGGAAGACTGTTCTTATGCATCTCAATAATATCAAGTTTCCTCGTTTTATGCTGAAAGTTTTTATGTTGCACTTCTTTAGCCTTACTATGCTAGCAGCCTCTGGTTTCAAAAATATATTTGTTTACAAAATTCCCTTGCATAGGAAGTGGGTTAGACTTAAACATGTGTATTTTTGCTTCTTGATGCTCTCTTTTACTTCAATTCATATTCTTATGTGAGCATCATTGAAATTATCATGCCCATCTTAATGGCTATAAAGAAAAAGCTTTTTGGGAGACAACCCAATATATTCTTGCTTTCAGTTTGTTTTTGTTTATTTGAGTCTTGGAAGTTATAACTTCGGTAATAACCTCTCCTTATCCTTTTTGTTTGGTTTTTGCGTCAAGATCAACCTCTAATGAGAGAGAAGTGAGATTTGGGGAAGTTGCTGTCCCGAAACAGATTTTTGTGCTTCACCGTAAACATTCGTGAGAGATATCTATATGTCGGATTGAGCTGTAATTTTTCGTGATTCTGCCCCAGGTTATTATTTAACTTTCGTTAGTTTTGAACCTTTGGATTTGAGCAACAGAAGATTTTCGAAAAAATTGATCTTTACCTGCTGGTCTGTTTTGACAGATTTTGCCACTCTTGCATTTGCTTCTTTAATCGATTTCCTTTTTGAATTCTTTTTGGGTTTTCGGAAGGAGTTGCTACAGTAGATTATGATTTGATGGATTTCAGTTTAAATTGGACTTAAAAGGTTTATTACCTCGCTTATACTAATGTTGCTAATGAGAACCGTGTGAAGTTTTGTGTGAAAGAAATTTCCAGGTTAGTGGAGAAAATGGTGTAATAAGAAAGTGAAAGGTTTTATGACTTGAGAAATATGTGTATGAAGATGAATATATTGATGTTATTCAACTAGTGACTCCGGAAGAATCTACTAAATGCCAACTTCAGAGACCTGCAGAGTCCGTTCTCAAATAGGTAACAGTTCTGGTAAGAAAAGTTCCACGAAAATCCTGTCAAGTTATATTTTTGCAGTTTATATCCAACAAGGAAAGCAACGAAGCGAAAAAGGGATGGAAGCGGAGCCAAGGTGGCTCACACCACCCCCTGGCACAGGCCCCCTGGCCGCGCCAGCAGGTGGTGTGGCCACCTCGGACTCCGTCTCCGACCCGTTTTCTCCCATTACCTTCCTTTTGTTGTAAAACCTCGTAATATATAATCCCCGAGATCCCCCGAGGTTCATATATCGTGTTCTCATCGTGTTTTCGTTTCGATCTGTTTCTGCCAGGAACTATTCTTGAAGGTTAGAAGCACAATGGTGTCCGCCAAGGATAAGGCAAAGGAGCCTATAGAGGAAGATCTCCAAGACCCCGGGCAGGAGAAGGAGATCAAGAGTGAATATGAAGAGGAGGCAAAGCAAAGCCAACATCCGCACACTAGCACTACCATTGCAAGCATTGGAGTGTTGGCAAAACCTGCCAGGATCAAACGGACTACACGGATGTCAACTGGAGGGAAACCTCTGTGTCACTGTTTGGCTCCACGGTCACTTCCTCCACACACCAAGAATCCTTTCCATACCCTTATCCATGAGCATCAATACCAGAATATGCCCAAGGAGAAACTACCCTCCAATTGGGATTTGCCTCGTTCTAGCCATGTAGGAAAAGAAGACTCCAAGGAGGAAGAGTGGGGAAAGAATCGCAAGAGCTGGAAATCGCAACCCGACATGATCATGAGCCGCATTGAGCAAAACTCATAGTTGATTCGTAATCTCACCTTCGAGATTGAGGACTTGGGGAAACTAATCAAAAAGCTCATCGAGAGAATACCACCACCACCGAAGGAGTAATTCGTCATCAGGTTTTGGCATCCCCCTGGTTTGTTCCAAGCTTGGGGGAGTGCCATGGTATCACATCACTATCTTCTATCTTTTTACCTTTTTTAGTAGAGTCATATCATGAATAGAGAAGTTATCGTGTAGGATGGTTTGGATTATGGAAGTGTCCCCTCTCTCGTTAGATATCTATGTATCCCTTGGTGTGAGTTGCCGTTGTGGAATATTAATGAGAAGTTCTATCATTTACTCTTTTGCATATATTATATTAGTTTTCAATTCATGGTTATATGATTGATCTTGTCATTAGTATTGGTATCACTTTGGGATCATTGAGTTAATTTAGTTGGTTTTGGCAAACCTGGCTCGGTTAGAAGCAACACTATTTTGAGAAATGAATGAAAAAGATAAAAGTACTCTTAAAGAAATATAATTTCATCATCTTTCTTTCTTGATTTGCTCATAAGTTTAGTATTCTCTAGTTAAGATCTTTTGTGCTTCCAAGGAAGATTGCATGTTTGTTTTTATCACTTGTATGTTTGTTTGTTTCCTTCAATTCTTATGCTTGCTTCCCAACCTTGCTAGCCAAAAACCTGTACTGAGAGGGAATGCTTCTCGTGCATCTAATCCTTAAACCAAAACCTATGCCATTTGTGTCCACCATACCTACCTACTAGCACTATTGCTATTCCAAGTAAATTCTTGTTTTATCTACCTTCCAAATTAAACTTGTTATGAGAAAATTAGTGATTAAAGCTCTCACGAACTTGATGGCACACTTTACTTTCTCGCATTTAATAAACTTGAACCATTGTGTCCATCTTTTTTGCATATATTCTTGCACTTTATAAGTTGAAGTTAGCAGAACCATGTATCATGGGGAACGCTTTCAACATTGCACTTATATTCTGGTGATATAATGATTCTTTTGCTTATGGATACCGGCGAGTTGAAATAAAAGGGGAACTTGTAAGATCATGGAGTTTGTATGTGTGTTAGAGAAACTCCTGGGTCGCTAGCCTAAGCCATGCCTAATCATGGTGGAAACTTGCAGCATAACCATAATGAGCACTCTATGAAGCATCCTCAATAAAAACCTATGCAAATAGCAAATAAAAGGATCACTGAGATGCTCATTGTCTGCTTGCCTTGTCATTGTGATTATGGGATAGCTCCTGTATGATGTGCAAGGGGTACCCCGTTGGCGGTTCTTTATGATACATATGTATTTACAATGACAAGAGCTTACTTGTGACTGAAGTTGAGTAGCATGAGGTTTGGTACTTGTAAGTAAGGGGCATGAGATTTCAACTTATAACTTGTCAAGCATATCCTCTTAGTTGTGTCACTTTAACTTTAATCACCTAAAGATGCCTATGATAGGGGCAATGAGAGTTGAAAGCTAGTAAGTACCATAATTTTTGGAAGCTCTTTATGAAACTTGAAATCCCTGCTTCCCTCTGCGAAGGGCCTTTCTTTTACTTTTGAGTTGAGTCAGTAAACCTATCCTCTTCTACCTCAACAAGTATTTTGAGTTGTTGTGTTTCATTCATTCATATGATGATTTATTCAATCATGTTTCTTATGTTCCCAGTTTTGCACATTGCTCTTATCTTGGTGTCTACTACTTTGAAAGCTATCATTGAAAATCAGTTATTTGTGAACTCTAGCAAATTGTCAACTATTCTTCGACCAAGAGCTAAGTTTGCCATTACCAATTATGATTTACTTTATGCATCTTTATTGTGTTTCCTTTACTTATTGCAAGTTAAGTTATATAATAGGGAGTTGTCTTCCATTATGACTTATATATTGATGAATGTGATGCTTCTTATCCGTATTCTTTTATCGACTCTTCACTCCATAAACCTGAGGTCATGTTTATTGAGCTCAGTTTTCGCTTGGGGACAAGCGAAGTCTAAGCTTGGGGGGAGTTGATACGTCCATTTTGCATCACTATTCTATATCATAATTTACTGTTATTCATTGATATATTTCATATTAAGGGATGATACTTATGTTATTTCATCTGTTTTTGCATGGTTGATGACTTTTGGAGCATGGACCGCTGTAGTCAGGATTCTGATGGAAAAGCTGCTGTTTGGAGGCAAAATTAGCGAAGATCAGAAAATCCGGGGAAATACATGGAAAATCCTATTTTTTCCAGAAGACGAAGAATGCCAGAAGGGGAAGTGGAGATGGGCCATAGGGGGCCCACACCACCCCCTAGCGCGGGCCACCCCAGGCCGCGCCACCAGGTGGTGTGGCCGTCCTGGTCCACTCCAGCCTCTCCCCTCTGGCGTATATTATCCTCCCGAAACCCTAAGACTAGGGGAGCGACCACAGAAACATTCCGCCGCCTCTGCGGGGCGGAAAACACCGAGAGAGAAAGATCTCTCCAGTAGACAGAATTCTACCGGGGGAATTCCTTCCCGAAGAGGGGAGATCATCGCCATCAACACCACCATCAAGATGGACTTCATCGGGATCATCATCATCCTCACCACCACCATCATCTCCACCAGCACCATCATCACCACCTCATACCGCTGTAACAATTGGGTTGAATCTTGCATAGTTCTTAGGGGAAACTTTCCCGGAGTTGATTACTCCTTGTAGTTGATGCTATTGAGTGAACCATTGAATTATCATTTATGTTCAGATTGTTACTTATCATCATTTCATCTCTGATCATGATCCATATGATGTCTTGTGAGTAGTTCATTTTGTTCTTGAGGACATGGGAGAAGTCATGTTGTTAGTAGTGGAATTGTGTTGAGGAAGATTCAATAGTTTGATATTTAAGTTGTGGTGTATTTCTTCTAGTAGTGTCATGTGAACGTCGACTACATGACACTTCACCTATATGGGCCTAGGGGAATGCATTGTGTATTTGGCTACTAATCGTAGGGGTTGCCGGAGTGACAGAAACCTGAACCCCCATTAGGAAACCATTGCACAAGGGACGTCAGGGTCTTAGAGTTTAAAGCTGTGGTTAGGTTTCTACCTTAACTACTTTCTTGTACTTGCGGATGCTTGCAAGGGGTACAATCACAAGTATGTATTAGTCCTAGGAAGGTCGGTACATTAGCACAGGTTCACCCACACAACACTTAGCAAACTAAAGAAGATTAATCAACTATATGAAGCGAAAGCCCTTTACTAAAGAAAGGATTGGGCCACTTGCTGCATTTATTCTTATTGTCTTTTATTTACTCGTACTTTATTTACCAATATTATCAAAAACCCCTAAAAATCCGTTTGCTAAGTATTTACAGATAATTCCTGCTCCTAGCCACTCGCCAGCACCTTCTGCTCCTCGTTGGGTTCGACACTCTTACTTATCGAAAATACTGCGATACACCCCCAATACTTGTGGGTCATCAAACTTTCTCTTTCCTGTTCATGTAGCTAGTTTTTATCAATCCAAAATAGTAATGATGTTAGATATGCTCTAATGGCTAAGGGCATCCGCAATGTGCAAAAAACACCTTAAGGATTATGTGGCATTTCCTAAGGTTCACCTTACACATTGTGGAGAAAATAAACATGTCTTTAAGCCTTGTACTAGACTTAGGCCATCTGTAATGTATCTTATCTTATCTTACCACTAATAGAAGTTACAAAAATAGTTTTGGTTACATAAGCATCTTGGCTTTGGTTTTGAAATGCCAGAACATTTGAGAATATGTAGAAAGAGCCAAGAAATTTTTGTTAAATAGCTTTTGTCAACTGAGGGTGAGGTAAGAAGTATATCATCTGTTGCACATTTAGAAGCATAAGCATATACAAGCAATCAAGAAAACACTACATCACTCACAAGAAAAAGTTTTTGTTCCCCGTAATTTTCGCATTCTGGATAACTAATCCGGATTGCTGAAATTGGGATGTTATAGACCTTTCCCCCTTAAAGAATCTCGTCCCGAGATTCAGGGGATTAGGGTTAGGGGATTTTTTAGTCAGAGTTAGTTTTATGCATCTCGAGCGTATTAACTTACAGACTTCATCTTCGGACGTGGTTACTATGTCGGTGGTGCTAAACCTCAATCTTGTTGGATGCCCAGAGAGTTGAGCAAGCATTCAGGCCTTGCTGTGATGGCTAATCTTCTTTTCCTTTTGGACTCGATAACTTGAGGGCTTAGGCTGGACGAACTACCTATAGTTGGGACTTCGCGAAGTAATCCTCTGACGGTAGAGTCTATAGCATTGACGTATTTTCTATAAACATCTTTAGCGTTTTCCGTAGGGGCTTATCGTATTCTATTCAATGACTTCGGGTTGGAACTCCTGAGGTTGTGTCAGGCGGATGGTTATTCTATTATTGGTGGGAAAGACGTATCATTTCCCCTTAGGGTCAAACTAAGGTAGCTTGGAGATATGCTAGTCCGTCCTTCGTGGATTCGTCGGATGATGCTTGAAGACTATCGCCAACCTTCCGCCTGGAGTTGAGGTCTTCAGGTGATGTCTGCAAACTATGTCCTACGAGGCTCATATACTACTGTTATTCGTACTTAGCCTATCTGGGCAGTTGAAATTTGCAGATTTTTCGGACAGGTTAGAACTGATGGGGTTAGCAAAACTGCGATCCTTGAGGTGGGTCTTCAGCTGAAGTAACAAAGAGGCTTCATAAAATCTTTAGTTAGCTTCTCATCTACGGACTCGCGAGTTAATGATTGGCGAAAGGACATCGGGTCTGGAAATCTTCCTTAGTATCTTCCGGTAGGCGTTTTCTTAGAATTGATTAGAGAGATGCAATCTTTCCACCTTAGAGCTTCACTAAGGTCCTCCGAGAATGGTGCAGGTCTTCCGTCTTGTAGTGCCAGCGTGCTGCTAAAGAAGGTTGTATCTCCCTGGGGTCTTGAGTTGAGTTCTTCGGGTGCCGTTCTATTGCATGAACCTTGTCGTGGGTGGTTTCCTAACGAAATTTGAAGGAGTTAGCTTAGGGAAAGTTAGTAGTTAACTACCCTTCTTACTGGTGTTTTTTAGTAAGAGTAGAGACATCCAGCTTTGGAGAAGTTGTCTTCACTTGAAAAATTGAGGTTGCTTCTGCTCGATGGCGGAGTAGACTCGTTGTCTTCAGGAATCCTTTTCTTCAAGATATTGGGATTATTCTGGCCTTCTCGTGGGGAACTTCCCATCGATTTGGGTAGTCTCGACTAGAATAGTTAGTCTTTTAGGGCCTGTCAGAAGTCCTAATATACCGAAGGTTAGTGGAGTCCGGTCTTCACTTATTGTCTTGGTTAGCAAGTCTTGGGTTTTCTTGTGGATAGTGAAGATCCTTTGGTGGTAGACTTCTAGCTTCAACGGGACTCTGGTTTATCATCTTCACCAGGTTCTAGGTCCTAGTTCTTTGAAATTCGTAGGTTTGAAATTTGGATGAGAGATAGAGGAAACCATGTTCAAAATCCTTTAAATTACGAGAGGATAAGAAGTAGAACCTTTCAAAAATCTTTTGAGAGAGTAGTCTTCAAAAGCCAGTGTTTCCAAAATAGTTTTCCTGTCTAACACCATTCTAACTAAGGTTCTCCTACAGTCAGGATGGCTCTGATACCAAGTCTGTGGGGCCCCCAGATTAATCCTCCGAGAATCCATGTTATGCATACACCACGATCCCATGATCAGTTAGTCGTGGCACATAACCGGCGAGTATCAAAGTAAACATCCATTACTTAAGTGGATACATGTCATACCTTACATGCCATTATGTATACATCAATAATCATCAGCTGAACTTCACCAAGCGTAGAGCCCGAGCCATGCCTTGACCTACAGGCAACTGACTAGGAGAACGTCCTAGCTCGATTAGCTGTTAACTTCACCTTCTTATTTACCTTACTTCTCGAATCTGACCAAGTTAATAGCCAGGGATAATGCTAGTGAGTACTTTGAATGTACTCGCAAACCACCTTAAAATAATAACAATAGGATGATATGAATATAGCTGTGGTAGTAGGAGGGATCCAAGAGAGGTTCTTTTCTCACAGAGTTTCTCTTGTAGATATAGCATCTACATAACTTTGTAGAAAACTTTTGTAAAACCATTTGAAAACATTTTGAAGAGTTTTGGAAAACACTAGGATTTGGTTACCCATTCATATCTTCCTTCCGGTCACCCCATGACCAAACCCCTTTCCTTCCTTTCACACCATCCCATGGTCAAATCATGTATCCTTTCCGACCATCCCATGGTCAAAACATTCTCGAAGCCATTGCTTTTCAAAAATCCTTTTTGAAAACAAAACTAGCACTGCTCTACAGTAGTTTGTCCAACCCATCCATAACCGTAGACACGTCCTATTCGAATAGATTTACACCTGCAGAGGTTATACACTTTGCCCACACCAACCTAGTACCCTGCCCTGATCCTCACTGATCATGGGCCGAGTAACCGATCAAGACTCTCCGGATGCCACTCTAGTATAGGCCCTACCCTAAGATTTATTCCTCTCAACACCGGTATGTCGGGGCCATAGACCAACCAGAGCGCATTCCAACTCCTCTAGAGTGGGCACTTTCAATGAGAGGCTCATAGTATCGCCTGGTCACTCGCATGGGTGATCCTATTTGCTCTAGGTGACTGTCTAACAATTGACCCTTTTTGTAAAGGCAAGCCCAAAATTAGAGGGAGATTATCCCTTATAGTAAGTTATGAGAATTTACACACCAGAGTAGCAAACTTCAAGTCCAAACCTGTCCCATTCTAGAGTAGTGTGGTTGCACGGGTTAAGTTGTTATAGCTAAAGCTGGAAAGAACTGGGTATGTTTTTGTAAACATTTTTCCTCCATCTTTATTTCAGCATATTTTGTAAAATAAAAACCTTTTTATTTCTCAAACTTCTCTTGGTAGATCAAACCTCACCAAGGTTGTATCATAAAACTCTTTGTAAATTTTTCCCGGGGGCTTCCCATCCTATAGCTTGCTTCGGCTAAAACAGGGTCTCCAAAGGGGTATGGTGTATTCCACCATCTACCATACTAGGGACAAGTAGGTGTCATCGAGGGGGGTTGTACTTAGTAGAACCATTGTGTAATGTTTTGGAGGAGCCAAGCCACTACCAGAGATAACTCATCATATAATAAAATAATGCAATTTCGTAAATAGTAGATAAAACATGCATAAGGAAAACAATAGGACAAGGCTTATGAGCAAGACGGTGTCTTTCCTAAGATCAGCAATCTAGCAATATATGTCCCTCGACTTCTTCTTAGAATTCCATAATATCCAAAATAATAACAATCTTCTTCGGGCCTTCGATATAATCGCAACTAGCATCGTGAAAGAGGATACACGCAAGCAAACAGAGCCACAATCAACACAAGGCATACAAGCACCATTATAGTACATCAAACAAACATTCAACAACATACTAAATTCAGTAGGTTTTGATAGTTTGAGATCATGGCATTTGGATATACTTTCATTGCTTTTGTGGATTTGCCTTTGTGATTTATTTGTGATATACCACCTAATGAAGGAGGTTTTGAACTAAGGCTTGGGTCTATATGATATCAATGTAAAAAAATGATATCTACAGATAGGTATTGAAATAACAAGGTCAACAAAAGTGGTTTAATGATTTTATCACTTTTCTTTATTTAGATATGATTATTTTAGTGGAAAAACCCCTAGTTTAGGTTAAAATTCACCAGAAATGATTTGGAGATCAAATAAATTTTCCTCAGAGAGTGTCGTTTATATTTGAGTTTTTGATTTTTGAGAGTTGGAATCACCTCAAAATAATTGCCAGAATGCCCTTGAGAAAATCCAAAAGTCAATTATGTAGTCAATTTGTCTTTTTGACCTGATTTGTTATATAGGTCCAATTGATATGAGGTAGAGAACAATAGATACGTTTTGCAATTGCCTTCTAGTGGCAATTGGAATCACTAGTTTTGGACTAGTTAAGCTTCTGAAATGATTTATATAGTGAATATACCACTTACAGAAATATTTAATTCATTAAAAATCAAAAGAGGATCAATAATTAGTGATCTCCTGGGGTTTGATAGGTACCAAAGTACCACATCACTGAGGGTTGGAATTAGGTCATTCCAACCTTTGGTTTGACCTGGAGAATTTCCTAAAGTCTAAAATGGCTTGCTTTTGTTATTTTTATTGAAGCAAAACAAGGGCTCCACTTGGCATGGGGCCAAGTCCAGTGGGTTGGCACTTCAATTAAACTCCAGAGAAAGTTGGGTTTACTTCATTTGGACAAGTGGAATTCTCTAGAGAATTTATTTAATAGAATAGATCCCTTTTTGTAGATTTATTTCTAGAAATTATTGACAAACTTTTTGGACTAGGGTTGGTTCTGCATGTTAGAAAAAACATACATGAACATGTCAAAAATTGGATCTAGGCAAAATGGTGTATTTTCCATTTTCATTTTGAATTAAACCAAATGGGTAATTTGCAGATCTGAATTTTTTTAATAAAAGGGAAAGGAGTCCGGGGTACTGGGCCCGATTTGGATAGCATTAGGCCACACGGCGGGGAATCTACCCACCCGGGCATCTCAGCGAGCGGGAGGGAGATTCAAATCTTGCCAGGGGCGGGTCCAGTAGTAAGCCACAGTGAGCGCTGAAGGGGGTACAGGGCACCCCTGGCCGCCCGATTAGAGAGGGGATCGATGGCGGGGAGCTCATCATGCACCTCCGAGGCGTGGTGGCGTGAAAAAACCCTAGGGGCGACGGGGGCAACACGGGAAGCTTACCAGCGGGGCGGAGAGGCATCGAAGAGGGGTGGGTGTGACATGGTGGTCGACGGTGATTGGAACGAGGGGCGGCAGCGGCGGTTTTGGCATCAAGAGAAAGCTCATGCAAGAGGCACCACAACGCTGGCTTCAGAGCTCGTTGGGGAGGCTTCCAGGGGAGGTCCTGGGCAAAACAAAAGAAGGGGAGAGTCAGGGATGGTAGGGGAACACTATGGGGTGACATGCAGGGAGAGAAAAGTAGAGAGGAAGAGGCCTTGCTCGAATCCTTGAGGGAGGCTGAGAGCTTGCTCTCTTCTTTCTCTCTAGCAGGGCAGAGCATGGGAGGGTGAGTGGCTCTCTGGAAGAGGTAGGTGGGAGGTGAGGAAGCAAATTAAGGGCATGGGCGTTCTGGGGTGGACTCTGTCCCTTTTAATCCGAATGGGAGGGAGTATGGTGAGCTAAGACCATGGAGGGTGTTGGGGCTGGCTCATGTTCTCCTCATTGGGTGATAAGGGCGATGGAGAGAGGGGAGGATGGGTCCTGGTGGTGCAGAGTGGCAGGGAGGGTGTTGCGGGCCACTTTCTTTCTTATGCCTTTATTTAAGAGGCCAAGTCTCTCTTCTTCCAAGCATAAAGGACAAGGGAGAGAGGGAGAATATTGTTTATCTACAGTTTTTTTAACTAGAGGGAGAGGGGGTGGGTGCTATGCTGAGCAAGGGAGTAGTTGGTGCGGGTTCTAGTGGTGATTAACTCAAGTTTTGATCATAGTTGTGGAAATGATCATGAAGGAAGGTTCTAATATTTTATCTTTGCAAGGTGAGATAATAGTGCTGGGAGATGTGTAAGATCAAGATACAAGTCCCAGATTTATTTGGAAATTTTCGGAGTATTTTAGATCATATTTATATTTTTTATTACAATATTGTTGAATATGTTTTATGGAAATTATTTGAAATTTTTGAGTTGGGCAGAGTGGGTTTTTGGTTTCAGATGGTCTTGAATACCATGTTACACTTTGGAGAATTTTCCTAGGATTTATTGAGATGGAAAAGTAATTTTAAGCTATTATTTATTGTTTCTACCATTTAAGAAAAGGGGCAAAAAGAAATAATAGAACATCTCAAAAATATTTATTTTTGAGGTGGGAAGAAAGGATAGGATGTATAGGAACCAAGTGTGCCTTTAGTTGGCCAAGTGGCTTGGGGAAAACCAACTTTCCATTATAGGAGTTTTGAGGGTTTTGTTAATTAAAGGGATTTAATTGTTCTTGGGCCAAAGGAATTATGGATAATATTTGATAAATCTTTATATCCAATTTAGATCATGTCCACATGATGTATCCATCATTTGCAACCTTGGGTTTTGAGAATTTTACTTGTTTTGGGTAGAATCAAAGGAAAAGAGGATCTTAGGCATTATTAATTTTATCCCTTCAAAACCTTGTTGGATCTTGGGGCTCAGAGATCCCCTTGGAAATTGGGCTATAAGGATAGATAGACCAAGTGATGTATATCATCATGGTATAGAGGTTTGAGGTTGATCTTGATTGAGTGTTCCAATAATTGAATTAAAATTTGAATAAAATAAGGGTGTTAAAGCAGATTAGCAATTAGCCTTCAAAACCATGTGGGTTTTAGAAGCACCAGGATTCAATTGAAACAAGTGAAGTAGGTATTGATGGACCTTCATGAGTAGATTATAATGATGCAGAGAGTTGGTCAAAGGAAAATAGTATGAATATGTGAGCTTCTTCCAAAGTAGGCATGTTGATAAGGTTTGCAGGAATTATTATTTTCTTGCCTACGAAACCATCAAGAAAAAGTGTGTTCAAGGATGGTCTAGCCAAGGGAAAGAGTGGGTCCTTGTTAGTACTTAAGATGGTCTACAAGATGGTTCAAGTGCATTACCAAAAATTCAGAAGGAGTGGAAATGGAGGAGACTCAAAGATGTGATATTGATATTAGATTTCCAGACTTAGTCATTTTTGGCAGAGTTGGAGATGTTGACTAGAATATAAGAGAGGGGTTGTTTTGAGATGATGTAAGGTCCCAGAGCATCATCAAGTGCATGAGGTTGAAGGGTAGATGGAGGAAAATTGATCCATGCTTGATATTGGTCTTCATAGACCTAGAAGCTTCTAGAAGGAATGATTTCACAAGTGATCTAGTTAAGATTAGATGGTCACTTTAGTGACCAGATGAAAGGGTAAGCTTAGAGAATTTCCTTAGGGTTTATAAACTTACTTTAGTTTGATCCTATAGGATGAGCTCCTAGGGTAGCTCACTTTAGTTCCTAAGCAAACAAGTTAGTCAGTAGATCAAGGAAATTCATCTTAACAGATCAAGGCAACTCATCTTACAAGGAAATCAACTACTACTAGGGTTACCACCAGCCTTAGCTTGAGGTAAGGATGGACATTTTTGAAAGGTTGGAGTTTGCATAAGGTAAGAGTCCTTGGTATCTCTACCTAGAGTCGAATTCAAAAGATTTATAAAAGGTTTTGGAAAAGCTAGAGGTAAGAGTAGTTGAAGGTTATGTCTTGAAAACATAAGAGGATTGTAGATCTCCATAGTTTTGTCAATAGAAGTTACAAAAATAGTTTTGGTTACATAAGCATCTTGGCTTTGGGTTTGAAATGCCAGAACATTTGATAATATGTAGAAAGAGCCAAGACAATTTTGTTAAATAGCTTTTGTCAACTGAGGGTGTGGTAAGAAGTATATCATTTGTTGCACATTTAGAAGAATAAGCATAGACAAGGAATCAAGCAAACACTGCATCACTCACCAGAAAAAGTTTTTGTTCCCCTGGTTTTTGCATTCTGGATAACTAATCAGGATCGCTGAAATTGGGATGTTACACAAACCTTACAACTTTCTTGAAGACGCCTATATATTTTGGGGCTCTAGCCGCCGGCTAGAGAGCCGCCATTCTCAGATTACATGACAACACCACCAAAGAATATCCACGCCATTGTTCATCCATTGTTCATCACTTCCATCATCCATCCCCTCCATTATCCATAGCCATTTCTTTGTACTTTAGATCTCCTTGTGATTTGGCAACCATTGTAAGAATATTTGATTTTAATCTAAGTATTTGTACAATGTTTTCTATCTCTGATCTATTTGTTATGAGTGAGTAGTCCTCATGGCCTGTGGGTTGGGGAGAAACCTCACATCAATTATGTGCATCTAATTCATGGGAGTATTGTATTTTTTTGCAATTGAGATTTGTATCTTTTATTTCTTTGTCTCTTGTCTCGATCTGTGGACTTTTAGGTACCCAAGATCCCATAGATTGATAAAGGCTTGAGGTGAGATACTTGGCTAGCGGTGATCTCATAGGAACCCCGGTGATAGAAAGGGTAGTACGGTCTTCACTTAGCGACCCATTCGGGATCAGAACAACATCACCACTTAAAGCTTTGATATGTGTTTTACACTTAATAATCGTTTGTAGCCCGTTGCCTCGGTGTGCACTCGGTTGGATTAAAAGACTATTGCTATGCCCGCTGCATCATGAAGGCTCTAGTATATTAGGATGTGTTACCCACAAGAGATTATCTCCATTCAAACATTACACATGACTATGCTTATTATTATCTTTTATCCCATATGATGTGCAGCTACAGGTGGATCTTCAACCCCGGCCTATCTCCATCCATTGATTCAGCCCATTATAAAGTAAACTAAATTGGTCCGATAAACTAAGGTAAAACGAAGAAACAAAGTCTTATAGACGTGTCCTTTTTATTTCCTTTTATCATTGCTTTCCAAGGTTCGATTAAACCTAGGTCTTCTAGGGGAAAAGATATTATACTACATCCTTTAATCTGGATTGAAGATATCAACAAGGTTTTGGCAGAAACAAGATTATGATTTTAGAGAGATTTTATGCAAATGATGTAGGGGATATTTTTGTATATTTGTGCTTGACATGGTATAGGGATCACTTCCTAATTTTTGGTAAGTTTTTAGAGCTATAGAAATTGGGATTTATTTGTAAAGTGACGTTTAAAGGATTTTCTTTAAATAGGAAAAGAATATAAATTTTAATTGTTTTGGGGTGAGAAAAGTATTTACTTGATCACCTCATATCGTAGGTTCAAAAGTTTAAGAGGCAAACCAAATAGTGTCAAGCTTTCCAAGGTTTGAGAATTGAAGAGGCATTGAAAAAGGCAAAATAAAATTTTGAAGTGGACAAAATCAAATGCTCGATGAAAATCATGAAAATTAAAGAGGGTTTTAGGAAAATAAAAAAATTGGGTTGTTACAGACCTTATCCCCTTAAAAGAATCCCATCCCCGAGATTGCAACCGTTTGTTGGTTTATTGTCGGTTTCAACTAGATTCTGCCCTTGAGCATAACTTCCATGGGTCTTGTGGCTTGTATATGTTGATTCATAAAATCTTTGCTACTGCCAAGCTTTGTTGTCTTACTTCCAATGATCTTATATCACCTCCTGAATCCAATATTCAATGGTCTTTTTTGGAGGTGAGGTGCATTCCTTTATTTTGATGGGTAGAGCATGTTGTGGTATATGTTCCTATTCTGGTGGCTCTAGTTGACAATACATTCTTATTTTTTGGCTAACAAGGTAGGCATATTTTCTAGTTGTGACGCTGAGAGTCCTCACAATTTCCAAGCAAGTCTTGGGTATGGAATATTTTTGGGGCCTTCAAGTGGAGTGGTTTGTTGCTAGAGTGTATATTTCTTCAAAAACCTTTTGTTGGGGCCTCGAGTCATCACAACTTTTCTTGATAAGGAAAGGCTGTATTTGGTTTGTCGCGGATCAACCGAACTTAGTTCTTAGCTGGTTGGAAAAATTTGGTTTTGCAACCTTTTGGTATCTTCGGATGTTGTCCTGTAGCATGATTGCAACATTTCTTTGCATAATGCTTTAGTAGTAGAATTTCCCTCGAGGTTTTGGTTGTGGAAGGGCTTAACATATTGTAGAATGTTTTCCTAACCAACCAATGGCATAGACTCTTTCCATTATGAGATACTTGGGTATCTTTATATGGTATTATAATCTTGAGAATACCATGGAATTTGACTAACGATTTCACATATTGCTATTGTTGGGTTCACAACATAGAAAACAAAAAATTTCCTACGATATGAACAACTAAGCACTAGGTTCTATCTATCTATATACAAGCAGCAGGTGGATATACATCCATAGAGATCTTACCCTCGAAGACCGAAAAGATTTGTTAACAAAATCTGATTTCGTGGATGATGTAGTTGTACACTTGCCGATCTCAAGATCGAATTGAAGTCTAGCACTGCAAAGTAGCAGCACATTTGTGATCGCACACACGTCCAACACCCCGACAACCACCGAGTCCTCACACCAACAAAGCAGCAGATCCTTCCAGAGAAACCACCGAGAACATGTACTTTGCTAATCCGAAGCCATGTGTAATTTACTAGATAGGGAGAGAGATCCTTCACGAGGATGTGTGTGTGTGGAGAGGAGGAGGAGGCCTCCTTTTATAGGTGTCAATAAAGTACCAAGTTTAACCCATTTGGATGATAGAAAGTTGATCGAACATATGGAGTAGCAAATTCCTGCACAGATGTTATTTAGTAGAAAAAATCTGTGATTTTTTGTGTAACTCCGATTGCTCTCATATTCGAAATAAATACATTTTGCTGCTGCTGAAATTCTGGACAGATTCTGCCTACTATTGCTTGAGTCATTCTTTGGAGTCTCAAAACGATTTTCCATGAGTCTTTTGATGTGCTACGAATGTTTGCAACATCATATACTTTCTGCAAACCTCAAATGCAATTTTGTCTAAGGTTTTTATGGTATCTAGCAACATAACTTTGTACCACTAATGTCATCCCGTAGAAAATAAATGGGAGAAAGTTTTGTGTTGAAGTTTTTGACAGGGAATGGAGGAACACCACACTAAGAGCTATCCAAGGATGGTGAAATCCATAAGATTGGGGATTCCCAAGGCACCCCACTAGACCTATTAAACTCTCGGTTTACACACCTCTAAACATTGTTTTTGATCAACATAAGAATATCATAGAACTTGGAGTGTCCATATCTAGTATTATGTTTAGTTTTGCATGTTACCCTTTGGCATAAATAGACCACCATGATAGATGTTTTTCATTCCTAGGAAAGAGCTACTGAAACAAATGAAGTTCAAGTTTGAATGCCATGATAGAAGGAAAAAGTGAGTAACAAGCTATGCATGTTATTGCTTCTAGTTATATTGTTCATGTGCTTTAGAGTGATAACTTACAAGTGTTTTATCTAGTGCTAGTTCTCATTTTCAACATATATGGATAGTATAATGCTTATATTGTTTATTAGAAATGATCTAGTACTATGGACACTTTTTGCATGCTTGTAGAAGGTCAAACGGTTACTATTGATAGCCCCACCATATTGAAACACCCTGCTTTAGAAAAACAAAATTAGCTATCATACTAGGGAGAACATACCCAAATAGCTAATGCTATATCCCAAAACATACTATCATGTAGGATTCATTATTTAGCTTCCAAACACATCAATTATGTGTATGGGTGACACAGTGAAGTTAGTTGTGGGGTGACCACAAACTCATGGGGCATAAAGAGTACCCCTTGCAAACAGAACAAGATTATGCACACGATAAAAGATGAGGGCAAAAACCCTCCAAGAAGAGGTACCAGTGCTAAGATGAGGGCAAAACCCTCCATTGATGGCATGAACAAAGTGAGAGAGTGAGTATGTAGGAGGCTAGGTCTCTCAAATATGAAGCAGATACAAAAAGTGAAAATGGAAAAAGGAAGAAAAAAGAAATAGGTAAGAGAAGAAGCCAAAAGTGCCAAAAACAAGAATGCCAAATGAGGAGCAATGGAACCAAACAATAATGATGAACTATGACTCAACCATCAGGGATAGTGTTTGGAAGCCATATGTGTCTTGCATATGATATTCCTTGCTTACGAGCCTCATGCATACATACCTTTTTTTGTGCGAAGCATTCTAAAACATTGTTCATGGTACTTTATTTATTCATTTGGTTTAGTCATTATAGATTTTTCTAGACATGTATGGATATTATGAGAAGTAGCACTTTAAGATATGCTTGTTTATTTTTACTCTTTCATGTATCTACCATTTAAATATTTGTGATGCTTTCTAGATAAGGTAAGCAACAAACTCCAAAGTCCATGTTTAGTTTTATCACCTTCATGCTTGAGGACAAGCATAGGTTAAGCTTGGGGATGTTGATGCATGTAAAATGCATACATGAACTTTGTAGTTTATTGATACATATTCCCACATATAGGAAACTTATATAATGATATATCCATGTTTTATATTGATTTTTGGGGATTGGTATTATTTTGGTTATAACTCTACAGGACAGGAAAAACCATGTTTTGTGTATTTTTATCTTTCATGGACCTAAATGAAGTCAAACAGAGCTAGGATTCTTGGAAGGCAATATTTCGTGAAGAGGAAGTACCTAGAGCACTTGAACTTCACCAGAAGGGCCAGGAGTCCCAAAATAGGTAGGGTGGCGCGACCCACCCTGGTGCACGTGCCACCTACGCTCTTTTGGCCCTCAGCCACCCGATTCGCCTCAATCTTTCGTCCATGGACCCATCTTGACCTAAAAACGCCTATATAAAGGTCCCCCTATGCATCTCTAGAAGGGGTGCCGGAGAAACACCAAAACACCAAAATAGAGGCAGAACCAACGAACATTGGAGGGGGAAACTCTATCGGAGCACCACTGGAGAAATCTCTACCTTCAACATCTCCACCAACATCACCATGATGAAGAGGGAGTAGTCCACCTCTAGACTATGGGTTTGTGGAAGTAGCTTGATCTATTTATCTCTTGTTCTACCACAGATCTAGTACCATATAAGCTCCCCAACATGATTATGGTCATATATATAATTCCTATGTGGTGGATCTTTATTCTATGAGTTGTTATATGAGATTGGAACCTATTTATGTGTAAGATGTATTGATAGATGCATATCATGTACCTCTGTAGGGCCGGGGATTTAAGGGGGACCCTGACCCACTTGCGGATGGGCTGCCGCCCTGTCTGGAAATCATTCCGCGAGGAATGCAACCGGCCTCACGAGCGCTCGACGAGGGAACTCTAACATGGAAGCCTTGAGAGGGGTATTCTCGACCTCCACCCCCTTGGGGAGCAATCTCTGATCCTCCTGACCTCACCAGGGTTACCATGGTAATCAGCTTACCCCAGAAGAAAGCAACAAACCCAACGGGCAGTCCACTTGCCGCGTAGATTACATGGTCTGCCTTGGTAAGGAGGAGATGCTGCATGGCCGCATATGTGATAAAGAAGGGCCGACGGCACCCGCTTCAGCCCCTTCCCTCTTTACCACATTCATGGAAGGAGGCGGTGGACGGCACCATGCTGCATGGGAGACATTAGCAACAACCTCAACTTTATGCTGGATCGGTGGTCCCCGAAGGTCCTAGAACTAGTCCATGTAAAGTAGACTTGTAGACCAGCTCTCCTTAGGTGGCAATGTGGTAACCCTTCCCACTCAATGAATTGGGGAAGTGGTATGGAGCCACTATAAAAGGAGAGCTACTCCAACGTTAGAAGGGGTCAATCCTTACGATCTAAAACCCTAGGCTTTCATTGTCCATTATACCCTCAAGAAGTACCACGAGCAATATATCAAAGCCGGAGTAGGGATTTACCTCCTCACGAGGGTCCTGAACCTGGGTAAAAAACTTGAGTCATATCTCTGTCATGTGCGAATTCCATCGCTGCCCTCGTCGTGTCAAAGATCTAAGCGTGTGTTCAGTCCTCTCATGAATCTGGGGCTTGTTGGTACATGATGCATGTAAAATGCATACATGAACTTTGTAGTTTGTTGATATGAATTCCCACATATTTTGCTACAGATATGATGTTATATCCATGTTTTACATTGATTTATGGGAATTTACCAATGATCCCCTTTATTTTGGTTATACCTTTGCAGGACAAGAAAATCATGTTTTGTGTATTTTTACCTTTCAGGGACCTAAACAAAGTCAGATGGAGCTGGGATTTCAGGAGCGTTCGAATTTAATCAAGAGAAGCACCTGGAGCATTTGGACCTCACTTGATGGACCAGGAGGCCCAAAATAGACCAGGTGGCACACCTCGTAAGGGTGGGCGCGCCACCCGGGCCCTTTTGTTCCTCATCCATCGATTCACTTTGATCTTTCGCCCACCGCCTTTATATGACCTAAATGTTGGGCCACATAGAGATAAAACAAATTTTTCATACGCAGTGATCCCTGTTGGGTCCGCAGTATAGAAAACAAAAAATTTCCTACGATGAGAACTACACGCCAAGATCTATCTACTAGGTACAGAGCAACGGGTGGACATACATCCATCGAGAACTTACCCTCGAAGACAACGAGTTTTGTTAACGAGTAGGAACTCGTGGTTGATGTAGTCGTACACTTGCCGATCTCAAGATCTTGTGGAAGTCCGAGCGCCGTAACTTAGCAGCGCATCCGTACTCGCACACACGTTCAAGCCACCGACAACCTCCACCTCCTCGCTCTAGCGATCCAGCGGAAGCAGCAACTCCTTCCAGACGAAATGCCACCGGGAACATGTATCTCGCTAATCCGAGACCATGGGGGAATAATTCTAGAGGAGAGAGATCCTTCACAAGGAGGTGTGAGGAAGAAGGAGGAAGAGGGGGCCTTTTATAGGAGGAGGGGGGTGCCCCTCCCCATGGCCGGCGCATGGGGGAGGTGACCCTTCACCTCCTCCATTCATGTGGTGGTAACCCCTCCACATTAAAATGCCTCTTCACATTCCCTTTTAAAGTCCCCACTTTAAATGCATTAAATTCTCTAAGTTTAATGCTCTCTCATTTAATAAAACTCTTTTATTAAATTTATTCAGAATTTTGTTAATTACTTTAATTAACAAACATTCACATATAACCCCTTGCAATATTTCAATATCACATGCAGAACCACTTTCTGCAATTTCACCCGAAACAATTTCCGGTTTCTATCGAAATAATTCTTGCGCTTTGCAATTATTTCGTCTGAAACATATGTGTTCCAAAATGGTGTCCGTTAACTCTTAAGTGTGTCACCCTATGGTTCGCGAATAATACAGACATGATTGAGACTCCTCTCAGATCAATAATCAGAAGCGGGACCTGGAGGTCCATACTGACTCCTACACATTCAACGATGACTTCTGTGATCGTGAGAACCTTTAACGCTTGTAATTTAATCCCTTTGTCTCTTGATATAATACATGTTCGAGATTCGATCATCGGTATCCAAATACCTAGTTTGATCTCGTTACCGACATGCACTCTTTTCTCGTTCCCATGATATAACATTCCAGTGATCACATCACTTGCTTGCAAGCTATCTCAATGTGATATCACCGAGAGGGCCCAGAGTATATCTATTAGTGATTGGGATTGACAAATTCCACTCTTGATCCATGAGCCTCAACATAACACCTTCGTAACACTGAACCCATCTTTATAGTCACCCTGTTACGGTGTGATGTTTGATGTTATCAAGATACTCTTCCGGTGTTAGCAATTAACATGATCTCATGGTATAAGGATAAAGATTACTTCGTATGATGTTATAGCAATGTAAACATAATGACTTGATTGTAATGCTATACTTCGGATGAATGTTCATCACATCATTTCACAAATGTTGTGACCTTGTTATTAACAACATCCAATGTCCATGATCAGGAAACCTTGATCATCTTGTTAATCAACAAGCTAGTCTATAAGAGAGGCATAACTAGGAAACCTTTTTGTTTATTAAACACACATGTATTGATGTTTCCAATCAATACAATTATAGAATGCAAAATAAACATTTATCATAAACATGGAATAAGATAATAACCACTTTATTATTGCCTCTCGGGCATATTCCCTTCAATCCCAAGATCAAGCTGAGGTAGAAGGCCACAAGGATTACCACTACACACGCAGTTGCAGAATTGATGAAGCATGTCACTTGATGCAGTGCAGTCCTCATGATCCGATCCGATGCAATCCACGATCGTCAAAGTGCTGAACATACATCACCTCTATCAGTATCCACACGTACGAGGAGGAGGAGCACCGGAGGTGGACTGCTGGGTATGGCACGTTGGCTGGACTGGACTATATCTAGAGTTTCCAACGCATGGAATGACCTAACCGTACCCTTTTGGACATCTGTGCCCCAGTATCTATAGGGAGTGAAAGTGGGCTCCACTCACTTGTGGCCCATGTCATCAGATTGAATACATGTACGCTAAGAGGGGGTCCTCGAGGCGTGTGGAGAAAGGGAGTGTGAGGCGACGGTATTCCGGGACGATGAGCACACAAGCTTTACCTAGGTTCAAATCTACCAGATTTGGACGGATCCTACTCCTGATAGCAATCCAGTAATACGGAATAACCGGAAGTACGGATTACAAGAGAGGTTCGCGTGTGGGAGTTGAGGTTGTAGATTGTGGGTGCCTTAAAGGCTGGTCCCTAGGACGGCTGATATAGATATCCGGTCTAGGGTTACAGGAGAGACCTATCTGTCTATGACTAAGAGTCGGTTACAGAGTACATCTTGAACTACAAGTAACTAAATAGGCCTAAGTCGGAAAGTCTTCTGGGCCTTACCGTAGCCGGATGAACTTCGTCTTCTCTCCCTGACTGGGCCGCCCGTGAAGCAAAGCTCTAACCAAAAGTGGGCCACCCTGGTCAGTGACTCATAGTGGGTATACTCGAAAAGTATATCCCCAATAGTAGCCCCCGGAAGCCTCCAAGATCCAGAGTCGGATTTCATCGTCTAGCTTGATCTATCTTCTGCTTGCAGAATCTTGAAGGGTTCCTGAAACTCAAAACAAAAGTAGGATCCGACTCTCAAATTGAGTCGGACCTGTGAAATATGTTACTCGGTCTTTTAGCTTGAAATTCAAACTAAGCCAGAACTTGGTCTCTAACGCAACCTGACATCAGTCAAGGTCAAGTCATGTCACTGACAGACATTCCTGACAGTGTGACCGTTGGTGGGTCCATTTATCGCAGAACCGATGCACTGTTTAATGCACGCGTAGAGAACGAGGAGGCGTAATATTCTCGAGGAGGTTACCCAACTCCTTCCATGATGCGTGGCAAGTTCATTGTTCGTTTCACACGAATCTTGACACAAGTGAGGCATATAAGGGTTCCAGATCTCCTTATTCCTCCTCACCAGTGCTTCTGCCTTCTTCTTCCTCCCAACGCCACCACGCACTTGCTCCTCCTTTCCTTCCCCCGAATCGAACAGTGCCGCCCATCCAAAGTCACCATTAGAACCAAAATGGATGACGCGTCTTCATCTGGCAGGGCGGCGACCACCGTGGCGACCACTACGGTGGCGGAGAAGGAGAATTTCCACAGAGTGTGGATCTCGTGCGTCCTCAATGATGAGAAACTACGTGTCAGTTAGAAGAAGGGTCTCCTCTATGCTGGCGACTGGCGGTGCGGATTCGAGGAAGTCGTCCCCAATCCCCATGTTGACGAGAGGGTCCACTTCGGCACTCACCTTGATAGAGGTTTGAGCTTTCCCCGTTAGAGTTCTTCTCTGAGGTCGTATATCACTATGGAGTTCAACTCCACAATTTCCCCCAAACACGATTCTAGAACTTAGCGTTTACGCTTCCTTGTGTGAGGGTTATCTCGTAATAAAACCGAGTCTTGTCTTGTTCCGGTACTACTTCGGTACCTGGAGAAACTCCATCACTTTCGGTAATCCTTACATTACCTGGACTCTTAGCCTGACCCTTAGGAGAGACCGAGTCTACCCCAATATTAAGGATAGCGAGTCAGTGGAGAAGTGGTCGTCCACATTCTTTTACCATAAGGACAAACCGGCTCCTGACAACGGAACTTCTTTGCTGGCTTTTATTGACGGTGTCACCACGCCCCAAGATTCCTAGGATGCGGAAGCTCTGGCTCTTTCTGATGATCTGATTCTCGCCAAGAGACGGATCGAGTATCTAATGAAGCACAAGGGTCTGAAAGGATCCGACTTGATTCACTGTTGGCTGGCATGCCGGATTCAGCCCCTCTAGTACCATGGTGACCGGCTTATGCACACAATAACCAATAGAAAACTGGACAGCCTCAGGATTAGCTCCCTATCAATCCTGGACAAATAATATGAGTCCCGGATCAAATGGTTGATCAAGGACCGAGTTGAGAGGAAGATTCCAGATCTTTCTCTGCACATGTACACGGTTGATGAACCTTTAACACTAGTAAGTTTTCTGGCTGTTTCCTTCGTACTCAGATTATCTTCTCATTCATACTTTGTTGTGTTGCAATACTGAGATAATGTTTCTTTTAGCTTGCTGACCTCCTCGAGTCAGAGCTTTCTCCTCTCGAGGTATATCCACCTAAGGATCTGGTTCCTCAGGAGGAGGATGATCTTGAACTTTTACCAGAGGCACTCTTCCGAAAACGCAAAACTCCGGTTGTCTCCGTGGGCACTCAGAAAGTGCCCATTGTAAAGAGGTAAACTTCTTCACAAGGTTTCGAGTATCAATTTGTATTCTCCCTAAATTGCAACGATCTTACTCTATTACCATCTAGGGCTAAAATGATTGCCAAGGGTAAGGCAAAAGGAAAGTTGGGGAAGACTCTAGGATAGCAGAAGTTGGTTCTGGCTTCACCTGCTGCTCCGCCTCTGAATCCTACCCCAAAGCCATCATCAATGCTAGATGGTACTTCTTCTCCACGCGTTGAAGATGTTTCAGCTCATTCTCAAGAGCCAACAAACCTTGGTTCACAAACTGACGTCACCATGGGTGACTTAGAACTTGATAAGGGTGAACCTTCAAAGGGTAATGAAACCTCCTGAGACCTTTGCAGACAACCTTCTATAGAATCTGGGTGACTTAGAACTTTGCCTTACTCGGAAGAGCGCAGAAGAGATCCAGAAGTTGGCCCTCCATTGCTTGGAGACCCGGAATATCACAGAGGAGGAGGAGCCGCAAGAAGCCGAGGACATTA
Source organism: Avena sativa (assembly GCA_916181665.1). NCBI lineage: Eukaryota > Viridiplantae > Streptophyta > Magnoliopsida > Poales > Poaceae > Avena > Avena sativa. The sequence goes on along the minus strand of OV702286.1, from coordinate 380,494,009 downwards.
AACTCGTCGATCTTCTTGACCAAGTTCGTCTCCGTGACAAGAAGTTGAAAGCTAGTGTGGCCCCGCCACAACCAGTAATACCTATGACTCTTGCCGAGAAGATTTCCACCGAGGTGCACATGAGCCTCAACAAATTAACTCATGAGCATTATGTAATTCATAATCCAACTCTTCTTTTTATTGTATTTCATATCATATCCTCTAGCCCCCAAGCATGAAATTGGATAGGAATTCGGATTTATGCTTTTATTTGGATCCCAAAGAATGAACTAGTATAGCACCCCGAAGGCTCGTGCTGATATTTAACTTAGTTAAAATATTAGCCCGAGTCTTATGGACTTCTAACTCTGGTTATTATTCTGACTTATAGAAAGTTAATGCTTATAACCAGGAATTATTGAAGAATATTTGCAATAAGCGGAGAGAGATCAGAGCTCTCTGACTTGAAAATGCGCAACTGAAAATTGCAAACGATGAAGCTGAAGGTAAGCATTTCAACCCTCATTTTCATAGTATGTTTTGTTTATATGTAGCCGGATACTTATCCAACTTTTATATATTGCCAGAACTTGTAAAGCATTCCTACAAAATGATTGAACAAGCCGATGATTATAAGGTCCTGGAGGTGGAGAATGTTGACTTGTGTGCTGAGCTGGAGAAACTTAAAATAGATTATGAGACCAGCACTGCGAGTGTTCTTGAATCCACCAATCATGCAACTGAGGTGCATGATCGCACCATCACCAAACAGGACCATACAATGTCGGACTTGCAAGATGCATCGTATCGTCGGATTGAAGACATGTAGGCCGAGAGGAGGTCCTCGAGGCATGTGGAGAAAGGGGGTGTGAGGCGACGGTATTCCGGGACGGTAAGCACACAAGCTTTACCCAGGTTCAAATCCGTCGGCTTTGGATGGATCCTACTCCTGCTAGAAATCCAGTAATACGACAGAGCCGGAAGTACAGATTACAAGAGAGGTTCGCCTGTGCGAGTTGAGGTTGTAGATTGTGGGTGCCTTAAAGGCTAGTCCCTAGGATGGCTTATATAGATATCCGGCCTAGGGTTATAGGAGAGACCTATCCGAGTATGACTAATAGTCGGTTACAGAGTACATCTTGAACTACAAGTAACTAAACAGGCGTAAGTCGGTAAATCTTCTGGGCCTTCCCGTAGCTGGATAGAACTCCGTCTTCTCTCCCTGACTGGGCCACCCGTGAAGTAAAGCTCTAACCCGAAGTGGGCCACCCTGGTCAGTGACTCACAATGGATATACCAGCCGGCTTGTCTCTCTTGGGGACCTGATTCATGATTTTCGCCAGTCACTAGAAGAAATAGGTGAATCTGTCCAACTCTCTGGCTTAGACTCAATGTCGGCCTTTGAGCTACAAGACAAGGCAAAGTATATGCCTCAGCTTGTCAAGGATTGGAACATGTCCTATGCATGCACAACAACACAGAATGCCCTGACAATGGTAATGAGCCACCATGGAAGCATGGAAATATGGTAAGTTATCAAGGGTTATTCGACTATCGATGAAGACGACAACTACTAGAACATCAAGGAGATATGGGATTCTTGTGTTGGATATGCTTCTCGCATGGATGAGTTGACCAGCTATGATGATCTGTTCTTCACGCCCGTTGAAGTGCCACCACCCCCAAGGAAGTAGTTGCCAAAGTTTCCGAGGATGATGAGTAGAATGAGTCTGACTTACTTGTCTTGGACAGATATCAGGGTGACATGGGTGATGTGTCTAGCGAGCCAGCAAATCCTACGTCTTCACCTGCATCATAGAATGTGCTAGAAAACCAATATGTTATTCTAAAAACAATCTGATTGTAATAAGTAGATTATTATTTTTCTAGTGCTAAGTTTGTAAGAACTTATGTTTTACTCCTTTTAGCACTTTTGGCTTTTTATTTGCTATGCTTGAAAAATACTCAAGAACTTTGTTTTGTTTACACTTATCATTTATCTGGCTTTCTCTCTCGTCCCTTACGTGAGCCGGCTAACCTTCAGCACGGAAACTTTGTGGAGAAACAGAGCTCAATTGCTAAACCAATTTAAACCCGGAATCAAAGCAGGCATCCAGTACCAACAATTCACTACTCGGAAAATACCCGCATCTAGCAATCAGACAAAACCCCAAGTATAAAATAGAAAATTTAGATTTATACCCAAAGATAGTATTTTTAGAATCGGAAGTCTAACCAGAACAAACATGAGCATAGAGTACTTTCAAGTATTCTGGGATTTTCGGCTCTGACATGATCATTCAGAAATAAGATGTTGCATAAAAGGCATCTCAAAAAAAATATTGAGGATATCAACAATTTATTTCACTTTGAACTTGTACATGTATATGATATAAAGAAAGAATTTAAGAATAAAAGGGATGTAGCTGAAAAATATTCCATGGACGGTCTATCTCATCCGGATTTGTACTTCCACCAGCTCTCTTTCTCTTCTTAGTAGCAAGTCTCTCTTTTTCTGGCCTCATGTTTGTTAGGTAGTAAGAAACATTGTGCAATACTGGACTAACCATGAAGGGCCCTTCCCATATAGGGGCAAGCTTGTATTCTCTTTTTTCACTAGCCGAAGAACCAAATCGCCTTTCCTAAAAGATCGATTTCTGACTCTCTAACTATGATATCTGCGTAACTTTTGCTGATAGGTTGTAGATATCTGTTCAACAACGACGCAAACTTCCTTGAGCATATAAAGGTCATCTTGTCGAGCAACTTCGGCATCCTCTTTGATATACATAGTGACTCAGGGAGAGTTATGAATTAGATCACTCAAAAGGATAGCTTCTGCACAGTGAACCAAGAAGAAAGGTGTATATCTGGTTGACATGTTAGGAGTTGTTCGTAAAATCCATATCACGGACGACAACTCATCCGCCTAAGCCCCCACGGCACAATGTAGTGGTGCTTCGAGTCTTGGTCGTAGGCCTTGAAGAATTAAACCATTTGCTCTTTCAACTTGTCCATTGGCCTGTGGATGTGCTACTGATGCAATATCAAGTCGGATCCCCTGTTCATTGCAGAATTCGACTAGTTATCCCATGGAAAAATTACTCCCGTTGTCTGTCATGATGATGTGTTGATACCCAAATTGGATGATCACATCCTCAACGAACTTTCTGGCTATTGCTCCATCACAACTTGCAACAGGTTTTGCCTCAATCCACTTTGTGAATTTATCCACCATCACAAGAAGGTGAGTGTATCTACTTTGAGCTCGTCTAAACGGTCCTACCGTGTCAATCCCCTAGACCGCAAATGGCCATGTAATCAGAATTGTTCGAAGCTGATCAACCGGAACATGGGCTTGTTTGGCGTATTTGTGGCAACCTTTGCACGTCTTGACCAGCCGTTCGACATTTGCCTTGGTTGTGAGCCAGAAAAATCCATGTCTGAAGGCCTTTGCCACTAAAGATCTAGCTACGGCGTGATGTACGCACTCTCCTTCGTGGATTTCCTTTAGGATTTCCATGCCTTCTTCTGGAGAAACACAATGCTGAAAGACCCCAGACACACGCCGCTTATAGAGATCACCTCCCACTACTATGTAGGTTTTTGCTTGTCGGACAATCTGTCCGCTCAGTACTTCGTCTTTAGGTAACTTTCTATATCTACCAAGAAATCAAGGTAGGGTTTTGTCCAGCTGGGAATTACAGCCAGAACTACTATGAGTGGTGAGTCGGATTTGGTCGGATACTCCTCATCAACTCCTATGATAGAGGGAACTCTCAAGTGCTCCAAAAAAGCATCGTCCGGGACCTGTTTCCGCGCAGAGCCTATGGTTAATAGAGCATCTGCTTCCTTATTTTCTGTTCGGGTAATGTGTTGAATCTCAAACCCTTCGAACGATTTAGATAGTTCATCCACGACGACCCTATAAGCTTCCATGTGCTTGTTTGCATTGCAGATATTGGATACTTGCTAAGCAACTAAATCCGAGTCTCCGTAACACATCAGTCGGCGAATGCTGATGTCTTTTGCGATTCGAATTCCATGCAGCAGGGCTTCATACTCGGCAATGTTGTTTGTCACTTTGAAGTGAATCTGCAGTACATAGAACAGTTTATCACCTTGGGGTGACTTGAGTACCATGCCAGCACCCGAGCCCCTGAGGGCTTTAGACCCGTCAAAATGTAAGGTCCAAACTTCCGTGTCTAGGAGACCTGTGTTTTTGACTGTCTCTATCCAATCAGTGACAAAGTTAGCAAGGATCTGGGATTTGATTATTGTACGAGGTTTATACTCGATGTTGAAAGCTTCTAGATCTATGCCCCACTTAGCGACGCGTCCTATGGCATCACTGTTGTTGATTATGTCTCTCATGGGAGTTGTGCTCACCACAGTAATCTTGTGCTCTTGAAAATAGTGTCGTAGCTTTCTGGATGCGAAGAACACACCATAGGCTAACTTTTCGTAATGAGGGTACCTTTGCTTCAATTCAGCCAAGACCTCGATGAGATAGTAAGTCGGACGCTACACCAGGTGTTCCTGTTTTTCTTCCGGCCGTTCCACCACCATGACGACATTGACGACTCTATTATTTGTAGCTAGATATAACAACACCGGGTCCTATGGCTCCGGTGCTGCAAGTATAGGGGTGGATGAGAGTACGGCTTTCAGATCCTAGAGTGTAGCTTCAGCTTCATCATTCCAGACGAATTTCTTGGTCTTTTTCAAGAGTTTTCATAGTGGTGCGACTCTTTCACCGAGCCGGCTTACGAACCGACTGACTTCAGCAATGCAGCCAGTTAATCATTGTACATCCTTCAGGTGAGTTGGCCTAGAAATGTTGAGTATAGCCTTTATTTTGTCACGGTTCACTTCTATGCCTCTTTGGGACACAATGAAACATATCAATTTTCCGGCTGGTATTCCAAAGAAACACTTCTTCGGGTTAAGCATTATGTTGTATTTTCATAGATTGCTGAACGTTTCCTCCAAGTCAAAAATTAGTGTTTCCTCATTTTTGGACATGACATCTATGTCGTCCACATATGCATGTACATTGCGTCCGATTTGATCATGAAGGCACCACTGCATAGTGTGTTGGTACATAGCTCCTGTGTTTTTGAGCCCAAAAGGCATCATTACGTAGCAGAACGTTCTGAAAGGTGTGATGAACGAAGTCTTTATTTTGTCTGACTCCATCATCTGAACTTGATGATATCCGGAATATGCGTCGAGAAAACATAGGAGTTCTGAGCCTGCTGTTGAATTGATAACTTGATCAATTCTAGGCAGAGCAAACAGATCTTTGGGACAAACCTTGTTCAAGGTAGTATAATCAAAACACATCCTTAAATCAGTGGTGTCCCTTTTAGGGACCATTACAGGATTGGCCGACCAATCAGTATGGATGACCTCTTCTATGAATCCTGCTAACTCGAGTCGGGCTAGTTCATTAGCTATTTCTTTGCGCTTTTCATTGCCGAAATGTCGTAAGAACTGTTTGACAGGTTTAGCGTTTGGATATACATTTAGACTATGTTTGGCAAGTTCCCTAGATACTCCAGTCATGTCAGATGGTTGCCATGCGAAGATATCTTTATTAGCTTTCAGGAACTCGACGAGCACGCTTTCCTATGCGCGGTCTAAACCTACACCTATCTAGGTCACGTTGGAGGGATCGTCATCCTTCAATGGCATCATCTTCATCTCTTCCGATGCATTGAACTCTAGAGTCAGCTTGGTCACCTTCTTCTTCATCACGGGCATCTCGGACGGGTCGATGTTCTTCTTGATCTCCTGGTACTCTTGAGCGTGCAACCCGGCTTCAACAAAGGTGGCATTTCCGTCTTTGCATTCTTGTTCCTTCTTCGGGTCTCCCTGAATTGTGATGATGCCATTGGGACCTGGAATTTTCATTATATTGTAAATGTAACAAGGGCGAGCCATAAAAGCCCAGTAAGCTGGACGCCCAAAGATAGTGTGGTATGCCCTCTTGAACGGGACCACTTCGAAGGAAAGTGCGTCCGTCCGGTAGTTCTTTGGAGTTCCAAAGGTAACATCCAAACTGATCTCTCCTAGATAATTTGCTTGTCTTCTGAGGATAACTCCATGAAAAATCACGGAACTATGGTTGAACTATGTTTCCGATATCCTCATCCGGTGCAGCGTTTCGACGTAGATAATGTTGATGTTGCTTCCACCATCCATGAGGGCCTTGGAGAATCCATAGCTGTCAATAAGTGGATGGACAACTAAAGCAAACTTTCCTTGCCTATGTAATTTAGGTGGATCACACCTTGGTCAAAAATGATTATCACTTCCGACCAATCCAAAAACTAGGGGACTGCTGGAACAGTTGCGTTGAGCTCATGCATTACTGTTTTTTTGACCTTGGCTGGTTGGGATCCAAGGAAGGTGACATAAGTGTATTTCTTGATTGGAAAGGTCTTCTTTCCATCTGACTTGGGATTTGAAGCTTTTGTCTCCTCCATGTAAGTATTTTCCTTGGACTCTTTTTCTTTGTTGGAAATTTTCTTTCCTTTTCATCACTTGGCCCTGTAGCCAGCGGATTCGTCCTTCTTGATGTCGTCATTAAAATGACACTCAGCATTGGTGTGGGGCGAGCCCCCATTGCCATCTAGGTGAATCATGCACGAATTATTCGCAATGTTGGCCCAAGAGTAGGTTTTCCTAGGTTGCTGGTCTCCTCTACCTTGGACTTTGGAAGTTCCACGACCTCGCTCTCGGCCACCTCTGCGGCCTCCTCGTCCTCCAGACTCGAAAGTTGCATTGACTGTTGCGGTTTGCGGATTGGGTTTTTCTTCCGAGGTGTTTTTGCGTTTGGTGGGCTGCTGCTTTGGCTGTTTTGCCGACTGTGGTATGGCCATCACATTGAGCAGTCCCTCTGCATCATTGTTGGCGTCAGCGTATTTTCTTGTTGTCTCTATCATCTCCCCCAAATCAGTCACTTTGTCACATTTTAACTGATGACACAGTAAACCAATTGGGAGTCCCGCGATGAATGCTTCAATTGCGGTCTAGTCATTTACTGCTTCGCAGGAGTTCTTCGTGTTGATCCATCATCTGAGGTAATCCCGGCATGTTTCTCTGGGTTTTTGAGTGCACCGCTGCAGATCTCCGACCATGCAGGGCCTCATGTATGTTCCCTCGAAGTTTTGAAACAAAGCACTTTGCATATCATACTAGTTGTGGATGGTGTTTTCCAGGAGTTCACTGAGCCATGATCGAGCCGTATTCCTCAGCATAAGCGGGACATACTCGGTCACGACCAAGTTGTTTCCTCCTTTAGCGATGCAACAGGCCTGGAAGAAGTCCTGGAGCCAGGTGTCTGGCCGAGCCACACCGTCGTAGGGCTTGATGTGCCTTGAGATGGCAAATCCTTCCAGAAAATTTGTCTGTCATACGCGCGGTCTGAAGCATTTTGGACCCACGTAGATGTCGTCCGACTCGTAGCACCGTGCCTCAATGTTTGAATTTATCAGGTGACTGGCATCACTTGGTGATAGGGCATGTTGTCTTGGTTGTTCGCTGCGGCTACGGTGCCCATGGGACGGACTTTTGCTTCTCCGACCACCACCTCCACCACGGCGTCCCCCTGGCCTCCATGTGATCCGCTGTGGTGAGTGCTTCACAGAGAAGGTGGTGGTGGGTTGTACCCCAGCCAGGGCTTCATTATGACAGACACCATGTCGGCTTGTTCCAACATCATTTTCATCATTTCTTCGTCCGTCAGTGCCGTCATTATGACGTGGCTCAACCAGATGGCTTGTATGTCTAGGAGGGGCATCCTTTGCATGTCATACTCCCCATGTTAACCTTCTTCATCTTCCTTGCAAGTATTTGACTGTCGTCGGGGAGGTTGGACCATTGCTGTAATGGTATCCCGCTCTATGGCTGGAGCGACATTGCTCCAGCTTCGTGCGGGTATGTGTCGGTGTATGGAAGATCCGATTCTTGAATAGTTGTCTTCCCGAGGATCAGAACGGTAGTGTTGTTCCCAGTCCCGTCGGGGCATTACATATTGGTGTCGACCCGTGTCCGTGCGGCATTGGTCTGACTTGGATACCAGCTTTCCGCTACCGGATGTGGGGATCTTCTGCTGTTCTAGGCCCTTTGTGAGCAGCTTCACGCTTAGCCGAATCTGTTCTGGGCTTGGGTTGTTTGCCAATAGATCTCGAGCTGCAGCAGCATTTTCTACCAGTGCGCCCGGTTACCCTTGCTATCGATCTGAGTTTTCCCTACAGCTATATCTCCTTCAAAAAGGGTTTTGTGAACATCCGGATTTTTGTTAGCCAATTCAGGGCCATTCCGGGTCTTGTGATGCTGCCGGGTGCTAGGCTTCCCTGTAGATGTAATGCAATTTTTCTCTTTGAGGATGTTTGCAGTTTCCTCAATGAGTGCTTGATGATGCGATTCTAGGGCCTCGACCCTATCCTCCAAATCTATAGGTGTAAGTTCTGCAGCTTTCGGCATGGGTGTGGTGATTACTTCTCCGAGGAGTTTAGGGGCACCAGGGGTAACCACGTGTCCATCCAATAGAGTATCTTTGGGCTCATCTAGGATTAGTTCTCCATCTAACTCTTCTTCATATTCTTCAGCTATTACCTTGTCTGTTGGAAGGTCCTTAGCCAGAGTCTTCTTCTTCTTCTTTGCCTTCTTAGCCGCGCCGATAGAAAAGACGGTTTTGGGTTCGAGTCCTGGAGCCAAGCTTCTATCAGTACTCTTCGACATTTGGTCGTCGGGATTATCTCCAAGATCCATATTATCCTGCGGTTCGGGATAGTTTTCTCCGGATCCTTCATCCATGCTGACGCGAGGGCTTTGATCCATATAGCTTCTCCTTCTTCTGTAGGCTTGGAGTTGAATTCTTCTTCTTATTCCATGGAGAACTTTCGGAAATCTGCCGATGTCATGGAGTAATCCGAAGATGCCGGTAAGTCGACATTTGTTTCGATTGCCTCCAACACCGAGTGATTGTTGTCTCCAGCATCGGCAGAGCTGGATCCAGATCCAGCGTATCCCACAAAGTGTGATGCGTGCTTCCTAAGGTAGTTGTGGATTTATTTGTTAGCCTCCTTGAAACATCTTATGGTCTCGAGAATTGCATCTGTGTTGACTATGGCACTGTTCATCATCATCTTCAAAGTGTGCCTCGGGAATGACTTTCCCGCTGCAGCATTGATAGAGCTGGATCTAGAGCAGTTGCTGCTTTGATCTTCCTGAGATTTGACCTCTTTGGGAAGAGCCTCTTGAGATTCGACCTCCTTAGGAAGATCCGCTTCAGGTTTAGCCTCCACGGGGAGATCTTCTTTAGATTCGATCTTCTCCACTATCTCTGCTTTAGGTGCGGGCTGGGTGGTATTAGGGTTTTCTGAGACCCGGAACTCTGCTGTTCCCGCAGACAAAGTGGATCCAGAAAGTTCTTTAGCCTCTATCATCACCATTGGGGTGGGTTGGGCAGGTTCAGTGAAACCGAGGGAAACATCAATCTCCCCAAAAGACATGATGGTGTAGGTGGTCATAGGTTCCCTAGTCGGAATCCAAGCCTCGTCGAGAAGGACAAGAGGTACGTCCGACCGACGGCGATTGTCTTGACGATTCCGATTCACGCAGAATCCTCCCGGAACAAAGATCCGAAACTCACCTTCCCCATGGTGGGTGCCAACTATCATCGGATTGAAGACATGCATGTCGAGAGGGGGTCCTCGAGGTGTGTGGAGAAAGGGAGTGTGAAGTGATGGTATTCCGGGACGGTGAGCACGCAAGCTTTACCCAGGTTCGAATCTGCCGGCTTTGGATGTATCTTACTCCTGCTAGCAATCCAGTAATACGGCAGAGCCGGAAGTACACATTACAAGAGAGGTTCGCTTGTGCAAGTTGAGGTTGTAGATTGTGGGTGCCTTAAAGGCTGGTCCCTAGGACGGCTTATATAGATATCCAGCCTAGGGTTACAGGAGAGACCTATCCGGCTACGACTAAGAGTCGGTTACAGAGTACATCTTGAACTACAAGTAACTAAATAGGCCTAAGTCGGTAAGTCTTCTGGGCCTTCCCGTAGTCGTATAAAACTCCATCTTCTCTCCCTGACTAGGTCGGCCATGAAGCAAAGCTCTAACCCGAAGTGGGCCACCCTGGTCAGCGAGTCACAGTCGGTATACTCGGAAAGTATATCCCCCATAGCCCATTCACTAAAAGGCCTATACTAGTCACTGCGAGTCCAACACACTAACTCAGTCCGTGTCCTATTCAGGTCCAACCCAAATATATTTCCGGTTTGGGTCCAACCCAAACTTGCTCCCTCTCTTAAGTGTGTGACCCGATAGGCTCATAGTGACTCGGACACGATTCGAGTCTCACTCGTAATTGTTTAGTTGGTAGCAGCTCCTAGCAGAACATGTTGACTCCCAAGTACCAAAGAGTCATGACGGCATACCTTCCAATGTGACTTTTGTTTGAGTCCCTTTTGCATCATGATACATCTTGTCAAGCTATAGGCAAATAATCGTCATCCTTAAAATAGCTTAACTCTCTTCTCGATCCAAGATAAGTGATTCATCCGACTAACTTTTAGTCGGCCACCTCGGTTAACAATTAACCGAGTCATGCATGGCCATGCTTTCTAAATCATATCTTCCAAGAGGGCCTAGAGAATATCTCTCTAGTCGGGGGGCAAAATATCATCTTGGTCATCCACATCACACATCTTTATTCTCAGTCGACCCAAACTCTACCTTTATAATTACCCTTTGATGGAACAATGTTTGATAGAACCTAAGCCGGTGATCCACAACTCGGACTGTGCAATAACCTCGGGTCTAAGGATTACATTGATTGAGAAATACAAATTACGACTTGTTCGTTATATCTCAATATGGGTCAGTCCGACTCGCTGAACTCTTTAGCCGAATCCGTGTAAGTTAGAATAGCATATCCATGCCCATGACAAGTGGAACCGAGTCATCAGCCGACTTTCACATTAGTCTAAGTTGTGTGTCCAGCACAACCTCAATGACCAAGGACATCTAGTATGAACAACATGAATACATAGTTCCACAATCGAATCACATATTCAATGATATATATCAGTAGTTCATACAAGGACAATATACTAATTTTATGAATACATTGGGAATAACATCATACATGATTCTAGGGCATATTCCCAACACTAAAAACTACTATATAATCCTCGAGGAGGGCACCCTAGAAACACCAAAACGGGGTCAAAACTAGTGAAGATTAGAGGGGGAACTCTGCCGAAGAAGCCACTGGAGTGATCTCTACCTTCTCCAACATCTCAACCATAATCACCATGATGAAGAGGGAGTAGTCCTCCTCTGGACTATTGGTTTTTGGTAGTAGCTTCACATATTTCTTTGTTGTTCTTCATAGATCTAGTACCATATGAGCTGCCTAACATGATTATGGTCATATATGTAATTCCTATGTGGTGGATCTTTATTCTATGATTTGATATATGAGATTGGAACCTATTGTGTGTAAGATGTATTGGTAGATGCATATCATATACCCCGTTCTTAAGTAATTGTTCGGATCCAACTTGTATGCAAGATCATGTGTGGGGAGAAGTGTGTATTAGATGGAGTAGCATGGTGGTAGTGATTGAATAGTGACAACAAATTCAACATCTACTATGGTATTTGGATTTTTATTTTGCTACCTCACCAGGGATAAAGTGAATTCATGTGCTATAATTATCTTGTGACAGCTAGATAATCTTGTTTGGTCAAGGTAGCATATTTGTTATTCAAATATCATGTCAAATTACTTAAGGCTATACTCTGTTGATTCTTAATTCAATATTGCTTGGAATTTTCCCTTTCTTGAGGAGTATAAGAGTGATGTGTTGCATCATTTATATGTTAGGACAGATGCCCATATGAATGCTTATCAAACACATGCTGAAGTTCCACCAATATTATATGTTTGATGAATTTTTTGTGTCCATTACAACCCGAAAAGAGAGTAGACAAGTGAACCCATGAACCCTGGTTCATTTTAAACCATTAGAAACACCTTTCCAACACCATTATCACACTTTACATTTTCTGCAATTTATTATTTCAAAAATACAAAAATACTTTCTTCACTTGCAAACACACAAAAAACCCAAAAGCAACTAGCTTTTATTGCTTTTATCTTGCTTGCCTAGTTTTTACTTGTCTTACTTTATTTTATATTATTGTTATCTCATATTACTAATAGGAAACCTTGTGCTTGATAACCACACGATGGAGTTGGGGACACAAGACAAAAAAATTGCTTTGTAGGCTGCTTGAAGAGGATAACAAGAATGACCTCTGAGTCAATTCCCAGAGATTTCGATATAAACCCGCGAGTCATTCTTGTGGTGAAAAGAAACTTGCTACAACACTCTGCACTTGGAGTCCCAACGAGTTGGTACACACAAAGTTGTTTCCATCAAGAACATTTTCTAGCATCATTGTCGGGGAATTGCAAGAGGGACATCACAACTGTATCTTCATCAAGTTGGAGTGAGCACATCTTCTGGCACCATCAACACCAACTTTGTGCAGACAGCTAAGCTTGGGGAGGTTGCACCACTGTGAGCTTTTCCTTCTCCTTGATATTTTTCAAAGTAATTTTCTTTGTCTTATTTTAGTCTATTTAGTTTTCCTTTAAAACACAAAAACTCGTAAAAATTAGTATCAACCTTATTTGAAAACTTGAGCATTAGGAACCAATCCGGACCAATCCTCCATATGAATGCTACCACTTCCTTTAAACAACACTTTGGAGAAACACTAAGAGATGCTTGGGAAAGAATAAACAGAATGCATAGTGAGGATCCTATTCCTTATGGGAGAATAATATGAACCTTTTCTTTGTTTATGGATTAGATGCATGGTACACAAATTCTTTGGATAGAGATATAGGGTGAAGCTACATTTTATCCTCACCTGTAGGGTCAACCCTTGCTCTTAAAATATCTTTAGCACTTAACGAGGAAATGATAGGGAAGTAGATGGTATAATAACAATACTTAATTCAGCAAAAGAAAGAATTGAAATTTGTATCAAAGAATTCTTGAGAAGGAAGATTGTGAACACTTAGAACACTTCTCCAAAGGAACTCTACTAGAAATAGAGGATAAATGGCCACTATCATCTAAAAGCTAGATATTTGTGAAAATGAATTTACAAAAGATGACAAGCAACTTTTAAGTATAGAAAAAATGGTAGCATATTTGGGTGATATATTTAAAGGAGCTGCCTCATGTAAATTTTAACCAAAAATCAAAGCCAAAAATCCAACATTACCAACAACTAAAGAAGTTAAGAAGGAAGAAAAAATAGTTTGGGTAATTAAGGGGAAAAGGAACAAGGAGATAAAGAACCAATGAAAGAGGAAAAAGAAATTCCTATGCCTGTACATAAGAAACAACCACCAATGATCACAAATGGCAAACAAGTATAAGAAATTAAAATACTAAGTGAAACAAAAGAACCTCTACTAGACCTTGATAAATGCATCTTGTATGAACTTATCAAAATCCTACCTACGTTTTCTAATGACCCATCTATTAATTTTCATCAAGCAGGTTTTGGATCCTATATAGAAAATTATGTCATCAAAGAAAACATAGAAAGATACAATAATGAAGCCATGATACCACCAAATCTTGGGGATGCTTGGATCCCCAAGATATTAATCACTATTGGCAAATAGACCCACCATGCTATTCTACATCTAGGATCTAGTGTCTATGTTATCAAAAGAACTATATGATATACTAGAACTCAAAACCATGGAAAATGTCCAATAGATCTTTTGATTGCTGATGACTCAACTAAACATGATTTAGGGAAAGTAAATGATATAATGGTTGAGTTACATATGACTTTTGTGCCTGTTGATTTAGTTGTAATGGACATGGGGAGTAAACCTCTAGTCCTATAATTCTTGGAAGACCCTTTTTAAGAACTACAGGTGCAATCATTGATTCAAAGGAAGGGAATGTGAAGTTTCAGTTCCCTCATAAGAAATGTATGGAATACTTCCCAAAGATGAAGGAGGTAGGACCAAGGTACAAGCTACCACATGATCTCCACATCACTTGAAACAAGTAGGTAAGCCTAGCTATATGGCTATAAAGAAAACGCTTTGCGGGAGGCAATCCGATTATTTATTTTTATGTATGCTTGATATAGTACAAGAGTCCTTTTTAGTGTATTTGATGTAGTTTAGCAATAAAGTAACAAGTAGAACCCATTTTGGATGCTAGAAAGTTGTTAGAACACATGTAGTGGCAAATTCCTACACAACCTTGTTTAGCATAAAAATCTGATTTTTCTGTAACTCCGATTGCTCTCATATTTATAATGTATTTGAAATTTTTCATCCTATATATGCACAAAAATTGTTAAAAAATCCTGACATGTCTAGGTAGTCAAAATAAATTTGTTTTGTTGTTGCTGAAAATCTAGACAGATTTTGCCCACTAGTGTTTGAGCCGTTCCTTTGTGTCCCAAAATGATTTGCCATAAGTTTTTTGATGTGCTAGGAATGTATAGGACACTATATGCTTGCTGGACTAATACGATTTTTTTGTTGGAAGTTATTATCATAATCTTGCACCACTAATGTCACCATATAGAAAAAGAAATGAGAGAAAGTTTTGTGTTGAATTTTTTGCCAGGGAATGGAGGAACACCACACCAAGAGCTATCCAAGAATGGTAAAAACTATAAGGGTGGGGATGCCCAAGTAACCCCACTGTACCTATAAAACTCTTAGTTTGCAAACCTCTAAACTTTTTTTTGAGCAACGCAGAATGATCATAGAAAACTTGGAGCGTCTTTGCTTAGTGTTATGTTTAGTTTTGCTTGATATGCTTGGAAATAAATAGGAGAACCTTGATAGATATTTTTCATGCTTAGGAAAGAGCTAATGAAGTAAACTATCCCATGAATGAATGCCATGTTTGAATAAATGCCATGTTTGATTGAATGCCTTGCTTGAAATAGAAAGGGGGAAAACCAAACAATGCATGTTATTTCTTTAGGTTGGATTGTTCATATGCTTTATGGAGTGATAACTTACAAGTGTATCACCTTGTGCTTTTTCTTATATTCAACATAAATGGTGCTCAATGATTATTGTCTTCTAGAAATGACTTGGTACAATGGGCACTTTGCATTATTGTAGAAGGTCAAATGGTTATCATTGCTAGACCCACCATATTGAAATAACCACCTTTAGCAAAACAAACTTAGCATTTATATAGGAAACTCCTACCCAAATAGCTCAATCTATATCCCAAAGTATAATACATGTACGATTCATTATTTAGCTTCCAAATAATATTATTATGGGTATGGGTGACATGGAGAAGTTAGTCGTGGGGTGACCACAAAGTCATTGGGCATAGAGTACCCCTTCCCAAAAAGAAATAAGAGGATGCATACACTAAAAGATGAGGGCAAAAACCCTCCATAGAAGGGGTACCACCGCTAAGATGAGGGCAAAAACACTCCAAATATTTATATGATGTCAAAAGGTGAGAAGAGTGAGTATGCAGACGCTAAGACTTCCCAAAAATCAAAACAAGAAAAAGTGACATAGAAATTAAAAAAATCAAAGATAGGAAAGAAGCAAAAAGTTCCAAAAAAAGAATGCCAAAAAGAATCAAGTAACAAGGGACAATGGAACCAAACAGTAACAATGGAGCCAAAAAAGGACACGTCTATAAGACTTTGTTTGTTTATTTACCTTATATTACCGGACCAATCTAGTTTACTTTATTATGGGTTTGAATCAATCGGTGGAGATAGGCTAGGGTTGAAGATCCACCTGTAGCGGCACATCAAATGGGATAAGAGATAATGATAAGCATAGTCATCTATACTGTTTGAATGCAGATAATCTCTTGCAGGAAACACATCCTAATATTCCAGAGCCCCCGTGATGCAGCAAACATAGCAATAGATTTTTAATCCAACCGACTGCACACCGAAGCCATGGGTTACAAATGATTATTAAGTGTAGAACACATATCAAAGCTTTAAGTGGTGATGTTGTTGTTGATCCCAAATGGGGTGCTAAGCGAATACCGTATTACCCTTTTTGTCACTGAGGTTCCTATGAGATCGCTGCTAGCCAAGTATCCCACCTCAAGCGTTATTCATCTATGGGATTTGGGTACCTACAAGTCCATAGATCGAGTCAAGATACGAAGAAACAAAAGATACAAATCTCAATTGCAAACAATATACAATACTCCCATGATCTAGATGCACATAAACGCTGTGAGGTTTCTCCCCAACCTACAGCCCGTGAGGACTACTCACTCATAACAAATAGATCGGAGATAGAAAACATCATACAAATACTTATATTGAAATCAAATATTCTTACCATGGTCGCCAAATCACAAGGAGATCTAAAGTAAAAAGCATTGGCTATGGCTAGTGGATGGATGGATGGTGGAAGTGATGAACAATGGATGAACAATGGTGTGGATCTCCTTTGGTGGTGTTGTGATGTAATCTGAGAATGGCGGCTCTCTGGCTGGCGGCTGGAGCCTCGAAATATATAGGCATCTTCACAAAAGTTGTAGGGTTTGATGAGACGAAGCCATCGCCACCTGGTACGGGAGGGTGGTATGGGTGGGCCCTACCCGTACTAGTGGTCGTTAAGTGTGCTGGCGCCCTAGAACTGCTTCCCAATTACTTGGCCGTGTGTACTTCCTCAAAATCTTTCATTATGACTCCTTATTTCACATTAAAAGCCGTGATTTACTGCACAACATAATTCAAATAGAGGATTTGCATGTCTTTGCAATTATTAGTCATTAGTGGCAAGGATTGAGAGTTTCTTTGGCAATTGCCTGACCAAAAACAATGTTTAAACGCAGTGGAAGATGGCAAAAATCGGAGCCATCAACTTCCCCAAAGCTCAAACCTTGATCGCCCTCGAGCAAGAAGAACCAAAAGAACTATAAGAAATTCATCGGTTAAACTTGAATCAATAAGAATAAGAATTCAGTTACGATTGGTAGTCATTTATGCTCAACACTTCATTCATTTGCGAGGCTTATCAAAGTTAGAGAGGTGACAAGAATACTATACAAGCTTCAGTAAGTCAAGACAATCAAACTAAAGTTTAATATAAGTATAAGTACTAGAAGTGTAGCAAGCAATCCAATTCTTCTAATTACCACTCAGCTTGCCAAGGAAACTAGGATGTTTAAATAGCATAATTGAGTAAGAGAGTTTCATGTCTCAAGTAGTATAACAATGAAGTGTCTTATTTACACCCACATCAATAAATCAAGTCTATCAAAAACAATTCTAATAGAATCATTGTCTTTCAAGAAAAATTCGTAGAGTAGTAATGACACCATGCCAAGGACTTGTTATGTGGATCCTCATAGATATTTTTTTCTTTCTTTCATGTTTTTTCAAGGATTGCTGAATGTTTATTTTGCAAGTGTTTGCACAACCTTTAAGAGTACCAATACGTTTGCCCATATATTGACACGTATGCCACTCATGTCATCAACTCCTAGCTGAAATCCAGGTTATACCATAGATCGGTAAAAAGCTAGCGGAGTTGTTATCATCCCAAAGGAGTGCATTAGAGACAAAGAACAAAGTTGTCTCACTTCTTTCTCTTTTTTTTGGAGCTGGTACCGTGGTTTGATCCACATGGTTAGCTTTTGGCATGCATCACAATTACCACTAGACTTTTTTCAATCAAACAATTCCTTTCATGAGTGTCGTCAAGACTATATAAAAATATCTATGGGGTTAAGTATCATCAAGGGTATACTCTCAAGACAGTCATTGATCAAACAAGTCGTAAATTTCAGACTTTTTCTTATTGTACTTATTTGGTAATATTATTTCCAAGGCAAGAATCGGTTAACTAAAAGAGAACTAGAGCAATAGATTCAACAACTAATCATCATACTAATAAAAAGCCTTACTCCAACCATATTAAATTACTTCCCACTAGCATGGCATCTTACAAATCAACTAACTAAGATAAACAACTCAAACTTCATAAGTGGGAGACATAGGACATACCTCTCATAAGTGACTTCATGATCCTCTTCCTTATATGGATGTGTTCCTTCAAAACTCAAACACGATTACTCTCACAATGATATTAAAGCAAAGAGGCAAAGTGTGAATCCACATTTACAAAAGAAGGAAAACAGAAAAATATTTTTGTATTTTTGAGGATAGGGATTAAAGAATAGAAAGGAACTTACGACCGAGCAAGGGTTTAAGAAAATAAAATTAAACAAAAACAAAAACAAACTAAAACAAAAGCAACCTAAAAAGCAAAGAAAAAAGCAAAGTGTTGGAACAAGCCAACACGAGTGTTTCAAAGCTCCCAAGGAGCTGGAGTACAACCTCGTTATTACACAAAATAAATTTGCCGAGGGAACCCATCCCCAAGGAAACGGCTTTTGCAAGACGTTTTGTTGCTCATTGTGGTGGTGGTGGATAATCTCTCATGTTCCATTGGCTGCTCCAATCATGGAACTAGGCGGCGAGTCTTGCAGTAGCATCTCGAAGGTTGATGGAGAGGTTGTTCATGTTTTGAATATTTCCTTCGAGTGCATAAATGTCTTCATAGGTGGTGTAGTAGTTTGGTGGCTTCTCATCTTGTTTGGTTTCTCCTTGTTATACTTCTTCATCTTCTCCTCCTCCCATGGGTATCTCTTGTTGGGGTAGAGTAACATCAACCTGCGCGTAAAAACGCAAGCGTCCATCCTTGATGGAGAATAAACCGTTAGGCAAAGGAGCTAGGATCAAGTGATCTGCTCTAGGTATATTGAAGAAATATCTACCATGATTTTCAGAGATCATACCACATGCTCTTAGAGTAGAAAGACCGAGATGGTGACTTCTTTTCAACGGTTGGATGTTACCTAGGTTGATGCAAAGTGCGCGTGCAAGAACGGTCACAACTCCTCCTCCGCATATGGGTCCTCGAGATTGAAGAGCCTGATGCTTAAGGTAAAACACAAGAAGAGTGCCCAAATTTGGCATTAAGTTAGAATTAATAAGAGCAACTTTTGCAAGGATCAACATGTCCTCCTCATTAACTATAGTAAACTCACGTGCCTGTAGAGTGTTAGCAATTACATAAAATAAATATCGAATAGCAGGATGATCAATTTGGTTCCCCTTGGGTATGTTTCCACGAATTCTCATCAAATTAAAGTACTATGAAGGGGAAGGATCTAAAATGAAAGTAGTTGTACGTACATCGGTGGTGTTTCTAACAAACCCAAAGCATTGAGGTTGAGTGTCAAAGTGCACTCATAGTTCATAAGGTGGAATTTGATGCGATCAACTCCGGGCCTTTGTTTCTCGGCACAACCGTCAGGATCCACCATATGCGTCAAGGTGCTGAAGTACTCAAGAGTTAAGCAGTGATACGTGGCAACATCCTAAAAGACAAAATCATACAAACCAACATTGTTGCAAAGCAAATTGAAATCAGCATGAATGCCAAGTTGGTTTAGGATATAAGGACACGCCCACTTGGTGGACTTTATTTCTTAGAGCTTGAGACGATTGAAACGGTTGAGCTGAAACTCCTCGGTGAACTCTATGCCAAGTGACTCATGGCTCAACATCTCAACGGTTGGTGTGGAGGATTCCAAGGCCAACTCATGTGTACGACTCCTCGTATTCATCTAATAAATAAAAATAAGATAGATTAAATAAAGATTGCTAATTTTTTTGGGTCCAATGGAAACATAGCATAAGTGATTCTCTACACTAACTACAAAAGAAACTCCTCTAAATAGAATGCTAAGCATTCTTAATATCAAGATGGAATCAAGAAAAATACCTAAGTCTAGATTGACAATGATGAAAGATTGAGCGAAGCTTTTACACAAATAAGTTGAGGATCGGAGGAGAACTATACCTTCAATTGAGTAAGTGCGAAAAATAAAAGGAAGATTGAGTAAATTTAAAGGTCCAATGGAGGTGGTTTGGAGTTTGGAGAAAGAAGAAACAAAAAGATTGATTTTGGGGATTTTTAGGTTACCTCCTCGAGCTGATAATGGCGGCCGCGTATGTGGTACGGGCGGGGGGTACATCCAGAGCCTGCCCATACCGGGTGACTTACCTTGGGGCGACGGCTTCTCCCAGACGGTGCACTCGGTACGGGCGTGCGGTATGGTCGCACACGCCCGTACGGCTAGTCGTTATTGATATGGTACCCTTTCTTGAAACATGATGTTTGCTCGAGGACACGGTACGGGCACACAGTACGGGCACACGGTACGGGCGCATCAGGCCATACCAGTGGTTGTTACCGGTACTGATGCCTGCGGCAAAAATCAGAAATTTTATCTCCCTTTGGCTTGATGTGGTACGGGCGCACGGTACGGTCTACTCTAGCCGTATCAGTGGTAGTTACGAACACTGTGAGCTGCAAAACTCAATTTTTTTGATTAGTATCTCCATGTGCCTTTGCACATCTTATCAAAGGACAAAATAACAACAAATATACTAAGTAAAGATCCAGCAACACTTCTTAGGGCATGTGTTAGTAAAATAAAATATAGGGGATTACCTTATTTCTTCTCCTCTGTCCATAGGTCTTCTTGAACACTCTTTATTAAAAAAATAAACAAAACTTACACAATAAAAACTTATACATAAAGAAAAAATTATTTCACATGGGTTGCCTCCCATGAAGCGCTTCTATTTAAGGTTAATTTGCTTGACCTTGATGGCAATCACTTAGGTTTGTGAAGTGGGACACCCACTCCAAAGTAGTTGGCTTTCAAAGTAATTACACCATGATCATCATCATTAGGTTTGGCCTTCTTTTTCCTAGGGAAGTGGGCTACAAAAGGATGTCTAGATGGTAGCCCTATTCCCACATTCCCTTCATGTAAATTAATTAAATCTTTAATAGTTCTTAGGAATGTCCTACCTAAAATTATAGGTGCTATGGGATCTTTAGGCATGTCCACAATAACAAGATCAATAAGAGCGGCACTACCTTTAATTTCAACAACTATATTTTCTTTGATCCCAATAGCTTGTTTAAAAGTTGAATCAGCTAGATGTAGTCTCAATTCAGTTGTAACAAATGCCCCAAGTTTAATTTATCGAATAAGCTTTTGGAAATTGTTGAGATGCTCGCACAAAGATAATAAAGTGCGGATATCTCACTGACTCCCAATTTAATTTTAATAGTGGGCTCAAATATATTATCTAGCTTAGCTGGAAGCGTATCAGCTAGTCTTTTATACTCCATCTCTAAATCATGAACTTTAGATGCTACTTGTTGTATAAGGTGTTGGTACATAGCATCATTACCTTGTTCTATACTTGGATTCTTAACGGTGATCATCTTCAACAGATCTACCATGGTATATTCCGGTGTTGGCACGTTGCTATAATCCAGCTCTTCATGTTTTTCTTCATTGGTTACCACCCTCATCATCTTGAGGTCTTCTACCAGATTTGGATCGGGTTTTCCATCAAACTTTGCTAGTATGAGAGCTTGGCTCTCAGCTACCTTACCCAGCTTAGCCTCCACGGTGTTTGTTCTTTCCTATAGAGCCTGCACATCATTTCTAATTGCAATGGCCTAGTTAGATAATTTTCCTATACTACTCTCATGGTTCTTCATGATCTTAATAAGCATATTATTTTGCTCAGTTTGATCTTGTATAAATGTTCTAATAGTTTTATCAAATGGGAGATTGCCATGATTTGCTCCATTAGTATTATCATAATTATTATAAGGAGCTCCTGAAGGATTAGCATGATATTCTTGAACATTAGAAGCATAATTATTTTTCCATGCAGGATTAAAAGGAGTGCGAGCTATAAAATTAACATGATTAACATCAGTAGTGATAGCATTAACTTGGGTATCTAATTTATCCTTTACTAAGCTAAGCAACTCATCTACCTTAGATGTAAGCTCTTCATTATTTACCTCGGTAATTGAACTTACTCTCTTCGAGGTTCTTTCCACATGCCATTGGGCATGGTTGTTTTGCATATCATCAAGTAACTTCTATGCAACACTCACTTTCTTTCCCATGATCATTCCTCCTGATGTAGTATCTAGCACAGACTTAGACATTGGGTTAAGACCATTATAAAACAAATGTAATATAAGCCACTCTTCCATCCCATGACTAGGAAATTTCATTACAGCTTCTTTCATCCTTTCCCACGCAAATGCTAGTGGCTCATGGTCTTCTTGTCTAAAGCTTGCAATATTGGATCTTAGCTGCATAGTCTTAGCTGGGGGGAAATTTAGTCATAAACAAATTAGTACATTCCTCCCAAGATTTAATAGTGCCCTTTGGTAGAGCTAGCAACCAATCCTTAGCCTTTCCTCTAAGAGAGAAAGGAAACAATCTTAGTTTAACAACATTTGTATCTACATCCTTAATACGCATCATGTCGCAAATTTCAGTAAAAGTATTTAAGTGCAAACCCGAATCTTCAGCGGATGAGCCCCCACATTGGTTTTGTTGAAACAAACTTAAAAGGTTAGGATTTATTTCATATGTTTCCACATCAACTGCGGGCTGAGTGATGGGTGCACGAATAAAATCATCAGTGGGAGTAGCATACTCCCCTAATCTCTTTTGAGCCATGGATCTTCTCTTTTTGGTATTTTTTTAAGTAATGAAAAAATAACAAGTAATTATTTTTTGGGTTTTCAAATAGATAACAAGAAAGTAAACTAATAACAAGAATTAAACTACAACTAATAATAAAACTAAAAAAACGTCTCTAATCACCTTACCAGGATAGCGAAGTTGCTTCCCAGACAACAGCACCAGAAAAAGGGTAGTATAATAGCTTTTTCCCTAGAAGACCAAGGTTGAATCAAACCTCCGAAAGAAATGCTAAAAGGAAATAAAAAGGACATGTCTATCAGACTTTGTTTGTTCGTTTTACCTTAGTTTATCAGATAAATCTAGTTTACTTATAATGGTTTGAATCAATGGATGGAGATAGGCCAGGGTTGAAGATCCACCTGCAGCTGCACATCAAATGGGATAAAATATAATAATAAGCATAGTCATGTATAATGTTTGAATGGAGATGATCTCTTGTGGGCAACACATCCTAATATTGTAGAGCCCCGTGATGCAACGGGCATAGCAATAGACTTTTAATCCAACCGAGTCCACACCAAAGCCACGGGTTACAAAAGATTATTAAGTGTAGAACACATATCAAAGCTTTAAGTAGTGATGGCGTTGTTAATCCTAAATGGGGCGCTAAGAGACAACAATACTTCCCTTTCTATCACTGAGGTTCCTATGAGATCGCCGCTAGCCAAGTATCCCACCTCAAGCCTTTATCAATCTATGGGATCTTGGGTACCTACAAGTCCACAGATCGAGACAAGAGATGAAGAAACAAAAGATACAAATCTCAATTGTAAAAAAAATACAATACTCCCATGATCTAGATGCACATAAACGCTACGAGGTTTCTCCCCAACCCGCAGCCCATGAGGACTACTCCCTCATAAAAAATAGACTAGAGATAGAAAACATCATACAAATACTTAGATTGAAATCAAATATTCTTACAATGGTACCAAATCACAAGGAGATCTAAAGTACAAAGAAATGGCTATGGCTAGTGGATGGATGGATGGTGGAAGTGATGAACAATGGATGAACAATGGTGTGGATCTCCATTGCTGGTGTTGTGATGTAATCTGAGAATGGTGGCTCTCTGGCCAACGGCTAGAGCCACGAAATATATAGGCGTCTTCACAAAAGTTGTAGGGTCTGACGAGACGAAGCTATTGCCACCTGGTATGGGCGGCCCCTGATATGTTGCTAATGTATCCATAATTTTTGATGTTCCATGCTTAGTTTTTATCTACTTTCTTATGTTTTGTCCACACTTTGGAGTACTTTTTATACACTCTCTTGAATTAACCTATTAACAAGATGCCATAGTGCCAGCTGCCTGTTTTCTGCTGTTTTTGGTTCCGGGAAAGTCATAAAATGAATATTCTTGGAATTGGACGGGACAAAAGCCAAAGTCGGTTTTTCACCGAGGGGGACACGGAGACAGAATACGAGACGAAGAGGGGCCAGAGGGCCGCCACACCACTTGGCCGTGCGGCCAGGCCTGGCCCGCGCCAGGGGGTGATGTGGCCGCCTAGGGCACCCCCTTGGCCTCCCCTTTCCCCTATAAGACGCCTCCGATATAGAAACCCTAAGTACCCGATCAAAATTCCACGAAAGAGTCTGTAGCCGCTGTCATCTCCATCCCTAGATCGAGAGGGATCTGAAGCTCTTCCCGGCACCCTGCCAGAGGGGAGAATTCACCCTGGAGGCCTTCTTCATCACCATGCAAGCCTCCGGTGTGATGCGTGAGTAGTTCATCCTTGGACTACGGGTCCATGTAGTAGCTAGATGGTTGGTTCTTCTCCTTTGTGCTACCATGTCTAGATCTTGTGAGCTCCATTCATGACCAAGATCATCTATTTGTAATCATAAATGATGTGTTTGCGGGGATCGGATGGATATTGAGATGCTATTTCAGATTGATTATTGAATCTCTCATGTCATATATGCATTTGGATTACGGTCTATGTATAATGTTGTAATGCCCAATCTAATCTCATAGCAGTCAAGATGATTAGTATATGCATGTATGCTTTTTCGATGTTTGTCAATTGCCCCGCTGTAATTTGTTCACCCAACATGTCATATATCTTAAAGAGAACCACCACTATTGAACTATGGACCCCGGTCCTTTCTTTTATCATCAATCTACAACTGTTTACTGCTTTCTGTTTGCCTTCTGCAAGCTTTTACTTTCTTCCACACAATACGTTTAATCCTTTGTTTTTAGCAAAACCGGTGAGATTGACAACCTCACTGAAAGTTAGGGGCAAAGTTCTGTGGTTGTGTTGTGTAGGATTCCAAGTTGGCAACAACACCTTGGAGGTGTTTCCTTGCTCCTACTGGTTCGATAACCTTGGTTTCATAACTGAGGGAAAACTTGCTATTGTGCTCATCATACCTTCCTCTTGGGGTTCCCCAACGAGCTCGATATATTTTGGGCCATCAGGCCCTGCCCATACCAGTTGTCGTTAAGTGTGCTGACGCCCTGGAACTGCTTCCCAATTACTTGGCCATGTGTACTTCCTCAAAATCTTTCATTATGACTCCTTATTTCGCATTAAAAGCCGTGATTTCCTGCACAACATAATTCAAAGAGAGGATTTGCATATCTTTGCAATTATTAGTCATTAATGGCAAGGATTTAGAGTTTCTTTGGCAACTCCTTGACCAAAAATAGAGCCATCAACCATAAATTTAATGGATAGTGTTTGGAAGATAGCTTGTGTCTCACATATGATATTCCCTAATTTCCTGCCATACACTCTTTCCAACCTCCTTTGCCAAATATTCTAACCATAGGATCACCACTATATATATACATATACTTTCCTCTGTGCGAAGAATGCACTATTGCCTCATGGTACTATATGCATTTGTGTTAGTCAATATAAACATTGTGTTGTCAACTATGATAATATAATAAGTATCACTTTATGCTATGCTTGCTTGTTATTATTCTCTAAAAAATGAACCATTTAACTTGTTGTGATACTTGCTAGTGAAAAGAAGCACCAAACTCCAAAGCCCATGTTAGTTTTATCACCTTCGTGCTCGAGGAAGAGCATAGGTTAAGCTTGGGGATGTTGATGCATGTAAAATCCATACATGAACTTTATAGTTTGTTGATATGAATTCCCATATATTTGCTACATATATGATGTTATATCCATGTTTTACATCAATTTATGGGGATTTACCAATGATCCCCTTTATTTTGGTTATAACTCTGCAGGACAGGGAAACCCTTTTTTGTGTATTTTTACCTTGCAGGGACCTAAACAAAGTCAAATGGAGCTGGGATTTCGGGAGCGTTAATATTTCATCAACAGAAGCACCTGGAGCAGTTGGACCTCACCAGATGGACCAGGAGGCCCAAAAGAGACCAGGTGGCACGCCTAGTAAGGGTGGGCTCGCCACCCAGGCCCTTTTCCTCCTCGGTCGTCGATTCACTTTGATCTTTTGCTCACCGCCTCTGTATTACCTAAAAACTACTATATAAAGGGTCCCTCAGGAGTTCCTCGAGGGCGCCGCAGAAGCACTAAATACCAAAACGGTGCCAGAACCAGCGAAGATTGGAGGGGGAACTCCACCGAAGCTGCCGTCAGAGGGATCTCTACGTTCTCAAACATGTCCACCATCATCACCATGATGAAGATGGAGTAGTCCACCTCTGTACTATGGGTTTGTGGCAGTAGGTTAATCTATTTCTCTCTTGTTCTTCATATATGTAGTACCATATGAGCTGCCTAACATGATTATGGTCATATATGTAATTCCTACATGGTGGATCTTTATTCTATGATTTGATATATGAGATTGGAACCACCTAAGTGTAAGATGTATTGATATATGAATATCATGTACCATGTTCTTAAGTACTTGTTCTTATCCAACTTGTATGCAACAGCATGTGTGGGAGAAGTGTGTATTAGATGGAGTAGCATAGTGGTAGTGATTGAATAGTGACAACAAATTCAAGATCTACTATGGCATTTACCTTTCTTTTGCTGCCTCACTAGGGATAAAGTGAATTCATGTGATGTATGTATCTTGTGATAGCTAGATAATCTTGTTTGTTCAAGGTAGCATATTTGTGATTCAAACATAATGTCAAATTACTTAAGTCTATACTCTGTGGATTCTTAATTCAAGATTTCTTGGAGTTTTCCCTTACTTGAGTATAAGAGTGATGTGTTGGATCATCTCTATGTTAGGACGTGATGCCCATATGAATGCTTATCAAACACATGTTGAAGTTCCACCAATACTATATCTTTGATGAATTGTTTGTGTCCATTACAACCCCAAAAGATAGTAGACAAGTGAACCCATCAACTCTGGTTCATTTTAAACCATTAGAAACACATTTCCAACACCATTATCACACTTTACATTTTCTGCAATTTATTACTTCGAAACTACAAAAAATACTTTCTTCACTTGCAAACACACACACAATCCAAAAATAACTATCTTTTATTACTTTTATCTTGCTTGCCTAGTTTTTACTTGTCTTATTTTATATTATTGTTATTTCATATTACTAATACGAAACCTTGTGCTTGACAACCACACGGTGGAGTTAGGGACACAAGACAAATACTTTCCTTTGTAGGTTACTTGAAGAGGAGAAGAAGAATTACCTATGAGCCAATTCCCCAAGAGTTCGATATAAACCCTCGAGTTATCCTTGTGGGGAAAATACGCTTGCTACAACACTCTGCACTTGGAGTCCCAACGAGTTGGTACACATGGAGTTATTGCCGTCAGTACCCCAGTTCCTTCGCAAGACTTCATTCTCCGTCACTTGGCGTGCCAGGTAGGGGGCTGAGGCGCGTTTCCAATGACTTCAATCATGGCAGCCCACGCCGAGCTTGGGGATGTCTCCCATGGTACATCCGTGCCGGGGGCTGCGCTGCTCAAGGCTCAAAGTTTGCTCCGCTACACACCAGCGGTTGCCGAGAGGAGCACATAGGGGGTGCGCCTCGCATATTTCCTGCGTAGCTCGGCCCCCTCGTCCGCATTTGTGGTCAGCAGTGCAGACTAGCATGCACCATGGTGTGCGCCAGCTGAGCATGTTGATGACCCACAGAGGAGCCCGGGGACATTGCATGCATACTCGGCGGGTCCCAGGCGCCCGGCCACCTTGGGGCAGCACTTCAAGAAGGTCTTCCGTGAGCTCACGGTGGCAAGGCCTAGTGCCACCACCTCGCGACTTGAGTGGTCGCAGTAACGGGTCTCCTTCGACATGCAAGACCTCCCCGCTTCCACCAGGGCTGTGGTTATCATACAGATGGTGTGTAATCCCACCATCGACGACATCACCATCGCCAAAACACTCATCGACCATGGCGCCAGACTGAACATGCTATTGAAAGAGACGTTCAGGAAGATGCAAGTGCCATAGGCTTGGTTGAAGTTGGCACTACTGTTCTCCGAGGTGATGGAGGGCACCGCCATTCCCACCGGGAATGTGCGGCTCCCAGTCAAGTTTGGGACACGTTGCAACTACCACACCGAGCTCATCGGCTTTGACGTCACCCGCATCATCCTACCTTACAACACCATGCTGGGTTACCCAGTGCTGGCTAGGTTCATGGTGGTCACCCACAACGCCTACAACGTCATCAACATATCGGGCGACAGCGGAGGAACCATATCTATCCGCTGCGACGAAGGGGAAGCCATCCGCACCCTTGAGCAGGCGTATAAGGGCATCGTGGCTGCGTGCCCCGAGATGGAGAGCGTTGCTGGCGGTGGCGAAGCCCCTGCAAGGTAAAATTGGGTGCCCATCGCAGAGGTTGTGGTAGCCGAGGAGGCAGCCCCGACCATCCTCCTCGAGGAGAAGGTCACATGCTTCGCCAGCACAGCCGGGAAAAAGAAGCATTTGTTCTCGCAAGGACGCGCTGCGATGAAGAAAATACCTCTAGACCCCACTGACCCGAGGGCTATCGTCACCATAGGGGCACACTGATGTGCTCGTCGTTCGATGTAGAGCTCGTTGGTAACCCCAAGAGGAAGGTATGATGAGCACAGAAGCAAGTTTTCCCTCAGTTATGAAACCAAGGTTTAATCGAACCAGTAGGAGCAAGGAAACACCCCAAAGGTGTTACTAGCTGAGCTTTGGCAGGGCGCACTACCGGTGCTAGTAGCAACGTGGAGACCTGCACAACACAACCACAGAACTTTGTCCCCAAGTTGCGATGAGGTTGTCAATCTCACCGTGTTTTGCGGAAAACAAAGGATTAAACGTATCGAATGGAAAGAAGTAAAAGTTTGCAGAAAGTAAACACAAAGCAGTAAAAGACTGTAGATTATATGTAAAGAGAAAGGACCGGGATCCATAGTTCACTAGAGGTGGCTCTCCTTAGATAGAAAACATGCTGGGTGAACAAATTACAGCGGGGCAATTGACAAACACCGAGAAAGCAATAAATGCATATACTAATCATCTTGACTCCTTTGAGACTTGATTGGGCATTACAACATAATACATAGACCGCCATCCAACTACATCTATGACTAATAATCCACCTTCAGGTTATCATCCGAACCCCCTCCGGTATTAAGTTGCAAGCAATAGATTATTGCTTTACGAACTGCGTGTAAAGTAAACAATACGATTGTTCTATGAACAAAGGATTGTTGTTTTCTCCCTAGTAGCAACAACACATCTAGTACCTTAGAGATTTCTATCACTTCCCCAGATTACCAGAGGCATGAACCCACTATCGAGCATAAATACTAACTCTTGGAGTTGCTAGCATCTACTTGGCCAAGATAGCTACTAACAACGGAAAGCATGCAAGATCACAAATAACAAAGACATGATAGAATCAATAATCAATTTGAAATAGCATCTCAATATCCATCGGATCCCTGCAAACACAACATGTATGAATACAAATAGATGATCTTGATCATGAACGGAGCTCACAAGATCTAAACATGAAATCACAAAGGAGGAGAACCAGCCATCTAGCTACTACATGGATCCGTAGTCCAAGGATGAACTACTCACGCATCACACCGGATGCTTGCATGGTGATGAAGAAGGCCTCTAGGGTGAATTCCCCTCTTCGGCAGGGTGCCGGGAAGAGCTTCAGATCCCTCCCGATCTAGGGATGGATATGACGATGGCTACAGACTCTTTCGTGGATTTTTGATTGGGTCCCTAGGGTTTTCGTCCTGAGGGCAATATATAGGCGGAAGGAGAGGCCGAGGGGGTGCCGGGAGCGGCCACACCACTCCCTGGCGTGGGCCAGGCCTGGCCGCGCGGCCAGGTGGTGTGGTGGCTCCCTGGCCCTTCTCCATCTCGTATTCTGGCACTTGATCCCTTCCGGAAAAATAGGCACTTTGGCTTTTGTCCCGTCCAATTCCAAGAATATTCATTTTCTGACTTTCCTAGAACCAAAAACAGCAGAAAACAGGCAGCTGGCACTGTGGCTCTTGTTAATAGGTTAGTCCAAGAAATCATATGAAAAATACTCCAAAGTTGGAGCAAAACACAATAAAGTGGATAAAACCAAGCATGGAACATCAAAAATTATAGATACATTTGCAATGTATCAACATCCCCAAGCTTAACTCCTGCTCGTCCTCGAGTAGGTAAGTGATAAAAAGAAAGAATAATTTTTGAGGTGAGATGCACCATCAAAGACTTGATCAAAGTATTTGTAAAACATTCAAAGCTGGGATCAAAGTACTTCAATCATAACATGAAATACAAAGTTGTAGAAAGCAAAGAAACTATGATGCAACATGAAAAGGCACAAACAAAAGATTCATGAATAACATGCTTTGCAAGACGTTTGTTTGTTTCACATAAAGAAAACATAGCATAAAATTATTCAGCTTGTCCTTCATAGAGTAGCAAATATAAATGCATAGGCCACCTTCAAAGTTCATAAGAGTGACTAGATACAATAGTTTAAAACAAGCAATATCAAGTTATGCATCAATCAACTAGTCTTGGGACAATGCACATAGAACTAAGAATGGCCACTATGCTCTCAAAGTAGGTGCATAAAGATAGAAGGTGGAGACTCAATATAATGGTGGAAGAAAGGCCTTTGTAAAAGGAAGTAGGGATTCAAGTCTCGTAAAGAGCTTCCAAAAATTATGGTACTTATAGCTTTCAGCTCTCATTGCCCCTATCATAAGCATCTTGAAGTGATTAAGGTTAAAGTGAACAAACTATGGTATACATGCTTGACGAAGTATAAGTCAGAAATCTCATGTCCCATGTATACGAGGGCCGATCCTCATGCTACTCAAGTATAGTCACTGGTAAGTTCTTGTCATCGTAAGTACATGTGTATCATAGAGAACCGCCAACGGGGTACCCCTTGCCCGATGATACGGAAGAATCCCCATATCAAAATGAGAAGGAAAGCAGACAACAAGCATCTTAGCATTCTTCTTATTTACCATGGGAATATGGTGCTTTTTTCTCTCTTTCCTCTTTTCATAGTATCTCTTTTTTTTCTCTTTTTTTTCTCAATATAGGACTCTTTTTTATAAGAAGAATGCCTCATAGACAGCTCATTATGGTTACGCTGCAGGTTTCCACCATGTCAACATGGATTAAACCAGCGGCCCAGGCATTTCTCTAACACATATACATAACTCCATGGACTTACAAGCTCCCCTTTCATTTCACACCGACGACATCCATATACAAAAGAGCATGATATCAACTAGGTACAAGTACCAAGTGCAATGTTGAAAGCGTTCCCCATGAAAGCATGGTTCTGCTAATTCCCAACAAATAAGTGCAAGCATATACAACATAGACGACACAATGGTTCAAGTTTATTAAGGGCAAGTAAAGTAAAGTGTGCCATCAAGTTCGTGAGAGCTTTAATCACTAGTTTTCTCATAACAAGTTTAATTTGGAAGGTAAACAAAAGAATGAATATACTTGGAATAGCATATGCTAGTAGGTAGGTATGGTGGAATCTTTGGAATAACTTGGTTTAGGGAGTTGGATGCATGTGTGGAACTCATACTTGGTTGTGGAGGCTAGCAAAAGACTGGGAGCGACAAACTAAGAGAGCAATAATGGCCATAATCATGCAGAGCGACAAAACATCATAGATCAAAGCATAAAGTGATACTACAAGTTGAAAACTAAAGGATCATAAAGGCTATGGTGACTTGTGATAGTCATAACATGGTGTGAGCATGCGCCAAGTCAACCCAAATAAAGCATCAAAGGAGAATACCACTATACTATGCTTTAATATGCTAAAACAACGCATGATTCATCCAAGGCACATTAAGCAATCTCAATTGTTTATAACAAGTCATGCTACAGCAAATAATACTAAGCATAAAGCCACAACAATATCAAGCATGGCATGACAAAGCATAGGCCATAGTTAAAAACGAGCTCTTTTTACCACATAAGTATGAACTTTCCTACTCTTTTCCAAACCAAACCAAACCATTTGCAAACCAATGTATGAAAGAGGGGGTCCAACCAATTTATTCAGAACACTAAGCAAACAAAGCAAACGAAAAACCAAAACAAAAACGAAAAAGAAGACGCTCCAAGAACAACACAACTGTGCATGAAATAATAAAAATGAAGCGTTTGGAAGAAACGTGGAATTTTTATTGATGAAGAAGGGGATGCCTTGGGCATCCCCAAGCTTTGATGCTTGTACTTCTTGGATATTTCTTGGGGTGACACGCGTGGCATCCCCAAGCTTGAGCTTTAGTCCATCCTTCATCTCATTACTCATTCCTTCCATACACCTGAAAATTTTCCTTCATACAAAACTTCACACAATCTCATTAGCAACATTAGTGCACTTAAGATAAATAAGTCTTAAGATTCAGTTCTAGCACCAAATAAACTTCCATTAGAACACTAGCTACTGTAGCACTTCCTTCAAAAAGCTCAACTCCCCAAAAGAACTCAAAAAGGAACTCACAAGAAGCAAATGCAGAAAATGGGAGAAATCTGTCAAAACAGACTAGCATGTAAAGACGAATTTTTCCGAAGACCTTCTGTTGCTCAAATCAACAAGTGTTGAACTAAATAAAGTTATCTCACAACCTGGGGCAGAAGCACAAAACATTACAGCTCAATCTGACATACAGAGCTCTCTCACGAATTTTTACGGTGAAGCACAAAAATCTGTTTCGGGACAGCAACTTTCCCAAACATTACTTCACTCTCATTAGAGGTTACTCTTGGCACAAAAAGCAAATAAAAAGGATAAGGAGATGTTATTACTGAGGTAATAACTTCCAACCTAGGGCAGAAGTACTTTTTTTAACGCCTTTAAGTTAGGCATAAGAAGCAAAGAAAGAATCAAGTGTTCTCAAATGAAGAAGCATTAAGACCAAATTTTGTTTTCATAGGAGAAGCAAAAGAAATATTTTCTCTTTTTGAGGGAAGTGTTCTATACCTTTCTTGAGTGGGAGTTGATATTTAATGGTGCCTTCTTTCATATCAATGATGGCACCAACAGTTCTAAGAAAAGGTCTTCCTAAAGTAATAGGACAAGAAGCATTATATTCAACATCCAAAACATAGAAATCAACAGGGACATAGGAAGCATTAACCATAATAAGAACATCATTAAGACTCCCCATGAGTTTCTTTTTAGCATTATCATCAAGTGGGACATTGAAATAGCAATCTTCAAGAGGAGGCAAATCAAACATATCATAAATCCTTCTAGGCATAATAGAAACACTACTATCAAGATCACATAAAGATTTGAAATCAAAGTCATTCACTTTCATATTAATGATGGGTTCCCAATCATCCTCTTGTTTTATAGGAATAGAAGCTTTATGTTTCATCTTTTCTTCCTTAATCTTTATGAGAGCATCGGTAATGTGTTTTGTAAAGGCCATGTTCATAGCACTAGCATTAGGACTTTTAGCAAGCTTTTGTACGAACTTAATAACTTCAGAGATATTGCAACCATCAAGATCAAAATCAACTTTATCATCTAAAGTAGTATAACTATTACTAGCCTCAACACTAGAGGTGGTGATAGTAGAAACACTAATGTTTCTAGCAATTTCATCTTCTCTTTCCCACTTAGCATGTAATTCAGCTAATAGTCTAACATTTTCATCAATTCTTACTTGTATGGCATTAGTAGATGCAAAGGGATTATCATTAGTTTCAGGTTTAGTAGCCATTTTATTAATCAATGAAGATTGAGCTTCAGACAAAGATGATATATTTCTTTCAGCATTAGAGAGTTTCAATTGTAAACTAGGAATTTCCCTATTTAGACTCTCAAGTTGATGGCTAATGTTCTTCAAGATGATAGATTGTTCCTCCATAGTTTTGGTGAATAGTTTATTTTGCTCATATTGCATTTGCATGAAGTTTTTAGTTGCTCTTTCAACTTCTAAAATTCTTCCTTCGCTAGGCAATCCAGGTTTACCAATATAGCCATAAGTATTACTAGGAGGGTAGGGCCTATAATTGTTATTACCAAAAGCATTGTTCCTATAAGCATTGTTACCGTAAGCATTGTTGCCAAAATTATTATTTCTTATGAAGTTCACATCAACTTGCTGTTCTGAGCAACCAAAGAGGCTAAAGGAACATTATTTGGATCAATATGGGCTTTCCCATTAACAAGCATAGACATAATAATATCAATTTTATCACTCAAGGAGGAGGTTTCCTCAACAGAATTTACCTTCCTACCTTGTGGAGCTCTCTCAGTATGCCATTCAGAATAATTAACCATCATATTGTCCAGAAGTTTTGTTGCAGCACCCAAAGTGATGGTCATAAAGGTACCTCCAGCAGCAGAATCCAATAGGTTCCTTGAAGAATAGTTCAACCCTGCATAAAAAGTTTGGATGATCATCCAAGCAGTCAGTCCATGAGTGGGACAATTCTTTACCAAAGATTTCATTCTTTCCCAAGCTTGAGCAACATGCTCATTATCAAGTTGTTTAAACTTCATTATTTCACTTCTCATAGATATAATCTTAGCAGGAGGATAGTATTTTCCAATAAAATCATCTTTGCACTTAGTCCAAGAATCAATACTATTCCTAGTTAAGGAATTCAACCACTCTTTAGCTTTTCCACTCAAAGAGAAAGGAAACAATTTCAGCTTAATAATATCACCATCTATATCCCTATGCTTTTGCATCTCACAAAGTTCAACAAAGTTATTTAGATGGGAAGCAGCATCTTCATTACCAATACCAGAAAATTGTTCTCTCATAACAAGATTGAGCAAAGGAGGTTTTATCTCAAAGAAAGTATTTCAGCCACAGGTGGAGCAATAGGCGTGCTCATAAAATCATTGTTGTTGGTGCTAGTGAAGTCACACAACTTAGTGCTTTCAAGAGTAGTCATTTTTTTGGGTTTTCAAATAAGAAAGAAAACAAGTAAAACTATTTTTTTTGTGTTTTTGATAAAGAAACAAGCAACCAAAGCAAAAAGAAACTAAGCAAAAAAAAACAACAAAGTAAAGAGATTGGTTATGAGGGACTCCCCTTGTGAAGATGTCCTTGACTCCCCGGCAACGGCGCCAGAAAAGATCTTGATGTGCTCGTCGTTCGACGTAGAGCTCGTTGGGAACCCCAAGGGATGGAGATGACGGCGGCTACAGACTATTTCGTGGATTTTTGATCGGGTCCCTAGGGTTTTCGTCTCGAGGGAAATATATAGGCGGAAGGAGAGGCCGAGGGGGTGCCGGGAGCGGCCACACCACCCCCTGGCGCGGGACAGGCCTGGCCACGCGGCCATGGGGTATGGTGGCTCCCTGGCCTTCTCCGTCTCGTATTCTGGCACTTGATCCCTTCCGGAAAAATAGGCAATTGGCTTTTGTCCCGTCCAATTCCGAGAATATTCATTTTCTGACTTTCGTGGAACCAAAAACAGCAAAAAATAGGCAGCTGGCACTGTGGCTCTTGTTAATAGGTTAGTCCAAGAAATCATATGAAAAGTACTCCAAAGTTGGAACAAAACACAAGAAAGTGGATAAAACCAAGCATGGAACATCAAAAATTATAGATACATTTGCAATGTATCACACACCTCTCGACCGAATAGGAGGACACACTCGTGGTCTTACTTTGGGCAAATGCAGATATGTTTGCCTGGACACCGTCAGACATGACGGGGGCCCTAGGGAGGTAATCGAGCACCACCTAGCGGTATGCCCCACTGCACACCCCATGAAGAAGAACGTGCGCTTCCAGTCCCCTGAGAAGCATTAGTTCATTATCGTGGAGATGGAGAAGCTCATCAAGGACAACCTCGTCTGGGAAGTCGTTCACATCGAGTGGACATCGAATCCCATGGTGGTGCCAAAGGTGCCTAGTGGGGGGTGACTCTTCATCGATTTCACCGACCTCAACAAGGCCTATCCCAAGGATCTGTACCCACTACCCAGGATTGACCAGATAGTGGAGCCCACAGCGGGCTACGACCTCATGTGCTTCCTAGACGTTTTCTCGAGTTATTATCAGATCCATATGGCTAACGAGGATGAGGGGAAGATGAATTTCATCACTACACGAAAAGTTCACTTCCGCAACGACTTGGACCGATGGTCTTCCGCCACGAAATTCTCGGCTTGGCTGTGGCCGATGGAAAACTTTTTTTTCCGGTTTTCGTGGCCCTCTACTACGATGGATCCTCTAAAAACATGGAGGAAGCTCGGCCAGCGTGTGGCAGAAGCAATATTTTCGTTTCCTTGTGCGATGTTGACTCACCGAAGTCCTTTGAGGAGTGTGGGTCCTGGACGTCAGTGTCTCTAGTGGACCATACTTTTCGGTCGCGCCTCCCTGATTTGAACTCGATGACGTTGCTCGATGCGTCTGCCGTTTAGTCAGGCTACTAGGGCCCACATGTCAGCCTCCCATTAGAAGGATCGTGTGTATGATGGAATGTTTTTCCTTCGCTAGCGCTGCCCTGTTCCGAAGTTGATAGTGTTGCTTGATGCATCTACCGTTTAATCAACCTCCTAGGACCCACATGTCATCCTCTCATTAGAAGAAACATGTGTATGATGGAATTTTTCCCTTCGCTGGCTACCCCGTCCTGAAGTTGATAGCGCTGCTCGACGCATCTACCGTTTAACCAACCTCTTGAGCCCCACATGTCATCCTATCATTAGAAGAAACGTGTGTATGATGGATATTTTTCCTTGGCTCGCGCTACCCTGTTCCAAACTTGATAGCGATGTTCGATGCATCTACCATTTAATCACGCTGCTAGGCCCCACATGTCATCCTCTCATTAGAAGAAATGTGTGTATGATGGATTTTTTACCCTCTGTCGCGCCTTCGTGTTCCAAACTTGATAGCGTTGCTCGCTGCATCAGCCGTTTATTTAGGCTAGTGGGTCCCTTATGTCAGCCTCACATTAGAAGAATCTTGGGTATGATAGAATTATTTTCTTCTCTAGCGCTACCCTATCACTACAAGAAAAGTTTTCGTGGTTGAAGTCCCATTTTTCGTGGCTAAAAAGCTTTTTAGGACGGATGCCTTTCATTATAAAAGCCCCGTCACAAAAGAATCTACCACGGTTTTTTCTGACCATGGCGGATCGCACCCTTCTGCCACAAAAACTTGTTCCGTCGTAGATCTATTCGCTAGCCGTGTTGACTGCTGACGTCATGCAAAATGCCATGTGGCACCCGCCGTTAATGGTCGGTTACCACTGTTAACGATCACAGAAACTGTGGCAGAAGCCTAGCCCAGACAAGGCCTGCTAATTGTTAAGTGGTCCGGCCCACGAGGAGAGGAGATTATCACTTTGCGGCCTGAAAGTTGGGGTGTACAGGTAACGCGGTATCCAAGTTCCCTGAAATCAGCCGGGATGACTACAGTTGGTATGCCAAATACTCAGAGGGTCTTTTTCGGCACGAATTCAACTTTACATTTCAATAGAAAAAATCAGGCTAACAGGCATCAAGTTGGGCCCCTCCTATCAATTCGCCGTTATGTCGCTCCCGTCGCTTAGGCAGGGTGGCTGTCACGTAGGCTTGCAGCGTTGGCATAGTGGATAGGACAACACCCCCTACCTAGTGTATTGACGTGACAAAACAGGGCCCATGTATCGACGTTATAATTATTTTTTGTTTACTCAGAAGCTAGAACGGCCACCGCCACACGTCTCTCCTTGGACTTCCGTCCCAATCGTTAACCCCTACCATAAAAGCGCATTGACGGTTCCACCATTCCCCTGCCTCGTAGAAACCACTCTTCTTCTTCCTCTCATCTACTATCTTCTTCCCGTCTTCTCCTTGCCTCCATGGAAGATCTACGCACTCTAGAGACAAGCTTCACTACCCATGACAACAAGAAGATAGACGTTGTTTACACCAACGAGGAGGAGACAGTGGTGTGTGTCCTGAGGATGTACGAGGGTTGGCTTGGGATAGACGAGGACAAGTTTGTGGGATTGGACCTCGAGTACACCCCGGAGCACCCATATGAAGGGAGTGAAGTCGCCGTCGTTCAACTTGCCATGTGGAAACACGTCCTCGCCTACCACCTCTCCTGGTTTGTAGATCTGCTCTCTGTAGCTAACCGCTTTTAGGGTGTTATCCTCTTGTTCTTTATCCACTTGCTCATCTTGCAACTACTGGATTTTATTTAGGAACAAATAAATTAGGGTTTGCCTATGTCTCAATCGACTGAGATTTTCTTTAGTCTCAATCACCTAAGAAAAGTGCAACCGTAGTTAAAAGAAATGTGCAACTCGTTCAGTCGAGTGAGAAATAGCAAAACCGAATAAATTATGACAATACAATGTTGAGAGTCTTGATCTTGCATTAATAAACTTTTCAAAATTATATTGAGATGATGATCTTGCATTGAAAAAATATTTGTAGTTACAAATTTTGGTGATGACAAACTACATACTTTCAGGACTGACAGGAAATGTCTGGCGCTGCGCCAGTTCCTTGAAAAAAGGGAATTGTTTTCGACACTGTCGACACAACAACTGATTTTTCGAAATTGTATCAAGAGGAAATTATAATTCCTGCGCACAACTGGATCGATATTCAGCATCTTGTCAAGATCCTAGGGGGGCAGGAAGAAGGATGGAATGGCATCACTCACAACTAGAATCCTCGATGAGTCGTACGTCACAATGAAGGAAGATTTCTCTAAGGATAGGCACGATTTCTGGAACGAGTGGCCGTTGTCTGATATAAACCTGAAGTATGCAGCCATAGATGCTTACGTGACCTACCAGCTATACAAGAAGATATATTTTCTTCAACGTTACCTCGTGTTTTGCCCTATTTGCATGAGGGAAGACGAGCTTAGGGGAGCCCTTTGTAGAAAATGCAAAGAAATTGACTGCATCTGAAGCAGCTGAAAGAGAGCTTGCAGCTAAAGAAGCAGCTGACAGAGAGGCTGCAGCTGAAGCGGCAAACAGAGAGGCGGCATCTTCTAGCGGCAATAATCAGGCCTGTGATGCATCGCTAATTGTGCCGCAGGACGCTGAAGATAGGAAAGCCAAGTCAGATGCCATTTGGGACAAAACAGTTTGTCGGACGTTGAGTACCTGGAATGATAGCAAGCGCGTCAAGTGGTCTGATGAGGAGTGAATTAAATTTTACTTGTCAGTGTTATGTTTCTGTTTTGTGGAACTCAATTAGCTTGCCAAGATGTCTAGCGTATCAAGTGATACTAGTAAAATAAATTTAACCCTCGTAGTGTTATGTTTATGTATGTGTCTTGTAGCTTGTCAAGATGGTAGCTTCTTAACTGGCAGTTTGAAACAATGCACTTTTCCTCTCTCGCTAAACAGATATGTTTCATTTTGCCCAAATTGGTAGCAAATCTAGAGAAGATTCTCACTTCGATAATTCGTTCCCTTTTGGACCTCTTTTTGCCTCTGATCAGGTAGCAAATCTAGAGCAGCAAATCACACCAGGCAGAATACATTCATTCAGAAAACAAAACCAATGTAGATATAGCTGTGCGCAGCTAAATAGGATATAGCGATAGAAAGTAGTAGGTTGCTTAACGGGGTTCGATGCATTTAGCCATAAATAGGATGCAAGCAAAATATAGAAAATCAAAAGAAGCTGCTTAGCATCAGCAGCCGTGGCAGATGCAGATACATTCAAGGAGACATCCAACCCGTTCATTCGCCAGCACCTCCATCTCCCTCTGGTGCCTCCGCCACTTCTTGCTGCCCAGTTTCTTGGACTTGGGGGCCTTGGGCCTGATTGGAGGCATGCGGCCCTCTTTGATGGCCACCCGCTGGAGGTTTCAGAGGTGAATGTCGAGAGCACGGTGTTCAGCGATGTAGGCGTTGATGTTCACAGGCTCGGGCTTACTGCTTTTGTGGATGCCGGAGCCCGCGGCCTCTGCATGCTTCAGTAAGGTGTTCAAGACGGTGCCGCCGGCGGCATGACTCGTCAAGCAGTAGACGCCCCCCTTGCAGAAGGGGCAGCTATAGTAGGGGGGCGTGAGGAAGCCGTCGTACTTGCCGGCCCACAGCCTCCTCAGCACCTGACGAGCCTTGGTGTGAATGGACTCTTCATCGTTGCAGACGTCGCTGCCGAAAACCTATTGGAAGAAAGGAAAATGGGGGAGTAGATGGTGTAAGAAGATCGAGCAATCGAAATACGAACAAGTGAATCCTAATAAACCAAGATCTAGCATCCAACGATGGGAACGGTGTTGGATAATTAGGCACAATTTCCATGATTAATTCCAGAATATTAAACATGACAATACCAGCTAAATTTTAAATAGATTAGCCCATTATTTTTAACAAACGGTAGAAGAACCAGGGGAGGGGAGCAAACCCTAGTTACCTCCGACCATAGGTCATCGATGCCGGTGTCATAGGGGTTCAGCGGAGCGATGTACTTATCTGGATCGTAGGTGCCGAAGAAGTGCGTGATCTGCTTGTGACCGGTGGGGGCCTCCTCGCCGGTGGGGGGATCCTCTTCGGCGGCTCCATCGGTAGCTGGGACGAGGGCCTGGACGGGAACGGCGGCTGCCATCGATGCCTCCACTGGGGCCTGGACAGGGACAACGGCTACTTTCAACGCATCGAGGGGGACCGGCGAGGAGACGGGGGCCTCCTCGCCGGCGGCCACGGAGGCGACGATGGCCACCTTATCCTCCTCGGCCATCGCTGGCGCGGACGGGGTATTCTAGGGAGTTTGCGGATGCTGGTGGGACAGTGGAGAGGGTTGCGTGGGGACAGTGAGCGAGAGTGGGAGTGGGTGTGCGGAGAGGGGCTCTATAGATAAGGTGGATAGAAGCAAGGCACATTTTTTTGCACCACCGTGCAACGCGCCGCGCAGTCGACTACGCCGTGCACCGCGACACGCGCACGGTATGTCACGTTTTTTCCCAGGCCATGCATGGAAGTTCTGTGTACGAAGGGCGCACACACAATTTCTATGTACGAAGTTTGACACGGCCCTAAAATTGGCGATTGAGAGCCGCTGCATAAAAAATGGGATATATCTTATTAAAATCAAGTGGCAATAAATTGCAGTTGTCCATCGACGACCGTGCACTCAATGACGCATGCGTTGTGGCGTAGTAGTAGAAGTAGTAGGCTTTTCAGACTTGATTAAACATGACATGACCGCTCGGCGACTTTTTCCATGGACGGCATCATGTTCCTTCTTGTAGAAGTCTCGCTGAGGGAGACGTTTGTGCTGTCTCGCGCTGTACTGTGAAGGGCACGACATGTGCAACGATCATCGTTGGATCGCACAGAATCAACGGCTGGTGCGCACGATCCGCGTGACAACTGTGATAACCAATCAGGGAGTAGCAGACAAGGTGAGCATAGATTTGTGCTTCTACGAAAGATAGAGAGGTGGGGGCAAAACTGAGTAGTACCACATAAAACCAAGGGTGATACTGAGTAGTATAAAAATGGAAAGTGAGTGTCTTGCACAATGAAATACATCATGGCATACATCAAATTATGCCAAGATAGATCCACAAGAGTTCATTGGATGTGTGTTCTTCTCATAAACCACGTAAGGATCCACTAGAGTCATTGGATGTGTGTTCTTCTCACAAACCACATATCACCAGTCTCATCGCATGTGTGTTCTTTCCACAGACCACACATGGATCCACCGGTGTCATTGCATGTGTGTTCTTCTCACAAACCACACATGGATCCACCAGTGTCATCGCATGTCTGCTCTTTTCATGAACCACGGCTAGAGTCATTGCACGTGTGTTCTTCTCACAGACCACATATCACCGGTGTCATTATATGTCTGCTCTTCCCA
Organism: Avena sativa; assembly: GCA_916181665.1. Taxonomy (NCBI): domain Eukaryota; kingdom Viridiplantae; phylum Streptophyta; class Magnoliopsida; order Poales; family Poaceae; genus Avena; species Avena sativa. The sequence continues at coordinate 380,452,114 of OV702286.1, read as the reverse complement.
TGAACCACAGCTAGAGTCATCGCATGCATGCTCTTTTCATGAACCACAGCTAGAGTCATTAGATGTGTGTTCTTCTTATAAACCATATCATGAACCACACCCAGTGTCATTGCATGTGTGTTCTTCTCACAAACCACAAATGGATCCACCGGTGTCATTGCATGTCTCCTCTTCTCATTAACCATAGCTAGAGTCATTGCATGTCTGTTCTTTTCACAAACCACATATCACCAGAGTCATTGCATGTGTGTTCTTCCCATGAACCACACATGGATCCACCAGTGTCATTGCATGTGTGTTCTTCTCGCAAACCACACATGGATCCACCAGTGTCATTGCATGTCTGCTCTTTTCATGAACCATAGCTAGAGTCATAGGATGTGTGTTCTTCTCACAGACCACATATCACCGGTGTCATTGCATGTGTGTTCTTCCCAAAGACCACACATGGATCCACTAGAGTCATTGCATGTGTGTTCTTCTCACAAACCATATCATGAACCACACCTAGTGTCATTGCCTGTGTGTTCTTCACACAGACCACACATGGATCCACAAGTGTCATTGCATGTGTGTTCTTCTCACAAACCGTATCATGAACCACACCCAGTGTCATTGCATGTGTGTTCTTCCCATGAACCATACATGGATCCACCGGTGTCATTGCATGTCTGCTCTTCCCACAAACCACAGATGGATCCACTAGTGTCATTGCATGTGTGTTCTTCCCATGAACCACACATGGATCCACCAGGGTCATTGCATGTCTGCTCTTTTCATGAACCACAACTAGAGTCATTGGATGTGTGTTCTTCTCACATACCACATATCACTAGTGTCATTGCATGTGTGTTCTTCCCCAAAGACAACACATGGATCCACCAGTGTCATTGCATGTGTGTTCTTCTCACAAACCATATCATGAACCACACCTAGTGTCATTGCATGTGTGTTATTCTCACATACCACACATGGATCCACCAGTGTCATTGCATGTGTGTTCTTCTCACAAACCATATCATGAACCACACCCAGTGTCATTGCATGTGTGTTCTTCCCATGAACCACACATGGATTCACCGGTGTCATTGCATGTCTGCTCTTTTCATTAACCACAGCTAGAGTCATTGCATGTGTGTTCTTCTCACAAACCACATATCACCGAAGTCATTGCATGTGTGTTCTTCCCAAAGACCACACATGGATCCACCAGTGTCATTGCATGTATGTTCTTCCCACAGACCACACATGGATCCAACAGTGTTGTTGCATGTGTGTTCTTCCCATGAACCACAAATGGATCCACCAGTGTGATTGTATGTCTGCTCTTCCCATGAACCACAACTAGAGTCATTGCATGCGTGCTATTTTCACAAACCACAGCTAGAGTCATTGCATGTGTGTTCTTCTTACAAACCATATCATGAACCACACCCAGTGTCATTGCATGTGTGTTCTTCTCACAAACCACACATGGATCCACCGGTGCCATTGCATGTCTGCTCTTCTCATTAACCACAGCTAGAGTCATTGCATGTCTGTTCTTTTCACAAACCACATATCACCAGAGTCATTGCATGTATGTTCTTCCCATGAACCACACATGGATCCACTGGTGTCATTGCATGTCTGCTCTTCTCATGAACCACACATGGATCCACCCAGTGTCATCGCATGTGTGTTCTTCCCATGAACCACACATGGATCCACCAGTGTCATTGCATGTCTTCTCTTTTCATGAACCACAGATAGAGTCATTGGATGTTTGTTCTTCTCACAGACCACGTATCACCAGTGTCATTGCATGTGTGTTCTTCCCAAAGACCACACATGGATCCACCAGTCTTATTGCATGTGTGTTCTTCTCACAAACCATATCATGAACCACACCCAGTGTCATTTCATGTGTGTTCTTCCCATGAACCACACATGGATCCACTGGTGTCATTGCATGTGTGTTCTTCCCACAGACCCCACATGGATCCACCAGTGTCATTGCATGTGTGTTCTTCCCATGAACCACACATGGATCCACCAGTGTCATTGCATGTCTGCTCTTTTTATGAACCATAGCTGGAGTCATTGGATGTGTGTTCTTCTCACAGAACACATATCACCAGTGTCATTGCATGTGTGTTCTTCTCACAAACCATATCATGAACCACACCTAGTGTCATTACATGTGTGTTCTTCCCAAAGACCACACATGGATCCACCAGTGTCATTGCATGTGTGTTCTTCTCACAAACCATATCATGAACCACACCTAGTGTCATTGCATGTGTGTTCTTCTCACATACCACACATGGATCCACCAGTGTCATTGCATGTGTGTTCTTCTCACAGACCATATCATGGAACACACCCAGTGTCATTGCATGTGTATTCTTCCCATGAACCACACATGGATCCACCGGTGTCATTGCAAGTCTGCTCTTTTCATTAACCACATCTAGACTCATTGCATGTGTGTTCTTTTCACAAACCACATATCACCAGAGTCATTGCATGTGTGTTCTTCCCATCAACCATAGATGGATCCACCGGTGTCATTGCATGTCTGCTCTTCTCACAACCACACATGGATCCACCCAGTGTCATCGCATGTGTGTTCTTCCCATGAACCACACATGGATCCACCAGTGTCATTGCATGTCTTCTCTTTTCATGAACCACAGCTAGAGTCATTGGATGTGTGTTATTCTCACAAACCACATATCACTAGTGTCATTGCATGTGTGTTCTTCCCAAAGACCACACATGGATCCACCAGTGTCATTACATGTGTGTTCTTCCCACATACCACACATGGATCCACCAGTGTCATTGCATGTGTGTTCTTCCCATGAACCACACATGGATACACCAGTGTCATTGTATATCTGCTGTTCCCATGAACCACAGCTAGAGTCATCGCATGCATGCTCTTTTCACAAACCACACCTAGAGTCATTGCATGTGTGTTATTCTTACAAACCATATCATGAACCACACCCAGTGTCATTGCATGTGTGTTCTTCTCACAAACCACACATGGATCCACCAGTGTCATTGCATCTGTGTTCTTCCCACAGACCACACATGGATCCACCAATGTCATTGTATGTGTGTTCTTCCCATGAACCACGCATGGATCCACCAGTGTCATTGCATGTGTGTTCTTCCCACAAACCACACATGGATCCACCATTGTCATTGCATGTGTGTTCTTCCCATGAACCACAGATGGATCCACCAGTGTCATTGCATGTGTGTTCTTCCCACAAACCACACATGGATCCACCAGTGTCATCGCATATGTGTTCTTCCCATGAACCACACATGGATCCACCTATGTCATTGCATGTATGCTCTTTTCATGAACCACAGCTAGTCATTGAATGTGTGTTCTTCTCACAAACCACATATCACCAGTATCATTTTATGTGTGTTCTTCCCAAAGACCACACATGGATCCACCAGTGTCATTGCATGTGTGTTCTTCTCACAAACCATATCATGAACCACACCCAGTGTCATTGCATGTGTGTTCTTCTTACAAACCACACATGGATCCACCAGTGTCATTACATGTGTGTTCTTCTCACAGACCATATCATGAACCACACCCAGTGTCATTGCATGTGTGTTCTTCCCATGAACCACAAATGGATCCACCAGTGTCATTGCATGTCTGCTCTTTTCATTAACCACAGCTAGAGTCATTGCATGTGTGTTCTTCTCACAAACCACATATCACCGGAGTCATTGCATGTGTGTTCTTCCCAAAGACCACACATGGAACCACCAGTGTCATTGCATGTGTGTTCTTCCCACAGACCACACATGGATCCACCAGTGTCATTGCATGTGTGTTCTTCCCATGAACCACACATGGATCCACCAGTGTCATTGTATGTCTGCTCTTCCCATGAACCACAGCTAGAGTCATCGCATGTGTGCTCTTTTCACAAACCACAGCTAGAGTCATTGCATGTGTGTTCTTCTTACAAACCATATCATGAACCACACCTAGTGTCATTGCATGTGTGTTCTTCTCACAAACCACACATGGATCCACCGGTGTCATTGCATGTCTTCTCTTCTCATTAATCACAGCTAGAGTCATTGCATGTCTGTTCTTTTCACAAACCACATATCACCAGAGTCATTGCATGTGTGTTCTTCCCATGAACCAAAGATGGATCCACCAGTGTCATTGCATGTCTGCTCTTCTCACAATCCACACATGGATCCACCCAGTGTCTTCGCATGTGTGTTCTTCCCATGAACCACACATGGATCTATCAGTGTGATTGCATGTCTGCTCTTTTCATGAACCATAGCTAAAGTCCTTGGATGTGTGTTCTTCTCATAGACCACATATCACCAGTGTCATTGCATGTGTGTTCTTCCCACAGACCACACATGGATCCACCAGTGTCATTGCATGTGTGTTCTTCCCATGGACCACACATGGATCCACCAGTGTCATTCTATGTCTTCTCTTCCCATGAACCACAGCTAGAGTCATCGCATGCGTGCTCTTTTCACAAACCATAGCTAGAGTCATTCCATGTGTGTTATTATTACAAACCATATCATGAACCACAACCAGTGTCATTGCATGTGTGTTCTTCTCACAAACCACACATGGATCCACCAGTGTCATTGCATGTGTGTTCTTCCCAAAGACCACACATGGATCCACCAGTGTCATTGCATGTGTGTTCTTCCCACAGACCACACATGGATCCACCAATGTCATTGCATGTGTGTTCTTCCCATGAACCACACATGGATCCACCAGTGTCATTGTATGTCTGCTCTTCCCATCAACCATAGCTAGAGTCATCGCATGCGTGCTCTTTTCACAAACCACAGCTAGAGTCATTGCATGTGTGTTCTTCTTACAAACCATATCATGAACCACACCCAGTGTCATTGCATGTGTGTTCTTCTCACAAACCACACATGGATCCACCAGTGTCATTGCATGTGTGTTCTTCCCACAGACCACACATGGATCCACCAATGTCATTGCATGTGTGTTCTTCCCATGAACCACACATGGATCCACCAGTGTCATTGCATGTGTGTTCTTCCCACAAACCACACATTGATCCACCAGTGTCATTGCATGTGTGTTATTCCCATGAACCACACATGGATCCACCAATGTCATTGCATGTCTGCTCTTTTCATGAACAACAGCTAGAGTCATTGGATATGTGTTCTTCTCACAGACCACATATCACCAGTGTCATTGCATGTGTGTTCTTCCCAAAGACCACACATGGATCCACCAGCGTCATTGCATGTGTGTTCTTCTAACAAACCATATCATGAACCACACCCAGAGTAATTGCATGTGTGTTTTTCCCATGAACCACAGATGGATCCACCAGTTTCATTGCATGTGTGTTCTTCTCACAAACCACACATGGATCCACCCAGTGTCATCGCATGTGTGTTCTTCCCATGAACCACACATGGATCCACCAGGGTCATTGCATGTCTGCTCTTTTCATGAACCACAACTAGAGTCATTGGATGTGTGTTCTTCTCACAGACCACATATCACCAGTGTCATTGCATGTTTGTTCTTCCCAAAGACCACACATGGATCCACCAGTGTCATTGCCTATGTGTTCTTCCCACAGACCACACATGGATCCACCAGTGTCATTGCATGTGTGTTCTTCCCATGAACCACACATGGATCCACCAGTGTCATTGTATGTCTGCTCTTCCCATGAACCACAGCTAGAGTCATCGCATGCGTGCTCTTTTCACAAACCACGGCTAGAGTCATTGCATGTGTGTTCTTCTTACAAACCATATCATGAACCACACCCAGTGTCATTGCATGTGTGTTCTTCTCACAAACCACACATGGATCCACCGGTGTCATTACATGTATGCTCTTCTAATTAACCACAGCTAGAGTCATTGCATGTATGTTCTTTTCACAATCCACATATCACCAGAGTCATTGCATGTGTGTTCTTCCCATGAACCACAGATGGATCCACCGGTGTCATTACATGTCTGCTCTTCTCACAAACCACACAATGATCCACCCAGTGTCATTGCATGTGAGTTCTTCCCATGAACCACACATGGATCCACCGGTGTCATTGCATGTCTGTTATTTTCATGAACCACAGCTAGAGTCATTAGATGTGTGTTCTTCTCACAGACCACATATCACCAGTGTCATTGCATGTGTGTTCTTCCCAAAGAACACAAATGGATCCACCAGTGTCATTGCATGTGTGTTCTTCTCACAAACCATATCATGAACCACATCCAGTGTCATTGCATGTGTGTTCTTCTCACAGACCACACATGGATCCACCAGTGTCATTGCATGTGTGTTCTTCTCACAAACCATATCATGAACCACACCCAATGTCATTGCACGTGTGTTCTTCCCTTGAACCACACATGGATCCACCAGTGTTATTGCATTTGTGTTCTTCCCACAGACCACACATGGATCCACCATTGTCATTGCATGTCTGCTCTTCCCATGAACCATAGCTAGAGTCATTGCATGTCTGTTCTTTTCACAAACCACATATCACCAGAGTCATTGCATGTGTGTTCTTCCCATGAACCACACATGGATCCACCGGTGTCATTGCATGTCTGCTCTTCTCATGAACCACAGCTAGAGTCATTGCATGTGTGTTCTTCTCACAATCCACATATCATCAGAGTCATTGCATGTGTGTTCTTCCCACAAACCACATATCACCGGTTTCATTGCATGTCTGCTCTTCTCATTAACCACAGCTAGATCCACCCGGGTCATTGGATGCATGTTCTTTTCATAAACCGCATATGGATACTGATTAACCTTAGGAGATCCCTAACCTTAGCGTTAGACCGAGTCTTCTAGAAGGCACGCCCTAACACGGTTGTTCTGCTTGTCGATTGTTACATTCCGTCCGATCGGGGCGCTTGGACGATTGGGATGGTTTTCGTGAGATCGATCTGCGAGTAGTCTGTTTTGCGGCATAATTGGCCACGCTTGCTCTGGACAAACTGGCAACACCGGGGGCTCCCCTGTTGTGAGTGTCACGACTCACGAGTTGAGTGGGCCATATCCCAGTGTCACGTCCCCATTACTTCTCTTCCTCCCCGTACTTCTCTTCCTTCCCCTCGAAGCCACATTCCCCACTTCACTCCCATCCTGCCGTAGCCGCAAGCCGACGGCGCCGCCATCCCAATCCCCTCTCCGGCAGCCACCCCACCTCCCCTCTCGCCATGGGTTCAAGGGGAGACGACGAGGAAATGCGTCGTGACGGCAAGGACGGTGATTTCGATGTGAGTCGTCTCATCTCTATCTCTATCATCCGTGGCCAGTTATCTATTTTTTGAGCCAGATCTACTCCGTTTACTCATGCGCGTATGATGTGTTAGGCCAACCAGACGAGGTATGACGCCGACTATCACGGTTTAGCGGATGAAGACAGTCCTCTGCTATGTAAACATGGATATGTGCTCGCTAAATTTGTAGCGTTCGAACGACGAAACGCAGGCAGGAGGTTTCTACGGTGTCAAGGACATCGTGCAATGATGCGAGGCGGAAGTTGTGGTGTTGTCAAACGGGTAGATCTAGAGTGGCCCAAATCGATGCAGAAAACGCTGGACAAGCTATGGGAAATGACTGTTGAGTTGAAAGAATCCGCATTCAGCTCACTTCTTGACAGTGTTGAGATGAAGCTATGGGAACCAGTTGACACGACCAAGCATAAGCAAGATCTCATGGGGGTGGAAGACAAGGTTAGCAAAGTCGAGAAGGAGAGGGACGCGGCATTGGCCCTGAAGGCTAAACGAGAGCAAGAACTGACTCAAGCAAGGAAGGATCTTCACCAGGCCAAAGTCCTGCAGTTCACAACTACGAGTATTGACAAGTGCATGAGGAAAGATGCAGAGAAAAAATTGAAGCTGTGCAAGGAAGATGCTAAAAGGAAGGAGCAGACGATTCAATCCTTGCTCTCGCAGGAAGATGCGGATAAGCCTAAGATTAGAAAGGTCAACGAGATGTGTGTTAACTAGTTCTATTTAGCTTAAGCCCCATGCCTTTTTTAAGTTGTAATAGTTGTACTTGTTGACCTAGCGGTCTGAACTATTGGCCCCGGAGTCCTGGGAGTAAAAAAATTGGTTGCCCGTTAATCTGTCTTAACGCTGCATTACTTCCTTTTGTCTGACCAATGCCCCTTGGATATTCCGCCCGTCGCTTCGTCATCCTCGTGTACAAATAGGAGGTGCCACAGCTCGTCGCTTCGTTGCCCATCCCCTCGCCCTCTCCAATCTCCACCGTGCTGTCCACCCCCTCGCTCCCTCTCCAATCTCCACCACGCCGCCATGGAGATGCCCTCGCTGAACTTCTACGAGGCGGTGATGTTCTCGCACTTCGACATCCTCGCGCCGCCAGCCGCGACGGTGCCCCACGAATGGCGCATCAGCTATGCGGGGGTGCCGGTGGCTCCACTCCTCTTCCCCGGCGGAGCCGTGATGGAGAGCGAAATCACGGTGCGCCGCCTCCAAATGCCTGCATAGAAGAGGGCGCTGCCCCGGTACGTGGCGACCAGCCCGTACTGGACGGCGCTGTTCAAGAAGGAGCGGAAGGCCAAGATTGGCAACCGCATCGTTTACGGGCGCGTGGTGCACCGGGATCTCCGCAACCGAGAAGGGCGGGAGAGGTTCTGGTCCGTCCCTGGACGGACCAAGTTCACCGTCATCGCCGCCGCTCACCGCGAAGAGGTGCTCCGTCTTGCGTACAATGCGGAAATCGTGGAGGTTCCGTCCGACGAAGACGAGGAAGCCGGCGGCTCGGAGGACAGCGGCAGCGGAAGTGAAATTGTTGACTAGTTGGTTGAATTAATGTAGGATGTGAAATCGCACCTTTGTTTAGAAGAATTTGTGGTTGAATTAATGAAATGCCTCGATTTAGATCTCTGTCTCGATTAATTTGTGGAAGAATTTGTGATTTAGATCAATTTCTGCCTCGATTTAGATCTCTGTCCCGGATTGGGAACGTAACCGTGGACCAAAGACACCTTCTCTACTAGTGTATTCTGACACTGGTGGTTTGTTTAAACGTAATCTACGTGGATTGTGCCGCATGAAAATGGCACAACCACAATTTATAAAGTGGAAGAACGTACACCCGGTTACTGGAGATCCGGGAGCTTCGCCAGATGCAGGGGATGCAGGAGCAGAGAGGCGGTGAGATAGATGGGCTCAATGTTAGGCCAGAAAGTGGTACCCATTTCCTCCTCATCTGGGCATTATCGGTGAGAACATTGTTGTTTATGTTGCCACGTCGTTGTGTAGCATCTGAAATAAGTTGCTGCTTCGTGGAGTGTGGCAGCTTAAATAATTTATTTATGTGCCACTTACATTCCGTCGTATTTGGAGACCTCCTACCCCTCAGCAATCGTGGAACCGGTGGATCATTGTTTTCATATTGCAGTGGCACAATCACAATTTCGGATTCAACTACTGACTCGGGCGTTTCCAAACCCTAAGTCGCGGTACATTTTACTCAGAGAACGTGGGTAGATTGTTTCGCCCAGCAACATGCCACACACAGAGCGATCAGAATTTAACAGAATTACATATATAGGTTCAAGTTCAACACATTACTACGCATCTTCATTGCCAGCAGCCTGGGTGCCAAGCCTTCACGTCCAATGGCTTCTTCATTTCCTGCCTTCTTCCTCTTCCTCGGTGCCAATTTTCTTAGCTTCACGTACTCTGCATCGCCGGGACAATGGGCACCAGAATCATGTCCAGCATCATCTTTCCACTCGTTTTTAATTTCTTTGGGAAGCAAAATGACTGACTCGGCAGTCATGTTTCGAACCTTGCGGCGCTTCCTGTCAAAGAAACAAGACTGTTGCATAACTGCACAATATCTACAGAGTAAATAAAACAAAAATTACAATTCAGCACAAACATGCGAACCCCAAGCGACCTTTGCTTACCAGGAGCTAATTGCGTTCGAGCAACCATCCTGTCCAAGAATAGAAGGGTGACTCCCAGTTGCAGCAGCTTCCACATCCAGTAAATCACAATTCAGCTCAAACATGCAATCCAAAGCATACCTTTTCATCAACCCAATTAGTTGACTGTCACACGATATAGGAACATGGATGCCACCTTCATCCATGAAGCTGAACTTTGCAGTCTGCTTTGGCCATACTTCAACATGATTACGCAGAGCAGCAGCCATACCAGATATAGTGTAGATCTGTGCAGGCGCTTCTTCCATCGTGAAACAATGGCTTCCATACCACTTGCCCTTGGAGTGGTACCTGTAGAGGACTACCGTAACCAGGTAAGGGGGGTCCACGCAGATCCCACTTGACAGAAAACTATGGACAAAATATGTTTGTCAGCGTTAGGCTAACGAACAATTTGAGGTTCAGTAGCCAGCTAGCAGTTGTAATTAGTGCTAATAGCAAAGAGAAGGGTAGCTCACCCGCTTGTAGGCAGAACTTCTTGTTCCTTGATAGTAGGATCTGCCATCCTCCGAACTGCTCGGGTCGTCGGCAGCGGAGGCGGGCTAGAGCCTCGCAACGACGGCTACGGCATGCACCATTGGAGCTCGGTATCTGTGACTGGGCGCAGCAACTTGGCCCTGGAAGTCAAATGTCCGAAGGGATCATCCTGCCTGGAGGGTGGATTCCGACGCTGCCGGTGCTAGGGGAAAGCTGGGAATGGATTTGTGAAATTGGTCAAAGCATCCAATCCACTTAGCTGCTCGATTTTCCTAAGAGGTTGATGTGTTGGCGCCCGCGTCACGGACAGATAACCAACATGTGGGTCCCGACCGTCTACTTCACGGGGCGGTTTAACGGAATGTTTATATTTGGCAGGGGTGAGATGAGTTTGCCTCGAAATGGCCCCTCTCAGTAGTTGGCGGCCCAACTTTTCGAAACGCGGTAATTTCAGGCAACTTAGGTACCGCCATGCGCTGGCCTGCCAACTTTGGTACCACAGACGAACAAGCACCTAGGAGAGCCCAATAAGGTTACAGCCCTTTACTCTCATGCCATGTACTGTTTGACATGGCCCATTAATTAATCCTACCAGGTCCCGTACAATTTCAGGCCCACTACAGTTTCAGCCTAAAGAAGGCCCACTTTGGTAGAATAGTATGCGGCCCATTAGGGGCCTGCACCAGATGGTCAGACACTGTTAAGGCCTGGAGGCAGCCCGTTACTGTTCCTACGGCCCGTGGGGTCCGCTCCTGTTCTACCCATTTACTGTTATAGCCTTTTACATTTCTGGGTTGCCAGTGTTAGGATCCTTTACTGTTCTGGCCTTTTACTATTTCGGACGTTCACTGTTTAGGCCTTTTGCTCTTATGGCCTTTTACTGTTCAGGCCATTTACTATTTAGGCCTTTTACTCTTCTGTCCATTTTGCTGTGTGGACCCTCTACTGCACGGGCTTTTTACTGTTCAGGCCTTTTATTGTTTCATCTCTTTACTGTTCAGGTATATCAATATTCGGGCCCATTATAGTTTGAGCCCTTTACTGTTCTGGCCTGTTGCTGTTCAGCCCTATACATTTTTAGGGCCTTGGACACTTATGAGGCCCACCAATATTCTGACCTGCCACTTACGGCCTTTTAGTGTTCATTTGGCCCATCTTCTGGCCAGCATTTTTGCGTATTCTATAACTATGGTGAAATTCTGGTTTTAAATAGTCCGTTAATATTCTAGCCCGCTAATGGCCGCGCTAGGATCACCCTATTACATCAACAGATATTTTTTGAAATTTATTACAGACCATACTTTCAACAAAAACAAGATGAAGCATTACAGAGACATCGCGAGACATGTGTTGGAACAGGGTTTCTACTTCGGAGTTACATCCCCATACAAGTAACAACTGGCATACCATGATAGCTACCGAAGATATTATCAAGTAGACGGTCCGTCAAATCTTGTCGATCTTTTAGTTCTTGTATATGTTCACGTGTAATCGTGATTATTCTATCTATTTTCTCTGTTTCTTGTTCAATTAAATCAATTGTTTGGAGTGCAGCTGTAACACCTCTTTCTGCTGGAAAAACTAGAACCATAGGCCGATGCAAGCAATAATCACTGTCACTGCTGCTTTGCGAAATTACCTCAATACTTAACGTAGGATTCCTCCCTTCTGCCCCCATAGCTTCATGTGCAGCCTGAAACAAAGAAAACAAGTCAGCACAACGTACCAGCTAACTGGCGGCCATCTTATATGTAAAATAATTCAAATTCATCATTGGCTAGGAACAATCAATGATGTGCCTCGTACATCTCTTTCCGGAATAACAGGAACTGTCGATGTCCTGGACCAATGCGTACATGTGCCAATATCATAGCCACTCTGGAACAAACACTACAGGTTATTTGCATGCTGAAACTAAGACATATTAAGTTAGAGCAACAAAGCAGGCGAAAAAACACCATGTTTGTTGTCAAAGAATTTCAAAATTGGCATTGTCCTAATATAACAAATCAAGCCATCAACATGTGTGTCTCATGCAGACTAACTGAACTAGTGTGGTAATGAATGTAGGGAATCAAGCAACTCGACTCTTTTCCTCATAAACTAATCATAACAGAAATATAGAAATATCACAAAAAGAGGTGCATGAGATTCCTTCAGCTGCTTAGAACTGGTCGGGACAACAAAGCATTAACCTAAAATATAAGAATAGCATTTAAAAATGGTCTATAGTATGAACTAGCCAAAAAAGTGACCTCCAACCACAGGTGGCATTGCTTTAATCATCAGGCAACTATGATAGTACCTTGGAAAAACAAGCAATAGACCAAGTGTTTTAAATAGACTACCAAAATCATCTCAGACAAACAAGATATCAACCATTCCTTTTCAGTAGCCAGATCATTCAAATATTTTGATCGTCAGGCCAGTAAATAAAAAAAGAAGAGAAACAAAGAGATGGGTCATTTGCTACCAAAATAATAGTTGGATGCATCCAAAAAGTAGCACAAACCTTCTTTGTAATGCCTATAGCTATTGTATTTCCAACTCCTGACAGTATTATTGTACATATAACTAGGCAAGAAAATCCAGTAGACAAACAAGCAAATGATACATTGTGCACCTTGCAAGGTCAATGAAGTATTTAAACAATGTATGTCTAGGAACCACGTCAGAATATAGCATTGATGCAATCACATGTCAACTAAAAATTCACAGGAACCATAACCTATTGAACCATATGGTGGCTAATATTAAACTCGCAAGATCATCTAATCATGTATAGATGAAAATCCCTTGTTTATTATTAATCAAACATTGTATTTCTCACAAAAATTCCCATCCCTAGTTTGGGACTGATGGGGCTCAAACCCACAGCTTCGCCTTGACAGGGCGGTGCTCTGACCGTTTAAGTTAAGAAAATCATTACATTTCTTTAATGATGAGCAAACTAAAAAATCAAATTGGCAATAGACTCTATATGTGCATCATGTAGAGTATCTATTGAGGTAATGAATTAAGCAATCAAACAACAGGTGCACGATAGACTTCCAGATCATATTAACATGGTTATAGTACATATATATAGTAACTGGGATCATATTAGATGATAATAGCTATGACAATCTCACTATGGGTAGTCTAGATAGAACTCCCTCCATTTCAAAATATAAGATGTCATGGCTTTTGTGAAACGAATGTATCTAGACACCCTTTAGTGTTGGTAGAGTAAATTGGACTAGTATTGTATGCATTTTTACTAGTCCAAGTTACTCCCCATCAAGACCAAGTAATTTATACTAATCTCATACATATAACACTAGACTATGTTACTACCTCCAGAGTGCATATAAGCTCAATCATGGTGGCGATCTCTAATATTATAATAGAATATAGATTAGCATAAAAGTGGATATACTTCAATGACCACCACCTAATCGTGGTATAGTTAACATATATATATATATAGAAGATCATCAGTCAAATATAGCAAAAAGAGATCTCCACCATGACTGAGTGAGCAAATTGAATTATAAATCAAGGGATTTATGTTCGGTCTTTGTGCAGTACCGTTAAAGGTCATCTTGTTCTAATCATTGGCCCACTCATGTGGTGCTGACACTAGACAACATGACTACCTCCAGAGTGCATACAAACTCTTAATTATAGCAGAAAAATACAATAATAGACTATAAATTAGCATAAAAGTGGATATACTTAAATTACCACCACAAAATAGGTGGATAGATAGATGAACACAAGTCAAATATAGAAAGAATATATCATCACCAAAATCAAGTGAGCACATCGAATTATAAATCGAGGGATTTACGTCTCATTTTTGTCCAGTCTTGGTTAAGGTCAACCTTGTTCTAATCATTAGCCGAATCATGTGGTACCTCATACAAACAAGCATCTAACACTAAGCACATCTCAGTAAAAACAAGAGACTTACTATTTCTTTTTGGGCAGTCCTGTTGGAGGACATCCTGTTGTCAGTTTGTTCTTTGAAGACATCCACCACATCGAGTACTTGGATAGACGATCCATCTACTTTATTGTTGCTCCTCTGCATATAGGTTTAGGCCAATCATTCACATAAAACAGGTTTGCATTCAGCAATACAAAGCAACAGGTACTTACAAGATTGTAGGGGCGATTCACTCTATGATTCTCCGTGTTCCCTGTGAGAGGAAATAATATTAGATAGTGGTTGTTGCTGTTTACAAAGAACTAGATATACAATATAGTATAATCACTTGTGAACATGTAGAGCAGGGAATGGCGGAACATAAACAAACATTTAAATGACATAAACATTGCCATGGCGACAAAATAGAATGCAGTTATAGTTACTCCTTAGCACGAACAAGAGAGAAATTACAATGATTTAACTTGTGAAATAGGATTGCAAAAAAATATGAGAAGTGCCATAAAAATTGGCACCCTCTACAGAGCAGGCAATTACTGTACTAACATTTGGATGAACAAGATAGACATTACAATGGTATATCTCGTGAACTTATAGAGCAAGGAATGCTAACCCATCTGTGAAGTGACTTAAAATGCCATGAACTACATAATAGAAGGTAGATACTGCTGCTATAGAAATTATAATTGAGAAACTTGAATTTATAGAGCAGGGCATGCAGATAACCATGTTAAGTGCCTTAAAACATGCCATGTAATACTACATCCAATCTAAAGTAAATAAGGCGTATAAATTTTTTGCAAGTCAATCGACGCAAAATTGGACCAAGTTTGTAGAACATACCAGGAACATCTACCATACTAAACCAACGCCATTCGATACATCGGGGCATATATTTTCATACATGCAAATGCCACAAATTAACCCTTAATATATTTTTCTATGCGCTTGGTAAAAGTCATCATTGTTTGACTTTAAAGTTGTATAGGCCTTCTTTTACGGGATGGATGTACTCCCTCTGTTTCAAAACGTATAAGTCATCATCTAAACCACTTTTAGTGTGTAGGTTCATGTAGATTTGGAGTAAACCTACTCACTAAATGGTATCTAGATACACTCCTATCACAAAGCTAAAACATCTTATATTTTGAAACGGAGGGAGTAGTACACAATACGCGGCAGCTACTGTCGGAGCTTAATCGAAACAAATAATAATGGCATAACTTGCAGAGGGAATGCAAAACCAACAAGTTCAATGACATAAAATTTGCGATGTATTACATAAGAGAAGGCAGTTACTATGTTTCCTTAGAACAACCAGATTGAAATTAAAATAGCAAAAATTCTGAACTTGTAGAGGAGGGAATGTTAACCTACATGTTTAATGGCTTAAAACTACCAATGAACTCCAAAATTACATGCAATTAGTATTGTAGCAATAGACAAAGCAAGTGCACATTATGAGGACATGACTTGTGAACTTGTTGAATAGGTAGGTAGCTTCAGATGTTCAGTGAATTCACATTTTCCATGAACTGCATAATACCAATGAACTCTAATGATGTCTGTTTTGTACTACCAAAATTGTTTATGTATATGAAGAGTAATTGTTGGTCAAAGAAAAACACGCATAACAAGGATGCCTTATACCTCGAAACAGAAGGAGTAGTTTAACGCCTGGATTTAACATAGACTACACCGAATTTATCAAGGGAGAGTGGCATATCAATTAAGCCAGTATTGAGGTAGGAATTTACCACCAATACAGAAATGCACTTCACTGTCGTAGGCTCATACCTGCTATATTGAAACAAACGAACAAGCAGATCTGGTTTACCTAGGCCACGACGTCGTTTACACATACATGGCATCTTTGCGGGTGATGTCAAGGACGCCGAGGGTGCCCGGTAGTGGTGAGTCGGGCTGAAGCAGATAGATCTCGGCGGTGTCTATGAAGTAGATCTGTGGAGGTTGTTGATGGGTCTGGCTTGCTTGACAAGATGGCTGGTGAAGGAGAACCGATGTAGTGCACGGTGTCGTCGGTGAAGCAGATCAGTTACGACCGATTATGGATTCGAGGCGCTGTACAAGAGCGTCGGTGAAGCAGATCTGGTGTAGTGGATTGTTGAGTCCGTGAAGCAGATCTAATGCAGCGCACACCAGCGTAGGTGAAGCAGGTCAGGTGCTGTGGACTAGGGAGTTGGCAAAACTAACACGTTTGTATGGAAGAGGGTGTCAGCGATCTAGGGTTCTATAAGGTGGACGTCGGCTAATCCCGTAGACTAGTCAGGAGTATATGGTATAGAGGTATGGTGTGTAGGCCGGCGAAGTGTAGTGGTGCAGGAGCCGGAGGTGGGATAGGGGGTTTGGGGTGGCGTGTGGGCCGGCGAAGTGTGGCGGTGATGTTCCGGTGCGGTGGTGCAGGAGCTGGAGGTGAGATATGGGTTGGGTGGCGTGTAGGTGGGCAAAGTGCGATGGAGATGATTACAGTGCAGTGGTGTAGGTGCTGGAGGTGAGAGGGGGTTGGGTGGCGTGTAGGTCGGCGAAGCGCTGCGGGGATGGGCCGGTGCGGTGGTGCAGGAGCCGGAGGTGAGAAAGGGGTTAGGGTTTTTCGGAGTGCTTTAGGGGAAATGGCGTCGGTGGAAGGTGGACTACCCAGCTTCAGAGCTATGGGGACCCTGGCCCCCCTAGGGGGAGGGCGATTACGAACCATACCCACGCCCCGACATTAGTAGATAGGCCATTGTCAGGGGTAGAAAAGGAATTTCGTACGGCTACAACTTGGAGCGTGTGACCACTTGAAATATTTCGGTGGAGGTGAGGCGGGAGAATTTTCTGCTCTGATATTTTGAATTTGGCTATACAGTTCAAAAGATATAGAATAATAATATCCTATCCTAGGAGTATCTATAGTCCAATGACTAGAAAAAATAGTTTACTGTAATGTCCTAGCCTTTCTAGGTACGAAATATTTTCGGAGTCATTTCTGCAAAAATAAGGTCTCTACCTTCGGCTCAATTACGTACACACATGAAGGTACATAGTAACATGAACTAGAGTAGTATGTTTCCCACTATGACCAGCCTAAGAGGATCTCTACTAGCTAGTGTATCCGGTAGTCTAAGCCAAATATAGACCACCATGGACCAAAAATGCCTCCGGTGGTCTAAAATCTAGACATCCTCCAAACAGGCTACTCGTTGTCCATATTTGAACAACCGAGCCACCATGTCTAAAGCAAAGTTGGTCACTCACGAGCTCGCTCCCGCACCAAATCAGAGCATTTGTTGTACTGATTTGCTATGTATATTGACTATTTGTGCGCAGATGGACATATAGACTATCACATTTAGACTATCCACTAGAAAACTAAAGTCGTGTAAAAAGGAATCTTTTTATACCATTATCTATAAAGTGAAGATGTAGACTACCAAATTTAGACAAGCCACTAGATATGCTCTAAGGCCTTCTACAGCATGGTCGCTGCCCAATAGATAGAAAAGTTGCCACCTCATAAGAGATGCCTAGAAATTCTTTTGAGGCACCATGCTCACAATGTGATCACTTTGGCTAGAAATAAATAGCTGGCACACAACGTGATAAACAAATTAACTAGACCAATCTCCATGGCTTATCTTTGGTGAAGGTCCCCTCAACAACATGCATAGTACACATATATTTCTATTCTATTGGGTGAAGAGTTTGGGGCATCGGAGCACCTAGGTGCTGCGGTTCGCTGAAAAAATTTGGTGGCATCGATCGGGCAACAGAGGGCATCGGTTCCCGACTCTTGTAAAGTGATTTGGGCACCGATTTTTTCACACGCTGCGGAAGGCCTAAGAGACTACCAAATTTAGACAAGCCACTAGAGATCAAGGAAAAAATACTAGCATGCTATTTAGTTTAGCGTGGCTTTTATCTAGACGATATGAAAGTTATAGCGTTCTAATAACGCGTTATTTTACAAAACATTTTTTTGTAAAATTTTAAAAATATAACAGGTATATCATGAATATAAACGATTTTAGCATGTAATGAATTGCCTAGAGTAATACTTGTACATGCATAATCGATTCCGACGCTATCCAAGTTGGAGGATAACCGGCAGGGCTGAATCTAGGTATAGCGCCAGGTGCTACAGGAGGTGGCGGCGGCTGGACACGATCACTTAAGTTTAACAATCAAATTTTTATTATATGTTTGCTTACTCGACACATTCATCATATGGTATCTTACTCCACACCTGCCAATACAACAGTAACGTCCTATACTTGAAATAGCACTAACGCTATGATGTTTTAGCGTGATATAGCATGCTATATAAAAAATAGCACCATACCTAGCAAAATCTTTAAAAAACATCATGCACTTTCCAAATACACTATATCACACTACATAGCGTGAAATAGCGCACTATTTTTCCATGCTAGAGATGCTCTAAGACTAGTCTGAGTGGTAAGTAACTTGGAGTAGTAATATGCATACATTGTGCTAAAGACTATCAAAAGTACTCCCTTCGTCCAGAAATAACTGAGTTGGTTTTGTCTAGATTTAAATATATTTATACGCATTTTAGTGTATATATACATTCGAATCTAGACAAACCCAAGTAAGTTATTTATGGACGGAGAGAGTAGTATTTTTTAGATGCTAGAATGGAAAAAAATCCAACTGCTGGCAATGTTGGGATTCGTGAGTCTTGATCCAACACTGGAAATGTGTATGAATAACTTTGAATATTGACCGTTGGATCTTCTTTTCCATTGTAGCATCTAGAAGATTTTATTGATAGTCTTCATCATAATGAATGGTATGCACAAAACTCAAAACACACTTCTCCATCATTCTAGAATCTTCTCCCTCATTTCTCTAGACCATGTTACCAGAATTTTCAAGTTTTCGATAGCTAATAATCGTTGACTTCTAAATATAAAAGTACACGAACCAAATACACACCCATACTTTATAGATGTTGATCAAATTTATATTTTTTTATGCTTTACCTATTAAAATTTTATATAGTGGTGATATGTCAGACGTCTAGGTACTATTCAACACGAATCCAGCTCCTATGAACCATTGGATCTAACAGCCCAATGGTCAGGATTGGTGTTATGGATCCAATTCAAAACTGCTCCATTTTAGTAGTAGAGAGAATACAGCCTACTATGCTATGAAATTTTGTGGGTGGTGACATGATGGTTCTCGACAATGGTTGAGTTTGCTCTAGGTAATATTTAACACGAATCAATGTGCTCTAAACCATTGGATCTAACAGCCCAACAGTAAGGATTGGTGCTAAGGATCCAATTCAGAACTGCTCCATTATAATAGTAGAGATATAGTGGTAAGATAAGATAAGATAAGATAAGAAATAACTAGTGAGTTGCAACTGCCTTGCATGTGAGAATTAGATAATATAAGTATGACATATCATTTTTTATATAAAATTATAGTAGTAGGTGAAACTCAAAAAATATTTATACTTTCGAGCTTCGTTCATAAAGTATCCCGTGTGTTTGGTTCTTGTACTTTTTGTATAATCTAGAAATCAACCTATAGCCGTAAATAATCCACGTCCATAAAACTGATCCGTAAATAAAATATATTCTATAGGAGTACATGGGCGGAGCCAGGGGAAACTGCATGCCCTTTCGTCTCCAGAACCGCTCATGCATGCATCTCCCGATCTTCCTAGCGGTTCCTTTCTTCTCTATCCCATTCCTTTTCTGTCACCCAGCTGGACCTCTGCAAAATAAAAGAAGGCGCCAATCACAGTCCATGGCGGTGCCATTGGACAAGATGTACTACTTCATGGACCCTGGCAACACCACACTATAGGTGGCGTATACCAACAGAGCGTCGGTGGTGAACTACTACATCGAGAAAATCCAAAAGCTCCTAGAGGAAACGGACAACAAGATTGTTGGCCTCGATGTCGAGTACACCAATGAGAAATCATCGATGCAGAAGGCTGTTGTCGTCTAGCTATGTGTGGGCATGGATTGCCTAGTTTACCAGATCTGCCAGGCCGACCAGCCATGCTCCAAGCTAACAGAGTTCCTCGCCAACCCTAACATTTCCTTCGCAGGCGTCGATATCGGCAATGACCGTATCAGGCTTAGGCGTTCTCTAGTACCCGTGACTAACTTTGTGGACATCCAGAAGAGGTGGAAGCCTGCCGGCTCCACGAATGAGAAGGATTCTTTGGCTGACTACGCGGTGGCCCTCATAGACATCCGTTATAAAGTCATGAAGAAGAAGGAGGATGTGGACCACAAGCAGTGGGGGAACATGCCCCTGACCGAAGAGCAGATCAAGTATGCAAGCCTTGACGCCTACGCGACCTACGAGGTATACACGCGGATAGTGCACTTCGAGAGGGGTCAACAAACTCTCGAAATGTTCAACCAAAAAAAGAACTAAGGAAGAAGGGCAAGGGCAAGGGCAAGCAGACCAAAGAAGAAGATGAAGACTCAGAATGGTACACCATGTGACCTATGAGTATATCTTTGCGTTTCCTTATATACTTGCTTGATACTACCCCTACTTGCACTATACTAGTCGCACAAGTTAATGCATGTATATACTGTAGGCATGCAAGGGGTGGAGGCAAGAATTAATGCAAGGAATCGCAGCTATTTCTTTTATTTTGACTTCAGAGTGATAGTAGGAGTATGCATCATAGCACACGCCAACAGCCCACCCCACCTCAATAAATTTTCTTGTCAATCAACAGCCATGACAGATTATAATTTTATAGTGGTAGAGACTTTCTTTGAGTATACTACTTAGGCGGAGTACTGCTAAAAGACAGAGGGTGAATGGGCACCTGAAAAAAACTGCTAGTAGCACTATAGCAGCAGAACCGCAAGATGAACATTTGTCGATTACCCGAATGTATGTTGAGTTAGTACAATATAAACATATATATTACTACTACCTGCTATGTACTAGTACTACTACTAGCAAAAAACCACCATCCCTACTGCGGAAAAAATATGATTTCTTCCAACCAAACTAGTACTACTCCAAAAATGGCTATATTTACTTGTTGCGAAAATGGATGTATCTAGACATGTTTTAGTGCTAGATACGAGTACATCCAATCCAGTGACAATTAATATGAATCGGAGGGGAGTACTACTACTACCGTACTCCACCATTGTACTACTACTACTCCTCCTATACTAGTAGTAGTACATACTAGTACTCCCGAATGTATGTTAAAACTTCTACCTTTGTTTGGGATTATTAGGCCATAGAGCTTTTTAAAATTGTTAGAAATTATAATAAGACATATCCTCTTTATTGTCTTAATTCCCATTACTCATTAATTTAGATATCTCTATTTTCTCTCAATCTTCCAATGCATGTTGTTTCATCTCTCATCATGTCCCCTTTTTTTATCTAGCGTCTCATGCATGTAAAACTAGTGGTGCATGCATAAATTAATTAGAGTTCATCTACTTGGTAGTATTACGAATTAGCCCTCTGGCTTTCCTAAACAGAGAGCCTTAATCCTGTTCAGCTTACTACTCAGCAGAGTACATCCACTAATCCATCCAACCCATCAGAAGTTAAGACTTCATGAAAAATACTTAGAAGAGTACATCCACCAAACTCATCTACTACCTCCGTTTCAAGGAATAAGGCGCACGCGCGCTCCAAAGTAAAGTTTGATCGAAAAAATGGAGCAACTAAAATTTACTTATATGTGTAAAATTTGTTTCGCTGAATTCGTATGAAACAACTTTCTAATGATGCTAAATTTGTACAGTACCAATATTCTTTATATATATTTAGAGTAAATCTTGGTCAAACAAAAAATAAAAATAAGGGAGCCTTATTTCCTAGGACAGAGATAGAGTACTAGTACTACAAAATCCAACATTCCTGGTATGCAAACGATCATTTTGCAATTAAACCAATTAACAGCAGCTTACATCACCACTAAAACTCGACGTGAAAGAAGAAACACAACTCCTTTGACGTAGCAGGACCGACCAGGTAATGAGGCAGCGCCGCCAGGTAAGACGTAAGGTCCTCAAACGCGACCTCCCCCGGCTTAGCAGAGCTCGGCGTGTCGAGCTCCACTGTCACGGTGCCGGTCCTCCTCCTGCCGTCCGTCTAGGAAAGCAGCGGCGGGCATTCCGCCCACATCCTTACCCTGTACACCGGCAAGTCGCCCATCGCAGCCCTAACACAGACCGCATACACGAGGGGGACCGTGCTTACCGAGCCAATCATCAGGACGAACACGGCGTCATCCTACTCCCCAACGACGATGAGCCGACGGGATGCCTCGCCCGGTAGTGGCACCAGCTCCTGGAAAGCTTTGGTAGTGGCGTACTAGATCTTGTGCACTTGAATCGAGTGGACCGCTTCGAGGTGGGCGACAAGCGCTAGCGGCGGGGCGGTGAAGTCGCAGCCCGTCTCCGTGCAAGTGTAGGGAGCGTACCGGCACATGATTTCTTGCTCGTGGAGTTCGTAGTAGGGTAGCAAACTACTGCAGCCTTTGTGGGCGCACTCGACCCTAGCCGCCGATAAGACGGCGTCCATGGCGGGCTCATGGGTGAATCCGCCTCTAGGGTGCTCGCACTTCTGGCAGGAGGTGATCTTGCCGACGCAGCGGTGGCAGACTAGATGAATATCCACGCACTATAGAAGCATAAGTTCGAAAAATTAAATAGTTGCACGGACAAACTGACAAAAGAAAAATCAATGGATTGTGAGGGAGAAATGGAGAGACCTTGTATACCCGTCGGGGCATGAGGGGCTGGGAGCAGGAGGAACAGTTGAGATCGGTGGCTTCCATCTTCAGAGTGACCGTCTCAAGCATTGCGATTTGGATGGGGGAAATGAGGACTCTCTGATCCGGCCTCGAGACGTGCCCTTCTTTTATATACCACAGCTGATAATCAATGAAGCTCTACCTAATTGCGCCTTTCCTTTCTGTACTAGGGTCCTTTTTGTATATTTTGAGGCCTTATTATTTACAAATTCCTGGTTTAGTTGGACAAGATTAGCGGCCTCTTTGTATTTGTGCACCACCCTTTTATTAGTAAGTTGGCACGTGAGACCCACATAATAATAATGTATGACATATCATCACTATATAAAATTATGCTCTATAATAGGTAAATCTCAAAAAATATGAAAGAGCCACATCTATAAAAAGTAATGGTGTATATTTGTTTTCACCCAGTACACTTTGAAGGTACTATAGTAACATGTGAAAGTTTTACTAGTCTAAATTATTTAGCACTATGAAGAGTAGCCTAATATGGAAGAGAAAGAAAACATCCAGCCAGAGCTCATTTTTGGGCAGAAGCACGAGGCAAACAGAAGAAGAGTTAGCCTGGACCACCACAGGCCCCAACCTTCTCTGCACTGCTGCGCCTGCACGGTTGTACTCCATTGCACGGAAGCTTACATGGGAAGGAACAGGTGACTACTGCGATGCTTCCCACCTGAACAAGTGCCAGGCATAGATGCAAGAGTGGACATAGCAGCCAATGCCGCATTGAGGAGGAGAGAGGGAGGATGATTCTCCTTCATCTAGGAGCCTTTTCTCTCACGAAAGGCAGCGATGAGACAGAATTTTGGGTGGAGGAGCATTTTAAAAAAAACAAGGAAAAATATTTGCGGTGGAAGGAGTCCTTGCTTGCCTTGCCAGCGGTACGGCTATTTTTTTAAAATAATACGATTTGTTTAAAAAAATTCACGAATAATACACTAATAGTACGGCTAATTTAACAAATGCCGTGCTAGATTCGCAATTCCTCAAATTCATGTATTATTCATGAAATTTGTTAAATAAATCGTATTATTTAAAAAATATAGCAGCAGTACAAGATCGACTAGCCACTAAAAGCTGAGTACTAATAATACAAACATGATCCTTCTTGCTTCCTCGAATGCCTTCATGAATACAAGTTCGATGGTAGTCATATCAACTTCCAATGAAGCGGGATATATTGAGTAATAAAGTAAAAATAGGACCGGAGAAGATTTTCTCACTTAGCACCACATGTTGGTGCCATTTTATCACAAAACCACAACCTTAGTGATTTTTTTAGAAAACACCAATTTTATCACAAAACCACAACCTTAGGGAAATCAACCCCTTGGATTGCTCCAAATGTGCACTGGCGAGAAGTTGTGTGGGTCGATTCAAATTCAAAAACTGGTGTACTATATAGTGGTATAGATATAGATATAGATATAGAAAATCTTGGACCGGAGGGAGTAGGAAAGAGCTCACTTTATCAATTTGTCACCCATCAACTCAATCATCTACATAGGGCCCACAGATGGGGGAGGTCGCGGTCGCCTTAGATGCACCACAAAATTATGACTGGGCCATCGAGTGCAGGAAGAAGAGTTAGTGTTCCGTCCAATCGCTTACCCTAGCCATCGTCATCGATATTTGCCACACGCATCGGCTTCATCAGCGACATTGATTGTCCCCTTGCTTCGGTAATCTGCCACATTAATATTGGATCATCTCCTTCCTATTTATCCTCTCCCCTTCCCCGCACCAATCCATCTCTAATCCCCCGCTTCTAGCAACCATCTCCGTCCTGATCTGTCATCCATGGCCACCTTCCGGCTGCCGCCCGCCGTACCGGAGCGCAAAGACCCCAACATCACCGCACAGGAGGACAATTCCCTGCGCATTTGGGCCTTCTCCCCGCGGAGAACAAAGTAGCAGCTGGCGTGCGCCTTCCTCGACGATGGGTACGGTCGCTGCAAGTACCGTATGTATCGCCTCCACAACAATCCGGACAGGATGTTGAAGGTCATGTTCGTCAACTTCAGGGACGCCTGACTCCTCTATGGCTAGGCCTTCCACTGCGCTGCGAGATTATGGTGTTCACCGGTGCCAACATTTTCAACAACTACATGGACCGGTTCCTCAACAACGGCAACTTCATCCATAGTGTCCTCCCGGAGCTTCTGATGGCTCCAGAGGTACCACCGTGATATCCGGAGGTGCCACTGATGGCTCAAGAGGTACCGCCGCCTTATCCAGAGGTGCCGCCACATTATCTAGAGGTGCCGCTGATGGCTCAGGAGGTGCCGCCGCGTTATCCGGAGGTGCCAATGAGTCAGGAGCCGGTTGTGTCGCTGGAGCTGGCGTTGGTGCCGATGTCATGAGCAGCCGCTGGCGGCGCGAACTAGGTGCTAGGAGGCGCCAGACCTGCACTAGTTCAGCAGCGAGTCCTTTATATGTAAACTCGTGCTATTATGTAAGGGGTTGTTTGGTTTAGAGGATGTCATTTAGGGATGAGGATATCCCCAACCAGCAGGTTACGGGTAGCCTTTTTTGTTTGGTAAAGTGGGATAAAACGTGGTTAGGGATAGCCTGTTAAAATCTATTGGCCCAACTTTTTTTTTTCATTTTTCTCTTTCACCTTGTGTTCTTCATCCGCCTCACCACTTCCCTAGCAGCAGCCACGACCGCCGGCAGCTCGCCACCCTTTCGCCCCTGTCGACCCCGTGTCAACCTGCCTGCTTGTGCCCCCTCTGCCTGCCCACTCTGCCCGGCGGCCTACACCCGCGTGCGTATTCGAACACCCGCTCTGCCCAACGGCCTACGCTA
The DNA here is from genome assembly GCA_916181665.1 of Avena sativa. Classification (NCBI taxonomy): domain Eukaryota; kingdom Viridiplantae; phylum Streptophyta; class Magnoliopsida; order Poales; family Poaceae; genus Avena; species Avena sativa. The sequence continues at coordinate 380,426,076 of OV702286.1, read as the reverse complement.
TGGCCGCCCTCGTGTCGAGCCCATAGGCAAGAAAAGATGGTTATTTTCTCTCGAGAGGAAGGGTGAACGAACAAGAAAACGCTTTAGAGGAGCTATCCAAAAGTGGTTGAGCTCATCCAGCTCTTTTTGTGGGATATGCTCAACCACCATTTTGAGCCAAAAGTGGTTATCCATATCCCCTCCATCCTCTAAACCAAACACTGGATAACCAAAAAAAGTGGATATCCCGTGTTATCCACTAGATAGCCACTGAACCAAACAGCCCCTTAATGGTTGAATGAAGTTTCTTTTGGGACGTCCTTCCTTTTGGTACTATCGTCAAGAAAAAGTCTATTTTGTTACTACTCACTGTACCCTACAGTACTAGTAGTACTGCGAATGATGATCTATTGAATATCCTTCCCCCCGATGTTTGTGAAGGAAGTGAAAATTTCAAAACTTGGGAAGTTTGAATTGCTACTCTATTGTACTCCCTCAAATTAATTGACTCGAATTTGTCTAGAGTCGGATGTATATAAACATGTTCTAGTGCTAGATGCATTCGAATCTGATAAATGCAAGTCAATTAATTTGGGCTGGTGGGAGTAGTAGTCGGGTCCGGCTCCTTCTCGAGAGAGCAGCTGATCGAGCCATACGTTTCATACTACTTCCTCTTTGCTTGTTTTAAAAATATGACCAAATCTGTCGCCATTCAAATTCTTGGATGTGGGATCATAAAGTATGATGTAGAGATATGGCCTTGACCTTATGGTCATTCGGCTTGAAATCTAGGAAAGTTCATACTCGTTGATAGCTAAGCTTAAATTCGTTTAAATTTCACAACTTACTTTTAGGTTGGCATTTTACACGATCGGTGGGAGCATATTTTACATCAATGACCAAGAAAGGGAAAATTTACATGGAGGTCTATACATTTAGCCCAAAGGACCGTAAAAGGAAAACTTTCTGGTTTGGCTCCTTCTTAAGAGATCAGCTGATCTGAGCCAAACTCTTCATACTACTTCTTCTTTGATTGTTTTCATAATATGGCCAAATTTGTTGCCATGCAAATTCTCTCATATGGGGCTATCATCATAAAGTATAATGTTGATATGGCCTTGACCTTGGTCGTTCGGCTTGAAATCCAAGAATGTTCATACTCGTTGACAAGTAAGCTTAAATTCGTTTAAATTTCACCACTTACACTGTTTGGTTGGAATTTTACATGGATGGTGGGACTACATTTTACATCAAGGACCTAAAAAGGGAAAATTACATCGAGGTCCATATATTTAGCACAAAGGACCCTAAAACCAAACAAGGAATTGAAAACAATCAGGTACGACTCCTCGAGAGAGCAGCAAATAGAAAAATCTTCTTACTTGCTTTTCAGAAAATTAATTCATGTCACTTGGAAAAATGAAATTGATTATTTTTTGTTTTTAATATCTTCGATTGTTTTAAAAAGATGGCCAAATTTGTCGGCATGCAAATTCTTGGATATGGGATCATAAGCATAAAGTACATTCTACATAAAGGACCTAAAAAGGGAAAATTACATCGAGGTCCATACATTTAGCACAAAGGACCCTAAAATTGAGCAAAGAAAACAATCGGGTTCGGCTCCTTCTCGAGAGAGCAGCTGGTCGAGCCATACTCTTCATACTACTTCCTCTTTGATTGTTTTCAAAATATGGACAAATCTGTCGCCTGCAAATTCTTGAATATGGGATCATCAACATAAAGTATGATGTAGAGATATGGCCTTTAACTCCTGGTCGTTTAGCTTGAAATCCAAGATTTTTTCATACCCGTTGACAACTATGCTTAAATTCGTTGAAATTTCATCACTTACTTATAGGTTAGCCTTTTACACAGTTGGTGGGAGTACATTCTACATCAAGGACCTAAAAAAGAGGGAAATTACATCGACGTCCATACATTTCACACAAAAGGAGCCTAAAATTGAGCAAAGAAAACAATCGGGTTCGGCTCCTTCTCGAGAGAGCAGCTAATCGAGCCATACTCTTCATACTACTTTCTCTTAGATTATTTCACAATATGACCAAATCTATCGCCATGCAAATTCTTGGATACTCGATCATCATAATAAAGTGTGATGTAGAGATATGGCCTCGACCTTGTGGTTGTTCAGCTTGAAATCAAAAAATGTCCATACTCGTTGACAACTATAAGCTGTTTCGTTTAAATTTAACCACTTACTTTTAGGTTAGAATTTTACACGGTCGATGGGAGTACATTTTACAACGAGGACCTAAAAGGGGGAAATTACATCGAGGTCCACACATTTAACACAAAGGACCCTAAAATTAAGCAAGGAAAACAGTCAGGTCCGGCTCCTTCTCACAAGAGTAGCTGATCGAGCCATACTCTTCATACTACTTCCTCTTTGATTGTTTTCAAAATATGGCCAAATTTGGTTGCATGCAAATTCTTGGATATGGGATCATGAGCATAAAGTATGATGTAGATATGGCCTTGACCTTGGTGGTTTGTCTTGAAATTGAAGAATGGTTCATACTCGTTGACAACTAAGCTTAAATTCGATTAAATATCACCACTTACTTTTAGGTTACAACTTTACACGGTCGATCGGAGTACATTTTACATCAGGAACCTCCAAAAAGCAAAAATTACATCGAGGTCCATACATTTAGTATAAAGGACCCTAAAAGGAAAAAATTCTGGTTCGACTCCTCGAGAGATCAGCTGATCTGAGACAAACTCTTAATACTACTTCATCTTCAATTGTTTCCAAAACATGGCCAAATCTGTTGCCATGCACATTCTCTAACATGGGATCATGAGCATAAAGTATGATGTTGATATGGCCTTGACGACCATGTCATTCGGCTTGAAATCCAAGAATGTTCATACTCATTGACAAGTAAGCTTAAAATAATCCTATAAATTTCACCACTTACACTTTTAGACCTAAAAAGGGGGTAAATTACATCGAGGTCCATACATTTAGCACAAAGGACCCTTAATGGCTCAATGCACGGCGCCCAGAAAAGTGTTGATGGCTCGTGGTTGATGTAGAGCTCGTTGGGAACCCCAAGAGGAAGGTATGATGAGCACAGCAGCAAGTTTCCCTCAGTTATGAAACCAAGGTTTAATAGAACCAGTAGGAGCAAGGAAACACCCCAAAGGTGTTACTAGCTGAGCTTTGGCAGGGCGCACTACCGGTGCTAGTAGCCACGTGGAGACCTGCACAACACAACCACAGAACTTTGTCACCAACTTGCGATGAGGTTGTCAATCTCACCGTGTTTTGCGGAAAACAAAGGATTAAACGTATAGAATGGAAAGAAGTAAAATTTTGTAGAAAGTAAACACAAAGCAGTAAAAGATTGTAGATTGTATGTAAAGAAAAGGACCGGGATCCATAGTTCACTAGAGGTGGCTCTCCTTAGATAGATAACATGTTGGGTAAACAAATTACAGCGGGGAAATTGACAAACACCGAGAAAGCAATACATGCATATACTAATCATCTTGACTCCTTTGAGACTTGATTCAGCATTACAACATAATACATAGACCGCCATCCAACTGCATTTATGACTAATAATCCACCTTCAGGTTATGATCCGAACCCCCTCCAGTATTAAGTTGCAAGCAACAGATTATTGCTTTACGAACTGCGTGTAAGGTAAACAATATGATTGTTCTATGAACAAAGGATTGTTGTTTTCTCCCTAGTAGCAACAGCACATCTAGTACCTTTGAGATTTCTGTCACTTCCCCAGATTACCAGAGGCATGAACCCACTATCGAGCATAAATACTAACTCTTGGAGTTGCTAGCATCTACTTGTCCAAGATAGCTACTACCAATGAAAAGCATGCTAGATCTCAAATAACAAAGACATGATAGAATCAATAATCAATCTGAAATAGCATCTCGATATCCATCAGATCCCCGCAAACACAACATGCAGAATTACAAATAGATGATCTTGATCATGAATGGAGCTCACAAGATCTAGACATGAAAGCACAAAGGAGGAGAACCAGCCATCTAGCTACTACATGGATCCGTAGTCCAAGGATGAACTACTCACGCATCACACCGGAGGCTTGCATGGTGATGAAGAAGGCCTCCAGGGTGAATTCCCCTCTTTGGCAGGGTGCCGAGAAGAGCTTCAGATCCCTCCCAATCTAGGGATGGCGATGACGGCGGCTATAGACTCTTTCGTGGATTTTTTGATCGGGTACTTAGGGTTTTTGTCCCGAGGGCAATATATAGGCGGAAGGAGAGGCCGAGGGGGTGCCGGGAGCCACCACACCACCCCCTGGCATGGGCCAGGCCTGGCCGCGTGGCCAGGTGGTGTGGCTAGCCCCTGGCCCCTCTCCGTCTCGTATTCTGGCACTTGATCCCTTCCAAAAAATAGGCACTTTGGCTTTTGTCCCGTCCAATTCCGAGAATATTCATTTTCTGACTTTCCTGGAACCAAAAAAGCAAAAAACAGGCAGCTGGCACTGTGGCTCTTGTTAATAGGTTAGTCCAAGAAATCATATGAAAAGTACTCCAAAGTTGGAACAAAACACAAGAAAGTGGATAAAACCAAGCATGGAACATCAAAAATTATAGATACATTTGCAATGTATCAACATCCCCAAGCTTAACTCCTGCTCGTCCTCGAGTAGGTAAGTGATAAAAATAAATAATTTTTGAGATGACATGCACCATCAAAGACTTGATCAAAGTATTTGCAAAACACTCAAAGCTGGGATCATAGTACTTCAATCATAACATGAAAGACAAAGTTCTAGCAATAAGCAAAGAAACTATGATGCAACATGAAAAGGCACAAACAAAAGATTCATGAATAACATGCTTTGCAAGACGTTTGTTTGTTTCACATATAGAAAACATAGCATAATAGTATTCAGCTTGTCCCTCAATAGAGTAGCAAATATAAATGCATAGGAGACCTTCAAAGTTCATAAGAGTGACTAGATACAATAGTTTCAAACAAGCAATAACAAGTTATGGATCAATCAACTAGTCTTGGGACAATGCACATAGAACTAAGAATGGCCACTATGCTCTCAAAGTAGGTGCATAAAGATAGAAGGTGGAGACTCGATATAATGGTGGAAGAAAGGCCTTTTGTAAAAGGAAGTAGGGATTCAAGTCTCATAAAGAGCTTCCAAAAATTATGGTACTTATAGCTTTCAGCTCTCATTGCCCCTATCATAAGCATCTTGAAGTGATTAAGGTTAAAGTGAACAAACTATGGTGTACATGCTTGACGAAGTATAAGTCAGAAATCTCATGTCCCTTGTATACGAGGGACGCTCCTCATGCTATTAGTCACCGGTAAGTTCTTGTCATTGTAAGTACATGTGTATCATTGAGAACCGCCAACAGGGTACCCCTTGCCCGATGATACGGAAGAATCCCCATATCAAAATGACAAGGCAAGCAGACAATGAGCATCTCAGCATTCTTCTTATTTACCATGGGAATATGGTGCTTTTTTCTCTCTTTCCTCTTTTCATAGTATCTCTTTTTTTCCTTTTCTCTTTTTTCTCAATATAGGACTCTCTTTTTATAAGAAGAATGCTTCATAAACAGCTTATTATGGTTACGCTGTAGGTTTCCACCATGTCAGCATGGATTAGACCAGCGGCCCAGGCGTTTCTCTAACACATATACATAACTCCATGGACTTACAAGCTCCCATTTCATTTCACACCGACGACATCCATATACAAAAGAGCATGATATCAACTAGGTACAAGTACCAAGTGCAATGTTGAAAGCGTTCCCCATGAAAGCATGGTTCTGCTAATTCCCAACAAATAAGTGCAAGCATATACAAAATAGACGACACAATGGTTCAAGTTTATTAAGGGCAAGTAAAGTAAAGTGTGCCATCAAGTTCGTGCGAGCTTTAATCACTAGTTTTATCATAACAAGTTTAATTTGGAAGGTAAACAAAAGCATGAATATACTTGGAATAGCATAAGCTAGTAGGTAGGTATGGTGGACTCTTTGGAATAACTTGGTTTAGGCGGTTGGATGCATGAGTGGAACTCATACTTGGTTGTGGAGGCTAGCAAAAGACTGGTAGCGACAAACTAAGAGAGAAATAATGGCCATAATCATGCAGAGCGACAAAACATCATTGATCAAAGCATAAAGTGATACTACAAGTTGAAAACTAAAGGATCATAAAGGCTTATGGTGACTTGTGATAGTCATAACATGGTGTGAGCTTGTGCCAAGTCAACCCAAATAAAGCATCAAAGGAGAATACCACTATACTATGCTTTAATATGCTAAAACAACGCATGATTCATCCAAGGCACATTAAGAAATATCAATTGTTTATAACAAGTCATGCTACAGCAAAGAATACTAAGCATAAAGCCAAAACAATATCAAGCATGGCATGACAAAGCATAGGCCACAGTCAAAAACGAGCTCTTTTTACCACATAAGTATGAACTTTCCTACTCTTTTCCAAACCAAACAAAACTATTTGCAAACCAAAGTGTGAAAGAGAGGGTCCAACCAACTTATTCAGAAAACTAAGCAAACCAAGCAAACTAAAAACCGAAACGAAAACGAAAAAGAAGACGCTCCAAGAAAAACACAACTGTGCATGAAACAATAAAAATGAAGCGTTTGGAAGAAACCTGGAATTTTTATTGATGAAGGGGAATGCCTTGGGAATCCCCAAGCTTTGACGCTTGTACTTCTTGGATATTTCTTGGGGTGACACGCGTGGCATCCCCAAGCTTGAGATTTAGTCCATCCTTCATCTCATTACTCATTCCTTCCATACACCTGAAATTTTTCCTTCATACAAAACTTCACACAATCTCATTAGCAACATTAGTGCACTTAAGATAAATAAGTCTCAAGGTTCAGTTCTAACACCAAATAAACTTCCATTAGAACACTAGCTACTGTAGAACTTCCCTCAAAAAGCTCAATTCCCCAAAGGAACTCAAGAAGGAACTAACAAGAAGCAAATGCAGAAAATGGCACAAATCTATCAAAACAGACCAACAGGTAAAGACGAATTTTTTTGAAGACCTTCTGTTTCTGAAATCAAAAAGTGTTGAACTAACTAAAGTTATATAACAACCTGGGTCAGAAGCACAAAGAATTACAGATCAATCCGACATACAGAGCTCTCTCAGGAATTTTTACGGTGAAGCACAAAAATCTGTTTCAGGACAGCAACTTTCCCAATCATTACTTCTCTCTCATTAGAGGTTTCTCTTGGCACAAAAAGCAAATAAAAAGGATAAGGAGAGGTTATTACAGAGGTAATAACTTCCAATACTCATCTAAAACTCTTGGGTTATCTCCCAACAAGTACTTTTCTTTAACGCCTTTAAGTTAGGCATAAGAAGCAAAGAAAGAATCAAGTGTTCTCAAATGAAGAAGCATTAAAACCAACTTTCTTGCCCTTACCTCTCTTATTTTTATTATTATCCTTTGGTAAAATGTGATCGTTTGGTGGAGAAGAAAGGTGCATGATCCCCTTTCCCACATCTATTATTGCTCCAAGGAGTTCTAATAGGGACCTTCCAAGTGTAATTTGTCCTTTTCCTGCACATTCAATAACAAGATAATCAATAGAAATCATTTTCCCAAGGATCTTTGTAAACACTCCTTCAGCTATTCCAAGAGGTAATATGGTAGTATTATTATCAAGATATATTTCTTTTCCTCCTTCCGTAAGCCCCCAAAGATTCAAAGATTCATAAATATCCTTGGGCATAAGGCAAAATTCAGACATGATATCACAGCGGGCTTGAAAAATTCCAGTGTTTATCTCAATCTTTACTGTAGGGAGCCACTTTGATGGTTCAGAATTTATTGGAACATAATTGTGATGCTCCCTAAGCGTATTATAGCACCCTTCTAATCTAGTAGTGCTAGCCTCAAGAGTATCCAACCTAGCAAATATTTTTGCGAAGGAAATACCAGTTTGGCTAGGCATGTTGTAAGTGAGGATCAATTTCTTTATAGCATTAATAGCATCATCCTCATTACATTGGAGGAAATATCCTCCCACAATAGCATCTAGGGCATATCTATAGCAAAGAGCAATCCCAAGGTAAAAACTGCTAAGGAACAAGCTTTGAGTCATTTTAGGCTCAATTTTTTCATGTAGATCAGAGATTCTAGACCAAGCTTCCTTAAAACTTTCCTAAATTCCTTGTTTAAAAGTGAAAATCATTTCCTCGGGTGACATAGTGATTGGAGCAAGGCTAGACATAATGGCAACTTAGGATAGGAACTAATTTTTTTTGTTTTTCCAATAAGAAAGCAAACAAGTAGAACTAATTTTTTGTGTTTTCGAAGAACAAAACAAGCAAACAAGGCAAAAAGAAACTAAGCAAAACAAAAACAACAAAGTAAAGAGATTGGTTATGAGGGACTCCCATTGTGATGATGTCCTTGACTCCCCGGCAATGGCGCCAGAAAAATGCTTGATGGCTTAATGCACGGCGCCCAGAAAAGTGTTGATGGCTCGTGGTTGATGTAGAGATCATTGGGAACCCCAAGAGGAAGGTATCATGAGCACAACAACAAGTTTCCCTCAGTTATGAAACCAAGGTTTAATTGAACCAGTAGGAGCAAGAAAACACCCCAAAGGTGTTACTAGCTGAGCTTTGGCAGGGCGCACTACCGGTGCTAGTAGCAACGTGGAAACCTACACAAGACAACCACAGAACTTTGTCCCCAACTTGCAATGAGGTTGTCAATCTCACCGTGTTTTGCGGAAAACAAAGGATTAAACGTACCGAATGGAAAGAAGTAAAAGTTTGCAGAAAGTAAACACAAAGTAGTAAAAGATTGTAGATTGTATGTAAAAAAAGGACCGGGATCCATAGTTCACTAGAGGTGGCTCTCCTTAGATAGATAACATGCTGGGTAAACGAATTACAGCGAGGCAATTGACAAACACCGAGAAAGCAATACATGCATATACTAATCATCCTGACTCCTTTGAGACTTGATTGGGCATTACAACATAATACATAGACCGCCATCCAACTGCATCTATGACTAATAATCCACCTTCAGGTTATGATCCGAACCCCCTCCAGTATTAAGTTGCAAGCAACAGATTATTGCTTTACGAACTGCGTGTAAGGTAAACAATACCATTGTTCTATGAACAAAGGATTGTTGTTTTCTCCCTAGTAGCAACAGCACATCTAGTACCTTAGAGATTTCTGTCACTTCCCCAGATTACCAGAGGCATGAACCCACTATCGAGCATAAATACTAACTCTTGGAGTTGCTAGAATCTACTTGGCCAAGATAGCTACTAACAACGGAAAGCATGCAAGATCTCAAATAACAAAGACATGATAGAATCAATAATCAATCTGAAATAGCATCTCAATATCCATCGGATCTCCGCAAACACAACATGAAGAATTACAAATAGATGATCTTGATCATGAACAGAGCTCACAAGATCTAGACATGAAAGCACAAAGGAGGAGAACCAGCCATCTAGCTACTACATGGATCCATAGTCCAAGGATGAACTACTCACGCATCACACCGGAGGCTTGCATGGTGATGAAGAAGGCCTCCAGGGTGAATTCTCCCCTCTCCGGCAGGGTGCCAGGAAGAGCTTCAGATCCCTCTCGGTCTAGGAATGGAGATGACGGCGGCTACAGACTCTTTCGTGGATTTTTTGATCAGGTACTTAGGGTTTTCGTCCCGAGGGCAATATATAGGCGGAAGGAGAGGCCGAGGGGTGCCGGGAGCCACCACACCACCCTCTAGCACGGGCCAGGCCTGGTCGTGCGGCCAGGTGGTGTGGCCGGCCCCTGGTCCCTCTTAGTCTCGTATTCTGGCACTTGATCCCTTCCGGAAAAATAGGCACTTTGGCTTTTGTCCCGTCCAATTCCGAGAATATTCATTTTCTGACTTTCCTGGAACCAAAAACAGCAGAAAACAGGCAGCTGGCACTGTGGCTCTTGTTAATAGGTTAGTCCAAGAAATCATATGAAAAGTACTCCAAAGTTGGAACAAAACACAAGAAAGTGGATAAAACCAAGCATGGAACATCAAAAATTATAGATACATTTGCAATGTATTAACCCTAAAATCAAGCAAGGAAAACAGTCGGGTTAGGCTCCTTCTCACGAGAGTAGCTCATCGAGCCATACTCTTCATACTATTTCCTCTTCGATTTTTTTCAAAATATGGCCAAATCTGTCGCCATGTAAATTCTTTGATATGGGATCATCAGCATAAAGTATGATGTAGAGATATAGCCTCGACCTTGTGCTTGTTCAGCTTGAAATCAAAGGATGTTCATACTCGTTGACAACTATAAGCGTAAATTCATTTAAATTTCACCACTTACTTTTAGGTTAGAATTTTACACAGTCGATGGGAGTACATTTTACAACAAGGACCTAAAAGGGGGAAATTACATCGAGGTCCACACATTTAACACAAAGGACCCTAAAATTAAGCAAGGAAAACAGTCAGGTCTGGCTCCTTCTCACGAGAGTAGCTGATCGAGCCAAAGTCTTCATACTACTTCCTCTTCGATTGTTTTCAAAATATGGCCAAATTTCTCGGCATGCAAATTCTTGGATATGAGATCATGAGCATAAAGTATGATGTAGATATGGCCTTGACCTTGGTGGTTTGTCTTGAAATTGAAGAATGGTTCGTACTCATTGACAACTAAGCTTAAATTCATTTAAATTTCACCACTTACTTTTAGGTTACAACTTTACACGGTCAATCGGAGTACATTTTACATCAGGAACCTCAAAAAAGCAAAAATTACATCGATGTCCATACATTTAGTATAAAGGACCCTAAAAGGAAAATTTTCTGGTTTGACTCCTTTTCGAGAGATTAGCTGATCTGAGCCGAACTCTTAATACTACTTCATCTTCGATTGTTTCCAAAACATGGCCAAATCTGTTGCCATGCACATTCTCTAACATGGGATCATGAGCATAAAGTATGATGTTGATATGGCCTTGACGACCATGTCGTTCGGCTTGAAATCCAAGAATGTTCATACTCGTTGACAAGTAATCTTAAAATAATCCTATAAATTTCACCACTTACACTTTTAGACCTAAAAAGGGGGTAAATTACATCGAGGTCCATACATTTAGCACAAAGGACCCTAAAATCAAGCAAGGAAAATAGTTGGGTTAGGCTTCTTCTCACGAGAGTAGCTCATCGAGCCATACTCTTCATATTATTTCCTCTTCGATTTTTTTCAAAATATGGCCAAATATGTCGCCATGTAAATTCTTTGATATGGGATCATCAGCATAAAGTATGATGTAGAGATATAGCCTCGACCTTGTGCTCGTTCAGCTTGAAATCAAAGAATGTTCATACTCGTTGACAACTATAAGCTGAAATTCGTTTAAATTTCACCACTTACTTTTAGGTTAGAATTTTACATGGTCGATGGCAGTACATATTACAACAAGGATCTAAAAAGGGGGGAAATTACATTGAGGTCGATACATTTAGCACAAAGGACCATACTATTAAGCAAGAAAAATAGTAGGGTTCGTCTCCTTCTCTAGAGAGTAGCTAATCGAGCCACACTCTTCATACTACTTCATCTTCGATTGGTTTCAAAATATGGCCAAATTTGTCGATATGCAAATTCTTGAATATGTGATTATCAGCATAAAGTATGATGTAGATATGGCCTTGACCTTGGTCGTTCGTCTTGAAATACAAGAATGGTTCGTACTTGTTGACAACTAAGCTCAAATTCATTTAAATTTCACCACTTACTTTTAGGTTAGAACTTTACACGGTCGATCGGAGTACATTTTACATCAGGGACCTCAAAAAAGCAAAAATTACGTCGAGGTCCATATATTTAGCATAAAGACCCTAAAATAAAAAAATCTGGTTCGGCTCCTTCTCAAGAGAACAGCTTATCTGAGCCAAACTCCTGATACTACTTCATCTTCGATTGTTTTCAAAGCATGGCCAGATCTGTTTCCATGCAAATTCTTTGACATGGGATCATCAGCATATAAAGTATGATGTTGATATGGCCTTGCCGACCTTGGTCATTCGGATTGAAATCCAAGAATGTTCATACTCATTGACATGTAAGCTTAAAATAATCCTATAAATTTCACCACTTACACTTTTAGACCTGAAAAGGGGAAAATTACATCGAGGTCCATACATTTAGCACAAAGGAACCTTAAATTAAGCAAGGAAAATTACATCGAGGTCCATACATTTAGCACAGAGGACCCTAAAACTTGACCACTTACACTTTTAGGTTAGAATTTTACACAGGCGTGGAAGTACATTTTATATCAAGGACCTAAAAAGGGAAAATTACATCAAGGTCCATACATTTAGCACAAAGGACCCTAAAATAAAGGAAGGAAAACTGTCGGTTTCGTCTCCTTCTCGAGAGAGTAGCTGATTGAACCATACTCTTCATACTACTTCATCTTCGATTGTTTTAAAAATATGGCCAAATTTGCTGGCATGCAAATTCTTGGATATGGGATCATGACCTTGGTCGTTCATCTTGAAATCCCAGAATGGTTCATACTCGTTGACAATTAAGCTTAAATTTGTTTAAATTTCACCACTTACTTTTAGGTTAGATTTTTACATGGTTGGTTGGAGTACATTTTACACCAGGTACCTGAAAAAAGCAAAAATTACATCGAGGTCCATACATTTATCATAAAGCTCCCTAAAAGGAAACTTTTCTGGTTCGGCTCCTTCTTGAGAGATCAGTTGATCTGAGCCAAACTCTACATACTACTTCCACTTTGATTGTTTTCAAAATATTGCCAAATTTGTCGCCATGCAAGTTCTCTCATATGGGATCATCAACACAAAGTATGATGGTTGATATATATGGCCTTGACCTTGGTCGTTCGGCTTGAAATCCAATAATGGTCATACTCGTTGACCAGTAAGCTAAAAAATCGTCGAAATTTCACCACGTACACTTTTAGGTTAGAATTTTACACGGGCATGGAAGTACATTTTACATCAAGGACCTAAAAAAGGGAAAATTACATCGAGGTCCATACATTTAGCACAAAGGACCCTAAAATTAAGCAAGGAAAATAGTCGGGTTCGGCTCCTTCTCGAGAGAGTAGCTGATCGAGCCATACTCTTCATACTACTTCATCTTTGATTGTTTTCAAAATATGGCAAAATTTGTCGGGGTGCAAATTTTTGAATATGGGATCATGACCTTGGTCGTTCATCTTGAAATCCCAGAATGGTTCATACTCGTTGACAACTAAGCTTAAATTCATTTAAATTTCACTACTTACTTTTAGGTTAGGATTTTTACACGGTTGGTCGGAGTACATTTTACACCAGGGACCCAAAAAAAGCAATAATTACATTTAGGTTCATATATTTATCATAAAGCTCCCTAAAAGGAAAAAATTTATGGTTCCGCTCCTTCTCGATAGATCATCTCATCTGAGCCAAACTCTACACACTACTTCCTCTTCGATTGTTTTCAAAATAGGGAAATTTGTCGCCATGCAAATTCTCTCATATGGGATCATCAACATAAAGTATGATGTTGATATGGCTTTGACCTTGGTAATTCGGCTTGAAATCCAATAATGGTCATACTCATTGACAAGTAAGCTTAAAATCGTCGAAATTTCACCACTTACACTTTTAGGTTATAATTTTACACGGATGTGGAAGTACATTTGACATCAAGGACCTAAAAAAGTGAAAATTACACCGAGGTCCATACATTTGGCACAAAGGACCCTTAAATTAAGAAAGGAAAACAGTCGGGTTTGACTCCTTCTCTAGAGAGCAGCTGATCGAGCCACACTCTTCACACTACTTCATCTTCGATTGTTTTCAAAATATGGCCAAATTTGTCAGCATGCAAATTTTTGGATATGGGATCATATGCATAAAGTATGATGTAGATATGGCTTGACCTTGGCCGTTTGTCTTGAAAATCATAGAATATGCTTCATACTCATTGACAACTAAGCTTAAATTCATTTAAATTTCACCACTTACTTTTAGTTTAGAATTTTACACGGTCGGTGGGAGTACATTTTACATCAAGGACCTAAAAATAAAAAATTACATGGAGGTCCCTACATTTAGCACAAAGGACCCTACAAAGGAAAACTTTCTATTTCGTCTCCTTATCGAAACACCAGTTGATCTGAGCCAAACTCTTCGTACTACTTCCTCTTCGATTATTCTCAAAATATGGCCAAATCTGTTGCCATGCAGATTCTCTGATATGGGATCATCAGCATAAAGTATGATGTTTATATGGACTTGACCTTGGTCGTTCGACCGAAATCAAAGAATGTTCATACTCATTGACAAGTAAGCTTAAAATCGTCTTAATTTCACCACTTACACTTTTAGGTTAGAATTTTACACGGTGTGTGGAAGTACATTTTACATCAAGTACCCAAAAAAGGGAAAATTACATAGATGTCCATACATTTAGCACCCCCGTAAAAATAAGCAAGGAAAATAGTCGTGTATGGCTCCTTCTCGAGACAGCATCTGATCGAGCTATACTCTTCGTACTACTTCATCTTTGATTGTTTTCAAAATATGTCCAAATCTATCGGCATGCTAATTCTTGGACATGGCATCATCACCATAAAGTATGATGTTGATATGGCCTTGACCTTGGTCGTTCGGCTTGAAATCCAAGAATTTTCATACTCGTTGACAACTAAGCTTAAATTTGGTCAAATTTCACCACTTACACTTTTTGGTTAGAATTGTACACAGATGGTGAGGGTACATTTACACCAAGGACCTAAAAAAGGTAAAATTACACTGAGGTCCATGCATTTAGCATAAAGGACCATAAAATTTAGCAAAGAAAACAGTCGGGTTTGGCTCCTCGAGAGAGCAGATGATTGGGCCCTACTCTTCATACTACTTCCTCTTCGATTTACAAGAAAGATTTATTGTGGAGGGAACTGGGAGTAGACTAGTATTATTCTGAAGGGAACTGGAGCAGAAACATGCGTCTGTTTTCATTTTATTCAACCTCGCCTATACGCTCTATCCCCACTTCTACGCCAAGCGTCGCCGTTCTTCTCCTCCACAATGCCGCTTTCCGATCCTGTTCACCGCATAGTATGAGAGTGTTTGTTCTTATCCCTGTCCCGCCTGCTGCCATTGATCTTCCCTCTTTTCTAGAAAACCAAATCAAGCCACTTTCCCAACTTCCATCAGCTCCCTTGCGATGGTAGGACCGAGCAAGGACAGTGATGATTCTGAGCTGTTCTAGCATGTTTTTACCGAAGGCCTGCTTGAAGAACTCATAACCAGATGCGATGTCATCACCATCGGGAGCCTCACCGGTTCGTCCAAACATCTTCTTGACTCGGCAAAATATAGTGCAACTATACATGCTTCTCAGCCGTTTGGCCTCCCATGTGTTCTTCATTCTCACCGACTAAGAAACCATGGGAATGCAACGAGTACTTCAAGGGCAAGGGCACGACATGCAAGCTGACGCCGCTGGACAGGTTCTCCTCCGATGTTGTGTTCCCGAATTGTATGGGTAAGCAGTGGGTAGGTGCCAATGGAGATTGGATCACCACTGTTGGGTCCGAGTGCAAGTGGGAGCTTGTCCATGCGTACACTCATCAACGCGTTCCTCTTGCACAAGTTAATGAGTTTGTACCCACCAACGATCCGTTTACATTCATGCATAATGATCACCCTATTCTCCTCCGGAAGATTGCTATTTGCCGAGCTCCCATGGCTGTGGCTGATTATTTAGATTTCTCTCTTGTCGCTATCTTCGACTACTCAATTGCTACCCTTGATGGCGATGAGTATGCATGGACAGTTCTTGAGAACTAGTTCTAGTGCTATTTCAGATACAACAATGCACTTATCCACAAGGGTCTAGTGTTTGCAGCCACTGAGAGTGGCAATGTTTATGTCTAGAATCATCTATATTTTGGTAAGTTTGATCCATTCATGTTCTAAACACTAGCTTCAGTTTTAATGGATGTAAACTAGTGTTGGCTGATTTTGCTGTCATTTCTTTTGGTAGGTCCTATTCCGCTCCCGTCACCACCTGTCGCGTATCTCGAGAAGGGCAACCTTGATGCCATAGATGATGATGAGCACGAACCTAGTTTATGGTTCTTAGCAATATCTATAGATGAATCTCGCCTTCTTCTTATCCATACCGTGGGTGTTACTGATGAGGAGTTTTATGGTAGTACTTATTATGGTCATGGCAATCCTATTGCTGATCATAGTGTTGATCGTTGCGGTCGCACGTGTGGCACCTATGCTACTGGGTTTGGCTGCAAGGTGTACTCAAAGGACACTGCTTACTAGTATCCACCTAAGCCATGGATAGAGATTGCTAACCTGGGAGCATATTCCCTTTTCCTTGGATTGAATTATCCGATTAATATTCCGGTAGGCGGTGCAAATATTTCCCCAGGATATCTGACGAGAAGCAACTATGTCTACACCTCCCACCATGCAATAGGACTTGGATATATGCCCTTTCCTGAAATATGCTGCTTCAGTCTAAATACCGAAGAAGCAGCTGTTGGTTTCTCAACCAACGTTGCATGGAAATCTCTAGAGACTCCATTATGGTTCATCCCGAGCATCGCCAATGCCCACGATTGGAACCA
This sequence comes from Avena sativa, assembly GCA_916181665.1. Classification (NCBI taxonomy): domain Eukaryota; kingdom Viridiplantae; phylum Streptophyta; class Magnoliopsida; order Poales; family Poaceae; genus Avena; species Avena sativa. Next base: position 380,409,412 of record OV702286.1, on the reverse strand, counting down.
AACTATCGTAAGTAATCGTAATACTATGTAATAGGATAGCTTAGTTTAGATCAAGTGCAGTAGATGGTCTTGATTTTCTTTTGTAACTTGTCCTTGTCATAAACTCATAATCTAGACAAGGCTTTGGGCATTTTGAGTTGCCTATGGAGGTCACACACAGGCATTAATGCGAGAAGGAGGCATGCACACAAAAGCAGACTTGATCGTCAGTTTTGTTTCTTCTAATGACGAGTGTTCGGAGAAAAGGGCAAACTGAATCTGTCACTTTGAAATGCAGATGAATATGTTGAAGTGGCGCTGAATGTGAACTATGAATCTATCGATATTTTTCTTTCTTATTATGTACTACTGCATATTTCAATTGCTATTGAACCTATCAAAAAATTTCTTTGGTACTTGTTCAGATCGACTGTTCGAGTGCAGAATATGGTCTCACTTTCCTTTTGAATCGGTCCTTGCTACATCTATTGAATTTCAATGTCCGCATTGCTAAATCTGTTAATTCTTTTGGCCACTGTCTGTGTACTGCCACAACCGGTCACATTGAAATGCTATGCTGACTCTATCAAGTGCTGCTGAATATGAACCAGGAATCTATCTGATATTTTTACGGTCTATTCTATACTGCTGAATCTTCCAAATGCTACTGAATCTGTCAAATATTCTGTCGTTACTATTAGTACAATATTTTGTAGAACAAACTGTGATGTACTGGTACTTGGTTAGATGAAGTGCATCAGATTGTCTTGCTTTTCTTTCTAAATTTAGCATTGTTACAATTATCTGGATGAGTCTTGGGCATTTTGGGTTGCTATGGGCGGTCACAGAGGCATTGACATAAGGAGGAGGTACTCACACAGAAGCAGACTTGATCATCCATTTTGCTTGCTCCAATGATTGAGTCTATTCAGAGAACAGGCCAAACTAATCGTGGGACAAGGTGTTTTTAGCTAGAACAAGAACTGATTCTCTCTGTACTTCTATTGAATTTCAAGAAGGAAAGCTACTGAATCTCTCAAATGTTTTGTCGTTGCTATTACTAAAGCATTTGTGCAACTAATACTGATGTACTAGTATTGTATTTTATTGTCTGTATTGCTGTATTGGTCACTTTTGAAATGTTGCAGAATTGGTCAAGTGCTCCCGAATATTAACTTCGAATCTGTTGATAATTTTCTACCTTATTTTGTACTGTTGAATCTTGACATGAATATCTGCCAAAAAGAATTATCGATTTTCCCCCGCCCTTGCTGAGGTCTTTGTTTCGAATCTGGCAGAGCACATCACAATGCAATTTTTATTAACCAGGAGATGAAATCTAGTACTCCCTCCGATTCAAATTAATGTTCTCACATTTGTCTAGATTCTGACATATCTAGTCATGTTTTAGTGCTAGATACGTCTGAATCTAGCCAAATCCGAGAACATTAATTTGGATCGGGGGGAGTGGAGTAGCTCATTCGGCCCCTCTTTAGCCCAGAACATTTTAATTCAGTCTTTTTGGGGTCAGGTACTGATGACCACAGGCCAGCGGAAATTTTAGAAAGGATCCCAAGGAGCATACCCAAGAACATATTAGTTCGGCCTTTTATGGGTCAGTGGACTGCTGAGCACAGCCCAGTGAAATTTGAGAATGAAGAACATGGAGCAAAGCCTATGGAATATAACCCTATTATATTTTAAAAGACATAATGGAGTATTTTCTTAAAAACATAAGTAGGCAGAGTTTTTATTTTGAGAGGTGGGGGCAATGCCCAAAAGGCCGAATTAAAAAGAGTTTGGCTATTCTACATAGGCTACTCTACGTGGGTTATACTCCGTTGGCTATGCTCCATGGGCTTCATTCTCAAATTTTAGTGGGTTGTGCTCAGTAGTCTCCTGACCCCTAAAAGGCCGAATTAATATGTTCTTGGATATGATCTATGGGATCCTTTCTCAAATTTCACTAGGCTATGGTTAGCAGTACCCTGACCCCAAAAAGAACGAATAAAAATGTTCTAAGCTAAAGAGGGGCCGAATGAGCTACTAGATTTCTTCTCCTGGTTAATAAAAATGCCACTGTGATGTGCTCAGCTAGATTAGAAACAAAGACCTTAGAGAGGGAGATGGAAAAGCGATAATTCTTTTTGGCAGTTATTCATCTCAAAATTCAGCAGTATAGAATAAGGTAGAAAAATTATCAACAGATTCAAAGTTCATATTCAGGAGCACTTGACCAATTCAGCAGCATTTCAAAAGTGACCAATTCGACAATACAAACAATGAAATACAATAGCCATACAGAGAGAACTAATTTTTGTTTTAGCTCTAAAAACCTTGTCGCACGATCAGTTTGTCCTTTTCACCAATAACACTCGACCATTGGAGCAAGCAAGACTAACGATCAAGTCTGCTTTGAGTACCTTCTTCTCACATTAATGCCTGTGTGACCCCCATATGCAACCCAAAATGCCCAAGTCTCATCTAGATTGTGAAACGGCCATGTACATGGGCGACGAGCACGCGTTCGGTTCACATTCAGCAGCACATGACAGATTCAGCAGCAATTTAAAGTACCGATTCAATGGTGGCAGAAAATGACCAAAAGAATTGACAGATTAAGCAATGCCGACATTGAAATTCAATGGATGTACAATAATGTGGCAAAGCCAAGTTTCAAAAGGAAAGCATGACCATGCATTTTCTCCACTCGATCTGAATAAGTCCAAGTACATAGGTATTACTACAAAATATATTAGTAGTAGCTGACTCCATATAAAATACTTAGTAGAAGTGTAGAACTACAACTTACACTAAGCTAGGAACCACTACATATCCCATCATATGTACTCGAAGAAACGAGAATGCTTCAGCGTGTCAAAGTGTTGGCTGGGATGCGCCCTTGATTTCCTGCCTGGGACGCGTCTCTCGTTTCATTGTCGCCTTACGGCCTCTAGGTCAGCAGCATACATGTAAATTCATACGATAAACCAAGAAATTCGGGATCCTTAATTTCGGCAATTCCAATTATGAAGGGAATCTGCCACCAACATAAACTAGCTAATTAGTACAACATTACATACACTCACAGTAGGATAATCACAAGAGGATTAAGATGTGATATCTCACCAGTGAATCTTGTCCAACGACAGGTTCAGTGGTATGTCAGGAAAGCCACGGCTTGGACAGAAAAGACATGAGCACTTCCCGCGTGGTGTTGGCCGGCGACGGCCTAATCCTTGTCTCGGGTGACCTCTTTACTACAACCTGATTGAAACTAGCGAACAAGACCAATGACCAAAACCTCACCTCGTACCATGGTGATTCGCATGCCGCCGACCTGACTGGCCTGACGGACAGGAGCAAGTCTGTGCTATGCGCGTCAATTTGGGCGACGAACAGCTTGCCCTCCTTCCTGATGTCGATGACCTCAGCTCTGAGTGAGCCCGGTGCACGAACCAGCACAGACAGGTCCCATTTTTTGGGCCTGTATCTGGGCATTGTCATCGAGTGGGAAGATATGAGGTGCTCGAAAAATACTTTCTTGACGCCGGTGAACTCGCATCCTGGCTCAGTGCAGACACACCGGTGGTAGTTACACGCGATGTTGTGGTCATAGACGTCCTTGTAGGAGACCAAAGTCAAGGAGATGTCGTTGGGGCATCTACTGCCTTTTTCACCAGTGACTTGGCCGTCTAGCTCCTTGGAGCATGCGGCCAGCCGAACGGCGCTGGTAGTGTCCAAACGCTTAGCTATTTCATAGAAGACATCATTACCGACCTTCGTCCAGACGTTGTTCAGCCAGTTGTGCCTCGAACCCACATCCATCATGTCTGAATGATTGGGGGCAAGGGTGGATCATGTATGACTGTTGGGCTTATTTGGAGGAGAGGGGTGGCGGCCTGGAAGGATCAATGTTGCGCGTGAGATGGCGAGAAAAATGTGTGAACTGCGCGCTAGAGAAGATCCAAATGCGGCCTCTCGGAGTTGGGAATGGCTCTTTGAAGGAGGGTTTTTTTTCATGCTCTCAGCTGTCTTCTGTTGGGCGTACTGCATCGAGCATGCCGACTAGAGTTATGGAGTAGGGAGTACTATAGGTACTCTAGACTGACACGCTGCCATGGAGTGTTTTCTCATCACATCTCAGTTATTAGAACTAAGAGATGATCTATTTACTGCTTTCATTTTTATACTACTCCCTTGATACGTCCATTTTGCATCACTATTATATATCATAATTTACTATTATTCATTGATATATTTCATATTAAGAGATAATACTTATTTTATTTCATCTATTTATGCATGGTTGGTGACTTTTGGAGGATGAACCACTGAAGTCAGGATTTTGATGGAAAAGGTGTTGTCCGGGTGCAAAATTGGTGAAGATCAGAAAATCCGGGAAAATATACGGAAACTCCTATTTTTCTAGAAGACGAAGGAAGCCAGAAGGAGGAGTGGAGATGGGCCACAGGGGGCCCACACCACCCCCTGGCGCGGGCTAGCCCTGGCCGCACCACCAGGTGGTGTGGCCACCCTGGCCCACCTCCAGCATCGCTCTTCTGCATATATATTTCCCTCGAAACCCTAAGACTCGGGGAGCAACCACAGAAAGGTTTCGCTGCCTCTGCGGGGCGGAAACTACAGAGAGAGAAAGAGCTCTCCAGGAGGCAGAAATCTGCCGGGGAAATTCCTTCCCGGAGGGGGGAGATCATTGCCATCAACATTGTCATCAAGCTAGGCTTCATCGGGATCATCATCAGCATCATCTCCATCATCATCTCCACCAGCACCATCACCATCACTCCGTACCGTTGTAACAATTGGGTTGAATCTTGCATAGTTCTTAGGGGCAACTTTCTCGGTGTTGATTACTTGTTGTAGTTGATGCTATTGAGTGGAACCATTGAATTATTGTTCATATTCAGATTGTTACATATCATTATTTCATCTCTGATCTTGATCCATATGATGTCTCGTGAGTAGTCCATTTAGTTCTTGAGAGAAGTCATGTTTTTAGTAGTGGAATTCTGTTGAGAAAGATTCAATGGTTTGATATTTAAGTTGTGTTGTTATTCTTCTAGTGGTGTCATGTGAACGTCGACTACATGATACTTCACCTTTATGGGCCTAGGGGAATGCATTGTGTATTTGGCTACTAGGGTTGCCGGAGTGACAGAAACCTGAACCCCCGTTAGGAAACCTTTGCATAAGGGAGTGTAGGATCTAAAAGTTTAAGGCTGTGGTTAGGTTTTTATCTTAATTACTTTCTTGTAGTTGCGGATGCTTGCAAGGGGTATAATCACAAGTATGTATTAGTCCAAGGAAGGTTAGTACATTAGCATAGGTTCACCCACACAACACTTATCCAACTAAAGAAGATTAATCAACTATATGAAGCGAAAGCACTTGACGATATTCCCATGTGTCCTTGAGAACGTTTGGTCATCTTAAGTAATACAACCGGCTTGTCCATTGCTAAAGAAAGGATTGGGCCACTTGCTACAATTACTATTATTGTCTTTTAATTACTCGTACTTTATTTATCTGCATTAACAAAAACCCCTAAAAATCCGTTTGCTAAGTATTTACAAATAATTCCTGATCCATACACTTGTCAACACCTTCTGCTCCTCATTGGGTTCAACACTCTTACTTATCAAAAATACTACGATACACCCCCTATACTTGTGGGTCATCATTCCTCCAGTTCGTATTCTAACGGCCTCAACTTTGTCTAGATTCACATCAGTTAGACAGAGTAGTTGTAAGTTGAGTCACTTACTTTTTTGGTACTTCATAGTATGTACCAAAATACCAAGATGCTGAACCTCATATGAAATTTCTAGAAAGGTACCCCTTTGCAAAGATTGGCAAGCCTACTAAAATTTTTGAAACTACTAGAAAGGGAAGAACCCACGACCTAAATTGCATCATGCTTGGTGAAATAACAACAGGTTCCCAGTTCATATTCAGCAGCATTTCAAAGTGACCGATTCAGCAATAGAGACTCTGAAATTCAATACCAGGATAGTGAGAATCAATTCTTGTTTCAGCACTAAAAACCTTGGTGCGGGATCAGTCGCTTTTCTCCGAACACACTCGGTCATCGGAGCAAGCAAAACTGACCATCAAGCCTGCTTTTCTATGCATACTTTCTACTCACATCAATGACTGTGTGACCCACATATTCAAACCAAAATGCCCCAAGCCTCATCTAGATTGTGACAAGGCCATGTTTCAAAAGAACAGTAAGACCATCTACTGCCCTTGATCTAAAAAAGTATCAGTACGTTAGTATTAGTTCTACAAGATACTTTAGTACTGTAATAAAAATGACAGAACATTTGACAGATTCACTACCATTTGAAAGATTCAGCAGCACTGAATAAAATAGAAAAATATCAATAGAATCCAAACACATAATCAGCGACACTTGACAGATTCAACAACATTTCAAAGTGACCCATTTAGCAGTATAGATAATGATCAAAAGTATTGACATATTTAACAATGCAGACACTAAAATTCAATAGATGTAGCAAGGCCATAATTCAAAAGGATGGAGAGAACATATTCTGGCCATGTTCCAAAAGAAGAGCAAGATCCTACTGGTCTTGATCTAAACAAGTACCTATACATCACTATTAGTTCTAAAAAAATACTTTAGTAATAGCAACAACAGAACGTTCGACAAATTCAATGGCATTTGAAATTTTCAGCAGTACTGATTAAGATAGAAAAATATCATCATATTCCCAATTCATAATAAGTGGCACTTGAAAGATTTAGCACCATTTCAAAGTGACCGGTTTAGCAGTATAGATAATGACCAAAGGAATTGACAGATTCAGCAATGCAGACATTGAAATTTGGTAGATGTAGCAAGGCCATGCTTCAAAAGGAAAGAGAGACCTTATTCTGCACTAGATCCATCGATCTGAAGAAGTACCAGTACATAGGTATTACTCCTACTACAAAATAGATTAGCTGTAGCAGAACTCCATAATAAATACTCAGAACTACCTTAAGCTAGGAACCACATGTCCCGAAATGATAAGAAAAATCCTGTCGAGGAGTACATGTGTTCAAGTTAGGATCATCACAAGATAAACATGGGTTAATCGCTAAGAAATAGGGATGCATAAGTGGGACAAATGGGACAGGCGGGATCCTAATTTTAGACCCCTAGACTAACTATAAACTAAGTGGGAGAAGTGGGACAAGTAGGATTTAACAAATCTCTCTTATCCTGCTTATCCTACTTATCCCACTTAGTTTAGAGTTAGTTTAGAAGTCTCCCACTGATGGATCAAAATGTAGATCTCGTTGGGAACCCCAAGAGGAAGGTATGATGAGCACAGCAGCAAGTCTTCCCTCAGTTATGAAACCAAGGTTATCGAACCAGTAGGAGTAAGGAAACAACTCCAAGGTGTTGCTAACAACATGGAATCCTACACAACAAAACCATAGAACTTTGCCCCAACTTACAGTGAGGTTGTCAATCTCACTGGTTTTGCTGAAAACAAAGGATTAAATGTATAGTATGGAAGACAGTAATTGCTTGTAGAAGGTAAATAGTAAATGGTAAACAGTAGATGGTATATCAATGGTAAAGGAATGGACTGGGGTCCATAGTTCACTAGAGGTGTTTCTCCTTAAGATAAATAGCATGTTGGGTGAACAAATTACAGCGGGGCAATTGACAGATTGAGAAAGCATAACAATGCATATACTAGACATCTTGACTCCTATGAGATTTGATTCGGCATTACAACATAATACATAGACCGTAATCCGACTGCCTCTATGACTAATAATCCACCTTTAGGTTATCATCTAAACCCCTTCCAGTATTAAGTTGCAGGCAATAGATAATTGCATTAAGCAAAGTGTGTAAAGTAAACAATACAATTTCCCCATGGACAAAGGATTGTTGTTTTCTCCCTAGTAGCAATAGCACATCTACAACCTTAGAGATTTCTGTCACTTCCCCATATTACTGGAGGCATGAACCTACTATCGAGCATAAATACTCCCTCTTGGAGTTGCAAGCATCTACGTGGCCAAGATAGCTACTAACAACGGAGAGCATGCAAGATCACAAATAACATAGACATGATAGAATCAATAATCAATCTGACATAGTATCTCAATATCCATTGGATCCCCGCAAACACAACATATAGGATTACAAATAGATGATCTTGATCATGAATGGAGCTCACAAGATCTAAACATGATAGCACAAAAGAGGAGAACCAACCATCTAGCTACTGTATGGACCCATAGTCCAAGGGTGAACTACTCACGCATCACTCCGGAGGCAGGCACGGTGATGAAGAAGGCCTCCAGGATGATCACTCCCCTCCGGCAGGGTGCCAGGAAGAGCTTCGGATCCCCCTGATCTAGGGATGGAGATGCGGCGGCTATAGACTCTTTCGTGTATTTCTGATCGAGTCTTTAGGGTTTTCGTCTCGGGGTACTTTTATAGGCTAAGAGGTGAGGTCGGTGGCCACCTGAGGGGCCCACACCAGAGGCTGGCGCGCCTAGGGGGGTCGCGCCACCCTAGGGTGCGGCCGCCTCGTGGCCCCTCTTCGGCTTCACTTTGGACTTCGTGTTCCTTCTAGTAAAATATTGACTTTGGCTTTTGTCCCGTCCAATTCCAAGAATATTTCCTTACTAGCTTTTCTAAAACCAAAATAGCAGAAAATAGGCAACTAGCACTATGACATCTCGTTAATAGGTTAGTTCCAAAAAGTGTATAAAAATACCTCAAAGTGTGAACAAAACATAAGAAAGTTGATATAAAACAAGCATGGAGCATCAAAAATTATAGATACGTTTATGACGTATCACCCACCTGTCCCACCTCTGCATCTATGGTAATAATCTTGTCGATATGAAGCTTGTATTCCACGCTGAACTCTGATGGTCGATTCCGACGACGTGTGACCATATTAGACCGACAAAAGAGCAAGTGGATTTAGAATTCGCATAGAATACCTTCTCACACAAGCCATTTGGATGTGCATAGCTCAACTTCACCATGAACTGCAGCAGGACGCGGGCCGCCGGCCTGACGCACACGACGGATATCAAGATGACATCGTCGCGCCCATCAAATAGCACGTAGAACACCATGTCATCGAACCCGGTTAGCCTGATATCTACATTTTGTGAGCCCGGTGCTAGCACTGGCTTAGAGATGTACCTACCTTTCCTACCATAGTGTAAAATGCGCAACCTCATGGCATGGGCTTCTCTGAGGTGTGAGTGGAGCACAAGAAAAATTGCGGCAGACTCGCAGCCAGGCACCACGGATTTCCATTGGACTGCATCAGCGAGCATTGAACATGAAGACATATTTGGTTGGACAGCCCATACCAATTGGGTCTGTCACTAACATAAAGTAATTAATTAGTATGACATTACATATATTCATATTAGGATCATCACAAGAAGATTTATATGTGTTAACTCACTCTTGGTTGATATTCCTGTAATCTAGGGGGAATTCCGACAACATCTTGCAAAGCTCGCATGTAACGCCACGGTTTTGACAGGTACGGCATGAGCCCTTTCAGCACGACTTCAGCCAACGAAGGCCTGCTCGTCTGCTCAGATGTCACTGCCATTTCGACCAAATGGAGCTTATTCCATGACGGCAGCGACCATAACATAACCTTGTACCGCAGAAATTCGCACGCTGCTGACCTGACGTACCTGACGGATAGGAAGATGTTCGTGGTGTACCCTCCAATTAGGGCGTCAAACTCCGTGCCCTCTTTCCCGATGCCGATGATCTCTGGTGCACGCACCCGGTTAGTCGGGTACCAATACTTGTTGGAGTAGGTCACTTGGGGAAAATAGTACATCTTGTGGGGAAGTTTCAAGTGGTCAAAGAGCTCGTGCACAGTCAATGGCTAGGTGACGAAATCGCATCCTCGCTCCGTGCAGGCTGCGCACGGGGCATAGCAGCACTGGATCTTGTGCTCGTAGACATCATTGTAGGAGACCAATGAACAACAGCGGTCGTTGGGGCACCTGCTACCTTTTCCACCGGTAACCTGGCGGTACAGCTCCTTGGAGCATGCGGCCAGCCTAAAGGCGCTGACAGTGTCAAGGTGCATAGTGATTTCATTGAAGATGTCGTCGCCGACCTTGCTCCAGCCGCAGTGCCACGGGTTGCACCTTGAATCTGCCATCTCGTCCGGACAGATTGGGGGGAGGGTGGATCTATGTATAGTTGTTGGTGGTTTTTGGAGGAGAGGGCTGGTGGCCTGGAGGGAGTGATGCGGCGTGCAAGATGGGGAGTAAAATGTGTGAAGCACGCGCCAGAGAAGCGGCCAGGCGGCGTTGGCGAGTGGGGATAAACTAAATGGAGATGGGGAAGATAGGATGGATCTTTGAAAGAGGTTTTTATTTTCTTTTGTTGTAAGAAGCGGCTGCATCGAGGACACCGGCTAGCCTGAATGCGTGTAAAACACACCCCTGTGCAATGAATTAAACATGTCAATTCCTAGCGCAGTACTTTCTCGTCATGTCAGCGGAGTACTATTTACAGCTTCTATTTTCATACTAGTTAAAATTTGTCTATAAGCTGGGAGGTTTTAAGAAAAAGCTTTCGATGTACTGAATTCTTGGTTAGCTTAAAAAGTATTTGGAAAATTTTAAGAGCAATCTATCTATCGTGCTTACTTGTAGTTAAAATTTGACACGATCTGTGGGAGTACGATTTACATCGAAGACCTCAAAAAAGAGAAAATTACATAGAGGTCCATAAACTTAGCACAAAGGACCCTAAAGTTAAGCAAGGAAAAGCACTCGGGTCCTTCTCAAGCGAGAAACTGAGCCATACCCTTCGTACTACTGTACTTGCTTCACACAAACACACAAAACGCTCCTCACACTTTTGAACCAGTGTGCTGGGGGTGTGCTTGGTGCTCCCTCTTCGCAGGGTGTGAAATGGAACAACAATGCATAGGTCGATGCACGTGGGAAGCACCACATTGTAGTCGAGGGAGAGATCAGTGGGCGAGCAGGGTGTGTGTGGATGGTGATGAGGCAAGAAAGGAGAGAGAAAACACAATTTGTTTTGTGTGCATATATATTAAAGGTCCCGAAATTTTGACAAGAGGTTCAACTTCTTGCTAAGATCCTACATCTTGACAACTTAACGAAATTATATTAGGTCAAACTTGAGATAGAAGTAAGCGTGATAGATAGCTCTTGGATTAATTGTCTTTTTGAAGCTAGATGGGGGCATCTTCTTTTCGTAAACGATGTTCTAGGTGTGAGTTTCCAACTATCAGGAAAGAATTCTCAAATTTCCCATGTTTTGCGAATTTTAAAACTTCCTAGCTAACTCTATCAACTTGAATGAGACTCTATGCCAATTTATCGAAATTAGGTTAAATTTGAACTACAAGTAAATTATAGATTGCTTTGGAAGTTTTACGAAAAAGCTTTCGGTGGTTTTCGATGTACTAAATTCCTGGTTAGAGCTTCAAAAGTTTGTTGGGACATTTTAAGAGGAATCTATATATCGTGCTTACTAGTAGTTATGATATGGACTGTGGGAGAAAGTACGATTTGCATCGAAGACCTAAAAAATATTACATAAAGGTCCATAAATTTAGCATAAAGGGCCCTAAAGTTAAGGAAGGAAAAGCAGTCTGGTCCTTCTCAAGAGAGCAACTTAGCCATATACCCTTCGTACTAGTGTACTTGCTTCACACACACAAAAAACACTCCTCACACTTTCGAACGAGCGTGCTGGGGTGTGCTTGGTGCTTCCTCTTTGCAGGGTGTGAAATGGAACAACAAGGCAGGACGATGCACGTGGGCAGCACCACGTTGTGGATGATGGAGAGGTTGGCCGGTTGGGGTGTGTGTGGATGGTGATGAGGCAGTGTGAACGAGAGAGAAAATACAACTTGTTTTGCATGCATATATATAGTAAAGGTCCTGAAATTTTGACAAGAGGTTCAACTTCTTGCTAAGACTCTACATATTGACAACTTAATGAAATTAGGTCAAACTTTAGCTACAAGTAAGCGTGATAGATAGCTCTTGGAATAATTTTCTTTTCGAAGGTAGATGGTGGGTGCATCTTCTTTTAGTAAACGATGACGTCGGTGTGAGTTTCCAACTATCAGGAAAGAACATTCTTGATTTTCCCATGTTTTGTGAATTTTAAAACTCCCTACCTAACTATGCCGACTTGAATGAGACTATGTGCCAATTTATCGAAATTAGGTCAAATTTGAACTATAAGTAAATTGAGGTTGCTTTAGAAATGTTTTGAAACAACTTTTTGGTGGTTTTCGATGTACCAAATTCCTGGTTAGCTTCAAAAGTTTTTGGAAAATTTTAAGAGGAAACTATCTATCGCGCTTACTCGTAGTTAAAATTTGACACGATCGATGGTAGTATGGTTTAGATCGAAGACCTCAAAAAAGAGAAAATTACATGTAGAGGTCCATAAATTTAGCACAAAGGGTCCTACAGGTAAGCAAGGAAAAGCAGGTGGGTCCTTCTCGAGCAGGAAACTGAGCCATACCCTTCGCACTACTATACTCGCTTCACACAAAAAATGCTCCTCACACTTTCGAACCAACGTGTTGGGGGATGTTCTTGGTGCTTCCTCTGTGTAGGGAGTGAAATGGAACGACAAGGTAGGTCGACGCATGTGGGCAGCACCACATTGTGAACAAGGGAGAGATCAGCCGACAGGGGTATGCGTGGATGGTGATGAGGTAGTGAAGAAGGAGAGAGAAAACATAATTTATTTTGCATGCATATATATAGTAAATAAAAGGTCCTGAAATTTTGACAACACGTTCAACTTCTTGCTAAGAAATTGCATCTTGACAACTTAATGAAATTAGGTCAAACTCGACCTACAAGTTAGCGTGATAGATTGCTCTTGGATTAATTGTTTTTTCAAATGTAGATGGGTGCATCTTCTTTTAGTAAATGATGTTGTCGGTGTGAGTTTGCCAACTTTCAGGAAAGAACATTCTCGATATTCCCATGTCTTGCAAATTTTATACTTCCTAGCCAACTCTGCTAACTTCAATGAGACTCTGTGCCAATTTATCAAAATTAGGTCAAATTTGAACTACAGGTAAATTGTAGGTTGCTTTGGAAGTTTTACGAAAAAGCCTTTCGGTGGTTTTCGAAGTACTGAATTCCTGGTTATAGCTTCAAAAAAAATTGGAAAATTTTAAGAGGAATCTATCTATCGCGCTTACTAGTAGTTAAAATTTGACACGGTCAGTGGGAGCAAGTACGGTTTACATCGAAGACCTCAAAAAAGAGAAAATTACATAATGGTCCATAAATTTAGCACAAAGGGCCCTAATGTTAAGCAAGGAAAAGCAGTCAGGTCCTTCTCGAGCGAGCAACTGAGCCATACCCTTCATACTACTGTACTCGCTTCACACAAAAAAACACTCCTCACACTTTTGAACCAACTTGGGGTGTGCTTGGTGCTTCCTCTTCATAGGGTGTGAAATGGAACGACAAGGCAAGTTGACGCACGTGTGGGCAGCACCACGTTGTGGACGAGGGAGAGATCAGTCAGCCTGGAACATAATTTGTTTTGCGTGCATAAATACCGTAAAAGGTCCGGAAATTTTGACAACACATTCCACTTCTTGCTTAAAATATGCATCTTGACAACTTAACGAAATTAGGTCAAACTTGAGCTACAAGTTAGCGTGATGGATTGCTCTTGGATTAATTGTCTTTTCGAAGGTAGATGGGTGCATCTTGTTTTAGTAAACGATGTCATCAGTGTGAGTTTCCATCTATCAGGAATGAACATTCTTGATTTTCCCATGTTTTGCAAATTTTAAAACTTCCTAGCTAACTTTGCCGACTTGAAAGAGACTTTGTGCCAATTTATCGAAATCTGGTCAAATTTGAACTACAAGTAAATTGTAGGTTGGTTTGGAAGTTTTACGAAAAAGTTTTTCGGTGGTTTTCGATGTACTGAATTCCTGGTTAGCTTCAAATGTTTTTTGGAAAATTTTAAGAGGAATCTATCTATCGCGCTTACTTCTAGTTAAAATTTGACACAGTCGGTGGGAGCGAGTATAGTTTACATCGAAGAACTCAAAAAGTACAAAGGGCCAGGGTGTGCTTGGTGCTTCCTATTCGTAGGTTGTGAAATGGAATGACAAGGCAGGTCGACGCACATGCCATGTTGTGGACGAGGGAGAGACATCAGCCGGCCGAGGTGTGCGTGTATGGTGATGAGGCAGTGAAGGAGAGAGAAAACATAATTTGTTTTGTGTGCATGTATATAGTAAGGTCTTGAAATTTGTACAAGACGTTCAACCTCTTGCTAAGAATCTGCATCTTGACAACTTAAGGAAATGAGGTCAAACTAGAGCTACAAGTTAGCGTGATAGATTGCTCTTGGATTATTTGTCTTTTCGAAGGTAGATGGGTGCATCTTTTTGAAGGTGACGGTGGTGGTGACGGTGGTGGTGGTGGTGTAGAGCGGCGGACCAGCACCACAACAACGGTCAGCAACGGAGAGGAGGACGGCGACACGTAAATCGTAGGTTTCTATGGAAGTTTTATGAAAAAGATTTTGGTGGTACCCATCGAAGGTTAATTAGGAGTATATCGGAAACCACCGAGAGTTTGGAAAATAGGTTTAACTTCTTGATAAGATTTTGCATCTTGACAATTTAACGAAATTTGGTCAAACCTGAGCTACACAAGTAGAGAACAAGAGGGAGGCGGAACAAGATCAACGCAGAAGAGGACTTGAAGGCGGTGTGATGGTAGAGCAAAGCTATGATGGGCCGCTGACACGAGGTACAGGGTACACTCCAATAGTAGTAAATGTATGGACGTACTACTAGTATATGCATGCAAAACAAGTTGCGTTTTCTCTCTCCTTCACTGGCTCTCACCATTCATCCTCCACCGATTTCTTCTCTGCAGCCGCGGGTGCACAGTCCGGCTTGTCTCTTCCTCATCCACAACAGGTTCAACTTCTTGCTAAGATTTTGCATCTTGACAGTTTAACAAAATTAGGTCAAACTTGAGCTACAAGTAAGCATGATAGATTGCTCTTAAATTAATTGTCTTTTTGAAGGTTGATGGGTGCATCTCTTCTTGTAAAAGCAGTGTCGTCGGTGTGAGTGTCCAAGTACTAGGAAATAACATTCTCAATTGATGATGATTGGTTCGACCTCTAGCTAAGATTTTGCATCTTCCTCAAAAAAAAGATTTTGCATCTTGAAAATTTTGAACCCCTTTTGAAAACGATCACATGAAATAGGGAGAGAGGGGAAATGATATTTCTATTCTCTATGGGCAACCCACAAGCTTGAGGTGCACCTTAGGCTTAAAGATAACATTATTTTTTCCACTATGTATAAGGTGAACCTTAGCGGATGCCACATAGTAGGCCTTATTAAAGTGTGCTTTTTTACACAATGCGGGAGTAGTATGTATATTTCTTTGCTTAGACATATGGTCACCTCTATCCACGTGATGTACATGCTGAGAGAATAAAACGTTGGCAGGGGAAGAGGGCAGCAGCGAAGAGAAGTTGAAGGCGGTTCCATGTCAGAGCAAAGTTATGATGGGTTTCTGACATGAGGTACTCCTACGGCCTTACAGTGTACTACACTCTACTAGTGGAGTAGTAAATTTCAGCACCTATGCACGCAAAACAAATCGTGTGTTTTCTCTCTCCTTCCCTATGCTCCATATCTCCCCCCTTTCCCCTCACGCACCGGTCCGGCTGATCTCTCTCCCCTCGTCCACAGTGTGGCGCTGCGCACGTGTGCCTTGGTACGGCAGCTCTATGTCTCTGGCGTGTTCATCAGCCACACATTGGTGTGGAGTAGGGATGAAGAGTACATAGGAAGGAATCCACTTTGGTCCTTGGCGGCACAAAAATTCAAAGTTTTCTAGTTTTCAAAATTTTCACTTGCTTCCCAAACATCAGGAGGGAAGGTTATTCAAAAGATAGGCCATTCGCAGTACTGTACTTCTTATCTTCTCTTTATCGTGTCTTATCTCTTGCAATACGATACAACAAACCACTGCATAGTGTACCGATTAACTTTGAACATTGACCGTTAGATCAAGACTAGCAAATCCAAACATTGCCAACCTCCTGAACTTCTTTTCCATTCTTAGCATCTAGAAAGATTCTACTTTAGCACGATGAACACTCATATGCGCAAACCTAAAATCACAGTCAATTGCTCAGTTTTCAGGGTCCCTATGCTAATAAATGCATGGACTTGGATGCAATTTTCATTTTTATGAGGTCCTTGATGTAACTTGTACTTCCACCAACCGTGTTAACTCTTAAGAACCTCTCTCCTACGAGACCTACCATTTGATAGCCCATTCGCAGTACTTCTTATCTTCTCTTTATTGTGTCTTATCTCTTACAATACAATAAACCACTGCATAGTGTACGGATTAGCTTTGAACATTGACGTTGGATCAAGACAAGAAAATCCAAACATTGCCAACCTCTTCATCTTATTTTCCATTCTTAGCATCTAGAAAGATTCTACTTTAGCATGATGAACGCTATTATGTGCAAACCTAAAAACACAAACTCCATTGCTCAGTTTTCAGGGTCCTTGTGCTAATAAATGCATGGACGTGGATGCAATTTTAATTTTTATGAGGTCCTTGATGTAACGTGTACATCCACCAACTATGTTAACTCTCAAGCACCTCTCTCCTATGAGACCTACCATTTGGTAGCCCATTCCCAGTACTTCTTATCTTCTCTTTATCGTGTCTTATCTCTTACAATAATATAAATCAATGCATAGTGTACGGATTAACTTTGAACATTGACCATTGGATCAAGACTAGCAAATCCAAACATTGCCAACCTCTGGGTCTTCTTTTCCATTCTTAGCATCTAGAAAGATTCTACTTTAGCATGATGAACACTAGTATGCGCAAACCTAAAAACACAAAGTCCATTGCTCAGTTTTCAGGGTCCCTGTGCTAATAAATGCATGGACTTGGATGCAATTTTCATTTTTATGAGGTCCTTGATGTAACTTGTACTTCCATCGACCGTGTTAACTCTCAAGTACCTCTCTCCTACGAGACCTACCATTTGATAGGCCATCCGCAGTACTTCTTATCTTCTCTTTATTGTGTCTTATCTCTTACAATACAATAAACCACTGCATAGTGTACGGATTAACTTTGAACATTGACCAATGGATCAAGATAAGCAAATCCAAAAATTGCCAACCTCTTGATCTTATTTTCCATTCTTAGCATCTAGAAATATTCTACTTTAGCATGCTGAACACTATTATGCGCAAACCTAAAAACACAAACTCCATTGCTCATTTTTGAGGGTCCTTGTGCTAATAAGTGCATGGACTTGGATGCAATTTTAATTTTTATGAGGTCCTTGATGTAACTTGTACATGCATCGACCGTGTTAACTCTCAAGAACCTCTCTCCTACGAGACCTACCATTTGGTATCCCATTCGCAGTACTTCTTATCTTCTCTTTATCGTGTCTTATCTCTTACAATAATATAAATCACTACATAGTGTACGGATTAACTTTGAACATTGACCGTTGGATCAAGACTAGCAAATCCAAACATTGCCAACCTCTGGATCTTATTTTCCATTCTTAGCATCTAGAAAAATTCTACTTTAGCACGATGAACGCTACTATGCGCGAACCTAAAAACACAAACTCCATTGCTCAGATTTCAGGGTCCGTGTGCTAATAAATGCTTGGACTTGGATGCAATTTTCATTTTTATGAGGTCCTTGATGTAACTTGTACTTCCACCAATCGTGTTAACTCTCAAGCACCTCTCTCGTACGAGACCTACCTTTTAGTAGGCCATTCGCAGTACTTCTTATCTTCTCTTTATCGTGTCTTATCTCTTACAATACAATAAACCACCGCATAGTGTACGGATTAACTTTGAACATTGGCCGTTGGATTGAGACTAGCAAATCCAAACATTGCCAACCGCGGGATCTTATTTTCCATTCTTAGCATCTCGAAATATTCTACTTTAGCACAATGAACGCTAGTATGTGCAACCCTCAATACACAAACTCCATTTCTTAGTTTTCAGGGTCCTTATTCTAATAAAGGCATGGACTTGGATGTAATTTTCATTTTTTATGAGGTCCTTGATGTAACTTGTACTTCCACCGACCGTGTTAACTCTCAAGCACCTCTCTCCTACGAGACCTATCATTTGATAGGTCATTCGCAATACTTCTTATCTTCTCTTTATCGTGTCTTATATCTTACAATACAATAAATCGCTACATAGTGTAAGGATTAACTTTGAACATTGACCGTCGGATCAAGATTATCAAATGCAAACATTGCCAATCACTGTATCTTGTTTTCCATTCTTAGCATCTAGAAAGATTCTACTTTAGCACGATTAACGCTAGTATGTGAAAACCTCAAAACACAAACTCCATTCTTAACTTGTACTTCCACCGACCGTGTTAACTCTCAAGCACCTCTCTCCTACGAGACCTACCATTTGATAGGCCATTCGCAGTACTTCTTATCTTCTCTTTATCGTGTCTTATCTCTTACAATACAATAAACCACTACATAGTGTACGGATTAACTTTGAACATTGACCGTTGGATCAAGACTAGCAAATCCAAACATTCCCAACCGATGGATCTTCTTTTCCATTTTTAGCATCTAGAAATGTTCTACTTTAGAAAAATGAATGCTAGTATGAGCAAACCTAAAAACACAAACTCTATTGCTCAGTTTTCAGGGTCATTGTGCTAATAAACGCATGAACTTGCATGCAATTTTCATTTTTATGAGGTCCTTGATGTAACTTGTACTTTCACCGACCGTGTTAACTCATCTCAAGCACCTCTCTCCTAATAAACCTACCATTTGGTAGGCCACTTGTAGTACTTCTTATCTTCTCTTTATCCTGTCTTATCTCTTACAATACAATAAATCGCTGCATAGTGTACGGATTAACTTTGAACATTGACAGTTGGATCAAGACTAGCAAATCCAAACATTGCCAAATGCGGGATCTTCTTTTCCATTCTTAGCAGCTAGAAAAATTCTACTTTAGCACGATGAACGCTAGTATGCGCAAACCTCAAAACACAAACTCCATTGCTCAGTTTTCAAGGTCCTTGTTATAATAAATGCGTGGACTTGGATGCAATTTTCATTTTTATGAAGTCCTTGATGTAACTTGTTCTTCCATCGACCATGTTAACTCTCAAGCACCTCTCTCCTACGAGGCCTACCATTTCATAGGCCATTCACAGTACTTCTTATCTTCCCTTTATCATGTCTTATCTCTTACAATACAATAAACCACTACATAGTGTATGGATTTACTTTTAACATTGACCATTGGATCAAGACTAGCAAATCCAAACATTGCCAACTGCTGGATCTTCTTTTCCATTCTTAGCATCTAGAAAGATTCTACTTTAGCATGATGAATGCTATTATGTGCAAACCTCAAAACATAAACTTCATTGCTCAGTTTTCAGGGTCCTTGTGCTAATAAATGCATGGACTTGCATGCAATTTTAATTTTATGAGGTCCTTAATGTAACTTGTACTTCCACCAATTGTGTTAACTCTGAAGCACCTCTCTCCTACGAGACCTACCATTTGATAGGCCATTCGCAGTACTTCTTATCTTCTCTTTATCGTGTCTTATCTCTTACAGTACAGTAAATCACTACATAGTGTACGGATTAACTTTGAACATTGACCGTTGGATCAAGACTAGCAAATCCAAACATTGCCAACCACTTGATCTTCTTTTCCATTCTTAGCATCTAGAAAGATTCTATTTTATCATGATGAATGCTAGTATGTGCAAACCTCAAAACATAAACTCCATTGCTCAGTTTTCAGGATCCTTGTGCTAATAAATGCATGGACTTGGATGCAATTTTCATTTTTATGAGGTCCATGATGTAACTTGTACTTCCACGACCGTGTTAACTGTCAAGCACCTCTCTCCTACGAGACCTACCATTTGATAGTCCAGTCGCAGTACTTCTTATCTTGTCTTCATCGTGTCTTATCTCTTACAATACAATAAACTACTGCATAGTGTACGGATTAACTTTGAACATTGACCGTTGGATCAAGACTAGCAAATCCAAACATTGCCAACCAATGTGATCTTCATTTCCATTCTTAGAATCTAGAAAGATTCTACTTTAGCACGATGAATGCTAGTATGTGCAAACCTAAAAAACACAAACTCTATTGCTTAGTTTTCAGGGTCCTTGTGCTAATAAATGCATGGACTTGGATGCAATTTTCATTTTTATGAGGTCCTTGATGTAACTTGTACTTTCACCGACTGTGTTAACTCATCTCAAGCACCTCTCTCCTACGAGACCTACCATTTGGTAGGCCATTCGCAATACTTCTTATCTTCTCTTTATCCTGTCTTATCTCTTACAATACAATAAATCACTGCACAGTGTATGGATTAACTTTGAACATTGACAGTTGGATCAAGACTAGCAAATCCAAACATTGCCAACCACTGGATCTTCTTTTCCATTCTTAGCATCTAGAAAATTTTTACTTTAGCAAGATGAACGCTAGTATGCGCAAACCTCAAAACACAAACTCCATTGCTCAGTTTTCAAGGTCCTTGTTATAATAAATGCATGGACTTGGACGCAATTTTTATTTTTATGAAGTCCTTGATGTAACTTGTTATTCCACCGACCATGTTAACTCTCAAGCACCTCTCTCCTATGAGACCTACCATTTGATAGGCCATTCGCGGTACTTCTTATCTTCTCTTTATCGTGTCTTATCTCTTACAATACAATAAACCACTACATAGAGTACGGATTAACTTTGAACATTGACCGTTGGATCAAGACTAGCAAATCCAAACAAGTCCTAGCATGGCTCGGTGATGCAGCTTCGGTATGTTAGTGATAGGCACTTCATTGGGTCGTTGTATGACTCATTAGGTGTCGCGTTGAATGCCCTAGCCACCTCTGAATCATGTAGGTGGTTCCCCGGGAACGGGTGGGGGACATGCCAGCGTGGGCGTCATGTGTGCTCCATGGGGGTTCACCAGGGTGTAGCACTCTTAGTATTTTGCTTTTGCGAGCATGGTTGTAACGAACATTTTTAGCGAGTCTTCATTTTCATCATCCTCTTTTCATGTGTCTGCAACCAGTGGCGTCAGTCTGGTATGAGACCACTAGCGATCAGGGAGCCTCGCACGCGTCGCTCGTTCAAAGTTGCGCCATTAATCCATGTCCGCGAGGGCCTGTCTGGCCTCGTCGGGTCACACCCCAGGTAGATTCAGGGGGAATTCCTCCACGAGAGCAGCTTCATGGTCAAGGAGGCTTCCTGGTAACTAGCGCAATGTCTTTAACTTGTCAGGGCCGGTCGCAGGCAGCCCCTAGTGAACCCTCCCTAAGGTGTGTCCTGTCGTCCTCCGTGGCAACGAGGCTTGGGAGCGCGAGTCGCCTCACTCGCTCTGGTGCTCGGAGGGGGCTCGGCGAATGTGTTCCGTATTTTGGCTGCGGTGGGGCGTTACACCCGCAGGCCCTCTCCTCTATCGGGTGCTTCGGCCCACGTGGTGGCGGGTCTCGTGTGGGTTTTTGTCCCTGGTAGAGAGTAGCCTCCTGGGGTAGCCCCTGAAGAAGGCCGCGCAAGCTCTACAGGCAAAGGGAGGGGAAGAGTGCCCGAGTAACTGGGGTTTGGGCCGCTGGAGGGGGTCTCCCTCATGAGCGGTCCATCAACCCTCTTTAGGGGAAGACCGGATCGCGTGCTTACCCCGCTGGTCCCTTGAGCACACTACAAGAAATGTGTTAACTTGTGATCTTCTCATAGTGATGGGAAATGAAATCGCCATAGATCTATGACGATTTCGCACAAGATGGTCATTGGTCGTTTGGAGAGGTCAAAATCCTATAGAATTACGACAATTTGTGTCAAAATCGTCGTAATTTTATCGTACGAAATTGTCATAACCTGCATGATACAACCTAGGGCATGATTTATAACTGGTTATGACAAATTTAAATCGTCATAGTTTGTAAAATATGATATATTAAAATGACTGGTCGGCCATATCAAAAATTATGTCTACGTCTCATGTCTATGTGGCAATATTGACTAGCTGACAACTGGAGACCAGCAACCAAAACGACCATCCCCTTTTCTGAAATAATGGACAAAAAGAGGTTGTTGGACCTTGGCCACGGATGACAATTAGGTCCAGCCCACGAAGGAGAGGAGGTGTTCCTGGGCCGAGTTGACCTTCCCGCGCGGTTGATTATAGCCGGGCCAGCTCGGCTGGCCAGTTAGGATTTTTTTCTTCTTTCCTTTTTTATTTTTTCTATTTTTCTTAATTCTTTTGTATCTTTTTCATAAGAAGTCCAAAAGAATTGTTTTTTATCTATAACTTTTTATAAAATTAAGTAGATCAACTTAGGGTGTTAATTAGAAATACTTTGACTATTTTAAAATAGTGGATTTACTAATTCCATATTAGTCCATAGTAGTGACAATATCATACTATTGACAATACCATATTAATCTCATATTTGAATTCAAAATTTTGGGATTAAGTTTTGCTAAACTTGCATTGGATCTCTGAACAAATATAATATTTTAAGTCTAAAAATAATTTTTACAAAAAATCACGAGCATCACAGCATTTTGTATTCACCGTTTGGTGTTGCTTCACAAAACGCCCCGATTTTGGCACTCGAAATATAGAAAATAGATTTTACATGCGATAAAAAGGAAACCTTCCTCCAGAAACATTGTTCGTCATCCCAAGATGCACATGCATGCATAATATGGGTACTTTATCACAAACTATGTCGTGATTCTGACCATAACATTGGTCATTTGGCTTGAAAGCCATGACACCACGAACATGATAGGTCTTTTCTGTGACGGTTTTTTCGAGATGCAATCAATATAACAAGTTTGATATTTTTTCCTTGCAACTATATCACATAATATAACACCACGCGAAGGTTTTACACTGTTCACACCGTTTTTTAAATTCTTATGCCAGTTTCAAAATTTTCCTGTTTCAAACTATGGTCAAAATGGCAGACATGAAGATAGGGGATGAGCCTCGCTAAAACTTGCATTGGATCTCTGAAGAAATATAATATTGTGAGCTTAAAAATGATTTTTGCAAAAAATCACGAGCATTAGATCATGTACCTGTAGTTCAAACCGAACCCACTTCCTACCGATTCGGCAAAAAATTGTCTTTTTCACCAGGGTGGACGAAAAGGTTTTGAAATCCCCGATTGGGACATTGTTCATGTAAGGTGGTCTACAATTTTTGAAAAATGGGGTGGTAGCATTTTTGAATTGAACATTTGTTGTTGCTTCATAAAACACCCTGATTTTGGCACTCCGAAAATAGAAAATGGATTTTCTGTGTGACAAAAAGGAAAACTTCCTCTTGCAACATTGTTCGCCGTCCCAAGATTCACATGTGTGCACAATATGAGCACATTATCACAAACTATGACACAATTCTGGTCATAACATTGGTCGTTTGGCTTGAAAGCCATGAAACCTCGAACATATATGTCATTTCTGTGAAGGTTTTTTCGAGATGCAATCAATATACCAAGTTTGATATTTTTCCTTGCAACTATGTAACATAATATGACACCACATTAAGAATTTAAATTGTTCGGACCATTTTTAATTTTTTATGCCCGTTTCAAAATTTTCCTATTTCAAACTACGGTCAAAACGGCGGACATGAAGATAGGGGATGAGCCTCGCTAAACTTGCATTGGATCTCTGAAGAAATATCATATTATGAGCCTAAAAATGATTTTTTTCAAAAATTCACGAGCATTAGATCATGTACCTATAGTTCAAACCAGACCCACTTCCCGTAGATTCGACAGAAATTTGTCTTTTTCACCAGGGGTGGACGAAAAGGTTCTAAAATCCCCGGTTAGGACATTGTTTATGTAAGATGGTCTACTATTTTTCAAAAATGGGTTGGTAGCATTTTTGAATTGAATATTTGTTGTTTCTTCACAAAACTCCCCCATTTTGGCACTCAGAAAATAAAAAATAGCTTTTCCGTGCGACAAAAAGGAAAACTTCCTCCTGCAACATTGTTCGCCATCCCAACATTCACACGCGTGCATAATATGGACATATTATCACAAACTATGTCGTGATTCTGGTCATAACATTGGTTGTTTGGCTTGAAAGCCATGAAACCTCGAACATGATAGGTCATTTTTGTGAAGGTTTTTTTGAGATGCAATAAATATACCATGTTTGATATTTTTCCTTGCAACTATGTCACGTAATATGACACCACGCGGAAGATTTACATTGTTCGGACCATTTTTGAATTTCTTATACCTGTTTCAAAATTTTCCTGTTTCAAACTATGATCAAAACGGTGGACATGAAGATAGGGGATGAGCCTCGCTAAAACTTGCATTGGATCTCTGAAGAAACATCATATTGTGAGCCTAAAAATGATTTTTGCAAAAAATCACGAGCATTAGATCATGTACCTGTAGTTAAACCGAACCCACTGCCTACCGATTCGGTAGAAATTTGTCTTTTTAACCGGGGGTGGACGAAAACATTTTAAAATCCTCGGTTGGGACATTGTTCATGTAAGGTGGTCTACTATTTTTGAAAAATGGGGTGGTAGCATTTTTGAATTGAACATTTGTTGTTCCTTCACAAAACGCCTTGATTTTTGCACACTAAAAATGAACATCCGAATCCAGCCAATCAGGAGGGGCGATTAGCCTACCCATGGATCAACCCCGGAATCCAATCTGAGACGTCCACGACATCTGCATCCAACTATCAGAAACAACCTGTTCCACAAACCCACCGCGTCAATAACCATTTAAAAGAAGTAAAAGAAAAAACCCACTACATCACTTGTGCGGTTCCCAGCCCTAACCCTACCCCTCCCTCCCTCCCAGTGCCCCGCCACCATTTATTCGTCTTCCAGATCACGATCTCCATCGCCACTCCTCTCCTGGCCTTCCTCCTCCTTCCTAGTTCCGTACCTCAGTTCTGTTCGGTGTCCCGCACCGCCTGTCGCCCCTCGGTTCTGTTCGGCGTCCCGCACCACCGTGCCGCCACGCCCAAGACAGAGGAGGAGTATGGGGCTCCTCTACACCGTGACTTGTCGCCGGTGCCGAAGTGGTGAAGGATGGCGGTGGAGCTCTCGCTGATGAGATCCTCCGTGGGGCACAACCACGAGAATAGAGGCGCGGGCTGCACGGAGGTGGCGGCCGCTCTAGATAGGCAAGCCGCCGTGGAGATCTTCTCCGACTTCGCCACAAATGTTCCTCATTGCTGACCATGGAGCTCGCATTCACTTCATCTCTGACTGTGGCTACATTAGATACGCTAACAAGCTCTACTCCCAGCAGAGGCAGGTGTACCACGTCACAGGCCACGCGGGGCTCACAGATGACGGTCGCGTCCTCTCCGGATTCCTCCGCAACAAGTGCACCGACAACTTCTCCTGTCTCAAGATCTGCGTCGCATACAAGTCGCAGGTTCCTCTCCCGCCACCGCCCGTCCTGGTAACGTGACCGCCCTCTTCGCTCCCCCGTGAAGAATTCCAAATCTTGGTGATTCGTGCCTGGGACTTCTTGCGATTGCTGGTAGACTAGTGTAGGAGCTCATTAAACTGGATATTGTTTTAGGATTTGCAAATATTTGTAGAGCCCTGTTGGAGATTGTGAAGGTCTTCTAGACTAGTGCAAGCTCTGTATGCTTGTCCAAACTAAAATTTCTAGAGAAAACCCCGAGTCCCTAACAATTTTTTGGCTAATGTTTGTTTTGGCTAATCCTTGTAAACAATTTGGCTAATGTTTGTTTTGGTTCCATGTAGAACTTTCCTACTAAGAAGAAAAAAATATCAAACATGAACTCCTGATGCTTTTTTGTTGAATGGCCATCAGAACTGCTTATTTTATCATTGAAGAATGATCTTGCAGCTGTTGTAGGCAGTATGGTAGTCCCATTTCATTGTCCTTATCATGATGACTGTTGTGGTTCACTTGTTCTCAATACATAGTACTTGTAGTTATTATCTCATGTCGAGCCATTGCTTTCACAAACAACACAGTTGAATTTATGTCATAGTACTATCAGATTATTTATTGTTGTTGTACACTTTCTGATGTTGCTGCCAAGAATGCCTGGACAATATATCGATAATAAATACATCCTTTGTCTCAAATTATAAGATGATTTCTAGGCTATTTTTAATTTAGGATGGAGGTAGTGGACATTAGAATCTTGTACATGATAATGTATTCTTATTTTTATATTGATAGTACATGTACTTTGTAATAAAAAATGTGACAGCTTGTCTATTTAATTACAGAGAGAACATGATCGCGGCTCACGAGTATAAACAACAATCTCTACATCTGTAAGTTTTTTCAAGTGCTACTGGACATGATCTCCTTTATCCTGCCACAAATTACTTTGTTAGTGATTTTCTTCTATCAGCATAACCATACTAGCATAGTCCATAGTACCATTTCCTTTGAGATGTGAAATATGATTCTAGTGAGATTTGATTGATGACAATCTTTACCACATGATCATCTCAACTCCAGTTAGTAAATGATCCAACACACATGTCTAATTAGTAAAGATTGTTTGTGCTGATCCAGGAATTTCTTGTGTTGAGAAAGTAGTGAACCAATTGTTGCATAATACTAGTAGCCTATGGTTGTTTGTAATTTATCTGATATGCGGATACATAGTAATGCATAAACAATGACCTACTCTTTATGAATTAACTGAACCAGGGTGGCTCTCAATATAATCTACTGTGTGTCATGTGAACTTATATTCATAAAAAGAAACGTCAAATTTTCTTCTGCTAGGAGTTAACTTATATTAATTATAATGTTGATGTTGCGAGAACCCTGCACCTTGGCGAGCTGAACAACTCACTGACAATGATAGCTGCAGCAATAGCATGCATCATTGGTGCAAATTTAGCTCCATATGAACTAAATTATGCATAGAGTAGGGGTGATTACTATAGAAATTTAAGTATTTTCTTATTATTTGCATAATCATGGATACACATTAATTTTCTGCAATGTGGCTTCCTTCCTGACATGGTTTTCCTTATTTTGTGAACTATCTAAGTATGCATCTCCTAGAAATGTATGCAGCATATGCTACAAGCAATTGTGGATTGATGCTCATCTATGATGTTTTATGCACCTGTTCTTTTAGGAAACAAAGTTGTGAACAGGATGTGCTGGAAGAGCAAGAGGAAGACTATGGAGATGTACTCATCATGCTTGCAATGTTAACTGAAAACTTGTATATAATAATATTGTTGTGTGTGAACCTGTGAATCTGGACGTGTGAATCTGGATGTATGTGATGGTGCAATGTAATCCAAATTTTGGGAGTCAAATATCTATATTTATTCAGATTCTAAGTGCTATTTCATTTGTATATTCTTCAAAAGAATGCCTTATTTAGTTTTGGGCTTGATCTATATAAATGGGTTGTGCAGTACTGAATATAAAGATGACAAGGCCCAGATAATATTGCGTTGCAAAAAAGCCGCAGTTGAATTATACTGGACCATATAATAATGATGAAAAAAAGCCACTTCCCACAAATTTTGGATTACAAAAGATTGAAAATTAAAAAAAGATGTAAAAAGGCCAAGGCCCAAAAGGAAATGGATTGTAAAAAGGTAAAGCCCCAAAATGGAAAAGGCCGAATTATTGGGCTCGGCCTGTATAGACTATTGAAATGGACCGGGCTAAATTTGTATTACAACGATTTCATTTTGTCACAATTTTGCCACGTCAAATTGGCCACATAGGATTTGACGTGGCTATACTAGACTTCCCGTGACGATATTGGATCATCATAGAGGTTATGACGATCTAACATCGTCATAGACGATTCTGACGATTTCACAAAAAACATCATTGTATGCAATTACTAACGTTCAGTTTTTGATGATACGTTTTTCATCATAAGATCGTCATATATTTTATACAATGACGATTCAGTGATGAAAATGTAGTAGCAGGTGACCGTGAGTCCCGAAATACAATCTCATGCCGCTGAAGGGGAGCTCCCTCTCAGGCCACCCTATAATTCTCTCAAGGAGATGACCATGGGGCAAACGAGTGTTGTTTAGGTTTCATATTTGCATAAAAGCATCAAGCTCCAAGGGCCATGGTGAGGTGATTTGTCACTAGAGCTAGTCCGTAAGTTCAGAGCTTGACACTTTAGGCCTTGGGTTTGATTGCGAGAGGCTGCTAGAGGGGGATGCCCTCGCGAGCTGCCTGTCAAGCCTCTCAAGGAGAAGACTACAGGGCAAGTGTGTCCTGCTATGATCCCTCACACACATGTTCCACAAGATTATCAAGCACCACGGGTCATGGTTGAGGTGACTTGTTGCTGGAGCTAGTCTATAAGTTTAGAGCTCGACACTTTAGGCCCTAGGTTTGATTGTGAGTGGCCGCTAGAGGGGGTGCCCTCGCGAGCCGCCCCATAAGCCTCTCGAGGTGAAGACTATAGGGCAAAAAAATACACTGTCAAGGTTCCCTACAGGTGTCGCACGAGGGTTTCAAGCACCAGGAACCGTGGGTGAGCTGACTTATCGCCGGATCTAGTCCGAAAGTTCAGAGCTCGACACTTTAGGCCATGTGTTGACAAGAGATGGCCTAGAGGTAGACATCGTGCCTAGCCCCCCACTCACGTGGCAATGCTTATCCTGTTGGTCCCTCGAGGAGGAGGTAGTAGGTATAGCATGAGGTTTGGCCATTGGAGGGGAGTAACCTCACGAGCCGCCTCGTAGGCCTCTCAGGGAGAAAACTGTAGGGCTAAAACATACGCTGTTGGGTTCCCTACATGTGTCGCGCGAGGGTATCAAGCACCAGGAACCGTGGGTGAGGTGACTTATCACTAGAGCTAGTCCGAAAGTTTAGAGCTCGACACTTTAGGCCCTATGTTGACAGGAGGTGGGCTGACGGTAGAAACCGTGCCTATCGCCCACTCATGTGGCACCTATCGAGGAATCTCAGCCGCTAGCACCTTTTTGAAAATGTTTTCCAAAAGATAAAACAAACGGCGCTAGGCGCAAAATCCGAAAAACCTGCCAAATAGGTCCCATCTTATTACAATGTCGTCGTGATTTGCACAGGATCTTACGAGGAATAAGGCTTCAAAAGATGAGAGTTTAGAGCATCGCCTTCAAAAAAGTTGAGTAGCTGGTCACCCTGCGAGTGAGAGGCGTCCTCGTTAGCCCTACCTCCCTACGCCTGGCTCCCCTAGGTGTCCCTTAAGCGCCATCGGGGAAGGGGTTGGTGTTGAGCGCACGCTGGGTGTAGTCCACTACAAAGTCAGGAGCCCTGATAACCCCCAAGTGCAGGGGATCACCATAGTACCTCTCAATGCGGAAGTAGGGTATCGATCCGCATGAGCAAGAAGGAAAAGCTATCTATTCTCTACAACTAAAGTGTCACAAGTTTTAGTTGATTATGCACTAAACAGGTCTTAAGGAATAAGATAGTTGTTTTAATGGTTGGAAGTTTAATGTAACAAAATAAGAATATAAAAAGTGTCCCAATCCTCTTCGATGCACGAGGACAAGACAAGGATTTTGTTTTATAGGAACAATGGACATGGCTTCATGGGTTCACTTAATCCTATCTTCTCCATCTATGGTGATTATCATGTTATAGATAGTAAAGGTACACACAATTGTCATGTTTTAATGGTACTTTTATGGTGGCTACATGTCGTGAAACACATAGGTGAAAGAAGTACTCCTTTGTGTTACTAGGTCACCCTTGCAATAAGGCTAGCATTTGGTTTGTGTCACACCACACATCATACTTCTCCCTTTTTACCCCTAGATAAAGGATGTTGGGCTGCATTGCTGTCACCCAATACATATGTCGTTGTCACTTGGCCACCCATTACCTACATACATCATACTTCTTAATGGAAAACATTCTAAACACTAGTGCAATGATTCATATGTTGTGATTATTATCACATCTCTCTCATCTACCCCCACTTGGTGGTGTCAATCACCTCATGATATGGATAAACAAGGCATTATGTATAGATCTAAACCATTACATGCATCATAAAATATTCCCAAAGTATGACAAACCATACAAGATCCAACACAACGGTAAACGAATAACAACTACTATATCATAACACAATATCCACCATAGGAATGACATAGATAGATCCATACTCATGCAAGGAGCATCATATGAACTTCAACAATGATCATACATAAAGAGATTAGATCAAGTTAGCACCATAAACCCAAAGTCTAGTGTGTGGAATACTCCCTATCATCATGGAGAGTGATGAGGAGGCTTTGGTGAAGGAGGAGACGCGGCCGGAGGCGATTCAGGTAGTGGTTCTCCCTCCAATCTTCCTCCGGGTGATGGCCTGCTAGCTCTCTGTTACATAGTTTTTGATCTCTGCCTCTGTCCTTCTCGAGAAAGGCCGCCAGGGAGTATATATAGATGGTTTTAGGTCAAAACAAAGTGAATGGTGGTGGAATCGACGACATCGGAGTTTCGAGGGCTGAGATAGCCCCACTGGCGCGCCCTCTAGTAAATGAGCTCCCATTTTCAGCTAGTTGGGCCTCTTGGTCTCTACTTTATCTCGTTGGATTCGTATGAAAA
The DNA here is from genome assembly GCA_916181665.1 of Avena sativa. Lineage (NCBI taxonomy): Eukaryota > Viridiplantae > Streptophyta > Magnoliopsida > Poales > Poaceae > Avena > Avena sativa. The sequence goes on along the minus strand of OV702286.1, from coordinate 380,378,689 downwards.
TTATTTAACAGCTCCTGTTGACCTAGGTCCGTTTCGATTTCCGTAGCTCCTGAAAAGTCAAAAACACTAACAGAAGTTTTTTTTGCCAGAAAAAGTTAGAACCAAAAGAGAGGGGATTGTTTAGAAAACCCCCGAAATCAATGTAAAACATGGATATAGCATTATATATGATACAAATATGCGAGTAAACATGTTAACAAACTACAAAGTTCATGTATGCATTTTACATGCACAACATCCCCAAGCTTAACCTATGCTTGTCCTCGAGCATGAAGGTGATGAAAACTAAACATGGACTTTGGAGTTTGTTACCTTTGCTTCTGTCATTATCATGTAAAGTTCATAGGCTCAATTACTTTCAATGAAACATAATATGCAAGTGTACTATCAAGTTGTATCTTTTACACATCTATAAATATGCTAAATAGTAAGTGATGGTGTGATAAAACAAATGATGAAAAAAATAAACCTTCAAGTACACTTTGATGAACCTATAGAATAAGAGACTCTTTTCATGATTGGCATTGGTTTTCATGCCGTTATTTTTGGGATACTTCTTAGTTTCATGCCCTTTACTGAAAGACTCACTTCATAGTTTTATGTCTTCCCTTGAGATGTTTTGCATCCCGTACCGAAAGTAACCATTGAATACATATGTTAATCTTCCATAAAGAATTAAAAATGGAATTTTGAGCTATGTAATTCATGTCAACAATATTAATAAGGATGGGGTTCCAAGTATCTTTTTATTTCACCTTTATTTTAAAGCTTCATATGGTTTATGTGCTAAACATCTTACAAGTTGATTGTTTCATGCACCTAACCTATGACCTTACACTCCTCATGCTACTCAACTTAGGCCTGTCATTGTATGCTCATGTTAGTCTCTGAAACCACATCACTGAAGTACCTCTTGCCCCTGTGTAGCTATATGCCTCCTTTTTTTGGCATTTATTCATTTTCTTATTTATTCATTTATTCATTTAGCATAAGAGATAATATAATTCCTTGGTTATGTTCAAGGTGGGAAGGGCAGTATCTCTACTCTAGAAGAACAATAAAAACATACATATGAATCATATCAACAAGGATCATCATGCTGTAAGTTTCCACCATGTCATGCATGGCTTTGGCTAGAGGTTTAGGAGCATTTTCTCAACATGCCTACTCTAGTGTGCACACTTCATTTCGCATCGATGCAATCCATAGGTAGAACTTAAAAATGATTAATTATCAACATTTAACATTGAAAGCTTGTGCCATTCCAGCATGGTTTAGCCAACAACAACTAATAAGATGTAAAGCACAAAAATTTCCATAGTGGTATCACCCCAAACCTTACTTTCTTATGAGCTTTAAAATACATGAAAAAGGGTGTTTTTAAAAATATTTGGAGGATTAACATACATACTATACTTGAAAGTAGTGTTTGCCACAAATAGGTATATATGCCTAATCTAGTTTTAAGGGGCTTGGAACAAGTCTTAGCTTGTGTAAAAAAAGGGGTAGCAAAAGAGATCTAAAGAGTGTGACATATAGTTCATAATGTCAACATTTATTTTCTCACCTTGATTCTTATTGTTGAACATAAATATGCACAAGCAAAGGATACAAATTAATAGGCATCAAACAGATCATGTTTCATATAAAACACTTGAGCTTAAGAACTAGACACAACATGAATTTCAGCTTTTTGCTTATCTCCCCTTTTCTTTTATTCCATGGCATTCTTATTCAGATTTAATTTCATTAAGGTAGAGTTTCTTTCCAATAGCTAATCATAAACATTTATAATAATGGTGGTGGTCTTTTTAATGCAAAATAAAAATTAAAATGACAAAGAAGACGCTCCAAGTTTCTATGATAGTTCTATGTTGCTCAAAAAACAAAGTTTAGGGGTTTCCAAATCGAGAGTTCAGTAAGTCCAGTGGGGTGCCTTGGGCATCCCCAAGCTTATGGTTTTAATCATCCTTGGATTGCTCCTGGTGTGATGTTCCTCTATTCCCTATCAAAAAACTTCAACACAAAACTTTTTCTCCCATCTCTTTTTTGAGTGGTAACATTAGTGGCACAAGAGTATAATAGTTGTTGCATATATATCAAAGACAAGATTCTTTCTAAATGCTACAGCAAGCATATAATGTTTCTACATACCCTAGCATATAATATGACTCATAATAATCATTTTAGGACACTTGGGAATGGTTAAAAAAACATGGCAGAATCTGTCCAGATTTTCATCAGCAGCAAAACGATTTTTTCTCGCCCACTTAAACATGTCAGGAATTTTATAAAAAAAATTTGCGTACAGATAATGAAAAGTTGTAAATTCTGTGTAAATATGAGTTACACAAAAAAATAAGAAAATTCTTTCACTAAAAACTGTTCTGCAGAAATTTGCTACTCCATATGTTTAGCAACTTTTTAACATCCAAAATGGGTTTAACTTGGTACTTTATTAAAAATTACAGAAAGAAAAACAAAACAAAACTCTAGTTCTACAGATAGAGTTCAAAACAAAAATCCAAAAGAAAATAACCAGGTTGCCTCCCGCAAAGCGCTTTCTTTATAGCCATACAGCTAGGCTTTACTTACTTGGTTTAAGTGATATGGAATTCATGGGATAGCTTGTGTTTCTTTGCTACCTCCTTTTTCCTTGAAAAGTGTTCTATACATTATACTAGGGTCCCATGGTGTTCTCATGCCAATCAAAATAATGTTCAAGTTAAAACATGGTAAGAAGCAACACAATATATGGAAACAATAAAAACAAAGTCTCACCTTTTTCCTATGCATTGGTGTTTTATATATGACTAAATAACAGAAAGTAGAAGCATACCTTTGCATATCCTCAGTAGGTGTACAAAACATATAATAAAAAGAAGCATAATGAGGGCACCTATCACCTCCTCTTTCATAATAGGTGTATTTACTAGAAGCAATTCTAGCATTGTAAGCATCCAAAGCAAGCAATTTCATAGGATTTTTCATGTGAAGAGGATCATTATAACTATCATGGCATTCATTTGCATGTTTTCCTCTTTCAAAATAGTTGCTAGTACTATTTTCATTTTTAAGATCATGGTTTCAATGATGATTTTCAACATAAGGTAATTGAAAACCACATATATAGGTTCTAGCAAGTGCATATTTATCCTCTATGGTTAACATAGGAGAGTTCAAAAATATTATAGGACTCTTGCTAATAAGAGTATCATCATGGACAACAAGTATGGCATCTTCATCCTCATGTATTATACATGGAGGGTTGTTAATAGACATAGGTCCATCATCTAAAGCATTATCATATAGCATGTCTAAACAAAATTCCTCATTACCATCAATAATTTTAGTAGCATTATTAGAAAGTGAAGGAGTGTTATTAGTTTCATCATAATAGCATGGGTTATCAAAGATGACCATAGAATTCTTAGTTGAACAATTATCATAGCATGGGTTCTCATAAATGACAAATGAGTTTTGAGTTTGGGTGTTACTATCATTTTCGAGAGGTTCCCATGCATCCCCAAGCTTAGGTTGGACCATATCTTCTTCTTGTTCATTTTTCTCCTCTTCTTCAATATGCCAATCATGATAATTCTGAGTAATATTATTCAATAATTCCTTAGCTTCCTCAATAGTCCTGTCCCTGAAAATATTTCCTGCAACACTATCTTGATAGGTTCTAGAACTTTCAGTTAGTCCATTATAAAATGCTTCAAGCAATTAATTATCCTTAAAACCATGCGCAGGACATCTCCTTCCAATGGCACAAAATCTCCCCCAAGCTCGGGGGATACTTTCTTCTTTGTTTTGTGTAAAGCTACTAACTTCAATTTTCATAGCATGTATTTTACTATCAGAGATATACTTATGGAAAAAAAATACAAGCATGTTTTCTTACTAGTAATGGACTTAGGAGCTAATGATTTTTACCAATTTTGCATCTCCTCCTAAAGAGAAGGGGAATAGTTTTAAGAAATAATAGTGTTGTTGTATCTCAGTTTTTCCAAATAGGCAAGCAGTATCTTCTAGATTCATTAAGTTCTCATAGGGAAATTCTTCTTCTTTACCATAGAACATAGATGCTTCAACACTTTCTATTATTTCAGGGTTAACTTCAAAATCATAATCCTTGTCTTTAATAAATATTGCAAGTTCATTGCATTTACTAGCAACGGGAAATAGTTTTCCTAGATAAAAGGTACTCAAGGTTCCTTCAAATTTATCCAAGTCATCTAGATCAAGACTCATAAAAGCTTTAATGAAAGAAATATCCTCTTCACTAGGTGTCTCTTTAGAACTAGTTGCAATATCTTTTTCATTAACATGTTCATCTTTATCATCCATAGTAAATTTATAATAATTTTTATGTGTTCTTTATATAAGGAAAGTACAAATTGAAAGTAAATCTAATGAGAAACTCACAACCAAACAAGTTAAAGAAATCTCCCCAAGCTTAGGTGATTGCGAGATATAAAACAAACTAAAACAAATCTAAAGTCTAGTGCACATAAGAATAGAAACAAAAGAATAGAAACATAAGCGCTACGCTCCCCGCCAATAGCGCCAGGAAAGTATCTTGATAACCCCCAAGTGCAGGGGATCACCAAAGTACCTCTCAATGTGGAAGTAGGGTATCTATCCGCATGAGCAAGAAGGAAAATCTATCTATTCTCTACAACTAAAGTGTCACAAGTTTTAGTTGATTATGCACTAAACAGGTCTTAAGGAATAAGATAGTTGTTTTAATGCTTGGAAGTTTAATGTAACAAAACAAGAATATAAAAAGTGTCCCAATCCTCTTCGATGCAAGAGGACAAGACAAGGGTTTTATTTTATAGGAACAATGGACATGGGTTCATGGGTTCACTTAATCCTCTCTTCACCTTCTATGGTGATTATCATGTTATAGATAGTAAAGGTACACACAATTGTTATGTTTTAATGGTACTTTTATGGTGGTTACATGTCATAAAACACATAGGTGAAATAAGTACTCTTTTGTGTTACTAGGTCACCCTTGCAATAAGGCTAGCATTTGGTTTGTGTCACACCACACATCATACTTCTCCCTTTTTACCCCTAGATAAAGGATGTTGGGTTACATTGCTGTCACTCAATACATACGTCGTTGTCACTCGGCCACCCATTACCTACATACATCATACTTCTTAATGGAAAACATTCTAAATGCTAGTGCAATGATTCATATGTTGTGCTATGTTTTGATTATTATCACATCTCTCTCATCTACCCCCACTTGGTGGTGTCAATCACCTCATGATATAGATAATAAACAAGGCATTATGTATAGATCTAAACCATTACATGCATCATAGAATATCCCCAAAGTATGACAAACCATACAAGATCCAACACAACGGTAAATGAATAACAAGTACTATCTCATAACACAATATCCACCATAAGAATTACATAGATAGATCCATACTCATGTAAGGCACATCATATGGACTTAAACAATGACCATACATAAAGAGATTAGATCAAGTTACCACCATAAGCCCAAAGTCCAGGGGGTGGAATACTCCCCTCTCATCATGGATAGTGATGAGGAGGCGTTGGTGAAGGAGGAGACATGGCCAGAGGCAATTCTGGCAGTGGTTCCCCTTCCAATCTTCCTCCGGGTGGTAGCCTGCTGGCTCTCTCTTACTTGGTTTTTGATCTCCACCTTTGTCCTTCTCGAGAAAGGCCGACAAGGGGTATATATAGATGGTTGTAGGTCAAAACAAAGCGAATGGCGATGGAATCGACGGCATCGGAGTTTCGATGGCTGAGATAGCCCCAGTGGTGCGCCCTCTAGTAAATGGGCTCCCATTTTCAGCTCGTTGGGCCCCTTGGCTCTAATTTAGCTCATTGGATTCGTATGGAAATTATCTAAGAGCTCCTGTTGACCTAGCTCCATTTCGAGTTCCGTGGCTCCTGAAAGTCAAAAATACTAACATAAGGTTTTTCTACCAGAAAAAGTTAGAACCAAAAGAGAGGGGATTGTTTAGAAAATCCCTGAAATCAATTTAAAACATGGATCTAACATTATATATGATGCAAATATGTGGGTAAATGTGTTAACAAACTACAAATTTCATGTATGCATTTTACATGCATCAAGCCCTCGTGTCCGCGTCACCCTCGCAAGCTCCGCTGATGCTGATGAGGGTGGGGCAAGTCTTTCCCGAGGGCCTCCCGTGGCTGTGGGCAGCGGTCGCAATGTGACCCTCGTCAAAAGGGTACAATGCGGCAGCTGCCCTCTTTGCCAGAGCATTCTCCTGAGCCACCATCTGCTTCTTCCTCGAGGTTCCCCCAACAAAATCGAGGGCATCCATGTCCTCTGGGTAGGTGTGGCCGCGGTTTTGTAGGCATGCTCGTGAGAGCGCAAGGCTTTCCTTTCGTCCCACTAGATGGTGATGACCCCGCCATTTCCTCCCGGCATCTTGACAACATTATAGGTGTGGTGAGTGGTTGCCATGAACTTGGAAAGGTTGGGGTAGCACAGGATGACGTTGTAGGGGAGGCTGATGTGCGCCAGGTCGAAGTCGATGAGCTCAATCCGGTAGTTGTCGCGAGATCCAACGTGACGGAGAGGTGCACCTGCCCGATGGGTATGGTAATGTCGTTGGTGACCCCAGAGAAAGGCATGGTCGGCATCAGCCGGTCGTACGGCACTTGCAGCTTGGCGAATGTCTCAGTGGAGATCACTTCCAGTCTGGCTCCACCATTGATGAGTCTTGGCGAATGCGATGTTGTTGATGGTGGGGGTGCAGATCATGGGCAGAGCTCCCACTGCCTTGGTGAAGACAGGATGGTCCTTTGCAATGGAAGTGATGGGGCATTGTGACCACCTGAGCTTCGGGGACAGGGTACCTAGCCGAGCGGCGGCGACCTCATAGGTGAGCTGCTTGAAGTGATGTTGGACGCCGGGGCCTGAGAGCCACCAAGGATGCAGGCTATGGTGCCCCTCGGCTCCTGATAGCGCGGCATTGGCATGATGGCCTGTGTGGGGTGTGCCTTGGCTGCCATGGTTATTGTCCTAGCGCCTCCCTCCTCGATTGCCACCGTGGTTGCTCCCGTGCTCGCCTACCCGTCTCCCTTTCCTCTGGCTGTTGTGCTGGTCACGAAGCTTCTTGATCTCGTAATAGTCGTCCATGGGATGCCCATGCTTCTTGTGGAAGATGCAGTATGGGTGGTCTTCGCGCTCCCTCTCGCTGCTACCCTCGCGAGGACTCTTCCGCTCGGGTTCGGCGGCGGGCATCCGCTTGGGGTCCTTGCTCACGCCCTTGGCGGAGCTTGAGGTCTTGGGAGTGCCCTCTGCCTCGGCAAGGCCAAACATCTTCCCCGACTCGGCCTTGGCGCACTTCTCCGCCATGACGAAAAGCTCGGCGGCCATGATGAGATTCTCCCCATGGATGCCAATCTTTTCCCTCATGTGAACGTCCTTGACCCCCTCGGAGAAGGCGGTGATCATGTTGGAGTCCGAGATATTGGGTATTTTGTTGCGGATTTGGTTGAACCTAGGAACTTGAAGAGGGTCTTGCCGGGCTGCTGACGAACCTGGCGAAGGTCGTAGTAGGCGAGCGGGCATTCCTACGTCCCCTTGAAGTTGGCGATGAAGAGTGAGCAGAGGGCAGACCACGATTCGATAGATTCTTCTGGGAGGTTCATCAACTAGGTTCGGGCCGCGTCCTAGAGGCTTAGGAGGAACTAGTTTTCCATGACTCGGTCGTTGCCTTTTGCCGTCTCGATGCCCGTGGTGTAGAGTTGCAAAAACTCACAGGAGTTCACGGTTCCATCGTAGCGCGAAGGTATCTCGGGCCAGAACTTGTGCGGCCACACCACGCGTCTGAGATCCCTGGTGAAGGCGAGGCATCCATTGCCTTGCACCTCCTTGCCGCTAGCGGGGACCGCACGGTTCTATTGTCCCGTCGTGGCAATCTCATCGATAATGTGATCTTCTCGCCCGCGAGGGGGCGCGGCGACCGGAAGGATGGCCGCTAGAGGAGGGTAGATGATCTGGCAGTTGTGGCTCAGGCCTGATGTGGCGTCACCAATCTTGGGAGCCCCGCCAGAGCCCTGGGTCGGAGGCTCGCTGATAGCCCTCGGCGCCTTGTTCTCGGCCTCAGCCCCCATCGCTCGAGGGGCGAGGGTGGCGATGTATAGGAGCTCGGCAAGCCTCTCGCACCACTTCACCTGACCTGGCTCTGCCGGAAGGTGGTGGAGCAGCTCCTGCACCATGCGCTTGGCGGCCTCCAGGGTGGGCCAGTCCGGCTGGCCGCGAGAGGACGTGGTGCAAGAGAGCGAAGTGTTGCCGTGCAAGGAGAGCAGGAGCTCCCGTGACGGGCGGAAGGAGGAGCCCTGCTCGTCCTCTATCTATGAGGATGGCTCCGACGAGGTGCGTCAGGGGCAGAATTCGTCTATGCCCGGCTCGCCGCGTGGTGGAGGGCATGCTCTGCCCATGTCTCGGTGCGAGCCGACATGCCGACAGGGTTGGTGGAGGTCTCAAAAACACACCTCAGCCCCCTACCTGGTGCGCCAAATGTCGGAGAAAGTGTCTCGTGAAGGAACAAGGGGTCCAAAAAGGCATGAGTTTAAGAGGGGGCTGAACATGCGTTCTGAGTTTCTCAACGGCGATAGAGACGGCGGCACATGAGCACGACAGAGAAGGTGGGTTTTTACCCAGGTTCGGGGCCCTCGTGAGGAGCTAAATTCCCTACTCCTGCTTGGTTGTATTGCTCGCGGTGCTTCGCGAGGGTATAATGGTGTATCAAAGTCTAGGGTTACAGATCGATGGGATTGACCTGTTCTAAGGCAGGAGAAGGTCTCCTTATATAGGGGAGCTAGGCATCTTCCCCTCGTCCATGGGCGGGAAGGGTCACCACATCGCCATCCTCCAGAACCTCGGTCTATAAGACTACTTTCTATGGACTAGGTCGAAGGTCTCTAGCATCTCTCTGATCCTTCGTACTGCGAAAGTTCTTGGCGTTGTCCTCTGACTTCTCCCAAAGCTTAGTCCCTTTGGCATCGCTTGTCGTTGTGCGAGACCACCTATCTCCTCCCTTGCATCGAAACGGTAAAAGGTGGATCACTGCCACCGCCGAGATCGTCTTGCCCGCTTTGGCACCAAAGGGGCCAGACCATCTCCTCTGTACTAGGGTGGTCCGGGGGGTCCCCTGTCCAACTGGGGCAGGTCATGCTTGTTGGGTGGCGCTGTCTTTGCGTCCTTTGTCGCGTGATTATAGATGTACCCCTGAGGCACGTGCCAGAGTATCCGAGGCCTAGGCAAGGGTCGTGGAGCCCCGCGAGGCTTCCCTCTTACACGCGTCGGCCTCTCGAGGTAGCGCTACCCGGGATGGAGGTTTGAGGCCCTGTTGAGTCTCCTATGGGAGGGCAGCCTTGGCGTTTCCTCCCGAGGTCGCTTCTACCGGGCCCCTTCTTCATAGTAGGCATCGAGGCCCGGGCGGTGGGTCCATGGGCCATAGGATCATGGTACCCTAGGTGCCAGGACTCTAATGGTAGTGGCGTTCCAATATATTGCTATATATTTCTAGATGGAAGTGCTTTGATGTACTGTTCTATGTCGCTGGCATACATACTCATTTGTGTATGTTAGACTCATAGACCAGCTGGTCATGTTTCTCGCACATGAAGCTATAACCATGAAAGTGGGTGGGATGATTGGTCGGTATTGTGCCCTGCTCTGTTTTGGCAGGCCTACTTGTGGGCGGCCTACGGCCTCCACGGTAGTACATCCTTCATCCACTTTTGGGTTATATCGGCTTGTGATTTAGAACATGAAGTCCAGAGGATTACACACGACCACATCATCGGTGACGCCCGCTCCCAGAGGCAGGTGGTCCATCTCGTTCAGATCCCACAGATTCTTGTTGTGCTTCTGAAGCGGCGCTATGCATCGCTAGAGAAATTCCATAGCCACCAGCGGACCAGTTAGGCTGGCCACGTCCAGTGATGCAATGCACGCCTTGAGGGTGTCGACCTTCTCCCTTTCCAACATCTTACTGGACTACAACCCCCGAGGCTTCACGGCCACCACCATGGGAGGCTCGAGGAAACAGCTCTCCTCTAGGGCATCCATATAGATCCAGCGCTTGCAGAAATCCTCCACCCTCTTCTTCCAACCCATGGAAATCCACGACACCCCGTCCCTGACACTGAAGGAGACGCAGCCAGCACTGTGCGTCATGGAGGTAATACATAAGCTATAGAACTAGCAAAACAGTGCCACGGAGGGTTTCACTACGACGAACACCTCACACCAAAAGGCAAAAATGGACAAGGTAGTGACGAAGTTGGGTTGGAAGTGCAGGGAAGAGATCTGGTAATGCTCTAGGATGGCGAGGAAAAAGGGGAGAAGGGAGGAACCAGTCCCGCAAGGATGGCATGGTAGAAGAAGGGATATATAGAGCCGATAAGGCCCTCTCGCTTCACCGAGCCGGGCCATGTTTTGGTCGCCTCCCATTCATTCCAGCCCGATGCCAACTGAGAGCGAAATTTGTTGATGCCGGAATCAAGCCAGATGGTGGAAGGAAGCACCACCCCATAGACCTCCACCTCCGTCTCCACCACTTGGGCGGATTTGGCTGCCACCTACTTACCCTTCCGAGCGGCGGAATTTTGTCGAGGAGGCATAATAGACGTTTGGGACTTGCAGCTAGCGGCGGCGAGAGGCGATCTTGGAGAGGATATCTCATGATGCTAAGGGAGTAGAATAAAACCGCATTGGGACAGGCTCAGTTCTTAAAGGCAAAGGGCGATGTCTCCCCCAGGTCGTAGTTATCAGCATGATGGTTCCCAGATCCGACAGGTCTCAGCAACTGGTCATCTCGCATAGGCGGGAAGGGTGAATCTCTAGGTGGGCGAGCCCCACCACGTGTCTCTGGTGGACCCAGCCATTGTTTGGGCGTTTGCCCCTTCGTCTCCATCGACCGACACATGCAGGCCAGGCACCCGGGGCTACTGTTAGGCCCAGGATTTAGGGGTACCCTAGCCCACTTGCAGCTGGGCCGCCGCCCTATCTGATAATCATTCTGCGAGGGATGCAACTGGCCTCACCAGAGCTTGGCGAGGGAACTCTTACATGGGAGCCTCTAGAGGGTGATTCTCACCCTCCGCACCCTTGGGGAGGACTTGCTGATCCTCCTGACCTCACCAAGGTCACCATGGTAATTTTCTTACCCTAGAAGAAAGCGACAAACCCCACGAGTAATCCACTTGCCGCGTAGATCACATGGTCCGCCTCGGTAAGTAGGACATGTTGCCCGGCCGCATATGTGATAAATAAGGGTTGACGGCACCCGCGTTGGCCCTCCTCCCTCCTTACCACTTTCATGCAAGGAGGTGGTGGATGGAGTTGTGCTGCAGGGGAGACGTTAGTGACAACCTCAACTTTATGCTGGACTGGCGGTCCTTGAAGGTCCTAGACCTATCCATGTCAATTAGACTTGTAGACCAGCTTTCCCTGGGTGGCAATGTGGCAACCCTTCCCATCCAGTGAATTGGGGGAAGAAGTACGGTGCCACTATAAAAGGGGAGCTACCCCAACCTTAGAAGGGGACGATCCTTACAATCTAAAACCTAGGCTTTCACTTGCCATCATACCCTCACGAAACACTGCGAGCAATATAACAAAGCAGGAGTAGGGGATTTACCTCCTCACAAGGGTCCCGAACCTGGGTAAAAAACCTGTGTCATCTCTCTATCATGTGCGAACTCCATCGCCGCCCTCGTCGTGTCAAAGATCTAAGCGCGTGTTCAATCCCCCACACGAATCCGGGGCTTGTTGGTAACCCGGTTCCTTCGTGGGACTTCAATCTCCGACAACCTCATTCTTAAGTACTTGTTTTGATATAACTTGTATGCAAGAACTGTGAGGGAACGTGTGTATTAGTTGGAGTAACATGGTGGTAGTGATTGAATAATGATAACAAATTCAATATCTACTATTGTATTTACCTATATTTTGTTACCTCACTAGGGATAAAGTGAATTCATGTGCTATAGTTATCTTGTGATAGCTTGATAATCTTGATTGGTCAAGGTAGCATATTTGTTATTCAAACATCATGTCAAAATACCTAAGGCTATGCTTTGTTAATTCTTAATTTAAGATTGCTTGGAGTTTTTCCTTTCTTCAGGAGCATAAGAGAGATGTGTTGCATCATCTCTATGATTGGGAGTGATGCACATATGAATGCTTATCAAACATATAATGAAGTTTCATCAATATTATATTACGTGTGTGTTTTTTCTTTTGAACGGGAAAAGGGCCTCGAAGGACCCCGAAGCTACCATTAATAAACTACCGGTGGGTACAAAGTGCAAACAGGCCCCTTACAAATCACTAAATGCAGAAAAGGCCTGAGATTAAGCAAGAAGGACCCTAAAATAAAAACTGAAAAAGCAATCCGGTCCTTTATCCTCTCCACCACCATAGAGCTCTCACCGCCGGCCACCTTGATCCAGCCGGGGATGAACCACTTGGCCGGAAAAAGATGGGGAAGCCCGGCGCAGAGCTCCCAGATGGCCTCCTCACTGGAGGTTGAAGACGCGCCATCGCTGCGTGATTTCTGCCCTTCATGGCCGAAGATGCGGGTGGCAATCAAGGCCACCACGCTGGGTGCTCGACGAGGCAGCAGAGCAGCATAGACTCAAATGCCATCGAGGCCTCCCTTCTCTCCCTCCTCGCCTCCTTGGCCGGCCAGGTTGATGAAGATGCCATCGACGCCGTCGAATCGCTGCTGCCGGTGCTTATGAGGGATTCCTGCAAGAGGATCCGCAGCCGACGCCTCCCTCCACGAGAGATTGACGCCACGGATCGTCGGCAACCCACTGGAGCAGCACGGATGCACTAGATGAGAAGAATCCCGTCCTCCCCCTTCCCAACCACCACTCCACTTCAGCTCTTCCCTCCCCTCGCCGCCACGGCCGGCCGGAGAGAGAGAACAGAAGAGAGCAAAGTAGCAGAGGAAGGGGAAGAACAACCTGACCTTGAGCTTATTTGCGGAGATCTCCGGGAAAGCGCCGCTGCTCGACGTCTCCGACCGTCGGAGCACACCACCGAGCCGCCGCCAGCACCGGATGCGCCAGGTCTGGCCCAAGCAGACTTGCGCCCTACTCCAATCTACCGGCATAACGCCAAAACAACTACAACTACTCCTATCATCTACTCCGGCACCTCCCCCTCCCTCCCTCCGGCCGGCAAAGCTGCCGGAGAAGGGTCGGGTTCGGGCCGGTCGACGGAGGTCAACGACCAGAAGCTACGGGAGAGGGGGTGCCTCTCGTTTCGTGCGAGAGAGCGAAAGGGCGACCTCTGTGTGCTGCCGTATATTACGTGTGTGTCCATTACCACTTAAAAAGAGAATAGACAAGTGAACCCATGAACCTCGGTCTATTTTAAATCATAAGAAATAACTTTCCAATACCATTGATACCCTTTATATTTTCTGCAATTAAATATTTTGAAAATACAAAAATACTTTCTCTATTAGCAAACACAAACCAAAACCCAAAAACACCTTTATAGTATTATTATTACTTTGCTTTCCTAGTTATAAATTGCTTTACTTTATTTATTCATATTTTTATTTCATATTACTAATACGAAACCTTCTGCTTGACAACCACACGGTGGAGTTGGGGACACAAGACAAGGACTTTGCTTTGCAGGTTGCTGGAAGAGGAGAAGAAAAACATACCATTGTTCTAGTTCCCCGAGAGTTCGATATAAATCCTCGAGTCACCCTTGTGGGGAAAAGACGATTGCTACAACACTCTGCACTTGGAGTCCTAATGAGTTGGTACGCATGGAGTTGTTTCCATCACCATCATTGCCAACAACATCCATTTGGTGGTCGCGAGTTCGGATACTCTGTCACCCACAGGCCACAACCTCTTCACACGTTGAGCACCATCTTGCCTCCATTGTCGTGGTCGAGTGGGCCGACCGCCCGCGTTGCACATGTGACCCCCATGTCGCATGAGAAATCTCCTGAGGTCAGCGAATCGCTACCAACGGCCCTGCTTCTTGCTTCCCTCGACCTAAATAGGATAACAATGCTCGAAGAGTCATTGATGTTCCATCTCAAGGCCCCACGAGACTGTAGTAGCGGCGACGCACCGGTTCTCGCAACTTATTCAGTGGAATCCCCAATCCGACATTCGGCCGCGAGGTATGCACTTTACCAACTTTCTTTGGTCTTTGGCTCGTAGTTCTCGTGTATTGTGGATGTTATATGCAATTATGCTTATGACTATGGTGATAATGAAATAGACGACATAATCTATGGGGTCGAGACTCAACAAATGGAATCTCAATTGAGCATGAGCCATTGTTTGAGGAGGAGCTCACGCGCTAAGCTGCGGGAGGGAGTAAGACAACCGGAGCATACACAGATGATGAGGACGTATGTATTTGTGGTGCTTGGATTGAGGTAAGCCAAGACCCAATATGTGGTGCCCAACAAAAGGAGCTCTCATTTTGGAAGAGGGGTCCATGATCACTTCCATGAACACCATCTATTGCAACCCTTCAACTTATTTAGTGATCACAATAGTACCTCCCTTCAAAAGAGGTCGGTGTTTATCTCGAGGGAGTGTAGAAAGTTCCAAGCCACCCATGGTCATGTTGTCAAGCAACCCGTGAGTACAGTTGGCATGGCCGACTTGGTGGTACAAGCATTGAGTTACTTCGAAGATTCGCATGACATGAATCCCTTCACATTAGTCCATGCTTGGAATTAAATTAAAGGTTGTCCTAAGTGGGAAGAAATATACAAGGCCTACAAGAAGGACCATAAAGGGAAAAATCACGAGAACGACTCCTCGGTGGTAGATCTTGAGGAGGCCGCAGCAAGTGAGTCCCCAAGCAACAACCATGTGGGTCGGCCAAAGGGCCACAAGGCAAGCAAGTAAGATCTTGCTCATGGGGCCAATTCCATGGCCTTGCAATCCACTTTGAAGGTGATGATAACTAACAAAGAGGTGGCAAGTGAGAGGAAGCCTAAGGAGAGAGAGGACCAAATGAATAGCTTCATGTACTATCAAACTAGGAAGATCTTGATGTGACCAAAACCAAGTCCAAGGCCATAGAAGTTGAGCTCAAATTCCAACTTAAGCAAAATGAAACCGAGCTCAAACTCAAAGAAGTTGAATTGAATGCCCGAGCAAGGGCATAAGAGGTGGAAGTCAAAGAAAGAGAAGTTGAGCTCAATTCCCAACAAAGGTCCAAGGATTTTGAGCTCAAGTAAAGAGAAGATGAGCTCAAGCTACTCACCGAGGAGAACCATATCATGACGGTTGACACGAGGAAGATGGATCTGAGCCAAAGATTTTGGATCGGGAGGAAGGGGAATATGATCCTCGAAAGAGATGCATGATCATTCCATATTTATGCATTAATTTGTGTTGAACTATGTTGGTCCCTTTATTTTTAACATTTGTATGTTGAATTAATTGTAAGTTCAACTATTTTATTGTGACATATTTGTATGTTAAATTGTGGAAAAAAACTATGAAGTTTTGTCCTATTTGGGGCCAAAAACTGTGAATGCGCCCACATCCAAGGCCGAGTTGGCAGGAGTGGCCGAATTGGCGGGAGAAATGCTCCCCCGTTGGGCGCACGGGCGGACAGGGAGGACAATGCGTCCTTGTCATGCCCAAAATGGACAAATTCAGACATAGTAGGTGTCCAAAATGCTCCTCCCAGTTGGGGATGACCTAAGATGAATTCGTTCCATCACTTGTCCTCATTTGGTCCTCACTTGAACGGGATACTATTGGAACCAAATGCTCATCTTATGACTAGGTCCATACGCATGATCATGATGCCAAGAGGAGATTCAAAGGATAGCCAAGGAGCCAAGACCCCCAAGCAAGAAGCATAGAAGCAAACACAGAAGAAGCAGCGAGCAAAACGTCTCGTTAGACCAATAGCCGGCCAAACCTTCACAGACCCTAGCCTAAACAAAACTGTCCTCCGTCGTACGTTCCGCCAATGTGCGTCGAACCCCTCATGTGTGCCGCAAACTGGCGCCCAGCCCAACCTGTCGATCCACACGTTGAACCGTCCGACGCACCAACCGGCGCATCCGAACTTACCATCGGATTCGTTTGTTTGCGCACAAAATCATGTTTTGATGCCCTAAAATATTCCCTTCACCTATCACTTTGCTCCTATTATCCCCTTATGGCTTAGATCTGAGATTCATAGATGATGATGAATTAGAGAGAGGTTTGCTCCTTTTTCCCTTGTGTGGAACTCCTATAGAGATGATTCGAGATCTTCGCATAGCTACTCTTTTCCCATGTGGATCATATACATGTTCCAATCTTCACTACCAATGTTCTAGTAGTTTAAATCTTTCTTAGTGTACTATTGGTTGCTATTCTTACTTGCTAAAGTTCTATTGGATCGAGGGACCGGTCGTAAGAAAGAATAGGGTTCATTACAGATCTCCTCTGAGAAGGAATTTTTGAATTCTTATCCCAGCTTTGTGCCATGGTTGCTACGACCAAAACGATAACAAGCTCTGATTTGGAAAGAGAGCCGAACGAGAAGGAAAATGGGGAATGGCCATGGGCGCCAATGATGCAGTCCACGTAGCTACCCAAGTGACAATAAAATAACAGCGAAATACTAACAAGGCATGCTAAACTTAACGGTTTTCTCCGGCGATTAGACGAATTCATGCCAAAATAGACTCTAGCCAATTGGCTCCCCAACTATGGGTAGCTAAATCTAATTGCAGTGAACACGGTTCCCTTAGAGTGTGGGGTCGTCAACTAGAGGACTAAAAAGTAAATGGCCTCTTGTCGAGTAGATAGCACAAATTCTAACAATATTCACATCAAGGAAAATAAATATGGTATAAGAGCATAAATTTATATCTATATCTATACCTACTAATAAAAGCAGAAATGCTTCTTTGGTTTCATCCGTCTTTGGACCGTTTTACTCCTGAAGTTGGAAGAAACTACACACAAGTGCCACCGCTTAGTCAAACTGAAGGGTTCGTTCGGTTCCTCGATGAGTTTAGCATCGCAGGGAGACAGGGGAGGGGAGGGTGCGGTGCTGCAGAGCATTGGCCGGCGGCCACAAAGGGAGAAGCTCGAGACCCAGAGCCGGCCCTGAGGGGGGACTGGAGGGGCAGCCGCCCCGGGTCCCCAAGACCAAGGGGCCCCCATCTAGGTATGCGGTGGGAAGGAGGTCATGTGGTGCCGCCATTAGAGCGTAGCTTTTTCTCTCGTACCGGTTCAGGTAGACGAAGGACGCAGCGGTCAACTGCTTCATATTGGGTTTTTCTCCTTTGCTAACTTGGGTCTTTTCTCTGTTATAGTTCGGTATATGAGAATTAAATGGGATGGGGCTAGTGGGCCAGACCATGTGCACAAGAGCGATCTTGAAAATACAAAACACAATCGATGTATTCTTAGTTGTTTCATAAAGCCGCTGAAAAAATTTGTTTCATAAAGCGTTTGCTCAGTTCTAAAAGAAAAGAGCTGATTGCTTAATTGTCGTCAAAGACAACCTTTTTTTTGCAATAAGTGTGGCTATGGTACCGAATCTCAGAGGGCCAACGCCGGGCACAAGCCAACAGTAGACAGTCCCACACTCGGCATATAATGATCAAGTAGTGGGTATACTCCGAACCCAAAAAGTCATAACTTTAGTTTAGATAATCGCTCAGAGAAAGAAGAAGAATACAAGATCGTGGATATGTATGTCTAATTTTCCATCAGGTGTGTGTCATATGAGGTGTCGTTCGGTTGCCCTTGTAAAGAGCTGGGGACGATCGATCGCCGTCCCTTACACGGCCACGCCAAAAAAAAGGTGGAGTGGCCGAGAGTATACCTCGTGCCCAAACCTCATGCCCGCTGGTGCCAACGACCATGATGAGATGATTTCAAGTAAAGTCAGTGTATAAGTAGGTAAGAGTGATGTACATATAGCATCATTACTGAGTTTACATCCATATGTATTTGAATAAAAATAAATAAAAAAAGACCGGCAAGAGGGAGGAGCCCCTGCGGCTATTTATTAAGAAAGGAGGAGCTCTAGTCACACACCCGCGCGAGTTTGGGATTCCAACGCGGGTGGCGGGGGCGTGCGCAGACGGCTGCGGGCTGCCAACCAACTGGTCATGCCCAGTTCCTGAAGAAAATTTTAACATAATATGTAAAAATTATTTCATATCGATATTGTCTTGGATGAACTTCAATTTTTTTATAAAAGATGTAGTATATATTATTATTGTGTTTGTATTAAGGGGCCCTATATTCTAGTTTCGTCCCGGCCCTAAAAATCTCAGGACCGGCCTTGTCAAGACCCGATGCAACTTCCTCCGCTCCTACGACGCTGGTAGAGCACCACATCTCCAGGGGCGGAGCCAAGGGGGGGCTAGCAGGGGAGGGGAGGGTGCGGTGCTGCGGAGCATTGGCCAGCGGCCACAAAGGGAGAAGCTCGAGACCCAGAGCCGGCCCTGAGGGGGGACTGGAGGGGCAGCCGCCCCGGGTCCCAAAGACCAAGGGGCCCCCATCTAGGTATGCGGTGGGAAGGAGGTCATGTGGTGCCGCCATTAGAGCGTAGCTTTTTCTCTCGTACCGGTTCAGGTAGATGAAGGACGCAGCGGTCAACTGCTTCATATTGGGTTTTTCTTCTTTGCTAACTTGGGTCTTTTCTCTGTTATAGTTCGGTATATGAGAATTAAATGGGATGGGGCTAGTGGGCCAGACCATGTGCACAAGAGCGATCTTGAAAATACAAAATACAATCGATGTATTCTTAGTTGTTTCATAAAGCCGCTGAAAAAAATTGTTTCATAAAGCGTTTGCTCAGTTCTAAAAGAAAAGAGCTGATTGCTTAATTGTCGTCAAAGACAACCTTTTTTTTGCAATAAATGTGGCTATGGTACCGAATCTCAGAGGGCCAACGCCGGGCACAAGCCAACAGTACAGTCCCACACTCGGCATATAATGATCAAGTAGTGGGTATACTCCGAACCCAAAAAGTCATAACTTTAGTTTAGATAATCGCTCAGAGAAAGAAGAAGAATACAAGATCGTGGATATGTATGTCTAATTTTCCATCAGGTGTGTGTCGTATGAGGTGTCAGTTCGGTTGCCCTTGTAAAGAGCCGGGGACGATCGATCGCCGTCCCTTACACGGCCACGCCAAAAAAAAGGTGGAGTGGCCGAGAGTATACCTCGTGCCCAAACCTCATGCCCGCCGGTGCCAACGACCATGATGAGATGATTTCAAGTAAAGTCGGTGTATAAGTAGGTAAGAGTGATGTACATATAGCATCATTACTGAGTTTACATCCATATGTATTTGAATAAAAATAAATAAAAAAAGACCGGCAAGAGGGAGGAGCCCCTGTGGCTATTTATTAAGGGGGAGCTCTAGTCACACGCTCGCGCGAGTTTGGGATTCCAACGCGGGTGACGGGGGCGTGCGCAGACAGCTACGGGCTGCCAACCAACTGGTCATGCCCAGGAACAGTTCCTGAAGAAAATTTTAACATAATATGTAAAAATTATTTCATATCGATATTGTCTTGGATGAACTTTAATTTTTTTATAAACATGTAGTATATATTATTATTGTGTTTGTATTAAGGGGGCCTATATTCTAGTTTCGTCCCGGCCCTAAAAATCTCAAGACCGGCCCTGTCAAGACCTGATGCAACTTCCTCCGCTCCTACGACGCCGGTAGAGCACCACATCTCCAGGGGCGGAGCCAAGGGGGGGCTAGCAGGGGTCAGACCCCCCCCTCCCCCCCCCCCCCCCCCCCCCCTAATGTATGGCCCTCTCAATACTTTTCTATATGCAGTACTATACTAAATAATATATATTAGTCAATTGGGATTAGCACTAGGTCATTAGGCAAAGAAATAAAGAAGCAACTTCATGTGCTATGCGTAGAACAAACCCATCAGGCCAAGACCAGCCTATGCGAGCAGTATTTCAATCTCATACAACTGAATTAGCTATAGTCCGGAGGCCTATGATGGATGCAGTACAACTGAAGCTTGTAAATCGACCATTCATCAAGTTCTTGTTCGATTGATCATTCGCTAAAGTAGGGTATACCGAACAACTGCCGTCCAGATTGGGTCAGACGTGTCCTCAAACGTCGGCCACCGTGATGGCACGACGACAGCAGCTGAGCCTCACATCCGCATGCGATGTTCATCTGTCGGACGCTCAACGCCGCAGAAAATAGCAGTTGTAGATTTATTATAAATTATTACATATTGTGTCGTCTCCTCGTGGAATTGCATGACGCAAATTTAGAAAAGAATCTAGAAAACGAATTGATAGTATACAATAGTATATAGTGCTGAAAATAATTCATAGTTGTTGATATTTTCTGCTTGCTACAATGTAGCTTCTTGTATAATGGATCTATACTATCCTGGCTCCGCTGCTGCACATCTCTGATCGCGGCCGCCTTCCCCCACTCTACGGGCCTGTACGCCGTCGCTCACAACGCGGGAACTGCTGCTAATGCAGGAAGAAGGAGTGAAGGCGGCGCTCTGGGCAGCGGACGGAGGAAGATGGGGGCGGTCCCATGTGCTGTGAGGGGCGAGGACCCGTGCCTCCCACGCCCACAAGCATGCGCCGCTATCTTCATTGGCAGAGCACTATTAGCTACAGGCACGGTTCTGCCGCCAGCGCGAGGCAGAGCACTTCTTGGTCATAAATGTAGGTGGATACTGCATTCTTTGTGTGTTGTGCGCATGAGATGCTGCTACTGATGCATTTGTGGTGTTGTGCGCTGGAGTTTCTGGTTTAAGGACAAGAGAAATCACTGGCCTTCCCTTTTGTTATGGCTGCTTCACCAGGATGTTCAGCAACTACAGGTGTATGGAAGAATTCTGAGCCGATTTTGGTTCTCATGTTTCATCTGTAAACTAAGTTCTCACATTTGTCAAATTCAGTTTGGTTCTGCGTTTAGCAAGTAGCAACATATACAGTTAACTGTTGGTTGACACTTCAGTTGCACAACTGTAAGAATTCAATTTTAGTATCAGCCTTCAATTTGTACTGGATGCTGCTACTTCATCCTTTACTTTGTAATCGACTAATCTATTTTACAGTGATTAAGATGCTTGCTGATCGTCACACTGCAAATCCATATAACAATTCTATTTCTGTCTAGATCATACTCTTTTCTCAACGGACAGTAAGTTTGGGTTTCCTCATCATCAAGTTGTTTCTCCTTCCCTGTAGTTAAGTTTGCACTATTGAGCAAGATGAGAAACAATTGATCTTTATCCCCAGCCTAAATTCATGAACTAATTTCTGAAAATATCTACCTTGTTAGATACATTGGCATGTGCAGCAATGGACTTCTGGGTTCATTCTTCTGTCTGAATATGTGTGGTGTAAACAAACAAGTTAAACCATCAGTTTGCATTTCAGAAGAGCACACAACTTTCTCTTGAAAAAAGTATTCACAACTTTTTCCCGGATGATTTGGGCTTTTTTTATTATTGATATTTTGTTTCTTAGATAAAAGGTGTAGGGCTAACCAAGAAGATGATGCTGAGGTAAGTTTGGGGTAAATCCATGCTCATAGAAGATTATGCTGAAACATAAATCATGGTTTGAAGGAGACATCTATGGCAGCTGCTTGGTACGAGGTGCTGCCTGTAGTGCACCTGATGGCCATGGTCTGCCAACCCTCTGCTTCCTCCTAGGTCGTACGGTGAAGGCTACAAGAATTAGATACCCTAATTCTTAGATTTTTATTTTTCAATTTCCTTTATTTTGACGCACAAACTTGTTGCGAATTAAAGAACTTAGTTTGGTCAATTATTTGTTACAAACACGGGTATATGGACATGTATATTCTACAAAAACACCGCCACAAAATCAAATTGTCATTAGTTGGAAAGAGGAGACTCAATATTATCTAGAAAAAAAAACCCGATCAATTCAGCCAAGGTACCAAAAATTGTCAAGCAACCGCCTAAGCGACAACCCGATCAACCACTGCAGACCAATTTCAATTCAGCCAAGGTACCAAAAATATTCACCATAATTAATTTTAGTTTGATGTAAAACTTGTTGTGAATTGAAGAATTTAGTTTGGTCAATTATTTCTGTCCAACACATGTATATGAACATGTCTATTCTTAAAAGAAAGTACTCTTGCAAAATCCAACTGTCATTAATTGGTAAGAGGAGATCCAATATTATCTTGGAAAAAAACCATATATTATCCAGGAAAAAAACCATAGTGACCCAAAAATAGTCATGAAATATAACCCGTGGCAACTCACGGGCACATGTGCTAGTACTACACGGGCACATGTGCTAGTACTACAGCTTACAAAACAAGGAGAACTACACCTAATCTTCAACTTCCGGCAAGGCTGTGCTGACCCACGCAATAAACGTTGCACATTATAAACTCTACTCTATATCGCAAGCCATAGTTATGAAAGTAAATCCCTGGTGATAGTTTAAGTTGGCAGACAAATCTCAAGTTGACGAGGCTTCCTTGAGCTTCCCATTATCTCCACTTGCGCTGACATTGCAATTTCGAATGAATTTTTCCTCTGAAGGCAGATTTTTCATTATTTTCCTAGTTGGTCCTGAAGCATTCCACAAGTACCATAGGCGTGATTTTGGAGGTGGCACCGCTCCCGCCATAGGAGCTACCAATCCTAGTTTCCCCTCATCTATAATGCTGTCAACTATTCCGTAATCCTTGGCCTCCCAAGGACTCATGAAATAGTCAAACTTTGTGTCCTCGTCAATCTACAAGAAACGACAATCAGCACAACAGTCTGTGGCTATTGGATAAGTAAAGCATGGGAAACAAATTCTGAAGGACAACCTGCTCTTCAGGCTTCCCAGTAATTCTTGACATTATCTTATTCATCTTTATCTTCTCGTACAGTATTTCTCTTATCTGCAATCCCATCTCAGTGGCCTGCAGATGGTGTATCAACATATTACACTTCTGAAGAAAGAATGGAAAAATCATCCATTTCTGAATGCTTGTGAATTTGCAGAAAGGGCATCACCTGCCAAGGTAGTACTTGCATACTAGTCAGAAACGAAGCTAATCTACAATGATTTCTAAAGCGTACTTCACCAGGTAGCCTTGTTTAGATACTGAGAACTACAATAGCAGGTTGTAACTATACTTTTGGGTCTCACCTTTGTAAGCCTTTTATCTCAAGTGTGGTATATGTTGCTCATAGTGAGCCTCCATCTCGTAAGTTACAAAAATCAACACATCATTTAAGGAACAGCAAACTGTTTAAAGATAAATAAAAGATGGCACATGAGCTTGGACACTGTTTAGTGTTTACGCACTTATAATACCAATACTCTCCATACTTTACCAGGATACTAGATCACTAGCTGATATATGAAATTGTCAACTAATCTTAGCCACAAGTGCAAATTGGGCTATAACATCATCCAATGATTAAACGCACCTATCTTTTTTATAATCTAATTCATGATTTCAGCAGTAACTAGTTAAAACAAATATAACTATATCAAAAATACCTACCTTCCCACCAGCTCCCCCTGATGGCTGATGGATCATAATTCTCGCATTTGGCATGCAAAATCTCTTCCCCTTTGTCCCAGCAGCTAACAAAAAAGCACCCATAGAAGCCGCCAATCCAAAGCAAACAGTTGAGATATCAGCCTTGCAAAATTTCATGGCATCATAAATTCCCATTCCTGTGAATTTGATATGCCAAATGTTATATTAAAGCATAGTGCAATGGCAATAAGAGAAGACAAAAACATGGAATGGTTACAAAAGTTACCAAGGAGTTGTATTTATAATAAAACTAGGATAAGAATTCTAGTTGATTTAACTGTTAAGGCAGCTAAGATACTTTGACCTTGTGTACAAAATTGACGATTGGTAGTTCTACTACCATATACGGGTTTATATGCCATATACCTGGGTTCCGGAAGGAAGCCTTGTGGGTACTTGGAAAGGGACCACGAGTTAAGCACTTATACGATCTGGAGTTCTATTCCTACATGGAGAGGATACCTACTCGGAGGAGAGGACACTGCCTTACCGTGTGTGTATAAGGAGAAGCAAGACCGCACAAGAGGACTAGGTTCTTCACATCCACGAAGCACAAGCCTTTAAGTAGATAGAAGCCAAAAGTGATATAGAGACTTTCCCTAGTTTTGTCCACATAGATCCATCGAGTTGCCCATTTATTAGCCCAGATTCATCCCTTTTTATTGCTATTGTACTCTATCTCAAGCTATAATCCAATCAAAGAAGAAGTAGGGTTGTTACCCATCTAGGTGGTAGCAACAAATTGTTGATCAGGTTAAATCATCTCATCACACAGCGATAAGGTGCAGATTTATTTACCTTTAACACTGAGTGTTTGATCATGTAAAATCCAGTCTCAATTGAGTTAACAATAGAGGGGGCTGGAACCGCAGAAGTATCCTGCATGGCTACAACAGTGGTCGGTAGGAGTCCTATCTTCTCGATCGTCTCTTCTGCTCGTAACATCAGCAGGCCGCGGGCTGGAGCGAGCAACGATCCAGCCGCTGCCTCCCTAGCAAGTTCGCAACCAAACAAATCGATCGGATCTATACGTTGAGCAGACGAGGTAAATGAACGCCAAGCCTCACGGACTGTAACATCTAATATGGGTATATGGGCTTTGGCATGTACATGGATCAGTACTAAATTGGGCTTAAGTGTCAATTAAGGACTAATATCTACAGCTAAACGTAACAGTACGCGGTACAAATCGTTGAGGGGGGGGGGGACCAGTTAGGGAGGGGGTCTGACCCCTGCTCGCCCCCCCCCCCCCCCCCCCCCCCCCCGCCGATCCGCCTCTGAGTCAACGCCTTAGCCTGCCTCCCCCCCCCCCCTCTGGTTGATAGCTTGATTAAATTATGACATGATCACAACTCATGATCTTCCCATTCAGCCAAGATGCCAGCTTTTTGTAGCCCACATTGTACCCTTGCTTGGGAAAATTCTCACATCATCAAATGACCAATGACCCACAACCAAATCAGGAAAGAGAGAGATTATTCCATGGCATGCATCAAATATCCAAATATGATCTGCAAAGTTCATAATTTTATATAACAAGATCCTTGAAATTGTAATGGTGTTCAATTATTGTTCCAGAAATAGTGTCTGGAATAGTTCTTATAATGAGATCAAGAGTACCCACCAGCTGTTATGGAGCCTCCAGGTGAGTTAATAAACAGCTTGATGTCCTTTGTGTGGTTCTCTGCATCCAACAGTAAGAGTTGGCTGATGATAAGATCCGCGCTCAAATCATCCACCTGTTCAGGAGTTAGCACAAGGCATTTGAAAGCAACAAATGAATAAATATCTGGTTTGAACTCCATTTTAGTCACATCAATGGAATAAAAAAATCCTTCTTTTGACCAAGGCATGCTA
The DNA here is from genome assembly GCA_916181665.1 of Avena sativa. Lineage (NCBI taxonomy): Eukaryota > Viridiplantae > Streptophyta > Magnoliopsida > Poales > Poaceae > Avena > Avena sativa. The sequence goes on along the minus strand of OV702286.1, from coordinate 380,353,224 downwards.
GGGGATTGCACATAAGTACTTTTAACATGCACACCAGAAATTTTAGCATGCAAACGAAGCATAATTTGATAATTGAGGCCAAAATAAGTGGTGCTAATGTTAGTTTTGACTTTTGATACTAACACACTCTGTAATATCAAGAAAACATATCCTATAAAGGTAGTGGCCAGTTCCCTAAAGATTATTCTTCTACAGTATGATAATTAAAGCAGTCAAAAAAATTCACATAAAAATACGAGAACCATTCTCAAATTAAATGATGTATTTCAGACCTGTTTGTAGTAAGTCAGTTGACCAGGGGAAATGAACTAAAAAGAGAATATACCCAAAGAAGTAGCCCCTATTTTATCTTAGATTTTACAATTATCATCAGTTGACGCCATAGAAAACAAGTCGATTCAAAAGCATTTAAAGCATCTAATGGGTCACATAAGGTGCAACAATGCTCTGGTAACATCTAAACCATCAATAAGCATCACTCATATGACTGCATGACTTACAATGGAAGAAGTTTATAGATGGTGCAGAAAAATGCAAATATTCCATTTACTGTTTTGATGCGTATTATGAAGAACCAATAACTGGAATATCTATAGCAACAATGATCACGTAACGTAGACTATGGGCCTGTCAGCAGTGTTGGTAGCATATAAACTTGGATTTACTGACCATTTACCATATGCATGTACCATAGCATAATACCCAAGGAAAAAATATGTTAGAATACACAGATGAAACAGGACCACTGGGTAATGTGCAGGTAGAAATGATTTTACGTGTTAAGTTAAATTGTAATACTCCCTCCGACCCAAATTAGTTGACTTAGATTTTTCTAGATTCGATTGTATCTAGACATGATTTAGTATTAGATAGAATCAATCAGAGTCTGGTGGAAAGCAATATCAATCCGGTGAATGATATTTTGATAATGCTAGCTGTCTCTGAGGACAGGTAATTTACCACAAACTTTCTTCTTGAAGTTGATGACCCAAGGGGGATCATTCCATTTGGAACACACCCATCTATCTCATCTGACCTCTCCAAATTCCCAAGTAATGAACCATGGGCTATAGATGGTTGGGGCATATCATCATCCGGAGGGAGTGGTCTAAATATCGATGTCTTTCTTTAATCTTTGGGAGGTCGAACCACTGAACCTATTTCTTAGGCAACTTGCCGCAAGTCAGAGTAGACTTTAAGACCAACTTGGTGTAGAGACGACTATGATGGTCGGCCTCCACAGACTGAACGCGGGAGATTCTTTCACCCTGTTTTTAGTAGTGCGGGGACCAGCAACGACATCTGTATCTCGATAAATTTGAGTCAACTAATTTGGGTCAGAGGGAGTACCATTCTTTTCAATACCACTCAAAAATTCTAGAAATCCTGTTATTTATCTTTTCTTTTCAAAGAACAAAATTCACTTCAAAGTATATCCATTTCCTGTTTTTAAGCATCTATCACGAGAAAATTGTATAAATCTATTTAACCTGGATTGCATGGGCCAAATACAGACAATGGGATTTGGGGAAGAAATAAAGAAGTTAGCTCACCGGGGAGCCCAGAAAGATGATGCGTTGGCGGAGGAGCATGTTGCTGGTGTCAAGCTCCTCCAGGCGAGCCTTTCGAGCTGCCGGTAGGCCTGCCGATAGCCCGGACAGGTCCCAGCCAGAGGAGAGCGTCCGCCTGGCTGCCGCCACCGCCGATTTGCGGGCTGCCGCTCTTGGCGCCGACCTCCAGCAGCAATAGCTGCGGCTGAGCAACATAGACGTTGGAGAGGCATAGCAGGGAGGCGCCGGGATGGTTGCCATAGCTGGTGCGGCTTCCACTCTTGGGCTCCCGGCGGCCTTGCTGCTATTTGTTATCCGGGAAGGGCTTACTGATTTCAATCGAGAATACCTCGTCAGCGTTCCTAGTTATTTTCAGGCTAGGTCAGTTTGGTCCCTGATCTGGTCCTAAACGCCTAGATGCTGCAGGTGAGGTCCTAAACCGTCTTGACCCGTTTTAACACGTGAGGGTCCATGAGGTATAGACGGGAGCCCCCCTCCTTACTGTACGTGCGACTCTCACCGCATACGGCTCGCACAAAGAATCCAAAATCCATCCCCGCTCGCGCATTCCCTTTGTTCTAAACCAATCCAGAATCGAATTTCATTCTGTATAATCAAAATAGACTAGCTTTTCCACTTGGATCTCGTCTTGCTTGCTGGGAGAGAGGAAGCTCCCGGACCACCTTTTCAAGCCAGATAGCTAGCGAAAAATTTGCAGATAGCTCCTTCAGATCCATTTTGATCACCCCCGTCATCTTACCTCCTTTCCTGCGACACTACAGACGACATGGCGGCGAAGATGCTGCTCCGGTGATGACCAGAGGTGATGGACCGGCGAAGTCTGCCACGGGGATGGGGCCTGCGAGGATGGAGCCCCGAGCAAGGGGCCGAAGTTGCGACGACCCGATGTCTAACCCTTTTAATGCTACATGTTTTTCCTATATATGCTACCTTGTCTACTTGTTAATTGCTTGCCTTGCAGAATATCATGCCACATTGCATGGACCATATTCAAATTGATGCATTAAAATGTTGCATTGCATTTGTATTTTGTGGTATCTTGTTGTTGTGTTTTCTCTTGCTATCACCATTACTCTCTCCCTCTTGTTGTCCATCCCTATTTTGTTTTCCACAAGATAGGAACCACGTGCTAGGGTTCCATATTTATCAAGTTGTTTTTAATCCATTTACAAAAATCATAATCTTATTATCTAGCAAATGCCCAGAATGATATTAGCATGTGGGTATCATTTTTCATTTTCCTTTTCCCTCTTGCCTCCCTTTTGTTGCCACCTTCCTTTGTTCAAAGCTTCTGCAAAATTTTCAAAATGATTTGAATCAAATGCTTGTTTGAATTTGGGACAAAAGACAAAACAAATAAATAAAAACGAAAACATTAAAAAATAGATAGAGAGAGAACATGCTAGTAGCCAGTTTACCTGGCCCAACTCGCAGCCCAATAGAGCAGCAGCCCCAGCCGCAACCTCCTCTCCATTCTCCCAGTTGGTCCATCCCAATCCTTCTCCGTCGGCCCGCACCCCTTCACCACGACGAAACACATATTCATATGCTCTGTCCCCGTCTTCCTCCTATCTGTGGCGCGCGACAGGTGGTCGCCGTTGTCCCGAGTGTCGTCAGCCTCCCACCTCACGCCCAACTCGTAAGCCTCGTCCTTGTCTCCTCGTCTCCGCCAAACCCTAGACTCATAGTGACATCTCCTTATCCCTTTCCTCCTCCCCTCTACAGCGCGCCACCGCACCCTTGTAGTCTTCCATGGCACCACCGCTACCGAACGCTCCCATTCGCACCTTGAAAGAGCATGTGTGTTCCCATGTGTGGTTTTGGTAATTAATGACAATCACTATGGACTAATGTTTGTATTGAGTTATACTTAAGGATATGTCTATAGGCAATGCTTGGGCCATATGGTGGTCTCAAGGTTGAAAGAAGAAGAAAATGAAGAATATCAAATGATTACCAAGATGTTGAAGGAATGATCCAAAGATTTTTCATGAGAGAGTTGAGCCTATGGCAAGTGTGTCTTGAAGACCAAGATGGAGTGATCTCATGTGTACCTTCAATAGACCAACATAATAAAGAAAGAAGAAATAAAGTGCAAGTTCAAGATGAGCCATCTCGAAGTGATCATATGATTGAAGCTTGCCATCCTTATAGTTATCATGGTTATGTGAAAATATACCTAAAAGAGAGGCTCTCCCACATTGGAGTATGGGGAGCAAATTCCAAGTCTTCACCAAGCTAGAGCAATAAAAAAAGGTGTTTCATATTGAGGTGTACAAGTCGAATATGTATAAGTCAAAGGTTTGTTCTTGATGGCGTGTCTTTCTTACCAGCCTCATGGTGTTAGTTTGGGAGACCGATTTATAGGATAGGTAAATGTTCTATCGAGAGGGGCTCTCGAGTGAGTAACTTGATCATATCCTTCGAAGAGAGCTTAAACCTTTGCATTCTTGGCATCATATTTCTTGGTTCTTATTTGGTTCTTACCCATGAGAGGATTTAGAGCTTGTGATAATCTCCATGACAAGCTCAAGTTCATCGAAAACAGATTTCATATGCATTCTCTATTGTGTTTCCGATATTGGAGGTTTTACCGGTTTGTCTTTTATAGATAGGTTAAACCTTTCATCATTTGGTTCTATCCTCCCTTACTATAATATGATGGTTACCTGCATGATCTTTTAGATCTCATTACTATCTTCGAAACGAGCCCAAGATCATCAAAATTGGAGTCCGGATGCAAAAGTTATGATGGTTTTAGTTTTGCGGTTTCTGCCAGTTTTCGGAGGGGCGGATTATCCAGCCAAATATCCGGCCCAAATATCCAGCCCCTATACAGAGGGATGCGCCGCAAAGTCCTTAGCCATATTTCGGCCCGGGGAGCCCGGAATATCCGGGGGAGGGGCGGATTATCTGGCCTAGGAGGCCCCAAACGGTCATATTTCGTTGGGAAGGGGTATAAATAGACCCCCTCTTCCTCCTTAGGCTGGTTGGTTGCATTCTCTATCTCCTCCATTGTTTTAACCATCAAGAGCTTGCAAATGCTCTCAATCCCTCCCATATTTCTTGAATAGTTTTGGGGGATTTGAAAGGGGAGATCTAGATCTACAACTCCACCAATCCATATCTCCTCTATGTGAGGGGAACATCTTGGGAGCTAGATCTTGGGGTTTCTTTTGTGGATTTCCTCTTGTGTTCTTCCTCTCTTATTTTCCCAATAGCTTTTGTAGCTTTGGTGGAATTTGGGAGAGAAGGACTTGAGCACTTCTCGTGTTCTTGTCATTGCATTTGGTGCATCGGTTTGAGTTCTCGGTGAGGATTCGATTGGGTGAAAGGTGAGAAGCTTTTTACTCTTGGGTTCTTGGAACCCTAGATAGTTTAGTTGTTTTGTAGGTTTGTGGATTACTTGGGGCCTCCAATTAAGTTGTGGAGCTTTCCTGAAGCTTGTTTGTTGGGAGCCTCCAATTGAGTTGTGGAGAAGTGCCCCAATCTTTGTGAGAGGTTACGGATTGCCACCGACAAGTGCACCGATAGTGAAGAAGTGAACCAGGCCTCTTGTGGTGAGGTTCACAGGAGAATAGGGTGAGGCCTTTTGTGGCATGGTGGTCTTAGTACCGCCCACCCCTCCAATGAGACGTACTCCCTTTATGGGAGGAACTCGGTAATAAATCATCGTCTCTATGTGCCTCAGTTATCTCTATACCCGAGCTATTACTTATGCACTTTACTTTGTGATAGCCTTCATGCTTAAAGTCTTATATCTAGCTATCACATAGTTGCTTGTATTGCTTAGCATAAGTTGTTGGTGCACATAGGTGAACCGTAGTTTATATAGGTTTTGTGCTTGACAAAGTAAATGCTAGTTTTATTCTGCCTTTGTTAAGCCCATCTCGTAAAAGTTTTAAACCGCCTATTCACCCCCCTCTAGGCGGCATCTGTGTTCTTTGAATTGGTATCAGAGCCTGGTCTCTCATTTTAGGCTTCACCGCCTTGAGAGTAAAGATGTCGGCTAGGGGGTTAGTGCATAGTGACATTTTCATATTCAATGGCACATATTATGAGATTTGGAAAATTTGTATGCTTAACCATTTTCGGGCCATGGACCCAATTTTGGAGAAAATTGTAGATATAGGTTTTTCTCCTCTAATGGATTTCCTAAATCTATCTTGTGTGGATGAGAAAAACTTATATCTCGATGCTCAAGCTTCTAATGTGCTTGTTAATGCTTTGAGCCATGTAGTTACTTATTGAATCATACCTTTTTGGAGCACTCATGAGTTATGGACAAAACTTCAAGATAAATATGATGTGTCCAATATTATTGAGGATGATGGTATTGCTTCCACTTCCGTCTGTGATGAGTTGTCATCTTCTTCCACTTCACCAAAGTGTGGCAAGACACAAGGTAATGATATGGTAAGTGGTGATGAAAATTGCAATGTTGATAGTAAGCTTATTGTTGACGATTCTTCATATCTATCTGATTACAATGCTTCATATTTGGACTTAAACACTTCTAGCACTATATATGATTTACATGCTCGTGTTGATAGTCCTTGCATATCATGTTTAAGTTGTTTGAAGAAATCTCATGATGATATGCTTGATATTCCTTCTTGACATGATATAAATGCTTCTATTTCCTCTAGTTGTTGTGTTTCTAGCAATGTAGAGGAAACTGAATATTCTATGGATCAAGACAACATCTTGAATGAAGCTTCAAGTAATTCTTCATTATCATCATCTCATGGTTCCTATCTATGCCTTATGGCTAGGGCTTCAAAGGTATCTCCTACTTTGGAACCCAATACCACTTGTGATGATGAGGATGAGTATAATGAGGAAGAAGAGATTGATGTTGATTTTTTACATGAAAAGGGTGAGATTGTTTATCATGATCTTGTTAAGAATAATATTGCTTGCTCTAACTTTGTTGAAATCTTGGGTTTTGCTATTGAGAGCAAAGAACATATTTATAAGTTAGAAGCTCAAGTTGAGGAGCATGAGAACACCATTGACAAAATGAGTAGCCTTGAGCGTGAGTATGATAATGATATTTCAAATATAAATGAAGCTCTTGAAGAAGCACAAGCAACCAAACAATCTCTTAAGGAGACAATTACTTTATAAGTGTCTAAAGTAAAGGAAACCCGTGATAAAGCTCTTGAGGTGGCAATTGATCTCAAAAGAAAATATAATGAGCTTGCCAAGTTGTCTTCTTCTATTGCTAATTATAATGATGCTTGTGCTACTAACTCTATTTCTTGTGAAGCATCTATTTTGAAGGAGAATGTTCAGCTAAAGGCTCAACTTGCTTTTCTAATTAGCAATTACGGGAAATTGGAAGAAAGTCATGTTATGCTATCAAGCTCTCATGAGGATCTTCTAGCCTCCCATGATAGGCTAAAGTTAGATCATGAGGCTATTGTGTCAAAGGTAACATCTAATGAGCCTCATGTGGACGTTAGAACTATATCCACTACAAATGTCATACTGCCATGTGCTAGTCCTAGTAATTCATCATCTCATATTGTTGCTACATCTTGTAATGAATTACGTTCATTGCCTCGTTGCTCTAACAATGAAGCATCTACTTCTAGTATTTTTGTTGATACTAACCATGTAGAGGAAATCAATGAGCTCAAGGCTCAAGTCACTTCTTTGAAGAATAACTTGAAAAATAGTCATGAAGGGAAGTCCAAAATTGGCAAAATGTTGAGTATGCAAAAATCCCCCAATGACAAGAGTGGGCTTGGATTCAAATCCAATGTCAAGAACAAGTCCACTAACCATAAGAAGTTCAAGAGCAATAAGACGAAGGTCCAAAAACAAGTAAAGAATCTAGCCAACATTGTTTGCTTCAAGTGCAAAATTGAAGGGCACCATGTTAGATCTCACCATTTGAAGAAGAAGCCTCTTGGCGAGAGAAAAAAATGGAAGCAGCCTAAAGTTCAAGTTCACGATCTACCTCAAGTTGAAGAAAGACCACTTCCCAAGAAGAATCTAGCTAATACTCCCATAGTGGAGAAATCAAGTGAGAAGAAAGGGAATAAAACAACTTGCTACATATGTCGTGAGAAAGGTCACCTCTCTTCTTCATGCAGTATTGGTAACTCCTCATCCAACCCTATCATTATTGATGATTTTTATTCTCTTCATAAGGATGAGGCTGGCAATGTGTTTGCCAAATATGTTGGTGCCCAATGTGGTGTCAAGAAAAGAACCATTTGGGTTGCCAAGCCTATTGTGACTAACTTATTAGGACCCAACTTGGTTGGGGACCAACAAGCTAAAACTTGATCAATAGGTGTTGATGGAGGGCATTGAAGACTTGGCTATATCATGAAGAATTAAGGGAACTTCATCAATTATATTCTCTCAAGCCAAGTCATTTATATTATATTATATCTATCATATATCCATTGTTCCTCTTTGTGGTAACATGTTATCAACTCATTTACATTGAAAGTTACTCGCCCCTTGTGCATGTGTTGGTTTTGTACCTTGCATGTGTTTTTATATGCTGTGCATAACCACTTACTTATCTTGAGTTATCAAGTTTATTTGTATATGTTGGCTTACACACCATGTACTTGTTTTTTTGTGTTGAGCCTTTATTAAATCTACATGTTATCTCATTTTTGGATATTTCTTTGACTTGAAATCGTTTAGTGCTCTATTTGATGTAGGTAGAGATGATGATCCCATGTGGGTGCATTTTGTATTCAAATGCAAAATCTTAAATAATGCACTAATCATGGGGTATTTTTCCTATATTGTGTAGACCACTCCTTTTATGCTTCTTCACAACATGTTTTGCTCCATATCGGGTTTTGTGTCTTTGGAAGATAAATATTCTTTTGGTACTTTGTGACATCTTGAAAAGTGTTGAGAGTTTGGTGTGGTTTTTGAAACCTTTCTCTTTTTGGGAGTTGGCTTTATCTCATTCCTTTTTAACTTTTTTGACATTTTAGAATGAGATAAATCCTTGAGCATTTGTGTTTTTGTCTATCTCTTGCTCTTTATTTTTTGCCTAGTTCATTTGTTGAACATGTGGTATTTCATGAGTTGATTTGGTTATTTGATATAATTTGAAAAACCTTTTATCGTGTCACACTTTGGTGTTTCTTCTTGGTTTACTTGGTATTTTGTTCAAATTGTATCTCCTTTGGTTCTTGAAAGTTGTGTGCATGCATATTTACTAAATGTATATATTATGGCGTGCTTGTTTTACTTGATCCAATATATAGGGGAAACTCCACAAAATCTTAATTGGCTAAGATGTGCATGAAATTCAATTTCATATCAATATGCACATATTTATGTGGAGTATCTTCTATGTATTGTAGTTTCTCTAACTACTTTGGACCCAATAAGTTTGGGGACCATATTGTACTTGAATTTTGTTTTAGGTACATTGGAGGTGCATTGGATGCTTGTCTCTTTCATAAGGAATAAGTGATGACTCAATGATAATTATAGACAAGCAAGGATGATCAACAAACTCCTATCTACTTCATCACACCAATGCTATCTCGGTAACAACTATCTCTTACTCATGCATACATATATTTCTTCTAACCTCTTGTAGGTTGAGTCTTGGCATGAATTTTTGTGTTTGAAATTGTTGTGGTTCTTGCTATGGTTTTAAACAAAACCCTTTATTGCATATGTGAGTAAGTTGAGATGAGTGCATATAATTGGGACTATAAAAATCATGCTCATGATTCACTAATCCCAAAATTGTCAATCTAGCAATTATTTTGCCTATCTCTTCCTCAAGTACTCTCATGTGCAATATTGATAAATTTGAAAAGTTGATTTGTTATTTGTGATACTTGTTGCCTTTCTCAATACATTCTAACTATATCTTTTTCCCTTAGTGATAGTTGTGATATACTTGATATGTTTATGGTTGAAGTTTGTCAATATACAATAAGACAAAATTGAGCCGTTTGGCCATGCTATCAAGCAAAGATCTTATTGGTGTATTGATGACTTTGTTTTGGATATCATGATCTATTTTTTTTATCTATTTTGTGTGCACATGTTTATTTGTGGATAAATATCTTCGTGAGATTGTCTACTTAGAAACCTATACACATGAGAGAGGTTACTTCTCTATTGTTGATATCTTCTTTAATTCTTGTGTGTTGTATGGTCATACTAAGCAATATAATTAATTGAAGACTATGTTGATGCTCAATGATCATCCTTGAATTAGTCTTCTAATATGCTTTGTCATGCCTCTCACACATCCTTGTGGTTGAGCTTGGGAGTATTTTGTCTCTTACTTGTTGATCAACCATTTTTTATTGCAAGTTTTATGCCTTGGTATATGATATTTTATGCAAAGTTGTGTTTTATATAATATTGAGGGAGTGAGGATGCCATGTTTGTCCATATTGCATTCAAATGCAAATTATATTTTTTGCACAAACCTTGGGGAGCCTTGTCGTATTATTTAGAGCACTCTTTTTTGATCTTATCATAATATATATCTTTCATTTGGTATGTTCCTTTTGTCAAGTTGTTCTTTGGATCTTTCGATTGCTTGCGTCATTTGTTGATGCTTCTTCACCTTGTTATTTTTTTTGCAATCTTTTGATCCTCAATATAGTTTGACCTCATCCTAAGTATTCATCATTGGATATGTTCAAATGTTTCCAATCATAATAAATTTGTTTCAAATGCACACCTTTGGAGGAATTCTCACTATATTGGTCGTCTAGAACTTTTCACCCATTTTGGCAATCAATTCCAATGGGGGAGAAGTTTTAGAGGGTTTAAGGGAAGTTGATTTTATGCTTTGATTTTGTTCTTAAGCATTTGCCTTTAAGCATCTTTTTGTTTCTTTGCATGTTGAATATATAGAGGAAACTCTACCAATGGTAATCGTTGATAATATATGCAATGAAATTCAAGTTCATCATATGTGCATATATTGTGGGGGAGCTTGCTCTATATATTATGGGTGTACCAACATCACATACTTGTGTAGTATTTTATGTTAGGGCAACCATTTTTGTTTGTTAAATTCCTTATATAAACCCTCTCAAAGTGATTGTCATTAATTACCAAATGGGGGAGACTGAAAGAGCATGTGTGCCCCCATGTGTGTTTTGGTAATTAATGACAATCACTATGGACTAATGTTTGTATTGAGTTATACTTAAGGATATGTCTATAGGCAATGCTTGAGCCATATTGTGGTCTCCCAGTTGGTCCATCCCAATCCTTCTCCGTCGGCTCGTACCCCTTCACCGCGACGAAACAGACGTTGTCCTATTCATATGCTATGTCCCCATCTTCCTCCTATCCGTGGCGCACGACAGGTGGTCGACGATGTCCTGGGTGTCGTCAGCCTCCCCCCTCACGCCCAACTCGTAAGCCTCATCCTTGTCTCCTCGTTTCTGCCAAACCCTAGCCTCATAGTGACATCTCCTTATCCCTTTCCTCCTCCCCTCTACAGCACGCCACCGCACCCTTGTAGTCTTCCATGGCACCACCGCTACCGGACGCTCCCATTCGCACCTTGAAAGAGCATGTGTGTCCCCATGTGTGGTTTTGGTAATTAATGACAATCACTATGGACTAATGTTTGTTTGGAGTTATACTTAAGGATATGTCTATAGGCAATGCTTGAGCCATATGGTGGTCTCAAGGTTGAAAGAAGAAGAAAATGAAGAATATCAAATGATTACCAAGATGTTGAAGGAGTTATCCAAAGATTTTTCATGAGAGAGTTGAGCCTATGGCAAGTGTGTCTTGAAGGCCAAGGTGGAGTGATCTCATGTGTACCTTCAAGACACCAACATAATAAAGAAAGAAGAAAGGAAGTGCAAGTTCAAGATGAGCCATCTCGAAGAGATCATATGCTTGAAGCTTTCCATCCTTATGGTTATCACGGTTATGTGAAAATATACCTAAAAGAGAGGCTCTCCCACAGTGGAGTAAGGGTACAAAATTACAAGTCTTCACGAAGCTAGAGCAATCAAGAAAGGTGTTCCATATTGAGGTGTACAAGATCGTATCATCAAGCTCAAGTGGAATATGTATAAGGAAAAGGTTTATTCTTGATAGGGTTTATTTCTTACCAGTCTCGTGGTGTTAGTTTGGGAGACCGGTTTATAGGATAGGTAACTGTTCTATCGAGAGGGGCTCTCGAGTGAGTAACTTGATCATATCCTTCAGAGAGAGATCAAACCTTTGCATTCTTAGCATCATATTTCTTGGTACTTATTTGGTTCTTATCCATGAGAGGGTTTAGATATTATGACAATCTCCACAACAAGCTCAAGTTCATCGAAAACGGATTTCATATGCATTCTCTATTGTGTTTTCAATATTGGAGGTTTTACCGGTTTGTCTTTTATAGATAGGTTAAACCTTCCATCATTTGGTTCTATCCTCCCTTGCTAGACTATGCTGGTTCCCTACATGATTTTGTATAGCTCGTTACTATCTTCGAAACGAGCCCAAGATCTTCAAAATCGGAGTCCAGATGCAAAAGTTATGATGGTTTTAGTTTTGTTGTTTCTGCCAGTTTTCGGAGGGGCAGATTATCCGGCCCAAATATCTGCCCCCTATATAGAGGGACGAGCCGCAAAGTCCTTAGCCATATTTCAGCCCGGGGAGCCCAGAATATCCGGGGGAGGGGCGGATTATCCGGCCTAGGAGGTCCCAAACGGTCATATTTCGTTGGGAAGGGGTATAAATAGACCCCCTCTTCCTCCTTAGGCTGGTTGGTTGCATTCTCTGTCTCCTCCATTGTTTTAACCATCAAGATCTTGCAAATACTCTCAATCCCTCCCATATTTCTTGAATAGTTTTGGGGGATTTGAAAGGGGAGATCTAGATCTACAACTCCACCAATCCATATCTCCTCTATGTGAGGGGAACATCTTGGGAGCTAGATCTTGGGGTTTCTTTTGTGGATTTCCTCTTGTGTTCTTCCTCTCTTATTTTCCCAATAGCTTTTGTAGCTTTGGTGGAATTTGGGAGATAAGGACTTGAGCACTTCTCGTGTTCTTTCCATTGCATTTGGTGCATCGGTTTGAGTTCACGGTGAGGATTCGATTGGGTGAAAGGTGAGAAGCTTTTTACTCTTGGGTTCTTGGAACCCTAAACAGTTTAGTTGTTTTGTAGGTTTGTGGATTACTTGGGGCCTCCAATTAAGTTGTGGAGCTTTCCTGAAGCTTGTTTGTTGGGAGCCTCCAATTGAGTTGTGGAGAAGTGCCCCAATCTTTGTGAGAGGTTACGTATTGCCACCGACAAGTGCATCGATAGTGAAGAAGTGAACCAGGCCTCTTGTGGTGAGGTTCACAGGAGAATAGGGTGAGGCCTTTTGTGGCATGGTGGTCTTAGTACCGCCCACCCCTCCAACGAGACGTACTCCCTTTATGGGAGGAACTCGATAATAAATCATCATCTCTGCGTGCCTCGGTTATCTCTATACCCGAGCTATTACTTATGCACTTTACTTTGTGATAGCCTTCGTGCTTGAAGTCTTATATCTAGCTATCACATAGTTGCTTGTATTTCTTAGCATAAGGTTTTGGTGCACATAGGTGAACCGTAGTTTATATATGTTTTGTGCTTGACAAAGTAAATGCTAGTTTTATTCCGCCTTTGTTAAGCCCATCTCGTAAAAGTTTTAAACTACCTATTCACCCCTGTAGGTGGCATCTATGTTATTTCACACCTAAGGTGCCGACAGAAGCGCCACAACGCCCTGGTTATTCCTGTATCTCTAGCTTGCCTAGGCGCGTATGCCTTTGTCATCATCGACCGTGTTCCCCTCTACAACCATTGTTGCTCCGAGCCCAAAATTCTGGTGACACCGACCTCCTACGACCTCGCCGATCATTAATTTCCTCGCATTCACGGTGAGTCGATGTTGCTTCTAGACCTTACCACAAATGCCACCTTGCACTCCTTTGACCTGCCGATAGGGCCTGTCACCGTTCCCTATAGGTCATCGACATCAGCGTGCTCCACTACTCCATGTCCTCCCGCACTGCCCTTTCCTGGTCTGTGGCTACCCGACGCTCGCCTCCTCCGCTATTTGTGCCGTAAAAAGCTACTCAAAAGGGGCTGATAAGAAGCAAGAAGAAACCCTTCAGGAAGAATCCACTCGGAAAGAAAAGAAAACCAACCTTCGGCGATAGGCGGCCCCGGTGGAATGGCTCGTAGGAGAAGCGCCAGCCCTCTTCCAGGTCCTCCTTCAAGATCGTGGCAAGCCACTCTCGGAGGAGCTCGTATGACACCTCTAGCCGGGAGACCCGCGTGGGATCGTTGGAGCCGGAGAGGTGGCACATTTTGTGCGACCGCTACTGCAGCAGAAACACGCGGCGAGTCATCCAGGACAGGGAGATGTACCAGGAGGTGGGCCTCTCCCTCTCCACCAGCACCTCTAGCCGGGCCGCCATCTGGTCCCTGTCTGCCTAGGCTCCCAAATCCTTCGCGGACCAGGCCTTTCGGGTAGAGGGGATATTGGCGAAGAGCGGCAGCCGGATCCAGTCGATGTTGGTGGCGTTGCGTATGTAGAAATACAAGCGCTGCTAGAGCTTCACCGTGTCGGGGAGATCGAGCTGCGGCATCACGGATGATGGCCGCCGGTAGACAGCGCAGCAGCCGGTCTCCATCAAGGGCCCATCCTTTCCCACCACCTGAGCCTTGAAGTTGAAGAATTTAAGGAAGTTCGTTGTGTCTGGGCGAACCCCCAAGTAGGACTCGCAGCAAGCCACATGATACGACAACTTCGCGATGGCGTTCTCCCTCGGATGGTGAAGCTAGAGGTCGAACATGCCAAAGAGCTCAAGGACGAACTTGCTCGTTGGCAAGATGAAGCCACGGGCGAAGTGCGCGAGGAAGACAATGACCTTGTTGGGCTAAGGATTAGGGATGCACTCCCCCTCCGGCGCAAGGCGGTGCTTCACCACCTGCTCTGACGGGATGAACCTCCCCCGCCGGTACTTGAGGATGAGGTCTTCGATGACGTAGGAGCCGCACCAGCCTCCGCCCTGCTCCGACAGCATGTTGTCGGGTGCGGCGGCCATCACGAAGAAACGAGGACCCATCGTCGCGAGAAGATGCGGCGGCACCGGCGACCTAAAACTGGTGGCGCGAGGATGAAAGAAGGAAGGGTGCAAGAACACGAGGAGGCAGAGTGCAAGGAAGGAGCAGCAAACAACAGGAGGAAGACGAAGTAGGGAACACCCCATCCCTGCGGCCCTATTTATCGCCACATGTCGAGCACGCCTCCTGTGCTCCCTTCCACCACGTGGCAGCCAACTGCCCACTACCCCACAATGCTTCGGTTGTGGATCCCATGTGCTAGCGCGACACCCATAGAAGATCCTACGGGAGTTATTGCGGGAGGCAAGGCATGTGCACGACTCCCAAGAAACCACAATGATCAATCGTGTGCACGGTTACCAAAAAATGCCACCACAGAGCAAACAGTCAATGTGACGCGACGTGCGTCAGAACTGATAGACATGGCTGGTGTAAGCACTGACCTCAGCGACCAGGCGATCCATATCCCCTCTCCGGGTGCGGCAGCCGGTCGATTCAATCACCGCTCACACCTAGTGGGTGGGCCACCGATTCCGTAGCCGGTAAATTCCAGCCGGGAAACAACAAACCTCTTGAGCCGGAAAATGACAAACACTTCAAGTTAAACCTACAACCAATTTTTTCATCATTAACCATTTCAGTTCGGTCAAAGAGCACGCAAGAACTTCTCCAACAAAGCAAAGTACCAACACGCTCGAAGACTAGTGTCGGGGGGATGACCCCCAGGTAGGCTACGCCAGGCTTAACTGGCCGGCTCCAGAAGTATACGGCTGAATGGCCACAAGACAAATAACCACAATCGGGTGGACCATTCCAGTTAGCCCACCCTCAAGCTTCCCCGACTGGCCCGTCTAGCCAGCTAACCATAAAAACCGGTTGGGTGGCTGCTCTAACCCGACCGCCTCGTATCTGCTGGCCAGGATACTGAGGGGATGATGCTCCTTGCTGAGCGTACCTCTAACCAGACAGGCTGTCACACCGCCCTGCCGACGCTAGAATACCACTACGCCAAAGCGCCAAGGCTAGAAGTTGAGGGGAGCACTGCTGGCTGACCACCAAAGCGCCAAGCTGACAAGTAAAGCACCAGCTGATGAGTAAAGCATCAGGTGATGCCCAAAGCAACAACGTCGGGACACTGTAGCGCTGTCCCCCTATACTGGAGGCTTGACTGGGTCCTGGTCCACCGACTGGGCCCCCGCTAGCCGGCCTGCTTTGTAAACCCAAAGCCCAAACAGTAAACCCTAGAACCCACATTGTAATCTACTCCTCTCGTTCAGTATATAAGGGAGGGTAGAGCTAGGGTTCTAGGTATGCTCAAGTAGTTCTTAGATAGTTGATCTTCTTCCTCTAGCTCTCGACAGTGGCTAAGGAAACAGCTCAAGGAGCACTTGTACTAGGTGTTCACCCTCAAGATAGTAAATCCTTGCAGGAATAGGAGTGTTACCTCGCCAAGAGGGCTTCAAACCTGGGTACATCACTGTGTTTGCAGTATCTTTGCCCAACCTTATGCAAGTAGCCACCGATAGCATCCTGATTGTCCCCTCTCATGCCATTACCGATGGTACTGCCATGTTCCACACCACAACAGTCCTTCAGCATCCAGTTTGTTCCGACCAACCAACCAGAGCCAGAGTGCACAACATGCCAAGATACTATCTTCTTTTTTAGCTCCAGGATCTCTTGCACCACAGATTCTGCCGTGTTAAACTTACACATGCGATCACATACTTCCTCCAGGCCAATTAGTCTCCAAACTTTCTTCACCTCTTTGCATTTTAGGAAGATGAGCCCCATATTGATCCAGGCTCTTACAACAGACACATAGAGTGTTGCATTCAATTGCGCGATGTTTAATGTTCATATTCAGAGGTAAGCTATTATGATCCAGACACCACATAAACTGTTTTATTTTTGGTACTACGGCAAGGTCCCAAATTCTCTTCCACTAAAAGTTTGCTCCATTTATTCCGGATGAACCTTGCATTTCCCGATTTCTGATAGTCATGTAGGTGGTATGCAGATTTGATAGTGAAAAGACCTTTCTCATCATAGTGCCATGCTAGGAAATCTTCAAAACCATTACGGATTGGGATCTTTAGGATCACCGTAGCATCTTCTTCCCAGAAGGCTTCACGAACCAACCTTTCACCCCATGAACCTAGGGACGTATCCATTAGCTCGTTAACTTTGGTGAGTATACTTTGTCGTCGAGGAGTGATACGCATTCTACAGCCAGTCCGTGGCAGCCACGGATCTGTCCACATTTTCATGAGGATGCATTCCATCACCAATCCTCCAAATTAGGCCATATTTTAGCAAACTCACACCTTTCAAAATACTTCGCCAAGTGTAGGATATACCTGGACCTGGGGTAGCTTCAAGAATAGAGGTGTCTAAGAAATACCTAGACTTCAAGACCCTACCACATAATGAAGTTGGATTGTCCAGAAGTCGCCAAGATTGACGTGCGAGCATCACCATATTAAACCCATAGAGGTCACGGAAGCCCAGCCCTCCCTCCTTCTTTGGCCGCACTAGTGTTTCCCAACTTAACCAATGCATCTTGTTCTCATTCTCCTGTTGTGCCCACCAATATCGGAAAATCATCTTACTGATATCCTCACACAGAGATTTGGTTAGATCAAAACAAGACATCACAAAAGTTGGGATTTCTTGTGCGCACGCCTTTATCAAAATATCCTTCCCCGCCTTTGACAGAACCCTCTCCTTCCACCCCTGAATCTTTTTCCAAACTTTATGTTTCAAGTATGCAAATATTTATGAACTTGATCTACCCACATAAACTGGCAGGCCCAAATACCTCCCTGTTCTGGCTTTGGCTCTTATATTTAGCTCACCTAACACCTGATTCCTTCTCGTAGTACTTGTGTTCTTACTGAACATCCCTGACAACTTGTCAAAATTAATTGTCTGCCCGAGCATATCTCATATAGTTGTAGAACATTTTGCAGTGTTGATACATTGCAAATGTATCTATAATTTTTGATGTTCCATGCTTGGGTTTATCCACTTTTTTGTGTTTTGTTCCAACTTTGGAGTACTTTTCATATGATTTCTTGGACTAACCTATTAACAAGAGCTACAGTGCCAGCTGCCTGTTTTCTGCTATTTTTGGTTCCAGGAAAGTCAAAAAATGAATATTCTCGGAATTGGACGGGACAAAAGCCAAAGTGCCTATTTTTCTGGAAGTCATCAAGTGCCAGAATACGAGACGGAGAGGGGCCAGAGGGTGGCCACACCACCTGGCCGCGCGGCCAGGCCTGGCCCGTGCCAGGGGGTGGTGTGGCCAGCCCAGGCACCCCCTCGGCCTCCCCTTCCGACTATAAGATTCCCTCGGGACGTAAACCCTAAGTACCCGATCAAAAATCCACGAAAGAGTCTGTAGCCACCGTCATCTCCATCCCTAGATCGGGAGGGATCTGAAGCTCTTCCCGGCACCCTGCCGGAGAGGGGAATTCACCCTGGAGGCCTTCTTCATCACCATGTAAGCCTCTGGTGTGATGCGTGAGTAGTTCATCCTTGGACTACGGATCCATGTAGTAGCTAGATGGCTGGTTCTCCTCCTTTGTGCTTTCATGTCTAGATCTTGTGAGCTCCGTTCATGATCAAGATCATCTATTTGTAATTCTGCATGTTGTGTTTGCGGGGATCCGATGGATATTGAGATGCTATTTCAGATTGATTATTGATTCTATCATGTCTTTGTTATTTGTGATCTTGCATGCTTTCCGTTGTTAGTAGCTATCTTGGCCAAGTAGATGCTAGCAACTCCAAGAGTTAGTATTTATGCTTGATAGTGGGTTCATGCCTCTAGTAATCTGGGGAAGTGACAGAAATCTCTAAGGTACTAGATGTGTTGTTTCTACTAGGGAGAAAACAACAATCCTTTGTTCATAGAACAATCGTATTGTTTACTTTACACGCAGTTCGTAAAGCAATAATCTGTTGCTTGCAACTTAATACTGGAAGGGGTTTGGATGATAACCTGAAGGTGGATTGCTAGTCATAGATGCAGTTGGATGGCGGTTTATGTATTATGTTGTAATGCCCAATCAAGTCTCAAAGGAGTCAAGATGATTAGTATATGCATGTATTGCTTTATCAGTGTTTGTCAATTGCCCCGCTGTAATTTGTACACCCAGCATGTTATCTATCTTAAGGAGAGCCACCTCTAGTGAACTATGGATCCCGGTCCTCTTTCTTTACATACAATCTATAAACTATTTACTGCTTTGTGTTTACTTTCTGCAAACTTTTACTTCTTTCCATTCGATACGTTTAATCCTTTGTTTTCCGCAAAACACAGTGAGATTGACAACCTCATCGCAAGTTGGGGACAAAGTTCTGTGGTTGTGTTGTGCAGGTCTCCACGTTGCTACTAGCACCGGTAGTGTGCCCTGCCAAAGCTCAGCTAGTAACACCTTTGGGGTGTTTCCTTGCTCCTACTAGTTCGATTAAACCTTGGTTTCATAACTGAGGGAAACTTGCTGCTGTGCTCATCATACCTTCCTCTTGGGGTTCCCGACAAGCTCTACATCAACACCGCCATCAAGTATTTTTCTGGGCGCCGTGCATTGAGCCATCAAGCGATTTTCTGGCGCTGTTGTCGGGGAGTCGAGGACGTCTTCACAAGGGGAGTCCCTCATAACCAATCTCTTTACTTTGTTGTTTTTGTTTTGCTTAGTTTCTTTTTGCTTTGTTTACTCGTTTTGTTATTCAAAAAACACAAAAAAAATAGTTTTACTTGTTTGCTTTCTTATTTGAAAACCCAAAAAAATGACTACTCTTGAAAACATTAAGTTGTGTGACTTCACTAGCACCAACAACAATGATTTTATGAGCACACCTATTGCTCCACCTATGCCTGAAAATACTTTCTTTGAGATAAAACCTGCTTTGCTCAATCTTGTTATGAGAGAACAATTTTCTGGTATTGGTAATGAAGATGCTGCTTCCCATCTAAATAACTTTGTTGAACTTTGTGAGATGCAAAAGCATAGGGATATAGATGGTGATATTATTAAACTGAAATTGTTTCCTTTCTCTTTGAGAGGAAACGCTAAAGAATGGTTGAATTCCTTAACTAGGAATAGTATTGATTCTTGGACTAAGTGCAAAGATGCTTTCATTGGAAAATACTATCCTCATGCTAAGATTATATCTATGAGAAGTGAAATAATGAAGTTTAAACAACTTGATAATGAGCACGTTTCTCAAGCTTGGGAAAGACTGAAATCTTTGGTAAAGAATTGTCCCACTCATGGACTGACTGCT
The DNA here is from genome assembly GCA_916181665.1 of Avena sativa. Lineage (NCBI taxonomy): Eukaryota > Viridiplantae > Streptophyta > Magnoliopsida > Poales > Poaceae > Avena > Avena sativa. Next base: position 380,333,278 of record OV702286.1, on the reverse strand, counting down.
TGGATGATCATCCAAACTTTTTATGCAGGATTGAACTATTCTTCAAGGAACCTATTGGATTCTGCTGCTGGAGGTACCTTTATGACCATCACTTTGGGTGCTACAACAAAACTTCTGGACAATATGATGGTTAATTATTTTGAATGGCATACTGAGAGAGCTCCACAAGGTAAGAAGGTAAATTCTGTTGAGGAAACCTCCTCCTTGAGTGATAAAATTGATATTATTATGTCTATGCTTGTTAATGGGAAAGCCCATATTGATCCAAATAATGTTCCTTTGGCTTCTTTAGTTGCTCAAGAATAGCAAGTTGATGTTTACTTCATAAGAAATAACAATTTTGGCAACAATGCTTATGGTAATAACAACTATAGGCCCTACCCTCCTAGTAATACTTATGGCTATAATGGTAAACCTGGATTACCTAGTGAAGGAAGAATTTTAGAAGTTGAAAAAGCCACTAAAAACTTCATGCAATTGCAATATGAGCAAAATAAACTATTCACTAAAACTTTGAAGGAACAATCTATCATTTTGAAGAACATTAGCCATCAACTTGAGAGTCTAAATAGGGAAATTCCTAGTTTACAATTGAAACTCTCTAATGCTGAAAGAAATATATCATCTTTGTCTGAAGATCAATCTTCATTGATTAATAAAATGGCTGCCAAACCTGAAATTAATGACAATCCCTTTGCAGCTACTAATGCTATACAAGTAAGAATTGATGAAAATGTTAGACTATTAGCTGAATTACATGCTAAGTGGGAAAGATAAGATGAAATTGCTAGAAACATTAGTGTTTCTACTATTACCACCACTAGTGTTGAGGCTAGTAATAGTTCTACTACTCTAGATGATAAATTTGATTTTGATCTTGATGGTTGCAACATCTCTGAAGTTATTAAGTTCCTACAAAAGCTTGCTAAAAGTCCTAATGCTAGTGCTATGAACATGGCCTTTACAAAACACATTATTGATGCTCTCATAAAGATTAAAGAAGAAAAGATAAAACATAAAGCTTCTATTCCTATAAAACAAGAAGATGGCTGGGAACCCATCATTAATATGAAAGTGAATGACTTTGATTTCAAAGCTTTATCTGATCTCGATAGTAGTGTTTCTATTATGCCTAGAAGGATTTATGATATGCTTGATTTGCCTCCTCTTGAAGATTGCTATTTGAATGTCCCACTTGATGATAATGTTAAAAGGAAACTCATGGGGAGTCTTAATGATGTTCTTATTATGGTTAACAATTCCTATGTCCCCGTTGATTTCTATGTTTTGGATGTTGAATACAATGCTTCTTGTCCTATTACTTTGGGAAGACCTTTTCTTAGAACTGTTGGTGCCATCATTGATATGAAAGAAGGCACCATTAAATATCAACTCCAATTCAAGAAAGGTATAGAACACTTCCCTAAAAAGATAGAAAAGATCTCTTTTACTTCTCCTATGAAAACAAAATTTGGTCTTAATGCTTCTTCATTTGAGAACACTTGATTCTTTTTCTTGCTTCTTATGCCTAACTTAATGGCATTAAAGAAAAGTACTTATTGGGAGATAACCCAAAAGTTTTAGATGAGTCTTGGAAGTTATTACTTCAGTAATAACCGCTCCTTATCATTTTTATTTGCGTTTTGTGCCAAGAGTAACCTCTAATGAGAGAGAAGTAATGATTGGGAAAGTTGCTGTCCCGAGATAGATTTTTGTGCTTCACCGTAAACATTCTTGAGAGAGCTATGTATGTCGGATTGAGCTGTCATGTTTTGTGCTTCTGCCCCAGGTTGTTATCTAACTTTCATTAGTTCAACACTTTTTGATTTGAGCAACAGAAGGTCTTCGAAAAAATTCGTCTTTACCTGCTGGTCTGTTTTGATAGATTTCTGCCATTTTCTGCATTTGCTTCTTGTTGGTTCCTTTTGAGTTCTTTTGGGGAATTGAGCTTTTTGAGGGAAGTGCTACAGTAGCTATTGTTCTAATGGAAGTTTATTTGGTGTTAGAACTGAACCTTAAGACTTATTTATCTTAAGTGCACTAATGTTGCTAATGAGATTGTGTGAAGTTTTGTATGAAGGAAAATTTTCAGGTGTATGTAAGGAATGAGTAATGAGATAAATATCCAAGAAGTACAAGCGTCAAAGCTTGGGGATGCCCAAGGCATTCCCCTTCTTCATCAATAAAAATTCTAGGTTTCTTCCAAACGCTTCATTTTTATTGTTTCATGCACAGTTGTGTTGTTCTTGGAGCGTCTTCCTTTTCGTTTTTGTTTTGGTTTTTCATTTGCTTGGTTTGCTTAGTTTGCTGAATAAATTGGTTGGACCCCCTCTTTCATACATTGGTTTGCAAATAGTTTGGTTTGGTTTGGGAAAGAGTAGGAAAGTTCATGCTTATGTGGTAAAAAGAGCTTGTTTTTGACTATGGCCTATGCTTTGTCATGCCATGCTTGATATTGTTTTGGCTTTATGCTTAGTATTCTTTGCTGTAGCATGACTTGTTATAAACAATTAAGATTGCTTAATGTGCCTTGGATGAATCATGCGTTGTTTTAGCATATTAAAGCATAATATAGTCGTATTCTCCTTTGATGCTTTATTTGGGTTGACTTGGCACATGCTCACACCATGTTATGACTATCTCAAGTCACCATAGCCTTTATGATCCTTTAGTTTTCAACTTGTAGTATCACTTTATGCTTTGATCAATGATGTTTTGTCGCTCTGCATGATTATGGCCATTATTACTCTCTTAGTTTGTCGCTCCCAGTCTTTTGCTAGCCTCCACAACCAAGTATGAGTTCCACTCATGCATCCAACTCCCTAAACCAAGTTATTCCAAAGAGTCCACCATACCTACCTACTAGCTTATGCTATTTCAAGTATATTCATGCTTTTATTTACCTTCCAAATTAAACTTGTTACGAGAAAACTAGTGATTAAAGCTCTCACGAACTTGATGGCACACTTTACTTTATTGCCTCTAATAAACTTGAACCATTGGGTCCTTCTTTGTTGCGTATATGCTTGCACTTTATAAGTTGAAATTAGCAGAACCATGTACCATGGGGAACGCTTTCAACATTGCACTTGTACTTTGTACCCCGTTAATATCATGTTCTTTTGCTTACGTATCCCGGCGGTGTGAAATAAAAGTGGAACTTGTAAGATCATGGAGTTTGTACGTGTGTTAGATAAACGCCTGGGCCGCTAGCCTAAGCCATGCCTAATCATGGTGGAAACTTGCGGCATCACCATAATGAGCACTCTATGAAGCATCCTCAATAAAAACCTATGCAAATAGCAAATAAAAAGATCGCTGAGATGCTCATTGTCTGCTTGCCTTGTCATTTTGATTATGGGAAAGCTCCCGTATCATGTGCAAGGGGTACCCTGTTGGCGGTTCTTAATGATACACATATACTTACAATGACAAGAGCTTACTCGTGACTGAAGTTGAGTAGCATGAGGATCGGTCTTCGTAAGTAAGGGGCATGAGATTTCGGTTTATAACTTCTCAAGCATATCCTCTTAGTTGTGTCACTTTAACCTTAGCCACTTCAAGATGCTTATGATAGGGGCAATGAGAGCTGAAATCTATAAGTACCATAATTTTTGGAAGCTCTTTATGAGACTTGAATCCCTACTTCCTTTTATAAAAAGGCCTTTCTTCCACCATTATATTGAGTCTCCACCTTCTATCTTTATGCACAAGGTCGAGGCTATATCTCTACATCATACTTTATGTTGATGATCCCATATCAAAGAATTTACATGGCGACAGATTTGGCCATATTTTGAAAAAAATCGAAGAGGAAATAGTATGAAGAGTATGGCTCGATGAGCTACTCTCGTGAGAAGGAGCCTAACCCGACTGTTTTCCTTGCTTGATTTTAGGGTTGATACATTGCAAATGTATCTATAATTTTTGATGTTCCATCCTTGGTTTTATCCACTTTCTTGTGTTTTGTTCCAACTTTGGAGTACTTTTCATATGATTTCTTGGACTAACCTATTAACAAGAGCCATAGTGCCAACTGCCTGTTTTCTGCTATTTTTGGTTCCAGGAAAGTCAGAAAATGAATATTCTCGGAATTGGACGGGACAAAAGCCAAAGTGACTATTTTTCCGGAAGTCATCAAGTGCCAGAATACAAGACGGAGAGGGGCCAGAGGGAAGCCACACCACCTGGCCGCGCGGCTAGGCCTGGCCCACGCCAGGGGGTGGTGTGGCCAGCCCAGGCACCCCCTCAGCCTCCCCTTCCGACTATAAGATGCCCTCGGGACGTAAACCCTAAGTACCCGATCAAAAATCCATGAAAGAGTCTGTAGCCGCCATCATCGCCATCCCTAGATCGGGAGGGATCTAAAGCTCTTGCTGGCACCCTTCCGGAGAGGGGGATTCACCCTGGAGGCCTTCTTCATCACCATGCAAGCCTTCGGTGTGATGCGTGAGTAGTTCATCCTTGGACTACGGATCCATGTAGTAGCTAGATGGCTGGTTCTCCTCCTTTGTGCTTTCATGTCTAGATCTTGTGAGCTCCGTTCATGATCAAGATCATCTATTTGTAATTCTGCATGTTGTGTTTGTGGGGATCCGATGGATATTGAGATGCTATTTCAGATTGATTATTGATTCTATCATGTCTTTGTTATTTGTGATCTTGCATGCTTTCCGTTGTTAGTAGCTATCTTGGCCAAGTAGATGCTAGCAACTCCAAGAGTTAGTATTTATGCTCGATAGTGGGTTCATGCCTCTGGTAATCTGGGGAAGTGACAGAAATCTCTAAGGTACTAGATGTGCTGTTGCTACTAGGCAGAAAACAACAATCCTTTGTTCATAGAATAATCATATTGTTTACTTTACACTCAGTTCGTAAAGCAATAATCTGTTGCTTGCAACTTAATACTGGAAGGGGTTCGGATGATAACCTGAAGGTGGATTATTAGTCATAGATGCAGTTGGATGGCGGTCTATGTATTATGTTGTAATGCCCAATCAAGTCTCAAAGGAGTCAAGATGATTAGTATATTCATGTATTGCTTTCTCAGTGTTTGTCAATTGCCCCGCGGTAATTTGTTCACCTAGCATGTTATCTATCTTAAGGAGAGCCACCTCTAGTGAACTATGGATCCTGGTCCTCTTTCTTTACATACAATCTATAAACTGTTTACTTCTTTGTGTTTACTTTCTGCAAACTTTTACTTCTTTCCATTCGATACGTTTAATCCTTTGTTTTCAGCAAAACATGGTGAGATTAACAACCTCATCGCAAGTTGGGGACAAAGTTATGTGGTTGTGTTGTGCAGGTCTCCACGTTGCTACTAGCACCGGTAGTGCGCCCTGCCAAAGCTCAGCTAGTAACACCTTTGGGGTGTTTCCTTGCTCCTACTGGTTCAATTAAACCTTGGTTTCATAACTGAGGGAAACTTGCTGCTGTGCTCATCATACCTTCCTCTTGGGGTTCCCAACGAGCTCTACATCAACACCGCCATCAAGCATTTTTCTGGGCGCCGTGCATTGAGCCATCAAGTGTCCTGGCACATTCACTAGTAGCTTTAATTAGTACCAAGGAATCAAAGAGTAGGTGATTAAAACTTGGGGCAGCATTGCATATCCGTATCCCCTCTAGACTTCCATCCTCTTCTACCTTATTCATGAGATCAGAAAACCCTTCTACACAAATGAGAAAGAGGTAAGGCGAAAGGGGACTCCCTGCCTAAGACCCCTTTGAGGTATAATCTCCTCTGTGAGAGTGCCATTTATACGGACTTGGTACTTCACCATCGTTAGACATAGCATGATCGACTCGATCCACTTCTCCGCAAAAGCCAACTTGTGCATCATATTCTCCACAAAGGCGCACTCCACCCTATCATAGGCCTTACTCATGTCCAACTTAACTACGACGTACCCATCCTTTCCACTTCTCCTCATATTCATGTAGTGAGTACATTCATATTCCAATAGGATATTGATTGTTATCAATCTTCCTGGAACAAAGGCGCTCTGGTTTGGGGAGATGATTTCATCTAATATTAGTTTCAGCCTATTTGCAAGGATCTTGGAGATGATTTTGTACACCACATTACAAAGACTGATAGGTCGTAGATCCTTCATACTCTCGGGATTTGTAACTTTAGGAATCAAGACCACATAGGTATCATTCAAATCCGTCAGCATAGGTCCTCCATTAAGAACATTCAGCACCTCCTCGGTTACCTTCTCACCCACCACGTCCCAGTATTTCTTGTAGAATATAGAGTGCATACCATCCGGGCTAGGCGCTTTGAGGTCTCTGATACCTTTGATTCAGATTCATGTATGTAGTATAATAGTTTTTTCCCTAGAAGACCTAGGTTTAATCAAACCTTGGAAAACAATGCTAAAAGTAAATAAAAAGGACACGTCTACAAGACTTTGTTTCTTCATTTTACCTTAGTTTACCAGACCAATCTAGTTCACTTTTATAATGGGTTGAATCAATGGATGGAGATAGGCCAGGGTTGAAGACCCACCTGCAGCTCCACATCATATGGGATAAAATATAATAATAAGCATAGTCATGTGTAATGGTTGAATAGGGATAATCTTTTGTGGGAAACACATCCTAATATACTAGAGCCCCCGTGATGCAGCGGACATAACAATAGTCTTTTAATCCAAACGAGTGCACACCGAAGCAACATGATACACACGATTATTAAGTGTAAAACATAGATCAAAGCATTAAGTGGTAATGTTGTTGTGATCCCGAATGGTCGCTAAACAAAGATCGTACTACCCTTTCTGTCACTAGGGTTCCTATGAGATCGTCGCTAGCCATGTATCTCACCTCAAGCCTTTATCAATCTACGGGATCTTGGGTACCTACAAGTCCACAGATCGAGACAAGAGACAAAGAAACAAAAGATACAAATCTGTATTGCAAAGAAAACACAATACTCAAATGAATTAGATGCACATAATTGCTGCGAGGTTTCTCCCTAACCGGAGCCCGTGAGGACTACTCATTCATAACAAATAGATCTATGATAGAAAACATTATGCAAAATACTTAGATTGAAATCAAATTTTCTTATAATGGTCGCCGAATCACTAGGAGATCTAAAGTAAAAAAGCAATGGCTATGGCTAATGGAGGGGATGGATGATGGAAGTGATGAACAATGGATGAACACTGGTGTGGATCTCCTTTGGTGGTGTTGTGATATAATCTGGGAATGGTGGCACTCTGGCCGGCGGCTGGAGCCTCAAAATATATAGGCGTCTTCATGAAAGTTGTAGGGTTTGATGAGACGAAGCCGCCGCCACATGGTACAGGCAGACGGTACGGGTGGGCCCTGCCCGTACCAGTGGTCGTTAAGCTTGCTAACACTTGGGAATGACTCCCCAATTACTTGGCCATGTGGACTTCCTCAAAAACCTTCATTATGACTCCTGATTTCACATTAAAAAGCGTGATTTCCTGCACAACACAATTCAAAGCAAGGTTTTTGCATATCTTTGCAATTATTAGTCATTAGTGTCAAGGATTAAGAGTTTCTTGTTAATTGCTTGACCAAAAACAATGTTTAAACATGGTAGAAGATGGCTATTTTTGGAGCCATAAACCTCCCCAAAGCTCAAACCTTGATCACCCTCGAGCAAGAAGAAACAAAAGAACTATAAGGAATTCAGCATTTAAATTTGAAACAACGAGAATAAGAATTCACTTACGGTTGGTAGTAATATGTTCTCAGTACTTCATTCATTTGCGAGGCTTATCAAAGTTAGAGAGATGCCAAGAGTATTATACAAGCTTCAATAAGTCAAGAATATCAAAGTAAAGTTTTAATATAAGTATAAATAACTAGAAGTGTAGCAATCAATCCAATTCTTCTAGTTAACTCTTAGTTTGCCAAGGAACACTAGGATGTTTAAATAGCATAATTGAATATGAGAGTTTCATGTCCTGTAGCATATCAGCGAAGTGTCGTATTTACACCCACATCAATAAATCAAGTCTATCAAAAAGACTTCTAATCCAATCATTGTCTTTCAAGAAAATTCATAAAGTAGTAACGAGACCATGCCAAGGACTTGTTATGTGGATCTTCATACATATCTTTTTTTCTTTCTCTTTCAAGGATCATTGGCTATTTCTTTTACAAGTGCTTGCACAACCTTTGAGAGTACCAATACTTTTTCCCATATATTGACACGTATGGCACTCATGTCATCAACTCATAGCCAAAATCTGGGCTGATACCATAGATCGTTCAAAAGCTAGCGGAGTTGTTGGCATCCCAAAGGTGTGCATGAGAAACATAGAACTTTTTCTTTCTCTCTCCTTTTTTTGTATGCTAGTACCACGGTTCGATCCACAAGGTTAGCTTTGGCATGCATCACAATTACCACTAGACTTCATTTAAATCAAAAAACTCCTTTCATGAGTGTCGTCAAGACTATCGAAATATCTATGGGGTTAAGTATCTTCAAGGGTATACTCTCAAGACAACCATTCATCAAACAAGTCGTAAATTTCAGACTTTTCTTATTGTAATTGTTTGGTAATATTATTTCTAAGGCAAGACTCGGTTAGCTAAAAGAGAGAGCAAAAGCTTCAAGAAATAATCATCATACTAATAAAAAGCTCTACTCTAACCATATTAAATTACTCCCACTAGCATGGCATCTTAGAAAATTGACCAACTAGGATAAACAACTCAAACTTCAAAAGTGGGAGACATAGGACATACCTCTCTTAAGTGACTTCATGATCCTCTTCCTTATAGGTATGCGTTCCTTCAAAAACTCAAACATGATTACTCTCATAATAATATTAAAGCAAAGAGGCAAATGTGAATCCACAATTACGAAAAAAAGAAAAACAGAAAAATATTTTTGTATTTTTGAGGATAGGGATTATAGAAAAGAAAATAACTTGCGAACAAGCAAGGGACTAAGAAAATAAAAACAAAAAAACAAAAGCAAAGTAAAGAGCAAAGGAAAAAAACAAAGTGGTGGGACAAGCCAACACGAGTGTTTCAAAGCTCCCAAGGAGCTGGAGTACAACCTCATTATTACACGAATAAATTTGCCGAGGGAACACATCCCCAAGCTCAAGCTTTTGAAGACCTTTTGTTGCTCATTATGGTGGTGGTGGATAGTCTCCCATGTTCCATTGGCTACTCCAGTCATGGAACTGGGTGGCGAGGTTTGCAGAAGCATCTCGAAGGTTAATGGAGAGGTTGTTCATGTTTTGAATATTTCCTTCGAGCACATAGATATCTTCATAGGTGGTGTAGTAATTTGGTGCTTGCACGTCTTGTTCGGGTCCCTCTTGTTCTACTTCTTCATCTTCTCCTCCTTCTCCCATGGGTATTTATTGATGGGGTAGATTTTCCTCAACCTAGGTTGATGTGAAGCACGCGTGCAAGAAAGGTTACAACTCCTCCTCCGCATATGGGTCCTCGAGATTGAAGAGCCTGATGCTTAAGGTAAAACACAAGAAGGGTGCCCAAATTTGGCATTAAGTTTCAATTAATAATAGCAGCCTTTGTGAGGATCATCATCTCCTCCTCATTAACTCTAGTAAACTCACCACATGCCTACAAGGTGTTAGCAATAACATAAAACAAATAACAAATAACATGATGATCAATTTGGTTCCCCTTGGGTGTGTTTCCACGAATTCTCATCAAATTAAAGTACTGCCAAGGTGCAGGATTTAAAACAAAGGTAGTGGAGCGTATGTCGGTGGTGTTGTTGGCAAACCCAAAATATTGAGCCCATTGGTCGAGCGTCAAGGATTACTCATAGTTCATAAGACGGAAGTTGATGCGATCAACTCCAAGCCTTTTATCCTTGGAACAATAGTGAGGGCCCATCGTATGAGTCAAGGTGCTGAGGAACTCAAGTGTCAAGCGGTGGTACGTGGCTGATGGCTCTGATTTTTGCCATATTCCACTGTGTTTAAACATTATCTCTGGTCAAGAAATTGCCAAAGAAACTCTCAATGCTTGCCACTAATGACTAATAATTGCAAAGATATGCAAATCCTCTCTTTGATTTATGTTGTGCATGAAATCACGGCTTTTAATGTGAAATAAGGAGTCATAATGAAGGATTTTGAGGAAGTACACACGGCCAAGTAATTGGGAAGCTATGCCATGGTTTCAGCATGCTTAACGACCACTAGTACAGGCGTGGTCCGCTCGTACCATGTGGTGACGGCTTCGTCTCGTCAAACCCTACAACTTTCATGAAGACGCCTATATATTTCGAGGCTCCAGCCGCCGGGCAGAGAGCCGCCATTCTCAGATTCAATCACAACACCACCAAAGGAGATCCACACCATTGTTCATCACTTCCACCATCCGTCCATCCACTAGCCATAGCCATTGCTTTGTACTTTAGATCTCCTTGTGATTTGGAGACCATTGTAAGAATATTTGATTTCAATCTAAGTATTTGTATCATGTTTTCTATCTCGGATATATTTGTTATGAGTGAGTAGTCCTCACGGGCTGTGGTTTTAGGAGAAACCTCACATCGATTATGTGCATCTAGATCGTGGGAGAATTGTATTTTGTTTGCAATTGTGATTTTTATCTTTTGTTTCTTCGTCTCTTGTCTCGAACTGTGGACTTGTAGGTACCCAAGATCCCATAGATTGTTAAAGGCTTGAGGTGGGATACTTGGCTAGCGGCGATCTCATAGGAACCTCAGTAATAGAAAGGGCAGTATGGTCTTCACTTAGCACCCCATTCGGGATCAACAACTAAAGCTTTGATATGTGTTTTACACTTAATAATCGTTTGTAACCCGTGGCTTCGGTGTGCACTCGGTTGGACTAAAAGTCTATTGCTATGCCCGCTGCATCACGAGGCTCTAGAATATTAGGATGTGTTGCCCACAAGAGATTATCTCCATTCAAACATTATACATGGCTATGCTTATTATTATCTTTTATCCCATTTTATGTGCAACTGCAGGTGGATCTTCAACCCTGGCCTATCTCCATCCATTGATTCAAACCCACTATAAAGTAAACTAGATTGGTACGGTCAACTAAGGTAAAACGAACAAACAAAGTCTTGTAGACATGTCCTTTTTTATTACCTTTTAGCATTGCTTTTTGAGGTTTGATTAAACCTAGGTCTTCTAGGGAAAAAGCTATTATACTACATCCATGAATCCGGATCGAAGGTATCAATGGCGACATCCTGAAAGACAAAGTCATACAACAAACATTGTTGCAAAGGAAATCGAAATCAGTACAAATGCCAAGTGGGTTCAGGATGTAGGGACACACCCACTTGGTGGACTTGATTTCTCTGAGCTTGAGACGGTTGAAATGGTTCAGCTGAAACTCTTCAGTGAACTTGATACCAAGTGACTCGGGGGGTCAACGTATCAACGGGTGGTGCGAAAGGTTCCGCAGCCATCACAGATGTATGGATCCTCGTGTTCATCTAAAACAAAATAAAATAAATAAAGATTGCTAATTAAAGATTGTAATCCAATAGAAACATATCATAAATGATCCTCTACACTAGTTACAAAATAAACTCCTCTAAAAACACTAGTAAGCAAGCTCAATATCAAGATTAGATCAAGAACAAAACCTAAGTCTAGATTGACAATGATGAAATATTGAGTGAAGCTTTGGTACAAATAAGTTTAAGATCAGAGGAGAATCATATCTTAGATCGATTGAGTGCGAAAAATCGAAGAAAGATTGAGTAAATTTGAAGATCCAATGAAGGTGGTTTTGAGTATGGAGGAAGAAGAAAGAGAAATATTTGTTTTGGGGATTTTTAGGTTACCTCCTCGTGCTATTTATGGCGGCCGCATACATGGTACAGGCGGGCGGTACGGCCGGAGCCCGCCCGTACTAGGCGACATACCTTGGGGGTGACGAACCCTTTCGGCGATGCACTCGGTATGGGTGCGCGATATGGTCGCACGCGCCCATACTACTGGTCGTTATTCATTCGGTAACTTTGCTTGAAATCTGATGGTTTGATCGAGGGTACGGTACGGGCGCGTGGCACAGGCGCGTTTGACCGTACTAGTGGTCGTTACAAACACTATTTCCTACAGCAAAAAATCAGAATTTCTATCTTCCCAAGTCTCGATGTGGTACGGGCGCACGATACGGTTTGTTCCAATTGTACCACTGGTCGTTAAATCATTAGTGAGATGCAAAACTCAAAGAATTTGATTAGTATATCCGTGCGTCTTTGCACATCTTATCAAACTACAAAATAACAGCAAATATACTACATAAAAATCAGCAATACTTCTTAGGAATGGCCTACCTAAAATTATAGGTTCTATGGGATCTTCAGGCATGTCCACAATAACAAGTTCAATAAGAGTGGGACTACCTTTAATTTCAACAACTATGTTTTCTTTTATCCCAACAGCTTTCTTATAAGTTGAATCCACTAGATTGAGTCCCAATTTAGTAGTTACAAATAGCCCCAAGTTTAATTTATCAAATAGGATTTTGGAAATTGTTGAGACACTTGCACCAAGATCACAAAGTGCGGATATCTCATTAACTCCTACCTTAACTTTAATAGTGGGCTCAAATATATCATCTAGCTTAGCAGGAAGCTTATCAGCTAGTCTCTTATACTCCATCTCTAAATCTCGAACTTTAGATGCTACTTGTTGTATGAATTGTTGGTACTAGCATCATTACCTTGTTCTATACCGGGATTCTTCATGGTGATCATCCTTAGTAGATCTTCCACGGTATACTCTAGTGTTGGCGCGTTTATATAATCTAGCTGACAAGGGTTTAAGTCATCAATGCCCATTGTTATGGACTTGGGTTTTGGAGAAGGAGGGAGCGCTGGAAGCATCAATAGGCTAGCAAACAAGTACACAGGGGACTCGAAGATTTACCCAGGTTCATGCCTCGTAGAGGTCCTTACTCCTGCTTGTCTGCTCGTGGAATTATCAAAGGAATCGAAGATTACAATGGTGCACAGATGCAATCTAGCGAGGGTTGTGGAAACTAGGGTTGCGTGTATCCTCCTCACCGCCCCCTCCTAGACTTTATATAGGTAGGCTAGGTCTCAGGTAGCAGGTCGAGTCGGTTACAGGTTAGGGTTTTCCCTTTAAACTTTCTATCTTTAGCTTCTTCTTGTTCCGCAAGCAATCGAGAGTCCGTAGGTTACTCGAGTTCTCCATTTGGGCCTTGGCAATGCCATGGGCTTCCGCCATATTCATCCCGTATACACCAAGCTCGAGTACCTGTAGGGCATACCCATGTCAGTAGCCCCCGAGTGTCTAGTGGAATCGCAGATTCGACTGGAGACTTTATGAAGCTTTTCGAGTGCATGACTGATGACCCACAAGTATAGGGGGTGTATCGCAGTATCTTCGAGGGAAGTGAAACCCAATTTATTGATTCGACACATGAGGAGCCAAAAAATATTTATAAGCCTTAACAACTGAGTTGTCAATTCAGCTGCACCTGGAAACAATCTTGCTCACAGCAGTTTATCAGTAGCAACAGTTTTGTAGTAGGAATAGCAAAGTAGCAGCAGTACTAAAGTAAAGACAACAGTAACAATAGCAGTAAACAGTGGGATTCGAGTGCGGTAGGCATAGGGATGGATGGACGGGCGTTGCATGGACAAGAAAATTCACATAGCAATCAGAACATAGGGCAATTGCAGATAAATAAGATAAAGCATCCAAGTACTAGACAATCCTAGGCATGTGTTCCATATATAGTCATACGTGTTCGCAATGAGAACTTGCACAACATCTTTTGTCCTGCCAGCCCGTTTGTAGCGGGGCCTCTAGGGAACTACTGGCAATTAAGGTGCTCCTTTGAATAGAGCACCGGAGCAAAGCATTAACACTCCGTCAACACATGTGATCCTCACATCAAAGCCATTCCCTTCTGGTTATCCCGATTTCTGTCACTTCGGGGTCATAGGTTCCAGACAACAACGTGTGTATACAACTTGTAGATAAGACCAAAAACAATACTATCATAATGAATCAATAACGTGTTCAGATCTGAAATCATGACACTCAGGCCTTAGTGACAAGCATTAAGCACAACAAGTCGTAACAAAGTCATAAAGCACTAATAAAAGATACTAGGCACCATGCCCTAACAATCTGATGCCATTACATGAACGATCTCATCCAATCCCTACCATCCCCATAGCCTACAGCGGGGGATTACTCACTCATAGATGGGGGAAACATGGATAGTCGATGGAGATGATGGTGGAGATCGATGGAGATGGCTCCGGGGGCACTTCCCCGTCTCGGCAGGGTGCTAGAACAGAGACGTTCTGTCCCCCGAATCTCCCCTTCGGTGGTGGCGGCGCTGCGGAACTTCTTCTAGAAAAACGTCGAACCCCCCGAAGTTTTCAGGTCAGAAGGCTCCTTATAGGCGAAGAGAGAGGCCGAGGGGGTTCCTGGGGGCCCCACACCACCCCCTTGCGTGGCCTGGCCTGGCCCGCGCTAGCAGGTGGTGTGGCCACCCCCTGGCTCTTCTCCGTCTCGTATTCTGGCTCCTGGAGTCTTCGGGTGAAATAGGATTTTCGGCATATTTTCCCGTATATTTCCTGATAGTTGGTTTTTTGCACAAAAAGTAGACACCAAGGCAATTCTGCTGAAAACAGCGTTAGTCCGCATTAGTTGTATCCAAATCACACAAGTATAGAGGAGAAACAATAGCAAAAGTGTTGGAGAAAGTAGATACGTTTTGGACGTATCAACTCCCCCAAGCTTAGCTTATTGCTTGTCCTCAAGCAATTCAGTTGAAAACTGAGTGCGATAAAAGAACTTTCACGAACACATTTGCTTCATAAGATGTAAATATTCTTAGCAATATGATCAACTACTTAGACAGTTCATAATAAAGAGTATGCAACTGAGTCTACTTAATAGTCATTGCAAGCTATGAAAAGATTCCAACTCAAGAATAATAAGTAGCATGAGGCACAAACATAAGCAACATTGCAATGCTCATAGAAAGGTATGATCGAGTGGTATATCGCTTGCCTTTGATTATGAATATCAAGGCACCTCTAAAGTTAAAGTGATGACTAGAAGTAAAGATATCTAGGATACAAGCATCAAAGTCATAACACAAATAATCAAGTAATGAGACAAACACAAAGAATGACAACTACGCTCTCAAGAAGGTGCTCAAAGAATAAATGGAGACTCAACAAGTAAAGAAAAAGGTTTTGAATAATTTTGAAAGGCTTCCAAATGCTGAAAGTATGGTACTCGTTAGCTTTGAGCTCTCATTGCCCCTATCATAAGCATCTTTAAATGGTTAAGGTTAAAGTGACACAACTAAGAGGATATGCTTGACAAGTTATAAATCGAAGTCTCATGCCCCTTACTTACGAAGACCGATCCTCATGCTACTCAACTTTAGTCACGAGTAAGCTCTTGTCATTGTAAGTATATACGTATCATAGAGAATCGCCAACGGGGTACCCCTTGCACATGACACGGGAGCTATCCCATAATCAAAATAACAAGGCAAGCAGACAATGAGCATCTCAGCGATCTTTTTATTTACTATGTGCATAGATTTTTATTGAGGATTCTTCATAGAATGCTCATTGTGGTTATGCTACAAGTTTCCACCATGATTAGGCATGGCTTAGGCTAGCGGCCCAGGCGTTTCTCTAACATACATATAAACTCCATGATCTTACAAGTTCCACTTTTATTTCACACCGCCGAGATCCATAAGCAAAAGAACATGATATCAACTAGGTACAAAGTACCTATGAAGTGTTGAAAGCGGTCCCCATGATACATGGTTCTGCTAACTTTAACTCATAAAGCGCAAGCATATGCGCAACAAAGAAGGACGCAATGGTTCAGGTTTATTAAGTGCAAGAAAATAAAGTGTGCCATCAAGTTCGTGAGAGATTTACTAACTAACTTTATCATAACAAGCAAACATTTTATTCGGAAGAAAACAAGGCATAATGAATATGCACGGAAGTAGCAAATGATGCTAATGGGTAGGTATGGTGGACACTTTAGAAATATTTGGTTTAAGGAGTTGGGAAGTTGAGTAAAACATACTCAGTAAAAGTGAAGGCTAGCAATAGTAAGGGAGCGACAAACGAGAGAGCAATAGCTGTCATTATCATGCTTGCAACAAAACAGGACTACTCATGGCATGAAAGTGATTCAAGATCCCCAAGGCAAAATAATTCATCGAGGCTTAACTGATTATTACAGTCATGTGCATGCGTCAGCATGTGCCAAGTCAATCAAATGAAACATTCAGAGGAGGATACCGCAGTGTCATACCATTTTATGAATAGAGCAATGCAAGCAAACATTCATAAGACATGCTACAAAATATTAGCGAGATGGAGCTAATCATAAGAAAGAAAGAACTACTAAGCATCCAAAGATAACATACACCCTACTTGAACGGACTAAGCAAGCCCACAGTGATGAGTATATGTACAAAAATGAAAACAAATAGAGTTCGTTACCAGCCTCTTACCATGCCTCAAGTTGTCATTAATCCTTATTATTGCTCTTCACTTGTGTGGCTTGAATAATAATATGAAACCAATATTCCACTGAGGACTGTGAACCCTGTAGCAAACTCACAAAATCAAAGAAGAACGATAAACATATTTGGTGTTTTTGATTTTTAAACAAGAACCAAAAGGGAAAAACAAACAAAGCAAAATCTTTTTGGGTTTTTCAAATAGTTTAAACAAAGCAAAAAGGGAAAAACAAACCAAGGCAAAAAGAAGAAACAAACCAAAGAGAAACAACAGAAATATTTTTGGTCTTTTTGGGTTTTAGAAAGCAAAAGCAAAAGAAGAACGAAAACTAAAAAGAGAACGAAAACATGAATATACAAAGTACCGACACAACATGATATGAAGATGAGTGCGGTGTCTACGTACCTCCCCAAGCTTAGGCTTTTGGCCTAAGTGGGTATCAATCCCAAGCTGGCCATGATGAAGTGTCACCCTGGTATGACGAAGAAGTACCCTCGTCCTGGTGCGAGCTCGAGTACGTCCCTCCATAATGTGCGGAGTAATCATAGGAGGGCACATCCTCCTGGTGCTGCTTGTGGAAACCCAACAAGTGAAGCTGCTCGTCCACCTCCTCCCTGGAGCGCGACCACGGTCTCCTGTGAACACTAAACAAAGAAGGCTGTGGCAAAAAGGACCTCCCTTTCATCCCCATCAGTGAAAAGCATCCTATACACTAGACTGTTCAAATCAAAAGTAGCAGTGACAAAGTGATGAGTTTTCATAGCAACAAGATCAATCCTCTGTGGTTCCAACATAGCATCATAGGGATCCACTAAAAGACCTAATGCATTGA
The DNA here is from genome assembly GCA_916181665.1 of Avena sativa. Taxonomy (NCBI): domain Eukaryota; kingdom Viridiplantae; phylum Streptophyta; class Magnoliopsida; order Poales; family Poaceae; genus Avena; species Avena sativa. The sequence continues at coordinate 380,315,925 of OV702286.1, read as the reverse complement.
CTATACGCGAGGCAATTATGCCCCCATAGATAGGCCCCCTAGCAGCTAGGCGGCAAGCAATAAGCGAGCCAAGATTGTACCGAGTATCATTGTTAAGCACAGCATCAAGGAATGCTAAATGATAGTTGGAGATATTACTTGTGTTCTCCCTACCTAGTACACTAGTAGCAAGATAGTATGCAAAGTATCTAAGAGCAGGGAGTTGGATATTTCTTATCTTTCCGCGCTGCGCCACGCGGTCATCATCATTGGTCACCCCTCGGTAAAGCTCCAACAAATCAGCGGGTCGCCCTTGAATTTTCTTGACGCTCCCTGTCATGCGTACACCTACAATACTGCAAAATCTCTCCAAAGGCATGGTGAAGGGTAGATTATAGATTTTAAAAGAGACAGTCGACTGACAGGATGTGTTAGTAAACGTGAAACTCTCAACAAAAGTTTTAGTGAGCATAGCGTATTGCGCACTCTCATCTTGCATATATGAGGTCAATCCAACCCTCTCAATCAGTAGCAAGAAATCATCAAGAATACCTGCAGCTTGTAAGAAAGTAAAACAAGGAAAAGAGGATGGGTGAGCATCCCCATCATCCCTTTCACTACCAATACGAGTTGCAATGAGATCTTCGTTGTATGATGGCCTAGCTTGAGAGGCTGTTCTTGAGGGCCTTGACCTCCTAGGTGCATTACTCTCAAATATCTCTCCAAAAGTATGGTTGTTCATGCTTGGTATTCTAAAATTTAAACACCTATTAAACAAGTGATTGCAAAGTAAATATCATGAAAGATTCTACTCATAGGGACTTGCAAGAGGCCTAAACATGCATCAAAACTATATCTCTAAGCATCAAACAAGCTTACAAGCTCTCATAACCAGTCACCTACAGTAGCAAAATACTCAATATATAATCCACTAAACACAAATCTACTTGGACAAGGGGAGGAGTCACATACCAGGGAACAAATGCCCCAAATTTCAGCAAGAAAGATGGGCTAAGCAAGGAGATCGAAAAAATCGAGAGCAAGCATAGCAAGAACGCGATTTTGAGCTATGAACTGGAGCTTACTCGGGAGATAGAAGAAAGTGGCAGGTGAGAGAGTTAGTGGGGGGGGGCAGGGGTGGCGCACACCAGGGCATGGCGCCACCCAGGGCTGGCCACGCCACCATGTGGTGTGCCTACCTGGTGGGCCCCCTGGTACCTCCCAGGTACTCCTCTGCCCCTTTTTTCATGTAAAAATTTAATATGAATTTTCTGGAATTTTTCGAGACACTTTATTTTGGGGCATTTTCAGGCATAGAAGAATGATTTTTCTGACAGACAGATTTTTTTCTTTTGGAAACATGATGCAAGGACAAAACAAAACTAGAACTACAGAAGTTCTAAGACACTCTAACATGCAAGCAACTAACAACAAAAAGAAAGCTAAATGAAAGCAAAAACTAAAATGCAAAGGGTAGAAATAAACGGAGATAATCAAAATGAAAACACTGTTTTGTTCAATGGAATCCTTTTGTTAACAAGGTTGATCAAGTCTTGCTACCAAAACAATTGCATATGAGACAAAGCTTTGTATTCCACTAGTGATTATGTTACCTCAACCTTGATAGCAATGGTCCCAATCATAATAGTTTCAAATTTTTCTCTAGGTATGGGACAATATATTTCTCCAACTTGAATGCCTTCAACATGTTCAATTGAATTCAAACCATAAGTCCTTTCAATCTTCTTGGGGAAATAGACAGTATGTTCCTTGTCATTTACTTTGAAAGTCACCTTTCCTTGATTACAATTAATAACAGCTCCTGCAGTATTAAGAAAAGGTCTCCCAAGAATAATAGACATATTATCATCTTCAGGCATTTCAAGCACATCAAAATCAGTTAATATCAAGCAATGATGAGCCACTTGAACAGGTACATCCTCACATATACCCACAGGAATAGTGGTAGATTTATCAGCCATCTGCAAAGATATATCAGTTGGTATCAATTTTTCTAGTTGAAGCCTCTTATAGAGAGGGAAAGGCATAACACTAACTCCAGCTCCTAAATCACACAAAGCAGTTCTAACATAACTATTCTTAATAGAGCAAGGGATAGTTGGAATCCCTGGGTCTCCAAGTTTCTTAGGAACCTTACCATTGAAAGAATAATTAGCAAGGAAAGTAGAAATTTCTTCATTAGGGATCTTCCTTTTATTCGAGACAATATCCTTCATATACTTTAAGTAAGGAGGAAATTTAATAGCATCAGTTAAAGGAATTTGCAAGAATAAAGGCTTCATCCACTCACAAAACTTATTATAGTGTTCATCTTCCATTGACTTGTGTTTCTTATCAGGGAAAGGCATATGTTTTTGGACCCAAGGTTCTCTTTCACTACCATGTTTCTTAGCAATAAAATCTTCTTTAGTGTATTTAGTATTCTTAGTGTGGTTTTCAGGTTCTTCTTCAACTTTTTCTTCATTAGGAGCTTCATTTTCTTCATTACCACTTTCAGTTTCAGCATCAGAGATAGATATACTATTAGGATCTATAGCAGGTTCAGAGGGTTCTTCAACAGTTTTATGTTTCTTTTTCCTTTTCTTACGAGTAGAACCACTTCAACTTGTTGAGAATCCTGCTCAATTCTTTTGGGATGCCCCTCAGGATATAGTGGATCCTGGGTAGCAGCACCACTTCTAGTTCTAATTTCATAAGCATGTTTTTCTTTAGCAGCATTAACTAGCAAGTCGTTTTGCACTTTAACGAGTTGATCTATTTGAGTTTGAACCATTTGAAAATGTTTAACAATCATTTTAACATCATTAGAGGTTCTTTCCACAATATCTTTCAACTCAACAATAGCTGTAGTGTTTTCCATTAGATGATTTTGCACCCTTTTATTAAAGTTATCTTGCTTAACAATAAAGATATCGAATTCTTCTAAGCATTGATCAGGAGGTTTAGAATAAGGGATATCACCTTCATCAAAGTGTTGGAGAGAGTGTACCTCAATAGTGGATGAGTAGGGAATAGGCTTACATAATTCTTCAATAGGAGGTAAATTCTTGACATCTGCAGCTTTAATTCCCTTCTCCTTAAGACATTTTTAGCTTCCTTCATCACTTCATCATTTAATTCAATAACTCCCCTCTTCTTTGATGTTGGAATATGCACCGGAATAGATGGTTCAGATAAAATTACTTCAGGTATAGCTTGTTCAGGAGAAGTCCAATCTTCATAGTTCTTGCTTATTTTAGCCATTAATTCCTCAGCTTCCTTAGGAGTCCTATTCCTGAAAACACAATCAGCACAACTATCTAGGTATGTCCTAGATACCTCGGTTAGTCCATTATAAAATGTATCAAGAAGCTCATTCTTAGGTAATGGACTTCCAGCCTATGCATGAATCAAAGCACAAAACCTTGCCCAAGATTTAGGCAATACCTCTTTTTCTCTCTGTTTAAAATCAAAACGTTCCTGCAAAATAGCATGTCTAGCACTAGTAGGAAAATATTTATGTAGGAAAGTACTAATCAAGCACTCAGGGCTATCAATAGATCCAGGAGGTAAATTACTAAACCAAGTTTTAGCTTCTCCTTTCAGTGAAAAGGGAAAATTCTTAGCAACAAAGTAAGTACGCATCTTAATATCATCAGAAAACAAGCCACTCATGGTAGAAAGTTCATTCATATGTGCTACCGCACTTTCATTCTTAGTCCCACAAAAAGGTTCTTTCTCGACAATAGCTATGTAAGATAGATCGAGAGAGAAATCATAATATTCATCTATAATGTTTATGGGGGAAGCAGAAAACTTAGCAATAGGAGACAATTTGGGTCTAATAATACGCCTCTCAAGGAGACTCTTAGCATCGCTCCTATCATGGGTGTTCTTACATTCTTTAATAAATTCATCAGTCATCTCAACATAACCATCTTCAATATCATAACTCTCACTAGACTCAGGTGAACTAACAGGTGTAGTAGTGTCTTCATTAGGAGTTTCAGTATTTCCAGCTATAGTTCTAGCAATCGTAGCATCTAGGAAAGGACCTAATGAACCACTCTTATCAAGCACAGTAGAAGCAGCATCATAATCATCAGAAGTTTTAGATTCAGCAGTAGTAGCAGTGTGTGTAGCATGTGTATGTGGTGGTGTAAGGAACTTACTCATAACAGACGGTGAATCAAGAGCAACAGAGGTGTTCAGAACCATAACTCTTCTTGTAGTGGATGCTAAAATAGGAACCTTGCCATCACGAGACTTACCCATGATGGATGGATAGCAGCGAACAATAGAGAATCCAAGTGAACTTGATAAATAAAGCTATGCTCCCCGGCAACGGCGCCAGAAAATAGTCTAGATAACCCACAAGTATAGGGGGTGTATCGCAGTATTTTCGAGGGAAGTGAAACCCAATTTATTGATTCGACACAAGGGGAGCCAAAGAATATTTATAAGCCTTAACAACTGAGTTGTCAATTCAGCTGCACCTAGAAACAATCTTGCTCACAACAGTTTATCAGTAGCAACAGTTTTGTAGTAGGAATAACAAAGTAGCAGCAGTAGTAAAGTAAAGACAACAGTAACAATAGCAGTAAACAGTGGGATTCGAGTGCGGTAGGCATAGGGATGGATGGACAGGCGTTGCATGGACAAGACAATTCACATAGCAATCAGAACATAGGGCAATTGCAGATAAATAAGATAAAGCATCCAAGTACTAGACAATCCTAGGCATGTGTTCCATATATAGTCATACGTGCTCGCAATGAGAACTTGCACAACATCTTTTGTCTTGCCAGCCCGTTTGCAGCGGGGCATCTAGGGAACTACTGGCAATTAAGGTGCTCCTTTTAATAGAGCACCGGAGCAAAGCATTAACACTCCATGAACACATGTGATCCTCACATCAAAGCCATTCCCTTCCGATTATCCTGATTTCTGTCACTTCGGGGCCACAGGTTCCGGACAACAACATGTGTATACAACTTGTAGATAAGACCAAAAACAATACTATCATAATGAATCAATAACATGTTCAGATCTAAAATCATGGCACTCGGGCCCTAGTGACAAGCATTAAGAACAACAAGTCGCAGCAAAGTCATAAAGCACTAATAAAAGATACTAGGCACCATGCCCTAACAATCTGATGCCATTACATGAACGATCTCATCCAATCCCTACCATCCCCATAGCCTACAGCGGGGGATTACTCACTCATAGATGGGGGAAACATGGATGGTCGATGGAGATGATGGTGGAGATCGATGGAGATGGCTCCGGGGGCACTTCCCCGTCCCGGCAGGGTGCCGGAACAGAGACTTTCTGTCCCCCGAATCTCCCCTTCGGTGATAGCAGCGCTGCGAAACTTCTTCTGGAAAAACGTCGAACCCCCCGAAGTTTTTAGATCAGAAGGCTCCTTATAGGCGAAGAGAGAGGCCGAGGGGGCGCCTGGTGGGCCCACACCACCCCTAGCATGGCCTGGCCTGGCCCGCGCCAGCAGGTGGTGTGGCCACCCCTGGCTCTTCTCCGTCTCGTATTCTGACTCCTGGAGTCTTCGGGTGAAATAGGATTTTTGGCATATTTTCCTGGATTTTTCCTGATAGATGGTTTTCTGCATAAAAAGTAGACACCAAGGCAATTCTACTGAAAACAGCGTCAATCCGCATTAGTTGTATCCAAATCACACAAGTATAGAGGAGAAACAATAGCAAAAGTGTTTGGGAAAGTAGATACGTTTTGGACGTATCAATGACTGAGTATTTTTTGACTGCTTTGTTTATGTCATAGGGATTGTTGATGTGTGTTCCTGATTTAACCGATGTATCAGTATCAGTTAACTTCCTTAGGGTAAAACAACGCAATTTACTCGAATTCGAGTCCCCGGACTCGAATCCGGAAAAGTGTTGGTGTAATTCGACTCAAGCCGCGGAGGTCTTACAGGAGTCGAATTATAGTATATGGGTGTGAGCACTCGACGCGTCTGTCAGGGCATGTTCATCATACCTGTAGGCACGGATATATTTTTGGTAGTGCGCAGCAAATGCGTTGCCAGGCCTTATTCAGGTCTTATCTTCACGCTTGCAAGCGCGGCATCCGAATTTTGTCATCGCGGAGATGATTCGGGTGACCCCGGAGACGCAGTCTCTTTGTAGGGAAACATCATGAGGCGGTGTTGCCATAAGCTTCGAGTGTGGATGTTATAGACACACAGTATGATGTACAAATAATCATAGGGTGCGCGACCAGCGCTCCCTATGGGAGTAGCCCCCGAGTTCCTGGTTGAGTCGAAGACTCAGGCAGGGACTAAAAAACTTTTGCGATTGCTGTCGTCTTTTGTTTGCTTGTTTCAGTCGAATTTATTGCCAGCGCTCCCTATGGGAGTAACCCATGTCCATAGTCGAATCGCGAATTCGAGTGATTGGGTATGCTTTGAATGTCCATGTTCCTGTAGAAGAGAAAAAGAAAAATCGTAGTGTGCGCGATAGCGCTCCCTATGGGAGTAGCCCCCGAGTGCTTGGTGGAGTCGAAGACTTGAGAAAGGACTAAAGTAATCGAAGTCTTCTACTGGTCAATTTTGAATGACATCAGTGCTGACGATGTGATGACCTCAGTTGCCCGCGTGAGCGGGTTTGATAGGACGTGACGAGCGGTGGGTCCCATTTTCTGACTCTGACTTGACCGGGCGTGCGTAATCTTTGTTTTAACTGTGCCTCCTCGATTTCCGCGTGTAATGGGGGTAGTGGGGGATAGTTCACGCTTCGGGTCCTCAACGTGTCAATTACGATGAACTCCACGTGTCTGATAGGGTTTTTTCTGGCCGTTGGATTGCATCTTCCAGGGGGTTAAGTAGAATTGCTGCGACGGTAATTTTTCCCATCTGCTCTTTTCTCTGCCTTTGCCTCTGTCGCCATTGCTGCTGCTCCTCTACTTCCTACACTTCATCTTCCTCACGGCACTGGACCAACTCCGCGTATTCCCTAGTTACTTCCTCCGGTCGCATCGCCACCGCAGGATGGGGAAGAAGAAAGGAGGTGCCGCGGCTGAATCCGCCACCACCACTGTTGTTGCGAAGAAAAAGGGCAGCTCCACCACTACGGGCACCAGCGCCGCCTCCGCCGGTAAAAAGAAGGGCACGGGCACTCGCGTCACCAATGGCGCGTGGCGCCCGTCCGTGATCAAATCTTCTGAGCTCCGTCTCCTACGCCAAGATGGAGTTCTATCTTCTGCAGTCGCTGACGCGCGTGTCCCCGGTGGTGAGGTAATCCCTTCTCCTCTTGCTAGTTTTCGGGTGATGTTCCTAGCGTTCATCATCTGTGGTCTCTCGCGGCCCCTGCATCCTTTCTTCAGGGGCCTTCTCTGTTTCTATGGGCTCCAGCTGCATCAGCTGTCCCCCAACTCCATCCTCCATGTAGCTTGCTACATTACTCTTTGCGAGTGCTGGCTCAGAATCGAGCCACACTTCGGTCTCTTCAAACGTCTCTTCAAGCTGAAGCGCCAGTCGGCGTCTAGCTCCGTAGTCTACAATATAGGCGGCTGTGGTATCCACGTCGACTCCTCCGCCACGTACTTCGACATCAAACTCATGGCGTCCGTCCAAGGGTGGAGGGACAAGTGGTTCTACATCCGCGACCAGAAGGCCGAAGGAGACCACTTCGGACTCGCGCCCTTCGATCCTGCGACGCCGTGCAAGAGGAGGTGCTCCTGGAAGAATGTAGTGATGCCCGGCGAGTCCGCGGAGACAGATGTGCTATACGAGCGTGTCTGTGACCTCGAGAGTCGCATGGGTAAAGAAGAGGGAGGTTGCTCCCTCATTCGCACGTGGCTGCACCGTCGCGTCCAGCCCCTGCAGGCCAGAGTCCACCCTATGTTCTAGTGGGATAGCACAGATGATGTGACTCGCGTATCTGCCGATGGTATTTCCGCGAGTGAGGTAGATAAAAGGGTGCGACTGGTCACCAAGTACACTGCCAAGGATGTGCTCTCAAGTGAACCAGTCGTGCCTCCCTTCGATGCTGCTAATCCTCCTCCTGAGGTACGGTTGTGCTACGGAGTAGCTTTATTTGTCGAATGCTTCTCTTTTCTTGACTTGTACTAACTTGTTTTTGTATGCAGGATTGGAGTGTGTCACCCTGTATGCCCCCTCTTCCTGAGGGGGTTATTCCTCATGAAGCCTTGGAAGAGGACGAGTTGGAGTCGGCCGTCCCATCTGATGTGGAGGAGGAAGCCCCCGAGTAGAGTAGTCCAGACACTCGCAAGCGTTTGTGCAATGAGGATTCAGATGCATCATCTCCTTCGACTCCGGAAGGTGCAGCTGTTGGTGCAGAGTCGCCGATACCTGCCGTTCTTGTGAGCGCCGTGGCGCCATCTTCTCGCAAGAAGATGCGACTGCCAAAGGAGTCGTCGTCAGAGTCGGGGGATCAAACCTTCGATTTTGACAAGTTTGATTGGTAAGTATACGAGTCTTCCTTCTGGTTCTTCTTTGGAGTTGCATTTTCTTGATGTTGGTTTTGTTCTGTAGTCAGTCGGCATCGTCATCTTCTGGCGACATCTAAATTTTGAAGGAATCTGGAGTCGCGACCTCCAAAGCCAAGAAAGTGGCTGAGCGCGCCCCTTCTCCTCCATTGGCGGCCCACTCCGGGCATAATTCATCAAGTTCTCCACACAATGTGGAGCACCAGATGGTTATCCGGACGTCTGCGCGTCAATCGACTTTGGAGTCATTGGAGGATCATGTATGTGTAGTGTTTCTTCTTCTGATTTTGCAGACGAATTTTTTCATCTATACCATCTGCTGATCCTTTACTGTTTCTTTTGTTGCAGCTTATTGTGAAGGAAGTCGCTCGTCTGGCAGAGTAGGTGCTTGCGATGGGTCGTCAGCATGCGATGCTGGCCAACAGCCATCGCGCGGTTGAAAGTGAGTGTTTCAGCTTCTCCTTCTTCATCCTTGCATTATATTCGACTGACGATCTATCTGTGCTTGTGTCATAGCTGAGCATAATGCACTCCTTCGTGACACCGCTTCCCTCGAGAAAACGCTCGCCGTGGCGGTGAAGAGCCGCGATGAGGCAATCGCAGCGCAAGACGAATCACGGAAACGCGAAGAGGATCTGCACGCCTCCATCGCAGCTAGGGATAAGTTGTTCGAAGAACAGCTTTTCTCGATTGCCTAGGCTCTCTATGGTATTCCCTTGTCTGGATTTTCTTCATGTCCCTTCTTTCGAATTTTTTGCTGTGCTGACTTTTGTGCCAATGCTTGATTCTTGTGTAGATGCCAGTGGTCTGAGCTTTGACCCCTAGGCAGTCCGTCGTGATGATGCCCTGGAAGGTGCCATCTCGGTAGTTCAGGATCGCAGTGCTGCTGTTCAGGGGGCGCTCACCAAGGCCAAGGCCGTGCTCAGTCACCTCCGTGAGGAGCTGGCTCCCAAGGCTGAGTTAATCGAGAATATGGATGAGCTGGTGGAGTCCCTTGCTGGAGGCATTCCTGCAGGCTTCAAGAACTCACTCCGTGCGGCTGGTGCCTCAATGTCACTCATGATGGTTCAAGCCCATGGAGTCGAGGTTGATCCTGCAGCGGTCTCCAAGGCGATGCCTGTCAGCACAGATGGCCAACAGGTAGTATTTGCTCCTTTCGCAGCTATCTGTGGCAAGTATGGGCCGCAACTGATCAATACAGTTGCAAAGTATTTTGAGGAACTACAGCGTGCCAAGAAGGCGGCGAAGGCTGCGGCATCAGGGGCCGGCGGGAAGTCTGCGGTGTCTGATACCGCCACAGACTCGATGAGGCCCCCAAAACCAAAGTCCAAGTCGAAGAAACCAGTTGCTCCTTAGTAGTAGTGTCTGTAATAGTTGAATAGTTTGTCTCTTTTGTCTAGAACATGCCTTTTGGCGAGTGTATCTATTGATACTTTATTCTGCTTGAATGCACTCGAGTCTTTTGTCTATGCATCACCTTAGTCTTCTTATTGTCTCTTGCTTGGCTTGTGATAGGGCACATCGAGTGGTCCTTCGAGTGAACCTCGGAGATGAACTGTCCTTGCTCTCGTGACTCCGTGACCGCGTGAAGCAGTTGGAGCGTGAACTGCCCGTACTCCGTGGTAATGCGGACGTATGGAAGTCGAGGGCGGAGAAGGCCGTCGCCCGAGAGCAATATCTGCTAGGGGAGGTGACACAGTTGGGCGACCAATTCAAGTGTTAGCTTTCTTCCTTATCTTTTTCTTGTAGTCACCCGCAATGGTTCGTTGTCTTCATACTTTTTCCTTTGTTTGGTATAGTTGTCAGTGCACGCCATACGTAGGATGAGAAGGATAAGATTGCCATTCGCATGAATGATCTGACCCAAGAGCAGCTTCAGGCGAGTGGATACTTCTGGGTGGATCATGATCGTGCAATCACACTTGCGACCCTGCAGGATCGTGCTTTGTGAGTGCTTCACTTCCTGAAGAAGTCGCAATCCTGCTTGAAGAATATTTATCGGACGATGTTCCCGCTGGATGTCGTTCCATCGAGCCTGCTGGCCCTTCTTGCCAAATTCCAGGACTTGAATGCAGTCCGCGAGTGTGTACGGCAACAGTTAGTGGCTGGTGCTAAGGCTGCTCTGTCGCTGGTACGACTGCACATGCCTGATGTGGATGTTGCAGCAATTGCGGCCGGACCGCCAGCCCCGCCAGCAGGTTCGACTTGGAACATGGTTCCTCACTACCAGGCGGTGGATCGTCCGGCGGAGGAGATCGTCGACTTCTTCGAGGAGCAGACCAACGTTCCTTTGTTGCACTAGTAGTTTAGCTTGTATCCTGTACATAGTTGTACCAGTGTTGTAAAGTTCATATATATATGCTGTATATATTTGATTGACATTGATGTATATAAGGAGCTTGTTAGCGTGTATGTTTTGCGAGTGCGTTGCACTATGCGATTCCTTTTTGTTATCCTGACTTGTGTTTATGTCAGCACCTTGCCAACCTGTCAGGTGCATTGCAACTGGGTTGGTTCTTGTCAAGGGTTTCGATTGGTGCGTCAGCTACTCAGGATATCGCGTTAGTTCGTAGAACAGGTGTGTATAGGGTGGCGCAGCCCCCGAGTGGATAATTTGCAAAAATAAAAGGAACACTGAGTTTTAGGGCACTTAGCTTTATTTATTCGCAGGATAATACGGGGTACAATGTGTGGCTAAGTAGCCTTGGATGAGTAGCCTTATTTGCAATGTAAAAATAAAAGGCGACTAAGGGTAGAAGCACCCAGCTGCGCGACGTTCTAGGGGTTGGAGTATGCGACTCTTGTCTCGAAATCTTTAAGGCGATAGGCGCCACATGGGATTACTTCTGTAATCACATATGGACCCTCCCAGGGGGACTCGAGCTTGATATGCCCTTGCTGTTTCAGTCGCAGGACCAGATCACCTTCAACGAAGGACCTGGGGCGTAGCCTTCTGCTGTGATAGTTGCGCAGGTTCTGTTGGTAGATCGTTGATCTTTCTGCGGCGATTTACCGCGCCTCGTCAAGGAGCTCGACGGAGTCTTCGAGTGCAAGAGTTGACTCCTGCTCGCTGTAAGCGACCACTCGTGGTGCTTTGTATCGTACCTCTGCGGGTAGCACCGCTTCAGCCCCGTGCACCATGAAGAACGAGGTGTACCCTGTGGTGCTGTTTGGAGTTGTGCGTAGGCTCCAGAGTACCGATTACAGCTCATCTAGCCAGCAGCCCGCGACCTGTTCGAGTGGCCTGAGGAGTCGCTTCTTGATGCCGCCGCAGATGAGCCCGTTGGCTTTTTTGACCTGACCGTTGGTCTGTGGATGTGCTACAGAGGCATAGCTGACGTTGATTCCTAGATTCTCGCAGAATTCTTGGAACTCCTTGGATGTGAAGTTCGTCCCATTGTCCGTGATGATATTTTGTGGTTCTCTGAAGCGATAGACGATGGACTCGAAGAACTTGACTGCGCTGTATCCTGACTGATTAGTCACTAGCATGTCCTCTATCCACTTGGTGAATTTGTCGACTGCGACTAGGAGGTAGACGTAGCCTCCTTGTGAGGACTTTGGGAGCTTGCCGACCATGTCGAGTCCCCATTGCGCGAAGGGCCAGGCCAATGGAATTGGCCAGAACTCTGCACTAGGTGTGTGTGGCTTGTCCGCGAATCGCTTGTCAAGCGTTGCATTTTTGGATGATGTCCTTGGTGTCACGCATGGCCGTAGGCCAGTAGAATCCAGCTCGTATAGCTTTGGCTATGAGGGCTCGACTGCCAGCGTGGTGCCCGCAAGTCCCCTCATGGATGTCGAGGAGAACAACCCTTCCATCAGCGTTGGAGACACATCATTGGAGTACTCCTGTGATGCTGCGCTTGTACAGTTCGCCGTTGATAACAGCGAATGCGTTGGATCGCCATGCAATGTGCCGCGCATCAGTCGGGTCATCCGGTAGCCTTTTGCTGAGAAGGTACATGATGTACGGTTGAGTCCAGGATGACTCGATCATCATGATGCTCATTGGTCCTTCGAGTCCTGTGTCAAGCTCCAAGTCATCGAGTGCCATGGGCTCATTGGGCGGTGCAGCCCCCGAGTCCATTGTTGCGCTTGTTTTCTTCTCTGTGGCCTTTGGCTTTATGGAGCGTTCGTAGATGCGCTCGAGAAATACCCCAGGTGGTATGGGGGCACAGGTAGAGCCTATGTTGGCGAGTGCGTCCGCCTCTTCATTGCTTTCGCGGCCTATGTGCTGCAGCTCGCAACTGTCAAAGTCCCCTTCGAGTGTGTCGTAGAGGTCGCGGTAGGCGATCATATTGTCGTTCAGTGCGTCACACTCGTGCATTGTCTGGTTGACGACTAGCTTGGAGTCGCCGTATATTATGAGCCTCTTGGCGCCACAAGCTTTTGCCATCCTCATCCCGTGCAGCAGGGCCTCGTATTTAGCTTCATTGTTGGAGGCGGTGAACTACATTCGTAGAATATACTTCAGCTTGTCTTCCTGGGGCGATGTCATATGACGCCTGCGCCAGCTCCATCCTTTCGCTTGGATCCGTTGAAGTGCATTGTCTAAAGGTAGGACATATCTGGTTTTTCAGGTAGCTGGTTCTCCATCCAGTGCACGAGGAAGTCAGGGAGAACTTGCGACTTAATTGCGTCGCGTTTTTCATATGTAATGTCTCGTGGAGACAATTCGATTCCCCAAAGCGCGACTCTTCCGATGGCGTCGGGATTGTTGAGGATATGCCCAAGCGGGGCGTCGTTGACTACCACGATTGGGTGTTCCTGGAAGTAGTGGCGCAGTCGCCGGGCTGTCATGAAGACATCGTACGCTAGCTTCTGGTAGTGCGGGTACCACTGCTTTGTTGGCGTGAGTACCTCGCTGAGGTAATAGACTGGGCGTTGTACCCCGTGGATCTTGTTTCCCTCGGCTCGTTCTACCACGAGCACTGTGCTGACCACCTGGTTGGTGGCGGAGATGTATAGCATCAGGGGTTCCCTCTCACGTGGGGTTACTAATACTGGCGAGGTGGACAATAGGCGCTTGAGGTCTTCAAATGCTTCCTGTGCCTCGTTGGTCCACTCGAACTTGTCAGCTTTGTGGAGAAGTTGGTAGAAGGGTAGTGCCTTTTTGCCCATTCGACTGATGAATCGACTGAGCGCCGCGATTCGCCCCGCCAGCTACTGGACACCTCTTATGTTCTTCGGCTTCTCCATGGCCAGTATGGATTTTATTTTCTTCGGGTTCGCCTCGATCCCTCTCGCGGAGATGAGATATCCGAGTAGTTGACCAGATGGTACGCCAAAGGCGCACTTGTCCGGATTGAGCTTGATCCGATAGCGGTCGAGGTTGGCGAAGGGTTCGCGTAAATCGTCGATTAGTGAAGCTTCCTCTTTAGTCTTGATTATGATGTCGTCAACATAAACTTGAATGTTGCGACCAAGTTGGTTCTTGAGGCAAGCCTATATGCACCGCTGGTAGGTGGCTCCTGCGTTTTTTAGCCCGAAGGGCATTGTGTTATAGCAGAACACACCGAAGGGCATTGTAAATGCCGTTTTCTCTTGATCCTCCTCCTTCATTCGAATCTGATTGTAGCCTGAGTAGGTGTCGAGGAAGCAGAGGCGATCACATCCCGCGGTGGAGTCGATGATCTGGTCGATTCGTGGTAGCGGGAAGTGGTCCTTTGGGCAATGCTTATTCAGAGAGGTGAAGTCCACGCACATCCGCATGATATTCGTGTCCTTTTTTGGTACTAGCACCGTGTTGGCAAGCCAAGTGCTTTCCTTGATCTCGCATATGAATTTGGCGTCGAGGAGTCTGTTAATCTCCATTCCGACTGCCTTTGCTCTTGGTTCAGACAGTCGCCGAATTGTTTGTTTGACTAGCCTTGCGTCTGGGTTGACATTGAGTGCGTGCTCGGCGAATTCGCTGGGAACTCCTGGCATGTTCGCTGGACACCAGGCGAAGATTTCCCAATGCTCACGGAGGAATTCGACAAGCGCGAGTTCCTATGCGGGACTCAAGTTGTTGGCGATGAGGGCCGTCTTGGCGGGATCCGATGGGTGGACCTGCACTTTCTTTGTGTGCACCGATGAGTCGAAGGATAGGTCGGGTGAACTTGGCCGGCTCAGGGGAGGCAGACTGTTGTCTGTCGACTCCTTTAATCTCGCGAGTTCTTCCTGCATGCCGAAGGACTAGGAAATTCTGTTGAACTCCCTGTCGCAACTATCGGACCTCTTGAAGCTCCTGTTGATTGTGATGACGCCATTAGGGCCTGGCATTTTCATCTGCAGATAGGCGTAGTGCGGCACTTCCATGAATCTAGCGAACGCGAGACGTCCGAGGATGCAGTGGTACTGTGAGGGCCAGTCGACGACTTCAAAGTCGACGCATTTGCGTCGAAAGTTTTTTGGCGTGCCAAAGATGACGTCGAGGTTGATTTTGCCAAGGGGATATACGCCTTTGCCTGGGATGATGCCATGGAATGTTGTGTCCGAGGCCTCTAGGCAGGTTAGAGGGATCCTCATTGCCCGCAAGGTACTCGTGAACATAAGGTTGATGCCGCTTCCACCGTCCATGAAGACGCAGCTCATGTCAAAACCTCCAATTTGTGCCTCGAGTACGAGGGGACAGTGGCCTGGACGAGGTACTTGGCGCGGATGGTCGCGCTTGTCGAAGGTGATGCAGGAGTCGCTTCCACTGAGGTACTCAGTGGTGGATGGTGGCGAGTTTGTCGCCAGATTGACTTGGCGAGTGATGGCCTTTTGCACCCGGTTTGAGGGGTAACCCTTTTGGATCATCATGGTGCCCATGGCCCGTGGGTATGGCTCGCCTCCGTGATGCTGGTCAGGCGCAACTGTGTTTGGCGATGGCCCGGGTGGTGGTAGATGAGCTCCATGTGCCACAACGCCTGGGGCGGCTCCGTAGCCCCTGTTGACTGCGTCGCGATTCATCCGAGCCAGGCCCTCATGGAGTTTGAGGAACTCGCGACAGTCTTTGAGGAGGTGGCTGGATTTCTTTTTGCCATCATGCTTGTCGATGTAGAAGTGCACGGTGCATGGCCCGGACAACTTGTCTTCAATGGATGCGGCGGGCGCCTCATCACGAGTGTGGCACTGCCATACTTGCGTGGTTTTCCCAGAGTCGCGGTATCCACTGCTACGGTAGCCGCTGCTGCGGTTGTCGTCGCGTCTGTCGGCGTAGCCATCTGCGACCATGTTGACGTCGTCGCGGTCATCGTAGATGCGCATTCAACGTTTGCTTCGGCAGTCGCGTCTGCGTTCGAGTTCTGCTTCCTCGTCGGAGTGAACACGATTCTTCACCGAATCTTCTCCATCAGCCCACCGATTCGCAATTTCCATCAGGTGGTCGATGGTTTTGGGCTTCGAGCGACCCAGCTCCTCCCTGAGCTCTATGCGGCGAACGTCGCCATTGAATGTGTCGATTGCGCGGTCTCCTGAGATATTTTCTATGGAGTTCTTGATGATGGACCACCTCTGGATGTACGAGCGTAGTGATTCGCCCGACCTTTGCTGGCAGCACCTCAGCTCTTCGATTGACGCGGGCCTTTTGTAGGTGCCCTTGAAGTTGCATACAAAGCTGTAGACCAGCTCTTCCCAACTGCGAATGGATCCGCGTGGGAGGTTGTTGAGCCATGCCCGGGCGGCGCCCTGTAGCTGTAGATGCAGGCATTGCATAGCCGTGCTTCGACTCCCGCCATGGAGCCTGATGAAGGAGATATGGTCCTCTAACCAGATTTTCGGGTCCTACAGACTGTCAAACTTCGGGTTTTCTGATGGAAGCTTAAACTCCTTAGGCATTCGCTTTTGCCTGATGGCCCTGCTGAAGCATCTAGCGCCACAGAGCTCCACATCTTCATCTTCAGAATCAGTCGATCGGGCACGTCGTGCCCTTGACTTGTCGATCTTGCGCTACGTGAGGTCATCGCGCGCGTCGTAGTCGTGGTCGTGTCGCCGGGAGCGGCGCCGCCAAGACAGATCGTGACTGTCATCGCTAGATGAGGGCAGGAGTAGCGTTTTGCCAGGGCTTGCCTTTCTTCGGCTCCGATGTCAGCTCTTTGTCGAGGGCGGCCTTGATTAACCCCAAGCCTGCGATTGTAGATCGGTGCATGGCAGCTCGAGAGTCTCCAGCTGGCGGCTGGTTGTTGAGTACGTACATGGTGGCCACCGTTACCGCAGCTTGCGGCGTTTTTGGAAGCACGTTGCCACGCGTATCCACCGTCATGGAGCCGAAGTCGAGGACTTTGGCGGCTTCTACACGTTCTTGTTCAGTGAGGTGAGCAAGTCGAGATCGCCTCTTTTTAGCGATGTACTCGTTGCACCTGGAAGAGGATCCTCCGTGGGAGGAGAGCCCGGCTCGTCGGAGGCTCGACTCGTCTGCCACCTTTTTACGCGCCTCGAGTTGCGCGATTGTTTGCAGTTGGTGTTTGTATTCCTCTTTAAAGAACCAATGGTAGCCCATCAACAGTTCTTGCGGGGAGACGAAAGGCATAGGGTGGCCTCGTAGGGCTTCTCGGCAGCGGGCCCACTCGAGGTCGTTGAGCCTGATCACAACGCGTTCGCCAGTTTGCTCGTTTATCATAGTTGGAGGTTCGACTACTCCTCCGTTGTTGACGAGGGCGCCGTTAGTGGGGCCGCTGTTTGGTGGTCCGCCATTAGGTATGCCACCGTTTGGTGGATCGGTTCCATTGCCTCCGTTTCCCGTGTTGTCGCGATTGGCAGAGGAGTCGCCCGTGTTGATGACGGTGCACATGAAGTGGTTGGGCAAGCTGCTGCTCTCGCAACTTTCAGATCCGGAGTCATAGGCTCCATCTTCAGTTGCCAGATCGCCCAGATCGGATTCGCGACTGCTGTCGCTGGCCGTATTCTTGACTGTTGTCGAAGCATTGAGCTCACTGAGGGTGACGATTGGCGGAGGGAACCACGATGCTGGAGCAATCGATGGTGTTGTCGGCTAGTTAGGCATGCGAAGCGTGCCCATCTGACCAACTTGGAAGCGGAAGCTCCCGATCGCCAGGCTGATTCCATCGCCCACAGACTCAAAAGCCGGGCGACTGGCCGGCATGTGGACGGTGAAGTCGAACACGCCGAAGAGCTGGCGAATCTCCGCTGTTGCGGAGTTGTAGATCGCAGTTGATGGGGCCAAAGAAGACGCAACATCAGCACTCCCAATTCCCACAGACGACGCTGATTGACGAGGGTTTAACTCATCAATGCCCATTGTTATGGACTTGGGTTTTGGAGAAGGAGGGAGCGCTGGAAGCATCAATCACCTAGCAAACAAGCACACAGGGGACTCGAAGATTTACCCAGGTTCAGGCCTCGTAGAGGTCCCTACTCCTGCTTGTCTGCTCGTGGAATTATCAAAGGAATCAAAGATTACAATGGTGCCCAGATGCAATCTGGCGAGAGTTGTGGAAACTAGGGTTGCGTGTATCCTCCTCGCCGCCCCCTCCTAGCCTTTATATAGGTAGGCTAGGTCTCAGGTAGCAGGTCGAGTCGGTTACAGGTTAGGGTTTTCCCTTTAAACTTTATATCTTTAGCTTCTTCTTGTTCCGCAAGCAATCGAGAGTCCGTAGGTTACTCGAGTTCTCCATTTGGGCATTGGCAACACCGTGGGCTTCCACCATATTCAGCCCGTATACACCAAGCTCGAGTACCTGTAGGGCATACCCATGTCACTAGCTCTTCAGGATTTTCATCATTTTTTACCACCCTCATCATCTTGAGGTATTCTACCGGATTTGGCTCGGGCTTTCCAACAAACTTTGCTAGTATGAGAGCTTGGCTCTCAGCTACCTTGCCTAACTAAGCCTCCACAGTCTTTATCCTTTCCTATACAGCATGCACATCATTTATAATTGCAACGGCTTGGTTAGATAATTTTCCTATACCACTTTCATGATTCTCCGTGATTTTAATAAGCATATTATTTTGCTTGGTTTGAGCTTGTATAAAAGTTCTAACAGTTTTCTCAAACGAGAGATTGCCATGATTTTCTCCATTATTATTATCATAATTGTTGTAAGGAGCTCCTGCAGGATTAGAATAATGTTTTTGAACATTAGAAGTATAATTGGTATTTTTCCATGCAGGATTAAAAGGAGTGCGAGCTATAAAATTGACATCATTAATATCGGTAGCGATAGCATTAACCTAGGTTTCTTCTTTACCCTTTACTATATTAAGTAGCTCGTCTACCTTAGATGTAAGCTCTTCATTATTTACCTAGGTAATTGAACTTACTCTCTTTGAGGTTATCTCAACATGCCATTGGGCATGGTTATTTGCATATCATCAAGTAACTTCTTCGCAACACTTACTTGCTTTCCCATGATTGTTTCTCCTACTGCAGTATCTAGCATAGACTTAAACATTGGGTTAAGACCATTAGAAAACAAATATAATATAAGCCATTCTTCCATCCCATGACTAGGAAAGTTCATTACGGCTTCTTTCATCCTTTCCCACGCAAGCGCTAGTGGCTCACGGTCTTCTTTTATAAAGATTGTAATGTTGGATCTTAGCTGCGTAGTTTTAGCTGGGGAAAATTTTTAGTCATAAACAAATTAGTACATTCCTCCCAAGATTTAATGGTGACCTTTGGTAGAGCTAGCAACCAATCCTTAGCCTTTCCTCTAAGAGAGAAAGGAAACAATCTTAATTTCACAACTTTTGGATCTACATCCTTAATACGCATCATGTCACAAGTTTCAGATTTAAGTGTAAACCCTAATCCTCAGAAGATGAGCCCCCAAATTGGTTTTGTTGAATCAAACTTAAAAGGTTAGGCTTTATTTCATAAGCTTTCACATCAACAGCGGGCTGAGTGATGGGTACACGAATAAAATCATCAATGGGAGTAGCATACTCCCCAAGTCTCTTTTGAGCCATGGCTCTTATATTTTTGGTAAATGTTTAAGTAATGAAAACAAATAACATGTAACAATTGTTTTGGGTTTTCAAATAGATAACAAGAAATAAACTACAACTAATAATAAAACTAAAAACAAGGTCTCTAGTGACCTCACCAGGATAGCAAAATTGCTTCCCATCAACAGTGCCAGAAAAAGGGTTGATACCTTCGATCCGGACTCACGGATGTAGTACAATAGCTTTTCCCTAGAAGACCTAGGTTTAATAGAACCTTGGAAATCAATGCTAAAAGGAAATAAAAAGGACACGTCTACAAGACTTGTTTGTTCGTGTTACCTTAGTTGATCGGACCAATCTAGTTTACTTTATAATGGGTTTGAATCAATGGATGGAGATAGGCAAGGGTTGAAGATCCACCTGCAGCTGCACATCAAATGGGATAAAAGATAATAATAAGCATAGTCATGTATAATTTTTGAATGGAGATAATCTCTTGTGGGCAACAAATCCTAATATTCTAGAGCCCTCGTGATGTAGCGGGCATAGCAATAGACTTTTAATCCAACCGAGTGCACACCGAAGCCACGGGTTACAAACGATTATTAAGTGTAAAACATAGATCAAAGCTTTAAGTGGTGATGTTGTTATTGATCCCGAATGGGGCGCTAAGCAAAGACCATACTACTATTTGTGTCACTGAGGTTCCTATGATATCGCTGCTAGCCAAGTATCCCACCTCAAGACTTTATTAATCTATGGGATCTTGGGTACCTACAAGTCCACAAATCGATATAAGAGACGAAGAAACAAAAGATACAAATCACAATTGCAAACAAAATACAATTCTCCCATGATCTAGATGCACATAATCACTGCGAGGTTTCTCCCCAGCCTGTAGCCTGTGAGGACTAGTCACTCATAACAAATAGATCTAGGATAGAAAACATTGTGCAAAATACTTAGATTGAAATCAAATATTCTTACAATGGTCACCAAATCACAAGGAGATCTAAAGTACAAAGCAATGGCTATGGCTAATGGAGGGAATGGATGATGGAAGTGATGAACAATGGCGTGGATCTCCCTTGGTGGTGTTGTGATGTAATCTGGGAATGGCGGCACTATGGCCGGAGGCTAGAGCCTCAAAATATATAGGCGTCTTCATGAAAGCTGTAGGGTTTGACGAGATGAAGTCACCGCCACATGGTACGGGCGGACAGTACGGGTGGGTCCTGCCCGTACCAGTGGTCGTTAAGCTTTGATGACACCTGGGAATGACTCCCCAATTACTTGGCCGTGTGGACTTCCTCAAAAACCTTCATTATGACTCCTGATTTCGCATTAAAAAGCGTGATTTCCTGCACAACACAATTCAAAGCAAGGTTTTGCATATCTTTGCAATTATTACTCATTAGTGGCAAGGATTGAGAGTTTCTTCTTTCTTGTCAATTGCTTAACCAAAGATAATGTTTAAACGTGGTGGAAGATGGCTATTTTTGGATCCATCACTCCCCTATGCCATCTAATGCCTCCATCACTTCCTCATTTGAGAACGCTCTACACAAGGACATGTTCATGTCCTCAGTTACATGTGGTTGCACATGTTGAAGAAGTTCCTCCATTCGAGTACATGGAGAAGAGTGGAAAAGATTCAAAAAATAGTTAGCTTCCACCTATTTCATGGCCTCCTCATCCTACTCCACCACCACTCCATGCCCCTTCTCAGTTTTTTGATACGATTCCTATTCCTCCTCTCCGTAGCAACCGAATGAAAGTACCTCGTGTTCCGATCACCCCCTTTCATCCAGTTCACATGGGCCCTTTACTTCCAGTAAATATCCCCTGCTCCTCCAAACGGCTAAGTTTAAACCGAAGCACAACTTCCCTTCTCACTTGTTCGGGTACGATTCTTTTCTTCCTCCATTTTCCAGCTCTTTCCTTAACTTGTTGATATGTTTGTCTAGGTTGCCCAGCACATTCTTACTCTAGTCTGCCAACTCCCCAAGCACTCCTTTCACACCCTCCACCACTCCTCCTTTCTTCACGTCTACCTCCATCTCCCACGCATTCTTCATAATCCCTACGCACGCGTCCTCCTCCATCCACCTGGCCTCAAACCTTTGCACATTGCTCTGAGCTGAGTTGTGCTTTATCTTCTCCACACCATGTGTGTACACTATCACTGGTCAGTGATCAGAATGGCGTGGGTCCCCATTGGTTATTTTGAAAGACGAGAACCGCCCGTGCTAGTCATGTGTCGCCACCACCCGATCTAAACATTCCCTGCTATATTTATTCGCTAGATGGCTATGATTGCGCCATGTAAAAATATCACTAGCAAACCCTAGGTCATCCATCTCATAGTATTCCAATGCTTACTTAAACTTATCCATGCATGTTTATGGTTTTGGGACCCCTTCCTTCTCCCATGAGTGTAGAACCACATTGAAATCACCGCAGTAGAGCCACAACTTATTATTTTGGTGTTTCAGATTTCTCATTAGCCTCGACATCTTGTCCTTCTTGTCCGATTTGGGTTTTCCATATACCCCAGTAAATCTCCAAATAAACCCATCCACTTCTGTGATCTCTGTATCTATGTGGTGTTTCGAGACAAACCCCACAAGCCTTAGGTTAATCTTGTTTTTCCAGAGCATTGATAGTCCCCCACCTTTCCCATCACAATTCTTTACAAGCATGTTTGGCATCCCTGTCTTCCACTTCAAACCTTATAGCTTTTCCTTGCACATCTTTGTCTCTGACAGGAACAAAACATTTGGGTCTTTCTTCTTCTGGAGGTCCAAAAGACCACGAATTGCCGGGTCATTCCCCAAACCCCGGAAATTCCAATACACACACTTCATTGGGCCCCATAGGACTATTCCGATAGTCCCGCTTCATTGTTTTTGTTTGCATCGCCCTTATTACTCTTCTTATTCTTGCTCATATCATCCACCTCCATCTCATCGCCCCCTCACTTTTTTGATGATTCCTCCACCCTATCACCCTTCTCATTCTTCTCCCCTTTCCTAGATCTTGCAACCCTCTTATACTTCCCCCTATCCTTTTACATCCTTCCCTGTCCCCCCATCTCCTGTGTAACAACAAACTTCCCTGGACCCTATAGTGCTTTCCTATCTCCCTCCTTCCCCACTACCATTGTAGTGACATCTAGTGCCGTCTTAGTTGCTCCCGCCACAACAGGTATAGTTCCTGCCTTCGTAGCCACATCAGGGGTTCCAACCGTGGAATTTCCATCGCCAAATCAGAGCTTCTTCTGGGTAGCAGGGGCTTCCTTTCCTTCCTTTGCTTTAATAGATACGACTCCCTCCCTTGGTTTTGGTGGGCTATTAACCTCATGCTCTTCCCCTTCATTACTCTTGTTGCTCTCCAAGGACTTTGTTTCATTTTTCCTCCAGTTTGGTTCATCACTCCTCGACTTGCTTCCACGGCTGCCCCATCCATAGCTCCTTCTAGTGCCATTATCATTCCAATTCCTCCTAACATCTGCCCTAGGTCTCCTCGGTGGCATCCACTTCAGCTAGTTGCCATACTGGGGATCATCTCCCTTGTTAAGCTTAATGCTGCATTCTTTCTCCACATGTCCCATAATACCACACATAAAGCAAAATTCCGGCAGGTACTCATACTCAAAAGGGCACCATATAGTGCGCCCCAACTCATAAATCTCCAAGGTGGTACCCCTCATGATTGGTGCAGTTATATCCAGTCTCACTTTAACCCTCAAACACTTCGCTACTGCCATTCCATGTTTTACGCCCTCCATCTCCATGAATTCTCCCACCCGATCACCAATCAATACACCATTTTGTCTACTCATCATCCCCAAAGGCATCTTATAAATTCTAACCCATATAGGAATGGTCGAGAACGAGTAGTACTCTACCATCATTTTTGGGTCAAAATCTTCCATCACGATCAAGCTTTTCTCAAACATCCATGGCCCATTCTCCACCTCTTTCTTTCTTCCTCCTGCTTGGAGAAAGGTGAAAAGGAAGACGTTCTCACCTATCTCCTTGAACAAAATTCCCTTCATTGGACCCCAGATCGGTCCCAACGCATTCTCCAACTCCTCCGATATTGCTGGTTTGCTAGCCAACAGCTTCCCCACTGCCTGTTCCTCTTTCGCTTTGCCCCAGGATATCGAGCCCTGTCCAATCTTCACTCCTCTACTCTGCCTCCGACAGCTTCAAGCCCCTCATCAAACCTTCCACCTGCTCCATCTCGAATCCACGATACACGAAGTGCACACAAAGCCTGGGCAGGGTGTTTTACTATCACGTGCCCTAGCACACGCAAAAGGTCTATGGTGGATGGGTTTGGGAAGAAGGACTCATTACCAGGACAACCCGGTCGCCAAGACCGACTGGAGGGCACACCGCCTGGCAACCGTCGAAGGGAGATTTAGCACAGGTTACGAGATCGAGAGTTCGTCGACATCGAGGGAGAAGTGAGGTGGCCAGATCCGATCTCTGCCTGATTGCCCACCCGATCGCCCGACAATCAATCAAAGTATAAGTTAGTAACACAAAGTATACGTTGGGGAGCACGCTCTTGGTGTTACTAACTTAATAATCAAAGTATAAGTTAGTCAAAGAGCACACTCCCAAACGTAAAGGCCATCCATGTCCATTCTCCAAGTCAAGATTGACATCCACAAGAAAAATACTACCAGGTGATATCTATTTGGTTCCTCTAAAATTATTTATTCTGTTATGCGGATCAACTCTACACATAAGTTCTTCGGGATTGTTCTATTTCCTATGCAGATTGACTTATTTTAATTCTGCTCAAGACAACAAGCGATTCGATGAAACAAGTAATTTTCTTGAGAATTAATCGGGCTGCATTTTTATTCAAACTCCAGCATCCACAGATAACAAGTTCATTACAAATACGGGGTGATCCCAACTAGGTTTCAAACAATTTATTCCCACAACCCTCTTTAGCTAACCTATGCGCTATTTCATTTCCTGTTCGTCTAACATGCTTGACCGAACAATCCACGAAGTCACCAATAAGCGCCTTGATACCTTCGACTAACTAACCTTGAGCTGATCGCT
The DNA here is from genome assembly GCA_916181665.1 of Avena sativa. Lineage (NCBI taxonomy): Eukaryota > Viridiplantae > Streptophyta > Magnoliopsida > Poales > Poaceae > Avena > Avena sativa. The sequence goes on along the minus strand of OV702286.1, from coordinate 380,291,500 downwards.
CCAGATCCTTGCTTCTAATTTGAGCCACATATCCCAAACAGTCCATCTCTAACACCACTCTCATTGACCCCACTACCTTTGCTAGCAAGAAAGCACGGTGACACGCCATTAGCTCGGCATTCTCCGGATCTTTCAAGTGAGGGAGAAATGGCTGGCCGCCGCGATCGGCGCCACATGGTGGCCCCGTATGATTGCACATCCGTGTTCGTCAGATGCTGAAAAGGCCCCGTCCGAGTTGATTTTGTGCCAACCAGGCTCCGGAGGCAGCTAGTGTTCTTCCTTCGATGCTTCCTTTTCCTCAGTGCCAGGCTCAAGGACTGCCACTCTTCTACTAGTGCCATGGTTCGGCGAGCGATTCTTGCTGGATCCTCAATCATAGATTCATCGCTTGCATCATTTCTTGCTAGCCACATGTGGTAAAGGGCCATCATAGTCACCTCTAGATCCTTCTCCTCCAATTTCCCGAATAACTCCAGCTTCCACAGCTGAAAGGACCCTTGCGACCAAATATCTACTGGTGGCGATGACAGAGTGAGCGAAGATATTTTCCAAAACTGAACCGAATGTGGGCATAGCCAGAAGCGGCGGTTGATATTTTCCTATCCGTTACACACAATACAGCGAACCCCCTCTTTAATCTTCCTTCTTTTCAGCTCCTCACCCACCGCTAGGCCATTCTTCAGTCTTCACCAACCTCCAACAGTGAACCTCACTCTGCCTGGGACATTTGTTGACCAAAGAGACAACCAACCTTTGTGTTCGGAGCTAGACAAGGATGAACATGCAACACCCGCCACTGCCCTTTTGAGCTGTTGTTTTAGGTGATACGCCGATCTTACACCGAAGAGACCATTTTTTGGTGTAACTCCATGCGATGTACTCCCTCCGTTTCAAAATATAAGATGTTTTAGCTTTATGAATGAAGTGTATCTAGACCCCCTTTTAGTGTCTAGGTTTAAATACACTCCTTTCACAAAGCTAAAACATCTTATATTTTGAAACGGAGGGAATAGTCGACAATTCCGACAGTATATCCGCGACATCTCCCTCATATAACAACTCGTTTAACTTGTCACTGTCCCATCCTCCTCCGTCAGGCAAAAGAAGTTCAGAGACCCTTTCAATTTCCTTCTCTAGCTGATGACCCAGTGGTCGTTTGAGGGACGATCGTGGGATCCAAATATGCTGCCACACATTAATACTAGTCCCGTCCCCACTCTCCAGATCAATCCATCTTTTAGTAGTTTCCTTCCATGCATTATACTTTTCCAAGTAGGATGCAGTTTTAGGACACCCATCACTCAAGAAATCACTCTGTTTTAAATATCTGGCACGGAGTACCCTGGAACATAGCGATTCCGGTGCAGTAATCAGTCTCCACGCCTGCTTGGCTAGCAAGGCTTGGTTAAAGTCATTGAAATCACGAAATCCCATGCCACCATTTCTTTTAGGGACGCACATCCGCTACTAGCTAATCCAATGTACTTTCCTCTTTCCATTAGTGTCACCCCACCAAAACCCAGCAGAGATCGATCTCAGCTCGCTGCATTGACCTTTTGTGAGTTGGAAGCACCCCATAGTGTAGGTAGGTACAGCTTGCAAAACTGATTTCACCAAGATCTCCTTCCCTGTTTTGGACAGACCTTGTCCTTTCAACCCCGAGACTTTATCCTCCGAACAATCAGATAGGTGTTTGAATGCCTCGTTCTTGGATGGGCCGACCACCATTGGCAGGCCTAAATACCTCTCGGACAGGGCTTCACATTGAATCCCAACAGAGCTTTTGAGCTGGGCCCGTGCCCCCTGAAATGTGCCCTTGCCATAGTATATAGAGGATTTTTGTAAATTAACCCGCTGACCCGAACACGCCTCATATTTCTGAAGAATCCTCTTTAGAGCCTCCATATTTCCTGTACTAGATTCCAAGAATACTATATTCTCATCCACAAACAGCATGTGTGTCACCGTTGGTCCACTTCCTCCAAAATTCACTCTGGCCAATTCCCTCTCTAACTGTGCCTGACGCAGCAGAGCCGAGAAACCCTCCACACAAAATAGAAATAAGTAAGGAGATGAAAGGTCTCCTTGCCACAAACCTCTTGTTGTCTTGAAGGAATTTGAGAGGCAACCATTCAGTTTAATAGAGAAATTAACGGTTTTTACACACCTCATCACAATTGTTACACAATTACTCGAGAAACCCAACTTAAACATCTTCCTCTCTAGAAATTCCCACTCGACACGGTCGTATGCCTTCATCATATCCAATTTGACCGCACACAGAGGCTGCTTCCTTTTCCTTGTACGGATTACATGGACACATTGATATGCAATGAATATATTATTCGTAATCAACCTTCCGAGGACGAAAGCAATCTGTTCCTCGGAGATCAGAATCAGTAGTATTTGCTTCAACCGGTTTGCCAAATCCTTGGAGACGATTTTGTACAAGACGTTGCAGAGACTAATTGGGTAGAATTGGGTAAGAAACTCTGACGCTGATATCTTAGGAAGCAGGACCAAGATCGTCCTATTGAAGTCCTCAGGAAGGTCTTTTCCCGCCAATAAATCTCGAATGGCTTGGCAAACCATGGGCTTTAACATCGACCAGTGTCGCTGATAGAAAAGTGCCGGCAAGCCATCCGGCCCAGGAGACTTTGTTGGGCCCATTTGAAATAGAGCTTTGGTAATTTCTTTATCTGAAAACTCTGAAGTCAGAGCTCAATTCATATTATTATTGACAAGTTGATGGCAACTACTCTGTGTGTACCAACTTGTTGGGACTCCAAGTTTACAGTGTTGTAGGAAGCTTCTTTTCCCCACAAGGGTGACTCGCGGGTTTATATCGAACTTTCGGGGAATTGGCAAGGGGCTATTCTTCTTCTCCTCTTCTAGCAACCTTCAAAGCAACGTTTTTGTCTTTTGTCTCCAACTCCACCGTGTGGTTGTCAAGCACAAGGTTTCATATTAGTAATATGAAATATAAATATAAATATAAATAAAGTAAAGTAAAACAAGTAAACTAGGAAAGCAAGATAAAAACAATGAAAGGATGCTTGTTTTTGGGTTTTGTGTGTGTTTGCAAGTGAAGAAAGTTTTTTTTGTATTTATGAAATAATAAATGACAAAAAATGTAAAGTGTGATATTGGTGTTGGGAAGGTGCTTCTTATGGTTTAAAATGGACCGGGGTTCATGGGTTCACTTGTCTATTATTTTTGCTTGGGTTGTAGCGGACATAAACAATTCATCAAAGACATAATATTGATGGAACTTCAACATGTGTTTGATAAGCATTCATATGGGCATCACATCCTAACATAGAGACAATGCAACCCATCTCTCTTATACTCCTCAAGAAAGGGAAACCTCCAAGCAATCTTGAATTAAGAATCCATAGAGTATAGCCTTAGGTAATTTGACATAATGTTTGAATCACAAATATGCAACCTTGACCCAACAAGATTATCCAGCTGTCACAAGATAATTATAGCACGTGAATTCACTTTATCCCTAGTGAGGTAGCAAAAGAAAGGTAAATACCATAGTAATCTTGAATTTTTTGTCACTATTCAATCACTACCACCATGCTACTCCATCTAATACACACTTCTCCCCACACATGCTCTTGAACGGAATATGCCCGAGAGGCCATAATAAAGTGGTTATTATCATATTCCATATTTATGATAAATGTTTATTTCTCATGCTATAATTGTGTTAATTGGAATAGTTAATACATGTGTGTTTAATAAACAAAATAAAGATTTCCTAGTTAATCCTCTCATATAAACTAGCTCATTGATTAACAAGATGATCAAGGTTTCTTGATCATGGACATTGGATGTTGTTAATAACGAGGTCACAACATTGGTGAAATGATGTGATGAACATTCACCCAAAGTATAGTAATACGATTAAAGTCATTATGTTTACATTGCTATGACATCATGCGAAGTAACCATAATCTTTAGACCATGAGATCATGTTAATTACTGACATCGGAAGAGTACTTTGATAACATAAAATGTCACACCGTAACATGGTGACTATAAAGGTGGGTTTGGGTACTCTGAAAGTGTTATGTTAAGGCTCATGGATCAAGAGTGGGATTTGTCCATCCCGATGATGGAGATATATACTCAAGGCCCTCTCGGTGATATCACATTGACACAACTTGCAAGAATGTGATTGGATCACATAGAATGTTATATCACGGGAACAAGCAAAGAGTACTTGATGGTAACAAGATCAAACTAGGTATGGGGATACCGATGATCGATTCTTGGACATGAAATATATAGCAAGACAAAGGGATTTAGTTATGACATCAAAGGTTCTCACAATCACTAGAGCCATCATTGAGTGTGTGGGAGTCGGTACAGATCTCTAGGTCCCATTGCTGATTATTGATCAAAAAGGGGTCTCGATCATGTCTACATTATTTACGAACCGTAAGGTGACACACTTAAGGTAGGTATACCGACACCAAATGGAGCAGATATAATATGAGAGAAAGGATTTTAAAGCGCTAGGATTATTTCGATAGACACCAGAATTGTTTTGAGTCAAATTGCTGAAAATGGTTTCAGATGTGATATCGAAATATTGTAAGGGGTTTTATATAGATGTTTGTTAATTAAATTAATTAACAAAATTCTGAATAAAATAAATAAAATAGTCTTATTAAATGAGAGATAGCATTAATTTTGGTGGAAAATTAATGCATGTGAGTGGAATTGTGAGTGGAGTGAAATTGATGTGAGTGGAGCATCCACCCACATGAATGAGGGAGAGGTAGGGCCACCACCTTGGCCGCCGGCCATGGCCTTGGGGCTGCCTCCTCCTCATATAAAAGGAGCCCTCCTCCCCTCTCACAACTACACCTCCTCGTGAAGGATCTCTCTCCCCTCTAGTAAATTCCCCATGGCTTCGGATTAGCGAAGTACATGTTCTCGGTGGTTTCTCTGGAAGGATCTTCTACTTCTGTTGCTTTGCTGGAGTGAGGACTCGGAGGTTGTCGAGGTGCTGAACGTGTGTGCGATCGCGGATGCGCTCAGCGTTGGACTTCAACTCGATCTTGATATCAGCAAGTGTAAGACTATATCATCCATGAAATCAGATTTCGTTGACAAAGCTTTTCGGTCTTCAAGGGTAAGATCTCTATGGATGTATATCCACCCATTGATTGTATCTAGGTAGATATATCTTGGGGCTTAGTTGTTCATATCGTAGGAATATTTTGTTTTCTATGTTGCGAACCCAAAAGTGGTATCAGAGCATGATCTATGCATAGATGCTTTGCACGGGTAGAACACATATGAATATGTGGGCACTAATGATCATGTTATTACTTCTGATGTGTATTTTGGATATTGGGGGAATAGTGGGATGAAGCGGTCCAGGCTAACTTTACATGACCTTGCACATGAGACTCGTTCCACGCTTGGCATGCAACTAGTTTTGCATAAGTGGCTTGCGGGTGTCTACCTCTCCTACTATAGTGAATATCTGATTTACAATGGGTTGCTCATAATTTGATTATCATCGTTGTGGTTCCATGTTCGTAGGTAAGAACGGTTCTATTTCCTAAAGCCCTAAGCCACATAAAAATATGCAAAAGATAAATTAGAAGTGTCTAGTTTTGTTTTTGCTCGGCAAGTGTTATGATATGGTAATGTTATAATTTGAAGTATAGTTTGATACTCTTGGAAATTATAACAAGCCAAAGTGTAAAAACCCTAGACCTTGGTATTATACGAATGGAATGATGGAGATCATACCATGATGCATGATGACTCGTTTCCTGTGTCCAACAAAGGGTTATTGAAGTACTTGTAGAGGCAACTATTTATTAGAAAGATCGATCCCAAATGAGCTTTGTAGGATGGAAACAACACAACCCCGCAGCCACGTTGTGAATGTAGCCACGTTCCCACCCAAAATAGTGTTTGGAACTAGTCTACTCTATAGGTTACTAGAATGGCAATGATTCGAGAGAGGTTTGAAGTAACTAACAACAAGGAGCTAAATAAGTACAAAGTAAAGCAATACTGAAAGTAAACAAGGGGGGTTATAGATGTAGAATTGACTAGGGTAAGGCGGTGTCTAGGCTTTCGGTTTCACTAGTACTAGAGGGACAACTATGTAGCCACTTATTGGAATTACACAAGATACATCTTTATATAAATAAACGATCCCCAATGATTCCGGGTTGTCACACATATGTACTACATAGAGCCTCGCGTCGCTATCACTCACGCAAGTCAATAATACACTCCAGACCAAAGGATCACATGAACTCATCTATCTCCTCCTTATCACTAGGGGATAGAGTAATATAATAGATCAAGCCACAAAGTCTAGGGTTACATACTAGATCATACCTCAACCTATAACCAAATAAATTACTCAATCATAGATGAACAATAACACAAAGAAGAATTCATGGAGATCATCATCGTGCTCAATCTAACAAATACTAAATACAAGATAGAGGGAGATGTAGGCGTTGATGGAGATGGAGATGGTGATGGAGTCGGCGCTCGATGCGTGGTGGTGGTGATGACGATGTCATCCTTCTTTTCTTCCTCTTTCTTGAATGGTGTGGGGGTGTAGATGGAGATCTGGATCTTGGAGGTGTGGTGGCTATGGAGATGGCACGGCGGCAGGGCTCCGCCGTGGATGTCTATGGAGATGTATCCTTCTCCCTTGGCTCCTCACCTCTTTATATAGGCCTAGGGGAGCCCCAATAGTCCCCAATACATTCCTTATCACTTAAGGAAGGTCTAGGATGGGACGGATTCTGTGAAGAAACGCATCTAGAAATGCAGTTTCCGTGTGTCCAGATCCATGGTACGGGCGGACGGTACGACCGTACCCGCCTGTACCAGTGGTCGTTAACGGTGCGGTATACTTTCATATTTTGGCCGCCATTTATTCATACAAACTCCGATTTGGTGTTCTTCGGCTCCTTGGATTCGTATGGACGAGGGATACAACACCATGGCCTTGGATATTTATTTAGAGTTGATAAAAATCACCTTTTCCACCCCTTGAATGGCTAAGTCTGGTGCTTGTAGCTCCTTCATATTGCATCCTCTTGATTCCTTTTGCCTTTCTTTATCCATAATCCATCATATCACCTACACACAAGTCAGAGATAAGAAAAAGGTAATAAAATCCTAATAAAACTACTAATGTGCAAAGTCCATGTGGAAATGAATGAGAACTAGGAATCAATATATAATAGGCATAGTTGTAGATAGATGTGGCATGTAATGAGTGAAAATATGAATAATTTATATACTTAGATATGCATCAATTTTGGACTCATAAACCTCCCCAAGCTAGAATCTTACTCGTTCCCGAGCAAGATGGTGTCTTAATAAGGACAAGGTCATCATGTTCATGAGGCACGAGTCGATAACATAAATGAGGCAAAAATTGAAACAAAAGTATAATATCGGATGTAGAAGATCGATGCCTTGTATCCTTATTTTCCCTACAAGCTTAAAGTAAGAAAGAATAAATTCATACAAGATAACACATGCTGAGTTATGTCCATGCATAAAAGATCAATTAAAACTTCAATGCTCTGTGTCAAGAGTGAATCTAGCTTTGAAAGCAAACTTGTGATATTCTTATTTATATCTCCTTAATTTTGTAAAGTAATTGCTTCAACAAGAATATGAATTCACTTACGGTTGGCAGTCATATGCGTTCGACACTTCATCCAATTGAAAGGCTCATCAAAATTAGAGAGATGTCAAGAACACTATACAAGCTTAGGTAAATGAAGACAATCAAAGTAGATTTTAATATAAGTATAAATAACTAGAAATGCAACAATCAATCCAATTCATCTAGTTAACTCTTAGCTTGCCAAGGAATACCAGGATGTTTTAATAGCAAAATTGAGTAAGAGAGTTCATATCTTAAGTAGCATAACTGTGAAGTATATTATTGACACCCACATCAGTAAATCAAGGCTACCAAAACACTTCTAATCCAATCAATGTCTTTCAAGAAAATTCATAAAGTAGTAATGAGACCATGCCAAGGACTTGTTATGTGGATCTTCATTTTTTCTTTCTTCTTTGAAGGATGATTCCCAACAAGGATCATTGAGTGATTCTTTTTAAACAATGGTTTGCACAACCTTCGAGAGTACCAATACTTTTGCCCATACGGTGACACTTATGCCACATATGTCGTCAACTCATAGCCGAAATCAGGGGTTGTACCATAGATCGTTCGTAGGCTAGCGGAGTTGTTGGCATCCCAAGGTGTGCATCAAAAACATAGAACTCTTTAAATAGTATCACAATTTGATCCATAAGGTTAGTTTTGGCATGCAATCACAATTACCGCTAGACTTCATTTCAATCAAACAACTCCTTTCAAGAGTGTCGTTAAGTCTATCAGAACATCTAGGGGGTTAAGTATCTTCAAGGGTATACTCTCAAGAAAATCATTAATCAAACAAGTCATACATTTCATACCATTTGTTGTTGTACTTGTTTGGCAATATTATTTCAAAGGCAAGACTCGGTTAGCTAAAAGAACTAGAACAAAAGCTTCCACAACTAATCATTCATTCAAATAAAAAGCTTTACTCTAACTATTTTGAATTACTCCCACTAGCATGGCTTCTTCACAAATCAACCAACTAAGATAAACAATTCAAACTTCGAAAGTGGGAGACATAGGATTTAAGAGTAGAAATCATGACAATGTATTCTAGAGGATCACCAAGTTCTTCTCAAGCTAGATAAAGATTTGAACATAGTGAATCAAAGCTCAAACTCAACTCTTATGAATCCTAAAAAAAGAAAGTGCATCCATTATATAAACATGAAACATAACTTACCTAAGCAAGCATTCAAAAATAGCGGGATACATGATTGCAGAAAAAGTTTCATTGAATAAGAACATTGCACAAGACTCTACAAATGCAGAAGTAACTTCCCTAAGCTAGAACTTTTGCAAGAAACAAACTTGAATAGATTACTACAAGAAAAAGAGAAAAATGCAGTTATCAAAAGAGAGTGTGAGAAGTGGTTACCTCCCCAAGCTTGAATAAAGCAAGGGTGACGCACTTTACCGTTGAGGTATGAATAACCTCACTTTTGATGGACATGGATCTTTGGTTCAACGAATACTTTCTTATTGAAGCGTTGCGTTGAATCAACCAAGTGGCTTATACAAGTATTTGCACGTTTGGCACAAACCATGTACGTCATCACACAAGGTTCAAGTCCCTGCAAAAATAACAAACGAAGTAAAAGCAAACGATTCGGTGTACAAACGGAGTTCGTTCACCCAACAGTGAAAAGAAAATAAAAGGAACATGAAATACCATAGAGAATTATAGGCTAGGGAGTTTCAAAGGTAGCTAAAAGAAAATAAAGTACAATGGAACATATAAAAGATAACCCACTGACCTGAGATTGTCAAAATAAAAAGATTCGAGGGGTTATAGCCTTTTTGTACCTATTCCTGCCCAAGATGCGCAGTGCTACTCCTTGGTACGGGCGCGTGGTATAGATTGGCTCCACCCGTACTGCACCTTGTCTTCTCACCCTTTTTTTTGGACGGGTCCCGTCAAAGTTGGTACGACCGGGTGGTACGGGCGAGATGCGCCCGTACGGGTGGTCGTTACACCCTATGGGTCTTCTTCATGTTTCCTTTGCCTGGTAACGAGGTCGGTATGGGCAGACGATACGGACGCGTCCCACCATACCGGTGCTCGTTAAGCCTGCAATCAGTTTTCTAGAAAATTTTCTACTTTTTCCGATGTGTCACATGAGCGGTACGGGCACACGGTACGGACATGTCTGCCCGTACTGATGCTCGTTAAGCTTATTGTGATCTCCATAACAAGTTATTTTCTCCAATTTTTTCACTAAGGACCTAAAATATTAGTACAGGATCCAAACAAAGCAAACATATTTTTTTTGAGAAGATTTAACGAAGATAAGCAATACATAATTAGAGCAATGAACAATTCTACTTTCTGAATAATGTCCCAAACCAACTCTAATAGCGAAACATGCAATGTGCCAATGCGAAAGTAATGCAACTAACTAAAGACACAAAATTAAGAAAGGCACCTAATGACTTTCCGGTTATCTCCCAAGAAAAGCCCAATTTAAAGCCATAGAGCTAGGCTACAAGAACCATCTATAGTTAGAGACGAACCCTCTTGCGGTGCATTGGCATCATATAAATAAATATATATCCGCATGTTAGCGAGAATTTATACACAAGGTGTGGTGAGCGTGTACTCTAATTTTTCTGCGAAGACAAGGTTAAGGATTTATGATCAACCTTGGAATCTTTACCTTGGCTAATATTTTGAGGATACAGTTTATAATATTCTTCTGGAGCTAGTAGTTTTCCTTGTAGCAATAGACTTTCCTGCACCTCATTAGTAAAACAAAGGGCATAGCAAACAGATATGGAAGGCATACAAGATTTCGTATTGGGCTCATCATCACAAGTATTCCCAAAAAGTGTATCTAAATAAACACTACTAGAATCATCAAAAATTTCTTCAGGGCAAACATCAAGAATTCTAGAATTATATAAGTCCTCATCATCACTAGAGTCATATACATCATAAGATGTAGAATGAGGATATGGATAAGGTTTGAGAACGGGATACTTTACTTCCAATTCTTATTCTTCCTTCTTCCTGGTTTTTGGATCTCTTCTGTCCATAAGAGTGACCCACCCTAATCCAGCCTCATACTCCCTGTGTGTATACTTCTTATCAGATTCAGTTAATTCATGATTCCCCTTACCATCTTGGAAGCTTGTCGTGGGTATGATATATTTAACACAAGGCTTCTTGGTTTTAGGCTTCTTGGTTTTAACCTTCTTTCCTGCCTCAATAGTACAACAAGTGGAAGATATAGGAGTAACAATAGATGGTTGTTCTCTTGTTAGTGATAGCAGTTTTAATATGATTAAAATAATATCTATGAAAGGCATTGCTTTAGAAAGAACATTTCTAACTATGGTGTCGCCATAAGGAATCTTTCCTCTACTATTTTTGTCTTTGAAGAAACCATTGACCAAACTTTCAAGATCAGTAGGGAGAGGTTTCTCCTCATGCACAATATTAACATGCCATTGATGAAAATTATTCTGCATTTTATTCAAAGCTGCCAAACTTCATCCACTGTTTTTCTAAGGAAAGAACCATTGACGTCATGTCTAACTTATCTTTAGAATTATAATTTAAGGACCCATAAACTATTTTCAACAATAACTAATCATCTAAATTATGAGGCGGACAATAACGCAACAAAGTTAAGAACCTATTATAAGCTGGCATTAAATCTTCAATGTTGCTGTGCTTAAAATTCATGATGTCAAACCTCCGGTCATAAATTTTCTTTTCTGAAAAATAGAAATTGAGAAAAGCATCAAAGATACCTTGCCATGATTTGAGGCGTCCTATAGATTGTGCAACCATTCTTTGGCTTTCGCTTTTAATGAGAATGGAAACAACATCAATTTCAGCTCATCATCTGTCCAGATGCCCAACCTCACCATAGAGCACAATTAGGTGAAGTTCTCAATATGTTTGTACGGATCATTCTTTGGATGTCCTGCAAAAGCTTTGCTTTTGATGATTTGTATTAGTTTAGGATTAATTTCATAATTCTCCGCTATGACAGCAGGCTGAGTAATAGGTGAACATGAATAAATACTATTGAAAGTACCATACTCCCCAAGATCATTTTGTGTCATAGTTCCCATATTTTTGTATTTTTTATTAAGACAAATAATAAGACTAGCAATAAAAGATTAACTAATTTTTTTGTTCTTTTCAAATGAATAAAAGCAGTAAGATAATAGCAACAAACGGAAATAAACTATGTGCGAGTGGGCAGGAAATAACCAAATGCTATGGTCCCTGGCAACCACGCCAAGTTGATGACTCGTTTCCTACATCCAACAACAAGGTTATTGCAGTACTTGTAGCGACAACTATTTATTAGAAAGATCGATCCCAAAGGAGCTTTGCAGGATGGAAACAACACAACCCCACAACCACATTGTCAATGCGGCCACGTTCGCACCCAAAATAGTGTTTGGAAATAGTCTACTCTATAGGTTACTAGAATGGCAATGATTCGAGAGAGGTTTGAAGTAACTAAGAACAAGGAGCTAAATAAGTACAAAGTAAAGCAATACTGAAAGTAAACAAAGGGGGTTTGTATATGTAGAATTGACTAGAGTAAGGCGGTGTCTAGGCTTTCAGTTTCACTAGTACTAGAGGGGAAACTATGTAGCCATTTATTGGAATTACACAAGATACATCTTTAGATAAATAAATGACCCCCAATGATTCCGGGTTGTCACACATGTGTACTACATAGAGCCTCGTGTCGCTGTCACTCACGCAAGTCAATAATACACTCCAGATAAAAGGATCACATGAACTCATCTATCTCCTCCTTATCACTAGGAAGAGATTAATATAATAGATCAAGCCATAAAGTCTAGGGTTACATACTAGATCATACCTCAACCTAGAACCAAATCAATTACTCAATCATAGATGTACAATAACACAAAGAAGAATTCATGGAGATCATCATCATGTTCAATCTAACAAATACTAAATACAAGAGAGAGGGAGATGGATGCGTTGATGGAGATGTACATGGTGATGGAGTCGGTGCTCGATGCATGGTGGTGGTGATGACGATGGAATCCTTCTCTTCTTCCTATTTCTTGAATGGTGTTGTGGTGTAGGTGGAGATTGTGGGCCCCCCGGATTAATCCTCCGAGAATCCCTGTTATGCATACAACCACGATCCCATGATCAGTTAGTCGTGGCACATAACCGACAAGTATCAAAGTAAACATCCAATACATAACGAATACATGTCATAAATTATTTGCCATTATGGCTACATCGATCAACATCAGCGGAACTTCATTAATCGTATAGCCCGAGCCATGCCTTAACCTACATGCAACTGACTGGGAGAACGTCCTAGCTCGCATAGTCGTCCACTTCACCTTCTTCTCGATATCTGACCAAGTTAATAGCCAGGGACAATGCTAGTGAGTACTTTGAATGTACTCGCAAACCACCTGAATGGAATAATAAAACAAGAGGATATGCAATATGGCTGTGGAAGTAGGTGGGATCCAATGGAGGTTCTTTTCTCAAATAGTTTCTCTTGTAGATATAGTATCTACATATATTTGTTCAAAACTTTTGTAAAACATTTTGGATACCTTTTTGAAAAGTTTTGGAAAACACTAGGATTAGGGTACCCATTTGTTCCCGTCTTCAGGTCGTCCCACAACCAAACTCCTTTCTCCCCCTTCTGACCATCCCATGGTCAAAACCTTTCTCCTTTACGACCATCCCATGGTCAAAACATTTCCAAAGACATTTCTTTTCCGAAATGCTTTTTGAAAACAAAACCAGCACCACTCTACAAAAGTTTGTCCAACCCGTCCATAACCACGGACATGGCTATTCGAATAGATTTACACTCTGCAGAGGTTTCACACTTTACCCACACCATCCGGGTACACTACCCTGATCTACACCGATCGTGGGTCGAGTAACCGATCAAGACTCTCCGGATGCCCACTCCAATATAAGTGCCTACCCTATGAGTGTTGTTCCCCTCAACACCGGGATGCCCTATATAGTTCTCAAGACAACCGGAGCGCTTTTTCCACTTCCCAAGTGTGCGCTTTCAATGAGGGGCTCATAGTAACACGTGGAGGCCCGTAGACCCTTCGTTCCTTCTCCAGGTCGATGTCTCACTTGGACCCTTACAGGAGAAGGCCCACCCTCCAGGGATTTTTATCCCCTATAGTCGTTGCGAGGTAGCTTATACCAGAATAAACAAACATCAAATCCAGCCCTGTCCCATTCTCGAGTAATGTGGTTGTACGGGTTAAGTTGTTATAGCTAAACTGCAAAGAACCGGGTGCGTTTTTGTAAACCTTTTTCCTCCAGCTTTCCTTCAGCATTTTGTAAAACAAAACCTTTTTCCTTCTCAACATCTCTTGGGAGGTCCCACCTCACCAAGGTTTTATCATAAAACATTTGGTAAAACTTTTTCTGGGGTCTTCCCATCCTATAGCTTTGCTTTGGCTAAAACAGGATCTCCAACGGGCTATGGTGATATGCACCATCTATTCTACTAGGGGCCAGTAGGTGTCATCAGGGGGGTTTGTACTTAATAGTACAAAAGTGTAATAGTTCGGAGGAGCCAAACCACTACCATATATACATCAACATATAGTAAACAATACAGTTTTTAATAAACAGTAGATAAAACATGCATAAGTAAAACAGTAGGACAAGGCTTATGAGCAAGAAGGTGGCTTGCCTGAAGATCAACAATATGGCATATATGTCCCTAGACTTCTTCTTATAATACCATAATATCCAATAAAAACCATCTTCTTCTGCTCTTCGATATAACCGCAACTATCGTCGTCAAAGATAGCACATGCAAGCAAACAAAGCCACAATCAACACAAGCCATACCAGCATCAATACAATACAGCAAACAAACATTCAACATCCTATTCACTTCAGTAGGTTTTGATAGATTAAGATAGTAGCAATTGGAAATACTTTAATTGCCTTTGTGGGATTTCATATATGATTTAAATTATCACATACCACCTAATAAAGGGGTTTGGACTAAGGCTTGGGTTTGTATGATACCATTGTGTAAAAATGATACCAACAGATAGGGGTTGATAAAAGGAAACCAACAAAAGTGGTTTCACTATTTTATCACCTTTCTTTAAACAGTTATGATTTTCCTAGTGATAAAAGCTATAGTTTTAGGAAATAATTTACCAGAAAAGTTCTGGAGCTCCAAAAAATATTTCCTTGGATGATTTTGTAGGCTTTGATGTACTGAATAGCTGAGAGTTGGAATCACACCAAAAATAATTACCAGAATGCCCTTAGGAAATTCCCAAAGGCAGTTCTAGAGCTGTTTTGTCTTTTTCACAAAATTAAATCTATAGAAGCTTTTGATTTGATTCAAAAGACACATGGTAGGTATTTAGAATACCTTTCTGTAGAAATTGGAATCATCCTTTTTGCAGTTGTAGAAATGCTGGGGTGATTTTAGTAGTGAATTAACTAAGCCTAGAACATATTAATTCACACGAAATCAACACAGACTTAGAAAATTATGGGCTACTGGGGTTTGGTAGATATTGATAGGAAGGTGTACAAGGAGTTGGAATTAGGTCAAAACCTATTCTAGGTTGACATGGAGAAATTCCTAAAGACAGAATAGGTCTGTTTTTGATATTTTTACTATGGGCAAAATATGAAGCAACTGGCTATGGGTCTAGGGTGAAATGCAGGGTATGACTCATACCTTGAAGTACAACAACGATTCAATTCATTTGGATCTATGGAATTCCCCGAGGACTTTATTTAGTGTAAAAGATACTTTTTAGAAATTAAATGCTAGAAAATAATAACCCTATTTTTGGGCAAACTTCCAGTTCTGCATGTTGCACAAAACATGCATGAACATAGATGAATTTATATCTAGACATTTTGTGTTGATTTCCATTTTCCAAATGATTTAAAACTAACTGCCATTATTTGATCTAGAAATACAGGAAAAAGGGAAAAAGAACAGGTGGCGTCGCGGGCCAGATCTGGAGGGAACCAGGCCGCACAGAGGCAGGACGGAGGAGCTGGGCTGGCCCCCCGGCAAAGCACCGCGCGGGAGGATGCGCTTGAACTGTCCATGCGGGGCCCGGCGATCAACGACTGTAGGCGGCGAAGGGGTACCGGGGAGCTGGAGCCGTTCGATCAAGTGCCAATCGACGACTCCCAGTCGTCGTCTCCCTCACGCCAGCCGTGACAGGCGAAACCCTAACGGTGGCGCAGAGAGGCGGCGGGGGCTTACCTGGGGCATCGGGCGGTGATGGTGAATGGCGGAGGTGAGGCAGTCGACGACGGCGACCAAGTAGAGGGGCGGGAGGGTGGGGTTTGATGAAGGAGGGCGTCACTGATAGATTGCAAATGTATCTATAATTTTTGATGTCCCATGCTTGGTTTTATCTACTTTCTTATGTTTTGTCCACACTTTGGAGTACTTTTCATATGATTTCTTGGACTAACCTATTAACAAGAGCCACAGTGCCAGCTGCCTGTTTTCTGCTGTTTTTGGTTCCAGGAAAGTCGAAAAATGAATATTCTCGAAATTGGACGGGACAAAAGCCAAAGTCATTATTTTACCGAGGGACACCTGGAGCCAGAATACGAGATGGTGTGGGGTTGGGGCCCAGCCACACCACCTGGCCGCGCAGGCTGGGCCTGGCCGTGCCAGGGGTGGTTTGGCCGCCCCAGACACCCCCTCGGTCTCCCTCTTCGCCTATAAGATGCCTTCTGACCTAAAAACTCAGGGGGGTTGGACGTTTTTCCAGAAGGAGTTCCGCTCCTCCGCCACCACCAGATTCCACGATTCGGAACTAGAAACTCCATTCTGGCACCCTGCCGGGACAGGGAATTGGAGGAGATCATCACCATCATCATCACCATCGCTTCTCCATCGACCATACATGTTTCCCCCATCTATGAGTGAGTAATCCCCTGCTGTAGGCTATGGGGATGGTAGGGATTGGATGAGATCGTTCATGTAATGGCATCGGATTGTTAGGGCATGGTGCCTAGTATCTATTATTAGTGTTTTTTGACTTTGTTGCGACTTGTTATGCTTAATGCTTGTCACTAGGGCCTGAGTGCCATGATTTTAGATCTGAACATGTTATTGATTCATTATGATAGTATTGTTTATGGTCTTACCTGCAAGTTGTATACACACGTTGTTGTCTAGAACCAATGGCCCCGAAGTGACAGAAATCAGGATAATCAGAGGGAATGGCTTTGATGTGAGGATCACATGTGTTCACAGAGTGTTAATGCTTTGCTCCGGTGCTCTATTGAAAGGAGCACCTTAATTGCCAGTAGTTCCCTCGAGGCCCCGCTGCAAACGGGCTAGCAGGACAAAAGATGTTGTGCAAGTTCTCATTGCGAACACGTATGACTATATATGGAACACATGCCTAGGATTATTTAGTACTTGGATGCTTTATCTTATTTATCTGCAATTGCCCTATGTTCTGATTGCTATATGAATTGTCTTGTCCATGCAATGCCCGTCCATCCATCCCTATGCCTACCACACTCAAATCCTACTGTTTACTGCAATTGTTACTACTATCTTTACTTTACTACTACTGTTACTTTACTATTCCTACTACAAAACTGTTGCTACTGATAAACTGCTGTGAGCAAGATTGTTTCTAGGTGCATCTTAATTGACAACTCAGTTGTTAAGGCTTATAAATATTCTTTGGCTCCCCTTGTGTCGAATCAATAAATTGGGTTTCACTTCCCTTGAAAATACTGCGATACACCCCCTATACTTGTGGGTCATCAAGACTATTTTCTAGCACCGTTGCCGAGTAGCATAGCTTTATTTATCAAGTTCACTTGGAATCACTATTATTCAAGCTTAGTTTATTTCCGCCTTGTTTGCTTGTTTCTTTATCAAAAATACAAAAAAATTAGTTCCCACTCTAGTTGTTATTTTCGTTGGTCTGTTACTGTCTTGCTTTATCATGCTTTCTATCAATGGTTGTTTTCTTTGAAACTGAATCTTATTGGCAAGGTGGCTTCACGGAAGATCAAAAATATTATGATAAGGAACACCGCTTATCACAAAAAGGGAAACACTTATGGGAACAAATTGATAAATTGTATACCATTGCTAGAAACGTGTGCTCTACTTATAATGTTACTTATTGCTTTGATAAATCTTGTTGCTGTAAGAGGTATAAACAACTCCCTTTTCAATGTGAGTATAATGATAATGTTACCATATCTTCTTATGTTAAAGGAAATTATGACTTTTATGATATGGAAAAAATTGAAGAATTTATTGCTTGGAAGGGTGCATTTGAACTTGCTAGTTTGCTTGAAAATATTGATGATTCACCTTATAAATATGAGGTTTATGATATACTTAAATTTTGCTTTGATAATTACAAGGAAGAAAATGGCTATATTTTTGAATATATTAATAGATGCTTTCCACAAATGGAAGAGACTAATGCCTTGCAGGATCTTATGGAAGAAGAAATTGATGAACCTGAAAGCTCATTAGATGAAAAAGAGGAGGAGAGTGATGAACAAAAGGAGGAAGAATGGATTAGCTACCCATGCCTACCTTCTAATGAGAGTAACTTTTTATCCCTTACATTATTTGATGATCCCCCATGCTTACCAAAGGAGGATGAATGTTATGCTCATGTTATCTATGATAATCCTTTATTTGTGCTTAACTTTGATTTGCATGGTATTAAAGAGTTTTTCTTAGAGAATGTTTATGATAAAGCTCTAGACGATGGTCCTATATTGAATGATCAGCCATCTTGTTATAGAATTGTTAAAAGTGGGATTGAAGGTTTTAATCCCACTATTTTTGAGCTTGATAAAAAATATGTGTTTGTAGACCATGAAAAGCATGCTTTATGTGATAGTTATATTGTTGAGTTCATTCATGAGGCTACTGAAAATTATTATGAGAGAGGAAAATATGGTTGTAGAAGTTTTCATGGTATTGAAACACCTCTCTATGTGCTGAAATTTTTGAAGTTACTCTTGTTTTATCTTCCTATGCCTGTCACTTTGTTCTTTGCGAATTTATTTGCATACAAGATTCCTATGCATAGGAAGTGGGTTAGACTTAAATGTGTTTTGAATTTGCTTCTTGATGCTCTCTTTTACTTCAATTCATATTTCTTATGTGAGCATCCTCTCAAACTATCATGCCTAACTTAAAGGCGTTAAAGAAAAGTACTTGTTGGGAGATAACCAAAAAGTTTTAGATGAGTCTTGGAAGTTATTACCTCAGTAATAACCGCTCCTTATCCTTTTTATTTGCTTTTTGTGCCAAGAGTAACCTCTAATGAGAGAGAAGTAATGGTTGGAAAAATTGCTGTCCCGAAACAGTTTTCTGTGCTTCACCGTAATAATTCGTGTAAAATATCTGTACATCCTTTTGAGGCGTGAAATTTTGTGCTTCTGCCCCAGGTTGTTATCTAACTTTCGTTAGTTCAACACTTTTTGATTTTAGCAACATAAGGTCTTCGAAATTTTTTGTCTTTACCTGCTGGTCTGTTTTGACAGATTTCTGCCATTTTCTGCATTTGCTTCTTGTTGGTTCCTTTTTGAGTTCTTTTGAGGAATTGAGTTTTTTGAGGGAAGTGCTACAGTATATTGTGCTTTAATGGAAGTTTTATTGGTGTTAGAACTGAACCTAAAGACCTATTATCTTGAGTGCACTAATGTTGCTAATAAAGATTGTGTGAAGTTTTGTATGAAGGAAAAATTTCAGCTGTATGGAAGAAATGAGTAATGAGATGAAGGATGGACAAAAGCTCAATCTTGGGGATGCCATGCGTGCAACCCAATAAATATCCAAGAAGTACAAGCGTCAAAGCTTGGGGATGCCCAAGGCATCCCCTCTTCATCAATAAAAATCGCAGGTTTCTTCCAAACTCTTTATTTTTATTGTTTCATGCACAGTTGTGTTGTTCTTGGAGCGTCTTTTTTTTCATTTTTGTTTTGGTTTTTTCGTTTTCTTTGTTTTATGAATAAATTGGTTGGACCTCCTCTTTCATACATTGGTTTGGTTTGGAAAAGAGTAGGAAAGTTCATGCTTAAGTGTTAATGAGAGCTTGTTTTTGACTGTGGCCTATGCTTTGTCATGCCATGCTTGATATTGTTTTGGATTTATGCTTAGTATTCTTTGCTGTAGCATGACTTGTTATAAACAATTGAGATTGCTTAATGTGCCTTGGATGAATCATGCGTTGTTTTAGCATATTAAAGCATAGTATAGCGGTATTCTCCTTTGATGCTTTAATTGGGTTGACTTGGCGCATGCTCACACCATGTTATGACTATCTCAAGTCACCATAGCCTTTATGATCCTTTAGTTTTCAACTTGTAGTATCACTTTATGCTTTGATCAATGATGTTTTGTCGCTCTGCATGATTATGGCCATTATTGCTCTCTTAGTTTGTCGCTCCTAGTCTTTTGCTAGCCTCCGCAACCAAGTATGAGTTCCACTCATGCATCCAACTCCCTAAACCAAGTTATTCCAAAGAGTCCACCATACCTACCTATTAGCATATGCTATTCCAAGTATATTCATGTTTTTATCTACCTTCCGAATTAAACTTGTTATGAGAAAACTAGTGATTAAAGCTCTACGAACTTGATGGCACACTTTACTTTTCTTGCCCTTAATAAACTTGAACCATTGTGTCGTCTGTGTTGTATATGCTTGCACTTATTTGTTGGGGATTAGCAGAACCATGCTGTCATGGGGAACGCTTTCAACATTGCACGGGTACTTTGTACCTAGTTGATATCATGCTCTTTTGTCTATGGATGTCGTCGGTGTGAAATGAAAGGGGAGCTTGTAAGTCCATGGAGTTATGTATATGTGTTAGAGAAACGCCTGGGACGCTGATCTAATCCATGCTGACATGGTGGAAACCTGCAGCGTAACCATAATGAGCTATCTATGAAGCATTCTTCTTATAAAAAAAGAGAGTCCGATATTGAGAAAAACGAGAAAAAGAAAAAAAGAGATTATGAAAATAGGGAGGAGAGAAAAAAGCACCATATTCCCATGGTAAATAAGAAGATTGCTGAGATGCTCGTTGTCTGCTTGCCTTGTCATTTTGATATGGGGATCCTTCCGTATCATCAGGCAAGGGGTACCCCGTTGGCGGTTCTCTAGTATACACATGTACTTACGATGACAAGAACTTACCGATGACTAAACTTGAGTAGCATGAGGAGCGACCCTCGTATTCAAGGGACATGAGATTTCTAACTTATACTTCGTCAAGCATGTACACCATAGTTTGTTCACTTTAACCTTAATCACTTCAAGATGCTTATGATAGGGGCAATGAGAGCTGAAATCTATTAAGTACCATAATTTTTGGAAGCTCTTTATGAGACTTGAATCCCTACTTCCTTCTATGAAGGCCTTTCTTCCACTTATATATTGAGTCTCCACCTTCTACCTTTATGCACCTACTTTGAGAGCATAGTGGCCATTCTTAGTTCTATGTGCATTGTCCCAAGACTTGTTGATTGATGCATAATTTGATATTGCTTGTTTTAAACTATTTGTATCTAGTCACTCTTATGAACTTTGAAGGTGTCCTATGCATTTATATTTGCTACTCTATGAGGGACAAGCTGAATTCTACTATGCTATGTTTTCTTTATTTGAAACAAACAAATGTCTTGCAAAGCATTGCTATTCATGAATCTTTTGTTTGTGCCTTTTCATGTTGCATCATAGTTTCTTTGTCTTATTGCTAGAACTTTGTCTTTCATGTTATGATTGAAGTACTATGATCCCAGCTTTGAATGTTTTACAAATACTTTGATCAAGTTTATTATGGTGCATGTCACCTCAAAAATTATTCTTTCTTTTTATCACTTACCTACTCGAGGACGAGCATGAGTTAAGCTTGGGGATGTTGATACATTGCAAATGTATCTATAATTTTTGATGTTCCATGCTTGGTTTTATCTACTTTCTTATGTTTTGTCCACACTTTGGAGTACTTTTCATATGATTTCTTGGACTTACCTATTAACAAGAGCCACAGTGCTAGCTGCCTGTTTTCTGCTGTTTTTGGTTCCAGGAAAGTCAGAAAATGAATATTCTTGGAATTGGACGGGACAAAAGCCAAAGTCATTATTTTCCCGAGGGACACCTAGAGCCAGAATACGAGACAGAGTGGGGCTGGGGCCTATCCACACCACCTGGCCATGCGGGCTGGGCCTGGCCACGCCAGGGGGTGGTCTGGCCGCCCTAGACACCCCTCGGTCTCCCTCTTCTCCTATAAGATGCCTTCTGACCTAAAAACTCAAGGGGGTTCGACGTTTTTCCAGAAGGAGTTCCACTCCGTGACCACCACCAGATTCAACGATTCAGAACTAGAAACTCCGTTCTGGCACCCTGCTGGGACGGGGAATTGGAGGAGATCATCGCCATCATCATCACCATCGCTTCTCCATCGACCATCCATGTTTCCCCCATCTATGAGTGAGTAATCCCCCGCTGTAGGCTATGGGGATGGTAGGGATTGGATGAGATCGTTCATGTAATGGCATCGGATTGTTAGGGCATGGTGCCTAGTATCTATTATTAGTGCTTTTTGACTTTGTTGCGACTTGTTATGCTTAATGCTTGTCACTAGGGCCCGAGTGCCATGATTTCAGATCTGAACATGTTATTGATTCATTATGATAGTATTGTTTATGGTCTTACCTGCAAGTTGTATACACACGTTGTTGTCCGGAATCAATGACCCCGAAGTGACAGAAATCGGGATAATCGGAGGGAATGGCTTTGATGTGAGGATCACATGTGTTCACAGAGTGTTAATGCTTTTCTCTGGTGCTCTATTAAAAGGAGCACCTTAATTGCCAGTAGTTCCCTCGAGGCCCCGCTGCAAACGGGCTAGCAGGACAAAAGATGTTGTGCAAGTTCTCATTGCGAACACGTATGACTATATATGGAACACATGCCTAGGATTATTTAGTACTTGGATGCTTTATCTTATTTATCTGCAATTGCCCTATGTTCTGATTGCTATATGAATTGTCTTGTCCATGCAACGCCCATCCATCCATCCCTATGCCTACCGCACTCGAATCCTACTGTTTACTGCAATTGTTACTACTGCCTTTACTTTACTACTACTGTTACTTTACTATTCCTACTACACAACTATTTCTATTGATAAACTGCTGTGAGCAAGATTGTTTCCAGGTGTAGCTGAATTAACAACATAGTTGTTAAGGCTTATAAATATTCTTTGGCTCCCCTTGTGTCGAATCAATAAATTTGGTTTCACTTCCCTCGAAAATACTGCGATACACCCCCTATACTTGTGGGTGATCAGTTGCCTGCCTCTGCCACCACGAGATCTGCTTCGGTGCTCGCCGGAGCTCGCGGTGGGGGCTTCTTGAGGACCTGCAAGCCGTACAGGTGGGCCGGGGGTGTTAGTGCTAGCTCCTAGGATGCTAATAGAGCCATCATAGAGGGTGGAAGAGGGGGAGGGAGACCACCAGTTGGTTTCCTTGAGGAAGAACTGAAGGAGAGAGATCTTCTCCTCCTGGGTGTTACGGTGCAGGGGAGGAGCTCTGGAGCTAGGCGAGGGTAGATCAGGGGTAGAGGAGTGTGGGAGGGCCACATGCATGCGGAGGGGAGTAAGGGAGAAGGAGTTGGGATCGATTTTCTGCCATGGCTGAGAAGCTCTCTTCCCTCTCTCTCTTGAGCAGGACAGAGCAGGGGAGAGGGAGTGGTTTACGGGGTAGGTGAGTGGGGGTGAGAGGGGGCAAATGAGGAGCCGAGTTGGGGCTTGCTGGCCTCTAGCCTTTTTATCTCGGGGAGGGGAGGCTCATGGTGGAACAAGTCCATGGGGAAGCCAAGGCTGGTCCATGGCCTGCCCATTGGTGGATAGGGGCGGTGGAGTGGGGTGTGGGGTGCCTCTGGTCGTGCAAAGATGCAGAGAGAAGTAGGGCAACAACTGCAATATTTTTAGAAAGGCAAAACAAGTAGTGGCATATGTCTCCCATTCTTCCAAGCATATAGGACAAGGGAGAGGGTTTGCTACAGTGCTATAGTGGCTTAGCTACAGTGCTCACGACCAGGACTGAGGGGTGGTGCTGTGGAGGCTTGTTGGAGAAGATTGGATGAGGTTTGATTTGGGTTTTGGGTACTAAAACGTTAAATGTTCAAATCAGCCATAAAGGATGATCAAGTGGTATGTCTTGATTTTTGATCTTGACCAACTGAGATAAGGATGCTGGTAGATGGGTAAGGTTAATATGCATCTCTGATATTTATTTGGGATTTTTGAGAGGATTCTAGATGCACTTTCTATCAATTACTCAAACAGTGCACCAATGTTCTTTAGGAATTTATTTGGTATTTTTGAATTGGACAGGTGGAGTTTTTGATGTGAGATGGTCCCAAATGTGAACACATACTTAGAGGAATTTTTTCCAAGATTTATTGTGGCTAAAAAGTATCTAAAACTATTATTATTCCATTTCTGCCATTTGAGAAAAAGGGCAAAAAGGAATAATAAAGGACCTCAAATGTCGTGGTGGTGTCACGGCAGATGCCATGGATAGGCTAAAGGTGGGGACTAATACACGCTAGGGGAATCCAGGGAGGGATAGTGGAGTGATTCTCCACACAGAAGTTTGTATTGCTTAACTCTTAAGATTACAAGTGCTCCTAGAGCTGTATTGGCGAGAGGAGGAAGAAGGAGCTCTCTTACTCTTGCCTACTGTTTTTCCCTAGAACCTTAGCTCAACTAGTCACTATGGAATCCTTAAACCAACTAGATCTCAACCCACCCCTTCTACCAGAAACCTAGCCCCCCTTATATAGAGGAGGCTCGGTCCCTGCCCAGGGCATACGTGGAGGCATATTCCTAAGAATATGCCTTCTCCCAAAGTGGTAACCCGACCGGGGTACTTTCCCCCCGCTTCATACATGCTTTAGCGACGTAAGCCTCTGCGGCGCCCGCGTCAGCCGACATGGGCGTCGTCACCCTTGTCGGCCATGACCCGGTGGTCCCGCCCTTGCTTTCTTCGCTCATGCGGTGCGTATCGGACCTTCTTTTTGACCAGAGAGATTCCTTCCTTCTCCCAGAAGCCAAGCGGGGACCTAGATCATGGTAGATCCGGCCACACCTGTTCCTGCATATAAGTTAGACAAGCACTTCCGACTTACTCCTTAAGTCGGATGAGACAATATTAGGCGACCCCCCTGGTCCGGGTTACTCCGTGATCCGGCCTGCCTTGAGGTGACCCGGCCAGCATCTGCTTTGACCCTGCCGAACCTCGGCTAACTCGGCCCTTATACCCCGAAGTGACCCTACCCGGGGGTATCCCCTCAACATTAGTCCCCGAAGCTGGTGCGGTCTTAGCGGCCTTGGCCGCTAAGGCCACATCAGGTTCATTTATGTTCGAGCCTTGGACGTTTAATTCCGGGTTAGCTCCTTATCTCGGATTATATGGATTTACGTTCCCTTCGCACGTTCCAAGTTTTCACTTGCCGGTCGGGTTACCACTTTGGCTCGGATCCCATGGTTACCATGGTTTGATCCGGGCCCCGTTTCCTTCTCTCATACGCCAACCCACGTGGAGGCTAATCATTACGCTGTCTTATTTTAAGGGCCTGCACAGTAACCGCCGCAGTAATTGTCAGTTATCACTGTGCGTGGGTCATGTCACGCCAGCCTCCTCGTTTACCGCATCAGTGCATCACGTCACAGGATTGCTTCTGCTCTGTGGCCCTCTGTGTGGCTCCTCTATGATTGGCTGAGGCGTGCGATACATAGCCACACCATGTGGCTCGTTGGTGCAGCGCGATCCCACTCACCCTCTCAGGGGGTGGTTAAGTAGCGGAGGGGCACACCCCTTAGCGTTTTTCCCACTTCCGCGCCCCTCTGCCCATTGCTTTTCTCCTTCGTCTTCCTAGCGACCGCGCCGCCGCCAGTGCTTCTAGCAGCAGCGCCGCTGCCGCACTTTCCCCGTGCTTCTGCATCGCAGCCACCGCTGCGTAACTTCTTCGCTACGGGTCCTCGCCAATCCAGGCCTCAGATCCCCGCCGCTGCTAGCGCCAGCGAGGGTAGTGAATACGAGATGACGGAGGAGGAGCTCGTCGTCGCCGAGCAGGAAATGGAGGAGGACGCCGCCGCGGCGGACCGCGGTGCATGGGC
Organism: Avena sativa; assembly: GCA_916181665.1. Taxonomy (NCBI): domain Eukaryota; kingdom Viridiplantae; phylum Streptophyta; class Magnoliopsida; order Poales; family Poaceae; genus Avena; species Avena sativa. The sequence continues at coordinate 380,265,623 of OV702286.1, read as the reverse complement.
CGGATCATGGGTCTGTCAAGATGACCTTGACTGGCTCTACCGGACCAGGCGCATTCCTGCCGGCGTCGCTGCTCGTCTCCCCTCCGCCGAACTGGCCCCCTCACCCAATCCGGGTGAGTTCGTCGTGTTCTTGTCCCACTTCCAACGGGGATTTGGTCTGCCGGTGAGCGATTTCTTCCGGGATTGGCTCAACACCTACCAATTGCAGCCGCACCATCTCCCAGCCAACGCTATCACCTCTCTCTTTGCCTTTGCTTCTACGATCGAAGGCTACACCGGACTGTGTCCCACGAAGGAGCTGTGGATCCGGTTTTTCGGCCTTCGTCGCAACGTCATCCCCAACATCCAAGTAGATTCGGAGGATAAGCAGCTCACCCAATTCGGAGCTGCCTCCATCTCGCCCCGGAGACTTTCCGTTTTCCCCCAAGTTACCGGGCTTGACTCCTGCAAAGGATGGGCCCAGACCTTCTTCTATGTCCGGAATGAGGGCACTGAAGATTTGATTCGGTTGCTGCCCTACGCTCCGGGTCCACCTGACACGGAATTCTAGGAGGAGGTCCCCAAGAAGCCTACCGCTCTGGCCAACCAAGTTAACAAGAGGTTCGCGGAGCTGAAGAAACTCGGATTGCGCAACAAGGATGCCATGATCACGTTCGTGTGCAACCGAATCTCTCCCCTCCATAAGCGCACCCACAAGTTGTGCCACATGAGTTTTGGCCACGACGCCAATCGAACCTCCTCCTTCGAGTTGAGCAACACGGAGATTTTTCGCCGTGTTAGGGCTCTTTTCACCACCCACAGGGATTTCTCCGTCGAATGGACGTGGGGAATCGAGCACTACTGTCGTGACAGGCTCCCTCCCGCGGTAAGCTTTGCGGGGCAAACTTATTTCGGATCACATATGTGTCGGTTTTTGTTGTATTTTTGACTCCGTTCTTCATGGTTTTTCTAAGCTGTTCCTTCAGCAGACTCTCGAGGATGGTACGGATCTGACCCTTAAGTGGGCGCCGGACCGAGAAATCCCAGATGAGGAGGAGCCGGACCAGGAGATGTTCCTCCCTATGACCGACGCTACCAAACGACCCAGCGGTAAATTCTCTTCTCTTAGAGATTGGCCCGATGATGAGGATGACTCGGATGTCGACGTGATTGAACCTGTTGAGGCTGTCCCTCTTTCTTTTGCCTTTCCAGCATCAGCTAACCCCGGTGGGCATATCCAGGAGGATCCTCCACTTGCTACGGGCGAGCCGGTTCCGGTGGCGTCGAAGAAGAAACGCGGAGCCGCATCAAGTTCTTCCTCCGAACCTTCTCAGCCCACAAAAAGGCAAAAGAAGGCCGGAGACAAGACTGCCTCCAAGCGGGCAGGCAAAGCCCCGGCACGAAGGGCTCAGAAACCCAAGGAGGCCGAAACCTCGGATGCGTAAGTCATTTTTCGTTGCGCAACTCACTTTTCCTTGCATCGTGGCAATTTCTCTTCTGACATTATTTTCTTCTTCAGACCTCCGGTGGAGCTCCCTCAGAGCGGATCAAGCATCTCTTCACCACTCCGATCCGGCCCTTCTCCTCCTCGTGACGACGAGTCACGTCCGCTGAGCCCTATTCCAGAGGGTTCTGCGGCTGCTCCGGGTTCCGCACTACCTCGTCAAGAGGAACACGACCTTGGAGCGGGAGGGGTCGGTCCAGCCGAGGCGACGGCGTCCACCACTTCGGCATTGCCGCAACCAGCAGCCACCGAGTCTATCTCAACACCAGCACCAGCAGCAGTTCCAGTATCAGTGACCGAACTGGCTCCAGCATCTGTTCCGGCACCAAGAAAACCAACCACAGCTCCAAGTCCAGCTACAAGAGCTCCAGTGCCAAGTTCTTCTGCCTCGTCCGAGTCATCTCAGCCTCGGCGAGGAACTACTCCAGCAGCCTCTAAGGGGAAATCCATCGCAGTTACTTCTTCCCAGCAAGCTAAGGGCAAAAAGGCTCCGGATGCCACCAAGTCTGCATCTGTCGAGGCTGGGCAGTGAACCATAGCATCAATGCTTCCCAAGAAAACTCCAGCAGCGAAGGATGTTCCTGCCGAGCCAACTGATGCGCAGCAGATGGTTCTGCATACCAGCCCAGCTCTTGCCCTGGTTGAGAGGAAAGAAGCTCACATGAAGGGGTTGGTGGCACCCCATATGCCCACCGGTGAGCGGTACCCTCCGATCCTTATCGAGTTCGTCATGAACTGGAACAAGGCAGAGTTCGTCCACAACGACGATCTCCCGGAAAAGTTCGGCCCCACAGAATTTTCCGCCCAGATGAATACCGCCGCTAAGGCTATTAACCTCGCGGGGCGAATGATGGAGGTATGTCGTTTCTCCTTTACATGTTGTAGATAATAACCATTAGTCCCCGAGCCTCCGGTGGACTAGCTTGTTACTCGGCCGGATTCTCATTAGAAAACGAACGTAGCTCCATGTGAACTTCGAATATGCACACACCTAGAGCCGGGTTAAGTTCCACTTGGCCCAGATCTTGTACACTTCGAATATGCACACACCTAAAGCCGGGTTAAGTTCCACTTGGCCCGGATTTTCTACACTTCGAATATGCACACACCTAGAGCCGGGTTAAGTTCCACTTGGCCCAGATCTTGTACACTTCGAATATGCACACACCTAGAGCCGGGTTAAGTTCCACTTGGCCCGGATTTTGTACATTCGAATATGCAAACACCTAAAGCCGGGTTAAGTTCCACTTGGCCCGGATTTTGTACACTTCGAATATGCACACACCTAGAGCCGGGTTAAGTTCCACTTGGCCCGAATCTTGTACACTTCAAATATGCATACACCTAGAGCCAGGTTAAGTTCCACTTGGCCCGGATTTTGTACACTTCGAATATGCACACACCTAGAGCTTGGTTAAGTTCCACTTGGCCCGGATTTTGTACACTTCGAATATGCACACACCTAGAGCCAGGTTAAGTTCCACTTGGCCCGGATTTTGTACACTTCGAATATGTACCAAGCTAATTTTACACTTCTGTACTTTTTTCAGGTAACCACCAATCGCCGGAGCGCTGAATTCCAACGCCTGCTGGATACCCACAAGATGCTACGCGCAAAACATGTTGCACTTAGTGCAGAACATGAAAAGAGGTGTAATTTTCTCCCTTGGCACTTCTCTGTTTTTCTTCACCTTCTTCCGCCGAACTAATCTCCTCATTCGGTTTCTGTAGCTGGGGTGGAGGCTGAAAACAAGATCATGCGGAAGAACTTGGAGGAAATCCGGGGTATGTCCTCTTTTGTCCGACCTCGTAGTGTTTTCCATTTCCTCTTCTCCTTGGCTCGGCAAACATGCACTCCTCGGCGCTGCCGGGTCAACATACTATTTCAGCATCGCTTGAGGATAGTGTGCCCATGCCTGATATGATGCTGCATTTTCTCGAACAAGCAGGACAGCATCAAGCCGAGCTGAAGAAGAAAGATGACGAGCTTGCTCTTCTCCGGACTAAAGACAACGAGATTGCCAAGCTCAAGGCTGAGATGGAGAAAATGAAGGCCCAGCACCAAACCGAGCTCCAAAAGATTGGTCAGAACTTCACAGAAGAGCGTGAGCGCCTTACTCTCCTGATCTCCAAGGACCAGGACCTACTCAAAAAATCCGATATCAAGCTTGGGTCGGCAAACGCTGAGCTTGAACAACTTCGCAAGAGACGCGATGACTGCATCAAGGAGTTGACCCGGATTCACAGCCACATTTCACGTAAATTCTCTTCCCTTATCCGACATAATTCTCCGGGTTAGTTCATATGTCTTTGCTTCAGCTTCTTCCTTTGCCTTGTTTCCAGGCCACTTTCCAGAGGGTACTCCTATTGCGAGCGTTGTTGTTGCCAAATTTCGCCGCGAGAGGGGTACTCCCATCGCTCCTGATGGTGAGGGCATTCCTTTAGACATGGAGGACCTATTGGTCAGCCTGTCATCCTGCGTGGAAATCATCAAGAACTACGGCAAAGATCTCCTCGACGTTTCAGTCCGGATTTTCAACACGTTCTGGCCCAGTGAGAGCGCTCCGAAGAGGATCACACTTCTTGCCAAAAAGTTGCTGGAAATCGAGACCCAGCTTGACCTCTGGAGAGAGTCTGTTGGGCGTGCCGCAGCGGATACTATCCTTCACCATATTCTCACATGGTACGAGAAGATCGACCTCAGCCTCCTTACACGCCGGCGCACCGGATCCAGATGGACCGATGATCCGGAGTGGGTAGCTCGGCGCCAGGCTTGCGCCTACAGCATCGTCGAATATTCTCGTATCCATGACTGGGTTGAAGGACCGAGCTTCCTGGAATCCGCTGGGGACGAGCACGTTGAGAACGTTGAAGAAGGGTCAGATGAGGGCGGAGAAGATGATGCCTCAGATATTGAAGACAGCGACGACGACACCGAACTTCCTCCTGCTGCTGCTCCTTAGTTCAAAAAACTTGAAAATTTATCAGATCCCCGGTATGCCGGGTGCAACTGTATGCTGTATATGTGATATTTTGCTACTACGTTTCTATGCCGGATTAACTTGGGCGTAGTCCCCGAGTTTCATTTTCTTGTTCATCCAATCTTCTGGCTCGGTCCGTGTCTACCTTAATTCGGTTTTACGACTTACGAATCCGAGCTTTAAAAATTGTTTTAACAATACTTAGAAACTTTTAGGCTTAGCTCAAAATAATTCAGCATAATAACTTGAAATTAAATACAGGGTTAGTCCGAAAAATAAACGTTAGCTCGAATAAATTTGTTTCCTTAGTCGTTTTTCATGTGCTACGCAATTCCAAACTTGTTCTCTTGCTTGCCATGAAGCCAATTTTTGTTGGACAACAACAAGTCGAAGAGTTGGGTTTTTGGTGCTCACACACTACTAATCCGGGTTAAGTAGAACGACTTATTCCAGCTACCGCATAAGAAGTAACAACAAACATTATTAAGGTAGTCCCCGAGTTACTACTCGAGGCGCTGCTATTTCATTGATAAGCTCATTGCCGACATACATACCGACATATGAGACGGCTCGGATACATACACTTCTTAGCTAAGTGTAGAAGGGATGAAGTAGTGCTACATTCCACGGTCGCTTAGATTCCTCTCCGGACCTGTCTGCCTTGTTCCTTTCATGTGGCTTTGCATCTATAATATAGTAAGAATCATTGTGCAATGCTTTGCTCACAATGAATGGCCCTTCCCATGGGGGGGATAATTTATGCATGCCCGTAGTACGTTGTACCAACCGGAGCACCAGATCGTCTTCCCGAAAGACTCGGGGGCACACTTTCCGTCTATGATAGCGTCAGAGATTTTGCTGATATATGGCGGATCTGGACAGTGCCAGCTCTCTCGCTTCTTCCAGCAGATCAACATCATTTTTCAGGGCTTCCTGCACTTCGGCTTCTGTGTATTGGGTGACCCTAGGCGAATCATGCTCTATGTCGGCTGGTAATACAGCTTCTGCCCCATATACCAGAAAAAATGGCGTATAGCCTGTTGATCGATTCGGAGTTGTTCTTAAACTCCACAGTACCGCTGGTAGTTCTTCTATCCAGCACCCCGCTGATCTTTGTAGTGGCTCAATGAGCCGGGGTTTTATCCCGGATAATACTAATCCGTTGGATCTTTCCATTTGTCCGTTCGATGCGGGGTGGGCTACCGAGGCTACATCCAGCCGGATCTTCTTATCTCGGCAGAATCGTGCATATGCTCCTTCAGCAAAATTTGTGCCATTATCAGTTATAATACTGTGTGGATAACTGTATCTTAAGATGATGTCTTTGAGAAATGTCACGGCCGTAGCCCCATCACATTTTCTTATAGGTTTCACTTCAATCCATTTTGTAAACTTGTCCACCATGACCAAAATGTGTGTCATGTTTCCTCTTGCTGGTTTGAACGGGCCAACCATATCCAAGCACCATACTGCAAATGGCCACGTAATTGGTATGGTCTTGAGTTCTGACATAGGCATATGTGTCTTGGTGGCGTACCTTTGACAACCATTGCATTTTCTCACCAGATCTTCTGCTTGTTCTAAGGCACTTGGCCAGTAGAATCCATGCCAGAACGCCTTTGCCACCAAGGCTCGGGATGAGGCATGATGCCCGCATTCTCCTTGGTGTATATCTCGGAGGATGTCAAGTCCTTCTTCCGGGTCAACGCGTTGCTGGAGGACGTTGGTTACACTCCGTTTGTACAGCTCGGAATTGATAATCGTGTATGCTTTTGCTCTCCTCTGAGTTTGCCTGGCTAACACCTCCTCAGCGGATAATGTTCCGTCTTTCAGGAATTGGAATATAGGCAGTGCCCAAGCTGGTATCGCTCGTGGAGGGAACATCTCCTCATCAATTTCCATCTGATCCACCGGCATAACTTCAGCCGGATCACGTTGAGCAGTCCCCGAGTCTAGCAAGGTAGTCCCCTGGTTTGCCGAGGCAGTCCCCGGGTCTCGCGTACTACCTCCCGTGTCAATGTCCATGGGCTCAACTCCGGATTCCGTATTTTCCGGGACATAGATCGAGTCGGTTCCTGGGGACGGCCTGATAGATGGTTTTATGAGGTGTTCCAATGCTACACCCGGTGGAATTGCCTGTCGGGTCGATCCGAGCTTCGACAGCATGTCGGCAGCCTCGTTTTCCACTTGGGGTACATGGTGAAATTCACATCCCTCGAAATAACCAGATATTTTCTGCATGTGAAATTTGTACAATACCATATTTGGATCCAGGGCGTCCCACACTCCGGACACTTGCTGCACCACCAGATCTGAGTCACCAAAACATATTATCCGACGTATGCCAATCTCCTGTGCCACTTTGAGCCCATGCACAAGAGCCTCGTAATCAGCGACATTGTTCGATGCCGCGAAATGGATTTGCAATACGTATTTTAGCTGGTCCTTCTTTGGCGAGGTAAGCACAACCCCAGCGCCTAATACGGTTTTGGTTTTTGACCCGTCAAAGTGCATCCTCCAGTAGTTCGGATCTGGTGGCGGTGGTTCGTATTGTACCTCGGCCCGATCTACAAAAAAGTCCGCCACAACATGAGACTTGATCGCCTCTCTTCTGTCGTACTGGGGTGCATAAGGGGCTAACTCAATTGCCCATTTTGCAATTCTGCCACTCGCATCCTTGTTACCCATTATCTCGGATATGGGAGCTTCACATATCACTTTGATGGGGTGCTCCTCAAATTAATGCTTTAACTTCTTTGCCGCCATATAGACACCATATGCCACCTTTTGAAAGTGCGGGTAGTTCTGTTTTGAGGCAGACAATACCTCGCTCAAGTAATATACTGGCCTCTGCACCGACTTACCCTCTTCATTGCGCTCCACTACAATCACTGCACTTATAACTCGGTTGGTTGCGGCTATGTAGAGCAACATTGGCTCCTTTGATAGTGGAGAGGCTAACACTGGTGCAGTGGCCAACATGTTTTTTAAGTGGGCAAAGGCTTCATCGGCCTGTGGCGTCCAAACGAATTTATCCGACTTTTTCATGAGTTGGTAGAGAGGCAGTGCCTTTTCTCCCAACCGACATACAAACCGACTCAACGATGCCAGGCACCCAATGAACTTCTGGACATCGTTAAGACACTTCGGTAGCTCCATTCATTCGATGTATCAGATCTTAGTTGGATTAACTTCGATACCTCGGCTGGAGACGAGAAATCCGAGTAATTTTCCAGCTGGGACACCGAAGGTACATTTTTCCGGGTTAAGCTTCATCCGGAACCTTCTCAAGTTCGCGAATGTTTGCCTTATGTCATCAAGGAGCGTTGTGCTTTCCTTAGTCTTGATAACCACATCATCCACGTATACTTGTATGTTTTGACCTATTTGGTCACGCAAACATTTTTGCATACATCTTTGGTACGTTGCACCTGCATTACGTAAACCGAACGGCATAGTGCGATAGCAGTAAGCCCCGTACGGGGTAATAAACGCAGTCTTTATTTGATCATTCGGGTTCAGAGGTATCTGGTGGAAGCCAGAATATGCATCAATGAATGACAACAGTTCACGTCCCGCGGTCGAGTCTATGACCTGATCTATCCTCGGCAGTGGAAATGGATCTTTTGGACACGCCTTGTTCAGGTTCGTGTAATCGATACCCATTCACCAAACCACTGCCACGTTCGGATCGTCCTTCTTCTTTTCTACCAGCACCGGATTAGAGAGCCAATCCGGATACAGCACCTCCATGATAAATCCTGCTGCTAGTAACCGAGCTATCTCGTCTCCAATGACTTTTCTCCTATCCTCGGCGAAGCGGCGGAGAGGTTGCTTCACCGGCCTTGCCCCGGGTCTTACGTTCAAAGAGTGCTCGGCCAACTCCCTCGGAACACCTTGCAAGTCCTGTGTAGACCAAGCAAAAATATCCTGATTCTCATGGAGGAAGTTGACGAGCTCGCTTTCCTATTTGTCAGTTAACCCGACACCAAATGTTACGGTGCGCTCCGGGAACATGTCATCAACTGGAGCCTTCTTGTTGTCCTTTGCGGCTTGAAATGAAACGCTGCCATGCGGGTTACTCAATGCCGACATATACTGCTGCGCGGACTGAGCTAATGCCGCCACCTCTTGGATCTTTCTTTTCTCTTGCGCAATCACAAGTGACTCGGCTAGGTTAGACCCGGCTGAAGCACACTCAATGGAATGTCGGAAATCCCCATCAATGGTAATCACTCCATTTGGCCCGGGCAATTTCATCTTCAGATAACTGATGTGGTAGCTTGCCATGAACTTGTTCAATGCTGGTCTTCCGAGTAACGCGTGATATGCACTTTCCAAATTTACCACCTCAAACTCCAGATTCTCAGTTCGGCAGTTATCCCTTGTGCCGAATAGCACGTCGACCCGGACTTTGCCTATGGGCTCACAAGAAATGCCTGGTACAATGCCATGGAAAGTTTTTCTCGTATCCTGGAGCATGTTCTCCGAGATGCCCAACTTGCGCATTGTATCCGCATACATGATGTTAATGCTACTGCCATTGTCAATCAGTACCTTGGAGAACCTCACATTGATGTTTGGTCCAATGAATGTCGGATCTAGCACTAGCGCATACGGACCTGGACTTGGCATAAGCTTAGGATGATCTTTAATGTTCCAGGTGATTTCCTGGTCCGACCAAGGCATGTACCTCGTCACTGCTGGCATTACCGCATTGACCTCCATATGTCGGCGCTGCAAGCTTTTCCTATATGTTTCCTCAGTTGTGAACATACAATAGCTCTGGTGATGTTCTCTATACTCATTCCTTCCCTCATTTCCGGGGTACCTCTGATCCGGCTGTTTCTGATTTTCCACCTGATGCACTGCATCCCTTCTCTCATTGTTGTCATACGTCGGCGGAGGGGGAGGCAACATTAGCTGTTGCGTGTTCGCTCCGGAGAGCAATTGCTGTCGAGGTTGATCATTCTGGGGTGCCTGAGCATTCCCTGAACCACCTTGTTCTATCTTACGCCTCCACTCACATTGCCTCGTTGTGTGACCTGCCGGGCTATTCGGATTTGGCGTGTGAAACTTACACAGCTGGTCCAACATCGACTCATAGGTGTACCTCGGACGGTCTTTCTTTTCCTGCCACTGTTTCTTTTGCTCCGGAGTCCATGTTTTCTTGCCGTCATTTCTTGGAGTCCATTGCCCTCCCGTTCTCTGGCGTTGGTTGCTCCCTGCTCCGGGTTGATCTTGATTCACAGCTGCAACTTGTTGCGAACCGTAGCAATGATCCGGTCTATCATCTCTTCTTTTTCCTCTGTAATCGTTCCTCCGAGATGACCCGGCTCCATCCCTCTGATAGTATTCCTCGTTCGACTCGTTTGACGCGATCCTAGGTTGAGTCGGATCACCCAAAGCATACGAATCTGCAATCCGGATCATCTCGGCCAACGTAGTTGGCATTTTCCTTTGCAACTTCATCCACAACTCGCTGCCGTACCTGCACCCTTGTGCAAACCATGCTATGGCTTGTGACTCTATGACACCCTCACACGAGTTTCTCACGGTACACCACCGGGTCAGGAATTCACGGTCCGTCTCGTTAGGTCTTTGCTTGCACATTGCTAGGGTCTGCGGCCTATTCGGCCTCTGATATGTACTTGAGAAGTTGCTGATAAACATTTCTTCAAAATCTATCCAGCAGTTGATGCTTCCGGTGGTAAATTATTCAGCCATACTCTGGCCGGACCTTCCAACATCTGGGGTACGTATCGTATAGCCCATCTCAAGTTGCTAGTGGCAATTTTCATAGCCGTAGCATAGTTTATCAGCCAATCCTCTGGCTTGGTACTGCCGTCATACGTCTTCGTGCCTCTGGGCAGTTGGAAGTTGGGTACCGGTGGCTCCTTCATGATCCGGGGTCCAAAGCACGCTGGACCCGGGGGACCATGACATTCGATCTATTCCGACCTATACAGGTGATCCAATTTCAACCTGGCGTCATCCGGCATTAAATCCCTGCTTCCCAATCTTGACCCTATCACATGATAGTCCGGTCTGGGGTACCCTGCGTTCACCATCTCTGAATCACCGTCGTTGTATCGGTTTTGCTCTCGTTGCGCACCTTTCTGTTGCATACCTCGGCCGACACTTTGCTCTTGCCTTGGTATATTCCGCTACTGCGGTTGTCCTGCTCCTACGGAGTTTCGCTGTCCGGCATTGCCGTTGATAGCGTTCCCTTGACTGGCATTGCCTTGGTCATGGTTATCTTGGCCAGCTTCATCTCGGCTCACACTCCGTCGATCATCATTTTTCCGCGTTTCTTTTTCTTTAACCGCACGCGTCGGGTCGTACGGGACGATCTGTTTGTTCCGTCTGGCTGAGGTTACTACCTCTTCTCTCCTTGGACCACCATGAGGTGGTGATGCGGCTCTAGCGGATTTCTCCGGGTTACCCATCGCTGAATGTACGATTTTTGAAGCTCCAACTCTCTCCGGGTTATCTCTGAGTAGCTCTTCATTCTGTCTGTTTGCGATCCGAACCAGCTCGTTAACCCTATCTTGCTGTCTCTGACGGGCCTCACCCGTCAGACCCTCTAACTCAGATGCAGCCGCATCTGCTGCTCTGAGGTTCTTCACCAGGGTACTATACCTCGGCAACCCCACAGACAAATAGTTCTCCGACCCCTGGGCTCCATCATCACCTTCTCTGTTCATCTCGCTCATGAGATTTCTCCCTTTTACTTTTACCGTATCAACCTTGTTTGCCTTTGCATACTCACGCAGCGTCATGTTCAACGACTGCTGAGCCGTGGCTATTTTCTTTGTGCCCTCTAGTATCTTTTTCCTAGTTTCCTCTAGCTCGGCCTGTGCCTGAGCTAGATCTACCACTGCTGCTACCTGGTTAGCCAAGCTATCCATAGCTTCTCTCAGTACGTTCTCAGGCCTCTCTAGTGGAGGTCCTCTACTTTTCCTCGGTGCCTTAGGTGTTACCTCCGGGTCTGGTGCTGGGTCCTTGCTTGCGCCTGCACCTGGCACAGTCATCATCACCTCCGCATGGTCCGGGGAGCGAGCGATACGCGCCCGCGAGCCACAGTGAGTGGTGGCTCCCCTGCATCAACGACGCGGCGTGGATGAACGCATGATATGTCCACCACAACGTAGACCTTGTGCGCACCGAGCTTGACGAAGAGGCCGTTGCGCGGAAGTGGGCACGTGCCGAAGCAACCAGCGTTGTCGCTGACGAAATCCAGCGCTCCAAAGCGCTGAACGAGCCTAGAGACGATGCGTTCGTCGGTGCCGATGAGGTTTCTCGTCCGGATCTTCACCCCTGCTAGCGCCGCTAGCCCCACGGTGGGCACCAACTGTCGTGGTGGTGTCACGGCAGATGCCATGGATAGGCTAAAGGTGCGGACTAATACACGCTAGGGGAATCCAGGGAGGGATAGTGGAGTGATTCTCCACACAAAAGTTTGTATTGCTTAACTCTTAAGATTACAAGTGCTCCTAGAGCTGTATTGGCGAGAGGAGGAAGAAGGATCTCTCTTACTCTTGCCTACTGTTTTTCCCTAGAACCTTAGCTCAACTAGTCACTATGGAATCCTCAAACCAACTAGAGCTCAACCCACCCCTTCTACCAGAAACCTAGCCCCCCTTATATAGAGGAGGTTTGGTCCCTGCCTAGGGCATACGTGGAGGCATATTCCTAAGAATATGCCTTCTCCCAAAGTGGTAACCCGACCGGGGTACTTTTCCCCCGCGTCATACATGCTTTAGCAACGTAAGCCTCTGCAGCGCCCGCGTCAGCCGACATGGGCGTCGTCACCCTTGTCGGCCATGACCCGGTGGTCCCGCCCTTGCTTTCTTCGCTCATGCGGTGCGTACCGGACCTTCTTTTTGACCAGAGAGATTCCTTCCTTCTCCCATAAGCCAAGCGGGGACCCGGATCATGGTAGATCCGGCCACACCTGTTCCTTCATATAAGTTAGACAAGCACTTCCGACTTACTCCTTAAGTCGGATGAGACAATGTTAGGCGACCCCCCCCCCCTGGTCCGGGTTACTCCGTGATCCGGCCTGCCTTGAGGTGACTCGGCCAGCATCTGCTTTGACCCTGCCGAACCTCGGCTAACTCGGCCCTTATACCCCGGAGTGACCCTACCCGGGGGTATCCCCCCAACATCAAAAATATTTATTTTCGAGATGGGAATGTAGGATATGATATATGGATCTCAATTGAGCAAAAGTTTGGAGAAGGGTTTTGGCAAAAACCAAACTTTCCATTGGGAAAGGAGTTTTGGAGATTTTGTCTATTAAAGGAATTAAACAGATTTGGTCAAAATAAATATGGATAAAATTTGATAAATCTTGATGATAAAGGTAGATGATGTAGACAAGGTGTAACAAGCATTTACAACCTTGGGATTGGAGAATCCAAGTTGATTTTGGTGAAAACTAGAGATTTAAGGATCTTGGGTAAGATTGTTTTCATGCCACCAAAACCTTGTTGGATCTTGGAGCTCAGAGCTCCCCTTGGGGCATGGGATATATGGATGGATAGACCAAGTGATGTATATCTGTCGTTGTATTGGGAACGGCAGTACCTAAGGAGGTTAGATAGAGGTGTGGGGACTAGAAGGGAAGCTATCAACGGCATCTGCAGGCGAGATTGGGTACAAGCAAGCCTAGCTGGACGCAGGAAGTACCCAGGTTCGGAGCCCTCATGATGAGGTAAAGCTCCTACTCCTGCCTGATCTGACTATGAGGGATATACGAGCTACAAGTGCTCCTTGAGCTGTGTTCTCTAGCTACTGCCTTAAATGCACTGAGACCAACCCTTTCTACTGAGGCCTTGCCTTTCCTTATATAGGCAGAGAGGCAAAGGTCTCGCTGGCCAGTCCGACAGGCGGGCCCCACAGGCGGGTCCCAGCCGACTAGTCATCTACAGTGTCCAGTATGGCTTGTCTTATCGGTGTATGAGCGGTATGGCTGTCGTTGGTACAACGGACGCCGTGCGAGCCCCATCCACGCAAAGTCTTTGGTATGGGCAGGTGGTTGCCCGTCTTGTCATCGTACAGGGCGTATCGTGCACTGATACACACGTCGTCCTGTCTCTCTAATTGGGTCCGGCTACGTCGTCGTATCCGGCTGTCTCTTGCTGATCCGGCTACTGGGTGATAGCCGGCCCGTCCTGTCCTGTTCGGCTGCATCTGGTCAGCCGGACGCAGTCCGACTGTCCTGTTTCTTATTCGGATGGGGTACCCGGGGATCATCCCCCTGACACTAGCCCCCGAGCGCCTGTGGATTCCGCCCTTAGGCTAAATGTGCGCGCGCTCCTCCTTGCTTTTCGAATTTTCATCTGGCTGAGCCTGGCGGTTGCGCTACCCGTGACGTCAGTGCTGACACTGGCCACGCGCGCACGCGCCATCATTGCTCTGCAGCGGGCAGCATAACGTCCCGTCGCACGTCGCCTCGGGAAACTGCTGTCCGGCGCTTCGGTTCTCGCTCCAGGATCTTCTGCGCATCCTGCCCTGGCACACGGGATCTAGGCGGCGGTTGGGGTGTGGGTTGCCCGGATGCGCGCCACGTGGCCCCGCTGACGGTTGCCCTTCCGGTCCTTTAAAGGGACGCCGTGGAGGAGGCAGTTCTTTTCCTTCGCTCCCCCGCTGCAATCTCCTTCTCCCTCGCGTGCTCTTATTCCTGCGCTCTTGCCCTCTGCGCCGCCCGCTCGCTGTCGTCGATGCTACGGGCCACCGTCACTATTCCGTTGCCGCTCCTCTCCATCAGCCAGAAATGGCCACCGACCGCGGAGCCTGGTGCGGCTCCTCCATCACCGAGGACCAAATCGCGAAGTACCGCGTGACCCGCGTCCTCCCGCCGGCGGAGGAGGTGGCGGTGCGGTTGGCGCCGGTGGGGGAGGTGTCGCCGCATCCGGCGGAGGGGGAGCGCGTCATCTTCCTTTCGCACCTGGCGCACGGGTTCGTGCTGCCGCTGCACCCATTCTTCCTCACGTTCTTGGCCTTCTTCGACCTCCGCCTCCACCACCTCGGCGCCAACGCAATCGGAACGCTGGCGCACTTCATGGCGTTCTGCGAGAGTTATCTCGGGATCCAGCTGGATCTCGGGCTCTTCTGGCGGCTCTTCCAAGTTCAGCCGCAAGTGCAGTACACGAAGGGGCCGCTAGTCGTCTGCGGCGGCGCCTCCATATACTCCCGCACCCAATCCGGTTACCCGAAGTTCTTGCTCCAGGACACGGTATGGCTGTGGCAGCAGTTGTACATTTACATCAAGAACGTCACCAACGTCGACCGGATAAACCTGTCGGCCTTCCAAGACGTCGAGTCCAGACGGCAGAACTGGGACCTGAAGATCTACGGCGACAAGGCGGAGACGGACGCGATGCTGGCACGCATGCGCTCCCTCGTCACCTGCCAGCTAACCGGTTGGGACATCACTCTTAGCTAGATGTCCCGGCTGATGATGCCGATGCAGCAGCGGGCGCACAAGATGTGCTACTACTCCGGCCAGCTGGACCCAACCCGGCTATCACGCCGCGATCCCCGCAACCACAACTTGAAGGAGTGGTTGTGGACGATCAGCAAGGAGCGGCTGCCGGAGAACTGGAAGTTCAGTCTGGCGCTATACAGCCAGGAGAACCGCGCGCCCCGGGTAAGTTCTCGTAGCCGGAAATTTTGCTTATTCTTTCTATCTTATTACCTTGTTCTGTCTGATTGACTTCTTGCATTCGTCAGATCTTCGCCTGCATCCTTCGCGAGGAGGGCGAGGCTCCCCTTGAGGTATTCACGCCAGACTTGCCCGAGCCGCTCGCTCGGCAGTCCGACGAGGAATCAGATGGGGATGGCGACGCCTTCCCCAGCCGAAATGACGAGCCGGCCGCCGACCCGCATGCGTAGGTGCACGAGGAGGAGGAGGCCAGGCCGACCGTGGAGCCGGTGACGCGCTCTGCGACGGACGGCGGAGCAGGTGGGAGCAGCTCCAGCCGTTCCAGCTCCCGCCGGCCTGCGGCAGAGGAGCCGGCTCCTAAGAGGAGCCGGTCCAGCACCCTGCCGCCGAGCCGTCTTGGCCGGAAGAAAGGGCCGCCCCCGGTCGTGCCGGGGTACGTTTTTCCTCCCCCCCTCTATCTTTCGGTGCTTTCTGTCTATTTGTCCTCCTTCTTGTTTTTCTGACTTTGGCTTATTTTGCTTTTGCCTTTTTCTCCTTCTCTTTAGCGCGTTGGTTTCTTTCGGAGCCGCGAGCCCGGCCCGAGCGCCAACCGGTCGCCGCCCCGCGCCCCGACTGAGCCAACCGGCGCCTCTCCTTCTTCTGAGGTGCAGCCTCCGCCTCTCCCTCGAGCTGAGCCGGCTGCCTCCTCCCAGCCGGAGGGTCCCCAGCCGGAAGCGGATCTATCCCAGCCGGAAGGCTCCTCCGTGGGCGCGCGGGGGGCTGCCGGCAAGGAGCTCATCGTTGTTGGCAACGACAACTCCTACGAGGAGCTTGGGGAGGAGTGGCGAACGGCGGTGGTCGCGGCGAAGGAGTCCTTGGCCGTCAACGCCGTGGACGATGATGCCTCCTCTGCCGCTTCGCTGTCGGACCTTGCCGCCACGCTCGAGCTGGCAGTGAAGGAGATCCGGCTGCTTGAGGCCACAGCCGGTGGGAACCGGACCCTGGAGCAGAAGCTTGCTGCCGCCAACGGGACCTCCCGGAGTAAGTTCGCTTTATCGGTCTTGCTCTTTTTTTACTGATAGCCAGTTTCGTTGCAGCCATCCTCGTGTGCGCTCAGCACGAGATCGATCGCTTTAAGAAAGAGAACGACCGGCTGAGCAGGTCCAACTCCACTCTACGGCTGCTGAACAAGGATTGGCACGTGCGGGTAGACGGTTTGGAGGCCACCGTCAAGGAGCGCGACGCCTCGCTCGCTAGCCGGGCCGAAGCCTTCTCCCTCCTTGAGGCCCAGAACAAGGACCAAGAGAAGGAGATAAAACGGCTGGCGGTCAAGGAGAAGGCGCTGGTGGAGGAGCTGATGTAGGTTGGCCACACTGCCAAGGGTGAGTTCTTTCTTCCGTCTTCCTTTCTTTCCGGATCCGGTAGCCGGATCTGACTCCTCTTTTCTGACAGCTTTTTTACCTCGGCATAGACATGCTGGCCTACAACCGGCTGCAGGAGAACTGGACGGGAGCGCAGCCGATGGCTCAGGAGCTCGTCGTCCTTCTTGGCGGGGAAGCTGCGAAGCTTCGCCAGGCGGCGCGGGACGTCTTCTCCTTCGTGTGGCCGGAGGCTCCGGTTCCGGAGACGATGGCGCAGCTGGCGGCGAAGGTGGGAGAGGTGCCGGCTACGGTGGACCGGCTGCGGGACCTGGCGGCGTGGGACGGAGCGGAGATGGCCCTGGCTCTGATGCTCTCCTGGTACAAGGACGCCCGCGTCGAGAAGATCGATGGGGGCTTCTGTGCCGGAGCTGATCTTGCCGCCATCCGCCAAGCCCATCCGGAGCTTCGCGGGTCCGCCATCAAGATCGCCGACTACGTGGACCCTGACGAGGTGCTCACCGACTCGGAGTCCATCGGTACTCCTGATGTGGAGGCCCTGATGCCACCGCCTGCCAGCGCCGGGGCAGGATCGAGCACTGTGGCTCCTCCTCCGCCCCCAGCCTCTACCGGCCAAGAACTCCCCACGGCAAAGGCCCTGCTGTTTAGCTGCTGCCCCGGGATGTCGGGTGTAATTGTCTTGTGTTATGTACTTGTGAACCTTGTCTGCTTGTGCCGGCCGTCTTTGACGCCGAGTAACTTATGAGAGCTTCGTCTCCTTTTTGTTTATTATTGTTGAAATTCTTGAATCTTCCTTGTGCGTTGAGCTTTCCTTTTGCGTATTTTGCCCGACTAACTTCGTCCGGCTACACACCTTTATCCGGGCGACCTGCACCTCCAGTGGGGGCGCGCTAGCGCACCCGCTGGGTGTAGCCCCCGAGATTCGGAGTAGCTGGCGCAGCCAGGTGCTTCGAATCTTTCTTATTTCTGCCAAGTCTTCTAACTTTATCCGACTGGCCTCGTCCCAGTCGGCCGCTTTCGTCGGCTGGACGCCTTCAGTCGGGGGAACTAACATTCCAGTGGGGGCGCGCGAGCGCACCCACTGGGTGTAGCCCCCGAGATTCGGAGTAGCTGGCGTAGCCAGGTTCTTCGAATCTTTCTTGTCTTTTCTTGCTCCCGCCCTTGCCCTCACCTGGGCTCCGAACGGCCGGCTAAACGCCCTTATCCGGTCAGGAACTACAAGATTCCACTAGGGGCGCGCGAGCGCACCCAGTGGGTGTAGCCCCCGAGATTCGGAGCGCTTGATGAAGGCAAGGACTTCGAATCTTCTTTCCTTCTCCTGAATTCCGACTCGAAGTAGTCGGACAAGAATGCACATATGCATACACATACATCTTCACAGGTTAATAGGTTAGTCTGTCAAATCGTAGCCGGAAAACGGCTTGTTTTTTTTCGAAAACTGGCTTGCTCCTTTGTAGACACTTAGTCGCCTTCTCGTGTGTTCTGCTGTTTTCGCTGCGTCCTTGCCGGGCAGCCGGGTTGCGGTCTGCAGCCGGAATCGAAGGGAGCTGACAGTACATTACGCACGGTACTAGCGGCTTAGCAGCTGGATTGGTTCGAGCTAGTTGCGGGTCCGGGACGCCCGATCTGTCGCGTCTCCTCCCTGTTTTTCGTGTGGGATGCCTCGAGCTTTTGCTCTTGCTAGCCGGAAAGCCAGGTTGCGGCCTGTAGCTGAGACGAAGAGTGGGCCTCTGACATCATCGCACACTACTCAGCCGGTTTGTTGACTTAATAGGCCGGGCCAGCCGGCGAGCCCCCGGGTAGGGGTTGCCGGAGCCGGAAAATTTGAACCAAAAAACAGATGCACACACATTTCTAGAAGGAGCCCCCGAGATTCTCGTGGGAGTCCACATTTTCATTCATGGGGTTTTCGGGATACATACACTGCTTGGTGACTAGGTGTAAAACGGGCGCAGTAGGGCCGCGTTCCAAGGACGTTCGGTCTCCTTGTCCGATTTGTCCATCTTGTTCTTGCGCGGCTGCTGTGCGTTGATGAGGTAATAGGAGTCGTTGGGCAGCGCCCGACTGATGATGAAGGGGCCCTCCCAGGGTGGTGATAGCTTGTGCATGCCCTTTGTGTCTTGCACCAGCCGGGGAACCAGGTCGCCCTCGCAGAATGCGACTGGGGGAATCCGGCTTGAATGGTAGCGACATAGTCGCTGCTGGTACAGGGCAGATCTGGACAGGGCCAGCTCGCGGGCCTCCTCCAGGAGATCCACCCTGTCTTTCGGCGCCTCCTTGTTGGCTTGCTCGTCGTAGAGGAGCTTGCGAGGGGAGTCAAATTCGATGTCGGCGGAGAGGACAGCTTCCGATCCGTAGACCAGGAAGAATGGCGTGTAGCCGGTTGACCTATTCGGTGTGGTGCGGAGGCTCCATAGCACAGCCGGAAGTTCTTCGATCCAACATCCGGGTGACCGCTCCGACGGCTCGATGATACGTGGTTTGATGCCGGCTAGCACCAAGCCGTTTGCTCGTTCGACTTACCCGTTGGACTACGGGTGTGCAACGGAGGCGAGGTCCAGTCGGATGCCCTTGTTGCTGCAGAACCGGGCGAAGGCCCCCTTGGCGAAGTTCGTGTCATTGTCGGTGATGATGCTATTGGGGTAGCCGAAGCGGTTGATGATGTCGGTGAAGAAGGTAACAACCATCGCTCCATCCAGCTTCCGGATAGGCTTGGCCTCGATCCACTTTGTGAACTTGTCCACCACTACCAGCAGGTGGGTCATTCCCGCGCGGGCTCACTTGAAGGGCCCGACCATGTCGAGGCCCCAAACTACGAAGGGCCAGGTGATCGGTATGGTCTTGAGTACCGAGGTTGACATGTACCTGAGCTTCCCGAAGCGCTCACACCCATTGCACGCGCGGACCAGCTGCTCGGCATCCTCGAGGGCGGTGGGCCAATAGAAACCATGGCGAAACGCCTTGGCGACTATCGCCCTTGACGAAGCGTGGTACCCACACTCACCCTGGTTGGATGTCCTTGAGTAGCCGGTAGCCTATGTCTACATCGACACATCTTTGGAAGATACCGGATACACTGCGCTTGTACAGCTCGCCGTTTATGATGGTGTATGTATGCGCGCGACGTCGGATTTGCCTGGCCTCTACCTCGTCGTCCGGGAGTTCTACGTTGGCGATGTAGTTCATGAAGGGATGTGCCCAGGATGGCACTTCCCGGATGACGAGGACGCTCCTGTCCTCCGGCTGACGGGTGTCGGGGGGTCGTCCGGGTGGAATATCCGGGATGGCAGCCCCCGAGCCGTTAGGCGAGCCGGCAGCCCTCGGGTCTTATGAGCCGGAGGGCACTGCCTGGCCGAAATTGGTGCGGGTTTTCTTCTTTGGTGGTTCTGCCGGCTCCGTTTCTGCTGCTCCGGCCGCCGGAACGCTTCCCGCCCAGACGATGGAGTCTGACTCCGGCAACGGGTTGATGGATGGCTTGCGCAGATGCTCCAAGGAGACCCCTGGCGGGATGGCCTGCCTGGTGGAGCCTATCTTGGAGAGCGCATCGGCTGCCTCGTTGTTGGTGCGGGGGATGTGCTGAAATTCGCACCCGTCGAAGGAGGCGCTGAGCTTCTGGATGTGGAACCGGTAGAGAGCCATGTTTGCATCTCTGGCGTCCCATTCCCCGGACACCTGTTGCACCACCAAGTCTGAATCACCGAAGCATAGGATCCGGTTGACACCGATCTCCTTGGCCAGCCGGAGCCCGTGCGCCAGTGCCTCGTATTCGGCTATGTTGTTGGAGGCCTTGAAGTGGATCTGCAGCACGTACTCCAACCGGTCTCCCTTTGGCGAGGTGAGCAGGATGCCGGCTCCCAAGCCCCCGAGCATCTTCGACCCGTCGAAGTGCATCCGCCAGTGGTCTGAATCCGGAACCGGTGGGAGATACTGGGTCTCGGCCCCGTTGACGAGGAAGTCCGCCAACGCCTGTGACTTGATCGTGAGCCGGGGCTCGTACTAGATGGAGTAGGGGCGAGCTCGATGGCCCACTTGGCGACTCGGTCGGTGGCGTCCTTGTTGCCGATGATTTCCGAAAGGGGTGCAGTGCACACAACCTTGATCGGGTGCTCCTGGAAGTAGTGCTTGAGCTTCTTGCATGCCAGGTACACACCGTAGCACATCTTTTGGTAGTGGGGGTAGTTCTGCTTGGAGAGGGAGAGAACCTCGCTGAGGTAGTAGACGGGTCTCTGAACCGGCTGAGCCTTGCCTTCCTCGGGGCGCTCAACCACCAGGATGACGCTGACGACCCGGCTGATGGCTGCTATATAGAGCAACATCGGCTCCTTGCTAGCCGGCATGGCTAGAACCGATGCTGTGGATAGCATGCGCTTGAGGTCGTGAAACACGGTGTCGGCCTGTGAAGTCCAGGAGAACTTGTCCGTCTTCTTCATCAGTTGGTATAATGGGAGTGCCTTCTCCCCCAGCCGGCTGACAAAACGACTGAGGGAAGCCAGGCATCCGGTGAACTTCTGGACTCCAAGAAGGTTCTTGGGCGGCTGCATCCTCTGGATGGCCGCGATCTTCTCCGGATTCTCCTCGATACCTCGCTGTGATACGAGGAAACCAAGTAGCTGACCGGATGGTACTCCGAAGACGCACTTCTCTGGGTTCAGCTTCATCTGGTACTGGCGGAGGTTGCCGAATGTTTCTCTCAGATCCTCGAGGAGGGTGCGCTTTTCCTTGGTCTTGATGACTACGTCATCCACGTAAGCATGCACGTTTTGGCCTATCTGCGAGTGCAAGCATTTCTGCATACATCGCTGATAGGTGGCGCCTGCGTTCTTTAGGCCGAAAGGCATGGTTACATAGCAGAAAGCCCCGTAGGGGGTGATAAATGATGTCTTAATCTGATCAGCCGGGTTTAGCCGGATCTGATTGTAGCCGGGTCTAGAAAGGACAACATCACAGCCGGCCATGGAATCGATGACTTGATCGATATGGGGCAAGGCGAAGGGGTCTTTCGGGCACGCCTTGTTTAGGCTGGTGTAGTCGATACACATGCGCCAGGTCTTGTTCTTCTTCAACACCAAGACCAGGTTCGCCAGCCAGTCTGGGTGGTACACTTCCATGATGAACCCGGATGTAAGGAGCCGGGTGATCTTGTCACCGATTATCTTTCTCTTCTCCTCTGTGAACCGGCGCAGAGGTTGCTTGACCGTCTTGGCATCCGGACGCACATGAAGTGAGTGCTCGGTGAACTCCCTCGGCACACCCGGCATGTCTTTGGGAGACCATGCGAAGATGTCCCGATTCTCACGGAGGAAGGCGACGAGCGTGCCTTCCTATTTGCTGTCCAAGCCGGCACCAATGGTGACGAACTTAGTCGGGTCAGAGGGGTCGAGCAGAATCCTCTTCGTCTCCTTTGCCGACTGGAAAGCTCCTTCTCCAGCCGGTTTGCTGCTAGCCAGAATGTCCTGCTGGGCCATGGCCACGTTGCGCATGATCGCGCGTTTTTCCTCGGCTATGATGAGGGCCTCTGCCAGTTTGGAACAGGCTGAGGCGCACTCCATCGATCGCTTGAAGCAGCCGGCAACGATGATCACGCCATGGGGTCCCGGCATCTTCGTCTTGAGGTACGCGTAGTGGGGGATGGCCATGAACTTGGCGAGGGCGGGGCACCCGAGGAGAGCATGGTAGGAGCTCGTCAAATTTACCACTTCAAACCAGATTGGTTCGCGGTGGAAGTTCTCCTCGGTCCCGAAGAGGACGTCCAGCTGGATTTTCCCCAGCGGAGCGCAGGCTGGCCCCGGCAGTACGCCATGGAACGTCGTGGTAGTCGGGCGTAGGTCGCTTTCGCGAATGCCCAGCTTCTCCAGCGAGTACTGATAGAGGAGGTTGAGGCTGCTGCCTCCGTCGATGAGGACACGCGAGAATTGGCAGGTGCGCGTGTTGGAGACGATGAGAGGGTCGAGCACCATGGCGTAGCCCCCGGGAGTCGGCAGATGCCCATGCTGATCTGCCCGGCTCCAGGTGATGGGGGTTTCCGACCAGTTCAGGTATTGGGGGACCAAAGAAACGATGGCGTTGACCTCCTTGGAGCGTCGCCTGCGGCTGTGCTTGTCGTCCTGCTCCGTCTCGAAGATGTGGTAGGCGGCGTGCGGCTGGGGGTAGCCATTATTGTTGTTGCCGCCGTTGCCGCCATTACCATCATTACCGGCTCCCCTAGCCGGTGGCGGGGGTCCAGCCGGTGGGGGAGGCGGGAGACGGGGCTGGTTGCCCTAGTCCTTTAGCTGGCGGGTCCAGCTGCAGTTCCGGGTGGTGTGCGTAGCCGGTTTGAAGGGACCGCTATGCCACTTGCACGGGCCGTCAATCATCTGGTCGAAGGTGAGCCGGGACTTCTGCCTTCTTGCGTCATTAGCCGGTGCGTCGGGCGCACCCTCCACAGCATTGACCTGCCGCGCGTGGTAGCGAGGCTTCTGTTGTCCGGCCTAGCGGTCCCCATGGAACCGGTTGTCGTTGCCGTGGCATCTGGAGGATCCGGCTTCATCAGCCGGATTGCTCGGACGGTCGCGAGCCGGCTCCGTGGGAGTCAGACGGCCGTCCGCGTTTACTCGGAGGGGCTTCTTCATGGCGGAATCCGTCGTGGCGTACTGGTCCGCAACCGTCATGATCTCCGCCATGGTTTCCGGCTCGTCACACAGTAGCCGGTGGCAAAGCATGGTGCCCTCTCGGCATCCTTCGATGAAGAAGCTGATGGCTTGGCTCTCTAGGATGTCCTTGCAAGTGTTGCGGAGCTCCGTCCACTTGGTGAGGTACTCACGGTTGGTCTCGCGGTCGCCCTGGACGCACAAGGCCAGGTCGCGCGGGCGCCCTAGACGTTTGTACGTGCCATTGAAGTTGCGGGTGAACACCTTCTCGAAGTTAGGCCAGGCGTTGATGCTGTTGGGCGCAAGGCTATTGAGCCATGTCCTTGCCGACCCGGTTAGCATGAGAGGGACGTAGCACACAGCTGTGAGCTTGTTCCCGTGGGCGATGCCGACTGCCGTAGCATAGTCGGTCAGCCAGTCTTCCGGCTTCATGCTGCTGTCGTACTTGGGGGTGTCCCTGGGCAGGGAGAATTTATCTGGAAACGGCTCATTCCGGATGCAGGGTCCGAAACAAACCGGACCGGTAGAATCTTCCTCCTCCGTGACGCGCGCTTGAGCGAGGAGCTCGATGCGGTCGCGGGCATCCGGACAATCCGGGTTAGGCGCTCCAACCCGGCCCAAGAGACGGGAACTGGCTGGTCTGGGCGCTCCGGCTGGCGGTGGGGGAGGTGGCGGGTTGCTGTTCACCGTCTGCTCCTGGCGCGGCTGGCCCCTGTTGCCCGAGCTGCGGCGCCTGCTGCGGGCCCTGGGCGGCTGAGGGGAGGACGCCTGCTGGGTGTCGCGCGGCGTGCCCCTGCTGTTGGCAGGTAGCTTGCTCCCTCTGGAGTAGCTAAGGTCTTCCTGCATCTGTCGGTTGGTGCCGGCCTGCTCGTCCGCGACGCGGAGGAGCTCCTGCACGCGAGCATGCTGGCGGGCTCGCTCCTCGCCCTCCAGGCTGGGTAGTTCTTCTGCTGCGGCTTGCGCCGCGTGTAGGTTCTTGATGGGCGTGCTGTAGGTGGGCCGTGTGAGGGCAGGCGCGGGATCCGGTTCCCCGTCCTTCTCCATCCTACCGCCCAGCTCACCGCCCTGATGCCGTACCTGGCCGCGCCGGCTCGGCTCCGCCGTAGCCGGAGTGAGGCCGTGCACGCGGTCGTACTCACGCCTAGCGATCTCAAGTTGCTTGCGGGCTGCTGCCAGTTCCATGGCCTCCTGGAGGAGGATCTGTCTCTCAAGGTGAAGTTGGCCTCCGCTTCCTCCGGGTTGTCCCCAAGGTTAACCGGCGTCAGGAGCCGATCAATGGCATCCTCCACCGGGTTCCGAGGCTACGGGGGAGCGGAAGTTCCGACCTCGTCCGCGCCTCGCTCCCGTGGCTGGCGGGGATGCGAGCTGGATCCGGCCATCATGACCTCCAAGCCGCGAGGTGCGGCGGAGGTGCTGCCGTTTGAGCACGGCAGCCCCACGACAGAGACGATTTCCCTAGGGAAACGCTCCGGGACGGTGGCGACGTAGATGGGGAGATCGCCGAATAGCAGGACGGTGCCGTTCGCTGGGAAGGAAGTTCCGGCGAAGTAGGAGGCGTTGTCGATGACGCAGTCGAACTTGCCAAGCGTGAGCACCAGGCCGGAGGCCACGCGCTCACCGGCTGAAGTGCGGGG
Source organism: Avena sativa (assembly GCA_916181665.1). NCBI lineage: Eukaryota > Viridiplantae > Streptophyta > Magnoliopsida > Poales > Poaceae > Avena > Avena sativa. The sequence continues at coordinate 380,240,869 of OV702286.1, read as the reverse complement.
TCTCGTGCAGAACGTGACTCTGGTCGAAGCCATCTGCCCCATGGTAGGCGCCAACTGTCATTGTATTGGGAACGACAGTACCTAAGGAGGTTAGATAGAGGTGTGGGGACTAGTAGGGAAGCTATCGACGGCGTCCGCAGGCGAGATTGGGTACAAGCAAGCCTAGCTAGATGCAGGAAGTACCCAGGTTCAGAGCCCTCGTGATGAGGTAAAGCTCCTACTCCTGCCTGATCTGACTATGAGGGATATACGAGCTACAAGTGCTCCTTGAGCTATGTTCTCTAGCTACTTCCTTAAATGCACTGAGACCAACCCTTTCTACTGAGGCCTTGCCTTTCCTTATATAGGCAGAGAGGCAAAGGTCTCGCTGGCCAGTCCGACAGGCGGGCCCCACAGGCGGGTCCCAGCCGACTAGTCATCTACAGTGTCCAGTATGGCTTGTCTTATCGGTGTATGAGCGGTATGGCTGTCGTTGGTACAGCGGACGCCGTGCGAGCCCGTCATCAGCACATGCCACTGTTCCAGCGTCATCCACGCAAAGTCTTCGGTATGGGAAGGTGGTTGCCCGTCTTGTCATCGTACAGGGCGTATCATGCACTGATACGCACGTCGTCCTGTCTCTCTGACTGGGTCCAGCTACGTCGTCGTATCCGGCTGTCTCTTGCTGATCCGGCTACTGGGTGATAACCGACCCGTCCTGTCCTGTCCGGCTGCATCTGGTCAGCCGGACGCGATCCGACTGTCCTGTTTCTTATTCGGATGGGGTACCCGGGGATCATCCCCCTGACAATATCACAAGGGTGTAGAGGTTTGAGCTTGATCCTGCTTGATCTCACCAAGACAGGCTTTCAAATTTTGAATAAAATAAGCCTGCCAAAGAAGATTATCAACTAGCCTTCAAAACCTGGTGGGTTTAATAAGCACAAATATACACTTGGAACAAGTGAAGTAGATATTGATAAACCTATATGAATAGAACACAACCATGCAAATAGTTGGTCTATATAAGGTGGGATGGTGGTGTGAGCTTCTGTCAAAGTAGGCATGATGACTAGATTTGTAGGAATAGTTATTTTCTTGCATGTAAAACCATCAAGAACAAGTGGGTTGGAGGATTATCTAACCAAGGGAAAGAGTGGTCCTTGGTAGTCCTTAGGATGTTTAACAAGATGGTTCAAATGTATTTTAAAAAATGCACAAGGGTTGAGAAAAGGAGACATTCAGAAAGGTGATGTTGGAGCAGATTATAGACTTAGCCAAATTTGGCAGATTTAGGGTTTTTGACTAGAATGTGGGTGGTGATGATTTTGATGGGATGCAAGGTACCAAAGCATCATCAGGTGGATGATGTTTAAGTGTAGAGGGAGTATAAAAGATCCATGCTTGATATTGGTCTTCATTGCCTTGGAAGCTTTTAGAAGGGATATCTTCAAAATTGATCTAGTTAAGGGTTTTAGATGATCACCTAGTATCTAGAGATCAGATCCTGCTTTGTATTCTTGCTTTGGGTTTTGTGAGTTTAAGGTATATTGATCCAAGTGATGAGCTCCTAGAGTGGCTCATACTACTTCCTAAGCAAACAAGTCAAACAGAAGATCAAAGCAATTCATCAGACAACAGATCAAGGCAACTCATCTTACAAACAAAACAAACCTACTACTGGGGTTACCATCAAGCCTAGCTCGAGGTAAGGATGGGTATTTTGAAAAGGTTGTGTTTGGAATCAGGTGAGAGTTCTTGGTATCTTTACCAAGAGTAGAAGTCAAAAACTTTATAAAGGTGTTTTGGGAAACCGAGGGAGAAGAGTAGTTGAAGGTTCTGTTTTGGAAACATAAGGAGATTATAATATGTAGCTCTCCATAGTTTGGGGAAATAGAAGCTACTAAAATGGGGGAGGTTGTAAAGTATCTTGGCTAAGGTTTTGAAATGCCAGAACATTTGAGAATATGTAAGATGAGCCAGGATGGTTTTGGGAAGTAGTTTTTGTCAACTGGTGTTGAGGTAAGGAGTATGTCTTCTCATACACAGTCATAAGCATAAACATAGTCAAACAACAGGCAAACACTTCATCACCAAACAAGAAAAAGTTTTTGTTCCCCCTAATTTTTGCATTCTGGACAACTAATCAAGGTTGCTGAAATTGGGATGTCATAGACCTTTCCCCCTTAAAAGAATCTCGTCCCGAGATTCAGGAGAGTAGGGTTAGGTGATTTTGTGTCAAGGTTAGCGCTAATGGTTTCAAGCGTGCTATCTTACGGTACCCGTCCTTGGAAGTGACTACTTTGTCGATAACGTTGAGCTTTAGTCTTCCGGGATGCACGGAGAGTTGAGCAGAGTCTAGTCCTGATTGCGAGGGATGATCTTATATTCCTTCAGGGCTCGATATCTCGAGGGTTTAGGCTAGGCAGGCGACCTCGATTCTAAACTTCACCGAGTACTCGTCGGAGGATAGGATCTACAGCTGGGTGTACCTCTCTCTAAGTATTCACAGCTCTTCCTTAGGGTCATAGCGTATCCTAATTGCCGACTTTACGGTTGAGACTCCTGAGTTTGCTTTGGCGAAGGGTTACCCTATTTTTGTGGGAAAGACACAGTCTTCCCCCTTAGGATTAAACTAGGGTAGAATTCTAGGAGTGGAAGTAATCCTTCCTTCTTGGAGTCGTAGACTGAGGTTTTGAAGACTGTCGTCACTCTTTCTCCTAGAGTTGGAATCTTCTGATGATGTCCGCGAAGGTAGGTCCTACGGGGCTTATATACTATGATTATTCATACTTAGTCTGTTGGAGCCGTTGGAGTCTCACGTCCTCTAAGCGATGGGAACTGAGTGGTTAGCGATCCTGTGGCCCTTCCGGTGGGTCTTCAGCTGAAACAGCAATGGGATTTCATAAAATGTTCAGTTCTTTTCTCCTCGGTTAACTCGTGAGTGGTGGTGTGGCGAAAAGACGTCGGATCCATAGATCTTCTCTAGAGTATCTTCTAGTAGACAGTCTTCTAGAGATTGAGGGGAAAGACGCAGTCTTTCGACCTTAGAGCTTCACTGAGGTGCTTCGGGAGGGGCGCGGATCTTCTGTTTTGGAGTGCTGACTTGATGTTAGCAGAAGGCTGTCTTCTTTCTGGGTCTTGACTAGAATCTTTGAGTGACGTCCTATCGCAAACTTTGGCGGGGTTGGTTTCCTAACAAAGCCTTATGGGGTTAGCTCAGGGCAAGCTAGCGGTTTATGACTCTCCTGGCTAGTCTTTAGTCAGGGTTGATGCAGTCAGCGTCGAAGAAGAGGTCTTCACTTGAATCTCTTTCATGGCTTCTTCTTGAGGGCGGAGTAGACTCGTTGTCTTCATGCATCCTCGTCTTCAGGCTTTTGGATTATTTTGTCCTTCTGGGGAGGAACTTCCTGTTGGGTTGGGTAGGGTCGACTAGAATAATTAGTCTCTTGAGGTGGTTGGAAGGTCAAATATACCGGAGGTCAGCGTAGTTAGGTCTTCACTTCTTGTCTTTGTAGACATTTTTGGTGGTTTCTTGTGGATATTGAGGATCCTTCGGGTATTGACTTCCGGCTTCAACGGGGTTCTAGCTATAATAGACCAATAATAACGGAGTGCTATGTGATCGACGAGTCTTGAGAGGAGAGTTGGACAGGGTATGCCCTCCTGCTGAGGTGAAGTCTTCTAGTGGTTATGACTTGACGAGATCCAACTCCTAATTCTCCCGATGCTTTTCCTCTCATATACTCTCGAGGTTAGTCTGGGTCTCAATACCGACAGCTAACACAGGGATTTCCGGAGTTACTAGGTGGGTTATCGCTCCTGGAGTCACATTTTTAAGGAGGTCAAAGCAAACCAGAACATACACACAAGGTGAATAGAGCGAGGGAATCGCAATGTCCTCGGCAGATAACACACATCAAGCAACACAGGATGCACTTAGGCAAGCAAACACGGTCAACGCTAGGGACCAAGGAGTTAACTACTCGCGAGGTAGGGGAATCCTATTCTTAGGACTATTGATCCTAGATATCATCTTTCTTCGAGTCGGCGTCACTATCTTGCAGATGAAGCCTTCGTCGTATATTGGATGCCTCTTGATAGTGCAACACCTGATGTCTTCTGATTGTGAGGATTCCACTTGTAGGGCGATATTGTAGTCTCCTTGTGTTTGGTTGGAGTTGCTTGTCTTCAACTTGTTCTCATTGTCTTCACCGGGTTCTAGGTCCTAGTTATTTAAAATCCGTAGGTTTGAAGTTTGGACGAGATTTAGAGGAAACCATTTTCAAAAGCATTTACTTAGAGTAAGAGCAGAAGTAGAACTTTTGAAACTCATTGGGAAACTAGTTTTCGAAAGTCGGGGTTTTCAGAATAAGGTTCATGTCTAACAACCATGCTAACTAAAGTTCTCCTACAGTCAGGATGACTCTGATACCAAGTCTGTGGGGCCCCCGGATTAATCCTCCGAGAATTCCTGTTAGGCATACAACCACGATCCCATGATCAGTTAGTCGTGGCACATAACCGACAAGTATCAAAGTAAACATCCAATACATAACGAATACATGTGATACCTTATTTGCCATTATGGATACATCGATCAACATCAGCGGAACTTCATTAAGCATATAGCCCGAGCCATGCCTTAACCTACAGGCAACTGACTGGGAGAACGTCCTAGCTCGCATAGTCGTCCACTTCACCTTCTTCTCGATATCTGACCAAGTTAATAGCCAGGGGCAATGCCAGTGAGTACTTTGAATGTACTCGCAAACCACCTTAATAGAATAATAAAACAAGAGGATATGCAATATGGCTGTGGCAGTAGGTGGGCTCCAATGGAGGTTCTTTTCTCAAATAGTTTCTCTAGTAGATATAGCATCTACATATCTTTGTTGAAAACTTTTGTAAAACATTTTGGAAACCTTTTTGAAAAGTTTTGGAAAACACTAGGATTGGGGTACACATTTGTTCCCGTCTTCAGGTTATCCCACGACCAAACTCCTTTCTCCCCCTTCTGACCATCCCATGGTCAAAACCTTTCTCCTTTACGACCATCCCATGGTCAAAACATTTCCAAAGCCATTTCTTTTCCGAAATCCTTTTTGAAAACAAAATCAGCACTGCTCTACAGAAGTTTGTCCAACCTGTCCATAATCATGGACACGGCTATTCGAATAAATTTACACTCTGTAGAGGTTGCACACTTTACCCACACCATCCGGGTACACTACCCTGATCTACACCGATCGTGGATCGAGTAACCGATCAAGACTCTCCGGATGCCCACTCCAATATAAGTACCTACCCTATGAGTGTTGTTCCCCTCAACACCAGGACTCCCTATATAGTTCTCAAGAAAACCAGAGCGCTTTTTCCACTTCCCAAGTGTGCGCTTTCAATGAGGGGCTCATAGTAACGCATGGAGGCCCGTAGACCCTTTGTTCCTTCTCTAGGTCGATGTCTCACATGGACCCTTACAGGAGAAGGCCCACCCTCTAGGGATTTTTATCCCCTGTAGTCGTTGCGAGGCAGCTTATACCAAAATAAACAAACATCAAATCCAGCCCTGTTCCATTCCAGAGTAATGTGGTTGCACGAGTTAAGTTGTTATAGCTAAACTTCAAAGAACCGGGTGCGTTTTCATAAACCTTTTTCCTCCATCTTTCCTTCAGCATTTTGTAAAACAAAACCTTTTTGATTCTCAACATCTCTTGGGAGGTCCCACCTCACCAAGGTTTTATCATAAAACATTTGATAAATTTTTTTTCGGGGTCTTCCCATCCTATAGCTTTGCTTTGGCTAAAACATGGTCTCCAACCGGCTATGGTGATATGCACCATCTATTCTACTAGGGGCCAGTAGGTGTCATCAAGGGGGTTTGTACTTAATAGTACAAAAGTCTAATAGTTCGGAGGAGCCAAACCACTACCATATATACATCAACATATAGTAAACAATATAGTTTTTAATAAATAGTAGATAAAACATGCATAAGTAAAACAGTAGGACAAGGCTTATGAGCAAGAAGGTGGCTTGCCTGAAGATCAGCAATATGGCATATATGTCCCTGGACTTCTTCTTATAATACCATAATATCGAATAAAAACCATCTTCTTCTGCTCTCCGATATAACCGCAACTATCGTCATCAAAGATAGCACATGCAAGCAAACAAAGACACAATCAACACAAGGCATACCAGCATCAATACAATACAGCAAACAAACATTCAACATCCTATTCACTTCAGTAGGTTTTGATAGATTAAGATAGTAGCAATTGGAAATACTTTAATTGCCTTTGTGGGATTTCATATATGATTTAAATTATCACATACCACCTAATAAAGGGGTTTGGACAAAGGCTTGGGTTTGTATGATACCATTGTGTAAAAATGATACCAACAGATAGGGGCTGATAAAATGAAACCAACAAAAGTGGTTTCACTATTTATCACCTTTCTTTAAATAGTTATGATTTTCCTAGTGATAAAAGCTATAGTTTTAGGAAATAATTTACCAGAAAAGTTCTGGATCTCCAAAAATTATTTCCTTGGATGATTTTGTAGGTTTTGATGTACTGAATTGCTGAGAGTTGGAATCACTCCAAAAATAATTACCAGAATGCCCTCAGGAAATTCCCAAGGGCAGTTCTGGAGCTGTTTTGTCTTTTTCACCAAATTAAATCTACAGAAGCTTTTGATTTGATTCAAAAGACACATGGTAGGTATTTATAATACCTTTCAGTAGAAATTGGAATCATCCTTTTTGCAGTTGTAGAAATGCTGGGGTGATTTTAGTAGTGAATTAACTAAGCCCATAACAGATTAATTCACACCAAATCAACAGAGAGTTAGAAAATTATGGGCTACTAGGGTTTGGTAGATATTGATAGGATGGTGTACAAGGAGTTGGAATTAGGTCAAAACCTATTCTTGGTTGACATGGAGAAATTCCTAAAGACAGAATAGGTCTATTTTTGATATTTTTACTATGGGCAAAATATAAAGCAACTGGCTATGGGTCTAGGGTGAAATGCAGGGTATGACTCATACCTTGTAGTACAACAAGGATTCAATTCATTTGGATCTATGTAATTCCCCGAGGACTTTATTTAGTGTAAAAGATACTTTTTAGAAGATTAAATGCCAGAAAATAATAACCCTATTTTTGGGCAAACTTCTAGTTCTGCATGTTGCACAAAACATGCATGAGCATAGATGAATTTATATCTAGACATTTTGTGTTCATTTCCATTTTCCAAATGATTTAAAACTATCTGCCATTATTTGATCTGGAAATACAGGAAAAAGGGAAAAAGAACAGGTGGCGTCGCAGGCCGGGTCTGGAGGGAACCAAGCCGCACAGAGGCAGGCCGGAGGAGCTGGGCCGGCCCACCCGGCGAAGCGACACGCGGGAGCTCGCGCTTGAACCTACCATGTGGGGCCCGACAATCAGCGGCTATAGGCGGCGAAGGGGTACATGCGAGCTAGAGCCGTTCGATTAAGTGCCAATCGATGGCTCCTAGTCATCATCTCCCTCGCGCCGGCTGTGACAGGAGAAACCCTAATGGTGACGCAGAGAGGCGGCGGGGGCTTACCTCGGGCGTCGGGCAGCGATGGTGAACGGCGGAGGTGAGGCGATCGAGGACGGCGACCAAGTAGAGGGGCGGCATGGTGGGGTTTGATGAAGGAGGGCGTCGCCTGCCTCTGCCACCACGAGATCTGCTTCGGTGCTCGCCGGAGCTCGTCGTTGGGGCTTCTTGAGGACCTGCAAGCCGTACAGGTGGGCCGGGGGCATTAGTGCTAGCTCCTAGGATGCTAATAGATCCATCATAGAGGGTAGAAGAGGGGGAGGGAGACCACCAGTTGGTTTTCTTGAGGAAGAACTGAAGGAGAGATCTTCTCCTCCTAGGCGTTACGGTGCAGGGGAGGAGCTCTGGAGCTAGGGAAGGGTAGATCAGGGGTAGAGGAGTGTGGGAGGGCCACATGCACACAGAAGGGGGTAAGGGAGAAGGAGCTGGGCTCGATTTTCTACCATGGCCGAGAAGCTCTCTTCCCTCTCTCTCTCTCTCTCTCGAGCATGACAGAGTAGGGGAGAGGGAGTGGTTTACGAGGTAGGTGAGTGGGGGTGAGAGGGGGCAAATGAGGAGCCGAGAGGGGGCTTGTTGTCCTCTGGCCTTTTTATCTCGAGGAGGGGAGGCTCATGGTGGAACAAGTCCATGGGGAAGCCAAGGCTAGTCCATGGCCTGCCCATTGGTGGATAGGGGCGGTGGAGTGGGGTGTGGGGTGCCTCTGGTCGTGCAAAGATGCAGAGAGAAGTAGGGCAGTAGCTGCAATATTTTTAGAAAGGCAAAACAAGTAGTGGCCTATGTCTCCCATTCTTCCAAGCATATAGGAAAAGGGAGAGGGTTTGCTACAGTGCACACGACCATGACTGAGGGGTGGTGCTGTGGAGGCTTGTTGGAGAAGATTGGATGGGGTTTGATTTGGTTTTTGGGTACTAAAAGGTTAAATGTTCAAATCAGCCATAAAGGATGATCAAGTGGTATGTCTTGATTTTTGATCTTGACCAACTGAGATAAGGATGCTGGTAGATGGGTAAGGTTAAGATGCATCTCTGAGATTTATTTGGGATTTTTCAGAGAATTCTAGATGCACTTTGTATCAATTATTCAGATAGTGCAGAAATGGTTTTTAGGAATTTATTTGGTATTTTTGAATTGGATAGGTGGAGTTTTTGATGTGAGATGGTCCCAAATGTGAACACATACTTAGGGGAATTTTCCCAAGATTTATTGTGGCTTAAAAGTATTTAAAACTATTATTATTCCATTTCTGCCATTTGAGAAAAAAGGCAAAAAGGAATAATAAAGGACCTAAAAACTATTTATTTTTGAGATAGGAATGTAGAGTATGATATATGGACCTCAATTGAGCAAAATATTGGAGAAGGGTTTTGGCAAAAACCAAACTTTCCATTGGGAAAGGAGTTTTGGAGATTTTGTCTATTAAAGGAATTAAATAGATTTGGTCCATAATAAATATGGATAAAATTTTATAAATCTTGATGATCAAGGTAGATGATGTAGACAAGGTGTAACAAGCATTTGGAACCTTGGTATTGGAGAATCCAAGTTGATTTTGGTGAAAACTAGAGATTTAAGGATCTTGGGTAAGATTGTTTTCATGCCACAAAAACCATGTTGGATCTTGGAGCTCAGAGCTCCCCTTGGGGCATGGGATATATGGATGGATAGACCAAGTGATGTAAATCACAAGGGTTTAGAGGTTTGAGCTTGATCCTGCTTGAGCTCACCAAGACAGGCTTTAAAATTTTGAATAAAATAAGCCTGCCAAAGAAGATTTTCAACTAGCCTTCAAAACCTTGTGGGTTTAAGAAGCACAAAGATCAAATTGGAACAATTGAAGTATATATTGATATACCTATATGAATAGAACACAACCATGCAAAGAGTTGGTCCATAGAAGGTGGGATGGTGGTGTGAGCTTCTGCCAAAGTAGGAATGATGACTAGATTTGTAGGAATAGTGATTTTCTTGCCTCTAAAACCATCAAGAACAAGTGGGTTGGAGGATTATCTAACCAAGGGAAAGAGTGGTCCTTGGTAGTCCTTAGGATGGTTAACAATATGTTTCAAATGCATTTTCAAAAATGCACAAGGGTTGAGAAAAGGAGACATTCAGAAAGGTGATGTTGGAGTAGATTCCAGACTTGGCCAAATTTGGCAGATTTAGGGTTTTTGACTAGAATGTGGGTGGTGATGATTTTGATGGGATGCAAGGTACCAAAGCATCATAAAGTGGATTATGTTGAAGTGTAGAGGGAGTATAAAAGATCCATGCTTGATATTGGTCTTCATTGCCTTGGAAGCTTCTAGAAGGGATATCTTCAGAATTGATCTGGTTAAGGGTTTTAGATGATCACCTAGTATCTAGAGATCAGATCCTGCTTTGTATTCTTGCTTAGGGTTTGGTGAGTTTAAAGTATATTGATCCAAGTGATGAGCTCCTAGAGTGGCTCATACTACTTCCTAAGCAAACAAGTCAAACAGCAGATCAAAGCAATTCACCAGACAACAGATCAAGGCAACTAATCTTACAAACAAAGCAAACCTACTACTGGGGTTACCATCAAGCCTAGCTCGAGGTAAGGATGGGTATTTTGAAAAGGTTATGTTTGGAATCAGGTGAGATTCCTTGGTATCTTTACCAAGAGTAGAAGTTAAAAACTTTATAAAGGTGTTTTGGGAAACCGAGGGAGAAGAGTAGTTGAAGGTTCTGACTTAGAAACATAAGGAGATTATAATATGTAGCTCTCCATTGATTTGGGGAAAAAAAAGCTACTAAAATTGGGGAGGTTGTAAAGGTATCTTGGCTTAGGTTTTGAAATGCCAGAACATTTGAGAATATGTAAGATGAGCCAGGATGGTTTTGGGAAGTAGTTTTTGTCAACCGGTGTTGAGGTAAGGAGTATATATTTTAATACATAGTCATAAGCATAAACATAGTCAAACAACAGGCAAACACTTCATCACTAAACAAGATTTTTTTTGTTCCCCCTGATTTTTTCATTCTGGACAACTAATCATGGTTGCTGAAATTGGGCACAGAGATCTGGATCTTGGAGGTGTGGCAGCTAGGGAGATGGCACGGCGGCAGGGCTCTACCATGGATGTCTATGGAGAGGTATCCTTTTCCCTTGGCTCCTCACCTCTTTATATAGGTGTAGGAGAGCCCCCAATAGTACCTAATGCGTTCCTTATCACCTAAGGTCTAAGAACAAACCGGGACGGATTCTGTGAAGAAACACGTCCAGAAATGCAGTTTCTGTGTGTCTAGACCCGTGGTACGGGTGGAAGGTACGACCGTATCCGCCCGTACCAGTGGTCGTTAATGGCGCGGTATACTTTCGTATTTTGGCCGCCATTTCTTTATACAAACTCCGATTTGGGTGTTCTTTGGCTCGTTAGATTTGTATGGACGAGGGCTACAACACCATGGCCTTGGATATTGATGGCTTGTGATTGATATCGAGCTCGTTGGGGAACCCCAAGAGGAAGGTATGATGAGCACATCAGTAAGTTTCCCTCAGTTATGAAATCAAGGTTATCGAACCAGTAGGAGCAAGGAAACACCTCCAAGGTGTTGTTTCCATCTTGGAATCCTGCACAACACAACCATAGAACTTTGCTCCCAACTTAAAGTGAGGTTGTCAATCTCACCGGTTTTGATGAAAACAAAGGATTAAACATATTGTGTGGAAGAAAGTAATTGCTTGTAGAAAGTAAACAGAAAACAGTAAACAGTTGTAGATTGATGATAAAAGAAAGGACCGGGGTCCATAGTTCACTAGTGGTGGTTCTCCTTAAGATAGATGACATGTTGGGTGAACAAATTACAGCAGGGCAATTGAAAAACATCAAGAAAGCATACAAGCATATACTAATCATCTTGACTCCTTTGATATTTGATTGGGCATTACAACATTATACATAGATCATAATCCAACTGCATCTATGACTAATAATCCACCTTTAGGTTATCAATCCGAACCCCCTCCAGTATTAAGTTGCAAGCAACAGATAATTGCATTACCCATTGCGTGTAAAGTAAACAATATGATTGTTCTATGAACAAAGGATTGTTGTTTTCTCCCTAGTAGCAACAGCACATCTAGTACCTTCGAGATTTTTGTCACTTCCCCAGATTACTAGAGGCATGAACCCACTATCGAGCATAAATACTAACTAGCATCTACTTTCCAAGATACATACTAACAACGGAAAGCATGCAAGATCACAAATAATAAAGACATGATAGAATCAATAATCAATCTGAAATAGCATCTCAATATCCATCAGATCCCCGCAAACACAACATGTAGAATTACAAATAGATGATCTTGATCTTGATCATGAACGGAGCTCACAAGATCTAAACATGGTAGCACAAAGGAGAAAAACCAACCATCTAGCTACTACATGGACCCGTAGTCCAAGGATGAAATACTCATGCATCACACCGGAGGCTTGCATGGTGATGAAGAAGGCCTCCAGGGTGAATTATCCCCTCCGGCAAGGTGCTGGGAAGAGCTTTAGATCCCTTCTGATCTAGGGATGGAGATGATGGTGGCTACAGACTCTTTCGTGGAATTTTGATCAGGTACGTAGGGTTTCTATATCGGAGGCATCTTATAGGCGAAAAGGGGATGCTGAGGGGGTGCCCTAGGCGGCCACACCACCCCCTGGCGCGGGTCAGGCCTGGCCGCGCGGCCAGGTGGTGTGGCGGCCCTCTGGCCCCTCTCCGTCTCGTATTCTGGCTCCGTGTCCCCCTCGGTGAAAAACTGACTTTGGCTTTTGTCCCGTCCAATTCCGAGAATATTCATTTTCTGACTTTCCTTGAACCAAAAACAGCAGAAAATAGGCAGCTAACACTGTGGCATCTTGTTAATAGGTTAGTCCAAGAAAGTGTATGGAAAGTACTCCAAAGTGTGGACAAAACATAAGAAAGTAGATAAAACCAAGCATGGAACATCAAAAATATAGATACGTTTGCAACGTATCAACATCCCCAAGATTAACTCCTGCTCGTCCTCGAGTAGGTAAGTGATAAAAAGAAAGAATAATCTTTGAGTTGACATGCACCATCATAAACTTGATCAAAGTATTTGTAAAAGATTGATAGCTGGGATACTTTAACATAGCATGAAAGATATAGTTCTAACAATAAGACATAGCAACTATGTTGCAACATGAAAAGGCACAAACAAAAGTTTCATGAATAACAATGCTTTGCAAGACGTTTGTTTGTTTCACATAAAGAAAACATAGCACAGTGGCATTCAGCTTGTCCCTCATAGAGTACCAAACATAGATGCATAGGACACCTTCAAAGTTCATAAGAGTGACAAGATACAAGTAGTTTACGGACAAGCAATATCAAAGGTATGCATCAATCAACAAGTCTTGGGACAATGCACATAGAACTAAGAATGGCCACTATGCTCTCAAAATAGGTGCATAAAGATAGAAGGTGGAGACTCAACATATAAGTAAAAGAAAGGCCTTCATAGAAGGAAGCAGGGATTCAAGTTTCATAAAGAGCTTCCAAAAATTATGGTACTTATTAGCTTTCAGCTCCCATTGCCCCTATCATAAGCATCTTGAAGTGATTAAGGTTAAAGTGAATAAGCTATGGAGTATATGCTTGAACAAGTATAAGTTGGAAATCTCGTGTCCCTTGAATACAAGGGCCGCTCCTTATTCTACTCAAGTTTAGTTACCGGTAAGTTCTTGTCATAGTAAGTACATGCGTATCATAGAGAACCGCCAACGGGGTACCCCTTGCCCGATGATACAGAAGAATCCCCATAACAAAATGACAAGGCAAGCAAACAACAAGCATCTCAGCAATCTTCTTATTTACCATGGGGAAATGGTGCTTTTCTCTCTCTTTCCTCTTTTCTCATATCTCTTTTTTTCCTTTTCTCTTTTTCTCAATATCTGACTCTTTTTTTATAAGAAGAATGCTTCGTAGACAGCTCATTATGGTTACGCTGCAGGTTTCCATCATGATTAGGCATGTATTAGACCGGCGGCCCAGGCGTTTCTCTAACACACATACATAACTCCATGGACTTACAAGCTCCCCTTTCATTTCACACCGACGACATCCATAAACAAAAGAGCATGATATCAACTAGGTACAAAGTACAAGTGCAATGTTGAAAGCGTTCCCCATGACAACATGGTTCTGCTAATTCCCAACAAATAAGTGCAAGCATATACAACATAGACGACACAATGGTTTAAGTTTATTAAGGGCAAAAAAAGTAAAGTGTGCCATCAAGTGCATGAGAGCTTTAATCACTAGTTTTCTCATAACAAGTTTAATTTGGAAGGTAAACGAAAGCATGAATATACTTGGAATAGCATAATCTAGTAGGTAGGTATGGTGGACTCTTTGGAATAACTTGGTTTAGGGAGTTGGATGCATGAGTGGAACTCATACTTGGTTGCGGAGGCTAGCAAAAGACTAGGAGCGACAAACTAAGAGAGCAATAATGGCCATAATCCTGCAGAGCGACAAAACATCATTGATCAAAGCATAAAGTGATACTACAAGTTGAAAACTAAAGGATCATAAAGGCTATGGTGACTTGAGATAGTCATAACATGGTGTGAGCATGCGCCAAGTCAACCCAATTAAAGCATCAAAGGAGAATACCGCTATACTATGCTTTAATATGCTAAAACAACGCATGATTCATCCAAGGCACATTAAGCAATATCAATTGTTTATAACAAGTCATGCTACAACAAAGAATACTAAGCATAAAGCCAAAACAATATCAAGCATGGCATGACAAAGTAGAGGCCACAGTCAAAAACAAGCTCTCTTTACCACTTAAGCATGAACTTTCCTACTCTTTTTCCAATCCAAACCAAACTATTTGAAAACCAATGCATGAAAGAGGGGGTCTAGCCAATTTATTCAAGCAAACTAAGAAAACCAAGCAAACAAAAACCAAAAACAAAAAAACAAAGACGCTCCAAGAACAACACAACTGTGCATGAAACAATAAAAATGAAGTGTTTGGAAGAAACCTGGGATTTTTATTGATGAAGAAGGGGATGCCTTGGGTATCCCCAAGCTTTGACACTTGTACTTCTTGGATAATTCTTGGGGTGACATGGGGTGGCATCCCCAATCTTCAGCTTTAGTCCATTCTTCAGCTCGTTACATCATTCTCTCCATACACCTAAAATTTTTCCTTCATACAAAACTTCACATAATCTTCATTAGCAACATTAGTGTACTCAAGATAATAAGTCTTTGGGTTCAGTTTCAACACCAATAAAACTTCCATTAAAACACAAGCTACTAAAGCACTTCCCTCAAAAAGGTCAATTCCCCAAAGAGAACTCAAAAAGGAACCAACAAGAAGCAAATGCAAATAATGGCAGAAATCTGTCAAAATAGACCAGCAGGTAAAAACCTATTTTTTCGAAGACCTTCTGTTGCTCAAATCAATAAGTGTTGAGCTAAGTAAAGTTAGATAACAACCTGGGGCAGAAGCACAAAAATCCATGCCTCAAAACGACGTACAGATATTTTACACGAATTTTTATGGTGAAGCACAAAAATCTGTTTCAGGACAGCAACTTCCCCAATCATTACTTCTCTCTCATTAGAGGTTACTCTTGGCACAGAAAATAAAATAAAAAGGATACGGAGAGGTTATTACTAAGGTAATAACTTCTAAGACTCATCTAAAACTTTTGGGTTATCTCCCAATAAGTACTTTTATTTAATGCCTTTAAGTTAGGCATCAGAAGCAAGAAAAAGAATCAAGTGTTCTCAAATGAAGAAGCATTAAAACCAAATTTCTTGCCCTTACCTCTCTTAC
This sequence comes from Avena sativa, assembly GCA_916181665.1. NCBI lineage: Eukaryota > Viridiplantae > Streptophyta > Magnoliopsida > Poales > Poaceae > Avena > Avena sativa. Next base: position 380,225,458 of record OV702286.1, on the reverse strand, counting down.
TTTTATTCTTAACCTTGGGGAACATATGATTGTTTGGTGGAGAAGCAAAGTGCATGGTGCCCTTTTCCACATCTATTATTGCTCCAAGGAGTTTCAATAGGGATCTTCCAAGTGTGATTTGTCCTTTTCCTACACATTCAATAACAAGATAATCAGTAGAAACCATTTCCCCTAGGATATTTGTAAACATTCCTTCATCTATTCCAATTGGTGATATTGTGGCATTGTTAGCAAGAAATATTTCTTCTCCTCCTTCAGAAAGTCCCCAAAGATTGAAAGATTCATAGATATCTTTAGGTATAAGACAGAATTCAGACATGATATCACAGTGAGCATGAAAAGTTTCATTATTTATAACAATCTTTACTGTGGGAAGCCACTTTGAGGGTTCATAATTTATTGGAACATAGTCATGATGCTCTCTAAGTGTATTATATCAATCTTTTAAACTAGCAGTGCTGGTCTCAAGAGTATTCAGTCTAGCAAATATGTTTATGAAGGAAGAATCAGATTTGCTAGGCAAGTTGTAAGTAAAGACCAACTTTTTTAGGTAAAAACTACTAAGGAACAAGCTTTGAGTCATTTTAGGTTCAGTTTTTTCATGAAGATCATAGATTCTAGACCAAGCTTCTTTGAAACTCTCTTCAATTCCTTGTTTAAAAGTGAAAATCATTTCCTCAGGTGACATAGTATCCAGAGAAATCCTAGACATAATGGCAACTTAAGAAAGGAACTAATATTTTTTTTGTATTTTAATAAAGAAAGCAAACTAGTAAAACTATTTTTTGTGTGTTTTTGATAAAGAAACAAGCAAAAAAAATCAAAAATAAACTAAGCAAAACAAAAACAACAAAGTAAAGAGATTGGTTATGAGGGACTCCCCTTGTGAAGATGTCCTTGACTCCCCGACAACGGCGCCAGAAAAATACTTGTTGGCTCGTGGTTTGATGTCGAGCTCGTTGGGGAACCCAAAGAGGAAGGTATGATGAGCACAACAGTAAGTTCCCCTCAGTTATGAAACCAAGGTTATCGAACCAGTAGAAGCAAGGAAACACCTCCAAGGTGTTGTTTCCAACTTGGAATCTTGCACAACACAACCACATAACTTTGCCCCCAATTTAAAGTGAGGTTGTCAATCTCACCAGTTTTGCTGAAAATAAAGGATTAAACATATTGTGTGGAAGAAAGTAATTGCTTGCAGAAAGTAAACAAAAAACAGTAAACAGTTGTAGACTGATGATAAAAGAAAGGACCGGAGTCCATAGTTCACTAGCGGTGGTTCTCCTTAAGATATATGACATGTTGGGTGAACAAATTACAGCGGGGCAATTGACAAACATAGAGAAAGCATACAAGCATATACTAATCATCTTGAGTCCTTTGAGATTTGATTGGGCATTACAACATTATACATAGACCCTAATCCAACTGCATCTATGACTAATAATCCACCTTCAGGTTATCAATCCGAACCCCCTCTATTATTAAGTTGCAAGCAACAGATAATTGCATTACGCATTGCATGTAAAGTAAACAATATGACTGTTCTATGAACAAAGGATTGTTGTTTTCTCCCTAGTAGCAACAACACATCTAGTACCTTAGAGATTTCTGTCACTTCCCCAGATTACTAGAGGCATGAACCCACTATCGAGCATAAATACTAACTCTTGGAGTTGCTAGCATCTACTTGGCCAAGATAGCTACTAACAACGGAACACATGCAAGATCACAAATAACAAAGACATGATAGAATCAATAATCAATCTGAAATAGCATCTCAATATCCATCGGATCCCCGCAAAAACAACATGTAGAATTACAAATAGATGATCTTGATCATGAACAGAGCTCACAAGATCTAAATATTGTAGCACAAAGGAGAAGAACTAACCATCTAGCTACTACATGGACCCGTAGTCCAAGGATGAACTACTTACGCATCACACCGGAGGCTTGCATGGTGATGAAGAAGGCCTCCAGGGTGAATTCTCCCCTCCGACAGGGTGCCGGGAAGAGCTTTAGATCCCTCCCGATCTAGGGATGGAGTTGACGGCGGCTACAGACTTTCTCGTGGAATTTTGATCGGGTACTTAGGGTTTCTATATCAGAGGCATCTTTGGCGAAAGGGGAGGCCGAGGGAGTGCCCTAGGCGGCCACACCACCCCTGGCACGGGCCAGGCCTGGCCGCACGGCCAGGTGGTGTGGCGGCCCTCAAGCCCCTCTCTGTCTCGTATTCCGGCTCTGTGTCCCCCTCGATGAAAAACTGACTTTGGCTTTTGTCCCGTCCAATTCCGAGAATATTCATTTTCTGACTTTCCTGGAACCAAAAATAGCAAAAAATAGGCAACTGGCACTGTGGCATCTTGTTAATAGGTTAGTCCAAGAAAGTGTATAGAAAGTACTCCAAAGTGTGGACAAAACATAAGAAAGCAGATAAAACCAAGCATGGAACATCAAAAATTATATATATGTTTGCAACGTATCAGATATTTATTTCAAGTTGATAAAAATCACCTTTTCCATCCCTTTCATGGCTAAGTTGGTGTCTGCAGCTCCTCCATATTGCATCTTCTTGATTCCTTTTTCCTTTCTTTATCCATAATCCATCATAACACCTACACACAAGTCAGAGACAAGAAAAAGGTAATAAAATCCTAATAAAACTACTAATGTGCAAAGTCCATGTGGAAATGAATGAGAAATAGGAATCAGTACATAATAGGCATAGTCGTAGATAGATGCAGCATGTAATGAGTGAAAATATGAATAATTTATATACTTAGATATGCATCGATTTTGGACTCATCAATGCACAAGATAGTGATCAAGTCCAAGAACTATATGATATCACTTTTTGCATATGATGTTTGTTTGCATCTTATTTTGCTTGTATGGTGCTTAGTAGCATTATAATACGACCCCTCGTTTAAATATAAAGACAAAATGTGTCCTTCCTTATGTGCACCATTAAGAAAGTTCGTCGTTTTGAGACACCACGTGATGACTTGGTGTGATAGACTCTACGTTCGCATACAACGGGTGTAAGACTGTTTTACACACGTGGGCACTAAGGTTCTTACTTAGCGAGCCTAGCATGTATAAACATGGCCTTGGAACATGAATCAAAAGGTAAAGCATCAGTCATATAGTTGATATGATGCCCATATCGATGCTCTCCTTTGAAGTTGCACCAATTCATGTGATGATTGGTCTTGGTGTGGTGGATCTAGTTCATGTAATCAGCAAAACAACTCGAGGGGTGTTGGTTTTGTGTGGGAGTTCATGTAGTAATATGATTAAAGTTGAACTCAATTCATCATAAACTAAATCAAAGTGAATTTGTATAGTTTGTTGTAGTCAATTGCATCCGTTTACTACCTTATGATTAGTTATAATTGAGATAATAGAACTATATAATTCAGGATATTTACTTTATGAACAGGTATCGCATTGTTTTGAATGTCAATCTAAAGTTTAGAAGTCCTATTTCAAACTTTTAGCAAACTCCATTTACTCCATGAATTTTAATAATAATTAGTATTAAATCAAGAGTAACAATTGCAGTGTTAGTATCTAAGTATCATCCTTGCCTCCATGATTCTTGATATTCTAAAGTTCTTTTACAATCAAGGTTATCTAGAAGCTGAAAGGATTGTTTTAGAAAACCATCATGTGTGGAAGATATTGCGATCCGAAACAATGTTTTGGTTGCAATATGATAGAGTATAATTTGAAGGTTGGAGACGCTAGGCATCCTAATCTCCCAAAAGGTTTTGGGAACTAACATTGTACTCCCAATTGTCCTTTATAAGCTATAGTAGCTTGATCATGAAAGTTGGGATGATAAGGATAAATTGAAGATATAGGTAAAATGTTTACTACACTAAAAGATTACTAAAACATGGATTTTTGAAAGAATGGCAAACATTCGATGATGGTGATCCACTTCAAAGTGCAAGTCCAAAGGTATTAGTATTTTACTATACATGCTTTGGACTATGTGTCATGTGCATGATGCCACTATTTATGTTGATAGATTCTTTTAAAAGGAAAAGGAAACGCCGAAAGAGAATCTAGAAAATATTTGGCAGAGAAGAAAAAGACTAGAAATGTCCAGCTTAGGTATATAGATGATATACATGTTATGGTTGTATTGTTTGCTTGTTGAACAATGTGGTTCTTGGATATTGGATACTGAATTTGTTGGTTTAAAGTGTCATATAGAACAACACAATTCATGAACTACGATGACCTAAGTAACTAGCAAAAGAATATGTGATGATGTTCATCAAAAACAAATAAAGTGTTATTGAAATTTCGTTGACATAAAACCTAGCCTTTAAGATTTGTTTTAATAATTGTTATTTTGTTCAGGTACTATGAGAACAAAGGTTGTTAAAATAACAGAAGATGGATGAACTTTTACAAGTATAGTTGGACAAATCGCGTCCATAAAAACTAATGCTAAAATGTTGCAAGGCAAATGATTAAAAGATAACTTATGAGTGTAAACACGTTTAAATTATATTGGAAAAAACATGAAGAAACTCCATGTTGATGCGTTGTTGTAGTCTTTGATTTTGATCAATTGACGCTTATGAGACTTTTCTAGAGATAACTGAAACTCCATTCATAGGCCAAACATGAATGGATGACTAACTTATTAGACATTGTGCATGTTGATGTATATAGTCCATTAATGTGTAGCCATGTGCGGTGGATCTTTTAACTTCATATACTTTCTCCAGAAATTTGAGTGAATATATGTGTATATTTACTTAATAAGGAAGAAGTATGAAACATTTGAAAATTGTTCAAAGACTTTCAAGATGAAGTAGAAAATGATCGTAACAAGAAAATAAATAATTTATGATTGGATCACAAAGGAAGATATTTGAGTTACAAGTTTAGCAAAACACCTAAGATTTGAGGAATTGTTCCATGGATTTGTGTTACCCGATAAACCATAGGAGTATGGAGTGTTCGAGAGATGAAATCAAACCTTATTTGACATGGTAAGATCAAAGGTGTCATTTATAAAATTGCTATTATGTTTTAAGGATTAAAGCTTTAGATATTACCACTTTTACATTGAAAAGAGCTCCATCGTGATCCATTGAAATGACACCATATGAGTTATGGCTTGGGATAAACCCAAGTTGTATTTTCTTAAATTTTGGTATGCTAGGCATAAGTAAAATGTTTACAACCAAAGTAGGATAAAACCGTCTTTGTAGGTTATACCAAAGTAGTAGTTGGGTATTCTTCCATAACACCGAAGACAAAAGAGTTTGTCACTAAGAACGTCAAGTTACTTGAGAAGGAATGTTTACAAAAGTTAAGTGGGGGACAATAGAACTTTGATTAGGTTGATGAACCTAAGCAACATGTGCTAACTTGCGCAGCACTGGAAAGTGTCCCGGAAGCAGCCATAATGCTCATGGCTCTTGTGACTACAAAGATTGTGTTCTTGGAGATTAGAGTTCCTATAGAACTGTGTGGTCCGAGTAACAATAAAATAGTGATATTTGGTAAATAAGTCGTTATTGTTTTGACAATGATGAACCGACTACATGCAAAGAATCGATGTTGGGCCCTGACTCTATAAAGTGATTAGAAGTCATAAAATCTGTGATAGTTTCCATACACGAGAAATCAAGTTTTTGAACTTGGAAGACCCTCTGGAAAGGCATCAAGCCTATCATTTGTATTTGGATCTATAAAGAAATAGACATGGATGTTTCACGTCTATGGAATAGTCGACATGTTGGAAAAGAGTTTATGATAATGTTCAAGGAGTTGACTACGACAAGATTTGATCTCTCGTAGCGATATTTATTCCGGACGGATTATTGTAGCAACCACTACATATGTCAATTTTGGTATTCGGTAGTTCAACAAACAAAACAAAGTTCTTCTAATAGAATGGTTACCTAGGATGTGTACATGACCTTTTTGGCTTTACGATGGCTCTCCTCTCTGGCAACTCCATGGGAGACTCCAAGTGTGGCCATGGTGATCTCCCTCTCTAGATCTCTTGTGGATCATGGAGCATTATGATCCCTATGGGGATCCTGAATCCATCGCGCACATTCTGGATTTCTCTTTTGGGAATCAACTCCGTGCAAAGGTTCGTGAGATCTACTCCACTTCCGTGAACCCTGTTTCGCCTACTTCTTGTTTCTTCCTGGTGGTGTCATTTGGCCAGGCCTCTTTCTGTCTATCATAAATCAATGTCAGTCTGGCGCTTGCATATTGTCTAGGGGCAGCATACGATGCATTGGATGCCCAACACCTTTCTGGCAGAGTCTTTCGGGTTTTTGAGATTTCCAAAGTGGTGGGTTTTATGATTCAAAATAAGAGATCTTTCTCATGTGATATGTTCAAATGTTTATTTCATACATGGGGTTCTGGAGGTGCTAATTGGCAGTATGAGGAGAAAATCTGGTACTCTGAACAAGATAAATCATGGTCTCCTGTTGTCCATCGTCGTGAGACTCATTGGACACGGACTAATCGAAGGGAGACTGTTTAGAGGTATATCCCAGTTTTAGAAGCTTTTCAATCAATCCAACATTCTTTGAATACATGTATTTCCCCTCTAAATGTTGTCACTGGAGCTAATGCGATGCCAATGGGAAGCTTCCGGAGTTATGCAGAGGCGACGGTGACTAGCAGTCAAGCCACCTCGTAGCCATCCTCGGATCTAATCCCTGTGGTTAGCGGACCCGTTTGCGGGACTATGACTATTTCAAACTCAATGCCTAACCTGTCCCGAGATATTGGGCTGCCAGTTCCAGGGACCGCTACCGATTCAACCCGCCTATATGAATTATGTACTAGAACACATCAATAAGATGTATTCTATTCGAGATGCTTAAGTTCTAGACATGTCCTCTCAAACTATCCAATCCAAATCAGATGTCGTGGATGCTACAATTATGGTCATATATCCCGGAATTGTTTCAAACGGTCCAACAATCGCCTGAAATATTGTGCTAAATCTGTTTAACAAGGCAATATAAACAATTCCAATCTGATAGTTGCAACTTCTGATCCTCCCCCAAACCCCTCTCCTCGAGTCCTCTAAGCACACAAATGGTGAACTTTTCGTGTGATCTAGTTCCCCTTCTCCCCCTAGTTCTACAATCATCTTGGTTGGAACACTCCGCACGAAGAGAAGCTATGTTGTTGTGGGTTGTGAGCTCCCCATGGCCTGTGATGACTAGGACATTGCCACGCTGGAACCTAAAGTTGCTGAAGCTAATGTTGAGGGTGCTATCGCCATCATTGCTGATTTCCTAGAGAATAAGCAGCTCATTGTGCGTCATACATCCAGGTGTGGTATGGGTTCTGCTTTAGTTCAGTTTGCTAGTTCATGTGCCAGAGACACTGTGGTAGAAACTAGCCCCATTTCATTGGTGATACTATTCTCATATTTGTTAGACAAGACAGGGGTATCAATTACAGAGATGCATCTTTCACCCATGATGTTTGGCTGATGTTGGTTAATTATCCTTTGGAATGCTGGACTATTGAAACTGTGAGTAGAACCATGGCGCCATATGAGCGTTTCTTGCTTTGGAGTAGAGAAAATTCCAATAAGGCTAGAATTATTATCAAGATTCATGCATTCAATGTTGATACTCTACCTGTTAGTATAGTTGTGCTATAGAATGCTAGTGATAATGGTTCTAGGGGTAGTTGGACATGCCCTACTTATATTCTATCTAGAAATCTTATTGGTGAGGTTGGGGGAGATGAAGACCCAATCCTGCCTGATGGATAGGATCCACACCCTTTGCCAAATGTTTTCAATGGTTTCTAACATGATATGCAAGGTTTGCCTGATCACCCTGCACCACCTCAACCTGTAGTACAACCCCAACCTCCTAATGAAGATGTTATTATGATCCCTGGCACACCCTCACAAGGCAATGCTGGATTGATGGACAACAATGTTGAGGTGTCCCAGACAATGCACCGAACACCTAACCTTAATGAGCTTCCTGATGTTGAGGACCAGCTTGAGGATCCTGTCACTGCCCTTCAAGGACGGGTAGCTATCATTGTAGCCAATGCTCAGGACATCCTACCCAAGCTGGACAAGACTCAAGTAGTAGGGGCATCTTGCAATATTGTGGATGTGTTGACTAACAATGGGATTGCAAGGAAATGTTTCCTGCAGGTGCAAACTATGGAGAAACAGAAGAAGAGGAACTTAGTGAGAGAGTATACTAAAGTTTATGATGGACATGATGATGAAGTGACTGAGGGATCTGTTGCTTAGGTGCAGAACCTTGCTGTGAACAAGAGACATCGTTAGGGTCCTACTAATGTGAAGGGGATGAGGCGTAGCAGACACATGGCTGGGGAGTCAGTTGGTTATAAAGATGCTAAGAGTGTTGTTGAGGCTGAGATGAAGACTGTTGATCATGATGCCTCTAAACTTAATGATCTGATGCCGAAATTCAATGTTGTTGATGTGGATGTTGGAGTTGTGCCACCCCCTTTGCTTCCCATTGATACTATGAAAGCCATTACGACTGGTCACTGCAAGATACTTCCTGAGGATGTGTTTGATGATCCTCTTTTCTATGATAGTTCTCATGATACTGATTAATTCAATCTATAAAGCCTTGGGAAAGGCTATCAATAAATGCCTAGTTATCCTTATTTCATTTGTTTCTATATGTCCTATGTTGAACTTTGTCAGTCCTTTTATCATCTCTAGTATCTGTGTTAAACCTCATGTTTGTCTAGTTGCTAAAGACAATTATTATGCAACAGTGTTTTATGAGGTGTATCTGTATGCATGTCAGTTCTTTTTTCTCATAATATCTATGCCCAACCCTTCTATCATGTATGTATGTGTTGCTCTCTATTCTGGCACATAGTTTACAACTCTCAATTGGTGTCCTGATGGATAGTCAACACTGGAATATACTAGACTCAAATATTAGAGGAATTAATTCACAGATCAGGTGCAATGACATATACAGGAAAATTGATGAAAGCAATTGCAATATAATTTGTTTCCAGGAGACAAAAAGGGAAGTGTTTGACCATGCCTACATAAAACATTTATGCCCCAGAAGGTTCACACAGTTTGCCTATGTTCCTCCAATTGGTAATTCAGGGGGACTAATCACTATTTGTAATGGTAATATGTTCTCTAGTACAGTTTTACATTAACCTCAGTATGAAATTACCATTGAATTCATATGCAATCTAAATAATCAAAAATGGCATCTCACAAATGTCTATGGTCCTGCTAATTATGAGGGAAGAGCCCCTTTCACTAACTAGTTGTACAATCTAGACACTAGCAGTTTGGACTTATGGATTATTCTAGGTGATTTTAACTTAATCAGGTCATCTGAGAATAGAAATCGAAGTGGTGGGAGCAGTAATAATATGCTATTGTTCAATAGTTTTATTCATCACCTTCATCCTGAGGAGATTCCTTTAAAGGACAGAAATTATACTTGGAGTAATATGAAAGAGGATCCACTCTTGGAAAAGCTAGACTAGATCTTTTCTTCTTCAGACTAGACTACCACATTTCCAAACACAGTGGCTCTACCCTTAGCCAGAGCCTCCTCTCACCACATCCCAATTCAGGTCCAAATCGGCACATCTATCCCTAGGGCCAATATTTTTCGATTTGAGGAACACTGGGTTGAGTTTGAAGGTTTTAATGAGACTGTGAATAAGGCATGTCTTAACAAGGGTCTGCACAAAACCCTGCCTCAAGATATCACTGCTAGGTTCAAATCTTTAAGACATCGGCTTAAAAAGTGGAGTAAGAATTTGTCCCGGCTGAGTAAATTGATTGATAACACTGGTTATGTCATTCCTCTCATTGATGGCTTAGAAGTTCAGAGACAACTTTCTGTTATTGAGAAAAATTTCAAGAAAGCTCTTAAATCTCATATTTAGAAGCTTCTGGAAGTAAGAAGGATTTATTGGAGGAATAGAGCAAAAATTAAATGGGCTAAACTAGGTGGAAAGAACACCAAGTTTTTTCACACTGTTGCAACCAGGAATTACAGGCATAACTATATTTCATCTTTGGAATTTGATGATGGAACTATGTGTGTGGAACATGAACCGAAAGCATCCTTATTATGACATTATTTTAAGGAGAGACTGGGAATATCTGACAATATTGATATGTTATTTGATGTTAGCAACCTCATTTCTTCATTCAGCGATGTCACAAAATAACCTGTCTCGTCAGAAGAACAACAAGATGACGGTGGTTAGAGCCATGGAGAAATCCCGCCAGTAGGGGGACATGTAATCTCGGACCAAGAAAGAAGACCAACCATGGGGCGAGGGCTCATCTTTGCGCATGTATACAAAGAGTGGCTATCATGGGGACCAAGAGTCCGGGTAGGTTTGTACTTCCATTGATTCCTGGCTGTCTGCTCCTACTATTGAACTGTCTCTATACATCTTCCAGCAAGGCAGGCGGCTCGAGCATCAAATTTTCCACCCCACGGGTCGATAGCACGGCGGATATATCTGACGCGTATGATGACATCATGCCCTCTCTCGATCAAAGAAGAGAGGTAGGAACTATACATGTATTGGTATTTTACGTTCTACATGCACTCCATGCTCTCTTACTGATGATGCATTTCCCATGCAGGAAGTCAGGGTGAGAATCTTGGCCAAAGTAGATGAAATTTATAGCCATAACATCAACATTCTGCAGAAAAACTTCGAGCTCAACCTGGAGTGTGATCACCTCCAAGCCGTTTTGGATTTTCAAAAGAAGCTCGCACGATCTTACGAGCGTTACTCCTCGATGCTTCGTGTTGAGTGCAAAAATTTGAAGAAGGGAGTCACGGAGATCCGCAGCCAGTGGCTACCATTGCGGAGGTCGTAGAGGTCACACCATGCTAAGTAGGAAGAGAGAAGCCATCTCATGTTGGCCATCGAGGTCACGACCATTGCGGAGGTCGTCGAGGTCGTGCCTCCGTAGGGCGGCCACAATGTTACAATCGCCGAATCTGAGTTAGAGAAAGATTTTGCATTGGAGTAGGAACTAGGAAGAGAGAAGACTTCCCCTGGCCCTCTTTTTTCTTTTTGGTGCATGGATCATTTTTTCTCATCCATATTCGCATAATCATATTACACTCCTAACAATCGAATGCGCTCTGTGGAGCTTTTGTAACGATATACTTTCTGTATAGTAGTAACTCTGTATAAGAGTCACTATTTAGTGTACATATACATTTAAATTTAGTCAAATATGTGACATCCCTTTTAATTAGGTTGGAGGGCATTATTAAAAAAATTAGGATGGAGGGAGAGTATGTCGGATGAATCAATACAATTAAATCGTCAATGAGTGATCTTTAAATTTGGTCATACTTCTACTTTGTCAAATGTATAGGGATCCAGTGTCTAGTATACTATCAACTGTTCTGCCTTGATAGATGTGAGATTCGACATATTTTTGATGGTTTTCTTATGGATTTGATCATTTTCTAGCTTTACCTAACGCTAATACTTCGATAGCGAAGAAAAATTGGTTTTTAATGTGTGTTTTAGTTTTGAACATCAACAGAAGGTTTTAACAAGGAAAACACAATATTCAGGTGAAAACAAGCAAGTCTCTTTTTGGAAGCAATCAAGGGAGGCAAACCGACGCTTTAACAAGCAACAATACGGAGGGAACATTTTTCTGGCCATATAGCTGCCGCCGCCTCCATCTTGTCAAAAGGGACAACTTTCGTGAAGAGGCAAGAGATGAAAATAGAACACAACAGCCACCATCCCATATAGAAAGGAGAAACAAGATATCCGGAGAAGGAGGAGAAGACGTTCTTCATCTTACTCCTCGATCTTCGACCTCCTAGCTAACACTAAAAGAACTTTCATGGTTCCCTGTGTTCTGTGTGTTAGATAACAATACCAAGGAGTTTTCTCATGTGTGCTAAGTGTGCAGGGAATGATATTGTGTTTGGGGGCCGGATTATCCGCCCCCATCAAGGGCCGGATTATCCGGCCTAACTCATTTGGCAAAGGCAGGCATGGCGTGTCGCTCTGTCTGGGGCGGATTTTCCCCCGGAAAATCCGAATAGGGGCAGATTTTCTTCCCCTGACCGGATAATCTGACTCTCATCTTGGGACGGATAATCCGGCCCCCAGGAAATGGTCAAGGGCAGGCATGGCGTGTCGCTCTGTCTGGGGTGGATTTTCCCTCGGAAAGTCTGAACAGGGGCAGATTTTCTTCCCCTGACCGGATATTTCGGCCCTCACTTTGGGCCGGATAATCTGGCCTCCAGGAGGCGAGCAAAGGCTGGGTCGGCGTGTCGCTCTATTTAGAGTCGGCTTATCTAATGGATATTCAGTGTCTGGGGCGAAGTTTTCCCTAGGCCAGATTATCCGGCCCTCACTTGGGCCGGATAATCTGGGCCCCAAAGGCTCCAATGGGTCAGTTGGGGCAGGGGGTATAAAAGCCCCATCTCCCCCTTCATTCAGACCTCTTGATTCAATCGAAAAAGTCCAGACCTGTGTCAAGTGCTCTCTCTCTCTAGATCTCCCACTTCAACCACCCGAAGGCTTCGATCTTTGGGGGAATTGAAGGAGGAGACAACCTACATCATCATAACGAATCAAGCACATCAACTCCTCTCCATTCACTTGGAGAAATCCCTGATCTAGTATTTTGTTATTGATAACTTGTTCTTGTGGCAGCTTGTTGTCCTTATGGGAGCCTCCAAGTTGGTTGTGGAGTTGTGCCCTTCTAGTTGTGTAAAGGTGTCGGTTACCGCCTCAAAGGGTTCCTATAGTGGAAAGGTGGATCAGGCCTTTGGTGGCGGGATCCATCGGAGAACAGGGTGAGGCTTATTGTGGCGTAGTGGTCTTAGTACTGCCCACCACTCCAACACAGATGTACTTCCCTTAACAAGGAAGGAACTGTGGTAAAACAAATCCTGTGTCTCCGTGTGCTCCACTACGGTTTACTCGGTCCGCTTTCTCACTCGCCCTTACTCGCTAGTAGTTAGGTTTGCATATAGGGAAATTCTTTCTAATGATACATCTAGAGAATTTACCTTTTGTGTCAAGCCTAGAATTGAAAAAGCATTAAAATTTGAAGTAGCACCTATTCACCCCCCCTCTAGGTTCCCATACGATCCATTTCAATTGGTATCAGAGCCCCGACTCTTTATTCGGTCTTAACCACCTAAGAGAAGTATGGGTACTAAGGAAAAATGGGAATGAGGCTATAGATAAGGTCACAATGGATGACCTCAAGACGTTGGAAACAACCTTGTTGAAATCCTTTGAGACCAAGATGGAGGATATGCAGCAAATGATTGCTCACCTCACACCATCAACATCCCCATCTCCATCTTCCTCTTAGGCTACCACTCCTTCATCCTAGGATAAGGCTCACACCGGATCTAAGGAAGATGAAGTGGTAGGTGAAAAACATAATGGTTCCGCCTCCAAGAAGGGAAGTGGTAAGGAGGACTATAGTGAGGTTCCTCACCTATATTCTCCTGACCCACCTATCCCACATCCTCATATAAACAATAGGGTGATCCACCCAAACTTACTACATCTTCATTTAATCAATGTCAATTCTTAATGAAGTCTCATGGATGCAGTTTGTTAATAGAACTTTGGAGGATTATCGAAGAGGGTCTTCATATTGGAGATCACACCAACTTGACAAGAAGAGAAGTTGTGGATAGTCAATTGAATGCAACAGATCTCCATATGATACAGCTCGGAGTGGGTCCCAAGGACATGCCCCACATTGAGCATTTCAACACCGCTAAAGAAGCTTGGGATGCACTCACCAATTTCTTTATTGGAAATGAAAGCATGAGGAGGAATAGGTATGATGCCCTTAGCAATGAAGCTGAAGTATTCTATATGTTGGATGGTGAAGACCATGAAGATATGTATAGAAGGCTCAAGGGCATTGCAACAACATTTAGAAAGCATGGAGCCACTCACATTGATGATGCTTGGATAAAAAGGAAATATGTGAGTGCTCTAATGCCTTTTGAGCCAACGGACTTGAAGAGCTTGCAAGGTAGACACAACTACCATCAAATGACTTCCAATAAATTCATGCAAGAAATGGCACCATTCAAGGTTGCATCTAAGAACGCTGAAGATGCCCTTGCCCGGGCTATTGGCATGAAAAAAGAGGTCAATGTTGCTCTAAAGGCAAATGTTGTTGAGCAAGATGAGGATGAAATAGGATACGAGGGTGTCTCCATGGGCTGCCCTGAGGAAGTCAAGCGTGCCCATGGTGAGTACATGGCCTTCTATGCAAGGAACTTTTGGAAGGATCCAGCCAAGGCCAAGTCGGAACTCGAGCGCAAGAATGGGTCAAGTGGAAGAAGAGAGAATGGCCCAAAACTGAGAACATGCTACAATTGTGGAGATAGGTTACACTTTGTGGCTGAGTGTCCATATCAAAATAGAGAAGACAATGGTGGCGGGCTCATCCTTAAAGAAAAATCCAAGGCACCTCGAAAGAATCCCTTTATCAAAAAGAATGGTCCTTACAAGAAGCAACCCAAGATTGTCTTGGTGGCACACGAAGAATATTCCTCTACAAGTGAAGATGAAGAGGATGAAGTTAGTACTCGTGAGGTGGCTTCTATAGCCACCACATCTACCCCGTCATCACTCTTTGACTCTCCAAATGAAAACGTCATCAACAACAACATCACCTGCCTTATGGCAAGAGGGTCCGAGGTATTATCTTCTATTTCCTCATATTTTAAGACTAACATAAATATGGATATGGATGATCATACTAGTATTATGATAAAAGAAGAAGTTATTGCTTTGGACAACTTTTTCACTAACTTGCAAGGTGAGCAGAAACTACATTTTGATGCTCTTATGAGTCAACTTGCCCAAGCTGAAGATCTCCTCGAAGAAAAGGGTAGAATTGAAAGAGAAGATGCCTTGGAGATAGCCTCCTTGAAGAATGCCTTGGAAGAACAAGAGGAAGCTCGAGTATCCTTGGAAGAGAGACTCGAGTCAATTGAGGAGTCCCATGAAGAGGTTGTTGCTCATCTCATCAAAGAACGTGACAACACTCTTGCTAAGGATCAGAAACTAAAGAAGGAAAAGATTAAATTTGGGGCTGCTCATGCTAGACTCTCGGAGAAGTTTGAGAAACTTGACATTTTTCACAAGGAATTGGAGAGTGAACATGCTACTCTAAATGAGTCTCGTGACCAGCTGCAAACTCAATTGGAGAAGTATGATATGCCCAACACTTCTACTCCATCTTATGGACAAGAAGAACCTATAAAGGGATCTCAACATAAAGGTAAAGAAGTCCTAGATGAGGTGCTTAGCGAGCAAAAGACAAACAATGGGAAAGAAGGTCTTGGTTATGTCCCCAAGACAAAGAAGAGGAAGAACAACAAGAAGAAGAAGAGCAAAACTGCTCAACCAAAGACAAGCACCACCTCTAATGACAAGACTAACTATGATGATTTTGCAGGGGATAATAATCGTAATTATGAGTTATTTTGTGATTATTATGGTGATGTATATGCTAGCTTTGTAGGTCCTTATGATAGTTACATTTCTTGGTCTATTTGGGTTCCCAAGACCCTTGTCACTAACATGAGAGGACCCATTGGAAAATGGGTACCTAAAACCAAGAAGTAACTTTCTTGCAGGGCTATGCTTCTGGTGGGTCTAAATGGGTGCTCGATAGCGGGTGCACTAGTCATATGACTGGAAGCAAAGGGATCATCACGGAGATGCGGCCAAATCATGATCACATAACCGTCTCATATGGTGACAAGTCAAAATCTGAGGTATTGGGTTTCGGCAAAGTTGTGGTTTCTCACAATATCTCTCTCGTGGACGTCATGCTTGTTGAGACCCTTGGTTATAATTTACTTTCAGTTCTCGCCCTTGGTAAGATGGGCTTTGCAGTTTTCATTGGTGCTGATTTGGTGGTACTCTTGTGGAGCAAGTCTCTAAAAGTCGCTTTCGTGGGATATGTCGAAAATGACCTATACGTGGTGGACTTCTCGGGGAAAACCACTACAGGCCCGATGTGTCTTTTCGGAAAGGCCAACGTGGGTTGGTTATGGCATCGCCGACTAGCCCACGTCAATATGAGAACTTTGCAAAGTCTCCACAAGGGTGGCCACATCCTTGGACTAAAATAAAATATTTCCTTTGCCAAAGATCGTGTTTGCAGGGCTTGTATTGAAGGGAAAATGCATGACTCTCCTCATCGAAGGAAGACCATTATTTCATCAAAGAGGATTTTGGAGCTCCTTCATGTGGATCTCTTTGGTCCTCCATCACATGCAAGCCTCGGTGGGAAGAATTATTGCCTCGTGATTGTTGATGATTACTCAAGATACACATCGGTCTACTTCTTCAAGTTGAAGAGCGAGACTCAACAAATGGTCATCGACATCGCCAACGAGGTTCAACGTCAACATAATGTCCCTATATTGGAAATAAGAAGTGATAACGGCTCCGAGTTCAAGAACTACACCTTAAATGAATTCCTAAGTGAAGAGGGGATAAGACATCAGTATTCCGCTGCGTACACTGATGTCTATGCACTCCTATTCTTGTAGACAATTGTTGGGCCTCCAAGTGCAGAGGTTTGTAGAACAACAGCAAGTTTTCCCTTAAGTGGATCACCCAAGGTTTATCGAACTCAGGGAGGAAGTGGTCAAAGGTATTCCCTCTCAAGCAATCCTGCAATCAAGATACAAGAAGTCTCTTATGTCCCCAACACACCCAATACACTTGGCAGGTGTATAGGTGCACTATTTTGGCGAAGAGATAGTGAAATACAAGTGGTATAGATAATTATAAGTGGTAACGGTGATAGAAAATAGCTTGATGGCGTGGAAAAGACTAAAGGCAAACTAAAATAAAGATGGAAGCAAGCAAACATGTAACATATCTAGTTGCAAACGGTGTTTCAATGATTAGAAACAAGGCCTAGGGATCATACTTTCACTAGTGAACACTCTCATATAAATATCTTCTCTTTATGATACTACTCTTAACTACTCTCCGGTTGAACACTCTAATCCATGGTAGGGCTATAACAACACACCTCAAAGTAAGCCTTTCCCATCTAGAAAACCCCACACTGTCACCTTGAGCACTAGATGGTTCCAACAAACACCACAATTTCATAAAGATATCCAACTCCAAATATAACTCATAACAAGTATTTGTAATCTCTAGCCTAAGTGCCACCATGGTGTGCACGATGTCACTTTCACACACATGGGGAGAGCAGAGATCTATTAAAGCACTTGAGTAGCAAGCTAGATCTATAGATTACAAGCTCATGATCTCAATAAAATCATGCATAGAGAGAGAGATGAACACATAGCTACCGGTAGAACCCTTAGCCTCGAGAGAGAACTACTCCCTCCTCATCATGGGAATCAGCAATGGTGATGGAGATGGTGGTGGAGATCGATGGAGATGGCTTCGGGGGCACTTCCCCGTCCCGGCAGGGTGCCAGAACGGAGACTTTCTGTCCCCCGAATCTCCCCTTCGGTGGCGGCAGTGTTGTGGAACTTTTCGTGGCTGGAGGCTTGATGATCTAGGGTTTTGGTATAGGGAGGCTCTTATAGGCGAATGAGGCAAGGTCGGTGGCTAGCCAGGGGGCCCACACCATGCCCTGGCATGGCCTGGGCTGTCTCGTGCCAAGGGAGAGTGTGGCCACCCCATGGCCCCTCTCCGACTCTCCTGCTGGCTCCGTGAGTCTTCCGGGAAAATAGTAACTTTGGCTTTTGTCCCGTCCAATTCCGAGAATATTCATTTTCTGACTTCATGGAACCAAAAACAGCCGAAAACAAGCAACTGGCATTGTGGCTCTTGTTAATAGGTTAGTCCAAGAAATCATATGAAAAGTACTCCAAAGTTGGAACAAAACACAAGAAAGTAGATAAAACCAAGCATGGAACATCAAAAATTATAGATACATTTGCAATGTATCAACATCACCAAGCTTAACTCCTGCTCGTCCTCGAGTAGGTAAGTGATAAAAAGAAAGAATAATTTTTGAGGTGACATGCACCATCATAAACTTGATCAAAGTATTTGTAAAACATTCAAAGCTGGGATCATAGTACTTCAATCATAACATGGAGGACAAAGTTCTAGCAATAAGACAAATAAACTATGATGCAACATGAAAAGGCACAAACAAAAGATTCATGAATAATAATGCTTTGCAAGACGTCCCGAATTTGATTTGTAGATTCGTTATTTATTTCATCTTCTGCTTTGTGCTGACTTATGCTATAGGCGGGGAAGCGGCAATGGCAGCAAATCCGCCAGAAGCCTCCGCTGCCTTTGTCGAAAGCTTCGGTGTTTCACATAAAGAAAACATAGCATAATAGTATTCAGCTTGTCCCTCATAGAGTAGCAAATATAAATGCATAGGACACCTTCAAAGTTCATAAGAGTGACTAGATACAAATAGTTTAAAACAAGCAATATCAAGTTATGCATCAATCAATTAGTCTTGGGACAATGCACATAGAACTAAGAATGGCCACTATGCTCTCAAAGTAGGTGCATAAAGATAGAAGGTGGAGACTCAATATATAAGTGGAAGAAAGGCCTTCATAGAAGGAAGTAGGGATTCAAGTCTCATAAAGAGCTTCCAAAAATTATGGTACTTAATAGCTTTCAGCTCTCATTGCTCCTATCATAAGCATCTTGAAGGGATTAAGGTAAAAGTGAACAAACTATGGTGTACATGCTTGACGAAGTATAAGTCAGAAATCTCATGTCCCTTGTATACGCAGGCCGCTCCTCATGCTACTCAAGTTTAGTCACCGGTAAGTTCTTGTCATTGTAAGTACATGTGTATCATAGAGAACCGCCAACGGGGTACCCCTCGCCTGATGATACGGAAGAATCCCCATATCAAAATGACAAGGCAAGCAGACAACGAGCATCTCAGCAATCTTCTTATTTACCATGGGAATATGGTGCTTTTTTATCTCTTTCATCTTTTCATAATCTCTTTTTTTCTTTTTCTCTTTTTTTCTCAATATAGGACTCTTTTTTATAAGAAGAATGCTTCATAGACAGCTCATTATGGTTATGCTGCAGGTTTCCACCATGTCAGCATGGATTAGACCAGTGGCCTAGGCGTTTCTCTAACACATATACATAACTCCATGGACTTACAAGCTCACCTTTCATTTCACATCGACGACATCCATATACAAAAGAGCATGATATCAACTAGGTACAAAGTACCAGTGCAATGTTGAAAGCATTCCCCATGACAGCATGGTTCTGCTAATTCCCAACAAATAAGTGCAATCATATACAACATAGACGACACAATGGTTTAAGTTTATTAAGGGCAAAAAAAGTAAAGTGTGCCATCAAGTGCATGAGAGCTTTAATCACTAGTTTTCTCATAACAAGTTTAATTTGGAAGGTAAACGAAAGCATGAATATACTTGGAATAGCATAATCTAGTAGGTAGGTATGGTGGACTCTTTGGAATAACTTGGTTTAGGGAGTTGGATGCATGAGTGGAACTCATACTTGGTTGCGGAGGCTAGCAAAAGACTAGGAGCGACAAACTAAGAGAGCAATAATGGCCATAATCCTGCAGAGCGACAAAACATCATTGATCAAAGCATAAAGTGATACTACAAGTTGATAACTAAAGGATCATAAAGGCTATGGTGACTTGAGATAGTCATAACATGGTGTGAGCATGCGCCAAGTCAACCCAATTAAAGCATCAAAGGAGAATACCGCTATACTATGCTTTAATATGCTAAAACAACGCATGATTCATCCAAGGCACATTAAGCAATATCAATTGTTTATAACAAGTCATGCTACAACAAAGAATACTAAGCATAAAGCCAAAACAATATCAAGCATGGCATGACAAAGTAGAGGCCACAGTCAAAAACAAGCTCTCTTTACCACTTAAGCATGAACTTTCCTACTCTTTTTCCAATCCAAACCAAACTATTTGAAAACCAATGTATGAAGAGGGGGTCCAACCAATTTATTCAGAAAACTAAGAAAACCAAGCAAACGAAAAACCAAAATGAAAACAAAAAAGAAGACGCTCCAAGAAAAACACAACTGTGCATGAAACAATAAAAATGAAGCGTTTGGAAGAAACCTGGGATTTTTATTGATGAAGAAGGGGATGCCTTGGGCATCCCCAAGCTTTGACGCTTGTACTTCTTGGATATTTATTGGGGTGACACGCGTGGCATCCCCAAGCTTGACCTTTCGTCCATCCTTCATCTCATTACTCATTCCTTCCATACACCTGAAAATTTTCCTTCATACAAAACTTCACACAATCTCATTAGCAACATTAGTGCACTTAAAATAAATAAGTCTCAAGGTTCAGTTCTAACACCAAATAAACTTCCATTAGAACACTAGCGACTGTAGCACTTCCCTCAAAAAGCTCAATTCACCAAAAGAACTCAAAAAGGAACCAACAAGAAGCAAATGCAGAAAATAGCAGAAATCTGTCAAAACAGACCAGCAGGTAAAGACAAAAAATTTCGAAGACCTTATGTTGCTCAAATCAAAAAGTGTTGAACTAACGGAAGTTAGATAACAACCTGGGGCCCAAGCACAAAAATTCATGCCTCAAAAGGACGTACATATATTTTACACGAATTTTTATGGTGAAGCGCAGAAATCTGTTTTGGGACAGCAACTTTCCCAATCATTACTTCTCTCTCATTAGAGGTTACTCTTGGCACAAAAAGCAAATAAAAAGGATAAGGAGCGGTTATTACTTAAGTAATAACTTCCAAGACTCATCTAAAACTTTTGGGTTATCTCCCAATAAGTACTTTTCTTTAACGCCTTTAAGTTAGGCATGATAGTTTGAGAAGATGCTCACATAAGAAATATGAATTGAAGTAAAAGAGAGCATCAAGAAGCAAATTCAAAGCACCTTTAAGTCTAACCCACTTCCTATGCATAGGAATCTTGTAAAGAAACAAGTCATGAAAGCACAAAGCAACAAGCATAGGAAAGCAAAACAAGTGCAACTTCAAAATTTTCAACATAAAGAGTGGAAACTTAATATTGTTGAGACACATAAAACCATGTTTCCCTCTCTCATAATAACTTTCAGTAGCATCATGAATAAAATTAACAATATAACAATCACATGAAACATTCTTATCATGAGCCACATGCATAAAAGAATTAATAGTCTCCACATAAACATAGTCATTCTTATTGATTATAGTGGGAGCAAATTCAACAAAATAGCTATCATTATTATTCTCATCACCATAATCATCAAATATAGGAGGCATATTGTAATCATAATTAATTTTCTCCTCAATAGTAGGTGGACTGAAAATATCATACTCATCATTGTAATCATCATAAATTGGAGGTTTGGTATCATCATAAGCAATAGAATAGCTATCTTCCAAAGCTGGGGAACTAAAAAGATCATTTTCATAAAAACTAGCTTCCCCAAGCTTAGACTTTTCCATAGCATTAGCAATAATGGTGTTCAAAGAATTCATACTAATAATATTGCTATTAGCATGCAAATAAAGTTCCATAGGTTTTTTAATTTTCTTTTCAAACACTTCATGTCCTAATTCAAGATAAATACTACAAAACTCTCTAATTTTGTTGTTGTTTTCCATTAAGCCTAACTAGTGAAAACAAGAAACAAAAAGACAAAATTGTAGAATCTAAAGGAAATAACTTCAAACACTCACACCGGAGTATGTGATTACCTTTTACCTTACCTCCCCGGCAACGGCGCCCGAAAATAGGCGTTTGCCATGGGAGGTTCTTCTTGTTTAATCCTCCGGTGTGAATACCTTTTACCTTACCTCCCCGGCAATGGCGCCAGAAAATAGGCGTTTGCCATGGGAGGTGCTTCTTCTTTAGTCCTCCGGTGTGAATACCTTTTACCTTACCTCTCCGGCAACGGTGCCAGAAAATAGCTTGATGTCTATGCATTCCTATTCTTGTAGACAATTGTTGGGCCTCCAAGTGCAGAGGTTTGTAGAACAGCATCAAGTTTTCCCTTAAGTGTATCACCCAAGGTTTATCGAACTCAGAGAGGAAGTGGTCAAAAGTATTCCCTCTCAAGCAATCCTGCAATCAAGATACAAGAAGTCTCTTGTGTCCCCAACACACCCAATACACTTGTCAGGTGTATAGGTGCACTAGTTTGGCGAAGAGATAGTGAAATACAAGTGGTATAGATAATTATAAGTGGTAACGGTGATATAAAATAGCTTGATGGCGTGGAAAAGACTAAAGGAAAACTAAAATAAAGATGGAAGCAAGCAAACATGTGACAGATCTAGTTGCAAACGGTGTTTCAGTGCTTAGAAACAAGGCCTAGGGATCATACTTTCACTAGTGAACACTCTCATATAAATATCTTCTCTTTATGATACTACTCTTAACTACTCTCCGGTTGAACACTCTAATCCATGGTAGAGCTATAACAGCACACCTCAAAGTAAGCCTCTCCCGTCTAGAAAACCCCACACTATCACCTTGAGCACTAGATGGTTCCAACAAACACCACAATTTCGTAAAGATATCCAACTCCAAATAAACTCATAACAAATATTTGTAATCTCTAGCCTAAGTGCCACCATGGTGTGCACGCTATCACTTTCACACAGATGGGGAGAGGAGAGATCTATTAAAGCACTTGAGCAGCATGGTAGATCTATAGATTACAAGCTCATGATCTCAATAAGATCATGCATAGAGAGAGATGAACACATAGCTACCGGTAAAACCCTTAGCCTTGAGAGAGAACTACTCCCTCCTCATCATGGGAATCAGCAATGGTGGTAGAGATGGTGGTGGAGATTGATGGAGATGGCTCCGAGGGCACTTCCTCGTCCTGGCAGGGTGCCGGAACAGAGACTTTCTATCCCCCGAATCTCCCCTTCGATGGCGGCGGCGCTGTGGAACTTTTCGTGGCTGGAGGCTTGACGATCTAAGGTTTTGGTATCGGGAGGCACTTATAGGCAAAGGAGGCAAGGTCGGTGGCCGGCCAGGGGGCCCACACCATGCCCTGGCGCGGCCTGGGCTGGCCCGCGGCAAGGGGGGTGTGGCCACCCCGTGGCCCCTCTCCGACTCTCCTTCTGGCTCCGTGAGTCTTCCGGTAAAATAGTAACTTTGGCTTTTGTCCCGTCCAATTCCGAGAATATTCATTTTCTGACTTCATGGAACCAAAAACAGTAGAAAACAGGCAACTGGCACTATGGCTCTTGTTAATAGGTTAGTCCAAGAAATCATATGAAAAGTACTCCAAAGTTGGAACAAAACACAAGAAAGTAGATAAAACCAAGCATGGAACATCAAAAATTATAGATACATTTGCAATGTATCATACACCCCTCAACAAAATGGTGTTGCTGAAGGGAATATGCCCGAGAGGCAATAATAAAGTGGTTATTACCTTATTCCTTGTTTATGATAAATGTTTATTTTGCATGCTATAATTGTATTGATTGGAAACATCAATACATGTGTGTTTAATAAACAAATAAAAGGTTCCTAGTTATGCCTCTCTTATAGACTAGCTCGTTGATTAACAAGATGATCAAGGTTTCCTGATCATGGACATTGGATGTTGTTAATAACAAGGTCACAACATTGGTGGAATGATGTGATGAACATTCAGCCGAAGTATAGAATTATGATCAAAGTCATTATGTTTATATTTCTATAACATCATACGAAGTAATCTTAGTCCTTAGACCATGAGATCATGTTAATTGCTAACATCAGAAGTGTGACTTGATAACATCAAACGTCACACCGTAAAAGGGTGACTATAAAGGTGGGTTCAGACACTCGGGGATCAAGAGTGGAATTTGTCAATCCTGATGACGGATAGATATACTCGGGGCCCTCTCGGTGATATCACATTAAGATAGCTTGCAAGCAAGTGATGTGATCACTAGAATGTTATATCACGGGAACGAGAAAAGAGTGCATGTCGGTAACGACATCAAATTAGGTATTGGGATACTGATGATCGAATCTCGGACATGTAATATATCGTGAGACAAAGGTATTTAGTTGCTATCGTTAAAGGTTCACACAATCACAAGAGTCATCGTTGAATATGTGGGAGTCGGTACGGATCTCCAGGTCCCGCTGTTGATTATTGATCGAAGAGGGGTCTCGATCATGTCTGCATTATTCACGAACCGTAGGGTGACACACTTAAGGGATACCGACACCATTTGGAGCAAATATGTTTCAGATAAAGATTTAAGAAAGTGTTGGAATCATTTCGATGGAAACCAGAATTGTTTCGGGTGAAATTGCTGAAACTGGTTCTGCATGTGATATTGAAATGTTGTAGGGAGTTTTATGTGAATGTTTGTTAATTAAATTAATTAACAAAATTCTGAATAAAATAAATAGAAGTGTTTTATTTAAAGATAAAATGCATTTAATTTGGTGGATATTAAATGCAAAGTGAGTGGAGTTGAAATTGATGTGAGTGGGCTTAGTGGAAGCTCCACCCACATGAATGAGGGAGAGGTGGGGGCACCCACCATGGCCGGCCAGCCATGGCCTTGGGGATGCGCCCCTCCCCTATAAAAGGAGCCCCATGGCTCCTCTCCTCTTGCCCCACCTCCTCGTGAAGGTTCTCTTCTCCCTCTAGTTATTCCCCATGGTCTCGGATTAGTGAGATACATGTTCCCGGTGGCTTTATTTGGAAAGGAGTTGCTGCTTCCGCTGCATCGCTGGAGCGAGGAGGCGGAGGTTGTTCGGTGGACATGACGTGTGTGCGATCACGGATGCTACTTTGCGGTGCTAGACTTGATGGTGCTGGACCTGATGGTGTTGGAACTGCTGGACCTGAAGGACTTCATCACGATCTTGAGATCGGCAAGTGTACGACTACATCATCCATGAGTTCCATCTCGTTAACATAGCTTTGTTGTGTTCGAGGGTATATTCTCTATGGATGTATATCCACCCGTTGCTTGTATCTAGTAGATAGATCTTGGCGTATAGTTTCCATCGTAGGAATTTTTTTGTTTTCTATGCTGCGAACCCAACAGTTGCCGAGAGAAAGAACCGGACTTTAATGGATATGGCCAGATCTATGCTAGTTTATTTTAAGTCTCCTTATAATTTCTAGGCTGAAGCAATCTCTACTGCTTGCCATTCATCCAACCGGCTTTACCTCCGCAAAATCTTGGACAAGACCCCATATGAGATACTTACTGGTAATAAGCCAAACATCTCCTACTTCCGAGTATTTGGTTGTAAGTGTTTCTTTCTCATTAAAGGAGTTCGGTTATCTAAATTTGAGTCTAAGGCTTTAGAAGGCATTTTTGTTGGTTATGGTGCCGAATCCCACACTTATAGAGTCTACAATAAGCTCTACGGAACTGTTGTAGAATCTTGTAGTGTGGTGTTTGAGGAAAATGATGGCTCCCGTGCGGGGCAAGTTGATGTTTGTGATGCAGATGTTGTAATACCCCAAGATGCCATAAGAAGGGGCTTGTTCGTCTGCGGTACCAAAGTTGGCACGCCAGCGCATGGCGGTACCTCAGTTGCCTGAAATTACCGCATTTCGAAAAGTTGGGCCGCCAACTACTGAGAGGGGCCATTTTGAGGCAAACTCATCTCACCCCTGCCAAATACAAACATTCCATTAAACCGACCCGTGAAGTAGACGGTCAAGACCCACATGTCGGTTATCTGTCCGTGACGCGGGAGCCAACACGGAAACCTCTTAGGCAAATCGAGCAACTAAGTGGATTGGATGCGTTGACCAATTTCACAAATCCATTCTCAGCTTTCCCCTAGCACTGGTGGCGTCGGAATCCACCCTCCAAGCAGGACGATCCCTTTGGACATTTGACTTCTGGGGCCAAGTTGCTGCGCCCAGTTGCTGATATCAAGCTCCAATGGTGCATGCCGTAGCCGCCGTTGCGAGTCTCTAGCCCGCCTCTGCCACCGACGAGCCGAGCAGTTCGAAGGATGGCAGATCCTACTATCAAGGAAGAAGAAGTTCTGCCTACAAGCGGGTGAGCTACCCTTCTCTTTGCTATTCGCACTAATTACAACTACTAGCTGGCTACTGAACCTCAAATTATTCATTAGACCAACGCTGACAAACATATTTTGTCCATAGTTTTCTGTCAAGTGGGATCTGCGCGGACCCCCCTTACCTGGTTACAGTAGTCCTCTATAGGTACGACTCCAAGGGAAAGTGGTATGGAAGCCATTGTTTCACGATGGAAGAAGCGCCTGCGCAGATCTACACTATATCTGGTATGGTTGCTGCTCTGCGTAATCATGTTGAAGTATGGCCGAAGCAGACTGCAAAGTTCAGCTTCATGGATGAACGTGGCATCCATGTTCCTATATCGTGTGACAGTCAGCTAATTGGGTTGATGAAAAGGTATGCTTCGGATTGCATGTTTGAGCTGAATTGTGATGTACTGGATGTGGAAGCTGCTGCAACTGGGAGTCACCCTTCTATTCTTGGACAGGGTGGTTGCTCGAACGCAATTAGCTCCTGGTAAGCAAAGGTCGCTTGGGGTTCGCATGTTTGTGCTGAATTGTAATTTTTATTTACTCTGTAGATATTGGGCAGTTATGCAACAGTCTTGTTTCTTTGACAGGAAGCGCCGCAAGGTTAGAAACATGACTGTCGGATCAGTCATTTTGCTACCCAAAGAAATTAAAAACGAGTGGAAAGATGATGCTGGACACGATTCTGGTGCCTATTGTCCCGGTGATGCAGAGTACGTGAAGCTAAGAAAATTGGCACCGAGGAAGAGGAAGAAGGCAGGAAATGAAGAAGCCATTGGACGTGAAGGCTTGGCATCTAGGCTGCGGAAGAAGGTTGCTGGCAATGAAGATGCATAGTAATGTGTGTGGCACGTTGCTGGGCGAAACAATCTACCCACATTCTCTAAGTAAAATGTACCGCGACTTAGGGTTTGAAAACACCCGAGTCAGTAGTTGAATCGGAAATTGTGATTGTGCCACTGCTATCTGAAAACAAGGATCCACCGGTTCCACGATTGCTGAGGGGCAGGAGGTCTCCAAATACGACGGAATGTAAGTGGCACATACATAAATTATTTAAGCTGCCACACTCCACGAAGCAGCAACTTATTTTAGATGCAGCACAATGACGTGGCAACATAAACAACAATGTTCTCACCGATAATGCCCAGATGAGGAGGAAATGGGTACCACTTTCTGGCCTAATCTTGAGCCCGTCTATCTCACCGCCTCTCTGCTCCTACATCCCCTGCATCTGGCGAAGGTCCCGGATCTCCAGTAACCGGGTGTACGTGCTTCCACTTTATAAATTGTGGTTGTGCCATTTGCATGCGGCACAATCCACGTAGATTACGTTTAAACAAACCACCAGTGTGAGAATACAGTAGTAGAAAAGGTGTCTTTGGTCCACGGTTACGTTCCCAATCCGGAACAGAGATCTAAATCGAGGCAGAAATTAATCTAAATCACAAATTCTTTCACAAATTAATCGAGACCGAGATCTAAATCGAGGCATTTTATTAATTCAACCACAAATTCTTCTAAACAAAGGTGTGATTTCACATCCTACATTAATTCAACCAACTAGTCAACAATTTCACTTCCGCTGCCGCTGTCCTCCGAGCCGCCGGCTTCCTCGTCTTCGTCGGACGGAACCTCCATGATTTCCGCATTGTACGCGAGACGGAGCACCTCTTCACGGTGAGCGGTGGCGATGACGGTGAACTTGGTCCGTCCAGGGACGGACCAGAACCTCTCCCGCCCTTCTCGGTTGCGGAGATCCTGGTGCACCACGCGCCCGTAAACGATGCGGTTGCCAATCTTGGCCTTCCGCTCCTTCTTGAACAGCGCCGGCCAGTACGGGCTGGCCGCCGCGTATCGGGGCAGTGCCCTCTTCAATGCGGGCATCTGGCAGCGGCGTGCCGCGATTTCGCTCTCCATCACGGCTCCGCCGGGAAGAGGAGCGGAGCCACCGGCACCCCCGCATAGCTGATGCGCCATCCGTGGGGAACTGTCGTGGCCGGCGGCCCAAGGATGTCAAAGTGCAAGAACATCAACGCCTCGTAGAAGTTCAGCAAGGGCATCTCCATGGCGGCGCGGTGGAGATTGGAGAGGGAGCGAGGGGGTGGACGGTGCGGTGGAGATTGGAGAGGGCGAGGGGATGGGCGACGAAGCGACGAGCTGTGGTGCCTCCTATTTGTACACAAGCACAACGAAGCGACGGACGGAATATCCAAGGGGCATTGGTCAGACAAAAGGAAGTAATGCAGCGTTAAGACAGATTAACGGGCGACCAATTTTTTTACTCCCAGGACTCCGGGGCCAATAGTTCAGACCGCTAGGTCAACAAGTAGGACTATTACAACTTAAAAAAGGCACAGGCCTTAAGCTAAATAGAACTAGTTAACACACATCTCCTTGATCTTCCTAATCTTAGCCCTATGCGCATCTTCCTGCGAGAGAAAGGATCGAATCGTATGCTCCTTCCTTTTAGCATCTTTCTTGCACATCTTCAATTGTTTCTCTACATCTTTCCTCATGCACTTGTCAATACTCGTAGTTGTGAACTGCAGGACTTTGGCCTGGTGAAGATCCTTCCTTGCTTGAGTCAGTTCTTGCTCTGCTTTAGCCTTCAGGGCCAACGCCGCGTCCCTCTCCTTCTCGACTTTGCTAACCTTGTCTTCCACCCCCATGAGATCTCGCTTATGCTTGGTCGTGTCAACTGGTTCCCATAGCTTCACCTCAACACTGTCAAGAAGTGAGCTGAATGCGGATTCTTTCAACTCAACAGTCATTTCCCATAGTTTGTCCAGCGTTTTCTGCATCGATTTGGGCCACTTTGGATCTACCCATTTGACAACACCGCAACTTCTGCCTCGCATCATTGCACGATGTCCTTGACACTGTAGAAACCTCCTGCTTGCGTTTCGTACTTCGAACGCTACAAATTTAGCGGGCACATATCCATGTTTACATAGTAGAGGACTGTCTTCATCCGCTAAACCGTGATAGTCGGTGTCATACATCGTCTGGTTGGCCTAACACATCATACGCGCATGAGTAAACGGAGTAGACCTGGCTCAAAAAATAGATAACTGGCCATGGATGATAGAGATAGAGATGAGATGACTCACATCGAAATCACCGTCCCTGTCGTCACGACGCGTTTCCTCGTCGTCTCCCTTGAACCCATGGAGAGAGGAGAGGGGAGGGGGGTGGCTACCAGAGAGGGGATTGGGATGGCGGCGCCATCGGCTTGCGGCTACGGCAGGATGGGAGTGAAGTGGGGAATGTGACTTCGAGGGGAAGGAAGAGAAGTACGGGGAGGAAGAGAAGTAATGGGGACGTGACACTGGGATATGGCCCGCTCAACTCGTGACTCGTGACACTCGCAACAGGGGAGCCCCCGGTGTTGCCAGTTTGTCCAGAGCAAGCGTGGCCAATCATGCCGCAGAACAGACTACTCGCGGATCAATCTCATGAAAACCATCCCAATCGTCCAAGCGCCCAGATCGGACGGTATGTAACAATCGACAAGCAGAACAACTGTGTGAGGGCGTGCCTTCTAGAAGACTTGGTCTAATGCTAAGGTTAGGGCTCTCCTAAGGTTAATTAGTATCCATATGCGGTTTATGAAAAGAACATGCATCCAATGACACGGGTGGATCTAGCTGTGGTTAATGAGAAGAGCATACATGCAATAACACCGGTGATATGTGGTTTATGGGAAGAATACACATGCAATGACTCTGGTGATATGTGGTTTGTGAAAAGAACAGACATGCAATGCCTCTAGCTGTGGTTAATGAGAAGAGCAGACATGCAATGACACTAGTGGATCCATGTGTGGTTTGTGAGAAGAACACACATGCAATGACACTAGGTGTGGTTCATGATATGGTTTGTAAGAACAACACACACGCAATGACTCTAGCTGTGGTTTGTGAAAAGAGCACGCATGCGATGACTCTAGTTGTGGTTCATGGGAAGATCAGACATACAATGACACTGGTGGATCCATGTGTGGTTCATGGGAAGAACACACATGCAACGACGCTGGTGGATCCATGTGTGTTCTTGTCACATCCCAAGATTTTCCAAATCTTGTAATGTGAAAAATAAATAAACAAAATAATTTTTTGTTGAAAATCAGGGTGAAAAGAAACTTTTGTTTCTAAAAGGAAACTTAAAATCCCATCTTGAACAAACTTTGGCTAAAGTTTGAATTCAACAAAAATCCAAATCAAGGGAAATGCATTCCTCAATGAATGTATCTGGAAATTTGAACACTTGGAAAATAAATCCAAATCCTAAAACCCTAATGGAAGAAAATCATTTCCAAAGTATCTCCAAATCCATGGATTTAACCCATACCAAAATTGATCAACAAATATTCACAAAGGATCAAGAAAGTTTTTATAATTGGAATTACTATTTTGAATCTTTAAAAATAAAAAGATTTGGTTTTCAAAAGAAAAGGTGGATTTATAAATAAATATTATTTTATAAAGCCAAATTAAACCTTGGCCAAGATTTTGAAACAAAAGGTTTTGCTTTGATTAAATTAGTAAAGGTTTATTTAAAATAAAATAAAAAGGATTTAAATATCCATGTTTTATTAATAAAGGTTTTACTATTTCCAAAACATCAAAACTTATTTATTTATTTTAAATAAGTTTTCCAAATATTTTATATTCTCAAATAAAACCTACTGAAGTGTTTTGGTTTTATTCTAAGATTTTCAAAATAAAGATTTAATAAAACAAATCCTATATGGATTATAACTAAGGTCCATTTTATTTAATTATTAATGGACCCTAAAAATAAAAGGTTATTTTGTTTTAAACAAGTTTTCCAAGTATTCTTTATTTTCAAATAAAACCTACTGATTTGGTTTTGAAAATATTTGGTTTTCAAATGGAGTTTTTATTAAATAAATCAACCCTATTTTGATTAAATAACTATGGTCTATTTTATTTAAATATTAAATAGATCCTAAAATGAATAAAAATATTATTTTATTTTGGAATGTTGGTTTATGTTGATAAACAGAACCAAGTTCAAAATTGTGAAGTTTGGTGTTGTTTGAATTGTTTTGTTTGCTTGTTTGAAAAATCAAAACAGAAAATAGAAATAGAAAAGGAAAAAGAAATCAGAAACAGAAAAAATAGTGCAAAGGACCCAGCCCAACAAGGCCCAGTAACCAGCCCAGTTTCCTCCCCAGAGAAAAAGGATTCGCACTCAGAATCTAACTCAGACAGAGGCTGACCAGTGGACCCTCCCCTCGTTTCTTTTCCCACTGACCGGTAGGCCCACTTCCCACTGTTCATCGTCCACACCCGCACGACCCCTTCCCCCTCACCGCGCGGCCGTTTCTGCCGCTGATTTCTCGCGATCAATTCGCCATAATGCCTGAGTAATTCCTCGCAGTGACCACGCTCGTTAAATCGCCTCGCCCTCCTCTCTCTTTCCCCCCAAACACCACCTCCCCTCTGCCACCAGGTTGCCTCGAATCGGCTCTGCACCGCCCTCTTCTCCGGCGAGCTCCACCAGCAATTCCGGCCAAACCCTGTCGCCCCTTGACTCCCCGAGCACGCAGGCAAGTTCGCCAGACTATGGAGCACCGCTCTGTGGCCTCAGCTCGCCCGCGGGTGACCTGCAACCTCGACTCTGACCATGTCTGAGCGCCACCGACGATAAACCCAACTCCGGTGAGCTCTAGCACTCGACTCCGTGCGCGCCTTGATCAGTGAATCATGCCGTTTGATTCTTCTGTGTCTTCTGCATCTCCAGGTGCTCGCCAATCTCTCGCGCGTGCCTCCCAGCATCGGCAACGACGCCGACCTGCAGCACCGCCGTCTGACTCTTCTCCGACGACGTCCACAGGTAATATCCGACCACCCCGAGCCCTCTCTTTCACGCGAGAAGCTTCGCCTTGATATTGCGCGACTAAATGCGTCTTCATTTTCCCTCGGGGCGAACCACAGCTCCACCCTCGACGAGCTCCAGGACCATCTGACGCCGTCCACATCTCCGGCGAGCAATTAACCGCAACCTTGCGCGCCCCTCGTCGAGCCATCAGCATGTTGAGCATCGCCGTGACCCCCTGAGCCCGGTGAGCAACTCCCCTTTCTCCCTCACCTCTTGTAGCATCGGCACCGTCGTTGACCGACAGCTCCGCCGCCAGTAACCACCGCAGTGCCGCCCATCTGTGGCTGGTGTGCCTAGCACCGTTAGATCGTAATCGTATGGCCACGATAGAACGTAACTGAAGCGGTAAGTAGCCTCTGCGTGCCGCATGATTTAACTTAAATCCAACGGCTGTCGTCGCGTGATCCAACCGAAACGGTACCGACGAATAGGAAGTCGCCGCGTGTCCAGCTGATGATTTAAAACAGATTTGTATGCAGATTTGAAAACCCTATAACTTTGGATCCACACGTCCAAAAATTACAAATTTTATGTCGTTGGATTTAGGAGAGCAAGCCCTAGCCAACCATGCCTTTAGTTTAGCAAATAGTATCTGTTAGCTTGTTGGTTTTTGCAGAAACATTTGTATGCTTGTTTAGAGTATAAAAATTATTTAAAAATGATTTTAGGGTTAAAATCTTTGCAAAATGGTTTGTTGTGACCTTACTGACCCTAGGAACCAACCCATGGTTTGGAAAATGAATTTGGAAAAGTTTAGAATGGATTAAATAGTTTAGTCCATTTCTAGCCAAATAAAACTATTGATTTGTTTATGAAAATGGTTTTGAATGGAAAACTTTGGAGGAAATGTGTTGAACCAAACCTACTAACATTGGGAACCACTTTGTGGATTCAAAAATGAATTTGGTGAAACAAAATAAGGATTCCTTGATTTAAAACCATTTCTAGTCAAATAGAAATGTGGTTTAATTATTAAAAATGGTTTTTGAAGAAAACTTTTTGGGAAATGTTTTGTCTTAAAACCTCTGACCCTAAACACCAAGTTTTGTGATTTGAAAACATATTGGGTGAACCCTATAGGCTAATGCCTTAGTAAAAATATTTCTACACCACATAAAATGATACTTTGTTTTGAAAATGGTTTTTGTAGTGAAACCTTTTGCAAATGACTTTGCCACTTTACAAAATGACCAATAGGTGTTTCCAAAATGTCTATGACCCATTAGGAACCACTTTTTCAAACAAAACAAAGCTTGGCATGCTTGCATGCATTACTTTGACTTTGTCATTTTATGTGTTGTTTTGCTTGTTTGGTAGATTGAGTTTGTGCCTTGCTTGATTGATTTGTAGTGACTTGAAGAGTGTGATTTTTGCAAGGACAAGGAGTGAACTTATACCCTCTACCAAAAAGGCAAGTGATGCTTCATACTTTTGTCCCATTATTTTCACTATGCATTAGTGATATTTCTAAGTAGGACTTGCATGGAATTTTTGCTAAGTATAAACCATGCTATGGGAAATCCTAGTAGATGAAGCCTTAGTAGAAATTTCCTAAGTTAAGATTCCTACTACTATCATGCTTAGCTTAGCTAGTAGAAAACAAGGGTGGAAATATATTCACACTATGGAAAAATTACTAAGTCTGAGGACTTGTGTTTTTGTTTAATAAAACAACTAAGTTAGTGAATCACCTGGGTGGTATGGAAGGAATGGTATGTGTTGAGTGGTTCACAAGGCCATGGACTTAGCTTGTGTATCTCACTTGTGGATGGCCACCCAGGAACAAAGAGATTTGAGATGTCAAATGTTGAGAAGCTTCAAGTGCAGCCACTTGGCATTATGGGCTCTGCCTGGATCATATAGGTTGCAATAACTTAGCCAAATGGACAGTTGGTGGTAGGGGTTTGATAGGTTGGAGCGCGTCCATGTTGGTCTAAGGGAAGGCTTCTGAAAGATCTTGTCTTGGTGAAACCAAGTCTTGTGGGGAAAGTGCACCACCTCTGCAGAGTGTAAAATCTAAGTACTTAGCCATGTCCCTGGAAAAGGACAATTTGAGCATCAAGACATGGAAGCTATCAAGAATCTCCTCATCCCAATTTCTAAGTTAAAATCTTGTGGTTGAACAAGGGTTAAAGGATCTTCAATCTTTGATTGGTAGATACCTTGGGAAAGATTTTGTCAAGCAAAAACTTAGTGTTTTCAAATGATAAGGAAAATCTATTTTGAGCAATGCAAGCCTAAGCTCCACTTTGCCAAATGCATATAGATGATAGACTCCACTATACTACCATAGTATCACTTGCCAATACAATTCAAATGTATTGACCCTTGTGGCTGTAACTTGTTATGTTGCAGGTTTGTTTGATTTTAGTGAAGTAGGATTACAAGTCTACAACCAACATGTCTGCCTGTGGCACTTTGAAGATGAAGGACCCCATGACTATAGTTATTCCGCTGCAATGTAATGTAATAGCCAAATGAGCTATGTTTGATGTAATAAAATTATGTTATTCCTGGTTATAAAGTTATATTATGACCTTTGTTTCTTGATATTACATCTTAACTGTGGATGCTAGCTATTGATCCAGGGACTAGCATTGTAAACACAGGGATCTCTACCTTATTAAAGGTTGGGAACTCTACAGTTCTGTGAAAAGAACACACATGCAATGACACTGGTGGATCCATGTGTGGTCTTTGGGAAGAACACACATGCAATGACTCCGGTGATATGTGGTTTGTGAGAAGAACACACATGCAATGACTCTAGCTATGGTTAATGAAAAGAGCAGACATGCAATGACACCGGTGGATCCATGTGTGGTTCATGGGAAGAACACACATGCAATGACACTTGGTGTGGTTCATGATATGGTCTGTGAGAAGAACACACGTGCAATGACACTGGTGGATCGATGTGTGGTCTGTGAGAAGAACACACATGCAATGACACTGGGTGTGGTTCATGATATGGTTTGTGAGAAGAACACACATGCAATGACACTGGTGGATCCATGTGTGGTCTTTAGGAAGAACACACATGCAATGACACTAGTGATATGTGGTCTGTGCGAAGAACACACATCCAATGACTCTAGTTGTGGTTCATGAAAAGAGCATACATGTAATGACACTGGTGGATCCATGTGTGGTCCATGGGAAGAACACACATGCAATGACACTGGTGGATCCATGTGTGGCCTTTGGGAAGAACACACATGCAATGACACTGGTGGATCCATGTGTGGTTCATGAGAAGAACACACATGCAATGACACTGGTGGATCCATGTGTGGTCTGTGATAAGAACACACATGCAATGACACTGGGTGTGGTTCATGATATGGTTTGTGAGAAGAACACACATGCAATGACACTGGTGGATCCATGTGCGGTCTTTGGGAAGAACACACATGCAATGACACTGGTGATATGTGGTCTGTGAGAAGAACACACATCCAATGACTCTAGCTGTGGTTCATGAAAAGAGCAGACATGCAATGACACTGGTAGATCCATGTGTGGTCCATGGGAAGAACACACATGCAATGACACTGTTGGATCCATGTGTGGTCTGTGGGAAGAACACACATGCAATGACACTGGTGGATCCGTGTGTAGTTCATGGGAAGAACACACATTCAATGACACTAGGCGTGGTTCATGATATGGTTTGTGAGAAGAACACACATGCAAGGACACTGGTGGATCCGTGTGTGGTCTGTGAGAAGAACACATATGCAATGACACTGGGTGTAGTTCATGATATGGTTTGTGAGAAGAACACACATGCAA
The DNA here is from genome assembly GCA_916181665.1 of Avena sativa. Taxonomy (NCBI): domain Eukaryota; kingdom Viridiplantae; phylum Streptophyta; class Magnoliopsida; order Poales; family Poaceae; genus Avena; species Avena sativa. The sequence continues at coordinate 380,189,671 of OV702286.1, read as the reverse complement.
TGACACTGGTGGATCCATGTGTGGTATTTGGGAAGAACACACATGCAATGACACTGGTGATATGTGGTCTGTGAGAAGAACACACATCCAATGACTCTAGCTGTGGTTCATGAAAAGAGCAGAGATGCAATGACACTGGTGGATCCATGTGTGGTTCATGGGAAGAACACACATGCGATGACACTGGGTGGATCCATGTGTGGTTTGTGAGAAGAACACACATGCAATGACACTGGTGGATCCATGTGTGGTTCATGGGAAGAACACACATGCAATGACTGGTGATATGTGGTTTGTGAAAAGAACAGACATGCAATGACACCGGTGGATCCATGTGTGGTTTGTGAGAAGAACACACATGCAATGAAACTGGGTGTGGTTCATGATATGGTTTGTAAGAAGAACACACATCCAATAACTCTAGTTGTGGTTCATGAAAAGAGCACGCATGCGATGACTCTAGTTGTGGTTCATGGGAAGAGCAGACATACAATGACACCGGTGGATCCATGTGTGGTTCATGGGAAGAACACACATGCAATGACACTGGTGGATCCATGTGTGGTCTGTGAGAAGAACACACATGCAATGACACTGGGTGTGGTTCATGATATGGTTTGTGAGAAGAACACACATGCAATGACACTGGGTGTGGTTCACGATATGGTTTGTGAGAAGAACACACATGCAATGACACTGGTGATATGTGGTCTGTGAGAAGAACACACATCCAATGACTCTAGCTGTTCTTCATGGGAAGAACACACATGCGATGACACTAGGTGGATCCATGTGTCGTTTGTGAGAAGAACACAAATGCAATGACACTGGTGGATTCATGTGTGGTTAATGGGAAGAAAACACATGCAATGACTCTAGCTGTGGTTAATGAGAAGAGCAGACATGCAATGAAACCGGTGGATCCATATGTAGTTTGTGAGAAGAACACACACGCAATGACACTGGGTGTGGTTCATGATATGGTTTGTAAGAAGAACACACATCCAATGACTCTAGCTGTGGTTCATAAAAAGAGCACGCATGCGATGACTCTAGTTGTGGTTCATGGGAAGAGCAGACATATAATGACATCGGTGGATCCATGTGTGGTTCATGGGAAGAACACACATGCAATGACACCGGCGGATCCATGTGTGGTCCGTGGGAAGAACACACATGCAATGACACTGGTGGATCCATGTGTGGTCTTTGGGAAGAACACACATGCAATGACACAGGTGATATGTGGTCTGTGAGAAGAACACAAATGCAATGACTCTGGTGATATGTGGTTTGTGAAAAGAGCACACATGCAATGACTCTAGTTGTGGTTAATGAAAAGAGCAGACATGCAATGACACCGGTGGATCCATGTAGGGTTAATGAGAAGAACACACATGCAATGACACCGGGTGTGGTTCATGGGAAGAACACACATGCAATGAATCTGGTGATATGTGGGTTGTGAAAAGAACAAACATGCAATGACTCTAGCAGTGGTTAATGAGAAGAGCAGACTTGCAATGACTCCGGTGGATCCATGTGTGGTTTGTGAGAAGAACACACATGCAATGACACTGGTGGATCCATGTGTGGTTCATGGGAAGAAAACACATGCAATGACTCTAGCTGTGGTTAATGAGAAGAGCAGACATGCAATGACACCGGTGGATCCATGTGTGGTTTGTGAGAAGAACACACATGCGATGACACTGGGTGTGGTTCATGATATGGTTTGTAAGAAGAACACACATCCAATGACTCTAGCTCTGGTTCATGAAAAGAGCACTCATGCGATGACTCTAGCTGTGGTTCATGGGAAGAGCAGACATACAATGACACCGGTGGATCCATGTGTGGTTCATGGGAAGAACACACATGCAATGACACCGGTGGATCCATGTGTGGTTTGTGGGAAGAACACACATGCAATGACACTGGTGGATCCATGTGTGGTCTTTGGGAAGAACACACATGCAATGAGACAGGTGATATGTGGTCTGTGAGAAGAACACAAATGCAATGACTGGTGATATGTGGTTTGTGAAAAGAGCACACATGCAATGACTCTAGCTATGGTTAATGAAAAGAGTAGACATGCAATGACACCGGTGGATCCATGTGGGGTTAATGAGAAGAACACACAGGCAACGACACCGGGTGTGGTTCATGGGAAGAACACACATGCAATGACTCTGGTGATATGTGGGTTGTGAAAAGAACAGACACGCAATGACTCTAGCAGTGGTTAATGACAAGAGCAGACTTGCAATGACACGGGTGGATCCATGTGTGGTCTGTGGGAAGAACACACATGCAATGACACTGGTGGATCCATGTGTGGTTGATGGGAAGAACACACATGCGGTGACACTGGGTGGATCCATGTGTGGTTTGTGAGAAGAACACACATGGAATGACACTGGTGGATCCATGTGTTGTTCATGGGAAGAACACACATGCAATGACTCTAGTGATATGTGGTTTGTGAAAAGAACACACATGCAATGACTCTAGCTGTGGTTAATGAGAAGAGCAGACGTGCAATGACTTCGGTGGATCCATGTGTGGTTTGTGAGAAGAACACACATGCAATGACACTGGGTGTGGTTCATGATATGGTTTGTAAGAAGAACACATATGCAATGACTCTAGCTGTGGTTTGTGAAAAGAGCATGCATGCGCTGACTCTAGCTATGGTTCATGGGAAGAACACACATGCAATGACACTGGTGGATCCATGTGTGGTCTGTGGGAAGAACACACATGCAATGACACTGGTGGATCCATGTGTCGTCTTTGGGAAGAACACACATTCAATGACTCCGGTGATATGTGGTTCATGAAAAGAACACACATGTAATGACTCTAGATGTGGTTAATGAAAAGAGCAGACATGTAATGACACCGGTGGATCCATGTGTGGTTCGTGGGAAGAACACACATGAAATGACACTGGGTGTGGTTCATGATATGGTCTGTGAGAAGAACACACATGCAATGACACTGGTGGATCCATGTGTGGTCTGTGAGAAGAACGCACATGCAATGACACTGGGTGTGGTTCATGATATGGTTTGTGAGAAGAACACACATGCAATGACACTAGTGGATCCATGTGTGGTCTTTGGGAAGAACACACATGCAATGACACTGGATCCATGTGTGGTTTGTGGGAAGAACACACATGCAATGACACTGGTGGATCCATGTGTGGTCTTTGGGAACAACACACATGCAATGAGACAAGTGATATGTGGTCTGTGAGAAGAACACAAATGCAATGAATCTGGGGATATGTGGTTTGTGAAAAGAGCACACATGCAACGACTCTAGCTGTGGTTAATGAAAAGAGCAGACATGCAATGACACCGGTGGATCCATGTGGGGTTAATGAGAAGAACACACATGCAACGACACCGGGTGTGGTTCATGGAAAGAACACACATGCAATGACTCTGGTGATATGTGGGTTGTGAAAAGAACAGACATGCAATGACTCTAGCAGTGGTTAATGAGAAGAGCAGACTTGCAATGACACCGGTGGATCCATGTGTGGTTCATGGAAAGAACACACATGCAATGACACCGGTGATACATGGTTTGTGAGAAGAACACACATGCAATGACTCTAGCTGTGGTTAATGAAAAGAGCACACATGCAATGGCACTGGTGGATCCATGTGTGGTTCATGGGAAGAACACACATGCAATGACACTGGGTGTGGTTCATGATATGGTTTGTGAGAAGAACACACATACAATGACACTGGTGGATCCATGTGTGGTCTTTGGGAAGAACACACATGCAATGACACTGGTTATATGTGGTCTATGAGAAGAACACACATCCAATGACTCTAGCTGTGGTTCATGAAAAGAGCAGACATGCAATGACACTGGTGGATCCATGTGTGGTTCATGGGAAGAACACACATGCGATGACACTAGGTGGATCCATGTGTGGTTTGTGAGAATAACACACATGCAATGACACTGGTGGATCCATGTGTGGTTCATGGGAAGAAAAGACATGCAATGACTCTAGCTGTGGTTAATGAGAAGAGTAGACATGCAATGACACCGGTGGATCCATGTGTGGTTTGTGAGAAGAACACACATGCAATGACACTGGGTGTGGTTCATGATATGGTTTGTAAGAATAACACACATCCAATAACTCTAGTTGTGGTTCATGAAAAGAGCACGCATGCGATGACTCTAGCTGTGGTTCATGGGAAGAGCAGACATACAATGACACCAGTGGATCCATGTGTGGTTCATGGGAAGAACACACATGCAATGACACCGGTGGATCCATGTGTGGTCTGTGGGAAGAACACACATGCAATGACACTGGTGGATCCATGTGTGGTCTTTGGGAAGAACACACATGCAATGACACAGGTGATATGTGGTCTGTGAGAAGAACACAAATGCAATGACTCTGGTGATATGTGGTTTGTGAAAAGAGCACACAAGCAATGACTCTAGATGTGGTTAATGAAAAGAGCAGACATGCAATGACACCGGTGGATCCATGTGGGGTTAATGAGAAGAACACACATGCAATGGCACCGGGTGTGGTTCATGGGAAGAACACACATGCAATGACTCTGGTGATATGTGGGTTGTGAAAAGAACAGACATGCAATGACTCTAGCAGTGGTTAATGAAAGAGCAGACTTGCAAAGACATCGGTGGATCCATGTGTGGTCTGTGGAAAGAACACACATTCAATGGCACTGGTGGATCCATGTGTGGTTCATGGGAAAAACACACATGCATAGACACCGGTGATACGTGGTTTGTGAGAAGAACACACATGCAACGACTCTAGCTATGGTTAATGAAAAGAGCACACATGCAATGACACTGGTGGATCCATGTGTGGTTCATGGGAAGAACACACATGCAATGACACTGGGTTTCGTTCATGATATGGTTTGTGACAATAACACACATGCAATGACACTGGTGGATCCATGTGTGGTTTGTGAGAAGAACACACATGCAATGACACTAGGTGTGGTTCATGATATAGTTTGTGAGAAGAACACACATGCAATGACTCTAGCTGTGGTTAATGAAAAGAGCACACATGCAATGACACTGGTGGATCCATGTGTGGTTCATGGGAAGAACACACATGCAATGACACTGGGTTTTGTTCATGATATGGTTTGTGAGAATAACACACAGGCAATGACACTGGTGGATCCATGTGTGGTTTGTGAGAAGAACACACATGTAATGACACTGGGTGTGGTTCATGATATGGTTTGTAAGAAGAACAGACATGCAATGACTCTAGCTGTGGTTTGTGAAAAGAGCACGCATGCGATGACTCTAGCTGTGGTTCATGGGATGAGCAGACATACAATGACACTGGTGGATCCATGTGTGGTTCATGGGAAGAACACACATGCAATGGCACTGGTGCATCCATGTGTGGTCTATGGGAAGAACACACATGCAATGACACTGGTGGATCCATGTGTGGTCTTTGGGAAGAACACACATTCAGTGACTCCGGTGATATGTGGTTCATGAAAAGAACACACATGCAATGACTCTAGCTGTGGTTAATGAAAAGAGCAGACATGCAATGACACCGGTGGATCCATGTGTGGTTCATGGGAAGAACACACATGCAATGACACTGGGTGTGGTTCATGATATGGTTTGTGAGAAGAACACACATGCAATGACACTGGTGGTTCCATGCGTGGTCTGTGAGAAGAACACACATGCAATGACACTGGGTGTGGTTCATGATATGGTTTGTGAGAAAAACATACATGCAATGACACTGGTGGATCCATGTGTGGTCTTTGGGAAGAACACACATGCAATGACACTGGTGATATGTGGTCTGTGAGAAGAACACACATCCAATGAGTCTAGCTGTGGTTAATGAAAAGAGCAGACATGCAATGACACTGGTGGATCCATGTGTGGTTCATGGGAAGAACACACATGCGATGACACTGGGTGGATCCATGTGTGGTTTGTGAGAAGAACACACATGCAATGACACTGGTGGATCCATCTGTGGTTCATGGGAAGAACACACATGTAATGACTCTGGTGATATGTGGTTTGTGAAAAGAACATACATGCAATGACTCTAGCTGTGGTTAATGAGAAGAGCAGACATGCAATGACACCGGTGGATCCATGTGGGGTTAATGAGAAGAACACACATGCAATGACACCGGGTGTCGTTCATGGGATGAACACACATGCAATGACTCTGGTGATATGTGGGTTGCGAAATGAACAGACATGCAATGACTCTAGCAGTGGTTAATGAGAAGAGCAGACATGCAATGACACCGGTGGATCCATGTGTGTTCTGTGGGAAGAACACACATGCATTGACACTGGTGGATCCATGTGTGGTTCATGGGAAGAACACACACGCGATGACACTGGGTGGATCCATGTGTGGTGTGTGAGAAGAACACACATGCAATGACACTGGTGGATCCATGTGTGGTTCATGGGAAGAACACACATGCAATGACTCTGGTGATATGTGGTTTGTGAAAAGAACAGACATGCAATGACTGTAGCTGTGGTTAATGAGAAGAGCAGACATGCAATGACTCCGGTGGATCCATGTGTGGTTTGTGAGAAGAACACACATGCAATGACACTGTGTGTGGTTCATGATATGGTTTGTAAGAAGAACACACATGCAATGACTCTAGCCGTGGTTTGTGAAAAGAGCATGCATGCGATGAATCTAGATGTGGTTCATGGGAAGAATAGACATACAATGACACTGGTGGATCCATGTGTGGTTCATGGGAAGGACACACATGCAATGACACTGGTGGATCCATGTGTGGTATGTGGGAAAAACACACATGCAATGACACTGGTTGATCCATGTGTGGTCTTTGGGAAGAACACACATTCAATGACTCCGGTGATATGTGGTTCATGAAAAGAACACACATGTAATGACTCTAGCTGTGGTTAATGAAAAGAGCAGAAATGCAATGACACCGGTGGAACCATGTGTGGTTCATGGGAAGAACACACATGCAATGACACTGGGTGTGGTTCATGATATGGTTTGTGAGAAGAACACACATGCAATGACACTGGTGGATCCATGTGTGGTCTTTGGGAAGAACACACATGCAATGACACTGGTGATATGTGCTCCGTGAGAAGAACTCACATTCAATGACTCTAGCTGTGGTTCATGAAAAGAGCAGACATGCAATGACACTGGTGGATCCATGTGTGGTTCATGGGAAGAACACACATGCGATGACACTGGGTGGATCCATGTGTGGTTTGTGAGAAGAACACACATGTAATGACTCTGGTGATATGTGGTTTGTGAAAAGAACAGGCATGCAATGACTCTAGCTGTGGTTAATGAGAAGAGCGGACATGCAATGACACCGGTGGATCCATGTGTGGGTTGTGAGAAGAACACACATGAAATGACACTGGGTGTGGTTCATGATATGGTTTGTAAGAAGAACACACATGCAATGACTCTAGCTGTGGTTTGTGAAAAGAGCACGCATGCGATGACTCTAGCTGTGGTTCATGGGAAGAGCAGACATACAATGACACTGGTGAATCCATGTGTGGTTCATGGGAAGAACACACATGCAATGACACTGGTGGATCCATGTGTGGTATGTGGGAAGAACACACATGCAATGACACTGGTGGATCCATGTGTGGTCTTTGGGAAGAACACACATGCAATGACTCCGGTGATATGTGGTTTGTGAGAAGAACACACATGCAATGACTATAGCTGTGGTTAATGAAAAGAGCACACATGCAATGACACTGGTGGATCCATGGGAAGAACACACATGCAATGACACTAGGTGTGGTTCATGATATGGTCTGTGAGAAGAACACACATGCAATGACACTGGTGGATCCATGTGTCGTCTGTGAGAAGAACGCACATGCAATGACACTGGGTGTGGTTCATGATATGGTTTGTGAGAAGAACACACATGCAATGACACTGGTGGATCCATGTGTGGTCTTTGGGAAGAACACACATGCAATGACACATGTGATATGTGGTCTGTGAGAAGAACACAAATGCAATGACTCTGGTGATATGTGGTTTGTGAAAAGAACACACATGCAATGACTCTAGCTGTGGTTAATGAAAAGAGCAGACATGCAATGACACCGGTGGATCCATGTGGGGTTAATGAGAAGAACACACATGCAATGACACCGGGTGTGGTTCATGGGATGAACACACATGCAATGACTCTGGTGATATGTGGGTTGTGAAAAGAACATACATGCAATGAGTCTAGCAGTGGTTAATGAGAAGAGCAGACATGCAATGACACCGGTGGATCCATGTGTGGTCTGTGGGAAGAACACACATGCATTGACACTGGTGGATCCATGTGTGGTTCATGGGAAGAACACACACGCGATGACACTGGGTGGATCCATGTGTGGTGTGTGAGAAGAACACACATGCAATGACACTGGTGGATCCATGTGTGGTTCATGGGAAGAACACACATGCAATGATTCTGGTGATATGTGGTTTGTGAAAAGAACAGACATGCAATGACTGTAGCTGTGGTTAATGAGAAGAGCAGACATGCAATGACTCCGGTGGATCCATGTGTGGTTTGTGAGAAGAACACACATGCAATGACACTGGGTGTGGTTCATGATATGGTTTGTAAGAAGAACACACATGCAATGACTCTAGCCGTGGTTTGTGAAAAGAGCAGGCATGCGATGACTCTAGCTGTGGTTCATGGGAAGAGCAGACATACAATGACACTGGTGGATCCATGTGTGGTTCATGGGAAGAACACACATGCAATGACACTGGTGGATCCATGTGTGGTCTCTGGGAAGATGACACATGCAATGACACTGGTGGATCCATGTGTGGTCTTTGGGAAGAACACACGTTCAATGACTCCGGTGATATGTGGTTCATGAAAAGAATACACATGTAATGACTCTAGTTGTGGTTAATGAAAAGAGCTGACATGCAATGACACCGGTGGATCCATGTGTGGTTCATGGGAAGAACACACATGCAATGAAACTGGGTGTGGTTCATGATATGGTCTGTGAGAAGAACACACATGCAATGACACTGGTGGATCCATGTGTGGTATGTGAGAAGAACGCACATGCAATGACACTGGGTGTGGTTCATGATATGGTTTGTGAGAAGAACACACATGCAATGACACTGGTGGATCCATGTGTGGTCTTTGGGAAGAACACACATGCAATGACACTGGTGAAATGTGGTCAGTGAGAAGAACTCACATCCAATGACTCTAGCTATGGTTCATGAAAAGAGCAGACATGCAATGACACTGGTGGATCCATGTGTGGTTCATGGGAAGAACACACATGCGATGACACTGGGTGGATCCATGTGTGGTTTGTGAGAAGAACACACATGGAATGACACTGGTGGATCCATGTGTTGTTCATGGGAAGAACACACATGCAATGACTCTAGTGATATGTGGTTTGTGAAAAGAACACACATGCAATGACTCTAGCTGTGGTTAATGAGAAGAGCAGACATGCAATGACTTCGGTGGATCCATGTGTGGTTTGTGAGAAGAACACACATGAAATGACACTGGGTGTGGTTCATGATATGGTTTGTAAGAACAACACACATGCAATGACTCTAGCTGTGGTTTGTGAAAAGAGCACGCATGCGATAACTCTAGCTGTGGTTCATGGGAAGAGCAGACATACAATGACACTGGTGGATCCATGTGTGGTTCATGGGAAGAACACACATGCAATGACACTGGTGGATCCATGTGTGGTATGTGGGAAGAACACACATGCAATGACACTGGTGGATCCATGTGTGGTATGTGGGAAGAACACACATGCAATGACACTGGTGGATCCATGTGTGGTCTTTGGGAAGAACACACATGCAATGACTCCAGTGATATGTGGTTGGTGAGAAGAACACACATGCAATGACTCCGGTGATATGTGGTTTGTGAGAAGAACACACATGCAATGACTATAGCTGTGGTTAATGAAAAGAGCACACATGCAATGACACTGGTGGATCCATGTGTGGTCCATGGGAAGAACACACATGCAATGACACTAGGTGTGGTTCATGATATGGTCTGTGAGAAGAACATACATGCAATGACACTGGTGGATCCATGTGTGGTTTGTGAGAAGAACGCACATGCAATGACACTGGGTGTGTTTCATGATATGGTTTGTGAGAAGAACACACATGCAATGACACTGGTGTATCCATGTGTGGTCTTTGGGAAGAACACACATGCAATGACACATGTGATATGTGGTCTGTGAGAAGAACACAAATGCAATGACTCTAGTGATATGTGGTTTGTGAAAAGAGCACACATGCAATGACTCTAGCTGTGGTTAATGAAAAGAGCAGACATGCAATGACACCGGTGGATCCATGTAGGGTTAATGAGAAGAACACACATGCAATGACACCGGGTGTGGTTCATGTGATGAACACACATGCAATGACTCTGGTGATATGTGGGTTGTGAAAAGAACAGACATGCAATGACTCTAGCAGTGGTTAATGAGAAGAGCAGGCATGCAGTGACACCGGTGGATCCATGTGTGGTCTGTGGGCAGAACACACATGCAATGACACTGGTGGATCCATGTGTGGTTCATGGGAAGAACACACACGCGATGACACTGGGTGGATCCATGTGTGGTGTGTGAGAAGAACACACATGCAATGACACTGGTGGATCCATGTGTGCTTCATGGGAAGAACACACATGCAATGACTCTGGTGATATGTGGTTTGTGAAAAGAACAGACATGCAATGTCTGTAGCTGTGGTTAATGAGAAGAGCAGGCATGCAATGACTCCGGTGGATCCATGTGTGGTTTGTGAGAAGAACACACATGCAATGACAGTGGGTGTGGTTCATGATATGGTTTGTAAGAAGAACACACATGCAATGACTCTAGCCGTGGTTTGTGAAAAGAGCAGGCATGCGATGACTCTAGCTGTGGTTCATGGGAAGAGCAGACATACAATGACACTGGTGGATCCATGTGTGGTTCATGGGAAGAACACACATGCAATGACACTGGTGGATCCATGTGTGGTATGTGGGAAGAACACACATGCAATGACACTGGTGGATCCATGTGTGGTCTTTGGGAAGAACACACATGCAATGACTCCGGTGATATGTGGTTTGTGAGAAGAACACACATGCAATGACTATAGCTGTGGTTAATGAAAAGAGCACACATGCAATGACACCGGTGGATCCATGTGTGGTCCATGGGAAGAACACACATGCAATGACACTAGGTGTGGTTCATGATATGGTCTGTGAGAAGAACACACGTGCAATGACACTGGTGGATCCATGTGTGGTTTGTGAGAAGAACGCACATGCAATGACACTGGGTGTGGTTCATGATATGGTTTGTGAGAAGAACACACATGCAATGACACTGGTGGATCCATGTGTGGTCTTTGGGAAGAACACACATGCAATGACACATGTGATATGTGGTCTGTGAGAAGAACACAAATGCAATGACTCTGGTGATATGTGGTTTGTGAAAAGAGCACACATGCAATGACTCTAGCTGTGGTTAATGAAAAGAGCAGACATGCAATGACACCGGTGGATCCATGTGGGGTTAATGAGAAGAACACACATGCAATGACTCTGGTGATATGTGGGTTGTGAAAAGAACAGACATGCAATGACTCTAGCAGTGGTTAATGAGAAGAGCAGACATGCAATGACACCGGTGGATCCATGTGTGGTCTGTGGGCAGAACACACATGCAATGACACTGGTGGATCCATGTGTGGTTCATGGGAAGAACACACACGCGATGACACTGGGTGGATCCATGTGTGGTGTGTGAGAAGAACACACATGCAATGACACTGGTGGATCCATGTGTGGTTCATGGGAAGAACACACATGCAATGACTCTGGTGATATGTGGTTTGTGAAAAGAACAGACATGCAATGACTGTAGCTGTGGTTAATGAGAAGAGCAGACATGCAATGACTCCGGTGGATCCATGTGTGGTTTGTGATAAGAACACACATGCAATGACACTGGGTGTGGTACATGATATGGTTTGTAAGAAGAACACACATGCAATGACTCTAGCCGTGGTTTGTGAAAAGAGCAGGCATGCGATGACTCTAGCTGTGGTTCATGGGAAGAACAGACATACAATGACACTGGTGGATCCATGTGTGGTTCATGGGAAGAACACACATGCAATGACACTGGTGGATCCATGTGTGGTCTCTGGGAAGAACACACATGCAATGACACTAGTGGATCCATGTGTGGTCTTTGGGAAGAACACACATGCAATGACTCCGGTGATATGTGGTTTGTGAGAAGAACACACATGCAATGACTATAGCTGTGGTTAATGAAAAGAGCACACATGCAATGACACCGGTGGATCCATGTGTGGTCCATGGGAAGAACACACATGCAATGACACTAGGTGTCGTTCATGATATGGTCTGTGAGAAGAACACACGTGCAATGACACTGGTGGATCCATGTGTGGTTTGTGAGAAGAACGCACATGCAATGACACTGGGTGTGGTTCATGATATGGTTTGTGAGAAGAACACACATGCAATGACACTGGTGGATCCATGTGTGGTCTTTGGGAAGAACACACATGCAATGACACATGTGATATGTGGTCTGTGAGAAGAACACAAATGCAATGACTCTGGTGATATGTGGTTTGTGAAAAGAGCACACATGCAATGACTCTAGCTGTGGTTAATGAAAAGAGCAGACATGCAATGACACCGGTGGATCCATGTGGGGTTAATGAGAAGAACACACATGCAATGACACCGGGTGTGGTTCATGGGATGAACACACATGCAATGACTCTGGTGATATGTGGGTTGTGAAAAGAACAGACATGCAATGACTCTAGCAGTGGTTAATGAGAAGAGCAGACATGCAATGACACCGGTGGATCCATGTGTGGTCTGTGGGCAGAACACACATGCAATGACACTGGTGGATCCATGTGTGGTTCATGGGAAGAACACACACGCGATGACACTGGGTGGATCCATGTGTGGTGTGTGAGAAGAACACACATGCAATGACACTGGTGGATCCATGTGTGGTTCATGGGAAGAACACACATGCAATGACTCTGGTGATATGTGGTTTGTGAAAAGAACAGACATGCAATGACTGTAGCTGTGGTTAATGAGAAGAGCAGACATGCAATGACTCCGGTGGATCCATGTGTGGTTTGTGATAAGAACACACATGCAATGACACTGGGTGTGGTACATGATATGGTTTGTAAGAAGAACACACATGCAATGACTCTAGCCGTGGTTTGTGAAAAGAGCAGGCATGCGATGACTCTAGCTGTGGTTCATGGGAAGAGCAGACATACAATGACACTGGTGGATCCATGTGTGGTTCATGGGAAGAACACACATGCAATGACACTGGTGGATCCATGTGTGGTCTCTGGGAAGAACACACATGCAATGACACTGGTGGATCCATGTGTGGTCTTTGGGAAGAACACACATTCAATGACTCCGGTGATATGTGGTTCATGAAAAGAATACACATGTAATGACTCTAGCTATGGTTAATGAAAAGAGCAGACATGCAATGACACCGGTGGATCCATGTGTGGTCCATGGGAAGAACACACATGCAATGAAACTGGGTGTGGTTCATGATATGGTTTGTGAGAAGAACACATATGCAATGACACTGGTGGATGCATGTGTGGTATGTGAGAAGAACGCACATGCAATGACACTGGGTGTGGTTCATGATATGGTTTTGTGAGAAGAACACACATGCAATGACACTGGTGGATCCATGTGTGGTCTTTGGGAAGAACACACATGCAATGACACTGGTGATATGTGGTCAGTGAGAAGAACTCACATTCAATGACTCTAGTTGTGGTTCATGAAAAGAGCAGACATTCAATGACACTGGTGGATTCATGTGTGGTTCATGGGAAGAACACACACGCGATGACACTGGGTGGATTCATGTGTGGTCTGTGAGAAGAACACACATGCAATGACACTGGTGGATCCATCTATGGTTCATTGGAAGAACACACATGTAATGACTCTGGTGATATGTGGTTTGTGAAAAGAACAACATGCAATGACTCTAGCTGTGGTTAATGAGAAGAGCAGACATGTAATGACACCGGTGGATCCATGTGTGGTTTGTGAGAAGAACACACATGAAATGACACTGGGTGTGATTCATGATATGGTTTGTAAGAAGAACACACATGCAATGACTCTAGCTGTGGTTTGTGAAAAGAGCACGCATGCGATGACTCTAGCTGTGGTTCATGGGAAGAGCAGACATACAATGACACTGGTGGATCCATGTGTGGTTCATGGGAAGAACACACATGCAATGAGACTGGTGGATCGATGTGTGGTATGTGGGAAGAACACACATGAAATGACACTGGTGGATCCGTATGTGGTCTTTAGGAAGAACACACATGCAATGACTCCGGTGATATGTGGTTTGTGAGAAGAACACACATGCAATGACTCTAGCTATGGTTAATGAAAAGGGCACACATGCAATGACACCGGTGAATCCATGTGTGGTCCATGGGAAGAACACACATGCAATGATACTGGGTGTGGTTCATGATATGGTCTGTGAGAAGAACACACATGCAACGACACTGGTGGATCCATGTGTGGTCTGAGAAAACACACATGAAATGACACTGGGTGTGGTTCATGATATGGTTTGTGAGAAGAACACACATGCAATGACACTGGTGGATCCATGTGTGGTCTTTGGGAAGAACACACATGCAATGACACAGGTGATATGTGGTCTGTGAGAAGAACACAAATGCAATGACTCTGGTGATATGTGGTTTGTGAAAAGAGCACACATGCAATGACTCTAGCTATGGTTAATGAAAAGAGCAGACATGCAATGACACCGGTGGATCTATGTGGGGTTAATGAGAATAACACACATGCAATGACACTGGGTGTGGTTCATGGGATGAACACACATGCAATGACTCTGGTGATATGTGGGTTGTGAAAAGAACAGACATGCAATGACTCTAGCAGTGGTTAATGAGAAGAGCAGACATGCAATGACACCGGTGGATCCATGTGTGGTCTGTGGGAAGAACACACATGCAATGACACTGGTGGATCCATGTGTGGTTCATGGGAAGAACACACACGCGATGACACTGGGTGGATCCATGTGTGGTGTGTGAGAAGAACACACATGCAATGACACTGGTGGATCCATGTGTGGTTCATGGGAAGAACACACATGCAATGACTCTGGTGATATGTGGTTTGTGAAAAGAACAGACATGCAATGACTGTAGCTGTGGTTAATGAGAAGAGCAGACATGCAATGACTCCGGTGGATCCATGTGTGGTTTGTGAGAAGAACACACATGCAATGACACTGGGTGTGGTTCATGATATGGTTTGTAAGAAGAACACACATGCAATGACTCTAGCCGTGGTTTGTGAAAAGAGCAGGCATGCGATGACTCTAGCTGTGGTTCATGGGAAGAGCAGACATACAATGACACTGGTGGATCCATGTGTGGTTCATGGGAAGAACACACATGCAATGACACTGGTGGATCGATGTGTGGTCTCTGGGAAGAACACACATGCAATGACACTGGTGGATCCATGTGTGGTCTTTGGGAAGAACACACATTCAATGACTCCGGTGATATGTGGTTCATGAAAAGAATACACATGTAATGACTCTAGCTGTGGTTAATGAAAAGAGCAGACATGCAATCACACCGGTGGATCCATGTGTGGTTCATGGGAAGAACACAGATGCAATGAAACTGGGTGTGGTTCATGATATGGTTTGTGAGAAGAACACACATGCAATGACACTAGTGGATCCATGTGTGGTATGTGAGAAGAACGCACATGCAATGACACTGGGTGTGGTTCATGATATGGTTTGTGAGAAGAACACACATGCAATGACACTGGTGGATCCATGTGTGGTCTATGGGAAGAACACACATGCAATGACACTGGTGATATGTGGTCAGTGAGAAGAACTCACATTCAATGACTCTAGCTGTGGTTCATGAAAAGAGCAGACATAGAATGACACTGGTGGATCCATGTGTGGTTCATGGAAAGAACACACATGCGATGACACTGGGTGGATCCATGTGTGGTTTGTGAGAAGAACACACATGCAATGACACTGGTGGATCCATCTGTGGTTCATTGGAAGAACACACATGTAATGACTCTGGTGATATGTGGTTTGTGAAAAGAACAACATGCAATGACTCTAGCTGTGGTAAATGAGAAGAGTAGACATGTAATGCCACCTGTGGATCCATGTGTGGTTTGTGAGAAGAACACACATGAAATGACACTGGGTGTGGTTCATGAGATGGTTTGTAAGAAGAACACACATCCAATGACTCTAGCTGTGGTTTGTGAAAAGAGCACGCATGCGATGACTCTAGCTGTGGTTCATGGGAAGAGCAGACATACAATGACACTGGTGGATCCATGTGTGGTTCATGGGAAGAACACACATGCAATGAGACTGGTGGATCCATGTGTGGTATGTGGGAAGAACACACATGCAATGACACTGGTGGATCCGTGTGTGGTCTTTAGGAAGAACACACATGCAATGACCCCGGTGATATGTGGTTTGTGAGAAGAACACACATGCAATGACTCTAGATATGGTTAATGAAAAGAGCACACATGCAATGACACCGGTGAATCCATGTGCGGTCCATGGGAAGAACACACATGCAATGATACTGGGTGTGGTTCATGATATGGTCTGTGAGAAGAACACACATGCAATGACACTGGTGGATCCATGTGTGGTCTGTGAGAAAAACACACATGCAATGACACTGGGTGTGGTTCATGATATGGTTTGTGAGAAGAACACACATGCAATGACACTGGTGAATCCATGTGTGGTCTTTGGGAAGAACACACATGCAATGACACAGGTGATATGTGGTCTGTGAGAAGAACACAAATGCAATGACTCTGGTGATATGTGGTTTGTGAAAAGAGCACACATGTAATGACTCAAGCTGTGGTTAATGAAAAGAGCAGACATGCAATGACACCGGTGGATCTATGTGGGGTTAATGAGAAAAACACACATGCAATGACACCGGGTGTGGTTCATGGGATGAACACACATGCAATGACTCTGGTGATATGTGGGTTGTGAAAAGAACAGACATGCAATGACTCTAGCAGTGGTTAATGAGAAGAGCAGACATGCAATGACACCTGTGGATCCATGTGTGGTCTGTGGGAAGAACACACATGCAATGACACTGGTGGATCCATGTGTGGTTCATGGGAAGAACACACACGCGATGACACTGGGTGGATACATGTGTGGTGTGTGAGAAGAACACACATGCAATGACACTGGTGCATCCATGTGTGGTTCATGGGAAGAACACACATGCAATGACTCTGGTGATATGTGGTTTGTGAAAAGAACAGACATGCAATGACTGTAGCTGTGGTTAATGAGAAGAGCAAACATGCAATGACTCCGGTGGATCCATGTGTGGTTTGTGAGAAGAACACACATGCAATGACACTGGGTGTGGTTCATGATATGGTTTGTAAGAAGAACACACATGCAATGACTCTAGCCGTGGTTTGTGAAAAGAGCAGGAATGCGATGACTCCAGCTGTGGTTCATGGGAAGAGCAGACATACAATGACACTGGTGGATCCATGTGTGGTTCATGGGAAGAACACACATGCAATGACACTGGTGGATCCATGTGTGGTCTCTGGGAAGAACACACATGCAATGACACTGGTGGATCCATGTGTGGTCTTTGGGAAGAACACACATTCAATGACTCCGGTGATATGTGGTTCATGAAAAGAATACACATGTAATGACTCTAGCTATGGTTAATGAAAAGAGCAGACATGCAATGACACCGGTGGATCCATGTGTGGTCCATGGGAAGAACACACATGCAATGAAACTGGGTGTGGTTCATGATATGGTTTGTGAGAAGAACACACATGCAATGACACTAGTGGATCCATGTGTGGTATGTGAGAAGAACGCACATGCAATGACACTGGGTGTGGTTCATGATATGGTTTGTGAGAAGAACACACATGCAATGACACTGGTGGATCCATGTGTGGTCTATGGGAAGAACACACATGCAATGACACTGGTGATATGTGGTCAGTGAGAAGAACTCACATTCAATGACTCTAGCTGTGGTTCATGAAAAGAGCAGACATAGAATGACACTGGTGGATCCATGTGTGGTTCATGGAAAGAACACACATGCGATGACACTGGGTGGATCCATGTGTGGTTTGTGAGAAGAACACACATGCAATGACACTGGTGGATCCATCTGTGGTTCATTGGAAGAACACACATGTAATGACTCTGGTGATATGTGGTTTGTGAAAAGAACAACATGCAATGACTCTAGCTGTGGTAAATGAGAAGAGTAGACATGTAATGCCACCTGTGGATCCATGTGTGGTTTGTGAGAAGAACACACATGAAATGACACTGGGTGTGGTTCATGAGATGGTTTGTAAGAAGAACACACATCCAATGACTCTAGCTGTGGTTTGTGAAAAGAGCACGCATGCGATGACTCTAGCTGTGGTTCATGGGAAGAGCAGACATACAATGACACTGGTGGATCCATGTGTGGTTCATGGGAAGAACACACATGCAATGAGACTGGTGGATCCATGTGTGGTATGTGGGAAGAACACACATGCAATGACACTGGTGGATCCGTGTGTGGTCTTTAGGAAGAACACACATGCAATGACCCCGGTGATATGTGGTTTGTGAGAAGAACACACATGCAATGACTCTAGATATGGTTAATGAAAAGAGCACACATGCAATGACACCGGTGAATCCATGTGCGGTCCATGGGAAGAACACACATGCAATGATACTGGGTGTGGTTCATGATATGGTCTGTGAGAAGAACACACATGCAATGACACTGGTGGATCCATGTGTGGTCTGTGAGAAAAACACACATGCAATGACACTGGGTGTGGTTCATGATATGGTTTGTGAGAAGAACACACATGCAATGACACTGGTGAATCCATGTGTGGTCTTTGGGAAGAACACACATGCAATGACACAGGTGATATGTGGTCTGTGAGAAGAACACAAATGCAATGACTCTGGTGATATGTGGTTTGTGAAAAGAGCACACATGTAATGACTCAAGCTGTGGTTAATGAAAAGAGCAGACATGCAATGACACCGGTGGATCTATGTGGGGTTAATGAGAAAAACACACATGCAATGACACCGGGTGTGGTTCATGGGATGAACACACATGCAATGACTCTGGTGATATGTGGGTTGTGAAAAGAACAGACATGCAATGACTCTAGCAGTGGTTAATGAGAAGAGCAGACATGCAATGACACCTGTGGATCCATGTGTGGTCTGTGGGAAGAACACACATGCAATGACACTGGTGGATCCATGTGTGGTTCATGGGAAGAACACACACGCGATGACACTGGGTGGATACATGTGTGGTGTGTGAGAAGAACACACATGCAATGACACTGGTGCATCCATGTGTGGTTCATGGGAAGAACACACATGCAATGACTCTGGTGATATGTGGTTTGTGAAAAGAACAGACATGCAATGACTGTAGCTGTGGTTAATGAGAAGAGCAAACATGCAATGACTCCGGTGGATCCATGTGTGGTTTGTGAGAAGAACACACATGCAATGACACTGGGTGTGGTTCATGATATGGTTTGTAAGAAGAACACACATGCAATGACTCTAGCCGTGGTTTGTGAAAAGAGCAGGAATGCGATGACTCCAGCTGTGGTTCATGGGAAGAGCAGACATACAATGACACTGGTGGATCCATGTGTGGTTCATGGGAAGAACACACATGCAATGACACTGGTGGATCCATGTGTGGTCTCTGGGAAGAACACACATGCAATGACACTGGTGGATCCATGTGTGGTCTTTGGGAAGAACACACATTCAATGACTCCGGTGATATGTGGTTCATGAAAAGAATACACATGTAATGACTCTAGCTGTGGTTAATGAAAAGATCAGACATGCAATGACACCGGTGGATCCATGTGTGGTTCATGGGAAGAACACACATGCAATGAAACTGGGTGTGGTTCATGATATGGTCTGTGAGAAGAACACACATGCAATGACACTGGTGGATCCATGTGTGGTATGTGAGAAGAACGCACATGCAATGACACTTGGTGTGGTTCATGATATGGTTTGTGAGAAGAACACACATGCAATGACACTGGTGGATCCATGTGTGGTCTTTGGGAAGAACACACATGCAATGACACTGGTGATATGTGGTCAGTGAGAAGAACTCACATTCAATGACTCTAGCTGTGGTTCATGAAAAGAGCAGACATGCAATGACACTAGTGGATCCATGTGTGGTTCATGGGAAGAACACACATGCGATGACACTGGGTGGATCCATGTGTGGTTTGTGAGAAGAACACACATGCAATGACACTGGTGGATCCATCTGTGGTTCATTGGAAGAACACACATGTAATGACTCTGGTGATATGTGGTTTGTGAAAAGAACAACATGCAATGACTCTAGATGTGGTTAATGAGAAGAGCAGACATGTAATGACACCGGTGGATCCATGTGTGGTTTGTGAGAAGAACACACATGAAATGACACTGGGTGTGGTTCATGATATGGTTTGTAAGAAGAACACACATGCAATGAGTCTAGCTGTGGTTTGTGAAAAGAGCACGCATGCGATGACTCTAGCTGTGGTTCATGGGAAGAGCAGACATACAATGACACTGGTGGATCCATGTGTGGTTCATGGGAAGAACACACATGCAATGAGACTGGTGGATCCATGTGTGGTATGTGGGAAGAACACACATGCAATGACACTGGTGGATCCGTGTGTGGTCTTTAGGAAGAACACACATGCAATGACTCCGGTGATATGTGGTTTGTGAGAAGAACACACATGCAATGACTCTAGCTATGGTTAATGAAAAGAGCACACATGCATTGACACCGGTGAATCCATGTGTGGTCCATGGGAAGAACACACATGCAATGATACTGGGTGTGGTTCATGATATGGTCTGTGAGAAGAACACACATGCAATGACACTGGTGGATCCATGTGTGGTTTGTGAGAAAAACGCACATGCAATGACACTGGGTGTGGTTCATGATATGGTTTGTGAGAAGAACACACATGCAATGACACTGGTGGATCCATGTGTGGTCTTTGGGAACAACACACATGCAATGACACAGGTGATATGTGGTCTGTGAGAAGAACACAAATGCAATGACTCTGGTGATATGTGTTTTGTGAAAAGAGCACACATGCAATGACTCTAGCTGTGGTTAATGAAAAGAGCAGACATGCAATGACACCGGTGGATCCATGTGGGGTTAATGAGAAGAACACACATGCAATGACACCGGGTGTGGTTCATGGGATGAACACACATGCAATGACTCTGGTGATATGTGGGTTGTGAAAAGAACAGACATGCAATGACTCTAGCAGTGGTTAATGAGAAGAGCAGACATGCAATGACACCGATGGATCCATGTGTGGTTTGTGGGAAGAACACACATGCAATGACACTGGTGGATCCATGTGTGGTTCATGGGAAGAACACACACGTGATGACACTGGGTGGATCCATGTGTGGTGTGTGAGAAGAACACACATGCAATGACACTAGTGGATCCATGTGTTGTTCATGGGAAGAACACACATGCAATGACTCTGGTGATATGTGGTTTGTGAAAAGAACAGACATGCAATGACTGTAGGTGTGGTTAATGAGAAGAGCAGACAGGCAATGACTCCGGTGTATCCATGTGTGGTTTGTGAGAAGAACACACATGCAATGACACTGGGTGTGGTTCATGATATGGTTTGTAAGAAGAACACACATGCAATGACTCTAGCCGTGGTTTGTGAAAAGAGCAGGCATGCGATGAATCTAGCTGTGGTTCATGGGAAGAGCAGACATACAATGACACTGGTGGATCCATATGTGGTTCATGGGAAGAACACACATGCAATGACACTGGTGGATCCATGTGTGGTCTCTGGGAAGAACACACATGCAATGACACTGGTGGATCCATGTGTGGTCTTTGGGAAGAACACACATGCAATGACACTGGTGATATGTGGTCAGTGAGAAGAACTAACATTCAATGACTCTAGTTGTGGTTCATGAAAAGAGCAGACATGCAATGGCACTGGTGGATCCATGTGTGGTTCATGGGAAGAACACACATGCGATGACACTGGGTGGATCCATGTGTGGTTTGTGAGAAGAACACACATGCAATGACACTGGTGGATCCATCTGTGGTTCATTGGAAGAACACACATGTAATGACTCTGGTGATATGTGGTTTGTGAAAAGAACAACAAGCAATGACTCTAGCTGTGGTTAATGAGAAGAGCAGACATGTAATGACACCGGTGGATCCATGTGTGGTTTGTGAGAAGAACACACATGAAATGACACTGGGTGTGGTTCATGATATGGTTTGTAAGAAGAACACACATGCAATGACTCTAGATGTGGTTTGTGAAAAGAGCACGCATGCGATGACTCTAGCTGTGGTTCATGGGAAGAGCAGACATACAATGACACTGGTGGATCCATGTGTGGTTCATGGGAAGAACACACATGCAATGAGACTGGTGGATCCATGTGTGGTATGTGGGAAGAACACACATGCAATGACACTGGTGGATCCATGTGTGGTCTTTCGGAAGAACACACATTCAATGACTCCGGTGATATGTGGTTTGTGAGAATAACACACATGCAATGATTCTAGCTGTGGTTAATGAAAAGAGCACACATGCAATGACACCGGTGGATCCATGTGTGGTCCATGGGAAGAACACACATGCAATGATACTGGGTGTGGTTCATGATATGGTCTGTCAGAAGAACACACATGCAATGACACTGGTGGATCCATGTGTGGTCTGTGAGAAGAACGCACATGCAATGACACTAGGTGTGGTTCATGATATGGTTTGTGAGAAGAACACACATGCAATGGCACTGGTGGATCCATGTGGTCTGTGAGAAGAACACAAATGCAATGACTCTGGTGATATGTGGTTTGTGAAAAGAGCACACATGCAATGACTCTAGCTGTGGTTAATGAAAAGAGCAGACATGCAATGACACCGGTGGATCCATGTGGGGTTAATGAGATGAACACACATGCAATGACACCGGGTGTGGTTCATGGGAAGAACACACATGCAATGACTCTGGTGATATGTGGGTTGTGAAAAGAACAGACATGCAATGACTCTAGCAGTGGTTAATGAGAAGAGCAGACATGCAATGACACCGGTGGATCCATGTGTGGTCTATGGGAAGAACACACATGCAATGACACTGGTGGATCCATGTGTGGTTCATGGGAAAAACACACATGCATAGACACCGGTGATACGTGGTTTGTGAGAAGAACACACATGCAATGACTCTAGCTGTGGTTAATGAAAAGAGCAAACATGCAATGACACTGGTGGATCCATGTGTGGTTCATGGGAAGAACACACATGCAATGACTCTGGGTGTGGTTCATGATATGGTCTGTGAGAAGAACACACATGCAATGACACTGGTGGATCCATGTGTGGTCTATGAGAAGAACACAGATGCAATGACACTGGGTGTGGTTCATGATATGGTTTGTGAGAAGAACACACATGCAAAGACACTGGTGGATCCATGTGTGGTCTTTGGGAAGAACACACATGCAATGACACTGGTGATATGTTTCTGTGAGAAGAACACACATCCAATGACTCTAGCTGTGGTTCATGAAAAGAGTAGACATGTAATGACACTGGTGGATCCATGTGTGGTTCATGGGAAGAACACACACGCGATGACACTGGGTGGATCCATGTGTGGTCTGTGGGAAGAACACACATGCAATGACACTGGTGGATCCATGTGTGGTTCATGGGAAGAACACACACGCGATGACACTGGGTGGATCCATGTGTGGTGTGTGAGAAGAACACACATGCAATGACACTGGTGCATCCATGTGTGGTTCATGGGAAGAACACACATGCAATGACTCTGGTGATATGTGGTTTGTGAAAAGAACAGACATGCAATGACTGTAGCTGTGTTTAATGAGAAGAGCAAACATGCAATGACTCCGGTGGATCCATGTGTGGTTTGTGAGAAGAACACACATGCAATGACACTGGGTGTGGTTCATGATATGGTTTGTAAGAAGAACACACATGCAATGACTCTAGCCGTGGTTTGTGAAAAGAGCAGGCATGCGATGACTCTAGCTGTGGTTCATGGGAAGAGCAGACATACAATGACACTGGTGGATCCATGTGTGGTTCATGGGAAGAACACACATGCAATGACACTGGTGGATCCATGTGTGGTCTCTGGGAAGAACACACATGCAATGACACTGGTGGATCCATGTGTGGTCTTTGGGAAGAACACACATTCAATGTCTCCGGTGATATGTGGTTCATGAAAAGAATACACATGTAATGACTCTAGCTGTGGTTAATGAAAAGATCAGACATGCAATGACACCGGTGGATCCATGTGTGGTTCATGGGAAGAACACACATGCAATGAAACTGGGTGTGGTTCATGATATGGTCTGTGAGAAGAACACACATGCAATGACATTGGTGGATCCATGTGTGGTATGTGAGAAGAACGCACATGCAATGACACTGGGTGTGGTTCATGATATGGTTTGTGAGAAGAACACACATGCAATGACACTGGTGGATCCATGTGTGGTTCATGGGAAGAACACACAGGCAATGACTGGTGATATGTGGTTTGTGAAAAGAACAGACATGCAATGACTATAGAAGTGGTTAATGAGAAGAGCAGACATGCAGTGACACCGGTGGATCCATGTGTGGTCTGTGGGAAGAAAACACATGCAATGACACTGGTGAATCCATGATATGGTTTGTAAGAAGAACACACATGCAATGACTCTAGCCGTGGTTTGTGAAAAGAGCACGCATGCGATGACTCTAGCTGTGGTTCATGGGAAGAGCAGACATACAATGACACTAGTGGATCCATGTGTGGTTCATGGGAAGAACACACATGCAATGACACTGGTGGATCCATGTGTGGTCTGTGGGAAGAACACACATGCAATGACACTGGTGGATCCATGTGTGGTCTTTGGGAAGAACACACATTCAATGACTCTGGTGATATGTGGTTCATGAAAAGAACACACATGTAATGACTCTAGCTGTGGTTAATGAAAATAGCAGACATGCAATGACACCGGTGGATCAATGTGTGGTTCATGGGAAGAACACACATGCAATGACACTAGGTGTGGTTCATGATATGGTGTGTGAGAAGAACACACATGCAATGACACTGGTGGATCCATGTGTGGTATGTGAGAAGAACGCACATGCAATGACACTGGGTGTGGTTCATGATATGGTTTGTGAGAACAACACACATGCAATGACACTGGTGGATCCATGTGTGGTCTTTGGGAAGAACACACATGCAATGACACTGGTGATATGTGGTCTGTGAGAAGAACTCACATTCAATGACTCTAGCTGTGGTTCATGAAAAGAGCAGACATGCAATGACATTGGTGGATCCATGTGTGGTCCATGGGAAGAACACACATGCAATGACACTGGTGGATCCATGTGTGGTCTGTGGGAAGAACACACATGCAATGACACTGGTGGATCCATGTGTGGTTCATGGGAAGAACACACATGCAATGACACTAGGTGTGGTTCATGATATGGTTTGTAAGAAGAACACACATGCAATGACACTGGTGGATCCATGTGTGGTTTGTGAGAAGAACACAGATGCAATGACACTGGGTGTGGTTCATGATATGGTTTGTGAGAAGAACACACATACAATGACACTGGTGGATCAATGTGTGGTATTTGGGAAGAACACACATGCAATGACACTGGTTATATGTGGTCTGTGAGAAGAACAAACATCCAATGACTCTAGCTGTGGTTCATGAAAAGAGCAGACATGCAATGACACTGGTGGATCCATGTGTGGTTCATGGGAAGAACACACATGTGATGACACTAGGTGGATCCATGTGTGGTTTGTGAGAATAACACACATGCAATGACACTGGTGGATCCATGTGTGGTTCATGGGAAGAAAAGACATGCAATGACTCTAGCTGTGGTTAATGAGAAGAGCAGACATGCAATGACACCGGTGGATCCATGTGTGGTTTGTGAGAAGAACACACATGCAATGACACTAGGTGTGGTTCATGATATGGTTTGTAGAATAACACAAATCCAATGACTCTAGCTGTGGTTCATGAAAAGAGAACGCATGCGATGACTCTATCTGTGGTTCATGGGAAGAGCAGACATACAATGACACCGGTGGATCCATGTGTGGTTCATGGGAAGAACACACATGCAATGACACCGGTGGATCCATGTGTGGTCTGTGGGAAGAACACACATGCAATGACACTGGTGGATCCATGTGTGGTCTTTGGGAAGAACACACATGCAATGACACAGGTGATATGTGGTCTAAGAGAAGAACACAAATGCAATGACTCTGGTGATATGTGGTTTGTGAAAAGAGCACACATGCAATGACTCTAGATGTGGTTAATGAAAAGAGCAGACATGCAATGACACCGGTGGATCCATGTGGGGTTAATGAGAAGAACACACATGCAATGGCACCGGGTGTGGTTCATGGGACGAACACACATGCAATGACTCTGGTGATATGTGGGTTGTAAAAGAACAGACATGCAATGACTCTAGCAGTGGTTAATGAGAAGAGCAGACTTGCAAAGACATCGGTGGATCCATGTGTGGGCTGTGGGAAGAACACACATGCAATGGCACTGGTGGATCCATGTGTGGTTCATGGGAAAAACACACATGCATAGACACCGGTGATACGTGGTTTGTGAGAAGCACACACATGCAATGACTCTAGCTGTGGTTAATGAAAAGAGCACACATGCAATGACACTGGTGGATCCATGTGTGGTTCATGGGAAGAACACACATGCAATGACACTGGGTTTCGTTCATGATATGGTTTGTGAGAATAACACACATGCAATGACACTGGTGGATCCATGTGTGGTTTGTGAGAAGAACACACATGCAATGACACTAGGTGTGGTTCATGATATAGTTTGTGAGAAGAACACACATGCAATGACTCTAGCTGTGTTTAATGAAAAGAGCACACATGCAATGACACTGGTGGATCCATGTGTGGTTCATGGGAAGAACACACATGCAATGACACTGGGTTTTGTTCATGATATGGTTTGTGAGAATAACACACAGGCAATGACACTGGTGGATCCATGTGTGGTTTGTGAGAAGAACACACAAGCAATGACACTGGGTGTGGTTCATGATATGGTTTGTAAGAAGAACACACATGCAATGACTCTAGCTGTGGTTTGTGAAAAGAGCACGCATGCGATGACTCTAGATGTGGTTCATGGGATGAGCAGACATACAATGACACTGGTGGATCCATGTGTGGTTCATGGGAAGAACACACATGCAATGGCACTGGTGCATCCATGTGTGGTCTATGGGAAGAACACACATGCAATGACACTGGTGGATCCATGTGTGGTCTTTGGGAAGAACACACATTCAATGACTCCGGTGATATGTGGTTCATGAAAAGAACACACATGCAATGACTCTAGCTGTGGTTAATGAAAAGAGCAGACATGCAATGACACCGGTGGATCCATGTGTGGTTCATGGGAAGAACACACATGCAATGACACTGGGTGTGGTTCATGATATGGTTTGTGAGAAGAACACACATGCAATGACACTGGTGGTTCCATGTGTGGTCTGTGAGAAGAACACACATGCAATGACACTGGGTGTGGTTCATGGTATGGTTTGTGAGAAAAACATACATGCAATGACACTAGTGGATCCATGTGTGGTCTTTGGGAGGAACACACATGCAATGACACTGGTGATATGTGGTCTGTGAGAAGAACACACATCCAATGAGTCTAGCTGTGGTTCATGAAAAGAGCAGACATGCAATGACACTGGTGGATCCATGTGTGGTTCATGGGAAGAACACACCTGCGATGACACTGGGTGGATCCATGTGTGGTTTGTGAGAAGAACACACATGCAATGACACTGGTGGATCCATCTGTGGTTCATGGGAAGAACACACATGTAATGACTCTGGTGATATGTGGTTTGTGAAAAGAAGAGACATGCAATGACTCTAGTTGTGGTTAATGAGAAGAGCAGACATGCAATGACACCGGTGGATCCATGTGTGGTTTGTGAGAAGAACACACATGAAATGACACTGGCTGTGGTTCATGATATGGTTTGTAAGAACACACATGCAATGACTCTAGCTCTGGTTTGTGAAAAGAGCACGCATGCGATGACTCTAGCTGTGGTTCATGGGAAGAGCAGACATACAATGACACTGGTGGATCCATGTGTGGATCATGGGAAGAACACACATGAAATGACACTGGTGGATCCATGTGTGGTATGTGGGAAGAACACACATGCAATGACACTGGTGGATCCATGTGTGGTCTTTGGGAAGAACACAAATGCAATGACTTCGGTGATATGTGGTTTGTGAGAAGAACACACATGCAATGACTCTAGCTGTGGTTAATGAAAAGAGCACACATGCAATGACACCAGTGGATCCATGTGTGGTCCATGGGAAGAACACACATGCAATGACACTAGGTGTGGTTCATGATATGGTCTGTAAGAAGAACACACATGCAATGACACTGGTGGATCCATGTGTGGTCTGTGAGAAGAACGCACATGCAATGACACTGGGTGTGGTTCATGATATGGTTTGTGAGAAGAACACACATGCAATGACACTGGTGGATCCATGTGTGGTCTTTGGGAAGAACACACATGCAATGACACTGGTGATATGTGGTCTGTGAGAAGAACTCACATTCAATGACTCTAGCTGTGGTTCATGAAAAGAGCAGACATGCAATGACATTGGTGGATCCATGTGTGGTCCATGGGAAGAACACACATGCAATGACACTGGTGGATCCATGTGTGGTCTGTGGGAAGAACACACATGCAATGACACTGGTGGATCCATGTGTGGTTCATGGGAAGAACACACATGCAATGACACTAGGTGTGGTTCATGATATGGTTTGTAAGAAGAACACACATGCAATGACACTGGTGGATCCATGTGTGGTCTGTGAGAAGAACACAGATGCAATGACACTGGGTGTGGTTCATGATATGGTTTGTGAGAAGAACACACATACAATGACACTGGTGGATCAATGTGTGGTATTTGGGAAGAACACACATGCAATGACACTGGTTATATGTGGTCTGTGAGAAGAACAAACATCCAATGACTCTAGCTGTGGTTCATGAAAAGAGCAGACATGCAATGACACTGGTGGATCCATGTGTGGTTCATGGGAAGAACACACATGTGATGACACTAGGTGGATCCATGTGTGGTTTGTGAGAATAACACACATGCAATGACACTGGTGGATCCATGTGTGGTTCATGGGAAGAAAAGACATGCAATGACTCTAGCTGTGGTTAATGAGAAGAGCAGACATGCAATGACACCGGTGGATCCATGTGTGGTTTGTGAGAAGAACACACATGCAATGACACTAGGTGTGGTTCATGATATGGTTTGTAGAATAACACAAATCCAATGACTAGCTGTGGTTCATGAAAAGAGAACGCATGCGATGACTCTATCTGTGGTTCATGGGAAGAGCAGACATACAATGACACCGGTGGATCCATGTGTGGTTCATGGGAAGAACACACATGCAATGACACCGGTGGATCCATGTGTGGTCTGTGGGAAGAACACACATGCAATGACACTGGTGGATCCATGTGTGGTCTTTGGGAAGAACACACATGCAATGACACAGGTGATATGTGGTCTAAGAGAAGAACACAAATGCAATGACTCTGGTGATATGTGGTTTGTGAAAAGAGCACACATGCAATGACTATAGATGTGGTTAATGAAAAGAGCAGACATGCAATGACACCGGTGGATCCATGTGGGGTTAATGAGAAGAACACACATGCAATGGCACCGGGTGTGGTTCATGGGACGAACACACATGCAATGACTCTGGTGATATGTGGGTTGTGAAAAGAACAGACATGCAATGACTCTAGCAGTGGTTAATGAGAAGAGCAGACTTGCAAAGACATCGGTGGATCCATGTGTGGGCTGTGGGAAGAACACACATGCAATGGCACTGGTGGATCCATGTGTGGTTCATGGGAAAAACACACATGCATAGACACCGGTGATACGTGGTTTGTGAGAAGCACACACATGCAATGACTCTAGCTGTGGTTAATGAAAAGAGCACACATGCAATGACACTGGTGGATCCATGTGTGGTTCATGGGAAGAACACACATGCAATGACACTGGGTTTCGTTCATGATATGGTTTGTGAGAATAACACACATGCAATGACACTGGTGGATCCATGTGTGGTTTGTGAGAAGAACACACATGCAATGACACTAGGTGTGGTTCATGATATAGTTTGTGAGAAGAACACACATGCAATGACTCTAGCTGTGTTTAATGAAAAGAGCACACATGCAATGACACTGGTGGATCCATGTGTGGTTCATGGGAAGAACACACATGCAATGACACTGGGTTTTGTTCATGATATGGTTTGTGAGAATAACACACAGGCAATGACACTGGTGGATCCATGTGTGGTTTGTGAGAAGAACACACAAGCAATGACACTGGGTGTGGTTCATGATATGGTTTGTAAGAAGAACACACATGCAATGACTCTAGCTGTGGTTTGTGCAAAGAGCACGCATGCGATGACTCTAGCTGTGGTTCATGGGATGAGCAGAGATACAATGACACTGGTGGATCCATGTGTGGTTCATGGGAAGAACACACATGCAATGGCACTGGTGCATCCATGTGTGGTCTATGGGAAGAACACACATGCAATGACACTGGTGGATCCATGTGTGGTCTTTGGGAAGAACACACATTCAATGACTCCGGTGATATGTGGTTCATGAAAAGAACACACATGCAATGACTCTAGCTGTGGTTAATGAAAAGAGCAGACATGCAATGACACCGGTGGATCCATGTGTGGTTCATGGGAAGAACACACATGCAATGACACTGGGTGTGGTTCATGATATGGTTTGTGAGAAGAACACACATGCAATGACACTGGTGGTTCCATGTGTGGTCTGTGAGAAGAACACACATGCAATGACACTGGGTGTGGTTCATGGTATGGTTTGTGAGAAAAACATACATGCAATGACACTAGTGGATCCATGTGTGGTCTTTGGGAGGAACACACATGCAATGACACTGGTGATATGTGGTCTGTGAGAAGAACACACATCCAATGAGTCTAGCTGTGGTTCATGAAAAGAGCAGACATGCAATGACACTAGTGGATCCATGTGTGGTTCATGGGAAGAACACACCTGCGATGACACTGGGTGGATCCATGTGTGGTTTGTGAGAAGAACACACATGCAATGACACTGGTGGATCCATCTGTGGTTCATGGGAAGAACACACATGTAATGACTCTGGTGATATGTGGTTTGTGAAAAGAAGAGACATGCAATGACTCTAGTTGTGGTTAATGAGAAGAGCAGACATGCAATGACACCGGTGGATCCATGTGTGGTTTGTGAGAAGAACACACATGAAATGACACTGGCTGTGGTTCATGATATGGTTTGTAAGAACACACATGCAATGACTCTAGCTGTGGTTTGTGAAAAGAGCACGCATGCGATGACTCTAGCTGTGGTTCATGGGAAGAGCAGACATACAATGACACTGGTGGATCCATGTGTGGATCATGGGAAGAACACACATGCAATGACACTGGTGGATCCATGTGTGGTATGTGGGAAGAACACACATGCAATGACACTGGTGGATCCATGTGTGGTCTTTGGGAAGAACACAAATGCAATGACTTCGGTGATATGTGGTTTGTGAGAAGAACACACATGCAATGACTCTAGCTGTGGTTAATGAAAAGAGCACACATGCAATGACACCAGTGGATCCATGTGTGGTCCATGGGAAGAACACACATGCAATGACACTAGGTGTGGTTCATGATATGGTCTGTAAGAAGAACACACATGCAATGACACTGGTGGATCCATGTGTGGTCTGTGAGAAGACCGCACATGCAATGACACTGGGTGTGGTTCATGATATGGTTTGTGAGAAGAACACACATGCAATGACACTGGTGGATCCATGTGTGGTCTTTGGGAAGAACACACATGCAATGACACAGGTGATATGTGGTCTGTGAGAAGAACACAAATGCAATGACTCTAGCTGTGGTTAATGAAAAGAGCAGACATGCAATGACACCGGTGGATCCATGTGGGGTTAATGAGAAGAACACACATGCAATGACACCGGGTGTGGTTCATGGGAAGAACACACATGCAATGACTCTGGTGATATGTGGGTTGTGAAAATAACATACATGCAATGACTCTAGCAGTGGTTAATGAGAAGAGCAGACATGCAATGACTCCGGTGGATCCATGTGTGGTTTGTGATAAGAACACACATCCAATGACACTGGTGGATCCATGTGTGGTTCATGGGAAAAACACACATGCATAGACATCGGTGATACGCGGTTTGTGAGAAGAACACACATGCAATGACTCTAGTTGTGGTTAATGGAAAGAGCAAACATGCAATGACACTGGTGGATCCATGTGTGGTTCATGGGAAGAACACACATGCAATGACAATGGGTGTGGTTCATGATATGGTTTGTGAGAAGAACACACATGCAATGACAATGGTGGATCCATGTGTGGTCTGTGAGAAGAACACATATGCAATGACAGTGGGTGTGGTTCATGATATGGTGTGTGAGAAGAACGCACATGCAATGAGACTGGTGGATCCATGTGTGGTTCATGGGAAGAACACACATGCAATGACACTAGTGATATGTGGTCTGTGAGAAGAACACACATCCAGTGAATCTAGTTGTGGTTCATGAAAAGAGCAGACATGCAATGACACTGGTGGATCCATGTGTGGTTAAGGTAAGAAGACACACGCGATGACACTGGGTGGATCCATGTGTGGTTTGTGAGAAGAACACACATGCAATGACACTGGTGGATCCATGTGTGGTTCATGGGAAGAACACACATGCAATGACTCTGGTGATATGTGGTTAGTGAAAAGAACAGACATGCAATGACTGTAGCTGTGGTTAATGAGAAGAGCAGACATGCAATGACTCTGGTGGATCCATGTGTGGTTTGTGAGAAGAACACACATGCAATGACACTGTGTGTGGTTCATGATATGGTTTGTAAGAAGAACACACATGCAATGACTCTAGCCATGGTTTGTGAAAAGAGCACGCATGCGATGAATCTAGCTGTGGTTCATGGGAAGAATAGACATACAATGACACTGGTGGATCCATGTGTGGTTCATGGGAAGGACACACATGCAATGACACTGGTGGATCCATGTGTGGTATGTGGGAAGAACACACATGCAATGACACTGGTGGATCCATGTGTGGTCTTTGGGAAGAACACACATTCAATGACTCCGGTGATATGTGGTTCATGAAAAGAACACACATGTAATGACCCTAGCTGTGGTTAATGAAAAGAGCAGACATGCAAAGACACCGGTGGAACCATGTGTGGTTCATGGGAAGAACACACATGCAATGACACTGGGTGTGGTTCATGATATGGTTTGTGAGAAGAACACACATGCAATGACACTGGTGGATCCATGTGTGGTCTTTGGGAAGAACACACATGCAATGACACTGGTGATATGTGCTCCGTGAGAAGAACTCAAATTCAATGACTCTAGCTGTGGTTCATGAAAAGAGCATACATGCAATGACACTGGTGGATCCATGTGTGGTTCATGGGAAGAACACACATGCGATGACACTGGGTGGATCCATGTGTGGTTTGTGAGAAGAACACACATGCAATGACACTGGTGGATCCATGTGTGGTCTCTGGGAAGAACACACATGCAATGACACTGGTGGATCCATGTGTGGTCTTTGGGAAGAACACACATTCAATGACTCCGGTGATATGTGGTTCATGAAAAGAACACACATGTAATGACTCTAGCTGTGGTTAATGAAAAGAGCAGACATGCAATGACACAGGTGGATGCATGTGTGGTTCATGGGAAGAACACAAATGCAATGAAACTGGGTGTGGTTCATGATATGGTCTGTGAGAAGAACACACATGCAATGATACTGGTGGGTCCATGTGTGGTATGTGAGAAGAACGCACATGCAATGACACTGGGTGTGGTTCATGATATGGTTTGTGAGAAGAACACACATGCAATGACACTGGTGGATCCATGTGTGGTCTTTGGGAAGAACACACATGCAATGACACTGGTGATATGTGGTCTGTGAGAAGAACTCACATTCAATGACTCTAGCTGTGGTTCATGAAAAGGGAAGACATGCAATGACACTGGTGGATCCATGTGTGGTTCATGGGAAGAACACACATGCGATGACACTGGGTGGATCCATGTGTAGTTTGTGAGAAGAACACCCATGCAATGACACTAGTGGATCCATCTGTGGTTCATTGGAAGAACACACATGTAATGACTCTGGTGATATGTGGTTTGTGAAAAGAACAGACATGCAATGACTCTAGTTGTGGTTAATGAGAAGAGCAGACATGCAATGACACCGGTGGATCCATGTGTGGTTTGTGAGAAGAACACACATGAAATGACACTGGGTGTGGTTCATGATATGGTTTGTAAGAAGAACACACATGCAATGACTCTAGATGTGGCTTGTGAAAAGAGCACGCATGCGATGACTCTAGCTGTGGTTCATGGGAAGAGCAGACATACAATGACACTGGTGGATCCATGAGTGTTTCATGGGAAGAACACACATGCAATGAGACTGGTGGATCCATGTGTGGTATGTGGGAAGAACACACATGCAATGACACTGGTGGATCCATGTGTGGTCTTTGGGAAGAACAGACATGCAATGACTCCGGTGATATGTGGTTTGTGAGAAGAACACACATGCAATGACTATAGCTGTGGTTAATGAAAAGAGCACACATGCAATGACACCGGTGGATCCATGTGTGGTACATGGGAAGAACACACATGCAATGACACTGGGTGTGGTTCATGATATGGTCTGTGAGAAGAACACACATGCAATGACACTGGTGGATCCATGTGTGGTCTGTGAGAAGAACGCACATGCAATGACACTGGTTGTGGTTCATGATATGGTTTGTGAGAAGAACACACATGCAATGACACTGGTGGATCCATGTGTGGTCTATGGGAAGAATACACATGCAATGACACATGTGATATGTGGTCTGTGAGAAGAACACAAATGCAATGACTCTGGTGATATGTGGTTTGTGAAAAGAGCACACATGCAATGACTCTAGCTGTGGTTAATGAAAAGAGCAGACATGCAATGACACCGGTGGATCCATGTGGGGTTAATGAGAAGAACACACATGCAATGACACCGGGTGTGGTTCATGGGATGAACACACATGCAATGACTCTGGTGATATGTGGGTTGTGAAAAGAACAGACATGCAATGACTCTAGCAGTGCTTAATGAGAAGAGCAGACATGCAATGACACCGGTGGATCCATGTGTGGTCTGTGGGAAGAACACACATGCGATGACACTGGTGGATCCATGTGTGGTTCATGGGAAGAACACACATGCGATGACACTTGGTGGATCCATGTGTGGTTTGTGAGAAGAACACCCATGCAATGACACTGGTGGATCCATCTGTGGTTCATTGGAAGAACACACATGTAATGACTCTGGTGATATGTGGTTTGTGAAAAGAACATACGTGCAATGACTCAAGCTGTGGTTAATGAGAAGAGCAGACATGCAATGACACCGGTGGATCCACGTGTGGTCTGTGGGAAGAACACACATGCAATGACACTGGTGGATCCATGTGTGGTTCATGGGAAGAACACACATGCGATGACACTGGGTGGATCCATGTGTGGTTTGTGAGAAGAACACCCATGCAATGACACTGGTGGATCCATCTATGGTTCATTGGAAGAACACACATGTAATGACTCTGGTGATATGTGGTTTGTGAAAAGAACAGACATGCAATGACTCAAGCTGTGGTTAATGAGAAGAGTAGACATGCAATGACACCGGTGGATCCATGTGTGGTTTGTGCGAAGAACACACATGAAATGACACTGGGTGTGGTTCATGATATGGTTTGTAAGAAGAACACACATGCAATGACTCTAGCTGTGGTTTGTGAAAAGAGCACGCATGCGATGACTCTAGCTGTAGTTCATGGGAAGAGCAGACATACAATGACACTGGTGGATCCATGTGTGGTTCATGGGAAGAACACACATGCAATGAGACTGGTGGATCCATGTGTGGTATGTGGGAAGAACACACATGCAATGACACTGGTGGATCCATGTGTGGTCTTTGGGAAGAACACACATGCAATGACTCCAGTGATATGTGGTTTGTGAGAAGAACACACATGCAATAACTCCGGTGATATGTGGTTTGTGAGAAGAACACACATGCAATGACTATAGCTGTGGTTAATGAAAAGAGCACACATGCAATGACACCAGTGGATCCATGTGTGGTCATGGGAAGAACACACATGCAATGACACTGGGTGTGGTTCATGATATGGTCTGTGAGAAGAACACACATGCAATGACACTGGTGGATCCATGTGTGGTCTGTGAGAAGAACGCACATGCAATGACACTGGGTGTGGTTCATGATATGGTTTGTGAGAAGAACACACATGCAATGACACTGGTGGATCCATGTGTGGTCTATGGGAAGAACACACATGCAATGACACATGTGATATGTGGTCTGTGAGAAGAACACAAATGCAATGACTCTGGTTATATGTGGTTTGTGAAAAGAGCACACATGCAATGACTCTAGCTGTGGTTAATGAAAAGAGGAGACATGCAATGACACCGGTGGATCCATGTGGGGTTAATGAGAAGAACACACATGCAATGACACCGGGTGTGGTTCATGGGATGAACACACATGCAATGACTCTGGTGATATGTGGGTTGTGAAAAGAACAGGCATGCAATGACTCTAGCAGTGGTTAATGAGAAGAGCAGACATGCAATGACACCGGTGGATCCATGTGTGGTCTGTGGGAAGAACACACATGCAATGACACTGGTGGATCCATGTGTGGTTCATGGGAAGAACACACACGCGATGACACTGGGTGGATCCATGTGTGGTGTGTGAGAAGAACACACATGCAATGAGACTGGTGGATCCATGTGTGGTTCATGGGAAGAACACACATGCAATGACTCTGGTGATATGTGGTTTGTGAAAAGAACAGACATGCAATGACTGTAGCTGTGGTTAATGAGAAGAGCAGACATGCAATGACTCCGGTGGAACCATGTGTGGTTTGTGAGAAGAACACATATGCAATGACACTGGGTGTGGTTCATGATATGGTTTGTAAGAAGAACACACATGCAATGACTCTAGCCGTGGTTTGTGAAAAGAGCAGGCATGCGATTCTCTAGCTGTGGTTCATGGGAAGAGCAGACATACAATGACACTGGTGGATCCATGTGTGGTTCATGGGAAGAACACACATGCAATGACACTGGTGGATCCATGTGTGGTCTCTGGGAAGAACACACATGCAATGACACTGGTGGATCCATGTGTGGTCTTTGGGAAGAACACACATTCAATGACTCCGGTGATATGTGGTTCATGAAAAGAATACAAATGTAATGACTCTAGCTGTGGTTAATGAAAAGAGCAGACATGCAATGACACCGGTGGATCCATGTGTGGTTCATGGGAAGAACACAAATGCAATGAAACTGGGTGTGGTTCATGATATGGTCTGTGAGAAGAACACACATGCAATGACACTGGTGGATCCATGTGTGGTATGTGAGAAGAATGCACATGCAATGACACTGGGTGTGGTTCATGATATGGTTTGTGAGAAGAACACACATGCAATGACACTGGTGGATCCATGTGTGGTCTTTGGGAAGAACACACATGCAATGACACTGGTGATATGTGGTCAGTGAGAAGAACTCACATTCAATGACTCTAGCTGTGGTTCAAGAAAAGAGGAGACATGCAATGACACTGGTGGATCCATGTGTGGTTCATGGGAAGAACACACATGCGATGACACTGGGTGGATCCATGTGTGGTTTGTGAGAAGAACACACATGCAATGACACTGCTGGATCCATCTGTGGTTCATTGGAAGAACACACATGTAATGACTCTGGTGATATGTGGTTTGTGAAAAGAACAACATGCAATGACTCTAGCTGTGGTTAATGAGAAGAGCAGACATGTAATGACACCGGTGGATCCATGTGTGGTTTGTGAGAAGAACACACATGAAATGACACTGGGTGTGGTTCATGATATGGTTTGTAAGAAGAACACACATGCAATGACTCTAGCTGTGGTTTGTGAAAAGAGCACGCATGCGATGACTCTAGCTGTGGTTCATGGGAAGAGCAGACATACAATGACACTGGTGGATCCATGTGTGGTTCATGGGAAGAACACACATGCAATGAGACTGGTGGATCCATGTGTGGTATGTGGGAAGAACACACATGCAATGACACTGGTGGATCCGTGTGTGGTCTTTAGGAAGAACACACATGCAATGACTCCGGTGATATGTGGTTTGTGAGAAGAACACACATGCAATGACTCTAGCTATGGTTAATGAAAAGGGCAAACATGCAATGACACCGGTGAATCCATGTGTGGTCCATGGGAAGAACACACATGCAATGATACTGGGTGTGGTTCATGATATGGTCTGTGAGAAGAACACACATGCAATGACACTGGTGGATCCATGTGTGGTCTGTGAGAAAAACGCACATGCAATGACACTGGGTGTGGTTCATGATATGGTTTGTGAGAAGAACACACATGCAATGACACTGGTGGATCCATGTGTGGTCTTTGGGAAGAACACACATGCAATGACACAGGTGATATGTGGTCTGTGAGAAGAACACAAATGCAATGACTCTGGTGATATGTGGTTTGTGAAAAGAGCACACATGCAATGACTCTAGCTGTGGTTAATGAAAAGAGCAGACATGCAATGACACCGGTGGATCTATGTGGGGTTAATGAGAAGAACACACATGCAATGACACCGGGTGTGGTTCATGGGAAGAACACACATGCAATGACTCTGGTGATATGTGGGTTGTGAAAAGAACAGACATGCAATGACTCTAGCAGTGGTTAATGGGAAGAGCAGACATGCAATGACACCGGTGGATCCATGTGTGGTCTATGGGAAGAACACACAGGCAATGACACTGGTGGATCCATGTGTGGTTCATGGGAAGAACACACACGCGATGACACTGGGTGGATCCATGTGTGGTTTGTGAGAAGAACACACATGCAATGACACTGGTGGATCCATGTGTGGTTCATGGGAAGAACACACATGCAATGACTCTGGTGATATGTGGTTTGTGAAAAGAACGGACATGCAATGACTGTATCTGTGGTTAATGAGAAGAGCAGACATGCAATGACTCCGGTGGATCCATGTGTGGTTTGTGAGAAGAACACACATGCAATGACACTGGGTGTGGTTCATGATATGGTTTGTAAGAAGAACACACATGCAATGACTCTAGCCGTGGTTTGTGAAAAGAGCAGGCATGCGATGACTCTAGCTGTGGTTCATGGGAAGAGCAGACATACAATGACACTGGTGGATCCATGTGTGGTTCATGGTAAGAACACACATGCAATGACACTAGTGGATCCATGTGTGGTCTCTGGGAAGAACACATATGCAATGACACTGGTGGATCCATGTGTGGTTCATGGGAAAAACACACATGCATAGACACCGGTGATACGTGGTTTGTAAGAAGAACACACATGCAATGACTCTAGCTGTGGTTAATGAAAAGATCAAACATGCAATGACACTGGTGGATCCATGTGTGGTTCATGGGAAGAACGCACATGCAATGACACTGGGTGTGGTTCATGATATGGTTTGTGAGAAGAACACACATGCAATGACACTGGTGGATCCATGTGTGGTCTGTGAGAAGAACACATATGCAATGACACTGGGTGTGGTTCATGATATGGTTTGTGAGAAGAACACACATGCAATGACACTGGTGGATCCATGTGTGGTCTTTGGGAAGAACACACATGCAATGACACTGGTGATATGTGGTCTGTGAGAAGAACTCACATTCAATGACTCTAGCTGTGGTTCATGAAAAGGGAAGACATGCAATGACACTGGTGGATCCATGTGTGGTTCATGGGAAGAACACACATGCGATGACACTGGGTGGATCCATGTGTGGTTTGTGAGAAGAACACACATGCAATGACACTGGTGGATCCATGTGTTGTCTGTGAGAAAAACGCACATGCAATGACACTAGGTGTGGTTCATGATATGGTTTGTGAGAAGAACACACATGCAATGACACTGGTGGATCCAT
This sequence comes from Avena sativa, assembly GCA_916181665.1. Taxonomy (NCBI): domain Eukaryota; kingdom Viridiplantae; phylum Streptophyta; class Magnoliopsida; order Poales; family Poaceae; genus Avena; species Avena sativa. The sequence goes on along the minus strand of OV702286.1, from coordinate 380,148,793 downwards.
GTGTGGTCTTTGGGAAGAACACACATGCAATGACACAGGTGATATGTGGTCTGTGAGAAGAACACAAATGCAATGACTCTGGTGATATGTGGTTTGTGAAAAGATCACACATGCAATGACTCTAGCTGTGGTTAATGAAAAGAGCAGACATGCAATGACACCGGTGGATCTATGTGGGGTTAATGAGAAGAACACACATGCAATGATACCGGGCGTGGTTCATGGGAAGAACACACATGCAATGACTCTGGTGATATGTGGGTTGTGAAAAGAACAGACATGCAATGACTCTAGCAGTGGTTAATGAGAAGAGCAGACATGCAATGACATCGGTGGATCCATGTGTGGTCTATGGGAAGAACACACATGCAATGACACTGGTGGATCCATGTGTGGTTCATGGGAAGAACACACACGCGATGACACTGGGTGGATCCATGTGTGGTTTGTGAGAAGAACACACATGCAATGACACTGGTGGATCCATGTGTGGTTCATGGGAAGAACACACATGCAATGACTCTGGTGATATGTGGTTTGTGAAAAGAACAGACATGCAATGACTGTATCTGTGGTTAATGAGAAGACCAGACATGCAATGACTCCGGTGGATCCATGTGTGGTTTGTGAGAAGAACACACATGCAATGACACTGGGTGTGGTTCATGATATGGTTTGTAAGAAGAACACACATGCAATGACTCTAGCCGTGGTTTGTGAAAAGAGCAGGCATGCGATGACTCTAGCTGTGGTTCATGGGAAGAGCAGGCATACAATAACACTGGTGGATCCATGTGTGGTTCATGGGAAGAACACACATGCAATGACACTGGTGGATCCATGTGTGGTCTCTGGGAAGAACACACATGCAATAACACTGGTGGATCCATGTGTGGTCTTTGGGAAGAACACACATTCAATGACTCCGGTGATATGTGGTTCATGAAAAGAACACACATGTAATGACTCTAGCTGTGGTTAATGAAAAGAGCAGACATGCAATGCCACCGGTGGATCCATGTGTGGTTCATGGGAAGAACACAAATGCAATGAAAATGGGTGTGGTTCATGATATGGTCTGTGAGAAGAACACACTTGCAATGACACTGGTGGATCCATGTGTGGTATGTGAGAATAACGCACATGCAATGACACTGGGTGTGGTTCATGATATGGTTTGTGAGAAGAACACACATGCAATGACACTGGTGGATCCATGTGTGGTCTTTGGGAAGAACACACATGCAATGACACTGGTGATATGTGGTCTGTGAGAAGAACTCACATTCAATAACTCTAGCTGTGGTTCATGAAAAGGGAAGACATGCAATGACACTGGTGGATCCATGTGTGGTTCATGGGAAGAACACACATGCGATGACACTGGGTGGATCCATGTGTTGTTTGTGAGAAGAACACACATGCAATGACACTGGTGGATCCATCTGTGGTTCATTGGAAGAACACACATGCAATGACTCTGGTGATATGTCATTTGTGAAAAGAACAGACATGCAATGACTCTAGCTGTGGTTAATGAGAAGAGCAGACATGCAATGACACCGGTGGATCCATGTGTGGTTTGTGAGAAGAACACACATGAAATGACACTGGGTGTCGTTCATGATATGGTTTGTAAGAAGAACACACATGCAATGACTCTAGCTGTGGTTTGTGAAAAGAGCACGCATGCGATGACTCTAGCTGTGGTTCATGGGAAGAGCAGACATACAATGACACTGGTGGATCCATGTGTGGTTCATGGGAAGAACACACATGCAATGAGACTGGTGGATCCATGTGTGGTATGTGGGAAGAACACACATGCAATGACACTGGTGGATCCATGTGTGGTCTTTGGGAAGAACACACATGCAATGACTCCGGTGATATGTGGTTTGTGAGAAGAACAAACATGCAATGATTCTAGCTGTGGTTAATGAAAAGAGCACACATGCAATGACACCGGTGGATCCATGTGTGGTCCATGGGAAGAACACACATGCAATGATACTGGGTGTGGTTCATGATATGGTCTGTCAGAAGAACACACATGCAATGACACTGGTGGATCCATGTGTGGTCTGTGAGAAGAAGGCACATGCAATGACACTGGGAGTGGTTCATGATATGGTTTTTGAGAAGAACACACATGCAATGACACTGGTGGATCCATGTGGTCTGTGAGAAGAACACAAATGCAATGACTCTGGTGATATGTGGTTTGTGAAAAGAGCACACATGCAATGACTCTAGCTGTGGTTAATGAAAAGAGCAGACATGCAATGACACCGGTGGATCCATGTGGGGTTAATGAGATGAACACACATGCAATGACACCGGGTGTGGTTCATGGGAAGAACACACATGCAATGACTCTGGTGATATGTGGGTTGTGAAAAGAACAGACATGCAATGACTCTAGCAGTGGTTAATGAGAAGAGCAGACATGCAATGACACCGGTGGATCCATGTGTGGTCTGTGGGAAGAACACACATGCAATGACACTGGTGGGTCCATGTGTGGTTCATGGGAAAAACACACATGCATAGACACCGGTGATACGTGGTTTTTAAGAAGAACACACATGCAATGACTCTAGCTGTGGTTAATGAAAAGAGCAAACATGCAATGACACTGGTGGATCCATGTGTGGTTCATGGGAAGAACGCACATGCAATGACACTGGGTGTGGTTAATGATATGGTTTGTGAGAAGAACACACATGCAATGACACTGGTGGATCCATGTGTGGTCTGTGAGAAGAACACATATGCAATGCCACTGGGTGTGGTTCATGATATGGTTTGTGAGAAGAACACACATGCAATGACACTGGTGGATCCATGTGTGGTCTTTGGGAAGAACACACATGCAATGACACTGGTGATATGTGGTCTGTGAGAAGAACTCACATTCAATGACTCTAGCTGTGGTTCATGAAAAGGGAAGACATGCAATGACACTAGTGGATCCATGTGTGGTTCATGGGAAGAACACACATGCGATGACACTGGGTGGATCCATGTGTGGTTTGTGAGAAGAACACACATGCAATGACACTAGTGGATCCATGTGTGGTCTGTGAGAAAAACGCACATGCAATGACACTGGGTGTGGTTCATGATATGGTTTGTGAGAAGAACACACATGCAATGACACTGGTGGATCCACGTGTGGTCTTTGGGAAGAACACACATGCAATGACACAGGTGATATGTGGTCTGTGAGAAGAACACAAATGCAATGACTCTGGTGATATGTGGTTTGTGAAAAGAGCACACATGCAATGACTCTAGCTGTGGTTAATGAAAAGAGCAGACATGCAATGACACCGGTGGATCCATGTGGGGTTAATGAGAAGAACACACATGCAATGACACCGGGTGTGGTTCATGGGATGAACACACATGCAATGACTCTGGTGATATGTGGGTTGTGAAAAGAACAGACATGCAATGACTCTAGCAGTGGTTAATGAGAAGAGCAGACATGCAATGACACCGGTGGATCCCTGTGTGGTCTATGGAAGAACACACATGCAATGACACTGGTGGATCCATGTGTGGTCCATGGGAAGAACACACACGCGATGACACTGGGTGGATCCATGTGTGGTTTGTGAGAAGAACACACATGCAATGACACTGGTGGATCCATGTGTGGTTCATGGGAAGAACACACATGCAATGACTCTGGTGATATGTGGTTTGTGAAAAGAACAGACATGCAATGACTGTATCTGTGGTTAATGAGAAGAGCAGACATGCAATGACTCCGGTGGATCCATGTGTGGTTTGTGAGAAGAACACACATGCAATGACACTGGGTGTGGTTCATGATATGGTTTGTAACAAGAACACACATGCAATGACTCTAGCCGTGGTTTGTGAAAAGAGCAGGCATGCGATGACTCTAGCTGTGGTTCATGGGAAGAGCAGGCATACAATGACACTGGTGGATCCATGTGTGGTTCATGGGAAGAACACACATGCAATGAGACTGGTGGATCCATGTGTGGTATGTGGGAAGAACACACATGCAATGACACTGGAGGATCCATGTGTGGTCTTTGGGAAGAACACACATGCAATGACTCTGGTGATATGTGGTTTGTGAGAAGAACAAACATGCAATGATTCTAGCTGTGGTTAATGAAAAGAGCACACATGCAATGACACCGGTGGATCCATGTGTGGTCCATGGGAAGAACACACATGCAATGATACTGGGTGTGGTTCATGATATGGTCTGTCAGAAGAACACACATGCAATGACACTGGTGGATCCATGTGTGGTCTGTGAGAAGAACGCACATGCAATGACACTGGGTGTGGTTCGTGATATGGTTTGTGAGAAGAACACACATGCAATGACACTGGTGGATCCATGTGGTCTGTGAGAAGAAAACAAATGCAATGACACTGGTGGATCCATGTGTGTTATGTGAGAAGAACGCACATGCAATGACACTAGGTGTGGTTCATGATATGGTTTGTGAGAAGAACACACATGCAATGACACTGGTGGATCCATGTGTGGTCTTTGGGAAGAACACACATGCAATGACACAGGTGATATGTGGTCTGTGAGAAGAACACAAATGCAATGACTCTGGTGATATGTGGTTTGTGAAAAGAGCACACATGCAATGACTCTAGCTGTGGTTAATGAAAAGAGCAGACATGCAATGACACCGGTGGATCCATGTGGGGTTAATGAGAAGAACACACATGCATTCACACCGGGTGTGGTTCATGGGAAGAACACACATGCAATGACTCTTGCAATGGTTAATGAGAAGAGCATACATGCAATGACACCGGTGGATCCATGTGTGGTCTGTGGGAAGAACACACATGCAATGACACTGGTGGATCCATGTGTGGTCTTTGGGAAGAACACACATGCAATGACTCCGGTGGATCCATGTGTGGTTTGTAAGAAGAACACACATGCAATGACTCTAGCTGTGGTTTGTGAAAAGAGCACGCATGCGATGACTCTAGCTGTGGTTCATGGGAAGAGCAGACATACAATGACACTGGTGGATCCATGTGTGGTTCATGGGAAGAACACACATGCAATGAGACTGGTGGATCCATGTGTGGTATGTGGGAAGAACACACATGCAATGACACTGGTGGATCCATGTGTGGTCTTTGGGAAGAACACACATGCAATGACTCCGGTGATATGTGGTTTGTGAGAAGAACACACATGCAATGATTCTAGCTGTGGTTAATGAAAAGAGCACACATGCAATGACACCGGTGGATCCATGTGTGGTCCATGGCAAGAACACACATGCAATGATACTGGGTGTGGTTCATGATATGGTCTGTCAGAAGAACACACATGCAATGACACTGGTGGATCCATGTGTGGTCTGTGAGAAGAACACACATGCAATGACACTGGGTGTGGTTCATGATATGGTTTGTGAGAAGAAAACACATGCAATGACACTGGTGGATCCATGTGGTCTGTGAGAAGAACACAAATGCAATGACTCTGGTGATATGTGTTTTGTGAAAAGAGCACACATGCAATGACTCTAGCTGTGGTTAATGAAAAGAGCAGACATGCAATGACACCGGTGGATCCATGTGGGGTTAATGAGATGAACACACATGCAATGACACCGGGTGTGGTTCATGGGAAGAACACACATGCAATGACTCTGGTGATATGTGGGTTGTGAAAAGAACAGACATGCTATGACTCTAGCAGTGGTTAATGAGAAGAGCAGACATGCAATGACACCGTTGGATCCATGTGTGGTCTGTGGGAAGAACACACATGCAATGACACTGGTGGATCCATGTGTGGTCTGTGGGAAGAACACACATGCAATGACACTGGTGGATCCATGTGTGATTCATGGGAAGAACACACATGCAATGACACTAGGTGTGGTTCATGATATGGTTTGTGAGAAGAACACACATGCAATGACACTGGTGGATCCATGTGTGGTCTGTGAGAAGAACACAGATGCAATGACACTGGGTGTGGTTCATGATATGGTTTGTGAGAAGAACACACATGCAATTACACGGGTGGATCAATGTGTGGTATTTGGGAAGAACACACATGCAATGACACTGGTGATATGTGGTCTGTGAGAAGAACACACATCCAATGACTCTAGCTGTGGTTCATGAACAGAGAAGACATGCAATGACACTGGTGGATCCATGTGTGTTTCATGGGAAGAACACACATGTGATAACACTGGGTGAATCCATGTGTGGTTTGTGAGAAGAACACACATGCAATGACACCGGTGGATCCATGTGTGGTTCATGGGAAGAACACACATGCAATGACTCTAGTGATATGTGGTTTGTGAAAAGAACAGACATGCAATGACTCTAGCTATGGTTAATGAGAAGAGCCGACATGCAATGACACCGGTGGATCCATGTGTGGTTTGTGAGAAGAACACACATGCAATGACACTCGGTGTGGTTCATGATATGGTTTGTAAGAAGAACACACATCCAATGACTCTAGCTGTGGTTTGTAGAAAGAGCACGCATGCGATGACTCTAGTTGTGGTTCATGGGAAGAGCAGAAATACAATGACACTGGTAGATCCATGTGTGGTTCATGGGAAGAACACACATGCAACAACACCGGTGGATCCATGTGTGGTCTGTGGGAAGAACACACATGCAATGACACTGGTGGATCCATGTGTGGTTCATGGGAAGAACACACATGCAATGACACTTGTGGATCCATGTGTGGTCTGTGGGAAGAACACACATGCAATGACACTGGTGGATCCATGTGTGGTTCATGGGAAGAACACACATGCCATGACACTGGGTGTGGTTCATGATATGGTTTGTGAGAAGAACACACATGCAATGACACTGGTGGATCCATGCGTGGTCTGTGAGAAGAACACACATGCAATGACACTGGGTGTGGTTCATTATATGGTTTGTGAGAAGAACTCACATGCAATGACTCTAGTGGATCCATGTGTGGTCTTTGGGAAGAACACACATGCAATGACACTGATGATGTGTGGTCTGTGAGAAGAACACACATCCAATGACTCTAGCTGTTGTTCATGAAAAGAGCAGACATGCAATGACACTGGTGGTTCCATGTGTGGTTCATGGGAAGAACACACATGCGATGACACTAGGTGGATCCATGTGTGGTTTGTGAGAAGAACACACATGCAATGACACTGGTGGGTCCATCTGTGGTTCATGGGAAGAACACACATGCAATGACTCTAGTGATATGTGGTTTGTGAAAAGAACAGACATGCAATGACTCTAGCTGTGGTTAATGAGAAGAGCAGACATGCAATGACACCGGTGGACCATGGGTGGTTTGTGAGAAGAACACACATGAAATGACACTGGGTGTGGTTCATGATATGGTTTGTAAGAAGAACACACATGCAATGACTCTAGCTGTGGTTTGTGAAAAGGGCACGCATGCGATGACTCTAGCTATGGTTCATGGGAAGAGCAGACATACAATGACACTGGTGGATCCATGTGTGGTTCATGGGAAGAACTCACATGCAATGACACTGGTGGATCCATGTGTGGTATGTGGGAAGAAAACACATGCAATGACACTGGTGGATCCATGTGTGGTCTTTGGGAAGAACACACATGCAATGACTCTGGTGATATGTGGTTTGTGAGAAGAACACACATGCAATGACTCTAGCTGTGGTTAATGAAAAGAGCAGACATGCAATGACACCGGTGGATCCATGTGTGGTTCATGGGAAGAACACACATGCAATGACACTGGGTGTGGTTCATGATATGGTCTTGGAGAAGAACACACATGCAATGACACTGGTGGATCCATGTGTGGTCTTTGGGAAGAACACACATGCAATGACACTGGTGATATGTGGTCTGTGAGAAGAACATACATCCAATGACTCTAGCTGTGGTTCATGAAAAGAGCAGACATGCAATGAAACTGGCGGATCCATGTGTGGGCCATGGAAAGAACACACATGCAATGACACTGGTGGATCCATGTGTGGTCTGTGGGAAGAAACACATGCAATGACTCTAGCTATGGTTCATGAAAAGACCAGACATGCGATGACACTGGTGGATCCATGTGTGGTTTGTGAGAAGAACACACATGCAATGACACCGGTGGATCCATGTGTGGTCTGTCGGTAGGACACACATGCAATGACACTGGTGATATGTGGTTTGTGAGAAGAACACACATCCAATGACTCTAGTGGGTCCTTACGTGGTTTATGAGAAGAACACACATCCAATGAACTCTTGTGGATCTATCTTGGCATAATTTGATGTATACCATGATGTATTTCATTGTGCAAGACACTCACTTTCCATTTTTATACTACTCAGTATCGCCCTTAGTTTTATGTGGTACTACTTAGTTTTGCCCCCCACATCTCTATCTTTCGTAGAAGCACAAATCTGTGCTCACCCTGTCTGCTTCTCCCTGATTGGTTATCACAGTTGTCACGCGGATCGTGTTCACCAACCGTTGATTCTATGCGATCCAACGATGATCGTTGCACACGTCGTGCCCTTCACAGTATAGTGCAAGACAGCACGGACGTCTCCCTCAGCGAGACTTCTACAAGAAGGAACACGATGCCGTCCATGGAAAAAGTCGTCGAGCGGTCATGTCATGTTTAATCAAGTCTGAAAAGCCTACTACTACTACTACAACGCCACAACGCATGCGTCATCGAGTGCACGGTCGTTGATGGACAGCTGCAATTTATTGCCACTTGATTTTAATAAGACATATCCCATTTTTTACGCAGCGGCTCTCAATCGCCAATGTTAGGGCGGTGTCAAACTTCGTACGTAGAAATTGTGTGTGCGCCCTTTGCATGCGGCTCAATACAGAACTGCCATGCATGGCCTAGGAAAAAACGTGACGTACCGTGCGCGTGTCGTGGTGCACGGTGCAGTCGACTGTGCGGCGCGTTGCACGGTGGTGCAACGAAACGTGCCTTGCTTCTATCCACCTTAGCTATAGATCCCCTCTCCGCACACCCACTCCCACTCTCGCTCACTATCCCCATGCAACCCTCTCCACTGTCCCACTAGCATCCGCAAACTCCCGAGAATACCCCATCCGCGCCGGCGATGGCCGAGGAGGATAAGGTGGCCATCATCGCCTCTATGGCCGCCAGCGAGGAGGCCCCCGTCTCCTCGCCGGTCCCCCTCTATGCGTTGAAAGCAGCCGCTGTCCCTGTCCAGGCCCTAGTGGAGGCATCGATGGTAGCCGCTGTTCCCGTCCAGGCCCCCGTCCCAGCTACCGACGGAGACGCCGAAGAGGAGCCCCCCGCCGGTCACAAGTAGATCACGCACTTCTTGGGCACCTACGATCTAGATAAGTACATCGCTCCGCTGAACACCTATGACACCGGCATCGATGACCTATGGTCATAGGTAACTTGGGTTTGCTCCCCTCCCCTGGTTCTTCTACCGTTTGTTAGAAATAATGGGCTAATCTATTTAAAATTTAGCTGCTATTGTCATGTTTCATATTCTGGAATTAATCATGGAAATTGTGCCTAATTATCCAACACCGTTCCCATCGTTGGATGCTAGATCTTGGTTTATTAGGATTCGCTTGTTTGCATTTCAATTGCTCGATCTTCTTACACCATCTACTCTCCCATTTTCCCTTTCTTCCAATAGGTTTTCAGCAGCGACGTCTGCAGCGATGACGAGTCCATTCACACCAAGGCTCGTCAGGTGCTGAGGAGGCTGCGGGCCGGCAAGTACGACGGCTTCCTCAGGGACCCCTACAGCTGCCCCTTTCGCAAGGGGGGCGTCTACTGCTTGACGAGTCGTGCCGCTGGTGGCACCGTCTTGAACACCTTACTGAAGCATGTAGAGGCCACGGGATCCGGCATCCACAAAAGCGGCAAGCCCGAGCCCGCGAACATCAACACCTACATCGCTGAACACCGTGCTCTCTGCATTCACCTCCAAAACCTCCAACGGGTGGCCATCAAAAAGGGTCGCATGCCTCCAATCAGGCCCAAGCCCCCCAAGTCCAAGAAACTGGGCAGCAAGAAGTGGCGGAAGCACTAGAGGGAGATGTCGGAGGCGCGGGCGCTTGCAGGATGTGCCTGCAGCTGCGCGGCTGCCCCTGCTGCCCAGCAGCTCCTTTCTAGCTATATCCTATTTTTTGCTGAATGCATCGAACCTCGTTTAGCAACCTACTTTCTATCGCTATATCCTATGTAGCTGCGCACAACTATATCTACATTTGTTTTGTTTTCTGAATGAATGTATTCTGCCTGGTGTGATTTGCTGCTCTAGATTTGCTACCTGTTCGGAGGCAAAAAGAGGTCCAAAAGGGAACGAAATATCGAAGTGAGAATCTTCTCTAGATTTGCTACCAATTTGGGCAAAATGAAACATATATGTTTAGCGAGAGAGGAAAAGGGCACTGTTTCAAACTGCCAGTTAAGAAGCTACCACCTTGACAAGCTACAAGACACATACATAAACATAATAGAACGAGGGTTAAATTTATTTTACTAGTATCACTTGATGCGCTAGACATCTTGGCAAGCTAACTGAGTTCCACAAAACAGAAATATAACACTGACAAGTAAAATTTAATTCACTCCTCATCAGACCACTTGACGCGCTTGCCATCATTACAGGTACTCCACATCCGACGAACTGCTTTGTCCCAAATGGCATCTGACTTGGCTTTCCTATCTTCAACGTCCTGTGGAACAATTAGCGGTGCATCACAGGCCCGATTGTTGCCGCTAGAAGATGCCACCTCTCTGTTTTCCGCTTCAGATGCAACCTCTCTGTCAGCTGCTTCTTCAGCTGCAAGCTCTCTTTCAGCTGCTTCTGCAGCCTCTCTGTCAGCTGCTTTAGATGCAGCCAATTTCTTTGCATATTCAACTTCAAACTCAGCTATTCGGCATTTTCTATAAAGGGCTCCCCTAAGCTCGTCTTCCCTCTTGCAAATAGGGCAAAACACGAGGTAACGTTGAAAAAAATGGATATTCTTGTACAGCTGGTAGGTCACGTAAGCATCTATGGCTGCATACTTCAGGTTTATATCAGACAACGGCCACTCGTTCAAGAAATTTTGCCTATCCGTAGAGAAATCTTCCTTCATTATGACGTACGACTCATCGAGGATTCTAGTTGCGAGTGATGCCATTCCATCCTTCTTCCTGCCCCCTAGGATCTTGACAAGATGGTGAATATCGATCCGGTTGTGCACAGGAATTATAATTTCCTCTTGATACAATTTTGAAAAATCAGTTGTTGTGTCGTCAGTGCAGAAAACAATTCCCTTTTTTTCAAGGAACTGGCGCAGCGCCAAACATTTCCTGTCAGTCCTAAAAGTATGTAGTTTGTCATCACCAAAATTTGTAACTACAAATATTTTGTCAATGCAAGATCATCATCTCAATATAATTTTGAAAAGTTTAGTAAATGCAAGATCAAGACTCTCAACATTGTATTGTCATAATTTATTCGGTTTTTCTATTTCTCAGTCGACTGAACAAGTTGCACATTTCTTTTAACTACGGTTGCACTTTTCTTAGGTGATTGAGACTAAAGAAAATCTCAGTCGATTGAAACATAGGCAAACCCTAATTTATTTGGTCCTAAATAGAATCTAGTAGTCGCAGGATGAGCAAGTGGATAAAGAACAAGAGGAGAAAACCCTAAAAGCGGTTAGCTACAGAGAGCAGATCTACAAACCGGGAGAGGTGGTAGATGAGGACGTGTTTCCGCATGGCCAGTTGAACGACGGCGACTTCACTCCCTTCATATGGGTGCTCCGGGGTGTACTCGAGGTCCAATCCCACAAACTTGTCCTCGTCTATCCCAAACCAACCCTCATACATCCTCAGGACATGCACCACTGTCTCCTCCTCGTTGGTGTAGACAACGTCTATCTTCTTGTTGTCATGGGTAGTGAAGCTTGTCTCTAGCACTGGTAGAAAGAGGGTCTTTGGTCCAGCGCCCAAATTCCATTGGTCCCGATTCGTTTCCATAATCGGGATCATGCCACGAATTGAGACCAAAAACCTCGCGACAGTCAGCAGTCCAGGACAATTAATGTAAATTAATTCGGGGTAGAAATTAATTTGAGGCAGAAATTAATTCGAGGTAGAAATTGAATTGGTCAATATTTTTGAAAAAATCTTTCACAAATTAATCAAGACAAAGATCTAAATTGAGACATTTTATTATTCGACCACAAAGTTTTCCATACAAAGATGCGACTTTACAAATTTTCCTAGTCGATAACACTTCCGCTGTCGCTGTCCTCCAAGCCGCCGGCTTCCTCATCATCGTCGGACGAAATCTCCACGATTTCGGTGTTATTCGAGAGACGGAGCTCCTCTATGCGCCTAGCGGCGTCGATGGCAGTGTAGATGGTCCGTCTAGGGATGGACCAGAACATCTCCCGCCCTTCTTGGTTGCAGCGATCCGGGTGCACCAGGTGCCCGTCCACGATATGGTTGCCAAGCTTAGCCTTCCACTCCTTCTTGAATAGCTGGGGCCAGTACTCGTTGGTCGCCGCGTACCGGGGCAACGCCCTCATCCACGCGGGCAGTTGGCGGCGACGCTCCACGATGACGCACTCCATCTCGTATCCACGGGGGTTGAGGAGCGGAGCCACTGGCACACCCTCCTCGCTGATGCGAAATCCGGCTGGCACGGTCGCACGCGGCGGTGCGAGGATGCCGTAGTACGCAAACATCACCGCCTCGTAGTGGTTGAGCGTGGGCACCTCCATGGTGGCGCAGTGGAGATTGGAGAGGGAGGGGAGGCGAGACGATGGCGTGGTGGAGAGGCGATGGCTAAAGGGGTGGGGTGGAGATGGACTGCAGAGAGGCGGAGGCGATGGCGAAAGCGAGCGCTGTGGCCTCATATTTATAGAGTGCGTAGACCTTCCATGGTGGCAAGGAGAAGACGGGAAGAAGATAATAGATGATAGGAAGAAGAAGAGTGGTTTCTACGAGGCAGGGGAATGGTGGAACAGTCAATGCGGTTTTATCGTAGGGTTTAACGATTGGGACGGAAGTCCAAGGAGAGACGCGTGGTGGTGGCTGTTCCAGCTTCTGAGTAAACAAAAAATAATTATAACGCCGATACATGGGCCCTATTTTGTCACGTCAATACACTGGGTAGGAGGTGTTGTCCTATCCACTGTGTCAACGCTGCAAGCCTACATGACAGCCACCCCGCCTAAGCGACAGGAGCGACATAACGGCGAGAATTGACAGGGGGGCCCAACTTGACGCCCGTTAGCCTGCTTTTTTGTATTAAAACGTAAAGTTGAATTTGTGCCGAAAAAGACCCTCTGAGTATTTGGCACACCAACTGTAGTCATCCCAGCTGATTTCAGGGAACTTGGATACCGTGTTGCCTGTACACCCCAACTTTTGGGCCGCAAAATGATATTCTCCATATGCACACCAGGTCTAAGTGGTGCGAGGATCTAGAATGGATCGCGCGCCACCAGGCCTGTGCCAACAAGCTCATCCAATACTCCTTCTGCCATGCCTGGAATGATGGGCCGAGTTATCTTGATGTTGTTGATGACGAGATTATCTCTGGAGCTGAAGATGAAGGGAGCGAGAGCGAGGGCTCCGAGCTAGGTGACGAGGCTGAAGACCCGGAGGGCAACAAAGCTGACCCGGAGGACAAAGCCAAAGATAACGCTCCTCCCCTGCACTCTGGGGTACCTCCATCCTTGACAGATGATTCGCCTGCTGCTCCTGCCCCTTGAAAAACACTTATCATATTGATCAGATCCCCGAAATGCCAGGCGTAGATGTAATTAAATACTTTGGTTTGTTTGTGGTAAAATTTTATGTTCCGGACTAAGTTTTATTGCCGGATTATCGTGGGCGAAGTCCCCGGGTTTCATTTTCTTGTTCCCCAAATTTTTGACTCGGCTCGCGTTTACCTTGATTCGGTTTTTTCGACTTACGAGTCCGAGGTTCAAAAAATTGACCTAACAGTACTTGAAACCTTGAGATTAGCTCAAAATTATTCGGCACATTAGTGAAGAAAATAAATTAAGGGTTATCCAAAAACCAATATCGGCCCGCTTAAGCTCTTTTTCCTTCGTTGTTTTTCATGTGCTTTGCCATTCCAAACTTGTTCTCTTGATTGCCATGAAGCTAATTCTTGTTGGACAACAACAAAGTCGAAGAGTTAGGTTTTTGGTGCTAACGCATTACTAAACCAACTAAGACATAAGCGACTTAACCTAGCCGACACAAAAAATACGAAAACAAGACAAGTGTTATAGCAGTCCCCGAGTTTCTGCTCGGGGTGGCAAGGTTTTTATTGATAAGCTCGTTGCCGACATACATACCGACATACGAGTAGTCCGGATACATTCACCTCTTAGATGTAGAAAGGACGCAGCAGTGCTACGTTCCATGGTATTCTGGATTCTTCCCCGGACCTGTCCGCCTTGTTCTTTTGCTGGGGCTGTGCATCAATAAGATAATAGGAATCATTGCGCAAAGCTTTGCTCACAATGAAAGGTCCTTCCCATGGGGGATAACTTGTGCATGCCAGCGGTGCGCTGTATTAGCCTCAACACCAAATCACCTTCCCAAAAAACTCGGGGGTTTACTTTCCGACTATGATAGCGTCAGATATTTTGCTGGTATATGGCAGATCTGGACAAGGCCAGTTCTCTTGCTTCTTCTAGTAGATCAACATCATTCTGCCGGGCTTCACGCACTCCGGCCTCTGTGTATTGGGTGACCCTAGGCGAATCATGCTCTATGTCGGCTGGTAATACAGCTTCTGCCCCATATACCAGAAAGAATGGCGTATAGCCCGTTGATCGATTCAGAGTTGTTCTTAAACTCCATAGTACCACTGGTAGTTCTTCTATCCAGCACCCCGCTGATCTTTGTAGCGGCTCTATGAGCCAGGGTTTTATCCCGGACAGTACCAGTCCGTTGGATCTTTCCACTTGCCCGTTCGACGCGGGGTGGGCGACTGAGGCGACATCTAACCGGATCTTCTTTTCCTGGCAGAATCTCGCAAATGCTCCTTCAGCGAAATTTGTCCCGTTATCAGTTATGATGCTATGGGGGTAGCCGTACCTTAAGATTATATCCTTGAGGAATCTTACTGCTGTTGCCCCATCACATTTCCAAATCGGTTTCACTTCAATCCATTTGGTGAACTTGTCAACCATGACCAACATGTGGGTCATCCCTCCTTTGGCCGGCTTAAATGGTCCTACCATATCTAGGCACCATACATCAAATGGCCATGTAATGGGGATGGTTTTCAGCTCCGACATTGGCAGGTGCGTTTTCGTGGCGTATCTTTGACAACCGTTACATTTTCTCACCATGTCCTCTGCTTGCTCCAAATCACTGGGCCAATAAAATCCATGCCGGAAAGCTTTTGCTACTAAGGCTCTTGAGGATGCATGGTGGCCACATTCCCCTTGGTGAATATCCCGGAGTATGTCAAGTCCTTCTTCCGGATCAACGCACCATTGTAGTACCACTGTCACACTCCTTTTATATAATGCGGTGTTGGTAATGGTATAGGCCTTTGCCCTTCTTTGAATTTGCCTCGAACTTATTTCATCATCCGGCAGGGTTCCCTCTTTTAGGAAATCAAAAATTGGCTTTGACCAAGTTGGTATAGTCCGGACGGGGAATGGTTCCTCATCAACCTCCCTTGCATCCAGGGACAGAACTCTTGCCGGATCAAGCTGAACAGTCCCCGAATTTGCTGAAACAGTCCCCGGGTTTGCGGAGGTGCTTCCCCATTCTATCTCCATAGGTGCAGCTCCTGATCCGGTGAGCGCCAGGATATAAATTGAATCTGATTCGGGTGATGGTGTGATAGATAGTTTTCTCAAGTGTTCCAAAGCTGCATTTGGCGGAATGGGTTGCCGGGATGAGCCTAGCTTGGACAGTGTATCCGCTGCCTCGTTTTCGCTCCGAGGTATGTGATGGAACTCACAGCCTTCGAAAAACCCGCTTATCTTCTGGACATGGAACCTATACAAGGCCATGTTAGCATCCAGGTCATCCCAATTTTCAGATACTTGTTGTACCACCAAATCCGAATCTCCAAAGAACTGTATCCGATGTATCCCCACTTCCTTTGCCACTTTGAGACCATGTACCAATGCTTCGTACTCCGCCACATTATTCGAGGCACTGAAATGGATCTGAAGGACATACTTCAGTTGATCCTTCTTGGGCGAGGTAAGCACTACCGCAACGCCTAATCCATCTTTCAGTTTCTTGGCCAACATATATACACCGTATGCCATCTTCTGATACTTAGGATAATTCTGTTTAGACGCTAACAATACCTTGCTCAGATCATACACTGGCCTTTGCACCGACTTTCCTTCCTCCTCGGGCTCCACTACGATCACTACACTTACGACTCGGTTGGTCACGGCCACATAAAGCAACATTGGTTCCTTAGGTAGTGGTGCCGCTAGGATTGGCGCGGTAGATAGCATCTTTTTCAATTCTCGAAAAGTAAGATCCGCCTATGGTGTCCATGTAAACTTATCTGCCTTTTTCATTAGCTGATAGAGGGGCATGGCCTTCTCTCCCAGCCGACATACGAACCGACTTAACGATGCCAGGCAACTAGTGAACTTCTGGACATCGTTAAGACACTTTGGCAACTCCATTCTTTCTATGGCCCGGATTTTCGTCGGGTTAGCTTCAATGCCGCGGCTAGACACCAAGAAACCGAGTAACTTCCCGGCTGGTACGCTGAATGTGCATTTCTCCGGGTTCAGTTTCATTCGGAACCTTCTTAAGTTCGCAAATGTCTACCGAATATCCTCAAGGAGCCCATTGCTTTTCTTGGTTTTATCACCACATCATCCACATACACCTGCACATTCCGACCTATTTGATCATGCAAGCATTTTTGCATGCATCACTGGTACGTTGCCCCTGCACTACATAAACCAAACGGCATAGTGCGATAGCAATAAGCCCCGTATGGGGTAATAAGCAGTCTTTATTTGATCATCCGGATTCAGGGGTATCTGATGGAAACCAGAATACGTGTCAATAAATGACAATAGCTCACATCTTGCAGTTGAGTCTATGACTTGATATATTCTAGGGAGTGGAAATGGATCTTTTGGACACGCCTTATTCAGGTTCATGTAGTCAATACACATGCACCATACCACTGCCACGTTCGGATCATCTTTCTTTTTCTCCACCAGCACTAGATTAGAGAGCAAATCTGGATAGAGTACCTCCATGATAAATCCGGCCGCTTGTAATCTTGCTATCTCATCTCCAATAACTTTCCTTCTATCTTCTGCGAAATGTCTGAGAGGCTGCTTTACCGGCTTTGCCCGGGGTCTTACATTCAATGAGTGCTCAGCCAACTCCCTCGGTACACCTTGCAGGTCTTGCGTAGACCAAGCAAAGATATCCCGATTCTCACGGAGGAAGTTGACGAGCTCGCTTTCCTATTTGCTCCTTAACCCGGCACCTATGGTGACGGTGCGCTCTAGGAACAGATCGTCAATTGGCACTTTCTTCGTGTCCTTAGTCGCTTGGAATGATACGCTTCCATGCGGGTTGGTTAGGGCCGGCATATGTTGTTGCGCGGATTGAGTCAATGCCGGCACCTCTAGTATCTTCCTATTTTCCTAAGCTATCACGAGTGACTCGGCTAAATTAGATCCGGCTGATGCGCACTCAATTGAACGCTGGAAGTCCCCTAATATAGTTATCACGCCCCTTGGTCTGGGTAACTTCATCTTAAGGTACCTGACGTGGGTTGTTGCCATGAATTTGCTCAGCGCTGGCCTGCCGAGTAACACGTGATAAGCACTTTCCAGATTTACTACCTCGAATTCCAAGTTCTCAGTGCGGCAGTTGTCTCTTGTGCCGAATAATACGTCAACGCGGACCTTACCAATTGGTTCACAAGAAATACCCGGCACAATACCGTGAAAAGTGGTCCTTGTCGCTTGCAACATATTCTCTGTTATCCCCAACTTGTGCATGGTATCCTTGTACATAATGTCGATACTACTGCCATTGTCAATCAATACCTTGGAAAACCTCACGTTGAGATTCGTCCCGATGAACGTCGGATCCAAGAGTAGAGCGTAGGTTCCTAGGCTTGGCATGATCTTTGGGTGATCCTTGACACTCCAGGTGATCTCTTGATCTGCCCAAGGCATATATATCGGCACAGCTAGCATTACTGTGTTCACCTCCATATCCCGACGCTGTAAGATTTTTCGGTCATTCTCTTCCATGGTGAACACACAATAGCTCTGATGATGCTCCTTGTACTCATTTCGTCCCTCATTCTCGTTGTAACCTTGGCCTTGTTGCTGGTTATTGCCCACTTGATGTACAGTGTCCCTTCTTTCCCGATTTTCGTACCTCGGCGGAGGTGGTGGCAGCATCAGTTGCTGTCCATTTCCCCCTATTAGTAACGGTGGCTAGGACGTTTCGTTTCTAGGTGCTTCATTCCGAGGTGCCTGATCATTCCCCGAACTCCCCTGTTCCAATTTCCTCATCCATTCACACTACCGGGTCGTATGATTCGCTGGACTGTTCGGACTTGGCGTATGAAACTTGCAAGGTTGATCTAGCATAGATTCGAATGTGTACCTCAGCCTATCCTTTCGTTCTTGCCATTGCTTTTTCTGTTCCGGGGTCCAAGGTTTTCTCCCTTAGTTTTTCTGTTGCCAGCTCTATCCTCTAGTTTTTTGGTGTTGACTGGCTCCAGCATTGGGTTGATCCTGGTCCACTGCCACGACCTGCTGCAAGTTAGACCGATAATCCGGGCGTTCATCCCTCCTTTTCCCTCGGAAATCGTTCCTCCTTGACGATCCGGAGCCATCTCGGCTGTAACACTCTTTGTTTGCCTCGCTAAACATTATCCGGGGTTGAGTTGGATCTCCCAAGGCATATAAATCTGCAATCCGGATCGTCTCCACCAAGGTAGTTGGCATATCTCGCTGTAACCTTTGCCACAGCATACTTCCATATCTGCACCCCTGAGCGAACCACGCGATAGCTTGTGATTCAATCACCCCTTCGCACGAGTTTCTCACATTACACCACCGAGTCAAGAAATCTCTATCTGGCTCATTCGGTCTCTGCTGGCATAACGCGAGGGTTTGTGGTCTGTTGGGTCGCTTGTAAGTGCTTGAGAAATTGCTAACAAACAGCTCCTGGAAATCTAACCAGCAGTTAACGCTTCCTGGTGGCAAATTGTTCAACCAAACTCGCGCTGGTCCTTCCAACATCTGTGGTACGTATCTCACCGCCCACCTCAAATTTCCTATCGCGATCTTGACTGTTGTGGCATAGTCAATCAGCCACTCCTCTGGTCTGGTACTTCCGTCATAAGTTCGGGTTCCCCTGGCCAGCTAGAAGTTCGGCACTGGTGGCTCGTTCATGATCCGGGGCCCCAAACATGCTGGGCCCGGTGGACCTTGTAACTCGATTTGCTCCGACCTATAAATCCTATCCAACTTCAACCTCGCATCATCTGGGGTATCCATCGTTGACCATAGCCGAATAACCATCATTGTATCTTTCCCGGTCTAGATGTGCATGATGCTGTTGTGCCGCTTGTCCTACACTTCCTCCTTGCCGAGGTACGCATCATTGCGTCTGGGGTACATTTTGCCCCACTCCCATGGGATCGTGCTGTCCGACATTGCTGTTGGCAGCATTTCTTTGACCGGCATTGCCTTGGTCATGGTTACCTCGGGCAGCCACACCCCGGCCGGTACTATGGCGGTCCTCATCAACTTGTACTGCTTTACCTTTTCCAGCCCTTACCGGGTCATAAGGGACCATTTGCTTATTTCTTCTCCCTGAATCCACTACCTCTTCTTTCCTGGGATCGTGACCCGGCGACGACGCGACTCCTTTGGATCTCGCCGGGTTTTTTCTGGCCGAATGTACCACCTGTGAGGCCCCTGGTGGTGCTGGGTTAGTTTTGTTTATTTCTTCATTTTGTTGGCATGCAACCCTCAACAAGTGATTTACCATCTCTTGATGCCTCTGTCGAGCCTCACCGGTCAAGCGTTCTAACTCGGATGCGACCGCATTTGCTGCTCTAAGGTTCTTTGCCGGGGTACTGTATCGATCCAACCCTCCTGTCACTATCGTAGCTGTCTGACCTGGCCTAGGCTCGTACTCCTTGTCAATCTCGGTGATCAGGTTCCTGCCCTGGATTTTCACTCCATCGATACAATTTGCCTTAGCATACTCTCTCAAGGTAATGTTTAGCGACTGATGTAGCTCTGCTACCTTCTTTGCTCCGGCTAACATTTTCCGCCTAGTTTCCTCTAACTCAACTTGCGCCTGAGCCGGATCTACCACAGGTGCTATTGGTGTTGCTAAGATATCTATCGCTT
This sequence comes from Avena sativa, assembly GCA_916181665.1. Classification (NCBI taxonomy): domain Eukaryota; kingdom Viridiplantae; phylum Streptophyta; class Magnoliopsida; order Poales; family Poaceae; genus Avena; species Avena sativa. The sequence continues at coordinate 380,128,365 of OV702286.1, read as the reverse complement.
GCTGGAGCACATTATCTGGCTTCTCTAGCGGAGGAAACCTAGACCTGGTCTGTTTGGGTGTTACCTCTGGCTCTGGCGCCGGATCTTTGCTTGGTCCCGCATCTAGCGCGGTCATCAGGACATCAACGCTGCTAGTGGGGCGAGCGATACGCACTCCACGAGCGGCGCTGAGAGATGTTTCACCTCCTTCGACGACGTGCCGCGGGTGAACGTAGGACTCATCCACCCCGACGTAGATCTTGTGCGTGCCAAGCTTGAGGAAGACACCATTCCGTGGTGGAGGGTGCCTGCCGAAGCTTCCCGTGTTGTCACTGACGTAGTCCAGCGCTCCAAAGTGCTGAACTAAGCCTGAGACGATACGCTCGCCGGTGCTCGAGAAGTTTCCTATCTAGATTTTCACCCCTGCTAGCACCGCTAGCCCCACGGTGGGCGCCAACTATCGTGGTGGTGGCATGGCAGATGCCATGGATAGGCTAAAGATGGTGCCAATGAGTGCTAGGGGAATCTAGGGAGGGAGAGTGTGATGATTCCATGCACGGAAGTTCTTGTATATTCTCAATCAATGGTGTTTTCAAGTGCTCTTGAGGCTCTTAGCAAGAAGGAGACTATGTCTCTTACTCCCTACCAACTAGCCCTAGAGTTCTACCTTAGACAGAGAGTGATTCCTCTATTTGCCATTTTCCTCTATGGAGGCCCCGGTGCTCTTTATATAGGGGAGCCCGGGTTACAATTCTAGGGCACATGTGGCAGCATATTCTATGAATATGCTCCTTTCCTAAAGCAGATGCTTCTTTGTTCTTATTTAACGGCTTGTCCGGGCTTTGGACGTAACCCGCAACGTCATCCTTGTCTTTTGGCGTCATGGGCTACGTCATCCGGCTTTGCCCGCATCACCTTGGTCGCCACCGACCCGCTGGTCCTCTCCTGTACTTTACTTTGCCCATGCTTCAACTAATAAAGCCACCTTTTGACCAGCGGGGGATTCCTTCTCTTTGAAGCTAAGATAGTCCGGCTAGCATATAGCTAATCCAGCTTACCCATTTACCTATGAAACAGATAGACATGGCCGGCATAAATCTTATGCCGGCCGGACCAGTGTCAAGGTAATGCCCCGTGGTCCGGGCCACACCGTGATTCGGCCTGCCTTGAGGTGACCCGATCAGGACTTTGCTTTGACCGTGCCGTACCTCGGCTAACTCGGCCCTTATACCCCGGTGTTGCCCTACCCGGGGGTATCCCCCCAACAATGGTACATAGGTTTAAGGTCGATCATGATTGAGCTCTTCAAGGATTGATGCAAACTTTGAATAAAATATGGGTACCAAAAATAAATTATCAAATAACCTCCAAAACCATGTGGGTTTTAGAAGCACAAAGATCCAATTGAAACAAGTGAAGTAGGGTTGGATATAACTTCATGATTAGAGAATAAACATGCAAAGTGTTGGTCAAAAGAAGATATCATGGAGGTGTGAGTTTCTGCCAAATTAGGCTTGTTGAGAAGATTTGTAGAAAATATTATTTTCTTGCCTGCAAAACAATCAATAATAAGTGGGTTAGAGGATGATATATCAAAGGGTAAGAGTGGGAATTGGTAGTACTTAAGATGGTTTACAAGATGGTTCAAGTGCATTTCCAAAATATGTACAAGGGTTGAGAAATAAAGGGTCCTAAAGATGTGATGGTTATAACAATTTTGGAGACTTAGCCATTTTTGGCAGATTTAGAGTTTTTGACTAGAATACAAGAGGGGATGATTTTGAGAGGATGCAAGGTTCCAAACTCATCATCAAGTGGATGATGTTGAAGTGTAGATTGAGTATAAGGGATCCATTCTTGGAGTTGGTCTTCATTGACTTGGAAGCTTCTAGAAGGGATAATTTCAGAAGTGATCTGGTTAGGGGTTTTAGATGATCACCTAGTGGCTAGAGTTTAGCTCCATCTTTGGAATCTTGCTTAGGGTTTGTAATCTTAATTTATGTTGATCCTACAGGATGAGCTCCTAGGTTAGCTCACTCTAATTCCTAAGCAAACAAGTCAAATAGAAGATCAAGGCAATTCATCTTACTAGTAGAACAAAATACTGCTAGGGTTACCATCAAGCCTAGCTTGAGGTAAGGATGGGTATTTTGAAGAGATGGAGTTTTGAAGATGGTAATATTAATTGGTACTTCTACCAATAATATAAATTATAAGTTTCTAAAAGGTTTTGGAAAACCTAGAGGTAAGAGTAGTTGAAAGTTCTGTCTTGAAAACTTAAGGATATTAAATCATATAGATCTCCATAATTTTGTTAATAGAATCTAATAAATCATTCATGGTGGAAAGGGTATCGTGGCTTAGGGTTTGAAATGCCAGAACATTTGTGAATATATAAAATTAGCCAAGACAGTTTTGTTAAATAACTTTTGTCAACTGAGGGTGAGGTAAGGAGCATATCATCTGCTACACATTCAGATGCATAAGCATAAACAAATCATAAGCAAACACTACACCACTACACAAGAAAAAGTTTTTGTTCCCCCTGATTTTTGCATTCTAGACACCTAATTAGGGTTGCTGAAAGTGGGATGTTACACAACAAGGCATGAGGAAAAAGCCTACAGATAGGTACATTAAATGCATACTAGAGAAAGTTGGATTTACCCCATTTGGATTTGTGGAACTCACTAGGGAATTATTTATTAAAAATAATATGTTGTGGTAGATTAATTTCTAGAATTTGTACAAATAAAATATAGTCAAGCTTCTAATACAACATGTTGGAGAAAACACTAATGGACCTAGGAAAATTTGGATCTAGATTTTTACATATGATTTAGATTTTTATGTGAATTTATTAGTAGTAGCAGATTTAAATCTCATAGGTAAAGAAATAAAAGAATTAAATAGAGGAGAGAGGTGGATGGGCCACATTGCCTCAGATCTAGCCGAACTAGGATGGGCCAGTCCATCTCTTTCTCCAGAGCATGGGAGAATGTGATTCAAAAGAATTTGGGCGGGTCCCGCCAACCAGAGGCACAAGAGCCTCAGAGCGGTACCGGGTGGCGACGACCGTCTGATCAAGTTGTAATCGATGGTCCATCATCATCTTCCTTGCTTTGACAAAGGTGTCAGAGATGGAAACCTAGGGCGCATCAGCGAGGTATGTGGAGGCTTACCGAGGCATGGGAGACATCGGTGATGGAACATGGCGACACGGTTGCCGGGAGACAATGGCCGGTTTGACGACCAGAGACATCACTCGTAGTGGCATCGGCGGAGGAGCTTGGGAGCTCGCCGGAGCGGGCCCGGGGATGCATGCATGTCGACAGGGAGGCGACAGAGAGGACCAGGAGGAGGTCTGGGGCCAGGAGAGGACCCTTAGAGAGGTAGAAGGGGCTCGGAGACATCAAGTTAGCCGGAGGATCTTCTCTCGGGCATGCTCTAGCGGTGGTCCCTCCGGTGTCCCTGGGACCAAGAGAGGGACATGCGCATATAGATCTGGGTTAGAGGGTTCCATATCTGTAGAGAAAAGGGGCAAGAGATGGCCTGGATCGATCGTAGCTTCACCTTTCGAAGAATGGCCGTGGGAGATTTTTCTTCCTCTTCATGGAAGGCAGGGCAGATGGAGGAGGAGCTCGGCCCTAGGTGGGTTATGGGTTGGTGGGGGAACAAAATGGGGTGATAGGGGAGGTTGGTGTGACCTCTGGCCCTTTTATTTCCAAGGGAGGGGCTCATGGAGGACCATGTCCATGGGAGAGTATGGTGATGGGGCTGGCCTGGGATAGGGAAAGGGTGGCGGTAATGGGATGGAGTGGGGCTCTGGAGTCATGCACTGAGACAGTGAGGCAGGGGTGCAGCAGTTGCAAGTGAGTAAAGGCAAGATAAGACATAGCCTTGTGTCTCCTTCCTAAAAAACACAAAGGGACAAGAGAGATGGTGATGAGGTACTATAGTACTATAGTGGTGTCGACCAGGAGAGATTGCTGGGTGCTGTGGAGAATTGCTTTGCAAGTTTGGATGGACTTTGGAGGGGATTTAGTTCATATTTTGATCATACTCCACTTGTCATAGATGATGTTCATGAAGAACTTTCTCCAAACTTGATCTTAGCATGATGATATAAAGATGCTGGTAGATGGATATGGTAAAGGTGTACCACCAAGAATTAATTGGGATTTGTTTTATCATTTTAGATCATATTTATATCAATTATTAAAATAATGTTTAAATGGGTTTGATGAATTCATTTGATATTTTCCCAAGATTTATTGAATAAGAAAACTATTTAAAACATTTATTTTCATGTTATTGTCATTTAAGAAAATAGGCAAAAAGAATTATTAAAACTCTTCAAAAATATTTATTTTTTGAAGTTGAAAGATAGGGTATGATATGTAGGCCTGAAATGTGCCTAAAGTTGGCAAAGTGTTTATGAGAAAAACAAACTTTCTTTTATTGAGATAGTTTTGGAGTTTTTGTCAAATAAATGAATTAATTAGTTTTGGGGCCAAAATAATTATGGATAACATTTAATAATTTTTTATATTCAAGGTAGATGATGTCCACATATTCTATCTATCATTTTCAACCTTGGGTTTTGAGAATCCAACTAGATTTTGGTAGAAAACAAGGAAAAGAGGATCTTGGGCACTATTAATGTTCTACTATCAAAACCTTGTTGGATTTAGGAGGTCAAAGCTTCCCTTGGGTCATGGGCCATATGCATGAATAGAACAAGTGATGTATATCACCATGTTACAGAGGTTTGAGGTTGATCATGATTGAGCTCTCCGAGGAGTGATGCCAAACTTTGAATAAAATAAGGGTGCCAAGGCAGATTATCAAATACCCTCCAAAACCATGTGGGTTTAGGATGCACAAAGATCCAATTGAAACAAATGATGTATGGGTGGACATAACTTTATGAGTAGAATACAATCATTCAAATATTTGGTCAAAATAAGGTAATATGGAGATGTGAGCTTTTGCCAAAGTAAGCTTGTTGATAAGATTTGCAGAAAATATTATTTTCTTGCCTGCAAAACCATCAGTAACAAGTGGTTCAGAAGTTGATCTAGCCAAGTTAAAGAGTGGTACTTGGTAGTCCTTAAGATGGTCTACAAGATGTTTCAAGTGCATTTCCAAATATCAATAAGGGTTGGGAAAGAGAGAGGCTCAAAGAGGTGATGTTGATAACCTTTTTCCAAACTTAGATAAATTTGTCGGATTTTGGGATTTGACTAGGATATAAGGGGTGAGGATTTCTAGGGAATTATAGGTTCCAAACTCATCATAAATTATATGATGTTGAAGGGTATATTGAGTAGAAAGGATCCATGCTTAAGATTGGTCTTCATTGACTTGGGATCTTCTAGAAGGGATTAACTCTAAGTTGATTTAGTTAAGGAAATAGATGGTCACTTTAGTGGTTAGGGATAAGCTCAAACTTAGTTAACTTTATTAATGTTTATATTCTTGGATTAGCTAGATTCTATATGATGAGCTCCTAAGGTAGCTCATACGACTTCATAAGCAAACTAATCAAGCATGAGATCAAGGCAATTCTTCAAAGCAAGCAACTAAAACTGCTACTAGGGTTACCATCAAGCCTAGCTTGAGGTAAGGATGGTTATTTTGAAGAGGTTGGAGTTTTTGAAGAAGGTAAGGTTCCTTGGTACTTCTACCATGAGCCGAGTTCAAAATCTTTATAAAAGGTTTTGGAAAACCTAGAGGTAAGAGTAGTTGAAGGTTATGTTTTGAGAACATAAGGGGATTATATCATATAGATTTCCATAATTTTTTTAATCGAAGCTAATAAAATAATTGTTGTTGCAAGGGCATCCTGGCTTAGGTTTTGAAATGCCAAAACATTTGAGAATATGTAAAATAAGCCAAGACATCTCTTTTGTTAAATAGATTTTGTCAACTAAGGGTGAGGTAAGGAGTATATCATCTGCTACACATTTCAAAAGAATAAGCACAATCAAAGCATGTAACACTGCATCACTTAAACAACAAAAGTTTTTGTTCCCCTTGATTTTTGCATTCTGGACAATAGTTCAGGGTTGTTTAAGTGGGATGTTGCAGACGTTTCCCTCTCGTCCCGAGATTCGGGAGAGTAAGGTTAGGGGATTTGGAGTCGGGGTAGTATTATGCTTCTCAAGCATACCAACTTACGAGCTTCATCTTCGGATGTGGTTACTGCATTGGTGAAGTTGAAATTCGGTCTTCTTGGGTGCACGGAGAGTTGAGCAAGCCTTAGACCTAGTTGCGGTGGATGATCTTCTTTTCCATTCGGACTCTATATCTCAAGGCGTACACTAGGCGAACTATACCTATATGGAACTTCGTGAAGTACCCTTCTGATGGTAGAATATACAGCTTGATGTCTTTTCTATAATAATCCACGACATTTCCTTAGGGGCTTATCGTAACCTATCGAATACTTAGGATCAAACTCTTGAGATTGTTTCTGGTGGGTGGTTATTCTATTTTGTGGGAAAGACACAGTCTTTCCCCATTAGGAATAAACTAAGGTAGCTTGAATATAACTTAGTCCTTCCTTCTAGGAGTCGGTGGAGGATGTTAGGTCAATATCACAATCAGCCGCCTGGAGTTGAAACCTTCAGATGACATCCACAGACTAGGTCCTAGGAGGCTCATATACTACTTTTATTCGTACTTAGCCTATCGGAGCAGTTGAATTAGCGGATCATCTAAACCGGTTAGAACTAAGGGGGTTAGCGAATTTGCGGTCCTTCAGGTGGTTTTTAAGCTTCGTAAAATCTTCCGTAGATGCCGTCTCTTTAGGTTTCTTCAAACACATTGGAGGGGAGTCTTGTCGACTTCAACTATTCTTGTCATCTCGATTCCGAGGTTCTTGAGTATTGGGAAGGTTGAGTGGATGTCCTGCATTATTGACAAGGTCTATTTTCTAATGTTTTTGCGACTCCTGAGTTGAATCTTGGAGGAAATCTTCCTGAAGTATCTTCTGGTAAGCGGTTTCCTCGAATTGAGTTGAAAGACCTTAGAACTTTACTCAGGTTCTTTGAGAAGGGTGTAGATCTTCTAGCATGATGCTAGAGATAGGCTACATTTCCTCGAGTCTTGAGTTGAGGTCCACAAGTGACGTCCTATTGTGTAAACCTTGAAGGGGTGGTTTCCTAATGAAGCCTTATGGAGTTAGCTCTAGGAAGGTTAGCGGTTAGCGACACTTCTTGTTAGTCTTTAGTCTGAGTAGAGACATCCAACTTCAGGGAAGTCATCTTCACTTGAAGTATGCATCCTTGTCTTCAGGACTTTGTGTTGAGTCCGCAGCATAGAAAACAAAAAATTTCCTACGATGAGAACTACACGCCAAGATTTATCTACTAGGTACAAAGCAACGAGTGGACATACATCCATCGAGAACTTACCCTCGAAAACAACGAGTTTTGTTAACGAGTAGGAACTCGTGGTTGATGTAGTCGTACACTTGCCGATCTCAAGATCGTGAGGAAGTCCGAGCAGGTCCGGCTCCAGCACGTCCTTCAGATCCAGCTCCAGCACCACCAAGTCCAGCACCGCAAAGCAGCGGTGCATCCGCGATCGCACACACGTCCGGTACCCCGACAACCTCCGTCCCTCGCTCCAGCAAAGTAGCTGAAGCAGCAACTCCTTTCTAGATAAAGCCACCGGGAACATGTATCTCGCTAATTCGAGACCATGGGGAAATAATACTAGAGGGGGAGAGAGATCCTTCACGAGGAGGTGTGAGGAAGAAGGGGTGTGAGGGGGGCCTTTTATAGGAGGAGGGGAGGGTACCCCTCCCCATGGCCGGCGTCTCAAGGGGTGACCCTTCACCTCCTCATTCATGTGGTGGTAACTCCCTCCACATAAATTTGCCCCTTCACATTCTCTTTTAAAGTCTCCACTTTAAATGCATTAAATTTCTTCAAATTTAATGCTCTCTCATTTAATAAAACTCTTTTATTATTTTTATTCAGAATTTTGTTAATTACTTTAATTAACAAACATTCACATAAAACCCCCTGCAACATTTCAATATTACATGCAGAACCAATTTCACCCGAAACAGTTTCGGTGTCTATTGAAATAATTCCAGCGCTTTCTTAAATCTTTATCTGAAACATATTTGCTCCAAATGGTGTCGGTATCCCTTAAATGTGTCACCCTACGGTTCGCGAATAATGCAGACATGATCGAGACCCTTCTCATATCAAAAATCAGAAGCGGGACCTAGAGATCCATACTGACTCCTACACATTAAACGATGACTTCTGTGATCGTGAGAACCTTTAATGCTAGTAACTAAATCCCTTTGTCTCGCGATATATTACATGTCTGAGATTCGATCATCGGTATCTCCATACCTAGTTTGATCTCGTTACCGACATGCACTCTTTTCTCGTTCCCGTGATATAACATTCTAGTGATCACATCACTTGCTTGCAAGCTATCTTAATGTGATATCACAAGAGGGCCCAGAGTATATCTATCCGTCATCGGGATTGACAAATTCCACTCTTGATCCATGAGCCTCAACATAACACCTTCGTAGCACTGAACCCATCTTTATAGTCACCGTGTTACGGTGTGACGTTTGATGTTATCAAGATACTCTTCCAGTGTTAGCAATTAACATGATCTCATGGTCTAAGGATAAAGATTACTTCGTATGATGTTATAGCAATATAAACATAATGACTTGATCGTAATGCTATACTTCGGATGAATGTTCATCACATCATTCCACCAATGTTGTGACCTCGTTATTAACAACATCCAATGTCCATGATTAGGAAACCTTGATCATCTTGTTAATCAACGAGCTAGTCTATAAGAGAGGCATAACGAGGAACCCTTTTTGTTTATTAAACACACATGTATTGATGTTTCCGATCAAAACAATTATAGCATGCAAAATAAACATTTATCATAAACATGGAATAAGATAATAACCACTTTATTATTACCTCCCGGGCATATTCCCTTCAGTCTCCCACTTGCACTAGAGTCAATAATCTAGTTTGAAATAATTGGGGAAATGAACACCTATGGCTTTCTGGTGTTGCATATATGTGATTGCTAGTGGTTAACATAATCTTCGGATCTGACAATTTCAGGTCCGTGTGTATTTGCATGTCTTTGCATCTCTGTGCATCACTTATTCTCAAATGAGATGGCATTGTATAAATTTGGTCCTTTGGTGAGACCTTTAGTTCGTTCGGGTTAAAATATGTTGATATTATTGTCACACAATATATCTTCATAGTATTAGCCCACTTTGAACCACACCTAGTTTGATAACAAACTACTTAACACAAATGCCCTCCTTTGCTGCTACTATAGCAGTTATATACTTAACCTTTTGTTGTAGTATCCGTCACAATGTCTCAACTTTGGAACTCATCCAAATCCATCATGGAACATCCTTTCCATTACATTGTGCCACCCATAGTCTAAATTGAGATAGATTTAATTTGTATCTTGTGACAAAAATAGTATCAATGTAACACTTTACAATGAACTACCTTAACTATTTGTCACTTATACATGATATATTCTTAGTTCTTCCAAAGCTCATAAGAATATCTTTACTATCGTCCAATGATCATCTTGTGAATCATTCTGGTATGTGCTCATAACATTTAGAGCATAGGACATTCTGGACATATACATATCATGGTATAACCGATCAAAATCAAAGACTCCAAAAATTCCATTAACATGGAGTTTCTTCATGTTTTCTTTCCAATATAATTTAAAACATCGATGCCACTTCATAAGTGATATTTTAATCATTTGTCTTGCGACATTTTAGCAATAGTGTTTATGGATGTGATTTCTCCCACTAGACTTGTAAAAATTCATCCATCCTTTATGGAATACGGTAATTATTTGAACAACCATTGTTCTCGTAATACCAGAACAAAATAACAATTATTAAAACAAATCTTGAAGCCTAGGTTTGACGACAACGAAAAACACAATAACACTTTATTTGTTTTCGATGAACATCATCACTTATTCTCTTGCTAGTTACTTAGGCCATTGTAGTTCATGAATTGCGTTGTCCTGTATGACACTTCATACCAACCAATTCGGTATCCAATACCGGTATCCAATTCCTCAGAACCACATTGTTTAACAAGCAAGGAATACAACCATAACATGTATATCTTCTATATACAGGTTGGATGTCTCCAAACTTTTATTTTCTGCCAAATATTTTATAGATTCTCTTTCAGCAATTCCTTTTCTTTTAAAAGAATCTATCAACATCAATTGTGGTGTCATTCACATGACACATAGTACAAAGCGTATATAGTCAAATACTAATACCTTTGGACTTGCACTTTGAAGTGAATCACCATCATCAAATATTTGGTGTTCTTTCAAAAATCCATTCTTTAGTGATCTTTTAATGTAGTAAACATTTTACTTACATCTTCTATTCATCCTTATCATGACAACTTTCATGATCAAGCTACTATAACCTATAAGGAAGAATGACGAGTATAATTTTAGTTCCCGAAACCTTTTGGGAGATTCGGATGCCTAGCATCTCCATCCTTCACAAATTCTCATACAATATGAGAACATGTATTTTGCTAAATTACACTCTATCATAATGCAACCAAAAACTTTGTTTCAGATATCACAATATCTTTCACACATGATGGTTTCTGAAACAATTCTTTCAGCTCCAATATAATCTTGATATTAAAACAACTTTTGAATATCAATAATCATGGAGGCAAACATGATACTTTAGATACTAACATTGGAATTCTTACTCTTGATTTAATACTACTTATTAAACTTCATGGAGTAAATAGAGTTTGCTGAAAGTTTGCAATAGGACTTATAAACTTTAAATTGACATTCAAAACAATACGATACCAGTTCGTAAAGTAAATATCCAGAATTCTATAGTTCTATTATCTCAATTAAAACTAAGCATAAGGTAGTGAACAGACGCCAATGATTACAAAAAATTATGCAAATCCACTTCGATTTAGTTTATGAAAAATTTAGTTCGACTAATCCAAATTAGAAATGAACTCCCACTCAAAAACGACATACCTCGTGCCTTTTTGGTGATTACATGAACCAAATCCACTACACCAAGTCCGGTCATCACGTGAGTCGGTGTAGCTTCAAAGGCGATCATCAATATGGGCATCATATCAACTATATTACTCATGCTTAACCTTTCGGTCCGTGTTCCGAGGCCATGTCTGTACATGCTAGGCTCGCCAAGTAAGAACCTTAGTACTCGCGTGTGTAAAACTGTCTTACACCCATTGTATGAAAGCGCAGAGTCGAGTACACCCGATCATCACGTGATGTCTCGAAACACGATCCATAGAACGGTGCATACTTAAGGAAGAACACATTTTTTATCTTGATATCTAAATGAGGGATCATCTTAAAATGCTACTAAAACGCCAAACTAGCAATATAAGATGCAAACATCTAATGTGTAAAGTGAGATGATATGGTCCATGCATTTGATCTCTATCATTTGCATCGTGGTATGATCTCTATCATTCCTTTGTGTGTAAGGCCAAGGTCTATGGAACTTACACGTTGAATGTGTTGTAAGAGTATCTATCATACATCTACTTACAACAATACCATATCAATACACTAGCCCAGCAACGATCTAAACTAGACGCCTCTAATTTATCAATTGCAAGTTTTACGTGGCTCAGGGCTTTGGGAGATAGAACCGTTCTTACCTACGAACATGGAACCACAACGAGGATAACCAAGTTATTAGCAACTCATTGTAAATCAGATATTGACTATAGTAGGAGAGACAGACACCCGCCAGCCACTTATGCAAAGCAAGTTGCATGCCAGTCGTGGAAACGGTCTCATGTACGATGACATGTAAGGTTGGTCTGGGCCGCTTCATCCCACTATGCCACCAATATCCAAAATACATGAAAGAAGCAATAACATGATCATCATCGCCCACATATAAACATATGTGTACTACCCGTGCAAAGGACCTACGCATAGATCAGGCTCTGATACCACTGTTGGGTCCGTAGCATAGAAAACAAAAAATTTCCTACGATGAGAACTACATGCCAAAATCTATCTACTAGGTACAAAGCAACAGGTGGACATACATCCATCGAGAAATTACCCTCGAAGACAACGAGTTTTGTTAACGAGTAGGAACTCGTGGTTGATGTAGTCGTACACTTGCCGATCTCAAAGGAGGTGTGAGGTGTGAGGAAGAAGGGGTGTGAGGAGGGCCTTTTATAGGAGGAGGGGAGGGTACCCCTCCCCATGGCTGGCTCCTCAAGAGGTGACCCTTCACCTCCTCATTCATGTGGTGGTAACTCCCTCCACATAAATTTGCCCCTTCACATTCTCTTTTAAAGTCTCCACTTTAAATGCATTAAATTTCTCCAAATTTAATGCTCTCTCATTTAATAAAACTCTTTTATTATTTTTATTCAGAATTTTGTTAATTACTTTAATTAACAAACATTCACATAAAACCCCCTGCAACATTTCAATATTACATGCAAAACCAATTTCAGCAATTTCACCCGAAACAGTTTTGGTGTCTATTGAAATAATTCCAGCGCTTTCTTAAATCTTTATCTGAAACATATTTGCTCCAAATGGTGTCGGTATCCCTTAAGTGTGTAACCCTACGGTTCATGAATAATGCAGACATGATCGAGACCCTTCTCAGATCAATAATCAGAAGCAGGACCCAGAGATCTATACTGACTCCTACACATTCAACGATGACTTCTGTGATCGTGAGAACCTTTAACGCTAGTAACTAATCCCTTTTTCTCGCGATATATTACATGTCTGAGATTCGATCATCGGTATCTCCATACCTAGTTTGATCTCGTTACCGACATGCACTCTTTTCTCGTTCCAGTGATATAACATTCTAGTGATCACATCACTTGCTTGCAAGCTGTCTTAATGTGATATCACCGAGAGGGCCTAGAGTATATCTATCCGTCATCGGGATTGACAAATTCCACTCTTGATCCATGAGCCTCAACATAACACGTTAGTAGCACTGAACCCATCTTTATAGTCACCCTGTTACGGTGTGGCGTTTGATGTTATCAAGATACTCTTCCGGTATTAGCAATTAACATGATCTCATGGTCTAAGGATAAAGATTACTTCGTATGATGTTATAGCAATATAAACATAATGACTTGATCGTAATGCTATAATTCAGATGAATGTTCATCACATCATTCCACCAATGTTGTGACCTCGTTATTAACAACATCCAATGTCCATGATTAGGAAACCTTGACCATCTTGTTAATCAACGAGCTAGTCTATAAGAGAGGCATAACTAGGAACCCTTTTTGTTTATTAAACACACATGTATTGATGTTTCTGATCAATACAATTATAGCATGCAAAATAAACATTTATCATAAACATGGAATAAGATAATAACCACTTTATTATTGCCTCTCGGGCATATTCCCTTCACTTTGGAGTACGCTGGACTTCTAATGAGGAACTTCCTGTTGGTTTGGGTAGGGTCTACTAAAATAGTTAGTATTTTGGGGGCGGTGGGGAGATCTAGTACACCAAAGGTTAGTGGAATCAGGTCTTCACGTTTTGTCTTGGTTAGCACATCTGGTGGTTTCTTGTTGGGCGTAGGGATCCTTTAGGGTAGACTTCTAGCTTCAATGGATCCCTGGCTATTGTCGGCAGGTGCATGATGGTGTGCACTGTTGATGACGAGTCTTGAGAGCTAAGTTTGACAAGGTATGCCACCCTGCTGAGTAGAAGTCTTCAAATGATTTTATCTTGATGATGTCGACGTCCTGGTTCTCGAGATACTTGGCCTCTCATAACTCTTGAGGTTCATAGGGGTTTGGTTAGCGACAACTAACAGAGGTGCTTGAGTTACTAGGTGGTGCATCAATTTCCCCCAAAACACATTTGATTTGTGTCAATCAAGCCAGAACGTACATACCAGATGACTAGAGCGATGGGGTTGCAAGGTTCTTACTAACCTAGAAACGCAAACAACACACATCAAGCAACACATTATGCACTTAGGCAAGCAAACATGGCCTACTATAGGGACCAAAGAGTTAACTACTCGCGATATAAGGGGAAGCCTATTGTGGGCCCCCGGATTAATCCTCCGAGAATCCCTGTTATGCATACAACCACGATCCCATGATCAGTTAGTCGTGGCACATAACCGACAAGTATCAAAGTAAACATCCAATACATGTCATACCTTATTTGCCAGTATGGCTACATCCATCAACATCAGCGGAACTTCATTAAGCGTAGAGCCTGAGCCATGCCTTAACCTACATGCAACTGACTGGGAGAACGTCCTAGCTCTCATAGTCGTCAACATCACCTTCTTCTTGATATCTGACCAAGTTAATTGCCAGGGACAATGCCAGTGAGTACTTTGAATGTACTCGCAAACCACCTTAAGATAACAGGGCTCCAAGAGAGGTTCTTTACTCAATTAGTTTCTCTTATAGATATAGCATCTACATATCTTTGTTGAAAACCTTTGTAAACATTTTGGAAACCTTTTTGAAAAGTTTGGAAAACATCAGGACTAGGTCACCCATTTGTTCCCGTCTTCAGGTTGTCCCATGACCAAACTCCTTTCTCCTCCTTCCAACCATCCCATGGTCAAAACCTTTCTCCTTTATGACCATCCCATGGTCATAACATTTCCAAAGCCATTTCTTTTCTGAAATCCTTTCTGAAAACAAAACCAGCACCGCTCTACAGAAGTTTTCCCAACCTATCCATGACCGCGGACACGGCTATTCGAATACATTTACACTCTGCAGAGGTTGCACACTTTACCCACACCATCCGGGTACACTACCGTTATCTACACCGATCGTGGGTCGAGTAACCGATCAAGACTCTCCAGATGCCCACTCCAATATAAGTGCCTACCCTATGAGTGTTACTCCCCTCAAAACCGGGACGTCGGGTACCGAGGACCAACTGGAGCGCATTTTACACTTTACACAGTGGGCGCTTTCAATGAGGGGCTCATAGTAACGCCTGGCTGCCTGCAGACAGTTCGTTCCTTCTCTAGGTCAATGTCCCACATGGACCTTTAAGGGAGAAGGCCCAGCCTCCGAGGATCGTGATCCCCTGTAGTAGTTGCGAGGTAGCTTATACTAGAATAGACAAACATCAAATCCAGCCCTGTCCCATTCCAGAGTAATGTGGTTGCACGGGTTAAGTTATTATAGCTAAACTGCAAAGAACCGGGTGCATTTTTGTAAGCCTTTTTCCTCCAGCTTTCCTTCAGCATTTGGTAAAACAAAACCTTTTTCTTTCTCAACATCTCTTGGGAGGTCCCACCTCACCAAGGATTTATCATAAAACATTTGGTAAAACTTTTCCGGGGTCTTCCCATCCTATAGCTTTGCTTCGGCTAAAACAGGGTCTCAAAAGGGGTATGGTGTGTTACACCATCTACCATACTAGGGACAAGTAGGTATCATCGAGAGGGTTGTACTTAATAGTACCATTGAGTAATGGTGTGGAGGAGCCAAGCCACTACCAGATATAGAACATCATATAGTAAAATAATGCAGTTTTCATAAAACAGTAAGTAAAACATGCATAAGTAAAACAGTAGGACAAGACTTATGAGCAAGAAGGTGGCTTGCCTGATGATCAACAATATGGAAATATTTCCCTGGACTTCTTATTTAGATAACCAAGAATACCAATACCAATAATAGTAAGATCTCTTCTTCCTGGCGTCAATACAAGCGCAACTATCGTCGTCATCGAGTATACATGCAAACAAGAAAGACCACAATCAAAACAATGCATACAAGTGGACATTCACATAGCAATAAAGTGGAAAATACAAGTATAATATTCAGTAGGGTTTGAGTGGTTGGGTTTAGAACCATTGCAAAAACCCTATTTGTAGTGGTGAGATTTCCTTTATTCGGGAAATGGTCAAAACCACTAATGAAGGGGTTTGGGACCAAGGCCTGGGTAAGTATGGTATCAATGCGCAACCAGAAAACCCTCAGGTTTGACAAAACAAGACCAACAAAAGTGGTTTCATGATTTTATCACTTTTCTTTAATTTCTTATGAATTTTCTAGTGATAAAGGCTCTAGTTTTAGGAAATAATTCACCAGAAAAGTTCTGGAGCTCCAAAAATTATTTCCTTGGATGGTTAGGCAGGGTTTGTTGTATTTATTCACTGAGAGTTGGAATCATGTCAAAATAATTGCCAGAATGCCCACAGGAAATTCCCAAAGGCAGTTCTGGAGTTGTTTTGTCTTTTTCACCAGATTTAAACTACAATAGCTTTTGATTTGGTTCCAAAGGCACATGGTAGGTATTTACAATACCTTTCTATAGAATTTGGTCTAACCCTTTTTTTGAGTTACCGAGGTTCTTTGAAGATTTATCTAGTGGTAATACTATAGAAGGAAATGTTAAAATCATTAAAATTCCTCAGAAGATCAATAAATTCTTATCTCCTGGTTTTAGAGAGATATTGATGTATCACACCACTAAGATTTATAATTGGGTCAATACATTTCATATATTGGCCTAGAGAATTTCCTAAAGTCAGAGATGCCCTGTTTTTGTTATTTTTACTAATGACAAACCCTGGTTCACCTTAACCTGAGGTAAATGGTAACTGGTAGATATAGTAAAATCCTTTCAAAGAAACTTTGTTTCATCCCATTTGGATATGTGTAGATCATTGAGGAATTTATTTAGTGTAAATGACATATTTTAGTAGATTTAATTCCAGCAAATAACTAAGATAGATCTTGGTAGGGGACTAGCTCTGCATGGTAGAGAAAACCTCATAGGGCATGTCAAAAATTAGATCTGGTCATATAGTGGTATTTTCCATTTTCATAAAGATTTAAAACTAACTGCTATGGAACAGATCTGGAAATGCAGAAAAAAGAAAAAGGAAAAAAGGGCGTCGCGGGCCAGATCTGGAGGGAGCCGGGCCGCACCGAGGCAGGCCGGCCCATTTTTGCCAACGGGAGCACGCGCGCTGGCAATTTCAAATCATGGCGAGGGGGCCGCCTGTTAGTGACCCGTCGAGGCGAAGGGGTACGGGACTTTGGTGGCCGCTCGATTAGATCGCCATCGACGGCCATCGGGCTTCGCCTAGCTCGCGACGGCGTCGACAGGATGAAACCCTAGAGTGGGCAGAGGAGGGGCAGGGTGGCTCACTAGGGGCTCGGGGGAGGTTGGGGAGGCGACAGGGCGACGCGGTCGACGACGACGACTCCAAGGATGGGTGGCGTGACCCTGTTTTCTTCTAGAAAGGAGCTCGCGCGAGGTTGGCTGGAGCGAAACTTCGAGAGCTCGCCGGTGCGGCATCCACGATGGCTGCATGTCGAAACGAGGAACATCGTTAGTACCAGAAGGAGGAGGGGAGCTCAAGAGTATAACATGCAGAGGAGGGGAGAGGCAGTGGGAAGGAGCCCTTGCTCAGTTTTGTGGGGAAGGCCGAGAAAGCTTCCTCTTCTCTTCTAGCGTGATGCAGAGCAGTAGGGGAGAAAGGGGGAGCTCAGGGAGTTAGTTGGGGTGGAGATGGAGTAAATGAATGGCCAGGGGAGCTCGGGGGTGCTCACTGCCCCTTATAAACCAAGGGATATGGTCTAGGGTGGACTTGGTCCACTAGAGCAAATGAGGGAGGAGTTGGCCACGGGTTGGGCAATAAGGGACGTGGAGAGAGGGGTGGTGGGGCCTCTGATTCGAGCACTGAGTGGAGGAAGGGGTGGTGTTTGCTGCTGCATAATATATCCAAGATTTGGAAGATATGCCATATCTCTCTTTCTCTCTTTCCAAGGGCAAAAGACAAGGGGAGGGCAGATGCTAAAGTTCCTGGCCAACCAGAGAGGAGTTCATGGTGCTGGATAGGAGTGCTAGAGAAGCATTGATAAGGATTTGTGTTGGTTTACTCAATGGTTTTGTTAGTTTGCCAATTTTGAACAAATAGATAACTATGAAGGAAGTCTAGAAATTTGACATATGCAAGATGAGGCAAAGATTCTGGTAGATGGGTGTGGACAAGGTAAATCTCCATGAATTATTTTAGATTTATTGGATGATTTTTGGTTCACTTTTTATCAATAATCCAAAAAGTGCTGAAAGGGCTTTCAGAAGCTTATTTGATATTTTTGAATTGGACAAGGTGAGTTTTTTATGTGATATGGTCTTATATATGACTACCCACTTAGGGGAATTTTCCCAAGATTTATGGAGGCTTAAAAGTATTTAAAACTATTATTATTCCATTTGTGCCATTTGAGAAAAAGGGCAAAAAGAAATAATAAAAGATCTCAAAATTATTTATTTTTGAGATGGGAATGTCGGGTATGATATAAGGACCTCAATTGAGCCAAAAGTTGGGGAAGTGTTTTGGCAAAAACCAAACTTCCCATTGTGGAAGAAGTTTTGGGGATTTTGTCTATTAAAGGAATTAAATATATTTGGTCCATAATAAATATGGATAAAGGTTGATAAATCTTGATGATCAAGGTAGATTATGTAGACAAGGTGTAACAAGCATTTGCAACCTTGGGATTAGAGAATCCAAGTTGATTTTGGTGGAAACTAGAGATTTAAGGATTAAGGGTAAGATTGTTTTCATGCCACCAGAACCTTGTTGGATCTTGGAGCTCAAGGCTCCCCTTGGGGCATGGGATATATGGGTGGATATACCAAGTGATGTATATTGCAAAGGTGTAGAGGTTTGAGCTTGATCCTGCTTGAGCTCACCAAGAATTGATTTCAAACTTTGGATAAAATAAGCCTGCCAAGGCAGATTATCAACTAGCCTTCAAAACCTTGTGGGTTTAAGAAGCACAAAGGTCCACTTGTAACAAGTTAAGTAGATCTTGATAGACCTATATGAGTATAACACAACGATGCAAAGAGTTGGTCCATAGAAGGTTGGATGATGGTGTGAGCTTCTGTCAAACTAGGCATGTTGACTAGATTTGCAGGAAAAGTTATTTTCTTGCCTCCAAAACCATCAAAAACAAGTGGGTTGGAGGACGATCTAACCAAGGGCAAGAGTGGGCCTTGGTAGTCCTTAGGATGGTTAACAAGATGGTTCAGATGCATTTTCAAAAATGCACAAGGGTTGAGAAAAGGAGACATTCAAAAAGGTGATGTTGGAACAGATTCTAGACAGCCAAATCTGGCAGATTTAGGGCTTTTGACTAGAATGTGGGTGGTGATGATTTTGATTGGATGCAAGTTACCAAATCATCATCAAGTGGATGATGTTGAAGTGTAGAGGGAGTAGAAAATATCCATGCTTGATATTGGTGTTCATTGACTTGGAAGCTTCTGGAAATTGATCACTTTAGAGCTTATCTGGTTAAGGGTTTTAGATGATTACTCAGTAGCTAGGGATCAGATCCAGATTGTATTCTTTCTTAGTATTTGGTGAGTTTAAAGTATATTGATCCAAGTGATGAGCTCCTAGAGTGGCTCATACTACTTCCTAAGAAGACAAGCCAAACAGTAGATCAAGGCAATTCATCAGACCACAGATCATGGCAACTCATCTTACAAACAAAGCAAACCTACTACTAGGGTTACCATCAAGTCTGACTTGAGGTAAGGTTGGGCAATTTGAAAAGGTCTGGAGTTTGAACAAGATGATAGTCCTTGGTATCTCTACCAAGGGTAGAATTCAAAAGCTTAATAAAGGTGTTTTGGGAAACCTAGGGCGAAGAGTAGTTGAAGGTTCTGTCTTGAAAACATAAGGAGATAGTATTCTATAGCTATCCATAGTTTTATCAATAGAAGCTACTAAAATAGTTGGTTTGCAAAGGCTTCTTGGCTCAGGTTTTGAAATGCCAGAACATTTGAGAATATGGAAATTAAGCCAAGACAGTTTTGGGAAGTAGCTTTTGTCAACTGGTGTTGAGGTAAGGGGTATATCATCTAATACCTATTCATATGCATAAGCATATTCAAAAAACAAGCAAACACTTTAGCACTAAACAAGAAAAAGTATTTGTTCCCCCTGAGTTTTGGCATTCTGGACAACTAATCTGGGTTGCTGAAATTGGGATGTTACAGACTTTTCCCCCTTAAAAGAATCTCGTCCCGAGATTCCAGAGAGTAGGGTTAGAGAATTTTGAGTCAAGGTTAGCGCTACTGGTTTCAAGCGTACTATCTGACGGTACCCGTCTTTGGAAGTGACTACTCTGTCGATGAAGTTGAGCTTCAGTCTTGCGGGATGCACGGAGAGTTGAGCAGAGTCTAGTCTCGATTGCGAGGGATGACCTTCTTTTCCTTCCAGACTCTATATCTTGAGGGCTTAGACTAGGCAGACTATCTCGATGCTGAACTTCACGGGGTACTCGTTGGAAGATATAATCTACAGCTGTGTCTACCTCTCTCTAAGAATTCCCAGCTCTATCTTGGGGGCGTAGCGTATCTTATTAACGACGTTGGTCCAAGCTTCTGGGTTTTCTCCTGGCAAAAGGTTACTCAATTTTTGTGGGAAATACGCAGTCTTCCCCCTTAGGATTAGACTGGGTTAGCTCGTAGATAACGCGTTCCTTCCGTCTTGACTTTATTGGTGGCGGTTCTGAATATTGTCGTCCATCTTCCTCCTGGAGTCGAGGTCTTCAGAAGGCGTCTTTGAAACTATGACTTACGGGGCTTATATACTACTAGTATTCGTTCTTAGCATTTTGGAGTCTTTGGAGTCTCACGTCCTCTAAATGATTGGAACTGAACGGTTGGCGGTCCTATGGTCCTTCTGATAGGTTTTAGCTGAAGTAGTAGGGGGACTTCGTAGAATCTTCAGTTAGTTTCTCATCGGATATCTCACGGTTGTTGTTTGGTGAGAAGGCGTCAAATCTGGCAGTCTTTCTGAAGTATCCTCGGGTAGATAGTCTTTTGAAGATTGAGTGGAGAGACGCAACATTTCCACCTTAGAGCTTCACTAAGGTGCTTCAGGAGGGGTGCGGATCTTCTGTCTTGGAGTGCTGACCCGATGTTAGCGGAAGATTGTATCTTCCTGGAGTCTTGACCTGATGTCTTCGAGTGACGCCCTATTCTATAAACCTTGGCGAGGGTGGTTTCCTAACGAAGCCTTATGGAGTTAGCTCAGGGCAAGCTAGCAGTTTATGACTCTCCTGGCTAGTCTTTAGTCAGAGTTGATACAGTCAGTGTCGAAGAAGAGGTCTTCACTTGAATCTCTTGTGTGGCTTCTTCTTGAGGGCGGAGTAGACTCGTTGTCTTCATGCATCCTTGATACATTGCAAATGTATCTATAACTTTTTATGCTCCATGCTTGGTTTTATCCACTTGCTTATGTTTTGTCCACACTTTGGAGTACTTTTCATATGATTTCTTGGACTAACCTATTAACAAGAGCCACAGTGCTAGCTGCCTGTTTTCTGTTATTTTTGGTTCCAGGAAAGTCAGAAAATGAATATTCTCAGAATTGGACAGGACAAAAGCCAAAGTGCCTATTTTTTCAGAAGACTCTAGGAGCCAGAATACGAGACGGAGGAGGGCCAGGGGCTGGCCACTCCCCCCCAGGCGCGGGCTAGGCCTGGCCGCGCCAGGGCATGGTGTGGTGGCCCCAGGCACCCCCTAGGTCTCCCACTTCGCCTATAAGAAGCCTTCTGACCTAAAAACTCCCGGGGGTTCAACGTTTTTGCAGAAGAAGTTCCACAGTACCGCCACCACCGAAGGGGAGATTCGGGGGACAGAAAGTCTCTATTCCGGCACCCTGCCGGGATGGGGAAGTGCCCCCTGAGCCATCTCCATAGATCTCCACCATCATCTCCATCGACCATCCATGTTCCCCCATCTATGAGTGAGTAATCCCCCGCTCTAGGTTATGGGGATGGTAGGGATTGGATGAGATCGTTCATGTAATGGCATCAGATTGTTAGGGCATGGTGCCTAGTATCTTTTATTAGTGCTTTATGACTTTGTTGCGACTTGTTGTGCTTAATGCTTGTCACTAGGGCCCGAGTGCCATGATTTCAGATCTGAACATGTTATTGATTCATTATGATAGTATTGTTTATGGTCTTATCTACAAGTTGTATACACACGTTGTTGTCCGGAACCTATGGCACCAAAGTGACAGAAATCGGGATAATCGGAAGGGAATGGATTTGACGTGAGGATCACATGTGTTGACGGAGTGTTAATGCTTTGCTCTGGTGCTCTATTAAAAGGAGCACCTTAATTTCCAGTAGTTCCCTAGAGGCCCTGCTGCAAACTGGCTGGCAGGACAAAAGATGTTGTGCAAGTTCTCATTGCGAGCACGTATGACTATATATGGAACACATGCCTAGGATTATCTAGTACTTGGATGCTTTATCTTATTTATCTGCAATTGCCCTATGTTCTGATTGCTATGTGAATTGTCTTGTCCATGCAACGCCCGTCCATCCATCCCTATGCCTACCGCACTCGAATCCCACTGTTTACTGCTTTTGTTACTACTGTCTTTGCTTTACTACTGCTGCTACTTTACTATTCCTACTACAAAACTGTTGCTACTGATAACCTGTGGTGAGCAAGATTGTTTCTAGGTGCAGCTGAATTGATAACTCAGTTTTTAAGGCTTATATATATTCTTTGGCTCCCCTTGTGTCGAATCAATAAATTGGGTTTCACTTCCCTCGAAAATACTGCGATACACCCCTATACTTGTGGGTCATCAAGACTATTTTCTGGCGCCGTTGCCGGGGAGCATAGCTCTATTTATCAAGTTCACCTGGATTCACTATTGTTCAAGCTAAGTTTATTCTTGCCTTGTCATGCTTGTTGTCAATGGTTGGTTTCTTTAAAACTGAAGCTGATTGGCAAGGTGGGTTCACGGAAGATCAAAAATATTATTATAAGGAACACCGCTTGTCACAAAAAGGGAAACACTTATGGGAACAAATTGATAGATTGTATACCATTGCTAGAAACGTGTGCTCTACTTATAATGCTACTTATTGCTGTGATGAATCTCGTTGCAGAAAGTGGTATAAACACCTCCCTTTTTCAATGTGAGTATAATGATAATGATACCATATCTTCTTATGCTAAAGGAATTTATGACTTTTATGATGCGGAACAAATTGAAGAATTTATTGCTTGGAAGGGTGCTTTTGAACTTACTAGTTTGCTTGAAAATATTGATGATTCACCTTATAAATATGAGGTTTATGGTATACTTAAATTTTGCTTTGATAATTACAAGGATGAAAATTACTATATTCTTGAATATTTTAATAGATGCTTTCCACAAATGGAAGGGACTAATGCCTTGCAGGATCCTATGGAAGAAGAATTTGATGAACCTAAAATCTCATTAGATGAAAAAGAGGAGGAGAGTGATGAACAAAAGGAGGAAGAATGGATTAGCTACCCATGCCTACCTTCTAATGAGAGTAACTCTTTATCCCTTACATTATTTGATTGTCCTCCATGATTACTAAAGGAGGATGAATGTTATGTTCCTGAGGATTCTTTTGAAAGTGTTTATAATAAAGCTCTAGTGCTTGTAGATCATGAAAAGCATGCTTTATGTGATAGCTATATTGTTGATTTTCTTCATGAGGCTACTGAAAATTATTATGAGAGAGGAAAATATGGATGTGGAAGTTTTCATGGTATTGAAACACCTCTCTATGTGTTGAGAGTTTTGAAATTACTCTTGTTTTATCTTCTATGCTTGTCACTTTGTTCTTTGTGAATTTATTTGCATACACGATTCCTATGCATGGGAAGTGGGTTAGACTTAAATGTGTTTGGAATTTGCTTCTTGATGCTCTCTTTTACTTCAAATCATATTTCTTATGAGAGTATCCTCTCAAACTTTTATGCCTGAAGATGATAATATGTCTACTATTCTTGGGAGACTTTTTCTTAAATACTACAGGAGCTGTTATTAATTGTAATCAAGGGAAGGTGACCTTCAATGTCAATGACAAGGAACATACTATCTATTTCCCCAAGAAGATTGATAGACTTATGGTTTTGAATTCAATTGAACATGTTGAGGGCATTCAAGTTGGATAAATATATTGTCCCATACCAAGGGAAAAATTTGAAACTATTATGATTGGGACCATTGCTATCAAGGTTGCGGTAACATAATCATTAGTGGAATACAAAGTTTTGTCTCATATGAAATTATTTTGGTAACAAGACCTGATCAACCTTGTTAAAAAAAGGATTTCATTGAACAAAACAATGTTTTCACCATGATTATCTCCGCTTACTTCTATTCTATCCATTTTAGTTTTTCCTTATGCCTAACTTAAAGGCGTTAAAGAAAAGTACTTATTGGGAGATAACCCAAAAGTTTTAGATGAGTATCGGAAGTTATTACTTCAGTAATAACCTCTCCTTATCCTTTTTTATTTGCTTTTTGTGCCAAGAGTAACCTCTAATGAGAAAGAAGTAATGATTGGGAAAGTTGCTATCTCGAAACATATTTCTGTTCTTCACCGTAAAAATTCGTGTAAAATCTATGAATGTATTTTTGAGGCGTGAATTTTTGTGATTCTGCCCCAGGTTGTTATCTAACTTTCGTTAGTTCAACACTTTTTTATTTGAGCAACAGAAGGTCTTCGAAAAAATTCGGCTTTACCTGCTAGTCTGTTTTAACAGATTTCTGCCATTTTCTGCATTTGCTTCTTGTTAGTTCCTTTTTGAGTTCTTTTTGGGAATTGAGCTTTTTGAGGGAAGTGCTACAGTATCTAGTGTTTTAATGGAAGTTTATTGGTGTTAGAACTGAACCTAAAGACTTATTATCTTGAGTGCACTAATGTTGCTAATAAATATTGTGTGAAGTTTTGTATGAAGGAAAAATTTCAGGTGTATGGAAGGAATGAGTAATGAGATGAAGGATGGACTAAAGCTCAAGCTTGGGGATGCCACGCGTGTCACCCCAAGAAATATCCAAGAAGTACAAGCGTCAAATCTTGGGGATGCCCAAGCCATCCCCCTCTTCATCAATAAAAATCCCAGGTTTCTTCCAAACGCTTCATTTTTATTGTTTCGTGCATAGTTGTGTTGTTATTGGAGCGTCTTTTTTTTCGTTTTAGTTTTCGTTTTTAGTTTGCGTGGTTTGCTTAGTTTGCTGAATAAATTGGTTGGACCTCCTCTTTCATACATTGGTGTTCAAATAGTTTGGTTTGGATTGGAAAAGAGTAGGAAGCTTAAGTGGTAAAGAGAGTTTGTTCTTGACTGTGGCCTATGCTTTGTCATGCCATGCTTGATATTGTTTTGGCTTTATGCTTAGTATTCTTTGCTGTAGAATGACTTGTTATAAACAATTGAGATTGCTTAATGTGCTTTGGAAGAATCATGCGTTGTTTTAGCATATTAAAGCATAGTATTGTGGTATTCTCCTTTGATGCTTTATTTGGGTTGACTTGGCACATGCTCACACCATGTTATGACTATCCCAAGTAACCATAAGCCTTTATGATCCTTTAGTTTTCAACTTGTAGTATCACTTGATGCTTTGATCAATGATGTTTTGTCGCTCTGCATGATTATGGTCATTGTTGCTCTCTCGTTTGTCGCTCCCTTACTATTTCTAGCCTTCACTTTCACTCAGTATGTTTTACTCATGTTTCCAACTCCCTAAACCAAATATTGCCAAAGTGTACACCATACCTACCTATTAGCATCATTTGCTACTTCCGTGCATATTCAATATGCCTTGTTTTCTTGCGAAAAAAATGTTTGCTTGTTATGAGGAAGTTAGTTAGTAAAGCTCTCATGAACTTGATGGCACACTTTATTTTATTGCATCTAATAAACCTGAACCATTGCGTCCTTCTTTGTTGCGTATATGCTTGCGCTTTATAAGTTGAAGTTAGCAGAACCATGTTTCATGGGGAACACTTTCAACATTGCATTGGTACTTAGTACCTCGTTGATACCATGTTCTTTTGCTTATGGATCCCGGCGGTGTGAAATAAAAGTGGAACTTGTAACATCATGGAGTTTATATGTATGTTAGAGAAACGCCTGGGACGCTAGCCTAAGCCATGCCTAATCATGGTGGAAACTTGCAGCATAACCATAATGAGCATTCTATGAAGCATCCTCAATAAAAATCTATGCACATAGTAAATAAAAAGATCGCTGAGATGCTCATTGTCTGCTTGCCTTGTCATTTTGATTATGGGATAGCTCCTGTGTCATGTGCAAGGGGTACCCCATTGGCGGTTCTCTATAATACGTATATACTTACAATGACAAGAGCTTACTCGTGACTAAAGTTGAGTAGCATGAGGATCGGTCTTCGTAAGTAAGGGGCATGAGACTTCGATTTATAACTTGTCAAGCATATCCTCTTAGTTGTGTCACTTTAACCATAACCATTTAAAGATGCTTATGCTAGGGGCAATGAGAGCTCAAAGCTAACGAGTATCATACTTTCAG
The DNA here is from genome assembly GCA_916181665.1 of Avena sativa. Classification (NCBI taxonomy): domain Eukaryota; kingdom Viridiplantae; phylum Streptophyta; class Magnoliopsida; order Poales; family Poaceae; genus Avena; species Avena sativa. The sequence continues at coordinate 380,101,917 of OV702286.1, read as the reverse complement.
CATTTGGAAGCCTTTCAAACTTTTCAAAACCTTTTCATTTCCTTGTTGAGTCTCCACACATTCTATGAGCACTTTCTTGAGAGCATAGTGGCCATTCTTAGTTCTATGTGCATTGTCCCAAGACTTGTTGATTGATGCATACCTTGATATTTCTTGTTTTAAACTATTTGTATCTAGTCACTCTTGTAAACTTTGAAGGTGTCCTATGCATTTATGTTTGCTACTCTATGAGGGACAAGCTGAGTGCCACTATGCTATGTTTTCTTTATGTGAAACAAACAAACGTCTTGCAAAGCATTGTTATTCATGATTCTTTTGGTTGTGCCTTTTCATGATGCATCATAGTTTCTTTGTTTTATTGCTAGAACTTTGTCTTTCATGTTATGATTTAAGTACTATGATCCCAGCTTTGAATGTTTTACAGATACTTTGATCAATTTTATGATGGTACATGTCACCTCAAAAATTATTCTTTCTTTTTATCACTTACCTACTCGAGGACGAGCAGGAGTTAAGCTTGGGGATGTTGATACATTGCAAATGTATCTATAATTTTTGATGCTCCATGCTTGGTTTTATCCACTTTCTTGAGTTTTGTTCACACTTTGGAGTACTCTTCATATGATTTCTTGGACTAAACTATTAACAAGAGCCACAGTGCTAGCTGCCTGTTTTCTGCTGTTTTTGGTTCTAGAAAAGTCAGAAAATGAATATTCTCGGAATTGGACGGGACAAAAGCCAAAGTGCCTATTTTTTCAGAAGACTCCAGGAGCTAGAATACGAGACGGAGGAGGGCCAGGGGCTGGCCACCCCCCCCCAGGCACGGGCTGGGCCTGGCCGCGCCAGGGCATGGTGTGGTGGCCCCAGGCACCCCCTTGGTCTCCCTCTTCGCCTATAAGAAGCCTTCTGACCTAAAAACTCCGGGGGGTTCGATGTTTTTCCAGAAGAAGTTCCGCAGCGCCGCCACCTCCGAAGGGGAGATTCGGGGGACAGAAAGTCTTTGTTCCGGCACCCTGCCGGGATGGGGAAGTGCCCCCGGAGCCATCTCCATCGATCTCCACCATCATCTCCATCGACAATCCATGTTTCCCCCATCTATGAGTGAGTAATCCCCCGCTCTAGGTTATGGGGATGGTAGGGATTGGACGAGATCGTTCATGTAATGGCATCAGATTGTTAGGGCATGGTGCCTAGTATCTTTTATTAGTGCTTTATGACTTTGTTGCGACTTGTTGTGCTTAATGCTTGTCACTAGGGCCTGAGTGCCATGATTTCAGATCTGAACATGTTATTGATTCATTATGATAGTATTGTTTATGGTCTTATCTACAAGTTGTATACACACGTTGTTGTCCGGAACCTATGGCACCAAAGTGACAGAAATCGGGATAATCGGAAGGGAATGGATTTGACGTGAGGATCACATGTGTTGACGGAGTGTTAATGCTTTGCTCTGGTGCTCTATTAAAAGGAGCACCTTAATTGCCAGTAGTTCCCTAGAGGCCCTGCTGCAAACTGGCTGGCAGGACAAAAGATGTTGTGCAAGTTCTCATTGCGAGCACGTATGACTATATATGGAACACATGCCTAGGATTATCTAGTACTTGGATGCTTTATCTTATTTATCTGCAATTTCCCTATGTTCTGATTGCTATGTGAATTGTCTTGTCCATGCAACGCCCGTCCATCCATCCCTATGCCTACCGCACTCGAATCCCACTGTTTACTGCTTTTGTTACTACTGTCTTTGCTTTACTACTGCTGCTACTTTACTATTCCTACTACAAAACTGTTGCTACTGATAACCTGTGGTGAGCAAGATTGTTTCTAGGTGCAGCTGAATTGATAACTCAGTTTTTAAGGCTTATATATATTCTTTGGCTCCCCTTGTGTCGAATCAATAAATTGGGTTTCACTTCCCTCGAAAATACTGCGATACACCCCTATACTTGTGGGTCATCAAGACTATTTTCTGGCGCCGTTGCCGGGGAGCATAGCTCTATTTATCAAGTTCACCTGGATTCACTATTGTTCAAGCTAAGTTTATTCTTGCCTTGTCATGCTTGTTGTCAATGGTTGGTTTCTTTAAAACTGAAGCTGATTGGCAAGGTGGGTTCACGGAAGATCAAAAATATTATTATAAGGAACACCGCTTATCACAAAAAGGGAAACACTTATGGGAACAAATTGATAGATTGTATACCATTGCTAGAAACGTGTGCTCTACTTATAATGCTACTTATTTCTGTGATGAATCTCGTTGCAGAAAGTGGTATAAACACCTCCCTTTTTCAATGTGAGTATAATGATAATGATACCATATCTTCTTATGCTAAAGGAATTTATGACTTTTATGATGCGGAACAAATTGAAGAATTTATTGCTTGGAAGGGTGCTTTTGAACTTGCTAGTTTGCTTGAAAATATTGATGATTCACCTTATAAATATGAGGTTTATGGTATACTTAAATTTTGCTTTGATAATTACAAGGATGAAAATTACTATATTCTTGAATATTTTAATAGATGCTTTCCACAAATGGAAGGGACTAATGCCTTGCAGGATCCTATGGAAGAAGAATTTGATGAACCTAAAATCTCATTAGATGAAAAAGAGGAGGAGAGTGATGAACAAAAGGAGGAATAATGGATTAGCTACCCATGCCTACCTTCTAATGAGAGTAACTCTTTATCCCTTACATTATTTGATTGTCCTCCATGATTACTAAAGGAGGATGAATGTTATGTTCCTGAGGATTCTTTTGAAAGTGTTTATAATAAAGCTCTAGTGCTTGTAGATCATGAAAAGCATGCTTTATGTGATAGCTATATTGTTGATTTTCTTCATGAGGCTACTGAAAATTATTATGAGAGAGGAAAATATGGATGTGGAAGTTTTCATGGTATTGAAACACCCCTCTATGTGTTGAGAGTTTTGAAATTACTCTTGTTTTATCTTCTATGCTTGTCACTTTGTTCTTTGTGAATTTATTTGCATACACGATTCCTATGCATGGGAAGTGGGTTAGACTTAAATGTGTTTTGAATTTGCTTCTTGATGCTCTCTTTTACTTCAAATCATATTTCTTATGAGAGTATCCTCTCAAACTTTTATGCCTGAAGATGATAATATGTCTACTATTCTTGGGAGACTTTTTCTTAAATACTATAGGAGCTGTTATTAATTGTAATCAAGGGAAGGTGACCTTCAATGTCAATGACAAGGAACATACTATCTATTTCCCCAAGAAGATTGATAGACTTATGGTTTTGAATTCAATTGAACATGTTGAGGGCATTCAAGTTGGATAAATATATTGTCCCATACCAAGGGAAAAATTTGAAACTATTATGATTGGGACCATTGCTATCAAGGTTGCGGTAACATAATCATTAGTGGAATACAAAGTTTTGTCTCATATGAAATTGTTTTGGTAACAAGACCTGATCAACCTTGTTAAAAAAAGGATTTCATTGAACAAAACAATGTTTTCACCATGATTATCTCCGCTTACTTCTATTCTATCCATTTTAGTTTTTCCTTATGCCTAACTTAAAGGCGTTAAAGAAAAGTACTTATTGGGAGATAAACCAAAAGTTTTAGATGAGTCTTGGAAGTTATTACTCCAGTAATAACCTCTCCTTATCCTTTTTTATTTGCTTTTTGTGCCAAGAGTAACCTCTAATGAGAAAGAAGTAATGATTGGGAAAGTTGCTGTCTCGAAACATATTTCTGTTCTTCACCGTAAAAATTCGTGTAAAATCTCTGAACGTATTTTTGAGGCGTGCATTTTTGTGCTTCTGCCCCAGGTTGTTATCTAACTTTCGTTAGTTCAACACTTTTTTATTTGAGCAACAGAAGGTCTTCGAAAAAATTCGGCTTTACCTGCTAGTCTGTTTTAACAGATTTCTGCCATTTTCTGCATTTGCTTCTTGTTAGTTCCTTTTTGAGTTCTTTTGGGGAATTGAGCTTTTGAGGGAAGTGCTACAGTAGCTAGTGTTTTAATGGAAGTTTATTGGTGTTAGAACTGAACCTAAAGACTTATTATCTTGAGTGCACTAATGTTGCTAATAAAGATTGTGTGAAGTTTTGTATGAAGGAAAAATTTCAGGTGTATGGAAGGAATGAGTAATGAGATGAAGGATGGACTAAAGCTCAAGCTTGGGGATGCCACGCGTGTCACCCCAAGAAATATCCAAGAAGTACAAGCGTCAAAACTTGGGGATGCCCAAGCCATCCCCCTCTTCATCAATAAAAATCCCAGGTTTCTTCCAAACGCTTCATTTTTATTGTTTCGTGCATAGTTGTGTTGTTCTTGGAGCGTCTTTTTTTTCGTTTTAGTTTTGGTTTTTATTTTGCGTGGTTTGCTTAGTTTGCTGAATAAATTGGTTGGACCTCCTCTTTCATACATTGGTGTTCAAATAGTTTGGTTTGGATTGGAAAAGAGTAGGAAGCTTAAGTGGTAAAGAGAGTTTGTTCTTGACTGTGGCCTATGCTTTGTCATGCCATGCTTGATATTGTTTTGGCTTTATGGTTAGTATTCTTTGTTGTAGCATGACTTGTTATAAACAATGAGATTGCTTAATGTGCTTTGGAAGAATCATGCGTTGTTTTAGCATATTAAAGCATAGTATTGTGGTATTCTCCTTTGATGCTTTATTTGGGTTGACTTGGCACATGCTCACACCATGTTATGACTATCCCAAGTAACCATAAGCCTTTATGATCCTTTAGTTTTCAACTTGTAGTATCACTTGATGCTTTGATCAATGATGTTTTGTCGCTCTGCATGATTATGGTCATTGTTGCTCTCTCGTTTGTCGCTCCCTTACTATTTCTAGCCTTCACTTTCACTCAGTATGTTTTACTCATGTTTCCAACTCCCTAAACCAAATATTGCCAAAGTGTCCACCATACCTACCTATTAGCATCATTTGCTACTTCCGTGCATATTCAATATGCCTTGTTTTCTTCCGAAAAAAAATGTTTGCTTGTTATGAGGAAGTTAGTTAGTAAAGCTCTCATGAACTTGATGGCACACTTTATTTTATTGCATCTAATAAACCTGAACCATTGCGTCCTTCTTTGTTGCGTACATGCTTGCGCTTTATAAGTTGAAGTTAGCAGAACCATGTTTCATGGGGAACGCTTTCAACATTGCATTGGTACTTAGTACCTCGTTGATACCATGTTCTTTTGCTTATGGATCCCGACGGTGTGAAATAAAAGTGGAACTTGTAACATCATGGAGTTTATATGTATGTTAGAGAAACGCCTGGGCCGCTAGCCTAAGCCATGCCTAATCATGGTGGAAACTTGCAGCATAACCATAATGAGCATTCTATGAAGCATCCTCAATAAAAATCTATGCACATAGTAAATAAAAAGATCGCTGAGATGCTCATTGTCTGCTTGCCTTGTCATTTTGATTATGGGATAGCTCCTGTGTCATGTGCAAGGGGTACCCCATTGGCGGTTCTCTATAATACGTATATACTTACAATGGCAAGAGCTTACTCGTGACTAAAGTTGAGTAGCATGAGGTCGGTCTTCGTAAGTAAGGGGCATGAGACTTCGATTTATAACTTGTCAAGCATATCCTCTTAGTTGTGTCACTTTAACCATAACCATTTAAAGATGCTTATGCTAGGGGCAATGAGAGCTCAAAGCTAACGAGTATCATACTTTCAGCATTTGGAAGCCTTTCAAACTTTTCAAAACCTTTTCATTTCCTTGTTGAGTCTCCACACATTCTATGAGAACTTTCTTGAGAGCATAGTGGCCATTCTTAGTTCTATGTGCATTGTCCCAAGACTTGTTGATTGATGCATACCTTGATATTGCTTGTTTTAAACTATTTGTATCTAGTCACTCTTGTAAACTTTGAAGGTGTCTTATGCATTTATGTTTGCTACTCTATGAGGGACAAGCTGAGTGCCACTATGCTATGTTTTCTTTATGTGAAACAAACAAACGTCTTGCAAAGAATTGTTATTCATGATTCTTTTGGTTGTGCCTTTTCATGATGCATCTTAGTTTCTTTGTTTTATTGCTAGAACTTTGTCTTTCATGTTATGATTTAAGTACTATGATCCCGGCTTTGAATGTTTTACAGATACTTTGATCAATTTTATGATGGTACATGTCACCTCAAAAATTATTCTTTCTTTTTATCACTTACCTACTCGAGGACGAGCAGGAGTTAAGCTTGGGGATGTTGATACATTGAAATGTATCTATAATTTTTGATGCTCCATGCTTGGTTTTATCCACTTTCTTGAGTTTTGTCCACACTTTGGAGTACTCTTCATATGATTTCTTGGACTAAACTATTAACAAGAGCCACAGTGCTAGCTGCCTGTTTTCTGCTGTTTTTGGTTCCAGAAAAGTCAGAAAATGAATATTCTCGGAATTGGACGGGACAAAAGCCAAAGTGCCTATTTTTCCAGAAGACTCCAGGAGCCAGAATACGAGACGGAGGAGGGCCAGGGCTGGCCACCCCCCCCCCCCCAGGCACGGGCTGGGCCTAGCCGCGCTAGGGCATGGTGTGGTGGCCCCAAGCACCCCCTCGGTCTCCCTCTTCGCCTATAAGAAGCCTTCTGACCTAAAAACTCCGAGGGGTTCGACGTTTTTCTAGAAGAAGTTCCGCAGCGCCACCACCTCCGAAGGGGAGATTCGGGGGACAGAAAGTCTTTGTTCCGGCACCCTGCCGGGATGGGGAAGTGCCCCCGGAGCCATCTCCATCGACCATCCATGTTTCCCCCATCTATGAGTGAGTAATCCCCCGCTGTAGGTTATGGGGATGGTAGGGATTGGACGAGATCGTTCATGTAATGGCATCAGATTGTTAGGGCATGGTGCCTAGTATCTTTTATTAGTGCTTTATGACTTTGTTGCGACTTGTTGTGCTTAATGCTTGTCACTAGGGCCTGAGTGCCATGATTTCAGATCTGAACATGTTATTGATTCATTATGATAGTATTGTTTATGGTCTTATCTACAAGTTGTATACACACGTTGTTGTCCGGAACCTATGGCCCCGAAGTGACAGAAATCGGGATAACCAGAAGGGAATGGCTTTGACGTGAGGATCACATGTGTTGACGGAGTGTTAATGCTTTGCTCTAGTGCTCTATTAAAAGGAGCACCTTAATTGCCAGTAGTTCCCTAGAGGCCCCGCTGCAAACAGGCTGGCAGGACAAAAGATGTTGTGCAAGTTCTCATTGCACACACGTATGACTATATATGGAACACATGCCTAGGATTATCTAGTACTTGGATGCTTTATCTTATTTATCTGCAATTGCCCTATGTTCTGATTGCTATGTGAATTGTCTTGTCCATGCAACGCCCGTCCATCCATCCCTATGCCTACCGCACTCGAATCCCACTGTTTACTGCTTTTGTTACTACTATCTTTGCTTTACTACTGCTGCTACTTTACTATTCCTACTACAAAACTGTTGCTACTGATAACCTGCTGTGAGCAAGATTGTTTCTAGGTGCAGCTGAATTGACAACTCAGTTGTTAAGACTTATAAATATTCTTTGGCTCCCCTTGTGTCGAATCAATAAATTGGGTTTCACTTCCCTCGAAAATACTGCGATACACCCCCTATACTTGTGGGTCATCAATCCTCGTCTTCGGGCTTTTGGATTATTTTGTCCTTCTGGGGAGGAACTGCCCGTTGGGTTGGGTAGGGTCGACTATAATAGTTAGTCTCTTGTGGTGATTGGAAGGTCTAATATACCGGAGGTGAGCGTAGTTAGGTCTTCACTTCTTGTCTTGGTAAACATTTCTGGTGGTTTCTTGTGGATATTGCGGATCCTTCGGGGATTGACTTCTGGCTTCAACGGGGTTATAGCTATAATAGACCGATAAAAACGGAGTGCTATGTGATCGACGAGTCTTGAGAAGTAAGTTTGACGAGGTATGTCGTCCTGCTGAGGTGAAATCTTCGAGTTGATTCTGACTTGACGATGTCGAACTCCTAGTTCTTGCGATGCTTTTCCTCTCATATACTCTCGGGGTTAGTCTGGGTCTCATTACCGACAGCTAACACAGGGGTTTCCTGAGTTACTAGGTGGGTTATCGCTCCTCGAGTCACATTTTTAAGGAGGTCAAAGCAAACCAGAGCATACAAACAAGGCAAACATAGCGAGGGGATCGCAATGTCCTCGACAAACAACACACATCAATCCACACATAAAGCACTTAGGCAACCAAACACAATCAACGTTAGGGACCAAGGAGTTAACTACTCGTGATGTAGGGGAATCCTATTCCTAGGATTATTGACCCTAGATATCGTCCTTCTTCTGGTCGGGGTCACTATCTTGCCGATAAATCCTTCGTCGTATCTTGGACGCTTCTTGATAGTGCAACACCTGATGTCTTATGATTATGAGGATTCCGCTGGTAGAGCGATATGCTAGTCTCCTTGTGTTTGCTGGTAGTTACTTGTCTTCATATTGTTCTCATTGTCTTCACCGGGTTCTAGATCCTAGTTATTTAAAATCCGTAGGTTTGAAGTTTGGACGAGAGTTAGAGGAAACCATTTTCGAAAGCATTTACTTAGAGTAAGAGAAGAAGTAGAACTTTTTGAAACTCATTGAGAAACTAGTTTTCGAAAGACGGGGTTTTCAATATAAGGTTCCTGTCTAGCGACCATGCTAACTAAGGTTCTCCTACAGTCAGAATGACTCTGATACCAAGTCCGTGGGCCCACGGATTAATCCTCCGAGAATCCCTATTATGCATACAACCACGATCCCATGATCAGTTAGTCATGGCACATAACCGACAAGTATCAAAGTAAACATCCAATACATAACGAATACATGTCATACCTTATTTGCCAGTATGGCTACATCAATCAACATCAGCGGAACTTCATTAAGAGTAGAGCCCGAGCCATGCCTTAACCTACATGCCACTGACCGGGAGAACGTCCTAGCTCGCATAGTCGTCAACGTCACCTTCTTCTTGATATCTGACCAAGTTAATAGCCAGGGACAATGCCAGTGAGTACTTTGAATGTACTCACAAACCACCTTAAGATAACAGTAATAACAAGAGGATATGCATTATGGCTGTGGTAGTACGAGGGATCCAAGAGAGGTTCTTTTCTCAATTACTTTCTCTTGTAGATATAGCATCTACATATCTTTGTTGAAAACCTTTGTAAACATTTTGGAAACCTTTTTGAAAAGTTTTGGAAAACATCAGGACTGGGTCACCCATTTGTTCCCGTCTTCAGGTCATCCCACGACCAAACTCCTTTCTCCTCCTTCCGACCATCCCATGGTCAAAACCTTTCTCCTTTACGACCATCCCATGGTCAAAACATTTCCAAAGCCATTTCTTTCTGAAATCCTTTTTGAAAACAAAATGAGCACCGCTCTACAGAAGTTTGTCCAACCCGTCCATGACCGCGGACGCGGCTATTCGAATAGATTTACACTCTACAGAGGTTGCACACTTTACCCACACCATCCGGGTACACTACCCTAATCTACACCGATCATGGGTCGAGTAACCGATCAAGACTCTCCGGATGCCCACTTCAATATAAGTGCCTACCCTATGGGTGTTACTCCCCTCAAAACCGGGACGTCGGGTACCGAGGACCAACCGGATCGCATTTTACACTTTACACAGTGGGCGCTTTCAATGAGGGGCTCATAGTAACGCCTGGCGGCCCGTAGACAGTTCGTTCCTTCTCTAGGTCGATGTCCAATTAAAATATGGGATCATGTGGACACATGTCATCACCACATATTCTAACACATGGGAAGGTGATTTAAAGGTTGGATCATATTTTAATAAGTTTAAGTTTAATATTAAATGATTTAAAGTGACTAGAAATGCCTATATAGCATTATTTTGGTACTAGTCCAAAGTCACTGCATGTAAACCTTAATATTATTACATATTCAGATAGGTATGGTTAAATGTGATTTTTGAGAGTTGGAATCAACTCAAAAGCTATTATGGTTGATTTTATAAAAATGTTTGAATGTGCAAATGCTTCTGTCTTGTTATTTTTACTAGGAGAGATCTCTAACTCTAAAATATTTAAATCCAAAGGGCATGGATAGCGATTTTCAGTAGCTTTCCAAAAAAATTGGAATCACTCAATTTGGTTCAGTAAATCTTCCTGAAATGATTTTTGAACTAAGGGAGAGAAATGTTTTGAAGTCTAAATCGAAAAAACTAAATTTGAACTACTGGGTCAGCACGGGAGAGTAAATGAGCCGACCTAGTGACGCTCAGCGGTGCAGAGGGCGACTGATAAGGGGGTCCCGCATGTCAGCGACACTTAAAACCTGAAACGGTATGGGGCGATCTGGGCCACACGATTAGAACACAGATCGACGGCTCACGGTCGTCGTCGACGATGAACTCGTCGCCGGCGAGACTAAACCCTAAACAGCCAGTGGGGGTCTACTAGGGACGTACCAGGGCTTAAGCTAGTGCGGCAAGGCGGACAAACAAACTGGTGGACGACGACGGACTCAGGCGAGGTCACGGCAGGGGCTGAGGTGGACGAAATTGACGGAGACTTCTCCTCCTCTGCAGCTGCTTCCTCTGGTGCAATTTTGGCAAACGACGGCTTGAGCGGCTCTAGCGAGAGAGGGGAAACGGTCAGTGGAGAGAGGGGAGTGAGATGGTGTGAAGAAATGGTGCTGGGGTGGCCTCCTTATATAGGCTCGACGAGGGGACCGACGGGTGTGGGAAGGCATGTCCGGCGAGGGAAGTACAGGGGGCTACCGGCGTGGTTGAGGTAGGCGGACTATGGGAGGTCTGCTGGCGGTCAGCTATAGCACAATGGCGTGGCTAGGGGCGGTGCCTATCGGTCAGGGGCTTCCCGCGCTCTGGGAGACAGAGGCGGTGCTCGACGCGACTCCCGGTGACTATGGGTCGCGCGGTGGTGCACGACCGTGTCTGGCAGGGTGCTGGTGTCGAGGCGGAGCGACGTGCACGATATGGTGTCGAGGCACGATCGGTGGCATGCTGGCGGCGATCACGCTCTGGCGCGCTCTGGCTGCACGCAGAGATTAAGGGCTAAGAGGATGTGGGGTGGTCCAGGGGCTATCTGTGGCCATAGGGTGGACCGTGGGTGGCGGTGAGTTGGCCCCTAACTTCCTGGAGCGGTGGAGAGGGGCTGGCGGTCTCCTGCGCCTTGTGCACGCTTGGCCGGCGAGCATGGCATCGGGGAGGCATGGCACTGGCGCCAGGGGCTAGGGATAGAGGTGGGTTTGGTATGGTTGGGCCTAGGAGAGACCAAGATGATCAATGCACACCAATTGGCTCAACAAAAATTGCTCCAAAACAGTAATAGTTAGGCCACATTTTGTCTGCCTACCAACTGTTCGATCAAATGGCCGCATGAAGAAAAGTTTTGAAATTTTGAAAGATTTTTGGTGGAGTGGTGTAACTTATGCTTGAGTATCCAGGTTTGCTTGGGATTTTGAAATGGAGTTCATTTGAGTGGTTTTTGAGAAAGTGGTATCTAGACATATGAACTAGATTTAATTTTCAAATGTCAATTAAATTTAGAGTTTGAAAGTTTTTGGGATGAAACAAAGTGGGCCTTGGCACATCACAACTTGTACTAGAAAGGGGTGCAAAGATCCACAATTGTCTCTGTTGGAAATTGAGTCCTAGGAATGCCCAAAGTAGGCTAGGTGATTAAAATGGCAAAAGTGACCATTTGCTTATTTAATTCCTTTTGACTTATTTTTCTTTGGGATTTTCTTGGGGATGATCTAGATGATGTGTAATTCACCTTAGAATCATTTTACAATCAATAGATCCTTTAATCATGGCAATTCAAAACAACTCCTATTTAAATGCACACACATATGAATGCTTAAGGATTTTAAATAAAAAAAGTTTTTTCTTAACCCTAAATTGGGTAGATTTGATCTTGATCACTTGGATTAATGTTTTGGGATATTACAAACCTTCCCCCCTTAAACAAAATCTCGTCTAGAGATTTAAGAAAGAAAACTAGGAACTAAAGAGATCTGGGAACTCGGTCCTAATGTAATCTTCTCGCTCCCAAGTGGCTTCCTCTTCGGTATGGTTGCTCCATTGGATCTTGAGAAACTTGATACTCCTGGTCCTGGTGGTTCTGTAGGCTTCCTCCAAGATACAGATGGGCACTTCATGATACGTCAAATCCTTGTTGATATCAACGGCTCGGTGATCGATGTTCTTGAAAACTTCGGTCTTCTCCGGCACTTCTAAGCATTTGCGAAGTAACGAGATATGGAACACATTATGGATGGCTGACATCCCTTCTGGCAGTTGCAATTGATATGATACTTCTCCTCGACGGTTCAGAATCTTGAAGGGTCCGATATATCTAGGGGCTAACTTTCCTTTCAGACTAAAACGTTGGGTTCCCTTCAATGGTGAAACCTTGAGATATACAAAATCTCCGACATTAAAAGTCAGGTCTAGCATCACGATACATCAGATCCTTGTCTGGATTGGGCGGTCTTGAGGTGCTCACGGACTTTTTGAACCTTCTCTTTGGCTTTTCGGAGAATGCCGGGTCCAAAAATCGGACTCTCTCCTACTTGCGACAAATTCAAAGGGGTACGCCACTTTCTTCTCTTCTAGCTCGATGCAGAGCAGTAGGGGAGAAAGCGGGTGCTCAGGGAGGTAGTTGGGGTGGGGATGGAGAAAATGAATAGCCAAGAGAGCTCGAGGGTGCTCACTGCCCCTTATAAACCAAGGGATATGGTCTAGGGTGGACTTGGTCCACTAGAGCAAATGAGGGAGGAGTTGGCCAGGGGTTGGGCAATAAGGGAGGTGGAGAGAGGGGTGGTGGGGCCTCTGATTCGAGCACTGAGTGGAGGAAGGGGTGGTGTTTGCTGCTGCGTAATATATCCAAGATTTGGAAGATATGCCATATCTCTCTTTCTCTCTTTCCAAGGGCAAAAGACAAGGGGAGGGCAGATGCTAAAGTGCCTGGCCAACCAGAGAGGAGTTCATGGTGCTGGATAGGAGTGCTAGAGAAGCATTGATAAGGATTTGTGTTGGTTTACTCAATGGTTTTGTTAGTTTGCCAATTTTGAACAAATAGATAGCTATGAAGGAAGTCTATAAATTTGACATATGCAAGATGAGGCAAAGATACTAGTAGATGGGTGTGGACAAGGTATAGCTCCATGAATTATTTTAGATTTATCGGATGATTTTTGGTTCACTTTTTATCGATAATCCAAAAAGTGCTAAAAGGGCTTTCAGAAGCTTATTTGATATTTTTTAATTGGACAAGGTGAGTTTTTGATGTGAGATGGTCTTCGATATTACTACCCACTTAGGGGAATTTTCCCAAGATTTATGGAGGCTTAAAAGTATTTAAAACTATTATTATTCCATTTCTGCCATTTGAGAAAAAGGGCAAAAAGAAATAATAAAAGATCTCAAAAATATTTATTTTTGAGATGGGAATGTCGGGTATGATATAAGGACCTCAATTGAGCCAAAAGTTGGGGAAGTGTTTTGGCAAAAACCAAACTTCCCATTATGGAAGAAGTTTTGGGGATTTTGTCTATTAAAGGAATTAAATAGATTTGGTCCATAATAAATATGGATAAAGGTTGTTAAATCTTGATGATCAAGGTAGATTATGTAGACAAGGTGTAACAAGCATTTGCAACCTTGGGATTAGAGAATCCAAGTTGATTTTGGTGGAAACTAGAGATTTAAGGATCTAGGGTAAGATTGTTTTCATGCCAACAGAACCTTGTTGGATATTGGAGCTCAAGGCTCCCCTTGGGGCATGGGATATATGGGTGGATAGACCAAGTGATGTAGATTTAAAGGGTGTAGAGGTTGAGCTTGATCCTGCTTGAGCTCACCAAGAATTGATTTCAAACTTTGGATAAAATAAGCCTGCCAAGGCAGATTATCAACTAGCCTTCAAAACCTTGTGGGTTTAAGAAGCACAAAGGTCCACTTGTAACAAGTGAAGTAGATCTTGATAGACCTATATGAGTATAACACAACCATGCAAAGAGTTGGTCCATAGAAGGTTGGATGATGGTGTGAGCTTCTGTCAAACTAGGCATGTTGACTAGATTTGCAGGAAAAGTTATTTTCTTGCCTGCAAAACCATCAAAAACAAGTGGGTTGGAGGATGATCTAACCAAGGGCAAGAGTGGGCCTTGGTAGTCCTTAGGATGGTTAACAAGATGGTTCAGATGCATTTTCAAAAATGCACAAGGGTTGAGAAAAGGAGACATTCAAAAAGGTGATGTTGGAACAGATTCTAGACAGCCAAATCTGGCAGATTTAGGGCTTTTGACTAGAATGTGGGTGGTGATGATTTTGATTGGATGCAAGTTACCAAATCATCATCAAGTGGATGATGTTGAAGTGTAGAGGGAGTAGAAAATATCCATTCTTGATATTGGTCTTCATTGACTTGGAAGCTTCTGGAAATTGATCACTTTAGAGCTTATCTGGTTAAGGGTTTTAGATGATTACTCAGTAGCTAGGGATCCGATCCAGATTGTATTCTTTCTTAGTATTTGGTGAGTTTAAAGTATATTGATCCAAGTGATGAGCTCCTAGAGTGGCTCATACTACTTCCTAAGCAGACAAGCCAAACAGTAGATCATGGCAATTCATCAGACCATAGATCAAAGCAACTCATCTTACAAACAAAGCAAACCTACTACTAGGGTTACCATCAAGTCTGACTTGAGGTAAGGTTGGGCAATTTGAAAAGGGCTGGAGTTTGAACAAGATGAGAGTCCTTGGTATCTCTACCAAGGGTAGAATTCAAAAGCTTAATAAAGGTGTTTTGGGAAACCTAGGGCGAAGAGTAGTTGAAGGTTCTGTCTTGAAAACATAAGGATATGCTATTCTATAGCTATCCATAGTTTTATCAATAGAAGCTACTAAAATAGTTGGTTTGCAAAGGCTTCTTGGCTCAGGTTTTGAAATGCCAAAACATTTGAGAATATGGAAATTAAGCCAAGACAGTTTTGGGAAGTAGCTTTTGTCAACTGGTGTTGAGGTAAGGGGTATATCATCTAATACCTATTCATATGCATAAGCATATTCAAAAAACAAGCAAACACTTTAGCACTAAACAAGAAAAAGTTTTTGTTCCCCCTGAGTTTTGGCATTCTGGACAACTAATCTGGGTTGCTGAAATTGGGATGTTACAAACCTTTCCCCCTTGAAAGAATCTCGTCCCGAGATTCCAGAGAGTAGGGTTAGAGAATTTTGAGTCAAGGTTAGCGCTACTGGTTTCAAGCATACTATCTTACGGTACCCGTCTTTGGAAGTGACTACTCTGTCGATGAAGTTGAGCTTCAGTCTTGCGGGATGCACGGAGAGTTGAGCAGAGTCTAGTCTCGATTGCGAGGGATGACCTTCTTTTCCTTCCGGACTCTATATCTCGAGGGCTTAGACTTCAGCACTAAACAAGAATTTTTTTTGTTCCCCCTGATTTTTGGCATTCTGTACAACTAATCAGGGTTGCTGAAATTGGGATGTTACACCTATCTTAGTGTACTATTAATCCTAGATGTCACATTATTGTGGTCTGGTTCACTATCTTGCAGATAAAATCTTTGTCGTATCATCAGAGACTTCTCGATAGTGTGGTACTTGATCCTTCTGGTCAGGAGAATTCCATTGGTTGGGCGATCTTGTAGTCTCCTTGTGTTTGCTAGTAGTTACTTCTCTTCATCTTGTTCTCAAGGTCTTCACCTGGTTTCCATGTCCTACTTGTTTAAAATTCACATGATTGAAATTTGGACGAGAGGTAGAAGAAACCATTTTTGCAATAATGAAAATTTGAGGGAGATAACAAGTAGAACTTTTCGAAAAGCTTTTTAAGAAAGTCGTTTTCGAAAGCCGGTGTTTCCAAAATAATTTTCCTGTGTAACGACCATGCTAACTAAGGTTCTCCTACAGTCATGAGGCCTCTGATACCAAGTCTATGGGCCCCCTGGATTAATCCTCCGATATTCCCTATTATGCATACCACCACTATCCCATGATCAGTCAATTGTGGCACATAACCGATGAGTATCAAAGTAAACATCCATTACGTAAACAGATACAAGTCATACCTCAGTTTCCATTATGGCTACATTGAACATCATCAGCGGAACTTTATCAAGCATCAAGGCCGAGCCATGTATTAACCTATAGGAAGCTGACTAGGAGAATGTCCTAGCTCGCATAGTCATCAATGTCACCTTCTTCTTCCTTACTTCTCAAATCTGACCAAGTTAATAGCCAGGGACAATTCCAGTGAGTACTTTGAATCTACTCGCAAACCACCTTAAGAGAATAAAAATAAAATGATATGCAATATGGATGTGGTAGTAGGAGAGCTCCACGAGAGGTTCTTTTCTAAAATAGTTTCTCTTATAGATATACATCTACATATCTTTGTTAAAAACTTTTGTAAAACATTTTGAAAGTGCTTTGAAAAGTTTTGGAAAACACTAGGATTGGGTCACCCTATTTCACCTCACTGTTCTCAATCGACCAGACTTTCCATCTTCCGTGATCCTTCAATATCACCTCACCTTCCCTGGTGTCCTTCAAACTACCAGTTTTTGAAAACTCTTTCTTTTCTGAAATCCTTTTTGATATCAAAACCAGAACCGCTCTACAACAAACTTCCCAACCGTCCATGACAGTGGACACTGCTATTCAAATAGATTTACACTCCTAGAGGTTGTACACTTTACCCACACCATATGGGTACCCTGCCCTGATCCCACACGGATCGTGGGTCAATTAACCGATCAAGACCGTTAGGATGCCCAATCCAGTATAAGCACCTATCCTATCAGCCATTCATAGTAAACACATGGCTACCTATAGACAGTTTGTTCCTTCTCCTGGGCGATGATTCACATGGACCGTTCCTAGAGAAGGCCCACCCTCCAGGGATCGTAATCCCCTGTAGTAGTTGTGAGGCAACCTATACTAGAGTAAACAAACTTCAAATCCATCCCCTTCCCATATAGGAGTAATGTGGTTGCACGGGTTAATTTTTCTAGCAAACTAAAAAGAAATGGGTGCGTTTTGTAAACATTTTTCCTCCTTCTCCACTTCAACATTTATTGTAAACCAAAACCTTTTTCTTTCTGAAACTCTTTTGGCAGGTCAGACCTCTAAAAGGAATATAGCTGAGACGCAATAATAAAGTGGTTATTATATTATATTCCATGTTTATGATAAATTTTTATTTCTCATGCTATAATTGTGTTAACTTGAAACGTTAATATATGTGTTTTTAATAAACAAATAAAAGGTTCCTAGTAATGCCTCTCATTACACTAGCCTTTTGATTAACAGATGATCAAGGTTTCCTGATCATGACATTGGATGTTGTTAATAACAAGGTCACATCATTGATTAAATGATGTGATGACCATACTCCCAAAGTATAGTAACACAATCATGCCATTATGTGTACACTACTATAATGTCATTCAAAGTAATCCTAATCCTTAGACCATGAGATCACGTCAAACAGTGACTCCAGAAGAGTATTTTGATTGCATCAAATGTCACACCATAACAGGGTGATTATAATGGTGTCGTCATATACTTGGAAAGTGTTAGTTGAGGCTCATGGATGAAGAGTGGGATTTGTACATCTTGATGACGGAGAGATATACTCAGGGCCCTCTCAGTGATATCACATTAACGCAGCTTGCAAGAAAGTGATAATGATCACTAAGAATGTTATATCACGGGAATAAGAAAAGATTACTTGTCAGTAACGGGATCAAACTAGGTATGAATGATACTGATTGATCGGATCCCGGACAAGTAAAATGTCGCAAGAAAAAAGGAATTGGTTAATGCGTATATAAGGTCACGCGATCTCTACGTCATCGCATGAACTGGTGGGAGTCATTATGGATCTCCAGGTCCCGCTAATGATTATTGATCGGAGAGTGTCTCGATCATGTCAACACAGTTCAAGACCTTTAGGGAGACACACTTAAGGGTGGTCGACGCATTTGAGTGGATAGGGAACACCGGAGAAAATACTGGACAACGCAAGAATTGTTCTGATAAATCTGCCAGAATAGTTTCGGTGTATCGAAATTATATCATCGGGGATTGAGTTGTTAATGTGTTCATTGAATGAAGTGTTCATTAAATGAAGTACACTCACTAAATGAAGTATTCATTAAATTGAGTTGCATTAAACCAAGTGAATTAAAGTGCTTTAATGGCAAGATCTTTTATTTTTGAGTGGGAATTAAATGGAAGATGAGTGGAGCTATATTGATGTGAGTGGAGTGTCCACCCACATAATTGGGGAAGAGGTGAGGGTCAACCATATGGATGTGTTCCTAGCACCCTTGGGCTGCCCCCCTCACCTATAAAAGGCCCCCTCTCCTCTCCTCTCATCTCACACCATTCACCCTTCTTCACATATGTCCTTTGGTTGGCATCTTCCTCCCCCTCTAGCCTTGTCCATTGTCACGAGTATGGCGCTTAGGAGAAGCCCGTCTCAAGATCTTCTCCACCACCCTCACCACCATGTCGTAGTGTTGGCGGAGTTCCCGAGGATCCCCTACTTCCGCTGTCGAGCTAGAGCGAGGGACAGAAGCCGTCGGCACACCGTATGTGTGTCCGACTACGGAGGTGCTACACGTGTGGCACTATCATCGTGTCCTTGAGGACGGTCGTGTACACTCTAAAACATCCACGTTTGTTTGTGGGAATGTTATCCCACGTTACGTTCTTCGAGGGTGAGTCCATCTGAAACCATTACATGTATCTCCTTGATATGATCTTGGTGGTTGCAACCGTAGGATTTTTTTGTTTTCCATGCAATGAACCCCATCAGTGGTATCAGAGCCGTGTCTATGCATAGATACTTTGTACAGTTAGAACACATATGAATATTTGTGTGTTGATGATCATTTTATTTCACCCTTCATGTATTTTGGATATTGACGGCATAGTGAGATGAAGCGGCTCGGACAAACTTTACATGTCCTCGCACATGAGACCTATTCCACGCTTGACATGCAACTAGTTTTGCATAAGTGGCTAGCGGGTTTTTGTCTCTCCGACTATAGTTGATATCTAATTTACAATGGGTTGCTAATAATTTGATTATCAGCATTGTGGTTCCTTGTTCATAGGTAAGAACGGTTCTATCTTCAAAAGCCCAAAGCCACATAAAATATGCAAAAGATAAATTACAAGCATCTAGTTTTATTTTTCCTAGGCATGTGTTATGATATGGTAAATGTTATAATTTTAGTATGGTGAAATACTCTCAGGAATTATAACAAAGTGGGAGCGCCATAGACCTTGGCTCTACACAAATGGAATGATAGAGATCATACCATGATGAACAAGATAGTGATCAAGTGCAAGAACCATATCATATCAGTTTATGCATCTGATGTTTGTTTGCATCTTATATTTCTTATGTATAGCTTAGAACTTTGTTGGGGGGATACCCCCGGGTAGGGCAACACCGGGGTATAAGGGCCGAGTTAGCCGGGGTACGGCGCGGTCAAAGCAAAGTGCTGACCGGGTCACCTCAAGGCAGGCCGAATCACGGTGTGGCCCGGCCCATGGGGCATTACCTTGACACTGGTCCGACCGGCATAAGATTTATGCCGGCCATGTCTATCCGTTTTGCAGGTAAATGGGTAAGCCGGATTAGCTATATGCTAGCCATACTATCTTAGCTTCAAAGAGAAGGAATCGCCCGCTGGTTAAAAGGTGGCTTTATTAGTTGAAGCATGGGCAAAGTAAAGTAAAGGAGAGGACCAGCGGGTCGGTGGCGACCAAGGTGACGCGAGCAAAGCCGGATGACGTAGCCCGTGATGCCAAAAGACAAGGATGACGCTGCGGGTTACGTCCAAAGCCCGGAGGAGCCGCTAAAGAAGAACAAAGAAGCATCTGCTTTAGGAAAGGAGCATATTCATAGAATATGCTGCCACCTGTGCCCTAGAATTGTAACCTGGGCTCCTCTATATAAAGAGCATCAGGGCCTCCATAGAGGGGGACGGCAAATAGAGGAATCACTCTCTGTCTAAGGTAGAACTCTAGGGCTAGTTGGTAGGGAGTAAGAGACATAGTCTCCTTCTTGCTAAGAGCCTCAAGAGCACTTGAAAACACCATTGATTGAGAATATACAAGAACTTCCGTGCGTGGAATCACCACGCTCAGCCTCCCTAGATTCCCCTAGCACTCATTGGCCCCCATCGTTAGCCTATCCATGGCATCTGCCGTGCCACCACCACGACAGTTGGCACCCACCGTGGGGCTAGCGGTGCTAGTAGGGGTGAAAATCCAGACAGGAAACTTCTCGAGCACCGGCGAGCGTATCGTCTCAGGCTTGGTTCAACACTTTGGAGCGTTGGACTACGTCAGTGACAACGCGGGAAGCTTCGGCAGGCACCCTCGACCGTGCAACAGTGTCTTCCTCAAGTTTGGCACGCACAAGATCTACGTCGGGGTGGATGAGTCCTGCGTTCACCCGTGGCACGTCATCGAAGGAGGTGAACCATCTCTCAGCGCCGCTCGTGGAGTGCGTATCGCTCGCCCCACTAGCAGCGTTGAAGTCCTGATGACCGCGCCAGATGCGGGACCGAGCAAAGATCCGGCGCCAGAGCCAGAGGTAACGCCCAAACAAACCAGGTCTAGGTTTCCTCCGCTAGAGAAGCCAGATAATGTGCTCCAGCAAGCGATAGATAGCTTAGCAACACCAATAGCACCTGTGGTAGATCTGGCTCAGGCGCAAGCTGAGTTAGACGAAACTAGGCAGAAAATGTTAGCCGGAGCAAAGAAGGTAGCAGAGCTGCATCAGTCGCTGCACATTACCTTGAGAGAGTATGCTAAGGCAAATCGTATTGATGGAGTGAAAATCTGAGGCAGGAACCTGATCACCGAGATTGACAAGGAGTACGAGCCTAGGCCGGGTCAGACAGCTACGATAGTGACAGGAGGGCTAGATCGATACAGTACCCTGGCAAAGAACCTCAGAGCAGCAAATGCAGCCGCATCTGAGTTAGAAGGCTTGACCAGTGAGGCTCGATAGAGGCAGCAAGAGAGGGTAAATCACTTGTTGAGGGTTGCATGCCAACAAAATGAAGAAATAAACAAAGCTAACCCAGCACCACCAGGGGCCTCACAGGTGGTACATTCGGCTAGAAATAACCCGGCGAGATCCAGAGGAGCCGCCGTCGTCACCGGGTCACGATCCCAGGAGAGAAGAGGTAGTGGATTCAGGGAGAAGAAATAAGCAAATGGTCCCTTATGACCCGGTAAGGGCTGGAAAACGTAAAGCAGTACAAGTTGATGAGGACCTCCACAGTACCAGCCGGGGTGTGGCTGCCCGAGGTAACCATGACCAAGGCAATGTCGGTCAAAGAAATGCTGCCAACAGCAATGCCGGACAGCACGATCCCATGGGAGTGGGGCAAAATGTACCCTAGACACAACAGCGTGTACCTCGGCAAGGAGGAAGTGCAGGACAAGAGGCACAACAACATCATGTGCATCCGGATCGGGAAAGATACAATCATGGTTATTCGGCTATGGTCAACGATGGATACCGCGGATCACCATGTAATTGGATCACGGTTGGGAAGCAGGAACTTGTAGCCAGATGATGCGAGGTTGAAGTTGGATAGGATTTATAGGTCGGCGCAAATCGAGTTACAAGGTCCACCGGGCCCAGCATGTTTCGGGCCCCGGATCATGAACGAGCCACCAATGCCGAACTTCCAGCTGGCCAGGGGAACCCGAACTTATGATGGAAGTACCAGACCAGAGGATTGGCTGATTGACTATGCCACAGCAGTCAAGATCGCGACAGGAAATTTGAGGTGGGCGGTGAGATACGTACCACAGATGTTGGAAAGACCAGCGCGAGTTTGGTTGAACAATTTGCCACCAGGAAGCGTTAACTGCTGGTTGGGTTTCCAGGAGCTGTTCGTTAGCAATTTCTCAAGAACTTACAAGAGACCCAACAGACCACAAACCCTCGCGTTATGCCGGCAGAGACTGAATGAGCCAGATAGAGATTTCTTGACTCGGGGGTGTAATGTGAGAAACTCGTGCGAAGGGGTGATTGAATCACAAGCTATCGCGTGGTTCGCTCAGGGGTGCAGATATGGAAGTATGCTGTGGCAAAGGTTACAACAAGATATGCCAACTACCTTGGCAGAGACGATCCAGATTGCAGATTCATATGCCTTGGGAGATCCAACTCAACCCTGATAATGTCTAGCGAGGCAAACAAAGGGTGTTACAGCCGAGATGGATCTGGATCGTCAAGGAGGAACGATTTCCGAGTGAAAAGGAGGTATGAATGCCCGGATTATCGGTATAACTTGCAGCAGGTCGCGGAAGTGGACCGGGATCAACCCAATGCCGGAGCCAGTCAACGCCAAAAAACTATAGGACAGAGCTGGCAACAGAAAAACGAAGGGAGAAAACCTTGGACCCCGGAACAGAAAAAGCAATGGCAAGAACGAAAGGATAGGCCGAGGTACACATTCGAATCTATGCTAGATCAACCTTGCAAGTTTCATACGCCAAGTCTGAACATTCTAGCGAATCATACGACCCGGCAGTGTGAATGGATGAGGAAATTGGAAGATGGGAGTTCGGGGAATGCTCAGGCACCTCGGAACTAAGCACCTAGAAACGAAACGTCCCGGCCACCGTTACTAACAGGGGGAAATGGACAGCAACTGATGCTGCCACCACCTCCGCCGAGGTATGAAAATCTGGAAAGAAGGGACGCTGTACATCAAGTGGGCAATAACCAGCAACAAGGCCAAGGTTACAACGATAATGAGGGACGAAATGAGTACAGGGAGCATCATCAGCGCTATTGTGTGTTCACCACGGAAGAGAATGATCAGAAAAGCTTACAGCGCCGGCATATGGAGGTGAACGCAGTAATGCCAGCTGTGCCGAGATATATGCATTGGGCAGATCAAGAGATCACCTAGAGTGTCAAGGATCACCCAAAGATCATGCCAAGCCCAGGAACCTACGCTCTAGTCTTGGATCCGACGTTCACCGGGCTGAATCTCAACGTGAGATTTTCCAAGGTATTGATTGACAATGGCAGCAGTATCAACATTATGTACAAGGATACCATGCACAAGTTGGGGATAACCGAGAATATGTTGCAAGCGACAAGGACCACTTTTCACGGTATTGTGCCGGGTATTTCTTGTGAACCAATTGGTAAGGTCCGAGTTGACGTATTATTCGGCACAAGAGACAACTGCCGCACTGAGAACTTGGAATTTGAGGTAGTAAATCTGGAAAGTGCTTATCACGCGTTACTCGGCAGGCCAGCGCTGAACAAATTCATGGCAACAACCCACGTCAGCTACCTTAAGATGAAGTTGCCCGGACCAAGGGGCGTGATAACTATATCAGGGGACTTCCAGCGTTCGATCAAGTGCGCATCAGCCGGATCCAATTTAGCCGAGTCACTCATGATAGCTCAGGAAAAAAGGAAGATACTAGAGGTGGCGGCATTGGCTCAATCCGCGCAACAACATATGCCGGCCCTGACCAACCCGCACAGAAACGTATCATTCCAAGCAACTAAGGACACGAAGAAAGTGCTAATTGATGATCTGTTCCTAGAGCGCACCGTCACCATAGGTGCCGGGTTAAGCAGCAAATAGGAAAGCGAGCTTGTCAACTTCCTCCGTGAGAATCGGGATATCTTTGCTTGTTCTACGCAAGACCTGCAAGGTGTACCGAGGGAGTTGGCTGAGCACTCATTGAATGTAAGACCCGTGGCTAAGCTGGTAAAGCAGCCTCTCAGGCGTTTCGTAGAAGATAGAAGGAAAGTTATTGGAGACGAGATAGCAAGTTTACTAGAGGCCGAATTTATCATGGAGGTACTCTATCCAGATTGGCTCTCTAATCCAGTGCTGGTGGAGAAAAAGAAAGATGATCCAAACGTGGTAGTGGTATGGCGCATGTGTATTGACTACACGCACCTGAATAAGGCGTGTCCAAAAGATCCATTTCCACTCCCTAGAATAGATCAAGTCATAGACTCAATTGCCGGATGTGAGATACTGTCATTCATTGACGCGTATTCTAGTTTCCATCAGATACCCCTGAATCCGGATGATCAAATAAAGACTACGTTTATTACCCCGTATGAGGCTTATTTCTATCGCACTATGCCGTTTGGTTTACGTAATGCAGGAGCAACGTACCAGCGATGCATGCAAAAATACTTGCATGATCAAATAGGTCGGAATGTGCAGGTGTATGTGGATGATGTGGTGATAAAAACCAAGGAAAGCAATACGGTCCATGAGGATATTCGGCAGACATTCGCGAACTTAAGAAGGTTCTGAATGAAACTGAACCCGGAGAAAGGCACTTTCGGCGTACCAGCTGGGAAGTTACTCGGTTTCTTGGTATCTAGCCACGGCATTGAAGCTAACCCGACAAAAATCCGGGCCATAGAAAGAATGGAGTTGCCAAAGTGTCTTAACGATGTCCAGAAGTTCACTAGTTGCCTCGCATCATTAAGTCAGTTCATATGTCGGCTGGGAGAGAAGGCCTTGCCCCTCTATTAGCTTTTCGATAATTGAAAAAGATGTTATCTACTGCGCCAATCCTAGCGGCACCACTACCTAAGGAACCAATATTGCTTTACGTGGCCATGACCAACCGAGTCGTAAGTGAAGTGATCGTAGTGGAGCGCGAGGAGGAAGGAAAGTCGGTGCAAAGGCTGGTGTATTATCTGAGCGAGGTATTGTCAGCATCTAAACAGAATTATGTTTAGTATCAGAAGATGGTGTATGGCGTATATATGTCGGCCAAGAAACTCAAGCACTATTTTGTGGAACACCCCATCAAGGTGATATGTGAGGCACCAATTTCCGAGATCATGAATAACAAGGATGCAAGCGGCAGAATAGCAAAATGGGCTATCGAGTTAGCTCCATACGCGCCACAGTTCGACAGAAGAGATGCGATCAAGTCTCAAGCTCTGGCAGATTTCTTTGTGGACTGGGCTGAAATACAATACGAACCACCCCTGCCGGACTCCAATTATTGGCAAATGCATTTCGACAGATCGAAGCTGAAAGATGGATTAGGCGTTGGGGTACTTCTTACCACGCCCAAGAAGGATCAACTGAAGTATGTCCTTCAGATCCATTTCAGTGCCTCGAATAATGTGGCGGAGTACGAAGCATTGGTACATGGTCTCAAAGTGGCAAAGGAAGTGGGGATACATCGGATACAGTGCTTTGGAGATTCATATTTGGTGGTACAATGAGTATCTGGAAATTGGGATGCCCTGGATGCTAACATGGCCTTGTATAGGTTCCATGTCCAGAAGATAAGCGGGTTTTTCGAAGGCTGTGAGTTCCATCACATACCTCGGAGCAAAAACGAGGTAGCAGATACACTGTCCAAGCTAGGCTCATCTCGGCAACCCATTCCGCCAAATTTAGCTTTGGAACACTTGAGAAAACCGTCTATCACACCGTCACCCGAATCAGATTCAATTTATATCCCGGCGCTCACCGGATCAGGAGCTGCACCTATGGAGATAGAATGGCGAAGCACCTCCGCAAACCCGGGACTGTTCAGCTAGATCTGGCAGGAGTTCTGTCCGTGGATGCAATGTAAGTTGATGAGGAACTATTCTCCGTCCGGACTATACCAACTTGGGCAAAGCCAATTTTTGATTTCCTAAAAGAGGGAACCCTGCCGGATGATGAAATAAGTTCGAGGCAAATTCAAAGAAGGGCAAAGGCCTATACCATTATCAACGCCGAATTATATAAAAGGAGCGTGAAAATGGTGCTACAATGGTGCGTTGATCCGGAAGAAGGAATTGACATACTCCGGGATATTCACCAAGGGGAATGTGGCCACCATGCATCCTCAAGGGCCTTAGTAGCAAAAGCTTTCCGGCATGGATTTTATTGGCCCAGTGCTTTGGAGCAAGCAGAGGACTTGGTGAAAAAATGTAACGGTTGTCAAAGATACGCCACGAAAACGCACCTGCCAATGTCAGAGCTGAAAACCATCCCCATTACATGGCCATTTGTTGTATGGTGCCCAGATATGGTAGGACCATTTAAGCCGGCCAAAGGAGGGATGACCCACATGTTGATCATGGTTGACAAGTTCACCAAATGGATTGAAGTGAAACCGATTCGGAAATGTGATGGGGCAACAACAGTAAGATTCCTCAAGGATATAATCTTAAGGTATGGCTACCCCCATAGCATCATAACTGATAACGGGAAAAATTTCACTAAAGGAGCATTTGCGAGATTCTGCCAAGAAAAGAAGATGTGGTTAGATGTTGCCTCAGTCGCCCACCCCGCGTTGAACGGGCAAGTGGAAAGATCCAACAGACTGGTACAGTCCGGGATAAAACCCCGGCTCATAGAGCCGCTGCACAGATCAACGGGGTGCTGGATAGAAGAACTACCAGCCGTACTATGGAGTTTAAGAACAACTCTGAATCGATCAACGGGCTATACGCCATTCTTTTTGGTATATGGGGCAGAAGCTATATTACCAGCCGACATAGAGCACGATTCGCCTAGGGTCACTGTTGGGCGGATACCCCCGGGTAGGGTCACGCCGGGGTATAATGGCCGAGTTAGCCGAGGTACGGCAAGGTCAAAGCGAATGCTGGCCGAGTCACCTCAAGGCAGGATGAATCATGGAGTAACCCAGACCAGGGGATGTCCACCTAACTGGGTCTCAGCCGACTTATATCGTATGTCGGTGAGATGAATCTAACTTGTATGCAGGAACAGGTGTGTCCGGATCAACTATGTACGATCCGGGTCATATCAAGCTTGTAGGAGAAGGAAGGTATCTCGCTGGTCAAAGGTGACCACTGTACGTGGAGCGTGAGCGAAGCGGACAGAGGCAGGACCACCGAGGCATGGCCGACAAAGGTGACGATGCCAATGCCGGCTGACGCGGGCGCCGCAGAGGCTCACGTAGGCTCTGCATGGATGACGCAGGGAAAAAGTGACCCGGTCGGCTTACTATTTTGGGAAGAGGCATATTCCCTGGAATATTCCTCCACGTATGCCGTAATTGGAGACCTAGCCACCCCTATATAAGGAGGGCTAGGGCCTCTGTAGAAAGGGTTGAGTTTTACGGGGTTGATCTCTAGTTGGTTAGATTTTACTTGGTTCCTGAGGTCTAGCTAGTGGTGAGAGTAAGAGAGCTCCTTCTTCCTCCTCTCTCCAATACAGCTCAAGGAGCACTTGTAATCTGTGGAAGTGAATCAAATACAAAGCCTCTGTGTGTGGAATCACCACACTATCCCTCCCTGGATTCCTCTAGTGCATTTAGTCCCCACCTTTAGCCTATCCATGACATCTGCCGTGACACCACCACGACAATTGGCGCCCACCGTGGGGCTAGCGGCGCTAGCAGGGGTCAAGATCCGGACAGGAAACCTCATCGGCACCAGCGAACACATCGTCTCCGGGCTCGTTCAGCGCTTTGGAGCGCTGGACTTTGTCAGCGACAACGCTGGCTGCTTCGGCAAGCGTCCTCTTCCCCGCAAAAGCCTCTTCGTCAAGCTCGGGGCGCACAAGGTCTACATAGTTGTCGATGTGTCATGCGTTCATCTGCGGCACGTTGCTGAAGGAGTTGAGCCACCCCTTAATGTGGTTCACGGGGCGCGTATCACTCGCTCCCCGAACCGTGCTGAGGTGATGATGACTGCGCCTGGCGCTGGCACAAGCAAGGATCCGGCACCAGATCCGGAGGTAACGCCTAAGGCACCGAGGAAAAAGATAGCCGCGGCTCAGCAGTCGTTGAACATGACACTACGTGAGTACGCAAAGGCAAATAAGGTAGATGCTGTAAAAGTTAAGAGGAGAAATCTCATGAGTGAAATGAACAAAGAGGGGGATACTAGGATTGAGGAGTCAGAGAACTGTTTATCCGTGGGGCTGCCGAAGTATAGTACCCTGGCGAAAAACCTCAGAGTAGAAGATGCAGCTACGTCCGAGTTAGAGGGGCTAACAGGTGAAGCTCGTCAGAGACAGTAGGATAGGGTCAATGAGTGTGTTCGGATCGCGAACAGGCAAAATGAGGAATTAATCAGGGCTAACCCGGAGAGAGCTGGGGCCTCCAAGATCGTTCATTCGGCGGTGGGTAACCCAGAGAAATCCGCTGGAGCTGCATCGTCTCCTCATGGTGGTCCTAGGAGAGAAGAGGTAGTAACCTCGGCAAGAAAAAACAAACAGATAGTCCCGTATGACCCGGCAAGGGCAGGGAAAGGAAAAGAAGTACAGAGAAATGACGATCGACGAAGTGTGAGACGAGGTGAAGCTGGCCGAGGTAACCGCGACCAAGGCAATGCTGGTCAAGGTAATGCTGTAAATGGCAATGCCGGACAGCGAAACTCGGCAGGAGCAGGACAACCGCAGCAGCGGAATATACCAAGGCAAGAGCAAAGTGTTGGCCGAGGTATGCAACAAAGAGGTGCTCCGCGAGAGCAGGACTGATATAATGATGGTGACTCAGAAATTATGAACTCAGGATACCCAAGGCCGGACTATCATGTGATAGGGTCAAGATTGGGAGGCAGGGATTTGATGCCTGACGATGCCAGATTAAAACTGGATCGGCTGTATAGGTCGGAACAGATTGAATGTCAAGGTCCCCCGGGTCCTGCATGTTTTGGACTCCGGATCATGAAGGAACATCCGGTACCTAACTTCTAGCTACCTAGAGGCACTAAGACATACGACGACAGCACAAAGCCGGAGGATTGGTTGATTAACTACGCTACAGCTGTGAAAATTGCTACAGGCAACTTGAGATGGGCTATGAGATATGTACCCCAGATGTTGGAGGGGCTAGCGAGGGTATGGCTAAACAATTTGCCGCCCGGAAGTATTAACCGCTGGATTGATTTCGAGGAAATGTTTATTAGCAATTTCTCAAGTACGTATCAGAGGCCGAATAGGCCACAGACCCTAGCAATGTGCAAGCAGAGACCGAACGAGACGGACCGGGAGTTCTTGACCCGGTGGTGTACCATGAGAAACTCATGTGAGCGGGTGATCGAGTCACAGGCCATAGCATGGTTTGCGCAAGGATGCAGATATGCAAGCATGTTGTGGCAAAGATTGCAAAGGGATATGCCAACTACGTTGGCAGAGACAATCCGGATTGCTGATTCGTATGCTTTGGGTGATCCGACTCAACCCTGGCTCATGTCAAACGAGTCAAATGAGGAGTGCTACCAGAGAGATGGAGCCGGGTCATCCCGGAGGAATGACTACCGGAGTAAAAGAAGAGATGACAGACCGGATTACCGGTACAGCTCGCAACAAGTTGCTGCTGTGAATCAAGATCAGCCCGGAGCAGGGGGCAATCAACGTCAGAAAACTGGAGGGCAACAGTGGACACCGAGAAATGATGGCAAGAAAACTTGGACGCCAGAGCAGAAGAAACAGTGGCAAGAAAAGAAGGACCGTTCAAGGTATACTTGTGAGTCGATGCTGGATCAACCGTGTAAATTTCACACGCCAAATCGGAGTAACCCAGCGGGTCATACAACAAGGCAGTGTGAGCGGATGCGCAAAATAGAATAAGGTGGTTTGGGGAATGCTCGGGCACCTCGGAATGATCAACCTCGGCAGGAGTTACCCTGACAGCAATTGCTCTCCGGAGCAAACACGCAACAACTAATGTTGCCTCCCCCTCCGCCGAGGTATGACAACCATGAGAGAAGGGATGCAGTGCATCGAGTGGAAGACCAGCATCAGCCAGATCAGAGGTACCCCGGAAATGAGGGGAGGAATGAGTACAGAGAGCATCATTAGAGTTACTGTGTGTTTACCACTGAGGAAACAGATAGAAAGAGCTTGCAGCCCCGACACATGGAGGTGAATACGGTAATGCCAGCAGTGACGAGGTATATGCCTTGGTCGGACCAGGAAATTACCTGGAGCATCAACGATCATCCCAATCTTATGTCGAGTCCTGGTTCATATGCGCTAGTGCTGGACCCGACATTCATTGGGCCTAACATCAATGTGAGCTTCTCCAAGGTACTAATTGACAATGGCAGTAGCATTAACATCATGTATGCCGACACAATGCACAAGTTGGGTATCTCGGAGAACATGCTCCAAGCTACAAGGACAACTTTCCATGGCATTGTGCCAGGCATTTCTTGTGAGCCCATAGGCAAGGTCCGGGTTGACGTATTGTTCGGCACGAGAGATAACTGCCGAACTGAGAATTTGGAGTTTCAAGTGGTGAATTTGGAAAGTGCATATCACGCGTTACTCGGAAGGCCACCATTGAACAAGTTCATGGCAAGCTGTCACATCAGTTATCTGAAAATGAAGCTGCCTGGGCCAAATGGAGTAATTACCATAGCGGGAGATTTCCGACATTCCATTGAGTGTGCATCAGCCGGATCAAACCTAGCCGAGTCACTCGTGATTGCGCAAGAGAAAAGGAAAATCCAAGAGGTGGCGGCATTGGCTCAGTCCGCGCAGCAATATATGCCGGCGTTGACTAATCCGCATGGTAGTGTTTCGTTCCAGGCCACAAAGGATACCAAGAAACTGCCTGTTGATGATATGTTCCTAGAGCGCACCGTAACAATTGGTGCCGGGTTAAATAACAAATAGGAAAGCGAGCTCATCAACTTCCTCCGTGAGAATCGGGATATTTTTGCTTGGTCCACACAGGACTTGCAAGGTGTTCCGAGGGATTTGGCCGAGCACTCTTTGAACGTGAGACCCGGAGCAAGGCCGGTGAAGCAACCTCTCCGCCGCTTCGCCGGAGACAGGAGAAAAGTCATTGGAGACGAGATAGCTCGGTTACTAGCAGCAGGATTTATCATGGAAGTTATTTACCTGGATTGGCTATCTAATCCGGTGTTGGTGGAAAAGAAGAAGGATGATCCGAATGTGGCAGTTGTTTGGCATATGTATATCGATTACACGAACCTGAATAAGGCGTATCCAAAAGATCCATTTCCACTGCCAAGGATATATCAGGTCATAGATTCAACTGCTGGGTGTGAACTGTTGTCATTCATTGATGCATACTCTGGTTTCCACCAGATACCCCTGAATCCGGATGATCAAATAAAAACTGCATTTATCACCCTGTATGGGGCTTATTGCTATCGCACCATGCCATTTGGTTTACGTAATGCAGGGGCAATGTACCACAGATGTATGCAGAAATGATTGCACGACCAAATTGGTCAAAATGTACAAGTATATGTGGATGATGTGGTTATCAAGACCAAGGAAAGCAAAACGCTCCTTGACGATATCAGGCAGACATTCGTGAACCTAAGGAGGTTCCGGATGAAGCTCAACCCGGAAAAATGTACCTTCGGTGTCCTGGCTAGAAAATTACTCGGATTCCTTGTCTCCAGCCGAGGTATCGAAGTCAATCCAACTAAAATCAGGTCCATAGAGCGAATGGAACTACCGAAGTGTCTTAACGATGTCCAGAACTTCACTGGTTGCCTAGCATCGTTAAGTCGGTTTGTATGTCAGTTGGGAGAAAAGGCATTGCCTCTCTATCAACTCATGAAAAAGTCGGACAAGTTCATTTGGACGCCGCAGGCCAATGAAGCCTTTATCCAATTAAAGAAAATGTTAGCCATTGCGCTAGTGTTAGCCTCTCCACTATCAAAGGAGCCAATGTTGCTCTATATAGCCGCAACCAACCGAGTTGTAAGTGCAGTACTCGTGGTAGAGCGCGAAGAAGAGGGTAAGTCAGTGCAAAGGCCAGTGTATTATCTGAGCGAGGTATTATCCGCATCAAAGAAAAAATATCCGCACTATCAGAAAGTGGCGTATGGTGTGTATATGTCAGCAAAGAAGCTAAAACATTATTTTGAGGAGCACCCCATCAAAGTAATATGTGAAGCCCCTATATCCGAGATAATGAGTAACAAGGATGCAAGTGGCAGAATTGCAAAATGGGCAATTGAACTAGCTCCCTATGCGCCACAATATGACAGAAGAGAAGCAATCAAGTCTCAGGCTGTGGCCGACTTTTTTGTGGACTGGGTCGAGGTACAATATGAAACACCGCTACCAGATCCGAACTACTAGAGAATGCACTTTGACGGGTCAAAAACAAAAACCGGGTTAGGCGCCGGAGTTGTGCTTACCTCGCCAAAGAATGACCAGTTGAAGTATGTGCTACAGATCCATTTCGCAGCGTCGAAAAATGTCGCTGAATATGAAGCACTTGTGCACGGGCTCAAAGTGGCAAAAGAAATTGGGATACGTCGGATCTAATGCTTTGGCGACTCGGATTTGGTAGTTCAGCAAGTGTCGGGGTTGTGGGACGCTCTTGATCCAAACATGGCATTATACAGATTCCATGTGCAGAAAATATCTGGTTACTTTGAGGGATGCGAATTTCGCCATGTACCCCGGGTGGAAAATGAGGCTGCCGACGTATTGTCAAAGCTCGGATCAACCCGACAAGCAATTCCACCGGGTGTAGCATTAGAACACTTCAGAAAGCCATCTATCAGACCATCCCCGGAAACTGACTCAATCTATGTCCCGGAGGATCCGGAATCTGGAGCTGCACCCATGGACATTGACATGGGAGATGGTGCGCGAAACCCTGGGACTGCCTCGGCATACCCGGGGACTGCCTCAGCAAACCCGGGGGCTGCTTCGCAGAACCCGAGGACTGCTCAATGTGATCCGTTTGAGGTTATGCCGGTGGATCAGATGGAAATTGATGAGGATGTGTTCCCTGTGCGAGCAATACCAGCTTGGGCTCTACCCATATTCCAATTCCTGAAAGATTGAACCTTATCCGTTGAGGAGGTGTTGTCCAGGCAAACTCAGAGGAGAGCAAAAGCATACACGATCTTCAATTCCGAGCTATACAAAAGGAGTGTGACTAATGTACTCCAGTGGTGTGTTGACCCGAAAGAAGGGCTTGACATCCTCCGAGATATACATCAAGGGGAATGTGGGCATCATGCCTCGTCTAGAGCCTTGGTAGCAAAAGCTTTCCGGCATGGATTTTACTGGCCAAGTGCCTTATAACAAGCAGAAGATTTGGTAAGAAAATGCAATGGTTGTCAGAGGTACGCTACCAAGACACATATGCCAATGTCGAAACTCAAGACCATACAAATCACTTGGCCATTTGCCATATGGTGTTTGGACATGGTTGGCCCGTTCAAACCAGCAAGGGGAAATATGACTCACATTTTGGTCTTGGTGGATAAGTTTACAAAGTGGATTGAAGTAAAGCCAATAAGAAAATGTGATGGAGCTACGGCCGTGACATTTCTCAAAGACATCATCTTGAGATACGGTTATCCTCACAGTATCATAACTAATAATGGCACAAATTTTGCTGAAGGAGCATTTGGGCGATTCTGCCGAGATAAGAAGATCCGGCTGGACGTTGCCTCGGTTGCCCACCCCGCATCGAACGGACTGGTGGAGAGATCCAACGGATTAGTATTATCCGGGATAAAACCCCATCTCATTGAGCCGCTGCAAAGATCAGCGGGGTGCTGGATAGAAGAACTACCAGCGGTATTGTGGAGTTTAAGAACAACTCCGAATCGATCAATAGGCTATACACCATTCTTTCTGGTATATGGGGCAGAAGCTGTATTACCAACCGACATAGAGCATGACTCGCCTAGGGTCACCCAATACACAGAAGCCGAAGTGCAGGAAGCCCGGCAAAATGATGTTGATCTGCTAGAAGAAGCGAGAGAACTGGCATTGTTCGGATCTGCCATATATCAGCAAAACCTCCGACGCTATCATAGCCGGAAAATAAACCCCCGAGTCTTCCCGGAAGGTGATCTGGTACTCCGGTTGGTACAACGTACTGCTGGCATGTATAAGTTATCCCCCCGTGGGAAGGGCCATTCATTGTGAGCAAAGCATTGCACAATGATTCTTATTATCTTATCGATGCAAAACCATAGGAAAAGAACAAGGCGGACAGGTCCGGCGAGGAATCTAAGCGTCCATTGAATGTAGCCCTACTTCGTCCTTTCTACACTTAGCAGAGAAGTGTATGTATCCGAGTCTCTCATATGTCGGTGTGTATGCCAGCAATGAGCTTATCAATGAACTGTTGGCACCTCGAGCAGTAACTCGGGGACTGCCTTAATAATGTTTGTTGTCTTCTGTATTTCTCATTTATATGTCGGTTGGCCTAAGTTTTTCTACTTAACCCAGATTAGTAGTGTGTGAGCACCAAAAACCCAATTCTTCGACTTGCTGCTGTCCAACAAGATTTGGCTGCCTTAATAATGTTTGTTGTCTTCTGTATTTCTCATTTATATGTCGGTTGGCCTAAGTTTTTCTACTTAACCCAGATTAGTAGTGTGTGAGCACCAAAAACCCAATTCTTCGACTTGCTGCTGTCCAACAAGATTTGGCTTCATGGCAAGCAAGAGAACAAGTTTGGAATTGCGTAGCACATGAAAAACGACTAAGGAAAAGAACTTAATCGAGCCGACATTTGTTTTTTGGACTAACCTTATGTTTACTTTCGATTTATTATGCTGAGTTATTTTGAGCTAATCCTAAAGTTTCCAAGTATTGTTAAGACAATTTGTGAAGCTTGGACTCGTAAGTCATAAAACCGAATCAAGGTAGACACGAGCCGAGCCAGAAGATTGGAAGAACAAGAAAATGAAACTCGGGGACTACGCCCAAGTTAATCCGACATAAAAACTTAGTAGCAAAATATCACTTGTGTACTGGATACAATTCCACCCGGCATACCCGGGATCTGATGAAATTTAAAGTGTTTATCAAGGAGCAGCAGGAGGAGGTAATTCGGCGCCAGCAGGGGCAGCCTCAGCCTCAGCACCGGAATCATCTACGTCTTCCTCGATGTCTAAGACTTCGTCTTCTTCGTCCTCATCCGACTCATCTTCAGCATTTTCAACATTTTCGTCATCGGCGGCATCCAGGAAGCTCGGTCCCCCATTCGATTGATGAATGGGGGCGTATTGGATGAAGTTGTGAGCGCAAGCCTTGCGCCGAGCTACCCAATCCGGGTCAGTAGACCACTTTGATCTAGTGCGCATGCGCGCTAGGAGATTGAGGTCAATCTTCTCATACCACGTAAGCACATAGTGGAGAACGATCTCAGCTCCGGCGCGTCCAGCAGATTCTCTCCAGAGATCAAGCCGAGTCTCACATTCCATGATCCTGGAAAAAAGAACAGGCATACTCTCCGGAGTATCTTCCTCAGGCCAAAAGGCCTTGAAGATCCGGATTACTACGTCCAAGACATCCTTGCCATAGTTCCTCACAAGTTCGACACGAGAGGACAAGCTGACCAGCAAGTCCTCCAGGTCATATGGAATTTCTCCAGCGCTAGGGACAATTGGGGTACCCCTTTTCTGACAGAACTTGGCAACAACTTTGGATGCGACGACTTTGCTCTCTGGGAATTTGCCTGATAAAATAAGACAGGTGGAGTAAGTAAATGAAGCAAACCCGGAAAGGTCAGTGTGTGTTGAAGGAAAAGAACTTACCAGCAATATGGCTGTGGATCCGGGTCAGCTCCTTGGTGCACTTGTCACGCCTCTCCCGGAGTTGAACAAGCTCAGCGTTCACCGACTCAAGTTTAGAGTCGGCCTCCTTAAGCAGTTCTTGATCCTTGGCGATCTAGAGGTTGAGGCGCTCGCGCTCTTCGGTGAAGTCCTAGCCAGCCTTTTGAAGCTCGGATTGGTGCTGCGCTTTCAATTGCTTCATGTCCGCCTTGAGCTTGGCAATCTCATCATCTTGGTTCAGAGGAGGTCAAGCTCATCATCTTTCTTTTTAAGCTCGGCCTGATGCTTCCCTACTTGTTCGAGAAAATGCAGCATCATATCAGGCACGGGCACACTATCTTCAAGAGATGCTGAAATAGTTTGGTGACGCGGCAAAGCCGAGGTATGAATGTTTGCCAAGCCAAGGAGAAAAGAAGATAGAGAGCATAGCAAAGTTGAGACAAAACGACTTACCCTTGATCTGATCCAGGTTCTTCCTCATGATGGTATTCTCAGCTTCCACCTCAGCTGCGAAATCCGAATGATGGATTAGTTCGGCAGAAAAGGAGGAAGAAACAACAAAAAATGCCAAGGAAGAAACTTACCCCTTTTATTGTGTTCAACGATAAGCAAAGTATGTTTAGCGCGCAGCATCTTATGAGTGTCCAGGAGACGCTGAAACTCAGCACTCCGGCGATTGGTGGTCACCTGAAAATAGTACAAAAAGATAACTTAGTCTTGTACATATTCGAAGTGTACAAAATCCGGGCCAAGTGGAACTTAACCCGGCTCTAGGTGTGTGCATATTCGAAGTGTACAAAATTCGGGCCAAGTGGAACTTAACCCGGCTCTAGGTGTGTGCATATTCGAAGTGTACAAAATCTGGGCCAAGTGGAACTTAACCCGGCTCTAGGTGTGTGCATATTCGAAGTGTACAAAATCCGGGCCAAGTGGAACTTAACGCGGCTCTAGGTGTGTGCATATTTGAAGTGTACAAAATCCGAGCCAAGTGGAACTTAACGTGGCTCTAGGTGTGTGCATATTTGAAGTGTACAAAATCCGGGCCAAGTGGAGCTTAACCCGGCTCTAGGTTGTGCATATTCGAAGTGTACAAAATCCGGGCCAAGTGGAACTTAACCCGGCTCTAGGTGTGTGCATATTCAAAGTGTACAAAATCCGGGCCAAGTGGAACTTAACCCGGCTCTAAGTGTGTGCATATTTGAAGTGTACAAAATCCAGGCCAAGTGGAACTTAACCCGGCTCTAGGTGTGTGCATATTCTAAGTGTACAAGATCCGGGCCAAGTGGAACTTAACCCGGCTCTAGGTGTGTGCATATTCGAAGTGTACAAAATCCGGGCCAAGTGGAACTTAACCCGGCTCTAGGTGTGTGCATATTCGATGTGAACAAAATCCAGGCCAAGTGGAACTTAACCCGGCTCTAGGTGCGTGCATATTCGAAGTCTACAAAATCCGGGCCAAGTGGAACTTAACCCGGCTCTAGGTGTTTGCATATTCGAAGTGTACAAGATCCGGGCCAAGTGGAACTTAATCCGGCTCTAGGTGTGTGCACATTCGAAGTTATCAAGGAGCTACGTTAGTTTTCTAAGGAGCATCCGGCCGAGTAACGAGTTACTCCCATGGAGGCTCGGGGACTAATGGTTATATCACTAATATCTACAACATGTTAAGGAGAAGACAAAGAAACATACCTCCATCATCTGACCCGCAAGGTTAATTTCCTTGGCGGCAGTATTTATCTGCGCAGCAAATTCGGCAGGACCGAACTTCTCCGGGAGATCGTCGTTGTGGACGAACTCCGCCATGTTCCAGTTATTCACAAACTCGATCAAGGTCGGAGGGTATCGTTCACCGCTGAGCATGTGGGGTGCCACTAAACCTTTGGCATGTGCTTCCCTCCTCTCAACCTGGGCAAGGACATGGCTGGTGTGCAAAACAAGTTGTGCATCAGCTGGCTCGGCAGGGACGTCCTTCGAAGATGGAGTCTTTTTTGAAAGCATGGACGCAAGTGTGCGCTGTCCAGCCTCGATGGACGCTGCCCTGGTGGCATTAGGAGCCTTCTTACCCTTAGGTTGCTGCTGAGAAGTGGAAGTTGTTGCAGCAGATTTGCCCTTGGGAGCTACCTTGGCGCTAGCCTTGGTGCTGCTAGTGTCTCCTCGCCGAGCCTTGGAAGACTCGGACGAGGCGGAGGGACTTGATGCTGCTGCTGTTGCTTTTGATGTTGCTGCTGGGGCTAGAGTTGGTGCTGGTGCTGGTCCTATTTTCTTCTTCGGCGGAGGTGCTGAAGGAACCTTGGTGATAGCTGGTTGCGGCGGAGCCGAAGTTGTGGTTGCTGCAGCCTCGGCAGAGCCAGACTCCCCCGCTCCGAGGTTGCTCTCCTCTTGACGAGGTGGGCTGGAACCCGGAGCAGCTGCTGAACCCTCCGGAATGGGGCTCAGCGGGCGTGAATCGTCACAACGAGGGGGAGAAGGGCTGTGGCGGAGTGGCGAGGCAATGCTAGATCCACTCTGTGGGACCTCCACCGCGGCCCTGCCGAATCAAATAATGCATGATGAGAAACTATAAAGGAAGGGCAAGTGAATAAGCAAAGGGAGAAACGACTTACTCATCTGAAGTCAGGGGCTCCTTTGGCTTGCGTGCTCTCCGGGCCACAGCCTTAGTCGTGGCCTTGGTAGCGGCTTTGTCCACGGACTTCTTTCGCCTCTTGGCTGGCTGAGAAGGTCCAGAGGACGAAGCAGATGCAGCTCCCCTTTTCTTCTTCGGCGCGACAGGGACTAGCTCACCCACGGCAAGGGGAGGGTCTTCATGGATCTACCCACCAGGGTTAGCTGATGCCGGAAAAGCATAAGAAAGGGGGACAGCGTCAAATGCTTCCATCACCTCAACATCCGAGTCATCTTCATCATCGGGCCAATCTCTAATGGAAGAGAGTTTACCGGTGGGTCGCTTGGTCGCGTCGGCCATAGGAAGGAACATCTCCTGATCCGGTTCTTCCTCGTCCGAGGTATCCCGGTCAGGCGCCCATTTGTGGCAAGGCCCGGTGCCATCCTCAATAGTTTGCTGAAGGAATTGCTAAGGGAAAGAAAAGATAGCAGGGTTAAACATACAACAAAGACCGACATATGATTTAATTCAGAGAGAGTTTGCGGCACGAAACTTACCACGGGAGGAAGCCTATCTCGGCAATAGTGTTCAATTCCCCACGTCCACTCAGAAGAAAAGTCCTTCTTAGTGGTGAAGAGGGACTTGACCCGGCGAAAGATCTCGCTGTTGCTCAACTCAAAAGAGGAGGTCCGGTTGGGCTCGCGGCCCCAGCTCATATGACAGACTTTGTGCTAGCGTTTCTGGAGGAGGGAGATCCGGTTGCACACAAACGTAATCATGGCATCCTCATTGCGCAATCCGAGATCCTTCAACTCCTGGAACCTCTTGTTGACCTGGTTCGCTAGGACAGTGGGCTTCTTGGGGACCATGTCCCACAGATCCGGATTGGGAGGACCCGGAGCGTAAGGGAGCATCCGGATCTGATCCTCAGTTGTGCTATTCCAGACGTAGAAGAAAGTCCGGGCCCATCCCTTACAGGAGTCAAGCCCCGTGACTCGGGGGAAGATTGACTTCTTCCGGGGAGAGATTGACGCAGCACCGAACTGCGTGAGCTGCTTGTCCTCCGGGTCAAGCTGAATGTTCGGAATCACGTTCCGGCGGAGGCCAAAGAACCGGATCCAAAACTCCTTCGTGGGCCATCTTCCGGCGTAACCTTCGATGGTGGAGGCAAACACGGAGAGAGACGTGATGGCATTCGCCAGAAGGTGGTGCGGTTGGATCTCATACGTATTGAGCCAGTCATGGAAAATATCGCTAACTGGCAGACCAAAACCTCGCTGGAAGTGGGACAGAAACACCACGTACTCACCCGGATTGGGTGAGGGGGCAAGCTCGGAGGCAGCAAGGCGTGTAGTGACTCCTTCCGGGATGCGCCTGGTGCGGTAAAGCTAATCCAGGTCGACGTTCACCACATCTTCCTCCATCTCCTGCTTGGCGCCTGGTGCGGCAAACCCAGGAGCCTGCCCACGCGCCGCGGTCGGCGGTCGCCGCATCTTCCTCCTACTCCTGCTCGGCGACGGCGAGCTCCTCCTCAGTCATCTCTAGATCACTATCCCCGCTGGTGCTAGCGGCGGCGGGAGGCAGTGGCCTAGACTGGCAACGACCCGTGGCAGAAGAGATGCGCGGAGGCAGCGGCAACGCTGGTGCGCGTGGAGGCAGTGCGGCGGCGGCGCTTCTACT
The DNA here is from genome assembly GCA_916181665.1 of Avena sativa. Classification (NCBI taxonomy): domain Eukaryota; kingdom Viridiplantae; phylum Streptophyta; class Magnoliopsida; order Poales; family Poaceae; genus Avena; species Avena sativa. The sequence continues at coordinate 380,062,050 of OV702286.1, read as the reverse complement.
CAGACGCGGTGGCGGCGGTGCTGTCGCGTGAGAAGATGAAGAAGAGGTAGAGACAGAGGGGCGCGGAAGTGGGGAAAGAGCCCAGGGGGCGCGCCCCTCCCCTATTTAACCACTCCCCTAAGGGGGTAGTGGGATCGTGTTGTGAGGGTGTGCCACACGGTGTGGCCGTGTATTACCCAGGTCAACCAATCAGCAGTGAGCCACATGGAGGGCCACACGGCGCAGCGGATCCCATGACGTGACGTTATGGTGCAGTTAACAAGGAGGCAGGCACGACGCGACGTGGGCAACAGTAACTTCTGACAATTACTACGGCGGTTACTGTTGTTGGCCCTTCAAATGAGGCAAATGTGATGATTAACCTCCACGTGGGGAAGCGTACAGAAGAAGGAAGAGTGATCCGGATGGGTATAAGGTAACCTGGCCAGCAAGTAAAAATTTGGAATGTGCCAAGGGAAAATAAACCCATGAAATCCGAGATAGGAGGTAACTCGTAAAAGGAACACAAAGCTCGGTGAAATTGAACCTGCTGTGGCCTTAGCGGCTAAGGCAGCTAAGACCGCACCAGCTTCGGGGACTAATGTTGGGGGGATACCCCCGGGTAGGGTCACGCCGGGATATAATGGCCGAGTTAGCCGAGGTACGACAAGGTCAAAGTGAATGCTGGCTGAGTCACCTCAAGGCAGGCCAAATCACGGAGTAACCTGGACCAGGGGATGTCCACCTAACTGGGTCTCAGCCGACTTATATCGTATGTCGGTGAGATGAATCTAACTTGTATGCAGGAACAGGTGTGGCCGGATCAACTATGTACGATCCAGGTCATATCAAGCTTGTAGGAGAAGGAAGGTATCTCGCTGGTCAAAGGTGACCACTGTACGCGGAGCGTGAGCGAAGCGGACAGAGGCAGGACCACCGAGCCGTGGCCGACAAAGGTGACGATGCCAATGTCAGCTGACGCGGGCGCCGCAGAGGCTCACGTAGCCTGTGCATGGATGCCGTAGGGGAAAAGTGACCTGGTCGGCTTACTATTTTGGGAAGAGGCATATTCGCTGGAATATGCCTCCACGTATGCCCTAATTGGAGACCTAGCCACCCCTATATAAGGAGGGCTAGGGCCTCTATAGAAAGGGTTGAGTTTTACGGGGTTGATCTCTAGTTGGTTAGATTTTACTTGGTTCCTGAGGGCTAGCTAGTGGTGAGAGTAAGAGATCTCCTTCTCCCTCCCCTCTCCAATACAACTCAAGGAGCACTTGTAATCTGTGGAAGTGAATCAAATACAAAACCTCTATGTGTGGAATCACCACACTATCCCTCCCTGGATTCCCCTAGTGCATTTAGTCTCCACCTTTAGCCTATCCATGGAATCTGCCGTGACACCACCACGACAGTCACCCAATACATAGAAGCCGAAGTGCGTGAAGCTCGGCAGAATGATGTTGATCTACTGGCAGAAGCGAGAGAACTGTCCTTGTCCAGATCCACCATATACCAGCAAAATCTCCGACGCTGTCATAGCTGGAAAGTAAACCCCTGAGTTTTTCGGGAAGGTGATTTGGTGTTGAGGCTAATACAGCGCACCGCTGGCATGCACAAGTGATCCCCCCCATGGGAAGGACCTTTCATTATGGGCAACGCTTTGCGCAATGATTCCTACTATCTTATTGATGCACAACCCCAACAAAAGAACAAGGCGGACAGGTCCGGGGAAGAATCCAAAAGACCATGGAACGTTGCACTGCTGCGTCCTTTCTACACCTAAGAGGTGAATGTATCTGGACTACTCGTATGTCAGTATGTATGTCGGCAACGAGCTTATCAATAAAAACCTTGCCACCCTGAGCAGAAACTCGGGGACTGCTATAACACTTGTCTTGTTTTCGTATTTTTTGTGTCGGCTGGGTTAAGTCGCTTATGTCTTAGTTGGTTTAGTAATGTGTTAGCACCAAAAACCTAACTCTTCGACTTTGTTGCTGTCCAACAAGAATTGGCTTCACGGCAAGCAAGAGAACAAGTTTGGAATGGCAAAGCACATGAAAAACAACTAAGGAAAAAGAGCTTAAGCGGGCCGACATTGGTTTTTGGCTAACCCTTAGTTTATTTTCTTCACTAATGTGCTGAATCATTTTGAGATAATCTCTAGGTTTCAAGTACTGTTAGGTCAATTTTTTGAACCTTGGACTCGTAAGTCGAAAAAACCGAATCAAGGTAGACGCGAGCCGAGTCAAAAATTGGGGGAACAAGAAAATGAAACCCGGGGACTTCGCCCACGATAATCCGGCAATAAAACTTAGTTCGGAACATAAAATTGTACCACAAACAAACCAAAGTATTTAATTACATCTGCGCCCAGCATTCCGAGAATCTGATGAATATGATAAGTGTTTTTCAAGGGGCAGGAGCAGCAGGTGAATCATCTGTCAAGGATGGAGGTACCCTAGAGTGCGGAGGAGGAGCGTTAGCTTCGGCTTCATCCTCCGAGTCAGCTTCGTTGCCCTCCGGGTCTTCAGCCTCGTCACCTAGCTCGGAGCCCTCGCTCTCGCTCCCTTCATCTTCAGCTCCAGAGATAATCTCGTCATCAACAACATCAAGATAACTCGGCCATCATTCCAGGCATGGCAGAAGGAGTATTGGATGAGCTTGTTGGCACAGGCCTGGCGGCGTGCGATCCATTCCGGATCCTCGCAACACTTAGACCCGGTGCGTATATGGCTGAGCAATGCCAAGTCAATCCCTTCATACCATGAGAGTGCAAACTTCAGAGCAATGTAAGCTCTAGCCCGTGCCGCAGATTCACGCCACAAATGCAGCTGCGTGTCACATTCCATGAGTTTGGCTATAAAGTCTGAGGTTTTCTTGGGGATGGTCTCACTAGGCCAGAGGCAGCCGAACATCCGTGTTGCCGCTCGGACAATGTCCGCGCCAAAATTCTTTACTACCTCAAGACGAGCGGTGAGGCTCGCCAGAAGATCCTCTGTGGTATAGGGAATTGGCTCGGAATCAGGGCCAACAGGAACTCCACGTTGCTCACAGGATTGGCGTACGGAAGAGGCGGCGAACGTATCGCTCTCTGGAAATTTGCCTAAGGATAAGAGGAGCAACAGTGAGCGGATGGACCAAGTACGAATAATAACAGATCAAGCAAGAGCAAAGAACTTACGTGCAATTTGGAAGAGTAGTCGCTGAAGCTCGGAATCAGCGTTGGCGTTGTGGACCCGGAGTCTTTCGTACTTAGTGGTTGCCGACGTAAGTTTGACGTCGGCTTCCTCCAGTAGGCTCTTGTCCTTAGAGATTTGCGTAACTAAATGCTCCTTCTCTTTGGCAAACTCCTGATCAGCCTTCTCCAGCACGGACTGATGAGAGTTCTTGAGCCTCTAGATTTTGGCATTCAGCCGAGTAATCTCCGAGTTCTGCTGCTGGAGCCGAGCTATCTCAGCGTCCTTCTTCTTCAGTTCAGCTTCGTACTTCCCTGCTTGTTTGAGGCAGTGGGTCATCAGTTCAGGCATGGGGACACTGTCGTCAAGAGAAACTGCAACATGATCCGGAGGACCCAAAATATGAGTGTACACCGGATAAAGCACGGAAAGTACAATGATCATGTGAAGGGGATGAGTTTACCTTTGATCTTCGCAAGATTCTTCCTCATAATTATATTCTCAGCCTCAACCTCGGCTGCGTAATCCGGACATAACATTCATATAAGTTCTAAAGAAGTTTGAATGAACAAGGAAGGAAGAGGATTGGAAACTAATCCCTCTTCTGGTACTCCTCCAGCAGTTTACCATAACGCCCGCGCATGTCTTTGTAGGAGTCCAGCAGGCGCTGGAACTCAGCAGTTCGGCGGTTAGTGGTAATCTGAAACAGGAAAGAGACAAAAATTTAGAGGCAAGGTAGAAATAATTCAAAGTCTACAAGATCCGGGCCAAGTGGGACTTAACCCGGCTCTAGGTGTGTGGATATTCGAAGTCTACAAGATCCGGGCCAAGTGGGACTTAATCCGACTCTAGGTGTGTCGATATTCGAAATCTACAAGATCCGGGCCAAGTGGGACTTAAACCGGCTCTAGGTTTATGGATATTCGAAATCTGCAGGATCCGGGCCAAGTGGAACTTAACCCGGCTCTAGGTGTGTGGATATTTGAGGACTACATAATCTGGGCCAAAGGAACTAGACCCGGCCGAAAGTCTTACAAATTAATGACATTATGAACAAAAACTAAGGAGCATCCGACCGAATAACAAGCTATTCCCTCGGAGGCTCGGGGACTAGGGGATATATCTACAAATGCTAAGTTATGGAAAACACCAACAGCATAGAAAAAGGATTACCTCCATCATCCGGCCAGCCAGGGAGATAGCCTTAGTAGCGGAGTTCATCTGGGCACCGAACTTGGCTGGGCCAAACCTTTCCGGGAGATCGTCTTGAGGGTCAACGAATTCGGCATTCTTCCAGTTCTTCATGTACTCAAGGAGTAGTGGACTGTAACTCTTGCCGCTTGCAGAATGCTAGTCACTAGGCCCTTCACATGGGCCTCACGCCTAGCGGATTGAGCCGCAGCGGGGCTGGTGTGCAAAACCAGCTGTTTGCTGCCCTCTGATCCGGAAGCTGGCTCAGACGAAGCTGACCCAGAAGTCTTCTTAGCTTTGTCAGATGAGGGTTGAGGAGCGTGTCGAAAGAAGTCAGTGATTGAAGGGGCAGACCCGGTGGGGGCGGAAGGAGAATTTCCCTTAGGAGGCTTGGGAGCTCTTGCTGTTGCTGCTGCTGGTGCTGTTGCTGCAGCTGGTGCTGTTTCTAGTGCTGTTGCTGGTGCTGGTGTTGCTGCTGCTGGTGTTGTTACTGCTGGTGTTGGTACTAGGGTTGCTGGGGGTGGCGCCGATGAAGCTGGCGCCTCAACATTGGGCACAAAGGCCAAGGAGCTGGAGAGATCCGGCATTGCCGTGTCCAAATCCAGCCCACTACCCCCCGTGCTGACGTTGCCCTCCTCTTGGTGAGGTGGACTCTGGTCAGGCGCGGCCGCAAAACCCTCTTGAATAGGGCTAAGAGGACGATGATCATCGTTGCAGGGGGGAGGGACCGCTCCGGAGTGGGGAGGCTATGCTGGAACCGCTCTGGGAAATATCCACAGGAGCTCTGGAAAAAAGGAAGGACAACAAGTCAAAAAGAGAGAACCAACCAGAGACTAAGGAAAACAATGGAAGAATCTGAGGTAGCAATGCTAAAAGGACTTACTCGTCAACAGTAGGAGGAGCCCGAGGTTTGGGTGCCCTCCGTACTATGCTCTTGGCAGCAGGCTTGGCCGAGGGTTTAACCCTGGACTTCTTTTGCCTCTTCTTAGGCGGCGGCACCTCCCAAGCTACGGCCGGGGTAGCTGCGCGCTTCTGGGAAGGGGTCGGGGCCGGGCCACCGGTAGCAAGCGGAGGAACCTCATGGACCTGAGCGTCCGGGTTAGCTGAACATTCGAACATAAGCCAGGCGCAAATAAGAGATAAGAACCGGATCAAGTACCTCAAGGACCTCAATGTCCGAATCATCATCGTTTGGCCAATCCCTTAGAGAAGAGGCCTTACCAGCGCTGCGTTTGACAACATCCGGGGAAGGCAAGAAGGCCTCCAGATCAGTCTCCACCTCGTCTCCCTCGGGGCAGTCCTCCAACCACTTGCTGGCCAGAACCTTGCCATCCTCCAGTGGTTGCTAGAGAAATTTCTGAAAGAATAATCGCCAAGTTACAAAGGGAAATCAATATACAAAGAAAATCCAGAAAACAAAGAAGGATTAACTTACCTTTGGAGGAGGGTTAGCGCGAGTGAAGGGCTCAAGTACCCACTCCCAGGCCTCGGAGAACTCCTTCTCCACGTTGAAAATGGACTTAACCCGGCGGTAAATCACCGAGTTGTCCAGCTCAAATGAGGAGGTCGAGTGAGGGTCAAGAGGACCGCTAAGATAGCAGATCTTGTGGGCTCGCTTCTGGAGGGGGGAGACCCGGCTCCGGAGGAAAGTGATCATGATATCCTCCCCCCGGAGGTGCTCCTTAAGAAGCTCCGTGATCCGGCGAGCCACTTAATTCCCCAGGGCTGTGGCGCGCTTGGAAATGCCTTCCCAAAGCAAGGTGTCTGGAGGATCGAGTCTGAAGGGGAAGCTGGATCTGGTCCTCCCTGGTGGTGTTCTAGAGGTAGAAGAAGGTCCAGGCCCAGCCCTTGCAGGATTCAAGCCCAGTGACCCAAGGGAAGACGGACTGTTTCCGGGGCGAGATGGAGGCGGCGCCACATTGGGTTAGGTGCTTGTCCTCCGGGGCAAGCTCCTCATCCGGAACCACATTCCTCCGCAGACCAAAGAACTTGATCCAAAGTTCTTTGTGTGGCTAGAGGCCGATGTATCCCTCAATGCCGGAGGCAAAGGAGGATAGAGAGGTGATAGCGTTTGCGGGGAGATGATGCGGTTGCGGTTTGTAGGTGGAAATGAAATCAAAGAAGAAATCAAAAGTGGGGAGGCCGAAGCCACGCTGGAAATGCGACAAGAAAACCACATATTCCCCAGATTTGGGGGCAAGAGTAATCTCACCGGCGGCAAGGCGGCAGGCGACACCGGCGGGGATGCGACGGGAGGCGTGGAGCCAAGCCAAATCCTCCTCGCGGACGATGGAGCCATCCCAGCATCCGCGCTCGCGGCCCTCCGTCCCTTCTTCCTGCTACGCCACCATCGAAGCCTCTGCCTCTGTCATGGTGAGATCGAAGCTTTCGAGGGGGTAATCGGAATAATGGTAGCCGGAAGAAGGGAAATGGGAAGCGCAAGACCCCGTGGTGGAGATTGGCACTGGGAACGGTGGCGCTGGCGTGAAATACTGCTGGAGCACGGTCACGATGGTGCTCATGGAGAAGAAAACCGGCGGTGGCGGAGTCGCAGTGAAAGAGAGAGCAATGGAGCGCGGCGCGAATGGGGGAACTTCCCCTGGGAGTGCACCGCACCCTCTACTTAATCATGCCGCACGCGCGTCGTGGGATCCTTTGCGGGTGGTGTGCCGCACGCAACGAACGTGTATGCGGACCAGGCAGCCAATAAGAACAAGGCCACAAGAGGGGCCAAAGGAGCAAGCGATCCCATGACATGACATGGTGTTACAGTTAACGCGACACTGCAGTGATGGGACGTTTACATCAGTTATGCCTGACGCAGCGACAGTAGCTGGCGCGGTAAATGGGCATGGCCCTTAAAATGAGGCAAATGATGATTACCCTCCACATAGGATGTGGAGAAGCGTATGAGAGAAGGAAAGGTAACCCAGATAATCAAGCAAAAGACCTAGCCAACGAGGGTTAACTCAGAAAGAGCGAAGGGTCGCAAGATGAGAAACTCCAGGCTACGAGATAACTCGGTCCAAGGAGTAAAAGATTCGGATATGGGAACCTGTTGTGGCCTTAACAACTAAAAGTTGCTAAGACCGCACCAGCTTCGGGGACTAATGTTGGGGGCATACCCCCGGGTATGGCAACACCGGGGTATAAGGGCTGAGTTAGCCGGTGTACGGCGCGGTCAAAGCAAAGTGCTGACCGTGTCACCTCAAGGCAGGCCGAATCATGGTGTGGCCTAGACCATGGGGCATTACCTTGACACTGGTCCGGCCGGCATAAGATATATGCCGGCCATGTCTATCTGTTTTGCAGGTAAATGGGTAAGCCGGATTAGCTATATGCTAGACGGACTATCTTAGCTTCAAAGAGAAGGAATCCCCCGCTGGTCAAAAGGTGGCTTTATTAGTTGAAGCATGGGCAAAGTAAAGTAAAGGAGAGGACCAGCGGGTCGGTGGCGACCAAGGTGACGCGGGCAAAGCCGGATGACGTAGCCCGTGACGCCAAAAGACAAGGATGACATTATGGGTTACGTCCAAAGCCCGGACGAGCCGCTAAAGAAGAACAAAGAAGCATCTGCTTTAGGAAAGGAGCATATTCGTAGAATATGCTGTCACCTGTGCCCTAGAATTGTAACCCGGGCTCCCCTATATAAAGAGCATCGGGGCCTCCATAGAGGGGGGCGACAAATAGAGGAATCACTCTCTGTCTAAGGTAGAACTCTAGGGCTAGTTGGTAGGGAGTAAGAGACATAGTCTCCTTCTTGCTAAGAGCCTCAAGAGCACTTGAAAACACCATTGATTGATAATATACAAGAACTTCCGTGCGTGGAATCACCACGCTCTCCCTCCCTGGATTCCCCTAGCACTCATTGGCCCCATCTTTAGCCTATCCATGGCATCTGCCGTGCCACCACCACGACAAACTTGGTGGTAGCATTATAAGATGATCCCTCTCACTAATATCAATATAATAATATGTTCTTCCTTAGTATGCACCGTTAAGAAAGTTCATCGTTTCGAAGCACCACATGATGATCGGGTGTGATAGAATGTACATTTGCATACAACGGGTATAAGACAGTTTTACACACGTGAGTACTAAGGTTCTTACTTGGCAAGCCTAGCATGTACAAACATGGCCTCGGAACATGAACCGAAAGGTAAAGCACGAGTCATATGAATGATATGATGTCCATAAGATGCTCGCCATTGGAGCTGCACCACCACTCGTGATGATCGGTCATGGTGTAGTGAATTTGGTTTGTGTAATCACTAAAATGACTCGAGGGATGTGGTTTTGAGTGGGAGTTCAATTTAGTAATTTGGATTAATTCGAACTCAATTTATCATAAACTAAATCGAAGTGAATTTGCATAGTTCGTTGTAGTGACTGGAATTCGTTTACTACCTTGTATTTAGCTATAATTGAGATAATAGAACTATACAATTCTGGATATTTTACTTTAGGAATTGGTATCATATTGTTTTATGAGTGTTAATTTAAAGTTTAAGTACTATTGCAAACTTTCAGCAAAACCTCACTTACTCCATGAAATTCAATAAATTGTATTGAGTCAAGAGTAACAAATTCCAGTGTTAGTATTTAAGTATCATGCTTGACTCCATGATTCTTGATATTGAAAATTTGTTTTAATATCAACGTTATCTAGGAGCTGATTTTTCTCAGAAACCATCATATGTAGAAGATATTGTGATATCTGAAACAATGTCTTGGTTGCAATATGATAGAGTATAATTTAATACATATTCTCATATTGTATGAGCATTTGCAAAGGTTGGAGACGCTAGGCGTCGTGATCACCCAAATGGTTTTGGGAATTAACATTATATTCACGATTCACCTTTATAAGATATAGTAGCTTGATCATGAAAATTTTCATGATAAGGATGAATATAAGATGTAGGTAAGCTGTTTACTGCATAAAGGATTACTAAAAGGAATGAAATTTGGAAGAATTCCAAAAATTCGATGATGGTGATCTACAACAAAAGTGCAAGTTCAAAGGTATTATTATTTGACTATACAGGCTTTGGATTATGTGTCATGTGTATGGCACCACTATTGATGTTGATAGATTATTTTGAAAAGAGAAAAGGAAATGCTGAAAGAGAATCTTGGAAATATTTGGCAGAAATTAAAAGACTAGAAATGTCTAGCTTAGGTATATAAAATATATACACGTTATGGGTGTATTATTTGCTTCTTAAACAATGTGGTTCTTGGGTATTGGATATCGGTATTGGATAATGAATTGGTTAGTGTGAAATGTCACACAGAGCAACACAATTCATGAACTGCAATGGCCTAAGTAACTAGCAAGAGAACATGTGATGATGTTCATCAAAAACAAATAAAGTGTTATTGTGTTTCTCGTTGACACAAAAGATTCCCTTCAATATTTGTATTTCAATAATTGTTATTTTGTTCCGGTATTATGAGAATGATCATCATTCAAATAATCATTCTATTCCATTGAGGATGGATGAACTCTTACAAATCTAGTTGGATAAATCACGTCCATAAACACTAATGCTAAAGTGTCGTGAGACAAATGATTAGCAGATCACTTATGAGTAACACTACAGTTTAAATCATATCGGAAAAAAACATGAAGAAACTCTATTTTGATGGAATTTTGGAGTCTTTTGATTTTTGAATCAATTGACGCTTATGAGAATTTCTAGGAAATGATTTAAATTTTGTTCATAGGCCAAAGAGGAACGAATGACTAACTTATTCGAGATCGTTTATATTGATGCATATAGTCCATTATGTGTAGCCCTGTGTGGTGGATCTTTCAAACTTCATATACTTTAACCAAAGATTTGAGTTAATATATGTATATTTATTTAATCAGGAAGAAGTATGAAATTTTTGAAAATGTTCAAATGATTTCAAGATGTAGTGGATAATCATTGTAACGAGAAAATAAAGAATTTATGATTGGATCATAAAGGAAAATATTTGAGTAACAAGTTTAGGAAAAACACCTAAGATTCAAGGAATCATTCCATTGATTTATGTTTCTCGATAAACAATATGAGGATGGAGTATTCGAGAGATGTAATGAAACCTTGTTTGACATGATAGGGTCAGCGGTGTTATTCCTAAAATTGCTATTATATTTTAGAGATTACGCTTTAGTGACTACTGCTTTTACACTGAAAAGAGCTCCATCGTGATCCGTTGAAATGACACCATATGAGTTATGGATTGGGATAAAACCCAAGTTGTCTTTTCTTAAAATTTTGATTGTATAGGCATAATTGAAATGTTTACAATCAAAGTCGGATGAACACATCTTTGTAGGTTATCACAAATAACCATTGGGTGTTCCTCCATAACACCGAATACAAAAGTGTTTGTCACTTAGAACATCATGTTTCTTGAGAAGGAATTTTCGTGAAAAGTTAAGTGGGAGGACAGTAGAACTTTGATAAGGTTATTAAACCTAAGCTATGTGTGCTGAGTTGCGCAGTGCCAAAAAGTGTCCTGGAGGCAGCCATAATGCTCATGGCTCCCGTGCGTCAAAGGTTGTGGTCACTGAGATCTAAGTTCCTATTGAATCGCGTAGGTCGGGTAAACAATCAAATACTAAGATTTTAGATTGAATCATTATTGTTTGACAATGATGAACCGATTACATGCAAAGAAGCGATGATGGGCCCTGACTCCATCGAATGTCTTGAAGCCATAAAATCCGCGATAGTTCCATACACGAGAAACCAAGTTACTGAACTTGGAAGACCCTCAGAAAGGAATAAAGTCTATCAGTCGTGTTTAGATCTATAAAGAAACAGACACGGATGTTTCACATCTATGAAATGATCGACATATCATTAAAAAGAGTTTTACGATTATTTTTAAAGATTTGACTATGATAAGATTTGATCTTTCATAGCGATATTTAGTCTGGACGTATTAGTGTAGCAACCACTACATATGTCAATTGTTGTATATGCTAGTTGAACAAACAAAACAACATTCTTCCAATGGAATGTTTATCGAGGACGTGTATGTGACATGGTCCAAGGGGTTTTGTTAAATCAAAGGATAGTAAAAAGGCATGCAAACTTCAATCGTTGAAGTAAGCATAGCGGAGTTGGAATCTTCACAGTGATGAAAATATTAAAAGGTTTAATTTAATCACATACGATGAAGGTGCTCGCATTTGCAAGAAATAAAGTGGGAGGGTTAAGACATATTTATAATACATTGTGTATAAGACATATTGTTGATTGGAAATGATGTATATTTTATTGACACAAGTTAAGGATTTCATTAAAATTAGATTTAAATGAAAGTTTTGGGCAAAACCATAATATTTGGCATCAAAGTCTATTTGGATAGATTGAGACGCCAATATGGTTATGCCAAATGTACATAGATGAAATATTGAATGAGTACAATATGGAAACAATGAGAAAGGTTCTTGCCACATGGAAAAGGTTGAATAAGGATTCAAGTATATTGATACTTGGTGAGTGAACCAAGATTCAAGTGTTTTAACACTTGGTGAGTAAAACCACATGAATATCTTGATAATGAAGATTCAAGTGTTTTGATACTTGGTGAGTAAAATCACATGAATATCTTGATAATCAAGATTCAAAGTGTTTTGACACTTAGTGAGTAAAATCAAATGAATATCTTGATAAACAAGATTCAAGTGTTTTGACACTTTGTGAGTAAAATCACATGAATATCTTAATCAATCATTCCGTGATATGTACATATCCAGATATGTGCTATGCTCTAAATGTTATGAGCATATACCAGGGTGACTCATAAGATGATCATTGGACGATAGTAAGGATATTATTATGATCTTTGGAAGAACTAAGAATGTATTATGTATGTATAAGTGACAGATAGTTCATTGTAAAGTGTTACATTTACACTATACATATAGTTTGTCAACACCCGGATTTTTAATCCCAGATGCCTGTTATGCCATACCTCACAATCCCAGGATTACCATTTTTGTGAGACATAACAGATTGGATATCACAGTACATCATCCATTACAAACCATAATAAGGTCTTACACAAATAAAGGATCTCATGATCCGGTCTTAGTACAATCAAGTAGTAGAATAAGTAGCGTAGCGGTGGGGTCCATCTTTAGAGTCACAGGCAATGCTGACGATGGGAGATGATCCTAGTTGTCGTAGCCGTCCTGCTATCCTCCTTCAGGGTAGTCCTCCTCATAGTCTGGCCATAGGAATAGCCAGGGACTAATCCATGAGTACTCTTTAAGTACTCGCAAACTACCACTAACAAGAAGGATAGTTCTAGTAGGAAATGCTAACTCTAAGTTTATTTTTAAAGTTAAGTTTGAAACCTAAGCTAAGTTCAGAAACAAAGAAAGATAAAATAAAGTTTGAAAACACCTAAGTGGGAACTTAGTTGTCATAGTCACAACTCGGTTGTGGTCAAGTCATGTCACAATTCATTTCCTAAGTCATTTTGAAAACATTTGACAACAAAACAGTATGGCCACTCCAACTGTCCATAACTGCGAACGCGGCTATTCGAATAGTTTGACACTCTACAGAGGTGGTACACTTTCACCACAAGATTCGATACAGTTTTCAGGGATAACCCTGAATCATCATACTTAGTATGCAGATAATCAAACATAAGCTTTCCTTTACACACCCTAGTATAAGCACCTCTCCTATGGGTATGGCCTGCCAGCCATGACCATCTATCATCCTGGGCACTGCATAGGTGGACAACATTGAGAGGTAGCCTCATCTCAAACCTCTCCCGCGAGGGAACTAATACTAATGCATATAAACTTCTGGCTAAGCCTTACCCAATTCAGGTATTGTGGTTGTACGGTAAAATTGGAATGGTATTGCATCCGAACCCAACCATCAGTTTTTATAAAAGGGCTAAGGCTCATGTCTAAACATTTTCATCATCATCATAAACCATTTGTGTTTCTCGACACATGTCAAAACATCTCAATAGAATGACTCATCATTCCAAGGTTTTCACAAATCATTTCACCAAGTATTCCCATCTAAAGTGATCAAGTTTTTGGTTTAGCTCTAAACTACTAAGTTAAGAGTGTTCACTAAAGTGGGATGTTAATGTCAATCTCATGCCATAGAATGACATCTAAGTCTAACTAGATAGGTCAAGTTTTATACTCTTTATGCTACCTTTAAACAAGTAAAGGACTTTGGTAAAGTAAAGGAAGTAAAGCTTGTAAATAAAACTTGGAGTAGGTAATGGTCAAAGGGTATAACCAAAGCATGCCCAATGCATTTGCTTAGATTATCTAGCTTGCAAGGATTAGCTTGCATTGTTAAATTGTATAATGCTAGCTTGCCTTGGTTGGTGTAGTGGTTGAAATTCTCTTCCTCCTCTTCTTGGTAGAACTCCTCCTCCTCGAAGACTTGGTCGGTACTATCGTCTATAAATACATACGGAATACACAATCACCAAACAATACTTAACTAGTCTACTTAGCACACTAAGGCACACGTTTGATGATCTATGATCATCACAAGCATCACAAGGTTTAATGAACTAGCTTCATTTATTTTATTTTGAGAAAAGTAATTTCTACTCATTGAAATTAACTAAGATTTAATATTCTCCAATTAAAATATGGGTTCATGTGGACACATGTCATCACCACATATTCTAACACATGGGAATGTGATTTAAATGTTGGATCACATTTTAATAAGTTTAATTTTAATATTTAATGATTTAAAGTGACTAGAAATGCCTATATAGCATTATTTTGGTACTAGTACAAAGTCACTGCATGCAAACCTTAATATTATTACATATTCAGATAGGTATGGTTAAATGTGATTTTTGAGAGTTGGAAACAACTCAAAAGCTATTATGGTTGATTTTATAAAAATGTTTGAATGTGCAAAAGCTTCTGTCTTGTTATTTTTACTAGGAGATATCTCTAACTCTAAATGATTGTCTTGGATAGAGATTTTCATTAGCTTTGCAACAAAATTGGAATCATTCCATTTGGATTTGTAAAACTACCTGAATTGATTTTTAAACTAAAGGACATAACTAAGTTTTAATTAAAATAGAAAAACATATATTTGAATTATTGGGTCAGCGCGGGAAACTAAATGGGCCGGCCCGTGTACATTCTGCAGCGCTGAGGGCTGCTGATAGGGGGGTCCCGCCTGTCAGTGACTCATTAAACGCAGAGCGGTACAAGGCGATAAGGACCACACGATTAGATACTGGATAAACGGCTCACGGTCATCGTCGACGACAGACACGTCGCCGACGAGACTGAACCCTAGCACGGTCGGTGGGGGTGTAGTGGGGACATACCAGGGCTCCAGCTAGTGCGGCGATGGGGGCGATCGAACGAGACGATGACGGCGGACTCAGGCAAGGTCGCGGCAGGGGCTGAGGTGGACGAAATCGACGGGAGCTTCTCCTCCTCTGCTAGGCTGACTAAGACACAATTCCGGCGATTGGCTGCTCGAGTAGCTCCGGCGATAGAGGGGAGCTGGGTGGTGTGAAGAAATGGTGTTGGGGATGCTCCCTTATATAGGCTCGACGAGGGGACCGAAGGGTGTGGGCGGAGCTCATTGGTGACGACGGCATAGGGGGCTACTGGCGTGGGCGAGGTAGGCGGATGGTGGGCGGTTCCCTGGCGATCATCTAGAACTTAATGGCGATGCTAGGGGCGGTGACTAGAAGTCGGGAGCTTCCCGCGCTCTGAGGGACAGAGGCGGTGCTCGACATGGTCCCTGGCGACTGTGGGTCGCGTGGCGGTGCATGGCCGTGTTTGGCGGGGTGAGGTGGTCAAGGCGGAGCGGCGTGCGCGGTCTGGTGTCGAGGGGCGGTCTGTGGCGTGCTGGCGGTGAAGGCGCTCTAGCATGCTCTGGCGTGGTCCAGGGGCTAGCAGGGGCCATGGGGTGGACCGTGGGCGGCGGTGAGGTCACGCCTCACACCCTGGAGTAGCGGAGAGGGGCTGATGGTCTGCTGCGAGCTGCGCATGATCGACCGACGAGCATGGCATCGGGGTGGCATGGTACTAGCGCTATGGACTAGGGGATGGGTTAGTTTAGGCTTGGTTAGAGCTAGGAGGGACACAGGGAGTAAGTGGGGTTCGATTGGGTGGCAAACTTCTATAGAAACAGTGATATCACTAGTGAGTTAGTTCTGTGCAAGCCAAGTGTTCGACCAAATGGCCGCATGAACAAAAGATTTGAATTTTTCAAAGATTTTTGGTGGAGTGGTTTATCTTATGCTTAAGCCTCTAGGTTTTCTTGGGATATTCAAATTGAATTCATTTGAGTGGTTTTTGAAAAAGTGGGATCTAGACATATGAACTAGATTCAATTTTTCAATGTCATTTAAAATTAGAGTTTGAATGTTTTTGGGATGACACAAAGTGGGCCTTGGCACATCACTACTTGTACTAGCAAGGGGTCCAAAGGTCCACAATTTTCTTTGTTGGAAATTGAGTGCTAGAAACACCCAAAGTGGGCTAGGTGATTAAAACGGCAAAAGTGACCATTTCTTTTATTTAATTCTTTTTTATTTCTTTTTCTTTGGATTTTGCTTGGGAATGATCTAGATGATGTGATATTCATCATAGAACCATTTTACAACCATCAGAACACACAATCATGGCATTTCAAACAACTCCAATTTTAAATGCACACACATATGAATGCTTAAATATTTTAAATAGAAAAAGTTTTTGTTAACCCTAAATTGGGTAGATTTGATCTTGATTAATCTTTGATTAAAGTTTTGGGATGTTATCAACCTTCCCCCCTTAAAAAAAATCTCGTCCCGAGATTTTAGAAAGAAAACTAGGAACTAAAGAGATCTGGGAACTCAGTCCTAATGTAATCTTCTCTCCCAAATGGCTTCTTCTTCGGTATGGTTGCTCCATTGAATCTTGAGAAATTTGATACTCCGGGTCCTGGTGGTTCTGTAGGCTTCCACCAAGATACGGATGGGCACTTCACGATATGTTAGATCCTTGTTGATATCAATAGCTCGGTGATCAATGTTCTTGAAAACTTCGGCCTTCTCCGGCACTTCTAAGCATTTGCGAAGTAACAAGATATGGAACACATTGTGGATGGCTGACATCTCCTCTGGCAGTTCCAGTTGATAAGATACTTCTCCTTGACGGTTCAGAATTTTGAAGGGTCCGATATATCTGGGGGCAAACTTGCCTTTTAGACTAAAACGTTGGGTTCCTTTCAATGGTGACCCCTTGAGATACACAAAATCTCTAACATTGAAAGTCAGGTCTCTCCTTCTCTTGTCAGCATAACTCTTTTGTCTGGATTGGGCGGTCTTGAGGTGCTCACGGACTTTGTGAACCTTCTCTTCGGCTTCTCGAAGAATGTCGGGTCCAAAAATCTGACTCTCTCCTACTTGCGACCAATTCAAAGGGGTACGGCACTTTCTTCCATATAAGAACTCAAATGATGCCATTTGCAAACTGGCTTGATAACTGTTGTTGTATGAGAATTCTGCGAAAGGCAGGCAATCTTCCCATTTTGATCCATATTCTAACACACAAGCTCTCAACATATCCTCTAAGATTTGGTTGACTCTTTCAGTCTGTCCATCGGTTTGCGGGTGATAAGCGGTGCTGAAATTCAACTTGGTTCCTAATCCTTCTTGGACTTTCTGCCAAAATCTCGAGGTAAATTGAGTTCCTCGATCTGATACTATGGTCTTGGGGGTTCCATGCAGACTAACAATCCTAGCAATGTACAACTCTGCTAGCTTCGAACTCTGGTAGGTTGTCTTGACAGGTATAAAGTGAGCTACCTTGGACAGTCTATCAACGATGACCCAGATTGAGTCATTTCCCCTACTAGAAGTAGGCAAACCGGTGATAAAGTCCATTCCGACGAAATCCCATTTCCATTCTGGAATTTGGAAGGGTTGCAATAGTCCCGCGGGTCTCTGATGTTTCGCTTTGACTCTTTGACAGATATCACACTTGGCGATGCAGCTTCCGATTTCTCTCTTCATTTTGTGCCACCAAAATTGCTCTTTTAGATCTTTATACATCTTTGTTCCTCTGGGGTGGATAGAATGAAGAGTATCATGAGCTTCTTGCATGATAACTTGCTTCAGCTCTGAATCTGCTGGCACATAGATACGGCCTTTATACCACATAACTCCTTCTTCGTCTTTAGTGAATCCAGGTACCTTTCCTATACCAATACGATGTTTGATTCCGTCGATACTTTCATTTCCCTTCTGGGCTTCCTTGATTTGGCTAATCAAAGTGGGTTGAAGTTCAATGCTAGCTAAGAATCCTTTGCTAACTAGCTCAGTTCTAAACTGCTCCAACTCCTCATACAAACTTGGTTGCTTCTCCTTAATCATGGTGTTTAGCCTACACGACAATCTGCTAAGAGCATCTGCTACCACATTGGCTTTGCCGGGGTGATAGTGAATGTCAAGGTCATAATCCTTGATTAACTCTATATGCATATCCTTTGCCTCATATTTAGCTCCTTTTGAGTGAAAATATACTTCAAGCTTTTGTGATCTAAGTAAATCTCATAGCGATTACCCATAAGATAATGATGCCATGTCTTCAATGCCAAAACTACGGCTACTAACTCAAGATCATGGGTAGGGTAATTCTGCTCATGCTGCTTCAGTTGTCGAGACAGATACGCGATAACTTTGCCTTCTTGCATTAATACACATCCGAGACCAATCTTGGATGCATCACAATACACATCAAATGGCTTCTTGATATCTGGCATGATCAATATTGGTGCTGAAATCAATCTCTTCTTCAGCTCTTGGAAACTTGCTTCACATTTGTCGGTCCATTCAAACTTGTTGTCCTTCTTCATGAATTGAGTCATGGGTCTGGCGATGCTCGAGAGCCCTTCAGTGAACTTGTGGTAATATCCCGCTAATCCGAGAAATGCACAGACATGGGTTTGAGTGGTTGGGGCTTCCCATTCTTCGACATCTTTGATCTTGGCGGGATCAACAGCGACTCCTCCGGCAGACACAATATGTCCTAGGAATCCTACTTCTTTCAGCTAAAACTCACATTTGCTGAACTTGGCATACAACCGATGCTCTCTAAGGGTTTCAAGGATGATTCTCAGATGTTGCTCATGCTCTTCTTCTGACTTGGAGTAGATAAGGATATCGTCGATAAACACAATGACAAACTTGTCTAGAAAATTCATAAAGATCTTATTCATGATATTCATGAAATAAGCAGGGGCATTAGTTAATCCAAAAGACATGACCGTATACTCGTATAATCCATAACGAGTAGTAAAGGCGGTCTTCGGAATATCCGTTGCACGAATCTTAAGTTGGTGATAACCAGTCCTAAGATCAATCTTAGAGAACACATTTGCTCCAGTCAACTAATCAAATAGATCCTCTATCTTTGGCAAAGGGTACTTGTTCTTGATGGCGACATCATTCAGCTTCCTGTAATCTGTGCACAAACGGTTGCCTCGATCTTTCTTGTTGACGAATAACACTAGCGATCTTCATGGCGATGCGCTTGGTAGAATCAAGCTGTTGCCAACATAGCATCCAACTGCTTCTTCAATTCCACTAACTCTGAGGGGTTCATACTATAGGGTCTCTAGGCTATGGGTCCGGTTCCGGGGATTAGTTCAATAATGAACTCAATATCCCTATCCGGGGGCATACCGGGCAATTCATCTGGGAATACGTCAGGGTATTCATAGACTACTCGGACTTGGTCAATGGTGGGTAGGGCTAGACTCTTATTACACTTGAATTGACGGGGCAAGGTTTCAAATATATGCTCTACTGAGACTCCAGAGCTACTGGTCATGGTGATGGCTTTCTTGGCACAGTTAATCAATCCTTTAGGCGTTGACATCCAATCCATTCCTAGTACTACTTCCAAACCTTTGGTTCCAAGTACTATTAGATTGGCATAAAAATCTATCCCATGTATTCTGATAGGCACAGCCTTGCAAAGTTTTATAACTTTTGTAGTTGAACCGGGGATTTGAACTATCATGACATGCTTCAAGTTGGTTGGGTGAATCTTACTAGTGCATGCAAATTCTTCGGTGACAAATGAGTGCGATGCTCCAAAATCAAACAACACTCTTGCTAAAACTGAGTTGACAGAAAACATACCCAGCACTACATCTGGCACTTCTTGGGCTTCTTCGGCGTTCATGTGGAAGAGACGGCCATTGCGGTTGTGAGGGTTCCCTGGGGTGAATCTTCTTCCTGGTTGACACGACGGTGCTGTTGAGCTGGGGCATTCACATTGGCAGTGGCGGCAATCTTCTTGGGGAACTCATTGGAATAGTGACCCTTTACTCCACACTCGAAACATGTGATCTGAGACTTGTCTTTCATTGCCACGGGCACAACATTGCTTCTAGTTCTAGGTGCGATGATGTTGTTGTTGTTGCTCTTGGGAGGTGCACGGTTGAAATTGTTGGCGTTGCCGGGGTGATTGTTGTTTCCTCCAGACTTCACATTTCCTCCGCTACGGTTGGGGTAGCTTGGGCGAGACATTGGGGGTCGATTGTTATGCGGGGCATATCTCGTAGAAGGGTTGGGACGGTACTTCTGGTGACTATTGGATCCAGCTTGGTGCATCATCCGACGTTTGTGGTTGTTGTTTTCTTGATTGATCTTCCCTTCCATCTGAATAGCAGAGTCGACTAGCTCTTCGAGATCCTCGAAACGGATGTTGACAAGGACAGTCTGCATCTCATCATGTAGTCTATTCAGGAATCTCTCCTTCTTCTTGGCCTCCGTGTTGATCTCATCAGGTGCATACCTAGATAGGGACAATAATCTGTCACGGTACTCCAGTACAGTCATTCTGCCCTGCTTAAACTCTCTGAATTCATCCCTTATTCGGGTGACTAGACCCTATGGTACGTGGGTGCGGCTGAACTTGATTTTGAAGGCTTCCCATGTCATAACTTGACCATGGTTCATTGTGCGGGTGCTGTTCCACCATGCTCTTGCATCTCCTGCCAGATAGTGGGTGGCAAAAAGAACCTTCTCGTTGGCATCCACTCCTGCAACTTCTAAGTTGTTTTCCATCGTCTCCAACCAGTCAACAGCATCCAGTGGGTTCTCTGAAGTACTAAATATTGGGGGATTGGTATTCTGGAAGTTTTTGAGTTTGGATCCATGATGATCCTGATTTCCATTGTTCTGGTTGTTGTGAGCCATCTGGGCGATCTGCTGCAGTGTTGCTAGATTAGCTTGGCGCTCTGCCCTACTAGCTTCACGGTCTACAATGAGAGTCTGCAGAATCTACAGCATTGGGTCTTGCGATGAGCTGGTCCCTCCTTGGTTTCCACGATTCATCTGAAGATTGGGATAGATAAAGGGGTAAGAGGGAAAGTTCTAAGGTTCATGGTTTCGATTTCATAGCTAAAACTTTGAGTTTGACTCAGGTTTTGCAACTAACTTCTTTTCATTCATTCAAGCAGCGCACACGATACAAACACACACACACACACCACAACATCAAAGGAAAACAGATGGTTTTAAGAACCATTATGCAAGCTACGATACAATGGGACCAATACTCCTCACTCTACGATAGTGCTCTAGTGCATCTACTCATCATCGATGAAGTCGGAGTCATCATCGTCGGTGTAGAAGTCCACGCAATCCTCCTCCAAATAGTCATCATCATTGCTGAGGTAGGAGTCAATATCCCCTTGGATATCTTTACCTTCCTCTTCTTCTTCTTTTGCTACAAGATGAGCTTCTTGCTCCTTGATGGTCTTCTCGAGGTCGGCCACCTTCTTGCGAAGACGATCGATGGTGTAATCCTTCTTTGCACGTTGACGGCGAAGAGACTGGCGATCCTTGACTAGTAGTGAGAAAGTCTGGGCCTTCTGGGCGGCAAGGGCGAGGTTGTTGTTGGCGACCTCTCTAGGATTGTCCAACTCCTTCTATCTGTCGTACAGTAGGAAGTCGAGGTTCTCCACTTGACACTTCAATATTGGGTGACTCGGCATCTCTAGCAACATTCCCGTGGATTCACGCCTTGCATAGTGAACAAAGCGGGTTCCTTGGATTAGGTTGACACTCAGGGCACACAGACGTGCGAGAGCTTCATGCATTGCCCTAGCTAATCCATCTAGCCAGTTGTTCTCTCTCACGGAGAACTGAATCCTCCTAGATACTGGTGCTTCTATCTTGCCTCAAAGATCAGTAGTTACTAGCCATTGTAAATCTCCTCCTGGTGGACCCGGGAGTTGAGCTCTAAGGAATTCTAGATGCGGACGCTCCAAGAACTAAGACAGTGAATCCAGATCCGTCTCAAAGATCAGTTGGCCTCCGTTGCCCAACTGGTAGAACTTGATGTATTGGGCTTCCATCTATAAGAATTTAGGATGAGAAAGTTAGTGAAGTGATCAAGTGTGTCAATGTTTTATGTAGTAATGTAAGAATTTGGAGGAACATGAATTTTTTTGAGAGAAAAAATCCCCAAGGGTAAGAGAGGAAATGGTTTTCATAAATACTGACTTTGGTTTTGAAACTAAGTTTTTGTTCGGACGTCCATTCTAACTAGGGTCTCCTATGGTCAGGATGGCTCTGATACCAACTTGTCAACACCTGGATTTTTAATCCCAGATGCCTGTTATGCCATACCTCGCAATCCCAGGATTACCATTTTTGCGAGACATAACAGATTGGATATCACAGTACATCATCCATTACAAACCATAATAATGTCTTACACAAATAAAGGATCTCATGATCCAGTCTTAGTACAATCAAGTAGCAGAATAAGTAGCGTAGCGGTGGGGTCCATCTTCAGAGTCACAGGCAATGCTGACGATGGGAGATGATCCTAGTTGTCGTAGCCGTCCTTCTGTCCTCCTTCAGGGCAGTCCTCCTCATAGTCTGGCCATAGGAATAGCCAGGGACAAAGCCATGAGTACTCTTTAAGTACTCGCAAACTACCACTAACAAGTAGCATAGTTCTAGTAGGAAATGCTAACTCTAAGTCTATTTTTAAAGTTAAGTTTGAAACCTAAGCTGAGTTTAGAAACAAAGAAAGATAAGATAAAGTTTGAAAACAACTAAGTGGGAACTTAGTTGTCATAGTCACAACTCTGTTGTGGTCAAGTCATGTCACAATTCATTTCCTAAGTCATTTTGAAAACATCTGACAATGGAACAGTATGGCCACTCCAACTGTCCATAACCACGGACGCGGCTATTTGAATAGTTTGACACTCTATAGAGGTGGTACACTTTTACCACAAGATTCGATACATCTGTCAGGGATAACCCTGAATCATCATACTTAGTATGCAGATAATCAAACATAACCTTTCCTTTACACACCCTAGTATAAGCACCTCTCCTATGAGTATGGCCTCCCAGCCATGACCATCTATCATCCTGGGCATTGCATAGGTGGACAACATTGAGAGGTAGCCTCAGCTCAAACCTCTCCCGCGGGGGAACTAATACTAATGCATATAAACTTCCGGCTAAGCCTTACCCAATTCAGGTATTGTGGTTGTACGGTAAAATTGGAATGGTATCGCATCTGAACCCAACCATCAGTTGTTATAAAAGGTCTAAGGCTCATGCCTCAATATTTTCATCATCATCATAAACCATTTGTGTTTCTCAACACATGTCAAAACATCTCAATAAAATGACTCATCATTCCAAGGTTTTCACAAATCATTTTCACCAAGTATTCCCATCTAAAGTGATCAAGTTTTTGCTTTAGCTCCAAACTACTAAGTTAAGAGTGTTCACTAAAGTGGGATGTTAATGTCAATCTCATGCCATAGAATGACATCTAAGTCTAACTAGATAGGTCAAGTATTATACTCTTTATGCTACCTTTAAACAAGTAAAGGACTTTGGTAAAGTAAAGGAAGTAAAGCTTGTAAATAAAACTTGGAGTAGGTAATAGTCAAAGGGTATAACCAAAGCATGCCTAATGCATTTTCTTAGATTATCTAGCTTGCAAGGATTAGCTTACATTTTTAACTTGTATAATGCTAGCTTGCCTTGGTTGGTGTAGTGGTTGAAATTCTCTTCCTCCTCTTCTTGGTAGAACTGCTCCTCCTGAAAGACTTGGTCGGTACTATCGTCTATAAATATATACAGAATACACAATCACCAAACAATACTTAACTAGTCTACTTAGCACACTAAGGCACACATTTGATGATCTATGATCATCACAAGCATCACAAGGTTTAATGAACTAGCTTCATTTGTTTAATTTTGAGAAAAGTAATTTCTACTCATTGAAATTAACTAAGATTTAATATTCTCCAATTAAAATATGGGATCATGTGGACACATGTCATCACCACATATTCTAACACATGGGAGTGTGATTTAAATGTTGGATCACATTTTAATAAGTTTAAGTTTAATATTTAATGATTTAAAGTGACTAGAAATGCCTATATAGCATTATTTTGGTACTAGTCCAAAGTCATTGTATGCAAACCTTAATATTATTACATATTCAGCTAGGTATGGTTAAATGTGATTTTTGAGAGTTGGAAACAACTCAAAATCTATTATGGTTGATTTTATAAAAATGTTTGAATGTGCAAAAGATTCTGTCTTGTTATTTTTACTAGGAGAGATCTCTAACTCTAAATGATTTAAATCCAATGGTATTGGATAGATATTTTCATTATCTTTCCAACAAAATTGGAATCATTCTAATTGGATTTGTAAAACTCCCTGAATTGATTTTTAAACTAAAGGACAGAACTAAGTTTTAATTAAAATAGAAAAACATATATTTGAATTACTAGGTTAGCGCGGGAAACTAAATGGGCCGGCCCGTGTACACTCCGCGGTGCTGAGGGCTGCTAAGAGGGGGGGTCCCGCATGTCAGTGACTCATTAAACGCGAAGCGGTACGGGGCGATAAGGACCACACGATTAGATCCTGGATCAACAGCTCACAGTCGTCGTCGACGACAGACACGTCGCCGGCGAGACTGAACCCTAGCTCGGTCGGTGGGGGTGCAGTGGGGACGTACCAGGGCTCCAGCTAGTGCGGCGATGTGGGCGATCGAAAGAGACGATGACGGCGGACTCAGGCAAGGTCGCGGTAGGGGCTGAGGTGGACGAAATCGACGGGAGCTTCTCCTCCTCTTCTACGGCTGACTCCGGCGCAATTCTGGCAATTGGCTGCTCGAGCAGCTTCGGCGATAGAGGGGAAACAATCAGTGGAGAGAGGGGAGTTGGGTGTTGTGCAGAAATGGTGCTGGGATGCTCCCTTATATAGGCTCCACGAGGGGACCGAAGGGTATGGGCGGAGCTCGTCGGTGACGACAGCAGAGGGGGCTACCGGCGTGGGCGATGTAGGCGGATGGTGGGCAGTTCCCTGGCGATCATCTAGAGCTTAATGGTGATGCTAGGGGCGGTGGCTAGTGGTCGGGAGCTTCCCGCGCTCTGAGGGACAGAGGCGGTGCTCGACGTGGTTCCTGGCGACTATGGGTCGCGCGGCGGTGCACGGCTGTGTCTGGCGGGGTGAGGTGGTCAAGGCGGAGCAGCATGCACGGTCTGTTGTCGAGGCGCGGTCTGTGGCGTGCTGGCGGTGAAGGCGCTCTGGCGTAATCTAGTGTGGTCTAGGGGCTAGCAGGGTCGTGGGGTGGACCGTGGGCATCCATGAGGCCACGCCTCACTCCCTGGAGCGGCGGAGAGGGGCTAATGGTCTGCTGCGAGCTGCGCATGATCGACCGGCGAGCATGGCGTCGGGGTGGCATGGTACTGGCGCTATGGACTCGGGGATGGGTTAGTTTAGGATTGGTTAGAGCTAGGAGGGACACAGGGAGTAAGTGGGGTTCAACTGGGTGGCAAACTTCTGTAGAAACAGTGATATCACTAGTGAGTTAGATCTGTGCATGCCAAGTGTTCGACCAAATAGCCACATGAACAAAAGATTTGAATTTTTCAAAGATTTTTGGTGGAGTGGTTTATCTTATGCTTAAGCCTCTAGGTTTGTTTGGGATCTTCAAATTGAATTCATTTGAGTGGTTTTTGAAAAAGTGGGATCTAGACATATGAACTAGATTCAATTTTCCAATGTCATTTAAAATTAGAGTTTGAATGTTTTTGGGATGACACAAAGTGGGCCTTGGCACATCACTACTTGTACTAGCAAGGGGTGCAAAGATCCAGAATTGTCTCTGTTGGAAATTGAGTGCTAGAAACACCCAAAGTGGGCTAGGTGATTAAAATGGCAAAAGTGACCATTTCTTTTATTTAATTCTTTTTGATTTCTTTTTCTTTGGTTTTTGCTTGGGAATGATCTAGATGATGTGACATTCATCATAGAACCATTTTACAACCATTAGAACACACAATCATGGCATTTCAAACAACTCCTATTCTAAATGCACCCACATATGAATGCTTAAAGATTTTAAATAGAAAAAGTTTTTGCTAACCCTAAATTGGGTAGATTTGATCTTGATTAATCTTTGATTAAAGTTTTGGGATGTTACATAGTTCATTGTAAAGTGTTACATTGGTACTAGTATTGTCACAAGATACAAATTAAGTTTATCTCAATTTAGTCTATAGGTTAAGATGGCACAATTTGATGGAAGAAAGTTCCATGGTAGTTTTGGATGAGTTCCAAAAGGTTAAGTATTGTGACGGATACTACAACAAAAGGCTAAGTATAAGACTACTATTGGTATCAGCAAAGGAACTAGGTGTGATTCTCAATGGGCTAGTAGTATGAAGATCTGTTGTATAACGATAGTGTCAACATGTTTTCAGCTCAAGGAACTAAGGTCTCACCAAAGGACCAAGTTCATACAATGCCATCTCATTTGAGAATGAGTGATGCATAGAGACGCAAAGACATGCAATACACATGGACATAAAGGCGTCAGATCCGGAGATTATGTTTTCCACTAGCAAACGCGTATATATAACACAAGAAAGCCATAGGTGTTGAATGCGCAAGTTTTTCAAACTAGATTATTGACTCTAGTGCAAGTCGGAGAATGAAAGGAATATGCCCGAGAGGCAATATTAAAGTGGTTATTATATTATATTCCATGTTTATGATAAATATTTATTTCTCATGCTATAATTGTGTTAACCGGAAATGTTAATACATGTGTGTTTAATAAACAAAGAAAAGATTCCTAGTAATGCCTCTCATTACACTAGGTAGTTTATTAACAGATGATCAAGGTTTCCTGATTATGACATTGGATGTTGTTAATAACAAGGCCACACCATTGATTGAATGATGTAATATACTTCCAAAGTATAGTAACACGATCATGCCATTATGTTTACACTACTATAACATCATTCAAAGTAACCCTAATCCTTAGACCATGAGATCACGGTAATTACTGACTCCAGAAGAGTATTTTGATTGCATCAAACGTCACACCATAATAGGGTGATTATAAAGGTGACGTTAGATACTTGGAAAGTGTTAGTTGAGACTCATGGATAAAGAGTGGGATTTGTCCATCCTGATGACGGAGAGATATACTTAGGGCCCCCTTGGTGATATCACATTAACATAGCTTGCAAGCAAGTGATAATGATCACTAAGAATGTTATATCACAGGAACAAGAAAAGAGTACTTTTCATTAACAGGATCGAACTAGGTATGAATGATACTGAATGATCGGATCCCGAAGAAGTAAAATATCATGAGACAAAAGGAATTGGTTACTGCAAATAAAAGGTCACGCGATCACTAAGTCATCGCATGAACTGGTGGGAGTCATTATGGATCTCCAGGTCCCGCTAATGATTATTGATCGGAGAGTTTCTCGATCATGTCCACACAGTTCACGACCCGTAGGGAGACACACTTAAGGGTAGTCGATGCATTTGAGTGGATAGGGAACACCGGAGAAAATACTGGACAACGCAGGAATTGTTCTAATAAATGTGCCAGAATTGTTTCTGTGTATCATAATATCATCGGGGATTGAATTGTTAGGCTGGTCATAGTGGGAAGTAACTTAGAGTAGTAACATGCATATGTTACTAGTCTAAGTTACTACCTTCATAGTGTAAAATAACTTTGGTGTGATAACATGCAATATCACATTAATTACGTTGTAGACACACTTTGCCTTGGTATGTGTGATGTTACAGTAACATAGATAGTTACCCAATCTATCTCTCTCTTCATTAAATTATTGCCACATAAGCAGAAATGCTAACTTGGACTCTTAGTTACTAGTGAAGTTACCCCCACTATGACTAGCCTTAATGTGTTCATTAAATGAAGTACACTCATTAAATGAAGTATTCATTAAATTGAGTTGCATTAAACCAAGTGAATTAAAGTGCTTTAATGGAAAGACCTTTGATTTTTGAGTGGGAATTAAATGGAAGATGAGTGGAGCTATATTGATGTGAGTGGAGTGTCCACCCACATAATTGGGGAAGAGGTGGGGGCAGCCATATGGTTGTGCGCCTAGCCCCCTTGGGCTACCCCTCACCTATAAAAGGCCCCCTCCTCTCCTCTCATCTCACACCACTCACCCTTCATCTCATATGCCCTTTGGTTGGCATCTTCCTCCCCCCTAGACTTGTCCATTGTCACGAGTATGGCACTTAGGAGAAGCCATGCTCAAGATCTTCTCCACCACCATCACCACCATGTCGTAGTGTTGGGGGAGTTCCTGAGGATCCCCTACTTCCACTGCCGAGCTACAATGAGGGATGGAAGTCGTCGGCACACCATCTGTGTGACCAACTACGGAGGTGCTACATGTGTGGCTCTATCATCGCGTCCTTGAGGATTGTCATGTACACTCTACAACAACCACGTTTGTTTGCGGGAACGTTATCCAGCATTACGGTCTTCAAGGGTGAGTCCATATGAAACCGTTACATGTATCTCCTAGATATGATCTTGGTGGTTGCATCCGTAGGAAAGCTTTTGCAACGAACCCCATCAACCTCGCCAAGGTTTTACCATAAAACATTTTTGTAAACTTTTGCGGGGTCTTCCCATCCTATAGTTTTACTTTAGCTAAAACGTGGTCTCCAAGGGGCATGGTGTTATACACCACTTACTATACTAGGGGAAAGTAGGTGTCATCAAATAGGTTCTACTTAGTAGTACAATAGTGGTAATGGTTTGGAGGAGAGCCAAACAAGTACCACATAAAGATTACCATATAGTAAAGAATGCAATTTTGCATAATCAAATAGATAAACCATGCATAAGTAAAATAATAGGACCGGGCTTATGATCAAGTAGGTGTCTTTCCTGTGATCAACAATCTGGCAACATGTCCCTTGGCTTCTCCTTAGAATAACATAATAACCAATAATAACTATCTTCTTCTGGTCTCTTATATAATCACAACTATCGTTGTCAAGGATAATACATGCAATCAAACAAAGGGCACAATCAACACCTGACATGCAAGAACTAGTACAATATAGCAAACAAACATACAACACATCACTAACTTTAGTTGGTTTTGATAGATTGAGATCATAGCAATTGGAATTACTTTAATTGCCTTTGTGGAATTTCTTTTATGATTTATTTGCCAAAACCACTTAATAAAGGGGTTTGCAACTAAGGCTTGGGTCTGTCTGATATCAATATGCAAAGATGATATCCACATATAGGTACTAAAATAACAAGGCCAACAAAAGTGGTTTCATGATTTTATCACTTTTCTTTAATTAGATATGGATTTTATAATGGAAATAACCCTAGTTTTTGTGAATAATTCACCAGAAAAGATCGAAACTCAAATAATTTTTTTACTTAGAGGGTTTTGTAGATCTTTGGTTGTGTGATTTTTGAGAGTTGGAATCACATCAAAATAATTACCAAAATGCCATTAGTAAATTCCCAAAGTCAATTATGCTGGCAAATTGTCTTTTTAACCAGATTCATTCTACAGATACAAACATTATGAGGCCAAGGGCAGTGGATAGGTATTACAAATACCTTCCATTAGAAATTGGAATCATTACTTCTGGAGTTACAAAGCTTCTGAATGATTTATCTAGAGAGAATACCACATGCAGAAGTTTTTAATTCATTAAAAATCCCCAGTAGATCAATAATTCTCGAACTCTTGGTTTTTGATAGATATTGATGTATCTTAGCCAGGAGAGTTGGAATTAGGTCAAATCATTTCATATCTTGTCCTAGAGAATTTTCTAAAGGCAGAAATGGGGTGTTTTTGTTATTTTGCTACAATCAAACTATGGCTCCACAAGGCATGAGGAAAAGGCCAACAAATAGTTACATTAAGTGCCTAGCAGAGAAAGTTGTATTTACCCCATTTTGATTTGTGTAACTAATTAGGGAAATTATTCATTGAAAATAATATGTTGTGGTAGATTAATTTCTAGAATTTGTACAAATAAAGTTTAGTCATGATTCTGATACAACATGTTGGAGAAAACACTAAGGAACCTAGGAAAATTTGGATATAGGTTTTTACATATGAGTAGGATTTTTCTTTGAATTTATTGCTAGCAGCTGAGTTAAATCTAATAGGTAAAGAAATAAAAGAATTAAACAGGTGTTAGGGGGATACCCTCGGGTAGGGCGACACCGGGGCATAAGGGCCGAGTTAGCCGGGGTACGGCACGGTCAAAACAAAGTGCTGACCGGGTCACCTCAAGGCAGGACGAATCACGGTGTGGCCTGGCCCATGGGGCATTTCCCTGACAATGGTTCGGCCGGCATAAGATCTATGTCGGCCATGCCTATCTGTTTTGTAGGTAATTGGGTAAGCCGGTTGAGCTATATGCTAGCCGGAATATCTTAGCTTCAAAGAGAAGGAATCCCCCGCTGGTCAAAAGGTGGCTTTATTAGCTGAAGCATGTGCAAAGTAAAGTAAAGGAGAGGACCAGCGGGTCAGTGGCGACCAAGGTGACGCGGGTAGAGCCGGATGACGTAGCCCGTGACGCCAAAAGACAAGGATGACGCTGCGGGTTACGTCTAAAGCTAGGACGAGCAGTTAAAGAAGAATAAAGAAGCATCTGCTTTAGGAAAGGAGCATATTTGTAGAATATGCTGCCACTTGTGCCCTATAATTGTAACCCGATCTCCCCTATATAAGGAGCACCGGGGCCTCCATAGAGAGGGACGGCAAATAGATGAATCACTCTCTGTCTAAAGTAGAACTCTAGGGCTAGTTAGTGGGGGGTAAGAGACATTGTCTCCTTCTTTCTAAGGGCCTCAAGAGCACTTGTAAACAACATTGATACAGAGAATACAAGAACTTCCGTGCATGGAATCACCACGCTCTCCCTCCCTGGATTCCCCTAGTACTCATTGGCCCCATCTTTAGCCTTTCCATGGCATCTGCCGTGCCACCACCACGACAGTTGGCGCCCACCGTGGGGCTAGCGCTGCTAGCAGGGGTGAAAATCCAGACGGGAAACTTCTCGAGCACCGGTGAGCGTATTGTCTCTGGCTTGGTTCAGCGTTTTGGAGCGCTGGATTACGTCAGTGGCAACGCAGGAAGCTTCGGCAGGAAGCCTCCACCGCGCAATGGCGTCTTCATCAAGCTTGGCGCGCACAAGATCTACGTCGGGGTGGATGAGTCCTGCGTTCACCCGCGGCACGTCGTCGAAGGAGGCGAACCATCTCTCAGCGCCGCTCGTGGAGTGCATATCGCTCGCCCCACTAGCAGCGTTGAAGTCCTGATGACCGTGCCAGACGCGGGACCGAGCAAAGATCCGGCGCTAGAGCCAGAGGTAACACCCAAACAGACCAGGTCTAGGTTTCCTCCGCGAGAGAAGACAGAGAATGTGCTCTAGCAAGCAATAGATAGCTTAGCAACACCAATAGCACCTATGGTAGATCCGGCTCAGGCGCAAGTGGAGTTAGAGGAAACTAGGCGGAAAATGTTAGCCGGAGCGAAGAAGGTAGCAGAACTGCATCAGTCGCTGAACATCACCTTCAGAGAGTATGCTAAGGCAAACCGTATTGATAAAGTGAAAATCCGAGGCAGAAACCTGATCACTAAGATTGACAAGGAGTACGAGCCTAGGCCGGGTCAGACAGCTACAATAGTGACAGGAGGGTTGGATCGGTACAGTACCCCGACAAAGAACCTCAGAGAAGCAAATGCGGACGCATCCGAGTTAGAAGGCTTGATCGGTGAGGCTTGATAGAGGCAGCAAGAGAGAGTGAATCACTAGTTGAGGGTCGCATGCCAACAAAATGAAGCAATAAACAAAGCTAACCCGGAACCACCAGAGGCCTCACAGGTGGTACATTCGGCCAGAAATAACCTGGTGAGATCTAGAGGAGCCGCATCGTCTCCGGGTCACGATCCCCGGAGAGAAAAGGTAGTGGACTCCGGGAGAAGAAACAAGCAGATGGTCCCTTATGACCCGGTAAGGGCTAGAAAAGGAAAAGCAGTGCAAGTTGATGAGGATCGCCATAGTACCAGCCGCGGTGTGGTCGCCCGGGGTAACCACGACCAAGGCATCGCAGGTTAAAGGAATGCTGCCAACGGCAACGCCGGACAGCGTAATCCTGTGGGAGCTGGGCAAAATGTACCTCAGACGCAACAGCGTGAACCTCGGCAAGGGGGAGGTGCAGGACAAGCGGCACAACACCGTCATGCACATCCGGATCAAGAAAGATACAATGATGGTTACTCGGCTATGGTTAACGATGGATACCCCAGACCGAATCACCACGTAATTGGATCACGGTTGGGAAGCATGAACTTGCAGCCAGATGATGCAAGGTTGACGTTGGACATGATTTATAGGTCGGAGCAAATCAAGTTACAAGGTCCACAGGGTCCAGCATGTTTCGGGCCCCGGATCATGAATGAGCCACCGGTGCCGAACTTCCAGCTGGCCAGGGGAACCCGAACTTATGATGGAAGTACTAGGCTAGAGGATTGGTTGATTGATTATTCCATAGCCGTCAAGATTGCGACAGGAAATTTGAGATGGGCAGTGAGGTATGTACCACAAATGCTGGAAGGACTAGCACGGGTTTGGCTGAACAATTTGCCACCAGGGAGTGTCAACTGTTGGTTGGATTTCCAGGAACTGTTTGTTAGTAACTTTTCAAGCACTTACAAGAGACCCAACAGACCATAGACCCTTGCATTATGTCGGCAGAGACCGAATGAGCCAGATAGAGATTTCCTGACCCGATGGTGCAATGTGTGAAACTCGTGCGAAGGGGTGATTGAATCACAGGCAATTGCGTGGTTCGCTCAGGGATGCAGATATGGAAGTATGTTGTGGCAAAGGCTACAACGAGATATGCCCACTACCTTGTCAGAGACGATCCGGATTGCAGATTCATATGCCTTGGGAGATCCAACTCAACCCCGGCTAATGTCTAGCGAAGCAAATGAGGAATATTACAACCGAGATATCTCCGGGTCATCAAGGAGGAATGATTTCCGAGGAAAAAGAAGGGACGAGCGTCCGGATTATAGGTATAACTCGCAGCAAGTTGCAGCAGTGAACCGGGATCAGCCCAGTGTTGGAGCAAGCCAACGCTAGAAAACTGGAGGGAAAAACTGGCAGCAGAAAAGCGAAGGGAGAAAGCCTTGGACCCCGAAGCATAAAAAGCAATGGCAGGAACGAAAAGATAGGCCGAGGTATACGTTCGAGTCTATGCTAGATCAACCTTGCAAATTTCACACACCAAGTCCGAACAGTCCAGCAAATTACACAACCTGGTAGTGTGAATGGATGAGGAAATTGGAACATGTGGGTTCGGGGAATGCTCAAGCACCTCGGAACGAAGCACCTAGAAATGAAACACCCTGGCCACCGTTACTAACAGGGGGAAATGGACAACAACTGATGCTGCCACCACCTCCGCCGAGGTACGTGAATCTGGAAAGAAGGGATGCAGTACATCAGGTGGGAAACAACCAGCAACAATACCAAGGTTACAACGAGAATGAGGGACGAAATAAGTACATGGAACATCATCAAAGCTATTGTGTGTTCACCACGGAAAAGAATGACCGGAAAAGCTTACAACGCCAGCATATGGAGGTGAACGCGGTAATGTCGGCTGTGCCGAGATATATGCCTTGGGCGGATCAAGAAATCACATGGAGTATCAAGGATCACCCAAAGATCATGCCAAGCCCAGGAACCTACGCTCTAGTCTTGGATCCGACGTTCATCGGACCGAATCTCAACGTGAGTTTTTCCAAGGTGCCGATTGACAATGGAAGTAGTATCAACATTATGTACATGGATACCATGCACAAGTTGGGGATAACGGAGAACATGCTGCAAGCGAAAAGGACCACTTTTCACGGTATTGTGCCGGGTATCTATTGTGAACCAATTGGTAAGGTCTGGGTTGATGTGTTATTTGGCACAAGAGACAATTGCTGCACTGAGAACTTGGAATTCGGTAGGCCAGCACTGAGCAAATTGATGGCAACAACCCACGTCAGCTACCTTAAGATGAAGTTGCCCGGACCAAGGGGTGTGATAACTATATCAGGGGACTTCTGGCGTTTGATCGAATGCGCATCGGCCGAATCTAATTTAGCCAAGTCAGTTGTGATAGCTCAAGAGAAAAGGAAGATACTAGAGGTGGCGGCATTGGCTCAATCCGTGCAACAACATATGTCGGCCCTGACCAACCCGCACGGGAGCGTATCGTTCCAAGCGACTAAGGATACGAAGAAAGTGCCAATTGATAATCTATTCCCAGAGCGCACCGTTACCATAGGTGCCGGGTTAAGCAGCAAATAGGAAAGCGAGCTTGTCAACTTCCTCCGTGAGAATCGGGATATCTTTGCTTGGTCTACGCAAGGTTTGCATGGTGTACCGAGGGAGTTGGCTGAGCACTCATTGAATGTAAGACCCGGGGATAAGCTGGTAAAACAGCCTCTCAGGCGTTTCGCAGAAGATAGAAGAAAGGTAATTGGAGATGAAATATCAAGATTGCTAGCGACCAGATTTATCATGGAGGTGCTCTATCCAGATTGGCTCTCTAATCCGGTGCTGGTGGAGAAAAAGAAAGACGATCCGAACGTGGTAGTGGTATGGCGCATGTGTATTGACTACACGAACCTGAATAAGGCGTGTCCAAAACATCCATTTCCACTCCCTAGAATAGATCAGGTCATAGACTCAACTGCCGGATGTGAGCTACTTTTATTCATTGACGTGTATTCTGGTTTCCATCAGATACCCCTGAACCCGGATGATCAAATAAAGACTGCATTTATTACCCCATGTGGGGCTTATTGCTATCGAACTATGCCGTTTGGATTACGTAATGCAGGAGCAATGTACCAACGATGTATGCAAAAATGCTTGCATGACCAAATAGTTCGGAATGTGCAGGTGTATGTGGATGATATGGTGATAAAAACCAAGGAAAGCAATACGCTCCTTGAGGATATCCGGCAGACATTCGCGAACCTAAGAAGGTTCTGAATGAAACTGAACCCGGAGAAATGCACCTTCAGCGTACCAGCTAGAAAGTTACTCGGTTTCTTGGTATCTAGCCACGGCATTGAAGCTAATCCAATGAAAATCCGGGACATAGAAAGAATGGAGTTGCCAAATGTCTTAACGATGTCCAGAAGTTCACTGGTTGCCTGGCATCGTTAAGTCGGTTCATATGTTGGCTAGGAGAGAAGGCCTTGCCCCTCTTCCAGCTAATGAAAAAGGCAGAAAAGTTCACATGGACACCACAAGTGGACCATCCATTTCGACAATTGAAAAAGATGCTATCTACCTCGCCAATCCTAGCCGCGCCACTACCTAAGGAACCAATGTTGCTTTACGTAGCCACGACCAACCGAGTCGTAAGTGCAGTGATCATAGTGGAGCGCAAAGAGGAAGGAAAGTCGGTGCAAAGGCCGGTATATTATCTGAGCGAAGTATTGTCAGCGTCAAAACAGAACTATCCTCATTATCAGAAGATGGCGTACGGAGTATATATGTCGGCCAAGAAGCTCAAGCACTATTTTGAGGAACACCCCATCAAGGTGATATGTGAGGCACCCATTTCAGAAATCATGAGTAACAAGGACGCAAGTGGCAGAATAGCAAAATGGGCTATCGAGTTAGCTCCGTACGCGCCACGGTTCGACAGAAGGGATGCTATCAAGTCACAAGCTATGGCAGATTTCTTTGTGGACTAGGCTGAAATGCAATACGAGCCACCCCCACCGGACTCCAATTATTGGCAAATGCAGTTCAGCGGATCAAAACTGAAAGATGGCTAAGGCGCTGGGGTAGTACTTACCTCGCCCAAGAAGGATCAACTGAAGTATGTCCTTTAGATCCATTTCAGTGCCTCGAATAATGTGGCGGAGTACGAAGCATTAGTACATGGTCTCAAAGTGGTAAAGGAAGTGGGGATACGTCGGATACAGTGCTTTGGAGATTCGGATTTGGTGGTACAGCAAGTATCTGGAAATTGGAATGCTCTGGATGCTAACATGGCCTTGTATAGATTCCATGTCCAGAAGATAAGAGGATTTTTCGAAGGCTGTGAGTTCCATCACATACCTCGGAGCGAAAACGAGGCAGCAGATACACTGTACAAACTAGGCTCATCCCGACAACCAATCGTGCCGAGTGTTGCCTTGGAGCACCTGAGAAAACCATCAATCACACCATCGCGCGAATCAGATTCTATTTACATCCCGGCACTCCTCGGATCAGGAGCTGCAATGATGGAGATAGAATGGGGAAGCACCTCAGCAAACCCGGGGACTGTTTCAGCAAACCCGGGGACTGTGCAGCTTGATCTGGCGGGAGTTATGTTGGTGGATGCAATGGAGGTGGACAAGGAACCATTTCCCGTCCGACGTATACCATCTTGGGCCAAGCCAATTTTTGACTTCCTGAAAGAGGGAATCTTGCCGGATGATGAAATAAGTTCAAGGCAAATTCAGAGAAGGGCAAAGGCCTATACCATTATCAACACCGAATTATACAAAAGGAGTGTGACAGCGGTACTACAATGGTGTGTTGACCCGGAAGAAGGACTTGACATACTACAGGATATTCACCAAGGGGAATGTGGCCACCATGCATCCTCAAGGGACTTGGTAGCAAAAGCTTTCCGGCATGGATTTTATTGGCCCAGTGCTTTGGAGCAAGCAGAGGACTTGGTGAGAAAATGTAACGGTTGTCAAAGATACGCCGTGAAAACTCACCTGCCAATGTCAGAGCTGAAAACTATCCCAATTACATGGCCATTTGTTGTATGGTGCCTAGATATGGTAGGATCGTTTAAGCCGGCCAAAGGAGGGATGGCCCACATTCTGGTCATGGTTGACAAGTTCACCAAGTGGATCGAAGTAAAGCCGATTCGGAAATGTGATGGGCAACAGCAGTAAGATTCCTCAAGGATATAATCCTAAGGTATGGCTACCCCCATAGCATCATAACTGATAACAGGACAAATTTCACTGAAGGAGCATTTGCGAGATTCTGCCAGGAAAAGAAGATGCGGTTAGATGTCGCTTCAGTCGCCCACCCCGCGTCGAACGGGCAAGTGGAAAGATCCAACGGACTGGTGTTGTCCGGGATAAAACCCCGGCTCATAGAGCCGTTGCAAAGATCAGCGGGGTGCTGGATAGAAGAACTACCAGCGGTACTATGGAGTTTAAGAACAACTCCGAATCGACCAACAGGCTATACGCTATTCTTTCTGGTATATGGGCAGAAGCTGTATTACCAGCCGACATAGAGCATGATTCTCCTAGGGTCACCCAATACACAGAAGCCGAAGTGCGTGAAGCCCAGCAAAATGATGTTGATCTACTGGAAGAAGCGAGAGAACTGGCCTTGTCTAGATCTGCCATATACCAGCAAAATCTCCGACACTATCATAGCTGGAAAGTAAACCCCCGAGTTTTTCGGGAAGGTGATTTGGTGCTGAGGCTAGTACAACGCACCGCTGGCATGCATAAGTTATCACCCCCATGGGAAGGACCCTTCATTGTGAGCAAAGCTTTGCGCAATGATTCCTACTATCTTATTGATGCACAGCCCTAGCAAAAGAACAAGGCGGACAGGTCCGGAGAGGAATCCAAAAGACCATGGAATGTAGCACTGTTGCGTCCTTTCTACACCTAAGAGGTGAATGTATCCGAACTACTCATATGTCGATATGTATGTCGATAGTGATCTTATCAATAAAATCTTTGCTACCCCGAGTAGAGACTCGGGGACTGCTATAGCACTTGTCTTGTTTTCGTATTTTTTGTGTCGGCTGGGTTAAGTCGCTTATGTTTTAGTTGGTTTAGTAATGTGTTAGCACCAAAAACCTAACTCTTCGACTTTGATGTTGTCCAACAAGAATTGGCTTCATGGCAAGCAAGAGAACAAGTTTGGAATGGCGAAGCACATGAAAAACAACTAAGGTAAAAGAGCTTAAGCGGGCCGACATTGGTTTTTTGGCTAACCCTTAGTTTATTTTCTTCACTAAAATGCCGAATCATTTTGAGCTAATCTCAAGGTTTCAAGTATTGTTAAGTCAATTTTTTGAACCTCGGACTCGCAAGTCGAAAAACCGAATCAAGGTAGACGCAAGCCGAGTCAAAAATTGGAGGAACGAGAAAATGAAACTCGGGGACTTCGCCCACAATAATCCAGCAATAAAAACTTAGTTCGAAACATGAAATTGTAGCACAAACAAACCAAAGTGTTAATGTACATCTGCGCCCGGCATTCCGGGGATCTGATAAATATATTTGAGTGTTTTTCAAGGGGCAGGAGAAGCAGAAGAATCATCTGCGGAGGAGGGAGGTACTCCGGAGTGTGCAGGAGGAGCGCTAGCCTCGGTTTCGTCCTCTGGGTCAACTTCGTTGTCCTCTGGGTCTTCAGCCTCGTCGCCTAGCTCAGAGCCCTCGCTCTCATTCCCTGCCTCTTCAGCTCCAGAGACAATCTCGTCATCAGCAACATCAAGGAAGCTCGGCCCCTCATTCCAGGCATGGTAGAAGGAGTACTAAATGAGATTGTTCGCACAGGCCTGGCGGTGCGCGATCCACTCCGGCTGCTCGCACCACTTAGACCTGGTGCGCATATGCTTGAGCAATGACAGGTCAATCCCTTCATACCATGAAAGCGTAAACTTCAGAGCAATGTCGGCTCCAGCCCGTGGCACAGATTCACGCCACAGATGCAGTTGCGTGTCACATTCCATGAGCTTGGATATGAAGTCTGAGGTCTTCTTGGGAATGGTCTCACTAGGCCAGAGGCAGCCGAACATCCGTGTTGCCACTGGGACAATGTCCATGCCGAAATTCTTTACTATCTCAGGACGAGTGGTGAGACTCGCCAGGAGATCCTCTGTGGTATAGGGAATTGGCTCGGCATCAGGGCCAACAGGAATTCCACGCTGCTCACGGGATTGGCATATGGCGGAGGTGGGAAACCTATCGCTCTCTGGAAATTTGCCTAAGGATAAGAGGAGCAACGTTAAGCGGATG
Source organism: Avena sativa (assembly GCA_916181665.1). Taxonomy (NCBI): domain Eukaryota; kingdom Viridiplantae; phylum Streptophyta; class Magnoliopsida; order Poales; family Poaceae; genus Avena; species Avena sativa. The sequence goes on along the minus strand of OV702286.1, from coordinate 380,023,250 downwards.
GACCAAATCCGAATTGTAACAAATCAAGCTAGGGCGCAGAACTTACGCGTAATTTGGAAGAGGAGTCGCTGAAGCTCAGAATCAGTGTTGGCGTTGTGGACCCGGAGTTTTTCGTACTCAGTGGTTGCCGACGTAAGTTTGACATCGGCTTCCTCCAGTAAGCTCTTGTCCGTGGAGATTTGCGTGATTAAACGCTCCTCTTCGGCAAACTCCTGGTCAGTTTTCTCTAGCACGGACTGATGAGAGCTCTTGAGCCTCTAGATTTTGGCATTCAGCCGAGTAATCTCCGAGTCCTGCTGCTGGAGCCAAGCTATCTTAGCGTCCTTCTTCTTCAGTTCAGCTTCATACTTCCCTGATTGTTCCAGGTAGTGGGTCATCAGTTCAGGCATAGGGACACTGTCCAAAAGAGCAACTGCAACATGATCCGGAGGACCCAAAATATGAGTGTCCACCAGATAAAGCACGAAGGGTACAATGATCGTGTAAAGGGGATGAAGTTACCTTTGATCTCCATAAGATTCTTCCTCATAATTATATTCTCAGCCTCAACCTCGGCTGCATAATCCGGACAAAACATTCATATAAGTTCTAAGAAGTGTGAATGCACAAGGAAGTGAGAGAAATGGAAACTAACCCCTCTGCTGGTACTCCTCCAGGAGTTTACCATAACGCCCGCGTATGTATTTGTAGGAGTCCACCAGGCGCTGGAACTCAGCGGTTCGGTGGTTAGTGGTATTCTCAAACAAGAAAGAGACAAAAGTTCAGAGGCAAAGTAGAAATTATTCAAAGTTCACAAGATCCGGGCCAAGTGGAACTTAATCCGGCTCTAGGTGTGTGGATATTCGAAGTCTACAAGATCCAGGCCAAGTGGAACTTAACCCGGCTCTAGGTGTGTGGATATTCGAAGTCTACAAGATCCGGGCTAAGTGGAACTTAACGCGACTCTAGGTGTGTGGATATTCGAAGTCTACAAGATTCGGGCCAAGTGGAACTTAACCCGGCTCCAGGTGTGTGGATATTCGAAGTCTACAAGATCCGGGCCAAGTGGAACTTAACCTGGCTCTAGGTGTGTGGATATTCGAAGTCTACAAGATCTGGGCCAAGTGGAACCTAACCCGGCTCTAGGTGTGTGGATATTTGAGGACTACATGATCCGGGCCAAGGGAACTAGACCCGACCCAAAATTTATTGCAAATTAATGACATTATGAACAAAAACTAGGGAGCATTCGACCGAATAACAAGTTATTCCCTCGGAGGCTCGGGGACTGGGATATACCTACAAATGCTAAGTTATGAAAAACATCAGCAGCAGAGAAAAAGGATTACCTCCATCATACGGCCAGCCAGGGAGATAGCCTGAGTAGCGGAGTTCATCTGCGCGCTGAATTCGGCAGGGCTGAACCTTTCTGGGAGATCGCCCTGAGGGTCGACGAATTCGGCATTGTTCCAGTTCTTCACGTACTCAAGGAGTAGTGGACTGTAACTCTCGCCGCTCGCAAAATAGCTCGTCACTAGGCCCTTCACATGAGCCTCGCGCCTGGCGGATTGTGCCGCAGCGAAGCTGGTGTGCAAAACCAGCTGTTTGCTGCCCTCTGATCTAGAAGCTGGCCCCAGACGAAGCTGACCCGGAAGCCTTCTTAGCTTTGTCGGATGAGGGTTGAGGAGCGTGTTGAAAGAAGTCAGTAATTGAAGGGGCAGATGATGTCTACGCACTTCTATTCTTGTAGACAGTTATTGGGCCTCCAAGTGCAGAGGTTTGTAGAACAACAGCAAGTTTTCCCTTAAGTGGATCACCCAAGGTTTATCGAACTCATGGAGGAAGTGGTCAAAGGTATTCCCTCTCAAGCAACCCTGCTATCAAGATACAAGAAGTCTCTTGTGTCCCCAACACACCCAATACACTTGTCAGGTGTATAGGTGCACTAGTCCGGCGAAGAGATGGTGAAATACAAGTGGTATGGATAACTATAAGTGGTAACGGTGATAGAAAATAGCTTGATGGCGTGGAAAAGACTAAAGTAAAACTAAAATAAAGATAGAAGCAAGCAAACATGTAACAGATCTAATTGCAAACGGTGTTTCAATGCTTAGAAACAAGGCCTAGGGATCATACTTTCACTAGTGAACACTCTCATATAAATATATTCTCTTCATGATACTACTCTTAACTACTCTTCGGTTGAACACTCTAATCGATGGTAGGGCCATAACAACACACCTCAATGTAAGCCTTTCCCATCTAGAAAACCCCACACTGTCACCTTGAGTACTAGATGAGTCCAACAAACACCACAATTTCATAGAAACATCCAACTCCAAATATAACTCATAACAAGTATTTGAATCTCTAGCCTAAGTTCCACCATGGTGAGCATGCTGTCACTTTCACACACATGGGGAGAGCAGAGATCTATTAAAGCACCTGAGTAGCAAGGTAGATCTACTTGATTACAAAGCTCATGATCACAACATGATCATGCATAGAGAGAGAGATGAACACATAGCTACCGGTAGAACCCTTAGCCTCGAGAGAGAACTACTCTCTCCTCATCATGGGAATCAGCAATGTTGATGGAGATGGTGGTGGAGATCGATGGAAATGGCTCCAGGGGCACATCCCCGTCCCGGCAGGGTGCCGGAACAGAGACTTTCTGTCCCCCGAATCTCCCCTTCGGTGGCGGTGGCGCTGCGGAACTTTTCGTGGCTGGAGGCTTGACTGATCTAGGCTTTATGTCTCGGGAGGCTTCTTATAGGCCAGAGGGCAAGGTCGGTGGAGGCCGGAGGGGCCCACACCACCTAGTGGCACGGCCAAGGGGGACCCGCGCCACCCTATGGTGTGGCTAGCCCTTGGCCCCTCTCCGTCTCGTATTCTGGCATCTGATTACTTCCGAAAAATAGGCACTTTGGCTTTTGTCCCATCCAATTCCGAGAATATTCATTTTCTGACTTCCTGGAACCAAAAACAGCAAAAAACAGGCAACTAGCACTGTGGCATCTTGTTAATAGGTTAGTCCAAGAAATCAAATGAAAAGTACTCCAAAGTTGGAACAAAACACAAGAAAGTGGATAAAACCAAGCATGGAACATCAAAAATTATAGATACATTTGCAATGTGTGAGCAGACCCGGTGGGGGCCGAAGGAGCTTTCCCCTTGGGAGGCTTGGAGGCTCTTGCTGCGGCTGTTGCTGCTGATGCTGGTGCTTTTGTTGCTGTTGCTGCTGGTGTTGTTGCTGCTGGTGCTGGTGCTGCTAGTGCTAGTGCTGCTGTTGCTGCTGGTATTGCTGGTGCTGTCGCTGGTGCTGTTGCTGATACGGGGGGTGGCGCCGAGGAAGCTGGCGTCTCAACATTGGGCACGTAGGCTGAGGAGCTATAGAGATCCGGCATTGCTGTATGTAGATCCGGCCCACTACCCCAGCGCCGACGTTGCCCTCCTCTTGGTGAGGTGGGGTCTGGTCAGGTGCGGCCGCAGAACCCTCATGAATAGGGCTAAGCGGACAATAATCATCGTTGCGGGGGGGTGGGTGACCGCTTCGAAGTGGGGAGGCTATGCCGGAACCGCTCTGGGAGATATCCACAGGAGCTCTGGAAAAAAGGAAGGACAGCAAGTCAAAAAACAAAAGAACCAACCAGAGACTAAGGCAAGCAATGGAAGAATCCGAAGTAGCAATGCTAAAAGGACTTAATCCTCAATGGTAGGAGGAGCCCGAGGTTTGGGTGCCCTCCGGACTGTGCTCTTGGCGGCAGGCTTGGCCGAGGGTTTAACCCTGGAATTCTTTTGCCTCTTCTTGGGCGGCGGCGCCTCCGAAGCTGCGGCCGGGGTAGCTGCACGCTTCTGGGAAGGGCCAGGGCCGGGCCACTGGTGGCAAGCAGAGGAACCTCATGGACCTGAGCGTCCGAGTTAGCTGAACATTCGAACATAAGCTAGATCCAAATAAGAAATAAGAACCGGATCAAGTACCTCAAGGACCTCAATGTCCGAATCATCACTGTCTGGCCAATCCCTTAGAGAAGAGGCCTTACCAGCACTGCGTTTGACGATGTCCGGGGTAGGCAAGAAGGCCTTCGGGTCAGTCTCCACCTCGTCTCCCTCGGGGCGATCCTCCAACCACTTGCTGGCCAGAACCTCGCCATCCTCCAATGGTTGCTGGAGAAATTTCTGAAAGAATAATCGCCAAGTCACAAACGGAAATCAAGATACAAAGAAAATCCGGAAAACAAAGAGGGGTTAACTTACCTTTGGAGGAGGGTTGGCGCGAGTGAAGGGCTCAAGTCCCCACTCCCAGGCCTCAGAGAACTCCTTCTCCATGTTGAATATGGATTTAACCCGGCGGTACACCGCCGAGTTATCCAGCTCAAAAGAGGAGGTCCGGTGAGGATCAAGAGGACCGCTAAGAGAGCAGATCTAGTGGGCCCACTTCTGGGGGGGGGGAGACCCAGCTGCGGAGGAAAGTGATCATGATATTCTCCCCCCGGAGGTGCTCCTTAAGAAGCTCCATGATCCGACGAGCCACTTGATTAGCTAGGGCCGTGGCGCGCTTGGGGATACTTTCCCATAGCGAGGTGTTTGGAGGACCGAGTCTGAAGGGGAGCAGCCGGATCTGATCCTCCTTGGTGGTGTTCCGGACATAGAAGAAGGTCCGTCCCTAGCCCTTGCAAGATTCGAGCCTAGTGACCCGAGGGAAGACAGACTGTTTCCGGGGCAAGATGGAAGCGGCGCCACATTGGGTCAAGTGCTTGTCCTCTGGGGAACTCTCCTTATCCGGAACCACATTCCTCCTCAATCCAAAGAACTTGATCCAAAGTTCTTTGGTTGGCCAGAGGCCGACATATCCCTCAATGCCGGAGGCAAAGGAGGACAGAGAGGTGATAGCATTTGCGGGAAGATGATGCGGTTGCAATTTGTAGGTCGAGATGAAATCAAAGAAGAAATCAGAGTTGGGAAGACTGAAGCCGTGTTGGAAATGCGACAAGAAAACCAAGTATTCCCCAGATTTGGAAGGCGGTGGGAAGGCGGCAAGCAACATCGGCGGGGATGCGACAGGAGGCGTGGAGCCAAGCCAGGTCCTCCTCGCCGGCGATGGAGCCATCCCAGCATCCGCGCTCGCGGCCCTCCGTCCCTTCTTCTTGCTGCGCCACCATCGAAGCCTCCGCCTCAGTCATGGTGAGATCGAAGCTTTCAAGAGGGTAACCGGAATAATGGTAGCCCGAAGAAGGGAAACGGGAAGCGCAAGGCCCCGTGGTGGAGATTGGCACTAGAAACGGTGGCGCTGGCATGAAATACTGTCGGAGCACGGTCGCAGTGGTGCTTGTGGAGAAGAAAACCGGCGGCGGCGGAGTCGTAGTGAAAGAGAGAGAGCAATGGAGCACGATGCGAATGGGGGAACTTCCCCTAGGAGTGCACCGCACCCTCTACTTAACCATGCCACGCGCGTCGTGGGATCCTTTGCGGGTGGCATGCCGCACGCAGCGAGCGTGTATGCGGCCCAAGAAACCAATCAGAGCAAGGCCACAAGAGGGGCCACGGGAGCAGATGATCCCATGACGGGACATGGCGTTACAGTTAACGAGGCGCTGCAGTGATGGGACGTTTACAACAGTTATGCCTGACGCAGCGACAAATGATGATTACCCTCCACGGTAAATGCGCATGGCCCTTAAAAATGAGGCAAATGATGATTACCCTCCACGTAGGATGTGAAGAAGCGTACGAGAGAAGGAAAAGTAACCCGAGGAAGCAAGCAAAAGACCTAGCCAATAAGGAATATCCCGGAAAGAGCGAAAGGATCGCAAGAAAAGAAACTCCGGGCTACGAGATAACTCGGCCCAAGGAACAAAAGATTTGGATATGGGAACCTGCTGTGGCCTTAACAACTAAAAAAGTTGCTAAGACCGCACCAGCTTCGGGGACTAATGTTGGGGGGATACCCTCGGGTAGGGAAACGCCAGGGCATAAGGGCCGAGTTAGCCGGGGTACGGCGCGGTCAAAGCAAAGTACTGACCGGGTCACCTCAAGGCAGGCCGAATCATGGTGTGGCCCGGCCCATGGGGCATTTCCCTGACAATGGTCCGGCCGGCATAAGATCTATGCCAGCCATGCCTATCTGTTTTGCAGGTAATCGGGTAAGCCGAATTAGCTATATGTTAGCCAGATTATCTTGGCTTCAAAGAGAAGGAATCTCCCGCTGGTCAAAAGGTGGCTTTATTAGCTGAAGCATGTGCAAGGTAAAGTAAAGGAGAGGACCAGCGGGTCAGTGGCGACCAAGGTGACGCGGGCAGAGCCGGATGACATAGCCCGTGACGCCAAAAGACAAGGATGACGATGCGGGTTACGTCCAAAGCCCGGACGAGCAGTTAAAGAAGAATAAAGAAGCATCTGCTTTAGGAAAGGAGCATACTCGTAGAATATGTTGCCACCTGTACCCTAGAATTGTAACCTGGCTCCCCTATATAAGGAGCACCAGGGCCTCCATAGAGAAGGACGGCAAATAGAGGAATCACTCTCTGTCTAAAGTAGAACTCTAGGGCTAGTCAGTGGGGGGTAAGAGACATTGTCTCCTTCTTGCTAAGGGCCTCAAGAGCACTTGTAAGCAACATTGATACAGAGAATACAAGAACTTCCGTGCGTGGAATCACCACGCTCTCCCTCCCTGGATTCCCCTAGTACTCATTGGCCCCATCTTTAGCCTATTCATGGCATCTGCCGTGCCACCACTACGACAACAGGGGGAGAGGTGGATGGGGCACAACACCCTAGATCTGGACGAATTGGGATGGGCCAACCCATATCTTCCTCTAGAGCACTAGAGACTACGATACAAAAGAATCTGGGCAGGGCCCGCCTTCCAGAGACACAGGAGCCTCAAAGCGATACCGGGCGGTGACGACCGTCCGATCAACTTGTAATCGACGGTCCTTCACCGTCTTCCTTGCTATGGAAAAGGCAATAGAGATGGAACTCTAGGGAGTGTCAGCGAGGTATGGGGAGTCTTACTGAGGCACGGGACACACCAGTGATGGTGCAAGGTGATTTGGATGTCCCGACAATGGGCGACAGTGGCCGGTTTGGTGACCGTAGACATCTCCTGTAGTGGTGTCGGCGGAGGAGCTCGGGAGCTCGCCGGAGTGGTCCTAGGGAGGCATGCATGTCGATGGAGAGGTGACAGAGAGGACCAAGAGGAGGTCCGAGGCCAGGAGAGGACCCTTAGAGAGGCAGAAGGGCTCGAAGACATAGTGTTAGCCGCAGGACCTTCTCTCAGCATGTGCTAGTGGTGGTGCCTCCGACGTCCCTAAGATCAAGAGAGGGACATGGGCAGATAGATCTAGGTTAGAGGGTTCCATATCTATAGAGAAAAGGGTCAAGAGGTGTTCTGGATCGATCGTAGCTTCACTTTTCGAAGAATGGCCGATGTAAGGTTTTTATTCCTCTCCATGGTGAGGGAGGGTAGGTAGAGGAGGAGCTCAGCCGTGGGTGGGTTCTAGGTTGGTGGGGGAACGAAATGGGGTGAGAGGGGAGGTTGGTGTGACCTCTGGCCCTTTTATTTCCAAGGGAGTGGCTCATGGAGGACCATGTCCATGGGAGAGTATGGTGATGGGGCTGGTTTGGGATAGGGCAAGGGTGGCGGTGCTGGGATAGAGTGGGGGCTCTGAGTCGTGCACTGAGACAGTGAGGTGGGGGTGCAACATCTTCAAGTGAGTAAAGGCAAGATAAGACATAGCCTTGTGTCTCCTTCCTAACAAACACAAGGGTAAAAGAGAGATGGTGATGAGGTATTGTAGTACTATAGTGGTGTCGACCAGGAGAGTGTTGGGTGCTGTGGAGAATTTCTTTGCATGTTTGGATGGACTTTGGAACGGATTTAGTTCATATTTTGATCATACTCCACTTGTCATAGATGATGTTCATGAAGAACTTTCTCCAAACCTGATCTTGGCCTAATGATATAAAGATGCTGGTAGATGGATATGGTAAAGGTATACCACCAAGAATTAATTGGGATTTGTTTGATCATTTTAGTTCATATTTATATCAATTATTCAAATTGTGCTGAAATGGGGTTGATGAATTCATTTGATATTTTTGAATTGGACAAGGTGGTTTTTTGGTTTGGGATGGTCCTAAATATGAATCCACACTTTGGAGAATTTCCCCAGATTTATTGAATAAGAAAACTATTTAAAACATTTATTTTCATGTTTCTACCATTTAAGAAAATAGGAAAAAATAATTATTCAAACTCTTCAAAAATATTTATTTTTGAAGTGGGAATATAGGGTATGATATATAGGCCTAAAATGTGCCTAAATTTGGCAAATTGTTTTGGAGAAAAACAAACTTTCTTTTATAGAGAGTTTTGGAGTTTTGGTCAAATAAAGGAATTAATTAGTTTTTGGGCCAAAATAATTATGGATAACATTTGATAATTTTTTTCTTCAAGGTAGATGATGTACGCATATTGTATTTATCATTTGAAACAAGTAAAAGAAGATGTTGGGAACTATTAATTTTCTACTGGCAAAACCTTGTTGGCTTTAGGATCTCAAATCTCCCCTTAGGTCATGGGCTATATGGATGGATAGACCAAGTGATGTTGATCACCATGTTATAGAGGTTTGAGGTTGATCATGATTGAGATCTCCAAGGATTGATGCCAAACTTTGAATAAAATAAGGGTGCCTAGGCATATTATCAAATAGCCTCCAAAACCATGTGGGTTTAGGATGCACAAAGATCCAATTGAAACAAGTGATGCATGGGTGGACATACCTTTATGAGTAGAATACAATCATTCAAATATTTGGTCAAAATAAGGTAACATGGAGATGTGAGCTTCTGCCAAAGTGGGCTTATTGATAAGATTTGTAGAAAATATTATTTTCTTGCTTGCAAAATCATCAAGAACAAGTGGTTCAAAAGTTTATCTAGCCAATGGAAAGAGTGGTCCTTGGTAGTCCATAAGATGGTCAACAAGCTGTTTCAAGTGCATTTCCAAAAATGCACAAGGGTTGGGAAAGGGAGAGGCTCAAAGAGGTGATGTTGATAACCTTTTTCCAGACTTTGCCAAATTTGGCAGATTTTGGGATTTGACTAGGATACAAGGGGCGAGGCTTTTGAGGGAATGATAGGTTCCAAACTCATCATCAAGTAGATGATCTTGAAGGGTATATTGAGTAGAAAGGATCCATGCCTAAGATTGGTCTTCATTGACTTGGGATCTTCTAGAAGGGATTAACTCTAAGTTGATTTAGTTAAGGAAATAGATGGTCACTTTAGTGGTTAGGGATAATCTCAAACTTGGTTAACTTGATTAGGATTGATATTATTGTATTATCTATATGCTAGATGCTGAGTTCCTAGGGTAGCTCATACTACTTCCTAGGCAAACTAATCAAGGAGCAGATTAAGGCAATTCATCAAAGCAATCAACTAAAACTGCTACTAGGGTTACCATCAAGCCTAGCTTGAGGTAGGATGGTTATTTTGAAGAGGTTGGAGTTTTTTAAGAAGTTAAAGTTCCTTGGTACTTCTACCATGAGTAGAGTTCAAAAGCTTTATAAAAGGTTTTGGAAAACGTAGAGGTAAGAGTAGTTGAAGGTTCTGTTTTGAGAACATAAGGAGATTATATCATATAGATCTCCATAATTTTGTTAATGGAAGCTAATAAAATAATTGTTGTCGCAAGGGCATCTTGGCTCGGGTTTTGAAATGACAGAACATTTGAGAATATGTAAAATAAGCCAAGACTTCTCTTTTGTTAAATAGATTTTGTCAATTGAGGGAGAGGTAACGAGTATATCATCTGATACACATTTCAAACGCATAAGCATAATAAAGCATGTAACACTGCATCACTTAAACAAGAAAAGTTTTTGTTCCCCCTGATTTTTGCATTCTGGATAATAGTTCAGGGTTGTTGAAAGTGGTATGTTACATGTGGTTCCGCAGGGGTTCAAGTTCAGTCTTCAGAATCCAGGATTGGTGTCTTCGAGTCCACAATGAACATCTTGGAATTTCACCTTGAACAATGGTGACGAACTTGGTTTGGAGCGCCAGGGTCTCCGAGGTATGGGTGTCGGTGACGATCTTGAATCGACGCTAGTGATCTTCGGGAATTCTTGGAAGAGGTATTGTCAAAACCAAGCGCGAAACTCGGTGTAGGTAACACTGAGATGAACTGATAGCCCAATGGCTGGAAACGATGATTCCTGGTAGAGACCACAACACACAAAGGATACAGAGATGAGCAGGAGCATAGCACCGATAGGAAACATGGCAGGGTGTCATGACCTTGATGATGACCGGCAGACTTAACTTGGATGGCAGGAAGACAACAATTGTTGTTTGAAGAGCTTGAATGAGCTGGTGGTCACACGGGGCAACAAGTAACCCAACTCTTTTCTGCTCATATGCATACGCACACAGACTGAAACAGGTAGGAACGCGAGCATGGTAGGGGAGGTGGGCGCGGCCTTGCAGCGGCGAAGAGGACATGGGTGGGGCCGTTGGTCTTGGTGCCAAAGGGGATAGAGGGGGACCCGTACATTGGAGACGATGGGTGGTGAATACTGTTACAAGGTCGAGGAGGCAGCGGTTGTTGGCGAGGTGTTGGTCAGGGGCGCCATTCCTGGCGGCACCCGTAAGAAGGGAGGCACGGAGGAGGACGAAGGTGCACCATCAGCAGTAACATGGCTATGCTGCAGCCGGAGGCAAGGTGGAGGATGCGCGAGGTCGGGGCCGGGGCAAGGGCGAAGAAGGACTATGGCGGCCGGAGGCGAGGCTCATGATGGCGATCGTGGGTGCGGTGAGGAAGGGGACATGGTTGGACAGGAGGGGGCGGGGCGCCGAGGACAATGTCGGGGTTGAGGACGGGAGGCCGCTAGCGGTAGCAACCTAGGGAGGAGGTCGACCATGGAGGTTGAGGGGTTGTAGAGGGCAGTGACACCATGGCGATGGAGGAGCGCACGGACCACCGGAGAGCAGAGGGACACGGCGATGCGACTCGGGGAAATCGAGCAAGAGGAGCTCGGGATGGAGAGGATGAGGATGGGTGTCGATCATGTTTGTTCAGATGTATTGTCCAAATACCAGGGGTGGTGGAGACGTGTTCAGATGTGTGGCATGTGTCGTATCATGACCTATGAGATGTGGTGTGTGTATGCAAGCATGTGTGCGTGAGGCGTGCGTGTGTCGATGTGTAGGTTGCATGCGGTGTGAGTTGGGTTCTCGTGCGTGAGTGTGATGCTGTGTTGCGTCTTGTGCGTGCGGTGGCGGGGCGTGTGGTGTGGTGCCGGTTAGGGTTAGGGTTTAAGCTAGTTTAGGTTTTGGGGTAGTAGGTGGCCGAGTGGGCTTTTGGACCTAGCTGACTGCCTTCCCCTAAAATAATGTTTTATTTTAAATGGACTTTTGCAAATAGTTTTTAGGCGACAAAATTATTCGGAAAGGCCAGGTTTTTGATTTGAAATTAAAAGAGGGGACTAATAAGAAAACAAAATAGGCTTCTGGTTAAAATATTTAGAGGCAAAATATGTATGTTGATGTGGAGAGGGGATCTTGGTAGGGTGACATGCAAAAGTAGAGGAGTAGGGAGGAGAGTTCACGAGAAAGGTTTTGACTAAGGCTGAGCAGCCTTCCTTGGCTCCTCCTGACTGGGTGATGGCTCTGAAATATAGCCATCTACGTCCACATTTAAACTGGATATTATTCATATTTTTGATGAAATATCTCTCTAAACCCTGCCACTAATGCCTAATAATCAAAGGGGTATGCAATCCTTTCCTGCTATTTTCCCTGCATAGATAATGACATTTCAAGATGGGAATCACTACATTAAAGTCAAAGATACAAGATTTCTAACAACCAGAAGAAACCAGGAGTTGTGGAACGGAGGTGGACGCTTTAACGACCAACTATATGACCGGAATAAAATTCCAGCCATATAGTTTCGCTCGTCTAGTTGGTGCCGCCACCGCTAGGTCAAATAGAATAACTTTCATGAAGGGATCCCTATATAAAGAAGTCTCGGACAACGAGAAAAGGGATCTCTTCCTGACCATCAGCCACCTCTTGATCTCCATCCACAACACCGAAGAGTCGTCAGAGGAATAGACTTAGATCTAATCTCCAAACCATTCTCCACCACCCATATTCCACCACTTGTAATAGTAGATCTCATCTTCGATTGGCAACATTGTAAGACTATTTTCTATCAATATTATGATTTCCACTACAATGTTTATGATCTTTGATCTCATCTCTATGTGTGAGTAATTCTCCTTGGGATAAGGGCTCCGGCCTAGCCATGTAGCTTTTGTGCATATTATTTATCATAGATGGGATCATGTATTAGTTTGTATGACATGATGATTATTGTATCCTCTCTTGCCTCAATCCAAGGACTTGTTAGGTACCCAAGACCCGGAGGATTGAGCCAGGTATAGGGAGTATGAGTAATGACTAATCTGCAGGTTGGGAACCCCAGTGACAAAAGGGGTATTACGGCTGTATGTGAGGGATTTACTTGGGATTAACAGTGACATCACTATGCATATCATTAGTTCTCTTTCTTCTATGGATGAGACTAGTAGGTTATTGCTATAAGCGGTTGCGGAGGCAATATCAATTATGGATGCACTGCCCACATATAATTTATCTTGCTCTAACAATTACATGCATACTTTATTATTATCTTTTATTCCCATCATATGTTTTGCACATCTATAGGTGAAACCGAACACCCTAGGTCCTCTCTCTCTGTATCACCGACAACAACAAAAGACACAAACTCTTTGTCCGGTAAAAACACAAAAGGAATTCTAAAACTCCCAAAGGTCCGTTAAAGTAACTTCACTACTCTTCTGCTTCCCGAGGATTCGATAAACCTAGGTCTACTAGGGAAAAAGAACTATACTACATCCATAATCCGGATCGAAGGTATCAACCCTTTTCTGGTGTCGTTGCCAGGGAAGCAATAGCTACCCTGGTGAGGTTAGTAGGAACCTTGCTAGTTTTAGTTCTTGTTTTTAATATTTAGTTTGCTTTTAGTCTTTATTTGAAAAACCAAAAAAATTAGTTAGTCTTTAAATTCTTGTTTTTACTGTTATAAGTCTCTGTTTAAGAAAACCCAAAAACATAGGAAATATGGCTGAAAAGAAGCTTGGGGAGTTTGCTACTCCCAACAATGATTATTTGCGTACTCCTATAACACAGCCAACAATTGTTGCTGATGATTATGAAATTAAGCCCCATTATTGAAGTTTGGTTCAACATAATCAATTTGGAGGCTCTGTTGTTGAGGACATAGGTATGCACTTGAACACTTTCACTGAAATATGTGATATGATGCGCATAAAAGATGTTGACCCCGATGCGGTCAAATTGCATTTATTTCCTTTCTCTCTTAGAGGAAGAGCAAAAGAATGGTTGCTATCTTTGCCTAGAAATACTATTACATCATGGGTGGAATGCACTTCTTTATTTATGACTAAATTTTTTTCACCTGCAAAGACTATGCAACTAAGATCTAATATTACTGGTTTTAGATAGGAAGAGCATAAGACACTAGCGCTTGCATGGGAAAGGATGAAAGAATGCATGAGAAACTGTCCCAGCCACGGGATGGAAGATTGGTTAATCCTCCATTTATTTTATAATGCTCGTAACCCTGTGTCTAAGTCTATGCTTGATATTGCAGCTGGAGGAACATTTATGGGTAAACATATTACCGAAGCAAAGCAGCTACTAGACAATATGTAATACAACCATGCCCAATGGCATGTGGATAGATCAAACACGAACAAGGTGAACTCCGTCTCACCACAAGAAAATGAAGAACGCAATGCTAAGCTAGATGAGCTCATATTAGCCGTAAAAGATAAGGAAAATTAGGTAAGAGCTACCCCAGAAACTAATATTGAAGAAGTAGATTTCATAGCTCGTAATGATTACAGCCCTTCTTGGAAAAAGAATTACAATCCTAATTTTCAGAAACATTATTCTAGTCTTGCATGTAACTCTAATGATAATATGGGAACTGGTAACGGTAGTCTCCAAGAAACACTTAAGTCTTTTATAGTCTCAAAAAATGAACAAAATAATATTCTTGTTAAAATAATGGAGAACCATGATACTATGCTTGTTAAATTATCTAACCAAGCTGTTAGTGTGAGCAATGATTTCCAGGCCCTCCAAGAAAGAACGAGGATTATTGAGGCACAGCTAGGTAAGATAACCGAGAGTTAAACTCTCATTCTAGCTAAATTTGCAGGGAAAGCTGAGCCCAATCCTGTTGTAGACCTCAAGATGATAAGAATCCAAAGGGAGGAGCCTGAAGAACTTGATTATAGTAATGTTCCTTCACTAAATTACACCGTTGAAGATCTTGTAAAAAGGATCAATGTCAAGATTCTGGTAAGTGAAGGAAACGAGGAAGCCATGTATCAACATTTCGTTACTCAAGTATCAATAAAGGTACATGAGCTTGAGGAAGAATATAAGAACATCGCTGAAAAATTGCCTCTGAAACTTGATGATATATTTGAGCCTACAATTAAGATTAAAATTGGGACCAGTGAGATAGATGCACTTTGTGGTCTAGGTGCAAGCATTTCAACAATTCCAAAAATTCTTTTCAATAAGTTAAATCTTGGCTCTTTTGAATTTACTGAGTTAAAATTGCATTTAGCAGATTCTATCTACAAACAAGCTATAGGAATTAAGGAGAATACTTTAGTATACATTAAAGGCTGTCCTGCTCTTTTTGATTTTGTTATTATTAACATGCCTGAAGATGCTACTGCTCCTATTATATTAGGCCGCCCATTTTTAAGAACTATTAAGGCTTTGATTAATCTCCATGAAGGGAACGTGAAGCTTCAATTGCCTTCGCGGGATCCTTTTGTTATTCATTTCCCCAGGAAGAAGAGAGCCAAGCATGATGAAAAGGAGGCCATCACTTTGAAGGCCAACTATTTCAGAGTGGGTTTTCCACTCATCTGGCCTAAGTAAGAATATTGAGGTCAAGCTATTGACCATAAAAGAGCGCTTCATGGGAGGCAACCCATGCGAAATAATGGTTTGAGTTAAGTTTTAAGTCTTAGTTTAAGTTTATGTTGAATAAAGAGTGCTAGAAAACTCCAAGTGAGGAGAAGAAGTTCGGTAGTACTAAAAATCCCTCTTAATACATTAATGTTGGTCGATAATATTTAGTATCATTTTCTGTTAAAAACAACGTATTTCACTAAGTTACAGGATAAGAAAGAATTCTCGAAGAATTTTTTTTTATGTATATAGAAGTTTTAACGACCAACTATATGGCAGGAATAAAAATTCCGGCCATATAGCTCCGATCTTATAGATATTTTTGCCATCGACAATTGTTCTTTCAAAAGTACCGACGGTTTAATAACCAACTATACGGCGGGAATAAAAAATTCTGTCCATATAGTTTTGGTCGTATAGATATCGATGATTTCGTACAATTTCTTTTCCAGGTACAAACAGTTTGACGACCAACTATATGGAGGGAACAAATTGTTCTGGCCTTATAGTTCTGGTCGTATAGTTGCACCGCCAGGCGGAAACCCTAAAATTTTGACAGCAGGCCAACTATACGGCCGAAACACATTGTTCCGACCGTATAGTTCCGCCCATATAGTTGCTTCCGACAATAAAATCGCACGGGAAGGTACCTCCAACACAAAAACTTCAATCCTTTTTCTCTCTTCTACCTCCAAATTCCTTCAAAACCTCAAGGGATCTTCATCTCTACTCAATTTCATCCGATTTCCTCGCACACAAGTGATCTACGGTATGTTTCTCCTCTGATCCTCCAATTACATTTTGCAAATTCATCTTCGATCTATTGTCATTATCAATCTAGGGTGAGACCTACTATGAACTAATTGCTATGATTATCTTGCCTAGATTATTATTTGAAGGGGATTCTTTAGTGTGCTATGAGGAGGAATATGTTATACTTATTATTGTTGGATCAAAAAGTTTTAACTTTGTCTTCCTTTATTATTATAGAAGATGAACACAAGGAGCCAAACCCGTGCTTTTACTGCCGCTAGCACTTCTCGGGCTGTCACTCAAGAACGCATGGGGATACGGTTCAAGAATGAGCTCCAACGTGATCGCTTCGACATGATCAAGAACCGAGAAGTGAAGGCATTCAAGTGGGCTTGCCCTATTATATTGAAACAACTCGGTATTTCTGGTGACTTCAATTTACTTTGCAATAGAGCTGGCCTGCAAAACTTTGTATACAATGATGTGCCTACTTATCATCAGTTAGATATTGAATTTTTAAGTTCTTTGCAAAGCACCATCAAACTATGGCAAGGAGAGGACACAATTTCTTTCCGACTTATGAACAACAACTACACTTTAACACTAGATGAATGGTGTGCATGTTTTAATTTCCCAAACAATGATGTTAATGCCTTACGCGCATCCTTTACTGGCTTAGACCCTTCCCCTGCACAATATTATAATGGAATGAGTTTCACTACTACAGTAAGTAAGGGGAAGAATATTCAACATCCTGCAATTCTCTATTTGTTCTATGTTATTGCTAACACCTTGCATGCACAAAACGAGTTCACGAGACTCAATGGGGAGGACATCTTAGTCCTCGCAAAGGCTGCTTACAACAACTGTGACTTGTCACTCAACTTGGGCACAATCCTTGTGTGCTACCTAGAGCACCAATCCTCCCAAAGCCAAGGGCCAATCACAGGTGGAGGCATCGTCACCATGCTTGCCATTTCCCCATAAATCAATGTAAAACATGGATATAACATCATATATGTAGAAAATATGTGGGGATTCATATCAATAAACTATAGAGTTCATGTATGCATTTTACATGCATCAACATCCCCAAGCTTAACCTATGCTCGTCCTTGAGCATTAAGGTGATAAAACTAAAATGGGCTTTGGATTTTGGTGCTTCTTTTCACTAGAAAGTATCACAAAAAGTTAAACGGTTCATTTGTTTAGAGAATAACAACAAGAAAGCATACCATAAAGTGATACTTATTATAATATCATACTTGACAACACAATGTTTATATTGACTAACACAAATACATATAGTAGCATGAGGCAATAGTGCATTCTTCGCTTAGAGAAAAGTATATATATATAGTGGCAGTCCTATGGTCAGAATATTGGGCAAAGGAGGTTGGAAAGAGTGTATGGATGGCAAGTAGGAATATCATATGTGATACACAAGCTATCTTCCAAACACTATCTATTAAGTTTATGGTTGAAGCATAGTTTATCATTAGTGTTTGGTTCCATTTCCCCTCATTACCAGATTCTTTTTGGCATTCTTGTTTTGGCACTTTTTGCTTCTTTCCTCTTTTTTTCTTTGTCACTTTTTGCTTGTTTTGATTTTGGGAAGGCCTAGCCTCTGCATACTCACACTTCTCACCTTTTGATAACATATAAATATTTGGAGGGTGTTTGCCCTCATCTTAGCGGTGGTACCCCTTCAATGGAGGGTTTTTGCCCTCATATTTTAGTGTATGCATCCTCTTATTTATTTTTGGGAAGGGTTACTCCATGCCCAATGATTTCGTGGTCACCCCACGACTAACTTCTTCATGTCACCCATACCCATAATAATAGTGTTTAGAAGCTAAATAAAGACTCACACATGATATTATAATTTGGGATATAGCTTGAGCTATTTGGTTAGGTGTTTCCTATAAAATTCTAAGTTTTTTTTGCTAAAGGAGGTTGTTTCAATATGGTGGGGCTAGCAATGGTAACCATTTGACCTTCTGCAAGAATGCAAAGTGCCCCTAGTACTAAGTCAATTCTATAATACAATATAAGCATTGATCACCATTTATGTCGAATATAAGAACTATCATAATATGGTACACTTGTAAGTTATCACTCCATAAAGCATATGAACAATCCATCCTAAAGCAATAACATGCATAGTTTGGTTTTCCCCTTTTTCTATTTCAAGCAAGGCATTCAATAAAACATGGCATTCATTCATGGGATAGTTTATTTTAGTATCTCTTTGCGAAGCATGAAAAATATCTATCAAGGTGGTCCTATTTATTTCCATGCATATCAAGAAAAACTAAACATAACACTAAGCAAAGACACTCCAAGTTTTCTATCATCATTCTATGTTGCTCAAAAAACAAAGTTGAGAGGTTTCCAAACTAAGAGTTTTATAGGTCCAGTTGGGTGCCTTGGGAATCCCCAATCTTCTGGTTTTCACCGTGCCTGGATAGCTCTTGGTGTGGTGTTCCTCCATTCCCTATCAAAAAACTTCAACACAAAACTTTCTCCCATTTATTTTTCCATGGGGTGACATTAGTGGTACAAGATTATGATAATAACTGCCATATATATCAAATACAAAAAATTCCTTAGTATCTAGCAAGAATATAGTGTACTACACATTCCTAGCATATCAAAAGACTCATGGAAAATCATTTTCGGACCCAAAGGAATGGCTTGAACACTAGTGGGCAGAATCTTTCCAGATTTTCAGCAGCAGAAAAATGAATTTTTTTCGACCAGCTAGACATGTCAGGAATTTTGTCCAATTTTTGTGCACATAGAGGATTAAAATTTGCAACTACAGTGTAAATATGAGAGCAATTGGAGTTACATAAAAAATCAGGTATTTTTTTGTTAAACAGTGTTGTGCAGGAATTTGCTACTCCATGTGTTCTAGCAACTTTCTAGCATTCAAAATGGGTTCTACTTGGTACTTTATTACTAACCTACAGCAAAGTCACTAAAATAAATCTTTTACTACAGCAAGAATGTGTAAAAATAAATAACCGGGTTGCCTCCCGCAAAGTGCTTTCTTTATAGCCATATAGCTACGCTTAATTGTTTCAAGTGATGTGGAGATCATGTGGTAGTTTGTACCTTGGTGATACCTCCTTCCTTGGGAAGTGTTCCAAGAATTTATTTTGTGGTAACTAAACTTCATATTCCCTTCCTTTGAATCAATTATTGCAAATGTAGTTCTCAAAAAAAGGTCTTCCAAGAATTCTAAGACTAGAGGTTTTACTCCCCATGTCCATTACAACAAAATCGATAGGCACAACAGTCATATGTAACTCAAACATTATATCATTTATTTTTCCTAAAGCATGTTTAGTTGAGTCATGATCAAGCGAAATACATATTGCACATGTTTCCATGGTTTTGAGTTCTAGTAGATCATATAGTTCTTTTGATAACATAGACACTAGATCCTAGATCTTGAATAGCATGATTGGTTTATTTTCCAATAGTGATTAATATCTTGGTGAGCCAAGCATCCCCAAGATTTGGTGGTATCATGTCTTCATTATTGTATCTTTCTATCTTTCTTTGATGACATAGTTTCCTATATAGGAGCCAAAACCTTCTTCATGAATATTAAAAGATGGGTCATCAGAAAACTTTTGAAGGATATTGATAAGTTCATACAAGCTGCATTTTTCAAGGTAAAGTATAGGTTCCTTTCTTTCACTTAGCATTTTAAGTTCTTCTACTTGTTTGTCATTTGTGATCATTGGTGTTTCTTTTTCTCT
Source organism: Avena sativa (assembly GCA_916181665.1). Lineage (NCBI taxonomy): Eukaryota > Viridiplantae > Streptophyta > Magnoliopsida > Poales > Poaceae > Avena > Avena sativa. Next base: position 380,003,688 of record OV702286.1, on the reverse strand, counting down.
TATTAAGGGTTTCCCAAGACTTGTCTATTACTTCTTGCAAATATTTAATAGTCTCCTCATGGTTCTTTTGGACTTGGATGAGGTTTTTTAAAGATATAACTTCTTGTGTTAAATGGTACACTTTTTTGATTATGGCATCTTGTCTTTCAAACTTGGCTATTGATTCTTTATTTAGTTCCTTTTGTGTTGATATAAAAGATCTAATGGTATTTTCTAAATCATTAGTGTTATTATAAACACTAGTGTGTTTATTAGGAACATATGGTGGCCTACCATAAGAGTTATTGTAGTTTTTATTGTTGTTGTTCCCATATCCATTGTTACCAAAATTTCTTATGTAGTTGACATCTACATTTTCATAGCTGTTTCCAACTAGTTCTTGTAGGGAAACATTATCAGTAATTTGCTTAGATATGTAGGCAAATATAGCATCTATCTTGTTGGACAGAGGATTCATTTCTTCAGTAGAGTTTATCTTTCTTGATGATGGGTTTGGTGCCCTTTCAGTCTGTCATTGACTATGGTTATGTAGCATGTTTTCTAGGATAGCTTCAGCTTCAGGAACAGTTTTACTCAGAAAGGCACCCCCTGCAGCAGAGTCTATTACACTTCTTGACATATAGTTTAACCCATTATAAAAAGAGTGTAGGATTGTACATTCATTTACTCCATGTGATGGGCAAGTTCTAATCATGTTTTTAATTCTTTCCCAAGTTGTTGCTAGATGTTCATTGTCATTTTGCCTAAATGATAAGATACTGTTTTTGTTTTGCAAGATTTTAACAGGTGGGTAATATTTCTTTATTAAAGCTTCTTTGAGGCCATCCCAAGAGTTTATGCTAGCAGTAGGTAGTGATAATAGCCATTCATTTGCTTTACCCCTAAGTGAAAATTGGAATAGTTTAAGTTTGACAATAATATTTTCCACATTTTTAAAATTTTGCATATCACAAATTTCGCAGAAGTCATGAAAGTGCATGGAGGCATCTTCACTAACACTTCCCCCAAATTATTCTTTAACTAAGAGGTTTAATAGGCCAGGACTTACTTCAAAACTTTTAGCAATTATTTCAGGTGTTGTGATAGGCCTAGCAATCAATTGATCATTGGGAGTGTTGGTGTAGTCACAAAGTTTGGTAGTTATTTCTCCCAGTATTACCAATAGAATTTATACTAATTTGTATGTGTTTTAAAAGAAAAATAAAAATACTAAAAACAAGACAAATAAAATTACTTTGAAAATCTAAAGGAGAAGGAAAATCTCACAGTGGTGCAACATACCCAAGCTTAGGTGTTTGCACAAAGTTGGTGTTGATGTTGCCAGAAGATCTGCTCATTCCAATTTGATGAAGAGGCAGTTGTGATGTCCCTCTTGCAATTCCCCAGCAATGACGCCATAAGATGTTCTTGATGGAAACAACACCGTGTCTACCAACATGTTGGGACTCCAAGTGCAGAGTGTTATAGCCAGCGTCTTTTCCCCATAAGGATGACTTGAGGATTTATAGAGAACTCTCGGGGAATTGGCTCAAAGGTTATTCTTCTTCTCCTCTTCAAGTAACCTACAAAGCAAAGTTTTTGTCTTGTGTCCCCAACTCCACCGTGTGGTTGTCAAGCACAAGGTTTCATATTAGTAATATGAAATAACAATAATATAGAATAAAAATAAGACAAGTAAAAACTAGGCAAGCAAGATAAAAGCAATAAACTATAGTTGTTTTTAGGTTTTGTGTGTGTTTGCAAGTGAAGAAAGTATTTTTTGTATTTTCGAATAATAAATTGCAGAAAATATAAAGCGTGATAATGGTGTTGTAAAGGTGTTTCCAATGGTTTAAAACAGACCAGGGTTCATGGGTTCACTTGTCTACTCTCTTTTTGGGATGTAATGTACACAAACAATTCATCAAACATATAATACGGGTGGAACTTCAACATGTGTTTGATAAGCATTCATATGGGCATCATGTCTAATAGATATGACGCAACACATCTCTCTTATACTCCTCAAGAAAGGGAAAACTCTAAGCAATCTTGAATTCAAAATCAACAGAGTATAGCCTTAAGTAATTTGACATGATGTTTGAATCAAAAATATGCTAACTTTACCAAACAAGATTATCTAGCTGTCACAAGATAATTATAGCACATGAATTCACTTTATCTCTAGTGAGGCAGCAAAAGAAAGCTAAATACCATAGTAGATATTGAATTTTGTTGTCACTATTCAACCACTACCACCATGTTACTCCATCTAATACACACTTCTCCCCACACATGCTCTTGCGTATAAGTTGGATCAGAAAAAGTACTTAAGAATGGGGTACATGATATGCATCTATAAATACATCTTACACATAATAGGTTCTAATCTCATATATCAAATCATATAATAAAGATCCTGAACATAGGAATTAGATATATGACCATAATCATGTTGGGCAACACATATGGTACTAGATCTATGCACAACTAGAGATAAATAAATCAAGCTACTGCCACAAATCCATAGTATAGAGGTGGACTACTCCCTCTTCATAATGGTGATGATGATGGAGACATTGTAGAAGGTAGAGATCCCTCTGGCGGTGGCTCCGGTGGAGTTTCCCCCTCCAAACTTCACTGGTTCTTGCTCCATTTTGTTGTTTTGGTGTTTCTGTGGCGCCTCTATTGAGGAACTCCTGAGGGACCTTTATATAGTAGTTTTTAGGTCATACAGAGGGGGTGGTCAAAAGATCAAAGTGAATCCATGTCCAAACAGGAAAAGGGCCTAGGTGGCACGCCCACACTTACTGGTCGTGCCACCTGGTCTCTTTTGGGCCTCCTGGTCCATCTGGTGAGGTCCAAGTGCTCCAGGTGCTTCTCTTGATGAAATATTAATGCTCTCGAAATCCCATCTCCATTTGATTTTGTTTAGGTCCCTCAAAGGTTAAAATACATGAAACAGGGTTTATTGTCCTATAGAGTTATAACCAAACTAAAGGGGATTATGGGTAAATCCCCATAAATCAATGTAAAACATGGATATAACATCATATATGTAGCAATGTGGGAATTCATATCAACAAACTACAGAGTTCATGTATGAATTTTACATGCATCAAGTGGTAATGTTCCCCTTTTTGGTAGAGTACTATACATGGGTGGATCTTGACACCACCTTTGAGTACTTCAAAGCCACCTAGCAGGAATTGAAAGAGGAAAGAGCCATTCACTTATGAAATGATCTCAAGAGCCCCTCTGGGTTCCCAAATCTTAGGGAAATGTCAATGTTTCCAACGGGAGTTTCTAACTATTAATAAAAAATTCAATTTTCCAAGTGAATGGAATGTTGATGTCATTCGCAAAAAAAGTATGAAAAATATGAGTCAAATTGGAGGGGGAAATGAAGAGCGAGTATGAGCACAGATAATTAAAGGGTAGCAGTGGGAGAGCAATGAAAAGGATTTGAAGGATGTACGATGTCAGAGCAAATCTATAATAGGCTCCTAACACGAGGTACAGTACAATACTCTAGGAGTACAGAGTGGTAAAATTTAGGACCTTTACATGCACCCCAAAAAATGTGTTTTCTCTCTCTCCATCAATGCCTCTCACCATCCATCCTCCTCCTCCCTCTCTCCTCTATAATCTCTCCCTAGTCCACAACATGGTGCTGCACACATGTGCGCAGTTTGGGCCTTGGCGGCAAAGTAGTACTCCTACTACTATCCTAGCATTTCTTATCTACTCCGTATATACTTACTCCTACTAGTATGTACTAGTAAGTCAACAAAAAATAGAGTTAAAATGTCAATAAAAGGGAGATTGGCACCTTCATCGGCCCTTGTTTTTGTTGATCGGTAGTTTATGCGAAAATTATTGGTGAACCAAAGGGAACATAAGTTAAAAGAGAAATTAAAGGATAAAACACATATCATAATTTTATTTAATGATCATTTTCTAGGAAGTTGGGTTTCTTCGATATGGAAGAACAGGGAGATGCGGTGATATGTTGCAATGTGAAGATGCTCCCCATAGAAAACCATGGATATCATGGTAAAACTTTTAACATGAAGATCCAGGCATCCATATTGTGAAGTAATTTTTTCTAGAAGTTGTCAAAATTCATGGTTGTCATTTTCGTGGAAACTAGCACACACTAGAGGACAAAGTGTGGAAGTCTTTGGCTTTTGTTCTTTCTTTTTTATTTTTTAATCAAGGTCAAAATAGTTAGCTTGCAAAATTCACCCTAACACGAAACCCTAACCCTAAACACTGAATCGTTCAAAACTCTCGGTGGTTTTCGATATATTTTACTACATGGGTACCTTTAAAGATTTTCTCTAAACTTTTAGGATCAATACATGTATCACTTACAAGAGGTTCATATTTGACCTAATTTCAAGATATTGACATGAATTCACTTAAGTGGGAAAAATAAACTAGGAATCTTGAAAATTCATAGAACTTTGAAATTGTTTATTAAACAAGGTCTATATTGTGTGAATGTTAAAGTGGTTGCATTCTAGTCCCTATTATGTGCACTCCCATCACAAGAACATATTTGTCCCTTAGAAAAATACAAATGTTTTTTCATACTACCTCCATTTCAAAGATTAAGGCTTATATTTTTATGAAAAGTCAAGCTATGGGAAGTTTGACCAAATTTTAGAAAAAAATATCAAGAACAAGGATATTATATAGATACCATATGAAAGTATGTTTAATGATGTATCAAATGGTATGGATTTCATACTGTAAACATTAATATATTTTTCTAAAAACTTTGTCAAACTTTACTTAGTTTGACTTTTGAAAAAAGTAAGCCTTAAGATTTGAAACAGAGGTAGTATAAGTCTAAAAAACTCACATTGTTTACCATGCCAAGATGAAACCATCTACCAAATATGGGCACATTACCGGCAACTACGATATGGTGATAACCGACCTTCTCGGTCATTTTGCTTGAAACACAAGAATGTTCATACATGGCAATCCATATCGCAAAGGAACTACTTTCACAAGTTGCCCAAAAATCATTTTTGTATTTTTTGATGGTAAAACTTTGAACATGAAGATCTAGGCAGCCATATTGTGAAGCAATTTTTTCCAAAAGTTGTCAAAATTCATGGTTGTCATTTTCGTGGAAACTAGCACATGTCATAGGACAAAGCGTGAAAGTCTTTGACTTTTGTTCTTTCTTTATTATTATTTTTAACCAAGGTCAAAATAGTCGACTTGCAAAATTCAACCTAACACGAACCCCCAACCCTAAACCATAAATTATTCAAAACTCCCGGTGTTTTTCAATATATTTTACTACATGGGTACCTTTAAAGCATTTTTGTAAAAATTCACTAGGAATCTTGAAAATTCATAGAACTTTGAAATTGGCTATTAAACATGATCCATATTATGTGAAATTTAGGGTTGTTGCACTCTAGGACATATTCTGTGCACTCCCATCACAAAAACATTTTTCTACCTTAATTAAAAAAAATCATACTACCTCCGTTTCAAAGATTAAGGCTTATATTTTTCTGAAAAGTCAAGATACAGGAAGTTTGACCAATCTTTGTTTCATATAAGTTAGAAACATGCCATTATTTTCCATGAAAAATGCACCCATCTACCAAATATGGGCACATACTTGTAACCTGTGATGTGGAGAGGACCAGAATGTTCATACTCTACATGGCAAGCCCTATCGCAAAGCAAGTGTTTTCACAAGTTGTCCAAAAATCATGTCATTTTTTCATGGTGAGAGGGCTGACTCGGACATAACAAGTTCTCATGCGCTTGAGAACTAGAAAATCCGTTAAACTAAACTAGGATTACCTATCTGGAAAAATAGAACTAAATTACCATCTATTGTTCTTCATTGGCACCCGCCTTCTTGTGAGCTATATCGTACCCCACCCACTACAAGAAAAAAATGAATTTTACAACGGACGATTTTCGTGGTTGAAGGCCTATTTTACGTGGTTAAAAAGTCTTCTACGATAGATGTCCTTCGTGGTAAAAGCCCCGTCACAAATGAATCTACCATGGTTTTCCCCCAACCATGGCGGAACGCACCATTTAGCCAGGAAAACTTGTTCCATCGTAGGTCTGTTTGTCAGCCATGTTGACTATTGATGTCATGCAAACTGCCATGTGGCAAACACCGTTAACACCCAGTTACCACCGTTAACAGTCACAGAAACTGTGGTAGAATCTAGGCCCAGCCAAGGCCTGCTAATTATTAAGTGGGTCGACCCATTACGAGAGCCCAGTAAGAAGTCAACCCATTATTGTTTTGTCTTGCACTGTTTGAAATAGGCCTGGTACTGCATCCTACCGCAGCCCATAAACGTTTAGGACCGATACTTCTTTGGCCTTCTTGAGGCCCAAGTTAGCCCAATAGAAGCCCAAATTGGTTGAATATTGTGCAAACCATTAGCGGCCTACGTCAAGTCGGTCTGATACTGTTAAGGCCTGTGGTTGGCCCACCACTATTCTTACAGCCATGATGGGCCGCCTATGAACGACCCTTGTTTGAGAAGGTCTGTTACCGTTTTGGCCTTTTACTGTTCTAGCCGTCAACTATTCATGCCCACAAGCCGCCTGTTACTGTTCTGGTCTGGTACTATTCTTGCCTGGTAAATTTTTCTAGCATGTTACTCTTCTTGCCTGGTAATTTTTTTGTCCTGTTACTGTTTTGGCCTTTTACAGTTCTGATCTGGTACTCTTTTGGCATGTTATTGTTCAGGCCTGTTACTATTCTGGCCTGCTGTTGTTCTGGCTTGTTATTATTATGGCTTGTTACTATTTTGGCCTATTATTATTTTGCCCTATTACAGTTCTTGCATGTTATTGTTATGGCATGTTACTATTATGGCATGTTACTGTTATGGCATGTTACTGTTCGGGCATGTTACTATTGCTAGTTATCGCCTGTTGGTTGGCCCATTACATTTATGCTCTTTTACAATTTCGGCCTTTCTCAAGCCCATGCCAATATCATAAAAGGTGTACAATTAGCGAGCATCTTTTACTGTTCATCGTCGGCCCAATACACGACGGGCCAATAATAAAGCCTGATATTGTTCCCTAATCGACCTGGCTGGCGCAGTTACGGTACCACCTACGGCCATGTGTGGACGGCGTTAACTAAATGCCTACATAGCCTATGCGATTTATCTAGATATTACATCAGCTGCAAACTTCTGAAAATTATTACATATAATCAACTCAAGGCAAAGAAAAATTAGCATTTTAGTTGACAAGATATGCCCTAGAGGCAAATAATAAAGCGCATTGTTTGATACATCTCTTATGTTTATAATATGTTTCATACTATGCTATAAATGTATTAATACAAAACGTTAATACACATGTGGTATGTAAACAAACCGTGTCTCTAGTTACCACTAGCGAACTACTCATTGGTCATGAAGATGACCTAGGGTTTCGAGATCATGGGCATTTATGCCAATTGATAATGAGGTGATGTCATTAGTTGAATCACATGATAGACAAACATCCGATAGTTGTATCTTAGTGAGATCTAGTTACAAAGTTCACCATTTATGATAAACACGGAAAACCTCGCAACTTGATCCTTAGACCGAACGATAATGCAAATCTCCGCTCTAGAGGGAGCTTAGATGGTATCAAGTATCATACCGTGACTAGATGATCAAAAAGGTGCCACTCAGGTTTCCCAAAGGGGCATGTAGAGGAGTACATATCAAGACCAGGATCTGCCAATCCATGTAACGGATAGATACATGTGGCCATCTCGGTGATGTTGCATTAACGAAGCTCGCAAGCATGTGACTTGGTCATAGAATGCAACGACATGGGAAAGAGTAAACAAGTTCATTGGTAACGATATCGAACTAAGGTATGGAGATACCGAAGATCAAGTCTCGGATGAACTAGGTATCAAGAGGCAAATGGAACGAGAAACAACGTTTACGGTTTGAGCGATAAGATTCATGGAATGCACGGGGGTCATCATGGGCATCCAGGTCCTTCTGATGATCATTGGTATGAGAGAGGTCGCAAACATATTCGGAGTGTTCCCGAACCAAAGAATGTCACGCTTAAGGGTGGAGGTGCATATGGATAAATGTGATACCGAAGGAGAGATAGAGAGAGAGAAACCGGAATAGTTTTAGGTAACATCCGATGTTGATTGGAAGGGGTCTGGAAGGAGTTTCAAAATGAAGGAATATAATAATATCTGTATTTTATATTATGAATTAATATTAAAATATATATTTTACTTTATTTTTAAAGGCAGCCCATTGCTAATGGGCCTCACCAGGAGGGGAGTCCCAAAGTGGCAAGGCGCCTTGGGAGGACGGCCAACCGGCCAGGGCTTGGTGGGCTGCCCAAGTGGGACCCTCCTAGGGCTGGTGGGTCCCCCTTGGTGGCTGGCGAGTGTGGGCATTAGTCCCACACAGCATGTCCCTTGGGTGGTGCCCCTCTCCTCCCACTATATATAGGGGTCACCCCTCCCTTTGGAATCATCCCATTCTACCATTCTCTCTCTCTCTCTCATTTCCATCGAGGCCTTCTCTGTAATATTGGAGACAACCTCTCGGGTTTTGAGTTCTCCACTTTCACACTACCATCATGTGATCTTTGATCTGTCATCTTCTTCTTCTGTTGCTCGGCTGGATCGGAGACCGGGAGACATCGCCTACACTAGACGTGTGTAGTACTTCAGAGGCACCACACTTGGGGTTCTTGGAGCTTCTCATCTTCATCAACATACGCCTTCCTGCATAAGGCGTTCCTCGGTCTTCAAGGGTATGAATACCCTCTCTCTCTTTCCGTTACTTATGTCTACATAGTATAGATCCTGGTATTAGTGTTCGCATAGTTAGAAATTTTTTGTTTTCTGCTACAGAACCCATTTAATGGTATCAGAGCGGGTCTATGGGTAGACATGGCATACCGATAGAACACATAGCAATATGTGGGCATTCATTTTCTAGTTGCTACCCTCTTTTATGTTGTTCATATCACGACACTGTTTGATGAAGCAACCCCCAACCAACCTCACGTGGTGATTCATGAGACTGGTCCACATTTAAGTGGCTTTGGGGGTGTCTGTCTCTCTACATTAGTTGATATGGCATCAACATTGGAGGGCCCTGAAAAGGGAAGTAAAACATCAATTATTGAATCCATGTTGTGGCTCTACGTTCGTAGGTGGGATGGGGTTCTACCACAAAATCCCTAAAGCCGCGTAAAACTTGTAGTAGATAAAGTAGAGGTGTCTATCTTTATTTTGTATAGGGGCATGTGTTGTGACATGGAAACGACAAGTTTGTGAAACTTTCATTGGAGCTCTCGATGGCGATCAAGATGCTACGACTACGTCATAACACCTTACTTTGTGAAGTGTCACATTGTGCATCCTATTTTGCTAGTATGTTAACATATAAGACGGTAGCATAATAAGATAATTCCTCACAGAATTCCAGTCTTAGTATTCCCCTTGTGTGTGCACTACAAAGAAAGTTCTCCGTTATGAGGCAGGGCATGACGATCGGGTGTCAGACATATCTGCGTTTGCATATGGTGGGTGTAAGCCTTGTTGCACTATGGATACACACAAGTTATAACTGGCGAGCCTAGCATGTGTAGACATGGCCTCGGGATACAAGAGACCGAAATGTCGAGCATGAATCACATGGTTGATGTGATCGACATTAGGGAATGTCCACCTTTGAAACTGCATTGCCGGTAGTGACGTTCGGGGGTGGTGTAGCGGATTGGGATCATGTAATCACTAAAACGAATAGAGGGATGTTCGTTTGAGTGGGAGTTCTTTTGTTTTAGTCTATGAACATGAATTAAAACTTGAACTCATTATTATGAACATGGTCTAAACACTTTGCAAATCCATTGTAGATGTCTCGCCCACCCACCTTCAACCTTAGCACCTTCCTAAAGAAGGACAAGCTAAAAACTGATGGAACCAACTTCAATGCATGGTTCCGCAATCTGAGGATCCTCCTAGTCCCCTACAAGTTGATTTATGTCATCGAGGCTCAGCTTCCAGCTAAGCCTACATATTCTGCCTCCCAGGATGAAAAGAATGTCTAGCAGTCCAAGGCGGATGATTACTCCCTCAACCAAAGTGGAATTCTCTATGCCATGGAGCCAGAGCTTCAAACACGTTTGAGAAGATGAATGCTTTTGATATCCTTGAAGATCTAAAAGTTTTCTTTGCTCCACAGGATCGGGTAGAGAGGTATGATGCTTCCGAGCTCTTCTTCTCCACCAAGATGGAAGAGCACAATAGTATTAGTGAGCATGCAGTCAAAATGTCTGGCTACATTAAGCGCTTGAATGCCCTGGATTGCAAAATTACGGAAGATATAGCAATTGATAGGGTGTTGCACTCGCTTCTCCTAACTACAAGAGCTTTGTGATGAACTACAACATGCAAGGGATGACTAAGACCCTTACTGAAGTGTTCACCATGCTCAAGACTACTAAGGTGGAAATCAAGAAAGAGCACACGATGTTGATGGTCAATAAGACCACCAACTTCTAAAGGTCGAGGCAAAAGGGCAAGGGAAATAAGCCAAAGAAGGATGGTAAACCAGTTGCCAACACCTATAAGGCTACTAGGCCTGACCCTATGTCCGGAACCACATGCTACTACTGCAAAGGGAACTGGCACTGTAAATGCAACTTCCCCAAGAACCATGAGGACAAGAAAGCTGGCAAGATAGCCGCCAAGTACAAAGGTATATGTGATATACATGTTATAGATATGTTCCTTACCAACGCTAGGAGCAACACCTAGGTATTTGATACCGGTTCTGTGGCTCACATATGTAACTCTCAGCATGAGCTGCAGAGTAAGAGGCGACTAGGGAAGGACAAGGTGACGATGTGCGTGAGCAATGGCACGAAATTTGATGTGGTGGTCATCGGCACGCTACCTCTACATCTTCCGTTAGGATTATTCTAGTTTTGAATAAATGCTACTATGTACCCACATTGAGTATGAATATTGTAAGTGGATCTTGCTTGTTGCAAGATCATTATTCATTTAAATATAGAACGAGTGGTTGTTCTATTTATATGGATGATGTTTTCTATGTTCATGCGCCTGCGTGTAATGGTTTATTCTTATTGGATTTTGATTGCAATACTCACATCCATACTTTTGATGCTAAACATTGTAAGCATAATGATGATAATTCCATGTTTATGTGACATTACCGTCTTGGTCACATTGGCATAAAACGCATGAAGAAGCTTCATTCAGATGGACTTCTTGGATCATTAGATTTCGAATCTCTTGATACATGTGAGCCATGCCTTATGGGCAAGATTACTAGGACACCCTTCTCCGGTAAAGTGGAGAGAGTTGTAGACCTACTGGGAATCATACATACAGATGTATGCGGACCAATGAGCATCTCAACACGCAATGGTTATCGTTATTTTGTTACCTTTACTGACGACTTGAGTAGATATGGATATATCTACTTAATGAAGCACAAATCTGAAATCTTTGAAAAGTTCAAGGAATTTCAGAAAGAAGTAGAGAATCAACTTAACAAGAAAATCAAGCACCTTCGATCAGATCAGGGAGGCGAGTATTTGAGTTATGAGTTTAACATGCACTTGAAGGACTATGGGATCACACCATAGCTTATGCCAGCCGAAACACAACAGCGTAATAGTGTGTCTGAATGACGTAAACATACTCTATTGGATAGTGTGCGGTCCATGATGTCTTTGACTAATTTGTCCATGTCGTTCTGGGGATATGCGTCAGAAGTCACCGCTTTTATTTTAAACCGAGCACCGTCCAAATCAGTGGAGACAACCCCATATGAGATATGGTATGGCAAGAAGCCAATGTTGTCGTTTCTGAAAGTTTGGGGATGTGAGGCTTACGTCAAGAAACTACAGCCTGACAAACTCGAACCCAAATCGGGAAAATGTATCTTTGTGGGATACCTAAGGGAAACTATTGGGTATACATTCTACAACCAGACCAAAGGAAAAATGTTTATCACAAAGAATGACACCTTTCTTGGGAAAGAGTTTCTCGCTAAAGGAGTTAGTGGAAGAAAAATTGAGTTAGATGAAGTTGTTAACCCTTCTCTCCAAATTCCGAGTAGCACAACGGAAGCCATTCCGAAATGTCTCTCCAACATGGAAGAAGAGCCCAATGATGATGATCAAAATAGCAACATCGAAACTCCTACGGTTCACAGTTCTACAAGAGTTTGTACCACTCCTGATTGGTACAGTAGCCTTGTGATGTCTGTCATTCTAGATAAACAGGAAGAACCTGCAAGCTACAAAGAAGCTATGGAAAGTGTTGATTCCAAGAAATGTCTAGAAGCCATGAAATCTGAAATAGGATCCATGTACGAAAACCAAGTTTGCACCTTGGTAGATCTTCTGGAAGGCGGCAAGGGCGTGGAAAATAAATGGATCTTTAAGAAAAAGACATATGTGAATGGTAATGTGACCATTCACAAAGCTCGACTTGTCGCAAAGGGTTTTTGACAAGTTCAAGGAGTTGACTACAATGAGACTTACTCTCTTGTAGTGATGCTTAGGCTGTCCGGGTTTTAGTAGCAATTGCTGCTCATTTCGACTATGAAATTTGGCAGATGGATGTCAAAACCGCATTACTCAATGGTCACATTGATGAAGAGTTGTATATGATGCAACCGAAAGGTTTTGTTGATCCTAAGGATGTTGGGAAGGTATGCAAACTTCAGCAATCCATTTATGGACTGAAGCAAGCATCTCGGAGCTGGAACCAACGTTTTGATCAAGTGATCAAGGGTTTTGGATTTGTCCAAAATCAACAAGATTTCTATGTTTACAAGAAAGCGAGTGGGAGCTCAGTGGTTTTCCTAGTAGTATATGTGGACGACATATTACTCACAGGAAATAATGTGGAACTTATGGAAAGCGTGAAAATATATTTGAGTAGTCAATTTTCCATGAAGGACTTAGGTGAAGCTGCATACATATTAGGCATCAAAATATATAGAGATAGATCGAGATGCCTGATTACATTAAGTCAAAGTACTTACCTTGAGAATATATTGAAGAGGTTCAAAATGGATGATGCCAAAAGAGGTTTGGTGCCTGTGATAAAAGGTAGCATACTGAGTTTGACTCAATGTCCGGTAACGGATGCTGATAGAGAAAGGATGTCTTACATCCCCTATGCCTCGACCATAGGATCTATAATGTATCAAATGCTAAATACTCGACCTGATGTGGAATTGGCTCTTTGACGAGGGGTAACCTCGGCAATGCCCATGGTTATTGACTTAGGGCTTCACGGAAAAGAGAATTGTGGTGATTTTGTCGGATGTCAGGCAAACAAGGGAGTCAAAATCGCATGATTATTGGTGGACAATACTATTACAGATCACTTGGGAGTTTTTCGGTACCTCCTCATAGGCCTCTCCTGTCCTATATATAATAGGCTAGGTCTCAAAGCCATATGCGGATAGGTTATATACGTTTGATTACAACACCAATACAATGTCAGTTCATCTTTCCTTTCCTAATATAACTAAGATTTTTGTCGGATACTTCTTGGGCCATCATCTTGAATTTTCATGGGCCATGAGCCTTTATACAACTAGGGTAGCAGATCAATAAGTACCCGAGTAATCATACCTACGTCAGTAGCCCTGGAGACATTACCTGAATCATAGATTCTGGTTGAGTCTCAAAGATATTTTCAGTTTTTCTATGTTTTGAGATTTTATGAGTTTATAGGTATTTGGTACAACAAGCCTGATGCATTCGAAAGATCAGGAATCAGGTAATTTCTCTTGGGCAGAGACACTGTAGACCTACATCAAATTCAGGTCCCTAGGCCTGAACTCAGAATTATAACTAGCGTAACTCAGTTCGAGCTATTGAGGTCATATCAAATACTGAATTCCAGTTCTATTTTATCGGGTACCCAACGTGTTTGTCGGCATTTTTCATTGTATAATTGATACATATATTTTACTGGCAGAGCACATTCTTGTGCGATTACCAGGCCACACATGATGAATCCTGGGGTCTTACTTTCATGTCGTGGACACAACACTCGGACTTTTTGTTGCGTCGGGCGCAATCCGAGATTTTTGTATATATTTTATCGACTGCTTTGTTTGGCTATTGTAATTACTAAAGTTACCAGTTCCTGTAAATGCTCCGGATAGGAGTAATTATTTTGCGGATACAAATACTTATTGATCTCAACACACGAGGATAATTTGATCTTCGGGTATTGCCTTGAACAAATGAACTTTCTTCGTCAGGTGTGTGACAGAACTCCTGATAGGAGTAGCCCCCGAGGCTATGTTTAGATGTTTTCATCGGTACATAGGCTCGAAAACTTATGTTGTAACTATTTTGACAATGTTATCTTGTGTTTTGTCGGGTGCGTGTCTAGCACTCCCGATAGGAGTAGCCCCCGAGGCTACAGTCGAGATATTTGTATTCGATTGTAGTCTCAAAGTCTCTTTTGCTAAGGAATTTACTTCAAATAAAAAAACTGATTCTTTTCCTCGTGTCCTTGTCCTTTTTATAGGGCCGACTTTTTCTTTGTGACTTGCATGGTATGGCGTCATTGATGATGAATTTACACCGTAGTTTCCTAGAGACACGTCTCGATGGGACGTTTTAAAGATGGGACCATGCAGCAGTAATGATGACGCGTGGGTGGCGTATTCCGCGGATTTTTTTAGTGCACGTACCCTTTTCTGCGCGAAGATCGAGGCGTCATGCGGGGTTTTCATTTTTACCGCAGTAATAACTTCTTAGAATTTTTTTCCTTTTGTAATCTTCTGACACGTATCCCCATCTTATGTGTTTTCGGCGGTTCGATTTTACATCGAACGGCTTAGTTGCGTGCTTTGTCTCTTTATAAAGGAGAGGATACTTGTTTTTACTGCTTTTACCTCCTCTTCGCTGGCTTCATCTTCATCCTTGCGCCCTGCCTATCTTTGCATCTCTCGCCTACTCCTACTTTCCTCCACGTGCTAGAGCTGCTCCTCAATCACCATGGGCAAGAGCAGGGTGGGAACTTCAGCTACGGCCACCAAGGCCACAAATAAGAGGGCTATTAGATGGGCCCCATCAAAGTGCTCTGCACGAGATTTGCATGAGGCATGGAACTTCGATCATCTTGTGGAGGGCACCTTCATGCTTCCACTGGATGAAGACGCTCCCATCCCTGAATCTGGCTAGAGGGTAATGTTTCTCTCCTTTTATTCCACGGCCTTTCTCTCCCTGTTCATGAATTTCGTCGAGGTCTCCTCTTTGTCTATGGCATGCAGTTGTATCAGCTCACGCCCAACTCTATCCTTCATGTTGCATGCTTTGTTACCCTTTGCGAATGCTTCCTCGGGATCCATCCCCACTGGGGCCTTTGGAAGTACTTCTTCTATGTTCGTCAGAATTCCACCGACACCATTGTTCATGATGTTGGTGGCGCCATTTTCTACGTTTGCTCCAAAGTTGATTATTTTGACTTCAAGATTACTGATTTCGTCCAAGGGTGGAAAACCAAATGGTTTTACATCAAGGATCAAAAAGTTGACGGTCAATCTTTCGGCTTAGCCCCTTTTAACTCCAAAAAAAACTTGTCGAAAACTCGATTCTTCGGATCAGCATCCAACTCCTGAAGAAATGACAGAGATTGAACCCCTTCTTGCCCGCATTGACAAACTGCGTCACGAGGTTGGCAAGGAACTTTCAGGACTTCAAATCCTAGCGTATTTTCTATGGACCCGTGTGCAACCTCTTTAGGCGAGGCTTTCCGGTATGTGCGCATATACTGGCAAGAAAGACCCCATGAGGATTGCACTTGATGATCTTACCCTCAAAGTCTATGAGAAAAGGGTTCGGAACTTCACCACACTGATGAAGAAAAGTTCGGTTCCCTCCAATTGTCGTGTAGAGACGTTTGGCAAGAAGAAGCGCCTTCTAGAGGTAAATTTCCATTGGCTTCCTTTTTTCCGTTACTTTTTATGTGGATGCGCTTTTATTCTTTACAAGTATCCTCCCTTTTTATTGTTGGTCTTCTATCATATAGGATCATGATCATGTATATTCACTTACTCCTCTCCCGAAAGCGGTGAGCTCCCAGCCAATCCTTCTGTATCCAACGATCTTCATATGGCTAGGGTTACTGCCGATGAGGAGATGGAGGCGTCTGTAACTGAATCTTCATCGAGGACTTAGTCTCTTCCGTCGGCTCGCTCTGAAGATATTTGTATGGTGCCCGTTGGTGAAAAAAGAAAACGTCATGATGCAGTAGAGACGATTGAAGACTCGGATGACTCCACTGGCACAAAGCCTCTTCGCGCTGTCCTAGTTTCATCGGCTCCTCCCTAGATAAATCTGTTCCGCTTTACGCAAGACGTTTCTTCATAAGTACTCACTGCCCTTTTATTGATTTTTCGGATGGACAAGTTATTGAGTTTTTTTCATTGCTTTTGCAGTGGCGATGACAGGGAAGATCCTCCCGTATCTCCTCCTGGTACATCTGTTGCATCTCCTTCGGTTAAATCTCCACAACCATCCACAGATCCCAATGATTTGCACGTGTCTCCTACAGATCAGATTATCCATAAAGATGTTGCCACTTTATTGAAACCGCCGCCACAGAAAACAAGAAAATCGGCTGGCAAAGGTTTGGTGATATCTGAGAGCCCTGTCCTGTTGAGGTGGATATGCAAGATATAAGTACTTCTTTGTTTATAATTTGGTTGTAGCTTCTCCTTTGCTTCTTTTTCCTGATGTTTTTTGTGTGTTTTGCAACCTTTGATGCGTGAGATGGTCGACATGGCTCCTCACTTTATTAAGATCCGTAAAGAAGCCGAAGAGCTGAAAGGTATGTCCTTTTCGTCTTCAGGATTTTTAAGCAATTTCACCTCCTCCTTTTTCTTGAGTTTTTCCTTACTTTTCAATTGTCCAGCTGCTGCTAAAGAGTCCGGGGTCATCCGGGACGAGGCGATAAAGCGTGTCGATGCTCTGGAGGCCGAACTGCGGGTCGCCGAGAAGGCTTTTGAGGAAACCAAGCAGAAGGCCAATGCTGATGCCGAAGAAAAGGCCAAACAAGTTGTGTAACACCCCAAAACTTCTAATCAAGATTATTAAGTTCTAATCACCCAAGTTTAGGGTTAACAAAAACTTTTATTCTACAAATCTATATAAATGCATGTGTGTTTTGCATTAGTGTAGAATTGCTTGAAATTTGCCATGCTTGATTGTTACAAATGATTAGAAATGGTTTAAAGGTGAATGCGAGATCATCTAGGCCATTTACAAACTAAATCAAAAGAAAAAGAAATCAAATATGAATTAATTAATCAAATGGTCATTTTGGCCAAAGTTAAACACTAGGTCACTTTGAGTGTTCCTAGAAGAGAAATTTTAACAGAAACAATTCTACTTCTTTTCACCCCTTGCTAGACCAAGTAGAAGTGTATAAAGGCCCACTTTAAAAATTTACAGAAACATTTTCCAAATAAATTTAATGGACAGTTGAAAATTGAATCTAGTTCATATGGTCAGATCACACTTTTTCAAAAACCTATCAAACTAATTCCACTTGACCTCTCCAAGCAAACATAGATACTTAAGCTTAAGATCAAATCACTCACAAATTTTCATTCAAAAATTCCAAATTATTTTTCTTGCGGCCATTACAATAAACACTTGGCAGACACTGAATAATCATCTGCCTAACTTCACTGTTTAAGCAGTGATCATTCGACCAATTGGTCTCCCCTTAACTCCCATGTCTCCCATGTGCCTAGCCAAGCACCAGACCAACCCCCCTTAGTTGTTGTGCACAGTGGAGCGCCGCCCGAATGTGGTCGTCGCCGGCCAATAGTGGACAGCGCACCAGGAGCCACGCCGCCCTCGCCCACAACACGCACCAGACATGTCGTAGAACACCGCCACCCCTTATCCAAGCCTCGACCACAGACGAGCCCTGGACCACCCTAGTCCCGCCGCGCACCACGTCTCTGCGCCATGCCTAGAGCGCGCCAGCTCGCTGTAGCCGACCGCCTCGCACAAACCGCACCTCGCCTTCTCCATACCAACACCCTCACCACTCCTCACTGATCCTCCCTCACCATTACCCGGACCAAGGCGAGCTCTCCCTCTCCGGAATTTGGCCGAAGCCTGCCACTGCTGGAGGAGAAGGGCGTCGTCGATTGAAGCCGCCCCAGGAGCTGCCGTGACCGCCATCCACGACAACACCGTTCGCCCCCATCACCGACCCTAGCTGGATCCTAGGTGAGCCTAGCTAGACCCCCACCGCCGCGTTAGGGTTAATTTCTCGCCGGAGCAGTTCGTCGTCGATGATGACTCCTAGTCGTTAGATTAGATTTTGATCGCACGACCTAGATTGCACGATACCGCTTCGCGTAGTTTCAGTCGCTGATGAGTGGACCCCCTCCGTCAACAGCCCGCTGCGCCGCATAGTGCAGTTGGGCTGGCCCGTTTAAGTTTCCCGTGCATGCCTGGAGATTCAAATATTGATTTTCCAATTTAGTTTAAACTAGTTTCTGTCCACGGATTCAAAAATCAATTAAGAGAGTTTCACAGAACCAAATTGCATGATTCAAATTTTTTTAGAAAGATATTTAAATTATCTATCCAAGCCCGTTGGATTTAAATTATTTGGAGTTAGAGATAACCTATAGTAAAAATAACAAGATAGAAACTTTTCCAACTTCAAACATTTTTCAAAAATCAACCATAAATGCTTTTGGGTTGATTCCAACTCTCAAAAATCACATTTGATAAGATCTATCTGAATATGTAAAAATATTTAGGTTTGCATGCAGTGACTTTGGACTAGTACCAAAATAATGCTATATAGGATATTCTAGTCACTTTAAATCTATTAAATGATAATCTTAAACTTTATGAAATATGACCAACCCTTTAAATCGCATTCCCATGTATTAGAATATGTAGTGATGACATGTGTCCACATGATCCCATATTTTAATTGGAGAATATTAAATCTCAATTATTTTCAATGAGTAGAAATTACTTTTCTCAAATAAGAGAAATAAAACTAGTCCTTTATTTCATGTGATGATTGTGATGATGCTAGATCATCAAGTGTGAGCCTTAGTGTGCTAAATAGAACTAGTGAAGTAGTTTTTTGGTTATTGTGTACCACGTATTTATTTATAGACGATAGTACCAACCCCGGATACGAGGAGGAGGAGTACTACCAGGAAGAAGAAGAGGAAAACTTCAATCACTGCTCTACTCAAGGTAAGCCATCACTACTTGCAAGATAACCTAAGCAAGATGCATTCGGCATGCTTTGGTTATATACCTTTGATTATACCAATCCCAAGTTTAACTTGCAAGCTTTACTCTTTTACTTTACCAAAGTTCTTTACTTTTAGTTAGTTCTTTGTGAGTATTGGAAAGATAGTATAGATAGCATAAAGAGTATAAAACTAGGCCTATACCTAGATGTCATTCTATGGCATGAGATTGAAGTTTAGCACCCCTCATTAATGAACACTCTTAACTTAGTGGCTAGTGCTAAGCATAAAACTTGATCACTTTAGATGGGAATACTTAGTGAAAAAGGATTATGAAAACCTTGGAATGATGCTTCATTCTATTGAAATGTTTTGATATGTGTTATGGACACAAAAGGATTTGATGATGAAAATGTTGAGGCATGATCCTTATCCCTTTATAAAAAATGATGGTTGGGTTCAGATGCGATATCATTCCAACTTTACCGTACAACCACAATACCCGAATTGGGCAGGGCTTAGCCGGAAGTTTATATGCATTAGTATGGGTTCCCTCGCAGAAGAGGTTTGAGCTGAGGCTATCTTGTGAGTATGAATTGTCCACCTATGCAGTGCCCAGGATGGTAGATGGTCATGGCTGGAAGGCCAAGCTCACAGGGGAGGTGCCTATACTAGAGTGTGTAAAGGAAAGTCTATGATTGATTATCCGCATACTAAGTATGATGATTCAGGGTTATCCCTGACGGATGTATTGAATTTTGTGATGAAAGTGTACCACCTCTATAGAGTGTCAAACTTTTCGAATAGCCGCGTCTGCGGTCATGGACAGTTGGAGTGGCCATATTGTTACATCGTGAGATGTTTTCCAAAATTACTTGGGAAGTGAACTATGATTTTGACATGACCACAATAGGGTTGTGAATATGAAAACTAGGTTCCCACTTAAGTGATTTAGAACATTAATTTAGTTTTCTTTACTTCTAAGCTCAGTTTAGACGAACCTGGCTTTTTGCAAATAAACCTAGAGCTTAAGATTCCTATTAGAACTACCTTACTTGTTAGTGATAGTTTGCGAGTACTTAAAGAATACTCATGGCTTTGTCCCGGGCTATTCTCGTGGCCACACTATGAGGAGGACTATTATGATGATGGACAGTAGGACGTATACGACAACTAGGATCATCTCCCATCGTCAGCATTGCATATGACTCTGAAGATGGATCCCCTACTACGTTTCTTTCCGCTGCTTGATTTGTATTAAGACTGGATCATGAGATCCCTTATTTGTGTAAGACCTTATTATGGTTTGTAATGGATGATGTACTATGATATCCAATCTGTTATGTCTCACAAAAATGGTAATCTTGACATTGCGAGGTATGGCATAATAGGCATCTGAGATTAAAAATCTGGGTGTTGACAAGTTGGTATCAAAGCCATCTTGACCATAGGAGACCCTAGTTAGAATGGACGTCCGAACAAAAAAACTTAGTTTCAAAACAAAAGTAGTGAGTATTTATGAAAACCTATTCCCACTCTTATCCTTGATTCTATCAAAAAAAATCATGTTCCTAAAAAATTCTTACATTACTACATAAAATTTGACACACTTGATCACCTCACTAACTAACCATCCTAAATTCTTATAGAGGGAAGTCCAGTATTGCAAGTTCTACCAGTTGGGCAACGGAGGCCAACTGATCTTTGAGAGGGATCTAGATGCACTGTCAGAGTACCTTGAGCGCCAGCATCCGGAATTCTTCGGGGCCCAACTCAACGATCACGTAGGAGGAGATCTACAATAGCTGATAGTTGCAGATCTCAGAGGCAAAATGGAAGCACCTACTTCTGAAAAGATCCAATTCACCCTGCAGGAGAACAACTGGCTAGATGGATTAGCCGGGGCTATGCATGAAGCTCTTGCCTGTCTGTGTGGGCAAAACATCAACTTGATCCAGGGAACTGGCTTTGCTCACTTCGCAAGGCGTGATTCTATGGGAATGCCCTTGGAGATGCCAGGACACCCGGAGTTGAAGCACCAGGTGGACAATCTTGACTTCATGCTGTATGATAGGCAGAAGGAGTTGGACAATGCCCGAGCCTATGCCAACCACAACCTTGCCATTGCCGTCAAAAAGGACTAGATTCCCGCCATTATCGCCAAGGAGCGCCAATCACTTCATCGTCAACGCGACAAGAAGGATCGCACCATCGATCGTCTTCGCAAGAAGGTGGCCGCTCTCGAGAAGACCATCTGTGAATAGGAAGTCCAGCTTGAAGCAAAGGAGGAGGAGGAAGGTGAAGACATCCAAGGAGATCTTCACTCGTACCTCAGTGATGACAACGACTACCTGGAGGATGATGCCATGGATTTCTACACTGATGATGATTCCGACTTCATTGATGATGAGTAGATGCACTTGATCACTACCGTAGGAGTGAGTTGCATTGGTCCCATTGTATCGTAGTTTTACAGAATGGTTCTTAAAACCATCTGTTTTCCATTTGTGTGTGGTGTGTGTTTGTATTGTGTCCTTTGAATGAATGAATGAATGAGAGGAAGAAGTTAGTTTGCAAAACCTGAGTCAAACTCAAAGTTAAACCTTTTGAAAACAAAACCATGAACCTTAGAAATTTCCCCTTATCTCACTATCTATCTCAATCTTTAGATGACTCATGGAAAGCCCCAACCACTCAAACCCAAGTCCGTGCATTTCTCGGATTAGCAGGATACTACCGCAAGTTTGTTGAAGGATTTTCAAGCATCGCAAGACCGATGACCCAACTATTGAAGAAAGATAAGAAGTTTGAATGGACTGAAAAGTGTGAAGAAAGTTTTCAAGAGCTTAAGAAGAGATTGATTTCAGCCCCAATGTTGATTATGCCGGATATCAAGAAGCCTTTTGATGTGTATTGTTATGCATCCAAGATTGGTCTCGGATGTGTGTTAATGCAAGAAGGCAAAGTCATAGCATATCTATCCCGACAACTAAAGCAGCATGAGCAAAACTACCCTACCCATGATCTTGAACTAGCAGCCATAGTTTTAGCTTTGAAGACATGGTGTCATTACCTTATGGGTAACCATTGTGAGATTTATTCAGATCACAAGAGTCTGAAGTATATTTTCACCCAGAAGGAGCTGAATATGAGGCAAAGGAGATGGATAGAGTTAATCAAGGATTATGACCTTGACATTCACTACCACCCTAGCAAAGCCAATGTGGTAGTGGATGCTCTTAGCAGATTGCCGTTAAGGTTAAACACCGTGATCAAAGAAGCCCAGCCAAGTTTACATGAAGAGATGGAGCAGTTTAGAACGGAGCTAGTTAGCAAAGGATTTTTAGCTAGCATTGAACTTCAAACTACCTTGATCAGTCTGATCAAGGAGGAGCAGAAAGGAAATGAAAGTATTGACGGAATCGAATGCCGTATTGGTACAGGGAAGGTACCTGGATTCACCGAAGATGAAGGAGTTTTGTGGTGCAAAGGACGTATCTGTGTTCCAGCCGATTCGGAGCTGAAGCAAGTTATCATGCATGAAGCTCATTATACTCTTTATTCTATCCACCCCGGAGGAACGAAGATGTATCAACATTTGAAGGAGAAATTTTGGTGGCACAAGATGAAGAGAGAAATCAGAAGCTACATAGCCAAATGTGATATCTGTTAGAAAGTCAAAGCGGAACATCAGAGACCCGTAGGACTTTTGCAACCATTACAGATCCCGGAATGGAAATGGGATACCATCGAAATGGACTTTATCACCGGTTTGCCTACTTCTAGTAGGGGAAATGACTCTATCTGGGTCATAGTTGATAGACTGTCCAAGGTTGCCCATTTCATACCTGTCAAGACAACCTACCAAAGTTCGAAGCTAGCAGAGTTGTACATTGCTAGAATTGTTAGTTTGCCTGGAACCCCTAACACCATAGTGTCGGATCGAGGAACCCAATTTACCTCTAGATTTTGGCAGAAAGTACAAGAAGGATTAGGAACCAAGCTGAACTTTAGCACAGCTTATCACCCGCAGAACGATGGACAGACTGAAAGAGTCAACCAAATCTTAGAAGATATGTTGTGAGCTTGTGTTCTAGAGTATGGATCAAAATGGGAAGATTGTCTGCCTTCCAGAGAATACTCATACAACAACAGTTATCAAGCTAGCTTGCAAATGGCCCCATTTGAATTTCTATATGGAAGGAAGTGTCGTTCCCCTTGAATTGGTCGCAAGTAGGAGAGAGTTAGATTTTCGGATCTGACATCTTACGAGAAGCCAAAGAGAAGGTTCACAAAGTCCGTGAGAACCTCAAGACCGCCCAATCCAGACAAAAGTGTTATGCTGACAAGAGACGTCGAGACCTGACATTCAATGTCGGAGATTTTGTGTATCTCAAAGTGTCGCCCTTGAAGGGAATGCAGCATTTTCAACTGAAAGGAAAGTTAGCCCCCAGATATATTAGACCCTTGAAGATTTTAAATCACTGAGGAGAAGTATCTTATCAACTGGAACTGCCAGAGGAGATGTCAGCAATACATGATGTGTTCCATATCTCATTACTTCGCAAATGCCTAGAAGTTCCGGAGAAGACCGAAGTTTTCAAGAACATCGATCACCGAGCCATAGATATCAACAAGGATCTAACGTATCGTGAAGTGCACGTCCGTATTTTGGAGGAAGCTTTCAGAACCACCAGGACCCGGAGTATCAAGTTTCTCAAGATCCAATGGAGCAACCATAACAAAGAATAAGCTACTTGGGAGCGAGAAGATTACATTAGGACTGAGTTTCCAGATCTCTTTAGTTCCTAGTTTTTCTTAAATCTCGGGACGAGATTTCATTTAAGGAGGGAAGGTTTGTAACACCCCAAAACTTCTAATCAAGATTATCAAGTTCTAATCACCCAAGTTTAGGGTTAACAAAAACGTTTATTCCAAAAATCTATATGAATGCATGTGTGTTTTGCATTAGTGTAGAATTGCTTGAAATTTGTCATGCTTGATTGTTACAAATGATTAGAAATGGTTTAAAGGTCAATGCTCAATCATCTAGGCCATTTACAAACTAAATCAAAAGAAAAAGAAATCAAATATGAATTAATTAATCAAATGGTCATTTTGGCCAAAGTTAACCACTATGTCACTTTGAGTGTTCCTAGAAGAGAATTTTTAACAAAAAAATTCTACTTCTTTTCACCCCTTGCTATACCAAGTAAAAGTGTATCAAGGCCCACTTTACAAATTTACAAAAACATTTTCCAAATCAATTTAATGGATAGTTGAAAATTGAATCTAGTTCATATGGTCAGATCACACTTTTTTCAAAAACATATCAAACTAATTCCACTTGAACTCTCCAAGCAAACATAGATACTCAAGCTTAAGATCAAATCACTCACAACTTTTCATTCAAAAATTCCAAATTATTTTTCTTGCGGCCATTACAACAAACACTTGGCAGACACTGAATAATCATCTGCCTAAATTCACTATTTAAGCAGTGATCATTCGACCAATTGGTCTCCCCTTAACTCCCCTATCTCCCCTGAGCCTAGCCAAGCACCATACCAACCCCCCTTAGCCGTTGTGCATAGTGGAGCACCGCCCGAATGTGGTCGTCACCGGCCAACAGTGGACAGCGTGCCAGGAGCCACGCCGCCCTCACCCACAACACGCACCAGACACGCTCCAGTCCACCGCCACGCCTTGTCCAAGCCTCGACCACAGACGAGCCTTGGACCACCCTAGCCCCGCTGCGCACCATGTCGCTGCGCCATTCCCAGAGCACACCAGCTCGCCGTAGCCGACCACCTCGCACAGACCGGCCTCGCCTTGTCCACACCAACACCCTCACCACTCCTCATTGATCCTCCCTCACCATTCCCTGAAGCAAGGCGAGCTCTCCCTCGCTGGAATTTGGCCGGAGCCTGCCGCTACTAGAGGAGAAGGGCGCAGTCGATTGAAGTCGCCTCAGGAGATGCCGTGATCGCCATTCAAATCGCCATCCATGACAACACCGTTCGCCCCCATCACCGACCCTAGCTGGACCCCAGGTGAGCCTAGCCAGACCCCCACCCACGCGTTAGGGTTAATTTCTCGCCGGAGTAGTTTGTCGTCGACGATGACTCCCAGCCGTTAGATTAGATTTTAATCGCACGACCTAGATTGTACGATATCGCTTCGCTTAGTTTTAGTCACTGACAAGTGGACCCCCTGTAAGCAGACCACTGCGCCGTGTAGTGTATTTGGGCCGGCCCATTTAAGTTTCCCGCGCAGGCCTAGAGATTCAAATATTGATTTTCCAATTTAGTTTAAACTAGTTTCTGTCCACAGATTCAAAAATCAATTTAGAGAGTTTCACTGAACCAAATTGCATGATTCAAATTTTGTTAGAAAGATATTTAAATTATCTATCCAAGCCAGTTGGATTTAAATCATTTGGAGTTAGAGAAAACCTATAGTAAAAATAACAAGACACAGACTTTTCCAACTTCAAACATTTTTCAAAAATCAACCATAAATGCTTTTGGGTTGATTCCAACTCTCAAAAATCACATTTGATAAGATCTATCTGAATATGTAAAAATATTTAGGTTTGCATGCAGTGACTTTGGACTAGTACCAAAATAATGCTATATAGGATATTCTAGTCACTTTAAATCTATTAAATGATAATCTAAAACTTTATGAAATATGACCAACCCTTTAAATCACATTCCCATGTATTAGAATATGTGGTGATGACATGTCTCCACACGATCCCATATTTTAATTGGAGAATATTAAATCTTTATTATTTTAAATGAGTAGAAATTACTTTTCTCAAATAAGAGAAATAAAACTAGTCCTTTATTTCATGTGATGATTATGATGATGCTAGATCATCAAGTGTGAGCCTTAGTGTGATAAATAGAACTAGTTAATTATTGTTTGGTGATTGTGTACCCCGTGTTTATTTATACACGATAGTACCGACCCCGAATACGAGGAGGAGGAGTACTACCAGGAAGAAGAACAGGAAAACCTCAACCACTGCTCTACTCAAGGCAAGCCATCACTACTTTCAAGATAACCTAAGCAAGATGCATTCGGCATGCTTTGGTTATATACCTTTGATTATATCAATCCCAAGTTTTACTTGCAAGCTTTACTCTTTTACTTTACCAAAGTTCTTTACTTTTAGTTAGTGCTTTGTGAGTATTGGAAAGATAGTATAGATAGCATAAAGAGTATAAAACTAGGCCTATACCTAGATGTCATTCTATGGCATGAGATTGATGTTTAGCACCCCTCATTAGTGAACACTCTTAACTTAGTGGCTAATGCTAAGCATAAAACTTGATCACTTTAGATGGGAATACTTGGTGAAAAAGGATTATGAAAACCTTGGAATGATGCTTCATTCTATTGAAATGTTTTGATATGTGTTATGGACACAAAAGGATTTGATGATGAAAATGTTGAGGCATGATCCTTATCCCTTTATAAAAACTGATGGTTGGGTTCAGATGCGATACCATTCCAACTTTACCGTACAACCACAATACCCGAATTGGGTAGGGCTTAGCCGGAAGTTTATATGCATTAGTATGGGTTCCCTCGCGGAAGAGGTTTGAGCTGAGGCTACCTTGTGAGTATGAATTGTCCACCTATGCAGTGCCCAGGATGGTAGATGGCCATGGCTGGGAGGCCAAGCTCACAGGGGAGGTGCCTATACTAGAGTGTGTAAAGGAAAGTCTATGATTGATTATCCGCATACTAAGTATGATGATTCAGGGTTATCCCTGACGGATGTATTGAATTTTGTGATGAAAGTGTACCACCTCTATAGAGTGTCAAACTTTTCGAATAGCCGCGTCTGCAGTCATGGACAGTTGGAGTGGCCATATTGTTCCATCGTCAAATGTTTTCCAAAATTACTTGTGAAGTGAACTATGATTTTGATTTGACCACAATAGGGTTGTGAATATGAAAACTAGGTTCCCACTTAAGTGATTTAGAACATTAATTTAGTTTTCTTTACTTCTAAGCTCAGTTTAGACGAACCTGGCTTTTTGCAAATAAACCTAGAGCTTAAGATTCCTATTAGAACTACCTTACTTGTTAGTGATAGTTTGCGAGTACTTAAAGAATACTCATGGATTTGTCCCTGGCTATTCTCGTGGCCACACTATGAGGAGGACTATTATGATGATGGACAGTAGGACGTATACGACAACTAGGATCATCTCCCATCGTCAGCATTACATATGACTCTGAAGATGGATCCCCTACTACATTTCTTTCCGCTGCTTGATTTGTATTAAGACTGGATCATGAGATCCCTTATTTGTGTAAGACCTTATTATGGTTTGTAAAGGATGATGTACTATGATATCCAATCTGTTATGTCTCACAAAAATGGTAATCTTGAGATTGCGAGGTATGGCATAATAGGCATCTGGGATTAAAAATCCGGGTGTTGTCAAGTTGGTATCAAAGCCATCTTGACCATAGGAGACCCTAGTTAGAATGGACGTCCGAACAAAAAAACTTAGTTTCAAAACAAAAGTAGTGAGTATTTATGAAAACCTATTCCCACTCTTATCCTTGATTCTATCAAAAAAATCATGTTCCTAAAAAATTCTTACATTACTACATAAAATTTGACACACTTGATCACCTCACTAACTAACTCATCCTAAATTCTAATAGATGGAAGTCCAGTATTGCAAGTTCTACCAGTTGGGCAACGGAGGCAAACTGATCTTTGAGAGGGATCTAGATGCACTGTCAGAGTACCTTGAGCGCCAGCATCCGGAATTCTTCGGGGCCCAACTCAACGATCACGTAGGAGGAGATCTACAATAGCTGATAGTTGCAGATCTCAGAGGCAAAATGGAAGCACCTACTTCTGAAAAGATCCAATTCACCCTGCAGGAGAACAACTGGCTAGATGGATTAGCCGGGGCTATGCATGAAGCTCTTGCCTGTCTGTGTGGGCAGAATTTAGTGTTGGACGAATATAAGAAGGTTGACCCTTCACCGGATGTTGTTGACACTTTGGAGGCTAAAAGTGTTCGTGGGTGCAACCTCCTTGTCCGCTCCCGCCACGCTTTCAAGAGCTTACATGCCGAAGTTTTTCTGTCGAAGGATGTGCCGGCTGATTTGAACGACCTTGTTGCTACCTTCGGTGCTGACCCAAGTCCGCTCATTGGCTATAGCGTGACGCAGTCGAAGAGTGGCGCTGAAACTTCGATGGCATTGGCGATGGTGCACAGTGAGAAGGTCAACTGGCAGAAGGTTAGCTCCTCTGTCCCAGTCACCTACAATGGCCAAGCAGTTGATTTGAAGCCTTTCATTAAGAGGGCCAAGAAGTACTCTCGCCTGATTTTGGGCATAGGCACGGGTCCGGCAAGATCAGCTACCCCTTCTTTGGCTGATGCCCTTCATCGAATGTTGCTCCAGTTATTCTTGCAACTAGCGCTCCTTCTGCTAGTGCGGCTTTATCTGTAGAGAAGACTACTCTGTAGTTTTTTTTAGCCTTTAGTATCTTTTGCTTCTATTACTGTAATGAACTTGGCTTATCTTGTTTAAGATCCTCATTTTGCTGAGAGACAGCTTCTGTGTGTGTATATATATATGAATTACACCATGTTTGCTGAAGGCTCTGTATTTTCGTGTGCCCTGCCAGATATTGTGTGATTCGGTGACTCGTTCTGCGCCTACCCAGACTCGGATGGGATCCCATCTTCATTTGGGTTGGGTGCGACTAAGACTGCTGTTGTTCGTGTAGTAGTCTCGTCGTTGTATGTAGAGAAAATTGAGCAGGTGAAAAAACTTGAAGGAAAACTTTGGGTTTTCCAATCGATGGTGGATATTGCTCAATCAAAAACATGCCAGGCCTTGGATCATGAGGCGTACTTCTTGGAGGAAATTTCTAGGGAGAGCGATAAGTTGTTGTGTAAGTCGCCCGCATTATTTTGCGTTGCTTCCTGTTTGTTTGCAGGGTTTTTAATTTTTTATCCCTCTTTTTTCTTTAGGCATTCGATTCTGCGAGAGGGAAGGAACCCAACATCTGTGCAATCGAATCCAAGCTCTTGTGGCTGCTTCTCAAAATTCTGAAATGGACTTTTGGATTGATCATCGCCATGCCTATGATGTGGCTTTTCTTCAAGACCGTGTGTCGGAGGTTGAGCAGTTTTACGAGTGCTGTCGCAGATCGTTGGACATTGTATACAATGCCATGTTTCCCCGGGATCCTCAGCCTCAGACTCTAGGTGATTTACTAGTGAAGTTTCAGCAAGGTGATAGGATTCATCACTTTGTGAAGCTCCAACTTGTGGTGGGTGCCAAACTTGTCCTTTCTTGGCTACACACGCACCATCTGACACTGGACTTGTATGTTGTATCATTGGGGGCTGCCTCCCCCGCCTAGAGGTGGGCTTGTTAATATGGCGCCTCATTATGTTGTCTCTAGTAGTCCCGCTATTAGGATTGTCTGGAGATGCCTAGAGGCAGACGAAGATTTCTTCATAAACTTTGCCATCTGATTGTTTTTTCATTGTGTACCTTTATACTTTAGAGAAATATTGTCTGAGGCCATTGTATTTGTCAAAAATGCATAAAAGTAAAAAATCTTCCTAAAATCTGCGGCTTCTTTCTTGAGGTGCTCCATCATGCTCTGTGTGGGTTTAAGGGGGATTTCATCTTTTCCACTAGAGGCGCCGTGTCTACATAGCAGACCATAGAGAAAAGTGATTGGTTTGCTGGATCGCTTGTAGTTGGGAAATCGATGCATACGCGTAGGGCGACACCTTTTTTGGGGACGAGTATTGGGTTGGCTACCCATGTTGCTTTTGTTATCTTTGCGGTGCACCATGTATTTGTAAGGCGAGGAACTTTCTCTCCAATGGCCTTGATTCGTTGGGTAGATTGTTCATTGTCCATTGTGTTTGATCTTGGTGGGTGCTCGTCGGGTTCCTTTTGGGCTTCTTGTGTTTTGACGGAGTTTCCAAGAGTTTCCCAATTCTCACAGGGAACACCGACAAGCGCGTCTTCCTATGCGGGACCGAAAGTGGAGGACGAATATGTTGTTTTTGCGGGTGCACGGTGCGCCTGATTTTCTGAAGTTTGCTCGCTGGGGATAGGTCCTTCATCTAGTAGGTCTGCGTCCACAATTTTAACCTGGCCAAATTTTATCTCCATCCCAAAAGATTCTGATATTTTGTTGAATTCTTGGTCACAGCTATCCGAGCGACTAAAACTTCCTCTTACTGTTATGACCCCATTGGGGGCTAGCATTTTAAGCACCAGATATGCATAGTGGGGCACTGCCATGAATCTAGCGAAAGTTGGTCATCCCAGGATCATGTGGTACTTTGATGGCCAATCCATGACTTCAAACTCCCGTTTTTCACGTCTGAAGTTGTTCCTTGATCCGAAGACTACGTCGAGGAAGACTTTGCCCAAAGGAACCTCCGATTTTCCCGGAACTATCCCGTGGAAAGTTGTGTTTGTAGGCGCTAGGTTTGTCAAGGACCAATTCATTGCCCATAAGGTTTTGGCATAGATGAGGTTGATGCTGCTTCCTGCGTCCAAGAAAACCTTCCTCATGTTGAACCCGCCAATTTGTGCTTCCACTATTAAGGCTGATTGACCCGGACATGGTACCCGAAGCGGGTGATCAGCTCTACTGAATGTGATTTCTTGTTATGAACAATGAAGATATTCGGGTGTGGGAGGTGGTGATGTTGTTGCCATATTTACTTGTCCTGTAATCATCTTATGTGTCCTATTAGAGGGCCACCCTTTCTGGATCATCGACATTACTCCTTTCGACCCTGGATACTCATCTTCTTGGTTTACTGTGTTTTGCGGCTGCCCAACTAGCGGACGCACCAGCGGTGGTGGTGGTGCATTGATGGCCAAAGCACTAGGTGTAGTGGCATAACCTCGGTTTGTTGCCTCGGTTGCTCTTGCATTGCATAGCTCCTGCATCTTCAAAAATGTTCAGCAATCCTTCTGGAGGTGATTGGATCGCCTTTTGCATGTTGAATCGACATAAAGTGCATATTGCAGGGCCTTCCAGCATTTTCCTTGCAAACATTGGTGGGTATCGATTTCTTGGCTGGTATCGCTGTTGTGGCTAGCTTCCACCGACGTCGTCCCTACTACTGTGATACCCATTGTTGTAATAATCACTTCTTCGGTCGTCCCCTCCGGATAAACCAGCTGGGACATAGCTTGGTCCACTGTATCCATTGTTGCTTTGTCGTCTTCTATCATTATTGCGCCTATCCCTGTCTTCTTCAGGTCAACATGCTCTCTTATTGTGTACTGCGTCTTCCCCATCAGCCCAACAATTAGCCATGTCCATCAGTCGTGAGATCGTCTTGGGCTTGACTCGTCCCAATTCTTCGATGAATTCTTGCTGACGAAGGACATCATTAAAGGAATCGATTGCCCTTTCATCGGATATAGCTTCAGCTATGTTTTTTGTAATGTTCCACCGCTGGATGAAGGCTAGTATTGGTTCTCCTGGTGTTTTCTTGCATGCTCGCAATTGTTCCAAAGAAGCGGGTCGCTTGAATGTGGAGTGGAAATTTCGGATGAATTTGTCCTCAAGATTGTTCCAGCTACTGATGGAATCTTCGGGTAGCTGCCTTATTGATGTCTACGCACTTCTATTCTTGTAGACAGTTGTTGGGCCTCCAAGTGCAGAGGTTTGTAGAACAGCAGCAAGTTTTGCCTTAAGTGGATTACCCAAGGTTTATCGAACTCAGGGAGGAAGTGGTCAAAGGTATCCCCTCTCAAGCAATCCTGCAATCAAGATACAAGAAGTTTCTTGTGTCCCAACACACGCAATACACTTGTCAGGTGTATAGGTGCACTAGTTCGGCGAAGAGATAGTGAAATACAAGTGGTATGGATAATTATAAGTGGTAACGGTGATAGAAGATAGCTTGATGGCGTGGAAAAGACTAAAGGAAAACTGAAATAAAGATGGAAGCAAGCAAACATGTAATAGATCTAATAGCAAACAGCGTTTCGGTGCTTAGAAACAAGCCCTAGGGATCATACTTTCAATAGTGAACACTCTCATATAAATATATTATCTTCATGATACTACGCTGAACTACTCTCTAGTTGGACACTCTAATCCATGGTAGGGCTATAACAGCAGTCCTCAAAGTAAGCCTTTCCCATCTAGATAACCCCACACTGTTACCTTGAGTAGTAGATGAGTCCAACAAACACCACAATTTCATAAAGACATTCAACTCCAAATATAACTCATAACAAGTATTTGTAATCTCTAGCCTAAGTACCACCATAGTGTGCATGCTGTCACTTTCACACACATGGGGAGAGCATAGATCTATTAAAGCACTTGAGTAGCAAGGTAGATCTATAGATTACAAGCTCATGATCTCAATGAGATCATGCATAGAGAGAGATGAACACATAGCTACCGGTAGAACCCTTAGCCTCGAGAGAGAACTACTCCCTCCTCATCATGGGAATCAGCAATGGTGATGGAGATGGTGGTGGAGATCGATGGAGATGGCTCCGGGGGCACTTCCTTGTCCCGGCAGGGTGCCGGAACAGAGACTTTTTGTCCCCTGAATCTCCCCTTCGGTGGCGGAGGCGCTGCGGAACTTTTCGTGGATTTCTGATTGATGATCTAGGGTTTTGGTATCGGGAGGCTCTTATAGGCGAAGGAGGCAAGGTCGGTGGGCAGCCAGGGGGCCCACACCATGCCCTGGCGCGGCCTAGGATGGCCCACGCCAAGGGGGGGGTGGCCACCTTGTGGATCCTCTCCGACTCTCCTTCTGGCTCCGTGAGTCTTCCGGGAAAATAGTAACTTTGGCTTTTGTCCTGTCCAATTCCAAGAATATTCATTTTCTGACTTCCTGGAACCAAAAACAGCAGAAAACAGGCAACTGGCACTGTGGCTCTTGTTAATAGGTTATTCCAAGAAATCATATGAAAAGTACTCCAAAGTGTGGACAAAACATAAGAAAGTACATAAAACCAAGCATGCAACATCAAAAATTATAGATACATTTGCAATGTATCAACATCCCCAAGCTTAACTCCTGCTCGTCCTCGAGTAGGTAATTGATAAAAAGAAAGAATAATTTTTGAGGTGACATGCACCATCAGAAACTTGATCAAAGTATTTGTAAAAAATTCAAAGCCGGGATCATAGTACTTCAATCATAACATGAAAGACAAAGTTCTAGCAATAAGACAAAGAAACTATGTTGCAACATGAAAAGGCACAAACAAAAGATTCATGAATAACAATGCTTTGCAAGACGTTTGTTTGTTTCACATAAAAAAAACATAGCATACTAGTATTCAGCTTGTCCCTCATAGAGTAGCAAATATAAATGCATAGGACACCTTCAAAGTTCATAAGAGTGACTATATACAAATAGTCTAAAACAAGCAATATCAAGTTATGCATCAATCAACTAGTCTTGGGACAATGCACATAGAACTAAGAATGGCCACTATGCTCTCAAAGTAGGTGCATAAAGTTAGAAGGTGGAGACTCAATATATAAGTGGAATAAAGGCCTTCATAGAAGGAAGTAGGGATTCAAGCTTCCTAAAGAGCTTCCAAAAATTATGGTACTTAATAGCTTTAAGCTCTCATTGCCCCTATCATAAGCATCTTGAAGTGATTAAGGTTAAAGTGAACAAACTATGTCGTACATGCTTGACGAAGTATAAGTTAGGAATCTCATGTCCCTTGTATACGAGGGACGCTCCTCATGCTACTCAAGTTTAGTCATCGGTAAGTTCTTGTCATCGTAAGTACATGTGTATCATAGAGAACCACCAACGGGGTACCCCTTGCCCGATGATACGGAAGAATCCCCATATCAAAATGACAAGGCAAGCAGACAACGAGCATCTCAGCAATCTTCTTATTTACCATGGGAATATGGTGTTTTTTTTCTGTCTTTCCTCTTTTCATAATCTCTTTTTTTCTTTTTCTCTTTCTTTTTCTCAATATAGGACTCTTTTTTTGTAAGAAGAATGCTTCATAGACAGCTCATTATGGTTACAATGCAGGTTTCCACCATGTCAGCATGGATTAGACCAGCGGCCCAGGCGTTTCTCTAACACATATACATAACTCCATGGACTTACAAGCTCCCCTTTCATTTTACACCGACGACATCCATATACAGAAGAGCATGATATCAACTAGGTACAAAGTACCAAGTGCAATGTTGAAAGCGTTCCCCATGAAAGCATGGTTCTGCTAATTCCCAACAAATAAGTGCAAGCATATACAACATAGATGACACAATGGTTCAAGTTTATTAAGGGCAAGAAAAGTGAAGTGTGCCATCAAGTTCGTGAGAGCTTTAATCACTAGTTTTCTCATAACAAGTTTAATTCGGAAGGTAGATAAAAACATGAATATACTTGGAATAGCATATTCTAATAGGTAGGTATGGTGGACTCTTTGGAATAACTTGGTTTAGGGAGTTGGATGCATGAGTGGAACTCATACTTGGTTGTGGAGGCTAGCAAAAGACTGGGAGCGACAAACTAAGAGAGCAATAATGGCCATAATCATGCAAAGCGACAGAACATCATTGATCAAAGCATAAAGTGATACTAAAAGTTGAAAACTAAAGGATCATAAAGGCTATGGTGACTTTGGATAGTCATAACATGGTGTGAGCATGTGCCAAGTCAACCCAAATAAATCATCAAAGGAGAATACCACTATACTATGCTTTAATATGCTAAAACAACGCATGATTCATCCAAGGCACATTAAGCAATATCAATTGTTTATAACAAGTCATGCTACAATAGAGAATACTAAGCATAAAGCCAAAACAATATTAAGCATGGCATGACAAAGCATAGGCCACAGTCAAAAACAAGTTCTCTTTACCACTTAAGCATGAACTTTCCTACTCGTTTCCAATCCAAACTAAACTATTTGAAAACCAATGCATGAAAGAGGGGGTCCAACCAATTTATTCAGCAAACTAAGCAAACAAAAAACCAAAACTAAAACGAAAAAGAAGACGCTCCAAGAACAACACAACTATGCATGAAACAATAAAAATGAAGTGTTTGGAAGAAACCTGGGATTTTTATTGATGAAGAAGGGGATGCCTTGGGCATCCCCAAGCTTTGACGCTTGTACTTCTTGGATATTTCTTGGGGTGACACACGTGGCATCCCCAAGCTTGAGCTTTAGTCCATCCTTCATCTCATTACTCATTCCTTCCATACACGTGAAATTTTTCCTTCATACAAAACTTCACACAATCTTTATTAGCAATATTAGTGCACTCAAGATAAATAAGTCTTAAGGTTCAGCTCTAACACCAAATAAACTTCCATTAGAACACTATCTACTGTAGAACTTCCCTCAAAAAGATCAATTCCCCAAAAAAAACTCAAAAAGGAACCAACAAGAAGCAAATGCAGAAAATGGCAGAA
Organism: Avena sativa; assembly: GCA_916181665.1. Lineage (NCBI taxonomy): Eukaryota > Viridiplantae > Streptophyta > Magnoliopsida > Poales > Poaceae > Avena > Avena sativa. The sequence continues at coordinate 379,967,936 of OV702286.1, read as the reverse complement.
ATCTGTCAAAACAGACCAGCAGGTAAAGACGAATTTTTTAGAAGACCTTCTGGTGCTCAAATCAAAAAGTCTTGAAGTAACGAAAGTTAGATAACAACCTGGGGCAGAAGCAAAAAAATTCACGCCTGAAAAAGACGTTCAGAGATTTTACATGAATTTTTACGGTGAAGCACAGAAATCTATTTCAGGACAGCAACTTCCCCAATCATTACTTCTCTCTCATTAGAGGTTACTCTTGGCACAAAAATCAAATAAAAAGGATAAAGAGCGGTTATTACTGAAGTAATAACTTCCAAAACTTAACTAAAACTTTTGGGTTATCTCCCAATAAGTACTTTTCTTTAACGCCTTTAAGTTAGGCATGATAGTTTGAGAAGATGCTCACATAAGAAATATAAATTGAAGTAAAAGAGAGCATCAAGAAGCAAATTCAAAGCACATTTAAGTCTAACCCACTTCCTATGAAAAATAATCTTATAAAGAAACAAGTCATGAAAGCACAAAGAACAAGCATAGGAAAGCAAAACAAGTGGAACTTCAAAATTTTCAACATAAAGAGGGGAAACTTAATATTATTGAGATGCATAAAACCATGTTTCCCTCTCTCATAATAACTTTCAGTAGCATCATGAATAAAATTAACAATATAACTATCACATAAAACATTCTTATCATGAGCCACATGCATATAATGATTATTATTCTCCACATAAGCATAGTCATTCTTATTAATTGTGGTGGGAGAAAATACAACAAAATAGCTATCATTATTATTCTCACCACCATAATCATCAAATATAGGAGGCATATTGTAATCATAATTAATTTTCTCCTCAATAGTAGGTGTACTGAAAATATCATATTCATCATTGTAATCATCATATATTGGAGGTTTGGTATCATCATAAGCAATAGAATATCTATCTTCCAAAGTTGGGGAACTAAAAAGATCATTTTCATAAAAACTAGCCTCCCCAAACTTAGACTTTTCCATAGCATTAGCAATAATGGTGTCCAAAGAATTCATACGAACAACATTGCTATTAGCATGCAAATAAAGTTCCATTGGTTTTTTAATTTTCTCTTCAAACACCTCATGTCCTAACTCAAGATAAATACTATAAAACTCTCTAATTTTTTTGTTGTTTTACATTAAGCCTAACTAGTGAAAACAAGAAACAAAAGGCCAAAATTGCAGAATCTAAAGGAAATAACTTCGAGCACTCACACCAGAGGATGTGAGTACCTTTTACCTTACCTCCCCGGCAACGGCGCCAGAAAATAGGCGTTTGCCGTGGGAGGTTCTTCTTCTTTAATCCTCTGGTGTGAATACCTTTTACCTTACCTCCCCGGCAACGGCGCCAGAAAATATCTTGATGTCTATGCACTTCTATTCTTGTAGACAGTTGTTGGGCCTCCAAGTGCAGAGGTTTGTAGAACAGCAGCAAGTTTTCCCTTAAGTGGATGACCCAAGGTTTATCAAACTCAGGGAGGATGTGGTCAAAGGTATCCCCTCTCAAGCAATCCTGCAATCAAGATACAAGAAGTCTCTTGTGTCCCAACACACCCAATACACTTGTCAGGTGTATAGGTGCACTAGTTCGGCGAAGAGATAGTGAAATACAAGTGGTATGGATAATTATAAGTGGTAAGGGTGATAGAAGATAGCTTGATGGCGTGGAAAAGACTAAAGGAAAACTGAAATAAAGATGGAAGCAAGCAAACATGTGATAGATCTAATAGCAAACAGTGTTTCAGTGCTTAGAAACAAGGCCTAGGGATCATACTTTCACTAGTGAACACTCTCATATAAATATATTATCTTCATGATACTACGCTGAACTACTATCCGGGTGGACACTCTAATCCATGGTAGGGCTATAACAACACTCCTCAAAGTAAGCCTTTCCCATCTAGATAACCCCACAATGTCACCTTGAGTACTAGATGAGTCCAACAAACACCACAATTTCATAAAGACATTCAACTCCAAATATAACTCATAACAAGTATTTGTAATCTCTAGCCTAAGGGCCACCATGGTGTGCATGCTGTCACTTTCACACACATGGGGAGAGCAGAGATCTATTAAAGCACTTGATTAGCAAGGTAGATTTATAGATTACAAGCTCATGATCTCAATAAGATCATGCATAGGGAGATAGATGAACACATATCTACCGGTAGAACCCTTAGCCTCGAGAGAGAACTACTCCCTCCTCATCATGGGAATCAGCAATGGTGATGGAGATGGTGGTGGAGATCGATGGAGATAGCTCCGGGGGCACTTCCCTGTACTGGCAGGGTGCCGGAACAGAGACTTTCTGTCCCCTGAATCTCCCCTTCGGTGGTGGCGGTGCTGCGGAACTTTTCGTGGATTTATGATTGATGATCTAGGGTTTTGGTATCGGGAGGCTCTTATAGGCGAAGGAGGCAAGGTCGGTGGGCAGCCAGGGGGCCCACACCATGCCCTGGCGCGGCCTAGGCTGGCCCGCGCCAAGGGGGGGTGTGGCCACCCTGTGGCCCCTCTCCGACTCTCCTTCTGGCTTCATGATTCTTCCGGGAAAATAGTAACTTTGGCTTTTGTCCCGTCCAATTCCGAGAATATTCATTTTCTGACTTCCTGGAACCAAAAACAGCAGAAAACAGGCAACTGGCACTATGGCTCTTGTTAATAGGTTAGTCCAAGAAATCATATGAAAAGTACTCCAAAGTGTGGACAAAATATAAGAAAGTAGATAAAACCAAGCATGGAACATCAAAAATTATAGATACATTTGCAATGTATCACTTATCCAGGATCGTGCAGCGCTAGTTAGATGCAGCTGCAAGCTCTACATTGCGGTGGCCTTGGAGCCACCCTGTAATTTGACAGTTGCTAAATAATCTGCTAACCAGGCTTCGGGTTCTTGGAGACCGTCATACTACTGACGATCATGGGGGAGTTTGAAGTTCTTTGGTACTGGAGTTTTGTGAACCCATCGGGTAAAGCAACTAGCTCCACATAGTTCATGTTCATTGTCGCTTTCCCCATTGTAATATCTTCGGCTGCTACGCTCTTCTCTGGATCTATCAATCATGCACTATATAATATCGTCTCTTTCGTCACTTCGCGGCTCAGTGCCTGAAAAGTGGACTCGATGTGGCGATCGTGATTGTTAGGTGTGCCCCACCTATCGAGGGCTGCTATGACAGCGTGGGGATCTGTCGGGTTGTCGTGTGATTCCCTGTTCTGCTTGTGCGAGAGATGCTCCTACCATGCTGAGGTTCATCAGAGCGAAGCAGTGGAGAGCTACACGAGGATCGTCGTTTGCAGGTTGAGTTGTGAGCAAGTACGTTTATGCGTCTACAATTGCAACTTGGGCTGTTTTTGCTTTGATGTGTCCTGTTGGATCTACTGAGATGAATGAGAAATCAAGATCTCGCGGCAGCTCGTATCTTTTAGCTTTAGGGATATTTTGCAGCCATGAGGCTCCTCTCCTTGGTTGTGCTCCTCCGGTTATGCTTCCTGATCCTCGGGTAGAACTTAACTGGGCCCGTCGAAGGCTGGATTTGTTAGCTAGTCTTTTACTTTCGTCGAGCTGCCTCTGCATCCTTAGTGGGTCTCCTTTTTGTGATGAAGCAGGTATTGGTATGCCAGTAGATCTTCACGCGTGGCATCGACCGTCATTCAAACTACACCCGAAATTGTTGCTCTTGCTTTTTGCCATGCTTCAGCTGGCAGCCGGAGAGTTTGCCTCTCGTCTCTGCATAGTTCTCCTCCTCCTAGGGTTCCGCGGTTGTTCGTCGAGTCTCCTTTGTTTCTGCGATTTCCTTTGTTTCTGTGATCTCCTGCATTATCGCTTGACAAAATATCATCGGGGTAAAAAATAGGGTTACTGTTGGAGTCATGCTATGTTGAGGCGTCCCCAATGATCATGCAAACTTGGTGCTGAGTTATGTATGAACTGGTGATGTCATCGTCGGAATTGAGGGAGACACTGTCCGGGGGATCGGTGAAGTCCAACAGTTTCTTCTCTTGGTAAATTTCAGCCATCCTAATTCCAAATTCGATACTCTCATCACATTCTTCGGGTTCCACGTTTATCGTACTTGATCCACGTGGCGTGGTTGGCTGGGGGTCTAATCCAAAGGAGAGATCATCATAAAGACCATTAAGATCCCCTAGATCTGGCGTGTTTTCCTTGTTTTCTTCAGATGTCTCGGCCTACAGTGTGACTTCTACGGATGATCCGATGGATGATGCACCTATTGTTGTAGGCACAATTTTTTTGACCGATGGTACTGATGAGATCGGAGCTGAGAGGTGCGGTTCTTCGAGACCCTCAAATTGAAAGTGGAAACTTCCGATGATGAGATCGGATCCACCATTGAAATTGGTGGGTACCGAAACAGGGGTGGGCGGGCGTGGTGCCGCTTCTGTTGGACTGTTTCTTGATGAAAAGGGGTCTGCCGAATCCATGACTCCAGTGGTCAGGTTTCCCATAGACGGCGCCAATTGACGAGGGGTAACCTCGGCAATTCCCATGGTTATGGACTTAGGGTTCGCGGAAAAGAGAATGCTGAGGAATTCGTCGGATGTCAGGCAAACAAGGGAGTCAAAGTAACCTGATTATTGGTGGACAATACTATTACAGATCACTTGGGAGTTTTTCGGTACCTCCTCATAGGCCTCTCCCATCCTATATATAATAGGACGGGTCCCAAAGCCATATGCAGATAGGTTACATAAGTTTGATTACAACACCAATACAATGTCGGTTCATCTTTCCTTTCCTAATATAACTAATATTTTAGTCGGATACTTCTTGGGCCATCATATTGAATCTTCATGGGTCATGAGCCTTTATACAACCAGGGTAGCAGATCATAAGTACCCGAGTAATCGTACCTATGTCACTCTTACTTTGTCTAGCCGATACCAAAGTAATCCAGGAATGGATCACTAGACACCTGTGAAAAATATCCTAAGGTATCTCAAGAGAACAAAGGATATGGTCCTAGTCTATGGAGGTGATGATGCAGCTCTAAACATAACTGGTTATGTGGATGCGAGCTGGCACTCAGATCCTGATGACTCGAAGTCTTAGACGGGATTTGTGTTTTTGGTGAATGGTGGGGCGGTAAGCTGGAAGAGCAAGAAGCAACCAGTAGTTGCACGGTCTACAATGGAGTCGAAATACATCGCTGCAGCTGATGCAGCGAATGAAGAAGTTTGGCTAAGGAATTTCGTCATTGAACTAGGGGTTATTCCAAGTGCGCAATACCCCGTGATGATCTATTGTGACAACATGGGCGCTATTGCAAACACAAAGGAACCAAAAACTCATTCCACAGCCAAACACATCAAGCTACGGATTCACGTCATCCGACAGAACAATGAGGAAGGTGAAATCAAGATTTGCAAAGTACACATGGATCTAAATGTTGTAGATACTCTAACTAAAGTTATCCTATAAGACAAGCACGAACAACACCGAGATGCCATCGGTGTTAGGTTCCTGCCTATTGTAAACTAGATTAATTTGTACCCTTTTGCAAGTGGGAGACTGAAGGAGATATGCCTTAGAGGCAAATATTAAAGCGTATTGTTTGATATATCTCTTATGTTCATAATACGTTTCATACTATGCTATAACTTTATTAATACGAAACGTTAATACACGTGTGGTATGTAAACAAACCGTGTCTCTAGTTACCTCTAGCGAACTAGCTCATTGGTCATGAGGATGATCTAGGGTTTCGAGATCATGGGCATTTATGCCAATTGACAATGAGGTCATGTCATTAGTTGAATGACGTGATAGACAAGCATCCGAGAGTTCTATCTTAATGAGATCTAGTTACAAAGTTCACCATTGATGAGATAATGAAAATCACCGTTCTGGAGGGAGCTTAGATGGTATCAAGTATCATACCATGACTGGATGACCAAAATGGTGCCACTCAGGTTTCCTAAAGGGGCGTGTATAGGAGTACATATCAAGACCAGGATTTGCCAATCCATGTAACGGATAAATACATGTGGCTATCTCGGTGACGTTGCATTAATGAAGCTTGCAAGCGTGTGACCTGGTCACGGAATGCGACGACATTGTAACGAGTAAATAATTTCATCGGTAATGAGATCGAACTAAGTTATGGAGATACTGAAGATCAACTCTTGGATGAAATAGGTATCAAGAGGCAATGGGAACGGGAAACGACATTTATGGTTCGGGCGATAAGATTCGTGGAATGCACTAGGGTTATCATGGGCATCCAGGTCCCGCTGTTGATCATTGATCTGAGAGAGGTCTCAATCATGTGCAGAGTGTTCCCGAACCGAAGGATATCATGCTTAAGGGTGGGGGCACATAGGGATATATGTGGTACCGAAGGAGAAATAGAGAGAGAGAGAGAGAGAGAGAGAGAGAGAGAGAGAGAGAGAGAGACCGGAATAGTTTCAAGTAACATCCGATGTTGATCAGAAGGTGCCCGGAAGGAGTTCCGGAGTGAAGGAATATAATAATATGTGTATTTTATATTAACTGTATGAATTAATATAAAAATATATTTTTTATTTTATTTTTAAAGGCAGCCCATTGCTAGTGAGACTCACCTAGAGGGGAGGCCCAAAGGGGCAAGGCGCCTTGGGAGGAGGGCCAACCGGCCAGGGCTTGGTGGGCTGCCCAAGTGGGGCCCACCTAGGGCCGGTGACTCCCCCTTGGTGGCTGGCGGGTGTGGGCATTAGTCCCACACTGCCTTCCCCTTGGGTGGTCCCCCTCCCCTCCCACTATATATAGGGGGTCACCCGCTCCCCTTTGGAATCATCGCATTCTCCCATTCTCTCTCTCATTTCCATTGAGGACTTCTCCGTAATATGGGAGACGACCTCTCGGGTTTTGAGTTCTCCACTTTCACACTACTATCGTGTGATCTTTGATCTGTCATCTTCTTCCGCTGCTCAGCTGGATCGGAGCCCGAGAGACGCCACGTACACCGGACGTGTGTAGTACTTCGGAGGCACCACACTTGGGGTTCTTGAAGCTGCTCGTCTTTATCAACATACGCCTTCCTACATAAGGCGTTCCTCGGTCTTCAAGGGTATGAATACTGTCTCTCTCTTTCCGTTACTTATGTCTACATAGTATATATCCTAGTATTATTGTTCACATAGTTAGATTTTTTGTTTCCTACTACAGAACCCTTTCAAATAGAAGAGTCCTCAATTTTATATCTCAATCTATCACCTACATCTCCCTTTTGAGTGTGACAGCTACATTGGAAAACCACCTTGAGAAATGATTTTGCAGCTCCCTCTTTTGGGGTGATAGCAATAATTGTTGTCTAAAACTAAGTAATAACAAGTTAATACATCAAACAAGGCAAACTACTCATTTAATGGATACGAAAGGAGCTATGAACTAGAGTTTACTACTAGTTAATGGTTCAATTATTGACCATCACATCAAACAAACAAGACAAGCAAGCATTAAACAAGTATGGCTACCGTGAAACGAGCAATCAAACAATGTGTGTGGCTTAGAATTTCAGCAAATATAAACTAGCCAGGTCAATTCAACAAATATACTTCGTATATGGAAGTAGTTGTATATCCTGGAATGCAAGAGACACTGGGTGACTCAGAAGTTATAGTGAGATAGACAATGGCATGCAGTTACAATCATAGCTAAGAATCAACGAGATAGAAATTATAACGACATCATATGAGAACTTGTAGAGAAGGAATGCAAACCACGAGTGAACTATACATTAGAGGATAGTTAAGTCGGTGCTTAGGACGAACTAGAACTAGATACAAAATATAATGGTATCGCTTGTGAACTTGTAGAACAGGACAAGCATGCATTACACATGTGTGCCTACAAATGAATTGAGCAATCAAAGAAAGTGTTTCTTAGAATTTCAGCAAATATAAACAGCCAGGTCATTTCAACAAATATATATGGAAGCAGTCATATATCCTAGAATGCAAGAGATGTTGGGTGACTTAGAATTTGCGGTGACCTACACAATGGCATGCAGTTGCTATCATAGCTAAGACTCAACCAGATAGAAATTATAATGGCATCATAAGAGAACTTTTCAAGCATGACTGCAAACCACGAGTGAACTACATAGTAGAGGACAATTATGCTGTTGCTTAGGATGAACCAGCACTAGATAAGGAAATAATGGCATCGCTTATGAACCTATAGAATAGGCTAAGCAAAAAAACATGTTCATTGTTCCATTTTGAGGTCTATGCAAGAAAAAGAAAATAGTTAGTGTTGCGGCTTTTGAAGAACTAGATGGCAACAACAAAATTAAAATCAAATTAGTATGAAGAGTTTAAACGGGTACTACAGGATAGCAGAACGATGCCAAGGAGGAAATAATAACAGGAACTTATCTTAGGACGAACCAGATGGCAATAGTAATTGTAGAGCAGGGAATCCACACTAATATTTTCCACTGACTTTAGATTTTGCAAGAATTATACAATAACAAGCAATTACTATTGTACGAAGTAGCTAAGAACATGTGCATGACTTTAAAATTTGTAGAGAAGCGAATGCAAACCAACATGTCTAGTGACCTAATATGTAGCACGAAGAACAAGTGTGCGCATTGACTTGGTGTGTTGCATGATTACAAAAATGTAGTTCATTGCGACACGCTTGAAAATGTTGTACTGCTGAGAAAACAAAAAAGGGTTGGAGATTTGGTTACCATGGTCAGATAGGCTTCTAAGCATCATCTGTACACATGTAGGTGACATCCATGTCACCGAGGGTGATGCGGTTGCGCCGACTATTTGCGTCGGGGAAGCAGATCTTGGGCCACCAATGCTGGCTTGAGCGCTATGGACGAGAGCATCACTGAGGCAGAGTCAGTGAACTGCACGAATGCTCTGATACGGTACGATTGGGGTGGATGCCGGTGGTGTTGAAGCATATCTTGGGCAGTCATTGACGGATTCGGCACCGTGGACGGGAAAGTGGGGAAAGGAAGATAGGTGCGGTGGATGACTGACTCGGTGACCTGGATCAGGTGCATTGGATGTTGGTGAAGCAGCAATGGTGTGTTGGATGATACCGTAGCTGATGCATCTCCGGTATACTGGTGGGTGAGGAGTGCATGGTATCGAGTTCTGATGGGCAAAGCTAGCCGGAGAAGTGCCGCGGGAGGTTTCGGCCGCTGGAGGCGGTGATCGAAGAGGCAAGAGTGTGAGCGAGGCTAGGTTTTTTTGGGGATTTTTCCTTATGTATGTGGGGAAGAATCATTTGTGAAAAATATTGGTACTAGTACCGACCGGAGAGGGAAATACTATTAGTTACTATTGTTTGAAATGGAGGGGCGTGAGAAATTTCGCAGTGTTTAAAATGGAGGGGCGCGAGGGAGTGGGTACCACATGATTTTGGCCATATAGCAATCTTGTCCGTCCATCCAAAATCAATGGTCTATAGGGGATACCTTCCCTTCGAAGGCTCTAGCACGAACGCCTATGCAAGCAATTGTTGGGTGTCCCAGAGTAGACTATCGGGGTAGATGTGTAGGTCACAATGTAGTAGTAGCACACCATTAATCGGGCTAGCTTGGGGCATGTGATTTTGGCACTCCACGAGTTCAAACTTTTACTAATATACTCCATTTTCAGGAGTGAATGCATTCAGCACAAAAAAAGTACTTACGTGATTACGTGCATGATATTAGGATACCGAGTTGCATGCATCGTGTAGTAATGAGTGGATTCTATTGGGGTGATAATATTACTCATACTCTCTCTCTCTCCGTATATGTGTTGATTACAGTCTAGTTACTAAGTTGCATGCATGTGTGCACAAGCTCCATTTCTTTTATTGAGTGACAAACCTTTGTTTTGTGCGGCCGAGGCCCCCGTCCGCTAATGACTCTCGCTAATCAACGCTTCTCACACATATTGTAGTTTGCAGTCATAACCAGACTTCTAATGAAATCAGATTAGTAACTCATAAGCACAATTACAATTTTGTTTTAAAAGTGTATTTTATGTAGTAGTGTTAGGAAAATCATACAGGGTGACACAGTTTAGCATCTAGCAATCTTGTCCGCCCAATCCAAAATCAACGGGCCAGAGCGGATACCTTCACTACAAAGGCTTTGGTGCGAATGCCTATGCAATGAATCGTTGGGTGTCCCTAGGTAGACTATAGGGGTAGCTGTGTTTGTGACCCAAAGTACCCCTGACAATAGCTGGGTGGTCCCTGATGCTAATGGTGCATTTTATTTTCTAGATAGACACCTCCTCCTAGAGCGGATGCAGCATACTAAAAATTCTGAGTTGGGCATCAACAATGTGCAAAAAAGCCTAAGGTTCAACTTATATATTGTGGAGAAAATAAACATATCTTGCAGCCTAATGTGCACCTCAAGCTTGTGGGTTGCCCATAAGGAATAGAAAAATGATTTTCCCTCTCTCCTCTCTCTTGCATGAAGCAATATCATAAGCTATATGGGTCCTACCTTGTGGAAAAACATCACCTCTACATTACGGATGCTAGAAGCCTTAGGGAATCCGTAGTGTATGTTGTTGACTTTTCTATAAGGTGGGACCTAGTGCCTAGTCTTAGAGCAAATTGTTTCCACCGCAATGTATGTGGTCAAAAGCAGACCACAAGGTGGGGCCAAAGCAAGTTTATGTGTCGCTCGTTCATTGGCTTCTGTCCCTATAGCTGTAAAAGTAATAATATTCTATTCCTTGTGGGTAGTCCACAAGCTTGTGGGTTGGTCATAAGATTTTTTGCTTGTAGTCTAGTTCCACAATGTAAATGGATGACCTTAAGGTGCACTTTTTGGCTTATGGTCAACTTGTGGCACACATTGCGGATTCCCTTAGAGATATGTCTAAACAGTGGAGCAGTTGAGTAAGAAAAAGATTCCGTGAGGTGATTCTAGTACTATACACAATGTCTAGTGCAATAAAGATATGAAAAAGGAACCAAATAAGAGAACAGGGTTGAAAAAACTTGTAATTAAGAGCAAGTCCAGTAGCACGCCTATATTTTCTCCCCTATGTGTGTATGTAGGGGCATTCCCTAAAGGTTGGTCATAGTGGAGAGTAACATAGACTATAAAATGCATAAGTTATTAGTCTATGTTAATAGAGGAGTAGTTCATTTATTAGGTAATAGACTCATTTCACCTTGGTATGTGTGATTAACTCTCTGCCACATAAGGAATTTTGCTGAGTTGGACCCTTAGTTACTCTTGAAGTTATTTGCACTATGACTAGCCTAAAATATTCTTCCCCTAAATTTTGCTTATCTCTAGCAGCAACCCTAAGAGCACAATTTATCACAAAAATCACCCAACAACTCACTCATCGACGTAGGGCCCACATATACGAGAGGCATGATGTCTGCAAGTGCACAGATCGTTTGTAGATAGTTTCGAACTATAGATCTCGATCCCACAGGAAGCCCAAAGGTAAGTGTTTATGAATGAAGTCTTTGTCACACCCAAAGTTGTCACAGGTCTTCGAGTGAATTGATTGCAAGTGTGGAAATAAGAATGAAATTTGGATTAAACTAGATGTATTTAAATAAAACTAAAATGTAAACTTCAGGAATAAAAAGCATAAAAGTAAAGAACGATTTGATTGTTTGTTGTTTTCTGCAGATGAGAAAGAAGGCGCGGGAAGATACAGTTCATGGTGATAGTGACTGTGCCAGGTGGACGAATGATAAGTGTAACAATTGTAATCTTATAAGTATGTGTGTAGGTGAGCAACCCATAATTAGCCGGAAGTCCTCTTGGTAGATTTCATCCCAACTTCAATAATCCTACTAGTATGTTACCAAAACCATGGTCAAACACTAGACGATTAAGATCCTTCAGGATGCTTAGCAATTAAGCTCCTTGGATCGGACTAATGCAATAAGCACGGTGGTTCCTCGTTATCCTCGAGTATACTAGTTTCCCATTGATATCCCCGTGTCACTCGGGGATCATCGGTCTAATAGCAAGCAAGATCCTATCCATGTAGAACAAAGCATCATGTTGTTTGGGCCCTTAATTGGACAACAAGCATTAGGCATCCCACAGATAGTCAAGGACACATCTTATAGTAATTAAAATCAATCACAAACTAATGGAAAATATGTGGAGGCACATCACATCTCACAAATCCCTTACATCTCCCACGCCCAAGGAACTTACTCACACATGAGAGAAGAAAGCATCATCGATATAATTAAATAAAGGGAGTTCTTCTCGATATTACTGGGGAGATCCACAATAAGAATAGAAAAGTAAACCAACACAATTCAAGATAGGAAGAAACAATCTCAAACCCTAGTCTTGCAAGGTGAAGATCTCTCTATCTCTCAATTACAACTAATGGATAGGGGGTGTGTTTGAAATGGATCGTATGGGCACCTAGAGGGGGGCTGAATAGGTGCTACTTCAAATTTTAATGCTTTTTCAATTTTAGGCTTGACACAAAAGGTAAATTCTCTAGATGTACTATTATAAAGAATTTCCCTATATGCAAACCTAACTACTAGCGAGTATGGGCGAATGAGAAAGCGGAACGAGTAAACCATAGTGGAGCACACAGAGACACAAGATTTGTTTTACCGCAGTTCCTTCCTTGTTAAGGGAAATACATCTGCGTTGGAGTGGTGGGCGATACTAAGACCACCACGCCACAATAGGCCTCACCATGTTCTCCGATGGATCCCGCCACCAAAGGCCTGATCCACCTTTCCACTATAGGAACCCTTCGAGGAGGGAACCGGTGCCTTCACACAACTAGCGGGGCACAACTCCATAACCAACTTGGAGGCTCCCATAAAGACAACAAGCTTCCACAAGAACAAGTTATCAATAACAAAACACAAGATCTAGATACTAACGAGAATACTAGATCGGGGATTTCTCCAAGTGAATGGAGAGGAGTTGATGTGCTTGATTCGTGATGATGATGTAGGTTTTATCCTCCTTCAATTCCCCCAAACATCGAAGCCTTCGGGTGGTTGAAGTGGGAGATCTAGAGAGAGAGAGCACTTGCAATAGGTCTGGCCTTTTTAGAATGAATCAAGAGGTCTGAACGAAGGGGGAGATGAGGCTTTTATACCCCCTGCCCCAACTGACCCATTGGAGCCTTTGGGGGACGGATTATCCGACCCAAGTGAGGGCCGGATTATCCGGCCTAGGGAAATCTCTGCCCTAGACACGGAATATCCGGCAGATAATCCGACTCCAAATAGAGCAACGCGCTGACCTAGCTTTTGCTTGCCTCCTGGGGCCCGGATTATCTGGCCCAATGTGAGGGCCGGAATATCCGGTCAAGGGAAGAAAATCTGCCCCTATTCGGACTTTCCGGGGGAAAATCCGCCCCTAGACAGAGCGACGCGCCATGCCTGCCCTTGATCATTTCCTGGGGGCTGGATTATCTGGCCCAAGGTGAGGGCCGGATTATCCGGTCAGGGGAAGAAAATCCACCCTTGTTCGGATTTTCTGGGGGAAAATCCGCCCCTAGACAGAGCGACACGCCATGCCTGCCTTTGCCAAATGAGTTAGGCCGGATAATCTGGCCCTTGATGGGGGCGGATAATCTGGCCCCCAAACACAATATCATTCCCTGCACACTTAGCACACATGAGAAAACTCCATGGTATTGTTATCTAACACTCAAAACACAGGGAACCATGAAATGTTCTTTCAATCTCCCCCTTTTTGGTGTTAGATGACAATACTAGGATTTGCAAGATAGTTCTCAAGGCAACAATATTTAATGGCTGAAAAGACTCCCCCTCAATGTGTGCATACTAAAATTTGCATTTGATTACAAATACACTCAAGGAGGTATAAGTCTATTTCATTGAAACATATGCGAAAAGCTCATACCACCAGGAGAGAGATAGATGCGTCTTCAAAACATTATAAGAATATCCAATGATAGCCATAATGAGTGCCCCCATCGATAAAGATGTCCAATATCACCAATATGATAGATGGATCCATAAAGATAATCCAAGAGATAAATCTAGAGCCACACAGACATATAGTTTCATACAGACCAAACCACAAAAGAAGGTTCAACACTAAATGGGCACAAGCGAGAAAATGACGAATAGAAAAAGTGCAAATGCTTGCGCCCAACCCATGCAAATCCTCGGAGACCTAATAGAACTACTTCTCCCCTTTTGGCATCGAGATACCAAAAAGGAAGAAGAGCGATGCTAACGCCTCAAGGGATCACTCGTAGTCCTCATCGTCGTCCTCGTCCCCAAACAAAACCCCCACAAGGTGTACAAGGGACTTGTGTGCAAGGAAAGATAGCTTAGGGGTAGGGAAAGGCTTGGGATTAAGAGAACCAAAATGATATGGTACTACACACTCAAAATTGCAAGAATCAAATCAACTAAAGGCCAAAATTAAATGTGATTCCCATAAGAACATGAGATGAGAAAAAACAACCAAAAAGATCCACATAAACCCAACTCTTCTCATGGAAGAGGGTGGTGGCTGAGGCCACCTTGTTGGAGTGTATGGTATGACACCGCGAAGATATATCTTAGGTTCATAACCAATACTCATCAATAAGCTCACATATCACAAAATGATATTAAGAGAAATGATTTGACTTGCTTTTGGAATTATGGGGGGAGGGTTAGCCTAATCAACTAGGACCACACTCCCCCTATTTCCATGCCCATACCTATACCAAATAAGTATGAGATGTAAGAGTGAGTGCATGGGTAATCAAGAAAAGCTCCTTGAATCAACGATATTTAGCTCATTCCTCAAATAACAAAACCTTGCTTCATCAAGTGGCTTCATGAATATACCAGCAAGTTGGTTCTTCGTTCTCACAAAAGAGAGATCAATATCGCCTCGAGCAACATGGTCCCGAATAAAATGATTTTGAATCTCAGTATGTTCATCCTTGTGTGATGTACCGGATTGTACGCAATTTTGATTGCACTTTCATTATCGCATAAAAGAGGCACTTTGTCACAATTGACACCGTATTCCTTTAAAGTTTGCCTCATCCATAATAACTGAGTGAATGCACTAGCAGCAGTGACATATTCAGCTTCGGTGGTGGAGAGATATATACAATTCTGCTTCTTAGAAGACCAACAGACTAGAGACCTTCCCAAGAACTGACAAGCTCCAGAAGTTGATTTCCGATCATCCTTATCACCGGCCCAATCTGAATGAGTAGAACCACATAGAGAGAATTTGGAGCCCTTGGGATACCATAGACCAAAATTAGGGGAATGAACCAAATATCGGAAGATCCTCTTGACCGGCACTAAGTGACTTTCTTTAGGAGCTGCTTGATACCTTTCACACACCCCTACACTCAACACAATATCAGGTCTAGATGCGCAGAGGTAAAGAAGAGAGCCGATCATGGACCGGTATACCTTTTGGTCCACATCTTTACCATGGGGATTAAGTTCAAGATGACATTTTGTTTACATCGTAGTGGCGACGCCATTAAGGTCCGTCATCTTGAATCTCTTGAGCATGTCTTGGATGTATTTTGCTTGATTGATGAAGGTTCCTTCTCTAAGTTGCTTGATCTCAAATCCAAGAAAGAACCGTAACTCCCCCATCATAAACATCTCAAACCTGTTAGTCATAAGCTTTGAAAATTCATTGTTAAAAGCTTTATTAGTAGAGCCAAAGATAATGTCATCTACATATAGTTGGCATACGAAGAGCTCCCCTTAACCTTCTTAGTAAAAAGAGTGGGATCGATTTGCCCAACTTCGAAGCCACAGTCTAACAAAAGCTCTTTAAGGTGATCATACCACGCACGTGGGGCTTGTTTAAGGCCATAGAGTGCCTTATCGAGTTTGTAGACATGGTTTGGGAAGTTAGGATCCTCAAATCCCGGGGGTTGCTTTACATATACCAACTCATGTAGAGGACCATTAAGAAAAGCACTCTTAACGTCCATTTGCTGTAATTTAAAATTATTATGAGCAACATAAGCAAGAAGGATACAGATGGACTCAAGATGAGCCACATGAGCATAAGTCTCGCCGAAGTCAATGCCCTCAACTTGGGAATAGACTTGTGCCACGAGTCTCGCCTTGTTCCTCACAACAATGCCATTCTCATCTTGCTTGTTTTTAAATATCCATTTTGTGTCGATAACATTGCGACAATCCTTGGGCTTCTCTACTAATTTCCAAACCTTTTTGCGTTCAAAGTTATTCAACTCTTCATGCATAGCAACAACCCAGTCTAGATCTTCAAGAGCTTCAAATACTTTTTTGGGTTCCACCATTGAGATGTGAGCTTGATGCTCGCCGAAACTTGCCAACTCCCTTCTTGTGGATACCCTTTGTCGAAGGTCACCTACAACTTTGTCAAGAGTGTGACCCCTTAACTCAAGGTTCCTATCTGCACGAGCTTTGCAACGAATTTCAATTAGCTTGTTATCTCTTGGGGGAATCACTTCATCATTTGAGTCTTCATTGGAATCATTGGCTTGTCCTTGATCTTCAGCTTGATTAGCAGGAGTAGAAGATGATGAACCTTGCCCTTCATGTTGATCAACAGCCGTAACAAGAGGCTACTGCTCTTTAGGAGATTTAGGGCCGGATAATCCGGCCTGGGAGAACCTGAAACTTCTTCGCATGTTGGACTGGATCTTGCTTGAGCTGGTGAACTACCTCGGTGAATTACGCTCTTAGTTACAAGCCTGGATGAGCGGAAATGGTTAAAATAGTACGGTGGGGCCAAATGCCACTCACAGGTAGACCTTTCGGCCGTCCTAACCATTTCCAAATCATCAGGACAAGAACGAGCGGCGTAATCGGCAGGCGAAAGGATCAACTACATACACAAATGAGTATGTATGCAAGCCACATACAACAGTCCTCAGAGCTATTCCATCTAAAAAGAAATAGAAATATTGCAACGCCATACGGCAAGATCCAAACATCCTAGATTGATATAATAGTTTAGGATATCTCCTCATACATCAAACATCAGAGTATCAGGCGGAAGCGGAAAACAAGGTCCGAGTACGGATAAGAAGCAAATCGGCATAAGATGCCCCATAAATAAATGCATCCCGCCCACAGATCTC